>CM049437.1:92041275-97741275 GCA_026929855.1 Poa annua
ATGTAGAAGAGTGAAAGAACATATAGTTAGCAAGTCACTATGAGGAATGACTAATTCTAGTGATTAAAAAATTGTCTTGTATACTAATTAAAAGTCAATTTCTACATAAACGCTCCGACGAAAAATAGGTTGGTAGAAACAGTGGTTCGTAGTTAAGGCGCCAAGAGAACCGAGAGTTTGAGGGAACTTAATCCTTATGAACAGTTTGGAACTCAGAAACTCAAGTTTAATTTATAACTAACCAGTCCCTAAGCACAACATATATCATTGCATTTCTTGTAGGATGACAAGGAGTACTATACTGGTCAGTCCAACACGTATACATGTCTTAACCCATTGAACTTGCATGCAATCAATGGAAGACGGGGCCGGTCTTATGCTCCTTGAGACGAACGCACGCCACAAGAGAGCCAAACAAGAGCCCCATCCAAAAACAAGTAAAAACTTCTAAACCACCCCGAAAGAGAGCCAAATTAGGGGTTGTCCATCTACCAAATCCAAGACAGACTTGTACCCCTGAAAAAAAGAAGATGACTGACTAGCTACTGCTCAAGGTTCTAGACAAGCTAGTGGTGCAGGAAAAACGCACACCATAAAGGCGTGAAAAAACATGCACCCCTACCCCAAAAAGATGGCCAAAACATGTGTCAGCTAGCCGTCAAGCAGGCTTCAGAGTCTTTTAGAGAACTTATCCTTCTTCTGTAATCGCCTTGTCATGCTCAGAGTTGGGCGACGAACCAGCTTGTTGATCTAGTTGATGGACACCCGGTCGTTGAACTCCTCGGTGATGAAGGGCATGCAGCTGGAGCTGCGTGCGATGCCGCCGCCGGACGCGGCCTGCTTGGCGGCGATTCCCCTGACCTCCCTGGGGTTGATGCTGGACCTGGACCTTGGCCCGAGCTTGGACCGCTTCCTCAGGATCTCCCTCATGGCCTCGGCCTGGAACAGCACCGGGTGCGTCCTCCCGAAGCCGTTGAACCGCTTGCACACGCCCATGTGCGCCCGGAGCGCCTCCTCCCGCGACGTGCCGCTCTTCTCGGCCTCCTCCGTCACGGCCTCGGCGCACAGCCCGCACACCCACCGCCCCGAGAAGCGGCCCCGCACGCCGCGGATGTAGTCCGGCGTGCACTCCTCCGACATGCCGCAGCACTCGCACTTGGCGTCTTCCACCTCCGGGACCGGGTGGAGCAGCTTCACCTCCGCCTCCACCGCCGCCTCCTCCTCCGCCTTGCCGCGGCCGTGGTGGTTGTGGATCTCGTACGAGACGTCGGAGACGGTGCGCTGGAGCTTGTCGGACGAGGTCCTGCGCCTCTTCTCGACGTTGCCGGTGTCGATGCTGCTAGCCATCGCAATGAACGGCGCCGCCATGGCCATGGCGACCGCGCACGCCTCTCTGCTGGGTGCCATTGCCGGATCGGATTGCCCTAATACCTCTTGGTGTTTCTTGCCTATGTGATCTCTTGTACGTGTGTCTTAGTTTGTGATCGATCTTGCAAGCTGATGGCTTTTGTGTGTGATAAGATGCTTCCTAATGCATGGCTATTTATAGAGGTTCAAGTTGAGCCAACGGAAAGTTATACGAGCGTTCATGCATGACACTGTCCACAAAATGTGCCGGAAAGGTGGTGTGCAACTTGACGAGTGTAACTTGTGGTGCCTAGGTGATTCACCTAAAGGGGATTACAAATTTTGACATAAAGATTTGATGGAAATGGCCAGTTAAGATACCTTTGCGTCAAGTGGTCGAAGGGGTGAGGTTCACAATAGTATGCACGTGATGGAGTTCCGGAGACATCATATCATAGTAGGGCTTAGGGCAGCATGCCGGTATGTACAAAAAGGTGATTGAGAAGTGCAGCCAATTGAGGTGCCGTTTAATTTCTATCTAGTTTTTCTGTGGGCTCTGGTAAGTTCTTGTAAACTTGAGACAGCTGTCCCTCGTTAACTTGTTGCCGTTAGTTACTAACATAGTTTATGCTGAAACTCAAGTTAATATCAAGAAGATTATAAGCTACACAAAGATGACTGAACTGAATATGCATATACATCGTGTTAAAATGTGGAGTGTGATTCAGTGTGGAAATGAGTATGTGCACTTTTACTTCATTGTAAATTACTGTTGGAGCGTGCACACGGAGATGTGTTTACCGTAGATATGGATGGCGATGTAGTCCACGGATTAGCGGATAATCATCCAACACATTATATGGCTTTATATTCTTATTTTCAAAGACCTTTTTTATGTTCGTACTTGTTGCGTTGTGTGCTTCTTAGCTAATATGCGGAGGCCGGATGTAAACTCGTTTTGTGTCTCATTTTTAGGTTGCGTTTGAGTTAATAAGAGTTAATAAAAACTTACTTTATAAAAAAATAGAATCAAATACTTCGTCAATCTTGCGTTGTTGCAATGGATTCTTATGTTCTAATTTTTCTAAATTGTTACCCTAAGGTTTACTGGATGAAATATACAAATTTCTCGCAGCCAAACCAAAGCGAGACCTGGTCATGAAATTAGTTTTGATCAAACAAGGGTTTTCCAGACGAACTCCAAGACAATATGTTTTTAGGCCACTACAACGGCGGTGCTACCAATAAATATGTAATAAGAAATTATAAACATCTTTCGTTTAAGCCTGAGGCGAGAACCATAATAGAAAATTTTCCACCCCGGGTACTAAGGGAAATCTATTGTGGTTTACTGATTTGTTACCCTAAGGTCTACCGAACAAAAAATGCTTCAAATTTCTTGTAATTCAAAACCACAACTATCTTTGTGTTCAAACAATCCCGTCGGTTTCGATCAAAATGGTACCTCCTCCGGGGCCGTTTTAATTGTCGTATAGAAGTACTACGAATATGTGATATTACAAAGTCTTGTAGAGCTTGCGACAACAATTGCAGATCAAAGGAGTAGTATGTTCTCGACCATTCTTACCTGAAGGCTACTAAGCATTTCTAGAGCTCACAGACGCGACAACTTGTTGGAAACTTCCTGAAGAGCGAGAAACTAGAGAGATCGTGTGGTGTGATAAGCGATCAGCTACCGATACTCTCCCTTTTCCTGAAAAGCTATCAGCTTATCATACCATACATGCATGACCTTATCAGCAGCCTTCTATTTTCTGGTGTCAGTTTCTCCAGATCAACTTGGGCGAGCTAGCAATGAGTGCACAAAGTCCACGGTCACATGCGAGCCCAACCCAGCCACCCAATCGAATCATACCCTCGTCGACGTCAAACTGATCGACGCCGGGCGGCGGCAGCCACGAAAAAAAGCAAACTCGATCGGCTGCCGAAAGCAGCAGGGCACTGCAGATATCGCGACGTCGATCGGCCTAGGTAGGTGCTGCTTCATGTTATGTCACTGCTGACATCTATATCAGCATGCACTGCCCTTGCCCCGACCCGTGTGTTGAGTAATCACTCACATTCTGAGGCCATTTGGTTGATTATTACTGTACTTGCTGATTATTTGTTCGGTTTTTCAGATGACTAAGAAACAACAAATCCAAAACGAATAACTAGTGACAAAGAAGAACATGAGCAACAGCTACTGTAGCAACTCATGGGAGACAAACAAATGGACCGAATCCTGATTACCCTGTACCGTTTCAGAAGTCGATCAAGTGTGTTGAAGGAACATAAAAGGTATATCTAAGAAGTGAACAGATAACCTTGCAGAGATTTTTAAAGACATGACAGCCAAAGTCACATGGTTGAATAACAACTTGACGAGAAAACACAACACGCAAATCGCCTTTCAGAGCATGGATCGCGCATAGTCTGTACAATTGGCACAGTTCTGCATCAGCAATATCAACTAGAAGATGTAAACCCCAGTCTGAACTATCAATCTTCCTATGTGCAGTAGCTCCCTCTCCATGTCCATGAACAATCCCGTATACTGAACAGTGTCCATATGCTTTTGGTGCTATCACTCACTGGGTTTCAGTTTTCCCAGTTTGTTCAGAACCACTGTCATTTGAGCCGCTCGACCCAGAACTGGCATCTCCACTCTGATGTTCGTCATGCTCACCGTTGGTCGATGTGTTGGTTTCAATTTTGATAACGTCCTGATCACCGTTGCTCGACGCTGTTGTAGCTCCATCAATCTGGTTCTCCACGGGCTTTGTCTCTTCTAGAGAACCATTTGCTTCAGCAGCAGATGCCTCTTGGGAGTTCTCTGTATGCGTATTTGCAGCCTGGTCAGTGTGGACCTCAGTTGCAGCACTGCCTTCCTCAGGGTTTGCTTCTTTGGCGCCTGACACCTCAGTGGCTGTACCCTTCTCGTCAGCACCGGATGCAGTCTCAGTCTTTTCTTCTACAAAGATGCCATCAGATGGATTAGACTCCACAGAGTTACCCTTCTCAGCACCACCAGATGCAGTCCCAGAAGATGTTCTTGCTCCTTCATGTTCAGATCCAATCTCTATATGAACAGCCTCACTGCTGCTATCACCTAGGTTTTCACTTCCACCATTCTGAGGATTCTCATTGTGAACCGCTGGTATATTGCCTGTTTCATCTGGAAGTGTCTCAGCGGAATGCTCATCGCCTGTTCCAGCCTTGGTGTCATCAGAAACGGATTCAGAGCCAGCCTGGGACCCCACTTCCTCCTTGTTCTCAGCTTGCTCTCCATCTGATCCATTGCTGCTTGCATTGATCTGATCTGCACTACTGGATCCATCAATTGGCTCCTTTTCTTCATTGGGTGTTCCGTTGGCCTCACCAGCGATGTCCTCTAGGCCACTATTGTTTTGAGGCACATCATCTCCAGTTGAATCGACTTCACTTTTACTATCAGCATCAGATGAGTTAGATTCGGCATCAAGCTTGAATTCACCAGAGTGATCAGTTGTCTTGTCTTCATCGTTACCATGCGCTTCTGCATTACCATCTGCACGTCTGGCTTGTCCTTCTTCAGCTTCTAACCTCTCTGTGTTTCCCTCGTCATCATCGTGGGAGTCAGTATTATCTTTCTCAAACACAGTTTCTCCACTCTTCTCTTCCTCTTGATTGTTTATCTCTACGGCCTTATCCACAACACCAACCCCATCGCTACCCGCCCTTTCTTTCCTACCCTGGAATATGCTTCTGTCATCATGGGAAAGCTGGTCCTCAGCAGCATTCAGGTAGTCATTTTTCTTATCATAAGAATGCTTCACCTGGTACACAAGCCAAACAGCAACACCTAAAAGTACTGTGACCTTGAGTAAAGTTTTGAGTTTTGATCCTCTGTTCCTCTGGTGGCGGCTATTTGAATGATGAAGCATGGTTACAACTGTTGAAGAAGATGAGCAAAAACCAATGGTCAGATTGTGAGTTGCTGAGTTTGATTTATCCTTACAACAAACACAAAATAAGCCATTATACATATATATAGTAAATAACATTAAGTATAAGCATTCTATAATAGTATAAAAAACGAGAGTTTTCATGCTCCACCTCTGGAGTAGAACACAAATATTAAAGGTACTTTTGGGTAAAGTGTACTGACACAAACAATCAGATTGTACATGATTGTTGAAAACACCCTGCCATTCTACAAACTATCCCATTAAGAGAAAGCACTTGCAAGTAACAACTATGATATAGATAGAACAGAAACTATGTCTATCTTGTCGATACAAGCATTCTCTTCTGCTAGCCGCTGACAAACCTAACAGAAGGCCTTAATATGACCAATGATAGATAAAAATAATCAGATCACCCTCAAAATCTGCAAAACTGACAAGTGACTGGCTATATCTCCTACCCTAACAACAGTATGATGTATGCCCTCACAAGTAACAACATTGATGCATGGCAGCATGTCTGAAGTGCTTACAAAAGAAACGAAAAAAGGGATGCAGATTAGGACAGAATAAAAGTCTTCCGCATAAGAAATTGGTTTGTGGAGAAATTCCTTCCAGTTTATAATGATAACTTCAGACAACAAATCTGGAAAGATAGTAATGTTTGAAGGAAGTTGCAGGGGACAGGTGTTTACATCAGGAAATTAGTTACAGACTCATCTCCACTAAGAGTATCACAATATTACTTAGCGCATATAATTTTCGATGTGGTACTACCCTACTGACAATGGAGCATACAAGCACTTCCTAGTAGTTCCTAGGAAATACTACGGCATTTGCACATCATCGCCATGACACATCTCTGACTTGGCCTTCAAGAAGGGATTATTCCTTATCTAGAAACAAAAAAGTCTACCCTACCTAAACGAATGTCCAACCTGAGAGCAAGCCAAGGGCATAATAATAGAACCTAAAGCCACTGAGTGAATACTCACCAACATATCAACTAGCAGCATACATTGAGACAACATATAATCGGCCAGGGAGTTGAAAAATTAGCAGAAAATTATAGTTAGATGAATTCAGCATATTTGGATCTACGAATGTTCAACGAATTTGACAACCTCATATATAACATAAGGCATATGATGAACCACAGGTGTTATGACGAAACAATATACAAATATCTAAGAACATGGAAGGTGACAGCATGAAGGCCATTACAGCATTTGGTCCCCTAAGATCAAATCTGTGGTCCGAAAACAGCAATATAACTGGTGTGCTGTATGCGGGCCAATAAATTAAATGCAGTTCCTCGTTACCCTTTCTTCAAGCAACAACCATCAATCAATAAAATAAAGGACCACAAAACAGCTAGTGTTTCCCGGCTAAGCTCTCAAGGACATATTTAATGGGAATTTCGGGGAACAATTTCTAAATCAGTAGTAGCAGTAGTAGTGTAGTACATGCTAATTGCAGGTTTCCAAAACAAAAAGGAACGCATAACTGAACAAATGATGCAATTGGTAAGTTGCTAGTGGCATACACGCCAATCAGAAGTCTCATGCAGTCAACCCAAGGATATGGGCCAAATACGGCACTGAAGCATGTGAGTCAGCAAAGAAATAGATGCAGCCACCCGTGGCATAATGGTGAAGAAAACTGAAATGAACAGAATAACAAATCGATCGATACATACTCAGACCAGCACGCACCCAGCTATCTACTGCATCAAAGTCTAGTTTCTGGACTCCCGCCGCTGAAACTAGAGCCATCGATCGATACATACTCAGTAGTCAGTACTCGCTGAAACTACTAGTATATGCAGGCAATCAAAGGTGAGAATCAACCAGTCGGCCGTACTGAAAGACGGAAACAACAGAACATGCCCCAAAGAGGAATCTACCACTTGCACGCATCTAGACATCTAGTACTACTACTTTAACATGAAGGAAGGAATGGCCATGGTATTTGTCACTTTTTATTCTTTGGTGGCTGGCTGGATTGGCCACCCAACGATCCTAATTTCGTACTCGCGTTGCATGAACCCTAGGAGCGAGCGAGCAGCATCCGTCGGATATATACGTTCCGATCGAAACCAAATCCAGCGGTACGGACCGCGAGCAAACAGTCCTAGACTCCTAGTAAGTACAGTGTTGTTGTTAACTAACCCCGTCGCCGTTCGAAAACGCATGGTACGATAGTACGACGTGCGAAATCGAAAGGAACAGCGACGGGATCGAACGCCGGCGGACGGAACCAAGGCGCCGCAGCCGCACTAGTGCTACAAGCAGCAGCGCACACACCAAAGAGAAACAGCGTGCGCGGAGGAGGAGCGGCCTTCCAGAAGCACGGCATTGGAGCGCAGAGACAGAGCGGGGAGAGGAGGAGGAGGACGGGGGGGGGGGGGGGGGGGGGGCTGACCTGAGACGCGATGCGGAGCGGAAGAAGCCGCCGGCCGACTGCAGCGCGTCGGAGAGAGAGAGGGAGGCAGCAGCGGCGTGCAGAGAGGGTGGAGGGGATGCGACTGGGGGTGGACGGGCGTTGATGTGATGAGGGGTGGGTGAGTGAGTGGGTTGGAATTGGATCTCGGAAGGAATTAGTGGGGGCACGGCGCGTGATCGTGGGACGGAGCCTCCTGCGCGCCCGCTGCTGCTGGGTTCACTTTTCCCTCTCGTTATTTTACCATTTCTTTTGGCCCGCCTGGCGTGGTTTGGTGGGTGGTGTGGATCTAATGTGCTCGTGATTGATTCGATTCCCCTCTTGGCAAAGAGTTCATGCTGCTGGTCGGTTCGGCGTCTTGCATCTCGGCTGCTGGCTCGCTGGGCCCGTGGCCGCCTCCATGGGCGTCGGTCCTTCATTAATGTCTGTCCGTATGATCCACGCTCGATTCCTTCTTGAGGCATGCCAACAGGGCATTGCTTCGTGAAAACTGGACATGCACTTTGCAATATTATTACATGATCTTTACAAATTTGCATGACGTAATTATGGTGGTTAATCAATCCAATAATGGATCAAAGTTATAAGTTATGTTTATCCAAACATGTGACCATGTGTCCAAGTATTACCCTATTTAGTCATTTGTTGTCGGTTCTATGATTCTATCAGCATGGCAACACTAGTCAAGATTGATATGGCATCCACGCATGGGCTCACCCTCATGTCACCTTGGAACGTACAGTGCATGCAGCTTCCTCCAAAACCTAAGACCAGCCAACATGTGGTTTAACCCCCCTCCCCCCAGCGACTTACCCGTCGACCTCCCTCTCCTCGTCACCGCCGTCAGCAGAGGCCGTCGGGCGCGATCCGGTTGGCGCCGGCAACAGTGGCTTGTCCTTCCCATGGATGGAGGAGGCGGGGATCTTTCAGCTGAGTTGTGGTGTGACTCGGGCGGCGATGGTTGTTACAACTTATTCTCTGCCTCTATTTGGCTGGCCTTGTGACCGTGGCTTCGGTGAGACGATGATGGTGGCTTCACATCCGTGCTGGCGGGTGGTGAGTCTGGTGGTGACGAGGTTCATCCTCACGAGATCCTTTGCTACAGATCGTCCGGGATTGCAGACCGGGTTGAACTTTCAGAAACAAAAGTCCTGCAGGTATCACAAAATAATGACCTACAAAAATAAAGGTCATCCCTTTAGCTGAAACAAATATACCTGCATAACACAATGAACTTTAGAAACAAAGATTCGCCATTTAGCTGAAACAAAGATACAATGAACTGCAGAAAGAAAGGACATGCGTTAACTGAAACAAATTACCTGCAGCAAGATGTGTTGAGGAGGTAAATGAAAATTCAATTCAGACATACAATTTCTTTGTATTGCATGCGTACGCCGAAAATCACATCTACAGTTTAGTGCACGAAACTGTTAATAGCAACAGCCCAACGACCATAATGGTTGCAACACAAAAGTGAATTTGACCAACATGCAACAGTAGCACAACATTCTCAGATCTTTGGATACCATCGCCTGATATTAAAGAAAGCAGCAAGATCTGAAGCATTCGTCGCCCGGTCCAGATCAAGATTAGATGGAGCCCCAGCCCCTACCCAATCAATCAGCGCGGCAACATGAAAAAATATTCGCATGTAAGTACCTGCATAGAGGCCGCACTCTGAGGGTGCACATGAG
Source organism: Poa annua (assembly GCA_026929855.1). Taxonomy (NCBI): domain Eukaryota; kingdom Viridiplantae; phylum Streptophyta; class Magnoliopsida; order Poales; family Poaceae; genus Poa; species Poa annua. Next base: position 92,050,709 of record CM049437.1, read on the forward strand.
ATCTTCTTGAGGATCAAGCTGGCGCCGATGAACGTGCTGGAGCCGCCCACGCGTGCACCATCTCTTTGCAGTCGATCACCCACAGGTCTCGCTCGTGACAAAAACGGCGGCCACGCCTCCCGTGCTCAAACCTGGTGGCGGTGGCGATGCCTGGAACGTAGAATCGTGGGGATGTGACTTAGAGGAGGTGGCGGCGAAGGGGCGTCGTGAGCGGAGCAATTATCGTCGAGATCGTGTGGTTTTGATTTGTTTGGGTATAACACCGAAACGTTTTTTTCGGATAGATTTAGGCCATTGATTAGATGAACGGATTAGATTTAAAGTATCAACACAACTCAACACATGTTTGCTTTTTTAATATTAGTGTAGATAAAGCGGGGTGAAAGTCAGTTTTAAGAAAAAGCGATTTAAATGAGTGTATGAACCGGTTCAATACGGTTTGGAGGTTGAATCATAAGGAAATATTCTTTCAATCAACTCAACTAGTAGGTTCATGTAGTGACGGGCCCTATAACCATATGCAAGCCGACCTGCGTTTGCCCGATCTTTACACCTATTTCCGTAGCATGGGCCCCGACCGCCTCTGCTCTAGCTTTGCCACTGGCGGCGAGTATGAACAAAGATCAGTTGTTATAGACCGACTAAAAAATTGATCATCCAGGAAAAAAACATGTGGTTAGATGGCTAGCAGGGTGGTTGTACCCTCAGCACATCAGAATTCAAACTCCAGGTTTGACATCTGTGTGTTGCATTTAGGCGGAATATTCTTTCAGTGGGAGGCGACGTTCCCGTCGACAGCGAGGCGCCCGTGGTGTGACTTCGTCAATCTCAAGACTCGATCCGCCGGCTCAGTATTTCGGAGGTGCTCATAGGGATAGGGTGTGCGTGTGTGCGTTCATAGGGGTGAGTGTGCGCGCGTGTTGTGAGCGTCTGCGTTTGTACTGTGTTTCTCGAAAAAAAAAAAACTAGCACAATGATGAACAAATAAAACGGGAGTTACATATGTCTGTACTTTTGCGGATTGTGCACCTGTCACTTCACATGCAGTAGCCTAACCTTGGGCCTTCTATCATAAAATAGATTGGATAAAATAGATTGAAGATTGAAATGCATTCCTCATAATTGGGCCTTGTATCATACGGTGGTCCATACATATGGCCCGCAGTCAAGGCCTCACATAAAAAGAAAACGGCAAGAAGCTAAAAAAGGAAATGTCCGCAAAAAAAACGCCATATTGGCGCATCTCTGGGTACAGTCCTCCAACAAAAAGAAAAAAAAGGAGAAACGGACCATCTAGTCCTATTTTGGGAGGTGTATTTTTAAAACATTCTAAAATGTCAAAAAACTATGAAATAAAAGTTTGAGTGTTTCTACGAATATTTTATGTTGGCACACAAAATTTCGTGAAAAAACAATGGTTTTGTGTTCTGTATAAAAAAGATAAATTCGGTGCTCAAAATGACTTTTTACTAGACATGTTTTTGTGTTTTTACAGAGGGCACAAAATTGACTTTTTAATATATATTTTTGTGTTCCTACATTACATCCATTTTTTTAAAAAACAATTGACATTGCGAAAATATGTTTTTTCATAATAGGATCATCAATTCCCGCAAGTCAAAATGAATTTCCGACTGACAATATGCTATTATCTTGGAGATTCTATTGATCCAGTACGAGAGAAGAATATTAAAATAGCCTCGCCCACTTGGTTATATTCTTTTTCACACAACCAGTCTACACAGATTCAAGTCCTATAAGTTGTATTTTGTATTGGTGCCCACATTTATTGATGTTATATTCAAAAAAAATATTCAATGATTTAATTAGTTATATTATATAAGTGATAGGTGATATGCCTAAAAATAACTTGCACTTGGGGGCATGGGGATTTTCAAATCATTTCCTGCATCACTAAACGATACATATGTTGTAGCAAAGAACAATCAGGAATACTCTTTGCTAAGAAACCTAAAAGAACACTCTGCTAAAAAAAACACTAAAATTAAAACATAATACATGTCTTCGTGTAAAGACCACTTCATGTTGTTTCATGCAACAATTTTTGTAGGAAACAATTTGATTTACTGATTAAGCAAACAACCTGCATCAATTGAAGACACCAAAACAAACACACCGGAAAAATCCTTGATAACATCAATACTTGTATCAATATCCTTTGAACCTGTCGTCTTGGCTAGGTTCTCCTTATGGATTTTTTCTTCTAAATCCTATAAAGATAGTCATAGCTCCATCTGAAAATAGATGATTCTTCAGAGAGCATGTTGGCAAACTTCTTTATCTTTGACAACTTGCCATTAAAAATAGTTTCACAAGATATAGTTTGGAAAAGAAAGTTTTAAATATCATGGCATCTACACCATGTTTGAAGACAGGAGCATATAGCTATTAAATTTTTAATAAGACAATGAATATAGCAAATCGAAATGGTAATGGGGTAAAGAATGATTACAGTATGTCTTAAGTAATATCGTATCTCAATCGAATTTTCATATGTCTTAGGTCACATAGGAGATTAGCACTCCTTAACGATTGCATCCAACTAAAATAAACAAGCATCAGTACGTAGCTAGCTACACGTGGAAGCAAGGGATCATTTCGCTGCTACACTAAAACCCTCTCGTGTCGCACTCCGCAAAGCACACACTATGAAAGAGACAATCGACGTCGACACAAAACCTCCAATATGATGGCCTCAAGTGGGGTTTGAATGCGAGGTGTCGATGGCTCGCAAGACGAGTCATCAGAAATATGTATCAAGTAATTGGTCTGAAAACAAGAGTGTTGCCCGTCGCCCTTTGTGGAAAAGAAGGCTTGGCAAGTCAATAACGAAGAACTACAACCACTAATGAAATCTAGGTTTGCACATTACTGAACAATCAATGCAGCACATCGGTAACATCAAACCAACTATTTTCATTCAATATCTCCCTCTTTAGAAAGCAATTTTTTGCATTTGGATACTGAGACAGAGAGGTTAGCAATCAGTAGTAGAGTGACTTGTGTCAGTTTGTGGTGATCAGCACACTAGCACCGAAAGGAAATTATTTCGCCCTAACTCCTTTTTTTCCTTTGGAGATTGCGACATGTATATGCCTGGTGTTGGAGTTGCTTTGGTGGTTTGAATTTCATATTTTGCTTTTTAGAGTCTTATCGTCTGGTCACTACTATGCATGTGGGACCCGCATAGCCAACAAAGAGTGAATCATCAACATCAAGCTTGATTGCTTGAAGGTGCATCGTGTACCATGGAGTACATTTGCGGTGTACGTGCTGCTACGTGTGGCTACCTACCTTCGTGATTGCTTGATCAAAGAAGGCAAGGGGTACCTTTCTTTAACCTTGCACATGTGCGTGCAAGTGTTGCTTCACAATTCGTTCTCGCAACCATGCATGGGCAGCGTCTCCCAACACGTCCGATTCTTCCCAACATGCTGGCTTAAGTTTGGAGCCTTGTTCTATTAAAGTGTGGGGTTCTAGACGCAGAAATGTACCAGAAGCTGAGACTCGGAAGTGGTTGGGGTAGTGCTAGGATTCGAGCCGAGTTGCGGCTCCACTCGTTGCGGCTCCACTCGTTTGAGATTGTTGAAACAAGGAGTTAGCTCGGATTTTGCTCCTTTAAAAATCCGAGTTCAAATTTGAAACTTGATTTGACTCGGTAAACTTACGAGCACGTCGCTTAACTCATTCCGAGTGTTTGAACATGATCGAGTACATATGAAAAATCTGGGAATTCTGCTACTACACCCTTCGTTCCACAATATAATTTTTTTTAGCCATTTTACATATTTATATGTGCACACATGTATTTAGACATGTTTTAGCGTATGCGTGCACTTATTTTAATCCAAATCTAGATAAGATGTGTTACATTTAAAACATCTTATATTATGAAACAGATGGAGTAATTTAGAACTAGAACAACGATAGACATTCTACAATTCCACATCTTTATTTAGATGATAGATTAATTCTAAAATATTACAACTCTACACCATTAGCGGTGCAAAAGTATTGGCAGTTTGACCAATATACGGAAACTTCAAAAAATTTGTCAACTCGTTTAGTTTGATCAACAAACGAATTTAAATCTAAACTCGGCTCGATTCGTTGGACACCCAAACATGCAGGAGCTGAGTCACACTACGGGAATCACTGGGAACGCCGACGGCATTTGCCGTCGGCCTCAACTCCATTGCCTTCGGCGTATCACTACGCCGACGGCCACCGTCGGCCTCAGCTGTCGGCGTATAATCCATCGGCGTAGCGCCGTTGCCGTCGGCGTAGTTTTTGCCGTCGGGCTAATAGCTACGCCGACGGCATTGCCCTCGGCCTAGCTCCGTCGGCATAGCTCTACCAAATAGTTTTCGAAAACAATTTTTCAAAAAAAATTATTTGTTTTTTGAATTTTTTTTCCAGTTTTTTTAAACATTTTTCATTATCATTTCAATACCGATTTAGTCATATAATTAATCTCATATCACACACTTAAAGCTAAGGTCAAACTATCTACCACTAGTCAAACTTTCCAGACGGTCACACATCCTCAGATTGCTCCAGTCCAAGCACGTTTAACTATTGAGTTCTATTCTAATGAGATTCCAATTGAGATGTCGTACCTTGTTGCTATTAGTATGATATCAATCATCTTAACACTCATTCATGATATTACACTTTTTAATATTTAAAATTTCAAAAATAAGATTTGAATAAACAAAATAACTATGTTTAATAATACTTGAATAATAATAATAATAATAATAATCAATTATTTTACATTAGTTTTGTCTTTTTCCATTTAATAAGAAATAATTCATATCTTCATATTTGTATATCGGAATTTACTAAATAAAATGTCTATATCGATCATAAAAATGAGAGGAATCCAAATATGACATCCATGTCATCATTTGCATAATGAATAATGTCTTTTAAAACAAAAAAGAACCAACATAAATCAGCATAAAGTCAATTAAAGAGGGAAATTTAGATAGAAAGCAAGGAAATTCCTCATATTTAGGGATTATCCATCAAATATGTACTACTCTTTGTGAAAATTAAATGGGTGTCATTTTGGACCATATTTTATGTACTTGGTTCACAAAAAAAATCATTTTTAGCACTTAAAAAATGGAAAATGATATTTCTAAAATGAATTTTTAAAATCGTTTCGGCGACGTTGTTTCCCATACCATGGCACACATATGTGCTGAATATGGGCACTTTATCACAAACTATGACACGATAATGGCCATACATTGGTCATTTGGCTTGAAACTTATGCATGTTTGTAGATAATTGATATTTTTGTGAAATATTGTTTTGAAAAGTTTGTCAAAACTCAAGTTTATCATTTTTCCTAGAAACTAATACATATAAAAGGACTCCATGCCAAAGGGTTTCTTGTTTTTCAGTATTTTTCACTTTTTTTTCATTTCTTTCAAAAAACGGTCAAAATGAAGAGTATGGCTATTCATCAAAACTGGTCGAATTTTCCAAAACTATCGACGGTTCTATGTTGTAACCACTACTTGTGTACCTTAAAATTATTTTTGTAAGAATTTCAGAGCAAACTATCACACAATTGTAGTTCAAATTTGAATTACTTTCGGAAAATTGACATAAAGTCAATTAAAGAGGGGAATTTAGATAGAAAGCAAGAAAATTCCTCATATTTAGGGATTATCCATCAAATATGTACTACTCTTTGTGAAAATTAAATGGGTGCCATTTTGGACCATATTTTATGTACTTGCTTCACAAAAAAAAGTCATTTTTAGCACTTAGAAAATGGAAAATGATATTTCTAAAATGAATTTTTAAAATCGCTTCGGCGACGTTGTTTCCCATACCATGGCACACATATGTGCTGAATATGGGCACTTTATCACAAACTATGACACGATAATGGCCATACATTGGTCATTTGGCTTGAAACATATGCATGTTTGTAGTTGATTGACATTTTTGTGAAATATTGTTTTGAAAAGTTTGTCAAAACTCAAGTTTATCATTTTTCCTATAAACTAGTACATATAAAAGGACTCCATGCCAAAGGGTTTCTTTTTTTGAGTATTTTTTCACTTTTTTCATTTCTTTCAAAAAACGGTCAAAATGGAGAGCATGGCTATTCATCAAAAGTGGTCGAATTTTCCAAAACTATCGACGGTTCTATGTTGTAACCACTACTTGTGTACCTTAAAATTATTTTTGTAAGAATTTCAGAGCAAACTATCACACAGTTGTAGTTCAAATTTGAATTACTTTCGAAAAATTGACATAAAGTCAATTAAAGAGTGGAATTTAGATAGAAAGTAAGAAAATTCCTCATATTTAGGGATTATACATCAAATATGTACTACTCTTTGTGAAAATTAAATGGGTGTCATTTTGGACCATATTTTATGTACTTGCTTCACAAAAAAAGTCATTTTTAGCACTTAGAATATGGAAAATGATATTTCTAAAAAGAATTTTGAAAATCGCTTCGGTGACGTTGTTTCTCATACCATGGCACACATATGTGCTGAATATGGGCACTTTATCACAAACTATGACACGATAATGTGAAAGGACAATGATGTCGCCTAGAGGGGGGGGGGGGGGGTGAATAGGCGGTTTAAAACTTTTCCGGTTTAGGCTTGATAATTGCGGAATAAAACTAGATGTTTAAATTAACAAGCCGACAACCTAAATAAACTAGGCTCACCTATGTGCACCAACAACTTATGCTAAGCAAGACAAACAACAAGGTGATAGCAATATAGAATACTTCAAGCACGAAGGCTATCACAATGTAAAGTGCATAAGTAAAAGCTCGGGTATAGAAATAACCGAAGCACGCGGAGACGAGGATGTATTTCCGAGTTCCTCCTTGTTAAGGGAGTACGTCTCGTTGGAGAGGTGTGAACCGACACAACGGTTCAACAACCACAAAGGTTTCACCTTCTTCTCCGATGAACCGCACCACAAAGGCTTGGTTCACCTTCCACTATCGGAATTCCTTCGAGGCGGAATCCGGAGCCTTTCAACAACAATCCGAGGCACAACCCACAAAAGGATTGGGGGCTCCCGAACGGCTTTCAACAACAATCCGGGGCACAACCCACAATGGGTTGGGGGCTCCCGAACGGCTTCAAGTGACCACACAAGGGTCCAACCACCACAAAGGCGTCTAGGGTCCAAGGACCCAAGAGTAACAAGTTCACAAGTTTTCAACTTCCACGAATCCTCGTGGAGAGCACACCGATGCACCAAATGCAAAAGGCAAGAGCACAAGTGCTCAAATCCTTCACTCTCAAATTCCAACAAAGCAACAAATGCTTATGGGGGAATAAGAGAGGAAGAACAAAGAGGAGATGCACCAAGAACTCCAAGATCAAGATCTACAAGGTTTCCCTCACATAGAGGAGAAATCGATCGGTGGAAACGTAGATCAAGATCACCTCTCACTTTCCCTCAAATATTAGCAAGAACCATGGGAGGGATTGAGAGGAAGAGCAAGCTTTACAAAGGGCAACAATGGAGGAGAGAGAGGAGAAAGACTTGCTCTTGAGCTTAGCAAACCAATGGGGAAGAAGGCCCCTTAAATAGCTCAACTCAAAAATCCAGCCGTTGCAGCACTTCTTGTTCCGCAAGTGCGGTAGTACCGTCCTAAAGCCCGGTAGTACCGGCCCTGCGGTATCTTCGTCAACGCAGAAAACCGAGCGCGCGGTACTACCGGGGAAAAATACCCCGGTACTACCGGGCCCAAGTGCTGGGCTCCAACCCCGGTACTACCGGGGCCATCCGTGCCAAAACGTCCGAAAACCAACTTCAGAGAGTAGTACCGCAGAGAGCCCGGTACTACCGCAGCGAGCCCGGTACTACCGGCTGACTGCGGTACTACCGGAACAAAACTCTCCGGTACTACCGGGCCTGTCCGAACACCAAAAACACAGCTATAACTTTTGCAAATGAACTCCGAATGAGGTGAGACCAACTCCGTTGGAAAGGTACCGACAAGGAGAAGGCTACAAAAAGTGAAAATATTGCATCCCATAAATAGAGTAAAATCACCACACATGGCAAGGTGTGGGACTTTCCTCACGGTTGAACCGGCAATATTTCCGCCACCGAAAACGCAACTAGTTTTCCAAGGTAAAACCGTTTTCGATGAACTAGAGCTTGACATGGAGATGAACCAAGCTCTAATTCCTCACCACCATAAAAGCCAAATAAGAACCAAGAAATATGATATGCCAAGTATGCAAAGGTTTGAGCTCTCCACAACGATGCGATCAAGTTACTCACTTGAGAGCCCCTCTTGATAGTACGCCGTCTATCCTAAAACCCGGTCTCCCACTAACACCATGAGACCGGTAAAAGAAAACCTATCAAGATCATACCTTTGCCTTGCGCATTCCACTTGAGCTCGATGATGACGATCTTGACTCTCTCAAGTTGAAACACCTTTCTTGATTGTGCTTGCTAGCACATGCTTGATGAAGACTTCTCCAAATGCTCCCCCATACTCCATTATGGGAGGGCCTCGCTAAGCATCGTCTTCATGACTCCTTTGCAAGCTTCAATCAAATGATATCTTCGAGATGCATCATATTGATCTTGCGCTTCATCTTCTTCTCTTGATATGTATGATGGCTTGGGGTAAAACATGATTGATCACTCAATCTTCTTTTCCAAGCCATACTTGCAATAAGCTCAACTCTTCACATGACCATTCTTCATATAAACCCTTGAGTAGAGCATTGATCATCATGTAAACTACTAGAGTCCAACACATGAACTCCAATCTTTTCCTATGGACAAGATCTACAAGTATATCTCAAAGCAAACATTAGGCCATAAGGATTGTCATTAATTACCAAAACCATGCATGGGGACAACCATGCACTTTCAATCTCCCCCATTTTGGTAATTGATGACAATCCATTTTACGAGGGTTTATATAATGAATTTAAGCAACCATGCAACACAAAGAGCAAGGATGCAAGAGAACCGCAAGAGAACAAACCCATATTCTCTTAAACCCTCTAAATTTCTCCCCCATTGGCATCGATTGCCGAAATGGAAAGAAAAACTTAGAAGGCAAATATAGTGAGAGCTCCCCCATAATGTGTGCATTTCTCATAATATGAGTGAAATCAAATGCACATATCCAATGACGAGTAGATTGAGGGAGATCAAACTATATAGAGGATCCAAGGATTGCAAAAGAATATCAAATGGAAAGATACTTCAACGAAAGAAGCAAGCAATCAAAAGGATCCGAAAAGTGTTCTAAATATCATGAGGGAACTCCCCAAGGTACGTGCATAAATAGGATTTGTATTTCAATATAGTGTGCACAACATGGAATCCTCACTCCCTCCTAGATGAATTCGAACACAAGCTCATGCAAGAGAATGTAAATGATAAAGGAGGCAAAACAACTTTCACCTAATAAAATGTTTTGCAACAAGAGCAAGGAGCGGCAAATAAAAGAATGGGTGTGAGATACAAAGACATTTTAGGAGACTAATACAAGGATGAGCCAAAGCATCAACATAGTCTTTCAAAAAGAGTTGCACATAGTGCATATCATGTCTTTCCCATACCCCCACACCAAAAGAGATAAAGCAAATAGCTCCACAAGCTTAGTAAAATGCAAAAAGCATAGCACAAAAAAATGAAGCTTGTGCCTTTTAGAAACCACCAAAGAATCAAAAGCAAAAAGAGGTGGTCACTAAAGAATTGGAATATCAATTAAAGATGTAACTTTTCTTATGTGTATAAGTTTCTAAGTAGACACGAATCACTAAGATATGGGTCTACAAATAAACATGTACACACAAGATAGATACAAGGGTAAAGAATCATGATATCCAAGAGGAAGTCATAAATACACCAATAAGATCTTTGCTTAATAACATAGCACAAAGCCGAATTATATCTTAACGGAATATAAATGAACTTCCAACACATACTCATCATAGCATCAAAAACTATCCACGAGGGATAAAGGTTAACAAATGGATGCTCCGAGTAAGATAACAAGTAACACAAAACGCAAATGATTTTGAAAATTCATCAATGTTGCACATGAGAGACTTTAAGTAGAAAGTGCTAGATTGACATAATTGGGATCGAAGAATCATAGAAATGAATATATAGTCCTCTTATATGTAATCATCCCGGCTTACTCACATTTGCAATAAAGACGTTTTGTAAGAACCAAAAATAATTGCAACAAAAAGATTCATGCCAAGATACAACCTACACAAGGTTGAAAACTAGAAATGTATGCATGAGGTAGATACTTGTTACCGAGATAGCATTGGTGATGTATAGTATAAGAGTTAACGATCATCCAAACTTGGCTCCAATGAACACATGGTGACACCACCTTCCTTGTAAATGAGACAAGCTTCCAATGCATCTCCACATGTACCTAAAACAAATTCAAGTACAAAATGGTACCCAAACTCATTGGGTCCAAAGTAGTTAGAGCAACTACAATACATAGGACAAACTCCACATAAATATGTGCATATTAATGTGAAATTGAATTTCATGCACATCTTAGCCATATAGGATTTGATGGAGTTTATCCTATATATTGGTTCAACGAAAGTAAGCATGCCAAAGAAATACATGTAGTAAATATGCATGCACAAGACTTTCAAGAACCAAAAGAGATATAATTTGGACAAAACACCAATTAAACCAAGAAAGCACACACAAGTGCGACAAGAAAAAGAATTGTCCAAATTATATCAAAGGCCCAAATCAACACATGATTGAAGAAACCACTTTGAAAAGATACCAAATGAAAGCAAGAAACCAATTGAAGAAAATAACATCAAATAATAAACCAAACCCTCTACACTTTTCATGATGGCACAAAGTGACAAAACGAAAAATGTTTGTCTTCCAAAGAGACACGTCATCGGGATCAAATACCAAATGAAGACAACTAATGTTCGAAAGCACATAGGATTGCTCCCCCAAGATGTGTGCATTATTTATGATCTTGCATTTGAATACAAAATGCACACAAATGAGATCATCACTCTCCATATATATATTTATATAGATATTCAAACACTAGTCATATTCAAGAAAGGTAAGAAATTGCAATACCAATTTAAAGAACGATGTTCCACTCAAGGTAGGATAGCTTCCCAAAGAATAGTGCATTATCAAAAAGTATGACTTTTGAATGTCAATGCACAAGAATTGGATCATTACTTTTCCCAACTCAAGAAAGCACAAAACAAATTTCAAGTAGAGCAATAAAGTATCCAAAAGATACAAGGAAGACAAATAAGAGTTAGATCAAAAGCAAATCTTTGGCAATCAAATAAGGCAATTCAAAGCAAGAACCAAAGTGAATATGATCAACATATTTACCCCCAAATATGATTATCACTTGTCAAGACAAGTAATGTATGGAGATATTTCTCGGTGGTGAATTGCAAGGATATATTCAAGATCATATTCACAAAACATAAGCATGAGGCAAAGAATAGGAATTAAAAGCCATGCTTAGATAGATATTCTTGATAGATTCACAAATCATGTGATAATGCAAAGCAACTCCAAGGAGTAGCTTGAATCAATTGGCTTCCCAAAAAGATATATGAGAACATATTTAGGGAAAGCCATATCAAGAACATCCTCCACAAACAAGATCCAAAAGAGTGAGAGACAAAGAGCATTTAACTAAATGGGAACTTGTTTGAGCAACATGCCACATAGGAACAAGATAATTAGCAATATCAATTCTAGGTGGCAAAACCTCACATGTTCACATTTTCTAGGCTTGTAATATGCACATAGCTTATTACTCCCCCATAATGTGATAATCCATTTATTTTAAAACAAGAGGCAAACAAAAACAACTAGAGAAATTAATGGACATTATATAATTTGAATTTCTCATGAGCATGACATACCACAAAGAGAATAGATAATATTGATATATCAACACTAAGTGGTATTCCTCATGTACACACATTTTTAGGATTGTAAAGTGCACGAAGCATATCACTCTCCAAAAGTGGATAGTCCATTTATCTCTCAAAGAGAGCCAACAAGATAAGATAGCAAATAAAAGCAATAGGGCTCAAAACAAGTAGATGGTGTGCAAACCAAAATACACATACTTGATTTCTCAAGATAAGTAAGTAGAGAGCACAACACATACAAACACTAGCAAGGTACAAAACCTAACACATGCAAGGGTGCAAGCAACTTTCAATGTATATATGATTTAAATAAAAGTTACCGCAAGGAGGAACATTGGATATGAGATAGAACAATATAATCCATATGACTTGACTTGAGAGAATATAATTGATGAAGATCCCTTAATTCTTCATAGTGTAGCCAAGTCTCCAATGTCCTCCAACAACACCTATTGATCAAGTTTTGGCTTGTTGGTCCCCAACTAAGTTGGGTCCTAAGAGGTTAGTCACAATAGGCTTGGCCACCCAAATGGTTCTTTTCTTGAAACCACTTTGAGTACCAACAAATTTGGCAAACACATTGCCAACCTTATCCTTCCGAAGAGAATAAACATCGTCAACTATAATGGGGTTGGATAAGGTACCATTTGTGCATGAAGAAGCAAGGTGACCCTTCTCACGGCATAGGTAGCAACATCGACTTCCTCCTCTCTTCTTAGTTGGAATCCCGACTTGAGGAGGAGTAGCTTGATTCTTCTTGGGAAGAGGTCGTTCTTCAACTTGAGGAACTTGAGTTTGACCTTGAGGATTCTTCCCTTGTTGCTTCTCACTAAGACGCTTCTTCTTCAAAGGGCAAGATCTAACATGGTGCCCTTCAACTTTGCACTTGAAGCAAACAATCTTGACCGAATCTTTGACTAGTTCTTGGCCCTTTTTCTTCTTAATGATCTTGGACTTGTTCTTGTTATTGGAGTTGAATCCAAGTCCACTCTTGTCATTTGGGCGTCTTTGAACACTCAACATATTGTCAAGTGTAGAATCCCCAAAATGACGCTTTTCCAAGTCTTTCTTCAAAGAAGTGACTTGGGCCTTGAGCTCATTTAATTCCTCTACATGGTTAGTATCAACACAAACACTAGAGGAAATAGATGCTTCATTGTTAGAGCAACAAGGCATGGAAAGTAATTCATCACAAGATGTAGCAACATTGTGAGTGGATGAATCACTAGGACTAGCACATGGCAATATAGCATTAAGAGTAGAAGTTGTGCCATTGTCCACATGAGGCTCACAAGATGTTACCTTTGACATAATAGCCTCATGAGCTAACTTTAGCTTAGCATGGCATGCTAGAAGATCGTCATTAGAGCTAGAGAGCCTTTCATGACTTTCTTCCAATTTCCCATACTTGCTAGTTAGCAACTCAAGTTGAGCCCTTAGCTCAACATTCTCCTTCAAAATAGATGCTTCACAAGAATTGGAGTTAGTAGCACAAGCATCATTATCATTAGAAATGGAAGAAGATAATTTTGCAAGCTTATCATTATTAGATAGTTGAGTTTGGAGTTGATCATGAGACTTGATGAGGAGAGAGTGTTCACTTTCTAAAGCCTTGTGAGCTTTGTCAAGTTTCTCTATGTCCTCACTTAGTCTAGCATTGCCAACACCAAATTCAACTTTTTCCTTTTTACACACTTTATATTTAGCAATAGCATGATCTCTTTCCTTAATGATTTTAGCAATGATAAGATCATTTGATTCATCAAAAGATTCAAGTCTCTCCTCAAGAGACACTCGAAGCTCTTGCTCTTCGTCAAGGGCATTCTCTAAGGATGCTTTTTCAATAGCATCTTCTCTCTCAATTTTACATTTTTGCTCAAATTGAGTATCCAAATCCTCAATGGTTTCTATACATTTAATACCATGAGCAACAATTTCACATAGAGAAGAGATAGCTTCACTACCTTTGGGAAGAGCACCAAGAACACTCTCACCCTTCTTGGTTAAGGTTTCAATGTCAAAATCTTCTCCATGAGCATCCTCAACCACATCATCACATATCTCGGGATTCGAGGTAGAAGTTACCTTGGAATCCTTAGCCATGAGGCAAACATGATTAATGGGTGAGGAGGATGAAGAATTACTTGAAGCACCATTGGGTTCCATGTCTTGTTCCAACAAATGTTGGGATTCCTCTACATTGTTAATCATGCAAATACTAGAGGATATGGAAGCATTATTTTCATGACAACAAGACATAGAGAGCATATCATTATTATATTTAGCTAAGCAACTATTACTTGATATGCAAGGACCATCAACTCTAGCATGTATGACATGTGGAGTGCTAGAAGAGTTTAGGTCCAAAGATAGAACATTGCAATGTGATAGAGAAGAGGTATAATCAATAGTAAGTTCACCATCACCAATGCAATTTCTATCACCACTCACCATATCATTATCTTGTGACAAATCACATGTTGGTGGAGTGGAAGAAGTTGTGAACTCATCACGGCCGGAGGTGGAGGGAAAACAATCATCCTCAATAATTTTGGACACTTCATATATATCTTGAAGCTTGGTCCAAAGCTCATGTGCATTTCGAAAAGGCATGATTGAAGCAAGAACTACATCGGTCAAAACACATATAAGACCATTAGTAACTTGAGTCTCGAGATGAGAGTTTATCTCATCCTCTAAAGATAATTCTTGGGAATCCTTTGGAGGAGATAAACTCACATCTACAATCCTCTTCATATAATTTGGACCCATGGCCCTAAAAAGATTAAGCATGCGAATTTTCCAAACATCATAATTTGTGCCATCGAATATGAAAGTGGGATCGTGCACTAATTCTCTAAACGACATCTTTTACTCTCTAGGCGGTAAAGCCCAACAAGAGAGCCCAGGCTCTGATACCAATTGAAAGGACAATGATGTCGCCTAGAGGGGGGGGGGGGGTGAATAGGCGGTTTAAAACTTTTCCGGTTTAGGCTTGATAATTGCGGAATAAAACTAGATGTTTAAATTAACAAGCCGACAACCTAAATAAACTAGGCTCACCTATGTGCACCAACAACTTATGCTAAGCAAGACAAACAACAAGGTGATAGCAATATAGAATACTTCAAGCACGAAGGCTATCACAATGTAAAGTGCATAAGTAAAAGCTCGGGTATAGAAATAACCGAAGCACGCGGAGACGAGGATGTATTTCCGAGTTCCTCCTTGTTAAGGGAGTACGTCTCGTTGGAGAGGTGTGAACCGACACAACGGTTCAACAACCACAAAGGTTTCACCTTCTTCTCCGATGAACCGCACCACAAAGGCTTGGTTCACCTTCCACTATCGGAATTCCTTCGAGGCGGAATCCGGAGCCTTTCAACAACAATCCGAGGCACAACCCACAAAAGGATTGGGGGCTCCCGAACGGCTTTCAACAACAATCCGGGGCACAACCCACAATGGGTTGGGGGCTCCCGAACGGCTTCAAGTGACCACACAAGGGTCCAACCACCACAAAGGCGTCTAGGGTCCAAGGACCCAAGAGTAACAAGTTCACAAGTTTTCAACTTCCACGAATCCTCGTGGAGAGCACACCGATGCACCAAATGCAAAAGGCAAGAGCACAAGTGCTCAAATCCTTCACTCTCAAATTCCAACAAAGCAACAAATGCTTATGGGGGAATAAGAGAGGAAGAACAAAGAGGAGATGCACCAAGAACTCCAAGATCAAGATCTACAAGGTTTCCCTCACATAGAGGAGAAATCGATCGGTGGAAACGTAGATCAAGATCACCTCTCACTTTCCCTCAAATATTAGCAAGAACCATGGGAGGGATTGAGAGGAAGAGCAAGCTTTACAAAGGGCAACAATGGAGGAGAGAGAGGAGAAAGACTTGCTCTTGAGCTTAGCAAACCAATGGGGAAGAAGGCCCCTTAAATAGCTCAACTCAAAAATCCAGCCGTTGCAGCACTTCTTGTTCCGCAAGTGCGGTAGTACCGTCCTAAAGCCCGGTAGTACCGGCCCTGCGGTATCTTCGTCAACGCAGAAAACCGAGCGCGCGGTACTACCGGGGAAAAATACCCCGGTACTACCGGGCCCAAGTGCTGGGCTCCAACCCCGGTACTACCGGGGCCATCCGTGCCAAAACGTCCGAAAACCAACTTCAGAGAGTAGTACCGCAGAGAGCCCGGTACTACCGCAGCGAGCCCGGTACTACCGGCTGACTGCGGTACTACCGGAACAAAACTCTCCGGTACTACCGGGCCTGTCCGAACACCAAAAACACAGCTATAACTTTTGCAAATGAACTCCGAATGAGGTGAGACCAACTCCGTTGGAAAGGTACCGACAAGGAGAAGGCTACAAAAAGTGAAAATATTGCATCCCATAAATAGAGTAAAATCACCACACATGGCAAGGTGTGGGACTTTCCTCACGGTTGAACCGGCAATATTTCCGCCACCGAAAACGCAACTAGTTTTCCAAGGTAAAACCGTTTTCGATGAACTAGAGCTTGACATGGAGATGAACCAAGCTCTAATTCCTCACCACCATAAAAGCCAAATAAGAACCAAGAAATATGATATGCCAAGTATGCAAAGGTTTGAGCTCTCCACAACGATGCGATCAAGTTACTCACTTGAGAGCCCCTCTTGATAGTACGCCGTCTATCCTAAAACCCGGTCTCCCACTAACACCATGAGACCGGTAAAAGAAAACCTATCAAGATCATACCTTTGCCTTGCGCATTCCACTTGAGCTCGATGATGACGATCTTGACTCTCTCAAGTTGAAACACCTTTCTTGATTGTGCTTGCTAGCACATGCTTGATGAAGACTTCTCCAAATGCTCCCCCATACTCCATTATGGGAGGGCCTCGCTAAGCATCGTCTTCATGACTCCTTTGCAAGCTTCAATCAAATGATATCTTCGAGATGCATCATATTGATCTTGCGCTTCATCTTCTTCTCTTGATATGTATGATGGCTTGGGGTAAAACATGATTGATCACTCAATCTTCTTTTCCAAGCCATACTTGCAATAAGCTCAACTCTTCACATGACCATTCTTCATATAAACCCTTGAGTAGAGCATTGATCATCATGTAAACTACTAGAGTCCAACACATGAACTCCAATCTTTTCCTATGGACAAGATCTACAAGTATATCTCAAAGCAAACATTAGGCCATAAGGATTGTCATTAATTACCAAAACCATGCATGGGGACAACCATGCACTTTCATAATGGCCATACATTGGTTATTTGGCTTGAAACTTATGCATGTTTGTATGATTGACATTTTTGTGAAGTATTGTTTTGAAAAGTTTTGTGTGGACTTGTATCTTGGTTCCCACAGCATACCAACACACTAGTATACATATGTTGGGGGTCCATTCAAGTTTTGGTGGGGTTCAGACTCTCCGGACCCCCGACACGGAGAAACCCCACATCCGCTGGGAAAAAGTCAAACCCGGCGATCTACCCCTTTAAACGGCGCCTGAAAGAGCATTTTCCCTCATGTGTGGTTTTGGTAATTGATGACAACCTCTATGGACTAATGTTTGCATTGAGATATCTTTATAGATCGTGTCCATGGGAATGGTGGAGTTCATGGGTTGGACTCTAGAAGCTTATTTGATGACCAATGTCCCATTCAAGGATGTATATGATGGATGGTCATGTGTTGGGTTGAGCATATTGCAAGTATGTCTTGAAGGAGTCAAGACATCATATTTGCAAAGAAAGATTGGAAGATAAAAGGTTGATCAAGTTGTTGATCAACACACAAAGCTACAAGATGTCCCAAGTGGGATCATGTATCTCTTGGGATGGTAATCACTTGTCCATATAGCTTTGTGAACTAACCCATGATATGTGTGTGTGGTATCTTTATGTGGGGTTAGGAATCTTCCCATGGGCTTGCATCAAATGAAGACTTCATATAGCTCGTGGAGGATGACGTCATGTGGTGATCGTCATCAAGGATAAGATGTGCAAGACCAAGAGAAGCTTTTGAAAGAACTCCTATGCTTGGAGCTTGCAATGGATACATGAAGACGGAGCTAAGCGAAACTCTCCCATAATGGAGTATGGGGGAGTATTTGGAGATGTCTTCATCAAGCATGTGCTAGCAAGCGCAATCAAGAAAGGTGATCCACTTGAAGAGATCAAGATAGTCATCATCTAGCTCAAGTGGAATGCTCAAGGCAAAGGTATGATCTTGATAGGGCTATAGGATAGATAGGCGTACTATCAAGAGGGGCTCTCAAGTGAGTAACTTGATCGCATCGTTGTGGAGAGCTCAAACCTTTGCATACTTGGCATATCATATTTCTTGGTTCTTATTTTGCTTTTATGGTGGTGAGGAACTAGAGCTTGGCTCATCTCCATGTCAAGCTCTTGTTCATCGAAAACGGTTTTACTTTGGAAAACTTGTTGGGTTTTCGGTGGCGGAAATATTGCCGGTTCAACCGTGAGGAAAGTCCCACACCTTGCCATGTGTGGTGATTTTACTCTATTTATGGGATGCAATATTTCGGAGTTCATTTTTGTTGGGTGCTTATCGTCGCTATCTTTCCAACAAAATTGGTCTCACCTCATTCGGAGTTCATTTGCAAAAGTTATAGCTGTTTTCGTTTCGGTGTTCTGCTGAACCGGATTATTGGGGCCGGATATTTCGCTCTACCGGAATATCCGGTTGCCCAGCTCGTCCAAGAAAACGGCTAAGGAAAGAAGGAAAAGAGGTGCTGGACTCAACCGGAAATTGTGGTCGGATATTTTGATGACCCGGAATTTCCGAGTTGCCCTCAAATAGCCTCGTGAAAACGGCTAAGAAAAGAATTGATTTCGGCACTGACTCCTACCGGAAATTCAGCTTGGAGATTTGCTTTGACCGGAATTTCCGAGTCTCACTTACACCGGAATTTCCGAGTGTCGAAACAGCCAACGGCTATTTTTCGCAGAGGGCTATAAATACCCCTTCCCTTCTTCTTCCTCAGTCCATCTAAGGCAGCACGACTTTCCCCTCTCTTCTACTCCATTGTTGACCTTGGAAAGCTCACTTCCCTCTCAATCCCTCCATAGATTCTTGCATATTCTTTAGGGAAAGTTGAGATGAGATCTAGATCTACAATCCTACCAATCCATCTCTCCTCTAAGTGAGGGGAATCTAGTGGATCTAGATCTTGGAGTTCCTTTGTGGTTCTTCTCTTTGTTCTTCCTCTCTTCTCCCCCCATAAGCATTAGTTGCTTTTGGTGGGATTTGGGAGTGAAGGATTTGACTCCTTTGTGGTTTCCTTTGTTCTTCCTTTCTTATTCCCCCATAAGCATTTGTTGCTTTGTTGGAATTTGAGAGTGAAGGACTTGAGCACTTCGTGTGCTCTTGCCATTGCATTTGCATCGGTTTGAGCCCTCCACGAGGATTCGTGGTGGTGAAATTCGTGAGCTTGTTACTCTTGGGTCTTTGGACCCTAGACGACTTTTATGGCCGGCCTTTTGTGGCCAAGACCTTTTGTGGTCAAGACCTTTTGTGGTCACTTGGGAGCCCCCAATTAAGTTGCGGGTGTGTGCCTCAAGACTTGGGAGCCCCCAATTAAGTTGTGGGTGTGTGCCTCACGATTGTTGTACGGGATTCGATCTCCGCCCCAAAGGGGATCAATAGTGGAAGGTGAACTCGCAACCTTTTGTGGTTGAGTTCATCAGGAGAAGAAGGTGAGCCTTGGTGGCGTTGCGGCTAACCTGTTGTGGCTGCGCACACCTCTCCAACGAGACGTACACCCTTTGGGTGGAACTCGGGAATACATCCTCGTCTCCGCGTGGCTCGGTTATTTCCATACCCGAACTCTTTACTTATGCACTTTACATTGTGATAGCCTTCGTGCTTGAAGTCATCTATCTTGCTATCACCTTGTTACTTGTATTGCTTAGCATAAGTTGTTTGTGCATATAGGTGAACCTAGTTTATTTAGGTTGTATGCTTGTTAAAGTAAAACACTAGTTTTATTCCGACTTTATCAAGCATACCGGAATATCCGGGTCATTCTTGGACCGGATAATCCGGCTCCTCGGAAAAAGTTTTAAATCGCCTATTCACCCCACCCCCCCCAGGCGACGTATGTCCGTTCAATTGGTATCAGGGGGTAGACGCATTAACTTTTTTGCTTGGTTGTGTTAGGTTGATACATAGTATCATGGGGAACCAACATTTTATCTACTCCGTCGCATGATTCCATGCCCGGCACCCGAAACGGGAGTTTTCCACCTCTAAGTGCATGAACTTACTAGGGGGTAAGAGGGGTCGATGTAGCGGGTCGCACCTCGGAGTTGTATCTTGGTTCCCACAGCCTACCAACACAATAATATACATATGTTAGGGGTCCATGCAAATTTTGGTGGGGTTCCGACGCTCCGGACCCCCAACACGGAGAAACCCCACATCCGCTGCAGATTCCATCGCGCTACCCCCATATGTGTCCTTATATTGTGGCCAACATTTGATCACAATCTTTGTACAATTAGTTGTTATGTTATTTATTGTGATTTGATAATTTTTGAATGTAATCTGATTTTTTATGGAAAAAGGTGAAAAATAATTTTTTCATGTGGTGAGCCTGACGGTAATGCCGTAGTATTTTTCGTGTGGTGAGCCCGACGGTAATGCCGTCGGCATTACGTTGAGTAACCCGCTGGGGTCACGGCGCCGTGAAACCGTGCGTCGATGTTGCCACGTGGAGAAGGAATTCCGACGGCGTTTTTACGCCGACGGTGGCCGTCGGGCTCACTACACGAATGCTGACGGCATTCTGGCGCCGACGGTTTTTTCCGTTTCGTCGGGCTCATGTTGTAACGCCGACGGCCCCGACAAATGGCCGTCGGCATAGATATTGCCGTAGGCATTCTCAGCGTTTCCCGTAGTGTCATGAGCTACTGGTTTAACAAGAGAGTTTTAAATTTTAATTTCATAATTAGATCAGCGGGCAGCGGCCAGTCGGATGGGATCGATGATCGGTCCCAATCCAAAACCTCAGTGCAGCTACCCCCTGCCCGCAACCTCAAAAGCGAGTCCCACAAGAGGACACGCCTTGCGTTCTAGCATAGCCAGATGAAGATCAGGCTTCATACGAGAGCCTTACTCACTAAGCAATAGCCAATAGGGGAGTAGTAGCCGGCTGGCCACCTGAACCCTGCTCGGCCGGCAAATTAAGCTGTCGATCGAGAACAGTGTGCTGGTTTGGTGTTAAGTTGTTTTTTGTCGCAAGATATCTATGTGATTGATTTGCTTGGCAGCGTGCAATTAGAAAAATGCTGACACTTTTTGTGTGGACTGTACTCCATAGTACAGTACCACAGTACTGATGCCGGATCTGTCTATTGTTTCTCTTTGGCTATTGTTTATCTGTCTAGGCGCGCTCTAGTCTTTTTGTTAGGCGTGTGTATTTGATTTCTGTCGGTGCTCTTCCTTTTGCCTCAGTATTGATCCGTGCATCATGAACAAATAATAGTTTGTTAACTTTAGACATGTTTCTGGCTTTAAATCTATTCGAATCAAAGTTGCACGTTTTTGTGCATATATGTTTGATATTGGTACATATACTGCAAGAAATATTTCTTCAGTGAAACTTGAGTACATACACACAAACTACTCAAACATATCTAAATGATTCATATATATTGGACATTCTGGTAAATCATTCTAATTAGTCTCTAGTAGGGTGTAAATATCGGACCAACTTTCAAGGTCGATCTCCCTCCCTTTAAAGTACACATCATAGTAAATTTTGTCAAAGTCAACATGCGTAAATTTCACCTAGTAACCGGAAAATATCAAGATCTACGATAGCAAATTAATACTCTTATAAACATAAGTGGAATATACTTTGTTGCGTTTCCTGTATATATACTAGTTTAACTTTACGCTAACTTACTTCGACCAAAATTAATGCGTGGAATAACTTGAAACAGAGAAGTAGAGGACTTCTTGACTGGTGCACGAAAGGTCAATGGATGCGAAATGAATATTCTTCCAACTAAGACGGATTCAGGGAACACAGGGCCGGCCCTGGAGGGTGGCAGGGTGGGCGGCCGCCCTTGGCCCCCAAAATCCAGGGGCCCCACCCTAGGTATGTTGCTATAGGTATATATACGTGTTTAGAGGTATTTTAACAGAAAAGTTAAATGGGCCGGCCAGAGGCCAATGGAAAGGAGCAGATCACAGGCTCACATCACGCACTGAGTCTAGCCGTACCAAGGAGCAGATCACAGGCTCACATCACGCACTGAGTCTAGCCGTCCAGGTACGAGAACCGATCGTCTGCTTGTAGGCACGTGAACGATCGCGACGCGCCGACGCCTCGGCTCTCTCGTCTGCTCTGTTCTGTTCGTCTCCAATCTCAAACCTCGTGAGCCCTAGACGCTCGCATCTCCAATCCCAGAACAACGGTGCGCCCGGGATGCGGCCGTTGCCGTGACGCTCGCCCGTCGCCACCACCGTCATCATGTGAGAGAGGTTGATTGTTATCCCAATATCTCAATTGCTTATCACATCCTATTTATTGTGCCAGTGACCGTCGCCTCGGCTAAAAGAAGCTTTTCAAAATTGAAATTATTGAAGAACTACTTGCGGTCTACAATGACTCAAGAGAGGTTAAATGGGTTGGCAACATTATGCATCGAGAAGAAATTATTGAACGACATCGACATCGAGTCCATCATAGATGAATTTGCATCAAGAAATGTTAGAAGAAAAATTTAACATAATTTGTATAATTTATTTGATATTCGTATTGTTTTGTATACATTCAGGTTTTACTAAAAAAATGTCATACATATAATCATTATTATTAGTATGACGTTTACGATTAGGGCCCCAAGTTTTAGTTTCGCCCCGGGCCCCGGAAATCTCAGGACCGACGCTGAGGGAACACAATAGACATGCTGGATATCCTCATATCATGTGGGTAGCCAGTGTTGGCTTAACGGCTGTCTAGGAAGCTCAGCATATGTGCCAAAGTTCACCAGCTTTTACCTAGAGTACACTTTTGCCTTTTAACATGAGGGAAAATTGATGTTTATCCTCCTATCCAAATGCCACCAAGAAGGGGAATGAAATTTAGTCCTCCTTATTGGAGAGGAGTAGAGAGTAGGAGATGAAAACACAAAGGAGGGGAAGGAAAGAAAATGAATGTTTAGGGAACAAACTTACCATCCAGTAAATATAGTTCAATAAGAAGGGGAATGAAATTTAGATCCCCGTGCTTATATACTGAGGATTCTTTCCCTATTTATAGTGTTTCAAGTTAAGAATTTGACATGCATGTATTCTTGTTCTCTCTGTTCATTACATCCTATATTTTCAACCAAGTCATTGTTGCAGCAGACATTTCATCTATGTTGATGCATATGATTTCTTCGTGACGAGCAACAGTTCTCGATTTGTACATAACCACTCCAGAATCATATTTGTTCCGCTCCAATTTTTGTGTTCACTACAAGCCCATGCAAATTAATTTTCAACAAAAAAAACCTTGTTCATTTATACTACATAAGAAGTAGATGATGGTGTTTAGATCAATATATTTCATCACTTAAAAAAGGTAAATGTTGTTGATGTTTGGTCTTCCCGATAGCATGCAAGAACAATATATATCAAAATACTATCATCAACTGTGACACGTAATTGTGCTTAACTTATTGATTATTTGATAGCTAGATGCATTCCCTAGTTAATCCATGTGACATCCAACCGTATGGTGTTAACTCAACCATATGGTTCACTCTAGGACACATATGACTCGTGACTCACAACTCATGTGTAACGCCTCCTGATCATTTGATATTTGGAGTTTAGGTTTCAATTGTGGAAACAGATGGTCGGAGATAGGGGTTGTGCGCCATATGAGCTGTAAAAGCTCATAACCGGAGTATAGGACAGGGACGTCCATCGACTGATCTCAAGGAAAATCTACTAGTATACTGATATGAACAAGGTCCAAAAACCAATTAACTGACACTGAGATATTCTCTGATGTTTAACAGGTCGATCGATTCTCTACATCAAACCAATACACGAAATCGATGTACAAGAAACAACGAAAGAAATTCGGAAAAGTGTCTTAGTTTCTCCGTGGTGTCGTAATGGCACAGTCCATACGATAACAACATCACATAAACACAAACTGGATTATTGAGCCGTCCATCTGGTTCATATCCTTTTTGAGCTTGATTGACTAGCTAGCATATGTATAACATGGTTACAAACACATGACAAGTTGTTCAAACCTTTTAATTCCCTACCACTAGTTGCTAAACTAGTTACTCCCTCCGTTCCTATATATAGGGTATATAGTTTTTTGCACGGATATTAAGACGCCAAAATTTAACACATGGTGGACTCATTTGTCTCCTAAAAAATGGGAGAGAGGAATTCCTGACAGTCACAAATTAGAAACAATATGTCAAATCCCTCCTTTCATATACCTATGACCCAACCGGATTGGTAAAATTGTCCAAAAATCGCAGTACACCTTATATTTTGGAATTTTACTCAAAAAACTATGCACACTACATCAAGGAACGGAGGGAGTATTACATACACACATGTATTTAATTAACTAAGCAAAGACAACCTCAGAGCTCCAATCTAGAAAAATTATTACACCATGAGTAGTAAGTAGCTCTCTAGTACAAAACATGTTTGATCATCCATAAACACAAGACGCACATGTAAATGTACTGGAGCTAGCATGGCGGACACACTTCACACTTGGAACAAAAAGGAGCCAATTTTTAACATGCGTATGCGGGTAGTGCTAAAACACCTATGGACATTCGGATGATCGGATCGGCACGTAGCCTAGCTAGTACGCGACGCCGGTGGCTGGACGCGCATACCCGTACTCCGGCGTGGCGACGGCGAGGCTCTGCTGCGTGCGCAGCTGGTCGTAGAACTTCTTGATGAACTCGTCTGCCTCCTGGTCCACCTGCAGGCCGCCGTCCTGACCCGGCGCGTCGTCCCTCAGCGGGAACGGCGAGTCGGTGATCCGCAGCTGCCTCACCGGCGCCGGGCTGCGGCCGAAGCTCGACCAGAGCGCGGGGGACGGCGTCGCCAGCACCGCGAGCGCGGCGGCCGCGCCGGGGCCGTCGCCGACGACGTCCTTGAGCAGCTCCTCGTCGTTGAGGACCTCGAAGACCTTGGCAATGTCGGCGGCGTCGTAGTTGTACCACCCGGGCTCTGCGCCGTTGGCGCCGCGGTGGGTGCGGCGGCTGTTGTTGTTGTTGTTGCGTCGGCGGCGCTTGGTGGGGACGAGCTGCTGGATGCGCGGGTAGGAGGCCGGGGTGTTGCTGCAGCTGAACTCCACCTCGAGGCCGGTGCCGCGCGGGTCGTAGTAGGCGGCGAGAGCGGGCGGTTGCGCCTTCCCGGCGGTGGGCTGGTAGTCCTGGTCGTCGTGGTGGGCATGGGCGGTCATAAGCTTACCTAGGGCCTTGCCCGCGATCTTTCCACGGTGGAGGAGGAGCTGGATGTCCATGGACAGCTTCCGCCGCTTGGACATGCCCTTGCGGAGCATGAACAGCACGGCGCGAACCACGTGCCAGAGCCGACGCGGGGCCATGCTCTGCTCCATTGCTGCTGTTTCTTCGATCGACCTGTTTGCGACTCGGAGTGATTCTTGCGCTTCGTTCGGATGCTTTGGGGTTTTAGGCTTTTAGCACGATTAGAAGAGGGTGGAGTTGAGGGGTATTTAAAGGGGGGTAATAATGGGGCGAAAAATGGCCAATGGAGTCTATTTTATGAATTTTTAATCAGTGGTGGGAGCTTCGTCTTTGCCATTGCTATCTGGCGGCAGTGCCGCTGTTTCTGCAAACGCACTAAGACCTGTTCGTCCCACCCAAAAATGCTGAGCTAATTCCGCCTTAGCTAATCAAATTTCCTAATTACAAAGATTAACCTTAGCATTTGGAAATATATGTTTCATAAAACTTAGAAAACATCAATTTTATTATACTTTGTTTTTTTATTGGTTGGACATCAGAATGATAATCACTCCCAAAAATATTTTACTAAGAAGCTTGATCCCAAGTCGGCCCGGACAAAAACGATGTAGACTGCAAAACCGACAGAGGTAAGATTTGGTTAGTAGTGGTGCAGACTGCAGTGAGAGAACGAGAAAGAGAAGATGATTTGCAATGGGCTCTACAAAATCGACTACAGTTTTGAACAAAACCAAGTCACATATTTTGCCCCGTTAGAGATTCAAAAGGGATAGGCTCATGCTAGATCATCTCTCTTCATATTCCTTGTTTCTTGTTCTCATTTCTTGTTTTTTTTTGTATTATCTAAAGGTGATGAATTTTAGGATCAATTTTAATTGCGGACACATGTTTTTGTTGCTTTGTTGTTAAATCAATCCTATTGTGTCGGTTATTTGTGTTGCCATGATCAATGGAAGCTCATGATTTACCATGTCAATTTTTCGCAATATTCTTTTTGTATTAATCAGTTAACCTTTCATAGATAATCGTCATGCTCTTAAGCATATCTCTTGACACAAATGGACAAGCCAAAGGTGACAATATGTGACCAGATGTGTGATTTTGCCAATATTGTGGTATTATCATGATGTGAAATGACATCTGCCGTATGTAGTTATTGTAATGATAGGCCACTGATTTTTTTTTGCTACATGTTTAATATTGTTAGAATATTTTTTGGTTCCAAAGTTAGGTATTCTATTAACGGCATGCTTGGCTGGCATGATTGTTGCCTCTATTTTGCATCATTATTTTAAAAAAAAAATTATTTGCTTGACCGCAATTGTCTACCCAATAATTACATTTTTATTTATTAACTGTTAATTATTGAAGAAACATTGGAGTGTGGTGATTTACCTAGGTAGCACCACAGTTTTGGGCCCCAACAAACTTATTATGTAGTTTTTTTTGGAAAATATTTCTTTTTTAATAGAGTCAAAAGAGATACAAGAAGAAGAGGTGTATATTGGTAGCGTGGTAGGAGTTACCGTGCTCATTCCAGTCGGCCTCAACTACATCACCTTAAACCGGGAGGGTCTTGATCGGCGATAAATGAACTTCGTTGTTACATCTATGTTGAAGGTTGATGACGCGCGTGATATCTTTGTTTGAAAGATTTTGAATAAGGTTATTTTCTCACTTCAACATGGGTATGAAAAACTAATGAATGGACATACTAGATATCTAAGTACCTATGTAAACTAATAATCACGATTCAGATAAAGTATTCACGTGGTTTCTTAACAAGAAAAAATCTTGCTAATGAAAGATAACCTTGTTGAAAGAAATTGAGAGGGCTCTAGGAATGCTCTCTTTTTACAAAAGGAAGACTATTGAGTTTTCTATCGTGTCTTTTGCGTGTATTGTGTAGTGCATAGTGTATAGTACGTATAACCTTCCACCTCCAACAAATATAACCAATATGTTTGGTAATTGGTCGATGGGATCAACAAAAAACTAAGGCGAATTTGCATAGCGGTTTCAAGTTTATATTGGTCGATATGAAATTGTTGCAGTAATCTTGTATTTAATAAGACAAGTAAATTTAATATTTTGCAGATTATCCATATGGATGCTCACTCTATTCGGTCGTGCGCGTTCCTTGTCCTGCCTCTTATGGTTCCCAAATGTACCCATTATCCTACGGTCGCTCTTAATATCTTCAGCCGGAGTGGTTGGCAGCATATCAGTATACTACATGATAGTTTCTATATGTTGTGATTAACCGATGGTTGATCCATATATTCAACTTTTTACGATCTTAAATTCTATTAATTTCAGCGAGCAAAAGTTGCAATAAAATGGCCGTGAGCATGGCTTGACGTAGAGGTTGGGGTTTCACCCCCCTTTCCGGAAAAAATGAACTAATGTATAGCGAATTTGCGACATCAATGTGATAGGTGTTTGAATCAACTATGGGAACTTATGAATGAGAAGTACGGGAAACCAAGGAACATAACTTGTTCCTCCGATCTCGAGCCAACTATGGAACATTTTTTTTTGAAATAAACTATGGAACATGGTAACACAGAGGACAAGAGAGTTAAAAAAATCTCAGAACAGATAAGTTGGCTACTTAAGGATTACTTGCATACCATGCACCCATGCGCCTAGAGTAATGTCACACTATATTCTTCCAAATATCATATTTCTATTAGCATGAACCTATTTATTCGTGCTTGACCATCTAATTGCAAAAACTAACTAGTGTTCTATTTTATTTTATTTTATGTACTTTATCACAAGTATTCACAACCTTTTTATTTATCCGACGTATTTGTATCACCACTCGATATTTGTGACAACTCAGGTGTGGCCTAAACGCTAACTCGCTAAGGCTTAGTTTGCGAGCTCAGTTTTCTTGAAACCGCAATATTTTAAAAATAAATATTTGAGTGTTAGGCGGATGAATACTTTAGTTTGCTTGTTTAGAAAAGGAGGTCAAGATCAAAGTTTCCAAAACAGCAAAAAATTGAAGAATGGGAGAATACTTCAAATATGAAACCACATTATTCAGTGCATCCAAACACCACGAAGTGTTTAATACTTCAGTTTATTTAAACCATGGTATTCTTAGACTACTTCAAAAATATGTGATGCCAAATGAGCCCTAATCGTCATAACCCTTGCCTCCTTGTTGTAATCGATACTAAACTCGGAACGATGTTACTCGTGAATATATGGTTCAACTAACACCGTGCGCTTGCAGGTCATACTGAATAGATATTTTTCTTGGAGTTGTGTATAAGAAGTAAAATATAGTAAATACAAACTTTTTATGGTTACAATCATAAAATAAAAAAATAGTCATCCACAATGTGCGTCAAATTTCATGAACCAGGAGCAAAGTATTTGGTTACTCGATGGGAATTTGGTCATTAATACATCCTAACGTAACTCAAATAATTTTGGAATCCATCAGCCCTAGTCATTTTCCATACAAACTGCATGTTTTTTAATTAGAGTAAAAGATCTACCAAATCTTATTATTAAGAAGTGAAATGTCCGATTAATCAACAAAAAACCAGGTGAATCACAAACACCCTCACAAGCTATTATGAAACAAATAACCTCGAGCGCACATACAACCAACCTGAATACCAAGTTACCAACAGAAGCTGAATACACACTACCAAAATGAGAGTAATCTATGTGGCTGCCCGCTGGTTTTCTGGTAATCACTCCTCCTTGGAACTGTGACTCTGACTTCACTAAAGTGCAACCATAAAAAAAACTCGATGCAACTTGGCCGTCACGTCGCTACCCCGCCTGACAAGTGTACCACACTGCGAGAGAGATGCAATGTTGTACCTCACCACTAATGAGCCGGCATGATGGCGAACTCGGAACCGAACCATCAGCGGAGGCGCTGCAGTATCAAGATAGCTCCCCACGCGCCTCCATGCTACTCTCTCCGTTTTTATTTATAAGACGTTTTGACCATTTGCTATATGCACATGCATCTACATGCATCTAGACATCATTTAATATGCATGTTCATTCAATTTAGTGTGCATGTGGACACCATGTGCAAAACCTAAAACGTCTTATATAGAAAAACGGAGGGAGTAGCTTCCAATCCATATGTACGAGAGGAGCCCTACCGCCGGCGCAGCGCAGGCTGCGGCAGGGAGAGGGTGGTAGAAGGTGTTGTCGACAGGTAGGGTTTGGGACTGCACCACGGTGGCGCCAAGGAGCGGCACTCGAGGCTGGTTTGTTTGTTGGACGGGACTACACGGCGGCGCCGCATTTCTTCTCCTTTGTGCGGCGGCTCCTTTCCATGCATGCATGCAGTGACGTCACACATGACATCGCTTAGATTCTCTTTATTTTTTGGATTGAAAATGATTTATCTTTCAAATAATTAATCTGATTCAAAATCCGTTTTCGCCGTTGGCTTAGTCGTGATAAAATCTTCAAAACTAGATCCCATGTTGCCATGTTTTGAGAACTTTTTTTTTCTTCAGTAACTACCAGATTATTATAACTAACTTACCACATTATAATAACTTGGCTATCAGGTTTCTGTACGCCATTCTACATCTATATAAGACCGAAATGATATTGATTTATGTGAAACGGTATTATTTCTTGGGTCTTGGAAACACCGAAACTCTTACTCACTAGCGGTATACATCATTGCAATGTGTAAAACATTTACAAAATTATATAATAACCATGTATAATTATCATGATAACTATGCGATATAAATCTGGTATATATAGTGTTTAATCTGGTAACTGATGTGACGGAAAAAGTTCGTCACATCTGCTTGTAGATGTGTCACAAGTGTTACAAAACATATAAAAATTCATCTAGACTTATCTTGATAATTGTTTGTATTAATGTGATAGCTATAGCATCGCAATCTGATAACTGGTGCAGAAATTTTATTTTTATCTAAACATATTAACAATGGATTTAGTTTTGAATCACTCGCCGAGACAAATCTAACGGTACAAACGGATGGTTAATCGGAATAACGGTTTAGAAGATAAATCATTTTGAATTTTCGAATTTGGTAATTAATATGATGATGTCTCACACTAGTGCATGCATGCATGTGCTCTCCCTATACGGGAAAAGCTACGGAATCACCCGCCGCATGCCGAAGCTTGGGGTGCGGCGCCTTATACTAGCTTTTCCCTTGTTTGTTTGCTTGCTTATTAGCTGTATGTGTTTTAATACCACAACAGGTGCCCTTTTCTTAAAATCGTCATTTTTATTGTAGCATTTTACTTATTTTTATTTTCTCGAAATATTGTTCCTGTAAAGAATTTCCTACTCTCAAGCTGAATCTGTCATTTTACTTTTACAAGCACCACTGCAGTTCCTGAGCTCAACTATAAAGAAAAGAAAAATGGTGACCACCACGTTTTTAACCTTTTTTCTGTTTTTTAGTTACGTGGCATGCATCAACCCCGCAACAACCTTCTAAAGCAAACCTACTTAGGAATGCAATTATTGGACATCTCCATTTACTTTGGAGAAGACACTTGTTGCAAAATGCTGGAAAGACTGCACGGTGCATGGAATTGATGTAGGTAAACTGAACACGCTGGAATTCAAATTTCGGTTAATTTATCAATGCTCTAGTTTGCAGGACAGTGGATTATCATACTCTAATACACTACCACCGCACTATCAACTAGTACTATCTGACGGGATAATATAAATTTTATTGCACTAGACGCTTTTCCATTCTTTCCCAACATCTCCTTCTCCGTTCGTTTGATCCATCTTTTTTTGCATGAGACTCATGCCTTGGGCTTATTTTTCATATGTGAGTTTATGAATTATGATGAGTCATGGGTTAACCTAAGAAACTGCTTGGGCAGTGTTATAGCTTTACTGGACCATTCTCATTCAGGTAAAGCTAAAAGGAGTCACCTTCCCTTCGGTTAGCCATCATGCTTGACCTAGCTAGGTGAGGAGTTTTTGTACTACCCCATGCATGGTCAATCATGTAAATCGTTTTGCCCGGCAGGTTAATTATGCAACAAGAAAACAAGGCCAACCTTGCAACAAATCGCGCAATTATAGGGCACGAACCAAGCCATATGATGTTGCAACACTTATGTACAAACGAGAAATCGCCACCATCTACAAGCACGGATGAAGGAAGAGTTTATGACACTAGTCTAATCTTAAAAGTTAAATCAATTCAAGTATCATGAAGACAATCGGCGAGCGAAATGGACCAACTATGTTTCTTAGGTCGTCTCCCCTGGCAGTCCGGGAGAGAAACGTAAGTCGTCGACATCTCCACCATATCCACTTCTCATCTCGCCGCTCTAGGAGGGTGCCTATTGCGTAACTTGGGCCGACCGCAACAAAAGGAGGTGGCTGGCACTTGTTTTCCACTGGGGGTGGCTGGCAACAAAGTGTCGTCTATAGGGTTCCGGTAGCTCGGGGCGGTGGCCCTAGGCAGGCGATAGCAGAACACACTTGTTGGTAACTGTAGAGCGAGGTCGTTGGCGGATCTTTATAACCAGTCAGTGCTAGGGTCGCATGCATGCTCGGCTAGGCATGCCATGCTGCTAATCGGGATCTTTAAATGGTTTGATGTGGTTTGTTATGGCAAGATGGCCAGTGAAAGCTATGCTCAGATGTGATATGGGCCGACGACAACAACGTTTATGAATAAGCACATCATGCTCTGAGACAGGTCATGGGTCAAGATTGTTCTTGTACACAGGCGGAGCTTAGTTGAGTTTAGGGGGCCATCGCCTCCCCCCCCCCCCCCCCCCCCCCCCCAGTTTGAGAAAAATTTGTGTATTACGCCTGAAATTTCACATATTTTAGCCAAAAAATCCCTATTTTGCTCCATTTACCCTCCCAAATCTGGCCTAAAAGACCTTACTAGCCCATTTACCACCAACAGGTTGGCCCAAGCTCCGCCTCTATTCTTGTATCCCTTCTAGTGACACTCTGAGAGACTGAGACAAGTTTCGGGTCGAACGATGGGGCACTCATGCTCTTATTTTCCTTTTGGGGGCGGGCACATCGTTTTGGAACTTCATCGGCTGGAAGGTCACTCTCGTGGCAACGCAGCTGGGTTTTGCAAAGTGCACGGTAGCCAAGGTGGAGCAGCGAGGTCTTGCTTTGTCAATCGGTGGGGCTCTGCAGCATTGGGCCATGATGTCTCGGTGGCAAACATACCGTGTATAGATGAACAGGCGCATGGCGGTGGTGCTATTTGGCACCATGGTGGTACCAAGGTCTTGTGAGGGTCTTCTCTATGATCTACTCCCTCCGTTCTAAATTAGATGACTTCTATTTGGACAAAAGTGGATGTATCTAGATATGCTAAAAGTCTAGATACATCCACTTTTTGACAAAAAGAAGTCATCTAATATGGAACGCTGGGAGTACATCCTAAAATTGGGTCGGCGAAAAAGGGTAGAGGTATGAGTGATTCTTAAGAAACTAATTGGTTTTGAATAAGCACATCATTTATGTTGCAAAGCAAATCCTTAACTAGACATCTCCTATACAAATAAGTACGCACCAATGCTTAATTAAAAATTCTGTTTAATTAGGATCACCTCTTTTAGAGCAGCTCTAACCGAAAGCAACAGTTTAGAGGGAAAAAGGCTGCCCAAAAGCCTAACTTCTTATATTTGGTCTCATAATATAAGCGCCGCAGATTCGAACCCCAATAACTTAGAGGACTAAAATGTTTTTTTAAATCAAACCATTTGAACCAAAGTATCAAAATTACAAACTGAATCAAATGTAATAAATCAATTCTTACATTATTACAAACCTAATTAATGAAAGAACAAGATCAATATAGCTTAGTACGTGCATGCTTGTTCTCGATTTTTTGGTGCATTTTGAGAAACTCGTGGATCGTGTTTGGATGATGCTCAGACTCAACAGGGTCTCCATTCGAGATGTAACTAAATTTCTCTGGCATGTCTCTCTCATTTTCAATGATCATGTTATGTAAAATGATACAACATGTCATTACATGCCATAATGTCTGCGATTTCCAATATTCGACCAGTCCACGAACAATGGCAAAGCGCTTCTGAAGCACACCGAAGGCTCTCTGTCTCTCTCTCTCCACCACATCTTTCCTTTGTGCCTCTCGCACTTGTGAAGTGTGATTTCATGGGGTTATTGATAAGATGTCGTGGGATTGTCACAAATTGTGGACCGTGGAGGATAGATTACGTCAGCAAGATAGTACCCCGTTATGTACTCATGGCCATTGACCTGATAGTTGCTAGGAAGAGTTTCACTCTGAATGAGCTTGAGAACAGTGGTGACCTCGACAACACATTGAGATCATTCAGAGAGCCATTGAGATCATTAAGAGAGCCATTGACATCTTAATGAGATCCAGGCAATCCAAAGAATGAATGTCATATCCATATGCAACGCCTCAAGTATAATTATTGCATCTTTTCTGTGGCCTTTGTATTGACCCTTTCAACCAGCTGGACAATTCTTCCAGCTCCAGTGCACACCGCGATTGCACCAACCATCCCGAACACATCAATCAAAGCTTGTGAAAACCTTCTCACGGCCTCCAAAATTGTATCCTCGCCATACAAACATAATCATCAATGGCGTCGGCCGAGCAACCATATGCAAGTACCCTCAAGGCCACTACGCACTTCATCATCGGGCTTGCACTGATCTCTCCTGATGCACTCCTCCGAAGCTTGAACCAATTATCATGCTCCTCCAGTCCTCCGAGTCATCGAAAATCATCTCTCTCAACCTCTTCATCTACAGCCGAAGGTGCTCTCGATCAATCCGGTTGCAAACGGACAAAAATGAAAGCTCATAGTGTAATTTCGTCGAATACCTTGAGCACGTTGGAGGTGGGGTCCACGGCCAAAACAATAGAGTCTGCGACGAAGGTGGATGACGCCTTCGAGGCTGCGCATCGACCGGACTACCCTGCATCGGTGGTGGAAAGCACTTCCCCGGGACGACACGATGACCGGACGTCGACGAAACTCGAGGCCGCCGCCGAGTGCAAAGCTCATCGGGAAGGGCTATGGCGGACTTGGGCGGCCAGTTTTGGTCCGCGGCAGTCGAATCTACACGCGCCCATGCTCCTACGGCCCTTTTGCCGCCCGGAGTCAACCTTGAAGCGACCGGAATCAACCCTGAATCGGCGGCGGACTCCGATTTGATGCCGCGGTTCTCGGGGTCAATTCCGACGATGGCTAGCGTCGACAAGCGGGACAGACGGAGGGGAAAGAAGTGGCGTGTGTTTCGGGCTACCAGCGGAGGCGGCTGGTGGTCGGCGTTGTGAACGCCGACGGGGATACGGCGGCGAGGCTGTGGCCACGATGTGGAGAACTAAAAATTAAGTCCAGTGCCCGCGGTCAGTCATATTTGGGGGCCGGACTAAAAATATTCTCCTCTAACGGCCTCTTGGGGTTCGGCTTAAGGCTGTTTCGGCCGTTAGCGGCAAAAAAATTATTCTCTAAAGGCTTTTTCTCCTTGGATTAGAGATGTTGTTAATAACCTTGCATTGTACATGACTAAAGAAGAAGATTAGGCCGTTGCCCATTGGCGCAAATCATAGAGCAATGCGATGTTCATCAGAAAGAGACCCCGGCAAGCTACTCCAAGTTCATCAGAGGTTTTGTAGACTGGTCGATTAAGCATGTTCGGCGTTCCGCTAATATTGATGCTCATAATTTGGCTCAGGAAGGCTGCAAGAATAAGTTGTGTGAGGTGTGGTTGGATGGTCCGCCACCGTTTGTAAGTGAAGTTCTTGAGACTGTTGATGATTCTGAATAAATGCAGCCTCTTAAATCTCAAAAAAAAAAAAGTTCATCAGAAATCGCTTTTGTGCAGTGAAGACGAAAACTGAACCAAAGCCATCATTCCTTGCTGGCCCGTCCGTTGATGTACGTAGCCAATGTTATTAAACGAAAGATATTTGAGACACAAAGAAACATTGAGAAAAAAACGATCGAGAAGACGTACGAGTGAGCTGTGCGCCAGTGTGAGAGCTGCGATCTAGCCTTCTGGCCGAAAGTTAGCATATGGCGTTTGATCGAGCAGCGCAAGCGTGCAAAACGTTGGTGCACATTCTGCTGATCGCCCACGTGACTACACAAATGAACTCATAATAATTTTGAGACCCTAATCATCTATACGAAACATGAAACATGTATACAGGATACCACAGTTGAAATGTAATACACATTTCCGGTCAAAAAAAAATGTAACACACATGTTGTCTTGTTTCTCTGCCACTATGTAGATGAATTATTCCTGCATTTCTTTTGCTTCCTTTCATCTAAAGGTGGCCGGCCTCTTGGCTCCACGTAACGCAATTATACTCATCAAATTCAATTATCACAATGGACAAATCCCTTTAATTCTTTCCCTATCTTTTCCTGAAGCGATATGTGGCGCTCCTGTTCTTGCTATGTGGCATCACCCGTGGAGTGCAGAAACCAGCCGGTCGATCTGCAGTGAAATAAAGGAAGACGGAGGGAAAAGAGACCGACGGCCGGGGGCCCTTTCGCTCTGTCGTTTTGAGCGTGTTTGGGGTCGCTTTGTGATTGCTATCCGATGGGTCGAGCACCGCTGATCGAAGGCTCTAGAAAACCATGGTCACGGGAACGGGATCGAGTGGCAACCAGTATCGGAGCTACAGCTGACAGGTGACAGCAATGGACTGTTAATCTTGAACCAGTCTTTCATTCCGTCAACACGGTCGAAGATATAAGTAGTGAGCCTAAAATCACCTGAACAACAGAAATCATACCAAACACACCAAGAGGGGAAAACAGGACGACTAAGAAACCGAGCATGCACTCCGGGATGTCTGAACTCCAGCGTCATATAATATGGCACACCAGATCCACAACAGCGTCCCAAAAGGGTAACGGCGCATAGCGTCACCAGTGCCGAGTCCAAACAGAACATGAAGTTTTCACCCTGGAACCCTGGCACGGTAAAGAGCACCTCGACGACGTCCTCAAGAGGAGAACGCCACCCGCGGGCGTTGCCTCCGTCAGTGTCGAAGAATGGAGGTTCCGTCGGAGAGTCTCCCATGCGACCCACCACCTGCGGCTGCCACCCAGGCATCCGCGAAAACTCAAGCCCGTGCCGCGAGGACCAACGCACCGCGAGGCTGACAGATCAGAGGAGAAAGACTAGCGCGCAGCAACCAACCAGAGGATGCTACCCTTGACTGCCGGAGGCGATCGCTGACCGGACACGGGAGCATGATCATACTAGGCCACAATCATGGCAGCCAAAGATGATTTTAGCATGAAATTTCAAACTGGTCGAATGTATGATGGCAATGGTATCTTTTCATTTCATTTCCACCAAATGAAATAAAGTGATGTGTGCCAAGCTTAGCCTAAAAGAAAGAAAAAAAAAGCATCTCTATTTAGAGATTTCTCTTCTTAGATGTATAAAATTGTTGCACTAGCCATCTATCCTGAGTATAAAGATGGAAAGGGCTACACAATGTAATTATATTTCAACACTCTCCCTCACCTCTAGGCTATTTTAGTTCTTAGTGTGGGCTCACTGCAGGCCACATAATCTTTTTTTATATTGCGTGAGCAGATCTTGAACTCGAGATTTCTTGACTCTGATACCATATAGAATTGATGTACTAGCCATCTATCAATTAAAAGTCCGAACTGATGGTAAGGGTTATGCAATGTATTTATATTTCAACAAGATGAATAAATGCCTACTCCACCTATATCATTAACTGATATGTATCCCAGTCCATTTCGATTAGTTTGTAGCAAATATCAATACCTATTCGGTAGATTTTTTATGTGTCAGGAACAAAGTTTCAAATGGCGGGCTAAGCCATACCTGCGAAAAAAGCTATAGCGCTACTAAATTGTCGTTATAGCCCGCTATTTAAGGGTTTTGAACCTTTAACGCGCTAATTCACGTAGCGGCATGGTGTAGAAAATGCTATAGCACTGCTATAGCCCGCTATTTCAAACTTTGGCCAGGAACTAGATTTGAACCGGTGACTCGAGGTTTTTCAATACTCTACTATACCAACTGAGGTACATTGACCATTTATTGTGCATCATCTTACTACAATACTTGTATCTATGTCAATTAAAGGGACACAAAAAGAAAAGGTATTCTAAAATTGGACTTCAGTGTCTTTTTGCTTTCGTATGATTCGGAAATCTGCATGAAGAAAAAAATTATAGTATTAGAATATCAGGCCCAATTAAATCCCACGGAACTAAATTTCACTGTAAGTTGTTTAACTGAACTAATGTTTGTCGATCTTGAAATAAGAAAGATTATTATATTTTCTTTCCAATTTATA
Organism: Poa annua; assembly: GCA_026929855.1. Lineage (NCBI taxonomy): Eukaryota > Viridiplantae > Streptophyta > Magnoliopsida > Poales > Poaceae > Poa > Poa annua. The sequence continues at coordinate 92,088,521 of CM049437.1, forward strand.
AGCAAACACTCTTTGGTCAACGTTCCTATACTTTACAATCTTCAAGACATTTGGAGGCAGGACATCGAAATTTTAACGCTTCTGAATCGTTGAAAAGAGGCCCTAAATTTCCCTCTCTCTTTTTTTATTTCAGATGGAACGCAAAAAAGATTATAACTTTGGTCATTTAATACAGAGCATTGATTTTATGGTCTTATCAAGCAATTCTGCGCAGCACCATGAAGTATTAAGCCCATATTAACCATCCGACAGCGGAAACACCCGAGTGCAGTTTTCTCTAACATGTTCAGTCACTGAATTAAGGCTTTTCCCCACTTTTAACCGTAACATCATTTGAGTTAATAAAACCAATGAGCTAAAGCACTGATCAGCCACGACTTACAGATCAGCTCCTACTTTCTAAAGCTTCTCATCAGTTACCTATAGTGGTGGTTTCACCGGCGAGCTAGCTAGTTAGCAGCAACAGGGACCCAGTACCTTAAGGATCAGTCGGTTCCCAAAAGCTCGCACACATTAGGTACAACGTCTCGAGTCTTAACCTTTGCAAATCCCATAATCAACACCCAAATTGCCCTCTGCACTAGCTACAATTAATATATTATCAGTGACCCCTGTTTCTCCGTCCCTGCAGCGTAATTTACACGTAAACCGCAAAGGCGAAAGCGCGCGAAAACACTAATTAATCCGAGCACCGATCGATCGAGGTCCAATGATCGACACGCCAGGCACTGCCCCGGCCATGATCAATGAGTGAGTCGGAGATAGGTTTAACTAAGCTGATCAATCCAAGCCACTTTGACGAGATCAAGGTCGTCGTAGGATACGCTTACCGGATCGAGAGTTCGAGACATGATCTTGGTTCAGCTGACTTTCAGACAAGCAGGCGAGTGCTGCATTTGGAGTTTGTTTATTTAATCATGGTGGATCTTGGCTTTGGTTAGTTAGTTAGCCTTTTGAGACCATGCTAGCTTGCTCTATCATGGCCTAATTGGCGGTGTAGATAGGCTCGTGAGTGCATCCTCTTTTGCAACTGGTGTCCCTGTCGATGCTTTGTGCAAAGATTACGGGCACTTGTTTCGTGATTATGTGTGTGTCGTTACGATGTTTAGCTTGGCGAGTTGCAGTTGTTTACCCTGCCAGAAGCTTCCACGCCGGTGGGAAGCAACAGCCGACAGATCGATCGATAAGCACTCTATCTACTAATTATGTGGTGTAATTTGTGCAGTCATGCAGATATTTGTTTGCCAGTGCTTTCTGATCGAGCAACACGTGTGAGTTTAAGTGCATGCGGCACCGTTAATCATGCTTCTTCTCAACTGAGTAATGGATGCTTCTGACCAACGAAGTGGTACCTCTGTATAGGCTATTATGCATATGTGGATGCAAATGATGCTTAGACTGAGCAAAGATGTTGCAGACGCAGAGAATATTTCCTTAGGCCTTCTGTTCGATCAACTCGATGGCAACCCCTGGTCTCCTGCCATACCCCTGTATAGACAATAATATTTCCTTAATCCTTCCCTAAAATAACAGAAATCCTGGGAATAATTTGTGAAAAACTATGGTCTCGTATGTAGCCTGCTGTATTGCAACCCGAAACGAAAGTTCTGAGCTCTTGTTTTTAAGGTTCGCAAATAATTTGGATGTTCCATACTGGCACAAAAAATATGGGTGTTCAAAAAATGGGCAGTGGAGTTGGCTGATCTGACTGGCCAGTTGAAGGTCTGTCTAAACTGAATGAGGCTGGAAAGTAGGGCTCTTCATTGGGCCAAAGATGCATGCTTGAGCTAATCAGGAAATAATAACATGTAGGCCTCGTTCAGGAAAATGCTTGTATCGCTCGGGCGATTCCTACTCAGGAATTGCCCGCAGCTAACATGAGCGCCCTAGTGACCCAACAAGGGGGAGAGCCCAGCTCACTTTCTTCCCGCACGCATAGCGCTCAGGTGTGGCCGTGTGGGTTCGTTCAATTCTCAAAAACAAAAACAAAAAAAGATACGGTTCCGTTCTGTTCTTTTATTTATTTTTCTCCTGTTTTCTTCTTTGCTGTATTCTTCTCACTTTATTTTACTTTCTATATTCTTCCTTCATTTAGTTTATTTCTTCATTTTATCTATTTTTTCTTGATTTAGTCTCTTATGTTTCTATTTAAAGACATGTTTACATCTTATTATTTTTGTTTAAAATGTGTGTCCATTAGTAGTATTTTTTTATATTTTGAAATTTGCTTAAACCAAATTTTAGAAAACAGGAGCATAGAAAACGTCCCTCCGGTACAGGTTTCTATTTGTAGTCACATCAACTATAAACTTAGTTAACCTTGAAAAAAGATATAAACTTAGTTAATCATACACATACTTGATCCTAGTCAAAACAGGCAAGTTGATCTTCATGAAAAAAAACAAGAATGTGATAAGTTAAACAATCTACAAAGCGAAGTTCATGCGAATGAGCTAGAAAAGATAGAAAATATGGGGTAAATAGAAAAAAAAAAGGTCTTCAGAATAAAATTAACAAGGTGACTAGAAAAAAATATTTCTAGTTGATTCTTATGAAATCTAAGAATTTTAAAAGGGAAATAAGCAAAATTTATAAATATTCAGAAACATCCTATGAAAAGACATGAGACAACTCATGGTAGCATACAGGTAATTTATGGACGTTCTATATCATTTTTCTAGAGTTTTATTTCCCAATGAATGATTTTTCTCAAATTTAATGACATTCCTTATTTCTTCTATTCTTCGTCTGTTTTAAATTATGATGTTTTTCTGCGAAACACAGTACAAACACAGACACTCTCATACATGCGCAAATACTCACTCATATGAACACACACACACCCTATCCCTATTAGCACCTCCGGGAGACTAAGACAGCGGGTCAATGGTACTTCATTTTTTGGGGCTTAGATTCATTATAAATTTGCTATTTTCTGTCATATATTAAAAAAAACGTGAAACTACTGATAAGTCGTTACTCGTAGAAATTTGGTTGGGATCAAACCAAATTTGTCAAGTACTAGAAGTAATAGCATTGAACATTTCGAGTTGTAATCATGGAACTCGGTTGAAATTCCATACCCAACGTGTTTGACTATCATGCATGAAGTTAGAACGTCATTTCAATTAGAATTAGTAGGAACATCGTAGTGGCATGTGTTAAGTCAATTATTGATTTATTTCTACCCTATCATTTCATTCTTACCAAATGAAATAAATGATGATAACATTGTCATTTTGAAGGGGATCGCAGGCAGAAAACAAAAAATTTCCTAACCGCGATAACCAAAAACTAGCCAAGATCTATACTATGCAGATATAGTAGTACGCAAGGGGGGTCGGTATACACACCTCTTGTAGACCGAAAAGCGGGGATTACGCTCCCGCACAAGCATTGACGACGTAGACGCCGTAGCCGACCTCAAGGTCGCGGAGAACTTGGCGCGACGAAGGAGACGATGACGCGGCGATGTCGGTGAAACCGACGACGACCTTGAGGCCGTATGGAGGAAGCAGACCTCCAGTACCAATAGTGTGGCACCTCGCAGGGCGTTACACACATACGGTGAAGCCGACGAACTCCGGGCCCGATCCAGGGACGAGCAGCGGAAGACTGGGACCGGGAGACCAGCAGCACGACGGTGTGCGTATGGTGGAGAAACAATTCCGAGGCGCAACTCCAAACTTGGGAATCACGGGATCCTCGGAGAGAGAGAGAGAGAAAAACTGTCTATCCCAAAGGCCAGGGGTTGCCCCTCTATATATAGGAGCAAGGGGGGTGCCCAACTTGCCAGGCTGGGGGTGTGGGACTAAACCCACAGCCCCAGCCGGCCACCACCCCATGCGCCGGCCCTAGGTGGGCCACAAGGGGCCCACCTAGGCCGACCGAACCAGCCCCCTCCAAGAGGGGGACTCCTTCCCCCCCTTCATGGGCCTCTTTGGCACAAGAGGCCCATTTAGGGATTTTTGCCTTTAAAAATTCAGAAAAATTAAATAAATATATATTTAACTATTAATTACACTAATTAATATTAAATACATATTACATAATTTATTCCGGCTCCGAAAACTATTTCGTCGCTGCCCGATCTCCATCGGAATTTTCCCGGGACGTTCCCGGTCTCTCTTTTCCTATTTTTCTCTTCCGGTAAAATGTCGACTCCCCTTAAGTGTGATACCCTAGCGGTTCGATTATCTCACCAGACATGATCGAGACTCCTCTCCGATCAATGACTAATTCGTGGACCGAGGATACCCAGAATTAATCCCTGCGAGATAACGAATACTTTACCTATCGAACCTGGACGTCTGAGTCTTAAACCTTTTGCCATAGCGATACTTAGCGTGTCCGAGACTCATTCATAGATATCTCCATACCTAGCTTGATCTCGTTACCGACAACACTATCTTCTACTCGTCTATGATATTATGTCAGCTGGTGACCTAGTCACATGTTTGCAAACTCATTTGACATAATCTCACCGAGTGGGCCCTAGAGTATCTATCCTGCTATGCGGACTGGCAAATCCCGCTCTTGATCCCCCGTCTCAACATACTCCTTTCCGACACCCGAGAGGGACACCTTTATTGTCACACTATATAAATATGACGTTTGATGCAATCAAAGTGTCTTACAGGAATAGCAATAAGAGTAGATCTCACGGTCGAAGGTGTAATGACTACGTCCTCCAAATATTGGGTATGTCCATCACATCGTTCTACCAACGACATGACTTCATTGTCAACTGACATAAATGTCACATGATCGGGAAACCTCAATCATCAATTGCCCAATGAACTAGTCAAGTAGAGGCTACTAGGGACCTGGTTGTTTATCTACCACACGTGTATTAATGTTTCCGCTTAATACAGTTATAGCATGGTATAAAACATATAATGAACAATTGGGATATGACTAATAAACTATCTTTATTAAGTGCCTCTAGGGCATATTCCCTTCAGTCTCCCACTTGCACTAGAGTAACACTTAATCTAGTTTACAACTTGGTAAAAGCTCAACACTCATAGCAATTTGTTGCATGCTTGCTTCATGGAAGAGGAATACAGTCAACAGATCTCACACATTGAGACCTGTATGTGTTTTGCAACACTTCTATGTCACCTGGTTTGACATCATCCCGTATCTCATGATAACGGCGAAATATATCTTAGTCGATGGAGTGAGACTCAGTCCAATCATACTAGCTACTTCTGAAGTTGCCATATACTTCTATACCTATGAAGATTATGCGACAGTGCATTCATATGCGACTTCGCAAACTAACCATGTCTTTCTTCAAAACAAAGGACATCTCCTATATGAGATTTCTAGTCGTATGGGTCAGTGTCATAACTTGCATCCTCGTAACCGTTTTACGGCAAGTTTGTCTATCCACTCTTACCCTTTACCAGAAAACATATCTTCAGTTCTCACAGACACTGAAGAAAATACTTAACGTTTGTTCATTGATCCATACAAGGATCACTCTAGAACCCGTTCTTCAACCAAGAACATGGGTCACACCAAGTCGAGCTTTTAGTCTGATAGAATCTATGTCTGAGGCATAGAGGATGTCGAACATCCCTTTTCTTTCATCAGCTATCACTGAAAATGTCAAGATAAACTTAATATTATACCTAGTCATACAAGCAAGAACCTTTTTCTTCGCTTGTTCTATTCTGACACACTTCAGAATCTTAACCTAGGAAAATATTCCGACCTAATGTTATTAAGTCCCTTCTGATCTATACAATTATAAATCGGATGCCTAATACTCCTAACTTCATTCATAGAAAATTTAATCACTTAAATAATCCTTTATACTCTACTTGAGGATCTGTGTCATTCAATATGTCGTCACATACAAAATCATGAATGACACCTAGCTCCCACTCAAATATGCCTTCCGCATATAAGATCAGGGAAAGCTACTTAGCTCCCACTCAAATATGCCTTTCGCATATAAGATCAAGAAAAGCCACTTTGCTCCCACTCACTTCTTTGCAAATGCAAGTCTCTTCAACTATTTTGGACAACTCCAAAATCCTTTGATCACATCATCAAAGTGAAGATTCCAGCTCCGATAAGCTTGCTTTAGCCCATGAATGGACAACTGAAGTTTGCATACATGTTTAGCATCCTCAGGATCACCAAACCATTATTGTACTGATTACAACTCTTTCTTAATGACACTATTAAGAAACATGGTTTTCTTATCCATCTATCAATTTCTCATTCGAAATTAGAGTAATTGCTAAACGACCCAGAATAGATTTAGGCTTCGCCACTTGAGACAAAATCTCATTGTGGTCAACTTTTGAATCTGTCGGAACTGTTTCACGACAAATCGATCCTTATCAGTGTCTACTCTCTCATAAAAATTCCATATTCTATTAACATCCTAGATGCCAACAAGAAGATCTCCCAAGTCATTACCTGGTAATCGTACATGGATTTTATCTCGGATCATATATGACTCATAGCCATTTCTCGGACTTAGGTTTACCATCTCTTCTTCGTAGTTCGTAGGTCTGTCATATTCCATTAATATGACCTTTATTACAAGATTGTCGTACCACACAATGTGGAACACAACCTCGTATGCCTATGTTCTCAGTATGAGCTCAGAGCATCATGATCTTCATCATCAGCTTCTTTTAAGTTGAGTAGCATGACACTGAAAAACACTTTTCGCTGCGCCACTCTGATGTCTGGAGAGAAAGTTCATTAACTTCGTCTTCCTCTACTTTCTTTCCCACTTATACCCTTGGACAAGAAACTATTTCTTTCGCAAGGTACATTCCGGCAACGATTTTGCCTATGTCGTGAGACATGTACCCAACTAACTCTTTAGGTACGGTATACTACAAAGATTAATCCATTTTAGGTTTGATCACATCGAAACACTAAATTGCTGAAACGACAATCTAGGCTAAAAGCCATGCCATCACTCATATGGTATTGTCTCCATGGATTTAAATGGTCCCTATTATCTAACGTGAATGTTACGTTTCTACCATATGACTCTAATGATCACAACAATTCGGTAAAAAAATTATTTACCACACACTATCCGATAGGGTGCGATTACGACGTCATACCATAACACTATGGTGTTCCATGCGACGTAATTTGTGGAACTCTTCTCACAAGTCTTCCAATGATATGCCAACATTATAACTCAAATCTTCATTTCCTCGATCTGTATCGCGGGAATTTGATTTTCTTGTTAAGTTTATTTCCTACTTCATTCTGAACATGTTTGATCGAATCAAAATTTCCAGACTAACATTCCCTAAGTGGATATCTATATATCTACCTGGAATATTCATGAAGTCTATGAAATAAAGACTGCCACTACACGTTTAAAGTACTTCATTGATTCACATACACCCATATGCACGATTCTCAACAAGTTATACTCAAAACGTTCAGTGAAGTTTACGAAATAAAGGTCTCCACTACACGTTAATCACTTCATTGATCCACATACATCTATATGCATGACTATCAATAAGTTATATGCCCGCTTTCCGAAAACGGTGTCTTAGTTATCTTGCAAGTGTCAAAAGATCATATCTAAGGACTTGTAGATCCATCCGATATGGTGCTAATTCATTGACTATAACATTGACATGAATTAAACGGCAGTGCCACACATATGCGGTGTCTTTATTAAGTTTGTATCCTTTGGCATTAATATTATGAATGTGGGAGCTTCTACCATCTAAATTCAAATCGGCATATGATCATTACTTCATAAATATAGGACAACGAATTTGTCACTAACATATATGAACAATTGTCTCGCTAGAGGAGACACACTTATAACGATCATACTAACAGGCGATCATAAAAGAATTTATTCAAATGGTAGATCTAGAGGGAGAGTGTCTATGGCCATCACAACAATTTGTCTGCCACGCAATGTCACCTCATACTTCCAAGCTACTCAAGCAGTAAACCTGGTTTTCATAAAACATGACTAGTATCAAAAACTTAGTCACTACTGCGAGTACTTGCTTAGCTAAAACATTCATAACATGTATATCATATATACACCATCATCATTGATGACTTCCCGGCGATCTGTTTCATCTTCTTGATACTTCCAACGTAATCAAGAACCATAAAGGTGAACGATTCCCCTTTGCATGACATAGTCTATGACAAAGCATTTGCACCTGGCAACGTTGTCTGTCATCCAGTGATCGAGCTGAGCGAGGCGTCTCAATGTCATCTATTATGACCGATGTCATCAAGTATGACTGCCACGTGCTCTTTCAATGTGTGTATTCTCTTCCATATTGGCTGAGAAGGAAAAACAGTCCGTACTGTTAAACTTCATCAACCCAACATTAGGTGTATCCCGAGTTTAGCGATTATCTCATAGGCTCGCGATCTAACAACTCGTACCCACCTTAATTCTCTATGGCAGAGATCATAGCATACACTGGACTATGATGATATAATCCGCACAAAACTTGATAATCCAAATTATCCTTTTGTTAGCGGAATCTCCGGGTTTATCTCCTAGCGGGTATTGTATCACAAAGAGCTAACGGTTTAAACAAGGAGTATCCTCAAGCTAAAGTATAAAACTATGAAGTATGGACCCAACTTTTTAAGTTTCTCAATCGCAGGATTGTGCCTAATTTTCAAAGAAGGCTATTACACTGGTTAATATCTACAAAGGTTTTGCAAAACAGACTTTGTTCATTATAAAATAGGGTTCAAGTTTTAATAAAATAAAACTATCAGAACTCCCACTCAAAACGACATCCCTCTAATCGTTTTAGCGATTACACGACCCCCATCCATTGCGCAACCCCTCATCGTCAGAGCCGGCAACACAACTTCAAAGGTGGACATCGAAATGTCGATCACAACAACTCTGTGACTCATGCTCGACCTTTCGGCCTCCGTGTTCCGAGGCCATATCTGCATATGCTAGGCTCGCCACAATAACCTTCAACGAACGCGCGTGCAACATGGCTTACACCCACTGTATGCGAACGACGATATGTCTGACACCCGATCATCACGGCCTGCCTCATAACGTAGAACTTTCTTGGTGGTGCACGTCGAAGGAAGAACACTAGTGGTATTTTGGAGGGATCATCTTATATTACTACCGCCGTGTAACTAATATATACTAATATATAATCACGCAATATAAGATGCATACAAAACATCAAAATGTAATGCGATGTGACATGGTCCTTGCGCCGGTGGTCTCCTTCGCGCCAACAGTTCATAAACAATTTAATAAACCTACCTTGACCATATCACATTGCCCCTGCAAAATAAAGTTAGACGCTTCTACTTTATCTTTTGCATATTTTACGTGGCTTGGGGCTGTCGTAAATAGAACCGCTTCATACCTACGAACCTATGACCACAACAACGATCAAATAATTGCATATTTATTCATCCCTTTCGGGCCCTCCATTGAAAATGCAAAGCCAACTAAAGAGAGAGAGACAGACACCCGCCAGCCACATATACGGAACCAGCCGTATGTCAGTTGTGGAACCAGTCTCGCGTAAGCGTACGCGTAAGGTCGGTCCGGGCCGCTTCATCAACTCAATGCTGCCGGCAGTGCAAGTGCACGCGAGAGGGTAGCAAATAATAAGAGCGTTGTCCCCGTGATAAAACACGGGTGAAGCTAGCGCATAGCTATATCTACGCATAGATCGGCTCTGATACCACTTAAGGGGATCGCAGGCAGAAAACAAAAATTTTCCTAACCGCGATAACCAAAAACTAGCCAAGATCTATACTATGCAGATATAGTAGTACGCAAGGGGGGTCGGTATACACACCTCTTGTAGACCGAAAAGCGGGGATTACGCTCCCGCACAAGCGTTGACGACGTAGACGCCGTAGCCGACCTCAAGGTCGCGGAGAACTTGGCGCGATGAAGGAGACGATGACGCGGCGATGTCGGTGAAACCGACGACGACCTTGAGGCCGTATGGAGGAAGCAGACCTCCAGTACCAATAGTGTGGCACCTCGCAGGGCGTTACACACATACGGTGAAGCCGACGAACTCCGGGCCCGATCCAGGGACGAGCAGCGGAAGACTGGGACTGGGAGACCAGCAGCACGACGGTGTGCGCATGGTGGAGAAACAATTCCGAGGCGCAACTCCAAACTTGGGAATCACGGGATCCTCGGAGAGAGAGAGAGAGAGAAAAACTGTCTATCCCAAAGGCCAGGGGTTGCCCCTCTATATATAGGAGCAAGGGGGGGTGCCCAACTTGCCAGGCTGGGGGTGTGGGACTAAACCCACAGCCCCAGCCGGCCACCACCCCATGCGCCGGCCCTAGGTGGGCCACAAGGGGCCCACCTAGGCCGACCGAACCAGCCCCCTCCAAGAGGGGGACTCCTTCCCCCCCTTCATGGGCCTCTTTGGCACAAGAGGCCCATTTAGGGATTTTTGCCTTTAAAAATTCAGAAAAATTAAATAAATATATATTTAACTATTAATTACACTAATTAATATTAAATACATATTACATAATTTATTCCGGCTCCGAAAACTATTTCGTCGCTGCCCGATCTCCATCGGAATTTTCCCGGGACGTTCCCGGTCTCTCTTTTCCTATTTTTCTCTTCCGGTAAAATGTCGACTCCCCTTAAGTGTGATACCCTAGCGGTTCGATTATCTCACCAGACATGATCGAGACTCCTCTCCGATCAATGACTAATTCGTGGACCGAGGATACCCAGAATTAATCCCTGCGAGATAACGAATACTTTACCTATCGAACCTGGACGTCTGAGTCTTAAACCTTTTGCCATAGCGATACTTAGCGTGTCCGAGACTCATTCATAGATATCTCCATACCTAGCTTGATCTCGTTACCGACAACACTATCTTCTACTCGTCTATGATATTATGTCAGCTGGTGACCTAGTCACATGTTTGCAAACTCATTTGACATAATCTCACCGAGTGGGCCCTAGAGTATCTATCCTGCTATGCGGACTGGCAAATCCCGCTCTTGATCCCCCGTCTCAACATACTCCTTTCCGACACCCGAGAGGGACACCTTTATTGTCACACTATATAAATATGACGTTTGATGCAATCAAAGTGTCTTCCAGGAATAGCAATAAGAGTAGATCTCACGGTCGAAGGTGTAATGACTACGTCCTCCAAATATTGGGTATGTCCATCACATCGTTCTACCAACGACATGACTTCATTGTCAACTGACATAAATGTCACATGATCGGGAAACCTCGATCATCAATTGCCCAATGAACTAGTCAAGTAGAGGCTACTAGGGACCTGGTTGTTTATCTACCACACGTGTATTAATGTTTCCGCTTAATACAGTTATAGCATGGTATAAAACATATAATGAACAATTGGGATATGACTAATAAACTATCTTTATTAAGTGCCTCTAGGGCATATTCCCTTCACATTTAATCATGGTCGAATGAAATGAAGAAGGGTGTGTGAAGTGAGCCTAGCTCAACTGGTTTGTTTCCTTGTGGTGGAACCAGCCCACCCAGGTTCAAGTCCCAGACTTGGCATGGGTGCTCGCATTTTCCTGGATTTTCCAGGATTTAACCGGCGCTATGCTTTCAGCGGTAGGTGACGTGCCCGTCAACAGCGAGGCGCCCGTGGTGACTTCGTCAACCTCAAGATATGCCGGACCAGTCTCTCGGAGGTGCTCATAGGGGTAGGGTTTGCGTGTGTGCGGTCATAGGGGTGTCTGTACGTGCGTGTTTGTGAGCGTCTGCGTCTGTACTGTGTTTCTCAAAAAAAAAATGAAGAAGGGTGTCAAACGAGTTCTAAATGTTTTCTTGCAAAAAGAAAGATATGGTAAATGCAGGAGCGGAGCTACGTTAAGGCTAAACTGGGCCGTGGCCCGCCTAGGATTTGGTGGGTTCTTCGTATTTTTGGTTGGGCCGGCCCATAAACACACGAATTTTAAAAGAAAACCTAACTCTTTTGCAGTCTAGCCCGCCTAGAATTTTCACCGAAGCTCCGCCACTGGGTAAATGCAAAAAGAAAGGATTGGGCTGAAGCTAAAATTCTTTGTTTCAGTAGCAGAAAGGCCAGCAGCATTTGATGCCTGCATGTCTCAAGCAATGAGTACGTGGTAGACGTGCGGCGACGTCAAGCATAGAAAGAGGGCGGCAAAACAAATTCCGAGCTGGGCTCCTTGTCATCCATGCCGTACACGTCGGCGCACCAGTCGTGATGGTCACTACTCGACACTCGACAGCACCTCCATTACTTTGCCGCCTTATCCTCCTAATCTCTCCTAGTAATACTTGATTAACGATCATCTTGTAGAATAACACAAACGATATGATGGCCTCACGTAAAAAAAAAGGGGGAAAACAAACGGTGTGGATCCCGGCAGGAAAGGATGGTGCATCGACCACTGCCATAATTAAGATAATAATTGATTCAATAGTGTTGGAGACAATGAGACGAGAGACTTTAAAAAACATCCGTCCCCGTGACGTGCTAAACTGCTAATCACGTACTGGAGGACCAGGACAGCATGGATCCGAGGAACGATGACAAACAAGCGGCGTTGAAAATGGCGCGTAACCGTACCTTAGAACGCTAGCGGAGATAGCATATGATTTCAATTAATGCAGCTAAATCTGTAGAAATTACCCTTCCAGTAAAACTAAACTCTCAAGTGTCTTGTCCCTGCAATGGAGTACAAATTTTTTGCGCAACTTTAAAATTCAAAAAATATTTTGAAAGTTATTAAGTATATGAACAAATCATGCATGTTATCGATGATGTATGATGTATCATATGTGCAAAATTATAATACGAAATACTTTGTATTCCGACTTACATAAAAATAAAAAAAATTACAGACTCACCACCAAGAAACGGTTAATCATCGGCACGGCGTTTTTTACGTGACCGGCGGCAAGCTCCCACACCGGTAAAACCACATCAGTGCTATTTGGGATTACCTACATGTGCACGCCCACGGCGGTTACGGACACCACTGATGGGGGCGGACACAGTGACACTACACTTTATTTTGATGTAACAGAATTCAAATTTAAATTTACCTTTAAGTGCAATGCATATCCCTGCACCAAGAAAAATGTTTTCTATCCATCGTGGATAGGCAAGTTGCGAAGCCCAGCCTCAATGATTTTGTGTTATGTCACTATGTTCCACCTTCTACGCACCCTTAGAAGTTTTTGGTGTATTTCCTCTGGGTTTCTCTTTGGGACCCTATCTCTTCAAAAGTACTTTTTTAACTGAGTGAGGTGCTTATTGCTACTAATTAATTTATCGAATAGCACCGCGACTGTCTTACTCATCCTATCACCCTTCATCATTTTTACAACAACATACACAACCAAATAGACATCATACCAGTAAAACCACGATCACACAAGGATCAACCGACATGTTCCTAATCAATACTACCTAGGATAACCAAACCAACTCCAGGTCCAATTATCCAACAGGGGTAAAAGGTCCTATATATATGGACGAAGGGAGAGTGTGCGGTGTAGGGAAATAGTGTGCAACAATGACAATATTCCTCGCGTGTACGCTAGACCCGCGCCACTAGTACGCTTCTTCATTACTGGCGTGCTCTCTATAACCCACGCTACTAGTATGTGTCGTCCTGCCAGGTCATTGGGACTCACCTTCTATAGACGTGCCCAATATCACCACTAAAAGCGTAAACATTACTGACATGTCAAATATATCCTACGCCAGTAGTTGCTGCTGCGTCAGGTCATCTAGGGCCACTTATCACCGGCGTGGCGTGCGTAGTACGCCAGTGGTGCGAAATAATCACTGGCGGGCGCATTTCCGAAAGCGGTGATATGCTCTTTGTACTCAGAATACCACCGATGTGGATTTATCATGACCCGTCGATAATTACTTGCCAGTTATAAGCAGTGTCCCTGTAGTGCCAGTTAACAATTAATAGTTTCAAGTCTCGAAATTCTGTGTAGACTATAATTGAAAGATTTTGCATTTCCATGCTTGGAGTATATATCAGTGAGAAGATGCATGATCTATCTACGGTTTTATAACTTTTAAATATAATTTCTGATTTTTTCAGTTAAAGTTATCACTGAAGCTCGAGAACAAAAACCACTTTCCGCCTACAATGCATCTTTATAGTGAAGATTGTTAGGACTAGCATTGCAAAGTGCTAGTCTCTCATTCCATTTGACTCTGATAGCCTCAGGCTGGTTATAGTGAAGAGTAACTTAGAGTAGTAACATGTGGTGTTATGCAAATGTATATTAATTAGCTTATAGACTCATATTATACTGAAATGTGTGATGTTACCGTAACTAGCTATGTTACTCCATTTGACTCTCTCTTTTTATTAATTACATGTCACATCATCCTTTTATCTAGGTGGTACATATGTTATGTTACTAGCTATGTTACTCTCACAATGGATATATAGTCTCACAAAAGATAAACGAGTCCCGGTATAGAACAGCCCAATCCGATGCTATCAACTCTAATTGTGAAATCTCCTATCACCCTGAGTAATTTCTTTTTCTTGTAGCATACACGCATCGGCCAATCTAAGTGTGTAGCACTGTAACAAGCGGTTCTTTTTCCACGTATTGTATTTTTTATCGAGAAAAGATAAATAAGACATACACACTAATAGAAAAGGTACGTGGCGTACGTGGCTAGCTAGGAAATTAAGTTAAACTTAATGAACAAAAAATACGTGATGGAAAAGGAAGTGGAATTTTGTTTCTGTTTGAAATGGACACACTGTCGTCCGTGTCGCTGTTAAACGGGCCGGGGGAGCTGTGACCCGCGCGCGATTTGATGGCGAAGTAGCCCGGCCGGTCCGGTGGTTTCAGCTGTCAATTCAACCACCACCGTCCAAACACGTACTTTCGGCACTTCTCATTTTCCTTTCCCTCTCACGCTTCCTATTACCTTTTGTTTATAAAGGATGAGTCTTCGTGTCCTGTGTCCAAGTTATTTTACACTGCAGCAAGAGATCACATGGTTTCAGGGAAGAGGAGGTAGGATAGTAGATGCACAGTAACTCGCGGAGTAGGAGTAACTTGGGCATCCACACATGAAAACGGAGCGGAAACTTTCCGACTTTTTCATGAAAAAAATAATAACATAATAAAAATACGGAAACGCAAATAAAATTTTATGAAACGGAAACGGAAGTGGAACTGCGTATTCCGGCGGAACAACCATGGAAAGGAAAATTCCGTTTCTAATAGTGCGGAACTTTCTGTTTTTTTTGCTACGCGGTGCTGAAGCCAAAGGCTTCCCTCCTTTTTGGAAAAACACGAGGCATATGGTTAACTAGGCAGCTCTACAATAGAGACAATGCTTTAAAAAATTGGTCTACTTTTGTAAACACCACTCTAACACCCCGCAATATAGATGGTCTAATATGGATGTGATGTTTTTGACTGAAAGGAGCAGATATTCTCGTTTTAGAAAATCTATTTTAAAGGGGTAAAATAAATCAAAATCAATTATGTTTTACAACCAGACATTTACTGTTCATACATAAAGTTTCTTGGACAATAGACCTTTTTTGTGGCTTAAGTACAAAATACAAACTTCGGTGCTTCAAATTAGTTTTCACCAGACAAATTTGTTGCCTCTTATATTTTTTCGTGAGAAATTTTGAAATGCGTTTTTGGGACAGTGAAAGCATCTCCAAGCCAAAGCGGTTGTCAAGTCTAGGACGGTCTATTGTTTCTCTTCAGCTCCACCGATTAACTGAAACCGGATAGAAAGAGCCATACACTTGAAGGTATTATCCCCTTGATATCTACTAAAAATACTCTTTCTCGGCCACCAGAGTTCAAACCCCAGGTTTGACGTATGTGTGTTGCATTTAGGTAAAATATTTTTTCAGTAGAAAGCGACGTTCCCGTCGACAGCGAGGTGCCCGTGGTGACTACGTCAATTTCAAGACTCAATCCGTCGGCTAAGCATTTTGGAGGTGCTCATAGGGGTAGGGTGTGCGTGTGTGCGTTCATAGGGGTGAGTGTGCGCGCGCGTTTGTGAGCGCCTGCGTTGTACTGTGTTTCTAAAAAAAACTCTTTCTCATAGCACGATCTTAAGCCTTCTTTCCCGATGCAGATGGTGCTGCTGAAATAGTTTTATTTACATAATGATAAAGGGGTTCCATTGGCAGGTGGTTATTGGCCTCTCTCTAATCTTCTTGACACAACAACGGCTGAAGCCTGTTGTTTTTTGGTGATCCAAATTCATTGTAATAGAGCTAATTTCGGATGAGCGAAGCGAGGCCCGTCGCTGGTAGGCTTGGGGCCAATGATGGCTTTCCCTTAAATCTAGGTATCTTTATTTGATTTGCAATGCCTGATGTATCCTTATTTGATTTGCAATAAAGTGCACCATGATGGCTTTCCCTTAAAGAAAGAAAATCAGACTTAATTTGCACGGTTTGGAACAGTGAGTGGGGTGGCGATCCTCTCACAATCTCGAGCTCCGGAGAACTTTCCTGCACTAGGAAGGTGAGAAAGGTGGTTGTACCTGCAGCTCAGAATAGTTTTTTTTAAGGTTTTAGCTTAGAAGAGTTAAACAAACTAGATTTTGATACGGGTGTTTCTCATTTAGCCGAGATAGTTTTAAAGAGAGACGATGTTCCAAAAGTGGGATGCATATGGTGACTTTTTCAGATTCAAAACATCTACATTGTAACGTGTTTCCTAAAACAAAAAATTGAGACCCGCAAAACAAACTGTCTTGGGTGAAGTTTCTGCTGTGCTGAGTGCCATCTCCGGCAGCCGAGTTGAGAATCGAAGAATAATCCAGTCCAAGACAGGACCAAGAAGAAGAGAACACACCCCAAATCAAATCTAGCGCCACGGCAGGCAGACAGACAGCACGGCACGAGTGCGTCGATCGCCCCCGCACGTCGCCCACTCCTCTTCTCTTCTCTCCGGCGCCAGCTCCCCTTCCCTCCCTCCTTCCGGTCAAACGGCTCTCGACTCCGACCCCCCTCCCCCACCCTCCCGGGCGCCCGTCCGCCGCGCTCGTCGTCTTCCATGTCCGCCGCCGACGAATCCGGTAAACCCCTCTCGAGCTTCAATCATTACGGTCGCCCCAACCTTACGCCGACGACGTCTATTGACTTACTCGTCCGACCATTTCCCTCTTTTTCCCCCGCAGCGGAGCGGCGGCGATCGGAGGCGGTCGCGTGGCTGCGCGCGCTGCTCGGGGGCTCGGCGCTGCCGCTCCCGCCGCCGCGCGCCTCGGACGACGACCTCAGGGCCGCGCTCGCCGACGGCGTGCTGCTCTGCGCCGCGCTCGACAAGCTCACCACGTGCCCACGCGACCAGGTACGTAGGCCATCCACCCCTTATACATACACCTCTCCTGCTGATCCCGCGCTTCTCCCCTGTGCCGTGCCCCGTCGTTGATCGCCGCTAGCTGATATATACTGCCGCAGGACGGGGCGGCGGCGGCGTCTGATGTCGGGCGGTTCCTCGCGGCCGCGGAGCGGATGGGCCTTCCCAGCTTCGCCCCCTCGGACCTCCACACGGTATGTAAAAAGTGTTTCTTTTTCGTCGAATCGGTGATCGCTGTTCGTATTCTTGGATTACCCGTTGACCCGTCACCCGGAGAAACGGACTGCTCCGATGATTGTGACGTCGATTGCTGTCAGGTAGATAGAGGCTCGCGTCCAACAAGTTAGGACTTCGTTTTTGCTCTAGGTTGCGTTGCCGGTTGTCGTTGAAGAGTTTGTTTTGGGGGCAACCGACAGATCAATCTCTGTCAGTTTCGAACTTAACTGGCAGCGGATGCTGAATGTGGTTTAACGGTAGCCTCCAACTCCTCAACGAGAAAACTTTTAGCTACCACTCACAAGATGACTATCTGAGCTTCAGATTCAGTCTGGTTGTGAAATGACGCGGTAAAATGTTTTTGGGAGGAAACAATGGAGTGAATTGTTGTCTATATCTTCTGGGTACTTAGCGTGGGCCTAGTCTTATGTGCTTATGGCGAACTTAATATGGGCAAATTCTTGTTTATCATTGTACAGATCACATGCTGCCTGAATCGTGGTTGTTTAATGCTGAAGTTAATATAAGATATTTGAGTGCCCCAGTGTTTAATGTGTTGCAGTATTATGCAAATCTTCTGACAATAATTGTTGCCTGTTCTGCAACTGTGCCAAGGAACATGTTTCTTCCAGCTCTTTCTGCAATACCAAGCTTTATCTCCCTTGGTATCATTCTGTTTTCCTTATCGACATTATTGGCATTAATTTAGGGGCCAGTGTCAGCTGTGGTTGCCTGCGTTCTTGCACTAAGGGATGAGTTTGGCCCCCATGCTGGGGAAGGCAGAAATTGTAGCCTACCACAAAATGGCAGGACGCACAGCATGGAATTTCCCAGAAGGGAGAATGGTCAGATCACACAAGATTCTGAAGTGAGAAGCAAACAAATGGACACAATGCAACAAAAGGTCTCCAAAAGTCCGGCTTCGTCAGGTGAGATCTTATTTTACGTGTTCAAAGCTTTGGGCGGGGGATTTGCTACGAGAATTATGAATAAACAGCGAGGGTATGCTCAGTGTACTGCATACAGCTGTTCCATTATTCCTGATTTCCCGACGATCGAAATATAGAAGAAATCATAACTAAACTATCACGGTGTACTACTGAATTGATGTAGGTCGATTTATACATTTTGATCATTACAGTAAAGCACTAGAGCTATACTCTTAAGATATGGAACATGTTCAGCTATCAGTTAAACATCTTTGTTTTCTTACTGTAGAGCTATTATCTTCTGTACCACGGCCTGAACTATCTTCTATATCACGGCATTCTGGACGCAATTTTCATGAAGTCTTCCAACTTAGGCAAGGAGGTTATTCTGATCTGCCAAGTTCTAAAATTTCAGAGATGGTGAAATCCACCAGCATGGATGTAAGTGCCGTGTAGTACAATGTACTTGTTAGAATTATTTTAGCATGAAATTTTATTTTAATTTTCTGCATCGCTAAATTAATATTGCAGAATGCCCCTACGCAGTCACTTTTGAGTGTTGTGAATGGCATCCTTGATGAGGTTATTGAGAGGAAGAATGGAGAAATTCCTTATGTAGGCTATTCAAAAGCAATGCAGTTAGTTTATTCCTTTCGTACATTCTGGTATCTCTTGTTTTAAACTCCTATCATCCTCTGGAATATGAAGACAGTGTTCTTTGCACAGCATATCGCTTGCTTGGTGAGAAGGATTGTACTGGAAATTGAACGACGTATTTCTACACAGGCAGAGCATATAAGAAATGTAAGTCCTTATGCACACTTATTTCTCAGATTGTTCTTGTTGTAATGGTTACTTGTACAGCAAAACAACCTTATGAAAGCACGTGAAGAAAAATATAAATCAAGGATAAGAGTGCTAGAAGCACTAGCAAGTGGGAACGGTGGGCAAGTACAAAGCTCAAGTGCAACAAATGATAAAGCACATGTAAGTGTTTGGAACAGTGATCTTGATATCAATGTAAATAGCTGATCTCCTTCATTATATTGTTTTCTTAATTATTTTCCAGGTTGCTGCAGACCCTGTGCAACAGATGAAGGTTTGTTTCTCGTCTAGCTTCGGTTACTTCCTCATACTACCATTATTTCATTACTTACATATGTTTCTCAGAATTTAAAACTTTAGCTACCTTTTCCCATCAAATCTTCCATTTGATGTCAACTCTATATTTTCTCATTCAATTTTCGCAAGAGAAATACTTTCTGTGAGAATTGGGACATACAAAACCGTTGCTTGTCATTGCATTAAGAAGGAAAGAAACCAAGAGTTTGAATTTCTGGACACCAGGGATAATAGAAACGTTTGACTGCTTAGGGAATATGGAAATATCACATTGTACACTGGATCAGGTATCCTTTGTTAGAATTTTGAACATGTCTGATATATGTCCAATGTTGGGCTTTGCACAACGACATCAAAATGATATTGCAGTTTGGACCAGATTTTTCTGTTTCATGAAAAACCAAATGGTTCACTAACCAGGTCTTACCTGTCAAGACTAGTTGGATCTAGGAGAAAAAATAGAGTTGAGGGATGAAAAATGAGAGTAGTGACGTGGCACCTGACATTTAGCATATAGAGAAGGAGGAATTGACATAGTAGTATAGTACATGAAATGTGAGGTCATATGGGTTGAACCGAGCAGGATTTCATTGAACTGGAGAAACCTGGTACAAACAAACTATAAAGTGCAATTTTGGGGCATATTTGGTCCAAACTGCAACTATAGTAGTATCACCTCGTCCATAGGAAAATTTACTCATAAGACAATGATGCTTAATAAAAAGATCATCTTTCTGCAGATGGAGAGAGATAAACTTCAAGAGAAAAGGCGTTTAGTTGAGGAAGATCTGACAAATTTGATGAAGGACAAGGAAAGTGTAACTAGATTGACAAAGGATAAGGAAGAAATGGCTAGATTGTTGAATGACAAGGAAGACATAATTCGATTGATGAAAGAGAAGGAAGAAATGGTTAGGTTGATAAAGGAGAAGGAAGATATGGTAAGCTTGAATAAAGGCAAGGATGAAGTGAGAAATCAAATGGAAAATGAACTTATAGCTAAGCCAATCATGTATAAGGATGCTGAACTCATTAGTTTGATGAAGGAGAAAGAGAAGAATAAAGATACAATTATGAGATTAAGGTTGCAATTAGAAGCTAGCAAATCATCATATGAAGAGAGCCACAGCCAGTTAGAGTCTAAGAAGGAAGATGTACTTAAGCTTATGAAGGATAAGGAGAACAGTGCCAATGTAATATCACAACTCAGACAAGAGCTTGCCACAGCGAGAAGATCACATGATACATGCATTCAGGAATTGAAGACAACAGCTTTGCAGGAAAATAGGGAATTAGAACATAGGATAAAGGAAGTAGAGCTAAAGCTGGAAAACTCTACTAAGAGAGGAAGATATCTTGAAGACTTGTTGGAATCAAGAATCAAATCTTGGGCGGAGAAGGAAACAATGCTGAACCAATTTGTAGGTCTACAAATACAGAATGTTCAGGTATTGCTTGGTTAAATAATTTCCGATATATGTTTCTAATAACAATTGATGAAGTTGTCAATTTAAGTTGAAACTTCTCCCCTATCAGGATTTGAGGTTATCTTCTGTTTCCATTAGGCATGAAATCCAAAACTACCAGAAAAGATGGTCTGATGAACTTAGTGGCCTTGGTATGAACAAATGCAATGAATAACTAATAGACTTGTTGTAGTTGTTACTCTATAACTTACATTTTGATGCATTTCTGCAGGACAAAGCCTTAAGGTATTGACGAATGCTGCAGAAAACTATCATGCTACTCTTGAAGAAAACAGAAAATTGCATAACGAGGTTCAGGAGCTAAAAGGTGGCTATGGATGCACCATCAATATATTTTACATGCTGATCTTATTATTGTGTCAACTTTCTAAGAGTTTTGTCTTGTTGATCAGGAAATATCAGAGTCTATTGTCGGATAAGACCTTTTCTTCCTAATGAGGATCATAAGTCTAGTACAACTGAATTTATAGGTGACAATGGTGAGCTAACTTTAGCAAACCCTACAAAAATCGGAAAAGAGGGGAGCAAGTTGTTTAAATTTAACAAAGTTCTTGGCCCCACTGCTTCTCAAGGTACAAATGAAAATGTGGCCAGCACAGCTTCAAGCATCATATTTGTTCAGTGGAAGTATACAATGTGTGTTGATTTATTTATTTTTGTAGATGAGGTATTCAAGGACATTCAACCACTAATTAGATCTGTCCTTGATGGCTATAATGTTTGCATTTTCGCATATGGTCAAACTGGATCAGGAAAAACCTACACAATGGTATGAATGTCTCCCTACAAGAATTCTTCTATTTGGTTCTTTGTGAATTATAACCATTATTTATTGGCAGTTATGATGTTACAACCTGTTTATTGTGCCTTTTAATCAATATCTCAGACTGGACCTGAGAATGCAACCGAGGAGGAATTGGGTGTCAATTTTAGAGCTCTGAATGACCTATTCCTTATATCGCGCAACCGTGGAGATACAGTCCTGTATGATGTTAGTGTTCAAATGATTGAGATATACAATGAACAAATTCATGATCTTTTGGCCAGCAATGGTTCAGAGAAGAAATATCCTTTTTGTCCATAAGCTTACCTCGATAGTTGATGATATTCACCTATATTTGTCATGCATATTGATCTTTTTACATGTAATGAGTATGCATACACTACGATGTGTTGGTTAACAGATCAATTGTTGTAAAAAGAAGTATTACTGCAACTTAAGAACTGGCCTAGGCCTGACTATAAGCTAGACTGATCTTCTGATTTACTTCAAATGTGTTAAGGAGTATTAGTATATGTCTAGGAGTCCGTATTAGTCTAGATTTACTTTCTTGTCTCTCAAGTCATTGTGCTATGATCTTTTGTGGCATGCTCTTCTCTTGATCGAATTTCGGTCTCTGTCGGTCTCCTTCGATCGACTCTATCTATTTTGGCTTGACTCCATTGGGCAAATATATAGTACACATGACTTGACAACTAACTAGAAACATACCCGGCGGCAACCTCTTTAAAAATTTATGTTTAATATGAATTTGTTTACACAAAATATGGAACATGTTATAATTATTGAAAGGCTAAACTTAATTGACATGATTTTTTTTGTATTTGATGATTAAAAATGGGTGATATGGACAATTGTATTGATAAAAAGTAGATGATGTGGATAGGTTGCATGAAATACATATTGTCATTAGTGGGTGACATGGAGAATTGGTTGGCTATAATAGTGGATGATGCGGCTAGCTTGCATGTTGAGATAGAAAATCATAAATGAATTTAGTGGGGTTTTGTTTTATAAGAGGTATAGATACGGTCTCCTAGACATATACTAATACTCCTTAACAAAATGAACATGGGTAGAAACCTGGAACTTGGTTGGATATCTCTTTACCGCCCTTAAAGAAACACTACTTATATGTCCATTTTGCAATAATACATCTTCTTAAACCTCCGGAAGATTGCAAATTAAAGTGATGCGAAGAACATACTCTTATTTTCTTTAACTTGCACACACTAGGGATTTCGAATGGCAGCCATCCCAATGGGCTTGCTGTTACTGACGCAACAATACATCCTGTCAACTCAACTTCTGACGTTATTGAGTTAATGAGAACAGGACTTGGGAACAGAGCTGTGGGTGCGACAGCACTGAATGAACGAAGCAGCAGATCTCACAGGTTAATATTAGGGAAAATTTTGTTTTTGCCACTGTAGTTTTTGCCCATTTTACTTTTGCCACTCTAAATTTTGACATTTTGCTTTTGCCCTCTTAGTTTCTGGTAATGCATCAGTTTTGCCCTCTCTAGGGCAAAAGCAAAATAAAAATGGTAAAATTTTATTTTGTTATTGTTACTCTAGTTTTTACCCATTTTGCTTTTGCCCCAACTGTTGTTGTTTTGCTTTCGTTTTTGCCTCTCAAAAGGGTAAAAGCAAGATGTCAAAATTTAGAGTGGCAAAAGCAAAATGGGCAAAAACTACAGTGGCAAAAACAAAATTTTCCCTTAATATTACTGTCCCAAATTCTAGAAGAGATTTTTTTTTCTGATTCTATTTAAAAAAAGAGACTCATTTTGATTATTTTTCAGTGTTGTCACTGTAAACGTTCAAGGTGTAGATTTGAAAACTGGAGCTGCGTTGCGTGGGGCACTCCATCTTGTTGATCTTGCTGGAAGTGAAAGGGTGGACCGTTCTGCTGTCACAGGCGATAGACTCAGAGAAGCACAACACATTAATAAATCTTTGTCTGCTCTTGGAGATGTTATATTTTCTTTATCACAGAAGACTTCTCATGTACCGTACCGGAACAGCAAACTTACACAAGTCCTGCAAAGTTCATTGGGTGCTTATCTTTGCTCATTAGCTATATACATTGTTTTACATGTTTTATAATTTTAACTTAAAAAGATTCATCTGTAGGTGGCCATGCAAAGACCCTGATGTTTGTGCAGGTCAATCCAGATGTCTCATCTTATGCAGAGAGCTTAAGTACTTTGAGGTTTGCTGAAAGAGTTTCTGGAGTGGAACTAGGTGTTGCAAAGGTGAATAAAGAGGGCAAAGATATCAGAGAATTTAAGGAACAGGTGCTTTTGCTAACTTTTTGTACGGACTAACTAATTTAATGTTGATACAATGGAAACAGAAATTTATAACCGATTTCTGTTGATCACATACATTTTAATATCCTTCATGTGGTAGTATACAACTATGCACCTGCAGAACATGATAGATGGTGTTGGCAATGGAACTTACATTTGGCAGTTACTACCAGTTTACCAGAAGGCACTTTCATATATCATTTGATTTTTCTAATATTATTTTTCACCCTGCAGCTCTCACTGCTCAAAGATAAAATTGCAAAGAAAGATGAGGAAATCAACCAGCTACAGACTCACACTCCAAGGGTTATGACAGGCAAACGTGCTGATTCCTTACTGAAACATTCATCCTCCTCCCCAGGCATATCATCTCTGGGAAGTAAAATCCAACATCGAAGAACGGCATCTGGTGGGAAGGCACTGGGTTTTGTCAGTAGGGGCTCTGATGCTGATACCTTCTCTGAGATTAGTGACAGGCATTCTGAAGCTAGTTCTATGCAGTCTGTTGATGATATCCAGCAGCAGGGAGAGATAATGGTACTTTCCAAGCTCTCTGAAGATGAGATGGGTCCAAATTCAGCTCATCCTGAGCTTGGCTGTTTCGGTTACGCTGATTCAGAGGGGAGGTTAAGCGATATATCAGATAGTGGCCTATCCATGGGTACAGAAACCGATGGTTCAGTAAGTAGCATGGCAGAGTTTTCTCTCTTCCAGGAGCAGGAAAAAATAGCTAGCACATGGAAAGAACAAATAAGGGCACCCATCACGCCAACAGATCAATTGTAAGTACTTCCAGCTGTCTTGATAGCATCATCAATCTCTGGTTTTATTGTACTGTAGTTTTCCCTTTGGTACTAACTTTTCCATTTTTAGGAGGGGATAAATTCCCTTCAATACTATCATTCATCTACCACCTGAAATGCACTGTTAGTTAGGATAAGTACAGCAATCCATGTGACTGGAGTACATGAGTAGGCTTTATGGTGTCAAAAGTTATACAAATGTTCCCTTAGCCTTTTTTTATGTGTTTGAGAAAAATAAAAATATGTCCCTTGGCCTTTTGTCTTGCCTATTTTTCATTTGCTAGCACTCATTCAGTCATTCTTCCTCATACAGACGGAAGGTGGCCACTCGAGTACAGAAGGCAACAACACCAAAAACAGCAGCATCTTCGAGCCTGTGGCCCAGATCAAGTGATTCTCCTCCTATATCTCCAAGTAAGCTCACTTGTCAATTGTTGGTGTCTTCTTTGGAATTGTGTGTCACGCACAAGAGATGTGGGTACTGTTTTGGGGTGCAATTAAATCAGCTGTTCTTTAGGATCTACATATCTTAGTAAATGAATAATTAAAATATTGCTACAGTACATATCATGCTAGGCCTCGTGATGTATGAGGAGTTTGAGGCTGAGAGATGGCTGTTCTTGTCTCTCTCTTTCTCGTCTCTTATATGGTACGCTACAGTAGTCTAGCCTTTTTTCACCACTTTTGGTGATTTGTATTTTCGCTTATGAAAGCATTTTCTTAGAATACGCAATTACATGGATTTAGGTGCATGTTTAGGTTGGATCTCTCTTTTCGTGTACAAAAACATTCTGATTTGGCCAAATCAGCTAAACTCATGGGATTCTGCTTGATCCGGTGTCGGGGACTCGGGGCCAGGGGGGAGGGAGGGGGGGGGGGGGGGCTGGTAACCAGCACTGACCTCTATTTTGGTACTATATTGAACTAAAACCACGACAAGAATTATGGAATGGAATAGGTTATGTAGTACAGTAATACCATATTTCAGAATGTTCCACTGAGCACTGAAAACAAGTACAGATTTTACATTTGAACAAATTAAATTAGTACTCACGAGCCAACACAATTTCCTAATCTATAGAGAGCACGACATGAGTGTTGGTCCACTTCAAGTTATATGTACGTCATGAACTATAGCATATGCGGTAACAGTAGTTCAAGAACCATAGTAGATTTAGTTATGTTATATTTCTGGGAGGTTATCCTCAAGAGTTTGAGTTTGAATGGACAGTCAGAAACATACTTTGAGTCTTAGGGGGGCATTCAAGTGAGTGCTACAAAACATATGCACATTTCTGTTAATTAAAGGTCTTCTCCCGCACCTATGGTCTATTTCTCCCTACTGTACTAGTATTCTATCTCCTTTGATCTGCATTGACTCCTATCTCGTTTGTGCAGTGTTTCCCCATTTGTGAACTAAGATTCATATCAGAACATTTTGGGTAAATTAAATTAACTGAACTTAAAATGTCCATTCATGCAATACAACACTCAACCATAAACATCACCAAAGAATGACCTTACGGGAAATTATCAAATATATCTATATATGCATATACAGTATTCCAAGTGTTTAAAAACGATTTTGTTACAGTGTCAGCAAGCACCCGAAGAAGCACAATCACACGAGCAACATCCTCACCAAGAACCTCAAATACTCCAAAGCGATGGAATTAGCTCAAGTTTGATGCAATTCTTCCAATATTCGTGTTCCTTCATCTACAGCAAATTCAGAAAGGAGTTATAATCTGATGGCTGCTTAGTGATGCTGCTCTCTGTATGTTTCTTTGGTCAATTGATAATCTTGCATCAGTTTGGTTTTTTGCTCTCTTCTTTTGTAGAGAGGATGTAAATGGTAGTGTACATATCATACTACTACAACAAAATATTGTTGGGTGTTAAATAGAAGAAATAAACTTGCAGTGCAGTTGTGTCATCGTTGTTGCTTCTGATTCTTCCCTTTTATGAAATGTAACAATTCCAACAATTGATCATAACAAAGTACACAATTACTTCTCTCGAAATTGGATGTTTTAATTATGTACTTAAAGATGTTGAATATTCTTATCTTTCGCCGCCACAGCATGCCCCTTCAAATCACAGAAAAAAAACCTGTTGTGTAATCTGTTTGGAATCCTATCTCATGAGATCAAAATTAAAATCTGTTTGGAATCCTATCTCATGAGATCAAAATTAAAAGTTGGTTATAAAAGTTAGTAAAATGGCGATGAACTTATGACCGGGAAAAAAACTCCAATGGATTTATAGGCCATGAACAAATTCTGCTCATCGCACGATCTTTCGATGCAATACACTTACAAATCCTGAAAGGCTGTGTGCAACTTGAACATATTTTTCTATGTATGAAATCCAAAAAACTGTACCCTCCATATTCTCCATATCAAAAAGGAAGAATTTCACTGTCCACAAGGCTTTGAACCATGACTTTTGGATTCAAAACCTCTCCTTCGAGGGTGGCATTTCGGTGATGCACATCCAAGAATTCTTCGGCCTTTTCGAGAAGCTTCGAGACATTCATCTTGCCCAAGATTCGTTGGACACTATTACATGGAAGCTTACCAACTCCGGTGTTTACTCCGCGGCCTCGGGTTATTTGGTACAATTTGAGGAACCTCCTCCCTCCAACCGGCGGTGTGGGACAATTGGACTCCACCAAAATGCAAATACTTTGCATGGCTTGTACTCCAAAACAAGGTGTGGACGGCGGACCGACTACAACAGAGGGCGTGGCCAAATTGTGGTTTATGCCAACTTTGCAAGAGGGTACCGGAGACCGCGGTGCACCTAATGATTCATTGTAGGTACTCCAAGCGCATATGGAGAGGCCTTGTGGAATGGCTAGGTGTGGATTGCTTGGACTTGGACAATTGGAGCACCTACAACTCCGTCCATGATTGGTGGTGTGCAATAGCGGGGGTCAATGGGCAACGGAGAAAGGGACTATCTTCCTTGCTCATACTCACCGCGTGGGAGATGAGAGGAATGCGCGAGACTTCAAAAAATTCTCTACAATGCCTAATAATGTCCTCTTATCGATTAAGAAGAATGCCGCCTTATGGGGTATTGCGGGTGCAAAACATTTGAGTGCACTAATGCCGCGAGAGTAATCCCTTTATTGTATAAGAGCATTTTTGCTCAGTTATGTAACTTGTCTTAAACTCTCCTTAATTAATGAAATAGACAAAGCTTTTGCTTTGTTTCAAAAAAAAACTACACCCGTATTAACAATGACACTGCATAAATAGACCCAAAAATGGAAGGACAAAAAAAGAGTTGGCTCAGAATAAACCGATCATTTTCCTGCCATCTTGTATGTTGTTTTTCTCCTCCTACCGTTGTTGGAAGTTCAACTTCTTAATGCACAGAGCATACATGAATGCGAAGAATGCTGCAAAGAGCACAAGCACCGGTGCAACGACTGGCATGAAGCTCCTGTGGTATCCAAAATGATGAGTTACATAGTAACTGATTGTTTGGTTGGATTGGCCCGGGACGGATATGATCTCTTCCAGGTCTCCATATTGTGTCACTATGAGCCCATACACTGTCCATGCCAATGGGCAAATCCAGTAGTACCAGATCCACCATCTGGGGATTTTCTGCTCAAAGAAAGAAGAAAATAAGCAGTTGATCTTATGGGGAAAAAAAGCAAGAACTGCAACAGTGTCTAATCTGAGAACACAACTCACCGGCCTTGGGATGAAGAAGCCAGAGAAGAGGTTGAAGAGGGAGTAGAAAGCTGCAGCAAAGATGGCTGCAACCTCATGGTTTGGCGAGATTGATACAGTCATCATCCCATAGTAGGTGAAGTACAGGAAGGAGAAGTAGGACACGAAGAAGAACCAGAAAAACTTTGCAGCTGTCCACTGGAAGCTCATCATAGCATATACGATGAGGGTGTAATATGAGGCTTGGACAAAAACATAGGGTATCTCCATCACAACCTGAAGCAATACACAAAGCTTGAGATACCCGAAGAATGCAATGACAACCGTACCACTTTAGCTACCACTGTGTTTACTCATAGCCCTTTGAATTGTACTTTGTATTTACCTGAGCAATGGCATAGGGCATTGCAGAGTACATCCCAGCAGCCCTCTCTCGATAGAAAACTGTTCTCTCAATTGAAACAATTGGCTGAACGGTTGCGCAATTGTTAATGCCAACAAACATCACTGCCGTGTACATCGCCCCAATGACCATTCTGAGAGTATTGGCGTCTCCCCTGCATCATAAGGCACCAAAAATTCAGATGCTGCTATGTCAGGATTAAGGAGTCAAACATGAAGCTAAGTACAGGATTTACATCTTGGTGCCAATCTTCCAAAAGATGGAGCCAAGCAGCAAGGCTGTGAACAAAGTGAATGAAAATCTGACAAGGTTGTAATCTGGGCTGCGCCAATAGGTCAGCCAGTGCTTCCAGAGGCAGGCTTTGAACTGCCCTATAAGGGATTGAGAGTATTCTGTAGGGAAATGCAAATCTGATGTTCCTGGTTCTGGTTGACCTAGCTGGTTCACCAATACCTTGTTTTGCCTGGAAACATAATCAGTGTATGCCATGAGAATTTTGTTACTTCAATGGTATGGCGACCATACACTTCGAGAAAACGCGGTAGAGGTCCATGCGACAAAAAATATGTCTTTGCTTACTTGTACAAATCTGAAGTCTTATAGTAATCAGCAAAATCCATACTTAGGCGTGCTTCTGCACCAACTGAACTGACCTCAAGCATCCATGTTGCAGGGTTGTACTTGTCTTTGATTTTAGGCACTCCAGGTATTGCCTGGGAGTATTGAACAGTAGATCAGGCGGCATACTTTTGTTTGTCGTTGTCTATATGGGATCTACTACTGAAAAGAAACATTATAATGCAAAAGTATATGTACCTCGAAGTATTCAATCATTTTCTGAGAGTTACGACCCAGTTTCCCAGAGTATATCACCTGGCCTCCTCTTTTTAGTAATAGCAACTGCGAGAAAATACTCGTGATCATTAACTGCTCAAAAAGCTGAACTACAACTTAAAGTGAATTGTTTATGTTAATTAGTCACCTCATCAAAAGCTTCAAAGATGTCAATGCTTGGCTGGTGAATTGTGCAAACCACAGTCCGTCCAGTGTCGACTGTGTTCCTCACTGTTCTCATGACAATTGCTGCTGCTCTTGCATCAAGACCTGATGTCGGTTCGTCCATGAAGATGATCGATGGATTTGCGACAAGTTCTACTGCTATTGTCAACCTCTTTCTTTGCTCTGTTGAAAGCCCTGTAATTCCTGGCAGTCCAACTAAAGCATCCTTCAGATTATCGAGCTCCACTAGCTCCATAACTTCATCAACAAATTGCTGAAACCATTGAAGCATGTCAGGTGCGAGCTTCGTAAAGTGAACAAACAAATCTAAATTATATGAACGTTCCTATCAAATTTATCAAGTCTTAAATATCCTTTACCAAGATTTAAGAGGTACTCTATCCGTCCCAAAATATACGGCGTCCTTAAATTTTGCTGGTCAGCAACGTACAACTTTGACCATGATTTTTACTTATAATATGTCCACAAATTTTTATAATGATATATGAAATGAAAGAATTTTGCAAGACGAAATCCATCTCCAAAGCGGATAGTCAACACAGTCATAACCAACGGGGGCTTGCTCTGTACCATTTGTACATCCTCAGTCCATATAATTTAGTATATATTACTAGTGTTCAAAGTCGAGCATCTTATACTAGCACAAAAATAGCGCTCCTTATAATTTGGACGGAGGGAGTATATGCTAATGATAAAAAGGGAGTGAAAATGCTTAATTCGTCCTGTTGAGGTAGCAAATTTGTTTGATATATCCCAAGACAAGTTCGGAAGCAGATAAACATATAGAATTATTTGACCGGCAAAAACACATGACTTACAATCTTAATTTCATCAGTTATTTCTTGGTCCCCGATGTTTCCAGGAAGACGCAAGAAGGCGGAGTATATCAAAGATTCCCTAATCGTGACCTGAGGTGAATGAATATCATTCTGTTCACAGTAGCCAGAAATCCTTGCAAATGTTGCTTGGTTCTTCGGATAACCAGAAATTCTTATATCTCCTTCAATGTAACCACCTGTCTTTCTTCCGGCCAAAACATCCATAAGAGTCGTCTTTCCAGCTCCACTGACTCCCATGAGTGCTGTTAGCACTCCTGGCCTAAATGATCCAGTAACCTCACGTAACAATTGGAGCCTATCATCCGTTACTCCTTCATGTTTCATTTCCTACATAGATACAGAAAAACTCATAAATGTTTTTAAATTTAGGAGGAAGGTAAGATAAGGAATATGAAGAAATGCTCAGAAAATTGTGTATATGTAAACTCACTGCAGGCATGTCAACATAGTAGTTCACATCATCAAAACACATGGATAGAGGGGAGAACGGAAGAACCATTCCTCTTCTTGGAGCAGTTTCGTTGCTGCCAACAGACATGACTCGTGAAATCCCATTTGATGAACTATTGCTCAAACGAGCACTTAATCTCATCTCTTTTATTTCCTCTAAAAAATGACAGTATTAGTCATCAATTTTAGAAAACTATTACTTACTGTCATATTTAGTTATAACTCCATGTAGAATTACTTACTATTACTGGAACCATCCTTCGATTTCGTGCTTCCATTTCTTTTTGTGCTACCATTTCCTACTGTCTCTCTTGGGAGCCCATTGCCTTCTGCTTCCTTTGCAGTTTCTTCAGATATAACAGCTTGTGGTTTGCCCAGAGCTAACAGTTAAAGAATAAGTGGATCAGATACTGATCCAAAGCTTATGATTATAACTCAGAAGCCGCTAAGATTAATTTTCAATACTTACGATTCAGATAGGTGAGGGACAGAGTGAAGAGCACATTGAAGAAGATGGTGAAACCTAACAGCCCTGCTGCTCCAATCCAGAACCAGTTTTTATCAGTAAAGATGTTGGCGCCTTCTAGCAGAGCCATACCTAGTCTTTTAGGAACACCATTTTTGTCCTATCAACATGAACACAGCTTGTCAGAAAAGCATGAACATCAACCGGTGAAAGAGGATCTATACAGTGGGCTAACCATTACAAACTTGTTCATCCACCGAGGAGAATAAAATTCATTCACTGCTAGCGCATTATATCCATACACCAGTGGAGAAATCCAATAGCCCCAGATCCACCATTTTGGGATGAAGTCTGTTAACAATAAAAAGAAAAAAGACTAGTCAGCAAAGTCGCTTCTGTCAAAGTAATGTGAAATGAAAATGAACTAGCTAAGTGGTCGACCTTTTGGAAGAAGAAAGCCTCCAAGAACAAAGAAGATGAGAAGGAACAGAGCTCCTCCTGTTTGAGCAATGATCATGGATCTGCACAGGCCCGCAATTGCTCTGAAAAGCCCGCCAGCCATCTGCTGGATAAGGAACACTAGCAGCAACTGCTTGAAAAATCTGCGCACAGAGATGGCAATTTAGCAGCCACATAACTGACAGTTCCTGATTCATGTAATGGAAGGTTGTCTAATCCATATGTACCTATCAGCCTCTGGGGCAAACCCCATAGTGTAGTATGTGACAACCACCCAGACTATAGACTCGATAATGGAGAAGGGGATTCTGAGAACGACATTCGGTAGCGTAAAGATCCAAGCAGGGTAGAAGAGGAGGTCACGGTGCTTGTAGAACACCGGCAACCTTGTGATGGTCAAAGAGAGCTCAGCAAAACCATTGAACATGTTCACAATTAAAGTAAAAAGCAGTGCTCCAATGTAGACAAAGCCGTCGTCCAAATTCCTTGTGTGCATTTGGGTCCTTAGAAACACCGTTGACGCGATAAGGGCTACAATGATGAGCTTCGGAGTTCACCGAGAAACATTGTCAACTCATCTGCATTGTGGAATTTAAGATGTGGCAGTACTGGAAGGGAAAAATATGCCCACCTGTATGGTCTTGAAGATGTACACAAATGAATTGCGCTTTATAAGGAGCCACTCCTTGTCAAAGGATGCCTTGAGGAGCTCTCGAGTTGACACCGAGTGCTTGGAGAAGACAAGGGCAGCCTGATGACTCCGGTTCTTGTCAAATGGCACGGAGAGATGGTTCTCAAGTTGTAGCCCAACATGAAACCGTTTAAACCTCTGCGCGAATTCCGAGACTGAAATATAACGGTAGGGCCTTTGTTTGTCTGCCCAGTACTGCTCCTGATCCTTCTTTGATGTCACCTGAGAATTAAAACACAGACACATGGCTTTCATGTAAATCATTAAATGAAACTTTCAGGTAAATGGTAACAGGTAACTAGGCTACTGCGTGATGTTACCTCCTGAAGAAAGTCTGCGGTGCCCTTGCGCTCTGGGCAGCGGAAGCCACAGGAGTCAAAGAACTCAAGGACATGCTCCCGCGGTCCCTGATAAACAATCTGACCTTCTGAAAGCAGGATGATGTCATCGAACAGCTCAAAGGTCTCAGGGGCTGGCTGAAGGAGGGACATGAGGATGGTGGCCTCGCCCAAATGCACAATCTGCTGCAGACATTTGACAATCTGGAAAGTGGTGGAGCTGTCCAACCCGGTCGATATCTCATCCATGAATAGCACCTTTGTCGGACCGACAATCATCTCTCCTGCAATGCAAATGAGCATAATACAGTTTGGTAACAAGCATTCTCATGCAGAGACTAACCCTTGACTCCTCGACACAAAATTTGGCTGAAACAGTTTGAAATGGTTGCTTTAGCAATGATAAACATTTCTAAGCTAAAAAAAAGGAGCTTTACAGGTTGCACTTTCAGCTTCAGTTATGCAGAGATGTGGTTTTTTTATTCAAAATATTGGCAGGAACTCTGACTTTGCAAGATGCAATGTGAAGACAGCATGTCCAGGGTGATTCTTGCTTTTAGTAAGGAGGAACAACGAAGAAACAGCTGCTGACGCGGGAATGTAGCAAGTAGTAACATATGTAATAGCAGGTTTGGCACAGGTACATCCGGTATCAATAAACCTATCTGTAATGCTAAATTGCTAATGTGATATCCGGAGCAGCAATTTTCGGCTATATCACTTGTGGTCCATTATTTTGGAACTATGTAAATCGACTCCTGTATCCCTGTAATTTGTCATCAAGCAGCACGGCATAGGCTGTACTGTCTAAAGGACCAGGGCACACGTACGTCAGTATCATGGTTAGTTGCTCTAGGAGTTGGACCGTAGCGTCCGTTCGTACTACTCGAAGAGGAAAGACTGACAGACTGGTAACGACCATCCAACAACTATATTTGCAATGGCAGTACGCTAATGGCTTCGTCCTCTCCTAAGCCCTAAGAGCAAGCACCGTTGGTGTGTAGGAACCACAGGATGTGACACAGGAACTGCCACATAATAACCTTGTAGAAACGCCAACATGTTTGGCTGAGTTCCTTTCAGAACTCAGAAGGGCATTCACATATATTATAATGATGACATGATGATGAAACAAGCATGACACAACGACGAAGGGGTTATTACCGGTGGTGACGCGCTTCTTCTGGCCGCCGGAGATGCCCCGCTGCATCTGGTCGCCGACGAGGGTGTCCGCGCATATGTCCAGCCCCAGAATCTGCTCCCAAGGAGGAAAAAACATGAACCCGGATCAGCCAAGAAAACAAAGTCATCTCGTTAATTAGCACGTCCACGTCTGTCGCGATCAGGGTGATGGCTCAGCCTCGCAGTAGCAACATTTCAATCTCATCGAGGACATCCGTCCGTTCACCGGCCGGGGTTGATCGAAAGCAACGGTTACCCGCCATGCGGGAAAAAGCGGCCGGGCATAACAGCAAACAGGTCATGGGCACGGCGTGGTCGACATGATATCTCACGGAGACAGGGCGCGCCGTGCCGCTCGTTCCGCCGACGCCATTGTCGGCACCGTCATCATCAGGCCGACGAGTTGGTGGCATGGCACCACCGGCGTGCGCCCACCAACCCCCAGTCCCCAAAAGCTAGGCGCAGCTAGTGGTGGGAATTGCGGCTGTCCCGAGAAGGTGAGGGTGAAGGAGCACAAGTCTCGAGTTGTTGTTAGTCAAAAGTGGCGGATCCTACTCTACCGACTTCTGCTGCTACCACCCGAGACTCGAGAGCTTATCCTGGCTCAGCTTCACCTACTACTGCTCACTGTACTCACTCCAATGCAGCAGGTGTCGAGTCTCGAGTCAGTGGAGATGGTCGCGGTTGGTGTTTCTCCTTCCCGTGGACCGTGTGCCGCCACCGTGTCTACTCTCTATACCACCTCTCCTTTGTGATGTGCAGTGCATCATTGATTGGGATTTTTCTTTACTGAATAAAATCCTGGCCATGATCGAGAAAGATGACGCT
Organism: Poa annua; assembly: GCA_026929855.1. Classification (NCBI taxonomy): domain Eukaryota; kingdom Viridiplantae; phylum Streptophyta; class Magnoliopsida; order Poales; family Poaceae; genus Poa; species Poa annua. Next base: position 92,123,891 of record CM049437.1, read on the forward strand.
TTTTTGATCTTATGCAGTTTTGCCACTACGTGCTGTCGCTGTGGATCGATGTGGAGAGGGGACACTTTTTTGTGTTTTGGATGATCTGGTTCCGACGAGGAAAAGCTTGTGCTTAACGCGAGTAATATGTATTGTCATTTTCACTATGTCGCTGTGTGCATCGTTTTTTATGCAGAACATACTTCCCTTTTCGAAAGGAAAATGTCATTGAAGCAAAGCAAATTAAAATAGCAAATGAGGAGAACGAAACTTCTTCAGAATAAGGAAATAGTACAAGGATGCGATCGATGATGTAAACTCTGAAAGGCGTAGGGCTCCTACGTACCCTGAGGGTGTAGTCCGTCTGCAGGCTGCTCTGGACTCCTTCCATCGAAGTGGCCTGCACACCAGATTAATTAAATCATGCATGGCGACTTGGCGAGTCTTGGACAAATCATTGGCGTGCATGCATGCCACAGAAAACATGATCAAGCTTGGGAACAAAGCTACTCCATACTATATGCTGGAGTTTCACTTTCCAATTCAAGTTGAGATCGTGCATGCATGACAGAGTACAAGCTGTCATCATCCATTGTTCGTTACCTTCATGAAAAGGTCGACTTCGGGCTCCGGCCGGATGCCGGCCTCCTTCTCCCGCCTCGACAGCTCGGTCAGCAGATCTGCACACATCAAACCACCAGTCAACTCCTCAATCATTCACCATCGATCGCTCGCCGGTGAAGAATCAGTGTTAATTAATTAGGTGCACCCATGCATCGAACTCACCGTACTTGGTGCCGACACCCTGGCACCTGGCGGAGAAGTCGAGCGTCTCCTTGACGGTCATCTCGCCGACGTGCACGTCCGTCTGGCTGATGTACGCCGCCGTCTTCTGCGGCACGAACTCCCCCAGCGGGTACCCGTTGTAGGCCACCTCGCCGCCGCGCCGCAGCGTCGGGTCCAGCTTCCCCGCCAGCGCCAGCAGCAGCGTCGTCTTCCCCGACGACGGCGGGCCCAGCAGCAGCGTCATCCGAGACGGCCGCACCGCGCCGGAGACGCCCTTGAGGATCTCCAGCGTCGCCTGCCGCCCCAGCCGCGCGCCCAGCAGGCCCAGGGCGCCCTCCGCCACGTTGCGCGCCGTGTTCAGCAGCGTCGGCAGAGCCCGGCTGCCCACGTGGCACCGCGCCTGCACCGTCAGCCGCTCGAACCGCACCTCCACCGTAGGGAGCTCGATGCCCACCCTGCATGCATGCAGCCGATTTCAGTTTGCAATTTGTTCTTCCCGTCGAACTATTATTTGGTACTAATAAAATAATCGAGCAGCATGGTCAACGATTAATGATTTGTTTATGTCACGCCAGAAAAGGAAACGATTTATGTTAGTACTGTCAGGAGACTCATGTTAGCAACATCATTGGAGCAAAGCCAGCTGCACTAGTGTAGGTTTGGCTGTCAACTTTAGGCAACCTTTGGGGCCAGAGACATGCTGAATGTTTCCATTTGGAATCTCACACAAAGTGCATCTTTTTTCTTTTAGATATAGAAGAATAAAGAGCATGATGCTCGGCTACTCCAAATTATTTTTGCAAATTATACTAGAATACCATTTTTTTAAGCAACGTTCGAGCCAAAAAAGAAATACACCGACTAGCTAGTGCTACTAGTGGGCAACTCTCCTCGGCTACTCCAAATTATTTTTGCAAATTATACTAGAATACCATTTTTTTTAAGCAACGTTCGAGCCAAAAAAGAAATACACCGACTAGCTAGTGCTACTAGTGGGCAACTCTCCATAGATTCAACTACTACTAACTGCTAAGGTTGATCCTAATCCGCAAGTCAGATTAAGTTATAACAAAACGAGACTGAACTCCTATATACATGTCTATGTTTTTTGTTAGAAAAGGGAAGTTCCCGGTCTCTGCATCGTGAAGATGCACACAACCGTTATAAATAAAACAAGAGAATATGCAATTTAAGTTATTACAATCATGGATCGGCTAAAGTGGCCACAAAGACCAGCCAACAAAAAAGCGCGCAGCAAAAAAGACTAAGCATCTTATGCCGCCATCCCCCCTGGTTGAAAAGACTGCCAATAACCAGGAGCAACCACAGACCATGAGGGAACGTTGGTACTGTGACAAAAGGAAAGACCATAGCTCGATCCAATAGACCATATGCATGTCTATGTGGAAATGAAAATTAAATAGCTTCCATAGATTAATCGGCAAAAGCAAATAAAAACAGTGGCTGTGCTGATGCCATGCACATGTCATATCTGACGCAATAAATCAAACCTTTCATACTAATTAGTTTCAATGTTTTTGTTTTCGAGTAGCTAGTAACTTGAATCATAATGCGACAGGTGCACCTTGTACATCAAGTTGTTCCTGGAGACACACTGCCTCAGAGAAAGGGAAAGAAATGAATGGGTATCTGCCAATCTAGTGCCGCGCGCATGTCATCGATCAATCGCTTTCTTCGTGCCTACAACTACAACGACTCAACCACATGATCCTAGCTACGTAGATTGTTTTTCAAACAACGCAATACACACATGTGAAAACTGAGCTCTCATATAGATATATATAAGTCTTAATGGATATGATTATATATATTCGTTTTGGGGATATCTGAAAATGAATCATGCAAGATTTTATGACATCGAGTGTTTTGTTGCCCAATCGAGTACAGTTGGAAGGTGACCTTTCCTGGTGCTTTATAACGTGTAAAATAAGAACAAGTGTGCTTGTGGCCACGATTAAGAACACGTATATAACTATATATGCTCACAAAGTGTGCCACGATTACAAATACTTATGGTCTTGTACGTGCAAAATTAACAAGGAAAAATCGCATGCACGGCCGGCTAAGCTCAAAGTAAGGAGCGTACTGCGTACGTACGTACCTGTCGATGCGGTCGCGTAGCTTTTGGAGGAAGCGCTGGTTGTCCTCCTCGGCGACGCGGAAGACGCGCTCGATGAACTCCTGGCGCTCCCCGACGGCGAGCTTCCGCACGTCCACCTCCTTGTACTGCTGCTGCTGCTTGCCCTCTGTTTGGGCGGCGGCGGCGGCCTCGGCGGAGAACATGGCGGTCCTCATGCGGCTGTAGGTGGGCAGGCGCTCGATGGCCGCCCAGCGCAGCGCCTGCTCGTCGTCGTCGTGGCCCCTGCTCCCGCCACCGCCGCCGCCGCCGCCGTGCTGGAAGGCCTCGTCGACGCCCCAGGTGTCCATGCCCATGCCCCGCCCGATGCTCCGGCTCATCCGCCGCCCCGAGTCCCACACCCTCTCCATGGTGCGCGCACCGTTGGTGGTGTGTCTTGGCTCCAAGTAGGCGTGCACGCGGGCACGTACGTCGGAGCTAAGCTAGCTAGAAAGGACGGACGGGTCTGCTTCGCTTCGCGGCGGTGCGCGTCAGTGCGGCAGTCGGTGGCGTGCGGCGAGCGCCATGCGGTGCGGCGGAAGGGGAGGCGGCCGCGCGCGCCTCCGGTTCGGGTGAGGGGCGGGAGCTGGAAAGAAGAGGGGGAGGAGTGAGTGGGCAGTCGGTCGTGGTGGTGCGGTTCGAGGATTATATGCAGCGCGCCGCGTGGGGTTAGTTGGCCGGTGACTTCCCGTGACATTTTCGGATTTGAGTCTAGCTCAGTTGGTTTGGTTATTTATGATAGAATCTGTCCACCTAGGTAGTATAAGTTTTAGATTTGGTATGGGTGTTTGTATTTTTTTATTACAGTATTTAACCGGCGCTATGATTTCGGTGTTAGGTGATATGCTCGTCAATAACGAGTCCTTTACGATGACTTCGTCGTCAATCTAAAGATCTGTCGAATTAGTCTATCGGAGGTGCTCATATGGATAGATTTTGTGTGCGTGCGTTCATAGGGTGTCTTTACGTACGTGTTTGTGAGCGTTTACGTACTATACTGTGTTTCTCAACCAAAAAAAGTACGGATAGCAAGGTTTTGGTTTGCATAAAAACTCGGTATTCCCGGCCACCGTGGTAACTGAGAAATCTCGGATAAATCCCGGAAAGTTACCGAAAAATTTAAAAACAAAATTTCAAAAAGAAATCTTAATACAACGTATTTGGTAATAAACTAAAAATTTCCGTATAAACGGTTGCTCCGACGGTATATAATCGGGCCGGAGGGTCGGATGGGGTACTAGTTCCCAAAGCCTTCGCTGCTTTCTGTCGCCCTCCACTGGGGCACACTCTCCCCTCTGGCGAGCGATCCATCGAGCTCCGTCACGACTCTCCCCTCCCCGAGTGCAGATCCTTGGTGGGCTCCTCTCTGCACAGCTCCGACCAGCGCGGCGGAGGCCGTGAACCTCCGGAAGACGAGGAGGAGCCGTCGGTGGGAGTAGCTCGTCCCGATGAGTGCGCATGATGCGGAGGCGGGCAGTTTGGCCTTTGGCCGAAGGAAAAGGTGTCGGAGGAGGAGTATCGCATGCCTCCGTTGCTGGCAGGGGAGGTTGTCATCAGTTGTGGCCATCATGGCAGTGTCGGCCCGAGCAACATGCTCGTTGACAACATCCGTTCGGTCTTCAAGTGAACCGACAACGCCAACGAAGAGCTCATTGCCGAGTCATGGACTCGGCAAATCCCATGGTTAAGCACCTGGGTTGTATCTAGAGGAATCGGTATATGGGTGTTGGTGAGTTCGGACGGTAACAAGCGAAGCTTTCGCTTGTTAGATTATCAATCTGAAGATCATAAGGTGGCTACAATGACGTCCCGGCGAGTTAACAACTCGCTAGGGTTTCGATGGTATGATTGCGTATGTCTATAGGTTCCCTCCTGGCCTTTTTATAAGCGGCCAGGTCTCGGGAGTTCGAATACAATTCGACTTATAGATATCATTAATTCTAAGCCCATACGACTCCTTCTTTCCTGAGCCGCACTCTAGCCATATCGGGCTGACTTGCGCCATCTTGCGAGGTTGTCCTTATGGGCCACCGGGTGGGCCTTCTAACAGTATGGACCTTGTTATAGCCTTGTGGGTATACCCGTTGGGTATAACCACATCACTCATGCTCGCCACGATCGCGAGGGAGGCAGGAGCTCCCGATGCTGCGGAACGCCTCCAAGCGGCGGTGGAAGAGCATCAGCTCATGTGGATGGTGTGCTGGATCTACGAGGAGGAGCTCGGTTTCTAGATTGCGGGGACGTGCTAGCCGGAGAAGAGGAAGAAGCAGTAGTTAGTTTAATTTTTATGTTTTCATTGTAGTCGTCGATTTGCTGTGTAGAAAATTCTCACGCGGACTATCTTACCTTTCCATTTGAATATTCATTACCATCTCCTGCATCTGTTATGCGCTTGCTATTCTCCTACCGGCTAATCACTATCCAGTTTACCGAATAAAATTTAATCGCCACGAAAAATTTCGGTATCTGCTAAAGCTGCTCTTACACATGAAGCATGTCTGAGGTTCGAACCATGTTTTACACTTTTCTCTATAATTTTGGCGATTAAGTGTCGCACTGAATCTCAAACCTTGTTTTATTGTCTTTATTTCGGTGTTTAAATTCAAAAAAGTCTTTGGATTTTTTCACCGGCAAGCAAGTTTACCGTGGGGGCTGGGGAAACTCACTTAGAGCATCTCTAGTGGAACGTGGAAACGGACGTGCAAAGGAAATATACACGCCCACGACCGAAAAACAGCCTCCAGCGGATCGTGGATACAGTCGTGCATCGTTTCCACGCCCACCCACGACGGTACGAGGCGTGGATACTTCCACGACGCATCCACCTCCGGAAAAGCAAGGCGCGAAGGAAATCCTCTCCGCTGCTCGTTCCCGCGCCAAGAAGGCATCGCCGCCGCCGCCTCCAAGCTCGCCTCCGAGCTCGCCGTCTCCGACCCCTCCAGCACAGGTACAGTTCCACACCTTTTCCCCCAGATCGAATCAAAGAAGAGAGAGGGCCGCCGCATCCGAGCTCGTTGTCGCCGCCCCCTCCAAGCTCGCCTCGGAGGTCGCCGCCGCCGCATCCGAGCTCGCCGTCTTGGAGTGAAGGGGTTCCGTAGCAGAAAACAATAATTTTTCTAACTAACGAATACCAAACATGACAGGATCTATCTATCTAGTAATGCGGTAACGGTGGGCGGAACTGGTCACATACCTCTTGTAGACCAAATAGCGGGGATTACGCTCCCGCACAAGCGTTGCTGATGTAGACGCCGTAGCCGACCTCAAGGTCGCGAAGAACTTGGCGCGACAAAGTAGACGATGACGCGGCGATGTCGACGGCGTCGGGCGTCGGGCGTCGGTCGCTGGTCGTCGGGCGCCGGCTGCAGGGCGCCGGCGGCGGCAGGGCGTCGGCGGCAGGGCGCCGGCGGCTGGGCGTGACGATGTCGCCCGAGCACCTCAAATGTGGTGCCTCCGAGTACTCGCACACATACGGAGCTTAACGACAACCCCCGGTCACTCAGGTCTAGCCGAGATCACAGGAGTAGAACAATTGGTGGAATCTCGCAGCGCAACTGGGCGCCGCGAAATAGCCTTTGTGGGAGAGAGAGAAAAAGCGGGCGGAGAATTAACTCAGGCCGGCGTATACAACATTAATTGTATTTTAGATTGTATTTGAATCAATTAATATGCCCTTCTATATATAAAGGGGGAGGGGGTGTGCAAACACCTTGCCCCCCCCCCCCCCCCCCCCCCCCATGTGGGACTAAAGGAAAAAGGAGGGGGAGGGGGTTCGGCCGGCCAAGGCCTGGCCGTGGTGGCCATGGGCCCCACGCCTTGCCCATGGCCCCCCCCCCCCCCCCCCCCCACATGGGCCCAATTCGGCCCATTAAGGGCTGCCCCCCTTTTTCCTTCCTTTTTAATTGATTTAATTAATATTAAATTAATATAAAATATAAATAATTCATAATTAATATATTTATACATTATTTAATATCCCGTGACTCCGAAACAACTTCCGGACCACCCGAACTACCTTCGGTCATTCCCGGAACCCTTCCGATGCTGCCGGAACTTTTCCGGATTATTTCTCTCTCTCCTATATCCATATTTATTCCAATAATAAATCATACCAACGTTCTCCACGTGTCGCTAAGACCTTAAGCGTGTTACCCTACGGTTCGAGAACACTCCAGACATGGCCGAGACCCTTCGCTCGCCAATGACCGCCAGGGAGACCTGGACATCTGTAACGGTCCCTGTGCATTCTACGAATATCGTCGTTGAACCATAAACATGATATCTATTCCTTTTGTTTCTTCGATACTACCTTGTCCGAGATATGATCGTAAACATCCGATGTCCTGTTGTATCTCGTTACCGACAGAGGTTTATTAACTCGTCTGTGATATTACATCTCCATGACCTAGTCATTAGCTGCGCAGCTCTATAGATGTAATCTCACCGAGTGGGCCCAGAGTATCTTCCTATCACAAGGATGAACAAATCCCGCTCTTGATCCATATGCCTCAACATACTCTTTCGAGATACACGAGGTACACCTTTATTGTCACACTAAATAAGATATGACGTTTGATGCACTCAGAGTAACCTACGGAGCAGCAATTGATATGATCTCACGGTCTGAGGAATAAACTATCATATCACTTTCCTATTGCAAACGGCAAACATCGTGACACGATCCTGTTGCAATACTTTGGGTATGTCCATCACCTTATTCTACCAATAAAATGACCTCATTGTCAACCGACGCAATTGTCCATGACCGGGAATTCTCGATCAACTGTTGCCCAATGAACTAGTATATAGAGGCTTACTAGGGACTCTGGTTTGTCTATGTATCACACGTGTATTAACAATTCCGATTAATACAGTTATAGCATGATACAAAAACATATTATAAACTTAATGGAATAATGCAATAAATACCACTTATTTATTTGCCTCTAGGGCATATTCCCTTCATGGAGGAGAGGAGGGGCTGGGCGGCCGCCGCAGAATCGAGCAGGGGATGGGGAAGATGAGATGGGGATGGGGATGGGGAAAATGAGATGTGATGGGGAGCTCGGATGCAGATAGGGCTGGAGATCGATGGGGATGGGGAAGGAGAGAGCAGAGCGGCGGGGCAGCGCGGCGCTGAGCGGAGCTGGGCGGCGGGGCCGCGCTTGGCTGGGCAGGGCGAGACGCAGCTGGGCGGCGGGGCAGCGCGGCGCTGGAATTGATTTACAGGACGGGAGTAAGCTGCAGCAGCTGGAAGGAGCGCTGGCTGAATTGATTTACAAGGCCAGGTGCTGGGTCACGATTTGGCATGACAGATCGGTGGTGCTGGAATTGGTTTACTCAATTTTGTCTTGCGCTTCTTCATAAGTAGCATTTTGTACTCAATTTTGGTGCTAGTAATATGAAGAATTTGGTAGCTAAATTTGTGTCTGCACTCGATGGGGGAGGATGGTATGTAGTACTAATTGCCATTTGTGTCTGTACTATTTGTAGATGGGAGGAAAACCGGAACTTTCTGGAGACTATTGGTTTTAGTTGTTCACAATTTCCAGAAGAAAGTCCAGTGATGGAGGAAGTGATGCCGCTGACACAACAACCTTCCGCGTCCGTGAAAGGAAAATCCAATAAAGAGAAAAAATGGTCTAGACGAAAGGAAATGAATTACATCACTCATTGCATAAATGTAAACTAGATGGAAAAAAATTGACCCGTTGAAACTATAGTCGTTTGAAATTTGACCGTTATAAATATAGCTGTTATAAATATACACGTTCCATTGAAAAAACAGGACGTGTAAAATTTGAGAAGGTGTATATGGACGTGTATATAGAAATATACACACCATCCACTAGAGATGCTCTTAGCGGTCGGTAACAGGTTTAACGACCGGTAACCAAAACCTTCTACGAGACGGGACAACGTTTTGACCCAGCGGTGCACGGGGCAACGATCCCTTCGCCCGCTCCGCACGGAGGTATAGGTGGTGGCAGTGCATGGAGTGTGTGGGCCTTTTTCTATTTTCATCCGTCTTGGCGGGTGAGGATCTAGCTAGGGTTCTGCACTTCTCATTTGTATTCATGCGGGATTTCGGCCGTCCACTTCTCATTGGAGCGCCGGTTGATGGTCTTTTAAATTTGTTGGTTTACTGCAGTCTACATTGTCGTGTGTGTTTTAAACACGGTATAAACGTAGATGCTCACATATACTCACACCTATGAACACACATGCATACCCTACTCCAATGAGCACCTTAAGATTGACGAAATCACTATAGGCGCCTTGCTGTCAACTGAACGTCGCCTACAACTGAAAAATATTACTCCTAAATGAGAAATAACAACGTCAAATCTGAAATTTGAACTTTACTAGACTGAGGTACAACATGATATTTTTCAGAACCCTCCTCCCGCGTTCCGGCTGAAAGCCAATGCACACCGGATGACTAATGCTTATGCTATTTTGGGCGAAGTTACATCAAGAAGTACCTCGCTGCCAAGCAAATATCGTTGTGGTTCATGATCACGATGCTGACAGCCAATCTGTTAGAGGATTTAAACATAACCGCATCAACATTGAGCCAAACCGTCCCTTCCTAGAGTCCATTTAGCAATTTAAGGAGTTGGGTGATAGATAACTAGATATTGTGGAATCTTGATTGTCATTAAATTGAGCATTGTGGATTGTGTATACAGAATACAAAACTTGATGGGCAGTTGACTCTAGCTGGAGCATCATAGACGATCTGACTAGAGCATAATCCAAAAGCACGAACCGGAGAGGGAGCCAACAAGGAGGCGAGGTGATAATCCTTAATGTCGGTGCCAATGCGAGGTGTGGGTGTTGTAGTTGTGGTCAATGGTGTCGTGCGTGATGTAGTCGTCGTTGAGGAAGTGACTTGCTAATCAACTCAACTCATGGTGACAATTGGTTGGCTGTTGTTTCTCGTAGGTGAATTCAATTTAAGCTATACCTAGATAAAAGGTCCAAGCAAATGTCTAAACATGATGGACGGGTCTGACAAGATCTTTTGTATACGGGGTAGGAGCATAGTAATATTTTTTGTTTACGGCGGGCTCAAAGGGCCGGCCTGAACCATTTTTCCATTAAACACTCGATCCAATTACATACAGCGGCAAGGGGATGTAAAGAAAATTGTAAATTAATAAATAAAAAAGGAGGAAAACCAAAAAAGATTAAAACTGCTCTTAGCTGTACAAAGAGGAGTCTGAATTAAATAACGGCTAGGTGAAGAAACATTTTTTACAAGCAACCCCAACAGATCGATTTTGATTATCAAGATAACGATACCACTGACAACGGTAATACCGCTGACGTTCAGCACATATTATTCGCCAGCGGTAATACCACTGGCGCACGTAATATTTGGTTAGCCATTGGTAAGGTGGTGGCTATAAACGTTTCCCAACTAGTGACAAGAGTTCAGCACCCCACACCACCAGAGTAAAACTACCGAAAAATAAAAAGGATATACTTGCCGGTCAACCAAGGGGCAGGAAAAGAACTAAACCACCAAGGGCAGGCTAAACCCACCCTAACGAAGGAGCAGTTTTATCCAGTAAACTAGGTGAAGAAACATGGTGGCCCAGTCATGAAGAAGAGACTTGAGCCTAGGCTTCCCACGCCAATATGTCCAAAGGAGTTGATCTTCAGCACACCTTCCGAAAACCATAGATACAGGTTGAATTTCATTCCTAAAGACTTCCGCATTACGTCTCTTCCGAATATTCCAGAGAGTTCGTAATTATGACTAACGATTTGGGTTTGTAAGTACTATTGTTCTCTCTTCAGATATTACGGATCTTGTCACATGATTGCACATCATCGTGGATGGCCGGAACTGCTCGCCAGAAGTCTGCGATCGCTAGGCAGTGATATACTGGATGTTAGCCTTTTCATAACTGCGATCACTAGGCTACTTTTCTTTCGTTTAGCATGCTCTTATTTCACTTTTTCTTTTGACCTCGGCCCTATCATGTTTGCTTCTACTATATTAATATAAAAGGCAAAGATTTTGCCTAGTTTAAAAAAAACTAAAACAAAAGTTTAGAGGTTACTCATGGGTATTTGACATCCATTGGGTGGCCAGGGCAAAGGGCAATGTTAAATCTAGTTGACTAGAGGGTGTGAATCCAAAGTCTAAGACTTTGCTCACATCTTCTACTGGATATGTACCGGTTCCGTAATTATAAGATAGATTACTTTTCTATAGAAAATGAGGCAAAACTCCAGCCTCTGGATCAGGTAGATGCATACAGCTTTTTATTGCAATATTCAAAGTGATAGTCGAAATACAATAGCTAGCAGCAAAATCCATGGCCACAACCGGCACAAGAGAAAAATAAAGTAGTACTAACAGACTCAAAGAGTCTAAAAATCGCAGATTCCTTGATCATGTTAACAGACTCAAAGAGTCTAAAAATCGCAGATTCCTTGATCATGTTGCCACCCATCGCGGGATAGTATAGCTCGAACCACCGCAATAAGACGGTTGCATCCATCCTCCATAAGGGGTCGTTGGTCCAAGGACAAGAGAAAAGACCACATAGTGATCCAATAGACAACCTTCTTGACAACTCGTAAAAAGTGAACATTTTGAATTTTGTTAAACACCACATCATTCCGACAATTTCATATTGCCCAAATGAAAGCGGACACACCAATGCGTATCCTATTTTTAGCTTTTTTTTATCAAAATCTGTTAACCAAGAGCCAAATATATTGGCTATATCTATTGGAGGTGAGATGTTAAAAGTAAAGTGAAGCAATCTCCACACTTTTTTGGTAAATATACAAGATAAAAATAGATGTTCAACTGTTTCCTCTTTGTGACAAAAACACATAAGATAGATTACTTATGAACCTGAATGGGTCGGATGCAACCCTAGGTTTTATTTTGAAATTTCAAACTAGAGTTCAAAGCTACTGAAATAACCAGTAAACTTGAACACGCATAAGAGAAGCAGGTCCAGATTTTTCCTTGATAGCTGCAGTTCCGGTTTTTTCCAAACCAAGTACGGCATCTAGGAGGTTGACTGGCTGGGATATGTGGTGAGCTCACGACCATTATTCCATCAACGAAGAAAAACAAACTAGAAAGCTTGCATGGTTGAATCGGCTTTCTTAAGCAGTTCTAACTGACAGTATCTATGATCGAGCTGCTGCTTGGAGTGGACAACGGATGCACCGATTTGAGGTAGGTAGCACTATCAGCATCACACCTGCCCTCCGGACTTTTGCGACATTTGGTGTACAGGAAAACCAACATAGGACAACATACGGATTAAGTGAATCGCACACTAAACCATATCTAGAATACATTCAAATCAGAAAAAAAAATCTTATATTTTGGAACGAGATTTTTTTGTGTGCATGGTAATACGTTTCTCATTTATATAGCAAAGACAGGTTGCAAGACACGTACACATTGATATTACATATCTGAAAAGATACGATAAACCTATGTAAAAACCAACGTCATTCGACAGCACCGAAGTGATCACAAAAAAAGGGAAGACAGATCACCTCTTCAACTGAGCTCGAAGCGGCTCCATCGCTGATCAGCAGCTTTACGGACCTCCAAAATAGTTTGCCAGAAGCAAAACCATTGCCGTTGAAAGAATCAGACCGGGGCATCATGTCACTAGTAGAAAAGGGGCTACTAGTGGCGCACCAAAAAGCCTTTCTGTGGCGCACCGAGGGAAATGGGGGTGCGCCACAGAAATCTCGCCACTAAATTATATTTCTGTGGCGCACCTACCCCGTGCGCCACAGAAATTTCCAAATTTCTGTGGCGCATCCTTCCTCGTGCGCCACAGAAATGTATCAGTAGCGCATGGCGCATGGATTCTAGGTGCGCCACAGAATATAAACAGGAATTTTCGATTTATTTTTCCTACAGTACAAATATAGGTATATATACAGTATTTATCCAGATATATTATAAACAACGATATATTTGACACAGTAGATTAAAACAGAACAAATACACAGAAGTCGCAAAAGTAGAGAAGTCGGTGTTACAATTAGTAGAGAAGTCTTATTATTACAAACTAGAACCTAAGTTAGAACAAGTCGCACGAGTAAACTACTCATCGTCGGAGCTGGTGTTATAGAAGAAGTCGGACCACCTGTCATCATCGGTGTCCCAGTGTTCCTCGCTCTCCCTCTGGGCGGCCTCCCGACGGCTGCGCCGGTCTGCCCTCATTTGCTCCCTTCGGTTCCTGAAGAACGCCTCCTCGTCGGCGACGTCGCCCGGGAACTCCTCCCTCCACCGACGCATCAGCTCCTCGTCATGCTCGGCGGTGGCGATCCGGCGCTGCACCTGGCAGTGGCGGTCACGATCTTCGTTGGTGAGGAGGGTTGGCCGTGGCGCGAGGAACTCCGCCTCCACGATGTTCGGGCAGTCCGGGAAGTTTAGCTCGCTCCGCGGGCGCCGGAAATGCCACGCGACCGCGTCGTATGCGCGCGCTGCCTGCTCCGGCGTGGCGTACGTCCCGAGTGTCTGCCGGAATCCTCCGACACGGATTTCGGCGTAGTAGGTGCCGTTGGGCCGCTCCCGAACACCGCGGAAGCCGGACGACCCGCGGCGGCGCGGCGGCATCGTCTACACAAGAGGAGGTTCAGCGGTTAGTAAAGCACATTAAACTTGCTTAATGGTGACATGCAAATAAAAATTCTAAATGAAGTAGGTCAAGACTCATAGCATGCCTCATATATAAAAAAATCATCGATATTGTAAAACTTATAGACAAAACAGGATTCAAAAAAATTATACCTCATACTTGGAAACACACAAGGAATCATGATAGCTTTGTTGAACCAAGTAGGAGGCACACAACTTATATGTGTGCATGATATAAGGTTCAACAAACTATCAGAATATCATACAGTGCGCCACATTATTTTAATCATCGGTATTTTAGAAATGAAGTAGGGTCAACTGAAAAGCATGCCTCATACTTAGGCTGGACACACAAATTCAGAGATGGAGTTAGTGAGATCCAGTGGTATGCAGAAAATGTGTATTCGTGCATATCACAGGTCTCACTAACTCCACCTCTGAATCACATGGTGTCACAACCGTTTAATCATTGGCATCCCTAGAGAATACAAAACTATAAACAAGAATGATGCATGCCTCATACTTAGAAGTTACACACATGTTTCAGAGATGGAGCAAGCGAGCCAGGTGGAATGCACGAGATCTGTGCACTCGTGCATATCACAAGGCTCGCTCGCCCCACCCCTGGAACACACTGTGTCACAACATTTTAATCACCGGCAAGTTAAAAAGCACTCAACAAAAACAAGAAAGGGCTCATATGGAATTGCTTCAGGGACGGTGTTAGCGAACAACGTGGAATGAACACTGCATATATGTTCAGACAACATGGTTCACTCACACCTCCCTGAAGATGTAATGTGGAACCATCTAATCATCGGCCAACTAATATTAGCTCGGAGTAGAAGAAAAACAATTAAGGTGCATGCCCATATTAACATATTTCTACTGCATATTAACATATTAACATGGTACAATTTGAGACAAGTTGATTTGCTCACCCCTCACGCCTTGCTTTTTCATTCACACAACATTGATAGCATGCAACTTTTATTTGCAATAACACATAGCAACAATTTATCGAACAATTCATCCCTAACAACTTTTATTTGCAATAAGAAATAATTGTACCTTCATGTGTCGGAATTTAGCAAACTAGCAACAATTCATCCCTAAACTAAATGGCAGGAACACATAGCAACAATTCATCCCTAAAACTAGCAACAATTCACTTAGGAATTTGGGCAAACACCTTGGGTGCGGCGGTCGGTGCCGAGGCGCGGGGTGGCGGTCGGTGGCGAGGCGCGCGGGCCGGCGTCGAGGCCGTCGATGGCGGGGCCGGTGCTGGGTGGCGAGGCGCGGGGTGGCGGGGCGCGGCGTCGAGGCCGTCGGTGGCCGCGCGGACGGCGGCGATGAGGCGTGCGGGAGGAGGCGGCGGAGGCGTGCGCGGAGGCGGGAGGAGCGGCGGCGGGAGGAGCAGCGGCGGCGCGCGGGGAGGATAAGAGGTTTTGTGGAGATGCGCGCAAGAGATGCGTGCAATATAAGGCGCAAGAGGATAAGGTGGCATTCTGTGGCGCACCTAGCCCATGCGCCACAGAAAGTGGAGATTCTGTGGCGCACCGTAGCCCATGCGCCACAGAATGCCACTTTTTGTGGCGCATGGACCAGGGTGCGCCACAGAATGCCTACTTTCTGTGGCGCATGGGCTTGGTGCGCCACAGAAAGAGCACCGGATTTCCAAATTCAAACACATCTGGCGGGGCCCACCATATTTCTGTGGCGCATGCTACTTGTTGCGCCACAAAAAGGCAGCTTTCAGTGGCGCATCTTCTTTTTGTGCGCCACAGATGTATGTGGCGCACTGGTTTGGTGCGCCACTAAAATTGTTTTGTGGCGCATGGGCCTAGGGTGCGCCACAAAGGGTGCATCCCACCTATAAGCCTTTTTCCACTAGTGTGTCCCCGGACACGCCATCGAACTTCAGGACTGACACCCCCGCAAGACTACGACGTCGAACGAGCGAGTCAAAACTGTCAACCTCCAACCACAAACCCAACATAGGATAAACCATCTTCCAGTTGTCACCTGCGCAGACTGTTGTCTGCGCGTACTTCTCAACGACACATACTCCCTGCTCCACCATGACGTCGGAGACAACGCCGCAGCAACGAGGATAGAGCAGAAGGAGAGACACACCTAATGGGGGTCACCACCACCGCCTCACCGACACCATCGATGAACCTTAAAACAACCGATCTGAAAGATCGGCAAGCACACGATGCCACCAATTTCGAGACGCCCGTCATGAAGGAGAACGTCGGTGTGGGAGTAGAGTTGAGGCAGATTTATTCGCCCGTGCGCCGCCCCCACCACCCCAACGACGCACCATGCAAAAACTATCCAAACCCTACCTACCATGCAAAGACGGAGAAGACGGGTTCCCCCTTCCTCCTGCCACCAAAGCAGCAAGCAGAGAAAGAGGGGCCCAGCTCGGCCGCCGGTGGAGATCGGTGGAAAAAAGTCCTCCCGTGGCCTGAGGCGGCAGCTAGGTTAGGAAAAGTGCCAATAGCTTGCCAATCAACTCATGGCAACAGTTTCGGAACGAGATGTAGTGTTAGTTAAGTACCTTTACCACCAAAAATGGAAATAAAGTGAATTTTGTGACTAGAATTTAGAAGATTTTGATTCGCAACGGTAAGGCCAATGTTTTGGCAAGCCCAAGTTTTGTAGTGCAAAAACTTTCAAACACTTTGTTGGTTAGGAATTGATTGATAGTAAATTTTCATGTTATCTTTTTGCGGATCAACTTGTGGCAACAATTGACTGGCTGTTATTTCTCGTGGGTGAATATAGATTAAGTTATACCTAGATAAGCGGTCCAAGCAAATGTCTAAAGATGACGGGTCTGATAAGCTTTTTTGTATATGGGGAAGGAGGTAAGTAATATTTTCCGTACATGCTGGATGTTAGCCTTTTCATAACCAAAAGTATAGGGTCTACACATAGACATTTTATATCCATTTCGTGGCCGGGCTAAAGGCATCGTTAATTCTAGTTGACTAGAGGGTGTGAATCCAAACGCCACGAAGTCTAAGACTGCTCACATCTTCTACTGGATATATATCTCCTCGAAACAGGGTTTCGTCCCGCTTTATAAATAAAGTCAAACGGCCGAACCGATACAAAGTGATGAGGGTAACCTCTTACAAAGCAGATCAAAGATAATAAAAAAATTAAAAACACAAGGAAAACCAAACTAGCGAAATTATCAAATCGTGCCCGAGGGAAACCAAAACTCCACGATGACCCCCCAAGAGGGTAACGACGTAGCCCGTCACCGTCGTCGAGACCAAGATGGTCAAGGGTTTTCACTCGGAGCCCCAACTCGGCCAAGGTATCCACAATAGCGCCACCAAGAGGGAAATGATACCCGCAGGCACTTTCGCTCGGAAAAACTTCGCACCACACCCGACTAACCCGGAGCCTGGCCACCTTCGCTCGGAAAACCTTCGGGTGTATCCGATTCAGTAATGATAAGATATACTACTTTCGAACCTGAACGGATCTGATGTAACCCTAGGTTTTGTTTTTAAATTTCAAGCTAGAGTTCAATGCTAGCACTAAAATAAGCAGGGTATTTGAACACACATGATGGAAGCAGGTCCAGATTTTCCCTTGGTAGCTGCAGTTCCTGATTTTTCCACACCAAGTACGCCATCATCGACTGGCTAGCTGCGATACGTGGTGAGCTCGTGAGCATCATTCCATGAACGAAGAAAACCAAACCAGAAATCTAGCATGGTTGAATCGGCTTTCTTAGGCAGTTTCAACTGACAGTATCTATGATCGAGCTGCTGCTTAAAGGTGGACAGCGGATCCGTCGATTGGGGTAGGTAGCAGCATCGCACCTGCCCTCAGGACTTTAGCGACATTTCGTGCAGAGCAAAACCAACGTATGTCGATTGCCACTCTAAAAGAAAGATATCGTAGTCCAGTGATCCGCCAAACTGGGTAACTGATGCTGCATCAACCAACCATCGACTGAAACCGTCTCGAGAAGTCGGGAGTCTGAGAGATGATTGGCTGCAGAGTTCTCTGAAGTCTGAACCTTGCAGGACAGGGTATATGGAAAGTTTCCGGGGTTAACCATGCAGGCTGCAGACCTCGGTGGAAACGGCCACGGCCGCCGTCAAACTGAAAGCAACAGGTGGTGTTGGTGGCGTGAATGCTTGATGTCGATCCACGACGACTCGAGCTGTCGAATTCGTCTTGGCTCTGAACTAAGATTGCACTCAAGCGAACCAGTTTTCTCCACTGTTCCGTCTTACTACTGCACTGAGAATCTGAGAGTGGCACTGATCAACGAATGTCCAAGCAACGCAAAACGCAATACTCTAGAAGGGATCAGAATCTTTTGGCTGGTAAGTACGGTTATGGTACTGCGTTTGTTTTGTCTGAACTGGGTACTTTGAGAATTTTGGGACTCTCTGGAGGTGCGTGTGCATGTGGTGATTGGTATGATTGGTACAGAAGGCTTCAGTAGGTGAGGTTAATTCGATGATTCTCTTTTTAAACTCAGTTTCGATGAATCTGTCATAGTGCGGTGTCGTCCGAAAACCTTCACCCTCCGATTCGTCTCAAAATTTAAATTAGACACGCTAGAACTCAAAAGGTTACTCTTTTTTTTTAGAAAATAATATTGTTAATATCAATATGATACCATGCATATCCAGTCTCTGCAACGCAATAATGCCAAGAGCAACGAAGAAATTGTTGGTGTACAGAACCAATTTAAAAAAAAAAATGGATCGAATATGATTGGAAATAAATAATTTTCAAATATCGTACTTGAGACATTGTAGAACTAGTCGAGAAAGAATGACCGAGCTCATGCAGCCACTTGAAATCATATGGCCCAGACTGCTTTGCTTAGAGCATCTCTAGCACACACTGCAAAAACTGAACCTGCAAACATGAACCTGCAAAAACTGAACCTGCAAACATGATATACAGTTCGCGGAAATCGCGTTTGCAGGCCGAGAGGAGTGGCGTGCAGATCAGACACGGCAAATTGGAACTGCATATTTAAAATTCAGACGCTGAAAAGTTCGCGGGAGATTACATACAGAGCTGCTCGCCGGAATACTCACCGGAGCTCACTCGATCATCCAAAATCTAACTACACTACGCGGCCCTAACCCTAACGGAGCAAAATGAGCTCACCGGAGCTCGCAGGGTGCGGCCGCGCCGTCGCCGGAGTGCTTCACTCCTCGTCGGAGGAGTCGCTACGCGGCCCTAACCCTAACGGAGCAAAATGAGCTCACCGGAGCTCGCAGGGTGCGGTCGCGCCGTCGCCGGAGTGCTTCACTCTTCGTCGGAGGAGTCGTCGTCGATGACGACGGCCTTCCCCTTCCCCCTGCTCATGCTGGCGCTGGCCTCCTGCTCGCGGTGGAGGCGGTCCTACTCGAGGCCCTGCTCGAGCAGGAGCTGGTCGATGTCGACCTCGCGGCGGCGGCGCTTGGCGTCCTCTTGGAGCTCCTCCGCGGAGCGCGCCTGTACGGCGCCGGTCACCGTGTCCAGGACCTCCTCGGGGACGAAGTCCTCGCGGGTCACCGAGGACTCGAAGGCGACGGGATCGTAGATCTCGAAGCCTTCTTCGTCCACGGCGACCTCGGGTGGACTGCGCGGCGACGGCGACAAGGTCCAAGTGCCGGAGGAGGTATCCTCGTCGGCGGGAGGCGACGGTGGCGCGGCAGCCGCGGACGAGCGAGCGGGGCGGGAGGCGCGACAGCAGCGGGTGGCGCCGGCGGCAGCAAGAGACCGTGGAGGAGATCAAACTCCTCCGTCTCCCGCCGCATCAGCGACGGCGGCGGCGCGAGCCACCTCCCCGTCCATTTGTAGGCCGCGCGCTTGCGTGCTCCGTCGGCGATGACGCAGCGGCGGCGCTCTTGGCGGAGGTGCCATAGGAGTAGGGGTGGGAACTGGTAGCGGATAATCCGAATTATCCGACATTCGTATTCGAAAAATTGAAAATGGAGGTGGTAAATATCTGAATCCGAACGAAATCAAAATGGAAGTGGTAAATATCCGGATTCGTTTTTATAAATACAAAACAAATGTGGTATTGAATTTTGGAACAAATATGAATATGGAAATGGATATATCCGTATCCGAATAGTATCCGAATAAAATTATGTTACCCAGTTTGGTAATTCTAACCTAATATGTATATTAACAACCTTTAAAAGAGTAAGAAAGTGGACAAATATAGTTGTTTGTGACTGAACATTAACTATTATATTATGTATTATAATATAGATATATTTGTCACTGTACTGTTCTATAGTTGACTCCTTATAAGACGCGAGTCTATTATTCGTTATATTCGTATCCGTTCCGAATTGAGAAAACATCCGATCCGCATCCGTATTCGAATAACATTCGCTCCACATTCGTATCCGACTACATCCGTATTTATATTTGTATTCGTTTTGAAAATACGGAAACGGATGTGGGAAGGGCACTATCCGATCCGCATCCGATCCGTTTCCACCCCTGCATGGGAGGGCGTCCATGGTGGCGGTGGTGGCCGGAATCGACGACGGGAGGTACGGTGGGAATCGGCCGGCGGCGAGAAATCGAGTCGATTTCGGCTAGGGTTCGTGTCTGGATCGGCCTGCATTTCGTCCCCGGATCGGCAATAATAGCGGCCACGGTCACCGATTTGCGGTGACCTGGAAATCGAATACAGGCCGGACCGCGTTTACGGGCCCGGCCCGCAAACTCGCCGGAAAAATGCAGTTTTGCGCGTTTTGCAGTGTCTGCTAGAGATGCTCTTAGACCCACCTATCACTAGGGGCCGGTCAAGAATTGGCACATTGTTTCTTTTGTGAACTTTGAATGTTTTGTGATGTATTGCCGGCCCTGTCTGGTTAGGATTAAAAGTTGGCTTGTGACTTCTAACTTATAAGTCACAAAAGCATCAAAATAGGTGCTTTTAACTTTTTTCTCTAGGCTTATACCATCATGTAACAATGTAAGTTAAAAATCAAAAGGACCTATAGGTAAGCCAAAGTAAAAGAGAAAAAAAACTAAAATAAGCCTAATCAAAGAGCGCTTCACTCATCCCGGTTCACTCGTCCCTTTTTCTCATTTCCAGAGCAATAATCCGACTTATTAATTGAGCGAGAATGTTGTGTCACATCTAGGAAACAAAAAACGATTAACTAAGAACATCGGTAAAATTTAAACTGACACCAAAGCACTCTATAATCGCCATCTTTTACTCTGCCGATCACATTAGGTCGTTCTTCATGATCTCTAGACATAAACCAAAAGACGGTACATGCACAAGCTTGACCATCCTTATATGTTTTGAATAGCCGCATGAGCCGCCACAATAAGGTGTGTGTGAAAAATAGAGAGCTGGATGCACCATGGCTTAAGACACACCCATCACAAGATAGGTTATCGAACCACTACTTCATCAGGAGACCACTGAACGAGAATAACACATTGACGATATGACGAAACAAGAGAAATCAAAACACCATTAGCTGGCGACATCAACCATTAAGACCATGTCATGACTAGGATGGAGTTGGGAGACCATTGTTCCACAGGATTCAGGCGTACAACCACACTAGTAAACATGAATAGACCAAAATTATAAAGCATGTGAAGATCCACCTCTTCGGCTATAGAGACAACATGAGACAAGGAAACCATCGCTGATAAGACGAAAACAATGTTTTTTTCGAATATATGGGCTCTCCTCAAAACTATTTTCGAATCTGACCCTTTGGGTACGACGCCATTTCCATTTTCTTTTTAACGCCAACCCTGTTTTGATTCCATAGCTTTTCCTAAGGAGTTAAAGATTTAAAACAGGTCGGCGTGAGGATGAAGTCTCGGATGTCAGATTTCAAGATGGTTTCGGGGAGGAGTCAAAAGTGAGATAGTTGTGCTCAGGAACATATTTGGCAAAAATTATGAAGTAAATAGGGAGGACACTGCCACATGACTTTGTTTTTACGGCTAGGGTATTATTGTTGGGTGCTTTTGTTACTGTTTATTTAATACTGGAGGAAATACTACCTCCGATCAGCTTTAAGTGACGGAGAAAATGTACAGTACATAGGAAGCGCAACGACTTTGCTGAGTTAGCAACAATTTTTTTCTGGGATCGGAGGGAGTGCAATTATTTGCAAAATCGGTTAACGTGGTGAAGGCCCATCACGCATGATGAACTAAACTGGGCCTGGGAGAGTCCAATTCGGCCCACACGCGAAACGATTGACTTGCTAGGGTTTCACGACATATATAGATACTCACGCACCTCTGTCCTCTCTCTTCCACCTCCGCTTCTTTCATTCTCGCGCCGCCGCCGCCGCCGCCGCCGCAGCCGCCACTTCCTCCGCAGGCAACCTCCGCGAAGCGAGGTCGAATCAGCCATGGCAGACGCCAAGGTCACCACCGCGGTCACCCTCCGCACCCGCAAGTTCATGACCAACCGCCTGCTCGCCCGCAAGCAGTTCGTGCTCGAGGTCATCCACCCCGGCCGCGCCAACGTCTCCAAGGTGGGAGATCTCCTCCCCTTACCCACTTTCCTCGGTCGCTATCACGTTCCATGGCGGGTCCTAAATTTGTTTGTGCGCAGGCGGAGCTGAAGGAGAGGCTGGCCAAGGTGTACGACGTGAGGGACACCAACTGCATCTTCGTGTTCAAGTTCCGCACCCACTTCGGAGGCGGCAAGTCCTCGGGATTCGGCCTCATCTACGACAACCTCGAGTCGGCCAAGAAGTTCGAGCCCAAGTACCGCCTCATCAGGGTACGAATCGCTCCGCACTCATTTATTCTGCACACTAAGCTCGAGTTCGTTTCATCTGTGCTCACTCGGGGATCGTAATGTGGAAATATCTAATTGATCTTAACTGTTGCATCTGCATGTAATTTTAAGCTGCTCCCTTAGTCTGCATCTTGTTTGAGTCGAGATAACTAGGTTAGCTTGCCTAGATTTGCGTTTCGCACTAACCAGATTACCCTACATTAGATTAAGTGGGTTAGCGGTGGAAAGTGGAATTTGACAGGGCTAGTCTTGGTGGTTAAGCTTATTCTACCTTTTTGGTTGGTTGTTTTAGACATGGGTTGCAGGTTGATAGGCTTTGTTCAGATTAACTTAACACTGCCTATACCATTGTTTTTTGGAGGGTTAAGTGCCAAACCTACCATTGATCAAGTGCGGCTCTTTTGCTTAAATGGTGTGAAAATTGTGCTGTTTGGGTATCTCTACTTGTCATGTTGGTGAATTAGCAAAAGAACCGGGATATACAGTAGTACTTGACCTGAATGGTTATCTGGTGATATGCCTCTTTTTGGCCACCACTATATTGTTGCCCGTGAGCTTGCTTTAACTTGCAACTGAGCAAGTTGGCTGTCTTTGTTTCCAATTCTAGTATCATGGAGTGTAATTGCATTTATGCCAAAATCTAACAGTTGAATGTTAAAATGGTTGAAATAATGGACTTCTTTTCTAGTGTTACATACCTACTGCTTGAAAATCATACTACTTGTATTGATATTTGTCACAAATGGTGAGGTATGAGAAGTTGCATTATCCTCCTTCCTTCTAGATGTCAAACAGTTTATTTGGCCAATGTGGTCTACTGTTGCTTACACTGACATGTCACAAATTTGAGTTATGAGAAGCTGCATTATCTCAGCTTGACTGCATATGCGAAGTTGTTATCCTCCTTCCTTCTAGGTGTCAAACTGTTTATTTGGCCAATGTGGTCTACTGTTGCTTACATTGGAACTATGGTATGGTTGTGTCATAATGGTTCAGTTCAATTGGATTATTGGTCCTGCTTTAATTTATTGTGACCAGATGTCTTGGACCGTTACTCTGTTTCCAAATGAGCCATGGCTAACCACTGCATCTTTGACCCGTGCTCATCTAGATGCATGATGTGCTCATCTGATGCATGATTTACTGGGATCATTTCCATGTGATGATAACTACCAGCTCTGTCTAAATTATGAAAATGTTGTACCTTTTCTGAATCGCATGTATATATACGTGTTTTAGTGTGTCTATTCACTCATTTCAGTTTGTGTATGGTCATCATTGATACATCTAAACATGTTATAATTCGGAATGGAGGGAGTAGTGTTTGGTCTGGCACTTTCATGTGCAACATGCATTTTTCTATTGATGGTGCAGCATGGCATTTTTTGTTATTAGTTGGGTTGCATGCATGTTTACATGTTTTGAAGTTTCTAATATGTTGGTTTTCTCCACAGAACGGTCTTGCTACTAAGGTGGATAAGTCACGCAAACAGATCAAGGAAAGGAAGAACAGGACCAAGAAGATCCGTGGTGTGAAGAAGGTCAGTTTCTCTGACATATGTTTGATCATTGTACCTTGTAATTCATTGGTTTTTTCAGGATGTGTGACCAAATCTGTTTCCTGTGCTCCTCCATTTTGCAGACCAAGGCTGGAGAGGCTGCCAAGAAGAAATGAGAATATTTCTGTCTTTCCGTCTGTTCACTATCAAGCTTTCCTTTGTTTAGGATGGTATCCTTGTGGCAGTGTCGCTGAATGCTTAATTATAACTAGAAAAGACTCATGTCACCACTTGGTATTTTGTGAGGCATTTGTAGTATCTTGTGCTCAGATTTTGAGGAACTTGTCATATTATCGGATATACCTGTTCTCACCGTCTTGTTTAGTTTCTCTCTCTGCAACGTGATTTAGTTTTAGCCATTGTGCGCTCCGAATTGGTGAGGCGAGGTTACGTTTAATCTTATGCTACCAGCCAGTTTTCGTTTTGGTTAGATGTTCATGGAAATCACGTTTTCTCACTTTGCGTTTTTATGAGCAGTATTTTGTTATGCTGACCTCAGTTTGTGTGATTATGAAAAAAAACTTTTTTGTCGACCTGTGCAGAACAAAGCTTGTAAACATCTCTAGCAGTTTGTGTAAATGAAGTGTAACAATCCAATCCATATACTGCCTCTCCTTTTCTTTTCTCTTGATGCGTTGCGTTCCAGTACCCAGACAGCGACGCAGAACGACCACCGACTCATCTGGGAGCACCCGCCATGTAAACCAAAAGGAACTCAGTTCATTTAGGTCTTAACAAGTCTGAGCCAATCCACACAACTGCTACCCACGAGAGTAGATTCGTTGAAATATCTGCACTGGCCGAAATAAGCCACAACCAGCCGTTCCTTAGGGCATCTCCAACGGTCCGAAAATGTCCGCGGCCCGACACAAAATGTCCGAGCTGTCCGCTCCGACGCAAATCGCGTCCAAATTTGGGCTCGGTTTGCGTCGCCGCGGACGGTCCGCCCTGTCCGCGCGCTGTCCGCCCCCTCATATGCTTGGCCCGCCTGGAAGTGGCTGGAACACCACTCCCCACTATCGCCATTTGCCAAAAATTTCCCGCGCCTACCAAACCCAAAACCCTCCTCCCCCGGCGGCTGATGGAGAACGCCGCCACCGACGAAGACGTGGTTGTGACCGCCGTTGTCGCGGCCTCCGCGCCGTCCGGCAGCACGGCTACCGCCGCTACCGGGAAGAACAAGGTCAGGGTGAAGAAGGAGCCGCTGACCGCGGAGGAGAGGAAGATCGAGAACGGCAAGCGGCAGGCGCGGCGGATGGCCAAGAAGGCGAGGACCGCCGAGAAGGTGAACGCGGCCATCGAGGACGACAGGCTAATGCGGCTGGCCATGTTGACGGCCCGGGTCCAAGATAACGCGAAGCTGTGCGAGCTCGTCGGCGAGGGAAAGATAGACGCGGTCGCCGGCGCCGCCTCATGCAGCTCCGTGATCTCGCGCGCTCTCCTTCCTCCCGTGGCGCCTCACTCACCCGCGACGCCGACGGCCGCAGCGCCGGTTCAACACGAGCTGGCGATGTCCCGTTTCGGAGGCGTACCATCGGCGTCGCCGGAGTTGCCGCTGACCATGTTGGGAGGCGCATAGCCGTCGCAAATCGATCTCAACCACACGCCTGTGCCCGTGGACTCTGCCCCGCAGGCGCGCAAACGAAGCCGGGAAGGTCCTCCAACCAGCTCCATGAATGCCCGCGCCCTGTTCGGCGAAAAGGCCGCCCTGACCCCGGACGATCCGGTAAGGCCATTCTTGATTTTCCGCACGTTCGTTCTTTATGCATGTGGTCGGCGTAACGTCGATTTGGTCGCTGGAATACTATGCCGAGCAAGACGAGAACCTCATGTTCGGCTTCATCCACGGGGGCACCCAGGCCACCCAGGCCGAGGCAGTCGACATCGACGGCCATCCCCTTTTCGACCATGGAACGGCATCGGTCGTCCCCACGGCCATGTTCAACGATGGCCAAGGAGAGGAGGAGGAGGAGGAGGAGGAGGTTGCCGATCCGGACGCCGAGGTTCCGGCTTCCGCCACCGCCGCGGCGGCCAAGAAGATATCGAAGAGGACCGCGGGCTACACGAACGCTGAGGACAAGTGCCTTTGCCGGTCTTGGCTCGCATCGAGCGTGAACGCCATTGTCGGCGCCGAGCAAAAAGGCAATGCCTATTGGAAGAGGGTGACCGCGGACTTTCATGAACACCGGCACCTCAAGCCATTCGTCATCCACAGCAACCGCAACCAAGTGTCCATCCAAAAACGATGGTCCTACATCTAGTCCGAGACCAACAAGTTTTGCGGCGCCTACGAGCACGTCGTGAACCGCCCGATATCCGTCATCGGCGTCGTCGATATGGTACGTCCTTTATCCTAATCGCTTGAGGTGTCCTCCTCCATTGTTTGTTCTCGTGAGTGGCCACCATTCCATGGTCCATGTAGGTTGTGCAGGCCTTAGAGTTCTTCAAGACCGCACATGAGGGTAAGTCCTACCACTTGATCCATTGTTGGCGGGAGCTTAAGGACCACGAGAAATGGAAGCATACATATCAAAGTTACAAGAATGGCTTAAAGAATGGCCGAGACCCGGCCACCGTGGGGGCGGAAGATGAAGGTGGCGACAAGGTCGCTGTTTCCAAATGAAGGCCGAGGGGACACAAAGTCTCGGCAATGGACATGAAGAGGGATGCCAATGTGCAATCACTGACCGAGACCTTGAAGTACTACATGGCCAACAAGCAGGAGGCCATTGCCGCGAGAGAGGAGAAGAAGCGCCTCGAGAGGGAGGAGATGGCAGCTCAATTCTATGACCTCACAAAGCAGGCTGTAGAAATGGAAACGAGCCACGCAAGGCGAAGATCATGGCCGAGGAGAGGGCGATCATGTTCGCGGACACCTCCGACATGGCCGAGGACCAAAAGGCTTGGGTGATGAAGCAGTGCGCCATCATTTCGGCTCGCGCCGAGTGATCAATTTGGCGCCAATCTGCCTTTTTTTTTAAATTGGACCGAGACATTATTTTGACAAAAGGCGCGCGCCCAGAATGCGTCGGGCCGCTGGGCTGGGGCGCGACCCAAACGGACAATTGAGCGGACATAGCCCGTTTTGTGTCCGCGCCCCGACGCAAACGGACCAAATCGGACACGATTTGGTCCCAAAATGCGTCGGGCCGTTGGAGATGCCCTTACGACAAGAATAAACCACTGACCCACATTTGGACATCCTAACATTGCTTGTGAGCTGTTTTAATATTTCCTATGAACTCTTTGAAATTAGTTGATGTCAAATTCTTTACAAGTTTCACCGAGTTTAATGAGCCAACTCGGACCTATAACAAGTCGAGCTGAGTTGACCTTTTTCCTTGTAAAAATTAGCGAAAGAGCAGGTAGGTATGACAGTGTTCGTCGTTGCTGCTGGCTAGTGCGAGGTGTGTATTCTGAAGGTGCTTGACAAGTTTGTACATGGTGCTTGTCAATCCATGTTGATACTTAGATTACTGGAGCCTGAAAGAGAAATGTTTTGTCACGTTAGATAAAATCAGTCACTCTTGTGAGCGGAAAACGATAGCGATAGCCCGTTAGGGCTCCGTGTTACGTGTTATATAGGGGGTGAGAATAGCCCTCACCGTGGCGTACACGGTAATACGGATACGGTCGGTGTACTACACCGTACCATACCGTATGAGTCTTGTTACATGTTTGACACCCCCCTTAATCTGAACTACAAAGTAGATTTAGATTACGCCTAAACTCATTAAGACCTCTTATAGGAAGGGCTTTGGTAAAGCCATCAGCTATTTGATCCTTACTAGAAACAAAACGAATATCTAACCTTTTATTTGCTACTCTCTCACGGTACAAAGTGAAAATCTATCTCGCTTTGTACGGGCATGAAATATAGGATTTGCAGACAAGTATGTGGCACCTAAGTTATCACACCATAGACAGGGGCGTTGTGTGAGGACAACACCAAGCTCACGAAGCAATGCTTCAACCCATATGATCTCTGCAGTGGCATTGGAAACAGATTTATACTCAGCTTCAGTACTTGAACGAGACACTGTGCCTTGTTTACGAGCACTCCAAGATATAAGGTTAGGACCAAAAAAGACCGCAAAACCACCAGTGGAGCGTCGATCATCAGGGCGGCCGGCCCAATCAGAATCAGAGAAAGCACTCAAAAGTGTAGATGGAGACTTCAGAAAAGATATACCAAGCTTGAGTGTGCCGCTAACATACCGTAATATCCTTTTGACAGCAGTCCAGTGTGTTGTTGTAGGGGCATGTAAAAATTGACAAACTTTGTTCATCGAAAAAGACAGATCAGGACGGGTGAGTGTAAGGTATTGAAGGGCACCCACAATGCTACGATATTTTGTACTGTCTTTGGCATCAAGAACCTCACCATCAGCAATAGATAAAGGTTCAGTAGGGGACAAAGGCGTGGGTGCAGGTTTGCAATGTATCATACCGACTTTGTGAAGTAAGTCCGAAGCATACTTCTCTTGAGTCAACAAGAGATCATGATCAACACGCTTGACTTGAATAACCAGAAAATAATGTAAATCTCCAAGATCCTTGATAGCAAAATCATCATTCAAATCTCGAAGGAGGGCCGTGACTGCTGTATCTGAGGAAAACATAAATTAGCAAGAATATAGTGACTCCTGATCTGTTATATAAAAACAATGATGTGTCGCCTTGGAAGGAACAAAACCAAGGGTACGCAACTTAGAGCTAAGTCGAGAGAACCAAGCCCGAGGTGCCTGCTTTAATCCATAAAGAGCTTTGTCAAGTTTGCAAATGTGATTTGGGAAACGAGGGTCCTCAAAACCAGGAGGTTGTTTCATATAAACCTGCTCTTCCAGAACACCATGGAGAAACACGTTCTTGACATCTAGCTGCCGCAAACTCCATCCTCGTGAAACTGAAATAGCTAAGATGGTTCTAATAGTGGCTGCATTCACAACTGGACTGAAGGTATCTTCATAGTCTATACCATACCTTTGCTTAAAGCCCTTTGCAACAAGACGAGCTTTGTACCTGTCAATAGTGCCATCTGCTCGTTTCTTGATGCGATATACCCATTTGCAGTCAATGAGATTCTTGTTGGTACTAGAGGGAACAAGGTGCCAAGTTTTATTAGTCATAAGTGCATCATATTCTTCTTTCATTGCATTGTGCCCTTTGGTATCATCAAGAGCTTCGGAGAGTGTTTGAGGTTCTCCTGTAGAAATGAATAGACCATACAAATTTTACCATGTTTTTGTACCTCATAGCGGACGGTGCCATCCTTGTATGTGCGCGGTTTGCGAATCCCCTTTTGAAGCCGTGTACGAACACCGGGCGGCGAGGAAGAAGCAGCATCGGGGTGCTCAGCATTTGGATGTGCAGAGGATCCGGGTGCGGCCATCCGCAGCACAGGATCTGTGTACGCCGTGTCGTGGTGCGACACTTGGCGCTGTCGCTGTCGAGCTCGCGTGGGGGACGCTGAGCGATGCCGCGCAGAGGCGCTCAGGGACGCATAGCGCGGGCGACAGGAGGGCGACAGGGACCGCGTCTGCGCCCTGTCCCAGCGTCGGGTTGGTGGAGGATCTCCACCGGGAGCAGTGCCGATCGGATCTGCATCGTGATCGGCATGCATCTGATCAGGCGCAGGATCAGCATCGGATCCCGAGCCAGGTGTGTCTTTTTGTGATTCCTCTTCTTGCTCTTCATTTGTCATAGGAGCATCTTTTTGAGCTGAATTTTTTTCTGGAGCTTCATCATCGGATGAGCTATCATCTGAAACAACAACATCTGAAACTTGGTGTGTAGCATTAGTAGGCATAGGCATAAATGGCACGGTCATAGGATCATCAGTATAAGCATCCCCAACATGAGATGATGGAGATGGTGTGTCATGTGGTAAAAGAAGAATTTCTTGTCTAAGGCGTGATCCGGCATTGGGGTGGAGAGATGCAAAGGGGAAGACATTTTCATCAAAGATAACATCACGAGACACATAAACACGACCGGTTCTAGTGTCAAGGCATTTAACCCCTTTGTGGCGAGGGCTATACCCTAGAAAAACACATTGTGTGGAACGGAAAGAAAGTTTTCGTTTGTTATATGGATGAAGATTGGGCCAACAGGCACACCCAAAAATCCTTAAGGATTCATAGTTCGGTTTGGTGTTAAGGAGACGTTCTACAGGGGTGTCAAAACCAAGAACCTTGCTAGGAAGCATGTTGATGAGGAAGGTGGCCGTGAGGAAAGCTTCATCCCAAAATTTGAGGGGCATTGAAGCATGAGCAAGCAAGGACAACCCTACTTCAACAATGTGTCTATGTTTACGTTCTGCAGATCCATTTTGTTGATGAGCATGAGGACATGAAACATGATGAGTAATGCCTACTCGTTGAAAGAAACCATGGAGTTTTTCATATTCACCTCCCCAATATGTTTGCATGGTGATGATTTTTCTATTAAACTTGCGTTAATAAACAAGTTTTTGAAAATTGAGAAAAACTTGATAAACTTCAGAACGCTTTTTGAGTAAATAAATCCAAGTGAACTTGCTAAAATCATCAATAAAGCTTACATAATAAGAATGTTTGTTCACTGAATCAGGTGCTGGACCCCATACATCGGAAAACACTTGTTCCAAAGGAACATTGGAAACACTAGTAGATATATGATATGACAACTGGTGGCTCTTTGTTAACTGACAAGAGTCACAAACATAGGGATTTATTTCTTGAGTAAAGGAAATATTGTTCTTCCTAAGAACTCTTTGCACCACAAACGAAGATGGATGACCTAAACGACGATGCCAGGTGGATGAAGATGGCTTTATTGTGACGAAGGCGTGCTTGGACGACCCAGTAGAGACAGGCACTAAGGGGTAGAGATCACCACCGCAGGGACCTTTAAACATGATTCTTCTTGTGGCCCGATCCTTTATAAAAAAGAAAAATGGGTGAAACTCTAAGAAAACATCATTATCAAGGGCAAGTTTATGAACAGATAGGAGATTCATTGATGCATTAGGAATATGAAGGATTTTGTTGAGTTGCAAAGAGTCATGTGGGGTGCGAATAATTGAATGACCAATACAATTAATGTGCATGCCATTACCGTCTGCCGTGTGAACACGGTCGTTGCCGTTGTACTTGTCATGGACGGTGAGCTTGTTCAGCTCGCCGGTGAGATGATGCGTAGCTCCGGAGTCAGCGTACCAGTTGGTATCAACGCCGTATGCAGCTGCATTGGTGCCCTTGTTCTCTTCCTCATCTTCACTGTCACTGTGTGACTTCTTGTCTTCACGATCGCGGACTTGGTAACGCCACCAACAAGCGTCGACAGGATGACCATGGATCTTGCAGATCTGACAGTCAATGTTGACGTAGGGTGTGGGAGCGCGGCCATGGCGACGATGTCCTCCGTCATCACGGCGACTACGGCCACCATTGCCGTAGCGATCAGTGCGGCGATCTCCACGATCGCGGCCACCATCTCCACGGCGGTCATCGCTGCGGTAGTCACCGTGGTAGTCACCACGGCGATCATCATAGCGGGAGTCGCCACGGTAGTCACCGCGGCGTTCATCAGTGCGGTAGTCTCCACGGTCACCGCGGTCACCGCGATCACCGCGGTCACCACGGCCTCCATCTGTGCTGAAGGGGATCGTGTGCAGAAAACAAAAAATTTCCTAGCAACGATATCCTTAAAACATGCCAAGATCTATTCTATGCAGATATAGTAGTACGAACGGAGATCGGAATACATACCCTTGTAGACCGAAAGCGGGGATTACGTTCCCGCACAAACGTTGTCGATGAAGACCGACGAAGCCGACCTCAAGGTCGTGTAGAGGAAGCAGACCTCCCAGTACCGCTAGCGCAGCACCTCGCAGGGCGTTACACACGTACGGTGGAAACGACGGCCTCCGAAGCTCCAGTCCAGGACGAGCAGCGGAAGACTTGGACCGGAACACCAGCAGCGCGGCAGCGGGCTATGGTGGAAGAGATCCCCCTCTCAACTCGGCGCAACTCCGACAAAGGGAATCACGAAATCGAGAGAGAATTGGGAATTAATTGGATGAATTAAAAGGCCAGGGGTGCCCCTCTATATAAAGGCTCCCGGGAGGGAGCCAACTTGCTAACCAGGCAATGTGGGACTAAACCCCACATGCCTGGTTCGGCATGAACAGTGCGCCGGCCCTGGTGGGCCCCTTTTGGCCCACCTAGGCCGGCCATGCCCCCCCCCCCCACCGAATTCCCTTAGGGATTTTCCCCCCCATGGGCCTTCTTTCCACCAGAAGGCCCATTTAGGAAAATCAGCCTTAATAAATTCGAAAATAAATATATAAAATCATATTTGGACATTAATTATACTAATTAATATCAAACATATTATATATAATTTATTCTAGCTCCGAAAACTATTTCGTCGCTGCCCGATCTCCATCGGACCTCTCCCGGGACGTTCCCGGTGATCTCTTTCCTTTCCGGTTGTCTTGTCGAAACCCCTTAAGTGTGTTACCCTAGCGGTTCGATATAATAACAGGTATGATCGAGACTCCTCTCTGATCAACGACTAACTCGTAGGCCTGGACCCCATGAATTAATCCCTGTGATATAACGAATGACTTTCATCTATCAAACCTGAACGTAAAGTCTTAAACCTTTTGCCACAGCGATACTTAGCGTGTCCGAGCGTCGTTCATAGATATCTCCATATCTAGCTGACCTCGTTAACGACAACGCTATCTTCTACTCGTCTATGATTTCATGTCTCCGTGACCTAGTCACATGCTTGCAAGCTCATTAGACATAATCTCACCGAGTAGGCCCTAGAGTATCTGTCCTGCTATGCGGACTGGCAAATCCCGCTCTTGACCCCTCGTCTCAACTACTCCTTTCCGATACCCAAAAGTATCACCGTTATTGTCATACTAATTAAGATACGACGTTTGGTGCAATCAAAGTATCTTCCAGGAATAACAATAAGAGTTGGTCTCACGGTCAAAGGCGTAATGACTACGTCTTACAAATATGGGTATGTCCATCACATCGTTCTCCAACGATATGACTTCCATTGCCGACCGGCGCCATGCCCTATGATCGGGAAACCTCGATCATCGATCGCGCAACGAAACTAGTCTTAGTAGAGGCTACTAGGGACCTGGTTGTTTACGCATCACACCCGTATTAATGTTTCCGATTAATACGGTTATAGCATGACACAAAAACGTATTATGAACAAATGAGATATGATAAAGAAACACTCTTTATTAATTGCCTCTAGGGCATATCTCCTTCAGTCTCCCACTTGCACTAGAGTACAAATTAATCTAGATTACAACTTGGTAAAAGCCGGACACCCATAGCATATTGGTGTTTCACGTGCTTATCAAGCGGAAGAGGCTTCGTCAGAGGATCTGCCACATTCAGATCCGTATGCACTTTGCAAATCTTCACATCGCCTCCTTGTACGTACTGTCGTATCACATGGAAGCGTCGGAGTATGTGTTTGGCGGTGGAGTGAGACCTTGGCTCCTTGGCGTTAGCAATGGCACCCGTATTGTCGCAGAAGAGGACCACGGGGTCTTGCTCGCTCGGGAACACTCCAAGTTCAATGATGAACTTCCTCAGCCACACAGCTTCATTCGCAGCTTCGCAAGCAGCAATATACTCCGACTCCATTGTAGATTGTGCGACGATGGGTTGTTTCCCACTTCTCCAGCACACGGCGCCCCCATTCACCTTGAACACATAACCTGTCTGTGACTTAGAGTCATCGGGGTCTGAGCAGAAACTTGCATCCACGTAACCTGTTACGCCAAGTTCTTCATCGCAGCCACCATAGACAAGGAACATTTCCTTTGTCTTATTGAGATACTTAAGAATGCTCTTAACAGCAATCCAATGCGCCATTCCAGGATTACTCTGGAAACGGCTTGTCAAAATTAGAGCTAATGCCACATCAGGTCTAGTACTTAACATTGCATACATAATCGATCCTATGGCTGAAGCATAAGGATGTTTAGTCATATCGGCCTTATCCTGTTCCGTTACCGGACACTGTGCCTTTCGCAATGTTTTATTCTTGATAACCGGCAGAGAACCCTTCTTTGCCTTCTCCATACCGAAACGCTTCAGTATTTTATCAAGATAAGTACTCTGACTCAACGCTAATAGACGTCTTGATCTATCACGATAGATTTTAATGCCTAAGACGTATGCAGCTTCTCCCAAGTCCTTCATGGAAAACATACTGTTTAAATAACCCTTCACGCTATTCAGAAGTTCCACATCATTCCCAATTAGCAATATGTCATCTACATATAGTGCTAAGAACACAACCGAGCTCCCACTCATTTTCTTGTAAATGCAGGTCTCTTCCAAATTTTGGACAAATCCAAAACCTTTGATTACCTCATCAAATCGAAGATTCCAGCTCCGAGATGCTTGCTTCAATCCATAAATGGAGCGCTGAAGCTTGCATACCTTGCCAGCATTTTCTGGATCGACAAAACCTTCCGGTTGTACCATGTACAACTCTTCCTCAATGTTTCCATTTAGGAAGGCTGTTTTGACATCCATCTGCCATATTTCATAATCGTAATAGGCAGCAACTGCTAACAAAATCCGAATAGACTTCAGCATCGCTACCGGTGAAAAAGTTTCATCGTAGTCAATCCCATGAACTTGTCGGAAACCTTTTGCGACAAGCCGAGCTTTATAGACGGTCACATTACCATCAGCATCAGTCTTCTTCTTAAAGATCCATTTATTCTCGACGGCCTTGCGCCCTTTGGGAATATCCATCAAAGTCCACACTTTGTTATCATACATGGATCCTATTTCGGATTTCATGGCTTCTAGCCATTTCTCGGACTCTAGACTCGCCATTGCCTCCTTGTAGTTCGTAGGTTCGTCTTGTTCAATTAACATGACGGTGCAAACCATATTGCCATACCATTCTGGTGCGATACGAGATCTACCAGACCTACGAGGTAGAACACTTTCCTCGACAGTTTCTCCCACTCCATCTGTGGAGGACGTTTCCGGAACAACTTCCGTTGCGCCACTCGGAATCTCGAGTTCAGGATCAACGATCTCATCGAGGTCTACCTTCCTCCCACTTACTCCTTTCGCGAGAAACTCCTTCTCTAGAAAGGTACCGGTCTTCGCGACAAATGTTTTGCCCTCAGCTTGGTTGTAGAAGGTGTATCCTACGGTTTCCCGCGGATATCCTACAAAGACGACTTTCTCCGACTTCGGTTCGAGTTTGTCGGGCTGTAGTTTCTTAACATACGCCTCACAACCCCAAACCTTCAGAAACGATAACTTAGGCTTCTTGCCATACCATAATTCATACGGTGTCGTTTCAACGGATTTGGACGGAGCCCTATTTAAAATGAATGCGGCTGTTTCTAACGCATAACCCCAGAAAGATACGGGCAAATCGGTAAGAGACATCATAGATCGGACACTATCCAGTAGAGTACGATTACGTCGCTCGGACACGCCGTTACGTTGCGGTGTTCCAGCAGGCGTAAGTTGGGGTACGATGCCACAACTCTTCAGATGTGTGCCAAACTCAAAACTCAAATACTCGCCACCACGATCGGATCGGAGGTGCTTGATTTTCTTGTTAAGCTGATTTTCAACTTCACTTTGAAATTCTTTGAACTTTTCAAAAGTTTCAGACTTGTGTTTCATCAAATAGATATAACCGTATCTACTCAAGTCATCAGTGAAGGTGACGAAGTAACGATAACCATTGCGTGTCGATACGCTCATTGGTCCACACACATCTGTATGTATGATCCCCAATAAATCCGACGCCCGTTCAACGAAACCTTTGAACGGTGTCCTGGTCATTTTGCCCATAAGGCATGGTTCGCATGTATCGAGGGATCCAAAGTCCAACGAGTCCAAAAGTCCATCGGAGTGGAGTTTCTTCATGCGCTTTATACCAATATGACCAAGACGGCAATGCCACATATACATGGCGGTATCATCACTACACTTAATCCGTTTGGCTTCTATGTTATGGATGTGAGTACTACGATCGAGATTCAACAAGAATAAACCATTATTCTCGGGAGCATCAACATAAAAGATATCATTCATATAAATAGCACAACTGCTTGATACTGATTTAAATGAATAACCGTCTTGTAACAGGCAAGACCCACTTATAATGTTTACACTCAACGATGGTACAAAATAACACTTATTTAAAACCAAAACTAATCCCGATGGTAGATGTAGAGGGAGCGTGCCGACAGCCACCACGTCGACTCTCGATCCGTTGCCGACGCGCATCGTCACCTCATCCTTAGTCAGCCGCCGTTTATTCCGTAACTCCTCCTGAGAGTTACATATATGAGCAACAGAACCAGTATCAAATACCCAAGTGTTGCTACGGTCGGATGTAAGGTACACATCTATAACATGTATATCAAATATACCTTGCTCCTTTTCGACTATCTTACCAGCTTTCCTATCCTCCATGTACTTGGGGCAATTGCGCTCAGGTGATCCGATGGTCACTGCCATCTTCTCCAGCTTGATTTCTAATTCGGCCACTTCGAGCATCTTCAGGATTTCCGACAGGGGTTTTGACGTCCCTTTCATGCCGTAGTCCACGATGGCGTTCTTATAGCTAGGGGGCAGAGAAATCAGCACCCTATCAATAACCAGCTCTTCTGGGATCACACTTCCCAGATCATTCAGGAGCTGAACGCAGCCAAAAAGCTTGGCTAAGTGCTCACTTATATTGCCGTGCTCTTCCATCTGGGCTGAGAAGAAAAGCACGGATGCTTCGAACCTCTCAGCCTTGACTTGTCGTGCAAAAACAACCATGAGTTCAGTGATTATCTCATAAGCACCCTTGTTCTCGAAATGGTTTTGCAGGTCAGCCTCCATGGCAAAGAGCATGCCACTCTGGACACAAGAAGAAATCTCCGCCTTAACCTCATGGACATTCCTTTCGATTTCTGAGGCGGTGTTTGGCAGATCACCTAAGGGGGCTTCAAGGATATAGGCCACCTTGTGGGTTTCAAGAATGGACTTCAGTTCGCAGAACCAGGACACGAAGTTAGACCCATCGGTCTTAAGCTTCTCTTTCTCAAGGAACAGGGCTAGGTTAAAGGAGGGGTGAGACATCTACAATGGAATTTGCAACAATATAAGACTTTGTTCATAATAATTTTGAGTTATAGTATTTTTAGAAAATAACTAACATAACTCCCACTCAAACGAACATCCCTCCTGGTCGTTTAAGCGATTACACGACCCCCATCCATTGCACCACCCCTCATCGTCAGAGCCGGCAGCACAACTTCAAGGGTAGACAATTGTCCATCACAACAACTCTGTGACTCATGCTCGACCTTTCGGCCTCCGTGTTCCGAGGCCATATCTGCATATGCTAGGCTCGCCACTATAAACTCCACGTAACGCTTGTGCAACATGGCTTACACCCACTGTATGCGAACGACGATATGTCTGACACCCGATCGTCACGGCCTGCCTCATAACGTAGAACTTTCTTGGTGGTGCTCGTTGGAGGAAGAACACTAGTGGTATTTTTGAAGGGATCATCTTATATATGACTACCGCCGTGTAACTAATATATACTAATATATATAATCACACAATATAAGATGCACACAAAACATCAAATGTAATGCGATGTGATATAGTCCATTGCGCCATGGTCTTCTTGGCGCCCGCAGTTCATAAACAATTTAATAAACCTACCTTGACCATATCACATTGCCCCTGCAAAATAAAGTTAGACGCTTCTACTTTATCTTTTGCATATTTTACGTGGCTTGGGGCTGTCGTAAATAGAACCGCTTCATACCTACGAACCTTATGACCACCACAACGATCCAATAATTGCATGTTTAAGCATCCCTTTCGGGCCCTCCATTGAAAATGCAAGACCTACTAAAGAGAGAGAAACTGACACCCGCCAGCCACATATACGGTACAAGCCGTATGTCAGTAGTGGAACCAGTCTCGCGTAAGCGTACGCGTAAAGTCGGTCCGGGCCGCTTCATCAACTCGATGCCGCTGGAATCACAAGTGCACGCTAGAGGGTAGCAAATAACAGGAACGGTGCCCCCGTGCAGAACACGGGTTCTAACAGCGTACAGCTATATCTACGATAGATCGGCTCTGATACCACTGAAGGGGATCGTGTGCAGAAAACAAAAAATTTCCTAGCAACGATATCCTTAAAACATGCCAAGATCTATTCTATGCAGATATAGTAGTACGAACGGAGATCGGAATACATACCCTTGTAGACCGAAAGCGGGGATTACGTTCCCGCACAAACGTTGTCGATGAAGACCGACGAAGCCGACCTCAAGGTCGTGTAGAGGAAGCAGACCTCCCAGTACCGCTAGCGCAGCACCTCGCAGGGCGTTACACACGTACGGTGGAAACGACGGCCTCCGAAGCTCCAGTCCAGGACGAGCAGCGGAAGACTTGGACCGGAACACCAGCAGCGCGGCAGCGGGCTATGGTGGAAGAGATCCCCCTCTCAACTCGGCGCAACTCCGACAAAGGGAATCACGAAATCGAGAGAGAATTGGGAATTAATTGGATGAATTAAAAGGCCAGGGGTGCCCCTCTATATAAAGGCTCCCGGGAGGGAGCCAACTTGCTAACCAGGCAATGTGGGACTAAACCCCACATGCCTGGTTCGGCATGAACAGTGCGCCGGCCCTGGTGGGCCCCTTTTGGCCCACCTAGGCCGGCCATGCCCCCCCCCCCCCCACCGAATTCCCTTAGGGATTTTCCCCCCCATGGGCCTTCTTTCCACCAGAAGGCCCATTTAGGAAAATCAGCCTTAATAAATTCGAAAATAAATATATAAAATCATATTTGGACATTAATTACACTAATTAATATCAAACATATTATATATAATTTATTCTAGCTCCGAAAACTATTTCGTCGCTGCCCGATCTCCATCGGACCTCTCCCGGGACGTTCCCGGTGATCTCTTTCCTTTCCGGTTGTCTTGTCGAAACCCCTTAAGTGTGTTACCCTAGCGGTTCGATATAATAACAGGTATGATCGAGACTCCTCTCTGATCAACGACTAACTCGTAGGCCTGGACCCCATGAATTAATCCCTGTGATATAACGAATGACTTTCATCTATCAAACCTGAACGTAAAGTCTTAAACCTTTTGCCACAGCGATACTTAGCGTGTCCGAGCGTCGTTCATAGATATCTCCATATCTAGCTGACCTCGTTAACGACAACGCTATCTTCTACTCGTCTATGATTTCATGTCTCCGTGACCTAGTCACATGCTTGCAAGCTCATTAGACATAATCTCACCGAGTGGGCCCTAGAGTATCTGTCCTGCTATGCGGACTGGCAAATCCCGCTCTTGACCCCTCGTCTCAACTACTCCTTTCCGATACCCAAAAGTATCACCGTTATTGTCATACTAATTAAGATACGACGTTTGGTGCAATCAAAGTATCTTTCAGGAATAACAATAAGAGTTGGTCTCACGGTCAAAGGCGTAATGACTACGTCTACAAATATGGGTATGTCCATCACATCGTTCTCCAACGATATGACTTCCATTGCCGACCGGCGCCATGCCCTATGATCGGGAAACCTCGACCATCGATCGCGCAACGAAACTAGTCTTAGTAGAGGCTACTAGGGACCTGGTTGTTTACGCATCACACCCGTATTAATGTTTCCGCTTAATACGGTTATAGCATGACACAAAAACGTATTATGAACAAATGAGATATGATAAAGAAACACTCTTTATCATTTGCCTCTAGGGCATATCTCCTTCATGTGCGGCCTCCACGGCCACGGCCACCTCCATCACCGCGCTTGGCGGCGTTTGCAGAGGAGGAGAAGGCAGTGTCCGGTCCTGTCTCGGCAAGCATATCGCGACGCAAATCTGTGCACAGATTTGACTATAGAGATCATCAAGGGAAGTACCGGGATTTCCGTTAACCGAGGAGACAAGGTCGTTGTAGGAGGCGTCGAGTCCGTTCGGATGTACCCAATCATCTCATCTTCTTCAACTGGTTTTCCGGCGGCGGCTAGCTCCGACGAGAAGCCCTTGAGCTTGGCGAAGAATTCCGCGGCCGTCGTGTTGTTCTTCTTGGTGTTGTTCAAGGCCCCACGCAGATGATTGATCCGCGTTCGAGAGGGGGTGGAGAACATCTTCATCACGATTGACCACACCTCAGCCGAGGTGCCCGGATCGACAACGTGAGCTATGATTTCAGGCAACAGCGAGTTCACAAGGAACCCGAGCGCCAGCTGATCCCGCGTGACCCATGCGGCGTATGCAGGGTTGGGGATTGTGATCTTCTTCTTGTTTTCGTCTTCAAACTCCACAGTTTTCGCCGGCGCGGGTTCGTTACCATCGAGGAGACCGAGCGCATGAGCACCACGGATCGGCGAGAGGACCAGGGTTTTCCAAAAGAGAAAATTGGTCCTTGTCAGCTTCGTTGTTGGAGGAGAGCCTAGTCCGGCAGGGGCGGCAGGGGCAGTCGAGGAGGACACCATGGCTTGCTAGCTGCGGGAGAGGTGTGTCGTAGGTTTTTGATCTAGGTTTTTTTTGGGATCGTTGCAGCGACGGCGGCTAGGGGAAGAGCGTAGGCTGTGATACCATGTGAGCGGAAAACGATAGTCCATTAGGGCTCCGTGTTACGTGTTATATAGGGGGTGAGAATAGCCCTCACCGTGGCGTACACGGTAATACGGATACGGTCGGTGTACTACACCGTACCACACCGTATGAGTCTTGTTACATGTTTGACAACTCTTATCCACTCAATCGATCGACCTCTTGTACTGAATTGCATGTAGTGAAGTTTGGAACACACCTCTACCCGAATTTCACACATTAATAAAGCCTGGGAAACAAAGGAAAGTCACGCGGCACTGGGAGAAGTTGCAACGAGATAAGGAGGAACAAAGAGAAGAGAAATGCAGTTGACTGAATGTTGGCATCTCTTAGCTGAATGTTTGCAGTGGGATCTATGGACACATGCTAGTACTGAATGATGCTGCTGCAGCTAACTGAATTCTGCCTTTGTTGTACAGAGAGATAGACCATTTGGGTGTGGTGTTGTGACATAATTGCTGCGAAATATGCGATTGTGAGATATTTGCTGCTAAATATAGCCGTCGTACGTAGAGCTGTTGAGATAGAGAAAAATTGCGGGAAAACTAGAACTCTCTGCGAGAGAATCTTTTTGGACGATCGTCTAACTGGAGATAGAGAATACTCCCTCTGTCCCAAAATAACTGTCTCAAGTTTGCCCAAAAGTGGATGTATTTAGATAAGAAACATGTCTAAATACATCCACTTTTAGCCAAACTTAAGACAATTATTTTGGGACGGAGCGAGTACCAAATTCAGACGAGCTGCTAATCATGCTGTAAGATTCGTGCTGTAAACCAATCATGATCAATACCAACTCCACAACATCCTTTTTGCTTGTTCAGTAACAAAATGGCCAAAGGGAAAATAAAATGAAAACTAGTGCTAATGATACAAGGACAACGAAATGTCAAAAATAAACAACACAAGGGAAATCTACAATAGTTCGTTCCTCCTATCTGTTCACAAAACCTGAAATCTTCATTCACTATAAGCTCTTTAAGAGATATATGATTTTGTAGAACTTTGATGAGTATAAAAGCTAGTTCACCAATGTGGTTTCAGCCTGTATTTGCCATGCCAGTACCTACTGTTGTTTTATTGACGTAAATAATTGCTGATTGGTTGAGGTCACCAAGGTCTTACCTGAGCCCTTCCAAAGACAACCTGGGATCAGTAAATCATTCGTACACTACCCGACCATTAGCTTATGACCACAACTAACAAGAAAGTTGCTCTTTTTCGTTGCAAAGGAAACCATAGACCTGCCTTAAGTTCCCCCTTGATGGTCGCGCATTGACTGCATATTTGCAAATGAATACAAGTCTCTTCCTCATCTCCAACTTTGTGATGTCCCTTTTTAAAAAGCAATTACCGTAGTCAAAGGATCCTTGAGAAAAAAACCTATTTGTTAGTTTAATATGTGCATAGACTCGCCATAGTTAATGTGTACAATCTTCAAAAAAAAATTGTAACACACTTCAATAAAATTTTATAGCATTCATCATTATGTTCATATAAAGAAATTAGTATGTTGTGCAGTCATGTGCTCTTGAATAAATAATTATGTTTACAAATAATGATTATGCTTACCGCTATCATTGAATAGCCTTGTAATTATTGCCAAAGCCACACATATGCTTATATCTTCACCTGAAAAGGTAAAAAAAAAAATAGATAAGCAAACAGAACAATTGCAAGCACATACAGTTTTTAATTTTACTAAATAACCATTTCTAACAAATACTTAAAAAATAATCCCCATTCTAACTCATTCCCAAAAATGACTCGTGACTGCCTCACAATTGATCGTGACATGGCATAAAATGGACAAAGCATGGGTGTCTAAACTAACACCTTCCGTCGCATCATTGTCGGCGTTCAATGAAAATTGGCACGCCAAAATTTAGCGCTGTGGCAAAAGAGTCGCTCTAGCGAATTGGTGTGGCATCCTATGCCAACCCACAAATAGTGGCACAATGGTTATTTGCTATAGTATAGGTGGACTTTGTTAACTCACCATTTTGACAGCACAGTAACATTTTTCTCCCTGCGATCA
Organism: Poa annua; assembly: GCA_026929855.1. Lineage (NCBI taxonomy): Eukaryota > Viridiplantae > Streptophyta > Magnoliopsida > Poales > Poaceae > Poa > Poa annua. The sequence goes on from CM049437.1 coordinate 92,166,488, forward strand.
AATTTTTCTTTGCAAATTTAATTGCTTTTGGGAGATTCTTCAACAAAGAAAACTTGTCATCCTTGGAACCCTGTCAGAATGAAAGTATACAAGTTGAGAATGTTTACATAGACAAAGCACAAGGGTTGAAGAAAAATCACTAACCACGATAGGTAGCTCATAGTAAGAATTTTCTGATGCACCACTAGGCAATCTTGATGTGCTATCACAGTTCAATATGCAGTCCACATCAGCCAAGCCATCTGCAACTACATAAAGGAACAGAGAAAACTATTATCAAAGCCATATGCTTGTGTTAACTAAACTTTATTTCATAAACTAATAACATAGGAGTAGAGATAGTGCGTATCCACTTGATCATTATACCTTGCATGGTAGAAGATACTGCAAGGTTGGACGCCCCAATCCAGGAGACAACATGACCATCGTTAGAATATTGTGTATTTATTGCAGCAATAGTGGAAGCGTCCGAGTTCATAGACTGTACGATAGTGGTATGATCTCCATAACAGTAAGGACCATCTTTGGTTGAGTCCTTTACATGTTTAGCTGTAATTTGGGGAGAATGTTCACCTCTCTGTGCACGATAAACCCTATCCTTTTCAACAATATCGGCAACTAGCTGATTACATAGATCTGGTCCACCATCAAGTAGATCATAAGAGTGCTTCCAGAATAAAGCAGGAGTTAGACCACGTGCCCAACTCTCTTCATCATCTCCCGCGCCAGGAATATAGCGACAACTGAACTCTGAAGACATCCTTTGTGCAGCGACTGTACCAGATGCAGATGCTGAAACTAAAATGATGGGAGTGAATTCCCATAACTCATGCTCTGGAACTTCATTTAACCATATGCGTGTACTTTGTGATATCCAGAGTGGGCGTAGTGGTTTCTGCAAACCTAGTGCAAGAGAATGAATGTCCGCACCACAGGATTCAAATTGACTTGTCCATTCTTCAATACGCGCCTCTACAGCATATTTCTCGGTATCTAGAACCCATACAGGAAGATGAACTGAGCTATCCCAATTTGATGAACTAGAGAACTTTTCAGCATCCCCGTTTGGTACAGCAACTGACTAACAGAAAATAATACCAAAAAAAATATGAGAATGAAATGCAGAATTATAATAATCTCAAGAAAAGAAAACAAGAACAACAGATGAGAAAGATATACTATAATTCAATTATTGTAGAAGGTGTTGCGAGTTATTACTTCATCCAAAAATAGTGTTGATATTTGTTAATAATAAAGAGAATGACTTGTTAAATCATGAGTTCATGACAATAGCAATGGTATTTCTGTTAATTGCCTGTTTAGTGGTCTCAACTGAATATAAGGATGACATGTACCCAGGTTTCATTGTTAATGGAACCAGGGGGATCTAAAAGATATATAAAGAGAACACTCAAAATAGGCACACGTAGCATGGGGTTTACTGAACAATTTCAACTACAATGGGAAAGCCTTGGCACAGGAAAATGCACAAAATGGAAATTAGCAGGACCATATTCCAATCAATAAAAGCAATTAGTATACGAACCATTTCAGAATTCAATCCGCTACCTTGGTTGATAGCTCGCAGCCGATGCCTCTGAATGGCTCGGTTGAGGACACAGCACCAAATGGGTATGGTCTTTGACATGCTATCAGGAAATCGTTTCCCTCTCCTTGTTGAATCAACTATTATGCACCCTCCTCTTTCCCCTGCTCGAAGGCCACAACCAAAGCAAATTAAGGTCAAGTTAATCAAATTGAAATATGAAATAAGCTAAATAATAAAATTTCCCAACACCTAAATATTTTGAAGTTCTGTCTTGCAGTTGCAGTATATACACACATCTTTGCAAGCTCCATTAAGCTGTTATTATGTCTAAAGAATAACCCTAAACTACGATTCAATCATATTATAAAGGAACACCTTCACCTGCATCAGTTTTGGGTGCGTACTACATCCATATTATATTACCAATATAAGGTAGTACAAAAAATAGCCAAAAGGAAATTTGAAACGACAGTTCAGAAGACACTAGGAGTGATGCAACGAACATATAGAGCAAAGATGTGTGTGTGTATACATACCGGCGAGGAGGGCAAGGTGGAGATTGAGGCGTGCGGTGGAGAAGCCCCAGTTGCCGGCGTGGCCGTCGGTGGACTTGAAGTAGCAGGTGGCGTCGAGTGTGCGGGGCTGCGCGTACCAGAGGCCGCAGCGGAGGTTGGCGACCAGCGGCAGCGCCGGCCAGAGCGCCGCGATCTCGGCCACGAACGCCGCGTCGTCCGCCACGCTCCGCAGCGCGTTGTACAGGGTGCTCTCCCGCCGCTTGATGCGCCGCGCCGCCTTGTATATGCTCAGCGTCCCCTCATCGGTTTCTGGCTCTGCCGCCGCCGCCGCCGTAGCCATAGGGGGAAGATGCGCTGGCCGTCGAGTTGCAGGAGCAGAGCGGCGGCTTACGAGGGAGGTGAGGTCCGAGTCAGAGTCAGACGCGCATCACAACAACGTTTTTTTTCGACGATGTAAACTATATGAACAATATGGAACGGGCCTTGATGGTGGCGGCCCACCGGGTCGTCTTGTTTGCATGGCCACGCAATTTCCCGCGATGAGCGGGCAGTAGGAGCTCTGAGATATTTCGGCCTACGGAGGATCGATCAGACTCTTTGGGGGCAAAACTCCTTTAGCTAGGTCACCACTCACCACCAGCCCAACCGATTCTACATCCATCATTTTTTCCCTCCAAAACGAATAGGGGCAATGATGAAAAAACGCTGGTGGATAAAAACAATATTTGAACGCCTGCATAAGTTTAAAAGTAGGGTCTAAAATTGTACATTTGGTAATTCACTGGTCAAGTCAAACCGGCTCAATATGGACATTTCCGGTGGGGAAGAATAAGTATTTAAATTAAGTGCTTGAAAGTGATCAGTGGCCCTACTAAGTTACTTACATGTTCTCTGAGAAATCTAGTAACCTTCAAAAACTAATAAATCATGCATTGACAACAAGAATGAGAAACCACATAGTGCTACCAAACCTCAGAGGTCAAGAAAGTGTTACTAGTAAAAAAACATGGATGGGGTTCCAGTTGGTAGATAAATACATACTACTTATGATAATTAAACAATCATTGACCCAAATAATATGATAGTTAGGATAAATGCTTTATTAATTTAGATCTTGACGCGATTTTCCACGAGTTTCTCGCAGATAGCAGTATACTGTATACAGATCTTCTATGGGATTTAATTAGTTCCTTCCATGCCGCTTATGGTTGATCAGAATTCAGAACTAAAATCTCTGCAAAATTTCTCAGTTCTCACCAGGCGTGATAGCTCAGGCACTAGAATTCACATTACCGACTCCAAAGTACTTGTCACTCATTTGTCAGCAATGTGCAGCCTATCTGGGGTATCAATATTTTCATTCTTGCTGCAGCTAAGTTCCGGCAGGAAACGGACAGCAGGCGAGTCTTCGTTCGCTGTCAATGAGATTGTCAGATTGTCGCACTCGTTCAGGTTGCTATTGCTAGCTTCGCAGTCTGTTTCGCGAAATTGGCGCGTTTCGTGTGATTGACGAAATTGTACTTTCATCAAATTTTTAGCAGACTCATCTCAATTTTCAGTGATAAACTTCTGAAGAAGTCACTAACTCAAGCGCTTCGGTGCAGACGATCTGGAAATCTTCAGTCCCTTTGCGGTCGGATCCTACTTAGTACTGTAGTTTCTACTGTTAGTGTTTTGTTCATTGACAAATCCTGTTGAAGTCGACACGTCCTGCAGGACCAGCGCGATACTAATTTTCTCTTCAAGCCGAGGTGGATTTCCACGTACGCCAAATAGCAAACATGATACTCGTTGGTCATTGATTAAACCCCGCCGCATTTCGTTGCGAACTGGAGTAATATGCATATGTTGACCATGGTATTGGATGCCAAATTGGTCGTTCCGTTCACGTGTGGATTATCCAGAAGTATCTCTCCAAAGACTTAATAAGGAGTATACTAATGGGTGGACAGACCAAAGAGACCAGATTATACTAACAACTATCTTTTTTTGAAAAAAGGGGCAAAAGCTTTGCCCCGTTATATTAATTAAGAGAGGGTAACAAACAAGTTGTCGAGCATAACAGGAAAATAAAAAAGGAAGGCCCGAATGGCCACTACTCTCCCGGCATAATGTTGCCCAATCCCTTAGCTCCTGCAAACACCCATAGCTTAGCTTCGAATTTTATCTTGGCGAAAATGGAGGGCGGCGAGGAGTATTTGTTGCGGAAGATCCTTGCGTTACGCTCATTCCAAATCTCCCAAGAGGTGAGGAGGGTGATGGATGCCAAGCCCTTACGACATGGGGAAGGCCGTGTGGTCATTCGAAAGTCTTCTAACAACTATCATTCGAAAGTCTTCTAAAGTACACGGAAGTACCTTAAGAAAAGTACACTGGAACTTCAAAATACTTGGGATGGTGGAGAATTTCTCGCTTCAAGAAACAATAACAAGCGATCTCCTACGTAGATATTCTCGCAATTTGCTTTCTAACTCCACTTCTTTTTCTGGTTTTTGCAGAACAGGATGCTTACATTTACTTGCTCTATATATTTTGTCAATTCAATGATCTCAATACAGCTCAACTTGAATTAAATATTTCTACTACTGAATTTTGTTATTGCAACTAAAATCTCCATTAGTGTGCAAAATATTTACTTGTTTCTACAAGCCTGTAAGGACAACAGCAAAAATCCAAGTGGTTTCAGATTTATTTTTATTTTTTCTAGAAAAGACACCCAAAGTTTACTCCCTCTGGTCCATTTAAAGTGTCGTGAGAATGCAACACACCATGTATAAGTCATATGTATACCTAGCGACAATTTTCCTGGATCGGAGGAAGTATGTTATATCTGATATTTCTAAAGAAAATTTAAACCTAGAGTAATGTAGATACAACTCGACGCAACACCATCGATACAAAACAAAAATACACTATAACCCAAACTAGTCGTCTTCTTCGTTTGATTGTTCGACTATTGTCGGGCTTGAAACAATGCCCTGAACAGCAAAAAAAACCAAAAAAAATCTGCAAACAACCTCGCCAATCAATACTTTGAAAACCACAATAACCACTCGTGTGAACAACATGATTGAATAACCGCTGAAAAAACATTTGCTGGGGACACACCCAAACAACACAACCTTGCAATTCGTCACCACCAATTTAGAGTGTTGGAGAAACCGAATATTTCCGCATATTCGAACGGATTAAGTTATCAAAGATGTTGCACCACATACCAACGACCAGCTTCCCTTGACAACGCACCAATTTCTAAAATCCAAAGAATTCAACATATCTGACAAGACCTATCCTTACAAGCACTTCGCCAATGCCAAATCGAATGTTGACAAGGTACGGAGATGCCAAAAAGACCTAATTCTAACACTCTATAGTGGCCATCACCTCACGGATGCTGGCTGCCTCTAGAGAGGCCAAAATTTAACAAAAACAAAGAGGTGTAAGAATTGGTACAAAAGAATGCAGCCCATCTCTCCTCCCGTTGACAAGATATATAGCTGAAAGATTGATATGGTTGATAAGATATAACAAGGTTGACCATATCCGTGACTAGATGATAGAACCTTTGTGATACAAGAAGGATACAAAGAGCAACGGAAGCAAGTAATAAAGGATAGAAGTAATCACAATGGTGGACATGAGGAGATGTTTCCCGTAGTTCTTTCCCAAGGGAAGTACGTCTATGTTGGAGAGGTGTGGAGCCTCCTTGACACTCCAATAACACGGTTGTGTTTCACCTTATTATCCCTGAACTTTCCCGCAAGGTCCTATCTCATTCTACTATGAGGTCGACTTCTAAGACATTGACCAACCCTTTACAACAAGGTTGGGGTCATCAACAATTGCATTATAGACTCCCAACAATGTACCGGAGCTACTTACATCAAGGTGAAGCTCCAAAACCCAACTAGCCTACTAGGGTTACAAGAAATCCAAGAGGTAGCACAATTCTCTAGGGGTAGTGGGGGTTTTGAAATCCCTTCGGTGGAGATGTAGATCTAGACCTCCTCATTCACTCCTCAAAGTATCAAGACGTTTGAGTGGTCGGAGTGGGAGATCTAGGAAGTTGAAGCTTAGCTGCAGAGAGAGAGTGAAAGCCGAACCATTTAAGTCTCTAACGCGTAGATGGCGCCAGAAAACTTCTTGATGGTTGAGACTCCAAGTGTAGAGTGTAGTAGCACGGGAAACTTTCCCCACGAGGTGACTCGAGGGTTTAAATATCAAACTCTTGGGGAGCTGTGTGTAGAATGATTTTATCTTCTTGTCCTTCTTCAACAACCTACAAAATAATTGTAAATTGCTTTATGCTCTCAACCTCACCAAGTGGTTGTCAAGCACAAAGTGTATTAGTAAATCGGAAATAAAAATGTAATAAAGTAAAGTGCAATGCAATGATGGAAATAAGTATGCAATGATGCTAAAAACAATAAAGGATGATGTTTTTGGGTTTTGGTTTGTAAATACAAGTATTAAAAGTGTTTTTATATTTTCGGATTTTAAATGGCTGAAAATAGAAAGTGATGAAAATGCGGTGGAAAGGGTTTTCTTATGTTTAAAAATGGACCGGCATTCATGGTTTCACTTTTGCACTCTCTATAAGTTGTGGTGGACACAGGACACTCTTGTTGACATAATACTGGTGCAACATATTTATGTAAATAAGATATTCATATGGGCATCACATTCTAACATAGAGACGTTATTTCTAACAATCTCACTTATACTCCACTAGAAAGGGATCTCCACGCAATCTAGTATTAAGAAATAAATCAGAGTATAGCTTTATGTTTTATGACATGAAGTTAAATAAAAACATGCTAGATCTAGTAATGGGTAAAATGGCATGGTCACTCCAAATACCCGGTAGCATGATATTTTCTTTATTTCTAGTGAGGCAACTAAAGTAAGATAAACACCCAAGTGTGGATCACGAGTTTTACTGTCCTACCCATTAGCCACTCCTCGTTGTTCTAACTAATGCACACGTTCCCCCTCACACGCTCTCACATACATGGTTGATCAAAACAAGTAATAAAGAATAGGGTACATAATATGCATCTACTCAGACATAAAAAACTGAAAATAATTGCAATCTCAAATATCAACTATAAAAAATCCACCACATATGTAATACAAATATGACCATAATCATGTTAGGAAGCTCATACGGTTCTAATATAATGGAGTTAGAGAGAGATTCAATAGCTACTTCCACAAACCCATAGTTCAGAAGTCGACTACTCCCCCTTCATATTGGTGACGATGGTGGAGACGTTGGAGAAGATGAGGACCACGCCGGCAGCGTCCCGCCGGAGTTTCCCCCCTCCAATCTGCAGCTCCAGACTCCTATTTCATGGTTATGTGTTTCCGCGGCGCTCTCTTCCGAAATGCATCGGGGGACTATTTTTATATTCGGTTTTAGGTCAAGACCTACGCGTGGGAGGAAAGATCGACGGCATCCGAGGCCCGAGTGCCAATTGAGTTGTGCTCACGCGGCCAGGAGGTGGGGCCGCGTGAGCCATGCCCGGTTGGTGCTCGGCCTTCCTTTTTCGCGGATCCTTGGCTCGTATCTCTTCTTCATTCCGAATAACGACTCCCGTAAAATATGAGATCAATTGGACGTTGTTTGAGTCACTGAAAGTAAAAAATATAAAAAAATAGGTTTTCTGTTTCTGCATGGTTAATTCCAGAAAATTAGGTGAACTGTGAATTATTCCCAAAAATCATTATAAAACATGAATATAACCCATATATGATGCAAATAACTTGGAATATCAAATAATGAAGTGCAAAATTCATGTATGCATCACCACTTCTTGGAAAAGAAGGGCCTTTTTATAGCAATCCGCCAAATCAAATTATTACGTGCATAAATTCTACACAACGTTATTACCGGTAGGGTCAGTGATACTACTGCCACTTGGGGTCCTTTCGGTACCTTGTGCAGTATTGCTCCCAGCCACAGTAGTACCGTGAGGCACTACACAGCTACTGCCAACGAGCTGTACCACCGGTAGACGCATCTGTACTACCGCTGGACAAAATTCTAGATTTTCCAACGTACTACATGGTCGCTACCGGCGAGGTACGCTAGGACACAAGAGGAAAAATCCCCTCTGGCGGTACCTTGAGTGGTAGCTTCAGTGGTGGTACCGCTGCTTGGAATGCATGGTACTGCCATACTACCGGCTAAGGCAAAGCACTAGTGTGCTGCAGCAGCAGTACAACTCCACTAAACCACGTGGACAGTGGTACTACCACCATGCAGGAAGAACACGATTAGTCCGGTAAGAGTGCTGTCATTAACTCTATAACAGGTTATGAGCTAACAAGATCTTTTGATAGCCCGAAAGGAGGGGGAGGGGCGAGGCGAATGCTCTAGGAAACCCTAGATCGTTGTAGTGGAGTGTGGCACATATGTAGGTCCCATGGGCCTTCTTGGACACAATCTTAGATGCACTGATTGAGGTTCACCAAAACGAAAACCAACTTCATATGTTTGGCATAGTGACCGTGGTTTCTGGGACACCGTCTTCTGTATCCGGAGGCTCATTCGAGAGTGCAGTTTGTCAAGTAGCTAGCCTGCATCGTGGTTGGTCCGACGTTGACAATGTATCTATTTTCCTTTTCGAGTGACTATTTACAAGCTACACTTTTTGCCACACCATAGTTCACTTTCTTAGTAATTTGCAACCATCTTAATGAAAAAAGTTCAATGAGGGTTATATATGTATTTTTTCTATTTTGAGTGGTTATTAATATGTTAAATTTTGAGGACACAATTCATATATCTTGTCCATGGAGACGTCCACAACGTCAAGCGAATTTGAACATTGTGTTCTTTCTCCTCGCACAACATAGGAACTTCCTTGGTTGGCTTTTAGTTTTGTTGTGCGACGAGTTGAACTCCGGATTATAGCGCGTATCCATACGAGCCTATGCTATTCTCTCTTTGGCGACCGTGTTGGTTTTTATTCTTAAAGATCTAAGTTCTTATTCTTAAGGAACAAAATTTCATGCACTCGTCCCCGCCTCAGCCACCGCTCCGCTCCCGAATAGGTTTGCTACCGACCCTCCTCCATCTCCATTTTCCACTCCGTCACATTTCCCTTAAGTTTCATGATCTTGTGCGATTTTTAGGGTTCTTCTTCCAGATCTCTGAAACAGAATATGTTGTAGCCTTGTAGGTCACCTTTTTTTCAACTTGGAGCATCCATTTTTTTTTTATCAGTTTTCACTAATTTATACTAATTTTTTATTCATTTATAATCAATTATATTATTATGAATTAATATGTATGTTTTGTCTCATAATTCTTTAAGTAACCACATAACCTGCAACGAAATAGTAATCTGCAATATTCTGTCTTACAAACATCCTAATTTGGAATCAAATTTTGTTACAAATTTTGTTGCTGTTTTCCATTTGACTTTATTTGAAACAATATTAACAAACCCATTTTTGTTTAGTTGAATATCCCTTATATCCTACAATAATAACGAGGGTAAAATGACCCTCTTTTGTAGTTCATTATTTGCTCTTGTTATTGTGCATTCATATGTCAGAACTTCCATATTACTAGTATTTTCTTACATAGCAATCGATATATATCTGAATTGTACATGTCCAGGAAATATCCCAATGAATGATTCTAGATCAGTTTCTGATCAGTTGATCACCATATGTACATTTCTCACCATATAAAATGAAAATGACACAGTAGGGGCTTTCCCTACTACTAGTTTAATGTAAAAAAAGATTTAGATTTGTTTTTCTACCGGTAAACAGTAGGGGAAGATCGATATTATCTTATTTCTATTTCATATTTAAGATTATTGAAGCTGGTTGTGGACTAGTGATTTCCCTCTTCTATCTGTAGTCCTACTCCCATGAAGGACCAACAACCTTACACGGCTAACTCAAATAAGCAAAGAGACGTACATGTGGGTCATAAACTCTTTTGTAACTTTAAAATAAATGTGCAATCTTATTTTCTTCTAATCTTGTAAAACTCAAAAAAGTAACAAATATGTGATTAGACTTCAACTCAAAATAGTTTTCTAAGTTTTAGCTTGGTTCACATGTACAAAGCTCTTTCTGGTATGTAACAATTTTACTTATTCCAATGAGATGAAGGACCCCATCCTTTTTTTTCTATGGCCGTTCTTGTGGGGCGTGTTTGGTAGCCCACAACGTAATGGAACACAACTGTCCGGGCAAAAACACAACCCATTTGGTTGCCTGCATTTTTTTTTTGGAAAATAGGGTGCGGATCCCCTGCCTCTGCATCAAAATGATGCACACAGTCACCGCAATTATTAAAGTCTGTCAAAGTTTACAAATTATGGATCGCACAAAGTTGAAACAAAAATTAACCACTCGAAGGAAGCTCTATCCATCTAATCTCTTATGATGTTGCCACCGGCAGAAGATGGCCCGTACGACCATCATCATTCGAGTACATCCTGAATCCATGCGTCCACGTCGTTCCACAGGGAGAAGAAATTACCACGTGTGGATCCAGTAGGTGGCTTTGTTGATAACCTGCAAATAATAAATAGAAGATGCTTTGTTAAAGATGAAGTCATTTCGGCAATTCCAAATTACCCAAAGAATGGCCGCAACACCAATTCGAATTAGTTCTTTGGACAATTTATCTACCCCATTTAACCAGCTACCGAACATATTGGTTATACTAGTAGGTGGGCAAATATTGAAAGTAAAATGTACCAATCTCCAGATATTACGAGCAAATTCACACTTTAAAAACAGGTGTTCAACAGCATGGATCTTGTTCCTGCACAACACGATGTTACATACAAACCGGGCGGTTCCGTGGAGCCACCCTCCCGTAGTTCATTTTGGACCACTATTCTGGCTCCTGGGCAGTTTTTTATGGGTAACCAAACTACATGCACAACATGGCCGGACTCATGTTTCTGATGGGTCTGTCATGATGAGTCTAAAACTCATGCAACCTCTCCATTTTCATGTTAGCAACTAAACAGACATGTGATGTATGTTCCTAACAGAAATAATTTGTCGTGATGTTTCGAGTTCTAAAAAAATGCTCTTCTCAAACACATATATTTTAAATTTTAAATGATGTGCTGATTCAAAATTTTCAATGGTCATGACGTAGATGTTTTTTTTTGCAAATTTTGTATGCCGACTGTTATGTCGTCGGCGTTATTTTGCAGAAAACCATTTCGGTCATTGCATGCTGACGGCAATGTCAGTCGGAGTGTAGCTGGTGATGTAACCCGAGGGCAAAAGTCGTCGGCATAAGCGAGTCCAGCTTCGATCCATGTGTGGCCACGTGCCGCTGACGGTCACCATCAGCGTAAGGCTGGCAGGTAAGCCGACATCTATTGGCACCGTCGGCACAGGTGATCTTACCGTCCTCCCAGGCCTTGCCAGGTGTCCCTCTACGCTGACGGTTTATACCATCGGCGTAGTACGACGGCGGCACCCCTATCCGTTTCGCCAATGGCTGCCACGTGCCGTCAGGGGCGGGCCCACCTAAATCAAGGGTATTCACTTGAATACCCATTATTTTTGGCAAAAAAACTAGGTATATAGAGTATGTATACCGTGTTGTATATGGATTATGGAAAAATGATACTGATACTCCATAACCTCGTAGTCCAGCATTTCAGCCCAAAAACAGAGGCAGACCATCACCCTCACCTCCACGACATGGCCCATATGGCCCAGATCGCTGTTTCCCCAAGAAAAACAAGAAAAAACGGCCCAGATTGCTGCAGTATCAGAGAAAAGAATGGATCGAGGACATGAACAGCAGCGCCGCCTTGTTCTCTTCGCCTGCACGCGACTGAGCGGCCGAGCCGCCAACCGCCGTCGCCAGATCGGCACCGCATGGCGGCCGGGGCGCAGAGCTGCCGTCGCCTGATCGCCGATCGATCGTAGGTACGTGTGTCGGCGGCTGCGGCGCGGAGCATGTATTTTTTGTTCTAAACTTTCTTATCTATGTAGATTCTGGATTGCCCAGAGTCTCAGAAGACATCATCACTCATTTTCAAAAAATCAAGGATCGCAAAGTTATGCTGTAAATAATAAGGTTTTTTATCATTCCTTATTTTCTGTCCTCTATATGTCTTAGATTTTGACACGGTGATTTTTTTACTGTTGAACTTTTCCAATCTATGATCAATTTTTATTAGTGTAATAGTCAATGCGATATATTTTACTACCTCTGTCCAATAAAAGATTTCTCAACTTCATAAAAAATTAAAGGACCACGTGCCGTAGATTAGTTTTTCGTGGGCACGGAAAGAATAGGGTAGCCGAGCCATGCATGCATGCAACCACGTAGATTTTTTTTACGTTTTAAACTTTAAAATGTTTTATTTCTTATACCGTAAATCAAAATTCAAATCTGTTTTTACGGTTGGCTTTGTCGCGATGAGATCTTCAAAACTAAATCCCATATTGATATGTTTTGACAACCTTTTTTTCTGACCCAAGTTACCAGAATGTAATCACTTAGTCACCAGGTATTGTCATGTTGATTACCAGGTTAAAATCAAATAGTTGCCTGTTTATTTGAACTTCTCTACTCTTGTCTACTCACCGACATAATCCTTTCATGACGGTATTCCATATTCTTAAGTGTTTAGAACGGATCAAATACTCACTATTTGAACGTGTAGATTATGGATATGACAATAAAACATGTAAACATTGCCTGTTAACGAGGCATTATTTGAATGGTAACTGTTAGACAGTAATATGGTAACTACAATATTATAACCTGGTAACTGACGACGAAAAAAAAAGTTTGTCAAAACATATTAAGATGGGATCTTGTTTTGAAATTCTCGTCAATACGAACCCATCGGTGCAAACGGATCGTCAATTGGATTAACGGTTTAAGAGATAATCTATGTTGAATTTTCGGTTATGGAAAAGATTCCTTACGTGCATGTATGACAATTGATTCCGTTGCCTTATAGGGGAGATTCTTAAACTCCACCCCCGCCGGACATAATAGTTTCATAGGGCACGGATGTAAGATAGAATAATCGAAAATTAAATGTATCTAGACATAACTTAGTCTATAAATACATCCAATTTTTGATCAAGTTGGAACATCTTTTATTGGACGGAGGGAGTATATAGTTTAGAACTAGTACAATATGCTTCTATAATCGTCTATACACGCCAAAAGAAAGGTTACAGGCTTCCAAAAAGGTTTACAAATTTTGAATACACAGGGCTCAATTCCTGGGCCCGCCCCTGCGTGCCGTGGTACACCAACGATAATGCCGTTGGCGTTGTTGGCGAACACCGCCAGCTGCCGTTCATCAGTTTCGGCATGCTGACGGCCTAGACACGCCGATGGCACGTAAAAGCCGTCGGGGAGGGGAACAGTCTACGTCGACCCTCATCTACGCCGACGGCCTCAGAGCTACGTCGATAAAATCTATGACGATGGTCGTCGGCGCAGCGTCAAGCCGATGGTTTTTAGTATTAGGCCGAACTCGTCGTTTGCGGCCGACATCTGTAGTGATTCCTGTAGTGCTTGTCGGAATTGCACCGTGGGCATATGAAACCAATGTTTTTCTACACAATGTCCAATGGTGGGAACCAAATCCCTTGCTATCTTTGGTGGGAATCAAACTAGCTCCTTGCTATCTTCCGGTCTGAGGCTCCATCACTCGTGTGGTTTTCTCCTGCTTTTTACTTCTCGCAAATGGAGCCGCTTTTCGATAAGATTCTCTCGTAATCACGATGAACTCTCTCCCGCGGTGTCAACTTGACCACCTAACATGGGTGACGATTCCATGTCTTGTTCCATCCGGCGTACTGTTCTGCAAGTTCCCACGTGATCAATCAATTTCCCCGGCCGCCGCTAGCATGCATGCATCACGTTGCACAGCTTGCTACTTCAATTATTTGCGTGACATGCTGGACGAGCTTAACTAAAAAATCGACGATCGGTCGATCGATTTGGTCTCTACTCTACAGGTATATAGCCTCTCGTAGCTCGCCAGCACGGGTGCTCCTCGATGATGCTGAGATCACTATCCAAAACTTTACTGCTAGCAAAAACCCTAGGGCTCAAACAGCGGCACCTCTTCGCCTTCGCGTCCTTCCGATCGACGGACGAGTCATTTAGGCAATTAGTTAGGGCTCATGGATTCAAAAAGGTCGACGACCATGGTTGCGCATTAGGCCGGAGATAGGACTCTGATTGTTTAGTACTCCAGTAAGCTGAAGTGTCTTCTCTAGGGGATAACGTACGGGACGTTTCCCCGATTTGACGGGAATTGTCCCGGTGCATCTTTGTCGCGTTGGTTGACGATACATTCGTAACATTGGGAGAAACAACGTTGATCTTGATCTGATCCATCCTCTTAGGCTAATTTGCATGCTCACTCCGCCAAAACAGAGAGAAGAAGAAGCGCAGGTTCACCAATATCGATCCTCCTCCGAATCATGTGGTTTTTGCGCCCGAGTGGGCATGCATGCCCACCAACTGGTTCAGGACGAACCAGGGAACGCAAGTAGTGTACGGTCCTGGAGTACTAGAGAGACATGCGTGGCGACGGGTATGCATGTGTGACGCTGACAGGCAGTACACAACTATTTTTGGGACAAATTTGCTTTCAGGCTGGTCCTTCCGGTTGACGGCGACAACCGCGGCCTGCTGGTACGATCTTCTGCTTATGAGTTGCTGATTTTTCTTACACGGAGAAAAAAATGATTTGCCTTGTCTTAGCCTACTTCCGTATCAAAATATAAGATGATTTAGTATTTTTTTAAATATAGATGTACATAAACGTGTAATAATTGTCTCGTGCTCCCGTCATTTCTGAGTTGGGGCTCCACTCGAGCCCTAGGAGGCAACGCCGGTGAGGTTCGTTCAGTTACTTATTTGCGCTCAAGGCCGGTCAAGGAGGGCGACCGCCGGGGTTTTGAGAAGAGAAGGGTACAAAATGTTAACTATGCATTTAATCCTTATGGTATTACACCCATAAAATATTTAATATTCAATCTATAAAAGTTTTAGGGTGCGTTTGGCAGCAAAATATTTTTACTTTTTTGCAATACTCTGATTAGTAAAAACACTACATTTAGCATATTTTGATGTGTTTGGCTCTAAAAGTATTGCAACTTAAAAAATGGTATCCTCATTTTCTTTAAGTATTTGAAAAAGTGGCCCAACCCACTTAAAAAAAATTAGAAAAGAGAAAATTAAATTATTACTTGCAAGGGCACTAAAAAACTTTGATATAAATATATTTTGGTTTTGAAAAAAAAGAATCCAAACAGAGGCTAAAGTATGAATAACTTTTATGGCAACAACCCACGGGTTCGTAATTTTATTTTCACTTATAATATGTCTAAAAATTGTATAAATACATATGAATAGAAGTATTTCACAAAACATAATGCAAAAATACCATTTATACAACTAAATATACACTTCAAAAGTATTTACATGTTTAATTTGGTGCAATACATTTTATATCATAAACTTGTAGGGGACATGTATACACCAGATAACGTCAAGCATATTGCATAAGAGTGCTAGGGTCAAATAAAATATACATATTCAAACATACTATTATCCACACCAATTTATATTACTTGTTCTTACTCTAAACAATGTACCGAGACCACTAATTTTTTGACTTGATATATATTTTGATCATGAAAAAGGAGAAAGAATAAATAGGTTCAGCATATACTCTAAAATTTTCACTAAATATGCGTAATTTATCATACACTAGAAACCACTATTCAAATATGTGTTACGTCGTCTTCTTTCGAGATCTTTACAATAAATATCTACCAATTATACAGATTATGCATTATAGAAAATTAGTTTATACTGAAATTTTACTATAAAATACGGCTTATTCTCCTTCCATGATATTCAAGGTACTAAAAACACACCAAGTAATATAAGTGAGTCTAACTCACTTGGTTAGGCAAGTCAAGATACAACCTTGACACACAAGATCCGGTCCTCATGGAAGCAGATTTGTGTTCTTATTATTTAAAAATAAAAAATATGTTGTATGAGCTTACCCTACCTTATTTCTTAAAAACTAATATTTAGTAACATTTCCAATTAGTGGCTAAACTAAGTGAAAAGATGGAAAATTGTAATTTGCTCAAAAAAATAGATAAGTATAAAAGTTCAGTAAAATTTGTACTGCCTTATGCCCAAATTATTATTACTTTACTATAAGTGCTGGCCAATTATTAAGGAACGGTTTTGGGCTGCAATTAACTACCTCCACCATCTTAAAGACCGTGGATTCAAAACACTTAACCAAGCTTTGGTGGTCCTGCTTCACAAAAAAATGATGCGTTGAAAATGGAAGACTTGTGAATTACTTCCCATCAATCTTGTGCATGGCTTTGGAAAAACTCTTTTGAAAACTTCTTAAAGTGCGACTGACTCATTGGATGTAGGAGCTTGCGGCTATAAACCAGAACGCTTTTATCTATGGATGTTCTATTCTCGATAACTTTTTTGGGTTCAAAATTTTATTCGTTCTTTACATAGGAAAAAAGACTCGACTATCTTCCTCAAACTCGATCTTGTGGTAGCTTTTGACTCAGTCTATTGGCCTTTTATTTTGGAGGTCCTTGGAGCGCGTGGATTTGGACACCGTTGGTGATGTGGTTATACCCAACGGGTATACCCACCCGACTACAATGAAGCTTATCTACTGGAAGGCCCACTCGGCGGCCCATGTATGGGATAAATCAAGAGTTCACGATGTGGCCCAATATAGGTGGAGTACGGCTCAAGTTATAATCAGTCGTACCGACTCAGAACTTACCTTATCTGTAACTCGAGTCTTATTCAAACTCCTGAGACCTGGCCTACTATATAAAGACCAGGAGGGGGAGGATAAGACTCACGCATTATTAACACCAGAAACCCTAGCGAGCCTTCGACTCGCCGGGACGCCATTGTAGCCACCTTGCAATATTGAGATCTATAATTCTACAGGCGAATCCTCGCTTGTAAGCCGATCGAATTCACCAACGACCCCATATTCTTCCACCCGATACAACCCTAGGTATCTCACCATGGGATTTGCCGAGTTAACCCCTCGTCAATTGGCGCCGTCTGTGGGAAGGACGGAAGTTGGATCTATGGATTTGACGGCCTCATCGACTTCATCTTCAGCATCCATCACGGTCTGGAACTCGCCGGATCTACGGAAGCCATACACCCTCGGCGCCTTCGACTTCCTCCCGCACTCGGAATCTGAACGATCAGCGTTCGCAGGGATGCACTCGGCCTTAGATCTGACGTTCGGCGACTTCCGCTTCCTTGTCAACCAGTGGGGCACGCTGGATGTGTCGAGCCCTGCCCGGAACTCCAGTTCGGAAGTCGCAAATTTCGCGTCTGCATCAACTCCAGTCGTCATCGACTCCGCGCCTGCATCAACTCCAGTCGTCATCGACTCCGCGCCTGCATCAACTCCAGCCGTCACCGACCTTACGACCTCTTCAACTGGCGGGTCCGACGTCACCTGTTATTGCTCCGACTGCGCCATCTTCCAGGTAGCAGCCATCCTGCGCGGTGTCGACTCCACGTCAAGCGATGAAGGCGATCGTCACGAAGAGGGTCGCAATGCGCGCAACCGCCCATCCAGCCAAGTATTCATGGTGGCGCAAAACGGTGCACCAGGCGCCTCCACCTTCGCCACTCCTCCGCAGCGCAGGGAACCCGAGCCCATCGAGTACCCGATAGTAGTCCGGATGAGTGCCGACAGGGAGCTCACCATCACGGAGGAGATGGGGGTCCGGATCCAGGATGTCGTCAATAACGGTACCGTGTTACCAGAAGACACTGCCGTGTCTCGAAGGACGGACACCGGGGATGCGAGGCACCCCCTTTGTAGATTCGGTAGGGGCGCGAAGGAGGCTGGAAACGTCTCCTGGAGGACGATCGCCGGACAAGTTCCTCACTTGCACTCCGATCTCGACGTGGTGGATGAACAAGGAAAGCACACAACGATCTACCCAGGTTCAGGCCGCCCGGAGACTAAAAGCCCTACTCCTACATGTCTGGATAGATGATCGGACCATGGTGTGGCTACAATGGTGATGCTCGTCGGTGTACCCGGCAGGGTAGCTCGACTAGGAGGAAGGAGAAGGACAGATCCTTGCCCGGAGGAGATCACCTTCCTTCCCTTCTCTCTCTCTTTCTCTAGCCTAGCTTGGAGGTCGTCTTCCTCCTTGGGAAGGCCAGAGCTTCCTTGCCTACTAAGCTATCTTGCCTCTAGAGCCCGTCCCTCCTCGCCATGGCCTTGGTCCTCCTTTTATAGGGAAAGGGGATCCCACTGAGGTCATGCGAGGAGCGTGAGGTGTTTTGGCGGGAGGCAACCCCTCTCCGTGATGGAGACGGCGACGTGGCCTCTTCTCCTCCAAGTATCCGTCGCCGGGTTGGTGGGATCTCTGCCACCTTTGGCGAAAGCCGCGGGCAGGGACTGACAGTGGGTAGGTGGTGTCTCCTGGCCGCGCCTTGCTTCCCAAGCCTTCTGGCGTCTTCTACTTTCTTCTGGAATGAGGCGGAAGCCTTATCCTCTCCTTGTACGGTCTTGTCCCCGGGAAGGAGCTCGGCCCTGCTGGGGCTCACGCTTCTCGGGGTCTTCTCTCCGGGTGCAGGGGACATCGGGGCCCTGCGAACCTGTCGGGGTGCTGGTGGCAAAGGTGCACCCGCCAAGCCTCGCGCTGAGCCTTGGCCTTGCTTGTCTTGGGGTTGGGCCCACAGGCGGTGGACCCACTTGGGCAGCTCTAGGGGAACCCCATGTTCCACTGCTGCGACAGTAGCCCCCGGGCATGGTCCCAGCGGCTTCGGTCATCTGAGGCTGCCGGGGCTATGGCCAAAAAAGGTCAAAGTGGGTCCGGCGCCTGGTTGTCTGTGGGGCCCGCCGTGTCGACGTAGATGCGAGCCCCCGAGTTTTGTGCAACCGCGTCGTGCCGCCCGTTGCGGCTTGCGCGTGCTTGGGGCGTGGCTGCGCCGTGCCGCACGTTGCGATTCGTGCGGGCTTTGGACGGGGTCGTGCACCAACGGTCGGGTTACGCCGAAGTCGGCACGTCCCCTCGATCCCCGCGCCCGTCGGAGTAATGGGGCCGCGACGTGATGCGTGGGGCCGGCAGGTCTTGACTTAGCAGTTCCTCGGGCGGCCGCCTTCTAGCCTTCTCCATTCTCCCCCCCTTTTCCATTGCCTCCAAACCTTCACTTCTTGTCTGCCCGAAGAGCTCCCCCCCACTCTCTTTGCCTTCCTCGCCGCAACCTAGATCCATCCCACCGGACCACCGATGGCCCCCAAAAGATCACGCCGGGCGGTGCCGAAGAGGTCTTCTGCGGCGAATCAGGCCGCGGCGGCCGCGCCGAGGGTTGCTCGGGCGCTCTTCTCTCCGAGCAGGTTCTCCGCTGAAGCCGCCATGGACGAAGTCCGCCGTACTTTGGCCTCGCGCTTCCGTGGTGCGGAGGTGGTAGTGCACCCCGGAGATGGGGGCGAGCGAGAAGGTGCGGTGACCACTTTCCACGTTTTTTCGCTGATGGGGCTCCTTCCGCCCTTCTCCAGCTTCTTCTTGGTCGTCCTGGAGGCATACGGCCTGATGATGCTGCACTTGCATCCCAATGCGGTGCGGACCCTCACCGTCTTCGCCTACGCCTGCGAGGCGTTTGTGGGGGTCAAGCCGTCCGTGGCTTTGTTCCGCCACTTCTTCGTTCCCTGCCTTGGTAAATCCAGGTGGGTAGCCGGGGGCGTGACCTTCCGTCTCCGGGAGGGCGTTGAGGGCCAGTATCCCGAGATGATCACGGCCGGTCCCATCGGGGAATGGAGGAAGGACTGGTACCTTGTCCGGACACCGGGGGCGAGCATGCAGTTGGAGACTCCTGTTTACCCGGCTCAGCGTCTGGCGCATTCCAGAAGGCTGAGCCCAAAAGATGGGGCCTTGTCCGCGGCGGTTGCCAGGTTTGCATTCCTTCACGAGCAGGGGGTATCGTGTGCCATGATCGCGGCGGATTTCCTTCGTCGTGGGATTGCTCCGATGCAGCACGCAAGCCGCCCAATCTGGGAGATCCATCAGGTGGGGTGCAGTGGCCTTGTGCACGGGTTTCGGGTTCCCGAATCCAGCTGGAGGAGTTTTCTAGGAGTGCTCTCGCCCCGGGCATCGGTGGCTCTCCCGGGCGGCGTCCGGCCCTTGTTCGAAGACCCTCTGGCTGACGAGGTGATCCTCTCCATGCCCTCGTGCAATGCGTACGGGCTGAAGGGCACGGCGACGATCGACCCTCCTCCGGAACCCAAGGTTCAGAGGCGGCTGGGCGACGACTTGCCGAGGCTAGGGCTGGTGCTGGGAGACGTTTCCCCCGAGGAGCTTGCTGATACGTCCAAAACATATCTACTTTCCCGAACACTTTTGTTATTGTTTCACCTCTAATTTGTGTGTTTTGAATGCAACTAACACGGACTAACGCTGTTTTCAGCAGAATTGCCCTGGTGTCTCATTTTTGTGCAGGAAATCAACTTTTAGGAAAAATACCAGAAAAATCATAGAAGTCCTTATTTTCCCAGGAAAGTCACGGAGCCAGAAGACGAGACGGAGACGGGCCACGTGGGGCCCACACCACCTGCTCGCGCGGCAGGCCCCTGGCCGCGCGAGCACTAGGTGTGGCGGCCCCAGGCGCCGCCTCGCGCCCCCCTCTCGACTACTTAGCCTCTCCTGACCTAAAAATCACTATCACGAAGAGACTTTTCCAGAAAACCCATCGGAGCGCCGCCGCCACCTCGAAGCTCAATTCGGGGACGAGAAGTTCCTGTTCCGCCACTCCGCTGGGACGGGGAATCGAATGAGATCATCGCCATCGTCATCGCCACCACTTCTCCATCAACCATCCATGTTTTCCCCATCCATGTGTGAGTAATCCACCGCTGTAGGCTTGAGGGGATGGTAGGGATTGGATGAGATCGTTCATGTAATAGCTGTAATATCATTAGGGCATGGTGCCTAGTATCCGTTATCGGTGTTTTATGTCATTGTTGCAACTTGTTATGCTTAATGCTTGACACTAGGGCCCGAGTGCCATGATTTCAGATCTGAACATGTTATTGTATCATGAAGATAATTATTGTTTTAAGATCATATCTATGAGTTGTATACACATATTGCTGTCCGGAACCCGAGGTCCCAAAGTGACAATAATTGGGACAGCCGAGGGGAATGGCTGCGATGTGAGGATCACATGTGTTCACGGAGTGTTAATGCTTTGCTCCGGTACTTTATTAAAAGGAGTACCTTAATTACCAGTAGTTTCCCTTGAGGCCCCGCTGCAAATGGGCTGGTAGGACAAAAGATGATGTGCAAGTTTCTCATTGCGAGCACGCACAACTAAATTGGAACACATGCCTATGGTTAATAAATACTTGGATGCTTTATATTATTTATCTGTAAATGCCCATGACTTGATTATTATATGAAATATCTCATCCATGCAACGCCCGTTCATCCGTCCCTTTGCCTACAGTATTTTAATCCTGCTGTCTACTATAATTATCACTGCTGTTTTTATTCTACTGCTGCTGTTATATCACTACTGTCATTGCTATAAAACTGTTGCTACTGATAATCTGTCTCGAGCAAGTCTATTCACAGGTGCAGCTGAATTGACAACTCCGCTGTTAAGGCTTATAAATATTCTTTGGCTCCCCTTGTGTCGAATCAATAAATTTGGGTTTTACTTCCCTCGAAGACTGTTGCGATCCCCTATACTTGTGGGTCATCACTTGCCTCTTCCGAGGGGGAGAGCGACGACGAGATCCCCTAGCCGCCTGCCGGGGAGGAGGGGTAGCCTCCAGAGAATTGGCCGGCCTCGCCGGGTTCGTCGTCCGCGAGGGGAAGCCCCCAGGCATCGATGAGTCTCCCCACCCCGGAAGACAGCGACGAGTACCGAGGATCGGGCACCCGGACACCGGGCGTCTTCGAAGATCTGGCGGGCAAGAATTGGAGCTTCTCTGGTCCCAGGAGAAGGAGGAGGCAAGTCTCTTTCCTTGTCAGTCCCGTCTTGGGGGAGCCCATTAGCTCATGGCGCCGCCTTGAATCTCCTTTTTTATCTTGTGCAGGGACCAATCGCCGGAGACTTCCAGCAAGCGCGCCCGTACGGGTGAAGGAGAGAGCGTCGGGGATGCCGAGGAGTCCGTCCTGGCTCCTGGGCTCGCCATGTCCCCGGCGAGGCCGGCGGTGGAGCTCCCGGAAGTTTCGGCGAGCGAAAGGTGGGGCGCTAAAGTCCTCGGGGGAGCGCGCGGCGTAGATTCCCGGGAAAGCCCAGGCCCAGACCGCCCTGAATCGGGCGCTCCTCCCTTGGTCGAGGTCATGGGCGGAAGTGGAGTTCCGCCAAGCGGTCGTCGAGGGACAGGTGCGAGCGCCAGCACTCCCAGGTTATTCGCCGGCCTGGGTGAGCTTATGGTGTTTGCGGAGGCGCAGCTGCGCTTGCTAGCAGCCCTGGAGGGTAGCCGCGAGGGTGAGCTGAGAGCGCTGGAGAGGCGGCTGGCAGCCGAGTCGGAAGCTCTCGAGGCACGGGAGCGCAGGATGGTGGTGGAGGACGAGCTGCTGAACGCTCGGGAGCTGCGCGTCCGAGGACGTGAGCAAGAGCTGGAAGCTCGGGAGCTTGTGCTGGCGGAGTCCGAGAGGGAAGGCCGCGAGGAAAACTCCCGGGTCCGCCGGGAAGTGGAGCAGGGAGCAGTCCGTCTGGAACGGAGCCTGGCCCTCGCCGAGGACAGGGCCCAACAGGAGGGTAGGGGCTTGAGGCAGCAAGTGGACTTGCTCTCCGGGCAGGTCTCCCAGTTGAAACGGGAACTGGGGGACAAGAAAAGGAGCCGGGATCAGGCCCTCCGTGACTACCAGAGGGTTCGCGGCGAGCGGACGCAACAGAGGGACCGCGCCGACGGTCAGGCGCGAGAGGTTGCCGAGCTGAGGGATGCCGCCTCCGAGCGCGAAGGGAGACTCGAGCAAGCCGGCGCTCTTTGGGCCCGCGAGCGCGAGGAAAGAGACGCCGCGCTGGCCGAGGCGAGAGCGGAAGCGCAGGTCGCCCAGGCTTGCCAGGTGGAGGCAGGCGAGCAGCTGAAGAAAGCCGCGGAGGACCGAGACAGGATGGCAATCTCTAAGCACGAGATGCTGGGCCTTCTGCCCGCCATGAGCGCTGCGGCGAGGAGGATTTCTGAGGGGCTGGTGGCCTTGCGGGTGCCCCAACCTCCCGTTGCCCTGGGGAGTTTCTCAAGCTCTTTAAGAGGCTATCCTTCCTTCTTGGAGCGCGTCGCGGATATCCTGGGAGAGCTCCGTTCCCAAGCGAGCGAGGCCGCCCGCCTGGCTGGGGAGAGGGCTGCCCGGCAGGTAGTGACCTTCATGGTGGCGGCTCTCCGGTAGCGTCACCCGCAGCTCTCCTTGCTCGAAGAGATGGATCATGTCTCTCCTGACGCCGAGCTCTCGCCGAGGGCGTCTGCCGAGGTGAGGAGGATTATGGAGCGCTTCTCCCGTGAAAGCGATTTGTAAGCCGTTGGGCCCCCTGTAATCAAGAAAGGCAACACCCGGTGTCGTGAACTGTGTTTCCATGTAGTGCCCGAGGGCAAACTTAACTTTTAATGTATGTAGCCTTTCCTCGCGTTGAATTGTCTGTATTATACCCGTGGAGGCTTGACGCTCTCGGGAAGGTTTTTCCGGCCAGAGCGCTAACCAGCCGTGTACCCCCGGGTCACCCGGCGGGCCGACACAGGGTGCAACCCCCCAAAAGAACCATCGTTCCTGACCGCACAATCCTCAGCCCGTGACCCCGCTGCCAGAGGGAAACGGACAGCGGTGCCCGGGGAGGCGGTGCCCCAGGTTTACGCCCGCATTCGGTTTAGCCAAAGTATAAAGAGACAAAACAAGTGAGGTGAAGGCACTTAGCTCGATTTGTAGAATCGTCCGGCTATCTCGGTATTTAGTCGCGCTGCCGCCGAGGCGGGTCTTCTACGCCATATTTCGGGCGCAATTCTTTTCTGTCTGCCCCACATGGCAGGAAACAGAGTCTTGAGCCGAGATAGCCGATTCCCGGGTCTGACCCGTAGTGCTACCCTAGGCACGGCTGTTACTAGCCGAGGCCGGTCCAGGGACCATTCTTGTTCCAATACTCGGAGCCCGTCACTTGGACGATCCGGCGACTTGCTGGCGTAGTGAAGACGCCGGTCCAGGGACCTTTATTTTTTCTTCCAATATCGGAGCTCGTCACTCGGACGATCCGGCGACTTGCTGGCGTAGTGAAGACGCCGGTCCAGGGACCTCTGGACTTCTTCTCCAGATATAGAAATGCTTCCGGCGAGAAGATCCGGAAATACTTGCTGACGTAATGGAGACGTCGGTCCGGAGACCTCTGGACTTCTTCTCCAGACATAGAAAACCTTCCGGCGAGAAGACCCGGAAATACTTGCTGACGTAATGGAGACGTCGGTCCAGAGACCTCTGGGTTCCTTTTCTAGATATAGAAATCCTTCCGGAGAGAAGACCCGGAAATACTTGCTGACGTATTGGAGACGTCGGTCCAGGGACCCATCAGAAAAATCCGTTTCCACCAACCGACTCGGGTTTGAGAGGCGGAGACCAATCTCATTTTTATTGATGGGGCACAGGTGCCGGATCCAGAGTTGTAGAGGCGTCAAGCTTAGTTTCCTCTGAGGCCATCCATCGAGAAATCCAATACTTCTGAGGAGATGCTTCTAGTCCAATCTGAATGGTGATCATGCGCCCGGGGAGTTCCCACTGTCCAGCCGAGGTGCTTCCCGGGGTAGTATCCTGCACGGGGGCGGTGCTCTGAGCGGGCTGCCATAAGGTCGGCAGGTCGCTTCCGGGGGAACCATCCGTCTGTGTGGAGGCATCGGAGGAAGCCCGAGACGGCTTTACTTTCTCGGATACCCGGGGGACTGATTTGGCCTTCCGTGCTGGCTTGGAAGGGCATTCTCGGCTAAGGTGTCCGAGCTCTCCACAGGTGTAGCACTCTCCTCGGTTGCTCATGAGGCAATTGTCGTTCCTGAACTGCCAGCAATCCTCAAGGCTGTGGTTGGCCGACTGGTGGTATCTGCACCAGACCCCTGGCTTGCCATTCTTTTCAAGAGGGTTGTAGATCTCCTGAGGCGTGTACTCGCTAACGTCTTCTTCTAGTGAGTCTCCCTCCTTGATCTGAGCAGAGCCCTCGTTCAAAGGGAGCGACTCAACGGGCTGGGTTGCCGGGTGAGTCTCCGTGGAGCCCCCTTGCTCAAGTGGGAGAGGGTCAGACTTGGCGTCCGGGGCGAGCTCCTCAGATCCGCCTTTGTCGACCAAAAGGTTAGCGTGATCAATCAGCGGGACAAACTTGACCCCAAAGGCTCGGCCTTCTGCTGGCGGGGGAGAAGATCCTCCGAGGATATAACCAAGGCCGGGGTGCCGTAAGAGTTCCATGGGCGTATTCCCCTTTCTCTTTCGAGCCATGCTCGAGCGCTTGGGGGCCTTGTCACCGGGCGAAGATCTTGGTCGTAGTTCTTGTGCAGTAGAAGGAAGAACTCGAGGTGGAAAGCGTTTCCGTCGAAGAAGAACTTGAAGTAGATCTTGACGAGGAAGAACTCAGTGTAGCTTGAGATCCAAACGAATCCAGCGCTTGCGCCCCCTACCTGGCGCGCCAGATGTCGTGTCTCGAAGGACGGACACCGGGGATGCGAGGCACCCCCTTTGTAGATTCGGTAGGGGAGCGAAGGAGGCTGGAAACGTCTCCCGGAGGACGATCGCCGGACAAGTTCCTCACTCGCACTCCGATCTCAACGTGGTGGATGAATAAGGAAAGCACACAACGATCTATCCAGGTTCAGGCCGCCCGGAGGCTAAAAGCCCTACTCCTGCATGTCTGGATAGATGATCGGACCATGGTGTGGCTACAATGGTGATGCTCGTCGGGGTACCCGGCAGGGTAGCTCGACTAGGAGGAAGGAGAAGGACAGATCCTTGCCCGGAGGAGATCACCTTCCTTCCCTTCTCTCTCTCTTTCTCTAGCCTAGCTTGGAGGTCGTCTTCCTCCTTGGGAAGGCCAGAGCTTCCTTGCCTACTAAGCTATCTTGCCTCTAGAGCCCGTCCCTTCTCGCCATGGCCTTGGTCCTCCTTTTATAGGGAAAGGGGATCCCACAGAGGTCATGCGAGGACCGTGAGGGGTTTTGGCGGGAGGCAACCCCTCTCCGTGGTGGAGACGGCGACGTGGCCTCTTCTCCTCCAAGTATCCGTCGCCGGGTTGGTGGGATCTCTGCCACCTTTGGGGAAAGCCGCGGGCAGGGACTGACAGTGGGTAGGTGGTGTCCCCTGGCCGCGCCTTGCTTCCCAAGCCTTCTGGCGTCTTCTACTGTCTTCTGGAATGAGGTGGAAGCCTTATCCTCTCCTTGTACGGTCTTGTCCCCGGGAAGGAGCTCGGCCCTGCTCGGGCTCGCGCTTCTCGGGGTCTTCTCTCCGTTCCGGGGTGCAGGGGACCCGGGGGCCCTACGAACCTGTCGGGGTGCTGGTGGCGAAGGTGCACCCGCCAAGCCTCGCGCTGAGCCTTGGCCTTGCTTGTCTTGGGGTGGACCCACTTGGGCAGCTCTAGGGGAACCCCATGTTCCACTGCTGCGACAGACACCCCCATGGACGACTTACTGGCATATCAGTATTTGCTGCGGAAGAAGAACCTGGAGCTAATCGAGATGCAACGCGAACTCAACGAGAGGCAGTTACGAGCAGATTCGGCTAGTGCCAAACGAGCGGCTCAGTCCTCCTCCTACTCTACAAGAGACGAACCGCGAACAGCGGAGCACGTGCGAACTCGCTCTCGAATGCCCCGGACTGGGTTAGAGCCAACAAATATCAGGCAGAGGTTCATGACGATTGCAGACGACGGCATACCAGTGCCGCAGACGACAGCAGCAGCAGTCGCTTCGGTCGCGACTTTCTTGCGATCTACTTTGCCCCCAGTGGACGACCCGCGGTACGGCCTACATCGGGCACAGATAGACGCTTTGGGGACAGTCGGGACAGCATTAGTACCCGTCGTCGCCGCGACAAGCTGCCCGGGGATCAGCCCCAGGTAGAACCCGCCAAATACCGGCGCTCGCTCGAACGGCCACCAGCCAACAGGCACATCTACTCCTCAGGATAACAACACGCGCCATCGCGCCGACTGTGATCACGATGAGCCGGAAGGAAGCAGGTCCAGACGCCGTCACCGTGATAGGCGCGACGGGGACGAACCGGAAAGAAGCAGGTCCAGGCAGCGTCATCGTAGCAGTCGTGACAGGACCGAGACAGAAGAAGAGCGCGCCACTCGACGCCATCGCGAGCGAGAGGAACGTCGGCGTGCCAGAGAAGAACGCCGCCAGCAGCGGCGGGTCGCTGGTTTCGAGCACGACTATGTGGAGGAAGGAGTCGACGCGCGAGACATTATTACCCAGCGAACGATAAATAGGCGAAGACATCAGCGAAGGCACCGCAGTAGAACCCCGGGCTCTAGTCGAAGCAGCTCATACACAGAATCGGAGGTCGAGCCATGCGGAGCAATGTGCTTTACGACTGCCGTCCGGGAAACTCGTATGCCCAAGAGGTTCAAGTTAACGTCAGAAACTCCCAAGTTTGATGGTACTCAGGAGCCGTTAGCCTGGTTGGAGGACTACACCACGGCAGTAGCCTGTCAAAGAGGAAATACAACGACTGCAATGCAGTACATACAGTTGATGCTCACGGGGTCAGCCCGAGCCTGGCTCAGAAGCTTGCCACGCAGTTCGTACGGAACGTGGGATTCTTTCTGTAGTGATTTGAAAAGAAATTTTTCGTCTACCTTCCACCGACCCGCTTCTTTTCAGCAACTCAGAGCCTGCAAGCAAAAGGCTGGCGAGTCCCTTCGCGAGTACATTCAGCGTTGGACCACCATGAAGAACTCAGGTGCGGATATTTCAGAGGATAACGCCATCTTCGCCTTCATCCAAGGAGTCAGGCGCAACGACCTCCAGGAGACTTTAGGGCGCGAAAACCCAAGGACAATCGCACACTTAATGGAAATAGGCAACAAGTGGGCTGACGGAGAAGACTCGGTTCGAGCCGATAGATTGCTGTCACCCGACGCGGAACGCCAGCAGGGCAATTGGGGACGCCGCGGCCGAAACGACAGGCGCAATAGGCAGCGACCATACGACGAGTTAGATGGAGTCGAACAGGTCGCAGCCGGTTTTCAGGACAGTCGCAGTCGAAATAGCACCCAGCAGGGGGAAAATCAACGCGACTATCACGGCGATAGAAACCGCGATGACAGGAGCCGCGATGATGGAAGTCGAAAACGCGAGTGGAAGCCCAGGGGAACCCGGAGGGAGGAGCGCCCATTCCGCACCCCGGCTGAGCAGCTCACCGACCCTTGCAGAATGCACATTTTCACAGGAGACGACGGCAAGTTAACAGCAACTCATCTTCTAAAAGACTGTCGTGACTTTATAGCGCTTCAGGCCGAGATGCGCAGGAATGCAGGCCTCCCACTCGCACTACCTGCACCCGAAGGACCACCTCCCCCGCCAATAGCGCATATTACGGGGGCAGTCCACGCAAACCATCGGCAGGAAAGTGCAGCCGCAGCACAAGAACAATACCCGCAAACCAGAGGGGCCATGTACATGATTCAGAAAGGGCGTCCGTCCAATTGATGCCAGAAGTTAATCAGTCGGCAGGTCCACCTAGCTACAGCTTCACCACCGCCTGCGCCGGAGTACCTTCAGGGTTCAGAAGTTCCAATTGGGTTCACCCGTGAGGATCAGCCCCCGCGAGTGCCACGACCGGGTCATGCTCCCTTAGTCCTGCACGCCCTGGTCGGCGGTTTTCGGATGAGCAAAGTATTCATGGACGGTGGCAGCGGCATCAACATTATTTTTGCGGACACTCTGCGCAATATGAACCTATCACTCACCAACCTGAAGCCATCAGATAATACTTTCCATGGCATCGTACCGGGTAAGGCAGTATACCCGTTGGGTTCGTTGTGGCTCGACGTCGTTTTCGGCGACGAGGACCACTTCAAGAGGGAAAGCATTGAGTTCGAAGTCGTGGATTGGAAGTCGCAGTACCATGTTAATCTCGGACGACCAGCGTTCGCTCGGTTCATGGCAGTCCCTCATTATGCATACTTGATGCTCAAGCTCCCCGGACCCAAGGGAGTCATAACAGTCTGCGGCGATTTCCGGAAGTCAGACAATTGCGACAGAGAGTTTAGCAAGATCTCCGAGTCCTTTGGTGCGCAAGAACAGCTTGCCGAAATCGCCTTAGACAACGATCGCAGCCTATTTCCTGAGGACAAGAAGCCGGCACCCGAAAACTCTTTCAGCGCCAACAACGACACAAGAGCACACCAGGTGCACCCGACGGACAAGGACAAGACAGTCCTGGTGTCATCAAGCCTAGACGAAGCATAGGAAGGCACGCTCGTCGAGTTCCTCCGTGAGCACTAGGAAATGTTCGCTTGGCACCCAACCAATATGCCAGGTATTCCCATGGAACTCGCCGAGCACGCCTTACAAATCTATCCAGGCACGAAGCCAGTTAAGAAGACAATGAGACGATTATCCGAGCCGAAGCGGTTAGCAGTCGGCAAAGAGATAGACAGACTATTGGATGCCAAGTTCATCCGCGAACTGAAGAAGTCAGATTGGGTCGCAAACCCAGTCCTCGTTCCAAAGAAAGGAGTCAAGAATGCGCGCATGTGCATCGACTTCACGTCACTCAACAAGTGCTGTCCTAAGGATCATTTTCCGTTACCACGGATCGATCAGATCGTGGATTCGACGGCAGGCTGCGAGCGCCTCTCGTTCCTCGATGCTTACTCTGGATATCAGCAGATTCAGATGAAAAAGGAAGACGAAGAAAAAACGGCGTTCATCACCCCTCACGGTGTATACTGCTACACGAAGATGACCTTCGGGTTGAAAAACGCGGGAGCGACTTATCAGCGGATGATGCAGAACTGCCTGAAAGATCAAATCGGTAGGAACATACAAGTATACATCAACGACATCATCGTCAAGACTCGACAAGTTGATACTTTGATCGACGACCTCCGCGAGACCTTCGCGGCTCTCAGCAAGTACAGAATCAAACTCAATCCCACTAAGTGCGTGTTTGGAGTGCCGTCAGGGCAAATACTAGGGTACCTCGTGTCCGCCAGGGGCATAGAGGCCAACCCCGACAAAATCCAAGCAATCTTAAAAATGCCGGAGCCGACAAAACTACGCGAAGTCCAGGGACTCGCGGGAAGGATAGCAGCTCTCAGCAGGTTTATCAGTCGCATGGGTGAGAAAGCCTTGCCGTTTTATCAGCTAATGAAGAAAACATACAAGTTCGAGTGGACAGCAGAAGCAAGAGCAGCCTTTAGCGACTTAAAGCGCATGCTCACAAATTCACCTGTCCTTGTGGCTCCCCGAGAGCAGGAAACCTTGTATTTATACATAGCCGCCACCAACAGGGTGGTCAGCTCAGTACTCGTAGTCGAAAGGCCGGAGGAAGGGAAAGCTCAACCAGTCCAGCGACCCGTCTACTACCTCAGCGAGGTACTCTCGCCCTCCAAGGAGTGCTACCCGCACTATCAAAAGCTCGCCTATGGCGTGTTCACGGCAAATCGCAAGCTCCTGCACTATTTCACGGAACATCCAATTGTGGTGGTGAGCAGCGCCCCGTTGGCTGATATCCTCAACAACTCTATGGCAACGGGACGAGTCGCCAAGTGGAGTATCGAGCTTGGGCCTAGAGACATCACGTACAGGCATCCGAAGGCTATCAAGGCTCATGTTCTTCCAGATTTTACAACCGAGTGGATCGAAGCACAGTTACCCCATGTCCCTGACTTATCCAACTCATGGACCATGTACTTCGACGGGTCCAAAAGGTTTTGATGGCGCGGGAGCAGGAGTCATCCTCACGTCACCGAAGGGCGACAAGTTGCGGTACGTCCTACAGATGGACTTCAGGAGAGCCTCGAACAACGAGGCAGAATACGAGGCACTACTGCATGGAATGCGTATGGCCAAAGCTTGCGGAGCAACGCGACTGATAATATATGGCGACTCAAACCTTGTGGTGCAGCAAACAATGAAGGAGTGCGACGCCAACGCTGATAACATGCAGGCTTACCGCGACATGTACAACATCATGGAGGGCAGCTTCGATGGCTGCGAACTGCGACACGTAGGTCGGGAGAGCAACGAGTAAGCAGACATGCTAGCAAATATCGGGTCCAAGAAAGAACCTCTACCACCTGGCGTCTTTCTTGAGCGCATCAAGGAAAGATCCGTCAAGATAAAGAACGCAGCCGCACCCGATGCTCCAGATGAGCCGCCAACCAAAGAAGTCAATAAAGCATCGGCTGAGCAGCAGCCGGAGCATCCGTTGGCTACTGCACCTCCAGTCGAAGTTTTCCTCGTAGAACCTTCCTGGACGAAGCCTTTTTTGTCCTATATCCTTTGCCAGGAGTTGCCCACGGACTCAGTCGAACCCAAGCGCATCTCTCGGCGCTCTAAGGCGTTTACAGTAATCAACAAAGAGCTATACAAGCGAAGCATCTCGGGTGTCCTTCAACGTTGCATCGCACCCGAAGATGGAAGAGCTATACTCCTGGATATCCATGCCGGGACTTGCGGGCATCACGCAAGCAGTCGGGCGCTCGTGGCGAAAGCCCTGCGAGCCGGTTTCTATTGGCCCACGGCTATGCAGGATGCGGAAGATATAGTAAGGAAGTGCTTGGGCTGCCAGAAGTACGCGACTAAGCCACACGCTCCAGCGTTAGAACTCAAGACTATCCCATTGGCCTGGCCTTTCGCCCAGTGGGGACTCGATATGGTTGGTCCTTTGAAGAAGTCATCTCGAGGTGGCCACACTTTTCTGCTAGTGGCAGTCGACAAGTTTACCAAGTGGATCGAAGCTGTACCAGTCACAAACGCTACAACAACTTCGGCGGTCAATTTTATCAAGTCCATCATCTTCCGCTTCGGGGAGCCAAATAGTATAATCACCGACAACGGAACCAACTTCACGGCTGAGGAGTTCCAGGACTTCTGCAAGTCTCAAGGAATCAAACTCAAGTACGCTTTCGTCGCTCACCCGCAGTCCAACGGGCAAGTCGAGAAAGCAAATGGTTTAGTATGCAACGGTTTGAAGAAAAGGCTCCTGGTCCCACTCAAGCGCGCAGCAGGCGCCTGGGCCGAGGAGTTGCCTGCCATACTTTGGAGCCTGCGCACGACTCCTAACAGGTCTACGCAATACACCCCCTTCTTTTTGGTGCATGGAGCCGAAGCAGTCATGCCATATGACCTCAAGTTTGACGCACCTCGAGTAGTTGTCTACAATGAGCAAGATTCCGATGCCTCACTCGAGGATGACATCGACACCTTGGACGAAGCGCGAGACATCGCCCTCGCCAGAACAGCAACCTATCAGTAGAGCCTACGAAATTACCACAGTCGCCGCCTTCGACCTCGATCTTTCGCGGTTGGTGACCTGGTTCTTCGGCTGAAGCAGAAGAAAGTTCACAAGCTCGCATCGCCTTGGGAGGGGCCCTTTATCATAACAGAAGTCATCGGCAATGGAGCCTATCGACTTAAACACACCGAATCAGGAGAACCCTCCCATAACCCGTGGAACGCCGCTCACCTGCGTCATTTTTACGCTTAGCAGATCTTTCATCCCGGCCTATTGTATCTTAGCCGTAGCATACAGACTGCCCTCAGTCCTCTTTTGTATCAGACAAAATAGTATATTGATCAGCAATCAAAGAGTACAATGTTCACAGATATCTCTTCACACAGTTCCTGCATGTGCTATATAAGTATTTTCCAGTATTCGTTAAACTATTACACAACAGGCCCAGTCCTCCTAAAGGCAATCAGTGCTCGGGGGCTGGGTAAAAATTGCATATCAACTCAGTCCACAATCAACAAAGCCTCACCCGGCCAACGCGAGTCGCTCGGGGGCTCTGTCTTCGAACCCAGTCAGTCTTTACAAGTTCAAATAAGCAAGTACACCCTACCCTAAACATCCTTTATAACACCTCCGCCTTCACTTGGGAGCAGTCCCTGCGATCAAGCTCCGCGTCGGTTTCCCGTTCAACCAAGGCAATTATACAGTTAGCAGGGCCATCGGCTGCGTCGTAGTGCCTTCGCATGTCGACAGGACCAGCCTGCGCCGCTTCCCAGGGGAGACCGTTCCCAACCTCGGTCAGGCTAAGGCGGGGGTGCTGTAAGTTTACAAAGGCTAGCGCGGCCTTCGCACCCGCAATCAGTTGATGGCGTACAAAATCGCCAATGGCTTCCCCGTGTCGGAACCTCGCCATCAGGGCAGTCAACCCTTGCGGTTGCTCGTTCAGCGGGAACATAGCATCGTGAATGCGTGCTAGAGCCTTGGTGCACGTTTTGACAAAATCCCCGACTTGCTCAACTCGGTCGCGTAGAGTGAGCAGCACTCGCGCTTTCGCCCTGTCAGCCCAGACAACAGTTGTATCCCGGCCAATACTGTTGATAATCGCGATAAAATGCGCTTGGACTCGGGCCCGTTCGTCATTAGCATTCTGTTGTACACATGAGAAGCAAGCAGGCATTTGTTAGTTATTAAGAAGCAAAGGAGTAGGGAAGTTTAGCGCAGGCGACTCACACAGCAGTCCGTCGTTGGCCTTTTCTATCTCCGAGATTATGAAGTCTTCACGTTCAAGAGGTTTTGGTTGTTTCGACTTCATGATGGCGAGAACCCCCAATGTTTCCCTCAGTTTCTGTTCTGCAGCATTACAGCGACTCTCCAGCATGCCATACCTATATCTATCGTGATGATCATACGAAGGAGGCGGAGGTGGGACAGCCACCGGAGCAGTCTGCACAAAACCAAGGTGATTCAAATAAGCGTTGGACTCGAAACCGTTGATATAACAGTCTAGGAGACTAACGTGTTCACCATACAAAATAAGTCTCGGACATAGCGAGTAATAAACATAAAAGGGAGTTGTCTCTATGCGCCAATGCTTCAGGCATACTGCGGGACCAAAATATTACAAAAATTTGGTGTTCTACCAGGAAAAGATCAACTAAGTTCACTGCTGGTTCTTGCTCTCAGAGACAGTCGCAGATGTACGGGCCCCGCGAGCCGTGGTCCGCTTGTTAAGAGTCTCAACCAGTAGACTAGCGAGTCGCTTGGCTTCCTTGAGGCTAAGGATGGCAATTTTACCCACGGGTACGGGTATTCGCGGGTATCGTACCCGCATGGGTAGGGAATGGGTACAATTTTATACCCATGGGTAGTAACCGTACCCTACCCGTTTAAGTCACGGGTAGGGCACGGGTATAATCTCGTACCCGTGGGTATACCCATACCCTACCCATTTATATATCTTACCCATGTAGGTATAGTGTTCATTTTCGTGAGCTTATAAACCTATGATAAAATTGTCATCAATTATCAGTTTGAGTTGAGATAATTATCATGTACTCAAATATATATAATGAGTTGAGATAAATATTTTTTATTTTATCAATGGGTTATTGATGAATATAAAATTACATATAGCATGTGCACTATTTGATCTACCGTTGGGTACCCAACGGGTATGGGTACCCGCCGGGTATGGGTACGGGTAAAGTTTCATACCCGTGGGTACGGGTATGGGTAGAGTTTTGTACCCATTGACTACACGGGTATGGGTATGGTATTGCTATACCCGCCCCATACCCTGCCCATTGCCATCCTTACTTGAGGCAAGATTTAGCACGGCCTTCAGGATACTCCGAGAGGGCACCCTCGAAGTCGCCTTGGACTCCATGCGCAAGTAGAAGCTTCAAGGTCGTTTGGGAGCCACGTACCGTCTGCTCGAGGATGAAGTCGTCTAGGCGAGCAGCTTCAGGGTTGAAGGTAAATATCAGCTCGTCCAGAGTTGGAGGCAGAGGAGCTCGTGGGAAGACAGTACTGTGCAACGCCGTCAGCGACTCCACCGCTTTCGGCATGAGCGCGGCAATTCTGCTCCCCAGAGTGTCCACACTCTGTGCAGATGTCAGCAGGTTATCTTCCCGCAGACGGCCTCGGAGGTTCCGGTAGATTGAGTGCAACTGCACAGAGCAGGTAATATCAGTTCGTCAGAGCACATTTTTAGCAAAACATGCGGCGACAGAAAGAAGGAAATCAGGAAATCAGTCAGATAGGCTCAAGGTCAACCAACTTACCTGAGAAAGCTTGGTTGAGCGAGGATAGCTTCGCGGTGAGAGACGCCTCGCGCTCTGCCTGGCGAGTCTTTTCCTCCTTTTCCCCTTCTTGTCGAGCTGCAGCAAGCTGGGAGGCAGTCGATTCTTGGAGTTCTTTCAGCTGAGCCTGAATTTTCTTCAGCTCAGTCTCAGCCGCCGATGCGTCGTCTGGAACACCAAGAGTTAGATTCAGAGAGCATGTGGCACGTCAGTCATTATGCTGATGGCAAAGTAAGTGGCAAAGAAGCTTACTCTTGGCTTTCAGCAGTTGTTTACGAAGGTCAACATTGTCAGCTTCCACCTTCATAAATTGATCAATGGCTGCAAGCAGCGGCACCGCAAAAGGCTGTAGAGGCGACAAAATTACATACCCAATTGAAGTCAGGTCACGAAATGTATAAGCTACCAAGATCGGAGTCTGTGATCACCTCCAGGGAGCCAATCACAGACTCGGGGGCTACTCCCATCGGGAGCGCTGTCGCGCACCCGAGGACGATGGTGATGCTTATAGTTTATGGAGTAATTGAGATATGGCGAGTGATTACTTACATGGTTGGAGGAGCTTGACGACGATGGACCCGTAGCCGTTCTGTGCACCATTTCAAACTGGTCCACGTCGGTAGTCTCCGGCGTCACCACCTCTTGCGTCACAGCCGGAGTCTTCGCGGGGTCATCGGTTCTTAGTGGCGCAGATGTGGTCGCCGACACCTTGGTAAACAAAGGCACGGGGATTTCTGGAACACCCTCCTCTTCTTCGTCGGAGCTGTTAAATAAGATGACAGTCGGGTTCCGGAATTAGTCTGAGGTTTTCCTTTTCCTAGTTGCAATTCAGTTTAAGAAGTACGTACTCTGAGTCGAAGGGGTTGTTCCGCCTGGCGACTGGTGCAACTGGCGGATGACTGCGGAGCGGGATCACCAGTATCGGGTTGGACAGAGACCCGCCAGCTGATGACGTCGCAGCGTCGCCACTACCAATTGGAGTCGTGGCCGTCTTCTTCACGGCGGCGGAGTCCGCCGAGCTCTCATCTTCTCCCTCTCCTCGTTTTCTCTTTTCTCCAACGGAATTTTTTTCAGCCGCCTCCACCTCTTCATCCGACTGGGAGTCGGCACCAGGGACAGATGAGGAAGAAGCATCTTGCAAAAGCTCGTTGTCGACTCCAATCTCTTCAGGAGTGGGAGGTCGACTAACCAAAGCTTCATGGCCCTACAATAATAGACGCGAGAACATTTGATTATGGCAGTCGCAACATTGTAGATGGAAGTAAAGAGGTCACTCGAAGGCTTTGTACCTCGGGGAGTGGGTGTTCCTTGCTGTATGGTTTGACTGGCGCAGTCAGTGCGCGCGCTTTCAGGTCCTTGGCTGAAGTCAGGATTTTGACCACCTGCAGAAGACCTTTTGCGTCGTAGGCAATCCTCGAGATCCTGGAGGAGTCGTCGGTGCCCGCATACTCCCACATCGGGTGGGGACGGTCTTGCAGTGGCTGAACTTGGCGGCGGATAAAAGTGGAGATGAGATGAATACCGGTTAATACCTGGCCTTCCTCAAACTGCAGACTCTCCACCTTCAGTCGAAGCTGCTCGGCTTCCGCGGTTTCACTATCAGTGAGTGCGTGGGCCCACGATCTTTTCTTGGTGACCTTCACATTGGCGTCAAATTCAGCCACGCCAGCCGTCTGGTTCTCCGAGATTTGGTGCTTGAGGTAGAACCACCGACTGCGCCACCCCTGCACCGACTCTGACGACTGAATGTCGAAGTAGCCGGAGCCGCCGCGCACTTGAAGCCCAATCTTCCCGGGTCCCGTGGGTGCTTGGCGTTTGATGACGAAGCAGCACCGCCATAGCCCCCAGTGCGGGGCAATGCCGAGGAAGGCCTCGCACAAGGTGATGAAGCACGCCAGATGCAGCACGGCGTTGGGCGTGAGATCATGCAGTTGCACGCCGTAGACACAAAGCAGTCCCCGCACGAATGGATGGAGGGGAAAAGACAAACCTCGATTGAGGAAGTCGGTGAAGCAGACGCGCTCTCCCTTGCGCGGCTGCGGGATAGTCTCTTCGCCGGGAATGCGAATGAGACCGGCATCGGCGGGCAGCACGCCGCCGTTACGGAGTGCGTCCAGTTGCGCAATCTTGACGTTAGATGCGCGCCACGAGCCTTTCACTCCTTTGCCGGGCTTCACGGCGGCCTTCTTCGGTGCCATTGCGGTGCAGCAGCGGAGAAGGGAAAAGCACCGCCGCCGGGGATGTCGCAGTGCGCAGAGAAGGGCAAGAGCGAGGAAGACGATGAACAGGGCAGTGGCGGCGCAAATGGGAGGATAAGTGCAAAATCCTTACCTCGGTAAAATATAAGGCATGGTCGTCCGTTCATCTCGGGCGTCCAGGAGCGAACGTGGCCACGTGGCGCAAATCGGTGACGCCGCACGAAGCGCAAGCGGCGCGGTTACTACCCACTACGCGCGAGATTCAAGGAGACCATCATCACGTTCCGTTTCCCGCGCGGTGCGTGCGGTCTAATAGGAACGGCCGGCAGGGGTCAACACTGTCAGAGGGGGCCCGCCTAAGGACATGTCCCATCGGCGGCGCCGCGGCATCTTTTCAAACGTCATCACTGACGTCATAGTCCTAGCAGACGGTTGCTAAATCACTCTCAGTCTACTCGCAGTCGGCGGCAGTCAATCCGAAACTAAACATTGCTTCTAGTAATATGCAGAGTCAGTTGTCCTGTCAGTGGGCACTCATTGCGGCAAGTAAGTGCACTCCCATCGGGAGCATAATTTGATTAATGAATTTCTTGTGTGGTATTTTACTCAGATTAAGCCCAATTGCAAGCAATCGCACTCAATCTCGGGGGCTACTCCCATCGGGAGCGCTGTCGCGCACCCGATGTTTTCAGTCGACGATCAGCGTCAGTCGGAAATTGAAGCTTGTCTAGCAGATCCAATTCAGTCGGAAGTCGTGCGAACTCGAGGCCATAGTAATTCAGTCGAAGCCCGGTCGAGTACTTCCCGGTTGTCGAGTAAGAGAATAAAAAGATATACTTCCTGGGACGTTCCAGCCTAGGCTGGTCCTCAGATGCTGTGTACACAAACACAACGGTAAGACCTGAATAAGGCCAGGTGGCCCATACAAGCTATGCGGACCTGATATATACCGTGCCGACAGGCATGATACAAAATCCCGGCGGACGCGCCAAGGGTACCTATTATACGACCGGGTTCTGACCAGTAAGTCCCGACTGGCATGAGTCGAACTTGAACGGTCTTGCCGGATTCGAGTAAAGGGACTCGAATCTGTGTAGGCTAGAGAGGTATTTCCCCCGAGTCACGAATTAACTTGACCCCGATCCGTCGGTTGAATCAGGCCTTCTATGCCATCCATCCCTTGTAAGATGAAAAGAAGTAGACTCATATATGAATATTATCATCGCGAATCGCGGTGTTTACCTGTATAACTTTATGTGCATGGTGCAGAATTTCATGAAATCACTCGGATGAGTATTGAGTGGGGAGTCCCTACACGATCCTTCGGAGTCGAATAGGCACTCGGGGGCGTTATACCCAACGGGTATACCCACCCGACTACAATGAAGCTTATCTACTGGAAGGCCCACTCGACGGCCCATGTATGGGATAAATCAAGAGTTCACGATGTGGCCCAATATAGGTGGAGTACGGCTCAAGTTATAATCAGTCGTACCGACTCAGAACTTACCTTATCTGTAACTCGAGTCTTATTCAAACTCCTGAGACCTGGCCTACTATATAAAGACCAGGAGGGGGAGGATAAGACTCACGCATTATTAACACCAGAAACCCTAGCGAGCCTTCGACTCGCCGGGACGCCATTGTAGCCACCT
Organism: Poa annua; assembly: GCA_026929855.1. Classification (NCBI taxonomy): domain Eukaryota; kingdom Viridiplantae; phylum Streptophyta; class Magnoliopsida; order Poales; family Poaceae; genus Poa; species Poa annua. Next base: position 92,205,671 of record CM049437.1, read on the forward strand.
TGCAATATTGAGATCTATAATTCTACAGGCGAATCCTCGCTTGTAAGCCGATCGAATTCACCAACGACCCCATATTCTTCCACCCGATACAACCCTAGGTATCTCACCATGGGATTTGCCGAGTTAACCCCTCGTCAGTTGGTGTGCATGGTTTGTGGCAATCCTCTCCTCCACCAAGTCCAAGTTCATGGTCATTGGCCTTGCCTCGGAACGGGTGTGGCATATGAGAGATCTCAGACAAGGGGATCCCCTATCTCCGTTACTTTTTGTGTTGTTCATGGATATATTGGCTGCTTTGTTTCAGAAGGCCAATCAGAGTGGGCTTATCACCTCCTTATCCCCATTGGGTGTCAAGTTTTGCCTATCTCCTTTCGTGGATGATGTGGATCTTCTGATTCGACTAGTGAAAGAAGAGGTGTGCCTCTTTTTGGGCCCTTTTTTTTAATCTTTTTGGGGATGCCTCAGGGATGAGGGTCAATTTCGGCAACAACTCGACAACCCTTATCCAGTGCAGTTGAAGACATGCAACCTTTGTTGCATTGTGCTGTTGTGGGCTTCCACTTGCTCTGATCGTACGTGCATTACCATTCATCAATTGCAACCTTATGTGGACAAACTTGTGCGCCCTCTGTCGTGTCAAGTAGACTGATCCTCATAAAAGCGATGCTTACGGCGATGTATATCTATCTTCTGAAGGCTTTGGATATTCCAGTGGGGATTATTGTGGAGTTTGAAAAGATCTATTGCGGCTTTCTCTGGTGAAAGGCGGTTGCTGCCCCATTGCGTGACCTCAGGTTTGCCCGCCGACGCGGCTTGCTGGACTTGACATCCGTAATCTCCACGTCCTCAACGATGCCTTGCAGATGAAGTGGATGTGGATTTGTCGTGCATACTGCGACAAACCTTGGTCGGGCCTGAACTGGCCTTTTGGGACAATTCCCGTGCCATGTTCAACGCCTTGGTGGATATATTACTCGACAATGGTCGTAGCTGCCTATTCTGGTATGAGATTGGTAACAAAAATGTTTTGATGCTGGCACTAAACCTTCTTAACTTTGTTGATCTCAACGTTCAGAAGTGGCGCATAGTCAAAATGCTTGGATGAGGGATATTGTTGGGGATCCCTCGATGACTCGATGGCACGATATCGTATCTTGTTGAACTCTCTTCTTCGCCCTTGGCTTTCCAATACATTTGATTTTTTTTTTTTTTGGAAAAGGGCCCCAAACAAGGTGTTCTCGGCTCGCTTGGCCTAATTGGAATTCTTCGAGGGACGGCGTGGAAAGCTACATTTGGTTTGAAGTCTTTACAGGATCGGGCCGGCCAGACCTCTCTCCTATGGCCACAGACGACCTAGAGGAGTGGTGGAAGAAGGTGGCTCTCCATTGTCCGGCCAAGGAGGCAACCAGGATAAGAGGGCTGCTTCTTCTTGTTATGAGATCTATGTGGATTGAAAGAAACAATAAGGTTTTTGATAGGGTAGCTCGCGTGGAGGCCGTTGTGCTTGATGCCATCATGACTGAGGCTGAGAGGTGAAAACTGTGGTTCCTGTGAGTCGGTTCACTTTCTTGTACGATCCTCGGATCCATTTGTGTTTGTTGTGGATTTTCTAAATTTCTCTTCTATATATAAAAATACATGCTCTCTCGTGTGTTCCTAAAAAAACTGGTTATTGAAAACAGAAAATCTAATTGGCAGGCGCCTGCCAGGGGGCGTAGCCTGACGCACGCGGGAGATCACGGAAGCCACGCAAATTTGTCTCCTTCGCATGCATGCATGCATACATGCAGGAAAGCCAAAAACGTTGATGTCATCCCGCATTTAATGTGAAATCCGAAAATTCAAAATGATTTGTAGCCCAAACCGTTTATCCGATTTAGAATCCGTTTTCACCGCTGAGCTAGTCACGACGAGATCTTTGAAACTAGATCCCATATTAACATATTCCGACAATTTTTTTCGGACCCAAAAGTTACCCACCCTGTAGCATATAAGTTACCTAGACTGTAGAATGTAAGTTACCAACCATATTAACGATTAGTTTTCGGGTTGAAATAGAACATTCTTATTGTTCTTTTTGATTTTTTTGATTTTTAAAGTTACAACACCTTGTTATTCATAATTATTCATAAGTGAATATCACGTTGGGATGGTAAATGTATCATGCATAAGTTGATAACTATACACTAGAACACCACAAAAAGACTCTATTGATAATAAGTATTAGAATGATAACTCTCGATTTTATAGTGACAATTACACCATAAAAAAGACTCTATTGGTAATAATTACCCACCTAGTACTGATAAAATTACCAACCTAGTAGTGATAATGTTGTGAAAATTAGTTTATAACTTCAAAACACAAAAAAAATCGAAAAGAACAAAAAAAAAAATGGAAGATAGCATCAAACCGAAAATTAATCGTTAATTGGATGTGTAACTTACATACTACGTTCTGATAATTTACGTGTTAATGGGTGGGTAACTTTTGGGTCCAAAAAATATATCGTCGGAACATATCAAGATGGGATGTAGTTTCGAAAATCTCAATGCGACTAGTCCAGTAGTGGAAACGGATCATAAATCGGATAAACGATTTGAGTTACAAAACATTTTAAATTGGTTCTATTTTCAACCAAAAACTAATTGCTAATATGTTGGGTAACTTATGTATAAAAGATTGGGTAACTTATATACTACGGGGGTGGTAACTTCTGGGGAAAAAAAGTTGTCGAAAAATATCGACATGGGATCTAGTTTTAAAGATCTCATCGCGACTAGTCTAACGGTGAAAACGGATTCTCAATCGAGTAAAGGGTTTGGGCTATAAAACTTTTTGAATTTTTGACTACCTTTACATGGAACAATGGAACGCTGGCGCGCGGGGCTGGTTTGGTTTCTTTCCTTTTGTCCTCTAGCGTGCGTCGAGCTATGCCAAGCAGCAGGCGCCTGCTGGATAGCAAAGTCCTTTTAAAAATACACGGCTGAGAAGTGAAAACTCAGTTGAGAAGACCCAATCGAGAAGAAAAACAGAGAACCGTTACTAATAGATTTTTAAGTCGTTATAATGGACTAGCTACCTAAACAAAAGAACCGTCATTTTAAGTGATTTTTTGTTAAAACAGAACATACATACGTAGAGTAGTATTTTGAAAGCCGTCACATGTGAGTGATAACTAATATCCTTTCAACCAGAAAGAAGGACCCGTCCGATTTAAAATGACAAAACAAAGGGAATATAAGCTAGTGGCGCGCCAATCTAAAACACGTACGCCACATTTGACCTCCCACATAAAAAGTTGCCAGCTTTGTTCAAACCTCGAAAGGACCCATGGAGAGGAGTGTCGCACCGGCATGTGAAACAAAATAAAAAAAGGGGAATATAAATAAATAAAATAATTGTCAGGATAGCATACGCCATACGGTACGGCCACAATCCTCCGGTATATATATACCTTCCGAGAGGCTCCTCTCTGATTGTCATTCACTCGTTCTCCGCAACCGCACACCTACCCCTCCCAGCCCGAGCGAGCCAGAGAGCGCGCGAGCGGACTGACCGTCGGAGAGATGACCAAGGACGTGGAGATGGCGGCGCGGAACGGCAGCGGCAACGGCGCCGTCGCCGGCGAGGCGTACTACCCTCCCCCAGGGCAGGGCGGCGACGTGGACGTGGACGACGACGGCAAGCACCGGCGCACCGGTAAGCAAACGGACAAAAGCTCATGCTCAGCTAGCTCAACTTGTACCTCTTGCGACGCTGCCAAAATTACACGAGCGCGCGCGCCATGCGCACACATCATGGCATGGCGCTAACGAAACCTGCCGCCGCGGCGCGGTCGGTGTTCCGTGCTTGTTATCGCCGCTCGCGCGGTCGTCGTTGTGCGACGGTGGCCGGCCGCGTCGCCGCCGCGTTGAACATGTGCGCACGTACGACGACGGAGGAGTTCGGATTTGCTTCCCCTTGTGGTCTGGTGTGGGGGACCGCGCGCACGCGACGTGAGCGAGCGAGGGCCATGCGTATGCATGCTTCCTCGGCCTTTCGCTCGCTCCCGCGCACGCCATTCTTGACCGTCGAATCGAGCATACATATCCAAGTGTGCTCAACAAAGGCGGACGCCCTGCAGGTACTGCTAGAGAGATGCAGTACTTTAGGAAAGTTTAGCTGTATTTTGTTGGTTTTCGCCATGGGCGGAAGAAGTCACCAAGCTCCATATATATCAGCTAGCCAACCTACTTACGGTTCTGCCTTCTCTCCGTCCTCCTCCTTTTCGTTGTTTGGTGTCCCAACCCCCGACGGAACGCGCTTCCTCCCTAATTTCGTTCATGATAATCACACGCTTGGGATGTCCTGCACAAAAGAGGGTTAGAGAGAAGAGAACAAGAACAAGCACAGCACCCGGCCTGACGTGCACGCCCCAGCTGCTAAGATCATTTGTCTCCAGACGAATGTATTTGCTAGTAATATGATATATTAATTCGTCAGTCCAGATGAGATGAGTGTGCTCACATCACATGGCCCCCGATCGATGGAGCATGGGTCGCATGTGGTCAAACTCGGACGGAAACGGCACAGCTGTTCACTGTGCTGGGCTACTATATATATATACTGATATTATACTCTACTCCACCAGTATAGTACTACGTATCGTCCAATTAGCAGCTCCCAGCTGTTAATTAGTTTCATTTACTTGCTTGTAGTAGGAGAGAAACGTGGTCTCTTGGCTTGTCACTGTCTTGAGTAGCGTGGTGATGCTCCACATGCACGGAATTTCATGGAATTATACAGATTCCTTGGCCTGCGCGTACGTGTTGGCCGGGGAAGAAGGAACTAGTTCGCCCTAACTTTTTGACAAGCAGAGAAGCTGGTCGATAGCGAGAGCTAGCTGCTTTTGAAGCACCAAGATACCAGCCGGCACCGATGGTCAGCCCGATTGAGGTCATGATCGACGACTGCCCGCTTCGGAGGTGTGCTAACTTGTCAATCTCAACAACTCCAATAATTCCGGCCTGAAAGCCCCTCTTTGGCTGGTCTTCCCTGGTTGTTTCCTAACCAGCGGAATCGTATTCCTAAACCGGAGAATTCGTATATAGTAGGAGTAGTACCACATGGTCAAGTTTCCCTTTCCGTTTTTCCCTGTAAAATAAATTTTAATAGGAACGGGAATACTTGTGCACACCATAGTCCTCCTAGCTTGTTTTTGTTCACCGGCTGTGTGCACCATGTTTCGGTGACAGGAACTTCAATTTCAACGTCAGATCATGGTTTGCCTACGCCCTACAGCCGCATGTATAGGAGACGGAAAATAGAGCCGTGTGTTTTGTCTTTTGACTCGATCGAGCTGTTCGGCGATGCAGATACTACGGCTGAGGTAGCTAGCTAGAATCTGCTCGGATGAGCTCACCGACGAACGAGATTCGAGAATTGATGCGCCGTAGCGCTGCCGTCTCTGACCTTCGGGCACGCACATCTACCACTACTCGCACCCTAACCTAACCTAACCATGACTACGCATGCATATGTATAGTACTCTACGTTTGGTTTGGGGTACTAGAGTCTCGTCGTAGCTAAGCTAGTTAATATCCTATGCCGGCGGTGGTCGGACAAGCTAGGGATTCTACCACACCAAACCAAACGCAGATCATGGGGCCTTTGAGGTCATCAAGGGACGTCCATGTTCAGGGCCTGTGAATGATTTCTCTAAACTTGTCTGTGGGTATATAGGTTCTGTGTTTATTCAATGTGTGCATGCATTTATACATCCATTTTAAAGGAAACGCTATAATTTTGCTATTTTTAGTTTTCCCAGCGCATGAAGAAACAAATAAACAAAATTACGAGTGAAATTCTAGTTGGGGGGGGGGGGGGGGGGGGGGATACCCCTAGTTTTACTCAAGGTAGAGCAAAATACAACTTGGGGTTTATGGATGCAAGCAAGATGACGGTAGAATCCTGCTCCAAGTTCATTTTGTAATCCTTGCCTGCCTGCTCCGGTGCTCCGCCCCTGCCAAAATTTCGAATGCGAATAGACAGGTCCCAACAGAAGAAAAAAACCAAAACAAACTTTCCTCTTCAAAGTTTAGCTACGGGAGGAGCACTGAAGCAAACCTCAAGAAAGTGGGACCTGGCCTCATCATACGCCCTCCCGTGACCTTGAGCCGAAGTCGTGAAGCGGTGCGCAAAGTGTACAAAGGTGAGTCTCAGTTAAGAAAAAATAGATCAAAATTGGAACTAGAAAACACAAAATAAATTAGAAGATGGGTTTTGCGTATCCCCCTTGATACTCTATATTGGGGGGTTGATGATTCTAAATTATAATGGAATTTCATATATAGTATATTTTCTGGATTCCTTGATTTGTAGTAGGATTATAATCCATATTTATTTACAAAATGTCCGAATAACTTTTTGCACTACACTACATATAAAACTTTTATTGACACCAAAGCGAATATTTCAACAGCTATTTGAATGCGGAAGTAGTTTCACAAATTTCAGGATGGTTTGCAGGAAACGACTTTAACAGTTTGTAAAAACTTGTTGAGCAGGGACTGTATGGACAGCGAGCGCGCACATTATCACGGCGGTCATCGGCTCCGGCGTGCTCTCCCTCGCCTGGGCGACGGCGCAGCTCGGCTGGGTCGTTGGGCCGATCACTCTGATGCTCTTCGCGGCCATCACCTACTACACCTCGGGCCTCCTCGCTGACTGCTACCGCACCGGCGATCCTGTCACCGGGAAGAGGAACTACACCTACATGGACGCCGTCGCAGCTTACTTGAGTATGTCTTGGTCGCATAAACTGAACTACCTGAACTTCTTTCTGAATCCGGCAATGGAGTTGATGCATATTCTGCGCTAACTCTGCTGGTCTGCTTATCTGTGCACACAGGTCGCTGGCAAGTCTTGACCTGTGGTGTTTTTCAGTACGTCAACTTGGTGGGAACTGCAATTGGGTACACAATTACAGCATCGATCAGCGCGGCGTAAGTCGACTCATCTGTTGAAGTTCACAAAAATTAGAGTGAAATGCAGTACTTGTTTTCGAGCTTTTTGAATGAACGACGAACAATTCGACAGGGCTATAAACAAGGCCAACTGTTTCCACAAGAACGGCCGCGCAGCCGACTGCGGCGTGTACGACTCCATGTACATGGTTGTCTTCGGGGTAGTCCAGATTTTCTTCTCCCAAGTCCCCAACTTCCACGACCTCTGGTGGCTTTCCATCCTCGCCGCGATCATGTCTTTCACCTACGCATCCATCGCCGTGGGCCTCTCCTTGGCACAGATCATATCAGGTACGATGATACTACAGTAGTTATCATGGATGGAGATGCAAAGCTCACCGATACATACTGGATGATATGCATTTTCATCCATTTCTGATGGAGTATACACCGTGTAATATTGTCATGTGGTTTCACCAGAGTGCTTAGCGTAAAACTACCACTCTACAGATTAAATCACAAAAAGCTACCACTTTTGCCCGCAATCGCAAAAAGATACCACATTTGGTCTGTTGCTAGCAAATCACGTCAAATTCGGTTTGAGAGCGAATTGACACTAAATCTGACGTGATGGGTCCACATGTAAGAGAGGTGACATGGCAACATTGACTTTTCAGCTCAATAAAATATCCAAAAAAATTAAAAAATCCATGGCACAAGCTACGACGGGGCGCCGCGGCCGCCGGTGCCCATGGCCGGCGCCCTGCTCGTCCGGAGCCAAGCGGCGCGCGTGGTCCGCGACCGACGCCGCCGGTTCCCATGGTCGTCGCGAGCAGTGGCCTTGGCGGCGAGCAGGGACGGCGAGCAGGGGCGGCGGCACGGCGAGCAGGGGCAGCGGCAGGCCGGCATCGCGCCGCTCCGTTTTCCGGCCAGTGCCGCCGCCGACCAGGACGAGCACGGGTCCCAGGCCTCGCTCGAGGATGCGTTTCAGGGCACCACGGGAGGCTGGTGCGTTTTCCCAGCCCGGCATCATGTTCCGCTCCGGCCGGCAGCCGTCGACGACGAAGATGACGATGCCGAGTTCTCCGTCCCTGCTATCCCCGTGCAGCAGTGCTCCGTTCGTCGGGCAAGCTCCTACGCGGTGCAGCCCTTGGCCGGGCGCGTCGTGGACGGTGGCGCGACGAGCAGGGGAAGCGGCCGGCCGGCCGGGCGGCGCCGCCGTGCGTGGTCGATTTGATTTTGCAGTTTTGATTTTTTTTGCTAGCTTTGTTTTTTACGTTGTTGCCACGTTATCACTTACACGTGGGCCCGGCATGTCAGTTTGAGCATCAATTCGCTATCAAACGCGATTTGGTATGTTTTTGAGATTGTGGGAAAAAGTGGTAGTTTTTTGTGATTGCGGGTAAAAGTGGTAGTTTTTTGTGATTTAGTCTGTAAAGTGGTAGTTTTACGCTAACTACTCGGTTTCACCAACAGGTCCTACTGGTAAGACAAGCCTGACTGGCACTGAAGTTGGAGTAGACGTTGATTCGGCCCAGAAGATCTGGCTCGCGTTCCAAGCGCTCGGCGACATCGCGTTCGCCTACTCCTACTCCATGATTCTGATCGAAATCCAGGTAATTAAGCAGGAAGTTCAGAGTTTCAGAAATCCTGAACAGAAAAGGTCACTGTCGTTGTCTTCAGCTTACGAGGCTTTTCAGCAACTCTGAATTTTCTTTAAACTGCAGGACACGGTGAGGTGTCCACCGGCCGAGAACAAGACGATGAAGAAGGCGACCCTGCTGGGCGTGTCGACCACGACGGCGTTCTACATGCTCTGCGGCTGCCTCGGCTATGGGGCGTTCGGCAACGGCGCCAAGGGGAACATCCTCACCGGCTTCGGCTTCTACGAGCCCTACTGGCTCATCGACTTCGCCAACGTGTGCATCGTGGTGCACCTGGTGGGCGCCTACCAGGTGTTCTGCCAGCCCATCTTCGCCGCCGTGGAGAGCTACGCCGCCTGGCGCTGGCCCAACTCCGGGTTCCTCACACGCGAGCACCGCGTGTCCGCCGGCAAGCAGGTCGGGTTCAGCCTCAACATGTTCAGGCTGACGTGGAGGACGGCGTTCGTGATCTTCAGCACGGTGCTCGCCATCCTCATGCCTTTCTTCAACGACATCCTGGGGTTCCTGGGCGCCATCGGGTTCTGGCCGCTCACCGTGTACTTCCCCGTGGAGATGTACATCCGGCAGCGGCGGATACAGAAGTACACGACCAGGTGGGTGGCGCTGCAGACGCTCAGCTTCCTATGCTTCCTGGTGTCGCTCGCCGCCGCCGTCGCTTCCATCGAAGGGGTCACGGAGTCGCTCAAGAACTATGTCCCGTTCAAGACCAAGTCATGATCCATGACGAGGGTTTTGCGTGCTGAAACAGTAACTGGTTGTTAACCATGCTTGTTGAGTTTCAGAAATCATAATCTGTTCGAGCTCGGTGACCAATTGGCTGGGTGCGTGCACCCGGTTGTGTTGTTCAGGAACTTGAGGGAGGGAGAGATTTAGAGAGCATCCTATCCTACAGGCTACACATGTTGGTCCTGAGTCTTGATTTCCTGTATAGAAACTTGAGTTCATACAAGAATTGTAAAGGTTTTCGTTAACAAGCCTTGTTCTTGTTTATGTGTCATGTCCAAAGAGCAAGAACCAGGATTTAGCTGCTCTTTGGTCGGTGGAATATATTGGGGAACTTTATTCTAGCGTTGCTGTGGTGGCTTTGATCCTCTCCTACTCCCAGTGTCCATGCTGTGAGGAAAACCTCCGATTACTCGAAACAGGCTTTCGCCCCGCTTTATAAATAAAGCAACCGTCCACAGTTTACAATCCATAAATACAAGTTCAAGAAGCACGAGAAAATAAAGGTTTTGCTGGGGTCACAGCACAACAAAGCCCAAGGGCAGAACTACTAGTCCTGATACAAACTCTACAAAGTAGAGCTCAACGGCTGGTCGGAGAAGATAGAATGCGTGCCGCCTTCAGGAGATCCTCAAGAATGCCGTCCAGCCGCTGCCTGTCCCGCTGTCTAGCCAACGGGTGTCACTACTGCAGGAAAGCCAAGAATTTGAAAACTGAGTCAGCGGCCCGTCGTGGGAAGACATGCTCGATGACCATCTTGTTACGGATCGTCCAAAGGGTCCAGATCATTGCCGCGAACACCAACCAGAAGAGGGACCTCCTCCTCCCGGTATGGTTCGCCTGCACTTCCAGGAACTCTGCCAAGTCAAGGGCCTGCCACTCAGGACCCAAGGCCTCAGCAAGTAAGCTCCACAGGAACCGAGCTGCAGGACAGGAGAACAGGATATGGGTCCCCGTCGAAGAAGCTGCCAAGTAAAGATCTTGATCTTAAGAGGCAAAGGAGCCTTCCAAACATGCGTAGTCCAAGTCAGCATAGGCCCCCTAAATAGGGCCCGGTACGCGGAGCCGACGGAGAAGTGCCTCGCCGGCGTAAGGCCCCAAGCGACCCTATCCGGGCTGTCAGACAGGGCTAGGGGAAGCGATGCGAGCAGGGACCTCCAGCTCGCTACTTCCCCTGGGCCGAAAGTACGGAGGAACCCAATGTTCTACCGCCCCTGTTGGAAGGCAGAGGCAATCACCAACAAGGGTTCTGCACAAATCGCAAAAAGATCCGGGAACACAAATCGTAGCGGCCTTCCGCCAAACCAGGAGTCAAGCCAGAACAGGGTATCTCGTCCATTACCTACGAATGAGATCGCCCCGAGTCTGATGTGCTCCTTAATGGACTGGATAGCGTGCCAGAACTGGGACCCCTCTTTGCGCTCACAAGCCAATAGGGGGCAGCCCCGAAGATACTTGGCTTTCACCAAGTCAAGCCATAGGCCCCCTTCTCCCCGAAGAATCCGCCACACCCACCGTAACATCAGGGCCTTGTTCATGTGTCGGGACGCAAGTATACCTATGACCCCAAGCTCCTTGGGGGCGCAAATATCGGCCCACTTCACCATGTGGTACTTCTGCTTCCCAGTCCTCGCTTGCCAGAAGAATCTAGCCAGCTCTTTGTCAAAGCTAGCATGGATCCCGTCCGGCAGGATATACATCCCCATCATATACATGGTGAGGCTAGACATGCACGAGTCAATCAAAATCGTTTTGCTACCCTTGGAGGTGAACCTCCCCTGCCAAGGTTCCGATTTGGATTTCACTCGTGCAACAAGGGGCGCAAGATCCTTAGCAAGGATCCGTGTGTCCCGGATCGGCATTCCCAGATACGTAACTGGGAATGACGCCAACCTGCAATTCAGGTTGTCCGCGATCCTCTGCTGGTCTTCCTCCGAGTACCCTAAAATCACCACCTCGCTCTTGTCGAAGTTGATCTTGAGGCCAGACATGGCCTCAAAGCAAAGGAGCAAGAACTTAAGATTGACGATATCCAGTTCCGACCCCTCTACCATGATCATGGTATCGTCAGCATACTGGAGGTGAGTCACACCACCCCCTGGGACAAGATGTCCAACCACACCTGAGATGTGGCCGGCGGTCTTAGCACACTCTAAGACCTCCGCAAGGGCATCAACCGCGGAGTTGAAAAGCAAAGGGGAGATGGTGTCCCCCTGCCTAACTCCACAGGTAGACCGAAAATAGGGACCTACTTCCCCATTCACGTTAATGGTTGTGTTGCCACTCATCACCAGCTTCATGATCCATCCAATCATCCTATCATCAACCCCCCTCCGCTCCAGAACCAAGCGGAGGAAGGCCCAGTCCAGGCGGTCATAAGCCTTCTGGAAGTCTAGCTTGAGGAACACGCCTTTCTGGCGGCGTGTTTTCACCTCATGAATAATCTCACTAAGAGCTAGGATCCCATCATGTATGAACCGGCCTTTTAGAAAGGCGAACTGGAAAGGATGCGTGATCCGCTCCAACACTGGGGCGAGTCTCAAGGCGCAAACCTTAGATAGAATCCTGTAGATGACATTAAGGACAGTGATGGGTCGAAACTGGCGGATATCCGTGGCTCCCACTACTTTGGGAATCAGGGTCACCACGCCAAAGTTCAGCCGTGATACCACCAAAGTCCCAATATAGAATTCTTGGAACATAGGCATAATCACGGCCTTGGCCGATTCCCAGAAGGTCTGGAAAAAGACCACAGGAAGGTCATCCGGCCCCGGGGCCGAATTGGCTTTCATCTCCATCACCGCCTTATGCACCTCTTCTGGCAGGAACGGTAAGGTTAAGTCCGCGTTCTCCCTGTCTAGACCGAACTGGCCACAGGTCAACTGCCAGGGATAACCCGGAGCGGGGTCCTGCCGTGAAGAGCTCCTTATAGAAGGAGTAAATATGAGAAGATATCTCTCCTGGTACCTCCAGAAGACGATCATTCTCCCACAGGCATGGAATCGAGCATTTCCTGCGACGGCCATTAGCTATCGCGTGGAAGTATGCCGTATTCGCATCGCCCTTGAGGAGCCAGTTTTGGCGACTACGCTGCCGCCAAAACAGCTCCTCACCCTTGAAGATCTCCATAAGGGAGCTCTCCAAAGCATACCGCTGAACCCATTGGTCAGCCGTCAGGCCTACCGAGTCCGACGTACTGTCCAACAACTGGATGTCCCGCAGCAAAGCCGCCTTCTGCTGACGAAGGGCAGCACCTAGATTGGCGCCCCACCCCCTCATGAACTGGCGTACCATCTGTGCACAGTGGTGCCAGACATCCACTGCGTTGAATATCCGCGGAGGGTGGTTGGCTGCCCATGACCACTTCAGGCGAACGGCATCCACAAACCCTGGCTGACCCAGCTAGAAGTTCTCAAAGTGGAACCGGTTCAGCCTTGGCGGTACGGCGCCCCCCGAAGACAGCAGCAAGGGTGAGTGATCGGATCCAATCCTAGTAATCGCCCGGAGGGAGCAAAGAGGGAAGGCCATCTCCCAGTCAACTGAAACGAGCACCCTATCCAGGACACTCCGAATAGGGTCTACCCGGTTATTAGACCAAGTGTAGCGCGCTCCCACCCGGCGGATCTCTCTAAGAGCGAGATCCGCGATGCAATCGTTGAACATCCTCATTCTCCGGGGGTCCACATTCGCCGAGCTCTTGTCCTCCGGGGCTCGGATCAAGTTGAAATCCCCGGCAATAACAAGTGGGGTGGAGCAGCGCTCCACCTTCGAGCTCAGCTCAGCGAGGAACGCCGGTGCTCTAGTATGGTCCGCGGGGCCATAGACAATTATCACCTCCCACCTGAAGGATGATCGTCTATGGCTGATAAGCATGCTCACAAAGAACTCACCCCGGTCCATATCCTCCACCTCGAAGGTATCCTCCTTTACCCCAAGGAAGATCCCCCCAGAATGTCCACTAGCAGGAAGCAATTGCCACACAAATTTGTGTGGGCTAAGGCCCTGCAGCTCTTGAATGGAGAAGTCTTGTCGAATCGTCTCCTGAATCCCCACAATATTCACATCCTCTTGCCGCATGTAGTCCCTAAGCTGTTTGCGACGTCCGGGTTGCCCAAACCCCCGCATGTTCCAATCGAATAATCTTATGATTGTATCCATCATGAAACAATGTCGGGGGTAGTCCCCTTACGGGGGACGGATCGAGCTCTACCAGGAACCGAAGGCTGTGCCGGGCCCTTCGGAGGACGCCCCCGTTTCCTCCCCACCTGGGGAGGGACGGTGGGCAGGGCCTCACTAGGGGGGGCGGATCGAGCCCTACTGGACGACGAGGGCTGAGATGCACCCTTCGGAGGCCGCCCTCGCTTCCTCCCCACCTGGGGAGGAACGATGGGGGTAGCCTCACCAAGGGGAGCCCTCATAGCGTCAGAGGCCGAGGGAGGTGACGCCTGCCTCGAGGAGGCAGGTTCGGGGGCCATCTCTCGCACCGGCTCGACCTGAGCCCGTGCGGCAGCTAGAACCCCCTCGTACACTTCCTTCGCCTTGATGGCGGACACCTGCTCAAGTTTGGGGCCACGCTCGCCCCGAAAAACAATGCCGCAATCGTCGGCAACCTGCACCAAATGGTCCAAAGGGACCTCATCTAGGACAGAAAATCTCGAACCCGAGGAAGGGGGAGGTGTGCGACGCAACGTACCTGCTAGACTCCGCTTAGCCGCGGTCCTCTGGATCGCCAGCTCCGTCACTGTCGGCGCGGGCATCCCAGCCCACCCCGTGCTGAAGCAAGCCTGGCACTGAGGCGGGGGGTCTGGGACACCGGCGCTGCCTGGCGGCACGGGCGGTCCAGTGGCGACTGTGTGCCCCCCACAGGAGTGTCGGGGAGGCTCGTGGGCAGCACACCGGTCCCTGTCGCCGGCGTAGCCGGGAACAGCGGCGGCGACGCCGCCGGCGAGGTGGGGGTCGAGCCCGGCGAGAGGGAGTAGCAGACGGCGCCAGCTGAGCGAGACGACGAAGGCGGAGCACCTCCAGCCCCACACTCCCATAATCCTCCTCCGTCTCAGTGGGCACAAGGCCGAGGGAAGAGGTGTCCAACCCTGGCAAGCCAGAAACCTCTGATTCGGGTTTCTGGATCGGAAAATGATGTCAATTTAGTCATACCCCTCCTTGGAGGCATTGTCTTTGGAACAAGAAAAATCCATGTTAAAAGTTATTATGAATTCAATAAAACTGTATTGCGGTTGGAAAGGTAGAGTGAGTTTAGACATGAAAATTTGCAAGTTGATATGCAAAATTGTTTAGGAACTCCGAAAATGACAAATTCACCAATGAATAGTAATCAACAATTTTGAGATGCATGGTAGATCGTTTCATATTTTCTGATGCATTGGAGCATACACACGTAGTACCTCTGTGTATTCTTACATTCAGTAACTAGTGCTCTAGTACAACGTCAACTAGTAGCAGTAAGTCCAAATTGTTCCACTGTTTGGTTATTTTAGTGTGTTTTGTGCTTTAAATGATTGAAAAGAAAATCTACCATCGACTTTAGCATTGTATGTGATAGTTTTTATGTAAACATAGTTGAGAAAAATGTATATTTCAGCTAGATATGGGTCGGCCTGGATACCCATGGGGCCATAATATTCAAGGCAAGTTTTTGAAATGGGTCGACCCTTGTCCTCGAAAAATAGCCTTGGGCCCATAGGGCCAAGTCTAAGGAGATAGAAGTGATGCTGGATATGTAAAAAAAAGTGATGCTGGAACTCACAAGCGGCCTTGCAATTGAGTCTTGAATCATCATGAACACATAAATAGATTAATAACAATATTATTAATATCTCTACGGCATATTTCCAACAAGAGGATAGAGGGGATAAGAGATTGGGGTGGGGGGTGGGGGGGGGGGGGGGGGGGGGGGGGGTGTAACATTACTTGGACAGTTGGACGGGCCTTTTGAGCAATTTTTTGGCCAGCTAAAGGTATTTGCCGCCTTCGCTTCTAAAAGCACTCTACACACGTTTTTTTAATTATTTTCGAATGTTTGCATTGAAATTTATTACATTGTCTTACCATGTGTAGCCAAAGACAATATAGAAACTATCAAATTCCTACTTGGCCACATAAATAATTTGGTTTTTAGAAAAAAAATCACACATGTAGTTTAATTTGATTTTTTTAAAGGTGAAAGTATCTAATAATTTAGAAAAATAGGAATATTTGAGATTGGCCATCGAATATGATATACTTTGTACGGGAATTGCGGAGGTGCCATTTTACATAATTTCCACTTACTTCGCAAGAAATTGAAACTTGAATAATAATAAAATTACCTAAAAGTTAGAAAATGTTGTTGGAACTATTGTTTGGCACAAAAAGATACGCCAATGTGCGAAAATTTGGTTAATTTATTGTGAGATATACTATGGATATGACCATGTTCCAAACATGCTACTACCTCTCTGATCCTAAACTCATATGTCAAAAATACGGCTCTGTGCCATTTTTTTTTGACAAGTTTTGGCTATCATTTTATTGTTCTCTATTAATGAGCTCTAGAAGAGTGCAAATAATTGTTTTAGTTGCATGAATAACTAAAAATTGAAAATTTGATTATCAAAATCAAAATATATATGTTCTTACTGTTTTGTTTTACTTAGCAAAATCAATTCCACCATCTATGTACGGTTAATGCGGTCAAAATGGACACTCGTCCAAGAAGTTTCCGAGTGTCTTTTTAGCCGAGTGTGTTGCCCAAAAACCACTCGGCGGACCGAGTTTATACGAAGTGCTTCTCTGTTTCCAACTATTTTGTCTCGGCGTAATAACGTCGCTTGTGTACCGAGTGCATGCTAAAATGCACTCAGAAAGCAATGTGACACTTGAGGATGTGTCTGTTTCCGGTAGTGGTGGATGCCATCATTGGCAAGTTCAACAGTAAGTCAAACTGAACAAATAAATTTCAAACGTTGTATTTTCAAATTCATATTGTTCAAAACCTTCAAGTCGCCCGCAAAGGAGCGACTCATTTGGGACATGTTTTTTTAATTAAAGGAGCTCCCCTGATTTCATTGAAATCGCACCACCAAAACAAGTTTTACGTCGCCCAAGCCGCAGAACCAGTGTGGTCTAGGAAAGTTACCAACATGCACTTTACAAACCAAAGTTTTTGGAGCAAAATAAATCTACTAAGCTATCAAGAGGACACATCTGAACCAGTCTAGATCTTCTCGCAAGGAACTTCCCAACAACATCTTGCACGACTCATCCTCGATGTCTTCCTTCCCAAGCAACATAGACGTGTCACCCCCAGCATCCATCACTGCCAAGCGATGCGCATCAACTCTCCAGACTGCTTGTTTAGTTTTTGTACTTTCCAAGAGAGAAGTTGGAGACAATATCGCTGGTAAGAATCTATTGATCTAGATCCACATACATCCTTCTCCATACCTCTTGCACGCATGGCCATGCTTTTCCCTGAAATCATATGTTGTTACACGGTTTCCAAATAGCCCACAACATAGTATTGCACACGACATTGATTAGAGAATTCTTCTTATCGCCACCATCTGGCGACATATGCCAAATTTACTCCTACATAAACCCAAAGCATCTCAGAGATATAAGTCCAAACAATTTTTTCCACAAAGTAATCGAAAAAGAGATGATGACAAGTTTCACTTTCAGAGCAAACAGACAAGTTCCGTCGATGAAAATTCTTTGTTTAGTTAAATTATCTCTCGTAAGTAACATGTTATTAGCTAACAACCAGAAAAACACATGCAAACAAGGGGGAACTTGCAAGACCTCATGTGTATGCATAGGAACAATCCCTCTATTATTAATAATAACAAAGGAAGAGCTAACGTTGTACGTCCTTGAACCAATTCGAGCCAGCGCATATATTGTTTCTGGGTTACAATCCTTCTAAAGGTCAACCTCAGCTCATCATCTTTCCATGCTTGAGCAACAATGATGTCATGTTCATTAACAATAACAAACATGTCCCAAAAGTTAACGGCAGGCCTGCATGTACCTAAGCACACATAGCTCCAAAATTTCACACCTTGGCCATTACCCACCTGCCAACAATACCCTAGTTTAGCAGCATGAGCAGCCCACACCACACTTTTCCAGAATGAAGAGTATGTTGTAGGTCCAGAGCAGAAAATATTTGGATCAGGTTCATATTTAAAATCTACCATTTTCCTCTAGATCTTATTAGAATATAGACATCTTTAACCCAAGAGGCCAAGAGAGAGAGAGAGAGATTAAAATCTCTAAGGTATTAAACCCCAAAACCCCCATACTCTTGTTTCATACACACCAAATCCCAATTTGCCAAGTGGTATTTCTTATTCCCATTCATGTCCCTCATGACAAAATGAAACATTTGAGAGTTAATAATTTTAATTGCCCATTTGAGAAACTTAATGACAGAAAGCAAATACATAGGGATAGTTGCAGTACATGATTTAAGTAGAACAAGTGATACTAAAAAATGCAGAACAAGTCTAGTTTTATAGTTTAAAAGCTTCCCTCTCGACCCAGGAAAACGCTTAAAGGTTTTATCAACCACACGTTCAAGGTTTTGTTTACTCAATTGCTTATAATGCAAAGGGCCAAGGTATTTGCAGGGGAAGTTAGCAATTTTACAACAGAAGGTTTGTTAAATCCTATTAGCATCCACTTGATCCATGTTGACATGCATTAGGTCAGGTTTATGTTAGTTAATGTGCATGCCAGACATATTCTGAAAACAAGAAAGCGACCATTTCAAATTCCTGGCATAATCAACATTAGATTTAAAGAAAAAGGATGGTGTCATCACTCATCAACATATTGCAAGCTGATGACATCTCCAGGGATTACTTGTGGCAGCAGACCTCGAATCATACCAGCATGTATTGGCAAATTTACTCAACATTTTGTAGAAAAAACATATGCTATCATGTTAAACAAGATGGGTGAGCTCGGATCTCCTTGTTTAATCATCACATACAAAGACCCCCTCCCCCCCCACACACACACACGCCCCAGCACCACCAATATACTTCTAATCAAACCTCTAAAGATGGTTCCAAAGCATCTAGATTGAAGCATCACATCAAGGAAAGCCCAATCTATACTACTCTAGTATAGGCTTTTTCATAATCCAACTTAAGGACAGAGCAGACTCCCCTCTAGAATGAGCAACATGGATCAACTCCTGCGCTGCTACAACACTTTCAAGGTTGAATCTCCCTTTGATAAAGGTTGTCTGGTTGGAAGCTATAATTCTACAACCAATAAAAGAAATCATGTCGGTAATAAGTTTAGAAATAATTTTAAGCTGCAATTGCCCAAACTAATCGGTCCAAACTTTTTGGGCACGCCTAGAGCTCAGGCGACCGATATTTTTAAATCTCAGTCAGCTGACACCATCCCATAGTTTCAATTCCAAGTAGAAACCCATTTGCAACTCACATGTCACATGAATCACGATGCAGATCTTATGAATAGTGAGTTGTAACCTATGTGCAACTAAAAATATAGTTGCAGCCCACCTCCAACTTGAAAATTCTCAGTTACATCGCACCTGCTACTAACAAATAACACGAGTTGCGATGCAAATCTAATGGCGATGGACTTCCAACCCATGTGAAACTGAAAACATCTCAGTTGCAACTAGCGCACAAATCGTGATGCAAATCTAATGCACATGGAGGCAACTGAGATTTAGTTAATATTCGGACGCCTGAGAACTAGCAAATCCAAAACCTTTTCATATCCCGAGCATCTGGTTTCTTAAGGATGAGAGTAATAAAGAGGTGAGCCTAACTCACTTGGCTAGTGGAGTGAATGTACAACCCAGACACTCATGTCCAAATCCTCATGGGCGCGAATTTGGGTTCTTATTATTTAAAAAAAAAACTCACTATGGGGGCTTCCCCCACCGCTTTCCTTTTTTTTTTAAAGGATGAGAGTAATAATTTTATAACTAAGCCTCTTGCGACATTAAGATCAGCACTCTCAAACTCTCTAACCAAGGTCATAAGGGTTTCATTTATCAGGTCCCAAATCTTTTTTTTTTGAAAGTTTTTTTTTTGCCATTTTCATTAATTGAGAAGAAGGTTTTAGACATTAAGCGCCTAGGACACGCCCTAGGACTTGCAAAAGGACCTCACTCTCCCGATATTCCATAGCCCGAAAATTTGGCACCGGCCAAAACCCACGCCCTCGTCTCATCTTTGATGCGCGAAACGACCACAAAGGTCGGCGAGGCAGCGTGCCTAAAAATCCTAGCATTGCGTTCCTTCCAAATTTCCCACGAGACAAGCATGATGATGGAAGACATCGCCTTCCTAGGCGCCCTATAATCGGTGACGAGCTTTGTCCACCACTCGTCGACACTAGTAGCATTACCCCATTGATATATTTCCTATGATCGGAAAATCCATCAGGGTCTGGAGCACTACGAGCATAAGAGCACCACTCTGCCTCCTTGATTTCCTATATAGAAAACGATTTTTGGAGAAGTTTATTTTCCTCATCACTTACCATGTCATCAGGGTACCAAAAATCAGGACCAGTAGAGTAGTAGACATATTAACTTTTTCCTCATAGGCAAACATTTTTTTTACAAAAATCAGAATCTACCCGAAACATTTGGGGTATGTTTATATTTGGAAAGTATTAAGTGGTTTTTCTGGCGAGTAAAGTAGTAAGTGGGTTGCATAAACGCTGTCCTATCCGCGCTAAAAAAGAATGAAAGAAACAGAAGACGTTCTCCTCCTCCCGGCCCCGAAACCGCGAAAGACCAGGAGTGAAACAGCAGAGATCAGAGGCGCGTCAACTTGTGTGTTCCGGCGCTCGATCGGTTTACCGTTTCCACTCATAGCAAGGCGCCCGAGCGCGGCACTAGACCCGTCTCCGGCTCCGGCCTATATATATGGCAATTCATTGGCCTCTCCTATTCCCTCTCCCAACCACACCACCACCACTTCCTCTCTTCTTCCACCATTGGAGGACAGCACAAGCTCTGCAAGCGGGCGGGGGGAGAGGGATTGAACCACAAACAATTATCACTCCCACATACCACATCCACACACGGGATAGCTAGACTCAGATCAGAGAGAGAAAGATCAGGACGGAGTAAGGCGACAGCAGTGCGTGCGTGCGTGCGTGCGTGCGTGAGAGGAGGGTATAGGGCGGCCGGAGGCGCGCGGAGAGCCATGGACATCGACGGCGGCCGCCAGGTCGCGTACCTTCCCCGCTGCAACGGCGACGTCGACGATGACGGCAAGGAGAAAAGGACAGGTACGTCTGATCACTGCTTTGCTTCTCCCTCCTACGCTCGCCGTGATCGATCGGTTAGGTTTCCGGCCACCGGTGATCGATCGATCGACGTTGATGCCGGCCGGCCGGGATAGATTCAACATTCCTGGTCGATTGGATGAAGGGGCCTGGAAACCGAGGCCGCGCTTCGTGAACCGGGAGAGCCCGTGAATGAAGATGGGCGTAGGTAGACCGTAGTAGACGCGTACAGTACAGTACTCCATAATCCATATACGACGCCATTAATGTCCTCTGATGCGAATTCCCACGGAATTAAAGCCTGCCTATACCACCAATCTAGTACCATGCATACTCATTTTTGGGCGTAGTAGGCCATTTTTGGGCGTATTCACCGCTGGTAAATGAATGCCTTCCACCGTCCAGCCGCTGCATGCCACAGAGAGGGCCTGTGCATGCGCATCCATTTTTGTGCTCCATTAATTGCCGCCTGGAATCTCTGTGGTAAATGACAAGCTTGCCAATGTTTATCCCTTGATGATTCCTGTCACATACAGTATGTAGATTCATGCATGGATCGACGTTTTCGAATCTTTTAGAAGAGAGAATCACATGTGTAGATTTAATAGGAAAGGATCGCGCTGGGTATCTCTGGCGATCTGATGCATATATATGGAAGCACAGTATAGACGTATTAATTCGCGATTCTCTCAGTCTTATTTCCTACTATATTTGTGTTTTTAGAATGGATAACTGTTAATTTGTGTAAATATCTACCATGAAGGGCCTGCTTATCCGTGAAACGGACAACTGTTCATTAAGGGTACTAAAATTCTGCCTAGTTTAAGTGGCAAAGTGTTCCGATTCACACATGGTACTGCCAGCCACTTCATTTTTTCACTTTAGAATCCTAATACAAAGATGTAGATACTGAGCTACTACTGCTCCTTCATAATACTAGAATCTTTTCTCTTGATTGCAATCCACACCATTCATTGCTTGTCTTCATTGTTTTGATTGGATTGGGCTGCATGGTACTCTATCTTCTTGCCATGGCTGGCTCTTCTACGATGAGAGTCAAGTTCTTAGTTCTTATACCTCTCTTTTTTTGGTTCTTACACCTCTTCACTTGGTACAACGTACACTTGGTATCACCGAGCATTCTATAGACCAAAGCTAGTAATGACGGTGAACATATTGCGTTCTACGCCGAGTTGAAACTGCATATGTTACAATGCAAAAAATACTCTCGTATATCGAGCACAAGTTTTTCGGCTACAGAGAAAAAGAGAAAATGTCGAATTTTTCATTATAGAAAGACCAATCGCTCTTCTAGATTGTTCTTCAGACAAGTTCCAGATGGCCATAGTGTTTGATCGACTTATGTTGAGATATTTAACACTATCTACATTCATGCCACGGTAGTCTCTACTCTCTAGCGGTCCAATCAATAGGTTTTTCTCCATATAAATGGCACGCCCTTCTAAACGTGCCTCATGAGATAGGCACAGGTCAAAGAGACCAGGCAAAAAAGAACGGTCGCCATGGAAGCTTAGGCGGCCGAGGTAGAGCCCCTTGAATGAAATATTGCCAAAATCCAGCTGCTGCCGGTCGTGTTATATATCATGTTATCTGATGGTTTCCCGTAGCTTTCCGATAGATGCTACTGCTGCCTAGAGCTGCCGAGTACGAGCATGTTGCCAACTCTGCTTTCTGCGAATGGAGATCACCGAAAGTCGTCTATTTCATTGCCTTGTTTTCCTAGCATCCGTACATCTCTTGTGATTCTGTTATGGGTCGGTTCGATGTACCCGTCAAAGAAGAGCGACAGTTATAGACTGATGGCCCAAAAAAGGTACGCTGCAATGTTGTGTTGAGCACTTGAGCTTCTAGGTATCAATCAGTCCGCACGCCAAGTGTAAGATGATTAAATCAACTCCTCATTCTTGAACATTAATTCCACATGTCTGGCGTAACGAACTACCGATGAAGGATTAGGGTGGTAGTGCGAATTTTCTGCTTCGATCTTATAGAAGCTCGTTAGAGCTTTTGTTTGAAACTTCAATTGCCAGAAGAATCGATAGAAATTGCAAACGTACAGAGCCGGCCATACTTTTTGGAGTTAAAACCCAGTAAAATTGATCAAGTGACCCATAAGCTGAGAAATCTGAAGAACTGCCTTTTGCCCTTTATTCGTACGTCCCAGGAACTGTATGGACGGCCACGGCGCACATCATAACGGCGGTGATTGGCTCGGGCGTGCTCTCGCTGGCATGGGCCATGGCGCAGCTCGGGTGGGTGGCCGGGCCGCTGTCCCTGGTGCTCTTCGCCGCCGTCACCTTCTACACCTGCGGCCTCCTCGCCGACTGCTACCGTATCGGCGACCCCGTCACCGGCAAGCGCAACTACACCTACACCGAGGCCGTCCGGTCCTACCTAGGTACTCACTCTCCCTCTACACACTCACCTCATCAGTGTGCAAGCTGCAGAACTGATACTCGCGAGCGCGTGTGTGCAGGCGGTTGGCACGTCTGGTTCTGCGGCTTCTGCCAGTACGTCAACATGTTCGGCACAGGCATCGGCTACACCATCACCGCCTCCATCAGTGCAGCGTAAGTCTCGTCGAGTTTCCTACCTGAAAGGCTGAAACTGAATGAACATGCATGCCTGGAACTGGAAGTGACTGACCCATCCTGGCATGCATGCGTGCAGGGCTCTGAAGAAATCCAACTGCTTCCACAAGCAGGGGCACAAGGCCGACTGCAGCCAGTACCTGAGCTCCTACATCATCGCGTTCGGGGTGGTGCAGGTCATCTTCTCCCAGGTGCCCAACTTCCACAAGCTCTCCTGGCTCTCCATGGTCGCCGCCGTCATGTCCTTCTCCTACGCCACCATCGCCGTCGGCCTCTCCCTCGCGCAGACCATCTCGGGACCCACGGGGAAGACGTCCCTCACCGGCACGGAGGTCGGGGTCGACCTCGATGCGTCGCAGAAGGTGTGGATGACGTGCCAGGCGCTCGGCAACGTCGCCTTCGCCTACTCCTACTCCATCATCCTCATCGAAATCCAGGTTAGTTCAGTAAACTCCAGTACCATAGTACCTAAAAAAGATGTTACAATTGTGAAGTAGACGTGCTTTTGCGGGTGGTGATGATCTGACATTGCGATTGCATGCATGCAGGACACGCTGGCGGCACCTCCGGGGGAGAACAAGACGATGCGGCGGGCGACGATGATGGGCATCTCGACGACCACGGCGTTCTACATGCTCTGCGGCTGCCTGGGCTACTCGGCGTTCGGCAACGCCGCCAACGGCAACATCCTCACCGGCTTCGGCTTCTACGAGCCCTACTGGCTGGTGGACTTGGCCAACGTGTGCATCGTCATCCACCTCGTCGGCGGCTTCCAGGTGTTCCTCCAGCCCCTGTTCGCGGCCGTGGAGGGCGGCGCGGTTCGGCGGCACCCGGGCCTGGCCCGTGGCCGCGGCTCCGTCCTGTTCCGGCTGGTGTGGCGGTCGGCGTTCGTGGCGCTCATCACGCTGCTGGCCATGCTCATGCCCTTCTTCAACAGCATCCTGGGCTTCCTCGGCAGCATCGCCTTCTGGCCGCTCACCGTCTTCTTCCCCGTGGAGATGTACATCCGGCAGCGGCAGATCCCGCGGTTCAGCACCAAGTGGGCCGCGCTGCAGAGCCTCAGCTTCGTCTGCTTCCTCATCACCGCCGCCGCCTGCGTCGCCTCCATCCAGGGCGTCCGCGACGCGCTCAAGACCTACACGCCCTTCAAGACCAAGTCCTAGATCGGTCGTCGTCGGCGATGAGATAGATCGAATGTCCATATACTTCACTGCTCCTGCTCCTGCTCTGCTGCGCTCTGTCCCGAACTGTTCGTCTTGCCTTCCTGTTAGTATGTAGTAGTTCAGGGTTAAATGGATGGGGAACAACTTTAGCGGTATTGGCCTGCTATCCTACTAGTATGCGATGGATTACAGGTCGATCGTTGAAGAACATGCAGTGCGAGTATTGTGTTGAACTACAGACTTGGTTCCATACAGTTGCAGACTTCCAGTGCTCTGCAGTACTTGGTTTCAGAGAATTGCCGTGGTTCGGTACAGTATTGTTCTTGCTGCTAGCAGTGTACCATTTGTCGACACATCGGATACATGTTCTGTGCGATAGTATTCGGATGTCAACACCCGTTCAAAAAAAGAATACACCCTGTCAAAAAAAATAAACAATCGGATGCCAATTGAACTCCATGTCTCGTCACTCGTCAGAGCAGAAAACGAGCATGTAGCAGAGCGAAATGACCAGTCTCGTTCCGTTACCTGGACCGAAACAGGACGAGGGATGTACCACCACTAGCGAGAAGAGCAGACTAATCTCGGAGCCTCGGACGAGCTTTGCCCACTAGAAAGAAATGATTTAAGTTGGACAACTTGTTGATTCTTCACTAAGAAATGTAACAGGCTACATGGGCCGCAAATTTGGAGCGGTCATATAAGAGGCTCAATTTGCAGTTTTAACGTGGGCCATTGTTTCACAGTTTTTTCTTTTCTTTGAAAACAAGGATGACCCCGGTCTCTCTGGATCAATTGATGCACAAATTGACTATTCTAACAATGTTTAGCAAAGCCAAGCATCGATGCTGAACAAATTGGCTACAAAAAAGGATAAATTACGATGCCATCGAAAAAGGATTAATCTCGCGACAGCATCTCCAAAAACCTCCATAAACACTGTGACATTTGACCAGACACAGAAAAGTTCACTACTCCTATATAAGCACGCCACTGTTGATGTGCCCAACAAATTAGTATTGGAGATTTCATAGCCAATGTTGAGTTTTGAGTCAGCACGTTCAATAAGGACACAACACCGATACATAACGATCATTGATGACGACTTCCACTAGCTTTGATGTAAGTTTATAGTTTATCAATGATCTTTATATTCCGGTTCCATTAATCTTGTGTAGCATCTTATTTAGAAAGGGGGAGATGCTCGGCATATTCACCTTACATCTATTTATTTCAATCCGAGTTACAGTTTATGAGCCACATAGGGTTAGGCATGAATCAACCATCTAAAATTATACATCATGAAGAAACTTGATTTAACATGTGCTTCATCAAACAAGGAACGATGTGGCATGCCTAAACATATCTTGTGCCACCAATTCCAATCGGATGCACCCAAAGTTTATGTGACTTTGTATGTGCTTGGATTGGAGATAGGACCACAAATGATCTAATGGGTAACCAAAGAAATAACCTACATAAAAAATGACCTCTTGTTTAGAAGTGATAAGTCATTATGAACACGCCACATAGTTCATAATAAAGCACAAACTTCCTCTTGGATTTGAACTTTATTCTTTTTAACAATTCTGTTCAACCAATTGTCGAACAAATTCGTTATATTGTGTAACTTCTTATATAACTAATAAACTTTCTGAAGTAATTGATCGCTATTGGCCTGGCAAGCACATTGCAAGCTGAGACGGTGAATCTAGCAGCTGAAATCTAGCCTACACTGCACAAGCATGCGCGCGCATGGATGAAAATTGGAGGCAGGCAATCAGTCCTGGATATAGCAAGGATATTGCTTGTGTCTTGGCAGGAGGATCTAATAAAAAAGGTGGAGAAATCTCTGAAGACGGTTACTATCTGGGGTAAGAGAAAAAAGAGGGGAATAACAAAGAAACTTTCGACTGATACGTGATCCTAGAATTGTTGTCAGATCGCGGTTGTTACAGGTAGAGGGAGGTTGTTGCTTGCCTTAGATGTTGCTCTTTGTGGTTGTGTGGCCTTCTCCATGTGGACATGTGGTGTTGATGTGTGTTGTATGGTTTTCGTCCGGTTTCTTCCGCCAATAAACCGGACACCTTCTTCTTAATTAATGAATAAGGCAAAGTTTTGCCTTCATTTCCAAAAAAAAAAAAAAAAAAAAAAATTGAAGGCAGGCAATCAGCACTACTATCTGGTATCTCTCGACGCCCAACCCTACACGGCTACACTGGACCAGATGCCCCGTAATCTAGCTTAGTTTGGTACGATCGATTGCTCCAAATGAGTGCCTTCTTGCACTAGCACATTGATCATCACTAATCACTAGTCTCGAAGAAAAGTGCCGCACTAGATTTTCTGATCGTGATATCTAATACTGGAATCAAAGTGTCTTCTCTTGGCAGACTTTTTTGGTTGGGAGGTGGCAACTTTAACAATTACTCCTCCCATATAAAAATATAAGTCATATTTAGTTTTATGAAAACAAGGCCGTGACCAGCATACCCATTTAGAATATGATTTATACGATACACATTATATATTTGTACTTATGAACACAAATTCGATGATGTCTATGTCGTGTCCAATAAAACCGTATATCGAAATTTTAAAATAATTATTGACAAAATAAGTTCTTAACGAATAATTTTCTTAAGTCAATGAATAAGCTGATCACTTCTAGATGACCCATACAATTCCAAAGAAGGCAATACCCAAGGGAATTGATACCACAACCTAGACAATTTTAACAACACAGGAAGCAACATCACAATCACGAGTTACCCCCACAACCTGAAGCATCTACCCTCAAGCTACGACCGAAGTACCCTAGAAATTCTATGCAAGTATAAAGCAGTGAGAATAACATGAAAGGCGAGAAATAATCGTCCAGTCCATAACCGCAGACCCGATTATGACCATGTTGATCGAGGCACAAACATGTCGTGATAACCATCACCACTAGCCCAGTAGCCCACCATAACAACATTGACCGAAGCACAAGCATGGCACGATAACAGTCGCCACCAGCCTAGAGCAACCACCACTCGAGAAAATCTTGGGTATAAAGACACGATACCGCCTAAAAGGAATGGCCACGAGGCTATCAACAACGCGCCACCCAAATTATCCGAAGAGGGGGAGGGATCAGCACTTGCCGATAAGACGGAGAACGATGCATCACCCATACGAGAGGAGGGCGCATACACCTTCCGATACAACTTCATTTTTATTGAAGAATCCAACTAGAAAGACATATCAAACTATGAGTGCGAATAGCGGTAAATGTGAACATAAAATGAAGGATATATCTCCTCTCTTTTTTTTCCTGTGAACAGGTAAATGTAAAATCCAACTGATATTGGTCATTATCACTGTCGAGGCGACAGGAAGCGTACGTGGCAGGATTATGAGCTCCTATGTTCTGCAGGGAATCAGCGCACGTACAGTAGGGTGACTGCAACTGCAAGTTGCAAGCATGGCAGTGACCGCCGTTGTTGACTGACAAGAGCGACTGCGACTGGAATAGTAGAAGAATATATCACGTCGGATTCGCGGGTCAACAAGTCTTCCTGATCGGTGCGGCTTATTGTGGTTCAGCCACTGATTACTTATCCCTTATCGCTCCAGCGTTTAAGCGTTTACGCTAGGTCAGAATCCTTTGACGTGAATTTCGTCTTTACGTGCCTCGGTATCGTATCATTTGTTTCCTCGATCAACGGGCTATTCCTTAGCTAGCAATAGCATTGCCGAATTGCTGGCCAGTCCAACGGTAGTTGAGCCAGTGTGATACTTTTGCCAAATGCCAACTTTGCATTGAGACGATTCCATAGTTGCATCTAGAGGGTAAACAGGAGGAAGTGATGCTTCCTCAACCTTGAGCACTCAGGAGTAACTATTTAATCCAGTGCAAGCTCATCTCGTGCATTGTGCAAATGGCACAGTTTTTGGATTTGGAAAGGGGGACTCCATATTTTGGGTTAAAGAACTGCTAATGGCAAAACAAAAAATGTATCTTACTGCACTTGTGCATAAGAACCGGTTGTTCTGTTTCCACAGGACGGCGGCGGATATATCTTAACATTTTCAACGCAGGTCAAAGGTAAACCCAAGCATTTGACAGCAAACTCATTCGATTGCGGAAAAAACAGACGCAAAATCTTCAGTATACATATCAACAAACACCTCTCAAGAGACATGCCTAGCACCAACAGTTTCAGTTTTCTCTACAAACCTATTGTGTCCTTCCGAGCTCTACAAACAAAACCGAACCGTCTCACCTAAATCGGTTGTAATCATGTAAGGGTTAAACGAATGAAGGTCACATGAAAAGAATATGATGAATGAGGGTCACAAGCTCATGATGAGCTACCACTCAGACTGTGTGACTACTAGACTCGAGTAGCCTGTCTGCCTCCGAAGGCATATCAGATGACATTTCAAAATTTTGCTTGGCGGTCATCTTGTTCCACTCATTCTCGACACGGAAAAAGACCCACTGAAACCGCCTCAACATTTCCAACGCTGTTATCGCGAAAACCGTGAGGTAGTTGTGCCGAAGATGCGCAGACAGCTTGTAGGTCCATGCACAGCGGCTTATGAGATTGCTGCCTAACACCCAGTAATATACCTGTAGAGCAATCACAACAGGACTAGTGAGAAAAGTATGAGGACAGGATAGGCAGGCAGCTTAAACCATGTACATATATTCAAGACTATACCCAGCTCCGCCCATAAAGAAGATTTGTCCATGTGCTTGGGCTTTTGAACATGAAAATCCTGGTTAAAATGCTGCAGGGATAGAGATAAGCTCATCAGCAGCAAAGCAAACACATGTTTAAGGTGTAAATTTTTTTTTTGGTAAATACAGGCACCTCAAATCCCAATCACGCTTTATATCCCAGTAGAAAGAATACAGAGAATTTATAACACCCGAAACAAGCCAGAGGGGCCGGTAGAAGCTAACCCACTGCTCAGAGAATACATGATACTTGAGTGCCGATAAGAAAATCACTGGAACTGCTGTTGAGTACTTGAGTGCTGGATTTGAGATAAAAAATACTGGTAAGTGATTCAAGAAACAGGACTACAAAACATACAACCAAATCTAAATCTTACAGTTTAAACATCCAGGTCATCTAGTAAAATAAATAAATGAACAACCAGAGCTGCTGTATGCTGAGTAAGGATACCATTCAGAAGACAACTCTTCTCCTTTGTATCCTTGTACTGTCGAAGACATTGGAAGAAACGCCACAAATAAGGTAGCACGAGAACTAGAGGAATGGATATAGAGTGGCTACCACAAACTGAATCGGCTTCAAACCAAGCAATTGTTGCCACCTGTAAAATTTCAAAATTATGTGGACATTATAGAGGAACAAGATATTCCAGCATTAGCATGTTATCTGCCATGGAGAATGCTTACGAGTGACAACACAATGACCATAGTAAAAGGACAGTGGAGAAATTAACCTGACGATTGACCATGCGACAAACTGATCGTTCCAAATCTGAGAACACCTGCCAGGAAATATAACAAAATTAAAAAATGCTACAAAATTTAAAATCTCAAATTAGGACAACAAAAAGCTAGAAACATTCTCCACAAAACTCAGGAATAGCATGAACCACATTTCAACTTTCAAGTAGATTACAAATAGCCACGGCGAGAAACAGATAGTCATATAATATTAAACTGAACTCATGTCGTAGTATCTTTAACAGTGACCTTTACTTTGCAGGATCTATCTCCAACAGTGATAAGCTAAACAATCCACAATCAATACTTCTATAAATTACTAGATACCTTTGACATAGATGTAAAGATATCAGCCAAAAAGAAGTCGGGGAATGTAATTGCCTGCAGATAAGGGCAAAAAAGATTATTGAATTTTATTTGATACAACTATTGGCTCAACAGGAAGCAGTAAGCACGATCATATTGATATACCATAATGGTCACCACAGCCTACTATACTGTTTCTAGCATGATGTAAAGCAAAACCTATGGTACACATTAATAACATTGTTAACAACTTACTTGTAAGGGAAGTAATATACGCAACGTCGTCCTCAGAAAGTAAAAGCGTGAGGATAAGTAAAACATATCAAAAGGAGAAAGAAGGATTATAAGAAGGATAGCATACAAAAGAACCTGCACAGAAACAGAAAGATACGTCAATTTCCCCGCCCACGATTTGAAAAGTAATGCATCGCTACAGAATATGGAGTATGCGCAGCACGGTTTTTTGTTGTTGATTTCAATTTAAAGAAGAAACAAGTGTGCCACGAATCAACCAGAAATACGGATTCACTCTACTGTTACAAGCAGACAACAGGATGCATACAGGTATATTAATTCTGTTCAAGTGTAGATGTACCATTAATTTTCATGCACATGGACTGTTCCAAAATGGGCATTTCAGTTGATATGATTCAGGAAGATTCAACTTTAAGAAGTGCCCTAAGTGCATTGAACAATGAAGTGACGAGCTACAAATGGACCTTTCAATTGATAGTTTGATACGATTCAGGAAATTAGATTCAAACTACCGCTAAGATCATCTACTATGACATAATGTATGTTCCAACTTATTGATTAACACTGCATATACAGACAGACATACTCAGCAGCACACTAATTTAAGTATGCCATATAGCTCTGGGGATAATATTCCTGCACACCTTAGAGGACAAAAATCTCATGAACTCAAGCACACAAGAAGAAAGCATGGAATGAACGACTGAATGGGCTGGATATTACACTGGTTGAGATGCAGCAAGCGATACTTCCCCATGAGAGTACAGATATAGGTAAGCCGTCATACTTGTCGGGACAATTAAAGTAAGCCATGTAGCAGACTGTCAACAAAACAAAAATATTACTTTGGCAGCATACTATGTAAGATATAAGTAATATGAGAATTCATACAGCATAACATTAACATATAAGAACATGGATGAATGCACAAAAGACAAAAATAAAACAATATCTAGCACACAAGATCAAGATATATAGGTTAAAAAAGGAGCCAGCTTCATAAAGAAGGTCAATCACCACTCACATTAGAAATGCACCTTGCACAGGTTATTCTCAAGAATAATTATCCAAACACGGCATGCTTATGTGAAACTACAGTAGGTAGTATCTACGGAGTGTAGTTGCATTGAGAAAAAAATGGACTGGCAACTTAATGAATGTTGTGGAGTTGGAAGTTAACTTTTGAACAAATGTGGTACAAACATGTTTAGGAAACTCCAGACATTGTCACAAATCACAACAACCGTATGTCACAAACATTACCCAAAAAATGTATGCAGCAGATATCCTATCGAATGCATTAGTTCTGTGGATAGCCAAGTCAGTTCAAATAAACTAAACAGGAAAATTTACTTCGGCAAGTACAGGCTCAAGTAACATCTAAAAATGCAAATGCAATCAAGAGAGATAGATAGGCGTACCCTCCAAATTTCTCGGTGTGATAGATGTGTTTGTGCAAGATCAAATACTTTTACATAATTCACTGATGATTGCGCAAAGACCCACAAGTTTACTCCCCATAACCAAATCATCAGTGCCTACAATAAGAACACTCAGCACCGTTATATAGATGCACACCGAGAGGCTTATTTTCTGTCTTAGCAGGTAATTAAGTTGAGCATGGTACACGTAGAGTAAAAATAAAAACTCACCACAAGGAGAGGATTATAGTATAAGAATGCCTCGTAGAGAAATAAGTCTCGCAAATCAGCGCTCATTCTCATAACCGAGTCCCACCCTATCTGTAATCCCAAGAGAACCAATTACCACACAATCAATTCATGCATAAGAAAAAGGTCACAGACAGATGATATAGAGACTACCTTGCAACAGCAGAAACCCCACATGAGAAACAATATAACCTGAAAAAAACAGGTTGATAAGCAATTTGACAGATAAAATCCAGGCCAGCAGATGTGAAATAGAAAAAACAGGATATTTTTGGTACAATTGGTTAATTTATACCGAGGATCAGGGAAATATATCGTCATATACAAATACATGTAAATATATTTGAGCCTCTTAGAGGAAACTCAGTTATAAGTCATCGGAGGAAACAATATGCAGCTCCAACAGGTCAATGGCAATGCTGAGAGGCCATTCCATCGCCTTAACAAACTCAGCAGGCATTTTGTGCAACATGATACATGGAATACAGACGCTATCATCACAATGTTATTATTATGTGATGGAGAAAGGCGCATCCCAGACTAGCAGAGAGTAGATGGCACATGAGTTTCAGCCCGATTTACAAAGTTTGCATATCTAAGGCGATGAAGAGACAGAAACATCAGATGTGGGCTTGTCATTTTTCCTGTATTCTCATCATTGCATTCTAAGTAAGTACTAACAATGGTCACTCGAGTGAATTCTTCCGAAACAGGGTAATAGTCCACCGATTCCAAGGAACACTACACAATTACAGTACTTACAGGCAACTGCATGTAATCAGTTCAACAGGCAAAGACCATTTGAAATCGGAGCTCAGGATTGTGAAACTTGCGTTTATAGAACTAAAACATGCCATAGGGGAAAAGAAGGGGTTGAAGAACCTACCTTAAACCGCCAAAGAAACAGCGGCGAAGGCATGCCTACAACCGTAGGGACGGAGGCGCCCTTCATCTCGCCGGCGACCCCGGGCCTATGCGCACGCAGGCGCGGCCCCTGCGCCTCCGCAGAAACCCTACGTACGCATAGGTTTATCACACCACATCAGCAACATGCAACGGAATCCGCGAGCAATCGAGAAAAACGGACGAGCACGGGATATAACGGAGCGGGATCTCGCCGCTCTCCCCCGCGAAACAGACCCACCCTGCCAGAGGAGGTGCCGCGGCGGCTTACCGGGAAGAAGCGGCCCGGATATCCACTTGGGCAGCGGAGGAGCCGCCGTCGAGGACGGTGGAGGCCGGAGGGGTCGAGACACTAGGCAAGCCCACAGCTGCCGCCGGCTTGCGGAGGAAGACCCAATCGAATCAACAGATTTCGATTGGAAACCTGAAAAAATGATTCAGCTGAGTCGTGAGGATCTGCCGGATCTGAGGCGGCTGCTCCGGCGTCGCCTTCACCCGCTCCAGCAACAGAGGGAGAGATCCGGGAGGCCGCCGGTCGCCTTCAACCGTGCAGCAAACATGTGGCGGAGGAAACCTGGATGGACGACGACGACTCATTCACGCACGAATCCCAAAGCATGTAGTGCTATGTGTCCTGTATGGAAAAAAAATCGTGACTTTCTAAAGTACTTCTGATGCTCCCAACAAGGATTTTATACACATGGGGTACATAGGCACCCGATTGTCAAAAGTACTTATAACACACATACAAGTTTTTACAAATTTTGAAAATTTCATTGATATGATACATATTGTTGGATCAACTATGATCTTACTAAACTTGAGCTAACAATGTAGACCGATATGTCTACTTAATGTTAGATTGTGGCAGAACATGTGGTTCCACTCTCAGACGACCTTTACTTAACGGAGAAACATCCTAAATTGGGTGTTGATCCCACGTGGTACGATACATGAACTAGACGGAAAAAACTGAATGGGGTGACCTTTATAATTGACTTTGAAAAGGGCAAATGTAAAAATCAAAGTGTATTTTTTCCAGCAAACTCTAGAAATGAAGGAATTCCCCAATTGTGGCAAGTTTGGATCCATAGTTTTGTTACTGGAGGTAATATATATAGCTAATACAATCAATGACAAAGTTGCTCATTACTTGCAAACAGAAAAAAAATTAAGAGAGTGCGACCCAGTATTTTCATAGTACTGATATGTTAGCCGACGTGATTGACTGTGCAAAGTTCCACTGTCAAAAATTGATGGGTGTAGTGCCATATATAGTGGATGGTCTATCTATCCTTGAATATGCACATGACATGATTCTTTTTATGAATTATGACCTCGGGGAAGTAAGAACCTAAAGTTAATATTTTCAGCGGTCACACAAACTATGAGGGCTTAAGTATATTTTTCATAAAAAAAGAATTTATGTTTCGATGGGGCCCAAGATGTGCATCTGCCCAATGTGCCAAACTATTCGGATGCGACCAATGTCAATTTTCAGTTAGATACTCTACTATTTTGATATATTATTGAAAACTAACAAACATTGACTAAAATTTTGATGGAATGTGGTTTGTCATCCAAAAAGATCAGCTTGGTCTTGGTATTCAGGATCCCACACATGTTAAAGACGATGGGGTGTGGCAATCTCCGCTAAGAAGAAATTATATAGGCCCAAAATTGTGAAGAGTTCATTCAAAATGTGGGACTCAAACTTATGTGCTGGTCTAATATTGACAGATAAATACTTCTTTGGTTTTGGATAATTTTACCGTCAAGAACAACTCGGAAATTTGATTCTGAAAGAATAAGTTGCTAGGGAATAACACTATCTAGAAAAAATAGCAAACTCTTTTATAATAGCGTTCTTTGTAAGAGTGATACAAGCTCTCTGATTATGGAGACGTCTCCACCAAATGTGATGTTCATTTTTTTTATGAGCTGAATATGAGTCTCTTTTTCACGAATGTCACAATGAAAGTCGAAGAACTGAGAAAAGATGACACTCTCTGGGGCTCAACCAACTCACACTAAAACTGGCATGCCTGATCATAGATATTGTCATTGCGCTCATCCTCCACGGTTATGTTGTGCATGATCGCACAAGGTCGACATCCTTTCTTGCACTCTTTTATTATTTGGTAAACCTCTTCCTCTTCTCATCATTATGATTGGAGATTGTCTTTACAAATATAGTCCATGTAGGGAAGATGCCATCAGCTAGATAGTATGTCTTATTATACGTGTGATCATTGATCTTATAGGTTGATGACCCACAAGTATAGGGGATCGCAACAGTATTCGAGAGAAGTAAAACCTAAATTTATTGATTCGACACAAGGGGAGACAAAGAATATTTATAAGCCTTAACAGATGAATTGTCAGTTCAGCTGCACCTGTGAATAGACTTGCTCGAGACAGATTATCAGTAGCAACAGTTTTATAGTAGTGACAGTAGTGAAATAACAGCAGCAGTGAAATAAAGACAGCAGCAGTGATTATAGTAGACAGCAGGATTAAAATACTGTAGGCATAGGGACGGATGTACGGGCGTTGCATGGATAAGATAATTCATGTAATATCAAGACATAGGTATTTGCAGATAAATAAGATAAAGCATCCAAGTATTTATTAACCATAGGCATGTATTCCAATTTAGTTGTGCGTGCTCGCAATGAGAAACTTGCACATCATCTTTTGTCCTACCAGCCCGTTTGCAGCGGGGACTCAAGGGAATCTACTAGTAATTAAGGTACTCCTTTTAATAAAGTACCGGAGCAAAGCATTAACACTCTGTGAACACACATGATCCTCACATCACAGCCATCCCCTCCGGTTGTCCCAATTATTGTCACTTTGGGGCCTTCGGTTCCGGACAATAATATGTGTATACAACTCATAGATATGATCTAAAACATTGATTATCCTCATGATACAATAACATGTTCAGATCTGAAATCATGTCACTCGGGCCCTAGTGTCAAGCATTAAGCATAACAAGTTGCAACAATGACGTAAAACACCGATAACGGATACTAGGCACCATGCCCTAATGATATTACAGCTATTACATGAACGATCTCATCCAATCCCTACCATCTCCTCAAGCCTACAGCGGGGAATTACTCACACATGGATGGGGGAAACGATGATGGTTGATGGAGAGGCGTTGGTGATGACGATGGCGATGATCCCCTTCGATTCCCCGTCCCGGCGGAGTGCCGGAACAGAGACTTCTGGTCCCCGAATTGAGTTTCGAGGTGGCGGCGGCGCACGGAGGTGTTTCTGGAAAATTGATGAACGTCACTTCGTTTTTAGGTCAGAGGGGGTTTATATCCGAGAGGGGGACCCGAGGGGGTGTTGGAGTCGCCCCCTCATGTGCTGGCGCGGCCAGGTGCCTGCCGCGCCAGCACCTGGTGAGGTGGCCCCTTTGCCCCCCTCCGTCTGGTCTTCTGGCTCCGTGAGTATTCGGGCAAAATAGGAACTTTGGCATTATTTCTGGTGTTTTTCCTGAAAGTTGATTTTCTGCACAAAAACGAGACACCAGGGCAATTCTGCTGAAAACAGCGTTAGTCCGTGTTAGTTGCATTCAAAACACACAAATTAGAAGCAAAACAATAGCAAAAGTGTTCGGGAAAGTGGATACGTTTTGGACGTATCAACTCCCCCCAAGCTTAGCTTATTTCTTGTCCTCAAGCAATTCAATTAACAACTGAGTGCGATAAAAGAACTTTCACGAATACATTTGCTTCATATGATGTGAATATTCTCATTATCTGGCAAATGCTTAGGCTATTCACAATAAGATATATATAAAAGGTGTCACCTAGTTAGTTATGTAAACTATGAAGAGATGCCAATCATACCAATAGTAAATAACATGAAACATATCAATTCACGGGATTGCAAAGCTCATAAGAAAGTATGATAAGGTGGTATCTCGCTTGCCCGAAAGTGTACAGCAAAACATAAATGCCCAAGCACCTCTGAGATTCAAGAGTAGACTAGAGATAAAGATGTCAAAGATAAAAGCATCAAAGTTACACCGCAGTTAACAGTATTCTGGGACAAGCACATTTCACTAAGAATGACAACTATGCTCTCAAGAAGGTGCTCAAAGAAGGATGGTGACTCAACAGTAAGTAAAAGATATGCCCTTCATTGAGGGAAGCAGGGATTTAACATGTGCTAGAGCTTTTCATTATTTTGAAAACAGAGGTAAAATTGTTTTTGAGTGGTGGTTGTTCCGTCAACGAATGGCAATAGAGTTCTTGTTATCTTCCATACTAAGCAAGTTGAGAGCGGTTCCGAATTATTTTAAAATCAAGCATTTATAATACGCATCTTTATATTTTATCTTTTTGATACATTGACACTCCTCCCAACCTTTGCTTTTCACAAACCATGGCTAGCCGAATCCTCGGGTACCCACCAGCAATCACATACCATGGAGGAGTGTCTATTTTTCACTTTTCAAAACTTTTGATATTATAGTGGTCTAACCAGCTCTTTGCAATATTAGTGACAAGCAGATGAAGCATGCAAGTCGGTTACTTAATTAGTATGGAAGATAACAAACCCCAACTACTACTTCCTCATGAGCTCGAAACAGTGGCACAAATTGAGAAGTGTTTGAAGGTTTTAAAGATAGCACATGCAAATTTACTTGAATGGTTTGAAATGCCATACATAGGTATTTATGGTGGACTCTTTGGAATAACTTGGTTTTCAGGGATTTGGAAGCACAAGCAATATTGCTTAGTACAAGTGGAGGCTCGCAATAGACAGGGAAGCGACAATTAAAGAGAGCAATAACCGTCATAATCATGCTTGCGACAAAATAAAATTAACGGAGTCATAAAAGTGATACTAGAACTCTGAGGCAAAATAAATCATCAAGTCTTAATTGACTCTTTGTTTTCAGTCATATACATGTGTGAGCATGTGCCAAGTCGATACAAATGAATTTGTTCAGAGGAGGATACCACAATGTCATACTCTTTCATGAACAAAACAATGCAAGCAAACATCCATAGAAACATGGCATCTACTATTAATAAATTGGAATTGATCATAAGAGAACATAAACAACTAAGCATCCACCAATCGACATATATATTATGCGAACCATCTAAGCATGCTCACATGAATGAGTATATGTACAAAAATAAAAAACAAATAGAGTTCATTACCAGCCTCTTACCCAACTCGAATTGTCATATATCGTCATTATTGCTCTTTCACTTGTGTGGCTTGAATAATATGAAATGAAAACCAATCTCCACGGAGTAATGGATGGCATTGAGCTCTGAAACAAGCTATACAAAACCAAAAGAAACAACAAATGTTTTTGGGATTTTCGGATTTAGGAACTAAAACAGAACAGACAGCAAAGACGAATTTTTCCGAGGACCTTAACATGCTCAGATCAGAAAACTCAAAACTAATGAAAGTTGCGTACACATCTGAGGATCATGCACAAGAAATTTCAGGTCATTTGGATTTTTCTACAGGAAGTTATGATTTAAACGGTGGACAGCAGAAATCTGTCCCTGCGCGAAACAACAAAGCAAAATATTTTTGTGTTTTTGCATATTGAACTGAATTAAATACTAAGAATACTAATATTAGATACTAAAACAAACCAGCAAGAGAAATAACAAAAATTTATTTGGTATTTTTGAGTTTTGGAAAGCAAAGCAAAACATGAACAAATAAAAGAAAGAAAGAAAACTAAAACGAAACATGGATATACAAAGTACCGATGTAATGATATGAAGATGAGTGTGTTATCGGTGTACCTCCCCCCAAGTTTAGGCTTTTGGCCTAAGTGGGAATCAGCCCCATGGAGAATGATGATTCCAGCCCGGCGGGTCAAACCTGGTAAAGTCATATTCTGGCTCGGCTGCGGTGGAGTAAGACCCCGAAAGTCACTCTCTTCGCGATGAACCTTCATCTTCTCATGCACCACTATATCATGTTGGTCTATTGCATATGGGTTCCACTCCATGTTCTGAATTTTTTGACAAATAACATAAAAAATTGATTTTTAGCCAACTAAATGAGGGGAAACCACTATAGTGACTTGCTAGAGACTTAAGCATGCATCAAAACTAGTTATCCTCACTTAGAACAAGCATTTAAACTCACTAAACATGATATCTACAGCAGCAAAATACTCAATATATAATCCACTAAACAAAATTCTACTTGGATAATCGGAGGAGTCACATACCGAAGAGTGAATACCCCAAATCTCAGCAACAAAGATGGGCTGAGCAAGGAGATCGAAAATCTAGAGGAAGAACAGCAAGAACACGATTTTTTCGAATGTGGGAGTGTTTGGTCGGGAGAGAGGAAGGCATGGGAGGAAGGAGAGTAAGTGGGGGGCCATGTGGGCCCCACACCATGTGCTGGCGTGGCCAAAGGGCTGCCGCGCCACCATGTGGTGTGGTGGCCCTGTAGGTCGCCCTGGCCACTCTCTGGTCCTCCCAGAATCCTCCCAGAAAAATAGGAATTTTGGTATAAATTTTTTGAAATTCTGAGATTTTTTTTATTATTATTATTTCCTGGTATTTTGCATTAATAATTTTAATATTGAAAGATTTGTTTTCTAACATCAAATGCAACTAAACTTTGCAAACTAAATGATATTACACTAGGTAAAACAAAAATGAGTGAAAGAAAAGTTGTTTAGCACCTTCATGCATTTAAAATGCACTTGTTAACAAGGTTGATCAAGTCATGCCACCAAATGAATTTTATATGACATAAAAGATTTAAACTTCACGGGACACTCATGTTACCTTGTATCGTATTGGTATGGATCCAATCATAAGAGTTTTGTATTCTTCTATATAAGGACAATCAATACTTCCCACTTTAATAGATCTCACATTGGTAATTGTATTAACTCCACGTATTTTCTCCAACCTCTTGGGAAAATAAACAGTATGTTCTTTGTCATTCACATTGAAAGTTACTTTTCCTTTATTGCAATCAATAACAGCCCCTGCAGTATTTAGAAAAGGTCTCCCAAGAATAATAAACATATTATCATCTTCAGGCATTTCAAGAACAACAAAGTCAGTCATAATCAAGCAATTACTAGCTACTTGAACAGGAACGTCCTCACAAATGCCAATAGGAATAGCAGTAGATTTATCAGCCATTTGCAAAGATATATCAGTAGGTATCAATTTATCAAGATAAAGTCTCTTGTAAAGAAAGAAAGGCGTAACACTAACTCCTGCTCCCAAATCACATAGAGCAGTTCTAACATAATTATTTTTGATAGAGCAAGGAATGGTTGGTATACCTGGGTCACCCAACTTCTTTGGAACCTTGCCATTAAAAGAGTAATTAGCAAGCATAGTAGATATTTCCTCATTAGGAATTTTCATTTTGTTAGAAACAATATCTTTCATATATTTAGAATAAGGAGGCAACTTAATAGCATCAGTCAAAGGAATTTCCAAGAACAAAGGTTTCATCCAATCACAAAATTTATTATAATGTTCTTCTTCTTTGGTTTTAAGTTTCTTAGCAGGAAAAGGCATTTGTTTTTGGACCTAAGGTTCTCTTTCACTCCCATGTTTCTTAGCAATAAAATCTTCCTTAGTGTACTTTTTATTTTTAGTGTGTTTTTCAGGTTCCTCTTCTATTTCTTCCTTGTCCGAATTACCATTCTTATCATTATCATTGGCATTATTATTACCATTGTTAAGTTCATTACCACTTTCAGTTTCAGCATCAGAAACAGATATACTATTAGGATTGTTAACAGGTTCAGAGGGTTCTACAACAGTTTTATGTTTCTTCTTCTTTTTCTTATAAGGAGCACTAGGTTCACTAATTTGTTGAGAATCTTGTTCAATTCTTTTAGCATGTCCCTCAGGATATAAAGGATCTTGAGTAGATTTACCACCTCTAGTTGTTACTTCACAAACATGTTTTTCTTTATCCCTAGAGGCATTCATTAACATTTCTTTTTGCACTTTAGAAAGTTGATTAATTTGAGTTTGAACCATATAAAAATGTTTAATAAGTATTTTAACATCATTGGAGGTTCTATCAACAATATAATGCAAGTTACTAATAGCGCGAGAGTTTTCTATTAAATGATTCTCAATTCTCATATTAAAATTATCTTGCTTAGCAATAAAAGTATCAAATTCATCTAAGCATTGATCAGGAGGTTTAGAGTAAGGAATATCTCTATCATCAAACCTTTGGAGAGAGTGTACCTCAATTATGGGTGAAGGAGGAATTGGCTTACATAATTCTTATATAGGAGGTAAATTCTTCACATCTTCAGATTTAATACCTCTCTCTTTAAGAGATTTCTTAGCTTCCTTCATCACTTCATCATTTAATTCAATCATACCTCTCTTCCTTGGTGTTGGTGTAGGTGTTGGAGTGGGTTCAGGAATATTCCAATCATCATAATTCTGGTTTATCTTAGCCATTAATTTCTCAGCTTCTTCTGGAGTTCGTTTCCTGAAAACACAACTAGCACAACTATCCAAATATGTCCTAGATGCATCGGTTAGTACACCGTAAAATATATCAAGAAGATCATTTTTCTCTAAATCATGATTCGGCTGGCCTCTTATTAGAGAGCAAAACTGTGTCCAAGCATCAGGCAATTTCTCATCCTCTTCTTGATTAAAATTATAAATCCTTAGCAAAGCATCGCGTTGAGCACTAGCAGGAAAATATTTCCGAAAGAAAGTATCAAGCAAACCAATAGGACTAGTAATGGAACCAGGAGACAAATTATTATACCAAGTTTTAGCTTCTCCTTTTAATGAGAAAGAAAATATTTTAGTGACA
Organism: Poa annua; assembly: GCA_026929855.1. NCBI lineage: Eukaryota > Viridiplantae > Streptophyta > Magnoliopsida > Poales > Poaceae > Poa > Poa annua. The sequence goes on from CM049437.1 coordinate 92,247,508, forward strand.
AAATAAGTGCGCATCTTTATGTCCTCAGAAAATATACCACTCAAATTAGAGAGTTCATTCATGTGTTCTACAGCACTTTCATTTTCAGTTCCACAAAAAGGTTCTCTTTCAACAATAGCTATGTGAGCCAAATCAATAGAGAAATCATAATCTTTATCTTTAATGTTTATGGGAGATGTAGCAAATTTAGCATCTGGAGATAATTTATATCTAACAGCATGTTTTTCAAGAAGGCTTTTCATAGCACTAGCATCTTTAGTAGCATTAATCTCATCAACAAAATCATCATCAAGTTCCACATAAGTTTCATCGGGATCATCAGGAAAATACTCTCTAGACTCAGGTGAACTAGCAGAAGTATTAGAATTTTCAGCATTTTCAGTTTGTTTAGATTTATCAATTATAGAATCTAGAAAAGGTCCTAAGGAACCATTTTCATCAAGCACAGCAGAAGCATCATCACAATTTTCAGAAGCATTTTTAGATTCAGCAGAAGTAACAGTACGTGTAGCATGCAGCGGTGAAATAAGCTTACTCATCACAGACGGAGAATCAAGTGCAGCAGCGGAACTCAGAGTTGTACCTTTTCTTGTAGTGGATGGCAATATGGGAAACTTCTTATCACCAGGTTTTCCCATGATGAATGAATTCCAGAAAGCAATATCAATCTCAGGTGAACTTATAAATAAAGCTATCCTCCCCGGCAACGGCGCCAGAAAACAGTCTTGATGACCAACAAGTATAGGGGATCGCAACATTCTTCGAGTGAAGTAAAACCCAAATTTATTGATTCGACACAAGGGGAGCCAAAGAATATTTATAAGCCTTAACAGATGAATTGTCAGTTCAGCTGCACCTGTGAATAGACTTGCTCGAGACAGATTATCAGTAGCAACAGTTTTATAGTAGTGACAGTAGTGAAATAAAGACAGCAGCAGTGATTATAGTAGACATCAGGATTAAAATACTGTAGGCATAGGGACGGATGTACGGGCGTTGCATGGATAAGATAATTCATGTAATATCAAGACATAGGCATTTGCAGATAAATAAGATAAAACATCCAAGTATTTATTAACCATAGGCATGTGTTCCAATTTAGTTGTGCGTGCTCGCAATGAGAAACTTGCACATCATCTTTTGTCCTACCAGCCCGTTTGCAGCGGGGTCTCAAGGGAATCTACTGGTAATTAAGGTACTCCTTTTAATAAAGTACCGGAGCAAAGCATTAACACTCCGTGAACACACGTGATCCTCACATCACAGCCATCCCCTCCGGCTGTCCCAATTATTGTCACTTTGGGGCCTTCGGTTCCGGACAATAATATGTGTATACAACTCATAGATATGATCTAAAACATTGATTATCCTCATGATACAATAACATGTTCAGATCTGAAATCATGGCACTCGGGCCCTAGTGTCAAGGATTAAGCATAACAAGTTGCAACAATGACGTAAAACACCGATAACGGATACTAGGCACCATGCCCTAATGATATTACAGCTATTACATGAACGATCTCATCCAATCCCTACCATCCCCTCAAGGCTACAGCGGGGAATTACTCACACATGGATGGGGGAAACGATGATGGTTGATGGAGAGGCGTTGGTGATGACGATGGCGATGATCCCCTTCGATTCTCCATCCCGGCGGAGTGTCGGAACAGAGACTTCTGGTCCCCGAATTGAGTTTCGAGGTGGCGGCGGCGCACGGAGGTGTTTCTGGAAAAAGTGATTAACGCCCATTCGTTTTTAGGTCAGAGGGGGTTTATATCCGAGAGGGGGACCCGAGGGGGTGTTGGAGTCGCCCCCCTCATGTGCTGGCGCGGCCAGGGGCCTGCCGCGCCAGCACCTGGTGAGGTGGCCCCTTTGCCCCCCTCCGTCTGGTCTTCTGGCTCCGTGAGTCTTCGAGCAAAATAGGAACTTTGGCATTATTTCGGGTGTTTTTCCTGAAAGTTGATTTTCTGCACAAAAACGAGACACCAGGGCAATTCTGCTGAAAACAGTGTTAGTCCGTGTTAGTTGCATTCAAAACACACAAATTAGAAGCAAAACAATAGCAAAAGTGTTCGGGAAAGTGGATACGTTTTGGACGTATCATAGGTCACCTCGAGGGCATTGCCATTAGAGAGCCTTTTGAACACCGGAGACCAATGAAGCACATTGATGTTATGTGTGAGCCGACCATGCCGAAAAAAGAGTGCAAATCCATATCATGTGATGCCACGCCTCAAGTACAACAGTGCACTCTCCAACATGGCCCTTGTGGAAATTGGCAGTTCTTTCACTGTCAGTGCATAAAATCTATGCAGCCAATCATCCTAGGAAAGCCTCTGGACTCGTTGATCGAGATGAGTCGGGTCGTGTCCTCAACAGTGGGTTCCCTCAAGTACTTCGGCCCAAAGATTTGAACCACAGCTTTGCAAAACAGGTTTGTTGCTTCTAGGCACGTGAACTCACTCATCCACACATACTCATCCACAAGATCACTGACAAATCCATATGCAAGCATGCGAGTAGCGGCGATGCATTTCTGATATAAGGAGAAGTAGTCATCCATAAGATCACTGACAAATCCATATGCAAGCATCTCTCTTGCATATGTAATAGTCATCATAATACATCACCCCCAATCGGATACGGTTGAACAAAGATATTCCCATCCGAAAACGGCGTTAGAAAATCTTGGGAGCATATGTTGGTTCCACCCGACGAAAGTAGTCCCGTAGAGCTCGACGTGCCCAGCTAATTTGTTTCGGTCCTAGGCAGCAGAACGGCCTGGCAGCGATCCTCTGAACAGTGGCCGCATCCTTTCTATGTACTCATTGACAATGAGGATGGCAACAACGACATCACTCATTGGACAAATCGTTGGACGAGGACTGGTACATGATGTAGTTATTGTAAAGATACTCATCGGAGCTATCCATGCCCGAGCCGTACCTTAGTTGTTACCGGGGCAAATGTGAAAGGAATATGCCCGAGAGGCAATAATAAAGTGGTTATTTTCTTATTCCATGTTTATGATAAATGATTATTTCTCATGCTAGAATTGTATTAATCGGAAACGTTAATACATGTGTGACTAATGAACAAATTAGAGTTCCTAGTAACGCCTCTCGTTTAACTAGCTCGTTGATTAACTGATGATCAAGGTTTCCTGATCATGAACATTTGATGTTGTTAATAACGGGATCACGTCATTAGGAGAATGATATGATGAACACACACCCAAATTAAGTATAGCAATACGATCAAGTCATTAAGTTTACATTGTTGTACTGAGCATACGAAGTAACCCTAATCCTTAGACCATGAGATCATGTCAATCACTAACACCGGAAGAATGCTTTGATGACATCAAATGTCACACCGTAACAGGGTGACTATAAAGGTGGCGTTGGGTATTCCGAAAGTATTAGTTGAGGCTCATGGATCAAGAAGTGGGATTTGTCCATCCAGATGACGAAGAGATATACTCTGGGCCCTCTCGGTGATATCACATCGACACCGCTTGCAAGCACGTGACTAGGTCACAAGGATGTCATATCACAGAACGAGTAAAAAGTACTTGTCGGGAACGAGATCGAACTAGGTATAGATGATACCAATGATCGGATCTCGGACAAGTAAAATATCGCGAGACAAAAGGAATTGGTTATGACGTTTTTTGTTCACACGATCACAAGATTCATCGTCGAATATGTAGGAGTCATTACGGATCTCCAGATCCCGCTGTTGACTATTGATCGGAGAGATGTCTCGATCATGTCTACATTATTCACGAACCGTAGGGTGACACACTTAAGGTTTGTCGACGCTTTTGGGTAGACATGGAATTTCGGAGAAAAGTTTGGACAACACCGAAATTGTTTCAGGTAATATTGAAATAGTTCAAGGGGTTAATTGTCAATGGTTGCCAATGGTTGTTAATAGAATTAACAAATGAACCAAGGGGATAAGCGTTAATGTTTGTTAATAGAATTAACAAATATTAAAAAGAAATGAAATTGTTTTATTTAGTAAAGAAAAACCCTTGGGATTTTTTAGTGGAGTTTTAAAGAGAGTGAGTGGGCATGAGTGGATGCTCCACTCACATGAAGAGGAAGGGGTGGAGGCTCTTGAGCCGCACCACACCCTTGGGCTGCCCCCTTCTCCTATATAAGGAGAGGTGGAGCTCCCTCTTATCACACACACTTGATCCTCTCTCCCTCCTCCCGCTGCTCCACCTCTCAGCCATCCGCTTGGCGAAGCCATGGCCGTTTAGTTCTCCACCACACCACGCCGTCGTGCTGTTGGAGTTCCTTGGTGGTTCTACTACTTCCGCTGCCCCGCTGGATCGAGGAAACGGAGGTCGTCATCAAGCTGTACGTGTGACCAAGTACGGAGGCGCTGCCCGTTGCAGCGTACATCTTCACGATCTTGAGATCGGCGAGTGAACGACTACATCATCCACGAGAATTATTCTCGAAACGCTTACGGTCTTCGAGGGTGAGTTTCTCTTGTAATATGTTCCACTCGTTACGAGCATCTCCTAGATTAGATCTTGGCATGTTGGTTTGTTCACACCGTAGGAAATTTTTTGTTTTCTATGCTACGAACCCATCAGTGGTATCAGAGCCAGCTCTATGCATAGATGTTTTTGTACGGGTAGAACACATATGTGTATGTGGGCGTTGATGATCATGTTATTGCTTCCTTTGTATATTTTATATCTTAGTGGCATAGTGGGATGAAGCGGCCCGGACTAACCTTACATGTCCACGCACATGAGACTTGTTCCACGACTGACATGCAACTTGTTTTGCATAAGTGGCTTTGCGGGTGTCTGTCTCTCCTACTATAGTTAAGATGTAAAATAGAACGGGTTGTTAATAATTTGTTCATCACCGTTGTGGTTTCATATTCGTAGGTAAGAACGGTTCTATCTTCGAAAGCCCTAAGCCACGTAAAATATGCAAAAATAAATTAGAGTACGTCTAACTTGTTTTTGCAGGGCATGTGATGTGATATGGTCAAAGTTACAAATTTGATGTATGAGATGATACTTATTGTAAATTATGACAAACCGTCAGGAGCCAAATGGTTGTCTTTTAATTTTATGGCCTGCGTGCTAAATATCATATCGATATGATATGTTGTAAATTTGGAGGACAATCAAGAAGGAGGCGCCATGGACCTTGGTGCCACGCCGGTGGAATGATGGAAATCATGCCAAGATGCACAAGATGGAGATCAAGTGCAAGAAGGACCATATCATATCATATTATCCATGCATGTGATGTTAATCCTTTTATGCATCTTATTTTGCTTAGATCTTTGCTTAGATCGCGACGGTAGCATTATAAGATGATCCCTCTCGCAGTTAATATCAAGATAATAATGTGTTCTTCCTTAGTATGCACCGTTAAGAAAGTTCGTCGTTTCGAAGCACCACGTGATGATCGGGTGTGATAGACTCAACGTTCGCATACAACGGGTGTAAGCCAGATTTACACACGCAAATACTACGGTTCTACTTGGCGAGCCTAGCATGTACAGACATGGTCTCGGAACACGAAACCAAAAGGTAAAGCATGAGTCATATGGATGATACGATGAACATGTTGATGTTCGCCTTAGCAGCTGCACCATCTCTCGTGATGATCGGTTATTGGTGTAGTGAATTTGGTTCGTGTAATCACTAAAACGACTAGAGGGATGTTGTTTTTGAGTGGGAGTTGACATAATAATTTAGAATAACTCCATTTATCTATCATAAACATAGTCTAAAATATATTTGCATTAATATTTGTAGTATTGGCATCCGTAGTCCTCTACGCACTAGGCTTGTTAGTTGAGATCAAAATTGTTTAAAATCTGATAGTTACTATATGGACTGGTACCATATTGTAAGAAAGTAATTATGTCTAGAGAAGTTTTAAAGTCCTATTGCAAACTTCTGGTAACTCTAAAATTGCTCCATGTGATTTGGAATCTAAAATGAGCAACAATTCGATGTAGTGTCTAAATTCATTCTTGTCTCCATGAAACTCACATTTTGAATTTGTTTGAAAATCGAGGAGATCTATGGAGTTGAAAAGGTGTTTTCCGAAATAAATAAGGTACGAGATATATTTTATATCTAGGACCTTGTTTTTGTTACAAGTTTGGATGAAATTCAGTGGGAGTACATGAGCTCATATTGTATGAGTATGTACCGCAAGATAGAAGATGCTAGGCATCTCGATATCCAAATTAGTTTGGCACTGATTCATATCCAATCTAATTGAGCCTTGATAGCTTCATCATGATAGGGTTCATGATGGGATGGATAAATAGTGTAAGTGAATTTGTTCATTGCATTAAAAGACTACTAATAGTGAAATACAGAAGAACATTTTTTTTCATATGATGATCAACTTCAACCTATAACTCCAAAGGGTGCTAGTACTTGACTATTCAGGCCTAGGATTTTGATCCAAATTTGATTGGCACAGATGTTGATGTTGAATGATTCTTCTGCATAGAGAGGAAAACCCGAAAGAGGAACTGCAAAAGTATTTGGCAGAAAAGAAAAGACTAGAAAGTCTAGTTAAGGTGTATATGGCTGATATACATATTATAGATATTTTTCTTATTAGTCACATATTGTAATTCTTGAGTATTTGTACTAGATTGGTTGGTATGAACTCTCATACAACTCACTACAAGAATACAATGTCCTAAGTGATTTATAAGGAATCTGTTAACTATACGCAATGAGAATATATATGATAATTTGTTATTGTGTTCGTTGTTGGTATTATACCTAGCCCATGAGATTTACTCTAAGAACTTAATAAATTTGTTATTTTGTTCCGGTCTAAATAAAACAACTAGTTGTTCAAATTTCGACCATGATCCATAGAAGATGGATACGTTGTTATAAATCTTGTTGGTAAAACATATATCTATAATACTGACGCTAAACGCCGCAAGGCTAATGATTTGAATCCCACTTGATTGTGGAACCGCCGTGTAATTCATATTAGAAAGAAATGCATGAAGAAACTCCATACAGTTGGATTTACGAGTCATTTAATTTTGAATCATTTTGACGCTCGCAAAACTCTCTAAAAGAAAAATGATTTGAACTCCGTTCGAGAAGCCTAAAATTGAACGAACGGTTGAACATGTTGGAAATCATACATAAATGATGTATGTGATCCATTAAAGTGTAGCCATGAGCGCTAGATTCATCTACTTCGTCGATGAGTTGAATAGATATATTCAGATATTCCTATTTGATGAGAAAGAAGTCTGAGACTTTTTGAATATGTTCAAATAATTTCAGCATGATGTAGAAAATCATTGTAACAATAATATATATGATGAGTTCATAGAAGGGATTATTTGAGTTACAAGTTTAGCACAAAACATCTGAGTGTTGCAGAACTGTGATTCCGCAACTTATGCCTCTCGAAACACCATAGGAGTGTGGAATGTTTGAGAGACATAATCAGACCGTGTTTTGACATGGGAAGATCAACGATGTAAATTGAAATTGCCATTATATTTTTTGGGAGCTATGCTTTATAGACTACCGCTTTTACACTTAAAAGAGTACCATTATATATGATCCATTGAATTGACAACCATATGAGATATGGGACGGGAAGTTACCCAAATGGTCTTTTCTACAATATTGGTATGTAGATGAGTTTACAACCAAAATGGATAAATATTTTTGTAGGTTATCCCAAGGAAGAATTGGGTATTCTTTCCACTATAAAGCCAAAGACAAAGTGTTGTTGTTACCAAGAATGGCTTATTTCCGAGAAGGATGTTCTCGTGAAAGTTTTGAGTGGGAGGACAATAGAATTCGATAAGTAAGATGAGCAGAGTGGCGCAACACCAGAATTTGTTCTGCAAGCGGCCATGGCGCCCATGACACCCGCAACTCCAAGTTGTTGTAGCTCCGGAGATTGAATTACATGTTGAACCTCACTAGTCGGGTATGATTTCGTAATCGAATAATAAGGATTTGAGAACGAACTATTATTGTAGGACGATAATAAACCGACTGTATACAAGGAAGCGATGATGGGCCCTTAACTCCGTTAAAAATGGCTGAACGCCATAAAATCCAAGATAGTATTCATATACGAAATCAAGCTTGGAACTTGGTGAAACGTAAATGTGTCTATAAACAGAAGTGGATTTCACATCCATAAAAGGTTAGAGTTGTCAAAAGTTGTTTACGACAAAGTTCAAGAAGTTGACTACGATAAGATTTGGATCTTCCGTAGCGAAACCTTAAGTCTGTACGGATTATTACAGCAATCGATGCATCTGAGTTATGCCGGGTAACAAAGTTGTGTTCCTTAGTTGGAATGCTAACCAAGGACGTATAACAGATACATCTGAGAAAATTGTTGGTCCCGAGGTAGCTAAAAATGGTATACAAACTTCCAAGATAGAAGTATGCATCACGGAGACGAAATCTTCATTGAATGAAATAGTCAAATAAGTTTTGATTTCATTATGAATAATGAAGATGCCTGCTTTTGCAAGAAATTAAGTGGGAGCGCTAAGACATATTCATGATACTTTATGTGAATGACCTATTGTTGACTGAAAGGTCATGTATCTTTACTTGACATAATTAAAAGTTTCACTGAAAATAGTTTTTCACTGAAAGGACTAAGACACAAAACCATATTAGGCATCTAAGATTCATATAGATGAATTGATGCGCTTAACAGGTTAGGTCAAAGTACATAAAAGAGATATCAAATTAGTTTGATATGGAAACATCAAGAAGTGTTCTGGTTTCATGGTGTGTTAACAAGACTTGAGTGTGTTAGACACTTGATGAATAAAAGAAAATGAGCGATTTTGATCAATCATGAACACCATGATATGTACACAAACAGATATTCTATGTTGTAATATAGTTATGAGCATTTACCAGAGTGATTCATGTGATGATCACTAGACAACAGTAAAATATTCTCGTGTGCTTTGGAAGAACGAAGAATATATTTTGGATACCTTAGTGTGTTACACTGACAGGAGTTGCGTCACATATCCAAATAAATAAATTTTTGATCTCAATTAGGCTATATGTGTGTTCAATGATAGTGGCACAATAGGATGGAAGGAAGTTCCATGTTGGTTTGGATGAGTTCCAAAAGTTCAACGTTATGACGGACTCTACAAATGAGGATATGTGTATTGTTGTTGTGACAAACGACACACCACAACCTAAGGCTAAATATATCGTTGTAGCAAACGATAGCTGAGTATATCGTTGTTTTGACAACGAAGTTTGAGTCAAGAAGTTCTTACGGACTTAGTGTAGTTTCATGTGTGTCAGATCTATGAAGCTATACTGTTTTGACAGCATTAGCAACCTGATTCGGACCAATGAACTAAGGTTCCACCATGCGACCAAAGCTATACAAAGCCATGCCTAAACTCATTTGAAATGAGTAATGCGTAGAGACGCAAGTGATATGCAAAGTACATACGGACCTGAATCGTTCAAGGCCCGTTGACTTAAAACCTCTTCCACGAGCGAAACATGATCATCACCAGAAGGCCATTGGTGTTGGATCTTTACAAGTGTTAACTAGATTATTGACTCTAGTGCAAGTGGGAGACTGAAAGGAATATGCCCGAGAGGCAATAATAAAGTGGTTATTATCTTATTCCATGTTTATGATAAATGATTATTTCTCATGCTAGAATTGTATTAATCGGAAACGTTAATACATGTGTGACTAATGAACAAATTAGAGTTCCTAGTAACGCCTCTCGTTTAACTAGCTCGTTGATTAACTGATGATCAAGGTTTCCTGATCATGAACATTTGATGTTGTTAATAACGGGATCACGTCATTAGGAGAATGATATGATGAACACACACCCAAATTAAGTATAGCAATATGATCAAGTCATTAAGTTTACATTGTTGTACTGAGCATACGAAGTAACCCTAATCCTTAGACCATGAGATCATATCTATCACTAACACCGGAAGAATGTTTTGATGACATCAAATGTCACACCGTAACAGGGTGACTATAAAGGTGGCGTTGGGTATTCCGAAAGTATTAGTTGAGGCTCATGGATCAAGAAGTGGGATTTGTCCATCCAGATGACGAAGAGATATACTCTGGGCCCTCTCGGTGATATCACATCGACACCGCCTGCAAGCACGTGACTAGGTCACAAGGATGTCATATCACAGAACGAGTAAAGAGTACTTGTCGGGAACGAGATCGAACTAGGTATAGATGATACCAATGATCGGATCTCGGACAAGTAAAATATCGCGAGACAAAAGGAATTGGTTATGACGTTATTGGTTCACACGATCACAAGATTCATCGTCGAATATGTAGGAGTCATTACGGATCTACAGATCCCGCTGTTGACTATTGATCGGAGAGGTGTCTCGATCATGTCTACATTATTCACGAACCATAGGGTGACACACTTAAGGTTTGTCGACGCTTTTGGGTAGACATGGAATTTCGGAGAAAAGTTTGGACAGCACCAAAATTGTTTCGGGTAATATTGAAATAGTTCAAGGGGTTAATTGCCAATGGTTGTTAATAGAATTAACAAATGAACCAAGGGGATAAGTGTTAATGTTTGTTAATAGAATTAACAAATATTAAAAAGAAATGAAATTATTTTATTTAGTAAAGAAAAACCCTTGGGATTTTTGAGTGGAGTTTTAAAGAGAGTCAGTGGGCATGAGTGGATGTTCCACTCACATGAAGAGTAAGGGGTGGAGGCTCTTGAGCCGCACCACACCCTTGGGCTGCCCCCCTCTCCTATATAAGGAGAGGTGGAGCTCCCTCTTATCACACACACTTGATCCTCTCTCCCTCCTCCCGCTACTCCACCTCTCGGCCATCCGCTTGGCGAAGCCATGGCCGTTTAGTTCTCCACCACACCACGCCGTCGTGCTGTTGGAGTTCCTTGGTGGTTCTACTACTTCCGCTGCCCTGCTGGATCGAGGGAACGGAGGTCGTCATCAAGCTGTACGTGTGACCGAGGGGATAATTTACGATAACCCCCCCTGGGTGCCATTATGGGGATAATAACCCCCCCTGCGCTGCCTATGACATGTGGGCCCAAAATGCCCAGGGGGGTTATTAGGGATTGCCCCCATCATCCACGAGAATTATTCTCGAAACGCTTACGGTTTTCGAGGGTGAGTTTCTCTTGGAATATGTTCCACTCGTTACAAGCATCTCCTAGATTAGATCTTGGCTTGTTGGTTTGTTCACACCGTAGGAATTTTTTTGTTTTCTATGCTACGAACCCATCAATATGGTCGAACACCTTGTGGGCGGCTTCGGGTCGATGGGTGATCTGAGGCGCAGGGCCGCGAGATTCACCGGCCGCGGTGGGGAGAAAACTGCTACGATGACGGTAGAGAAGAGGAATAGGCAGCGGTTGCCCTGGAATGGCCTGAGTACCAAACCTGGGTGGCAACGGTGTGGTGCCGGTCGGAGGGGCGAGTGAGGCGGAGAAAAATCGTCTATTGGGCGGGTCAGGGGCCGACAAAGGGAGGAAACAAGATCTGTTTGCGCGCTTCTGTTACAGCCGCAAATGTGGCCCAAATTTGGGCCGAGAATTGGTCGCGGCGGACAGAAAAACGCGGCGCATTGAGTCTTGTTTTTTGTTTGTGTAGACAAGAACAAAAACAGACTCCATGCATCTGCTCGTCGGAGTTATCCTTATGTTTTGATTTCAAATGGCCGCCTGAGATTTTAAAAATAAGCGGAAGAGTCTTCTACCTTCGGCTGGTCAGTAGCAGTTTATTCCAAATAATTAGTAAAAATGGTAATATCAAGACACATGATACAAAACTTGATGTGCATGGGAGTGGCATGCCAAGATGATCGAGTGAATAACCAACGTGTTTTAACTCAGTTTTCACATGCTATTAGGAGCAACAAATAATACCACGTTATATGTTTGTGTCTCTCTCCTCTACTGGGGCCATCTCGGTTTAAATTCCTTAAACGTGTCATTGAAGTCAAACTGGACTTCGAAAATGTCTGTAAAATCCAATATTACATGCATGACAATAACAACATCCATGATCAAGCTACCTAAAGGTGGATGAGTCCAGATGCCTGAGAAAAACTATATGCATGCTCAACAGCTCAAGTAGTTAGAAACAGATGGGCCATATATTAAATAAGCATGAATTGCATGATAGAGGTGGCAGCTACTTGTATAAATATTTGCATTGAGGGACGAGGGGGGAAATATGTAGCCTAACACACCCAATGGGAAGTGCCTCCCGATTGTCAAAGTTAGTCGAGTGTTTCTTCCCTAGATAAATAAGGTAGGAGAGTTAGATAAATTAGAATATGTGAGACAATGGAGGAATAACAAAGTTGTAAACACAAGGAAGATTCTGACTCGGACACAATGCATACAATTGTGCACGGACGCCGTCAGTGTTGAGGCGGGTGTTAATGATCGCCTGTCGCCGATGAGAAGAGGAGGCAGAGCTAGAGAGGAGGCACAGATGGAACGCGAGGTTGCGGTAATGTTAGTGTCGCGGGGCTTGAGCGAGAGCACCGACGTCGACTTAGGCGGGAATGTGAGGTTGCGGCCAACGCTGAGTGTGCATGAGCTCATGGATACACCAAGGTGGAAAATGCAGACGATTTGTCACCGACGGAAATATCACCGTACATTATCCGCGTCACGGCGTAGTCACCGGACGGCAGACGAAGCACATGAATGTAGCCGCCACACTCTAGGCATAGGTTTGTGTAGTCACATGATAAAGAGTTGTTGGCAGAGCCCGTCTTGTTGGTGTTCGTGCGTTGTTCATGAAAAAGTGGTGGATGTGGTTGATACGTCCAAAACGTATCTACTTTCCCGAACACTTTTGCTATTGTTTTGCCTCTAACTTGTGTGTTTTGAATGCAACTAACACAGACTAACGCTGTTTTCAGTAGAATTACCCTGGTGTCTTGTTTTGTGCAGGAATTCAAATTTTAGGAACAATACCAGAAAAGTGGCCAAAGTCCCAATTTTCCCCCGAAGACTCACAGAGCCAGAATACGAGACGGAGACGAGCCACGTGGGGCCCACACCGCATGGTGGCGCGGCAGGCTCCTGGCCGCGCCACCACATGGTGTGGCTGCCCCAGCCGCCGCCTCACGCCCCCCTCTCGGATATAAACTCCCCCAGACCTAAAAACGACTACCCCCGTTCACTTTTCCCAGAAACACATCCGAGCGCCGCCACCACCTCGAAACTCAATTCGGGGACCAGAAGTTCCTGTTCCGGCACTCCACCGGGACGGGGAATCGAAGGGATCATCGCCATCGTCATCGCCAACGCCTCTCCATCAACCATCATTGTTCCCCCCATCCATGTGTGGGTAATTCCCCGCTGTAGGCTTGAGGGGATGGTAGGGATTGGATGAGATCGTTCATGTAATAGCTGTAATATCATTAGGGCATGGTGCCTAGTATCCGTTGTTAGTACTTTACGTCATTGTTGCAACTTGTTATGCTTAATGCTTGACACTAGGATCCGATTGCCATGATTTCAGATCTGAACATGTTATTGTATCATGAGGATAATTATTGTTTTAGATCATATCTACAAGTTGTATACACATATTATTGTCCGGAACCCGAGGCCCCAAAGTGACAGGAATTGGGACAACCGGAGGGGATGACTGTGATGTGAGTATCACGTGTGTTCACGGAATGTTAATGATTTGCTCCGGTACTTTATTAAAAGGATTACCTTAATTACCAGTAGTTTCCTTAAGGCCCCGCTGCAAACGGGCTGGTAGGACAAAAGATGATGTGCAAGTTTCTCAGTGCGAGCACGCACAACTAAATTGGAACACATGCCTATGGTTATTTTATACTTAGATGCTTTATGTTATTTATCTGCAAATGCCCATGACTTGGTTAATATATGAAATATCTCATCCATGCAACGCCCGTTCATCCGTCCCTATGCCTACAGTATTTTAATCATGCTGTCTACTATAATCACTACTTCTGTTTTTACTCTACTGCTGCTGTTATTTCACTACTGTCACTACTATAAAACTGTTGCTACTGATAATCTGTCTCGAGCAAGTCTATTCACAGGTGCAGCTGAACTGACAACTCAGCTGTCAAGGCTTATAAATATTCTTTGGCTCCCCTTGTGTCGAATCAATAAATTTGGGTTTTACTTCCCTCGAAAACTGTTGCGATCCCCTATACTTGTGGGTCATCAGTGGTGTTTGGTGTTGTGCCCAATAACGATAACGAGGATAAACTAGGTTGCCATGACGAGGACGCTAGGGAGGAGACAGAGAGTGGATCTTGTTTTTTTTAAAACCAACAGGAAAGATTCTTACCTATAAGCAAATGACGGAACTTGAGAACCATAACGTTTGAATTCCACCGATTTTTGTACAAGTGATATGTCATAGAAAATCATATCATTTTCATAGAAGAAATTATCAAATGGCCAATACATCTCTTGTGGGCTTACAAACTCACTGGAGGGTCACTAAATCTTCTCACCTACACTTAAAATATAACCTTCCCTATGATCCCAACTACTCATAGTCATCCACCGTCATCGGCCCATCGACACCCCCCCCCCCCCCCCCCCCCAAAGCACTCCCCTCCGAGAAGCCGTGCCCTTTGTCGTAGGCCCATCTCATAGTCGTACTCCATTGAACACCATATTTTTATGGTGTAGCAAAATTCCACCGATCTTATGATTTGAAACTTCTTACCGATCTACATTTTTTTCTTATTGTGTCCCTATTGTTTTCCTCCTTTGTATGCACTGTGATTGTTGTGCCGAGCTTGTCCTTCATATTTCTTCTTGTGCCCACTGCAACACATAGACATACCTGAAAACCACACACACTTATGATGTGATCACACCAGTGTGTTGTCAAATTTGGATGCTCCATCGATGCAGGCTATTGTGTTAGTGGTGAGAGGTGAGGACGCGGTTTAGGGACAAGAGGGGTGACGATGCATTGGTGGGAAATCAATGTTGCGTGTATGCGACATCAGAATAAAGATGGCAATTTTACCCTCGGGTACGGGTGCCCCCGTATCCGCGGGCACCATACCCATATAGACATGGTATGGGTACAACTCTATACCCACTGGTAGTATCCGTACCCTATCTGTTAATTCGCGGGTTGGGAACAAGTATAGCCTTGTAGCCGTGGGTATACGCATACCCTATCCGTTATATAGACATGTTGATCTTACCGGTGGAAACATATACAACCGTTACTTAGTTGAGATAATTGTCATGTAATTATTTATGTGTTATTGAGTTGAGATAAATGTTCTTTTATCAAATATACTGTCGATTAACGTAAATTTATTAATAACTTATGTACTATTTATTTTACCTGTTGGGTATCCAATGGGTACGAGTACCCGTACGGGTACGGATAAATTTTATACTCGTGCGTGCGGGTATGGGTAGAATTTCATACCCATTGACTATATGGGTATGGGTAAGGTATTGTTCTACCCGCCCCATACCCTACACATTACCATCTTTATATCAGATGGAGCTAGCAATGGTGAGGAAGGGCGAGGCATGTGGTTTTTCTCTTTGTGCTTACATGAAAGGAAACCTGATTCATGAAATGCTATTCCCGAGCCTATCTGACTTGCAGAATTCTGAAAAAAAGTGAATAGAAAAACACACCTTTGGTTTCGAAATAGAAAATTTACACAAACTTTTTAAAGGTTAAAGTGGATGCCGTTGTTTTCATAGAAATGAAAGATTATCATAACTTTTCCTCGTAAAATCCCCCCTCTAGAGTTGCATGTAAAATGGACAATAGGAAAATTTATATAGTTTTCAATTATATAAATCAAACAAATCATATTCGATGGAATGGAATCTTCCAAATTCTTGTACTCACTCCGCCCCAAAATGTAAGGCGTGCATTATTTCGCATTATGTTTAAAGCATGCCTTCGACAACTAACATATACCAAAGTATTCCATCTATTTACTTTAATGTTTATTAAATTTCTCTATTGTATTTTGCGTTACATCTCTCAACTACTCCAACAGTCAGTAGAAACAGGAAAAGATAAACAACCAGTAGTAAATGGGAAACACTTATGTGGGAATCAACTACTCCCCTCCTCTCGTCACATATTGGTTGTGATCAACATTTTATTATATGGGACGGGGGAATAGCTAATTAAGAAGCTCGTACAAGTTGGAGCAGTCTGGATGTCTCGCAAAAGTTTCAGTGTTGTTGGTTCGTGTACCAACCAGAGACATGCTCTCACAGGTATGGCGAACACCTTTTGCTATTTTGCTAAAGGAAAAGTTTTGAGGTCCTAGCCACCATGGTTTGTTCAACGAGTCTTGGCCGTCGATTACTAGTCAAATTAATCGCAACTAGCAGCTAATCTATGATTAGGCACCGTAGACCGTATCGATGCATATCTTGCTTAATGGGTTGGTAATCGAGCTCAAGAATCCCTGGTTAGTGCTAACTGGCATCAGACGCGCACAGAGTTCAAAAAAGGGGGAAACGGAGGTAGATTAGGATCGACGCAGAGCATCGATAGATCGATCGATTGCGTCAACGCTAGCCTTTGATCTTGGACCTGCTTCGATGTTTAACTAGCCCGAGCTGTAGAGTGTAGACAGTCTAATGTTTGGTGAGTCCCACTGGAAATGATCCATAGAATATCACTCTTCAATTCAAAGTTTGACAGTGTGACTCCCCTCCCCGTCCCTTTGACAGGCCGGAAGACAAGAAGATGACTGTTGTTGGAACGAAGGATGCTGCCGTGCCGGTTTGGCCGGCGGTGGCTTACCTCGTCGCCGGTCACGAACTTGCAGTTACATAATTAAGCTGTCTTTCTCTGGAAGTGGTATCTAGCTAACGGATAGGATATATTCAGTGCACTGCAAGGGATAGACGTCGCCATCTTCTGTCCGTAGTTTGCACGCTCGCCATCGTCGACATGGTGACCCGTGCACTCAACATGGCAGTAAACGACCCAATTTTCTTCTTCCTTGGAAGCGTCGACTCCTGCAAACAAAGCAACGTGAACATAACCGAACTTTGGAAATATCGGTCCCACTAGCTCGTTTTCACCTTTTCCAACCATGTTTTTCTTCTCTCTATAGCTTCTGTCTGAACCGTATCCACGAGAAGAACATGATCCTGCCTTTTTCTTTCTTTCACAAGGAGATGAGAAGAATGTTTCTCTCAAAGACCGCCGTGTGAGTTGTGACACTGTATTATTCGTGATCTTCTTCAAGTATCTTTAAGTTAACAGCAGCTCAGCTATGCATGCATACATCCTCCAAACAGAAAGTTTGCATTTTCCCCGTGAACCAGCGGGAGTCTTACGGAAATCTCACTTTCACCCAAAAGGCCGCTTGACAAAAGGAGTCGGAAGCCAGGCAAATTCCCAACTACATGAGGAATCATATCTTCTAGTATTGAATATCAACCAGAGCACGCGAAATCTCTTTGTGACGATGTTAAGACAAACAACTCAAGAGAAGGTGGTAGCAGTTAACAACATGGATATATATTGTTTGATCTACAAATCTGACGTGCGCAGTGCCAAAAAAGAGGTGGGTATGGAGAATGAGTCACGGGCGTGATGACTGGCAATGGCGAGAAAATTTAAGGAACCCTTCTATTTTCGCCTTGGGACGATCACCTGATCCAGCAACCTATCTGAACCTGCCAGTTACTAGTGATCAGGGATTCAGGGTGGTCCAGCCACCATTGTCAATCTAGAGTCCGTGACTTGTTTAGAAGACAAGGATTTAGCTTGACTGGAATCATGTACTCCCTCCGTTACATAATAATGATTTAGGTGTTTCATGTTATCTATATTCACACTAAAAATAGATATATACACTAAAACATGTATAGATACATGTGTATGCATAGGAATGTGGCAAATATCTAAAACATCTTACATAGAGAAACGGAGGAGTACCGTATATTTCTCCATGGCCGTTGAAACGGCATAATGTTATCGGCGTTTCAGTCCTGACATTCATTTTGGGAGAACTCCCTAAGAGCATTTTTGGGACTGGACAGAGAATTTTTGTAAGATTGAGAAGACGTCTTTTCTAGCAGAGTGCGTAAAACTGGATATGACAAAACAGTTCGTCTTCTTTTCCCTTCACATAGTACTTCGTTTATACACCCCATATGATATGATATGAACAGCATAATAAAGCCGTAGCATACTACGTACAACAAGCCGAAGTGCATAGTTCAAGCCAAAAGATGAGTTCAAATAAGACCAAATAAACAAATTCAAGCATCGGAGCCCATGTTGTCATGGTCGCCTCCCATGCAGCTTGAGTTGCCACCATCTCCATCACCATATCACCAACACCGCAGCCGCCACCGCCAACGTCACCTCCAACCTAAGCCGACACCACCACCATGACTACCAGTCTATGTGCGATGTCGAATAGAGATGTTGTGTGTGCGCCGTATGAAATTCCATTCGGGCCCACAACTTGGTGACGAAATGGAGATCATGAAGGAGTATTCCATTCATTTTCAAATTAGATGATGGTGTACATTTATTTGTAGTTCAAACGATAAAGTGTCTGTCGTCTGAGTTGGGCAAGAGACACCCTACGACTATTGTTGGTTATCGACCCATCAAGTTATCTCGAATGTAGGGCTACACGGGGTTGTGCGGTGCTGGCGATTTGTGTGTTGGTTATTGACTATCCCGAATGCACTATGCACCAAACGCTCTTGATTTGACTCGGGTTCACCCTTTGAGTTGGGAAGAGGTCCCATAAAACTGTACGTCAGTTTTCGACTAGTATGGTGATCGTGAACGTCGTCGAGTGGCCGTAAGCGCCTCGGGTTGGACATTGTGATTGAGTTGAGGCCACCCATAGGGATAATCTGGTTTGGGTTCAACCTTGACCCACGGGTACCTTAATCTCTATTCCGATTTGTCTTGGAAGCTGACTTAGTAAAGTGGGCGGTCGGTGATATACGGTTGAGTCCAACCAGTTACAGGCCATTGTGTGGCATGCCACACATCCAATCCTTCCACTACTAGCCGAGGGGCCCAAATGAACGGGGCCAGATAGTGCCCACCATAATGGGACACATTTTGGCCAGTGTTGGAACAAACCCTAGTCGAGGCGATTTAGAGTTAGAGTTAGTGCTATAAGACCAAACTAGAGCCCTGCTAGGGTGCTACAAAGACTGCCCTCCACTTGGTTCGAGCCTATGCGGACACGACCCAGGGGGTTGAAACATCCCAACTCTTGTGATGGCCTGCACCGTATGAAATTTCGGGCAAGCAAGAGCCCAAGGGAAGCATGATGCAACCATTGGAACAAGCACTATTTCTTGCCGCCATATTTGGAACGAGCACTATTTCTTGTCCTGTATTGAGGGGTTTAATGGAAGGCAAGATTACTTACCTTAGTTCCAATGGAGTTCTGGGCACTGACGTCATGGTCCCGACTCACGAGGCTCCCGAAATTTCCTTGCCACTTGTTTCCATTTAGCTTCGATGTCAAGGCCTACCGCTCGTCAACGCTCTTCTTCTCTATCGCCCACCAGGACCAATGTGGCAGTGATCATCGAGGAAATTGAGTTGTTTGAGCAGCAAGAGGTGGCAGTGGGGCCGCCCCTCCTTCATATACCATGCCGTCGGATGAAGATCTAGTGGACGAGCCATCATTGACAGCCATAGCAATCAAATCAAGGATACAACTCCCACCCTAATGAGGATTCTGAACTTGTGATGCTTGGTTACAATTGCCAAAAATACTTGCAACATTACGAGTTGATATCACGTGATGGCTAAATACTCCTTTTCTCTATCTAGTCGAATTACCGATCGTATGCCTTCCCCTAAAATTATTAAGTGCAGTTTATAGAGATAATATTATTGTAAACCACAATTAAATGATTGTGCCATATATCTATACTTCTTATAAAGCAAAACCCCACTACAATGCATTGAATTAGTCTATCTTTACATACAAGGTATCCACATCATTCATTATTTTAGCCATTCATTTATCCATGTCATCATCGCACTTTCCACAATTTGGGACATTCATTTATCCATGTCATCCCATATTTATTAATGATCTTCATTCATAGATGTAATCTATTGCCATTATAAACTCTTTTATCCAATTAATCAATTTTTCACTTCATCAATTATTAGCGGTTAAATATAATATAAAAAATATTGGTTAATTTTGATTTTCGACTATTGTGGCCAATCAAATCTCTCATATTTCTGAGAATATTTTTTTCATTTCATGGGTCAAATATATGTTCTTTTATACTAGTATCATCAGATAATGACTGCAAGTTATCTATACCATATGGTTGACATGCCTTTAAGGTTGCCCAAAAGGACCTACCTTAGTATGGAGCTGCAAACATTCATTTTGAATGCCCAAACATTTGAAAACCATGGACTAAAGACTAGGAACACCTTGTCCAAACATTCATTTTTAACGCCCAAACATATGAAAATCATGGACTAAATTACATTTTTATGCCAAATCTAGTTGGTATAGAGGAAAATTTTGTAAACTTAAGATGTCATAGAGAGGATTACATTACAAGTTCAATACACGGGCAAACAAGGTATACACTTATCCGAGCCTCAGTAACAAGATTGGTTATGAGAATGTCATACAACAAGAAACTGAAAACCGCTATCAGGTAATATGAGGTAGGAAATATGATCTTCCTAAATTGACTTCTTGGAGCACGTATGCCTGGATAAATAAATATTTTTTTAAAAAATGTATATGTCTTATCTTTCATATATGTGCATGCAAAGTTTCACAAATAAGACATTTGTTATTTCCTGAGACAAAAAACAAGGATTTTTTAAACCAACTTCTGGAGCATATGAATAGTTTTTCAATGCCATAAAACTAATATTTTTACATGTATAATTTGATGAAGAACATATGTTATGACATGAGGATTTTTTTTCGTTGATATAAAAAGCTATTTTAGGAGCATCCATTTTTTTTTCACAAGCCAACAAACTCATGTTTTGTCCATGACATTAATTATTTCCTTTATAATTTCTTTGACATTAATTATTTCACACTGGCTCTTGGAAGCCAATTTGAATATCGATCTTTGTGGTATACTGAGTTCATATCAATGGCGTGCAGGAAGTTCTCTCATTCTATCAGAGAGCACATTGTTACCCACAATCTCGATTGACCAGCTCAACAGCCACTAACCACGTGATACTCTAACAAGCACATACTGCCAATTTTTATACAACAAGCATCGCAAGTTGCTAGTTAAATGGTATGGCTAGATGTGGACATAATTTTTTTCTCACTGTTAGAGAAGATAATGACGTAAGGTGATGCTCCATTGCTGACGTGACTGGCGGATGGATGGATGAAGTATAGAATTGCTTATCTCTTGTATGGTCGGATGGGACCAATAATGCATTTTTTCCAGAGCTAAAATGGAACGTAATGAACATGACGTGACATATTTAAAGTTTCTTCTCAGGGCAAAAAAAGTATTCATTTATTAAAAAAGAAGATCACTTGTAGAACTAAGAGACCAATGTAATAAATAAGATAAAACCAAATGAAAACCACGCAAACATGAACGCACTCAAAGCATCTCTACTGACATTCTTAAAGCACCCTAAAAAAATTTAACCCCGAACAAGAAAAACAACCACACCGGGAGCTTTCAAAAGCCTAGCTGTCTGGCACCCCCAAACCGAATCACCCCCAAATTTGACGTTCTCTCGGGGTACGGAACACCTGTTCAGTAAAAAACTAAGGGCTTATTTGGATTGCAGGAATAGAAAACATAGGAATTAGAGGATTACAAAACAGAGGAAAACTACATGAATGATCATTTGGATGAAAACACAGGAAAAGTGGCTCGATCCTACGTGAATGAGTGTAAAAAAGAGGTTAGAGTGGATGTTGAATTCCTATGGAATTGGAGTGTAAGAATGTAACTCATAGAAATTTTGGAGGTGTCATTCTTTTGATTCAAAAGGATTTTTTAGAAATAAAATCCTATGTATTGAAATCCTTCAATATTCTTATGAAAATCCTTCAATCCAAACAGGACCTACACTCAGAACAATCTCAAACATCACAAACAAAAAAATAGACGAAAAAGATGGAGAATAATACAATGTCGATAGACCAGTATCTGGTTCATCACTAACAGATCAGACAGAGAGAACCAAAGCCGATGAGCGTTCAGTCAGTGGCCGCTAATCAATCATTCCAGCTCCGCCACGAAGCGCTACGCCCGACGACCGACGACTCGTTGACTCGCCGGCGAGCACCTTTTCACACCGTATATCAAGCCTTGCTCCACTCGTCACTCCCAGCCCACCTCAGCTCACTACCTCACCTCACCTCACCGCCGACGACGAAAAATAATGTCGACCACCTATCCCCTCCCCCTTGTACTCCTCCTCGGCGTCCTCCTGCTGGCCGGCCAATCCACCTCCCAGCCCACCTCCGGCGACCTGGCCACCCTCCTGGCCATCAAGAAGGAATGGGGAAACCCCCCGCAGCTCGCGTCGTGGGACCCCGCCGTCCACGCCGACCACTGCAGAAACTGGACCGGCGTCGCCTGCGAGGGCGCGGGCGCTGCCGGCACGGTGACGGGGATATCCTTGCCGAGTCTGCACATCACCGGCGGGGTGCCGGCGTCCGTGTGTGGCCTGAAGAATCTGACCCGCCTCGACCTCTCCTACAACAACCTCACCGGCGGCTTCCCCGGCGCGGCGCTCTACAACTGCTCCCAGCTCCGGTTCCTCGACCTCTCCAATAACCTCTTCGACGGGGTCCTTCCCGGTGACATCGACCGCCTGTCGCCGGCGATGGAGCACCTTAACCTGTCGACCAACCACTTCAGTGGCGCCGTGCCGGCGGCGGTGGCCGGGCTGCCGCTGCTGAGGTGGCTTCTCCTCGACACCAACCAGTTCACCGGGGCGTACCCGGCGGCCAACATAAGCAGGCTCACCGGGCTCGAGCACCTGACGCTCGCGGTCAACCCGTTCACGCCGGGGCCGGCGCCTTCCGAGTTCGCCAGGCTGACCAACCTGAGCTACCTCTGGATGGACAGGACGAATATGACCGGCGAGATCCCGGAGGAGTATTCGAGCCTAACGAAGCTCACGCTGTTCTCCATGGCGGGGAACATGCTCACCGGCCAGATCCCTGGGTGGGTCTTGGAGCACCCCAAGCTCGAGCGAGTGTACCTCTTCCGCAATGGACTCACCGAGCTGCCGCGCAAGATTACGGCGGTAAATTTAGTAGAGCTTGATGTTTCGTCGAACCAGCTCACCGGAGTGATACCCCAAGACATTGGTAACCTCAAGAACCTGAGCCTCTTGTTCCTCTACACCAACCAGCTCACGGGCACCATTCCGGCAAGCATTGCGATGCTCCCCAAACTCAAGGACATCAGGTTATTTGATAACAAGCTCTCCGGCGAGCTCCCGCCGGATCTCGGGAAGCACTCGCCGCTGGGGAACCTTGAGGTGTGCAACAACAACCTCTCCGGCCCTCTCCCGGAGTCACTTTGCACCAATGGGAAACTCTTCGACATCGTCGCCTTCAACAACAGCTTCTCGGGCGAGCTCCCAAAGAACCTCGGCGACTGTGTCCTGGTGAACAATCTCATGCTCTACAACAACCGATTTTCCGGCAAGTTCCCCGCCAAGATATGGTCATTTCCGAAGTTGACCACCGTGATGATACACAACAATGGTTTCACCGGGGTTCTGCCGGCCACCATATCTGAGAACATCTCGAGGATCGAGATGGGGAACAACAAGTTTTCTGGCTCCTTCCCAACATCGGCAACTGGGCTGCGCGTGTTCAAGGCAGAGAACAACCTGCTCTCCGGCGAGCTACCTGCCAACATGAGCAAGTTTGCCAACCTTACTGATTTGTCAATGTCAGGCAACCAGCTAACTGGTTCCATACCAACATCAGTCAACTTGCTACAGAAGCTCAATTCACTCAACCTGAGTGACAATGGGATGTCTGGCGCAATACCACCTTCCAGCATCGGGTTGCTTCTATCCCTGACTGTCCTTGATTTGTCCGGCAATGAATTCACCGGTGGCATACCGCCAGACTTCAGCAACCTGCACATGAATGAGCTCAATATGTCGTCAAACCAGCTCACAGGCGAGGTACCCCTCTCGCTGCAGAGTGCGGCATACGAAA
Source organism: Poa annua (assembly GCA_026929855.1). NCBI lineage: Eukaryota > Viridiplantae > Streptophyta > Magnoliopsida > Poales > Poaceae > Poa > Poa annua. Next base: position 92,271,762 of record CM049437.1, read on the forward strand.
GCAGCTTCCTCGGCAATCGTGGGCTCTGTGCTAGGAAGCACTCAGGGATAAACCTCCCTACATGCGGCAAGGTTCGTGACGCGCTCTCGATGGGCTTGATCATCCTCTTCTCCATGCTCGCCGGCATTATCCTTGTCGGCTGTGTGGGCATCGCATGTCTGCTCTTTCGGCGACGGAAGGAGAGGCAAGATGTGACCGACTGGAAGATGACGCAGTTCACCCATCTGGGATTCACCGAGTCCGACGTGCTCAACAACATTCGTGAAGAGAATGTGATCGGTAGCGGCGGGTCGGGGAAGGTGTACCGCATCCACCTCCCTTCCCGTGGGGGTGGTGGTGACGAGGAGCGCGGTGGCGACAGGATGGTGGCCGTGAAGAAGATATGGAACACACAGAAGTTGGACGCGAAGCTCGACAAGGAGTTTGAGTCCGAGGTGAAGGTGCTGGGCAATATCCGGCACAACAACATCGTGAAGCTGCTCTGCTGCATCTCCAGCACTGACGTCAAGCTGCTCGTCTACGAGTACATGGAGAACGGAAGCCTCGACCGCTGGCTACACCACCGAGATCGCGAGGGCGCGCCCGCGCCTCTGGACTGGCCGACGAGGCTGGCGATCGCAATTGATTCCGCCAAGGGACTCAGCTACATGCACCATGAATGCGCGCAATCAATCGTGCACCGGGATGTCAAGTCCAGCAACATCTTGCTTGACCCGGAGTTCCATGCCAAGATTGCCGACTTCGGGCTTGCCAGGATGCTTGTCAAGTCGGGAGAGCCAGAGTCCGTGTCAGCCATCGGTGGCACGTTTGGGTACATGGCTCCAGGTGAGAATCCCAAATTCAGTTCTCGATTATGTTTTCTATCTTTCAGTTTAACTGGAGTGCTAATAATTGGTGGTGAACTTGTGCAGAGTATGGTTACAGTCAAAGGGTGAACGAGAAGGTTGATGTGTACAGTTTTGGTGTGGTTCTTCTGGAGCTGACGACCGGCATGGTGGCCAACGACGGTGGCGCCGATTTCTGCCTGGCGGAGTGGGCATGGCGTCGGTACCAGAAAGGCCCTCCGTTCAACGATGTCGTCGACGAGCACATCTCCGACCCGGCCTACATGCAAGACGTCTTGGCAGTCTTCACCCTCGGTGTGATCTGCACGGGGGAGAACCCTCCTGCGAGACCTTCCATGAAGGAGGTCATGCACCACCTCATCCGGTGCGACCGGATGTCCGCTGAGGCGCAGGTGTGCCAGCTTGACTACTGCGATGGTGGCGCGCCGCTCCTCGAGGTGAAGAAGGGCAGCAGGAGAAGGGATGCCTCAGACTCCGGCAGGTGGGATGATGACGGCGAGGACAGCGGGAACTTTGTGGTGCACGCGGTTTAGCAGAGACATGAAGAGCAGTTCAGGACTTCAGGTGCAGACTAGCACTAGAGACTAGAGAGTGCGTAGCTGTCAGTTAGCTAAAGCTCGTCCATGGATAATTGGAGATACTAGAGCTAGTAGCCGCAGTACAGTAGTTAATCTTGAATGTAGCTGTAGCGCAGTACATCAAGGCGAACGAAGATATAACCTTGTAACTGTAGACTGTACTACACCAATACTGTATCATAAATAACCGATTCCCGGAAAGGCCAGAACGCAAGTTCTTGGGGTTATCTGGACCGGCATCGAAGTGCTAGTTTGGTGAACCGTGCACCGGTGCATGCATCTTCTTTGGCTGCAAGCCGATGGCATCCAAATTCTCCAATCAGCAAACACAGCTCGGCTAGCACGTAACGGTAGATGCAACGAAATTCAGAGTCGCATCTGAGATGTCTGAAATTTTGGGCACCGTTTGGGATGTAGCTAGTTCATTCAGGAAACAGGCGAGAGAGCCCGGTCTTTGGGAAGGCCGGTGAATGGGCGGTTTGGACCAGCGTAGAGATGGTGCATGCGTGACACAGGAAGCGAAATCGTGTTGCGATTCGCGATGACTGTGACATGGAGTTCCTTTCAGAGTGGGAAGGTTTGGCCTGCACAGCACTAGGAACAAATCTGGTGTCCTCACGAACGACTGTGCGTGAGGTGGAAGATGCAACGGCGACCGTGTAGTCAAACTGCTTTGGATTATCCTGTACTGGCCACCTGAGTTGCAGTACATTCGGGTTTGTATATGGTTTAGTTTCCATCCAAACTGTTGTCTAGAATGTTAAAATAAAAGTCCCTGGTGCTGTCATTTAAATTCATGGGAGGTGAAGACTTGGCAATAGCAATAAAATGAATTAACTTACCTTTCGAACAAATAAGATAACCAAAGTAGTGGGTATTTGTTTTAATTTCATCTATTAAACTATTTTTTTGTTCATTGATATTTTTTGGTGCTGTCAGTTCAATTAAGGTAGGCAGAGAGTTGGCAATAACAAAGTACAAGCTTATTACCTCTTGGTGGGATGTGGATGGGAATATTTGGATATATGTAACTGGAAAATCTGTTGTCCAAAATGATCACTCAACAACTTAATATGAGTTGCAGTATATTCTGGAAAAAAGAACCTAATATGATGTAATGCCGCAACAAAATGAAACTGGTTTGGCATATCGTTTTTTCGCTGGAAGAATTAACTCATTAATGAATCTTAAGACATACATAAAAATTTAGAATGATGTGCTCAGGTATTCAGGCGAACATACTTTATTCTGGAGACCTTCATGGCTCATATTTACCTACAAACCGAGAAATGCCCAACAGTTTTCTAGTGTGTTTTCACTCGATAACAAGCGTTTTTCATTGACATACACAATATCCCAGACATTACCTTTTTATCAGAGATGAAGGATGTACCAAAACCCAGCAGTCTTCACATAATCCATCCTGCATGAAGTGGAAGAAGCTTATGTCGGCCTGAGCCCAATGAATCAGCAAGTCTGGAATCACAGAAGGTAAATGGCTTGCTTTAGTCGATGGCATGCATGGTGAGATGCATTAATTTGCTGAAGTTTTAAGTATTATGAGGTAAAATTGGCAACAACAAACAACAATGGGAAATAATGTCAAGTTGGCGAAGTACCATCTGGAGTAAAAACACCTCTTTCGAATTCTACCTTATGCATATGAAACAGAGCGAATGGTACTTAATCTAAGTAAGAATAAGAACGATAGCAGAAATCTAGGCATACAAATATATTGTGGTCGAATAGACTCCTAGGAAGAATAAAAAAAAAGAGAAAAGAGAAAAGGAACAGGAACAGAGTCGATTACACGCCTGCGAAGGACAGGTAGAAAAAAGGACACCACCGATGCCGCCCCTTTGGGTGGAGGCCGCTACAGCATCAGCTACTCTACATCCCGTGTCGGTCCACGTCTACAAGCAACCCAGCATCGCCACTCGTCAGCTGCAGCGTTGGTAACCCTCCCTACAAGGCATGCCTTGTCGTCGAACACCCTTGCCTTGCCTTCTAGCCAGAGCGTCCTGATGCGGAGCATGATCAGCGAATTGGCCGCTCTCCAAGCAGAGGACTGCGCCTCCGGCCACCAATCCTTGAGGCAGGTTTGGGGACATTTAACTAGATCAGTAACAGATTCATGAACTGATAGTCTGAACTTAAAGGTGTATTTATGGACTGAGCACTGCGCATGACTCTGAAAATAACGTATTCACAAAACAAGAATAAATGTATAAGTTTATTTGAAAAATTCAAAACGACGTCTTTAAGTTTCGAAAAAATGTTAAAGCATTTCTGGATGTTGAAAATGATTATTTCTACCAGTATGCAAAATTTCAGTGCGAAATATTGTGTAGTTTGGGCTGTGTGAAAATGACAAATTTCTATATCTGAGACATGAACAGTACAAAATTCGAAAAATTTGGTGTAGGCTGGAATTAACACTATTTTCGGTTGAAAATTTACAGAACCGTATAATACAACTCTATGATTTTTTGCAGAATTTTGGGAAACGTTAAAATGTCGATTTAAAATGAATAAAAAATAAGGGCACCATGAAGCCTGCGCTCCAAATGGACTTTCCGTACATAGGCCTCACTTCTTTGTACCTTAATAAAACTATCTAAGATGGCAGCTACCTAAGAGCTTGGAAATTCTTTCATGGTTGGAGGTTCTGAGTCTATAGGTGGTTAGAATTGCACGAGAATCAAATGTGATTGTTATCAATACAAGTTTGACACAAGATTTTAGATATCATGCACAGTGGCAGGCCACAACCATGATTCAATCTGCAATGTTTGTAAGTATCAAAAGGACGAATGTGCTCACAATATCAGAAGAATTCAATATTAGCATGGCAAGGCGTAACATTTATCCACAGCGAACATCAAAGCCAATTGTCATACCCCAAGCTTCCAACTTAGGAAAATCCTATAACCTCTACAGCTGTGGTGCAAGAAGCTTCTCATCATGAAGCGATGAAAATTTCATAATCTCTATATAGGTGGACGTGTTGTACTCAAAATATGAAGCCAAAGCACAAGCCAAGGGAAGCATTGGAGAGAGAAACACTTCGAGATGTTGAAATGAGTACCGCCTAGCAAAAGGTCGAAAGAAAAAATACAAGACATATGAAAACTTACGTCATCAAACTTCCATCGAACACGATGATATCACACAGAGCAAGGGTGTTATCAAGTGAATAGGAAAACTTATTTGTTAGGTGGGCACTTGAAAGGAGAAAGCCATTTGGAATTGAAATATTTGTTTCTACGGCTTGTTTTCTGTGGATTAAATGCATGGAAGACAGTACGACTAAGAACAATTTTGTTTGAAAATTACTCAAAACGAATAATTTATTTGAGGTCCATGAAACCTTTAGCATACTAATCTTAGTGATGGTTTTCTTGCCTATTGAATGAAGAACCATGACCAAGATTAGTATGCTAAATGTTTCGATTTCCTCAAATAAATTATCTGTGCCGAGGAATTCCCAGACAAGGTTGTTCACAACGGTACTGTTTTCCATGGAACAAGTCCATTTGAGTTCCGAATTGATTTCTCCTTTCAAGCGCCCACCTAACAAAGGAGCTTGCCCTATTCCTCTTGGTAGTGCCATTGCTCTGCATGATATCATCATATGGGATGAAGTTTTCTTATGCCTTGTAAGTTTTCTTCGGCCTTTTGCTAGTCAGTACTCATTTGAAGCTTTGCCAGTGTTCTTCTCATATCGTGTGCTCGGCTTTGGCTTCAGCTTTTGAGGACAACACGTGGACCAGCTTTTGAGGACAACACGTGGACCTTAATAATGATCATTAATTTTCCACCAAGTGTTTTCGTGGTGATGAGAATCTTCTTGCGTCATTGTTGTAGAGATTATAGGTTTTTCCTAAGTTGGACGTTTTGGGTATGACAATTAGCTTTCATGTTCACTCACGTAAATGTTGCAGCTTACCATGCTAGTCTTAAATTGTTCCAATATTGTGAGTACATTGATTTAGCCAAATGAGAAGTCCCGAGGAACTCGTTATTTGGATATTTACAAAATTGCAGGTTAAATCCTATTTGTGGGCTGCCATTGTGAATGATATCTATAAGCTCGTAGAAAACTTGTATTTATAAAAATAATAATATTTGAATCTTGTGAAATTCTTAACACCCATAATAGCGATGCATACTGAACCACTGGGATAACATGCTAAAGATAGGATTGCTTTAAGTAGTACACATATATGAGAAAATAAGCAAGCACGTATTTGCTCAACAGAGATAACATGCAACCCACCGAGCAAACTGTTTCAGAAACACACACACAAACCGTTTCAGAAATTTTGGTTAACTTTTTCTTGATAAATTTTGGTTTGACTTTTTGGTTTATTTTTTAGTTTATGCGTTCACTTTGATGGAAATGATTTTTTGAAACTTCAAATCACTGTAATTGGTCCCCGAGGTAGCAAGTCATTTTTGTTTGGTTCAGCACCACATGTTCTCTGTTATCATTAGGTTGATGTGTCTATAATTGAATACACTTCCCAGCCCCCTCCTCCTCCGACCATTTGAAGTGAAGAAGAAATTCACCGCCCTAATATTTACTTTTACACAATCAAGTATCAAGTCCATGATATTCATTTACGTTGAGATAGACGAGTAACTACCTTTTTTTATTTTCGTTTCTACGGTGGGGCAGCCGCCGCCACGATGAGCGATTTATGTTCTTCCAGAAGGGCCCTGTTACTGTTTTCAAGAATGTGGATTGCATTCCTCAGATGAAGTATATGATTGTGTATATCACCTGGATCGCCAGAAGCCAGAAAGAAAGGCGCCGAGATGACACCCAGGATTTGCTCTAGTTTGAGCCTATTGTTTTCTTGTTGGGTTATCTAGGTAGATTCAATAGCTCAAAATAGTCCTATACCAGATGTTATATAAAAACTATAGCACAAATATTTATTGCGCAACGATGAACCAGTTCAAACCTGATGTAAAAGAAGTTAGTATTAGGCTGAATTGCCTAATCCGTTACAGCACGTCGGTTGTGTGTTGGATTGTCCCAAAGTGCAAACCACACTGCATACAAAAGGAGCCAAAGATCAGTTGGAAGTAATTATTAAAAACTTATTGCCGAAAATATGTATCCTCAACCAAGTGGACCAATACTTTCTTTGACTTCAGCTCAAATGATCATACAGAAGTAATATTCCTTTCTTTTTTCAAATATATATGTGAGAGTTGATTTCAACTACAAAAAAATCAAACACAGGTAGACCATTATAATTCACCACAATGTAACAGATGTTCAGATACAAAATCATGTGAAAGTATACTAATACGAAACATATTATCAAACTGTAACAGAGGCTTTAACCACGGTGCATCACTGCATAAATAACTGATACGCTCAGAAATATGTCCATTAACAGAAGTTATCTGAATACCACAGAGAATGGTATACAAATGTAGGATGCATTCGAGCTGTCTGTTTACTTTCGTTTTATTTTTGAACACTCTCTAGCTTCTGGACCTCTTGGGTGAGGTGGAACTCGTGCTGTACCTGGTTTCATTTTATAAAATGGAACTGGGGGGTTTCAGCCCCCTTTTTATCTAACAAAATGTAGGATGCATTAGAAAAGCAGAATTCTACCCACACCGAAATTAATACTACAGTACTAGAAATTAGGAAGCGATAAACTGAAACGCCAATCCTCAGGAGTCATGCCATCGCAACCAACCGGATTTATGCAGAAACTCTGAATTCATCCATGTCGCACGAATAGACAATTAAGCATGCGATCTTTAAAACGAAAATCACTCTCGGATCTTCCAACAAGCAAGAGAGATACCTGTGGTCCGACGAGTCCTGGCGGAAGAGGCGTGAAGAGACCCAGAGAGTGACTCGAGGAAATCAAGAAACGCAGGTAGCGGCGGCGCCGCCCGAGAGTGGTAGCGGCGGCCTTTCCGGCTTCATCTGTTTCTAGGGAAAGTTCAGACGTTCTGTTTTTTCCCCACTTTTTAACATGGGCCTATAAAAAATATATAGCCATAGGCCTACATCTAATCGGCCCAACTTCTAGCCAACGATCCACCTACACGAGAAGCCCAGAAAACCAAATCCATTGTGGGTTTCCCTAAAAAAACATATCGATTGGGGGTATGCCAGCCAGTTCTGATGAGTGCTGACCTGCTACTCCCTCCGTCCCAAAATAAGTGTCTCAACTTTGATAGAAAATGGATGGACATCTGTCCATCCATTTTCTATCAAAGTTGAGACACTTATTTTGGGACGGAGGGAGTACTTTTTTTTTTCACATCAACTTGCTACTTGCAAATACCAACAGAAAACTCACTGTTTAACTTTTGCACCGACTTAGTTTATGTTATCTTTAAAGAGACATGAAACTGAAAAGCAAATGAAAGAAAAAATAGTTTGTTACAGTAGGCATAAAAATGAAACGGAATACGGAAGCAGAAACATAATTTTGTGGAACGAAAATAGAAACGGAGCGACATATTTCAGCGAAATGATGCATTTTGCTGAAACGACATATTCCATTTACTTTCCGTATTTTACTGCGGTGTTGCTAGCGCAATTCTACGGGCCCAAGAATTCTAGCGGGACGTTTAAGCCCAATCTAAGGATCTTAAGTGGCCTAATTAAAAAAGGGTATATGAAGCGACAACATTATGTCCTACGTACTTGCATTGCATGGCATCTCCATCTTGGCTTGTTCTCAATTCACCCGTTCACCGCTGCATTAAAGTTAGAGATGATAATAGGAATTTTCGTGTTGTCAAAATTGGCACCTTATGCAAACCATTATATAATCATGATGTATCCTTATATTTGATTTCGTTCTTGAAAATTTAGAAGTTTGTCGGCTTTCTTGAGGTTTCTTGCATGATTCGAGGGGTCTCTTGATTCCGGCAAACATTCGATTTTAGTTCCATGCGTGTATCTTATTTAGTTTGTATCTGCTTTCGACAATATATGCTTCCATGTTTGTTTCCGGTTTTTTGTTTCTATTTCCATTTCTGCAAAAAAAATGAAAACAAATGTGACACCACTTAGTTCCGTACCAGCTCCGTTTTGATTGCTATGTGGTTATGTCGGAGTATGTAAATGAGATTAAGTCTTATGTGTTGCTGGTATCATCATACTTTGAATCTACCTCTGCCACCCCTGGATGATGGGCTCTGTGGCAGCAACCGCGCAGCTAACACCAAACAGACTTGTGTTGATTGAGGCGCATCCCCCAACTATGCAGCTACCTCAGCCACCTACAGGCACAAACGTACAGCTTACTACTGAACAAATGCACAGCACAAATGTACACCAGCTACATCCAGCATGGTCACCAGCAGATGCATGCCTTACAGTTCATGAGGAAGCCCTCAGGACTGATAGTTTCAAGCAAGCGCAATGTCAAGATCAAGCTTTTGCATGGATCTGGCATCGCATGAGATGGCACTGATTGTATGCAGCATCCTTTTGCCCCCCAACCCCCTAGATTTCTTTGCTGTGGTCCAGCTCCAGGGTGGTCTCTCTCCTCAATTTGCTGCTCCTCCTAGTATCAAGCATGCGGTTGGTAGTAGCTGTGTACTGTATCGATCCTTTACATGAGCACGCGATCGACTTGATGCGCAGGCGGTTGAGCTTGAGTCCAGCTTGGACAGTTCACACCTTGCGATGAGGCTCACCGGATCGATCGCTCCTGCAGGACCACGCCATGTATAGTGCACTGCCCTGGCTATACCTAGCAACTAGCATACGCATTACAAAGCTAAGGTTCGGTTAGCTTAATCATACGCGGCTCAATCCTACATAGATAGCTTAGCTCGCTAGTGCTCCTAGGGTACGTGCTAGAAATTGGTTTCTCAATCTTAAATTCTTAATTACCATGGAAGTATCAACAGAAGCAATGGGTGGTGGTGTGAAGAGAATAGGCTGTTGAGCATGCTATCCATTTCCAGGAGAATTATCTGTAAAAAAGTGGAGAAAGTATGATGATCTCGGCACTGTTTTTTCTCTTAGCTGGAGTTTTTGTCAAACTAGTTCTGCCTGACTTACTGGGCATGTGGAAGTTTGCGAGGATATATGCTTGCCCAAATAAATCCCAAAAAGAGAACTTCGCTAGCGCCAAGTATACTGGTAAAGGTTGCGAGGATGTATGCTTCCCCAAATAAATTGCCATTTATCAGCTTGTGATTTGATTTTAAAATAAATGAAAAACCAAAGAACCAAGCTAGTGCCTACGGGTGTTGTTAAGGAAAATGTAACACAGGAGCACAAATAAATAAATAGAGAAATATTTGAAGCGTTTTACATCTAATTTTGGGACGATGTAAAATGATATAGGTCGCGTTTGGTAGCCTACATGGGGTCCAATAAGACCCGCCAGATGCATAGTCCTTGTGATTGATTACCGGTATGGGATGTTGAGCCAGGCCCCCAGCTGCCATGGTCAATGCTTGGCCCATTCTGACCCAGCCCCCCGCGTCGCCTTCCTCTGGCGACCCGGGGGTAAACCCTAGCCGCGCCGCCACCTAGCTCTCCCAGTCTCTTTCTCCTGCTGCGCCGTCGCCGGAGGGGGTGCCGGCAATGCCGTGCGCGCCCCCAGTGAAGGTGGCGGCGGGGCGTTCTTTTTTGGCGACGGGGCAAAGCGCGGCGGCGACGACGATGTGGAGCGGAGGCGGAGCAGAAGGACACGGAGGTGGCGGTGCTGCGGCGCGGCGGCGGATGGTCGCATGGTGGCGGGGCGCGACTGCGTTGGGGGCTGCGGGGCTGGAGGTGCTCGGCCTGTCCGGGCCCGTGCGGGCTGCATCTGTGCCGCGCGGGCGGGCGCTGGGTGCGGCTACGCCGGCAACGAGGAGGTGCGGGCTTGAGTTCCCTTACTGCGCCCGGGACGTGGTCGGGAAGGAGGGTGTAGAGGCGCGGCGCGGTGGAGGTTGGCAGGGGCTGCTGCTGGCTCCTTGGCGCGGAGGTCGCGTGGAGGCTTGCTCGGTGGCCACCGCGTCTGGCAGATGGGCCGGGGCGCGGCAGCTCCAGCCGATGTCTGAAGCTCCGTGGCAGAGGTGGCTGCGGAGAGGACGGTGGCGCGGCGGCGCCACATCTGCATCTGGTGCGTGCAGGTCGTCGCCGATGCAGCTCGCGGATGGTGCTCGACGTCGTGTGGTGATGTCCGGCTGCTGCCCGCGGTGGTGGGGAAGTGACACTGATGTTTTGGCTCGCGGCTGGTCACAAGGTGCGACGGGGTTGGTCAGTTGCCCGTGGTGGTCAGCTTGGCCGGAAGCGGTGGTGACAATGGTGGTCTTTGGTTCGCTCCGGGTGAAAGCCTAGCACTAATCTCGGTTAGTGCCGGTGGCGTCGGCATCTTTGTGAAGGAGATATGCCCTAGAGGCACTTAATAAATATAGTTTATTCGTCATATCTCAATTGTTCATTATATGTTTTATACCATGCTATAACTCTATTAAGCGGAAACATTAATACACGTGTGGTAGATAAACAACCAGGTCCCTAGTAGCCTCTATCTAACTAGTTCATTGGGCAATTGATGATCGAGGTTTCCCGATCATGTGACATTTATGTCAATTGACAATGGAGTCATGTCATTGGGAGAATGACGTGATGGACATACCCAATATTTGTAGGACGTGGTCATTACGGCTTTGACCGTGAGATCTACTCTTATTGCTATTCCTGGAAGACACTTTGATTGCATCAAACGTCATATCTTACATAGTGTGACAATAAAGGTGTCCCTCTCGGGTGTCGGAAAGGAGTATGTTGAGACGGGGGGTCAAGAGCGGGATTTGCCAGTCCGCATAGCAGGATAGATACTCTAGGGCCCACTCGGTGAGATTATGTCAAACGAGCTTGCAAGCGTGTGACTAGGTCACCAGGACATAATATCATGGACGAGTAGAAGTTAGCAGTGTCGGTAACGAGATCAAGCTAGGTATGGAGATATCTATGAACGAGTCTCGGACGCGCTAAGTATCGCATGGCAAAAGGTTTAAGACTCAGACGTCTAGGTTCGAACGGTAAAGTATTCGTTATCTCGCAGAGATTAATTCTGGGTATCCTCGGTCCACGAATTAGTCATTGATCGGAGAGGAGTCTCGATCATGTCTGGTGAGATAATCGAACCGCTAGGGTAACACACTTAAGGGGAGTCGACATTTTTACCGGAAGAGAAAAAGAAAAAAAAGAAAGCACCGGAAAAGTTCCGGGAGAGAATCCGAAGTCGTATCGGAGTACCGAAAGTAGTTCGGAGAGTTTCGGAAAAGTTCCGGAAGAGAGGAAATTGTTTATATATGTTAAATTAATATTAATTAGTGAATTAATATTATTTTAATAAATTTATAATGATTAAATTCGTATTTAAACATGCAGCCCACTAAATGGGCATTCCTCGGAGGGGAGAAGGCCCATATAGGGGCCGAATTTCCCCCCAAGGGCCATACCCACCAAGGGGGGCCGAATTGGGCCCTAGGGGCCCATGTGGGGGCCGGCGGCTGGGGTTTAGTCCCACCTTGCCTGGTTAGCAAGGTGGGGTGCCCCTTTTCTCCTATATATAGAGGGGGAGAGAGCCCCTCTCTACACACCAATTTCTCTCTCTCTTTTCCTCCTTGGATCCCGTGACTCCCTTGTTTGGAGTTGCGCCGAGGATAAGTTTTCTCCACCATACGCACGCCGCCGTGCTGCTGGTCTTCCGGTCCCAGTCTTCCGCTGCTCGTCCCTGGATCGGGCCCGGAGGAAGTCGGCTTCACCGTACGTGTGTAACGCCCTGCGAGGTGCCACGCTAGTGGTGCTGGAGGTCTGCTTCCTCTACACGGCCTCGAGGTCGTCGTCGGTTTCATCGACATCGCCGCATAATCGTCTTCTTCGTCGCGCCAAGTTCTCCGCGACCTTGAGGTCGGCTACGGCGTCTACGTCAGCAACGCTTGTGCGGGAGCGTAATCCCCGCTTTTCGGTCTACAAGGGTATGTATACCGATCTCCTTTTGTACTACTATATCTGCATAGTATAGATCTTGGCTAGTTCAAGGTTATCGCTGTTAGGAAATTTTTTGTTTTCTGCCTGCGATCCCTTTCAGTGGTATCAGAGCCGATCTATGCGTAGATATAGTTGTACGCTAGCTGCACCCGTGTTTATCACGGGGACATCGTTCTTATTATTTGCTACCCTCTCGCGTGCACTTGCAATGTCGGCAGCATTGAGTTGATGAAGCGGCCCGGACCGACTTTACGCGTACACTTACGCGAGACTGGTTCCACTACTGACATACGGCTGGTACCGTATATGTGGCTGGTGGGTGTCTGTCGCTCTCTCTTTAGTTGGCTTTGCATTTTCAATGGAGGGCCCGAAAGGGATGAATAAATATGCAATTATTTGATCATTGTTGTGGTCATAGGTTCGTACGTATGAAGCGGTTCTATTTACGACAGCCCCAAACCACGTAAAATATGTAAAAGATAAAGTAGAACGCGTCTAACTTTATTTTGCAGGGCCAATGTAATATGGTCAAGGTAGGTTTATTAAATTGTTTATAAACTGTGGGCGCGAAGGAGACTATCGGCGCAAGGACCATGTCACATCGCATTACATATTGATGTTTTGTGTGCATCTTATATTGTGTGTGTATATATATAGTTATATATTAGTCACACGGCGGTAGTAATATAAGATGATCCCTCCAAAATGCCATTAGTGTTCTCCCTTCGACGTGCACCACCAAGAAAGTTCTACGTTATGAGGCAGGCTGTGACGATCGGGTGTCAGACATATCGTCGTTCGCATACAGTGGGTGTAAGCCATGTTGCACAAGCGTATACGTTGAAGGTTATTATGGCGAGCCTAGCATGTACAGACATGGCCTCGGAACACGGAGACCGAAAGGTCGAGCATGAGTCACAAAGTTGTTGTGATTGACATATCGATATCTACCTTTGAAGTTGTGTTGCCGGCTCTGATGATAAGGGGTTGCATAATGGATGAGGATCGTGTAATCACTAAAACGATTAGAGGGATATTCGTTTTGAGTGGGAGTTCTGGTAGTTTTATTTTATTAAAACTTGAACTCTATTTTATAATGAACAAATTCTTTATGCTTCGCAAAACCTTTGTAGATTTTAACCAATGTAATAACCTTTTTAAAAAATTAGGCGCAATCCTGCGATTGAGAAACTTAAAAGGTTGGGTCCAAATTTCATAGTTTTATACTTTAGCTTGAGGATACTCCGTGTTTAAACCATTAGTTCTTTATGATACAATACCCGCTAGGAGACAAACCCGGAGATTCCGCTAACAAAAGGATAATTTGGATTATCAAGTTTTTGTGCGGATAATATCATCATAGTCCAGTGTATGCTATGATCTCTGCCATAGAGAATTTACGGTGGGTGCGAGTTGTTAGATCGCGAACATATGAGATGATCGCTAAACTCAGGATACACCTAAAGTTGGGTTGATGAAGTTTATCAGTATGTTGACTGTTTTACTTCTCAACCAAGATGGAAGAGAATACACGCATTGAAGGAGCACGTGGCAGTCATACTTGATGACACTGGTCATACTCGATGACATTGGTCATACTTGATGACATTGAGACGCCTCGCTCAGCTCGATCACTGGATGACAGACAACGTTGCCAGATGCAAATGCTTTGTCATAGACTATGTCATGCAAGGGGAATCGTTCGTCTTCATGGTTCTTGATTGCGTTGGAAGAATCAAGAAGATGAAACAGATCGCCGGGAAGTCATCAATGATGATGGTGTATATATGATATACACGTTATGAATGTTTTACCTAAGCAAGTACTCGCAGTAGTGACTAAGTTTTTGATACTAGTCATGTTTTATGAAAACCAGATTTACTGTTTGAGTAGCTTGGAAGGATGAGGCGACAATGTGTGTTGATGATGGCAGACAAAATGTTGTGATGGCCATAGACACTCTTCCTCTAGATCTACCATTTGAATAAATTCTTTTATGATCGTCTGTTAGTATGATCGTTATAAGTATGTCTTCTCTAGCAAGACAATTGTTCATATATGTTAGTGACAAAATCGTTGTCCTATATTTATGAAGTAATGATCATAAGCCGATTTGAATTTAGATGGTAGAAGCTCCTACATTCATAATATTAATGCCAAACGATACAAACTTAATAAAGACACCACATTCGTGTGGTACTACCGTTTAAGTCATGTCAATGTTATAGTCAATGAACAAGCTCCATACGGATGGATCTACAAGTATTTAGATTTGATCTTTTGACACTTGCAAGATAACTAAGACACCGTTTTCGGAAAGCGGTCATATGACTTATTGATAATCATGCATATAGATGTATGTGGATCAATGAAGTAATTAACGTGTAGTGGAGACCTTTATTTCGTAAACTTCACTGAACATTTTGAGTATAACTTGTTGAGAATCATGCATATGGGTGTATGTGAATCAATGAAGTACTTTAACGTATAGTGGAAGTCTTTATTTCATAGACTTCATGAATATTACGAGTAGATATATGGATATCCACTTAGGGAATGTTAATCTGGAAATTTTGATTCGATCAAACAAGTTCAGAATGAAGTAGGAAATAAATTTAACAAGAAAAATCAAATTTCTACGATACAGATCGAGTAATAAAGATTTGAGTTATAATGTTGGCATATCATTGGAAGAATTGTGAGAAGAGTTCCACAAATTACGTCGCATGGAACACCATAGTGTTATGGTGTGTTAGGACGTCGTAATCGCACCCTATCGGATAGTGTGTGCTAAATAAATCCATTATCAAATTATTGTGATCATTGGAGTCATATGGTAGAAACATAACATTCACGTTAGATAATAGGGAAACCATTTAAATCCATGGAGACAATACCATATGAGTGATGGCATGGCTTTTAGCCTGGATTGTCGTTTCAGCAATTTAGTATTTCGATGTGATCAAACCTAAAATGGATAAATCTTTGTAGTGTACCGTACATAAAGAATTAGTTGGGTACATGTCTCACGACATAGGCAAAAACGTTGCCGGAATATGCCTTGCAAAAGAAATAGTTTCTTGTCCAAGGGTATAAGTGGGAAAGAAAGTAGAGCAAGACGAAGTTAATGAACTTTCTCTCTAGACATCAGAGTGGCGCAACGGAAAGTGTTTCCGGTGTCATGCTCCTCAACTTGAAAGAAGCTGATGATAAAGATCATGATGCTCTGAGCTCATACTGAGAACGTAGGTGTACAAGGTTGTGTTCCACACTGTGTGGTACGACAATCTTGTTATGAAGGTCATATTAATGGAATATGACAGACCTACGAACTACGAAGAAGAGATGGTAGACCTAAGTCCGAGAAATGGCTATGAGTCATATATGATCCGAAATAAAATCCATGTACGATTACCATGTAATGGCTTGGGAGATCTTCTTGATGGCATCTAGGCTGTTAATAGAATATGGAATTTTATGAGAGAGTAGACACTGATAAGGATCGATTTGTCGTGAAACAGTTCCGACAGATTCAAAAGTTGACCACAACGAGATTTTGTCTCAAGTGGTGAAGCCTAAGTCTATTCGGGATCGTTTAGCAATTACTATAATTTCAAATTTAGAAATTGATAGATGGATAAGGAAACCATGTTTCTTAATGGTATCATTAAGAAAGAGTTGTAATTAGTACAATGAAATGGTTTGGTGATCCTAAGTATGCTAAACATGTATGCAAACTTCAGCTGTCCATTCATGGGCTGAAGCAAGCATATCGGAGCTGGAATCTTCACTTTGATGATGTGATCAAAGGATTTTGGAGTTGTCCAAAATAGTTGAAGAAACTTGCATTTGCAAAGAAGTGAGTGGGAGCTAAATAGCTTTTCTTGATCTTATATGTGGAAGGCATATTTGAGTGGGAGCTAGGTGTCATTCATGATTTTATATGTAACGACATATTGAGAATGATACAGATCCTCTAGTAAGGTATAAAGGATTATTTAAGTGATTAAATTTTCTATGAATGAAGTTAGGAGTATTAGGCATCCAATCTATAATTGTATAGATCAAAAGGGGCTTAATAACATTAGGTCGGAATATTTTCCTAAGTTAAGATTCTGAAGTGTTTCAGAATAGAACAAGCGAAGAAAAGGGTTCTTGCTTGTATGACTAGGTAAAATATTAAGTTTTTATTGGCATTTTCAGTGATAGAAAATGATGTTCGACATTCTCTATGCCTCAGACATAGATTCTATCAGACTGAAAGCTCGACTTGGTGTGACCCAAGTTCTTGGTTGAAGAACGGGTTCTAGAGTGATCCTTGTGTGGATCAATGAACAAACGTTAAGTATATTCTTTAGTGTCTGTGAGAACTAAAGATATGTTTTCTGGTAAAGGGTATGAGTGGAAAGACAACTTGCCGTAAAACGGTTACGATGATGCAAGTTATGACACTGACCCATACGACTAGAAATATCATATAGGAGATGTCCTTTATTTTGAAGAAAGACATGCTTAGCTTGCGAAGTCGCATATGGATGCACTGTCGCATAATCTACATAGGTATAGAAATATATGGCAACTTCAGAAATAGCCAGTGTGATTGGACTGAACAGTTTCCGAGCATATGTGGTTCCCCTTAATAGATCTCCTAGACTTTTAAGTCCCATGCTACGCGAAGGTTCGAGTCTTACTCCATCGACTAAGATATATTTCGCCGTCATCGAAAGATACGGGATGATGTCAAACTAGGTGACATAGAAGTGTTGCAAAGCACATATAGGTCTCAATGTGTGAGATCTGTTCACTATATTCCTCTTCCACGAGACAAGCATGCACCAAGTTGCTATGGGTGTTGAGCTTTTACCAAGTTGTAAACTAGATTAAGTGTTACTCTAGTGCAAGTGGGAGACTGAAAGAGATATGCCCTAGAGGCACTTAATAAATATAGTTTATTCGTCATATCTCAATTGTTCATTATATGTTTTATACCATGCTATAACTGTATTAAGCGGAAACATTAATACACGTGTGGTAGAGAAACAACCAGGTCCCTAGTAGCCTCTATCTAACTAGTTCATTGGGCAATTGATGATCGAGGTTTCCCGATCATGTGACATTTATGTCAGTTGACAATGGAGTCATGTCATTGGGAGAATGACGTGATGGACATACCCAATATTTGTAGGACGTAGTCATTACGCCTTTGACCGTGAGATCTACTCTTATTGCTATTCCTGGAAGACACTTTGATTGCATCAAACGTCATATCTTACATAGTGTGACAATAAAGGTGTCCCTCTCGGGTGTCGGAAAGGAGTATGTTGAGACGGGGGGTCAAGAGCGGGATTTGCCAGTCCGCATAGCAGGATAGATACTCTAGGGCCCACTCGGTGAGATTATGTCAAACGAGCTTGCAAGCGTGTGACTAGGTCACCAGGACATAATATCATGGACGAGTAGAAGTTAGCAGTGTCGGTAACGAGATCAAGCTAGGTATGGAGATATCTATGAACGAGTCTCGGACGCGCTAAGTATCGCATGGCAAAAGGTTTAAGACTCAGACGTCTAGGTTCGAACGGTAAAGTATTCGTTATCTCGCAGGGATTAATTCTGGGTATCCTCGGTCCACGAATTAGTCATTGATCGGAGAGGAGTCTCGATCATGTCTGGTGAGATAATCGAACCGCTAGGGTAACACACTTAAGGGGAGTCGACATTTTTACCGGAAGAGAAAAAGAAAAAAAAGAAAGCACCGGAAAAGTTCCGGGAGAGAATCCGAAGTCGTATCGGAGTACCGAAGGTAGTTCGGAGAGTTTCGGAAAAGTTCCGGAAGAGAGGAAATTGTTTATATATGTTAAATTAATATTAATTAGTGAATTAATATTATTTTAATGAATTTATAATGATTAAATTCGTATTTAAACATGCAGCCCACTAAATGGGCATTCCTCGGAGGGGAGAAGGCCCATATAGGGGCCGAATTTCCCCCCAAGGGCCATACCCACCAAGGGGGGCCGAATTGGGCCCTAGGGGCCCATGTGGGGGCCGGCGGCTGGGGTTTAGTCCCACCTTGCCTGGTTAGCAAGGTGGGGTGCCCCTTTTGTCCTATATATAGAGGGGGAGAGAGCCCCTCTCTACACACCAATTTCTCTCTCTCTTTTCCTCCTTGGATCCCGTGACTCCCTTGTTTGGAGTTGCGCCGAGGATAAGTTTTCTCCACCATACGCACGCCGCCGTGCTGCTGGTCTTCCGGTCCCAGTCTTCCGCTGCTCGTCCCTGGATCGGGCCCGGAGGAAGTCGGCTTCACCGTACGTGTGTAACGCCCTGCGAGGTGCCACGATAGTGGTGCTGGAGGTCTGCTTCCTCTACACGGCCTCGAGGTCGTCGTCGGTTTCATCGACATCGCCGCATCATCGTCTTCTTCGTCGCGCTAAGTTCTCCGCGACCTTGAGGTTGGCTACGGCGTCTACGTCAGCAACGCTTGTGCGGGAGCGTAATCCCCCCTTTTCGGTTTACAAGGGTATGTATACCGATCTCCTTTTGTACTACTATATCTGCATAGTATAGATCTTGGCTAGTTCAAGGTTATCGCTGTTAGGAAATTTTTTGTTTTCTGCCTGCGATCCCCTTCACTTTGATGTCGTTCCCTCCTTGGAGGCATCGTCGTGGAGAACCAACCATGTCTTTGTCACTCCATTCCACTGAGTTTTCTCCGGGTGAAAACCCTGCATTGTTGTAGACATTGCGGGCGACGGCGGCGTTTTCGTCGTTACCTCCTTGGGGGCGTCGCCTTGGAGTTCTCTGTACTTCTGTCTGCCGTTGTGTTGCCATGCTTGCTTGTCTCATCGGTGGGTGCGTGGACGTCGAGGCGGCGGCTTCGAGCTTGTTCTTGTATGTCGGGTCGGCGGCCCGGATTGCTGTGCGGCGGTGACCCTATGAGGCGGGGTTACGGCTCAACAGTGGGAGTGGCGACTCTGTGCCACTAGGGTGGCGAGTTTGTCGGCTCGGTTGATGCGTCCCAGAGTGGGCCGGTCTTCAGTATGTCGAGGCAGCGGCCTCGGATGTGGTGTGGCGGCCGGGGTCTGCGGGTAGCTTGCCCTGTGCAGTTTGGGCTGCGGACAGCTAGGCCGTGGGCGTTGCAGCTCGGGTGCGAGCGGTGGCATGTCGGGGTGGCGGCCCCGGAAGGTGGTTACGGTGGATTGCGCAGGGCGTGATGGAGTATTGGATGTCGGGGTGGCGGCTCCGAGGTTTCTGCGTCAACATCGAGGGTGTCTTGCCTTGTGTCATGTGGGCGACAAGGTTGCTCACGGTGTTGGTCGTCGTCGAGGCTCCTGGTGGGTTGGTCCCTTCCGTCTTCGTTGGAGTGTCCCGTATGTGCTCCTCCCATAGCACTTACAGATTCTTCTCTTTGGCAAGGGTGGATGGCCGGTCGTCTGGATGCGGAGTTGTGGGTTCGGTTTGGCCCTATGTGTTTTCGAGGTTTTGTGGGCTCCGTCCCCGGGGTGTTTGTTGTGTTTGTTGTATGGTTTTCGCCCGGTTTCTTCCATTAATAAATCGGGCACCTTCTTCTTAATTAATGAATAAGGCAAAGCTTTTGCCTTCGTTTAAAAAAAATGCTTGGCCAGGCCAGTTGGGAACGTTTAAACCGACCCTTTCCGTGGAGGCGTGGAGCCATGCTCATTGCAACCTTGTCGTTTGCTTCAGCTTACTCTCCTTTAGTGGCGGAGCTTGGGCTGAACTAGGGGTGGGGGGCTAATGGGCTATATAAGCAAACTGGACCGGAATTGGGGAGGGCAAACGGATCATATATCACTGTTTTTGGATAAAAATGGGCCAAAATACACAGTTTTTTGCATATTTTTCATGGGTTGCGGAGGCGGCGGCCCCCTGGCATCAACATAGCTCCGCCTCTGCTCTCCTTACTCTTACTTAATCTCCTTCTTTCTAATTAATGATACACCACGCGATTTAAAAGGTTCTACACCGAAATAATGTGCACTCATGATGTGGTTCTATTCCGGCAACCGGTTTTGATTTTTGTTAAGTGTTAATTTCTAATTTCGTGTTCATGTTTGAAACTTTTTAAAATGAATTTCGTTCAAAAAAATCCCACACGATCGACAGTTTGAAATTTACTTCCAGGAATAGTTTGACATCACCATTTCACATAACTCTCATGTTGTAAGGTTTACGTTTTGATGTTTTGATATTCGTAGACGAACATATTTTATACTATATGGGTGCCTATTTAGACTGTGGTTGGTGTACATGTGTTATTCAACAATCGCTCTTCGCCGACGAGCTCTGCTGCATGCAAACTTAGGCGGTGAGCCGCACCATCGACGTGCTCGCCACAACCTTTGCCAACGACCTCCGCCAACGCCGCCCACATCATCGTCATGCTCCCCTCATCCTTCGCCGACGACGCCCAAATAGGCATGAATGCAAGCAACCAAACGCACCCAGCACCCGCAAGGAATCACGTACTCCCTCCGTGTACTAAATCTGAGTAAATTAATTCAGAACCAGTGATCCATGAAACATGCGTGCATGCATGCGCACGCGCGCTCGTCCCCACTCTCTCTTCCTATGCAAACGCACATGCATTATTAGGGCATATATATGCAGTATGTAAGTCATCCTTGAGTCTTGATGCAATGCACCACCCCTGTAAAGCTGATTGACAGACAAATGATCGATCGATGCCTCCGCCCTTTTACAGGCGAAAAGACACATCATGTTCATTAGTAGAAAGAAATAAATATATCGTTATTCTGTCTTTTGTTTCTCGCAGTTAAGTTGCGGTTAGAAATGGCAATATGGTACTCCAGATAAAGAATTTGAAGTATAAAATCCAATACAAACAAATCTCTTATTGTAGAGCGACAGTTGTAAATATATATGGAATGTATCTATATAAAGATAGAGATGTTCTTTACGGAGCAAAAGGTCAAAACAACAGATGGACTAACACTGTGGATATATTGGTTGTATGCGAAAGAATATATATATATAGTTAATGTATGAGCATTTTGTATATTAAACTGTGTATGTTCTAGAGTTCTCCAGCTAACACGATCAGGCTATTGCGCCAAACAAAAAATCTTGATCAGACTGGCAGTAACCACACTAGCTATTGCAAGCATCTTTCGCCCATTCTTCCTTGTAGCCTGGCTCATACATGATGTGCCCACATGGATGCCCCAAAATCAAATGTTTATGCCAAATCAAAAGTCTAACTATGCATAGTTTATACATGAATGGCAGAAGCATGCATATGTATCTCAACTGTGTATATTGTAGAACATATTGTGTCTGCCCGATACGGGTTGATATGAGAATCCGTAAATTAACCGCTAGCTTCTTCAGGGCTGAGCAGATATGATGCTTAATTAGTCGTAGTTAATTTCCCAAACAGTGCACACACGCATCACCATTTGAAAGTTAGATCAGCTCTCACTCTCTCTCCATTTTTGTCCAGAGAAACTATATGCAGGGCTTGTGCTATAGATGAGTTATTTACCTATATCTATAGTATACATATGTCACTAGTGACGTTAATTGGAGGAGTCTAACATGTTCAATAATGCGTCTTCAGGAACATGAGCAAACAATGCCCAAATGGCGATGACTAATCAGATAGACGAATTGATAGGGGATAAAGTTGTATATTATACACATCCTGATCGATGCAGTGTGCATGCTTCCCCGCCTGCATTACATATCTAGTGGAGACTGGAGACTGGAGACAATATGCCGGCCTACAGTGCATCATGCTACTGCATGTGCAGAGGCAGCGATCGATCTGGAGACGATATATATCGGCCCGTTTGGCTAATTGGTTGATGAGGATACATGGCCCTAGTACGTGCCTTATCGGGAAAAAATATTAGCACATGAGCGAGCCGCATCTGGATGTTTTCGTATTTTGCATATGTATATGGATTGCCAGGTTGACATATACGCCGCCTGGTTTAAGGAAACAAGCAGAGAGTTTTTGCTGAACCTGTGCCAAGAAACATGATATGCTATACATATGAGCTGCACATTAATTAAGCTATGGTTTCTTCTGAACCTGCACCAAACATCCCACCAGTATATGAGCTGCACATTAGGCTAGGCACTGAAACTTGTTGAATTCATAATCTCCGTTGAGAAATTAAAGTGAAGAAGAGACTATATTGTTTTCTAGATTCAGAAAAATGACCATTTTATAAAAGTGAAGCGAGTTATGGCTGTAGACTTCCTACCAAAATGTGAACGTCAAAATTTTATATGACCATCAAATGTACATAGAAAAAGAGCACAGTGATCATAATTTTAATTCTTGTCTGTAGATTTTTCTTTACGATGGACATTCTATATACCCATGATTCTTCATTTTCTTCACACAATTATTTGGAAATCTGATGCGAGTCAACAAAATATGCTATGCAGGCGTATCCACGTAAACGGAATTACTGGAGTAGCTATTGTTCTGGTAATTGTAAGCATCTAGGTCGCAAGTATATCAATATGAAAACACATTACACGATATGTGTATCTTGAGCATCTCTACACAAGATTAATCATCATGAGATAGCAAGTTAGCAACATACAAACACAATAAAATCCTCTTGACAACTCGGCTCTAGCATACAACCAAACTCTTTCTCAAGGGGCACGACTCTTAGTACGGACGTTTTTATATCGGATTCTAGAAATTCAATAACTGAAAAAACACGGAAATATATGAGGAATTTTATAAATTTGGGCGTTTGGTTTACATGAATGGAAGAACATACACATGGATCATATGGTCAAATCCAAGTCATACCACGTTAGATAGTATAATTTTTATGCCACTAGAGACCACATTCTCGTTCTTCGGGTGTAGGAATTTGAGAAATGGGTCCAAGTGGATTGTGAATTCCTTCGTTTCTCCTTTGAAACTAGGATGAGAGGAAATTTACCTGTGTTTTTTTTGCTCCATTATTTTTGAACCAAATGGATGAATAGTTTCACCGTAGAAGCTTTCCTATTCTTATGTTATTCCTCTGTTTCCCTTTAATATTAATCAGGTTCTAAATGTCTATACCGGCTTTTTAATGGTACACACCATGTATATATGTTGCGATGCAGTACAAAGGTCCTGTAATATACGAGAACTTGCCTGTGGCAAGATGGTTAGGAGGATGGTTGTATCCCCAGCTCACCAGAGTTTAAACCCCAGGTTTGACGCTGGTGTTTCTCATTTAGGCAGAATATTTTTCAGTGGGAGGCGACGTTCCCGTCGACAGCGAGACACCTATGGGAGGTGCTCATAGTGATAAAGTGTGCGTGCGTGCGTTCATAGGGTTGAGTGTGTGCACATTTATATTAGCGTTTACGTTATAATGTGTTCCTAAAAAAAAGTTTTGTTACAGGAAGCATGGGCCGTTGTGGGAAAAAAAATACAGATGTTAAAAAACATCTGCATGGATCCGTTTCGTATAGTTCGGTGCAACCACGATGCATATGCAATGTACATGAGATCAAAGATCCTTATGTGCAAGTTGGCTAAGTACGGGGCAAACCAGATTAGCAAGCCACTTGTGTTGCCGACATGCACGTGCTCTGTCTGTCACACGACGATGGTCATGACCTGGCCATAAGAGTGTTTCCTACATTCTTGCTTAATCAATTTCCGAGTGAGAAGCTACGTGTGGTTGAATGGTCAGAACGGTGATTGTATCCCAGTATAACATAGTCTAAACAACAGATTTAATGTTGATGTTTCTTATTTAGACGGATTATTTTTCTGTGAGGGAGGTGACGTTCCCATCGATGACGTGATGGTTGAGGTGACTTTGTTAATCTTAAAATCTAATTTGTCGGCTCAATCTCTCAAAAATGCACGTAGAGAGTTAGGATATACATACATGAGTTTAAAGGGTGACTGTATGCGTGTATATATAAATGTCCATGTCTGTACTAACAGACAGAGCACGTGATTAACATTAACGGATGGACTATATATCATCTACCGTCCTAACTAATCTCAACAAACGCTTGGTAAGTCGATGCAACTATATAATCCGAAGGAAACCCCATGATTAACGGACGGACGCATCTGAAGCTCTGAAAACTGCTCTTCTATACTTACTTCGTTAGATTTAGGTGAGTCACCTGTAGATGAAATTGGATGCATCTAACACTAAAAACGTGTCTAGATACATCCGTTTCTACCTACAGATGAGCCATCCATTACTTGCACGCATGCATGGATCGACACCTATCCTTTCCTGAATCATCAGGTGCTGTCCTGCGATTCCCCGAATCAAATTTCCAGGCCCCGGCAGATGGCCTGCATGCTCAGATAAGATCGCACGCCCACACTCACGTAAGCATGCATGCGTGCGCACGGACGAGCCATGGAATACGCTTCGTACCAGTACAAATCATTTGTTCTGAACTTCCGATAGACCAATGATCGGGACTGCAGGTGACTTCCAGGTCGTCGATCGCGTCACGTCAGAGCGCGCGAACGTGAAAGCATCGATCACGGAGATGATACTGGCATGGCCTCGAGATCGATGGTGTGTGTGTGGCTGTGTGCTTGACATGCCGGCCGTAACATCGGCCTCTCGATCTGTTTGGACTTTGGAACATGCCAATGCAGTGCAGTGGTACAAGATCTGCCTGCCAAGACTGGAGGCTCGCATGCAGTAGCAGTACTGTAGTGCCAGTAGCATGCATTGCCCTAGTTCGCCATCTTGACGCCGACACTTCACTATCCTCGCCTAGCTCACTAGTAGTAGTACACTCTCTAGGCGCGCCGTACGCTCACTTTTCTGAATTATTGGCGCAATGCCGCCATGCATCGAGTGGTGGCAACAAACACCGGTCACGCTACAAAGTAGTCATGGTACTACCTCTATGTTACAAAATGTAAGTCTTTTTAGTAAGTTAAAATAGCTGCTAAAAAGGGTTACATTGTGAAACCGAGTGAGTACGTCCTACCATCGTTGACTTTCTTTAATTTGTTTACATTTCTAACCCTTTAGTGGTTTTGTTGCATCCAGATTTCAATGGAAGATTCGGCATTTGTGTTGAACTGAACTCTGTCGATAGCAAACGGTTTTTCACTTTTTATTATCGACTGACAATAGATGCAACACAACTAGTTTTTAAACACTTCCACATGTAATTTGAGAAGTTTCCATGTAAGGAAAACGATATATTCATGGCCAAATATTACTATTATAGTATTATAGCATCAATTTGGACCTTGATGCTAAGACTGATGAGGTTTTGGTCCATAATGAGAGGATGCACATGATCCTCCTGATGATGCTTCGGCGCTGCTGGCATCCAAGGAACAAGATGACTGCTGCATTGGAGGTTCAGTTAATTTTCTTAGCCGTTATTTGCAGAAGTTTGATGTAAGGGTGTGTTTGGTTCGATGGCTATCTCTCGAGTGGTTAGTGCTTTGGTGGCCGCTCTTTGTTTGGTTCATTGTGTGGGGGTGGATATTCCTTGAAATAAGTGGTTGAGGTTCAGCACCACTAAATTGGTTTGAACCACCCGCGGGCGAGTTGCTGCTGTCACTTGCAAAACTTTTTACCGAGTGCTCACCTTACCATGAAACATAAATTTTAGCCGTTTTAATGTTTCAACAAACTTTTTTTCAAATATATTATAAAAATTACCCTTTTTATATATTTGAACAAAATTTTCTCTTTTATATAATAAGACTATTTGACAAACTTTACCCTTTTAAATATTTGAATAATTTCCCCTTTCAAATATTTAAATAATTTCCCATTTTAAATATTTAAACAAACTTTTCCATTTTTATATATTAAGAATATTTGAAAATTTTCCCTTTTAAAATATATTAATAAATTTACTCCTTTTAAATATTTGAACAAAATTTATCCATTTATATATATTTAGAATATTTTTTAAAACCTTTCCCTTTTAATCATTTAAACATATTGCTTTTTAAATATATGAACAAACTTATCCCTTTTAAATATTGGAACTCTTATGTCGTGTGATTATATTTTACCCCAATCTATTAAGAATTTTTTCTCGCCAAATGATTATATAAATATTTGAAAAAACTTTGTCAAAATAAATCAAACGAGCAAAAATGAGCAACCTATTTTGAGTATGATGGAGAGGCAAATGAGTAGAAATACATATAATAAGGGATACATGATGATTTTATTTTAGGATATGATCAGGGACGGAGCCAGGGCGTGGCCTTGTTCCCTGTGGCCATGGCTCCCCCCATGATGATGTTTTGTCAAAATACCCTAGTTAATTTGTGGATTTGACCTCCAAAATTATACAACTTTAGCAGTCTGGCCCCCTCCATCTTATATATATGGAATTGGACCCCTTGTATTTTATTCCTGATTGATATGATGACACTGGTTAGAAAGTATATCTAGATGTGGCTTATGATCCTGATAGAAAGATTCAGCCGAGACAAACTGATGATTGTTGATGAAGACATCTTGATTGTTGATCAAGATATAAAGGTTCAACCAAGCTTAGATGTTTGAGTCTTCTTAAATATTTTCCCGGGGTGCCTTGGGCATCCCGAAATTTGAGCTCTTACAACTCTTTTCTAACCACACATAAATGTACACTCTTAATCTTAAAAACGTTATTAATACAAAACTTCACAAAACGATATTTGGGGAGTTAGTACTCATAAAAAAACCACTCATGTCTGTAGACGCAGACTGCATGATCACAATTTATAACAAGCTATTGTAATATTTTTGTAGATTGTACTCCACAAGAGAAACAATAAACATCCATTATAAACAAATTTAAAATAATGATAACAATTGGCGAAAACATGACAGTTTATAAAGATATAATTCAAAGAAATACGTATGTAACTTAAAAAAATCATGCAAATTTAGGAAATCAAAGGTAACTAGCACAATTTTGGTTTTCAGAAAGTTTCAGCTCAATGTCACTTTTGATGCTTTGATATTATTTTTTGGCACTTGAAAAAAAAATCAACACATAAAAAACTTGCAAACTTAATTTACTAACGGCTACTCTTGACACATTAATGAGAGAAAAAGAGATTCGTATGTGGCTACTATCATGGAAGCCCAATAGCATAAATAAAATACTTTCGGTTTGTCCCTCATAAACTCTTTTTTATAGCAATCAAGATAGGCTTGTTATTTTAATGGTACTCATATAAAATTGAAATGTTGAAATACAAAGGAGAATATCAAGAAGCATATATTAAACACATTTAGTATAATCCATTTTATATTCATAGACATCTTATAAGAGTAAAAAAAGTTATTGGAACAAGAAATCGCTAGCATAGGCAAGAGAAAATAATACAACTTTATAACTTTCAACATGTTAAGAAACATTCTATAATATAGCTATCACCTAAGACATTCTATTCATGGTCCACATGAACTTAGTTTTTATCACTCCCCACAATAGCGGGATCAACATTAGCTAAAGTCATGGCCTCTCCAGACCCATTTTCAGTAATATAATGAATATCACCAAACATAGACTCATTATTAGCATCGAAAAGGTTTCAAGGTCACAGTAAGGCCCCTTTTGGAACAAAGAAATTCCATAGGAATTTTGAACTATAGGAACCTTACAGGAAAGTTTCCTATGGTGTTGTTTGGAACAAAGGAATAGGAAACTCGGATTTCTTTGAAATTCCTATGGGATAGGCTATTCTATAGGAATTTGGAGGAAAACAAACATGAGGTGAGACCTCATGTTTTAATCTTCATATGTCTACAATTCATGTGTTTTTCCTGTGTGACATCCTGTATTATAATTGTCTCCCAACCATGATCATTATAATAAGTAATATAATGAATATCATCAAGCATAGACCATGTGTAAACCTAGAAGGAGGGAGTAGTAGACATAATATAGTCATTGATAAGGCTCGGTCTGTGCTTGACTTACGAGCTCGTCTAGTAAGGCCTCGTCCTACTTTAATCAGGGCTTATGCACTCCATTCATAAATGAATGTTGGAGTTTTTTTGAGTGAGCGAACAAAGCCTTTCCTTGAGCTTCCTACCTTCTCTCACCTGAGAATAGTATTTTCAGTTAAGCTTCCCCTATTTAGTTTGCAAGATTAATTGATTGGACCAATCCGCATATCTTTCAAAGTCACTGCTTCTACGACAATAGGCGTAAAGGCAAGGTATATATATTGTCACCATAAAAAAGCAATACTTTCATCAAGTGTGTCATCTTCATGAGTTGAATCATAAAGATTATCATGTCTATTCCAATCATACTTTTCTTTCAATGAGCATATTGTGGATTTCTCTTCTATAGCTTTTGCAGTTTAGCCATTGGTTCAAGTTTTCTAACATTTTCTAAAAACTTTTTAAAGAATATTATTGCATTCCATTACATTCCATTCCAATCCATCAATTTTATTTTTCTGTTTATGTGTGTGTATGTGGTTATTGCTACAGAGAAAACTAGCATGTTGATATACTGATATTTTGGTATTAATTAATTTTTGAATTTTTTGAAAAGCAAATAAGAATTAAGAAAGTTAGAGAACAAGAGAGTAAAGTGAAATTGTGTAGTTCCCTTAGCGATGATAATAACTTCTTGCCAACGGTGCCAAAAATCGGCTTGTTACTTCCAAAAAAGTTGTTAGGAACCCCAAGTGGAAAGGATGATGTAACCCGCAACAAAGATTTTCCAGAGTTGAGAACAAAGGTTTATTGAACAAGTAGGAACTATCTACAAGTCAACCAAGTTAACACTACGTTCCCTTGACAAAAATACTATACACAACTTGTCCCGAGCGTTACAGGAAGGTTTTCAACGTTCATGTCCTACTAGTTACAATTATTGAACAAATGTTGTCATAGGAAGTGGTGAATAATAGTAAATAAACAAGACTAGTGTGTATGAAGGGAAGAAAAGTAAAATGAGCATGCAAAAATATATTAAAAGATGAACTGAGTGTCATAGTTTCAGTAGAGCCATCTCTACAAATATATATAACATTCTTCGCTGAACAAATTTACAGCTGGCACACAATTAAAGTCTACTTATTTTTAGCAACGATGATTACGAACCCTCCACCAATGGATCCTCCTTCAGAAGAGTACCGGAACAGACCTCCAAATTAGATCGCTGAGGAACGACGGCTTCTGTGTTTACCCACTGATAATTACAGTAATTTGGTAAAAATTGAAACAGTAATATAATAATAGCATGAATCAATAAAAACTATCAGCCCCTTACTCCTTCCTCGTTGTTGAGCGTGACTCTGAGGATGTGCAATTGTACGTTACACAAGGCACATACGTGAAATGTCATATGTTAGCTATAGCCGCAATCATACAAATTTTGGACAGAAAAATCATTAATGTAGATGTAAGAAAACAATGTTTATGGTGCCCTCCTTGTCATTGGCCCAAAGATCTTGGTCCTTTTAAAACTCGTACTAGCTCGTTGGTTGATGCAATTGCGAAATGGAAGGCCAAACTAATCAGAAAATAAAATCCACCTTTACACTGTATGGCCTTTGTCAAGTGGCGCATCTATTCTATATTTATTTTTCTCCTTAGGCCCGGCTTGCTTCCCAGCTGGGAGGCACGGCTCCCTCCGTCCAGCATATCTAGCCTAGTGTGAAAAAGGAGGCAAGCAAATATTATACAATGAGGTACATGTGGTTTTAAATTTCAGCTACCACGAGGAGAGAGGCCCTAAAACATCTTATATCGTGAAACGGAGGGAGTATGCCGTGCCGGTGATTCTTTTACTCCATATCTTGACAGGACATGGTTTGAACACGGGAAAGTCGGAATGGAGGCCGAGCTACATGCAGCTATTTATTTTCAAAAATCATATTTTAATGTTTCAAAAAAATCTTTAAAATATCCTGATAATAGTGCATCCAACCAATGTGCAAGATCTCAAAAATTTGTATTGTTCATTACTTTCAATTCAATTTTTGTCACTTTTACGCCGTCCACAATATAACATATATATTTTCATTCAAGACCTTACATATCGGTAGAATACAACATCATCTATTTCCAGATTGTTTTAAAAAAGAATCTAACTTTAAAATATGATTTTTCGTTATTTTTTAAAATAATGACTTACGTGTAGCTCGGCCTCCATATCGTCACTCTCGCCTGAACACACTCTATATAGTCATTGACACTGTAAGTTAGGTACTCCCTCGTGTCATTTTTACTCCCCATATTGTATCGATTCGGTATTTTTTCTCCAAACTTTATCAAACTCATGACTTTAAACAAAAGTAATATGGGGAGTAAAAAGACCGGAGGGCCGGGATAATAGGCCAGCCAAGTAACGAGAACGAGAGAAAATAATAATAAAAAAGAACCAAACATATGCGTTTGCAGCAGTTGGTACTAACAATGGTCAATGGAGTAGTCCAATTGATCAGAGATTCAGAGGTAAGAACTGAATTACAATGGCGTCCTGCTTCCAACCAATCTCAAAGGCTCAAAGCACCTGCACTGACCCGGGCTTGTTCGAGAGCAACTGCTCGTAACGCCTCCTGTCGTCCGCAGCGTCCCCCTGGTGCTCCCCTTTCTCAGGCCGCCTGGCTCCCCCTGCCGCGGCCACCGCCGACGCGTAGCCCCCACCCTTCTCGGCGTCGGGCATCTCCAAGTCCGGCAAGGACGACGATGTCAGCGCCTGCGCCCGCCGCGCCTGCGCTTCCCAGTCGGTGGATCCCACGACGCAGAGCATGAGACCAGCGCAGCACACCTGGGCCGCGAGGAGCCCCACCCACAGGCCGACGAATCCCACGCCGAGCCCGAACGCAAGCAGCACGGCGACGGGCATGCCCACCAGGTAGAAGGCGCCGAGGTTGACGTGCGCGGCACGCGACGGCCGCGCGCTGCCGCGGAGCACGCCGCAGCCTACTGTCTGCGGGCAGTTGCCGAGCTCGCACAGCCCTACGACAGGCAGGGCGGCTGCTGTCAGCCGGAGGATGTCGGCGTCGGCGGTGAATATCCGGCCCCATGCGTGGCGCATCCCCGCCGCGAACGACATGGCCACTAGCCCCATCGCGGAGGCGCCGACCACGGCCACGTGTGCCGCGGCGCGCGCGGCGCCCGGGCGGTTCGCGCCGAGCTCGTTGCCCACCCTCGTGGACACGCCAAACCCCAGCGAAGACGGGAAGACGTACACCAACGCCGTCGTCTGCATGAGCACGCCCATGGAGGCCAACGCCGGCTTCGGGTCCGGCAGGACCCCGCACAGAAGGATCATCACCTCGTACCACCACCACTCCAGGCAGACCGAGACGCAGCTGGGCGCCGCCAGCCGCGCGAGCGGGCCCCACCCGTCGAGCCACTCCGCCGTGGGGCCCCATGCCTCCCGCAACACCGTGTCGCGGCGGCTGACGTACGCGAGCAGCACCCCGAGGAGCACGAAGTTGGACGCGGATGCGGCGGCGGCGACACCCCGGGCACCGAGTCCGAGTCGCCCAACTAGCGCGTAATTGGCCAGCACGTGGAACAGCACGGCCGCCCCCGCGGCGGCGTTGAGCGGCTGCGTGACCCCCTGCGACCGGAGGTAGACGCGGAGCGGGTGGATGAGGGAGAAGGTGAAGAGGTCCGGCAGGGAGAAGAGGAGGTACTGCTGTGCGAGCTCCGTGATCTCGCGGTCCTGGCCGAGGAAGACGAGGATCTTTGACATGTTGAGCCAGAGGGCAGAGAGCGGCAGCGAGCAGCAGAGCAGGAACATGACGGAGCGGTACAGGGTGAGGCCGAGGAGGCGCGGCTGGTTGGCACCAAACGCCTGAGAGCAGAGCGGGTCCATGCCGAGGGAGAGCCCGGAGAGCACGGAGTAGCCGGTGATGTTGGCGAAGGCGACGGCCAGCGACCCCGCCGCTAGAGGGAGGTCGCCCAGGGAGCCAAGGAAGAGCATGGACAGTGCCGTGCGAGAGTACAGCAGCAGGGCTGTCAACGCGATCGGGCACGCTAGCCGGCACAGCGCCGCCGCCTCACGGACGGTCTCCCTGCCAGTCACCGGCGGTAGCACGGCGGTGCTGCCACCCTCGTGGCACTTGAGCTGGCGGCAATGAGCGCCGGCCGCGTCGCCTCCGTGCAGATGAACGTCCGCGCACTGTGCCAGCGTCACGTAGACGTGGTGGCCGGGGACTGCGACCGCTGGCGGCGACGGCGCAGGGGTTGTGGTACACATCGGTGCGCCGTGTGTGCGTGCTTGCTATGCTGCTTAGAGGTCGAGAGCAAGAAGAGTAGGCGAGACTAGTGGTAGCAGAGCAGAGTAAAAAGCTTGGTGGTGTACTTGGCCGGGGACACACCCTGTGCAGGGGCTGCAGGGTACAGAGTGCCGGCGCGGGTGCATGGGGATTTATAAGGAGATGATGACAGGTTTGTTTAACCCCCGGGAAAGTACTTCTCCCAAAATCTCTACTTCTATACATCTAAATCTAAATCTATATCAATCTTTATATCTGCCTATATGTATATATGGTAGTTGTTCAAAAAAAATGTATATATGGTAAAATAACATGTGCTCCCTAATGCCCATCAGCCCATGCATTAGGATGAAATATGGTACATTATCTTGAATATGTATGAGGTAGTATATATTATGCATTTTTATGGTATCTATATAGTATATATACCTCAAATATATGTGTGCAATATTATGCGTACAAATCAGTTATATATATAAATGATCGTATAAAAGGTATGCATACCTCGCTATGTCAAAAAAAGGGTGAATCCCAGCCTCTGCATCGTGATGATGCACACAATTTTTTTATATTAATAATAAACTTTTAGAGTATAACCAAAGATTAACTTGCTATGTACATACCCAAAGTCATACGTGCCTCATAACGCATACCCAAAATATAAGGATATATATGGTGTATATACCTAAAATATACCGTATTTCATTCTGAAACATGGGCATCCAGGAGCCCCATTTTTTGCTTACTATATATATGTACTGTAAAATACGGCTTCAGTGCTGATGGTTGCAAGTTGATAAATTTTACTACATGACATGCCACCTATAAGTGAAAAAACGACTCGAGCAATACATCTCAAAACCTGTGAACGAAAATAAACGTGACATCCATCCGGTCACCGACTCTCGACCCGACCGGAACGCAATTGATGAGCCGATCCAAAAGGAAGGCAATGCTAATGTCGCGTAATCGATCGCTAATTAAGCCCAAGCTCAAGCTCAAGCTCAAAGAAAAAAAATAGAACGGAGGGCGATCCAATCAGTGCACGCGTGAAGTAGCGGCAAATGTATGCGAGTTTGTAATTCTTTTCTCTCTCTCCGCTAGCTTATATTCTCATTCTACATCTAGCAATTATTTATAAAAACTGAACGTGGCGCGTACACCCGAAAAATAATTTCCACCACAACCTGACTCGGTAAAGCAATTAATAAGGATATTTTATTATGTTTTTTTTTCTCTTTCACTTTCATGTGTGCTCGGACCTGTCGGTTTATAGGTGTTGCCCATTTTGTTTCGCGAAATAGGGGTGCCTCGCATGTCCCAAATTATCAGTTTTACGAATATAATGAATCTGATAACATCTAATTTTTAATGATATAATTAATCATTACTATTCTTTAATATTAATTTCGAATGGGAGGCGATGCTATGGTGTCAACCACATTTACACTTGAACCCCTTGGGTTATGGAAAATCAACCCATAGTACAAAAGTGGTGACATTCTACCCTTTTACACTTTACCACCTCAAGAAGTGAAACCCCGGGCGATCTAACGGAAGTGGTGGCGCGCGCGCCAACTGACATTTTGGTAGGACAAACCGTGGAGGTTGACGCCGGCAAACGACTTCGCCGCGAGGGGACAGGTACACGGGTTCATACACCAACGTACAACTTTGTTGCCGACGTTAACGGGAAAGGAACACATTTATATACAGGGATTGAAGTTTGGATTTTCGCCGACCGGCTACTTTGTGGCTAGCGGGGATGGGGTTTGCCCGTCATGATGACTATCAGTGAAACAGAAGAGGCAGAAGAAGAGAGAATACAGTAGATTGTTGTTACGATGATCCAAATAGATACATGTAAGTTTGTGCAATCTGATATAACTATACAATATAATTTTCATTTCGGACACTTTCACCTGGCCAGCACGAGGTTGATATGATCGTGGATAGAGCGCATGAGGTTACCATGGCGGTGATGACGCTCGTGAACCACGTCATTAAACTGGAACTTGAGGTTATGCCTGAGTTTTTCGTCAGTGATATTATCCCGTAACCGCATGAGTATTGTGCTAGTATAGATTAAGTTTTGTTTACCCTTTTCCTCTCCAACCGGCGAGAGGGTTTACTCATGGAAATATCACCTTTGTCGAGTGTGTCCGAGTATTGATCGAGTGCTCTCCATTTGACACTGGGCAAACATGCTTGTAAGAGCAAGTATAATAAGGCTGAGTCAGCTGGCTATAAGCGAATCCACGTAAGCAAAATCCGAGATGGAGGGGAGAGAAGAGAGGAAAGAGAAGGGAGCGGGCGCTCCGTGTATCGCCCGGCTACAGCGCGAGAAACGAAGAACTGCCGCCCGCTTGCAGCCCGAAGCGAGCGCTAGCACCGGCGCTCTCGATTTCGTGCGGCTCCCTCGCCTCCCGCACTTCTCCCTCCCGTAACGCACCAAATCATCCGATTTCCTCGCCCCATATAGCTTCTTGCGCGCCAAATCGAAGCTCCCAAATCGTGTCGGGGGGCTACCCCGGGTAGGGTAAAAGCGAGGGTAAAATACTCCCAGTTACAGTGGTAAATGTGCTTTGGCTAGCTCCAAAGGTCATGTGACCCATCGGGACGTGAAGTGACGCCCTTTGAGGTTACTCAGGGGGTGACTCTTGAGAGAGGTCAAGAGATGCCCTTTGGAGGTTGTAGGGGCCAGGCTGTCTCCCCTGGTGGTACTATAAATAGACCCCCAGTCCCTCATTCTCATTCAGGCGGGAGCGGAGAGTTCTCCTAAGAACCAGCTTCTCGAAGATGTCTTTAGGAGCAAGCCTAAGACATCTTCGAGCAGCTGGGCCTAGGGGCGTTCTCTTGTGCAACATCCGAGACAGGTGCTGGAGAGCAGGGTCCTGGCGGGACCGAGTCATATGCAAGGCCGACTTAAGCGTATGTCGGAAGTAGCCGACATACATGTGGTACTGGCGAGGTTGCGGCAGGCTGCAGGTGTAGACTGGCCTTGATTAGGCCAACATGTATTAACCGACATATACTTGTCGATGTTATCTGTATGTCGGTGGTGTGCAGGAAGGAGGCTCCGGCATAGCCATGCTGGAACTCGGGAAGACGTTCCGGAAAACCAGGCTCGGCATACTCTTGCTGGGGTACGGAAAGGAATCCGGCATAACCATGCCGGGTTGGGCAAGATCGTCCGGCATATTCTATGTCGGACCTGAAGTCAAGGGCAAGTACATGGCAAGGACACTGACCCGTCTGACACGGAAGCTAAGTCACCTCCCGCCTGACACGGGCGCGGGACAAAAGGCACAAGACAAGGCCGACGTGACTATTCCACTGTACTGCCAACAGACTGACAGGAGACATGGCATGGAGAAGCCACGTCCTATCTCTGACAAGGGAAGCATCGTCACCTAGGCCGGCGGCAGCTACGGCAAGAGGCATCATGGCCTACCTCGACCTATGTCGGATAGCCCGGCTCTAGGTCGTGGTAGGGATGTCGACATCGCCGTTGGACGGTAGTCATTGTCCGGTGGGACCCGGAGGAATTACGGTTTCCGGCCAGCTCGGCCGGATCTCTATAAATAGCGCCATAACTCCTCCTATGAGAGGAACACCAACCAGAGGGCCGAAGTTATAGTTGCATTCATTGCTAGAGCAATAACTCCTCCCCCTTAGTAGTTCATCCTTGTTCTTGCCAAAACAGCTCAAGGAGCATCTTGTAGATCTTGTGAGACACATATATTGAGAGGCTAGGCAGGAGTAGGGGTCTTACCTCCTCACGAGGGCCCCGAACCTAGGTATATTGTGTGTGTTTGTGGTTCTTTGTGGATTCGCTTGTGTTCTTGAGGTTTCTTGAGTGTTCTTGCTTGTTCTTGAGCCGAGTTAAGTCGGCTCGGGTCTGATTCTTGTTCTCTCTCGTGTGAGCTTCTTAGCTCGCTAGCCCTCCCCGGATCCACCAGCGTCCATCGGCCCCACACTTTAGCCATCCTATGGCATCTGCCGTGATACCAGCACGACAGTTGGCGCCCACCGTGGGGCGGGTAGAGGCGCTGGCTGGTGTACTCATCCGGACGGGTTCCGTCATCCTCTCCGACACGAGGGTCCTCTCCGGCCTCGTCGTCAAGTTCGGCGACATGGAGTTCGTCAGCGACAACGCCGGCTGCTTCCGCGGCAGGCCGTTCCCGGCCAACGGCTGCGTCATCGAGTTCGGTGCCTTCGCCACCTATGTCGCCACCGAGTTCATCTGCGAGTACCCGGAGCAGGTGCTCGTGGCCGAGGATCCTCCAGCTGTCTGTGCGGCTCGCGGCCGGCGTGCCACTCGCCTCGAGAGCTGCGCGGTCATGATGGCCGGCGTGACGGCTCCTCCGGCAGAGGAGACGGTCATCGCGCCCACGGCAAGGTCAACGTGGATGGCCAAGCAGGCGCTGGAGAGGCAGGCCCAGGACGGCGCCGAGACATCCCGTGTCCCGGTAAGGCCTGAACCTCTGAGAGAAGTAGTGCAGAGGCTGACGGTGCCGGTAGCTGCTGTGACTGATGTCACCCAGGCCGTCGCCGAGTTAGAGGCACAGAGGCAGAGCTTGCTGCAGGAGGCAGAAGGGTTGGCTGAGGTTAGGAGGGACTTCGACCGTATCATGCGCGAGTATGACGCGGCCCATGGTTTGTCACCGGTAGGAGGCCGGCCTAACCGTGAGGCAGAGGTGCGCAGAAGAGGCAGAGGCCTCAATGCCGAGATAGAGAGGGATGGCAGGGCTGCATCCAGTGTGACTCCTAGCGTAATGTCGGCAGCTAGGCCGAATTACAGTTCCCCGGCCAAGACTCTTAGGGCAGCCGAGGTAGCTAGAGCCGAGTTATCCGGTCTGACCGGAGAAGCTCGTCGCGAGCAGCAAGACCGGGTCAACGAGTTGGTGGAAGTGGCAACTCAGCAGAATGAGGCCTTTAAGAGGGCCAATCCGGCTGTGGGTGGATCCCAAGTCGTTCACTCGACGACAGCCGCAAGCCAGAGGTCCAGAGGACAGGCTTCCTCACCGCATGTCGGGAGAGGACAGAACCGGAGTGGGAATTCCGGAGGAAACCAGCTGCTCCAGATGCAGACATACGACCCGGCCTATGCCGGGAAGCAGATAGCGGAGCAGGGCAATGTTGGGCAGCCCCAGAGCAGAAGCCGGCAGGCTCCGAGTAATCGGAATGTCGGAAATGCCAACTCGGTTGGTCGCGGGCACCCACCTCGCTATCCGGTGCAGAATCAGGCCCCGAGGCATAAGGTTATCGGAGCTGTGCCACAGCGACAAGTGGTTGGTCAGGGCGCCAGCCGATATGATGACGGCAACTCGGCGCTGGCCAGAGCCGGGTATCATGGTTATAAGAGTGCACTAGGATCTCGACTAGGAACTCGCCAGTTGGATCCAAATGATGCCCGGTACAAGCTTGACCGGATATTTCGGTCTGAGCAGATGGAGGAGCAAGGCCCACCTGGTCCTTCTTGTTTCGGACCCCGGATTATGATGGAGCCGCCTGTGCCTCACTTTCAGCTCAACCAGGGGGCCAAAACTTATGACGGCAGCACCAAGCCGGAGGACTGGCTGACCGACTATGTGACGGCAGTGCACATTGCGGGAGGTAACCGTCGCTGGGTGGTGAGATATATCCCGCAGATGTTGGAGGGGCCAGCTCGGATCTGGCTCAACAACCTGAGAGAAGGAAGTGTCAACAGCTGGTTGGATTTTGAATAGGCTTTTGTCAGCAACTTCTCTAGCACTTACAAGAGGCCAAACCGACCTCAGCAGCTTGCGATGTGCAGGCAGAGGGACAATGAAACGGACCGAGAGTACCTAACTCGGTGGAGTACTATTCGCAACTCCTGCGAAGGGGTTGTGGAGGCCCAAGCCATTTCTTGGTTTGCGCAGGGATGCCGACACGGCTCCATGCTTTGGCAGAAACTGCAGAGGGAGATGCCGGCCACCTTTGCCGAGACGATGAGAATTGCCGACAGCTATGCTCTCGGTGATCCGATGCAACCTCTGCTGGACTCAGGCGAACCGAGTAGGAGGAACCCGGGGAACAACAGAGCCGGACCGGGCAGAAACAATGACCGCCAGGACTTTGGCCACAAGAGGAGGGAGCCGGATTTTCACTATGCCTCGCACCAGGTGGCGGCGGTAACCCGGGATCAAGGTGATGCCGGCAACAGCCAGCGTCAGAAGACCAGCGGCCAGGCTTGGGGTCAGAACCAGGAGGTGAAGAAGACTTGGGCCGAGCAGAGGAAGCCCGTGACTTATGAGGAGATGCTGGACAAGCCCTGCTGCTATCACACCTTAGAGCCCAACCGACTGGCTAACCACACAACTCGGCAGTGCAGCTGGTATCAGCGCATGCGGCGAGAAGGCGCACCTGGAGGATCTCAGATGGCTGTGCCGGCAAGGCCCGCAGCTGCAAGACCACCGGCACCAGTTTCAGGGGCCAATGCTACTCGGGTTAACCCACCCGCTCAAAGGCAGCCGCCGGCAAGGCCGGTAAACGTGGTGAACATCAGGGGCAACAACAATGCCGGTCCCAGCAATCAAGCTGGATAGCCGCAGGGCGAGTACCACGAAGCTCATCAGAGCTATGTGGTCTTTGTCACCGAGCCCACTGACAAGAAAAGTCTGCGCCAGCGCGCACTCGAGGTGAACGCGGTTATGCCGGCAGTGCCCAAGTTCATGCACTGGTCCGATATGGAGATCACATGGGGTCGGAATCAGCCCCGAGTCATGCCTAAGCCGGGAGGCTACGCCTTAGTGGTGGACCCGGCATTCATCGGGCCTAGTATCAAAGTCCGATTTAGCAGAGTCCTGGTGGACAATGGCAGTGCCATCAATTTCATGTACAAGGACACTATGCTGAAGTTGGGTGTGTCCCTGAACACACTACTGCCGACTAGCACGACCTTCCATGGCATTGTGCCGGGGGTTTCCTGTTCGCCTATGGGCAAGATCTGGGTAGATGTGCTGTTCGGAACCCGGGAGAACTGCCGGACTGAGAGCCTTGAGTTCAAGGTGGTGGACCTCGAAAGTCCATACCATGCCCTGATTGGCCGACCTGCTCTGGCCAAGTTTATGATCTCGACTCACATGGGCTACCTGAAGATGAAGATGCCGGGTCCGAATGGCATAATCACCATCTCGGGTGACTACAAGCGCTCTATCGAGTGTGCTACTGCCGGCTCGTGCTTGGCTGAGTCACTGGTCATAGTCGAAGAGAAGAAGAGAATCCAGCAGGTGGTGACGCTGGCCCAAGCATCCCAACTCGGCATGCCCGGGATGACGAACCCGGAGCAGCATGCGACATTCCAGCCACCGAAGGAGACCAAGAAAGTCGTTGTGGACCCGGCTACCCGGAGCACCGGATGATCATTGGCACCAGCTTGGACAGCAAATAGGAAGGCGAGCTCACCGACTTCCTCCGTAAGAATCGGGATGTCTTTGCTTGGTCGAATGATGACCTGCAAGGAGTTCCGAGGGAGTTGGCTGAGCACTCTTTATTCGTCAGGCCGGATGCAAAGCTGGTGAAGCAACCGACAAGACGTCTCTCGGACGAGAGAAGAGCTGCGATCATGGAGCATCTAGGTGTTATGCTTGCGGCTGGATTTGTGATGGAAGTATTGCACCCGGACTGGTTGTCTAACCCGGTCCTGGTAGAAAAGAAGAAGGATGACCCTCTGCTGGCCAAGGTGTGGCGCATGTGCATCGACTTCACCAACCTCAACAAGGCATGCCCGAAGGATCCCTTTCCGCTCCCCCGGATAGATCA
This sequence comes from Poa annua, assembly GCA_026929855.1. Taxonomy (NCBI): domain Eukaryota; kingdom Viridiplantae; phylum Streptophyta; class Magnoliopsida; order Poales; family Poaceae; genus Poa; species Poa annua. Next base: position 92,312,178 of record CM049437.1, read on the forward strand.
AGTGATCGACTCCACTGCCGGGTGTGAGCTTTTGTCTTTTGTAGATGCGTATTCTGGTTTTCACCAGATACCTTTGAACCCGGATGATCAATTAAAGACTGCTTTTATTACCCCGTACGGGGCTTATTGCTATCGTGTCATGACCTTCGGGTTGAGAAATGCTGGTGCCACCTATCAGAGATGCATGCAGAAATGCTTACATGAACAAATAGGTCGGAATGCCGAGGTATATGTCGATGACATTGTCATAAAAACAAAAGAAAAATCCACTCTAATTGATGATCTGAGAGAAACATTCGCTAACTTGAGAAAATTTCGAATGAAACTTAACCCGGATAAGTGTACTTTCGGTGTGCCGGCCGGAAAGCTACTCGGTTTTCTTGTGTCTAGCCGGGGTATTGAGGTCAACCCGGGTAAGATCCGTGCTATCGAGAGCATGAAGTTGCCCACACGTCTCAAAGATGTACAAAAATTCACCGGGTGCTTGGCGTCTTTAAGTCGGTTTGTAAGCCGGTTAGGAGAAAAAGCTTTGCCTCTGTATCAGCTCATGAAAAAGAGCAAAACTTTTGTATGGACTCCGCAAGCCGATGCAGCTTTTAATGATTTGAAGAAGACACTCTCAAATGCACCGCTGTTGGCATCCCCATTGCCCAAGGAGCCGATGTTGCTCTACATCGCGGCCACAAACCGGGTTGTAAGTGTGGTGATGGTGGTGGAACGAGAAGAGGGTGACAAGGTGGTGCAGAGGCCCGTATATTATCTAAGCGAGGTGCTCTCTCTCTCCAAGCAGAATTACCCGCACTACCAGAAGATGGCTTATGGCGTATACCTGGCGGTCACCAAGTTGAAGCACTACTTTCGAGAACATCCGGTCACAGTGGTGAGCGAGGCTCCCCTGTCCGAGATCATCGGGTGCAAAGATGCCAGCGGCCGAATTGCCAAGTGGGCTATCCAGTTATCTCCGTACGCTCCGACTTACGAGAGAAGAGACGCCATCAAGTCGCAGGCGCTGCCGGACTTTTTGGTGGACTGGGCCGAGATGCAGTATGAACCTCCACTGCCCGACTTCAACTTTTGGAGGATGCACTTTGATGGCTCCAAGGCAAAGATCGGATTGGGTGCCGGTGTAGTCCTCACCTCGCCGAAGCAAGATGTACTGAAATACGTGCTCCAGATTCACTTCTCGGCATCCAATAATGTGGCCGAGTATGAGGCACTTGTGCATGGACTCAATGTCGCCAAGGAGATTGGCATTCGCCGGATAGAGTGCTATGGCGACTCGGACTTGGTGGTGCAGCAAGTGTCGGGGAATTGGGACGCCTTGGATGCCAATATGGCGTCTTACCGGTTTCATGTGCAAGAAATTTCCGGATTTTTTGAAGGCGGCGAGTTCAAACACATACCCCGGGGTGAGAATGAGGCTGCGGATGTACTGTCCAAGTTGGGGTCATCGCGGGACGCGGTCCCACCCGGCATAGCTTTGGAGCACTTGAGGAAACCGTCAATCAAGCCGTCACCCGAGTCGGAATCCATCTTTATCCCGAAGAGCTCGGAAGCAGAGGCTGTGCCTATGGAGGTTGATGTCGGGAGCATTTGGCTGAACCCGGGGACTGCTCAGGATATGTCGGCGGAGGTGATGTCGGCCGAGCCTATGGACATAGACGCCCCAATCTTCCCTGTGAGGCCGGTGCCGGGTTGGGCGCAGCCCATTATGGCATATATTGTGGATGGGACCTTGCCCGACAATGAGGTTGAAGCTCGGCAAGTGGTGAGAAGATCCAAGGCCTATACGGTTATCAACCAAGAGCTGTACAAGAGAAGTGTCACCGAGGTGCTGCAACGTTGCGTTGAGCCGGAAGAAGGGCAAGAGATGCTGCTCGAGATACATCAAGGAGAATGCGGTCACCATGCTTCCTCAAGGGCATTGGTGGCTAAAGTCTTCCGACATGGGTTTTACTGGCTCACGGCTTTGCAACAAGCGGAAGATATCGTCCGGAAGTGTGGAGGTTGCCAGAGGTTTGCCCACAGGATACACATGCCGGCGGCAGCACTGAAGACAATCCCCATCACTTGGCCGTTTGCTGTATGGTGCTTGGATATGGTGGGCTCGTTCAAGCCGGCACGAGGTAACATGACTCATATGCTGGTCATGGTAGACAAGTTTACCAAGTGGATCGAGGTGAAGCCAATTCGCAAGTGTGATGGAGCTACTGCCGTCTCATTCTTGAAGGATATCATATTGAGATACGGTTATCCCCACAGCATTATCACGGACAATGGCACCAATTTTGCAGTAGGGGAGTTTGCTCGGTTTTGTGCTGAAAAGAGAATCCGACTTGATGTGGCCTCGGTGGCTCACCCAGAGGCAAACGGACAAGTTGAAAGAGCCAATGCATTGGTGCTTGCCGGCATAAAAGCCCGACTAATAGAACCACTCCTGCGAACTCCGGGATGTTGGATAGAAGAGATACCGGCGGTACTGTGGGGTCTCCGGACCACACCCAATAGATCCACCGGGTACACGCCATTCTTTATGGTGTATGGTGCAGAGGAAGTGTTGCCAACCGACATACAATATGACTCGCCCAGAGTGGCAATGTTTACGGAGACCGAGGCAAGAGAAGCCCGAGAGAATGATGTCGACTTGCTCGAGGAAGCAGGAGAGTTGGCCCTATCTCGGTCAGCGATATACCAGCAAAACCTCCGACGCTATCATAGCCAGAAGGTGCACCGCCGGGTGTTCAGAGAGGGAGATCTAGTGCTGAGGCTGATACAGCGCACTGCCGGCATGCACAAGTTGTCACCTCCATGGGAAGGAGCTTTCGTTGTGAGCAAAGCTCTGCACAACGACTATTATTATCTTGTAGATGCGCAGGAAGCTAGAAAAGGTGCAATGGATAAAGCAGGGGAGGAAACCAAACGGCCATGGAATGTAGCCCTACTTCGTCCCTTTCACACACAAAGGGCAGTGTATGTATCTCGGTCTCTCATGAACGAAATGCCGGCACCCCGAGACGAAACTCGGGGACTGCCTTGTCCACATGAATGTTTTCTTCTTATGTCATTTGCATGTCATGTCGGCACCCCGGAAGAAACTCGGGGACTACCCTGTCTTTACTTATGTGTTAGTTCAGTTATTTCTGCATTATCTGTATGCCGGCGTCCCGAAGTAAAACTCGGGGACTGCCTTGTATGTTTTATATATGTTGTCCATGTGCCGAATAAACTTTCAACCTTGTTTCAAAGTTAAGTAATGTATGCTATGTGAAATGATCTTGTGACTCGACTGACGAATGCCGAAATGGCAGTCAAGAGCAAAGATGGTGGAATATGATGAACACGAAAACAAACTCGGGGACTCGGTATAAAAGCAATTCGGCACATGTTGTGTGCTAACCCGGTTTTTCAATTATTTTTTCCGTTATGTCGAATAACTTTAAACCTTAACTCGGATATTTGCTAGTACCGTATGCTATAGTCGTGATTTTGTGACTCGACTGTCAAACGCCTGTATGGTAGACAAGAGCAAAAATCACTAAGTATAGTAAACGAGAAAGTAAACCCGGGGACTCGGTACAGAGTAATCCGGCATAACTAAGTTACTTATCCGAGTCAATAAAGCAAGATAGCAAGAGTATTCTACTTAAAATTGTATATATTACATCTGCACCCGGCATTCCGGGGATTTAATAGATTTGCCTCCTAAAGTGTTTTTTAAGTAGTCGGGCCACAGGGGTTTTCCTCGGCAGGAGTTGTCTCGGCAGCAGGAGTGGAGACCGATGCAGTGGCGGCAGCAGAAGGTGGCTCTGAGGAAATATCGGGCGCAGTTGGCGCAGCGGTGTCGGTCGCTTCCGAGTGGCCGATGTCGGTGGCAGCCGACTTGGTGACGTCGAGTGTCCCCGGTGCAGTGGTGTCGGCAGCGGCGGATGTGGAGACGTCGGCAGAAGTCTTCTCGGTGTTGGTAGCCGCGCGCTCGGACTCCGGGGTCTGCTCGGTGGATTCGGGGACTCCCGCCTCGGCCTCCATGTCGGCGCGCTCCTCAGAATCGGCCTCCTCTCCGTCTTCATCTTCGCTGGCCTCGGTCTCGGACTCCTCATCGTCAGAGTAGACGGCGCCAGCAACAAACTCATGAGGGCGCGAGTACTTGGCCATATAGTCGGCGGCCTCTTGGCGGCGCTGGATCTTGGCCGACTCAGTGGTCCAGGCGGAATTCTTGCGCTGCGTCTTGACCTGATCCAGGTCGATCTCTTCGTACCAGGATAGCACAAAGGATAGTGCCTGGTCCGCCCCGGCGCGAGCAGCGGAGGATCTCCATTCCCGGAGTCGGATCTCGGCTTTCTTCAGTTCTTCGGCCAACTCCGGACTGTTCTTCGGAGGCTCGATGCCGGGCCACAATTGCCAATAGGCCTTGATGTTGGCGTCGAGGAGTTCCGGGCCTATAGTCTTCAGAGGGGCAATCCGCGCGTTCAAGGCTATCAAATGGTCCTCGACTTCCCACTTAGTCGAGATGGGACCGAGGTTTGCTCTTTTCCCCCGAGCCTTGTTGACGGCTTGGACAGCAGCAGTTTGCGAATGGGAGAAGTGCTCTGAGGAAAGAAAAGCTATCGTCGGGTTAGAGGGCAAACCGACATGTATGAAGTCGTGGCAAATACCGAGTAAGCAAAAAGGAAAAGGAAGGAGACTCACTGTCCATTTGGCTGTTGATCCGTCTCAGCTCGGCCAGCCAGGTATCGCATTTGGCCGTGAGGAGGGACAACTTTTCCTCGGCCAAGGCGGCGCGAGATTGGAGATCCGTAACAACCTCCTCCTGTGTCTCCAGGACGTCATCCATGGCCTTCGTAAGCTCGGCCTTCTCCTGGTTGGACTTCGCGAGCTCTTGGCGAAGCCGGGTTACCTCGGCCTGCATCTGTTCCAGCGGAGACTTGTGCGCAGCGGCAGCTTTGGCCTCTTTTTCAGCTGGCAAGAGCGACAAGTCGGTTGGGTTAGTAAGAAGAAGAGGGAAGCAGGCAAGTTATGTCGGTAAGAAATGGAAGTTACCTTGTTCCGCCTGGAGAGTCTTGTACTTCTTCCGGAGTGCCCCATGCTCGACAAGAAGCTTTTGGAACAAGCTGGTCCGCTCCTTGGTGCAGGCCTGGAACAGAGCAAGGCGTTAACAAGAGTTATAGGAAGATTCCCGCCGAGTGATCTTTACTCGGTCGAGTTTCAATCACTCGACCCGAATCTCGGGGACTAGTGGGGATATATATTTAAGGGACTCACCTCGGCATCCAGGGTCACCCGGAGAACTGCGCACTGTAGAGTGTGCAGAGATTGGGCAATCTTGCCGGGGCCGGCAGGATGTTGGACGTTCAGGTCGGAGGAGGAGACCTCGCTGGTGTCGGTAGCGTTCCAATCCAGGTTGAACTGCTCCATCGAACCTGAACAGTCATCACCCGGGATGAGCAACTCGGCAGCAGGGAGAGCCTGGCCGGCAGTGGCCTCTAGCATTTGCAGCGCGCCCGTCTTAACCGCGACGCGAGGAGGAGGTACCACTAGGATTTTACCCGGAGGAACCTCACCTCTCTTGTGGCTCGTTTGCTTGTCGGTTGGGGCGGACTTCCCATCTCGCTGACCCGAGGCTGCCGACTTGGGGTGCAGGATCACTGTCTTGGAAGTATTGGCATCTGAGGGCTGCGGGCGCCTGTGCTGCTGAGCCCGGGACGGAGTTGCTTGTGGTTGTGGTTGCGGCTGCAGAAGGGGTTGTTGTTGTTGTTGTTGTTGTTGTTGTTGTTGCCGCTGCTGTGGTTGTGGTTGCTGTTGTTGCTGCTGTTGCTGTTGCGACGGTGGCTGCCGGGACCCTCCCGACGGAGGTGATACACCCGGGGCCTGAGGTTGCTCCGGGGCAGAGGGATGAATCTCGCCACCGGACCCGGCATCCCGGTGAGAGGCACCTATGTCTCGTCTGGGCGCGGCACTGCTAGTCCGCGGCGGTGTAGCAACCCAGCTGATGTGTGTCGGGGAGACTTCAGCTCGGGTTGGCCCGGCATCATTGTCAGTCTTCCGGCCGTGGGGGCCGGCCGGGCTTAGTTGCAGCGGGGCGCTGCATCGGGTCAAGGAAGTGTTAACTCGGTAATATATGTCGGAGAGAGACAAAGGGATAATGCAATGGACGTCGGAAAATCAACTTACCCGGCGGTGGTCGGAGGACCCTTCTTCCCCTTGGGCGGCTTGTTCCCCGATTTCTTGCTGGTCTTGGCCCTCTTGGCCCCAGCTTCAGAGCCACCGACATCAGCTATGCCGGTGCCGGCTCGCTTGCGAGTCTCACCTCGCTTTGTGGAGGTGGTGGCTGTCGAAGGCGCTGGAGGCGCGTAGTTGAGAGGAGTAGCGTCAATAACATCTATTATCCGACACTCATCCTCATCATCGTCACTACTCGTTGATCGGAATGTGGGCACGAGGCTTACCCGGGGCAGGGGCGCGGGCCAGTGGAATGGACAAGTGGTCCTCGTCATCCGGGTCCTCTGACGGAAAAGAGTCCGGGACGGGGACATCCAGATGCCAGTCGCCTCCGGCTTGAACCCGGTCCTCCTCAAGCTGCCAGGCGAACCTCTGCGAAGGAAAAGAAGTGTTGTCGTATAAATATAGAGCTACGAGCGGCAGCACTTTGTCGGGCAATTGCATATTGATCCGTCTCCAACGTATCTATAATTTCTTATGTTCCATGCTATATTATACCAACTTATTACATGTTTTATATGCATTTTATATAGTTTTATGCATTTTCTGGGACTAACCTATTAACAAGATGCCACAGTGCCAGTTCCCTGTTTTCTGCTGTTTTTGGTTTCAGAAAAGTACTTAAGGAAATATTCTCGGAATTGGACGATTTCTTTTCTGAAGTCCGTTTTTCATCGGGAACGTTCCAGAAAGTCGAACACGAGACGAAGTGGGCGACCGAGGAGCCGCCACCACGTGCTCGCGCGGCAGGCATCCTGGCCGCGTGAGGAGGTGATGTGGGCCCCTCGGGGCGCCACCGACCTCGCCCTTTCGCCTACATATACCCCCCAGACTAAAAACCCTAGGACGGTGTGCAATATTTCCTCCACGGGTCCCGAGCGCCGCCGCCATCGAAGACAAGATTCGGGGGACATAACTCTTTATCCCGGCACCCTGCCGGGACGGGGAATTGCCCCCGGAGCCATCTCCATCGACTCCACCACCATCTCCATCGCCGTTGCTGACTCCTATGATGAGGAGTGAGTAGTTCTCCCCCGGGGCTGCGGGATCTACGGTAGCCATGTGGTTTATCTCTCTCTCTCCCGTGTGATCTTTATGTGATCATGAGCTTTGTAATCTAGTTGAATATGTGATGCTACTCTTTATCTATTATGCACTCTAGAGGTTACTTTAATATGAACTTCGGGGTTATTCACGGTTGTAACGGTGACAGTGTGTGCACCGGCAGAAGTCTTCTCGGTGTTGGTAGCCGCGCGCTCGGACTCCGGGGTCTGCTCGGTGGATTCGGGGACTCCCGCCTCGGCCTCCATGTCGGCGCGCTCCTCAGAATCGGCCTCCTCTCCGTCTTCATCTTCGCTGGCCTCGGTCTCGGACTCCTCATCGTCAGAGTAGACGGCGCCAGCAACAAACTCATGAGGGCGCGAGTACTTGGCCATATAGTCGGCGGCCTCTTGGCGGCGCTAGATCTTGGCCGACTCAGTGGTCCAGGCGGAATTCTTGCGCTGCGTCTTGACCTGATCCAGGTCGATCTCTTCGTACCAGGATAGCACAAAGGATAGTGCCTGGTCCGCCCCGGCGCGAGCAGCGGAGGATCTCCATTCCCGGAGTCGGATCTCGGCTTTCTTCAGTTCTTCGGCCAACTCCGGACTGTTCTTCGGAGGCTCGATGCCGGGCCACAATTGCCGATAGGCCTTGATGTTGGCGTCGAGGAGTTCCGGGCCTATAGTCTTCAGAGGGGCAATCCGCGCGTTCAAGGCTATCAAATGGTCCTCGACTTCCCACTTAGTCGAGATGGGACCGAGGTTTGCTCTTTTCCCCCGAGCCTTGTTGACGGCTTGGACAGCAGCAGTTTGCGAATGGGAGAAGTGCTCTGAGGAAAGAAAAGCTATCGTCGGGTTAGAGGGCAAACCGACATGTATGAAGTCGTGGCAAATACCGAGTAAGCAAAAAGGAAAAGGAAGGAGACTCACTGTCCATTTGGCTGTTGATCCGTCTCAGCTCGGCCAGCCAGGTATCGCATTTGGCCGTGAGGAGGGACAACTTTTCCTCGGCCAAGGCGGCGCGAGATTGGAGATCCGTAACAACCTCCTCCTGTGTCTCTAGGACGTCATCCATGGCCTTCGTAAGCTCGGCCTTCTCCTGGTTGGACTTCGCGAGCTCTTGGCGAAGCCGGGTTACCTCGGACTGCATCTGTTCCAGCGGAGACTTGTGCGCAGCGGCAGCTTTGGCCTCTTTTTCAGCTGGCAAGAGCGACAAGTCGGTTGGGTTAGTAAGAAGAAGAGGGAAGCAGGCAAGTTATGTCGGTAAGAAATGGAAGTTACCTTGTTCCGCCTGGAGAGTCTTGTACTTCTTCCGGAGTGCCCCATGCTCGACAAGAAGCTTTTGGAACAAGCTGGTCCGCTCCTTGGTGCAGACCTGGAACAGAGCGAGGCGTTAACAAGAGTTATAGGAAGATTCCCGCCGAGTGATCTTTACTCGGTCGAGTTTCAATCACTCGACCCGAATCTCGGGGACTAGTGGGGATATATATTTAAGGGACTCACCTCGGCATCCAGGGTCACCCGGAGAACTGCGCACTGTAGAGTGTGCAGAGATTGGGCAATCTTGCCGGGGCCGGCAGGATGTTGGACGTTCAGGTCGGAGGAGGAGACCTCGCTGGTGTCGGTAGCGTTCCAATCCAGGTTGAACTGCTCCATCGAACCTGAACAGTCATCACCCGGGATGAGCAACTCGGCAGCAGGGAGAGCCTGGCCGGCAGTGGCCTCTAGCATTTGCAGCGCGCCCGTCTTAACCGCGACGCGAGGAGGAGGTACCACTAGGATTTTACCCGGAGGAACCTCACCTCTCTTGTGGCTCGTTTGCTTGTCGGTTGGGGCGGACTTCCCATCTCGCTGACCCGAGGCTGCCGACTTGGGGTGCAGGATCACTGTCTTGGAAGTATTGGCATCTGAGGGCTGCGGGCGCCTGTGCTGCTGAGCCCGGGACGGAGTTGCTTGTGGTTGTGGTTGCGGCTGCAGAAGGGGTTGTTGTTGTTGTTGTTGTTGTTGTTGTTGTTGTTGTTGTTGTTGTTGTTGTTGTTGTTGTTGTTGTTGTTGTTGTTGCCGCTGCTGTGGTTGTGGTTACTGTTGTTGCTGCTGTTGCTGTTGCGACGGTGGCTGCCGGGACCCTCCCGACGGAGGTGATACACCCGGGGCCTGAGGTTGCTCCGGGGCAGAGGGATGAATCTCGCCACCGGACCCGGCATCCCGGTGAGAGGCACCTATGTCTCGTCTGGGCGCGGCACTGCTAGTCCGCGGCGGTGTAGCAACCCAGCTGCTGTGTGTCGGGGAGACTTCAGCTCGGGTTGGCCCGGCATCATTGTCAGTCTTCCGGCCGTGGGGGCCGGCCGGGTTTAGTTGCAGCGGGGCGCTGCATCGGGTCAAGGAAGTGTTAACTCGGTAATATATGTCGGAGAGAGACAAAGGGATAATGCAATGGACGTCGGAAAATCAACTTACCCGGCGGAGGTCGGAGGACCCTTCTTCCCCTTGGGCGGCTTGTTCCCCGATTTCTTGCTGGTCTTGGCCCTCTTGGCCCCAGCTTCAGAGCCACCGACATCAGCTGTGCCGGTGCCGGCTCGCTTGCGAGTCTCACCTCGCTTTGTGGAGGTGGTGGCTGTCGAAGGCGCTGGAGGCGCGTAGTTGAGAGGAGTAGCGTCAATAACATCTATTATCCGACACTCATCCTCATCATCGTCACTCCACTCGTTGATCGGAATGTGGGCACGAGGCTTACCCGGGGCAGGGGCGCGGGCCAGTGGAATGGACAAGTGGTCCTCGTCATCCGGGTCCTCTGACGGAAAAGAGTCCGGGACGGGGACATCCGGATGCCAGTCGCCTCCGGCGTGAACCCGGTCCTCCTCAAGCTGCCAGGCGAACCTCTGCGAAGGAAAAGAAGTGTTGTCGTATAAATATAGAGCTACGAGCGGCAGCACTTTGTCGGGCAATTGCATATTGATCCGTCTCCAACGTATCTATAATTTCTTATGTTCCATGCTATATTATACCAACTTATTACATGTTTTATATGCATTTTATATAGTTTTATGCATTTTCTGGGACTAACCTATTAACAAGATGCCACAGTGCCAGTTCCCTGTTTTCTGCTGTTTTTGGTTTCAGAAAAGTACTTAAGGAAATATTCTCGGAATTGGACGATTTCTTTTCTGAAGTCCGTTTTTCATCGGGAACGTTCAAGAAAGTCGAACACGAGACGAAGTGGGCGACCGAGGAGCCGCCACCACGTGCTCGCGCGGCAGGCATCCTGGTCGCGTGAGGAGGTGATGTGGGCCCCTCGGGGCGCCACCGACCTCGCCCTTTCGCCTACATATACCCCCCAGACTAAAAACCCTAGGACGGTGTGCAATATTTCCTCCACGGGTCCCGAGCGCCGCCGCCATCGAAGACAAGATTCGGGGGACAGAACTCTTTATCCCGGCACCCTGCCGGGACGGGGAATTGCCCCCGGAGCCATCTCCATCGACTCCACCACCATCTCCATCGCCGTTGCTGACTCCTATGATGAGGAGTGAGTAGTTCTCCCCCGGGGCTGCGGGATCTACGGTAGCCATGTGGTTTATCTCTCTCTCTCCCGTGTGATCTTTATGTGATCATGAGCTTTGTAATCTAGTTGAATATGTGATGCTACTCTTTATCTATTATGCACTCTAGAGGTTACTTTAATATGAACTTCGGGGTTATTCACGGTTGTAACGGTGACAGTGTGTGCACCGTGTGTGATTCCTTTATGACGTTGTTGGTGTTAGTTTACTCTGACTTTGAGGGTGCTCTTGTAGCCCTACACAATGAATGGTGTTTGTTATCCAACATGAGAGTGTTTGAGAGTAGTGTTTATTTATTTAACTTTGATGTCATTGTTGAGAATGTCCACTGGTGAAAGTAGGATCCCTAGGCCTTGTTTCTAAGCATTGAAACACCGTTTCCAACAAGTTCTGCTACATGTTTGCTTGCTGCCATTTTTATTACAGATTGCAATTACTACTTATAATCATCCATATTACTTGTATTTCACTATCTCTTCGCATAACTAGTGCACCTATACATCTGACAAGTGTATTGGGTGTGTTGGGGACACAAGAGACTTTTTGTATCTTAACTGCAGGGTTGCTTGAGAGGGTTATCTTTGACCTCTACCTCCCTGAGTTCGATATACCTTGGGTGATTCACTTAAGGGAAACTTGCTGCTGTTCTACAAACCTCTGCTCTTGGAGGCCCAACACTGTCTACGAGAATAGAAGCGTGCGTAGAGATCAAGCTATTTTCTGGCGCCGTTGCCGGGGAGGTAAGGTAAAAGGTACTCACATCCTCTGGCTACTAAGCTATTTTCTGGCGCCGTTGCCGGGGAGGTGAGCGCTTGAAGGTATCTCCTTTAGATTCTGCAGTTATTACTTTTTGTTTCTTGTTTTTATTTTCACTAGTTAGGCTAATGGAAAACAACAAAAAAATTAGAGATCTCTATGAAATTTATATTGCATTAGGACATGATACTTTTGAAGAGAAAATTTAAAAACCTATGGAAGTTAGTTTGCATAATAGTAGTAGTAATGTTATTAGTATAAATTCTGTGGACACTATTATTGCTAAGGCTATGGAAAAGTCTAAGCTTGGGGAAGCCATTGTTGATGAATGTGTTATTTTTAGTCCCCCAAGCTTTGAGGAGAAAATTTTCTTTGATGATACTTTGCCTCCAATATATGATAATTATAATCTTTGTGATATTTTCAGTCCACCTACTATTGAGGATATAGTTTATGTTGATTATGATATGCCTCCTATATATGATGTTTACAATGATGAATATGATGTTTTCAGTCCATCTACTATTGAGGATAAAATTAATTATGATTATTCTATGCCTCCAACTTATGATAATTACAATGATGGATGTGATAGTTTTACTCCCACTATTACTAATAAAATTGATTATGCTTATGTGGAGGGTAATGATATTATTATGCTTATGGATCATGATAAGAATGCTTTAGGTGATAGCTATATTGTTGAGTTTATTCATGATGACACTGAAAATTATTTTGAGAGAGGAAAGTATGGTTATAGAAATCTTCGTGTTACTAAATTTCTTCTCTTTATGATGAAAGTTTTGAGCTTTCTCTTGATTTGCTTTTATTTGCTGGGTACTTTAAGACCCACTGGTTATTATGAGAGAGGGGGACATGGATTCATACATCACAATAATATTAGGTCTCCTCTCTTTATGTTGGAAGTTTTGAAGTTGGATTTGTTTCATCTTTCTATGATAGTTGCTTTATGTTTCAATAATTTATCCTACTACAAGATCCCTTTGCATAGGAAGTGGGTTAGACTTAAATGTGTTTGATATTTACCTCTTGATGCTCTCCTATGTTTTTCAACTCTCATTTTTATTAGAGCATCATAAAAATCACTATGCCTAGCTAAAAGGCTTTAAATAAAAGCGCTTATGGGAGACAACCCACTTTTTTTTATTCCTGTTATTTTATTTTGTTTGTGTCAAGGACTTGTCCTACCTCTGTAGCAATTCCTTTGTATCTTTATTTTATTGCAAAGTTGTGCCAAGTTAAGTCTCTAGTAGAAAGTTGATGCTAAATTTGGATTCCTGCGCAGAAACAGTTTTCTGCTGTTCACCGTTTAATTCGTAACTCCTCACAGAAAAATCCAAATAATCTGCCCTTTTTTGTGCGTAATCCTCAGATATATATGCAACTTTCATTAGTTTTGAGTTTTCTGATCTGAGCAAGTTAAGTGCCTCAAAAAAAATTCGTCTTTACGGACTGTTCTGTTTTTGACAGATTGCGCCATTTATTTTGCAATGCCTCTTTTGCTATTTTGATTGGATCTTTTTATCCTATGAAGTATCAGTGGCTGTAGCTAATGTCCAGTAGCATTGGTAGCAATTGTGTTCTTACAGAATATCATAATTTTTCGTACACTAACCCTCTAATGAAGTTTACTCTAAGTTTTGTGTGGAGTAAGTTTTCAAGGATCAAGAGAGAAGGATGATATGATGTGATCAAGAGGATAGTAAAGCCAAAGCTTGGGGATGCCCCGGTGGTTCATCCCCAACATATTTCAAGAAGACTCAAGCGTCAAAGCTTGGGGATGCCCAAGGCATCCCCTTCTTCATCAACAAACTATCAGGTCCTTTCTAGTGAAACTATATTTTAATTCCGCCACATCTAATGTGCTTTTCTTGAAGCGTCTGTTTGTTTTTGTTTTTGTTTTTGTTATTTTCATTCTCTGAATAAAATGGATCCTAGCATTCCTTTGTGGGAGAGAGACACGCTCCGCTTTTTCTTATGAATACTCGTATTCTTCACTTATATTTGTTGAGTATTCTTCTATGTTATTTCAATACTTTCTAGCTCTTGTTTTTCATGCATCTCTTGCTAGAGCTGTTAGCTTTATTATGTTATACTCTCATATCTCATTGTTATATACTTGGAGAGTTTATCTTTAAATAAGTTGATTGGTGTTTGGTTGAGAACAGAAAATGCTAAATGTGGTAGATGGTATAATGAAAAAGATATACATGCTCTTATGAATTGTTATCTTGCATGTTGTGGTGCTTCGCAATTGTTTTGATCTCTCAAGTAGATCATGTTTAAACTTTTACATCATGTAGTTAAAACCTATTAGTGAGGAACTACCGTAAAACTTGCTGAAATTTGGTTTGCATGTTTGGTATCTCTAAGGTCTAGATATTTTCTAGTTAAAGTGTTTGAACAACAAGGAAGACAATGTAGAATTTTATAATGCTTGCAATATGTTTTTATATACGTCTTGTTGTCATAGTTTATACTTGTGTTTGCTTCAAACAACCTTGCTAGCCAAAGCCTTGTACTGAGAGGAATACATCTCGTGCATCCATAATCCTTGAGCCAAAACCTATGCCATTTGTGTCCACCATACCTACCTACTACATGGTATTTCCTGTCATTCCAAGTAAATACTTCATGTGCTACCTTTTATTCAAAACATATTATCTCTTATTTGTGTCAATGTTTATTAGCTCATGAGGGAGTATGTGGTGTTACGGATATCAACCTTGTCATTTGCTTGTAGACAGACTTTCACAACCGGACTAGTGGCATATACACCGCGTATCCATTAACTTTGCAAAAAGAGCTGGCAAATGGGGTGCCCAGTCCCAATTAATTACAACTTTAACCACTGCATTCTCTTCACATTTTTGCCCTGATCTAATCAGCCAAGCAATGATACTAGTTCTAAACTACATGTGTAAACAAAAGAGAAAAGAGGGATGATCTGCCCTTGGGTAGAAATAACGTCCTTCATGGGAGCCGCTCTTAAGAAAGTCTGGTTGACAAGGGGGGTAGAGTGCCCATTACCATTCGTTGACAACAACAAACACCTCTCAAAACTTACTTTTATGCTCTCTATATGATTTCAAAAACCTATAAAACTAAAAAGCTCTAGCACATGCTTGTATCCCTGCTTCCCTCTGCGAAGGGCCTTTCTTTTACTTTATGTTGAGTCAGTTTACGTACTTCTTTCTGTCTTAGAAGCAAACACTTGTGTCAACTGTGTGCAACAATTCCTATATGCTTACTTATTGCACTTGTTATATTCCTTTGTGTTGACAACAATCTATATGATATACATGTTACAAGTTGAAAGCCAATGCTTAAACTTATATCTTCTTTTGTGTTGCTTCAATGCTCTTTTACTTAGAGACTATTGCTTTATGAGTTAACTTTCATGTGAATCATTTTGATGCTTGTTTGAAAGTACTATCCATGAAAAGTTTTTGCTTATATGATGTAGTTGTTTACTCCTTGTCTATTTGTTAGCAAACTATAAACCATTACTTTGAATCACTTCATTCATAACATGCATTACATTATTATGTGATCAAGATTGTGTGAAAGCATGTCACTTCAGAAATTATTCTTCTTTTATCGTTCTTGCCTACTCGGGACGAGTAGAACTAAGCTTGGGGATGTTGATACGTCTCCAACGTATCTATAATTTCTTATGTTCCATGCTATATTATACCAACTTATTACATGTTTTATATGCATTTTATATAGTTTTATGCATTTTCTGGGACTAACCTATTAACAAGATGCCACAGTGCCAGTTCCCCGTTTTCTGCTGTTTTTGGTTTCAGAAAAGTACTTAAGGAAATATTCTCGGAATTGGACGATTTCTTTTCTGAAGTCCGTTTTTCATCGGGAACGTTCCAGAAAGTCGAACACGAGACGAAGTGGGCGACCGAGGAGCCGCCACCACGTGCTCGCGCGGCAGGCATCCTGGCCGCGCGAGGAGGTGATGTGGGCCCCTCGGGGCGCCACCGACCTCGCCCTTTCGCCTACATATACCCCCCAGACTAAAAACCCTAGGACGGTGTGCAATATTTCCTCCATGGGTCCCGAGCGCCGCCGCCATGGAAGACAAGATTCGGGGGAAAGAACTCTCTGTCCCGGCACCCTGCCGGGACGGGGAATTGCCCCCGGAACCATCTCCATCGACTCCACCACCATCTCCATCGCCGTTGCTGACTCCTATGATGAGGAGTGAGTAGTTCTCCCCCGGGGCTGCGGGATCTACGGTAGCAATGTGGTTTATCTCTCTCTCCCATGTGATCTTTATGTGATCATGAGCTTTGTAATCTAGTTGAATATGTGATGCTACTCTTTATCTATTATGCACTCTAGAGGTTACTTTAATATGAACTTCGGGGTTATTCACGGTTGTAACGGTGACAGTGTGTGCACCGTGTGTGATTCCTTTATGACGTTGTTGGTGTTAGTTTACTCTGACTTTGAGGGTGCTCTTGTAGCCCTACACAATGAATGGTGTTTGTTATCCAACATGAGAGTGTTTGAGAGTAGTGTTTATTTATTTAACTTTGATGTCATTGTTGAGAATGTCCACTGGTGAAAGTAGGATCCCTAGGCCTTGTTTCTAAGCATTGAAACACCGTTTCCAACAAGTTCTGCTACATGTTTGCTTGCTGCCATTTTTATTACAGATTGCAATTACTACTTATAATCATCCATATTACTTGTATTTCACTATCTCTTCGCATAACTAGTGCACCTATACATCTGACAAGTGTATTGGGTGTGTTGGGGACACAAGAGACTTTTTGTATCTTAACTGCAGGGTTGCTTGAGAGGGTTATCTTTGACCTCTACCTCCCTGAGTTCGATATACCTTGGGTGATTCACTTAAGGGAAACTTGCTGCTGTTCTACAAACCTCTGCTCTTGGAGGCCCAACACTGTCTACGAGAATAGAAGCGTGCGTAGACATCACATATGTCGATTGGGAGGCAGAAACTTACTTGTGGTGGTGGGCGAGAGCGCGTGTAGGGTTTCAGCCCCCAGTTCCATTCCTCATCCAACTCGGACTGAGCTATAGCTTGGACCCGCCGGTACACCTGCGCCTGGGTGAGTGTGAAGATGCTGACCCGAGTTGGATCGTATCGACCACTCATGTGGCAGATCTTGTGAACCCGGGCCTGGAGGGGGCAAACTTGGCGGCTGACGAACGTGCAGAGCAGGTCGTCGGCGGTGAGCTTGTCCTTGATCAAGAGGAGGAAGGTGTGGATCTCGTTAACCTCCGGATCCGACATCTTCGGGTCGGAGTTCCAGTGGAGTTGAGCCATCGGAGGGGCGATGTTGAACTCGGGCAGATTAAGGAACTCGGCCTCCTCGGTGCCTTCGGCCGAAACCGGATTCCTCACGTAGAAGAAACTCCGTTGCCATTTCCGGCACGACTCCAGGCCGGAGATCCGGGGGAAGTCGGACTCCCGCCGAGTCATTATGGTGGCGGCCCCGCAAGCAGTCATCTCCTTGTCCTTAACGCCCTTGTTGGGGATGCTCTGCTTCCGGAGTTGGAAGTATTTGGCCCATAGTTTGACGACGGGCCAAAGGCCGAGATATCCCTCCGAGAAGGATACGAAGCCGGATAGGAGGGTGATGGCATTAGCTGGAAGATGGTGGGGTTGGAGACCGAAGTGGTCGAGGAAGGAACGGAAGAAAGGGCTCGCCGGGAGTGCAAAGCCACGCTCGAAGTGCGTGACGAAGACTACCCGCTCCCCGGGTTGAGCTTGGGGCTCGATTTCTCCCTCGGGAAGTCGGCAGATGACTTCCTCCGGGATACGGTGAGTCCGACACAGCCAGTCTATGTCGTCCTGGACTACGTTGGAGCCCTCCCATCCACGTCGGACTCATTCGATGTTCATGTCGGCGGTCTCAGAGGACATGTCGGAGCTGGCCTGCGACAAAGACAGTATGTTATTCGAGTGCACCGAGAAGAGACAAGTGGCATGTCGGAAAGGAAGGAATACAGTCTACAACCCGAATCTATTACCGAGATAGACAAGTGAAGATCTACCGAGGCCGCGTAAAAGAAGGATAAATGGTCCTAATTAGGAAGAACCCTAGCAATGCTACGGGAAAGCGAAGATGAGAAACTGCTACTAGATCTGGCGAAGAAAAACTAAGAGCACCGCAATGAGGATAAACGTTAAGATCTACGGATAAGGTGGAACCGATCCTAGTTTATCCTAGCGAAGAACAGGGGAGAAGAGCTACCGCGGCCGAGCGCGGGACGAACCAACCGAAGATCGAGGATGAACTCACCGGAGAGCGTGGAGGCGCGGCGCGAGAGACCCTCGTCCCAATGGTGGCGGGGCGGTTTCCGGTCGTCGGTGTCGAGGTCTCCGGCGTGCAGGTCGTGCGCTGTGTGCGTAGCGGCGGCGGTTCGCTCGGGAGTGGGAGAGGTGCGAGGAAGAAGAGATGGAGTGGGGATGCAAAGGGAAAAAAGGTTCCCCCGTGCTCCTATTTAAGAGGGAAGGAGAGGCACGGTTTCCAAGTTTCCCGCCCGTTCGTTTCGAACGGGTCGTGGGATCGTGTCTGTGGCAGTTGGTGCGGTTGGAGTGTTTGTGGCCGCACGATCGGCCACATCGTGGGTTACGGAATAGCAACCGTCCGCGGCGGGATCGTCTGCGGTTGTCAACGCAGGAATCGAGGAGACGCCTCGGGGTCAGACCACTCGAGTGTCTGTGGGATGTGATGCTCAGTGGGGCCCGTGCGGCGTTTGCATGACGGTTTGTCAGGTCGCGTGGCATAAATCACGGGATGGCGCAGCGTGTGAGTGACACTTCTCAGAAGAAGATCTGAGAGAGGATCTGTTAATGTCGGAGGTATTGGAACAGGAACCAAGGTTGGTTGAGAGCTCAAGGTCAGTTCGAGACGGCAATGTCGGATGATCTTGTGGTATGCCGAGATAGGCATGCCGGAGTTTTCTTGTTAGGCCGACTTAATGGTGTCGGATGGGTTTTGAGAGGACCGACTTGAGCAAGTCGGAGCAATTGGTTTACCCGACATAATAAGGTCGGACACTTGTTCAAGGCAGTTTTTCGGGTTAAATCTGATGCAGCCCTTCATCCAAGTCTGCAGGACTACACCAGCTTTGGGGACTAGTGTCGGGGGGCTACCCCCGGGTAGGGTAAAAGCGAGGGTAAAATACTCCCAGTTACAGTGGTAAATGTGCTTTGGCTAGCTCCAAAGGACATGTGACCCTTCGGGACGTGAAGTGATGCCCTTTGAGGTTACTCAGGGGGTGACTCTTGAGAGAGGTCAAGAGATGCCCTTTGGAGGTTGTAGGGGCCAGGCTGTCTCCCCTGGTGGTACTATAAATAGACCCCCAGTCCATCATTCTCATTCAGGCGGGAGCGGAGAGTTCTCCTAAGAACCAGCTTCTCGAAGATGTCTTTGGGAGCAAGCCCAAGACATCTTCGAGCAGCTGGGCCTAGGGGCGTTCTCTTGTGCAACATCCGAGACAGGTGCTGCAGAGCAGGGTCCTGGCGGGACCGAGTCATATGCAAGGCCGACTTAAGCGTATGTCGGAAGTAGCCGACATACATGTGGTACTGGCAAGGTTGCGGCAGGCTGCAGGTGTAGACTGGCCTTGATTAGGCCAACATGTATTAACCGACATATCCTTGTCGATGTTATCTGTATGTCGGTGGTGTGCAGGAAGGAGGCTCCGGCATAGCCATGCCGGAACTCGGGAAGACGTTCCGGAAAACCAGGCTCGGCATACTCTTGCTGGGGTACGGGAAGGAATCCAGCATAACCATGCCGGGTTGGGCAAGATCGTGCGGCATATTCTATGTCGGACCTGAAGTCAAGGGCAAGTACATGGCAAGGACACTGACCCGTCTGACACGGAAGCTAAGTCACCTCCCGCCTGACACGGGCGCGGGACAAAAGGCACAAGACAAGGGCGACATGACTATTCCACTGTACTGCCAACAGACTGACAGGAGACATGGCATGGAGAAGCCACGTCCTGTCTCTGACAAGTGAAGCATCGTCACCTAGGCCGGCGGCAGCTACGACAAGAGGCATCATGGCCTACCTCGACCTATGTCGGATAGCCCGGCTCTAGGTCGTGGTAGGGATGTCGACATCGCCGTTGGACGGTAGTCATTGTCCGGTGGGACCCGGAGGAATTAGGGTTTCCGGCCAACTCGGCCGGACCTCTATAAATAGCGCCATAACTCCTCCTGTGAGAGAAACACCAACCAGAGGGCCGAAGTTATAGTTGCATTCATTGCTAGAGCAATAACTCCTCCCCCTTAGTAGTTCATCCTTGTTCTTGCCAAAACAGCTCAGGGAGCATCTTGTAGATCTTGTGAGACACATATATTGAGAGGCTAGGCAGGAGTAGGGGTCTTACGTGTTTGTGGTTCTTTGTGGATTCGCTTGTGTTCTTGAGGTTTATTGAGTGTTCTTGCTTGTTCTTGAGCCGAGTTAATTCGGCTCGGGTCTGATTCTTGTTCTCTCTCGTGTGAGCTCCTTAGCTCGCTAGCCCTCCCTGGATCCACCAGCGTCCATCGGCCCCACACTTTAGCCATCCTATGGCATCTGCCGTGATACCACCACGACAAATCGCCACCTCCAAATCGTCCCCAAATCGCCCCAAAATCGCTTCCACCAAACCCTAGAGCTGCCGCCGGCGCCGCATCAAGGAGATGGGCCAGCAGTCCAAAAGAACGCGGGCGCCGGCGCCTCCGAAGGTCCCTCCGTCGCCGCTCCATCTCGTCCCACCGGTGGCGCCTCAGCTCGTTCCGCCGCCTCCTCATCCTGGGCCGGTCACTTCTCACTTGGATGCCCCCACGACCCCCGTAGTCCATGGCCGCTTCGTCTGCAACATGCTGGCTCCCCGGGCTGCAGCTACCGAGCGTGGAAAAGTTCTTCTGCTGGCCCTTGCTTGGCACCGCCCGCTGGTGTTGCTTGTCAGTATGGTGTTGTTTACTGCTTGCTTATTATAATCAGTTTCCTTGATATATCTTGATGGAGTGGATGGTGCATATGTATGTTGACTGAAATGGCTACAAAGATACATGTACAGTGGATCACAGTAGACAGTATACACATGCAGTCATTAAATAGTTAAACAGCCAGCGTAAAAGCCAGCCCATTGTATCATTCTGGCTATAAGCTGGCTCTAACTGACGTGGCATAAACATGGAGCCGGCAGCGGGCTCTGTTATTGTACTTGCTTTAAACGAGTGTTCTAGGAGATACACTCGGCAAAGCAAAATAATTGGCTTGTACTTTTTGACACTCGGCAATGATGTTGGGAAGTGTACCCGTCCGCCACGGTTACTGGAGATGAGATAACGCAAAGCAACATACCTTCAGTAAACTTTTAACATGTACGCGGACATCAATATAACCCGCATGGGATTTTCAAAACTGAGCTACCTATAGCAGAATCGAGTTCCTTCGGCTAAACGTCGCATCCTTCGCCGCGTCGACTCCATCCGGGCGTCGAGTTCTTCCGACTAAACACCGCATCATCCGTCACGTCGACTCCGTCCTCCGCGTCAAGTTCTTTCAGCTAAACGCCCCACCGTCCGCCGCGTTGACTCCGTCTGTCGCGTCAAGTTTTTCCGTCTAAACGCTGCATCCTTCACAGCGTCAACTCCGTTCACCGCACCGAGTTCCTTCGGCTAAACACCGCACCCTAAGCCATGTGGGCTCCGTCCGCCGGCGTTGAGTTCTTCCAGCTAAACGCCCCACCGTACACCGCGTCGACTTCGTCCGCCGCATCGAGTTATTCCGGTTAAAAATCCGCACCCTCCGCTGCCGCTTCGACTACAAGCTATCTATTTTCCGCCTTGGCCGCACCCGACACTCGGGGGGCTGCGCCGCACAGACTCGACAACTAATAGCCTTGGCCGCACCTGACACTCGGGGGCTGCGCTGCACATGCTCAATTACTGCTCGCCTTGACCGCACCCGACACTCGGGGGCTGCGACGCACATGCTCGACTACAATTCGCCTTGGCTGCACCTATACTTGTGGGGGTTGCGCCGCTCAAGCTCGACTACTCCTCGCCAACAGGCGCACAGATAAAGACGAGTTGAGCATCTCCTTGGTCACTTTAAACTTCAGCAATTTCCTCTCATCGGGAGGGCACTCACAATATTTTCGACTGCTATGTCGAGCCCATGCTCAATTACAAGCAATTAAACATAACCTCGGGGCCTACTCCCATCGGGAGCGAATATTATAACTCAATGAACAAGACCACCCAGCAATCAAGATCGATCCTTGTCGGATACTCGAATTCAAGTCGAGTAACTCCTAGATAAACTCTGAACATTGCCTACCACTACGATCACAAATACAAATAAATACATCCCGAGTGGTGTCCGCCGCAAAAGATCCTTGGATTATGTACCCATGGTGTCAAGATAAGACCCTCCGATCATGTCGAGCTGGGCCAGGGCCCGTATTTTCGTGCCAACAGGCATGAAGGAAAATCCTGACGGGTTCCCCAACTTTTTGCGGGTTCGAGTCTGGGGACTCGAGCTTGAAGTAGGTTAGTAAGGTTTTTGCCCAAGCACAATTAACTTGTCCCGATCCATCGAGTGCACAGGCCTGCTATACCACCATCCCTATGCAACTATCAGACGAACAACGAACATAAACTGAGCATAAGTTGATGTACTTCCAACTAAAGACTCCTATTGATAAATAAAGCATGACGTGTATCGGAAGCCAACAGAAGACAAGAGACGTGGGGTTAGCTTCAGAAAAATTCGAGTGCCCGACTCTGCGAGTCGAACATAACCTCGGAGGCTACTCTCATACGGAGCGCTGGTCGCACACCCGATGAGTGCTGGTCGCGCACCCGACGAGTTTTGGTCACGTATTCGACTCACTACCGAGCCAGAAGTATCTTACGCATCGACTACGCCTACTCGACATATTGCTACTATGAATCGCTGCCCGATTCTTCGAATCGACCACACACTCGAGGGCTACTGACTTGGGCATACCCTCCGGACACCCCCACTATTGGTATACCTGGGGCGGCCCAACCGAAGGCCCACCTGGGGCCCAACAATCTCTTGGAGCACAAGACAAGGACTCCAAAGGTGTAGTCGACTAGGACTCACGTAAATCCTACCTGGTTGCCGATGGTTGTGATCAACACCACTTGTTGGGACTCGAAGAGAAGAGTGTTGTAGCAAGCTAGGTTATATCCACAAGGGTGACTCAAGAGTTTATATCAAACTCTCGGGGAATTGGGAAAAAATGTGTATTTATTTTCTCTTCTTCCAGCAACCTACAAAACAAATATTTTGCCTTGTGACCCCAGCTCCACCGTGTGGCTGTCAAGCATACAGTTTTGTATTAGTAAACTGAAATAAAAATATAGAGAAAGTAAAAATAAATTAAAACTAACTATATCTAGGCAAGTAAAGTAAAAATGATAAATAAAAGTCTTTTTAGGTTTTTGATTGTAGATGCAATAAGTAAAAGTGTTTTTGTATTTTTTGATTTAATTAAAATGAAAAGAAAAGTGCAATAAAAGTGTTGGAAAATTATTTCTTCTAATAAAAGATGGACCGGGTTCATGGGTTCACTTATCTACTCTCATGTAAGGTGTAGTGGACATAAAACGATTCACAAGTGATATAATCTGGTGTAACTTAATTATGTGAAGGATAGCATTTAAATGGGCATCACGTCCTATTTTATAGATGATGCAACACACATCTTTTATACTCCTCTAGAAAGGGATAACATCCATGCAATCTAGAATTAAGAATACACAGAGTATAGCTTTTGGTACTTTGACATGAAGTTTGAATATCAAATATGCTAGCATAAAGCAAGAATATCTTGGCCGTCACCGTGGATCTCGAATTTGTTGTCGCTATCCAATGACCATCAAATGTTACTCCATCTAATACAAACGTTCCCACACACAAGCTCGCTCATACATGATTGATTAAAACAAGTAATAAAGAATGGGGTACGAAATATGCATCTACTTATACATCTCACATATAATGGAATTGCAATTTTAAATATCATCTCATAAAATAAAGATCCACCACAAGGAAATTACATAGATGACCATAATCATGTTAGACAACTCATATGGTACTAATACATGGAGAGAACGAGAGAGATACGATAAGGTATTGCAACAAACACATAGTTCAGAGGTGGACTATTCCCCCTTCATCATGGTACGATGGTGGAGATGTTGGATAAGGTAGAGATCCCACCGGCAACACTGCTGCAGTGTTTTACCCTCCAATCTTATGTATCTATTTCTGCATCGCTCCTTCCGAGATTCAATGACTAGAGTTTAGTGACTAGAGTCTTAAGAAGACATTATAGCCAATATATCCAAAACATATCACGAAGGCGGTGACCTAACAAAAAATAGGCAATATTCTCTTTATTTCTATATATACATCTCTTATTTTGTGTAACTAGTAATTGAATCTTTATCACACTGTACCGTTGTTCAAAGATGCAGAGTGTATGTTAGCATGACTTCGTTAATCTTTAAGCGTTGTAGCTAGGCTCAGCTTCATACATGCAGACGTTCATTAATCCTTTAGCACCACAAGTTTAGCCTGCTGAAGATGCTTATGCTCGGATCTAAAGCGAATGGCGTGTGTGTTAGTGAGTTGGACGAAGTCATAAACAACGCATTACGCAAATGGGTGCAGGCCGCAAGTCCGGGTTAACTATCTACAGTAAATTAATTGGGCCACTCGCCACTCGTGCATATATATGCTTGCACGCGCGGTTTGTCAAGTCTAGCTAAATCAAGCCTTCAAAGGTAGGGCATGACACAAAACTGTCTTTTTTTTCACCCTCAAAGGAAAAACCGTCTTCCTTCTTTGACGCATGCACGCGCGCACGCTCTAATTTCTTCATCAAAGACAAAAGAGGCAAAGCAACTATATCCATCAGTATCCCGTCCTGCTTGACTTTCTCACCACACGACCTATATCTATATGTTCCCCTTTGTGAAACTCTCTCTCTCTCTCTCATATGGTGGATTCTGCTGCATCTCACTAAAGCAACTTTCTTATTGAGCAAGACAGAAAGGTGTAATTCACTACATATCGACAGACATATATATCCACGTGCAAATAAAATTGCCTAAAGTTTGTTTGACATAGACACCACACTTGCACCCTTTAATTGAGTGTGCATGCATGCATGTGATATGATCATAGACCAAAATAATGAGCACTATTAGGTGGCCTTCAAATCTTCTTTATCGCGGATCTAGATCTCGTCTGGTACTGTACAATAATGTGCACAATACGCAAATCTGATCGTGTACTTTGTGTGTTGCTGCATGACGTGAGATCTTTCTAGACTCTAGTGCGTAGTGGACATACACCGCGATGGGAAAACCTAGAGGGTCGAATCTTCATCCTTTTTTAGATGCTCTCTCGATCTGCATGTTCAGACGGGAAAAAATGTATTAGTTTTGCTGCAGTGCAATATTGATCGCCACTATGTGCAAGCGATCATTTTGACAGTTTAGTTTGCACAACACCATTGGCCATAGCTCTCAAAGAAACTTTAGTTCGAACTCATAAGCTATTTATGTTGCGAGCATGCGCGCCTTTTCTTGGACAAGAGATCGGTCGCTAGCTATACTTTTATTGATAGCTAAATGTTACCCTTTATTGATGTGCCGAAAGTTCGTTTGAAAATTTACTATTGTCCCACCATAGGGCAAGATCGATCCTAGGTCCGCCACCTGTAGATGGACCATATAACTTCGTATGATTTTGGAAAGAAAAATGTAACGATGGTTGTACACTATGCCACCTCTTGTGCTACAGGCAAATTGCAGCTAAATTACTCCACGGTAAGGTTGTGAAGTCCATTTTGGCTCCCGAGTGCATATCCACTAGATTTTTAGAAGTTGTTTCATGGGAAACCGAAATTTCTTATGGTATGTGTAAAACGGACATGACAATGTCTTGTGAAATTCGGCACCAAGTTTTAGTTTTTAAACATGCCGTTTTTTCGTGTAACGACTTCGGAAACACATAGGAGGGGCGGACCCAAGTACAAACTTGTGGGGGCTTTGGCCCCCACTCAAAAATTGCAACTTCAATAATATTTGTTCAAATTTTGGAGGATTTTTTAAAATTTTGTGAAGTTTATACAAGAAATGCCCCCACTCACATCATGTGCCCCCTCTCGGTTTCTTGTCTGGGTCCACCCCTGCATAGGATCTTAAGATCTATGCACGAAGTATTTTTAGGATTTTTTTTGATATTTTGATATGTGTTTAAAATGTATTTAAATAAAGTGTGCATATGCACTCGAGAGTCAAAACACCTCTCCCAGATATTAAAGCTTTATGCTCATAATAATTACTAGTTATTATACACCTTTTCTATCTATTTGCATTTGTAGAAGTTCTTATTATCCTAAGATCTTGCTTGAAAATATTAGTTCGGTAATTCTTGTTTTTGTTTCAACCGGCTACAATACTTTCAACGTTTGGTTATTCCCCTTCGAATTTATAAGGTGCATATTTTGACCGACCAAGTTTAAACTTTCACATAAAAAAGTTTCTTGATATATTATTAATAGTTAAGAACTCATAGTTTTAACACATATATTATTTGATGTTAGAACTTGATTTAGACCATCAACATACATCTCATATTATGAGTATCAGATATACACGGAGTGTCAAATGGCACAATTTTAATAGTGAGGGGGAAAAGAACTAGCTAGCTAGATTTAATGTGTTCATGTGATACTTTTTTTCTTCTCGAGAAAACCTCCCCGTGTATTGGCACGGAGTGACCGGGTAGTACCAAATTCATAGTCTAATCCAAATACGTATATCGCATTCACATATTGTCTTGTCGACCTTTACGGAAAGTACGTGCAAACTTTGCTGGTTAAAGGAAGGAACCATTCCCAGGTAGTCCAGTAACAGTTAATGAGGCAATGTGTCGTGCATGGTGGGGCTCGACGCTTGCATGGAGTATACATGCTTACGTCAATGGTTTTGATCTTGGATTCTCAGCCCAAATTTTCTTTTGACGGTGAGGTTCCAGATTGTCGGCAAAGTAGCAACACGAGATGACAAGGATAGCTTAGCAGAATATACGCTGTTGATTTCGTGCGAGTGCGTTCTTACCCACGGCCATGCAAGAAAACGTACGCCAAGAGCGCTAGCCCAAAGTGCTCAACATACGGCAACAATCTTGTCAGATATATACTCCCTCTTCCTAAATATAAATATAATATGTTTTATACTTTATCCACATTCACATGTATATATATATATCTAAACATATTTTAGTTTGTATGTGCATTTATTTTAGTATGCATCTATACGACATGTGTAACAACTAAAACAAGTTTACATTTTGAAACGGAGGAATACATATCTATACATCGCACTCATAGAATGCGACAACACATATACCTGTTCAGAGTGCGAATACCCAGACAATTTCTTCGTTTTATCAAAAACCAAGGTAGTTTCCTTTAAAATTCATGGAATCCTACGTCCAGACATGTTTTTAGTAGACAACAAAGCTACTCCCTCCGTCCTAATTTGTAGGGCATAATTTTAAAAATAATTTGTCCCACAAAACTGCCATCTCTTAGAGCAAGTAAAATAAGCTCATGTAAACAGACTATAAGAATTAAATATTGTTTTCTAGATGACACGGAGTAGAGAGAAGAGGAGAGAGAATTGGGAGTGGGCTCTTATGTAAGAGCCGGTTTTAACACTTGCTCCTAAGCACTTTGTGAGTGTGGGAGGTGGGCCATATCTTAATAAAGTAACATATTTTTATATCTAGCTATTGTACATGTTGACTATAAAGTTGACTATAGAGGACATGGCAGTTTCTTATAGTCAATTGTTGGCTCTACTATTGAACTTGCTCTTAGGCACAATTGCATTAATTGCTTCGCAACTAGTGGTTGTTTACCTCGACCACCAATGCATGCAGCTTCTTAAGTCCAATCAACTAGCACATTGGCTTAAGAGATTTGCAAATTATGCCCTATAAACTAGGACGGAGAGAGTATATAGTGGAGTACTATTGTGTTTTTAGTTATGATAGTACTTCCTCCGTTGTCAATTATATTGTGTTCCGAGTTTGGTCAAAGTCAAATTTTGTATGTTTTGATCAAAACCTACAATATAAATTGAATATTATTAGAATTATCATAAAATATCTATATATATATTATATATTTAATATTATAATAAAGGTTAAATGTTGATATTTTACGTATATACTTGGTCAAACTTCAAAATGTTTAACTTTAAAACACATAGCTCTAAATAAACAGAGAAATTATAGGAGTCCAACATCCCATGAACCCGAAAAATAGTTATGATTTCCGTGAAACATTTATAAATCGATATTATATCTCAACAAAAAAGAAAGTTCAAACTATATCCAACGCTGATATTTTCTACTGTGACCTCACATGTCCTCCCGATCGATTCAGGATGAAGAAATTATTTTGCCAAGGTCATTTCAGGGACGACCACTTGGCCAACATGTTTGTTGGGATGTTAACATCCATATGTATATATCCGATATTTTCAGTCATGTGTCGTCGTTTTCAGTCCATGGGATGGTCGTGACCAGATGGACGTCGACGACTCACGATAATTAAATGCGTTCACGCCTTGGCTTCTTCCTTTTCTCCGACAATTAAATGCACTTGACTTCCCGTTGCATGTTAAATTTCGAGTCTTACTTGTCTGGTTCCTTAAAAGTGTCAGTGTGCCATCTCTCTTGCCTTTCTTTCATTTTTGAAAAATGCTGATTACAACACATACTTTCTTTCGTTTCACAGTATAAGATGTTTTAGTCATTGTCCAGATTCATATGTATCTAGACACGTTTTAATTTATATGCAATGGTTTTTGTGCAGCTGAAGACCTAGTTAGTCAGCGTAACGAGAACCTTGGTTATTAGTCGGCATACCTTTTTTTTGTGTGAGAGAGACAGAGCAGGACGTAGGACAATCTACAATATGTCGCCATTAACGAGAACGGTATTTATGTATGATTGCCTACAGGAAACAGTGATCGATTGATGGATCGCGATGAGGAACCTTTTGCTGACACCTAAACTACTACTAGTCCTATACATCAACCAATGGTTTCATTTCCCTTCGTAATTATGAGCTGGAATCTGGGAAGCATGATGCGGTGGTTGACCTGACGATAACCAACCGCCAAAAGCAAACAGATTAGAATCAACAGATGCGATAAAGGCACTCCCGGTGTGCAATGGTTATTGGGCGAAGCAGATATATTTTTGTCTAGGCAGTATCTCTAAGCAGTGCAGGAGAAAGCCCCCCGATTGAAAAAGGTAGCCAGTGTCCTGTACTGTTTACAGGTACCTCGCGGTGCTACCCCTCGATCGGCTCGATTAATCAGATGGACAATCATCTCCTCCTCTATCTCTATCTCTATCTCTGCTGTGAACGCGTCAGGCAGCAAGCACAGTGCTCGGTAACCGGAGAAAACACAGTGCTCTGCTCGACCTCCCGAGACGAAAGATAGAGTAGAGGCCAGGCATTTGGATTTTCTGAACGATCGTCGTCGTGATTGCTGCCGGGTGGGCGTAAAGGTGCCCGGCGGCGAGGTCGTGCCTCCATCTGGTTCGACTCGCGTTCTTTCAGGTGACCACGCCTTTGTTTTCTTATGCTCGTCAGCCTGAAACTGCTACTATATATACGTAGGGGTATGGGGAGAAGAGCCGGCCTTACGATGCATGAAGAAGCAGTTTCTCTCCCCGACAAGGAAAAGCCGGGGACTGGGAGCGTAGCTAGGTGAATTAATTGGTATCATTCAGTACTAGTTGATCCATCTTGGTGTAGGCCCTGACGGAGTAGCTTAATTTCCACTTTGGTGGTTACTGGAGTTTACTACAACACTCTATCAGACAACATCCCAGCATATTCCTTAGAACAAACCTTGAAAGTTGATCAGATTTCGTCCCCATAAATTAAGGGAATCAACAACACCTGGAGCATTGGAAGGCGGATCAAAATTTAAAAAGAAGAAGCATCGATGAGTGTCTTCTATCTACCTGTTCTTTTAGGTATTTTATATCTACTATAAGTGTGTGGAAGGCTGCAGGAAGAGTTTCAGGACTTGGCCGAAAACCTCCTATCTTAGACAATAAGAATCTCCGTCGCCACCCCCAAAACATTCAAACCCCCACAAAATCTAATAGGGGTCCGGGTCAAAATATTACCCCTGGCGTTACCTCCCATCTATTCGTGCTGGCCAAAAAACTATCTAGCACCTCCGAGACCATAGTTGGGAGATGGCTTGGGAGGCGTTGGACAAAGTCGGGACACGCCTCCCGAGTGGGGTCTCGCGTGTCATAGGCAGAGGGCTGGGCGGAAAATTATTTCTCTCCTTACACATTGCCGCCTGGACAACCAATATCTCAAACTCTTCCCTCCTTTTCACATTGTCGCCCGATGGCGTTCGCAGATTGAGCAGGTCGGAACAAACGTGGGAGCGAAATTGTGTCACCAAGCCATTGGTGTGGACCTCTCCGCCACTCAAATGATGACCTATTTTAGCCAACTAAGCACGGTCTCTTTTCGGAGTTCCTCGCCGCCTTCCCCGAAATGTTTCAGCGACCCCCCCCCCCCCCCCCCCCCCCCCCCTCCTGCGCGCCGACACAGGCACATTTCTCCTCCTCGCCCATGGTCGGAGAGACAACATCGTCGACCCGAAAGCGGTCTTCTCCAGTTGTGACCGTCAACCAAGGCATCGACCTCAATCATGAGGCGGACTACATTGACTCATCGACGCTATGGCGGTTGGGACCACGAATGACGACTCGTCCTCACGGCTTCCCGGCAACAGTAGTTCGGTGATGGCACCACCAACGCACTCGATGAAATGACCGACCCTGAGGAGGTGTTTTTATGTGCTTTGTGCATGTGTATGTTGCATTAAATCACCCGCGTGCATGTGTGCTTTGAATGATGTGAGCAATGTGGAGTTTTTACATTTTATGAAGTTGTCAATGTGACTTTGTGCCATGAATTAGGTCGGACATGTGTGCATTGTTTTGTATACTATTGTGAGAAAGGCCATAGGATGGCTTATCTATGGTGGTGGTGGTTCCAACGTCGGCAATAGCAGGGAGGCCGGACAGGGCGGGGAGGCCGTTGAAGAGGAAGAGTCCACGATGTTGAAACTAGTAAGAAAATCAAGAAGAGGACAGTGTCAAGAGTAAAGTCGTGGATTTCTAAGGATAATGAGTTGTTATGTGATACTTGGATGGTAGTAAGCCAAGATCCATTACAGCTCACAACTAAGTCGTGGGATCATACTGGAATAGGATCCAGAAATACTTCAAATGAAAACAGGAATATCCGCCACATGAAAAATTGTACATTAATCGCAATGGAATGCTATCCAACACCGGAGGGGTGCAGAGCTTTGCAACAAGATCAAGAGGGCACATTTTGGACGCCGGCGAAGATGCTCGTAGGCTTGGACCTGCTCTTCTTGGATTCCTTATAAGGTGGAAGAAAAAAAAACTTAGGACGAAACAACATTTCAAGCCCGCTTCTGTGTCCAGCCCACCCCTCGATTCCTTCACATAATAAGCTCGAGTTATCCCGCATTCATCCCTTTGGTGCAGTACAATAGGTATTGATAACAGCATCTCCGGCAGCGGCGCTAACGCGAGCGCGTGCGGGCGCGAATTCGCAACTCCAACAGCGGCGCTAAACATCGTGGCGCGGGAAAAAATTCTTCGCGCACGGGAAATTACGGGATCGCGTGCGCGAACTCTGCCGCTTTCGCTCCCGCGCGCGCTACAAAACGCGCGGTCTCGCTCGCTTTCAAACCGCCACCGCTTCCGCCCGCGCTCGCTCTGAAATCGATTCCCCTCCCTCCGTGTGTCCCTGCCGCTTCGCGTCCATAGTCGCCACCGCACCAGCGCGCCGCCGCCTCGAACAACCGCGTCGCCGTGGGAGCTCCGGCTACGTGGGCGTCCGCGAGCGCCCGAACGGCACGTACTCCGGCGAGCTGCGCGCCGGCGGACAGCGGCTCGGCCTCGGCACCTTCGACACGGCGCACGAGGCCGCCCGCGCATACGACATCGCGGCGTGGCGCGTCGGCCGCCACCCGCGGACGATGAACTTTCAGGACGCGCGCAACGCGCAGCAGGCCGCCAACCTGGCGCCTCCTCCGCAGCTCGTGTCCGCGGAGGACCGCCGCCGTCACGTGCAGTGGCAGCGCCGCCTCGACATCGCCGCGCACGATGAGCGCGCCATGGAGTCCTGGCGCGAGCGCTTCCCCAGGACGTCGTCGATGAGCTCACGTTTTTCGAGGCTGAAGCGTGCGAGGAAGCGTGCCGCCGAGGCGCTGCTGGACGCCGGGGAAGATGTGCTGGACGGCGATCATCCTCTGAACAATGATTATTGGCCGACCACCTCCGACGACACCGGCGACTCCGGCGACGACTAGCTTTCCCACGACACCGGCGACTCCGACGCCGACTCCGTTTAGTATGAACTAGCTTTCCGTTTTAGTATGAACTAGTATGAAATATGAGCTTGTATGAAGTTTGTTTTCAAATATGAACCCTGTTTTTATATTCTGCGCTCTAAAAATAGCGCGTCTGTCAAACGCGTTTTTTGTGCACGCTATATTTCGCGCGGCTGCTGAAGCACCAATAGAAGCGGCGCGGTAGTGCGATACAGCACACGCTTAAGTGCTTTTACGGCGCCAAACTGTAGTGCCGCTGCTGGAGATGCTCTAAGAACTAGACGAATCCAAACTAGACTGCAGTTTCTGTGTGGGTTCGGATACTGGACGAAGCCAGACTAGACTGCAGTTTCTGGGTTTCGGACGCGTGTTTGGGAAAATGCTCCGGTACTTCCAGGGTGCATGTGCTTTCGGGTGGAAAAAGTATTTTTCCAATGTTTAAAATGTATATGAAAAATACGCGCATAGATTTCGCATGTACTAGGTATGTGTCGCAAGTTTTGTGGAAAATTAATTTTTTTAGTTTGCACGTGTAAAAAAGACAAAAATACGTCACGTATATACTGCTATATTGCACATAAATTTATAGCACATAAATTTTCTCTTTTTTACCGAGACAAAATAAATAATATTTTCGGCACGAAATTCATGCACGGGGTACATGTTTTGTAAGTCATGTACATTAAATTTTTGTTTCACATTTTTGAACATGCTTTTGACTCTTTTTTTTGCAATTTAAAAAAACGGGAGCACATGTACCGGGAGCCATCTATCCACTATCCGCATGTTTGTTCCTAATATTCCCGCGCGAACGATTGACTACGGTTAACCAGCGCAATGATACATCATGGCACAGCATTGTTGTTGACATCCATCTTCATTTTTCTATCACATTTCAGCATTTGCCTATCAGATTTGGGATTAATTAAAAATGAGTATCACAGTTCACAGCTTATAAATTGATGTTTATTCATGTTCACTGCAACACATTTCAGCATTCGGATTTAGGATTAATTAATTAATTATAGAGTCTTATGGGAAAACGGATATATGAAGTTAAATAACAGAAGGCAAAAGCAAGCAATTCAAGAGTACAAGAAACCTTCTTTCAAATCTTATATTACAACGGAGGATGGAAGGATACAAAGGGTACTTGAGCAATACAGGAGGACATAGTCTCACATCTATTTCCAATCTAGATCTACAGCAGAAGAGCAGGGCATCCCCGGGATGTTAACAAGTCAACCCGGGAACCCTTGCGTCCATTAGAGGCAGCTACACCGCAACTCAAAACAAAAAGTTGCGGGGTGAGCTGGGCTCAACTTGCCATAATCTAGAGCTGACAGATATCTTAGGTCCTTCCATGACAGCAACTTTGCTTGGATGTTGTTTTTGCCATGTCATTGCCTGACATGATTTTCCACCATCTTCCTCCTCAAGTGTCCCCAATGCTTGCAGATCTGTGTCGAAAAGGAAAGTTTGTGAGTTGAGCAACTTACCAAATAGACACCTGACCCCTCCCATTCCCACATCCGTTCTCATCTTCATGCTGTTGACAAATCACACTAAACCTGCAGAAAGTAACAAACAAATACCAAACAGCAGAGTATAAAGAAAACGGAGCAACGTCGATACTCAATGTACAAGGATTGAGTTCAAGATCATGCCTCAATGACGATATCTAGGATCCATCCGAGTTCACACCTGCATGAGCTTTAGTAAGCAATTCAATCAAATTGTTCAGCTTTATAGAACAAACGAGCAAATAAAGTTCATATCATATCTAGAAAGTAGAAACTAATGAGTAGACACTTCAAAAAAGGAAGAATGCACCAGAAGCAAGACCTCTAGCTCTTCATGGAGGCCGCTCTGAGAAACTCCGTTTCCACCAAAGTGCACCTTTTCAGCAAGGACATTTCCTATGTCGTTTTCAGTGATCTGCAGTAAATCTGCATTATTGCCACCCAAGCTTTCACTTCCGACGAGCTCCAATACAACCTTCTCAGCAACACGCTTTAAAGTTGTACTGACTGCTACAGTTGGAGCAGTGCTGTCCTTGACATGTGATACACAATTAACAGGCTTGCTAGTCACATCACCAGAACAGACAGCTTCCACTTTCATACATTTGGAGCCCGATGCGATCGAATCCAAGCTTTTCTCAGATGCCTGTGATGAACTTGAGCACTTAGCTTGTTCTAGATTGCCACTGCTAGGTGAATTCTGACTCCCGCCCATTGCATTACAAGTAACTTTTGTTTGGTTGTTGCTTGTTGGCTCGTCACTAACATTCCCTGAAAGAGGTGACGAAGTTTTGGCATGAACTGGGCTGGCTGAAGCCCTCTTAACAGATCTGCAAGGTTCAGAGTCATCCATTCCAGCAGAATCATGCTTTCTCTTTAGCTGACTATCTGGAGATCCAGTTGCATTTTTATCCGACTGTTGCTGATGATTCACATGTCTCTGAGGACGGGGTCTCTTGTATCCTTCTGGGAATACATAGGCAGGAATCTCCTTTCTCCGAACATGAGAAACAGCCAACTCCATCCCAGGCTTCCAGAACATATACATGTTGATTTCATGCCTGAACTCGTCAACTGTCCCACGAATATCAAACTGTTGACCTTCTTGTATTTTCACACCTTCTTTCCTTGATAAACCCATGAAGAAAGCACAATGAGCACATTGTCTAGAAGGATCTGCATACTCTGACGGGTAAGGATGGCATTGCAACTTCCCATATGTATCCCGTTCAATCTGCAGTGCCAAAGAAATAATACATACTAAACTGTCAAGCATTACAGATAAGCAATGATCAGATTCGGTTGAAAATCAAATCAATAAGGTCTGTTCGATGCTTAAAACAGGCATGTTAACTGTCACCCTACTAGATCCTAAGCCAAATAGTAATTTCTACTCCTATGATCCTACATAATCACAAACAGACTCAGAATAGTGTAACCACGACTACCATAAAAGAGACTGATAATGCAGTATAGTCCCAGAGTAATTACAGGAAATTCGTTAGACAAGTGACTGTTATAAGCAGTGCATAATACCAGAAGACAAAAATATTACCTTTAAAGTCAGTTGCCTCAACCGAGACTCCACCCACCCCTTCCAAAGTCTAAGATCCTCATCATCCTCGGAGATGATGTCAACTTGTAGATAATTTTTATATGCCTCAAAGAAATTGAATGATTCAAACAGGGCAGACCAATTAGCCTTATTCAGCTCAATTGCCTGCAATGGAGTAGAGAACAGTCAAAACAAAAAGCACCTAATAGAAACTTTAAAGGTGGCGAAGAAACTACCTCGCATATTTTATTGCCAAACTGAAATTGCTCTATCATGACCCTCAGTGTGCTAGTCGATACATTATAGCTAGAATTCATGCATGGATATGCAGGTGTGATAATGGGCATATGATGAGTTCTATCTCGTGGATTCTTGCGCGGATCCCAGACAGGAAAACCAAGCTCTTCCTCTTCAATAGCACAAAGCATAACCGGAGTTGGCCAGTGCCACTGGGTGAAGACTCTGAAGAATCTCGAGACCAGCATACTTGGCACAGCATTAGGATAGAATTGGCAGACACGTGCAGCCAGTATAGCCCAATTGACACCTCCAAGAAAACCAGTAACCTGGCCAGATAGACGATTAAATTAAACCTATCAATTCAAAGAGAAGTTACTATCGTAATTAATAACAGTAATAAAACTGGACTTACATTTGAGTAAACACCTCTTCTTTTTGCCCAATGC
Source organism: Poa annua (assembly GCA_026929855.1). Classification (NCBI taxonomy): domain Eukaryota; kingdom Viridiplantae; phylum Streptophyta; class Magnoliopsida; order Poales; family Poaceae; genus Poa; species Poa annua. Next base: position 92,348,065 of record CM049437.1, read on the forward strand.
TTCAAACATCGTAGTGTTGTTCGAAAGTTCTACAAGAAAAATATATCATCTATACTGTCATCCTAGAATGACAATAGGGAAATGGTTGAGTAGAAAACAAGAGCAGAGATTATAATTCCTGGAGTCAACCTCAATATTCGGAACAAGCCTAAGAATTTGGTCAGCCACTCTGCAGCCAGTAAGACTGCGAACGGTTGCTTCATCAACGTCATAAAGCACTGATTCTTGAGAGATATCCAAATCCTGCAGCAATATGTTAAGACTAAAATGTATCTCTTGAATATTTGAGATAAACATAAGCAAGAGGCAGAAAGTGAACTTCCAAGTAAACCTTATATATGTTATATTAAAGAACACAGACAGCAAAATAAATTAGAAGGTTGAAAAAAATGAACAGCAGAGGAAAGTGCTGCATTGATGGCTGTGAATTGTCCTTTTATCACCACCAAGACTGTTAGTGAAGAACTGTGAGTTAAATGGATCTCAAGTAGCAAAAGTGGTCATTCAGGGATATGCATAGAAATAAGTAATAAACAGTTCAAACCAAATCCCTGTAGCTAAGATAAAGAATATACAGTCAAAAGTCAATGACGACAAAGTAGGCTTTACCCCGAGGTCAGCATGCAGGAGACAAGTGGGTCATGATGAAAGAAAAATACTAGGACGGCAAGCTCGAAATAGGGTTATATGTTATTACAATGGAATGCGAACAGGAGACTAGTGGATCATGATGATATAAGATTCATGTTTTGATCACCAAAAGTTCAACGGACATAGATTAAAATTTACATCCATTGGGAACATTGCAACTTCAAAATCTAAGCAAACAACTATGATTTTACTGCAAAAAATAGGCTTTTTAGATAACTGCACTGATACATATGCTAGAAACACCTACAAATAAGAACACAGGAGTGATTACAGAGCCAATATAATACACGATGGATAGCAGAGCAAACCTACTCTATCCATAGGACACCAGCACACCAAGGCCAAAATAGGGTCGTCTATTAACATCATAAAAATATTATAGCTATTGCACATGTTGACTAGCATCAAAAAGGTACCCCCTCCGTTTTTTAATCTAAGATGTTTTAGCTATTGCACATGTTGACTAGATACACACAAAAATGAGTGAATGTGGACACTAAAACATGTCTACATACAAGTTTGGACATGTGAATGTGGAAAAAGGCTAAAACGTCTTATATTAAAAAACAGAGGGAGTAATTATATGCATTTTGAAAACACATATAGCATGTTACATGCAAACAAAAGCATGGTAAGGATTAAGAAACAAACAATGCATGGACAAAATTTGCAGAATATAAACTTACAGATGGTACTACTAAGAGAGAAACGCTTGCATAAAGAAGGTCAATTGATATCCCGTGGAATTTAAATTTCATAACAGGGACATGCGCATCAGGTATAGGTTGCAGGTGAGTCACTTCCTCTGTTTGTGATAATATGTCATGCAGCACAATAAAGAAGTCCTCCTGCAAGAACAGTTCTATATTAGAAAACAACAATGCTATAGCTAACACAAAAGCAGCACTGAATGTACACAGCAGCAAGAAAATATTACCTCGCGATTAACATATGAAGGCCCGACACATAATGTGTCGATATCAGCCCCAGGTCCATGGACCTACCAAAACAGAATTACCAAATTATATACAGGTGGATAATTTTATACGAGACAAACATTAACATGCCAGAAACATATATATATATAACACATCACGTTGTAGAAGGGGTTAAACACGACAAAATAGTAAGTAAAAAATAAATTGAACATGAGAACAGACACTTCTCAGCAGAGGCATTGAGCAAAGTGCAACACAAGTGGTCATACAATTGCAAGAATCCGTAATTGGACGGGATTGGTAAGAGAAAACATTCATAACTTGAAAACATGTGTTAGCTTATGTAGTAACATTCCGGTTGTTACTACGCTGAGAAGAAATTGGTCCTTAGAATAGTTCATCGCATCTTGGCTAAAGCGAGCTCACTTTGTACAGGGTGACCATTATATGTCTTGAACTCAGCTCAAAGGATGAGAATGACTATGGAGCAGAAGATACCCTAAGTTCTGATGCCATACCTACATAGTCTAGAATTATATGTCTTTGATTACACTCGATAAAACATGAACAGCCTGCACAAGCATGAGATGCACGGCCAATAAACTCCAGCAGGATGGGCGGGCGATGCAACCTCCTGGGAAGAAGCCTAAACGGTAAGGTGGCAGGCTGGCCCTGGCTATGTCATTTTAGACTGATATCCCATGTGGCCAAGTGCCAACAAAAAACCTAATCAGTTTTTAGCGGTTGTTTTACTTGTTTCCGTAGTAGCATTTCATGGAAACAAAAATAATAAGAACATCCCAACAGAACAAAATGAACGTGCAAACAAAATACCCACACCTACTAAAACAATCACTAGACTAAATCATCATCAAATAGAAACAAAGGGAGTAGGACAAAATTCTGGTGCTTTTCTGGCCCGATGGATTTGAAACTCTAAAAGGTAATAATATGCTAGAAGGAAACAAACAGTGAGATAGCAAAGCTGATAGTCTCACCCCTAGACGGTACGACCCAAAGGTGAAAAGCACGGCATTTGCTTCCTCAACCATTTGATCAGTGTACCCCCTCTGACTCGTCAGCTGCTTCACCCAATCCTTCACAATCTGCGAATCCAAACAACAAGGGTTTCGTTTAGCAGCCAAATAATCAACCAAGCCTAAGCACGGTTTCAAACAGTAGGCATTTCGAGCACGGGTTAAGGGAGTAGCAGCCAGCAGCCACCTTGTCAAGCTCCCCCAGCACCTCCTCCCGCCTAGCGGACTCCTCCACAGTCTCATATAGGTCGGCCTCAACCAAGAACTGCGATAGCCGTGACAAACAAAAACAACAATCTGAGTAAAAAAAATCATCTTTTTCATCAGAGCACAATGTGAAGAAAAAGTGGGCAATCAGTCAGACACTAACCTTGTTCAACTCCGCCGTCCTGAGGACATCCGCGTCGACCGGCCCGGCCAAGGATATGGGCTTATTAGAGGTCGCCATCCGCGTCTTCTCACAGTTAAAAAGACACGATACTTGAACCGAAAGCAATCCTCGCGGCCGGCCTTGAGGAGGATAAAATCTCAGGGAAGAGAAGAGAAACCCTAGCTCGCCACGCACGCACAGATCGGCGCCGCCTCCACGAGACTCCAGCCGAACCGAACCGCCCGCAAAAATCGAACCTTTGGACCGGAACTGATGAAAGGCGGAGGACGGGCTGTCTGCCTGTCTCGGATGGATGGATCCTAGACAGCGGGTCGTCGGCCTCTATCTATACTGGCCGGTCCTCGACGGGAGTACGGGTACTAGCCGGATTCGACCGAGGGGGGAGCCTACCTAGCGAGGCACGGATCCGAGCGGTAGGAGGGAGGAGGAGACCTTCATCGACCCGGAACCGAACAGCTCCCGGAACCCGAACCCCCGACCCCGGGAAGCAGGGGCGACGGGATGGATCAGATCGGGAACCGCCGGCTGGATCGGCGGGGGCCGAGGGCGCGCCGGTAGATGGCGCAGGGATCCGGCGATCCGCCGCCCGCGGGTGGGGTGGTGGGGCGGCGGCGGCACGGCGGTGGGCGCCGGGTAGTGGGGAGAGAGAGGGGAGGGGCGGCGATGTAGTGTGGCGAGAGGGAGGGGAGAGAGACGGTGTGAGTTATCTCTGTGTGTATTTGGAATATATTTTGCGGGGGGTTTATGTGGATATTTGCGAGGGAGGGATTAGTGGGGGCTGCGCCGAATGCTTAATTACGGATTAATTGGTGGTGTCCGGTACGATAATCACGCGGTGGGTCTCTGGCTGCGCCGTGTTCCGTTGAGTCTGTTGGCCACGTGGCGCAGGGAGACGAGGAAAGCGCAGCGGCGGTGCGGTGCGGCCGGCACGACGCGTCGTCGAGGACGAGATCTTTCGCTTCCCTTTTGCGTCGGCAATGGTTGGGGGTGGTGGGCGAGCGGGTGAGTTCTTTTGACCGGAGAGCGATTTCAAGTAAGTACCTACTCCCACGTGCATAAATAAATGCATCAACTAGAGAATACAGATAATGCCCACGAAAAAAATAGCATACAAATCTCTACTACTCCCTCCGTCCAACAAAAGATGTCTCAACTTCATCAAAAATTGAATGTATCTAGACATAACTTAGTGTATAGATACATCCAATTTTGATCAAAACTGAGACATCCTTTATTAGACGGAGGGAGTACTATTAAGGAAGCAAACTTTTCTTCGCTACAGCCACCCCACAAAACTATACAGATCACCCAATACAATTCATCAAACAGTCTAGATTTGTCCACCATGGTCTGGGGTGTACGTAGCAATTAGTTTGGTCAAGGACAGGACAGAAGGAGCGGACGAATCCTTTCTCCGCACATCGCCAGGAGAAAAAAACGCCTAATTAAGGTCCCGCTAATTGCTCAATTTCCTCCTCGGCCACGCCACCGCTGCGTCTGCCCCCGTGGGAGCTCGCGCTCCAGCCGCCGACCGCCCTGCCCGAAACGAGCGCCTGCAGGAAACCCGCGCCGCCGCAGCTCCATTCCCCTAGCGCTTCCCCGCCGCCGCTGCTGAAAGCCCTTCACCCCGTGATGGAAGTGTGGCCGCCTCTCGCCTTGCCGACGGAGATGCGGCTTTATGGGCCCCTCCTCCTGCCCCTGCCGCGGTCGGCCGTGCGGTACTTGGGCGTGGGGCGATGCCGCGACGGTGCATCGCGGCGAAAGACAGTGGCGAAGGAGTCGGAGGCAGCGGCTGCTAGCGTGCACATGGAGAGCGACAAGCACAGATTAGGTCGACAAGCACGCCTGGTAGCGAGCGGTCAGTGGGCACCAAGCGGAGTGCGACATCATTGCCGATTCCTCACCGCCTCCAAGCCATCTGCCGCCTCTCGCGCATCCTACTACCATGCCGCCGCCGGGAACTCCTCTGCTACCCACTCTCCCGACTCCTTTTTTTTTAGATGCACTCCCGACTCCTGTGCAAGTAGTGTACATAAGCTATCTCATGTTATTGTACTCTGCTGTTCATCGACCTCCTCGATCCGCTGCACACAGTCTGCAGTCATCGATGGTGCAAGTAGGCCAAGTATATCATGGCGGATGTGTTAGAAGTGGAGCAGGTATAGAGATTAGGTGCTCGATCAAATGCTTAGTAAATCTGCTGATTTCTTTCGCATGTTGCAGCCTTGCAGTGTGGTCGTTCAGAAGTGCAACGAGTGTGTGTATTGATGTCACCAAGCAGCTTGTTTTCTTCTGATTACCTTTGCTGCCTATCTTCCCTGTGCAACCAGGTTCCAGGAAAAGCATACAACCCATTATTTCTCTATCAGCCTATCGTGGTTTGCAATAGTGCGTCTAGGATCATGATGTTTAGTTAAGGCGAAGTGCTCCGGTGCTTTCCGAGAAAAAAGTCTATTATGTTAGTGTTCATGCCTATATCAGTGCTTCCAGTACATCATTGGCTTGCCAAGTGTAAGTACACATATTTCTTCAGACTTCAGGCGTGCAAATTGCTCAATATATTGACATGGTAAGCATATTTTTTCAGACTTTATAAACAGAAGAATGACTACACATAGAAGCTTCATACCAAATGTTGATTTCTTATGTTTGATCTTGCACACTAGGAAAGGCAGAGGCTGCGGCTTCCGTCTCTGCATCGGAGACATCGGTGGGGCGTACTCTTCCTGTTCTCTTCTTCTTCAATAGATCGATCGTCTTTAGGTATGATTTCCGTTATATTCTTCCATAATCCGTCGCGATTGTTTTTACGTTTACCCGTTCTTTCGTTTTGCTTTTCGATTTCAAGGATGGCTGATAATGATGAAGACCGTGCTGGCGTTCCTGTCGAGGCGTGCTTGGCCGGTCCTGCCTACCAGCCCGCTGCGCCGCGCCCGTGTGATTTTATGTTGTTGTATTTTTTTTTGTTCTACAGTTGTTAAATTAACTGTGTAAGGTTTATGTCCCTTATATGCAAACTCTGAGTTTGAAAGTGTTTGCTGTAAATTAAAATGCTATTGTAATGTAATTTTAATATAGGTAGAGAGAAGTTCATATGGAGGTAGAACAATAAGAATTACATTTGAAATAAAAGTATGTCAATAGGTCATAATATGGGGCTGGATTCGAAAGAAAGGTTTGTAAGATTAGAATTTGTCTACCGGTTTATTGCAGAAGTGGTCACTGAGATGGACATGGTGTGCAGCTCCAGTAATATCATCCTGGATGCCATCGTCTCTGATAATTTGAAGAAGTAACAATTTCATTCTTTTAGAGACGATCAGAGTGTCACAGTATCTGAATTTGTTTGACATACAGAGAATGACACACTGTGACACTGGTAAATTGCAGGTTTATATCGACGGCAGGTACAGGGAGGTCGTCCTTGTTATTTTAGATATCAAACTTTTTAAGTACAGAATCGAAGGTAAGGAGCTTCCGTGATCTCATTTGGATCTCACATAGAAAGACAGTCGATATGTTGTCTGAAAAGAAGATGGTTTATATCTGTTATGTTGTAACTGTAGCTTCATCTACTGTCTAGAATCGTTTTGTAAGAGTTATGCTTATTTGCATTAGATAAATTGCCATTAATATTTCAGGCTGTAGGAGTTGGATTCAGTGGCAGCGCCTTATATTCCAATGATGTGTTTATGGTGTACTTCTCTTAGATCATCTTGTTTACAGGAAATTCATCTAGGAATTGCATTCAGTTTCATTGGTCTACATTTTACTGACGTCTTCATACTTTGTGACATCTAGGAGTCGCATCCAGTATTATTGTTCCATACTTTACTGCGTGTTCATATGTTGTGTTTTTTCTTACTTTACCTTTGTTGATAGGAATTTACATTTCTATATTTTAAAAGATGATAGTAAAAAGAAAACCAGTTGAGATAATTGTTGTCAGTTGAATTCGTCATAAAAGAAGTGATATGTCAGCTAAACTTAAATAACAACATAAGTAAAGTGAAAAGAAAAAGATTGTTCTGATTAGTTAAAAAGTCGAGTACATGAACATAGAACAGACAATATATTACATAAATATAAGAAACTTTTTACATGTGCAAAAGGATATGCAAGTATTATAAAGTCATGATTTCTGCTGCAGGTCCTGTACTGTAGTTCTTCACTTTTTATTCTGGATAGCTTTCAGGAGCACAACCACAGTTTTGTCTCAGATTTAGTCAGGCCTGCAGTATCATGCATTATTAATTATATTGCATGACTGACTACAAAAAATGATTTTCAATTAGGTATGGAAAGAATTATGTTTATAAGGACGTCAATATTCGTTCGATTCATAAAAAGGAATATGTTAAAATTAGCTCCAATAATTCAAATTTTGTGTAAAAATTCTGTACAATTGTCAGCAGTAAGTATAACTACGTACCTCTCATAGATCTCGAAGGATTTCTCGATAGACTATATTTCTTGTCTCTGATGTTGGATTCCCATCTTCATCGAGAGCAAGTATTTTCAAGCCTTTTTTCGAAGTAACTCTTGATACAGCCACATAAAACTGACCATGTGAGAAAACTGGTTTTGGTAAATAGATACCAACCATATCAAGAGTTTGGCCTTGACTCTTGTTAATTGTCATAGCATAACACAGTCGGATAGGGTATTGTCGTCGTTGAAGAGTGAATGGCCATTTTGTAGGAGCATGTAAGACTATTCTAGGTATACATACATGCTCACCAATATTACTACCTGTAATTATTTTAGCTTCCAAAACCCATTCACCTAATCTGGTCACTAACAACCGAGTGCCATTACATTGTCCATTGGCCTGATTAATATTACGAAGCAACATAACTGGAACTCCTACCTTTAAAGGAATAATATGCTTAGGAAAATTAGGAGGGTCGATATTGTGAAGAAATTCAGGAGGATAGAATAATTCAGCATCAGCCACAGTGTCAGTTGATTTGCAAATGGAGTCACAACTGGCAAACTCGGTTGTATCTCCAGGAACCATAGCGAAAAGCAAGTCATTAATATCATCAGCGACCTTATTTGTGGGACAGACAATTGCACGCCGGGCCAAATAAGCGACTTGAGAGTAGTTTTCATTGAATGAATCATAAACCTCATCAATAAGTTTTGAAACATAATCATTAGTGGGCAGCAATGCGATATCTGAGGGTAATGATATCCAAGAAGGTGCTAATTCTTCTCCTCTTGTCTTCATAGGTACTGTTCCATCGCCAACACTAAGAATCCACTGAGCAAACTGATTCAGTTCAAATTTTTCGCTAACAGACAATTGAGGATTAGATAGCCGCATGTTCTCTTCCAATTTAAGCAGAGTCACATGCTGCCATAGAGGTGAACGGATCAAAGAAGAGTTCAAAATTTCAGTCTTGCTTGCTCCCTCTACAACAGGTAAAACTTGCCTGAAATCTCCGCCTAAAACAACCGTTTTGCCACCAAAAGGAAGTTGCTTCTTGGATCTGTCATCTATGGATAAAACATCTCTCATACTCCTGTCAACTGCCTCGAAACAACGCCTGTTTGTCATAGGAGCCTCGTCCCATAATATAAGAGATGCTTTCTGCACAAGTTCAGCTAGGTTTGTTCCTCGTGATATATTGCACATTGTACGTTCACCAATTTGAAGTGGAATTCTAAACCGTGAATGAGCAGTCCTGCCCCCCAGAATTCTAAACTGATGGCTCTCGAACATGAATATCAAATGCAGCAGTCCGCCAACATGCCTCACATGTCGACAAAAACCTGAAAATAATAAGCTATTATCACAAGCAGTAAGGAGGCGAGGGGGGTAGTAAAAAAAAGAGCAGTAAAGAAGGTTAAATAGTTAGGAGATAAGAAACAATTCAAAAAAGTACGAACAATACGTCCAATAACTATCTTATGGAGATTATATAAAAAATCAAAAAATGAAGAGGAGGTATATTATACAGATAAGTACCTGCATTTTGCATATTCATCAATTTCATTGATACCTACTGCACGCCCATCTGTAGGCTGATACATAGAATGCAACCGTACTCGAGACATGTCATGACCTTTTGCAAGATATTTGAAGAGATATTTAAGTAGATTCGTCTTATTACACCATTCTACGTTGATGTGGGCCTGAAACTTTTTCAGCAATGAAACATTGTGTGGTACAATCCACCTGTTATCAAGAGGTATACCATTCTTCATGACAAATCTACCATTGTCTCGACGACGATATACAGGGAAACCAAGGCCATCGATTGTTGTCTCGTCGTTATACTCTTTCGGATAGTGCTTCGAACAAACACCATTTTTCATACATGGAGCTTTCGGATTGTGTACACCACAAGGGCCATGTACCATAAACTCTTCCACAAGTGCATATGCTAAAGAATCAGCTTTATAATCCGGTATTTCAGCAGATATGAAAGAGTTTATAAGCTCCGGTGTAGGATTTTCAGTGTCAATCTTCAGCCAGATAATAGAATGTATGTGCGGAAGCCCTCTTTTTTGAAATTCGACGACGTATAGATCTGTAGATGAAGTATAACATTTAAAAAGGAAATAAAGCAGTACAGGTACAGATAAATTTGCATATCAGCAGAGACTTTACAAAAGTTTGAAATACTTACAGGCATTAACAGGACCGAAAGCCACTCCCTGTCTAACATCTTGGCTAAATTCGTCAATCTTCATTTTGAATACACGCGTGACAATATCTGGTCTGTTAGCGGGGGTTTGACCAGGTTCCATGACTAATGCTTCGGCTATCTCATCCCATTTAGGATTACATGTAAAAGTAACAAAAAGATCGGGAGCACCGTGTACGCGGCATATGGCCATTCCATCTTGGTAATTTTGTATCATGTAACGTGGACTACCAGTATAGCTAGAAGGCAAGATATACTCAATTCCAACATTTTTACCCATTGAATTTCCTTCACCGACAGCATCAGATATGCCCTGATAAGTTTCTGATCGAATCTTATCTTGGTTTAAAAAGTGAAAACTAAGCCGACATGATTCCACACAAGAATATGAGTCCACTAAACTCTGATGAGATAAACGGCCACAACACGTGAACGGATTTGGCTCTCCTCTTCGATAATGAAACCTATAACAATAATATTCAAGCATGGAAACATCTTTTCTGCCATGAACAGGAACACCATCAACTTCTCTGAACTTGATGCCAAGATGAAAACCCATGGTTGCATGAGGGAACAGAAGCGGATACTGAAGAGGCATGAGTGAAGGATTAAGCGGCGACACACGTTGAAAAGGTCCCGCATTTTTTTGCACAATGATGTCGAATCTGTTCACTTCCACAGATAAATCATCAACAATGAGAGCAGCCAGTTCCGATGCTGTTGGTAATGAATATCGATTTCCATGGTCAGCTCCTTCATGTCCAAATATTTGAACTGCGACTTCAGGTGCATCAGGCGAAAACAACCTTTGTTCCGCCATACGGAATGTCTGAACCAAAGAATTATAAGTATTAAGCATCACCCGAAGAGAATCAACAACATCAGAATTAGGACCACCCCTTCGAGGCCGATGAGACGTAGCCGAGTAAGAGGAGCCCTCAAAAGCAGTATTGCTATCCACTTGGGCACTAGAAGGATGAAATGAAGATGAGAACTGCGAACCAGCCGACGGCACACTGTTGTCAATGTCAGTACCACCAGAAGTAAAAATGCCCATCCTGTGGTCAACCTCATTCGGAGTGTCAAAGATGTACAGCTGCGCAAATCTGGGGACCGGATTGTATTCAGGAGGAAGAAGCGAGCCTATTTCATGACAGACCACACCACAAATTTTAAAAACATACGGACCACCTCCTGTATTGATGCTGTTGTCCACATGAACACCAAGAGAAGTAAAAGCAAACATAGCATTATACTCTCGTATGAGCCTTAAGAAATTGCTATTGTCAGTACCGCCATCAAACCGCAGCAATTCATCCAGTGGAGCAGGCCAGGGTGGGAAAATAGGAAGGGATATTTTCCCACGACGACAACAACGTGTATACACTACACGCTTCTTTGTGCTAAGTCCTTTACAACGCTCCTGGTACCAAAAATTCGCTCCGCAATACTCGCAAACAAAATTAGGGCCGCCATAATAAGATCGGTCAGGCCAAGAGCCTAAAAAAAGGAAACACAAATTAGAAAAAAGGTAGATTTGAATCGAGTGCACAACGTGTAACTATACAAACAAATATAATCATAAACAATGAGAACTAACGTTTGAGATACGCGATGTATTCTTTGGAAAGCGGAAGCTCGATTTCAGACGGCTGAGCAGCCGCAGTGGAGGCTTCAGGACGATGATTAGCAGGCGTACACCTACGCTGATCTGCAGAAACTCTATCCAGTTGGACAGATGGAGTGGGTACAACTGAGAAATAAAAAAGACAGTAATGTAAGGGCAGTAAATAAGAAGGATAAATGAGAGGAAGCACTGACACAGGCAGTAATAAAAGAAGAGAAAGCATAATATATACCCAAAGTAGGACGGATCTGCAGGTCATCTAAAATACCGTCAAATTCGTGAACATCAACATCAGATAACTCATCTATGGATGAATCGGAATCGGTAGCCATTAATCCATCCGTATACGCGAAATGTAAACGACCATCAGACGAAGAAGGAACCGTAGAGATAAACCCAGATGGACGCGAAGAATGATCAGCTGGAAACGACTGGCTGTTGTACGGCACAAATCCATGACTTATAGATTGAGAAAGTACGGACGGCCCAGCACCAAACCAGCAGGCAGCACTGCGAACAGAAAGCGGTCAGTATAAACAGCATTTGAGAACTAATACAGCAAGCATATTACAGAAAGTAGTTCACATAATATTTAATGGAATTACATAATCGGTACCACACAAATGATAATAATTGGACAGAATGCTGTTCTATATATGGAATATCCGTACAATTCCATTAACAACGACAGTAAAATATCATGTCATCAACCACAACTAAGAATTAGCATACAGTACCATCATCTTGTACAGGTCGCTTGCCTAAACTGATCTCCCGTCTTCTAGCAATTTGCTCCGCTGATAAAACAGTAGGTTCACTTCCATCCGACACCCCAGGAAGCTGAAGAGAATGCAGCCCAATATCTGAAATCGCAGCAGGAGGAGAAAAAGTGGTAGCAGGCTGAACAACAGCAGGAGAACCACCAGCCCGCACTGCAGAACCAAAAGGGACTGGGTAAGCTGACACGAAAGCAGGACGATCAGTAAGGAGAACAATACACACTATTCAAAAATAGGAAGCAACAGAACAGTACCTAGTTCAGTTGGAACCAAACCAGTACCACGCGGAACCAAACCAATACCACGCCCGCGCTGTAGCCGTCCACGGCGATGCGTAGAAGCACCACGCACAACAGCAGGCACCACGTCTCGACGTCCCCGCGCGAGAACAGGATTTACACCATCAGGTATAGCATTTTGATAATCGAACTGAACTCCTGGCAAGCCAACAGAAGGCAATGCAGAATCTGAAACTCCATCAGACTGCATAGCACGGCCAGCAACATGACCAGCTGGTAAATCATCATGAGAAACAGAAAGGCAAGCAGCTGGAGACGCCAGCCGACGACGCCGACGGGACGGCGGGTTGGGAGATGCATCAGGAGAACATGCACGGCCTCGGCGACGACGACCGCGTTGAACGGACGAAGTGTGAGCAGTGTGCTGAAAATCAACTGATCCAACCACTGTAGGAGGATCAGCAAGTACAAAAGGTTGGTCAATATGAAGACGCCACCGGCGATCGGCCGGTGGAGGACGACGTCCGGAGTCCTCCTCTGTACCAAGAAAGCAGTCCGTAACCGCAGAAACGTCAGGCGCACGGGGAAGGATCTGAGGCACAATAGAAGAGGCAGGAGACGCCGTTCGGCGAGAAGACGATCCTCCCCGAGGTCGACCACGCGGGCGCGACGCGTCGGCCGTTCGGCGAGAAGACGATCCTCCTGGAGGTCGACCACGCGGGCGCGGCGCACCGGGCTGGCGCGGCGCGTCGGCCGTTCGGCGAGAAGACGATCCAGCTGCTTAAGCGCTTAACTTCTACCAAAGTGTGGTATACATTGGATGGAATTAGAGTGGGCGTGGCTACCTACATCGGGCAAGAATAGGAGTCGTATTTCATTTTGTACCACCGAATAAGATAGTGAGAAATCAGATCAAGAATGGAACCGTTTTCAGAAGCAAAGGTTTGCTTGCTGGAGTAATATTTTCATCTGTGCCCAGTCTATTACTGTATGTTTGGTCTAGCGATAGTTGAAAAGGTTGAACACCAAAAATACACGGTAATAATCAACAATGGTTAATATGTAGTCAGCACAATACAGTTTCGGACATTTGATCAGTTAGCAATGATTGCAAATACACACAACATATTATATACTAGAATGTCTCTTATGGATAAGGTCTAGTTTTTTAAATGGGATGTGGTTAACATTTATGGTGCTTCAAGTGCAAAAGATAAACCTGAGTTTTTAGTAGAGCTAGTGCATATTCTGAATTTGAATAACTTACCTATCCTTTTGGGTGGAGATTTTAATATTATTAGACGTCTTTCCGATAGAAATAAATTCAAGAAACTTTCCGGATGGAGTAGTATTTTTAATGCTATAATAGAGCATTGGGGCCCGAAAGAAATAGAGCTTTCTGGTCGATGTTTTACTTGGTCAAATAATCAAAGAGGTCCTCTCTTTGCTAGATTGGATAGAATTCTTCTTACTCCTGTTTGGGAGACGCATTATCCATTAGTTACTGTTAGGACCCTGGTTAGAGGGGTTTCTGACCATGCTGTTTTGCTTCTCGATTCAGGGGATCGTCGAATTGTTTTGGAAAAACCTTTCAAATTTGAACTTTGTTGGTTCCTTAGGGATGACCTGGTAGATGTTGTATCAAAAGTGTGGATGGCCAAGTACCAAGGCAAAAATGTGATTGATGTTTGGCATGCTCGTTTTGTTAAGATGCGTAGCTCACTCAAAGGGTGGAATCTGAGTATAGAGGGGAAATATCGTAGAGATAGAATAGATATAGAAAATAAATTAGATTTTATTGATAAAAAAGTGAGCTGACAGGTTTAAGCGCAGCTGACTATGATAAATTGAATAAGATTCTTAGGGAAGAGGAAGTTAAATGGCTACACAGAGCAAAAGAACGTGAGGCATCGAGGTCATACAGTGATGGTCATTGATTTTAATATAATGAAATTAAGTATATTTTCCGACATTAATTATCCCAAAATCAATAATAGTTGGCATAATTATGTCCTAACATATTTAAATAAATTGAATCGAATACGGTCGATACTATATAAAAACAAAAACAGAGGAACATTTCACCAATAAATACTAAATAATTCACAAAAATATAGAGCAAACTAAGAGATTAAACTGTTTACATGCAATATTAATCTGTGCATTAGATCTAGATTGTATAAAATAAATTATAAAAAATTAAATGATATGAATATCACCAACCATTATATATTGAATTGTAGAAATACACTTCTTTTGACATATAGTTTGAGCGCACGTAGCATGCAAGTTACCAATGGACTTGAGGGGCGGCATTAGGATTGGAGAGTCGACCACTACTAATAGCAACGGTGATAGCGGTGGCCGGTGCGGGAGGCGACATGGGTGTTCGCATGCAACTACTGTGAGGATCGTAGAAGTCAGCTCAATGGCGTGTTTTCGATACAATACGACTCGAGAGAGGCGGAGGGAGAGAAATGGTGTCACATGCCATCAGGGATGAGGTGCCATGTAGTCCCAAGTGCTTGACGAAGCCAGAGGTGTGTGTGGAGAGAAGGGCAAACTTTGCGTAGAGGTGTGTGTGGAGAGAAAGGCAAACTTTGTGTAGGGACGGTTGTTTTCGGTACAATACAACTCGAGGGAGGCGGAGGGAGAGAAACGGTGTCGTGTGGCACAAGCGGCATGGCGCTATGGTGCACGCTAGGCAGAGATAAGAGAGAGGGTTATCAGATATCTCTCCGGTAGCTCCGAACTCACCACATGTCGTTTTAAAAAAATCGAAACGACATGTTTAGCTTTCAATTTTTTGAAAGAAAACATACCACTACGTGCACATATTTTACAAACTCTAGATTTTTTTGTATTTTTGTCTACACAAAAAAGAGTAATTTTCAGGGGAAATGAAGCTGTTTTTGTTGTTTTTTAAGATAGGAATCGTTTCTTATTGGGAAAATTTGCTACCGAACACCGTTATTTTGTGTCCTTTGTCAAGACACACTAAACTTTCATGTCTTTGCTAAGTACCATTATAATTTCGTGGTTATTTGTCGTAACACACTATATGTACAAAAATGGAAAGGTTAATCTTTGTACACGAATTCACTGTTTTAAATCAGGATCCATTGACGGCGGGACTGCAACCCGGCCGGCAGGACCTAGTAATGAATCACGTGGCGTGGCGTCGTGAGCGTTCGTTTGCGTGTAGGTTTCGGGTATCTATCCCTGCAGTATTACAGTTCATCATCCGTTGGATTGGTGTTGCGTTGATTGCCGGGCATAAATACCCATGTACGTACGTACCCTTCAAAGCCACAGCATGAATTACAAAGAAAGGTCCGTCTCTCTGACAATCAACTCAATTTGATTGCCTGCGTGTGTTGCTGCTAGCAATCAAGTGGCTAGCTAGTTCAAGCGTACGTACATGAGTAGTTGATCCAGCTAATTGAGTAGTTGTATGTGCGCGTCTCCATGAAATCATCTGGGTCAGACTCGTTCATCATTGTCGTAAAAAAGTTTCAGCGCGTAGAGGTGAAGATGGGCAAAGAGAGGGATTTGGAGGCAACGAATCCTACCAGAAGCCAAAAGTGTGGAGCAGAGATCCAGGCCGGCGGCGGGGTGGGGAGCTGCACGGCATCACAGCGGGGTAAATATTACCGTTACCTGTAGGGTGTAGTGGACGTCAACTACGACGATGAGATGGTGCGTTTTTAAGCTCCTCCCAATGAATGTATGAATGAATGAAAATTTGAGTGTGCTTCCAGCTTGTGCATTAAACTGTGGACTCCGGTCCTTTTCTTTAAACTGATAATACAACCAACTGCAAACTGTTTTTTTTCATTCTCTGCAAACAAACATCATCTTCCACACATACGTTTAATCCTTTGTTACAGCAAGCCGGTGAGATTGACAAACTCACTGTTTCGTTGGGGCAAACTACTTTGATTGTGTTGTGTGCAGGTTCCACGTTGGCGCCGAATCCTTTGGTGTTGCGCCGTGCCAAATTCGCCACCGACAACCTTCAGACATATTCTTCATCTCCTACTGGTTCGATAACCTTGGTAGCTGCACTCATCACACCTTCCTCTTGGGGTTTCCCAACAACAACACCGTGTGTATCAAGCAAATTTTCTGGCGCCGTTGCCGGGGAGCTGAAGCACATCTGCAAGGGGAGTCTCTCACTTCCCAATCTCTTTACTTTGTTTTTGTCTTGCTTAGTTAAATTTTATTTCCTGTTTAGTTTGCTATTAAATATAAAAAACACAAAAAAATAGTTACTTGCATTTTATTTACTTTGTTATTATCTTGTTTGCTTCTTATTATCAAAAAACACAAAAAATTAGTTACTTGCATTAATATTTATATTTCGGTTTGCTTTTAAATTTTGCTAAAATGACTACTGCTGAGAATACTAAGTTGTGTGACTTCACTAGCACCAATAATAATGATTTTATATGCACACCTATTGCTCCACCTGCTTCCAAAGCAGAATTCTTTGAAATTAAACCTGCTTTGTTAAATCTTGTCATGAAAGAGCAATTTTCTGGTGTTAGTTCTGATGATGCTGCTGCCCATCTAAATAATTTTGTTGAACTTTGTGAAATGAAAAAATATAAGGATATAGATGGGGACATTATAAAACTGAAATTATTTCCTTTCTCCTTGAGAGGAAGAGCTAAAGAATGGTTACTTTCATTACCTAGGAATAGTATTGATTCTTGGATTAAATGCAAAGATGCTTTTATTGGAAAATAATATCCTCCTGCTAAGATCATTTCCCTAAGGAGTAGCATTATGAACTTTAAGCAATTTGATAATGAACATGTTGCTCAAGCTTGGGAAAGAATGGAATCTCTGGTTAAGAATTGCCCAACCCATGGACTGACTGCTTGGATGATCATCCAAACTTTCTATGCAGAACTAATTTTTTCTTCAAGAAATTTATTGGATTCGGCTGCTGGAGGTACTTTTATGTCCATCACTTTGGGGGCTGCAACAAAACTTCTGGACAATATGATAGTTAATTATTCTGAGTGGCATACTGAAAGGACTTCTCAAGGTAAGAAAGTAAATTCTGTTGAAGAAACCTCCTCTTTGAGTGAAAAGATTGATATGATCATGGCTATGGTTGTGAATGGTAAATCTCATATGGATCATAATAATGTTCCCTTAGCTTCTTTAGTTGCACAAGAAGAGCATGTTGATGTGAACTTCATTAAAAATAATAATTTCAACAACATTGCCTATAGGAACAATTATGGTAATAACAACTATAAGCCCTATCCTCCTAATAATGGTAATGGTTATGCTAATTCTTATGGTAGAATGCCTAGTGAGGAAAGATTGTTAGAGGTTGAGAAAGCTACCAAAAATTTCATGCAAACCCAATATGAGCAAAATAAAGTTTTCACTAAAACCATGGAGGAACAATCATCTATGTTAAGAAATATTAGTTATCAAATAGAAAAATTCAATAGAGAGATTTCGGATTTGCAAGGGAAAATTTCAAGTGCTGAAACTAGTATTTCATCCATGTCTGAAGCACAATCCTCTTTGATTAATAGAATGGCTGCTAAACCTGAAAATATTGATAAAAACCCCTTTGCCAATGCTAATGCCATCCAAGTTCGAATTGATGAAAATGTTAGGATGATGGCTGAATTGCGTGCTAGATGGGAAAGAGAGGAAGAATTAGCTAAAGGTGATGATATTGTTAGAGTTTGCACCATTACTACTACTGAAAATAATGTTGCTTCACATGCTAGTAAACCTCCTACTATTAATGGTAACATAATTGGTGTTGGCAATGCTTCTTCTACTACTTCCAAATGTTTAAAATTGCTTAAAACTTCTAAAACTATGCTTGATAAAAGTGCTGAAATTTTTAAGAACATAGGAGATAATTGTCCCATTACTTTTGATGATAATAATTTTGATTATGATAGTTGCAATATCTCTGAAGTTATTAAGTTCTTGCAAAATCTAGCTACAAGTCCTAATGCTAGTACTTTAAATATGGCTTTTACTACACATATTACAAATGCTCTCATTAAAGATAGGGAAGAGAAATTAAAACTTGAAGCTTCTATCCCTAAGAAGTTAGAAGATGGTTGGGAGCCCATCATTAAGATAAAAGTGAATGAATTTGATTGCAATGCTTTGTGTGATCTTGGTGCAAGTATTTCTGTTATGCCTAAGAAACTTTATGATATGTTTGACTTACCACCTTTGGAACATTGCTATTTGGATGTTTTTCTTGTTGATAATGCTATGAAGAAACCTTTGGGGTGAGTTAATGATGTTCTTATTATGGTTAACAATAACCTTGTCCCCGTTGATTTTATTGTCTTGGATATTGAGTGCAACCCCTCTTGTCCTATTGTTTTGGGAAGACCTTTCCTCCGCATGGTTGGTGCTATTATTGATATGAAAGAAGGAAATATAAGGTACCACTTCCCACTTAAGAAAGGTATGGAACACTTCCCTAGGAAGAAGATGAAGCTACCTTTTGATTCTATTATTCATACAAACTATAATGTTGATGCTTCTTCTCTTGGAAACACTTGAGTTTTGCTTCTGTGCCTAGCTGAAAGGCGTTAAATAAAAACGCTTATGGGAGACAACCCATTTTTTATTCCTGTTATTTTATTTTCTTGAGTCAAGAAACATGCCTACCTCTGTAGCAATTCCTTTGTATCTTTACTTTATTGCATAGTTGTGCCAAGTTAAGCCTCTAGTAGAAAGTTGATGCTAGATTAGGATTCCTGCGTAGGAACAGTTTTCTTCTGTCCACCGTTTAATTCGTTAGAATTCACAGAAAAATCAAAATGATCTGAGATTTTTTGTGCGTGATCCTCAGATATGTATTCAACTTTCATTAGTTTTGAGTTTTCTTATTTGAGCAAGTTAAGTGCCTCGAAAAAATTCGTCTTTACGGACTGTTCTGTTTTTGACAGATTCTGTCATTTATTTTGCATTGGTTTTTTTGCTGTTTTTGAATGGATCCTTTTGTTCCATAAAATTCCAGTGGCTGTAGCTAATGTCCAGTACCATGATAATGATTGTCTCCATACAGAAGATGAGAATTTTTGATTATGCACTAACCATCTAATGAAGTTTACTTTGAGTTTGGTGTGGAGTAAGTTTTCAAGGATCAACAGAGAGGATGATATGATGTGATCAAGAAGATGAAAGAGCCTAAGCTTGGGATGCCGCCGTGGGCCACCCAATCATATTTCAAGAAGACTCAAGCGTCAAAGCTTGGGGATGCCCAAGGCATCCCCTTCTTCATCAACAACTTATCAGGTTATCTCTAGTGAAACTATATTTTAATTCTGCCACATCTTATGTGCTTTACTTGGAGCGTCTGTTTGTTTTTATTTTTGTTTTTGTTATTTTTGTTTTCTGAATAAAATGGATCCTATCATTCTTGTGTGGGAGAAGCATTCTTGTGTGGGAGAGAGACACGCTCCGCTTTTTCATATGAATACTCGTATTCTTCACTTATATTTGTTGAGTATTCTTCTATAGCTACTGCAATACTTTCAGCTCTTATTTTTCATGCACCTCTTGTTTAGAGCTGTTAGTTCTCATATGTTATACTCTCTTACTTCATTGTTAAATACTTGGAGAGTTTATGTTGTAAATAAGTTGATTGGTGTTTGGTTAAAAACAGAAAATGTTAAATGCGGTATATGGTATAACTAAATGATACATAATCTTGTAGATCATTAAATTGTGTCACTTGAATCATTGATGTTGTTTTGAGATATTAACTAGGAAAAATGCCCGTGCTTCGCAACGGGAGAAAAAACCACGTTGTTTAAGCTCGTAATCATCTTCTCCAACATTG
The DNA here is from genome assembly GCA_026929855.1 of Poa annua. Classification (NCBI taxonomy): domain Eukaryota; kingdom Viridiplantae; phylum Streptophyta; class Magnoliopsida; order Poales; family Poaceae; genus Poa; species Poa annua. The sequence goes on from CM049437.1 coordinate 92,368,232, forward strand.
GCGACACTTAGTACTCCACCTACGAAATCTCGTTAATTTTGACCGATGTCTATTGGATTTGTTAAGAAGACGGGAGAATAAAAACATGTTTGTTCAAACACACGGCAAACAAAAAAACATGTTTGTTGAAACACATAATCATCTCCTCCCACATTTGCGACACCTAGAGCTTCGTCGACAAATTCCCATCAAATTTGACCGTTATTGATGTGGTTAGTGTAGGGGAGAGCTAAAAAAGTAGTGGAGTTAATTTAAATAATAGAGCCAAAAATATTTAAAATGCCGAAGAAAGATACCTGACTTTTCAAAGAAGACCCTAACTCTTAAAAATAGGTCCCTCACGAAAAATTGAAAAGCAATCAAGCCCCCCAATCGTTTTTTTTCAAAAAAGCCCCCAATCGTTGGTGGAGCTAGCTAGCTGATGTGTGCAGCACACCACGGCGTCATCTTCGTCTATGCCCACGGCGTCGGAGAGGCCGTGCGCAAGGACGCAGCGCCTCCGCGCTTGCCCGGCCGCTGCGCCTCCGCCTCTTACCTGCTGCTGCTGCTCGCCGGCCTGTCCTCCGCTGCTCCACAACACCGGAGAGGCCGTGCGTAAGGCCGCAACGTCTCCGCGTTTTTTCCCGGCCGCTGCGCCTCCGCCTCCGCCCGGCCGCTGCTGCTCGCCGGACCGTCCTCCGCTGCTCGTCGGCCTGAATCAACTGAATCAGCAGATCGACGAAGCTGACGCACGCCTCCGTCGCGTATCCCCACCGCCTCGTCCTCCCCTCCCTCAGGATCCAACTCCCACCGACCGTGCTGCCCACGTCCGCACGCACCACGCCTTCGCCGGCCTTCATTGTCTCGACGCCGGGGGCTGGGCCGTACGTCTGCCTGCAAACCACGGCCGCCCGGCCGCGCTGTTCGTCGCGCGCCGTCGCCGGCGTGCCAAGCCGGCCCCGTCGTGCTGGTGGACGCGCGCCCATGCCCTGCCCGTTTACGATGGACGAACCGTTTTTTAACTTAGCAGTGGCAATGGTGGGTAAATAACTCAAATTGACAGGGGCAAAACCGTCCAAAAAAGTGGTCGACGAAAATTTTGGCAGAAGCCTTGCTGACTTTATTATTAGGTATATATAGATATAGATATGCTTAATGGTAAAACATGATGTTTTAATAAAGTGGAACGATTAATGGTTGGTCTAGAAATATGATCTTACAAGGCATAATGAAAATCACTACATGAGGGACTGTGGCAAATGAACAAGTCACTGTTGGGACCCCGACCGTAGCGCATAACACAAAGTCATTACGGTTGTTTTTAACATTAGAAGTCATATATAATTATGCTATCAACTGGATATTTAGCTGTTTTTTTTTTTTTTTTTAAGATAGGAATCGTTTCTTATTGGGAAAATTTGCTACCGGACACCGTTATTTTGTGTCCTTTGTCGAGACACACTAAACTTTCATGTCTTTGCTAAGTACCATTATAATTTCGTGGTCATTTGTCGTAACACACTATATGTACAAAAATGGAAAGGTTAATCTTTGTACATGAATTCACTGTTTTAAATCAGGATCCATTGACGGCGGGACTGCAACCCGGCCGACAGGACCTAGTAATGAATCACGCGGCGTGGCGTCGTGAGCGTTCGTTTGCGTGTAGGTTTCGGGTATCTATCCCTGCAGTACTACAGTTCATCATCCGTTGGCTTGGTGTTGCGTTGATTGCCGGGCATAAATACCCATGTACGTACGTACCCTTCAAAGCCACAACATGAATTACAAAGAAAGGTCCGTCTCTCTGGCAATCAAATCAATTTGATTGCCTGCGTGTGTTGCTGCTAGCAATCAAGTGGCTAGCTAGTTCAAGCGTACGTACATGAGTAGTTGATCCAGCTAATTGAGTAGTTGTATGTGCGCGTCTCCATGAAATCATCTGGGTCAGACTCGTTCATCATTGTCGTAAAAAAGTTTCAGCGCGTAGGGGTGAAGATGGGCAAAGAGAGGGATTTGGAGGCAACGAATCCTAACAGAAGCCAAAAGTGTGGAGCAGAGATCCAGGCCGGCGGCGGGGTGGGGAGCTGCACGGCATCACAGCGGGGTACTCGGCTCAGACGATCGATGAGATTGTCAATTCAGGTAAAAAACATTGATCTTTCTGTTTTAATACATGAAGTGTGTCACGGCAAATAACCACGAAATTGTAATGGTAGCGAGCAAAGACATGAAAGTTTATTATGTTTTGACAAAGGACACAAAATAACGGTATCCGGTAGCAAATTTTCCCTTTCATATTTCACAAAAATTTAGTAGATAAGTACGAACATATGTATATATAATATATCCAATAGAATATTTTTTAAACTAATTTAAAATTGTGAACTATAACTAAATATAAAGTGAAATATGAGTGGGGTCCACCATGATGTGGACATGTGGGAGAAGGAGAAGGAGAAGTCTCTGTTCGTAGGGAGTTTAGTATTTTTAAACTAAATTTAAAATTGTGAACTATAACTAAATATAGAGTGAAATATGAGTGGGGTCCACCATGATGTGGACATGTGGGAGAAGGAGAAGCCTCTATTCCTAGGGAGTTTGAGTGGGGTCCACCATAATGTGGACATGTGGGAGAAGGAGAAGGAGAAGTCTCTATTCGTAGGGAGCTTAGTATTTTTAAACTAAATTTAAAATTGTGAACTATAACTAAATATAGAGTGAAATATGAGTGGGGTCCACCATGATGTGGACATGTGGGAGAAGGAGAAGCCTCTATTCCTACGGAGTTTAGTATTCTTAGAGATGATGAACTCAGATAAAACCAGGTAGATACTGCAGTACAATGTGTGACTCCTTTTGAGCAAAAGATCCATTCCAATTAACATCATTGGCAAATTCACTGGTATACTGACATGATTTAAGATAACACCACCATTGCCCATTGGCGATGCACCAAATCTGTACAAATTAAGACCCCAAAGAAGTTTTGAGGCTGGGGCTATATGAATGGTGGGAATATTGTACGACAGGAATAGCTATATTCCCAAGCATCGCCAATAAAATCAACTGATATAGTACATTGGGTTTGGAAGTTTGAAGGATCTTGTTGACACTGGCAGTCCTATCAAATCACTCCATTGATCCCCAGAGTTACCAAGTATCTTGAATCCTTCCACTTCCATCGCAGCTCGCCTCGCTGATTTGTACTGTACAGCGGTCGTGCCAAGATCTGATGTCTGCCTGCAACAAGAGCATACTTCCAATTAAAAAAAACTGACTTCTGGTGATTCGCATAGACACTTGTCTTGTGGTCTTTCCAATATACTGTACAGAATTTCTGTTAAATTGCATATGTCACATTAAAAGGTTGCAGTAACATACTACAGACGAGAAGAGTTGGCTTGAAAAAAAGAGCCTTTTAAATTCCTTATCTGTGTCTATTGAGAGCAGAAGCAAAAATAAGAAGGGGAATCAGTTGGATAAGACTAGATGCTTCACATTGATCTAAAAACAAGGCCCATTATATGGTAACTCAAAACCTGAGAAAGGTGGTTTACAGCTTAACTTTAAAATAATCCACCTCAGATTAAGAAACCCACTATACAGCCATACAGGTATGAGCCTAAGCCCCATGCTAGGGGGGCTCGAAAACAGGTCCAGCCCATGTGCATAAGAGAGAATACATGTGCAATCTCACCCAAGTTATTGAGCTTTGAGCAACTTAGCCCCCTTTGGCTCAGTCGATCTCCCACCTATGTCAATTCTGGGACCGCCCCTGCCACTATATGGCAAGATGCTAAACCTAAGTACAGTGGAGTTTCATGTTATCTTCTAATTTTTTGCCTAACACCAGGAGAGCAAAATATTTCTTTTCAAATAGATAGTAGTAATTAAAGAAACAGCACTGGCGTTAAAGTTCCATAGAATTTGGCATCAATTGTCACATTGATCAGCCTTCAACACATTCCTATTAGTTCACTGCGAGCTTTTCAAGGATATAAGTCATGTTGACTTAACTATAAGTTATTTTCAGTAAGCCTCCTAAAGTTTCTAACATACTTCAACTACAATGTCCAAGGATATGATTTCGAAAATTAGGGACTTCTAGAAACTGGTTTGGTCCAAGTAAGATGGCTTCTTATGCAGAGAAAGATGCAATGAGTAGCTGACTCGTTTGACACAAGAACTGTAGTAAATACCTCAGTATGAGTTTCTCCCATGAATGGTAGCCAGCAAACAAGAGATTTTCTTCAGTATCATTACGCTGTGATTCACTTCGGCCAGTCAAAAGAATAATATGGAAACCAAGTCCCTGAAGTTCATTGTACAGTTTCAAGCTAGATGGCAACGCAGGTGCCTTCGCCGTGTCAACCCATGCGTCAAATGAGGTCTCGTTGAATTCCAGCAATCTGCAAAATCAGTGGAAGTGTGAAAAGAGTAAAGTACCAGCAATTATCAATAAAACTACAAAGTGGAATATCCTTAATAATATTACATCATCTGCCCTTTTGGGAAACTAGAACATTGAGAAATGATACATGTATCAAGCATGCTCTTTTAAGCTTACTGCAGGTTCTACAACTCAAACTAACCCAGATGCTAAGAAACTGGAGATTGCTTCCCCGTGACTCCGAATTGCCGGTGATGGATCAATGTATTGAGAATTTTGAGCAGAAAGATGTGACTCCACTGATGTTTGGGTGGCTCTGAAGAAGAAAGGAGAATAAATGTGGAGATCATTGATTCAAAAGGAAAGGGGGGGGGGGGGGGGGGGGGGGGGGGTGCAGGGTTGCTATCCGCAGTATACAATGCTGTGGGAACTTGAAAGTCAGGCTGAGTTGCTGAATATAAAATTTCAATGTAACAGCCTTCACTGCTGTTACACTTTTTTCCCTTGTGCTACACATTAGTTTTTTCAGCCATGTTGCTCTGTTTTGAACAATATTCTTTTAACCCGACTTTGACACTTTGGTCCTTCCAATGAAGGTGTGGCTGGGGCAATGACGTTGATGCCCTTTAGATTAAATTTTTTGCAAACGGGATTATAACTTTGTCGTCCTTTAATAAGTTACAACTATGCCGCTGCTAAAGAAAATAGGCTACCAGTCACGCGCTGTTTTGTCAGGATTAAGACAAATTACTGATAAAGTTATAAGCTTACTGATAATCTTAAAGAGAATACTCTACTAGTCACGCAATATTTCAGAGGATATCTGAAACCTATTTCATAAGCGAGTTTTGCACTGTGAGTTACCACCTAAGTTACTTGCCAGAAAGTATCAACAATTTATTTTCAAAGTGTATATAGTACATTATGTCGGAAAGAATAGATTTTTATAACACAGTATGAGACACAGTCAGTCTCAGGTATTTCTAATTCCTTACACCCTGAGGAAATACAGCATCGAATAAAGCCAGTCATAGAAATGAACTTATAAAGCCAGTCATAGAAATGAACTTACAAAGCAAATTATTCTCCTGTGACTACTTTTATTTACGTACAGTGTCCTTAACAAGAAAGGTAATCCCATATCATGTTTCTTGGCAGTTGGCACGGGACTAAATCTGAATCCACTACAGAATAATATATGCTCTACGTTGGCAATCGCCTCACCATGACCAAGTATGTAGTACTACTATATACTCCCTCAAAATGGATATATTTAGCAGTAAATATGGAGTACTTATTAGTAAGGTCCACAAAATATGGACCAATTAGTACTGCACAGGCATGATGCAGACCTCTAAAAGAACACATTTTTATGTCACAACTGGCAAACCCATGGATAATTTGTTGCTACTTGGCAATAGAACCTTTCAGTTAGTGTCAAATTTACCAAAGTCCTTCTTCGTACACACAAATTCTCATGTAGCTCAACAGATTTTCAATATCAAACGCAGGAGCCAAGAGTTTACAGGCTAACTGACTACTGCAGGCACGATTAAAGTAACGGGAAAAACCAGAGCTGGGCCGGGGTCCATTACCCCCATCCGCTGACGGCGTAGTAGGGCAAGTTGGAGAGCAGCGTCTCGTCGACGTCGAACACCCACGCCGGCTTGGCGCCCCCGTCGCCCGCCGCGAACGCCTGCGCGGCGAAGGCGAGGGATTCGGCGGCGGCGACGGCGGAGTCGGACGCGTAGCGCTCGCCCTCCATGTACGCGCGCACGGACGGCCCGCAGCGCGACGGCACGGCGCGCCAGGGGCCCGCGTTGCCCGTCTCCACCGACAGCATCCAGCTGTCGCAGAAGAGCGCGTCGGCGTCGGCGACGCCCGAGGACGCTGCGGAGGGGGCGTCCGTGACCGCGCGGAGGACCGAGTCGGCGCCGGTGACGGCGACCGCCGCCGCCGCCGCGAGGACGACGAGGAGGGGGAGGAGGAGGCGCATTGCCGGCGGCTTCGTGATTGTAGGTCCCCGCCGGGGTTCGGGTCTCGCCGGCGGCGATTGGGTGGCTTAGCTGGATTTGGCGATTGGCGGAGTGGACGGGAGGTTGGACCTACGGGTCACAAGAATCTTTCCGATGATAGGCGTTGGGCACGGTGACACGATCGATCCCGTGTGACTCTTGTGACGGACAGATTGGCCCCGTGGAACGTGGACTCCTGGGCAACCCTGTCTGTCAGTCAGTCAGTGACGCGAAGCGGAATTTACCTCTAGTTTCATTGCATTTTCACCCCTTTTTTTCTGTCCCGGTGTTTGGACTTTGCATCGACCGGTTACTGATTGGGATTTTAAAGTACTCTGGATGTCACGCAGGAAAAATACAGAAATTGTAGACACGGGGAAGATGAAAATAAAAGGTGAGACCTCATGTTTATTTTTCTCCAAAATTCCTATGAATTGCAAAAGAACCTGAGATTTCTATTCATTTATTCCAAACGGTATCATAGGAAAGTTTACTGTAAAAATCCTATCCTAAAATTTCTACCATTTTTCTTTATTTCAAACGGGCCCTAAGATATTGACCCTAGGAAACTAAGATATTGAAACGCATCCTACCTTAAACTAAAAAAAAGGATGTAGAAACATATCCAGATTTACAAGTTTTATCATGGTTGGTTAATTTAGCAATCGTCGATCAAGTCAATCCAACGGTCTGAAAGTTAGGAAGTACTGGAAAGTACTAGAAAGGAAGTACTGGAAAGTACTGATTTACTAACACTAAATTAATGATTTATTATTTTTTCAAAAGGGTAGATCGGTAGTTTCAAAGATGGCCCCATCAATCACACACTCTCTCATCTCATTCGATTGGACAGACCCGAAGCTCCCCAAAATTCCCCTTTCTGGCTGCTGCCGACGCGCCGGCGAGCTCCTCCCCAAGCACGCTTGCCCACCACCTCCACCAGGGCGGCCACTGCAGGGCCACGCTGCCAAGGGGTTGCACCCTCAGCGAGATACTTCTAAATTCTAACAGGCGGCGACATGTACGCATGTCATGGCAACTTGTCCGGCCTCCTAACCGGCGGCGACATGGACGCATGTCATGGTAACCTGTCCGGCCTTCTGATAGTGGCCGGTGGGTGAGTGCCACTAGGGGTACCAGCTACCTGATGTTCAATGGTGGACGCTATGGCGCCATTGCTCGTCACGCGACTCGAATTGGTCACTGGAATACCGAGTTCTGTGAATACTTCATGCATTTCAATGGAGCGCATAAGGTTCTCGGTGCTCTTGAATCTAACTAACCAGCATTAAACGTTTTGGCATTAAAATCAATAAAAGAGGATCCAGCTATGTATAAATGCTGCACTTCATCTGTTCAGCATAAATCAATCCAGCAATCGGAACCAACCGAACCACATCCATGTCCAAATGCATCCGAGCTCATTGGATTATAAATAGGGCGATCGACTGCGATGGGAGACTGGGCAAGGACAGAGACAACGGGATCATTCAGCACTAGGAGTCTCCGACGGCTGATGCCCGATGGCGCCATGGCGGAGGAAGAGTTCAGGGAGGCAGATTAGAGAAGAGGACGGCGGCGCTGGGGTACTGGGTAGGTCGTGCGGGGTGGTTACACCATAACTCTCTTGATTAACTTGATTAATTTGATAGTAATTAGTTGTGCTGATCGGATGGACGGAATTAATTCCACCGGGAGTACTGGGAAGTACTCGAAAGTACATGCCAATCACCGTAAAAGAGCTCATCCAGATTTTGGGACTAACAATGTTACTGCAAGTCTGCAAGGTTTCAGATCCGGTTGGAGTACATTGGAAACGTCTTTATGGTTTCACCACAGTTTTCAATGAATTCTAAGATGGGAATATTTTCAACACTGCATTTAATTTACTTGTTTTAAAAATTAATATCATGTACATTTTGCTGAGTATGCTAGGTTTGTGACCATTCGAAAGCACACATGCAACATCAAATATTCGACAGAGTATATAACTTGAAGCAAATGCCCATATAACATCGCAACATATTGCATGTGATAACACAACATTTGGTGAGATCGGGTGTGGTCACGGGTGTAGCCTCGTAGGCTCGTAGCGGCGTCGTGTTCCGTCTTCAAATCAAACAGGTGTCGCCTTGATCCGGACAGTCGCTAATATAGTGAGAGGATGGCGTGGCAAGCAAACAAACACCGCGGGGTCCATAAGTATTTAGGCACAGTACTCTGCATATCAGCTTCGCCACAACTGTCAGGCTATCAGTCTCCAACTGGACATTAGGAGCATGCAGATTCTTGGCCAAAACCAGCGCCTGCAGGCGATAAGCTCCGCTCTATGTGGTCGGTATAGGAAGGTAATAAACAACATTCCCCAGCCAGGAAATCACCATGATGGTTCCAGATCAATGCGATCCCAGATCAAGAACTCTTTTTCCTGCCATAACAGACGGAGTTTAAGAAAGGATACCAAAGGAAGCTGATTAACCCATAGCTTAACTTTTTTTTGACGGAAACCCGCGAGCGCGGTTTCAATATATTAAGAGGAATCCGGGACAAATGCCGGTTTGGATTACAGGGAGTTACACACAGAAACAAGAAAGAAAAGCAAGAGCTACAACAAAGGAAGAAGTACAACATGGCACTAAGCAACAACCCCGCAGGGAAGGCCTTCAACTCTCTTCATCTTCCGGCTACCGTTGGACGCCAGTGCACCCGAAACTTCACCGCCGTAGACGAAAAGCTCCAATCCGCCGAGATCAGCCACGATGGTGTTGGAGCAACCGAAGGGCAGCACATTGCCGAGTCCACTCCGGACGAAGGGCCATGCGTCGCCGAGGCGTTACACAACCGCCAACAGCGTGATCGAAGGGCATCACACAGCCGAGTCGACACCCGAGAACTTTCACCGACACTAGCCCGAGCCGTTAACCGACGTCAGAGGAGAGCTTCCAGCCCCTCCATAGAAGCACGAGCATCGTGGCCACGGAATAAGCACCAACACCACCAAAGACACCACCACAAACTCCTCACTGGTCCCTCCAGCCAAGTCCGACTCCATCAACGATGCCCCCAGGAGGGTCATGACGACAAGCCGTCAACATCGTCCGACCGGGAATACCCGAGTCGAGGGTTTCCCCCGGAGCACGGACACGATGGAGGCAAGCATGGTACCACGACAACGCCTTCATGAAGGAGGCGACGCCCGCAGGCGCCGTCGCTGCCGGCTCCGGCCATGGCAAGAGCAAGCTTTCGCTTGGCACTGCTGCTCGCACCCCACCAGAGGCCTGGTCCACCCGACAAACGCACTCACACCCACCAGCCGCACCTCATCCCCGCCGTGGCAAGGAGCAAGCCACACACTGGTGGCCTTCACCGGAGCCGCACCGCCGGCCGCAGCTCCATCCGGCGCACGGACGCCCGCCGCCCTCGAAGCCCGGGACGGGCCCAGATCGGGCCCGCAGAGCCTCGGCCAGATCTGGGCTCAGATCAGACCACCGCCGGCCGGCCGCTCCGCCACAGCACCACCTCGCCGCGCCAGCCGCCGCAGCGACGGAGCTCGTCGCCCCGCCGCCCCGTCAACTCCAACACCGGCCCAGGACGCAGCCTCCCCGCTCGAAGAAGACGACGCCATGGAGCCGCAACCTCCACAAGCTCCACCCCTTGCCTTTGGCGCGGGGCAGTGCCGCCGCCGCCGCCGGCCGGCGGCGACAGCGGCGAGGGGAGCTCGCCGGCGTGCTCTGCTAGGGCGTGGGTTTGGTCGCCTGCGGGGTCGCCCGAGCGGAGCGACCCGGCAGGCCCGAGAAAAATAATTTTTGTTTTTCCCCATAGCTTAACTGAACACACGCCCGGCGGATCATTGTCGGAAGGTCGCTCACCATCCCAGCTTGGCGATGATCTTGTCCATGTGGAACAGGTGCTTCCGCACGCGGTACACGTGCATCGTGTACATGAGCGCCGCGCAGGTCACCAGGAAGAAGGACAAGACGATCAGCTCGCTGAAATCCTGTTGGGTTGTACACATTGCAGACACCAGCCATCGTCTGTATATTCAGATCCTCGTTTTGGCAACAGCTACTAACTGAAAGGAATTGGTATGTGCGTGCGCGTACCCTGGGGTCGGAGATGATGATGCCCATGACGTAGGTGAGCAGGTCGAACACTGACTGCAGCGAGTTCTGCACCCCGCCGACGACGCACCGGTCCGAGTCCGGGACGCCGTCCTGCATCAGCTGCATGACCGCCAGGTCGAACATCCAGAGGCCGAGGCGCGACGCGGCGACGCCGGCCATGAGCACCCACGCCGACGCCACGCCGTCGCTCACCCAGATGGAGCCGACGCACAGCAGCAGGCAGAACCACTGCCATGGCGACCACTCGTGTATGTAAGAACTACAGTACATTACATCTGCCTATGTGTGTACAGTACATTTTATCAAGGAAAGTAAATGGCGTGCCTGCATCCAGATGGACCAGAGCCCTGTTCGGAGCGTCGACACCCACGAGTGCACGACCGGGTACAGCAAGGTTGCAGCGATCCCGACGATGGCGCTGAACCCCCGAGCTAGACTGATCACGTAGGCGGGGATGCCTTTCCAGTCCAGAGTTGCAGTCATTAGCGTACCAAAGCTGCAGAAGCAATGCAAAGATAAGGTGAAGTATTATGAAGAATGCATTTGATTGATCAATGCGTCATGCTGCATATCAGCTTGATTACCTTAGGACAGTGAAGTAGAGGATAGCAAGAGCAACCCCAGGCAGCATCACGTCCTGCCTCATGTACACAACCCAAGAGTCCCAGCAGGGCAGGATGGAGAGGTGTTTCGTCACGCCCACTCTCCAATGCGACACGTCCTGGCCGTACCTCTGCTCCTCGTCGCTGGCCGGAGCAACAACAATGTCCGCCGCCGCCGACGCCGCTGACTCTCTTCTCAGCTGGACGTTCTCGCCGAGAGCGGGCACGCCGTTGTACACGGAGACGAAGAGCCAGTACTCCAGCCCCACCGTGGCGACCATCCACAGCGCCAGCGCTACCGCGGAGGCCTGCGTCGACACGAAGCTGATCACGAACCCGGACAGCACCGGGGCCAGCAGCTTGCAGCTCAGGTCGATCCTCCGGATCACCGAGTTGATGTTGGTCAGCGCCGCCGCCGGATGGCCGCTGCAGATCACCACCACCCTGCACGCATAGCAGAGTTGGATGATGAACTCGTCCACAATGTATTACTGGTCTCTGCACCATATGTCATTCTCCTTAAAAAACTCTTGAAAATGGCAAATCTTTAGCCTCGTTTCAAAACAATTTTTTTTTTGTAGGTTATGATCTATACATACCATTCTCGCTCGATCAGTATGGTGCCGGCGAGAGTTGAGAGTGCTGCGAGCGCACCCGACACGTTCGTCACCACGACTAGAATCACGAAGACAGGGAAGCTTGTATGTTTCAGGTTATTGAAGACAAGCAGAGCGGTTACTGAGACTCCCGCTACGATGAAGGATAAGCTTTGAACAAGCAGCCACAAACCCAAAACCTGCAGTATAAGTTAGATTGTCAGAAGCAAACTAGTTGATATCTTGTATTCTTGTGTCAATATTTATCGTATTTAACACTGTCCCCTGATGGTGACGAGTTGGATACATAGAGTGGTTACCTGTCTCTAAAATAAAACAATTGGCTACACGTTCATGGTTTTCTCTAAGAATTTTAGGAGCCTTTGGGCATTAGAGCATCTCCACCGGGGGCATCTAAAGTACCCCCTAAAGACTCTTTGGGGTGCCGGACATGAAAAACGCTCACCAGCGGCAACCCCCAAAGTCTCGCCCCGAGCGATTTTATGTCCGGCACCCCCTATAGGGCCTCTATACCGGAGGCCATCCTGGGGGTGCCGGACATCGACTCGGCCATGGCCCTGACAATGCTGGCCCGCCCGTCATACACACGACGCACCGCGCCCATTTTAATGAAGGCACGCAGGAGGCCGTTCCGCCGCGTTTAATGTCGACGAGTCGCCGGGCAGTCTCCCAGGCGATGGGACTGGACGGGAGGCGATGCGACGAGACGGCGGCGGCAGGCCTGCCGGCACGCGTCGCATTAACGCCGGCGACAGCGTGCGCGCCAGTCCACGTCGGCGACAGCGTGCGCGGCAGTCCACGCAACGCAACGCATTTACGCCGGCGCGGACGCTCGGGCACCGCCCCCTGCCGCTCTTAAATCCACTCCCCACGGCGCCCTCTCTCCCACACCGCCCTCTATTCTCTACCTCTCCGACACCCTCCGTCGTCCACACCGCCCTCGACCTCTGCGTCCATGGCGAACAACTGGGAGGGCAGCAGCAGGCGCAGCGGGCGCACGGTCTCCACCGAAGAGGCGTGGGACCTGTACCGCTACGGCCTGATGGTGCCACCGGACGCGCGTCTGCCCGCAGGGTGGCGCACGTCCCCTTTCGGCGGCCTCCCCGTGCCGGCGCTGCCGGAGACGGAGGACCAGATCCGGCGCGACATCACGCGTCGCCGGTCCTGGCTGACCCCGCACGAGCGCACCCTCCCCGAGTACGACGACAACAACTGGGGAGCGTGGCTGCGGCGTTTCGAGCGCGAGCAGACGGAGGCGCTCGCGTTCTACGACGGCCCGAGAAGGCCGGGCCGCCACAACGCGGAAGGCCGCCACCGGTGGTGGGACACCACAGGCCACACGGTGGAGTCCGCCATCGCTGCCGCACGCCAGCACGCAAGGACGGGGAACGCCAGCCCGTTGCGGCTGCTGCCCGTGCGGCCACGGCACCAGGAGGTGTAGCAGCCGCAGCGCCGCAGCTGCCGCCCGGTGAAGGACGAGCCGCGCTCGCCTCCGCGTCGTGGAGGCACCGGCATCGTCATCCGCGAATGCCGTGAACAACGGCGTTCGCCACCACGCGGACGGATGTTCCTGCGCCGCCCTAGAGCCAGGACGCCTCCACCTCCCGTGGAGACGATCCCGTACGGGTACGAAGTGCCGTCCCCTCTGCGGAACGAGCACGACGGCGACGCGCCGGGGTTCCTGGCCGCAATCGCGGACTCGGTGACCACCATCGAGCGCGACAGCCCCGGCTACCTCGCCACCATCGCGGACTCGGTGGCAACGGCGGCAGCCTCGTCCTCCTCCGGCGGCGCCTCCTGCAGCCGTGCACTGCCTCGCCATGACGGCGCGTCCACCAGCCTGGGCGGATCGGGCTCCTCCTCCGCCTACATCGTGGTCGACGACGACGACGGCAGCGGCGACGACTGCGACATGGCGTGGCTGGAGGACTAGGCTAGGGTTTAGGCTAGGGTTTAGATTAGAAGCGTTTAGTTTAATTTCAATCGTTTAAGTTTGAATCGTTTGTGTTCATCGTTTTTGTTGTTGATCGGCGGCGGTTCGTGCGCCCGCGAGGTTCGTCAGTGTGCCCGCGAGGTGTTCGACAGCTTGCTCGCGTTTGGGGTGGGCCTTTGGGGAGTGCCGCTGTGGGCGGCCTCTAAATGTTGACTGGACACATGTCCGGCACCCCAAAGGAGGCCCAATTGGGGGTGCCGGACACGCATTTAGAGACCCCCGGTGGAGATGCTCTTATAAGGTGGGGTATACATGATGTGTAGTACATGTCTACATCCATGATACTAATATTCTGGGGTTTTCTCTTGGGTGTAGCCCCTGGATCGAAGGACAGCTATCGAATCTTTCTATACACCCAGTAGTAGGTTTTACATGATTTTCTCAGGGATAACACATGATGGCGTAGTAATTGTCCTCAGTAGAAATTCACAGTTATCATCTATCTCTTCCCGCATGAAAAGTTACCACGTCCCTCAAATCATCTAATGGAGCACCCCAATCACCAATGAGCAAGTTCTCATAATCTGTACTGTAAAAGAAATGTTCTTATGGTATGGAAAAAAGAGTGCTGGCTGCTCAGACTACTTGTAACCTGAGCAATGCCGTAGTTGACGAACCTGCAGGTACGTGAGCCTGTCGACGAGGGTGCCGACCATGGGGCCGAAGACGGCGACGGCGGAGGCCTCGACGACGCCATAGACGGCCGCGAAGAGCAGCGAGTCCGGCCAGATGCGGATCATGTACAGCCCCACCGAGAACTCCCACATACTGCAGCACAGACACGATCACTGGTCAAGCCATGGTCAGTTGCAGAGAGCCGCACTGGCATGGATGAAAATCAGAAAGGTCTCAGCCATCCCCGCCGTACCGTGCGCCCCATCTAGCGAGGAAGTGGCCGACGTAGAGGCGGCGGAGGAGGGACGCGTCCAGGCCGCCGCCGCTGCCGTGGCCGTCGAGGAGAGGCACGAGATGGCCGCCGCTGCCGACCGCCTCCGCGCCCTCCATCTATATATATGTCAGAGGCTCGAGCTACCTTGCTAGGTGAGTGTAGAGTGTACTAGGATCGGGGTATATAGAGAGGAGGATCACAAGACCGTCGCCGGCATGGAGCATGCAGGCATGGTGCCATCATCTCAGGGGACTCGAGATGGGGAATCGCCACATATGAGACGCGACCTTGGAAACCAAGATTGATGACGTTGACAATAGCCTGGGGTGTATCCAACTCTGAGTGTCCGACTAAACCGGCCAAGTCGTCGCTAGCATTTTGTCCTCGACTTCTTTTCTATTCGGCTCATCGTTGCATAGACCACGCCACAGAGATTCTGCGATTGGGTCATCCGTACGCAATAAAAAAACTCTGCAGTTCATTAAGGCGAAAATGGTACATTTACCCAGAAGACGAGCTTGGTTTTCAATCGATGAGCAACCTTGGATCATGTACCGGACAGTGCTAGATCTACGAATTTACCTAAGTCCGCATCAAAAAACAATTGACGTGCATTTCAGTAAATCTATTTTCCCGTTCAGTACAGGATCATAAAATTTATAGCAACATTTACTCAAAGTATTAAATCGATAAGTTATACAACCTCCGATCCACAAAAAGTGTCGGAGAAAACAACTAGCTCATGTACAATGTAAACCTACACTCCCCACACTTTTTATGGGTAGGAGGGTGGAAGGAACCAGAATCCTCACAGGTCTCGCACGTAGGTTGTAGGGGTGAAAGGCTGGAGGGCGAGGAGGCGCCGTGGTCGCGCGGAAGAAGGCGGCGGCTAGGGTTAGGATCCGACTCCTGAGTGAGTCGGCAATAAAGATGGTTTATTGCTTGCCTTGATACGTAGCCTTACGGTGCTTATATAATCCTCCAGCTAATACAAATAAAGATAACTTGGGCTAAGCCCACTAATTCTATTCGCTAATGGGCTTCTTCCAGCTATAAGTGATGTCGGTCATAACATCTCTCCCCGCCTGCGCAAATAGCTCGTACTCGAGCTGCAATTCTGGGAGCTGCTGGCGGCTCACCCCGGAACGGCGTCGGCCTTGGAGACGGCCGCGTCGGCCAGCCCAGCGGCGACGACCTCCGCTGCAACGTCGTCTATGGTCTCTAAGTAGAACAGGCGTGGGCAAACGTGGCCCGGTACGTAGGGTTCGTCGCAGTTGAAGCACAACCCTTTACGACGGCGCTCGAGCTGTTCGGCCGTGGTCAGCCGGCGGAACGGCCGCGTCGCGGCTGGATCGGGGGGCCCCGCAGGAGTCAGGGCCGTGAGCGCCTGGTCTGATGGTGTCGGTGGAGGGCGGGAGAGCGGCCGCACGCCGCTGACCGGAAAGGCCTGCTGCATGGCCAGCGCCCGCTGCTCGAAGGCGCGGGCATAGTACATGGCCCCCTGGAGGTCCTTGGGATCCCGCAGCTCCACGTCCACGCGGATGTGGTCTGGAAGACCTCCCATGAAAAGCTCGACTCGCTGGCGAGCCGTAACGTCGGGCGTGTGGCACGCTAGGGTCTAGAAACGGTCCGCGAAGTCCTGCATCGAGGAGGTGAAGGGTAGACGCCCCAGCTCCGCCAACCGGCTCCCGCGTATCGGGGGCCCGAATCGTAGAAGGCAGAGGTCGCGGAATCGCTCCCAAAGAGGCATGCCGCCCTCGTCCCGCTCGAGGGCGTAATACCACGTCTGCGGGGCCCCGCGGAGGTGATAGGAGGCGAGCCAGGTGCGGTCGGACGCAAGTGTGCGTTTCCCCTGGAAAAACTGGTCGAACTGGTTGAGCCAGTTCAGGGGGTCGACCGTGTCGTCGTAGGTGGCGAACTCCAGCTTGGTGAAGCGCGGCGGTGGCTGGCCGTGAGTAGTGGTGGAAAACGCCCCCTCGTGGCGACGCAGCGATGACGCGGGGGCCGAGTATGTGGGCATCAGAGGCCCGTCCTGGAACAGGGTTCCGTCGACGGCGGCGGAGGCCGTAGCGTATCCCGCGAGTCCGCCGAAGGGAACGGTCGAGGAAGACGCGGGTGGTGGCAGCACGGTCGGCTGGCCCGGGGCTGTCGTGTAGACTGGCGCGGCGAGCCAGTCCGGGAGCGGTGACGGCGACGGGGGAAACTTGATCTGAGTGATCGGCACCCCTGGGGCCGGTGGTGAGGGGCCCTGGGCCGAGGTGGCTGGCGACGAGACGTGCACCGCGAACGGCTGCTGCGGCGGCGGGGCCGTGGCGAAGGGAGCCGGCAGCTGTGGCCCATAGGGGCTCGCGAGGAAGGCGCGGATGCCCGCGACCGCCTGGGTGAGGTCCCGGATGGCCGACGTCATCTCCTCCGGGGTGAAGACGATGGAAGCGGGTAACGGCGGTGTCCAGGCTGCGGAAGAAAACAGCTCGGAGGCGGCCGGCGTGGCCCCCGCGGAGGTCATCGGTAACACGGCAGTAGTCGTGGTGGGCAAGACTGAAGACATGATCGATCCTGAAAGCTCTGATACCAAATTGGAAGGAACCAGAATCCTCCCAGGTCTCGCACGCAGGTTGTAGGGGTGGAAGGCTGGAGGGCGAGGAGTTGGGCGCGCTCGGCGACGAGTCGGCGCCGTGATCGCGCGGAAGAAGACGGCGGATAGGGTTAGGATCCGACTCCTGAGGGAGTCGGCAATAAAAATGGTTTATTGCTTGCCTTGATACGTAGCCTTACGGTGCTTATATAATCCTCCAGCTAATACAAATAAAGATAACTTGGGCTAAGCACACTAATTCTATTTGCTAATGGGCTTCTTCCAGCTATAAGTGATTCCGGTCATAACAGAGGGAGTATAAAGAATCATACAAATAACTCAATGATCATATGAATAGTTTGAAATATGCATAAAAAAACTTGGGTGGCCAACATCTTCTTGAAAACATGAAATTCTCGGTTATATCACCTTACCCACTTCAACGGATGAGCTACAGAAATGATACGTGGTGTGTTGTCGTCGATTGCCGTGGTTTCATGGTTGCGGGCTCTCGACAACCGACGGAAGGAAATTGCCATTTTGAATTGCATCTAAAGCAGCATGTTGGTGTAGGCTCCGATAAATAGTGATAGGATTTGGTTAACCATTTACCTAAAAAACCATTTTGAGTAAGGGGACATTAACCGTTAGGTTTTTTTTCCCGAAGAAACTTCCAATCTATTCATCAACAATCAAGGCGGTACAAAGAACAACAGAAGCAATAAGAATTACATCTAGATCCGAATACCACCTAGCGACGACTACAGACACTAGAGCGAGCCGAAGGCGCGCCGCTGCCATCACCCCTCCATGATCAGAGCCGGGCGAATCTTGATGTAGAAAACAGTCG
Organism: Poa annua; assembly: GCA_026929855.1. NCBI lineage: Eukaryota > Viridiplantae > Streptophyta > Magnoliopsida > Poales > Poaceae > Poa > Poa annua. Next base: position 92,386,269 of record CM049437.1, read on the forward strand.
GGAAGTCGTCGTGCTACGGCCCCAGAGGACCAGCGCACCAGCACAGCAACCACCGCCGATAAAGAGATGCATAGATCAGAAACATCTAATTTTTTTGACACACGAACGAAGACGAACGAAGATCGGATCCAACCGGATCCACCGAAGACACACACTAGCCAGATCTGACGAGATCCAACAGAGACAAACTTCCACACAAATAGGGTTAGAAATGGTTATTAGTGAGGTTTGAACCACTTCTACATTTAACGTGCAATGGTGGTGAACAATACTCCTGAACAACCTAATCTTAAATAGTACAAAGGACTATAAATAGTTAAGTTCTCAATGCACAACCTGAACCATGTATTTAAAATACATATATTCAGTTGTGTTGCTACTCACCTGCAACCTGTGTCCCACTGTCAGGCAAGCAACAGACTCAGGTCATACTTCTACAGTCGACACAACACTGCACTCTGTATAAGGTTAAGCGTGTGCTTGTGCTTGTGCAGGCAAGCTCGGAGGTCGAGCTCGATCGGGAGGCGCTGGGTGTCGTAGCTTGTGGAGTTCGGAGGTCGAACTCGGCAGACGCTCCCATCAGTGGTACGGAACTACGGATAACTTTTGGTTGGAAGGGATTGACCCTAAAAAACCTAAACACATTTGGTAAACCATCCGGCCCATTGGGCTATTTTTTTGGTCTAACTATTAGTTAAACAGGAACCAAGTCCCAATCTAAACTTCAACGGGTTGTGGGCGCAATGTCCAGCGGTCCACATCGTCTCCTCTCTGGATGGCCAACAACAGCGCTGCCACGGCGGTCCATGGTGGCTGCGACATCTTCATCGGTCGGGAGCTGCAACCCTTACGACAGAGCGCGTCGTTGCCCCTTTCATCAAAATCAAGGAGGAGAAGCCCTAGCCTCCACAAGACCGTTTGTTATTAGAAGAAGAAGCAGGCTGCCGCGCCGGCATCGAACACATATGAAGTAGACGACGAGGAGGAGAGTGAAAGGACACGGATATCGCCTAGAGGGGGGGTGAATAGACGATTAAAATTAAAACGGTTTAATGCTTGAATAAATGCGGAATAAAACTCTTGTTTAATTTATCAAGCAAGAAACCTAAACAAGCTAGTTTTACCTATGTGCACCAACAACTCATGCTAAGCAAGATAAGTAACTACTCCCTCCGTTCCAAATTAATTGACTTCTATTTGCTCACATGACATACACATATGTGGGCAAATAGAAGTCAATTAATTTAGAACGGAGGGAGTATGTGATAGCAAGATATATTAGTTCAATCTCGATGGCTATCACAAAGTAAATTGCATAAGTAAGAAGTTCGGGTATAGAAATACCGAGGCACTTGGAGACAATGATTTATCCCGAAGTTCACTTCCCAATGGAAGCTACGTCTCCGTTGGAGCGGTGCGGAGTCACAAAGTGATCCCCGAATAGCCGTCAATGGCACACCGTAATCTCCTTCGTGCCTCCACCAACGCGGAGTGCCACGAACCACTATGGGACACTCAAGGGTGGTCACCGAACCCGTACAAGGATGAGGCACACTCCACAACTTAATTGGAGGCTCCCACCGAATTCCCACGACTCCCAAAGCCACACGAATCAACAAGGTTGAGGCACACTCCACAACTTAATTGGAGGCTCCCAACAATCCCGCGAGCCACCAAAACTCTGAGATCAACTACACTGTCTAGGGTACCCAAGTACCCAAGAGTAACAAGCTCTAGGGCACCCAAGCACCCAAGAGTAATAAGCTTCTCAACTTCGATTTCCACGTATCACCGTGGAGAACTCAAACCGATGCAACTAATGCAATGGGCAAGAACACAAGAAGTGCTCAAAATCCTTCTCTCTCAAATCCCACCAAAGCAACTAATGCTATGGGGAGGAGAGGAGAGGAAGAACAAGGAAGAACACCAAATTCGTCCAAGATCTAGATCCAAAAGCTTCCCCTCACTTAGAGGAGAGATTGATTGGTGGAATGATAGATCTAGATCTCCTCTCTCTTTTCCATCTAATTGGAGGCAAGAATCATGAAGGAATAGAGACAAAGCAAGCTCCAAAAGGTCAACAATGGTGGGGGAAAAGAGCTCAAGAAGTTGGGTACCTTTTGTGGAAGAAGGTCCCCTAAATAGCCCCCCACGAAATCTGCCCGTTGATACGTCTCCAACGTATCTATAATTTCTTATGTTCCATGCTATATTATACCAAGTTATTACATGTTTTATATGCATTTTATATAGTTTTATGCATTTTCTGGGACTAACCTATTAACAAGATGCCACAGTGCCAGTTCCCTGTTTTCTGCTGTTTTTGGTTTCAGAAAAGTACTTAAGAAAATATTCTCGGAATTGGACGATTTCTTTTCTGAAGTTAGTTTTTCATCGGGAACGTTCCAGAAAGCCGAACACGAGACGAAGTGGGCCACCGAGGCGGGGCCACCACGTGCTCGCGCGGCAGCACTCCTGGCCGCGCGAGGACCAGGTGTGGGCCCCTCGGGGCGCCACCGACTTCGCCCTTTCGCCTACAAATACCCCCCAGACTAAAAACCCTAACACGGTGTTCGATATTTCCTCCACGGGTCCAGAGCGCCGCCGCCATCGAAGACAAGATTCGGGGGACAGAAGTCTCTGTTCCGGCACCCTGCCGGGACGGGGAATTGCCCCCGGAGCCATCTCCATCGACTCCACCGCCATCTCCATCGCCGTTGCTGACTCCTACGATGAGGAGTGAGTAGTTCTCCCCCGAGGCTGCGGGATCTACGGTAGCTATGTGGTCTATCTCTCTCTCCCATGATGTGATCTTTTATGTGATCATGAGCTTTGTAACCTAGTTGAATATGTGATGCTACTCTTTATCTATTATGCACTCTAGAGGTTACTTTAATATGAACTCCGCGGTTATTCACGGTTGTAACGGTGACAGTGTGTGCACCGTGTGTGATTCCTTTATGACGTTGTTGGTGTTAGTTTACTCTGACTTTGAGGGTGCTCTTGTAGCCCTACACAATGAATGGTGTTTGTTATCCAACATGAGAGTGTTTGAGAGTAGTGTTTATTTATTTAACTTTGATGTCATTGTTGAGAATGTCCACTGGTGAAAGTAGGATCCCTAGGCCTTGTTTCTAAGCATTAAAACACCGTTTCCAACAAGTTCTGCTACATGTTTGCTTGCTGCCATTTTTATTACAGATTGCAATTACTACTTATAATCGTCCATATTACTTGTATTTCACTATCTCTTCGCATAACTAGTGAACCTATACATCTGACAAGTGTATTGGGTGTGTTGGGGACACAAGAGACTTTTTGTATCTTAATTGCAGGGTTGCTTGAGAGGAATATCTTTGACCTCTACCTCCCTGAGTTCGATATACCTTGGGTGATTCACTTAAGGGAAACTTGCTGCTGTTCTACAAACCTCTGCTCTTGGAGGCCCAACACTGTCTACGAGAATAGAAGCGTGCGTAGACATCACCCGTTGGGCTTTTTTCCCGAGGGCCGGCCATGCCGGGGTCAAGGGCCGGCCATAGGGCCGGCCATGGCTGGGGGGCCGGCCATGTTTCTCCTGATTTGTCTCAGGGCGAAGGGAGGTAAGGCCGGGCACCCGAAGCGCGATATCTTTCAGTTCCAGACTCCGTTTTCAGTGATTTTGGGCTCGTTGCATTCGTTACAACGAGCACTACAAGCTGGTACAGAGAAACATCATAGTCCATCATAGTAGTAAAAACCAAATGGTGAAAGGTTTGATCTCTCAATTAAAGAACAACCGGTAAAACCGCCAACACCAAAAACGCAACAAGTTTTTCATACGAAATCCGTTTTCGGTGAGCTTGGGCTTGGCATGTAGAACACGACAAGCACCAAAGCCACACAAGGAGAGAAACAAAATAAGAACCAAGAAATATGATGATGCCAAGTATGCAAAGGTTTGAGCTCTTTCCGATAGATACGATAAAGCTTAGTTGAGAGCCCCTCTTGATAGTACGGTATCTAACCTATACCCCTATCTAGATCGTACCTTTGCCTTGTGCATTCCACTTGAGCTAGATGATGAAGATCTTGATCTCTTCAAGTGGATCACCTTTCTTGATTGCGCTTCGCTCGGTCAAGACTCACATATTGCTCCCCCATACTCCACTATGGGAGAGCCTATTTTAGGCACATCTTCACATGACCATTTTCTCCAAATGGGTTGCAAGATTCAAGCATAAGATTTCTTCAAGATGCTTATCTTGAACTTGCACTTCAACCTTGATGACGATTCCCACTTGACGTCATCCTTCATGGGCTATATGAATCTTCATTTGATGCAAGCCCATAGAAATATACCTAAACCCATATAGACATACCACACACATAGATCATGGGTTAGTTCACAAAGCTATATGGACAAGTGCTTACCATACCAAGAGATACATGATCCCACTTGGTACATCTTGTCGCTTTGTGTGTTGATCGAACATCTTGATCAACCTTGTATCTTTTCTTCTCTCTTAATTAGATGATGTCTTGAAGATAACCATAACGATCACATAAATCCTTTTATTCAATACATACTTGCAATATGCTCCACGCTCATATGACCAATCATCGAATACCTCCTCTAACCATAGCTTGGTCATCACATAATCTTCTTAATGATCATCTCAAATATATCCATGCAACTCGATGATCTTGATGCCAAATACTCCCTTATATCAATATCTTTATGGCATCAACCTTAAATCCAACATATGGACATCAAGCAAGGTCTATGGACAAACACTACAAGTATAACTCAATGCAACCATTAGTACATAGGGATTGTCATTAATTACCAAAACCATACATGGGGGCGCCATGCCCTTTCAATCTCCTCCATTTTGGTAATTGATGACAATCTCTTTTCTAAGGGTTTATATAATGAATTAAGCAACCATGCATGCTTGAAAACTAGCAAGGATGCATGAGCATGAAAGGTAAATGCTTATGAACACAACAAAAGCATAAAACCAACTCCCTTAAACCCTAAAACTTCTCCCCTATTGACATCCATTTCCAAAATGGGAGAAAAATCTTAGAAGGTCAATATAGTAAGAGCTCCCCCATAATGTGTGCATTTCTCAAAATTCGAGTGAAATTAAATGCCCATATTCAAAAAGAATAGTACTAGGAAGATCGAACTATATTTAGGATCCAAAGTTTCCAAAAGAAAGATACGGAAAATATTTTAACCTTCTCCAAATACAAAGCAAACAAGGGATCCAACAAAACAGTTGATCAAAATATGTCATGATTTGAGTAAAAGGAGGTTTTAAAGAAAAATAGAGGAGCTCCCCAATATTTGTACACAATGTGGATTATGGGATTAAAAAGCAAGGTGTACAAACATGGAATCCTCACTCCCCATCATCTTTTGAGAAACAAAACATGTGCAAGAGAGCATAGGGTATGAGATAAGTCATATCACTTGCAAATATTATTCATAAGGTTGGGCATAAAGTAGATGTGTATCAATGAATACCAATTTGGAAGGCATCATTAATGAATAAAAGTCTCAACCAAATGATATGTGTGTGACATGGCAAAGGCTTGTGTAAGACTAATAAGGAGTGAGCAATGAGCATCATCGTAGTCTTATATAGATGATAAGATAGAGCCAATAATGTCATTTAAACACACAATGAGAATGATTTCAAATAAATGGTAAATAGGTTCACAAGCACAAGGAGATGGAAATAAAAATCAAGACTTGTGTGTTATCCCATGGTGAAGATAATAGGGTTGTTAAGACAAGCATGAATTCAAGGATATTTACCAAGATGAGTGAACAACAATGTTGTAAGATAGGATAGGCACTCATACGCAAATTCTTCCCGTAGTCACATCACGTAGTCAAAAAGGATTGAAATAGGTGACACCAAGAAATTAGGATATCGAGTAAAGATGTAAGTTCTCTCATGTATATACGTTTCTTAGTGGAAAACAATCATATGATATACATCCATAAAGAAACATGTACACACGAAATTATTTACTAAAGAAAAGAAGCAAGATATCCATGAGGATGTCATAGAATATACACATATGATATTTAGGATCATAGCCCATAGCTCAAAATTGTCATAGTGTATATTAATGAACTACAAACTCAACCAAATCAAGGCATCACAAGAATCTATAAGGGGAAATAGATATTTGAGATGAATTGATCAGAGCAACAAGTATCAATAGACCTAAATAGATTTTGCAAATGCATCACTATTGCACATGAGGGTATTTGAGAAAGAGATATACAATAGAATTATTAGGTTGGTATATTTGGGATAGGTAGTCCCCTTAATACACAATCATCTCAACATACTCTCGCTTGCAAAAAAAGTTTCTTTATGATTTTGCAAAAACAACAACAAAGGCAAGTTAATAATGTTCATGCCATGATGCAACCTACACAAGGTTGAATACTAGAAAAGTATGCACGATGGTAGATACTTGTTACCAAGATGACATTGGGTTGATGGAGTAGATATGAGTTCATCAACCATCCTAGCATGACTCAAAATAAGCTTGTGGTGAGAACACCTCCTTGTGAGCGAGTCAAGCATCCAATGCATCTCCCAAGCACCTAAAACACATTTAAGTACAAAATGGTTCCCCAACTAATTGGCTCCAAAGTAGTTAGTCAAACTAAAATACATAGGAGGAACTCCACATAACTATGTGCGTATAGATATGAAATTGAATTTCGTGCACATCTTAGCCGAATTAGGATTCCGTGGAGTTTCCCCTATATATTGGCACAAGAAAGAAATCATACCATATTGTAAGCATGTGGTAGATATGCATGACTACAACCCTTAATACCAAAGGAAACATAATTTGGACAAAATATTAAGAAATCAAAAAAAATCCAAGCTATATCAAAGATCCAAATTAACAAATTATTTAGATACCAATGGATTCCAAATCAAATCAACACATGATTGATAAGTTACCATTTGAAAAATATACCAATTAACGTAATAGCAATTTGAAATATGATACTAATAAAACATACATCAAGGAAGTAGCAACCAAATTTCAAATGAAGATACCAATTGAGACTAACTCCTAAAAAGAGCAAGGTTCCAACAAATAAACCAAACCCTCTACACTTTTCATGATGGCACAAAGTACCAAGACGAAAAGGTTTGTCTTCCATAGAGACGTGTCATTGGGATTAGGGAGGAATAAGAAGGCTCAAATGACACAAGAGTACAACTAGTGTATATAAAAGGATATAAGGTAGCTCGCCCAATAATAGTGCACTATTTATGATCTTGCATTTAAATACTATGTGCACAAGTGGAATCACCGCTCTCCAAATATCTATTACAATACTAGTCAAATAGAAAGAGAAAGCACTAGGATCCAATATAAAGATAAGTTACTCAATATAGGATAGCTCACCCAAGAATAGTGCTTTATCTATAGCCATTGAAGGCAACATGCACAATAATGGGATCAAAGCCTCTCCTACTCCAATTAAATCATTAGAAGCGTTTGAGTAAACAAAGGATCCAAATGAGACAAGGAAGATAATGGGAGTTAAGGCATAATCATTATTGACAAGAAATAAGGCAATAAATCATGAGCCTAAGTGAAGATGATCTACAAATTTCACCACAATTATGAATATCACTTGTCAACGACAAGGAGTATATGGAGATATTTCTCGGTGGTATATTGGAATGATTTTCAAGATCATCTACACAACAACTAAGCAAATGTCAATGGATAAGATTGAAGCACAAAGCTTAGATAGATAAATGTTCTTGATAGCTTCAAATATTCATGCAAGCATGTAAAACAACTACAAAGAGTAGCTTGAAGCAATCGGTTTTCAAAAGGATATATAGATATCATATTGTAGGAGAACCATATCAAGAACATTTGTTTCAAACAAGATCCCCAAGATGAGCATATTTAAACATTCGGGAGAATTGGAACTTTGTTTGAGCATCATGCCCCATGGAAACAAGATAATGTACAATATCAATTCCAAGTGGCAATACCTCACATGTTCACATTTTCTAGGCTCGTAATATGCACCTAGCTTATTACTCCCCCATAATGTGATAATCCATTTCTCTCAACAAGAGGCAAATAAAAACCAACTATAGATAATTAATGGACGTTATAGAATTCGAATTTCTCATGAGAATGACAAGCCAAATAGAGAATAGATGAAAGTGATATATCAACAATAGTGGTATTACTCATGTATACACATTTTTAGGATCATGAAGTGCACAAAGCATATCACTCCCCCAAAATGGGATAGTCCATTAATCTCTCTAAAAAGAGCCAATTAACATATAAGCAAGTTGATATAAAGGCTCAACATAAAACCACGCGTACATGGTGTGCAAGCCAACATACACATACTTAATTTCTTAAGATAAGTAAGTAGAGAGCACAACATATACAAACACTAGAAAGGTACAAAACCAAACACATGCAAGGGTGCAAGCAACTTTCAATGTATATATGATTAAACTATAAGTTACCGCAAGGAGGAACATTGGCTATGAGGTAGAGCAATATAATCTATGACTTGGCTTGAGATAATATAATTGATGAAGATCCCTTAATTCTTCATGATGTAGCCAAGTCTCCAATGCCCTCCGTCCACACCTATTGATGAAGTGATAGCTTTTTGGTCCCCAACCAAGTTGGGTCCTAAGAGGTTAGTCACAATAGGCTTGGCAACCCAAATGGTTCTTTTCTTGACACCATTTTGAGTACCAACATATTTGGCAAACACATTGCCCATCTTATCCTTCCTAAGAGAATAAACATTATCAATTATAATGGGGTTGGATAAGGTACCACTAGTGCATGAAGAAGCAAAGTGACCCTTCTCACGGCATAAGTAGCAACGTTGGCTTCCTCCTTTCTTCTTAGTGGAAATTTCAACTTGAGGAGGAATAGCTTGATTATTCTTGGGAAGGGGACGTTCTTCAACTTGAACTTGAGGCCTCTTCCATTGTTGCTTCTTGCCAAGAGACTTCTTCTTCAACGGGCAAGATCTAACATGGTGCCCTTCTATTTTGCACTTGAAGCAAATGATCTTCGCCGAATTCTTGACTTGTTCTTGGCCCTTCTTCTTCTCGATATTTTTGGACTTGTTCTTGTTCTTGTTCTTGGAGTTGAATCCAAGTCCACTCTTGTCATTGGGACGTCTTTGCACACTCAACATATTGTCGAGTGTGGACTTCTCAACATGGCGCTTTTCCAAGTCTTTCTTCAAAGAAGTAACTTTGGCCTTGAGCTCTTTTAATTCCTCTACATGGTTAGTATCAACACAAGCACTAGAGGAAGTACATGCTCCATTATTATTAGAGCAACAAGGCAATGCAAGTAATTCATCACAAGATGTAGCAATGTTATGAGTGGATGAATTACAAGGAGTGGCACATGGCAATAAAACATTTTCAGTAGAAGTTGTGCCATTACCCATATGAGGCTCACAAGATGTTACCTTTATCATAATAGCCTCATGAGCTAACTTTAGCTTGTCATGGGAGACTAGAAGATCTACATGAGAGCTCGAGAGCTTTTCATGTTTTTCTTTCAATTTTCCATAACCACTAGATAGCACCTCAAGTTGAGCCCTTAGCTCAACATTCTCCGTCAACATGGATGCTTCACAAGAGATGGAGTTAATAGCACAAGCATCATAATTAATTGCAATAGGAGATGATAAATTGGAAAGCTCTTTTGAGTGTGAAGCTTTAAGGTGCGCATGAGACTCGGTGAGTTTGATGAGCTCACCCTTAATGACCATAGAGTCATTGTTTAGGCGCTCAAAATCCCCAAGGAGTATAGCATGTGCATATACAAGCTCACCATTTTTATTTTGAAGTCATTAGACACTTCAATAGCTCTATCATGGGAACCCTTTACTCTAGAAAGTTCAAGAGCAAAAGTCTCCTCAAGAGACTGCTTAGTAGCTTGTTCTTCTTCAAGAGCTTCCTTGAGTTCCGCGATCTCATATGCATATTTGTGTTCACGGTCTAGATCTTTCTCAATGGTGTCCTCATGCTCATCAATAAGTTTCTTGCTCTCAATTGCAATAGTCAATATTTCTATGAAGCTAGAGCAAGCAATTTTATTTTTACCTAGAGCATGATAGACAATTTCACTTTTACTTTTTAATGAAGATAAGCTATCATCATTATCATCATCACTATCGTCATGGGATATATTGGGGTCCAAAGTAGAGGATACCTTGGAAGCTTTAGCCATGAGGCAAAAGTGATTATTGGACGATGATGATGAATAAATGCTTGGAGCACCAATTGAATCCATGTCTTGTTCCATGGAGTTTTCGGTTTCCTCTACATTGTTAGGCAAACAAATACTAGAGGGAATAGAAACATTTTTATCAAGGCAACAAGACATAGGGAGCATATCATCATGATGATTAATCAAGCAATTTGTACATGATATGCAAGAACTATCCACACAAGCATGTAAATCATTTTTGGTGCTATATGTGTTTAAGTCCAAAGATAAATCATCGCAATGAGATAGAGGTGAAGGATCATCAACAATAAGCTCACTATCAACATTACAATATTTATCACTACTCACCATTACATTAATTTGTGGCTTGCCATATGTAGGTGGAGTAGAGGAAGTTGAGAACTCATCACGACCGGAGGTGGATGGAGTACAATCATCTCCATCAATCTTGGACAAACTATATTTATCTTGAAGCTTGGTCCAAAGCTCATGAGCATTCCGAAAAGGAGAGACCGACATAATAACTACATCGCTCAAAGCATTGAAAATCACATTAGAAGCTTGAGCATCTAGATACAAGTTATTCTCATCCAACAAGGATAATATTTTTGGATTCCTTGGAGGAGAATAACCCCTATCTAAGATTCGCTCTATGTATGGGTCAATGACCCGAAGAATATTAAGCATGTGAATTTTCCAAACATCATAATTTGTGCCATCTAATATAAAGGAAGCACTGTGCACTAGATCACTAGACGACATCTTTACTCTCTAGGCGGTGAAGCCTACTAATGAGAGAGCCTGGCTCTGATACCAATTGAAAGGACACGGATGTCGCCTAGAGGGGGGGGGGGGGGGGGGGGGGGGGAATAGGCGATTAAAATTAATACGGTTTAATGCTTGAATAAATGCGGAATAAAACTTTTGTTTAATTTATCAAGCAAGAAACCTAAACAAGCTAGGTTTACCTATGTGCACCAACAACTTATGCTAAGCAAGATAAGCAACTATGTGATAGCAAGATATATTAGTTCAAGCTCGATGGCTATCACAAGGTAAATTGCATAAGTAGGAAGCTCGGGTATAGAAATACCGAGGCACTTGGAGACAATGATTTATCCCGAAGTTCACTTTCCAATGGAAGCTACGTCTCCGTTGGAGCGGTGCGGAGTCACAAAGTGATCCCCGAATAGCCGTCAATGGCACACCGTAATCTCCTTCGTGCCTCCACCAATGCGGAGTGCCACGAACCACTATGGGACACTTGAGGGTGGTCACCGAACCCGTACAAGGATGAGGCACACTCCACAACTTAATTGGAGGCTCCCACCGAATTCCCGCGGCTCCCAAAGCCACACGGATCAACAAGGTTGAGGCACACTCCACAACTTAATTGGAGGCTCCCAACTATCCCGCGAGCCACAAAAACTCCGAGATCAACTACACCGTCTAGGGTACCCAAGTACCCAAGAGTAACAAGCTCTAGGGCACCCAAGCACCCAAGAGTAATAAGCTTCTCAACTTCGATTTCCACGTATCACCGTGGAGAACTCAAACCGATGCAACTAATGCAATGGGCAAGAACACAAGAAGTGCTCAAAATCCTTCTCTCTCAAATCCCACCAAAGCAACTAATGCTATGGGGAGGAGAGGAGAGGAAGAACAAGGAAGAACACCAAATTCGTCCAAGATCTAGATCCAAAAGCTTCCCCTCACTTAGAGGAGAGATTGATTGGTGGAATGATAGATCTAGATCTCCTCTCTCTTTTCCATCTAATTGGAGGCAAGAATCATGGAGGAAAAGAGACAAAGCAAGCTCCAAAAGGTCAACAATGGTGGGGGAAAAGAGCTCAAAAAGTTGGGTACCTTTTGGGGAAGAAGGTCCCCTAAATAGCCCCTCCCCCCCCCCCCCCCCCCCCCCCCCCCCCCCCCACGAAATCTGCCCGTTGGGCTTTTTTCCCGAGGGCCGGCGATGCCGGGGTCAAGGGCCGTCCATGGCTGGGGGGCCGGCCATGTTTCTCCTGATTTGTCTCAGGGCGAAGGGAGGTAAGGCCGGGCACCCGAAACGCGATATCTTTCAGTTCAGACTCCGTTTTCAGTGATTTTGGGCTCGTTGCATTCGTTACAACGAGCACTACAAGATGGTATAGAGAAACATCATAGTCCATCATAGTAGTAAAAACGAAATGGTGAAAGGTTTGATCTCTCAATTAAAGAACAACCGGTAAAAACCGCCAACACCAAAAACGCAACAAGTTTTTCATACGAAATCCGTTTTCGGTGAGCTTGGGCTTGGCATGTAGAACACGACAAGCACCAAAGCCACACAAGGAGAGAAACAAAATAAGAACCAAGAAATATGATGATGCCAAGTATGCAAAGGTTTGAGCTCTCTCCGATAGATACGATAAAGCTTAGTTGAGAGCCCCTCTTGATAGTACGGTATCTAACCTATACCCCTATCTAGATCGTACCTTTGCCTTGTGCATTCCACTTGAGCTAGATGATGAAGATCTTGATCTCTTCAAGTGGATCACCTTTCTTGATTGCGCTTCGCTCGGTCAAGACTCACATATTGCTCCCCCATACTCCACTATGGGAGAGCCTATTTTAGGCACATCTTCACATGACCATTTTGTCCAAATGGGTTGCAAGATTCAAGCATAAGATTTCTTCGAGATGCTTCTCTTGAACTTGCACTTCAACCTTGATGACGATTCCCACTTGACGTCATCCTTCATGGGCTATATGAATCTTCATTTGATGCAAGCCCATAGAAATATACCTAAACCCATATAGACATACCACACACATAGATCATGGGTTAGTTCACAAAGCTATATGGACAAGTGCTTACCATACCAAGAGATACATGATCCCACTTGGTACATCTTGTAGCTTTGTGTGTTGATCGAACATCTTGATCAACCTTGTATCTTTTCTTCTCTCTTAATTAGATGATGTCTTGAAGATAACCATAACGATCACATAAATCCTTTTCTTCAATACATACTTGCAATATGCTCCACGCTCATATGACCAATCATCGAATACCTCCTCTAACCATAGCTTGGTCATCACATAATCTTCTTATTGATCATCTCAAATATATCCATGCAACTCGATGATCTTGATGCCAAATACTCCCTTATATAAATATCTTTATGGCATCAACCTTAAATCCAACATATGGACATCAAGCAAGGTCTATGGACAAACACTACACGTATAACTCAATGCAACCATTAGTCCATAGGGATTGTCATTAATTACCAAAACCATACATGGGGGCGCCATGCCCTTTTAGAGAGTACCAGCGACAGCTTGCAACCGCGAAGAAGTTGACGTTAGACACGATACAACACCCCTATCATTCGACACGACCCCCCCCCCCCCCCCCCCCCCGAGTTTACGGGACGCGGACGATCATTGATGACAAAGACAGAGGTGGCGACATCGAGGGAGCCGGCAGTGTAATTTCCGCAGAATACGATCCATTTTATCAATATTAGGATTATATTTTCCAACTTCATTCTATTTTGTAAAATATATAAAAAATATGAATAAAATGTGTCGCTTTAGTTTGAATTATCCATATGCTTTTTCTAAAGAAAATAACCTTGTGGGGTTGGCTCTGTGGGCACCCGGTCCAAATATTGCGGCAACTAGTGCTGGCGCTGCGAATAGCGACCGTCCGGCGTAATTGATGAACCGTGTCGGGAGCACATGTGAAGATGCATCTCCTTTACAATCAGGGACGAAGCCAGCCCCAAAGGCAAAATCATGTTGGAGGGGGCAAAATAGCTTAGAATCACTAAAGATAAGTGTGATTAGTAGAAGGATTAGTAAGAAAATCAGATTCATGGGGGGGGGGGGGGGGGGGGTGGGGCTCGTCCCCCCTTCCTCCGTCCCTGTCTACAATACATTAAGACTTAAGAGTAGTTTTTGGGAGGAATCTGCGATACAATATTGGAAGCATCGCGTGTAACGAATCTGCAGTTCGGCATAGGACACTACATGCGCGTGAGTTTTATACTGCACAGTCAACTACAGGTAAGCTAGATAAGACGCGTTGCTCTGGAAGTTCTAACATAACGGAGAAATACCGTACTCTTACTACTTCAGAATCTTTACTCCACATGCATGTCTTCTATTTCTTGAATAAACTTTTGATTGTCACTTCTTCGACTTAGTCTGTCCCAAGTGAGAATAATAAAGATTTATTCAAGCATCAAAAAGATTTGCATAAGAGTTAACTCATAAAGCAATAGTTTCTAAGTAAAAGAGCATTGAAGCAACACTAAGGAAGATATAAGTTTCAGCATTGGCTTTCAACTTTTGAACATGTATATCATATAGATAGTTGTCAACACAAAGAAATATAACAAGTGCAATAAGTAAGCATATAAGAATTGTTGCACACAGTTGACACAAGTGTTTGCTTCGGGGATAGAAAGAAGTAGGTAAACTGACTCAACATAAAGTAAAAGATAGGCCCTTCGGAGAGGGAAGCAGGGATACAAGCATGTGCTAGAGCTTTTTAGTTTTTGTAGGGTTTTGAAATCATATAGAGAGCGTAAAAGTAAGTTTTTGAGTGGTATTTGTCATTGTCAACGAATGGTAATGGGCACTCTACCCCACTTGTCAACCAGACTTTCAAGAGCGGCTCCCATTGAAGGACGTTATTTCTACCAGCAAGGCAGATCATCCCTCTTATCTCTTTTGTTTACACATGTAGTTAAAAACTAGTATCATTGCTTGCTGATTAGATCAGGGCAAAAATGTGAAGAGAATGCAGCAGTTAAAGTTGTAATTAATTGGGACTGGGCACCCCATTTGCCAGCTCTTTTTGCAAAGTTAATGGATAAGCGGTGTATATGCCACTAGTCCGGTTGGTGAAAGTCTGTCTAAAAGCAAATGACAAGGTTGATATCCGTAACACCACATACTTCCTCATGAGCTAATAAACATTGACACAAATAAGTGATAATATGTTTTGAGTAAAAGGTAGCACACGAAGTATTTGCTCGGAATGGCAGGAAATACCATGTAATAGGTAGGTATGGTGGACACATATGGCATGGGTTTTGGCTCAAGGTTTTGGATGCACGAGAAGCATTCCCTCTCAGTACAAGGCTTTGGCTAGCAAGGTTATTTGAAGAAAACACAAGTATAAACTATGACAACAAGACATATATAAAAACATATTGCAAGTATTATAAAACTCTACATTGTCTTCCATGTTGTTCAAACACCTTTATTAGAAAATATCTAGACCTTAGAGATACCAAACATGCAAACCAAATTTCAACAAGCTTTACGGTAGTTCTTCACTAATGGGTTTTAACTACATTATGTAAAATCTTAAACATAATCTACTTGAGAGCTCAAAACAATTGCCAAGCACCACAACATACAAGATAACAGTCCATAAGAGCATGTTTATCTTTTCATTATACCATCTACCACATTTAGCATTTTCTGTTTCCAACCAAACACCAATCAACTTATTTAAACATAAACACTCCAAGTATTTAACAATAAGACATGAGAGTATAACATAAGAGAACTAACAGCTCTAACAAGAGATGCATGAAAAACGAGAGTTGAAAGCATAGGAGAATACTCAACAAATATAAGTGAAGAATACGAGTATTCATAAGAAAAAGCGGAGCGTGTCTCTCTCCCAAAAGGAATGCTAGGATCCATTTTATTCAGAGAATGAAAATAAAAAAACAAGAACAAAAACAAACAGACGCTTCAAATAAAGCACATAAGATGTGACGGAACAAAAATATAGTTTCACTAGAGATGACCTGATAATTTGTTGATAAAGAAGGAGATGCCTTGGGCATCCCCAAGCTTAGACGCTTGAGTCTTATTGAAATATGCTTGGGTGACCCACGGGGGCATCCCCAAGCTTAGTCTCTTTCATCTTCTTGATCACATCATATCATCCTTCTCTCTTGATCCTTGAAAACTTACTCCACACCAAACTCAAAGTAGACTTCATTAAAGGGTTTGTGCATAATCAAAAATTCTCATATTCTGCATGGACAAAACTATTACACATGCTACTGGACATTGGCTACATCCACTGTTATTTTATGGAACAAAAAGATCCATTCAAAAACAGCAAAAGGAGCAATGCAAAATAAATGGCAGAATCTATCAAAAACAGAACAGTCCGTAAACACGAATTTTTTCGAGGCACTTAACTTGCTCAAATCAGAAAACTCAAAACTAATGAAAGTTGCGTACATATATGAGGATCACGCACAGGAAATATCAGATTTTTTCAATTTTTCTGTAGAGAGTTATGAATTAAACGGTGGACAGCAGAACACTGTTCCTGCGCAGGAATCCAAATCTAGAATCAACTTTCTACTAGAGGCTTAACTTGACACAACAATGCGATAAAATAAAGATACAAAGGAATTGCTACAGAGGTAGACATGTTTCTTGACACAACAAAATAAAATAACAGGAATAAAAAGTGGGTTGTCTCCCATAAGCGCTTTTCTTTAACGCCTTTCAGCTAGGCACAGAAAGTGTAACTCAAGTATTTCCAATAGATGAAGCATCAACATCAATAATTTCATCCAAGACATGGTTTGTTGTTATAGGTGCTTTAGGTATCCATGAAGGTGTCCTATTACGTAAATCATTACCATCATTTTTAGGCATACTAGGGGGTTTCGGTTTGGGAATATAGATGAACTTTTGCTCCCTCCACACAAAAGTTTTCTCTTTCTTAGTTTTAGTAGAGGAAAAAGTTGAACTTAAAGTTTCCATAGCCTCTTCTAATCCATCAATTCTATGATTATGAGTATCAAGGGTGTTACTAGTTTCTAAAACAGTGATTCTTTCATTAATATCCTCTATTGATCCATTACCCTTGCTAGCATTATAAAGAAAAAAATTCTCCATAGAATCCAACCTTTTAATAACATCGTCCAGAGTGATCTCAGTTTTAATTTCTTTAGTAGGTGGTGGTGATCCTACCAAACTCTCAATTAAATTGCAGGCCTCCAAAGCAGAAGTACCAAGAAAATTAACCCCCGTGAGAGTGTCAAGAACATACCTATACCAACTAGAAATACCAACATAAAAATTCCTAAGAAGGATTAAAGTGGAATGTTTTTAGTGCATTTTTTATGAGCATCATTTATCCTATACCATGCATCTTTCAAACTTTCTCCTCCTTGTTGTTTAGAAGAACGAACTTCAACTTGAGGACTACCCATCTTCAGCAAATTTTAATGAAACCGAAATAAAAAGATAAATGCAAGTAACTAATTTTTTTTGTATTTTTGATATTAAGCAAACAAGACAGTAATAAAAATAAACTAAGCAAGACGATAACAAAATAAAAAGATTGGAAGTGAGAGACTCCCCTCGCAGAAGAGCTTACTCTCCCCGGCAACGGCGCCAGAAATTCTTGATGCTCTACAGGCATGTTGGGAAACCCCAAGAGGAAGGTGTGATGATGTAGTAGCAGCAAGCTTTTCCTCAGTTGTGAAACCAAGGTTATCGAACCAGTAGGAAACTAGAATTCTTCCGAAGGTGTCAATTGCGCCAGAAATTCTTGCTAAGCGCTGAGTTGGCGTGGAACCTGGACACAACACAACCAAGATATTTTGTCCCAACTTAACAGTGAGGTTGTCAATCTCACTGGCTTGCTGTAACAAAGGATTAAACGTATGTGTGGAAAATGATGTTTGTTTGCAGAGAATGAAAGTAACATGATTGCAATAGGTTGTATTATCAGTTTAAAGAAAAGGACCGGGTCCACAGTTCACTAGTGGTGTCTCTCCATAAATAATAATAGCATACATGAGGGTAAACAAATTACAGCTGGGCAAATGACAGAATAAAGAACTGCATAATGATGCATGTACAAGTCATGGTGTTTAGTGTGAGATTCATTTGGGCATTACAACATAATACATAGACCGTTATCCAACTGCATCTATGACTAATAATCCACCTTCAGGATAGCATCCGCAACACCTTTCAGTATTAAGTTGCAAGCAACAGATTATTGCATTAGGTAAAGTGTGTAATGTAAGTAGCACAATTATCCTTAGACAAAGAACTACTGTTTTATCCCTAGTAGCAACAGTACATTCACAATCTTAGAGGTTGCTGTCACTCCCCCAGATTAAATGAAGACATGAACCCACTATCGAGCATAAATACCCCCTCTTGGAGTAACAAGCATCTACTTGGCCAGAGCATCTACTAATAATGGAGAGCATGCAAGATCATAAATAACACACTCACATAATATATATTGAAGCAAATGACATAGTACTCAATTATTCATCGGATCCCAGCAAACACAACATGTAGCATTACATAAAGATGATCTTGATCATGATAGGCAGCTCACAAGATCTAAACATGATGGCACAATAGGAGAAGACAATCATCTAGCTGCTGCTATGGACCTGTAGTCCAAGGATGAACTACTTACGCATCAGTCCGGAGGCGGGCATGGTGATGTAGAGCCCTCCGGTGATGATTCCCCTCTCCGGCAGGGTGCCGGGAAGAGCTTCTGAACCCTCCTGAACTAGGGTTGACGGCGGCAGCGGCTCTGGAACGTATCGTGGAAAAGTGTTCGGGTATTAGGTCTTGATCCGTCGGGGGATTTAAGTAGGCGAAAGGGCAAAGGAGGTGGAGCCCCGAGGGGCCCACACCACATGGTGGCGCGGCCAAGGAGCCTGCCGCGCCACCAACAGGTGTGGCTGCCTCGTGACCCTCCTCTGTATCCTCTTCGGTGTTCTGGATGCTTCCGAGGAAAATAGGGGTATTGGCTTTTGTTTCGTGCAATTCCGAGAATATTTCCTTAACAGCTTTTCTGAAACCAAAAACAGCAGAAAACAGGGAACTGGCACTGTGGCATCTTGTTAATAGGTTAGTCCCAGAAACTGCATAAAAACCATATAAAGTGTATATAAAACATGTAGCAATGGATATAATATAAGCATGGAACATAAGAAATTATAGATACGTTTGAGATGTATCAGGGCGCTGCCGGCATGGTCTCCATCTTCTCCAACAACTTCTCCATCGTCTCCGTGATGAAGAAGGAGTAGTCCACCCCTGGACTATGGGTTTGTGGAAGTAACTTATGTATCTCTCCTCTCTCTTGAGCTTCACTAATTAGTACCGTATGAGCTGCTGAATATGATTACGGTCATCTATGTAATACCTTTGTGGTGGATCTCTTATTAAGTTGATATATGTTTGAAGATTGCAATTGTTATGTCTATGTTATGAAAGTAGATGCATATTATGTACCCCGTTCTTGTTTATGTGTTTTGATCCAACATATGTATGAGGGCATGTGAGTGGGAACGTGTGCATTAGTTGGAGTAACGGGGGGTGGCTAGTGCGGTGAAAGTGACAACAGTTCCGCGATCCACTTGGGTATTTTACCTTATTTTGTTGCCTCACTAGGGATAAAAAGGAATATCATGCTACCGGGGATGTGGGTGACCTTGCCACTTCTCCATGACTAGATCTAGCATGTTCTTATTTTAACTTCATCTCATAGAACTTAAAGCTATACTCTGATCTATCTTAATTATTAGGGTGTTATGATTTAGTTCGCATCTTGGTGGAGTATAAGAGAGGTTTAATAAATAAAAAGAACCTCTATGTTAGGACGTGATGCCCATATTATTAATAACTTGTCTTCCACTTTATCAAAAAGAGAGTGCATTTGTGAAACCATGAACCGCGGTCCATTTTTAATCATAAGAAACACCTTTCCAACACTTTATAAATACTTTACATTTTCTGCCATTTACAAATCCGAAAATACAAAAACACTTTTACATCTTGCATTCACACCACAAAACACAAAAACAATACCCATTATTATTTACACCATCCTTGCATATTTATTTATCATCATTGCATATTTATTTCTTGTTTGCATTTGTTATTTTCATATCTTTTACTCACACCTTGTGCTTGACAACCACTTGGTGAGGTTGAGGGCACAAAACAATTTACTTTGTTTTGCAGGTCTCATAAAAAAGGATAAGGAGACAACAACTTTTGGCATATTTCCCCGAGAGTTCGATATAAACCCTCGAGTCACCCTCGTGGGGATAATAAGTCTTTCCCTTACTATACACTCTGCACTTGGAGTCTCAACCTAACCCGTATTCTTTTTGACACAGGTAACTGGAGGCAACACCGCATCAAGTTCCCCTTCTCAACTAGGGTCATCACTTGCCCAGGTTGACTTGGGCCATAAAATAATGTGGCACTACGCATTACACACCAGCCACCGCAATCACTAAAAAAAAGAAACCCTTTGCAAAGGTAACCTCATACTTGCTCTCGACGCGTCAAGTGTCACACTTTTGTTCGTACGTTCCCTTTGGTTGTTTGCATATCCGTCAAGTGTTCGTGGGCAGGATGAGAGAAAAGGGGCACGGGCGGTGGGAGGACCATTTTTCCCTTTTCTCAAAACTGAAAATTGAAAATGAAATATCTTGAGAACCACTCATCCAACTTATAAACCGTTTTTTACTTTTAAACTTTTCACGTCGAGATCTTCAAACCTAGATCTCATGTTGATAGGTTTTGAGAAACTTTTTATTTGTAATCCCGATTCTGTATGGTATGTACTATCTGCTGTGTGTACTTTTAACTCCCACTTATGGCAGGTTGTGTTTAAACAGGGGTTAATAAGCATTGACGGATGGAGTAGAAAGCTCTGGGGAGCCGAGTGGTATGATCGCCTATATGACAAGTACCAGACGAACATCAATGAAGTACTCCTAGAACATTGACAACACAGAAACTACAGCATGAACATCCATAAGCAATTGCAACATCACTGAACCATCTTAAGCTACAACCACAAAAGAGGGAGGCTCCTTACCGTCAGAGGAGCCACCAGTAGCACTGAGGTCAGGAAAGAAGGAGACCCTGGCAAAGAAGCAGGTTGCACAATCATCCCCGTGCTGGAGTCAGATCCAACCACGACAACCGTAGAAGTGCGCGATTGAGATCCTGTCACGGCCACCGGCGTCGAAGGAATGACCTACAACATAGGATCTCAGATCTCCCTGTGTACATACAAGTTCTAACCGATCTAAATCTAGTGTTTGAGAAGTTTACAACAACCAGAGGGATCGACGCAGAGGAAGAAGACGACAAGCCGTGGCCAGTCGCCGCCGCCGCCAGCCTCTCCGACCTTGCGGCTGAGGACGAGTCGACCATGTCGTTGGACCTTGAAGGTTGGATGATCTCAAAATGGGGGGAATGGGGTATTTCGAATTGGCGGTGAGAGAGCCGTCCCTATATACAGTGGTGAAATTTTGAGAGCGGTGACCGAATTCGTCCCGCCGGATTTTCGCCGTTCCGCACGAGCTCGCGCCATCTTCCCTCGGTGGCTCTGCGGGAATGCCGCGTTGTCGCTATTTCGGAGACGAGGGTGACTCGCTGAAAACGGCCGATTTGACCGTTCCTCCCGGGTTTGGCCCGGAGGTGATTTAAAAACCGTGCTGTGCAACAACACGGAGTAGGCCAGGAAATCAAATGGCCTAAAAATTGCGTCCCCGATGCGAGCAAAGGCCTTCCAGGCTACGAAACACACCCTTAATTATTGGCTGCTAGTGCTAGCTGAATGCATATCTGATGTCGATCTGTCCCACCGGAACGGCCCAGCATGGGTCGCTACTCGCTAGCCTCCAAGTTCAGTTGTTGCTCTCGTTTCCATCTACAGGTGTGGAATCCAGTTACGCGCGTCCTACGTACTTTGAGTTCCAAACTCGTCGAAAAGACAACCCCTACTACTGTTTCTTCTATGATTTTCTTTTTTACAAATTCTTCTTCTATTTTTTTATATATCTGATATAACTCGCATGAGTCGCATGCTGGTGTCGTAGTGAACGCTCAGAAAAAAAACTACTTGGTGGAGCAGTTCCTTGTTTTGACTAGAATTGATCATGAAAAAGAATCACATCTAAGATGTGTACCAATAAAGCATCATATGTCTCAAAAATATCTAAGTTTGTAGCAACTCGTTACAAATAACACTCATTGTGAATCCTATAAGATGGCCGCACATTCGTTTCACAACAAATATAAGAGGCCACACATGGTTTTATCAACCGGCCGGCTTGGTTAGAGATCACAAATAGGATTGGTTATGCATGAGTTTTTTTTTTTTAGAATAATTGGTTATGCATGAGTGCTACTTGTAATCTTGTTTATGGGTGATTGAACCAGTGTGTATCTTTTGAACTTTCGGTCCGATGAACTCTCAAAAATTATGCAATCGATAGTTCTGTGCACCAAGCAATGGAAGGGCCAGGGAGTTGCCTCCTTGAGAAAAACTTTGTCGCCATTTTTATTATAATAGGGCACACAGTCTCTCGTGATTGGTGCACACAGTGATACTCCATATCGCAAATAGATGTTCGTTTGGACATGTTTCAAGTCATACTCTTGAAACCGTGACTATATTATTTTGAATATTTAGATTAAGATCTTGGGGATCGTGCCACGCCGTCTCCTTATGATACGAAGGGTACCAACTTAATCCATCTAGTTTAGGACAATGAGGCAAAGTAAGACAGTTATCAAATATTAAATTTCTTTGTGTGGGTTATCTTCTTGTGTTCCAAATTGGTTGCCTGGTCTCTTTTGTAGCGAACAGAGGATAAAATGCGGCCGATTGTCCACTGAATTTACTTCAAATAACGGCCACTTAATAAATTATCGACTATTTGATCAGTAATCTTATTCCACATGCTGCGGTTGGACACGAACTGTTTGTTGTAAATTGCTAAGGTTTTCTCATTAATTTGATGTGGAGGTTGGAGGCAATATTGCCTTTACCTGAAAAGAAGTTGAGCCAGTCACTCGCAGTCACAGGATCGCAGTTTTGGAAGAATCTGAGAAGGGCATGCAGTACCACGACCATGCTGCGTGCTCATATTCTTCCTCCACTACACATGCAAAAGTTCTCTTGTAGCTTCGATCCTACCAGGATGTTAGCACCTAGCTAACTGGACACATGCATGCAGTGTGCATGGGGAGCATTCAGTTTTACACTTAGCCGGCCATGGTCTAATCAACTGTTTTTATTAAAGCTCTAAATAAAGACGACCAAAAAAATATTAGAACGAGTAAGAGGTGACATAAAGCCTTTTCGTCTAGCAAGACATTGCAAGCTTTTCCATGCGCCTAGCTCTCTTCTTTTGCATGTGTCGGTAACATTTGTTCCCTCCCATGCATATATATTTTTAGATAAAAGGCCCGGCCTTAAATTGATAACACCACAACGGCGATAACACATATGGTGCTGAAACCTACAACAAAGCACTGCACACACCCAACGGAAAAAGAGCTACTGACCGGATTACAGGTGAACACCAAAGGTGAGCATCACCGAAGAGGGAGAGCACAAGCAGGACGGGCAGAGGTGTTGGGACGGAGCTCGTTGAGAGCACGGGTACGCCAACACACACGACACACCGCCAAGTCCAACTAACCCAACCAAGGGAGCACCACCAAGAGCATAACCACCGCCACTATCCACAAGCTGCAGATAGGCTCAACCAGCAAGGCCCCAAACAGGAAACACCGAGGTGCATAACATGAAACAAGCATGGCTAGAAGAAGCGCGCTGAAGAAACACCCCCTCCAGAGAGCAATCTGCCGTGGACTCTAAGGCAGCGTCTTCAAGAAGCCCACGATGCAGGAGCACTGCCACTGCCCGATACAAAGATCTTGGATTTTCATCTGAGCGTAGAAAGCCGAAGAAGCCGTTGCGACGCCTCCAAGAAGGTGACAACGTCCAACAACATTGTCGCCGCATCCCAAGAATACCCCCGAGAAAGGTTTCCCCCCGGCAACTCACACTGGCTTCCACAGGGGGCGCCAAACGTCGAAGGTCGACACTCGAGCCACCGTCACCGCAAAACGCTCGCCACCAATCGTGCCACCGTCGTGGCCAAGGTCACCGGCCAGCACCTGAGTCCTTGACACATCAGCCAACCAGAGAACTCCCAGAGTCCAGGGCCGCCGCCCCGGCGTCCTAGCTAGCTCCGCACACCATAATGTAGAAGAAGACAAGGTGGGAGGATTTCACTACCAGATCAACCACCGATAACTTGAGACAATAGAGCTTGAGAAGGAGGGCCGCCCCCTCCCCCTTCCCAGATCGAAGCAGCCAAGGCTGCACCACCCTACTCGCCGACGGGTCCTCCAAGGAGACGTTCAGACCGCCGCAGCGCCGCCACGCCGGTCGCCAGGGCCCGAGACCATGCATCATCAAAGGGGAAGAGGCGCCATGGCGGCCCGCGCCGACCAGGTCGGGCCTGAGCCACCGTTGCAGCCGCCACCCAGCCGACAAACTCCGGGCACCGCCGGAGCTACCTAGCACGCCGCCAAACCCTTTGCTCCACCCTGCTACGCGCTTCGCCGACACCGATACTACCGACGCCACCCGATTGAAGCTCCACTTCCGTGCAAAGAAAAGACCTCGGGGCGCGCCCACCTCACCCGCCGCCTTTGGCGGCCAAGCGCGGCCGCCACCGCCGGTGCCGGCAACGACCAGGGAGGAGCCGCCACGGGGAGGCTTTCTATGGTTTGTTTGGGCCCACCGGAGCCGCCCGCACGAGCAGCTCGAGAGGGGAGCGGGAAAAGTCTAGAGAAATATGGATCAGTGATGACTAGGTAGAGCCCTCTCATGGATATGTTACCGACAGGATATTGGAATCAAAGATATTGCTTAGAGAAAAAGGAGGATTTCGGAACTAAAGCCCTATCACCTTCCTTTTCTATCTTTCTAATTTCCTTGGAGATGGAAATTTTCTTCACACATGTGTATCTCGTAAAACTTTTAAATAATCAACCATTTAAATAAATGGGCTAACTGAACATAAACTAGCTTTACAAAGGTATCATATTTTTTCTCTTTGTTAATGTTAAGCTTCTTTGCTCAAATATATGATAAAATGTAAGAGTAAAATGGGGTATACAATTAACCAATGAAGCAATAATACAATCAGAAAACAAAAAAAAAGTATGGTATACTACTCTTGACTAATCTATACTAACCGGCTGACACTTTGACCAAAAAGACACGATAAACGATTATTGTCACAATGATTTTGCATTGATCGGTGTGAGCAAACCGACTGTTAACTGACCTCCCGTTGTGATGTCACCTTTGTTTTATGTACTATCCTTTTTCTTTTATCTGCTTCTCCCTTTTGCTTTCCCTCGAATATGAGCTTTGCCTCTTTTGACATGAAAATGTAAGCACCCAAATGAAACTTCCATCCCGATATCTAGATACATTGGGTGAAGAGAAAGGTAAATCTAGAGAGAAGAAGTTGGGTGTAGGGGGAGAGGGGGATAAAAGCTGCAGTTGGATTTTGTTGAAACTTTGCCTTTTGGTTGTTTCTTGGAAGCCACTCCTCCTATCCTTCTATACCCGTGTTTTTTTAGTCTTGTAGCCTATTGGTGTATGTATGCTGATCCTATAATGGCAGTAATTAATCATGGTGTCAGTGTTTTGGCTGGTCTTTGGGTACCTCTCCCAAGACTGGCTAATGCCAAAGGCGCATGGTCGATGCGTTTGCTCGTTCAGCCATGATGATCCTGGTTATCAGAAGGCCAGAAGGATGGGTACTGCCATTCTGTGCCCTCCTTGTTACCTGATGTTTCCTGAAAAGGGAGTAAAAGAAATATAAGTGCTCCCGAGATGAGAGAATTCAGTACAGTACTTTCGTATGAAAGAACTTTAAATCAATCATTTCCTTCGGATATCTATATTGCATTTTATAAGCTTGGATAGTATAAGTTCTCTGGCTTTTCTATAATATGACGTAGATCATGATTGACATCATTGTATTTTGAAATTTATTACATATTTTACTATTCGCTTTCTGCTTTGACATAATGGGTAGAAACCTTTTAAAATTATGTAGTAGGTAATAGAAATAGATATCCAACTATGTGGTGAATGCATATATACTTTTGTTATTTTGTAACATTTGCATGCCAAACAAGATACTAAAATCTGTACATAGATTAATTATAAAATAATATTGTCACATTGTAGTTAAACAAAACCACAATTTGGTCCATAATACATCTGTTTTCAACTATGTTATTTGACAGTATAAACTTCTCTACTTTCTCACCAAAGACAGGGGTTTCGTAGACATCTTAATTATCATCTATTTAGATTGTACGAGGAAAGTGATATTCCATATCTATTTTACTATATATGCATTACCACATCATGTGCAAAGACCAAAAAAAACACTACACTATGCATGTCCCTATAAAATGGTACAACCTTTGTTGAAGAAACATGTATGATGAGCTCAAAAAATGCAGTTAAACCTATTTATCTTTGGCAAATTATCAATACTTTTTTTGGATTTGTTCGAAAGTTTAGAATTAAACTTAAGTTTAAATGTTAATAACCAATTGATAAGAAATGTTCAAAGTTGTGTCTTTGAGCCTGTGTTCATATCTCAAACGTCATGTCCTTTGGAGCGCCCAAAGTATGTGACACAGCTCACTAGAATTAGTAACTTATAAGCATGTATGCGACATCTGGCATCTTCCAAAGAACTGAAGTAGTACATGGTGAAAATACTGCATTGACTAGACTCTCAATTTTTTCGGCAGGTGGACATTTGAAAGGGTACTACTGGAAAGATATAGACAAATGGACTGGGTACTCCCTCCGTTTTTATGTACTTTGCGTCCTGAGTTTTTTCAAAATCAACCTATTAAAAGTTTGACCATATATACTAAAGTATCAGCATATATAATATAAAAAACATATAATATGCAAATTTATTTGGTGGTTAAACTTGAGCACAATGATGAAACTATAGGGAAGAGGTCATAGGGCAGTATAGGTCCATTCGCAAAAAAATGCAATACCGCTCGATACTAACAGAAAAAATACAACCTTTTATTTGGCTAGCTTCTTACTATTTCGATACGACAAGTATTCAAATCTAAAAGGTTGCTCTCTAGGATAAACCCTGGCCGAATCTCATAGTAGTACTGTCCGAGTTACTAGACAGATTTTTAACAAAGGGAGGACATAGTTGATAGAAAGAATCAGCTTGACTAACAACAAGAATATGTGTGTGTGTGTGTGTGTGAGAGAGAGAGAGAGAGAGAGAGTACTTACTCCTTTCGACCTCCTGGAAGTGCAGCCCATGATCACCTCTTCGAGTCCAGAAGTCGACCGTCCATCAAACTTTCGCGTTTGGTGTGGGCGCTCATCCTCCTAATTACGTTCGTTTTTTTAGTCACAAATTAATCAAACCAAACCGTAAGACTACACCGTGTATACTTAGGTGCAACGCCAAAGATCGAACTGCATCGACGGAATTGTTTGCTGAGCTACCTGCTGATGGTGGTAGCTCGCTGCCCCATGATCATAGGGCTCTGCCGTTGGTGCCGTGAGAACGACGACCGAGCCCTGGTGGGCCCGCGGCACCGCGATCAAGGTAGAGATGGGGTCCGACGGTGTGCTGATGTTGAACAACGCAGCCGCCGCGCGCTGCTGCTCCTGCAGGCCGGCGTAGTGCTGGTGGCGGCGCTCGTCGACGACGTGATGCTGATGATGGTGAAGCGCCGCAGAACGTTGCAGCACTCCCTCGTCAGCCCTAGCTTGCACTACTTGGTGATCTGATCTTCCCATTCCTACCTGCATATGCCGTTGTACACGTTAATTAGTTGATCACTTGCACAGTATGTATGCAAATCGTACGTAGGAGTAATAATTAGCTATACCTTCACAAGGATAGGAGTATATATAGTAAGCACAATTTATTATGTTACACTCGATCGAAGTGTTTACTCACAAGAAAACGTCTGTCACAGTTTGGTAGATAAGAAAGGTTAACAAATTTAAGTAAGAGATTGTTTCTCAAAAAAAAAAAAAAAAAAAAATTTAAGTAAGAGATCTCTTTAAGTAAATGTAACACAAAACACATTCTCCCTCTATCATATATGCTGATATATATATAAACATATAGGTTATGAATTGATCGATCATGCCGTTAATTAGGGTTGCTTGCTGTTTGGACAAAGTGACCCCTAATTAAGTACAGTATTTGATACTGTGCAGAATGTGTACTAGGTGTGTGGTACTACCTTTATGTGTCTGTGTGCATGTCAGGTTTCAACTGACTTAATTGCATGAAACGAAAATATATGTAACTTCAACATTGCATGCATGCATGTAGGTTAGAGACACCCATCAATTTAGGTAAGATCTCAAACCCTAGCCAGTACTGTTTTCTTCTAGAGTTTCTTTCTCACCTTACCATTCATTCATTGATCAGATTGTGCTGAATGGACACATCCACCTTACCAATTCCTACTGGATTTCATTGATCAATAAAAATGGACTTTTCATCTGCTAGAAATCTTCCTATATTGACAATAAAAAGTATCGATTTTACAACGTGGAAATTGAAAATATAAGGACATTTAGCGGAGAATGCGAGCAGTTTTTCCAGTTAGGTAGGCATAGAGAGATGCAATCCTTTGATGCCAAATAATTTGAGTTATATACTAGTTTTTTCCTACCATGCCTTAAGTGCTCCGACACAACCCTATACTCGAAAAAAGTCATGAAATCCATATACAAATTTGATAGAAGAAAAATCCCCAATTCCAGAGTTTTAATCTAGATTCTATGTATGTGTCGAGAAGCAAGAAAATAAAGGCAATTAAATAGAAAATCTCGATATTAGAGTAGAAGTTATTTTTTCTTCCTTTCATGACTATTTGCATCGATCTTTGTACTTAATTATTCTCTCGTGTGGTCGGCAATTTGACATGGGTGGTGAATGTAAAATATTTGTATATTGGTTTCATGTCTCTCTTCGTGAAATGTTTGGATTTTCTTGGTTTGATGTCTGAACCGGATTAATGTGTGACAATTTTCTACTCACTCCCATTCATAACAAGCGACACTTATTATTGGTCGAGGGAGTACTTTTTTTTTGCCTGCCCAATCCACATTGTCGTCCGTGTTTGTCCCTGTCATATCCTCCTTATTCCAAGAGGAGGGGGTGTCGGGAGTCCGGACTATCGACCTCGCCCTCTCCCTCTCCCTCTCGTATACCGCCCCTGCTGTTCAATGTGAATATATATTTTCCCTTGATGTTTTATCTACCTTTAGACTAGGATTCTTTCTTGTACAAAATGACGTACCTTAACATGTGGGTCTGCCCTCTGGGGCCGCCCATCAATGTGCCAAGGACAGTTTAGCATTAGCGTCACAAATGAAAGTGTGGTAATTCGTCAAAATGTCCCATTATATCAAATGAAAGTGTGGTGATTCTACAAAATGTCCCTACATATTTACTCACGTAGACCGAGTCCCCGAACTACTAGTACTGCCACCCAATAGAAGATATATATCGAAATTCCCTTGTCGCACAGAAAAAAAAAACTCACCTCCTCGAAGTTGTTCCTGAAATGCGTGAAGCTGAAATCATCTATGCCAGCAGGGGCGCCGCCGTGGAACGCCGCTCTGATCACGTCGGACGGCGTTATCCTCTGCGCTGGCTCTGCTGCGGCCGCACGGTTGACCCTCATCTTCTCCACGGCCGACGTGCCGGTGCTAGCTGCCGAGGCTCCGTCGCCGATGCTGCACTGCCTCGGCTGCGTCTGGTAGAAGATCTTGGAAACGACGAGCTCGCCCTCACGCTCCTCCTCGGACTCGCCGAGGTGGTACTGGTGCATCACCCAGTTTGTCTTCTCAGGCTTCCGGTGCTTGCCGAAGTTTGTGTAGAGTACCAGGATCTTCTTGCACCCCCTCTGCCGGCCGCCCACCGCCACCGGCCGCGTCTTGCCGGTCTTGTGCCACCGCGTCTCGCTACGTTTCTGCTGCTGATGCACCGAACCACCGGCGCCGCCGGAGGAGACAGCGGGAGCATCGGCGGTGACGGGTGGCTGGATCTTGCGGCGCTTGCGGGTGCCGGTGGTGTAGGCCTTGGACGGCCGGTGGAAGAAGTGCCTGCTCAGGCCGTCCTTGGACACACCTGCATGAGCATGGCCATGGATGTCGTCAGCACGTGCATGGGAGGATTAGTAATACTCATGTCTGTTTCGGTTGCTCCACTTTGAAAAAAAGGCAGAGAGAAAAGAGACAATGATGCAACTGTGCAACATCAGACCGTCGGCTGTTGGAGAATATAACAACCTTGAGAGGAGGACAAAACCTAACTTTGGAAACTAGGGGCAGATCTCATGTCACATTTTGATTCTAGAGAGAGAAAGAGAAGCAAATGTGCCACGACAACATTAATGTCGTACGTGTGCAAGTACTGAGAGATTTGGGTACTGTGCAATCTTCCTTCCTTCAGTTTCAGTTACCTGTAATATGTTTTTATGTATGCATGGATCGAGATATATATGCTATCAAAAGTATACAAATGTCACCGAAGAAAATCCGGAGACACGAAAAAGAAGATGGTGAATGTATATACGTAATAGATGAACGAGAACTAAAATATCTGAGCTAGAAAAGAAGAAGCTGAAATTGCACAACTCCAAAAAAAAAACTAAAACGCTGTATGCATGTATTCCTGAAAAAAAAACATTTCTTTTAAGAATAAAGAGCATTTCTTAAGAGATTGGAAACGTAAGGCAGCTAGCTAAGGTACATATGCTTTAGAAATTAATCTCCCCTGGCAGTAAACAAAGCTTGTAGAAATTAACCTGGCAGTTTCTCTGGGTGGGTGTAACAGATGCCATCCTCCCCCTCAATGGTAGGTATGAACTCGTCGATCAGGGGGTGAGACAGGGCAGCCTCCGCCGTCGTACCGCCGGACCGGACCTTCGCCTCCAGGTGCTCGATCAGCTCCTGATCCGTCGGGTCGAACTTCACCCCGGCCGGCAACCCTACCCAATCCTGCACGCACGCGGCATATACATGATCGATCAATCGAGAAGGAGAAAGGCTAGCAGAAAAGATGTCACCCGGCCGGGCGGAGGTCGTACCAGCTTCCGGTCGATCTTGTGGCCGCACCTGGGGCAGCAGCTCGACTCCGACATGTGCTTGCGGTGCTGCTCGATCCTGGAGCCGATGAGGTGGTGGCTGCCGCCGACGACGCCGCCGCAGCTGCTTGTTCCTCCTGCTGCTGCTGATGTTGCACCATCGTCCATGTCTTGTCACCTCGATCGATCGCTGCCAAGAGGAGTATAGCAGCACCTTGCCTACCTCCTCGGCCTATGCATGATCACATGTAAGAGAAGGGATTACTCACAAGGAGGAGCAAGAGTGAGGATGGGGACAGGAGAGAGATGGGAGAGGAAAGGGGAGACCGGCCGGGGGAAGAGGGGGTTTTGAGCAAGTAATAAAGAAGATTTGGAGACCGGAATTCCATGTGTTGATCGCTTTAACGGAAGGGATAGAGAGAGAAAGGAAAAGGTTCTCCAGGTAGACACGAAACCCCTTTGGACATACGCTAGATCAACTTGTCCCTCCCTAACTCCACCTATCTCTAGAGAGAAAGAGAGAGCGTGGCATGCACACTTCTCTTCCACACTTACTACTGCTCCTAAATACAAAATCAATGCAGTTGATAATCAAATGATACACAAATTAAATATGACTTTCAATTTTACGCGTTATTTTTTCTAAATTTAGGAGTTGCAGCATTGATTTAATTACTCCTCTTAGGATTTTACTTTTATTTTTCTATATGCCATATCGTAAACATTTAAAATAAACATTGTTCCATTTTGGCCAGTAGTTTTACTAAAAAATAATGTAGGACAAAAAACTATATTTATAAGCATTTGTTCCCACTCTGGCAAACTCGTCTGTGGCATATATTTCAGAAATTTGAACTCTATCTGTAGGGTACATGCTATGAAATCTAATCTTCTCCATTTCCTGATATTGTAGCGTGCGCAAATTGGCAAGATTTATCTTTGGCTAATAGTTAGTTTAAAAATATGTGGATATTCATATGTTCCAACAAAAAACTATATTTATATTTAAACATACATTGCAATGATATATAGCATATAATTTGCATTTTACTGAATAAGTATTGGTCAACCTAGAATAAATCATGAAAAGTGTGTATGTCGTACATTTCACGTCGGAGGAAATGTTATGGAACTTATCATGTAACTCAACAATGTATGTTGAATTAAATAAATAAAGTTCAAAGACTGAATTTTATGTGTAGAGATGGACAACTGTCCTAGTTTTTTATCTGTATATGTGGAAATTCGCGAAAGAAATAATTATAATGGTTTAATTCAGATATGTTTATCATCATTTGGAAACCAGATCAAGACATACCCAACAAATCAAACAAAAACTTATCAAAACTGAAAACTTATATTTTGTTCAGTTTTGCATCTTTAGTTGGCCTAGAAAAGTGCAACTCATTCATTATGTAGTTGCACTTTTCTCGGGTGATCGAGTCAACCAACATTTAGACATGCCCGTTTTTATTAGATTTGCCTGAAAATTTCTTGAGGGACTCGGTAAATTCCATAAACCAACATGCCATTAGCAAAGCAAAATGATGACATCCAGCTCAGCTGTCCTACAATCACTTCACCCACACGCTTGGCCTCCTTCTCCGATCACATGTTCCTCGCCATGTAGCATGACACCCTTATTGCTATTCATACTCTATCACCATCTCCGTCGTTCAACTCATGAAAAAGATTATTTCAACTAATCACATCACTTCTGAACTAAATTTTCTAAATAAAGGGAATCAGAATGTGAAAACTTAGACTCGAACAATATATTAACCTGCTTATAACAAATCAGCCAACTTCGTATTCGCTTATCAAACAAAAAATCTTTGTAGGTGCCAACAGAGAGTCGGGCACAAGGAGGTCCATGCACTCACCTTCTTCGATTTTGGCTGTGTTGGCCGGTGGGACCTTTAATAGTTGATATATCTTGCTCTCGCAAAGAGACTTTGGTGTGTGGCAACGCACCAAGGAGTCGGATGAGAGATGGTGTGAGTGGATTTGGAGGAGCCGACGATGATATGAATAGCAAGAGGCGTGAGCAAGGCCGATAATAAAAAGGTAACTATTGAATGAG
This sequence comes from Poa annua, assembly GCA_026929855.1. NCBI lineage: Eukaryota > Viridiplantae > Streptophyta > Magnoliopsida > Poales > Poaceae > Poa > Poa annua. The sequence continues at coordinate 92,419,663 of CM049437.1, forward strand.
AAAATAAATAGTGTGAACCGTCTTATGATTTCCTCTCTTTGCGACTAAATCCAGCTAATAGTTTCCCCCTATATGCAAAAATGAACGGTAGGTCAAGCGTTCTGATTTTATGAACAAACATCTATGCATTAAAGAGTTTGATATCCAACATTAACTACACACTCAAAAACATATACTAATCGCCGCCTATCAGATGGCCTAATATTAGCATCATTTCCTTTGCAAGGATATTTTTAGGATGACTTTGATTTATTTCTAAAAATGACATAATAATTTTCTAAGGGCATGTGCAAACATATGGTTGTTCGTTGACTCTTCATCCTACCATGAAGGAATATTGTTGAGGTGGAGAGGCGACAGTAGAGTAAACCAATAGAGTAAACCGGTCTTGGACTCTTGGTCATCCCATAAGGCCTTTACAACATAACCGATTATGATGTCAAGAAGTCATTACAAATGCCAATGTGAAAGGCCTTGAGAGACACGTAATTATCTCAAGAAGGTTCTAGTCGAGAATCATGAGAAGAAGTTTTCACGGACTACTTGAAAATCGTCTAAGATAATAGAGTTTTTTTTTAAATAATACGATTTTTTAATCAAAATTCGGATTATAGCGCGCGGAATCAGAAATTTTGAAAACTAGGGAGCCGTCGGCACCAGGCGTGCCGATCGGCACGGCCCGTGCCGAAACGTTGCCGTCGGCGGGACCCACACCGACGGCTGCATGCGGCAGACGCGCGCAGGCCGGGCCTGCAAGTTTCGGCACTACTCATGCCGATCGGCATGGCTCATGCCGATCTGGGCCGAAATAAGTGCGCCGCGCCGGCTCCTTCCTTTCTTCCTTTCTTCTTCCTCCCGTCGACCCGACCTTCTTCTCCTCTGTTCTTCGTCTCCCCCCCAAAAACAGTGCCAAATCTTCCCCAAAAAATAAGTTTGACAAGTTTAGATTGGTAGGAAAGAATAGAGGAGGACTAGGGCATCAAGGATCTGTTCATGGGGTAGATTTTCGCTGATTCGTTTTGAGAAGAGGTGGTAGAGGATTGGAATCAATGGAGGCCAACTATGGTGGATAGCAGTGCTGCGAGCTCGTGTTGGAGGAGGAGGTGTGGTGGTGGAGCAGTGGTGGCGGTAGATTGAGGCCGGAAACGGAATAAACGGGATTTCCACGCGTCAAGGGTAAACCCTAATTAATCACTAGATGAATCTTGTTTATCTTGTTTAGTGAATTTATTTATTATGTATGTGTTAGTTGTAGAATATTTGTGTCGGTGGATGTGTTAGTTGGTTATTGTGTTAATATAGTTGTATAAATAATTTTGTCCGAACAATGCGTTAGTTGTAGTATAGATATATGTTAAATGGATGCGTTTATATTGTCGGTGGATATTTGTGGGATGAATGTGTTAATATAGTAGTTGTATAAATAATTTTGTGGGATGGATGCGTTTGTCGGTGGATTTCGGTTCCTGTGTCGGTCGATATTTATCGGTGAATGTCGGTTCTGTGTTAATATTTTAGGACTATTAGTAATATTGGTAATATTTTGGGTGGTAGTAATAATTGTTTATGTAGTATTTGACGCAATAAATTGTTTAGGTAATGGAAGTGATTGATTTCATTGTGCACTTCGGCGCCGGTACTGTCCGCGTTACAGAGACTGGGGTTGATCTTAGTGAATTTAATAATATGGTGATGCGGTTGCCAGACCCAGAGAGAGCTAGAATAGCTGCAGTGCAGGAGTATTTCACTGATAATTTTGGGTATGATCCTAATCTATTTACGGTTAAGATTCAGTCAGTATGGTCCAAATCCCGTACAAATATTTTTCGGGAGTTGTTACCGCGGGATCGAACAGGTCAGTGGATAACTTGGCTAGCATCATGCAAACGTCGAGGTACCCAACCAGAAATCCTGCTGATATTTTATCCGAAGCAGAACAATGTAGAACAAGGTGGCGGAGGTTTTCAGCACGGAGAGAGCAGTCAGGGTGCTGATTCGCAAAATGTGGATATTCCTGATAGGTATGAGCCAGCACTATGTGTTGACTCGGAAGGACCTCCGCCAGTCGGAGAGGCTGATGCGGATGAGTACGAAGGTACTGTGCAAGAAGAGATGCTGGTTGAAGATCAGGATGGTGTTGATGAAGATCTTGATTCTGATGATGAAGATGACGCAAATGAGGATGATATTGCTACTGATGAAGAAGATAGTATTGCAGATGTGCCGATTCCTCACTCCTGGGATATGGACAAGTCGAACATGACAGCTGTGGATGATGGATATTCTGCGGCATGGGAGTATCGAATGAATAATATTCGAATCGGAGCCCAGTATAACACAAAGCAGGAGCTCAGGGAAGCCGTGATTGAGTGGGCATTGTCAACGCAAAGGGTTTTCCGTACTGATGTGTCAAATAGTCGATATTTGACTATGAGCTGCACTAACATCGACTGTCCTGCAAGGGTGCACGCTCACGTACCGAAGTACGACGTGCTGTGGGTGGTGTCTGATTTCGAGCCACACACTTGTGAGATATCTAGTACGGTGACGGACCATCCAAACCTGTCTTCAACTCTCATTGCACGCCTCTTGTTCAGCGAGATAGTGCAGAAGAAAGACATGACCGCGAGAAGCATTCAGTTGACAGTTAAGAGTAGATGGAAAACCAGTATTAAGTATGGGAAGGCTTGGAGAGCTAAGCAGAAGGCTCTAGAAGAGAGTTTCGGGACTTTTTATGATGCTTATGACAGCGTTGTTGACATGGTTAACACACTGAAAATGAGAAATCCTGGTACAGAGGTTCAAGTACAAGTATGTGATTGGAACAACCATCCTACGTTGTCCGTGTTTGGCCGGTTGTTCTTCTCCTTCGGCATATGCATTGAAGCTTTTAAATACTGCCGACCAGTGTTGTGCATCGACGACACATTTCTCACCGGCAAGTACAAGGGCGTGATATTGACTGCAATAGGAGTGGACGGGAACGGACAAATCGTCCCTATTGCATTTGCCTTTGTTGAGACTGAGAATTATGAAAGCTGGTTATTCTTTCTCAGGGAGTTGAAAAAGGGGGTTGTCAAGTATAGGCCGGACGTGTGTATTCTTCATGACAGGCATGCAGGTCTGTTGAAGGCAATCAAGACTCTGGAGCACCCTGCTGAAGACGAAGAAACTCCGTGGACTGATGTGCAGAGCCGATGGTGTATGAGACATCTGGCTGCTAACTTTTACTCTTGTTTTAAGAGTAAACGTCTTATGAATTTGTTCAAAAGACTCTGCAATGTGAATCAGCAAAGAAAGTATGAATTTTTGTGGGAAAGGCTCACTGAATTCACGCAGAAACAAGTGAAGGAAAGAAGAGCTGCACAGGCAATGGCAGTAGCTGCTCAGGTGGCGGCAGCTCAAGCGGCACAAACTGATGAGTCTGAACCAGTAGGGTTGTGTGATTTTCCCGGAATTGATCCACCGGGAACCAAGATAAAGAAAGGAGCACGCATCCGGAATTTTGAAGAGTGGATAGAGAAAGAGCCGCCCGTGAAGTGGTCTTTGTTGCATGATGCACACGGAGCGAGATATGGCATCATGACTACCAACCTTGCAGAGATATATAACTTTGTCCTCAGAGGGAACCGGGGTCTTCCACTTACAGCTCTGGTCGAGGGGATTATGCACGGAACAATGAATTATTTCAGAGATAGACGTGTCGAAGCCGTGAATCACTGCCATTGGTACCCTGACACACCTTACTGTCGCAAGATAAGAACATACATGGAGAAGAAAACACAGAAGGCTCGGTTGCACAATGTCGTCAGAGTGGGTAATGTAGAAGCTCGGTATGAGGTGCGCCTGCCGACAGAAAAATTTGGAGCTGCCGTGCTGAGAACCCACGAGGTGTTCATAACTGACGGATATCCGCCAAAATGTGAGTGTACCTGCAACAAACCGAGGCTTCTTCATCTTGCTTGCTCTCATGTGTTAGCAGTATGTGGACAGATGGGGTTGCATGCTGGGTGTTTTGTGTCACCATACTACATGAAGGAGGCAGTGGTGCAAACCTGGACCGGTGAGATGAGAGGTTTCCGAATCGAAGGTAACTTCAACAAGGTTGACGGGCCAAAAAGAGAAATCATTCCTCATCCATTAACCATGCGGACTAGTAGAGGACGACGTCAGTCACGGCGCATCAGGAATGATATGGACGAGGCTGAAGCAGGTGGTTCTACTCGTCAGTGCTTGTTATGCAATTTGTTCAATTTGTTCGGCCATAAAGAGAAACATTGTCCAAAATTCCCCCAAGGAGGCGAACCGGTACGTGGCCGAGGCACCAGAGGTGGCGAACCAGTCCGTGGGCGACGCACCCGAGGAGGTAGAGGGCGAGCAAATCGTGGCTAGTATTATGTTGTAATTCAAATTTGTAATAATTAAGTACAATTGTTCGAAGTTGTTTGTTCGAGGACTCTGTTTTAATTCGTATTTGTAATAATTAAGTACAATTGTTGTAAGCTGTTTATTAGAACACTATGTTTTAATTGGCATTTTATGTGTATGTTTCCATGTTTTAATGTGTATGTTCTACTTTTTATTTTTAATTCATGTGGTATAACTTTGCAGATGGCGGGGCGTGCTTTGCTTAGTGCCGATGTTGATTCGAAACATCGCGCTAAGATATGGGAGTCAGGTGGGCAGCCACATCTTCTGCGTACTCGGACATTATCGAGTAACTGGGAGTTGCATCCTGCCTGGATTGATCGGTACGTAGGACTTAATAATATTTTATATTGTTTACACTGTCAACGGTTGTAGTAACGGAGTTCTAACAAACTTTTTTTTACTATTTGCAGGTTGACTTGGGCAGGTCTTTTACCGCTTGCACGTCTAGTTGAGAGCATCCCGCAGGATGGGTTCAGCTTCAGCCGGACGAGGTACACAGCGAGCCGAGGCAAATGCACCAGAGTGCCACTAGTAAGATCGCGATGGACAGGTCACTGCTCAGCTGCTTAGTGGACCGTTGGAGGCCGGAGACCCACACTTTTCACTTTCCGTGGGGGGAGATGGCACCGACTCTTCAGGATGTGTCATATTTGTTTGGACTCCCTTTGGCTGGCGCAGTGCTAGGACCTTCAGATCCTCCGCCCGATTGGCATGAGGTCATGCAGGCACGGTTCGCAGGCGTGCATCCGGCGAACCCGATGTTGCCTGAGCACAAGCATGGTGTACAGCAGAATTGGGTTAACAAGTGGCAGGTAAAATGTGAAATATGTAGTGAGTTAACTTTATCGGTTTATCATCCATAGTTAACTTCTTCTGTTTGCTGTTTGCAGGTTCGGGCTTACGGCATCCCGGTGCAGCACCTGACTCACGAGCAGCTTACGCGGAGCCTCGAGGCGTATCTACTGTGGCTATTTGGCAAGGTGATGTTCACTGAGACTCATCACGACACTATTACTGCTCGTTGGGTACCTATAGCACTAGAGATTGCAGCGGCACAGAACCAAGAAGACATAGTGCAGCGGAGTTGGGGGTCAGCTGTCTTAGCTGCTACATACAGAGCTCTGTGCACCGTCTGCACGAAGAACTCGGATAGCTCTTCGATACTTGGATGTCCTCTACTTCTGCAGCTCTGGTCTTGGGAGAGGTTCCCCGTCGGTAGACCCGACGTGGACGCGACGAGGCCCTGGGACTACAGACTGATAGATCACAACGCAGTTGATCTTCCCACATTTGGCAGTATGTGGGCATATAGAGAGGTACCCATTCGATACTCCATTATTTTTACGTTATGTTCTTTAAAATTTATATGTTGAATTATTCATAAGTAATTATAAATTTGTGCAGAGACGCTTCGTGGGTGATCAAGTGAGAAACTGCTACGTAATGTTCACTGAGTACAAAAAGTACAACTTCTAAAAATAAACCGATAAACATACTAGATAATAAATTGATACGAAAAATAAGATATAACACAACCTGAGTGCATACTCTCCGCAGAACAGAAGAAATGAAGATAATAAAAATAAGATACAACACAAGTCGAGTCCATACTGATCACACCACACGAGAAATGAAAGAACACAACTCAATTTAAGACTCTACCTATCTCCCATCGATGCACCCTGCACCATCCGCCGATTTAGCTCCCTTACCCTTGCTCGATGCTTCAGCCTTCTTCTCCTTGCCCTTGCTCGATGCTTCAGCCTTCTTCTCCTTGCCCTTCCTCGATGCTTCAGCCCTCCTTTCCTTTGATGTCGGCATGAAATCGTCGTTATCATCGCTGGAGACTACCCAAAGATATGACTCACCGTAAAAATAGCGGTCATCTTCAGTCCGGAGATACGGACTTTTCGTAACTTTCCTATCATACTTATCTACAAGACGCACGATTTCTGCACGGATTTGTTGCGGGGTCCTATACGGAAACCCGTCTCGAATTTGTCTCGCCCCAAGCAAAGCGAGATGTCTCTCACTACCAATTATTTCTGAGAGGGGAACTATCCTTCCATCTACCTTCAAATCGTCGGAAATCTTAGCCAGATGCTCGGATGCGGCTATGTGAAACCCGGACACACACTTCTCACAGGGAACGATACACACCATCCTTGCGCTCAAGTGACTCACATGGCTACCTTAGAGTGGGTTTTATAGGATAACGGGTGGACAAGTGGGCGGGAAGCGGTGGCGGGAGAAATAGGCGGGAAACGGTGGCGGGAGAATTCTGGCGGGAAACGGTGGCGGGAGAATTCTGGCGGGAAACGGTGGCGGGGGAATTCTGGCGGGAAACTGTGGCGGGAAAAAATTGTGCAGGAAACAGTGGCGGGAAGAAATTGTGCGGGAAAGGTTGGCACAAATCGGTTGCTGGAAACGGTGCCGGGAGAAAAGAGGCGGACGAAAAAAATTGGAGGGATTCGCCGACAGCAGGAAATGGGGAAAAACGGGCAGGGGCCACTTTCGGCATGGCCCGTGCCGATCGGCACGGCTATTGCCGAAATGTGTTGTCGGCAGCAGTTTGACGCGAAGGTCATGCAGCCGTCGGCACGGCTAATGCTGATCTGGACATTTCGGCATAAGCCATGCGATCGGCATCAGCCGTGCCGACGGCGCGCTAGATTCCGAATTCCCTGATTCCGCGTGCTATAATCCGAATTTCGCTTTAAAAAACGTATTATTTAAAAAAAAACTCAAGATAATAAGTGTAGATGACTCCATATGAAAGCGTCTCTCAAAAACATTATATATGTCTTTGAGGAACGTCTAAGGTGACATTTTCTGTAGTATTGTATTTTTCCGAATGTTGATACTCTACTCAGGAGTCATGAAGAATCGAAGCTCTAGAACTTGAAGTGGGTTGTGCATGTTGTTGTATCCTAACGTTGACCATCTTAGATGGCCTAGCCCCCAATATCATCTTTGATTGACCCTTCCCTTCGCTTTGATCACCCACTTATATATTGTTTGCTTTTTAATATTTTCATAAAGTTGTTTGCCCAGCCGATTGTAAGAAATCAAGAAGGGGGCCCGAAACACGAGGGGAAGCGTCGAATAAGATATTTTTAATTTTGAGTCTAGGTCAAGGTTATGGGTAGTACTGGTCTGGAACAGATACCAAGGGCCACTAGTCTAACGGAAAAACTAGTGGTTGGTACCGGTGGCGGAGCTGCTGTATAAGCATATTTGCTTCACCCAAGAAAATATATAATAGTCTTTACTAATCTAATCTTTGTCATTGCTTATTAGTGAAACATTACACTATAGTTAAAAGAGTGAACCTAGTGGATTTATGCGCTAACTTCGCCTGTTCGCCACTGCCCGTTATCATAACCTTGCTCTAGATACGTGTGGGCCATACAGTAGTTTGCACATCTATTCTAGAGCCAGCTTAATTAGACGAGAGTAGATGCAGCTACGACACTGATTCATCTTTTCTGGCAGGTTAAAAGGTTTGCTATGAAAAATAAAGGAAATGAGGAAGAAAATGACCCATCGCAGCTATAAAAGAGATAAGTTGGTGCATCTGGTGGTGTATGACTACCCTGAAAAAATGGTGGTGTATGACCGTTTACCTTCATAAGTTAGTGGTTTGTTTTTCAATTAATGTTACATGCACAAGATCAGTTTCTACCACATGGAACATGCCATATATCAAATCGAGTCACAGTTGGTGAGTTAATAGTAATTATAAGTTTGTGCACATATGAAATGTCTTGTCTTGCCTATCCACATGTTTAAAAGAGGACTATGACTCGTGATTTGGGTACAGTTCCTCTTTTCACAAAAATCAATTTTGAGAGTTACAGTGTTCAAACTGTGAAGCCTCCTTTGTTTTGCGGATCATGTGGACAGTTATTTGTTAAGCCTCCTCTGTTGTGTGGTTCTCGCATTGATATTTCTAAGAACAATACTTATCAATATACAGATTTCTTGGAACCATGTGTACAGAGAATTGAACTATAGAGGTGTCATATAGTTCAGTCTCTTAGAAGATCATGTCTGTACTAGGCTGTATATTTTTTTGAACAAAGGGAAGGACCCCGAAGGGTCCAGACTGCATTAAGCGGTGGGCTTACATTTTACATCAAGGACCTTGAAGAAAAAAGAAAATACAACCAAGCCCTTGGCTTTTACATAAAGGACCTCAACTGAAAAAAGAGGAACGCAATTAGGTCCTTCTCCACCGAAAACGAGCAGTTCATCGCAGCGGCCATCAGCACCGTCGCCGGGGACGATACCACTTGGAAACGGCACGACGGGGAACACCACCGCGGAACTGAGGAAGGGCCTCCGCCTTGGCACGCCGGCCTGGAGGTTGAAGAAACTGCGGCACAAGATGCACCACAGAACGGAGTGGCTCCGTTGGCCAGAAATAACAGCAGCGAAAAGTCGCTGCCATTGATGTACTCCGCAGGTCGCAGTCCGTGGATCTTCCCGTGAAGCAGCAGCTCGAAGCCTGGAACCCTCCTTCCCGCATCCTTTGCGACGTAGGAGAGCAGAGGCCGCCGAACCAGAAACTCCACCATGGAACCTGTCTTTCCGCCACCAGAGACGAAACATGGCGCCGCCATCAAACCCCGACCCCAAGCCACGGGTCAGAGAAGGCAGAGCTTGAAGAAGATTGCGGCAGAGAAACAGGGGTCCGGCCTTATTGAAGAAGCTCCCGGCTCTTCCTCTCTCCATCGTCTCCCCCCACGGGAGCGCAACTAGAAGGAAGAAAAGCAAGGAACGGAGCCAGGGCTGACCAGGAAACCCTACCTCCATACTTCTGATGCAGACCTTATTAGGAGAGATGCGTGGTACCTTCAGGCTCCCATGCAGCGCCGCCTGCCACCAGCGCACTGCAGCGAGGAAGAAGAGCACCGCGGCGCAGCGGATCTGGTCGCCGGAATCCGCTGACCTACCCTCAGTCGGCACGGAGCCAAGCCAGCGCAACGCGCAACAACGCCTACAGCTACTATATACAGCCCGTGCTACGCATCCTCGACCACGCCGGCAGGCAGCGCCGCCGGAGAGGGGAGGGGAGCGAGCCGGGGAAGGAGATGGAAAGTGGGAGACGACTCTCAACCCGGGCGCGAGGGGGGAAAATGACCCTGTACTAGGCTGTATATAGATCCACACACAGGACATGGATGGGTGCACTGAAGACCGCAGGCTGCAGTGCCCATAATACCCGCCACTGCCAGGAAACACTAGCTAATGAACGACGGTTCGACATGCCTTCATGTTCATGAGAATATTTCTTTAAACCGTCCACCAGGAATAAATGGACAACTTATTACTTAAGAAATAGCTGTCCAGATAGTGATAATGTGGATACAATCATATACAATCCTCAAGGTTAGACAGTGGATGGAGCTGGAGCGCAGAATATTTCGTGGTGTAGGTGGGCAGATTCACCATCCTGAGACCATCTGGAAAACACACAGATGCAATTTGGCCACAAGATGTAGCCGCTCTCTCTCATCTACTATTTGCCTTCCCATGTTGTCCAAGCAAAGAGAATAAAGTAAACTCACATGGTAAACTGATGGTGGAGGCTATCAACAGTCAACACAATCTGACCAAACCTTGCAACTCAGACAGCAGAAAATGGATAGCTGCTAACACAACATAACTCTACAAATAGACCTACAAATTGACGAATTATTTTAAAATATTTTTTTTGAAATTTTATTCTAGCACACGTTTTTAGCCAATTTGAAAAGTAGCACGCCTTCAGCATGGCCAATGTCAAAAGTGCAAGTTTCGGTAGCATTAATGTCGAAAGCCTTATTTCGACAGCATCGATGCCGAAACGACATGTTTCATAAGCGCGTATACAAAAGCGGGTGAGTATAGCGTGCACACTCTTTTTATTTTTTTTAATTATATAATTAAACTAAAAGTCCCGCAAGCATGTCATAATTCAAGATAAAGTATATATATGAAATATATGCACATTAACGAGTAGGTTCCATTCCTCTGATCAGTTTTGAGTTTCGCCAACTCTATTTTACACATTTTTTAACAAATTTTGTTAAATTCATCGGACTCATTTGACCATTTGAATTTTATTTTCACAAGTAGATGTATCTCATCCTTCCTCATAACTTTTACATTGTAACTTTTCTATTTCAACTAACAAATCGATATTTTCTCTCTCTAATACGTGTATTTTCTCTCTCTAATACATGTGTTTTTAACTTTTACATTGTAACTTTTCTATTTCAACTAACCTATAACCTATTGATATTTGCGCTCTCTGGTATGTGTGTTTTCCTATATATGCTACATAAAATACATATTTTTCCATCAAAAAAAGTTATAACATGAAAGTTGTGGGAAGGGGTGATATACATCACCTCGTAAAGGAAATCTGAAACGGTCGACTGGATGCGTGAATTTGACAAAATTCAATGAAAAATGAGAATTTCAATTCAAAATTAAAAAGTCGATGAGTCACAAAGACACTACATGGTAGACAAACTGCCCTATTACTGCACATTTGCAATGTTTCAGGAACTCATCAAAATGAGTCACAAAGACACGAGTAAACCGGAACAGAGTAAACAAGGAAAAGAACTATGCATGGATACTTGGTTACAATCAGCAGCTTCAGGACCTATACCCCACCTGTTGGACTTGCATTTTTTACAGGAAAAAATGAATTATAAGATTACACAAAGGACCTGAATTTCAGACTACCAAGGCAGCGCAGTTGGGTACTTACAGTATTGTACAAGTGGATTGAAGAAACCCAATCATGACATCAAACCAGCCAGAGTACATATCAATATCAAAATACAATAGAATGGGCTTTACATTTTCAATACAGAGATTACAATGTACAAAATGAATGGTAAACTGCACACTGAACTATTCTGTATGGTTCAGCTTTCACCTGTGGACTTCTTTTGAAGTTGCATTTTCAACAAAAGATGATTCTGAAAGTAGGTGTTTGTCTTCAGCGTTGTCGTCTTCAAAGTGGTCAGTGATGCTTGTGTTGGAATCATCTAGTCAAAGGTATAGATATAAAATAAACATGAGTGCTCCCTAAAAATAGCATGATCAATGAAAACTAACAAAATGAGGAAAAAAATCTACCAGAGAAATTATAGTCCGTGAGGTTCTTTGTCTCAGTTGACTCCAACCGCATACTTTCTGGTAGAAGGCAGTTGCAAAACGCACCTGAAAGTAATTTGGATATTATTTTTGTTGAAAAACTAAGAACGAAAATGCAACTTTCCTTTAAGACATGATCTCTTTGAAACAGCACAAAAGATATGTTTTTGTCAGAAAGCATAGAAACCTCGGGACATCAATACCCTTGTGTTGCATTGTCAGCTACAGTTCTAAATGGCATTCCTCGTCATGGAAGATATTGGCGTGATCAATTACAGCTTTTGTCTAGCAGGACTGTTGGTCAATCAAGACGTATAGCTATTGCTGTAATACCATATCACACTATATTGTAGTGTGAAGAGTACTTTGCTTATATTGCATCCTATTTTAACATCGGTTTATTATAGTTTATCTTAAAATTTTATTAATATAAAAATGTCTTATGTATGCCCATAGTTATCCAGTTAGAGAATAAAATCTTCAAATGAGGGATAAGATCCTATTAGGGAAAGTACAGTCAGTTTGTTATGAGGCAACTTATCTATCAACGTGTAAAGGAATGGAGTAAGCAACTAACGAAAAGATGAAATATAACTCACACCACTTATTCTCAGGCAACTAATTCAACTAAAAGCACTAACAATCCATAATACACCACGTGGCCACTCCCTGTTTCATGCATAAATCATGTTTCGCTTATGCCTGAGCATTAAGCACTGAAGCAGTTCCATGCTTACTACTCATCTCTAAAATTTCCCCCATCCTCACAGATATCACATATTACTCCATATATTTCCCTATAGCTGTAAAGCATGTCGAACCTCTCTTTCCCATGATTTTGTTTCTCTGCCTTCCTAACTCATCTAGAACACCAAATCAACTGTCTAGCAAATTAATCTACTAGTTAGGGGTGAGAGCATGGCCAACACAACTCTGGCATAATGTGAAAATATCCTTATAACATAACAAATGCATTAGAAGGTTGAAAAATACAGTATTTGAGGAGCAGACTTATTACCTAGCTTAGCAAGTCGGTTAACCCAACCAGGAATTGGCTTTCCGGTCAATCTGGTGCTGAGATCATCAGTGAAGTGGTTACAATTCTTGGAAATGAGGTGATATGTATCGCCGTGATATTCCGAGGCCATTCTCTGAATGAAATCCCGAAATTCCAAGGGGTGCAGACTTGTATAGCCTATGGAAATCGAAGATCTGTACAAGAAACCTGGGCATTTCTTTGGTTCCACCTCGAAAACACCACTTGTTGGATAATCATGAGCTCCAAAACTGTACTCCGATCCATGGACTGTTCAAGGAAAAGAAGACGCATCATATACATTCTAAAGTTGGATGGAAGTTGCTATGTTTACTGACAAGTAAATAGCTTCATATATGTTACTGCAGCAAAAGAAATTGTGCATGAGTGGGTCTATCTCTTGCTGATCTCACCTAGTTCTCTGTGATCATACATGACTTTAACAAATGGCATACGCAAAGCTAGCTTGTAGTCACATATTAAATTGCCTTCTACAACAAAAGACTTCTAAAAGGTTTCATCGTCATCATAGAAGGATGGCAAAAAAGGCATGCATATTTGTCCTTTGGGAGATTAAAGTTGCACTGCTATGCATTTTCATTCCGAAAAAATAAACGGTCCTGCCTCAAATTAAAACATACAAGCTGCTCTAACTCGGATACACGGGACAAGGAAGAGATCAGAATCTGGAAGTTGTGCATTTACTGTTAGTTTGCGAAGAAACTGCTTAGAGATTTCAAACAAAGAGTAATCAAACAACCAAATTGCTCAAGCAATATGGAAATTCCACTCGGTTAAATAAAGAAGCAACCAGCTCGTAGCCTTTTTGGAGCTCAAAGTTAACAAAATAAATACCTTTTGAAACAAATAAGATACCACCAGAATAATGAACAAATAAATAAGTGACGGTTACATCAGTAAATACACACATGAGGCATTTAGTAGATTCCAACTATTTCGTACAAACAGTATCTAGAAAAGTGCATTTTACTTTACTTAAATATGTCAAAAGAGGGTTCTTTCTGAGAGAAAAATGAACCACTTGGGCATCAGATAAAAATCTCAAAGAAGAATGCAAATATCAAACCAGGGTTAGGTCTACAAGTTCACAATAAAGTTCGTCAATTCAAAAAGTTCTGCTTTTAATACAAATAATGACTATAAGGAATGGTGTTACCACACGAAGCCAAAAACGGGTGCTAAAAAATGGTTCATGTTTCATCTACATTTTATTTTATCACAAATTATAAAAGACAATTTCAAGAGACTACAATAAATTATATACTTGTACATTGACAATCATATAGAGCGTAGGCTCGCGATTCGTGATCCATGTTGGATGGCCGAGCGTAGGCTCCGTCGTGGATTGCAATCCCACACCATCTGCCCCTTGTGCGGAATAGACGATGGATCACCTCACAGTTCAGTGCAGTTTCGTCGTACAGGTTTGGTCAGGGGTGATCCAAAAGCTTGATCTCACAATTGTCGCCCCTGCCCCTCATTGTACCCTGGCTGTCTGGTGGCCTATGCAGTTGAGGTGTTGCCGTCGACTGGTAAGAGGGCTGCTAACTCTTTTATCATGCTCGTCATCAGGGCACTGTGGTTAGAGCGTGATGCCAGAGTTATTTTATGCCCAATCAGCTCGGCGTGGAAGGTAATCGACAATATTGTAGACGAGTGGAAACTCTGGATTTCTTGTAGACGTGGGCCTCGGAGAGAGATTGACTAGGTTTGTAGGATTGTGCTGGTCGCTACCCAAAGTGGTACGGCCAGGTCCTGGTGGATTGTATTTGACTTTTTACTTGTTTCCTCTTATGATTAATAGAACAACACACAGATCTCCTAACTCCTAACGGTTCTCGGAAAAAGAAAAAAAACAATCCTACAGAGTTCCCATAAAACACAAGGCTGAGTAGACCATTTACACTAGCCTATGGCTACAAAAAATTAGTTACTCGGAAAGTGGCGATCATACTAAAAAGGTAAACAAAATCATAGTGCTAATTATGGCATAGAACCATGATTTTCCCAACTGAATTAAAAGAATAAAAAAGATGTCTGATGTCATCTTCAAACTTCAGAGTAATGATAGCCATGTCGGCCTGCACCGTCTCAACCTTGAATCTTAGCTTGTACTAGGTAGCAATCGCACAGCTAAATGATACCCCTACAAGAAAAACTAGATAGCCCCTACGAGAAGACTTTGGGGTTTCAACTTGCCAATGTTCCGAATCAGGCCCTTCAACCATGTATAATACATCCCCAAATCCCCTGCCACTGTCAGTTCACATAATTAAATACAGTACCTAAAAGGAAATCAAGATCTAGTAGATACCCTGGAAAACCAGCTACACCCAAAAAGAACCCGCTTTTCTATCTTATATAAAACCTAGAGATTGCACGACTGCCGTCTGAAATTCTCCGATCGAGAAAACGGCACGACGGGCCCCAACACTTCCGGGACTTCCTATCTCTCTCACCGCTGGATCGATCAATCAATCCCATGATATATACCCAAATTTCACAGAATCACCCGGTGGAGCTGCTGGCCCGCTCACCTTCGACGGCGGAGTGGAAGATGCCGATGCCGCACCAGTGGACGTAGTTGTTCATGGGCGTGAGGTCGTAGACGTTGAGCACCACCGAGTACTCCCCCGCCGGCGCGACGCCGCCGGATACCGCCCCGCCCATCGCCTCCACCACCTCCGCGAGGAGGTCCCGAGCAGGCTCGCCGCCGGGGACGCGCGCCGGCCGCCGGCGAGGCCTGGCTAGGGTTTTGATCCGGAGCGGCGGGGCGGATGGCGATGCGGAACTCGGAAGGGAAATGAGCTAGCCGACGACGAGCGTCCGTGTCCGGGAATAATTTCCGTTCCGTTGAGTACCGGGACCGGGGTGGGTCGCACGGCCGTGAAGTCGGAGGTCGACTCGAAACGGAAGGTGGCGTGTCAGCGTTGGGACAGGATCGGTCACGGGAGGGGAGGGGTGGGATCAACACGTCGGATCTGACTGTCTTTGTGGAGCCGGATTGAGTTTCTGAGGGGATATTTTGGGCTGCACGAGGACAGCAGAGGAGTGTTTTCTTTTTCTAAACAAGGCAAAGGTTTTTCCTTTTCTTACATAGAATAAAAGAGTTTATAAAAAATGCATATATATAACATAAAACAAACAATGTGTTGGGGATCATAACCCGGTAGGCCCACCGACATATAAAATCAGCCGGCCTGACAGGAAGCCTGGGCCGGATCAAGCATAAAGAAGATGGGTCGGATTCCACGTAATCCGGCGTACGACGTATGACTTGGCCAGCAAGTAAGGAAGGATCCCGAAAACTCGGAGTCCAAGTACAAGACGGAGTCCAGATAAGAGAGGCGAATACTTAGAGTACTTAGAGTAGAACTCAACTACGGGAGTAACCCGGAGTCCCGCTTGTACTTCCAGGAGACCCGCCCGCCTATATAAGGGGTCTCCTGATTCCTAGAGGGATAAGTCGAAAGCCCCAAGCAATACCTAGATCCACAGATTGTAATCTCGAGACCCGAAAGCTAAGTCGCCGAGTACTCGAAACCCCATATCAATAAAACAAAGCAGCAGTAGGCCTTTACCTCAAGAAGAGGGGCCGAACCTGGGTAAACCCTTGTTTCCCCACGCCTCGCTAGACAAGCTCCCGATGTCAGAAGTCGCTATGTCCCAATACTCAAGTTTCCACCCGGAAACATCTGTCGTGACAATCCCACGACAGTTGGCGCCCAGCGTGGGGCCTGCGGCCAAGAACATCACTATTTTCGGAGAAGCGCGGCGCGGTATGGAAAACCTAGCTATCGGCCAGATCCACACGCTTCCAGGAGGGGAGCGGATCGTGGACGACTTTGGCTGGAAAGAAGAAGCAAATCAGCTAGAAACCGGATCTATGATCATCTTTGGTCAGATCGATATTTTCGTCGGCGTGATCCAGACCACCGGAGCCGACAGAGATCAGTACGAGCCGGAGTACGAGTCGCAGTCCGGGTCAACCACCATGGCCCATACGGATGGAGAAGAGTCTGTTGGATCACCAGAGTGCGAGATCATGACCGAAGAGGAAGAGGCGGCGATCCAAGTTATGCAAGATTCTATTGTTGCACCTACAAACACGTCAGATCTGGACACAGATATCGAGTCAATCTTACCGCTATTTGAAGATCGTTGGGGATATGGACTTGAGGAAGAAGATCACCCGGCACCCCCAGGACCCGTGCGTCATATGACGGTTCACGTCGTGACCACGGCTCAGCCGGCTGATGGAGTTACAGCCTCCGTTAGTGACGAGACAAGCGTAGAGAGAGCCGCCAGACATAATAGAGAGGCTTGGGACCAGGGCCAGCTTGGCATGCCACCAGCAGCATACGCGCCACCCAACCCCAATACCGGAGAAGTTTTACCGACTTTCAGCACATCAATCCAGACATACCCCCAGCATCCGAAACGGCTTTCACAAACCCGATCCTGGTGAACACCCCTGTTCCGCCGCCAAACCCACGGAATCAAGTCCCACCACCAACGGCGAACGACCAAGCACTTGCCGGTACATCAGGAAACCCGGCGCAACACTTGGGAGAAGTAACAAACGCTAACTCGGCAATACAGAGAGAGCTACAAGACCTAAGACAGGCCGTGGCAAGAGCAAATCAAGAGCGCGCAGAGGAAACCCGGCGCGTAGCAGAGAAGGAGCGGCTTTTGGCTCAGCAGGAACAGAGGTTACAAGATGAGAGAAACGCTCTCCAGAGAAGGAGGGACGAGATCACTGCAGTACAGAACAGGAGGCGCGGAAGCCGGCTTTATCTGCCAACCGGAACAAACGCCATAGTACCTCAAGTCCTCGAGTACCAGACAACGCCCAACAACGTTGTCGGCCCAGTGGATTCTAGGGTGTGCAGAGCCCACTCTCCACGGCCCTCACACGCGTCGATGCCGACGAAACAACTAAGGACCAAGCGGAACGCTTGGGGAGACCCCCGAGGGGAAAGCTCCCTCGAGGGGACTTGAGGGGGCAGCGAAGGGCCTGAAGGGGCAACCCCTGAGGCCGCCCCCCGGCAAGGCTTTTTCCCCCTTGGAGAGAAGTCAACGCAACTCCCTCCGCAAGGCCTCCAGGGCCCTGTGGAGATACTTCTCTACGAAGGAACCACTGCAGAGCGAACATGGCCTCTGCAGCAGCCGCAGAGTGACGCGCGCGTCTGCGCGCGATGACGACGGCGCCACAGTTGCCGTTCTGGTGATAAAAGGAGTCAACAAAGCGTTGTGTCCCCTGCGCCGCCACCAAGGCTTTCCTCTTTGGTGATAAAGCAGGTGGCCGGCGCAACGCTCCAACGGCGACGTCACCGTGGGCACCCCCGCGGTCTCTGCAGTACCAGCTGGCCGCTCTGAAAAGACGGCGGCAGCCCTGCCACGAAGGCAGGCTTTACGACCATGGACCAGGTCCATGGACAACCGAGCTGCGGTGCACCCCGCTCCTCCGCTTCGTCGCCATGTGGGAACCCTTCCACTGCGCAGGGCGCAGGGATGAGGCCCGGGGCGCCTATATAAGGAGCAGGAGCACCACCGTAGAAGGGGATCGATCGATCAATCTACCACTTATCCGTGTACACCCTACCATAGCCTAACCAAGCCGAGCGAGCCCAAGGAGGAAGAAGGCCCGAACCTCCCCCCTCCAAGCTCCGCACTGCCTCGCGAAGGCCCGCGGCAAGCTCGTTGTACTCACCCTCTACTGAGCAATACAGACAAGCAGGAGTAGCGGTTTTACCTCACCCTGAGGGCCGTGAACCTGGGTACGGGCCGGAGTCCATCTCTGTCGTGCTGTTCCTCCGCAGGTTCGACGAGCACCGTCGCCGAGCCGGCCGTAGGTTGTTGACCAACGTGTTCAGTCCCCTTCACGAACTTCTCCCCCGAGAGTGGTTATCCCTGTTCCGTGGGAATCACATCTCGACATTTGGCGCGCCAGGTAGGGGACTGAGGCGCGTCTTCAACCTCCAGCCGGCTTTCCGCCATGACGGACACCCGCGCAACGCGCGCCAACAGGCGCGCAGCTGACAGGGCTCACACCGAGCCCGGCACAGCTCCCACCCGCGGCCGCCGCGGCCGCCCTCGCACCGCCGAGCGCGCCAACACCGGCCCGCGTGTGGAGGAGCCGGAGAGCGAAGAGTACAACGACAGCGGCCACCGCGCCGACGGGGACGGCCCCCCGGAGCGCAACGACGATGCCGAGTCTTCGCATCCGTCGCGGCGCCAAGGCGCGTCCTCTCAGGGACGCCCAGAGCCCACCCCGCACACCGCGCTCCTCATGGCCCAGGAGCTTCTACGCTACCGGCCTAGCGCTGAGGCCCACGACCAGTGGTTGGACCGCCTCCACCACCTCGTCGACGTCGCCACCACGCGCCCCGCCCCGTCGCGCTCCATGGTCCAGCACTCCGGCCGCGCGGGAACGGCTGCACCAGATGCGCCTCCGCCACCGCCAGGACTGCCTCCGGCCGCAGCACAGAGGGCTCCCTCTCATGCTTCCTCGCCGCATGACTGCCAGATCGTGCAGCGCACTGCGCCCGACGCGCGTGTGGGCATGGAGCGCCGCCGGGACCTCCAGAATCGCCTCGTCGAGGAGCTCGGCCAGGCAGGGCAGCAGAACCGCAGAGCTCTCCAAGGAGGAATCGCCACGTACGCCTCTGGCTGCCTGGCCTTCACCCGCGCTCTGCGTCGCGTGGTCTGGCCGCAGAAGTTCAGGCCAGCCCTCCCCAAGGGCTTCGACGGGTCGACCAACCCTCTCGAGTTCCTGCAGCTCTACGCCACCCCTCAGACCGCAAGCGCCGTCCTAGTGGCCGAGAGGGAAGAGCCTGTCCTCCCCAAGAAGAGCACTGCCACTCCAAGCCCAAAGCGCCCCGACAAGGATCTCGTCGAAGGAGCAGCCTCCACAGACCCACTGCCAGGCCCACAGCCTCAAGTCGAGCCTGCTCCCGGCACCCCTGTCGAGACCCCCCTGCAGGCGGATCTCGACAAGGGCCCTGAGGAGCCTGCGCAGGGGGCTGACGCTGCAGCCCCACCGACAACCCTTGTGGAGCACCCCGTCTACTTCGTCAGCACAGTGCTGCGGGATGCTCGGGAGCGGTACCCGATGCAGCAGAAGCTTCTCGTCGCTCTCCTCATCGCCTCCAGGAAGCTGAGACATTACTTCCAGGGCCACCCCATCACGGTGGTCACTGCTTTCCCCCTGGAGCAGATCCTGCGCAACCCCAACGCCACAGATCGTGTCGCGGGATGGAACATAGAGCTGCAGCCATTCAACTTACGCTTCGACACCACAAGAGTCATCAAGGGACGAGCGCTGGCTGACTTCGTCGCCGAATGGACCGACCCGAGCCCTGAAGAGCCTCGGGGGGAAGAGGCCGAGCCCGCTGGAGACGCAATGCCCAGCCACTGGACCATGCACTTCGACGGAGCCTTTGCCTGCCGAAATGGCGGGGCAGGCGTCGTCCTGACTTCGCCCAAAGGCGACAAGCTCTACTACGCTGTCCAGTTATGCTTCACGATTGACAAGATCTCCAACAACATCGCTGAATACGAGGGCCTCCTCGCCGGCTTAAGGGCCGCCATCGCTCTAGGCGTCAAGCACCTACTCATCAAGGGCGACTCCCAGTTGCTCGTCAACTTCTCCAACAAGAGCTACACGCCTAAAGACGACCACATGGCAGCATACCTTGAAGAGGTCCGCAAGCTCGAGAAGCACTTCAGGGGCATGGAACTCATGCATATCCCAAGGAAAGAGAACCAGGAGGCCGATGATATCGCCAAGCGAGCCTCGCGAAGGCAACCCCAGCAGGCCGGCGTCTTTGAGGAAAGGCTCGTCAAGGCATCCATCAAGCAGCCTCAAGAGGCCACAGCCGCAAGCACAGATGAAGCGCTCCCACCACCTCCTGAGTCTGGGGCCCCCGATTGCGGCCCCAGCACAGGGGAGCGTCTGTTGCTGACGGCAGCCCACCAAGCCACGGGCTGGATTGACGAGCTCAAGGACTACTTGGTGAAGGGGATTCTCCCTGAAGAAGATGCAGAAGCAGAGCGAATCGCCCGACAGGCGAAATCCTGCTGCATCCTCGAGGGAAGCGTCTACCGCAAGCGCCCGAATGGCATCGCGCTCAAGTGCGTCCCTCCCGAGGAAGGCCGATCGCTGATCAAGGACATCCACAGCGGGGAGTGCGGCCACCACTCGTGTGCGCGCACCCTCGCAGGCAAGGTCTTCAGGAGCGGTTTCTACTGGCCTCAAGTGCTTCAAGATGCGGTCGCCATCGTACAAACCTGCGACGCCTGCCAGTTCCACGCCAAGCAAATTCATCAGCCAGCGCTGGGGCTCCAGACCATCCCGCTCTCTTGGCCGTTCGCGGTCTGGGGGCTGGACATCTTGGGCCCCTTCCCAAAGTCGCAGGGGGGTTATCGCTTCCTCTTCGTGGCCATCGACAAGTTCACCAAGTGGCCCGAGGTTGAACCAGTGCGCACCATTCCGGCCGGTGCCGCGGTGAAGTTCATCAGGAGCCTGGTCTGCCGCTTCGGTGTGCCTAACCGCATCATCACCGATAATGGCTCGCAATTCACTAGTGGCATCTTCCGAGCCTACTGCGACAAGCTTGGCGTCAAGATCTGCTTCGCCTCGGTGGCTCACCCACGCAGCAACGGTCAAGCCGTGCGAGCGAACGCAGAGGTCCTCAAGGGCCTCAAGACCAGAAGCTTCAACATCCTCAAGGGCCACGGCAAGGGCTGGATCGATGAGCTCCCTTCCGTACTCTGGTCCATGCGCGCAACTTCCTCAAGGCCTACAGGCGAAACGCCGTTTGCCCTGGTCTACGGAGCTGAAGCAGTCCTCCCTGCAGAAATCAGGCATGGATCACCACGGGTCCTTGCCTTCAACGAGGACACCCAAGAGGGCCTCCACAACGACGACCTGCTGTTTCTCGAGGGCCTGCGCCGCCGGGCCGCCCTCAGAGTGGCGAAGTACCAGCAAGATCTACGACGCTACCACAGCCGCCATGTGCGCTCGCGCACCCTCGAGGCGGGTGACCTCGTCCTCAGGCGAATCCTCTCCAGGGAAGGCCTCCACAAGCTCTCGCCGATGTGGGAAGGCCCCTACAGGGTCTCCCACATCGCCAGGCCTGGCGCAGTACGCCTCGAGACCGAAGACGGCATCCCCGTCAAGAACCCGTGGAACATCGCGCATCTACGCAAGTTCTACCTGTGATCATAGTCACACCAGGCATTTTTTGTCTCTAGAGGGAAGCTCACAGCTTCACCTCCAAGCTTCTCAAAGCTTCTCCCGAGGCTCAGCCCTCCGAGCTCTCCTACAAATGAGCCCCCGCAGGCCGCAGTGAACCTCTGCCACTAATGGGTGGTCCCCATGCCTCGACATGGAAGGAACGTTAGCTTGGCAAACCCAAGTGTAATGAACCGATTTTCGTTCCAAGTGAACTTTGCGCTCAGGCGCCATTTTCGTTCCAAGTGAACTTTGCGCTACGGCGCCGTGTCGTTCCCAAGTGAACTTTGCGCCAGGGCGCCGCTATGTAATATTTCGACGGCAAGTTTTACTTTCATCCCTTACTCTCAAATGTGCGCTTATATTCTTCCCATGCGCACCTCGCGAGCGGGGGCTGAGTACGGTGCCTGTGCCCAAGAGCACCCCAGCAGCACTGCAAAATCCAAGGGATCCTGAGCTCTGGCTAAAGGGCATGCTCCCGGATACACGCCACCTCCCCAAAGGACCTTGGTACTCTCTCTCCTCGCGAGGCACCCATGAGGAAACCTATAAGCGCGCATAAGTCCTTACTACTATGCTCTAGCGTTTTGGTTCGCCTCTCTAACGTCCACAGGGAACGAGAGCCTCTCCAGGCCTGTGGAGGAAAAACTCGGCCCCTGAAGGGAAGGACATCGCCAGAGGAATCCCCCGCAGGGCGAAAAGCCTCGCGAAGCTAAGTTCCCTGTTCACAACAAGAGAACCCTTGCATCTCTCTCACGGGCACTCTGCGTCCCTCGAGTGGTCCTTTCCCTCACTCTCCATGGGCTGCTTGCGCGTCAAAGGGGGGCCCTCAGCATCGCGACTCGAGGGTTCTTACCTCTCTAAGCCTTAAACTCCCCCCGGCCTTGCCGAGTCATTGCTCGAGCATACCGCAGCGGCGGAGTCATAGCGCGAAGAGAAGGGTCCGGCGACGCAGAGCAAAAAAGACATGGAGTTGAAGCAAAGGCTCCTCGAGGGGAGCACACACAGACTTAGCGGCACATGCTTAAAATAAGAAGTATATTACAGACTGAACAGCAAAAGTCTTCAAGATAAACATCCCTACAGCGCTACAAGCGCACTACACTGCAGGAGAGGATCTCAGGAGGAAGTTAGGCAGCGGCCTCGTCGTCGTCCTGGCCGGATCCTTCCTCTTCAAGCTCGCTCCCCTCGTCGTCGTCCTCGTCCTCCGCTGCAGCCCGCTTAAAGCGGTTGCAGAAGTCGTCCACTTGGTCGCGGACGGAGTTGGAGGCCTTCCACCTTGCCTCCCCCTCAAGGGGTTCGGTCACCGTGGCGAGGTCGAACCCGGGCTGGAGGTGCACGAGGTTGGAGAAGATGCGGTCCACCGCCACCGCCAGGAGCTGGTGGCACTCCTCCTCGACCACGTCGCGGAGCTCCGCGGCGGGGCCCTCGAGCGCCGTGAAGAGCTGCTCGAAGTACAGGAGGTAGGTGGCGGCGTCGGAGTGGCCTTGAGCCGGGACAGACGGCGCTTCTGCTCCCAACTTCGCAGCGAGCTCGCGGCCCCGGCCCGCCAGGGCCAGGAACATGCGCTCCCGCTGCTGCGACAGCACCTGCGCCGCCTTGGCGCTCTCAGCGGCCTCCACCGCTTTCTCCACGGCAGGGCCCACCTGCTGGTTCATCTCCTCCATGTCGGCCATGAGGGAGGCGAGGTCCTGTTCCGTGCGCTTGCGGGCCTCCTCAGCGGCGCGGCGGCGATCCACTTCGCGCTTCACCTTGGAGACGAGGGTGGCGTTCATGTTCTCGAGCTGGTGGATCCGGGCGCCGCTCTCGCCAAGCCTCTTCTTGAAGCGGGTCTCCTGCTTGGTGCATTTGTCGGCGTAGTCCCGGGAGACGGCGGCGCGGTACGCCTTCTCCCGGGCCTGGAACTCCTCCTCGGCCTCCGCCTTCTGCTCGGCGAACCTCTTGTTGAAGCGCTCCACATGCCCTTTGTGGGTAGCCACTTCGCGTTCATACTTGACGAGAGCCGCAGCCAGGCTCTCTTCGCGGGCCTCGAGGGCAGCACGCTGCCCCGACAGCTCCTGCTCCCGCAGAGCCAGCTGCTCGTCGCGGCGGCGCACATCCTCCTCGCGCTCGCCCAGGCTCTGTCCCCTGGCCTCCAAGCTCGTGCGGATCTCGTCCAGGGCGGACCGCACAGTCTCGGAGTCAGCCAGGATCTTCTTCTCGAGCTCGACGAGCTCGCTGCGCTTGGCCGCCAAGGAGTGCTCCACGGCCTCCCGCTCGGCCCTGGCCGCGGCCAGGTCTTCTGCCGCTGCCCGACGCTCGGCCTTCAAGGGCTGCAGGAGCTCCTCGGCGTCCCGCGCAGCGCCCTCGCGGACCTCCTCGGCGAAGCGCACCGCCTCCTCACGATCCGCCTGCAGAGCCTGGTCGCTCTGCCTGCGGGCCTCCACAGCCGCGTGAAAAGCGGCCCAGGCCCTCGCAAGCTCGTCCCGCTGCCGGGCGAGCTTCCCGTCCTCGAGAGCGAGGTGGGCCTCCAGGCCCTCCAGTGACTCTCTCACCAGGCGGAAGCGACATCGCGTCGCCCCCTACTCCAGTCCCAGCCGCTGAGAGATAGGGCCTGGGATGCCTTGCGCGGCGCGGAGGGCCCAGCGCCGGTGTCGAGCTTGGAGGAGGAAGCCTCCGCGTGGGCCTGGGGGCTTGGAGGCAAATCCTCCGCCTCGGCGCCTGTGCCCTGCGCCTCGGTGTCGCCCCGCTCAGGCGGCACCTCCTCAGTTGCTTCCGGGGCAGAGGAGGTCTGCCCCGTCGCCGTTGCCTCCTCCATCCTAGCGGATGGCGGGGATGGCGGAATATCCTCCCTGCTGGCCTCAGGCGCGCTCGGGGCCGACGCAGCGCCAGCCGCTGCTTCAGGTTGCGCCGGAGGGGTTGCCGCGCGGGGCGGAGTGGGGGCCCTCTCCAGCTGCTCCTCCATGTGCTCCTCCTCCGGAGGCGGCTCAGGCGCCTCCGCCTGAGGCATGTCCACCTGAGGGCCTGCAGAAGCCTCCTCCTCAGGCCTCGCGGCCTCTTTTGCCGCGGCCTCGCCCGCTTCGGCCTCGGGCGCGGCCTCGGGAGCGGCCTTCTTCACATCCGCAGCCTTGCGGAGCCTGCGGCGCTTCGCGGGCGCTGGGTCGCTGGCGTGAGACGAGGAGACCGGTCAAGGGAGGAAACAGGCAGAAAACCGAAGGAAAGCGACAGAACGCAAGAGCACTTACTTGGACTTCTTTGCGCGGGTGTCGACCCACGCCATACCAGACGCGCGCCATGAGGGCGCGGTCCGGACTCCTGACCCTTCAGGAGCCGCCTCAGCCTTCCTCTTGAGGGAAGCGCTTGGGGGCTCCCCGGCAGGCCTATCATGGGCCGCCTTAGTCCGAGGCTCTCGGCGCCCAGCCTCGGCCTCCTCGCCGTCGCTAGACGAAAGCTCGTAGACCTCCGCTGTGGGTGGCGCGGCTTGAGACGAGCTCGCCCCGCCTGCGGAGGGCACTGCCTCCGCCTCCGCGTCACCTTGCTCCGCATCGCCGTGCTCCGCCTGTGACGCGTACGGAGACTCGGCAGCGTCCCCGTCCTTCGCCACGGGCATTGGCCCCTCCTCCTCTGCCTCCTCCCCCGCCAGGTCCAGCGCGGTGAATGTGGGCATCTGCGCCAGGGTGGCCTGGCGCTGGTCCGGAACCTGGTACAGAGGCCTTATCGCCACAGGGACCGCCGCGGGCACGTCGGGGTTGACGAAGAGGCCGCCCATGATGGTGGCGACGACGGCGGGGCGGTGATCGCAGGGGTGGAGCCGCATCGGGTCCGTGAGCCCTGAGTACGCCCACATCGGCTTCTTGTGCGCCTGAAGGGGGGCGATGCGGCGCCTCACAAACTCCTCCGCCACCATTTGGCCGGTGAGGCCGTGTTCCCGGAGCATCCTCCAGTGGCCCACGAGGCCCGCTACCTGAGGGCCCTCGAGAGCCCGCTTGCCCCAGTGGGTGTTCTTCACGGGCGACGCTTCTGGGACGTCGAGGAGGGAGCTCTGCGACGGGACGCCGATGAGGAACCACTTCTGCCTGAAGTCGTCCACTTTCTTCGACACCGCCGTCACGGGCCTCTCGCCGCTCCAGGACATGGGGATGTAGATATCCCCCATGCCGTCCGCGATGCGAAAGGACACGCAGCCCGTCCGCTCGGTCCTCGCGGTGTTCTGGAGCGCGTAGAAGCTCCTGAAGAGGGCCACCGATGGCCTCACCCCCAAATAAGCCTCACACAGGAAGGCGAAGATGGAGAGGATGAGAACGGAGTTGGGGTGAAGGTGTAGGAGGTGGATCTGGTAGAACTCCAGAACGGCCTCGAAGAATGGCGAGTACGGAGGCACCAGCCCTGCAAAGAGGGTCTGGAGGAAGATGGGGTAAAACCCGCCGGAAGACGGCCGAACCTCGCGGCCCGGATGGCAGTGGCGCCGTGCTCGTTGTTCTTCCCGGCAACCAGATGCTGGATCTTGTCCAGCGCCGCCGCATCGACGCGCGTCCCAATCAGAGCGGGGCCGAGCGTCTCATCCTCCTGCGCATCCTGGCGGGCCGAGGTCATCGCCGCCTTGCCTTTGGATCCCCCCATTGGCGGAGCAAGACGGAGGCGCGGGAGAGCGAAGGAAAGGGGAATGCTCGCCGGAGAGGAACGGAGTTCGCCGGAGACGAAGAGCTAAGAGGCCGAGAGCTGGAAGAATGGAGGCGC
Source organism: Poa annua (assembly GCA_026929855.1). NCBI lineage: Eukaryota > Viridiplantae > Streptophyta > Magnoliopsida > Poales > Poaceae > Poa > Poa annua. The sequence continues at coordinate 92,446,263 of CM049437.1, forward strand.
AGAATGGCAAGCAATGACTGCGATTCAGACCGGCGCGCAGCTTTATACCGCCGTCGGGCAGTTACCAAGGAACGCGGTCGTGGTGATCGTGGTGGGACCCCCCACTACGCACGTTTCTACCGGAGAAACCGAGTCGCCGCAAGTTTATATCCAAGCGACACGTGTCACGGGCAGGCCGGGCGTTTTGGACCCGCGACGCTTTGTCTGGGCCCGATGGGCCTTGCCGTGCCCGTCGTGGGCCCGGGGGCTACTCTCGGCCCAGTGGATTCTAGGGTGTGCAGAGCCCACTCTCCACGGCCCTCACACGCGTCGATGCCGACGAAACAACTAAGGACCAAGCGGAACGCTTGGGGAGACCCCCGAGGGGAAAGCTCCCTCGAGGGGACTTGAGGGGCAGCGAAGGGCCTGAAGGGGCTCCCCCTGAGGCCGCCCCCCGGCAAGGCTTTTTCCCCCTTGGAGAGAAGTCAACGCAACTCCCTCCGCAAGGCCTCCAGGGCCCTGTGGAGATACTTCTCTACGAAGGAACCACTGCAGAGCGCACATGGCCTCTGCAGCAGCCGCAGAGTGACGCGCGCGTCTGCGCGCGATGACGACGGCGCCACAGTTGCCGTTCTGGTGATAAAAGGAGTCAACAAAGCGCTGTGTCCCCTGCGCCGCCACCAAGGCTTTCCTCTTTGGTGATAAAGCAGGTGGCCGGCGCAACGCTCAAACGGCGACGTCACCGTGGGCACCCCCGCGGTCTCTGCAGTACCAGCTGGCCGCTCTGAAAAGACGGCGGCAGCCCTGCCACGAAGGCTGGCTTTACGACCATGGACCAGGTCCATGGACAACCGAGCTGCGGTGCACCCCGCTCCTCCGCTTCGTCGCCATGTGGGAACCCTTCCACTGCGCAGGGCGCAGGGATGAGGCCCGGGGCGCCTATATAAGGAGCAGGAGCACCACCGTAGAAGGGGATCGATCGATCAATCTACCACTTATCCGTGTACACCCTACCATAGCCTAACCAAGCCGAGCGAGCCCAAGGAGGAAGAAGGCCCGAACCTCCCCCCTCCAAGCTCCGCACTGCCTCGCGAAGGCCCGCGGCAAGCTCGTTGTACTCACCCTCTACTGAGCAATACAGACAAGCAGGAGTAGCGGTTTTACCTCACCCTGAGGGCCGTGAACCTGGGTACGGGCCGGAGTCCATCTCTGTCGTGCTGTTCCTCCGCAGGTTCGACGAGCACCGTCGCCGAGCCGGCCGTAGGTTGTTGACCAACGTGTTCAGTCCCCTTCACGAACTTCTCCCCCAAGAGTGGTTATCCCTGTTCCGTGGGAATCACATCTCGACAAACGTACCCGCATCCGTGGCAACAGCTAACCCCATAATGGGAGCCGGCGCGCCGCAGGCCGGGTTACAAGGAGCGCAAGCTGGAGGAAACACAGGGAACCCGGCTCAGAGCCGGGGCTGCGGTCGCAGAACAACTACCACCACCCCCCCCCAGGTTTAGCACTCCCCGGGTCATTACAATAATCCAGTTGACAATGTTTTCGCAGCTGCGCATGCCCTGGAGCAGATCCCGTTCGATAACTCACCAGCTGACATAGAAGCACGGAGAATCATCGATCTATTGCGCACCGCCGTGGTCCAGCAGAATAATAACCCACGCGGCTCACAAGCTTTCAACTCGGAACCACAAAGGAGTCATACCAGAACCCGACACGGAGAGCCGGCGGCAGCAAGATCAGTCCAGAACCGGCTTGGGCCGGTAAATCAGCAAGTTCAGCAACACAACCAACAAGTGGTGCAGCAGCAACAGCCGGTGGCCGCGCCTCAGAGGATGGTCGCGCCGGCTATGTCCGCGGCACAGTCAATAGTCAACAGCTCAAGAGCGAGACGCGCAGCTGCGGCAGCAGCGCTTCCAGAAGCCGGGGCTGGAGTGGTGATCCCCGTCAGACCCGCCGTATCTTCGCCTGCGCCGGGTCACGGAGGAGGCACGTCTTCAAACTTGACAGGACCAAAGTGTTTATCAGATGCCATAAGGGCGGAGCCGTTTCCCGAAAAATTCAAAGAGCCGACCAAAGTTAGCAACTACGAGCCGAACATGAATCCAGAGACGTGGCTGAGCAGTTACAGCATGGCGATGGACATAAAGAATGCGTCACCGAATTTGTGCGCCCGTTACATGTATCTCATGATGGCGGAAGGAGCACCCAAGATATGGTTAGACCGGCTTCCACCACGCAGTATCAATTCTTGGGAGGAGTTAAAAGCGGCGTTTATCAAGAATTTCGCCGGGACATGCAAGAGACATTATACAGAGGCGGATCTGGATCGGTGTGTCATGAGAAAAACCGAGTCAGCCAGGCAATGGATGGCCAGAGTTACGGAAATCTTACATTCATCAGTCAATATCTCGCCAAGCACGGCCATGTTGTATATGGAGAAAAATTGCTGTTATGACTCATTAACACAAAAGATCAGACGTATGAGGGAAGACCCGGCCTGCAAAGATATCACGATAGGAGAGATTGTAACTGCAGCCAACAAATACGCCGCAACAAACAAAAGGCCGGGTGAGACAGAGGAGCAGCAGAAGAACAACCGAGTCAGTGGAGGCCGTAACCCGAATCAAAATCAAAACAGCGGTAACCAGAATGGCAATAACAAGCGTCCATATGAGGGAGGAAATTCAGAGTTTGTCGGAATAACTCAGACAACGGGTAACAGAGGGCCGAGACCCGGTGGCAATTTCAGGGGAGGACCTTCGAGAGGACCAAACGTCAATGAGATGTACAACATGCCGTGCCCTCGTCATAGCAAGAACGGAAGACCGTCAAATCACTCCTTAGCTCAGTGTGCCGATATAAGAGCATGGATGAGGCACGAGCAAGCAATGGAGAGGAGTCAGGGAAACTTTGGAAACAACGGAAACAATGGGAACAATGGTAACCCGGCAGCACCCGGACATGGGGCCGGGTCAAGCGAAGCACCGAACAACAACGTCGGGTCTAGCCAGCAACAGAACCAAGTCATGACCGGGTATCAGCAAAACCCAAAGGAGCTCCATAGTCAGGGCCAGTATCACGTCTTCACCACCAGTACATCCAGGAGGGAAAAGAAATTACAAGCACGAGCCGTTAATGCAGTGGCATCGGCCGTTCCAAGGTTCCTGAAGTGGTCCGAGCAAGTAGTTACTTGGATCCGGGAAGATCATCCGCCAGCAGTGGAGCACCCGGGTCTCCTAGCTCTCGTTGTGGCACCACAAGTTGACGGATTTTCTCTAAACAAGGTCCTGATGGACGGAGGAAGCAGCATCAACATTTTGTATCTAGACACATTCAAAAGGATGGGATTAACTGAAGATCGTCTGACTCCAACTTCAACAATCTTTCATGACATAGTCCCAGGGAAGTCGGCACACCCAATTGGCCAGATCAGTCTAGAGGTGGCATTTGGTGTGAGCAAGGAGCAATTCATATCAGAGTTCTTGAAGTTCGAGGTTGTTGATTTAAAGAGTCTGTACCATGCCCTATTCGGGAGGCCGGCTTACGCCAAGTTCATGGCCAGGCCATGTTGCGTATATCTCAAGTTGAAGATACCAGGTCCTCAGGGAATAATCACAATTGAAGGAAGCAAGGATATGGCTATAGAGTGTGACAATGGAGACGCCATTATGGCGGAACGGGCTTGCTCAGAAGAAGAGCTCAAGTACTACAAGTCTCAAGTAGACCCGGCTGACAAACGTGTGCTGGAAAAGCCGGCTCACGAGGAAGAAAAGAAGAAATTCAAGTCTGCGCAAGACACCAAAATGATTGACTTCGTAGAAGGGGACTCCTCCAAGCAGTTTTCGATAGGAGCCCAGATGGACGAGAAATAGGAAAGCGCGCTCATCAAGTTCATCCGTGAGAATCGAGATATCTTTGCATGGTCTCCTTCAGACATGACGGGTGTACCGAGTGAACTTGCTGAGCACAGCTTACATGTTGATCCTAAAGCAAAGCCGGTTAAACAAGGACTACGTCGTTTCAATGCAGAGAGGAAAAAGATCATCGGAGAAGAGATTGCCCGTCTGCTCGCAGCCGGGTTTATCATGGAGGTTTATCACCCGAAGTGGCTGGCAAACCCGGTCCTAATCATGAAGAAAAACGGAGAGTGGCGCATGCGCGTGGATTACACCAGCTTGAACAAGGTTTGTCCAAAAGACCCCTTTGCACTGCCTCGTATAGATCAGATTATCGATGCCACGGCCGACAGCGAGTTGTTATGTTTCCTGGATGCATATTCCGGGTATCATCAGATCAAGCTCAATGTGGATGACCAGGAGAAGACTTCGTTCATCACCCCCCTTGGTGCTTTCTGTTACAAAACCATGTCGTTTGGTCTCAAGAATGCAGGTGCCACTTATCAGAGATGCATCCAGAATTGTTTTCAGAATCAAATTGGTCGCAATGTGCACGCTTATGTTGATGACGTCGTGATCAAGTCGCAGAAAGCCGGGTCACTACTTGATGACCTGACAGAGACCTTCACCAACCTTTGCAAGTACCAGATGAAGCTAAACCCAACCAAGTGCGTGTTCGGAGTACCAGCAGGCATGTTGTTGGGTTTCATAGTCTTAGAGAGAAATAGAGGCAAACCCAGCTAAGATTAAGGCCATCATGAACCTTAAGAAGCCGGAATGCGTGAACGATGTCCAGAAGCTGACAGGTTGCGTCACAGCTCTAAGCCGGTTCATTGCGAGGATGGGAGAGAAAGCACTTCCACTTTACAAGCTGCTGAAGAAATCAGACAAATTTGTTTGGGGTCAAGAAGCTGATGACGCCTTTGAAGACCTGAAGAAAACACTGTCCTCAGCACCAGTTCTAGCGGCTCCCACGAGTAAGGAGCCGATGTTATTATACGTCTCTACAAATTCACGAGCCGTCAGTGCCGTGGTTGTGGTGGAGCGTAAGGAAGAAGGAAAAGAGTACCCAATTGAAAGGCCGGTTTACTATGTTAGCGAAGCTTTGATAGAATCAAAACAGAGGTACCCGCAATGGCAAAAGTTAGTCTACGTCGTCTTCATGGCAAGCCGGAAAATGCCTCACTACTTTCAAGAGCATCCCATCACGGTTGTGAGTTCTGCTCCACTGGCAGAAATCATCAGAAATAGAGAAGCTACAGGCAGGATTGCAAAGTGGGCCATCGAGATGGGGCCTTATCATATCAACTATGAGCCAAGGACAGCAATCAAGTCACAAGACCTAGTTGATTTCGTCAAATGATTGGACAGAGTTTGATCCCTTACCACCTGCACCAAGCGCGAAGCACTGGGTTATGCACTTCGACGGGTCAAAACAGTTTGAAGGTTCGGGAGCCGGCATAGTTTTAACTTCGCCGAAAGGAGACAAGTTGAGCTATGTCTTGCAGATACACTTCGAGCCATGCACCAATAACATCGCAAAGTATGAGGCTATGTTACATGGTTTAAGAGTTGCCAAAGAGATGAACATCAAGAGGATCATGTGCTATGGAGATTCCGACCTTGTCGCTCAGCAAGTGTCCGGAACTTGGGACAGGAAGGACGCTAATATGGCACCTTACAGGAGAGAGGTAGACAAAGTCGCTGGTTTCTTCTCAGGATACCAGGTTGAACACATCGACAGAAGAAAGAACGAGGCAGCTGACGCCTTATCAAGACTCGGCTCCAGAAGAGAGCCGGTGCCTCCAAACGTATTCCTCGCCGAGTTACATCATCCATCAGTCAAGCTTCCAACAGAAGAGGAGTTAGCAAATCCGGATGACCCGGACTCACAGTTGGTTGCCGCCTTACATCAAATTCCATCATGGACAGAGCCGTATCTGGCTTACCTGTTGAGGGTAGAGCTACCACAAGACGAAGTGGTGGCACGTCAGATAGTACGCCGAGCTAAGGCATACACCATCATCAATGGAGAGTTATATAAGAGGAGCACGTAAGGAGTGTTTCTGCGATGTGTATCACCAGAGGAAGGCCGAAAGATAATTCAGGAAATTCATTCAGGAGATTGCGGACATCATGCATCCACAAGATCAATGGTCGCCAAGGCTTACATACACGGATTCTTCTGGCTGACGGCTTTGGCAGACGCGGAGAATATTGCCCGGGTTTGCGATGGATGCCAGCAATATGCAAGGCAGATACATGTGCCGGCTCAGGATTTGAAGACCATTCCAATAACATGGCCCTTTGCAGTCTGGGGCATGGACATGGTGGGACCCTTACAGACGTCACCCGGCAAGAAGACTCACCTCTTAGTCGCAGTGGACAAGTTCACAAAGTGGGTTGAAGTGCAAGCCGTCAACAGTTGCACAGCCGCAACAGCAGTAAAATTCCTAAAGAAAATCATATACCGCTTTGGATATCCTCACAGCATCATCACGGACAACGGGACAAAATTTTCACTTGGAGAGATGCAGATATTCTGCAAGGAGAACGGCATCCGGCTTGACCTTGCTTCAGTTTCACACCCTCAGTCAAACAGACAAGTGGAGAGGACAAACCGAGGTATCAAACCAAGACTCCGGGTTCCATTAATCAGGGCAGCCGGATGCTGGGAAGAAGAGCTGCCATCAATCGTTGATACGTCCAAAACGTATCTACTTTCCCGAACACTTTTGCTATTGTTTTGCCTCTAACTTGTGTGTTTTGAATGCAACTAACACAAACTAACGCTGTTTTTAGCAGAATTGCCCTGGTGTCTTATTTTTGTGCAGAAATTCAACTTTTAGGAAAAATACCAGAAAAATGGCCAAAGTCCCTATTTACCCCGAAGACCCCAGGAGCCAGAAGATGAGACGGAGGGGGGCTGCGAGCCAACCACACCATGTGGTGGCGCGGCAGGCCCCTGGCTGCGCCACCAGGTGGTGTGACCGACTCGGCCACCCCCTCGCGTCCCCCTCTCGGATATAAGACCCCTCTGACCTAAAAACGAGAACACCCCGAGCACTTTTTCCAGAAACTCATCCGAGCGCCGCCGCCACCTCGAAACTCAATTCGGGGACCAGAAGTTCCTGTTCCGGCACTCCGCCGGGGCGGGGAATCGTAGGGGATCATCGCCATCGTCATCACCAACGCCTCTCCATCAACCATCATCGTTTCCCCCATCCATGTGTGAGTAATTCCCCGCTGTAGGCTTGAGGGGATGGTAGGGATTGGATGAGATCGTTCATGTAATAGCTGTAATATCATTAGGGCATAGTGCCTAGTATCCGTTATCGGTGTTTTACGTCATTGTTGCAACTTGTTATGCTTAATGCTTGACACTAGGGCCCGAGTGTCATGGTTTCATATCTGAACATGTTATTGTATCATGAAGATAATTATTGTTTTAGATCATATCTATGAGTTGTATACACATATTATTGTCCGGAACCCGAGGCCCCAAAGTGACAGCAATTGGGACAACCGGAGGGGATGGCTGTGATGTGAGGATCACATGTGTTCACGGAATGTTAATGCTTTGCTCCGGTACTTTATTAAAAGGAGTACCTTAATTATCAGTAGTTTCCCTTGAGGCCCCGCTGCAACGGGCTGGTAGGACAAAGGATGATGTGCAAGTTTCTCATTGCGAGCACGCACAACTAAATTGGAACACATGCCTATGGTTAAGTAATACTTGGATGCTTACTATTATTTATCTGCAAATGCCCATGACTTGGTTATTATATGAAATATCTCATCCATGCAACGCACGTTCATCCGTCCCTATGCCTACAGTATTTTATCCCTGCTGTCTACTATAATCATCACTGCTGTTTTTACTCTACTGCTGCTGTTATTTCACTACTGTCTCTGCTATAAAACTGTTGCTACTGATAATCTGTCTCGAGCAAGTCTATTCACAAGTGCAGTTGAATTGACAACTCTGCTGTTAAGGCTTATAAATATTCTTTGGCTCCCCTTGTGTCGAATCAATAAATTTGGGTTTTACTTCCCTCGAAGACTGTTGCGATCCCCTATACTTGTGGGTCATCAAGACTATTTTCTGGAGCCGTTGCCGGGGAGCATAGCTTTATTTATAAGTTCACTTGAGTGTGATATTGCTCGCTGGAATTTATTCATCATGGGAAGACCTGGTGATAAGAAATTTCGCATCATACCATTCACTACAAGAAAATGTACAATTCTGAGTACCGCTGCTGCTCTTGATTCACCGTCTGTTTTGAGTAAGCTTGTTACACCACCTCAGGCTTCTTGCACTGTTACTCCTGCTGAATCTGAGATTACTTATGATGATGCTTCTACTGTTCTTGATGAAACTGGTTCATTGGGTCCCTTTTTAGATGCTACAATTGCTAGGTCTAAACAATTTGAAAATGCTGAAATTCCTAATGAAGATGCCGAAACTCCTGTTAATTCACCTGAGTTTACAAATAATGCTGATGATGATCTTGATGAATTATATGTTGAACTTAATGATGATTTTATTGAAGAATGTCAAGCTACTACTGGTGCAAGTAATATGAAAAGTCTTCTTGAAAAACATGCTATTAAATATAGATTATCTCCTGATGCTAAATTTGCTACATCTCCTATAAACATTAAAGATAAAGATTATGATTTCTCTCTTGATTTAGCACACATAGCTATTGTTGAGAGAGAACCTTTCTGTGGAACCGAAAATCAAAGTGCTGTAGAAGACATGAATGAACTCTCTACTTTGAGTGGTATATTTTCTGAGGACATAAAGATGCGCACTTACTTTGTCACTAAAATATTTCCTTTCTCATTAAAAGAGAAGCTAAAACTTGGTATAATAATTTGTCTCCTGGTTCCATTACTAGTCCTAGTGGTTTGCTTGATACTTTCTTTCGGAAATATTTTCCTGCTAGTGTTCAACGTGATGCTTTGGTAAGAATTTATAACTTTAATCAAGAAGAAGAAGAGAAATTGCATGATGCTTGGACACGGTTTTGCTCTCTAATTAGAGGCCAGCCGAATCATGATTTAGAGAAGAATGATATTCTTGATATATTTTACAGTGGACTAACCGTTGAATCTAGGATATATTTGGATAGTTGTGCTAGTTGTGTTTTCAGGAAACGAACTCCAGAAGAAGCTGAGGAATTATTGGCTAAGATTAGCCAGAATTATGATGATTGGAATATTGCTGAACCTACTCCAACACCTACACCAACACCAAGGAAGAGAGGTATAATTGAATTAGATGAAGAAGTGATGAAGCAAGCCAAGAAATCTCTTAAAGAGAGAGGTATTAAATCTGAAGATGTGAAGAATTTACCTCCTATTGAAGAATTATGTAAGCAAATTCCTCCTACGCCATTAATTGAGGTAAACTCTCTTCAAAGGTCTGATGATAGAGATATTCCTTACTCAAAACCTCCTGCTCAATGCTTAGATGAATTTGATACTTTTATTGCAAAGCAAAGTAATTTTAATATGAGAATAGAGAATTATGTAAGAAAAACATGTTTGCGAAGTAACAACTAGAGGAGGTATTTCTACTCAGGATCCTTTATATCCTGAAGGACAACCTAAAAGAATTGAACAAGATTCTCAACGAATTAATAAACCTAGTGCCCCTTCTAAGAAAAAGAAGAAAAAACATAAAACTGTTGTAGAATCCTCTGAACCTGTTAATGATCCTAATAGTATATCTATTTCTGATGCTGAAACTGAAAGTGGTAATGAACATAACAATGATAGTAATAATACTAATACTAATGATAATGATAATAATGGTAATTCGGATAAGGAAGAAATAGAAGAAGAATCTGAAAAGCATAATAAAAATGAAAAGTACACTAAGGAAGATTTTATTGCTAAGAAAAATGGTAGTGAAAGAGAGCCTTGGGTCCAAAAACAAATGCCTTTTCCTGGTAAGAAACTTAAAACAAAAGAACAAGAACATTATAATAAATTTTGTGAATGGATGAAACCTTTGTTCTTACAAATTCCTTTGACTGATGCTATTAAATTGCCTCCTTATTCAAAATATATGAAAGATATTGTGTCTAACAAAAGGAAAATTCTGATGCACCGGTGTGGTGTTGTTGGCAAACCCCAAGTTGAAGGTATGAAGTAGTGCAGCAGCAAATTTCCCTCAGTTGTGAAACCAAGGTTATCAATCCAGTAGGAAACTAGAATTCTTCTGAAGGTTGTTGGCGGCGCCGTTTACGATAACCAACGCGGAACCTGCACACAACACAACCAAGATACTTTGCCCCAACTTAACAATGAGGTTGTCAATCTCACTGGCTTGCTGTAACAAAGGATTAAACGTATGTGTGGAAAATGATGTTTGTTTGCAGAGAATGAAAGTAACAGGATTGCAGTAGATTGTATTATCAATGTAAAGAAAAGGACCGGGGTCCACAGTTCACTAGTGGTGTCTCTCCATAAATAAATAATAGCATACATGCGGGTAAACAAATTACAGCTGGGCAATTGACAGAATAAAGAACTGCATAACAATGCATATACAAGTCATGATGTCTAGTGTGAGATTCATTTGGGCATTACAACATGATACATAGACCGTCATCGTACTGCATCTATGACTAATAATCCACCTTCAGGATAGCATCCGCAATACCATTCAGTATTAAGTTGTAAGCAACAGATTATTGCATTAAGTAAAGTGTGTAATGTAAGTAGCACAAATATCCTTAGATAAAGAACTACTGTTTTATCCCTAGTAGCAACAGTACATCTACAATCTTAGAGGTTGATGTCACTCCCCCAGATTAAATAGAGACATGAACCCACTATCGAGCATAAATACCCCCTCTTGGAGTCACAAGCATCTACTTGGCCAGAGCATCTATTAGTAACGGAGAGCACGCAAGATCATAAATAACGCACTCACAAGATATATCATGAAGCAAATGACATAGTACTCAATTATTCATCGGATCCCAGCAAACACAACATGTAGCATTACATAAAGATGATCTTGATCATGATAGGCAGCTCACGAGATCTAAACATGATGGCACAATAGGAGAAGACAACCATCTAGCTACTGCTATGTACCCGTAGTCCAAGGGTGAACTACTCACGCATCAGTCCGGAGGCGGGCATGGTGATGTAGAGCCCTCCGGTGATGATTCCCCTCTCCGGCAGGGTGCCGGGAAGAGCTTCTGAACCCTCCCGAACTAGGCTTGACGGCGGCGGCGGCTCTGGAACGTATCGTGGAAAAGTGTTAGGTCTTATTTCGTCGGAGGATTTAAGTAGGCGAAAGGGCAAAGGAGGTGGAGCCCCGAGGGGCCCACACCACATGGTGGCGCGGCCAAGGAGCCTGCCGCGCCACCAACAGGTGTGGCTGCCTCGTGACCCTCCTCTGTATCCTCTTCGGTGTTCTGGATGCTTCCGAGGAAAATAGGGGTATTGGCTTTTGTTTCGTGCAATTCCGAGAATATTTCCTTAACAGCTTTTCTGAAACCAAAAACAGCAGAAAACAGGGAACTGGCACTGTGGCATCTTGTTAATAGGTTAGTCCCAGAAAATGCATAAAAACCATATAAAGTGTATATAAAACATGTAGCAATGGATATAATATAAGCATGGAACATAAGAAATTATAGATACGTTTGAGATGTATCAGGGCGCTGCCGGCATGGTCTCCATCTTCTCCAACAACTTCTCCATCGTCTCCATGATGAAGAAGGAGTAGTCCACCCCTGGACTATGGGTTTGTGGAAGTAACTTATGTATCTCTCCTCTCTCTTGAGCTTCACTAATTAGTACCGTATGAGCTGCTGAATATGATTACGGTCATCTATGTAATACCTTTGTGGTGGATCTCTTATTAAGTTGATATATGTTTGAAGATTGCAATTGTTATGTCTATGTTATGAAAGTAGATGCATATTATGTACCCCGTTCTTGCTTATGTGTTTTGATCCAACATATGTATGAGGGCATGTGAGTGGGAACGTGTGCATTAGTTGGAGTAACGGGGGGTGGCTAGTGGGGTGAAAGTGACAACAGTTCCGCGATCCGCATGGTGGCGCGACCAAGGAGCCTGCCGCGCCACCAACAGGTGTGGCTGCCTCGTGACCCTCCTCTGTATCCTCTTCGGTGTTCTGGATGCTTCCGAGGAAAATAGGGGTATTGGCTTTTGTTTCGTGCAATTCCGAGAATATTTCCTTAACAGCTTTTCTGAAACCAAAAACAGCAGAAAACAGGGAACTGGCACTGTGGCATCTTGTTAATAGGTTAGTCCCAGAAAATGCATAAAAACCATATAATGTGTATATAAAACATGTAGCAATTGGTATAATATAAGCATGGAACATAAGAAATTATAGATACGTTTGAGACGTATCAAGCATCCCCAAGCTTAGTTCTACTCGTCTCGAGTAGGTAAAACGATAACAAGAATAATTTCTGAAGTGACATGCTTTCACACAATCTTGATCATGTAATAATGTAATGCATGTAAACTGAGATCAAATGAATAAAAGTTGTAGTTTATATTGATATCAAATGAGTAATGAGTAAACAAGTAGGAAGAACAAAGTAAAACTTTCAATGAATCAATACTAGAGAACAATCAACCGTGCAAAGTAGATATTAGAGATGATTTAAGCTTCAAGAATAACAATATAATCATCTAATGCATCCAACACTCATGACAACTTTGCGAAAGGATCAAGTTAAGCAATAACAATATGCACGTAGAAAATCATCTCTCTATTTGTTCACTTAAAAACAAGCAAGCGTTCAGCGTTGGTTCCTGGCACCAGGATGTTGTGGCTAAAAAAATAATAAGGGGGGTTTGGAAAGCCAACGGAAGAAAGTCTCACACAGCTGAAAGTGATCATTAGACAAGAGGAAGTCTTACAATCGAAGCTATGCAAGGAGTAGTGATTGCCACACAACGGATGCACATAGAGCTATAAGTGTATGAAAGCTCTCCAATGGAACTAGTGGGGGTGCATCCAACTTGCTTGCTCATGAAGACCTAGAGCACTTTTGAGGAGGCTCATCATTGGAATATACAAGCCAAGTTCTATAATGTAAAGTTCCCCACATAGTTAATGCAAGTAAAACATGAAAACTCTCTCATATGGAGTAAAGGTGCTAAACATGAGAACAAATGATGACTATGAATACTACAGGTGCTATAACATGAGCACAAGTGTGGATAAAGAGTAGTAATGTTGCCCCCTTTTTATTTTTCTTTCTTTCTCTTTTTTTTCCCTTTTTCTATTCTTTTTTACGTTTTCTGTTTCTCTTTTCGATGGCCTCCATGGCTCTTTTCACTTTTAGGGGCAAACATTCTAATATGACAACACACTTTTGATACAAGTAACTCATAAGGAATAAAACATAGTGTATGAAACGGTGCCTCTGCCAGTGTAGCAGGATATGCAATGATCTAGCGTAACATGGGTAAAACCGCACATCAGCTGTAAAGAATCATGCAAGGCAATATATAAATGATAAATGACAACAAGTCATGTAATGTAAGATGGAAGTTGCATGGCAATATATCTCGAAACAGCTATGAAAATGCTGTAGTAGGTAGGTATGGTGGATGTTTTGAGGAAGATATTTGGCTTATGTGTAGGAGAACATGATAAAGATCTCCCACGAGTTTTGGATGTACCCGCGAAGTATGCACCAACTCTCAATGTGAGAAAGGGCAATGCAAAGTACCGAAGAGGCTAGCAAATATGGTGGTGGAAGTGCCATGAAAACCGCAGCTTAGAACTCACAAGTAAAAAGATTCCAACTAGAAATATGATCTTACAAGGCATAATGAAAATCACTCCATGAGGGACTGTGGCAAATGAACAAGTCACTGTTGGGACCCCGACCGTAGCGCATAACACAAAGTCATTACGGTTGTTTTTAACATTAGAAGTCATATATCATTATGCTATCAACTGGATATTTAAGTGTGGCACAGTTTCAAGTTTTCTAGACCAACCATTAATCATTCCACTTTACTAAACCATCATGTTTACCATTAAGCATATTAATATCTCAAAACAACATCAATGATTCAAGTGACACAATTTAATGATCTACAAGATTATGTATCATTTCATCATACCACCTACCACATTTAACATTTTCTGTTCTTAACCAAACACCAATCAACTTATCTAAAAATAAACTCTCCAAGTATTTAACAATGAGATATGAGAGTATAACATAGGAAAACTGACAGCTCTAACAAGAGATGCATGAAAAACGAGAGCTGAAAGTAATGAAGTAACATAGAAGAATACTCAACAAATATAAGTGAAGAATACGAGTATTCAAAAGAAAAAGCGGAGCGTGTCTCTCTCCCACAAAGGAATGCTAGGATCCATTTTATTCAGAGAATGAAAATAACAAAAACAAAAACAAAAACGAATAAACGCTTCAAGTAAAGCACATAAGATGTGTCGGAATTAAAATATAGTTTCACTAGAGAGGACCTGATAGGTTGTTGATGAAGAAGGGGATGCCTTGGGCATCCCCAAGCTTAGACGCTTGAGTCTTCTTGAAATATGCTTGGGTGACCCATGGGGGCATCCCCAAGCTTAGGCTCTTTCATCTTCTTGATCACATCATATCATCCTTCTCTCTTGATCCTTGAAAACTTTCTCCACACCAAACTCAAAGTAGACTTCATTAGAGGGTTAGTGCATAATAAAAAATACTTATATTCTGCATGGACAAAACCATTACACATGCTGCTGGACAACTGGTATTTTATGGAACAAAAAGATCCATTCAAAAACAGCAAAAGGAGCAATGCAAAATAAATGGCAGAATCTGTCAAAAACAGAACAGTCCGTAAAGAAGAATTTTTTCGAGGCACTTAACTTGCTAAAATCAGAAAACTCAAAACTAATGAAAGTTGCATACATATCTGAGGATCACCCACAAAAAATCCCAGGTCATTTTGATTTTTCTGTGAATTCTTATGAATTAAACGGTGGACAGCAGAAAACTGTTTCTGCGCAGGAATCCAAATCTAGCATCAACTTTCTACTAGAGGCTTAACTTGACACAACAATGCAATAAAATAAAGATACAAAGGATTTGCTACAAAGGTGAGCATGTTTCTTGACTCAACAAAATAAAATAACAGAAATAAAAAGGTGGCTTGTCTCCCATAAGCGCTTTTCTTTAACGTCTTTCAGCTAGGCACAGAAAGTGATATTCAAGTGTTTCCAAGAGATGAAGCATCAACATCAATAATTTCATCCAAGACATAGTTTTTTGTAATAGGTGCTTTAGGTATCCATGAAGGTGCCCTATTACGTAAATCATTATCATCATTTTTAGGCATATTAGGAGGTTTTTGTTTGGGAATGTAGATGAACTTTTGCTCCCTTCCTACAAAGGTATTCTCTTTCTTAGTTTTAATAGAGGAAAAAGTTGAACTTAAAGTTTCCATAGCTTCTTCTAATTCATCTATTCTATGATTATGAGTATCAAGGGTGTCGCTAGTTTCTAAAGCAGTGATTCTTCCATTAATATCCTCTATTGATTCATTACCCTTGCTAGCATTATCAAGAAAAAAATTCTCCATAGAATCCAACCTTTTAATAACATCTTACAAAGTGATCTCAGTTTTAATTTCTTTAGCAGGTGGTGGTGATCCTACCAAACTCTCAATTAAATTGCAGGCTTCCAAAGCAGGTGTACCAATAAAGTTATCCCCCGTAAGAGTGTCAAGAACATACCTATATCAACTAGAAATACCAACATAAAAATTCCTAAGAAGGATTAAAGTGGAATGTTTCTTAGTGCATTTTTGATGAGCATCATTTATCCTATACCATGCATCTTTCAAACTTTCTCTTCCTTGTTGTTTAAACGAACGAACTTCAACTTCAGGACTACCCATTTTTTAGCAAACTCTAATGAAACCGAAATAAAAGATAAATGCAAGTAACTATTTTTTTTTTGATATTAAGCAAACAAGACAGTAATAAAAATAAACTAAGCAAGACAATAAGAAAATAAAAAGATTAGGTGTGAGAGACTCCCCTCGCAGAAGAGCTTACTTTCCCCGGCAACGGCGCCAGAAAAGAGCTTGATGCACCGGTGTGGTGTTGTTGGGAAACCCAAAGAGGAAGGTATGAAGTAGTGCAGCAGCAAATTTCCCTCAGTTGTGAAACCAAGGTTATCAATCCAGTAGGAAAATAGAATTCTTCTGAAGGTTGTTGGCGGCGCCGTTTACGATAACCAACGCGGAACCTGCACACAACACAACCAAGATACTTTGCCCCAACTTAACAGTGAGGTTGTCAATCTCACTGGCTTGCTGTAACAAAGGATTAAACGTATGTGTGGAAAATGATGTTTGTTTGCAGAGAATGAAAGTAACAGGATTGCAGTAGGATTGTTTATCAGTTTGAGAAAAAAGGACCGGGGTCCACAGTTCACTAGTGGTGTCTCTCCATAAATAAATAATAGCATACATGCGGTTAAACAAATTACAGCTGGGCAATTCACAGAATAAAGAACTGCATAACAATGCATATACAAGTCATGATGTCTAGTGTGAGATTCATTTGGGCATTACAACATGATACATAGACCGTCATCCAACTGCATCTATGACTAATAATCCACCTTCAGGATAGCATCCGCAACAACATTCAGTATTAAGTTGCAAGCAACAGATTATTGTATTAAGTAAAGTGTGTAATGTAAGTAGCACAAATATCCTTAGATAAAGAACTACTGTTTTATCCCTAGTAGCAACAGTACATCTACAATCTTAGAGGTTGATGTCACTCACGCAGATTAAATAGAGACATTAACCCACTATCGAGCATAAATACCCCCTCTTGGAGTCATAAGCATCTACTTGGCCAGAGCATCTACTAGTAACGGAGAGCATGCAAGATCATAAATAACGCACTCACAAGATATATTATGAAGCAAATGACATAGTACTCAATTATTCATCGGATCCCAGCAAACACAACATGTAGCATTACAAAAAGATGATCTTGATCATGATAGGCAGCTCACAAGATCTAAACATGATGGCACAATAGGAGAAAACAACTATCTAGCTACTGCTATGGACCCGTAGTCCAAGGATGAACTACTCACGCATCAGTCCGGAGGCGGGCATGGTGATGTAGAGCCCTCCGGTGATGATTCCCCTCTCCGGCAGGGTGCCGGGAAGAGCTTCTGAACCCTCCCGAACTAGGCTTGACGGCGGCGGCGACTCTTGAACGTATCGTTGAAAAGTGTTCGGGTGTTAGGTCTTATTTCGTCGGGGGGTATTTGTAGGCGGAAGGGCGAAGGCGGTGGAGGCCCGAGGGCCCCACACCACGTGGCCGCGCGGCCAGGGGGGGCCCGCGCCGGGACATGGTGTGGGCACCTCGTGGCCCCACTCCGTCTCGTCTTCGGTGTTCTGGAAGCTACCGAAAAAAATAGGGACTTTGGCTTTTGATTCGTCCAATTCCGAGAATATTTCCTTAACAGTTTTTCTGAAACCAAAAACAGCAGAAAACAGGGAACTGGCACTGTGGCATCTTGTTAATAGGTTAGTCCTAGAAAATGCATAAAAACCATATAAAGTGTATATAAAACATGTAGCAATTGGTATAATATAAGCATGGAACATAAGAAATTATAGATACGTTTGAGACGTATCAAATTCCTAATAAGGAAATATCTACTATGCTTGCTAATTACTCTTTCAATGGCAAGGTTCCAAAGAAGTTGGGTGATCCAGGTATACCAACCATTCCTTGCTCTATCAAAAATAATGATGTTAGAACTGCTCTATGTGACTTGGGAGCAGGAGTTAGTGTTATGCCTTTCTCTCTTTACAAGAGACTTTATTTGGATAAGTTGATACCTACTGATATATCTTTGCAAATGGCTGATGAATCTACTGCTATTCCTATTGGTATTTGTGAGGATGTTCTTGTTCAAGTGGCTAATAATTGTTTAATCATGACTGATTTTGTTGTGCTTTGAAATGCCTGAAGATGATAATATGTCTATTATTCTTGTAAGACCTTTTCTGAACACTGCAGGGGCTGTTATTGATTGCAATGAAGGAAAAGTTACTTTTCATGTGGATGACAAGGAACATACTGTTTATTTCCCCAAGAGAGTGGATAAAATTTATGGAGTCAATACAATTAGTAATTTGAGGTCTATCAAAGTGGGAAGTATTGATTGCCCTTATAAAGAAGAATACAAAACTCTTATGATTGGATCCATACCAATACAATACAAGGTAACATGAGTGTCTCACAATGTTTGAATCCTTTTATGTCATCTAAAATTTATTTGGTGGCAAGACTTGATCAACCTTGTTAACAAATATGTTTTAAATGCATAGAGGCGCTAAACAACTTTCTTTCTCTCATCCTTGTTTTGCCTACTGTAATGTCATTTAGTTTGCAAAGTTTAGTTGTATTTGGTGTTAGAAAACAATTTTTCCACATTAAATTTATTAATGCAAAATACCAGAAAATGTGAAAAATAAAAGTTCTCAGAAAATTAAAAAATTTATGTCAAAAATCCTATTTTTCGAGGAGGGTCCTGGGAGTACCAGAGAGTGGCCAGGGGGACCCACAGGGCCACCACACCACATGGTGGCGCGGCAGCCCTTGGGCCGCGCCAGCACATGGTGTGGGACCCCCAGGTCCCTCCACTTACTCTCCTTCCTCCCCAACCTTTCTCTCTCCCGACCAAACACATCCAACTTCGAAAATTTCATGTTCTTGCTGTTCTTCCTTTGCAATTTCGATCTCCTTGCTCAGCCCATCTTTGCTGCTGAGATTTGGGGCATTTGCTCTCCGGTATGTGACTCCTCCGTTCATCCAAATAGAATTTTGTTTAGTGGATTATATCTTGAGTATTTTGCTACTGTAGATGTCATGTTTAGTGAGTTTGAATGCTTGTTCTAAGTTTGAATAACTAGTTTTGATGCATGGTTAAGCCTCTAGCAAGTCACTATAGTAGTTTCCCTTCATTTAGTTGGCTCAAAATCAATTTTTATGACATTTGTTAAAAATTTCAGAATATGGAGTGGAACACACATCCCATCAACCAACATGAAATTGTGGTGCATGAAGTCATGAGAGTTCACCGTGAAGAGGGTGTATTTCCCGCTGCTTACCCATGCTCAGAATTCATGAATGCTGCAGGGATTTTTCATGATGTTCAAACTCTAATCTCCAATGCAGCATTGGAATATTTTGCTAGTGATGAACCTAACCAATATGAAAAATTAGCTATGTCTGTGGTGCAGGATTTTTCTTGCGATTTGTCCTCCTCTAACCCCATGGTGCACTATAAAATTTACAATAAAACTGTCCATTTGCCCTTTGATGATTTTTGTGCAGCGATTAGAGTGCCACAATGGGGATCGCGAGAGAATATGAAGGAGAAGCCTAAACCATTGATGGACATGTACAAGGACATTTGCCAAGGGAGAAGTTTCTCGCAAGAGAGTGGTAAAATTCAAAGTATTCATCTCCCATCCATTCGATATTTTGCTTACTTTATCACAAAGTGTGTTCTTGCTAGGAAAGTTGCAAGTAAATTATCTGTGCTTGACTTAGCTTTTCTAGCTGCTGCTTTGCGTGGTGATAGAACTTATAATTTGGGTGCGCTGATTGCTTACCATCTTACTACTAATCGTGATAAAGATGGAGTTTGTGGAGGTCTCATTGCCTCTCGTTTACTAGCTATGCATGGTTTAGTACCTCATCATTTTGATTTTCAGCTTTCCATGGAAAAGCTAGATATTCTTTCCATGAGGAAACATGGCTTTGTTGCTGCTAATAGTAACTCAAGTAACCTCATTTATGAGATAACCTTTTCCAAGAAATCAGCATGGAAAACATCTACATCTGTTAGAACTGTCAGGTTGCCTGTGCCGTCGTTTAACCTTGATGCCAGGGCTAGTTGGTCACTCTCGGAGGCTGAGATTGATGCACTAGTGGGGCAACAAGCCCAGGACGTGGAGGACGATATGGAGGAGCCCGAGGATGACGTTGGGCAGCCCCCAGAGACCGCTGGTTTCACATACCCGGATCCGGGGTACGCAGGACCTTCCGGCTCTTCCGCCACTGTAGCCGAGCAAGAGTACGATCACACCAGGTTTGACCCATCGGGTTGGAGTTCATACTCACCATGGGATTGATCTCCACTTAGGCCAAAAGCCTAAGCTTGGGGGGAGGTATACCGATAGATCACTCATCTATATATCATTATCATTCGGTACTTTGTATATCCATGTTTCGCTTTCGTTTTCTTTCTTTCTTTATTTTGTTCATGTTTCACTTTACTTTCTAAAACTCAAAAAGACCAAAAATATTTCTTTTATTTCTCTTGCTAGTTCATTTAAGTCTCTAGTATTAGTATGCTTAGTGTTTAATTCGGTTCAATATGCAAAAACACAAAAATATTTTGCTTCGTTGTTTGCTGTTTTGAGCAGGGACAGATTTCTGCTGTCCACCGTTTAATTAATAACTTTTCACAGAAAAATCCAAATGACCTGAAATTCCGTAAGCATAATCCTCAGATATGTATGCAACTTTCATTAGTTTTAAGTTTTCTGATCTGAGCATGTTAGAGGCCTCAAAAAAATTTCGTCTTTGCTGGCTGTTCTGTTTTAGTTCCTAAATCCGAAAACCCAAAAATATTTCTTGTTTCTCTTTGGTTTTCTATAGCTTGTTTCAGAGTTCATCACCTTCAGTTACTCCGTGAAGCTTGGCTATTATTTCATATCTTTCAAGCGCACAAGTGAAAAGGCAATAATGATGATCTATGACAATCCGAGTTGGGTAAGAGGATGGTAATGAACTCTATTTGTTTTTCATTTTTGTACATATACTCATTAATGTGAGCATGCTTAGATGGTTCGCATAAGGTATATGTCGATTGGTGGATGCTTAGTAGTTCATGTTCTCTTATGATCAATCCCAATTTATTAATGGTGGATGACATGTTCTATGGATGTTTGCTTGCATTGTTCTGTTCATAGTAGAGTATGACATTGTGGTATCCTCCTCTGAATAATTCATTTGAATCGACTTGGCACATCCTCACTGATGACCCATAATTATAGGGGATCGCAACAGTCTTCGAGGGAAGTAAAACCCAAATTTATTGATTCGACACAAGGGGAGCCAAAGAATATTTATAAGCCTTAACAGATGAATTGTCAGTTCAGCTGCACCTGTGAATAGACTTGCTCGAGACAGATTATCAGTAGCAACAGTTTTATAGTAGTGACAGTAGTGAAATAACAGCAGCAGTGAAATAAAGACAGCAACAGTGATTATAGTAGACAGCAGGATTAAAATACTGTAGGCACAAGGACGGATGTACGGGCGTTGCATGTATAGGATAATTCATGTAATATCAAGACATAGGCATTTGCAGATAAATAAGATAAAGCATCCAAGTATTTATTAACCATAGGCATGTATTCCAATTTAGTTGTGCGTGCTCGCAATGAGAAACTTACACATCATCTTTTGTCCTACCAGCCCGTTTGCAGCGAGGTCTCAAGGGAATCTACTGTTAATTAAGGTACTCCTTTTAATAAAGTACCAGAGCAAAGCATTAACACTCCGTGAACACACGTGTTCCTCACATCACAGCCATCCCCTCCGGCTGTCCCAATTATTGTCACTTTGGGGCCTTCGGTTCCGGACAATAATATGTGTATACAACTCATAGCTATGATCTAAAACATTGATTATCCTCATGATACAATAACATGTTCAGATCTGAAATCATGGCACTCAGGCCCTAGTGTCAAGCATTAAGCATAACAAGTTGCAACAATGACGTAAAACACCGATAACGGATACTAGGCACCATGCCCTAATGATATTACAGCTATTACATGAACGATCTCATCCAATCCCTACCATCCCCTCAAGCCTACAGCGGGGAATTACTCACACATGGATGGGGGAAACGATGATGGTTGATGGAGAGGCGTTGGTGATGACGATGGTGATGATCCCCTTCGATTCCCCGTCCCGGCAGGGTGCCGGAACAGAGATTTCTGGTCCCCGAATTGAGTTTCGAGGTGGCGGCGGCGCACGGAGGTGTTTCTGGGAAAAGTGATGAACGTCTTCCCGTTTTTAGGTCAGAGAGACCTTATATCCGAGAGGGGGGTGCGAGGAGGCAAAAGAGCCACCCTCACGTGATGTTGGCGCGGCCAGGGGCCTGCCGCGCCAGCACCCTGTGAGGTGGGCCCGTTGCCCCCCTCCGTCTGGCCTTCTGGCTCCGTGGGTCTTCGGGCAAAATAGGAACTTTGGCATTATTTCTGCTGTTTTTCCTGAAAGTTGATTTTCTGCACAAAAACGAAACACCAGGGCAATTCTGCTGAAAACAGCGTTAGTCCGTGTTAGTTGCATTCAAAAAACACAAGTTAGAGGCAAAACAATAGCAAAAGTGTTCGGGAAAGTAGATACGTTTTGGACGTATCAACTCGCCCCAAGCTTAGCTTATTGCTTGTGCTCAAGCAATTCAGTTAACAACTGAGTGCGATAAAAGAACTTTCACGAACACATTTGCTTCATATGATGTAAATATTCTCATTATCTGGCAAATGCTTAGGCTATTCATAATAAGATATATATAAATGGTGTCACCTAGTTAGTTATGTAAACTATGAAGAGATGCCAATCATACCAATAGTAAATAACATGAAACATATCAATTCACAGGATTGCAAAGCTCATAAGAAAGTATGATAAGGTGGTATCTCGCTTGCCCGAAAGTGTAAAGCAAAACATAAATGCCCAGGCACCTCTGAGATTCAAGAGTAGAATAGAGATAAAGATATCAAAGATAAAAGTATCAAAGTTACACCGCAGTTAACAGTATTCTGGGACAAGCACATTTCACTAAGAATGACAATTATGCTCTCAACAAGGTGCTCAAAGAAGGATGGTGACTCAACAGTAAGTAAAAGATATGCCCTTCATTGAGGGAAGCAGGGATTTAACATGTGCTAGAGCTTTTCATTATTTTGAAAACAGAGATAAAATTGTTTTTGAGTGGTGGTTGTTCCGTCAACGAATGGCAATAGAGTTCTTGTTATCTTCCATACTAAGTAAGTTGAGAGCGGTTCCGAATTATTTTAAAATCAAGCATTTATAATATGCATCTTTATATTTTATCTTTTTGATATTTTGACACTCCTCCCAACCTTTGCTTTTCACAAACCATGGCTAGCCGAATCCTCGGGTGCCCACCAGCAATCACATACCATGGAGGAGTGTCTATTTTTCACTTTTCAAAACTTTTTATATTATAGTGGTCTAACCAGCTCTTTGCAATATTAGTGACAAGCAGATAAAGCATGCAAGTCGGTTACTTAATTAGTATGGAAGATAACAAACCCAACTAATACTTCCTCATGAGCTCGAAACAGTGGCACAAATTGAGAAGTGTTTGAAAGTTTTAAAGATAGCACATGCAAATTTACTTGAATGGTTTGAAATGCCATACATAGGTATTTATGGTGGACTCTTTGAAATAACTTGGTTTTCAGGGATTTGGAAGCACAAGCAATATTGCTTAGTACAAGTGGAGGCTAGCAATAGAAAGGGAAGCGGCAATTCAAGAGAGCAATAACCGTCATAATCATGCTTGCGACAAAATAAAATTAACGGAGGCATAAAAGTGATACTAGAACTCTGAGGCAAAATAAATCATCAAGCCTTAATTGAGTCTTTGTTTTCAGTCATATACATGTGTTAGCATGTGCCAAGTCGATACAAATGAATTTGTTCAGAGTAGGATACCACAATGTCATACTCTTTCATGAACAAAACAATGCAAGCAAATATCCATAGAAACATGTCATCTACTATTAATAAATTGGAATTGATCATAAGAGAACATAAACAACTAAGCATCCACCAATCGACATATATCTTATGCGAACCATCTAAGCATGCTCACATGAATGAGTATATGTACAAAAATGAAAAACAAATAGAGTTCATTACAAGCCTCTTACCCAATTCGAATTGTCATATATCGTCATTATTGCTCTTTCACTTGTGTGGCTTGAATAATATGAAATGAAAACCAATCTCCACGGAGTAATGGATGGCATTGAGCTCTGAAACAAACTATACAAAACCAAAAGAAACAACAAATGTTTTTGGGAATTTCGGATTTAGAAACTAAAAACAGAACATCTTGTGAAGACGAATTTTTTCGAGGACCTTAACATGCTCAGATCATAAAACTCAAAACTAATGAAAGTTGCGTACATATCTGAGGATCATGCACAAGAAATTTCAGGTAATTTGGATTTTTCTACAGGAAGTTATGATTTAAACGGTGGACAGAAGAAATCTGTCCCTGCGCGAAACACCAAACAGCAAAGTAAAATATTTTTGTGTTTTTTGCATATTGAACTGAATTAAATACTAAGCATACTAATACTAGATACTAAAGCAAACCAGCAAGAGAAATAACAAAAATCTTTTTGGTATTTTTGAGTTTTGGAAAGCAAAGCAAAACATGAACAAATAAAAGAAAGAAAACTAAAACGAAACATGGATATACAAAGTACCGATGTAATGATATATAGGT
The DNA here is from genome assembly GCA_026929855.1 of Poa annua. Lineage (NCBI taxonomy): Eukaryota > Viridiplantae > Streptophyta > Magnoliopsida > Poales > Poaceae > Poa > Poa annua. Next base: position 92,470,793 of record CM049437.1, read on the forward strand.
GAGTGTGCTATCGGTATACCTCCCCCCAAGCTTAGGCTTTTGTCCTAAGTGGGAATCAGCCCCATGGTGCCCAGTTCTGGGCTTCGTCGTGGTATGTCGAAGACCCTTCCCCATAATACGAGCTCGAAGATGCGCCGGCGTAGTGCGTGGTGTAGTCTTCCTCGGGTGTCTCCTCCACACCATGCTCCCTGTAGAAGCCTAGTGTGCTCAACCGCTCGTCCAACTCCACCACCGAGTACGACCACGGCCTCCTGTCAATACTGAACAAACCGGGCTGCGGCAAAGGGATTTCCCTTTCACTATCGTTAGAAAACATTAGCTTAAATACAAGGTTATCCAGAGTGGATCCATTAGTGACAATTTGATGACCTTTCATTGCAGCAAGGTCGAGATAGCAAGGAGCAAGTAATGTATCATTAGGATCAATATGCAGCCCCAAATTTGCAAAAATACGTGAGGCAATAATCCCTCCATAAATGGGCCCCTTAGCAGCTAAGCGGCGAGCAATCAAGTTACCAAGGTTAAATGGGAATTCACCCTTAAGTGCAGCAAGAAGAAATGCAAGGTGATAGTTAGAAATATTACTAGTGTTATCCCTACCAAGCACACTAGTGGCAATGTAGTAAGCAAAATACTTAATAGCTGGGAACTGAATGTTCCTTATCTTGCCACGTTGTGTGGAGCGGGTGTCATCATTTGTCACCTCCTGGTAGATTTGCGCCAAATCCTTCGGGTCCTTCTGAATCTTCTTTGATGTCCCTGTGTCCGCTGTACCTATCACGTCACAAAAAGTACGCAGAGCCAGGGTAACAGGCATATCATAAATCTTAAAGGAAACAGAAGAGCCAAATATTTTGTTGTTGAGAGCAAAACTCTCAGCAAAAATCTTGTTAAGCCTGACATATTGGGGACTCTCATCCAACATGTAAGAAGTCAGGCCCACCCTTTCCACAAGGGTTTGGAAATCCTCAAGTAAACCTGCAGCACTAAGAAAGTCATTACATGGGCGGGATGCTGAGTTTGGGCAACCATCATCCCGCTCATCTCCAATGCTTGGTGCTAGGATTTCCTCGTTGTAGGATTGCCTAACGCGAGTAGCAGCTCTTGAGGGCTTTGCCCTCCTTGGTGTATCCCTCTCAAACATGTCTCCCTAGGTATGGTTATGCATCTTCCTTTTCTGAAATTTTTAGCAAATATCATAAAAATTGATTCTTAGCCAACTAAATGAGGGGAAACCGCTATAGTGACTTGCTAGAGGCTTAAGCATGCATCAAAACTAGTTATACTAACTTAGAACAAGCATTTAAACTCACTAAACATGACACCTACAGCAGCGAAATACTCAATATATAATCCATTAAACAAAATTCTACTTGGATAATCGGAGGAGGCACATACCGGAGAGTGAATACCCCAAATCTCAGCAACAAAGATGGGCTGAGCAAAGAGATCGAAAATCCGAGGCAAGAACAGGAAGAACACGAGATTTTTCGATTTCGCTGTGTTTGGTCGGGAGAGAGAAAGAGTGGGGAGGAAGATGACTAAGTGGAGGGCCTAGGTGGGTCCCCTTCATGTGCTGGCGCGGCCAGCTCCTTGCCGCGCCACCACCTGAGGTGGGGCCATGGTGGGTCCCCCTGGCCACCTCTTGGCATTTCCAGAACCTCCCCAGAAAAATAAAAATTTTGGTATAAAAAATTTTAATTTCTGAGATTTTTTTTTTCATTTTCTGGTATTTTGCATTAATAATATTAATATTGAAAAATTGTTTTCTAACACCAAATGCAACTAAACTGTGCAAACTAAATGATATTACAGTAGGTAAAACAAAGAGGAGAAGAAAAATGTTGTTTAGCTCTTCCATGCACTTAAAACATGTTTGTTAGCAAGGTTGATCAAGTCTTACCACCAAACAAATTTTAGATGACATAAAAGGATTCAAACATTGTGAGACACTCATGTTACCTTATATGGTATTGATATGGATCCAATAACAAGAGTTTTGAATTCTTCTTTATAAGGGCAATCAATACTTCCCACTTTGATGGACCTCACATTAGTAATTGTATTAACTCAAGGCATTTTATTCATTTTCTTGGGGAAATTGACAGTATGTTCCTTGTCATTTACATTGAAAGTTACTTTTCCTTTATTGCAATCAATAACAGCCCCTGAAGTGTTTAGAAAAGGTCTCCCAAGAATAATAGACATATTATCATCTTCAGGCATTAAACAATTATTAGCTACTTGAACAGGAACGTCCTCACAAATGCCAACAGGAACATCAGTAGATTTATCAGCCATTTGCAAAGATATATCAGTAGGTATCAATTTATCAAGGTAAAGTCTCTTGTAAAGAGAGAAAGGCATAACACTAACTCCTGCTCCCAAGTCACATAGAGCAGTTCTAACATAATTAATTTTGATAGAGCAAGGAATGGTTGGTATACCTGGATCACCCAACTTCTTTGGAACCTTGCCATTGAAAGAGTAATTAGCAAGCATAGTAGATATTTCCTCATTAGGAATTTTCCTTTTGTTAGAAACAATATCTTTCATATATTTAGAATAAGGAGGTAACTTAATAGCATCAGTCAAAGGAATTTGAAAGAACAAAGGTTTCATCCAATCACAAAATTTATTATAGTGTTCTTGTTCTTTGGTTTTAAGTTTCCTAGCAGGAAAAGGCATTTGTTTTTGGACCCAAGGTTCTCTTTCACTACCATGTTTCTTAGCAATAAAATCTTCCTTAGTGTACTTTTTATTTTTAGTGTGTTTTTCAGGTTCCTCTTCTATTTCTTCCTTATCCGAATTATCATTCTTATCATTATCATTGGCATTATTATTATCATTGTTAAGTTCATTACCAATTTCAGTTTCAGCATCAGAAACAGATATACTATTAGGATTGTTAACAGGTTCAAAGGGTTCTACAACAGTTTTATGTTTCTTCTTCCTTTCTTAGAAGGGGCACTAGGTTCATTAACTTGTTGAGAATTTTGTTCAATTCTTTTAGCATGTCCCTCAGGATATAAAGGATCTTGAGTAGATTTACCACCTCTAGTTGTTACTTCACAAACATGTTTTTCTTTATCTATAGAGGCATTCATTAACATTTCTTTTTGCACTTTAGAAAGTTGTTCAATTTGAGTTTGAACCATATGAAAGTGTTTAATAAGTATTTTAACATCATTGGAGGTTCTATCAACAATATCATGCAAGTTACTAATAGCGCAAGAGTTTTCTATTAAATGATTCTCAATTCTCATATTAAAATTACCCTGCTTAGCAATAAAAGTATCAATTCATCTAAGCATTGATCAGGAGGTTTAGAGTAAGGAATATCTCCATCAACAAACCTTTGGAGAGAGTGTACCTCAATTATGCGTGAAGGAGGAATTGGCTTACATAACTCTTCTATAGGAGGTAAATTCTTCACATCTTCAGATTTAATACCCCTCTCTTTAAGAGATTTCTTAGCTTCCTTCATCACTTCATCATTTAATTCAATCATACCTCTCTTCCTTGGTGTTGGTGTAGGTGTTCGAGTAGGTTCAGGAATATTCCAATCATCATAATTCTGGCTTATCTTAGCCATTAATTCCTCAGCTTCTTCTGGAGTTCGTTTCTTGAAAACACAACTAGCACAACTATCCAAATATGTCCTAGATTCAACGGTTAGTCCACTGTAAAATATATCAAGAAGATCATTTTTCTCTAAATCATGGTTCGGCTGGCCTCTTATTAGAGAGCAAAACCGTGTCCAAGCATCAGGCAATTTCTCATCCTCTTCTTGATTAAAATTATAAATCTTTAACAAAGCATCGCGTTGAGCACTAGCAGGAAAATATTTCCGAAAGAAAGTATCAAGCCGGATTGGTGCCTCCGTATTCGCCTTTCCTCGAGGCCGTCCTGGAGTTCTACTAGATCCACCTTCTCCACCTACACCCCAACGCTGTCCTCGTGCTCTCCATCTTCGCCTACTTGTGTGAGGCGTATCTGGGTGTGCAGCCCTCGGTGGCCCTCTTCCGGAGCTTCTACGCGCTCCGGAACACCGCGAAGGCCGAGCGGACGGGGTGCGTGTCCTTCCGCATTGCGGACGGCATCGGGGACGTCTACATCCCCATGTCGTGGAGCGACGAGAAACCCGTCACGGCAGTGTCGAAGAAGGTGGACGACTTCAGGCAGAAGTGGTTCCTCATCGGCGTCAAGTCGCAGAGCTCCTTCCTCGAGGTCCCGGAGGCGCCACCCGTGAAGAACACCCATTGGGGGAAGCAGGCCTTCCAGGGCCCGAAGATCGGGGGCCTCGTGGCGCGCATGAGGGCGCTTCGGGAGAATGGCCTCACCGGCCAGATGATCGCGGAGGACTTCGTGCGCCGCCGCATCGCGCCCCTACAGGCGCATAAGAAGCCGATGTGGATGTACGCGGGTCCCTCCGACTCGATGCGACTCCACCCCTGCGACCATCTCCCCGCCGTCGTCGAGACCATCATGGGCGGCCTCTTCATCAACCCCGACGTGTCCGTGACGGTTGCGGCGGAGCTGAGGCCTCTTCATCAGATAAACCTGGCCTCGCGCCTGGCGATTCTGGAGCGGATGCCCACCTTCACCCCACTAGGCCTGGCGGGGGAAGAGGAGGAAGATGGGCCCATGCCCGTGGCGAGGGGACAAGACGCTGCGGAGTCGCCGTACGCGTCTGACGCCGAGCAGGGCGACGATGCGGCTGGGGCCGTTCCCTCTGCAGGCGGGGCGAGCTCGTCAAGGGCCTCGCCCCCTCCTGAGGAGGTCTTCGAGCTCTCCTCCAGCGACGATGAGGAGGCCGAGGCGGGGCGACAGGAGCCCCGAACCAAGGCGGCCCACGATAGGCCTGCCGGGGAGCCCCCAAGCGCTTCCCTCAAGAGGAAAGCTGAGGCGGCTCCTGAGGGATCCAGAGTCCGGGCCACGCCTTCTTGTCGTTCGTCCGGCATGGCGTGGGTTGACACCCGCGCCAAGAAGACAGGGTAAGTGTTTTTGGTTTTGATTTCCTCCTTCGGTCTTTGCTTGTTTGCTCTCTCTGACAGATTTTCTCGATCTCTGCCAGCGACCCGGCGCCTACAAAGCGCCGTAGGCTCCGCAAGGCCGCGGACGTGAAGAAGGCCGCTCCAGAGGCCGCGGCAGAGGCCGCCACAGAAGAGGCCTCGAGGCCTGCGGAGGAAACCCCCGCAGGCCCTCACGGGTCGCTCCCCAGGCCGAGGCCACCGCGCCGCCTCTGGAGGAAAAATGCCCTGAGGAGCAGGTGGAGAAGGCGGCCACTCCGCCGCGCGCTGCGACCCCGCCAGCACAGCAGGAGGCCGCGGCGGACACTACTTCGGCCCCGAGCCCGCCGAAGGTCGACGAGGCAGTGGGGGCTGAACTCCCACCGCCCCCGCCAAGCACCAAGGCGGAGGGGGAAGCGGCAGCTGCGGAGCAGGCCTTTCCTACCCCGGGGGCCCAGGGCGAGGTGCCGCCTGAGGGGGGCAACGCCGGCGCGCAGGACGCGGGCGTCGAAGCGGAGGACGCGCCTCCGAGCCCCCGAGCCTGCGCAGAGACTCCCCGCTCCAAGCTTGACGCGGGAGCAGGGCCCTCCGCCCCGAGCGAGGCCTCCCGGACCCTTGTCCTCGGAAGCTGGGACTGGAGCAGGGGGCGACGCGACGTCGCCTTCCGCTTGGTGCGGGAGTCCCTGGAGGGGCTGGAGGCCCACCTTGCCCAGGAGGACCGGGAGCTCGCCCGGCAGCGAGACGAGCTCGCAGAGGCCTGGGCCGCGTTCCACGCGGCTGTGGAGGCTCGCCGGCGGAGCGATCAGGCCTTGCAGGCGGAGCGCGAGGAGGCGCAGCGCTTCGCCGAGGAGGTCCGCGAGGGCGCCATGCGCGACGCCGAGGAGCTTCTGCAGCCCTTGAAGGCCGAGCGCCGGGCAGCGGCGGAAGACTTGGTCGCGGCCAGGGCAGAGCGGGAGGCCGTGGAGCACTCCCTGGCGGCCAAGCACCACGAGCTTGTCGAGCTTGAGGCTAAAATCCTCGCCGACTCTAAGACCGTGCGGACCGCCCTGGAGGGGGTCTGCGCGAGCTTGGACGCCAGGGGGCGGGGCCTGAGCGAGCGCGAGGAGGACGTGCGCCGCCGCGACGAACAGCTGGCGCTGAGGGAGCAGGAGCTGTCAGGGCAGCGCGCCGCCCTCGAGGCCCGCGAGGAGAGCCTGGCTGCGGCCCTCGGCAGGTATGAACGCGAGGTGGCTACCCACAAGGGGCATGTGGAGCACTTCAACACGCGGTTCGCCGAGCAGAAGGCGGAGGCCGAGAAAGAGTTCCAAACCCGAGAGAAGGCGTACCGCGCCGCTGTCTCCCGCGACTACGCCGAGAAATTCACCAAGCAGGAGACCCGCTTCAAGAAGAGGCTTGGCGAGAGCGGCACCCGGATCCACCAGCTTGAGAACATGAACGCTACCCTCGTCTCCAAGGTGAAGCGCGAAACGGATTGCCGCCGCGTCGCTGAGGAGGCCCGCAAGCGCACGGAGCAGGACCTCGCCTCCCTCATGGCCGATATGGAGGAGATGAACCAGCAGGTGGGCCCTGCTGTGGAGAAGGCGGTGGAGGCGGCCGAGAGCGCCAAGGCGGCGCAGGTGCTGTCGCAGCAGCGGGAGCGCATGTTCCAGTCCTTGGTGGCCCGGGGCCGCGAGCTCGCCGCGAAGCTGGGAGTGGATGCGCCGACCGTCCCCCTTCAAGGCAACTCCGACGCCGCCACCTACCTCATGTACTTCGAGGAGCTCTTCTCAGCGCTCGAGGGCCCTGCTGCCGAGCTCCGCGACGTCGTTGACGAGGAGTGCCGCCAGCTCCTGGCGGTGGCGGTTGACCGCATCTTCACCAACCTCCAGAACCTCCAGCCTGGCTTCGAATTCACCACGGTGACCGAGCCTCTCGAGGGGGAGAAAGGGTGGAAGATCTCCAACGCCATCCGCGACCAGGTCGACGACTTCTGCAGCCGCTTCAAGCGGGCCGCGGCGGAGGATGAGGAGGACGACGATGAGGATGGCGAGCCTGGAGAAGAAGACGACGGCGAGGCCTCCGCTTGATTTCTTCCTAAGGCTTCCTCCTGTAACACGCTTGTAGCGCCGCGGGGATGTTTGCTTTAAAGACTTTTGCTTTGCAGTTTGTAATGTACTTCGTATTTTTAAACAGGTGTTGCTAAGCCTGTGTGTGTGCCCCTCGAGGGCCTTTTGCTTTACTTCCATGTCTTTTTCGCTCTGCGTCGCTAGGACCCTTCTCCTCGCGCTATGACTCCGCCGCTGCGGTATGCTCGAGCAATGACTCGGCAAGGCCGGGGGGAGTTTAAGGCTTAGAGAGGTAAGAGCCCTCGAGTCGCGATGCTCAGGGCTCCCCTTTGACGCGCAAGCAGCCCATGGAGAGTGAAGGAAAGAAACGCTCGAGGGACGCGGAGTGCTCGTGAGAGAGATACGAAGATTCTTCTGGTGTGAGTAGGGAACTTAGCTTCGCGAGGCTTTTCGCCCTGTGTAGGACTCCTCTGGCGATGCCTTTCCCTCCAGGGGCCGAGTTTTTCCTCCACAGGGCCTGGAGAGACTCCTGTTCCCTGTGGACGTTAGAGAGGCGTACCAAAACGCTAGAGCATAGCAGTAAGGACTCATGCGCGCTTATAGGTTTCCTCATGGGTGCCTCGCGAGGAGAGAGAGTACCAAGGTCCTTTGGAGAGGTGGCGTGTATCCGGGAGCATGCCCTTTAGCCAGAGCTCAGGCCCCCTTGGGTTTTGCAGTGCTGCTGGGGTGCTCTTGGGCACGGGCACCGTACTCAGCCCCCGCTCGCGAGGTGCGCATGGGAAGATTATAAGCGCACGTGTGAAAGTAAATGACAAAAGTAAAACTTGCCATCGAAATATTACACAGCGGCGCCTCAGCGCAAAGTTCACTTGGGAACGACCCGGCGCCGTAGCGCAAAGTTCACTTGGAACGACACGGCGCCGTAGCGCAAAGTTCACTTGGAACGAAAATCGGTTCATTACACTTGGGTTTGCCAAGCTAACGTTCCTTCCATGTCGAGGCATGGGGACCACCCATTAGTGGCAGAGGTTCACTACGGCCTGCGGTGGCTCATTAGCAGGAGAGCTCGGAGGGTTGACCCTCAGGAGGAGCTTGGAGAAGCTTGGAGGTGAAGCCGTGAGCTTCCCTCTAGAGACAAAAAATGCCTGGCGTGACTATGATCACGGGTAGAACTTGCGCAGATGTGCGATGTTCCACGGGTTCTTGACGGGGATGCCGTCTTCGGTCTCGAGGCGTACTTCGCCAGGCCTGGCGATGTGGGAGACCCTGTAGGGGCCTTCCCACATCGGCGAGAGCTTGTGGAGGCCTTCTCTGGAGAGGATTCGCCTGAGGACGAGGTCGCCCGCCTCAAGAGTGCGTGAGCGTATATGGCGGCTGTGGTAGCGTCGCAGATCTTGCTGGTACTTTGCCGCTCTGAGGGCGGCACGGCGGCGCAGGCCCTCGAGGAATAGCAGGTCGTCGTTGTGGAGGTTCTCTTGGGTGTCCTCGTTGAAGGCAAGGACCCGTGGGGATCCATGCTTGATTTCTGCGGGGAGGACAACTTCAGCTCCGTAGACAAGGGCGAACGGCGTTTCGCCTGTAGGCCTTGAAGCGGTTGTGCGCATGGACCAGAGCACAGATGGGAGCTCATCGATCCAGCCCTTGCCGTGACCCTTGAGGATGTTGGAACTTCTGGTCTTGAGGCCCTTGAGGACTACTGCGTTCGCTCGCTCGGCTTGACCGTTGCTGCGTGGATGAGCCACCGAGGCGAAGCAGATCTTGACGCCGAGCTTTTCGCAATAGGCTCGGAAGATGCCGCTGGTGAATTGCGAGCCATTGTCGGTGATGATGCGGTTAGGCACTCCGAAGCAGCAGACCAAGCTCCTGATGAATTTCACCGCGGCTCCGGCTGGTATGGTGCGCACTGGTTCCACTTCGGCCCACTTGGTGAACTTGTCGATGGCCACGAAAAGGTAGCGATAGCCCCCCTGCGACTTCGGGAAGGGGCCCAGAATGTCCAGCCCCCAGGCGGCGAACGGCCAGGAGAGCGGGATGGTCTGGAGCCCCAGCGCCGGCTGATGAATTTTCTTGGCGTGGAACTGGCAGGCGTCGCAGGCTTGGACGATGGTGACCGCATCTTGAAGCACTTGTGGCCAGTAGAATCCGCTCCTGAAGACCTTGCCCGCGAGGGTGCGCGCACACGAGTGGTGGCCGCACTCCCCGCTATGGATGTCCTTGATCAGCGTTCGGCCTTCCTCGGGAGGGACACATTTGAGCGCGATGCCATTCGGGCGCTTGCGGTATAGGTTTCCCTCGAGGATGCAGTAAGATTTCGCTTGTCGAGCGATCCGCTCTGCTTCCGCATCTTCCTCAGGGAGGATCCCCTTTACCAAGTAGTCCTTGAGCTCGTCAATCCAGCCTATGTCTTGGTGGGCTGCCGTCAGCAACAGACGCTCCCCGGTGTGGGGGCCACAGTCGGGTGCCCCAGCAACAGGAGCTGGTGGGAGTGCTTCGTCTGTGCTTGCAGCTGTGGCCTCTTGAGGCTGCTTGATGGATGCCTTGGCGAGCCTTTCTTCAAAGACGCCGGCCTGCTGGGGTTGCCTTCTCGAGGCTCGCTTGGCAATGTCGTCAGCCTCCTGGTTCTCTTTCCTCGGGATATGCATAAGCTCCATGCCCCTGAAGTGCTTCTCGAGCTTGCGGACCTCTTCAAGGTATGCGGCCATGTGGTCGTCTTTAGGCGTGTAGCTCTTGTTGGAGAAGTTGACAAGCAACTGGGAGTCACCCTTGACGAGTAAGTGCTTGACGCCTAGGGCGATGGCTGCCCTTAAGCCAGCGAGGAGGCCCTCGTATTCAGCGATGTTGTTGGAGATCTTGTCAATCGTGAAGCACAATTGGACAGCGTAGTAGAGCTTGTCGCCCTTGGGCGAGGTTAGGACGACGCCTGCCCCGCCGTTTCGGCAGGCAAAGGCTCCGTCGAAGTGCATGGTCCAGTGGCTGGGCATTGTGTCTCCAGAGGGCTCGGCCTCTTCTCCCCGAGGCTCCTCAGGGCTTGGGTCAGTCCATTCGGCTACGAAGTCAGCCAGCGCTCGTCCCTTGATGACTCTTGTGGTGTCGAAGCGTAAGTTGAATGGTTGCAGCTCTATGTTCCATCCCGCGACACGATCTGTGGTGTTGGGGTTGCGCAGGATCTGCTCCAGGGGGAAAGAAGTGACCACTGTGATGGGGTGGCCCTGGAAGTAATGTCTCAGCTTCCTGGAGGCGATGAGGAGAGCGACGAGAAGCTTCTGCTGCATCGGGTACCGCTCCCGAGCATCCCGCAGTACCGTACTGACAAAGTACACGGGGTTCTCGACAAGGGCTATCGAGGGAGGTGCCGCGTCGATTCTCTGTGGAGGCTCTTCGGGGCCCTTGTCGGGATTTGCCTGCGGGGGCTCTTCAGGACCCTTGTCGAGATTTGCCTGTGGAGGGGTCTCGGCAAGGGTGTTGGGAGCAGACTCGACTTGAGGCTGTGGGCCTGGCGGTGGGTCTGTGGAGACTGCTCCTTCGCCGATATCTTTGTCGGGCGGCTTCGGGCTTGGAGTGGCAGCGCTCTTCTTGGGGAGGACTGGCTCTTCCCTCTCGACCACCAGGACAGCGCTTGCGGTCTGAGGAGTGGCTGATAGGTACAGCTTCAAATGTTCGCCTGTCCTGGGGGCCACCATGACTGGTGGGCTGGCCAAATATTTCTTCAGGTCTTCGAAAGCCTTGTCCGCCTCGGGGGTCCATTTGAATGTGCCGGATCTTTTCATGATCTTGAAGAATGGCAGGGCTCTCTCGCCGAATTTAGAGATGAAGCGGCCCAGGCTAGCCATACAGCCTGCTAGGCGCTGCATGTCCTTGAGTCGTCGAGGAGGCTGCATCCCTTCTATGGCCCTGATTTTGTCAGGGTTTGCTTCTATGCCGCGGTGGGACACGAGGAATCCGAGGAGTTTGCCTGAAGGCACCCCGAAGACGCACTTGGCGGGGTTCAGCTTGATGTTCACCTTGCGCAGGCTGGCGAAGGTTTCCTCGAGATCCTTCAAGAGGGTATCTCCCTCGCGAGACTTGACCACGATGTTGTCGACATATGCCTCTGCATTTCTACTGATCTGTGCCCCCAAGGCTATTCTCATGAGCCTCTGGAAAGTGGCGCCGGCGTTCTTCAGGCCGAAAGGCATGCAAGTGTAGCAGTACACACCACAAGGGGTGAGGAACGCTGTCTTCTCCTCGTCCTCTTTAGCCATTTTGATCTGGTGATAACCAGAGAAGGCGTCCAGAAAACAGAGGAGGTCGCAGCCAGCGGTGGAGTCCACGATCTGGTCTATCCTCGGCATGGGGTATGGGTCCTTGGGGCAGGCCTTGTTGACGTCGGTGTAGTCGATGCAGAGTCGGCCTCCTCCAGCGGGTTTTGGGACAACCACGCCGTTGGAGAGCCAGGTGGGATGCGCGACTTCACGGACGACATTTGCCGCTTTTAGCTTCTGTACTTCCTTGACGATGAATGCTTGCTTCTCGGGGGCTTGCTTGCGTGCTTTTTGCTTGACGGGGCGTGCGTCTGGACACACGGCTAAGTGGTGCTCGATCACCTCCCTCGGTACACCGGACATATCTGACGGAGTCCATGCGAACATGTCAGAGTTTGCCCGGAGGAAGGCGACGAGCGCGCTTTCCTATTTGGGAGGCAGGGCAGCGCCTATGGTGACGCTAGCCCTGGAGCCCCCAGCCCCCGAGCCACTGGTGTCCAGCGACACCTTCTTCGTGGCAGCTTGCTCCTGGGAGAACACTTGCTTCTTCTTCTTGGGCCTCTCGAGAGGCTCCATGTCCTCGTCAGCCGGGAATGCCATGGCGGCGGCCTTGTAGGCGCTCTCGACAGTGCGCGTGGCGTCCAGGATATGACCATGGATGGCGATAGTGCCAGCGCTGCCGGGGATCTTGACCATGTTGTAGGCATGGTGCGTGACGGCCATGAACTTCGTGAGGGCGGGATAGCCGAGGATGGCGTTGTACGGCAGGCCGATGTGGGCGACGTCGAAGTCGATCAGCTCCGTGCGGTAGTTCTTCTGCGTGCCGAAGGTGACGGCCAGCCGGACCTGCCCCAGGGGTTCGATTGAACCACTGGTGACCCCTGTGAATGGCCTGGAGGGCATGAGCCACTCGTAAGGCACCTGGAGAGTCTCGAAGGTCTCGACAGAGATGACGTTCAGGCCTGCTCCTCCATCAATGAGCGTCTTGGAGACGGTGATGTTGTTGATGGTGGGGGAGCAGACCAGGGGGAGGGTTCCCACAGTCTTGGTCGACTTGGGGTGGTCCTTGGCGTCGAAGGCGATGGTGTACTGGGACCACTTGAGGGGCCTGGAGGTCTCGGTGCTTGGGAGCGCGGCATTGAGCTCGCGGGCGAACTGCTTGAACTGGTTGTTCGATTTGGGTGCCTGGGCTCCTCCGAGGATGCAGGCCATAGCCCCCCTTGGGGCCTGGTAGCCTCCATGTTCCTCGTCAGGGAGGTTGTTGTTCTTCTCGGCGGCGTTGGCTTGAGTGCCTGGCGGCTTCTGATAGCCGCCACCGCGTCCGCCTCTGCCGTCCCTACGGTAGCCACGGCCTCTGCCGCGGCTCCCGTTGCCTTCTTCGCGCCCGCGCTCTCGGCTCAACCTCTTGAGGTCGAAGCAGTCGTCCGTGGCGTGGCCGCGCCTGTTGTGGTAGACGCAGAACGGACGGTTGTCCGCTTCCCTGTCGCCAGGCTCAGGAGAGCCTCTGCGGGCGCTTTTGGCGGCTGGCTCTGCTGCCAGGACAGCGGTGGTCTTGCGCTTGGTCTCCTCGCGCTTCTTGTGGCTCTTGGACCCCTCAGCCAGGTCATCCGTCCGCTGACTCATCTTGACGAAGAGGAGTCCCTCTTCAGCCTTGGCGCACTTGTCAGCGAGGTCGAACAGCTTCACCACAGAGGTGAGCTTGTCGTGAATGCCCAGCTTCTCGAGCATCCTGCGGTTTGTTACGCCCTCCCTGAAGGCGGCGATGACTTGCGTGTCGGGGATGTTCGGGATCTTGTTGCGCACTTGGCTGAAGCGCTGGATGTACTTGCGGAGAGTCTCATCCTTCTTCTGCACCACAGCGCGCAGGTCATTGTGGGTGAGCGCGCGCTCGTAGGTGCCCTTGAAGTTGGCAACGAATTGCCTGCAGAGCTCCTCCCACAAATCTATGGAGTCCTCAGGCAAGTTGAGGAGCCACGACAGCGCGGAGTCCCTGAGGGCGTGGGAGAACCAGTTGGCCATGACTTTGTCGTCTCCTCCTGCAGCCTGGATGGAGGTGGTGTAGAGCTGCAGGAACTCGAGAGGGTTGGTCGAGCCGTCGAAGCCCTTGGGGAGGGCTGGCCTGAACTTCTGCGGCCAGACCACACGGCGCAGAGCGCGGGTGAATGCCATGCAGCCAGAGGCGTACGTGGCGGTTCCTCCTTGGAGAGCCCTGCGGTTCTTCTGTCCCGCTTGGCCGAGCTCCTCGACGAGGCGATTCTGGAGGTCCCTGCGGCGCTCCATGCCAACTCGCGCGTCAGGCGCAGTGCGTCGCACGATCTGGCAGTCGTGTGGCGAGGAAGCATGAGAGGGAGCCCTCTGCGCTGCGGCCGGAGGCGGTCCCAGCGGCGGCGGAGGCGCATCTGGTGCAGCCGTTCCCGCGCGGCCAGAGTGATGGACCATGGAGCGCGATGGAGCGGGGCGTGTGGTCGCGACGTCGACGAGGTGGTGGAGGCGGTCCAGCCACTGGTCGTGGGCCTCCGCGCTAGGCCGGTAGCATAGGAAGTCCTGGGCCATGAGCAGCGCGGTGTGCGGCGTGGGCTCCGGGCGTCCCCGAGAGGACGCGCTTTGGCGCCGAGACGGATGCGAAGACTCAGCATCGTCGTGGTGCTCCGGGGAAGCATCCTTGTCGCCGCGGTGGTCGCTACCACGGTGCTCCTCGCTCTCAGGTTCCTCCACGTGTGGGCCGGTGTTGGCGCGCTCCGTCGTGCGAGGACGGCCGCGGCAGCCGCGGGTGGCGGCGGTGCCGGGCTCGGTGTGAGCCCTGTCAGCTGCGCGCCCGTTGGCGCGTGTCGCGCGGGTGTCCGTCATGGCGCGGAGACGGCTGGAGGTTGAAGACGCGCCTCAGTCCCCTACCTGGCGCGCCAAATGTCGAGGTGTTGCTCCCACGGAACAGGGATAGTCACCCTCGAGGGAAGTTCGTGAAGGGGGACTGAACACGTTAGCCAACAACCCTCAACCGGCCCGGCGACGGTGCTCGTCGTGCCTGTAGAGGGATAACACGACAGAGATGGACTCAAGCTCGTACCCAGGTTCACGGCCCTCAGGAGGAGGTAAGACCGCTACTCCTGCTTGTCTGTATTGCTCTGTAGGGGTTACAGCACAATGAGCTTGCCGAGAGCAGTGCGGAGCTCGGAGGGGGAAGGAGAGATTCTCTTCCTCCTTCAGTCCGCTAAGCTAGGCTAAGCTATGGTAAGGCGTCTATGGTCGATCGATCGGTCGATTCATCCATCCCTTGCTACGGTGGTGCTCCCTCTCCTTATATAGACGCCCCGGGCCTCATCCCTGCGTGCAGCGCAGTGGAAGGGTTCCCACATGGCGAGGAAACGGTGGAGCGGGGTGCACCGCGGCTGGGTTGTCCAGGGACTCGGTCCATGGTCGCAAAGCCTGCCTTCGTAGCAGTGCAGTCGCCGTCTTTGCAGAGCGGCCAGCTCGTACCGCAGAGATCGTGGGGGTGCCCACGGTGACGTCGGCGTTGGAGCGTAGCGCCGGCCAACTGTTTTATCACCAAAGAGGGAATCCTCGCAAGCCGGCACAGGGGACACAGCTTTGTTGACTCCTTTAATCACCAAAACGGCAACTGCGGCGCCGTCGTCATCGCGCGCAGGTGCGCGCGTCACTCTGCGGAGCAGCAGTGGCCATGTGCGCCTTGCAGTGGTTACTTCGGAGCGAAGTGTCCCCACAGGGCCTGGACGGCCTTGTGGAGGGATTTGTGTTGACCCCTCCCCAGGGGAGAGGGCCCTGTAGAGTTGCAGCCTCAGGAGGGGCCTCGTCAGGCCTTTGCTGCCCTCTTCAGCCCTCTCGAGGGATTTTCCTCTCGAGGGTCTCTCCAAGCGTTTTGCCCGGTCCTTAGCCGTTTCATCGACTCTGCCGCGTGTGCGCGCTGTGGAGAGTGGGCTCTGCACACCCTAGATCCCACTGGGCCGACATGGATGGAAGTATGGGAAACTTCTTTTCACCAGGTTTCCCCATGATGGATGAATTCCAGAAAGCAGTATCAATCTCAGGTGAACTTATAAATAAAGCTATGCTCCCCGGCAACGGCGCCAGAAAATAGTCTTGATGACCCACAAGTATAGGGGATCGCAACAGTCTTCGAGGGAAGTAAAACCCAAATTTATTGATTCGACACAAGGGGTGCCGAAGAATATTTATAAGCCCTTAACAGATGAATTGTCAGTTCAGCTGCACCTGTGAATAGACTTGCTCGAGACAGATTATCAGTAGCAACAGTTTTATAGTAGTGACAGTAGTGAAATAACAGCGACAGTGAAATAAATACAGCAGCAGTGATTATAGTAGACAGCAAGATTAAAATACTGTAGGCAGAGGGACGGATGTACGGGCGTTGCATGGATAAGATAATTCATGTAATATCAAGACATAGGCATTTGCAGATAAATAAGATAAAGCATCCAAGTATTTATTAACCATAGGCATGTGTTCCAATTTAGTTGTGCGTGCTCGCAATGAGAAACTTGCACATCATCTTTTGTCCTACCAGCCCGTTTGCAGCGGGGCCTCAAGGGAATCTACTGGTAATTAAGGTACTCCTTTTAATAAAGTACCGGAGCAAAGCATTAACACTCCGTGAACACACGTGATCCTCACATCACAGCCTTTCCCCGAGGCTATCCCAATTATTGTCACTTTGGGACCTAGGGTTCCGGACAATGACATGTGTAATACAACTTGCAGATATGATCCAAAACAATAATTATCTTCATGATACAATAACATGTTCAGATCTGAAATCATGGCACTCGGGCCCTAGTGTCAAGCATTAAGCATAACAAGTTGCAACAGTGACGTAAAACACCGATAACGGATACTAGGCACCATGCCCTAATGATGTTACAGCTATTACATGAACGATCTCATCCAATCCCTACCATCCCCTCAAGCCTACAGCGGGGAATTACTCACACATGGATGGGGGGAACGATGATGGTTGATGGAGAGGCGTTGGTGATGACGATGGCGATGATCCCCTTCGATTCCCCGTCCCGGCGGAGTGCCGGAACAGAGACTTCTGGTCCCCGAATTGAGTTTCGAGGTGGCGGCGGCGCTCGGGTCTGTTTTCTGGAAAAGTGTCTAACGCCCTCGCGTTTTTAGGTCAGAGGGGGGTTATATCCTCGAGGGGAGCCCGAAGGGGAGAGGGACTCGCCCCCCTCATGTGCTGGCGCGGCCAGGCCCTTGCCGCGCCACCACCTGAGGTGGTGGCCCCTTGGCCCCCCTCTATCAGGGCTTCTGGCTCCGTGAGTCTTCGGGCAAAATAAGGACTTTTGCATTATTCCTGGTGTTTTTCCATAAAGTCGAATTTCTGCATAAAAATAAGACACCAGGGTAATTCTGCTGAAAACAGCGTTAGTCCGTGTTAGTTGCATTCAAAACACACAAGTTAGAGGCAAAACAATAGCAAAAGTGTTCGGGAAAGTAGATACGTTTTGGACGTATCAGGATCTCAAGTAAGACCCGGATCACAGCAAGCTGTAGCTCCGGCTCTTGGGGACTACTCATGGAAGTTTTCACCAAGACAAGCAATTTTTAAGAAGACCCGAAACATTGCAAGCACTAGTTCCGACTCTTGGGGACTACTCAGTTGAAAAAGTAAAACAGCTACGAGGCACTTCAAGAAGACCCGGAACATAGCGAGCTACAGATCCGACTCTTGGCGACTACTGTGAAGATTTTCTAAACTTATGGACTTGTTCCCTAAGCATTGCAAGTACTAAGCATCTACAAGTACAAGCTCAGCACTTGGGGACTACTACTGATAGGGAACAAGAAGTAACATACCGTGAAACGCTTGTGGAGGTAGCATCTCATCTGAGATTCCTCCTTGCGAATTTCCGAGAGGCGGTCGTGGATGAACTGGAACACCTCAGGGAACTCCATATCGCTCAGAGGGCTGGTCTTGAGAGCAGGAATCTCCGGCACACTAAGGGGCGCCTTGCCATGAGGAGCCACAGAAGTTTCCTTGGCCTTTGGCTCTGGGATCTTGGCCACGGTGGTAGAAGGAGGTTTGCGGTCAGTGGACCCAGAGCCGGTAACAATCACGTCCTCCTCTTTAGGAACAGTGGGAAGCTTATCTTTCGGGGGAGAGCCGGAGGCGGCCTGAGGCACCGGGTCAGTGATAACCGGGTCTACGGGTTGGTCGTCTTCGGCCTCCCGGGCGCGAGCCTCCGCAGGAGAAGGCTCCACCCGTCCAGGGGTCTCATCATCGTCTTCAAGAACGGCCTTTGCCCTGCGAAGACAAGACATGCAAACATAAGTAAGAATCGGTAAAAGTAAGACGAGCATAGCAAAAGAATAGAAAAGTAGAAAGCTTACCCCTTGTTGACAGTGAAGTCCGAGAGGGGAGAGTCAGAACCAGAATCTGAAGAGCATGACAAAGACCGGGATTTAGACACCCGGACATTGCCTGCCAAAGGATATGAAGTATCGGGAGAGACCCGAGGAACATTTCGTCTGCGAGGAGATGGATTGTGCGGGATACCTGAGGAGAGCTCGTCAGAAGATGTGGAGGAGCAAGTCCTCTGGTGCTTTGGGACCGCCTCATCCTTGTCCTGTGAAGATTGGCGAGTTTGAGATGCAGAAGCTTCAAGATCGAGGAAACGAGAGCGGGGTATCATGCATACCGCATTGCGGGCCCGCTTAGTCGAAGCCGGTGGAGGAGAAGGTGGTGCCGGGTTCCGGGTGGACTCTTGGCCATCTTGACCTGATAGATTGGGAGCATAAGATGAAGCATTGTCTTGAATATCGGTTTCGTAGAATTGCTGGAAGAGTCGGTCCACGGAGTCAAGCTCACCTTCAGTTCCGGCGTTGTCTTCAGCATCGGAGTTTTCCTCCGACTCTTCTTCCTCCTGGTTTGATGAGGTGGGAGTTTCTTCGGCGGCATTCCACCAATCATCGGTAACCTGGAGAAAACTAAAAGTTAAGTCAAATGAAGTATAAGTTATGCAATGCGATGAGACACAGTGAAGAACTGAAGATAAATATGTACGTATCGCAGGAGCTGGGTTCTCTGAGCAGAAGGGGAGAAGCCCGTCAAGTTGAACCTCGGCCACGGTCTCGGCCAAGAGCCGTTTCGTGACCTTGACTACTTCAGCATCCTTGATACGTCTGAAACGTATCTATAATTTCTTATGTTCCATGCTTATATTATACCAATTGCCTACATGTTTTGTATACATTTTATATGGTTTTATGCATTTTCTGGCACTAACATATTAACAAGATGCCACAGCGCCAGTTCCCTGTTTTCTGCTGTTTTTGGTTTCAGAAAACCTGTTAAGGAAATATTCTCGGAATTGGACGAAACAAAAGCCAAAATGCCTATTTTTCTCGGGAGCTTCCAGAACACCGAATACGAGAAGGAGTGGGGCCGAGGGGCGCCCACACCATAGGCTGGCGCGGCCAGGCCCCCTGCCGCGCGAGCACCAGGTGTGGGGCCCTCGGGCCTCCACCGCCTTCGCCCTTTCGCCTACAAATACCCCCCGACGTGAAAACCTAACCAGGCGGAACACTTTTCCAGAAACCCTTACGGAGCCGCCGCCGTCGTCAACCCTAGTTCGGGAGGGTTCAGAACCTCTTCCCGGCACCCTGCCGGAGAGGGGAATCATCACCGGAGGGCTCTACATCACCATGCCCGCCTCCGGACTGATGCGTGAGTAGTTCATCCTTGGACTATGGGTCCATAGCAGTAGCTAGATGGTTGTCTTCTCCTTTTGTCCCATCATGTCTAGATCTTGTGAGCTGCCTATCATGATCAAGATCATGTTTATGTAATGCTACATGTTGTGTTTGCTGGGATCCAATGGATATTGAATACTATGTCATTTGCTTCATAATATATCATGCTGTGTGTTGTTTATGATCTTGCATGCTCTCCGTTGCTAGTAGATGCTCTGGCCAAGTAGATGCCTATGACTCCAAGAGTGAGTATTTATGCTCGATAGTGGTTTCATGTCTCTATTTAATCTGGGGGAGTGACAGCAACCTCTAAAATTGTAGATGTGCTGTTGCTACTAGGGATAAAACAGTAGTGCTTTGTCCAAGTGCTTTGTTGTGTTCTTCATCTCCTACTGGTTCTATAACCTTGGTTTCATAACTGAGGGAAACTTGCTACTACGCTCATGATGTCTACGCACGCTTCTATTCTCGTAGACAGTGTTGGGCCTCCAAGAGCAGAGGTTTGTAGAACAGCAGCAAGTTTCCCTTAAGTGAATCACCCAAGGTATATCGAACTCAGGGAGGTAGAGGTCAAAGATAACCCTCTCGAACAACCCTGCAATTAAGATACGAGAAGTCTCTTGTGTCCCCAACACACCCAATACACTTGTCAGATGTATAGGTGCACTAGTTATGCGAAGAGATAGTGAAATACAAGTAATATGGATGATTATAAGTAGTAATTGCAATCTGTAATAAAAATGGCAGCAAGCAAACATGTAGCAGAACTTGTTGGAAACGGTGTTTTAATGCTTAGAAACAAGGCCTAGGGATCCTACTTTCACCAGTGGACATTCTCAACAATGACATCAAAGTTAAATAAATAAACACTACTCTCAAACACTCTCATGTTGGATAACAAACACCATTCATTGTGTAGGGCTACAAGAGCACCCTCAAAGTCAGAGTAAACTAACACCAACAACGTCATAAAGGAATCACACACGGTGCACACCGTCACCGTTACAACCGTGAATAACCCCGGAGTTCATATTAAAGTAACCTCTAGAGTGCATAATAGATAAAGAGTAGCATCACATATTCAACTAGGTTACAAAGCTCATGATCACATAAAAGATCACATCATGGGAGAGAGAGATAGACCACATAGCTACCGTAGATCCCGCAGCCTCGGGGGAGAACTACTCACTCCTCATCATAGGAGTCAGCAACGGCGATGAAGATGGCGGTGGAGGCGATGGAGATGGCTCCGGGGGCAATTCCCCGTCCCGGCAGGGTGCCGGAACAGAGACTTCTGTCCCCCGAATCTTGTCTTCGATGGCGGCGGCGCTCGGGACCCGTGGAGGAAATATTGCACACCGTGCTAGGGTTTTTAGTCTGGGGGGTATATGTAGGCGAAAGGGCGAGGTCGGTGGCGCCCCGAGGGGCCCACATCACCTCCTCGCGCGGCCAGGATGCCTGCCGCGCGAGCACGTGGTGGCGGCTCCTCGGTCGCCCACTTCGTCTCATTTTCGACTTTCTGGAACGTTCCCGACGAAAAACGGACTTCAGAAAAGAAATCGTCCAATTCCGAGAATATTTCCTTAAGTACTTTTCTGAAACCAAAAACTGCAGAAAACAGGGAACTGGCACTGTGGCATCTTGTTAATAGGTTAGTCCCAGAAAATGCATAAAACTATATAAAATGCATATAAAATATGTAATAACTTGGTATAATATAGCATGGAACATAAGAAATTATAGATACGTTGGAGACGTATCAACATCCCCAAGCTTAGTTCTACTCGTCCCGAGTAGGCAAGAACGATAAAAGAAGAATAATTTCTGAAGTGACATGCTTAAACACAATCTTGATCATAATATAATGTAAGGCTCATGTTATGAATGAAGTGACTCAAGGCAATCATCTATAGTTTGCTAACAAATAGACAAGGAGTAAACAACTACATCATATAAGTAAAACTTTTCATGAATAGTACTTTCAAACAAGCATCAAAAAGATTTGCATAAGAGTTAACTCATAAAGCAATATTATCTAAGCAAAAGAGCATTGAAGCAACACAAAGGAAGATATAAGTTTCAGCATTGGCTTTCAACTTTTGAACATGTATATCATATAGATAGTTGTCAACACAAAGAAATATAACAAGTGCAATAAGTAAGCATATAAGAATTGTTGCACACAGTTGACACAAGTGTTTGCTTCGGGGATAGAAAGAAGTAGGTAAACTAACTCAACATAAAGTAAAAGATAGGCCCTTCGCAGAGGGAAGCAGGGATACAAGCATGTGCTAGAGCTTCTTTGTTTTATAGGTTTTTGAAATCATATAGAGAGCATAAAAGTAAGTTTTGAGCGGTGTTTGTCGTTGTCAACGAATGGTAATGGGCACTCTACCCCCCTTGTCAACCAGACTTTCAAGAGCGGCTCCCATGAAGGACGTTATTTCTACCAGCAAGGTAGATCATCCCTCTTATCTCTTTTGTTTACATATATAGTTAAAAACTGTTGTCATTGCTTGACTTATTGGATCAGGGCAAAAATGTGAAGAGATTGCAGCGGTTAAAGTTGTAATTAATTGGGACTGGGCACCCCATTTGCCAGCTCTTTTTGCAAAGTTAATGGATAAGCGGTGTATATGCCACTAGTCCGGTTGGTGAAAGTCTGTCTAAAAGCAAATGACAAGGTTGATATCCGTAACACCACATACTTCCTCATGAGCTAATAAACATTGACACAAATAAGAGATAATATGTTTTGAATAAAAGGTAGCACATGAAGTATTTACTTGGAATGGCAGGAAATACCATGTAGTAGGTAGGTATGGTGGACACAAATGGCATAGGTTTTGGCTCAAGGATTATGGATGCACGAGAAGCATTCCCTCTCAGTACAAGGCTTTGGCTAGCAAGGTTGTTTGAAACAAACACAAGTATAAACTATGACAACAAGACGTATATAAAAACATATTGCAAGCATTATAAAACTCTACATTGTCTTCCTTGTTGTTCAAACACTTTAACTAGAAAATATCTAGACCTTAGAGATACCAAACATGCAAACCAAATTTCTGCAAGTTTTACGGTAGTTCCTCACTAATAAGTTTTAACTACATGATGTAAAAGCTTAAACATGATCTACTTGAGAGCTCAAAACAATTGCCAAGCACCACAACATGCAAGATAACAATCCATAAGAGCATGTATATCTTTCTTTATACCATCTACCACATTTAGCATTTTCTGTTTCCAACCAAACACCAATCAACTTATTTAAAAGATAAACTCTCCAAGTAATTAAACAATGAGATATGAGAGTATGATATAATAAAGCTAACAGCTCTAGCAAGAGATGCATGAAAACCAAGAGCTAGATAGCATTGAAGTAACATAGAAGAATACTCAACAAATATAAGGGAAGAATACGAGTATTCATAAGAAAAAGCGGAGCGTGTCTCTCTCCCACAAAGGAATGCTAGGATCCATTTTATTCAGAGAATGAAAATAACAAAAACAAAAACAAAAACAAACCGACGCTTCAAGAAAAGCACATAAGAAGTGGCGGAATTAAAATATAGTTTCACTAGAAAGGACCTGATAGTTTGTTGATGAAGAAGGGGATGCCTTGGGCATCCCCAAGCTTTGACGCTTGAGTCTTCTTGAAATATGTTGGGGGTGAACCACCGGGGCATCCCCAAGCTTTGGCTTTACTATCCTCTTGATCACATTATATCATCCTTCTCTCTTGATCCTTGAAAACTTCCTCCACACCAAACTTAGAGTAAACTTTATTAGAGGGTTATTGCACGAAAAATTATGATATTCTGTAGGAACACAATTGCTACCAATGCTACTGGACATTAGCTACAGCCACTGATACTTCATGGAACAAAAAGATCCAATCAAAATAGCAAAAGAGGCATTGCAAAATAAATGGCAGAATTTGTCAAAAACAGAACAGTCCGTAAAGACGAATTTTTTCGAGGCACTTAACTTGCTCAGATCAGAAAACTCAAAACTAATGAAAGTTGCATACATATCTGAGGATCACGCACAAAAAAGGGCAGGTCATTTGGATTTTTCTGTGAAGAGTTATGAATTTAACGGTGATCAGCAGAAAAACTGTTCCTGCAGGAATCCCAATTTAGCATCAACTTTCAACTAGAGGCTTAACTTGACACAACAATGCAATAAAATAAAGATACAAAGGAATTGCTACAGAGGTAGGCATGTTCCTTGACTCAATATAAAAGAAAATAACAGAAATAAAATAGTGGGTTGTCTCCCAAAAGCTCTTTCTTTATAGCCATTAAGATAGGCATAGTGATTTTTATGATGCTCTCATAAAAATGAGAGTTGAAAAACCAAAGAGAGCATCAAGAGGCAAATTCAAAACACATTTAAATCTAACCCACTTCCTATGCAAAGGAACCTTGTAAGAAAATAAATCAATAAAGCACAAAGTGACTAGCATAGGAAGGCAAAACAAGTGCAACTTCAAAAATTTCAACATAAAGAGAGGAGACCTAATATTATTGTGATGTATGAATCCATGTCTCCCTCTCTCATAATAACCAGTGGGTCTTAAAGTACCCAGCAAATAAAAGCAAATCAAGAGAAAGCTCAAAACTTTCATCATAAAGAGAAGAAATTTAGTAACATGAAGATTTCTATAACCATACTTTCCTCTCTCAAAATAATTTTCAGTGGCATCATGAATAAACTCAACAATATAGCTATCACCTAAAGCATGCTTATCATGATCCATAAGCATAATAATATCATTACTCTCCACATAAGCATAATCAATTTTATTAGTAACAGTGGGAGTAAAACTATCACATCCATCATTGTAATTATCATAAGTTGGAGGCATAGAATAATCATAATTAATTTTATCCTCAATAGTAGATGGACTGAAAACATCATATTCATCATTGTAAACATCATATATAGGAGGCATATCATAATCAACATAAACTATATCCTCAATAGTAGGTGGACTGAAAATATCACAAATATTATAATTATCATATATGGGAGGTATAGTATCATCAAAGTAAATTTCCTCCTCCGTGCTTGGGGGACTAAAAATATCATGGTCATCAAAACCAGCTTCCCCAAGCTTAGACTTTTCCATAGCATTAGCAATAATGGTGTTCAAAGAATTCATACTGATAACATTCCTACCACTATTATGCAAACAAACTTCCATAGGTTTTTAATTTTCTCTTCAAAAGCATCATGTCCTAATTCAAGATAAATACTATAAAGCTCTCTAATATTTTTGTTGTTTTCCATTAAGCCTAACTAGTGAAAATAAAAACAAGAAACAAAAAGTAATAACTGCAGAATCTAAAGGAGATACCTTCAAGCGCTCACCTCCCCGGCAACGGCGCCAGAAAATAGCTTGATGTCTACGCACGCTTCTATTCTCGTAGACAGTGTTGGGCCTCCAAGAGCAGAGGTTTGTAGAACAGCAGCAAGTTTCCCTTAAGTGAATCACCCAAGGTATATCGAACTCAGGGAGGTAGAGGTCAAAGATAACCCTCTCGAACAACCCTGCAATTAAGATACGAGAAGTCTCTTGTGTCCCCAACACACCCAATACACTTGTCAGATGTATAGGTGCACTAGTTATGCGAAGAGATAGTGAAATACAAGTAATATGGATGATTATAAGTAGTAATTGCAATCTGTAATAAAAATGGCAGCAAGCAAACATGTAGCAGAACTTGTTGGAAACGGTGTTTTAATGCTTAGAAACAAGGCCTAGGGATCCTACTTTCACCAGTGGACATTCTCAACAATAACATCAAAGTTAAATAAATAAACACTACTCTCAAACACTCTCATGTTGGATAACAAACACCATTCATTGTGTAGGGCTACAAGAGCACCCTCAAAGTCAGAGTAAACTAACACCAACAACGTCATAAAGGAATCACACACGGTGCACACCGTCACCGTTACAACCGTGAATAACCCCGGAGTTCATATTAAAGTAACCTCTAGAGTGCATAATAGATAAAGAGTAGCATCACATATTCAACTAGGTTACAAAGCTCATGATCACATAAAAGATCACATCATGGGAGAGAGAGATAGACCACATAGCTACCGTAGATCCCACAGCCTCGGGGGAGAACTACTCACTCCTCATCATAGGAGTCAGCAACGGCGATGAAGATGGCGGTGGAGGCGATGGAGATGGCTCCGGGGGCAATTCCCCGTCCCGGCAGGGTGCCAGAACAGAGACTTCTGTCCCCCGAATCTTGTCTTCGATGGCGGCGGCGCTCGGGACCCGTGGGGGAAATATTGCACACCGTGCTAGGGTTTTTAGTCTGGGGGGTATATGTAGGCGAAAGGGCGACGTCGGTGGCGCCCCGAGGGGCCCACATCACCTCCTCGCGCGGCCAGGATGCCTGCCGCGCGAGCACGTGGTGGCGGCTCCTCGGTCGCCCACTTCGTCTCGTGTTCGACTTTCTGGAACGTTCCCGATGAAAAACGGACTTCAGAAAAGAAATCGTCCAATTCCGAGAATATTTCCTTAAGTACTTTTCTGAAACCAAAAACAGCAGAAAACAGGGAACTGGCACTGTGGCATCTTGTTAATAGGTTAGTCCCAGAAAATGCATAAAACTATATAAAATGCATATAAAACATGTAATAACTTGGTATAATATAGCATGGAACATAAGAAATTATAGATACGTTGGAGACGTATCACTCATCACACCTTCCTCTTGGGGTTTTCCAACTCCTCACACCCGTGAGCATCAAGCACTTTTCTGGCGCTGTTGCCGGAGAGATCGAAGCACATCTGCAAGGGGAGTCTCTCACTTCCCAATCTCTTTACTTTGTTTTTGTCTTGCTTAAGTTAAAAAATTATTTCCTGTTTTGTTTGCTTTTAGATATCAAAAACACAAAAAATTAGTTACTTGCATTTTATTTACTTTGTTATTATCTTGTTTGCTTCTTATTATCAAAAACACAAAAAAAAAATAGTTACTTATATTAAATTTTGTATTTCGGTTTGCCTTTTATTTTGCTAAAATGACTACTGCTGAGAATACTAAGTTGTGTGACTTCACTAGCACCAACAATAATGATTTTATATGCACACCCATTGCTCCACCTGCTTCCAAAGCAGAATTCTTTGAAATTAAACCTGCTTTGTTAAATCTTGTCATGAAAGAGCAATTTTCTGGAGTTAGTTCTGATGATGCTGCTGCCCATCTAAATAATTTTGTTGAACTTTGTGAAATGCAAAAATATAAGGATATAGATGGTGACATTATAAAACTGAAATTATTTCCTTTCTCCTTGAGAGGAAGAGCTAAAGAATGGTTGCTTTCATTGACTAGGAATAGTATTGATTCTTGGATTAAATGCAAAGATGCTTTTATTGGAAAATACTATCCTCCTGCTAAGATTATTTCCCTGAGAAGTAGCATTATGAACTTTAAGCAATTTGATAATGAACATGTTGCTCAAGCTTGGGAAAGAATGAAATCTATGGTTAAAAATTGCCCAACCCATGGACTGACTGCTTGGATGATCATCCAAACCTTCTATGCAGGACTGAATTTTTCTTCAAGAAACATGTTGGATTCAGCTGCCGGAGGTACCTTTATGTCTATCACTTTGGGGGCTGCATCAAAACTTCTAGATAATATGATGGTTAATTATTCTGAGTGGCATACTGAAAGGACTCCTCGAGGTAAGAAGGTAAATTCTATTGAAGAAACCTCCTCTTTGAGTGATAAGATTGATATGATCATGTCTATGCTTGTTAATGGTAAATCTCATATGGATCCTAATAATGTTCCCTTAGCTTCTTTAGTTGCACAAGAAGAGCATGTTGATGTTAACTTCATTAAAAATAATAATTTCAACAACAATGCCTATAGGAGCATTATGGTAACAATAACTACAAGCCCTATCCTTCTAATAATAGTGGTGGTTATGGTAATTCCTATGGTAGTTCTTATAGCAATAATAGGAATACTTCCTCTGAACTTGAAACCATGCTTAAGGATTTTATCACTACACAAACTACCTTTAATAAAAGTGTTGAGGAGAAACTTGGGAAAATTGATGTTCTTGCCTCTAAGGTAGATAGTCTTGCTCTAGATGTTGATATTTTAAAAACTAAAGTCATGACTAATGATACTAATGAAAGTAAGTCCTTTGCTAAAATTAATGCCATCCAAGTTCGAATTGATGAAAATGTTAGGATGATGGCTGAATTACGTGCTAGATGGGAAAGAGAAGAACTAGCTAAAAAGAATAATATTGTTAGAGTTTGCACCATTGCTACTACTGAAAATAATGTTATTCCACATGCTAGTAAGCCTCCTACTATTAATGGTAGCATAATTGGTGTTGGCAATGTTTACTCTACTTCTTCCAAAAAATTAAAATTGCCTAAAACTGCTGAAACTGTTCTTGATAAAAGTGCTGAAATTTTTAAGAACATAGGAGATAATGGTTCGGTTTGCTTTGATGATAATGATTTTGATTTTGATAATTGTAATATCTCTGAAGTTATTAAGTTCTTGCAAAAGCTAGCCACAAGTCCTAATGCTAGTGCCATGAACATGGCATTTACAACTCATATTACAAATGCTCTCGTTAAGGCCAGGGAAGAGAAATTAAAACTTGAAGCTTCTATCCCTAGGAAGTTAGAAGATGGTTGGGAGCCCATCATTAAAATAAAAGTGAATGAATTTGATTCCAATGCTTTGTGTGACCTTGGTGCAAGTATTTCTGTTATGCCTAAGAAACTTTATGATATGTTTGACTTGCCACCTTTGGAGCATTGCTATTTGGATGTTTTTCTTGCTGAAAATGCCTTGAAGAAACCTTTGGGGAGAGTCAATGATGTTCTTATCATGGTTAATAATAACCTTGTCCCCGTTGATTTTATTGTCTTTGATATTGAGTGCAACCCCTCTTGTCCTATTGTTCTGGGAAGACCTTTTCTTCGCACGGTTGGTGCTATTATTGATATGAAATAAGGAAATATAAGGTACCACTTCCCACTTAAGAAAGGTATGGAACACTTCCCTAGGAAGAAGATGAAGCTAACTTTTGATTCTATTATCCGTACAAACTATAATTTTGATGCTTCTTCTCTTGGAAACACTTGAGTTTTGCTTTCTGTGCCTAGCTCAAAGGCGTTAAAGAAAAGCACTTATGGGAGACAACCCACTTTTTATTCCTGTTATTTTCTTTTATTGAGTCAAGGAACATGCCTACCTCAGTAGCAGTTCCTTTGTATCTTTATTTTATTGCATTGTTGTGTCAAGTTAAGCCTCTAGTAGAAAGTTGATGCTAGATTTGGATTCCTGCGCAGGAACAGTTTTCTGCTGCCCACCGTTTAATTCGTAAAAATTCACAGAAAAATTAAAATGACCTGGAAATTTTGTGCGTGATCCAACTTTCATTAGTTTTGAGTTTACTGATTTGAGCAAGTTAAGTGCCGCGAAAAAATTCGTCTTTACGGACTGTTCTGTTTTTGACAGATTCTGCCATTTTTTTTGCATTGCTCCTTTTGCTGTTTTTGAATGGATCTTTTTGTTCCATAAAATACCAGTGGCTGTAGCTAATGTCCAGTAGCATGTGTAATGGTTTTGTCCATACAGAATATGAGAATTTATGATTATGCACTAACCATCTAATGAAGTTTACTTTGAGTTTGGTGTGGAGAAAGTTTTCAAGGATCAAGAGAGGGGATGATATGATGTGATCAAGAAGATGAAAAGAGCCTAAGCTTGGGGATGCCCCCGTGGGACACCCAAGCATATTTTAAGAAGACTCAAGCATCTAAGCTTGGGGATGCCCAACGCATCCCCTTCTTCATCAACAAACTATCAGGTCATCTCTAGTGAAACTATATTTTAATTATGTCACATCTTATGTGCTTTACTTGAAGCGTCTGTTTGTTTTTGTTTTTGTTTTTGTTATTTTCATTCTCTGAATAAAATGGATCCTAGCATTCCTTTGTGGGAGAGAGACACGCTCCGCTTTTTCTTATGAATACTCGTATTCTTCACTTATATTTGTTAAGTATTCTGCTATGTTACTTCAATACTTTCAGCTCTTGTTTTTCATGCATCTCTTGTTTAGAGCTGTTAGTTCTCCTATGTTATACTCTCTTGTTTCATTGTTAAATAATTGGAGAGTTTATGTTTAAATAAGTTGATTGGTTTTTGGTTGGAAACAGAAAATGCTAAATGTGGTAGATGGTATAATGAAAAGATATACATGCTCTTATAGATTGTGATCTTGTATGTTGTGGTGCTTGGCAATTGTTTTGAGCTCTCAAGTAGATCATGTTTAAGCTTTTACATCATGTAGTTAAAACCTATTAGTGAAGAACTACCGTAAAGCTTGTTGAAATTTGGTTTGCATGTTTGGTATCTCTAAGGTCTAGATATTTTCTAGTAAAGGTGTTTGAACAACAAGGAAGACAATGTAGAGTTTTATAATACTTGCAATATGTTTTTATATATGTCTTGTTGTCATAGTTTATACTTGTGTTTGATTCAAATAATCTTGCTAGCCAAAGCCTTGTACTGAGAGGGAATGCTTCTCGTGCATCCAAAACCTTGAGCCAAAACCCATGGCATTTGTGTCCACCATACCTACCTACCACATGGTATTTCCTGCCATTCCAAGCAAATACTTCGTGTGCTACCTTTTATTCAAAACTTATTATCCCTTATTTGTGTCAATGTTTATTAGCTCATGAGGAAGTATGTGGTGTTACGGATATCAACCTTGTCATTTGCTTTTAGACAAACTTTCACCAACCGGACTAGTGGCATATACACCGCTTATCCATAAACTTTGCAAAAAGAGCTGGCAAATGGGGTGCCCAGTCCCAATTAATTACAACTTTAACCGCTGCAACCTCTTCACATTTTTGCCCTGATCTAATCAGCCAAGCAATGATACTAGTTTTTAACTACATGTGCAAACAAAAGAGATAAGAGGGATGATCTACCTTGCTGGTAGAAATAACGTCCTTCATGGGAGCCGCTCTTAGAAAGTCTGGTTGACAAGGGGGGTAGAGTGCCCATTACCATTCGTTGACAACGACAAACACCACTCAAAAACTTACTTTTATGCTCTCTATATGATTTCAAAAACCTATAAAACCAAGAAGCTCTAGCACATGCTTGTATCCCTGCTTCCCTCTGCGAATGGCCTATCTTTTACTTTATGTTGAGTCAGTTTACCTACTTCTTTCTGTCCCCGAAGCAAACACTTGTGTCAACTGTGTGCAACAACTCTTATATGCTTACTTATTGCACTTTTTATATTCCTTTGTGTTGACAACTATCTATATGATATACATGTTCAAAAAGTTGAAAGCCAATGCTGAAACTTATATCTTCCTTTGTGTTGCTTCAATGCTCTTTTACTTAGAGAATATTGCTTTATGAGTTAACTCTTATGTAAATCTTTTTTATGCTTGTTTGAAAGTACTATTCATGAAAAGTTTTTACTTATATGATGTAGCTGTTTACTCCTTGTCTATTTGTTAGCAAACTATAGATCATTTCTTTGAGTCACTTCATTCATGACATGAGCCTTACAATATAATACGATCAAGATTATGTGAAAGCATGTCACTCCGGAAATTATTGTTGTTATCGTTTTACCTACTCGAGTACGAGTAGAACTAAGCTTGGGGATGCTTGATACGTCTCAAACGTATCTATAATTTCTTATGTTACATGCTTATATTATACCAATTGCCTACATGTTTTGTATACATTTTATATGGTTTTATACATTTTCTGGGACTTATATTATACCAAGTGCCAGTTCCCTGTTTTCTGCTGTTTTTGGTTTCAGAAAACCTGTTAAGGAAATATTCTCGGAATTGGACGAAACAAAAGCCAAAATGCCTATTTTTCTCGGGAGCTTCCAGAACACCGAATACGAGAAGGAGTGGGACCGAGGGGCGCCCACACCATAGGCTGGCGCGGCCAGGCCCCCTGCCGTGCGAGCACCAGGTGTGGGGCCCTCGGGCCTCCACCGCTTTCGCCCTTTCGCCTACAAATACCCCCCGATGTGAAAACCTAACCAGGCGGAACACTTTTCTATAAACCCTTACGGAGCCGCCGCCGTCGTCAACCCTAGTTCGGGAGGGTTCAGAAGCTCTTCCCGGCACCCTGCCGGAGAGGGGAATCATCACCGGAGGGCTCTACATCACCATGCCCGCCTCCGGACTGATGCGTGAGTAGTTCATCCTTGGACTACGGGTCCATAGCAGTAGCTAGATGGTTGTCTTCTCCTTTTGTGCCATCATGTTTAGATCTTGTGAGTTGCCTATCATGATCAAGATCATCTTTATGTAATGCTACATGTTGTGTTTGCTGGGATCCGATGGATATTGAATACTATGTCATTTGCTTCATAATATATCATGTTGTGTGTTGTTTATAATCTTGCATGCTCTCCGTTGCTAGTAGATGCTCTGGCCAAGTAGATGCCTGTGACTCCAAGAGGGAGTATTTATGCTCAATAGTGGATTCATGTCTCTATTTAATCTGGGGGAGTGACAGCAACCTCTAAGATTGTAGATGTACTGTTGCTACTAGGGATAAAACAGTAGTGCTTTGTCTAATGATAATTGTATTACTTACATTACACACTTTGCCTAATGCAATAATCTGTTGCTTGCAACTTAATACTGAAAGGGGTGCGGACGTGGATTATTAGTCATAGATGCGGTTGGAACGGTCTATGTATATTGTTGTAATGCCCAAATGAATCTCATACTAGACATCATGACTATAGTATATGCATCATTATGCAGTTCTTCATTCTGTCAATTGCCCATCTGTAATTTGTTTACCCGCATGTATGTTATTATTTTTTATGGAGAGACACCACTAGTGAACTGTGGACCCCGGTCCTTTTCTTTAAACTGATAATACAACCAACTGCAAACTGTTTCTTTCATTCTCTGCAAACATCATTTTCCACACCATACGTTTAATCCTTTGTTACAGCAAGCCGGTGAGATTGACAACCTCACTGTTGAGTTGGAGCAAAGTTTCCTGATTGTGTTGTGCAGATTCCACCTCCCTTCAACGCCACTTTTCTGACGCCGGGGAGACCTTCGTTGTGTTCTTCATCTCCTACTGGTTCGATAACCTTGGTTTCATAACTGAGGGAAACTTGCTACTACGCTCATCACACCTTCCTCTTGGGGTTTTCCAACTCCTCACACCCGTGAGCATCAATCCTCCGGCTCTCGTTTGGTGAACCGGAGGGGATCGCAGGGAAGGTTGGTATACTCGTAGATGAGCTTGGGCCGGATGGAGAGCGGCTTGATACACCACCCGACCCAGCATTTTACAAGATCAGTACCTTTAAGTCCGTGGGCTTTGAGAGCCCGGACTTTCGAGAGGGCAGCTTCTAAGGCGTCGCGGTCCTGGGCGTAGGAGTTGATGGACTCCCCTAACTCCCCCGGCTCTGCGCGGAAACCTGGCAGCGCGGGTTGGTCTTTGGGGGAGGTGTCTTTGCAGTAAAAGAAAGTAGATTGCCAGGCACGGGGATGGCTGGCAAGCTTAAGAGAGGGGTAGACACCGTCGCGGCGACATTGGATCGCAACGCCACCACAGACGTTCAGAGGACCACCAGCGCAGGAGCGCTGGGGATTACAGTAAAAGAACTCGAGGAAGAGGTCGACCGTAGGTTCGGTTTGCAAGTAATCTTCACATAAAACGGTGAAATTGGAAAGGGAAAGAATAGAGTTGGGAGCAAGATCTTGAGGCCTAAGGCCGTAGTATTGAAGAAGAGAGCGAAAAAAGAGTGAGCCAGGTGGCTTGAAGCCACGATTCAGATGGTCAGCGAATATGATTACCTCATCGTCCCTAGGAGTAGGAACGATTTCGTCGAGAGGAGCTCGCCAACGGATGATCTTCTGGGCTGGGAGGTCGCCTGCATCCACCAGATCTTGCAGCTTGGCATTTGACCTGGTCGAGCCTGACCAATTCCCGGAGGGGATCGACGGCGCGGCTGCGCCGGAGACGGAGGAGCCCTTGGCCTTCTTGGCCTTGGCCTTAGCGGCCGTAGCAGCGGCGGCGGCGACCGGGCCCTTGCCGGAGATCTTCTTCAACCCCATCGACGAGTACAAAATGGATCTAGATCTAAGTGGCGCCGAGAAGAAGGAAGATTAGGTGCCGCGTGCGGAGCTGCGGCTGCGCGGACGCGAGGGAGAAAAGCAGGTCGACGGCGGCGCTAGCTGGCTACGGCGCGAGTGGGAGAGCTCAAGCTCAGGAGTGATAGTGGTAGCGTGATACGTCTCAAACGTATCTATAATTTCTTATGTTCCATGCTTATATTATACCCATTGCTACATGTTTTATATACACTTTATATGGTTTTTATACATTTTCTGGGACTAACCTATTAACAAGATGCCACAGTGTCAGTTCCCTATTTTCTGCTGTTTTTGGTTTCAGAAAAGCTGTTAAGGAAATATTCTCCGAATTGCACGAAACAAAAGCCCATATCCCTATTTTCCCCGGAAGCATCCAGAACACCGAAGAGGATACGGAGGAGGGCCACGAGGCGGCCTCACCTGGTGGAGGCGCGGCTCCTCCTCTGCCACGCCACCACGTGGTGTGGGCCCCTCGGGGCCCCACCTCTTTCGCCCTTTCGCCTATAAAGACCCCCCGACGGGAAAACACTAAGTACCCGAACACTTTTCCACGATACGTTCTAGAGCCGCCGCCGTCGTCAACCCTAGTTCGGGACGGTTCAGAAGCTCTTCCCGGCACCCTGCCGGAGAGGGGAATCATCACCGGAGGGCTCTACATTACCATGCCCGCCTCCGGAATGATGCGTGAGTAGTTCATCCTTGGACTACGGGTCCATAGTAGTAGCTAGATGGTTGTCTTCTCCTATTGTGCCATCATGTTTAGATCCTGTGAGCTGCCTATCATGATCAAACGTTATGTAATGCTACATGTTGTGTTTGCTGGGATCCGATGAATAATTGAGTACTATGTCATTTGCTTCATTATATATTATGTGAGTGCGTTATTTATGATCTTCCATGCTCTCCGTTACTAGTAGATGCTCTGGCCAAGTAGATGCTTGTGACTCTAAGAGGGGGTATTTATGCTCGATAGTGGGTTCATGTCTTCATTTAATCTGGGGGAGTGACAGCAACCTCTAAGATTGTGAATGTACTGTTGCTACTAGGGACAAAACAGTAGTTCTTTGTCTAAGGATAATTGTGCTACTTACATTACACACTTTACTTAATGCAATAATCTGTTACTTTCAACTTAATACTAAAAGGTGTTGCGGATGCTATCCTGAAGGTGGATTATTAGTCATAGATGCAGTTGGATAACGGTCTATGTATCATGTTGTAATGCCCAAATGAATCTCACACTAGACACCATGACTTGTACATGCATCATTATGCAGTTCTTTATTCTGTCAATTGCCCACCTGTAATTTGTTTACCCTCATGTATGCTATTATTATTTATGGAGAGACACCACTAGTGAACTGTGGACCCCGGTCCTTTTCTTTAAACTGATAATACAACCTACTGCAATCCTGTTACTTTCATTCTCTGCAAACAAACATCATTTTCCACACATACGTTTAATCCTTTGTTACAGCAAGCCGGTGAGATTGACAACCTCACTTCTAAGTTGGGGCAAAGTATCTTGGTTGTGTTGTGTGCAGGTTCCACGCCAACTCAGTGCTAGCAAGAATTTCTGACGCAGTTGACACCTTCGGAAGAATTCTAATTTCCTACTGGTTCGATAAACTTGGTTTCACAACTGAGGGAAAGCTTGCTGCTACTACATCATCACACCTTCCTCTTGGGGTTTCCCAACGTGCCTGTAGAGCATCAAGGACTTTTCTGGCGCCGTTGCCGGGGAAACTAAGCTCTTCTGCGAGGGGAGTCTCTCACTTCCAATCTTTTTATTTTGTTATTGTCTTGCTTAGTTTATTTTTATTACTGTCTTGTTTGCTTAATATCAAAAATACAAAAAAAAATAGTTACTTGCATTACTATTTTTATTTCGGTTTAGTTTTATTTTTGCTAAAATGTTGCTTCCTAAGTACACCCTGGAAGACCTGTCAGTAGGTAGTGGCTCTATAATTGGAAAAGATAATATTGAAGAATTATTTAATCATGTTAGCAGGCCTAAAGATCTTGAGGAGAAATCCATAGCAGAACTTGCCCCAAATTATGAAACTGCTGCAGCATCTTTAGTTCACATATTAGAGGCTAGGTTTGTTAACCTTCACCCCATAATGCAACAAATGTTTTTAACCTCCATGATGTTAAAAATGCTGAAAAGAAAGATTTTATTATGGAAACCTTGCTTAAAGAATTTGGTGATGTTGCTATAGAAGCTAGGAAAGTCTTCGGTCGTTTTAATATGCTAGGCTCATGTGTAGATGTTATTAATGCACTTGAAAAATTGGGGAAAACCGAACCTACTAAGGGGGAGGAAATTAAAGTACCAATACATGTTAAACTTGTAGCTATGCATGAAGCTTTGGAAGAAAATTTTGAATGGATTGTCCCTCAAAACCCCTTTGATGAAAGTAGTAAACCTAAAAGTAATGAAAGAGGAACCTCTGAACCTTATATAGATTAAATACAATGCATAGTTGAGATGATTTCCGTTCTTCATTTGGATAACACTTGAGTTACACTTTCTGTGCCTAGCTGAAAGGCGTTAAAGAAAAGCGCTTATGGGAGACAACCCACTTTTATTCCTGTTATTTTATTTTGTTGTGTCAAGGAACATGTCTACCTCTGTAGCAATTCCTTTGTATCTTTATTTTATCGCATTGTTGTGTCAAGTTAAGCCTCTAGTAGGAAGTTGATGCTAGATTTGGATTCCTGCGCAGGAACAGTTTTCTGCTGTCCACCGTTTAATTCATAACTCTCTGCAGAAAAATTGAACAAATCTGATATTTCCTGAGCGTGATCCTCAAATATGTACGCAACTTTCATTAGTTTTGAGTTTTCTGGTTTGAGCAAGTTAAGTGCCTCTAAAAAATTTGTCTTTACGGACTGTTCTGTTTTTGACAGATTCTGCCATTTATTTTGCATTGCTCCTTTTCCTGTTTTTGAATGGATCTTTTTGTTCCATAAAATATCAGTGACTGTAGCTAATGTCTAGTAGCATGTGTAATGGTTTTGTCCATGCATAATATGAGAATTTTTTATCATACACTAACCCTCTAATGAAGTCTACTTTGAGTTTGGTGTGGAGGAAGTTTTCAAGGATCAAGAGAGAAGGATGATATGATGTGATCAAGAAGATGAAAGAGACTAAGCTTGGGGATGCCCCCGTGGGTCACCCAAGCATATTTCAAGAAGACTCAAGCGTCTAAGCTTGGGGATGCCCAACGCATCCCCTTCTTCATCAACAAACTATCAGGTCATCTCTAGTGAAACTATATTTTAATTCTGTCACATCTTATGTGCTTTACTTGAAGCGTCTGTTTGTTTTTGTTTTTTTTTGTTTTTTTCATTCTCTGAATAAAATGGATCCTAGCATTCCTTTGTGGGAGAGAGACACGCTCCGCTTTTTCTTATGAATACTCGTATTCTTCACTTATATTTGTTGAGTATTCTTCTATGTTACTTCAATACTTTCAGCTCTTGCTTTTCATGCATTTCTTGTTTAGAGCTGTTAGTTCTCTTATGTTATACTCTCTTGTTTCATTGTTAAATACTTGGAGAGTTTATGTTTAAATAAGTTGATTGGTTTTTGGTTGGAAACAGAAAATGCTAAATGTGGTAGATGGTATAATGAAAAGATATACATGCTCTTATAGATTGTGATCTTGTATGTTGTGGTGCTTGGCAATTGTTTTGAGCTCTCAAGTAGATCATATGTTTAAGCTTTTACATCATGTAGTTAAAACCTATTAGTGAAGAACTACTGTAAAGCTTGTTGAAATTTGGTTTGCATGTTTGGTATCTCTAAGGTCTAGATATTTTCTAGTAAAGGTGTTTGAACAACAAGGAAGACAATGTAGAGTTTTATGATACTTGCAATACGTTTTTATATACGTCTTGTTGTCATAGTTTATACTTGTGTTTGCTTCAAATAACTTTGCTAGCCAAAGCCTTGTACTGAGAGGGAATGATTCTCGTGCATCCAAAACCTTGAGCCAAAACCCATGCCATTTCTGTCCACCATACCTAACTACTACATGGTATTTCCTGCCATTCCAAGCAAATACTTCGTGTGCTACCTTTTATTCAAAACTTATTATCCCTTATTTGTGTCAATGTTTATTAGCTCATGAGGAAGTATGTGGTGTTACGGATATCAACCTTGTCATTTGCTTTTAGACAGACTTTCACCAACCGGACTAGTGCCATATACACCGCTTATCCATTAACTTTGCCAAAAGAGCTGGCAAATGGGGTGCCCAGTCCCAATTAATTACAACTTTAACCGCTGCATTCTCTTCAGATTTTTGCCCTGATCTAATCAGCCAAGCAATAATACCAGTTTTTAACTGCATGTGTAAACAAAAGAGATAAGAGGGATGATCTGCCTTGCTGGTAGAAATAACGTCCTTCAATGGGAGCCGCTCTCCCATTACCATTCGTTGACAACGACAAACACCACTCAAAAACTTACTTTTATGCTCTCTATATGATTTCAAAAACCTATAAAAACTAAAAAGCTCTATCACATGTTTGTATCCCTGCTTCCCTCTTCGAAGGGCCTATCTTTTACTTTATGTTGAGTCAGTTTACCTACTTCTTTCTATCCCCGAAGCAAACACTTGTGTCAACTGTGTGCAACAATTCTTATATGCTTACTTATTGCACTTGTTATATTTCTTTGTGTTGACAACTATCTATATGATATACATGTTCAAAAGTTGAAAGCCAATGCTGAAACTTATATCTTCCTTTGTGTTGCTTCAATGCTCTTTTACTTAGAAACTATTGCTTTATGAGTTAACTCTTATGCAAATCTTTTTTATGCTTGTTTGAAAGTACTATCCATGAAAGTTTTTACTTATATGATGTAGTTGTTTACTCCTTGTCTATTTGTTAGCAAACTATAGACCATTGCCATGAGTCACTTCATTCATAACATGAGCTTTACATTATTATATGATCAAGATTGTGTGAAACCATGTCACTTCAGAAATTATTCTTGTTATCGTTTTACCTACTCGGGACGAGTAGAACTAAGCTTGGGGATGCTTGATACGTCTCAAACGTATCTATAATTTCTTGTGTTCCATGCTTATATTATACCCATTGCTACATGTTTTATATACACTTTATATGGTTTTTATGCATTTTCTGGGACTAACCTATTAACAAGATGCCACAGTGCCAGTTCCCTGTTTTTTGCTGTTTTTGGTTTCAGAAAAGCTGTTAAGGAAATATTCTCGGAATTGCACGAAACAAAAGCCCATATCCCTATTTTCCCCGGAAGCATCCAGAACACCGAAGAGGATACGGAGGAGGGCCACGAGGCGGCCTCACCTGGTGGAGGCGCGGCTCCTCCTCTGGCCACGCCACCACGTGGTGTGGGCCCCTCGGGGCCCCACCTCCTTCGCCCTTTCGCCTATAAAGACCCCCCGACGGGAAAATCGTAAGTACCCGAACACTTTTCCACGATACGTTCCAGAGCCGCCGCCGCCGTCAACCCTAGTTCGGGAGGGTTCAGAAGCTCTTCCCGGCACCCTGCCGGAGAGGGGAATCATCACCGGAGGGCTCTACATCACCATGCCCGCCTCCGGACTGATGCGTGAGTAGTTCATCCTTGGACTACGGGTCCATAGCAGTAGCTAGATGGTTGTCTTCTCCTATTGTGCCATCATGTTTAGATCTTGTGAGCTGCCTATCATGATCAAGATCATCTTTATGTAATGCTACATGTTGTGTTTGCTGGGATCCGATGAATAATTGAGTACTATGTCATTTGCTTCATTATATATTATGTGAGTGCGTTATTTTTTATCTTGCATGCTCTCCGTTACTAGTAGATGCTCTGGCCAAGTAGATGCTTGTGACTCCAAGAGGGGGTATTTATGCTCGATAGTGGGTTCATGTCTTCATTTAATCTGGGGGAGTAACAGCAACCTCTAAGATTGTGAATGTACTGTTGCTACTAGGGATAGTGGATGGTCGCTCGACTCCTCGATTCTCGTGAAGGGATAAACATTAAAAAATGTCATTGACCAAGAAGGTTGACTGTCGTCTTCGAGGAGGACCAAGAAAGACTGAAAATTACTAAGTCCAGAAGTGAAAGTCGTCAATGATGGACGGGTTATGAACGGGCCGCCAGCAAGAGCCGGCCAAACTGATACCCGAGTGCCTTCTTGCCTAATGATTGTTTATTGTTTTTCAGATGATAACCCGAACAAAAAATGACGGCTTCCCCGAGATTATGCCCAAGAGTGCAAGGCGAAGCAAGTCAGTTCTGATGTCCAAGTTATCCTGGGGGCTACTAATGGGGGGATCATAACCCGGTAGGCCCACCGACATAGAAGATCAGCCGGCCTGGCAGGAAGCCTGGGCCGGATCAAGCATAAAGGAGATGGGCCGGATTCCACGTAAGCCGACGTGCGACGTGTGACTTGGCCAGCAAGCAAGGAAGGATCCCGAAAACTCGGAGTCCAAGTACAAGACGGAGTCAAGATAAGGAAGGCGAAGACTTAGAGTACTTAGAGTAGAACTCGACTACGGGAGTAACCCGGAGTCCCGCTTGTACTTCCAGGAGACCCGACCGCCTATATAAGGGGGTCTCCTGGTTCCTAGAGGGATAAGTCGAAAGCCCCAAGCAATACCTAGATCCACAGATTGTAATCTCGAGACCCGAAAGCTAAGCCGCCGAGTCCTCGAAACCCCATATCAATAAAGCAAAGCAGGAGTAGGTCTTTACCTCAAGAAGAGGGGCCGAACCTGGGTAAACCCTTGTTTCCCCACGCCTCGCTAGACAAGCTCCCGATGTCAGAAGTCGCTATGTCCCAATACTCAAGTTTCCACCCGGAAACATCTGTCGTGACAATCCCACGACACCATGGTTCTTCCCGCAAGTATAGTAGTGGAAGAACTGAGCTCTGAACCATGTTGTATCTGGCTACTATGGCTTTTTTGGATCACAGGCAGAGGAATTAGAAAAACATAAGAATTAGATAG
Organism: Poa annua; assembly: GCA_026929855.1. Classification (NCBI taxonomy): domain Eukaryota; kingdom Viridiplantae; phylum Streptophyta; class Magnoliopsida; order Poales; family Poaceae; genus Poa; species Poa annua. Next base: position 92,511,018 of record CM049437.1, read on the forward strand.
GATTGCAGGTGCAAAATAAAGGATTACAAAACAGAGGAAATCTATAGGAATTGTCATATGGACGATACACGGGAAAAGTGTCTCGATCATACGCGAATGGGTGTAAACAAAAGGTTAGAGTGGATGTTGAAATTCATATGAAATTGGGGTGTAGGAATGCAATACAAAGGAATTTTGAAGGTGTCACTCATTTGATCCAAATGGATTCCTTAGGAAAAATTCCTATGGATTGGAGTCCTCCAATATTCCTATGAAAATCCTTCAATTCAAAGAGGACCTAAAACAGGTGCGTGTTTTTACTACTTTAATTTTAAATATTGATAGGCCGCGATAGAAATCGGAGAGCCAACCCATGAATTAAGACCTCTTTGGATCTTGTGGCTGAAAAACATAAGTGCCTCTTTGGATTGTAGGAATTTTAAAGGAATTTCATATGATTTTAGTCCTTAGCAATTTTTTCTATGGATGTTGTTATACAGGAATGGTGTTTACTACTTTTATAATATTGATAGGCCACGATAGAAATCGGAGAGCCAACCCACGAATTAAGACCTCTTTGGATCTTGTGGCTGAAAAACACAAGTGCATCTTTGGATTGTGGGAATTTTAAAGGAATTTCATATGATTTCAGTCCTTAGCAATTTTTTCTATGGATGTTGTTATACAGGAATGGTGTTAACAAAATCCTATGGATTAGATTGCTGTGTCTCAATTCTATAGGAATTTAAACATCCAATTCAACCTCTTTTTTACACCCAAGTGCGTAGGATCGAGGCACTTTTTGTATTTTTCCTGCATTTTGTGCAAACGACAATTCCCGCATTTTTCCTATGTTTTACAATTCTCTGTTTTACACTTGCAAATCTCTGAAATTCCTATGTTTTTCACATTACTGTTTTTTTTTTCAAAACTACGATCCAAATAGGCCATAAGAGTTTGAAAAATTCAGGAATTTTATGGGTTTGCAAGTGCAAAACTGAGGATTGTAAAACACAAGAAAACCACATGAATTGTCATTTGAATGAAACACACGAAAAGTGTCTCGATCCTACGCAATTGAGTGTAAAAAAGAGGTTGAACTTTCCTATGGAATTAAAACATAGGAATCCAATTCATAGGATTTTGGTAGAACCATTCTTTTGAGCTAAAGCAATCCATAGGAAAAATTCTTAAGGATTGGAATCCTATGAAAATCCTTTGAAATTTATATAATCGAAAGAGGTCCTAAAGGTGGATAATCATACGAGCTTACCAAGAGTATGAGAAAGCGGGTGAATAACTTCACCAAGCATTGCATGGACCAATAGCGCCCTTAGCGTGGTGGTAGGAGGTTGTGTCGAACCTTGGATTTTTGGCGTAACAACGTGAAGGAGATATGCCCTAGAGGCACTTAATAAAGAGTTTTATTTATCATATCTCATTTGTTCATAATGCGTTTTTGTGTCATGCTATAACTGTATTAAGCGGAAACATTAATACAGGTGTGATACGTAAAACAACCAGGTCCCCAGTAGCCTCTTTTTGACTGGTTCATTGTGCAATCGATGATCGAGGTTTCCCGATCATGTGACATGGCGTCTATTTGACAATGAAGTCGTGTCGTTGGTAGAACGATGTGATGGACATACCCGATATTTGTAGGACGTAGTCATTACGCCTTTGACCGTGAGACCTACTCTTATTGCTATTCCTGGAAGACACTTTGATTGCATCAAACGTCATATCTTACATAGTGTGACAATAAAGGTGTCCCTCTCGGGTGTCGGAAAGGAGTATGTTGAGACGGGGGGTCAAGAGCGGGATTTGCCAGTCCCATAGCAGGATAGATACTCTAGGGCCCACTCGGTGAGATTATGTCGAAAGAGCTTGCAAGCGTGTGACTAGGTCATCAGGACATAAGATCATGGACGAGTAGAAGTTAGCGGTGTCGGTAACGAGATCAAGCTGGCTATGGAGATATCTATGAACGAGTCTCGGACACGCTAAGTATCGCATGGCAAAAGGTTTAAGACTCGGACGTCCAGGTTCGATAGGAAAAGTATTCGTTATCTCGCAGGGATTAATTCTGGGTATCCAAGGTCCACGAATTAGTCATTGATCGGAGAGGAGTCTCGATCATGTCTGGTGAGATAATCGAACCGCTAGGGTAACACGCTTAAGGGGAGTCGACATTTTACCGGAAGAGAAAAATAGGAAAAGAGAGACCGGGAACATCCCGGGAAAGTTCCGATGGAGATCGGGCAGCGACGAAATAGTTTTCGGAGCCAGAACAAATTATGTAATATGTATTTAATATTAATTAGTGTAATTAATAGTTAAATATATTTTATTTTAATTTTTCCTGAATTTTTAAAGGCTACATACCTTAAATGGGCCTTCTGGTGGAAAGAAGGCCCATGAGGGGGGGAAGCCCCCCTCCTTGGTGCGCATGGGGGAGGGGCCGGCCTAGGTGGGCCCACCTAGGGCCGGCGCACCACCTTGGCCGGCTGGGGTGTGGGATTAGTCCCACACCACCAGCCTGGCAGGTTGGGCACCCCCCCGGGCTCCTATATATAGATGGGTACCCCTGGCCTTTCAAAATACACCAATTTCTCTCTCTCTCTCTCCTTGGATCCCGTGACTCCCCAGTTTGGAGTTGCGCAATGGATAAGTTTTCTCCACCATACGCACGCCGCCGCGCTGCTGGTCTTCCGGTCCCAGTCTTCCGCTGCTTCGTCTTTGGATCGGAGCCCGGAGTTCGTCGGCTTCACCGTACGTGTGTGACGCCCTGCGAGGCACCACGCTAGTGGTGCTAGAGGTCTGCTTCCTCTACACGGCATCGAAGTCTTCGTCGGCTTCATCGACAACGCTTGTGCGGGAGCGTAATCCCCGCTTTTCGGTCTACAAGGGTATGAGCACCGAACCCCCTGCGTACTACTATATCTGCATAGTATAGATTCTGGCTAGTTTAAGGTTATCCGTGTTAGGAATTTTTTTGTTTTCTGCATGCGATCCCCTTCAGTGGTATCAGAGCCGATCTATGCGTAGATATAGTTGTGCGCTAGCTGCACCCGTGTTTTTCACGGGGGCAACGTTCTTATTATTTGCTACCCTCTCGCGTGCACTTGCACTGCCGGCAGCATCGAGCTGATGAAGCGGCCCGGACCGACCTTACGCGTACGCTTACGCGAGACTGGTTCCACAACTGACATACGGCTGGTTCCGTATATGTGGCTGGCGGGTGTCTGTCTCTCTCTCTTTAGTTGGCTTTGCATTTTCAATGGAGGGCCCGAAAGGGATGAATAAATATGCAATTATTTGATCGTTGTTGTGGTCATAGGTTCGTAGGTATGAAGCGGTTCTATTTACGAAAGCCCCAAGCCACGTAAAATATGCAAAAGATAAAGTAGAGGCGTCTAACTTTATTTTGCAGGGGCTGTGTGATATGGTCAAGGTAAGTTTATTAAATTGTTTATGAACTGTTGGCGCGAAGGAGACCACCGGCGCAAGGACCATATCATGTCGCATTACATTTGATGTTTTGAGTGCATCTTATATTGTGTGTGTGTGTGTATATATATATATATATATATATATATATATATATATATATATATATATATATATAGTATATATTAGTTACACGGCGGTAGTTATATAAGATGATCCCTCCAAAATACCATTTGTGTTCTCCCTTCAACGTGCACCACCAAGAAAGTTCTACGTTATGAGGCAGGCCGTGATGATCGGGTGTCAGACATATCGTCGTTCGCATACAGTGGGTGTAAGCCACGTTGCACAAGCACTTTCGTTGAAGGTTATTATGGCGAGCCTAGCATGTACAGACATGGCCTCGGAACAAGGTGACCGAAAGGTCGAGCATGAGTCACAGAGTTGTTGTGATTGACATTCCGATGTCTACCTTTGAAGTTGTGTTGCCGGCTCTGATGATGAGGGGTTGCACAATGGATTAGGGTCGTGTAATCACTAAAACGATGAGAGGGATACTCGTTTTGAGTGGGAGTTCTTATAGTTATTTTCGAAAATACTTGAACTCAAAATATTATGAACAAAGTCTTATGTTTTGCAAATTCCATTGTAGATGTCTCGCCCCTCCTTTAACCTAGGCCTGTTCCTTGAGAAAGAAAAGTTTAAGACCAATGGGTCAAACTTCATGGCCTGGTTCCGCAACCTGAGGATCCTCCTCACTCCCCACAGGGTGGCTTACGTGATTGAAGCCCCCCTGGGTGACCCTCCGGCAGACAATGCCTCCGACGATGAGAAGAAGGTCTTCCAGACCAGGTCGGAGGATTCCTCTTTTGTCCAGAGTGGCATGCTCTATGCCATGGAAGCCGACCTGCAGAAGCGCTTTGAGAAGATGAGTGCCTTCGAGATAATTTCTGATCTCAAGGCTGTCTTTGCGCCGCAGGCTAAGGCTGAGAGATATGAAGCTTCTGAGCTTTTCTTCTCAGCCAAGATGGAAGAGCACAGCAGTGTGAGCGAGCACGTGGTCAAAATGTCTGGCTACGTTCAACGCCTGAACGCTCTGGAATGCAAGATTCCTGATGAGCTGGCGATTGATAGGGTGCTGCAATCGTTGCCTCCTAGCTACAAAGGCTTCGTCATGAATTATAACATGCAGGGCATGGCTAAGTCCCTGGGTGAGGTGTTCGTGATGCTCAAGACTGCTGAGGTGGAAATCAAGAAGGAGCACACGCTGTTGATGGTCAACAAGACCGTCGATTTTAAGAAATCCGGTGGCAATGGCAGGAGAAACTGCAGGTTGGGCACCCCCCCGGGCTCCTATATATAGATGGGTACCCCTGGCCTTTGAAAATACACCAATTTCTCTCTCTCTCTCTCCTTGGATCCCGTGACTCCCCAGTTTGGAGTTGCGCCAAGGATAAGTTTTCTCCACCATACGCACGCCGCCGCGCTGCTGGTCTTCCGGTCCCAGTCTTCCGCTGCTTCGTCTTTGGATCGGAGCCCGGAGTTCGTCGGCTTCACCGTACGTGTGTGACGCCCCGCGAGGCACCACGCTAGTGGTGCTAGAGGTCTGCTTCCTCTACACGGCATCGAAGTCTTCGTCGGCTTCATCGACAACGCTTGTGCGGGAGCGTAATCCCCGCTTTTCGGTCTACAAGGGTATGAGCACCGAACCCCCTGCGTACTACTATATCTGCATAGTATAGATTCTGGCTAGTTTAAGGTTATCCGTGTTAGGAAATTTTTTGTTTTCTGTATGCGATCCCCTTCACAACGGGGGAGGGTATCAAAATATTAAGGCCGCATAACATGGTTGTTAAGGTCGGCCAAAGTATGGATAACCGAATGGGCAGAACTTTAGTGTGTGATCGTAGCATGTCACCTCGACTCGCCCTAGCAGCATCGAAGAGTAACCATGCACTATGTTCTTGTTTCCTGATAATGAAGATAGAGTTGGGGTGCGGGCCTACGATGTGATAGACCAAGATGTCTGACCAATCAAAGCCAACACTTAAAACCTCAACGCAATACGGCGGAGGTGAACATCCGGAGCCACCACTCGAACATCCACGTCACCCCGAGGATGCGTCCTCAAACGATTCGTTGGCCAGGCGAGCAAAAACGACACTCAAACAGCTCAACGCAACATGGCGGAAGCGAGAGACTAGAGCTTCGTTCCGACATCCACGCTGACCCCATGGTCGTGCACCGCCCAGGCCCGAACCCATGGGAGCGTAACATGTGCACCTAACCCTAACTTTCAGGCTCATACAATGTAGTTAGTAAAGATAGATTATCATTTAGACTCTTAGTAACATATCTGTTATGTGGGTACATATTTTTGTTGCATGTGCCACCATTATACAATTAAAAAAATTGTAGCTTGTAAAGTGACATGAGCACTTTAACATATGATATATATGATGTTATGTTGATACTCAAAATAATTTGTATGCGCATAATATGTTTGTTTCCTACCGTTATGCTACATCTTTAAAAAATGCAGTATAATTATGGTATAAGAATTCTAAGTTGTTAAAAGTCATAAATAATATATTTGTGCTAGAGGGGCAGAGCTAGGAGGCACAAACAAAGACGAATGAAAGGAATAAGGATAGTAATGATAATCTAGAGGTGTTGAATAGGTTTCTAAAAAAAATCTTTTTTTTCTTTTCACGAGTTTTAGGCTATGCGAATAAATAAGGTGAGTCTAACAACTAAGTGAAACACCCTATATGATGCGATATAATACTTCAACTCAAAGGCTATCACAAACGTAATAACAATAGTGAAAGCGCTTGGATATAAATAACCAAGGCACACGAAAACAAACATGTAACCCCCGTTCCTTCTATTGGGATAGAAATACGTCATGTTGGAGCTGAGCGCATGGAGAAATCAATCCACGGGGGGATTCTAACAGCTCACGAGACAACAAGATCATAGTTTTCTAAAGTAAAACTTTACACTTTTCTAGGGAGTCTTTTCATAAAATACTGAACCTTTGAACTATTGGTTCTATTAGACGATGATAGTGCTTTCAAACACTTCGTGCTATCATTACTTGTTAAGTAACTTCATGTATTCATCCCCTATGTAAACCCCCTTTTCTTAATTTTGGAGCAGGAGTACCCAGAGGTTGGAGGTCGAAGAGGAAGAGCTCGAGAAGCATACACCCAGCCCACCGAAAGAGCAAGACGAGCCGGGTATTACTTAGATTTTTTCGAGAATGGTATTACTTAGATTTCAACGAGCAACCCAATAGGTATCTACACTGTAACATCTAGGCAAGACTGATGCCTTAACTGATTAAAAACGTGCATTTGCCACACCAGCTTGGGAAGGGGGTGGGTCGCACAACGATTTGTACTGTTGCCCTTGCCCCCAAGGAGTCCCGACTTCTTCTGAACACTGTGCTCAAGAAAACGAAAACTTTCTGAAAACTACCGAACAGAGAAACAGTGCCACAGCACGCTGGAGCGAAACAGACAAGTTCCTGTTCAAGACGATCGAATGCTTGGCCAGGTGTTCATTGAATTCCAACAGCGCACTTGTCACCTGCCTATCCACCTGCTCGAAATATCACATCGCTCCTCAGTTATTGAGCTGCCTTCTCCCGGGAGAGGATAGGATAGAACGATCCTCAGTCACAGTACACAATCCATCCATATAGCAGCAGCAGCAGCAGCAGCATCCATTTTTACCGTACGTACGTCCGCCCGCCCGCAGTAACTGGTCGCAGATCCCTGGATCGATCTCCGGAATTCCCGATACGCGCGCAAACCTACCCGCATTCAATCAGTCATACAGATGCTACAGCGACGCACCGCCCTCTTCTTCCTATAAGTAGCAACATTGCTGTAGGCACATTAAGCAAGTAAAGCTCACGACGACTTTTTAGTCCTGTCCGTCAGCTCTATCGAAGACAATAATGTCCACCATGGCCAAGCTCGTCGTGGCATCTCTCTGCCTCTTCGTCGTGCTCACACAGCACGAAGCTGCCGCCTCAAGGAGATGCCGGGGGGCGCAGACGGTGGAGGCCATGTTCGTGTTCGGGAGCTCCCTGGTGGACAACGGCAACAACAACTTCCTCAACAGCTCCTCCGGCGGCGCCGTGCGCGCCGACTACCTGCCCTACGGCGTCGACTTCCCGCTCGGGCCCACCGGCCGCTTCTCCAACGGCCGCAACACCGTCGACGCGCTCGGGGAGCTCCTCCGCCTCCCCGCCGCCATCCCGCCGTTCGCCGACCCGGCCACCGGGGGCCGCGCCGCGCTGCACGGCGTCGACTTCGCGTCCGGCGGCTCCGGCATACTCGACAGCACCGGCAAGGACACTGTGAGTGCTCTACTGTTGTCGAGTTCTTTGCTGCACAGTGGCATTCTGTACACTAGCGGTAGCTGTGGTGTGTGTTTCAAAACTGTAGTTGGCATGCTACTGCTGCCTAAAAATTTCAAGTGGTGTGTGTTTCAACTGTAGTTAGAATGCTATTACTACCTAAAAAAGTGAAACGCTAGAGAAATAATGGACGCTGCGCACGCGCGCTTTTTCAGGTCAGAGCGCACGAGTGCCATTACCCTACCGAGCCCACGTGGATCTAGTTTAAAGTTTAAAAACTGTATAACTTTCAAACCAAGCGTCCAAATCAAAATCGGTTTTGACCGTAATGTTCCTCGCGACTAGATCTACAAAATTAGATCCCCATGAACATGTTCCGATAATTATTTTCCAAAAAGCAACTTTGTGTCATGGTAAAGCAAGTTCATGGTAAAAACATGTTTTTCTATATAGGAGTTGCTTTTAGAAAATATTCATCGGATTATATAAGTATGAGATATTGTTTTAAGTGTCTCATGCCAAGGAGCATGATAGTCTCTTATAATCCAACAAGTTGACCATTGATTGGATTTGAAAACATATCCCCACTCATACTCACATTATTTATTGTTTATAAAAGAAAATGCAAATTTATAGTACAAACTGTGTTCTTGTCATGGAAGTTCTTTTAGAAATCAAAACATGAGAGAAAGGGAAATGTATATGCTAGAAAAACGTGTCTCAACCAATAAATTGCTTTTTTTTAACAAAAAACAACATCGGAGTAGAAACAAGCTTCTCTTTTAAAAGCAAGTTTATAGTACTAAGTTGCTTTTCGTGCTAGTGTATACTACATAGCTGTTTTGTGATAGAAAAACAAGTTTATATTTCAAAAGTTGACTTCGTAAAATATTTTGAAACCAATTGTTATCACGAAAAAACAACTTCTGGTCAATTTGATTTTGTTGAACGAATCAACGAGTTGAAACAAAATTGTATCAATATTTTAAAAATTTACAGTACGAACTTTTATGTCATAGAAGTTGTTTTTAAAAATTAGAAAATGTGGTAGTATTATGCATGTTGATAGACAAGATTGCAGTTTTTTTTTGCTTTTTTGGACGAAAGCAATTTTATAGTACAAAAGGTTCTTTTCATGTTGATGTATACTACATAGCTACTTTTGTGATAGAAAAAGCAAGTTTATATTTCAAAGTTGATTTCATAAAGGAAAATTTGAAAAACAATTGTTATCATGAAAACACCTTATGGTCAAAATTTCTTTTGTACAATGAATCGACGAGTTGAACAAAATTTGTATCACAAAAAGGTAATTATACGAGGAAAGTTTACTTTTTGATAGAAAAGCAAGTTTATAATACAAAGTTGCTTTTGAAAAATAATGGTCAGAATATACTCATATGAGATCTAATTTTGAAGATATCGTTGCGAGTAACACGATGGTGAAAACCGATCTTAATTTGAACGTCCAGTTTGAAAGTTATAGACTTTTAAAAATTCAAAACCGTTCTGCATGTTTATTTGTCTCTGCATTGGACTTTCCGATAGGTACGTGCGCCCGCGCATGGTAGAAGCGCACGCGCGCTTACTGTGATTTCCCAGAAATAATACATGCAGGAAAAACTTACTATACCTCCGGATCGTAAGATAAGACATATACAAATTTTCAGGACTCAAGTTTGACCAAACTTTTAGAAAAAACTATCGATCTCCAGAATGTAAAATTAATCTTATTAGATACATCGATGAATATTAGAACTACTGATCGTTTGTTCTGAAACCTGGCCAAACTTCACATTGATTGACTTCAGAAAAAAAAAAGGTACACACCTTGTGTTAAGAAACATAGGTAATAACTGCTTTTTTTTTTAGGAGAAAGTAACGTGACATGACCATTATTCATAAGAACAAAAAGTAGTGCTACCAGCACAAGTACTATAGAACGAGTTGCTACACATTTAATGAAGGTGCATCACTTATACTAGTAGATAGGTGAGCCTGATGAGTGTACATGTTGCATGTTTAGGGCGAGGTGTGGAGCCTAGAGCAACAAATCACCAACTTCGAGTCAGTAACGCTTCTTGACCTGCGGGCCCAGCTGCAACGAGCAACGAGCAAGACCCAGGATTTCTTCCAGCGGTGTTACTTGCCCAAGAGCCTGTTCGTGATCGGGACAGGCGGTAATGACTACCTGCTCAACTACTTCCGGCCCAGGACGAGCGGGGATCCAAGGCCCGAGATGTCAGACTTCACAAAGTCTCTCGTCAACAGGCTGTCGGCCCACCTCCAGGTAATGTTAGCCCATCTGTGCTTATTACATTTCCTCACTAGCTGAAGAAGTACCGTTGCTAGTACAGTACATCCGTGAAATTGAATGAGTAGGCACTGGACGTAAGTTGCTAGTGTGGACCATTTGGCTTTATTTTCCTCGTAGTACGTACCGTACTGAATTTGCAGCTTTGACTTACATGCACAAGCACAAGGCGTTTAATCGCGGCACAATGTATGTGTTTGCAGAGGCTGTACGCTCTGGGGGCGAGGAAGTTTGTGATCTTCTCCATCCAGCCCATCGGGTGCACCCCTGTGGTGAGGGCGTCGGTGAACGTTACCGGCGCGGCCTGCGTCGAGACGGTGAACGCCGCGGCGCTCCTCTTCAACTCCGAGCTCAGGTCACTCGTCGATGCCGCGCGCCGGAGCATGCCCGACGCGAGCTTCTCCATTGTCAACGCCTACAAGATCACCTTGGACGTGATACGCCACCCTAGGAAACACGGTAAAACTAACTCGAATCGATCGCATTTGGTATGAATATGGCTCTCGTGATGTGGTTGTTGATCATATGTGTCTTCGACTTCTCAGGCATCAGGGAGGCGTATCTGCCTTGCTGCAGCGAGTTGTCGAGGCGGTCGTCCGGGGTGCTGTGTCTGAAGGGAGGGCCCATCTGCAGTGACCGGACCAAGTACGTGTTCTTCGACGGGCTCCACCCGACGGACGTGGTCAACGCCAGGATCGCGCGCAAGGGGTACGGTTCAGAGTCGACGCAAGAAGCATACCCGATCAATGTGAAGAAGTTAGCTATGTTGTAGCCACTGATCTTCAGAGCAGATGTCAAACAAGTTTGTAGTAGCTCTTACCAGTATTATAAGTATGTACTCCGTAGCAGCTAGCTAGTGATCTGGGAATGCGGCAGGTAGCATTGTTGTAGTACTGGTGTTCTTGTATTATTGGATCAGGATTCGCCGTCAAACATTTGCTAGTATATCTGTACTTCTGTGGGGAGTCTAAGCAGGTACTACAATGATTTGATGTACTTCTCCAGCATAAGCGTTTTGCCCTACCGGCCATCATAAGCGTTTGACTTATAGTTGTAGATGCCCTTAACATGCAACCAAAAGTACAATCCAAGATGTGTTAAGAAAAAGTATCATCCAGGTACATTTACAAAATACAATTTTTGTAAATACTAATACTTATAGTAGTAGTTGTATAGATTTAGAAAAACTTAAAATTCAGTTCCTAGCGCCTACTTCACAGGCCAGAGAGGAGCCCAAAACATTAGGCTCGGCTCCCATTTCTCACATGGTCTGGTACTCCAACTACGGCTCCTTTAAATTAAAGAATTTTCATAGGATTTGTTTTCCCAACGCCGGTCGTTTGATTCACCTGAATGAAATTCTTAGGAACTTTTTCTATGAATTCACTTGCACTTTATTTTAAAAGAAAATATGCCATCCACTTCAACCTCTTGCTAGAATTTTCTTATTATTTTTCTTGTGGTGTCAAACCTTCTTTGCTACAAAATTCAGTTATTTTCCAATCTAATAGGATTCAAGAGGACATGTCATGCACCTTTTCCAATACTGTATTTTGATAATCATGTGATTCAAGGAAGGTCTTAGGGAGATCTGACCCGGTTGGAGGGAAGAAGGCCACCTATGCGGGCCTCATGTGGGAGGGAAAACAACCAATGGAAGATGGGTCATCCTATCCGCACAAGAATTGGACAATGAAATGGCGAGGCTCGTCGGCGGCCATGGCAATCTCATAGGGGGTTGACAATTGTCTATCTTTGCTCTAAACAACGAGGTGTGCTGGGTGGTTCTCTACTTTATCACAACCAACAAATAAAATGACGTTGACAAATAGAGAGATGAACAACCAACGGTGGAGCCGAATGTGGACACATCATCGGTCTAAATTTAATGATAATGAAAATATCAAAATATGTCATATATGCTAGAAATATAATCATGTTTTAGTTAGAGATAATAAGTAGATAAAGATTGAATATGGAACATCGGTCAACCGATGTATAAATACAAGTGCGGACCGAGACAAAAGCAACATTTTCTCAATTGATCAACAAAATTACAATTTGCATATCCAAACCGACAAAACCTACAACGAAAAAAGCAAATCCCACGGCGCCAGTCACGGAAAGGTAACGAGTAATATTTCTGTTGGATCGAAAGAATCATATGTATATCTCCCTTGCATGTCACTTTCTTGAACTCATAGTTGGTAGCATTATGGGGAATCGTCTACGAACCCCTCAATCTGCCATGACCAGCCGTCTACCTTCGAGCGTGTCTATAGGTTCGTCTTTCAAAGGCCTTGTTAAACGGCGTTGGGCAGTCCCCAAATTTAGAGGGTGTCTCAAAGAATTTAAGTCGATCCGGCCGCACAAATGAGTGCCGTTTGAGCCGATTTGTTTGTCTGAACCACATTGACCATTTGGGGTCGTTTTCGTGGTGCCGGATATCTATCACCGGTTTAGCACATGTGGCATAGTGTCACCACAACAGCCCCAGCGCAACTCCTGCCAAAACACGTTGCCTTGATAGCAACCTTTTTATCAACAAAAACAAACCACCGACCGATTTCAGTGAGTCGAATCCAACGATGAGGCGGGCGGCATGAGTCCAAGAGCAGAATCCAATGAGCCAGCCAAACAGATGTGATCACTTTGCTGCAAGAGCTGCAGTCAGTCCTTACATAATGGGTCATCCGCGTGTGAAGGAAAGGAACGAACGAAGTGTGTCCATGGAGGAAACAACGAGCAAGTCGACCAGATAAAGGTACATAGGCCAATGTAGTGTTTAGCATTACAGTAGTGCTGGAGATGTTAAAGTTTCCTCTTAACAATACCAAAAAAGTGAAAATTTAAAGGATAGAAAACAAAAAAGAGTTCGAATAAAATTCATATGAGGGATCCAGGGGACGGAGACCTGCGATCCGATGCTCCAAAATGTAAGAACAGTGTCAAGTACTAGTATTTTTTTAAAAAAAATACGCCTTTACATGGGAGCCGGATTCCATTATCAAACGATAATAAAATAATGTTACCAGTAATAACAAATAATGTATGGGCCAAAAAGAAACTTGTAAATCCCAAAGGTTAATACAAATCAAAATGTTCATCTTCTCAAAGAAGTCTACGTGCTCATAGGTCAACGCAAGCTTGTTTTTTCAAAGCAACTATTTAGTTTTCACACACGCTACATAACTTGTCTTTTGTTATTAAGATTTACATGTGCACATATAATGCATATTTTATTTCAGAATTATTTAACATTAATATCATCATTTGTTTCATTTGGGAGTGCATGCTTGTGGTGTTGATTTGAATTAACCTTTTGGTATGTCTTATTTTAAAATTCTCTACGTTTTCATAGATCTTACATACCGTTCTCACCCCTATCTAACTCGATTTACTACCGAACAACTAAATATTGTAACATCATTCGGTAGAATTATATATTTTGGTACAAATTGCAATATTCAAGTGAGTAATGTGTTGTTTAGATGATTGGGAAAGATAAAAAAATTGTGGCAACTAGCAACTTAGAGAGACTAGGAAATTAATTTCCATTTCTGAAACAAAACAAGCTTCATAAGAGAAAAATGTTGGGCTCGCGCCGACTGAGTCCTCAGCGAAAGACCACAGGCTGCTCATCATTGTCACCGTATGGACTCGCTCCATCGCGAATCCGACTACCCAACGACAAAGCGAAGCACAAAATAACCCATGGGACGTCGAATAACCGACTACCGAAACCTGGCCGTGACCAAAACTGTGCTGGACACATCACCATGTCAAACTGGTCGACACTCCTTGGACAGCTGCCTCGACAACAAGCCATCCTTCATTAGTTGGATGTCTGCTGTTGTCTTGCGCCTTACGGCCCTCTTCGTGCAACGTGGGAGTTACCGAGCGAAAGCTCCGTGCTTCGACACTGACGGCGGTGACGCCCGCTGGTGCCGCTCTCCTCTTGAGGATGTCGTCGAGGTGCTCCGTTGTGTGCGATGGTTCCAGGTGAAAACCCATGTCCTTTTGGACTCGACGGCGCCGATGCTTTGTGTGGTTACCCTCTTGGGGGCGCTGTCGTGGAGCTCAGGTGTCATAGGGCTTGGCGTGGAGTTTAGACATTCCAGTTTGTATGCTCAGTTTCGTAGTCGTGTTGTTTCGCCTCTTGACGTTCTCTGTACGATTTATGTTGTCCGGTTATCTTCGAATCCTCTTTGTAAAAGGGCTACCTCACTACATTGTATCTTCGACCGTGTTTGCTTTATTTATAAAACGGGGCGAAAGCCTATTTTCGTCAAAAGTGGACTCCGAAACAATGTCCTCATTAAGGAGAACGATAACCAAATGTTACCTTTTGGGTGTGCAAGCCTACAATTTCCCTTTTATTTCGAACATTTCAATCTGCCAAAAAAAAAAGAGGATAACAAAACAAATGTCGGCCTTCAAGGAAAAATGGAGTACTCCTACACCGTTGGAATATGAAGACAGCTCGAGCTGTCCCTGTCATCTACAGCTATGGCTCCACGCCATGGCTGAGTCACTAGCCCACTTAACAAATCCAAAATCCCAAGGATAGCACCATAAATACGTCGTCGCCATTGTACCTTTCGTCTCCTTGCCACCCCTCTACACACCGATACCGCGGTACCACCACGGCAAACAGGTCGCTGACAAGGGCGCCCCACCTCCCCGAGCCCTCCCTATAAATAGGGCTCGAATTGCTCCTCCTCCAGAGCCAAGACAACCAGAGTACCAGACGCCATTGCCGTCTTCTTGGACTCTCTGCTCCGCTCCGTTACAGAACAAACACGGTTGGGATCGGCAGTCTTTTCTCCGTCCAAGATGACCATCATCATCGAGCAACCTCAGTTCGGTGAGACCCTTCTTTCATTCTTTTGTCATCTCATCTGTATGCTCTTATTTCCAATCTCTTTTTTCTAGTTGAGTTTCTGTTCACGTTTCTTGGAGGTTGAGTCCGTAAACAGAGCGCTGGGATCGGTACGATACTGATACGGTTCGATTTCGTGCTGGATGGTTGGTTGTAGATGTGGCGGCGGAGAGGAAGGTCGCCGGCGACCCGGCGGAGCTCGTGCTCGACGGCGGCTTCGCCGTGCCGGACTCCAACGCCTTCGGCCAGACCTTCAGGTAAACCCCTCATGACTTTTGGATCATCTACGTACATGAGAACAGTGGAGTATATATCACATCAAAAATTTGAATCTTTTCAGTCCAACAATTTGTTATTTGCGTCTGGAAATCAAACAACTTTGGTTTTTTCTGTTAAAGTGGTGAACCGTTTCTTCGTTTGTTTTCGAATGGCTGTGCCACATTTTCTTTGTGAGCCATCTGGAAATGAAAGAGACGTCTGAAGATGTGTAACGATGTTATGAATTCACCTCCCACAGCGAACAAGTAGCACTCAAGTTTACTTTTTTTCAGAGGAAATTCTCAAATTTGCTTACTTGAGCATATATACTAAAAACTTCCATTTGCAGCTAGATTGGGTTAGAGTTTTTTTTTTTTGCTTTTTGCGAAACAGATTGGGTTAGAGATGAATCTTCTTATTAAGATGGACCAGAATCTCCCCCGTTTTGCTAAAAAAAACTACTAAACTAGTCCAACGGAAACAGTTCCTTGTTAAGCTTTCGAAGCCTTCTGCGTCCCCACTCCCCACTCCCCAGGCTTACTCCGCAGCACGTGCTTTAAATATTTTCAACTCAAGTTGCGCCCAGTTGGATTCTTATAATCCCAAACAAAACAAAACAGAAATAATGTTTTCTTAGGACAAAAGAAGATACCCTGAAAATTGTTGAACTTGTTGCAGGAACTACGACGCAGAGTCGGAGCGGAAGGAGACGGTGGAGGAGTTCTACCGCATCAATCACATCAACCAGACGTACGACTTCGTGAAGCGGATGCGTGAGGGGTACAGGCGGCTGGACAAGACGGAGATGAGCATTTGGGAGTGCATCGAGCTGCTCAACGAGTTCATCGACGACAGCGACCCGGACCTGGACATGCCGCAGATCGAGCACCTCCTCCAGACCGCCGAGGCCATCCGCAAGGACTACCCCGACGAGGACTGGCTTCACCTCACCGGCCTCATCCACGGTAACTACTTATACAGTCACCAACAGACCTGCCCCACAATGCCCACATCCAAAAGAAAAATCTCATGTTAGTTTTCACGATGTGCAGACTTGGGCAAGGTGCTGCTGCATCCCAGCTTCGGAGAGCTCCCTCAGTGGGCAGTCGTAGGTAATAATAACCAATACAAACTCCTGCATGCAGATCGAACTTCTACAGAGGAGGTTGTGCAAGACAACATAGCAGATGGCACTAGCCTGAACGTCCCAATTCCACCTCTGAATCTCTGACGAGTTTCATGGCATCTTTAATCAGGTGACACCTTCCCTGTCGGCTGCGCGTTCGACGAATGCAACGTCCACTTCAAGGTTCGTAAGCATTGATCAAAGCTTAAGGCAGATCGAAATCCTCTCGCATTTCCCCCCAAATAAACAGTGGTTGAGCCTGATCAAAGTCTGAAGCCTGATTGCTCTCTGTTATCTGCAATGGGTGCAGTACTTGAAGGAGAACCCGGACCACCACAACCCCGAGTTCAACACCAAGTTCGGGGCCTACTCCAAGGGGTGCGGGCTGGACAATGTGCTCATGTCCTGGGGCCACGATGACTACATGTACCTGGTATGCTCTCGTTCATCGCATCTTAGTACAGTGAAGCAATTGTATATTCAGTTCTTGCGTTGCACATGCCCTGTTCTCTGAAACTGGTTTGCCCTTGTTCGTTTCAGGTTGCCAAGGAGAACAAGAGCACCCTTCCTTCTGCGGGGTTGTTCATCATCAGATATCACTCCTTCTACCGTAAGCGCGCACCGTCATCTCATGCATATACACCTGCCACTGCCAAGGTTGAAGTTTAAGAGTTCACTGAATCTCTTGCAATCTTTGATATGATTCAGCTCTGCACAAGCACGGAGCCTACATGGACCTGATGAACGAGGAGGACAAGGAGAACCTCAAGTGGCTGCACATCTTCAAGTAAGCGGACATATATGCACCAAATCAATTACTCTTGCTCGCACAAAATGAAATAGATTGTAAGGATAGGAGAAATGCAAATTGCTGAACACGCTCTCTAGCTAATGCATGGTTCTTGCAGCAAGTATGACCTGTACAGCAAGAGCAGCGTCAGGATCGACGTCCAGAAGGTGAAGCCCTACTACATGTCGCTCATCGAGAAGGTATATGCATGTGTTCTAGATGAGCTAATTCTGAATATATATGTTGCCAATGATTACACTGACATGTCTCTCCGCTGTCCTGTAAACAAAATCTCTGACGCAATGTTTCCTGTGTGAATTTTCACAGTACTTCCCGGACAAGCTGAGATGGTGAGGAGACACCGAAGAGGGAACCGAGATATCATATCAAAGATTGCTCCGGCTTCCAAACTTACCTTCAGAAAGATAAGGGGAAAAAGATTGTTTCAGGCTGTCAAGTATACTCTGTGGTACGGTGGATGCTTTCATGTCACATCCGACTTGAGTGAGGAGCGTTACTAGTAGAGTGGACTCCACGAGAGCCATCAGCCATGCCCATTATTTCGTACGAAGTACTTAATAAAATGTTGTCGTTATTTGTTGTTTGCGAGTGTGCTCTGTTCTACAGTTTGGAAATGAAATAATTCTTATTGAAGCCAAAGCACGTGCGCAAACTACTTTCAGGAAACGTGAAATCCGGACAGAGAGGAGCTTGCTTCTTGTGAAATGTTTGTCTGGAGAAAGATATCTCTCTCTCTTTTGAGGGGGAGAAATACCGAAAATTCAACTCCACAACTACATGCGAACCCACCAACTATCTGCACCGTTAAAAGTTGCTTGAGATTCGTGCCAACATGTTGACTCGATCAACTGTGCACCGCTTAGTACTACTTGTTATCCTTTTTTATTTTGTTACTTATCCTCTGAGACCATTCGTTTAAGGGAAGGGCATGGTTGCTATAGACAAAACACCGACTGGTGGGACCGGAGCCGATCAACTCGATGGATAAGCTGCCTTCTTCTTTGTTTGAGTTACGAATAGGGAATAAACACATTTTCAGAATTTTTTTTCTATAACAAAATTTCATGAATAAACATATTTTTGGATATGTGCGTTTATTGAAGTAATTTCATTTTGGGATGCATTCCCAATATTTTCAGATGTACCGACAAATTTGGTAGCATGATTATTGCTTGCCGAAATTGCTTGCGACTCCAAATTAGGAATCATGATTTTTTGCTTGCCAAAATTTAGATGCATTATCCAACAACAAAAATATTTTCATGCATCAATAGAAGGAAATGTATAGAATGCATTTCAATCAATCCCGGCATGTTTATATATACAACATTACATATGTGGTAGCAAATTTGGATCAAATATTAAGGAAATATTACATAAATATTCAGGACAAAATTACACATCACACATTTTCGGATTTACAATCATCTCACACAATATTCAGGAAATAATACAAAAATATTGGATCATACACAAATGGTCCATTTATACCATACATTTAATTTTTGGAAGGAAACTATTCCATACATTTAATTTTTGGAAGGAAAATATTCCATACATTTGGACCAATCTCACACATATTTTTGGAAGGAAAATATTCCATACATTTAATTTTCCATGCAGAAATATTCCAACTTTTTTTGCCGGATCCACATATTATAAAAGACGGCTTATACAATATATCCACAAGAAATACGGATTAACATTTTGTTCTGGTTGAGCATGATCCAGAATATATTCACAAGAAATTTTGAATGGATCTCCATACAAGAACATAAAATTGCAACAAAGAACATGTATGGATCTCCATACAAGTTCATATCCGTTTCAAGATCTCATACAAGAATAGAAGAAAAAAATCGCAACAAAGAACATGGATCGCTAGGAACACACATATCTATCCAGAATATGTTCACAACCAGAGACCCCGTATCTCAAACCTCGGATAATCCAAGTCAACTATCTAAATCCAAATCAAATCAATAAGCCAAGTTCCAAATCAACGAGCATAGTCCGGGAATCATGCATCACCAGAACAAGGCATACATCCATGGAAATACTCAGATCTGCACAACGCTTTCAGGTCCATGGACCAAAAATAGGTTGGATCTAGATCTGCACCACAGCCTTCGTATATCCAAAGAAAAGAAAATTAAAAAAACAAAGCAAGGGAAACAAAGCAAGCAACGGATCTGGCCGGAAGCCGGATTTGGTCGGATGAGCCTCGTCGTCGAGGTTGTTCTCCATGGGCACCATGCTCCAGATCTTCATAACAGACACATTCCTTCCGAAAGGATCTTCAGTGTTACCACCCGGATCCATGCCGAAGCTGCAAGACTTGGATGGTGGCAGAGGTGGAAGAAGGATGGAGGATTTTTTTGCTTCCCGGCGGAAAGATTGATCTAATCGTGATCCGGAAAAAGAGGATCTTTGCCTCCGCTCAACAAAAGACCAATAGCTGGGTAGCAACGGGTGGACCTGGCATGGAGTTTCCACGGGAGGGTATTTCTGGCATTTTTTCAATTGCCTGGGATGGATTAGCGGGGCTGTAGTATTTTGTTTAACTTACACTACGCCGCACTGGTCAAACCTGGTTTTGCCGCGTTGTCACGGGCGCGAATCGAAAAGCACGACTAAGGGTGACGATGGTTGGTGGGTTCGCATGTAGTTGTGCAATCGCCGCGTTGGAGAAATACACCTCTTGCCCTTTGGTTTTCTCCTTCTCCTTCTCTTTGCATAGCCCATGGGCTACCAAGAACATCGTACTTCCAAACTCGGTGCAGCATAAAATGGGCTTCATTTATGCTCAAGATATTACTGGGTTGGGCCATTAAGATATCAGCGGATGCAACAAAGAATGGGCACATCACTTAAAAAAAGATTTACAAGAAATCTTTGTTTGATCCCAAGCTCATTTTTGTAAAAGTAATCTGCACACGAATAGGTTTTCTTTTGCGTGTTGAATGGTATGTATTACTTAAACACGAGTAGCATTACAATCCCGAAAAATTAGGTTAAAAATAAACTACATATAGGATCACAAGTGTTTGGCAGTCGAATCAGTTGGGATGACTATGCTTGGCTCCCTGTTGCGTGTCGGGGATTTTTGGATCTCGCGTCCTACAGAGATCGGACCTTGTGCGGTGCGTTGTAGCGACGACCGCGTCTGACTTTGTCATATGCGCGATGCCAATCTCTGGTGGCGGTCGTAGGAGATCGGGATCAGGGCGACACCCCTGGTTCACCGATGATGAAAGCACGATGTGGTCGTGTGGACAACTAAATGGACAGATCTTCAGGTTAAAAAACACTATCATGAACTTAGTGTGGGCTCCATCCTTGCTTGAGTGACGGGTTTTCCCTCTAGTTTTCCACTGACTCCTCACTAGTATACTCAAATATTGCAGGGAGAGTGACACAAATTTATAAATAAATATCAGTTTCACCTATCTTTTATTTGTTTCTTTAATTTCCGCATATCTTCCTGCTCGAGCCTCAAGGTGTATGACTATTACGAGTTTACGACTACACTCTTCCTCTACACAATTAGACCGGGCCCGCCGGTAAAAGTCGTGGAACACTTGCTATACTTAGGCTTCGCTTGGATTCTAGGTAAACGGTTCGGAATCGGCCAAAAATAATCCGTGGACCGATGAACCTCCATATATTTACAAACCGTCATGTCGGATCCAGTGTGGGTTTCATGAGTGCCATGTCACCCCCTAAAAATATGCAACAAGATTTATACTACACACTGACACTAGTTCTTTTTACAATTTAAAACCCATACTGGGACTATTTGTTGGAGTTATGAAGATTTTTTTTTACCAAGTTATATTGTCTATAGTGTATCTTCAACATTTTTGAACCAACATACTGAATATGTGGTGATCATATATTGAATTTTAGAAATGTGGCACCCCGAGTTCTAAGACGGCAGATCCACCACCGCATTCATGTCGTATTTTTCGGAGGAAAAATCTAAACGCCGATTCAAGCGCGGCCTGGTTCACCGACAGGGGGTTTACTCCGCCAAGTCCGCGTATAAAGCCAAGTTCATCGGCTCCTCTCCCCGCGCATTTCTAGCTGTCTTCTGGAAAACTTGGGCCCCTCCAAAATGCTCCTTTTTCACGTGGCTTGTCGTCCAAAATCGTTTGTGGACGTCGGATCGCCTGGCCATCAGAGGGTGGACACATCAGCCTGTCTATCAGCTTTGCAGATGTGCACTTGAGATGGGAAGACACTTGTTGTTTGTGTGTCGCTACTCCAAAAGGATCTGGACGGAGGCTGTCTCTTGGCTTCATTGCCCCTCAATCATCCAGAGCTCCAATCAGCCCACCATCATCATGCTCACTTGGGAAATTTGGAATGAGGCGGAATGACAGAGTCTTCAACAACAAATTCTCTACACTCAACTCCCATTTTCAACAAATAAAGGAAGAAAGCAAGAATTGGATCCTCGCCGGCGCCACGAAGCTGGTTGTGTGCATTGGCTAATGGGTTTTGTAGGTTCCTTTTTCGTTTTTTGATACTTAGGTTTTGGCCTCCTTATGTTCGTCTTTGCTCCTCCTATATCAATATAAAAGATAAAGATTTTGCCTTGTTTCAAAAAAAATCAAGCGCGGCCTTACTAGTACGTACGTACCGGTATTTCTTCTGGCATCATGTGTTCCCACTTGCGCAACAAACAGTGGCGACGACCAGACAAAAGCGAGACTGCTTCCTGCAGCACGCAGCACATTTTAAAATACAAGAATTTCGCTTTAAAAAATTGGAAGAATTTACGTCCAAAGCACGGTAACAGAGAGGAAAAAGGTTGGCGAGCGCCCAATCAACAAGGACGGTTTCCCTTATGACGCAACGCAGGCCGGAAAAGCCGAGTCCGTCCGAGGCCGATCGATATCGAGCCTAGTGGAAGCAAACGCTGAGAAATGTGAGACGCGTTCCCGCGTGGTGTGGCGTGTGCACTGCAGCCGATTTTGGCGTTTGACCTGCTAATGTGGGCGATGGCCGAACCACACAAACTGATCCGAAAACTCCACTCGAACAGGAGAGAAACACGGTATAGGTGCAGACGCTCACACACGCATGCACGTACAGACACCCCTATGATTGCACACACGCAAAGCCTACCTCTATGAGCACCTTCGAGAGATTGGTCCGGCAAATCTTAAGGTTGACGAAGTCACCACGGGCGCCTCGCTGTTGACGGGCACGTCACCTACCACTGAAAGCATAGCGCCGGTTAAATCCTGAAAAATCTAGGAAAATGCGAGCACCCATGTCAAGTCCACATCACAAGGAACCAAACCAGTTGAGCTGGACTCACTTCGCTCGAACAGGAGAAACCAATCGGCTGAGTAATGCCCAAATCTTGCTGGGTGGTGGCCGGTCGAGTGAGGTACGCTCGCACCAGGCACCAGTCCACCACCAAGGATTGTGCATCCTTTTTTTCGGAAAGGCGCGGTCGTCGTCGTTAACATGGGATTTCATCTGTTTGGACAAATGGGCGTGAGCTTCGATGTTCGTGGACGTGGAGTGTATGGTGTTGGTGCTGATCCTCAGCTGGAATTTGCTGTGTATCTCACCGAATCACACGCGATTAGCTTTTATATCTCACTTTGTCATTGGTAGGGAAAACGGAAGAAATGCATGGGGATAGGATTTTTTCTACAGTCCACTTGAACATCTGTTTATTAAGATTCATGTGTTCTTTTTTCCTTATCACGTGAACCGAATGGACATTTTTACTCTTTGGTTCGGAAAAATTTGTAAACGTATAAATAGATAAAAACAGAATAATGTAATGTGCAAAACAAATAATTTGAAAACATAAAACTGTTGTAAACTATTTTTTAAGAGAAAAAAATGCATATGTGGTGTTATGGAGTTACATTAGTGAAAAGTTGCTATTTTATCAAGATTCTTTTACCTGGTGTATTGTGCACGTACACCCCCTTGGCCCCATGTATGTCGGCCACGGGCTCTATGGACTCTATGAAGATCACTCGATTTATACGCGTCCATAAAAATTATGCTTGTGAAATAGGGCTACCATGCTAATGAAATCCTAGATACATCAATACTGCATTTTACACAACTTGACCTATTTTTTGCGTACCTCTCACCTAATTTCGATCATATGATGTATTGCACGAATATAAATTATCGACAAAGATATATAAAGTAGATCAATTTATCAGAACTATGATTCAAACAACAAATTTGAATAAGGGAACCACAATTCTTGCATGTACCTTTTCATAAAACTATACTTTAAAGTTTTGTAGCATGTAAGAGTTATTTATATAAGGTATATGAATATGAAGAGCTAATATGTGTTATTTTGTCGAATCGCTTTCATAATCCTATACAAAACAAGAGTGGATTCAACATTTAGTGAAAAATTCAATCGAAATATCCCATCTAATTTTTTTGAACCTGATTTTACGCCATTTTAGCATGCTTCCGGTTCTATCGGATATGGTCCACATGTTAGGTCAATGTCGCGGGACAACAATATGGAAAGCTCCTAGAGCATCAACAACGACCATGTCCAAACCTCTCTTCTATCCATGTATGTCATTCCTTTCGTCATGCTCATATTTTCAAATCTTGGTCATCAACTCGTACCTTGCCCAACGGACACACTAAAAAGAAATAAAGTTCAAATTTCTTAAATGAGACAATTTGGATGAATTTTCACTAGATGGATACTAGGTGTGTGTTACCATCCGTATTTGGTCTTGAAATTCGCTATGTTACGGTATTTACCTATGATATCACCATCATTTTTATATATGTGACACTTATGTTAGCATCTATGTTACTCCCACTATGACTAGTCTTACATGTAGATACAGAGAAAGTAACCCTTTATCTTTTTCCGTAGCACTGTGTTTGGATGTAGGAAACTTTGTCTGGAATTGAAGAATCTGGAATTGGTCTCTAATTCCACCGTTTGGTTTGGCTAGGGAATTAAGGCCTGGAAACATGCACCAATTCCGCGCGGACCGGCTGGTAGTGTTGGCTTGGCCCAAAACTTTCCGAGGCTCCACGCTCGGAAATGCACGGAATTGCTGGCTCCCTTCTCGCTCGCTCGCGACCCCGTACCGCTTCGCTTCGTACAACACAGATCGAAACATGGAGAGGGCTCCCGCGAGAGCGATGAACCGGCGGCGGCGGCCCTGCCCTCCTCTCCCTCCCCTGTTCCCCAGTCATCTTCTCACTCTCCCCGAACTCCTCTGAGGTCTGGTCTTCCGGCGCCCGTCCATCCCCTTCTGTGAGCCAGCCCCTAACCCTAGATCGACCGGGCGGCTGGAGGCCGGGAGGGAGACGACGGCGGAAGAAGGAGGGAGGAGGTCGTCGGCCTCTCCCTAGTAGCCCTCCCTGTAGCTTTCCTTCATAGGAAAGCTGATCTCGTAGGTGGACTGTATTTGGGGGGAGCTAGTTTGTGAGGCGGGGTGGAAAACCGTCTTCATCTTTCTCATCTCCGGCCGTCTCGATACGAGGGCAGAGCTAGCTTGTGAGGCGATTCAGCTCGGCCGGAAAAATTGTGGAGTTCGTCCTCGCCAAATCCATATGTGCACGAGCAAGCCAAAATAGATTTGGTTCGTAGCGATCAGCTTGTAGCTAGAAGCCTCCATAGTTTATTCCCTCAGTAGGTAGCAGTTGTTATATGTTATTTTTTTAATTGATTTTAATATTTTAATTTTATTATGTGTGTAAAATTATATATTAATATTTAAATATACACATAATTTTTTCTAATTTTTTCATGTACGTGATAAGTTTTATATTGTCCAAATTTAACAAAACATCCAATTCCATCCATTTCTATACTTTATCCATCCAAACAAGAATTGGAATCATGTATTACGTTTGATTCCGGACATAAATTTAATATGCAACCAAACAATGGAATTTGAATTGAATCCAATTCCTTTCCATCTGAGAAATGGAATTGCTAACCCAATTCAATTCTCAGAATTTTTTTCTACATCCAAACACAACGTAGGAGTATTCCTGATGATTTTATAATCCTGTGTCATAAAGGACACGGATAGTTGGATTGAACCCAACAACTCGGGAGTGATGCCATAACTGACACCATTAGCGTAACGAAATGAAATCCTCTACAAATCGCTACTTCCGCCGGCTGCACCTGCACAGTCACGCACGACTCACGCATTTCCCACTTTCTCCATTTCCTCTCTCTTCCCCGACACGGCCACGCACGCACCTACGCGCGCTCTGCCTCGCAAAATCTAAACCCCACGCCGACCGCTCCGCCCTCTCCGCCGGCGATGCTGACGCGTCGCCGCCGCCCGGGCCGCCTCCTCGCGCTCCTCCTCCTCCTGGCCTCGGCCGTCGCATTCCCCCACGCGGCCGCCGCCGACGCCGACGCCGTGGGCAACGAGGAGTCGCGCGTGGGCGAGGCGGCCGCGGCGGTGGCGCGCGGGGACGCCGTGGCCGCCGCGGTCCTGGGGGCGGCCGAGGCCGGCGGCGAGGCGGTG
This sequence comes from Poa annua, assembly GCA_026929855.1. Taxonomy (NCBI): domain Eukaryota; kingdom Viridiplantae; phylum Streptophyta; class Magnoliopsida; order Poales; family Poaceae; genus Poa; species Poa annua. The sequence goes on from CM049437.1 coordinate 92,536,726, forward strand.
GTGCCGGGCAATGCGACGGGCGCCACGGACGGGACCCTCGCCGACATGATCGACCGCGCGCTCGAGAAGGAGTTCCCCGACTCGGAGGGCGAGCAGGGCGGCGGAGGTGCGTGGATCTGTGAACTGACACCCCGGGGTCTCCGCGATCCCGCCTCCATGGTTCCGTTCCGTTCCGCGCCGCGGGGATCCGCGTGGCGTGCGTCGGTGGCCCACCGCCGCCTAGATCTCGGCCTCGGCGACTCCGCTGCTGCTGCTGGGAATTTGGGATTACAGCGCGTTTTTTGGTGTCTGGGTTGAGCTGGCTCCTCGTGCTAATCTCTCTCTGCTGCTGTGGTTTTGCAGAGACGGACCCCGGCAGCTTCAACAACACGGTTGCCGAGAAGCAGGTGATTCATCTGAACAGCTACTAGCGTAGTAGTTCGTTGTCATTAATCACGGAATCTGCTTCAGAATTTGCGCTGTGATGCTCGTGGAGTGTTCCCAAGTTAAAGTTGACGTTGTCCTGGTGCTGACCACAATACTACCTCGAATGGTGTTTTGTGTGCTTCTGGGTTAGATGTTAAATTAAGAAATACTAGATGCTATTTCTGTATGGTAACTAAGCAACCTAATAACAAAAGAAGTAATTGTTTGCGGTGCACCTAAACTACAAACATACCATACGCAGCTCTTTTCTTTTCCATATAAACCCTAGTGCTATATCCCAGCTGACATTCGGTTAGACACTTGATCTTCTACACGGCTTACACTCATGAGCTGCGTCAACCTGCACCCCCTTTTCCATTTTGAAGCATATAAGCAGATTTTCCATATGATATGAAGGATGCACATATGACTCAAGACATAATTGGAACACCTATGCATCAGGATATTGTGGTTTGATTTGGATATATGTACACATGCTTTACCTCTATTGTTGCAGTGCAGTTTGTATGTGTTTGCTACTGTCTAGTAGTGGTGGTATCAACCACAAATATAAACAGTGCTCATCTTCTTCTGTACTACCTGCCAGGGAGTCCTGGAAACTGTGGCCAGAAGAGTTACGAAGAAGAATGAGACCAAAGACAATAAGTATGTTCCTACTCTACACTTGAGCCTTTTTTTCCACTAATAGTGAGTTAACCCGCATTGATTTCACAATCATTAGTAACTATCCCAAATGTTTGAATTCATCACTAGGTCGTTTCCGTTTAAGGAAGTTTTCTTGGAACGGTCAGAGCAAGAGGATGTTCCCACATTGATTGATCGGAAGGTATTCTGTAACTGGTTGCAGATTTTTTACTTCTCTTAAAGTGTTTTGATATTTACTCTGTCTTATTTGCGTGCTATACTAACACAACTGCAATTCCAGGACAATGTATTTATTATATCAAATCGGAAGTCAAAGTACCCTGTACTACAGCTGGACCTTACGTATGTTACCTAATTATCGCAGATGACGAGCAAACATGAATTATCTGCCCTGCATCATAACTAGGTTTGCTTAATGTGAATTGATGTAGGTTGATATCGGATCTTGTTGTTGTTATTGTATCTGCTACATGTGGTGGGATCGCCTTTGCTTGCCTTGGGCAACCAGTGAGTGCTTCTTTTATCTCAAATCTCATTTCTGCCTCATTATGCATATGACTGTGTAAGACATAATTTCATTTAGCTGTTTGTGACACACTTCATAATATTATAGACGACCTAACGAAACTCCATAAATATATTGCAGGTGATTACAGGTTATTTACTTGCAGGATCCATAATTGGCCCTGGTGGTTTTAGCTTTGTCAGTGAAATGGTGCAAGTAAGGTGCTTTTGTTTTTGTTGATTCCTTTTCTTGATGCTTAATCCACTTCGAATGAAATATGCACGCGCTATTATATGCAATTAACCTGAAGCAAAGAAATAAACGTGTACTTTTGACATGTTTCTGCTCTTAAGTTTTTGTACCCAGCCAAGTTTATGAAACATTTTGTAACGAGTATATGTGCTTGTATTTGTGTCACACAATTAATAGTATGATTTATTTTTTCCTTTCCAGGTCGAGACAGTAGCCCAATTTGGTGTTATATTTCTCCTGTTTGCTCTGGGACTTGAGTTTTCGACTGCAAAAGTATCCATCTTTGGTTTACTCATTTAATTTCACATCCATATCAGTATGCACTTAACATAATAATTAATAATTTTTCAACTTCGCCTCAGCTCCGAGCCGTACGTGCGGTTGCTGTTCTTGGAGGATTGCTCCAAATTATACTGTTTATGTTCCTTTGCGGCATTTCTGCGACGGTATGTTTCTTTTTTTCTGTTGATTTTATGAATAATGATGACTACAAGTGTATTCGTTTACACTCCATATTTACCTGTTAAAGCATCTTGGTTTGTAGCAATTTCTCGATAAAATGATTAGAAGAACAATTGTTTGATGCATCCATACCATAAACTTAACGTTGAGACACATCTAAATATTCTTCAACTGAAAGTGAAGAGATCATATGCCCTTGACTCAATCAAGTTGTACCAACAAAATTACTATATCAGTTGTGTAGCTTTTGCCTCTCCAGTAATTGTTTGATTCAAATTTATGTGGTTTAGCCTGTTAGCCTTTTTTTTTTTTCTGTGATTACATAATGTATTGATTTTCTAATCTAATTCTGACTTTTCACTTTTCAATGAGCACTTCTATTATATTTTCTTATTCTCTTTAATATCAAATTGCAGCTATGTGGAGGCAAAACTAAAGAAGGAATCTTTGTTGGTGTTCTTCTTTCTATGTCTTCGACAGCAGTGGTAATTGCTAAGTATTTGATGCTGCATCTTTGAATTGGCACCTCTCATCTGTGACATGCTGGCCCAGAGCTTTATAGAGTACTCATACTTGCAAGATTTATTTTCTTCTTTGGAAACTCGTTTTGTTTCCATCGAACCTCTTTGTTAAGTGTGCTTGGTTAGGAGCAATATTGGGATGGGTGATCTTCTGGAAAGTTTCCTGGGACGCGAACGAGTGAGGACAAAGTGCGATGGAAAGACTTTTGTTGGTCTGCCAGGGCCAGTCTAAAATTCCGGAGAGCTGCCAGGGGCCCAGGAGTAACTACAGCCAGCCCAGGAGTGGCTGGGTTGTTGCATCATATAAGTTAGGAATATATATGTAGTAACTCCTATATGATAAATCAGTGGTTTTGTACACAAGTATGCGCACACGCAGCGAAACCCACACACATGCACATACACATGGAACACACGGACCACATAAGCATAAACATCATCCCCTTTTGTTAACAGTGATTTACCATGTGAATGCTAGTTTTTTGTCTGTTGTGTCATGTATCATCTCGACTGCACGCTGGCTTTGTTGTTGCTGTTTTCTACTTAAACCAGTGTCTATATGATAAATACCAGATGACAAGCAGGTTTCATTTTGGTACTTACTTTGTATATGATGTTTGATCACCTGTATTTAATAGGTTTTCTGAATGTTGTATCACTTACTATTTACTGATGTTCATGCTGTATATCCATTTCCATTTTCAATGTTACTGAAACTCTGTTTTGGCTGCAGGTTTTAAAATTTCTGATGGAAAAAAATAGTATTAATGCCCTTCACGGTCAAGTGACGGTTGGTACACTCGTATTGCAGGTATGCTAGACATAGATGTTATCTTGATGTGTTCTTTGGTCAGCTGAATTAGTAAGGATACATATTTGCTTCCTTCCTTTTTTGAATGAATTACTAAAGCCTGAGTCAATAGTGATGAAATTTATCTGAGTTATATCTGTTGCAATTTATTGACATGCTTTCCTCTCAGGATTGTGCTATTGGTCTTCTTTTTGCACTTCTTCCAATTTTGAGTGGCACGTCTGGTCTTCTTCACGGTGTTGCATCAATGGCCAAATCGTAAGTATAGGGCGTTTTCGCACTGAAACTTCTATAAATCATTATCTAATTTTATCAGAACTCGAATAAATATGTTAACAATAGGCATCAATTTTAGTAACGTGATATCTCGAATTCTCAATGTCTAAATGGTGCGTGTAATTGACATAGTACCGCAGCAGTGCCTACCTGGCCCTCATATCAACAATAGCTTATAACTTTTTTCATATCTATCATATGACTTATCATATTCTCCTATGTATATTTGATTTACCTGTACTTATGTAGAAGTTTCTTACCAACATAATCAGGTGTTGGATTAAAATTATTGTGACACTATTCTCAGGCTTGTGCTGTTGATATCATTCCTGGCAATTCTCTCTATCCTCTCCCGGACTTGTGTGCCTTGGTTTCTTAAGCTGATGATAAGTCTTTCCTCTCAGGTGAGTATAATTGCGGGCAAACAGAACATGGGATCTTTTTGAAAAATTAATCCGAGTTTCCTGTAGAACATTACACTGACATTGTACTAATGCTCTGGTTGCTGCATTTCCTGCAGACAAATGAACTTTACCAGTTGGCAGCGGTTGCATTCTGCTTGTTATTTGCTTGGGTGAGTTTTTGCACTGCTTGTAGGATATTATCTTGCGTTCCCTCTGTTCCAAATTACTTGACACACATTTGTCTACAAACGGATGTATGTAGACACTAAACAAGTATAGATACACGCGCATTTATACAAATCCAAGTCAACTAATTTGGAATGGGGGGAGTAGCGATAAAGACATGATTATATTTTAAACACTGCCGGTAAGAGTTTGCATCTAGAAGTCGAACTAAAACCTATCCAAAAGTTGCTTCCTAAATGTATGCAGTAAAATATGCTGAAAATTGCTACTTTAGTTAGAAACTAGACAGAGCAGTAAAAACAGTCTTTCATCGGAGTCGACCAACATGTAGCTGATATCTAATCCAACATCCCCTCCCGTACTTCTTAATTGCAATCCAAATTTTAACACTTATTTCTGTACATGCTTTTTCAGTTTTCATCAACCTTTTCTTTGTTGTTATTGGTTAACATACATTTTTAAGAATAAAATGCATTTGTATATTTGACACTTTTACTCTTCACTTTAAAAACCATCTCTTGTAGGAGTATGTTAATATTTCTAATTATTTATATGTCGCCTTCCATGATGCAGTGCAGTGATAAGTTGGGCCTGAGTCTAGAGTTAGGATCATTTGCAGCTGGAGTGATGATATCAACAACTGATCTTGCACAGCACACTCTTGAACAAGTAATTCCTTGCTACGATCTTATGCCCTTTTTTTTTTGCTTCGCTTGGTTTTCACCTTTTTAGTACAAAAAAGGAAAGTATAAATTAGTACTTAGTTTCATCTTTCTCTATTATTTTATTCAAACTCATAGCTAGACTCCTGTAGTTGGTAATTCATTACATGCTCTCTTATTTCAGGTTTGTTCTTTCTGCAGATCGAACCTATTCGAAACCTCTTTGCTGCTCTTTTCCTTGCCAGCATTGGGATGCTAATTAATGTCCATTTCCTGTGGAACCATGTGGATATACTTCTTGCAGCTGTTATTTTGGTGATAACTATAAAGACATTTATTGTATCTATTGTTGTAAAAGGGTTTGGCTATAGCAACAAAACATCTCTTCTTGTAAGTATTCGTTATGTCTGTCTAAATGTGCTCTCACGCACTATAGCTCTCATAAAGTCATGCACTAACCTCATGTGTTTCTACAGGTTGGCATGTCTCTTGCACAAATTGGAGAGTTTGCTTTTGTTCTTCTTAGCCGTGCTTCAAGCATCCATCTGATTGAGGTTATTTTCTTCATCTTTTGTTCCTGATATTTACAAGTTCAAAACTTAAGTTGACAAGCGTAACATACCTGCATGATATCATTACTTCAACTCTTACTTTGCTTCTCAGTATAGTTTGTTGGTAGTACTTGTATTGTCATGTTTGATCCACATGACACTACTCAGTTCACAGTTGTGTACTTCGTTTGACAGCTGCATTGCTTTTCTTCAGGGCAAGCTGTATCTGCTTCTTCTTGGAACCACTGCACTTAGCTTGGTACCTATCTAATCTCTTAATTCTTTGTAAGCTTATTGGTGTCAAATATGTGACGTAGAGGCTCGCACGAGAACATGGTCATCAACGCTCTACGCCTACTGTTTAGTCATTTGATTCACTGACCGTCTCTACCTTTGATGGCATTATGTCGTCATGAAGTATGTATGGTTAACTTACTGCTTTGTGGGTAACTCTGAAGGTAACAACACCCCTGCTATTCAAAATGATCCCAGCAGTCGTCCACCTTGGTGTTCTTTTGAGATGGTTTTCTGTTGATAGCAATCAGGTGGAGGTACACGGTCATCTCAGCTGACTTCATCTATCGATTGTTTTACTCTGCTAATGGTTGCCAATCAATTCATCGGATCTTCCTTTTCAGTTGGGCCTAAAAGGTGAAGTCATCCGCATCGATAGCGGCAAGCGCATAAATGTGGTAGTCCAAGGCCCGCATGACTCATGACATACTTGGCACACTGCAAGCTACTTTTTGTATGTCGTAATTTAACAAGCTCTGTAAAGTGTATTCACAGCATGTACCTAAGAGTTTATAGCACATATGCACGGCCATGATGGAGTGGAGACAGAAGAAATCAGATCACATTCAAGGTGTATGAGATCGATCCTTGATCCACATAGTTCCGCGGGCTTTGGGAGGGCGGTGTCTTGAATGATTGGCGCACCGTGCTGCTCGCAGCTGAAATGTGATCCCTCTAATGAGGGTTTTCTGTAGTATAAGAATGTATGCTGATCAATTGATTGGATTAGTGTGTTAGGATTTAGGTTTGACCTGTACACCATTGTAGCATCACACAAAGTGTACCTAGAAAACCCCTGATCATGAATTTTGCTGTAGTGAGTTCGCCAGTTTCATTTCCCGGTGTATATTACCACATCTGCAGCTCAAGGGTTGGACAGAATTCATTTTGTATGCGTTTTGGCTCTTTGCAAGAAACCTGATTAGGGCTGTTTGTGAATGAGGTCCCACTTGAGAGTATTGGACTTTCCCATCTTCCGCCGTCACTACATATATTAGGACACCATGCCGTCACTCTACATATATTAGGACACCATGCAACATTTAGAGGGTTTTCGAAACGTTTTTGTGCCGCTTTTGCGTTGTCTACCCCTTTGACTCGTTAAAAGGGGTTCATGTTCAGACATGATTAAACATGGCACCCGGTCCCGGTGAAAAGTATTAAACATAACAAGTTGCAACAACGACTAGGCATTGTGCCCTAATGATCTGACTTCTGTTAGATGAACGATCTCAATTTAATCTCTACCGTCCCCTCTTGTCTATAGTAGATAATTACTCACACATGGACGAAGGAGTCGTGTATGGTTGATGGAAAGGTGTTGATGATGACGATGGCGACGATCTCCCTCCAATCACTGTCCCGACAGGTTGTCCGAACAGGAATTTTATCCCTTCGACTTCGGGTTTGTGGTGGCGGCGGAGGTCGGAAGTGTTTCTGGAAAAATCCTCTTGTCCCCTTAACTTCTAGGTCAATAGGAATATATACTCCAAAGGGCGCCTGGAAACGATGATCGAGGAGAGGAGGCGGCCTCTAGGCGCAACGCCCCTTCTGGCCACACCTGGGGGTTGTGGGGCCCACCTGCAGCTCCCCTTCTGGCTCCGTGCATCTTTTGGCTAAAAAAGATATTATATATTTTTCTAGATTTTTTTATTTTTTTAGTATCTGCACAAAAGAATCCACCAAACCAATTCTGCTGAAAACAACATTAGTTCTGTGTTAGCTCCACTCAAATCATGCAAATTAGAGATAAAACAACATTAAAGATGTTTGGAATAGTGGATACGTTTTGGACGTACCAGGGTCATAGAAATATGATAAACCAGAATTGAGCCCACATTTTCACAAGATCCCCCGGTGGCCTCGAGGTGGAGGTTTCACACAATAATTAGAGAACCTTTATGTGTGATAGTCCTATTTGTGAATAAGGTCCCACTTGAGAGTTGTGTAGTTTCTATTTCCACCTTGCAACACCATTATACAAATATATTAGTATCCCATACAAAATTCGGAAGGTTTCCGACAACTGTTCACACTGTTTTTGCGAGAAAACTTTCATCCTTACCCTCGAAGTGGGGTTTTTGAGAGGAGGGAGGGGGGAGGCTGATAAAGGGCAGAAAATAGAGATGTATAAATAAAAGTAGGCATACATCCTTGGATGGATAAATAACATTTGGCACATCAGCATATGGTTAGCGCTCGCAATACGTGGTGTTTTCAGCTCTCCATCTTCAACTCAAACAACGTCGACTGCTTTTCGCATTTTCCTCCGTTTTCATGCTGATAATGAGGATCTTCAGCTCTTAGCGTGTTGTGTTTAGGAGTTCCTGGCCTGACGTCTGTCAGAGTCTGTTCTTGTAACTATACTCTACCTTCTATAACATTACGGTACGCAATTGCGTACTCTCTAAAAAAGAGAGGATCTTCAGCTCTATCGGGACGGCGCCTGACGTCAAGTAGTTTGCTTGATAGGAAAGGATGCAGTTGCGAGGGACTCGATTGTTTTTCTTGGCATCTTTGTAGGTTGTAATTTCAACCCCTTTGCTGTATTTTTCTTTCGTTTAGGCCCAGTTATGTAAAATGCACTGTCAGGAAGCTTTCACATACTTCGTCCCTCGTTCAAAAAACTAATTCTCCAAGGCTTTTTTTATATATTTGTGGTCAAACACGTAAGAGGCCAGCACACCATTTTTGTGGACAGAGATCCAAAACTATAATATCTCTCTCACGTGGAGAAGTTTTCTAGTATCAGACCTCCCGCAACAGAAAGATCAGATCATGATCTGATTTTTATAGAGAAAATGAAAAGGAAGATCGGCGATCTGCATTTATTTGCATAGGGATCTCAATGTCAAGTGCAGCAGGAGTATATGGATTGGTGGGTGTTGTCAGTTTGTCTTGATTCCCGGTGGGCATACCGGTGGAAGTAGGGAGCTTGCATAAAAACCGCGAGCTCCTCTCCAGGTCTTTGACCCGTTGGCAATGATTTTCCCAAGGCTTTGCTTTCTACTCCCTCCGTTCAAAATAACTGTTTTAAATTTGGTTGAAAATAGATGTATCAAGATATATTTCGTGTCTAAATACATCTATTTTTAGACAAATTTGAGACAATTATTTGGGAACGGAGGGAGTACAGGTTCTAAACTTTACGCCAATCATGTCTGGTCCATCTGGTTGGTTTCTCATTCATGTGCAACACTGATCGTTCACAGAGTGACCACATGTACAATAGGCACATGCATGCTGCTCCTACTTGTCCTGCCACATGTGCAATGTAAAAAGGAAAATCGTTTCAATACATAGGTTATAGATGCAACACTACATAAAAATCACATATTAAAATGTCGAAAAATTATAAAGAATTCTTTTGGATGTATATCCCTGCCTTCTTTGCTCAGATATAAAGTATCACGAAAATGACATTTTGTGTGACTTTTATTAAAATTACAAATTCCGGCGCTCCAAAATAACTTTTCACCGGACATTTTTTTTTCCTATTTACAAATTCTACAAAAAATATCATTTTCTCGCGAAACTTTGCGTGCGAATATGAAATGCCCCAATGTATGCCTAAATTTTTTGTTTAAATTTTATAGCATTTTAAAATATATTTAAAATGACTTTTTCATAACGGGTGCATCTAGAGTTAGAATCCAAAACAACGTGTCCGCGAAGAAACATCTTCTTTAACATTTTTTTTAAGATGGAAAGAAACTCTTTTGGCAATTTCGTTTACTAATAGGATGCACAAAATCCACACCTTTTTTGGAGGCCATAAAATGAAGTTAACAAACAAACCCAAGGCAAATTCACTAGTCTCCGGTCTTCAAATTTCACACTTCTAGGGATGCGTTCTAATTGCGCCTAAAAAGTCACATGCGATTGTCAAGAAAAGCTAGTATGACGATGCGATTATAAGAAGAAACGAAGGATCTATTGGCTAAATCGACGAATCAATCGACTAGGATTTTCCTTTCTGGAGGAGAGCAAAAAAATCATGTCCCATAAGTAGTTAGGCACTTCAAGTGAACACACAAACTCAGCTTACCAATACTACAATTAAGTCCAATTACTATCTACCCTACAAAATGTAAGTTTTTTTGGAATTACATGGCATATAATTTTAAGTTTAAACATTTTTTATAAGAGTGAACTACTAGCCCTCCAAAATGTAAGTCTTTTTGGAATTACATGTCATAGAGTTTTAAGTTTAACCATTTTCGATAAGAGTGAACCACTAGCTACTATCCTCTAAAATATTAATCGTGTCTTATACATTTAACACCTATTTTTGCAAAAATGAGAATATCCCAAAAAGAAAGACTAAACTCTAAGTGATAAGCTCTAAACATATCGATATATTATTAAAAATCGGGCAAGGCCAAACATCGAACCCGAACAAAATCAACCGAAAGGAAAACTGAGAGGTTGTATGTCTCGCGACAGTAACCAGACTACCACCAACTCTACGGTAAAAGGATAAAACAAATGAAAGGTACACAAATTGTAGGATAGGCCATGAAAAAAGGATCACCGCGCATCGGATGACGAGTCCACCCATAGGTCCATCCCGGGATTTTCATTCCCAAAGCTAAGATTCGATCCACCACCTTCATCCAGGGTTTTGTATTTCCATCATATTGCATATGCTCATCATCGAAACTACATTTACCATGATCACTCGACCGGCTAACGAGACTTTGCTAGACTGATACCACCGGAGGACATAAGGAAAGTTGGGACGTCCCTATCGCTCCGCTTCTAGTCAGGGCCGGCTCTAACATTTGAAGGGCCCATGTGCCAACTCCATCAATGGGCCCAAGTTAATGGGGTTTTCACCTTTTTTTTCTATGCACAAACATATCAATTATAGGCCCCGAATCTGGCCGGGCCCCGGGCCGGCACACCTCTCGCCCTGGGCCAAAGCCGGCCCTGCTTCCAGTCACTTCCGCACCACCTTCGTTCTAGTAGCAGAAATTATGACTTGTCATATTCGCAAGATACATTGTTCGTAGCACATGTCGACATCTTGCATGACAAGAAGCCTCCGCTTGAGATTTCGTGTATAGCATCTAATGACAACATACATAGCACCCATCGAGCTGGATTGAACCGGGTGTAGACGTGGAATGGGTGTCTCATACCACCATTTGATATCAACAACACGGAACTGAAGGCCATCACCATCTCAAGTTCCAACCTAGGTAAATACTAGTAGGCAAAATATTTTTAACACCTCCCCTCACATCAAGCTGAACATATATAAAGATTTTAGACGTGAGACCGGTGAATGGTTGTAACTATTTAGATTAAACAGTGTGTTGGCCGAGTCCTAAAGTTAAAACATTTTGTCTCTGATATCGTAATAAATTCGTACACTAGTCAACTCAATCAGAAATTCAAATCGATGAAATGAACTACTGTAGATAATATAATTTCAACATCCACATAGTACAAAAAAAATCTTGGAATAGTTAACACACACACCTAATCGTATCTACGTGCAACCAGAGCCAAACAAACTTGTGAAGGAATCGTCTACGCGTAGAAGGAACCGGTAGCGGACAAAGGATGCCGTGATCTGCAGGCTCCACATGATATCTGGAGCGAAGAATAGAGAAAGATCACGAACGTTGCCTGCCGCGCAAGATCTCTTCATTTGTCACCACATACAAACTTATAATTAAACAAAGCCAAGACAAGATGAGATTGGCTATACCCAACTAAATTTGGCAATGGATATCCATTACCCGATAACCGGTGGTTAATTCACCTATTAGGGGACGGTTTTGGTTACATATTAATACCCGTGGGGATCTTATCAGTGCTAAAACACCCCCCAGTGGTTATTGCGGTGACGGATCTAGTATACCAGTATCCATGCCCGACATACCCGGTACCCGATATGACATGTGGGGCCAGGATACTAGAGGTAGTTAGACACAAAAACAAATGTATATATGCCCCGAAAACCCTAAATCCCCACCGCACGCCGCTCTTCCCCCAGCCGCCACAGCCCGCACCCCGCACGCCCTGCCCTAACCCTAACTTCCCAATCCCACTCCCACCTCGCGAGTCGCGACCAATCCCCAGCCGCCGCACGCAGCACGCTCCCCCGACGCCTCTCTCCGCCGTCCTCGCCTCGCCGCGCCTCTCTCCGCCGACCTTGCCCCGCCACGCCGCGCCTCTCTCCGCCTTTCTCGCCTCACCGCGCCTCTCTCCGCCGCATGCTCCCCCGGGCCGCTCCCTTCCGGCGCACGCTCCCCCGGCGCAGCTTCTGCTCCTCACCGCCGGATGCCCTCAGCAACAACGACGACCTCCAGCGAGCTCGTCCCCTTTGTCCTGGTGGAGAGAGGGTGCTTCGACTTCGCCGTGGTGTTAGATGCCCAGGACCAACCGGAGCTCGTCGTCGACCCTGGACTAACCGCCGAGATCCCTGCCAGCCCTGGAGTTCAACACACTGCCTCCTCCATCGTCAACCGGCTCCGCCATCCAGATAGAGTGAGCACCCCCGGTCGTCAGCCAGGTGCCCAGCGGCCTCCGCGCCGGAAAATGTCTTCGCCAACGGCCAGCTCCAGCGGTACCGGCCGCAATGCCCGCCTTGCTACTCCAAGTCCAAACCGGTGAGGCCATTGCTTGATTATATGTGCATCGGTGCAAATATGTGCTTGTTGATTATATAGGAAGTGTTATTTGTGATGATATAATCTGTATGTGCAAATATATGCTTGCTGGTTATAGATGAACTGCTATTTTTAATGATGAATGCTTGCTGGTTAAATTGGAGGTGCTAATTTTAATGATGAATGATTGTTGGTTATGTACAGAATGCTCCTTTTTATGATGAATGCTTGCTGGTTAAATTGGAGGCGCTATTCTTAATGATGAATGATTGTTGGTTATGTATGAAATGCTCCTTTTTTATGATGAATGCTTGCTGGTTAAATATGAGGTGCTATTTTTTATGATATATGTTTGCTGATTATAGATGAAATGCTATTTTTAATGATGAATGCTTGCTGGTTAAATTGGAGGTGCTATTTTTAATGATGAATGAAGACGTTGAAGAGGGGATGGAGGTTACCTTCTATTTGTTTGTTATTGGTGGATGTTTGTTATCTTGTATTGCATTGTTTTGTAATCTAGTATTTCAATCTTTTGCAGAAACTGAACCTGTAATGTTTAGCGGCAAGTGGAAACATGCTCTTATGATTTATGTCTACAAGTCTACAAGTCTACAATGATGAACCTTGGATGTCTCGAAACATGCACTTCATTTATGTTGTGTTCACTTTGAATTCTGATTATTATGACTTGTGTGTCTTGTTGAACACTTGAACCAACTATTCGTGGCCTGTGTGCCTTTGTTGAGAATGTGAATCAAAAATTTGTGGCATGTGTGCCTTTTTGTATTGCATGTATTTACTATCTGTCATTTTTCTGCCCTTTTATAGCTAGATACAGGGGAAGTTCTGCCCTTTTTTTTTCTGACTCGAAGTTGTTGGGTATCCGCTGGGTATTTGATACCCGGTGGGGATCGGGGATGGTACGGAAACACTACCCGTGACTTGTAACGGGGATGGGGATGGTATTGTTTTTCCTAAACGGGGATGGATATGGTTGATCGATAACCAGCGGTTATCATCCCCGTTGCCACATGGATACCCAACAGCGGGCCAGTGACTGTATTGTTTTTCGAGCAATACATACCTGGTTGTTGAAAACTGGCCTAATGGACGTACACCGCATTGACTCTTGGCTAATGAAAAATTGCATCTGGACAAGTGGGCACAGGGATGATGAGATCGATTGCTCACAGAAGGATCTGAAAAAATATCATATATGTACAGTCACACTGCAGGCAGATGACGCGTTGAGTACTTGAGTTGCATAAATGTTCAGGGAAGGGTTGGTTCTAGTTAGGCACGGGCTCCCTAAAATACTCTTGTTGTGTTGTGTGTTTGCGATCAAACACACACACAGAGGCAAAACCCTAAAAAAGATTAAACGACTTCATCCACTGTTCAATTGCTGCATGGGCTACTGCTGCTAGTCAGTTCTCATGGATCACATCCAAGGGGCATGCATGCTGCAGCTTCGCTGAATAGTAAACCGAGTGTCACAGTCGGCTAATACTTTATGCGCAATCAGTAGGGCAGAATGAATATAATCAAACTATGGCAACAACGCATGTCAGACAACAGAAACATCGTCGGTAGCTGCATACACCAATCAACCCTTGAATGACGGCGTTCACATCAACGCACGAGTACTGAGTTTGGTGACAGCAACCTCGTTAATTAATTTACTAATGAGACAAGAAGCGGGTCTGTTTGCGAAGGACGAGCTGTCTGTCGATCGAGCCGGCTTCAAATGCGAGACTGATTCTCACTGGATAGTGAGTCCAGGTGAGTGCAGTTACGCCTGGGCCTGTGGATTGGTCACACTCCATGAATTAATGGACATGTCTCCTTCAATTGTGTGGAGCCAAGTGTCATCTCATGTTGCTGTATAGTTGTGCCTTGTTGTCCTGTGTACTGTAGTACTGTACTACGTACCTCTCTCCAGAATTTCACCCCAGTAGAACAAGTCATTTCCCACGTTGTTGATATAAAAACATAATCTCCCCTCTCTTTCTTTGATATCATATATAATCTCTCCTCGCATCTCATGAGAAGGGTAGTTAACTAGGTCATCAGACCAAATAATGCGCACGTCTCCATGCATGCTCTGGCGCCTAGCTCTCATCGATCAGCATTCAGCAACCACCTTCCGTCTCTCGTTTGCCAGCCACGTCGTCACGCCATACGGCATCAAAGATCAGCAGGGCCTGGATGAGGACATCGACAGATAAAATCCGACCGAAGCCGCCATCGTGCGATTTGCTCTTCTTCCTTCCTCTCCCACGAGTTCGACGGAGGAGAAATCCGAGTTTTGCAGGGCGTCCACGGTGCACCACAGGCTGCAGCGAGCGCCTCCGGCCGTCCGTCTGTGATGTACACGGGCGTATGTGCACGCACACACTAGTGTACAAGAGCTAGACATACTAAGTAGTATAAACCAGTGGCTCCTCCTCGTCCTGCCCAAGAATAGGCGACGCGTCGGCGGGTGCATGCGACAGGCCAGGGACGATGGCCGACGATAAGCTGGGCGATCCGGCCATGGCCTTTCTCGGTAAGGGAGACGATTGAGGAGATGAAGCTTCTTCCTGATCTCCTTGTAAACTATTCCAGCTGATTCTCGATTCCTTGCTTGCTTGCTTGGATGTATATATAGCAGATTGGTCGTTCTCTTGGATCTGCGGGAAGGAGGAGGACGGCGGCGAGTTGACCCTCGCGTCGCCGTGCGTGCAGAGGAGCCTGATCGATTGCGTCAATGTGCTGCTCCTCGTCGTCTACGTCTCCGCGCTGCTCGCGGCCTTCGTCAGGGGGCAGTGGGATGGACGGGGAGGAAGCCGGAGGTGGGAGGTGGCGGCGGCCTCGGTGTGCTGCGTGGCGGTCACGGCCGCGTACGCCGTCGCCGGGTTCACGGAAGCAACGACGGCCACCGCGGCTTCGGTCGTCGTCAGGGGGCTGGTGTGGGCGGCTTTGGCGGCTTCGTTGCACGTCCAGCCCACGAGGCCGGCCAGAGCCGTGGCGGTGCTCTGGTGGACGCTCTTCTCGCTGCTCATCACCGCGTACAATGTGGAGGTCCTTGTCAGGGGATACCGGCTGGACGTCACAGAGGCTGTCGCGTGGGCGGTGAGCTTGCTCCTCCTGCTCTGCGCCGTCGGCACGCTGCTCCGGCGGAGCAGCCATGGCCGCCAGGATAACGACGGTCTGTCGGAGCCTTTGCTCGACAAGGCAGGGGTGCACGACTCGGAGCTGTACCGAGCCGGCCTGTTCGGCCAGCTCGCCTTCTCATGGCTCAACCCTCTGCTCCGCGTCGGCCGCTCCAAAGCACTGGACATCACCGACATCCCGCTCATCGCCTCCGAGGACTGCGCGCAGCAAGCCTCGCGCAAGTTCTCCGAGGCATGGAGCCGCCACCGGCAGGACAAGGCGCAGAGCGGGCGCGCCAACCGCCTCGCCCTCGTCCTGTGCAAGTGCTTCCTCAGGGAGATCATGATCGCCGGCTTCTACGCCTTCATGAGAACACTGGCCATAGCCGTCTCCCCTGCATTGCTCTTCGCGTTCGTGAGGTACAGCAACCAAGAGGAGAGGGATCACCGCGTCGGCCTGTCGCTCGTCGGCTGCCTGCTCCTCATAAAGCTCGTCGAGTCGCTGTCCCAGCGGCATTGGTTCTTCGATTCGAGGAGGACCGGGATGCGCATCAGGTCTGCACTTATGGCCGTCATCTTTCAGAAGCAGCTCAAGCTGTCCAGCCAGGGAAGGAAGAACCACTCCACCGGAGAGATCGTCAACTACATTGCGGTGGACGCTTACCGGCTCGGCGATGCTCTCAGCTGGTTGCACATGGCATGGAGCTCGCCGCTTCAGCTGACCTTCGCAGTGGGTACACTCTTCTGGGCACTCAGGCTTGGGGCTCTCCCGGGTCTAGTCCCTCTCATCATCTTCGGCTTCCTCAACGTGCCATTCGCAAAACTTTTGCAAGGGTACCAGGCCAAGTTCATGGTTGCTCAGGATGAGAGGCTCCGGTCCACGTCCGAGGTACTCAACAGCATGAAGATCATCAAGCTGCAGTCTTGGGAGGAGAAATTCCGGACCATGGTGGAGTCCCTCAGAGACGCCGAGTTTGAATGGTTGAGGGAGACCCAGATGAAGAAGGCTTATGGAGCCGTCATGTACTGGATGTCCCCAACAGTTGTCTCTGCAGTGATGTACACCGCGACAGCGATTTTGGGGAGCGCACCCTTGAATGCCAGTACTCTCTTCACGGTCTTGGCCACCCTGAGGGTCATGGCTGAGCCCGTGAGGATGCTTCCTGAGATCCTCACAATGATGATCCAGTACAAGGTGTCGCTGGACCGTATCGAGAAATTTCTCATCGAAGATGAGATCAAAGAGGCTGTGGAGAGGGTTTCTTCTGACAATTCCGATATCCGAGTTCGTGTACAAGATGGGAATTTCAGCTGGAATGCAAGTGCAGCCGACCTAGCACTAAGAAATGTTAACCTTAGCATACGTCAAGGAGAGAAGGTGGCTGTTTGTGGCGCAGTTGGGTCAGGAAAATCTTCACTCCTCTATGCATTACTTAGGGAGATACCTAGAACATCAGGATCAGTAAGTGACAAAAAGTATCGGAATATGTTCTTTATGAAGATGGAAAGATTAAATCATGTTCATATCTGAAAACATATTAAATTTATATTTTGCAGGTTGAGGTATTTGGCTCACTGGCATATGTGTCGCAGAACTCTTGGATACAGAGTGGGACCGTTCGCGATAATATACTCTTCGGAAAGCCTTTCAACAAGGAACTGTATGAGAAGGCAATCAAATCTTCTGCTTTGGACAAAGATATAGAAAATTTCAATCATGGAGACCTGACAGAGATCGGACAGAGAGGACTGAACATGAGTGGGGGTCAGAAGCAAAGGATCCAACTTGCTAGAGCTGTCTACAATGATGCAGATATTTACCTCCTAGACGACCCTTTCAGTGCGGTTGACGCACACACTGCTGCAGTTCTTTTCTATGTAAGACATTGCTCTTAATCAGTATCCATAAGATAAGCTGTTTTCTGCCACACGATGACACGAAGTTCTGATGTCAATGTTCTTGCAGGATTGTGTAATGACAGCACTTTCAAAGAAGACTGTTGTTCTTGTGACGCACCAAGTTGAATTTCTGACCGAAACTGATAGGATCCTGGTAAGCTGATCTTTACATCATGAGACTGCTCATGATTTATAAATCGATGATGCTTGTATCAAACGCTCAGTCATTGTTTCAACAGGTGATGGAAGGCGGCCAAGTTAAACAACAAGGGAAATATGCAGAACTCTTGGAATCTGGGACAGCATTTGAGAAGCTGGTTTCTGCTCACCAGTCCTCTATCACAGCACTGGATACTGCCAGCCAACAAAACCAAGTCCAAGAACAACAGGTGCTTGATGACAGTATAATGCCAAGTGCATTGCTGCCAACACGGCAGCCTAGCGACATCGATGTCTCAGCAAAGGTTCCTTCAGTGGCCCAGCTCACAGAAGAGGAGGCAAAGGGGATCGGGAACCTTGGATGGAAGCCATATAAAGACTACATAGAGGTCTCTAAGGGAGTGTTTCCTTTCTGTGCGATGTGTATAGCTCAGATGCTTTTTACAGGTTTTCAGATCATGTCCACATATTGGTTGGCCGTGGCTATTCAGATCAATGTCAGTAGTGCTCTTCTGGTTGGGGCATATTCAGGGCTCTCCATCTTCAGCTGTTGCTTTGCCTACCTTAGAAGCCTCTTTGCTGCTACTCTGGGACTCAAAGCCTCCAAAGCATTCTTCACTGGTCTAATGGATTCTGTATTCAAGGCCCCCATGTCATTCTTTGATTCAACACCAGTTGGAAGAATATTGACACGGGTATGGTTTCTTTATGTTTGCTTCCAAATAAGATAATAGGCTAATTGTAACTACTCAAATGATAAGACGGGGCAGTCAAGTACTAATGAGTCCCTGACAAAAAAATTATCCTTTGCAGGCATCTTCAGATTTAAGTATTCTTGACTTTGACATTCCTTACTCCATGGCTTTTGTGGCGACTGGCGGTATCGAGGTGGTCACAACAGTACTGGTCATGGCTACTGTAACTTGGCAGGTCTTAGTTGTAGCAGTCCCAGTTGCAATCACCATGGTATATGTCCAGGTAAGTCTACTTTGTTGTACCTTGATGCAAGCAATTAACCAATCCATGGGAAATTATAAATGAAACATATCTTGTGAGCTTACATGCTGATGCTTTGTTTTCAAAATTTTGAAGAGGTACTATGTGGCCTCAGCCAGAGAGCTAGTCAGAATTAATGGAACAACAAAGGCACCTGTCATGAACTATGCAGCAGAATCGATTCTTGGTGTGGTGACAATTAGGGCTTTTGCAGCAACAGACAGATTCATCCACAGCAATCTGCAACTTATAGACAATGATGCAACAATGTTCTTCCACACGGTTGCCGCACAAGAGTGGGTACTTATAAGAGTGGAAGCACTGCAAAGCTTGACAATACTCACGTCATCCTTGTTTCTTATTTTGATTCCTCCAGGAGTAATTTCACCAGGTATCTACATAGCCATTACAGCGAACATCGCCCTTTTTGACCTGTATCCGCAGATTTGATGAACATTTCCTAAGTGACTTTACAGGCTTTGCGGGTCTTTGCCTCTCCTATGCTTTGACCCTGACTTCGGCACAGGTTTTCCTGACAAGGTTCTATTCCTACCTAGAAAATTATATCATTTCAGTTGAGAGAATCAAGCAGTATATGCACCTTCCATCAGAGCCTCCCGCCGTAATACCAGAAAATAGGCCTCCAAATTCATGGCCACAGGAGGGACGAATAGACCTGCAAGATTTGAAGGTAAACAGAATCCTCTATGCAGATAATCATTGAACAATAAAAAAGGTTGCGATAACTTACACTTCTGAGCAGGTTAAATACCGCCCGAACACACCGCTTGTTCTCAAAGGAATCAGTTGCACCTTCCCTGCTGGAAACAGAATTGGGGTTGTCGGGAGGACAGGAAGCGGGAAATCAACACTTATCAGCTCACTGTTCCGTCTTGTTGATCCTGTGGGTGGGAGGATACTTATTGACAAGTTGGACATCTGCTCTGTGGGTCTCAAGGATCTAAGAACTAAACTGAGTATTATCCCCCAAGAACCTACACTTTTCAGAGGAACTGTGCGCAATAACTTGGACCCGCTTGGCCTGCATTCTGATGATGAGATATGGGAGGTGAGAAATAGATGTTCCCGACAAAAGGATACAAAGTAGTTCATGAAAGGCGATAAAAATTCTTACACAGCATAGTTCCTGAAAGAATCATGTTAAATGAGGTTTGTTTTATCATAGTTCCTGAAAGAACCATGTTAAATGAGGTTTATTTTATCATAGTTCATAAACAATAGAAGATCTGACCTATTCTTAAACAAAGAAAAAATAGAAATAAAATGGCTTAGATCTGATCATGTTCAACTTTACTAGATTGCTATATGAAAAATTAAAGTTTGATATATCTGATTCTGATTAGACTACATACCTTGAACATTTCAGGCCTTGGAAAAGTGTCAATTGAAGAGATCAATTAGCAGCACTGCTGCTCTTCTCGACACAATAGGTAAGCATTACAGAAATATTAATATTCCATTAGAGCAAACAAAATACCTCGGAGAGCAGTTTGAGTTACCAGAAGATTGAAATGGTTTCTTCCTCTGACCTATGGTAGTGAGCGATGATGGCGATAACTGGAGTGTTGGACAACGCCAGCTCTTCTGTCTTGGTAGAGTTCTCCTCCGTCGGAACAAAATTCTAGTGCTTGATGAAGCAACGGCGTCCATTGACTCAGCAACTGATGCAATCCTGCAAAGTGTCATCAGGCAGCAGTTCACTAGTTGCACTGTGATAACCATTGCTCACAGGGTCCCAACTGTGACAGACAGTGACAGGGTCATGGTACTTTCCTACGGTATGTTACAGAATATAATTCGTTAATGCAACAATTAATAAAGTTTATGACCAATCCCCCAGAGTCTCTCTAGTGACAACCGGCAATGACATCAAACCTGATCTAGTTATATACTTACCATATTTGATTATGAGTACTGATGACTTCTACAGGTAAGCTTCTAGAATATGACACACCCGCCAAGCTGTTGGAAGATAAACAATCAGCCTTTGCTAAACTTGTGGCGGAGTATTGGGCTAACTGCAAGCGGAACTCAACATGATTATATCATTCTTTGCCAGTGCATTATAACGGCATGAGCAATTCAATTAAGATCTAAGGTACTGAAATATCGATGACACAGCTTCTTGAATTGCATCTATAACAGGACTAACCTTGTCCCCTTCGCTTGTTGGTTAGTGAAATTACAGGAACAAAATGTACATCAACAACAATGAAATTTTGATCAGTGAAGGAAAAAATTTGGCGATAAGGTTGATGGGGAGAGCTAGCCCGGGATGCATTGAGTCGAGTCCTAAAAAATAAGCATGCCAATATATGGATGTAGGGTATTCATTGCAAATAGAATAGGAGATCACTTAGTGGTAGCATGATAAATGGTACACTTCATATGTAAGTTCTTTTGAATAAGAAGGAAATAAGAAGTATCCAGATGCCAGTAAATATGATCTTTGCCCAAGGCATGCCACGCAAAATTACCACTGTGTACCTTCTGAGCTAAATTTTAATAAATTTCCAGATCTTGGTTGAACCGCGTGGAAGAGCATTGTTGTCCAAAGTGAAGATAGTGCCAAGAAAATTTAAGGATTTTATGCATTCAAGTTGTGCTTTCTTAGGATGTTCCTAAATAATATTAAGTATCATCCATGGTTGCCTTGTCCGGATTAATCTGTCCATGCCTAACATGATGGCGAGGTTGTGCAGTGTTTCTTCTTAGAATCCGTTTTTCAGTACCTTAGAGCATAGCGACATTATACCTAGACATGCACCTAGATAAAAGAGCATGCTACCAAACCAGTTTATTATGTGCGTACTTATTGATTTTCCATTTAGTGTTAGTGGTTTGGACACCTTAACTCAACTGAAATGCTTAAGACAGATAGTAAAGAGCATGATCTTTCACCTTTGAAATTCTTGAGCACTTCGAATAATGCTCAATAGCACAAGTTTCTGAAGGTTGGAATTTCAAAACCCCAGAACAAGCAGTATATTTATTCAGAAAAGTTGTGTGTTTGAAATATATTAAACAAAAAGTTAATCGAACTGTTTTGGTATATACCAAAACTATGAAATTAAGATAGAATTCGAAGTAAAGAAAGTTAATTTCTAATTAAAATTTTCATCTCATAATTAAAAAGGTTAAGGCAGAATCAGTGACCAGTAGGTTATAATAATGGTCTAGAAAAAGGTACTGCACATAATGCAACAGTAATCATGTCAGGAAACAAGCTAGACCTGCTTGAGTGTAGAGCACTGAACTATCAGAGCTCAAAAGGACACTGGGAACAAGTCCCACCTTACTCTTAATTTATTTTTTGAAATGCGGCAAGAGCTCTGCCTTTTCATTGATTAAGGAGCAAACAGCCTAAGCCATAAGAAAAAGCATACACTTCCGGTCAGAAGGCCGGAAAAAACAGAAACAGGAAACACCCCTACAACATGATTTGGGCGAAAGACTTTGCCCCGGTTCTCCACCACGCTTGCGCTTTGGCCCTAACTCGAAGCTTCTTTGCCCTGGCGTGAGGCGGTTCCGGCGGTCATCTTTTACACGTGTTTTCGTTGCACCGTGCTCGTACCTCTTTGTCGGCTCACAGGATCGGCGCTCCACGGCCCGGAGCGAGAGGACAGGCGGTTCTCTTCGGCGATAACTTGGTGTGCGTGGTGCAACAAGGTCCGATGCTTTCCCGAGGATGCATGTTAGTGGCCCCTTGTCGGTGGTTCAGAGGTTTCTTGGAGGGGGGTGTCTACTCTTGTTTGTATTGTATATCTTTGATCTATCTTGTAAGAGGGTTTCATCATCACTTTGTATCGGTTTGGCCGTGTGGCTTTATTTATAAAGCGGGGTGAAAGCTTGTTTCGAGGAAAAGAAGAGGGGTGGTGTCCCTTAGACTGCCAGAGAGAAGACAATTGTCCGTCCAGAATTTGGCCTTTTTCCGTTGCCGATGGTAACTGAAGTAGCGGGCGCGAAGAGATTGTGATCCAGATTGTTCGCACGGTGTTGGCAAGCCAACCCAAGGCTTGTTGGGGAATAGCCACTCCTGCCAGAGCCCAGAGCCAACGTAGGGGGAGAGCCTGAGTGAATTTGTCAGTGTCTGAAATGCCGAGCCCGCCCAGATATTTCTTAGGCACGTGGAGGATTAAAGTTCTGCTTTGGCCAGGAAGTACATGTTTCTTTACAAATACTGAATGATTAGGATGAATTGTTAGGGGAGAATCTGTCTTAAGCAGCTAACACTGAACCAGATGGAGTACATGTTAGAACATAATTACAATGGGCAATCAACATTGTGTCAGTAGCAACCGTGCAATTACAATGGGCAATCAACATTGTGTCAGTAGCAACCATGCAGTCATTTTCAGCAGCTAACACTGGAACCAACAGCGCAACTCCCCGGTTAAAAACCATCGCAAATACTGATATAGCTACTGTTATAGTTCTGCATCCCAGGCTGATGAACTTTACTTAGAAGAAAGTAGGGGAGGAGATGAAGCCAAATGTCAAACTAGAAAGGAGATGATTATTAACAAATGATTTAGCCTCTGTAGTGACTTGTGCATCCCATGGTCATATATTTTGCCAAGGCTACAGAGTCCAAACTCCAGGGAAAACTTTATAGTGCAGCTTATGCAGTAGACTACAATGATACATTAATCGATTGAATTATTAATCCATCAAGTCAGAAGACGAGAAAGACCTTTCCTTGGTGTTCAATCAAAGGGGCCAAACAATCCAGGGGGTCGCTCCAACCCTAACTCTGACGATTCAACAACAAATCGAACAGATTTCTTGCATAAGCTTTTTTTTTTGAACGGGAATGCCTTCAACAAGTTGAGTGGTATTTAACTGATACAGGCATACAGCTACTGATTCCGATAACCACAACAACATCCCGCGGATGCGTCAGATCTACCGAAGGCGCAAAACGTGCGAAAAAAGTAGTACTGTAGCAATAATCCTACCAAATTGTCAGGAGGACAGGAGCAAAGGTCCCCAGGCAAAAACAGGAGGGAAATCAAGTGTGGGATTGGGATATTACCGACTACAGTAGCTTCGAACCCGCGCGACCTGCGGGGTTCAAGATACGCGAAGAAGATCGCAGTAGCGGCCATGGAGGCGGGAATGGGAGAGGCTCAGAGGCCACCAGTGGCAAATCAATATTCTCCCGAGGAAAAACAGGGAACGAGGAACAGTGGAAGTGGAACCGTGGACGAATCTCATGTGGTTTTGGGCCGTTTCTGTTAATCCGGTAAGTATTTCTCTACTGTTATTGACCTATGGTATTCAGTCCTGATAGGCCCAACTAGGAAGAAAAGGAAGTGAAGGCGGGAATGGGAGAGGCCAATGCCTTCCTTCCCTCTTCCTCTCGTCTCGCTTCCGCGCCGCCTCCCACCGCCGTCGCCGGAACACCTCGCCTCGCTCCCGCGCCGCGTTGCCGAAAGGTCTCGTCTCGTTCCCACGCCGCTGCCCTTGCCGCCCAAGCGTCAACACCAAGGCGGGCAGCCGCCGGAGCTGACGCCTAGCACACCATTACTCCTATAAAGGTTGTAGCATTCCTTGTGTTGGAGAGGCCATCGAGAGGGGCGCACATTCTAAACCGTTAGATTCGGCGTGAACAGTCTTTTTTAACCCCCACCTTTCACCACAGCCGTTCGATGCGGTTAAAACTTTTGTCATTCGTTTCGCATGAACAAAAATTCCACGCAGGTCCGTGACGGGTGGGGCCAGGGTCCACAAATCAGTGGGCGAGCCTACCCTGTGCGCGTCGATCTCCTTTTGCCCGCGCCCCGCAGCCCGGGCAAAACTCGGGCCCGGGGGTGAAACCCTAGCCCAGTCCGTGCTTGCTCTCCTCGCCACTCAGCCGCCTCTTCCCTCTCGCTCCCGTCCCGTGCCCTCACCTCTGCTCCGCCCCGGAGGAGCTCGTGGAGAAGGGGCAACAACCGCTCGACTCCTTGGGTGGCAACCAGACCTAGCGGTGGTGTCCTGGAAGGGCGGCGGCGCAGAGGAGGCTGGGCTGGGCTCGGCCGCAGTGAATCGGGCTCGCACAGAGGCGAAGTGCCCGGGCCGGTGGTGGTCGGGCTTGGAGAACTCGGGAGCGAGCGGAGGAGAGAGGGCTACGGTGGCTGACGGGATCCATGGCCAGGCCGAGAAGGAGCACGACGGCGGCGACGCTCGGCGTTGGCGAAGAGGAGGCACGTCGCCACTCTACGTCGACGACCTCGACACCCAGCCCAAGGCCGACCTCAGCTAAAGAGGGAGGAGGGGGCTAGGGTTCATCCAGGTTTGCCTCTCCCTCTTCTCTCTATGTCTCCTTTCTCTGTTCTCATTCTCCTGGAGGAAGAGGAGAGGGTGAGGGGGGAAGAAGACGAGACCTTCGGCAAGAAATTGGTGGTTAATTGGATGCATACTTTGGTTAAATTTTATGTATTAATGGGTTCCAGATTGGCTGATGCATACTTTGGTTAATTTGCCTGTAGTAATGGGTTCTAGAATCTGGACAAGACCAAGGATGCCAACTGCAAGAGCTGACAGATCGAAGAGCTTACCTACAAGATGTGAGATTGCAGAAGGTTATTTGTTCTTCTCTTACATGTATGATATACTGTAGGAACACATGTACTTGGTAAAACGAGATATATACATGAATTGTAGTAGTATACATGCCTATCTCTACATGAATTTCAATGCCTTGATTTATCCTGAAGCATGTTCTAAGCATTACTCCTATAAAAGTTGTAGCATTCCTTGTGTTGGAGAGGCCATCGAGAGGGGCGCACATTCTAAACCGTTAGATTCGGCGTGAACAGTCTTTTTTAACCCCCACCTTTCACCACAGCCGTTCGATGCGGTTAAAACTTTTGTCACTCGTTTCGCATGAACAAAAATTCCACGCAGGTCCGTGACGGGTGGGGCCAGGGTCCACAAATCAGTGGGCGAGCCTACCCTGTGCGCGTCGATCTCCTTTTGCCCGCGCCCCGCAGCCCGGGCAAAACTCGGGCCCGGGGGTGAAACCCTAGCCCAGTCCGTGCTTGCTCTCCTCCCCACTCAGCCGCCTCTTCGCTCTCGCTCCCGTCCCGTGCCCTCACCTCTGCTCCGCCCCGGAGGAGCTCGTGGAGAAGGAGCAGCAACCGCTCGACTCTACATGAATTTCAATGCCTTGATTTATCCTGAAGCATGTTCCTATCTAGATGTGGGCACACTTATCCATAGGTGATTTTGTACTTATATGAGACAGATGATATGAATTCTCCAATGGTAAGCCACAATTATAATTGATATTACCTTGAATTGTTTTTTATGGAATTTTTAGAAAGTGGTAGGGTGTTCTTAAGGCATTATGCAATAATGCCTAGAATGGTTTCCGAGGCATTTCTGAGTCATCCAATTATAATCCAAGTCACACTCTAAAAGTGCCGAAAAATTGAGGATATGTGGTTGCACAGCTCGACTAGGTTACATCCAAACGCTACCATAGCTTGTTGTTTTAATTATGATTTGATGGAGCTATATCTTCGGTTTTTAGTGCTCAGTGAATGATGAATTGTTTTTAGAAAATTGTGTCTAAGGCCGTTCAGCTTTCCAACTGATGGTTTAATTGTTCTTGTTTCGTCTTGCCATCCTTGTGTGCTTACGTTTTGAGTGCTTGCCTCCATGCTATTATATTTCTACATTGTCTTCCTTTTGTGCTGCTAATAATCCATGCCTGGTTTTGTTCTTGCAGGAAAAGGGCCACAGTGAGCAGGGTAAGGGTTGTTGTGGGAGCTTTGGCAGAGATGGCGGTCAGCTGTCATTCATGCTTTGCTCTAGGTATGCTCATCCTCACAATGGTTTTAAGTGTTATTTAGGGATTTAGAGTTGATAGGTTGTTCAGGTATTTAGAGCGTATTGGTTATGTCGTGTTGTTATTGGAAAGCTATAATTTGATAGAGTTCTTTGTCTCGATGCTATTATGTTTGTAGATTGATTTACTTTTTCTTGGTTTAGGGTTTTTATATATTTCAAGACATCGTAACAAAATTATCTTAAGTAACGATCTAATGTTTTGTTGGATTCACAAATCAAAAGTTATAGTTATGGAACACGTATTTGTGATCAAAGCATAAATGAAATTCTATTACTCAATAGCTCATATAGCAAGTTCCAGACTGCCCAAGTAATTTGCATGCCCTAACTGGTGTCACGTTAGTAGCATTTTCGACATGTATAAATAACGGTGCTTAAGGTTGATGGTATTGAACACGTAAGTGGAAGTAATTCAGCAAAACAAAGAGCCGTAAAGTTGGAATATTTGAGCATTGGTTATACTGAAAGAAATATCAAAATTTAATAATTGAAAGGTAAGAAAATCCTATATCTAGATAATAATATCAGAGCCTGCTTAAGAATTGAAAACATGATAGACAAGATATGATCAAATGGTGGAAAAAGAGGATGAGTTAACAATATGCGAGCCATACCTTCTAGCATGTACTTACATCACTTAGCTACATTTGCTCCAGCTGCAACCTGGTATTGAGTTCAGTCCTCTTGACAATGACAGTCTAAGGATATCAGCAGTATCCCTTCTCCCCAGCGAGACATAAATATCAGCAAGCATTTTATAGTTGGCTCAATTTTCTGGATCCAGAGATAGGAGATGTCTGGCTGCTACTTCTCCCATCACCAGATTTCCACATGAACGGGAAGCACTTAGCAATATCCCCCATAAAATAGTATTGTCCACATGTTCAAAAATAGTATTTTTAATCAGGTCATATGCATCAGTCAAGCGTCCAGTGCGACAGAGCATATCAACAACACATGATATATGCTCCACATCCGGCTCAAGACCATATTGTTCTTCCATGCACTTGAGAAATTCCGTTCCATCTTCAATATGACCTGTGTTTCTACAAGCAGATAAAACAGCAAATAAAGTCAAATTGCTTGGTGTTTGATTTAATGTTTCAACTGGTGTTTGGTTTAATGTTTCAGTGGGATATGTTGTTTTCATTTTGCTATTTATAGCCGTTCCTCTTCTCAATTCCATTCATTCAGTATTCTTTTTCCTGTTCATGCGTGCCATGTAGTCTTAGGACTAAAGTTTTTTTAATCAACATTTGTTTCTTTCGCCAGCTGCTATACAATACTTAGTAAGATACTTTTTGTAAATATCTCTGAGTTTCCTTCTATTTTATTTCAGCAACTGAATGTTGTAGGCTTGCCCAAATAAACCCTAAATCGGTTCTGCTGACATGCTGCATTATGGGTTAGGGTTACCGTTCTGTCGTCAAAATAAGCCAAATACCGTGGGTTCGTGCTAACGACTATTATGGTTGTGCTGCAGGACGAGTTCTGTCCTGACTGATTCCAAAGTCGGCAGGCCTTTGTTTCAAGATGATGAAGATAAAGGGAACACAATTGAGCAAGAAGATGAGGTGTTAGAGAAAGCTATAGACTTCGCAGAAACTGATGAGGTAATATGGTACTCCTGATCGACCGGCCGTTCCAATAGTATATATAAACAATTTATGAGTACTAGCTTTCTACTTTGAGATGTTTCAGTTGTCTGAGCTAATGTGTCCAAACTTACATCTATTTTCTCAGGTTGTTAGCGCATCTTCCAAGCAAGACAAGCCTTAGAAAATAGGACTCCAGGTTCACATTAGGTATAGATGATGAGTTTAGAATACATAAACCTCTTTGGCTTCCAATAATGGATACTGTCTCCAATTTAAATTCTCAAGCATACATGATTTTATTGACTTGCAGGTTTCCAATGGCGATGATCAGTTGGATTACATATTGCTTGAAGTGGGTGATGTCTGCCTCTTTGTATTCGAGTTAACGAGCCCCATCCAAGCACCTGAACCTTAAGATGCAACCTTTCAAAACCCTGTTTATCCTGAGACTACGCCGTAGTAAAACATCTGTGCGGCTTCTCCTCACTATATTTTGTAATGGACATATGACAATATTTGGCGCTATATGAACCAATTACTGCTTTCTTCTACCATGTTAAACACTGTGCCAAGCCATGAATTTAACTTACCTGCATTCTATCCTCTATATGAATCTATTTCTCACTGTTGGTTGATGTTGGATTCATTATTAATTAGATGGTTTCACATACCATAGATTTTCTACTTATAGCCGTCAATAAAATCTATCATATTGCGTGCTGATTCTCTTTACCATCAATGGTGACCCAGTTAATGACATATCTTAAGACAAAGTTCACGCGTTCCAAATAATGTCTATAGGCTCAAACATAGCCTACCAGAAGCGGTAGCAGTATGAACGTGACAGAGACAACATATCTTGCTATTCTGATGGTTTCACCCTTACTCCAGTAATCGGTACCAATATAGAGCAACAAAATAAACCTGTCCTAATAATGGTTGTGAAAGCGTTACATATTTTTAGGGCTATTCAAATCGCCCGAGCCAACTGACCATATGATGATTGTTGTATCTTGCACTCATCTTTCGCATGTAGGAAACGAAGCAGTAGCGAGGCCCACACTTCCACCTTATAGCTCAGACCACACATTCCATAGAATCCGCTCCACCTCCGTTCTACATACCCTCCTCTAACAGCCAATATCTCCATCGCAAATGCCGGGATCCCGAAGCTCTAATGCTATGATGGAGAAGATCCACCGAAATCCTAGCGGAGGGTCTTCGAGAAGGGTGGAATAAGAATGAGAATCCTGTCCAAAGGAGGTAGAATGTGGCGATTATCTCTGTTTGAGGTGGAGACGAGTAGGTTGACGCACAACGGCGTGCGAAGCCAAGCGGGTAGGACGGCGGAAACAAAGTGACGGTAAAAAAAGAGTAGGATAGTAGGATGCCCATTTAGATCATGCATTTTGTTTTTCTTTGTCTCCTTTCACTATTTTAAAATATACTTTAGCATATATTTCATACGCACAAAAAAATTGTTCAAGTTATTACTTCTCATCTTATTTTCTAATCGTCGATCTCCTACCTCGCACTAAGTATTCCATGAAAGGACACTCGATGTTTCCATCTATCACCAAACTAAAAAAGACCATCTATTATGGGTAGCAAAACAAAGAGATATTATGGCAAGAATATTGTCTTGCTTTCGGCAGTTGCGCAACGGGTCATCTAGTAATAATAATAACAATTACTATCGTGCCATAGCACACCATGTTGGTAAGAGGTGTTTGTGGAGATGCCAAGACCAAATTTACATGGGAAACAGATCTGTGGTTGGATGGCTAGCAGGGTGGTTGTACCCTCACCGCATCAGAGTTTAAACCACAAGTTTGATGTCTGTGTGTTGTACTTAGCCGAAATATTTTTTCAGTGAGAGGCGACGTTCCCGTCGACAGCGAGGCGTCCGTGATGTGACTTCGTCAATCTCAAGACTCGATCCGTCGGCTCAGTATTTCGGAGGTGCTCATAGGGGTAGGGTGTACGTGTGTGCGTTCATAAGGATGAGTGTGCGCGCGTGTTGTGAGCGTCTGCGTTTGTACTGTGTTTCTAAAAAAACAAATTTACATGTTTGGAGCATTAACTAGGATTTTATTTCGAGATAAATATGGTTACAGTAGCGGGGGGAGATGAATGTGGTTGATTTGTGGATTGTGTTCTCATTTCGAGATGAATATATGGTTGATATGGGGATATGGAATGTGTTGTTCGCGATCTATTGTTGTTTCTTATGATGCAGGTATATGAGTGTCAATGTTTTGAGGAAACTTTGACTTGTGTTTGTTTCGTCGAATCTCTCTCACTCAATATGTTCATTTTTAGCAAAGGTCCTACCGAAATTTTTGGCATGACTTAACAATTTTAGATATTTATTTTCAACTTCTCTAACAATTGCATGTATTACTTGAAAATGTCCGGAAACAACAAGGGTACACTTTGTTGGGGCGGCTACGCATGCCGCCAATTTTTATACACCCTGGGTACGTATCGCAAGAAGATGAGCAAGAAACGGAAGATCAACATGGATCCGACTTCGAAAGGAGCGCTCCCGAAGACGCTGCGGAGGAGGAAGATGTATTAATTGACAACTATGAACTTTTGAGTTAAATATGTATTCCTATTTCTGTGCGTGCATTTTTTAATATGGTCTCTGCATATGAATTCTTGAATATGGTTTCTACATAGAAATTCTCAAAACTGATTTCCAATACGAATTATCGAATATATAACAATTATGTAAATTATTATTAAATTAAATTAATAATAATAACAATAATAAAAACAATTACTGCCGTGCCATAGCAAACCATGTCGCTAATCCTACAATACCAGATACCGGACACATGGTTTACAAAGGGATCACCAGCGCCTCCCACTCACCGGTGATCCCAAATAGCACCGGCGTGAGGTTTCATGCATGCGCGTTTCCTGTCGATGATGTCAAAAACGTCACGCCGATGATTAGCTGTTTGTTGGTGGTAGTCGCTGGGCGGCGGCGTTGACCAGCGCTGGCTCTGTCAATTTTTCAGGCAGATGAGTGAAATGAGAGGGCGAGGGCCGAGGAGGGAAATGACACTGGGTGCGGAGGGGCTCGCGGTGCACAACTCGGGGGGCACATGCGTGAGAAATTTTCTGTATGAGCTCGGCCATGCTGAGTTGTGAAGCTCGATATGACCTTCTCTCGTCGGCATGGCTGAGAGGGCTTGGGGGCGGGGGGTGAGTTGAGCATGGCCAAGGGGACAAAACCGGGCAACCAAAAACTGGGTGGGTAGATTTTCTAGGTCCAGTCTGGCTACCAAACACACCCTTAGAATCCCTAAAACGAGCCACCGTTGAACCAAGTTTGCGGCAATCGGTATCCCTCCACAAAAATGGTTTTTTCCTAATTCTCTACCGAGAGCATTAGATCATCTCCATAAGATTCTCTTTATCATGAATCCTTAAAAACATTTTAGGGAGCGAAAAGACGAGGTTAAGAGATTTTGAAACGGAAAATGGTTCAGTCAAGTAGGGTTAAGACGGAACTGAGATGAATTACATGCTTTCAAAAGAGAAGAAAAAACTTGAAGAAATAAAAAAATCTTTGCAAATAAAACTGAGGAAGACTATGCATGCATGAGAGCAACACCTGGAGAATCTATGCGTGAGGAAAAAAAACATAGAAACAGAGGGATGAGCCGAAGGAGGGAAGAAGCTGGAGTAATAATACATTGTTGATTTGTTGAAAGCAGGAGAGGTTAACAATTAATGTTCATGTATTAAAGACTGAACGACCAAATATTCTTTCCAACTTGTCCATGTCCATCTCATCTATGTGGAATTTAACATCCAATATAGGATGGCTGGACCGAACGTCCTAGAATTCGACCTGAAGTTTCCAACAAAATATCTGAAACCTGCAAGGAGAGAAACCGGGGCGGAAGCGCGCGCCGGTGGTAAAGGAAGGGGCTGCGGGCAGAGCCAAAAGAGGCAGGCGGCTGTCTACGTAGACGCCGGGGCCTTCTACCTGAAGCCTGTCCATACGTATGCTGCAGGGTATGAGCCGCACGCCCAGAGAGAGGATCCGACGAGGGGGCGCCATGCCATGACTCGCGTGGCGCCAAACTCCGCAACGGCGCGCGGGAGGGATCAGAGGTCCATCATCCGTGGATCGATCGAGAACGCCATCCATCCAAGTGCCGCTCAGGTGGCGCGGAGCTGGAACCAGCTCCTTGTCCGCTAGCTTCGCTCCGCTCCGATGCCATGAATGCGGGGACACCTGATCTTGTTCATCCCTTACCCCAGCTGCGTCCAAATCAGCCCTGCACCATTGTCCCTTCCCGATTGGACCTCCCCGCCTGCAAGTTGAGAGGATAGGGTGTGGGGGCGATGGCCTGCGCGAAGCATCGTTCCAAGCGCATGCATGCGCGCGGGCAGATTTTTGCAGAAGGAATCCAGTTGATCCATCCATGGCGCATGGAGATGGAGGCCGTGTGGGACGACGAACAACTGGCGGCGCTGCCGGGGGCTTTGGGAATAGGCTTTTCGGCGGCTAGGCTGCCGACTGCCGCCCCGTCCCTGTTGGAGCGGAAGCATACAACTCTGTTCACAAGATGAACAAGAACAAGAAGATTGGTAAGCAAGGATTTTATGCAGTAAAACTCCATATGTATAAAGCTTATGGCATGGTTGACTGGGAAATCTTGAAAGAAATGATAATCAAATTGGGATTTGATATTAGATGGATAAAACTTATGATGGAGTGTGTCTCATGGGTGAGCTGTCGTGTTGGGTTTATGTCTTACGAGACTGATCGGTTTATTCTCAAGAGGGGTATAAGACAAGGGGCAAGGGGATCCCCTATTCACTTCTCCGTCTAGTACTCTAGTGTGGATGAAGAGGGTTCCCTTCGGGTATTAAGGTATATCGTGATGACCCTTAGGTATCTCATCTTCTTTTTGCCGAAGACTCACTCACTTTGATGGAAATTGATGGAGCAAATGCTAATTGTCTCTGAAAGACATTTTGGATTCTTATTGTTCTTCTTTTGGGCAATTAGTATGTGTGGGGCAATCAAGTGTGTTATTTAGTCCTATTATGCTGGTGGATGATATAGTGGCCGGAAATGCATACAACCTTAGATATCATGACAAATAAAATTTCGGAGTGATTATTGTTTCGAATACTTTCGTTGAAAGAGTTCAAGAAAATCATTAGTTGCTTGAAGGAGAAATAAGTTCTCCTAAAAGCAGTGGCAAAGCAGTACCAACTAATTATGCAATGTCTGTATTCAAAAATCCAAAATTCTATGTAAAGGAACAATAGAACCAATCCTTTAATTTTGGTGGGGCGATGATGTCGGTGATAAGAAGATGCATTTGTTTTCTTGGTGGAAATTAGGCATTCCTAAGACCTAAGGAGAGAGCGGGACTGGGTTTCCGAGATCTTCATTTTTTTTTAATTTGGCTATGTTGGCAAAACAGACTTTGTGACTACTTTGTGAACATGACTCCTTACGTTCCATGGTGTTGCGGGAAAAATATTATCACGATGAAAGATTATTGGATGCATCTTTACTTGGAAAAGTATTTTGGCAGGAGTACATACTTTTAACAGAGTATGTATTTGGCGAGTATGGGATGGTATTCCAATTGATATCTGGTCTGAATGGTTCCCAGTAGCTCGGATGGAAGGATCTTAACGCCAAGGATTAATATTCTCCTACCAAAGGTTGAGGATTTGATTGGTCCAATAACAAGAGCGCGGGGCGATGAATCAATCTGTGAAAACTTGGTTTCATCGCTGCAAACAGAATACTCTTAACACACTTTTCAACACATGGTATGTAGAGTTTTGTGGAGTGGATACATACTAAAAGTTATATTTTTTTATGTCAGCATGACATACCAAGGAGAATGGAAGCATCAAATAGATGGGAAGGAGAGTAATTTATACGCTCCCGAATGATCGACGGTAAATAAAGTTTGGGACTCGATATGGAGGACTTCGGTATCAGCTAAGGTAAAATTCTTTGCTCGGAAAACCTTTCATGGTACCCTGCTACGAAGTGCTAGCAAATAGTCAGCCAATGCCCTCGGTACAGTGTTCATTGTGAAGACTGAAGACACATAAAACATGTTCTATTTAGTTGTGATCATGCAAAAGAAAGTTGGAGTTAGTTAAGACTAGAAGCTATAATATGCAAGAAGTGTTGCATGTTGGTCGTGATGTAAGTGCGATTTTGAAAGAATTTATTATAAATCAAGGTGAAGGAGACATGAAATAGTTCATCCTAACTGCAACATGGTATATTTTGGATGTGAAGAAACTAGTTTATTTGGCAGGAGTACATACTTTGGCAGGAGTACATACTTGGAAAAGTATTTTGGCAGGAGTACATACTTTTAACAGAGTATGTATTTGGCGAGTATGGGATGGTATTCCAATTGATATCTGGTCTGAATGGTTCCCAGTAGCTCGGATGGAAGGATCTTAACGCCAAGCATCTTTACTTGGAAAAGTATTTTGGCAGGAGTACATACTTTTAACAGAGTATGTATTTGGCGAGTATGGGATGGTATTCCAATTGATATCTGGTCTGAATGGTTCCCAGTAGCTCGGATGGAAGGATCTTAACGCCAAGGATTAATATTCTCCTACCAAAGGTTGAGGATTTGATTGGTCCAATAACAAGAGCGCGGGGCGATGAATCAATCTGTGAAAACTTGGTTTCATCGCTGCAAACAGAATACTCTTAACACACTTTTCAACACATGGTATGTAGAGTTTTGTGGAGTGGATACATACTAAAAGTTATATTTTTTTATGTCAGCATGACATACCAAGGAGAATGGAAGCATCAAATAGATGGGAAGGAGAGTAATTTATACGCTCCCGAATGATCGACGGTAAATAAAGTTTGGGACTCGATATGGAGGACTTCGGTATCAGCTAAGGTAAAATTCTTTGCTCGGAAAACCTTTCATGGTACCCTGCTACGAAGTGCTAGCAAATAGTCAGCCAATGCCCTCGGTACAGTGTTCATTGTGAAGACTGAAGACACATAAAACATGTTCTATTTAGTTGTGATCATGCAAAAGAAAGTTGGAGTTAGTTAAGACTAGAAGCTATAATATGCAAGAAGTGTTGCATGTTGGTCGTGATGTAAGTGCGATTTTGAAAGAATTTATTATAAATCAAGGTGAAGGAGACATGAAATAGTTCATCCTAACTGCAACATGGTATATTTTGGATGTGAAGAAACTAGTTTATGGTG
This sequence comes from Poa annua, assembly GCA_026929855.1. Taxonomy (NCBI): domain Eukaryota; kingdom Viridiplantae; phylum Streptophyta; class Magnoliopsida; order Poales; family Poaceae; genus Poa; species Poa annua. Next base: position 92,572,248 of record CM049437.1, read on the forward strand.
AGAAGCACTAGTGGAAAAAGGACCTCCAGTCCCGGTCGGGGAGGGGACTGCCCAATCGGGACTAAAGGCCCCCCAGCATTAGTACCGGTCGTGTTGCGACCGGTACTAAATGGCATCCACGTGGGGCGCAGGGCGTGGTTTCGTCTGGAGACCTTTAGTACCGGTACTAAAGGTTTTCTAAAAAAATGAATTTCTTTTTGAATTTTTTAGAAATTTTTTATTTAGAATTTCGAAATTTCTCACTTAGCCACACACTTAACTATCCACTAACCCACACACTTCATCACTAACTACACACTTAACCTCAAGTCAAACTATTTAATCTAGTCAAATTTCCCGTTCGGCCACCCATCCTAAAACTACTCCAACAATAGCACGATTAACATTTAGGTTCCTTTCAAATTAGATATTAAGAGAGAACTGAGAACTTACTGATAGTTCTATCAATCATGTTAACCACTCGATCATGATGAAACACTTTTTCTACTCTTATATTATAACAATTTACTTGAATAAACAAAAATGATTATATAATAATAATATTGAAATAAATAATGATAAAATAAATATTACTTTATTTTTAAAAATGATTATATAATAATAAATATTGAAAAAATGAAATAAAGTGATAAACACCTCAAAAAAGGAAATCCTTTGGCATGGGGTCCTTATATGTGTACTAGATGCCATGAAAAATGATAAACTTGATTTTTGACAAAAATTGCAAAAAAAATCTTCACAAAACGGTCTATCGTGGGTAGACATCTATAAGTTTCAAGCCAAATGATCAAGTTATGATCATTTCCACGGTATAGTTTGTGATAAAGATCTCATATTACACAAATAGGTGCATATTGGTATAAGAAACAACCATGCCAAAGGACATCTTGAAATTATTTTCATAAATGTCATTTTCCATTTTTTAAGTGCAAAAAATGACTTTTTTTGTGAACAAAGTACCAAAAATATGATGCAAAATGGCACCCATTTAATTTTCATGGAAACTAGTACACATATTATGGATAATCCCCAAGTATTAGGTTTTTCCTTGATTTCTACCTAATTTCCCCTAGTTAAGTGAGTTTATGCCGATTTTTCGAAAGTAATTCAAATTTGAACTACAACTATTTGATAGTTTGGTCTGAATCTTCTGGAAAAGTCATTTTAAGGTACACAACTATTGGTTATATCACAGAAACATTGATAATTCTTGAAAATCTTACCTCTTTCGATGAATAGTCATCGCTGCCATTTTGATCGTTTTTAGGAAAAAATGAAATAAAGTGATAAACACCTCAAAAATAGGTGCATAATATTAGAGATAAACAGGGACATATATCATACTTAAACAGGGACATACAGAAAGTACTGCATAATTGAAGATACCCATATATATGAAACTGCAAACACTACTCTCTTCCAGATGAGGAGACCCTCAAGAACTACAAAATATTAGAGATAAAGTGTTTGCAATAACACTACACTCTTCCAGATGAGGAGACTCTCAAGCACTACAAAATATTAGAGATAAAGTGTTTGCCATTGCAAACACTAGTACAAATAATCCTCCGAATCAGAATACCCCGAAGCAGAAGACTCATGGCGCACTGGTGGCGGTACGAGGTGACGCTGCACATAGTTGATGATTCTAATATTGCGGTACACCTCGTATGCAACGTACGCATCTATTGCTGCATACTCAATGTTGGAAGCGTCAAGTGGGGTCTTCTCCCAAAATTTATGCTGCTCCTTGGGGAATCTTGTCTTCATATCAGCGTACGCGTCCTCGTCGATCACGGCGACTGCCATATCAGCCATTCTAGTCTTGTGATGGTCAAGGCTGAACAAGTCCTGAAGATTAATGTGGCAGGCAGATGGTATCTCAAGACCCCAGGTGCGTCTCATCTTGATCTTGTCATTCGTTATATCAACGCTAGCAAAATGTATGCCGCTGCGAAGAAAATCCATGAGTATTGGACATTGCTTGTCACTACTGCAACAACAAATGGAACACATGTTATAAATACTACTACAACAAAGTATAATTTAGAACAACAAGTATAATAAGAATAATGACAAGTATAATTTGAGATCAAGTATAATAAGAAATATACTACTATCAAAGAGAACAATATGCAACTTTCATTTTCGGCCAATATATAATTTGAGATCAAGTATAATAAGAATAACAACAATATGTAACTTTCATTTTCGGCCAATATATAATTTGAGATAAAGTATAATAAGAATAACAACAATATGCAACTTTCATTTTCGGCCAATATATAATTTGAGATCAAGTATAATAAGAATAACAACAATATGCAACTTTCATTTTCGGCCAATATATAATTTGAGATCAAGTATAATAAGAATAAGAACAATATGCAACTTTCATTTTCGGCCAATATATAATTTGAGATCAAATATAATAAGAATAACAACAATATGCAACTTTCATTTTCGGCCAATATATAATTTGAGATCAAGTATAATAAGAATAAAAACAATATGCAACTTTCATTTTCGGCCAATATATAATTTGAGATCAAGTATAATAAGAATAACAACAATATGCAACTTTCATTTTCGGCCAATATATATAATTATTTCACTACAATCTAAGAGAAATTGCTATCCTGTGCAATTTTCCTATCCCTATGAATCAAAGAAAATAAGTCCCAACATCTCCTTGGAAAATATATTACCTTGCCCATTGCAAGACCATGATATGTTTCTTGAAACAAAGTTGGATGACGGCAAAATCTACTTCATCGGCCGTGTACTCGAGATCAAGGCCCATGAACTTGTCTTGCTCCCGAGCTTCGCAAAGCCAACACTTGAAATCGGAAAGAAAACCCGCCACCTTAGCGCTATCGTTCATGTACACGACATTGCGATAGGTGTTGCCATGTGCAAGCACCTGCCCGTAGCGAGTGATTGGTGGTGCCGGATTCATGGTGGCCGGAGGGATGGAAGAAGAGAGAGGAGAGGGTCGCCGGCCGGAGGAAGAAGAGAGGAGAGCAGGGAAACGAATAACAGAACGTCCCCGTGCTCTGTAGCAAATCGTGTGTAAAATGGCGGGCGGGAGGCGAACGGTTTGGCTTTAGTACCGGGCCGTAACACGAGCCGGTACCCTGCCACGGAGCTTTAGTACCGGCTCGTGTTACGGCTCGGTACTAAAGGTTTCTAAAGAACCGGTACTGCTGCACCTCGCCTGTCCGGCCGCTTGTACCGGTATTAATGTAATATTAGTACCGGCCGCAAACTGGTGCGGGACTAGAAGTCTGGACCAAAGGTCCGTTTTCTACTAGTGAAGGTACCACCTAGTGCAACTGGCGCTATATCTAATTGTATTATTACGGAAAAAAAATATACAGGCTCTGAGGAAAAATTCCGCTACTAGGAAGAAGAGTAAATGGAAGTAACCTAGAGCAGGTTTTCTGTTGATTAATGTGTTAACGTGGATGAAAGTTTTCATCAAGAGAGCGTTTCTGGAGACATTACTAGTGCGCTCAGCAGAGATGACAGGGGCAGATTTATTGCAACTTGCAATAATGCTACTCCCTCCGTGTCAAAATAAGTGTCTCAATTTTGATAAAAAGTGGATGTATGTAGATGCATATACCCTAGAAACTAAAGCTATTATAGTAGGGCCGTATATTTTACAAATGAGATCAGATGCTCGAAAATTATTATTCAGTCCGATTGTTCCCAGGCCATTCAATCTAGATGGTTCACTTCAACGGCCGCAACTCCTTTGTATGAGTGTATGATGATACTATGTATGTTCAGGCTTCTTCTTTCTCGGCGTGTGAGTTTAGCTTTTTGCTAAGGCGGCTAATACTGTTATAGATTATTTATCAAGAGAAACAAATTCACTCCCGCATGTTTGGATAGTTGACCCCATTAGATACTATCACCTCTATGAATACGCACGCACACCCTACGCCTACGAACAACTCCGAGAGACTGAGCCGGCAGATCAGGTTTTGAGATTGACAAAGTCACCACAGGCGCCTCGCTGCCGACGGGAACGTCGCCTCCCACTGAAAAATATTCCGACTAAATGAGAAACACCAGCGTCAAATCTGGGGTTTGAACTCTGGTGGGTTGGCGCATGTATATGAGCGCTTGCGTTGTACTGTGTTTCTCAACAATAAAAAAAGATACTATCAACGATAGATAGTACCCGAAAGAAATGCACATAATGGGCCTTTCAACAAACTCAAGTCCGCAAACCAACCTGTGGTTGGATGGCTAGCAGGGTGGTTGTATCCTGAGCCCACCAGAGTTCAAACCACAGGTTTGACGTCTGTGTGTTGCATTTAGCCGGAATATTCTTTCACTGGGAGGCGACGTTCCCGTCGACAGCGATGCGCCCGTGGTGTGACTTCGTCAATCTCAAGACTCGATCCGTCGGCTCAGTATTTCGGAGGTGCTCGTATGGGTAGGGTGTGCGTGTGTGCGTTCATAAGGGTGAGTGTGCGCGCGTGTTGTGAGTGTCTATGTTTATACTATGTTTCTAAAAAAAACGCAAGTCCATACCCATTGGATCTAGATATGAGATTGTGAGACCCATCACTTCTAAATTATGGTTCACCCAACGGAGAAATTCATATTTCTGAAAGAGATAGGTCGGATACAATCGTGATTTCCATGTTATAAAAGTAATAATTATACAGGTCATTTATGCTTAAGTTTCATGAAGAAAGAATTGTTTAGTTTAAATTTTGTAATGATTTGTCTAAGTTCTTATGAAATTCGACCCATTTGATTAAATTTGTGAGTGTTCAAGTTTTTTAAAACTGTTCGTCACTCGGGCAATCCCTCCCCCTCCCTTTTTTTGCGAATTCCATTGTGCTGGACATATTTCAGGCACTGCGTAGCAGACATTTTTCAGGGATTCGCTAGAGATACTCTAAAATGTTTATTTTTGAAAATATTTAGGGATAGTTTATTTAACGAGAAACGAATTCACTCCCGTATTTGGATAGTTGACCCCATTGGATACTATCAGCGATATATAGTACCTGAAAGAAATGCATAAACTATGGTTCATTGAATGGAAAAAAAAATCATGTTTCTGAAAGAGATAGCTCAGATACAATCGCGATCTCCATGTTATAAGGATGTTATAAGGGTAATATTGACTGGTTAAATGGAGTGTGGTTTGCACACCTAAAGATCAAGTAGGGTTGGGAATTCATGACCTTGAGGTCAAGAATACAGCTCTTCTAGGTAAATGGTTGTTTAAGTTGCTGACCGACGATGGATAGTGGCAAACCCTCATGAATCGGAAATATGTTGGCTCCAAACCGCTGTCACAAGTTTCTTGGAAACAGGGTGATTCGCATTTTTGGGCGGGTCTGATGGCTGCAAAATCACAGTTCTTCATATTTGGACATTTTTCGATTAAAGATGGATCTCAGATAAGGTTCTGGGAGGACTCGTGGCTAGGCAATACCCTACTCCGAGAACAATATCCGACATTATATAATATTGTTCGTTCATTAAGAAAGTAATGGCAACCTCACCTCCAGATGTAACGTTCAGGAGAGATTTGATTGGCCAGAGGTTGGTTGCATGGCAAGCCCTTTTACAAAGATTAGCCAATATACAACTGACAACCGAGCCAGACGAATTTCGATGGAACCTACACAAGAATGGCAAATTCTCGGTAGACTCCATGTATAATGCTTTATCCCAATCTCATATTCCGGTTGATAACAACAAGTTGCTTTGGAAGATGAAGATACCACTTAAAACAAAGGTGTTTGGATGGTACATTCGTCGTGGAGTAATTCTAACCAAAGACAATCTTGCTAAACGAAACTGGCAGGTAAGCAAGAGTTGTGTTTTCTGTCATTAGAATGAAACAATAAAACATCTCTTTTTTCAATTTCGGTTCGCGAGGTCTATATGGTCAATCATCCAAGTAGGATCTAACCTGTATCCACCACGCAGTGTGACCAATATCTTTGGAAATTGGCTACACGGTATCGATACTAGGTTTAGGAAGCTTATTAGGGTGGGAGCGCTTGCCATCATTTGGTCGCTATAGCTATGTAGAAATGATAAAGTGTTTAACGATAAATTGTCTTCTCCCTTGCAGGTCATCTACCGGTGTACCGGTACACTCCGTTCATGGTCGTCTCTTCAGCGGGTGGAGCACCGAGACCTATTTACGGAGGTCTGCGCACGGTTGGAGTCCACGGCGAGTGATACTTTTTCTCATCATGGGTGGCAGCATAATCTACGGATTGAACCACCACCACTTCAGGCGTAGTTGCATTTGCTCATTGCTATGATATGTAATATGCCTTTACTCGGTTTCGGTTTGTGTACTATGGGTCAGCTGTGTGCATCTTAGTTATGCAGATGCTGGGTGTAAACGCTTAAACCTTTTAATTAATAAAGCGCCCTTTATCGAAAAAATAATAATTATGCGGGTCATTCTTGCTTAAGTTTCATAAAGGAAAAATTGTTTAGTTTAAATTTTGTTCTGATTTGCCTAAGTTCTAATAAAATTCGACCCATTTGGTTAAATTTGCGAGTGTAAGTTTTTGTAAACTGTTCGTCACTGGGGCAATTCCTGTTGTGCTGGCATATTTCAGACACTGCATAGGAGACATTTTGCTGGGAATTCGGTAGAGATGTTCTAAAATGTTTATTTTGGAAAATATTTTTTATTGTGTGTTGAAGTTTAAGACTAGTACTATGTTTTTTCCTTGTCGCTGTTCACATGAAACGCACGCTATCACCAATTCATCGTCTGCACAGTCCTCCAGTGAAAAAGTTGCTGCCTGTCGGCTTCCTCGTAACCCGTGCATGGATATCGATATCGATCGATCGATTGATCGAGAAGGCACCCCAATTACCTCCTGCTTCTTCTTCCTCCTCCCGAATCCTCCCAACAATATATATATAGAGTTCCCGACCCCATCAAGAAACGCACACACCGATAGCTAGGCCTCGACTTTTGGAGACAGACAGAGACAGAGACAGTGCGGGGTGTGTGTGATGGAGGCGCACATGGAGCGGGCGCTGCGGGAGGGTGTGACGGAGGCGGAGCGCGCGGCGCTGGAGGGCACGGTGCGCGCGCACCACACCTTCCCCGGGCGCACGCCGGGCGCCACCTGCACGTCGCTGGTGGCGCAGCGGGTGGCGGCGCCGGTCCGCGCGGTGTGGCCCATCGTGCGCAGCTTCGGCAACCCGCAGCGGTACAAGCACTTCGTGCGCACCTGCGCGCTCGCCGCCGGGGACGGGGCCAGCGTCGGCAGCGTCCGCGAGGTGACCGTCGTGTCGGGCCTCCCGGCGTCCACCAGCACGGAGCGGCTCGAGATCCTCGACGACGACCGCCACATCCTCAGCTTCAGCGTCGTCGGCGGGGAGCACCGCCTGCGCAACTACCGCTCCGTTACCTCCGTCACCGAGTTCCAGCCGGGGCCGTACTGCGTCGTCGTCGAGTCGTACGTCGTGGACGTGCCCGAGGGGAACACCGAGGAGGACACCAGGATGTTCACCGACACCGTCGTCAAGCTCAACCTCCAGAAGCTCGCATCCGTCGCCGAGGACTCCGCTGCCGCGGCGCCCGCGTCTGGCTCGCGGCGGCGGAACTAGTAGGACGGACATGCTGCGACTTTGCGTGGTGGTGACTGGTGGTGGCGGCGGCAGGACGGCGCCGTCGTGGTTGCTAGCTGTTACTCTGTAGTCTGTTCTTTCCCCCGTCCCTCCTTGTTCATTTTTCTCTCTTGTGTTTGTCATTTTCTCTCCCTTTTTCCGTTGGCGTAGAAAAAGGGCCGTCGTTGTTGTGGCGTAGAGGAAGCCTGCTTTTGTTGTGTATCATTTTGTTCTTTTCTCTCGCTGCCGTTTGTGCAATTATCGGTTTCTGATGGATGGAAGGCTGGCTAGTGACAGTGACGCTGAACAGGGGAAAACTCAAATAGCTAGCTGTTGACGCCGGTTTCTTTTAACAAACAAGACAAGATGGTGCCATTTTCCTTTTCTATTTTACATTTCATCTTTGTACCATGCCAACTCGACGAGTAACCGTAGTTTTAGTTTGGTACCCATCATTTCGAGACAGAATCATGGAATTCATCTGTAATTCTATATCCAGTTTGCTTGGCTGACATGAAACTTACATGTCGTTTCACTTGGGATTCTAGCAAATAATTATTATATGTTATACCAATTTCTTTTCCTTACCATGTCATTTCACTTTCCAAACATCATTTTATTTCTGCTAAATGAAATGATGGGCGCTAAACAAGCTCTAGGGTTTTTTGTCCTCCTCTTGCCTGAAGGCCGATTGAGTTCATTGTTTCAGCGAAGTCGGAATCATTCTCCCCTGGTTCCCTACCTTCTTAGAGATCGAACTACCTTTGAAGGCTGACTAGGTCGGCTTCTTTGTTCGTTTCTCCTCTTGGGCTTAAGCTCGGAGACCTATGATTTTCACGGAGATAGGAGGTCAAGATGTTGGATCGGAAATCAACAAAGATGTTACCCGATGTTGGGAGAAACCTTAGAAGGCGGTGCTGCTGACTCGAAATCTTCAAAGCTAGATCATATTGATCGATGTTTGATCAAGACCCAAGGGATGATTAGTTTGATAATTTGAAGATCTAGAGATCAAATAGAGCAGGGGGTGGTTGGCTCGGGCCACAGTGGTGTGCCCTAGGAAATTCAGCCATGAGGCATTCGAGTTCAGTTGATGCACTATTCATGGCTAGGAAGTAAAAAAATGCATATTCTTCTTAGAAACCCAAAGTATATCGTGGTGACGAGAATGATCAAATGGAGATGAGGATGATAATGATGCCTCCTTAATTGTGGTGGTTGATATGGATCATATTGCTCCTCGTAACATTAAAGGTGTTTGTGCTAACTTCATAAATCATGTGTAATTTTGTTGAGCCTATTAAAAGGACCAGCTAGGAAGGCCAGATGGAGAGCTCCAGAGCAAGGCGAGGTAAATATCTATATGGATGCATGCTTCTCTAAAGCTCTCGGGGAAACTGGACCGGTGGTTATTGGACTATCAGCCTTGCGGAGCGGCTACAACATCAAGCTGGCTCACGGCAGGCCACTGACTTGTACAAATAGGAGACTGCAACAAAAAGTTTGTAATTTTAATTTTAGGCGGGTAAGTTGTTATAAGGCTTGGACTTGGTTAATATATGGCTTACAAAAAAGATAAGTTTGTAAAGAGGATTTGTTGCCATGTGTCATCCCATTTTACCTCTTAGTGTTTTCTCTCATATATGTTGTTTTATTGCTTCAAATTACATAATTTTTTGTGCGGATACATTTTTTTTGCCATATCTCATATGTTAGATGAGTTTCGATGTCACATAGTTTTATTGTGTTTCAATATATATCATTGTGTTTTTATGCATGTTCCATTACATTTAAAAAATAAAATCTGAGTTTTATAAATATATCCAACATTGGTCTTATTTTAAGATCTTGACAAAGGAAACGGCCATGCAAAGTGTTCATAAATCTAACATTTGAAAAAAAAAATCTAAAGTATTCAATGACTGGGTATCAAATTTAAATGCACTCGTGAATGAGTGGATGGAGAGAGATCACCATGGATCTCAACACATAGATCGATGGTATCATGGTAGATTAATGAATGAGGTGCGATAAGATGATGGCAGATTGTCTTTTCTCACCAAGTTTTTCCACAAACTTTCAATGAAAATATGTAATTTATAAAATATCAAAATGGTACAATTAATATCTTAGATTAGTATGTGACAACCCTATGAGCATACAAGAAACTATGAGAAAATCTTTTTTCTCTAAGATTATTAATAGAATTGAAACATAGCAAATTTCGAGTTAATGGAACTAAAACATAGCAAACTAAATCAAAACTGTGACCATTAATGGAATTGAAACATAGCAAGGTGAACTTGAGGTTGTTTGGTTGCCTAAGGAGAGACACAGGTTTATTCTGAAGGATATGAATTCATGAGGTTGGTCTCACTGCAAATTTCGTTTTAAAACTAAACGAAACATGCTAAAAAGAAAATGCGGATGGTTTGATCCAATATATCAAATGTACTATAGGAAACATTTCTATTAAGAAAATCCACAAAACATTACCACTAAGAAGCTCAAAATTTCCTCGGGTGTGCAACAATTTGAAGTCGCACAAATTCGGGGAGAACAAATAGACCGAGCGGCATCCTCATGGTCCCTTGGGCCTTGGCACACATGCTCGAGGATGTCGGCGAGGTATCAACAATTCCGACGTGAAAGTCAAACAAACCTTTTCAAACATTCACGGCGACAGACGACAGATCAAACCGCCCATAACCACATCGGATTCTCCAACTTGGCCACAGCCGGCAGCTATTTCCGGCGGAGAGTGCAGGTGGCCGGTGCTTAAGAATGTTCATTGACCATGCATGCACGCATACTCCATGCCCAGCAGCCAGAGCACGCAACTCCACCAAGTCTCCTGCCCACACATAGAGTCAAATTCCCAATCCCAACTGTTCAGATAACAACAGTGTGATCAGTATCGCTGTGCCATGGCATAAGTCAAAGCGTGATCATGATCCGCGCGTTGCTGCCCCGTCCATGGGAAACATAAAATGTTAGGAATTGATGAAAACAGAATTGGAATTTACTTGAGAAGTTTGTTGTGCACACATGGAAAAAACAAGTAAACTCAACTTCATTTACAATAGCAATCCAAATGAACATGTGAAGTGAAGCAATTTTCTCCCGTACTTGATAGGTCCGCCTTGATTTTCGAGCTCAGATTTAATCATGGCTTGAAGGGAAGACGAGGGCAGTAAGATGGTGGTGACGCTCGTGGCCTCCTGGAGACGAGGTTTGGTGCTGGAGCGTGATGTGCCGTGTCGTGACTCCTCCGGAGTTGGAGCCCGCGTACCGGCCCGACACGATTAGAAGCGTGTCGCATCCATGCTGTGCCGTCGCCGGAGCGTGCTGTGCCGTGCCCGAGCGGCGCGTTTGGCCAACTATAGGAGCGACTAGAGACACCGAAACCGGAGGAGCAACTCGTGGAGCCGTGTGGGTTTCTAGAGAAAGTTGACCGACCCACAGGATATACTCGAGATGATTATAAGCATTTTCTTTGGTTTATTGGGGCCAACATTTCTACTTTCATATATGCACCAAGACCTTTTCACAAATGGATCTAATACAGAATTGCAATTTCTACATACTACTCTACATCTTCATGGGTGTAAGGGCATCTCCAGCCGTTCGGCCCCCCAGGTTTTGGTTCGGCGCTTTTTAGCGTTAACGCCGCCCCTCACCAAAAACTGGGGTGGGGGGGGGGGGGGGGGGCGATTTTACCAGCCGTTCGGCAGTCAGGAAAACACAATGGCCATAAATTTGAAAGTTCTTCTTCCCGCCCCAAAAATAGCCCGAGTTCGGCGATCACAACAGCCACAGTTGGACGAACAAATTACAAAAAAACGCCACAGTTGGGCGATCAAATAGTCTCGATCAAGCCACAGTCGGGCAATCACGGCCACATTCGGCAGTCAGCTGACGCGCAGGTCAGACAGAGGCCGGCGACACCGCGGTGTCATCCTCGACGTCGACGACGGGAGTGGTGGTTGGAGCTGGCGGCGAGCTCGGAGTTGCAGTCTCGGCGGCCTCGAGGTCGACGACGGGCGCGGCATCCTCCAGGTCGATGGCCGTCTCGGCGCCCTCCAGGCCGATGTGCGTGCTCGGCGACGCAGTAGTAAGAGGCTTGGGGGGCGGCGGTGTCTCGGCTGGGCTGGCCGAGCTTGTCGGGCTGTCGCAGGTCGTGCCTGCCGCGGTGGCGTAGCTCGTTTCCGTCGGGGTCGGGGCCGGAGCCGGGCTGATATCGCTGAGGATGAGACGGCACTGCGCCATGAACCATGCCCTCACCTCGGGGTCCATCGCGGTCGGATCGCCCCCCGTGAGAAAGGCGAGGTCGTGGTTCCTCTTCTTCGCCACGGTGCCGGTCCTGAGGAGGTCGATCTTGACCTTGGAGTTGGCCATGAGCGCCGCCCACCTCTGCTTGGCGGTTGATGCACACGGTGGGTGTGTTGTTGGGAGACCCCAAGAGGAAGGTATGAAGTAGTGCAGCAGCAAGTTTCCCTCAGTTGTGAAACCAAGGTTATCGAACCAGTAGGAAATAATAAATTCCCCCGAGGTGTCAACGGCGCCAGAAAAATCTGCGACGTAAGGGCGCCAGAAAATGCTTCCTGGGATGTAGGTGACGTGGAACCTACACACAACACAATCAAGATACTTTGCCCCAACTTAACGGTGAGGTTGTCAATCTCACCGGCTTGTTGTAACAAAGGATTAAACGTATGTGTGGAAGAAAGATGTTTGTTTGCAGAAAGTAACAGGTTTGCAGTTTGTGGTTTATCAGATTAAAGAGAAGGACCGGGGTCCACAGTTCACTAGTGGTGTCTCTCCATAAATAATAATAACATTCATGCGGGTAAACAAATTACAGCTGGGCAATTGATAGAATAATGATGAGCAAACCAATGCATATACCAATGTTACGATGTCTAGTGTGAGATTCATTCGGGCATTACAACAATATACATAGACCGTTCCAACCGCATCTATGACTAATAATCCACCTTCCGGTTAGCGTCCGCACCCCTTTCAGTATTAAGTTGCATGCAACAGATTATCGCCTTAAGCACTGTGTGTAAAGTAAGTAAGTAACATCATCCTTAGACAAAGTACTACTGTTTTATCCCTAATAGCAACAATACATCTACAACCTTAGAGCTAGCTGTCACCACCCCAGATTTAATAGAGACATGAACCTACTATCGAGCATAAATACCCCCTCTTGGAGTCACAAGCATCTACTTGGCCAGAGCATACACAAGTAACGGAGAGCATGCAAGATCATTAAATAGCACACACATGATATATTATGAAGCAATAACTTTAGTACTCAATATTCATCGGATCCCAGCAAACACAACATGAAGTATTACATAAGGGTGATCTTGATCATGATAGGCAGCTCACAAGATCTAAACATGATAGCACAAGAGGAGAAGACAACCGTCTAGCTACTGCTATGGACCCGTAGTCCAAGGGTAGACTACTCACGCATCAGTCCGGAGGCGGTCATGACGACGTAGAGGCCTCCGGTGACGATTCCCCCTCCCGGCAGGGTGCCGGGGAGAAGTTCTGATCTCTCCCGAATTGGTGTTGACGACGGCGGCGGCTCGGGACCCGTGGAGGAAAATATGAACACCCTGTTAGGGTTTTTAGTCTGGGGGGTATTTGTAGGCGAAAGGGCGAAGTCGGTGGCGCCCCGAGGGGCCCACACCTGGTCCTCGCGCGGCCAGGGGTGCTGCCGCGCGAGCACGAGGTGGCGCCGCCTCGGTGGCCCACTTCGTCTCGTGTTCGGCTTTCTGGAACGTTCCCGATGAAAAACTGACTTCAGAAAAGAAATCGTCCAATTCCGAGAATATTTCCTTAAGTACTTTTCTGAAACAAAAAACAGCAGAAAACAGGGAACTGGCACTGTGGCATCTTGTTAATTGGTTAGTCCCAGAAAATGCATAAAACTATATAAAATGCATATAAAACATGTAATAACTTGGTATAATATAGCATGGAACATAAGAAATTATAGATACGTCGGAGACGTATCAACATCCCCAAGCTTAGTTCTACTCGTCCCGAGTAGGCAAGAACGATAAAAGAAGAATAATTTCTGAAGTGACATGCTTAAACACAATCTTGATCATAATATAATGTAAGGCTCATGTTATGAATGAAGTGACTCAAGTCAATGATCTATAGTTTGCTAACAAATAGACAAGGAGTAAACAACTACATCATATAAGTAAAACTTTTCATGAATAGTACTTTCAAACAAGTATAAAAAAGATTTGCATAAGAGTTAACTCATAAAGCAATATTATCTAAGCAAAAGCGCATTGAAGCAACACAAAGGAAGATATAAGTTTCAGCATTGGCTTTCAACTTTTGAACATATATATCATATAGATAGTTGTCAACACAAAGAAATATAACAAGTGCAATAAGTAAGCATATAAGAATTGTTGCACACAGTTGAGACAAGTGTTTGCTTCGGGGATAGAAAGAAGTAGGTAAACTGACTCAACATAAAGTAAAAGATAGGCCCTTCGCAGAGGGAAGCAGGGATACAAGCATGTGCTAGAGCTTCTTAGTTTTATAGGTTTTGGAAATTATATAGAGAGCATAAAAGTAAGTTTTGAGCGGTGTTTGTCGTTGTCAACGAATGGTAATGGGCACTCTACCCCCCTTGTCAACCAGACTTTCTTAAGAGCGGCTCCCATGAAGGACGTTATTTCTACCCAAGGGCAGATCATCCCTCTTTTCTCTTTTGTTTACACATGTAGTTTAGAACTAGTATCATTGCTTGGCTGATTAGATCAGGACAAAAATGTGAAGAGAATGCAGTGGTTAAAGTTGTAATTAATTGGGACTGGGCACCCCATTTGCCAGCTCTTTTTGCAAAGTTAATGGATAAGCGGTGTATATGCCACTAGTCCGGTTGGTGAAAGTCTGTCTAAAAGCAAATGACAAGGTTGATATCCGTAACACCACATACTTCCTCATGAGCTAATAAACATTGACACAAATAAGGGATAATAAATTTTGAATAGAAGGTAGCACATGAAGTATTTACTTGGAATGGCAGGAAATACCATGTAGTAGGTAGGTATGGTGGACACAAATGGCATAGGTTTTGGCTCAAGGATTATGGATGCACGAGAAGCATTCCCTCTCAGTACAAGTCTTTGGCTAGCAAGGTTGTTTGAAACAAACACAAGTATAAACTATGACAACAAGACGTATATAAAAACATATTGCAAGCATTATAAAACTCTACATTGTCTTCCTTGTTGTTCAAACACTTTAACTAGAAAATATCTAGACCTTAGAGATACCAAACATGCAAACCAAATTTCAGCAAGTTTTACGGTAGTTCCTCACTAATAGGTTTTAACTACATGATGTAAAAGCTTAAACATGATCTACTTGAGAGCTCAAAACAATTGCCAAGCACCACAACATACGAGATAACAATCCATAAGAGCATGTATATCTTTCTTTATACCATCTACCACATTTAGCATTTTCTGTTCTCAACCAAACACCAATAAACTTATTTAAAAGATAAACTCTCCAAGTAATTAAACAATGAGATATGAGAGTATGATATAATAAAGCTAACAGCTCTAGCAAGAGATGCATGAAAAACAAGAGCTAGAAAGCATTGAAGTAACATAGAAGAATACTCAACAAATATAAGTGAAGAATACGAGTATTCATAAGAAAAAGCGGAGCGTGTCTCTCTCCCACAACGGAATGCTAGGATCCATTTTATTCAGAGAATGAAAATAACAAAAAAAAAAACCGACGCTTCAAGAAAAGCACATAAGAAGTGGCGGAATTAAAATATAGTTTCACTAGAAAGGACCTGATAGTTTGTTGATGAAGAAGGGGATGCCTTGGGCATCCCCAAGCTTTGACGCTTGAGTCTTCTTGAAATATGTTGGGGATGAACCACCGGGGCATCCCCAAGCTTTGGCTTTACTATCCTCTTGATCACATCATATCATCCTTCTCTCTTGATCCTTGAAAACTTCCTCCACACCAAACTTAGAGTAAACTTCATTAGAGGGTTAGTGCACGAAAAATTATGATATTCTGTAGGAACACAATTGCTACCAATGCTACTGGACATTAGCTACAGCCGCTGATACTTCATAGGATAAAAAGATCCAATCAAAATAGCAAAAGAGGCATTGCAAAATAAATGGCAGAATCTGTCAAAAACAGAACAGTCCGTAAAGACGAATTTTTTCGAGGCACTTAACTTGCTCAGATCAGAAAACTCAAAACTAATGAAAGTTGCATATATATCTGAGGATTACGAACAAAAAAGGGCAGATTATTTGGATTTTTCTGTGAGGAGTTACGAATTAAACGGTGGACAGCAGAAAACTGTTTCTGCGCAGGAATCCAAATTTAGCATGAACTTTCAACTAGAGGCTTATCCTTATACAACAATGCAATAAAATAAAGATACAAAGGAATTGCTACAGAGGTTGGACAAGTCCTTGACACAAACAAAACAAAATAACAGGAAATAAAAGTGGGTTATCTCCCATAAGCGCTTTTATTTAACGCCTTTCAGCTAGGCACAGAAAGAAAAACTCAAGTATTATCAAGAGATGAAGCATCAACACCATAATTTGAACGAACAATAGAATCAAAAGGTAGCTTCATTCTCTTCCTAGGTAAGTGTTCCATACCTTTCTTGAGTGGGAATTGGTACTTGATGGTACCTTCTTTCATATCAATAATAGCACCCACAGTTCTAAGAAAAGGCCTTCCCAACACAATTGGACAAGATGGATTGCATTCAATATCCAAGATAATGAAATCAACGGGGACCAGGTTATTATTAACCATAATGGGAACATCATTAACTCTCCCCAAAGGTTTCTTCAAAGCATTATCAGCAAGAAAAACATCCAAATAGCAATGTTCCAATGGTGGCAAATCAAACATATCATAAAGCTTTTTAGGCATAACAGAAATACTTGCACCAAGGTCACACAAAGCATTGCAATCAAATTTATCTACTTTCATTTTAATGATGGGCTCCCAACCATCTTCTAACTTCTTAGGGATAGAAGCTTCAAGTCTTAATTTATCTTCCCTAGCTTTAATGAGAGCATTTGTAATATGAGTAGTAAAAGCCAAATTAAGAGAGCTAGCATTAGGACTTGTGGCCAACTTTTGCAAGAACTTAATAACTTCAGAGATATTACAATTATCAAAATCAAAATTATTATCATCAAAGCAAACCGAACCACATTCTCCCATGTTCTTAAAAATTTCAGCACTTTTATCAACACTAGTTTCAGCAGTTTTGGGCAATTTTAAATTTTTGGAAGAAGTAGAGGAGACATTTCCAACACCAACTATGTTACCATTGATAATAGGAGGCTTACTAGCATGTGAAACACCATTATTTTCAGAGGTAGTAATAGTAAAAACTTTAACAATATTGGCCTCTTTATCTAGTTCTTTCTCTCTTTCCCATCTAGCACGTAATTGGGCCATCATCCTAACATTTTCATCTATTTGAACTTGGATGGCATTAATTTTAGCAAAGGGATTACTCTCTTTAGTTTCAGTAGGCATGATTTTAGATTTTAAAAGATCAACATCAAGGACAAGACTATCAACTTTAGAGGCAAGTATATCAATTTTCCCAAGCTTTTCCTCAATAGTTTTATTAAACAGAGTTTGTGTAGTGATAAAATCTTTTAACATGGTCTCAAGTTCAGAGGTGGTAGTCCTATTATTGTTATAAGAATTACCATAAGAATTACCATAAGAGTTCCCATAAGAGTTCCCATTATTAGGAGGATAGGGCTTATAATTGTTATTACCATAATTGTTCCTATAGGCATTGTTGTTGAAATTGTTGTTTTTAATAAAGTTCACATCAACATGCTCTTCTTGTGCAACTAAAGAAGCTAAGGGAACATTATTTGGATCAACATGGGATTTACCATTTGCAAGCATAGACATAATAATATCAATCTTTTCACTCAAGGAGGAGGTTTCTTCAACAGAATTTACCTTCTTACCTTGAGGTGTCCTTTCAGTATGCCATTCAGAATAATTCACCATCATATTATCCAAGAGTTTTGTTGCAGCCCCCAAGGTGATGGACATAAAAGTACCTCCAGCAGCCGAATCCAATAAGTTTCTTGAAGAAAAATTCAGTCCTGCATAAAAGGTTTGGATGATCATCCAAGCAGTCAGTCCATGGGTTGGGCAATTCTTTATCAAAGATTTCATTCTTTCCTAAGCTTGAGCAGCATGTTCATTATCAAGTTGTTTAAAATTCATGATGCTACTTCTTAGAGAAATAATCTTAGCAGGAGAATAGTATTTTCCAATAAAAGCATCTTTACATTTAATCCATGAATCAATACTATTCCTAGGCAACGAAAGCAACCATTCTTTAGCTCTTCCTCTCAAGGAGAAAGGAAATAATTTCAGTTTTATAATATCACCATCTATATCCTTATATTTTTGCATTTCACATAGTTCAACAAAATTATTTAGATGGGCAGCAGCATCATCAGAACTAACACCAGAAAATTGCTCTCTCATAACAAGGTTCAACAAAGCAGGTTTAATTTCAAAGAATTCAGCTTTAGATGCAGGTGGAGCAATAGGTGTGCATATAAAATCATTGTTGTTGGTGCTAGTAAAGTCACACAACTTAGTATTCTCAGCAGTACTCATTTTAGCAAATTAATTAACAAACCGAAATAACCAAAATAACAAAAACTGAAAATAAAATAGCAAACCGAAATAAACAAAGTAATGCAAGTAACTAATTTTTTTTGTATTTTTGATATTAAGCAAACAAGACAGTAATAAAAATAAACTAAGCAAGACAATAACAAAATAAAAAGATTGGAAGTGCGAAAACTCCCCTCATAGAAGAATCTTCAAATCACCGGCAACGAAGTTGACGGAGGAGTGTGAAGGTCTTCAAAGGAATTCTTATTTCCCCGGCAATGAAGTTGACGAAGGGGTGTGAAGGTCTTCAAAGGAATTCTTATTTCCCCGGCAACGGCGCCAGAAAAATGATTGATGCACACGGTGGGTGTGTTGTTGGGAGACCCCAAGAGGAAGGTATGAAGTAGTGCAGCAGCAAGTTTCCCTCAGTTGTGAAACCAAGGTTATCGAACCAGTAGGAAATAATGAATTCCCCCGAGGTGTCAACGGCGCCAGAAAAATCTGCGACGTAAGGGCGCCAGAAAATGCTTCCTGGGACGTAGGTGACGTGGAACCTGCACACAACACAATCAAGATACTTTGCCCCAACTTAACGGTGAGGTTGTCAATCTCACCGGCTTGCTGTAACAAAGGATTAAACGTATGTGTGGAAGAAAGATGTTTGTTTGCAGAAAGTAACAGGTTTGCAGTTTGTGGTTTATCAGATTAAAGAGAAGGACCGGGGTCCACAGTTCACTAGTGGTGTCTCTCCATAAATAATAATAACATTCATGCGGGTAAACAAATTACAGCTGGGCAATTGATAGAATAATGATGAGCAAACCAATGCATATACCAATGTTATGATGTCTAGTGTGAGATTCATTCGGGCATTACAACAATATACATAGACCGTTCCAACCGCATCTATGACTAATAATCCACCTTTCGGTTAGCGTCCGCACCCCTTTCAGTATTAAGTTGCATGCAACAGATTATCGTCTTAAGCACTGTGTGTAAAGTAAGTAAGTAACATCATCCTTAGACAAAGTACTACTGTTTTATCCCTAGTAGCAACAGTACATCCACAACCTTAGAGCTAGCTGTCACCACCCCAGATTTAATAGAGACATGAACCTACTATCGAGCATAAATACCCCCTCTTGGAGTCACAAGCATCTACTTGGCCAGAGCATACACAAGTTGAATGGAAGTTATCCACCTAGAGGGGGGGGGGGGGGGGGGGTGAATAGGTGGTGACCAATTTTTATGACTTTTTCAGTTTTAGGCTTGCAAAAGTAAATTTACTATATGTGCTACTAAATGAAGCAAGGTACTAGACAAATGAAAACAATGCAATGGAGAAAAGCAAGTAACACAAAGGAGGATAGTGGAACGAGACAGCCTAGGGAACAAGGAGACGTCGATTTTATCCCGAGTTCCACCACATGGGTGTACGTCTCGTTGGAGGGGTGTGAGCAACCACAAAGGTCAGCTCAACGCCACAAAGGCTTCACCCTATTCTCCTATGAATTCGACCACCAAGGTCCGAATCCACCCTTCCACTAAGGACTCCTTTAAGGGTGGAGAAGGTCCCATACAAATCCGTGAGGCACACACCCACAACTGAATTGGGGGCTCTCACTAAGACCACAAGAGGTCAATTCCACAAAGGATCCACAAAGGAGTAAGTAACAACAAGGTAGAATCTAGCTATCCACAAAGGAAACCCTAGATTCGTGTCCCCTCAAGATAGGGAGGGGGAAAGTGAAATTCCTTCGGTGGCGATGTAGATCGGGGTCTTCTCTTTCGGATCTCCAACTATCATTGGATTTGGTTGGCTAGATAGGGAGATCCATGGAAAATGAGCTCCAGCAGCAATGGGGCGTTTTGGATCTGAGAGAGCTAGCCTGCTAGAGGTAGGTCCGCCAACCCGGAAATTTCCGGGTTAAGTTCGGAAATTTCCGGACTGACGACCGGAAATTTCCGGACTGACCACCGGAAATTTCCGGCCTACGGAAATCTCCGCGAGGAATTCCGACGGATCTTCGACTGGAGGCAGTACGAGTTCAGCTTCTGACTTGGCGATGATCTTGTTCGTGCAGCTCGGAAATTTCCGGACTCCCATCGGAAATTTCCGGGCACCAGAAATTTCCGCCTGAAATTCCGACTGCGAAGCTCTGAGAGGCAGTACTGCTTGACAATCTGGACTTGGTGAAAAATCTTCGGTGGCTCGGAAATCTCCGGACACTGGCCGGAAATTTCCGGACATCGGAAATTTCCTGATGCATTTCCGACTGAAAAGCACTGAATGCCAGTACTGCTTCAAACACTGGACTTGGTGAAAAATCTTCAGCGACTCGGAAATTTCCGGGTGAAGCCCGAAAATTTCCGGGTACCTGAAATTTCCTGAAGGATTTCCGACTGAGATATAAAAGAGTCCAGTACTGAAATATGCTGAATGTGTTTGAGCACATTATTACACCTGTTCTAAAGCCTGCATAGATCATCACAAGCATTAATACCACCTTTTGTGTTGTCACTAGTCACCAAAAACAGGAAGTGCAAAGAATGCACTTTCAATCTCCCCCTTTTTGGCGAATGATGACAACACAAAAGGAGAACGGATTTGCAAAATATAGACGGGCTCCCCCTAAGTGTGTGCATTATCTTTGGGATGTTCTTGAATACAAAATGCACACAACTTGGGATCAATGCTCCCCCTAGATTTTACAAACCTCGCAAGCAAAGAAAATATACCCACATAGACAAAGTAGAACATGCAAAGTTTACCAAATGCAACTAGAGCTATTACAATAAGAGTTTAAGAGGTCCTCATGTCTCACAAACATGCAACGAAAGAAGTCCAAATAAGATAAGAATAGGGAGCACTAGAACAAAGCAACCGAGATAAAAGAAGATGTGCTCCCTCCCATGCAAATCCCGTGAGTCCTATGAGATACTTCTCCCCCTTTGGCATCAAGATACCAAAAAGGGAAGAAGCAGCTACTAGCGTCCCAAGACTCAAGAGTCGGAATCGGAACTGTGCGCCTCATCCTCAAAATCATCCGCAGCTTCTGGATCCACATCTTGATCATCAGGCACATTGGTGTCCCAAGTGAATCCAACTGTTTCCTCAGAATTCCACTCAAGATAGGGTACCAGGGGCTTCAGGGGTCTCTTGGGAGGTGGCATCTTCAAATGAGCACGAATCTCTTCCTGTTGCTTGAGAATGCGGTGGTTCTGTTGGTAGAGGGCATAGTTTTCACTATGAATGCAGCAGTTCATGTTCAACACCTTCTCCATGGCACGAACAATCCATGGGCGACTCTTCTTTTCAGCTTTCTTGATGTTATGGCGCCGTGGTTGGCGAGTGGGGCCACCATACACATCATCCTCATCGATCTCTTGAAGTGAAGCTTGCTTTTGCACCACATGAGCTTTCTTTTGAACAAGGTTGGCAGCTGTGTGGGCGATGCATCCAAGGGCACTGATACTTGCGCTTGATGAGAAGCATCACATATGGAGCATAGGGGGGAACTTTCCTCTCAAACACGGCTTGACTCATTTCTTGAAAGATGAAATCCATGACATCAATCTTGTACTCCTCCTTGTCCAGCTCATACTCTCCAACAAAGGCTTCATGGGCTTTGGCCATCAAGTTCACGAGACCCCCGGCAATGTTGTCAGCGTTGCCCGCGATGGGAGCAATGGTGTTGCGAAACATGCGAAGGAGAATATCATAAGTGGGCAGCAAACCATGCTGCGAGCCAATCTCTCCACCAGGCATATATAAGTCGGACATGGCGTTCTTGTTGTAGGCCACGCCCTGAAGGTGCATCCTCTCACCAGCTGCCACAGAGCTACCACGGAAGGGACAGCCAAGAATCCGAGCAAACTCACGGAAGGAGGAGGTCAAACGCTGTGTGCCAGTCATCCAAGTCATGCCAATATCCTCTGTAGTGTCAAACACTACTGTCGCATAGAACTGATGAATGATGGACACGTTGTAGCTGCACTCAATTCTCATAAGATGCTCCAAGCCTAACACCTTGCATACCTGAACAGCTCCCCCAAAATAATCAGCCTTCTTCATGAGCTTGTTGAAGTTGATCCATCTCATTGGGCAAACTGGCGCTTTACTGGAGAACTTGAGATATACCTCACGATAAAGCCAAGCCATCTCTGTGCAGAAGAACTTGGGGTCATCTTGCTCAGCATCATAGGACAACTCACTGCGCCACTTGCGAAAGCTTGCTTTGTTGAAATCAGACAGTTGAAGCTCGGGCTTCTTCTTCTTGTTAGCACCACTGGGTTTCCTGAGCTGAGCAGCAGGAGGTAGCTCACTCTCATCACTGGAAGGATCACTAGGTGGCCGAGAGTGAACCCCTTTTGGACGACTAGCCATGGACTTGAGGCGACCTCCTCGTGTAGAAGAACCTGCAAACAAACCGCATAGAGCAGATAGAAAGCAAGGGGGATAAACACTCATGTCCAGGAAGGCAAAGGGAATAGTACACGAGCCGTTAAAAGTTCACAGAACTTGTCTGTTTTTCAGAATTTTGAACAGGCCGGAGATTTCCGAGTCAGAGTCTGAACCCGAAATTTCCGGTCTGCACGAAATTTTGAAAAACTGAACCAAATCTATGAACGAAAAACAGATCTGTGCACGAGGAAGGTAGATCAAGCCTAGAGGAGCAGTTCTACCAAAGGAAACGAGCAACAACCTCCTAAATCGGATAGGTTAAACGAAAAGAGATTTCGTCCTAGATTTGAAATAAGAGGAGTTACCGGTAGACATGGCGAAAACCGCGCGGAGGAAAACGATACCCGCGACGAGGAGAAGCAGATCCGGCGAAGAACCGGAGAGATTGACGGAGAAACGGCCCGGGGACGGATCGAAGAAGTTCTTCTTCTCCGGCTAGAGAGAGAAACAATGGGCACGGGGGTGGATGAACTGTTCGGTTCGAACAGCCCACCCCGTGCCCTATATATAGCCGGAGAAGTTTGGGTCGGAAATTTCCGGACTTAGGTTCGGAAATTTCCTCCGGCACTATTTCCGGTTCAAAACACGATATATCCAGTACCGAGTTTTGAAACGGACTTAGTGTGGAAATTGACGGAGTCATCGGAAATTTCCGGACCTGGTTCGGAAATTTCCGGGCCCCGAAATTTCCGGCTCTATTTCCGGTTCAAATTCAGCAGAGTGCAGTGCCGAATTTAAAACGGACTTAGACGCCGAGAAATCTCAGGAACCGGATATTTCCGAGTCGCACTCGGAAATTTCCGGTCACCGGAAATTTCAGAGACTATTTCCGGTCAAAATCCAGCGAAGTGCAGTGCTGAGTTTTGAAAGGACTTGGTCTCGAAAATTTCTAGTGATTCGGAAATTTCCGAATGTGGCTCGGAGATTTCCGCCCAACACAAAAAGATACAATTGGACATGAGTGAGAATTAAGCAAGTCTTGAAAGGGAGAAAGGCTTAGGATAGAGAAGCAAATTGTTGATGGTACTTCACACTTAAATTGCAAAACCAATAAGACACAAGAAAGACCAACTTGAGTGTGTTTTCCATAAGAGCCCAAAAAGCGAATGAAGTCCAAAGGTAAAACCAAATGAGATCCAACTCTTCCATAGGAAGAGGTGGTGGCCGAAGCCACCATGTATGAGGTTATAGCATGGCACCGCGAAGATGTATCTTGGGTCCATAACTACTACTCATCATTTAAGCTCACAAATTATGGATTAATTTGAAGTTTATCAATGATTCATTGCTATATGCATAATAGGGGGAGGAAGAATCCAATGTATTAGGAAAACACTCCCCCTAAGTCCATGCGTACATCTACACCTAATAGAGCATTAAACGATGATGTGTGTGCACCATTATCAAGCCAAAGTCCGAGAATCCACGATATTTAACTCATTCCTCAAGTAACAAAACCGGGCTTCGTCAAGGGGCTTCGTGAAGATATCCGCCAATTGATCCTTTGTCCCAACATAGGAGAGATCGATGTCTCCTCTTGCCACGTGATCTCGAATGAAGTGATGGCGAATCTCAATATGCTTGGTCCTTGAATGTTGCACCGGATTATAGGCGATCTTGATGGCACTCTCATTATCACAGAGGAGCGGCACTTTGTCCAAATGGACCCCGTAATCCTTTAAAGTTTGCCGCATCCAAAGGAGTTGAGTACACCCACTTGCGGCGGCGACATATTCGGCCTCCGCGGTGGAGAGAGAGATGCAATTTTGCTTCTTCGAGGACCAACTCACCAATGATCTTCCAATGAATTGACAAGTTCCCGAGGTTGACTTCGTATCATCCTTGTCACCCGCCCAATCCGAGTCGGTGTACCCACAAAGAGACAAGGTGCCATCTTTGGGGTACCACAACCCATAGCTTGGAGTATGAATCAAATACCGGAAGATTCTCTTGATAGCCACTTGGTGAGTTTCCTTAGGCGCGGCTTGGTAACGTGCACACACTCCAACGCTTAACACTATATCCGGCCTAGATGCACAAAGGTAGAGAAGAGACCCAATCATAGATCGATATACCTTTTGGTCTACCTCTTTACCATTAGGGTTAAGCTCGAGGTGGCACTTGGTTTGCATAGGAGTAGCGGCGCCCTTTAGATCGAGGAGCTTGAATCTCTTGAGCATATCTTGAATGTACTTGGCTTGACAAATAAATGTTCCTTCTCTCAATTGCTTGATCTCAAAACCAAGGAAGAAGCTAAGTTCACCCATCATGGACATCTCGAACTTGTCGGTCATAAGCTTGGCGAACTCTTCATTAAAAGAGAGATTAGTAGAACCGAAGATAATATCATCAACATATAATTGACAAATGAAGAGTTCCCCAGTAACTTTCTTTGTAAAAAGAGTGGGATCGATCACCCCGACTTCGAATCCACGATCTAACAAGAACTCCCGAAGGTGTTCATACCATGCTCTAGGTGCTTGTTTAAGCCCATAGAGAGCCTTATCCAACACGTAGACGTGGTTCGGGAAGTCGCGGTTCTCGAAACCCGGAGGTTGTTTAACATAGACAAGTTCATTAAGTGGGCCATTTAGAAAAGCACTTTTAACGTCCATTGGTTGCAATTTAAAACCATGATGAGATGCAAAGGCAATGAGAATACGTATCGACTCGAGGCGTGCAACCGGCGCGTAGGTTTCACCAAAGTCGATGCCTTCAACTTGAGAAAAGCCTTGGGCCACCAAACGTGCCTTGTTCCTCACAACGATGCCGTGTTCATCTTGCTTGTTCTTGAAGATCCACTTGGTGCCGATAACATTGCGGCAAGTATTTGGCTTCTCTACTAGTCTCCACACCTTGTTGCGCTCGAAGTTGTTGAGCTCTTCGTGGATTGCTTCAAGCCAATCGGGGTCTTCAAGAGCATCGAATACTTTCTTGGGTTCCACCATGGAGATGTGTGCTTGATGCTCACTAAAGTTGGCCAATTGACTCCGAGTGGACACCCTTCTTCTCACGTCACTGATGACCTTGTCAAGGGAAAGAGCCCTTAGTTCCAAAGATCTTCCAACTCTTGCTTGGCGGCGAGTTTCGATTGCCTCTCTAGATGTAGAGGGAATCTCTTGATCAACTTGATCTTGTGGATCCTCGCCTTGACCATTATGAGTGCCTTGATCATCATGAGTTGTTTCTTCACTTAAGTGTGAGGGGCGATCTTGCACAGGAGAGGAACTTGCACTCGAGATACTTGCTTCATTTGACTTGGATGGGGACTCAATATCTCCTTGAGGATGGAGAACTTGTTGGAGCGGTCCTTGCGATGGATCATCTTGTTGAGGAAGAAGTTGTTCTTCTTGTGGAGGTGCTTGAAGATGATCTTGAGATGCTTCACAATTTGCTTCAGGTGGGGTATCATAAGATTCATGTGATGGTGAGTGCTCTTCATGTGAAGAGCTTGTTCCGTCTTGATCAACTCCTTGATGTATTTCAATGGGACGATGGAAGCCTATTCCCATTCTCCTTATTGCATCTTGGGGTTGATCATCACCTACATCACTTATTCCAACTTGCTCCACTTGGGAGCCGTCATTCTCATCGAATTCCACACTACAAGATTCTATGACGATCCTTGAGGATTTGTCATAGATCCTATAGGTGTGGGATTCAATGCCATAACCAACAAATATGCCTTCAAGAGTTTTAGAGTGAAACTTACCCAACCGGGTGCCCTTTACGAGGTAGTAGCATTTGCAACCGAAGACTCAGAAGTAAGATATGTTGGGCTTGTTGCCGGTGAGTACTTCATAAGGTGTCTTCTTGAGGCCTTTGCGGAAGAAGAGGCGATTTGATGAATGACACGCCGTTGCAATGGCCTCCGCCCAAAAGTTGATTGGGGACTTGAACTCGGCCAACATAGATCTTGCCATGTCGATGAGAGTACGATTCTTCCTCTCCGCAACGCCATTTTGTTGCGGAGTGTATGCAGCGGAATATTGATGACGAATGCCTTCGTCACTTAGGAAGTCGTTGAGCGTGTAGTTCTTGAACTCCGACCCGTTGTCGCTTCGAATCACCAATATGGGAAGGTTGTGTTGGCGTTGAACCTCCTTAGAGAAGTCGATGAAGACTTGTTGAGTCTCATCCTTGGTCTTGAAGAAATATACCCATGTATACCTTGAGTAGTCATCCACGATCACCAAACAATATTTCTTGCCACCAAGACTTATTTCCGGTATTGGACCAAAAAGATCAACATGAAGTAGTTCCAATATCCGGGTGGAGGAGATGATTGTCTTGCTTGGATGATGAATATCATGCATCTTTCCCTCCACACATGCCCTACACACTCGATCTCTGGAAAAAGTAACATGGTCTTTTCGTCCAAGGATGTGGCCCCCTTTGTGGAGACTTTGCAAAGTCCTCATGTTTACGTGGGCTAGTCGGCGATGCCAAAACCAACCCACGTCGGCCTTTCCGAAGAGGCACATCTCATGAGTAGTGGTGACTCCGGAGAAATCAACCACGTAAAGCTCATGTTCGACATGCCCCACGAAGGCCACTCGAAGGGACTTGCTCCACAAGAGGACCACGATGTCCGGCTCAAAGAAAGTTGAGATACCCAACTTTGTTAAAGCACGAACCGACATCAAATTATAGCCAAGAGAATCAACAAGCATGACATTGACAAGAGTAATATCGGGGGCAACTACAATTTTGCCAAGCCCGGTTACCTTAGACCTTGACTTGTCACCAAACGAGACGGTTACTTGATCAACATTAGGCCTCATCTCTGTGACAAGCTCCTTGCTCCCGGTCATATGACGTGTACACCCACTATCAATTATCCATTTCGAGCCACCGGGAGCAAGACCCTACAAAAGATTAATTCTTGACTTTAGGTACCCATTGCTTAACAATGGGCGCCTTAAGGTTAGCCACAAGTGTTTTGGGAACCCAAATAGAGTAAGCAATAAAACCATCAAAAGGACCAATATAGCGAGCACAAACATTTCCATAGTAATTCACATAGAGTGCATAGTTTGGGTTAGTGTCTCCCGCAAAGTCATTGCGAGTAGGCTTGCCCCTTGTGGCATTCCCACTTGCAATGTTGTTCACCTTTGTTTGTGTGGGAATGGTCTTCTTGGCACCAACCTTGTTAGGTCTCACATAACCAAGACCTTCCTTCCCTTTGCGAGATTGAGGCTCATAGGTGGGAGTCTCAACAACATTCTTACCCTTGAGAAGGATGATCTTAGCGGAGGAGGCCTTGGCAATTTCTTCCTTCAACCTAACATTTTCATTCATAATATTTGCATGATCACAAGTACAAATAGGAGTGGATGTGCTTGGTTTCTCAAGATTAGTTAACTGAGTTTGTAATTGATCATGTGACTTCTTAAGAAGTTCATGTTCAATCTCCAATGCCGCATGGACATTGACGAGCTTCTCCATGTCTTCAATAAGACTCACATGGCCAGCCACAAAATCGGCCTTATCCTTTTGTGCCAACTTGTTCTTAGCAAAATAGAGGTCACGTTCTTTAACAAGTTTAGAATGCATAGAGTTATGAGATTCCTCAATGTTCTCAAGTTCTTCTTCTAGACGAACATGAGACTCTTCAATATCTCGGAGAGAGGATTGAAGATGTGCTATGGTGATAGCATCCTCTCTCTCAATCTTACCCTTTTCCTCAATGAGGTGTTCGAGCTCGCCAATGCGACTCATAAGGGCTCCCACATGTTTCTTGCTATCTCCTTGCAAGTTAGCCATAAAAGAGTCAAAAGCAACAAGCTCCTCCTTTATTTGGAGGCTAGCGGCATCATCAAGCTCATTCATATCATTCAAGGAAGTAGAGGATGAATGTACCTCGGATGCCTTGGTCATAAGACATCTCACACTCTTGTTGGGGGAGTTCTCGTTGGGTGAGTCAAAGAGTGAGCTTGAAGATGAAGTCACCGTAGCTCTTGGCTTGGAAGTAGTAGCGTTAGGCGACGTGGATGGAGTTCTTGGTGTTGAGGAAGTAGCTTGATGAGTCGAGGTAGTAGTTGAAGTAGTGGCAATAGCCGCCACTTCATTCGGAGTTTCTTCTTCTTCCGACTCATCTTCATCCTCGGTGGGATACTCCTCTTGAGTCATCAACACGATCCGAGGCGCCTTCTTCTTGAAGAAAGCCCTCTTATTCTTGACATAAGCCTTCTTGGGAGGCATCTTGGACTTGTCCTTGAGAATAAGTCTTCCACCATTCTCTTCCCTCTTTTCATATGGGCACTCGGCGACGAAGTGGTACTTGTCTTGACAATTGTAGCATGTCCTAGCCTTGGAGATGTCCCTCCTTCCACCTTGTGGAGTTCCAACGAGGGGATGCCTATTGAATTGAGCTCTTACCCTCGATGGATTCTCCCAAAAGCCTTTTGCCGCAAGAGCAAGATGCTCATTGTATGCGAGCTTGAGACCTTCATTGGACAAGAGTGAGGAACTCTCAAAGTCATCTTCACCTCCAATTTCAACCGTTGCCTTCAATGCAAGGTTTACTCCCTTTTGCATCCCTATGGCTCTTGCTCTAGCATCTTCGGCATTCTTGGTAGCAACCTTGAAGGATGTCATCTCTTGCATGATTTGATTTGAGGTCATGAGGTCATAGTTGTGTCTCCCTTGCAAGGTCTTCAAGTCCGTGCCCTCAAAAGGCATGAGGGAGCTCACGTACTTCCTCTTGATCCAAGCATCATCAATATAGGTTGCACCGAGGTCACGAAAGCTTGTGGCAATAGAAACCAACCTCCGGTACATCTCTTCATGATCTTCACCATCCAACTTATAGAAACCTTCCGCCTCATTTCTTAAGGCATCGTAGCGATTTCTCTTCATGCTCTCATTTCCAACAAATAAGTCGGAGAGAGCGTCCCATGTCTCCTTGGCGGTGGAGAAGGGTTGGATGAGAGGCATGTCCTTGACGCCCACGGCATGTTGGATCATGTTGAGTGCGGTGGCATTGAGTTGAGCATCCACCACCTCTCTCCGTGTCAAGTTGTTCGGGTCATGTGGCTTGAATCCAACTTGAATGATTCTCCATAGTTCGATCGAAGAGCTGCACACATGGAATTTCATTAAGAATTGCCATTGTGAAAAGGAATGATCTTTAATTTTTGGGGGATCATTTCTAATAGTGATATGAGGATGAGGAATGGGAGGATCGGGAGAATAATGATTGGGTGGTGGCACATTGCCATATTTGTTAGACTCTCCATCCTTGGATGTGGAAGAGTCTTTGGTTTTAGAAGAGTTATCATTATCACCCTTTCCATCCATGCCCTTAGACATTTCGGGATCCGTACCACTCGATTCACTCGGAGGTGTTGGAGGAGATGAGGGCGATGCATTCTTTGGATTCCTTGAATTCATGAGTGCCTCAAGCATGTCATGAATCTTTTGGAATTGAGCTTCCATGGACGATGTCAACTTTGTTTCCAAAGCGTTGATATCGGCCATGGTGGCTCCTTTAGATTGCATCGCTGCCATCGCCTTTGCGGCCTCTTCGGTGTCAACTTCCTTAGTCATGGTAAATCTCAAGCGGTAAAGCTTTTAAGAGACAACCTGGCTCTGATACCAATTGAATGGAAGTTATCCACCTAGAGGGGGGGGGGGGGGGGTGAATAGGTGGTGACCAATTTTTATGACTTTTTCAGTTTTAGGCTTGCAAAAGTAAATTTACTATATGTGCTACTAAATGAAGCAAGGTACTAGACAAATGAAAACAATGCAATGGAGAAAAGCAAGTAACACAAAGGAGGATAGTGGAACGAGACAACCTAGGGAACAAGGAGACGTCGATTTTATCCCGAATTCCACCACATGGGTGTACGTCTCGTTGGAGAGGTGTGAGCAACCACAAAGGTCAGCTCAATGCCACAAAGGCTTCACCCTATTCTCCGATGAATTCGACCACCAAGGTCCGAATCCACCCTTCCACTAAGGACTCCTTAAAGGGTGGAGAAGGTCCCGTACAAATCCGTGAGGCACACACCCACAACTGAATTGGGGGCTCTCACTAAGACCACAAGAGGTCAATTCCACAAAGGAGTAAGTAACAACAAGGTAGAATCTAGCTATCCACAAAGGAAACCCTAGATTCGTGTCCCCTCAAGATAGGGAGGGGGAAAGTGAAATTCCTTCGGTGGCGATGTAGATCGGGGTCTTCTCCTTCGGATCTCCAACTATCATTGGATTTGGTTGGCTAGATAGGGAGATCCATGGAAAATGAGCTCCAGCAGCAATGGGGCGTTTTGGATCTGAGAGAGCTAGCCTGCTGGAGGTAGGTGGAGGGGTATTTATACCCCTCCCCGAGATCTGACCGTTGTGCAGCCGCCAACCCGGAAATTTCCGGGTTAAGTTCGGAAATTTCCGGACTGACCACCGGAAATTTCCGGGCTACGGAAATCTCCGCGAGGAATTCCGACGGATCTTCGACTGGAGGCAGTACGAGTTCAGCTTCTGACTTGGCGATGATCTTGTTCGTGCAGCTCGGAAATTTCCGGACTCCCATCGGAAATTTCCGGGCACCAGAAATTTCCGCCTGAAATTCCGACTGCGAAGCTCTGAGAGGCAGTACTGCTTGACAATCTGGACTTAGTGAAAAATCTTCGGTGGCTCGGAAATCTCCGGACACTGGCCGGAAATTTCCGGACATCGGAAATTTCCTGATGCATTTCCGACTGAAAAGCACTGAATGCCAGTGCTGCTTCAAACACTGGACTTGGTGAAAAATCTTCAGTGACTCGGAAATTTCTGGGCTTCCGACTGAGATATAAAAGAGTCCAGTACTGAAATATGCTGAATGTGTTTGAGCACATTATTACACCTGTTCTAAAGCCTGCATAGATCATCACAAACATTAATACCACCTTTTGTGTTGTCACTAGTCACCAAAAACAGAAAGTGCAAAGAATGCACTTTCACAAGTAACGGAGAGCATGCAAGATCATTAAATAGCACACACATGATATATTATGAAGCAATAACTTTAGTACTCAATATTCATCGGATCCCAGCAAACACAACATGAAGTATTACATAACGGTGATCTTGATCATGATAGGCAGCTCACAAGATCTAAACATGATAGCACAAGAGGAGAAGACAACCATCTAGCTACTGCTATGGACCCGTAGTCGAAGGGTAGACTACTCACGCATCAGTCCGGAGGCGGTCATGGCGACGTAGAGGCCTCCGGTGACGATTCCCCCTCCCGGCAGGGTGCCGGGGAGAAGTTCTGATCTCTCCCGAATTGGTGTTGACGACGGCGGCGGCTCGGGACCCGTGGAGGAAAATATGAACACCCTGTTAGGGTTTTTAGTCTGGGGGGTATTTGTAGGTGAAAGGGCGAAGTCGGTGGCGCCCCGAGGGGCCCACACCTGGTCCTCGCGCGGCCAAAGGTGCTGTCGCGCGAGCACGTGGTGGTGCCGCCTCGGTGGCCCACTTCGTCTCGTGTTCGGCTTTCTGGAACGTTCCCGAGGAAAAACTGACTTCAGAAAAGAAATCGTCCAATTCCGAGAATATTTCCTTAAGTACTTTTCTGAAACCAAAAACAGCAGAAAACAGGGAACTGGCACTGTGGCATCTTGTTAATAGGTTAGTCCCAGAAAATGCATAAAACTATATAAAATGCATATAAAACATGTAATAACTTGGTATAATATAGCATGGAACATAAGAAATTATAGATACGTTGGAGACGTATCAGCGGTCTCCTACCTCTTGGCGGCCTAGGCCTGGGCGTCGGCGATGCAGGTCTCGATGGACGCCTGGAGCTTTGCCGCTCCCGGCTGATGGCTCCCAAGTGCAGGAGATCAATTGTAGTACCTTTCGAATAGAAAAGGTTGTCGAACCCACGAGGAGCTGAAGGTATTGGTTAGTAAGAATGATAGATAAAACAATGAAAGATGCAAGTGTTTTTGTGGTTTTTGGTTGTATGGTTGCAAATAAAATAAAAGTGCATATAGTAAATAGTAACAGTTGAAAGCTCTCAATGAGAGAAAAGCCCAATCCTCTATGTGGCAAGAGGACAAGCTCAAGTGATGTGTGTCTTATATTTGGAAAACGTTTCCGAGGGCGGCATGGATATAACTAGGCATATAGATTTATTAAACAACACGTTGAATATCTTGTCAAGTTTTAATCTTGTTTAGGACGGAGCCACAACTTAGGTAAAGCTAAATAAATAAACTAAACCCTCTTATGATGGATCATGTGGCCAAGTAAATGACTGCACAAGAATTATTAAGACATAATGTCTCACCATAGCATTACACTCTAAAGTCCCCGATATTAATACCACATAATAATAACTTCATGACTCATTCTCAGGTTTCTTGTCCTTCCAAGTCTTCCTCATTTCATTATACTACGGTGTTCTCCTATGAGCCCATATAGGTGAAGTGTTGTGCAGTCGACGTTCGCACAACACCATCATAGAATCACATAAAAAGATAAACACTAGACAAAATACCAACACACATGTCATATATAAATCATTGCCAATTCATCCTATGCCCTCAGGAACATACGGGAACTACTCACAACGTGCAAACATGATCATATTCAGTGGCATAGGTGGTACAACACAATCTGAAATTATAACTTCACCACCAAATAATGACAAAGTGCTCAATCACAAACATGAATAGTAGCACAAAACAAGTATCTAGGGTATAGCAACTCTCAAACTACGAGGGGAACGGAGTGGATCACGGAGATGATGATGGAGATGGTGCTGGTCTTGGTGATGGTGATGATGGAGAGGCCTCCTCCCACGCCAAGGAGGAGAGGTGATGGCGGTGACGATGATTTCCCCCCTCTCCGGAGCTCCGGAGCAGCAGGATCTGACCCCCCCTCGGAGGGAATCAGGAGTTTCGCCGCCGCCGCGGCCTCGAATCGTCTGAGGAAAAATTAGGGCGTAGGGTTTCGGAGGAGACGGAGGTCGTGGTAAAAAGCCCCAGGCGAGGAAGTGCCCGAGGCTCCACTTAGTGGGCCCCACGCGGCCAAGGAATTTGGCCGCGTGGGCCCCCTCTTTTGGGCCTCGTGGCTCTTCCCTATTCGATCTTTTGCCCCCTCTGGTTCTCCTGATGCAAAAACTGCTGTGCAACTTTTCTTTTTTCAATTGGGTTCCTGTAACTCCTGCAACAACAAAAACAAGAAAAGGGGGGTTTTCTGCCTCCCAGATATTAAATACCAAAAATAGGGACTTTGTATGAAAGTCCCCAAAATCATCTAAAACATGTAAAACATTGATATAATAGTTCCAATAACATTCTAATATGATGATATAAGTTAAATAAATGATGATATAAAATGTCCGTATCAACTCCCCCAAGCTTAAACCTTTACTCGTCCTCGAGTAAGTAAGGATATAGATCATTACATGCATCAATGGACTTATGGTTGATAAATAAATACGGGCATAGTATCATCATCATGTTCAGTTGTAAAGTAAGATAAATGAACTAAAACTCATACACATGTGGGCAATATAAGTAGAAGCTCTAGCAATCACCCCTTACTTTTGAACATAGAAAACCATTGTATGTTGGCTAGTTGAACTAAACTCTTATTCATACTCTTTTACCAATGCTTTTGCTCTCATTTGCAAGCATTATACTCTTTTATGCTTTGCTGAAATTTAAAGACAAGATAAACTCTCATGGGATAAATAGTTAGAGGAAGACAAATGAAAGGATAAATATGATATTGCTTATCACCTTGCCTCTCTAGTAACTAGTACAAACTTAAGTCATGGATATTTCAATCAAGTTCTTATGCTCAACACAACCTTTGCCTAACACTTTCCATGGCTAACCGAATCCTCGGGTGCCCACCTTTTCATTCACTTTTCAAGAGCATAAGTACTGAAACGTCCATGATCATTAATTTGCTCAAAAGATACCAAAGTCCAGCAAGAGTGTTTCATATTTCCTTTCATTAACCTTCCTAAATATTTATTCTACAAGACCACATCTTCACTTTAAACTTATATACTTCATGCCATATTGACTTATTCTTTCACTTATTCTATTGATGAGATAATTCTACAAGTGTCCAACATACTCAAGTTAACCAAGTTCAAAGCAAGATGTGACTGAAACTTCTAAATATACCACGCACATTTGCATGAGTGTTACCCATAAATCTCCAAAACAAGAGACCCATGAATGACACCATACTTTAATATTCATTGATAAACCATAGGGGATACATGATAATGCTCAATGAGCTCACACAAGCCTAAGAGAGATTGATAACTAAACGATAAAAGCAAAGCACACCATGACTAGATAGATATGATAAACTAGTAAAGATAAAGACTAGGTTGAACTCCCCCAAGCTTGAGGTTCTGCAGACTCTTTATTTCTCCGCTTTCTTGACTGCATAGTAGTTTTCTTCAAGTTCTCCAATGACACTCATCATAAGATTGTAGGCTTGCTCAAACTAGTTTGTGGCATCTCCCAGCTTCTCCATGAGACTCTTCTCCCTTGACTCCTTGCTAGGCTTCCACTCCGGACTTGGTACCTTGGTGTTTGGGATCACGGTCTGATACGTCTCAAACGTATCTATAATTTCTTATGTTCCATGCTTATATTATACCATTTGCTACATGTTTTATATACACTTTGTGTGGTTTTATGCATTTTCTGGGACTAACCTATTAACAAGATGCCACAGTGCCAGTTCACTGCTTTCTGCTGTTTTTGGTTTCAGAAAACCACTTAAAGAAATATTCTCGGAATCGGACGAATTTAATACCAAAGTCCCTATTTTTCATGGGAGGTTCCAGAACACCGAAGACCTGACGGAGAGGGGCCACGAGGCCCCCAGATGAGGTCCCGGCGCGGCCCCACTTCTGGCCGCGCCAGCACCTCATGAGGGCGCCTCGGCCCTCCACCGCCTTCGCCCTTTCGCCCATATATTGCCCCCGACGCAAAAACCCTAAAAAAATATGCCTTTTCCCGAGAAGAGTTCCGCTGCGCCGCCTCCATCGAAGACAAGATTCGGGGCGACAGAAGTCTCTGTTCCGGCACCCTGCCGGGACGGGGAATTGCCCCCAGAGTCATCTCCATCAACTCCACCGCCATCTCCATCGTCGTTGCTGACTCCTACGATGAGGATTGAATAGTTCTCCCCCGGGGCTGTGGGCTCTACTGGTAGCTATGTGGTTTATATCTCTCTCCCATGTGATCTTTATGTGATCATGAGCTTTGTAATCTAGTTGAATATGTGATGTTACTCTCTATCTATTATGCACTCTAGAGGTTACTTTATTATGAACTCCGGGGTTATTCACGGTTGTAAAGGTGACAGTATGTGCACCGTGTGTGATTCCTTTATGACGTTGTGGTGTTAGTTTACTCTGACTTTGAGGGTGTTCTTGTAGCCCTACACAGTGAATGGTGTTTACCATCCAACAAGAGAGTGTTTGAGAGTAGTATTTATTATTCAGCTTTGATGTCATTGTTGGGAATGTCCACTACTGAAACTATGATCCCTAGGCCTTGTTTCTAAGCATTGAAACACCGTTTACAACCTGTTCTGCTAGATGTTTGCTTGCTGCCATTTTTATTTCAGATTGCAAATACTACTTATAATCATCCATATTACTTGTATTTCACTATCTCTTCGCCGAACTAGTGCACCCATACATCTGACAAGTGTATTGGGTGTGTTGGGGACACAAGAGACTTCTTGTATATTAATTGCAGGGTTGCTTGAGAGGGATATCTTTGACCTTTACCTCTCTGAGTTCGATAAACCTTGGGTGATTCACTTAAGGGAAACTTGCTGCTGTTCTACAAACCTCTGCTCTTGGAGGCCCAACACTGTCTACGAGAATAGAAGCGTGCGTAGACATCAAGCTATTTTCTGGCGCCGTTGCCGGGGAGGTGAGTGCTTGAATGTATCTCCTTTAGATTCTGCAGTTATTACTTTTTGTTTCTTGTTTTTATTACACTAGTTAGGCTAAATGGAAAACAACAAAAAAATTAGAGATCTTTATGAAATTTATATTAAATTAGGACATGATACTTTTGAAGAGAAAATTAAAAAACCTATAGAAGTTTGTTTGCATAATAGTGGTAGTAATGTTATTAGTATAAATTCTTTGGACACCATTATTGCTAAGGCTGTGGAAAAGCCTAAGCTTGGGGAAGCTAGTTTACGTAAAAAATAATCATTTTTGCTCCTCAGCTTTGGAGGAATTATTTTGCCTTTATAATGTTTTGCCTCCAATATATGATAAATCTGATGATGCGTGTGATATTACAAAACCACCTACTGAAAGTACTGCTTTTGAAATACCTATGGAAATTGTTGAAATGGTTATAGATGAACCTTATGTAGGAGATGGAATAGTCCATCCAAGTGATCACTTGTTGAAACTTAAAGGATATTGTGAGTTGTTTAAGGTTGCAGGTTTATCAAGAGAAAATGCCATGAAGAAATTATTTCCATTGTCACTTAAGGACAAAGCAAGGAAGTGGTATGAGCTACTAGATGATCCTCATCATTTGGAATGGAAGGACCTTGAATATCTCTTTTACTCTAAATTTTATCCTCCTTATGAATTGCATTTAGATAGGAATTACATTTTTTATTTTTGGCCTCATGATGGAGAAAGCATTGCTCAAGCTTGGGGAAGGCTGAAAACATTAATACTCAAATGTCCTAACCATGAGCTTCCTGAGAATATAATTGTTAATAATTTTTATGCAAGGCTTTCAGGTCATTGCAAGGATTATCTAGATGCCTGTTCAGCGGGTTCTTTCACAAGTAAGAAGGTTGAAGCTAGATGGGATCTTCTTGAAACAATTCAAAACAATGCTGAAGATTGGGAGAATGACAAAGGTAAAAAATCCGGTATAAACTGTGAATATGATTGCATTAAGTCTTCCGTTGAAACTGCTGATTTTCAAGAGCTTAGTGCTAAATATGGTCTTGATTCTCATATTATTGTTGATTGTTTTAGAACCTTTGCTTCTCATATTAATGTCCCTAAAGAAAATTGGGGCGTGTATCATGAACCTTTCAAAGACACTTGCATGGAAAATGAAATTGTTGTTAATGATTGCAATAAACATGCTCAAACTTCTGAAAATACTATTTCTTATAAGCATGTTAATTTTTGTGGAATACATAGACCTTGTGGGATTAATCAAATCGAAGATGAATATTGTATCCACCATAGGAATGAAAAAACTAGAGCTTGGTACAAGTCTCTAAGAGATGTTATCTCTACATGATCACTCCTAATCAACATGATGAACTTACATTATTTTTTGGGGTGTGAAGAGTTATCAAGAAAAACTTCTTTGTTAAATATGAGTGATATTGATATGAATGATGTGTTGCATGGATGTTATCTCTATTGTGTTAATAATTGCCATGCTAACACTTACATACAAAATATTATAAAGGATGGGACTTTACCAAAGTATGACAGGACTAATATGTGTTTTCATCTTATTAATGAAAGAGGGGAATTCCCCCAAGTTTCTTCCATCGTCTCTAATACTAAACCAGGTTATGTGGAGAAGCTTCCTTTCAAGCCTCTCCCCCCTAAAGAGGAAAAGAAGAAGAAAAAGGGAAAGAGGAAGAAGAAGAAGAAGAGGAGTAAAAGGAGAGAGGAAACGGTATCTTCTCCCAAACTTGTTGCTCCTGTTACAATTGATACTTATAATTCTGAATTTGATGATTCTGAACTTGATGATGAACCTATGCCTGTTATTTATATTAGTGATCATGATTGGGAAAAGCACACTTCTTTTGATATTGAAGATCTCTGGGACACTAATTCTGAAAATGATGATGTTAATGATTGCTATACTATTAGTACTATCCATGTTTCTTCCCGTGATGATATAGAAAGCTCTGAGCTTGGGGATGCGGTGTTTGAAAATCCTTTTGCTACTAATGATTATATATTTGTGTCATCTCCTTCTAGTAAAAATGATGATATGTTTACAAATGTACACACTTTGGAGGATAACTATTCTATTGCTTATGATGATACTATGCCTCCAGTCTTTGATAATTATAAAGAATACTATGACATAAGTTATAATTACAATCATCCTCTTAAAACTTGTCATAGTTATAGAGGAATTATTCAAACCAATCCTTTTAATATACAACTCGTCTATCATGTTCAAGTTCTTTATGATGATCCTGCTCCCCTTGTTATTAATGAGAAGAACTTTTCTTATGAGGGAAATAATGATACTTTTATGCATATGGATCATGATAAGAATGTTTCGTGTGATGATTATATTGTGGATTTTATCAATGATGCTACTGAAAGTTATTATGAGGGAGGAAAATACGGTTGTAAAAGTTTTCAAGTTACTAAAACACCTCTCTTTATGTTGAAAGTTTTGAAGTTGCATTTGTTTCATCTTTCTATGATAGTTGCTTTATGTTTCAATAATTTATCCTACTACAAGATCCCTTTGCATAGGAAGTGGGTTAGACTTAAATGTATTTGATGTTCGCCTCTTGATGCTCTCTTTTGTTTTTCAACTCTCATTTTTATGAGAGCATTATAAAAATCTCCTTGCCTAGCTAAAAGACTTTAAAGAAAAACGCTTATGGGAGACAACCCACTATTTTATTTCTGTCATTTTCCTTTTATTTGAGTCAAGGAGCATGCTTACCTCTGTAGCAACTCCTTTGTATCTTTATTTTATCGCATTGTTGTGTCAAGTAAAGCCTCTAGTAGGAAGTTGATGCTAGATTTGGATTTCTGCGCAGGAACAGTTTTCTGCTGTCCACCGTTTAATTCGTACGAATTTCCAGAAAAATAAAAATGACCTGAGATTTTTTGTGTGTGATCCTCAGATATGTGCGCAACTTTCATTAGTTTTGAGTTTTCTTATCTGAGCAAGTTAAGTGTCTCGAATTTTTTTGTCTTTACAGACTGTTCTGTTTTTGACAGATTCTGCCATTTATTTTGCATTGGTCCTTTTGTTGTTTTTGAATGGATCTTTTTGTTCCATAAAATTCCATTGGCTGTAGCTAATGTCCAGTACCATGATAATGATTGTCTCCATACATAATACGAGAATTTTTGATTATGCACTAACCCTCTAATGAAGTTTACTTTGAGTTTGGTGTGGAGAAAGTTTTCAAGGATCAAGAGAGAAGGATGATATGATGTGATCAAGAAGATGAAAGAGCCTAAGCTTGGGGATGCCCCCGTGGCTCACCCAAGCATATTTCAAGAAGACTCAAGCGTCTAAGCTTGGGGATGGGCATCCCCTTCTTCATCAACAAACTACCAGGTCCTCTCTAGTGAAACTATATTTTAATTCCGTCACATCTTATGTGCTTTACTTGGAGCGTCTGTTTGTTTTTCTTTTTCTTTTTGTTATTTTCATTCTCTGAATAAAATGGATCCTAGCATCCCTTTGTGGGAGAGAGACACGCTCTGCTTTTTCTTATGAATACTCCTATTCTTCACTTATATTTGTTGAGTATTCTTTTATGTTACTTCAATGCTTTCAGCTCTTGTTTTTCATGCATTTCTTGTTTAGAGCTGTTAGTTCTCCTATGTTATACTCTCTTGTCTCATTGATAAATACTTTGAGAGTTTATGTTTAAATAAGTTGATTAGT
Organism: Poa annua; assembly: GCA_026929855.1. NCBI lineage: Eukaryota > Viridiplantae > Streptophyta > Magnoliopsida > Poales > Poaceae > Poa > Poa annua. The sequence goes on from CM049437.1 coordinate 92,612,694, forward strand.
GTTTGGTTGGAAACAGAAAATGCTAAATGTGGTAGATGGTATAATGAAAAAAATATACATGACCTTATGGATTGTTATCTTGTATGTTGTGGTGCTTGGCAATTGTTTTGAGCTCTCAAGTAGATCATGTTTAAGTTTTTACATCATGTAGTTAAAACCCATTAGTGAAGAGCTACCGTAAAACTTGTTGAAATTTGGTTTGCATGTTTGGTATCTCTAAGGTCTAGATATTTTCTAGTTAAAGTGTTTGAACAACAAGGAAGACAATGTAGAGTTTTATAATGCTTGCAATATGTTTTTATATACGTCTTGTTGTCATAGTTTATACTTGTGTTTGCTTCAAATAACCTTGCTAGCCAAAGCCTTGTACTGAGAGGGAATGCTTCTCGCGCATCCAAAACCTTGAGCCAAAACCCATGCCATTTGTGTCCACCATACCTATCTACTACATGGTATTTCCTGCCATTCCAAGCAAATACTTCGTGTGCTATCTTTATTCAAAATTATTATCCCTTATTTGTGTCACTGTTTATTAGCTCATGAGGAAGTATGTGGGTTATTCTATGTTTAACTTGTTAGATAGACTTTCAAATGAGCTGGCAAATGGGGTGCCCAGTCCCAAGTTTAATTGTTCAATTCTCTTCACATGGTTTTCATTGAGTTATCAAAAAGAAAGTTCCAAAGTGTTATGTTATTCAAAAATAGGCACTCCTTCAAGGTTTGAGATGGATTGGAAGGCACCCGAGGATTCGGTTAGCCATGGATTGTGTAAGCAATGGTGGGGAGGAGTGTCAAACCAATTTATAAAAAGTGTGCATGTGTAAACAAAAGAGAAGAGGGATGATCTACCCTTGGGTAGAAATAACGTCGTTCAATGGGAGACGCTCTTGAAAGTCCAGATAACATGGTAAATATAGTTTTCATTCACCATCATTCGTTGACAACGACAAACACCACTCAAAAACTTACTTTTATGCTCTCTATATGTTTTCAAAAACCTATAAAACCAAGAAGCTCTAGCACATGCTTGTATCCCTGCTTCCCTCTGCGAAGGGCCTATCTTTTACTTTATGTTGAGTCAGTTTACCTACTTCTTTCTGTCCCCGAAGCAAACACTTGTGTCAATTGTGTGGAACAACTCTTATATGCTTACTTATTGCACTTGTTATATTTCTTTGTGTTGACAACTATCTATATGATATACATGTTCAAAGTTGAAAGCCAATGCTGAAACTTATATCTTCCTTTGTGTTGCTTCAATGCTCTTTTACTTAGAGAATATCGCTTTATGAGTTAACTCTTATGCAAATCGTTTTGATGCTTGTTTGAAAGTACTATTCATGAAAAGTTTTTACTTATATGATGTAGTTGTTTACTTGTTGTCTATTTGTTAGCAAACTATAGACCATTGCCTTGAGTCATTTCATTCATTACATGAGCCTTACAATATTATTTGATCAAGATTGTGTGAAAGCATGTCACTCCAGAAATTATTTGTTGTTATCGTTTTACCTACTCGGGACGAGTATAACTAAGCTTGGGGATGCTTGATACGTCTCAAACGTATCTACAATTTCTTATGTTCCATGCTTATATTATACCATTTGCTACATGTTTTATATACACTTTGTGTGGTTTTATGCATTTTCTGGGACTAACCTATTAACAAGATGCCACAGTGCCAGTTCCCTGTTTTCTGCTGTTTTTGGTTTCAGAAAACCACTTAAGGAAATATATTCTCGGAATTGGACGAATTTAATACCAAAGTCCCGATTTTTCACGGGAGGTTCCAGAACATCGAAGACCTGACGGAGAGGGGCCACGAGGCCCCCAGATGAGGTCCCGGCGCGGCCCCACTTTTGGCCGCGCCAGCACCTCATGAGGGCGCTTCGGCCCTCCACCGCCTTCGCCCTTTCGCCCATATATTGCCCCCGACGCAAAAAACCTAAAAAAATAAGCCTTTTCCCGAGAAGAGTTCCGCTGCGCCGCCGCCATCGAAGACAAGATTCGGGGGACAGAAGTCTCTGTTCCGGCACCCTGCCGGAACGGGGAATTGCCCCCGGAGTCATCTCCATCAACTCCACCGCCATCTCCATCGCCGTTGCTGACTCCTACGATGAGGAGTGAGTAGTTCTCCCCCGGGGCTGCGGGCTCTACCGGTAGCTATGTGGTTTATATCTCTCTCCCATGTGATCTTTATGTGATCATGAGCTTTGTAATCTAGTTGAATATGTGATGTTACTCTCTATCTATTATGCACTCTAGAGGTTACTTTATTATGAACTTCGGGGTTATTCACGGTTGTAAAGGTGACAGTATGTGCACCGTGTGTGATTCCTTTATGACGTTGTGGTGTTAGTTTAGTCTGACTTTGAGGGTGCTCTTGTAGCCCTACACAGTGAATGGTGTTTATCATCCAACAAGAGAGTGTTTGAGAGTAGTATTTATTATTCAGCTTTGATGTCATTGTTGAGAATGTCCACTATAGAAAGTATGATCCCTAGGCCTTGTTTCTAAGCATTAAAACACCATTTACAACCTGTTCTGCTAGATGTTTGCTTGCTGCCATTTTTATTTCAGATTGCAAATACTACTTATAATCATCCATATTACTTGTATTTCACTATCTCTTCGCCGAACTAGTGCACCTATACATCTGACAAGTGTATTGGGTGTGTTGGGGACACAAGAGACTTCTTGTATATTAATTGCAGGGTTGCTTGAGAGGGATATCTTTGACCTCTACCTCCCTGAGTTCGATAAACCTTGGGTGATTCACTTAAGGGAAACCTGCTGCTGTTCTACAAACCTCTGCTCTTGGAGGCCCAACACTGTCTACGAGAATAGAAGCGTGCGTAGACATCACGGTCCCACTCACCAAGATAGTTATCCGAGGTAACCTTCTGAAATTCCCTGTCAATAAGAGTAGAAACCACGTTTCTGCTTTCAAGAGCGTGCCTAGGAGCCTTCCCTCCAGTGCTCATGCGAGCGGTCTGCTTCTACTTCGGAAGAGGCATGTTCACTCTCACGGCAGCAACAGGGATAGGAGCAGGTGGCGAAGGTGGTGCAGACACGAGGTGGACGAAGGGCTTGTATTCTCCATCTTCTTCCTCTTCCTCCTCCATCTTCTCTACGTCGGGCTTGACGTCCTCATCATCCGAGTAGTCCTTCCTCTTCCTGTTCCTCCTCCACATGGACGTGGGGCTGTTCCCCTCAAGCTCATCATCATCATCGTCCATGGAGGAGCATTGGAAAGAGTCTCCCGAAGACATGGCCAAAACCCTGACAGACAGAAACAAAGAAAACAAAGATCGATCGAGAACGCTCGGTGCGAGATCAGATTGACGAAAGGGGGTATATATTGATGGTTTTTAGGGCAAGACGAAGCGTCGGAGTCCAAAACAAGACGAAACGGGACTCCGAGGGGCAAAAGGAGTGGGCCCATGCGGCCAAGGAATCTAGCCGCGTGGGACCCCCTCTTTCCTCCCCCGGGGCTCCGTTCTTTCCAAGTTTCTTGTCCTATATGCTAATTTTCATAAAAAATGATCTCCGTAAAATATTATGCAATTCCGAGAAACTTCCAAACACAAAAGTTACCACTTATTGATTCTGGGTTTCCAAAACTGCAGAGTTTCTCTCTATTAACTCCTCCGGTGTCTTCAAATCCATTTCTTCCACCATTCCGATGAACCTTTTTCCTGCAATATAGTGTTTAAGGTGTTGTCCATTGACCACATGAGGTTTACCTTTCATGTAACCGTGAAGACGAATGGCTCCTGAACGGTACACCTCCTGTATCACCAATGGTCCCTGCCATTTTGAAGCTAATTTTCCTGCAGAAAACTTGAAACGATAGTTGTATAATAAAACTTGATCACCTAATTTGAATTCTTTCTTCTTAATTTTCTTGTCATGCCAAATTTTAACTTTCTCTTTAAATAGGCTAGCACTTTCGTAAGCTTCATTTCTGAGATGAACGGTGGCAGCAACGGTGGCAGCAACGGTTCTTATCCCGTCCCGATAACAACAACGATGACGACCTACTCATGTCTCCTTCCCCTGGAAACGATAGACCAGGATGGCAAGCTGGCGCCGCCATCATTGACCTGGACGGCTGGACCTGCCAGGCTGGTAGCCGTGGGTGCTCGGGTTGGCGCACACGGGCTGCTAGCACGGCGCTCGGCTTGGCGCGCACGGGCTGCTAGCACGCCGCTCTGCTTCGGCGGCGCACGGCGAGCAACAGTTGTAGCAGTGCTTCTTATCCCGTCCCGACAACAACGTTGATAACGACCAAGCTCGACTTGTTCCCTCCTGGAGCTGCTGTCCGGAAAGGAGGCGACATTCGACGGCGGCAAGAAGAGGTGCGAGACGCTGCTGTGGGAGTCCGCGGAGGTGCTGCTCGTGAAGGGCGAAGAGGACGCGTGCGGTGGTGCGGGCGTTCATTGACCCACGGCTGCAGGGCGACTAACCGCTGGATCTGGCCATGGCCCTGGCGTCGCTGGCACTACGGTGCGTGGCGAGGGAGCCCCAGGGGCGGCCTTCCGACGAGGTGTTCGTGACGCTGTCAGCGGTGTACAACTCCACGCTGGACAGGAATCCTTCAGATTAATTACGGCAACTCCCATTCTTTCATCGTCGGTAGATAGCACTGAATAATTATCATGTGAAGCCTTGCAGGGTTTCCTATACGGTATCACATGGTCATACAGATATGTCTGCGTGTGGCTCTACAATAGTGCAACAATATCGGCCGAAAACGGAGGAGCTTTGTGGAGTTTCTACTTCATTCTGAGATGATTTCTGGTTGATAAAGTAAACTTCCGTCAAGGCTGACAGGCATGACCAAACATGTAGGGAATTGGTTGCTGCTTTGACTAAGAATGTATTGTTAAAGGTATATATTGTTTCTGCTCTTGCCGACACAAAAGTTGACATGAAAAGTACAGGATTTTAATGATGATTACATTTTTTTCTTGCTTATTTGGTCACCCGGTCAATTAATCTTACCCTGTTCAGACTAATTTATTCTCTCATGTCTGCCCATCTTTGTGAACTTGATTCGTGCTCTGCTCTAAGCAATGAATTTGATCAAACATTTAACATAGTCAGGTTATATGAGTACATTTGAATGAATTAAATCTAAAATAAACACATAAGAAAGGGTAAAACGATGACATTTTAATCCATGGTTTGCTCATCCACTTTTATTCGTGAAATAATCCATGTCTTATACGGTGGGAACAAATTTCTTTTGTTGGGACAATGAGAAGAACTGGTCGTATGTTCTGGAAAACATGCATGACCTCGTTTAGTCCCGTCCTCACAATTCTTCTTTTCCAATCATGTCTCCCTTTAATTTTTCTCCCGTTGCAACGCACGGGCATGTTTCCTAGTAACATTCTAATATGATGATATAAGTTAAATAAATGATGATATAAAATACACGTATCACCGGCGCGCCGTCCCTCGCCGCCTTGGCTTTCTTGTGCCCCATCGATGGACGGCCTTCAGACGCCCCGGCAGCCACCGCGTCGGGGACGTACTCCTTGGCCTTGCCGAGCCTACGACGAGCCTCCGCCCACTTCTCGCACCCCTCGATGACAACGAAGATGTGGAGGTACTTGAAGTCGACGTTCTCGTCGTTCTTGTACGCCTCCAGCATCCGGACGATCTCCATCTCGCGGTTGACGCCGCTCTTCGGCCTGTTCGCGACCTCCTCCTGGATGCCATGCCACTTGCTGCAGGCGGTCTGGATGTTCGCCCAATGGTTGGCCATGGCCTTCTGGTCGCGCTCCGTGGCGCATGTCGCGAAGTCGGGGTCGATCATCCGACGCTCGTCGTACGCCGTCTTCACCCGCTTCCAGTAGTTGTCCATGGCCTGGTTGGCGCCGACGATGGTGTCGAAGCTGACCGTCTTCCATGACTCGGCGAGGAGGACGTCCTCCCTGTTCGTCCACTTGATGCGAGGCTCGACGGGCGGCTTGGGCGCCGCCTTCGCGCCCTTCCTGGGTCGTCGGCCGCCCGTGTCGCCCTCCTTGGCCAGGCCATCTGCTGCCTCCGGCGCTGCAGGCGCCGTCTCGGGTTCTTCTTCCGCCGTGGCCACCTCCTCCGTGTCGACACCGATGCCAGACGCACCTTGGCCGTAATCGCCGCCGCCCTGCAAGAAAAACTCCCCACTTTGCTCGAGGAAGCCCGGGCATGCCGCTGCCACCATCGAGCCGGTGGTGATGATCTCGTCCATGTAGCTGTCTTGGGGCTGCATCCCGGCCAACATGGCCTGCGCGGCGTAGGGGAGAGGACGGCGGTGCGACGGTGAAGATGCGTAGCCCGGCGAACCGCCGTACATCATCGGCGGATGGTGGGGGAAGGTGAGGTTGGGGGTGAAACCACCAAGGGGGTCAGCGTCGGCGTACCCAGGGGAGTAGCGGAACCGCGTTGACGGCGATGGCGAGGCGACGGTGGCTTGGCTCCAGCCGGCGAACAGCGGAGCGAAGGCGCCCCTCCGCTTGACAGGCGGCGCCGCAGCAGCCGCGACCGGAGTGGGCGGCTCATCCAGCGCCTCTTCTTCCTCCTCCCCTTCCTCTTCTTCCTTGACGACGGCTGTGTCCTCGGCCGCCGCCAGCTGCGCCGCCAGCAGCCTCTGCCTCTGCGCCTTCTCCCTCGTCCAGCGCTGGAGGTTCGCCGATCTCAAGCGTGTCTGCTCGGCGATCCACTCCTTGTTGGTCATGCCCGGCGGCTTCTCCTTCTGTGCTCTCGGCTTCCGCAGCTTCTTGCCGATCATGGAGGTGGCGGAGGCCGCGGGGACGGCGGCGGCGACGCGGGGACCTACGAATCGGGCGGGAGCCATGGCGGCCAGATCTTGGAGATGGGGGAAATGGCGGGATCGGGGCGGGGGGAGAGGTGTATGTGGGGAAGAAATGGAGGGAAATGCCGAAATTATGGAGGGAAGGGGCAGATTATGGAGGGAAATCGCCTTCCCTCGCTGACAAGTCTGGCCCACGAACGCCTTTTGCCCCCCCCCCCCCAAGCCGAACCCAGCGTGCTGGGTTAGGGCTGGGTTCGCCGGCGCAAAACGGCGCAAAAAACGGCGCTAAGCGGCGCTAAATCGACTTCTGGGGGGGGGGGGGGGCGGCTGGTGGGTTTTCGTTAGCGCCGGTGCTATAAAGCCCTGCTGGGGGGCGCTGGGGGCACGGCTGGAGATGCCCTAATAGCGGTGCGGAGGCGTTGCACTCTGAGTGCCTAGTTAAAACATCATGCAGAGGGCATTGCGCTCCGCCCGCTACGCATGCTTCATGGGCTGCTCTCGACGCCACCTAGATGCCTCCCAGCCGGGGGGCGGATCGAATCGGAGGTATTGTTCCTTTTTTTCTTTTTTAAATGAATAATGTTCATTTAAAAGATGAATATTTTTACGTATGAACGTTTGAAAATATCTAAATATATTTCAACTCTGAACATTATTTTTAGAAATCTGAATATTTCAAACATCTAAACTTCTAAAGATTAAATATTTGAAGTCTCAACATTTTCAAAATGTATATTTTTGAAATATTGAACATTTTAAATTTGAACAATGTTATAAAAACTGGACAATTTACAATTTTTAGCTTTATTTTTTTTTCAAAAACTGGACCTTTTTAAAATTAAACAATTTTCAAGTCCGAACAATTTTAAAATTTGAAAGAAAATAAAAATTCAAATCTATACCAAAAAACAAACATTTTACAAGACCCTTTTTAAATTACATAAATTAAATAAAAATAAGAAAGAAATAGAGAAAATATAAATAAAATATAAAAAGTAAAGAGTCCACTACACTGGCGTATCCAGCGGGTGGGCCGGGGGGGCGTGGCCCGCCCAGAAATTTGGGAATAAATTAAGAGCTACATATTGGGCTGGTTCCGCTAAAAAAACAATTAATTGGGCCGGCAGCTGCCCTCTTTTCCAACACGCACGGTCGCCTCAGCTGTTCTGTCCTGCCTCCTCCAGCTCGCACGGACGCGCCACCAACGCCATGGCCACGACCTAGCTAGCTTCCTCGCCGGCTCGCCGACCTCCAGTCCCGCCTGCCCCTTGGCCGACCTTGCCCTTGCCGACCGCGGCCGCCCCCTCGCCCCTCGTCCGACCTCGTGCGGCGCAGTCGCGCCCTCTCATGCTCCGACTTCCGGCCACTGCTTTCGGCCGCCGCTCGGCCAACCGCCATCTGCCTCCGGCCTCCTCACTTTCTCAGGTACAAATTAACTGTTTAATCATCCTTAACTGGTTGGTAGCATTTCGGTTGTGTATTTTGTAAATGGAAAATTAGGTTGCTAAGCCGTAGGGAAATGCCATAATATACTATTTTTTTTGTATGAAATTAATAATTTTGGTTTAGAATTGACAACCAATTAATTGATTACATATGTTGCTTTTTGTGATTTAGAATTGATTATGAAGAGGAATAGCCACATTGTATCTCTTTTGTAATTTGTCTTTGTAAATTGAAAAAATAGCATGTACGTGATGTTTACAAATGAGAGTCATCTAATATGCAATGGAGGGAGTATGAAACATACCTATTGAATTACAATATTGTGAATCGATCGCCTATTTATACTATTCATTTGTAAAAAAAATCCACGGTGCGACATTTTTATTGCAGTGTGCCCACCCTCCAATTTTTTCCTAGATACGCCACTGGTCCACTAGGCCGGCCCATGACGCCCAGGAGGTTGCGGACCGCTACCCTACGCGTTACGCGGCAACAGGTTTCACCCCTTGAGCCGCCTGAGAAAAGCGACCTAGTGGGTCGGCCCATTCAGGTATTTTTCTTCTTCTTTGTTTTCTTTTATTTTTTCTGTTTCTTTTCATTTATTTTTATATCAAAAAATTCCAGATTCTGAAAAAGTTTCCAGATGTGAAAAATATTCAGATTCAAAGGGATTTCTATTTGAAAAATTGAAAAATACTTATAATTTTAAAAAATAGATTTGAAAAATACGAGGAATGTGAAAATTTCCATATTCAAAAAAATATTCATGTCTTGGAAAAATGTTCAATTTTTTATTTGTTCAAAAATAGAAATTATTAAAATTTGAAAATAGTTCAAATAAAAAAAATGTTCTTATTTTCATAAATATTCAGATATAAATTTTGTTTATGTTTTAAAACTTCATATTTGTAAAAATATTGAAATTAAATAAGAACAAAGTATTATTCAATTATGTCGCTTTAAAAACAAGCCCATGAAGCCACTCTTCTGGTGGCGCGACACCTCCACGCCGCTAGTGGACGCTACATGGGAGCTCCTGTCTGCAAGGGCAGCCCAAATCTGCAACCCTTTTCAGTCTCCATCTCTTGATCGGCTCTGAGTCATCAGCATACAGCCAAAAAATGCAAATCTTTTGTCGATGCATCTAGTACTCCCTCCGTCCAGGACACTTATTTTGGGACGGAGGGAGTACTTGAAGTTGAAAGGTGATGAATATTATTCGCCACAACCAAAAATAGGCATGTATTGTGTTTTCCTTTTATTATTATAGATTATAGAACTAAATAAATAATAGCATTTCAGGTGTCCAACTTGTGTATATAGAGCCAAAATGGGCGCCGAACATTTCATGTGCCGATGAGATCGATGAACAACAAACGAGAGGGCATGATTGCAGCATGGAACAGTGTAATTGTGAAAAGGATCCAATTCGTAACAGCAACATCAGCATGCTTGCATTTCTGGGCAACTCAAAATCATTTTAAACTTCTCACAATGACGAACGATTAGCGATCATGTCGTGTGCTCCATCACTGAACAAAAGCTCGTGATGGCTGCTTGACTATTTCTCCCATTTCAGTTTGATTTTCAGATTGACCAGCAGTCCAGCACAGATGCGTCCCAGATTTGAGTCAGCATACAGCTCGTAAAACTGAACTTGAACTATCTTCATTGAAAGATGCAGAGATTGTTTTTCTGGTGAAGACAGTTGTTGCAAGAACATGAGATTTTCTGATTAGCTGCAACTTGCAGGCGCTGGATGTCAGTTATATATACACGCGAGAAAATTTACAAGAGTACATAGATCATGATCAGATGAACAACAGCCAAGGACATGACTCATACAGAGGCAATGCTTATACAAAGCTCTCAGCACACAGCTAAGATTCTTACAGTTTCAACTTTAGCCGCCCCCTTCTAAGTTCTAACTGACGACATCTTTGCTCGGACGCTCAACCATGCTGCCTCCCGAGCTCTTCTTGAGTTCCTCGTACATCTCCTCGATCATCGGCTTCCACAACCGGACGCGCGCGTTTATGAACCAGTTGGAGACCTAGAAACAATTCAGCAGCTCAGTCACATTAAAAAAATCACAATGTATGATTTTGTTCCAACTTCCAAGTTGTTCTATTTATCTATGGAACACAAGTTCCATTGTGAAAAAACCCTGAGATTTGTACCTGACTCCTGCTCAGTCCGCTCCTAGCTGCCAGCATGTCCTTCTCGTTGTCTTTCGGGTACCTGAAACGAGATATCAGATTGTGCATGTCATGTACTCATATTAACAATGCAGTGATGCACCCAAGATCGAGCATGGACAAAATTTGGCATTTGATTGTTCAGACTTCAAAGTAAGAGGATCCGAGCTCCTTCAGGCTCAGAACTATTGTCATTGTCCATGGCAGAGGTTTTTGGTCTTGAAACTTACGGACGGAGGAAGTTCTCAAACATCCAGGCTTTCAACACGGCGACGGACTTCTCCGGCAGGCCGCGCTGTGGCCGCCACGACTGCTGGTCGCCGCGCCGGAGCTGCTGCAGCGCCCAGTGCTTCTGGATGAACGAGGACTCCCAGCTCCGCTCCTTGTCGGCCAGCGACGAGGGCTCCCCGCGGCCGGCCACCATGATCATGCCCGTGATCCGCTTCCTGAGCCTCCGGTACACCGCGGAGACCGCGCGGTGCGCGAACGGCGGGGCGGCGATGATGCCGCCTCCACCCCCTGGATGCACCACCATGCTGCTGAATTTGGTCGCCGTCGTCTGGATGTCGTCGAAGCACCGGTTGCACCTCTGATCCATCTGCATCCATCACGCTCCGCCATGAGATTTTACCAACAGTGTGAACTGTGAAGTGCATATCAGAGCAAGTTCAGTGAGCTCACCAGCTGTAACATTTTCAGAAGATCATCCCTCACCCTCTGAGCCTCCGTCCACGTCCCGCCGTCGGCAGCATCTTGCCGGTGCTCGTCGGAGGGGAGCATCAGATGGTTGGAGCTCACCGACGACGGCGTCCTCGCCGAGCAGCTCGACGAGAGCAAGAGGCTCGCCTCGCTGCCAATGCCACTGACTGAATCGTCAGCCGTATTCCCCGCGACGTCTCCCATCAGGCAGGCAGCGAACCCATTCAGCAACTCCTGGGCAATGTGCGCATATCCCGACCGCGGCAGCAGCTGCGAGAAGTGCGCAGGCCTCGAGTACACCTGCGGGTACACGTGCCGCAGCTCGCCATCGCCGGCACCGACATTGCCGTAAGGAGGAAGCTGGAACAAGCCGGTGCCAGCGTGAACCCTCGCGGTCAGAGGCTGCTGGTAGCCGAAGCCTTCGCTGTTCACATGGGTCCGGTCGGAGCAGCTCACCTCCGAGGACTGGTCCGGCAGGCTCGCCATGGTCACCGAGGAAGGCTGGGCACCTAGCCTGAGAGAGAGGCCGCTTGCCGCGGCGGCAGGCGGGTCCCGAAAGCCGGTGCCGGCGGAGAACGCCGTCATGTAATACGGGTCGTGGATCGATGCAGCGCTTGGCCCGTCGTAGAACCAGCTGGGGTGTGGCTCTCCAGTAATCAGCTTGGCCATCTTTGACGGCTGAGCAATGGTGACATCTGACGGCCCGTACTGGAAAAAGTCCGGCGAGCTGCCGGCGGGAGGGAGCATGGAATGCACGGTGCTGCAGCTCTCGCCGGGGACGACGGCGCAAGTGTCGTCGTTAATCTCGTCCGTCGACATGCTCGCGTGGTGGCTATCCTGCGAAGGAGCAGCGGCTGCCCAGACGAGCTGGTTTGCCGGCGAAGTGATCATCGCATTGTTCGCCGTGAAATGCGCGGCTACGTCGGCTCCGCCTCCTCCGGCTGGATCACCGGAGCCGAAGCTCAGATGGTGCGCCATGCTCGGGTAGAGCAATGGCGGTTCGGAACCGATGATGCCGCTGCCGAAGAAACAAGTGTTCATGGCTTCCAATCCCAGCTGCTGATAAGATGGATTACCGGACATACTAAGGTCTAGCTTTAATTCAAAGTCGCCAAAGGCCAAATCTCGTAGTACTAATTTTAAAAGACCTGAAAGAAAGCAGTAGTAGTATATGTGAGCCAAATAATTGGTGACCTGCTCAGGGCACAGTTAGCAGATTGTTGCTCCTCCACAAAGTAGAAAAATGCAAGGTAATCTACTGTAGAGCACAAATGCGCACCAAATTGCACAGAGTCAATCCCATTCATACATGAGGCCAACAACCATAGGAGGAAAAGGTTCACCTATTTTGTGGCATGGGAAAAACATCACCTATCTGCTAGCCCCTATGCATAAAAAATACAGTCATCTAAAGCATACCTGATCTAGAAAAGAGTCACCCAAAGCATACAGTAAACAGGATGTTTGTCCTGAAATTTTTGAAACGGGGCGGCACAAGAAAAGCGCCAGAATGATTGGAAAAAGGCTAGGGACATTCAGTTACAGTAGCCAACTCTCATAAGAAATCGTGCTTATCGATCTGGCTGGTCATTTCCACATTCTCTTGAGCTATTTTTCATCCACTCATGTCCTAGGCTCCTAACAGTAAATACTAAATAGCAGATGAGAATCAACAGTGCAAGGGACTAGATATCTTCCATCCCAAGCCGTACCAATTTCCAAACGAAGAAACAATAAACGAAAGAGAGGTGAAACTATTTTAACGAAACAAAGCGGAAACATGTAAGGAAGCTTTCGGGAGCTAGAAGAGCTAGGAATCAGTAGACAAACCTTATAGCACCATGGAGAAAGCACTGACGACGGCCTATGAAGTGCCAGCCAACCACTCCTGCGTCCTAGCGTATATAAGTAGATCGAGTCTCCAAGAGAGATTTCAAGCTGAAAGTCAAGAGCTAGCAACGGCGAGTGGGACAGCAAAACGCAGCCGAGGGTAATGAGCGAGACGACGAAGAATAAGAAGAAGCAGCAGCTTAGCACATGCAACCTAAAATGGCAAGGAGACCATTTCCTAATAGAACGCCTACACTGCGAATGGCTTTGAGACGACGACCTTGAGGCGATCTCTCCCTTTTACCAGTACTACTCGGAGCAGGGGAGCAATCGGGAGAGGAGGTCAGGGGAGGGGTTTTATCATGCGCAGGAACAAGCACACGAGGAAGAAAAACGCAAGGCATCGATCCATGCCCACTTGGATGGGAAGCAAGCAGGCCCCTCTGGTGATCTTGGCACTGATCTAGAGAGATCTCTCTCCTCGCAAGCCACCAAGAACCAAGCCGGGTCCTACCAGGGGCAATGGCGTTTATTGCATACCAAAAACTGAAAGTGGCCATTGCCCATACGCAGCAAAGCAGAAAAAGGACAGGGCATGGGGGCCGGGCACAAGGTCCTTTCCTCTGGATCATGTAGCGAAGGGTGTAGAAGAATAGTGTATTGAACATGTGGAGAGCTTTAGCTTGTTTATTTGTTTATTTATGGGGTTTATCACCTCATGATTGCTGTTTCAACCCCCCTGCAGGACAAACCATGAACCACTAGATTAATCCGATTGCATTTGCATCTGTATAAAAAAATGCATCACATCACGAATGTGTGTTAACTAACCAACAAGGCAGCAACATACACCTAGTTGCTGCTAGCTACTCTATCATCATACCGGTAGTATATGTATATTGATTTATTCGTTCATTCATTCTCTCGCATACACTGTGGATACATCATACATGTGGCCTTCAAGCAGTTGTAGCAAAGGAACAATTCTTCTTTTCAAACACGAGCAGATGCCACTTGCTCTCGTGTACTCCTACAACAGTGGCACTGGTGCCCTTGTGGTTAAGCTCCAACAGTGAGCCAGTGAGTGCTCGCCTTTCACCATTGTTTGAGCAAACTAGATGACCCGTTGCGCCGACTGGCGCAAATGTCCGAGTTAACGTGAATTTATTGGCATAAGAAAAAGTTTGTAAATTAATTATGAAGTCACTGCCTTACAAAATGCAATATATTCTACTTAAGCTTCACCAAGATTACTACCTTGCAAAAAGCAATATAGAACATAGATATATAAATATAGCGTTGATTCAACAATATACTATTTGCCTGATCCGAAAACAACATAAGTTTATTCATTTATATGTTGTTTTGAATGTAAGATTCCGAACAATTGAAATGCTCGGAAGGAAGTGTTAAGTACTTTGCATAAGCTTGGGAAATAAAGCATGGTTTATGCAATAGATTATACAATTACTAACCACCACCCCGAACGTGTCTGCAAGAAACATAATATGAATATACTAAAAGCTCTAAATCTTTGGCCGGCCACAACAGTTGGAATCAACGGAAGTAGATATAATTCAGTACATAACTTAGGCAGATAATATGTTGGTGAATGGTTTGGCAAAGTTCATCTAGCATCCAAAGGTGCTAAGAGGCTTAGTGTGCTGTGGGAACAGCGTTCACTTATACAAAATATAGTCGACATAAGCATGGTCATAGCCAGAACTTAATAAGGAAGGCATGAGACAGCACATAAGCAGGTAGATAGGCTGTCAAATCAGCTCGACGGTGCAATGAAGGAACAACGCTGAGTTAGTTACAGCGTACGTCGAAGCAGACAAGATGCATGACCCAAACGCACGATCAACCATGGAAGGCATCCCGAGTAGTACGTGCATCGAAGCAAGCAGTGGTAGACGCATGTATCATGCGCCCTGTCCCAAAGGATCTACTATACAGCAAACGATCTGCAGAATGAAAGAGAAAATCAGAGCCGGAACCTATCATAGAATGCTAGTGTGGTCGGATAGATAAATGATCGCATATAATCAGCAATTCATACCATATATATACAAGCACTGTCTACAGACAGCAGAGGAGCTACTACTTCAACTTCTTCAGAGAATTACCACTCTTACCACCACCGGCAACCCTAGGTTTAAGTTATAAGAAACATCATGAACAATGAATATCTGTAGCAACAATACTGATGACAGGTGACAAACTATAGGCAGAGAAATTTATTATGGAGATATAACGATTGCAACGCATGCCGTAGATAATAACAGTTTACAACAGGAAGCAGATAGGAATAAACCAAAAAGTATGATTAGACTTAGAATGAAATTTAACTGTGAAGAAACAAAAGATAAAGTGTCCAACTCTAGAGCGAAAGAACAATCTAAGCTGAAAGAGAACTCTAAAAAGGCAAGACCTAATAAACTAATACCGTGATCATTTCATAAAAATGCAAGTAAAAGGTACCATGATTCAACCAATGATGAGAAAGGTTAGGATCGAGTAACAAGTTACAATGGAAGTAATATAGTTAAGGATAAACACATTAATAAGGAGGATCACCTCTTGTTTCTTAATGGGATAGGGGGCTCATCATTCTGCGCTGGGGCAGGCACCGAAGAAACGATGTCGGTTTGCAGAGTTCCAGACACAACATCCACAGAAGAAAGGTCGTCAGTTTGCAGAGTTTCAGACACAGTAGCCACAGAAGAAGCCTAGAAAAATTGTACCAGATAGCATTCAAGCCAAGTAGGAAGCCCAACACACAATCAAAATAATTCAAATTAACAGGACGTACGTTTGTCACATCTTCAGATTCAGAGGAGAAAACTCCTGGAAGCTGTTCTTTGGTGGTTGGAGATCCAAAGAAAAGAGAACGTCTTGCACCACGCACAACACCCAGCTGACTGTCAACAAACCATTTAGTGAATACTTTATAGAGGAATGGAATTAAAAGAGCATATAAGCATCAGTATTATATCTAGATACATTACCTCTTTCCAGGAGTCAAACCAGCAGACTTGATAGTATAGGCAGGGGGTGTGTGTGGCTGAATATTACATATACATTGGTTCAGAGCTTAACAAGCAAGGAAGAAAGAATTGTGAAATACAGAAGAAAAAAAACGCTTTGTGTCGAGCATACCTGAGGCACATGCGACGGGCTGCTAGAAGGAAGGGTCTTTCCAATTTGAATTGATCCACAAGCTACCTCACTCGACGATGATGATCCACCAGACACAGAGGCGCAACCAAAGATAGTAGCTGGTAACTCAGGTTTAAAGGTTTTTTCGATCCTATTGACTTGGAAAGATAGGTTATCCATATTTGTATACTGGCTCTTTTTGGATATCGACACCATAAACTTATACTTCTGTGCAACCAGTCGACTAATGTCTGGTGGAATGGTCGTGTCAAACCTAGCTGCATACGCTGCATCGTGAACAGCCGCATGACCTGGGTATGTCTGATGCATCAGGGTCACGAGAGGTTTCCCCAAGGCTCCTGCTGCACATTTGTCAAAGAGTACAAACTCGGCCTCAGCAGTTCCATCAGTCCCCATGACAGAAAGACAATATCTGATGTTAAGAAAGAGAGCAGGTTATCACACGGGAACAATTAAACGACCTAGCCAAACCAGGTGGAAAGCACTCACGTGATCACTGCATCAGCGGAAGGGCAGCTAATGTCCGAGCATTGATATCGGCTGCTGATATACCTGGCAGACTTGCGGCAGGTGCCACACGAAGGAAACCACCAACGCTTGTCAGGTGTAACTCTGTCAACAGTGACGACACAGTAGAAGCGTTTGTTCTACAGAAATAACATGAGCAAACATGTGAATCATCAGAGGTCGAGGAACAAACATATGAAAGCCGAAACAGAGAAAGATAGCTAGCTCACCATATCCTCAAAAGGGTCAAGGGCAGTCAATTCAAGGACAGTTGCATCAATTGGTTCCTGGTGGACGCGGGCTGGAAAGGCATTCCGCCCTGAAGGAGCATATGTCGCAAGAGGAGTGAAGTTGTCTCCAAGGCTATAACATGAAGAAACAAGATATAAATACAGAGCCTATGACAGGACAAGATTAAATCTAAAGATACAATAAGAGAAGAGAGAAACCAAGAATAATAGGACACTATTCATCGTACATAACAGACCTAGAACGAAAGGCATTTATGTCAGGAACATCCTCATCAATGTACCAGCGACAAGCGGCACTACCACTCAAGCTCTGAACACCTGTTTCAATCCCAGATGGTCGGAATCATGAGATATATCATATATGAGCACAAAGTCACAGTAAGAACTGAACAGTAAAAACTGAACAGGGAGGAATGGAAAAGATACTCACCGTGAGTCATCTTAGACAGGGTTCCTACAAAGATAGCAACGACTGGTTCTTTTTCACCCATAGCACGAACTGCGGCTGCGTCAAATTCAACAGCACGTTCACCCCACAATGTGATATTAATCTCATTGCCCCTACAGATTTACACACCACGAAACTATCAAGCACAGAAGGCATCAAAATAAACGCTCAAATAATAGTGAAATAGAGATCAGCTCTAGCAGCTTACTGCAGGTCCTGGAGCACAACTGTCCTTGTGTTTGAGGGCATTTTCTGATGCATAGACTGAATAGGGATGATGTCTGAAACCATTGTGATCCTTCCAATGACATCTGTAAAGAAACAAATAAGGAGATATAGGTCAGGTCAAACGACCAAAAGGAAACACCACGACATGATCTGTATTTGTAGAGAACATCGAATGACTTACCAATGAACCGTGCAGGCACTGAACATGGTTTCGGTAACTCCAGAAACGGAGTCAGGTTGTAGGTACAGAACGGATAGGTCTCTTCCAAATGAAACATTTGTTCAACCACACTGTACCTTGTGAACTGCACCATGAACGGGCTCTCAACAGGCCTCCAAGCTGGCTTTGATGGGTTACAAAAGAACTTCCTTATGACATAGACCTTTCCTTCCTGTAATACATCTTTTAGGCGCCCCGCAGGTTCTGGAGGAATCTGCCCATACATATGGTTTCCCTGGATCACGCAACAGCTCATGAGCATAAAATAGATCAGCAAAGAAAAGAGGGCTACAACGTACACAAAGAAAATAAGTGCGATGCTAACCTCTTGATCGAGCAAAACCAAGTCAGTGTGTTTAATTGCGCCATGATCAGTGCCTCCACGATAGTGCCACATGCGAGAAACACAGACACAGATGGTCCATTGGTTACTCTTGTCATGTATCTCGGATAGCAAGCTATGCGCCATCTGTAGGAAAAAAGAAACACATGGGAAAGTATAAGGAAATAACACTTGACTAAAAAAATTAGCCAACAAGAAACGAACACATGAGGATTCACATAGAAAAAACTTGAACATAGAAGCAGTACCTAACGATAGTTGGCCAAAACATGAGACCAAGCAAAAATGTGTACCCAACAAGACACGAAGCAAAAATATTTAGCCAGCAAGTAAAAAGCAGTAACATACACCAGGAGCAAGTACAATATCTATAGCCTAGCATAACAAAAAGAGTGATTCGGCTCCATGAAACTCAGCAAACATATGGAAGATCAACATGAGAAGAGCAAAAGCCTAGGAATCAGTATAGATATATCTATGAAACTTAGTGATATATATATATATATAGTATAACCTAATGTGGTGCTGAACTTGCTTTTGAGGGAATTGATTGGAATATTTCAGAGAACACAATGTTTCTGGTCTCAGAACCAGATGTCCCATCTTCATTCTGTATTAAAATTTTCAAGGCTTTTTTCGAGGTGACACGCGATACAGCCACATAAAGTTGGCCATGTGTGAAAACCGGGGTTTTGAGATAAAGTCCAACACACGAAAGAGTTTGCCCCTGGCTCTTATTAATAGTCATAGCATAGGAAATTCTAATAGGAAATTGTCGTCGATGTAAAGTAAAGGGCCACTTGGGATCCTTAGTAGTGAGACATATTCTTGGAATGTAAACAACATCTCCAACATGAGAACCAGTCATAACAATAGCCTCAATGACTTTTTCAGCAAGCCTACTAACAATAAGCCTAGTTCCGTTGCACAAACCATTTGCCTGACTTATATTTCTAAGAAGCATGATGGGAATACCCCTTTTCAACACAAGCCTATGGTAAGGGAAGTTATTCACTTTAATAGTGTTCAGGACCTCAACAGGATAAAAGATATCCATGTTGCGTACTCCATCAGCAGAATTTCCTGTCGAGTCACAGCTCAAGTATTCTTTCTCTTCGCAAGGCACGAGTGAAAGAACATGGTTATTAACTTCCTCTGCAATCTCGTTAGTTGGTGTTAAAATAGCTCTTTCTCGAAGATAGACTGGATCAGAAAACCTTTCTCGAAAATCTGTGTAAACAGAATCAACAATTGCAGGGATTTTTTCACCATCGGTATGAACCAGGTGTTCAGCAGGTATATTTATCCAAGTTGGGTCAGACTCCCCTTCACGTGCCTCTGCAGGAACAGCACCATCACCAATGTTCAGCACCCACTGTGCAAATGCCACCGCCTCAGCCTGCACACCAGGATCTTTCGATTGAACAGACAAACGCATGTTCTCATTAAGACAAAGAAACTCCACACCATGCCACAGAGGCGAATTTGTAACCGCGGCATTCACAACCTGATTGCGAGTGCCACCTTCAAGAACCGGTAAAATCTGCCTCAAGTCGCCACCTAGAACAACAATTTTTCCACCAAACGGCAAATCCGCTAACGATGGATCATCTACTGACAAAACATCACGCAAACTCCGATCTAGCGCCTCAAAACATTTCCTATGCGACATAAGAGCCTCATCCCAGATAATAAGTGAGGCTGACTCGATCAAAGACGAAAGTGTAGAAGATCTCCTAATATCACAGACCCCACTATCATGAAGATCAAGAGGAATCTTGAATCTAGAGTGAGCTGTCCTACCGCCAGGCAACAGCAGGGATGCAACGCCTGAGGATGCAACAGCTAAGACAATTCTTTTATGTCCTCGAAGGTAAGCAACAAGAGCATTCCAAAGGAAGGTTTTTCCGGTCCCACCGTGACCCGACACAAAGAACAAGCCAGGTTTATCATCCCTTACTCGATCAACAATAGTGTGAAAGGCAATTAACTGATCCTCATTTAGTTTCCCATACATTATCTCAGCAGTTTCAATGAGGCTATCAAAATCCTTAGCTAGCTCATCAATAATCATGTTATTGTCATGCATACTGGAATTGTAGACAGTTTTTAAAGGTAAATTGTGATCTAAAATATTGCTACCGTTTTTCGCGAACACAACAGTCAGTTCGTCCAGCAACATATCCTTTAACTCTTCAACAGGGACAACATGTGAAGGATCATTAAGCGAACGTCGCAACCTATGTTGAATGTCTTCAGCCATATAAGTCCAGTACTTTTCGAAAAACAGACCCACATTATTAATACCACAAAATATAACCATAGTAACAAACAACCGACGCAGCTGGTTCCCCATACCCCAACACAAAGCTTCGTCAAAAGCAACATACCACTCGTTGTCATCACCAAGCAAGCCCCTAGCCAAACAAGCCTCTTTAAAAGTTTCATAAACAATACCACTGTATGTTCTAACATCAGCATAACAAGTTGCACCTTTAACAACCATCAAAAGCATTCTAAGATAGTAAAGTTCATTAACAGAAGGATGCACGTAGTATATTCTCCCAATCCTTTTGCTCTTTTTACTTTTGACCCAAGTTTTAGACTCTGGCACCCAAGTCCACTTAGTAGGAAAATCACAATATGTTAAAGACCTAGCTTGTCTGTGGGTGGCATTAGCAACAAACCATTCAGTTAACATAGTTTTTTGTAGCAAGTTATCGTTAACAATGGCAGGAAGGTTGGCCTTTGCACGAAAGCGCACAATATGTTTATTTAGCAAGTGAACAGGGAGCCTTTGAACAGAAGGTGTTTTGCTATGCATGTCATACCCATACACTCGCCAAAACGAATCATAAGCACATAAGTACCGGCACTCTCGATACTCCTGAATTTCATCAACACCTTCATCGTTTGGACCACCTCCTTTTTTAATTCTTTCTAACAAAGCTTTTGAATAATCAGGGCCTTTGGTAACGTATTTATAGAGGTATTTGATGACATGGGTCTTGTTACACCATTCAACATTTAGATGTGCCTGGTATTTCTTAAGAAGGGCCATGTTATAGGGAACAACATGCCTATTGTCTAGCCTAGTTTTATTTTTTATGATGAAACGACCATTTTTAGGGCGCCTATAAACAGGGAAACCACTTTCATCAATATAAGTTTCAGGCTGAAATTCTTTAGGAAATTTCTTGGAACAAATACCATCTTTCATGCAAGGACATTTTGGGTTATCCATCCCACAGGGACCATGCATCATGAACTCTGCCACAAGGGCATACCCAAGAGGGTCCTCATTTGGGTCAGGAATCTCTGCACAAACATAAGAATCAATCAAGGCAGGCGTGACATCACCACGCTCTGCTTTATTTTGCCAAGTAAGTATATGGGCATGCGGCAACCCTCTCTTCTGAAACTCCACAGTATGCAACACTGGAAACAAGCAACTTTATTAAACCACATAGCTAGAAAGAGCGAATCCAAAAAAACAAAAATAGAGAACACTGAGTGAATGGAAATTACCGGCATCAACTTTACCAAATACTAAGCCTTCGTGTATGGCACTGAGATACTCGGCGAGCTTCATGTGGTACACCCGAACAACAATATCAGGTCTATTGTGTGGTCTCTGGCCAGGTTCAAGTGCGTCAGCAATCTCAGGCCATTTCGGATTACATGTGAAAGTCGAAAATATGTCCGGAGCAGCATGAACACGCGAAATAGCGACTGCATCTTGGAAATTTTCGACCATGTAACGCCGGCCACCGGTAAAAGAAGAAGGCAAAATATTCTTTTTACCAATGGAGCTCCCATCTAATCGCCCTTCCCCAACTGCATCTACAAGGCCTTGGAGATTCTCAGCCCTCAAGTCATCATTGCATTTCAAGATGAAATGCAGCCTGCATTCATCTATGCAAGCACGGAAATCCACTACAGCCTGATCAGATAATAACCCACAACACAGGTAGGGATTATTCTGATCCGGCTTATAGTGGGAGCAGAAACTATAAAAATCTTGCATGGTCACTTTCATCCTCTTGTTTGCGTTCAGAGGGTCCACACCTATGTATCGAACACCCAACTGGAACCCACGTTCAGCGAACGGAAATAAAAGAGGATACTGTAAAGGCATATAGGCTGGATGCAAAGATGAAATGGACTGCAAGCCAGTTACTCTCGTCCGTACTATGATGTCACGACAAGGGGTTTCAGGGGTAAATTCACCAAACACTAAGCCAGCAAGCTCATCAGTCGTAGGAAGATTGAACTGAGGACCATCATCTTTACCAGGAGCAAATATACGTATTGAAACCTCAGCATGTTCATTCTGCTCTAAAACTTCTTTAGCCATACGAAATTTTTTTACAAGAGAATTATGGACGTTAAGCATAGCAATAAGCTCCTCAACTATATCCTTGTCTAAACCATCCTCAGTTTTATTATCCTGATTTAGTGCCTTAATTCGATTTTCAGCCTCAGTCTGGGTACGAACTATGTATAGCTCTGCAAACTTCGGGGACTTCCCTTTATCAGGCAAAAGTGAACCCATCCGGTGACAAAGCGCACCACATATTTTAAAAACGTTTGGACCTCCACCATCATTTACTGACCGATCTATGTTTGCTCCCATTGAAGTAAAAGCAAAAAGACAATTGTATTGGCGTATCTTATCAATAAATTCCTTGCTACGTGGGGGACCATCAAACTTGAGAAGATCAGCAAGGAATTGAGGGGGTCTCTTGAATGGCTCAACAAAGACCTTCCCAGCCTTGCAGCATCGGTTGTACACAATACGCCTTTTTTTTATTGAGGACTCTGATTGCACCCTCTCCTGGAACCAAAAGCACGCCTTGCAGCGAGGGCACCTATAATCTGGACCGCCATAGTAGGACCTACCTGCAAAGCCAGCTAGCGGAACATGTTTTCCTTTTAAAACCAAAAGAAAAGGGCCAAGAAAATCGACAGCCTGAAGGCGCGGGGTACCTTTTAGAATTTCGACCTCTTGCGTGGTGAACCCAACCCACGAAGGATCTAAAGGAGAAGTAAAGGGGGTATCTGTACGAAACAGCGGCGAGCAAGAATTTATGGCTCAGAAGAACAATCGCTGAACAAAAGAAAGATAACAGAACAAAGGAAAAATATGGGGTCAACACCTGGAATACGACCACAAAGCCTATCATGTATGAGTTTGCGCTTTTTTCGATTTCTCGCTGCGACTTGCGAGCTAACAACCGGGAAAAACCCATCATCTACAACAAGAACATGATCACACGGTGCCAGCTAAGAAAGAACACACGAACAACAAAGGGAAGCCCCAAATTGGCAAAGAGGGTTTGCATACATATTCGTTTTGGAAGGCCTGAAGAAATATAACTCAAACGCCCTGGCACCGAAAGAGCCCTGCGCTGAGACCGTCGAGGGCGCTGGGACCGTCGAGGGTGTACCATGCTACCACCAGTAGATTATAGACACCATGGCACTGGCGTGAAAGGACGCAGAAGGAGGCTGGCACAATTTAAATTAAACATACAGACAGAGACAGACAACGATGAGCCTAGGACATACGAAGGAAATTCATGGCACAACTTACACAGCAACAAACAGAACGCACAGAGATCACGCGCAGTAGATCAACAAGAGTAACAAAAACAACACGTGGAAACAGAGGCAAAGGTTACACAAATTTGCATACTAAAGAAGCAAACCTTGAGACGAGCAGCCAGCTGAGATGAGCAGCTAACACAGCACGGCGAAAGGCTAGCCTAGCAAATCCTTGTACCTATAGATAGAATGATAAAAGGTAAATAAAAGGGAATTGATGAGCCAACAACAACGAAACCTAGTAGCTATCAGAAAAATGTCATCCTAAAAGCAGCAACATACTCATTAAAGATTATTGTAATAAAGACATAAAAAGCTTGACTCTTGAACATCTATACCTAAGCATTACATTCTGAGAATTTTACTCCAAAGCTTAGAATCCACAAGGGAAATGTTTATATGGTTAGAGAATTCTGCTAACCAACTACAGCTAACCAACGCAACTTCAATCAAGATCCAGATGTAGAAACGAATATTATAAAATTATTCAAGTAGCAAACAAAACCTTCTGTACCAAGTTTCAGTTCTTAGCATTAGGCAGCTTGTAAAGCAGGGTGCAGCAAACCAAAAACACGACTCAATAACAAGACTATAGAGCAGAAGATAACATCCCTGAATGATTGAAGAATTGGAGGTGCTTGGAATCAGAACAGATATACATAAGTGCTACTCTTTGAACTCAGCGAGATGAAAATATTTAACCAGCAGTAACATACACCAGGAGCGAATACAAGATCTATAGCCTAGCATAACAAAAAGAGTGATTCGCCTGCATGAAACTCAGCAAAAATATGGAAGATCAACATGAGAAGAACAAAAGCCTAGGAATCAGCATAGAAAAATCTATGAAACAAACATGTAATATACATTACTGATATATATCTTCCAACATGCCTTCTCACGATAAAGACCAAATTTGGGGCATTGTACTGCTAACAAAAGACCCCTATCTCTTCATACATGCCTATTCACGATAATGGCAATCGCATAGCAGCAGGTGCTGAGAGCACAGTACATGCCAGAGTAACGATATTAACAAACATGATATATACACAAACTCCAGTCATGGTCATGCCATACATATACAAGAACCAGGGAAAGGACGAACCTTTCCTGTGAGGAAAGAGAATGGAGTGGAGCAGTAGAGGTAGAGCACGGAGACAACACAATCTAAAAGAAACAAAGCAAGGAAAAGGCAAACTATTAGGCAGACATTTCATCAAACAGTTAAGTCGCATGTAGATGAAATGTAGCTTGGCGAAGAGAAAGAAGGAGATATAGAGACGAAGACCAACCAGAATGCGTGAGCAGTGGAAGAAACAGGGCAGCAAGCTGGACCTGCAAGAAAAGGGAAGAGAAGATTTAGGCAAGGAAACAAAAAAGCAAACAAATCACAGGAAAATAACGGAAGGAAGAACACACCTCAACCATAGCTGGTATGAACGGAGGGGTCCATGGTGCAATCAGAGCCCAGGAAGAACGACTGAAGCGGAGGAAGAAGCAGCAGGCCGGGAAGGGTGAGGAGTGTCGTGCCAGTCCTTGGACGGTGGGTGCAGAGCGGTCTTTTTCTCACCCAACCTTCCACCAGCCCATGTCGATGTGGCTGGGCCCAAGTAGCGTGGGGTTCGTTTGGCAGTGAGACCTTCTTGCTCGCCACGGTGCCGCAGCTGTTTCGTATGCCATGGCCATGCCTGGGCGCTGTGGAGAGCCCATGCCTGCTCTGTACCTGGGTGGACTTCCGTGACCAAACGCCTGCTCCCTCGCTGAAACAAATCAAACGCCCCGCCTGAAACCGGGTCCCAAACCGCACGAAGGGCCATGCGCAGCGAGAGGGAAGGGTGGCTGGAGAGGTCAGCCCTCGCTCTGCGGAGAGGTAACGCCTGCGCCGCCTGCAGCTGAGCGTGGGTTGGAGATTGTGTGCAGCAGTGATCTTCTTTTGTTGACCATGCGCCTTGTTCACCCATCTCATTGACGAGCGGGCTCCCCTCGCACCAAGGGCCACACGCAGCGAAAGCGAGCAGCGAACACATCATCGACAGGGGCTCGCTGATGGTGTGTGTGCGCGCAAGAACAACAGAACGACACCCCACTCTGTACTTTTCTGTCTCTCCTCTTTCTCCTCTCTCAGACGCACGCGCGAAGAGAACTTCGAGGCGGCGAAGGAACGCATGGCACGGACCCACGCGTCATAGAGAGAGGGTTGGCAGCGAGCGTGTGCAAACCGGTTAAATTTTAAGGAGTGCGCTTCGCGAAACGGCTGGAGAAGCTCGGCTACCCCTCATCCTTTATAAGTTAAATTTTAAGGAGTGCGCTTCGCGAAACGGCTGGAGAAGCTCGGCTACCCCTCATCCTTTATAAGTTAAATGCAAGCAAGCAGAGCACCCAGGCGATGGCAGAGGCAGGGAGGAGAGGCCAAGGCGATGTGTCCAAATAATCTTCAGCAGCAGGCAGGGTATACATGTGGGGGAGGACGCAACAGCAGCATACAGTGCAGATGCACACACACACATGCAAAAAAATCAATCAGCATGCATTATTTTGATCCAGCACAGAGGAACACCACAGGAAACCAAGGACAGAGGGAGAGCGGGGAGAGTTCGGTGTGGCTTTTGAAGGACACGCCTCTGTTTTTATCCTGTCAGCGATGTTATCTGCTTGGTTTTTGCACATTCATTTGGTGCTCTAGCTGTGCATGCAGATGCAAATGATCAAGCTAGGAAGCCAAGAGATCAGGCTGGAATCTCTGTGTAAAGCTGGATGTTGCTGTTGGCAGCCTCGATCATCGGCTAGACGCTGGAATTACCATCGGACAAAAGAACACTGCTGCTACTCAGGGAACCCACATCCCATTTGTTAGGCACCTGAAAAGAGTAGGCCATGGTATTAATATTTAATAGATCACATGTCCGCTGTTTTGATGGTGGTATACTGGTATTGGACAACAGGTTTGTACGGCCACAGTTTTGGCGAGATCGACACAATCGTTTCACTTATGCAGGCTGCAGGCATCTCCACTTTCACACGAGATTTAGTCGGTCGACACTCTTCTTAAATGGTTGGCAATTGTTCAACTAAGGCTCCGACAGATTTATTGGTACATTTTGATCGATTCTATGTATAGAGCACTCATTCATTCAGAAGTGTAAGTCAATAATAACAAAAAAAGGTATGGAAGATGAATGTGCATTAAAAAATAATTTCATGTGAAACATTCGTAAAGGTAGAACTCTTATTAAGGATAGAAAGCGTAGTTAGTATGGGAAGTTAACATACAGATTTGTTACCACGACGAGACAAGTAAGTACTTGTTCTTTCATTGCAAGTTTGTATGTTCTACATGTGCCGACAACCAAGTAGTTTCTAACTTCTACGTGTCACATAGTGTCCCAAGCATATTTGACAACTAGTTTGACCCCGTTTAAAACACAGGAAGTAAAAAACGTAGGAATAGGAATTGAGATGTCATATTCCTAGATTCCTACAGAAACCAAAACCATAAGAAATTTTCAAATGTGTCGTTTGGATGACACGCAGGAAAAACACAAGAATTGTAGACATAGTAAGATTAAAACATGATGTGAGACCTCATGTTTGTTTTCCTTCCAAATTCCTATGGAATAGCCTACCTCATAGGAATTTCAAATGAATATGAGTTTCCTATTCCTTTGTGCCAAACGGTACCATAGGATATTTTCCTATAAGATTCATATCCTCTAAAATTCTTATGGAATTCCTTTGTTCCAAACGGGGCCTTAGATCATATGTATAGAATTCTTATCAGGGCGAGAGCGGTTCCTGTTATTTGGTTGCACTTCTATTGGTAATAATTTGCTCATTTATAGTGGTGTAACCATTTTCTCCGTTCATGATTTTCTTTTCAGCGTACATAGAACTTAGACTTGTTTACGCAGGTCTCTACATGGTTGGAGCTTTTGTGAATTGTATCGTCGTGATCTTAACTTATGAGATTAATAAGGTGCCCTTTATAGAAAAGGATAAATAAGTTACCACACCATAAGTGTTTTTGTTGTTGCCTAAGACACCTTACTAACTTTTCCACGTGTGTTAGAAACCGATTAACAAATTTATAAAAACACAAGAATAGCTAACCATGAGTAGAAGAATAGAATGTCATGTTCATTCAAATCCAACGACATTTTTGAAAGGACAATGATGTCGCCTAGAGGGGGGGGGGGGTGAATAGGCGGTTTAAAACTTTTCCGGTTTAGGCTTGATAATTGCGGAATAAAACTAGGTGTTTAAATTAACAAGCCAACAACCTAAATAAACTAGGCTCACCTATGTGCACCAACAACTTATGCTAAGCAAGATAAACAACAAGGTGATAGCAATAGAATACTTCAAGCACGAAGGCTATCACAATGTAAAGTGCATAAATAAAAGCTCGGGTATAGAAATAACCGAGACACGCGGAGACGAGGATGTATTCCCGAGTTCCTCCTTGTTAAGGGAGTACGTCTCGTTGGAGAGGTCTAAACCGACACAACGGTTCAACAACCACAAAGGTTTCACCTTCTTCTCCGATGAACCGCACCACAAAGGCTTGGTTCACCTTCCACTATCGGAATTCCTTCGAGGCGGAATCCGGAGCCTTTCAACAACAATCCGGGGCACAACCCACAATGGGATTGGGGGCTCCCGAACGGCCTCCAACAACAATCCGGGGCACAACCCACAATGGGATTGGGGGCTCCCGAACGGCTTCAAGTGACCACACAAGGGTCCAACCACCACAAAGGCGTCTAGGGTCCAAGGACCCAAGAGTAACAAGCTCACAAACTTTCAACTTCCACGAATCCTCGTGGAGAGCACACCGATGCACCAAATGCAAAAGGCAAGAGCACAAGTGCTCAAAATCCTTCACTCTCAAATTCCAACAAAGCAACAAATGCTTATGGGGGAATAAGAGAGGAAGAACAAAGAGGAGATGCACCAAGAACTCCAAGATCAAGATCTACAAGGTTTCCCTCACTTAGAGGAGAAATCGATCGGTGAAAATGTAGATCAAGATCACCTCTCACTTTCCCTCAAATATTAGCAAGAACCATGGGAGGGATTGAGAGGAAGAGCAAGCTTTCCAAAGGGCAACAATGGAGGAGAGAGAGGAGAAAGACTTGCTAGAAGCTTAGAAACCGTTGGGGAAGAAAGCCCCCTTAAATAGGTCCCCGAAAAACCAACCGTTGGCAGCTCCGAATCCCGTAGCGGTACTACCGCTGGGGGCGGCGGTACTACCGCTGCGGACTGTCCAAAAGACCGTTGGCAGCGCAGCGGCGGAACTGCCGCTGCACTACCCGGAGTGACCAACCCGACGGTACTACCGCCAACCTCAGCGGTACTACCGCTGAGAGCAGCAGTACTACCGTTGAGCTACCGCTATAGGTACCGCTAACGAAACCCGAGGGCCAAAAACGGCGGTACCCCAAGCGGTATCGAGGGCGGTAGAAACCCCTCCATGGCAAGGTTCCAATGCTGCGAAGATGTATGTGGCGGTACTACCGCTGGGGCTGCCGGTACTACCGCTGGTTAGCGGTACTACCGTTCTGGTACCGCTCGAGATACCGCTGTGCCAACCCGAGGGCTAAAAATAGCGGTACCCCCAGCGGTAGCGCGCAACAGTGCACTTAGCAGCGCCGGAACCAGGTGCAGCGGTACTACCACTGCTTCCAGCGGTACTACCGCTGCCTGGAAAGACAGCAGAACGAAACTACCAGAAACCTCATAACTTTTGCAAATGAACTCCGAAAGAGGTGAGACCAATTTTGTTGGAAAGATAGCGACGATAAGCACCCAACAAAAAGTGGAAATATTGCATCCCATAAATAGAGTAAAATCACCACACATGGCAAGGTGTGGGACTTTCCTCACGGTTGAACCAGCAATATTTCCGCCACCGAAAACGCAACAGGTTTTCCAAAGTCAAACCGTTTTCGATGAACAAGAGCTTGACATGGAGATGAACCAAGCTCTAGTTCCTCACCACCAAAAAGCCAAATAAGAACCAAGAAATATGATAAGCCAAGTATGCAAAGGTTTGAGCTCTCCACAACGATGCGATCAAGTTACTCACTTGAGAGCCCCTCTTGATAGTACGCCTATCTATCCTATAGCCCTATCAAGATCATACCTTTGCCTTGAGCATTCCACTTGAGCTAGATGATGACGATCTTGATCACTCCAAGTGGACCACCTTTCTTGATTGCGCTTGCTAGCACATGCTTGATGAAGACTTCTCCAAATGCTCCCCCATACTCCATTATGGGAGGGACTCGCTAAGCTTCGTCTTCATGTCTCCTTTGCAAGATTCAATCAAAAGATATCTTCCGAGATGCATCTTATTGAACTTGCACTTCATCTTCTTCTCTTGATATGTATAATGGCTTGGGGGGGGGGGGGGGGGGGGGGGTAAACATGATTGTTCACCCAATCTTCTATTCCAAGCCATACTTGCAATGAGCTCAACTCTACACATGACCATTCTTCATATAAACCCTTGAATAGAGCATTGGTCATTAAGTCATCTTGAAGAGTCCAACACATGAACTCCTATAATTTCCCATGGACAAGATCTATAAGAATATCTCAATGTAAACATTAGTCCATAAGGATTGTCATTAATTACCAAAACCACGCATGGGGGCAACCATGCACTTTCAATCTCCCCCATTTTGGTAATTGATGACAATCCCTTTTACGAGGGTTTATATAATGAATTTAAGCAACCATGCAACACAAAGAGCAAGGATGCAAGAGAACAAACCCATATTCCCTTAAACCCTCTAAATTTCTCCCCCATTGGCATCGATTGCCGAAATGGAAAGAAAAACTTAGAAGGCAAATATAGTGAGAGCTCCCCCATAATGTGTGCATTTCTCATAATATGAGTGAAATCAAATGCACATATCCAATGACGAATAGATGAAGGGAGATCAAACTATATAGAGGATCCAAA
This sequence comes from Poa annua, assembly GCA_026929855.1. NCBI lineage: Eukaryota > Viridiplantae > Streptophyta > Magnoliopsida > Poales > Poaceae > Poa > Poa annua. The sequence goes on from CM049437.1 coordinate 92,643,429, forward strand.
GATTGCAAAAGAATATCAAATGGAAAGATACTTCAACGAAAGAAGCAAGCAATCAAAAGGATCCGAAAAGTGTTCTAAATATCATGAGGGAACTCCCCAAGGTACGTGCACAAATAGGATTTGTATTTCAATATAGTGTGCACAACATGGAATCCTCACTCCCTCCTAGATAAATTCGAACACAAGCTCATGCAAGAGAATGTAAATGATAAAGGAGGCAAAACAACTTTCACCAAAAAAATGTTTTGCAACAAGAGCAAGGAGCGGTAAATCAAATAATGGGTGTGAGATAAAAAGACATTATAGGAGACTAATACAAGGATGATAGCATCAACATAGTCTTTCAAGAAGAGTTGCACATAGTGCATATCATGTCTTTCCCATACCCACACACCAAAAGAGGTATAGCAAATAGCTCCACAAGCTTAGTAAAATGCACCAAGCATAACACATGGAAAATAAAGCTTGAGCCTTTTAGAAACCACCAAGGAGTCAAAAGCAATAAGAGGTGGTAACTAAAGATTTGGAATATCAATTAAAGATGTACTATTCTCACGTGTATAAGTTTCTAAGTAGACACTAATCACTAAGATATGGGTCTACAAATAAACATGTACACACAAGATAGATACACGGGTAAAGATTATGATATCCAGGAGGAAGTCATAGATACACCAGTAAGATCTTTGCTTAAAAGCATAGCACAAAGCCCAATTTTATCTTAAAGGAATATAAATAAACTTCCAACACATACTCATCATAGCATCAAAAATTATCCACAAGGGATAAAGGTTAACAAATGGATGCTCCGAGCAAGATAACAAGTATCACAAAACGCAAATGATTTTGAAAATTCATCAATGTTGCACCTGAGAGACTTTAAGTAGAAAGTGCTAGATTGACATAATTGGGATCGATGAATCATAGAAATGAATGTATAGTCCCTTTATATGTAATCATCCCGGCTTACTCACATTTGCAATAAAGACGTTTTGTAAGAACCAAAATAATTGCACAAAGGGAGATTCATGCCAAGATACAACCTACACAAGGTTGAAAGCTAGAAATGTATGCATGAGGTAGATACTTGTTACCAAGATAGCATTGGTGATGTAGAGGATAAACGTTATCGATCATCCAAACTTGGCTCCAATGAACACATGGTGACACCACCTTCCTTGTAAATGAGACAAGCTTCCAATGCATCTCCACATGTACCTAAAACAAATTCAAGTACAAAATGGTACCCAAACTCATTGGGTCCAAAGTAGTTAGAGCAACTACAATACATAGGACAAACTCCACATAAATATGTGCATATTGATATGAAATTGAATTTCATGCACATCTTAGCCATTTAGGATTTGATGGAGTTTATCCTATATATTGGATCAACGAAAGTACGCATGCCATGAGATATACATATAGTAAGTATGCATGCACAGGACTTTCAAGAACCAAACGAGATACAATTTGGACAAAACACCAATTAAACCAAGAAAGCACACACAAGTGTGACAAGAAAAAGAATTGTCCAAATTATATCAAGGACCCAAATCAACACATGATTGAAGAAACCACTTTGAAAAGATACCAAATTAAATCAAGAAACCAATTCAAGAAAATACCATCAAATAATAAACCAAACCCTCTACACTTTTCATGATGGCACAAAGTGCCAAGACGAAAAATGTTTGTCTTCCAAAGAGACACGTCATCGGGATCAAATACTAAATGAAGACAACTAATGTTCGAAAGCATATAGGATTGCTTCCCCAAGATGTGTGCATTAATTATGATCTTGCATTTGAATACAAAATGCACACAAATGAGATCATCACTCTCCATATATATATATAAACACTAGTCATATTCAAGAAAGGCAAGAAATTGCAATACCAATTTAAAGAACGATGTTCCACTCAAAGTAGGATAGCTTCCCAAAGAATAGTGCATTATCAAAAAGTATGACTTTTGAATGTCAATGCACAAGAATTGGATCATTGCTTTTCCCAACTCAAGAAAGCACAAAACAAATTTCAAGTAGAGCAATAAAGTATCCAAAAGATACAAGGAAGACAAATAAGAGTTAGATCAAAAGCAAATCCTTGGCAATCAAATAAGGCAATTCAAAACAAGAGCCAAAGTGAATATGATCAACATATTTACCCCCAAATATGATTATCACTTGTCAAGACAAGTAACGTATGGAGATATTTCTCGGTGGTGGATTGCAAGGATATATTCAAGATCATATTCACAAAACATAAGCATGAGGCAAAGAATAGGAATTAAAAGCCATGCTTAGATAGATATTCTTGATAGATTCACAAATCATGTGATAATGCAAAGCAACTCCAAGGAGTAGCTTGAATCAATTGGCTTCCCAAAAAGATATATGAGAACATATTTAGGGAAAGCCATATCAAGAACATCCTCCACGAACAAGATCCAAAAGAGTGAGAGACAAAGAGCATTTAAGTAAATGGGAACTTGTTTGAGCAACATGCCACATAGGAACAAGATAATTAGCAATATCAATTCTAGGTGGCAAAACCTCACATGTTCACATTTTCTAGGCTTGTAATATGCACATAGCTTATTACTCCCCCATAATGTGATAATCCATTTATTTTAAAACAAGAGGCAAACAAAAACAACTAGAGAAATTAATGGACATTATAGAATTTGAATTTCTCATGAGCAAGACATACCACATAGAGAATAGATAATATTGATATATCAACACTAAGTGGTATTCCTCATGTACACACATTTTTAGGATTGTGAAGTGCACGAAGCATATCACTCTCCAAAAATGGATAGTCCATTTATCTCTCAAAGAGAGCCAACAAGATAAGATAGCAAATAAAAGCAATAGGGCTCAAAACAAGTAGATGGTGTGCAAACCAAAATACACATACTTGATTTCTCAAGATAAGTAAGTAGAGAGCACAACACATACAAACACTAGGAAGGTACAAAACCTAACACATGCAAGGGTGCAAGCAACTTTCAATGTATATATGATTTAAATAAAAGTTACCGCAAGGAGGAACATTGGATATGAGATAGAACAATATAATCCATATGACTTGACTTGAGAGAATATAATTGATGAAGATCCCTTAATTCTTCATAGTGTAGCCAAGTCTCCAATGTCCTCCAACAACACCTATTGATCAAGTTTTAGCTTGTTGGTCCCCAACCAAGTTGGGTCCTAAGAGGTTAGTCACAATAGGTTTGGTAACCCAAATGGTTCTTTTCTTGACACCACTTTGAGTACCAACATATTTGGCAAACACATTGCCAACCTTACCCTTTTGAAGAGAATAGACATCATCAACTATAATGGGATTGGATAAGGTACCATTTGTGCATGAAGAAGCAAGGTGACCCTTCTCACGGCATAGGTAGCAACATCTACTTCCTCCTCTCTTCTTAGTTGGAGTCTTGACTTGAGGAGGGGTAGCTTGATTCTTCTTGGGAAGAGACCGTTCTTCAACTTGAGGAGCTTGAGTTTGAACTTGAGGCTTCTTCCCTTGTTGCTTCTCACTAAGAGCCTTCTTCTTCAAAGGGCAAGATCTAACATGGTGCCCTTCAACTTTGCACTTGAAGCAAACAATCTTGGCCGAGTCTTTGACTTGTTCTTGGCCCTTTTTCTTCTTAATGATCTTGGACTTGTTCTTGTTGTTTGAGTTGAATCCAAGTCCACTCTTATCATTGGGGCGTCTTTGAACACTCAACATATTGTCAAGTGTGGACTTCCCAACATGACGCTTTTCCAAGTCTTTCTTCAAATAAGTGACTTGTGCCTTGAGCTCATTTAATTCCTCTACATGGTTAGTATCAACAAAAACACTAGAGGAAGTAGACGCTTCATTGTTAGAGCAACAAGGTATGAAAAGTAATTCATCACAAGATGTAGAAGCATTGTGAGTGGATGAATCACTCGGACTAGCACATGGCAATACGGCATTTCTAGAAGAAGTTGTGCCAATATCCACATGAGACTCACAAGATGTTACCTTTGTAGAGATAGCCTCATGAGCTAACTTTAGCCTAGCATGGGATGCTAGAAGATCATCATTTGAGCTAGAAAGCTTTTCATGACTTTCTTCCAATTTCCCATACTTACTAGATAGCAACTCAAGTTGAGCCCTTAGCTCAACATTCTCCTTCAAAATAGATGCTTCACAAGAAGTGGAGTTAGTAGCACAAGCATCATTAATATTAGAGATGGAAGAAGACAATTTGACAAGCTTGTCATTCTTAGATAGTTGAGTTTGGAGTTGATCATGAGACTTGATAAGGAGAGAGTGTTCACTTTCTAAAGCCTTGTGAGCTTTGTCAAGTCTCTCTATGTCCTCATTTAGTCTAGCATTGCCAACACCAAATTCAACTTTTTCCATTTTAAGCACTTTATACTTAGCAAGGGCATGATCTCTTTCCTTAATGATTTTAGCAATAATAAGATCATTAGACTCATCAAGGGATTCAAGTTTCTCTTCAAGAGAAGACCTAAGCTCTTCTTCTTCTTCAAGAGAAGCGTTCAAGTAAGCTATGGTGATAGAGTCATCTCTCTCAATTTGACACTTCTCATCAAATTGACTTTCCAAATCCTCAATGAATTCCCTACTCTTAATAATATAAGCAATGATTTCACATAGAGGAGGGATAGCTTTACTACCTTTGGGGAGAGCACCAAGTACCATCTCACCCATCTTGGTTAAGGATTCAAAGTCAAATCTTCTTCATGAGAATCCTCATCCACATCATCACAATTTGGATTCGAGGTGGGAGATACCTCGGAATCCTTAGCCATAAGGCAAACATGATTAATGGTTGAGGGAGATGAAGAAAAACTTGAAGCACCATTGAGGACCATATCTTGTTCCAACAAATGTTGGGATTCCTCTACATTGTTAGTCATGCAAGAAATAGAGGATATGGAAGTATTGTTTTCATGGCAACAAGACATATGAAGCATATCATCATGAGATTTAGTTAAACAACTATTACATGATATGCAAGGACTATCAACTCTAGCATGTATGACATTTGGAGTGCTAGAAGAGTTTAAGTCCAAAGATAGAACATTGCAATGTGATAGAGAAGAAGTATAATCAATAGTAAGTTCACCATCACCAAGGCAATTTCTATCACCACTCACCATATCAATACCTTGTGACGAATCACATGTTGGTGAAGTGGAAGAAGTTGTGAACTCATCACGACCGGAGGTGGAGGGAGAACAATCATCCTCAATAATTTTGGACACTTCATATATATCTTGAAGCTTGGTCCAAAACTCATGTGCATTTCGAAAAGGCATGATTGAAGCAAGAACTACATCGGTCAAAACACATATAAGACCATTAGTAACTTGAGTCTCGAGATGAGAGTTTATCTCATCCTCTAAAGATAATTCTTGGGAATCCTTTGTAGGAGATAAACTCACATCTACAATCCTCTTAATATAATTTGGACCCATGGCCCTAAAAAGATTTAGCATGCGAATTTTCCAAACATCATAATTTGTGCCATTGAATATGAAAGTGGGATCGTGCACTAATTCTCTAAACGACATCTTTTACTCTCTAGGCGGTAAAGCCCAAAAAGAGAGACCAGGCTCTGATACCAATTGAAAGGACAATGATGTCGCCTAGAGGGGGGGGGGGGTGAATAGGCGGTTTAAAACTTTTCCGGTTTAGGCTTGATAATTGCGGAATAAAACTAGGTGTTTAAATTAACAAGCCGACAACCTAAATAAACTAGGCTCACCTATGTGCACCAACAACTTATGCTAATCAAGATAAACAACAAGGTGATAGCAATAGAATACTTCAAGCACGAAGGCTATCACAATGTAAAGTGCATAAATAAAAGCTCGGGTATAGAAATAACCGAGGCACGCGGAGACGAGGATGTATTCCCGAGTTCCTCCTTGTTAAGGGAGTACGTCTCGTTGGAGAGGTGTGAACCGACACAACGGTTCAACAACCACAAAGGTTTCACCTTCTTCTCCGATGAACCGCACCACAAAGGCTTGGTTCACCTTCCCCTATCGGAATTCCTTCGAGGCGGAATCCGGAGCCTTTCAACAACAATCCGGGGCACAACCCACAATGGGATTGGGGGCTCCCGAACGGCCTCCAACAACAATCCGGGGCACAACCCACAATGGGATTGGGGGCTCCCGAACGGCTTCAAGTGACCACACAAGGGTCCAACCACCACAAAGGCGTCTAGGGTCCAAGGACCCAAGAGTAACAAGCTCACAAACTTTCAACTTCCACGAATCCTCGTGGAGAGCACACCGATGCACCAAATGCAAAAGGCAAGAGCACAAGTGCTCAAAATCCTTCACTCTCAAATTCCAACAAAGCAACAAATGCTTATGGGGGAATAAGAGAGGAAGAACAAAGAGGAGATGCACCAAGAACTCCAAGATCAAGATCTACAAGGTTTCCCTCACTTAGAGGAGAAATCGATCGGTGAAAATGTAGATCAAGATCACCTCTCACTTTCCCTCAAATATTAGCAAGAACCATGGGAGGGATTGAGAGGAAGAGCAAGCTTTCCAAAGGGCAACAATGGAGGAGAGAGAGGAGAAAGACTTGCTAGAAGCTTAGAAACCGTTGGGGAAGAAAGCCCCCTTAAATAGGTCCCCGAAAAACCAACCGTTGGCAGCTCCGAATCCCGTAGCGGTACTACCGCTGGGGGCGGCGGTACTACCGCTGCGGACTGTCCAAAAGACCGTTGGCAGCGCAGCGGCGGAACTGCCGCTGCACTACCCGGAGTGACCAACCCGACGGTACTACCGCCAACCTCAGCGGTACTACCGCTGAGAGCAGCAGTACTACCGTTGAGCTACCGCTATAGGTACCGCTAACGAAACCCGAGGGCCAAAAACGGCGGTACCCCAAGCGGTATCGAGGGCGGTAGAAACCCCTCCATGGCAAGGTTCCAATGCTGCGAAGATGTATGTGGCGGTACTACCGCTGGGGCTGCCGGTACTACCGCTGGTTAGCGGTACTACCGTTCTGGTACCGCTCGAGATACCGCTGTGCCAACCCGAGGGCTAAAAATAGCGGTACCCCCAGCGGTAGCGCGCAACAGTGCACTTAGCAGCGCCGGAACCAGGTGCAGCGGTACTACCACTGCTTCCAGCGGTACTACCGCTGCCTGGAAAGACAGCAGAACGAAACTACCAGAAACCTCATAACTTTTGCAAATGAACTCCGAAAGAGGTGAGACCAATTTTGTTGGAAAGATAGCGACGATAAGCACCCAACAAAAAGTGGAAATATTGCATCCCATAAATAGAGTAAAATCACCACACATGGCAAGGTGTGGGACTTTCCTCACGGTTGAACCAGCAATATTTCCGCCACCGAAAACGCAACAGGTTTTCCAAAGTCAAACCGTTTTCGATGAACAAGAGCTTGACATGGAGATGAACCAAGCTCTAGTTCCTCACCACCAAAAAGCCAAATAAGAACCAAGAAATATGATAAGCCAAGTATGCAAAGGTTTGAGCTCTCCACAACGATGCGATCAAGTTACTCACTTGAGAGCCCCTCTTGATAGTACGCCTATCTATCCTATAGCCCTATCAAGATCATACCTTTGCCTTGAGCATTCCACTTGAGCTAGATGATGACGATCTTGATCACTCCAAGTGGACCACCTTTCTTGATTGCGCTTGCTAGCACATGCTTGATGAAGACTTCTCCAAATGCTCCCCCATACTCCATTATGGGAGGGACTCGCTAAGCTTCGTCTTCATGTCTCCTTTGCAAGATTCAATCAAAAGATATCTTCCGAGATGCATCTTATTGAACTTGCACTTCATCTTCTTCTCTTGATATGTATAATGGCTTGGGGGGGGGGGGGGGGGGGGTAAACATGATTGTTCACCCAATCTTCTATTCCAAGCCATACTTGCAATGAGCTCAACTCTACACATGACCATTCTTCATATAAACCCTTGAATAGAGCATTGGTCATTAAGTCATCTTGAAGAGTCCAACACATGAACTCCTATAATTTCCCATGGACAAGATCTATAAGAATATCTCAATGTAAACATTAGTCCATAAGGATTGTCATTAATTACCAAAACCACGCATGGGGGCAACCATGCACTTTCAATCTCCCCCATTTTGGTAATTGATGACAATCCCTTTTACGAGGGTTTATATAATGAATTTAAGCAACCATGCAACACAAAGAGCAAGGATGCAAGAGAACCGCAAGAGAACAAACCCATATTCCCTTAAACCCTCTAAATTTCTCCCCCATTGGCATCGATTGCCGAAATGGAAAGAAAAACTTAGAAGGCAAATATAGTGAGAGCTCCCCCATAATGTGTGCATTTCTCATAATATGAGTGAAATCAAATGCACATATCCAATGACGAATAGATGAAGGGAGATCAAACTATATAGAGGATCCAAAGATTGCAAAAGAATATCAAATGGAAAGATACTTCAACGAAAGAAGCAAGCAATCAAAAGGATCCGAAAAGTGTTCTAAATATCATGAGGGAACTCCCCAAGGTACGTGCACAAATAGGATTTGTATTTCAATATAGTGTGCACAACATGGAATCCTCACTCCCTCCTAGATAAATTCGAACACAAGCTCATGCAAGAGAATGTAAATGATAAAGGAGGCAAAACAACTTTCACCAAAAAAAATGTTTTGCAACAAGAGCAAGGAGCGGTAAATCAAATAATGGGTGTGAGATAAAAAGACATTATAGGAGACTAATACAAGGATGATAGCATCAACATAGTCTTTCAAGAAGAGTTGCATATAGTGCATATCATGTCTTTCCCATACCCACACACCAAAAGAGGTATAGCAAATAGCTCCACAAGCTTAGTAAAATGCACCAAGCATAACACATGGAAAATAAAGCTTGAGCCTTTTAGAAACCACCAAGGAGTCAAAAGCAATAAGAGGTGGTAACTAAAGATTTGGAATATCAATTAATGATGTACTATTCTCACGTGTATAAGTTTCTAAGTAGACACTAATCACTAAGATATGGGTCTACAAATAAACATCTACACACAAGATAGATACACGGGTAAAGATTATGATATCCAGGAGGAAGTCATAGATACACCAATAAGATCTTTGCTTAAAAGCATAGCACAAAGCCCAATTTTATCTTAAAGGAATATAAATGAACTTCCAACACATACTTATCATAGCATCAAAAATTATCCACAAGGGATAAAGGTTAACAAATGGATGCTCCGAGCAAGATAACAAGTATCACAAAACGCAAATGATTTTGAAAATTCATCAATGTTGCACCTGAGAGACTTTAAGTAGAAAGTGCTAGATTGACATAATTGGGATCGATGAATCATAGAAATGAATGTATAGTCCCTTTATATGTAATCATCCCGGCTTACTCACATTTGCAATAAAGACGTTTTGTAAGAACCAAAATAATTGCACAAAGGGAGATTCATGCCAAGATACAACCTACACAAGGTTGAAAGCTAGAAATGTATGCATGAGGTAGATACTTGTTACCGAGATAGCATTGGTGATGTAGAGGATAAACGTTATCGATCATCCAAACTTGGCTCCAATGAACACACGGTGACACCACCTTCCTTGTAAATGAGACAAGCTTCCAATGCATCTCCACATGTACCTAAAACAAATTCAAGTACAAAATGGTACCCAAACTCATTGGGTCCAAAGTAGTTAGAGCAACTACAATACATAGGACAAACTCCACATAAATATGTGCATATTGATATGAAATTGAATTTCATGCACATCTTAGCCATTTAGGATTTGATAGAGTTTATCCTATATATTGGATCAACGAAAGTACGCATGCCATGAGATATACATATAGTAAGTATGCATGCACAAGACTTTCAAGAACCAAACGAGATACAATTTGGACAAAACACCAATTAAACCAAGAAAGCACACACAAGTGTGACAAGAAAAAGAATTGTCCAAATTATATCAAGGACCCAAATCAACACATGATTGAAGAAACCACTTTGAAAAGATACCAAATTAAAGCAAGAAACCAATTGAAGAAAATACCATCAAATAATAAACCAAACCCTCTACACTTTGTAGAAAAAACACCCAATCTTCTATTCCAAGCCATACTTGCAATGAGCTCAACTCTACACATGACCATTCTTCATATAAACCCTTGAATAGAGCATTGGTCATTAAGTCATCTTGAAGAGTCCAACACATGAACTCCTATAATTTCCCATGGACAAGATCTATAAGAATATCTCAATGTAAACATTAGTCCATAAGGATTGTCATTAATTACCAAAACCACGCATGGGGGCAACCATGCACTTTCAATCTCCCCCATTTTGGTAATTGATGACAATCCCTTTTACGAGGGTTTATATAATGAATTTAAGCAACCATGCAACACAAAGAGCAAGGATGCAAGAGAACCGCAAGAGAACAAACCCATATTCCCTTAAACCCTCTAAATTTCTCCCCCATTGGCATCGATTGCCGAAATGGAAAGAAAAACTTAGAAGGCAAATATAGTGAGAGCTCCCCCATAATGTGTGCATTTCTCATAATATGAGTGAAATCAAATGCACATATCCAATGACGAATAGATGAAGGGAGATCAAACTATATAGAGGATCCAAAGATTGCAAAAGAATATCAAATGGAAAGATACTTCAACGAAAGAAGCAAGCAATCAAAAGGATCCGAAAAGTGTTCTAAATATCATGAGGGAACTCCCCAAGGTACGTGCACAAATAGGATTTGTATTTCAATATAGTGTGCACAACATGGAATCCTCACTCCCTCCTAGATAAATTCGAACACAAGCTCATGCAAGAGAATGTAAATGATAAAGGAGGCAAAACAACTTTCACCAAAAAAAATGTTTTGCAACAAGAGCAAGGAGCGGTAAATCAAATAATGGGTGTGAGATAAAAAGACATTATAGGAGACTAATACAAGGATGATAGCATCAACATAGTCTTTCAAGAAGAGTTGCATATAGTGCATATCATGTCTTTCCCATACCCACACACCAAAAGAGGTATAGCAAATAGCTCCACAAGCTTAGTAAAATGCACCAAGCATAACACATGGAAAATAAAGCTTGAGCCTTTTAGAAACCACCAAGGAGTCAAAAGCAATAAGAGGTGGTAACTAAAGATTTGGAATATCAATTAATGATGTACTATTCTCACGTGTATAAGTTTCTAAGTAGACACTAATCACTAAGATATGGGTCTACAAATAAACATCTACACACAAGATAGATACACGGGTAAAGATTATGATATCCAGGAGGAAGTCATAGATACACCAATAAGATCTTTGCTTAAAAGCATAGCACAAAGCCCAATTTTATCTTAAAGGAATATAAATGAACTTCCAACACATACTTATCATAGCATCAAAAATTATCCACAAGGGATAAAGGTTAACAAATGGATGCTCCGAGCAAGATAACAAGTATCACAAAACGCAAATGATTTTGAAAATTCATCAATGTTGCACCTGAGAGACTTTAAGTAGAAAGTGCTAGATTGACATAATTGGGATCGATGAATCATAGAAATGAATGTATAGTCCCTTTATATGTAATCATCCCGGCTTACTCACATTTGCAATAAAGACGTTTTGTAAGAACCAAAATAATTGCACAAAGGGAGATTCATGCCAAGATACAACCTACACAAGGTTGAAAGCTAGAAATGTATGCATGAGGTAGATACTTGTTACCGAGATAGCATTGGTGATGTAGAGGATAAACGTTATCGATCATCCAAACTTGGCTCCAATGAACACACGGTGACACCACCTTCCTTGTAAATGAGACAAGCTTCCAATGCATCTCCACATGTACCTAAAACAAATTCAAGTACAAAATGGTACCCAAACTCATTGGGTCCAAAGTAGTTAGAGCAACTACAATACATAGGACAAACTCCACATAAATATGTGCATATTGATATGAAATTGAATTTCATGCACATCTTAGCCATTTAGGATTTGATAGAGTTTATCCTATATATTGGATCAACGAAAGTACGCATGCCATGAGATATACATATAGTAAGTATGCATGCACAAGACTTTCAAGAACCAAACGAGATACAATTTGGACAAAACACCAATTAAACCAAGAAAGCACACACAAGTGTGACAAGAAAAAGAATTGTCCAAATTATATCAAGGACCCAAATCAACACATGATTGAAGAAACCACTTTGAAAAGATACCAAATTAAAGCAAGAAACCAATTGAAGAAAATACCATCAAATAATAAACCAAACCCTCTACACTTTGTAGAAAAAACACCCAATCTTCTATTCCAAGCCATACTTGCAATGAGCTCAACTCTACACATGACCATTCTTCATATAAACCCTTGAATAGAGCATTGGTCATTAAGTCATCTTGAAGAGTCCAACACATGAACTCCTATAATTTCCCATGGACAAGATCTATAAGAATATCTCAATGTAAACATTAGTCCATAAGGATTGTCATTAATTACCAAAACCACGCATGGGGGCAACCATGCACTTTCAATCTCCCCCATTTTGGTAATTGATGACAATCCCTTTTACGAGGGTTTATATAATGAATTTAAGCAACCATGCAACACAAAGAGCAAGGATGCAAGAGAACCGCAAGAGAACAAACCCATATTCCCTTAAACCCTCTAAATTTCTCCCCCATTGGCATCGATTGCCGAAATGGAAAGAAAAACTTAGAAGGCAAATATAGTGAGAGCTCCCCCATAATGTGTGCATTTCTCATAATATGAGTGAAATCAAATGCACATATCCAATGACGAATAGATGAAGGGAGATCAAACTATATAGAGGATCCAAAGATTGCAAAAGAATATCAAATGGAAAGATACTTCAACGAAAGAAGCAAGCAATCAAAAGGATCCGAAAAGTGTTCTAAATATCATGAGAGAACTCCCCAAGGTACGTGCACAAATAGGATTTGTATTTCAATATAGTGTGCACAACATGGAATCCTCACTCCCTCCTAGATAAATTCGAACACAAGCTCATGCAAGAGAATGTAAATGATAAAGGAGGCAAAACAACTTTCACCAAAAAAAATGTTTTGCAACAAGAGCAAGGAGCGGTAAATCAAATAATGGGTGTGAGATAAAAAGACATTATAGGAGACTAATACAAGGATGATAGCATCAACATAGTCTTTCAAGAAGAGTTGCATATAGTGCATATCATGTCTTTCCCATACCCACACACCAAAAGAGGTATAGCAAATAGCTCCACAAGCTTAGTAAAATGCACCAAGCATAACACATGGAAAATAAAGCTTGAGCCTTTTAGAAACCACCAAGGAGTCAAAAGCAATAAGAGGTGGTAACTAAAGATTTGGAATATCAATTAATGATGTACTATTCTCACGTGTATAAGTTTCTAAGTAGACACTAATCACTAAGATATGGGTCTACAAATAAACATGTACACACAAGATAGATACACGGGTAAAGATTATGATATCCAGGAGGAAGTCATAGATACACCAATAAGATCTTTGCTTAAAAGCATAGCACAAAGCCCAATTTTATCTTAAAGGAATATAAATGAACTTCCAACACATACTTATCATAGCATCAAAAATTATCCACAAGGGATAAAGGTTAACAAATGGATGCTCCGAGCAAGATAACAAGTATCACAAAACGCAAATGATTTTGAAAATTCATCAATGTTGCACCTGAGAGACTTTAAGTAGAAAGTGCTAGATTGACATAATTGGGATCGATGAATCATAGAAATGAATGTATAGTCCCTTTATATGTAATCATCCCGGCTTACTCACATTTGCAATAAAGACGTTTTGTAAGAACCAAAATAATTGCACAAAGGGAGATTCATGCCAAGATACAACCTACACAAGGTTGAAAGCTAGAAATGTATGTATGAGGTAGATACTTGTTACCGAGATAGCATTGGTGATGTAGAGGATAAACGTTATAGATCATCCAAACTTGGCTCCAATGAACACACGGTGACACCACCTTCCTTGTAAATGAGACAAGCTTCCAATGCATCTCCACATGTACCTAAAACAAATTCAAGTACAAAATTGTACCCAAACTCATTGGGTCCAAAGTAGTTAGAGCAACTACAATACATAGGACAAACTCCACATAAATATGTGCATATTGATATGAAATTGAATTTCATGCACATCTTAGCCATTTAGGATTTGATAGAGTTTATCCTATATATTGGATCAACGAAAGTACGCATGCCATGAGATATACATATAGTAAGTATGCATGCACAAGACTTTCAAGAACCAAACGAGATACAATTTGGACAAAACACCAATTAAACCAAGAAAGCACACACAAGTGTGACAAGAAAAAGAATTGTCCAAATTATATCAAGGACCCAAATCAACACATGATTGAAGAAACCACTTTGAAAAGATACCAAATTAAAGCAAGAAACCAATTGAAGAAAATACCATCAAATAATAAACCAAACCCTCTACACTTTGTAGAAAAAACACCCAATCTTCTATTCCAAGCCATACTTGCAATGAGCTCAACTCTACACATGACCATTCTTCATATAAACCCTTGAATAGAGCATTGGTCATTAAGTCATCTTGAAGAGTCCAACACATGAACTCCTATAATTTCCCATGGACAAGATCTATAAGAATATCTCAATGTAAACATTAGTCCATAAGGATTGTCATTAATTACCAAAACCACGCATGGGGGCAACCATGCACTTTCAATCTCCCCCATTTTGGTAATTGATGACAATCCCTTTTACGAGGGTTTATATAATGAATTTAAGCAACCATGCAACACAAAGAGCAAGGATGCAAGAGAACCGCAAGAGAACAAACCCATATTCCCTTAAACCCTCTAAATTTCTCCCCCATTGGCATCGATTGCCGAAATGGAAAGAAAAACTTAGAAGGCAAATATAGTGAGAGCTCCCCCATAATGTGTGCATTTCTCATAATATGAGTGAAATCAAATGCACATATCCAATGACGAATAGATGAAGGGAGATCAAACTATATAGAGGATCCAAAGATTGCAAAAGAATATCAAATGGAAAGATACTTCAACGAAAGAAGCAAGCAATCAAAAGGATCCGAAAAGTGTTCTAAATATCATGAGGGAACTCCCCAAGGTACGTGCACAAATAGGATTTGTATTTCAATATAGTGTGCACAACATGGAATCCTCACTCCCTCCTAGATAAATTCGAACACAAGCTCATGCAAGAGAATGTAAATGATAAAGGAGGCAAAACAACTTTCACCAAAAAAATGTTTTGCAACAAGAGCAAGGAGCGGTAAATCAAATAATGGGTGTGAGATAAAAAGACATTATAGGAGACTAATACAAGGATGATAGCATCAACATAGTCTTTCAAGAAGAGTTGCATATAGTGCATATCATGTCTTTCCCATACCCACACACCAAAAGAGGTATAGCAAATAGCTCCACAAGCTTAGTAAAATGCACCAAGCATAACACATGGAAAATAAAGCTTGAGCCTTTTAGAAACCACCAAGGAGTCAAAAGCAATAAGAGGTGGTAACTAAAGATTTGGAATATCAATTAATGATGTACTATTCTCACGTGTATAAGTTTCTAAGTAGACACTAATCACTAAGATATGGGTCTACAAATAAACATGTACACACAAGATAGATACACGGGTAAAGATTATGATATCCAGGAGGAAGTCATAGATACACCAATAAGATCTTTGCTTAAAAGCATAGCACAAAGCCCAATTTTATCTTAAAGGAATATAAATGAACTTCCAACACATACTTATCATAGCATCAAAAATTATCCACAAGGGATAAAGGTTAACAAATGGATGCTCCGAGCAAGATAACAAGTATCACAAAACGCAAATGATTTTGAAAATTCATCAATGTTGCACCTGAGAGACTTTAAGTAGAAAGTGCTAGATTGACATAATTGGGATCGATGAATCATAGAAATGAATGTATAGTCCCTTTATATGTAATCATCCCGGCTTACTCACATTTGCAATAAAGACATTTTGTAAGAACCAAAATAATTGCACAAAGGGAGATTCATGCCAAGATACAACCTACACAAGGTTGAAAGCTAGAAATGTATGCATGAGGTAGATACTTGTTACCGAGATAGCATTGGTGATGTAGAGGATAAACGTTATCGATCATCCAAACTTGGCTCCAATGAACACACGGTGACACCACCTTCCTTGTAAATGAGACAAGCTTCCAATGCATCTCCACATGTACCTAAAACAAATTCAAGTACAAAATGGTACCCAAACTCATTGGGTCCAAAGTAGTTAGAGCAACTACAATACATAGGACAAACTCCACATAAATATGTGCATATTGATATGAAATTGAATTTCATGCACATCTTAGCCATTTAGGATTTGATAGAGTTTATCCTATATATTGGATCAACGAAAGTACGCATGCCATGAGATATACATATAGTAAGTATGCATGCACAAGACTTTCAAGAACCAAACGAGATACAATTTGGACAAAACACCAATTAAACCAAGAAAGCACACACAAGTGTGACAAGAAAAAGAATTGTCCAAATTATATCAAGGACCCAAATCAACACATGATTGAAGAAACCACTTTGAAAAGATACCAAATTAAAGCAAGAAACCAATTGAAGAAAATACCATCAAATAATAAACCAAACCCTCTACACTTTGTAGAAAAAACACCCAATCTTCTATTCCAAGCCATACTTGCAATGAGCTCAACTCTACACATGACCATTCTTCATATAAACCCTTGAATAGAGCATTGGTCATTAAGTCATCTTGAAGAGTCCAACACATGAACTCCTATAATTTCCCATGGACAAGATCTATAAGAATATCTCAATGTAAACATTAGTCCATAAGGATTGTCATTAATTACAAAAACCACGCATGGGGGCAACCATGCACTTTCAATTTTGGTTTGTTTGGTTGCATCAGGGGAAAATGTACAATTATTTTCAAGCGGGAAGAGTGGGTGTTTTTTCTACAAAGTGCTAATGAATCATAAACATAGTCATTAATCCTCCAAATAAAACAACAGTCAAATTATAGGATCCCCAAAATCCTTGGGAAATACTATAACGAAGCCCAATAAGGATTTTTTCATGTACGTTGAAATCAATCGCAATGTACACGATAAAAAATATATTAAAATGTTGGACATTTGTGATTAAATGAATTGATCTGGTTGACATTCTGTTTCTGGGTGAAATTTTGGTTAAGAGGATCTAAAAAAACACATGAGTAGATTAAAAGGGACTAAATGCCACAATATGTTGAATCTATATGTCTTGACCATACTTTACAATGAAAATTGTATCATTGCACCGTGTCTTTTCACAAAATGCTATGGGGGCACTTGCATTGTTATCCAAGTTATGTTGTTAATTTTTTTATTTTGGTGAAGATCTTTATTTCCGATGACTCCAGTAAACATAAAATAGGCGAGAAATGAAGGAATTGAAGGTCGTGATATGTTGACATGATGTAAAAATATGTTATTGCATCACTAAAATTAAGACACTAGATGTTTGCCATAATTGTCGTAAGCATGAAGAGACCTTGCCTATGAGGTTGAACTGAATCAAATATTACCTTCAAAATTGCATGTAAATAATTCATAGAAAATCGAGTAGTACCATCCTAGAAATAGAAATTCCATATTTCTCAAAAGAAGATAAAATCAACCGATAACTCGGTAGAATCCCTTTTTATCAAAGAACAAGGATACCCTTAATTGGTGGACATCGATGTTAAATTAAATACTCGATATTATGGATTCAAACTGAATCGCATGGACAAGAGCGGATATGAATATTTTGAATTGTCATGAATGATGATAATAGTTCCTTGACCTAGTAATGCTAGGGTTTAGGGCCACATCTCTAAACCCTAAACCCTAGTGCTAGTACATGTGGATAAATAACAACCATGTTATATATGTATGGACAATATAAGTAGAGAGTGGACAGATGGAGCTCTTTATTTGAAAAAAATCAAGAAAATCATTTCAAATTTTGAAAAAAATACGAGAAAGAATTCTAAATGTAGACGATGTTGTATTCCACCAGCATACAAAATATCAATTCACAACATCTTGTATTTTTAGCTACAGAAAATATGACAAAAGCTTTCATTTGAAGTAGTGAGAAGTGCAAATATTCAAGCCTCCAAAATCTGTCAAGTTTTGATATGTTTGCGTAGCTCAGAATATGACATATTTTAAGCTGAGATTATACTCTTTTGTACAATACATCATTTTCTACATGCAGGATTTTCTCGGGCTTTAAAAATAAAATATTGATTTCAATTATTTTTAAAGAGCTCCATATAACCCTAGGGCTACTTGTTGTGCCGTATATAAGTAGCCCAAATATGATTCTAAAATATATTTCTTGAAATATTGATTTTGTTTTTCTCACAGATCGACACAAATATCATTTCATCTTAGAATTTTGCACGTGTGAAGAACATGTGTATATATTTGTCTCTATATTTTCAGAATTTTTTGAAATATTTATCTTTTTTAGAATTTTGAAATCAGACAGGAGCATATGAATTCGGGAGACAAAACACATCTCCCTCTATACAGTGCACTTTAGTTTTCGTCACAACCAAACTTCATAAAGTTTCACTAAACATGTGGAAATCAACATCTGCAACATGAAATCAATATTATTATAACCATCATGAAAAATTATACGTATTTTATTTAATAGATATTTCAGTTGTTCTATATATTTAATCAAATATTACAAGGTTTGAATTTGATCACAAAAAAAATCATTTCATCATAGAATTTTGCACGTATGGAGAACATGTGTATATGTCTGTCTCAATTTTTTTAGAATCTTATAAAATATTTTTATTTTTTTGAAATTTTGATACCGGCGGAGCATATGTATTCGGGAGACAAAACGCATCTCCCTCTCCACAGTGCACATTAGTTTTCGTCGCAGTCGTCAGCCAAACTTCATAAAGTTCCGCCAAACATGTAGAAATTAGCATCTGCAAACATGAAATCAATATTATTATAACCATCATGAAATATTATATGTATTTTATATAATAGATATTTCTGTTTTCTATGTATTTAATCAAGTATTACAAGGTTTGATTTTGATCAAAAAATAAAAGAAACTACTCCTGATTCCTGAATATTTTTTCATAGCGGAGTCATGAGTAGTTCCGATTCCTGAATATCACCGATAAAACTAAAATGGTGTATCCGGTCTTCATTAATTTACTCTCATCCACAAACTTCATATACCATACAAAATTGCATTTCCAATCAATTATTCTGTGCGCAACGGAGAAATGGGGAACTGGTGTCACCTCCTTCACCATTCATCTACGGGAGAAATCGGAATATATAAATGAGGAAAGAGGATCGGGCATGGGCAACTTTCAGTGCTAATTTTTTAAGAAATGCATCGTTGGGGAGCTGTGGACAGAATGAGGTCAGCAAAATCTAGTGGGTAGATATGTGGCAGCTATGGATGGGCAACAAACCAACAAAGGGGTTTCCAGGTCTTTTACATGGCTTGTCTTCAGCTCATGCTAGCGTGCACGCCACCCCTAGCTAGAACAGTTTAGCCGAGCAATGTTAATTACAAAAGATATTTAGCACCTAGCAAATCATTATCCAAAGATAAATGACTGCTACTCTTGCATGACGTGTGAAAATCCTACTCTTGCATGAATTTTGCTAATTAAGCATGTCTAGCAAATTCTACTCTTGCATGAATTTTGACGAGCAAATTCGAATCCAAAGATATAGATGGTTGTTAAGCAAAACCATGCACGATGTATGCGAATGATCCAAACCTGTATGGTTAGCATTTGAGAATGGATCGATCATAGCGTTCTGCTTATCATTCTGTGATAAAATAGCAACTTCAAGCGGATGGAGGAAGGGCCTAGGTAGCTAGGGAATGGTGGGGGTGGCTACTGTTATGTTGGGTGTGGAGCTTATAATGATTGGCATGTCACTGTGCCAAGATGGGTGAAAGGAAGCAGGCTACAAGCTCCAAAACCAAGGACCTCTGCTTCTCTTTCCTCGGGAAGAGCGAGAGAGATATGGGTCCTGCCTTCATGCATGCAGGCTTGCAGCACCAGGTAGTGTTCGTTCGGGTCCTCGCCATCTCGCTTCTTCTCTCTCTATATCTCGTCCCGATTCGCAAAACAGATGTCGGCATACCCGGGAGATATAGACAGAGCTCACGGTGAAACGCTTGCAACAAGTAATCACCATGCAGATCACCGCGGTAAAACGATATGCGTGTGTTATTCACGTGGCATTGTATTCCTATCGTTTGATTCAGATGATTGCATTTTATAGATTATTCTTCTAAAGATTGATTTGTAGTTTTATGCTGTATTTATTGGAGATTTAGCATTCACTCATACCTCTGGCAAATAATCTTTATTTTTCTATGGTCTTAGATTGCCTCGAGCCCATGGCCATTTGCTTTAAATCATCCACATTACCAAGCAAAACAGATCACATATTGAAATCATCAATTTTATAAGGGTTAATTGGATATATGCCACTTTAATTTTCGGCTACTTAAGAAATGCCATTGCAATTTTTAACGTTTTAAAAACGCCAGGTATGCAAGGTGGACTCCACCCAATTTTAGAAAAGAAGATATGATAAAATTATGAAGGAATAAATTTTTCAAGGAGAAAATAATTGATGTGCGTAAATAAAACATTCAAATAGCTCTAGAGAGATATGTACAGGAAGGCGAAAATGCCTACATAAACATGCATACATGAAGAAACATATGCATATGCATGCACTTGAATATTGTCATCTTTTTATGTTGGGCCATTCTAGTGCGCTGCATATATAGCATGGATGACATTGCCATTTGCATGTCTATATATTCTAGTGATCACGTATAGGTTGGGAGTGGCAGATTAGCAGCATCGTCAGATTCTTGTAAATTCTCGTGATCACGTAGTGCTTTTAAAGTGCCTTAGGCGAAAATACCCACCCGATCTTCTTGTATGCATGTTCATGTGGGCATTTTTGCCGCCTTGTACACACCTCTCTAGAGCCATTTGAATGTTTTATTTATGATCGATAATTATATTCTCTATGTAAAATTTACCCATCACAATTATGTCATACGTTTTGTTCTAAGATCGGGCGGAGTCCACCTTGTATGCGTATATACGAAATGAATATGTGAGTATACTGACATGTATATGTATTAAAGTGGGCATAATAGCATCTATGGATGGTATAGAGAATTGTATTGGCGTTTTTCAAAAGTTGAAAGTTGCAATGGCGTTTCTGAAATAGCCGGAAATTGTAGTGGCAGATATCTAATTAACTCATTTTACAAAGGTAAAACTCCTATGCCTTGAGTGTGTGTCCCTGTCCCTGGATGCAATATAAGAACGGCCGACGGCCATGGGCTGATCGACGGTGATGCAAAGAGCCGCGATATGTCATGAGAGGATGTAGAGAGGTCGGCAATGGGATGATGGTGGCCGCCTCAGTTGATTTTGCGGGGCGATGCACAGGGAGTTGAATGCGGGTGATGCGACCTTGGCATCTGCTACACGGGGATGTTGTATTTAGAGGCACTAAAATCGGTCAGATTATCATGGCGACCAATTAGAGGGCATTTGTTAGAGTTGATTAAATGGTACTAAGATCGGAGCTAGCAACTAGTTCGTGGGCGATTTATGATTTTGTTTACGTTGAGGAGAGAGAGGGGGGGGGGGGGTATTTGTATAGAAATCAGGTTACACTAATTTGAGCATGTATGCCATCTTAAGTGAACTAGTGATTTAATTTGCAAATTGATGGGGGGGGGGGGGGGGGGGGGGGGAGGTTTTACGTGTGCTAAGTGGGACACGAGTTGTGCATTTTTTTAGGTTGTGTTGAGTAGCGAGAATGTGTAGTACACAATAAGTAAGTAGGAATATTGAGTCTCTTACTTACCTTTGTACATGCGTAATGGTCTTAGACTGATCAAATTTTGTACTAATGTTTTTGACAAAGCAAATTCATTGTTTCGTACACTAACGGGTGTCAAACCACTCCCTTTGAGAATTTAGTATGATTATCATTGACTATCGCGCGGACCGTCGGATTGAGAAGCGACGGCGCGTGATGAAAACACTGTTCATAACTGTTCACAGGAACAGTGCCCGAGCGTGGATAGAGCGTGAAAGTATGTCTCCGTTATATATAGGGGTAATGAGTGTCAGTTTGTCCTCAGCCTGTCTGATCCAATTACCTGCTATGAGTGTATGTGTGTCCTCAGCCTGTTTGATCCAGTTACCTATGGACGCTTTGGAAGACAACGCATTGTTAGTGTGTAGCACACTGATTCGTGTCTTTCCCCTCAATCTTTTTTATATAAATGAAAACGAGGTAGTATGGGCCTAAGTCGTTCCTCATAATTCAGTTGAACATGCCTACCATGATCATGAGTTATTTTATAAATTGATTCTAACTAAAACCATCCATACATAAAATGTACGCTTGAAGAAACATTAAAATAAGACGCTAAATATCATTCGTTCTCTTCATAAATGCAGAGTTGGATTTGTGATTTCGGGACTTCGGGTGGTGTACCGTGTGTGACGTCTACGATGGCTCACAAGGCAGAGACAAAAGTCGGCATATGACCAATGCTCAATAAAAAAAAAGCCGGGGTTAAAGTTTTAGATAATTGCTTAAATCACGCCTAGATAAGAGTGGTTATGTTGTACCTGCCTAGAATTTGCTAAGCCCGTATAACTTTCCAAAATAGAATCGGGAGTATGAATTAGCTAGGCATTACCTTACATGTGTCTCCGATGATTAACTGGATTTAAAAAAAAATGCGGTATCATATTTTTTTTCCCAATTTGTGTTTATTCTCTTTCCTTTATATTTTTTTTGACTGTATCCTTTATATTTTGCCAAGGAAGCAACTCGATCGGGTAAAGGAAATAATTTTTTAAAGAGAAAAACTTTCACTATAAAAATTACCGGCATATATATTCCCAACTACTTTCCCTATCTCTAATACCGTCAGGAGTCGCCTTACATTCAAAATGTCTAAATATTTTCTTGCAAAGATTTCTTCACATGTCTTTTTGTGTGTGAGGGGCAACAAATCTCACATTCGTGTATATCAACGGGATTCATCTACGAAAATGAGACTTATTCAAGGAGTATGTGGCGGCTACTTGTGGCTCCACTAGGATTTTGTTTGAGTCATGGAGCATATTTGTTTGATTCTTCTAGAAGTTAGGATGGACTTATCGAACATAGCTATGCCTTTTGGGATGGAATATGATTTTTTTTTACCGTGTGCGTATAAACGTCTGAAACTAGTCTGACTGCTGGGCCTGGGATTTAGTCTCGGGATGTCGTCTCCTAGATGAATAAAATCACATATCCTCACGTACGTGTTGCCGCTTGCCGGCAAACGGAGCATGAACGCCATGGCAGCACGTTGCGAAGTTCAGGCGGTAGAGCGGGAATGCGGGATGATCCTCCCATGAGGTATAAGTCCTTCCTCCTATTGTTACAGTATTAGCGCAGAAGATGGGTCGCCTAGCCGACCTATACAAGGGAAGTCGAACGAAAACTCTGACTTGCCACCAGTAGGATGCCGACGACGCCGAGTTCGCGACGGATTGCCGGCACTGGAACACCTGAAAATATGAGAAAATCACCGACATAGCTGGACGAAAACTCGGATTGACACCATATGGCTAAGCTATATTTTGTTTTCTCGAGACCCTACCCAGCAATGGTGGTCGTCTGTGACAAATAATTTTCACCCGAAGGAATGGACATACTCCGACAACGACAGGTGGACTTACTGTGGTGGTAGCTTTATTTATAAAGCGGGGCGAAAACCTGTTTCGAGAACAGTGGACTTACTGCAAGTGATAGACAAATAGTTTTCACTGCAAGAGTAGAGACAAAACGTGGTGTCAAGATGGGAATTAGTACTTGCAGTGTTCACCGGCAGTATAATCTCTCTGTGTGCCCCCTCTTCTTGCCGTGTCTACTAGACACTTATGATCACGGCCTCTGTTGCTGTGTGATAATCAACAAAGAGGACTTCTCTTCCTAACTCCAACAGTTTTGACAGCGATTAGTGCATTTTCGTGAGTAATGATAATGATTGTAGAACTGTGTAGCTGCGCCTGCTTGGGTATACGCATGCTGGTAATGAAGCGTATATTTCGAAAGGAACATGATGGATTTAGGCTACTCCGTATATGCAGAACTCACCTCTTCATTTTAACATGTAGCTCACTCAACAGTCAACACACAGTTGTTTTGAGAATGATCTGCTGAGAACATGGGTACAGGACTACAGACACACACTAAATGATTAAACAAATCTAAATCTTGCTGGCAGAGATCTCCAAACCCGGTCGATCAGATGCCAACAGAAATTAGTCAAGAAACTGCACTAGGCTTCATTCAATTTGGAGCGAATACCATCCGGAAGCTGGAGATGCTTGGGCCAACTCGGGAAAAATTGAAAAGCGGAAGGTGAGGCCGATAGCGGGGCCGTAGTTGATTCGTGGGCCAGAGTAGGATTTTAACGTAGGTGGACTGAAAGTTAGGCTGAGCAGAAACCCTAGACGTCGCGGAACAAATGGGCCAGACCTCTGTTGTATTCTGTGCTGACCAACTTTTTACATGAATTGCCAGCTAACGACGGGGCAACGATCCTGGAGCTGATGGATGTTGACAACCAGATTGCGAAGCTGATGGTGGAGTTGTCACGCAGTCAAGACTATGACATTGGTGATGGTACTACGGGGTGGTGGTCATGGCTGGGTCGCTCCTGGAGCAGGCTGAGAAGCTGCTGGAACGTGGTATCCACCCGATAAGGGTTGCTGAAGGGTAAGAGATGGCGTCAAGGATAGCTGTTGAACACCTTGAAAGCATCTCCACGAAATATGAGTTCAGTGCTACAGACATCGAGCCTCTGGTGCAGACCTGCATGACAACTTTGTCCTCAGAGATGTGAGTCATAGGATACAGTGCTTAATCAATTGGCTTCTTTTATATGATAGCTGTTTTAGAACTGATTAGTGAGATATTATTTTGGTTAGAATTGGGTTCACATCTATCTACAAGGGGCAGTTATGGAAACATATTGACAGTTTTTCCATTTGGTTCGTGAGAACACAAATTATGGACAGTGTTTACTTGTCTGCCTTGTTTTGAAAGCTTCTGGTGTCATTTATGGTTCATAAACCTTGGCATTAAGCAGTATTCTAAACTTTAGATTCTGCCATATGTATGCCAAGTTTTTTTCAGACCATCGTGGTGATTTTTGATAAAATTATATATACCCCCCTTTTACTCCTTTAGCACAATAATGATATTCTGCCCTCAAGCTTAATTATGGATATTAGTGTTTATTTCGTTGTTCCTTAAAAAACTTATTTTGCACAATAATATCAACTCAGCAGTTCTACTAGCATGGAACTTGCTCTCTGGAAATATATTTGTTGCAGCCCTAGGAGCACCCCTTGCGTAGTTCTCTTTCATAATTACTGTCCTCCACCTCTGTTGATATTTACTTCAAAATAACTTCCTGTTGATGAAATAAAATGTGCAGATGCAGTATTGAATGGTTTTCACATGTCATTGTCGTATGGTCATTTTGACTGTTTTTTTGGTTACTCGTCCTAAGTGTTCGTCTTTGTCTATGTGCGTGATATGTTGGGTTGAGGATGTATGTAGTGTTAATGTGTAGTAGATGGAGTATTTATGCATAGGTACATGATGCTTAGGTAATTTTATGTTTTTGTGATTTGACCCATGATTCTTGTTTTGCAGTGTTAGCCGTTGTAAGCGCGCTAGCTGAGATTGCTGTCAAAGCAGTCCTCGGGGTTGCTGATTTGGAAAGGAAGGATGTAAACTTGGACTTGATTAAAGTTGAAGGTAAGGTTGGTGGGAAGCTAGAGGATACTGAGCTAGTACAAGGAATCATTGTTGACAAAGACATGAGTCACCCCCAAATGCCAAAGAGAATCGAGGATGCTCACATTGCCATTCTGACCTGCCCATTTGAGCCCCCGAAGCCTATGACAAAGCATAAGGTTGGCATTGACACTGTAGAGAAATTCCAGACACTGCGTGGGCAAGAGCAGAAATACTTCGATGACATGGTTCAGAAATGCAAGGTAAAAGCCTATAAAGGACTACTGTATATATTATGGAGTAGCTTGTTTTGTATGCTTGGGTTTGTAATGTTCCATGTCTACAGATTTAATTGAATCGATTCTGATGTGAGATCTTATAAAAGTAATTTATCTTGTTAATGCTGCAAATATAGTTCCTACCTCATGTTATTAACATCTGTATTATGGTGTATGCCTGTATGATGTGTATTAACTTAAATCAATGCTATTTATGTTCACTGTATGATTCGCTCGGAAATAGATGCCTAAATATGCATATTTTTGTAGGATGTTGGTGCCACCCTTGTTATTTGCCAATGGGGGTTTGATGATGAAGCCAATCATTTACAAATGCAAAGAGATCTGCCGGCCGTCAGATGGGTTGGTGGTGTTGAATTAGAATTGACTGCCATTGCTACAGGTGTTTATGAATACCTACCTCTACTCATGTGGTTCTGAATCAATTTTTGAGAAAGTACACAACATTGAAAAATGACTGCAGGTGGGAGTATTGTTCCAAGATTCCAAGAGTTGAGTATTGAAAAGCTAGGGAAGGTACAGATAATCTTCCTATTTTTTTTTCAGAATATCATGGTGTAGTTTTAGACTGCCTTGATTTTGTTTTTTTTGTTAGCATCTGCTTGTTGGTTGTTCTGAAAGTAAGAAGATTGATTAAAACCATCTATTATATACTAAAAGCAAAATGAGTTAGTTTTTCGAGCCACCACAATAAGCCACATAGGTTAAAAATACATAATCTGTTGATTTTAGATGTGACGGTTGAGATTAAAAGATAGAGAAGTTACGTACAACATCAATCAGGTACAAACAGATGTCCTTGACACGTACAATCAAAAGAGGAAAAAACAACATATACGAAATAGATTTGTCACGCCTAAAACCAGATCGTACACCTGAAAGAAGAAAAAAAACCAGCTGACCAGCAGCGTACGTGCCTACCCGATCGAGTACATGCAAAAAAAAAAAGGTCCAGTAGACCAGATCATGTCATGTACGTGCAAACATCAATTACATGTGGCCTTCCGGTAAGAAAGAAAAACTACAAGTAC
Organism: Poa annua; assembly: GCA_026929855.1. Lineage (NCBI taxonomy): Eukaryota > Viridiplantae > Streptophyta > Magnoliopsida > Poales > Poaceae > Poa > Poa annua. The sequence goes on from CM049437.1 coordinate 92,670,769, forward strand.
GATCTTGATGAAAAAATAAACATAACAGATCGGGGCAAGGCCAACAGGTAGGAGATAATATGTTTACACAGTTGGCCATAAAAAAAAACTCATATGATTGCACCACGTTGATCCAAATCATTAGATTTATTTTAACCGTCCGGTCTACAATTGATGTGTATGATGCACTCGTGAAAGTCGTGGAAACCAAGTCGATCACACAAAAAATTTGTGTTACGTCCACCATGTGCAATTAGTACACAGAATATGTATAGCAATGCATTGCCACGGTTTAGACCTGTTCTAAATTTTGGTGTGTCACGTGGGCCTATTTCCGTTACCATACATGACTAATTTTCGTCGAGAGTAGTTTCTCTGTTCACACCGTCCTCACGAGATCAATCACCTCAACCTTGCAAACCCTATCTTGCACCTAGACATTAAGAAGCTCGATGAGCTCCCTCGAAGCCGGACTACGAGAAGCGTTTTCGTGCGAACAGAGCTATAGGTTCTCTCAGCTCCGAGCTCCCAACTCACGATGTGTATGCGAGATGCCTCCGTTGTTTCTTTATAATGTGGACCAATTGTATTGGGACATTTTTTAACAGTATATGGTGCCCCATAACATAAACTGATCGGTCTCTGCGGCTAGAGCTAAGCCGAGGCTCGGCAGCGGATAAGCAGGTTAAGCCCCTTTTTAGTATTTGACACTAGGTGATTGCACACGTTGGTTTTACCAGGGTATCATAGTAACAATATAGATGTACAACCTCTCAAATGATGTAAAGTTTTGCATGGCTAGGATTTTAGGATCGTGAAACCTAGCTTTGATATTGACTATTAATCATTAGTTCTAGAAAAAACATTATTTTATCTAGAATGAACTATTATAAATCATCACTTTAAAAAAAATGACAATTATTTTTCATTATCCACTTCGTCAAGTGGTTCATATTATAGCAAAGTCTTACAAATATGTGGGCAATCTCATTCTATAGCCACGTAATATTTGTTAACGGTCTTGCATAATAATTGATCAATTGTGTATTAGGTTCAAACTAATCTTGATTTTCAAGCATCAATTCATTTTTGAGAGCAACAGATAATCAAAAGTTAATATTCACACTAACTGGGTGATTGGTTTACCTAATAATTTAGAGCTTACTTTGGCTAACAAGTCAATGATCTGGCGATTAATTTGTAAAATAGTTAGGGATTCTTTTTACAGAAGTGCAATATATAAGTTTCCTACATAGATTTAGAACACATCAATGCAATGTGTGAGAAAGATGAAGAGAAATGAGAGAGGACATAAAATATCAAAGGAAATTAAAACAAGGATTGAATTTATGAGCGGTTGCTCTATAGAACATGACATATTTCAGAATAGAAAAAACACTATGGATTTTATTATTAGGGTAGTAAAAAGAGAAAGAAAAAAATCGAGCTACAAAATAAAAAAACAATATTATAATTGGCCTATCTGTCAAGGAGGAACACTATTTTTCAACAACTTCATTTAAGCAAATAGTTTTGTAAGTACATTAATAATATCACCGGAATATTCAAATGGTTCTCCAAGCACCAAAAAAACACATATTGTTGTGTGTTTCGAATTGTGGAATTCTCGGTATGAAATATGTTCCTGTCATATATATTCATAGCATAATATATTTGCTCTATACTGGAAAAATGAACGATCAACTAGAAAATAGAAAGGCGAGCTACAGATCGCACATAAAATCTCACAAGTAGACCCCATAAACAATAGATATTCAAATTTATATGTTCCGGCTAACCTTAGTATTAACATGCTGGAGTAGATATATAAGCACATTACAGTGTTTTTTTTTGTAAATTCCACAATTATCATATACGAAAAGTCGAAAAGTAAAGCTGATTAAATATTTCTATGGTACAAAAACATTTATGAAAAATATATCCTCGATAACTTGGCATAATATTTCCAACGGCTATAGAATTGTACTACTTTCTAACAGTGTGTTTTAAATATTATCAAATCACAAGTTTACTTTCATACAATTTTGACGCAATTAGGACTATGCCCTCGCAATTGCGAGGGCCACCTGGCTAGTTTGTTTAACAAAGTATGAATGCAGCCTTGGTTTTTAAGGCCCACTATTCACCATGGGCTGATATGCTGGATGGTTTCTTCAACTGTAATTTAATCATCATGCTATCCTAGTTAGCAGTTTGTAATTTAATCACATTCTCTTGAAAACACCAGTACACAAGAGAATACAGAAGATACTGTGTTTAAACTTTGAATTGCCTTTGTGTAGCAGCCATCTTAATTTACTTTGAAAAGCAGATGATTTATGTTCATTTGCTTGCATTCTTAAACAGGCTGGATTAGTCAGAGAGAAGTCATTTGGAACTACAAAAGATCGCATGCTTTATATCGAGAAGTGCGCCAATTCCAAAGCTGTAACTATTTTCATCCGTGGTGGTATGCATTTTTTCTCTTCATATAGTTGTTAATACACATATGATCAATGTTTTGTCGAGCCATGGGAATACTATCCCACTAAAGGTGAATTTGACTGGGCACTTTGCTTTTCTTACTGGGTTGGATAGATATTCTTACTTTGAAATTTTAATGCAAGGTAGCAGAATATCTGAGTTGAGTTTTCAATGCATCACACCAAATTAACATTTGTGTAGCAGAATATATTAATAATAATTCTTGTTTTCCAGAACAACTGAAGAAAGCATCGTTTCTTTTTCATCCTGATCATATTGTACTGTACTTGCTTACCTTAAGTAGGCTTCTAAAGTAAATAGAATTTTAAATGACACCAGTGAACAGTGAACTGCAGAACTTCTAATTTAACCACCTGAAGCTACCAAAGGTGTCAAATAGATCCTTCTGATGTGGTTTTGGAAGCTGTATTGCCTACGTGCAGAGTATTCATGCTCACATTGTAGTGAGCCTTTTTTATTTTTTGCTTCTCCCCTTGCTGTTCATCGCTCAAACCTTTCCTCTTCATCAAGGAGCAGCTCAATCCCCTACACCACACTGCCATCTACCACCTCTATCGATTTCATGTGCTTTGCGCTGCCTGCCCCCATATTTTGCTTCTATGTACACTCTGCTGCAGGCTACTTCTCTGCACCTTGAATTTCTGGTAAAGCAGTGCTGTGCAAAGGAGATGATAATATATGCAGAGTTGTTTATCTTGGGATGTGGGTCTGGTAACGTGGGTTACTGTTGGCTCTAATCCAACCCAGCAAGCCATATACTCTCTACCACCCTTTTAACCACAGTGCGGGTTAAATGGAAGCTATTAATCACTTAAACGGTTGTTGTAATTCATCGTCGTTGTAGACTCTCTGTTGCTCGTGGGATATATTTTTGACCTTCTTGTATTATCTGTATACAATCATATCAGAAGAATAAAGTTATCTGTAGTTTTTGGTTGTGTGCTTTTACTTGTAGGATTCTAAGATTCGAAGTCCTCAGAATATGATGTTAACTATCTTAGAACTATACCAAGCTAGTGGCTGAATTTCAATCTTAATTACCATATATTCTAGCCTTTATCTAAGTTAAAGGACTGAATGGATTTCTTGTAATTCACAGGCAACAAAATGATGATTGAGGAGACCAAGCGAAGTATTCATGATGCTCTTTGTGTTGCAAGGAATCTGATCATCAACAACTCAATTGTGTATGGTGGTGGCTCAGCAGAGATATCTTGCTCAATCGCTGTTGAAGCTGCTGCAGATCGGCATCCTGGAGTTGAGCTGGTAATTTCTTGTTTCGGAACTGGTAGTTACAGAAGAAGGCCTATATTTGTTTCTGATTGCGCTTTCCTATTTTACGCAGTATGCAATCAGGTCTTTTGCTGATGCTTTGGATGCTATTCCACTGGCTCTAGCGGAAAACAGTGGTTTGCCACCGATTGATACTCTGACCGTGGTAAAATCCCATCATGTCAAGGTATGTTTTTCCTGTTGCTTTTGATATCATTCTATGATATTAGTTGTCAGCGGTAATATTAAAATTCCCCGCGACTCCTCCCTCCAAACCCTAGCCGCCGCCGCCCCCTCCCTCCCTCCCCCCCCCCCCCCCCTCCTCCCTCCCGCGTCCGCGCCGTCCCGCGGCGGCCGGGCGCGGCCCCGTCCTCCCCGCACAGGAAGCTCCTCCGAGCCAGCTCCCCTCGCCGCCGTCGGCTGTGGCCGCCGGGCGCGACCCGGTTGGCGACGCTGGCGGCGGCGGGCCCCTCCTACTCTCTCTCTCGTGGGTGCGGCGCGGGCCGAGGTCACGGTAGGGAGCGGCGCGCTTTGCAGGGGCGTGCCGGCACGGTCGTCCCGACGGCGGCGTGGTGACTTGTTCCGGCGGGCTCCTGCGGCGGCGGTCTTCGGCAAGGCGTGGTGGTGGCTAGGCGGTGCAGCGGCGCCCGGCGGGGGAAGCCTCCTGCAGCGGGGTGGCCGGCGCGTGTGCGGGCTGGATCTGGGCCAGGCGGGCCCAAATCTGCCGACACGAGCTGCGGGCCGGATCTGGGCCAGGCGGGCCCAGATCTGCCGGCGGGCGCCGCCTCGGCCTGCTGTGGCGGTTCCATGGCTTGGCCGGTGTCGACGCTGCACTTCGTGGTCAGGTTTGTGGCGTGGTGGTGGTGGATGGTGCGTAGCTGCGGCTGGGACCGTGACCCTCCGGGCGTCCTCCCCCCTTAGCCTCCGCATCGATCCGAGTTGGCGAGCTTCATCCTGGCGGTTGGTGGGCGGCTGCAGCTGGGACCGCGACCCTTCGGGCGTCCTCCCCCCCAGCCTCTGCATCGGTCCGTGGCCGGCGGCATGCTCACGGCGGCGAGTGGTGGTGGCGTGGTGGAAGCTCCGCCTGCGGGCTGCAGCAAGGTGGCGGGATCTGTACGGGCCACGCGGGCCTGGATTGATCCAGCTACCGTGTCCGGTCGGCATCCGCCGAGAGGCGGCGGAGGGAGGCCCCTCCAGTGGGCGGCTGCGCGCTAGGTTTCCCTCTCCGACCCGTCGTTTCTGCAGTGTGTTTGCCCTCGCGTCATAGGTTGGAGTGCGCAGATGCCGGGGCGGCGGCCCTGGGTGGCGGGTCACATGGGTTGCTCTCCGGCGAGCACCATGGTGACGGTGGTGGCTGCATCGTTTGGTTGTGTGGGCAACAAGGGGTGCAGCGGCGGGTAGCTCGGGCACGTCTCTGGCGTTGCCTGGATCTGGATTGGTTTCCTTTTCGCTTACGCCCTACGACCCTCTTCGTGCCACGGGGGAGGGAACGAGCGAAAGCTTATGACGGCGGCGACGCCCGCGGGTGCCGTTATCCTATTGGGGACGTCGTCTTGGTGATCTTCCTCGTGTCAGGGCTCCAGGTGAAAACCCAAGTCCTTTGGACTCGGCGGCGGCGACGCTTTGCGCCGTTACCCTCTTGGGGGCGTTGTCGTGGAGCTCAGGGGAGTTAGGGCGTAGCGTGGAGCTGGTGTGCTTGTCCGGCTACGTAGTCGTGGTTCGCTGTGGCTTCTGTAACTCGGTTTTCTTAGGATCTTCTTTGTAAGAGGGCTACCTCACTACTTTGTATCGTTCGGCCGGTTCTTGGGCGTTGTGCTGTCTGGCCCAGCAGCGGTCTCAAACGGTTTGGCTTTATTTATAAAGCGGAGCGAAAGCCTGTTTCGTGGATATTAGTTGTCAGCGTCCTTAACTGTAGCCAATTGCACCAACTCTGTTGTTGCCAATATGCTTAGACCTCACCCTTGTACAGTTATACTACTTTTTTGTCGCATTTTGTTTGTAGGCTTGTGTTAGATTTCGTTTCGGAAGTGCATGTCTTGTTAGTCCTTTTTATCTTGGAAGTGCATGTCCACACAACTTGTACTTTTTGTGCATGTCCACGTCGAGTCCTTTTTGTCTTGTTAGATTTCGTTTCGGAAGTTCCATTTTGGAAGTGCATGTCTTGTTAGTCCTTTTTATCTTGTGCCGAGTGTTCTTAGTGCTGTGCTGTATCATGATTTGAACTCACGAGTAAGCAGTGTTGTGAGGGATCCATAAGCATCACTTAACAAGTATACCGTGCGGGTGGTTTTGCTACCTTTTCCATTTGTCTTCTATTTTGTGGAATGCAGTAAAGAATTCTTTAGCATAAATGAGGTTCTTAATGTAACTAGCATGGTGGCCCTCGCAAATGCGAGGGCAACATCTATAATTGGTTAAATGTGTTCAAGTAATAACATATGGTTTCATTGATATCAATAACGTTATTTTTCATGATGTCACAATAAACAAAATTGTTCACCAAGTACCGCAAAAGTTTCTGTACGCAATATACCATGTTTCCGAGTAACATCTTTGGCACTCTCAAATTTGTTATCCAGTGATTACCATGCCATATGTTGAAACACAGTATGGTAGTTTAGTTATCTTTGATAAAATATCGTTGAATGAAGATAAAACGGTTTATCCTGTTTAATAGATAGATCACATTAAAACTTTTTTTTATGCGGTAGGGGAAGGCCATACAGCGGTTTTGTTTTCAAATAATAAGAAAACAAATCTGCGTCTGTGGGGACTTGAACCTGGGTGACTGGGTTGTATATCCACTTCCCTAACCAGGTGAGTTGGGCTCACTTGTTGATCACATTAAAAATTGAGTAGTATCTTGTTTTGATGCTTCGTTTTCTTATTTATTCACTTCATGTCGCAGTGTGTGCAACACTTTAAAAAAAATGAACGCGTTTTTTTTGCTATTATTTATTATATGAATATCCTGTTAAGGATAAATTATTTTGTTTTAGGCATATTCGTTTACATGTTTATTCATCAGTTTTCAAAATTAGAGAAGTGCGAATCTAAATTCTCCAGACTCTTACCTTTTTTTAATCTTCATTCAATGGTTGTACGCATCCGTATAAATGTATTTTTTGTGTTATGCAAAATTACTGTGTGGCTTAAATAACATAGTTCAAGAATATTTAATTAGTCAACAATTTGGTTGTGCAATTGAATTGACATGTGATATCATGTTGATTTTGTTACCTGAAAGAAAACAATATACAATAGTCCAAACATGTCTACTAAACAAACCAAGCAATATCCATGAAAATAATTCATAATAATAAAGTGAATGCTTTTCAATTCCTCGGATTAAAATAATAGTGGTACACTATGCTCGGATCCTAAATATGAAACATATCTATCTCGAATCTGTGGTGAATCATTAAGTCAAAATATTATAATAATGTGAGGGACATTCTCATTGATAGTGTCTCGACTAATGTTATCTCTTCGTCAGTTTTGAATGATTGGGGCTTTGTGTCTCATTAAGTCGGAATATCCGTTGAGTGGAAGGACATTCACATCCTCGTGAGAAGTGATTACTCTTGTAATTTCCTTAGTGTGATGGGCGCTCCCGTTGATAGTGCGAGTAATGTTGCCATTTCGTTAATATTCAAATTTCACGACTCCGGAAGGCGTTTTGTGAGAGTGTTTGTATGGTCAAATAAAATTGTTATGTGTGTGTACTAAATAATAGAATAATGTACGTTGTGCGAATAATGTTGTGACTTCATTAATTTTAAAATTCCATGACTCTAAGCTCTTGCAGACGTTATGCGGGTTTTTTGGTTAAATACGATGGTAGTTGAATTTATTTTCATTTATGTGTACTCAATCATAAAAACAACGTACTCTCCAATCACAACAATCATGTGTTCTAAATTTAGTCACAATCAAACTTTATAAATTTTGACTAAATATATAGGAAAAGATATCGATATCTAAAATTTACAATCCTTATTATTAGAATCGTCACAAAACGTATTTTCATGTTATGCAAAATTATTTAGGAATACATATTTAGTCAAACTTTATAAAATTGGACTTTGATTAAACAAAGAAACATGGTAAAAATAGAGGAATTTCTTACCTATCAATTTCTTCTGAACTGTCCATATCTTTACTCCTACCCTTTTGCCACCACATGTTTAAGAAAGTTCTGTTTTCGTTCGAAAAAGTCGTACAGTTTGGGTGCATGACCGTTGTTCCTAGGGATCTCATGCAGCACGTCATATTTAGCGGATCGATTAGTTATGAAGCCGGCCGGCCGGGAGGCCGGATCGATATGTACGTAACGTGTCGGTACGTATTGTGTACACGTATGGGACATTTTTTTGAGGGAACATTTTTTGAGGGAACGGAACGTAATTTGGTTTAGGGGACGTGATTTGGTTTTTTTCTTGAGGGAACTGTATGTTTGCAGCTATCGTGTCAAGACAGTACTCCCTATTCGTTTTTAAACCGACGGTATGTTATTGTATCAGACATCTTACGTGACTTCATTAAATCCTAACCACTTATTTTAGATCTAACAACTAAAATTAATTTAGATGATGTGGCTTATTGTGGTGCCTCGAAAAACTAACTCATTTTGCTTTTAGTATATAATAGATAGATGGTCTAGAGGGGTGCTGTAATCTGGATAAAATTATGTCTCGTTCCTTGATTTGTTACTGCCAGGAACCAAGTGGTTTTTCTGAGTTCTGTATTAAATATTGGTCATTCCTTCTGAACTGACGAACATTTCGTTTTTGAACATATTTCTAGGAGAACAATCCCGTTGTGGTATTGATTGCAATGATGTTGGTACCAATGACATGAAAGAGCAGAATGTTTTCGAGACTCTGATTGGCAAGCAGCAGCAGATCTTGCTGGCAACACAGGTCGTCAAGATGATCCTCAAGATCGATGATGTTATCACGCCTTCTGAATATTGATGAAGCCTGGGAAGAACAGAAATGGACCGTGCTAGGTGACATGTGCTCCATTAGACAGCGTTTTCTACGGGTTGGTTTAGATTCGCTCTTAGAATTCTGACATGGAGTGGTCGCTTGTTTTGTTTAATGAGCTTATCTTCGTGGCGCTTGCTCGATCATTGTAACTTTGGCGTGCACACTCTGTATAGCTTGAGACGATAGCACAAATCCTGTTGATGCCATTTTAGTCCTTTGTGTGTTGTTCAGATGCTTAATGCTATGGTTTGGACCATTATTTTGTCAGCTTTGCAGTGAGTGTTCATCTTCTTAGTTGCTTTGTCTATTGTATTGGGGTCGCTTTGGTTGAATGCTGCAGAGAGTGTGTACTGAAGAATGTTGCTTCAGTCAAGCTTTTCCATTACCGGGAATTGTACACTTCTGGAGTTAATTCTTTGCGTAAGTCTGTTTTTGCGAAGTGTCATCAGGTCTGACATTTATAACAAGGTATGCTCTGTGAACATAAAGATTGGACATCATGTGAGAGAGCATCTGCCAGAACGGGAACTCGGGAAGTAAAGAAAACAAACATGGTTGCCATGACAACTTGTATAGTACTCCCTCCGTTCCATATTAGATGACTTCCTTTTATCAAAAAGTTGATGTATCTAGACTTATAGCATATCTAGATACATCCACTTTTGTCAAAATAAAAGTCATCTAATTTAGAACGGAGGGAGTATATGACATGGATTGTGATTGTTTGAAACTGATTTTTAGTCCTGTTCACTTGGGTTTGTGATGAGAATTGATGTCGGAATTTGAGAGTATTATACCTTGTTAAATGTGTGAGTTTAAAAACGTGGATGAATGATGATACTTGGGTTTGTGATGAGAATTGATGTGGGAATTTGAGAGTATTATACCTTGTCAAATGTGTGAGTTTAAAAACGTGGATGAATGATGATCTTTTGGAGTGAATCAAACACGACAAGATTTGCAGAAAGCGAGACATGGTCAGATGAAGTTGCTATCTCGGAAGCCTGTTTCGAGGAGACATGGTCAGATGAAGTTGGCCGCAGCGACGAGCTAGTCGCAAAACGGCCTCAATTTCCAGCGAGAAATTATTTCGTAGTAGTGTTCCATCCAATTATTACTACTCAGCGTCCATGGCCTTTACTTGCAAGCAAGAGAGAAAACTAAGACAACAGACAAATAATGTGAAATTGTGAATGAATACAGACTTTGAGTGAAGGAAGAGAAACGAAAACAGAACGAAAAATATGCGAAGAATGTGCATAACCATTTAACACATCTAGCGTTTTTTTTCTCTTTCGTCAATTCCCAGTCCCAAGCTCAATTACCAGGACCCCAGGGAAGAGATCTCGGGAGTTGCCTCCTATAATTTCCTATCCCCTTCAACGCGGGTTTTTTCACAACTATGAGGATGTCCACCTTTTTATCATGACTCTTGATTTTACATCCTATGGACGATATTATTCCTACCATTTGATGTGTTAATAAAATAAAATAAATGTTAACGCGTGGTTTTAATTTTTTTAATCAATGCATGTACATAAACTTTATATCACTACATGAATCTAAAAAATAAATTATGATAATGCATTAATATTTGATGATTCATTGATTATTTATGCACGGATCGTAAAACATTTTGGACGTATGAGATAAGAGGAGGACATCCTATTAGTTGTGAAGTTCCATTTTCCTGTCCCCTTCCCTCTAAAACTCCTATGCCTTCCAACCATATGTACCTATTTAATTCCCATTTCCTAGTTGTAATTCCCTCCAACCAAACTCGTTGCAAAGGGACCATTTGGCAAGTAAAAAGAACTTCGGAAAAGGTGTGGGAACTGTGGATCCTGTCAGCAATTGACCCTTCTATCAAAAGTTCATGACAAAATGAACGCCTTGGCCGTGGAGGTCGTACTTACTAACACCGTGTTTACTCAGGGTTCATGCAACCGATTTTCTCAAAATTTCTACAGATCTCATATACTCCGGTTAAGATGATATAAAATCTAGGTTATCGGTCTTGAAAATAATCATTGGTTGTCAACCCAAGATCCTTTGAATTTTGTCTAACTCTATCAACTGAGCTACGGTTTAGTCATCTTCATATATGCATTGGTATTCTCGGAGAGGGCTATTCAATGGTGGAATTTAATCTAGTGACATAATTTGTGCCTCCTCCTATCTCGTACCAGGCGATTTTTTTTCCAAAGTCCTCCTAGTTTTCTATCGCCAATTGTTTCGAAGTAGTCACATTATTTTAAATATTGATGTCCAACTTTCTAATATGTGATAGAACCATCAATTGTGAGCACGAGAGATCATATTTCGCATGCCCAAAAGGTTCTAGTCCAAGAGTTCAAAATAGTTGGAGTTCATAATCATATTTTTGTTTCAATTAGTTATTGCAGCTTACAAACTTTTGTGGATGAATACATGCCTCTCAGGTCGAAGATGTATGGCCGGTATTTATTTATCACACTAAGGCCTTGTTTACTCCAAAGGTTTTTATGGGGATGGGAGGGGATTTGGTGGACACACAATACCCACAAATCTCCACAAGTGTATTCCCCACAATACACTAGTATGGGCTAGAGCATTTTGTTCTAGGAAAAAATGAGGTGGTTGGTGGGGGATATTTAGGGATTATCTATTCTAAAACTGGACTAGTAAAAAGACTACTGGGCTTCCGGGATTCGATATAATCCCATCCAATTTCCTAAAATATAGTAAAAGTAAACAAGGCCTAAGAATATATCTTTTCACGGGCGATGTGGGATGCTAATATCGTATTGAATTATCCCTTCTAAAAAAATCTGGGAACAAACATGTGTGAAGCTAATTTTGAAGAGTAAGTGGAACAGATCTATCTGAATGAAGGAACACTATTTATACATATGGGAAACAAAAGAATACATTATAGGGAACCAAAAAGAATCTAGGAACAAAAATGTATGAAGATAATTTTGAAAAGTAAGTGGAACAAATCTATCTGAATGAAGGGACAAAATCTATGCATAAGGGAAGAAAATACATGATCACATGGCAAAAAAAAAAGAATCTAGAACTAAAAGATGTGTGAGGCTAATTTTGACTAGTAAGTGTAACAAATCTATCTGGACGAAGGAACACAATTTATACATATGGGAACAAAAGAGAACATCATAAGGAACAAAAATAATATAGTAACAAAAATGTCTGGTAATTTGGAGGAGTAAGTGGAACAAATCTATCCAAACGAAGGAACACAATGTATACGTATGGGAACAAAAGAGAACACCATATGGAACAAAAATTCTAGGAACCAAAAAATTGTGAAGCTAATTTTGAGTAGAAAATGGAACAAATATTTCTGAAAGAAGGAACAGAATTTATACATACACGAACAAAAGATAACATCACAGGGAAAGAAGAAATCCAAGAACAAAAAATTTGTGAAGCTTATTTTGATTAGTAAGTGGAACAAATCGATCAGAACGAAGGAACATAATTTATACATATGAAAACAAAAGTAAACATCATAGGGAATAAAAATAATATAGGAATAAAATGTGTGAAGCTAATTATGAGAGCTAAGTAGAACAAATAAATATGGAGGAATAAACAAAAATTATACATACGGGAACAAAAAGAACATCACAAGGAACAAAAATATGTGAAGTCTATTTTGAAGAGTAAGTGGAAAAAATCTATATGGATGATGAAACAAATAATTATATACATTGGAACAAAGAGGAACATCACAAGGAACAAAAAAAGAATTCAAAAACAAATTTTATGGACATAATTTTGAAGAGTAATTGAAACATATCCTTTCTACATAAATAATAAGAACTAGGGACGTTAAAACATCCTTGGACATGGAGGAACAAAAAAAAAATTTGCAGAACTAATTTTCTATAATAGGGAAGAAATCGTTTCTAAATCATAAAGAACAAAAGTGTTATACATGTGAAAAGAGAAGGTACAGCATCTGGAACAAAAAGTAATTAAAAGGTAAATAAAAAGGGAAATAGAAATAAAAAATGAGTTAAAGAAACATATGAAAAGAAGAAGAAAAAAATGCACGCACGTATACATAAGGAACCAACATACAAAGAACGAACACTCGATCCGAAAAAAAGGAAGGCAATGCTAGGTTTTGTCGTTGCATGTACTCGCTAGCTCATTGTCGTACATACCGAAAATAAGCTAGTAGCACAAGCGTTAATGGGCCGAGCCCATGAGAAAATTCTTGTAGCGAAACGGTGCTGCAAATCGCACAGGCGATATGAAAAATTCCCCATGTGTTCGCATCCAAAGGGGCACATGTACGAGTTAGTAGGAGCACAAAGAATGTGAGCACCTTAATAAATGAAATCAAATTGAAGGTTAAATTCCACCACTAGATAGCCCTCTCTGAAAGCATTAAGATAGATATGAAGATGGCGAATTTGAGTGTTACATCGAAGGATCTTAGATTGCAACCAGTACTTGTTTGCACCAAAAAGCTCTCAAAGATTATCCCTTAATAAGAAGTGACGAAATCAAAACATTAAAATATGAAAGTTTGATTTATTGATCATCATAATCGAAGATAGAATGAGATCTTAGGACAATTTTAAAAATTCAACTGCATGACACGCATGACTAGGGCGCCGTGCTAGTAAGTCTTGTGCCCCACCCAAGAAGTCATGCAAAAAAAACATGCCCGAATATGTCGACGTTGAAAGAACATTTCTTAATCCCTAATGTTTTGTGTGTTAGTTAACAATACCAATGACGTACTAACAATAATGCTAAGTATTTCAGTTAGGGTATAATTATAAATCATATGCATCAAAGCCAAAAATACAAAGAAGAAGTTGTTCTGTAAATGTTCCAGGAACCGGAATATTGGAACCGGAAATTCCCAGGGCCGGAATTTCCGGTTCCCCAGAACTTCGCAGAAATTTGACTAAGGAAAAGTTGAAAAGTGGTTCTGCCTTCAACCGGAAATTCCGCCCGGAAATTTCACTGAACCGGAATTTCCGAGTGACCCTCAGAAGGCACAAGGATTTTGGCTAAGGAAAGAAGCTGAAGACGTTCTGTCTCCAACCGGAAATTCAGCCCGGAAATTTCACTGAACCGGAATTTCCGGGTGACCCTCAGAAGCTTCAAGGAAATTGGCTAAGGAAAGAAGCTGAAAACGTTCTGTCTCCAACCGGAAATTCAGCCCGGAAATTTCACTGAACCGGAATTTCCGGGTGACCCTCAAAAGCTTCAAGGAAATTGTCTAAGGAAAGGAGACGAAGACGTTCTGCCGTCAACCGGAAATTCAGCCCGGAAATTCTCTTTGAACCGGATATTCCGGGTGATCGGAATTTCCGGTCATGACTTATACCGGAATTTCCGGGTCTTCGAGACAGCCAACGGCCAAATTTTGGGGAGAGCTATAAATACCCCCTCACTCCCTCAAGAACAGCTAGCTCTCTGATTTTCTCTCTCCCCATTCTCAAGAAAGCTCAAATCTTCAAGATCTCCCAATCCCCCCACTCAAATCCGTTGATCTTTGGAGTATTGAAAGAGAAGGCCCCGATCTACTACTTCACCGAAGCGATTTGCATTTCCTCCCCATTCACTTGGGGATTTTGTGGCTAGGGTTTTCTTTGGGAAAACCTAGCTCACCATTGTTGCTTTCTTGGTGTTGCCTTGACCTTTTGTGGTCCTTGACCTGTTGTGGTCATCTTGAGAGCCCCCAATTAAGTTGTGGGTGTGTGCCTCAAGCTTGTTGTAAGGGATTCGATCTCCGCCCCAAAGGGGATCAATAGTGGAAGGTGAACTCGCAACCTTTGTGGTTGAGTTCATCGGAGAAGAAGGTGAGCCTTAGTGGCGTTGTGGTCAACCTGTTGTGGTGACACACACCTCTCCAACGAGACGTACACCCTTGTGGTGGAACTCGGGATTATACATTCGTCTCCGCGTGCTTCACTTGGTTCCCCTAATCCTTACTCCCTTACTTGCTTGTTTCGCACCTATATTTATCTTGTATCTTGTTTAATTGCTTAGCTTGTCATTTAGGTAAATTCACCTTAGTTGCATATCTAGAGAATTTACCTTTGAGTTAAGCCCAAATTGAAAAGAGTTAAAATTTGTAATAGCACCTATTCACCCCCCCCCCCCCCCCCCCCCCCTCTAGGTGCCGGATTCCCGTTCAATTGGTATCAGAGTCAGGTTCACTTTTAAGGGCTTTACCGCCTAAGTGATACGATGTCGGAATCCGAAACCGAGAGGGCCGCCCGCGAGTTGGAGTTGGCGGAGGCGCATGCCAAGGGGGCAACCATGGGCGATCTCAACTTGTTGAAATCATCCATGGAGGCCCAATTCCTAAAGATGAATGAATTGCTTCATGCAATTTTGAATTCTAAGGAAACCTCGAATACTTCTCCCTCAACCCCACTATCTCCCAAGGAGAAAGGTGATCCCTTCAAGGAATCATCTTCGGGTGAGTCCAAGGAAACGCCTCCGGGTATTTCTTTGGAAAAGGATGGAAAGGGTGAATCACTTAGCTCCACCAAACCCCCACCATCCGGAGAGAAATATAATGAAGTCTTTCACACCTATTCTCCGGATCCTCCCATTCCACACCCTCATGTTAACATTAGAACCGATCCCCCAAAGCTTAAACCTCAACATTTTTCTCAATGGCAATTTCAAATGAAGTCTCACATTTGCAGTGCTTACATGGAGTTATGGCGCATCATTCAAGTTGGATTCAAGGCCAATGACCCAACCAACTTGACAAGGAGAGAGGTGGTTGATGGTCAACTCAACGCCACCGCTCTCAACCAGCTTCAAGTGGCCGTTGGAGAAAAGGACATGCCTCTCATCCAACATCTCTCCACCGCCAAAGAAGTTTGGGATGCTCTTTCCGGCATTTTTGTCGGTAATGAGAGCATGAAGAAGAACCGGTATGATGCCTTGTGCAACGAGGTGGAAGGGTTCTTCAAATTGGATGGTGAAAACCATGAGGACATGTACCGGAGGTTGGTGGCCATCGCTACTACCTTTAGAAGCCTCGGTGCGGTCTACGTTGATGACCAATGGATCAAGAGGAAGTTCGTGAGCACACTCTTGCCCTTTGAGGAAGCGGACTTGAAGACCTTACAAGGAAGGCATGATTACGCCAAGTTGACATCCAATGAAGTCATGCAAGAGATGACCGCCTACAAGGTTGCCGCGAAGATTGCTCAAGACGCAAGAGCAAGAGCTATTGGGATGCACAAGTACGCATCGGTTGCCTTGAAGGCCACCGTTGAAGAAGAAGATGATGATGATTGTGATGACCCTATCGAGCTATCACATGATCATTACCAAGGTTCTCTCAACCAACATCTTGCTCTTACGGCTCGAAATTTTTGGAAGAATCCCTCGAAGGCCAAAGCAAGGATGGATAGGAAGTTTCCAAACAATGGAAAGAACCAAGGTAACAAGTTGAGGACTTGCTATAATTGTGATGACAAAGGCCACTTTGTTGTAGATTGTCCATGGGAGAGGAGAGAAGAGCATGGTGGGAGGCTCGTGGCCAAGCCCAAGAGCAAGGGGCCACTACCCATGAAGAAGAAGCCCTTCTTCAAGAAGAACCAAAAGATTGTTTTGGTGACAGAAGAGCAATATCCCTCCGATGATGAAGAGAGTGACAAGGAAGACACTCGAAATGAAGTGGCCGCTATAGCCACTACCTCTACCACTTCATCACTCTTCTCATCCCCAAATGAGAGCCCCATCATCAAGAATGCAAGATGCCTTATGGCTAAGGCATCCGAGGTAAAATTGCCTCCTGCTTCTATATCCCATGATCTTGATGATGAAGTTAGTCTTGAAATCAAACAAGAAATTATTGCTTTTGATGAATTCATGACTAACTTGCAAGGGGTTGGCAAGAAACACTTTGGCTCTCTTATGAGTCGTATAGGTGAGCTTGAGGATGAGCTTGAGCTCAAAGGTGAGATTGAGAGAGAAGATGCCCATGCTAAGGCATCTCTCCAATCTTCTCTAGAAGATGAACAAGAAGCTCATGCTCTTCTTCAAGAGCAACTTAAAACTCTTGTGGAGTCTCATAACTCCGATGTTGCCAAGCTAACTAAGAATCGTGATCTTTACTTTGCTAGATATAAACTTGTGCAAAATGAGAAGGCCGAGTTTGTGGCTGCTCATGCCAGACTAGTGGAAGACTTTGAGTCACTTGACAATGCTCACAAGGCATTGACAAGTGAACATGATCTTCTTACCAAGTCTCATGATCAACTTCAAACTCGGTTATCAAACCTTGAGAAACCTAGCACCTCCACTTCTTTAAATGATCATGCTATTGTTATTGAGGATGTTTCTAGGGTGAAGTTTGTTTCTTCCATGGCAACTACGGCCAAGACCTCTCTTGATAAAGGTAAGAAGACACTTGCTACTCCACTCTATGAGAAAGTGCCTCACAAGGGAAAAGAGGGTCTAGGCTATGTTGCCAAGGAGAAGAAGAAGACCAAGCCCACGTTAGCCAAGAAGGATGACGTTGCGAGTGGAAGTGTCACAAGGGGCACACCCACTCGTAATGACTTTGCGGGCGTATCTAACCCCAATTATGCTTTATATGTTGACTACTATGGGGATGTTTATGCTAGATACATTGGTCCATTTGATGGTTACATTGATTATGCTATTTGGGTTCCAAAGACCCTTGTTGCTAACCAAAAAGCACCCATTGCAAAATGGGTACCTAAGTCAAAGAATTGATTTTGTGTAGGGCCTTGTTTCCGGCGGATCGAAATGGATAATTGATAGTGGGTGCACTAGTCACATGACCGGAAGCAAGGAGCTTGTAACGGAGTTGAGGCCTAATGATGATCAAGTAACCGTTATATTTGGTGATAAATCAAAGTCTAAGGTAATGGGACTCGGCAAGGTGGTAGTGGCACCGGACATCACTCTTGTGAATGTCTTGCTTGTCGAATCCCTAGGTTACAACTTACTCTCCGTTCATTCTTTATCTAAGTTGGGTTTCTCGGTTATCCTCTTGCGGAGCAAGTCTCTCAATGTTGCTTTCGTTGGGTACATTGAAAATGAGCTCTATGTGGTTGACTTCTCCGGAGTCACCACTTCTCATACAATGTGCCTATTCGCTAAAGCGGACTTGGGTTGGTTGTGGCACCGCCGCCTAGCCCATGTCAACATGAGAACTTTGCAAAGTCTCCGAAAAGGTGGCCATATCCTAGGACTAAAAGACCATGTTTCTTTCTCGAATGATCGGATGTGTAGGGCTTGTGTTGAATGAAAGATGCATGATTCCCCCCATTCAAGCAAAACCATCATTTCGTCAAAGAGGGTTTTGGAGCTCCTCCATGTTGACCTCTTTGGTCCTATTCCGGAAGCTAGTCTTGGTGGGAAGAAATATTGCTTGGTTATTGTTGATGATTATTCAAGATACACATGGGTCTTCTTCTTCAAGACGAAGATGGAGACTCAACAAACAATCATCGACTTCTCCAATGAAGCTCAACGTCAACACAATGTCCCAATCTTGGTGATTAGGAGTGACAATGGGTCCGAGTTCAAGAACTATACGTTGAATGGGTTCCTTAGTGAACAAGGGATTCGTCATCAATATTCCGCTGCTTATACTCCCCAACAAAATGGTGTAGCCGAAAGATAGAACCGCACTCTCATTGAAATGGCAAGATCGATGATGGCCGAGTTCAAGTCCCCAAACAACTTTTGGGCCGAAGCCGTCAACACCGCTTGTCATTTTTCGAACCGGCTCTTCTTTCGCAAAGAACTCATGAAGACACCCTATGAAGTGCTTACCGGGAACAAGCCCAATATCTCCTACTTCCGAGTCTTTTGTTGTAAGTGTTTTTATCTCATCAAAGGTGCTCGTTTAGTAAAGTTTCATACTAGGTCTCTTGAAGGGACATTTGTTGGTTACGGTGCCGAATCCCACACTTATAGAGTCTATGACAAGTCTTCACGCATTGTCATAGAATCTTGTAGTGTGGTGTTCGATGAGAATGATGGCTCCCTTGTGGAGCAAGTTGGTGTTTCCGATGTAGGTGATGTTCAACCTCAAGATGCTATCCTAAGGATGGGAGTGGGTTTTCACCGCCCCGTCGAAGTCTATTATGAAGTTGATCAACAAGAACCAAGCTCTACGCAAGTGGTAGCTACTTCCTCACAGGAAACCCAAGACAACAACACCATGCCCAACATGTCCAACCAAGAAGATGGACAAGTACCTTCAACTGCTCCAGGAATTCCCGGAGAGCCGGAAAATCCGGTTCAGCCTGATGTCGGAAATTCCGGTGGCTCGGAATTTCCGGTTCAGGGTGAACCCGGAATATCCGGTTCTGCTGAAATTCCCGGTGGCAGTTCGCAACAAGGCCAAGATCAACATACTCACTCATCTCATGAAGTCACTCCAAGGGTTGATCAAGGCCATCAAATCGGTCAAGGCGGAGACAAGAATGATCAAGATGATCAAGTGATTCCTCCCACCACAAGAAGGGAGATCGAGGTCCGCCGTTTGAATCGAGTTGGCACCGCTCAAGAATTGAGAGCCCTCTCTCTTGACAAGGTTCTTGGAGATGTAAGAAGCAAGGTTTCCACCCGAAGACAACTAGCAAGTTTTAGTGAGCATCAAGCTCACATCTCCATGGTGGAACCAAAGAAGGTGTTTGAAGCGCTTGAGGATCCAGATTGGCTTGAGGCCATGCACGATGAACTCAACAACTTCAAGCGCAACAAGGTTTGGAAGTTAGTGGAAAGACCCAAAGATTGCCGCAACGTTATCGGCACTAAGTGGATATTCAAGAACAAGCAAGATGAGCATGGCATAGTGGTGAGGAACAAAGCAAGATTGGTGGCTCAAGGCTTCTCCCAAATTGAAGGCATTGACTTTGGAGAGACCTACGCGCCTGACGAGGGATGTCCTCGGCAATCCTAGAGTCGAGTACCCTAGGTATATTTTGAGGGAGAAGATGTGCGTGCTGGTAGTTCCAGACGGCTGACAAGCAAGGATTTACCCAGGTTCGGCCCCTCATCGTGAGGTAAAGACCTACTCCTGCTTGTCTGATTATGATGATATATGAGGTACATGGTGGCCGCAAGGGCGATATGATGAGAGGCGATCTCTCTATGCTATATCTAATTGTGTCTATGTTGTGGCTATAATGTTGCGATCTGTCTATGGGGGTGCCCCTCCCTGGCTTTATATAGGGAGCCAGGGAGGGTTTACAAGAGTCCTAGTAGACTACGAATAGGAATCCTTGTCTTGTCCTTCAAGTTATTTCCTTAACAGCTTCTTGGTCTTCATTGGGTCACCCGGTGGGCCTTCGTCTGGGCTGAACCAGGTATACCAATAGTGGGGTGCCCGGAGGGTTTGTTGTTGTTGATGTTGAATCGCCAGCTCCCGAGCTTAGGCACACGTGTGCTTATGCCATCTTCTTCCCGAGTCGACGATATGTCAAGTATGCGCAGTCGGAGCTGATGTAGAGATTTTGTTATTGAAGAGGAAGTCGATGCGGCGGCCGAACGTCCAGCCCCCGAGTCCTTTTTGTCGAGTGGGCGACGCGGAGTCGATGTTGCGGAGTCGAAGAGGGCACGAGAGTCTCCATGTCGAGTGCTGCGATGAAGTTTTGTTGTTTGCCGTTGATGACGAAGCGCCAGCCCCCGAGTGCATATACGCTCTTCTAGGGGGCAGGCTATTTGTGTCGATACCGCAGGCGCGATCGTTGTTGTGATATTCGATGAAGTTGTTGTCGAGGCGCGGGCGTCGAAATTTTCCGAGTGAGTTTGTAGTCGATACTGATGCGGCTGCGATGGTCGCGAGTCGAAGGTGGTCGAGGTTGAAGCGGGCTGTCGCGCTCTTGTTGTTGATGATTTGATCGACAGCCCCGAGCGTGAGGTACGCCTTTTTCCGCGTTGATGGCGGTTTTTTGGACGCCCGTCGAAAATGCGTAGTGTCGCCACACCATGTGCCGCCACCGTCAGTCGCCAGTCCGTCGAGTACATGCAGTTGAAACTGATGCGCCGTTTCGCCGAGGCGGGCAAGGCAAATTTTGATCTTGCAAAATTGATATGCAAAAATAGTGCAGGCCAAATACAAAAGGTTTGCGTATCATAAAATTTAATTTGTATAACCATATATGAAGTAAATAAACAGGAAGGAAAGCACCTGATACTCGAGGGGGCCACGGCCGCAAGCGGTGGCGACTGGCGAGGCTGGAGCCTGCGAGGTGTGCGACTGGAGAGTTGCCTTTTTTCCATCCATATACGAGTACAGTAGTATTGAATCACCGCGACTATTTTTATCCACGTGAGTGCTAGGAGAGTAGCACTCGGTTTGGGCTTCTTTCTTTTTTAGTACGTGACCTGCCTTTTTATTTTTCAATCTGTAAACGGATCGTGACCCGAGCTACATTGGACTGCTAATCCAATTCGTCTTCCAGACTAAGTTTGCGTAACAAATCTCGTCAGGTCGACGGATCTTCTCAGTCCTCCTGATTGCTGTGCGGGTTGTCTCTTAGATCCCCGGGTGAATTTATGAACCGTGGAAGCCGGCCGGTGACGAGGATGCAGCAGCCAAGACTGGATCGATCTGTGCATATGAGCTGTGATTTGAGCGCTGATCCGTGGTGACGGTCGGCGCCTTTGTTGATATAGATTTGAAGTCATTGTTTTTGTAGATAGGATCGGCTCAGCCATACACGTGGACAGCGTCGTCGTTGAGCCCCCGTGCGCTGATCTTGATACGGCGAGTCGCCATTGTGGTCGATGAAGATTGGATCAGTCGCGGTCAGCATGGAAAGTCGCCGCCGCCGTCACCCGACGAAGTTGTCGACTATTTTGTTGATGATGGATTCGGTCGCGTCGCCTGCGATGTGATGTAGATGAGATCTATTATGCTCGGAATGCCGCCGCCACATGAGGAGTTGTCGACTGCTTTGCCGCCACATGAGGAGTTATCGACTGACGAAGTTGTCGACTGCTTTGCCGCCACATGAGGAGTTATCGACTGACGAAGTTATCGACTGCTTTGCCGCCACATGAGGAGTTATCGACTGACGAAGTTGTCGACTGCTTTGCCGCCACATGAGGAGTTATCGACTGACGAAGTTGTCGACTGCTTTGCCACCACATGAAGAAGTTGTTGACTGCTTCGCCGCCACATGTGATCTGGATTTTCTTCTCGGATGATGGATTCTGTCGCGTCGCCTGCGATGTGATGTAGATGAGATCTATTATACTCGGAACGCCGCCGCCACATGAGGAGTTGTCGACTGACGAAGTTATCGACTGATGAAGTTGTCGACTACTTTGCCGCCACATGAGGAGTTATCGACTGACGAAGTTGTCGACTGGTCACGTCGCCTGCGATGTGACTTAGATTGGATCTACTATGCACGGAACGCCGCCGGTAGATGCGATCTGGTCGCTTTTGCCTATGAATATTTGACGATGAAGACGACTGAGCCGCCGAAACCGCGATCCAGCACGCTGTTCTTCCCACAGACGGCGCCAATTGACGAGGGATGTCCTCGGCAATCCTAGAGTCGAGTACCCTAGGTATATTTTGAGGGAGAAGATGTGCGTGCTGGTAGTTCCAGACGGCTGACAAGCAAGGATTTACCCAGGTTCGGCCCCTCATCGTGAGGTAAAGACCTACTCTTGCTTGTCTGATTATGATGATATATGAGGTACATGGTGGCCGCAAGGGCGATATGATGAGAGGCGATCTCTCTATGCTATATCTAATTGTGTCTATGTTGTGGCTATAATGTTGCGATCTGTCTATGGGGGTGCCCCTCCCTGGCTTTATATAGGGAGCCAGGGAGGGTTTACAAGAGTCCTAGTAGACTACGAATAGGAATCCTTGTCTTGTCCTTCAAGTTATTTCCTTAACAGCTTCTTGGTCTTCATTGGGTCACCCGGTGGGCCTTCGTCTGGGCTGAACCAGTTATACCAATAGTGGGGTGCCCGGAGGGTATGCCCACGTCAGCGCCCGTGGCTCGACTCGAGTCCATTCGTATACTTCTTGCCTATGCTTCTCATCATAACTTTAAATTGTAACAAATGCATGTTAAAAGTGCTTTTCTAAATGGTCCACTAAGCGAACTTGTTTATGTTAAGCAACCTCCGGGGTTTGAGGACCTCAAATATCCGAACAATGTCTACAAGTTGGATAAGGCGCTCTATGGCCTCAAACAAGCCCCACGTGCGTGGTATGAGCACCTTAGAGAACTACTTGTAGACCGTGGGTTCCAAGTTGGGGAAATCGACCCCACCCTTTTCACTAAGAAAGTGAATGGAGAGCTTTTCATACGTCAATTATATGTGGATGATATTATATTTGGGTCTACTAACAAAGCATTTAACGTAGAATTCTCTAAGCTTATGACCGATAGGTTTGAGATTTCCATGATGGGTGAGTTGAAGTTCTTCCTCGGATTCGAGATCAAGCAATTGAAGGAAGGGACTTTTATCAACCAAGCAAAGTACATTCAAGACATGCTCAAGGGGTTCGGGTTGCTTGAGCTCAAGGGTGCCTCTACTCCAATGCAAACCAAGTGCCACCTTGAGCTCAACCCCAAGGGTAAGGATGTGGATCAAAAGTTATATCGCTCAATGATTGGATCTCTTCTTTACCTTTGTGCATCTAGACCGGATATAGTACTAGCCGTAGGAGTGTGTGCAAGATATCAAGCGGCTCCTAAATAAAGCCATGATCTGGCGGTAAAGAGAATCTTTCGGTATTTGGCTCATACCCCAACCTATGGATTGTGGTACCCCAAGGATGCTCATTTCACTCTATGCGGGTACACGGATTCCGATTGGGCGGGAGATCAAGATGATAGGAAGTCCACCTCCGGTGCTTGTCAATTTATTGGGAGGTCAATGGTAAGTTGGTCTTCTAAGAAGCAAAACTGCATATCTCTCTCCACCGCCGAAGCCGAGTATGTTGCCGCCGCAA
The DNA here is from genome assembly GCA_026929855.1 of Poa annua. NCBI lineage: Eukaryota > Viridiplantae > Streptophyta > Magnoliopsida > Poales > Poaceae > Poa > Poa annua. The sequence continues at coordinate 92,694,484 of CM049437.1, forward strand.
GTTGTTGCACCCAATTACTATGGATGAGGCAGACTTTAAAGGAGTACGGTGTCGATTGCGACAAAGTGCCTCTTCTATGTGACAATGAAAGTGCCATCAAGATTGCATACAACCCGGTGCAACATTCAAGAACCAAGCATATTGAGATCCGCCATCATTTCATAAGGGATCATGTGGCCCGAGGAGACATTGACTTATCTTATGTGGGCACAAGGGATCAATTGGCGGATATCTTCACGAAGCCCCTTGAGGAAGGAAGATTTTGCTTTTTGAGTAATGAGCTCAATATCATTGATTCGAGATCCTTAGCTTGATGGCTTGTACACACACCTAGGGCGCAATAGTATCTTATTTTGTCTAGATATAGGCATGGACATAGGGGGAGTGCGGTCCTAATACGTTGGACCATCCCTCCCCCCATTATGCCGATATTAAGTGTTCGTTTATCTCTATATTCATTCTTATGACTTATGAGCTAAAATGACGAGTATTGGTTGTGTACCCAAGATACATCTTCGCGGTGACATGCCATACGCTCCTACATGGTGGATTCGGCCACCGCCCTCTTCCTCTAGAAGAGTTGGTGTTATTTGGAGCTTATTAATGCTTTTTGCATACTTGTTCATGCTTGTGGGAAACCTACTCAACTTGGCGCTTTATATTCGTTTTGGTTGTTGTAAGTTGGGTATGGTGTACCAATGACAGTTTGGAAATCTATCCCAAGCCTATCTTAACTTGAAAACATTTCTATCTATTGCACACAAGTCATCCGTTTGAGAACTGGGATATTGTTTCAGCAGGTCGGAATATCCGGTCTGTCTTCAGACCGGAATATCCGGTGACTCGGAATTTCCGGTGTAAGTCACACCCGGAATTTCCGGTCGGGCGGTTTGTCTAAAAATATAAGGGCAGGCTCAGAGTGAAGGGCTCATTCGAGCCTTTCTTCCACCCCCGACCTCCTCTCTCTCCAGCCGCCGCCCCTGCCGTCCCAAGGCCTCCCTGGAGCTCTCCGACCGCCGAGGATCCTCTTCCTTGGCCGGATCTGCTCATCCTCCGCCCCGTGGACCATCTTCTCCAAGCAGTTTTCCCCATGGACGAGGGTAACTCTCCTTTTCATCTCTCTTTAGTGCTTGCACTTTGGATCTAGATGTGGAGTAGTTTATTTTGAGAATGCTTGGTGGTAGTGGTCTCTAGTGGTATGCTTAATGGTTTAGATACATTAGATTTGATTTGTATTGGATCGATCTACTTTTAGACCTAGGTCAAATCTGAAAAACTGCTCTGTTCGTTAGACCGGAATTTCCGGTCTGAACATGGACCGGAATTTCCGGTCTGAATTTTTCAGAACTTATCAGTCTTCTGATTGTCTAGGTTTAGGTAGTTTTGATCAATGCAAATCTTCTTTAATGTACCTAGCTTCTTCCCACTGACTTGTGTGTACTTATCTTGTGCTATCCATCTATGCTACCTTCACAGGTGATTCGAGTGGGAGCCCTTCTCCTCCTGAGAGACTCTCAAGGCAAGTCACTCGGAAGGTAAAGGGCAAAGCAGCTGCATCCTCTAGCACGTCCAAGTCCAAGAAAGCCGCTGCCTCCTCAAGCAAGCCTGTGTCCAAGAAGAGAAAGAATGCTCCACCACCCCCTACTCGTCGTCTGCCGTACACCAAGTGGAGTGCTGTTGATTATTCTCAGTTTCGTCAAGGGGATTGGTACCTTAAGCCGAGGGATGAAAACCTCGAGGATCGCCACTTTTGGTGCAAAGAGCAACAATACGTCCTCCATGACGTCTATGGCAGTTTGAAGCATCCCCTCCGCAAGATGCAGCCCTACAACTTCCAAGCTCTACAGAATAAGACCTCCTTTGTTGAAGCCATTCATCTTATCAAGACTATGGGTTTGGAGAGACTTGCCGTCACCCGCTGCAACTACAACTCTCAGCTTGTGCAGCAGTTCTATGCCACTCTTGTGATGAAGGGTGACACAAAGAAGACAATCAAGTGGATGACTGGCGAGACCGCCTGCGAGTCTGACTGGTACGAGTTTGCTGAGGTGTTGGGCTACCGGTTTGATGGTGCTAATCCTCAGGGCCACCGCATGAATCACTCCCACCGCCTCAACAAGAGGGACACCGCACATCTCTATGCTGAGGGTGGCATTCCCGGTCTCTCAAAGGACTTACTCCCTCTATATGATGTTCTTGTGCGCATTCTGCGGGAAAACATTGCTCCAAGTGGTGGGAACAATGACAATGTGGTGGCTCCTCTCTGCAACTTGCTCCTTCTTGCTGACAGCATTGTTAAGAGCACCGATGAAAATATGGATTGTAGGGTTGATGTGATGGATTACATTCACCATGAGATGTATGAGGCCATGACCACCATGGTAACCATTCCCTATGCTCCATACATCATGTTGCTCATCAAGAAGAAGTTTCCGGATTATGACTTTAGTGGCTGTGATATGTTGACTCATGAACTCAAGAAGCTCTATGAGAAGAAGACGGTGGTCAAGCCCCCAAGTGTGCCATCTTCTAGTTCTGCTCGCAGTGGCTCGTTCATGGGTGATGCTAGGAGGGCGGCTGCTGCTCCTACTCGCGTTCCCTCCACTCATGCGAAGGTCAAACAGCTGAATTGGTTCCAACGCAACATCCTTTGCATGAATGTGGACATCCGCAAAGTGCAATACACTGCCTACAAAGATCGCCGCCAGTCAGCCTACAATCAAGAGTTGATCCTCCATCACGTGTCTGGCACCCCTGCTCCTGCTGAGCTCTCGGATCCTCTCTCTTATGCTCAGTGGAACCAGGACTCCTTGGCTACGTGGACTCAGTTTGAGCATGATCTTGGTGGCAGCTCCTACTCCACTGGCCAGGCTTACGAGGATGATGATGACGAGGATGATGATGAGGTTGATGATGATAATGAGGATGAGGATGATGATGAGGATGAGGACGATGATAAAGACACCCCTTCCGAGTGATGTTCTTCATGGGACGTAGCATCGCTCTTCTTCCTTTTTGGCGTTTCGATGCCAAAGGGGGAGAAGTTGCTCTATTAGGACATCTTCGGGGATTTGAATGGGTTCGGGCACAAGCATATGCGTTTATCATTTCTTTACGGCTTGTGTCCATTTATCTTATTTGTGCTTGTTGAACTATTTCCATTTATGTGAACTTTGTGTGTATTGAGACAATTCCCATGCTATCTATGTCTTTCATGGTTGAGACTACTAGGTTATTGTGTTGGTCTTCACTTTATAAGTTATATGCACAAGGTATGAAATTCCCTCAAGTCTCAAGTTATACCATGGCTATGAATATTGTCTCATTACTCTGTTTGATATCATGTGTTATCTATTGCAAAAATGCTCCTATCTATTGTGCTATCCGTTGTTGTTATTTTTTTGAGTATGCACATGTTTAGGGGGAGCCATTTTTATCATGAACATGATATAGCATTGTTTTTCTTTGCAAATCTTGGTATTGTCATCTAACACCAAAAAGGGGGAGATTGAAAGAACATTCCTTAATCCCTAATGTTGTGTGTTAGTTAACAATACCAATGACGTACTAACTATAATGCTAAGTATTTCAGTTAGGGTATGATTATAAATCATATGCATCAAAGCCAAAAATACAAAGAAGAAGTTGTTCTGGAAATGTTCCAGGAACCGGAATATTGGAACCGGAAATTCCCAGGGCCGGAATTTCCATGTCCCCAGAACTTCGCAGAAATTTGACTAAGGAAAAGTTGAAAAGTGGTTCTGCCTTCAACCGGAAATTCCGCCCGGAAATTTCACTGAACCGGAATTTCCGGGTGACCCTCAGAAGGCACAAGGATTTTGGCTAAGGAAAGAAACTGAAGACGTTCTGTCTCCAACCGGAAATTCAGCCCGGAAATTTCACTGAACCGGAATTTCCGGGTGACCCTCAGAAGCTTCAAGGAAATTGGCTAAGGAAAGAAGCTGAAGACGTTCTGTCTCCAACCGGAAATTCAGCCCGGAAATTTCACTGAACCGGAATTTCCGGGTGACCCTCAGAAGCTTCAAGGAAATTGGCTAAGGAAAGGAGACGAAGACGTTCTGCCGTCAACCGGAAATTCAGCCCGGAAATTCTCTTTGTACCGGATATTCCGGGTGATCGGAATTTCCGGTCATGACTTATACCGGAATTTCCGGGTCTTCGAGACAGCCAACGGCCAGATTTTAGGGAGAGCTATAAATACCCCCTCACTCCACCAAGAACAGCTAGCTCTCTGATTTTCTCTCTCCCCATTCTCAAGAAAGCTCAAATCTTCAAGATCTCCCAATCCCCCCACTCAAATCCGTTGATCTTTGGAGTATTGAAAGAGAAGGCCCCGATCTACTACTTCACCGAAGCGATTTGCATTTTCTCCCCATTCACTTGGGGATTTCGTGGCTAGGGTTTCCTTTGGGAAAACCTAGCTCACCATTGTTGCTTTCTTGGTGTTGCCTTGACCTTCTGTGATCCTTGACCTGTTGTGGTCATCTTGAGAGCCCCCAATTAAGTTGTGGGTGTGTGCCTCAAGCTTGTTGTAAGGGATTCGATATCCGCCCCAAAGGGAATCAATAGTGGAAGTTGAACTCGCAACCTTTGTGGTTGAGTTCATCGGAGAATAAGGTGAGCCTTAGTGGCGTTGTGGTTAACCTGTTGTGGTGACACAAACCTCTCCAACGAGACTACACCCTTGTGGTGGAACTCGGGATTATACCTTCGTCTTCGCGTGCTTCACTTGGTTCCCCTAATCTTTACTCCCTTACTTGCTTGTTTCGCACCTATATTTATCTTGTATCTTGTTTAATTGCTTAGCTTGTCATTTAGGTAAATTCACCTTAGTTGCATATCTAGATAATTTACTTTTGAGTTAAGCCCAAATTAAAAAGAGTTAAAATTTGTAATAGCACCTATTCACCCCCCCTTCTAGGTGCCGGATTCCCGTTCAGACGTGGCGTGGTCCATAGAGTGGTGTGTGGTGCCCACAGTGAGATGTCCAAACGGAATTGGTCCAAACGGAATTGATCTGCGTATGACATTGGCTTTACACAGTGAGATGTCCAAAAACTTAGAATACACATGGCTTGATTTCATTGTCGTACAAGAATCAGATGAGAGATCGTCGTACGTATAGCACTTCTCTCGATCAAATCCTCATGTTCTGTAGCATGGCACCAGCCTCGGGAAAAATGGTCAAATCATGTTTTTATATCGTTTCATCTTGTGTTTAAAATTTGTCAAATTTTACGCAGTAGACAGGGCTACAACCAGTTCTTAGACGTACTCCCTCCGTTCTATATATGACTTCTATTTAAACAAAAATGATGTATCCAAATATGTTACAAGTTTTAATAAATTTATTTTTATATAAGTAAAGGTTATCTAATTTAAAACGAAGGGAATACGAAGGATACATGGTATGTTTTGAGCAAACCCGGCATGCAGTACTTGTCTGCTTGCCCGTCTTCTCCATCGATCCCTGTCATATCATCCCTTGCCCAGTCCCCGGAGAGGCTGAGAGCCGTGCCGTGGGTCGGATCAGATTCAGATGGCGACAGTTCTTGGCTCCCGCTGCATAACATACAGCTACGGGATTTTTTTACAAATATAGCCCCCTGCACAATGCAATTGTCAAAAATGGCCCTCTTCAAAAAAAATTGTCAAAAATGGCCCTGGCGGGAAGACAGGGAAGCGACACGTGTCCTCCCGCCATCTGGAATGGCGGGAAGTCTCCTGCGGCGACACGTGTCACATCCCGCCATCTGGAGTGGCGGGAAGTGGTGGGGTCCGCACGACGAGACGCAGGCTGTATTCGGTGTCATTTAAAAAAAAAAGGCACTTCCTGCCACTTGGTGTGGCGGGAAGTCTCTTCCCGCCATCTGGAATGGCGGGAGGACATGTGTCGCTTCGCTATCTTCCCGCCAGGGCCATTTTTGACAATTTTTTTCGGAGGGGGCCATTTTTGACAATTGCATTGGGCAGGGGCTATATTTGTAAAAAAATCTAGCTACGGTGCCGCTGCCGCGGCAGGCAATAGGCATGCATGTTGCTCAGATAAACAGTGCCAAAGCGTTGGAAACTGGCGAAACCGGCCGGGCCGGCTTTTACCTCGCTGCCTGTGTCCCAACAAAATGCACTCGATTGCTCCGTGGAAAATGGGGGCTCCCGTGGCAGTACCTAGTTTTGCAGCGCGATCGATATGTGTAAAATTCCAAAAAAATCTATTTTGATCTGTTGCCTCCTGCTTCTGCGTTCTATATCTAGACCTACCGTCTATAGCTTAGCCCTAGTTGATGTGTGGAAAACGACAAAACCGATCAACTTTATCATAAACCTATTTTGAATATAATTTTTAATCTTTGCTCTTTCATAGCGCATGTCGAAGGGTGTTACAATGCCCAGTCCATAGCCCTACCCGAAAGGCGCCATCGAAAATTTTAGATTTGAAATAGGTTAGTTTTATTTTAAAGTTTTGTGCCAGGATCAGTTTTTTTTTATTTTTCAAAGTTTATGTGGCCATGCGTCTTTTTGCCAAAACTAACCCTGGCCCGAATTAATCGCACATCTGATCGTCCCATAAAATTATTTTCAACTATGACCTTTGAGCTCAGCGTCAGAGGGTTTGGCATGGATGTTGTACATGACCGTGCAAGGCGAGTGTGGTGCGGAATATGTGTCAGCGCCACTTAACAGATCTAGTGCTGAATTTGCTTGTCGTCGACCCGAACGACCTGATAAAAGTGTTGAACAGCCAGATCAAAGATCATTTCTAGCAAAATAAACATGAGTAGTATGCGAAATCTGCAATGCTATATTAAATCAACAACAGGATTGGCTTTTATTTTGAATTTCACCTTCAAATGAATCGATTCATAATTAGTCTACCCTCTTTCATGGCATCAACACACGTGGCATGCAAGATAGCACGAAGCTCTGGTTAAAAGCGCCCTATTTATATGTATGGTGTATCGAGATAGGGTCGGGCATCATCCTTTGCTACCATAATGTAGGGACCTAGGGAGCCATCCGACGTAATTGCATCATTTGGCATCGGCCTCTCCCATCGCAACCGAATTAACCCTTTGTTCTTCCCATCGAAATAGAAACACATAGACTCTCACACCTTCATCCCTTCCACATAACCTAAGATCTGAGATTATTTTTGGCGATCTGCTTTCCCTTTAATCCATGTTCCCCTTCTTTTTATTGACCACACACCTCGAACGTCGGACTAGCCACAAGTGTGATAGAGGAAGAAATCCAATCTTTCGGATCTAAGGCGTGTATCGCTTGTCATAGTTTACCTTATATAACCTCATCAGACCTCGTGTGTAGCTGGTTAAAAACCGCCCCATCCTCCGCCATAAACCATGCATGGTGGAATTATTACGATCCTCATTGATAATGGACATCCTGCAAAAATTGGGAAACAAAATCATACACGCACGCTACTCAAATATACTACCCAAATATCAAATGTAAGTGACTAAGTGATATGTGTACAGTTGCAAATAAACACATGCACGTGACCATATTATATATAGAAATACACTGTAAATATCACGCAAGTGCAGTTTCATGCATGTCGAGTTGTCGACTGACGGAAGATACATACATTTGCAAATATCCATACAAATGCTAATATACACATACATGTGCAAATGTATACTACTTCCAATCTAACAAATCCAAAGTTTTTGGGTGGATACAACAATCTACCAATACAAGTGCATATATCTAATGAAAATTCTATTTTTTTGGGGATGAATTAGGTTTCTCCAATTCGATCAAATACGAAGGTTTTAATTCGGGAATGATGGAGAAGAATACCTTGAAAGATTGAAGGCAAAGCAAATTCACCAAAATAGTTGTCGGATATGGGAGGGTGTGGCTTCAGGAGGGGAGGGTGAGCCTACTTTAAGCTGAACTGACAGCAGGTTTACTTTGTGTTAAACCTTCATAAAGAATCAGTTTTGTTGTTTTGCACTACCATCGGAAGTGAGGGGATCTGCGGCAACCATCGGCTGCCAAAGGGCGCCGGAGCTAGCAGACCCCGGTTCCAGGGGTTAGGTCTGCCTGCGTTTCATTTTATCGACATCTCAGTTTATCCGGTTTAATGTTTTCTCGGGAAAAACCAAAGGGTAAAATAATATCGATTATTCTTAACTCATGTAGAATATTGATGAGTTGCAGAGCGTGCATTCTTTATTTTACAAACCGTAATAATATTTTCGTGTTAATTTCACTCCACGTTTTCTAGTTCGTGTTCACATAAGTCATAAGTGCATGCTGGGTCTTGTTAATTTGTGCATGGCATCCAAAAAGCTTATCAAAGTTGTCAGTTTTTCCCTAAACAATGATGAGCAGTTTGGCAAAAGACTACTCAAACATGCTTCTGGTGCGAAGATATAAACGCATATATGCACAGTAAATCCTGAAACTGGAACTAGTAAATAACTGGAACTGATAAGTGATGAAAGAGGAAAAACAGTGGCCAACACACTGCCTGTGTTCAAAAACAGTACAAACGTAGACGATCACATACACACGCGCACACTCACCCGTATGAGCAACTCCGAAATACAGAGCCGGCGGATCGAGTCTTGAGATTAACGAACTCACCACGGACACCTCGCTGTCGACGGAAACGTCGCCTCCCACTGAAATAATATTCCGTTTAAATGCAACACACAGACGTCAAACTTGGGGTTTAAACTGGTGGACTAAGCGTACAACCACTCTGCTAACCATTCAACCACAGATTGGTTTGCAACACACTGCCGGTTAAATCCAGTGAATATATATTAGCCTTAGTACACGTTGCATATTCTTAAGTGCTTTGTTTTGTACCCGTAAAAAAAGTGCTTCGTTTTGGGGGGAATGCAAATTTATACATGAGCTAAGCTGTGCTAGCAGCCTAGCATGGATCTCTCTGATTCGCTGGAATTGTTCATACATATTACATCAAGGGTCCAATTTCCTGTTGAAGCGGGAAAATTTTCCAAGAATTCAAGAGGGCAACTCAGTAAACACTTCAAGGACACTAACTAAACACCTCGAGATGCAATTCCAGAACACTCAGTAAACACTTCAAGGACACCTACCGACTAAACATGGACCAGTAGAACACATGGAAAGATTAGGCGAATAAACCTATCTCCCGTTCTATCCACCCATGGCATGGACGAGGATAGAACGCAAGATAGATAGGTACCACGAGTGAGTCTTTCCGACGTGCAGCCGCCGACTAGCGCTTCCATCTGCGGTAGCGGTGCACGAGGTGGCCCACAGCGTGCTCCGTCGAGTCGCGGACACCATCTCGCGGCGGCACGAAGCGCACCGGCAGAAACTCCTTGTGGCCGCCGCAGGGGAAGCGCGACTCGGAGAAGCGCGCCACCAGCGAGTCCAGCCCCTACATGCGATACGAATCCCAACCAAATTAAGCGGCGGCGAGCATTGATTAGGGCGCAGCACATGAAGCAAAGATGAAAGATCATCATCGAACCCAATCGATTAATTACCTGGACGCGCGCCTGCATCACGTTGCACACCTTCTTGGAGCCCGCGGCTTGCCAGCAGTGGCCGTGGAGATGAACGTGGAGCCGCCGCGCGGCCTCCGCAGTGGTCATGTTGACGAAGGCGTAGCCCTTGTTGTAGCCCGTCCTGGGCGAAAGACAAAATAAACACATCAAACAAGAGTCGGGGAAGATCAAAAAATCACATCGAACGAAAACCAAGAACCCTAATGAAAAGTAGCATATACTATGATTGGATGGAAATTGGAAAGTGAACGCTCAGGAGGGGAAAGAAACAGCTGCCGTACTCGAAGTCGACCGGGACGTAGAGGAAATCGTATTCCGACTTCACGGCGTCGCCGGCGAGGTCGGCGTTCTCCTGGGCGCAGTGCTGGTCGAGGATAGCCATGAATCTCTTCTTCCTGCAACGCAGTGTCCCAGATAAACTCAAGCTTTAAGCACATGGAGACAAGAACAGGGCCAAATACTCTCAAGCGAGCAAACAAGTAGTAATTCGTAAAGGATGAGAGGGCAAAGAACTGGTGTATTACATGAAACTGTTGGGAATATTACGAATCATCAGACTCGTGATACACCCACTAGGATTGAAAGAAAGGCGCGGCAGCCGTCGGGGGAGCACTTTGCTGGCGAGAGATGTAAGCGGCCGGGTAGCTGGCTCCTTGCTCCAAGTAGCAAGGACAGATCGTGGGGACGGCTCGTCCCGTACCTCATCCTGCTTTGCGGCCACTTCGCCTCCGTCCTCGACTATCTCGGTGATGCAGCAACGGGTCGCCGATGGCGGCGGCGGTGTGCAGTAGTACACCGTCAGCGGCGGAGTTGGCAGGGGGTACCCGTATGCTGCCTGCAGCGGGAACGCGGGCACCCCCATTGTGTACCCTCCACTGGGGCCGCAAGCAACAGGCCACCCGAACGTTGGCGGGAGCGGGTGTGGAGACGGCGGGTGCAAGAACTGGGGGGCGAACAAACCAGGCATAGCGGCGGCCGGAGTAGGAGAGGGGTAGCATCCAGCGGGGAGGAGCGCCATCGGAAAGAAGGGCGAGGCTACGGGGTTCAGACGAGAGACGTCGGCCATGGCTTTCTTTTTCGCTTGATGAGGAATAGGAGTAGGGGAGGCACTGTATGGAAGAAGCAAGATAGCAGGGGGTGTTTATATAGGACGAGTAGCAATCATGACCTCGCCTGCGCCTTCCCCAGCTTGATTTGATCTCGCTGCAGCATGTCACTACGGAGTATAAACGATGGATGCAAAACTGTCAAGAAAAGAAAGAGACGTGCACAGTTGAGAGCTGCCGAGCCGATCTTTGGTAGCCCTGCAGTGTCGATCCAGCCAAACATGTCACTGAAAACTTCTGCCTATACTCCTAGTGGTAGTATGCATGATGCAGATTGCTTCGACAGGAAGTTTTCTACTATCGGAGTTTCTGCGGCTGCAGCTAGACGCGCGGGAAACAAAACTTTGTTACAGTCGCTTGGGGCCAAGCAGAACCGGCCAAATCGAGGGATGCCATGCAAGACGGGAGGTACTTTCCCCTTTCTGCCGCGGCGGGGCTTCATTAACTCTCTCGCAGTGCCATGATTGTTCCAGGCGAAGCTGGGTGCAGCAAGTTGCCTGAAGTGGATCAAGTTTTCATTTTCGAGGCAGGCGCTCACGAGGAAAAGCGCGACGCCTTTCTGCTTCGCTTCTTTTCGCAAGATCTCGGCTACTCTCTCTTTTTTTTAGCTTCGATCACGTCGTAGATATCACAGCATGCATGGAAAAGGATCGGCGTTGCATGCCTACCGGTGCAAGCCTATGCATGCGGCATGCACGTCTAGTAGATCCTGCGGTCAGATAAAGGGACAACACGAGTGCGGTAGACCAAGATCTGCGGTAGATTTGAGCGGAAAACCCTGAAGCACGCGCCGCGCGCGCGTGGACGGGGAAGCCCGGCCAGCTCCACGCACGCGTGATCAAGACCTACGTACGTGCCTCCTAGCAGAACCTAGTTTTTGGTTCGCTTGAATCCCACACACGTAATATCCCATGCATTGCGCGCGTGCATATCACCTGAGCTGCGCCTCTCGCAACTAATTTGTTTTGAAAGGAAGACTAAACTGAAAGCGATGCTCCCAATTCCCAAACACGATCGATCGATCTTGCTCACAAAGTTCTTCAGCCGTCATAATCTACATTGGGTCAAGTTCATCCATGAACAAAGGAACCGTTTCGTTTCTCCTTCCATCCGTCTCTACTCTCTCGTGAGAGAGAGAGCCCCCAAGCGCCGTTTAGGTTTTCCTCACCTTGTGTCGGCGCCTCCGTCAATCCGCCCCGCCTCGGTGGCCTTCGGATCATGGAGACGCGGTGGATCTTGGCGCTCGTCAGCGGGAGGGTTCTATTTTTAGTTTTGTGTAGAGATTTGTTGGGACGGCGTTCTGATGGTGGCGGCGTTGATGTCTCTTTCAATATGGTCTCCCCGGATTTAATCCCATAATCGACGGTGATGTCACGAAGCTTATAAGGCTTTTCTCAAAGATTTTGGTGATCTTCAGGTCGTTAAGAAGATTTATCGACTTCTTCGACTCTGATCTCCTTGACCCATTTGGCTATTTCTCATCCACAACTAACAACATCACCCTGATTCTGAAAGAAGCGGTAATGGTGCATGGTATGGTCTACACATAGAAGACAAAGGACATCTAAAAAAATTGTTGTAATTTTTATTCGGTGTTAGACAGGTCCTTAAAAAAAAAATCTATAAATAATTGTTTCACATTCAGCCCCAAAAAAGTGAAACCCTCCCAAGCACGAAATAAAAAACATACGGTTAAAACATGCCGAGTATGTGCAGTCAGGAAGCCGGGGGCATTAGTGCATCTCCACCGGGGGGCCTCTAAATCTGTGTCCGGCACCCCTCAATTGGGCCTCTTTGGGGGTTCCGGATATGTGTCCGGTCAACATTTACAGGCCGCCCACAGCGGCACTCCCAAAAGGCCCACCCCCAAACGGATGCAAACGGTCGAACACCTTGCGGGCGCACGAACCGCCGCCGATGAACAACACAAACGATGAGCACGAATTCAACTTTCATTCATTTTTCTTATATATTACAAAAAAATTGAATGAATTTGAACCCTAGCATAGCCCTAGCCTAATGGCGCCCACCCTAATCTAAACTCCGCTCTGGCCTACCTCGTCGTCGTGAACACGCCTCCCCTGGGCTAGACGCGAGCGGACACGCCTCTCCAGCCGGAGCGCGCTCGCCGCCCGGCGCATGTCAGCCCTGGCCCTCTCCTCGCGCAGGCGGTCCAGCTCCTCCTGAACCGCCAGCTGGGCGGCCTCCATCGAGGTCGGGTCCTCCCCTTTTCGTCCACGGCGTTGAGGTCCGCTGATGCATGTAAAATGCATACATGAACTTTGCATTGTATTACTCATATTTCATCCATATTTGCATCATATAAGGGTTATATCAATGTTTTATAATGTTTTGGGGAATATTTCACACTTTCCCTATTTATTTGGAATTAACCCTCGTCAGAAAACCCCTTTTTGTATATTTTGATGTTTCAGGGACCCAAATTAAACGACGTCCAAATGACCTAATATTCCACGGAGATCATTTTTTTGGAAGGAACAAGGCTTAGGAGCGAAGGAAGAGCAAAAATGGAAGGCGGAGGACCAAAAGGAGTGGGCCCACGCGGCCAGATTCCTTGGCCGCGTGGGGCCCCTCATCTTGGCACTCGAGCCTCCGATGCTGTCGATCTTCGTCTTCTTGGCTTCGTCTTGACCTAAAAACGAATATAAAAATAGCCCCCCGAACCCTTTCGGAGAGGAGCGTCGCAGAAACACAGAAACCACGAAACAGACACCTGGAGCTGCAGATTGGAGGGGGGGAATCCGGCGGGGAGCTGCCGGTCTGGTCTCCACCTTTTCCAACGACTTCTCCACTGTCTCCATGATGAAGAGGGAGTAGTCCACCCCTGAACTCTGGGTTTGTGGAAGTAACTTATGTATCTCTCCTCTCTCTTGAGCTTCACTAATTAGTGGCATATGAGCTGCTGAACATGATTATGGTCATATATGTAATACCTTTGTGGTGGATCTCTTAAGTTGATATATGTTATGATGATTGCCAATATTATGTCTTTATTATGAAAGTAGATGCATATTATGTACCAGTTCTTGTCTATGTGTTTTGATCCAACATGTTTATGAGAGCGTGTGAGGGGGAACGTGTGCATTAGTTGGAGTAACGGGGGGTGGTTTTGTGGTAAGTTGACAACAATACCGTGATCCATTTGGGTTTTTACCTTACTTTGTTGCCTCACTAGGGATAAAGGAAATACCATGCTACCGGGGGTATGTGGGTGACATTGCCACTATCACCATGACTAGATCTATCATGTTCTTATTTAAACTTCATGTTATTGAACTTAAAGCTATACTCTGTTTATCTTAATTACTGAGGTGTTATGATTTCGTTCGCATCTTGGTGGAGTATAAGAGAGATTAATAACCAAGAGATCTCTATGTTAGGACGTGATGCCAATATTATTAATAACTTGTCTTATTGCAATCTCATATGCCAATTCTTATGTTCCATTATCTACCACTATATAAAAGAGAGAGTGCATTTGTGAAACCATGAACCCCAGTCCATTTTTAATCATAAGAAACACCTTTCCAACACTTTTATTGCACTTTACATTTTCTTCTATTATTAAATCCTAAAACACAAAAATAATTTTATATCTTGCAAACACCATACAAACCACAAAAACATCATCCCATATCATTTATACCATCCTTGCACTTTTATTTATACCCTTGCATATTTATTTCAGTTTTGCATTTGTTATTTCTATGTCTTTTACTTACACCTTGTGCTTGACAAACCACTTGGTGAGGTTGAGGGCACAAAACAATGTACTTTGTTTTCTAGGTTACATAAAGAAGGATAAGGAGACAACAGCTTTTGGTTCATTTCCCCGAGAGTTCGATATTAAACCCTCGAGTCACCCTCGTGGGGAAAATTATTCTTTCCCTTACTATACACTTTGCACTTGGAGTCTCAACCTAACCCACATTCTTTTGACGCACGTGTTGATACAGAGATATCAAGACTATCTTCTGGCACCATCATCATCGTCAAGGGCCATCAAGACAATTTTCTGGCGCCGTTGCCGGGCAAGTGAGCAAGTAAAGAGTTGTCCCACAAGTCTTTATCAACTGTGCAAGATATTTTCTGGTGGAGTTGCTGGACAAGTGGAAAGGATACCTCACAAACAAAGTTAACATCACCAACGTGTGCCAACACCTAAGATTGGGGAGGTTGCACCTCTGTGAGCATCATCTTACCCATCTTTTTACCTTCAAAGCATTATATTTTGTTTTGTTTTATCATTTTTATATTTCGGTTTGTTATTTTATTCTCAATTTTGCATTTTATTTTACTTTTTTTATTTCGGTTTGCATTATTTAGTGTCATTTTATTTTCAGTTTTGCATTAAAAATTAAAAATAAATAAAAACTTGCTACAATGGGAGAAAGAACTAAGTTGTGTGACTACACAAACACTCCAAATGATCAATTTATTGCTAGGCCTATTGCTACACCTAAGATAACAGCTGAGAGTTTTATGAAGTGAGTCCTAGTTTGCTGAACTTGATAACTAAGGAACAATTTGGTGGTAGTGCTATGGAGGATGCCTCTATGCATCTTCATGATTTTGTTGAAATATGTGATATGCAAAAAATTTAAAAATGTTGCAAGTGATATTCTGAAACTAAAGTAATTTCCTTTTTCACTTAGAGGGAAAGCTAAAGAGTGGTTGCATTCACTACCTACTGATAGTATTAATACTTGGGATGATTTAAAAGAAGTTTTCATTAAGAAGTATTACCCACCTGTTAAAATTTTGCAAAATAGAAACAATGTCCTTTCTTTTAGGCAAAATGAAAATGAACATGTTGCTATTGTTTGGGATAGGATAAAATTTATGCTTGGAAGTTGTCCATCACATGGGGTTAACGAATGGACCGTTTTACACTCTTTTTACAATGGTCTAAATTACATGTATAGAAATATCCTTAATTCTGCTGCTGGAGGGGCATTTATGAGTAAAACTATAGTAGAAGCTAAGAACATCTTAGAGAGTATTTTGCAAAACTATAGTCAATGAAACACTGAAAGAGCACCTAATCCCCCTAAGAAATTAAACTCCATAGAAGAAAGTAGTGACTTGTCATCTAAAATGGATACTATCCTTGCTTTATTAATAAACAAAATATTGAGAATGTTCCTTTGCAAGAGCTAGTGAGTAATAATCTTGAAAATGTTGATGTTAACTTTGTTAGATATGGTAACAGTGGGTTTGGTAACAACAATTATAATTCTTATAGTAAACCTCCATATGTTCCCAACACCTGTCTTTTTGTTCCATATCCTGGTAGTAATGATAATAAGTGGAAACCTATGCCTTCTAGTAATGATAATTTTGATGCTAATAAAATTCTTATGGAACAAGTTGCTAGTCATAATACCATGATACAAGAGTTGAATAAAGCTGTCACTTCCATTAGTTCTAATATTAAAGGTTTACAACTACAAGCTGAAGGACTAGATAAATCCCTTTCGAAACTAGCTGATAATCAAGCCACTTTATTGAGTATGTCTGCAGGGAAACCACAAGCACCACCAGTGGTTGGAGTGAGTTCTATTAATATTGCTGAAAATATTCCACCTACTTTGGAAGAAATTTTTAATGAGTTGTTACAATATCCTGAATACTTGTTGCCATTTCTGTCTTATCTTTATAGTTTGAATGAAACTAATGAAATTAAAAGTAATGATCCTCTTGTGAGAGAAGAAGTTAAGATGCTTAGTGAAGTCAAGGAACCACTATTTGACTTAGAGAGTTGTAGCTTGCATGAACTTATGTCTATCTTATAGAAATTTGCTAGTGATCCTTCTATTAATATTAATCAAGCTGGTTTTGATTCTTTTATTGCTAGTCATGTTTTAGATGAGAAAATTGCTAGGTACAACAAAGAAGCTATGACACTGATACGTCCATTTTGCATCACTATTTTATATCATAATTTACTGTTGTTCATTGATATATTTCATATTTGGAGATGATACTTATATTATTTCATCTATTTTGCATGTTTGATGATTGTTGGGGGATGAATCACCGGAGGCTGGAATCTGATGGAAAAAACACCGTCAAGATACATTATTTGCAAAGCTCAGAAAACAAAAAGGAGAATACCAAAAGTCTTATCTTTCCAGATGACGAAGGAGGCCAAAAGGGGGGGGCAGGTGGGCCACAGGGGGCCCACCTCAAGGGCTGGCGCGGCTCCCTTGCCTGCCGCGCCGCCACATGAGCTGGCCGCCCTGGCCCACTTCTGGCAGTGCCCCTTCGCGTACTTGACCCCCCAGAAAACCTAAGATACGGGGGTTGGACGAGAAACAGAGCCGCCGCCTCCACGAGGCGGAAACCACCGAGAGAGAAAAGCTCTCCGGCAGGCTGCGAAGCTGCCGGGGAAATCCCTTCCCGGAGGGGGGAAATCGTCGCCATCGTCACCGTCATCGAGCTGCACTTCATCGGGATCATCATCACCATCATCTCCACCGCCGACACCATCATCTCCACCGCTCCACTCCGTTCCCGCTGTAACATCTAGGGCTGAATCTTGTGCATTTGATAGGGGAAACTCTCCCGGTGTTGATTACTATTGTTATTGATGCTATTGGGTGGAACCGTTGAATTAAGGTTTATGTTCAGATTGTTACCCATCATTATATCATCTCTGATCATGTCCCGTATGATGTGTTGTGAGTAGTTCGTTTAGTTCTTGACGACATGGGAGAAGTCTAGATGTTAGTAGTGAACTATGTTGAGTAATATTTAATGGTTTGATATTTAATTTGTGGTGCTATTCTTCTAGTGGTGTCATGTGAACGTCGACTACATGACACTTCACCTTTATGGGCCTAGGGGAATGCATTGTGTATTCGATTATCAATTGTGGGGTTGCCGGAGTGACAAAAACCTAAACCCCCGTTGGTATTTCGATGCATGAGGGATAGCAGGATCTCAGAGTTTAAGGCTGTGGTTAGATTTATCTTAATTACTTTCTTGTATTTGCGGATGCTTGCAAGGGGTATAATCACAGGTATGTATTAGTACTAGGAAGGGCGGTGCATTAGCATAGGTTCACCCACACGGCACTTATCAAAACACTAAAGATTAATCATCTATATGAAGCGAAAGCACTAGACATAAATCCCGTGTGTTCTCAGGAACGTTTGGTCATCATAAGTAAACAAATCGGCTTGTCCTTTGCTCTAAAAAGGATTGGGCCACTCGTTGCAATTATTATTGCCGCGCTCTATTTACTCGCACTTTATTTATCTGTATTATCAAAAATTTCTAAAAACTTGTCTGCTAGTGTTTACAGTGAAATCTTCATCAAAACTGCTTGTTAGCACCTTCTGCTCCTCGTTGGGTTCGACACTCTTATTTATCGAAAGTACTACGATACACCCCCTATACTTGTGGGTCATCAGACACCACCTAAGTTTGGGGATATTTGGGTTCCCAAGGTACTAGTAACAATTGGAAAAGAGACACACCATGCCATATTAGATCTAGAATCTAGTGTCTCTGTTATGTCTAAGGAATTATATGAAGTACTTGAATTAAAGAATCTTGAAAAATGTTCTACTGAACTTTCACTTGCTGATGATTCCATTAAATATGCTTTATAAAAAGTAAGTGATGTTATGATAGAGTTACATATGACTTTTGTGCCTCTTGACTTTGTAATAATGGACATGGGGAATAAAACCTCTAGTCCTATCATTTTGGGAAGACCTTTTCTTCGTACTACAGGTGCTATAATAGATTCAAAGGAGGGAACGTGAAGTTTCAGTTCCCACACAAGAAGTGCATGGAGCACTTTCCAAGGAAGAGGGACACATCAAGGTTAAAGCTCCCTCACGAGTTTCGTCCACTATAAATATCAAGTAAGAAGCCTAGCTATATGGCTATAAAGAAAACGCTTTACAGGAGGCAACCCGGTTGATTTTTTTATTTGAGATTTTCTTTGAGTCCTCTTGATGTACCAAGAGACTTTGTTTTCAGTTTATGTTCTGAAATTTTTAATAAAGTGCCAAGTTTTATCCATTTGGGTTTTGAAAGTTGCTTTTTCCATTCGGAGATTTTATTCCAGCACGAATCTGTGCACAGTATGATTTTTAATACCTATTCTGTAACTCCGAATGAGCTCAAATTTGAACTGTAGTTGCAACTTTTCATCCTCTGTAAGCGTGAATTTGTTCAGATTTTTTCGACATATTTAAGTGGGGTAAAAATATACGTTTTGCTGCTGCTGTTTTTCAGGACAGATTTTGTCCCATTTTGTTTTATGCATTCTTTAAGCTTTTAACTTGAATCTTTTTGATCCAATTGAGTTTATTAGAAGGAATAAAACATTATACACTCTCTGGACATGTTTCTTATGTTTGTCTAAGGATTTCATACAGCAAGCAATTCTATTGTTTTGTGCCTACTAATGTCACCTCTCAGAAAAGAAATGGGAGAAACGGTGTTTTGAAGTTTTTTCACAGTGATCAGAGGAGATGAACCAAGAGCTATCCAAGTATGGTGAAGACCATAATCTTGGGGATGTGAAGACAACCCCACTGAACCAACATACTCTCGGTTTGCACACGTCTAAGTTCTGTTTTTCGTTCATTGCACTTTATCGTATAAACTTGGAGCGTTTTTGTTCTTTTTGTTATTTCGGTTTGGTTTTTTGTTTGAGACCACCACTTTTTACTTATGTTATGAGAGAGCTACTGGAAGTTTGGGTTTAATTAAGTTGGATGCTATAAAAATATTGGGAAGAGGATGTTTGAGTTGATTTAAAATAATACATATAGTTACATGATTCATGTGCTTTATTAATGAATATTAATATGCAAGTGTCTTGTTTAGAGTTATTTCTTATTCATGTTTTATATGCTGAATGATGCTTTACTTTGTTTAGCATGAAATGGTTAGCTCTATGGACACTTATGCATGCATTTAGATGGTCAACTTTCTCCCTCTTGCTAGACCAAAAACTCCAACAAGTAAAAAGCTTGTTTTCCAACACCTTCAACCAAGTTTTTCCAGCGAGTCCACCATATCTACCTATTAGTTAATATGCTATTCTAAATATGTTTAGCATATTATATTGTTTTATCTATGCTTCCAATTAAGATGCTTATGTTATTGGGATTGTCATGGGTTAAGTTGGTTTAAAAGCTCTCACGAACTTGATGCACACATTACTTTTCATGCACTTAATAAACATGACCCATTGTGATTAAGATTATGATGTTTTGGACTTGACAAAGGTCTTTGGGTAGGAGCTAGCTCATACGTGCTGACACGTGTAAAGCTTCAACATTGTACTTTATTCTTTATGAAAGTTGATATCATGTTCCTTTGGTGATGGATGCCTAACATTACGTGAAATAAAGATGAAAATTTAGTAAGTTCGGGTGAGTGATATTATTGGCTAGAGAGACACTTGTGGCGGCTAACCTAATCCATGTGGATCATGGTGGTAATTCGCAACATAACCATAGTGGAGGAATCCATGACACATCTCATAACAGAAAAAGCATTTACAAGAAAAAAGCATGAGTATAGAAAGAGATGTTGAGATGTCCACTGTTTGCTTGCTTTGTCATTTGGACATGTGCCCACTTCCATGTCCTGGGGCAAAGGAAAAGGGTACCCGGGGTGAAACTCTCTATGATGCCACTTTTATTCACGATGACTATAACCTTCACTTGCTTTGTGGCCCAATTTGAGTAGCCAGTCGGAGAGGTTTTTGTTTTCAATGGGCATGAGGCTTTTTGACCCATACTTTGTCAAGCACATAACTCATATTTTTTTTCACTTTCAACTATTAATCACTAAAGATGCTATGATAAGGGGCAATGAGAACTTCACACCAATGATCACTACATGGCAAACATTAGCTTAAGTTGAAGCATTTGGAAGCTAGATAATACTCTTGCATGTTATTTCTCTACTTATTTATCTATCTTTCCAAAATGTCCACCTTTTATATTCAGATTTCTATAACAATACTCTATGACCAACCTAGGATATCTTTTACTTTTCATTTATGCATTCATTTGGTCCATAGAACTTTTCTTTCATGTTACACTTTGTGAATTATCATTGAACATCTTACCTTGAATATTTAATATCTCTTGATAATATGTCTTGTATGTTGCAACTCTTTACCGAAGAATGAATCATTTGACTCTATGTACCAATCATCTTTGATATCCTTTGTTAAGTAATAAAATGCCAAGTCCATGTTTAGTTTTATCACCTTCATACTCGAGGACGAGTATAGGTTAATCTTCGGGATGTTGATGCATGTAAAATTTATACATGAACTTTGCATTGTATTACTCATATTTCATCCATATTTGCATCATATAAGGGTTATATCAATGTTTTATAATGTTTTTGGGAATATTTCACACTTTCCCTATTTATTTGGAATTAACCCTCTGCTGTCAGAAAACCTCTTTTTGTATATTTTGATGTTTCAGGGACCCAAATTAAACGACGTCCAAATGACCTAATATTTCACGGAGATCATTTTTTGGAAGGAAAAAGGATTAGGAGCGAAGGAAGAGCAAAAATGGAAGGCCGAGGACCAAAAGGAGTGGGCCCACGCGGCCAGATTCCTTGGCCGCGTGGGGCCCCTCATCTTGGCCCTCGAGCCTCCGATGCCGTCGATCTTCGTCTCCTTGGCTTCGTCTTGACCTAAAAACGACTATAAAAATAGCCCCCCGAACCCTTTCGGAGAGGAGCGCCGCAGAAACACAGAAACTACAAAACAGAAATTTGGAGCTGCAGATTGGAGGGGGAAAACTCCGGCGGGGCGCTACCGGTCTGGTCTCCACCTTCTCCAACGACTTCTCCACCGTCTCCATGATGAAGAGGGAGTAGTCCACCCCTGGACTCTGGGTTTGTGGAAGTAACTTATGTATCTCTCCTCTCTTTTGAGCTTCACTAATTAGTGCCATATGAGCTGCTGAACATGATTATGGTCATATATGTAATACCTTTGTGGTGGATCTCTTAAGTTGATATATGTTATGATGGTTACCAATATCATGTCTTTGTTATGAAAGTAGATGCATATTATGTACCTGTTCTTGTCTATGTGTTTTGATCCAACATGTTTATGAGAGCGTGTGAGGGGGAACGTGTGCATTAGTTGGAGTAACGGGGGGTGGTTTTGTGTTAAGTTGACAGCAATACCGTGATCCACTTGGGTTTTTACCTTACTTTGTTGCCTCGCTAGGGATAAAGAAAATACCATGCTACCGGGGGTATGTGGGTGACATTGCCACTATCACCATGACTAGATCTAGCATGTTATTATTTAAACTTCATGTTATTGAACTTAAAACTATATTATGTTTATCTTAATTACTGAGGTGTTATGATTTCGTTCGCATCTTGGTGGAGTATAAGAGAGATTAATAACCAAGAGATCTCTATGTTAGGACGTGATGCCAATATTATTAATAACTTGTCTTGTTGCAATCTCATATGCCAATTCCTATGTTCCATTATCTAACTATGTAAAAAAAAAAGAGTGCATTTGTGAAACCATGAACCCCAGTCCATTTTTAATCATAAGAAACACCTTTCCAACACTTTTATTGCACTTTACATTGTCTTCTATTATTAAATCCTAAAATGCAAAAATACTTTTATATCTTGCAAACACCATACAAAACACAAAAACATCATCCCATATCATTTATACCATCCTTGCACTTTTATTTATAACCTTGCATATTTATTTCAGTTTTGCATTTGTTATTTCTATATCTTTTACTTACACCTTGTGATTGACAACCACTTGGTGAGGTTGAGGGCACAAAACAATGTACTTTGTTTTCTAGGTTACATAAAAAAGGATAAGGAGACAACAGCTTTTGGTTCATTTCCCCGAGAGTTCGATATTAAACCCTCGAGTCACCCTCGTGGGGAAAATTATTCTTTTCCCTTACTATACACTTTGCACTTAGAGTTTCAACCTAACCCACATTCTTTTGACGCACGTGTTGATACAGAGATATCAAGACTATCTTCGGGCACCATCATCATCGTCAAGGGCCATCATCCGCGTACGCCGCACGCTCGGCGGCCATGAAGGCGCGGAAGAGAGCGTCTCGCTCCGCGGTCTTGAGGGAGACCTTCAGGATGGCGGCCTCGACGGCGTCGCCAACGGCCTCGTAGGATGCGGTAAACTGGGTGGCCGCCTGCTCGGCGCGCCAGTAGTCGAACGAGTTCGTGGCGACGACCTGGTCGGGCCACAGCGGCGGCGGCAGCTCCTGCTCTGGCGCCGGCTCCTCCTCCTGCGGCTCCTGCTCCCGCTGGTCCTCCACGTCGATGTCGTGGACTTTGTTCGCCCAGTCCAAGGGCATGTCGTCGACGACGACAGGCTGGAGCGCCAGCTCCGGCGCCTGGTCCGGAGCCTGCTCCGGCTGGTCCTCCTGCCCCAGAGGGTGAGCGCGGCGCACTGCCTGGGTCATGGTGGACCAGGTGGTCTGGAGGCGGTGAGGCATGGTTCTTGGCTCAGGGCTACGGAGGCTGCGGGCACGGCGGAGGAAGTGTTAGTGTGGTGAGGCTGCGGGCATGACGGAGGAGTATATAGGCGGGGAGGGAAACTGAGGGGCGGGAAACGGAGGGGCGGGAAGCGGTGGCGTCGGGCGGAAAGCGGCGGGTGGGTGAGCACGCGTCGCGTCGGAGTTGTGTGGCGGCGACGCGATTCGGCCACGCCGACGCTTGGGAAGACGGGAAAGGCTGGGCGCCGGCGTAATTGCGAGGCGTACCGCGGACGCCTCGCCGTCCCGTCGCTTCGTCGCCTGCAGAAACGCGTCGCCATTAACGCGGGCGGAACGGCCTCCTGCATGGCGCAATTTACAACAGCTCCTCACGCCTATGTCTATGACGGGTGGGGCGCACCTGTCGGAGGCCATGTCCGATCAATGTCTGGCACCCCCAGAAGTGCATCCAAACTTGGAGGCCCTATAAAGGTGCCAGACACAAAATCGCTCGGGACGAGACTTTAGGGTGCCGCTGGTGCAAATTTTTTGTGTCCGGACCCTAAAGACCATTTGGGGTCCTTTAGAGCAAGTACAATAAGGCCTAATCAGCAGCGATTTAAATAATATTTTCATACTTACATGGAGTAGAGAGTAGGAGAGAGAATGGAAGCGGACTCTTATGAAAGGGCCAGCTGCAACACGACTTCTAAGTGCTTTGTGAGAGTGTAATGTGGACCAACTATTAATAAAATAATCCATACATATGCTTAGCTATTATATTTATTGGCCGTTAAGTTGGCTATGGATGACATGTCACCGGCTTATAGCCAACGTACTATTGCCCTCGCGCTTATAGCCAGCAAGCAGACCCTTTCACTACGGGAGTGGCAGCTCAGCCCGACGGTTATTCTAACGCCGACGGCCAAATGTCGGGGCCGTCGGCGTCAAAATATGACACCGACGGCTCGCATAATACCGTCGGGGTCAAAGTGCCGTCGGCGTCCCACGATGAGCCCGACGGCCACCGTCGGCGTAGGAACATCGTCGGAGTACTGGCCCTGTGTGGACGTCTGGGCGCAGCGAGCTGACGGTGCCGTAACCACCCACTCTGACACCGACGGCAACACCGTCGGGCTCAAAACACTCTCTTCCAGTTTTTCTTCCCCCGTCTCCCCCGCGTGGGCGTCCTGGACGAAGCGACCTGATCACATTGTAAGCCCGACGGTATAACCGTCGGCCTCACTATACAGTTTTTCAGTTTTTCTCAAAAAATTAGATTACATTAAAAAATATATGAAAAAATACTAAAAAAAGGAAACCCTTTGGCATGAAGGCTTTTGACGTGTACTAGTTTTTAGAAAAATGATAAATTTGAGTTTTGGCAACTTTTTAAAACAAAACTTTACAAAAAATATCAATCATATACAAATATGCAATAGTTTTAACACATATGTGTGACCATTATCATGTCATAGTTTGTGATAAAGTGCTCATAATCAGCACATATGTGTGTCATGGTATGTAAAACAACGTCGTCGAAGCGATTTTCAAAATTCTTTTTAGAAATATCATTTTCCATTTTTTAAGTGTGAAAAATGACTTTTTTTATGAAGCAAGTACATAAAATATGGTTCAAAATGACACCCATTTAATTTTCATAAAGAGTAGAACAAATTTTATGGATAATATCTTAATATGAGGATTTTCCTTGCTTTCTATCTAAATTCGCCTCTTTAATTGACTTTATGTCAATTTTCCGGAAGTAATTCAAATTTGAACTACAACTGTTTGATAGTTTGCTCTGAAGTTCTTACAAAAATAATTTTAAGGTACACAAGTAGTGGTTACAACATAGAACCGTCAATAGTTTTGAAAAATTGGACCACTTTTGATGAATAGCCATGCTCTCCATTTTGACCGTTTTTTGAAAGAAATGGAAAAATATGAAAAAGTACTCAAAAAAAGAAACCATTTGGCATGAAGTCCTTTTACGTGTACTAGTTAATAGGAAAAATGATAAACTTGATTTTTGGCAAACTTTTCAAAACGAAACTTCACAAAAATGTCAAACATCTATAAACATGCATAGGTTTCAAGACAAATGACCAATGTATGACCATTATCATGTCATAGTTTGTGATAAAGTGCCCATATTCAGCACATATGTGTGTCATGGTATGGGAAACAACGTCGTCGAAGCGATTTTCAAAATTCTTTTTAGAAATATCATTTTCCATTTTTTAAGTGTCAGAAATGACTTTTTTTATGAAGCAAGTACATAAAATATGGTCCAAAATGACACCCATTTAATTTTCACAAAGAGTAGAACATATTTTATGGATAATAACTTAATATGAGGATTTTCCTTACTTTCTATCTAAATTTGTCTCTTTAATTGATTTTATGTCAATTTTCCGGAAGTAATTCAAATTTGAACTACAACTGTGTGATAGTTTGCTCTGAAGTTCTTACAAAAATAATTTTAAGGTACACAAGTAGTGGTTACAACATAGAACCGTCAATAGTTTTGAAAAATTGGACCACTTTTGATGAATAGCCATGCTCTCCATTTTGACCGTTTTTTGAAAGAAATGGAAAAATATGAAAAAGTACTCAAAAAGAGAAACCATTTGGCATGAAGTCCTTTTACGTGTACTAGTTAATAGGAAAAATGATAAACTTGATTTTTGGCAAACTTTTCAAAACGAAACTTCACAAAAATGTCAAACATCTATAAACATGCATAGGTTTCAAGACAAATGACCAATGTATGACCATTATCATGTCATAGTTTGTGATAAAGTGCCCATATTCAGCACATATGTGTGTCATGGTATGGGAAACAACGTCGTCGAAGCGATTTTCAAAATTCTTTTTAGAAATATCATTTTCCATTTTTTAAGTGTCAGAAATGACTTTTTTTATGAAGCAAGTACATAAAATATGGTCCAAAATGACACCCATTTAATTTTCACAAAGAGTAGAACATATTTGGATGTCATATTTGGATTCCTCTCATTTTTATGATCGATATAGACATTTTATTTATTAAATTCTGATATATCAATATGAAGATATGAATTATTTCTTATTAAATGGAAAAGACAAAACAAAAATAAAATAATTGATTATTATTATTATTCAAGTATTATTAAACATAATTATTTTGTTTATTCAAATCTTATTTTTGAAATTTTAAAGATTAAAAATTATAATATCTGAGATGAGGGTTAATATGATTGCTATCATACTAATAGCAACAAGGTATGACATCTCAACTGGAATCTCATTTGAATAGAACTCAATAGTTAAGCGTGCTTGGCCTGGAGCAGTATAAAGATGGGTGACCGTCTGGGAAGTTTGACTAAGGGTGAATAGTTTGAGTTAAGATTATGATTAAGTGTGTGAGTGGATAGTTTGAGCTAAGATTATGATTAAGTGTGTGATATGAGATTAAATATATGACTAAATTGGAGTTAAAATAATAATAAAAAAGTTGAAAAAAAATAATTTTTAAAAAAATTTGGTAGAGCCATCTATGAGCCCGACGGCGTTGCTGACTAAATTGGTAGTTATAAGGCCGACGGTTATACCGTCGGGCTCACTATGAGCCCGACGGTATTTGCGACGCCGACGGCCACGGCGTGAGCCCGATGGATCACAGCCCGACGGCCTTAGGCCGACGGTGGCCGTCGGGCTCACTTAGGCCGAGGGTTTCTGTGATGAGCCCGACGGCAAATGCCGTCGGGCTGGGCTGTTACTCCTGTAGTGTTTCTCTAATTCCCAGGTGGGCGATAAAACGGGACCAAACATGAACCGGCCGAATTGACGGTGCTTTGATTTACTGTCTGCCCCTGTGCCCCTGGCCGCCCCAGCACGGCTTCCGATGCCAAAACCTCTGCAAGCGATCTCTCGTGTCACCGTTTGTCTTGGGTATTGGGTGTTATACCGTTGATGCGGATTCTAATACGGAGTAACACGTACGCTTCTTACCGACGATCAATCTTGATGCCTCACACTTTTGCGTGCCTAGTCCCGTGTGTGCCAACGACTTAGGATATCACGAGGTAGGGCTCTGGAGTCTGGATGACAAGAGTAGTGCGAGGTTTGCTCGTGCACACACGCGCGCGAAAGAGAAGCGTGCGCTGCGCGTTGCCTGGACATGGTGTCCCGCGCAATGGAGACAGCAAGTACTACGACCGGATGTGATCGTGCCTGGACCCACACGCGTCTCACCGGCCGCCGCTCCTCGAGATACAACAATGACAGCGATACGTGCCCACGCACAGTTCCCGGTAGGATGGGTAAATAGAGCAGTAACAAGCCGATGTTAATTACTTTTATCTTTACATAGGAAAATATGTATGGTATCATATAAGATTTTATTTATTAGGTTATAGATTTATTTTATTTTGATAAGTGTGATGTTATACTAACTAGCTAAATTACTATCAACACCTCTCTCCTCGTTAACAACATGTTGTAGAAACAAATTTATCTTGAGATGTGTGATGTTACTAACCAAGTTACTCTCACTGTGACTAGTCTAACGCGTTAACTCATCGAGTCTACCGTGTTCGTTTTTACCCGCGTGAAACAAATTTAAGATTTAATGATGTGATCTAAACGGATAGTAATCTTTTCTTTATCCGAACGATAAGTATTTCTAACGGTCTATCGATTTAAATTTGAACCGAGTTTCCGTTGGTTAGAGACACGCGTGAAGCTCCTTCGTATCTATATTAGTCTGCCCGTAACCCACTCATCAGAGGCATCATATTACTCTCCGCTCTGTGCTTTTCGAAACTTTCGTCACTACTGGTGCTAAATCAAGATGCTTTCATCAGCACAACTGTTTTTTCACCTATCTCGGCACGTCTGGTGACGACATCACATTATTATCGAAATTGACTCAAAACACGTGCTATTTTTTAAATAAATTAAGTAAACATTTTTTTCGTCTATAAAAGGATATCTCAACTTTATCTAAATCCGTATATATCTACACATTTTTTAGTATATACTTACTATGTTTTTAAATATAAGATGTTTTAGTTTTTTTTCCACATTCATACGTATCCACATGTAGCTAGATACATTTTAGTGTGTTTGTTCACTCATTCTAATTCGAATCTAGTCAACATGTGTAACTCCTAAAACATCTTATGTTTAAAAACGGAGCGAGTAAACACATATAAATTTAAACAAAAGTTGAGAAATCCTTTAACGGAGGAGTATTATTTAAAAACAATTTCCTAAATTAGCCTCCTCCAAATTTCGTAACTTGCATTTGTCCCCCTTAAAGATATAATTCATGGTTCCGCTCCTGCTTGGAGACTTCATAATCTCTTGTATTTATTTAAATAAATAGGGGAATCTTTTGACTCGGCAACAAAGGAAAAAGGAAGAAGAAAGCTTCTTACTCCTATTTCAGGTCACACACTTCACTGCTTGAGCAAAGAGAATGATGATAGACCACAAATCCTTGTTCCACTTCCTTACAGGTGGCATTCAAGTTTTATTGATTTTATTCAAGTAGCCAAGGCTTATGATATTATCATCCTTCTCTAGTTTCCGTTTTTTTAAGGTAAACCTGCAACTTTATTAACTTACACCAGCTGAATGACCATCAGTTTGAATACAATGTTTAAGGAACCGAGGACTAATTCCTAGCCAACATATAGAGGTGGAGTGTACAGAACCGTACCGAGCACACTCATGAGCAACTGAATTGGCAGACCTACGAACAAACTTAATGGAAAAACTAGTCAAACAACTACTAAGTTCATCAATCTCTTGTAAAATTGGAGCAACCACAGCCCGCTGACTATGCCTTTCCTTCCATAAACGCACCGCCTCTGAGCAGTCAGTCTCCAAAATAATCTTGGTAAACTGATTTTCTTTAGCAAACAGAACTGCATCCCGAAGTGCCAATGTTTCAATCACTAGAGGTTCAGAAATACCTCTATATAATCTGCACCACACACCCATGAAACCGTGTCGATTTCGAGCCACACCACCTGAGGATGCCACACCATATTCCTCCCGAATTGCACCATCAGAATTGAGTTCAATAAAACCTTCCTCTTGGGCATGCCAAGTACAAATCACCGTAGCTTTCTGTACCTTCTTCTTTAGACTATCCAACATTAGCAAGTTTCTGCCACATTCTCGACTGCCTTTACCAGATTATAGCCCTGATCAACATGACTCCATCTATTTCTCAAGTCCCATATCGCTGACATTATAGAGATAATTTTGGTTATCCGACTTCTCTAGTTTCTGTTGGGTCTTTGGATATTGAGGCGCTTTTCTGTCGGATCAACAGTCAACGATAGATTGGATCCCAAAAGAGAATTGAAATACAACACCAGCACACATTATTACTAAGTCATGTTGTGTGCAAAGAAAAAATCTAATGGAAAATCCCAAGTAGCTCAACATACAAAAGATACAATCTGTTACTAAGTTCACAAAAAGTATCACTCCAAGGAAAAAGAAATAACTAAGTAAATTGCTATTCATCATGGCTGAATTTCCACTGATCGTTGTAGGAATCTTCCACATGTAAGTTCCATCGTCTCAACGAGCTGCTATGGTCAATCCAGGTCCAGATCAGCAGTCACTTCTCTTCACAAGCTTTGTATAGATGATGCGACCATCCCTTGCAGAATTACTCTCGGCAAGAGCAATTTGTACCATGTCCTAAAGACAGCAAAACAACAAACCAGTTTAGACACCTGTGCGGAACATCGAAAAGATGAGGAAACGTGGTTAAATTTTCCAACAGGTAAAAGCTACACCTTTATGAAACAATACAATCGCCACAAGCATTTTGATAGATGCTCAATTCTCGCATCAGGCACTCAACATTAAGCTTACAGTGATAACAGCTAACAACCCCAAAAAGTGCAGTTATATCGAATTGACAAATGCACCTTTCCTATTATTTCCACTGTCATCTTACAATTAGTTTCTTATTATAACTAACCAAGGGTATGGCCATACAATATCAAACCAAACTGTCTACCTCCAGCGGACAAACAAATATCTGCGTTGACCCGAGAATAGAACTACTAAATGGTACATACGCCCCTTTATATCTTTCAAGATCTCAAGGCAATTAATATGGGCAGGAGGTGGCAAATGTAACAGTCGGTGAAACTTCAAAAAGACCACATTGGAATAGATAAAACCATGACAAAAAATAGTATGGAATCCAACAAACAAATTGAAGTAACTGACCTTCACATCCCTATTGGATAAAAACTTCCCCAAGTTGTGAAGGATGCACCTTAAATCATCCACCTGCGTTTGCCAAAAAAATATGAATAATGTAACCTCACGTACCTAATTGAGGAATCACTTTCAAAAGAACGATGGTACTGCTTGTAAGAATGGTATTGCTCGTAACAATACCTTTACATAACCAACTCTGTTTTGGTCGAAGTACCTAAAAGCCTAAGACATGGGAAAGAAGATCATATGTTAGCAATAAACTGGGATGAATGTAACAGACAGAGTTTTAGCTTTTGTGCGACTCATTTAATCTCTAAATATACAGCAGCAAAAGGTACCTGCAACAGGTCCTTATCAACCACCTCCTGTTTTGCTGAATCTCCTTTCTGTGACACAGATGTCTTTCCCTCCTTACCAGCTGACTGCTCTACAACTTTCACATCTCCTTTCTCTGCTACAGACTGCTTGTCCTGCCCTGAAGCAGATATTTCATCAATGTTCTCCAATTTAAGATTCTCTGTTGTCCTGTTTCCATCATCTTTTGCAGTTACTTCTTCTGGCTTGGTTTCTCTTTCATTTGACTTATCCTCATTCTGCAGAAGAGGAAAATGAAGTGCCACAAGCACGGTTTAAGCACAATTAGTTTCACAGCACCTACAACGTTAAATAAAACTAAAGTTACATGTGGTAAACAAGGGGAAATTTCATTCCGCTAGTACCATGGTGGTAAATAGGTGCTGTTTTGTACATGCGCAGCCTCCAGCATATAAATTTAATCACATAAACTTTAATAAAATGGTAGAAAATTATAATACTACAAAACATTTTCATGACAGCTCATATGGTACCGCTTTCACTTGATAAATCTCAATATTCAAATATATCATGGGCATAGTTAGAGAAGTTTGTTTGCACTCTTTCCAGAACAGAGATGGTATTTTGTAAGCTCTGAAACATAATTCAAATGTACAACTAGCCATTAGCCTCGAAAAGTGAGCTCGTGGTAAGGTGGTGCTGACAGCTTCTGGCTTATCTATTCAATTTCGCTGAAACTAATTGGATATGATCCACACGTAGAGAGCTATACATCCATATTCTGAAAGAAGTTAACTGAAAAGTGAAAACTAGTGGAAAGGCCTAAAAAAATCACATGAATACACAATATGGACAATGGATAGCAAACCGACAAGCATTCATACTGTTATGAAGGAGACGATCATATTGTAATACAGAGAGTTGTTGGCAGTTTTTTTAAAAGGAAGAGTAGTCGGCAGTTTTTTTTAGATATGGTGAAAAGGGTACGGAGAATATAACCTGTGCTTCTGTCAGCTCTTCTTCTGCAGTAACATCATCCATGTCCTCGTCGCCTTCATACATTTCTACTTCTTCAGGGTCTTCTTCATATTCAGGATCCTCTTCAGGATCCTCATCCTCCATTGTCTCATCAGCTTTAGGTTCATCAAGGGCAGCTGCTGTATGGTCCGTGCCAATCTTTTCCTCCGTCTCCTTTATCAGTTCGTCATGGGCAACCGCTGGGTGATCTGTACTCATCTTCTCCTCACCCTCTTTTATCGGCTCCTCATGGGCAGCTAATGAATTGTCTGTAATTATCTTTTCTCCACCCTCTTTTCCTATTTCATCATTTTTACCAGAATTATTCTCATCAGTTGTCTTGATTCGCTTCTCTGTGGATTTCTTGTCTTCCTTCTTTAGGTCTTCCTCTCTTTGGCGCTTACGTTGATTCCTCTTCGTAACATACTGCCTGTAAAGTTTCTGTGAAGACAAAAAAAACTAAATTAATAAACTAAAAACATATACCTGCCAAAACCTACAAGATGTGACATACGCTTTCATCATAAAGCAACGAATTCTATTATTTACTAAGCTCCACTAAATCAATGGAAAGACAAGAATTACCATGACCTATGAAGCATAGACAGAGCTCAACAAATTTACCTCGAGAAAAGACAATATCACACAACCCATCCTGTACTGAAGCATTTCACTGAATGATTCAGCAAACAAAGAAAGCTGAAAAGAAAACAGAACAGATCAATCATCAATTTCAAAGCCACATGAACATCACCGTGAAAACAGAATTAATTAAGAAATTCAAAGCTACATGAACATCACCGTGAAAACAGAATTAATTAAGAAATTTCTTTGAAGAGCAACCAAATAAAGTAGCAATGAAAAATATAAAAGCGCACGGTAGCAATCCCCTTGTAATGACAAATAGACAATTAGCAAATAATTACAAAAGCCAGAGCAGAATATGGACCTCAAATACTGACTCCTCTACATCATTGGCAGTGTAGTCCAGGAGACCATCCAATGAAAGGGAAGTTGAACGGAGCTGCAAATAAAGATCATTCAGTAAAATCTCATGGGCAGCTTATAAGACCATGCTTATATTGGTGTAGTATTTATATGACATAAAAGATGGACATATAGCACAATAAAATACTTTATATTCTTTGCTCTTTTTGGTCTGAAGAATAAATCCTGGATGTTTCGGAGGTTCATCAGACTTCTTCTTTTCTTTAGTGTCATTGGTTGACTTTGCCTTTGAGTCCATTGATTGGTCTTTATCCTTCTTTTCATTGTCATCCTTTTTCTTGTCATTCTTTTCATTTTTGTCATCAACTTTTGAATCTTTTTGGTCCACGGCTTGCTGTTGGTTAACCGTATCAACACTTGACTTCTGATTATCAGTTAATATGTGTCCCTTTATCTTCAGATCCTGCTCTTCCTTCTGATTTGTGGTATCTTCAGAAGGAGCTTTCAACCCTTCTTCTTTCTGCTGATTTGAGATATCTTCAGCAGGAGTATTCAATCCTCCGTCCTGCTTAGCCTGTGAATTCCCAGCATCAGTGACGTCTTCATCATTCTTCTCCGGTTTAACTTCCACTTCTTGTTTACTTGTTTCAGCAGGTGCAGCAACGGCAGTTGACTCGGACGCTGAAGCAGCAACTTTTCTTTTAATAACCCTTCGAATTACCTTCTTCTTCCCAGTTTTCTTGGCCTCAGGCTGCTGACTGATGCCAGCTCCCCCCTGCTCTTTCGTGACATCCTCACTCTTCTGTTCAATGTGCTTTTCTGCAGTTATGCCCGCAGTTTCTGCTATAACATTCTTGTTAACCTGAGGCGATTTATCAACTGAAGCCTCACCAGTTGGCTTTTTGCGAACAACTTTCACAATTTTTTTTATTATTTTCTTTTTCATGGGCTTCTTATCCTCAGTAGCAAGGTCAGCAGTAGCGTCTCCAGAAGTGTTTCCTTCAACAACTCCCACCGTCTTCTCAACTTGCTCCCCAACTTTATCAAGATTCTCCCCGTCATTACCAGCAAGATTGGCGTCTCCATCTTGGCTCTGCTGTTCAATATCAACATCAACTTTCTCAATTTTGGCAGCAACATCACCCTCGTGTAAGTGATCGTCATTTGTACTTTTAGCCTTGCTTGGCTCCCCTAATGTTTTGACAAATAATTAAGGATCATTTATTTGCGCATCATCAGACAAGGAAAAGGTAATAAAATGATTGTGGGCATCTTTCACACCTTGCTTCTGTTCCTTTGGATCATCTGGGTTCTAAGAAATAACAAAGTCAGAACTGTTAGTGCTGCTGATTCAGTAGAAAACAAAGTAGTTATAATACTAACCACAAACTTACCTTCTCTTCCTTTATAATCAGCTGTTCCCTTTCCATCTTCGATTTTCGGTATGCAATCCAATTGTTCTTCCATATATCTACTGAAGGCACGCATTCCGACAGGTTTGGCACAAACAGTACAGTAATTTCTTTGTGACTAAACAGTCCATCATTGCCAACTCTGTTGTAATGGACCTGCAGTAATACACGTCTTACAGACTTCAGCAATAATATTTCATAGAACATGTAATGTAAAACAGAAGGGACTTAATTATTGGGGTAAAAGTTATCATCTTATCCCATGGATGAGCTAACATGTCAGCTATAAGTACGGTTCGATGTAGCATTTGGAACTGGTCAGTACCAGTCACGAAGTCTGACATTCCAACAGTTAGCAAAAAATCCTTTAGAAACATTTAGATGAGAGGCCAAGGGGAGATTTTAAAGCAAATATAGTTTAGAAAATATCAAATAAATCGCCAAGAAGCTAAATTATCGAAGAAGAGCCAATCCAGCTCTTTTACCAGTAGCAGTTTTTGGGGGCGTGATGGACTGGAATAGATAATTTCCCTAACATTGTTTTGGATTAAAAAATTCAGAACCATAACAATAAATTTGGTGAGACCACAATCAAGTAAATAGGAACATATGTGGTTTGCATTTTTTTCCAGAAGAACATCCGGTAATGACCACTTAAACAGAAAGAATCGAATGCGAATGGAAGGATGCAGTTTTTCCTTCAAGAGAAGAACACTTTCAACAACTATAGTTCCAAGCAGGTGTTGAGAGATAGATCCAGATGTTACCTCGAGGAAACGATTCCAATTAGTACAATTAGAGAGATCAACTTGAACCAGGTCCTTCACATGTCTGTCCAACAAGTAGAGTCAGTAGAGTTGCAAGTCATCCATGGTACATTACTTGATGAAGGCATACCTGATAGCGGTTTGAATCAAGCAAGAACCATCAACAAATGGATCTCCACCATCAAGCGATGCATTCCAAGGGCCGCCGATAGCAAGAAGTGAACGGTCCTTCTTGAATACAGCAAATTTTAAGATATTGTTCAAGTGCACCACTCGTTCCTCAGTACTTCTCATCGACGTTATGTCAGCAAAGGCACCATTGCTCATACCGCTCATCAGAAGGACCTAAGCACAGAAGGAAATCATTTTGCGAAGTTTAGAATTACTTTATAACGTGCAGATAGCATAACTGATGCATGACCATATATGTAAGCACAGCCGGAACTAATTTCAAATGTTTAGAGTTACTTTATAAGGGACAGACAGCATAACTGAAGTGCTTATATGTCCAAGGACTCAAACAACGTAAGATGGTCCTTTTCCTTTTAATGCTTTGAATTACTTCAAAGTACAAGAGGCAAAAATCATGTCAATGTCTATCGGTTGCAAGACTTGTAATCTTTCACAATGCTGGACAAGTAAATACTCAACCATGGCATCAATACCAGGTAACTTTTATCCACAGTTACTACCAAAGAAGATAAGGCAAAGAGTAGCGGTCGGTACTCTGATCCTAGCACAGCACTGGACTACATGGAAACCTAGAAATTATACAAATGTAACATTTTTGACATATGCGACATAAAATTGTACTAGCAGGATATTATTTTCTGGGATGTCTCCATGTCAGAATGCGACGGAAACATATTTTCCACACAACTGAAACTCATCCTACCAAACTATTTCACTGTGCATGACCCAGGGGAAGACCATCAGAGCACCCCTGGATAGCACAAGCACACAGCATAGCTTGCACTTTGTGTACTTGCTAAGCAAAAATTTCAACAAACATGAGTATTAATGCCTAAAACAATATACCACACTTTCTATAAATATTGATATATACCATGATAACGACACAACTCACTAACACTCCCCACTAACCGAAACAGCTACTCCCTCCGTATCAAAATATAAGATGTTTTAGCACAAGATATGTCATATCTTGTGCTAAAACATCTTATATTTTGATACAGAGGGAGTACAACTTAACTTCATACATGGTATAGTTCGTACACCGTGTGTAACTAAATATGCCATGCACAACAACCCTGGTCACTCAAATTGACACTCCCTCTACTCAAAACAAAACTTAAAATTACTCATAACTTAAAATAAACACAACACTATAGACAAGCACCTTTGCGTTCCAAATGGTTGATGGAGTCTTTGTGCTTGATATTTCCTCAGAAGAGACCAGTGCACTTTCATCAGTCTTATCATCCTCTTCACATATGGCATGCTCCAGACTGTTTTATAGCAATGACAGCAACATAGTAAGAAAATATACCCCATTAACAGGAAGTGCAAAAACATGTAGCAAGAAACCTATAAGAACAGTACATAAATCTACTTATGAAATCCCAATAAAAAGTACCTCACTGGGGTGTGCAGAGAAAGATTTAGGCTTTCTTTAGACCAATTCAAGACAATCTACAAAAAAAGCAAATCACAAATAAAGCAAGCAAATGAATAAGAACGATGTATGATGACATGGTTCCATATTGACTTCTGAACTTTTGGCAAGCAACGATCATGAATAGAACATCAAACCTTAGAAAAATCTGGAATAACAGATAGCCTAGGATATCTTTTAGTCAAAGATAGACAGTCTCTCTCATTATCCACCAAGCGAAATGGCAAAACCTGAAAAAGAGCCAATTAGCATAGAGTTCCCGTTGGGCATCAAACTAAAGCTACTGCACAACTGAACATACTAAAATGAGATTTGCATATAAAGGATGGAAAAGAACTTCATGATTGCTCAATCGTATCCATTCTGGTGCAATCTATGCTTAAGATGTGAATGGTCTTCAAGTTTCCATATGAGAATACTAAGGCACCAGAGATCTCCAGGCAAGTGGCAACAGAAAGAGAAAATGGCTAGAAAGGCAAAAGCAAGGATTGGTGTAGATGGATGAATAAGTGGAACCCAGAATCTTTCTGATATTAATTCTGAGTTCGGAAGTATACCAAGGATGGACAAGAGTCAAGGAAGACCAGAGTCCATCAGGGAGGCATGTAAAGAATTAATATTATCAATTGATTTTTGCAAGAACACTGTGACAAACACAACTGTTCGTTTACCTTGCATATATATTCTCTCTTTATTTCTTTAATAGGTGAACGATGCCTTCAGGACAACAAACGAAAGTGTTAGTTTATAAGGCTGCAAAGACGAAGCAGCAACCTACTGTATCCACAAAGCTAGAGAACATAGAGACACCTATGCACAGAATCACGTCGAGGTGACAGTCGCCGCAAAGGCTTCTCAGACCTAACAGAAGAAGAACGCCGTCGATCACCAGGGGTTCTTGGTGGAGTGCGCTCTCGCCTTGAATCAGCTACATGCTTCTTGTTCCGCTCCCTCTCCTTCTCGCGGCGGTCACGGAGACGTTCTCTTTCACGGTCCCTTTCACGCTCCCTTTCTCTTTCACGTTCCCTTAGTAGTCTTTCACGGTCCCTTTCCCTTTCACGCTCTCTTTCTCTTTCACGGTCTCTTTCTCTTTCACGGTCTCGAAGGTCTCGCAAGTCCCGTTCACGCTCCCGTTCAAGCTCCTTTTCCCTTTCCATCAACAGATCCCTTCGACGTTCCTCATCCCTTAGCTCCAGCTCACGACGATAACCAGCCCGGTCAATTGCGCGTTCATCAACCATGGATATGCCTGGACGTGCACGGGGTAAGATGCTGTCGCGGTAATCAGAATCTGAAGATGAATGGAGAAGGCCTTTCCCCGAGGCATAGTCACGTCCAGGGGGGAGACTCATCCCATAGCCGCTGCCGGACGATCCTTGCCCATATCCAAGGCTATCAATGTTTGTCCTAGGAGCTCCTCCCAACAATGAAGATGTCTGTTGCCCTCCATATGGAACATTCCCTAGAATGGACAGATTGCGATGATCAGCTTCAGCCCTTCCATATGTACCAAGCTCCTGAGGTTCTTGATGGATTGGAGCGGACCTTCCTGCAAAGTAATCGGCTTGTCTGCCAGAAATGCATACTTTACTCAGTGCATGTGCTATGTTTTGTTGCAGTGATAAACGCTCAAAGGATCAGTACTGATATAGTTTTCCAAGAGTGCCAGTGAGATACAAAAGTAACAAACAAAACTAAGTCCTAACAGGAGATGTTTGGAACATGCACATAGTCGTCCATTAGATGTGGTTTTTAGAGTAAGAGCTATCATATGGACCAAAAACTTGAACAAGTTAAGCTACATGAGCTGACTGTCAGTCAACGTACCTCATATCAGACACAGGTGGTAACTGAGCTTTCAGGAGTGGCTGATGGCGCATTGCTGAACCCTAAAAATATAACAGGATGGAACTGATTATAAGCTATCACAGAGAGCATTAATATGGGACAGAACGTAGTTTTGTAAGGAAAGCAAACTCTACCTGCTCCACACGGTCATGAATCTGTTGTAAAAAAAAGTTGGTCATACAAATGAGTATTAAATAAATAAAGGAAAAGGGCAAAAAGGTGAGCACGCGTGATAGACCTGATGGCCTGCAGGTATATGATCAGGATATCTTCTATCCAAATCAGTAAGGCCATCTCTCCTGCCGAGATTAGCTGAGTGCTCGCCATATATTCTTCTCTCTGATGTGTAATCAGTACCATACTGGTCTAGCTTCTGTGCATATCCACGCACAGCCATATAGTCATCGTTTGGTCTTGCCAAGCTGGACCCTGTAGGTCCAGATGAGAACTTGGATGACTGAGAGAGTGAAGTTGGATGAGTTGGCAGGCTAGAATCCGGACCTTTGCCACCAAGTCCACCAACCTGTAAACAGTATTAACTGGATATTCAATCAAGGTATCATGTAAAAAAACTCATGAAGCAGCTGCGGCACTTGGAACTAAAAAGGACGTGTGCTTCTTTAACCTGCAAGAGTGTGTTTATAGTTTCCCAAAAACATTTGATTCCTTCATCAACAGATAAGCTATTGAGATAGTACATGACTACCCATACAATGTTATAGTGGAGTAGCCACAAATCATTCTATCATATAAGCCAAGGTAGCACTTAATCATGTTTCTGGTTTGAGATATTGCTAGGGCACCGAGTCACTTAGCATAACAAACTTACATGAATATTCATTCCTTAGCAAAAAGAGGTCCAATGGTGTTGAGAAATTCTGAATAATGAAATGCTCTAAATTTCTTGTTTTCAAAATATTGAATATGTCTCCTGTTACAAGTTCAGTTAATCAGTTTGATAGCCCATTAATGTAAAAGTAATGATAATTGGTTGAATCTATTATATTCTGTTGTTAATGAGTTCAAGAGCAGCATTCACATAAATGTAATGATAATTGTTGGGTCCAATTATATCCACCATATTCTTATTTCCAATACAAAAAGCTTCACTTCTTGATATAAAGACACTGATAACTTTTTAGAGAGTAAGACGGAATTGGGCATTATGACACTGTATGTAAGAAGTAACACAGAATCAGTCCATTGTTCCGATGTGCGGAGTTGGAAAAACAGAAATACATCCAGTTTGCAAAACCATCAGAAGTCACTAATCAATAACACCACCGCAACAGGATCAGACATATGCACAGGAGGGAGGAAGTGTGTGTGGGTGGGGGGGTGGGGACTGAAGTCATAAGGATCTGAGCTGGTGACAATCCATTCAAACTCACCAGACCTACCTCTCAAGTTGCCAAGAAATTAATTGCCCCAGTTATCATACATCCTATGTGCAGACATATGTATCATGAGCTTTGGACTAATTGTTTACATGGATTATATTTTAAAATAGTTGGCATAAAGTTAGCCCAGCCTCTCTGCATTGCACTGTGCAGGGGTAAGGCTTGCGTCGAATAATCCTTCCCCAGACCCCACCTGGCGTGGGAGCTTCTAGCAGTGGGTCTGTCCATTTTTTTTATAAAGTTAGGGACTTTGATGACACAAGCATTTAAACAACTCGAGCAATGAAACAGAAGAACTTCAGTATCAGTGCACGAGCATTTAGCCAGTTTCAGAGGAATATTCTGGTAAATGTTAGATGATAGACATAGGCATTGTAATATTCCAGCTTAGTACTTTTATTTCAGAAAGTGTAGCTTATCAAGAGTGTACAGTCGGATTCTCGCATTGCACAACTGTCCCAAAGGTGGATTGTCAATTCCTATTTTAGATTTTTTTTTTGGACTCATTTTTAGTTCACTCTAATACGATCAGTGGCCTTTTGAACCTTCCATAACAATGTAGGCGTCATTCCAGGATGCCATACACTAATGTTTATTCGTGCTGATAATAAGGTAAAAGGATAAACTAAGAATTTCCAGGCCCGGGAGTATTCCTTACTACTACATGGGTTTAGCCAACAACATTTTAGATCAATCAATTTGAGCTGGAACCAAGAATCCTGCCCAGTCTCCTAGTCCTCAGCACGGTGAAACCTAGTGCTTTTTTCCATGTCAGATGTCCTTGTGATACATTAGATTTGCGACAGCACGAAGTTGCACGGTTCTAGTAACCTTTTCTGCATACCGAAGGCATTGAACTGGGAGGTAATAACCTTCATCAATTTACATACATCACATAAACGACAACCAGCAGAACAGCTTGTGCAGGTAACAGTAATGAACCGCATAAGGAGGCTAATATATATACTGCATAGCGAGACCAATTTTGAAAAATGTTGACCAACCACAGTTAGTTAACCACCTGCTGTGTGCCATACACGGAAGCGTAAGGCCCTCCATACTGCCCAGCAGCACCCTGTCCAGCACGGGCACCTGCCGCGGCCGAGGCTCCAAATCCGCCACTACCAGGCTGCACACAAAAAAAGGGGACAAGGGAGCGCAGGGTTTTGCGCACAAACATGATGAGAAGCTGCCACACATCCGTATAAAATAGCCAGGCGGACACCAGATCAGGAGAATTTCTAGATGACGTACGAGTTGGCCGGCGTAGGATTGCTGCCCGCCGTACGGCGGCTGCTGCCCGTAGGGATTGGGACCCTTGGGCGGAAACATGGCGGATGGGCCCGCCTAGGGTTTCCTGCGTGCGCGGGGTCGCAGGAGCCGACCGGAACCTTCCAAACCCCAGCCCCTGCGAGACAAACCCTATAGATCAAACCGTGAACAGGAGCCGTGGGCGGAGTCGCGAGATTTGTGCTCGCGCCGTGTGCTAGGGCTTACCTGTGGGGTTGAAGACGGGGGAGGAGGATGCGGCGGCGTTGGAGGGGAACGAGCTCCCGCTCGGAGAGCTCGGGGGAGCGGGAGTGGGGAGCTCGGTGGGCTCCGGTGGAGGAGGTGCGAGTGGCGGCGGCGGCGAGGTGGGACTCCGTAGGAGCGGGTTGCCTTGGCTCGCCCTATTTATCTAGGGGTTTCGGACCGAACGAGAAGTGTCCATTTCTGGAGACTCGTCCCCCATGTAGATCAGTTCATCAGTAGTCAGTAGTCAGTAGTCAGTAGTCAGTACTCTCTCCTAGCCCTAGGCATACGTTCCGAAAACAAATTCCGTATTCGCGATAAAGGAAACGAAAAAGCATCCATTCAGGTCTAGACCAATCAATCTATTATCATCAACAGCGGTATAAAGAAATCTAAAAATAATAACCACGTACATGACTGTAAACACTGAAGTGAGTCGAAGGCGCGCCGTTGTCCTCACCCCTCTCTTACCGGAGTCGGGTAAACCTTGTCGTAATAGAGCTTGTTATAGTAAATAGAAGGGAAGTCGTCGTGCTAAGGTTCCAAGAGACTAGCGTAGAGCGCACCGGAGTAGCAACCTTCGTCAATGTGAGAACCGTAAATCGAAAGAGCCGAACCTACAACCACACGGACAAACACAAAAATGGACTGGATCCTAGTGGATCCCCGGGACACACGCCTCCTGCTAGACACAACACCGCAGCGAGGATAGGACAGGGAAAACCTTATTTTAACTTCAAGAAGTAGTTGACGCCTCACATCTTGAAGAAGACACCGGAAAAAAACTAAATAAAGGACGGAAACCCTCCCGCCGACGAGAGACCGTGATCATCCACGCATCCAAGGCCCTAAGGCCACCGGAGACGGAGCGGACCAACGGTGTTGCCGACGAGGGGACGAAACCCTAGATGGTTTCTACACATCGTCTCAGCCTAGCTCTCCTCCCTGGCCTATTGTGCGTCAATTTGTTTGGATGTCCAACGCTGTCCTCATGTTGTTCGAGCTTTACCTATCCCGATTCATGCCTAAACTTCTTCAACCAAAAATCTTTGATGTGGTAATAGGAAAATCAATATCATAGATATTAACAAATATTATATGAATCACGAAAACAAGTCATTACAACGTTTCTTCTCGAGAGGCTCTCTAGAGCGAGCGCAGATTGTACTGTGCCGGTGGCTGCTTATTGTGGTGATGACGGCTAATAGAAGTGGTTTCCCCGACTTTGGTTTAGAG
Organism: Poa annua; assembly: GCA_026929855.1. NCBI lineage: Eukaryota > Viridiplantae > Streptophyta > Magnoliopsida > Poales > Poaceae > Poa > Poa annua. The sequence goes on from CM049437.1 coordinate 92,736,989, forward strand.
ATTGTTGGCAGGTGGACATGTTCATCTTTGACATCATCAGACGATCCCAAGCTAGATGCTTGTGGGGTTATACCCGTTCAGCGCACCACGGCGATGAACAATGTCATCCACAAAGTAGACAGGCCATGGTGCTCCAATGACTCTTCGACACGTGGTTTGTGTCTTCCTCTCCTCCAGCAGCCGCTTCGGTGGCGTCGAGGGTAGGGGACACGCACACTCCCCTCCCCCCACTCAATAACATGTTTGCCTCTTTTTTTGTTGTGTCTTTTGTTTATGTGTCACGAAAATTGTCTATCGAGAGCGCCCAACCATAGTAAATGAACATGTGTTTACTTCTTCAGGAAAAAAAAACAAGTCATTCATATATGAGAAGCGGGGTTTTCTCTTTCACGCCACTCACATGAGTACGCTAGGTTTTGAATCATGGGTAGAGGCACGTTTATGTACTTTCTACCATGTTCAGTGCGTACTCATGTCTTGTACTCCCACCATTCCAAAAGAATGTACTAGATGTGGGTGGATCAATTTGGAATGGAGAGAGTATAAGGAAAATAAAGTACTCCATCCGTCCCAAAATAAGTGTCTCAATTTCGAATTGAGACACTTATTTTGGGACGGAGGGAGTATTATGTATCATACATACGAAAAATCTCAATGTTCAAAGTGATTATCTCTATACTCCCTCCATTCCACAATATAAAATGTTTTAGCCTTTTTTCGTATCCAGTGTAATATCTAGATACATTTTAGTGTATTTTATTGTGATTCTAGACATAAGGATGACATGATGATGGCATCTTCAGAAAAAGGGTATTGTGGCGGATTTGACAATCTCAGGTCATGTTGTCTTTGCAGATGTTTCATGTAAGTATAAAAAAATCTCAGGATTTGCAACTGCCGTTGGAGGCCTTTATCAAGGACGACTCTACGAAACATTGCGCAATTTATGAACCCTGGCAGGGTGACGGTTCTCATTGACAACCAACTGCTTGCTATGGTTGTTGCACGCACATTCCTTGATCATCCCTTCTGCATTGGCATACAGGAGATGCTATGCTATGGTCTGCTTCTTTGCTGCCGCCTCCTAGTCGTCGACTCAGGTCTTTCACTTCAAACAAGATTTAAATGGGGCAGTCCATTATTGTGCACATTAGGCTCTTACTCGCAGCCTAAACCAGCCTATCTACTCATGTGTCTGTTTAGCGAGTTTCAGGTTATTGTCTTGTGATTGAAGTTTTACAATCTGTCGAGCTACAGAGCTCTGCAAACCATGTTGTACAGTGCACAATTGAGCTGAATGAAATAGGATTTTTTTTTTTTTAAAGGGAAACCCGGCCTCTGCATCGTGTTGATGCACACAGCCATTTATTGAGAAAAATAGTAGCGCAGAGTATTACAAAAAGTTTAAAGGATAAAACAATCCAAGTGACTGCAAGCCAGCCACCAAACAAAAGAAACGTTTGTAAAAACTAGGGAGCACAAATTCGTCTGTCATGTTGCCACCCATCTCGGTTGAGGATAGCACGCACCACCGCCATGAGACGGATACATCCAACCTCCAACAGTGGTTGTTGGTCGAGTGGTAGTAGGAAAGACCACATAGTAATCCAGTAGGTAGCCCGGTGAACAACCTGTAAAAAGTGAGCATTTTCAAGTCTGTTAAAAACAACATCATTTCTGCAATTCCATATAGCCCAAACGAAAGCACATACGCCAATGCGTATACGATTCTTTGTTTTCTTATCAATCCCCCCAAGCCAAGATCCAAACATGTTTGACAGGCTTGTTGGAGGTGCAATGTTGAAAGTGAACTGAAGCAACCTCCAAATCTTGTGCGCAAAAGAGCATTCAATAAAAAGATGTTCAACTGTTTCATCATGGTGACAAAAAACACATTTCTTATCACCATTCCAATTTCTCTTGTGTAGGTTATCTTTCGTGAGAATTACCTTCCGATTAACAAACCACATGAAAAATTTAATTTTTAGAGGGACCTTCATTTTCCATAAGTACTTACGCAGGAAAGGTGTATGTCCATTCATGTACTCATTGTACATAGACTTAACCGTAAACTGCCCATTAGTTGTCAAATTCCACCTGAAAGTATCATTTTCCGGATTAAGATGAACACTCATTAATTTCTGGACCAAATCCAGCCATGCCGTCCATTTGGATCCAGTTAAAGCTCTACGAAATTGAAGGTTAATTGGCGGTGCATTTGAAATCACATCAGCAACAAGAACATTCCTATTGCGTGTAATATTAAACAAGCTTGGGTATTGCAGTGATAGCGGCCTAGCATCCTCCCAAAATCGTGTGCCTTGGCCATTACCAACTACAAACGATCCTTGAGAGAAAAAATCTTCTTTAACCGCCATTAACCCCCTCCAAAAAGGCGAGTCGGTTGGCTTAGGTGTAACTTGTGCTAACGTTTTACCACAAAGGTATTTGTTGCATAGTAGTTCTTGCCACACACCTTCTTCGTTTAGCAATTTGAAAAGCCATTTGCTTAACAAACATTTATTTTTAATTTCAAGCAATTCAATACCTAGGCCACCTTGATCTTTAGGACGACATAATATGTTCCACCTGGTCAATCTATACTTCCTCTTGTGTTGGTCGCTTTGCCAAAAGAACCTACTACGGAAGTAATCTAGTCTTTTCCTAACTCCCACTGGAATTTCGAAAAAAGACAATAAAAACATAGGCAGGCTAGTGAGCACCGAGTTAATCAAAACTAGTCGGTCTCCATAGGATAACAGTTTTCCAGCCCAACTGGCTAGTTTCTTTTCAAACCTGTCTTCTATAATTTTCCACTCCTTGTTAAGAAGTTTTCTATAGTGTATAGGGATACCTAGATATTTAAAGGGCAATGAACCTACCTCACATCCAAAAATGTTTCGGTAGTCATTTTGAAAGTCTGCTGCTTTTCCAAAGCAAAAAACTTCACTTTTATGAAAATTAATTTTTAATCCTGACAACTGTTCGAATAAGGACAAGATAAGTTTCATATTAACAGCCTTGTCGAGGTCATGTTCCATGAACAGTATCGTATCATCAGCATACTGAAGAATTGATACGCCTCCATCAACCAAATGTGGAACTAGACTTCCCACTTGTCCGTCTTCTTTCGCTCTTGCAATTAGCACGGCCAACATGTCAGCGACTATATTGAAGAGAACTGGGGACAATGGATCACCCTGTCTTAATCCTTTTAACGTTTGAAAATAATGACCAATGTCATCGTTAACTCGAATCCCCACACTACCACCTTGCACAAATCTTGCCACCCATTCGCACCATTTAGGATCAAAACCTTTCATGCGTAGAGCTTGCTGCAGAAAGGACCACTTAACTTTGTCGTATGCTTTTTCAAAGTCAATTTTGAAAAGCACACCATCCAATTTTTTCTTTTGTATCTCATGAATCGTCTCGTGCAAGATTACCACCCCTTCTAGGATATTTCTACCCGGAATGAAAGCAGATTGTGATGGCCGAATAACTTTTTGGGCTATCGAAGAGACCCTATTTGTTCCTACTTTAGTAAAGATTTTGAAGCTGACATTCAGCAAACAAATCGGTCTGTATTGTTCTATTCTGCTTGCATCTTCTTTCTTGGGAAGCAAAGTAATCACCCCAAAGTTCAATCTAAACAGTGGCAAATCTCCTTGTTGAAGTTGAGCAAAGAGCAACATTAAATCATCTTTAATTATTGCCCAGAATTTTTTGTAAAATTCGGCTGGAAAACCATCCGGGCCAGGGGCCTTATTTAGCTCCATTTGAGCAATTGCCTCTAACACCTCCTTTTCAGTAAAGTTGGATGTTAGAATCACATTCTCTTCACTCGAGATTTGTGGTAAATCATGAATCACTGTCTCATCCAACGAGAAGTTATTCATTTGAGGCGCCCCAAACAACTTCTTATAGTATTCTGTTATAAAAGTTTTAAGATTTGATTCGCCAACTATTGTACCTTCATCTTGTTCTAGTTGGAAGATACGTTTCTTCCGGTGCTTTCCATTAGCAATTAAATGGAAGTACCGTGTATTGTTCCCCCCTTCTTGAATGTGTTTCACTTTTGCTCTCTGGGCCCATTTGGCCTCCTCATCACGTTGAAGCTTGGCGATGCATTCATCAGCCTCCTTCTTTGCCTCTCTCTCCGCTACAGATAGTGGAGCAGTTTCGGCCTTTAAATCTAGCTCGTTAATGAGAAGTAGTAATTTTTCTTTTTGTTTCTTGTATTCGCCGCTAAGGTTTTTAGCCCAGCCTCTCAAGAATTGTCTTAAATGTCGTATTTTAGCTTGCCATCTCTCTATCGGTGTTCCCACACTAGTGCATGATGACCATTCTTTAGCCACCAAATCATAGAACCCTGGTTTTCGGAGCCAAGACAGCTCAAATGAAAACTTTGATTTATTACCAAGATGCGCTTGTTGTCCCGAGTCCATTATCAATGGCGTATGGTCAGAACCTGTACGCGTCATTGCATGAACGGTTGCCAAGGGGTATTTTTGTTCCCATGCAGTACACGAAAGAAAACGATCCAGCTTTTCAAATGTTGGATTGTCCCTCCTATTTGCCCAAGTAAACTGCCTACCAGAGAGATCAATTTCTCTCAAACTCAGGCTTTCAATGATGGCATTAAAAATAAAAGGCCAACGCGCATTAAAATTATTGTTATTTTTCTCCTCTTGTCTCCTAATAATATTAAAGTCCCCCCCTACCAACATTGGTCTTTCTTCCTTTTCACAGACCCGAACTAGTTCTGCTAAGAAATCCGGTTTTAAAGAATCTTGTGCAGCCCCGTACACAACAACTAAGGTCCACAAAAAACCATCCAGCTTGTTTTTTATTTGAATCTTAACACAGAAATCTCCGGCTACAACATCTTGTATAACAAAATCTTCACAATTGAAACCAACTAGAATGCCGCCAGAGCGGCCTCGTGGAGGTAGGCAATACCACATATATTCCTTACCTCCAGCTAGTTGTTTCAAGAAAGGAATAGAAAAGTTTGATCTTCCAGATTCTAAAATAGCCACAAAGCTTAAATTCTGTTCTCTAATTGTTTCTTTGACCGTACAGTGTTTCGAAGTATCCCCAAAACCATCACTATTCCATATCATCCCTTTCATTGCTTATTCTTAATTAATTTTTGTAATCTAGCACTTCTTCTTTTTACACCGAGGCCAATGCCTGCTTTAGGAACTCTCTTACTTTTAGCTAACAAAGGTGCTGTACTTGGACCCATTTGATCCACAGCAGATTCAGATTCTTCGTTCTCTAGATCATCACAAAGGTTAGAGGCAATCTTAATAACTAAGCTTTGAGACACTCCCTCGTCCAAAGTACTTAAGGTGTTGTTAAGAAAAGTTATAGCCCGAGTTTCCTCTATCCCTTTGAGTGCATTAGCCGACTCCTCAACCTGGGCTGGTGATTCACGCAAAGAAATACCTAATCGCGACGCTCTCGCAACAATCTCCTCATTTGGTAAAGAAATAAAAGACAACTTGCGATTAACCTTCATACCTGAGAAAAAGGGGTCGGATCGCCGCTGAGCCAAAGTTGATGCCCTTTCCATTTGAGTGGCGTCCGCATTGACTTGAGCCTTGATCCTCGAACTAGATCTCACCCCTTGAGACTCCGGGTTAGCAATTCCGCCATACGCAACAACGTCTTCTACAGTAGCAGTCCGTGGAGTCCGAGTAGCATTCGGAGTCCTAACAACATCCTTGATTGCACCTCGCGCAGACGCAAGGTCATCCTCGGCAGTCTCCAATGAGAGCCGAGCCGATGGAGAGGATTGGTGCGACTTGATGTGCGCCTCCTCCCTGGGGATCGGAGCCATCTGGGTACCAGACACCTGCTTAGGCATAGATGCAGGCGACGGTTCCTTCTCAACATCGTTGTTCACATGGACAGACGCATTTACAGTTTCTGGTGATTCCACTCGAGCAAACAGATCAACATCTTTAGTGCCTAAATTTCCAAGGTCCTCAGAAGCATCAGTAACAGCCGAAACATGATTCTGCTGAGCACTTGACAACGGCGAATAGGCATCACTGATCATCGTACAGTTATCCTTATGCGAACTCATAGCAGCCTTTTGCTGGAACAAAAGTTTAGCACGAGCAAAAGTGGCACGTTCTGCTGCTATAATTTTTGCTACCTGAGAGGAAGGATCAAGATTTGTTTGGGGTTCCACTTGCGTCTCAATTTCTCCATTGAGAATTCTTCGTGCAAGAGTCATGCCCAAGCTAACCTGTGGTGAGTAAGAAACACCAGATAAACGCCTAGTCGAAGTTGGAGGAGTATTAGTCTGTCCTGCACCATTGGCATCCTTTGCCTCACTGGATTCAGTACCTGGTTGCATCGGCGGTAAAGGGATATTGGACACATCCATATCAGTATTAAGATCATCATCTTCCTTTGGACCATCTTTGTCTCTGTCGTCATCGTGTTCTTCTTCCCTCATTTCCACATCCTGACCGTCTCCCTCCGTCTCTTTCTCAAAGGTCAAGTAATAGAAACCATCCTTGATAAAGATAGGTAATGCCTTAGGGATTTTAGTATGGTCGACACAGCCAATAAATATTCGGAGCACACCATGTTCTCTTGTGTATTTCATGTCAACCTTAAAAGTTTTCCCAAAAAGAGTTCCCAAACTCCACATAGCAAGAAAATCCCCTTTGTGCTGTGATGGGATCCCATGAATCTGCATCCAAAACTTCGGCAGCAGTATAGCTGGTTCCGATTTAGTGAACCAGGAATCCACTGTTAATTCCACAGTGGTGTTAGGGACACGAAAAGTGCCGACAGCTTTTAATCTATCCAACTCGGCTTTGGAAGGAAATTGCACCTTATAAAAGTTCTGACCAACTTGCATCAACTCCCACTGAAAATCATCAACCGGCACTACACGCTGCAGCTGTCTGGTGATTTGTGGGATGGTCATCTCTCCTCCCACAACAGATATCGAACCCAAACGCGTATTCTCTGTCTTTGGTCTATAAGTTTCCGTCAGAGGAGCCTCATAAAACGTTAGATCGTCATGTGCATGTCCATACACCAGCACATGTGGCATGGTCATCTTTAACAAGGGGACAATCATCATCAACATGCCCCATACCCTCACAGTAATCACAAAGTAATGTAGGGCAATCAGCCAACACATGGCCTGAGAGTCCACAACGAAAGCACTTCCCAATTTTCTTCCCTTTGTCTAACTGCTGTGTATCAACATTAGCACCAGCAATTAGTTGCTTAGCAACCGGAAGAAGTACCTGAGCCACTGCTGAAACTTGATCTGTAGTCTGCTGATTACCATCGACCTCACCCGCAACCTGGCTCCCCGAACTTGTAGTTCCAGTCCTCGCCTTTGCCGTGACAACAGCCCTGGCAGCACGGCTATTGGCAAGCCCGGTCAGAGCACCGCGGCCGGCACCATTGTACCCCGCTCTGTAGCCCGAACCGCGACCACTGAAACGACCCTGAAACCTGCCGTTGAAATTATCTTGACGACGACCATCTGCATTGAAGCCAGCTCCGACATTAAACTGGCCCCGTGGAAGACCACCATCTTGACGGCCATTGCCGAAGTTGTTAATACCAAAATTCTGAGTTGACTGGTTGTTGTACCGAAAGTTATCGCCTTGCCACTCCGTGCGGCCATTGCCACCTCCGCCTCCCGAGCTCTGCCCATACTCAAACCTCTGACCACTAGAACTACCAAACTCGTAGTTGCTGTTCTCGGCACTGAAATTATTGTTGTTTGCAGGTCCAGCATGGTGAGCAAAACGGCCAGCGCCATTGTCTTGGCCTCCGCCCCTGCCAGCAAAACCACCACCGCGATCATAATTCCCTCTTCCACCACCACGAAACTCATTGCCTCTCCCTCCACCGCGATACACCATGTCGAGGCGCAGCAATGACGGGAACCCTAGCAGCCGCCGCGATCGAGACCGGATAGAAAAATAAGTTTGGCGAGATAGGGTTTTGACAAACTGACTCCCTCCCTCGTCCAATTGACAAGGATCAGGACCAGATGGGCCGTCCCACACGGGTGCCACAATTGGGCCCAATGGCCTTGAATTTTGAACAGTTTCAAAATTTGAATTTCCAATCTCTCTCGATCCGCAAACGGTGGAGGAGCTCGCCGGCGAGAAAGATGACAATTCATCTGAGATGTGATAATGGTTCCGGCCACGGCGCCGTCGCACAGTGATCCACCCCGGTTCATCATCACAAAGATGATAACTGGGTGACATCACCGGGACCTTTTTCCGGCCGCCATTGCGGTCCGGCTTGATCTTCCGACATAGAAACGATGACCTTACCGAATCAGCGGACGACGTCCGAAGGATCTTCGCTGCCTCCCGCTGCAGTCTACGCTTCTCTAGTCGCTTCCAAATCTTCTTATCCTTGACGAGGTCACGAAATGGCGATGGTGTCGAGGAACGACACAGGTATCGTAAGGACCTCTCCGCAGAGACCAGGGGTCCCTCTTCCTCGTCGGAGGCCTCCGGCGAGAGCACCCAGAACCGGCCAGGGTAGTAGGTGCCGGATCGCTGGCCATCTCCGAGATCGCCTGGCGAGTCGCCAGAGCACGGCTCTAACGGCTCCATCCTCCCTGGATCCTGGAGCTCGTTCCTTAGACTCCTTTTCACATCATCCATTGAGTGAGTACGATCAGAGTGTGAGAGGGTCGAATGAAATAGGATGTCTCATGCTTTTGTTGTTCAAAATTTTAAAATTATGTAATTAATGTACTCTTTATCACGGGTGCGGTGAATAAAATCGATTTTCAAGTATATCACGACTGACCTCACCGGAGCGACTGTTGTTACTGATAAAATAGGCTGATACAAACACGACATGACCCTGCACACAAGCCTGGCTAATGATGATATGCCAATTCATGCAGTAGTGTCCAAACTAAAACAAAACTTGCACAAATTTTAGCTTCATACTGTTTTGATATGATTATTTCTTATTTGTACTACTAAAACAAACAACACAATACACATTATAATTTGAATATAATTTACTTGGCAATTTCCATGACTTCCACCTTAGCACTTTCTCCCCTATCTACTAGTATATATTTTGCTCTGTTCATTCACGAAAAAAAGCACACCTGATTAACATCACTGGAAGTGGCGTCGGGAAGCAAAACGTCACCCCTTTGTCACCATCGACCCCTCCGACAGTGAAACTTCTCGGGGCCACCGGGTTCGAAGGCCCCTACTTGCTTAGGGTTTGTGTTGTGGTTAGGGTTTCAACCTATGTTTGAACTATTGTACTTTTTGGTATTTTGTAAAGATCAATCAATTGCTAGATATCGGTTTATATTAGATGGTAGAATAATTTCATGGTGGCCCGAGGGCGAAGGACAAATCGAAAAGAAGTTTGGAGAAAATAAAAACCATGTGACTTACAAGGCTTGAGTGTGAACTATTTGAATTAACATGTTTGTCATGCTTAACTAGTTTGATCAATGGGTGAAAAGCATCAACGAACCTTTTTTATAACTTACGTACACATAATAGTTATGAGGTCCGTAGATGAATTTTCATACTGCAAACACAAGTTTGAGGGGTACCATAAACTGGTTTCAAGGTTCGGCATTTTAAGGGACCTGCTACATATGTGAAAGGGAAAATTTTGTTTTTGCCACTGTAGTTTTTGCCCATTTTGTTTTTGCCATTCTAAATTTTGACACTTTGCTTTTGCCCTTTTGAGAGGCAAAAACGAAAGCAAAACAACAACAATTGGGGCAAAAATAAAATGGGCAAAAGCTAGAGTGGCAAAAACAAAATAAAATTTTACCATTTTCATTTTGCTTTTGCCCTAGACTGATGTATTACCAGAAACTAAGAGGGCAAAAGTAAAATGTCAAAATTTAGAGCGGCAAAAGCAAACGGGCAAAACCTATAGTGGCAAAAACAAAATCATATGAAAAATCCATTTAGGCTCCCGAGGTCCAATGCTCTCTTTATTGAAAATAAATAAAAATCTTACTTTCAAATTTAAAAAAATTAGAAACAAATTCTGGATGTTATTAATGATGTATCCTACAAGCATGAAAAAACACAATGATATACTCTTTTAACTCTAGGTTATAAAAAAAAATGCACCGTTCATTATAGTCAGTTCCATACTTTTTTCATTTTTGTGTATCTCACAGTAGAAAGTATTTTAAAGTGAGATTTAACATATTTGTGGGATACATTATTGAAGACCGCTATAACATTTTTCAGGTTTTTTTGAAACTTATAAATGGCAGTTTCATTTTTTTAAAATAAAGAGATGGAGCGCAAAGCCAGAAATCCCTACTCCTTATGGATCATCTTAGTCTCTATGAATTGTGAATTTGTGATGTGTGATTCGTCTACGAAAACATATGAGCTGAGCGTAGTAAGGCCTTGGATTTAGCATAGCCTAATGATAAGGCTAAGAAAATTAAAGCATAACGCCTGGATCCAAACACATATAGGCCTCTTTGGCTTAAGAGAAGTTGAATATTTTCAGATATCTTAGTTATTTTTTACAAATTATGTGGGATTAAATCATTATAATTTTCATTCTTTTTCATGTTGCCACGATGGCTATTTTCATCTTATCGCTTATCATAATCTATATTTCTCCTCTTCTGACATGGCATGCTGACCATGATTCAAGATGATACAATCACCACAGCAGTGTGTTACATGTGTTTTTATTACTAACATGTAACCCTCATGCGCTAGATGCGTAAGAAAGTTTTCATGAGGTATGTACTCCGGTACTTGTCTCAGTACCACTCGAGCACCAGTAGGCACATCATGCACTCATTTCGGTATCTGACCAAGAATCTCTGCCACGGCGAGATTTCGAGTAATTTAAATTAAAACACCAAAAATGAAAAATCAATTTTGATTATTATTTCTGGGGCCGGTTTTATGCCACATGACTTGATCCTAGACCAGGAAAAATCGGGTCGCACTGGGACCAGGCCAACCCGGCCCTTTAACTGGTCTACAGAGCTTCTAGACAGCGATGGTTGAACAAAAGTTTGCTTCAGGAGACAACAATGGTTTACCAGGCTATATATAGCTCATAAAAGAAACCGAGGTACTGGCGAAGTTGGAGAAGAGACAACAATGTGCACACCTAACCGGACAGCAGCTTAACAGCTTCCCCTTATTATTATTCCTTTTGCTTTGACAAACAATCTGTGACAATTTACAACTGTTAAATACTACCACGAATCAATTGAATAGAACCCACCAACAACCAGCCTCACCAGCCTAAAACCATTCTCTCTATCTACATCACAGCTACAACAATCTGTCCCATTTCAACACCAAAACTAATGCAGCATATACCATCAGTACACCGATCCCCACGAGTTAGCCTAAGCCATCAAACACTCCGGTTTTCTTCTCTTGTACCTACGCTCCGAGATTGGCCCGCGTCTTGATCGGCTTCAGCTTCACGCCCATGCTCTCGGGCGAGAGGAGATCCGGCGATATACAGAATGGATTCAAAGGGCTGCGGGGGCTGGAGCTCACATGGCTCGGCCTGAACAAGCCGTATCCCATGAGGAAGTACTCCATCGGTATGAGCATCGCATGCGGTTGCTCCTCCGTTACAACCGACCCACACGCTTGCACCTGTTAAAACACCAGACTCGATACTTCAAAACAGAGGTATCGGATTTTGAATACGGTCTACTCGGTAAACAGATAGGTACCTCAACGAGGGCACTGTATCTCTTATCAAGTTTTGCAGTCATGTGAACAGCTTCAGTGTGGAACTGGGAGTTCTCACCGACAAATATCAGAGTCCTGCACTGCAGCTGCTTCAGGCTTTCTGTCAAGTCATGTCTTCTGCAAGGGCAGCAGAACGTTTTGATTCCATCGACTCCGGTACAAGTTAATCATACAAGAATTGAAGAAGAAACAGGCACATACTGATTGATTGTTTGGATAAACCGCCATATATTCATGCTTTGCCGTTGATCCAAGAACTTAACAAATTAAGACAGGAGAGATCAGCACAATAAATTTACAGAGATACACTAGTTCATAATGCAGGGTAATAAAACTGCATAGTACATACACTTCTACACGCCTGCATAATATCAGATTCTGGCACAACAGAGCCTCCCCGCACTCTCTGAGGATTAGAAATTACAACAGAAGTGTTCAATATGCAACTAAGCAAATAGCACATAGTCTAAAAAAATGTAACAAATAATTTGCTGTGGCTAGTCTTACCTTGCCAAAGTACCGCTGCAACAAACAGTCCTTCACCACGTCACACATCCCGTAATAATACAACAAATTTGACATCACCTGAGTAAATGGATATGTCAATACAACCCTATGATTAGTAAGATAAATTTATCAGTACACATTACTACTGTGTGAGAGAAAATACACTACTAGAGGCTACCTTATTATAAAACCACTCAGTCCATGAGGGAGTTTTATATAGAGGTGAAACAAGTATAAGACCCAGTACTCGCTCCCTATACTTCGTCTGCAAGAAACGATGTAGATAGCTATTAATAGTGCAAGCAGTAGAGAATAAACTACTTTTCAAGAAACACGTACTGCAAAGAGGGTAAGAATGTATGCACCAGCACTGACACCTAAGCACATAACAGAGCCCAATCTGGAAAAACCACAAAAATATTAGTTAAAAAGACGCCAAGAAACCTCATCTGAGTATCACCAAAAAAAAAACATCTGAGAATATGTACCCGAAGAAATCGAGTACTTCTGCAACCTGATCCGCTAACTCATCAACCGATGATACAGGACTGCTTGGTGAAATAGGAGTGGCTCCTAACTGCACGATTGTTGTAAAGGACAGTAAAAGACAAAAGGCATCAAATCAAGATAACAGAACGAAAAAAAACTTTGTTGTAAGAACTAAGTCTGCTAAGAACCTCATGTCCAGGCGGGCTGATATGGTAAATGCAAAAATTATGAAGCAGCAGTGAAGCAGCTTCTGGGCAGAAGAGTAGTCCTTGGAAGCAAGACATATCTGATCACCAATAATGAATGTAAGCTATTGTATTGCAATTTATTTTGAACAAGTCAACAAATATACGACATGCTGCACAAGTGGACACTTCAAAAGTTTCAAACATCATACAATCAATAGTAGAACTTACGGTTCAAAGCAATATCTGGATAAGTAATGAGGGCATTCTTATCATGGTCGCCATACACGGCAACAGATACAGGTCCATGTTTTGTTTGTATATGATGTTCCTAAAGAAAGCATGACAGATAAGTGTTATGGGTCAGGATGGCAAGACCCTTTGATAACTGATAATTGCATAATTGTAAAGCAATAAATCATGAACACAGTGAACCTGATTATCATGGCAATTAGAGTATGGTGCATTTTTTTATTGCAAGTGAATGTCTAAACTAGCACTGCTAACAGATGCTTGAAGCAAGGAATTTCCACAAATGAAGGAAAGCTTGTGAAATCAGGATTGAAGGTTCTCCTTTTGCTGCATGTTATCCTAAAACTAAGTTGGTAAGGTGGATGTGGTGCTAAAGTGATGATTCCTAGGCCATGCCCAAGGAGCATAAGGGGAAACAGAGAACCACCAGCCAGAAGTGATTCCTCCACGATGTCACAACTCATAAGCAAATAGCTTAAAGCATACTCAATCAGAAAAACCATATGTTAGGCAATCAAATTAGCTATTCTGTTCTGTCACAGGAAGAATTTGTGTGACAAAAACTTTGTCCGGAAGGAGACAGAGACTTGTAAGCTGCATTACCAATGTTTAACAAGAAAGCAGGTAATAAGGTAACCCTTCACATTCGATCCAGACCACTCATCCATCAATCCCACAACTAGCATTTAGCACATTAGGATCTTTGTTGGGCTTGACCTGGGTTATTATTTGGAGAGTCCAGTTAGTGAGGAGGTAACTGCCATTGATTTTTTCTTAGATTTTGTCCACTGATTCTTTTTCCTTACTAATCCAAATAAAAAAATTGTCTCTTGGACATTACTTATTACTCCCTCCGTTTTTAAATATAAGATGTTTTAGCATTTGTCTACATTCACATATATACCAATGTATCTAGACACATTTTAGTGTGTATGTTCAGTCATTTTAACATGTATCTAGACACTATGTAGAACACCTAAAACATCTTATATTAAAAAACGGAGGGAGTAGCTATTTGTACAAAGTCACTTACTATGGCAACGTCCACAAATAGGAACTTTAGTTACACAAGACACCATTTTAAATTTCAATTTCACACATTGAGAACCTACAGGTTTTTGAAACATCAAGGAAGGATCTGGTAAGGAAACTTGTGCTCGGAACAGAAGCTCCACTAAGCAACGTGACATTGCAGGACTGATTGAAGAGGAAAAGTGGCAGTTGGGACACCCAAGCTACAACCCAAAAGCGTCATAATCGAATCCTTATGGTTCCTTTTCTTCTCTTTCTTGATCAAGCGATAAGTACAAACAAAGTAGGCGATTGATTTGATCAGTTAAATTAATTAGCACGCTGCCACATACAAAACAAGGACCAATAAAAGAAATCCGCCTGGACGAAGGTAGGTAGAGGACAGCACCCACGGGAGGCACCCTAAAAATATACCGCTTTGATACTACACGACGCAGATGGCAAGCTAGTGGATGTTCAGAGGGGCAAGGCAAAGAAAACTCCAACCGGACTTATAGCCTGACCTAAAATCTCATGGATCAAGAAACAAGGGAAAACCCTAACTACGATTTAGATGCCAAAACACTGCGGTTTAAATTAGGATTGAACAAAATTCTGAACAAGGAACCAGTGCAGCAAATAAAAAATAACTAGTCCAGAGAACCAAAAAATGTACAACGAAACAAGGTTTCACTCTGAAGCCAACATAACGTCACAAGAACTTAGTAAAATCCGAGATATCTGGCAAAACTGAAGAAAGGACCTTTCTCTTTGGACCTCCAAACAATCCAACACAGCTATATCCAATCGAAACCGAACTATCAGAACCCAGCTAAACTCTAATATCACCACCAAGGTCGCATCTTCCGGCGCCTACAGCTTTCAATCCCATGTCAGGCTGCTCCAATGCTGCCAACCGAATCGCCCCGGTACTAGCAGAAATTAACCGCGAAATTCCTGGATTCGAGGAAGAAAGGGAGAGGCGGCAGGGGGGGAGCACAACGGACCTTCCCGCCGAAGGAGATGCGCTCGATGTCCACGGACACGACGGAGCCGCCGGAGTCGCCCATCCCGGCGGCCGTCAACCGCCTCCGTCGAAAGAGGACGAACTAACTGGCCCTCCCCCGCTTCCCCCCTCCCTCTCGCTCTCTTTCTCCTACCTCGCCCCACCGGCCCCTCTCTTTCTCCCTCGAAAATGGCCGGTGCTGCCGCTGCTTCTCTCCTCCCTTCCCCGCCTGCGCTTCTTGGAGTTCTTTGCCTCCGCTATAAACCAAGCGGCGCAACTCTCTACCTGTACTGTGTTCCGCACCCTGGAACTTGCCGGTTATTACAGATCACCCCAGATTAGTAGTATAATATAATTAGGCTGTTTCTTTTAGAGTGATAAGAAACCGGATATTACCCTCACTCAGTCACTCCTACAAAGAAGACGGCGGGTCAAGGGCCTCACGAGTCTGTAGTCCATTGGGTGTCTGCGGTTGGTCAGTCTCATCTATCTACACTACTAATAAAAGAGAGAAATTGATCTTTACTATGTCCACCAAAACAAGTGCACACAGATTGATTAGAACCCTTCGATCACGCCATCCAAGAGTCCATATTACCCTATGGTCAGTCAAACAGGGCAATGGTCTAGATTGATCCTGTCAACCGGCAGAACACGTCCTGCCAAATCTCCACCGTCCGCCTTCCATTCCCACACGCTGTCCCTCAATTGTAACCAGCGACCCGCCAGTCACGCCTTGATTATATCGTCTTATCTACACTACTAATAAAAGAGAGAACTTGATCTTTACTATGTTCACCAAAACAAGTGCACACAAATTGATTAGAACCCTTCGATCACGCCATCCAAGAGTCCATATTACCCTATGGTCAGTCAAACAGGCAATGGTCTAGATTGATCCTGTCAACCGGCAGAACACGTCCTACCAAATCTCCACCGTCCGCCTTCCATTCCCACACGCTGTATAACCAGCGACCCGCCAGTCGCGCCTTGATTATATCGTCTTAATGGCTAATTAATGCAGCGCTAATTTTCCCATCTCCTCACGACCGAGCGGGGCACGGGCGAGCACTGGAGCTTGGCCTCGGCAATGGAGACGGGCGCGGTCGGCCAGGCAGGAGCTGGCTGGATGTACGGCTTCGGCGACGGCGACGGCGACGGGGAGCGGTCGAGGGCACGCGGCCAGCCGGGGAGGCGACCGGTCTAGGGCCCCGACGAGCACGCGGCCGGCCGGGAAGGATCTTGCTGGATGCGCGGACGGCGGCGCTGCACGTCGTTGGCGTTGGCGGCGGCGCTTCACTATCAAGGTTGCCGTGCACCCCAGCTCTCTCTGCTGTCGTCGACCTCGCCGCAGCTGCTGCCCCGCCTCCTCCATTGCTCTTCCCCCCGGGCGACGAGGCCACCCTATGCGCGACCTCGGACCAGCTCGGGTGTATCCTCCAGAACCGCACATCCGATGCCCCTGCACACGGCCGTACATCTACTCCGACCCGCAGTAACGCCTCCTGGCACTGGTACGCTTCCTGCAGCTACCATTCGTCTTCGATCCGATGTTCCATGGAAACACTGCACAGGCTGGCCGCTTGAGGGCCTGTTTCGATGTTGTGAGGCTGATTCCTGAAGGAGATGAATGATTTCTTCTTGTGCTTGTAATGATGTTCTGCTACTGCTACAGTGCTACTGGATGAAACCTGGTGCCTTTTTTACCCTTGTTTTGCACGATCTCAAGAGTGTCCTATATTTGGTTCATGTGAGATCATACGGAATCATAGGAGATGCACAATTTCATTTATAAAATCAGTTGTATTATGCGTTATGAGGTACAGTGCGTTTATTCTGCAGTTGCACTCTTAGCAAGCACATTAATAGGATATGCACAATTTTTACATGATGCATATGAGACAATACAACCACTACAGCTTCCATATTTTAGTGGGATTAATATATGTCTTTCTAGCACCAATAATGGCCACCTTTGATGTATAGTTGGAGAAGGCACAGAAAAAACATTTGGTCATCGCATTTGGTAAATTATTCTTTTGATCATGCATGATATTCCTTTGTTTTTATGCCATTATTGCTTTGCAAGAGCATATTTTATATCTCACACTCTCAAAACTGCAGGGTAGAACATTAAGTACTATCACCGGAAAATTCAAATAAAGAAAGTACTATAAAAAAAAACGTGGCCAACGGGGGAATAATCCCTCCCTTGACTTTACGTTGTTAGGTAGAACGTGAGATGCCCGGTTTATGAGAATTCATCACCGCAGCCTTTTTGCGCAGCTAGGACTCGAATCCGGGCCGGCTAGGCGCACACTCGCAGCCTCTGCCACTGAGCTAGCACTCAGTTCTCAAAAAAAGAAAGTACTATCACCGGAAACTGCACAGTATTCGGGAATATGAAGACCTGCGTTTCCACTCCTATTTTCCGATCATGCAAGACCTTCATCTTCAGGCACCTTCTGATGGAAAGCCAAGTGAGATAAGGTATGCTTCTTGTTCCTGTCAAGAAGTCTTTCATTACATAGATGCACACTAGCACCTTTTGCTCTTGACCTCATAGGTGAGTAACAAGCCATACATGTAATTCTCTATTTCCATGTGAATGCAGAATTTGTTGAAAGTACTGTCAAACACTTCCAAAGAGTTCAGTTTAGAATTCGACTAAATTTACTAATTTACCTAGGAGTTAGCATGAAGGGAATTGTGGATCCTTTTATCCTTCAAGTGAAATTAAAGTAAATCCAGTGTGTTGCTACTGGAGTAATTAATAAATGGATGCATGAAATTGTTTGTAGCTTATGCAGACTTAGGTATTGTGCACATAAAAACTTCATGTTGGACATAGGCACTGGATATTTTCCTAACGAATTGAGACTGGTCTCAACTTTGAAGCTTGGCTTGTGACTGGCATAATAACTCAAGCCAAATCAGTCATCATCCATGTGAATTGTATCAACAAATTTTGTGCCTAATTTTCATGTACCGATCCATTTCTAGGTGCACAAACAAGTGCATCTATTCAATTTCTGAAGCTTACATTGTGCCATTTAATATCTTAGTAGTTTGTGTCCACTTAAGATGTCTAAAAGACAATTTTTCTAATTTTACATCTAACTGAGACTACGTGCATCCAGATATACCATGACGGGACTCACTTCATAATCCATGATTATAACGGGCAACAAATTATGATGTTTGAGCTATCTCCAATCTTGTTGAGTGCACTTCTTGAAGCAAGGATATGCATATGGTAAATATAATAATGATGTTGGAGCCCTCTCCAATCTTGTATAGTGATTTATCCGAAAAACTGGCATCTTAAACATGTTTGCCCAGGCAAGATGAACATAAATCTGAAGATATCATAATTTTAATTCTTGAATCTTCTTGAAGTTCCCTCTCCAGGAATTTGGTTTTTATTGTTCCAGTATATTACCTTAATTTATCACTTTAACTGATGATCTTTACTTTATTTGAAATCATTTAGATATTATTTAGATTTGATACACAAGCTTGCAAATTTTCAACAAGAGACAGCTTCATGGTTGTAATAAAATTATGATCATTTTAACCATGTATGATAAGCATGTATTGCTATGAAAATGGCGATACGATTATCTGTCCAATCAAAATGTATTATAATAATTTCAAGGAGGCGTGCGTTGCACGTGCATGTTAACTAGTCTTTTATTTCCGTGAAGAAATAAAACATATTGCACTTAGTTTTTTTAAAAAACTATAGCATTTTGTGTGCTTCTGAATGGCTCCATTTTACCTGTCTAACCGTTGTATATTTGAAGCCCGTGCTTTAAACTTGTTTAAAATGTAATGTATTCTCTAGTCTCTACCCTCCTAAATGACTCATAATAGAAGATTCGCTGGGGACATGATCAAATGTGATCTATCTATTGAAATAAATCAGGATTTTGTTCATTAAAAATCATTGTTGCGTACAGGGGAGATATCTTGAGGAAACAATAAGAATTTGTTATACCCGGTACTCCCTATGTTTTGTATACAAGACCGCTATCAAATATACCTTTTTGTTTCTATATAAGACCACTATCTCTTTCCAAAATGTATTAAATAGGTTTCTACATCGTAATATGATGCAAATTAATGTAAAATACCAAGGATAATACCATTCTAAGTTTAGTCAAAGTCGAACTTTATAATGTTTGACCAAGTACAACAAAAATATCAAGATCTATAATATAAAGTGCATATAATATGAAAAAAATGATGATATGATTCTAGCAATAATAATTTTATATTATAGATATTGATAGGTTATCCACTATTTGTCATATAGTGTGTGTATTATTAAATTAGGTATGATATTAATTACATATATATTTTGTAGGATATTAATTACACACATATTGAATAGGATATTAGTTGCATCTTGATATATTTTGGTACAATATTAATTAGGGTAGATTTCATGGAATGACAGACCAATGGCAGTGCTAGGCAATTACTGTGTTAAAGCGGGCTTAGTGCGCTCAACATTAGAGTGAAGTATAGTGATATAAATTTTGTCGAAATTTCGGATGAAAATCGTGAAATTAATGATTGTTGGAGAGGGGCAGAGAATATAATATTGGCCGAAAAGTTCATTTAGATTTGAAAAAAAATCAATGCGTAATGTTTATATTAACACAAAGATAAATTATCCATCACAATGATGGCTTTAGTTTGTTGGTGTAGGCTCCAATCGATTGTGCTCAAGATTGAGAGTTCGAATGACAACGCTTTGCTAATACCTTTAAATGTTAAAATATAAATCGATTGAAATATTTGAACTTTTTCTTTGAAAAAGAATATCGTACACCATTGGAAGGGGTTGTTTGAATGGATATGATTGTTTGATTGTGCTCCGGTAATGTGTCTTTTAATACTTAGATATTTTAAGTTTTTCTTCTATACTTAGCGGCTGTTGGAATGGATATGACCATTTGATTTAAAGTTTTTTCACCAATGTAATTATGCAGTATTTTTCTTAGTGGATATTGATTTTTTACGTGTATATTTATTTATTTGATTGTAACTCGGTGGTGCACATTTCAGAACTCCAACTTGTAGATTAAAAAGGGGCACACCACAAGACGGTGTTTTGATTATGGGTTTAGATGCACATGTTATACAAATTATGTAAATACATTTTAAAATGTCAAAACAAATTAAATAAAAAATTGGAGGTACATGTAGACATTCTATATTGGCACAAAAAATCACTAAAAAGACATTTTTGTGGAATTGCAAAGAATATTTAAAAAATGTCTTTGGAGCAACGGAATTTGTTCTTTTTGCACAGCCCACGAAAAATGTCGTTTTTTCACGAAACTTTTTGTACGAACATAAATGTCTAATGGCACACCTGAAAATTATGTTTAGAATTTTTTGACATTTTGAAATACGATTTTTAAGTAGTGGGATACCATTGATATATTGCATCTCCCATTCTTATATTGGCATTCAGTTTATTGATGTAACTATTATATACTCTCTTCGTTTTCAAATATAAGTTGTTTTAAGTGTTTCACATGTTGCATAATTAAATGAAGAGTAATGCTACATCTACGGACTGGTTCTTCCGGGATAACACTTACGGGATTACGTGGAGATAAATCAGAGCATCACCTCCCTAGAATCAGTTTTTTTAAACCAACCATGTGATTCCAAGTCATCCCGTAAATCTTTTCCGCAATGGAACCTCCCGTAAGTCTAGCATTATTGTTAAATGGATGAACAAACACATCTAAACTTATCCAGATACATTTGTATACATGTGAATGTGGACAAATGGTAAAACATCTTATATTTAGGAACAGAGGGAGTACGTGTGAGCTCTTTTGCACTATGATAGCTCCTTAAAAAAAATCTTTTGTTGTTATTGTGTACTATCGTAAGCTAGCCTCTTAGGATCGTGCAAATTGTATGAGAGATCTTAGGATTTCAAGTGCCAGAGCCTCTCTTTGTTTCTAGTGAGACCTCTAGAATATAGAAATGATATGATACTGGTTTTCTTTAGATTGATATGTCCAGTATGCAGTAGCCCAACTTCGTACCATTTTCAAGTTAATCGGAATTTTAATGTTGCTTACTCAGAGTATCGGACTGTTTAGGATGACTGGGTTGAGAATCCAAATCTCTCAAGTCTACAAGATTCAGTGTTTCAGTAAACATTCATCTCTGATAACACAACTTATACCACACAAAAGTACGCAAAAGTATGGAGCTGGATGTATGAATAAATCCCCCCGCATTTTTTTGGAATGTACGAACTAATTAAAACACTAGAAAATACTCCCTTGGTTTGAAAATAGATGTATTGGATTTGTGCAAAACTGGATGTTTCTACATTTGTAAGTACTTCCAAACAGAGGGAGTAGTTCATTTGTTCAGGTTCTTTCAGTTGAGCTGATGAATCAGGCAGGCGACAGCAACGTGTGCCACCTTCCCTACCAAAAATCGCCAGGACAATACATATCTTGCAAAATAGTTCCATGAATAAAAACTCCAGACAGCGCAAGGACATAAATACTTGTGACTGAAGCTGCTTCATTCAGCACAACATCAACTACACCTCTAAATCCATACTTTTTTTAAAAAAAATGGCCTCTTTGCGAAACTAATGTTGTGTATGGCCGTTCTGTAAAACTATTTTTATATCTGGCCTCTTTAACTCGGCACCAAAAAGGATGGCGCCGAACTAAACAATGTTGGCGCCAAGCGCCAATTTCTTTGCTGCCGACCTCAAGTGGTCAGATTTAAAAATAGTTTTGTTGAACGGCCATATGTGTTATTAGTTCCGTGAAAAGGCGTTTTTGACAATAAATACAGTAAATCCAGATGGGCTGAAATGAAACCCGCCCCTGTCCACAATATGCCTTCAGAATCACCTACGGACAGGCAAATCAATAGCCGCCACGCTTTGTCCATCTCCTGGAAGAAAAAGAAAAAGAAAGCACCGCACATCTACATACAGTTTCATCACATCTCTTCTCCTGAAAGAAAGAAAGCAGCATCTACATTCATTAATAAGAAACTCCGAGTATGTGCGGATTAAAGTAAAACAATATTTCCTGGTATGTGTGGATTAGAGTAAAACAATATCTCCAGGTAAATATCTCTGCTTCGACCAGTATTGCCTATGCGTGCCGGCCATGCCTTCTCTTTCTACGTTTTACAGGAGCAAGACTAATCATATGTACAAGCTGAACACAATAAAAAGAGAGGGGGTCAAAGTTGCAGATGGAAGCCCAACTTGAGAAGCACCGACTAATTCTACAGGACATAGCAAATGTCATCAGTCATGTACACTTTTTTTAGAAAAGGATGGTGTGATTCCCCGGCCTCTGCATCGAGTGATGCACACAGCCATACACACTTATTAATTCCAACCAGATTTACAAAGTATAATGTTGAACACAAACTGAAATCAACCTCTCGATAACAAGGGTCGCTACCACTATGATGGGGGTGACTAACACCAACGCACATCATCTAAAACTGGAGTACCAGTTCAGCTAAACACTCAACGCACACCGACATGTACGCTTTAGTCGCTGCCGCCGTCTTCCACGAACCCATATTCAGAAAGGATCGACACCATGACCTCGCAGATCCGGTCTGCCGGCGGCATCGCCACGATGCCAGACAGCGCCACCATGCGTGAGTCCATCGACCCGAAATCGAGATCCCGCAGCGCCACGCCGCCGAGACACACCGACATCGACGTGGTAGATGACAACCACTCCGCCAGCTGACCATCCAGGTAGTTCGTGTTCCAAAAACGATGCCCTCAAGAGGCTACACGACACCGAAGGTGACGCCATCATCCGATCTGGGTATACCAGATCTAGGGTTTCCCCCAGAACACAGTGCAGGAGGTGATTAGCAGCGGCAACTCCTTCAACAAGGTGGCGACACCCACGGGCGCCGCAGTCGCCGGCCAGAGCCCGGCTTTCACCGGCCGCGACCTCACCTCCTAGTCTGAGGCGGATGTGTAGCGGCGGCAGCTCCTTCAACAAGGTGACGACACCCACGGGTGACGCAGCCGCCGGCCAAAACCCGGCTTTCACCGGCCGCCTTCCCCGCCTCCAAGATCCGAAACCAAGATGGCCAAGATCTGGAAAACGAGATCCACACCATGGCGCCGAACTGCCTGGAGAGGGTCCGAACGCCGTCCGCCGCGTCACCGCTTCTCCGAACGCCAAAGAACCGCGCCACCGAGGTGCCCGGCGCGCACCAAGTCCTGGCCCGAGGATGGCGTCCCGCGCCGCCCTCCATGCGAGCGAGAAGACGAGAGATCCCCCCCGCCGCCGGGGGCAGCCGAGCCTGGTCGCGCCCGTGGCGGCGGCGGGGGAGGGAGGCCGAAGGAGATCGGGGGAGGGCTGGCGGCGGCGGTAGGTTTCGCCCTCCCCGTCGCCTCACGGGGGCGACGCGAGAGGGTACCCTGAATGAATCAGCAGTTTCTGTAATTAGCACACTGGATGAACAATATACCAATGGACCGTGGTAGCCAAGTTGATGACATGCTTCCTCCATAGTTTATATATTAGGGAAAATTGGTTTTTTACCCAGAAGTTGAGCAGCCTTGGATCATGTACCCAGAGTTGATTGTATCTTGGTAAATTACCCATACATATTTGAAAACGAAATAGAGATCTATTATGGACTTGAAAGCAATTATGCCATTGATCGATTAGGGACCTAGCTTAGTACGTACGTGAGGCAACTGGATCGTGGAACGTCAACTGCCGCCGCCGCAACAATACACGCGCCGCCGCCGCCGGCGGCAACACACACTGCTGCCGCCGGCAACACACACGCCGCCGCCACGGCGACGCCACCGACGGACGTTGAGGGCTTCTTCCCATAACTGAAACAGTCCGCTTGTGATACGGCCGGAGCTGTCCGTCGGTAGGTAATCTAATATGCTCTTTCAATTCCGATGTACTGTGAATCTATTCGAAAATACATGCATGTCCGCAGTTGATTCCCCAGTTGATTAGTTCTTGTCCTATATAGTTGCACCATGTATCATGTTTGTTCGCTGACGCCATAGATGCATATAAACTCCAGCCCACGTACAATGTTGAAACACATAATTCACACATTTTCTTTTGAAATCTTTTGTGTTTTAGGTCATGTCGGACAATAACGCCAATGTTGGAGACAATGACGTGGACTGGTCTACTCTTGTCATTGAACAAAATGATGATGGATTTAATGTTCCGGTGGCAGAGGATCATATGTTCGCTTTTCTTGGTTTGAGGGACGAGGACGAGAGACCAATGGAAAACACTTCAGTTAATGATACAATTGTTGATGCCACCATTGCTCATGGCGCTAATATTGATGACACGAACAAAACGAATTATGAAGATGTTGACATTGAAGGTGCAGCCATTCCGGTTGACGATCGTGTATCTGAGGAGGAGAACATTGATTATGACATGGATGACCCAAATTTGGATGAAGGAGACACCTTCCCTTCCATGGAGGTATTTAAAGTGGCGGTAAAACAATATGGAATTATGGGGGAGTATGACATACAAACTCTAAGATCTGAACCGGGTAGGTTTGAGGGTGTTTGTAAAGCTGAAGGATGTAAGTGGAAGATTAAGGCTAAGAAAGTGCAACACGAGGGAGCTATCATGGTACTAATCTTATTTGTGGCTAATGGTCTATATTGTTGGTCTCTTTGTTTATCATTTTTATCACTTTGTACTTATTTTATCGTGTTACTAACTTATACTTCTGTTTGCAGGTGACGAATGTAGGACCTGATCATTATTGTTTAACTAGCAGCAGGAAACCATCTAGTATGGCATCTCAGAGTTGGATTGCTGAAAGGGCATTACCTATATTGAGGAAGAAGCCTGAAACTAGTGCTACGGAGTTGTTGGAGAAGTTTGAAGATGATTTTGGTATCACACTTAAATATTGGACGGTATGGAAGGCGAGAGAAAGAGCAATGAGTAACCTATATGGTACGTGGGAAGAAAGTTTTCAATTGCTTTATAGCTTCAAGGCTGAGATTGCACTAAGGTCTCCAGGAAGTGTTGTTGAAATTGACACTAAAACTGTTGATGGGGTAGTATACTTCAACAGATTCTTTATTGCGCTCAAGCCTTGCATTGATGGATTTTTGAGTGGTTGTCGACCATACATAAGTATAGATTCGACACACTTAAATGGCAAGTGGAATGGGCAATTAGCCACAGCTACAGCTTTGGATGGACACAATTGGATGTTTCCAATAGCGTTTGGATTTTTTGATGCAGAAACTACTGAAAATTGGACATGGTTTATGAGTCAACTGAAGAGCGCGATAGGTGACCCCCCTGTATTGGCTGTGTGCACGGATGCTTGCAAAGGTTTGGAGAATGCAGTGATGGCCGTTTATAGCCAAGCTGCTCGTAGTCCTTCTACACCTATGAGGACGGATACCCCTGCTCAATCATCAACAAGTCCTAGAGCCGTTACGAGGAGGTGATATATTGCATTGAAAACTCAATTTTCCTTAGGATCTATGTATTATTTTTGACATCTTCTTGCTTTTGAAGCCAATTCGCTCTTTTTGGAAATGGAGGATCACCGTTAGCATTCCATACAACTCCAGCAAGGACTCCGACAAAATCAAAGACAACAACCGTCAAGAAGATCACTCCAAGGAAGAGGAGAATAAATTAAATCTTGTAGTTTTTAAATTATTTATTGTGATCTGAGAACATAACTAGATTTCACTTTTCTTCTGATGTACGTTTCTTCCAAGACTATTTTTTAATGATGCAAACTTGTTACTTCATATTTGTGCCGCATATATATGGAACTATAAATACAACGTTATATGTTGATACATGTACACAGCGTCAGTGTGTTGCCGGCGGCGGCGTCAGTTGACGATGCATGATTCAGTTGCCTACAGAGTCACGTACTAGCTAGGCCTCCAATCAATCAATGGCATAATTGCTTTCAAGTCCATAATAAATCTCTATTTCGTTTTCAAATATGTATGGGTAATTTACCAAGGTACAATCAACTCTGGGTACATGATCCAAGGCTGCTCAACTTCTGGGTAAAAAACCAATTTTCCCTATATATTAATATATAGATGATAAAAACTAACATGCTACTGCTAGCTGAAGGGATCAGCGAAACTAGGAAAGCACCAGAACCGAGTCCAACTAATGAAGTGCAACAGACATCTTTTTCTTTGTTTTAGACGTGTAAACAGGCTGCAAGAAAACACCATCAAATAGTTGTTTCCTTGAAGGCAAAGAGCCCCAGAAAGAGCATTTGTCATCTGAAGACGGTTGATGTTACAGATGAGCCCTTTGAAGGCAATCAATGTAAGGATTGTATCGTATGTACAGAGGAGGCAGGGATCAATTACACCGGAATTCGATTGATAGACTGCACCATGCGTGTAATGGAATCAAACACAGTAATGCTACACTGACCATTATCGCTTCCTATAATTTACAGGTCGTATTCCTTCTGCCCGGTGATCCAGTACCGGATGAAGAGCGATCATCCCATGTCGGCTCTAATTATCTACTCAACCATAAAATGAGTTCGTGTGCAAACTGGAAAGGCAGAAAGCAAAGAAAGAAGGAAATTAAATTAGTTCGTGTTAACTGCTATGCTAGTAATCTTAGAGTCCAAGTTTACAATATGTAGATACATAGGGTTTTACTTATGTAGCATAATATTGAACTCGGAGGCTAGAACTTCAGTCCTCCTCCAGATATGTAAAATAAATTTACATTATAATGTTGTGAAGGAAACAAAACAATACATCCTACCTCTTCGTGCTTGAAAAAGCTTAAGCAATCTACGGCCTTCAAAAGGTAACCAAAATTCTGAGCCATGGAACTGCCATCTATTTTCAGAACAGAAATAGCTGGTGTAAAAAAGTATCAGCCAGTAAGCCATCCAAACATACAAGAGAAAATATAGAAATAAAACCGACACAAACTACTACTCCTAGTAAACAATGAACTGCTTTTGTTGTTGGACCGACACAAACTCTTACTCGGTATATGTAAACTCTACGGAACTGTACAAGAAGTTCTATGTGAACAAAAATTGTCTGCAAAGGTTAAACTGCATAATGTCATGTCAAGAACTTAATTTTTGTCCTCCATATGGTTTGCTTCTTTTATATGCACTGTGTCGTCTGTTATTTAGCCAAATTCCCACTCTCTGACGAACCATTAGTACACACGTTCTCAGCGTTCGAGTTCTGCAAAAATTGACTGCAGAGGTTAAACTGCATAATGTCATGTCAAGAACTTAATTTTTGTCCTCCATATGGTTTGCTTCTTTTATATGCACTGTGTCGTCTGTTATTTAGCCAAATTCCCACTATCTGACGAACCATTAGTACACACGTTCTCAGCGTTCGAGTTCTGCTAAAGATTCACACGAAAAACAACAAAGCAAACTCATGATTAGGCCGACACAGTATGGCCAGGAGGCACAAAGTACAACAAGACCACAACAGATGAGGAACACAAGGAGAATCTCTTCAGTAGACTGTAGATAATATGTTTTTACATGATGACAGTTCAGCCAACGGCTGCAACCAGGAGATATTACATGACTGAATCAAATCGGTCAAGTGAGCATCTTGCTTGGTCGGTTAAGAGCTTGCAGCTGCACGAACGTCCGGCTTGTTGGATGCAGAGCTCCTTGGGCGGCTGCGGTGCTGGTGCGGGCGTGCATAGCGGCGGAGGCCGAGGGAGGTCGCCCTCTGGATGCGCTTCAGGTTTTCGTCGTCGTCCGTCAGGATCACGAACCCGTCGTTCTGGAAGATGCTGCCCAGGAAATCGATGTTGCAGGCTTGGCGGGACTGGTCGTCGTCGCGGTGCGCGTCGAGGGCGGACCTGTCGCTCAGCACCGCGAGGCACTTCTTCTCGGCGGCGGCTCTGTCTGGATGGGCGCGCAGGACGGGCAGGATGCGGCGCGCAAGGTACCGTCGCGCCCAGGCCTCGTCGCCTCGCTTGAGCGCGCGGACGAAGCGCTCGAACCTGACGAGGAACAGGGTGGCGGCCGCCTCCGGCGTGGTCCTGTCTCCCAGGAACGCCGACACGTACTCGTCCGCCGACCGCCACCGCCCGTCGTCGATCATCGAGCCCACGCGGGGCCAGTCGAACTGGAGCTGCGCCTCCTCCTCCAGCGCTTGCGCCGCCCGGTGGAATTTCCTCGACTTGAGGAACGCGTACACGCGCCGGAGGATGACACGCTCTGACTGCCGACCCATGCCGGAGGACGGTGTTCCTTCCTTCGCGATGTGATGCGCCCTCTTCTCCCCTCCTCTCTGCTGAACGGTGTCGAGGGAACAATTGAAACGAGTAATGCATCAGCCCTCAACTTGTGCTTATATAGGTTAGATTGGCGTTGCCGACTCCGACTTGGATTCTGGGACAACTCGAGTCGCCACAACCGCCAATCCGAGTAGGAAACGGTGTTATAGCAATCGGTGCTTTTACAGCATCTCCACCGGCACCTCAAACGGTGTCCTGCAAATTAAGGCGCCGACAACGGTGTCGGAGGATGATGTCCGAACCGCCGGTAGTTTAGGGGCCGCTCCTCACGTCGATCACGCACAATAATCGCAGAAAATGTCGCCGCCTTGACGGAGGATTGTTACCGGAGGAGTGCGGCTTCACGGGTGAAGTAAGAATCCCGGAAGGACGTCGGCAAGGGCTACAGCACCACCCTCGTCCGCGATGATTTTACCGGTGGCAGCGATGGCTACGGAAGCGACGCCCCCAACAGCGGTGACAAGACGGTGGAAAGACTGTCTTGAAGAAATGTGACCATAGTTGCCGTAGTTCTTGTTCCCTAGTTTCTTATGTACTTGTTTATTGAATTAATATAGTTTTTAAGTTTTGTGTGGCTATCAATCAGGGCCGGCTCTGTCTTTCTAGTGTGGTGTGCGTTATCGGCACCCCATCCTAGCCCCTGGTTGCAAGGGGTGCCCGCCGAACAGATTGGAGGGCGGCCAATATGATAACATGAGTTGGGGCGTTCTGGTGCGGGCCATTTTTGGCTCCCAGTTCCTAAGCTGGTTCGGCGTTTGGGAACTACCGGTGGAGATGCTCTTACTTAAATTATCAAATTGGTGCTCTCTAAGCGGTTTAGCGGACACGTGCTCTCAACATGACATAATGTTTTGTGTTACATGCGTAATGCACCCATTCTGGAAAAAAATTCTAAACATATATTCTAATGTTGAAAAATCTAAACGCATCACAAAAGCGAAACTTTGTATACAAACATAAATGTTCAAATGAACCCCGGTTTTCCCTTTTTGAGTTTTTACTAGTATTTACCAATATAAATTTTGTATAGCGCTGCATCTACATTTAGAGTTACGAAAAGTTTCTCTTTTTAACCTTGTTTTTTGGTGGGATACGCGTTCTCAATCTTTTTTGAATAGCAATCGGTGTATATGATACTTTTGGACTTATCTTTGACGATTTGACCTAGTGAGCAATGTGAGTCATTATGTGACGAGTTTGTTATATCGGTAATATTTGATAGTGTTTGCTCAAAAGACAAATTCAGAATTTTTTTACCACTTTTTAAATTACTATTTTTCTTTACGTATAGAATACGTTGGTACAAAGAGCACCAATGATTTACGATTTTTTTGTATGTCACAAACAATATAACATATAGATTCAAATCTTGACACGTCACTGAAACATTAGTTATAACTACATTGTCCAAAATGGAACTCTGCAAGGTGACCGACATTAAGGACTCACCAAAATCACCGTGCTCGCTTGCCCGCATCTCGAGGAACCGAAACTCCATGGAATCGTTGATCAAACGAGCTTCAAACTCCATCTCTCACTTCATCCGCCTCCTCCCCTTTCTCATCACAAGACCTCACCACGGTCCAGGGTTGAGAGAAAGCGGTGAGGCCGTTGTTACATATGTTGATTCTGCCATAGCACCACTCCTACAAGACCATCTCGACGACCCCACTGACGGATCCGCACTGACGAATGACTGTTCACCAGCAGTAAGCAAATATTGTTCGCCAACAGTAGGCATATCCCTACTAGTGTCGCTTAGATCAGCCACGTGCAGAAGCGGTTTCAAGTGTTAGTTCGCTTCTTTTTTCTAAACAATCGTTTTCTATGCAGGGATGACCGGAAAGTGGACAATCCAGCCATGCAAAGCGTGAGGCAGGAGAGTAAAATAATCTTCTTCTATTTATGCTGGGCCCCATCGTTGAGATATGGTGCGGTTCAACACAGTGCAGCAAACTGGATGGCGATTCAAACCTGACAACCTTTTGCCTTGAATCGGCGCAAGTAGCTGGTCTCAGACCAAGTACAATAAGTCTAGTCAGCCGGCTATATGCCGTTCCACGTCAGTAAAATGCTGCGCTGGAGGGGAGAGACGAGAAGAGAGAGAAACGAGCGAACGCTTTGTCAATCGCCAGCTGCGTCACGAGAAACAAGACACTGCCGCCCGTCTGAAGCCCGATACGAGCACTAGCGCTGGCGCTCCAGATCCTGTGCATCTCTCTCCTCCGTAGCGCATGCTGTGCTGACGTCCTCTGCACCATGCTAGCTCGCCATGTTGCAAGGTTACAAAGATACATGGTGTAGTGGATCGGAACGACTGATATGAAATATGTCAACACTAAATGCTTCAGGCCTAGTTTGGCAACAAAGTTTTTCTAAAACTGAAGTATAGTAAAACTGTAGTATTTACATGCCTAGGCAACCAATACTCTTTTTTATATACTTCAAAATGACTGCAGTTTCATGATATACTGAAGTATATAAACCACAACATTCGTTGCACCCAAACACATTGGAGTATTCAATACTTCAGTATTTCAAAAAACTAAAGTATTAGCAATATACTTTAAAAAAACGTAGCTACCAAACGTAGCCTCAGTTTTTGAAACAGCGATCGAATAGCCAGCTTGTAGCCAGTTATTGTATCCTGTGGGTATATAACGACGATAGCTGACATGGCATGGCCTATATAGCCAACAGCCGGATGGGTTATTGTTCTCGCTGTTAGGATTTGTAGTGAACGCTCCATGCGCACCAACTCTTCCTGCATCGCCGCACCTCCGCTCACTCTGACGAATGCTCACCTCCTCGAGCGCCTCCCGCAGCGTGGACCCCCCCGCGCACGCTCCCCAACCACCTCCTCCATCGCTGCTCACGACGCCTTGGACCCTCCTGATCATTGGAAGCTTCACGGGATAACTATGGGCAGGGTGGGGAAGGGCAGAGCACGCGATGTTCTTGCAATCCTTATCTCCATGGCAACATCAGAGTTAGCCTTCTCCATGATAATCCGTGCACTCAAGACTGGTTTTGACACACTACCCCTATCAACATTGCTGAGAATATCGAAGAATTGAAAGGCTCGAACCAGGTAACTCAATAATATATTTGCCTTAAGTAATTTGAGTTCGTTTCGTGTTGCATAATGCTTGCTACCACTGTTGTTATTTTAAGAATTACTAATTGCCGAATATAAGGACGTCAAAGCAAATGCAATCAAGTCCGACACCACTTGCCTACAAGACCTGTACTTATCTTTAAAATGATTTACATGTTTACACATGGTTCAGATCTCGAGATACTTCAGTTTTATCCATGTGTTTTTCAATCCTTTTTTACTGAAGTACCGGAGGGGAATTTTCAATTGGTATCTAGGTACAGTTATGTATATTGAGTATGTGATATTTATGATATTTGGTATGATATGTTGTACTCCCTCCTTTTTTTAATATAAGATGTTCTAGCATTTGACTAGATTCACACGTATGTCCATGTATGTAGACATGTTTTAGTGTGTTATGTATATTTATTTAAGTGTGTATCTAGCCAACCTACACACTATCTAAAACGTTTTATAATTATAAAGAGAGGTAGTAGTTCGCAATCCACGACCGAGGATGAACTAAGAACAAGCAATAAATCTGAAGTTCACAAGATTGGCGCGCGTGGCGCCGCCCTACTGCTCCCTCACGTGCACCTACTACTGCTTGTTGATTCTATTTTGTTTTGTGAAACTTGTGTTAAGTTAGACTTGTTAGTTTTGTGTCGTAACTGTTAAGTTGAATTTGCTATGGTTATGTCAATTTTGTGTTAAGTATCTCAGTGTTATATCTATCATATGTCCGACATTATTGTTTTCCAAGGAATATGTGGCATAGGTTAATTAAATGCTGGCCTTTTTTATGTACAAAGCTACTGTTGATTGCCTCTACTCTAAAGTCTTGTACCATCCCTGTAGGGTAGCACATGTCGTCTATAAATTTGTGAATGCATGAGTAATGACATAAGCAAATTCACGATCTATTTTAGTTTTTTTATAAACTTGGAAGTGTGACATGCGGAATGAGCGTGGGCGTTGCAACTAGTTGTGCCCACACCCATTATCGGATGTCTTATTCTTGAGTTTATAAAAAGTGGTAAAAAATGTGCACATTTGTTATATTGGTTCTTGTGCATTCACATATTTTTCATCCCAAAGTATGATCATATGTGTGACGTGCCAAAAAGAGAAGAAACAAGTGAATGTGAATGCACATCATATTTTTGTGCACCAAACTTCCCGCGCTCTCTAGAGTTTTTTTTCGTGGTAGCACGTGCTTGATGCTAGCCTTAAAAAAAGAAAAGCTCCCAGGCGTCCAAGCCCAACCCAGCGCTCCAGGCCCCAGCTAGCAGTAGCAGGCCAGACTCTGGTCGGTTTGTTCGGGCCCAAACCCACGACCGAACCGAACGACCTGATAAATTTCAGCAGTGACCGGCGGCCAAACGGACTTCCTAAAAAACAAATTCTGGGAACGGACCGAATCGACCGAACGCCCCAGGCCCAAGATGCCGTCGTCTTCTCCAACAACCGGTCGTCTCCAAGAACCGAATCGAGCCAAGAACGCCCAGCCCAAGAATGCCCGGCACCTACCTGTGCATTCCAGTCACCCCTCCCCCTCCCAGGCGACGAGCGCCGCGGCAGCCGACGCCGGAGGCGTCTTTCCTCCGCCCCCACCCGCGCCGGCATACCAGCTCTCAGCAAGCGGAAGCAGCGAATTATCCTACTACCACGGGCTTCGTTACTCTCCAAGATCCCCGCTCCCGGTCGCCGACGCCGCGGCGTCCGCTCCTCCGACACCTACCTCCTCAGAGGACTTCAAGGAGACCACTTGGGCGCTCTACTTCCCGCCACCCAAGGGCGGCGCTCGTCACGGGGTCTCCGTAGCCGGAGGCGGCAGATGGAGGAGCTCCGCGGCGACCGTCGACGGGAAGGGTGTCGCGCGCGCAGGCTTCATCCCCGCTCCAGAAGCTGCGGCGTTCAGCCCTGGGCCCCCTTCTGCGGTCAATTGCACGCCCTACTTCCCGCTACACAAGGACGGCGCTCGCCAAGGGGCCCCCGTAGCCGGAGGCGACAGATGGAGGAGCTCCGCGGCGACCGTCGACGGGAAGGGTTTCGCGCGCGCAGGCTTCATCCCCGCTCCAGACGCTGCGGCGTCCAGCCCTGGGCCATCAGGCTCCACGGCGCACATCGGCTGGGCGCTCTCGTGGCAAGACGAGGAGGGGCAGCCCTCTTCTTCCACATCAAGATCGGCCAGCAGCATCGGCTGGGCGCTCTCCTCGCAAGCGGAGGCGGGACAGCCCTCTTCATGCACATCGCCAAGATCGGCCAGCAGCATCGGCTGGGCGCTCTCCTCGCAAGCGGAGGCGGGACAGCCCTCTTCGTGCACATCGCCAAGATCGGCTAGCAGCAGCTCCTACGTCCCCAATTGGGCATCAGCAGAAGAAGAAATCCTAAGGTATTCCACATTACTTGTCTTGCTTATACTGGAACATGATGAAATGCCTCCTAGCTTTTATGGACGAGGGATTAGAAATTAGTATCCTGGTTTAATAGACTTCTGTGAGTTCAGCTTCATACACTTCTAGAAAACTACTCCCTCCGTCCAATAAAGGATGTCTCAACTTGATCAAAAATTGGATGTATCTAGACATGACTTAGTGTATAGATACATCCAAATTTGATAGAAAGTGTGACATCTTTTGTTGGACAGAGGGAGTATTTATAGACTGAGGTCTGTGTCCTGATCATTTTTATCTGTGAGGTCTGTAGCGGAACCATATGATTTACACATATGCCGTCACCTGTGCTGGTCAAACATAAGCCCATATACTTGTACTTTGCATTGTTATAGAACAGAATTGACAAGTGATCTTTTTTGTATATTTTCATGGTAGAAAAATATGCAGTAATGAAGAATAAGAGAGGCCCGGAGCTATTTTTTTTTAACTTCACCTAAGTAAAAACTCATTCCAAATAACCTTACACGTTAGACTATAACCGAAGATGTCATAGTTTCATTATAGCCAGAGGATCTTCTCATTGTTTGACACCCGAAATATTCTACCCCAAAAATTGCTCCTAGTACCATCTTTTCAGATTTTGAAA
Organism: Poa annua; assembly: GCA_026929855.1. NCBI lineage: Eukaryota > Viridiplantae > Streptophyta > Magnoliopsida > Poales > Poaceae > Poa > Poa annua. The sequence continues at coordinate 92,771,686 of CM049437.1, forward strand.
TAAACATCTATTGAAGGACCAGTCCGACCAAGAAACATATGCCACGTTGATCTGTAGAAGATTGTACAAAACTTTGCATTATGCACAGCCTCAATCTTGAATTTTTTTCTGTAGTTATTTGTACTTCTTTGCAAATGCTTTGTTGGGATGGCTGTAAGATGTGCATAATCTCTTAATAGCTGATTAATTAAATGTGAAAAGCTATTACTTCTTTTGGTGATCTTGCTTAACGTATGAGGGCCATGGGAAGCGTTAGTGCTAGAATAGTTTCAAGTTACTTGGGCTGGAGAAGGTGAAGTTTGATGCATCTTCTATATAGTTCTCTCCAAAATTCCTTTAGGCTTAGCTTATACATTCATACAATATCAGGAGGTTAATAGCCTGGAGCTTGAGAGTGAGCCAATTAATTCTGTGTCCACAAATGCCTAGTGTTATTTTCATAGTGATTTTCAGTTCCGGAATACTGCAAGGCACATCATGTCGGCATGTGATGGAGGCATAATTTTATGACCCTATTAGTAAATTTCATGCATGTGGAAATATTTATATTTTTTAATTAGTCGAATGTCTAGGAAGATGGCTGATTTGTAGCTATCTTCGCTTGACCAACGCATACCATCTCCAAAAATGCCCTGTCAAAGTGAAAAAAGTCACAGAAGTTGCATTTTCGATATTAGGCAATGTAGTAAGGATAAGCTCAAGGTGCCCGAAGAAACAAGAGGCTAATAGAGAGAATGGTGAGGAGCAATCAACGGAGAATTTTTGTATGCATTTTTTTTGTAGCTTATAGCTTTTTATGCATTAGCTATAAATAATCACAAATAGTACTGCTGAAATTTTGGATAACTGTACTTCATGCTGGCTTGTATTATTCTATAATCACTTTTTTCATCAATGTTGGTGCTACCGAGAAATTCATGGCATGGTACATACATGGTTTTCTTAGGAAATTTTGTGTGCAGATGAGCGCTGCTAGCAAATTTGAATGTTTTTTGAGGAAATTTGAATGTTGTACTCACTTATGTCCTTTGCACTCACATCTTTCGATTTAGGACATCTTTCGACAGAGTCGGATTAGTTTCTATGTTTGTTGCACTTCCATTCAAATATTCCAGTAATCTAACAATATCATTTAACATTGATTTGTTGACCCGTTGCAACGCACGGGCATACTTGTGTCCTGATCATTTTTATCTGTGAGGTCTGTTGCGGAACCATATGATTTACACATATGCCGTCACCTGTGCTGGTCAAACATAAGCCCATATATGATATACTTGTACTTTGCATTGTTATAGAACAGAACTGACTAGTGATCTTTTTTGTATATTTTCATGGTAGAAAAATATGCAGTAATGAAGAATAAGAGAGGCCCGGAGCTAACTTTTTTTTTAACTTCACCTAAGTAAAAACTCATTCCAAATAACCTAACGCGTTAGACTATAACCGAAGATGTCATAGTTTCAATATAGCCAGAGGATCTTCTCATTGTTTGACACACCCGAAATATTCTACCCCAAAGATTGCTCCTAGTATCATCTTTTCAGATTTTGAAATAAGCATCTCTTGAAGGACCAGTCCGACCAAGAAACATATGCCACGTTGATCTGTAGAAGATTGTACAAACTTTGCGTTATGCACAGCCACAATCTTGAATTTTTTTCTGTAGTTATTTGTACTTCTGTTGCAAATGCTTTGTTGGGATGGCTGTAAGATGTGCATAATCTCTTAATAGCTGATTAATTAAATGTGAAAAGCTATTAGTGCTTTTGGTGATCTTGCTTAACGTATGAGGGCCATGGGAAGCGTTAATGCCAGAATAGTTTCAAGTTACTTGGGCTGACGTTATGTTATCTCTGTAACTTGTCTCTTTGAGCTTTTGGATGGATTTGTGGGGGGCTGTTATTTTGCTTCATGTGTGAGCTGGGAACCCCCTAGCAAAAACGAAACCATATTCTAGCCAAACGCACCCCATTTCTGTTAGTGCTGTTTGCGTCTGTCTCTGCTCTCTCTAGAGTTTTTTTTGTTGGAAGCTGTACCTCTGTGTACCTCTCATGTGTTTGCTGCAAGCTCCCAGGCGTCCCAGCCCAGCCCAGCTAGCTTTACCAACTATAATCCTTCCCTTGAAGGACCAGTCCGGCTAACAAACATATGCCACATTGATATGTAAAAGATTGTACAAAACTTTATGTTATGCACAGACTCAATCTTAAAAAAACTTTGTAGTTATCTGTACTTTTGCTGCTTTAGGAACTTTAATAGTTTTTCATCTCCCTATTTGCAGAGGTCCCATTTCACCCGAGACAGACCCCAGTTCAGTTGGACAGCCACATATTGGCTCAAGGTAATTAGTGTTATATTTTTTTACATAGTCATAGATATCGTTTTCTGATTCCAATCTTGTTGACAACTACTGTCATTACCTGCAGCTACTGGGATCAGTACCCTGTTACCGAAGACTTAAACCCCGCAGATTTCTCCAGCCGCCACCCTTTATTTGAAGGATTTGCTATACCAGCAAATGTGGCAGGAAAAAGAGGTTTTAAGTGTGTTTATTGTGACAAGAAATTGGTAGGCAGTGCTGATAAAGGCGTTAATCATATGCTGAAAAATAAAGGATGTCTTATCCCTGATGTTCATAAACAAAGTTTGAAGGAGAAAGTGAATGCATATCGCTTGAGGAAACAGGATCTTCTAAAACGGAAGAGGGGAAAACAAATCTGAATGGTATGTGTTTCTTTTGGAAGTCTTCAATATGTTTTTTTGAATGATCTAGTTCCAAGTTTTACATATTATACAACCTTTATGTCTTGGTGCTCACGGTTGTTACCACTAACTTTACTATGGAAAGAGAAACTCAATTCTCTCAAAAAAATCTTTGTTAATTTATAGAGCTAGCAGCAATCCTTTAATGCTCATGAGAGTGCATGCACTTACCTAGCTTATTCACTATGGAGATTCATTAATGTTGTTACATAATTGCTGCTTTTACCTCATTAATGGTTTATGTTCTGATACTCATGTACATGAAGTAATTTTTCAGTTTGCGATCCATGGTATGCTAATTGGTACAATCCCATATTTCGTCGAGGTAGCTAAAAAGCGAAATTATTTCTCACTATGATAAAAAGTGTCATATTGTACTTTGGAGTACTCTACATGTGCAAATTCATATGTTTTTTATGAGGAAGAGTTTAACCCATATCTATTTTATTTTTAAACTCTCAGCTTATGAGTGATAGCACTTTCAGTTCTATGTCCAGTAATCAGCAGAATAACAATTCCAGACTTTTCTTATTCTTACTATGAGGTTACTAATTTGTTCTTTATTTGCGTGTCAAATAATAGAGATAACACCTTTAGTTGCTTGATTGCCATTTATGTTGTTAGCCGATGAAGTCTTGTGTTGTGGCAATCAAATGGGTGTGGGTGAATACTACTTACTCTGTGTTTAGACAAAGCGCTATTGAAGTTTCACTTTGACTTGCCTTCTGATAATATTGTGCCTATACTATTTATGTGTATCCATATATAGTTGGTCACCACAGATATCTAATCTAGCCATATTCATGTGGAATCTTAGAAAACCAGAGAAAGCCTGTTACATTTTCACCGCCTCTGATAATATGTTACCTAAGCGGCTAAGCTACATTGGGTTTAGATTGTTTACCGAAATCAATTTCATTCTACATTCTGTCTCGGTTTAGTATTTTTCCTAGGAATACGAAATGATATTGTTTTGTGTTGCAGTTAACTTGGCTGTCTGTTCTGCCTCTCTCTCCTCTTTGGCGCTCAAAAGGACTGCTGCAGCTGACTCTTGGCTCTACACAACCTTACTGCATTTGACCCTCTCACATGTAAACCCCCACTTCTTTTTTGTTTTCTTGGACGGCTTAAGGCCCACAAGGTTATAAGCGGCCTTCTGTTTGGAGCAATCATGTATGGCTTTGTGATGCAGTAGCTTTTAATACCAGATAATAATTAATACTTGAAGAGCAATTACCACATGACCACTTGTGCCTAGAAGGAAATGTTGCCTGCCAGAGTAGTATCCATTTACCGAGGGCATATACTTTGTTTGTAGCGTATAGATCCTTAGTGTACCCTGAATCTTGATTGAAAATTCTTCTAATTACTGACTTCAACCTGATAATAAGTTCTTATGGAAATGCTATTTTAAGTCTACAGAACCTCAAAGACCTCAAATTTGTTCCTTAGATTTAGAAAACTACTGACGGCTTATGAATAGGGTTTGAGGTATTTAGATTCCTCAATCTCCACATTTGTTTATTTTTCTATTGTGAAAGACAAGGTTTAACGTAGTTTGATATTCATGCATGCCTCGGTTTTCCCCTTCCTAAGAGTGGCTTCAAAGCTCAGTGATTAACACCATCAACATTTTCGCTGGCATGATTTAATCTTTTATTCGATGGTACTTTAATACCAGCATATTTTTACAATTCCATATGAATAAGTCTGATTGGTGCTACTTACAAATAAGTGAATCTATTAATTACTTATTTAGTATTATGTCCGACCAGGACACAACATTGTAATCTTTTCTTTCATAAATGGTACAAACTGTTACAACTTATAAATTAGTAAAAGTAACAAGTAGCTGCTCAATCCGATATTTCAACTATTGATCGACGCAATAATTTCCTCGGGCGCGGCAAAGCCTTCTAGTGATTGTCGAAGTTACAGTACCACGCAAATACGCAAGAATGGCAACTGAATTCAGACAGTTCATTTCTTTCCGCTAATCTAGCCTTTTTTTAGAAACACAGTACTACATAACACAAACGCTCATATACACGCGCGCACACTCACCACTATGAACACACGCACGCACAAGCATTTTCGAAAGACTGAGCCGGCGGATCAGGTCTTGAGATTAATGAAGTCACTGATACGTCTCCAACGTATCCATAATTTATGTTGTTCCATGATTATATTATACCAATTGCTACATGATTTATATACACTTTATATCATTTTTATGGATTTTCTGTGACTAACCTATTAACAAGATGCCACAGTGTCAGTTCCTGTTTTCTGCTGGTTTTGATTCCGGAAAAGTTGTTCTGCAAATATTCTCGGAATTGGACGAAACAAAAAGCGAAGTCTCTATTTTTCTGTCACGTAAACGGAGTCCGAAGGACACACGAAGACGGGCCCCGAGGCAGCCACACCTGGTGGTGGCGCGGCTCCCCCCTTGGGCGCGCCGCCACGTGGTTTGGGCCCCTCGGGCGCCCACCGATGTTGCCCTTTCGCCTATATAATGCCTTCCTCGGGAAAACCCTAAATACCCGAGCATCCATACACGAAAATTTTCAGAGCCGCCGTCGTCGTCAACCCTAGTTCGGAAGGGTTCAGAAGCTCTTCCCGACACCCTGCCGGAGAGGGGAATCATCACCGGAGGGCTCTACATCACCATGCCTGCCTCCGGAGTGATGCGTGAGTAGTTCATCCTTGGACTATGGGTCCATAACAGTTGCTAGATGGTTGTCTTCTCCTCTTGTGCCTTCATGTTTAGATCTTGTGAGCTGCCTATCATGATCAAGATCATATTATTGTAATGCTACATTTGTGTTTGCCGGGATCCAATTAATATTGAATACTATGTCAAGTTACTTATTTAAATATCATGTGTATGTTATTTATGATCTTGCATGCTCTCCGTTACTAGTAGATGCTCTGGCCAAGTTGATGCTTGTAACTCCAAGAGGGAGTATTTATGCTAGATAGTGGGTTCAGTCTCTATTTAATCTGGGGGAGTGACAACAACCTCTAAGGTTGTGGATGTGCTGTTGCCACTAGGGGTAAAACAACGATGCTTTGTCTAAGGATGATTGTATTGCTTATGTTACGCACTTTACTTAATGTAATAATCTGTTTCTTGCAACTTAATACTGAAAGGGGTGCGGACGCTAACCTGAAGGTGGATTATTAGTCATAGATGCAATTGGAACGGTCTATGTATCATGTTGTAATGCCCAAGTAAATCTCATAGTAGACACCATGACTAGTATATGCATTGTTATGCACTTCTTTATTTTGTCAATTGCCCAGCTGTAAGTTGTTTACCCACATGTTAGTCATTTATTACGGAGAGACCACTAGTGAACTGTGGACCCCGGTCCATTCCTTTACATCGATAACACAACCTACTAAAAACACTGTTTCCTTTCATGCTCTGCAAACAAACATCATTTTCCACACTATACGCCTAATCCTTTGTTTTCAGCAAGCCGTTGAGATTGACAACCTCACTGTTAAGTTGGGACAAAGTATTCTGATTGTGTTGTGTGCAGGTTCCAAGTCAACCGCCAGGGCCGTCCCCGCACAAGCTATTTTTCTAGCCCGTTGTCGGGGAAGGAGGAAGCAACACCGCATCATACTCCCTCGTCAACTTAGCGCTCAGCACACGTAGCAAGTATTTTTTGGCGCCGTTGACACCTTCAGAAGTGTCTTCATTTCCTACTGGTTCGATAACCTCTATTTCTTACTGAGGGAAAACTTGCTGCTGCACTCATCATACCTTCCTCTTGGGGTCTCCCAACGAACGTGTGACTACACATCATCAAGCTATTTTTCTGGCGCCGTTGCCGGGGAGATCAAAGCCTTCTGCAAGGGGAGTCTCTCACTTCCAATCTCTTTACTTTGTTATTGTCTTGCTTAGTTTATTTTTATTTTTGACTTGTTTGCTTTTAATTATCAAAAACACAAAAAATTTAGTGTCTTGCATTTAGTTTATTTTCAGTCTATTATCATGTCCGGTCCTATTCCTATTACTATGTCACCTGAGGAATTGATCTTCACTTTTAAACAAGGGAGTGAGGAGAGTTTTAAAGAAGCTTGGTCTAGAATTTTTGATTCATATGGTAAAATTGACTCTAAAATGACTTTAAGCCTGCTTCTTGATGGGTTCGTAGCAAAGAAAACAAAAATTTTCCTACGGAGGGAACAACCAACGTGCCAAGATCTAATCTAGGAGATGCTCGTAACGGGTGGAACATGTTCCAAGAGAACTCACCCTCGAAGACCAAAAGCGTTTCGAGAGGGATTCTCGTGGACGATGTAGTGGAACACTTGCCGATCTCAAGATCGTGAAGATGTACGCCGCAACCGGCGGCGCCTCCGTACTCGGTCACACGTACGGCTTGATGACGACCTCCGTTCCCTCGATCCAGCGGGGCAGCGGAAGTAGTAGAACCACCAAGGAACTCCAACAGCACGACGGCGTGGTGTGGTGGAGAACTAAATGGCCATGGCTTCGCCAAGCGGATGGCCGAGAGGTGGAGCAGCGGGAGGAGGGAGAGAGGATCAAGTGTGTGAGATAAGAGGGAGCTCCACATCTCCTTATATAGGAGAAGGGGGCAGCCCAAGGGTGTGGTGCGGCTCAAGAGCCTCCACCCCTTCCTCTTCATGTGAGTGGAGCATCCACTCATGCCCACTCACTCTCTTTAAAACTCCACTAAAAAATCCCAAGGTTTTTTTTTAATTAAATAAAACAATTTCATTTCTTTTTAATATTTGTTAATTCTATTAACAAACATTAACACTTATCCCCTTGGTTCATTTGTTAATTCTATTAACAACCATTGGCAACCATTGACAATTAACCCCTTGAACTATTTCAATATTGCCCGAAACAATTTCGGTGCTGTCCAAACTTTTCTCCGAAATTCCGTGTCTACCCAAAAGCGTCGACAAACCTTAAGTGTGTCACCCTACGGTTCGTGAATAATGTAGACATGATCGAGACACCTCTCCGATCAATAGTCAACAGCGGGATCTGGCGATCCGTAATGACTCCTACATATTCGACGATGAATCTTGTGATCGTGTGAACCAGAAACGTCATAACCAATTCCTTTTGTCTCGCGATATTTTACTTGTCCGAGATCCGATCATTGGTATCATCTATACCTAGTTCGATCTCGTTCCCGACAAGTACTCTTTACTCGTTCTGTGATATGACATCCTTGTGACCTAGTCACGTGCTTGCAAGCGGTGTCGATGTGATATCACCGAGAGGGCCCAGAGTATATCTCTCCGTCATCTGGATGGACAAATCCCACTTCTTGATCCATGATCCTCAACTAATACTTTAGGAATACCCAACGCCACCTTTATAGTCACCCTGTTACGGTGTGATGTTTGATGTCATCAAAACATTCTTCCGGTGTTAGTGATTGACATGATCTCATGGTCTAAGGATTAGGGTTACTTCGTATGCTTAGTATAACAATGTAAACTAAATGACTTGATCGCATTGCTATACTTAATTTGGGTGTGTGTTCATCACATCATTCTCCTAATGACGTGATCCCGTTATTAACAACATCCAATGTTCATGATCAGGAAACCTTAATCATCAGTTAATCAACGAGCTAGTTAAACGAGAGGCGTTACTAGGAACTCTTATTTGTTCATTAGTCACACATGTATTAACGTTTCCGATTAATACAATTCTAGCATGAGAAATAAACATTTATCATAAACATGGAATAAGATAATAACCACTTTATTATTGCCTCTCGGGCATATTCTATTCCTATTACTATGTCACCTGAGGAATTGATCTTCACTTTTAAACAAGGGAGTGAGGAGAGTTTTAAAGAAGCTTGGTCTAGAATTTTTGATTCATATGGTAAAATTGACTCTAAAATGATTTTAAGCCTGCTTCTTAGTAGCTTTTACTTTAGACTTGTTCTTTGTTATAGATATGCTTTGGATGCTGTAGTAGGGGGAGATTTCCTTCACTGTGATGGGGATCAAGCTTTTAATGCCATAAAAAAATTGATTGCTCTTCTTGCTCAACTAATAAATTTGATTCTGGCCTTGAGAGCATTCATGCTAGGTTAAACACTCTTGAGATAAATATATCTTGTTTAAAAGAAGGTTATAATCAGATTCGTGACTATTATGATTATGTTCCAGTAAATTTTGAACCTTCAATGTGGATCCCTACAATAAAGATTGCTATTTGTGGTGAAACTTTTCATGCTCGTTGTGATATTATGTCTGAATTTTGTCTTATGCCTAAATATGTTCATGGATCTTTGAATCTTTGGGGACTTTCTGAAGGTGGAGAAGGAAAAACTCTTACTAATAATGCCATTATACTACCCATTGGGATAGCTGAAGGAGTGTTTACAACATTCCTAGGAAGAACGGTATCCATTGATTATCTTGTTATTAAATGTGAAGGAACATGAAAAATCACACTTGGAAGATCTCTGTTAAAACTCTTGGGAGCAACAATAGATGTGGGAAAAGGCACTCTGAATTGCACCGCCTCACCAGGATGCGGTCATGAATTCCCTAAAACCAAGAGTAAGAATAAGAGTAAGAAAAATAGACGTAGGGCCCGAGGTAATAATTTTGATGCTTCTTCACTTGAAAACACTTGATTTTCACTTTCTGTGCCTAGCTGAAAGGCGTTAAAAAAAACGCTTATGGGAGACAACACATTATTTTATTTTTATAATTTTGCTTTTATTTGAGTCAAGGAGCTTGCTTACTTCTATAGCAACTCCTTTGTATCTTTATGTTACTGCATTTTTGTGCCAAGTAAAGTCTCTAGTAGAAAGTTGATGCTAGATTTGGATTTCTGCACAGGAACAGATTTTTGCTGTCTGCCGTTTAATTCATATTTATTCCAGAAAAATCAAAACGTGCTGAATTTTTTTGTGTGTGATCCTCAGATATGTACGCAACTTTAATTAGTTTTGAGTTTTCTGATATGAGAAACTTAAGTGCCTCAAAAAAATTCGTATTTACGGACTGTTCAGTTTTTGACAGATTCTGCCTTTTATTTTGCATTCTCTCTTTTACTGTGTTTGAGTGGATTTCTTTGCTCCACAAAACATCAGTGGCTGTAGCTAATGTCCAGAAGTATTGGTGATGACTGTGTCCTTGCAGAACATGTGATTTTTTTATTATGCACCAACTTTCTAATAAGGATTACTTTGAGTTTGGTGTGAAGGAAGTTTTCAAGGATCAAGGGAGGAGAATGATATAATGTGATCAAGAAAAGTGAAAAACCTAAGCTTGGGGATGCCCCCGTGGGTCACCCAAGCATATTTCAAGAAGACTCAAGCGTCTCCCCTTCTTCTTCAACAACTTATCAGGTCATCTCTAGTTAATCTATATTTTTATTCTCTCACGTCTCATGTGCTTTACTTGGAGCGTCTGTGTGCTTTTTATTTTTGCTTTGTTATTATCATTTTTTGAATAAATTGGATCCTAGCATTCTTGTGTGGGAGAGAGACACGCTCCGCTTCTTCACTTATATTTGTTGAGTATTCTTGTATAGCTACTGCAATGCTTTTAGCTCCTGTTTTTCATGCATCTCTTGTTCAGAGCTGTTCGTTTTTGTAAAGAAATACTCTCTTGTTTCATTGTTAAATACTTGGAGAGTTTATGTTGAAATAAGTTGATTGGTGTTTGGTTGGAAAAAGAAAATGCTACATGTGGTAGATCGTATATTAAAAAAGACATACATATTCTTGTAGATCATTGTCTTGGATAATGTGGAGCTTGGCAATTGTTTTGAGCTCTCAAGTAGATCATGTTTAATCTCTTGCATCATGTAGTTAAAAGCCTATTAGTGAAGAACTACCGTAGAGCTTGCGGAAATTTGGTTTGTATGTTTGGTATCTCTAAGGTCTAGATATTTTCTGGTAAAAGTGTTTGAGTAACAAGGAAGACGGTGTAGAGTTATATAATGCTTACAATATGTTTTCATTTAAGTCTTGCTGTACCAGTTCTTATCCTGTGTTTGCTTCAAACAACCTTGCTAGCCTAAAACCCCGTACTGAGAGGGAATGGTTCTCTACGTTTCTCAAAAAAAAAGTGAGGGAATGCTTCTCGTGCATCCAAACCTTGAGCCAAAACCCATGCCATTTGTGTCCACCATACCTACCTACTATGTGGTATTTCCTGCCATTCCAAGTAAATACTTCATGTGCTACCTTTATTCAAAATCTATCACCTCTTATTTGTGTTAATGTTTATAGCTCATGAGGAAGTATGTGGAGTTTTCGATATCAACATTGTCATTTCCTTCTGACAGACTTTCACCAATGGACTAGTGGCATATACATCCGCTTATCCAATAACTTTACAAAAAGAGCTGGCAATAACTTTACAAAAAGAGCTGGCAAATGGGGTGCCCAGTCCCAATTAATTACAACTTTAACCGCTTAATTCTCTTCACATTTTTGCCCTGATCCAATCAGCTAAGCAATATTACCTGTGAATAAATGCATGTGTAAAAAAAAAGAACAAGAGGGATGATAACGTCCTTCAATGGGAGCCGCTCTTGAAAGTCTGTTTGACAAGGGGGGTAGAGTGCCCATTACCATTCGCTGACAACAACAAACACCTCTCAAAAACTTACTTTTATGCTCTCTATATGATTTCAAAAACTTAAAAACTTAAAAAGCTCTAACACATGATTGTATCCCTACTTCCCTCTGTGAAGGGCCTTTCTTTTACTTTTATGTTGAGTCAGTTTACCTACTTCTTTCCATCTCAGAAGCAAACACTTGTGTCAACTTTGTGTGCAACAATTCTTATATGCTTACTTATTGCACTTATTATATTTCTTTGTTTTGACAATTATCTATGAGATATACATGTTGAAAGTTGAAAGCAAATGCTGAAACTTAAGTCTTCCTATGTGTTGCTTCAATGCCCTTTTTACTTAGAATCTACACCTTTATGAGTTAACTCTTATGCAAAACTTTTTGATGCTTGTCTTGAATGTACTATCCATGAAAAGTTTTTGCTTATATGATTCAGTTGTCTACTCTTTATTTATTTGTTAGCAAACTATAGACCATTGCCTTGAGTCACTTCATTCATAACATGAGCCTTCCAATATTATTTGATCATGATTGTGTGGCAGCATGTCACCATAGAAATTATTTTGTTATCGTTTTACCTCCTCGAGGACGAGTAGAACTAAGCTTGGGGATGCTTGATACGTCTCCAACGTATCCATAATTTATGTTGTTCCATGCTTATATTATACCAATTGCTACATGTTTTATATACACTTTATATCATTTTTATACATTTCCGGGGACTAACCTATTAACAAGATGCCACAGTGCCAGTTCCTGTTTTCTGCTGTTTTTTATTCCAGAAAAGTTGTTCTGCAAATATTCTCGGAATTGGACGAAACAAAAAGCGAAGTCCCTATTTTTCTGTCACGTAAACGGAGTCTGAAGGACTCACGAAGACTGGCCCCGAGGCAGCCACACCTGGTGGTGGCGCGGCTCCCCCCTTGGGCGCGCCGCCACGTGGTTTGGGCCCCTCGGGCGCCCACCGATGTTGCCCTTTCGCCTATATAATGCCTTCCTCGGGAAAACCCTAAATACCCGAGCATCCATACACGAAAATTTTCAGAGCCGCCGTCGTCGTCAACCCTAGTTCGGAAGGGTTCAGAAGCTCTTCCCGGCACCCTGCCGGAGAGGGGAATCATCACCGGAGGGCTCTACATCACCATGCCTGCCTCCGGAGTGATGCGTGAGTAGTTCATCCTTGGACTATGGGTCCATAACAGTAGCTAGATGGTTGTCTTCTCCTCTTGTGCCATCATGTTTAGATCTTGTGAGCTGCCATTTTAATGCTACATGTTGTGTTTGCTAGGATCCGATGAATATTGAATACTATGTCAAGTTACTTATTTAGGAGTGGAACGATGGAGATGACGGTGTCGGCGGTGGAGATGATGGTGATGATGATCCCGATGAAGTGAAGCTCGATGACGGTGACGATGGCGACGATTTCCCCCCTCCGGGAGGGAATTTCCCCGGCTGATTTCTCCCTGACGGAGAGCTTTTCTCTCTCTGGTGTTTTCCGCCCCGTGGAGGCGGCGGAATATTTCTTCGACGATCTTATAGGTCTTAGGGTTTCAGGGGGAAGAAGTACGCGAAGGGGCTTGGCCAGAGGTGGGCCAGGGTGGCCACACCACAGGAGGGGAGCCGCGCCACCACATGGTGTGGGCCCCTTGTGGCCCCCCTCAGCTTCCCCTCGTGGCTCCCTCCGTCATCTGGTAAAATAAGAGGTTCCATCTGAACGGATAGACGTCGCCTAGAGGGGGGGGGGGGGGGGTGAATAGGCGATTTAAAACTTTTTCCGGGGAGCCGGAATTTCCGAGCCTAGATGGACCGGAAATTCCGGGGAGCCGGAATTTCCGAGCCTAGATGGACCGGAAATTCCGGTATGCTTGATAAAGGCGGAATAAAACTAGAGGTTTACTTTAACAAGCATACAACCTAGATATAAATACTAGGCTCACCTATGTGCACCAACAACTTATGCTAAGCAATACAAGTAACAAGGTGATAGCAAGATATATGACTTCAAGCACGAAGGCTATCACAATGTAAAGTGCATAAGTAAAGAGCTCGGGTATAGAAATAACCGAGGCACGCGGAGATGAGGATGTATTCCCGAGTTCCACCCAAAGGGTGTACGTCTCGTTGGAGAGGTGTGCGCAACCACAACAGGTTAGCCGCAACGCCACCAAGGCTCACCTTCTTCTCCGGATGAACTCAACCACAAAAGGTAGTTCACCTTCCACTATTGATCCCCTTTTGGGCGGAGATCGAATCCCTTACAACAATCTTGAGGCACACACCCACAACTTAATTGGGGGCTCCCAAGTCTTGAGGCACACACCCACAACTTAATTGGGGGCTCTCAAGTGACCACAAAAGGTCTTGACCACAAAAGGTCTTGGCCACAAAAGGCCGGCCACAAAAGGCGTCTAGGGTCCAATGACCCAAGAGTAACAAGCTCACAAGTAACACCACCACGAATCCTCGTGGAGGGCTCAAACCGATGCAAATGCAATGGCAAGAGCACACGAAGTGCTCAAGTCCTTCACTCTCAAATTCCAACAAAACAACAAATGTTTATGGGGGAATAAGAGAGGAAGAACAAAGGAAACCACAAAGGAGTCAAATCCTTCACTCCCATATCCCACCAAAAGCAACTAATGCTTATGGGGGGAGAAGAGAGGAAGAACAAAGAGAAGAACCACAAAGGAACTCCAAGATCTAGATCCACTAGGTTCCCCTCACTTAGAGGAGAGATGGATTGGTAGGATTGTAGATCTAGATCTCCTCTCAACTTTCCCTAAAGAATATGCAAGAATCTATGGAGGGATTGAGAGGGAAGTGAGCTTTCCAAGGTCAACAATGGAGTAGGAGAGAGAGGGAAAACGTGCTGCCTTGGATGTGCTGAGGAAGAAGAAGGGGAGGGCTATTTATAGCTCTCCAGGAAATATAGCCGTTGGCTGTTTCGAAACTCGGAAATTCCGGTATAAGTGAGACTCGGAAATTCCGGTCAACCGGAAATTCCGAGTCCATGAAATTTCCGAGCTGAAATTCCGGCTGGAGTCAGAACCAAAACCAAACTATTCCTTAGCCGTTTCCGCGAGGCTCTTTGAGGGCAACTCGGAAATTCCGGTATAAGTGAGACTCGGAAATTCCGGTCACCCGGAATATCCGGTCAAAGAAAATCTCCGAGCTAAATTTCCGGTTGGAGTCAGTGCCGAAAACAATTCTTTCCTTAGCCGTTTACGCGAGGCTCTTTGAGGGCAACTCGGAAATTCCGGGTCATCGAAATATCCGACCACAATTTCCGGTTGAGTCCAGCACCTCTTTTCCTTCTTTCCTTAGCCGATTTCTTGGACGAGTTGGGGAACCGGAAATTCCGGTGGAACGAAATATCCGGCCCCAATAATCCGGTTCAGAACAGCCAAACTAAAACCGCTATAACTTTTGCAAATGAACTCCGAATGAGGTGAAACCAACTTTGTTGGAAAGATAGCGACGAGCACAGGGCTACAAAAACTGGAAATATTGCATCCCATAAATAGAGCAAAGTCACCACACATGGCAAGGTGTGGGACTTTCCTCATGGTCGAACCGGCAATATTTCCGCCACCGAAAACGCAAGAAGTTTGCCAACGTAAAACCGTTTTCGAAGCACTTGGGCTTGTCATGAGGAACACGACAAGCACCAACACCCAACATCCAAAACACAACAAGATGAACGAATGAAATCCCGAATTGGATGAGCTAGCGCTTGGCATGAAGATGAACCAAGCTCTAATTCCTCACATGGATAAGAGCCAAATAAGAACCAAGAAATATGATATGCCAACTATGCAAAGGTTTGAGCTCTCCACAAAGATGCGATCAAGTTACTCACTCGAGAGCCCCTCTTGATAGTACGCCTATCTATCCTATAGCCCTATCAAGATCATACCTTTGCCTTGAGCAATCCACTTGAGTTGGATGATGACTGTCTTGATCTCTTCAAGTGGTTCATCTTTCTTGATTGCGCGTCCAAGCACATGCTTGATGAAATACTCCCCCATGCTCACAATGGGAGAGTCTCGTGTATCCATAGCAAGCTCCAAGCATAGGATCTTTTCGAGAAAGCTTCTCTTGGTCTTGCACAACTCATCTTTTCTTCACTAAGATGATGTCTTGAATCTTCAAGACATACTTGCAATAAGCTTCACTCAACACATGAGCTTCAAGAGTTCAACACATGAACTCCACTATTCTCATGGACACGATCTATAAGATATCTCAATGCAAACATTAGTCCATAGAGATTGTCATTTAATTACCAAAACCACACATGAGGGAAAATGCTCTTTCACCATCTTTTCACTTTGGGTTTCTGATCTTCGCAAATATGGTGTCTTGACGGTCCTTTTTCCAGCAGAATTCAGACTCCGGTGATCAATTCTCCAATAATCACCACACATGCAAAATAGATGAAATAACATAAGTATCATCTCTAAATATGAAATATATCAATGAATAACTGTAAATTGTGATATAAAATAGTGATGCAAAATGGACGTATCAACTCCCCCAAGCTTAGACCTCGCTTGTCCCCAAGTGAAAGCTGAACTCAGTAAACATGACCACAGGTTTATGGAGAGAAGTGTCGATAAATAAAATACGGACAAGAAGCATCACATCTATTAATACACAAGTCATCTTAGACAACAACTCCATTCATATAACTCAATCTTGAAACAAGTAAAAGGAAATCACAATAAGGTGCATAGAGACAATCATAGTTGGTGATGGCAAAATTCGTTCTTAGTCAGAGAACAATGAACATATTGAACTTACTCTTCAAAACATCCTCCTTACAATCATTACTAACTTCCAAAGTCATATTTATTTGATAACAACTTTGTGCTAAATAAGGAAGAAATAAGAGACATTGTCGGCCCAGTGGGATCCAGGGTGTGCAGAGCCTACTCTCCACAGCCCTCACATGCGACAGTGTCAGAAAAACGACTAAGGACCAAGCAGAACGCTTGGAGAGACCCTCGGGAGGAAAAGCCCTCGACAGGGCTGAAGGGAGCAGCGAAGGCCTGGAGAGACTCCTCCCGAGGCTGCCCCTCTACAAGGCCCCCTCCCCCCTGGAGAGGGGTCAACGCAATTCCCTCCACAAGGCCTCCCGAGCCCCGTGGAGATGCTTCGCTACAAAGCAGCCACTGCAGAGCGCACATGGCCTCTGCAGCAACCGCAGAGTGACGCGCGCGTCTGCGCGCGATGACGACGGCGCCGCAGTTGCCGTTCCGGTGATAAAAGGAGTCAACAAAGCCGTGTCCCCTGCGCCGCCTACGAAGCTTTCCCCTTTGGTGATAAAGCAGATGGTCGGCGCTACGCTCCAACGGCGACGTCACCGTGGGCGCCCCCACGATCCCCGCGGCACCAGCTGGCCGCCCTGCGGGGACGGTGGCTTTTCTGCCACGAGGGCATGCTTTGCGGCCGTGGACCGAGTCCATGAACAGCCCGGCCGCGATGCCCCCGCTCCTCCACGTTGGTCGCCACGCGGGAAGAAGAAGCCGGGAGCGCATATATAAGGAGAGGCAGCACCTCAGAAGAAAAGGATCTTCGATCCGGCAATCGACACAATCACTCCATAGCTTAGCCTAGCCTAGCAAACCCGAGGAGGAAGAAGACCTCAGCTTATATGATTGCGCGCACCCTCGCAGGAAAGGTCTTCAGGAGCGGCTTCTACTGGCCACAAGTGCTTCAAGACGCGGTCGCCATCGTCCAAGCTTGCGACGCCTGCCAGTACCACGCCAAGAAGATTCATCAGCCGGAGCTGGGGCTCCAGACCATCCCGCTCTCCTGGCCGTTCGCGGTCTGGGGGCTCGACATTCTGGGCCCCTTCCCGAAGTCGCAGGGGGGCTACCGCTTCCTCTTCGTGGCCGTCGACAAGTTCACCAAGTGGGCCGAGGTTGAACCAGTGCGCACCATACCGGCCGGAGCAGCGGTGAAATTCATCAGGGGCCTGGTCTGCCGCTTTGGAGTGCCTAACCGCATCATCACCGACAATGGCTCGCAATTTACCAGTGGCATCTTCCGAGCCTACTGCGACAAGCTCGGCGTCAAGATCTACTTCGCCTCGGTGGCTCATCCACGCAGCAATGGTCAAGCCGAGCGAGCAAACGCAGAAGTCCTCAAGGGCCTCAAGACCAAAAGCTTCAACATCCTCAAGGGTCACGGCAAGGGATGGATCGACGAGCTCCCATCCGTGCTCTGGTCCATGCGCACAACCTCTTCAAGGCCTACGGGCGAAACACCGTTCGCCCTTGTCTACAGAGCCGAAGCAGTCCTCCCCACAGAAATCAAGCATGGATCCCCACGGGTCCTTGCCTTCAACGAGGACGCCCAAGAGGACCTCCACAACGACGACCTGCTGCTTCTCGAGGGACTGCGCCGCCGTGCCGCCCTCAGAGCGGCAAAGTACCAGCAAGATCTGCGACGCTACCACAGCCGCCATGTGCGCTCACGCACTCTAGAGGTGGGCGACCTCGTCCTCAGGCGAATCCTCTCCAGGGAAGGCCTCCACAAGCTCTCGCCGATGTGGGAAGGCCCCTACAGGGTCTCCCACATCGCCAGGCCTGGCGCGGTACGCCTCGAGACCGAAGACGGCATCCCCGTCAAGAACCCGTGGAACATTGCACATCCGCGCAAGTTCTACCCGTGATCATAGTCACGCCAGGCATTTTTTGTCTCTAGAGGGAAGCTCACGGCTTCGCCTCCAAGCTTCTCCAAGCTTCTCCTGAGGGTCAGCCCTCCGAGCTCTCCTGCTAACGAGCCACCGCAGGCCGCAGTGAACCTCTGCCACTAATGGGTGGTCCCCATGCCTCGACATGGAAGGAACGTTAGCTTGGCAAACCCAAGTGTAATGAACCGATTTCGTTCCCAAGTGAACTATGCGCTAAGGCGCCATTTCGTTCCTAAGTGAACTTTGCGCTGAGGCGCCGCTGTGTAATGTTTCGATGGCAAGTTTTACTTTCGTCATTTACTTTTCCATGTGCGCTTATATTCTTCCCATGCGCACCTCGCGAGCGGGGGCTGAGTACGGTGCCTGTGCCTCAAGAGCACCCCAGCAGCACTGCAAAATCCAAGGGAGCCTGAGCTCTGGCTAAAGGGCATGCTGCCGGATACACGCCACCTCTCCAAAGGACCTTGGTATTCTCTCTCCTCGCGAGATACCCATGAGGAAACCTATAAGCGAGCATGAGTCCTTACTACCATGCTCTAGCGTTTTGGTTCGCCTCTCTAAGATCCACAGGGAACAAGAGTCTCTCCAGGCTTGTGGAGAAAAAACTCGGCCCCTGGAGGAAAAACGTATTGCCAAGGGAGTCCTACGCAGAGCGAAAGCCTCGCGAAGCTAAGTCCCCTGCTCACACTAAGAGAAGCTCTGCATCTCTCTCACGAGCACTCTGCGTCCCTCGAGCGTTTCTTTTCCCTCACTCTCCATGGACTGCTTGCGCGTCAAAGGGGGGCCCTTGAGCATCGCGCCTCGAGGGCTCTTACCTCTCTAAGCCTTAAACTCCCCCCGGCCCTGCCGAGTCATTACTCGAGCATACCGCAGCGGCGGAGTCATAGCGCGAGGAGAAGGGTCCTAGCGACGTAGAGCGAAAAAGACATGGAGTGGAAGCAAAAGGCCCTCGAGGGGCACACACACACAAATTTAGCAGCACATGCTTAAAAATATGAAGTATATTACATACTGCGAAGCAATAGTCTTTAAGGCAAACATCCCTACGGCGCTACAAGCGCGTTATGTTTCAGGAGGGACTCAAGCAGAGGCCTCGCCGCCGTCCTCCCCGGACCCTTCTTCTCTAGGCTCGCCCTCCTCATCGTCTTCCTCTTCACCGCCATCATCCTCCACCGCGGCCCGCTTGAAGCGGCTGCAAAAGTCGTCGACCTGGTCGCGGATGGAGTTGGAGATCTTCCACCCCTTCTCCCCCTCGAGAGGCTCGGTCACCGTGGTGAAGTCGAAGCCAGGCTGGAGGTTGGTAGCTGGCGGCACTCCTCCTCGACGACGTTGTGGAGCTCCGCGGCAGGGCCCTCGAGTGCTGTGAAGAGCTGCTCGAAGTACACGAGGTAGGCGGCGGCGTCGGTGTTGCCTTGAACGGGGACAGCCGGCGCTTCCGCTCCCAGCTTCGCGGCGAGCTCGTTGCCCCGGCCCACTAAGGACCGGAACATGCGCTCCCGCTGCTGCGACAGCACCCGCGCCGCCTGAGCGCTCTCGGCAGCCTCCACCGCCTCCTCCGCAGCAGGGCCCACCTGCTGGTTCATCTCCTCCATGTCCGCCATGAGGGAGGCGAGGTCCCGCGCTGCGTGATCGCGCGCCTCCTCAGCTGCGCGGCGGCGGTCCACTTCGCGCCTGACCCGGGCGTTCAGGGTGACGTTCTCTTTTTCCAGCTCGCGGATCCGGGCAGTGTCCTCCGCGCGCTTCTTCTTGAAGCGGTTCTCCTGCTTGGTGAACCTCTCGTTGTAGTCTCGGGAGATGGTGGCGCGGTACTCCTTCTCCCGCTCCTGGAACTTCTTCGCCACCTCCTCCTTCCGCTCGGCAAGCCTCGCATTGGCGCGCTCCACGTTCGCCTTGTGGGAGGCCACCTCGCGCTCGTGCTTGCTGAGCGTCGCGGCCAGGCTCTCCTCGCGGGCCTCGAGGGCAGCGCGCTGCCCCGACAGCTCCTGCTCCCTCAGCGCCAGCTGCTCGTCGCGGCGGCGCACGTCCTCCTCGCGCTCGCCCAGGCTTTGCCCCCTGGCCTCCAAGCTCGTGCGGACCCCCTCCAGGGTGGTCCGCACGGTCTCACAGTCAGCAAGGATTTTGGCCTCGAGCTGGGCGAGCTCGCGGTGCTTGTCCGCCAGCGAGCGCTCCACCGTCTCCCGCTCCGCCCTGGCCGCGGCCAGATCCTCCGCTGCAGCCTGGCGCTCGGCCTGGAGAGGCTCCAGGAGTTCTTCCGCATCGCGCATGGCGCCCTCGCGCACCTCCTTGGCGAACCGCAGCGCCTCCTCACGATCCGTCTGCAGAGCCAGGTTGCTCTGCCGGCGAGCCTCCACAACCGTGTGGAAAGCGGCCCAGGCCTCCGCAAGCTCGTCCCGCTGCTGGGCGAGCTTCCCGTCCTCGAGGGCGAGGTGGGCCTCCAGTCCCTCTAGGGACTCCCTCACCAGGCGAAAGGCGACGTCACGGCGCCCCCTGCTCCAGTCCCAGCTACTAAGGGTTAGAGCCTGGGAAGTCCTGCTCGGCGCGGAAGGCCCTGCGCCTGTGTTGAGCTTGGAAGAGGGAGCCTCCGCGCGGGCCTGGGGGCTTGGCGGCAAGTCTCCAGCCTCGGCGCCTGCGCTTTGCGCTCCGGTGTCGCCTCGCTCAGGCGGCACTTCATCATTGGTCTCCGGGGTAGGGGAAGCCTGCCCCGTCGCCGCTGCCTCCTCCTCCATCGCGGTGCTTGGCGGGGGCGGCGGAAGGTCCTCCGGAGCGGCCTTAGGTGGGCTCGGGATCGGCGTAGTACCAGCCGCGGCCCCCCGCTGCGCTGGAGGAGTCGCAGCGCGAGGCGGAGTAGGCGCTCTCTCCGTCTGCTCCTCAGCGCGCTCTTCCTCCGGAGGCGGCGCGCTTGCCTCGGCCTGAGGCGCGTCCTCGTGAGGGCCTGCAGGGACATCCTCCCCAGGCCTCGAGGCCTCGTCTGCTGCGGCCTCGTCTGCCGCGGCCTCTTGCGCGGCCTCTGGAGCGGTCCTCTTCACATCCGCCGCCTTGTGGAGCCTTCGGCGCTTCGCAGGCGCCGGGTCGCTGGCAGAGAACAAGAGGATTCATCAGAGGGAGAAGCAAGCAAAGATCGAAGAAGGAAAACAGAGTTGAAAACACTTACCCAGTCTTCTTGGCGCGGGTGTCAACCCACGCCATGCCAGACGAACGCCAAGAAGGCGTGGTCCGGGCTCCCGATCCCTCAGGAGCCGTCTCCGCTTTCCTCTTGAGGGGAGCGCTCGGAGGCTCCCCAGCAGGCCTATCGTGGGCCGCCTTGGTCCGAGGCTCTTGTCGCCCTGCCTCGGCCTCCTCGTCGTTGCTGGACGAGAGCTCGAAGACCTCCTCAGGGGGCGCGGCCTTTGACGAGCTCGCCCCGCCTGCGGAGGGGATCGCCCCCGCCTCCGCGTCGCCTTGCTCGGCGTCTGATGCGTACGGCGACTCCGCAGCGTCTGGCCCCTTCGCCACCGGCATAGGCCCCTCCTCCTCCTCTTCCCCCGCCAGGCCTAGCGGGGTGAAGGTGGGCATCTGTTCCAGAATCGCCAGGCGCGGAGCCAGGTTCATCTGATGAAGAGGCCTCAGCTCGGCAGCAACCGCCACGGGCACGTCGAGGTTGATGAAGAGGCCGCCCATGATGGTGGCGATGACGGCGGGGCGATGGTCGCAGGGGTGGAGTCGCATCGGGTCCATGAGCCCCGAGTACATCCACATTGGCTTCTTGTGCGCCTGAAGGGGAGCGATGCGGCGCTTCATGAAATCCTCTGCAACCATCTGGCCGGTGAGGCCGTTCTCCCGGAGCATCCTCATGCGGCCCACGAGGTCGGCTATCTGCGGGCCCTCGAAGACCTGCTTGCCTGTAGCACCCCCAAGAGCCAAGCTAGACAAATCTAAGACCTTAATCTGAGATAAGCCTAACAAAGATCTCGAGAGCCAACAGTTGAATATCCGGTAACACAACAGTGACCCTACAACACAAGAAGAAATATATCAAGCTCTTAACAGGGCGAAGAAGCAAATATCACCAAAATAAGGTCACTGACCGGTCAATCATTAATACAACGGAAGGCAAATTATGCTATTAGACATAGCAAAATCAGCAAAAGGCCTAAGAGGCCAGAAAGCATAACGGCGACGTCCCAATCCATAGATTCCAGGCTGCCGTCTGGGAACCCCAAGCTACTCGTCGATGTCGATGTCCACAAAAGTGACCTGTCCAAATAATTGAGCAAGGCTGAGTACAAGAGGTACTCAACAATACTTATTTAACCTATTATATATCTGCTCGATCAGAGAGTACTCATGTATGTCTTTTGCATAAAGCCATATTTGTTTTCAAATCGAGGGAGAAGAGAATCTCGCATCAGTAGACTTTTAAAAAGGGGTAAGAGAGTAAACACTAACTGAATCCACAGCTTCAGTCTCCAACAGATCATCATGAGTTGTACCACCCACCAGAATCACCCCCTCGCTCAACCCGAGGAAGCAATCCTCCCTTAGTTGGTAAGTTTTATAATTAGATTAATGTTATCTATGATCATCAGACATAAGGTACCAAGTCGTCCGTAACCGTGGACACGGCTTTCCGAAAAGATTTACCCTGCAGGGGGTGTAACTTCCCACACACGCCAACCAACCGGTACGCCAGCTATTAGCACTCTTCCGGGGAGTGCCGGCAGAAGGGTTGACCACGACCTTTCCCAAGCTTCGCCTATGTCCATGAGCCACAGCAGTAGGTCAGACCGCCATCTCAGCGATCCCTAGTGCGGGTTGCCAGGGTCAAGATCAGAGCGTCACACTCTCCTGACCCAAGCCCTAATTTTCCTGCACTCATTTTACCGCACACGCAAATGGAACACTCAAACTAGTGGCTTCACGTAGTAGGCTAGTCAAGTTGGGGTCGAGGGAGGTCCAAGTCCTATGTGGGCATACGAAGTCTTGGTTCCAAAGACGACAACTCAGTTCCTAGGTCGGCAAGAATGGAACAACCCACCACAACCCAATGTGGCCTCCCATCCAAGCCTTAGCATATTCAATACATCTCTGATCATTCCACGTCATCCTTCACAGCTTTGATTCATCAACCGGATGGAGCAGAGGGAAGATCTAAGCAGGGCTAAGCATAGCAGACTCTAGCAATGCAACAATTACGACACTCTATACCTCAACCAAAATCACATTTGAATCGCATGCATAATACCAGAATCAAATACTTTGAAATCTTATATGTGCAGATAAGAGGTTATGCTTGCCTTGCTCTTCAATAACAAGATAAACGCTTTTGGAAATCTTCGGCTTCACTTGACCGAGATAACCAAGAATAACTCTTCATAAATTCCACTTGACTTGATCGTCGATGATCTAGCACTGTCCTTCGATATTGTCAATCTCCGCTTCGGATTCGTATTCTACCGTGAAGAATAAAGCACCGGAAAAGAAACGGGAAATAACATTCAACCATGGCATCGATGCAATGCGCACAATGTATGACATGACATATTTAAGAGGATTGAATTATAAACCCTATACATGAAAGAACATTTTAAATGGAATTGGAATGCCCGACAGGTGCCATTCGACAAACTCCATATTTAAAGGAAATGGTGTAACGTGTTCTTCTAGTTTAAACATGATTCAATGTTACTTAACATGCATGATTTGAACATAATTAGATAGATCTTATTTTTCTGCAATTTTTGATATATTAATCATATTTTTCTGATTTAAAATGAATTAGTTATGAATTTTCAAAGATTAAACAATTTTAAATCAATTTAAAACATTTATGGAATTAAATAAATAACTTTTTAAATATTTAACAATTCTGGAAATCATTTTTGAAAAACATTAAAATTCTGACAAGGGGACCCCACATGTCATAGTTCTATTAATTACAGAAAATATTATTTGGAAATGTATAAATTCCTGACAAGTGGACCCCACCTGTCATACATTAAATAAATACATAAATGATTTAAATATTTTCCAGAAAATCAAAACAGATGTTGACGTCACCGTGACGTCATCAATGGTGAACCTCTACTGCTGAGCACGAATTCCTCGAATTCGGACGAGAGGGTGAGCGCTGGCTGGTGAAGGAGATGCGCACGGCCGCGTGTTACCAAATGGAAGCGGCGCCGCCCTTTAATCGTCACCGGAGAAGCTCCGGCGAGCACATGCTGCGGCGGCGCATGGAGGAGCACGGCGACCGGAGCAACCAGAGCTCGAGGGGGCAAAAGGAAGGGTCTCGAAGGACCGTTGGCTCACCGTGGGGACGTTGGAGAGGTCGGGGAAGCACGGGGAGGCCGGAGGCAGCCGGAATCGTCGAAGATGGCCGGCGGCCGGACTTGGAAAAGGCGGAGACGGGGCGACGAAATTCTCCTTGCTTCTAGCTTACCAGCAACCGCAGCTCGGCAAGACGAGAGAGGAGAGAGCGGCGGAGCTTCAGAGCTTATCGCCGGACCTCGGAGTGGCCGGAGTCGACGGGGATTTGAGGGAAGGCCGGAGCTAGGGTTTCGGCAAAAAATGGGGAAACGGGAAAGAGATAAGGGGCGCCTAGGGTTTTCTCCCGGGCGACGGCGGAGGGTTAAATAGGAGGCGCGGCGTCGGCGGCGAGGATCTTGGCGCACGGAGCGGCGTTGGACGGCTGAAGGCGCGACAGCGCGCTGCTCCGGTTGGAAGGTTGAAGACGACTGAAGATTTTCTGGAAAACCCCCTGGAGTTTCAGAAATCTGCAAAATCTTTGGAAACAGGCCCCTGCTTCGGAAAATAAAGAGTTTGAGGGCCTTTTTGTAAATACAAATTTTGTACAAAAATACCAGGAGACTCAAAATTTCACAAGGAAGCCATTGGCAACCTTGGATTTTGAAAATTTTGAAATTCTTTTAACACATTTAAAATAACAAGTGGTTTAGGCCACTTTAGGGTTTTCTCTTTTATTTTAAAAACTCAAATTTTGTGCAACTTTTAATTAGATGCAAATGATGCACAAACAAATCTTGATTAACAAATAGCAAATTTGGGGACGTTACAAATCTACCCCCTTACAAGAATCTCGTCCCCGAGATTCCTTGGGTATGAAAAGAGATACAGAGAGGAGGGCTACACCGGTCTTGAATGATCTTGTCGATCCCACGACAATCTTCTTTCTCGAAGGGGTTGATCCTTGACATCAGGGATGATTAAACACTTCATGTCTTGTCGGACTGTTCTTCAGCTACTCCAAAGGGAAGAGGGAAATAACTCTGGAACGCGGATCTTCAAAAAGATCGAGTATCTCATGGTTCACTCAAGGGAGGAGTGTGCAAAACAACTCTTGAGCTAACTAGCATGAAACACATCAAGGTAACAGATGGAATGGAAGAAGTTTTCAAGTTGGTAGACAACCGTTCCACGAAATGATTAGAATATGAGCTTTGCACAAGGCTAAGATGGATAGATAACGAAATCTTGATACAACAAAAGGAAGAACCCCCTTTTAGATTTCAACCACGTGGCTTGCAAGATATTTGACACATAATTAAAAATCCAGGGCCCTAAGATGACTGACAAATTCACACAACGTGTGAGTTGAAAAGAACTTCAAGTACAACAAAAGAGAGGAAGAACTGATCAATAAAACGTTGAAGGTCACCATGAGAAGAGAATTCACATGATGTATAAGTTGTCAAAAGATAGGAGAAGGATCTGAGGGATCGATTGAGAGATATCAAGAATCTCCGAGAACATCGGAGGAGGAAACTTCTTCTTGATCTTCTAGATACCCATTTCAAGCTCATGACAAGTCTTTAATAGGTGAGGAGGTAAACATCGGGCTTTGGAAAGAGAAATACCATAAGGGGCAACTTTTAGAATAAGCCACACAAAAATCCTCATGGGGAATGGTTGTTCTTGATGACTCCGAGGATTAGGGTGATAGGCCTTCCGGCTAATTGTGTCAACCACAACATCAATCTTGCCGGAGTTACCAAAAGGACCTATGTCAAAATCCTTGAGGGACACCAACCATCGGTGCTGCTTGAGATTCAGCTATGGTTAGTTGTGACGATAATCCTGACTCGGAATGTTCGAAAGGAAAGTTTGCAAGGAATACCACAGAGGCAAGATGGATTGATTCTCAAGATATGGACAACAATGTCAAGCTCGAAAAGATGAGCGGGATTGCAAAACCCATGTATTAGCAGTTTATCAAAAAGACAACTGCACCCACATGGATAATATGCAACAACACATTTGAGCCCTTGTTGGGAAATAACAAAGAAGATAATGAAGTTTTCGGAATTCTTCTCATCCTTGAACTAATCAGTCAGTGGCTTAGTGTGCATATATGACCTCTTCAAGGAATGGAGGTAACAACCTATCATCCCATGAATAATCCGCACATGCAGGACCGACTAGAGATGAATCCCGAGGAGACAAAAAGAAACTCTACTTGGAATTCACGGCGACATCTTTCAGCAAATGCACGTAAACCAGAGTAGGTTACTTCCAACATCCAGAACACATACTTTGTGATGACACAAGGATGGTTCCCAAAAGTTTCCAACATTATTGCCAAATATTCGTAATGATCCTCTTCGGACATGGAGGCAATAAGAATGTTATCGATGGGCTCAACAACAAGCTTATTAAGATACTCCAAGAAGCTGGAATCATATAATACATGAACAAAGGCAAAAGTATTGGTCAGATCAAGGACATGAAGATGTAAGCTGGCGAAACACCATCAGTAAAACATCCTCAAGATGGTCCTTGGGACTGAGTTTGATTTGACGATAGCCCAAATCAAATCAAAGATTGAAAAGATAGCAGATCCCTTAGGATATACCATCTTGCTTCAACACGACAACACAGGTAGACATGAGTCTTGCTTTTCAAGGCAAAACAATGTGGCCTTAAGAGCGTTGGTAAAAACCTAACTCTTTGACCGAGTATGTGCACCAGAACAAATGGACTTGGTAGCACAGTCAACTTCACTTAGTGATCGGTTGACCAATCACACAAGGAAGGAATAAAATGTCCTTAGATGTGTAGCGAACCTGCACTTAGAAAATGGAAAGTCCCTGTGTATAGTGCAAATCCCTGGATCGATTCGTTTGCACACACAGTTTACGATGTAATATCACAACAAAGTATCAATTTTATTACATCGATGATCCAGACTTAGAAAATATTCATTACAATTTGCATAGCATAAAGCTAGCTTTGAAAGAGTAAAGCAGCGGAAAAACATAGCAGTGAGTCTCCATCATCTTCATGTTGCCACAGGCGAAAACATGTTGGTTGCAGACTCGAAACCTTTAAACGACACCTCACTCGTCATCTGAACAATCTGCAATAAAAAAATATTGCAGCAACGTGGGTCAGAACCATTTAAAATGGAACTGGCAAGTGACACTATGGTGGACACTTAGTGGAATAACTCTAATAACCTATATGCATATTTGGCTGGTGGAGTTCAAGGCTATTTTGCATAAAGCCAATTTTTCCTAACTCTTTTGAAAACACTTTTCTTTTATTCGAGACATCCGTGGTATGAAATCCACTATCTCATTCTACCCTTGTTCACCCATCAAGTTTTAACTTAGAAAATTGGAATGGTGGGATCCTCCGTTGACGTCCTTGATCAGCTGCTCAAAATTGTCCGTAACCGGGGACACGGCTAAGTACTTAGTTTTACACTCTGCAGAGGTTGTGCACGTTCACCATTGTACCCATTCAGCCCAAACTATCCTCTACACTCTGGAAGTGATAAGGAAAAGGAGAAGAATGAGACAAGATCTTTCAGAAGCATTTTCCCTCCCCATACTGGCTTGACCCGTTCCACCTAACACCCTCTACATCTGCTTGTCAAGCCGGGGCGAGTCCACGCAACTTAGTTGATCAAGCCAGAGCCCATATTGGCAATGGCTGCACTGGAAGCAATCTTCACTGGGAGTAACTTCAAATCCCTTTGTTCCTAGGTGGCAATCCACAAGTGTACTCTCAGGTGAAAACCACCATGCTCACGGCCCTAAGTATAGTAGAAACTACCTTAGGCGAAGACAACCACGAGCACAGCCCTGAGTAGCCACTCAACATAAACCATTCAACCATTCCACCCAGGTGATTCATTAACTTAGTGGATGTGTACTCTCAGGTGAAAACCACCATGCTCACGGCCCTAAGTATAGTAGAAACTACCTTAGGCGAAGACAACCACGAGCACAGCCCTGAGTAGCCACTTAACATTTTGTAAAACTTTTCATCAATTGCATAGCATCAATATTTCTACTAAGTTATTTCATAGGTACCTAGACACATAGGAATAAGGATGCTACTCTAAACAGTCTTTGCATAGCAGTACTATCCAACACATGCTTATAGAAAAATACTCTAAGTCATGCATATAGAAAATAGTAGGAGGTTTATGAATGTGCCACTTGCCTTTGGAAATTGTCGGTGCTCACAACTCTTTTCAACGTAACTTGGGGCTCTCCGTTCAATCTAAACAATATAGACAAACAACAATACAACAATCAACATAAAACACAACAACACAACGCATACAAACACATACATAAGGAACAAACAAGTTTCATAAAACTTCTAAGGAAAATATGTCATGCATGATGTGTAAATATTTCTAAGTACTAAAGAAGCATGTCATGCCACGAAAATATTCTAAGTTAAGTGCAAGGCAAGAATTTGGTAAAAAAAAAATGACTAAGGACCAAAGTCATAACAATTGGGGTCAAATTTTAACTAAGGACTAGATGCTAACACACCAAGTCAAAATAATTTCTAAGAAGTTGATATCCCTTTTTCTAAGGACTTAGTCATGATGTGCATAAATTCTTAGAGAAAAAAAATACTAAGTCTATTCTTCAAGGTGATCAACAATTATTAACAACTCTTTGTAAATTGGATATTCACTATAGTGAGAGAGACAGACACCCGGCCAGCCACTTATGATTGTGGAACAGGTCTCATGTACGTGGACATGTAAGGTTAGTCTCCAGGCCGCTTCATCTCACTATGCCGTTAGGATCCAACATACTTCAAAGGTGGTAATATCATGATAAAAAAAAGTGGTTTATGTCTAAAGTGAAATACAAAATTAGGAAACAGGGACAAGATAGAAAGAAGGATGTAGTTCTTCCAGGAATCTTCTCCTTGTTTCCTTTTCTCCTTGATGTGATGACTTCATTGCAATTTGTAGAGTTGATGGTTCTGAAGACTTGAAGGTGTTGACAGCATCCAGGTTGGTCTTGAATATAACTTGGTCACCATGAGGTCTAAGAGAAGAAGGGAGAAAAGAGAGAAAGGAAGCAAGACTTAGAAAATGTAGCTGGTTGGTCTTCATGAACTTCTTCTTGATTTTCTTCTAAGTGCTTCTACTCCTTGGAGATGCTTCCGGAGTCTGTTTTCTGCTAAGTCCTTCATTGGCCTTCTAGCTCCATGTTGAGAATCCCAAGTGTGTCTAAGTGCATAGCAACTTTTTCTAAACACTATCAAAAATAAACCTAAACTAAACACTTAGCAAAATAAGGGAGAAATTTTCCTATGAGGAGTATAACTATACAATAAAATATGCTATGCATAAAATGCAAATTTTTTATCACAAGAAACAACATAACAACTTTTGTGATTTTTATAAAGTATGCATGAAGCTATAAATGCAATTTATATAATTTCCATTATTGCAAATATAATAAAAGGGGTAAATACAAGATGAAAGTTTTCTGTGATTAAATTTTTATAACAAAATTTTATAAACATTGCTAATGGACAGGGGGCGTTTAAACAATTTTTTTAGCAATTGGATTTACTCAAAAATAATGTTTCTATCAAAAGTTATGTCAAAAATTACTCAAATTATTCAAATTAAACCTATAATTGTTAAATCATCAAAATAATGCTCAAAAATATTTTCTAACAGGGGCATCATATTACAAATATTCTAAGATTTCTAAAACAATTTTATTTGCAAATTTAGGAATTATAGATTTAAAGTTATGACAAATATACTCAAATCATCCATTTGAGATTTGAATAATTAAACTAATTCAAAACAGAAAACTAACAGTGCTAAAATATTCTACATGTCAAGGGCTTTAATTTGATATAAAATTTGTCTAATTTGGAGTTGTGGTTAAAAAGTTATAACCATTCTAGTTGCAGGGGCTTTTCTGTAAAACGTCATTTAATTTCTATTCGGATAAATTCAGAAAAGAGTTTGGCTACGTGGCTGTCCGTGAATGGTTGGGCTCGGACTCGGCTCGGTCTAGGCTAGGCTTGGCTTGAGCCGAAACTCGGCTCGGCTTGGCTCGGTTTCTATGGATATGGATCGTCAGATCTAGATCTGACGGATCTAAACGATCCATACCGATTCGTTTGAAACGATCTAATCTCGGCCGCTAAATAAAGATCGGACGGCAGAGAAGTGATGGTGCTCACCGGGCGGCGCGGGGTGGCCGGAGACGAAGATGGTGGCGGCGCTGCGCCTCGGGCGTTGACGGGGACGACGATCCGGTGGTCCTCGGGGCAAGGGAAGGCGACGGCGACGCGTGGTGCGAGGTGGCGGAGGCGATGGACGACACGCCGTCGTCTCGCGCATCCTGGAACGGCGTGGAGGTGTGGCCGGAGTTGGAGGAGGCGATGGTGCCGGCGCTCGGGCGTGGACAATTCCGTCTCTCCGGTGGTCCCTGGGCTCGCGGAAGACCACCACGAGGCGTGGGGCGATGCGGCGACAACGATGGGAGCGACGTCGTTTGCTGGCGTGTCCTCGGACGTCGGGGAATCACGGACAGAGGTGTGGCGCAACCTCCGGCGGCTTCGGGTGAGCTCGAGATCGACGATTGGATGCCAAACAAAAATAGGGAAGGGCATTAGGAGTTGCGCAAGGATACTAGGAAGGGTACGGAGAGGGTCTCGGGGTCGTGGAAGGTCTCACCTCGTCGGAATTGATGAAACACGGCGGCGGAGGAGGTGAACTCCGGCGACGAAATTCACGAGCCTGGCGGCGCAAAACAGAGAGGGAGGAGAGGGGCAATGCAGAGGACCTCGTGGGCTTCATATAGCAACAACCGCGCGTTGATTTGGTGCCTTAAATCGCGCGAATTGAAATCGGCTGTTTCCATCCATTTTCGGGCGTGATTTGGGGGCAGAGGTTGAAGACGCTGCGGTGGCCTGACGGGTGGGACCCACTCATCAGTGAAAGGAAGAGAGAGACACGGGTTGGACGCTGGGCTGCTATCTGACGCCCGCGCGCGAGGGAGAGCTGTTGGGCTCGGCCCATTTGGCTCTTCTATTCCTTTTTTTTTGTATTGTTTTCTTTTCTGAATTCTGTTTTTCTATTTTCTTTATATCTTTTGAATTAAAATTCCAAATCAGGTCAAATAAGATTCTAATTTTTTTGTAAAAACAATATCTTTGTTTTAAAACATTAGTGGGCAAGTTTTGAACACTTTAAAAAAAATAATATTTTTGGAATATTGATAAAATACAATTTTGACACTTTATGTCATATTTGAAAACATAACTTAAATAATTTTATGTTGGGCTAAGTAGAATTTATAAAAAAAATATACAACACTTATATAAGTTTGAAATTAAATTATTTGAACTCATTTTCCAATATTAAATCATTTATGGCTTTAGTACAATATTAAATAACATACCATAAATATTTGAAATGAAACATTTTGTGAAATAAAAATGGTTCTCAAGGTTTGTACTTTACTTGCCAAATTATAAATTTAGGTTTAAGAATTACTTTGTATAAAAGAATTTAAACTAAATCCAAATTTTAAATAGTGATTACTTGGATATTTTAAATATTAAATATTTGGAAAATGCTATGAAGTCTTTTATAGTTGATTTTCTTATGCTTTTATTGTTTCTTCTTAATCAAAAATAAAAGTTTAAATTTTTAGTGATTTTTAAACATTCCAAAATATTGGGATGTTACAAGATGTCAAAGCAATGAAAATTGCTAAGAATATCTGATAGCCACATCAGTACACACACCGTAGCATTCCCGAGCACGAGCAGCTAGGAGAAAAGCGTGAGTAAGGACGTGTAGAAGCATCACTTCATCGATAAAGCCATGAGACACATCACGACCTTTTGATATATAAGAGTGTGATACTTAAAGATGGAACAGATTAGAAGTAGCAAAGCCTCTTGATCTGCGGACTACAACACTTTGACCTGGTCCTGGGCATGGACGAGGTACGGGAGTTTGTTTCTCCCTGACATCCCGAGGTGGAATGTCACGACGGACCACAAGAGTAACATGCATTAGTTCACCAATGCACATTTACAACTTGGATGCCAACTGGCATACGCGGGTCGGGACGCAAACAGAAAGGAGAACATACTCAGGTGGACCTGATATGTAGATGACCAAGTTAGCATACATCTGATAACTTGCTCCGATAAGAAAGGTGTGGCAGAGTCACCAACTTAGATGTGAGACTCATAAAGAGCACTCTTGTTGTGATCCTTTTGGTTCCAAGACAGAACCTCTGCCAAAGCTAGTGGAAGGAGCAGACCTTGGATGTCGCAAGTCAGTCACGACAAACCCACGAGCTAGAAGGCTAGCTAGAACTGACGTTACTAGCCCTTCTGAGGTAGCAAGCATTCCTCAGGGATTAACAGAATGGATCTTGGGTTAAAGGTCAGCATCATGTACTGATAGAGTAAGCATCACATGGCTAACAACCCACATGACTCAACACACCACCAACAGCACAATCTGGGACCTTCGGTTCAAGTCCAAGGGTAAAAACCCAAAGAAAGAGTAACTACCATTCGCATGTCCCAAAGGGCACAGCGATGAAGTAATCACGAAATAGCTTCAGAGACCCATCACAGCTTCCGAAGTATCAAAGAAGAGAAGGATATCTTCAAGGTGAAAGAAACCTCAAAGACTAGAATAGAATGAGGTGAAAACGGCAAAGTTGAGTGATCACGATGGAAGGAAATCTCTCATGTCAAACAGGAGAAAGAAGGATCAGGAACACACCAGACTCTAGAAAACTTAACACTAAGTCAACTTGGCTAGGAAACGACCTGCACTTGATGCACCTATATTTTGAATGACCAAGAGAAAGAGGGAGCAAATGTTTTCAACCAAAACAAGGTAAGATGACCCAGAATTAGAGCGATACCAGATAAGGAGTAAAAAGAAGCCTACTCAGATTTTTGCAAATAGTTGTAGCTTTCAAATATTTTTCACAACAACTAGACTCAACATCGACCAGTAGAAAGGTTTTCCTACAGGCGGTCCTGCTCTGATACCAAAACCTGTAGCACCCCCAAGAGCCAAGCTAGACAAATCTAAGACCTTAATCTGAGATAAGCCTAACAAAGATCTCGAGAGCCAACAGTTGAATATCCGGTAACACAACAGTGACCCTACAACACAAGAAGAGATATATCAAGCTCTTAACAGAGCGAAGAAGCAAATATCACCAAAATAAGGTCACTGACCTGTCAATCATCAATACAACGGAAGACAAATTATGCTATTAGACATAGCAAAATCAGCAAATGGCCTAAGAGGCCAGAAAGCATAACGGCGACGTCCCAATCCATAGATTCCAGGCTGCCGTCTGGGAACCCCAAGCTACTCGTCGATGTCGATGTCCACAAAAGTGACCTGTCCAAATAATTGCGCAAGGCTGAGTACAAGAGGTACTCAACAAGACTTATTTAACCTATTATATATCTGCTCGATCAGAGAGTACTCATGTATGTCTTTTGCATAAAGCCATATTTGTTTTCAAATCGAGGGAGAAGAGAATCTCGCATCAGTAGACTTTTAAAAAGGGGTAAGAGAGTAAACACTAACTGAATCCACAGCTTCAGTCTCCAACAGATCATCATGAGTTGTACCACCCACCAGAATCACCCCCTCGCTCAACCCGAGGAAGCAATCCTCCCTTAGTTGGTAAGTTTTATAATTAGATTAATGTTATCTATGATCATCAGACATAAGGTACCAAGTCGTCCATAACCGTGGACACGGCTTTCCGAAAAGATTTACCCTGCAGGGGGTGTAACTTCCCACACACGCCAACCAACCGGTACGCCAGCTATTAGCACTCTTCCGGGGAGTGCCGGCAGAAGGGTTGACCACGACCTTTCCCAAGCTTCGCCTATGTCCATGAGCCACAGAAGTAGGTCATACCGCAATCTCTGCGATCCCTAGTGCGGGTTGCCAGGGTCAAGATCAGAGCGTCACACTCTCCTGACCCAAGCCCTAATTTTCCTCCACTCATTTTACCGCACACGCAAATGGAACACTCAAACTAGTGGCTTCACGTAGTAGGCTAGTCAAGTTGGGGTCGAGGGAGGTCCAAGTCCTATGTGGGCATACGAAGTCTTGGTTCCAAAGACGAGAACTCAGTTCCTAGGTCGGCAAGAATGGAACAACCCACCACAACCCAATGTGGCCTCCCATCCAAGCCTTAGCATATTCAAC
The DNA here is from genome assembly GCA_026929855.1 of Poa annua. Taxonomy (NCBI): domain Eukaryota; kingdom Viridiplantae; phylum Streptophyta; class Magnoliopsida; order Poales; family Poaceae; genus Poa; species Poa annua. Next base: position 92,806,259 of record CM049437.1, read on the forward strand.
ACATCTCTGATCATTCCACGTCATCCTTCACAGCTTTGATTCATCAACCGGATGGAGCAGAGGGAAGATCTAAGCAGGGCTAAGCATAGCAGACTCTAGCAATGCAACAATTACGACATTCTATACCTCAACCAAAATCACATTTGAATCGCATGCCTAATACCAGAATCAAATACTTTGAAATCTTATATGTGCAGATAAGAGGTTATGCTTGCCTTGCTCTTCAATAACAAGATAAACGCTTTTGGAAATCTTCGGCTTCACTTGACCAAGATAACCAAGAATAACTCTTCATAAATTCCACTTGACTTGATCGTCGATGATCTAGCACTGTCCTTCGATATTGTCAATCTCCGCTTCGGATTCGCATTCTACCGTGAAGAATAAAGCACCGGAAAAGAAACGGGAAATAACATTCAACCATGGCATCGATGCAATGCGCACAATGTATGACATGACATGTTTAAGAGGATTGAATTATAAACCCTATACATGAAAGAACATTTTAAATGGAATTGGAATGCCCGACAGGTGCCATTCGACAAACTCCATATTTAAAGGAAATGGTGTAACGTGTTCTTCTAGTTTAAACATGATTAAATGTTACTTAACATGCATGATTTGAACATAATTAGATAGATCTTATTTTTCTGCAATTTTTGATATATTAATCATATTTTTCTGATTTAAAATGAATTAGTTATGAATTTTCAAAGATTAAACAATTTTAAATCAATTTAAAACATTTATGGAATTAAATAAATAACTTTTTAAATATTTAACAATTCTGGAAATCATTTTTGAAAAACATTAAAATTCTGACAAGGGGACCCCACATGTCATAGTTCTATTAATTACAGAAAATATTATTTGGAAATGTATAAATTCCTGACAAGTGGACCCCACCTGTCATACATTAAATAAATACATAAATGATTTAAATATTTTCCAGAAAATCAAAACAGATGATGACGTTACCGTGACGTCATCAATGGTGAACCTCTACTGCTGAGCACGAATTCCTTGAATTCGGACGAGAGGCTGAGCGCTGGCTGGTGAAGGAGATGCGCACGGCCGTGTGTTACCAAATGGAAGCGGCGCCGCCCTTTAATCGTCACCGGAGAAGCTCCGGCGAGCACATGCCGCGGCGGCGCATGGAGGAGCACGGCGACCGGAGCAACCAGAGCTCGAGGGGGCAAAAGGAAGGGTCTCGAAGGACCGTTGGCTCACCGTGGGGACGTTGGAGAGGTCGGGGAAGCACGGGGAGGCCGGAGGCAGCCGGAATCGTCGAAGATGGCCGGCGGCCGGACTTGGAAAAGGCGGAGACGGGGCGACGAAATTCTCCTTGCTTCTAGCTTACCAGCAACCGCAGCTCGGCAAGACGAGAGAGGAGAGAGCGGCGGAGCTTCAGAGCTTATCGCCGGACCTCGGAGTGGCCGGAGTCGACGGGGATTTGAGGGAAGGCCGGAGCTAGGGTTTCGGCAAAAAATGGGGAAACGGGAAAGAGATAAGGGGCGCCTAGGGTTTTCTCCCGGGCGACGGCGGAGGGTTAAATAGGAGGCGCGGCGTCGGCGGCGAGGATCTTGGCGCACGGAGCGGCGTTGGACGGCTGAAGGCGCGACAGCGCGCTGCTCCGGTTGGAAGGTTGAAGACGACTGAAGATTTTCCGGAAAACCCCCTGGAGTTTCAGAAATCTGCAAAATCTTTGGAAACAGGCCCCTGCTTTGGAAAATAAAGAGTTTGAGGGCCTTTTTGTAAATACAAATTTTGTACAAAAATACCAGGAGACTCAAAATTTCACAAGGAAGCCATTGGCAACCTTGGATTTTGAAAATTTTGAAATTCTTTTAACACATTTAAAATAACAAGTGGTTTAGGCCACTTTAGGGTTTTCTCTTTTATTTTAAAAACTCAAATTTTGTGCAACTTTTAATAAGATGCAAATGATGCTCATGATGCACAAACAAATCTTGATTAACAAATAGCAAATTTGGGGACGTTACATTGCCCCAATGAGTATTCTTCACGGGCGGCGCCTCCGGGATGTCGAGGAAGGAGCTCTGAGACTTGACACCGATGAGGAACCATTTATGCCTGAAGTCGTCCACCTTCTTCGACACCGCCGTGACAGGTTTCTCGCCGCTCCATGACATGGGGATGTAGACGTCCCCCATGCCGTCCACGATGCGGAAGGACACGCACCCCGTCCGCCCGGACTTCGCGGAATTCCGGAGCGCGTAGAAGCTCCTGAAGAGGGCCACCGAGGGCTGCACCCCCAAGTAGGCCTCGCATAAGTAGGCGAAGATGGAGAGGACGAGGACGGCGTTGGGGTGCAGGTGAAGGAGATGGATCTGGTAGAACTCCAGAACCGCCTCCAGGAAGGGCGAGTACGGAGGCACCAATCCGGCGAAAAGAGTGTGAAGGAAGATGGGGAAAAACCCCGCCGGAAAGCGGCCAAGCTTCACGGCCTGGATGGCGCTGGCGCCATGCTTGTTCGTCTTCCCGGCGACCAGATGCCGAATCTTGTCCAGCGCCACCGCATTGACGCGCTCCCCGACCAGGGCGGGGCCGAGCGTTTCCTCCCCCTGCGCGTCCGGGGGGAGCGCCGTCATCGCCGCCTTGCCTTTGGATCCTCCCATCGCTGGAGAAGGAGGAGGACGAGGAGAAGGGCGCGGAAGGACAAGGAGAAGGAAGGAGTTCACCGGAGAAGGAAAGTTGGAAGAGCGAGAGCAGAAGGCGGAGCACAGAAATGGGTGGTAACTGCCGCTCAGACCGGTGCGCAAGCTTTATGCCCCATCAGGGCAGTTACCAAGACGGACGTGGTGGGCCCCCCCACGACGCACGTTCTGCCGGAGAAATCGAGTCGCCGCAAACTCAGCACAGATCGACGCGTGTCTCGGGCTGGCCGGACACTTTGGGCCCACGACGCTTCGGCTACGCCTGACGGGCTTCGCCGTGCCCATCATGGGCCCGGGGGCTACTGTCGGCCCAGTGGGATCCAGGGTGTGCAGAGCCTACTCTCCACAGCCCTCACACGCGACAGTGTCAGAAAAACTACGAAGGACCAAGCAGAACGCTTGGAGAGACCCTCGGGAGGAAAAGCCCTTGACAGGGCTGAAGGGAGCAGCGAAGGCCTGGAGAGACTCCTCCCGAGGCTGCCCCTCTACAAGGCCCCCTCCCCCCTGGAGAGGGGTCAACGCAATTCCCTCCACAAGGCCTCCCGAGCCCTGTGGAGATGCTTCGCTACAAAGCAACCACTGCAGAGCGCACATGGCCTCTGCAGCAACCGCAGAGTGACGCGCGCGTCTGCGCGCGATGACGACGGCGCCGCAGTTGCCGTTCCGGTGATAAAAGGAGTCAACAAAGCTGTGTCCCCTGCGCCGCCTACGAAGCTTTCCCCTTTGGTGATAAAGCAGATGGCCGGCGCTACGCTCCAGCGGCGACGTCACCGTGGGCGCCCCCACGATCCCTGCGGCACCAGCTGGCCGCCCTGCGGGGACGGTGGCTTTTCTGCCACGAGGGCAGGCTTTGCGGCCGTGGACCGAGTCCATGAACAACCCGGCCGCGATACCCCCCGCTCCTCCACGTTGGTCGCCACGCGGGAAGAAGAAGCCGGGAGCGCATTGTAACGTACCCAAATTTGCTATTTGTTAATCAAGATTTGTTTGTGCATCATGAGCATCATTTGCATCTAATTAAAAGTTGCACAAAATTTGAGTTCCAAAATAAAAGAGAAAAACCTTATGTGGCCCAAACCACTTGTTATTTTAAACGTGTTAAAAGAATTTCAAAATTTTCAAAATCCAAGGTTGCCAATGGCTTCCTTGTGAAATTATGAATCTAAAGGTATTTTTATATAAATTTTCTATTTGCAAAAAGGCCCTCAAACTCTTTATTTTCCAAAACAGGGGCCTGTTTTAAAAGATTTTGTGGTTCTTCAAAAGTCCAGGGGGGTTTTCAGAAAATGGGCATCGTCTTCAACCTTCCGACCTCGACAGCGCGCTGTCACGCGCGAGGCCGTCCACGGCGCGGCCGTGCGCCAAGATTACCGCCGCCGACGCTGAGCCCCTACAAGAAGCCTCCGCCGCCGCCAGGACGAACCCTAGCCCACTCCATCTTCTCCTCCTTCTTCCCCAAATCACCGAACCCTAGCTCTCCGGTTTCCGGCGACCGCGGCCACCTCCGGCCACCCCTAGCTCTGACGAGCAACTCTGAAGCTGCGCCGTTCTCTGCTCTCCCTTCTCCTCCAGCTGTTCGTGCAGGGAAGCAAGGAGATCGAAGGAATCGACCATCTCCTTCATTCGGGTCCGCCGCCGTCGACCTCCAACTCCGGCCATCCCCGACCTCCCCTCGCGTCCTCGACCCCTCCACAAGCTTCAGGTTGCTCCTGCGGTCCTCCCCGTGCCCTCCTTCTTCTCCCTCTCGCCGTGGTTTGTCGTGCCGCCGTGAGCCATCTCCGGCTGCTGCGCCTGCTCGTCGCCGGAGCAACTCCGGTGACCATTGAGGGGCGGCGCCGCCATCTTCTGGTCGGCCTCGGCCTCCTCCGTCGATTGCTGCAAAGCAATCGCTCCAATTCCTTCTGGTTCGAGCGATTCGTGCTCGGCAGTGGGGATTTGGCCATTGATGACGTCAGCTAACGTCATCATTTCTTTTTAATTTCTGAAAAACATTTATTCCTTTTCTGTAATTCTTTTAATTCTGACAGGTGGGTCCCCTTGTCATAATTTTAATGTTTTCTAAAAATGATTTCCAAAATTGTTAAATATCTGACATGTGGGTCCAATATTATTTATTTAATTTCCTAAATGTTTAAATCGAATTAAAAATGGTTTAAACTTTGGGAATTCATAAGTAATTCATTTTAAATCAGAAAAATATGATTAATATATAAATTTTTTTAGAAAAATAAGATCTATCTAATTATGTTCAAATCATGCATATTTAAACAACTTTGAATCATGTTTATAATAGAAGAATAACTTACACCATTTCTTTTAAATATGGAGTTTGTCGAATGGCACCTATCGGGCATTCACACTCCATTTAAAATGTTCTTCCATGTGTAGGGATTACATTTCAACCCTTTAAACATGTCATGTCATACATTGTGCGCATTGCATCGATGCCATGGTTGAATGTTGTTTCTCGTTTCTTTTCCGGTGTTTCGTTTTTCACGGTAGAATGCGAATCCGAAGTGGAGTTCGACAACACCGAAGGCCAGTGCTGGATCATCGACGATCAATTCAAGTGGAGAATTTATGAAGAGTTATTTTGGTTATCTTGATGAAGTCAAGCCGAAGATTTCCAATTGCTATATACCTTGTTATCGAAGAGCAAGGCAAGCATAACCTCTTATCTGCACATATAAGATTTCAAAGTATTTGATTCTGGTATTATGCATGCGATTCAAAAGTGGTTTTGAGTTGAGGTATAGAGTGTCTTAAGTGGTGCATTGTCAGAGCCTGCTATGCTTAGCCATGCTTAGTTTTACGCTTGCTCCATCTAGTTGTGAAGGAATCTACCTTGAAGGATGACGTGGAATGAGCAGAATGTGTTAAAAATGCTAAGGCTTGGATGGGAGGCCACATTGGGATTGTGGTGGTTTGTTCCATTTTTGCCGACCTGGGAACTGAGTTCTCGTCTTTGGAACCAAGACTTCGTATGCCCACATAGGACTTGGACCTCCCTCGACCCCAACTTGTCTAGCCTACTACGTGAAGCCACTAGTTCGAGTGTTCCATTTGCGTGTGCGGTAAAATGAGTTGAGGAAAATTAGGGCTCGGGTCAGGAGAGTGTGACGCTCTGATCTTGACCCTGGCATCCCGCACTAGGGATCGCTGAGATGGCGGTCTGACCTACTGCTGTGGCTCATGGACATAGGCGAAGCTTGGGAAAGGTCGTGGCCAACCCTTCTGCCGGCACTCCCTGGAAGAGTGCTAATAGCTGGCGTATCGGTTGGTTGGCGTGTGTGGGAAGTTACACCCCCTGCATGGTAAATCTTTTCGGAAAGCCGTGTCCACGGTTATGGACGACTTGGTACCTTATGTCTGATGATCATAGATAACATTAATCTAATTATAAAATTTACCAACTGAGGGAGGATTGCTTCCTCGGGTTGAGCGAGGGGGTGATTCTGGTGGGTGGTACAACACATGATGCCCTGGTGGAGACTGAAGCTGTGGATTCAGTTAGTGTTTACTCTCTTTCCCCTTTTTAAAAGTCTACTGATGCGAGATTCTCTTCTCCCTCGATTTGAAAACAAAGATGGCTTTATGCAAAAGACATACATGAGTACTCTCCGATCGAGCAGATATATAATAGGTTAAATAAGTCTTGTTGAGTACCTCTTGTACTCAGCCTTGCGCAATTATTTGGACAGGTCACTTTTGTGGACATCGACATCGACGAGTAGCTTGGGGTTCCCAGACGGCAGCCTGGAATCTATGGATTGGGACGTCGCCGTTATGCTTTCTGGCCTCTTAGGCCTTTTGCTGATTTTGCTATGTCTAATAGCATAATTTGTCTTCCGTTGTATTGATGATTGACAGGTCAGTGACCTTATTTTGGTGATATTTGCTTCTTTGCTCTGTTAAGAGCTTGATATATCTCTTCTTGTGTTGTAGGGTCACTGTTGTGTTACCGGATATTCAACTGTTGGCTCTCGAGATCTTTGTTAGGCTTATCTCAGATTAAGGTCTTAGATTTGTCTAGCTTGGCTCTTGGGGGTGCTACACGCATATATAAGGAGAGGCAGCACCTCCGAAGAAAAGGATCTTCGATCCGGCAATCGACACAATCACTCCATAGCTCAGCCTAGCCTAGCAAACCCGAGGAGGAAGAAGACCTCAGCTTCCCTCCTCGAGCTCTGCACCGCCGCAAGAGAGCCCTCGACAAGCTCATTGTACTGTACCCCCTACAGAGCAATACAGACAAGCAGGAGTAGCGGTTTTACCTCCACCTGAGGGCCGTGAACCTGGGTACGGGCCTGAGTCCATCTCTGTCGTGCTGTCCCTCTACAGGCATGACGAGCACCGTCGCCGTGCCGGTTGAAGGTTGTTGACCAACGTGTTCAGTCCCCTCCATGAACTTCTCTCCAAAGAGTGGTTATCCCTGTTCCGTGGGAATCACACCTCAACAGACATGATTAACAATACAAATGTATACATGGTTGAATCACAACAACTCAAATGCTTGCTTGAGACAGAGGGAAATAGGTTTACTGACTCAACATAAAAGTAAAAGATAGACCCTTCGCAGAGGGAAGCAGAGATATAAACATGTGCTAGAGCTTTTAAGTTTTGAAATCATATAGAGAGTATAAAGTAAGTTTTTAGCTATGTATGTCGTTGTCAACGAATGGTAGTGAATGAAAACTATATTTACCGTGTTATCTAAACTTTCAAGAGCGGCTCCCATTGAAAGACGTTATCATCCTTCTGCTCTTTTGTTTACACATACACATTTTATAAATTGGTTTGGCACTCCTCCCCACCATTGCTTACACAATCCATGGCTAACTGAATCCTCGGGTGCCTTCCAATCAATCTCAAACCATGGAGGAGTGCCTATTTTTAAATAGTATAACACTTTGAAACTTGCTTTTTGATAAATCATGATAAATCATGTGAAGAGAATTAAACAGTTGTAATTGTAATTAATTGGGACTGGGCACCCCATTTGCCGGCTCCTTTTGCAATATTAATGGATAAGTGGATGTGCCACTAGTCCAAAAATGAAAGTCTATCTAACAAGTTAAACATAGAGTAACCCACATACGTCCTCATGAGCTAATAAACAGTGACACAAATTAGGGATAATAATTTTGAATAAAGATAGCACATGAACTATTTACTTGGAGTGACGCAAAATACCACATAATAGGTAGTTATGGTGGACACAGATGACAAAGGTTTTGGCTCAAGGTTTGGATGTATGAGAAGCATTCCCTCTCAATACAGGTTTTTGGCTACCAAGGTTGTGTAGCAAGCATAAGAGTTAAGGGATACAAACAAATATACATGTAGTAAAAAAATCATGCAATCTTCCTTGGAAGCACAAACAATTTTAATTTGTGAATACTAAGCTTATGAGCTACAAGTGAGAAAGATAATTGAATAATATATCTACATGTATTTCCTTTTCTCCACTTAAGTCTCAAAGTATTGTAGCTACTAACCAATGCTAAGTTTGCCAAAACCAAAAGATTTACTATATGCTCCCAAAAGTGATACCAATACTAATAACAAGATCAATCATATAATAGAAGTTGCAAACTAAAATAAGGTGTGCAGAAAGTAAATGATAAAACTTCTCATTAATATTCCATATCGGCAACTCATGCCAAGGGATACATAGATAGCCAGCTAAAAGAGAGATACTTCCATATTGCAAACCATCTTATAAGATAACTTCCGTACTCATGATATGACTCTAACTACTAAAAACATAAAAAAAAGTAAAAGATAGTGGTGTGATACCGCGACACTCCCCCAAGCTTGGAACAAGCCAAGGGGATACCAATACCCATGATGAATTACTCCTTCGGCGGTGATGGAGGGATGACTTTGAGCGGGGCCAGGAAACGTTCCAGCATCTTGCGAAGCCTGTTATTATCCTCTTGAAGTATTTCCACCTCCATCCTCAGGACTCGATACTGATCGCAAAACTCATCGGTAACTCGGAGAGCATCAGCTAAATCTGGGAAAGAGCTAAGATCTGTAATAGGTGGTATTGCTCCCTGCATGTTATGAGAAAAAACACGTTGAGTGTTAACTGATCCCACAAAGGTGGGCCTGCTAGCGCCTTGCCCTGCTCGGTCTCTTTTGGCTGACGACATCTCCTTCACTTCCTCCATGACACTCTCGTCCATGTCTTTGCTCTTGGCCTTCGCTTTTTCCTTCTCCGCCCATCCAACGAAAGAGCCTTGATCAAGGTCTTGGAGGAGTTCACGACGGCGACGCAGCGCATAGTCTTCAGAATAGGAACCCTGGGACGACATCTGGACAGGAATAGCTCGAAACAAAAACACTTCGAAAACATGATATACGGACCTCGGGGTATCCGAGGGTTTATATAGCAAAAAAAATCGCAACAAAGGGAAGGCTACGGGAGGAAACCTGGCCGGAGACGAGCTCCGAGGCTCGCTCACGACCCGGTGGCGCAGCCAGCATGGGGCCCGCGCCATGATACGTTCATTTTGCATCACTATTTTATATCATAATTTACTGTTATTCATTGATATATTTCATATTTGGAGATGATACTTATGTTATTTCATCTATTTTGCATGTTTGATGATTGTTGGGGGATGAATCACCGGAGGCTGAATCTGATGGAAAAAGCACCGTCAAGATAAATTATTTGCAAAGCTCAGAAAACAAAAAGGAGAATGCCAAAAGTCTTAACTTTCCATATGACGAAGGAGGCCAAAAGGGGGGAGCCAGATGGGCCACAGAGGGCCCACCTCAAGGGGTGGCGCGGCTCCCATGCCTGCCGCGCCGCCACATGAGCTGGCTGCCCTGGCCCACTTCTGGCAGTGCCCCTTCGCGTACATGACCCCCCAGAAAACCTAAGATACAGGGGTTGGACGAGAAACAGAGCCGCCGCCTCCACGAGGCGGAAACCACCGAGAGAGAAAAGCTCTTCGGCAGGCTGCGAAGCTGCTGGGGAAATTCCTTCCCGGAGGGGGAATCTGTCGGCCCAATGAGGACCGGGGTGTGCATAGCCCACTCCCTACAGGCCTCGCCCGCGGGAGATTCGACAAAACGACTAAGGACCAAGCTACCGCTTGGAGAGACCCTCGAGTGGCAACTCCTCTTGAGGGCCTAACGAGGAAGCCAGGCCCTGAAGAGGACCCCGCGCTTCAAGAGACTCCCCAAGGCTCTCCACGCCTGGAGAGAGGTCAGCAGGAAAACTCTCCACAGGCCACCACGGCCCTGTGGAGACACTTCGCGGCTAAGCAAGCGCTGCAGGGCGCACATGGCCCCTGCAGCAGCTGCAGAGTGATGCGAGCATCCCAGTTGCCATTCTGATGATAAAGGAGTCAACAAAGCCGCGCCGCCTGCGCCAGGATAGCCAGGACTTTCCTCTTTGGTGATAAAGCGGCTGGACGGCGCAACGCTCCAAGAAGATCGTCATCGTGGGCTCCACCACGACCTCTGCTGCGCCTGCGAGCCGCACTGCACCGTCTGCAGCCTGTCGGCCACGGCGCGCAACTTTAGCACGGATGGACCGCATCCATGGACGGAGGAACCGCGGTGGACTCCCTCCCCTTCGCGTCACTGCCCCGTGGGAGCCCACCGTAAGCACGCTGCACAAGGAAGAGGCCCGAGGCGCCTATAAAAGGAGCAGGAGCTCCACCGTAGAAGGGGATTTTGATCGATCGATCGGCTGATTGCTTCCTAGACCCGGGGAACCTTAGCCAAGCGCGTAGGATAGCCTACAGCTGGAGGAGGAAGACGACCATTGTGTCCCTCTCCAAGCACCAAACTGCCTCAAGAGAGCCCTCGGCAAGCTCATTGTCCTGTAACCTCCACAGTGCAATGCAGACAAGCAGGAGTAGCGGTGTTACCTCCTCCTGAGGGCCGTGAACCTGGGTATGGGCCGGCGTCCTTCTCTGTCGTGATTGTCCCTCTCCAGGCCCGGCGAGCACCGTCGTCGCGCCTCTCGAGGGTCGTTTGACCTCCGCGTTCAGTCCCCCCTTCGAACCTCTCTTCAGGGTGTGACTACCCCTGTTCCGTGGGAGTTACTCTCCGACATTTTGGCGCGCCAGGTAGGGGACTGAGGCGCGTCTTCGACCTCCAGCCGAACTCCGCGCCATGACGGACACCCGCGCGACGCGCGCCAACCGGCGTGCCTCTGAGAGAGCTCACACCGAGCCCGGCACTGCTCCCACCCGTGGCCGCCGTGGACGCCCTCGCGCGGCCGAGTGCGCTGGCACCGGCCCGCGCGTGGAGGAACCAGAGAGCGAGGAGCACCGCGGCGGAGATCAGCGCGACGACGAGGACCTCTCTGAGCGCCGTGAGGACGCTGAGTCCTCGCACCCGTCCCGGCGCCAGAGCGTGTCCACGCGGGAGCACCAGGAGCCCAACCCGCACACCGCGCTGCTCATGGCCCAGGAGCTCCTCCGCTACCGGCCAAGTGCCGAGGCACACGACCAGTGATTGGACCGCCTCCACCACCTCGTCGACATCGCGACCACGCGCCCTGCTCCGTCGCGCTCCATCGTCCACCACTCCGGCCCTGCAGGGACGGCAGCACCAGGTGCGCCCCCACCGCCGCCAGGACCACCTCCGGCCGCGGCACAGAGGGCTCCCTCCCATGCTTCCTCACCGCACGACTGCCAGATCGTGCAGCGCACCACGCCTGACGCGCGTGTGGGCATGGAGCGACACCGCGACCTCCAAAACCGCCTCGTCGAGGAGCTCGGCCAAGCGGGGCAACAAAACCGCAGGGCCCTCCAGGGAGGAACGGCCACCTACGCCACTGGCTGCATGGCCTTCACGCGCGCCCTGCGTCGCGTGGTCTGGCCGCAGAAGTTCAGGCCAGCGCTCCCCAAGGGCTTCGACGGGTCCACCAACCCTCTCGAGTTCCTGCAGCTCTACACCACCTCCATCCAGGCTGCAGGGGGAGACGACAAGGTCATGGCCAACTGGTTCTCCCACGCCCTCAGGGACTCCGCGCTGTCCTGGCTCCTCAACCTGCCTGAGGACTCCATCGACTCCTGGGAGGAGCTCTGCAAGCAGTTCGTCACCAACTTCAAGGGCACGTACGAGCGCGCACTCACCCACAACGACTTGCGCGCTGTGGTGCAGAAGAAGGATGAGACTCTTCGCAAGTACATCCAACGCTACAGCCAAGTGCGCAACAAGATTCCGAACATCCCCGACACCCAGGTCATCGCTGCCTTCCGCGAGGGCGTCACGAACCGCAGGATGCTCGAGAAGCTCGGCATCCACGACAAGCTCACCTCTGTGGTGAAGCTGTTCGATCTGGCGGATAAGTGCGCCAAGGCTGAAGAAGGACTCCTCTCCGTCAAGATGAGCTCGCGGGGGGACGACCCTGGCGAGGGGTCCAAGAGCCAGAAGAAGGAGGAGGAGTCCAAGCGCAAGGCCACCGCAGTCCTCGCGGCAGAGCCTGACGCGAAGGGCTCCCGCAGGGGTTCTCCCGAGCGCGGCGACAAGGAGGTGGACCACCGCCCATTCTGCGTCTACCACAACAGGCGCGGCTACTCTACCGAGAACTGCTACGACCTCAAGAGGCTGAGCAGGGAGCGCGAGCGCGAAGAAGGCAGCGGGAGCCGCGGCAGAGGCCGCGGCTACCGCCGTGACAGCAGAGGCGGACGCGCTGGCAGCTACCAGAGGCCACAAGGCACTCAGGCCAACGCCACTGAGAGGAACAACAACCTCCCTGACGAGGAAGATGGAGGCTACCAGGCCCCAAGGGGAGCCATGGCCTGCATCCTCGGCGGGGCTCAGGCACCCAAGTCGAACAATCAGTTCAAGCAGTTCGCCCGCGAGCTCAACGCCGCGCTCCCGAGCACCGAGACCTCCAGGCCCCTCAAGTGGTCCCAGTACACCATCGCCTTCGACGCCAAGGACCACCCCAAGTCGACCAAGACTGTTGGAACCCTCCCCCTGGTCTGCTCCCCCACCATCAACAACATCACCGTCTCCAAGACGCTCATCGATGGGGGAGCGGGCCTGAATGTCATCTCTGTCGAGACCTTCGAGACGCTTCAAGTGCCCTACGAGTGGCTCATGCCCTCTAGGCCCTTCACGGGAGTCACCAGCGGCTCCATCGAGCCTCTGGGGCAAGTCCGCCTCGCGGTCACTTTCGACACGCAGAAGAACTATCGCACGGAGCTGATCGACTTCGATGTCGCCCACATCGGCTTGCCGTACAACGCCATCCTCGGCTACCCCGCCCTCGTGAAGTTCATGGCCGTCACGCATCACGCCTACAACATGGTCAAGATCCCCGGCAGCGCTGGCACCATTGCCATCCATGGTCATATCCTGGACGCCACGCGCGCTGTCGAGAGCGCCTACAAGGCAGCCGCCATGGCTTTCCCGGCGGACGAGGACATGGAGCCTCTCGAGAGGCCCAAGAAGAAGAAGCAAGTGTTCTCTCAGGAGCAAGCTGCCACGAAGAAGGTGTCGCTGGACACCACCAGCTCGGGGGCTGAAGGCTCGGGGGCTAGCGTCACCATAGGCGCTGCCCTGCCTCCCAAATAGGAAAGCACGCTCGTCGCCTTCCTTCGGGCAAACTCTGACATGTTCGCATGGACTCCGTCAGATATGTCCGGTGTACCAAGGGAGGTGATCGAGCACCACTTAGCCGTGTGTCCAGACGCACGCCCCGTCAGGCAAAAAGCACGTAAGCAAGCCCCCGAGAAGCAAGCATTCATCGTCAAGGAAGTAGAGAAGCTCAAGGCGGCAAATGTCGTCCGCGAAGTCGCGCACCCCACTTGGCTCTCCAACGGCGTGGTTGTTCCTAAACCCGCTGGAGGAGGCCGACTCTACATCGACTACACCGATGTCAACAAGGCCTGCCCCAAGGACCCATACCCTATGCCGAGGATAGACCAGATAGTGGACTCCACCGCTGGCTGCGACCTCCTCTGTTTTCTGGACGCCTTCTCTGGTTATCACCAGATCAAGATGGCTAAAGAGGACGAGGAAAAGACGGCATTCCTCACCCCTTGTGGTGTGTACTGCTACACATGCATGCCCTTCGGCCTGAAGAACGCTGGAGCCACTTTCCAGAGGCTCATGAGGATAGCCTTGGGGGCACAGATGGGCAGAAACGCTGAAGCCTACGTCGATGATATCGTGGTCAAGTCTTGAGAGGGGGACACCCTCTTGAGGGATCTCGAGGAAACCTTCGCCAGCCTGAGAAAGGTGAACATCAAGCTGAACCCCGCCAAGTGCGTCTTCGGGGTCCCTTCAGGCAAGCTCCTCGGGTTCCTGGTGTCCCACCGCGGCATAGAGGCAAACCCAGACAAGATCAAGGCTATAGAAGGAATGCAGCCTCCTCGCCGACTCAAGGACATGCAGCGCTTAGCGGGCTGCATGGCCAGCCTTGGTCGTTTCATCTCTAAGTTCGGCGAGAGAGCCCTGCCATTTTTCAAGATCATGAGGAGATCGGGCACGTTCAAGTGGACCCCCGAGGCGGACAAGGCCTTCGAGGACTTAAAGAAGTATCTGGCCAGCCCTCCAGTCTTGGTGGCCCCCAGGACAGGCGAGCACCTGAAGCTGTACCTCTCAGCCACCCCCCAGACCGCAAGCGCCGTCTTGGTGGTCGAAAGGGAAGAGCCTGTCCTCCCCAAGAAGAGCACTGCAACTCCAAGCCCAGAACCCCCCGACAAAGACCCCGTCGAAGGAGCAGCCTCCACAGACCCACTGCCAGGCCCACCGCCTCAAGTCGAGTCTGCTCCTACCACCCCTGTCGAGACGCCTCCACAGGCAGATCTCGACAAGGGCCCTGAAGAGCCTCCACGGAGGGCTGACGCTGCGCCACCTCAGACAACCCTTGTCGAGCACCCCGTCTACTTCGTCAGCACAGTGCTGCGGGACGCTCGGGAGAGGTATCCAATGCAGCAGAAGCTCCTCGTCGCGCTCCTCATCTCCTCCAGGAAGTTGAGACACTACTTCCAGGGCCACCCCATCACGGTGGTCACCGCTTTCCCCCTGGAGCAAATCCTGCGCAACCCCAACGCCACAGATCGTGTCGCAGGATGGAACATTGAGCTGCAGCCATTCAACTTGCGCTTTGACACCACAAGGGTCATAAAAGGAAGAGCGCTGGCTGACTTCGTCGCCGAATGGACTGACCAAAGCCCTGAGGAGCCTCGCGAGGCAGAGGCAGAGGCCGAGCCCTCTGGAGACACAGCGTCTAGCCACTGGACCATGCACTTCGACGGAGCCTTCGAGTGCCGCAATGGCGGAGCGGGGGTTGTCCTAACTTCGCCCAAGGGTGACAAGCTATACTACGCTGTCCAGCTGTGCTTCACGATCGACAAGATCTCCAACAACATCGCCGAATACGAAGGCCTCCTCGCCGGCTTAAGGGCCGCCATCGCTCTAGGCGTCAAGCACCTACTCGTCAAGGGAGACTCCCAGCTGCTCGTCAACTTCTCTAACAAGAGCTACACGCCAAAAGACGACCACATGGCCGCATACCTTGAAGAGGTCCGCAAGCTCGAGGCACTTCAGGGGCATGGAGCTCATGCATATCCCGAGGAAGGAAAACCAAGAGGCCGACGACATCGCCAAGCGAGCCTCGCAAAGGCAACCCCAGCAGGCCGGCGTCTTTGAAGAGAGGCTCGCTAAGGCATCCATCAAGCAGCCTCGAGAGGCCACAGCCGCAAGCGCAGACGAAGCACTCCCACCACCTCCTGGGTCTGGGGCACCCGATTGCGGTCCCAGCACAGGGGAGCGCCTGTTGCTGACGACAACCCACCAGGCCTCAGGCTGGATTGATGAGCTCAAGGACTACTTGGCGAAAGGAATCCTCCCTGAAGAAGATGCTGACGCAGAGCGAATCGCTCGTCAGGCGAAGTCCTACTGCATCCTCGAGGGAAACCTCTACCGCAAGCGCCCAAATGGTATCGCGCTCAAGTGCGTCCCTCCTGAGGAAGGCCGAGAGCTGATCAAGGACATCCACAGCGGGGAGTGCGGCCACCACTCATGTGCGCGCACCCTCGCAGGCAAGGTCTTCAGGAGCGGCTTCTACTGGCCTCAAGTGCTTCAAGATGCGGTCGCCATTGTGCAAACCTGCGACGCCTGCCAATTCCACGCCAAGCAAATTCATCAGCCGACGCTGGGGCTTCAAACCATCCTGCTCTCCTGGCTGTTTGCGGTCTGGGGGCTGGACATCTTGGGCCCCTTCCCAAGGTCGCAGGGGGGCTATCGCTTCCTCTTCGTGGCCATCGACAAGTTCACCAAGTGGACCGAGGTTGAGCCAGTGCGCACCATACCAGCTGGGGCCGCGGTGAAATTCATCAGGAGCTTGGTCTGCCGCTTCGGCGTGCCCAACCGCATCATCACCGACAATGGCTCGCAATTCACCAGCGGCATCTTCCGAGCCTACTGCGACAAGCTCGGCGTCAAGATCTGCTTCGCCTCGGTGGCTCACCCACGCAGCAACGGTCAAGCCGAGCGAGCGAACGCAGAAGTCCTCAAGGGCCTCAAGACCAGAAGCTTCAACATCCTCAAGGGCCACGGCAAGGGCTGGATCGACGAGCTCCCTTCAGTGCTCTGGTCCATGCGCACAACCTCCTCAAGGCCTACAGGCGAAACGCCATTCGCCCTGGTCTACGGAGCTGAGGCAGTCCTCCCCGCAGAAATCAAGCATGGATCACCACGGGTCCTTGCCTTCAATGAGGACACCCAAGAGGGCCTCCACAACGACGACCTGCTGTTCCTCGAGGGACTGCATCGCCAGGCCGCCCTCAGAGCGGCAAGGTACCAACAAGACCTGCGACGCTACCACAGCCGCCATGTGCGCTCACGCACCCTTGAGGCGGGCGATCTCGTCCTCAGGCGAATCCTCTCCAGGGAAGGCCTCCACAAGCTCTCCCCGATGTGGGAAGGTCCCTACAGGGTCTCCCACGTCGCCAGGCCTGGCGCAGTACGCCTCGAGACCGAAGACGGCATCCCCATCAAGAACCCGTGGAACATCGCGCACTTGCGCAAGTTCTACCCGTGATCATTGTCACGCCCGTGATCATTGTCACGTCAAGACATCTGGCTGAAGAGGCAGCTTACGGCTCCACCTCCAAGCATTTTTTGTCTCTTGAGGTTAAAAGCTCACGGCTTAAACCTCCAAGCTCCAAAGGCTTCTCTCGAGGGTCAACCCTCCGAGCTCTCCATGTAACGAGCCACCCCAGGCCGTTGAGAGTCTCTGCCACTAATGGGTGGTCCCCATGCCTCGACATGGTCAAATGCATTAACTTGGCAATCCCAAGCATAATGAAACAATTTCGTTCCTAAGTGAACTATGCGCTACGACGCCGCTATATAATATTTCGGTGGTGAGTGTATTCCAGCATTATTTTCTTTGTTGAAAATGGGCACTTATATCTCTCCACATGCGCACCTCGCGAGCGGGGGCTGAGTACGGTGCCAGTGCCTCAAATGACACACCAGCAGCACTGCAAAACCCAAGGATCCGAGCTCTGCCTGGAGGGCAAGCTCCCACAAACACGCCATCTCTACAAAGGACCTTGGTACTCTCTCTCCTCGCAAGGAACGCCTGAGGGGACCTATAAGCGCGCATTAGTCCCTAGTACCATGCACAAGCGTTTGGGGTTGCCCCTCTAACATCTATAGGGAACAAGCGTCTCTACAAGCCTGAGGGGGCAGCAGGGCAAAACCCTTGAAGAGGACCTCCTCGCCAGGCTAAAAAACCTCTACAGGGCAAAAGCCTCGAGAAGCTAAGTCCCACACTCGTGACTCGAGAGCCGTTTTCTCCCCAAGCGCACGTTTGTCCCTCGAGCGATTTCATTTTCCCTTGTGCTTCATGGACTACTCGCACGTCTAAGGGGGGCACTTGAGCATCGCGACTCAGGGCTCTTACCTCTCCAAGCCTTAAACTCCCCCCGGCCTTGCTGAGTCATTGCTCTAGCATACCGCAGTGGCGGAGTCATAGCGCGAAGAGACGGGTCCTAACGACGCAGAGAAAACATAGACATGAAAATAAGGCAGAAAGGGCCTCTCGAGGGGCACACAAGCTAACATCAAGTACTCAAGGAATATATTACATGCCCAAAATGTGCAGTGTCTAAACAAACTACTGTGTCAGATACAGGCGCTCAAAGGCGCAATGAATCAAGGGCTCAGGCGGAGTCCGCGCCAGCACGCTCCTCCTCCTCAGCGTCTTCCTCCTCGGCAAGGGCGGCCTCCTCCTCGCTGTCCTCCGCAGCCACCTCTGCACGCTTGAAGCGATTGCAGAAGGTCTCGACCTGCTCGCGGAGGGAGTTGGAGACCCGCAAGACCTCCTCGCCCGTGCGCTCCTCGGTCACCGTGGAGAGGTCGAAGCCGGGCGTGAGGAGCCGGAGGTTGGTGAAGATGCGGTCAACAACCACCCCTAGGAGCTGGCGGCTCTCGACCTCGATCACCTCGCGGAGATCGGCGACGGGGCTCTCGAGGGCCGTGAAGAGCTGGTCGAAGTAGACCAGGTACATGGCAGCGTCGCCACGGCTGCGAACCTCAGCGAGCGGCGCCTCCGCGCCGAGCTGGGCTGCGAGCTCGTTGCCCCTGGCCACCAGCACCTGGAGCATACGCTCCCGCTGCTTCGTGAGCACGCGAGCCGCCTGCGCGGTGTCCACAGCCTCCGCCACCTGCTCGGCCGCTGAGCCCGCCTGCCCCTCTACGTCCTTGACAAGGGCGTCCAGTTCCAGGACAGCTGCCCTGCGACCGTCCTCCGCCTGGCGATAGGCCTCCTTGGCGCGCTGGAGACGGGCCTCTAGCTTCGAGTTGGCCTTCTCGAGCTCCGCGATCCGCTTGGCATCAGCAGCGTGCTTGGCCTTGAAGCGGTCTTCCTGCTTCTGGGCCTTGTCGCGGTACGCCTGGGCCGTAGCCCCCCTGAACTCCTTCTCGCGCTTCGCGAGGTCTTCCTCCGCCTCCTTCTTCTTCTCGGCGAATCGCTCCTGGAAGCGCGCCAGGGCCTGCTGCTGGGCGACGACGTTCTCGTCATGCCTCTGGAGCGCCTGATCCAGGTCCCCCTCGCGCGCCTCAAGCTCTTCGCGCTTGGTGGCGAGCTCGCCCTCCGCCTGGAGCCGCTGCTCGTCGCGCTGCAGCACGTCTTTCTCCCTGGAGGCCAACTGCCGCTCGCGCTCGGCCAGGCCCTTGCGGTCCTCCTCCAGAGTTTCCCGCGCAGCCTGGTGCGCGGCGAGGAGCTGGGACTCCAGCTGGGCCAGCTCGCGGCGTTTCTGCGCCAGCGAGCCCTCCATAGCTTCGCGCTCGGCCTTCACCTCAGCGAGGAGATCGGCGGCCGCGTTGCGCTCGTCCTGGAGGGGGGCAAGGAGCTCGTCTGCATCGCGGATGGCCCCCTCGCGGACCTCCTTGGCGAAGCGGACGGCCTCCTCGCGTGCAGCCTGGAGGGCCAGATCCTCCTGGCGGCGGGCCTCGACCGCGGCGTGAAAAGACGCCCACGCCCCCGCAAGCTCGTCGCGCTGTTGGGTGAGCTGGGCGTCCTCGAGGGCAAGTTGCGCTTCCAAGCCCTCCAGGGACTCCCTCACGAGGCGGAAGGCGACCTCGCGGTGCCCCTTGCTCCAGTCCCAGCCGCCAAGGACCAGGTCGCGGCATGTGGAGGTTCCCGCCCCTGCGCCAAGGCAGGAGAACTGGGCCTCTGGGCATGCCTGGGGGCTAGGCCGCGCCCCGTCCCTCGCGGCGCCCAAACTGGCCTCGCCGCCCTCGCCGCCCTGGCGCGTCATCTCCTGCGACTCGCTCCCTGCGGCGGGGCGTGGCAGAGATGAAGGAGCTCCCCCTGCAGATGCGCCCGCGCTTGGCGGGCCCTGGTCCGTCCCGGCCTCTGGCTGCGCGGGAGGCGTGGTCGCGCGAGGTGGAGTAGCCTCGCGGGCCGGAGTTGGCTCACGCGGTGGCGTGGCCGCACGAGGCGGGGTAAGGGCGCGAGGAGGGCTAGCAACCCGCTCCTCCTGCGCCTCCACCACCATCGGCTCGGGGGGCGGCGCAGCTGCCTCCGCCTGAGGCGCTGCTGCCCCCGCTAGAGGCCCAGCTGCCTCCGATTGAGGCATCTCTTCGGTTGGGCCTGTGGAGGCCGTCTCCACAGGCCTCGCGGCCTCCTCAGCCACGACCTCAGCCGTGGCTTCCTTCACCTCTGCTGCCTTACGAAGGCTACGGCGCTTCGCAGGCACAAGGTCACTGGCAAGCATCAGGGAAAGATCGTCAGGGATGGGTAGAGGTGCTTACCCGGACTACTTGGCGCCGGTGTCGACCCACGCCAAGCCTGGCGAGCGCCAGGAGGGCTTGGCCTTAGCACCTGACCCCTCCGGGGGCGCCTCGGCTTTCCTCTTGGAGGGGACGTCAGAGGGCCTTGCGCCAGGCCTGTCGCTGGCCGTCTTGGACCGGGGCTCGCGACGCCCTATCGAGGCCTCCTCGTCAGAGGCCTCCTCCTCGGCCTCCTCCTCCTCCGCATGGCGCGTGGGCACCACCACGAAGGCGTCATCATCATCGCCTGACGAGATGTCGCAAATCTCGTCAGTAAAGGGCCCGGCCCTCGAAGAGGACACCTCCCCTGCCGCGGCCTCCTCCTCGCCTCGCCCAGCTCCTGAGGCAGAGGGCGTCTCTGCTCCCTCCGCCTCCTGCACCACCGGCACAGGCACCTCCTTTCCCGCCGGACCTGACGGGGTGAACGAGGGCATCCCCTCTAGAATGGCCAGGCGCTCGGTCATGTTGTACTGGTGCAGAGGCCGGAGCGTGATAGGGAGCTCGTCCATGGCGGGCACCACCGGATTGATGAAGAGCGCGGACAGGACGTTGTCGACTGCGTCCTTGTCGTTGTCCTCGCGGTGGAGCCGCATCTTGTCCTGGGGGCCGGAGTACATCCACATGGGCGTCGCGTGCGCCTGGAGTGGAGCGATGCGGCGCGTCACGAAGTCCGCGACGATGATCTGCCCCGTGAGGCCCTCCTCCCGAAGGTAGCTCAGGCGGCCCATCAAGATTGCGTTCTGCGCGCCGCTGAAGGGGGCCTTGCCCCAGTTCGAGTTCTTCACGGGCGGCGCGTCAGGGACCTCGAGGAAGGCGCAGGGCTGCTCCACCCCGACGAAGAACCACCGCTGGCGGAAGTCGTCCACCTTCTTCGTCACCGAGGTGATGGCCTTGTGTAACATCCCAAATATTAATATAAATTATTAATGCAAAAATGTGGGCCAACAAAAACTTTTCTTATAAATTGGTATGTGTTTGTTTCATGATTATTGTTTGTTATGCTTGCTTGCAAGATTGTTGGATTCTAATTCTAATTACAAAATTGAAGAATAGAAAATAAACAAAACAACATTCCAAAATTATAAAACTATGTGACACATGTCACCATAATTTTTCCAAAAATAAGAAACTTACTTTGTTTCTCAAACCAAGGTTAGTGAGGAATAATTCCAAGACCACACCATTGGGTTTCCACAAACTATTCCCTTTCAAATTTCAAATTCAAAACCTCAAATTCAAATTAGAAATTCATTATTGAAATATTTCCAAATATTTCAAAAAGACTTTGTATCACTTACCAATAATGTATTTAGCCTAGATGCTAAGTTTGGACCCAAATGGAATAAGCAAAGTTTAAAAATAAAATACCAAAAAGGTGTACTGTTTTGGTTCAGGAAATTCAACAAACACCTTCTGTGCCCTCGTGTTCTTCCCAAAACCGAGCCAAACCATGGATCAATCCGAGCAATGTGTTGTGCATTCGTCGAATTGAGGCCTCCACTGCATTCCCCTCTTCGCCACGATCACGCTGCACGCTGGAGGGAGCCAAATGGTCGCCGGTGTCGCCGTGGAGGAGCTGGCGACAGCGTCGGCCATGCGCACGTCGTCGTGTCGGCACAGTGGCCGCGGCGACGCCGCGCCGTGCCGGCCGCGCGGCTGCCTCTCTCTCCCTCCCTCACCCCTCTGTCTCCTCGCGCAGCAGCAGCCCGCACCGCAGCCGCCAGCAGCCCGCAGCCACGCCGCGACAGCCACGCCGCGACGTGCACGCCGCGCGCCGCCCGTGCGCTCTCACGGCCGGGCCAAAATCCCGAGCACGCCCGAGCGCGCCACGCCACCCCACCTTGCCCGTCTGGTTCCCCGAGCATCCCCCCTCCGAGCACCCCATTTCCCCACACCTCTCCACCGCTTCTTCCCCTCACACCACTCTCTCTCGTGCACCGCCAGGAGGGCGGGGCCGTCGCCGCCAAGCCTCGGCCACCGAGGCCATCCGTCGAGCTCGCCGTGTCCGAGGTAGGCGACGACCACGGCCAGGCCAGGCTGCCCTTCCCCTTCCCTCCTCCCTGGCCGCAACCCCTTCCTCATGAACCCCTCGCTCACCCGCTCTCCTCTCCCCTCTGTTTCTGTCCAGGAGCACCGCCAGATTGCTCGCCGGAGCTCGTGCCGGTCCGCGGAAGAGGACCTTCACGCCGTCGACGCCAGGAGCCTCCCCAGCCCGTACAACTCCGTCCAGGCGCTTCCCCGAACCGCCGCACCCCTCCTGCACCCTCGCCGCCGTCTCCCGAGCCCCTAGGTGAGCCATCCGTCCCCCTCGCCGTCGCCGGCGCCGTAGCGCCGCTCGGTTTAGGTCGCCGCCGTTTGCAACCGGCGTGGACGAACAGGGACCGTTGGATCTTGATCCAACGGTGCCATACCGGTTCGTTAAAATAAAAAGAACCTGACGAGTGGACCCCACCCGTCAGGATTTTAAACATTTCCAGCGCGCGCACTGTTTTCCGTTGAGTCACTGACGAGTGGACCCCACCCGTCAGGATTCTCAACATTATCCACTCAGGCTTAAATTCGAATTTTAGGTTTAAATAGAAAACAGTACTGGACTAAACTTTGAAATTCCATAACTTGAGATCTACAACTCCAAATAAATCAAATCAAAATGTTCTGAAAAGCTTATGAAAATGTCTATCCAACCCAATTGGTTTCACTCCATTTGAATAAATAATAAAAATACATTATTCAAAATACCATAAAAGGTTTAAAATCTAAACTTGTTTGTTTCTGATGCTCTGTTAGTCCAAATGATTTAAGACCAATTTTATTGGGTCACATTTAGTCATGGTTAGTCACCCCTAAGAGGATTTAATTTTTTAGATCAACAGAACTTGACTAGTAGATAAAACTTGGTTTTTAGGCCTCTGGATTCAAAACATTGTGTAGGGAATTTGGTAACTCCAATGGATCTAAATCCAATTGTGTCATATTCTACACATCAGTAGCTCTCTGTAGAAATTTAGTTTGTATTTTTGTGATCAACAGAACTTAAGTTATGTAATTAAACTTGTTCAACTGGTTTCTGCCCCAATTAGGAAATAAATGGATAAGGACTAATTCAATTAAATTAAAGCCAAATTGTTTTGTTTGATAGATGAAGTGGCTATTTAGAGCAATTAAGATTGTATTGTTGTGATAATTGGTTGAGTAGGTTAGTGATTGTTTGTATTGCTCAATTTTGTATTAGACGAGAACGTTGCCGGATATATCGAGGAGGAGGTATTTGTGGAACCTGAAGATCAAGACCAGGATCACTTTGCCGAGCAAGGCAAGCTACTCTCTGAGCTTGCACATAACTTATGCATCTAGATTTACAAAGTCCTCTTTCAAAAGCAAAGGTTTATAAAAATCCTTTTTCAAAAGTATATAAAGATTATTTTGCCACCCTATGTAGGATTATCTGCTAAAACTATAGGATGGAAAAAAAAAACCAAGAGTTGATTTATTCAAAACTCCTTTGAAAATTTGTGTGGATATAGACCACCAAGATGTGGTGTTGAAGTAAATGAGGAAAGGTGGTTTTGAGAAAAGCACATTGTGTCTTAGTACTTACGTCAATCAGCCGATACTCTGTGCGACCACATTTACCCACATATGGGAAAGGGCTTAGTCATATAGTTTGCTCATATTAGTATGGGACACTGCATCAACGGAGATGACTCTGTTATGCATGAGGGATGGTTAGAGACCTACCCCTGACCTGGGTCCTCGCTCAAACTCTTTGAGTAGATAAGGAGGAGGATAGAAGGATGTCCCCTATACACCGCCAGATAAAACCTATGAGTCCTCACACTTAGATTCCGACGGGCTGGGTTAAGTGTCGATGGAATGGTTCATAGGGGCAGGATCCTATACTAGCATGAGCAAAGGACAGACTAGGGTCGGTGACTCAACTTCGCATACACTTGGTATGGCGAGACGTGGCTGACACGATGAGTTATCGGATGAGTGTGGGAAAAGCGTGCTACCTCTGCAGAGGGATTAAAACTATTCGAATAGCCGAGTCCTCGGATATGGACAGTTGAGAGGCCCTACTTTGACCATGTGCAAGTTTTGGGAAAAAGTTTTGAGTTCTAAAAAGAAAAGGAGAACGTTCCATACACCTATACCAACGGATCGGTATGAGGTAGTTGGAGGCTAAATACCATGATGGTTATGATCGGAAAAAGGAGAAGTTTTTGGAGAAAACTAATAAAAATAGAGGCATTAAGAGTAGTTATAATCTTCTTACCTTCTTCAACAAAGATACAGAGATGTTTTAAATAAATAAAAGTGTGAAACTAAAAATGAGACTAGTGCACTCATGTTGGAGTAGTTTGCGAGTACATTCCAATGTACTCATACTAGTTTGCCTCTGGCTATTGTCGTAGCCAGACTTGGAGGAGTATTACGCCCAGGAGGAGTATGGCGACATCTACGCCAACTAAGGATCTTCTCAAGTCGACTGCCTGTCGGGTCATCGTTAGCTTTTGGATGTCTACTACGTTTAAGTTCCGCTGCTTATGTTGATTTGGCCCTAGAAGGCACCTGTGTAAGACTTGGTCTATACGACCTGTTATGTAAGACTTATTCCGGTATTGTAATGGATGTAAACTTTGGTATTCAGTTCGGATTATGTGCAACGACAGACTGATCACGGGATCGTTGTGTTAAGCATAATCGGGTATTTCGGACAGCTAGTCCGGGGTCCCCACAGACCTGGTATCAGAGCCATCTCGACTTTAGAAACCTTAGTTTAGCATGGTCGCTAGGTAGGAGTGCAAATGTTAAATTCTAAAAGGATGAAGGAAGGAAGTATTTTCGAAAAGTGCTTATCTCTCACCCTCTCACTTCTGCAAAATTCTACCCTTACTAAAAATTAAGTTTTTCCTTTATATATTAAGCTTAAAAATTTCGCTCACTTGCTGCCTCACTACATTTAAAATTTTGATACACTTGTCATCTCACTAACTTAAAAACTTGACTTAAAATTGTAGATGGCACTCCACTTCACCGAGTTTGTTCAGCTCGAGAAGGACGGCACGTTGATGTTCGAGAAGGACCTGTTCGAGTTGACCAAGCTGTTAGGTCGTCCCACTCCCGAGTTTAAGGGAGCCCAGGTGGACACTCCCGGCAACGGGAACCTGTCTTGGTTGGTCGAGGCATCTGTTCGCGGGAACATCAAGTCCCCCGGATCCAGGACACTCATCTTTACCACCATGGACGTCCACTGGGACGACGGACTGTGTCGTTCCATGGAGCGGATGCTATCCCGGCTTTGTGAGGAGCACAAGGCGGAGTTGGTGAACTCTCGCTTCCAGTTCTACGGGAGGCGCACCGTCGACGGACACCCTATTCAGTCCCCTCTACACCCGACGTTCGGAGAGTATATCTTGGACATGGAGATTATGCTCTTTCGCACCCAGGAGGACTTGAGGTGCGCTAGACTTCGGTCTCACTTTGAGCGCCTCTCGCTCAAGGAGAGTCGCGAGAGTGAGGCAAAGCTGAAGGAGGAGAAGGTCGCTCTTCTCAAAAAGAGGACCCAGATGAGGAAGACCATAGCGAAGCTCCGCAAGCAGGTGGCAGAGCAGGACGAGCTGATCGAGGATTTGGAGCTCCGTACTGACGAGATGGAGGAGGAGGGCGAGGATCTCCGCAAGGAGAACAACGCTTTCCTCAGTGACGATGACGACTATCTGGAGGAGATGGACTATGAGCAGGAGGATGACGAGGAGGAAGACCCCGAGGAGCCACCCTACCAGTCCGACGCTGACGTATCCGAGCATGAGGTTCCACCTCAGTAGGCGAGTGACTTGAGTACTACCGCAGGATTAGGTCGACCCCCCTATCGCTAGTAGAGTAGAAGTAGTGGTTCTTTTGGAACTTGCACTATGTACATTAGCTTAAGGGATAATGTTGTAAGCTTGATGTGATGAACCTTTGATGTGATGCTTGTGTTATAACAGTGTGCGAGTCTTGTAGTCTACGAAAAGTATTTTTCACATAATCCTTAAGTAATCCACCACTATGCGAAATCAACCTTTTTCCCTTAGTCAAAACCTTTTGCTTGCCCCTTATACCCGGTGTTCTTCAGGATGGTGGACACTCGTCGCTCCCACCCGGATGGAGGACCACCACCACCACCGGAGCCAACCACCGCCCAACTTCTTGCGCTTATCATGGAGGAACGCCAAGCTGCTCGGGCAGAGCGTCAAGCTCATATCGCTGCCCTGCAGCAGATCGCTGCCGCACACAACAACAACAACAACAACAACCACCACAATGGCAATGGCAATGGTGAAGGAAATCAGCGATCCACTTTGAGTGACTTTCAGAAAACCAACCCACCCACCTATTCCAAGGGACTTCACCCACTAGAGGCCGATGATTGGCTTCGCACCATCAACAACAACCTAGAAATTGCTGCCGTAGGAGAACCTGAGAAGGTGCTTTATGCAACCCACTACCTTGCTGGACCTGCACGGTCTTGGTGGGAAGCTACCAAGGCTCTCCAGCAAGCCGGTCATGCTATCGGCTGGGCAGAGTTTCAGGAGAAGTTCCGCAAGAAGCACATACCCGGCGGACTTATTGAGAGGAAGAAGGACGAATTCCGCAGGCTGCGGCAGGGAAGCAAGGACGTGGTCGGATACCTGGATGAGTTTACGAACTTATCCCGGTACGCTCCTGATGATACTGACACCGAGAGAAAAAGGATGGAGCGTTTCATGGATGGGCTCCATGATGAACTGCAGTGTGCCCTGGTGATCCACGACTTCCTGGACCTGGAGTCACTGGTGGACAAGGCTATTCAATTGGAGACCAAACGTAAAACTATGTTCGAGAGTCGCAAGAGAAGGATGATGGCCAAGGAAGGTTCGAGCAGTCAGAAGCCTCGCACCTTTCCACCAACCCCGAAACCAGCATATCGACCACCACAACCTACACGCCCCAATTTCCCTACTCGTCCCAACAACCCAAACCCAAACACCCCCAGCAACCCAAACAGCTTCAACCGCCCCAACAACCCTACTCGCCCCGGAGGAAACCCCAACAACTTCAACCGCAACGCCAATGTTGTCTGCTTTGACTGTGGCACTAAGGGCCACTACTCCAGAGAATGCCCCAATCCCAAGAAGAATGGTCCGCGCCCCGATGCACCAGCACCGAACAATGGCCAAGGCCGTAATGGGAACGGCAAGAACCCCGCACCTCGCGGGAATACTGCTGTTGCCAAGGGACGTCTGCACCACATCAATGCAGAGGAAGCCATGGAAGCGCCGGATGTTGTGCTGGGTACGTTCCTTGTCAACTCGGTACCTGCAACTGTTCTGTTTGATTCTGGTGCTACCCATTCCTTTGTTACCCAAGAGTTTGTTGCTAAGGGAGGTTTAGTCGGGAACCTTTTACCCAAACCCATGATCATCCAAATCCCAGAATCCACCATAGATACCAAGTCATATTGCCCGGACGTTTCCCTTGAAATCAAGGGGGAAAAGTTCCTAGTCGACTTAATCATTTTAGGAACCCAAGGAATAGATGTCATACTGGGTATGAATTGGCTAGCCAAGTACCGTGGTCAAATTGACTGCGCCAGAAGAGCTGTAACCCTCACCACCGACAAAGGAGTAGAAGTGAAGTATGTGTCAGAAACCAGTCGACCCCGACCAGGATGCCATGAGGGCATAGCCAGACCCGCCCTAGATGAGATCCGTGTTGTTCACCTATTCCGAGATGTTTTCCCTGAGGAATTGCCTGGTATGCCGCCAGACCGGGATATTGAGTTCATCATTGAACTTATCCCAGGAACAGCTCCTATATCCCAGAGGCCTTATCGGATGAATCCGGAAGAACTGGTTGAGTTGAAGAAGCAGTTAGCAGATATGCTCAGCAAAGGACTGATTCGCCCAAGTGCTTCACCCTGGGGATCACCCATTATTTTTGTGGATAAGAGAGACGGTACCACACGCTTGTGTGTGGATTATCGCAAGTTAAATGATGTGACCATTAAGAACAAGTACCCTCTCCCAAAGATCGAGGATCTGTTCGATCAAATGAACGGAGCACGAGTCTTTTCCAAGATCGATCTTCGGTCAGGGTATCATCAGTTAAAAATCCGAGAGACGGATATTCCCAAGACTGCCTTCACCACCCGCTACGGTTTATTTGAATACACCGTAATGTCCTTTGGTCTGACCAATGCCCCAGCCTATTTCATGAATCTCATGAACAAGATCTTCATGGAGTATCTTGACAAGTTCGTGGTAGTTTTCCTCGATGACATCCTTATTTACTCCAAAACCGAAGAAGAGCATGCTGAACATCTGCGTCTAGTTTTAGCAACCCTCCGAGAACACCAGTTGTATGCCAAGTTTAGCAAGTGTGAGTTTTGGCTCAGTGAAGTAGCGTTTCTCGGACATGTTGTGTCTGCGGGAGGAATTTCTGTTGACCCAGAGAAGATCCAAGCCATTGTGAACTGGGAAGCCCCAACTAGTGTGACTGAAATCCGAAGCTTTCTCGGATTAGCGGGCTACTACCGCAAGTTCGTTGAAGGATTCTCCAGTTTAGCCAAACCCCTGACCCAACTGCTGAAAAAGGACAAGAAGTTTGAATGGACTCAGAAGTGTGAAGAGAGCTTCCAGGAATTAAAGAAGAGACTGACCTCAGCCCCTGTCCTGATTATGCCAGACGTCACCAAGAGTTTCGACGTGTATTGCGATGCATCACGCCTCGGACTTGGTTGCGTTCTGATGCAAGAAGGCAAAGTGGTGTCGTATCTGTCTCGGCAGTTGCGACCACATGAAGAGAATTACCCAACCCATGACCTGGAGTTAGCCGCTGTTGTTCTTGCTCTGAAAACATGGCGCTCCTATCTTGCGGGACATCGTTGCGAGATCTATACGGATCACAAGAGCTTGAAGTATATCTTCACCCAGAAGGAGTTAAACCTGCGACAGAGAAGGTGGATGGAATTGATCAAGGATTATGATATCGGTATCCATTATCACCCTGGGAAGGCTAACGTAGTTGCCGATGCCCTTAGTCGCAAGCCCTGCACCCTAAATGCCTTGATCCAAGCAGAACAACCAGCCCTGTTCAGAGAGTTCAAAGATTTTGGACTAGAGCTTGTTAGCCATGGATATCTTGCCAACTTAGAGTTAACCCCAACCTTGATGGACCAAATCAAGGAAGCCCAGAAAGGTCATGAGAGTATAGAAGGGATCAAGAAGAAGATTTCCCTCGGTAAAGCACCTGGTTTTACCGAAGATGCTGAAGGGGTGCTGAGATACCAGGATCGTATCTGTGTCCCCAGCATCACGGAGCTTAAAGAGTTAATCCTGAAGGAAGCCCACGAGACCCCCTATTCGATCCACCCTGGCGGAACCAAAATGTATCAAGACCTTCGTGAGAGATTTTGGTGGCACGGAATGAAGCGAGAGATTGGTGTTTTTGTGGCCAAGTGTGATATCTGTCAGCGAGTCAAGGCTGAACATCAGCGACCCGCTGGATTGCTTCAACCCTTGAAAATTCCCGAGTGGAAGTGGGATGAGATTGGAATGGATTTTATCACTGGACTTCCAAGATCCAACCGAGGTCATGACTCAATTTGGGTCATCGTTGATAGACTAACCAAGGTTGCCCATTTCATTCCCGTCCATACCACCTATCGGGGAAATCAGTTAGCAGACCTGTATATCTCCAGAATAGTAAGCCTGCATGGTGTGCCTAAGAGGATTGTATCGGATAGAGGCACACAATTCACCTCAAGGTTCTGGAAAGCCTTACACGAAGCCCTCGGAACCAAGTTAGCATTTAGCACAGCTTATCATCCCCAGACCGGAGGCCAAACTGAAAGAGTGAACCAGATATTGGAGGACATGCTTCGCGCGTGTGTTCTATCCTATGGATCCAAGTGGGAAGATTGTCTTCCATTTGCAGAGTTCTCCTACAATAATAGTTACCAGTCTAGTCTGCAAATGGCCCCTTTTGAAGCCCTTTACGGAAGGAAGTGTCGTACACCCCTGAATTGGTCCGACACCGGAGAAGGCAAATTGTTTGGACCAGATACCCTCCGTGAGGCTGAAGAGCAAGTCCAGCTTATCCGTGAGCGACTCAAAACTGCCCAATCCCGTCAGAAAAGTTACGCTGATCCCAAGCGCCGTGATGTCACCTTCAGTGTCGGAGATTATGTCTATCTCCGAGTGACACCCCTTAAAGGAATGCAGCGTTTCCATGTCAAAGGAAAATTGGCACCAAGATATATTGGACCCTTTAAGATCCTTTCCCGTCGTGGTGAAGTGTCTTATCAACTGGAGTTGCCTCAAGAGTTAGCAGATTACCACGATGTCTTCCACATTTCATTGCTCCGGAAATGTCTTGAAGTTCCTGACCAGCCTGATGTTTTCAAAAACATCGACCACCATTCCATAGACCTGAATCAAGATCTGACTTACCGTGAGAGACCCATCAAGATTCTCGACGAAGATGTTCGTCTCACCCGCAGGCGAGCAATCAAGTTCTACAAGGTCCAGTGGACTAACCACTCTGAAGATGAAGCCACGTGGGAACGTGAGGACTATCTTAGAAGTGAATTCCCGAACCTCTTTAGTACCCAGACCTAGCAAATCTCGGGACGAGATTTATTTTAAGGGGGGGAGGATTTGTAACATCCCAAATATTAATATAAATTATTAATGCAAAAATGTGGGCCAACAAAAACTTTTCTTATAAATTGGTATGTGTTTGTTTCATGATTATTGTTTGTTATGCTTGCTTGCAAGATTGTTGGATTCTAATTCTAATTACAAAATTGAAGAATAGAAAATAAACAAAACAACATTCCAAAATTATAAAACTATGTGACACATGTCACCATAATTTTTCCAAAAATAAGAAACTTACTTTGTTTCTCAAACCAAGGTTAGTGAGGAATAATTCCAAGACCACACCATTGGGTTTCCACAAACTATTCCCTTTCAAATTTCAAATTCAAAACCTCAAATTCAAATTAGAAATTCATTATTGAAATATTTCCAAATATTTCAAAAAGACTTTGTATCACTTACCAATAATGTATTTAGCCTAGATGCTAAGTTTGGACCCAAATGGAATAAGCAAAGTTTAAAAATAAAATACCAAAAAGGTGTACTGTTTTGGTTCAGGAAATTCAACAAACACCTTCTGTGCCCTCGTGTTCTTCCCAAAACCGAGCCAAACCATGGATCAATCCGAGCAATGTGTTGTGCATTCGTCGAATTGAGGCCTCCACTGCATTCCCCTCTTCGCCACGATCACGATGCACGCTGGAGGGAGCCAAATGGTCGCCGGTGTCGCCGTGGAGGAGCTGGCGACAGCGTCGGCCATGCGCACGTCGTCGTGTCGGCACAGTGGCCGCGGCGACGCCGCGCCGTGCCGGCCGCGCGGCTGCCTCTCTCTCCCTCCCTCACCCCTCTGTCTCCTCGCGCAGCAGCAGCCCGCACCGCAGCCGCCAGCAGCCCGCAGCCACGCCGCGACAGCCACGCCGCGACGTGCACGCCGCGCGCCGCCCGTGCGCTCTCACGGCCGGGCCAAAATCCCGAGCACGCCCGAGCGCGCCACGCCACCCCACCTTGCCCGTCTGGTTCCCCGAGCATCCAGCAGCGTAGCCGCACCCCTCCACCGGCCTACGGCGAGCTCGCACGACCGCGGGTGCCCTCTGCACCGCGTCCACCGTGCGCCGCCCGGCCGCTATAAAGCCCCCCTCCGAGCACCCCATTTCCCCACACCTCTCCACCGCTTCTTCCCCTCACACCACTCTCTCTCGTGCACCGCCAGGAGGGCGGGGCCGTCGCCGCCAAGCCTCGGCCACCGAGGCCATCCGTCGAGCTCGCCGTGTCCGAGGTAGGCGACGACCACGGCCAGGCCAGGCTGCCCTTCCCCTTCCCTCCTCCCTGGCCGCAACCCCTTCCTCATGAACCCCTCGCTCACCCGCTCTCCTCTCCCCTCTGTTTCTGTCCAGGAGCACCGCCAGATTGCTCGCCGGAGCTCGTGCCGGTCCGCGGAAGAGGACCTTCACGCCGTCGACGCCAGGAGCCTCCCCAGCCCGTACAACTCCGTCCAGGCGCTTCCCCGAACCGCCGCACCCCTCCTGCACCCTCGCCGCCGTCTCCCGAGCCCCTAGGTGAGCCATCCGTCCCCCTCGCCGTCGCCGGCGCCGTAGCGCCGCTCGGTTTAGGTCGCCGCCGTTTGCAACCGGCGTGGACGAACAGGGACCGTTGGATCTTGATCCAACGGTGCCATACCGGTTCGTTAAAATAAAAAGAACCTGACGAGTGGACCCCACCCGTCAGGATTTTAAACATTTCCAGCGCGCGCACTGTTTTCCGTTGAGTCACTGACGAGTGGACCCCACCCGTCAGGATTCTCAACATTATCCACTCAGGCTTAAATTCGAATTTTAGGTTTAAATAGAAAACAGTACTGGACTAAACTTTGAAATTCCATAACTTGAGATCTACAACTCCAAATAAATCAAATAAAAATGTTCTGAAAAGCTTATGAAAATGTCTATCCAACCCAATTGGTTTCACTCCATTTGAATAAATAATAAAAATACATTATTCAAAATACCATAAAAGGTTTAAAATCTAAACTTGTTTGTTTCTGATGCTCTGTTAGTCCAAATGATTTAAGACCAATTTTATTGGGTCACATTTAGTCATGGTTAGTCACCCCTAAGAGGATTTAATTTTTTAGATCAACAGAACTTGACTAGTAGATAAAACTTGGTTTTTAGGCCTCTGGATTCAAAACATTGTGTAGGGAATTTGGTAACTCCAATGGATCTAAATCCAATTGTGTCATATTCTACACATCAGTAGCTCTCTGTAGAAATTTAGTTTGTATTTTTGTGATCAACAGAACTTAAGTTATGTAATTAAACTTGTTCAACTGGTTTCTGCCCCAATTAGGAAATAAATGGATAAGGACTAATTCAATTAAATTAAAGCCAAATTGTTTTGTTTGATAGATGAAGTGGCTATTTAGAGCAATTAAGATTGTATTGTTGTGATAATTGGTTGAGTAGGTTAGTGATTGTTTGTATTGCTCAATTTTGTATTAGACGAGAACGTTGCCGGATATATCGAGGAGGAGGTATTTGTGGAACCTGAAGATCAAGACCAGGATCACTTTGCCGAGCAAGGCAAGCTACTCTCTGAGCTTGCACATAACTTATGCATCTAGATTTACAAAGTCCTCTTTCAAAAGCAAAGGTTTATAAAAATCCTTTTTTCAAAAGTATATAAAGATTATTTTGCCACCCTATGTAGGATTATCTGCTAAAACTATAGGATGGAAAAAAAAAAACCAAGAGTTGATTTATTCAAAACTCCTTTGAAAATTTGTGTGGATATAGACCACCAAGATGTTGTGTTGAAGTAAATGAGGAAAGGTGGTTTTGAGAAAAGCACATTGTGTCTTAGTACTTACGTCAATCAGCCGATACTCTGTGCGACCACATTTACCCACATATGGGAAAGGGCTTAGTCATATAGTTTGCTCATATTAGTATGGGACACTGCATCAACGGAGATGACTCTGTTATGCATGAGGGATGGTTAGAGACCTACCCCTGACCTGGGTCCTCGCTCAAACTCTTTGAGTAGATAAGGAGGAGGATAGAAGGATGTCCCCTATACACCGCCAGATAAAACCTATGAGTCCTCACACTTAGATTCCGACGGGCTGGGTTAAGTGTCGATGGAATGGTTCATAGGGGCAGGATCCTATACTAGCATGAGCAAAGGACAGACTAGGGTCGGTGACTCAACTTCGCATACACTTGGTATGGCGAGACGTGGCTGACACGATGAGTTATCGGATGAGTGTGGGAAAAGCGTGCTACCTCTGCAGAGGGATTAAAACTATTCGAATAGCCGAGTCCTCGGATATGGACAGTTGAGAGGCCCTACTTTGACCATGTGCAAGTTTTGGGAAAAAGTTTTGAGTTCTAAAAAGAAAAGGAGAACGTTCCATACACCTATACCAACGGATCGGTATGAGGTAGTTGGAGGCTAAATACCATGATGGTTATGATCGGAAAAAGGAGAAGTTTTTGGAGAAAACTAATAAAAATAGAGGCATTAAGAGTAGTTATAATCTTCTTACCTTCTTCAACAAAGATACAGAGATGTTTTAAATAAATAAAAGTGTGAAACTAAAAATGAGACTAGTGCACTCATGTTGGAGTAGTTTGCGAGTACATTCCAATGTACTCATACTAGTTTGCCTCTGGCTATTGTCGTAGCCAGACTTGGAGGAGTATTACGCCCAGGAGGAGTATGGCGACATCTACGCCAACTAAGGATCTTCTCAAGTCGACTGCCTGTCGGGTCATCGTTAGCTTTTGGATGTCTACTACGTTTAAGTTCCGCTGCTTATGTTGATTTGGCCCTAGAAGGCACCTGTGTAAGACTTGGTCTATACGACCTGTTATGTAAGACTTATTCCGGTATTGTAATGGATGTAAACTTTGGTATTCAGTTCGGATTATGTGCAACGACAGACTGATCACGGGATCGTTGTGTTAAGCATAATCGGGTATTTCGGACAGCTAGTCCGGGGTCCCCACACCTTGCCCTCGCTCCACGACATGGGGATGTAAACACTCCCCATGCCATCCACGATGCGGAATGAGACGCATCCAGAGCGCTCATTCTTCGCCGTGTTCCGAAGCGCGTAGAAGCACCGGAAGAGGTCCACCGTGGGCTCCAGGCCCAAGTACGCCTTGCAGAGGTAGGCGAAGACGGCGAGGATGAGCACGGAGTTGGGGTGGAGGTGCAGCAGCTGGATCTGGTAGAAGGCCAGCACCGCCTCCAAGAATGGAGAGAATGGCGGCACCAGCCCCGCAGCAACACAGTGCTGGAAGACGGGGAAAAACCCTCGCGGGCGTTTCCCGTGCGCCGCGGCCTTGAGCGCGGTAGCGCCGTGCTCGTTGGTCCGGTCCGCCACCAGGAAGCGGACCTTGGAGAGGGCCTTGTCGTTGACGCGCACACCTAGCAATGCCGCGCCATGCGCGACCTCGGCAGGCGCCGCCTGCGAAGAAGACCCCACGGCCGCCTTGCCCTTGTTCTTGGCCGGACTCATCGTCGGAGAAGAGATGAGCGCGGCGCGGGGAGAAGCTGGAGGAGAAAGGAGTAGAACGCGCCGGAGAGCAGGAGCAGAGAGCTCGGGGCGGATGGCTTCTGCGAGAAAGAATGGGAGCAGTAACGGCTCCCTGCTTCGGCGCGAAGGCTTTATGTCCCGTCGAGGAGCAGTTACCGGGGTGTGGTGGGACCCCCCACGACGCACGCCCCAGATCGTGCGCGACCGTTGCTCGTCAGAGTGACGCGTGGCTCGGCCCGGCCGGACACTTTGGGCCCACGACGCTTCGGCTACGGACATGGGCTCAGCCGTGCCCATCGCGGGCCCGGGGGCTACTGTCGGCCCAATGAGGACCGGGGTGTGCATAGCCCACTCCCTACAGGCCTCGCCCGTGGGAGATTCGACAAAACGACTAAGGACCAAGCTACCGCTTGGAGAGACCCTCGAGAGGCAACTCCTCTTGAGGGCCTAACGAGGAAGCCAGGCCCTGAAGAGGACCCCGCGCTTCAAGAGACTCCCCAAGGCTCTACACGCCTGGAGAGAGGTCAGCAGGAAACCTCTCCACAGGCCACCACGGCCCTGTGGAGACACTTCGCGGCTAAGCAAGCGCTGCAGGGCGCACATGGCCCCTGCAGCAGCTGCAGAGTGACGCGAGCATCCCAGTTGCCATTCTGATGATAAAGGAGTCAACAAAGCCGCGCCGCCTGCGCCAGGACAGCCAGGACTTTCCTCTTTGGTGATAAAGCGGCTGGACGGCGCAACGCTCCAAGAAGATCGTCATCGTGGGCTCCACCACGACCTCTGCTGCGCCTGCGAGCCGCACTGCACCGTCTGCAGCCTGTCGGCCACGGCGCGCAACTTTAGCACGGATGGACCGCGTCCATGGACGGAGGAACCATGGTGGACTCCCTCCCCTTCGCGTCACTGCCCCGTGGGAGCCCACCGTAAGCACGCTGCGCAAGGAAGAGGCCCGAGGCGCCTATAAAAGGAGCAGGAGCTCCACCGTAGAAGGGGATTTTGATCGATCGATCGGCTGATTGCTTCCTAGACCCGGGGAACCTTAGCCAAGCGCGTAGGATAGCCTACTGCTGGAGGAGGAAGACGACCATTGTGTCCCTCTCCAAGCACCAAACTGCCTCAAGAGAGCCCTCGGCAAGCTCATTGTCCTGTAACCTCCACAGTGCAATGCAGACAAGCAGGAGTAGCGGTGTTACCTCCTCCTAAGGGCCGTGAACCTGGGTACGGGCCGGCGTCCTTCTCTGTCGTGATTGTCCCTCTCCAGGCCCGGCGAGCACCATCGTCGCGCCTCTCGAGGGTCGTTTGACCTCCGCGTTCAGTCCCCCCTTCGAACCTCTCTTCAGGGTGTGACTACCCCTGTTCCGTGGGAGTCACTCTCCGACAGAATCGTCGCCATCGTCACCGTCATCGAGCTGCACTTCATCGGGATCATCATCAACATCATCTCCACCACCGACACCGTCATCTCCACCGCTCCACTCCGTTCCCGCTGTAACATCTAGGGCTGAATCTTGTGCATTTGATAGGGGAAACTCTCCCGGTGTTGATTACTATTGTTATTGATGCTATTGGGTGGAACCGTTGAATTAAGGTTTATGTTCAGATTGTTACCCATCATTATATCATCTCTGATCATGTCCCGTATGATGTGTTGTGAGTAGTTCGTTTAGTTCTTGAGGACATGGGAGAAGTCTAGATGTTAGTAGTGAACTATGTAGAGTAATATTTAATCGTTTGATATTTAAGTTGTGGTGCTATTCTTCTAGTGGTGTCATGTGAACGTCGACTACATGACACTTCACCTTTATGGGCCTAGGGGAATGCATTGTGTATTCGATTATCAATTGTGGGGTTGCCGGAGTGACAGAAACCTAAACCCCCGTTGGTATTTCGATGCATGAGGGATAGCAGGATCTCAGAGTTTAAGGCTGTGGTTAGATTTATCTTAATTACTTTCTTGTATTTGCGGATGCTTGCAAGGGGTATAATCACAAGTATGTATTAGTCCTAGGAAGGGCGGTGCATTAGCATAGGTTCACCCACACGACACTTATCAAAACACTAAAGATTAATCATCTATATGAAGCGAAAGCACTAGACATAAATCCCGTGTGTCTCAGGAACGTTTGGTCATCATAAGTAAACAAACCGGCTTGTCCTTTGCTCTAAAAAGGATTGGGCCACTCGCTGCAATTATTATTGCCGCGCTCTATTTACTCGCACTTTATTTATCTGCATTATCAAAAACTCCTAAAAACTTGTCTGCTAGTGTTTACAGTGAAATCCTCATCAAAACTGCTTGTCAGCACCTTCTGCTCCTCGTTGGGTTCGACACTCTTATTTATCGAAAGTACTACGATGCACCCCCTATACTTGTGGGTCATCAAGACTATTTTCTGGCGCCGTTGCCGGGGAGTGAAGCGCTATTGGTAAGTGGAATTGGTAAGGAAAACTTTAGCTGTAAGTGCTGTTTTTATTTCGGTCTCCTAATTTGCTTAATTATGGAGAGAGGAACTATTGCTTTCCTGTTTGGAAAGGCTTCTACCACTGCTGAGGTAGAAATTGAGGCGCCACGTGATGAAATAGTGCCATTTAAAATACCTATGAAAATTATTGATCGTGTTATGGATAACCGCTATGAAGGGGATGGAACTGTCCACCCCGATGATCATTTATTGTTTCTACATGAATTATGCGAGTTGTACAGGTGTGCAGGTATTACAATGGACCAAGTTAGGAAGAAATTATTCTCCATATCACTTGCTGGGAGAGCTGCGCATTGGTATAAATTGTTGAAGAACAGGAGTTCTCTGGGATGGGAGGAAATTGTACCTCTCTTTTACTCCAAATTTTATCCTCCAAGTGAGATTCACCAAGATCGGAATTCTATATATAATTTCTGGCCTCATGATGGAGAAAGTATTGCCCAAGCTCGGGGGAGATTGAAGTCACTAATGCTCAAATGCCCCATTCATGAGCTTCCTGGTAATATTATTGTTGATAACTTCTATGCAAGACTCTCTTTTGAAGACAAGACATTATTGGATACTTCTTGTGCTGGATCATTCACTCGTAATAAAGAAGAGTTTAAATGAGATCTTCTTGATCGTATTGAAGAAAATACTGAAGCATGGGAGAACGACAAAGGTAGGGAGTCAGGTATAAAATATGACTTCGAATGCATTAAAACTTTCATGAATACTGATGCATTTCGAAATATTAATAATGCCTATGGTCTTGACTCTCAAGTTGTTGCAAATTATTATAAATCATTTGCTGCTTATTTCGATTTGCCCAAGGATGGCTTTGAAAAATATCATGAACCTTATAAAGATAAACCTATTGCTCCTATAACTAAAAGCATTGAAGCTCATACTGTTGATCATATTATTCCTGAGCCTTATATTGAAAGTATTCCTTTTCCTGTTAAAGTGAAAGAATATTCTGTTATGGCTAGTGTTGTTAACAAGAGTGAAAAGAAATTGATCTTGTTAATATAAAAATTAAAATTGAAACACCTGTGGCTATAGTTAAAGATCTTGTTACTAAAAATGTTGGAGATGAGTATATTATATTTTGCGAAGATGCTTCTAATATTGTTTCTCATCCTAAAAGATCAAGTAAAACTAGTGTTCCTGTGTTATCTATTAAAATTGGTAATCATTGCTATTATGGTTTATGTGATATTGGTGCAAGTTCAAGTGCTATTCCTTATGAGCTTTATAAAGAAATTATGCATGAGATTGGTCCTTGTGAACTTGAAGAAATTGATGTGGTTATTCAACTTGCTAATAGAGAAACTATCTCTCTGAATTGTATTGTTAGAGATGTTGAAGTTTTATGTGGTAAGATTAAATATCCTGCTGATTTTCTCGTACTTGGTGCAGCTGCTAGTAAGACTTGTCCTATCATTTTTGGTATACCTTTTCTAAATACTTGTGGTGCTGTTATAGATTGTAAGAAAGAGAAAATCCTTACTAAATTTGCTGGTGATTCGTATGAATTCAATTTTTCGAAATTTGCTAAAACCCCTTATGAAACCGAATTGCCTAATGAGGATTTTAGAGTAGAACAACTTGCTTCTATTGCTCTTGCTCCTAATAATTTTATGCAACAATTTATGGAAGATCATGAAAGTGAAGTTTTTATGAAAGAAAGGAATGAACTTGAAGAAATATTCCTCCGTCAACCTATTCTTAAACATAATTTACAAGTGGAAGACTTGGGTAAAACACTTCCACCTAAAGAGGATCCTGTCTTTGATTAAAAACCTTTGCCTGATAATCTTAAGTATGCTCAGCTTCATGATAAGAAAATATATCCTGTTATTATTAGTGCTAACCTTTCAGGAATAGA
This sequence comes from Poa annua, assembly GCA_026929855.1. NCBI lineage: Eukaryota > Viridiplantae > Streptophyta > Magnoliopsida > Poales > Poaceae > Poa > Poa annua. The sequence goes on from CM049437.1 coordinate 92,845,729, forward strand.
AGAGGAAAGATTGTTGGAAGTATTGAAGAAACACCGTGGAGCTATGGGTTATACTTTGGATGATTTAAAAGGGATTTCTCCTACTATATGTCAACATTCTATTAATATGGAGCCCGATGCAAAGCCAGTTGTTGAACATCAACGCCGTTTAATACCCAAGATGAAGGAAGTGGTAAAAAATAAGGTATTAAAACTTCTTGATGCTGGTATTATTTATCCTATTGCTGATAGTAGATGGGTTAGTCCTGTGCACTGTGTCCCTAAGAAGGGTGGAATTACTGTTGTGCCTAATGAAAATGATGAGCTTATCCCTCAAAGAGTAGTTGTTGGTTATAGAATGTGCATTGATTTTAGAAAGGTTAATAAAGTTACTAAGAAAGATCATTATCCATTACCCTTTATTGATCAAATGTTGGAAAGATTAGCCAATAAAACTCACTTTTGCTTTCTTGATGGTTATTCTGGTTTCTCTCAAATTGCTGTTAAAACTCAAGATCAAGAGAAAACCACATTTACTTGTCCTTATGGGACTTATGCTTATAGACGTATGCCTTTTGGTTTATGTAATGCTCCTGCTACTTTTCAAAGATGCATGTCTGCTATCTTTCATGGTTTTTGCGAGGAAATTGTGGAGGTGTTCATGGACGATTTCTCCGTATATGGTACTTCTTTTGATAATTGCTTGCACAATCTTGATAAAGTTTTGCAGAGATGTGAGGAAACTAATCTTGTTCTTAATTGGGAGAAATGCCACTTTATGGTTAATGAAGGAATTGTCCTTGGACACAAATTTTTTGAAAGAGGTATTGAAGTTGATAGAGCTATAGTGGAGGCAATTGAGAAAATGCCTTGCCCCAGAGATGTTAAAGGTATTCGTAGTATTCTTGGTCATGCTGGTTTCTACAGAAGGTTTATTAAAGATTTTGCTAAGGTATCAAAGCCTCTTACTAATCTCTTGCAAAAAGATGTACCGTTTGTTTTTGATGATGATTGTAAGGAAGCTTTTGAAACTCTTAAGAAGGCTTTAATTACTGCTCCTGTTGTTCAACCACCTGATTGGAATTTACCATTTGAAATTATGTGTGATGCTAGTGATTTTGCTGTTGGTGCGGTTCTTGGACAAAGAATTGATAAGAAGTTAAATGTTATTCATTATGCTAGTAAGACTCTTGATTCCGCTCAAAATAATTATGCAACTACTGAAAAAGAATTTCTAGCTGTTGTTTTTGCTTGTGATAAATTTAGACAATATATTGTTGATTCTAAAGTTATTATTCATACTGATCATGCTGCAATTAGATACCTTATGGAAAAGAAAGAGGCAAAGCCTAGGCTTATTAGATGGGTATTACTTTTGCAAGAATTTGATTTGCATATTGTAGATAGGAAAGGTGCTGAAAATCCTGTTGCTGATATTTGTCTAGATTGGAAAACATTGCATATGATCCTATTCCTGTTAATGATAGTTTTCCAAATGAACAATTGGCTGCAATAAGGGTGAGTTCACGAGATAGTCCTTGGTATGCTGATTATGCTAACTTTATTGTTTCGAAGTATTTGCCTCCAACCTTTTCAGCTCAACAAAGAAGAAAATTCTTTTATGACTTGAGGCATTATTTTTGGGATGACCCACACTTATATAAAGAAGGAGTGGATGGTATTATGCGAAGATGTGTTCCGGAGTATGAACAAAAAGAGATATTGAGAAAATGCCATAGTAGTGCTTATGGAGGACATCACGCTGGAGATAGAACCGCACAAAAGGTTTTACAATCAGGTTTTTATTGGCCTACTCTCTTCAAAGATGCAAGAAAGTTTATTTTATCTTGTGATGAATGTCATAGAGTTGGTAATGTCTCTAGACGTAATGAAATGCCTATGAATTATTCTCTTGTTATTGAACCATTTGATTGTTGGGGATTTGACTTTATGGGTCCTTTCCCTTCTTCAGAAGGTAATACTCATATAGTTGTTGCTGTTGATTATGTTACTAAATGGGTAGAAGCTATACCTACTAAAAGTGCTGATGGTGAGACATCATTAAAAATGCTTCAAGATATTATTTTCCCTAGGTTTGGTGTTCCTAGATATCTCATCACTGATGGAGGTTCTCATTTTATTCATGGTGGTTTTAGAAAAGTTCTTGCTAAATATGGTGTTAATCATAGAATTGCTTCAACTTATCATCCTCAAACTAGTGGGCAAGTAGAATTATCAAATAGGGAAATTAAATCTATCTTGCAAAAGACTGTTAATAGAACGAGGAAGAATTGGGCTAGTAAATTAAATGATGCATTGTGGGCTTACAGAACTCCTTATAAAAATCCCATGGGTATGTCTCCTTATAAAATGGTCTATGGAAAAGCTTGTCACTTGCCTTTAGAATTAGAACACAAAGCTTATTGGGCAGTGAGAGAACTAAATAGAGATTTTAAACTTGCTGGTGAGAAAAGATTACTTGATTTGAGTTCTTTAGATGAATGGAGAAGTGAGGCCTATGAAAATGCTAAACTCTTTAAGGAAAAAGTTAAGAAATGGCATGATAGGAGAATCCTTAAGAGAGAGTTTCATGTTGGTGAGAAAGTTCTATTGTATAGCTCTCGTCTTAGATTCTTTGCAGGGAAGTTACTCTCCAAATGGGAAGGACCATATGTTATCGTGGAAGTGTTTCGTTCGGGTGCCATAAAAATTGCTTCACTTAAGGATGATTCTACACAAGTGGTAAATGGACAAAGACTCAAGCATTATATTTCTGGAGATTCTTATAATGAAGATGTTGATATTATTCAAGTAATTACTCCGGAAGCTTTTATTAAGGAACATATTTCTGAGTCTGCAGAAGCTGAATTGGAAAAGGTATAGTTTCGGTAAGAAAAAGTTCGCGAATTTAATTTTGGGATATAGAATATTGATATTTAGAAAATATGGAAAAATACGAGACCAAAACGAGCACGAGACGGTGCCCGAGGCACCGCCATCAGGTGGTGGCGTGGGCCCCATGCTGGCCGCGCCAGCCCCTGAGGTGGGCGCCTCGGAGTCCGTCTCCTACCCGTTTTCGCCCTGTTGCCTTCCTTTTGTTGCATATGTTTTTGCTATATAATCTCCCGAGACCCACGAGGTCCGTATATCGTGTTTTCGACGTGTTTTTGTTTCAAGCTGTTTCTGCCAGATTGCAACCTTGGATCTAGAACCATTATATCTTCGTCCGAGCCCTCCAAGGACAGTTTCTTTGCGAACGTCGTCAACCCGTATTTAAACGAGTTGAAGATGCATCCCAAAGAGTTGCTGAAAGGAAGGGAAGGTTCAAGTTGAGGACGTTCAGGGCCCCCAAGGAGAAGGGAGCATGGAGGATAAGATAAAGAGTCTGGAGCAAGAGGTTTTCAAATACAGGAAGATGGCGGAACGTGAAGTGGACATCGTTCACCGGATCGTGGCTGAACTTATTGCCAAGCATGAGGAGGAAACTGCAAAGCTCTGGGAGGATATCTTCTCACTCCATAAGACTACCTAACTATCTCCAAGCGCAACTCTACGATGTTTAGAATCAAAACTGTGAGTATGAAACCAGGTTTAAACGCATAAGTGCTGCTCCAAGTTTCAGGATACTCGAGACCAAGTCATCTTTTGTTGATGGAGAGCCCCTACCTTGGAAATTGGATGAAGAAGATTCTTCTCCAACGCCATCTCAGGAGTAATTCGTCATCGGTATTGGCATCTCCCTTATCTTGTTCCAAGCTTGGGGGGAGTGCCGCGGTATCACACCATTATCTTTTATCGTTTACCTTTTAGTAGTGTCATATCATGAGTAGGGAAGTTATCTTATATGATGGTTTGCAATGTGGAAGTATCTCTCTTTTAGTTGGTTATATATCTATGTATCCCTTGGTGTGAGTTGTCGTTATGGAATATTAATGAGAAGTGTTATCGTTTACTTTCTGCACACTTTATTTTAGTTTGCAACTTCTAATATATATGATTGATCTTGTTATTAGTATTGATATCACTTTGGGAACATATAGTAAATCTTTTGGTTTTGGCAAACTTAGCATTGGTTAGTAGCTACAATACTTTGAGACTTGAAGGGAGAAAAATAATTACATGTAGATATAGTATCCATTTATCTTTCTCACTTATAGATGATAAGTTTAGTATTCGCAATTTAAAATTGTTTGTGCTTCCAAGTAAGAATTGCATGATTGTTCTTTGCTACATGTATGTTTGTATCCTTCAACTCTTATGCTTGCTACCCAACCTTGCTAGCCAAAGACCTGTACCGAGAGAGAATGCTTCTCATACATCCAAACCTTCAGCCAAAACCTTTGTCACATGTGTCCACCATACCTACCTATTATGTGGTATTTTGCGCCACTCCAAGTAAATACTTCATGTGCTATCTTTATTCAAAACTACTATCCCTTATTTGTGTCAATGTTTATTAGCTCATGAGGAAATAATAGTTGAGTTTGTTATCTTCCATGCTAATTAAGTAATCCATGACTTGCATGCTCCATCTTCTCGTCACTAATATTGCAAAGAGCTGGTTAGACCACTATAATATCAAAAGGCTTGAGAAAGTTAAAAATAGACACTCCTCCATGGTTTGAGATTGATTGGTGGGCACCCGAGGATTCGGCTAGCCATGGTTTGTGAAAGCAAAGGTTGGGAGGAGTGTCAGGATATATAAATAAAGTGCATATTATAAATGCCTGTTACTAAACAATTCGGAACCGCTCTCAACTTGCTTTGTATGGAAGATGACAAGAACTCTATTACCATTCGTTGACAACGACAAACACCACTCAAAAACTTATTCTTATGCTCTCTATGTGATTTCAAAACCTATTAAAACTAAAAGCTCTAGCACATGCTTGTATCTCTGCTTCCCTCTGCGAAGGGCCTATCTTTTACTTTATGTTGAGTCAGTAAACCTATCTCCTTCTATCTTAAGCAAGCATTTGGGTTGATTCTGATTCAACCATCTATACATGTATACCGTGAATCATGTCTTTTATTCTTCCTTGTGTAGCACATTGTTGTTATCTAATAAATATGACCTTGGGAGTTAGCAACTAATAAAGAGGGCTGTTTTGTAGAGTAAGCTCAATATGTTCATTGTTCTCTGACCAAGAACGAAGTTTGCCAACACCAACTATGGTTTTCTCTATTCACCTTATTGTGATTTGCCTTTACTTGTTACAAGTTGAGTTATATGAATGGAGTTATTATCTAAGATGACTTGTGTATTAATAGATGTGATGCTTCTTGTCCGTATATTGTTTATCGACACTTCACTCCATAAACCTGTGGTCATGTTTACTGAGCTCAGCTTTTGCTTGGGGACAAGCGAGGTCTAAGCTTGGGGGGAGTTGATACGTCCATTTTGCATCACTATTTTATATCATAATTTACTGTTATTCATTGATATATTTCATATTTGGAGATGATACTTATGTTATTTCATCTATTTTGCATGTTTGATGATTGTTGGGGGATGAATCACCGGAGGCTGGAATCTGATGGAAAAAGCACCGTCAAGATACATTATTTGCAAAGCTCAGAAAACAAAAAGGAGAATGCCAAAAGTCTTAACTTTCCAGATGACGAAGGAGGCCAAAAGGGGGGAGCCAGATGGGCCACAGGGGGCCCACCTCAAGGGGTGGCGCGGCTCCCATGCCTGTCGCGCCGCCACATGAGCTGGCCGCCCTGGCCCACTTCTGGCAGTGCCCCTTCGCGTACATGACCCCCCCCAGAAAACCTAAGATACGGGGGTTGGACGAGAAACAGAGCCGCCGCCTCCACGAGGCGGAAACCACCGAGAGAGAAAAGCTCTCCGGCAGGCTGCGAAGCTGCCGGGGAAATCCCTTCCCGGAGGGGGGGGGGGGGGGGGGGGGAATCGTCACCGTCATCGAGCTGCGATCATCATCACCATCATCTCCACCGCCGACACCGTCATCTCCACCGCTCCACTCCGTTCCCGCTGTAACATCTAGGGCTGAATCTTGTGCATTTGATAGGGGAAACTCTCCCGGTGTTGATTACTATTGTTATTGATGCTATTGGGTGGAACCGTTGAATTAACGTTTATGTTCAGATTGTTACCCATCATTATATCATCTCTGATCATGTCCCGTATGATGTGTTGTGAGTAGTTCGTTTAGTTCTTGAGGACATGGGAGAAGTCTAGATGTTAGTAGTGAACTATGTTGAGTAATATTTAATGGTTTGATATTTAAGTTGTGGTGCTATTCTTCTAGTGGTGTCATGTGAACGTCGACTACATGACACTTCACCTTTATGGGCCTAGGGGAATGCACTGTGTATTCGATTATCAATTGTGGGGTTGCCGGAGTGACAGAAATCTAAACCCCCGTTGGTATTTCGATGCATGAGTGATAGCAGGATCTCAGAGTTTAAGGCTGTGGTTAGATTTATCTTAATTACTTTCTTGTATTTGTGGATGCTTGCAAGGGGTATAATCACAAGTATGTATTAGTCCTAGGAAGGGCGGTGCATTAGCATAGGTTCACCCACACGACACTTATCAAAACACTAAAGATTAATCATCTATATGAAGCGAAAGCACTAGACATAAATCCCGTGTGTCCTTAGGAACGTTTGGTCATCATAAGTAAACAAACCGACTTGTCCTTTACTCTAAAAAGGATTGGGCCACTCGCTGCAATTATTATTGCCGCGCTCTATTTACTCGCACTTTATTTATCTGCATTATCAAAAACTCCTAAAAACTCGTCTGCTAGTGTTTACAGTGAAATCCTCATCAAAACTGTTTGTCAGCACCTTCTGCTCCTCGTTGGGTTCGACACTCTTATTTATCGAAAGTACTACGATACACCCCCTATACTTGTGGGTCATCACGCCACCACGTGGTGACATGGCCTCGAGCCTCGTCTCGTACTCATTTTCGTATCGTAATTTTCCATATTTTCTAAAAACTAGTAAAATATATTCCAAAACGTAAAACGTGAACTTTTCCTTACCGAAACTGTACCTTTTTGAAATTAGCTTCTGCAGTCCCAGAAGTTTGCTTTCTAATAAAAACTTTCGGAGTAATCACTTGAATAATATCAACATCTTCATTATAAGAATCTCCAGAAATATAATGTTTAAGTCTTTGTCCATTCACCACTTGTGTAGAATCATCTTTAAGTGAAGCAATTTTTGCACCCGAGCGATATACCTCCACAATAACATAAGGTCCTTCCCATTTGGAGAGTAATTTTCCTGCAAAAAATCTAAGACGAGAACTATACAATAGAACTTTGTCACCAACATGAAACTCTCTCTTAAGAATTCTCTTATCATTCCATTTCTTAACTTTCTCTTAAAAAAATGGGACATTTAATTATGTGCCCCTCGTTCCTTAGTACTACTCACTTTTCCCCACGGTCGAAACTTTTGCTCACTTTTCCCCACTTCCTTAGCCGAAACTCTCACAAATGCTTATAGCGGTCGTTTGCCGTCTTGACCGCTAACTCTGACCGCGCTAGGCTGCGTTGTGGCGGTCTTGAACGTGCATTGACAATTAGGACTCGTCATCGTTATTCCGACCCGTGGGACCAGCGAATTGCATGCACCCCGTCCCACTTAAACTTACAAGTGGGGCCAGCGGCGGCGGAGTGCTTGCATGCAGCCGTACGTGCGCGTCCATGCCTGTGCTCGCCGTCCCGTGCCTTCAATGGCGTTCCCCCCGGCCGGCAAAAAGCTGCCTCGCCGTCCACACTGCCGGCCCGGGCGCGCATCTGCTCCGCCGTCCTCGCGTCTCTCTTGCCTACTCTGTCATGCTGCAAGCTGAGGAGTCTATAGCCGAATCAATGCCCGGTCGCCATTACTGCTGTCTAGACCGCGACACCGTGCAGACCGCAAATGGCTTTAAAAGGAGCCATCTCCTTGCCCATTGCGCTCACAAATCCCCTCTTCCTCTCCTAGACACCTTCGCCCAGTCCCTTATCTCTCCATGGCTCGTGGTGATGGCAGCTCCACTCCCAGCTCGATCCGCCGCCACCGCCGCCGCCACGTCCCCTATCCTTGGTTTCTTGAGGCGAGCGAAAGAAGCGGCATGGGGGGTGGTCGTGGGCGTGCGCGTACTCCTCCAAGTTCGAGCAGGAGGCGAGCGAGGGAAGCGGCATGTCTGGTGACCCAGCATACCACTGCATGGTGTAGTATGCTATAGTCGTTGACATAGCACCAATGGATCACCGTCCACCAGTGTTACGTCCATCAGAGTGGTACAACAGAAACATCGCAGGTCCAAGACATGACTATAGAATTACAAACAAAAGATCCAGAACAGAAGATCCTTAGAACCTCCTCGAGACAATGAGGCAAGGCCCTAATAAGAGAAGATCAAATGGAAAATCTCAGAGAACTAACATATACTAAGCCTAATGCTAATACTGCTAGGCTTGCGATTGCGCTATAGCAACGCCTACAGAGATAGGTTCTATGACTAGGAATCTGTCCTCTTCTACACTACGCCTTCATTTGTCCTCCATCTTCTCTCAATTGCTTCAACTCGATGTAGTTGCCTTCTGTGGTATCTTGAGTTTATCCTCCAGTGTTGCCTTCTCGAGGTTCTTCATGTCTAAGAAGGGGTTCAAGAGGCAAGGGTGAGTAACAGCATGATAACCCACAAGTATAGGGGATCGCAACAGTCTTCGAGGGAAGTAAAACCCAAATTTATTGATTCGACACAAGGGGAGACAAAGAATACTTATAAGCCTTAACAGCGGAGTTGTCAATTCAGCTGCACCTGGAAAAGCACTAGTAACAGGGGTGATGTGAAAGCAGCAGTAATATGAGAGCAATAGTAATAGTAACACAGCAGCAGTAGCAGTGACACAGAGGCAATGGCACCAGAAAATATTCAAGTGCGTAGTTGACTGTAGAGCAATGATGATGACAGAAGGACCGGGGTTCCCAGCTATCTACACTAGTGGTAACTCTCAAAGAACAAGTGTTGGGTGAACAAATTACAGTTGGGCAATTGACAGTATTGAAATAACATTAAGATAGAACATCAGTTTATTAATCATGTAGGCATGTTTTCCATATATAGTCATACGTGCTCGCAATGAGAAACTTGCATAACATCTTTTGTCCTACCAGCCCGTTTGCAGCGGGGCCCCAAGGGAAACTACTGGTAATTAAGGTACTCCTTTTAATAGAGCATCGGAGCAAAGCATTAGCACTTAGTGAAAACACGTGATCCTCATATCTAAGCCATCCCCTCCAGTTATCCCAGTTGCTGTCACTCTGGGGCCTCGGGTTCCGGACAGAGACATGTGCAAACAACTTGTAGATACAATCTAAGCAATAATTATAGAGCTTAAATCTACGATCATGCCACTCGTGCACTAGTGACAAGCATTAAACACAACAAGATTGCAGCAACAATAACTTCACAAACTTGTAGATAGACTGATCATAATGTAACAATTCATCGGATCCCAACAAACACAACACCGATTACATCATATGGATCCCAATCATGTAAGACAGCTCATGAGATCATTGTATTGAAGTACATGGGATAGAGAGTACCAACTAGCTACAGCCAAGAACCCGTAGTCCATGGGGGAACTACTCACAAACCATCATGGAGTCGAAGTGGAGGCGGTGGAGTCGATGGAGATGGCTCCGGGGGTCAATCCCCGTCCCGGCAGGGTGCTGGAACAGGAACTTCTGACCCCCGAAACTTATCTTTGATGGCGGCGGCGCTGCGGAACTCTTCTCGAGAAAAGGCTCGCGTGTTAGGTCTTAGAAATCTGGGGGTATAAGTAGGCGAAAGGGCGAAGGCGGTCGAGGCCCGAGGGCCCCACACCCTATCCTCGCGCGGCAGAAGGGGGGGGGGGGCGCCGGGAGGGGGTGTGGGCCCCTCGGGGCTCCCCTCCGTGTCTTCTTCGGTGTTCAGGAACCTCCTGGGAAAAATAAGAACTTTGACGTTTTGTTTGTCCAATTCCGAGAATATTTCCTTAACAACTTTTCTGAAACCAAAAACAGCAGAAAACATGCAACTGGCACTATGGCATCTTGTTAATAGGTTAGTCCTAGAAAATGCATAAAATGATATAAAAGTGTGTATAAAACATGTAGCAATTGGTATAATATAAGCATGGAACATAAGAAATTATAGATACGTTTGAAACGTATCACAGCGTTACCCAGCAAGTTCAATATATAAGGTGGGAAGTTTGATGCATAAATATAGACACAGACAATGGATTGTCGTAGGCTAATGCAAGTTTTCGAAAACATTTCTTCAAAAGGTTGCTTTTATTCTAAAGAACTATGTCCGTCAGGAGTCACAGGTGCTAGTGCTTTGAGGAGCCTCCTTTCCTGCTGCGTTCGTCGTTCCGTCCTGGAACGTGGAGTAACATGTCACATTCATACACTCTGCAGAGGTGCGCTGCTTTACCCATAAGAGATCAACGCCTTGTTGCACAACCGGGCGAATCTTTCCCATCCACACTTCCGAGGTGTGGGGCCCAGTCGGTGATCCAAGCCAATCACTGCGCCTTTCCACCATCCTCGCACACCCCCCATTACTTCAGTTGCAGGCTAGAGGAAACCCGTCATCTCATGCCTGTTGACTATTTGGAAACCGCATCAAATCATTCATGAAGCCAACCTTCATAGATGCTAGAAGCCACAACCCAGAGGTGAGGTTATTATCCGAGCCACCTCAAGCTCATGAGCGGATTTACCACCGCCTGGCTTGTACTATGCATCTGTTGGTGTACGAGAGGAAAAGGGTACAGCTGATGAACGGAAGTTGACCACCTAGAGGAGGGGGGGGGGGGTGAATAGGTGGTGACGTGACCAATTTTTATTACTTTTTCAGTTTTAGGCTTGCGAAATGTAGATTTTCTAGATGTGCTGCTAAGTGAAAAGGAGTGCTACACGAAAAGGAAACAAAGCAGGAATGATAAACAGATAATGCGATGAAGGAGAGAGGAACGAGACAACCAAAGGAACACTCGGAGACGATGATTTTATCCCGAGTTCCACCACATAGGTGTACGTCTCGTTGGAGGGGTGTGAGCAACCACAAAGGTTAGCTCAACGCCACAAAGGCCTCACCCTATTCTCCGATGAATTCGACCACAAAGGTCCGAATCCACCCTTCCACTAAGGACTCCTTTAAGGGCGGAGAAGGTCCCGTACAAATTCGTGAGGCACACACCCACAACTGAATCGGGGGCTCTCACTAAGACCACAAGAGGTCAATTCCACAAAGGATCCACAAAGGAACAAGTACAACAAGGATGAATCTAGCTATCCACAAAGGAAACCCTAGATTCGTGGCCCCTCAAGATATGGAGGGTGAAAGTGAAATCCCTTCGGTGGCGATGTAGTTCGGCGTCTTCTCCTCCGTATCTCCAACTATCAATGGATTTGGTTGGCTAGATAGGGAGATCCATGGGAAATGAGCTTCAGCAGCAATGGGGGCGATTTTGATCTGAGAGCTGGTCTGCTGGAGGTAGGTGGAGGGGTATTTATACCCGTCCCCGAGTTCTGACCGTTGTGGAGCCGCCAGCTCGGAAATTTCCGAGTTAAGGTTCAGAAATTTCCGGACTGAAGACCGAAAATTTCCGGGCTACGGAAATCTCCGCGAGGAGTTCCGACGGATCTTCGACAGAAGGCAGTACGAGTCCAGCTTCTGACTTGGCGATGAACTTGATCGAGCAGTTCGGAAATTTCCGGACTCCCATCGGAAATTTCCGGGTAACTGAAATTTCCGCCTGAAATTCCGACTGAGAAGCTCTGAGAGGCAGTACTTCTTGTCAAACTGGACTTGGTGAAAAATCTTCGGCGACTCGGAAATCTCCGGACAATGGCCGGAAATTTCCTGAAGGATTTCCGACTGAAAGGCTCTTGAGTCCAGTACTGGCTATACTTCTTGACTTAGCGAAGAACTTGAGCAGACCGGAAATTTCCGGACCCCGGAAATCTCCTCCTAGATTTCCGGTTGATATCTGAAGGGTGCAGTACTGAAAATTCCAGACACTTAAAAACATAATGTGATCAAACACACTAGCACACCTGTTCTAAAACCTGCATAGATCATCACAAACATTAAACCAACCTTTTGTGTTGTCATTAGTCACCAAAAAACAAGGAGTGCAAAGAATGCACTTTCAATCTCCCCCCTTTTCGTGAATGATGACAACACAAAAGGAGAACGGATTTGCAAAATATAGACGGACTCCCCCTAAGTGTGTGAATTATCTTGAGGATGTTTTTTAATACAAAATGCACACAACTTAGGATCAACATTCCCCCTAGATTTTACAAACCACGCAAGCATAGCAAATATATCCACATAAACATAGCATAACATGCAAAGATCAAAAAAATATAACTAGAGTTATTACAATAAAATTTTAGAGGATCTCATGTCTCACAAACATGGCACGAATAGAAGTTCAAGAAGATTGGGAGCACTTAAACAAAGCAAGCGAGACGAAAGAAAAGAGTGCTCCCACCCATGCAAATCCCGTGAGTCCTATATGAAACACTTCTCCCCCTTTGGCATCAAGATACCAAAAAGGGAAGAAGCATCCACTAGCGTCCCAAGACTCAAGAATCAGAATCCTGCTCATCATCGTCCTCATCATCATCAGCAGCTTCTGGGTCCACATCTTCATCCTCAGGCACATCGCTGTCCCATGTGAATCCCACTGTATCCTGAGAATTCCGCTCATCAAAGGGCACCAAGGGCTTCTAGGGTTTCTTGGGAAGGGGCATCTTCAAGTGAGCTCGAATCTCTTCCTGATGTTTGAGAATGCGGTGGTTCTGAGAGTAGATGGCATAGTTCTCACTATGTAGGCAGCAGTTCATGTTCATCACCTTATCCATGGCACGAACAATCCATGGGCGACTCTTCTTGACAGCCTTTTTGATGTTGGGGTGACGTGGTTGACGAGTTGGGCCACCAAACACATCATCCTCATTGATCTCTTGAATTGTAGCTTGCTTTTGCACCACATGAGCTTGCTTTTGAATGAGGTTGGCGGCTTTGTGGGGAATGCAGCCAAGAGCAAGATCCAAATTGCTGCCATCTTCCTCAGAGAATAGGTACTTGCGCTTGATGAGAAGCATCACATATGGAGCATAGGGGGGAACTTTCTATCATACACGGCTTGGCTCATTTCTTCGAAGATAAAGTCCATGATGTCAATCTTGTAGTCTTCCTTGTCAAGATCATACTCGCCTTGAAATGCTTCATGGGCTTTGGCCATTAAGTTCACTAGGCCTCTGGCAATGTTGTCAGCGTTGCCCGCGATGGGAGCAATAGTATGGCGAAACATGCGGAGAAGAATGTCATAAGTGGGCAGCAATCCATGCTGCGAGCCAATCATGCCACCAGGCATATGTAAGTCAGCCATGATGTGCTTGTTGCAGGCAACGTCGTGGAGATGCATCCTCTCACCTGCGGCCACCGAGCTACCATTGAAAGAGCAGCCGAGAATCCTTGCAAACTCACGGAAGGAGGAGGACAACTGCTGCCTCCCAGTCATCCAAGTCATCCCAATGTCCTCGGAAGAATCAAACACAACTGTGGCATAGAACTGTTGAATGAGAGACACATTGTAGTTGCACTCTGTCCTCATAAGATGTTCCAGGCCCATAACTCTGCATACTTAAATAGCTCCCCCAAAATAAGCAGCCTTCTTCAAAAGTTTGTCAAAGTCGATCCATCTCATTGGGCAAACTGGCTTGTCATTGGAGAATTTGAGATACACCTCCCGATAGAGCCAAGCCATCTCTGTGCAGTAGAACTTGGGGTCATCCTTCTCAACGGCATAGGACAGCTCACTACGCCACTTGCGAAAACTGGCCTTGTTGAAATCAGACAAGTTCAGCTCGGGCTTCTTCTTCTTGTTGGCACCGCTGGGCTTTCTAAGAGATGCAGCAGGAGGGAGCTCACTCTAATCACTTGATGGATCACTAGGTGGCCGAGAATGAACCCCTTTCAGACGAATGGCCATTGACTTGGTGCGACCTCCCCGTGAAGAAGAACCTGCAAACAAACAGCATAGAGTAGATCGAAAGCAAGGGGGATAAGCACTCATATCCAGGAAGGCAAAGGGAACAGTACAAGAACTGTTGAAAGTTCGCAGAACTTGTCTGTTTTTCAGAATTTTGAATAGGCCGGAGATTTCCGAGTCAGGTCCGGAAATTTCCGAGGGCCCGGAGATTTCCGGTCTGCGCAATTTTTTTTTGAAAACTAGAACAAATCTATGAACGAAAAAACAGATCTGTGCACGAGGAAGGTAGAGCAAGCCTAGAGGAGCAGTTCTACCAAAGGAAACGAGAAACAACCTCCTAAATCGGCTAGGTTAAACGAAAATAGATTTTGTCCTAGATTTGAAATGAGAGGAGTTACCGGAAGATATGGCGAAAACCGCACGGAGGAGAACGATCCCCTCGACGAGGAGAAGCATATCCGGTGAAGAACCGGAGAGAATGATGGAGAAACGGCCCATGGAAGGATTGGGGAAGAGCTTTTTTTCGGCCGGAGAGAGAAAGAGGAGGCACGGGGGTGGATGAACTGTTCGGTTCGAACAGCCCACCCCGTGCCCTATTTATAGCCAGAGTAGCTTGGGTCGGAAATTTCTGGACTTTAGTTAGGAAATTTCCGGACACCGGAAATTTCCGGTTCAAAACTCGATATATGCAGTACCGAGTTTTGAAACGGACTTAGTGATGGAAATTAGCGGAGTCATCGGAAATGTCCGGACTTGGTTCGGAAATTTCCGGGCCTCGGATATTTCCGGCTCTATTTCCGGTTCAAATTCGGCAGAGTGCAGTGCTGAATTTGAAAAGGACTTAGGTGCCGAGAAATCTCAGGGACCGGATATTTCCGAGTCGCATTCGGAAATTGCCGGTCACCAGAAATTTCCGGGACTATTTCCGGTCAAAATCCAGCAAAGTGCAGTGCTGAGTTTTGAAAGGACTTAGTCTCGAAAATTTCGAGTGACCCGGAGATTTCCGAATGTGGCTCGGAGATTTCCGCCCAACCCAAACAACACAATAGACAAAAGGACATGAGTGAGAGTTAGGCAAGTCTTGAGAAGGAGAAAGGCTTAGGATAGAGAAACAAACTGTTGATGGTACTTCACACTCAAACTCCAAAACCACTAAAACACAAGAAATACCAACTTGAGTGTGTTTTCCACAAGAGCCCCAAAAAGCGAATGAAATCCAAGGAAAAACCAAATGAGATCCAACTCTTTCAAAGAAGAGGTGGTGGCCTAAGCCACCGTGTATGAGGTTATAGCATGGTACCGCGAAGATGTATCTTGGGTCCATAACTACTTCTCAACATTTAAGCTCACAAATTATGGATTAATTTGAAGTTTATCAATGATTCATTGCTATATGCATAATAGGGGGAGGAAAAATCCAATGTGTTAGGAAAACACTCCTCCTAAATCCATGCGTACATCTACACCAAATAAAGCATTAAACGTCAGTGTGTGTGCACAATTATCAAGCAAAAGTCCGAGAATCCACGATATTCAACTCATTCCTCAAGTAACAAAACCGGGTTTTGTCAAGGGGCTTCGTGAAGATATCCGCCAATTGATCCTTTGTACCAACTGTCGGCCCAGTAGAATCCAGGGTGTGCAGGGCCCGCTCTCCACAGCCCTCGCACGCGACGGTGTCGAAGGAATGACTAAGGACCAAGCGAAACGCTTGGAGAGACCCTCGAAAGGAAAAGTCCTCGAGAAGGCTTGAAGGGGCAGCGAAGGCCTGAAGAGGCTCCTCCCGAGGCTGCCCCTCTACAAGGCTCTCTCCCTTGGAGAGTAGTCAACACGGATCCCTCTACAAGGCCGCCCAGGCCCTGTGGAGATACTTCGCTACGAAGCAATCGCCGCAGAGCGCACATGGCCTCTGCCACGGCCGCAGAGTGACACGCGCGCCTGCGCGCGGTGACGACGACGCCACAGTTACCCTTCTGGTGATTAAAGGGGTCAACAAAGCTGTGCCCCCTGCGCCGGACTACGAAGCCTTCCCCTTTGGTGATAAAGCGGATGGCCAGCGCTACGCTCCAACGACGAAGCCACCGTGGGCACCCCCATGATCTCTGCGGCACCAACTGGCCGTCCTGGGCGGACGGTGGCTTTCCTGTCTCCAGGACAGGCTTTACGACGATGGATCGAGTCCATGGACAACTCGGCAGCGGTGCACCCCGCTCCTCCTTTTCATCGCCATGTGGGAACCCTTCCGCTGCGCAGGACGCAAGGATGAGGCCCGGGGCGCCTATAAAAGGAGAGGGAGCACCTCCGTAGCAAAGGGACGAAGGATCGAGGATCGAGCAATCGACACTCCACCATAGCTTAGCCTAGCCTAGCGTACTCGAGGAGGAACAAGACCTTAGCTTCCCCTCCTTGAGCTCCGCACTGCCACAAGAGAGTCCTCGGCAAGCTCATTGTACAAGCAGGAGTAGCGGTGTTACCTCCTCCTGAGGGCCGTGAACCTGGGTACGGGCCGGCGTCCTTCTCTGTTGTGACGTCCCTCCTTAGGCTCGACGAGCACCGTCGCCGTGCCGGTTTAGGGTTGATTGACCTCCGTGTTCAGTCCCCTTCTCAAACTACTCTTCAGAGTGTGACCACCCCTGTCTCGTGGGAGTCACTCTCCGACATTTGGCGCGCCAGGTAGGGGCCGAACCTAGGCGCGTCTTCTACCTTCAACCAGCCTCCGCGCCATGACGGACACCCACACGACACGCGCCAAAAGGCGCGCAGCTGACAGGGCTCATACTGAGCTCGGCAGCGCCCCCACTCGCGGCCGCCGCGGCCGCCCTCGCACGGCGGAGCGCGCGAACACCGGCCCGCACGTGGAAGAGCCCGAGAGCGAGAACAACCGCAACGGCGACCACCGCGACGACAGGGACGCCTCCCCGGAGCACCACGATGATTCTGAGTCCTCGCATCCGTCTCGGCGCCAAAGCGCGTCTTCTCAGGGGCAACCAGAGCCCACGCCACACACCGCGCTTCTCATGGCCCAGGAGCTTCTCCGCTACCGGCCTAGCGCGGAGGCTCACGACCAGTGGCTCGACCGCCTTCACCACCTCGTCGACGTCGCGACGACGCGCCCCGCTCTGTCGTGCTCGCTGGTTCACCACTCTGGCCGCGCCGGAACGGCCGCGCCGGATGCACCCCCGCCACCGCCGGGACCACCTCCGGCTGCAGCGCAGAGGGCTCCCTCTCATGCGTCCTCGCCACGCGACTGCCAAATCGTGCAGCGCACCGCGCCTGACGCGCGAGTGGGAATGGAGCGCTGGAGGGACCTCCAGAACCGCCTCGTCGTGGAAATCGGCCAGGCGGGGCAGCAGAACCGCAGGGCTCTCCAGGGTGGAATCACCACGTATGCCACCGGCTGCATGGCCTTCACCCGCGCTCTGCGTCGCGTGGTTTGGCCACAGAAGTTCATGCCTGCCCTTCCCAAGGGTTTCGACGGGTCGAGCAACCCCATTGAGTTCCTGCAGCTCTACACCACCTCTATCCAGGCTGCAGGAGGGGACGACAAGGTCATGGCCAACTGGTTCTCCCACGCGCTTAGGGACTCCGCGTTGTCATGGCTCCTCAACTTGCCTGAAGACTCCATCGACTCGTGGGAGTAGCTCTGCAGGCAGTTCGTCGCCAACTTCAAGGGCACATACGAGCGCGCGCTCACCCACAACGACCTGCGCACGATGGTGCAAAGGAAGGATGAGACCCTCCGCAAGTACATCCAGCGCTTCAGCCAAGTGCGCAACAAGACCCCGAACATCCCCGACACACAGGTCATTGCCGCCTTCAGAGAGGGCGTCACAAACCGCAGGATGCTCGAGAAGCTGGGCATTCACGACAGGCTCACCTATGTGGTGAAGCTGTTCGACCTCGCTGACAAATGCGCCAAGGCTGAAGAGGGACTCCTCTTCGTCAAGATGAGCCAGCGGGGGGACGACCAGGCCGAGGGATCGAAGAGCCACAAGAGGCGGGAAGAAACCAAGCGCAAGACCACCGCTGTCCTAGCGGCTGAGCCAGCCGCCAAGTACGCCCGCAGAAACTCCCCTGAGCCTGGCGACAAAGAAGCGGACAACCGCCCATTCTGCGTCTACCACAACAGGCGCGGCCACGCCACAGAGAACTGCTTCGACCTCAAGAG
Source organism: Poa annua (assembly GCA_026929855.1). Taxonomy (NCBI): domain Eukaryota; kingdom Viridiplantae; phylum Streptophyta; class Magnoliopsida; order Poales; family Poaceae; genus Poa; species Poa annua. The sequence goes on from CM049437.1 coordinate 92,863,909, forward strand.
GCTGAGCAGAGAGCGCGAGCGAGAAGAAGGCAGCGGGAGCCGCGGCAGAGGCCGCGGCTACCGCAGAGGCGGACGCAATGGCAGCTACCAGAAGCCGCCAGGCACTCAAGCCAACGCCGCCGAGAAGAACAATAACCTCCCTGACGAGGAAGATGGAGGCTATCAGGCCCCAAGGGGGGCTATGGCCTGCATCCTCGGCGGAGCTCAGGCGCCCAAGTCGGACAACCAGTTCAAGCAGTTCGCCCGTGAGCTCAATGCTGCGCTCCCGAGCGCCGAGACCTCCAGGCCCCTCAAGTGGTCTCAGTACACCATCGCCTTCGACGCCGAGGACCACCCCAAGTCGACCAAGACCGTTGGGACCCTCCCCCTGGTCTGCTCCCCCACCATCAACAACATTGCCGTCTCCAAGACGCTCATTGATGGGGGGGCTGGCCTGAACTTCATCTCTGTCGAGACCTTTGAGACGCTTCAAGTGCCCTACGAGTGGCTTATGCCCTCCAGGCCGTTCACAGGGGTCACCAGTGGTTCGATTGAACCTCTAGGGCAGGTCTGGCTGGCCGTCACCTTCGGCATGCAGAAGAACTACCGCACTGAGCTGATCGACTTCGACGTCGCGCACATTGGCCTGCCGTATAACGCCATCCTCGGCTACCCCGCCCTCGCGAAGTTCATGGCCGTCACGCATCACGCCTACAACATGGTCAAGATCCCCGGCAGCGCTGGCACCATCACCATCCATGGTCATATCCTGGATGCCACGCGCGCCGTCGAGAGCGCCTACAAGGCGGCTGGCATGGCGTTCCCGTCTGACGAGGACATGGAGCCTCTCGAGAGTCCCAAGAAGAAGAAACAGATGTTCTCTCAATAGAAAGCTTCCACGAAGAAGGTATCGCTGAGCACCAGTGGCTCGGGGGCTGAGGGCTCCGGGGCTAGCATCACCATAGGCGCTGCCCTGCCTCCCAAATAGGAAAGCGCGCTCGTCGCCTTCCTTCGGGCAAACTCTGCCATGTTCGCATGGACTCCGTCAGATTTGTCCGGTGTACCAAGGGAGGTGATCGAGCACCACTTAGCCGTGTGTCCAGACGCACGCCCCGTCAAGCAAAAAGCGCGCAAGCAAGCCCCCGAGAAGCAAGCATTCATCGTCAAGGAAGTAGAAAAGTTAAAAGCGGCAAATGTCGTCCGTGAAGTCGTGCACCCCTCTTGGCTCTCCAACGGCGTGGTCGTCCCTAAACCCGCTGGAGGAGGCCGACTCTGCATCGACTACACAAACGTCAATAAGGCCTGCCCCAAGGATCCATACCCCATGCCAAGGATAGACCAGATCGTGGACTCCACCGCCGGCTGCGACCTCCTCTGTTTTCTTTACGCCTTCTCTGGTTATCACCAGATCAAAATGGCTAAAGAGGACGAGGAGAAAACAGCATTCCTCACCCCCTGTGGTGTGTATTGCTACACTTGCATGCCTTTCGGCCTGAAGAACGCCGGCGCCACTTTCCAGAGGCTCATGAGGATAGCCTTGGGGGCGCAGATGGGCAGAAACGCAGAAGCTTATGTCGACGACATTGTGGTCAAGTCTCGCGAGGGAGACACTCTCTTGAAGGATCTCGAGGAAACCTTCGCCAGCCTGCGCAAGGTGAACATCAAGCTGAACCCCGCCAAGTGCGTCTTCGGGGTACCTTCAGGCAAACTCCTCGGATTCCTCGTGTCTCACCATGGCATAGAAGCAAACCCTGACAAGATCAAGGCCATAGAAGGAATGCAGCCTCCTCGCCGGCTCAAGGACATGTAGCGCTTAGCAGGCGGCATGGCCAGCCTGGGCCGTTTCATCTCCAAGTTCGGCGAGAGAGCCCTGCCATTTTTCAAGATCATGAAGAAGTCCGGCACGTTCAAGTGGACCCCTGAAGCAGACAAAGCTTTTGAAGACTTAAAGAGGTATCTGGCCAGCCCACCAGTCGTGGTGGCCCCCAGGACAGGCGAACATCTGAAGCTGTACCTATCAGCCACTCCTCAGACTGCAAGCGCCGTCCTGGTGGTCGAAAGGGAAGAGCCAGTCCTCCCCAAGAAAAGCGCTGCCACTCCATGTCCAAAGCCGCCCGACAAAGATCTCGCCAAAGGAGCAGCCTCCACAGACCCACCGCCAGGCCCACAGCCTCAAGCCGAGTCTGCTCCGAACACCCTTGCCGAGACCCCTCCACAGGCGGATCTCGACAAGGGCCCTGAAGAGCCTCCACAGAGAGCTGACGCTGCACCACCATCGACAACCCTTGTCGAGCACCCCGTCTACTTTGTCAGTACAGTACTGCGGGACGCTCGGGAACGGTATCCTATGCAGCAGAAGCTTGTCGTCGCGCTCCTCATCGCCTCCAGGAAGCTGCGACACTACTTCCAGGGCCACCCCATCACGGTGGTCACTTCCTTCCCCCTGGAGCAGATCCTGCACAACCCCAACGCCACAGATCGTGTCGCGGGATGGAACATCGAGCTGCAGTCATCCAACTTGCGCTTCGACACCACAAGAGTCATCAAGGGAAGAGCGCTGGCGGACTTCGTCGCCGAATGGACTGACCCAAGCCCTGAAGAGCCTCGGGGAGAAGAGGCCGAGATCTCCGGAGACACGATGCCCAACCACTGGACCATGCACTTCGATGGAGCCTTCGCCTGCCGCAATGGCGGGGCAGGCATCGTCTTGACCTCGCCCAAAGGCGACAAACTCCACTACGCTGTCCAGCTGTGCTTCACAATTAACAAGATCTCCAACAACATCGCTGAATACGAGGGCCTCCTCACCGGCTTAAGGGCCGCCATCGCTTTAGGCGTCAAGCACTTACTCGTCAAGGGCGACTCCCAGTTGCTTGTCAACTTCTCCAACAAAAGCTACACGCCTAAGGACGACCACATGGCCGCATACCTTGAAGAGGTCCGCAAGCTTGAGAAGCACTTCAGAGGCATGGAGCTCATGCACATCCCGAGGAAAGAGAACCAGGAGGCCGATGACATCGCCAAGCGAGCCTCGCGAAGGCAAGCCTAGCAGGCAGGCGTCTTTAAAGAAAGGCTCACCAAGGCTTCCATAAAGCAGCCACAAGAAGCTACAGCCGCAAGCACAGACGAAGCACTCCCACCACCTCCTGAAGCTGGGGCACCCGATTGTGGTCCTCACACTGGGGAGCGTCTGTTGCTGACAGCGGCTCACCAAGAAACAGGCTGGATTGACGAGCTCAAAGACTACATGGTGAAAGGGATCCTCCCCGAAGAAGATGCGGAAGCAGAGCGAATCGCTCGACAGGCAAAATCCTACTACATCCTCGAGGGAGACCTGTACCGCAAGCGCCCAAATGGGATCGCGCTCAAATGCGTCCCTCCTGAACAAGGCCGAATGCTGATCAAAGACATCCATAGCGGAGAGTGCGGCCACCACTAGTGCGCGCGCACCCTCGCAGGCAAGGTCTTCAGGAGCGGCTTCTACTGGCCGCAAGCGCTTCAAGGTGCGGTCACCATCGTCCAAGCTTGCGGTGCCTGCCAGTACCATGCCAAGCAAATCCATCAGCCGGCGCTGGGGCTCGAGACCATCCCGCTCTCTTGGCCATTCGCGGTCTGGGGGCTGGACATCTTGGGCCCTTTCCCGAAATCGCAAGGGGACTACCGCTACCTCTCCGTGGCCATCGACAAGTTCACCAAGTGGCCCGAGGTCGAACCGACGCGCAGTATACCAGCCGGGGCAGCGGTGAAATTCATCAGGAGCCTGGTCTGCCGCTTCGGGGTGCCTAATCGCATCATCATAGACAATGGCTCGCAGTTCACCAGCGGCATCTTCCGGTCTTACTGCGAAAAACTCGGCATCAAGCTCTGCTTCGCCTCGGTGGCTCATCCACAGAGCAACGGTCAAGCCGAGCGAGCAAATGCGGAAGTCCTCAAGGGCCTCAAGACCAGAAGCTTCAACATCCTCAAGGGCCACGACAAGGGCTGGATCGACGAGCTCCCATCTGTGCTCTGGTCCATACGCACAACTCCCTCAAAGCCAACTGGGGAAACGCCGTTCGCCCTTGTCTATGAAGCCGAAGCAGTCCTCCCCGCAGAAATCAAGCACGGATCCCCACGGGTCCTTGCCTTCCATGAGGACGCCCAAGAGGACCTCCACAACGACGACCTGCTGCTTCTCGAGGGATTGCGCCGCCGTGCCGCCCTCAGAGCGGCAAAGTACCAGCAAGACCTGCGACGCTACCACAGCCGCCATGTGCGCTCACGCACTCTTGAGGCGGGCGACCTCGTCCTCAGGCGAATCCTCTCCAGAGAAGGCCTCCACAAGCTCTCGCCTATGTGGGAAGGCCCCTACAGGGTCTCTCACATCGCCAGGCCTGGTGCTGCGCGCCTCGAGACCGAAGACGGCATCCCCGTCAAGAACCCGTGGAACATCGTGCATCTACGCAATTTCTACCCGTGATCATAGTCACGCCCGTGATCATTGTCACGTCAGACATTTTTTGTCTCTAGAGGGAAACTCACGGCTTCACCTCCAAGCTTCACAAAGCTTCTCCTGAGGGTCAGCCCTCCGAGCTCTCCTGATCATGAGCCACCGCAGGCCGTGGAGAGTCTCAGCCACTAATAGGTGGTCCCCATGCCTCGACATGGAAAGTACGTTAGCTTGGCAACCCCAAGTGTAATGAACCATTTCGTTCCTAAGTGAACTATGCGCTAAGGCGCCATTTCGTTCCTAAGTGAACTATGCGCTGAGGCGCCGCTGTGTAATATTTCGATGGCAAGTTTACTTTCGTCATTTACTTCTCCATGTGCGCTTATATTCTTCCCATGCGCACCTCGCGAGCGGGGGCTGAGTACGGTGCCTGTGCCTCAAGAGCACCCCGACAGCACTGCAAAATCCAAGGGATCCGAGCTCTGGCTAAGGGCATGCTCCCAAAAACACGCCACCTCTCCAAAGGACCTTGGTACTTACTCTCCTCGCAAGATACACCCGAGGAAACCTATAAGCGCACATGAGTCCTCACTACCATGCACTAGCGTTTGGGTTCACCCCTCTAACATCCGCAGGGAGCAAGAGTCCCTCCAAGCTAGTGGAGGAAAAACTCGGCCCCTGGAGGAGAACGCATTGCCAAGGAAAGCCTACGCAGAGCAAAAGCCTCGCGAAGCTAAGTTCACCGCCCACGCCAAGAGAATCTCTTCATCTCTCTCACGAGCACTCCTCGTCCCTCGAGCGTCTCTTTGCCCTCACACTCCATGAACTGCTTGCACATCAAAGGGGGGCCCTTGAGCATCGCGCCTCGAGGACTCCTACCTCTCTAAGCCTTAAACTCCCCCCGGCCTTGCCGAGTCATTGCTCGGTCATACCGCAGCGGCGGAGTCATAGCGCGAGGAGAAGGGTCCTAGCGACGCAGAGCGAAAAAAGCATGGAGTTGAAGCAAAAGTCCTACGAGGGGCACGCACACAAACTTAGTAGCATACACTTAAAAATATATTGTTACAGATTATGGAGCAAAAGTCTCTAAGCCAAAACATCTTAATGGCGCTACAAGCGCATTATGTTGCAGGGGAAGGTCAAGCAGAAGCCCCGTCGCTTTCCTCCGCAGACCCTTCCTCTCCGTGCTCGTCCTCGGAGCTTGCCTCCTCGCCGTCGTCCCCCTCCGCCTCGGCACGCTTGAAGCGGCTGCAGAAGTCGTCGACCTGGTCGCGGACCGAGTTGGAGATCTTCCACCCCTTCTCTCCCTCGAGAGGCTCGTTCACCGTCGAGTAGTCGAAGCCGGGCTGGAGGTGCTGGAGGTTGGTGAAGATGCGGTCGACCGCCACCGCCAGGAGTTGGTGGCATTCCTCCTCGACGACGTCGCGGAGCTCTGCGGCAGGACCCTCGAGCGCCGTGAAGAGCTGCACGAAGTAGACGAGATACGCGGCGGCGTCGGCGTTGCCCTGAGCGGGGACGGGCGTCTCCTCCGCACCCAGCTTTGCTGCGAGCTCGTTGCCCCGAGCCACAAAGAACTGGAACATGCGCTCCCGCTGCTTCGATAGCACCCGCGCTGCTTGGGCTTTCTCGACAGCCTCCACCGCCCGCTCCACCGCAGGGCCCACCTGCTGGTTCATCTCCTCCATGTCCGCCATGAGGGAGGTGAGGTCCCGCGCCACGCGCTCGCGAGCCTCTTCGGCAACGTGACGACGATCCGCTTCACGCCTCGCCCGGGCGTTCAGGGTGGCGTTCATCTCCTCCAGCTCGTGGATCCGGGCGTTGTCCTCGGCGCGCTTCTTCTTTAAGCGGTTCTCCTGCTTCTTGAATCTCTCGTTATAATCTCGAGAGACGGCGGCGCGGTACTCCCTCTCCCGGTCCTGGAACTCCTTCGCCACCTCCTCTTTCCGCTCGGCAAACCTCGCGTTGAAGCGTTCCACGTGCTTCTTGTGGGTTGCCACTTCGCGGTCGTGCTTGCCGAGTGCCTCGGCCAGATTCCCCTCCCGGGCCTCGAGGTCGGCGCGCTGCACCGACAGCTCCTGCTCCGCCTGCAGCTGCTGCTCGTCGCGCTGGCGCACATCGTTCTCGCGCTCGCTCAGCCTCTGCCCCCTGGCGTCCAAGGCCGCGCGGACCGCCTCCAGAGAGGTCCGCACGACTTCGGAGTCGGCAAGGATCTTGGCCTCGAGCTGGACGAGTTCGCGGTGCTTGTCCACAAGCGAGAGCTCCACAGCCTCCCGCTCCGCCCTGGCCTCGGCCAGATCGTCCGCCACTGCCTGGCGCTCGGCCTGGAGGGGCTGCATGAGCTCTTCAGCTTCGCGCACGCGCCCTCTCGGACCTCCTGGGCGAAGCACCGAGCCTCCTCGCGCTCCGCCTGAAGAGCCAGGTCGCTTCACCGGCGGTCCTCCATGGCTGCGTGGAAGGCGGCCCAAGCATCCGCAAGCTCATCCCGCTGTCGGGCGAGCTCCCCTTCCTCGAGGGCGAGGTGGGCCTCCAATCCGTCCAGGGACTCCCGCACCAGGCGGAAGGCGACGCCGCGGCGTCCCCTGTTCCAATCCCAGCCGCTGAGGACAAGGGCTTGTGAAGCCCCTCGCGGCGCGGAGGTCCCTGCGCCTGCGTCGAACTTGGAAGAGGAGGCCTCTGCGCGGAGCCCTGCAGCGTCGCGCGCCTGGGTGCTTGGCGGCGAGTTCTCCGCTTCAACGCCCGCGCTCCGCGCGCCGGTGTCGCCCTCCTCGAGCGGCGCCTCATCATGAGTTTCAGGGGCAGGAGAGGCCTGCCCCGTAGTCTCCATCTCCACCTCCGCCTCCGCTGCAGAGCTTGGCGGGGGCGGCGGAGGGGCTGCCCCCTCCATCTCGTCGGCCCGCGGCGGGCTCCGGTTCGGCGTCGCGCCTGCCGCGGCCTCCTGCTGCGCTGGAGGAGTGGCAGCGTGAGGTGGAGTGGGCGCCGTCTCCGCCTGCTCCTCAGGGCGCCCCACCTCCGGAGGCGGCATAGACGCCTCAGCCTGAGGTGCACCCTTGGGAGGGCCTGCGAGATCCTCCTCCACAGGCCTCGAGGAGCTTCTGGCGCCGCGGCTTCTGGCGCCGCGGCCTCTAGCGCAGCCTTCTTCACCTCCGCAGCCTTGCGAATCCTCCGGCGCTTCGCAGGCACCAGGTCGCTGGCAGGGAGCAAGAAGACTCGTCAGAGGAGAGCAGACAAGCAAAAATTAAGGAAGCAAAACCAAGTTAAAAGCACTTACCCAGTCTTCTTGGCGCGGGTGTCAACCCACGCCATACCAGACGAATGCCAAGAGGGCGTGGTCCTGGCTCCGGACCCCTAAGGAGCCAAGACCAGACGAACGCCAAGAAGGCGTGGTCCTGGCTCCGGACCCCTCAGGAGCCGTCTCGGCTTTCCTCTTGAGGGGAGCGCCCATCGGCTCCCCGGCAGGCCTGTCGTGGGCCGACTTGGTCCGAGGCTCCCGTCGCCCCGCCTCGGTCTCATCGTCGTCAGACGAGACCTCGAGGATTCCCTCGGCAGGGAGCGCGGCCCTTGACGAGCTCGCCCCGCCAGGCAAGGGGTTCACCCTCGCCGCCTCGCAGCCTGGCGCGGCGTCTGATGCATAGGGCGACTCCGCGGCTCCTGGCACCTTCGCCACAGGGATGGCCACCTCGTCCTCCTCCTGCCCCGCCAGGCCTAGCGGGGTGAACGTGGGCATTTGCTCCAGAACCGCCAGGCGCGTGGCCAAGGAGAGCTGGTGGAGAGGCCTCAGCACCGCGGCGACCGCCACGGGCACGTCCGGGTTGATGAAGAGAAAGCCCATGATGGTGGAGACGACGGCGGGGCGATGCTCGCAGTAGTGGAGTCGCATCGGGTCCATGAGTCCCGAATACATCCACATCGGCTTCTTGTGCGCCTGAAGAGGGGCGATGCGGCGCCTCACGAAGTCCTCCGCAGTCATCTGACCGGTGAGGCCGCCCTCCCGAAGAAGCTTCATGCGGCCCACTAGGTCTGCGATCTGCGGGCCCTGGAAGACCTGCTTGCCCCAGTGGGTGTTCTTCACGGGCGGCGCCTCCGGGACGTCGACGAAGGAGCTCTGCGACTTGACGCCGATGAGGAACCACTTCTGCCGGAAGTCGTCCACCTTCTTCACCACCGCCGTGACAGGCTTCTCGCCGTTCCACGACATGGGGATGTAGACGTCCCCCATGCCATCCACGATGCGGAAAGAGACGCACCCCGTCCGCTCGAGGTTGGCGGAGCTCCGGAGCGCATAGAAACTCCGGAAGAGGGCCACCGAAGGCTGCACCCCCAAGTAGGCTTCGCACAAGTAGGCGAAGATGGAGAGGATCAAGATGGAGTTGGGGTGTAGATGGAGAAGGTGGATCTGTTAGAACTCCAAAATTGCCTCCAGGAAGGGCGAGTAAGGAGGGACCAACCCGGCGTAGAGGGTGTGGAGGAAGATGGAGAAAAACCCCTTCGGAAACCGGCCGAGCTTCGCGGCCTAGATAGCGTTGGTGCCGTGCTCGTTGGTCTTCCCGGCGACCAGATGCCGAATCTTGTCCAGCGCCACCTCATTAACGCGCTCCCCGACCAGGGCGGGGCCGAGCACCTCGTCCCCCTGCGCGTCCGAGGGGAGCGTCGCCATCGCCGCCTTGCCCTTCGCTGGACCCATCGTCGATGAAGGAGGAAAGTGCGGAAGAACGAGGAAGGAGAAGGAGTTCGCCTGTGAGAGGAAACTAGGAGGGCGAGAGCAGAAGGCCGGACGCGCAGAATGAGAGCAGTAACGGCTGCTCGGACCGGCGCGCAGGCTTTATGCCCCATCTGAGCAGTTACCAAGGCGTGGTGGGGCCCCCCACGACGCACGTCCTGCCGGAAAAACCGAGTCGCCACAAAATTGCCACCGATCGACACGTGTCTCGGGCCGGTCGGACACTTTGGGCCCACGACGTTTCGTCTAAGCCTGGTGGGCTTCTCCGTGCCCATCGTGGGCCCGGGGGCTACTGTCGGCCCAGTAGAATCCAGGGTGTGTAGGGCCCGCTCTCCACAACCCTCGCACGCGACGGTGTCGAAGGAATGACTAAGGACCAAGCGAAACGCTTGGAGAGACCCTCGAAAGGAAAAGTCCTCGAGAAGGCTTGAAGGGGCAGCGAAGGCCTGAAGAGGCTCCTCCCGAGGCTGCCCCTCTACAAGGCTCTCTCCCTTGGAGAGTAGTCAACACGGATCCCTCTACAAGGCCGCCCAGGCCCTGTGGAGATACTTCGCTACAAAGCAATCGCCGTAGAGCGCACATGGCCTCTGCCGCGGCCACAGAGTGACGCGCGCTTGCGCGCGGTGACGACGACGCCGCAGTTGCCCTTCTGGTGATTAAAGGGGTCAACAAAGCTGTGCCCCCTACGCCGGACTACGAAGCTTTCCCCTTTGCTGATAAAGCGGATGGCCGGCGCTATGCTCCAACGACGACGTCACCGTGGGCACCCCCACGATCTCTGCGGCACCAACTGGCTGTCCTGGGCGGACGGTGGCTTTCCTATCTCCAGGACAGGCTTTACGACGATGGACCGAGTCCATGGACAACCCGGCAGCGGTGCACCCCGCTCCTCCTTTTCGTCGCCATGTGGGAACCCTTCCGCTGCGCAGGGCGCAAGGATGAGGCCCGGGGCACCTATAAAAGGAGATGGAGCACCTCCGTAGCAAAGGGACGAAGGATCGAGGATCGAGCAATCGACACTCCACCATAGCTTAGCCTAGCCTAGCGTACTCGAGGAGGAAGAAGACCTTAGCTTCCCCTCCTTGAGCTCCGCACTGCCACAAGAGAGTCCTCGGCAAGCTCATTGTACTGTACCCTCTGCAGTGCAATACAGACAAGCAGGAGTAGCGGTGTTACCTCCCCCTGAGGGCCGTGAACCTGGGTACGGGCCGGCGTCCTTCTCTGTTGTGACGTCCCTCCTCAGGCTCGACGAGCACCGTCGCCGTGCCGGTTGAGGGTTGATTGACCTCCGTGTTCAGTCCCCTTCTCGAACTACTCTTCAGAGTGTGACCACCCCTGTCTCGTGCTCTCCGACACCAACATAGGAGAGATCGATGTCTCCTCTTGCCGTGTGATCTCGGATGAAGTGATGGCAAATCTCAATATGCTTGGTCCTTGAATGTTGTACCGGATTGTAGGCGATCTTGATGGCACTCTCATTATCACAAAGAAGCGGCACTTTGTCCAAATGGACACCGTAATCCTTGAAAGTTTGCCGCATCCAAAGAAGTTGAGTACACCCACTTGCGGGGGCAACGTATTCGGCCTCCGTGGTGGAGAGAGAGATGCAATTTTGCTTCTTCGAGGACCAACTCACCAAAGACCTTCCAATGAATTGACATGTTCCCGAGGTTGACTTCCTATCATCCTTGTCTCCCGCCCAATCGGATTCGGTGTACCCACAAAGAGACAAGGTTCCATCTTTGGGGTACCTGTAACACCCCAAAAATTTAATATGAATTGTTATATCCAAAAATGTGGGCCAACAAAAACTTTTATGAATTAATGAGTGTTGATGTCTTATTGTTGCTTGTGATAAGTATTTCCTGTGAATATGTTGTTGGTTAGCCCTAATTAAAAACTTGATAAAAAGAAAATAAATGAAACCAAATATAAAACAATACCAACAATATGGCACATGTCACCCTATTTTCCCCAAATTAAGAGATCCATTTATTTTCCAAACCAAATTTAGTGGAGTGACAATATGAACACTCCTAATTTATTCCCCACCATTTATCCTTTTTAAATATTCAATTCAAAAAAAAAAAAAAACTTAAATTCAAATTCATATTTCTTTCTTTATCTTATTCCAATCACAAAGTGTGCTATTTTGCACTTGCCCCATAAACAAACAAATAGCTCAACAAACCTTGATAAATATATGAGAAGCAAGTTATGAAAGAAAGATTCAAAAATTTGAATTTTATTTTGGTTCAGACTTTTCGTCGAACACCTGGTGATCATCACCCAGTTCATCCCAAACCGCACCAAGTCCACGGATCAAAGTGAGCAAATTAGTGTTTAATTCTTCAATTTGTCGCCTCCAATGGATTCCCACTGCCCCACCCGACACACCGCACTCGAGAACGCGAGGAACCGGGCTCGGGAGCGCCGAGGTGATGCCGGCGACAGCAGCGGCCGCGCGCACGTCGCCGTGGTCGGCACTGTGGCCGCGACGACGCCGCGCCGTGCCGGCCGCATTGTGCCCGCCCTCGCTCTCCCTCACCTCTCTGTTCCCTCGCAGCGCAGCAGTGCAGCCAGCATCGACCCGCACGCGCCGAGGCCGCGACACGCCGTGCACGGCATGCGCCGCCCGGACCAGCTCGCCACGGCCGTCCCCCACCCGAGCGCATGCAGCTGCCTCCACGTCTCCCCTTCTTGCCCATTCGGTCCCCTGAGCATCCCGCATCCTAGCCACACCCGCGCCAACCCTATGGCGAGCCCGGTCGCCCCCTGGACCACCCCAGCGCCGTGTCCACCATGGACCGGAGCTCGGGTATAAATCCCCCCCCTCCGAGCACCCATTCCGCCACACCTCTCCACTGCTTCTCCCCCTCACACCATCCCCTCTAGTGCACCGCCTGGGGGAGCGCAGCCGTCGCCACAAGTTCTCGGCCACCGAAGCCATCCTCGAGCTCGCCGTGCCGAGGTAGACGACGACCACGGCCACGCCGTGCTGGCCTCCCTTTCTCTCCTCTCTGGCTCGCATCCTCTTCTCCATGACCGCCTCACTCACCCGGTCCCTTTTTCCCTCTGATTCGTGCCCAGGAGCGAAGCAGCGGACTCGCCGGAGTTGGAGCACGGCCGCGGACGGAGGAGCTTCACGCCGTCGACGCCAGGAGCCTCCCCAGCCCGCGCCACCTCGCCCACGAGTTTCCCCGAGCCGCCGCACCCCTCCTGCACCATCGCCACGTCCTCCCGAACCCCTAGGTGAGCACTCCGTCCACCTCGCCGTCGCCGGAGCCGCGGCGCCGCCCGATTTAGGTCGTCGCCGACGCGCTCAATCTCGGCCGTTAGATCACAGATCTACGGTAGCTTACCGGTTCGGTTAAATTAGTCGCTGACGTGCGGACCCCACGCGTCAGGTTTTAATGGAAACCGCGCGCGCGCCCGCAGTCGCTGGCCAGTGGGCCCCCCTGTCAGGATTTTCAACATTATCCACTCTGGGTTAATTATTCGAATTTAGGTTTAATTCAAAACCAATACTGAACTCAGTTTTAGAAAATTCATAACTTTAGATTTACAACTCCAAATTGAACAAATCAAATTGTTCTGAATAGGTTATGAAATTCTCTATCCAACTAAACTAGTATCACTCCATTTGGGTATAGAATAAAAATACAATATTCAAAATACAGTAGCATGTCTAAATTCTAAACTTGGTTGTTTCTGATGCTCTGTTAATCCAAATTAGTTGAAACCAATTTTATTATATCACATTTAACCATGGTTAGTCAATCCTAAAAGGGTTTAATTTTTAGATGAACATAATTTAAATAATAGCCAAAACTTTATTAATTAGCTTCTGGATTCAAAACATTGTGTAGGGAGTTTGATAACTCAAATTGATCCAAATCCAATTGTGTTGGATTCTACACAATCAGTAGCTATCTGTAGAATTTTAGTTTGTATTTTTGTGACCACTAGAACTTAAACTATGCAATTAAACTTATGTGACTAGATTCTGCCCAAATTAGGATATGATTAAATGCTAGTTAATTCAACTAAATTGGATTCAAATCACAGTGTTTTATGCATGGAGTGGTTAGATAAAGTGAGTAAGCTTGTGTTGCTGTGGTGATTGATTTGGATAGGCTAGTGATTGTTTGTATTGCTTGATTGTGTATTAGACGAGAACGTTGTCGAGTACATCGAGGAGGAAGGATTTGTGGAACCTGAAGACCAAGACCAAGACCACTTTGTTGAGCAAGGCAAGCTACTCTCTGAGCTTGCACCTAACTTATGCATCTAGATTTACAAGTCATTTTCAAAAGCAAAGGTTTATAAAAATCCTTTTTCAAAAGTATATAGAGATTATTTTGCCACCCTAAGTAGAAGTATATGCTAAAACTATAGGATGGAAAAACCAAGGTTTGTTTACTCAAAACTCCTTTGAAAACTTGTGTGGATATAAAGCACTATGATTTGGTGTTGAAGTAAAGAAATGGAGAAAGGTGTTTTTTTTTGAGAAAAGCACATTGTGTCTTTGAACTTACGTCAACCAGCCGATATTCTGTGCGACCACATTTACCCCACATATGGGAAGGGGCTTAGTCATATAGTTTGCTCTTATTAGTATGGGACACTGCTTCAACGGAGATGACTCCGTTATGCATGAGGGAATGGTTTGGTGACCTACCCCTGACCTGGGTCCTCGCTCAAATTCTATGAGTAGATAAGGAGGAGGATAGAAGGATGTCCCCTATACACCGCCAGATAAAACCTATGAGTCCTCACACTTAGGGTTTCCGACGGGAAACTGGACTGAGTGTAGATGGAATGGTTCATAGGGGCAGGATCCTATACTAGCATGAGCAAAGGACAGACTAGGGTCGGTGACTCAACTTCGCATACCCTGGTATGGCGAGACGTGGCAGACACGATGAGTTATCGGATGGGTGTGGGAAAAGCGTGCTACCTCTGCAGAGGGATTAAAACTATTCGAATAGCCGAGTCCTCGGATATGGACAGTTGGGAGGCCCTACTTTGACCAGGTGCAAGTTTTGAAAAAGAATTGTGTTTTCAAGAGAAAGGAAATTGGTGAAATGATCCATACACCTATGCCAACGGATTTGGTATGAGGATGTTGGAAACTTGGTACCATGAAGGATCATGGTTGGAAAAAGGAGGAGTTTTGAAGAAACTAATACTCATAAGATACTAGGAATAGTTATAATCTTCTTACCTTCTTCAACAAAGATACAGAGATGTTTTTAATAAGTAAAAGTGTGAAACTAAAAATGAGACTAGTGCACTCATGTTGGAGTAGATTGCGAGTACATGCCAATGTACTCATACTAGTTTGCCTCTGGCTATTGTCGTAGCCAGACTTGGAGGAGTATTACGCCCAGGAGGAGTATGGCGACATCTACGCCAACTAAGGATCTTCTCAAGTCGACTGCCTGTCGGGTCATCGTTAGCTTTTGGATGTCTACTACGTTTAAGTTCCGCTGCTTATGTTGATTTGGCCCTAGAAGGCACCTGTGTAAGACTTGGTCTATACGACCTGTTATGTAAGACTTATTCCGGTATTGTAATGGATGTAAACTTTGGTATTCAGTTCGGATTATGTGCAACGACAGACTGATCACGGGATCGTTGTGTTAAGCATAATCGGGTATTTCGGACAGCTAGTCCGGGATCCCCACAGACCTGGTATCAGAGCCATCTCGACTTTAGAAGCCTTAGTTTAGCATGGTCGTTAGGTAGGAGTTACAAAAGTTAAATTCTACAAGGATGAAGGAATGAAGTATTTTCGAAAAGTGCTTATCTCTCATCCTCCCACTTCTGCAAAATTCTATCCTTACTAAATATTAAGTTTTCCCTTAGATATTAAACTTAAAAATTTTGCTCACTTGCTGCTTCACTACATTTAAAATTTTGATACACTTGTCATCTCACTAACCTAAAAACTTGACTTAAAATTGTAGATGGCACTCCACTTCACCGAGTTCGTTCAGCTCGAGAAAGACGGCACGTTGATGTTCGAGAAGGACCTGTTCGAGTTGACCAAGCTGTTAGGTCGTCCCACTCCTGAATTCAAGGGAGCCCAGGTGGACACTCCCGGCAACGGGAACCTGTCCTGGTTGGTCGAGGGGTCTGTTCGCGGGAACATCAAGTCCCCCGGATCCAAGACACTCATCTTTACCACCATGGACGTCCACTGGGACGACGGACTGTGTCGTTCCATGGAGCGGATGCTATCCCGGCTTTGTGAGGAGCACAAGGCGGAGTTGGTGAACTCTCGTTTCCAGTTCTACGGGAGGCGCACTGTCGACGGACACCCTATTCAGTCCCCTCTACACCCAACGTTCGGAGAGTATATCTTGGACATGGAGATTATGCTCTTTCGCACCCAGGAGGATCTGAGGTGCGCTAGACTTCGGTCTCACTTTGAGCGCCTCTCGCTCAAGGAGAGTCGCGAGAGTGAGGCACAGCTGAAGGAGGAGAAGGTCGCTCTTCTCAAGAAGAGGACCCAGATGAGGAAGACCATAGCGAAGCTCCGCAAGAAGGTGGCAGAGCAGGACGAGCTGATCGAGGATTTGGAGCTCCGTACTGACGAGATGGAGGAGGAGGGCGAGGATCTCCGCAAGGAGAACAACGCTTTCCTCAGTGACGATGACGACTATCTGGAGGAGATGGACTATGAGCAGGAGGATGACGAGGAGGAAGACCCCGAGGAGCCACCCTACCAGTCCGACGCTGACGTATCCGATCATGAGGTTCCACCTCAGTAGGAGAGTGACTTGAGTACTACCGCAGGATTAGGTCGACCCCCTATCGCTAGTAGAGTAGAAGTAGTGGTTCTTTTGGAACTTGCACTATGTACATTAGCTTAAGGGATAATGTTGTAAGCTTGATGTGATGAACCTTTGATGTGATGCTGTGCTATGTCAGTGTGCTAGTCTTGTTAGTCTATGAAAAGTATTTTTCACATAATCCTTAAGTAATTCACCACTATGCGAAACCAACCTTTCTCCCCTTAGTCAGACTTTTTGTCTTGCCCTTATACCCGGTGTTCTTCAGGATGGTGGACACTCGTCGCTCCAACCCGGATGGAGGACCACCACCCCCACCGGAACCAACCACCGCCCAACTTCTTGCGCTTATCATGGAGGAACGCCAAGCTGCTCGGGCAGAGCGTCAAGCTCATATCGCTGCCCTGCAGCAGATCGCTGCCGCACACAACAACAACAACAACAACAACAACCACCACAATGGCAATGGCAATGGTGAAGGAAATCAGCGATCCACTTTGAGTGACTTTCAGAAGACCAACCCACCCACCTATTCCAAGGGACTTCACCCACTAGAGGCCGATGATTGGCTTCGCACCATCAACAACAACCTAGAAATTGCTGCCGTAGGAGAACCTGAGAAGGTGCTTTATGCAACCCACTACCTTGCTGGACCTGCACGGTCTTGGTGGGAAGCTACCAAGGCTCTCCAGCAAGCCGGTCATGCTATTGGCTGGGCAGAGTTTCAGGAGAAGTTCCGCAAGAAGCACATACCCGGCGGACTTATTAAGAGGAAGAAGGACGAATTCCGCAGGCTGCGGCAGGGAAGCAAGGACGTGGTCGGATACCTGGATGAGTTTACGGACTTATCCCGGTACGCTCCTGATGATACTGACACCGAGAGAAAAAGGATGGAGCGTTTCATGGATGGGCTCCATGATGAACTGCAGTGTGCCCTGGTGATCCACGACTTCCTGGACCTGGAGTCACTGGTGGACAAGGCTATTCAATTGGAAACCAAACGTAAAACTATGTTCGAGAGTCGCAAGAGAAGGATGATGGCCAAGGAAGGTTCGAGCAGTCAGAAGCCTCGCACCTTTCCACCAACCCCGAAACCAGCATATCGACCACCACAACCTACACGCCCCAATTTCCCTACTCGTCCCAACAACCCAAACCCAAACACCCCCAGCAACCCAAACAGCTTCAACCGCCCCAACAACCCTACTCGCCCCGGAGGAAACCCCAACAACTTCAACCGCAACGCCAATGTTGTCTGCTTTGACTGTGGCGCTAAGGGCCACTACTCCAGAGAATGCCCCAATCCCAAGAAGAATGGTCCGCGCCCCGATGCACCAGCACCGAACAATGGCCAAGGCCGTAATGGGAACGGCAAGAACCCCGCACCTCGCGGGAATACTGCTGTCGCCAAGGGACGTCTGCACCACATCAATGCAGAGGAAGCCCTGGAAGCGCCAGATGTTGTGCTGGGTACGTTCCTTGTCAACTCGGTACCTGCAACTGTTCTATTTGACTCTGGTGCTACCCATTCCTTTGTTACCCAAGAGTTTGTTGCTAAGGGAGGTTTAGTCGGAAACCTTTTACCCAAACCCATGATCATCCAAATCCCAGAATCCACCATAGATACCAAGTCGTATTGCCCGGACGTTTCCCTTGAAATCAAAGGGGAAAAGTTCCTAGTCGACTTAATCATTTTAGGAACCCAAGGAATAGATGTCATACTGGGTATGAATTGGCTAGCCAAGTACCGTGGTCAAATTGACTGCGCCAGAAGAGCTGTAACCCTCACCACCGACAAAGGGGTAGAAGTGAAGTATGTGTCAGAAACCAGTCGACCCCGACCAGGATGCCATGAGAGCATAGCCAGACCCACCCTTGATGAGATCCGTGTTGTTCACCTGTTCCGAGATGTTTTCCCTGAAGAGTTGCCTGGTATGCCGCCAGACCGGGATATTGAGTTCATCATTGAACTTATCCCCGGAACAGCTCCTATATCCCAGAGGCCTTATCGGATGAATCCGGAAGAACTGGTTGAGTTGAAGAAGCAGTTAGCAGATATGCTCAGCAAAGGACTTATTCGCCCAAGTGCTTCACCCTGGGGATCACCCATTATTTTTGTGGATAAGAGGGACGGTACCACACGTTTGTGTGTGGATTATCGCAAGTTAAATGATGTGACCATCAAGAACAAGTACCCCCTTCCAAAGATCGAGGATCTGTTCGATCAAATGAACGGAGCCCGAGTCTTTTCCAAAATCGATCTTCGGTCAGGATATCATCAGTTAAAAATCCGAGAGACAGACATTCCCAAAACTGCCTTCACCACCCGTTACGGTTTATTTGAATACACCGTAATGTCCTTTGGTCTGACCAATGCCCCAGCCTATTTCATGAATCTCATGAACAAGATCTTCATGGAATATCTTGACAAGTTCGTGGTAGTTTTCCTCGATGACATCCTTATTTACTCCAAAACCGAAGAAGAGCATGCTGAACATCTGCGTCTAGTTTTAGCAACCCTCCGAGAACACCAGTTGTATGCCAAGTTTAGCAAGTGTGAGTTTTGGCTCAGTGAAGTAGCGTTTCTCGGACATGTGGTGTCTGCGGGAGGAATTTCTGTTGACCCAGAGAAGATCCAAGCCATTGTGAGCTGGGAAGCCCCAACTAGTGTGACTGAAATCCGAAGCTTTCTCGGATTAGCGGGTTACTACCGCAAGTTCGTTGAAGGATTCTCCAGTTTAGCCAAACCCCTGACCCAACTGTTGAAGAAGGACAAGAAGTTTGAATGGACTCAGAAGTGTGAAGAGAGTTTCCAGGAACTAAAGAAGAGGTTGACCTCCACCCCTGTCCTGATTATGCCAGACGTCACCAAGAGTTTCGACGTGTATTGCGATGCATCACGCCTCGGACTTGGTTGCGTTCTGATGCAAGAAGGCAAGGTGGTATCGTATCTGTCTCAGCAGTTGCGACCACATGAAGAGAATTACCCAACCCATGACCTGGAGTTAGCCGCTGTTGTTCTTGCTCTGAAAACATGGCGCTCCTATCTCGCGGGACATCGCTGCGAGATCTATACTGACCATAAGAGCTTGAAGTATATCTTCACCCAGAAGGAGCTAAATCTGCGACAGAGAAGGTGGATGGAACTAATCAAGGATTATGATATCGGTATCCATTATCACCCTGGGAAGGCTAACGTAGTTGCCGATGCCCTTAGTCGCAAACCCTGCACCCTAAATGCCCTGATCCAAGCGGAACAGCCAGCCTTGTTCAAGGAGTTCAAGGATTTTGGACTAGAGCTGGTTAGCCATGGATATCTTGCCAACTTAGAATTAACCCCAACCTTGATGGACCAAATCAAGGAAGCCCAGAAAGGTCATGAGAGTATAGACGGAATCAAGAAGAAGATTTCTCTCGGTAAAGCACCTGGTTTTACCGAAGATGCTGAAGGAGTGCTGAGATACCAGGATCGTATCTGTGTCCCCAGCATCACGGAGCTTAAAGAGTTAATCCTGAAGGAAGCCCACGAGACCCCCTATTCGATCCACCCTGGCGGAACCAAAATGTATCAAGACCTTCGTGAGAGATTTTGGTGGCACGGAATGAAGAGAGAGATTGGTGTCTTTGTAGCCAAGTGTGATATCTGTCAGCGAGTCAAGGCTGAACATCAGCGACCCGCTGGGTTGCTTCAACCCTTAAAAATTCCCGAATGGAAGTGGGATGAGATTGGAATGGATTTTATCACTGGACTTCCAAGATCCAACAGAGGCCATGACTCAATTTGGGTCATCGTTGATAGACTGACCAAGGTTGCCCATTTCATTCCCGTCCATACCACCTATCGGGGAAATCAGTTAGCAGACCTGTATATTTCCAGAATAGTAAGCCTGCATGGTGTGCCTAAGAGGATTGTATCGGATAGAGGCACACAATTCACCTCAAGGTTCTGGAAAGCCTTACACGAAGCCCTCGGAACCAAGTTAGCATTTAGCACAGCTTATCATCCCCAGACCGGAGGCCAAACTGAGAGAGTGAACCAGATATTGGAGGACATGCTTCGCGCATGTGTTCTAGCCTATGGATCCAAATGGGAAGATTGTCTTCCATTTGCAGAGTTCTCCTACAATAATAGTTACCAGTCTAGTCTGCAAATGGCCCCTTTTGAAGCCCTTTACGGCAAGAAGTGTCGTACACCCCTGAATTGGTCCGACACCGGAGAAGGCAAATTGTTTGGACCAGATACTCTCCGTGAGGCAGAGGAACAAGTTCAACTTATCCGCGAGCGACTCAAAACTGCCCAATCCCGTCAGAAGAGCTACGCGGACAACAGACGACGTGATGTCACTTTCAATATCGGAGATTATGTCTATCTCCGAGTGACACCTCTTAAAGGAATGCAGCGTTTCCATGTCAAAGGAAAATTGGCACCAAGATACATTGGACCCTTTAAGATCCTTTCCCGTCGTGGTGAAGTGTCTTATCAACTGGAGTTGCCTCAAGAGTTAGCGGATTACCACGATGTCTTCCACATTTCACTGCTCCGGAAATGTCTTGAAGTTCCTGACCAGCCTGATGTTTTCAAAAACATCGACCACCATTCCATCGACCTAAATCAAGATCTAACTTATCGTGAGCAACCCATCAAGATTCTCGACGAAGATGTTCGTCTCACCCGTAGGCGAGCAATCAAGTTCTACAAGGTCCAGTGGACCAACCACTCTGAAGATGAAGCCACGTGGGAACGTGAGGACTATCTTAGAAGTGAATTCCCGAACCTCTTTAGTACCCAGACCTAGCCAATCTCGGGACGAGATTTATTTTAAGGGGGGAAGGATCTGTAACACCCCAAAAATTTAATATGAATTGTTATATCCAAAAATGTGGGCCAACAAAAACTTTTATGAATTAATGAGTGTTGATGTCTTATTGTTGCTTGTGATAAGTATTTCCTGTGAATATGTTGTTGGTTAGCCCTAATTAAAAACTTGATAAAAAGAAAATAAATGAAACCAAATATAAAACAATACCAACAATATGGCACATGTCACCCTATTTTCCCCAAATTAAGAGATCCATTTATTTTCCAAACCAAATTTAGTGGAGTGACAATATGAACACTCCTAATTTATTCCCCACCATTTATCCTTTTTAAATATTCAATTCAAAAAAAAAAAAATTAAATTCAAATTCATATTTCTTTCTTTATCTTATTCCAATCACAAAGTGTGCTATTTTGCACTTGCCCCATAAACAAACAAATAGCTCAACAAACCTTGATAAATATATGAGAAGCAAGTTATGAAAGAAAGATTCAAAAATTTGAATTTTATTATGGTTCAGACTTTTCGTCGAACACCTGGTGATCATCACCCAGTTCATCCCAAACCGCACCAAGTCCACGGATCAAAGTGAGCAAATTAGTGTTTAATTCTTCAATTTGTCGCCTCCAATGGATTCCCACTGCCCCACCCGACACACCGCACTCGAGAACGCGAGGAACCGGGCTCGGGAGCGCCGAGGTGATGCCGGCGACAGCAGCGGCCGCGCGCACGTCGCCGTGGTCGGCACTGTGGCCGCGACGACGCCGCGCCGTGCCGGCCGCATTGTGCCCGCCCTCGCTCTCCCTCACCTCTCTGTTCCCTCGCAGCGCAGCAGTGCAGCCAGCATCGACCCGCACGCGCCGAGGCCGCGACACGCCGTGCACGGCATGCGCCGCCCGGACCAGCTCGCCACGGCCGTCCCCCACCCGAGCGCATGCAGCTGCCTCCACGTCTCCCCTTCTTGCCCATTCGGTCCCCTGAGCATCCCGCATCCTAGCCACACCCGCGCCAACCCTATGGCGAGCCCGGTCGCCCCCTGGACCACCCCAGCGCCGTGTCCACCATGGACCGGAGCTCGGGTATAAATCCCCCCCCTCCGAGCACCCATTCCGCCACACCTCTCCACTGCTTCTCCCCCTCACACCATCCCCTCTAGTGCACCGCCTGGGGGAGCGCAGCCGTCGCCACAAGTTCTCGGCCACCGAAGCCATCCTCGAGCTCGCCGTGCCGAGGTAGACGACGACCACGGCCACGCCGTGCTGGCCTCCCTTTCTCTCCTCTCTGGCTCGCATCCTCTTCTCCATGACCGCCTCACTCACCCGGTCCCTTTTTCCCTCTGATTCGTGCCCAGGAGCGAAGCAGCGGACTCGCCGGAGTTGGAGCACGGCCGCGGACGGAGGAGCTTCACGCCGTCGACGCCAGGAGCCTCCCCAGCCCGCGCCACCTCGCCCACGAGTTTCCCCGAGCCGCCGCACCCCTCCTGCACCATCGCCACGTCCTCCCGAACCCCTAGGTGAGCACTCCGTCCACCTCGCCGTCGCCGGAGCCGCGGCGCCGCCCGATTTAGGTCGTCGCCGACGCGCTCAATCTCGGCCGTTAGATCACAGATCTACGGTAGCTTACCGGTTCGGTTAAATTAGTGCTGACGTGCGGACCCCACGCGTCAGGTTTTAATGGAAACCGCGCGCGCGCCCGCAGTCGCTGGCCAGTGGGCCCCCCTGTCAGGATTTTCAACATTATCCACTCTGGGTTAATTATTCGAATTTAGGTTTAATTCAAAACCAATACTGAACTCAGTTTTAGAAAATTCATAACTTTAGATTTACAACTCCAAATTGAACAAATCAAATTGTTCTGAATAGGTTATGAAATTCTCTATCCAACTAAACTAGTATCACTCCATTTGGGTATAGAATAAAAATACAATATTCAAAATACAGTAGCATGTCTAAATTCTAAACTTGGTTGTTTCTGATGCTCTGTTAATCCAAATTAGTTGAAACCAATTTTATTATATCACATTTAACCATGGTTAGTCAATCCTAAAAGGGTTTAATTTTTAGATGAACATAATTTAAATAATAGCCAAAACTTTATTAATTAGCTTCTGGATTCAAAACATTGTGTAGGGAGTTTGATAACTCAAATTGATCCAAATCCAATTGTGTTGGATTCTACACAATCAGTAGCTATCTGTAGAATTTTAGTTTGTATTTTTGTGACCACTAGAACTTAAACTATGCAATTAAACTTATGTGACTAGTTTCTGCCCAAATTAGGATATGATTAAATGCTAGTTAATTCAACTAAATTGGATTCAAATCACAGTGTTTGATGCATGGAGTGGTTAGATAAAGTGAGTAAGCTTGTGTTGCTGTGGTGATTGATTTGGATAGGCTAGTGATTGTTTGTATTGCTTGATTGTGTATTAGACGAGAACGTTGTCGAGTACATCGAGGAGGAAGGATTTGTGGAACCTGAAGACCAAGACCAAGACCACTTTGTTGAGCAAGGCAAGCTACTCTCTGAGCTTGCACCTAACTTATGCATCTAGATTTACAAGTCATTTTCAAAAGCAAAGGTTTATAAAAATCCTTTTTCAAAAGTATATAGAGATTATTTTGCCACCCTAAGTAGAAGTATATGCTAAAACTATAGGATGGAAAAACCAAGGTTTGTTTACTCAAAACTCCTTTGAAAACTTGTGTGGATATAAAGCACTATGATTTGGTGTTGAAGTAAAGAAATGGAGAAAGGTTTTTTTTTTTGAGAAAAG
Source organism: Poa annua (assembly GCA_026929855.1). Taxonomy (NCBI): domain Eukaryota; kingdom Viridiplantae; phylum Streptophyta; class Magnoliopsida; order Poales; family Poaceae; genus Poa; species Poa annua. The sequence goes on from CM049437.1 coordinate 92,887,430, forward strand.
CACATTGTGTCTTTGTACTTACGTCAACCAGCCGATATTCTGTGCGACCACATTTACCCCACATATGGGAAGGGGCTTAGTCATATAGTTTGCTCTTATTAGTATGGGACACTGCTTCAACGGAGATGACTCCGTTATGCATGAGGGAATGGTTTGGTGACCTACCCCTGACCTGGGTCCTCGCTCAAATTCTATGAGTAGATAAGGAGGAGGATAGAAGGATGTCCCCTATACACCGCCAGATAAAACCTATGAGTCCTCACACTTAGGGTTTCCGACGGGAAACTGGACTGAGTGTAGATGGAATGGTTCATAGGGGCAGGATCCTATACTAGCATGAGCAAAGGACAGACTAGGGTCGGTGACTCAACTTCGCATACCCTGGTATGGCGAGACATGGCAGACACGATGAGTTATCGGATGGGTGTGGGAAAAGCGTGCTACCTCTGCAGAGGGATTAAAACTATTCGAATAGCCGAGTCCTCGGATATGGACAGTTGGGAGGCCCTACTTTGACCAGGTGCAAGTTTTGAAAAAGAATTGTGTTTTCAAGAGAAAGGAAATTGGTGAAATGATCCATACACCTATGCCAACGGATTTGGTATGAGGATGTTGGAAACTTGGTACCATGAAGGATCATGGTTGGAAAAAGGAGGAGTTTTGAAGAAACTAATACTCATAAGATACTAGGAATAGTTATAATCTTCTTACCTTCTTCAACAAAGATACAGAGATGTTTTTAATAAGTAAAAGTGTGAAACTAAAAATGAGACTAGTGCACTCATGTTGGAGTAGATTGCGAGTACATGCCAATGTACTCATACTAGTTTGCCTCTGGCTATTGTCGTAGCCAGACTTGGAGGAGTATTACGCCCAGGAGGAGTATGGCGACATCTACGCCAACTAAGGATCTTCTCAAGTCGACTGCCTGTCGGGTCATCGTTAGCTTTTGGATGTCTACTACGTTTAAGTTCCGCTGCTTATGTTGATTTGGCCCTAGAAGGCACCTGTGTAAGACTTGGTCTATACGACCTGTTATGTAAGACTTATTCCGGTATTGTAATGGATGTAAACTTTGGTATTCAGTTCGGATTATGTGCAACGACAGACTGATCACGGGATCGTTGTGTTAAGCATAATCGGGTATTTCGGACAGCTAGTCCGGGGTTCCCACAGTACCACAACTTGTAGCTTGGAGTATGAATCAAATACCGGAAGATTCTCTTGATAGCCACTTGGTGACTTTCCTTAGGCGCGGCTTGGTAACGTGCACACACTCCTACACTTAACACAATATCCGGCCTAGATGCACAAAGGTAGAGAAGAGACCCAATCATAGATCGATATACCTTTTGGTCTACCTCTTTACCATTTGGGTTAAGCTCGAGATGGCACTTGGTTTGCATAGGTGTAGCGGCGCCCTTTAGATCGAGGAACTTGAATCTCTTGAGCATATCTTGAATGTACTTGGCTTGGCAAATGAATGTTCCTTCTCTCAATTGCTTGATCTCAAAACCAAGAAAGAACCTAAGTTCACCCATCATGGACATCTCGAACTTGTCGGTCATAAGCTTGACGAACTCTTCACAAAAAGAGATGTTAGTAGAACCGAAGATAATATCATCGACATACAATTGACAAATGAAGAGTTCCCCATTTACTTTCTTTGTGAAAAGAGTGGGATCGATCACCCCGACTTCGAAGCCACGGTCTAATAAGAACTCCCGAAGGTGTTCATACCATGCTCTAGGTGCTTGTTCAAGCCCATAGAGAGCCTTATCCAAGACATAGACGTGGTTCGGGAAGTCGCGGCTTTCGAAACCCGGAGGTTGTTTAACATAGACAAGTTCATTAAGTGGGCCATTAAGGAAAGCACTTTTAACGTCCATTTGTTGCAATTTAAAACCATGATGAGAAGCATAAGCAATAAGAATACGTATCGACTCAAAGCGTGCAACCGGCGCAAAGGTTTCACCAAAGTCGATGCCTTTCACTTAAGAAAAGCCTTGGGCCACCAACCAAGCCTTGGGCCACCAACCGCGCCTTGTTCCTCACAACGATGTCGTGTTCATCTTGCTTGTTCTTTAAGATCCACTTGGTGCCGATAACATTGCGGCAAGTTTTTGGCTTCTCCACTAGTCTCCACACCTTGTTGCGCTCGAAGTTGTTGAGCTATTCGTGCATTGCTTCTAGCCAATCGGGGTCTTCAAGGGCCTCGAATACTTTCTTGGGTTCCACCATGGAGATGTGTGCTTGATGCTCGCTAAAGTTGGCCAATTGAATCCGAGTGGATACCCTTCTTCTCACATCACCGATGACCTTGTCAAGGGAAAGAGCCCTTAGTTACAAAGATCTTCCAAATCTTGCTTGTCGGCGAGTTTCGATTGCCTCTCTTGAGGTAGAGGGAATCTCTTGATCATCATGATCTTTTGGATCCTCGCCTTGACCTTGATGAGTGCCTTGATCATCATGAGTTGGTTCTTCACTTGAGGGAGAGGGATGATCTTGCACATGAGAGGGACTTGCACTAGAAATACTTGCTTCATTTGACTTGAATGGGGACTCAATATCTTCTTGAGGATGTAGAACTTGTTGATACGTCCAAAACGTATCTACTTTCCCGAACACTTTTGCTATTGTTTTGCCTCTAACTTGTGTGTTTTGAATGCAACTAACACGGACTAACGCTGTTTTCAGCAGAATTGCCCTGGTTTTTCGTTTCTGTGCAGAAAATCAACTTTCAGGAAAAACACCAGAAATAATGCCAAAGTTCCTATTTTGCCCGAAGACCCACGGAGCCAGAAGGCCAGACAGAGGGGGGCAACGGGCCCACCTTACAGGCGCCGCACCAACACCACGTGAGGGCGGCTCGTTTGCCTCCTCGCACCCCCTCTCGGATATAAGGTCCCTCTGACCTAAAAATGGGGGGGGGGGGGGCGTTCATCACTTTTTCCCAGAAACACCTCCGTGTGCAGCCGCCACCTCGAAACTCAATTTGGGGACCAGAAGTCTCTGTTCCGGCACCCTGCCGGGACGAGGAATCGAAGGGGATCATCGCCATCGTCATCACCAACGCCTCTCCATCAACCATCATCGTTTCCCCCATCCATGTGTGAGTAATTCCCCGCTGTAGGATTGAGGGGATGGTAGGGATTGGATGAGATCGTTCATGTAATAGCTGTAATATCATTAGTGTGGGGACCCCGGACTAGCTGTCCGAAATACCCGATTATGCTTAACACAACGATCCCGTGATCAGTCTGTCGTTGCACATAATCCGAACTGAATACCAAAGTTTACATCCATTACAGTACCGATTTAAAGTCTTACATAAACGGTCATTTAGACCAAGTCTTACATAGGTGCCTTCATGGGCCAAACCAAAATAATCAGCGGAAGCTAAGGCGTAGTAGACATCTTATCCCAACAACGACCCGACAGGCAGTCGACTTATGAAGATCCCTAGTTCGCATAGAAGTCGCCATACTCCTCCTTGGCGTAGTCCTCCTCCATGTCTGGCTACGACAAGAGCTAGGGACGAAACTATTATGAGTACAATTGATTGTACTCGCAAACTACTCCAACATGAGTATGCACTAATCTCATTTTTAGTTTCACACTTTTATTTATTTAAGACATCTCTGTATCTTTGTTGAAGAAGATAAGAAGATCATAACTACTCTTAATATCTCAGTTTTATTAGTTTTCTCCAAAAACTCCTCCTTTTTCCGAGCATAAACCTTCATGGTACATAATCTCCAACGACCTCATACCGATCCGTTGGTATAGGTGTATGGAACGTTCTCCACCTCCTTTTCTTTTTAGAAATCAAACCGTTTTTCCAAAACTTGCACATGGTCAAAGTAGGGTCTCTCAACTGTCCATATCCGAGGACTCGGCTATTCGAATAGTTTTACACTCTGCAGAGGTAGCACGCTTTTCCCACATCCATCCGGTAACTCATCGTGTCAGCCACGTTTCGCCATACAAGGTGTATGCGAAGTTGAGACACCGATCCTAGTCTGTCCTTTGCTCATGCTAGTATAGGAACCTGCCCATATGATACTTTCCATCAACACTTAACCCAGCCCGTCGGGATCTAAGTGTGAGGACTCATAGTTTTGTCTGGCGGTGTATAGGGGACATCCTTCTATCCTCCTCCTTATCTTCTCATAGAGTTTGAGCGAGGACCCAGGTCAGGGGTAGTTCATCAAACCATTCCCTCATGCATAACGGAGTCATCTCCGTAGATGAGGTATCCCATACTAATATGAGCAAACTATATGACCAAGCCCTTTCCCATATGTGGGTAAATGTGGTCGCACAGGGTATTGGCTGATTGACGTAAGTACAAAGACACAATGTGCGTTTTATCAAAACCACCATTCTCCTTTTCTCCGCTTCAACACCGACATCTCTGTGTTTCATAGCCACACAGGTTTTCAAAGGGGTTTTGAGTAAAACAACCTTTATTTTTCCCATCCTATAATTTATCTTATATTTCTACATAAGGTGGCAAAATAATTTTTCCATATACTTTTGAAAAGGGCTTTTTAGAAAATATTTGTGGAAAAGTAAATCTTGTTCTAAAAAAGAATGCATGTATTAGGGTGCAAGCTCAGAGAGTAGCTTGCCTTGCTCGGCAAAGTGATCCTGGTCTTGATCTTCAGGTTCCACAAATCCTTCCTCCTCGATATATCCGGCAACGTTCTCGTCTAATACACAATCAAGCAAATACAAACAATCACTAACCTACTCAATCAATCACCACAACAATACAATCTCAATGCTCTAAATAGCTACTTCATGTATCAACAATACAATTTGGTTTCAATTGAATTGAATTAGCCATTATTCAATTATATCTTAATTAGGGCAGAAACTAGTTGAACATGTTTAATTACATAACTTAAGTTCTGTTGGTCACAAAAATACAAACTAAATTTCTACAGAAAGCTTCTGATGTGTAGAATACAACACAATTGGATTTGGATCAATTGGAGTTACCAAACTCCCTACACAATGGTTTGAAACCAGAAGCTTAATACTCAAGTTTTAGCTACTAATTAAGTTCTGTGGATCTAAAAATTAAATCCTCTTAGGGGTTACTAGCCATGACTAAATGTGATTCAATAAAATTGGTCTTAACCCATTTGGACTAACAGAGTATCAGAAACAAACAAGTTTAGATTTTAAACCCTATTTGGCATTTTTAATACTATATTTTTGTTATTTATCCAAATGAGGTGAAACCACTTGGGTGGGATAGACAATTTCATAAGCTTTCCAGAACATTTTGATTTGATTTATTTGGAGTTATAAATCTCAAGTTATGGAATTTCAAAGTTTAATCCAGTACTGATTCCTAATTAAATCTAAAATTCGAATTTGAACTTTGAGTGGATAATGTTGAGAATCCTGACGGGTGGGGTCCACTCGTCAGTGACTCAACCAAAACAGTGCGCGCGCTGGGAAATGTTTAAAACTCTGACAGCGGGGCCCACCGGTCAGCGACTTAGGGCGCGAAGGGGTACGCTGCCGTGGATCTAGGATCCAACGGCCCACGTTCAATCGCGACGTCGACGACCTAAAACCGGCGGCGCTGCTACTCCGGCGACGGCGAGGTCCACGGTTTTCTCACCTAGGGGCTCGAGAGGACGCGTGGATGATGCAGATCGACGGCGGCGACTCGGGGAGGCTTCCTGGACGAACGGCGCGTGCTGGGGCGGCTCCAATCGACGGCGGCGAGCAGCTCCTCCTCCGCGGCCGTGCTCCAACTCCGGCGAGGCTCCTACGTCGTTCCTGGGCACGATCCAGAGGGGAAAAGGGGGCGGGTGAGCGAGGCTGTAATGGGGAAGGGGATGCGGGCCAGAGAGGAGAGAAAGGGAGGCCAGCACGGCTCGGCCGTGGTCGTCGTCTACCTCGGGCACGGCGAGCTCGAGGGTGGCCACGGGCGGCTGAGACTTCGCGGCTACGGCTCCGCCCTCCTGGCGGTGCACGAGAGGCGAGTGGTGTGAGGGGGAGAGGCAGTGGGAGGTGTGGAGGAATGGGGTGCTCGGGGGGGGGGGGGGGGGGGGGCCTTTATAGCGGCGGGCCGGCGCACGGTGGACGCGGTGTTCGGGCGATTCAGAGGGGGCTAGGGCTCGCCATAGGAGGCGGTGAGGTGCGGCGATGGTGTTGGCGTGCAGAGGGACACGGTTGACGCGTGGAGGCGAGCTGCGCGTGCTCGGAGTGGGGGACGGCCGTGAGGACGCTCGGGCGGCGCTCGACGTGCACGGCGTGGCGCGAGGGCTGCGGGAGCGGGATGCTGCTGGACGCTCTGCTGCGCTGAGAGGGAGCAGCGGGGTGGGAAAGAGAGGGGGGGGGCCTGGCGCTGGGACGTCGTGGAGCGGCGAGGTCGGCCGCGGTGTCCGCGGGTCGGCCATGGCGAGCGGCGGCACGGGCGCGTGCAAGGGGGGAGCGGGGGTGCTGCGGTGCCGGTGTCTGTGTCCAAGGGAGCAGGAGAGCGAAGGAGAGGGGGGGGGGGCACGGCGCGGGGCACCACGGCGTCGACACCTCCTCCTTCCACCGCGCCGACCACGGCGATGTGCGCACGGCGGCCTGTCCCCTGGCGGCGCTCACCAGGTGTTCGGCGAAATGCCTGAACCAAAATATTTTTCTAATTTTTGATTTTTATTTCTATAATTTGTTTCACACATGTTTGCAAAGATTTGTGGTGCATTTTAATTATTTATTGAGCAAGTGCAAAATAGCACATTTTGTGATTTGAATTTGATAAAGAAAGAAATATAAATTTGAATTTAGGTTTTTGAATTGAATATTTGAAGAGGGAAAAGTTGTGGAACTAAAATAAGAGGGTTTATATTACCACTCCATTGAATTTGGTTTGAAAATAAATAGATTTCTTAATTTGGGAAATAGTGTGACATGTGTCACATTGTTTGTATTGTTTTATATTTTGTTTTGTTTATTTTCTTTTCTTCAAATTTTTTAATTAGAGTTAACAAGCAACACATTCACAAGAAATACTTATCACAAGCAACAATAAGACATCAACACACATGAATTCATAAAAGTTTTTGTTGGCCCACATTTTTTTGGATATAGTATTTCATAATATTAATTTGGGATGTTACAGATCCTTCCCCCCTTAAAAACAAATCTCGTCCCGAGATTTGCTAGGTCTGGGTAATAAAGAGGTTTGGGAATTCACTTCTAAGATAGTCTTCGCGTTCCCAAGTTGCTTCATCTTCAGAGTGGTTAGTCCACTGGACCTTGTAGAACTTGATCGCGCGCCTTCGGGTAAGACGAACATCTTCGTCGAGAATCTTGATGGGTCTCTCACGGTAAGTCAGATCTTGATTCAGGTCGATGGAAAGGTGGTCGATGTTTTTGAAAACATCAGGCTGGTCAGGAACTTCAAGACATTTCCGGAGCAAGGAAATGTGGAAGACATCGTGATAATCTGCTAACTCTTGAGGCAACTCCAGTTGATAAGACACTTCTCCTCGACGGGCAATGATCTTAAAGGGTCCAATATATCTTGGTGCCAATTTTCCTTTGACATGGAAACGCTGCATTCCTTTAAGGGGTGTCACTCGGAGATAGGCATAATCTCCGATACTGAAGGTGACATCACGACGCTTGGGATCAGCGTAACTCTTCTGACGGGATTGGGCAGTTTTAAGACGTTCACGGATAAGTTGGACTTGTTCCTCAGCCTCACGGAGGGTATCTGGTCCAAACAGTTTGCCTTCTCCGGTGTCGGACCAATTCAGAGGCGTACGACACTTCCTGCCGTAAAGGGCTTCAAAAGGGGCCATTTGCAGACTAGACTGGTAACTATTGTTGTAGGAGAACTCTGCAAATGGAAGACAATCTTCCCACTTGGATCCATAGGATAGAACACACGCGCGAAGCATGTCCTCTAATATCTGGTTTACTCTCTCAGTTTGGCCTCCGGTCTGGGGATGATAAGCTGTGCTAAATGCTAACTTGGTTCCGAGGGCTTCGTGTAGGGCTTTCCAGAACCTTGAGGTGAATTGTGTGCCTCTATCCGATACAATCCTCTTAGGCACACCATGCAGGCTTACTATTCTGGAAATATACAGGTCTGCTAACTGATTTCCCCGATAGGTGGTGTTGACGGGAATAAAATGGGCAACCTTGGTTAGTCTATCAACGATGACCCAAATTGAGTCATGGCCTCGGTTGGATCTTGGAAGTCCGGTGATAAAATCCATTCCAATCTCATCCCACTTCCACTCGGGAATTTTCAAGGGTTGAAGCAATCCAGCGGGTCGCTGATGTTCAGCCTTGACTCGCTGACAGATATCACACTTGGCTACAAAAACACCAATCTCTCGCTTCATTCCGTGCCACCAAAATCTTTCACGAAGGTCTTGGTACATTTTGGTTCCGCCGGGGTGGATTGAATAGGGGGTCTCGTGGGCTTCCTTTAGGATTAACTCCTTAAGTTCCGTGACATTGGGGACACAGATACGACCATTGAATCTCAACACCCCTTCAGCATCTTCGGTAAAACCAGGCGCTTTACCGAGAGAAATCTTCTTCTTAATTCCTTCTATGCTCTCATGACCTTTCTGGGCTTCCTTGATTTGATCTATCAGGGTTGGGGCTAACTCTAAATTGGCGAGATACCCGCGGCTAACAAGCTCTAGTCCAAAATCTTGGAACTCTTTGAACAAGGCTGGCTGTTCGACTTGGATCAAGGCATTCAGGGTGCAGGGTTTGCGACTAAGGGCATCGGCAACTACATTAGCCTTTCCGGGATGATAATGGATGCCGATATCATAATCCTTGATTAATTCCATCCACCTTCTCTGTCGCAGATTTAACTCCTTCTGGGTGAAGATATACTTCAAGCTCTTATGATCCGTATAGATCTCGCAACGATGTCCCGCAAGATAGGAACGCCACGTCTTCAGAGCAAGAACAACAGCGGCTAACTCCAGGTCATGGGTTGGGTAGTTCTCTTCATGTGGTCGCAACTGCCGAGACAGATATGACACCACTTTGCCTTCTTGCATCAGAACGCAACCAAGTCCGAGGCGTGATGCATCGCAATACACGTCGAAACTCTTGGTGACGTCTGGCATAATCAGGACGGGGGTTGAGGTCAGTCTCTTCTTCAATTCCTGGAAACTCTCTTCACACTTCTGAGTCCATTCAAACTTCTTGTCCTTTTTCAGCAGTTGGGTAAGGGGTTTGGCTATACTGGAGAATCCCTCAACGAACTTGCGGTAGTAACCCGCTAGTCCGAGAAAGCTTCGGATTTCAGTCACACTGGTTGGGGCTTCCCAGTTCACAATGGCTTGGATCTTCTCTGGATCAACAGAAATTCCTCCCGCAGACACAACATGTCCGAGAAACGCCACCTCACTTAGCCAAAACTCACACTTGCTAAGCTTGGCATACAACTGGTGCTCTCGGAGGGTTGCTAAAACTAGACGCAGGTGTTCAGCATGCTCTTCTTCGGTTTTGGAGTAAATAAGGATGTCATCGAGGAAAACTACCACGAACTTGTCAAGATACTCCATGAAGATCTTGTTCATGAGGTTCATAAAATAGGCTGGGGCATTGGTCAAACCAAAGGACATTACGGTGTATTCAAATAAACCGTAGCGGGTGGTGAAGGCAGTCTTGGGAATGTCTGTATCTCGGATTTTTAACTGATGATATCCTGACCGAAGATCGATCTTGGAAAAGACTCGGGCTCCGTTCATTTGATCGAACAGATCCTCGATCTTTGGGAGAGGGTACTTATTTTTAATGGTCACTTCATTTAACTTACGATAATCCACACACAGGCGTGTGGTACCGTCTCTCTTATCCACAAAAATAATGGGTGATCCCCAAGGTGAAGCGCTTGGGCGAATAAGTCCTTTGCTGAGCATATCTGCTAACTGCTTCTTCAACTCCACCAACTCTTCCGGATTCATCCGATAAGGCCTTTGGGATATAGGGGCTGTTCCTGGGATAAGTTAAATGATGAACTCAATATCCCGGTCTGGCGGCATACCAGGCAATTCTTCAGGGAAAACATCTCGGAACAGGTGAACAACACGGATCTCATCTAGGGTGGGTCGAGCTATGCTCTCATGGCATCCTGGTTGGGGTCGACTGGTTTCTGACACCTACTCCACTTCTACTTCTTTGTCGGTGGTGAGGGATACAGCTCTTCTGGCGCAGTCAATTCGACCACGGTACTTGGCTAGCCAATTCATACCCAGTATGACATCTATTCCTTGGGTTCCTAGAATGATTAAGTCGACTAGGAACTTTTCCCCTTTGATCTCAAGGGAAACGTCCGGGCAAAACGACTTGGTATCTATGGTGGATTCTGGGATTTGGATGACCATAGGTTTGGGTAAGAGGTTTCCGACTAAACCTCCCTTAGCAACAAATTCTTGGGTAACAAAAGAATGGGTAGCACCAGAATCAAACAGAACAGTTGCAGGTACTGAGTTGACAAGGAACGTACCCAGCACAACATCTGGTGCATCCATGGCCTCTTCAGCATTGATGTGGTGCAGACGTCCCTTGGCAACGGCAACATTTCCGCGGGGTGCGGGGTTCTTGCCATTTCCACTTCGGCCTTGGCCATTGTTCGGCGCTTGTGCATCGGGGCGTGTACCATTCTTCTTAGGATTGGGGCATTCTTTGGAGTAGTGACCCTTAGTGCCGCAATTAAAGCAGACAACATTGGCATTGCGGTTGAAGTTGTTAGAGTTCCCTCCGGGACGGGTGTTGTCATTGGGACGGTTGAAGTTGTTTGGGTTGTTTGGGCGATTAGGGTAATTGGGGCGTGGGGTTGGTGGCGGTCGATAGGCTGGCTTGGGGTTTTGTGGGTAGGTGCGAGGCTTCTGGCTGCTCGAACCTTCCTGGGCAATCATTCTCCTCTTACGACCTTCAAACATAGACTTGCGCTTGGTCTCCAGCTGGATGTCTTTGTCCACAAGTGACTCCAAATCAACAAAGTCGTGGATAACCAAAGCACACTGCAGCTCATCATGAAGTCCACTCATGAAACGCTCCATCTTCTTCCTCTCGGTGTCGGTGTCATCAGGAGCATACCGAGATAAGTCAGTGAACTCATCCAGGTAACCGACCACATCTCTACTTCCCTGCCGCAACTTGCGGAATTCATCCTTCTTTCTCTCAATGAGTCCGCCGGGAATGTGCTTCTTGCGGAACTTCTCCTGGAACTCAACCCAGTTGATAACATAACCAGCTTGCTGGATAGCCTTGGTAGCTTCCCACCAAGACCGTGCAGGTCCTGCAAGATAGTGGGTCGCATACAGCACCTTCTCAGGTTCTCCCACGGCTGCAACTTCCAGGTTGTTGTTAATGGTGCGAAGCCAATCATCGGCCTCTAGTGGGTGAAGTCCCTTGGAATAGGTGGGTGGGTTGGTCTTTTGAAAGTCGCTCAAAGTGGACCGCTGACTTCCTTCACCATTGCCATTGCCATTGTTGTTGTTGTTGTTGTGTGCGGCAGCGATTTGCTGCAGGGCAGCGATATGAGCTTGACGCTCTGCCCGGGCAGCTTGGCGTTCCTCCATGATAAGCGCAAGAAGTTGGGCGGTGGTTGGTTCCGGTGGGGGTGGTGGTCCTCCATCCGTGTTGGAGCGACGAGTGTCCACCATTTTGAAGCACACCGGGTATAAGGGGCAAGGCAAAAAGGTTTTGACCAAAGGAAAAAGGTTGGTTTCGTGTAGTGATTGATTAATTAAGGATTCATGAGAAATATTTTACACAGATCAACAGGACTAACATACTTATATAGCACAATCATTACATCAAGAGTTCACTACATCAAGCTTACAACATTGCCCTTCAGCTAATGTACATAGTGCAAGTTTTTCAAAAGAACCACTACTTCGACTTGACTAGCGATAGGGGGTCAACCTAATCCTGCGGTAGTACTCAAGTCACTCGCCTACTGAGGTGGAACCTCAGGCTCTGCTGTGTCAGCGTCGGACTGGTAGGGTGGCTCCTCTGGGTCCTCCTCCTCGTCATCCTCCTGCTCATAGTCCATCTCCTCCAGATAGTCGTCATCGTCGCTGAGGAAAGCGTTGTTCTCCTTGCGGAGATCCTCGCCCTCCTCTTCCATCTCGTCGGTACGGAGCTCCAGATCCTCGATCAGCTCGTCCTGCTCTGCCACCTTCTTGCGGAGCTTAGCTATGGTCTTCCTCATCTGGGTCCTCTTCTTGAGAAGAGCGACCTTCTCCTCCTTCAGCTGTGCCTCACTCTCGCGACTCTCCTTGAGCGAGAGGCGCTCAAAGTGAGACCGAAGTCTAGCGCACCTCAGATCCTCCTGGGTGCGAAAGAGCATAATCTCCATGTCCAAGATATACTCTCCGAACGTCGGGTGCAGAGGGGACCGAATAGGGTGCCCATCGACGGTGCGCCTCCCGTAGAACTGGAAACGAGAGTTCACCAACTCCGCCTTGTGCTCCTCACAAAGCCGGGATAGCATCCGCTGCATGGAACGACACAGTCCGTCGTCCCAGTGGACGTCCATGGTGGTAAAGATGAGTGTCCTAGATCCGGGGGACTTGATGTTCCCTCGAACAGACGCCTCGACCAACCAAGACAGGTTCCCGTTGCCGGGAGTGTCCACCTGGGCTCCCTTAAACTCAGGAGTGGGGCGACCTAACAGCTTGGTCAACTCGAACAGGTCCTTCTCGAACATCAACTTGCCGTCCTTCTCAAGCTGAACGAACTCGGTGAAATGGACCGCCATCTACAATTTTTTTATCAAATTTTTAAGTTAGTGAGATGACAAGTGTATCATAATTTTTAAATGTAGTGAGGCAACAAGTGAGCAAAATTTTAAGTTTAATAGAATGACGAGTGCGCCAAATTTTTTAAGGATATAAGGGAAAACGTAATATTTTAGTGAGAGTAGAATTTTGCACAAGTGAGAGGGTTAGAGATAAGCATTTTTCGAAAATACTTCATTCCTTTATTCCTTTAGAATTTAACTTTTGTAACTCCTACCTAGCGACCATGCTAATCTAAGGCTCCTAAGGTCGAGATGGCTCTGATACCAGGTCTGTGGGGACCCCGGACTAGCTGTCCGAAATACCCGATTATGCTTAACACAACGATCCCGTGATCAGTCTGTCGTTGCACATAATCCGAACTGAATACGAAAGTTTACATCCATTACAGTACCGATTTAAAGTCTTACATAAACGGTCATTTAGACCAAGTCTTACATAGGTGCCTTCATGGGCCAAACCAAAATAATCAGCGGAAGCTAAGGCGTAGTAGACATCTTATCCCAACAACGACCCGACAGGCAGTCGACTTATGAAGATCCCTAGTTCGCATAGAAGTCGCCATACTCCTCCTTGGCGTAGTCCTCCTCCATGTCTGGCTACGACAAGAGCCAGGGACGAAACTATTATGAGTACAATTGATTGTACTCGCAAACTACTCCAACATGAGTATGCACTAATCTCATTTTTAGTTTCACACTTTTATTTATTTAAGACATCTCTGTATCTTTGTTGAAGAAGATAAGAAGATCATAACTACTCTTAATATCTCAGTTTTATTAGTTTTCTCCAAAAACTCCTCCTTTTTCCGAGCATAAACCTTCATGGTACATAATCTCCAACGACCTCATACCGATCCGTTGGTATAGGTGTATGGAACGTTCTCCACCTCCTTTTCTTTTTAGAAATCAAACCGTTTTTCCAAAACTTGCACATGGTCAAAGTAGGGTCTCTCAACTGTCCATATCCGAGGACTCGGCTATTCGAATAGTTTTACACTCTGCAGAGGTAGCACGCTTTTCCCACATCCATCCGGTAACTCATCGTGTCAGCCACGTTTCGCCATACAAGGTGTATGCGAAGTTGAGACACCGATCCTAGTCTGTCCTTTGCTCATGCTAGTATAGGAACCTGCCCATATGATACTTTCCATCAACACTTAACCCAGCCCGTCGGGATCTAAGTGTGAGGACTCATAGTTTTGTCTGGCGGTGTATAGGGGACATCCTTCTATCCTCCTCCTTATCTTCTCATAGAGTTTGAGCGAGGACCCAGGTCAGGGGTAGTTCATCAAACCATTCCCTCATGCATAACGGAGTCATCTCCGTAGATGAGGTATCCCATACTAATATGAGCAAACTATATGACCAAGCCCTTTCCCATATGTGGGTAAATGTGGTCGCACAGGGTATTGGCTGATTGACGTAAGTACAAAGACACAATGTGCGTTTTATCAAAACCACCATTCTCCTTTTCTCCGCTTCAACACCGACATCTCTGTGTTTCATAGCCACACAGGTTTTCAAAGGGGTTTTGAGTAAAACAACCTTTATTTTTCCCATCCTATAATTTATCTTATATTTCTACATAAGGTGGCAAAATAATTTTTCCATATACTTTTGAAAAGGGCTTTTTAGAAAATATTTGTGGAAAAGTAAATCTTGTTCTAAAAAAGAATGCATGTATTAGGGTGCAAGCTCAGAGAGTAGCTTGCCTTGCTCGGCAAAGTGATCCTGGTCTTGATCTTCAGGTTCCACAAATCCTTCCTCCTCGATATATCCGGCAACGTTCTCGTCTAATACACAATCAAGCAAATACAAACAATCACTAACCTACTCAATCAATCACCACAACAATACAATCTCAATGCTCTAAATAGCTACTTCATGTATCAACAATACAATTTGGTTTCAATTGAATTGAATTAGCCATTATTCAATTATATCTTAATTAGGGCAGAAACTAGTTGAACATGTTTAATTACATAACTTAAGTTCTGTTGGTCACAAAAATACAAACTAAATTTCTACAGAAAGCTTCTGATGTGTAGAATACAACACAATTGGATTTGGATCAATTGGAGTTACCAAACTCCCTACACAATGGTTTGAAACCAGAAGCTTAATACTCAAGTTTTAGCTACTAATTAAGTTCTGTGGATCTAAAAATTAAATCCTCTTAGGGGTTACTAGCCATGACTAAATGTGATTCAATAAAATTGGTCTTAACCCATTTGGACTAACAGAGTATCAGAAACAAACAAGTTTAGATTTTAAACCCTATTTGGCATTTTTAATACTATATTTTTGTTATTTATCCAAATGAGGTGAAACCACTTGGGTGGGATAGACAATTTCATAAGCTTTCCAGAACATTTTGATTTGATTTATTTGGAGTTATAAATCTCAAGTTATGGAATTTCAAAGTTTAATCCAGTACTGATTCCTAATTAAATCTAAAATTCGAATTTGAACTTTGAGTGGATAATGTTGAGAATCCTGACGGGTGGGGTCCACTCGTCAGTGACTCAACCAAAACAGTGCGCGCGCTGGGAAATGTTTAAAACTCTGACAGCGGGGCCCACCGGTCAGCGACTTAGGGCGCGAAGGGGTACGCTGCCGTGGATCTAGGATCCAACGGCCCACGTTCAATCGCGACGTCGACGACCTAAAACCGGCGGCGCTGCTACTCCGGCGACGGCGAGGTCCACGGTTTTCTCACCTAGGGGCTCGAGAGGACGCGCGGATGATGCAGATCGACGGCGGCGACTCGGGGAGGCTTCCTGGACGAACGGCGCGTGCTGGGGCGGCTCCAATCGACGGCGGCGAGCAGCTCCTCCTCCGCGGCCGTGCTCCAACTCCGGCGAGGCTCCTACGTCGTTCCTGGGCACGATCCAGAGGGGAAAAGGGGGCGGGTGAGCGAGGCTGTAATGGGGAAGGGGATGCGGGCCAGAGAGGAGAGAAAGGGAGGCCAGCACGGCTCGGCCGTGGTCGTCGTCTACCTCGGGCACGGCGAACTCGAGGGTGGCCACGGGCGGCTGAGACTTCGCGGCTACGGCTCCGCCCTCCTGGCGGTGCACGAGAGGCGAGTGGTGTGAGGGGGAGAGGCAGTGGGAGGTGTGGAGGAATGGGGTGCTCGGGGGGGGGGGGGGGGCCTTTATAGCGGCGGGCCGGCGCACGGTGGACGCGGTGTTCGGGCGATTCAGAGGGGGCTAGGGCTCGCCATAGGAGGCGGTGAGGTGCGGCGATGGTGTTGGCGTGCAGAGGGACACGGTTGACGCGTGGAGGCGAGCTGCGCGTGCTCGGAGTGGGGGACGGCCGTGAGGACGCTCGGGCGGCGCTCGACGTGCACGGCGTGGCGCGAGGGCTGCGGGAGCGGGATGCTGCTGGACGCTCTGCTGCGCTGAGAGGGAGCAGCGGGGTGGGAAAGAGAGGGGGGGGGGGGCCTGGCGCTGGGACGTCGTGGAGCGGCGAGGTCGGCCGCGGTGTCCGCGGGTCGGCCATGGCGAGCGGCGGCACGGGCGCGTGCAAGGGGGGAGCGGGGGTGCTGCGGTGCCGGTGTCTGTGTCCAAGGGAGCAGGAGAGCGAAGGAGAGGGGGGGGGGGCACGGCGCGGGGCACCACGGCGTCGACACCTCCTCCTTCCACCGCGCCGACCATGGCGATGTGCGCACGGCGGCCTGTCCCCTAGCGGCGCTCACCAGGTGTTCGGCGAAATGCCTGAACCAAAATATTTTTCTAATTTTTGATTTTTATTTCTATAATTTGTTTCACACATGTTTGCAAAGATTTGTGGTGCATTTTAATTATTTATTGAGCAAGTGCAAAATAGCACATTTTGTGATTTGAATTTGATAAAGAAAGAAATATAAATTTGAATTTAGGTTTTTGAATTGAATATTTGAAGAGGGAAAAGTTGTGGAACTAAAATAAGAGGGTTTATATTACCACTCCATTGAATTTGGTTTGAAAAGAAATAGATTTCTTAATTTGGGAAATAGTGTGACATGTGTCACATTGTTTGTATTGTTTTATATTTTGTTTTGTTTATTTTCTTTTCTTCAAATTTTTTAATTAGAGTTAACAAGCAACACATTCACAAGAAATACTTATCACAAGCAACAATAAGACATCAACACACATGAATTCATAAAAGTTTTTGTTGGCCCACATTTTTTTGGATATAGTATTTCATAATATTAATTTGGGATGTTACAATTAGGGCATGGTGCCTAGTATCCGTTATCGGTGTTTAACGTCATTGTTGCAACTTGTTATGCTTAATGCTTGACACTAGGGCCCGAGTGCCATGATTTCAGATCTGATCATGTTATTGTATCATGAGGATAATCAATGTTTTAGATCATATCTATGAGCTGTATACACATATTATTGTCCGGAACCGAAGGCCCCAAAGTGACAATAATTGGGACAGCCGGAGGGGATGGCTGTGATGTGAGGATCACGTGTGTTCACGGAGTGTTAATGCTTTGCTCCGGTACTTTATTAAAAGGAGTACCTTAATTACCAGTAGATTCCCTTGAGGCCCCGCTGCAAACGGGCTGGTAGGACAAAAGATGATGTGCAAGTTTCTCATTGCGAGCACGCACAACTAAATTGGAACACATGCCTATGGTTAATAAATACTTGGATGCTTTATCTTATTTATCTGCAAATGCCTATGTCTTGATATTACATGAATTATCTTATCCATGCAACGCCCGTACATCCGTCCCTGTGCCTACAGTATTTTAATCCTGTTGTCTACTATAATCACTGCTGCTGTCTTTATTTCACACTGCTGTTATTTCACTACTGTCACTACTATAAAACGGTTGCTACTGATAATCTGTCTCGAGCAAGTCTATTCACAGGTGCAGCTGAACTGACAATTCATCTGTTAAGGCTTATAAATATTCTTTGGCTCCCCTTGTGTCGAATCAATAAATTTGGGTTTTACTTCCCTCGAAGACTTTTGCGATCCCCTATACTTGTGGGTCATCACTTGTTGAAGCGGTCCTTGCGGTGGATCGTATTGTTGGGGAAGAAGTTGTTCTTCTTGTGGAGGTGCTTGAGGATGATCTTGAGATGTTTCACCATTTGCTTCGGGTGAGGTATCATGAGATTCTTGTGATGGTGAGTGCTCTTCATGAGAAGAGCTTGTTCCGTCTTGATCAACTCCTTGATGTACTTCAATGGGACGATGGAAGCCTATTCCCATTCTCCTTATTGCGTCTTGGGGTTGATCGTCACCTACATCACTTATTCCAACTTGCTCCACTTGGGAGCCATCATTTTCATCTAATTACACACTACAAGATTCTATGACTATCCTTGAGGATTTGTCATAAATCCTATAGGTGTGGGATTCAATGCCATAACCAACAAATATGCCTTCAAGAGTTTTACAGTGAAACTTACCCAACTGGATGCCCTTTACGAGGTAGTAGCATTTACAACCGAAGACTCGGAAGTAAGATATGTTGGCTTGTTACCGGTGAGTACTTCATAAGGTGTCTTCTTGAGGCCTTTGCGGAAGAAAAGGCGATTTGAGGAATGACACGCCGTCGAAATGGCCTCCGCTCAAAAGTTGATTGGGGACTTGAACTCGGCCAACATAGATCTTGCCATGTCAATGAGAGTACGATTCTTCCTCTCCGCAACACCATTTTGTTGCGGAGTGTATGCAGCGGAATATTGATGACGAATGCCTTCGTCACTTAGGAAGTCGTTGAGCGTGTAGTTCTTGAACTCCGACCCGTTGTCGCTTCGAATCACCAATATGGGAAGGTTGTGTTGGCGTTGAAGCTCCTTAGAGAAGTCGATGAAGACTTGTTGTGTCTCATCCTTGGTCTTGAAGAAATACACCCATGTATACCTTGAGTAGTCGTCCACGATCACTAAACAATACTTCTTGCCACCAAGACTTATTTCCGGTATTGGACCGAAAAGATAAACATGTAGGAGTTCCAATATCCGGATGGAGGAGATGATTGTCTTGCTTGGATGATGAATGCCATGCATCTTTCCTTCCGCACAAGCCCTACACACTCGATCTCTGGAAAAAGTAACAGGGTCTTTTAGTCCAAGGATGTGGCCCCCTTTGTGGAGACTTTGCAAAGTCCTCATGTTTACGATGGCGATGGCATAGCCAACTCACGTCGGCCTTTCCGAAAAGGCACATCTCATGAGTAGTGGTGACTCCGGAGAAGTCAACCACGTAAAGCTCATGTTCGGCATGCCCCACGAAGGCCACTCGAAGGGACTTGCTCCACAAGAGAACCACGATGTCCGGCTCAAAGAAAGTTGAGATACCCAACTTTGTTAAAGCGCGAACCGACATCAAATTATAGCCAAGAGATTCAACAAGCATAACATTGATTAGAGTGACATCGGGGGCAACTACCACTTTGCCAAGCCCAGTTACCTTTGACCTTGACTTGTCACCAAACGAGACGGTTACTTGATCAACGTTAGGCCTCATCTCCGTGACAAGTTCCTTGCTCCCGGTCATATGACTTGTACACCCACTATCGATTATCCATTTCGAACCACCGGGAGCAAGACCCTACAAGAGATTAATTCCTGACTTTAGGTACCCATTGCTTAACAATGGGTGCCTTAAGGTTAGTCACAAGAGTTTTGGGAACCCAAATAGAGTATGCAATAAAGCCATCAAAGGGACCAACATAGCGAGCACAAACATTTCCATAGTAATTCACATAAAGAGCATAGTTTGGGTTAGTGTCTCCCGCAAAGTCATTGCGAGTAGGCTTGCCCCTTGTGGCATTCACACTTGCAATGTTGTTCACCTTTGCTTGTGCGGGAATGGACTTCTTGACACCCTTGTTGGTTGGTCGCACATAGCCAAGACCTTCCTTCCCTTTGCGAGATTGAGGCTCATAGATAGGAGTCTCAATAACATTCTTACCCTTGAGAAGGATGATCTTAGCGGAGGAGGCCTTGGCAATTTCATCCTTCAACCTAGCATTTTCTTTCATAATATTTGCATGATCACAAGCACAAATAGGAATGGATGTGCTAGGTTTCTCAAGATTAGCTAGCCGAGTTTGTAATTGATCATGTGACTTCTTAAGAAGTTCATGTTCACTCTCCACTGCCGAATGGACATTGACGAGTTTGGCCAACCACAAAATCAGCCTTATCCTTTTGTGCCAACTTGTTTTTAGCAAAGTAGAGGTCACGTTCTTTAACAAGTTTAGAATGCACGGAGTTATGGGTCTCCTCAATGTGCTCAAGTTCTTCTTCTAGACGAACATGAGACTCTTCAACATCTCGGAGAGAGGATTGAAGATGTGCTATGGTGATAGCATCCTCTCTCTCAATCTTACCCTTTTCCTCAATGAGGTGTTCGAGCTCGCCAATGCGACTCATAAGTGCTCCCACATGTTTCTTGCTATCTCCTTGCAAGTTAGCCATAAACGAGTCAAAAGCAACAAGGTCCTCCTTAATTTGGAGGCTAGAGGCATCATCAAGCTCATTCATATCATTTAAGTGAGTAGAGGATGAAAGGTACCTCGGATGCCTTGGCCATGAGACATCTCACACTCTTGTTGGGGGAGTTCTCGTTGGGTGAGTCAAAGAGCGAGCTTGAGGATGAAGTCACCGTAGCTCTTGGCTTGGAAGTAGTAGCTTTAGGTGATGTGGATGGAGTTCTTGGTGTAGAGGAATTAGCTCTTAACGGTGATGAAGTAGCATGATGTGTCGAGGTAGTAGTTGAAGTAGTAGCAATAGCCGCCACTTCATTTGGAGTTTCTTCTTCTTCTTCCGACTCATCTTCATCATCGGTGGGATATTCCTCTTGAGTCATCAACACGATCCGAGGTGCCTTCTTCTTGAAGAAAGCCCTCTTGTTGTTGACGTAAGCCTTCTTGGGAGGCATCTTGGACTTGTCCTTGAGAATAAGTCTTCCACCATTCTCTTCCCTCTTTTCATACGGGCACTCGGCGACGAAGTGGTACTTGTCTTGACAATTGTAGAATGTCCTAGCCTTGGAGATGTCCCTCTTTCCACCTTGTGGGGATCCAACGAAGTGATGCTTGTTGTATTGAGCTTTTTCCTTTGATGGATTCTCCCAAAATCCTTTTGCCGCAAGAGCAAGATGCTCATTGTATGCGAGCTTGAGACCATCATTGGACAAGAAAGAGGAACTCTCAAAGTCATCTTCACTTCCAACTTCAACCGTTGCCTTCAATGCAAGGTTTACTCCCTTTTGCATCCCAATGGCTCTTGCCTTAGCATCTTCGACATTTTTGGTAGCAACCTTGAAAGATGTCATCTCTTGCATGACTTGATTTGAAGTCATAAGGTCATAGTTGTGTCTCCCTTGCAAGGTCTTCAAGTCCGTGCCCTCGAAAGGCATGAGGGAGCTCACGTACTTCCTCTTGATCCAAGCATCATTAATATAGGTAGCACCGAGGTCACGAAAGCTTGTGGCAATAGAAATCAACCTCCGGTACATCTCTTCATGATCTTCACCATCCAACTTATAGGACCCTTCCGCCTCATTTCATAAGGCATCATAGTGATTTCTCTTCATGCTCTCATTTCCAACAAATAAGTCGGAAAGAGCATCCCATGTCTCCTTGGCGGTGGTGAAGGCTTGGATGAGAGGCATGTCCTTGGCGCCCACGGCTTGTTGGATCATGTGGAGGGCGGTGGCATTGAGTTGAGCATACACTACCTCTCTCCTTGTCAAATTGCTAGGGTCATGTGGCTTGTATCCAACTTGAATAATTCTCCATAGTTCGATCGAAGAGCTACGCACATGAGATTTCATTAAGAATTGCCATTGCGAAAAAGCATGATCTTTAATTTTAGGGGGATCAATTCTAAGAGTGATATGAGGATGGGGAATGGGAGGATCGGGAGAGTAATGATTGGGTGGTGGCGCATTGCCATATTTGTTGGGCTCTCCATCCTTGGAGGAGGAAGAGTCTTTGGTTTTAGAGGAGCTATCATTATCACCCTTTCCATCCATGCCCTTAGGCATTTCGGGATCCGTACCAATCGACTCACTCGGAGGTGTTGGAGGAGATGAGAGCGATGCATTCTTTGGATTCCTGAATTCATGAGTGCATCAAGCATGTCATGGATCTTTTGGAATTGAACCTCCATGGACGATGTCAACTTTGTTTCCAAAGCGTTGATATCGGCCATAGTGGCTCCTTTAGATTGCATTGCCGCCATAGCCTTTGCGGCCTCATCGGAGTCAACTTCCTTAGTCATGGAAAATCTCAAGCGGTAAAGCTTTTAAGAGACAACCTGGCTCTGATACCAATTGAACGGAAATTGACCACCTAGAGGGGGGGGGGGGGGTGAATAGGTGGTGACCAATTTTTATTACATTTTCAGTTTTAGGCTTGCGAAATGTAGATTGTCTAGATGTGCTGCTAAGTGAAAAGGAGTGCTACACGAAAAGGAAACAAAGCAGGAATGATAAACATATAATGCGGTAAAGGAGAGAGGAACGAGACAACCAAAAGAACACTCGGAGACGATGATTTTATCCCGAGTTCCACCACATAGGTGTACGTCTCGTTGGAGGGGTGTGAGCAACCACAAAGGTCAGCTCAACGCCACAAAGGCCTCACCCTATTCTCCGATGAATTCGACCACAAAGGTCCGAATCCACCCTTCCACTAAGGACTCCTTTAAGGGCGGAGAAGGTCCCGTACAAATTCGTGAGGCACACACCCACAACTGAATCGGGGGCTCTCACTAAGACCACAAGAGGTCAATTCCACAAAGGATCCACAAAGGAACAAGTAGCAACAAGGATGAATCTAGCTATCCACAAAGGAAACCCTAGATTCGTGGCCCCTCAAGATATGGAGGGGGAAAGTGAAATCACTTCGGTGGCGATGTAGATCGGGGTCTTCTCCTCCGCATCTCCAACTATCAATGAATTTGGTTGGCTAGATAGGGAGATCCATGGGAAATGAGCTTCAACAGCAATGGGGGCGATTTTGATCTGAGAGCTGGTCTGCTGGAGGTAGGTGGAGGGGTATTTATACCCCTCCCCGAGTTCTGACCGTTGTGGAGCCGCCAGCTCAGTAATTTCCGAGTTAAGGTTCGGAAATTTCTGGACTGAAGACCGGAAATTTCCGGGCTACGGAAATCTCCGCGAGGAGTTCCGACGCATCTTCGACAGAAGGCAGTACGAGTCCAGCTTCTGACTTGGCGATGAACTTGATCGAGCAGCTCGGAAATTTCCGGACTCCCATCGGAAACTTCCAGGTACCTGAAATTTCCGCCTGAAATTCCGAGTGAGAAGCTCTGAGAGGCAGTACTGCTTGTCAAACTGGACTTGGTGAAAAATCTTCGGCGACTCGGAAATCTCCGGACAATGGCCGGAAATTTCCGGGCACCGGAAATTTCCTGAAGGATTTCCGACTGAAAGGCTCTTGAGTCCAGTACTGGCTATACTTCTTGACTTAGCGAAGAACTTGAGCAGACCGGAAATTTCTGAATTGGGACCGGAAATTTCCTGACCCCAGAAATCTCCTCCTAGATTTCCGGTTGATATCTGAAGGGTGCAATACTGAAAATTCCAGACACTTAAAAACATAATGTGATCAAACACACTAGCACACCTGTTCTAAAACCTGCATAGATCATCACAAACATTAAACCAACCTTTTGTGTTGTCATTAGTCACCAAAAAACAAGGAGTGCAAAGAATGCACTTTCAGCTGACTTCTCCGTCCCATTCCAGATCTCATGGTTGCGCGTGATATACGGCGCAAGAATCACTGGCGACATTTGTTGTTAAGTCCTAGGTGATACTTTCCCGTGCAAATGGGACCTCCACCACAACATTCTTACCGTGGTCCCATCTGCCAGCCATATGAGATTACCACCTCACTGGTGGATAACCATAGTCATATTATTATAAAATAAGTTTTCTGCCCTTTTTGAGTGATATGTAATAATAGCATTTTGAAGGTAGTTTATTAACAAATACTTCAAAAGGACATGAATAAAAGGATGAACTTGCCTTTTTGACTGCAAGATTATGCAGCCAAGGTCTTCGATATAATATAAACTCCGAGAAATCTGAAAACAACATCATTGGTCCGGTAAGGACTAATGTTTAAAGATGCAGCATGGTTAATGCATAAGTATGAGATGCATCGCTCTAAACCCCGTATCTAACTCTCTGATTGAGGGTGGTTTGAGTTTGATGGTTTCATATTGATTTTTTTGTCTTCAAGTTTACTTCACAAGGAAGATGAGTTCTTTAGCATTAATGTTCATGTATCATGTTAAGCATAGGAGTAAAGTAAAGTAACATTCAAACATTAAGGGTTGTTTTAGAATTGGTTTCCAACCTTTTGGTTTATAAGGGACATGTATTAACTTGAATTAACTAAAGGAATTGTGTAGTATTATTAATCATGAATACAAAAAGATTAATTTTTGAAGAACATAAACAATGTTCACAGTTGTTGGTAGGTTATTAAATGATTGAGATTATATCATTATTCTTATTGTGTGTTTTACCCAAGATTTTGCATCATGAATAACATCTTAATTTAATCAGGCAGTTACTATCTTAAACTTAGCTTAATTGTTATGAAGGAATGATTTGTTTATTATGGGATAAAATAAATTGCATTGCTACCTTGCATTGATGTTATTAACCTTTGGGATTGTATCCAATTTTCTCTACTTAACTAGAATATAAGTGAAATGAGGTTAAGTAATTGATGAAATAAGTAAAACATTTATTCAAGTAAGATTTAATAATTTAAAATGTTATTAGATTTTTGTTTATCTTAAATGTTTACTAGTGGTAGTAGAATAGCTTTCATAAGCTTATACTTTTAGTTTTAAAAAATTCTAAAAATAATACATTTTTATTATTTTCTAAAATAGAATATTATTTTAAAATAGCAATTATTGTAATATGAATATTACATATTATAATGAAAATATATTTTCAATTTTAAAGATATGCATGTCAAATATTTTAATTAAAGTTTGAAATGCATCCAAAATAGCATTTCAATTAACTTCATATTTAAAAGATTAAGTGGTTTGTATTTTACATTTTATTATGTTTAAATTTTATTCAAACACCAATTATAATTATATTACATTATAGATTTTATTTTTCTGAACATTTTGATATAAAGATTATATTTTTCTGATTTAATATGAATAAGTTATGAATTTTACAAAGTTTGATTTAATTAAACAACTTTTCTGAAATTGATAAATAGTTGGGCCTACATGTCAGGGACTTATTCAATTGAAAAGAAATAACCAAAATGATTTAAATTTCCTTGCTGACGTAATCATGACGTCAACAATGAAATTGATCCCCTGCCGGAGATGGATTCTACGATTTGGTGCAAATTAACCAGAACTAACGCGGGCAAACGCTGGAGACTGGTACTGCGAACCAAATGGTAGCGGCGCCTCCCGCTAATTGTCACCGGAGAGTGACCGGCGAAGATGTTTGCGGTGGCCTGCGGTGGTGCACGATGAACCTCGAAGCCCAGACGAATTGAGAGGAACGAAGGGTACTGGGATATGCGCGAGCTCACTGATACGTCTCAAACGTATCTATAATTTCTTATGTTCCATGCTTATATTATACCAATTGCTACATGTTTTATATACACTTTGTGTTGTTTTATGCATTTTCTGGGACTAACCTTTTAACAAGATGCCACAGTGCCAGTTCCCTGTTTTCTGCTGTTTTTGGTTTCAGAAAACTACTTAAGGAAATATTCTCGGAATTGGACAATTTTTATACCAAAGTCCCTATTTTTTCCGACACGTTCCAGAAGTCCGAAGAGGAGACGAAGGAGGGCACCGAGGCGCCGTCACAAGGAGGGGGCGCGGCTCCCCCCTCTGCCGCGCCGACACCGCGTGACGGGCCCTCGGGCCTCCACCGCCTTCGCCCTTTCGCCTACTTAAACCCCCCGAAAACCTAAGACCAGGCACCCGAACACTTTTCCACAAAACCTAACGGAGACGCCGCCGTCGTCAAACCTAGTTCGGGAGGGCTCAGAAGCTCTTCCCGGCACCCTGCCGGAGAGGGGAATCATCACCGGAGGGCTCTACATCACCATGCCCGCCTCCGGACTGATGCGTGAGTAGTTCATCCTTGGACTACGGGTCCATAGCAGTAGCTAGATGGTTGTCTTCTCCTATTGTGCCATCATATTTAGATCTTGTGAGCTGCCTATCATGATTAAGATCATCTTTATGTAATGCTACATGTTGTGTTTGCTGGGATCCGATGGATATTGAATACTATGTCATTTGCTTCATAATATATCATGTTGTGTGTTGTTTATGATCTTGCATGCTCTCCGTTGCTAGTAGACGCTCTTGCCAAGTAGATGCTTGTGACTCCAAGAGGGGGTATTTATGCTCGATAGTGGGTTCATGTCTCTATTTAATCTGGGGTAGTGACAACAAGCTCTAAGATTGTAGATGTACTATTGCTACTAGGGATAAAACAATAGTACTTTGTCTAAGGATAATTGTATTAGTTACATTACACACTTTGCCTAATGCAATAATCTGTTGCTTGCAACTTAATACTGAAAGGGGTGCGAACGCTAACCGGAAGGCGGATTATTAGTCATAGATGCGGTTGGAACGGTCTATGTATATTGTTGTAATGCCCAAATGAATCTCACACTAGACATCATGATTTTAGTATATGCATCATTATGCAGCTCTTTATTCTGTCAATTGCCCAGCTGTAATTTGTTTACCCGCATGAACGCTATTATTATTATTTATGGAGAGACACCACTAGTGAACTGTGGACCCAGGTCCTTTTCTTTAAACTGATAATACAACCAACTGCAAACTGCTTTCTTTCATTCTTTGCAAACATCATTTTCCACACCATACGTTTAATCCTTTGTTACAGCAAGCCGGTGAGATTGACAACCTCACTATTGAGTTGGAGCAAAGTTTCTTGATTGTGTTGTGCAGATTGCACCTCCCTGCAACGCCACTTTTCTGGCGCCGGGGAGACCTTCGTTGTGTTCTTCATCTCCTACTGGTTCGATAACCTTGGTTTCATAACTGAGAGAAACTTGCTACTACGCTCATCACACTTCCTCTTTGGGTTTTCCAACTCCTCACAACCGTGAGCATCAAGCACTTTTCTGGCGCCGTTGACGGGGAGGTGAAGGCACTTCTGTTCAGCAAATCTCTATCTCCCTCGTCAACTAAGCACCAGACTTTTCTGGCGCCGTTGCAGGGGAGATCAAGACACATCTGCAAGGGGAGTCTCTCACTTCCCAATCTCTTTACTTTGTTTTTTTGTCTTGCTTAGTTTATTTTTATTTCCTGTTTTGTTTGCTATTAAATATAAAAAACACAAAAAATTAGTTACTTGCATTTTATTTACTTTGTTATTATCTTGTTTGCTTCTTATTATAAAAAAATACAAAAAAATTAGTTACTTGCATTTATATTTATATTTCGGTTTTGCCTTAATATTGCTAAAATGGGAAGTCCTGAAGTTGAAGTACGTTCGTTTAGGCAACAAGGAGGAGAAAATTTGAAAGATGCATGGTATAGGATAAATGATGCTCATAAAAAATGCACTAAAAAACATTCCACTTTAATCCTTCTTAGGAATTTTTATGTTGGTATTTCTAGTTGGTATAGGTATGTTCTTGACACTCTCACGGAGGGTAATTTTCTTGGTACTTCTGCTTTGGAGGCCTGCAATTTAATTGAGAATTTGGTAGGATCACCACCACCTACTAAAGAAAGTAAAAATGAGATCACTCTGGAAGATGTTATTAAAAGGTTGGATTCTATGGAGAATTTTTTTCTTGATAATGCTAGCAAGAGTAATGGATCAATAGAGGATATTAATGAAAGAATCACTGCTTTAGAAACTAGTAACACCCTTGATACTCATAATCATAGAATTGATGGATTAGAAGAGGCTATGGAAACTTTAAGCTCAACTTTTTCCTCTATTAAACCAAAAAAAGAGAAAGCTTTTGTGGGGAGGGAGCAAAAGTTCATCTATATTCCCAAACCGAAACCCCCTAGTATGCCTAAAAATGATGGTAGTGATTTACGTAATATGACACCTTCATGGATACCTAAAGCACCTATTACAACAAACCATGTCTTGGATGAAATTATTGATTTGGATGCTTCTTCTCTTGGAAATACTTGAGTTTTGCTTTCTGTGCCTAGCTCAAAGGCGTTAAACAAAAGCGCTTATGGGAGACAACCCACTTTTTATTCCTGTTATTTTATTTTCTTGAGTCAAGGAACATGCCTACCTCTGTAGCAATTCCTTTGTATCTTTACTTTATTGCATAAGTTGTGCCAAGTTAAGTCTCTAGTAGAAAGTTGATGCTAGAATTGGATCTCTGCGCAGGAACAGTTTTTCTGTTGTCACCGTTTAATTTGTTAGAATTCACAGAAAAATCAAACTGACCTGGGATTTTTTTTGTGAGATCCTCAGATATGTACGCAACTTTCATTAGTTTTGAGTTTTCTGATTTGAGCAAGTTAAGTGCCTCGAAACAATTCGTCTTTACGGACTGTTCTGTTTTTGACAGATTCTGCCATTTATTTTGCATTGGTTCTTTTGCTATTTTTCAATGGATCTTTTTGTTCCATAAAATTCCAGTGGCTGTAGATAATGTCCAGTACCATGATAATGATTGTCTCCATGCAGAATATGAGAATTTTTGATTATGCACTAACCCTCTAATGAAGTTTACTTTCAGTTTGGTGTGGAGGAAGTTTTCAAGGATCAAGAGAGAGGATGATATGATGTGATCAAGAAGATGAAAGAGCCTAAGCTTGGGGATGCCCCCGTGGGTCACCCAAGAATATTTCAAGAAGACTCAAGCGTCAAAGCTTGGGGATGCCCAAGGCATCCCCTTCTTCATCAACAACTTATAAGGTCATCTCTAGTGAAACTATATTTTAATTCCGCCACATCTTATGTGCTTTACTTGGAGCGTCTGTTTGTTTTTATTTTTTCCTTTGTTATTCTTGTTCTCTGAATAAAATGGATCCTATCATTCTTGTGTGGGAGAGAGACACGCTCCGCTTTTTTATTTGAATACTCCTATTCTTCACTTATATTTTTTTTCTTCACTTATATTTGTTGAGTATTCTTCTATAGCTACTCAATACTTTCAGCTCTTATTTTTCATGCACCTCTTGTTCAGAGCTGTTAGCTCTCATATGTTATACTCTCTTGCTTCATTGTTAAATATTTGGAGAGTTTATGTTTTAAATAAGTTGATTGGTGTTTGGTTAAGAACAGAAAATGTTAAATGTGGTAGATGGTATAACTAAATGATACATAATCTTGTAGATCATTAAATTGTGTCACTTGAATCATTGATATTGTTTTGAGATATTAATAAGCTTAATGGTAAAACATGATGGTTTAGTAAAGTGGAATGATTAATGGTTGGTCTAGAAAACTTGAAGCTGTGCCACACTTAAATATCTAGTTGATAGCATAATGATATATGACTTCTAATGTTAAAAACAACCGTAATGACTTTGTGTTATGCGCTACGGTCGGGGTCCCAACAGTGACTTGTTCATTTGCCACAGTCCCTCATGGAGTGATTTTCATTATGCCTTGTAAGATCATATTTCTAGTTGGAATCTTTTTGCTTGTGAGTTCTAACGCTGCGGTTTTCATGGCACTTCCACCACCATATTTGCTAGCCTCTTCGGTACTTTCCATTGCCCTTTCTCACATTGAGAGTTGGTGCATACTTCGCGGGTACATCCAAAACTCGTGGGAGATCTTCATCATGTTCTCCTACACATAAGCCAAATATCTTCCTCAAAACATCCACCATACCTACCTACTACAGCATTTCCATAACTGTTCCGAGGTATATTGCCACGCAACTTTCATCTTACATTACATGACTTGTTGTCATTTATCATTTATATATTGCTTTGCATGATTCTATATAGCTGATGTGTGGTTTTACCCATGTTACGCTAGATCATTGCATATCCTGCTACACTGGCAGAGGCACCGTTTCATACACCATGTTTTATCCCTTATGAGATCCTTGTATCAAAAGTGTGTTGTCATATTAGAATGTTTTCCCCTAAAAGTGAAAAGAGCCATGGAGGCCATCGAAAAGAGAAACAGAAAAATACAAAAAAATAGAAAAAAGAGAAAAAAGAGAAAAGAAAGAAAGAATAAAAAGGGGGCAACATTACTACTCTTTATCCACACTTGTTCTCATGTTATAGCACCTGTAATATTCATAGTCATCATTTGTGCTTATGTTTAGCACCTTTACTCCATATGTGAGAGTTTTCATGTTCTACTTGTATAACTATGTGGGGAACTTTACACTATAGAACTTGGCTTGTATATTCTAATGATGAGCCTCCTCAAAAGTGCTCTAGGTCTTCATGAGCAAGCAAGTTAGATGCACCCCCACTAGTTCCATTGGAGAGCTTTCATACACTTATAGCTCTATGTGCATCCGTTGTGTGACAATCACTACTCCTTGCATAGCTTCGATTATAAGACTTCCTCTTGTCTAATGATCACTTTCAGCTGTGTGAGACTTTCTTCCGTTGGCCTTCCAAACCCCCATTATTATTCTCTTAGCCACAACATCCTGGTGCCAGGAACCAACGCTGAACACTTGCGGGTCTTTGAGTGAACAAATAGAGAGATGATTTTCTACGTGCATATTGTTATTGCTTGACTTGATCCTTTCACAAAGTTGTCATGAGTGTTTGATTCATTAGATGATTATATTGTTTTTCTTGAAGCTTAAATCATCTTTCAGAAAAGAGTCCGTGCCACCGGTCGCCTATACCACCCCATTACTAGGCGTCCGATTGGGCTTCTAGATTCCCGCCGCGGACGATATTCATATTTCTTAATTAGCCTAGTTACTGCAAATTAACTCTTGGGCCTGACGCGCTAGCCAGGCATGGCAGCCACCATTCACGGAAAAGGGGAAAGACATACTGTAGCATGAAATAGAACGAGAAGTCATGGGCAGTAAATGTAGGTTTGCATCATTTTTTCTCGCTCTCACGTGGCATCGAAGACCCAGCGCCTGTACCGACCTACTTTGACTAGACCATGCAGACACTGGCGCATCCCTCTCCACCCGCTGACATATGCATGCATGCACTGATGCAGTGGCATTTAATAGGCATCCGGGGGCATGCAATAGTTGCTCGTTTGTCGCGTCCCAGTAATTGGATTATTCGCCATTTGGTTTGGCGCCATTTTCACCCCGTGCACCCCCGTATTGTTCCGCATATGTTTTTAGTTTTATGTGTCTATATATGAACCACGTATGCCATAGTGACACTCACTCTCCATACTCCATTACACGTACACGACATTTGCATGCAATGGCAAGCTCCGCTCAAGACATCGGGCCGGTTAGTAATTTTGCGGTACAACTAGGTACTGCACGACACCGCGAATTAATTTTTTGTAACAAAGCTTGATGTGTTTTCGCAGCACCCCGTGTGAGTTATGCTTCCATTATCTCCTCTGCACTGGATGCGCGTTTGACCGCACAGCGAGGTCGCCTACTCAGTGATCGGGCCGCCCGGCGCGCTGCCTTGCATGCTGCCGTCATGCACGCCTTATACGATTCCCCTGCATATCAGTGCAAGATTAGGATGTAATCTAACATTAGTACCTTACCTAACTAGTACTTGCTCATCCAGAGAACTATACAGAACCAGCTGAACGAATCTCCAGCTACTGATCCATAATCTCTCCAAATCTACCAGCCCTTGTGGAAAAAGAAAGAACACTAGCTGTGCGTAATCTCTCCCGCGCCAATTCCGGCGTGCAGGTACACACTGTTTAAATGTACCTTGGGCACTATTGTTTGCATGACCAACAGCCGGCCCATCCGGTGTATGCGACTGGTGTGCTGCGTCCCTGCCATTTTCTGACCTGTTTTCGGCTCTATCATCGCAATATTAGGCCATAATCACCATTTATTACCTTATGTAAGCAGGACTGCATGGTGGAAATGGTGTTTCAGATCCAGCTGTGCGAATCTCCAGCTGCAGATCCGACGACGGTGGATGGAGGGGTATAGCCACCGGGTGGCAACAAATCCGCACTCATCATCTTTAATATCTACTTTGCACGGTTGATTGTTCTCTAGTACTAATTCATTGAAAGTTTTGATTTATTCTTCCTACTTGTTTACTCATTACTCATTTGATATCATATAAACTACAGTTTTTATTCATTTGATCTCAGTTTACATGCATTACATTATTATATGATCAAGATTGTGTGAAAGCATGTCACTTCAGAAATTATTCTTGTTATCGTTTTACCTACTCGAGGACGAGTAGAACTAAGCTTGGGGATGCTTGATACGTCTCAAATGTATCTATAATTTCTTATGTTCCATGCTTATATTATACCAATTGCTACGTGTTTTATATACACTTTGTGTTGTTTTATGCATTTTCTGGGACTAACCTATTAACAAGATGCCACAGTGCCAGTTCCCTGTTTTCTGCTGTTTTTGGTTTCAGAAAACTACTTAAGGAAATATTCTCGGAATTGGACAATTTTTGTACCAAAGTCCCTATTTTCCCGACACGTTCCAGAAGCCCGAAGAGGAGACGAAGGAGGGCACCTAGGCGCCGCCACAAGGAGGGGGCGCGGCTCCCCCCTCTGCCGCGCAGACACCGCATGACGGGCCCTCGAGCCTCCACCGCCTTCGCCCTTTCGCCTACTTAAACCCCCCGAAAACCTAAGACCAGGCACCGGAACACTTTTCCACAAAACCTAACGGAGCCGCTGCCGTCGTCAACCCTAGTTCGGGAGGTTTCAGAAGCTCTTCCCGGCACCCTGCCGGAGAGGGGAATCATCACCGGAGGGCTCTACATCACCATGCCCGCCTCCGGACTGATGCGTGAGTAGTTCATCCTTGGACTACGGGTCCATAGCAGTAGCTAGATGGTTGTCTTCTCCTATTGTGCCATCATGTTTAGATCTTGTGAGCTGCCTATCATGATCAAGATCATCTTTATGTAATGCTACATGTTGTGTTTGCTGGGATCCGATGGATATTGAATACTATGTCATTTGCTTCATAATATATCATGTTGTGTGTTGTTTATAATCTTGCATGCTCTCCGTTGCTAGTAGATGCTCTGGCCAAGTAGATGCTTGTGACTCCAAGAGGGGGTATTTATGCTCGATAGTGGGTTCATGTCTCTATTTAATCTGGGGTAGTGACAGCAAGCTCTAAGATTGTAGATGTACTGTTGCTACTAGGGATAAAACAGTAGTACTTTGTCTAAGGATAATTGTATTAGTTACATTACACACTTTGCCTAATGCAATAATCTGTTGCTTGCAACTTAATACTGAAAGGGGTGCGGACGCTAACCGGAAGGTGGATTATTAGTCATAGATGCGGTTGGAACGGTCTATGTATATTGTTTTAATGCCCAAATGAATCTCACATTAGACATCATGACTTTAGTATATGCATCATTATGCAGCTCTTTATTCTGTCAATTGCCCAGCCGTAATTTGTTTACCCGCATGTATGCTATTATTATTATTTATGGAGAGACACCACTAGTGAACTGTGGACCCCGGTCCTTATCTTTAAACTGATAATACAACCAACTGCAAACTGCTTTCTTTCTATCTCTGCAAACATCATTTTACACATCATCCGTTTAATCCTTTGTTACAGCAAGCCGGTGAGATTGACAACATCACTGTTGAGTTGGAGCAAAGTTTCTTGATTGTGTTGTACAGATTCCACCTTCCTGCAACGCCACTTTTCTGGTGCCGGGGAGACCTTCGTTGTGTTCTTCATCTCCTACTGGTTCGATAACCTTGGTTTCATAACTGAGGGAAACTTGTTACTACGCTCATCACACCTTCCTCTTGGGGTTTTCCAACTCCTCATAGCCGTGAGCATCACTCACCACAAACACGTCGGTGTGCTCGGAGAAGAACGAGGTGGCTTGACGGCGACGAAATCGTCCGCGCCATCGGCGGCCGGAGACGGAGAAGAAGGGCGATTCCTCGGTCTTCCGAGCTTCCCCGGACGCGCAGCTCGCCAAGGAGGAAGAAGGAGACCACGCGATTCTTCCCAGCTACCCAGAGCGTCAAGACATGGCCGGACTTGTCGGGTATCGCCGGCGCATGGCGGCGGCCCGAGAGAGCTAGGGTTAGGAGTTGGAGGAAGAACAGAGAGAGGGAGAGAGGAACGCAAGTGAGAGGAGAAGATGAGAGAGATGCAGACGTCTCCGAGGCCTTATCTCCGCGAGTGAGGCGAGGAGGAGGAGCACGGCTGCTCGGACGCATCGACACGGTGCGTCCTTCTGGCGCGGGGAAGAAGAAAGGGATTTAAACGAATTTGCAGAAAACCCCCTAAGTTTCCAGGAAAGAACGGAATTCGATTACACAAGCCCCTGGTTTCTGTTCTGAACTTATTTTTAAATAAGAAAATTACTAGAAGGTCCTGAAATGTGTAGAATTTAAATGGGATGTTTATTTAAACTTTGAAACTTGGGTACTTTATATATTTTGAATACTTTTAATATGTAAAGTGAATTTGAGCTTATTTGTATTAATTTCTTATATTAAAATATGTGGCTTTCACTTCTTTCTTTTTATTGCATTAAAGCAACATAAAATTACGTCTTTATGTCACCAAGTATTTGGGATCATGTATTACCTTTCACTTCTAAAGATGATTGGGCTTGCTCCATAAGTATAGATGGATTCAACTTGGTAGTTTAAATGTCTTGTAAGATTTTGAGTTATTTTAACATATGCAATGAATTTGGGCATATTAGATTTATTTCTTTTATTTGTAAGTGGTTATTCACCTCTTGGGTTTAGTGATGTATTTTAGCAACATGAGAACATATGGCTAATTGTTTATATGCATATATTTGGACTGCCATTACTTATTGGTGGAACTCTGATCTCTACTATATTAAACCAAAAGTGGTGGTGAGTCGTCCGTCGTTCTATGCCCTCCCGACGATCCCGTGCGGAAGCAAAAAATCACGCTGAACACGTTCGAAAAGGAAAACCACCCTGCGCACGACCCTGTCCACAAGACCACGACCTCCTAGCCCAGCCTGTATCGCGCAGGCTCTCGGTTTCCTCGTCACTCGCCGGCCCACTCCCTTCCCTCAACGCGCTTTGTCCTATCCTCCGGAGCCCTCTCACCCCGCCTGTCGCTGCTCGTCGGTGCAAGCGACGATGCCTCCTCCTACATACGTGTGAGCTGCCTCCGCGTGGCGCGATCCGGGCTTATCCTAGGCCGGAGCGACGACAAGCTCGAGCTTCTCCATGACATCGTCCTCGCCAAGCCGCCTGCGTACAACTTGATGGGTTCGTAGCATAGAAAACAAAAAAATTCCTACGGAGGGAACAACCAACGTGCCAAGATCTAATCTAGGAGATGCTCGTAACGGGTGGAACATATTCCAAGAGAACTCACCCTCGAAGACCGAAAGCGTTTCGAGAGGGATTCTCGTGGACGATGTAGTGGAACACTTGCCGATCTCAAGATCGTGAAGATGTGCGCTGCAACGGGCAGCGCCTCCGTACTCGGTCACACGTACGGCTTGAAGACGACCTCCATTCACTCGATCCAGCGGGGCAGCGGAAGTAGTAGAACCACCAAGGAACTCCAACAGCACGACGGCGTGGTGTGGTGGAGAACTAAACGGCCATGGCTTCGCCAAGCGGATGACCAAGAGGTGGAGCAGCGGGAGGAGGGAGAGAGGATCAAGTGTGTGAGATAAGAGGGAGCTCCACATCTCCTTATATAGGAGAAGGGGGCAGCCCAAGGGTGTGGTGCGGCTCAAGAGCCTCCACCCCTTCCTCTTCATGTGAGTGGAGCATCCACTCATGCCCACTCACTCTCTTTAAAACTCCACTCAAAAATCCCAAGGGTTTTTCTTTATTAAATAAAACAATTTCATTTCTTTTTAATATTTGTTAATTCTATTAACAAACATTAAAACTTATGCCCTTGGTTCATTTGTTAATTCTATTAACAACCATTGGCAACCATTGACAATTAACCCCTTGAACTATTTCAATATTACCCGAAACAATTTCGGTGCTGTCCAAACTTTTCTCCGAAATTCCGTGTCTACCCAAAAGTGTCGACAAACCTTAAGTGTGTCACCCTACGGTTCGTGAATAATGTAGACATGATCGAGACACCTCTCCGATCAATAGTCAACAGCGGGATCTGGAGATCCGTAATGACTCCTACATATTCGACGATGAATCTTGTGATCGCGTGAACCAAAAAACGTCATAACCAATTCCTTTTGTCTCGCGATATTTT
This sequence comes from Poa annua, assembly GCA_026929855.1. Lineage (NCBI taxonomy): Eukaryota > Viridiplantae > Streptophyta > Magnoliopsida > Poales > Poaceae > Poa > Poa annua. Next base: position 92,923,600 of record CM049437.1, read on the forward strand.
ACTTGTCCGAGATCCGATCATTGGTATCATTTATACCTAGTTCGATCTCGTTCCCGACAAGTACTCTTTACTCGTTCTGTGATATGACATCCTTGTGACCTAGTCACGTGCTTGCAAGCGGTGTCGATGTGATATCACCGAGAGGGCCCAGAGTATATCTCTCCGTCATCTGGATGGACAAATCCCACTTCTTGATCCATGAGCCTCAACTAATACTTTCGGAATACCCAACGCCACCTTTATAGTCACCCTGTTACGGTGTGACGTTTGATGTCATCAAAGCATTCTTCCGGTGTTAGTGATTGACATGATCTCATGGTCTAAGGATTAGGGTTACTTCGTATGCTTAGTACAACAATGTAAACTTAATGACTTGATCGCATTGCTATACTTAATTTGGGTGTGTGTTCATCACATCATTCTCCTAATGACGTGATCCCGTTATTAACAACATCCAATGTTCATGATCAGGAAACCTTAATCATCAGTTAATCAACGAGCTAGTTAAACGAGAGGCGTTACTAGGAACTCTTATTTGTTCATTAGTCACACATGTATTAACGTTTCCGATTAATACAATTCTAGCATGAGAAATAAACATTTATCATAAACATGGAATAAGATAATAACCACTTTATTATTGCCTCTCGGGCATATTCCTTTCAGTCTCCCACTTGCACTAGAGTCAATAATCTAGTTAACACTTGTAAAGATCCAACACCAATGGCCTTCTGGTGATGATCATGTTTAGCTCATGGAAGAGGTTTTAGTCAACGGCCCTTGAACGTTTCAGGTCCGTATGTATATTGCATATCTTTTGCGTCTCTACGCACCACTCATTCCGAATGAGATTAGGCATGACTTTGTATAGCTTTGGTCACATGGTGGAACCTTTAGTTCATCGGTCTGAATCACGTTGCTAATACTGTCAAAACAATATAGCCTCATAGATCTGACACACATGGAACTACACCAAGTTCGCAAGAACTTCTTGACTCAAAATTTGTTGTCAAAACAACGATATACTTAGCTATCGTTTGCTAGTCATAGCAATGATATATTTAGCCTTAGGTTGTGGTATGTCGTTTGTCACAACGACAGTACACTTATCCTCATTTGTAGAATCCGTCATATTGTTGAACTTTGGTACTCATCCAAAACCAACATGGAACTTCCTTCCATCCTATTGTGCCAGTTTCATTGAACACACACATAGCCTTATTGAGATCAAAATTAATTTATTCGGATATGTGACACAACTCCTGTCGGTGTAACATATTACAGCGATATGTTTGTCACTTTCGTACCCAAACTATATTCTTCGTTCTTCCAAAGCACCCAAGAATATCTTACTGTTGTCCAGTGATCAGCACATGAATCACTCTGGTAAATGCTTGTAACTATATTACAGCATAGGATATCTGGTTGTGTACATATCATGGCGTTTATGATTGATAAAAATAATCATCTTTCTAAACTCATCAAGTGTCGAATACACTCAAGTCTTGTTAACATGCCATGTAACAAGAACACTTCTTGATGTTTCCATATCGAGCTACTTCGGTATCTCTTTTATGTACTTTGACCCAAACTTTTAAGCGCATCTATTCATCTCCATGAACCTTAGATGCCTAACATGGTTTTTGGTCTAAGTCCTTTCAGTGAAAACTATTTTCAGTGAAACTTTTAATTATGTCAAGTAAATATACATGATCTTTCAGTCAACGATATGTCATCTACATAAAGTATCATGAATATGTCTTAGCGCTCTTACTTAATTTCTTGCAAAAGCAAGCATCTTCATTGTTCATAATGAAATCAAAAATTCATTTGACTATTTCATTCAATGAAGACATCATCTCCGTGATGCATACTTCTATCATGGAAGTTTGCATTCCCCTTTCTAGCTATCTCGGGATCAACAACTCCCTCAGATGTATCAGCTATACGTCCTTGGTTAGTACTCCAACTAAGGAACACAACTTTGTTACCCGGCATAACTTATATGCAGCGATTGCTAGAATAATCCATTCAGATTTAAGGTTTCGCTACGGAAGATCCAAATCTTAACGTAGTCAACTTCTTGAACTTTGTCGTAAACAATTTTTGACAACTCGAACCTTTTATGGATGTGACATCCACTTCTGTTTATAGACTCATTTTTATTTTACCAAGTTCCAAGCTTGATTTTCGTATATGAGTACTATCTTGGATTTTATGGCGTTAAACCATTTTTAACGGAGTTAAGGGCCCATCATCGCTTCCTTGTATACAATCGGTTTATTATTGTCCTACAATAATACTTCGTTCTCAAATCCTTATTATTCGATTACGAAAGCGTACCCGACTAGTGAGGTTCAATATATAATTCAATCTCCGGAGCTACAACAACTTGTAGTTGTGGGTGTCATGGGCGATATGGCCGCTTCCAGAACAAATTCTGGTGTTGCGCCACTCTGCTCATCTCAGTTATTGAATTCTATTGTCCGCCCACTCAAAACTTTCACGAGAACATCCTTCTCGGAAATAAGCCATTTTCAGCGACAACAACACTTTGTCTTTGGCTTAAAGTGGAAAGAATTCCCAATGCTTCCTTGGGATAACCTACAAAGATATTTATCCATTTTGGTTGGAAACTCATTTGCATACCAAAAATGTAGAAAAGACCGTTGGGTAACTTCCCGTCCCATATCTCATATGGTTGTCAATTCAATGGATCATATATGATGGTACTGTTTTAAGTGTAAAAGCGGTAGTCTCTAAAGCATGTCTCTTCAAAAATATAATGGCAATTTCAATTTACATCTTTGATATTCCATGTCAAAACACGGTCTGATTATGTCTCTCGAACCCACCATACTTCTGTGGTGTTTTAGGGAGGCATAATTTGTGGAATTAATTCCGCAACATTTAGATGTCTTGTGCTAAACTTGTAACTCAAATAATCCCTTCTATGAACTCACCATAGATATTATTGTTACAATGATTTTCTACGTCATGCTGAAATTTTTTGAACATATTCAAATGTTTCAGACTTCTTTCTCATTAAATAGGTAAATCCAAATATATCTATTCAACTCATCAACGAAGTAGATGAATCTACCGCTCATGGCTACACCCAATGGATCACATACATCAATCATGTGTGATTTCCAACATGTTTAGCCATTCGTTCAATCTTCGGCCTCTCGAACGAAGTTCAAGTCATTTTCCTTTTATAAGGTGTTGCAAGCGCCAAATGATTCAAAATCAAGTGACTCTGAAATTCAACAGCATTGAGTTTCTTCACGCAATTATTTCTAATATGACTTAAATGGCGGTTCCACAATTATGTGGAATTGAAATCATTAGCCTTGCGGCGTTTAGCGTTAGTATTATAGATATATGTTTTACCAGCAAGATTTATAGTAACTTATCCATCTTCTATGGATCATGGTCAAAATTTGAACAACTACTTGTTTTATTTAGACCAGAACAAAATAACAAATTTATTAAGTTCTTATAGAATAAATCTCGCGGCTAGGCATAATACCAACTACGAACACAATAACAAATTATCATATTTTCGTTGCGTATTGTTACCACATTCCTCGTAAGTCACTTAGGCCACTGTATTCTTGTATTGAGTTATATGGCAGTTCATACCAACCAATCTAGTACAAATACCCAAGAATTACAGTATGTGACTAATAGGAAAAAATATCTATAACATGTATATCAGCCATATACACCTGAACTAGACTTTCTAGTCTTTTCTTTTCTGCCAAATACTTTTGCAGTTCCTCTTTCGGTTTTTCCTCTCTATGCGGAAGAAGCATTTAACATCAACATTTGTGTCAATCAAATTGGATCAAAATCCTAGGCGTGAATAGTCAGTACTAGCACCCTTTGGAGTTTTATGTTGAAGTTGATCATCATATGAAAAGTGTTCTTCTGGAATTCACTATTATTGGTCTTTTAATGCAATGAACAAATTCACTTACACTATTTATCCATCCCATCATGAATCCTATCATGATGAAGCTACCATGGCTCAATTAGATTGGATATGAATCAGTGCCAAACTAATTTTGGATATCGAGATGCCTAGCATCTTTTATCTTGTAGTACATACTCATGCAATATGAGCTCAGGTACTCCCACTGAAATTCGTAAAAACTTGTAACCAAAACAAGGTCCTAGATATCAGTCATATCTCATACCTCATTCATTTCTAAAAACAAATTTTTAGCTCCATGGTTCTCCTCAATTATCGAACAAATTCGAAAATTGAGTTTCACGGAGACAAGAATGAATTTAGACACCAATAAGAATTGTTGCTCATTTTAGATTCCAAATCATATGGAGCAATTATAGAGTTACCGGAAGTTTGCAATAGAACTTTAAAACTTTTCTATACATAATTACTTTCTTACAATATGGTACCAGTCCATAGAGTAACTATCAGATTTTGAACAGTTTTGATCTCAACTAACAAGCCTAGTGCGTAGTGGACTACGGATGCCAATACTACAAATATTCATGCAAAGACAATTTTAGACTATGTTTATGATAGATATATGGAGTTAAACTAATTCTAAATTATTACCTCAACTCCCACTCAAAAACAACATCCCTCTAGTTGTTTTAGTGATTACACGAACCAAATTCACTACATCAATAACCGATCATCACGAGAGATGGTGCAGCTGCAAAGGCGAACATCGACATGTTCATCATATCATCCATATGACTCATGCTTTACCTTTCGGTTATGTGTTCCGAGACCATGTCTGTACATGCTAGGCTCGCCAAGTAGAACCGTAGTATTTGCGTGCGTAAATCTGGCTTACACCCGTTGTATGCGAACGTTGAGTCTATCACACCCGATCATCACGTGGTGCTTCGAAACGATGAACTTTCTTAATGGTGCATACTAAGGAAGAACACATTATTATCTTGATATTAACTGTGAGAGGGATCATCTTATAATGCTACCGTCGCGATCTAAGCAAAGATCAAAGCAAAATAAGATGCATAAAAGGATTAACATCACATGCATGGATAATGTGATATGATATGGTCCTTCTTGCACTTGATCTCCATCTTGTGCATCTTGGCATGATCTCCATCATTCCACCAGCGTGGCACCAAGGTCCATGGCGCCTCCTTCTTGATTGTCCTCAAAATTTACAACATATCATCTAGATATGATATTTAGCACGCAGGCCATAAATTAAAAGACAACCATTTGGCTCCTGCCGGTTTGTCATAATTTACAAAAGGTATCATCTCATACATGAAATTTGTAACTTTGACCATATCACATCACATGCCCTGCAAAAACAAGTTAGACGTCCTCTAATTTATTTTTGCATATTTTACGTGGCTTGGGGCTTTCGAAGATAGAACCGTTCTTGCCTACGAACATGAAACCACAACGGTGATGAAAAAATTATTATCAACCCGTTCTATTTTATATCTCAACTATAGTGGGAGAGACAGACACCCGCAAAGCCACTTATGCAAAACAAGTTGCATGTCAGTCGTGGAACAAGTCTCATGTGCGTGGACATGTAAGGTTAGTCCGGGCCGCTTCATCCCACTATGCCACTAAGATACAAAATATACAAAGGAAGCAATAACATGATCATCAACGCCCACATACACATATGTGTTCTACCCGTACAAAAACATCTACGCATAGACATGGCTCTGATACCACTGATGGGTTCGTAGCATAGAAAACAAAAAAATTCCTACGGAGGGAACAACCAACGTGCCAAGATCTAATCTAGGAGATGCTCGTAACGGGTGGAACATATTCCAAGAGAACTCACCCTCGAAGACCGAAAGCGTTTCGAGAGGGATTCTCGTCGACGATGTAGTGGAACACTTGCCGATCTCAAGACCGTGAAGATGTGCGCTGCAACGGGCAGCGCCTCCGTACTCGGTCACACGTACGGCTTGAAGACGACCTCCGTTCCCTCGATCCAGCGGGGCAGCGGAAGTAGTAGAACCACCAAGGAACTCCAACAGCACGACGGCGTGGTGTGGTGGAGAACTAAACGGCCATGGCTTCGCCAAGCGGATGATCAAGAGGTGGAGCAGCGGGAGGAGGGAGAGAGGATCAAGTGTGTGAGATAAGAGGGAGCTCCACATCTCCTTATATAGGAGAAGGGGGCAGCCCAAGGGTGTGGTGCGGCTCAAGAGCCTCCACCCCTTCCTCTTCATGTGAGTGGAGCATCCACTCATGCCCACTCACTCTCTTTAAAACTCCACTCAAAAATCCCAAGGGTTTTTCTTTATTAAATAAAACAATTTCATTTCTTTTTAATATTTGTTAATTCTATTAACAAACATTAACACTTATGCCCTTGGTTCATTTGTTAATTCTATTAACAACCATTGGCAACCATTGACAATTAACCCCTTGAACTATTTCAATATTACCCGAAACAATTTCGGTGCTGTCCAAACTTTTCTCCGAAATTCCGTGTCTACCCAAAAGCGTCGACAAACCTTAAGTGTGTCACCCTACGGTTCGTGAATAATGTAGACATGATCGAGACACCTCTCCGATCAATAGTCAACAGCGGGATCTGGAGATCCGTAATGACTCCTACATATTCGACGATGAATCTTGTGATCGCGTGAACCAAAAAACGTCATAACCAATTCCTTTTGTCTCGCGATATTTTACTTGTCCGAGATCCGATCATTGGTATCATTTATACCTAGTTCGATCTCGTTCCCGACAAGTACTCTTTACTCGTTCTGTGATATGACATCCTTGTGACCTAGTCACGTGCTTGCAAGCGGTGTCGATGTGATATCACCGAGAGGGCCCAGAGTATATCTCTCCGTCATCTGGATGGACAAATCCCACTTTTTGATCCATGAGCCTCAACTAATACTTTCGGAATACCCAACGCCACCTTTATAGTCACCCTGTTACGGTGTGACGTTTGATGTCATCAAAGCATTCTTCCGGTGTTAGTGATTGACATGATCTCATGGTCTAAGGATTAGGGTTACTTCGTATGCTTAGTACAACAATGTAAACTTAATGACTTGATCGCATTGCTATACTTAATTTGGGTGTGTGTTCATCACATCTTTCTCCTAATGATGTGATCCCGTTATTAACAACATCCAATGTTCATGATCAGGAAACCTTAATCATCAGTTAATCAACGAGCTAGTTAAACGAGAGGCGTTACTAGGAACTCTTATTTGTTCATTAGTCACCCATGTATTAACGTTTCCGATTAATACAATTCTAGCATGAGAAATAAACATTTATCATAAACATGGAATAAGATAATAATATTGCCTCTCGGGCATATTCCTTTCACAACTTCCATGCCGCCGGCGCCACCTGGCTCCCGACGGCCGCTCGCGCTGCGTCCTGCTCACGGATGACAATGAGCAGCCCCCAGGCCCTGCAACATCAACTGGACACCATGGATTGGAGTTACCCCTGCCGGACATTGAAGGGACCACTCCTCACATGCCCATCTCCGCCGCCGGTCACATCTGGGCTCTGTCCGGCGCTGTGCACAGCGGGAAGGTCAGGGTCGTCGCACGGCGCCTCGTCGACAGCAGGAGCCGGTGGGAGCAGGTCGGCAGATGGCGATTTAATCTATGGTGAGGAGTCTGTTCTTTCCCTTTCCCGTCCCCGTCCAGGCAAGCGCTTGAATTGATTTCACAACAGTTGATTCCTTGCGTCCAGGGAACTGCTTGTACCTGCACCGTCATCTTGTCGAAGACCTCACTCCAATGAGTCAACACAAGTTACACAACACCAACTGATCACTTCTATTCTCTCCCCCAAAGTAGCTACCTCCTGAAGATTTGTATTGCAATGTTCAATATACTTCATAAATCATGGTGATTTTGTTTCATCATGTTCTTTTATAAAATAAATTAATTATTGTTTATTGTGGATATTTCATGCAACCGATAACAGTATTTTGTTCCCACATGAAATTATTCAGATTCACAATATTTCAATTGTTCGTCACATGATACTCGTTGTGCCGCAATAGCAAGCGCCAACGCCGCGGCAGATGTGGTGCCAGCCACCGCCACCCAGTCGGCCGCCTATAGGCAGGCGCGGGCAGACAGGACCGCCGCAACCACCCCGCCTCGACCTCCCCAGCGGCCTTGTCGCCTGTCTCCAAATCCAGGAGAGACAGCGGGGGAGTTACCCCAAGATCAGATTCATTGGCTGCCTGGTGCATCCGGATGCCGGTAAGAATCTGCAAGAAGTACACAAGGTAATTCCCTCGATTTCTACCTCATTCCTATGCGAGCAGGTACATGAGTTGGGAGGCGACCAACCTGGAGCTTCTTCTCTTTGCTAACGAAAAGCTCGCAGGTGATGATCCCTCGTTTCAATACTCAAAAGAAAAATCGTGTGCTTGATGGAGTTCGTTTGCCTTAATTTGGTAATTCTTTTGTCCTAGGTGTTCTGATCCGTTGTTTGGTGCTGCAAGGTTATTGGTTCTACTTCTACCTGAATAATCCATCAAGCACTTATCTGATGTATGTAAATTATCTGTGTGAATGTATGTAAATTATTAGTGGGTAAAGATTGGATCATGTCGTGCAGGTCTTGATGAAGGCTCTGCTTGTCGAGGTGTAGTTCCCACAGAACGGGGATAACCACTCTCGAGGGAGAAGTTCGTGGAGGGGACTGAACACGTTGGTCGACAACCTTCAGCCGGCACAGCGACGTTGCTCGCGGCGCCTGTGGAGGGACTGCACGACAGAGATGGACTCAGGCCCGTACCCAGGTTCACGGCCCTCAAGGTGAGGTAAAACCGCTACTCCTGCTTGTCTGTATTGCTCTGCAGGGGCTACAGTACAACGAGCTCGCCGCGGAGGCTCGCGAGGCAGTGTGAAGCACGGGGGAGGGAAGGTTCTGGCCTTCTTCCTCCTCGAGCTCCCTAGGCTAGCCTAAGCTGCAGTGGGGTGTACAAGGCAGAATGGTTGATAGCTCGAATCGGGGCTTGGATCCTTTTCTACGGAGGTGCTCCCTCTCCTTATATAGTCGCCCCGGGCCTCATCCCTGCGACCTGCGCAGTGGAAGGGTTCCCACATGGCGATGAACGGAGGAGCAGGGTGCACCGCAGCTCGGCCGTCCATGGACTTGGTCCATGGTCGTAAAGCCTGCCTTCGTGGCCGGGCAGCTGCCGCCTTTGCAGAGCGGCCCGTTGGTATTGCAGAGATCGTGGGGGTGCCCACGGTGACGTCGCCGTTGGAGCGTTGCGCCGGCCAACTGCTTTATCACCAAAGAGGAAAGCTTTGCTGGCGGCGCAGGGGACACAAAGCTTTGTTGACTCCTTTTATCACCGGAACGGCAACTGCGACGCCGTCGCTATCGCGCGCAGACGCGCGCGTCACTCTGCGGCTGGTGCAGAGTCCATGTGCGCTCTGCAGCGGTCCCTTCGCAGCGAAGTATCCCCTCAGGGCCTTGGAGGCCTCGAGGGGAGGAGCTGTGCTGGCTCCTCTCCAGGGGGAGAGAGCCTTGTAGTGGGGCAGCCTCGAGTGGAACCCCTTCAGGCCTTCGCTGCCCCTCAAGTCCCCTCGAGGGGCTTTTTCCTCGGGGGTCTCCCCAAGCGTTCTGCTTGGTCCTTAGTCGTTTTGTAGATGCCGTCGCGTGTGCGGGCCGTGGAGAGTGGGCTCTGCACACCCTAGAATCCACTGGGCCGACAGTAGCCCCCGGGCCTACGATGGGCACGGCGAGGCCCTTTGGGTCTAGGCGAAGCGTCGTGGGCCCAAAACGGCCGGCCGGCCCGGGACACGCGTCACTTGGAGATGAACTTGCGGCGACTCGGTTTCTCCGGTAGAAACGTGCGTAGTGGGGGGTCCCACCACGTTCGCCACGACCGCGCCTTGGTAACTGCTCGGACGGGGTATAAAGCTGCGCGCCGGTCCGAACCGCAATCATTACCCTGTCTTGTCCATCCAGTCCCCAGTTCTTGGTCTCCTAGCCTCCCGCCTCCGGCGAACTTCTTCCTTCTCCGGCGAACCCTTTCCTTTTCTTCGCTCCTCCGCGCTTCTGCCTTTCCCTGCCAATGGGAGGATCCAAAGGCAAGGCGGCGATGACCTCGGCCCGTTCAGATGCGCAGGAGGATGAGGCGTTCGGCCCTGCTCTGGTCGGGGCGCGCGTCACTGCGGCTGCGCTGGACAAGATCCAGCACCTGGTCGCCGGGAAGCACAACGAGCACGGTGCCAGCGCCATCCAGGCCGCGAGGACCGGCCGCTTCCCGGCGGGTTTCTTCCCCATCTTCCACCAGACTCTTCTTACCGGGTTGGTGCCCCCGTACTCTCCATTCTTGGAGGCGGTCCTGGAGTTCTATCAGATCCACCTCCTGCACCTCCACCCCAATGCCATCCTTGTCCTCTCCATCTTCGCCTTCCTGTGCGAGGCTTACTTAGGAGTGAGGCCCTCGGTCGCCCTCTTCCGGAGCTTCTACACGCTCCGGAATACTGCGAAGACGGAGCGGACGGGCTGCGTGTCCTTCCGCATCGCGGACGGCATGGGGGACGTCTACATCCCCATGGCCTGGAGCGGTGAGAGGCCCGTGACTGCGGTGTCGAAGAAGGTGGACGACTTCAGGCAGAAGTGGTTCCTCATCGGCGTCCCATCGCAGAGCTCTCTCCTCGAGGTCCCTGACGCGCCGCCCGTGAAGAACACCCACTGGGGCGAGCGGGCCCTGGAGGGCCGCGAGATAGCCGACCTCGTGGGCCACTTGAGGGCGCTCCGCGAGAACGGCCTGACTGGCCAGATGGTGGCGGGGGAGTTCGTGAAGCGCCGCATCGCCCCCCTTCAGGCGCACAAGAAGCCGATGTGGGCGTACTGAGGGCTCACGGACCCGATGCGGCTGCACCCCTGCGACCATCGCCCCGAGGTCATCGCCACCATCATGGGTGGCCTCTTCGTCAACCCTGACGTGCCCGCGAGGGTTCATGTGGCGATAAGGCCTCTGTTTGAGGTTCCGGACAAGCGCCATGTCACCCTGGCACGGATGCCCACGTTTACCCCGCTGGGCCTAGCGGGGGAAGAGGAAGAGGAGGGGCCCATGCCAGCGGATACCACCGAGTCGCCGTGCGCATCTGACTCGGAGCAGGGTGACGCGGAGACGGGGGTGGAGCCCCCTGCAGGCGCGGGAAGCTCATCCGGCGCCGCGCCCCCTGCCGGGGAGGTCCACGAGCTTTCTTCTGGCGACAGCGAGGAGGCTGAGGCGGGGCGCCAGGAGCCAAGGACTAAGGCGGCCCACGACAGGCCTGCCGGGGAGCCCCCGAGCGCTCCCCATAAAAGGAAAGCTGAGGCGGCCCCTGAGGAGTCAGGGGCCCGGACCGCGCCCTCATGGCGCTCGCCAGGCATGACGTGGGTTGACACCCGCGCAAAAAAGACCAGGTAAAAGCCTTTGACTTTTGCCTTTCCTTTCCGAGTCTTGCTTGCTTCCTCTTTTTTGCCTGAGCTTCTCCCCTCACTGCCAGTGGCCCAGCGCCTGCGAAGCGCCGCAGGCTCCGCAAGGCTGCGGATGTGAAGAAGGCCACTCCCGAGGCCGCACCGGAGGTTGAGGCGGGCGAGGCTGCTGCAGCGGAGGCCTCGAGGCCTGAGGTGGAGGCCTCTGCAGGCCCTCAGAAGGACATGCCTCAGGCGGAGGTGCCTGAGCCGCCACCCGAGGAGGAGCGGGTGGAGGAGCAGGTGGAGAGAGTGCCCACCCCGCCCCGTGCAGCCACCCCTCCAGCGCAGCCAGGGGCTTCGGCGGGTGCCACGCCGGCGCCAAGCCCGCCTAAGGCCCGCAGGGAGGATACTCCCCCGCCCCCGCCAGACACTGCGGAGGAGGAGGAGGCAGCGAGGACTGGACCTACCGCCCCTGCCCCGGAAGCGAGCACGGAGGTGTCACCTGAGGGGGACAGCGCTGGAGATCAGGGCCCGGACGTTGAGGCGGGGGACTTGCCACCGAGCCCCCAGGCCCACGCGGGGGCCTCCTTCTCCAAGCTGGATGCAGGTGCGGGGCTCTCTGTGCCTCACAGACCTTCCCAGAGCCTCGCCCTTGGCAGCTGGGACTGGGGCCGAGGGCGCCGGGACGTCGCCCGCTTGGTGCGGGAGTCCCTGGAGGGGCTAGAGGCCCATCTCGCCCAGGAGGACCAGAAGCTTGCTCGGCAGCGTGACGAGCTCGCAGATGCTTGGGCCGCCTTCCACGCGGCCGTGGAGACTCGGCGGCAGAGCGACCTGGCTCTGCAGGAGGATCGCGAGGAGGCGATGCGCTTCGCGGAGGAAGTCCGCGAGGGCGCCATGCGCGACGCCGAGGAGCTCCTGCAGCCCTTGAAGGCCGAACGCCGGGCCGTGGCGGAGGGCTTGGCCACGGCCAGGGCGGAGCGCGAGGCCGTGGAGCACTCCCTGGCGGCGAAGCACAACGAGCTCGTCGAGCTCGAAAAGAAGATCCTTGCTGACTCCGAGACTGTGCGGTCCGCCTTGGACGAGGTCCGCACAAGCTTGGAGGCCAGAGGGCGAGCTCTGGGCGAGCGCGAGGAGGATGTGCGTCGCCGCGACGAGCAGCTGGCGCTGAGGGAGCAGGAGCTGTCCGGGCAGCGCGCGGCCCTCGAGGCCCGCGAGGACAGCCTGACCGCGGCGCTCAGCAAGCTTGAGCGCGAGGTGTCCGCCCACTAGGGGAATGTGGAGCGCGCCAACACGCGGCTCGCGGAGAGGAAGGAGGAGGCCCTGAAGGAGCTCCAGGCGAAGGAGAAAGAGGTCCGCGCCGCCGTCTCCCAAGATTACAAGGATAAGTTCTCCAAGCAGGAGGACCGCTTCAAGACGAGGCTTGGCGACAGCGGAGCCCGGATCCACCAGCTCGAGAAGATGAACGCCACCCTCATCGCCAAGGTGAAGCGTGAAGCTGATCGCCGCCGCACCGCCGAGAAGGCCCATGATGGCATGGCTCAGGACCTCGCCTCCCTCATGGCGGACATGGAGGAGATGAACCAGCAGGTGGGTCCTGCCGTGGAGAAAGCGGTGGAGGCGGCGGAGAGCGTCAAGGCGGCACAAGTGCTGTCGCAGCAGCGGGAGCGCATGTTCCTGTCCTTGACGGGGCGGGGCCGCGAGCTCGCGGCGAAGCTGGGAGCAGAGGCACCGGCCGTCCCGGCTCAAGGCCACTCCGACGCAGCCACCTACCTCCAATACTTCGAGCAACTCTTCACGGCGCTCGAGGGCCCCGCCGCGGAGATTCGCGACGTCGTCGAGGAGGAGTGCCGCCAGCTTCTGGCGGTGGCGGTGGACCGCATCTTCTCCAACCTCGTGCACCTCCAGCCCGGGTTCGACCTCGCCACGGTGACCGAACCTCTCGAGGGGGAGGCTGGGTGGAAGGCCTCCAACTCCGTCCGCGACCAAGTGGACGACTTCTGCAGCCGCTTCAAGCGGGCCGCATCAGAGGATGAGGATGGCGATGAGGGGAGCGAGCTTGAAGAAGAAGAAGAACGTGGCCAGGACGACGGCGAGGCCTCCTCCTGACTTCCTCCTAAAGTCCCCTCCTGCAATGTATCGCGCTTGTAGCGCTGTAGGGGCATTTGCCTTTTAGAGACTTTCATTTCTCAGTCTCTAATATACTCTTTATCTTTTGAACAATTGCTATTAAGTCAGTGTGTGCTTCCCTCGAGGAGCCTTTGCTTCTACCCCATGTCTTTTTCGCTCTACGTCGCTGGACCCTTCCCCTCGCGCTATGACTCCGCCGCTGCGGTATGCTCGAGCAATGACTCGGCAAGGCCGGGGGGAGTTTAAGGCTTAGGGAGGTAAGAGCCGTTGAGTCGCGATGCTGAGGGCCCCCCTTTGACGCGCAAGCAGCCCATGGAGAGTGAAGGAAAAGGCCACTCGAGGGACGCAGAGTGCTCGTGAGAGAAATGCAAGGATTCTCTTGAAGCGAGCAGGAAACTTAGCTTCGCGAGGCTTTTTGCCCTATGTAGGTCTCCTCTGGCGATGTCTTTCCCTTCAGGGGCCGAGTTTTTCCTCCACAGGCCTGGAGAGACTTTCGCTCCCTGTGGATGTTAGAGAGGCGAACCGAAATGCTAGAGCATAGAAGTAAGGACTCATGCGCGCTTATAGGCTTTCTCATGGGTGTCTTGCGAGGTGAGAGAGTACCAAGGTCCTTTGGAGAGGTGGCGTGTATCCGGGAGCATGCCCTTTAGCCAGAGCTCAGGGTCCCTTGGATTTTGCAGTGCTGCTGGGGTGCTCTTGGGCACGGGCACCGTACTCAGCCCCCGCTCGCGAGGTGCGCATGTAAAGGATATAAGCGCACATGCGAAATTAAATGACGAAAGTAAAACTTGCCATCGGAATATTACAAAGCGGGGCCTTAGCGCTAAGTTCACTTGGGAACGACACGGCGCCGTAGCGCAAAGTTCACTTGGAACGAAAATGGCGCCTGAGCGCAAAGTTCTCTTGGAACTGAAATCGGTTCGTCACACTTGGGTTTGCCAAGCTAACGTTCCTTCCATGTCGAGGCATGGGGACCACCCATTAGTGGCAGAGTTCACTGCGGCCTGCGGTGGCTCATTAGCAGGAGAGCTCGGAGGGCTGACCCTCGGGAGAAGCTTTGAGAAGCTTGGAGGAGAAGCCATGAGCTTCCCTCTAGAGACAAAAAATGCATGGCGTGACTATGATCACGGGTAGAACTTGCGCAGGTGCGCGATGTTCCATGGGTTCTTGACGGGGATGCCGTCTTCGGTCTCGAGGCGTACTGCGCCAGGCCTGGCGACGTGGGAGACCCTGTAGGGACCTTCCCACATCGGCGAGAGCTTGTGGAGGCCTTCCCTGGAGAGGATTCGCCTGAGGACGAGGTCGCCCGCCTCAAGGGTGCGTGAGCACACATGGCGGCTGTGGTAGCGTCGCAGGTCTTGCTGGTACCTTGCCGCTCTGAGGGCGGCCTGGCGGCGCAGTCCCTCGAGGAACAGCAGGTCGTCGTTGTGGAGGCCCTCTTGGATGTCCTCATTGAAGGCAAGGACCCGTGGTGATCCATGCTTGATTTCTGCGGGGAGTACTGCTTCAGCTCCGTAGACCAGGGCGGACGGCGTTTCGCCTGTAGGCCTTGAGGAAGTTGTGCGCATGGACCAGAGCACCGAAGGGAGCTCGTCGATCCACCCCTTGCCGTGACCCTTGAGGATGTTGAAGCTCCTGGTTTTGAGGCCCTTGAGGACTTCTGCGTTCGCTCGCTCGGCTTGACCGTTGCTGCGTGGGTGAGCCACCGAGGCGAAGCAGATCTTGACGCCGAGTTTGTCGCAGTTGGCTCGGAAGATGCCGCTGGTGAATTGCGAGCCATTGTCGGTGATGATGCGGTTGGGCACGCCGAAGCGGCAGACCAAGCTCCTGATGAATTTCACCGCGGCCCCAACTGGTATGGTGCGCACCGGCTCAACCTCGGCCCACTTGGTGAACTTGTCGATGGCCACGAAGAGGAAACGATAGCCCCCCTGCGACCTTGGGAAGGGGCCCAAGATGTCCAGCCCCCAGACCGCGAACGGCCAGGAGAGCGGGATGGTTTGGAGCCCCAGCGCCGGCTGATGAATCTGCTTGGCGTGGAATTGGCAGGCGTCGCAGGTTTGCACGATGGCGACCGCATCTTGAAGCACTTGAGGCCAGTAGAAACCGCTCCTGAAGACCTTGCCTGCGAGGGTGCGCGCACATGAGTGGTGGCCGCACTCCCCGCTGTGGATGTCCTTGACCAGCATTCGGCCTTCCTCAGGAGGGACGCACTTGAGCGCGATGCCATTTGGGCGCTTGCGGTAGAGGTTTCCCTCGAGGATGCAGTAGGATTTCGCCTGTCGAGCGATTCGCTCTGCGTCTGCGTCTTCTTCAGGGAGGATTCCCTTCGCCAAGTAGTCCTTGAGCTCATCAATCCAGCCTGTGGCCTGGTGGGCTGCCGTCAGCAACAGGCGCTCCCCTGTGCTGGGACCGCAATCGGGTGCCCCAGACTCAGGAGGTGGCGGGAGTGCTTCGTCTGCGCTTGCGGCTGCGGCCTCTCGAGGCTGCTTGATGGATGCCTTGGCGAGCCTTTCTTCAAAGACACCGGCCTGCTGGGGTTGCCTTCGCGAGGCTCGCTTGGCGATGTCGTCGGCCTCTTGGTTTTCCTTCCTCGGGATGTGCATGAGCTCCATGCCCCTGAAGTGCTTCTCGAGCTTGCGGACCTCTTCAAGGTATGCGGCCATGTGGTCGTCTTTGGGCGTGTAGCTCTTGTTGGAGAAGTTGACGAGCAGCTGGGAGTCGCCCTTGACGAGTAGGTGCTTGACGCCTAGAGCGATGGCGGCCCTTAAGCCGGCGAGGAGGCCTTCGTATTCGGCGATGTTGTTGGAGATCTTGTCGATCGTGAAGCACAACTGGACAGCGTAATATAGCTTGTCACCTTTGGGCGAAGTTAGGACGACGCCTGCTCCGCCATTGCGGCAAGCGAAGGCTCCGTCGAAGTGCATGGTCCAGTGGCTGGGCACTGTGTCTCCAGAGGGCTCGGCCTCTGTCTCGCGAGGCTCCTCAGGGCTTGGGTCAGTCCATTCGGCGACGAAGTCAGCCAGCGCTCTTCCTTTTATGACCCTTGTGGTGTCGAAGCGCAAGTTGAATGGCTGCAGCTCTATGTTCCATCCTACGACACGATCTGTGGCGTTGGGGTTGCGCAGGATGTGCTCCAGGGGGAAAGCAGTGACCACCGTGATGGGGTGGCCCTGGAAGTAGTGTCACTGCTTCCTGGAGGCGATGAGGAGTGCGACGAGAAGCTTCTGCTGCATTGGATACCGCTCCCGAGCGTCCCGCAGCACTGTGCTGACGAAGTAGACGGGGTGCTCGACAAGGGTTGTCGGTGGTGGCGCAGCATCAGCCCTCTGCGGAGGCTCTTCAGGGCCCTTGTCGAGATCTGCCTGTGGAGGCGTCTCGACAAGGGTGCTGGGAGCAGACTCGACTTGAGGCGGTGGGCCTGGCAGTGGGTCTGTGGAGGCTGCTCCTTCGGCGGGGTCTTTGTCGGGCGGCTTTGGGCTTGGAGTGGCAGTGCTCTTCTTGGGGAGGACAGGCTCTTCCCTCTCGACCACCAAGACGGCGCTTGCGGTCTGAGGGGTGGCTGAAAGGTACTGCTTCAGGTGCTCGCTTGCCCTGGGGGCCACCAAGACTGGTGGGCTGGCCAGATACTTCTTTAATTCCTCGAAGGCCTTGTCCACCTCAGGGGTCCACTTGAACGTACCCGATCTCTTCATGATCTTGAAAAATGGCAGGGCTCTCTCGCCGAACTTGGAGATGAATCGGCCAAGGCTGGCCATGCAGCCCGCTAAGCGCTGCATGTCCTTGAGTCGGCGAGGAGGCTGCATTCCTTCTATGGCCTTGATCTTGTCTGGGTTTGCCTCTATGCCGCGGTGGGACACCAGGAATCCTAGGAGCTTGCCTGAAGGTGAAAGGAAAGACGTCGCCTAGAGGGGGGGGTGAATAGGCGAGGTACACTTTTTACAATTTAGGGTTGATAAATGCGGAATAAAACTTAGTGTTTAACTTATCAAGAACACAACCTAAATATACTAGGTGAACCTATGTGCACCAACAACTTATGCTAAGCAAGACAAGCAACAAAGTGATAACAAGGTAAATGACTTCAAGCACGAAGGCTATCACAATGTAAATGACTTCAAGCACGAAGGCTATCACAATGTAAAGTGCATAAGTAAAGAGCTCGGGTATAGAGATAACCGAGGCACGCGGAGACGAGGATGTATTCCCGAGTTCCTCCTTCTTAGGGGAGTACGTCTCGTTGGAGAGGTGTGAGTGACCACCACAGGTCCGACTCAACGCCACAAAGGCCTCACCTTATTCTCCGATGAACTCGACCACAAAGGTCCGGGTTCACCTTCCACTATGAACTCCTTTGGGGCGGAGAACAATCCCGTACAACCACCTTGGGGCACACACCCACAACCGAATTGGGGGCTCCCAAAAGACCACACAAGGTCTTGACCACAACAGGTCCAATTTGACCACAAAGGTCCCAACTAGCCACAAAGGCCTTGACCACAAAAGGTCCTAACCGACCACAAAAGGTCTCCGCCACAAAGGCCGGCCACTAAGGCGTCTAGGGTTCAAGGACCCAAGAGTAACAAGCTCACGAATTTCACCACCACGAATCACGTGGAGGGCTCAAACCGATGCAACCGATGCAATGGCAAGAACACAAGTTCTTCACTCCCAAATCCCACCAAAAGCAACTAATGCTTATGGGGGGAGGAGAGAGGAAGAACAAAGAAACCACAAAGGAGTCAAATCCCTCACTCCCAAATCCCACCAAAAGCAACTAATGCTTGTGGGGGGAGAAGAGAGGAAGAACAAAGAAGGAGAACCACAAAGGAACTCCTAGATCTAGATCCACTAGGTTCCCCTCACTTAGAGGAGAGATGGATTGGTGGAAACGTAGATCTAGATCTCCTCTCACTTTTCCCTCAAAGATATGCAAGAATCATGGGAGAAATTGAGAGGGGGCAAGCTTTCCAAGGTCAACAATGGTGGAAGAGAGAGGGGAAAGTCGTGCTAGCTCAAGGAAGAAGAAGGGGAGGGGTATTTATACCCCTTCCACAATTCTAGCCGTTACAGCAGCTTAGACCGGAGATTTCCGGCCTAGTGCCGGAAATTTCCGACCCCCGGAGATTTCCGGAAAGATCTCCGAAGTTTTCTGGACGAAAACAGTACTGAAATTCGCGCAGTTCGGAAATTTCCGGCCCAGGTTCGGAAATTTCCGAGCTCCCAAAAACTGCAGAAATACCAACACGAAAACGACAATATCTTGACCATCCGAACTCCGTTTTCGATGATTTTTGGCTCGTTGGAATCACAACGAAGAACTCTACAAGATAATGCAGAGAAACATCATAGTCCAAGATGGGAGGTTAAAACCAAATGGGGAAACATGAAACCTCTCGAAAAAGGAACAACCGGTAAAACCTCCAACATAAAAAACCAAGAAGCTTTTCATACGAACTTTGTTTTTGATGAACTTGAGCTTGTTATGAAGATCACAACAAGCTCCGAAACCTCACAACGAGAAAAACCAAATAAGAAACAAGAAAAATGATATGCCAAGTTCGCAAGGTTTGAGCTCTCCACAAAGATGCGATCAAGTTACTCACTCGAGAGCCACTCTTGATAGTACGCCTATCTATCCTATAGCCCTATCAAGATCATACCTTTGCCTTGAGAATTCCACTTGAGCTAGATGATGACGATTTTGATCTCTCCAAGTGGACCACCCTTTTTGATTGCGCTTGCTAGCACATGCTTGATGAAGACTTCTCCAAATACTCCCCCATACTCCATTATGGGAGAGCCTCGCTTAGTTTCGTCTTCATGTCAATCTTCAAGCTCCATTAGCTTCGTCTTCATGTCTTCATTTCGACCTCCAAGCTACAAGCATAAGATATCTCCGAAATGCTTCTCTTGGTCTTGCACTTCTTAACCTTGATGACGAACACCGCATGACATCATCCTCCATGAGCTCTATGGGATGTTCTTCTTGTTGCAAACCCATGGGAAGATACCTAACCCAACATATAGAAACCACACATACACTTGAGTTTGTTCACAAAGCTATATGGACAATGGCTTACCATCCAAGAGATACATGATCCACTTGGTACATCTCGTAGCTTCGTGTGTTGATCAACATCTTGATCAATCTCGTGTCATCCCATCTATCTTCATATAGGTGATGTCTTGACATATTCAAGACATACTTGCAATATGCTCACATCTATCTTCATATAGGTGATGTCTTGACATCTTCAAGACATACTTGCAATATGCTCAACACAAACATTAGTCCATATGGATTGTCATTAATTACCAAAACCATACATGAGGGCACATACCCTTTCAATCTCCCCCATTTTGGTAATTGATGACAATCCTTTTTACGAGGGTTTATATAAGGAATTAAACAACCATACAACGCACTAAGCAAAGCATGCAAGAGAAACATAGTTCCCTTAAAAACCCTCTAAATCTCTCCCCCATTGGCATCCATTGCCGAAATGGGCGAAAAATCTAGAATGCCAATATAATAAGAGCTCCCCCATAAATTATGCATTTCTCATGGTATGAGTGAAATCAAATGCATATATCCAATGAAAAATAGATGGAGGGGATCAAATTATATTGAGAATCCAAAGAATGCAAAAGAAAGATACCAATCGAAATCAAATAGAAAGAAACCAATTGCAAAAAGAAAGATGCATTCACAAACTAAGCAAGCAATCAAAGGATCCAAAAACCAATTGGACACAAGAAGATGTTATGATAAAAACAACCAAGAGAGCAAAAAGAAAGAGATGTGACAACTAAAGGCTTGCTCAACCGAGAAAGGATGGGTGTGACATGGAAATACATTTTAGGTGACTAAAACAAGGATGAGCCTAGGCATCACGATAGTCTTTCAAAATATGAGGCACATAGTGCATATCATGTATTTCGCATACAAGCACACCAAAGAAGACAACTCGAATAGGTTCACAAGCTTATTGAGAAAACCAAATCAAATGCAAACCTTGTGCCTTTTAGAGATCACCAAAAAAAAAGGGCAATAAAGGTGATCACTAAAGATTTTGAATACCAATTGAAGATGTACCTACTCTCATGTATATAAGTTTCTAAGTAGGCACTAAGTCCACAAAGAAGCATGCACACACAACATAGGTACTAGAAAGAAAACATGATATCCACAAGGAAATCATAAATATCTCAATAAGAATTTTTGCTTAAAAGCATAGCACAAAGCTCAATTTTATCTTAGAGAGATATAGATGAACTTCCAACACCAACACATCACAAATATCCACTAGAGATGAGTGATAGTTGAGATGCTTCGGGAAAGGTAACAACTCTCACAAATGACAAATGATTTTGAAAATTCATCGATTTTGCATATGAGACCAATTTTGCTAGATTAACATATTTGGAATTGATGAATCATGAGAATGATTATATATTCCTCTTACTATGTAATCATCCCGGCTTGCTCATATTTGCAATAAAGACGTTTGGAAAGGAATTTTGCAAAAACCACGTCAAATGCAACTAGAGGGACTCATGCCAAATTGCAATCTACACAAGGTTGAGAGCTAGAAAAGTAAGCATGAGGTAGATACTTGTTACCGAGATAGCATTGATGAAGTAGGAGGTAGGAGTTCATGATCATTCAAGCTTGGCTCAAGAAGGCACATGATGAGGTCTCCCTCCTTGTAATTGAGACAAGCTTCCAATGTATCTCCAATGTACCTAAAACAAATTTAAGTACAAAATGTACCCAAACTCATTGGGTCCAAAATAGTTAGCGCAACTACAATACATAGGACAAACTCCACATTAATATGTGCATCTTGATATGAAATTGAATTTCATGCACATCTTAGCCATTTAGGATTTGATGGAGATTATCCCACATATTTGAACATAGAAAGTAAGCATGCCATAAAATATACATAGTAAATATGCAAGAACAACACTTTCAAGAACCAAATGAGATACAATGTGGACAAAACACCAATTAAACCAAGGGAGCACAAACAAGTGTGACAAGAAAAGAATTGTCCAAATTATATCAAAGCCTCAAATCAACACATGATTGGAGAAACCAATATGAAAAGATATCAAATGAAAATATAGTCACGGAATGACCATAACCCTCTACACTTTTGATGATGGTACAATGTACCAAGACGAAAAATGTTTGTCTTTCAAGGAGACAAGTCATCGAGATCCAACACCAAATAAAAGGACCGAATGCAAATTGAAGACAACTAATATTCAAAAGTATATAGGATTGCTCCCCCACAATTTGTGCATTATTTATGATCTTGTATTTGAATACAAAATGCACATAAATGGGGTCATTACTCTCCATATATATTTTTAAACACTAGTCATGTTCAAAGAAGAGCAATGAAGTACACTACCAAATTATAGAATGGTGTTCTAAAGAATATAAAGTGGCTTCCCCGTGATTAGTGCATTGTTTATGATCTTACATGTAAATACAAAATGCACCCAAGCGGGATCATCACCCTCCATATATCTTTTTGAACACGAGGTTAAGTAAAATCAATAAGATCCACTAACAATTCAAAACATGGTGTTCTACTCAATGTAGGGTAGCTCCCCCAAGAATAGTGCACCGTCTAGAAGTAAGACATTGAATGTAGATGCACAAGAATGGGTTCCTTGCCTTTTCTAACTTAAAAAGCACAAGAGAAATATGAGTAGAGCACACAAGATCCAAAAGATGTAAGGAAGACGAAAAGGAGAATGATTGATACAAAACCTTGGCAATTAACGAAAGCCAATGTAAATATGATCGATAAATTTACCACAAATAAAATTATCACTTGTCAAAGACAAGGAATGTATGGAGATATTTCTCGGTGGTAAATGGTAAATATGCATATTCAAGATCATATTCACAAAACATAAGCATGTGGCAAAAGATAGGAATTGAAAAATATGCTTATTTAGATATTCTTGAAGGCTTAAATCAATCAAACAACCGTGCAAAGCACCAAGAAAATTTCTCACAACAAGATACCAAAGATGAGAGGCAAAATGCATTTAAGCAAATATGGAACTTGTTTGAGCAACATGTCACCTAGGAATAACAAGAACAATTCTAGGTGACACTACCTCACATGTTCACATTTTCTAGGCTTGTAATATGCACATAGCTTATTACTCCCCCATAATGTGATAATCCAATCCTTTTAACACGAGGCAAAGACAGTGCAACAAGAGATGATTAATGGACATTAGAATTTGAATTCTTCATGAAAGCACACTTTAGGATAGTGAAGTGCCAAAGAGCGCATCACTAACTCAAAGGAGATAGTCCATCAATATCTCAACAAGAGCCAATTAAGATAGGCAAGTTTACAAAAACTCAAGACATACATGGTGTGCAAGCTAACATACACATGCTTGATTACTCAAGATAAGTAAGTAGATAGCACAACACGTACAAGCATAAGCAAGGTACAAAACCAAACACATGCAAGGGAGCAAGCAACTTTCAATGATATATATAATTTAAATACAAGTTACCGCAAGGAGGAATATTGGATATAAGATAGGACAATGCAATCCAATTGACTTGGCTTGAGAGAATATGGTTGATGAAGATCCCTTAACTCTTCATGATGTGGCCAAGTCTCCAATGTCCTCCGTCACCACCTATTGATCAAGTTTTAGCTTGTTGGTCCCCAATCAAGTTGGGTCCTAAGAGGTTAGTCACAATAGGCTTGGCAACCCAAATGGTTCTTTTCTTGACACCACTTTGAGTACCAACATACTTGGCAAACACATTGCCAACCTTATCCTTCCGAAGCGAATAAACATGATCAAGTATAGTGGGGTTGGATAAGTTACCATGAGTGCATGAAAAAGCTAAGTGATCCTTCCCACGACATATGTAGCAAACTCGGCCTTTTCCTTTCTTCTTGGGGAGGGAAGATCCTTCAACTTGGGAAGCTTGAGTGTGAAGTTGAGTTTGCTTCCCTTGTTGCTTCTCACTAAGAGTCTTCTTCTTCAAAGGGCAAGATCTAACATGGTGCCCTTCAACCTTGCACTTGAAGCATACAATCTTGGCCGAATCAATAGCTTGTTCTTGGCCCTTCTTCTTGACGAACTTGTGCTTCATCTTGTCATTGGACTTGTTCTTGTTGTTGGAGTTGAATCCAAGTCCACTCTTGTCATGTGGAAGTCTTCGCACTCTCAATATGTTGTCGAGGGTGGAATTCCCTTCATGACACTTGATCAAGTCTTTCTTCAAAGAAGTGACTTGTGCCTTGAGCTCTTTGATTTCCTCTACATGGTTAGTTTCAACACAAATACTAGAGGAAGTAGATGCTACATTGTTAGAGCAACAAGGCAAGGAATGTAATTCATCACAAGATTTATTAATATTGTGAGTGGATGAATTACAAGAACTAGCACATGGCAATAAAGCATTTTTACTAGGAATTGTGCTAGTGACCACAAGAGGCTCACAAGATTTTACCTTTGTAGAGATTGCCTCAAGAGCAACTTCTAGCCTAGCATGGGATGCTAGAAGATACTCATTAGAGCTCGAAAGATTTTCATGACTTTCTTCCAATTTCCCATACTTGCTAGATAGCAACTCAAGTTGAGCCCTTAGCTCAACATTCTCCTTCAAAATAGATGCTTCACATGAAAGGGAGTTAGTAGCACAAGCATCATTATCATTAGGAATGGAAGAAGACAATTTGACAAGCTCATTATACTTTCTTTTGAAGTTGATTGCCTCCTTAAGAGCTCTATCACGGGTTTCCTTTACTTTAGATAATTCTAAGGTAAGGGACTCCTCAAGAGATTTTGATTTATCCATTTTTAAGTTGGCAAGAGCATGGTCACATTTCTTAGTGAGTTTAGCAATCATTTTATTATTCAACTCCTCACTTGTTTCGAGTCTCTCCTCTAGAGCAACCCGAGTATCTTGCTCTTCCTTAAGAGCGATCTCAAGATTGTGGATCTCACCTGCGGAATCACGAGCAAGACCCCACCCTTCATCACAACGGGTCTCCAAGGCCTCAATTGTCTCCTTGCGCTCAATAAGGATAGTCATGATTTCTAAGAAGCTATCATGGGCATGTTTGTTATTTAAAAGAGCATGAGAGACAATATCAAAGTTCTTATCAATGGAGGCATCATTATAATTTTCATCATCAATATCATCATCATCATCATGAGATATATTGGAGTTCAAGGTAGGAGATACCTTAGACTCCTTAGCCATGAGGCAAAAGTGAGTAATGGACGGAGATGATGAAGAGTTATTTGTAGCGCTATTGAGATCCATGTCTTGTTCCAACAATTGTTGGGATTCCTCTACATTGTTAGCCAAACAAGTACTAGAGGTAATAGAAGCATTTTTATCATGGCAACAAGACAAGAGAAGCATATCATCATGAGATTTTGTTAAACAACTACCACATGATATGCAAGGACTATAAACACTAGCATGTATGGAATTTGTAGTGCTAGAGAAGTTTAAGTCCAAAGATAGTGCATTGCAATATGATGGAGATGAAGTATGGTTAATAGTGGAGTCATCATCAATAATGCAATTTCTATCACCACTCACCATGTCATTACCTTGTGACAAATCACATGTTGGTGAAGTGGAAGAAGACGTGAGCTCATCACGGCCGGAGGTGGAAGGAGGACAATCATCCTTGCTAATGTTGGACACATCATATATATCTTCAAGCTTTGTCCATAATTCATGAGCGTTCCGACAAGGCATGATTGACGCAAGAACTACATCACTCAAAACATAGATGAGACCATTAGATGCTAGAGTATCGAGATAAGAGTTTTTCTCATCCTCTAAAGATAATTCTTGGGAATCCTTTGGAGGAGAAAAACCCATATCTACAATTCTCTCTAAATTTGGATCCATGTCCCTAAAAAGATTAAGCATGCGAATTTTCCAAAGATCATAATTTGTGCCATCAAATATATAAGCGGGATTGTGCACTAATTCTCTAAACGACATCTTTACTCTCTAGGCGGTGAAGCCTAATAATGAGAGAACCTGGCTCTGATACCAATTGAAAGGAAAGATGTCGCCTAGAGGGGGGGTGAATAGGCGAGGTACACTTTTTACAATTTAGGGTTGATAAATGCGGAATAAAACTTAGTGTTTAACTTATCAAGAACACAACCTAAATATACTAGGTGAACCTATGTGCACCAACAACTTATGCTAAGCAAGACAAGCAACAAAGTGATAACAAGGTAAATGACTTCAAGCACGAAGGCTATCACAATGTAAATGACTTCAAGCACGAAGGCTATCACAATGTAAAGTGCATAAGTAAAGAGCTCGGGTATAGAGATAACCGAGGCACGCGGAGACGAGGATGTATTCCCGAGTTCCTCCTTCTTAGGGGAGTACGTCTCGTTGGAGAGGTGTGAGTGACCACCACAGGTCCGACTCAACGCCACAAAGGCCTCACCTTATTCTCCGATGAACTCGACCACAAAGGTCCGGGTTCACCTTCCACTATGAACTCCTTTGGGGCGGAGAACAATCCCGTACAACCACCTTGGGGCACACACCCACAACCGAATTGGGGGCTCCCAAAAGACCACACAAGGTCTTGACCACAACAGGTCCAATTTGACCACAAAGGTCCCAACTAGCCACAAAGGCCTTGACCACAAAAGGTCCTAACCGACCACAAAAGGTCTCCGCCACAAAGGCCGGCCACTAAGGCGTCTAGGGTCCAAGGACCCAAGAGTAACAAGCTCACGAATTTCACCACCACGAATCACGTGGAGGGCTCAAACCGATGCAACCGATGCAATGGCAAGAACACAAGTTCTTCACTCCCAAATCCCACCAAAAGCAACTAATGCTTATGGGGGGAGGAGAGAGGAAGAACAAAGAAACCACAAAGGAGTCAAATCCCTCACTCCCAAATCCCACCAAAAGCAACTAATGCTTGTGGGGGGAGAAGAGAGGAAGAACAAAGAAGGAGAACCACAAAGGAACTCCTAGATCTAGATCCACTAGGTTCCCCTCACTTAGAGGAGAGATGGATTGGTGGAAACGTAGATCTAGATCTCCTCTCACTTTTCCCTCAAAGATATGCAAGAATCATGGGAGAAATTGAGAGGGGGCAAGCTTTCCAAGGTCAACAATGGTGGGAGAGAGAGGGGAAAGTCGTGCTAGCTCAAGGAAGAAGAAGGGGAGGGGTATTTATACCCCTTCCACAATTCTAGCCGTTACAGCAGCTTAGACCGGAGATTTCCGGCCTAGGGCCGGAAATTTCCGACCCCCGGAGATTTCCGGAAAGATCTCCGAAGTTTTCTGGACGAAAACAGTACTGAAATTCGCGCGGTTCGGAAATTTCCGGCCTAGGTTCGGAAATTTCCGAGCTCCCAAAAACTGCAGAAATACCAACACGAAAACGACAATATCTTGACCATCCGAACTCCGTTTTCGATGATTTTTGGCTCGTTGGAATCACAACGAAGAACTCTACAAGATAATGCAGAGAAACATCATAGTCCAAGATGGGAGGTTAAAACCAAATGGGGAAACATGAAACCTCTCGAAAAAGGAACAACCGGTAAAACCTCCAACATAAAAAACCAAGAAGCTTTTCATACGAACTTTGTTTTTGATGAACTTGAGCTTGTTATGAAGATCACAACAAGCTCCGAAACCTCACAACGAGAAAAACCAAATAAGAAACAAGAAAAATGATATGCCAAGTTCGCAAGGTTTGAGCTCTCCATAAAGATGCGATCAAGTTACTCACTCGAGAGCCACTCTTGATAGTACGCCTATCTATCCTATAGCCCTATCAAGATCATACCTTTGCCTTGAGAATTCCACTTGAGCTAGATGATGACGATTTTGATCTCTCCAAGTGGACCACCCTTTTTGATTGCGCTTGCTAGCACATGCTTGATGAAGACTTCTCCAAATACTCCCCCATACTCCATTATGGGAGAGCCTCGCTTAGCTTCGTCTTCATGTCAATCTTCAAGCTCCATTAGCTTCGTCTTCATGTCTTCATTTCGACCTCCAAGCTACAAGCATAAGATATCTCCGAAATGCTTCTCTTGGTCTTGCACTTCTTAACCTTGATGACGAACACCGCATGACATCATCCTCCATGAGCTCTATGGGATGTTCTTCTTGTTGCAAACCCATGGGAAGATACCTAACCCAACATATAGAAACCACACACACACTTGGGTTTGTTCACAAAGCTATATGGACAATGGCTTACCATCCAAGAGATACATGATCCACTTGGTACATCTCGTAGCTTCGTGTGTTGATCAACATCTTGATCAATCTCGTGTCATCCCATCTATCTTCATATAGGTGATGTCTTGACATATTCAAGACATACTTGCAATATGCTCACATCTATCTTCATATAGGTGATGTCTTGACATCTTCAAGACATACTTGCAATATGCTCAACACAAACATTAGTCCATATGGATTGTCATTAATTACCAAAACCATACATGAGGGCACATACCCTTTCAGAAGGGACCCCGAAGGCGCACTTGGCGGGGTTCAGCTTGATGTTCACCTTTCGCAGGCTGGCGAAGGTTTCCTCGAGATCCTTCAAGAGGGTGTCCCCCTCTCGAGACTTGACCACGATATCATCGACGTAGGCCTCTGCGTTTCTGCCCATCTGTGCCCCCAAGGCTATCCTCATGAGCCTCTGGAAAGTGGCGCCAGCATTCTTCAGGCCAAAGGGCATGCATGTGTAGCAGTACACACCACAAGGGGTGAGGAATGCTGTCTTCTCCTCGTCCTCTTTGGCCATCTTGATCTGGTGGTAGCCAGAGAAGGCGTCCAGAAAACAGAGGAGGTCGCAGCCAGCGGTGGAGTCCACGATCTGGTCTATCCTCGGCATGGGGTATGGGTCCTTGGGGCAGGCCTTGTTGACATCGGTGTAGTCGATGCAGAGTCGGCCTCCTCCAGCGGGTTTAGGGACAACCACGCCGTTGGAGAGCCAAGTGGGGTGGGCGACTTCGCGGACGACATTTGCTGCCTTGAGCTTCTCTACTTCCTTGACGATGAATGCTTGCTTCTCGGGGGCTTGCTTGCATGCTTTTTGCTTAACGGGGCGTGCGTCTAGACACACGGCTAAGTGGTGCTCGATCACCTCCCTTGGCACACCGGACATATCTGACGGAGTCCACGCGAACATGTCAGAGTTTGCCCGAAGGAAGGCGACGAGCGCGCTTTCCTATTTGGGAGGCAGGGCAGCGCCTATGGTGACGCTAGCCCCCGAGCCTTCAGCCCCCGATCTGGTGGCGTCCAGCGACACCTTCTTCGTGGCAGCTTGCTCCTGAGAGAACACTTGCTTCTTCTTCTTGGGCCTCTCGAGAGGCTCCATGTCCTCGTCAGCCGGGAATGCCATGGCGGCTGCCTTGTAGGCGCTCTCGACAGCGCGCGTGGCGTCCAGGATATGACCATGGATGGCAATGGTGCCAGCGCTGCCGGGGATCTTGACCATGTTGTAGGCGTGGTGCGTGACGGCCATGAACTTCGCGAGGGCGGGGTAGCCGAGGATGGCGTTGTACGGCAGGCCGATGTGGGTGACATCGAAGTCGATCAGCTCTGTGCGATAGTTCTTCTGTGTGCCGAAGGTGACGGCTAGCCGGACCTGGCCCAGGGGTTCGATGGAACCGCTGGTGACCCATGTGAATGGCCTGGAGGGCATAAGCCACTCGTAGGGCACTTGAAGCGTCTCGAAGGTCTCGACAGAGATGACGTTCAGGCCCGCTCCCCCATCAATGAGCGTCTTGGAGACGGTGATGTTGTTGATGGTGGGGGAGTAGACCAGGGGGAGGGTTCCAACGGTCTTGGTCGACTTGGGGTGGTCCTTGGCGTCGAAGGCGATGGTGTACTGGGACCACTGAGGGGCCTGGAGGTCTCGGTGCTCGGGAGCGCGGCGTTGAGCTCGCGGGCGAACTGCTTGAACTGGTTGTTCGACTTGGGCGCCTGAGCCCCGCCGAGGATGCAGGCCATGGCTCCCCTTGGGGCCTGGTAGCCTCCGTCTTCCTCGTCAGGGAGGTTGTTGTTCCTCTCGGCGGCGTTGGCCTGAGTGCCTTGCGGCCTCTGGTAGCCGCCACCGCGTCCGCCTCTCCTGTCGCGGCGGTAGCCGCGGCCTCTGCCGCGGTTCCCGCTGCCTTCTTCGCGCTCGCGCTCCCTGCTCAGCCTTTTGAGGTCGTAGCAGTTGTCGGTGGCGTGGCCGCGCCTGTTGTGGTAGACGCAGAACAGGCGGTTGTCCACCTCCTTGTCGCCAGGCTCAGGGGAGCTCCTGCGGGCGCTCTTGGCGGCTGGCTCTGCTGCCAATACCGCAGTCGTTTTGCGCTTGGTCTCCTCGCGCTTCTTGTGGCTCTTGGAGCCTTCCGCCTGGTCCTCCCCGCGCTGGCTCATCTTGACGAAGAGGAGTCCCTCTTCGGCCTTGGCGCACTTGTCAGCGAGGTCGAAAAGCTTCACCACAGAGGTGAGCTTGTTGTGAATGCCCAGCTTCTCGAGCATCCTGCGGTTCGTGACGCCCTCTCTGAAGGCGGCGATGACCTGGGTGTCCGGGATGTTCGGAATCTTGTTGCGCACTTGGCTGAAGCGCTGGATGTACTTGCGAAGAGTCTCATCCTTCTTCTGCACCACAGCGCGCAAGTCATTGTGGGTGAGTGCGCGCTCGTACGTGCCCTTGAAGTTGGCGACGAACTGCTTGCAGAGCTCCTCCCAGGAGTCGATGGAGTCCTCAGGCAGGTTGAGGAGCCAGGACAGCGCGGAGTCCCTGAGCGCGTGGGAGAACCAGTTGGCCATGACCTTGTCATCTCCTCCTGCAGCCTGAATGGAGGTGGTGTAGAGCAGCAGGAACTCGAGAGGGTTGGTGGACCCGTCAAAGCCCTTGGGGAGGGCTGGCCAGAACTTCTGCGGCCAGACCACGCGGCGCAGGGAGCGGGTGAACGCCATGCAGCCCGAGGCGTAGGTGGCCGTTCCCCCCTGAAGGGCCATGCGGTTCTGCTGTCCCGCTTGGCCGAGCTCCTCGACGAGGCGGTTTTGGAGGTCCCGGCGGCGCTCCATGCCCACTCGCGCGTCAGGCGCGGTGCGCTGCACGATCTGGCAGTCGTGCGGCGAGGAGGCATGGGAGGGAGCCCTCTGTGCCGCAGCCGGAGGTGGTCCTGGCGGCGGCGGGGGCGCACCTGGTGCGGTCATCCCTGCGTGGCCGGAGTGGTGGACCATGGAGCGCGACGGAGCAGGGCGCGTGGTCGCGATGTCGACGAGGTGGTGGAGGCGATCCAACCACTAGTCGTGGGACTCAGCACTTGGCCGGTAGCGGAGGAGCTCCTGGGCCATGAGCAGCGCGGTGTGCGGGTTGGGCTCTTGGCGTCCCTGCGTGGACGCGCTCTGGCGCCGGGACGGGTGCGAGGACTCAGCATCCTCACGGCGCTCAGAGAAGTCCTCGTCCTCGCGACGGTCACTGCCGTGGTGCTCCTCGCTCTCTGGCTCCTCCACGCGTGGGCCGGTGCCGGCGCGCTCGGCAGTGCGTGGGCGACCGCGGCGGCCACGAGTGGGAGCGGTGCCGGGCTCGGTGTGAGCTCTCTCAGCAGCGCGCCGGTTGGCGCGTGTCGCGCGGGTGTCCGTCATGGCGCGGAAGCCGGCCGGAGGTTGAAGACGCGTCTCAGTCCCCTACCTGGCGCGCCAAATGTCGAGGTGTAGTTCCCACAGAACGGGGATAACCACTCTCGAGGGAGAAGTTCGTGGAGGGGACTGAACACGTTGGTCGACAACCTTCAGCCGGCACATCGACGTTGCTCGCGGTGCCTGTGGAGGGACAGCATGACAGAGATGGACTCGGGCCCGTACCCAGGTTCACGGCCCTCAGGGTGAGGTAAAACCGCTACTCCTGCTTGTCTGTATTGCTCTGCAGGGACTACAGTACAACGAGCTCGCCGCGAGCCCTCGCGAGGCGGTGTGAAGCACGGAGGGGAGAAGGTTCGGGCCTTCTTCCTCCTCGAGCTCCCTGGGCTAGACTAAGCTGCAGTGGGGTGTACAAGGATGAATGGTCGATCGATTGGATCGGGGGTCGAAGCTCGGGATCCCCCACTACGCAAAGGCGGGAGCTGCCCGGCCACGAAGGCAGGCTTTACGACCATGCACCAAGTCCATGGACGGCCGAGCTGCGGTGCACCCCGCTCCTCCGTTCGTCGCCATGTGGGAACCCTTCCACTGCGCAGGTCACAGGGATGAGGCCCGGGGCGACTATATAAGGAGAGGGAGCACCTCCGTAGAAAAGGATCCAAGCCCCGATTCGAGCTATCAACCATTCTGCCTTGTACACCCCAGTGGTGGGGGATCCCGAGCTTCGACCCCCGATCCAATCGATCGACCATTCATCCTTGTACACCCCACTGCAGCTTAGTCTAGCCCAGGGAGCTCGAGGAGGAAGAAGGCCCGAACCTTCTCCCCTCCGTGCTTCACACCGCCTCGCGAGGGCTCGCGGCGAGCTCGTTGTACTGTAGTCCCTGCAGAGCAATACAGACAAGCAGGAGTAGCGGTTTTACCTCACCCTGAGGGCCGTGAACCTGGGTACGGGCCCGAGTCCATCTCTGTCATGCTGTCCCTCCACAGGCACCGCGAGCAACGTCGATGTGCCGGCTGAAGGTTGTCGACCAACGTGTTCAGTCCCCTCCACGAACTTCTCCCCCAAGAGTGGTTATCCCTGTTCTGTGGGAACTACACCTCGACATTCGACTTGGCCAGCGGACCATCTTCGAGCATATCAACTTTCCAAGGGTACGAGATAAATGGGAATACATTTTACACGATGACACAAGATAAAAAGAGCACCAACCAAAACAGCGGTGTCCGATTTGATGCAACAAACGACGATGGAAGTAAGGACACATATTATGGTTACATAGAGGAGATATGGGAACTTGACTATGGACCTTCTTTTAAAATCCCTTTGTTTCGGTGCAAATGGGTCAAGATGACAGGGGTACATGTAGATACCCAGTACGGAATGACAACGGTGGATCTTCGGAATCTTGAGTACCTAAACGAACCATTCGTCCTAGCCAATGATGTGGCTCAAGTTTTTTATGTGAAGGATATGTCTACTAGACTGAATAAAAGAAAAAAAAAAGCAAGACAAAACATTATCCGGTGATACCAAGCGCCACATAGTTCTTTTAGGGAAAAGAAATATCGTGGGAGTGGAGGACAAGACAGACATGTCAGAAGATTACAATAAGTTTGATGAAATCCCACCCTTCAAAGTCAACATTGACCCAACTATCAGGTTACACAATGAAGATACTCCATGGTTACACAGCGCATATAAGAAAGCGAAACACTAGTTGATGTGTAATAATGTTAAACCTTTTATGTAACTCTATGTGTCAGAAGCTGTAATAATGTATTCCGCGCCATCACGCCGCCTTATTTCAAGTTATTATTAGTTTAATTATAAAATATAATGCAAAAGATCTGAGTTTACCTCATATTTAATTGAAAATGGCAAAATGGTTATTATTATAAAATTATTTTAAGAATCAGAAAATGATTTTATATTAGTTATTCAAATTGAAACACTATTCATGTTAAAAAAATTGCCAGAATCCAAATTTGTAGTTAGAACTTATTCAAATGTATGTTCAACCTCTTTTGAAATCACAAAATGAAAAATCGTGACTAAAGGTGTGGCACCGCGTGCGAAAACTGAGCGGCGAAATCTCAGCAGGTCGCGGTTCGTGGCTTCAAGTTATTATTAGTTTATTTATAAAATATAATGCAAAAGATCTGAGTTTACCCCATATTTAATTGAAAATGGCAAAATGGTTATTATTTTAATAGCTAAAATAATTATTTTAAGAATCTGAAAATGGTTTTATATTAGTTATTCAAATTGAAACACTCTTCATGTTCAAAGTTTTGTCAGAATCCAAATATGTAGTCAGAAGTTAATCAAATGTATGTTCAACCTCTTTTGAAATTGCAAAATGAAAAATATTTGAGTTTTGGCGCAAAAACACACCTTTAGTCGCGGTTGGTTTTACGAACCGCGACTATAGGGGTGGCCCCACGCGCGAAAACTAATCGGCCGAAAACACACTGGGTCGCGGTTCGTGGCTCCAACCGGGACTAAAGGGGTACCTTTAGTCGCGGTTGGTGCCACGAACCGCGACTAAAAGTCACTGGTATAAATGCTTCTCCTGCACTATCCCGGTTCAAGCCACGAACCGGGACAGCGCTAAGGAACCACCCCAGGACGCCGGCAGGCTGCCCAAATCGAGCGCGCCGCCGTCCGCTGCCGAGCTTCGCCTCGCCGCCGTCCGCTACGCCGCCGTCCGTCAGCGCCGCCACTGCCGAGCTCGCCGTCCCCGCTTCCTCTTCTTCTCCCTCAACGCCGCGCCGCCGAGCTCGTCAGCCCCGTCCCTGCCGAGCTCGTCGTCCCCGTCCCCGCCGAGCTCGTCGTCGTCGTCGCAGCCGGTGAGCACTCCGGCCTCTCCCGTCGATCACTTAGTATTGGTGACGTCATGGTGACGCCATCGGGTTTTTTTTCCAGAAAATGAATTAAGACTTTAAATTGCTAGGAATTGGTAGGAAATTGATAGAAATGCTAGGAATTGCTAGAAACTGAATTAGTTTAGGTGTTCATCTTGTGTTTTAGTTAATCATTTTGGAATTGCTAGGAATTGGTAGGAAATTGATAGAAATGCTACTGTTTTTTAAATTGCTATAGCAAATGCTACTGTTTTAGATGAATTGCTATTGCTTTAGTACTATTTAGTTGATTAATATTTGTTCAATGTGTTGATTAATATTTGTGAAATGTGCAAAGGGTAGTGTCTTAGAATTATTGTTAGGAAATTGCTATTGTTCTTTAGTTGCTAGAGTTATGCGCAATGTGTTGATTAATATTTGTGCAATGTGTTGATTAATATTTGTGCAATGTGTTGATTAATATTTGTGAAAATGCTATTTGTGACAATGTGTTTTTATGCAATGTGTTGA
Source organism: Poa annua (assembly GCA_026929855.1). Classification (NCBI taxonomy): domain Eukaryota; kingdom Viridiplantae; phylum Streptophyta; class Magnoliopsida; order Poales; family Poaceae; genus Poa; species Poa annua. The sequence goes on from CM049437.1 coordinate 92,958,186, forward strand.
TTAATTTGTGATGCAATGTTAAGTGAATTGCTACTGTTAAGCTCCATTGTCATGCTGACGTCAGCATGACTACTTTTGGCCGATGATTAGACGATGGTTGCATCTTCAGGGAGGTGTGAGTGAACCATGTTGTGTGAACATATATGCAATGTTCATTCCACGTTGTTCGCTGACACCATCCCTGAAGCAATTCTATATGAGGCCTTGCTGTCTGTTTTGCAATGTTAGGAAGTTTGTAAATTAGTGTGTTGGCAAATTGTTATAGTATTTTAGTGTCTTCAATTTAGAATTTAGAACTATTGTTTTAGGACTTAGTAGTTGAATTTAGAATTTAGCAATATGTTGGAATTTAATACAATGTCTTTTAATTTTACAATGTTTTATACAATGTCTTGGATTTTAAAAGTTAATGTAAAGATTCATAGTTTCAAGATGGACGGGACTATGGATGTCCGGGACTGGGCTCCGCCGGGTTGGCACTGGGAGGTGCTACCTTCCGGTGTGCGCAGATTGGTGAGGAATGAGGGAACCATCATCGACCCGGAGCTTCTTTGGTGGCGGTCACGTGGGCCTCGACAGGTACAGAGGGTGCCGGCCCCCGAGGAGTTGGTACGTCGTCGTGTCAGGGAGGAGGACGAGCACGTCCGTCGGTACATGGTCGCGTTGGATGTCCGTCCGTCCAACACTTGGCAGCATCTTCAGGGATCTCACATTAGTTATGATCCTGTTTGGGTTCCTTCACTTTGGGTTTTCACCGCACGCGGCATGTTTCCGGTGGTTCGACGTCCATTTTGATTAGCGTGATGTATTATGGATGCGATATATATTATTATGACTTGTAACTAATTGATGTTATTGCTACTACTACTTTCAATGTCCCTCTTTGTTGTTATTGCTACTACTTTTAATCTTTATTTAATCCTTTTTCTTTATAATTAAAGCTATGGACCACAACGGTAACGGTAGAGATCCTCAGGAAGATGCATTGTTGAACATGATAGGGGAAAGCCGACCAGAAGATGTAGAGAACTTTGTGGATGACGGCTCACAATATCTAAATGATGATGGGTATTGCTTGTTGGAAGATTTGTTACAAGGAGACAACCCGCAAACAAGTATTGATGTCGATACTAGCGCTGGGCCCTCAACCTGCAAGTCCTCCGATGTAAATATTTAAGTCTTTGCTCATGATATATATCACTAGTTAGACCTTCACACATTGAGCATATATCAAACGAATGTTTTTTGTAGACCTCCAAATCGAACAAATCTTCCACTTCAAGGGGCCCGACCAAAAAGTGGGACGAGAACATGCACATGAGGATTGATGTAGTCAGTGCCGATGGGATCCCTTTGGAGCCCAAAAAGAGCGTGACAGCATTTACAAATCAAGCAGGAGTTCTTGTTAGGGATATGATCCCGATCACCTGTCGAGAATGGAATAAGCCAGCAAGAGCCGACAATATAAGTTATGTCTCTGACGAATTAAAGAAATCTATTTGGGAGAAGCTGATATCACACTTCACTCTGCCGAAGATGGACACCCCGGAGCAAACAAAGGCCATGATGGACAAAGTGAAGGCATGGATCCTTAAGAAGATGGCCACACAATTCTGTAACCACAAGAAAAGATTGTGGGCGACTTATGTCAAGAGCGGGAAAATTACTCCGGAGTTCAAGGGAACTCAAGAGAGGTTACGTGCTCAGTGCGATACTTTCAAGACGTACAAGGAATCGGAAGAAGCTATAGCACGGTCGAAAAAGAATGCGGATAATGCCGCGCTGAAGATATATCATCATAATCTGGGGACAGGTGGCTACTGGACTGCCAGGCCTAAGTGGGATAAACTTAAGGCTGAAATTAAGCCAAAAGGGCTATCTCCAGGTACAGAGAAAGTGCCCGAAAGAGCAGGAAATTTTCTAATGGCGCATGGTATGACGTTGGATATGGAAACAGGGGAGTTGGTTCTTCGTGATCCGACGAAGAAAGCAGTGTTGACTCCCTCAAGGATCTTGAAACAGCAATAGCCGAGGTGGAGGCGGGAACTTTTGTTCCTGATAGAGATAACGACGAACTGACAAAGGCACTCAAAAATCCTGAGCACGAAGGACGCGTATGATGCTATGGATGTGTTACTTGGAAGATAGGGTTTCATGAGAACATAAACACTTATAGAAGCCGAGCGAGAGCACAGAAGAGGAGGGAGCAGCAGGCGGCAGACCGGCTGAAGAATGTGGAAGAAAAGAACGAGCAGCTCTTTGCGCTGTATTCTCAGATGCAGGAGCAAATATCAAGCCGTCAAGAGGGAGAACACATGTACATAGATCCCGCACTCGACTGCCGGAGAAGCAGCATGGCTTCCACGTCGTTGCATGTCAGCGTTGATGATGCACAGGTTGATGTGTCACCGATGGAGCGCTACCCCGTGGACAATATCGAAGAGAAGACTGATTGTGAGCTACACCAGCCATTGAAGAATATATCCATGAAGGTGGCCGTCGGCTTTGCTTTGAAAGTTGATCCTGCAGCGCGTTGGCATGGCCGCGAGATTCCAGCTGGGTATGCTCGTGTCGGGGTGGATGAAATTCTATCCGGATGTGAGACATTGGAGATTGACTTCGCTGGCCCTGAAGGGGAGTCGACCCTGGGAGAAGTCTTGCATGGAGTTATTTTATGGAAAAAGAAATACATCATATTTCCAGGCAACTTGCAAAGGACTAAGTCTCCCTCAGCTCCACGTCGATCATCGCGGCCTGATGCTCCATCACCTCCACCTCGATCATCGCCGCCTAAGGCTCCCTCACCTCCACGTCGATCATCGCCGCCTAAGGCTCCCTCACCTTCACCTCGACCATCGCCGCCTAAGGCTCCCTCACCTGCACGTCGATCATCGCCACATAAGGCTCCCTCACCTTCACCTCGATCATCGCCCCCTAAGGCTCCCTCACCTCCACCTCAACCATCGCCGCCTCTTTCTGCGCCTAAGGCTCCCTCATCTACGCCTAAGGCTCCCTCATCTGCGCCTAAGGCTCCCTCATCTAGGCCTAAGGCTCCCTCATCTGCGCCTAAGGCTCCCTCATCTACGCCAAAGGCTCCCTCATCTACGCCTAAGGCTCCATCATCTACGCCAAAGGCTCCCTCATCTACGCCTAAGGCTCCATCATCTACGCTTAAGGCTCCCTCATCTGCGACTAAGGCTCCCACATCTTCCACGCTGCATCAGCGGACTCGATCTTCGGCGCCACCCACTCAGTACATTGGAGTAAAGCGGAAGTGCCCGACTCCGCCTACTAAGGAGAAAGTGTCACCGCTCCCCAAGGGTCGTCCCACGGAGAATAAGAGGCAGCAGAGAGCCGACGTTGCCCAGCTTGGACAACAGAAAAAACAATCGATCGTTCCGTTGAAGGTGGCATCCCCGATTGTATTACCAGAAAACTTTGAAGAAATTCCTGGTCTGACGATTGATGAAATGCTAGGCATAGTTGAAACCGGCATGCCTCCCCTGGCAAGGCAATTTGTCATGGGGAAGGAACTGGTCACAGAGACGGAGTTGGCACTGCTACCTCCAAGGATGCGAGAATTACATCAGTGGTACATGGAGCGCACAAAAGACGGCCAAACAATAATGTCTCTTACATATAAAGATGAACATTACTTCATCGGAGAACAGACAATCCATATTGATTTTGATGAATTATGGCAGTTATTCAATATGGAAGCCCTCGACAAATGTATCATGAGCTGCTATGGTCTGTAAGTGATTAATTTTTATTTCTGTTAAGTCTCTAGCTAATTAAGTCTCACTACATACATTCGTTCATATGCTATTATGCAGAAAGAAGATTCTCGAATGTAAGAGGATGCCTAATTATCAAGTTGGGTTCGTTGACCCGGATCGAGTTCATGTACATACCCTAGAACAATTTCCGGAGGAAACGGAGAACAACTTGTTCAATGCATTGAAGCAACAAAATTATAAATATGTGATTTTGTTTCCTTACAACTTCAGGTGAGAGTGTTCTTACTGTCTTATACACATTAACTTTTCGCTCTGACTAAATGTTGATGAACGTGTGCAGCTAGCACTGGATTCTTTTTAACATTCAAATTGACGAGATCGAGGAATCAATAGCGCATACCTTGGAGTATTACGCAAGCATTACTGATATGCTCCAAAAGTAATTTCAATCGTTATTACACTATATCGGCCTCTTTATTTTCCTGTGTTCTAGTTATTAATATCTTCTTTATTCATTTTATTTGTAGGGTATGGAAGCGGTTCACAAGATCTGAGTGTGGTCATTTTAAATCAGAGCCGACCTTTAAACAAATCCCCGTAAGTATAGTACTCATTTTAATTCAAGTTTTAATATCGGATTGTCCTGTTTCATTATTATTTGATTCAACTCTATTTTCGTAAAGTGCGAGAAACAGCCACCGGCGACTAATCTATATGGATACTTCGTTTGCGAGTACATGCGCACGTGTGTCAGTGCGCGGACTTCTCCACATGTATGTTCAACATTAATATATATATTCAGAGTTTTACTTTTGTTAATGACAATTTATATATTCATATCGACCTTCTATTTGATACAGAATGTGGCTTCACGATCGCAACTCCCAGCAAAGCAACGCATAAGAGAAATTCAAGAGGAAATTGCTGATTTTTTGCTTGACGAGGTCATAGCCCCCAATAGGAGAATACCATGAAAACCCATAAGTGATATTCATCTAATTCTCGTGTTCGGAAGACACTCGTGTGTATATATGATCGAATGTATATATATGTTTGTACGACTGACTCGTTATATTTATATATGCATGTATGCTTAATTTAGACTCGTCATACAATATATGCATCGATGTGTGTAATTGTACCGTACGAATAATAGCTTAAATCATAAATAAAACAGAAAACATAAAACAAAATAAAAAGACCTAAAACCTAAGACCTCTCGCACTTTTAGTCCCGGTTTTTAATACAGACCGGGACAAAAGGTTGTGGCCTGAGCAGCTCGCCTGCGAGACCACGTGGTTGCTATTTGTCCCGGTTGCAGACGGGACCGCGACTAAAGGGGCTGCCCTTTAGTCCCGATTCTGCAGTCCCGGTTTTTAAACCGGGACAAAAGCCCTTACAAACCGGGACTGTTAGGCTGTTTTCTACTAGTGATGACTACACAACTAAATACCAAAGCAAGCAACACACGCCAAGGAAAAAGAAGACACTCATACAACACAGCAAGAAAATCTTATCCGGGAGAGCAGAAAGGACTTCCTAGAACACTATGTTTTTGGTCATCGAACCACATGATAAGTCTTCAGCCTCAATCAACATCTTCAGACATGAAGGCAAAGTCACCCACAACACAACAACATAAAGCTGACCATGTGTAAAGACGGGTGCCTTAAGATGGATGTCAAATTTTCCAAGGGTCTGACCATGGATTTTGTTGTTGGTCATCGCATAGAAAAGTTTAACACGAAACTTCGTAAGCTATAAGACAGGCTACTTAGGACTGGATGCGTTAAGCACAACCCTAGGAATACATACAGAGTCCTCCATAGCCAAGCCAGTGAGGATAGTGCCTTGCAAAACACGGTCGTCTATCCTCGTCACCAGCAGCCTCGCACCGTTACGTAGGCCTACAGCTTGGTTTAAATTGTGCAACAATATGACAGGACAACCAACCTTCAACCTCAAACAATGACTTGGATAATTAGGCACTATAAGAGTACTAATGTCGTTTACAATTTTTCAATCACTAAAGTGCAAACAATTACATGCTAAAAGTAAATGATCAAGCACATCAACGTTTTCACCTTAACAAGATCGAAAATACGCGACCATGTTATAATTGAAGTCTTAAATACAAAAAAGTTATCCTCAACAAACCATTACAGGTTTACTCAACAACAACAACAACAACAAAGCCTTTTTTCCCAAACAAGTTGGGGTAGGCTAGAGTTGAAACCCATAAGATCTCGAAACCAGGTCAAAAACAGGTTTACTCATCAAACAATTAATAATAGTTCATGCAAGATTTTAATCTGAATGTCACAGCGATAGTGTAACAGATTCATTCAAGAAACTCATTACCTCTCCAAGGAAATAAACATGTTTACTTTCTTCCTTGAAAAATCAGACCTGCAACAACCATTTTACAGAATTAGTCTTTGTCACAATAGCAGCAACACCACTACCACTGCATCCAAGAAAGGAGGAAGGACGAACAAGGCTTGACCTAGAGTGACAGAAAACCTCTACATCAGTGATAGAGAATAATGTCAGCAACTTACCAATTGTAGAAATTGTGAAATATGTTCATCTGAAGCTCCTATGAAATATCTGTAACACTGAGAGCTTAATGTTAATTATACCGGTTACTAATGCTCGATAGAATATTGAAATTTTCGGTTCTTTGCAGACCTCTGATTCATCCGTACAAACTGAGTTAATCATTTACAAAGTATTGGGTGGTGCTAAGAGTATATATTATTATGTTCCAATTCAATAGAAAAGATTGTGAAACTTTTCTTCCCATCATTGTTAGCACCTTCTGCAAAATAACATGCAAGTCGATCTTTGGCACACTTTGTCTTGGCACAAAGCGGTAAACATAACAATGAGTGTAGGGGTGTAAACGGATAGGATAATTTCCGCACCATATCCGATTCCGAAACCGTTATTAACAATACATATCCGGTTTTAAGGAATCCGACGGATAAGGATATCCGATTCCGAACTTGACACCCGGATATGGTATAGGATATGGTATGTAAAATAGCCTAAAATATGGATTATCCGAAATTTAAATAGGATTATCCGATGGTTTACAATCCGATTTTCTACCGAAATGTCTAGTCTAATATAGCATAATTTGTAGCCAATAAGTTATCGAGTTCGTTAGTCGAACAACATCTCACTTAAATAGTCATTGTAAAGACTATGAATTACAAGTTTCTTAGTTATTAGGTTATCGAACAATTATTTTTAGATGTATGGTTTGACGATTTACTTGTACATGTATCTATCCGATTAATTTTGTTACCGCTCCGAATCCGCCATCACGGATATCCGCATCCGAATCCACATCCGCTCATTATCCGATCCGCTCCGAATCCGATGAAAAATTATGGTAAAGGCGAAATCCGATCCGATCCGATCCGTTTACACCCCTAAATGAGTGTGTAGGTCACCAGCAATGAAGGACAAATGCAGGGGTAAAATCATTTTTCTAGAGACATGTTTAAACAAAAGAAATAGTAGGGACACTGAAGCCAAGAAGAGCTCTTTGTTACATTACAAGTATATCTGAAACCGGTTAAATCAATTATTTTTGCTTAGCCATCATTTGCTTCTACACCACTATATTAATGATTGTGTGGCAGATCTGCTTCTATGCTTTTTATTCGCTCATTAGCTTAAGATAGGGTCCTCTCTGCATCGGCCTTTCCATTTTACCAGTCCTTCCACAAACTAAATCGACTTTTACCTATTTAGTAGTTCTTCCACAAACTGAATTATTGAAAATATTTCGCCAGACATAGTAATCCAAGATTCCCTCCTAAGTATATTAAAAAAAAGTCTTACCTCTTCACTTGATATTCTTCACAGTCTAAATAATTATCTCACTATCGTTAACTAAATTTGAAAAACCACTTGCTCGGTAAACTGATCCTTCAGGTACTCCCAAAAATTAAGTCAGGCTGGTTAAACCTGCTTTAGGAAAAGAACATTCAACTCTCGCCATCCTCTGCAAGCAAGCTTCTTTTCGTCAATTTATGTCATGTCCTACACCTAAACAGCTTAACACTGACGAAAAGAATTCATTCACTGCATTCTATCGAACACTGTCTTCATGCTCAAACAAATGCTCCCGCCATGCTTCTGGATTTATTAATCTAATTAAATCATTTGCTAAGTTACCGGATGAAATTCTGGAACTACAAACTGAATGATAAATTCTCACTCCAACTCACGTGCATCTATGATTTGAAGGAGAAATTGACAATTGAGCGAGAAATCAGCAACAAGACCTGGAAGCGGAGCTGCGTCGTCGGGCTCACACATGCAGGCGGGACATCGCATCGTCGCACAGGTCGCCGCGAGGCCAGTCATCGTCCGGCGGAGCAGCAGGCACCGCACAACCCAGCGGCTTGAGGACGGATGCGGGGACCACCGGGAGGAGGACGAGGCGAGCTCCCGTCAACAGATTGGGCCCATAACCAGATGCGGCACCGGGGCGGGGCTTATGTATTGACTGTAAAAATAAGTCAAACAGACTACTCCTCCCGTACCCCCGAGTCGCTCCCAGGCGACCACGGGGGCGACAACACCGCGCCGCCGCCAGCACCTCCCTCCCGCGCCCCTCCCCGCCGCTGCCGCCGCCGGCCTCCGCGCCGCGGTGGTGGCGGCCTCCCCGCCGCCACACAACTGGCTGGTGGGGGTGGGCCTCGCGACGTCTTCGCGCGGTGGACGCCGGACCCGACTGGGACGGCGACGACGTCTCGCCGGCGATGGGAAGCCGGAGCGGCGGCTCCGGGACCGCAGTGGCTGCGGGGTGGCGGATCCGGGGGCCTCGTGCCCGGATCTGGGGCGGGGCTGGCCGCTCCGTGCGGGCGGAGGGTTGGCCTCGTCGGGGGTCCCGGCGGCTCCGGCGGGCTGTGTCCTGCGGCGGCTGCGCGCGGAGCTCGGCCACGGAGCGCCTGGGGGGCTCCGTCGCTGCGCGGGATGGCCGGGGGGGCGCGGGCCGGCTCTTCTTCGCTGGCGTGGGGCGCGTGCGGGCTGCTGGCTGCAGCAGGGGCGTGGCCATGGTGGAGGAGGGGCGTGGCCGGGCGGCGGCTGCGCTAGGGCTTCGGAGGAAGCCGGGGCGGCGGCCCCGGATCTTTTCGGCGCGGGCTGCAGCGGTGCGGTGGGCGTGCGGGCGTGTGGCGGTCGGCACGGCTGCTCTGGAGCGGCGTGGCGGCCGGGGTTTGGAGGTGTCGGCACTCCTCCCGGCGAGGTGCTCGGAGGTGCCATCCGTTTTTGTCTCGGGGCCTCCGCGCGGTGCAGAGCTCCGGGTGCAAGATCGTTGGTTTCGCCGCCTCCGACTCTGGAGGTCGGGTGGGAGTGATGCGGCAGGGCTGTCTGCATCTCCGGCTGTTCGAAGCCGGACGAGAGGATGTCGGGGCGGCGGCCCCGGAACTTGGTTTGCGCGGCGACTACCGTGGCGTGAGGTGACGCGGTGGTTGCGGCCTGCGGCTTTGGTGGACTGGTCGGTCCTCGCGGGGCGGTTGCGGGGTCTGCGATACATCATCGGGTGAAAGCCCTGCCCTGGCTGTCGGCCAGGGCTGACGATGGCGACGCCCTCGGGTGCCGCTTCCTTCTTGAAGGCGTTGTCGAGCTGGTGTTGTTGCTTCTTCGCGTCGGGTTCTCCGGGGGAAACCCTAGATCCTTCGCGGGATCTGGCGATGGCGGCGCTACTGCGTCGCTTGCCTCTTGGGGCCTCGTTCTGGATGTTCCATCGGCCAGGGGACTAGTGGAGGCTGTTGGTGGTCGGCGGCGGCGAGCTTTCGTCTTCGGCTAGGTGGTGCGCGGCTCTGGGGCCGGCGTGGAAGTCGGAGCGGCGGCTCCGGACATCGTCTTGCGTTGAGGTCGCCTCCGCCGTGTTTGTGTCGGTTATGGTTGCTTGGGCAACATGGTCGTCGACTCGTTTTTGGGGGCGTGGCCTTGGGGCCGGCGTGGATGTCGGAGCGGCGGCTCCGGGTTTTTCTTCTTGCGTTGAGGCCTTCTCCGCCGTGTTGGTGTCGGTCATGGTTGCTAGGGTAGCATGATCGTCGACTAGATTTTGGAGCGTGGCCTTGGGGCCGGCGTGGTGTGTTGTGTTGTATGGTTTTCGGACGGTTTCCCTTATAAACCGTCCAACTTGTATCGGTTTTCGGCCGGTTTTCCTTATAAACTGGCCAATTCTTTTCTTCTATATCAATGAAAAGGCAAATGCCTCGTTTCGAAAAAAGAAAAAAAAAGATGCGGCACCGGGGCGTTGCGGCGGTGAGGAGGGGGCACCGGGGTGGCGCCGGGCTTTGGGAGGCCGACGAGGAGCACCACAGAGAAGCGGCAGCGAGGCTGGCTGGGAGCGCAGTGTCGGACCTCGTGCGTTTCGGCCTTGGCGGCACTTGTGCAGGAGGACTGGGCGATGGAAGATGGAGCAGCGAGCCGGTTTCTGTTCGCCCACCCGGGATAAAGGAGCACGTCTGTCATCGCTCCTCGCCAGTTCCATCTCCAGCGCCCACCCGGGATAAAGGAGACCGGTTTCTCCATATGCGCCACCGCCGCATCGAAGAGGCCGACCTGCTGCCGCCGCTGCAGGGCGACGACCGGCTACTGCATGCCGTTGGGCGAGGAGATGGATGGCAGAGCAACCAAAAAAATAGCGCGCTATTTAATAGCGCGTTACGAAGCTAATGGCGTTATTAGCGGGCTAAATCGCGCTAAATCATGTTAGCTTATAGCGCGCTAAAAATATTCTGAAAATAGCGTGAGGTCAAAAGAAGCCCAAAACGGTAAAGACCAAAACAAAGCCCAACACGCCCCAAACAATTCAACCCACCGATCAATAGCTTTCGTCGAAACGCACACGAGTTGATTGCTAGCTGATCTATTGCTTTGAACTACTTGCTCAACGTACTGATCGTAATGGAAGTTTTAGCCAGACGCTCATATCGAGCCTTGCTCTTTGTTTTATTGCTTTGTCTTACGGTCTGATTACATAGTACCCCGATGGTCTAGCTTTATTCACGCTCAAACAAGAAACTAAATGCACCGATGGTAATACTGTTGTTTGTTGCTTCCTGTTTTAGTTCGTGACGATGGGATGCAATCTGGTGATTCTTCTAGTGAATCTGAAGCGGATGCCTGCGATTATGATTAGAAGTTTAAAACAGTTTGTCTTTTAGAGTTTCTTGATCTGTTCATGGATTTATGTCTCATGTTTATGTTTGTGCCATGGATTTGAAAGTGACATTTGTATCTGGTCAAGTGGTTATGCATGTATTGATTCTTTACAAATATTTAGTGCTGAAATTCTTAATATTTGAGATATATCTTATATTTTTTTCATCACGCTATTTTGAACGTAGTTTCGCTATAGCATGTTATAACTTGTATAGCTTTTGGAGGAGGGCCATGCTATTTTTGATAGCACGCTATTTTTTTCCTTGGGCAGGAGGAGAAAGAGGAGCAGGCCTGTGACGGCGGCAGCGCGAGGGCGGAGGGATCGAGTGGGCATCTCCAGCCGTGCCCTCGGGCGCCTCTCCTTTTTCTTTTTGCGTCTGGATCGTCATTTTCCGCCGTTTTCTTCCAATCGCGCCCGGGAGGCCGAAAAGCGTCGGATTAGGTCGTTTGCTAATCCGGCGAACCCAGACCAAACCCGACGGATCCGGAGGAAAGAAAACAGGGCCACACCTGTCGGAGATTCGGCCAACTTTCCCACTCCTCGCCCGCCTTGCCGCGCCACCTCGCTTCGCCGCCATGCCGCCGCTGGCCGCACCCGCCCTTCCCCCGCCGCCCTCAAGCATATATGAAGACCACCACACCACCAGCCTTCACCGCTGGCCTCTCCCTCACCGTCCTCCGCCTTGGATTCGGTCGTAAGGGCTCCTCCGCAGTCACGGCTCGCCCACCTCGCCCCAAGGTGTTCGGCGTTTTGTCTGCTCGGCCATGGACTTCGACGACGAACAGCTGCTCGCCGACCTGCTTGAAGAAGTGACTGCCGCCGAGGTCGAGTACGAAGAGCACCGGATGGTCGTCGTCGCTCTTGCCGGCCTCATGGTCCAGCAGGCGCAACCGCGGCGAGGCGGCTCGATGTCGGGTCACCGGAAGGCGAAGCCGAGGCAGAGGTTGGAGGCCTATTGCATGCTCTACGCCGACTACTTCGCCGATGATCCACTCCATGGCGTCGTTTCAGGATGAAGCGGAATGTCTTCCTCGACATTGTCCATGCCATCCGGGAGTTCGACCCGTACTTCAAGTGCAAAAAGGATTGTACCGACACGGTTGGATTCACCTCTCTTCAGAAGTGCACCGTGGTGATGCGGATGCTTGCATACGGTGCTCCCGGTGATGCCCAAGACGATTATCTGTGCATGTCCGAGTCCACCACCATTGATACTCTGAACAAGTTCTGCAGGGCAGTGGTGGAGGCGTTCGGGTCCAAGTACCTGCGAACACCAACTGCAAAAGACACTGTCCGGATCCTAGCCACCAATGCAGCAAGAGGATTTCCTGAGATGCTTGGAAGTATCGACTGCATGCACTGGTCATGGAAGAACTGACCTTTCGAGTGGCAGGGAATGTACAAATGCCACAAAGGAGCTTCCACTGTGATACTCGAGGCAGTTGCTATACAGGACCTCTGGATTTGGCATTCGTTCTTTGGCATTCCAGGATCCCACAACGACATCAACATTCTGCAGTGCTCCCCCGTCTTTGCCAAGCTTGTTGAAGGGCACGCTCCCCCTGTGGACTACGAGATCAATGGGCACCATTACACGAAGGGGTACTACTTGGCTGATGGCATCTATCCAAGGTGGTCAACATTTGTGAAGACCATCTCCAACCCTGTGCCTAGAAGTGCCAAAGCTTGGTTTGCCAGGCAGCAGGAGGCTTGCAGGAAGGATGTCGAGCGGGCATTTGGTGCGCTGCAGTCTCGATTTGCAGTTGTCCGGTACCCTGCTCTGACTTGGTCGAAGACTCACATGTGGGGGGTGATGAACTGTTGTGTTATTTTACACAACATGTCATTAAGAGCGAGCGGGGTGAGCCGGTGATCGATCTCGAGGAGTACTACAGACTGGGTCCGCTTGCAGATGTTGATCACCAGGTGCCGACAACATGGGCAGACTTTCTCGCTATGCGCCAGGAGATTTGATACCCACATGTGCACAACCAACTCCAGGATGATCTGGTGGCACATCTGTGGACTCTCAAAGGCAATGATGCCTAGTTTGATTTGTCGTAATTTGTGTGTCAAAATATGAAAAACTATTTATATGATTTTGTTGCATTATTTGTATCTCAAACTACCTATGTATTTGTTTTATTTGTTGAAATATGTCAAAAAGTCTTTGAAAATGTGAATGTTTGTGCTATTTTCGGCCAAAATCGTCGGCTGGGATCCCCAGGACGCTGATTCCGTCCGGCGCCGGCCCTGGGGGGGGGGGGGGGGGGTGAATTTAGCTCCGGATCGCCGGCCTAGGGCTCAACGACTGGAGATACCCTTAGGCGGAGAGGGACTATTGGTCAACCAAAGGCGTTTCACCACGTGGCATGCTTCATTGCTTGCTATTTCCTGGGAGCTTAGGTATTGGAAGGATAAATCCCACTACTTACAGTTTATCAAATGCACACAAAGCAATGAAACAACATAAGCCAACAGTGGTACACGACCTCGTGTTCTTATCGACCTCACTATGAAGGAAAGAACACCTGCCTTCGCACAGCTTGACGAGCTACTCTGCACAAAGTATACCATCCATCAGCACATTTTCTTTACACAATATTTGGTCAACGAAATTGCCAATCCATTACACTTATTTCAATTAAATTTCTAAACAATTACCTAGGAAACATCTAGCCTGTAAATCTTGGATAATGCGAAGTTCTTCAAGTAATCACAGTAACACGCGGTCTCTAAGCAACATAACGCATGTTGCAACAATAGTGTAGCAACCGCCAGGGAAGCTTGACAAATGGCAAGATGTGTAGAAATATCTGTATAAGAATTAAAAGAAGAGAACTGATTGCTAGCTCAGTGGCAAAGGCAGCGAGCGTGCGTCTAGCCGGTCAATGGCTGCGCTGAGACACACTCAGTAAAACTGGCATCTCACCTACCTAACAATGTAAATTCAAGTGAGGGATCATTCCCCTGTTAACCACGTTTTTAAGAATTAAAAGAAAAGAAAATTGTGGTTAGGAAAACCAAGATGGTGGAGGGGAGGAGAAGGATTGAAAACTCTAATAGGATCGATGGACAAACCTGTATGTAGTCCACAAATAGAGTAAGATGACATCCTTTGGTATTCACACCACAAAGGTGGCATTCTTGCTATACTGACATGTGATGAACAGATAATGAGACATGGTATGAAATGTATACATTCAAAAAGTACACTGAAAACAGCATGCATCGTCTGATTTACACGCAGTAAATGAAGTCTTTCTACTTAAAATCTGAAGTATGTGCCTTGGCCCTTATCTTACGTGACCCTATTTAGTACAGCTGTACATAAGTCTTGCCTTACCCAATGATTGTGTGCCTCTAAGTCATGGACACAGAAAACATGCTTGACTAACATTACCAAGGTATCAGATAGACATGCACTCATTTAATCAACTTTCCGGGAAAAACTTACAATGTGTGCATAACGAACAAGAACCCGCCAACCAAAAAAGTGTAATTTCAGTACGCTTCAAGCCTTCAACCCATGTTTTAAAAATTACAAGTTTTACGGTGCTTTGGAATTTTAACAGCCGTTCATTCCCTGTGATCGGACGGTCATCAAATAGGAGGAACCGGAAACTACCAAATTAAAACTACCTGAAACTACCTAAAACTACCGATATATTTTTTTTTAATCAAAATTAAAAGGGTATTTAGATTAATGCATGTCAGTGGACCCCACTGTCAGTTGCTGGGAGCGTCGCATTGCCTCGCGCGCCGTTCGTTTCTGCCCGCAACCGTCCGCCTCGCCGCTGCTCTTTGTTATTTTTCTATGGCGAGCATCGAACAACAACAGCACAAGCCGCAGTAGCCTCGAAGGTCAAAGCAACCACGCCACCATCCCAATGCCGCTACCTTCCTTTCGTTTTGCTGCGTACCCAGATGGCAAGGCGATTGCCAGCTTCTAACCAAACCATCCAGCAGCTAGGATGCTAGCTTAGCTAAGCGAGCTTTGTCCAATACATATAGCTGCTAGCTGCTTGCTTCCTTGGCTAGAATATGTATGCCGGTATGCGCGCGCGTGATCCCGCCGGCCGGCTTGGCTCGGCCGTTGCCACTGTCCGCATTGCCTTCTACTATTGCGCACTAGCTGTGTTCGAGGCCGAGACGGGATCATGTTCTGGGCACGCCGGAGCGTGCAGAGGCACCTCATGAGGCTGCAGCACAACGACCCGCCTACAGAGCTGCCGCTGCACATCATCACCGCCCCCACAGCCCGCAGGACGTGCCCGCTCTGCTGGAGATGTGAAAGCTCATCGGCAAGGCGCTGGGAGTAAAGAAGCGGCGAACAGCGACAAAGTGAACATGCACAGGCTGTTCGTGAAAGATTGGACGGCTGGAATAATTTAGCAAGGATGGATTGAATTTAAGGGCTGAAATAATTTAGGATGGAAACTACCTAAAACTACCTAGGTAGTTTCAACAAGCACCGTAAAATATATGTTCGTGAAAGATGTTTACCCATCATGTTTCTTGCAGAGGGATTTATCTGTACTTTCCCTCACAGAGGTACCATATATTCGATGGTTTATTTGTTTCTGTACATGTATGAGCAAATAAAAATTTATAACCATATCTTAATTTAATTGATGACCATGTTGACATTCAGCACAATGAATATTGCTTAGCAGCAATAGGTACTTCGTGCAAATTAGGGGAATATTAAGATTAAGAAAAAGTAACAGGGGTCATAATAAGAAAAAATAGAAAAATTGACTTGCCATATGCATCCATTTTCAATCGATGGATATGATGTCAGATAATCCCAAAATAGAGTTAGTAGGTCCCTATCTTGACCTGAATATGAATCCAAATATTTGATCTTGAACCCACCCATTGAAAAAGTTAGTTGAGTCTCCGAATGCAAATTTGTGCCGCACATTAGAACCTCATGCAACCGACCCTTCTATGTCAACTACATAATAGGCAATGAGAAAACTTTTTCCAACTTTGAGCAACATATATAAACTGTCGAAATAACTGTGAGATTGATCAATCAGTAGCAACAAAAAAAAGTATCTAAACTGAATCACAGCAAGCTTAGCAAGATTCTGTTTGCAAATTATGGGCTGGATCATTCATATGACATAATCTAATAATTGGAACAAAAATACCTTGTTAAGCTTCAAAATGTCGCCTAAGAAAAATTGAGTACGCTAGTATTGCCATATACACAGCACAAATCAGCATCTGAACATAAAAGAGCAAACCTTCGTAGTTGCCACCAGTAATTTACCAAAAATTAAGGCGAGGGAGAGAAGGCAGAGGAAACCATACTTCCCGGCCGGTGCGACCTACAGTCAGGTTGGACGTCACGTGGAGAGAACACGCAACCAAGCGTGTTTCGCCACGTGGACGCCTCCACAGCTCAAGAATTCACGGGAGTTTAGAGTTTAGGTTTGGCAAAGGATTGTAGCCTTGCAATTTGGCCATCCGCGCAGTTCTTTACCACATGTTAACATTATGCACGAGTCAAAGAGAGTGGAAAGAAATATCTGATGGAAATTGGAATCTGGTTCTCATTGTTGATATTGAAAAAGTACTAAGAACCTGGACAGGTTTTAGCATAATGTAATGCAATTGCTCTGCTTGAAGAACTTCTAAGTTGATTTATTGTATTCAGCTGGAGCATAATGTCTGGCCATCTTCATTTCAGCTTGAGCTTTCGATTGAACTGGTCGAACCATGCAAATGCAATGCAATTTATATATATGCTGGGATTTTATAGCTCTCTTTGGAACACCGTGAGTATGGATGTTTTAGCCGACACTCAACATCTTAGGACGTTTCCTCACTTGGTGTAGGTTTGGAGCCCTTCGCCAGTTGGTTTACTAATGAAACAGTTGTTGCTTTGGTGCTTTAGCTGTTAGCAGTTGGTTGTTGTAGTGTTTAAGATCTTGTGGTAGGAAGTACGCTTTACTGTCTTCTTCCTTCAAGTATAGTATTGTACTAAAAAGATAGTAGTACACATGTCTCTCAGATTATCAGGAAAGGTTCATCTACAGAAGTAGATGAAATTTATTGTCATGTTATTACTTATAGCAGATGATGTACAATGCCATTGGTTTCTTTTCTGAAATTGTACAAAAGGAGACAGAGAGAGATACTTCATATGATGCTGGTGTGTGTGCTCTGTTCTATGCTCTGCTGTATTCGCTGCTTCGGCCAATTTTGTTCTGAGACAATTCATATATTTAAATTAAGATTTGTAGCAAATTTATTTTAATGATGTGGCAATGCTTTCTGTGCCGCTGCCATTTGTTGTACAAGGAGAAGAAGAAACAGTGGGGGAGATGCATAAATTGCTTGTGTTGTTATTAAGTTGGTGTCTAAGTTCACTGTTTGTTGGTCTTGCTACTGATTGTGTGGTAAAAGATCAACAAAATTTCGGCTATTTCAAAGGAATTTCGTGTTGAATAATCAACTGGTTAAACAATTCAGATAAAACTATCATGATTCCTTCGCACGATTGCCTATTAGAGGATTGCGCAGTGGTTGAGCTAATCGCCTTGGGATTGACCACCTAAAACACATTTTGATGCGGTCGAACCACGACCATCATCGATGTGGGCGGGAAGGAGGATGAGCGGTGACATAGATGGGTTGCCGTGTTGAAATAGAGGATGTGGATCGGTGTTGGGCTCGAGCCATACTTATTTGGTTATAAGCCTAAGAAAGCTTTTCTCCTGTTGCAAGCACGGGAGGATAATGCTGAATAAGCCGTCTTATGGTTGCATTTAAGTGTCTATGATTTCTTTCTCAAAATTCTCAAGCTTTGTTCTCTTGGTAGTCGCAGTTAACATTAGAGATGACTTTATAAGAGGTGTTATCTACAACCTTATGGTGTTGAATAAAGTAATAAACCATTCATCTGCTTGCAGTCGACCATAACCCTATTAGTCTTGTTCTGCCAGTTGGAACTCTCTACATGGTTTACCCAACAGTCTAGCAGTTTTCACTGTCGTAATTCTGAAACAGGAGAATTACCACATATGGCGGTGCTAATTCAATATCAAAAGGAGAAAGATTCAACATGACATCTGCATTTATTTGTCTACAGAAAGGATCAATGAAATCTTTTCTCTCTAGCTGTACAAAATAATCATCTTGTGCTAGCACATAAGAAATACAAAGATGTAGTTGTTAGAGAAAAATGATGTTGTTCGTTAGTACATCGTCATTTACATTTGGGTAATTTTTTTTCGAGAGTGACGGGGGGAATAAATTCCCATCGAAAGTAGCCTGGCGGGCCATGTTCTTATAACGGATGGAGAAATTTACAGGGGATACAAGTGAAGAGAGAACATCGAAAGTACAAGAAAAAAGACAACTAGAATAGGGAAAGCAAGAGCCTACAAGAGACACAAGAGGTTAGGGGTGCAGTCTAGGGATCACAATGCCAAGACTCGGCAATCAGCCTCACGCGCCGCACCGGCATGCGACTCGAACCCCACGGCACAACTCAGGAGCACCACCATCATCATCGGAGTGTCAAGCCTAGCACCTAGCACTACCCTAGATAGGGAGCTCCGCCACGGAGAAAGAGACGAAAGCTGGTGGGGGAGACACACATTGCGTCGGCAGAGAGCAAAGGTGAGCCTAGACGCCACCAAGAGCACGAAGCTCCCACACCGCAACAGCAGCCACCCGAGACTCAAGGGCAAGCACATCCAAGTGGCCGAGACCACGCGAAGGCCAGCCGAAGCGAGAAAACACCGTCGTCGGCCCCAAGCTGGCCGAACCCACACGACCAGACGCAGCACCAAAACCACACACAACAATAGAAGCCATCAAATTTGGTCTCCAAGACGACGTCTCCAGGGAGAATGTGCTGTCGACACAACACCGTCATCCGACCCGGCAAGCGGGATCCTAGGTTTTCACCCGGAGGCCAAACTGTAGGTACTGGAGCTCCACAACGACACCTCCACGAGGAAACGGCGTACAAAGGCGCCACTACCGTCGGCAACGACAGAGTCGATGCTGGGTTTTCACCCGGAGCAAGAGCACATCTACAGAGACGGCGGACAATCGACACCAACAACCACCGCAACCAACGACACCTTGTCGAGACTACCCGCGACCTTAGACATCAACACAGCGCCAACTCCACCAAAGCTGTTGGACGCAACACGAGCCGCTGCACCTGCCGAGCACCATGCCGACAGGGGAGAGAAGTGCTGCCCGAGGCCGAGATCCACCATGAACCTTGGCAACAGCCTTGCAGCATGCGTCGGCGCGCTCCACGCGCGCCATTGCAACGGCTGCCGAAGGGCGGAACGAGCACCAGGGAGAGTCGATGGAGCGCCAGGCCCGTCCGAGCCCAGATCGGGCCCAGCGGGCCGCAACCTGGGGTGACTGTGAGCTGCGCCCACTCGCCGCGACCTCGCCGCCCGCACGGCCGAGGTCAGGACGGCCGAGAACAGAGCATCCCACGGCGCCCCCGGGGCCGGGATCGACGGCCGGACCGCCAGGGCTCGGAGAAGGCCGAGAGGTAGCAGCAGCCCCCCCCCCCCCCCGGATGGTGCAGCCAACAGCGAAGGGGATGCACCGCCGCAAGGAGCGCCGCCGCCGCGCGAGGCAGAGGGAGAGGTTGCAGGCCCGGCGCTGAAGCTCCTCCAAAGATGCAGCACAAACGGGCCGCGAGCGATAGATCCCCGTCGTCCCCTTCACCGGCGGCGCACGGCCATTGTCCGGCGGCCGCCTCCGGGGACGACGAGGGAGGGAGGCGGGGGGAGGTGGGTGGCGGCGGGGCTCTAGGGTTTCGCCTCCCCGGTCGCCTGGAGAGGGCGACGCGAGGAGGGAGAGAGTCCTTTCTCGCTCAGTCTATCCATTTGGGTACTTCTACATAGAAACAAGGACTAATGGTATTTTTAGAAAAACGACAATACTTTAAAGATGTTTGAGCATATATTGATTTATTATGAACCCGTTGCAATGCACGGTCATTTTGCTAGTATGATATACTACTGTGAATTGTGATGTTTGGTGCAGTAGTGTGAGTTGGTTCAGAAATGTACCGTTGTTGGTGGGTGTGAGTTGGTTCAGATACTGTTGTGAGCTGGTGTGTTTTGTTGTCGCAGGCATTCCGCTTAAAACTCTTGTCCCGCGTATTCCTGTAGCGGGCAGTCGAATCCTGCCCGTGCCCCACTTTGTAGCCTGAGTTACAGCAGTAGGAAAGTTTTGAAACCATATATCGTGGTTTCCTGGGGGCTCCGCCTATATTCCACTGCGATGCCCAAACATGAGCTCGAGTGTTGTTGTGATTGCTTGTTTCAGAACCTAGCAGTTGGTAGCAAACCTGGGCGTTCGATCCCTGCTCGATGTGAAGACGTGGAGGAGTGTTTGCGTTTCAGCGCCAAGTGCCTCACCAGCAGCCAAAAAAAAAACGGGAAATCTAATTAGCAGGCGCCTTATATTTGGCATAACCGCACGCATGCGGGTGAGAAAGAAATGAGCTTCTTTTGCATGCATGCACTAAATATCAAAATTGCTGATGTCATTCCGCAGTAAATGCAAATTCGAAAATTCAAAATGATTTGTAGGCCAAACCGTTTATCCGATTTAGAATCCGTTTTCACCGCTGAGTTAGTCGTGACGAGATCTTCGAAACTAGATCCCATATTGACATATTCCGACAACTTTTTTTTCGGACCCAAAAGTTACCCACCCCGTAGCATATAAGTTACCCAGGTTGTACTATGTAAGTTACCGACCATATTAACGATTAGTTTTCGGGTTGAAATATAACCATTTTTATTGTTCTTTTTTATTTTTTTTTATTTTTGAAGTCACCACACCTAGTTATTCACAAGTGAATATCACGTTAGGATGGTAAATGTATCATGCATAAGTTGATAACTATACACTAAAACACTCGTTCAACTTCATAAGTATTAGAATGATAATTCTCTATTTTCGTAATAACAATTACACCATAAAAAAGACTCTATTGGTAATAATTACCCACCTATTACTGATAAAGTTACCAATCTAGTACTGATAACATTACCCACCCAGTACTGATGGAGTTACCCGCCTAATACTGATAAAGTTACCCCCGATATTAATAAAGTTACACATGTAGTTATCATACTCTCTCGGCAATACTTATCACTCAAATACTGATAAAGTTACCCCCATTAGTAATAAAGTTACCCATGTGTTTTTATGTGTAGTTATCCACCGCAAAATCGTTATATTTACCCTACTCTCGATAATAGTTATAACCCAGTACTGATAAAGTTATCTCATGTGTTTTCATGTGCAGTTATCCACCACAATATTGTTATAGTTACCCGAAATTGATATAATTACCATGTCCTCTAAATAATAGTTACGAACACAATGTTCATCTTTTTATGTGTAGTTTCACTATGAAATTGACATTTATCGTCCTAATACTTATGCATGCATGAAAAATTTACCATCTCAAAATAATGTGGTAACTTAAAAGCTCGTAAAGATCTAAAAGAACAAGAAAAATGGTTCTATTTCGACCCAAAAACTAATCGCTAATATGGTGGGTAACTTAAGTATGCAAGACTGGATAACTTATATGTTACAGGGTGGTAACTTCTGGGCGAAAAAAAAAGTTGTCGGAACATATCAACATGGGATCTAGTTTTGAAGATCTCGTCGTGACTAGTCTAACGGTGAAAACAGATTCTCAATCGGATAAACGGTTTGTTCTACAAAACTTTTTGAATTTTGGATTTTCGCATTTAATGCGGGATGACATCAGCTTGTTTGTTTGTTTGTGCATGCATGCAAAAGGGACATTTCTCTTTGCGTACACATAAGCTAACCAGCATGCGCCTGCCAATTAGTTCCGTCCAAAAAAAAAGGCTAGCTGTCATGATGCGCGAAGTGTCCTGCTTCGTAGAGCATGTCCACCATGGGCTTGTCGCGCTGGACTTTACCCTATCCTGCACGCCAAATTTGCTACGCCGCTTCCCGTGTGCCCTATAAAGCCGAGCGCCCGCGCCCATCCCTATCCACTCACTGTTTCGCCTTTCCACCGTCCACATAGCACCCACGTGTCGCTGTTGTAGCGTTAGTGCCGCCGTTTTAGATCCTCATCGACATGCCGCCCCGCAACTCTCCCCCCGGCTACCGCGGCGTGCGCGCCCGCCGGGCAGGCAACTTCTACGCCGAGATACAGACCAGCGACGAGTGCATCGGTCTCGACACTTTTGAGACCTCCCACAAGGCGACGCGCGCGTAAGACGCCGCGGCGTGACGTCTTGGGCGTCCAGATGAATTTCAACGACGACTGGACATGCCAGCAGACCGAGGCGCTCGCGCCGCCGCCGCGTCTCGTCATGGATGAGGAGCGTCGCCGCCAACGCGACTCAGAGCGCCGCCTCTTCTTCGCCGAGCGGCACGAGCGCACCCGCCTCGAGTGGGCGGCTCGCTTCCCGGAGGACGTCGTCGTCGAGGTGCAGTTCTACGCTGACAAAGCGGCTAGAAAGGAGACAAATAATAGGGATCGTGCGGCGAGAAGGGCCAACAAGGCGGCGAGGCGCGCTTTCTGGTCACAAAGGGATTCTCAAAATACACTTTAGCACCATTCTGATTTGGCACACATAGTTGGTCCTTCATACAACATATATATGCGCTATATATAGATTGAAAAGATACATTGCTGATGGGTATTAATAAACAGAATTTATTTTATTTTTAGTAAGGGTTACTTACTTCATCTAGCCATTTGTCTTTATCTAGCAGGCACGCCAAGTTTTTTGTTTGACTGATATGTCATCTATATTGACCATTATGTCATCTTTCGGAGAGATTTCTATAGCAAGGTGAGCACAATCATCCTCGTAGGTTATTGTATAATCTGCCAAAAAAGATGAATGTGTTGAATAAATAATGCATTTAATTATATAGGCGTTATATCTTTATTGAAGGCAAAAAAGTGAATATTTTACCTTGTGGGAGGTAGTCATATGATATATAATTTACTGTATGTTTAGATTGATCCATTTGCTCATCACTCTCTGAAAATGTTGGTTTATCACCTTCTGAAACTATTTCTTCTTTCAGCATTTTTGATACTAGAGATAACTTCGGCATAGTCGGTGATGGAGGTGACGGCGTATCAGTTTTTATCTGATTATCTGATTCTAAACCAATCGAATCAGAACATTCCAAAACCATGGATGATGATGATGATGTCGTAGGTGATGGCAATGGATCATCGAAACCACTTGATTCTGAGCATTTTAACATTTTTAAAGGCTGTTTATCAAAAACCTCGACAACGTTTGTTTCACCATTGTCTTCCATCTTCTGCTATGACAACAATTCTCATGTCAGGAATTATATTTATGCTTACAACTATCTGGTGTTAATATACAGGAACCAAAAGAATTTAATAATGCAACAACTATTAATTATGAATTGCGGAAAACTGTACTTTTGGCCTAAGGTTACGAAGACCAAGCTAACTCATGACTACATATATCCTAGATATATACTGGTTTTTAGCTATGCTGTTAGACAATGACAATGAGTTTTTATCACAATCTGCTTCATCTAATCTGATGCATTGGTCTGCATCGGCTCAGCCGCACTACAAAACTACATGATTTCTAAAGTTCTTTTACTGTTTGAGGGCCTAATCTTACGGAAGTTGATTGCTGTTTGAGGGATTGTTTTAGTACAGGTTGTTAGGAAATCAGAGAAGAAGTTCTGACGTCTAATCTGATGCATAACACATAACATCGTACCTTGTGTGGATCGGACGAAATTTCGGTGAGGTCAGCTGAACGGCGAGTGCTAACCATCATTCAGATTGTACTTGTTTCAATCAAGGGTGATCTGCTCAACGGCGAGACAACAGTGTCGATCTTTTCCGGCGAAATCGGCGGGGCGTCGAGATGTCGATCTTTTCCGGTGAAATCACCGGGGCGTCGAGGCGGCGTTGTGAAGAACAAACAGCAAACGTGGCCAGGTTCTGTTGGAAAACACCATTGTCTGCATATATGGGTGATGCCGAATCCAGCGGAGCCGCTTTCGAGTAGGATACTGCAAAGTTTTTCGAATCCGAACAGAACACAGGGATGCGGTAAACGGAAGTTTAGCTGGTTTCGGAAACCTCACCTTGAAGAAACGAAAAGAAACGAACGCAGGAGGGAAGGAGAGAATTGCGCGGGAGGTAGGCTGGCGTCGTGGCGCGCATCGCTCGCCCCGCCGCGGCAGTCGTCGGAGGCGGCCGGGCCGCGGGCCACGCACCGCCACCACGCCGCACACCACCGCGCCGCAGGGCCCGGGCGAGGCGCTGTCGGAGGCGTCCGTGTCACGGGTCGCGCGCACCTCCAGTCCGACTTTCTGGCGCGGCCGTCGCCGAGCAAGTCTCCGGTCCGAGGCCAGGCTGAGCGGGAATCGCATCGGCGGAGGCGGCCATGGGCACGAACGGGAGCTTGGGGATTTCTTCAGCTCGGGAATGGTTTTTTTATGACAGAAAAAAGAAACAGCTTCGTTGACTCCGACCGTGAGGAAGAAGGATAGTCGAACGACAGAAAAAACATGAACCGTTATAACTTATGGGTGGCAAAGGTGGGTAAATAACTCAAACGGTCAGGGGTAAAACCGTCCAAAAAAAGAGATAAAATTTGGGCAGAAGCCTTCCTGCTTTTATTATTAATAAGGTATAGACTTTTTTGGTTCAATTTGATTTTCTTTTTAGCAAATTTTTACGCAAAATTTGTTTGTCGCGCGCTACGCGATTTGGTGGGGTGCGGTTTTACAGCGCCGAAAGTGACCTGCAAAATAGCGCGCTCGGTGAAGGACTCACCGGCGGCCGCTGCAAAATGCCGCGCGTGATGGAGATGCTCTAGCACCGGTTCCAAGTCGGAATCATGGACGAATGCGCCAAGGCTAATTCACCGGTTCGTATTCGAATCGGTCAGGGTCCTCAGGGACTCGTAGCTAGAACTCGGATTGGCGGTTTGTCGTGTGCCTGAGAATCCAAGTCGGAATCGGCAAGACCAATCTCTATATAAGGCTAGGGCTGATGCGCCAACCAGTGCTCCATCGACCGACCGTCGAACCAAAGAGAGAGAGAGCAGAGAGGCGAGGAGAAGAAGAAGAAGAAGAAGGCGCATCACATCGCGAAGGAAGGAACACCGTCCTCCGGCATGGGTCGGCAGTCAGAGCGTGTCATCCTCCGGCGCGTGTACGCGTTCCTCAAGTCGAGGAAACTCCACCGGGCGGCGCAAGCGCTGGAGGAGGAGGCGCAGCTCCAGTTCGACTGGCCCCGCGTGGGCTCGATGATCGACGACGGGCGGTGGCGGTCGGCGGACGAGTACGTGTCGGCGTTCCTGGGAGACAGGACCACGCCGGAGGCGGCCGCCACCCTGTTCCTCGTCAGGTTCGAGCGCTTCGTCCGCGCGCTCAAGCGAGGCGACGAGGCCTGGGCGCGACGGTACCTGGCGCGCCGCATCCTGCCCGTCCTGCGCGCCCATCCAGACAGAGCCGCCGCCGAGAAGAAGTGCCTCGCGGTGCTGAGCGACAGGTCCGCCCTCGACGCGCACCGCGACGACGACCAGTCCCGCCAAGCCTGCAACATCGATTTCCTGGGCAGCATCTTCCAGAACGACGGGTTCGTGATCCTGACGGACGACGACGAAAACCTGAAGCGCATCCAGAGGGCGACCTCCCTCGGCCTCCGCCGCTATGCACGCCCGCACCAGCACCGCAGCCGCCCGAGGAGCTCTGCATCCAACATGCCGGACGTTCGTGCAGCTGCAAGCTCTTAGTTAACCAACCAAGCAAGATGCTCACTTGACTGATTTGATTCAGTCATGTAATATCTCCTGGTTGCAGCCGTTGGCTGAACTGTCATCATGTAAAAACATATTATCTACAGTCTACTGAAGAGATTCTCCTTGTGTTCCTCATCTGTTGTGGTCTTGTTGTACTTTGTGCCTCCTGGCCATACTGTGTCGGCCTAATCATGAGTTTGCTTTGTTGTTTTTCGTGTGAATCTTTAGCAGAACTCGAACGCTGAGAACGTGTGTACTAATGGTTCGTCAGATAGTGGGAATTTGGCTAAATAACAGACGACACAGTGCATATAAAAGAAGCAAACCATATGGAGGATAAGTTCTTGACATGACATTATGCAGTTTAACCTCTGCAGACAATTTTTGTTCACATAGAACTTCTTGTACAGTTCCGTAGAGTTTACATATACCGAGTAAGAAATGCAAAGAACTACATAAAGCATAAAAAGAACGGAATCCCTCTTCTTTTTGTTACATGAATGTCCCATTCGACAGTAGCTGTACACGGAAGGACAAATGATCATGTCACTGATGACTTTACTTATCTTAATCGGAAGATATTTATTCTTTTGGTATCTTAGAGAGAAAAATTGTCAACTACAAAATTGCTAGGACTGAGAGAAATACACCCTCTCATAGAACAGATAGAACACTGTATTCAAAGTGTGTACCTTTAGATTATCGATATTGATTATTGAGCAGGTGGCAGTGATGGGGAATAATCATCATATGCAAATGTCAATAAACAAACATATCTGAAATCAGGTGATATTTCCTCAAGACCATAGCCTTAAATGTCAATTAAACATGTGTTGTGATAAGGAATAATCATCGGGTATAAATAACTGTAAATACTGATGTTAAGGTTGATGCTTAAACAATTCATGGTTTCTAAACTGATCGCACCTTCTATCCCGTTACTTGTCACGGAAAAAGTTGTCCTAGGAGATGCAACTGGAGCACCTTTCAGTGGTTGATGCACTCATCTACAAATGAACATTCTTCTGAAATCACCACCTATGTACAATTGAAAACATAAAATAAGAGAGAAATGACGTTTTGACACTAAGAATTGTTGTCTAGAGATATCTCAAATGTATACTCTTGCTAATTAGAAAAGAAACCAAAAATACAATGAGGTTAGGTACCCAGCATATTGCTGCACTAAAAGGTACATAGTTTTTTGCACAAGCTTTTCCTTGCCGCATGCACTAGTTGGAATGGAACTAACATGACGATATGGGGAGAAATATCAACATGAATCAGGAGCAAGTAACTCATTCCCCCGAGGAATCGTGATAAGCGGCTCTTCTTCTTCTCTTCTCAACATTATCGCTTCGCCGACACCACGACATCCACATCTCCTACATCAACTTTGGCGAACTTAAAGAAGGCGACTCCGACACACCCTTATGCGACCGATTTCATTTCGTTGCCCTGCTTCTTGCTAGACAAGGGTTGGTGCTCGAAAAAGGGTACCCGAGGCAAGTTAAATAAATATAATTATACTAAATGTTTATAGTTATTTTGTAGCTTTTTCACCATCTTATGGTTTTAACATATATATGTTGTATACTTAGTTAGCATTGTTAATCGTACAATATGGTTAAATAGTTATAAATTATATTGTAGTTTTATCCTTGAAAATATTTTGAGTTACGCAAAAAGTTAATCCTTTGTAAGATATTGTCCATGACAAGATACAAAATCATTTAAAACGTGAAAAAGGGGGTGAAAAGAGAAAATGCACGGCTACTTAATGTTCTTAAACTTGATGAATTATACATCATTGATAAGTTATGTAGCATATTTGTATTTTTGTTTGCATGTTCTCATCTATTTGTAGTATTATTAAATATTTTGGTATATATTCCAATGCATAAAACCTAAAATATTTAGCAAATACTTCCGGAATATGAACTGAACAATTGACATTATCATTTTTTTCCCCGGTCAAGTATCTTACAAGTTACCGTGGAATCTGTAATAGCTTGATTATATGATGATGATTTATACTTACTAAAACATTATCGCTTATAGTAATCACCGACAAACATAAAAATATTATGGGTTCTACTCTTGGACATCTGTTAGTTTTATAAATAAGAAATTATCTGTGGAATTAAACATTGAAAACATGTAAACAAAAGATAAAATATAGCATGTGTAAGATATTCACTAGGGAGACTTGCATCCAAAGTTGAACTTATCACTTCCGATTTAATTGATTTGTTCTTATGTGGTACATATGGTATGTCGTGTGCAATTATTAATGTAAACTAAGGTTTACTTTTCGCTATTTACAAATGGTCAATGGTCTTTAATACATGACATATCTTTACCATTAAATGGGAGTTCAACGTAGGTATGTCAAACTCCCTTCGTCTGCCAGGCCACGCTAGCTCGTCGTCTGCGCTAAAGCCCATCTAATTTGCCCCGGCCCGTCGTGCTGACCACACACTCGCCTATCCTCTCCCCAGGAACCCCTGCGCCGCCAGGAGTCGAGCTCCCTGTTCGTAGTTATGCCTATGCGCGACCGAGCGCCTCTCTCCCCCTCGGCTCCATCCTCACCACTACTCGAATCCCGTGCGGCGCAGCGTTGGTTCGTGGTGCTGCGGTGGGAGGCGGCGGCATCCCAGGGCGGCACCCTGCTGGAAAGTGAATCGCCGGCGCCGGAGTCAGAGACGGGGAGTCGCGGTGGAGCGTCGACCCCTGCTCCGTAACTCCGTTCCCTCCCTCCATTTTCTTCCTCCTGCAGCAGCGGAGGTGACGTTCGTCATTCCCGACCCGGCAACGCCTCGTCCTTCACCCACGGCCCCCCTGTGATCTGCATCCTCTGCTTGGCCCTTCCGGAAAGGCGGCAAGAAAATCCGCTGCCAGCGCTCCGGCCACCTCTACCCCACCAGCGGTGGTTGCTGAGGATCCTTCTTTGTCGGCTGGCTGAATCGGCGGCAATGGCGCGTGTTGCTAGCATGGTGACTCAGGCAGATCCAAATGCCAAATGGCCTCTTCGCATCCCGCAGATCAGCACTTCCGTAGTCTCATTGGTTTGCATAAGATAATTTGACATGTACCCTTTTTTTTGTTGCCTCACACTATGATGCAAGGAAACGTAGATCAGTCCTAAGGATTTTAGACCAAGATTTTTCTGTCTATTTAACCATATCTTTTCCATAGAAGAATTTTAGCCGACGGCCTTTTGATTATGTCATTGCTTCACATATTGTCACTTGTGCCACATTTTCAGATTTTAACAGAAGACTGTAAGGAGGAGGAGTCACAGCAAGCACCAAGCATCAAGAAAATTATACCCAATTGCTAATTATTGTATTGCCTATTCAAGGTACGTATTTCTGGGACTTTGTCTTCAGTTTTTGCTTTTGTGATGCATTGTTTTGGTCATTGAATGCCCGTCTGTTCTTTGGCAAGGTAAATGCTCTTTAATTTCCTATCCTGGACTATCCCATGAAGTTTTGAGCAACAGTGATATCCCCAATTTTAGCCAAAGGTTCTAGCAGCATATTATTCTGTCTGAATGACTAAAGTATCTTCTTATAAACTTCGTTTGTTAATTAAGAAGATAAGGACATGACAATAATACATGATGTTAGGAGCCGCTCAAACACAATATGATTTGCTTCACCTTTTTTCAGTTTCACATTTTCCATGAACCCATAGTTGGAATGTGTCCATATTGTTTGATTAGTCTATGTACGATTCACTAGCTTTGTATGTATTTGTAGAGGTTATATGTATTTGTAGAGGTTATATGCTTGAGAAACCATGAATGTTTACATGCAGGTTAAAATAACGTGAAGTAAACTGCTGGTTTGTGAGATTTTCTGAAGATGATGTGCATGATGGAAGATGGATATTTTAGCTGGAGAACTTATTGTGGTAGATGCAATCATGTTTTAAGTCAAACTGAGGTAAAAGGAGCAATTACTTTATACTTCTATTTTGCATTGATCCTGATTGCTCAAACCATCGTTGCTGCCTGCAGATTATGGTCAAATGGGCATAAGCAGACATTGTAAAAACTGAGAAGCGTAAATTAATTTGAATATGAAATCGCGAATTTGGTGTCAAGATATAGGGACTGAAAGGTTTTGCAAATATGTCAGTGACTACAGGATCACTAGCCTGTACAAGATAGATCTTGCTTTGGTTTGTCATTTCCATTTGCACTAGCCTGTAACGACAACACTTGTAAAAAGAAAGCCAATCGTGCTGATGTATGTCCTTGAGTTCACTCTTCCATATCAGTTACAACTGAAGTGCGGAAGGTGTAGTTTTACAGAATGAAAATCACTCTTGAGTGCAACAATATAGATAATTTCAATCTGTTCTAGCAGAGCATGGCTCGGATGCCTAATAGAACAGCAGAACTGAGCATGACACCAAAGACAAGAGTGATTCTTTCTTTGGACAAAGAAACTTATAAGGCAGATTTTTTTTGTACTTTTCTATTAGGCAATTAGCATGGTACTATTACCGTCAGCACTTCTCTTTCTCAGTCTACTTAATAGGTATTATGTGTCTAGCTGAAACTATTGAGTTATGAGATATGAATTCATTTTCAGGTATTACATGTTCAGCAAAAAAATTATGATAAACAATTGAGTATAGGACAAATTCTAGCAGTAAGAGACATGGTAGTCAGAAGAGATATTCGGACTAGGCATGGTTGGCTAATTAACTGCAGTGCAAAACAGAACAATAGGTTGTAATATGTAGGCCACTGTTACTGCTTGCAAAGATCAAATGGCCACACAGCAAAACCTAGACTCAGCCTTTGAGTTCTTTTCTTTTCTGCTTATGTCTATAACAGATTTTTTCTGATGTTAATATGCAGGCTTCTCACTATTGTGTTGGCCAAATAAGTCATGATATGCATTGAAAAAATTAAGGTAAATTAATTTATTACTCTATTTTAATTGTGGTCTTGAGGGATGAGGTGGTCTTGTCATTTCCGGTGGTGTGGTGGTGATGGCGAGGTGGGGAAGAAGAGGGTGAGGATGTTGGGTTGAGAGAAGAGGAGAGCGATGCGATGGAGGACAACGCAGCGGAGGAGGTCATCAATTGTCTTCTATCAAACTCAGTTTAAACCTCAAACGGATTCCATATCCTTTGATATGTAGAAGTCTCTGGAGATGAGGCTATGGCTGTAGAGTCAAGTCATGCATACCCATTCTGATGAGCTTGTAAGTTTAGCACACTTTCTTATAAGAATTACTCCATCAACGTGATTTTCTCAAAACTAGCCAACCAAGTTTCAAACAGCGAAGCTTCTATTAGCCATTTTTATTAGTGCTAGGATTGAAGTATCCTTATTTAGTTTTCTTGAACTCTGTAAATTATTAGCGTCGAATAATTATGTCATCTGTGTATCTTCAAGCATGCGGTCAAATGCGGTTAGGTATTTTTTTGCGGTGAATATGACTACTTGAGGCTACTATTTACCCATAAGAATAAGCACGATCATGTGTAAGATCATTTAGTAAACTAGGCTTGCTACATATCTACACAGTAAACAATTAGCATCAGATAATTATGTCATATGTATATCTTCAAGCAAACTAAATTTACGAGTACTGGTGGCTAATATTTACCTACAGAATATGCACAATCATGTGTAAAAACCATTTAGTGAATTGGGCTTTCTATATATGTACTCTATCATGTACTTTGTTTTTCTTTTCATTCAATTTAATTGATGTGTACTAATGGAGTGAGCAGCAAGTGATGCAGCATCATCGGCGGACACGCCTGTCCCATGTGTCCAAATCGGACACAGTAAGGTAATGCCAGGTCTGTTTTTCCTCTATTTATTTTTCAGATTGATGAATGCTTGTACTGAATGTTTGGAGAGAGAGAGGAATGGATGATGAAGTTTGATTGTGAAGC
Organism: Poa annua; assembly: GCA_026929855.1. Lineage (NCBI taxonomy): Eukaryota > Viridiplantae > Streptophyta > Magnoliopsida > Poales > Poaceae > Poa > Poa annua. The sequence goes on from CM049437.1 coordinate 92,989,871, forward strand.
ATAATTGAGTAAAAAATGTAGTGTGGGCGGGCAAACAGGGGTGACACAATCTACCGACACAGGGCGTTCCCGGGCAAGTTCTTGCCGGAGTATATGCTGGACTGCCTGGAGATATTATCGATGCACTAGGCCCTGGAGGTCTTGTGGACAAGAACTTGATGCTGGTGAGCAGGGATGCTGACGCCCTACTCTGCCTCACGTAGCGGTTTCCCAGCCTCTCCCAGACTATGCTGGACGCATGCAAGACACAATTCATCAACATATCAACACTACAATCATCACCATGAAGGTCAGTGGTGAAGCTTTTCAATCTACAGGTTCTGGATCGTGACAAAGCAAGATACAATACATCAAGGTAACAACACTCAGTGAATGTGAGTGGTGAAGCTTTTCAATCTACATGTTTTGGATTGGGAATTTGTTATGTGAATCTGCTTGTGATTTGCTCTCGTGTTGCAGGACATATGGCACATGCGTTGCAAGTATTTTAAAACCATGCTATTATTTCCTCTTGTTTGTGTAAACTGTTTGGTCAAGAGTGTATTTGTGGGTTTCTTGGACTACCCATGAAGCAAAATGTCTTCATCATTGTACAGATTAATTCATGGTATTCTTTTGTTATGGTACGATGGTATAATAAATTGAATTGCCTATATGTAAGATATTTTTGTTCATTTTGATAAGAAGTACCACGAAATTGAATTTTTTGTGAGCATGTGGGAAATTAGCCTACCGTCGAACTCCCATTTGATAGTAAAGATTCTGATCAAATGTTGCTCTTGCATTTCAATGTGTCATCTCGTAAAACTCAAAATCATGGGTTATGCCATCTATAGTGATTTGTCAGTTATACAATACTGAGTACGGAGTACAATTGTGACTTGTTGGAATATGGTGACAATGAAGCATGCGGATGAGTGAGGAAAGAACTTAAGATCCAACGCACGGGCATTCAACTACTCCCTCCGTTTCAAATTAATTGACGCAGTTTTAGTTGATAAAATATAATAATTAAAAAATCTTTAGTATTCGAGTACCTTCTCTTTCTCCTCTCACGGCAAGTGCAATAACCGGTGCCCAACTTATGGATCAACCCTATTCTGGAGGATCTCGGCGATCTGGACGAAGAGGGGTTCTCACCCTCGGCTTACAAGGAGAGCGCCCGGCCAGAGAGACGAGCTGGTCGGCGAATCGTTCCCGTTGGAGAAGAAGATAAGGGAGCCGTTGTTTTGACTTTTTTCTTCTGATTTTTGCATATTAATTTTTACGGAAAATCTATCTGGCAGGCGCCTTACACGGGGCGTAACTTCACGCAAGCACCCTGACCGTCCGATGTCACCCTGTCCCAAGCCACTCGCGAAGACGCGATCCCCGTTCTCTCTCCATCTTCTCTGCAGATCCACATTCTCTCTCCTCTTTCTTCTCGTGGAGGACGACGCCTATGAGCATGCCGCGCCCGTGATCTGGAGCCACGCTGCCGCCCTTGTCACCGTCGGCCTCCCCGCTCCGGCTTCGTCCGAGTCCGCGCCGCCCTGCGCCATCAGTTCCCTGCGAGCTTCGCGCCGACGCCCTCCGTGAGGCCCGCGACGGCGTCCTCTACCAGACGCTCTCCGCGAGGCCCACGACGGCGTTCTCTGCGTCCGCGCGCGCCCGTGGTTGTGTCCTCCGCGTCTGCGCACGCGCAAGCAGCAGGGCAGCACGCACGGGACATGTCCACCGGCTGGAGCTGGAACTGCAGGTCCTTCTCCAGCAGGCACGTCGCCACGCGCGCCACCGCCGGCGAGATCGCCGGCCCGTACACCGTCACGGGCGCCGCCATCGCCGCTCCCCACACAGACCTAAGCGGATGGAGGAACAGATGGAGTTAGCAATTAGCAACGGCGCAGCGCAGCACGCACGTCGCGGTAGCGCAGCTAGCAAGCACACAACAGCGGAGCTAGCACGCATGTCGTCTGCTTGTGCTAATTCCTGTCGACGTGATTGCTTGTACTGCTAATTGCTAACTCCTGATCATGTGTCTACTTGTAGTGCTGCTGCTAATGATATAGTTAGTATATATCTGTGATCTTATTGAGACCATTTTTTTGTGAAAGGTAGTTGTTAAATGGAGTCACCCATCCCTTAAACACTATGTTTATACTTAACTCACTCTTTAGCTATACATGTGACTTTATTGATCTGTATAAGAATAACAAATAAACAGAAAAAATTAGTAGTCACTAAAAAATTATCCACCTAATATTGATTATCTTACCACCCAATACTGATGAACCTACCACCCGTTTCTTTTGAAGTTATCCACCACAAAATTAATTTAGTTACCATACTCTTTCGGTAATACTACCCACTCAATACTAATGAACTTACCACCCTGTATTTATGAAGGTATCAGCACGAAATCAGTGTAGTTACCATACTCTTTCGATAATATTTACCCACCCAATACTGATGAACTTACCATTCGGTACTTATGAACAGGGACCTGATTGCTTTTTATAGTTTCATCCAGGGACCTGATTGCAACTTATGTTTGGCAAAATGCGACGCACCGACTGGAACCGTTAGGTCGCCCCCGAACGGACAGATTTTCGTGTAGCGCTCGTTTGGTTGTACGGTTTGGGACGTGGGGGTTTGACCTCCATCCGAACCTGTGCCGCTCACTCCGGTCCTCGACCCCTTCGATGTGCTCCTCATCGTCGGCGGCGTCCGACGCCGACTCCGATGTCGAAAAGATCCGAAGCGATTTCGGGAAGGGCTAGGTCGGGGTGGAGGCGTGCGAGCAACTGGTGGTGGTGGTTGGGAGGTGGGGGTGGAGGGGATGGAGGTAGCCATGGGAGCAGGGAGAAGTAGAATGAGGTGGAGTACGCCAAGGCCGTGGGTCTTATAAAGTTACCAACCTAGTACTGATAAAGTTACCAACCCAGTACTTACCAACCTAGTACTGATTGAGTTACCAACCTAGTACCAATGGAGTCACCCTCCTAGTACCGATGGGAGTCACCCAGTTTGTACTGATAAAGTTACCCACCCTATACTGATAAAGTTACCTACATAGCACTGATAAAGTTATCCACATAGTATTAATGGAGTTACCCACCTTGTACTGATAAACTTATCCACATAGCACTGATAAAGTTACCCACCCGGTACTGCAAGATTTATACGTGTGTTTATGATATAGTTATCCACAACAAAATTGATGCAGTTACCCTACTCTCTTGATAAAACTTACCCACCAAATATTGATAGAGTTACTCACACTGTACCGATGGAGTTATCCACCATGTACTGATAAAGTTAGCCACGTGTTCATAATATAGTTATCCACCACAGAATCGATGTAGTTAACATACTCTAACGTTAATAGTTACCCATCAAGTACTGATACAGTTAACCACCCTATACTTATGAAGCTATCCATAATATACTGATGGAGTTACCCATATGTTCATGATATAGTTATCCACCATGGAATCGATATATAGTTACCATAGTCTCACGATAAAAATTACCCACCGTGCACTGATGAAATTAATCATTTATTCATGACATAGTTATCCACCATAAAATCGATATAGTTACCATGCCCTCTAAATAATTGTTACCCACCTAGTAAAGTGAGATATATTTTTAAACCGAAAATTAATCGTTGCTTGGGTGGGTAACTTACATAAATACAGCCTGATAACTCACATGTTAATGGGTGGGTAACTTTTGGGTCATAAAAAAATATCGTCGAAACATATCAACATGAGATCTAGTTTTGAAGATCTCGATGCGACTAGTTCAACGGTGAAAACAGATCATAAATCCGATAAACGGTTTGAGTTACAAAACATTTTAAATTTTGAAAATTTGTATTTAATGCGCGATGATGTCAGCAATTTCGGATTTTAGTGCAGGCATGCAAAACATAGTTGTTTCTCTCACATGGGCACACGCCACTCTTTTCAGACATGCGCTGGGCACACTGAACCGTGCGTGCGTGGATTTATGCCAGGGAGCAGGCGCCTGCCACATAGTGAAGTCCAATTTTTATTGGCCTTAGCAGTGGGTCCCATTCCACCTAAGCAAATTGTCCATATTCCACCACCTCAGCCTGATGGGCGGGTCCCACCTATCAGATTAAGTGTCAATCCGTGTTTAATTCGTGATTAATCTTTTTTACAAACTTCCAAGCAAAATGCGGTGGTTTTATGTGATTAAAACGTAAAGTGCTTGTTTTCAAAACATTTGCATTGATACGGTGGTTTATGCTATCAACTCGCACTTTGCTGATCCTGAGTGCATCGGTACATAGTACTCCCTCCGTTCCATATTATATGACTTCTTTTTATCAAAAAATGGATGTATCTAAACTTATAGCATATCTAGATACATCCACTTTTGTTCAAATAAAAGTCATCTAATTTGAAACATTGGCGTGGCAAGATGACATTAGCAGGGTATGCTAATCCTGCTATTCTCCTGCATAGACAACTTCGATAATCACATACTGCCAATTTGTTAATGTGCCTTAATAAACCTCGAATGGAGCGGTAGTACATGGAAGGAGCTACTAGTACGTTTTGGGCACGACGGTAAAGTCCCACCATGTCAGTGTCAGAGTTGGAAAAGGAAAGAAAAAAATAGCTTAAGCTTCGTGGGCTAGAGCCAGACAAGGGAGAGAGAGAGACCTCGACCGAGCCCTCCTCCCCCCACACCACTCCGCCCCTCCTCGACTCGATCTCCGTCGCCGCCGCAGCATCCATCACCCGGTCCGGCCCCGGAACCATCCCCCTCCGCCCTCACCGGTCCGATCCCCCATGCGATGCCCCCGCGGCGCGATCGCGTGAGCACGGCGCAATGAATCCCAGAGATTCCGACGACGACCGCCCCGCGGCGGCGGCGGCGGCGGATTCGCCGGCTCCGCAGCACCAGCAGACGCAGCAGCAGCCGCTGGAGTGGAGGTTCGCGCAGGTCTTCGGCGAGCGCGCGGCTGGCGAGGACGTGCAGGAAGGTACGTCGCGTGCGTGCCCTTCCCGCCCCAACGTGCTCCGTCGCGCTTCCGGCCGCCCTCCCGAGATCCGGCCGATTCACGGGGCCTCCGTCGCGGGGCCGCGCCGGAGAGCTGTGCTGGGCGCTGTGGGGGATCGGGAGGATAGGTCAAGGATCGGTTGGCTGTGGGATTGGGGCTGTTCCTGCCTAGGAGACAGCTGAGCGTCTGCTCCGTTGGCTCGTACAGTAAGAAAAATGCTCGCGCTAGATTTGTTTCGCGGTATCCGTTGAAAGGGTAGATAGTTCTGGTGACGAGTGTGCTCCTCTACGCGCGGGTTCCTCCTTTCCAGAAGGTTTTGGAGCTCAAGTCACACGAGTATCGCTCCTTAGGATCCTGCCTTCGTTTTTTCGCTTCATCGTTTGTTAAAAAACGAATCTTTTGCCAGTCATAGAGCTCTGTCCGCAAGGCTTCAGCTGGATTCTGGAGAATTCGGTCGTAGACATGCTTTCGGTTAGTCGGTCTGATGATTTAAGGAGTGCAGGAAGGTGGTAAGAGGATGTGAATCTTGGGACCTCTTGTAGTAGCTCCACTGATCCACATTTTTAGAAGGCATGTTGCTTAATGCTTTTCTTGAGGGTTATGGCGACTTAGCGGCAATCTGAACTGATTTACATTAGTGTGCTGATCACATAAGGAGGCTTGCGATTATTTAGGATGATCATATCATGATTTTGCATTCGCACACGGTGCTTTTGATCTTCTGTCGGATTTAGATGTATTCGACAGAACAGAAACGCTTTGCTTGCATAATGCCCTTGTGCATGGTACAAACTGTCCACTGTTAATGTTTTGGTCAACTTGTGTTGATTTGATCATCTCTTTCGATTAAGTGGAAGCTTTTAATCAGCATGCCAGGAGCTCTTGATTCCATATTCCGAGTCGAAAGCTTGTTCATTTGATAATTGGCTTATTTGATTTGGGATTTGAAGGATATACTTGCTAAGCACTCACAGCCTTGTATTACAATCTAGGGGCACTTTCTCGGATGGTCTATTTGCATTTCAATTGAAATACTTCCTTGTATGTTGATCATATATGCTGTTTTGTTTCAGTTGACATCATCTCTGCAATCGAGTTTGATAAATCTGGTGATCATCTGGCCACCGGAGACAGAGGAGGACGTGTTGTTTTATTTGAGAGGACAGATGTTCGGGATGTAAGCACCACATAGTTGAACTTATATGGTTTTCAGTTTGAATATTTCGCCCTCATGAAGTCAATCTTACGGCAGAGTGCTAATCGGAGAGAATTGGAAAGACAGGATGTTCCAATTACTAGACATCCCGAGTTCCGCTATAAAACAGAATTTCAGAGTCATGAACCTGAGGTATGTATCAGTCTGGACTGGCTCTTGTAGTCCATAGAAGTTTTCTATTGTCATTAAGTCGTGGTTCCAGAATAAAGTGCATGCAAAATGTTTTCTTAGCTTTGTCATGGCAGTATGCACCAACTGGGCGTAGAATGAAAGCACTGCACTGCATTACAATAACTTGCTCCTGCTTATCAGAAATTACTGGAAGATGGAAGCTAATATCCCTGCTCTCTCATTTGTATGAAATTACTGTAGTTTGACTACCTCAAAAGTCTGGAAATTGAGGAGAAGATCAACAAGATCAAGTGGTGCCAGACAGCCAACAATGCACTCTTCCTACTGTCCACAAACGATAAAACAATCAAGTATTGGAAGGTAATCCAGGCGCCTTTGAAGTTTGAACTTGAATTTATCTTGTGCATGTCAATCTTTTCTTGCTATTTCATATGTAGTCCCAGTCTAGCCCTACCATGAATGAGCTGTATATTTGCAGTAATGCCAATGTATTTCTTTCTCCCTACTGGTAGGCCCATATATATTTGTGGTGATTTATCAATAGTGTTAGGCCCATTTGTCCAGGCCCCTTTTATGTGTCCAGTCCTTCCATTTTACTCTATCTGTTGGGTCTTTGTGACCACAAATGAAGTGGACATTCTTCTATCTGATCATCTTGTGAGAACCATGAAGTTGCACTTTTGAATAGTGGTCTTTTTCAAGTTTCATATGTATTAACTTATAGCTGTACTTTCCTTGCAGGTGCAAGAGAAAAAAATAAAACAAGTTTCAGTTATGACTTTGGACACTTCTCGAACTGTAGGGAATGGTACCACAAGTACTTCTGAACCTCTACCAAACGGTGGATGCTCAGAAAAGTCCAATGTACGCAACAGTGATCTCTTATTTCCACCTGGAGGTTACCCATCACTCCGTTTACCTGTGGTAATTGTACCCACACACTATTAATATGTTATTTGTATGATCAGCTCTATTGCATGAAGCCAATGCTGTATAATTGTTTATCAAACTATTATCGAGCCCAAATGATTTTGCTTCGAACCACGTGCAGGTTACTACTAGTCAAGATGTGAACCTTGCTGCTAGATGTCGGCGTGTATATGCTCATGCTCATGATTACCATATCAATTCTATTTCAAATAATAGGTTGGTCTTGTCACGTCATTGTCTTTTAGTCTTTTCAACTGATCTCTTCTGCATTATTTTTCTATGAGTTTATATATTTCTCCTCTTGATGTTCTCTTTTGGTACAAAAAAACAAGATAAGAATACACCAAAGCTAGTAAGGAATTCACTTGGAAGTTCTCTTTTGGTACAAAAAAACAAGATAAGAATACCCCTGAGTTCTCTTTTGTGCGCAATACCGGGACAGCTACCAATTCAGGATATAATTCACTTGGAAGTGCTAATGGCTTCTGGGTAGAGATCATAGAGGTTGATTTTTTTCTTTCATTTTTTACATGCTAGGTCTGCTGGGTATATAACTCAGGTCTCAGGGGTCTCCTGTGTAGCTATATAATGTGTAACTCCACTAATAAAACCTACTCCCTCAACTCGCTAAAAAAATGGGATTCTGTGTAGTAAGTTGTTGCTATTCAACAATCCCTCGTAAAAAATAATCACATAAACCTGAACATTTATCGATCCATCCATAAGGTAGATCCGCGGCTACTCCTCCGATGAGCCTGAACCAGAATCATGGGATTGGTGAACCCGTTCCTCATTTGTGAATGGAGAAATATGCCCAAGCAACTCTTTATGAGTTTTATCTTCCTATAGTGGTGCAACATAATGTTCTAAATCCCGTGTCCTTGTTACTTTCATCTCCTTTGCAAGTTCTGTGATCTGTCATCTGTGGATATTGTCCTTATGTATCCTCTCTCTTTTAATTCCAGTGATGGTGAAACATTCATATCAGCAGATGATCTGCGAATAAATCTATGGAATCTGGAAATAAACAGCCAGAGCTTTAACATTGTTGATGTAAAGCCTACAAACATGGAAGATCTGACCGGTAATTCAAGTCTCTCCTATTTTTTTTTCTGCAGTGCAACATACTACAAATTGTATCGTGTAAAACTTCTTTAGTTTCTTTTCCTTTGTTTAGTATAAAGTCTTGCCATGTTTCTCACATGGTGACATACTGACTCCATACAGATTTTACAGTGAATAACTGAATATTCTTTCACCATTAAGTGCTTTAATGTTGTACTGTGATAGTAACCTGTGCCTCCTTGTTTATTACTAAACAAAGGATATTGTCCCTGGTAGCTATGAAATGGTTACTCAGCCTGATAACCTCTTAAATAAGTTAATTGGAGCGCTGATGAAACCTATTATTGTCAGCCAAAAGCTATGAATATCATACATAGCAGGTGAATGTCATTGTATCACAGCATTTTTGGCTCCTGGGTTTGCAAAACCTATCCATATAGCGTTTATTAGCTTTGTCAGTGACTCAGTAGGGTTTGAGTATTATGAATCTTTGTTCGTTTAGACCGGCTGATAATACCCCGGATGCTGTACTGATAAATGTTATTGATTATTAGGATATAAATTTTATCAATAGGTCCTTTTTGTTAACAGTATTACTCTTCTTCATCTCCTGGCTATCAATATGCACTACATGATGTAATTTGTTGAAATTTCAGAGGTGATTACCTGTGCGGAGTTCCACCCCAATCAATGTAATACATTGGCATATAGTAGCTCAAAGGGTTCTATCCGACTAATTGATCTGCGACAATCTGCATTGTGTGACAATCATTCCAAGATGTTAGTAATTTCTCATCTACCTTAGCCCCGGCTCCATTTAACATTTTATCCTCTCTGCTGGACAAAGCTACATGATTGGAGGATTGGAATGTATTCAGTATTGCTAAAATCTTACAACATGCTTTATGAGCTAACAAGAACCTTTAAACAGATTTGAGGAGCATGAAGCAGCTGGAGCAAGATCATTCTTTACGGAGATAATTGCATCAATTTCAGATGTAAAGTTTTCCAGGGACGGAAGATATCTTCTTAGCCGTGATTATATGACTCTCAAAGTATGTTACTAGGTTCTTCACGTACCTTTACGCAGCAGTCTAATCTAGCTGCATTTCGTTCAAGTCCAGTGCCACCAGTTTGTTTGTTGCACCAGCATGACTTGGATTATTTACTTCAAATTGTTAGAAATTAGATTCCAGACTACTGTTTGTTCCCATCACTCTAGCCAATTATGAGAGTTGGTTAACTGCCGATGCCTGCTAGTTGATTGCTAGATGTATAAGTAAAAGTAATATAAGTACCAAGTGCTATATTTTGAAGGTCACTATCTTTGCCTTGAAATCTATATGTACCAAGTTCATTCCAACAGTATATCTATTTATTTTTCATAGTTGAAGATCAGATCTTTCACTCAGGATCTATTTGACCTGCTTGATTTAATTTATTAATTCAATCATTAAAACTGCACGTTTAATCTCTTCTTTTTCTATCAGCTATGGGATCTAAACATGGATTCAGGTCCTGTTTCAACCTTCCAGGTCCATGAACATCTAAGACCTAGGGTGAGATTCTGTCATCGAATGATTAACAAAGCAGCCATGTGATGACCGAAAATTAATTTAGTTGCATGATACCACTCTTTTCAGCTTTGTGATCTCTATGAGAACGACTCAATATTTGACAAGTTTGAGTGTTGTCTTAGCGGGGATGGTCTTCATGTTGCAACTGGCTCTTATGGGTAACTCCTTGTTCTTGTTATTGACTACATGTACAACGCTACAGTGTAAATCATGTTGGCTAATGCCCTTTATTTTTGTATGGTGGTATGTTTAAATTCAGCAACCTGTTCCGTGTCTTTGATTCTACTCCTGGTAGTACGGATGTGACCACTTTGGAAGCCAGCAGGAACCCGATGAGGTATGCTTGTTGAGCTTGATATAACCTTTTATACTATATTATTTTCTCATTTTGGAGTTGAACCTGGAAGGGTGTGCTGCAGTAATAGAATTGGGTTACCCCAACCGGGACCTGCTTTTCCTTTTCTGTTATGTACATTATGCATGTCTTTGTCTGGAAGCAAGTCTTTGAATTGTACTGCCTCCTCAATCATATGCCACTTATAGTTGTCATACCTAGTCATGTGAATTGCTGTTTTATGTTTTTTCTCGAGCTTTTATTTAATTGTCCAATTTGGGTACCATGTAGACGTCAAATTGCAAATCCAAGCAGACCCACGCGGGGGACGATGACCTCTATGGCTCGTGGTGTGCGAAGAGGTGAGTGTCATTGTTTGAACATGGACTCAGTAATTTCCATGAGATACCTCAATTCTTTTTGTTTACGTAGTTTCATTACTGACGATTTCGCTACAGGTGGAGAAAATCTAGGTGTTGATGCCAATGGAAACTCATTGGACTTCTCGACAAAGTTGCTCCACCTCGCATGGCACCCCACTGAGAATTCCATCGCATGTGCTGCTGCAAATAGCCTGTATATGTATTACGTGTAGAAAATCCTCTAGAGGAAATTTGTTGTTCTTAGTTTGCCGCACTGTCCTCCTTGAAGGCCAGTCCCTTTCACATGCAATCAGAGGGAGTGTGCAGGGCAGCATGGGTCCAAAGAGGCAGCTGGTGTCCAAGATGGCTGTCGTTGCTGTGCTAGCGGACCACGCCCTTGTTGATTCTTTGGTAGATGTGTAAATTATATTCTGGTCATCAAAATTTGTTGATTGGCTTCGGTGCAATCACTTGGGCTCTCGTCGCAGTTGTTGCTTATCCCAAATCAGCAGATGAGGGCACATATAAAAAATTAGAAAGTCAGCTTGTGTTGATTCCGGTGGCAAAGAAGATGGTGGAATTATGTACCTGCAAGTGCTGTATGATTGGCCTGTCTTTACATGTAATGCCACATAGACAGGGCTAATCAGTTGTTTTAAAGCTTAAATTTGTCGGAACGATAGATATTGTAGCTATTCTTGGTCTATTCATTGGACTGTTGAAATAAGTCAGCAGCAGATTTGCTGATTTGCTGTGCTCTTGCTGTTTATGATTCTTAACATAGATTCGTTAGTGGTGCTAAACTATGTGAAGCAATTTTAACATTTGTATGGAAGTGCTTTTAATTTGGCATAACTTGGCAGATGTGATGTTCCTGTTACAGTAGTAGAGCAAATGTCTACTCTCCTTGCAGCACAGTTATTCATGATACAGTTGGGATTTAAAACAAAAGCTCGCGTTCGGGTGATGTCTAGTTCTTTTTATTGACCAATGTTCGCTTGAGTCCAAGGGAAGGCATTTTATACCTGAATGGGATTTTAGCTTGCTTAACAGATTTTCTTGTTTTTTGTGTCTATTTTTCTATAGCAGATTGTAAAATAAGTTAAGCACCACATGACTCGGCCAAATGCAGAACGAGCCTGAAACCGGTTTGGCTGACTGGCACTACCTCCCTTTCATAAAACAGGGCCTATAAATTTGATCAAAGGTCAATCCTTGCTAAACTGACTAAACCAAACTGATGAAATACAGCATGAAAATATTTATTGTGGTAGATCTAATGAAATTGATTTGGTATTTATATATTTGTTTAAAATATGGTCAAACTTTGACAATGTTGACTTTTGGCTAAATTATGTATTGTTTTGTGAAACGGAGGAATTTGTTGGGGAGTGGCGTGGGTGTGGTGTGGGGTAACGTCTGCTTTCTCTTACTGTGCTTCACTGCTTCCTAGTTTCTTGTTCATTTTCTCCTCGCTTATCCGACATACCCATTCGTTCTGTGCGAGGCTCCTCTCCGTAACGCACTTTGTTTTGCCTATTCCAATCAGATGCTAGCTTACGGTCACCTGTGCCTCCGGTCGATTTTCCGACCTGTAGCACGAGGACTGTCGGAATCAACCGCAGCAAGTGCCGGAGAGGAGAGAGGTAGAGCACCGCCGCCGCGCCAAAGCTAGAGGAAGAACAAGATAAGGTAGGAGGTGGGCATCTCCGGCGGCCCGATGCAAACGGACAACCGAAGTCCGATTCCGCCCGGAAATGACCGGGGCCGGGAAAAACCCAACCCAACAGCCCGACGCATTTTGTCCGACGCAAACGCGACCCAAATTTGGGCGCGGTTTGCGTCGCCGTGGACTGACCGTGCTATCCGCGCGCTTCCTCCCTCTTTTGACCGGGCCCCGCGCGTTAGTGACACCGTACGTCAAACCCCCCCAAACCACTTCCCTTCTCTTCCTCATCCTTCCCGCAACAGCGCCGCCACCCCCGGCCGCCGCCCGTCCGCTGACCCGCCTCGCCATCGCCGTCACCACCCGGCCGACGGCCTGTGCTCGCACTTCCCGACAGCTAGGCCACCGCACCTGACCGGCGTATGCTTCGTCCGGGGAGGCCTGCTTCCGCGCCCACGAGGTGTTTGGCCAATTGCGCGGCCGGTTTTCCAGGTGAGATCCCGGCCACCTGAGACATTGTATGTATGGAAGGGGCGCAATTGTTCATCATGCCTATATTTTCGTAGTGGGAGATGAGCAATCGGATCCGAAAGTTCTACGAGACCGTCATCGAGCCATCGCCGGACGAGGAGTCCGACGATGATACCGAGTTGATGATGGTCACAACAATGGTGATCAATGACTACACCTATGCAGGGCCGGTGTACAAGGGCTCGATGAAGGGCAAGTGCCAGGAAGACAATTCGTTAGTGGAGGAGAAAAATAGGAGGTTTGCCGAGCGCCATGAAGCATGCAGGAAGGATGTGGAGCGTGCATTTGGTGTGCTCCAATCTAGGCGGGCTATTGTTCGCCACCCTGTGAGGACATGGAGCAGAGGTGATGTGGGAGGTCATGACTGTTTGTGTGATCATGCATAACATGATCGTCGAGGATGAGCGTGACGAAGGCATCCATGACCAAGGGTGGGAGTTTCAGGGTGAGTTGTTTGCCCCACATCCAGGATCTGCTACATTTGAGGACTTCCTCCATGTGGACGAGGAGATCCGCGATTGTGCTACTCACCAACAGCCGCAGAATGATTTGATTGAACATCAATGGGCATTGGCAGGAATCATCCCCGGAGGCGACTAGTTTTATCTTCTCCTCTACTTATTTGAACTATGTTTGTTTTGAACTACATGTTGTCACTTCACTCCCATTATTGTAGTACTCATATTATTATTATTTAAACGATGAAATTGATGAAATGTATACTTATTTGTATGCAATTCTATGCTACTTTTCGATAGTTTGAAAACAATATCATAGAAAGCTGGTAAAAAAAGAGCCGACCCCCCAAAATTGAAGGGGATCGCATTCAGAAAACAAAATTTTTCCTAACATCGATAACCTTAAACTAGCCAGAATCTATACTATGCAGATATAGTAGTGCGCAGGGGGTTCGGTGCACATACCCTTGTAGACCGAAAAGCGGGGATTACGCTCCCGCACAAGCGTTGCTGACGTAGACGCCGTAGCTGACCTCAAGGTCGCGGAGAACTTGGCACGACGAAGAAGACGATGACGCGGCGATGTCGATGAAACCGACGACAACCTCGAGGCCGTGTAGAGGAAGCAGACCTCCAGCACCACTAGCGTGGCACCTCGCAGGGCGTTACACACATACGGTGAAGCCGACGAACTCCGGGCCCGATCCAGGGACGAGCAGCGGAAGACTGGGACCGGAAGACCAGCAGCACGGCGGCGTGCGTATGGTGGAGAAACTTATCCTTGGCGCAACTCCAAACTTGGGAGTCACGTGATCCAAGGAGAGAGAGAGAAATATTGGTGTATAGAGAGGGGCTCTCTCCCCCTCTATATATAGGAGAAAAGGGGCACCCCACCTTGCTAACCAGGCAAGGTGGGACTAAACCCCAGCCGCCGGCCCCCACATGGGCCCCTAGGGCCCAATTCGGCCCCCTTTGGTGGGTATGGCCCTTGGGGGGAAATTCGGCCCCTATATGGGCCTTCTCCCCTCCGGGAAGGCCCATTTAGTGGGCTGCATGTTTAAATACGAATTTAATCATTATAAATTGATTAAAATAATATTAATTCACTAATTAATATTAATTTAACATATATAAACAATTTCCTCTCTTCCGGAACTTTTTCGAAACTCTCCGAACTACCTTCGGTACTCCGATACAACTTCGGATTCTCTCCCGGAACTTTTCCGGTGCTTTCTCTTTTCTCTTTCTCTTCCGGTAAACTTGTCGACTCCCCTTAAGTGTGTTACCCTAGCGGTTCGATTATCTCACCAGACATGATCGAGACTCCTCTCCGATCAATGACTAACTCGTGGACCGAGGATACCCAGAATTAATCCCTGCGAGATAACGAATACTTTACCGTTCGAACCTATACGTCTGAGTCTTAAACCTTTTGCCATGCGATACTTAGCGCGTCCGAGACTCGTTCATAGATATCTCCATACCTAGCTTGATCTCGTTACCGACGCTGCTAACTTCTACTCGTCCATGATCTTATGTCCTGGTGACCTAGTCACACGCTTGCAAGCTCGTTTGACATAATCTCACCGAGTGGGCCCTAGAGTATCTATCCTGCTATGCGGACTGGCAAATCCCGCTCTTGATCCCCCGTCTCAACATACTCCTTTCCGACACCCGAGAGGGACACCTTTATTGTCACACTATGTAAGATATGACGTTTGATGCAATCAAAGTGTCTTCCAGGAATAGCAATAAGAGTAGATCTCACGGTCGAAGGCGTAATGACTACGTCCTACAAATATTGGGTATGTCCATCACGTCATTCTCCCAATGACATGACTCCATTGTCAACTGACATAAATGTCACATGATCGGGAAACCTCGATCATCAATTGCCCAATGAACTAGTTAGATAGAGGCTACTAGGGACCTGGTTGTTTATCTACCACACGTGTATTAATGTTTCCGCTTAATACAGTTATAGCATGGTATAAAACATATAATGAACAATTGAGATATGACGAATAAACTATCTTTATTAAGTGCCTCTAGGGCATATCTCATTCAGTCTCCCACTTGCACTAGAGTAACACTTAATCTAGTTTACAACTTGGTAAAAGCTCAACACCCATAGCAACTTGGTGCATGCTTGTCTCGTGGAAGAGGAATACAGTCAACAGATCTCACACATTGAGATCTGTATGTGCTTTGCAACACTTCTATGTCAACCAGTTTGACATCATCCCGCATCTTACAATGACGGCGAAATATATCTTAGTCGATGGAGTGAGACTCAGTCCAATCACACTTGCTGCTTCTGAAGTTGCCATATATTTCTATACTTATGTAGATTATGCGACAGTGCATTCATATGCGACTTCGCAAGCTAACCATGTCTTTCTTCAAAACAAAGGACATCTCCTATATGAGATTTCTAGTCGTATGGGTCAGTGTCATAACTTGCATCCTCGTAACCGTTTTACGGCAAGCTGTCTTTCCACTCTTACCCTTTATCAGAAAACATATCTTCAGTTCTCACAGACACTGAAGAATATACTTAAGATTTGTTCATTGATCCAGACAAGGATCACTCTAGAACCCGTTCTTCAACCAAGAACTTGGGTCACATCAAGTCGAGCTTTCAGTCTGATAGAATCTATGTCTGAGGCATAGAGGATGTCGAACATCATTTTCTTTCATCAGCTATCACTGAAAATGCCAAGATAAACTTAATATTTTACCTAGTCATACAAGCAAGAACCTCTTTCTTCGCTTGTTCTATTCTGATACACTTCAAAATCTTAACCTAGGAAAATATTCCGACCTAATGTTATTAAGCCCCTTTTGACCTATACAATTATAGATTGCATGCCTAATACTCCTAACTTCATTTATAGAAAATTTAATCATTTAAATAATCCTTTATACTTTTCTAGAGGATCTGTATCATTCTCAATATGTCGTTACATAAAATCAGGAATGACACTTAGCTCCCACTTAAATACACCATCCGTATATAAGACCAAGGAATTTCTTTTAGCTCCTACTAAAATATGCCATTCACATATAAGATCAAGAAAAGCTACTTAGCTCCCACTCACTTCTTTTCAAATGCAAGTTTTTTCAATTATTTTGGACAACTCCAAAATCCTTTGATCACACCATCAAAGTGAAGATTCCAGCTCCGATATGTTTGCTTCAGCCCATGAATGGACACCTGAAGTTTGCATACATGTTTAGCATCCTCAGGATCACCAAACCATTTCATTGTACTAATTACAACTCTTTCTTAATGATACCATTAAGAAACATGGTTTCCTTATCCATCTATCAATTTCTCAATTTGAAATTATAGTAATTGCTAAACGATCCCGAGTAGATTTAGGCTTCGCCACTTGAGACAAAATCTCGTTGTGGTCAACTTTTGAATCTGTCGGAATTGTTTCACGACAAATCGATCCTTATTAGTGTCTACTCTCTCATAAAATTCCATATTCTATTAACATCCTAGATGCCATCAAGAAGATCTCCCAAGTCATTACCTGGTAATCGTACATGGATTTTATCTCGGATCATATATGATTCATAGCCATTTCTCGGACTTAGGTCTACCATCTCTTTTTCGTAGTTCGTAGGTCTGTCATATTCCATTAATATGACCTTTATAACAAGATTGTCGTACCACACAGTGTGGAACACAACCTCGTACACCTAAGTTCTCAATATGAGCTCAGAGCATCATGATCTTTATCATCAGCTTCTTTCAAGTTGAGGAGCATGACACCGGAAACACTTTCCGTCGCGCCACTCTGATGTCTGGAGAGAAAGTTCATTAACTTCGTCTTGCTCTACTTTCTTTCCCACTTATACCCTTGGACAAGAAATTATTTCTTTTGCAAGGCATATTCCGGCAACGTTTTTACCTATGTCGTGAGACATGTACCCAACTAATTCTTTAGGTACGGTACACTACAAAGATTTATCCATTTTAGGTTTCATCACATCGAAACACTAAATTGCTGAAACGACAATCTAGGCTAAAAGCCATGCCATCACTCATATGGTATTGTCTCCATGGATTTAAATGGTTTCCCTATTATCTAACGTGAATGTTATGTTTCTACCATACGACTCCAATGATCACAATAATTCGGTAAGAGATTTATTAACCACACACTATCCGATAGGATGCGATTACGACGTCCTAACATACCATAACACTATGGTATTCCATGCGACGTAATTTGTGGAACTCTTCTCACAAGTCTTCCAATGATATGCCAACATTATAACTCAAATCTTTATTTCTCGATCTGTATCGCAGGATTTTGATTTTCTTGTTAAATTTATTTTCCTACTTCATTCTGAACTTGTTTGATCGAATCAAAATTTTCAGACTAACATTCCCTAAGTGGATATCCGTATATCTACTCGGAATATTCATGAAGTTTAGGAAACAAAGACTTCCACTATACGTTAAAGTACTTCATTGATTCACATACACCCACATGCACGATTCTCAACAAGTTATACTCAAACGTTCATTGAAGCTTACGAAATAAAGGTCTCCACTACACGTTAATTACTTCATTGATCTACATACATCTATATGCATGATTATCAATAAGTTATATGCCCGCTTTCCGAAAACGGTGTCTTAGTTATCTTGCAAGTGTCAAAAGATCAAATCTAAGAACTTGTAGATCCATCCGTATGGAGCTTGTTCATTGACTATAACATTGACATGACTTAAACGGTAGTGCCACATGAATGTGGTGTCTTTATTAAGTTTGTATCATTTGGCATTAATATTATGAATGTGTGAGCTTCTACCATCTAAATTCAAATCGGCTTATGATCATTACTTCATAAATATAGGACAAAGATTTTGTCACTAACATATATGAACAATTGTCTTGCTAGAGAAGACACACTTATAACGATCATACTAACAGGCGATCATAAAAGAATTTATTCAAACGGTAGATCTAGAGAGAGTGTGTCTATGGCCATCACAACATTTTGTCTGCCATCATCAACACACATTGTCACCTCATCCTTCCAAGCTACTCATGCAGTAAATCTGGTTTTCATAAAACATGACTAGTATCAAAACTTAGTCACTACTGCGAGTACTTGCTAAGGTAAAACATTCATAACGTGTATATCATATATACACCATCATCATTGATGACTTCCCGGCGATCTGTTTCATCTTCTTGATTCTTCCAATGCAATCAAGAACCATGAAGGTGAACGATTCCCCTTGCATGACATAGTCTATGACAAAACATTTGCACCTGGCAACGTTGTCATCGAGCTGAGCGAGGCGTCTCAATGTCATAAAGTATGACCAATGTCATCAAGTATGACCAATGTCATCGAGTATGACCGCCACGTGCTCCTTCAGCGCGTGTATTCTCTTCCATCTTGGTTGAGAAGAAAAACAGTCAACATACTGTTAAATTTCATCAACCCAACTTTAGGTGTATCCCGAGTTTAGCGATCATCTCATATGTTCGCGATCTAACAACTCGTACCCACCGTTAATTCTCTATGGCAGAGATCATAGCATACACTGGACTATGATGATATTATCCGCACAAAACTTGATAATCCAAATTATCCTTTTGTTAGCGGAATCTCCGGGTTTATCTCCTAGCGGGTATTGTATCACAAAGAGCTAATGGTTTAAACAAGTAGTATCCTCAAGCTAAAGTATAAAACTATGAAGTTTGGACCCAACCATTTAAGTTTCTCAATCGCAGGATTGCGCCTAATTTTTAAAGAAGGCTATCACATTGGTTAATATCTACAAAGGTTTTGCAAAACATAAAGACTTTGTTCATTATAAAATAGGGTTCAAGTTTTAATAAAATAAAACTACTAGAACTCCCACTCAAAACGAGTATCCCTCTAATCGTTTATGCAACCCCTCATCGTCAGAGCCGGCAACATAACTTCAAAGGTAGACATCGACATGTCAATCACAACAACTTTGTGACTCATGCTTAACCTTTCGGTCACCTTGTTTCGAGGCCATGTCTGTACATGCTAGGCTCGACATAATAACCTTCAACGTAAATGCGCGTGCAACATGGCTTACACCCACTGTATGCGAACGACGATATATCTGACACCCGATCGTCACGGCCTGCCTCATAACGTAGAACTTTCTTGGTGGTGCACGTCGAAGGGAGAACACAAATGGTATTTTGGAGTGATCATCTTATATTACTACCGCCGTGTAACTAATATATACTATATATATTCACACAATATAAGATGCACACAAAACATCAAAATGTAATGCGACGTGATATGGCCCTTGCGCCGATGGTCTCCTTCGCGCCAGCAGTTCATAAACAATTTAATAAACCTACCTTGACCATATCACATAGCCCCTGCAAAAATAAAGTTAGACGCCTCTACTTTATCTTTTGCATATTTTACGTGGCTTGGGGCTGTCGTAAATAGAACCGCTTCATACCTATGAACCTATGACCACAACAACGATCAAATAATTGCATATTTATTCATCCCTTTCGGGCCCTCCATTGAAAATGCAAAGCCAACTAAAGAGAGAGAGACAGACACCCGCCAGCCATATATACGGAACCAGCCGTATGTCAGTTGTGGAACCAGTCTCGCGTAAGCGTACGCGTAAGGTCGGTCCGGGCCGCTTCATCAACTCAATGCTGCCGGCAGTGCAAGTGCACGCGAGAGGGTAGCAAATAATAAGAACGATGTCCCCGTGATAAACACGGGTGCAGCTAGCGCACAGCTATATCTACGCATAGATCGGCTCTGATACCACTGAAGGGGATCGCATGCAGAAAACAAAATTTTACCTAACATCGATAACCTTAAACTAGCCAGAATCTATACTATGCAGATATAGTAGTGCGCAGGGGGTTCGGTGCACATACCCTTGTAGACCGAAAAGCGGGGATTACGCTCCCGCACAAGCGTTGCTGACGTAGACGCCGTAGCTGATCTCAAGGTCGCGGAGAACTTGGCGCGACAAAGAAGACGATGACGCGGCGATGTCGATGAAACCGACGACAACCTCGAGGCCGTGTAGAGGAAGCAGACCTCCAGCACCACTAGCGTGGCACCTCGCAGGGCGTTACACACATACGGTCAGGGCCGGTCCTGAGATTCTGGAGGCCCGGGGCGAAACTAAAATTTGTGGCCCCTAATATAAACATCGTAACAATAATAATGGACGCTTTTCTCATGTTCTCTAAGCTTCTCACTAATATGCCTCCAATTCCGAAATCCACCATGTGCTAAGGAACTCTGAATTCTGTTAGTGCTAGACTTGAAGATTTTACAAAAAAGTTCTATCAACATCCTTTGAATAAACTAGCCATTTTCTATCATGAATCTCTCCATTAATTGTTTAATGACCTATAATAATGATCAGATGAAAAACGTCTTGATTCAGAACATTCAATATCAGGAGGGTACTCCATATTTTCCTCCCTAATCCCATTGTCTAACTGAGATTTGCGAGCGGCAGCTGACAGAATCGGAGAAAGATTGATCAACAGTTTAGAAGTTCAGTACCTGTGCGTCTCGTCGGCATCGTCGCTCGGCCGGAGAAAGATTGATCCGCAGCCCGCAGGGGAGACACAAATTGATCCGCATGCGGACTGGCGGAAGCACGACTGACTCTTGAGTTCGTTTCGTGTGAAGAACCAAGAACGATTGGATCAATCAATGCGTAATCGGGGCCGGCGGAAGCACCGAAGCGACCATCGCTAATTTATTGTCTTTCCCACCGCTTGCCTCCTTGCCTCCCGCACTGACGTACACAGCCCATTAGCCATTTAGCACAGTTATTTTTTTCCTGTTGGGCTGACATACATATACTGATATACATACGTGTTGTATACATAGATGGGGGCCCCTAGATTTTGGGGGCCCAGGGCGGCCGCACACCCTGACCCCCCTCAGGACCGGCCCTGCATACGGTGAAGCCGACGAACTCCGGGCCCGATCCAGGAACGAGCAGCGGAAGACTGGGACCGAAAGACCAGCAGCATGACGGCGTGCGTATGGTGGAGAAACTTATCCTTGGCGCAACTCCAAACTTGGGAGTCACGTGATCCAAGGAGAGAGAGAGAGAGAAATATTGGTGTATAGAGAGGGGCTCTCTCCCCCTCTATATATAGGAGAAAAGGGGCACCCCACCTTGCTAACCAGGCAAGGTGGGACTAAACCCCAGCCGCCGGCCCCCACATGGGCCCCTAGGGCCCAATTCGGCCCCCTTTGGTGGGTATGGCCCTTGGGGGGAAATTCGGCCCCTATATGGGCCTTCTCCCCTCCGGGAAGGCCCATTTAGTGGGCTGCATGTTTAAATACGAATTTAATAATTATAAATTCATTAAAATAATATTAATTCACTAATTAATATTAATTTAACATATATAAACAATTTCCTCTCTTCCGGAACTTTTTCGAAACTCTCCGAACTACCTTCGGTACTCCGATACAACTTCGGATTCTCTCCCGGAACTTTTCCGGTGCTTTCTCTTTTCTCTTTCTCTTCCGGTAAACTTGTCGACTCCCCTTAAGTGTGTTACCCTAGCGGTTCGATTATCTCACCAGACATGATCGAGACTCCTCTCCGATCAATGACTAACTCGTGGACCGAGGATACCCAGAATTAATCCCTGCGAGATAACGAATACTTTACCGTTCGAACCTATACGTCTGAGTCTTAAACCTTTTGCCATGCGATACTTAGCGCGTCCGAGACTCGTTCATAGATATCTTCATACCTAGCTTGATCTCGTTACCGACGCTGCTAACTTCTACTCGTCCATGATCTTATGTCCTGGTGACCTAGTCACACGCTTGCAAGCTCGTTTGACATAATCTCACCGAGTGGGCCCTAGAGTATCTATCCTGCTATGCGGACTGGCAAATCCCGCTCTTGATCCCCCGTCTCAACATACTCCTTTCCGACACCCGAGAGGGACACCTTTATTGTCACACTATGTAAGATATGACGTTTGATGCAATCAAAGTGTCTTCCAGGAATAGCAATAAGAGTAGATCTCACGGTCGAAGGCGTAATGACTACGTCCTACAAATATTGGGTATGTCCATCACGTCATTCTCCCAATGACATGACTCCATTGTCAACTGACATAAATGTCACATGATCGGGAAACCTCGATCATCAATTGCCCAATGAACTAGTTAGATAGAGGCTACTAGGGACCTGGTTGTTTATCTACCACACGTGTATTAATGTTTCCGCTTAATACAGTTATGTACCATTCATTTTACTTTATTATAGATGTAACACATTCATTGGATAGTAAAACGTTGAGCAGGAGGGGTTGCTCCATTTACAAATTTTTTATTATATTTTCCGTCATAACCATGTACTTCGGCATTCCATAGGCTTTTGCCACCATGGCGTCATGATGGTCTTTGTTTTGTTTTAAGTTTGAGGGTACAAGCTGATATGGTGTGGAGTGGCCATAAGCACATGTTAGTTGCAGCTGTTTCAATATTAAGAATTGCAACAAATAGTACCGGCAAGGAGGCTCCCCAAGGGGTGCCCCCGCCGCCAACTGTCCTATTCTTTCCTAGTATTGTTCAACCTATTTAAGAATATTCTTCAATGTGTGGAGGGGAATCTTGCAGCCTTTCTTCATATCCTATCGCGTCCTTTGCATTACCAATCATCTTTTTATCACAACAAATGCAAAAAAATGATCCAGCTTTTATATCCCTACACTTCTCCACTGCCAAAGCATGCTCACTCCACACGGGCAGTTTACTATAGAAACACAACGGGTTGATGCCTTCGATATCTGGTACCTGACCCGAGAATTCCGACCCAAGGTCATAGTGACTACTCGATCTTCAAAAATGGCTAAGAAATTTGGCACATTACATTATTTTCCACTATAACATTTAAAAGAGGTTGTCTTGTGGGAAATGTTCAGGTCATGTGCATTAAAATGGAAGGGATGCCCAATTGATATTGATTTGGAAATCATTGCAAGAAAAAAATGCTCCCAAGTTAAAGGGGTCTCCTCTAGCAGCAAAAACACTTGGTCGCTTACTAAAAATATTATAACATGTACTAAAAATTTAAAATTTTATTATTATTTGCACA
The DNA here is from genome assembly GCA_026929855.1 of Poa annua. Lineage (NCBI taxonomy): Eukaryota > Viridiplantae > Streptophyta > Magnoliopsida > Poales > Poaceae > Poa > Poa annua. The sequence continues at coordinate 93,013,303 of CM049437.1, forward strand.
CTACAATATGGATGACTATACATATATTTTATTTATTGCAATATTGAATAGACATGATGCTAAATTTTTGTTGTAATGCTCCTTCCTATACTCAATCATAATGGTTTCTGCTGAGGTTAAATTGTACTTTACAACTATTTTCTTCCAAAATTATGTTGAAACAATTGCATAATTATATAGTTTAAACATATTTGTGGTAAAGATATCCAAAGATTATGGCCTAAGATAACTTAATCGTGTTTTCTAGAATATGACTTCGTAATCATATTTACTGAAAAATCTAGAAGATGAATTAAATTATTTTCATGGAGAGTGGATTTTGTACATGCACGCATGGGTATGAGGGCTATCTTGTCCCTTGATTGTTTCATCGTGATCTGTGCCAAGCAACATTTTGGTCTCCCTATATGAAGGGTTGCGAATTAATCTGCCACTTCGATTTGTACGTATCTCCATTTTCTTTGCCAGATTTTCCGGGAAATCTGCTGTGCATATACGGTAAGTCAAATGTACAGTACTATTTTATTCCGTTCTCTCTTCGTTATGTCCTGTTGGTACATAGTAAAATAGTCTAATCAGACTGTTCATGTACGGTACCAATCCACCCATGAATTCCCCCATGCCGAGCACCAGAAAGGAAACCAGACGGCATCCACTCGCGTTGGCGGTGGCACGCGGGATGAAAAATGGAGGAGAAGCCGGTGGCTGGCCGGCGGCCGGCCGTGCCACACGTGAGTCGTGGACGCGGCGGTTCTACTGCTGGACGGACGTCGTGTACTTCTTCGCCGGTTGCGACGCCCGCGTGCACGGGCCGTGGCCAGGTCACGCCACGCGCGGGGCTGGCTCTGCGAGACCTGCGAGCACGCGCCCGCTGCGGTCACCGGCCGCGCCGACGCCGCCTGTGACGCCGCCTGCGGTGGCCGCGCCGACGCTGCCTGTGACGCCGCCTGCGAGAGTGCACTCCGCCAACCCGCTCGCCAGCCGCCCACGAGCGGATCCCCATCGCGGCCTTCTTCGGCGCCGCGCACTCCGACGCGCCCCGGCAGCACCTCCTCGTCGCCTACGAGGAGTAGGAGGAGGGCGCGGAGGACGATGATGACGGCAGCAACGAGGCCGAGGCGACCTCCTGGCTTCTCCCCGAGCCCGACGATAGCGCCGAGGCGGCGTTCTTCACCGACTCCGACGCGTACCTCGACCTCGATCTGGACTTCGTCCGGTCACGAGGTCAAGACCAGTACTGGCTCACGCTGGACGAACGCGTCGTTGACCACGGCCACGCCGCCGGCCACGACCGCGGAGCTCTCCTTCGTCGTTGACCATGGCCACGACAGTGGAGCTCTCCTTCGTCGTTGACCACGGCCACGCCGACCACGACTGCAGAGCTCTCCTTCCATGCGCATGACGAACGCGTCGTTGACCACAGGCACGCCGGCCACGACAGTGGAGCTCTCCTTGCAGCCAGGGACGCGGACGCCGAGATGACCCGCATCGGTGCGCGGAGGAGACCGGCGTGGAGGGGCCCTGTGGACGCCCATATCGCGTCCGTCTTCTCAGCGTCCTCGGCGCACTCTCCGCTGCGCTGCGCTGCGTGCTCGTCACCGAGCCGCCGCCGCGGCCTCCCATGGCAGCCGTCCCCGCGGGCCCTCTGCATGCGCCTCTCGCACCTTGGCCTCCACGCGCATGAAGCTAACAACGACGTCATCGGCTCTGACTACCACCGCGCGCGTGACATGGCCGGCAGCAGTCCGTCGCGCGTGAATCCTGGCCCGCGTACAGTCTATCTCCGCGAATCCTGGGCTTGCGAGGGTGTGGTTGCCGGGCCATGACAACCTTTATGTCAAATCTAGCACAGTATCCAGCTATTGATAAAAGGAGCGAAAAAACTGAAAAACATTTCTCTCCCCACACTCTTATGAGGATCTCAAAGCACAGAACATCATGTGGAAGGACAGGATAGCTCTCACACCCGTGCATGTGTGTACATTATCATTTCCGTATTTTCATGATTCTTTACTGATATTTCATGGGTAAAATGTGTCTTATAAGCTAGCTTGGCTCATTAATAAGTTGAAAGTTTGTGCATCTCAACTATATTTCCGTAGATGGCTTGTAGATATAGTCAAATTGACAACAAATTGTGTGGACTATTTTTATGCTAGGTAGACATACAATGTTATTGGTTTCTTCCATGCAATGTTGCATCACTAGATTATACAAGTCGTTCGACCAACATCTAAAATAAAATGTAATGTATGAAATTAAACATGATAATCTTCTTAGCATATATTTCAGTATGACCTAACGAACTTGTTGTCGCCGATCTTATTTATTTACTCCTACATGTTACATGGTTAATGCTACATACCTTCTTCAAATTGAGAATTTTATTGTAATATTGTCAACAATGGTGTTTAGACGTTAGATAATTTTATCAATATTTACTATGTGGGTCCTCCTCTCAGGGCTCATGGCGGTCGCCCTGTTTGGCGGAGCAATGGACCGGCCCTGCCTAAAATAAGGCAAAAGCTGAAAGCTTCTACATGATGAAGCGTTTATCCTTTTTAATAAGAGGGGTTAAGACCATATGAGTGGCCCCTGATGGATATGCCAGGCCATGGTTATAATTGTAATAACTGGATGATGATACCATATGTTATCAGTTTCAGCAAGAAAATCGTATTGGGAAGTTGATTTAGATGGTTGGACGGCCAAGATGCTCCGCATCTAATAGACTCGTGCTAGATTCAACAGACAATACACTGGGAGGGGATAACCACCTGAACCCATTTACCCACCCAACCTTAACACTATACTATCCGGGGCTACCTCTCGAAACCCGTGTTCCCCTCTCCTACCCTTTAGAGCATCTCTAGTGGAAGATCTAAACTTGAACATGTATATTTTCATATACACCTTCTCAAATTTTACACCTCCTGTTTTTTCAGTGGAACGTGTATATTAGGATGTGTATATTACAACGTCTATATTTACAACGGTCAAATTTCAAACAACTATATTTTCAACGGCTATCTTTTTGACTGTCATATTTCGAATAGCTATCTTTCCAACGACTATATTTGAAACATCTAAATTTCTGATCTATATATACCACCCCTCCCACATCTCTCTCAGCATTCCTCCTGATCTCTCCTAGATTTCGCTATCCTCTCTCACACGACACAATGAACACATCCTCTTGGGCTATGATGATGAATTCTTTCTCGTCTTCATCTGGCGACGATAAAAAAATGAGACCAGCAGGGAGCCCTGCGGCTTTGGTATTAAGCTTTCAGAAGCGCACAGAAGTGCAACGGTGCATACGCGCCCACGAGTGAGTACCGGGACTCGAACTCGAGCGGGTGGGTGGGGGGGGGGGGGGGGCAGGTATCATCACCCTGCTAGCCATCCGGGCAAGGCCTCGGTTGCTTCATCTGGCGACGATGAACTAATTATTGCAGCAATTGCCAAGCACAAGGAGGAAGAGAAGATGAAAACTCGACACCATGGTGGTTCCAAGCATGGACGTCAGACAATTGACTGAGGAAGAGATGCCAGATTTGTTCTTTTATGGGGTGACTATTTCAAGGAACGTCCTCGCTATCCCGAGAACTTATTTCGGCGAAGGTTCGTAACTAATACACTTCTCCATGTTTGCTTGTTTTTCATCTCCCTATCTCATTTACTTTTTATGCACAAATTTAGGATGTCCCGTACTTTGTTCAACCGCATAGCTCAAGGTATAATGGAGCATGACTGTGATGCTTATTTTACACAAAGAAGAAGTACTTTGTGTGCCTTTAAATGAATTGGTTTTCTTAAAATAATAGATGTGTTATCTGATTTTTTTTGAGATACGTGCTACCTGAATTTTACACAATATGTTTACTTAGTACTGTAGTATATATTGGAGAAACGTGCATTGCATGTGCAGTCGCTTTAAAAAAAAGATCCAAAACCTCTCAGCTGCGGCAGATTCGATAGCAACTGAGCAAGAGATGCGTGCAAAGTCACCACCAGCTCTACGATGATGCGGGGCAGCGGCCAGCGGGTGTCTGGAAGGGTGGCAGGGTGGTGATTTGAGCTTTTGGAGTGATCCAGGCGGGTGGGCAGTCTTATGGGCAGGCCCTCCACCATACGCAAGCATTCCTCTCACAGAACTCCGACATGAACTGCATGATCTCTCTGATCGCTTCGGCTGCATGCTCTGTCTCGAGGTCCAGCGCGAAGTTGCCCATGGCGACCAAGTTGAACACAAGCACGTTGCTCTTCTCGCAGTGCGAGAAAGCTTGACGTCGCCGACGTCGTTACCGCAACCTGAGATCGCCCCGCGCTGATCAATGTCGCCGCTGCGGATGGCGCCGTCGACGCTTCTCTTCAGAGTGCTCCATCACTCGAGCGCGAGGAACGTGGCTTTTGCGCTGCTGATGTCGCGCGTTGGGATATCAGAACCGTTCCCTCTGCAGAACGTTGCAAGTTGGAGGCGGAATCGGTGAGCCCAGCCAGCAGGAGGTATATAAGCACGGCCAGGGTTCGCCCGAAGAAGAGCTGTAGGCCATACCTACTCGGCGACGGGACCTATCTTCATGGCGATTGATCGGCAGTCTGAGCGGGTGATCCTCCGGCGCATGTACGCGTTCCCCAAGTCGCGGAAGCTCGACGCGACGGCGTACACGCTGGAGCACGAGGCGCGGCTGAAGCTGGACATATGCCACGTGGTGAAGGCGATCGACAATGGCCGGTGGCGGAAGGCGGACAAGTACGTGTCGTCCTTCTTCGGAGCCAAGGGCGGCACGGCTTCCTCCTCCGCCGCGCTCTACGTCGTCCGGTTCCAGCGGATGGTCGACGCCCTAAAGCAGGGCTCCAACGAGTGGGCCGTGCGCTATTACCACAAGAAGGTGATCCCCCTCATCGACAACCTAGGCCTCATCGACAGCTTGGCCGCGCTGGCGGACTGCGTCACGGCGCTCTTCCACTCCGACGACCTCGCGAGGCTGCGCCGGAAGCACCCCGACGACGAGGAGTACAGGAGCCAGCGCGCAATCGAGTTCCTTGGCCACTACCGACAGAGCTACCAGCAGGGCGACGATCTCTTCCTGTGTACCCAGGATACACAGGACGATAACCTGGTGCGCATCCGGCGAGCGGCCGCCCTCGGCCTGCGCCGCTACGCCCGCCCACGGGAGAAACTCAGTGCCAAGCTCATCGCGCGCTCGTACCTAATGAAGCGGAAGTGCATACAAAGCGGTGGATATGCAACCTTCCTCTCCTTTTAAGACTATAGTTTGCACGAGGTGCAAGTGTGCAACGCACCTCTTCAGAATTATAACATATCGGGGTCTACATGTATTACTTATTTTACACTTTTGCATCAGTTTTGAAATCTATATTACAAAGAGAAAGATGCTTATGTAAGAGCATCTCCACCAGCGCGCCCAATAGAGCGTCCGACAAGTGTGTCAACACATGTTATTGGACGCGCCGGCATACGCTATTCGAAGCTGCTCACCCCACTGGCTGCTCCTAATACATGCTCAAATTTATAAAATTTTAGAATGACAATAGTTTCATTAATATTTCTTACTAAATACGATCGAAAATTCGAACTAAAACTCTAAACCTACAAGCCGGTGTAGAACGTGTCCTAGTCATATGACGCCACTGCATCGTCAACATCGAACACACTCTCGATGGTGGACCACCGCTCGGCGAACTGCTGGACGGTGTCAGTGGAGAGCTTCTTGGCCTCTTCCTCCATCCACTATTGGTCTGTGGAGGGTCTGATCAAGAAAATTTTAGCAGTTAATTCATAAATAAGGGAATATTTTTATATATGTCTGTGGCAAGTGATAGGAAATTGTTGTTTCAAAGCAAGAAATAATGGAAGATGCATGTACAATCATATTTGCTAATACGATCAAGTATTGTGATGAAGTAGAAAATATATGAACATTTACACCGAGTGTATACAATTAACCAATGCTCGCACTGCTGCAGATAAGCATAAATTTTGCATAACTCTAGCTGTCAATCTGCAAAGTTGGATTTTTTCTGAACTTGGGCTATGACTAAGTTAGATTTCTAACTCCAACAGAACCAGCCATGCTTAAGAAATATGTGCTCCTCCATATGTAACTTTTCAGAACATAGAAACAAAAGTGCACATGTGGCAGATAATAGAGATTTCTTTTGCACTAATGCTTATACATAAGCATGTTTATGGATTTCGGTGGGGAAAAACTGTGGTGGGTAGAAGCTTGTGGGATACTTCTTTTAGCCTTCTAAAGTTTTGGCTTATTTACAGTGATGAGTTGTGAGATGCTTGTTATGTCCTTGAATTTGATATTTACACTTAATAAAGTGATAAATATTATTATGTGTCCTTATTTGCCGTGTTGTGTTGCGAGAAATGAAAAATAATTAAAATTGAAATAATATGAAAAGGCAAGAAACATGATGTCACAGTAAATCAGTACCTGTTTATGCTTGACCATCTAGATTCAAAACAACAGTTAAATTAATAACATTGAAATTATACTAACATAACATCATTCGACACCAAAATTAGAAACAAGATGACCAACACAGCAAAACACCACCATTATTCAGTACACAATTTGACCTTCAAATAGCTCGAATTAGCACTAAAATTAGCAAATGGCCAAGCATCGGATGAAGCGCCGCCGCCAACACCGTGCGGGCGAGGCTTCCGAGTAGCAAGGTATACTCGCCAGGGGTCTCCATGATGTCCACCGCCATGGCCGTCGTCCGCGCATCGAGCTAGCTCCTCCACGACGCCTGCGTGCTCTCGCCCATTCCCTCGACTGCTCACCTCCCTGGCTGGTCATCTGCCCTCGACCGCTTCTCGTCGCCATCACCGAGGCCGCACATCCAGCCAGCTCCTGCCTGGCCGACCATGCCCGGCACCGTCACCGAGGCCACGCTCCGGTGCTCGCATGTGCCCCACTTGCCTCCCCGGTCGGTCGCATCTACCGATGTCGCGCATCCAGCCAGCTTCTGCCTGGACGCTCCTACCTAGTCGGCCGCGCGCTCGTCACCGTCGCGTCGCCGATGCCGCATTCAGGTACTCGCCCATGCCCTCGACCACTCATCTCCCTGGCCGATCGCACCCATCCTCGTCGTCGAGGTCACGCATACAGCCAGCTCCTATATGGACGGCCGTGCGCGTCGCCGTCCCTGAGGCCGCGGACAATGTAAGGAGAGAGACAGAGCTTTCGCTCAACGCTGGCGATGCGACGGACTAAGGCCCAGTTCTTTTGAGCTTCTCACCAGCTTCTAGATGAAAAAAAAGCCCAAGCCCAAAAGAACTCGATTTTAATCAGCTTATTTGCACAGCCAACTTATACAAATCCTTCACAGTGGGGAGAAGCTGCGATACCCCAACTTCCCGCCGCGGCCGAGAGCTTCCCGCAAATGAAACGAATCGTTTTTTGACTTGTCCCTTTTTGACACGAAAATTACACCGAATTGCCATGCGCTAGCCCAAACAGTTTTCCTCTGTCCATTTCCTTTTTTCCTCTCCTCCCGAGCGAACCCTTCTCTTCTGTCCACCCGAGAGCGCCGCCGCCGGCTAAACTCCATCGCGAGCACCGCCGCCGGCTCTGCTCCAGCCCCGAGCGCCGCCAGCCCTGCTCCGTCCCCTAGCGCGCCGACGCCCCTGCTCCATCCCCGAACGCTGCCGCCCCTGCTCCACCCACGAGCGCTGCCGGCCGCCCCAGATCCACGAGCGCTGCCGGCTCTGCTCCAGCCCGCCGCCAGCCCTGCTCCATCCCCTATCGTGCCTACGCCCCTGCTCCATCCCCGAACACTACCGCCCCTGCTCCACCGATGAGCGCTGCCGGCCGCCCCAGATCCTGAGCGCCGCCTGCTCCGTCTCGTTGGCTGATGAATACGGCCCTGCTCCGTTCTGCTGGTTGATGAATGCGGCCATGCTCCGTCCCTACTGGCTGTAGGTGGTGAACAACATGAACAATATCCAGCTAACTCGTGGATGATGAATCTGGGGCATCCAGCCAACTCGCCGAGTAGTATATGAGCTGCATCTATGTGTGTGGATGTGAAATTAATTAGCAATTAGCAATGAAGCCTATTTTGTAATTAGATATTGATTTTCTAGTATATTAATTAGCAATTAGTAACTCGTGGATATATATTGTTTTCCTAGTATATTTTTATATCAATTAACAATGAAGCCTATTTTATTTTCATATTTAACAATTAATATGAAATTCGAAATGTTATATTGTGATCATACATGGGAAATCATCACAAAAGAACTCAAAATCGGTTAGTTAGAACATAAATTTATCATAAGGGCGTTACGGACTTTTCATCATACATCCTAAACAATAAGCTAGATCAGAGGAAGCCCAAAAGAACTGGACTGCAATTTCTGCTTAGCTTAAATTCACAGCTGCTTATCTGGACAGCTCTACTCACGATGGTTTCTGCACAAGCCGAAGCTCAAAAGAACTGGGCCTAAGCAAGAGAGGAGAAAAGGTCTAGCTTGTCTTTTGAGCAGTGGCATTCCTGTAATCAAACTGAAAACGTTTATAACTATCTAGGACGTTGATAAATATTGAACGACTAATTTATCAAGACAGGTCAACAAATGTTTGATTTTTTAATAATAATATAGACAAAGCAAAACACACTAGAGTACATACATTTAAGGAACCGTTGCCATCTCGTGGGTACGGAGGTGCATTTTTATGTCAATTTTTTTATATCTTTATCTTTTGTAGAAATATGCACAGTATAAGTTACATCATCCACCTTTAACTTAGTTTTCAACACCTCCAGTGCCTTCCCTAAACAGAAATGAAAATACGTGTTGCTTCATGTCTTCAGTTACATAACCACTACAATGGATGCCTAACAAGCATTCTTTTTCTGAAGATTGGTTTAAGTTGCATTTAGGCCATGCCATTTTAATAATCAAAAATTAGGCATGGGACGAACTAAATATTATAAATTGTACTAATTTTTTTAACTTTCTATATTATTTTTGTACATACGGTACTAATGACTATAAAATTATATTTTTATTTGCAATGATGAATATAAATTATACTAAATTTTTGAATGTTCCTTTTTATACAGCAATAATGAATATCTTCAAACATAGTTGCTTAAGCTAAAGTTAACTAGTAGTTTACTGCTAAATTTGCTTATCCAATTATGCTTCCATGTATTCTTGATAAATATATCTAAATATTATGACCTAGCATACATCCTAATAGTGTTTTCTAGTTTATGACTTTGTAACCTTATATAGTGATATTTTTAGATTTTTTTTCTTCATGATTGTTTAACGATATTTCATGGATATAACGCTAGCTGAGCTCATTAATAAGTTAATTTTGTGGGCATGCCACCTATATTTAATAGTTTGCTTGTATATACAAGCAATGGACATAAAATGGCGGAGATTCTTTTTTATATGCTAAATAGACATAAAATTTAATTATTTTGTTACCAACAATGTCGCACTTTACCATCTAGCTTATACAACTCGCTCGACTAGTCTCTAAAATAAAATGTACTGTATGAAATTAAACATGGTAATCTTGTTGGCATAGATTTGAAATTTTTATTTGTTTTTATGTTGTTAACAATGGTGTTTAAGTGTAATAGATATTTTTATTGTTATACTTACTATGTGGGCCCTTCTCCTTTTAGGGGTAGGGCGGTCGCCCTGTTAGACGATCATACACGAATGAGTGTAAAAAAATAATATTAGAGTGGATGTTAAATTTTCTATGAAATTAGGATATAGAAATGCTCCATGTGAATGAGCGACTAATCTACCTTCTTACTTGGTTTGAGGACACCAATCGGCGGGCCGTTGCTTTGGCACCAAGAATGTTCCACGGCGAATCAGCATATTCCATTTAAGAAAGATCATCTTCCTCCGATGATCACACTGAACAAAATTTCCATTCCCTAAATAAAATCAAAAGACAGTGCTCGTAGCCGTTCACTAACCGGACAAGCCGTGCCGTCCATCCATCCATGCATCGATCGGAAGTACTCGGAAGCTGCTAGCCGCCAAGCCGAGGTGGAGACGCCTGGCGAGGCCGTCCCGCACGTGTCGTCTCCCTCCTGACTCCTCCGCGCTTTTGCGCGTCAGCATCGCCGCGCGGCGACCATCATCGGATCAAAAGCGGCCACCTCCCTCTTCTCCCCGGCCGCCCGCCCCGATACCAAAACCCGCCCAGAACCTTCCCTTCCCTCCATGGCCCCTCCTCCGTCCGTGATGGCGGCCCAAGATCCCGCCGGCGACGCGGCCGACTCTTCTTCCCTCCGCCTCCGCCGCGCCACTGCCGCCGAGGCGGACGCCGGCGACTCCTCCGGCGGTCAACGGGAGAACGGCGTCCCGCCGCAGCAGCAGCAGCAGCGGCAGCACGAGCTGTTCTGCTACCGCGCGTCGGCGCCCGCCCACAGCCGGGTCAAGGAGAGCCCGCTCAGCTCCGACGCCATCTTCAGACAGGTGAGCATGCAGCCGCCGCGATTCCATGGATTTTTGTTTCCCCTCTCTCGTGGGTTTTCATGATCCCGGCTGCTCGCTTTGATCCGTCCAGCATCGGATTCAGATACAGTCAGTGGCACTTTTTTTTTTCTCCATGTGCTTCTAGTTCATGAAGTCCCGCGATTTTTCTCCAAATTACTGCATGTGCTTGCCGCTCGGATGTTTAGCCATGCTAAATTTTACTACTCCGTAGTTATCTTCAGATACAGCTGCAACTCGTTTTTGATGTGGCGGATGTTGCTACGGGTTGAGTCGCCGCGTTTGATCCGTTTGGGGATTAGGGGACCACCAGAGCTGGACATGCGCGGCAGAATTTTTAAGTTGGGCGTGGAAAAGGCAGAGCATGAGAAAAACTGTCGCTATTACTAGCAGAGTATGGCGTGTTGAAATGGATGAGCAGATGAGTTGGTGCATGCGTTAAATTTTGTGTGACTTGTACTAGAAGTAGTATTAAGCCCTGGGGGGTTGACTTTTGATATGGAAGTGCAATTGCAGGGCTAATTGGGAGGTGTCGTGACCCGCATGCTCAGTATATCAGTCTGGCATCCTCAACTAGGATGTGTGTACTGCCGTTTTCCCGATTCAGTGTTGTACATGCCGATTCATTTAGATCTGCCATCTTTTCTAGCCTTTCTTGTTTTGGGCATTGTATATGCATGAAGAAAATAGAACTTTGCCTGTTGTCATATGGGGAACATCTATTTTGGTTCTGCATCCTATTTTACTAGGTATACATGAATGGACTTTATTTGTGATGGGCTTGGTTGTAGCTGTTTGCTACTCTAGGATGTTACCCTTCATACTCAAATGCAAGCCTGATCATAGCCTTTAGTCTGTCCCGGTACAAAGTTCAGTACATGCCTTCATTTAAATCTGGACAATATCGTTAGTTTCAATCAACATATGAGTTTCAAAGAAAAAATATGACTTTACGTACTTGTACATCACATTATTGTACATATGTCCCTGGGCATAACACCAATGAACAGCAGTGTATAACTGAATCAACATACAGACATTTCATTTCGGATATAACTGTACAAGTACATCATATATCACCTTCTTCTTATTACTCTTACTAACTGGTAGTGAAATCTTTATTTGCAAGACATATTACTCGGTTGCTGCCAAAAATTATAGTCCTGAAATGCATAGTTCTTTCAACTGGTTGCAGAGTCATGCGGGTCTTCTGAATCTATGCATTGTTGTGCTGATTGCAGTGAACAGCAGGCTCATTATTGAGAACTTAATGAAGGTTCGATTACTTTCCTGTTTTAATGCCCTTCGTTTGCATTTATTTCTTCTGCAATCCATCCCCTCCAGAAGTAGCACTTAGTTTCTGTGCTTTCTTTGCAGTGTTTTGTACTCCTCTGACACATTACCATGTTCTGAATTGCTCCAGTATGGTCTATTAATAAGAGCTGGATTTTGGTTTAGTGCAAGATCACTGGGGGATTGGCCACTTCTGATGTGCTGGTAGATATAATTGCTCCCCGGTTTGGTCTGAGTTTCATTAAATAGTACTAGACTTTGTACATTTAATCAGTATGTTAATTGCAGCCTCACGTTCCCACTTTTCCCACTTGCTGCACTCATGACCGAGAAGTTGGCTCAAAGAAAACTCACTTCTGAACATGTAAGTTTGTTTCTGAACATTCTTTAGTCTTTATCATCAGTTCTTCCCATAATGGCAAAGTCTTCTCGTACAAGATTCATGCACTTTTATGGTCTAATTTTATGGCATAACTTACTTCACATAGGAATCATTGTTACGTATATGGTCTACTTTTGCATTAAATCTAAGTGCTTTCAGTTCAGTATTTCATAAGTGTCAATTGCCCATGACATTGCTACACCTCTTGCAGGTGACTGTTCTTCTCCATATCATTATTACAACCGCTGTTCTTTTCTGTCCAGTTGTTGTGATTCTTAAGTAAGTATTCTTTGGGTGTTGCAGTTTGTTTGGATGCATCTACTTTTGGCATTCACTAAGCTCATGTATATGATGGTTTGAAGCACAATCAGTCTGTTTCTTGTTCATTTATTGTTCTGTATCTAATGACATGGAGATGTACTTGGTTCATGTGCTTCAAAACTGTTTTAATTATTTCTTTTATTTGGATGCTAACAATCTACATAAATCTACAATTTGATTTTATGTGGTGATCTCTTGTATCCTGTGGTCAACAATATTGCCATTGAAATAATATCTCCATTGTTAGTTTGCAATTGAAAAAATGCCAGTTATTGACCATTTGGGAAATGTGACCATGAGTTTCTAATGATTTCTATTGTGGAGGTACCTAGAGTTTATCATGTGTTATATGCCTGCACTCATCAACATGAGTCATATTTCTGTCCAGGCAGCATTTGTATATTCGATAACTCACTTGTGTCACTGTTGTTTGTTAGACATATGATGCTATAAGTCAATAGCAGTTTTGTGTTGAAATTTCCCCAAATTTATTGGGCATGCATTATTTTCTGAAGTCATGTGTATGGGTCATGTATTATAATACTTACTATTCTAATGGTTAATGTTCTAATTATTAAAAAAAATACCTCAAAAGATACGATTTTAATGCTTAAATAATGGACTCAAGTTCAGTTACCTTGATTTTTTCAGGTGGGAATCAGCAGTATTATCTGGATTTGTGTTAATGTTTATTGCAAGTATTACTTGGTTAAAGCTTATTTCTTTTGCTCACACAAGTTATGATATAAGGGTATTGTCCAAAAGTATTGAAAAGGTATGAGTGCAGTATGTCATATTCTTTATTGCAATTGTGGTTTCAAAAACATTGAAGACTATACAAAGGCGTTGTATGGAATCATTTTAGCTTATAGACCGACTGCTGCCACATTTTTGGATCATCAACTGTTGACCAGCGAATATTTTCGTATGTCTCTCTTAATTGCAAATGTTGCTAGCGCATTGGATCATGATCCCACTCCTATTAAAAAAGTTCTCTGGTTCTTTTTCTGAGATGCTCCACATGGGTTTCATTTAATACGTCAGGAAAGAATTACCTTTATTTGTGTTGTGGATATGATTTCTTCCTGTTTGGTCACTATTCACATAGTAATTCTCTTTCACATGTAATAGGGCTCTACACACGGCAGTTCTATCGATGAGGAAAACATTAAAGGTCCAACTATCAATAGTGTAGTGTACTTCATGTTGGCCCCAACACTTTGTTACCAGGTACTATTCTCGGACTGGGCCTGTCAGTTCTACTTATAATTCCAAATCGGTAGTTAGGTGTATTGTTTGTGACAAGTTGCATCACTTGAACTATGGCTTCCCTGATGCTGTTCTGGTCCATTATGCAGCCAAGTTATCCCCGGACAGCATTTATTAGGAAAGGCTGGGTCACACGACAGCTAATAAAATGCCTATTATTTACAGGCTTGATGGGTTTCATAATTGAGCAAGTGAGGATATTACATGTTCCCTTCACTTTATGTATATGTTTCTTGAATGAAATTAGCGACTATCTTTTTTTCCCTGTAGTACATCAATCCAATTGTCCAGAATTCCAAGCATCCATTGAAAGGAAATTTCTTGGATGCTATTGAGAGAGTGTTGAAACTCTCAGTGCCAACATTATACGTATGGCTTTGTATGTTCTATTGCTTTTTCCATCTGTGGTAAGTATCTTGATTACCTTGTCTTGTTGGATTGTAACTCTTTTTTGTTTCTTCCAGTTGGGTATGGCACAACTAAAGACCCGGCATTACAATAAACTTGTTGGATACTGTGATTTTCTAAAATATTTAATCACTTATTGATGTGGTGATGGTTACCTCATGCACACTCACATATCCATAGGGCCCTCATAAATGGTTAAATACGTGGAGAAAATAGTTCACTATAATAGTAAAATTAAGTTTGAGCAGCTTCCATTAAGTTTTGTTATGTATATAGGTTGAATATTCTTGCTGAACTCCTTCGTTTTGGTGATCGTGAATTCTACAAGGACTGGTGGAATGCTAAAACAGTTGAAGAGGTGAAAGGCGTGCTAAAATTTATCTTCTTTGTTTGAGAAAAGTTTGAATAAAGCTGACATTTTTTAATATCCATGCATTCAAATCTGATGGTATTTTGGGGGCTTACCAGTACTGGAGAATGTGGAATATGGTAATTTTCTCACCCATCCTTGAGAATAGCTGGTCTGGACTAACTGGCAATCTCCTCCTACCTGATGGAGACATGTTCAAAATCCGGAGATAGTTTTATGATTGATTGGCATTAACATAGTATCCTTCCCTGACAACTGTCTACTTCTTGTCAGCCTGTTCATAAGTGGATTGTTCGACATATATATTTTCCATGCATAAGGAATGGCTTATCAAAGGTAATTTCTTCAATGTATCGAAAATGGTTCCGCCTACTTTCTTCTGTTTGTGCTGCATTTATTTTTCATTCCCATGGAAATGGATATTGTATGATAGCTGATCGTTGGTTTCTTCACCATTTTTATATAGAGAACAATCACTATACTGAAATGTACTAGCGCAGATAAACTAGAAACATGGTTAAACAGAGGATTATATCACATATTTTCTTCATTTTGAGACCTCGGCCCTAGTGAAATTAACGCTGTCGAGAGTATAGCTGTTAATACTTGATAATATGCTCTTTTGGCTAATTCCTTTGGCACGGTAATATGCATTTTTTGTTATACGACACTAACTAATATGCATGTTAACTAAGTAGCAACATAGGAAGAATCTTGAAGGTAGCACAACATGGATGAGTAAGGACTAAGGAGCATACTGGGAAGTTAGATCATAGCATGGAAGGTCGGACAGAAGAATACCTAAAACAAACTTACTTACTGAACAAGTGTAGAGAAAAGTAATCTTTATTTATTGTGCCCTTTGTTTCGCAGACTTTGGCTAGTTCTTTCTGTTGAGAATAGAGGTACTTCCTCTGGTTCAGAATTAGTGTCGTGAGCTCTTCAAAGAATCGTACATGGCTAGTATACTTTCTCCGACACTTAAACTGGACCGGAGGTAGCAATATATTTTTTCAAATACATATTTCTGAAGTTCATGTTGAATCTGCATTGCAGGGTTTTGCCATTCTCATCTCATTTCTGGTTTCAGCTGTATTTCATGAGGTACTGCCTTCTTTGAGAGTTCCACATTATGTGCCTCTTGTTACTGTTTATCTTGTTTTCACCAGTTAGAGCGGAAAATGGCTTGGTTCCATGTTATTATTGAGTAATGATCTAGGTTGAATATAAACTTCTTCCGTAAAATCAATGATAGTCGGAATTTCGAATCTTGGCACTTTCTTCTGCTACATATTTGTACTTGCAGTGGAAAGGAAAGAAACTTATATGGCACTCTCATATGTAACCTTTATTTCATTTCCTCTGTCAACTTGCAGCTATGTATTGCTGTTCCATGTCACATCTTCAAATTATGGGCATTTTCTGGAATCATGTTTCAGGTATAGTTATAACCCCTGTGTGAATTATTTGAAGGACACTTACTTTTCCTGCTCCTATCCTATCCATCAGTATCTTCGACACTACTTGATTACTCACTCATTTGACATGTTTAGTACTCCCTCTGATCGAAATTGATTGTCGCGAGCTCTACGTCAAGTTTGTACTAAGCCAACTATCGGCCCGCGACAATTAAAAGCGACCGGAGGGAGTAGAATAGTTCTATATATGCAAGTTCAATAAGAATAGGCTACAATAAAAAAGAGCAGATTATCTATTACATACAGTTTATCTGTTAACAAATTAAGCTAAATATGAAAGCAAATCTAAGACGTTGCAGTGTTGATTCAGCAGCTATAAACAGTTGTGATGTGGCTTACTCATGTTTCAGCTTTATAGCAATGAATGCAGCTACTTATATGCACTTAGATAGGACCAGGCCCATGACAATGTCATAAATCTAACGAGCTGTTACCATGCAAATATGAGATTGCTCATTGGTTCTGGTTCAGTTGTTCTAGACCACTGATGTGGATATCTTCACTTATCCACTGGTATCATTTATTCATCTGACTGATGTGATGTTCATCGCCGTCTTTCCCAGATTCCCCTGCTACTCTTGACAAAATATCTACAAGATAAGTTCAAGAATACAATGGTATGCCATGCTTATTGCAAAATTTCTCCACCTCCCCTTTTTTTCTCTTCACACATTGTGTTCTTTTGAACTTAACAGGTGGGCAACATGATATTCTGGTTCTTCTTCAGCATAGTTGGGCAACCCATGTGTGTTCTGTTATACTACCATGATGTGATGAACAGACAAGCTCAGACAAATAGGTAGATCTGTTAGAAGTGTACTATAATGCTCAGATCGTTCTAAGCAAATTGACTAGACATGAAGTGGCCGCCTCTTCGCCATTTTGCTGTTAGCTGTCAGAGCTTGCTATGCTCCAAGCCCATGCTAGTTAGTGCCCAACCCGTTCTAGTCAACTTGCTGCGCTCCGAAGAATGTATTCGATGCTGCCGTATTTGGGCTGTGGCGTGTACACCAAACTAGGGGAGGTGAGCGCGGCGATGCCGCGCCCGTGTTGGAAATGGAATAGTTTTTTATAAGCTCTATAATTAATGTGAAAAGCCATGTTTTTTTATTGAAGTTTGCGTTTGGAAATTGTTTAGATTTCGAAAAGAAATTCAAGTTTGGATGTTTTGAGGTCTATTGAAAATTTATGTTAGCTTATGTAATCAAATTTCTTAACTGAATTAGAATTTGTTGTTTTTCTATGTCTCCGAATATTTAGTAATCTTAAATATTTTTTATATAAGCTCTATAATTAATGGAAAAGCTATGTTGTCTAATTAGAATTCATATTGTTGTTTTGAGCGTCTCCGAATATTGAGCCATCCGAAACATTGTTCTATAAGTTTTAGAATTAATCGAAAAAGCTATGTTGTTTCTCTTATTTATTTTTTGTGCTTTATGATTAATGTAAAAAGCTATGTTGTTTCTTTTAATTTTTTGTTTTTAAAAAGTTGATCAACTATGCATGGAGATGTGTTATTCACAAAGATTTATTTTTTCTGCAAATTTCGGTATGTTGCATGTATTTTTTTTGAATAACGGTTCAAAAGTTATGAATTTTCCAATATAATGTATTTTGTGTATTCATTTAGAACTGACAGTGGGGCCCGCGAGGAGTTTTTTTTTCCGTCTAGAACTGTGGAGACGCTGACGTGTGGGACCGTGTTAACGTCAGGCTGATGGCACCATGATGTCAGCCCTGGGGTCGCGTATGGCACCATGATGTCAGCCCCCGGCAACGCGACCCTGGAAACGGTTTCTATCCATCTGACGGTGGGTAGACATGGCTGCGGCGTGTCCGGGGTCGCGTTGCCCCGGTCTGATTCTTTCAACGGCAATGGTTTGTCCTATGACAAACTACTTTGGAGGTCCGAAAAGCTGTTGATCAGCGATGGAGCCGCGTCGAACTCGGGTGAAGAGGTGATTTGTCTCTTTTTACTTTGGTGGCTACTACGGCAACGCGACCCCGGACACGCCGCAGCCATGTCTACCGGGGCAACGCGACCCCGGACACGCCGCAACCATTGCCGTTGATTACATTATTCTTTTTTTTTCAATCTCACCAGAGCTATGTACATGATCCTGTGTTAAATGTAAAGTGTATATAAGGTCTGGATGTGCAAAAAGGGTAGGGAGAAAATAGGTACATAGAGCTGACTGCGAAGTCTAATTATCTGCCGTGACATGCTAGCTGTCACGTTGTTGTGTATTGAGTTCATGCAAAGAATAATGTAGCAATAGTGTTGCAGTTTCGCATGGATGAGGCGTGTCTACCCACCGTCAGATGGATAGAACTAGAGAGCGGCGCCGCAGCCATGTCCTGGGAAAACCCAAAGTACAGTAAGATTCTCTCGTTTTGTATTCTTAATTTTTTTATCCTCAGTTAGCGTGATTGATGATATTGCCTTTGTTAGGTCGAGACTTCAAAACCGTTTGCTATATTGACATGTTTTGACACCAAAATAGTTTCGGAAAATCCCAAAATCTTTCAGAGAGAAACCGAAAGGAAGAGTTTTGGAGAATCCTAAATGGCACCGGGAAGGTGCCTGAATATTTCCATTGTGTTTGTCGGTAGAGATTAGATCTTACCTATTTGCATCTTCATACTTGATCGTATGACGATATATTTTTTGTTTTCTACTAAGTTCCCAACATGGTTATCAGGCAAGGCTAATTACATAAGCTTTGGGCCCGTTGCACTCTTGATCGTTTTTCGGTTTGTTCAGGGAACGGATGCACTAGTCCTAATTTCCATAATCAGTTGTTTTAACTAGCAATCTTGCCAAGTTAAAAAAGATAGTGACAGAAAATTCGATTTCAAGAGAACAAATCCAAAAGTGTGAGTCTCTTGATTTTCGGTCTACCATACCCGAGAATGGTTTTCTAGACACTTTGATGTAGACACTCCTGTGGCAAGATGGTTAGGAGGGCGGTTGTGCACCCAGCCCATCAGAGTTCAAATCCCAGATTTGACGCTGGTGTTTCTCATTTAGGCGGAATATTCTTCAGTGGGAGGCGACGTTCCCGTCGACAGCGAGGCGCCTGTGGTGACTTCGTCAATCTCAAGACCTGATCCGCCGGCTCAGTCTCTCGGAGGTGCTCATAGGGGTAGGGTGTGCGTGCGTGCGTTCATAGGGGTGAGTGTGTGCGCGTGTATATGAGCGCTTGCGTTGTACTGTGTTTCTCAAAAAAAAAAACTAGATCATTCGTCTGTGTGTTGAGATCTGTGCGCTAAAGTTCTCTATTTTTCTCCCAAACAGAAAAAAATAAGAACTTGAAATTTTGCAGGAAAATAATACATTGGAACTGTGATGTATTAAAATAACATTGAATTTGTGCACTTTAAATATCTTAAAATGAGGGTAGAACATTAAATTTACTTATTTATTTTTTCATAGGCCTGAAAAATCCAAAATTATTTTGCATACATTGTAGTTCCAATATATTGTTGGTCTGCAAAGTTTCAAGTTTATGTTTTTTTTCTTTAGGAATAAAAAAGAGAAACTTTGTGCACTGATCTTAGCACACAAATGGAGGTCTGGATGTGGGAGTGTACATGTCATGGTGCTCAGCAACAACTTTCCCTCCCCAAAAAGGTGTTTTGGTCCCCCAAAAAAACTAATTTTGAACGAGGTCTTGGCATATTCTATTTTCAAAAAATAAGTAGTCAATTACACACAAAAAGGCTAACATGATTCTTTTCGACATTTTGGATGACTAGCACTCTGATCTTTAGGCCGTGGTAAAGATCATACTGCATACGGCAATATTCAGCAGCTAGAAAAGAGAAGGAGCTGATCGATCTGCACACTCGCTTCACCACAAACCGTCCACCACCTTTGTGCACTTCCTCTTAATTAAGCCACCTCACGCCCTTCTTCAGTGACACCTTCATCTTCCCCTCCACGCCGTACACCCTGTACCCCGCCAACCTCCTCGTCCTCCACAGCTCCGCCGGGGCAGTGCCGAAGCCGCCGCCCCACATCTTTGCCTTCGAAGCGGTCGCCACCGCGGCGGCCGACGACGAGGTAGAAGAAGCTGCAGGAGAAGGCCATGCGGTCCCGGTTACCTTCTTGGGTGTGACGTAGGAGGAATTATAGCGCCGCAGTTCTGAACTGACGGCGCTGGCCGGGGTGTTGTTGCTGCTGCTCTTCTCTGGGCAGGACCTTGACCTCTCCATTGGTGTATGTATGACTTGCTAGCTTGGTGACTCTGTGTTGGAGGAACCAGGAGCACGAAGGCAAGAACGGAGATTAGTGGAGGCCCGGCCGGCTAGCTAGCTCTTAAATTTGTTGGAGCAGATGATAGAGGCCTTTTTCTGCTTGTCCTTTGTATCTTCATAAGTTGTGAGTGGAGGTTGAACAAACTAAGTATGGTTTTTCCCTGGGTTCACGGACGAAGCGTCAGATTGTACAAATGAACAGTAATCCTCAGTTATTTCTAGTGAAGGTTTTGCTGAACGCCACAATGCACCAGCTGACCAGCTTCCAACTCCGTCCTTACAGAATTTTATGCGCGCTAGAGATATTTTCTTAGACAACGGAAGGATTATCCTTGTCCAGTGTAAGTGGTTCCGTCCATGGCACCCCCTGAAAAATTGTAAGAAATACACAGTGTACCATTTATACTAACCACAAGGTGTCTAGGCCTATTTTTGGACTATTGTGACGATATAGAGACAAAATGTACTTATGTATTGGAATTTTCAAAAAAAAATGATGTGTTGAATTTGTGATGTTCATAAACAAAGTGTGACATCTCATGTAGTAAGACCCTAGATCCGTCACTGAAAACATGTTATGTGATGCACACAACCACATATTAGGACACCTAGGCCGAAAAGAGACATAATGCCAGGAGGTGGCTAAACGGAGGAAACCTAACACCGACAAGGAAAATTAATTGCTCTCACGATCTGCCACTCAATCATACCAAACTATCGCTAACAAAAAAGCTCCGACAGTAGGGAACATGGATCAAGAGAGATAGCACCACTTGTAGACATTAGTAGTTGCAGGGCCAAGCCAATAAAGACTAGAACAAGGGGCTTTCAACCTAAAGTGCATCTCAATTTTCACTTTGAACCAACCAGTAAAGACCAGATCACCATGAGCTTAAGGGTATTCCAAGACGTAAAACGCCTTCAAGAAAGGGATGATACTTGGAAGTCATTCTTTGATCCAAGATCCAACCAACGAAGGCTAGCGATACGACATTGCTCAATCCAACCAATAAAAGAACATATTGTTACATGTTTATATATGATTCGAATTTGAGTGAAATGTTGAGGTATCATGTCGTAACGTAGGCGTAGGTCAGTGGTATTGATTCTTCTTCGTAGTACATTAAGTTTTTGCTTACGTTTGAGTCGCATATGCAAGTATATAAATTATGCTTGTATGCGGCATGGAATGAGTTGTATTATATGTTAATATTTTTGTTGTAAACAGGCTTCTGATATATTGAAAAATTTCGTTAGTTTTTTCCCAGTGATTTTCTACATAAAAATTGTCGTATATAGATTTATTATTTGCCTATTGATTATTATATAGTGCGCAAAAATATGCAAACACTGAATTTGGAACGGCAGATTCCTTCAAAAGTGAAACCTTAAAACAGTTAACAAGGGACACCACAAACCCGTTTTAACGGGCAGAAACGAGTCTTGCAGGACAGAAACCTCAAACCTGTACCCTAAAACAGAATATTCCAGTATATGGGATCTGCTCCGGCAGAATTCACGACATACCTTAAAACTCATGTTTTTTCATCATTTACAACAATCAAGTTCTGCTAACAGAATAGTTCATTCAAACTTGGCAATAATCTAGTATATCTATCCAACAAGTTCATAATAAACTTGTGTCACTACTCAATTGTCACCATCGCGGTTCCTCATATCGGCATGAGGAATCCCCCCCCCCTCCCCCCCCCCCCCCCCCCCCCCCCCCCCACCCCACACACACACACACAAACATTGACAACACATCCTAGTATTTGAGCCCTTGTAATTTCCCAAAGAGGACGAGACTGCTCAGTCAAAGAACTTGCATTGCAGAGCACGATTTTGTTCTGTAATTTGGATCAATCTTCATCTGTGTAAGAGCTGCAATCCCCTAGCATTTAATCTTTGCGCCAACTCAATGTCATACAACTGTTGGTCCATATGTGCAATCCTTCACCATCTGATCATATGTCTTCAGGAGACCCATCAAATAAAAATAATATCTTCAGGAGCTTCTTCCAAAATCAACCTATCAATTGGATTCCCTACATTTAGATCATCAATACGCAAAATACATGAAACCAAAACAAACTAAATGCTTAGAAACATTGGCGACAATGAAGAATAAAGATTTCATCGGTGTCAGCGGCGGGAAGCGCCGCACCGTACCAGACGGGGAGCACATGCTGTACCAAGTGGGAGCGAGCGGCGGGAAGTACCGAGTGTTGGGAGGCACGGCGGGAAACGCGGAACCCGCTAGGCGGCGGCGGGAGGCAGGGAACATGTAGCGGCCGCGGCAGGAGGTGCGTGACCGTGTGGGCGGAGCCGGGAGGCGGGAAGGTGAACCACATGCAGCCGACAGCGGGATGGCGCGGGAGCGAGGAGATCAGCATCAGTAGGAGGCAGTTGTAGGGTTACGTGTAATATTTTCCGGTTTTTATAACCGACAAGATCTAAACCCTAAACAATATCATTGAAAAGACTCTAGACGAAATGCAAGTTCCTTAAATAAACTGAGTTTGGAATGAACATCGTCCTTGTCGGTGAGAGACGTCTACATATGGTTCTTTGTAGGCAAGATATGACTAGTTTAGTCATAAAATGAACTTAAGTGATCAACTGGCGCGTTCTTAAGAGTTGTGAGACTAAAGTTCTCATCGTGTAAGAGTTGTGTGACCAATGGTGCGATTATCTCAAAAAATTATACCCATACGTTACCAAGCTGCATTGCTTGTTGTCCTCTCCACTACACTCGCCGCCGAATCAGAAGGCAACATATGATACCTAATATGCTGTCAGTTCCCTAGGGCCCTTTTTTAAGGATACGTCCCAATAGACGTATCGGTTTCAAGAAGGAGAGACCAAGCGGCCGAGTACAACGCGTTTAGGCACAGACGCCTGAAACGCCACCCACACACAAAAGGAAAAAAACAATCACTCGCCAACCCTACACCTCTGGAAAAAACAATCACAGGCCAAGTTCCCTAGGGCCTTCGACCATGATAATCTAACTATATCAACGGTTGCTGTTACAGAGTCTCTGTAATTATAAAATATGGATAAACTAATGAAGCACATCTCTAGGAACGTCCTTACTCTGAAGAAATAAAATTAGAATATGGGTCTCCTAGCGTCAAGTGTATGAAAACGATAATTTATCCTCCCTCCGTACATAAAGATGTCTTAACTTTGTCAAAATTTATATGTATTTAGACAAGTTTTAGTATGTAGATACATGCAAATTTAGATAGAGTTAAGACATCTTTTTGTAAACGGAGGGAGTAATGTATTACAATTCTTGGGAATTCATAAACTAATACATGGAGATGACACTTCTGCAATGCTTGTTACACATATAAATACTGAAATGATACATCAATAGTAAAGATGATGCACACCCACTGAATGGAGCACCACACCAGATCACAAGATACAACAGAACAGAACGTTTCAACTAAATCGAAGTGGAAAAACAGGCAAGGACACACGCATGATAGAGACGGAAAAGCAACGGCTTGAACTGAAACTACACACTTGCTTGGGTTGGTTGGCTTGGCATGGTGTTTCTACCATCCTCCCTGTTAATCTTGTGGATGCCAGCATGAGTAAGGAGGACCCAGATGTGCGTCAGAAACTCCCCTCCATTCGCAAGACGTTCCATGTGTGCCTTGACATCATCAGACGGCGCGACGTATAGAATCTTCTCGGTCCAGAAATCTGCCAAGAACTTCCAGCGATCAGCAATACTAGTCATGTCCTCGAGCAGCTGCTTTCCAAGCTTCACGCCTTTCATGTGGATGCCCCCGTCTTCCTCTTGGTCTTGTTTTGGAGAACCCATCTCTTGGTCTTGTAAATCATCCTGGGATCTTGCAACTTTATTTACATCACGCATGACAAACCTGGTATCTCCAAAGTACCCAGGAAGCAGTTCCGGCGCGGAGTTCATCAGGTATGCACAATATCTTGACAGGCAGACCGAAACTTGCCTGTGGAACTTTGTTTCTTCTTCCTTTCCAGATATGGCATTCACATGCTCAGTCGCAATGTGCCAGACTAACATGATCTCCACCTGAGGTTGACCCTGCAATGCCCAAGAAAACTTTGCAAAGACACCATTCCTCCTTAGTGACCCTTCTCCATTACTTGGTAAACCATCACATGATCTTAGTGTCCCAACAATAGCCAGCTTGACAGCCTGCAGGTCGCTTCCATCAGCCATATCAGCAGCAGTGAGTTTTGACAATACCGAGTACTGGTCAATTCTATTTTTCCAGTGCCCGAATATCGTAAATCTGCTAAGACATCCCATAAGCTTCTCAACAAAAGCATTGTCTTGGTACCAAGATCGTGCAACATACCTACAAGCAATCGACACCTTGCACCAATCTGAGGCCATATAGAATGCAGCTTGCAGTACTTCTATGAGCACGATTGTGCCCAAAACAAGGACAGTGATGATGTTGTCAGCCCTTGTGCTTTGCACTTCAATGATAGCGGTGAGTGTCTTGACAGATAGTGTGTTTATCCAGACTACATATGCAACCATGATAATGAGAATAGTCCTCGCCACAGAGAGAATGAAGAATCCCGTCTCCAGTTCAAATATGATAGCATGTTTGGTAAAGAAGTAGTCATGGCAGAACCCTAACTCCACCTCAACAATCCTGAAGGCTCTCTCATAGTCATCATCTGTACCACGCAGCAATCCCTTCAAGACAAAATCACGGGTTTCATCAAGGTGTTCCTCGGCGCATGCCATCCCGTAGTAGCGACGCTTCAGTAGCTGATACATGGAGTAGGCCAAACACACGTCCTTGAGTCCCTTGTAGCTGCTGAGGAGCCTTCCTTCACACAGCCAGATCTGGTCGATGGTGATTGCTTTGTCATCATTAGCTGGTAGCTTATTGCGTCTGCGATTGCCAAGACCCATAAAGAGAGTAGGCAAGAGAGTATCTGTGAAGTGAACAGGGTACCTGTATCCTTTCATGCTAACCGGATCGAAGCCGTCACCATTAGCTGGTAGGTTGGTCATGAACTTGGAAACTCTTCGGACGTGTGTATAGCCATACTCAACGAATCGGCACGCAACATCTCTCCCAAGGAATATTACACCATAAACAATAGTGGTAGAAAGAAATGCGAGCAAAAGTACAGGAGACTTGAGTTTTTCAAAGTCTGAGGATTTCGGAACTAAAGTGAAACCATTTTTATAGGTTTCGTTCCAATTCCCCTTGAAGTCCAGCCTACCGGGCGAAAGTAGCCAACATATCATTCCAGAGTAGATGAAATACTGACAGTAGTTAAAGAGGTTCCGCTTCCACTCCTTGTTCTCACCGAGCCCGTAGACATTGACGGCGTTGGTGCACCCGGCGGCCAGCAGCAAAGATAAACCCCAGATTGGGTAGAGGACATTCTTCACCGGAGAGGACTGCATCATTCCGAGGGTGTAGGCGATAGCTGGGAACGACAGAGTGTACGTCACCCAGGTTCCAGCCTGCACCCAGACGCTGCTCGTCTGCCGCCTGAAGGAACCGAGAATGAGCTGCAGGAGCAGCAGCACCATGACCACTGACGTGCAAGCTTCCGCCCGGATGACGGTCCGCCGTGGGTCGTTCACGAAGGGGGCCAGTGCCTCCAATGCAGCTGTCATGTTGATCAGCCGATCTTGTTGCCTCTCCATTATCACGATCTTGTTCCAAGGAAGACGATCTGTGCTGCTTCTTCCTTGACAACTGATGTAGTGTGGTTTGGTGGCGGGGTGTTTGGGCGGCCGAGCGAGCTAGCGTCTGCGGGACACAGCTGCTCTCGCACAGACTTCAGCCTCTCTAAACAGCAAAGGCCCTAACTCCTCTGTTTTTCAACTCCTAAGACTAGTCACAGTGGGAGTAACTAAGGTAATAACATAGATGCCACCTAGATAAAAAAATGACGTGGCATGTAACTAATGAGGAGAGAGGCAAATGGAGTAACTTAGCTAGTTACCATCACATCACAGTTTTCAAAACAAAATGTGTGTATAGAATAATAAATGAGACTACATATGACAATACCTATATGTTACTTTGCATTGTAAGGATAGTAACATATTCTAGTAACACGTGTATGTTACTAGTTGATGTTACTACCCATTGTGACTAGTGACTTAGAGCAAGTACAAATGTATAATAAGCTTATGTAAGCAGGCTATAAGGATTCAAATAATATTTATTAATGACATGAAGGAGAGAGAAGAAGAGTGAGCTCTTTATGCAGGAGTCAGCTCTAGCACGTGCTTCTAGGCACTTTATGAGTGTGAGAAGTGGGTCATATCTAATAAAGTAACACATTTTTACATCTAGCTATTGTACATGTTGGCTATATGGTTGGCTATAGATGATATGACAATTTCTTATAGCCAACGGTTGGCTATACTACTCCCTCCATCTAGTATTATAAGTCACTTCTCTAACTTCTCTACGACCAAGGCAACACGCTATTGGGTGAGGAATAGGAAATACGCTTTGGTGCCCAATTTGTGCTAAATTGATGCATGTATTAAATGTGGAATCCAAACGATTGGACGGGCAATTAATTTTTCGTGGGCCTGCTAGCATTTCCCAAAGCAAAACGCCATATTAATTGCTAAATACGTCTTACGAAAAGAGAAAACCTGTTTTTGGAGAAGTGACTAATAATTCTAGATGGAGGAGTATTAATTGGTGGGGAGGAGGGAGAGGGGTCCGTTCTCATATCATACAAAAATCATTAGCATCCCAAACGTATTATTAATTATTTACGTCCTCCGATGACGTTACAACAGCTGTAGCTCCCACAGTCAACATGAACGCCACCACCCATACACCGAGAATGCCAATAGTCGGCACGTCTTAATTAGTCTTCTGGGCCGGGTCAAGAAATATACAGAAAACCGAGTCTCGATCATGCGACTTGGCGATGAGTGTGTGATTAAGATGCGTCCATGATCGTGGTAAGCAAGCATAAATTATGGCAACTAGAACTAGCATGCACAAACTATATCCAAGTTGGTTAGCAGTCAACTTGAGACTAATGAAAAATGGACAAGTTGTGCTTAAATATGTCACTTACGGAGGAGCGACCTTCCTTGGATGCTTCCTCGCGCATCTCGCCTCTAATATAATCCTCCCGATCTGGCGTTGTGTTGTGCATTGGCTTAATTTAATCAAGTCTTCGAGTATCCCTATTTAATCAACTAGCATAAGGGCCTCGAATTTAGGCATCCCCTTTAACATATAAAAAATATTTATTTTAATCATAAAAACTTTTATTGTATATATGATTTTTTTATAAAGGGAGTTTTATTACTTAAAAAAAGTTTAAGCATTACTACCGGCCTATGCATAGCTAGGATGCACACAGCCGACAAACGTTTAAAGTATGAAAAAGAGTAGCCGACGTATTACATATCATAATAAGAAAATGTAATAAGCCTAAATAGGTGGAGGGCGGATTTGTAAATTCTGCTGCCATTTATGTTGTGATGAAAAGACTCTCGCCATATCCTACAGTCTTGTACACACTTCCGTAAACAGGTTGCGATGCTCACACGTTGTAACGGAGACCACGAACGGAGTGTAGTTGTAGTTTTGTAGATAACCAAAATAAGAGAATAATTTTTATCATCAAAAAGCTTGTCATCTCTACATAGTCATAGCGACCATATAACGGTAATCGTTGTCACCCTAATAAGTTGTTTAAACCTATTCTCCACACTATTTAGTCAGTTGCGATTTTTTTTAGTAATGCTCCTTGGTGGGCTCGTATACCTATCTGAATGATTGACCATATAAATTAGCAAATTTACACTCAATTAATAAGTGCTTTATCGTCTTGTCTTTGTGACAGAAAACACACTTTTTACTCTCATGTCGATTACGTTTTGCAATGTTGTCTTTCGTAAGAATTACCCCTTGACGAAGATACCATGCAAAGACTGTTTTTGAGTGGAATCTTCACCTTCCAGAGTTTCTTATTATTCTCAACTGGCATATCTGGTTGGATTAAAAAATTATATATAGAGTCCACATTGAATTTACCCCACTTGTGTAGGCTCCACCGAAATTTATCAGTCCCCTCCGTCAGGTGCACCAAAGCCAGATGTTGTAGCAATTCGTTCCAAGATGCTAGACGGGGAACAATAAAATCTCTTCTGAACGTCACATCAGGAGGGGAGCTCCCCGATACCTTAGCGATGGTATCTCATTTGTGACGTCCAAGGACGATATTATATAAAGCTCGATATTGTTCTCGTAGCAAGCTGGAGCCTAGCCACCTATCCTCTCAGAACTTTATCTCCGAACCATCTTTAATTGAAGAAGTACCATACGGGAAGAAGAATTTCTTTGTCGCCATTAGGCCAGCCCAAAAATGTGAATCACCTAATTTCCAAGAAATATGGGACACCACACTTGCACCAACATACTTTCTCCTCAGAACATTTTGCTAGACCCCCTCTTCGTATAGAACGTTAAACAACCATTTACCGAGAAGGACTCTATTCTTGACCTCAATGACATGGATCCTTAAACCTCCATAATCTTTCGGGTGGCATACTACACTCCATTTTGTCAGTCAATATTTCTTTTTATCGTTGTCTCCTTGCGCAAAGAATCTTGAGCGGAAATAATCCAATTGATGCAAGACTACCTTTGGCAATTAGAAGAAGGAAATCATATACAGTATCATATTAATTAGGACTAAATTTATGAGAACCAATCTACCACCTACTGACAACAATTTAACTTTCCAACTATTTAGTCTTTTTTGTAGCCTTTCCTCGACATGTTTCGGCACGACAATTCGCTAAAGGCCAGATTTGCTATCAAGAATTGTTTGTTGGTATCTCTTAATTACTCGGGAGGATGTCGCTAGCTCCGTCGCAGAGGTAAGAAGACCGCCTCCTGCCTTGCTGTGGCCGCAAATTCTAGCCCAAAATCCGGCAGGTCATCAGTGGCGACTTTGCACCCACCAGCAACACCGACGTTGATTGGTTCTTCACCTAGTCTCATGTTGCTTCTGCTGACGGCGTTGAAAGTGTCTCGTTTTAGAGCCGTCATCTCCATCCTGAGACGGCTGTCCTCATATTGATTTCCTTTCTTTTGCGTACGTGTCAATGGTGAACATATTAATGTACAACTAATGACGCAACGCTTTTATATTTTTAAATCTCAACCGCTATATTTAGACTAGTTGAGGTGTACGTGCAACGCATATAACCAACCATTCCAAATCAAGTAGGACAAATGACAAATGTCAAAAATTCAGTTAAACGGACAAATGTTAGAGATTCTGTTAATCATGCTACAAGCAAGAAAACATTATAGAAAAATTCATAAGATTCTCATATGCTTCGTTCTCCTTCGCGTGTTCCAGTTTCAATGATGATCTATAAAAAAATTGGCATTAGATTTTTCCTTGGAACTGTAGCTGGGGTGTGAATGACTGTCTGAATGTTGTGAGCTTTATTAATTCTAAAATAGAGTCATACAACTTGCCTAAAGGTTGTGATTAAGGAAAGTCGGCAGAAACCTAGCCACTCTGAATCTACAACACCCTTTATTGTTTGTTGGCAAAAAAAATACTCCCTCCGCCACATAATAAGTGTCTCAACTTTGATAGAAAGTGGATGTATGTGTGTGTCTACATACATCCACTTTCTATTAAAATTGAGACACTTATTTTGAGATGGAGGGATTACTCAAATGAAATAAGCACACCGATCTCACAAAAGATGGGAGTGATTTTGGTTCCGCGTTCCCTTCTAGCTCCATGCCACCTCCTCACAACCAGATTCACGGGTTATTCTTCTACAATTTTGCAATAGTGTGCCTTATATTTAGCTGCAAATAGTTGTCGCACCCTCTTCTTGTCAAACAGCTCATATAGTTGGACAACCTGCGAGAAAAAATATGTAAGTAAAATTAACATTACTTCAAGACGTTTTGACATAGAAAGGATGATCGTCAATCCATCATTTGTTCCTACCGCCAAAACGTACGCTTTATTTTCTATGTTGTACTACATCTCCTCTTTTTTGTGCTACTTCGTCCAGATGTATATGTCGTAATAATTTTTTTTGAAGGTAATCATAGAGAACATGATAAATCAATCCCTATGAAAATAAGTCTCGTCCGTCCACGAATTGCATAGCTAGGTGAGCTGAATAAAGTTCTATAGCATCTCTTTTCAACTTTCAGAGAGAAAATCTTGCATAGTGACATTGGCATGCATTCTGCAAGCTTACGGAATTTCAAAATTCGTCTCTTTGTGAGGCACTAATATTATTCTCCTGAAATAGACTATTGTTAGCATATATAATATGACGATCAAGTAATAGTTTTTTTTTGAAAGAAATGCGGTAGGGGAAGCCCCTACAACGAGTTTTTATTTTTTAAATAATAAGAAACCAAGTCTGCGTACATAAGGATTTGAACCTGGGTGGCTGGGTTGTACATCCACTTCCCTAACCAAGTGAACTAGGCTTCTTCTTCAAAGTAATAGTTTATGCAAGGGCAGCGAAAAACTGTTGTTTCTCTTTCGTTATAGTAGATACACAATTTGATGTAGAGGGACTCCCGGGTAGGGCTACATAACCTGTTGTTCATTTTAGATTGTGACAAATAATTGGTGATATCGGCAAAAGGGTCTCGCTTCCGTGGATATTTGTTTTGGCACCATTCGAAATATTGATGTTCATGGAGCAACAAATATACTTGTTCAGGCTGTGCAATGAATCCTAACCAGGATCTACGCATGGAGAATATAACATGTATGGACAGTATTCTGAAGTAGACTTATTAATTCCCAGCTAGACAATTCGTTGACGCAAAAATAAACTGGTAAAAAGCCAGAGTAGACTCCTTTTTAATTCATCAAACAGATCTAATTTTCATTAACTGAACAACCATCAATTTCTACCGAACATTTTTTTCTCAAACTTTACTGTAGTTCAGCTTCTGTGCTTCGGCAAATTCAGCTTGTGTGGAAAGAACTAAATCAATATAAAAGAATAAATAGTTCTCTATCCGATGACAACAGAATTTAATCTTAATCAAATTGCAACAGCAAACACCACCACAGGCCAAAAACCTACTCCTCAAAAGCACCAAGCAAGTTAGACATTTATGAAACGGGGGGCAAAAGCTTTGCCCCAATCAATTAAATAAGATAGGAGTTGTTACAAGCAGAAAGAAGCAGCAAAGAACCAAAATAAAACGACATGGGATTGGAATTACTCTCCCGGTACAATTTCACACAAACGTTTCGCGCCCGCGCCCGCAAGGATCCATAACCTCGCCTCTTTCTTGATCAAATCAAACAACACAAAAGGTGGAGCAAGCTTGTGTTGGAAGACCCGCGCATTCCGCTCCTTCCATACCTCCCAAGAGACAAGCAAAGCAAGGGAGGCCAAACCTTTCCGGTGCGCTTCGAATCAATGGCCATCCTCTTCCACCATTCCGGAACGGAGTGAAGGGGCCATTGGGAGAGCTCAAGGTGGTGCAGCCCCATCCAATCTTTGAGGAGCCCCCAAAGGCGGATGGTATAACGACAATTTACCAAAAGGTGGTTGATCGACTCGGGGCATTGTTTACAAAGCGGACAAAGGCCACAATTTGGCCATCCTCGCTTAGCCAACCGGTCGGCGGTCCAAACACGATTTTGCCACGCGAGCCAAGCGAAGAACTTAGTTTTTGGAGGGGCCCACAGCTTCCAAATAGCCAATGTCCATGGGCGACAAGGTGGTACCCAAAAATTGCGCCTTGTAGGCGGAAGCCGTGGAGAATTCACCATTAGCCGAAAGCTTCCACACAATAGTATCGTCAACGTCTTCACAAAGGTGAACATCCCGGAGTTGAGACCAAAGAGCAATGAATTGTTAGACGTGCTCCAACGTGAAAGCCTCATCCATGGTAATTTTACCAATCCATGCGTCATCACGGAGAGCTTGCATGACACACCATTTTCTTCTCTTGGAGACCATGAAGATGAGAGGCGCGATATTCATTGGCTTGAGGCCATTTAGCCAAGGTGCCTCCCAAAAGGGTGTCTTTTTGCCGTTGCCAATGGTGATAGAGGTGGCGGCGTAAAAGAAACTCATATCTTCGGCGATACAAGGGTTGCCCATACCCACCCAAATCTTGTTGGGCTCCTTCCATTCCAACCATGGCCACCTAAGCCGCAAAGCCCTAGCAAACTTGGTGATGTTTAGCACGCCAAGGCCCCCATGGATCTTGGGACGGCACACCACCTCCCAATTGACCTTGCATTGCGCCTGGTAGCGGTATCCTTGGCAGACCAAAGGAAACCTCTCTCCAGCTTATTGATGTGCTTTATGGTGCTCGGGTGTACATGGAGGGGTGTCAAAGGGTAGATGACTTGAGAGGTGAGCACCGATTTAACAATGGAGGTGCGCCCGACGATGGTGATGAATTTCCCCAAGAAGGTGGGAAGTTTAGCGGCCACCTTGTCCTCAAGGAATTGGAAATCAACTCTCCGAAGGCGCCAAACCGAAAGTGGTAGGCCAAGGTATCTTATGGGAAATGAAGCTCTAGTAGCCGGCATCGTGTGGAGGACCTCCTCAAGGTTGACATTCACGCACCTAATGGGGACGACGGAGCTCTTTTGTAAGTTTGTGCACAGTCCGGTGACCTCACCAAAATTTTGAAGGATGGCGGAGAGGCTTTGAATGTCCTCTTTGATAGGTGCCACGAAAATAGCCGCGTCATCCGAGTATAAGGAGGTTCTGAAGGTAGTGCCACAGCCGCGCAGTTTTTGTAGGAGGCCCAAGTTAGACATTTGCAAGTCATTGATATCCTAAATTAATCTCCTCCAATGTTTTAGTACGCGCACATAGATTACTCCATCCACCCTCCAATCTTTTAAATTCAAGACAGTGAACTGTCATACTGATGAGGTTACGTAACAGATTCCAAACAAGAAAATTGCCATAAATTCAGATCCTGATGTTCACGTCAGAGTTGGCAAGCCAGGTGCACCGGACAAGTACTCCAGTCAAAAAAATCGACACTTTCAGCCTATGATGAGTCTGCAGTTAATTAATCAATGTGCTTTGTCTGATCTGTTCATCCGAGTATACGACATAGGATCCATCAAACCGTGGAATCCAGCAAGCATGGAGATGGAGGCGCAGTATATAGTTCGCGTGGCGGACTCCTCGATATTCCCATTTGGGTTCTTCTCGGGTCAGGACACGGCCGCAGAGAGCGTCGACAGCGGCAGGTCGTCTCGCGCATGCCAGCGTGCGTCCCCGGCGCCGTACTCCGCGGCGTGATTACCTTCTTCTTCGCCCACAGTAGGTACGATTCTTGGAGCCATCACGAGCGGGTTGAACGGGCTGGCGAAGGAGAGCAGCCTGATCCGCAGCACCGGATCAGCGCCATCTCCGGCACGGTGGTGGACATGGAGGTCGTGTAGAGGTCCATCGCGATATGGCGCTCCGACGAGTCCAGCATCTGGAGCGTCCTCTACGTGTTGGACATGATCTGGAGCCTACTGACGGGTTGTTTGGCTGTGTCGGTGTGCGTCCTACCCGCTCTGCCGCGGCACCGTTTAAGGCTCGAAGGTGTAGAGGCGGACACGGTGGAATGCCGCTACTGGAGAACGGGTATGCGACAGCGTGCTCCGCGTAGCTCTCCCATCGGCTTGCGAGCACCCATGGTAGTGTCGCGGCGTTCCGATGGCCGACGGACAGCGCCGCCGCCTCATTCATAATCTCGAATCTCTTGCCGTTGGAGCTGACCAGCCTGATCATATTTGCCCTTCTAGCCGACGACCTCGTCGACTTTGATTCCGTCCGCTGCAGTCTACATGGTTCTTGATCTCTCGTAGAATTGTTAGCTGATAGTTTCAAACATACGTTTTGATCGGAACCGTTGATCGATTAATTTGATGCAGAGTAATTTGATCGCTCGCTCCTATATATACATGAACGTAGAAGGATAGAAGAGGACAACTCGGGCCTAGTTAGGATATTCAACTGTGGATCGGTCTCTTGTCTAGTACAAGCAGATCTTGGAGATATATTCCTACACGTTTGAAAGAATTGGACGTGGTAAACAAAGGAAAGGCTCCATAATAAATTGTTCTTGTAACCAGCAATCTCGTTGAGTTTAAAACAGATAGTGACAGAAAATTTCAATTTCAAGAGAACTGATCAAAAGTGTGAGTCCCCGTTTCAAAAAAAAAAAGTGTGAGTCTCCTGATTTTCGGTACCATACCCGAGAATGGTTTTTCTGAACACTGTGATGTAGACACTCCTATCTACACCATTTGCTTGTGCGTTGAGATCCGTACTCAAACTTTCTCGATTTTTCTCCCAAACATAAAAATAAGAACTTGAAATTTTGCAAGAAAATAGTATATTTGGAACTACGATGTATAAAAATAACATTTAATTTGTTGGTGCACTTTAAATATCTTAAAATGAGGGTATAAGATTAAATTTACTTATTTTAAGTTTTCATAGTCCTGAAAAGTCCAAAATTATTTTTCTTTTTTGACAATTCCAAAATTATTTTTCATACACTCTAGTTCCAATATATTGTCGGTCTGCAAAGTTTCAAGTTTTTTTTTTCTTTTGTTAGAAAAAAAAAGATAAACTTTGTGCACGGATCTTAGCACACAATTGGAGGTCTAGATATGGGAGTGTACATGTCATGGTGCTTAACTACAACTTTCCCTCCCCAAAAAGGTGTTTTGGTCCCCCAAAAAAACTAATTTTGAACGAGGTCTTGGCATATTCTATTTTCAAAATATAAGTAGTCAATTACACACAAAAAGGCTAACATGATTCTTTTCGACATTTTGGATGACTAGCACTCTGATCTTTAGGCCGTGGAAAAGATCATACTGCATACGGCAATATTCAGCAGCTAGAAAAGAGAAGGAGCTGATCGCAGTGGCGGAGCCACATGGTATGCCAAGTATGCCCTGGCATACCCTGCCACACCATGCAACCATGTACATGTACTATTTGTTGGTATAGGAAAACTAATGACTTGATCCATCATTGCAAAACTACTCAGCTTCATACAGGCTGCTCACGTACAATAGTAAGAAAAAGGTCAGATTTATGTGATTTTTATGTTTAATCATTCAATTATATATTATATTTGTTTTTATACCGTATTAAAATGTGAATTCATAATTATTTATTCAACAGTTTAATAAATTTTATCGAAATGACCAATATTTTTTTCATGTGGCATACCCAACTAAAAATTTCTAGATCCGCCACTGCCTGATCGATCTGCACACTGGCTTCACCACAAACCGCCCACCACCTTGGTGCACTTCCTCTTAAGCCACCTCACGCCCTTCTTCAGTGACACCTTCATCTTCCCCTCCACGCCGTACACCCTGTACCCCGCCAACCTCCTCGTCCTCCGCAGCTCCGCCGGGGCAGCACCGAAGCCGCCGCCCCACATCTTCGCCTTCGAACCGGTCGCCGCCGACGACGAGGTAGAAGAAGCTGCGGGAGAAGGCCATGCGGTGCCGGTTACCTTCTTGGGTGTGACGTAGGAGGAATTGTAGCGTCGCAGTTCGGTGACGGGGCTGGCCCGGGTGCTGTTGCTGCTGCTCTTCTCTGGGCAGGACCTTGACCTCTCCATTGGTGTATGTAACTATGTATGGCTTGCTAGCTTGGTGACTCTGTGTTGGGAGGAAGCATGAGCAGGAAGGCAAGAACGGAGATTGGAGGCCCGGCCGGCTAGCTCTTAAATTTGTTGGAGCAGATGATAGAGGCCTTTTTCTGCTTGTCCTTTTTGTACCTTCAGAAGTTGTGAGTGGAGGTTGAACAAACTAAATAGGGTTTTTCCCTGGGTTCACGGACGAAGCGTCAGATTGTACTACAAATGAACAGTAATCCACAGTTATTTCTAGTGAAGGTTTTGCTGAACGCCACAATGCACCAGCTAAATTGAGGAAACATAACACCGACAAGGAAAATTAATTGCGCTTACAATCTGCCACTCAGTCATACCAAACTATCGGTAACAAAAAGCTCCGGCAGTAGGGAACATGGATCAAGAGACTACACCTTTAACAAGATAGCACCACTTGTAGACATTAGCAGTTGCAGGGCCAAGCCAATGAAGGCTAGAACAAGGGGCTTTCAACCTAAAGTGCATCTCAATTTTCACTCTGAATCAACCAGTAAAGACCAGACCACCATGAGCTTAAGGGTATTCCAAGACGTAAAACACCTTCAAGAAAGGGTTGCTACTTGGAAGTCATTCTTTCATCCAAGATCCAACCAACAAAGGCTAGCAATACGGCATTGCTCAATCCAACCAATAAAAGGACATATTGCTGCATGTTTATATATGATTGGAATTCGAGTGAAATGCTGAGGTATCATGTCGTAACGGAGGCGTGTAGGTCGGTGGTATTGATTCTTCTTCATAGTAGATTAAGTTTTTGCTTAGGTTTGAGTCGCATATGCAAGTATATAAATTATGCTTGTATGCGGCACGGAATGAGTTGGATTAAATGTTAATTTTTTTTGTTGTAAACGCGCTTCTGATATATTGAAAATTGTCGTTAGTTTTTTCACAAGGATTTTGTATATAAAAAATGTCATATATAGATCTATTATCTGCCTAATGATTACTAGTAGCATGTGCTCTTGACTTGTACACCATTTATTTTGGAGTACTGCAGCGTTTATAGTTGGGCGACTAATCTTATAAACATATTGACTCGCAACTAAAATATTGAAAACATATCGGCCAACTTCTTGCGGGTGTCGATGCGACTATGCAATCTAGTTAGTTACGGAGACATGCTATTTGTACTTTATAGACTTGAAAGCACAAAACATATACTGCTCTGTTCCTTATTATACGGTGTATAGTTTTTCTTGAAAAGTCGAACTTGACTATCTTTGACCAAGATTTTAGAAAATAAATTAGCAATTACAACATCAAATCAGTACCATTAGATTCATCATGATATACATTTTTATATTTTATTTTCTTACTATTTCAAATATTTGATAGTTTTTCTAAAATTCTGGTCAAAGATAGTCAAGCTTGACTTTTCAGTAAAAATTACACATCTTCTAACAAGGAACGGAGGGAGTATCAGAGTTGAAGATAATCTGAAAGTTTTACTCTGGATGCGAGAAGAACAGATAGATTAATGTTTTTCTGCATGTTCTGTTCCAGCTTTCCGAGTTCTGTTGTGGTACTAGTGGTTACGCATTTCCTGGCTGTTAACAGAATATTTGCTTACCCTGTATATCTAACTACTGCCGTAGTCATCCTCCCGATCTCCCTTGTAATTCTGTATAGAAGGTTGAGATTCTCTAGGGTTAGGTATAGATCACGGCTTGGTTAGCAAGTAGGCTTGTATTATAAATACCCCAATGATCAATACGATTGATGTGTTGCATCCAATCTCTCATACATGGTATCAGACACCGGTTCTGAAAACCGATCTCAAACCTAAAAGCTTCCGCCGCCACCCACCTCTCCCAACGCCATGTCTTCCAGCGCCTCCTCGGCCAAGTCCTCCTCCTCCAACCCCTTCGCTGATCCTGAGCCCCAGCCAGCCTCTGCCTCCTCCCTTCGCCATGTCAACATCCGGAACTATGTACCGGAAACCCTCGACCTCCAAACTCCCAACTACTCCCGCTGGTCCTCCTTCTTCGCGCTCACGTTCCGCAGCTTCGGCATCAAGGAGCACGTGGACGGCTCTGTCGACGCCGCCACCATGTTTTACGACGTCGAGTGGATGTCCATTGACTCCACCATCGTCTCGTGGCTCTACACCACCGTCTCGCCTGAGATCCTCGACATGATCCTCACCCCCGACGGCTCCGCGCATGCTGTCTGGCTCTCCATCGTCAACCTCTTCCGCGACAACCACCTTCAGCGCACGGTTCTTCTCCAGCAAGAGTTCTTCGGCCTCTACCAGAATGACATGTCCATCCACGAGTACGCCACGCGCCTCAAGCTCCTTGCCGACGAGCTCCGCGAGGTTGGCTCCCCCGTCACCGACACCGGCCTCCTCACCAACATGATGCGCGGCCTCAATCGCGAGTTCGGCCAGGCTGCCTCCAACCTCTCGCTCCTCACCCAGCCAACTTTCGCCCGCGCCCTCACCTACCTGCGTCTCGAGGAACGCCGCATGAAGAACACGGCGCAACAAGAGGCCCACTCCGCTCTTCTCGCAGGCACCGCGACGTCCGTGCCGGTCGCGCCCCCGGCGCCCTCTGCGCCACCGCCGCCCCGCCCCAACACCGGCGGCTACCGCGGCAAGAAGAAGAAGCAGGACACTGGCAACCGCCCCTCCGGCAACACCAGCGGTGCTCCACGTCCTGCCACCCAGCCATCCCCTCCATGGGCCACCAGCGTCAACCCATGGACTGGTGTCGTTCACGCATGGTCCATGCCGACACCGCGCGCTCCTGGTCTGGGTATCCTCGGGGCCCGGCCTGCCGGCCACCAAGCTCTCTACGCTGCCCCCCAGCCGAGCTACCCGGCGCTGCCCACGGCCCCTGCGCTGCCATCACCGAGCTTCCCGGCGCCATCGTCCGCCACTGCGCCTTGGGACCCCAACCTGCTCGCCGCTCTCCACAGCACGCCGCACCCGTCCAACTACAACGGCAACGGCGACTGGTTCATGGACACAGGCGCCACGGCTCACATGGCCTACAACCCCGGTATCCTTTCCTCTTCCTCCCCATCCAACACCTCCTCTCGCATCATCGTTGGTAATGGAAACTCTCTTCCTATTACTCACACTGGTGCTACTTCCTTTGCTACTTCATCTATTCCTCTTCACCTTTGCAACGTTCTTGTTTCTCCTTCTATTATTAAAAATCTTGTCTCTGTTCGTAAACTCACCCGTGATAATCCTGTGACTGTTGAATTTGACTCTTCTGGTTTTTCTATCAAGGATGCTCGAACCAAGGCGGTACTCCTCCGATGTAACAGCAGCTCCGGCGACCTCTACCCTCTCCGTCAGTCCGTCGCTTCAGCTGCCCCTGTCGCCCTCACCACCAGCGTCGATCTCTGGCATGCACGGCTTGGTCACCCTGGACGCGCCGCCTTAGACTCCATCCTTCGCCATTTTCAGTTTACTTGTAATAAATCTGAAGTGCACTCTTGTCATGCGTGTCGTTTAGGCAAACACACTCGTTTACCGTTTCAGTTGTCTAGTTCTGTGTCCGTAGCCCCATTTCAATTACTTCATTGTGATCTTTGGACCTCACCTATTTTGAGTAACTCAGGCTTTCAATATTATCTTGTCATACTTGATGATTTTTCTCATTATGCTTGGACATTTCCATTACGGCGCAAATCTGAAGTTTTCCTCACTTTGAAGTCTTTTCACGCCTATGTCTCCACACAGTTTCAGCGACCCATCATGAGCTTTCAAACTGATAATGGCAAAGAGTTTGATAACCTGGCTGTTCGTAATTTTCTTGCCACCCATGGCATTGTTCTCCGCTTAACGTGTCCTTACACGTCTCAGCAGAACGGCCGTGCCGAACGTGTGCTTCGCACTCTTAATGACAGTGTTCGTGCTTTGTTATTTCATGCTCACATGCCTCCACGTTTTTGGCCTGACGCTCTAGCCACGGCCACCGCGACCCTCAACGTTCGCCCATGCCAACCACGTTCCAACCTCACCCCTCATCAACTTCTTCTCGGCTCTGCACCCTCCTATGATGATTTCCGCGTTTTTGGCTCACTTTGTTACCCCAACACCGCCTCCACCTCTCCCCATAAACTTGCTCCTCGATCTGTCGCATGTGTCTTCCTTGGTTACCCTCCTAACACTAAGGGCTACCGGTGCTATAATCCCCAAACACATCGCGTCATCGTTTCTCGGCATGTTTATTTTGATGAAACTGTTTTTCCTTTTCAAGAACAGGTCTCACTGCCGGCTGCTACGCCTCTCTCCCTACGCTCGACGAGCCTCGTCGACCCCTCGCACCGACCGGCTTCCCCACGCCGTCGTGCCCATCCAGCTGCGGCAACCTCCGTGCCCATGGCGTCATCGGCACCGACACCCGCCGCGATAGACTCTTCTGTCGGGGCAGCTTCGTCGCCAGTCTCCGTCGCGGCTACGACTTCCGCTGCTTCCTCTGTCGCGGCAGATATCGACCACGACTCGGGCTCGTCCTCCACTGCTTCGCCACCGTCACCCGCTGCTTCGCCACCGGCGCCACCACGGCGTCCTCGCCCTGCGCCGCCATCACCGCATCACCCTATGATGACGCGGGCTAAGCGGGGTCTGTATCAGCCTAACCCGCGCTATGCCTTGGCTGCGGACACGGGGATATCGCCGGTCCCTCGCTCTGTCCGTGGCGCACTTCAGGATCCGCACTGGCGTGCAGCCATGCAAGCGGAGTTTGATGCTCTTTTGGCCAACCGTACCTGGACTCTTGTTCCTCGCCAACCTGGAGCAAACGTCATCACCGGCAAGTGGGTTTTTCGCCAAAAGTTCAAACCTGATGGCACCTTGGACAGGTATAAAGCTCGCTGGGTTGTTCAAGGATTTGCTCAACGTGCTGGAGTTGATTTTGCTGAAACTTTCTCTCCTGTTGTCAAGCCGGCTTCTATTCGCACAGTCCTTCATCTTGCAGCCTCTCTGAATTGGCCTGTGCACCAGCTTGATATCAACAATGCATTTTTGCATGGACATTTATCTGAACGAGTTCTCTGTCAGCAACCTACGGGATTTGCTGATCCCTCCAATCCTGATGCTGTTTGTCTTCTCGCCAAGTCTCTATACGGCCTTAAGCAGGCCCCACGCGCTTGGTACCAACGGATTGCAGGGTTTCTCACCACTCTTGGGTTTCGATCCACGGTCTCGGACACATCTCTGTTTGTGCTTCGACGAGGTTCAGATACAGCCTATCTCCTCTTGTATGTCGACGACATCGTCTTGACAGCGTCCTCGGCAGCGTTACTTCAGACCATCATTGCTCGGTTGAGTTCAGAGTTTGCTCTCAAGGACCTCGGTGCTCTCCATTTTTTCCTTGGCATTAATGTTCGACGAGATTCCAATGGTTTCTTCCTTTCTCAAGCACAGTATGCCGATGATCTTCTTGAGCGTGCAGGTATGGCTGACTGCAAACCAACCACCACTCCAGCGGAGACCAAGGCCAAGGTGTCCGCAACTGCCGGCAAACCTGCCGCTGACGCTCCTCAATACCGCAGCATTGCCGGCGCTCTGCAGTACCTAACCTTGACAAGGCCGGATATCTGCTATGCTGTTCAACAAGTCTGCCTTCATATGCATGCTCCTCGTGATGTGCATTGGGCTCTGATCAACAGGATTCTTCGTTACGTTCGGGGCACCACTCAGCATGGCCTTCGTCTTCAAGCTTCTTCTTCGAGCGAGATCATGGCGTACTCTGACGCTGATTGGGCCGGCTGCCCCGACACTCGCCGCTCTACCTCTGGTTACTGCGTGTACCTTGGTGATTCACTTGTCTCCTGGTCCTCCAAACGGCAGCCTACCGTGTCTCGTTCCAGTGCGGAGGCGGAATACCGTGCTGTTGCAAATGCAGTAGCTGAAACTTGCTGGCTTCGTCAACTCCTTGGCGAGCTCCTTGTCCCGGTCGCCAAAGCTACTGTCATCTACTGTGACAATGTGTCTGCCGTGTATCTTGCTGCTAATCCTGTTCAGCACAAGCGCACGAAGCACATCGAACTGGACGTCCACTTCGTTCGTGAGAAAGTTCAGCTTGGTCAGCTTCGAGTTCTTCACGTGCCCACGACACAGCAATTTGCAGACATCATGACTAAGGGCCTGCCTACGGCTTCCTTCAAGGAATTTCGGTCCAGTCTTTGCGTCACCGACAGCTCCGCTTCGACTGTGGGGGGGTGTTAACAGAATATTTGCTTACCCTGTATATCTAACTACTGCCGTAGTCATCCTCCCGATCTCCCTTGTAATTCTGTATAGAAGGTTGAGATTCTCTAGGGTTAGGTATAGATCACGGCTTGGTTAGCAAGTAGGCTTGTATTATAAATACCCCAATGATCAATACGATTGATGTGTTGCATCCAATCTCTCATACACTGGCCTTTGAAACAGATAGAGTAATGCACTATAGTCGCACAGGAAAGAGATCAAGATCGTTGCTGCATTTTCAAGAAAAGGATACGTCTAATTACTCTCCAACTTTTATGCGTTGCATAAATGCCGCTTTCCGGGACAAAAGCAGCTCCGCATTTTGCCTTTTTTGCTTCGGTAACGGCACTGAGACTAGTCATAGTGGGAGTAACATATGTAGTAACATAAGTGCCACATAAGCAAAAATGATGATGTGGCGAGTATTTAATGAAGAGAGAGGTGATGGTGGTATCATAGGTAGATACCGTAACATAACGGATTTCGAGACAAGATGAGTCTATAGCCTAATAAATGCATGATTATATGATACTACTCCTATGATACTCCCCACTATTGAGATAGTAACATAGACTAGTATCATATGCATGATACCACTCTATGATACTCGCCACTATGACTAGTCTGACGAGAAGCTGTGAGTGTGTTGCGAGGACTGTCGGCACCGAAATTTAGGCGGTCCACCGCGTCGGCATTTTCCATTATCTGTTTTTATTTTACTCCTTATCTAATTTTTTTTTAAGAAAAAGGTAATACACCCGCTATAAATTGATAAAGTTGCAGACAGCCGATCTAATTAGTACAACTCGAGGAAAACAGCTTACAAAGATGAT
This sequence comes from Poa annua, assembly GCA_026929855.1. NCBI lineage: Eukaryota > Viridiplantae > Streptophyta > Magnoliopsida > Poales > Poaceae > Poa > Poa annua. Next base: position 93,056,363 of record CM049437.1, read on the forward strand.
GTTTCTCAAAAAAAAAAAAAGCTTACAAAGATGATAGACAGAAACAAGCAGTTGACAAAATATGGAAGACGCGAGGCCTAAAATCACCGAATCTTCAACCACCCAAGCACTCCTTGACCAAGATTGAACCGAATGCACTGTTTATAAGTAGGAATAGGGAAATCGTCGGAAGAAAAGGCATGTTATGCTATAGATGGATCATTTGGGTGGCGCTGGAGCCGGTCATCGGAGAGCATGAAGTTCGGCAGGTATATATGCACTGGCCAGTCAATATATAGGGGAAGGGGGAGGAAGGGGCAAAAAAAGCAAAGCAATGCAATATCGTACATCAGAGGAGCCAACAACAATCTAGACAGTTATTGTAGAACACGAGGAATCAAAAAAACAATGCATGAATGTATAAGATCATGGGGTTCCATGACCCCTATGTCCATCACTATAGGCACGGTTGTTGGTCGATGTCGTTGACGTTGACAAGGACCTTTTTTTTAATAACTGAAGCGCCGGAGGCACCAAATTTTCATTCAGGCCCAAGTGTAAATAACAGCGTTCAGTACAAAGTCTGAAAATTGAACATCTTGTAGCTTTGTAATAACATGACACACTACTGCTCTATGAGCTGACAGATGCAACTATCGATAGGTTGGTTCAGGTCATGCCCGTGAGCCTATTTTGCACATTTTATTTTTGTGGCTGTCAGTTGTCGTTTACTAAACTTGGGGCTTAAGTATCCACTAGAACAATACTACGTAACTTTGAGATGAACATGACAATCCCTGTTGGTCATCCTATGATATAGTTACATGCCATATGCTAAAACAACTGATGTTATAGGAAGGAAAGGGGGTGTGGGCATCACAGGATTATGCAATCGAAATGGTATGGTCATAAAAACATCTTCCTCACATGATACCTTATCAGGCATTGAAAATCTACTTGAATCGAATAAACATATGGTTCATTTAGTTCTTTCTCACAATTTTTGTTGTATTTGTTTAATTTTAAACCAATATTTTTTTTAGAAAACTCATTTAAATGTGAGTGGAAAAATTATAGCATTATTATACTCCCCAAATTTTAAATTGGTATTAAGCCCCTATGTATTTGTAAGTTAATGGAAGTGGTTGTCATGAAAAGTACTTGATTAGGTAATGAGAACATTTACTTGGTTCTTATAATTATAGTAGTAACATACTATTTGCCCATTTTGGGAAAATATTCGTTTCCATTGCATATAAAATAAAATACACTAGTCCGTCCAGTTGCATGGTGTTGATGACTAGTTTTTATAATCTCAATTCTAGTAATCCATGTTCCTAAGGTTGTATGCATCACCACGATGCAGAGGCCGGGACTATCCCTTTTCTAAAAAAAAAGTAATCCATGTTCCTAGTTTAAGTTTGCACCTCCATGGATTATTATTATCATAATCATCATCATCTCAGTAAAAAAGATAGAAAGTTTTTTATCAGGATGATTGGCATACCATCTCTTCTAGTCAGGAATGAGGAAGGCAAGCTCTGTTTAGCACCAACGGAAGGGGAGATATACCTTGAGCTGACACCTATTACAAAGGAAAAACACCACATTTGCGGGAACCTTTACAAGCAAATCAGAGCTGTGCAATGCATCACAGACTCATATTCTCACATTCCTCCCTAACAAGTGCAAAGAGATCAGAGTTCATGTATCTCTCGCCAGCGCTGGGGAATATGGTAACAATCATTTTCCCCTCGTTCCCTTCTCTTGCTGCAATCTGCTAGAGACCCAAGCAATCAGAACGGCACAGCCATGAACATGATATAATCTATGTAACCTGGTAGTGGTATTTTCAGATCAGCAGCTACTTACCTTGATGCAAGCAGCTACGTTTGCACCAGAGGATATGCCGACCAGCAACCCCTCCTCCTTCGCCAGCCTCCTCGCCATTGTCATTGCTTCCTCAGTGCTTACCGTCACGACTTCGTCGATGACCGATGTGTCGAGAACCTCCGGTACGAAACCTGCCCCTGTTCCCTGAATCTTGTGTGACCCTGGTGAACCTCCTGAACACAGAATGCAATGGCAAATTCTTTAGTGCCCATCTACACTGAATCACTGACAATTCTGACTATTATGTGTGGAACAGTTCCTAAACTAGCACTGCATACTTTTTTTAGAGAAATACTAGTACATACTATGGTCATGGGATTACCAGAAAGTACAGGGCTTTCTGAAGGTTCCACGCACACTATCTTTATGGATGGATTTTTCTGCTTCAGGTACCTCCCTACACCTGTCAATGTGCCTCCTGTACCAACAGCGGCGACAAACGTATCCACTTTGCCTGCTGTGTCCTTCCATATCTCAGGTCCTGAAGTTTGTTTTAGAAAATGACTATCAGTAAAATGATGCCCGAGAGTATTGTGCCGAAACAAGAAAAAACACAATGGTATAAACATGAAAATATAGTACCGGTCCATTTGAAGTGTGCATCCGGATTTGCTGGATTGGTTACTTGATTAAGACAGTGAGAATTTGGTATAGTCTTCATCAGCTCCTCTACCTTGCTAATCATTCCCTTAAACCCAGTTGAAGGATCTGCAGTAAATGAGAGAGAGGCATTACTTAACACTTATCAGAATCAGAGTGTAGATGTTCTGCAAGTGAATCAGTAACCTTTAATATGTTAAAACTACATAAACAGATGGAACAACGACAAGCTGGGAACAAGAGCCTGCAATTCGGCTGAAGAAATATTTGTCAGAATCTCTATCGATGAGGCGTTTAAATATTTACTGAGTTCCTAATCATTTCTGGGCGCTGAAAAATCCTAGTTCCCACCTGTCAATATGAGTTCAGCACCCAAAAATCTCAATAGCATCTGCTTGTCAAGTGAATATCTTGCAGGCATGACAGCAATAAACCTGTAGCCTTTCTGAGCAGCGATGAACACCAATCCAATCCCTAGATTGCCGCTTGTTGGTTCGATTAGTGTCGTAACACCAGGTGAGATCAAGCCCTTCTCCTCTGCATCTTCAATCATCCTGCAGATGATTTTGCATGCAGCGCCAGAGTTACAGTTGGTTACCTTTTATTTTCTCAAATAGAGCAGGATTACAATGTTCCTTTTGGTGGTTAGAGCTTGAATAGGTACTGCTGCCAGTAACATGTAGATATGCATTTTTTTTTTAAGGAAGGACATATAAGTATGCTTACATCTTAAAAAAATAGAAACGACATCTATTAATAACTCAGTTTTTTTTCAGAAAAGAAGTGACACATAAATTAAGAAGTTTTTTTATTACTCCTACGTTGCAGGGATACGTCCGGAAGGTGCCGTATCGGTGCAGGATACTGCACTGGGACGGGGATACGCATGGGATACACGTATCACACCGTATCTTATTTTTCTGAACTAAAACGAAGAAAAAAAAGACAGAAAACGGCTGATAAATGCAGGGGGTACATATGGGTCTTGTTTCCACTCGATCTACACCCCATCAAAAGACCTACTTAGTAGACTATAAACATAATCGACTGCATGCATACAAGGAGACTTGAAAAGGCAGCAACTAATTCAGATCACCGTTAATGAAAAATGCCATGTTACTTCATTGGCGTCACTTTCTCATCCTAAAAACAGTTTAATGATGCTCATTTTTTATGCATTTATACATATACTCGCCGTATCCCCATAAGTCCATTTTGAGAAAATGTCGTTTTCCCGTATTGCCGTATCCGTATCCCCGTACCCGTATCCCCGTACCATGTAACCCGTTGAAGCACTGCATTAGCGCACCTGAGAGCACTCCTGTCCTTGACCGAGCAAAGGGGTTGGTATGCTTCCATCTTTCCAACCAACCTAGCTTCGATGCCGTCTTTCTTGGCAATGTTCTTCATTTCTACAAGTGGCGTCCAACCTATGAGCTGAACAGATGTACAAGTAAATGGTTAGGTTCCATGTCCATGTCAAGGATTAACTTGTTCACGATAACCTTCCAGTCAAGAACTCCTAATACTGTGTCCATCCCAGAACTATGGTGTTCAGCGTGGGCTTCTCATCCCCTTTAGTTTCCTTTTCTTCGGTCAGTCGCTCCATTGGTGAGTATAAGATTCACAAATGTTTCTCTCCTGAACTTTATGGTGCTAGTCCATATTATAGTACCTATAAATGCTGAAGTGACTAAGCGAAACTTGACCGAAAACAAGAAGGGACGCCGACGCCACAAACAATCCTCCTCTGTTGATAGATCTGGATCAAGCAAAGAGGAGGCGGGGGGGTTTGTAGCACCTCGGTGATGTTGGAGGCGATGTTCTCCTCCTGGGAGAAGAGGAGAGACGGGATGCCTTTCCTCCCCTCTTCCTCTACAGCCATTGCCCTAGCTCCCTGCGTGTTGACGCCTCCTGCTCCTCACGTTTCCATGGCGGGATTTATTTATCCCAAACGAACTGATAAGATAGGTTGCAACCAGCATGCTTTTCAGAGAGAGCGACTAGACCTCGTCAGTTACCCAGGCTAAATAAATAAAAGTTATTGTTTGCCTTGGTTGGGGTGTTTGCCTTGGTTGGGGTGCGCCAGGCCAGGCAGTAGTGCAACGCCCGGGCGACACCTGAGATCCCCGGCAGCAAGCTACCGTGGCGGGCTCTCCCCCACAAAAAATAAATTTAATATCGTTGTGGGCGCATGGCCCACATATTAGATATTAAACTGATAAGAACAGATACTACACTTGATCTTAGCCAAAAGGCCGAGAAAGGTATGAGTTGGAACGCTGAGCCGGGCCTTCTTTTATAGCCTTCCCCCCCTGCGCTGCTTCTTCCGTCCGCGGTGTGGGACTAAACTTGACTCCTTCCTGCTCTGCCTTCTCCTGGCACGATGCAGGCCGGGCTCGAATCTGAGAGCACGTAGCAGTAGCAGGCCGATCGATCTACAGCGTGGGCTGTTAAGCCCGCTTGTTGTTCTTACGTGTCTTTCCTTTTCTTCGGTTACTCCAATGGAGTATACTTTACACTAGTCTTTTCTCAACGAAAAAAGAAACTTCACACTAGTAGATTAAATGATTCTGGTTCAAAAATATATTGAAATACATTGGCAATGTAATGGTATAGTGTTCTTTGTGCACGTGATTTGCATTTTGCAAGTCTCCTGTAAGTATGTCAGATTCGTCTGTCCGAACGTTGTAAATTCCAACTTGTTTAATCGGCAAAGGACCTTGTACTGAATTCGGTACTAGTTCGAGAACATCATACGAGTACATCACCACCGAGTGATAAAATTACAGGTATTTTCTACAACTAAATTTTTGTGTTCGCGTGCAAATGTTGTAATGACAAGCGTTCAGGGGTTGCTAATTCATCATGCATAAATTCGTGTCATTTCAAATGTTCACAACTCTAGATTTTAATTTAATGTGATTTCCTGTATGAGCCGGGGTGGAGCTCTTTCTCTAAATGGAAGATGAACCTTCCTCTGCATTAAAATAATACACATACTGTTTTTGTATTATTGATACAGGAAAAAAGAAACAATACCATGTCTTACAATGAAATATATATGTCGATCAGCTGGAAGACGTGCACACATCATGTAATCCTGAGGTCTCAACCAATCCGCCCAATGGTGAGCGAGAGCATAATTCAATCAAGCAGACCCTCAACCTCAGGGGCTGCTATTACCGTCTTCCACCAACCCATCTTCAAAAATGATCAACACAGTGACCCTGTCACGCATGTCGTCGATGCCACCACAACGCAAGACGACACAACCGATCCACACACGATCATCATCTCGCGCACAACGCCGAGATGATGAGATCCGTCGTCGTCAACGATGTAGATACCATGCCACATACCTCCTACCCCTCTCAGCCAGCCCTACTCCAAAACGATGCCCTTAAGAGGGATAACGGCACACAATATGTAGTTTTTGTCCGATACGGTAGACCCAGACTTAGGGTTTTCCCTGGAGCCGTTCCAGCCGAGAGCGAGAGTTGCAATGACGATGCCTTCAACAAGGTAGCGACACATACACCGCCATCATCCGTCATGACTGTACTCGGCTCGAGTTTCACCGACAGTCCAACCACACCGATTTCGAAGCTTACTAGATCCAGAGAGGCGCCATGGAAGAGCACGCAACAGCGACGCGTGGCACGCGATCGGACGTGTCCACCGCCATCTAAGAAAGGCTGACCGACACAGGCCATTAACACGACACAGGAGACAAGGCGATGAGGACGACCAAGTTTGTTTTATTTTTTTCACGTGTCTTCTCACCGACTTGTTGACAGGGCAGGCCCCAAGCCGTTCGTTTCTGTCGGCTCCCCCTAGCGGCCTGGGATCGGTATAGGAATGCCTTATGGGATTTTGGCCCTTAATGATTAACTTTCTCAAGGACTCTAAGCTATAAATAAACATCATGACCTTGTACTCATTTGAGTAAAACAAATATAGGACCTAAGGGAAGAAATACAAATGTATATGGAATCGTAGAAGATATGTGGGAGCTTAGAAAACTAATATGGGAACCCAGAGAATGAATATATGACCTTAGAGAGTTTGTTCCATTTTTATTTGAATTTGATCCAAACGGGCGAAATCCAGTACAACCAGCGAAAACTCAAAGATGAAGCACAGGAAAAACACTCAAAACCTCACTAAACCCTACTACGATACCTCCCCGGCCCCCCTCCCCTCCATGGCCTGATTCCTTCCCCCTCGCCGCCGCCGGAGGCGGTCAAACGATGCTATCCCTCCCCCTGCGCCGCCACCTCCTCTTCTTCTACTCGCGCCGGAACCCTACCTTCCTCCCCTGCTCTATCGCCGCCATCTCCACCCTCCCCACCGACACCGCCGCCGCCGCCGCCGCAATCTCCGATCGCCTCCGCCAACCCCACTGGCTACAGGCCGTCTCCCCCAACCTTCTCCTCTCCCACCCCCTCCCCTCCTCCGCCCACCTCTGCCTAGCGGCCCACCTCGTCGCCCGCGCCCGCCTCTTCCCCCATTCCCGCACCCTCCTCTCCCGCCTCCTCGCCCCCGGTCACCGGCCCCTCCTCGCCGCCTCCCTCGTTGACCTCCTCCACCGCGCGGCTCTCGCTCTAGGGCCCCGCCGCAGCGCCCTGCCCTCCGTCGTCGACACCCTCCTCTCCCTCCTCGCCGACCGCGGCCGCGTGGAGGACGCCGTCCTCGCCCTTGCCCGCGTGCGCGAGCTGCGTGTGCCCCCTAACACCCGCACCTGCAACCACATCCTCCTCCGCCTGGCCCGGGAGCGCCGCGGTGGGCTCATTCGGCAGCTATTCCAGCTGCTGCCGGCGCCCAACGTGTTCACGTTCAACATCGTCATCGATTTCCTGTGCAAGGAGGGGGAGCTTGCCGAGGCAAGGGCACTGCTCTCGCGGATGAAGGAGATAGGATGCTCACCGGATGTCATCACATACAATTCTCTGATTGATGGGTATGGCAAGTGCGGGGAGCTGGAAGAGGTGGAGCAGCTCGTCGTGGAGATGAGGGCGTGTGGATGCACACCAGATGTTGTGACATACAACGCATTGGTCAACTGCTTTTGCAAGTCTGGGAGGATGAAGAGGGCATACAGCTACTTTGGTGAGATGAAGAGGGAGGGAGTGGTGGCAAATGTAGTGACATTTAGCACCTTTGTCGATGCATTCTGCAAGGAGGGGATGGTGCGGGAGGCTATGCAGCTGTTTGCGCAAATGAGGATGAGGGGCATGACGCCGAATGAGGTCACATATACATGTTTGGTTGATGGGACCTGTAAGGCAGGTAGGCTTACTGATGCCCTTGTTTTGATCGATGAAATGGTACAGCAGGGTGTCCCGTTGAATGTGGTTACATATACTGTGCTAGTTGATGGCCTATGTAAAGAGGGGAAGGTCGCCGAAGCGGAGGATGTTTTTAGTCTGATGCAAAGAGCTGGCGTAAAAGCCAACGAGCTGTTGTACACTACACTAATTCATGGGCATTATGTGAATAAGAATAGCGAGAGAGCACTGGGTTTATTGAATGAGATGAAGGACAAAGAGATGGAGCTTGATGTTTCGCTCTATGGTGTCCTCATTTGGGGACTCTGTAATCTTCAGAAGGTGGATGAGGCTAAGAGTTTGTTAAATAAAATGGATGAATGTGGTCTGAAACCCAATACTATCATCTATACAAATATAATCGATGCTTGTTTTAAAGTAGGAAAAAAGTCAGAGGCCATTGCCCTCCTCCACAAGATGCTGGATTCTGGTTTCCAGCCTAATGTTGTGACTTATTGTGCACTGGTTGATGGTTTGTGCAAAGCAGGGTTTGTTGACGATGCAGTCTCACATTTTAATAAAATGAGACACTTAGGGTTAGAACCTAATGTACAGACTTACACCGCTTTAATTGATGGATTGTGCAAGAATGGTTGCTTGACCAAGGCTGTGCAATTGTTGGAGGAAATGGTTGACAAGGGTTTGTCTCTGGACAAAGTTGTCTATACGTCTCTTATGGATGGGTACCTGAAGCAGGGAAATCTCCAGGATGCCTTTGCAATCAAGGCGAAGATGATCAATAGTGGTTTGCAACTTGATCTCTATGGCTACACTTGTTTTGTATGGGGATTTTGTAATTTAAATATGATGCCAGAAGCTAGAGAAGTTCTTTCAGAAATGATTGGAAATGGTATTACTCCTGATGCTGTAATTTACAACTGTCTGATAAACAAATATCATAAATTGGGGAACATTGAGGAGGCAGCTAGTCTTCAGAATGAAATGGAAAGTGTTTTACCCTCTTGTACAAATGGTGATACTGCTTCTGGTTCTGATGGTTAACTTGACCATCTGATTGACAGGTGAGAGTGAAATAAATATGTTACAAAGCATCATCACTTCTGGAACTTAACTATAAGATGTTATTAACTTGTTACTTTCCATACAGCATAGCAGCAAAATCCTACTACTACTGATATTTTTGCTGGCTCAAGTTTGTGAACAAACTCCATTTGATGCCAAATTTGAGAAGACGGGCAGAAGTTTTCGATTATCTAGATACAGACCCAACAGATACAAGAAGGAGTCTGCTGCCCTATTAAGTTGGGACTCTGAGAACGTACTTCAAGTTCTGAAATGCTCGTCAGGCAAGGTAAGCTCTCAACAGATAACTTTATTTTTGGTATATGATGCAAACACATCGGTCACACGTATTTATTCTTAGAGCTCCATACATCTCGAAAGAACGGTGATATAGTTTGTTGCAATCTATGCTAAACTGTATCTGATGAGATATTTGTTCAGGTTACAAGTACCATCTGCCATGCTTCCACTAATGTTCATGCCAATAACAGATCTGTGAGTGTGTAAAGCGAGTAAGTTTTTGCATGTGTTTCCTCTTGATTGAGTTTAATTATTTATATTTTATTAATCATTAATTGCTGCTTAGTTTACTAGTTTCGTATGTTCACTATTAAAGTGAAACAGTTGGTTCGTTATTGGCATTAGAACACATAGTTATATCTTCGTTTTATGCTAAGTAATGGAACGGAGGGAGTACCATGATAATTGAGTCGCGAGTCGCAAGCGAGTCGCCGACCCTGCGACTTGGTGATTAGTCGAGCAAAGTCGCTGTATAGTCGCGGCAAGTCGCTGTATAGTCGCGAGTCGCTGCCGTTTTTGAAAAACGACTCGGCGATTAGTCGGCGACTATTCGGCGATTAGTCGGCGACTCAAAAACCATGTGGAGTACCATTCATTTTTTTCCTTACACATTTCTGTAATCCATGTTCTTGCAAAAAAAAATAGAGCTCTCATATAGTTACCTTTGCGACTAATTCTTCTAGAGACTAGTACATGGGCAATAGGACAGTCCAATTGATCTGCAATATTCCATTTTACTAAAAAACACATCAATGATTTCACAGTTGTTGAAAATCTCACATGCTAAGCTGCTATATGATTATGTTGTCTTCTTCATCTTTCTCTTATTTAAAATACTACTACTAACAGTCTATGTCCTTTTTAACCAAGAAGTCTATGATACTAGCATAACTGTTTGGTTGTTAATTCAGGGTACGCGTGGCCATGAAGCGTTTGTTGTTATTTTTCTTAAACAACAGATGTCACGGATTCATGAGGGGCTATCTCATGTCTAAATAAAGACACATGATCTTTTCCTTATGTTGCTACAGAAATCTCGCTCTATCACTCCTAGTGGAACAAATGAACAAAGATGTGAAGACAACATTGCATTCTCTGGACATTGACCTGCTGAATATTGTGAGAGCACACAATGTCACAATCTTATGCCTTCATATCACTCAGCGGGTACTATTGCACAGTAGTCAAATTAGATTTGTGCTCCAGGCACCATGTTTGACCTTCATGAGCCGACAAGGTTTTCCTCATCATATATGCTATAACATGGTCGACTCTCGTAAGATTCCCAACAAAAGACTGATTTTGGTGTGTGGCAGGATGCTTTGCATTCACTTGTTTCTGGCATTAATACATCATACCAGAAATATCACAGATCATAACACTGAAGAACAATAAGATGGGCCGGGCATTTTCTGGCCCTCCTAACAATCATTATTTTGGTGGAGCATGATGTATGGGAGTCCTGCAGGCTACAGAATATGCTGGAACTGTTCTTTTTCATAGTCCAGCATCTCGTCTCAGACCCGTAAGTCAATTGGATATTCTGAAGAATTAGTCATAAACTTTACATTAATCGCCTAAGCAAAGATTATAATGGATAGGTTTTTTTTGGAACAGTTTTGTTTTCTTGTATCAAACAGTGTAAACTAATTTAATGGCTCATTGGATATTCTGAAGATTTCTTGTATCAAACACAGTCCAATATCATAATATTTGTTTATTTACTTAAAAATAACACTGATTCTTGAAGGACCAAAATCAGGGCTCTTACTTGAAATATACATGATGCATGTTGTCGCCTTGCAGGCTTTTTTGTATCGGATGACATGACTATCCAAATACTGATATTATTTCTGGAATGTGTTATCTTATGGCTCTTCCTGTCATTTTTTTCTTCAAGTAATCAAGTTGCAATGTGATTGAACTTGTAACTTGTGCAACTTTGGTTCCAGTCCTGGTGCCTTCCAGGAATTAACTTTGTTAGTACATGTTCGAGCAGCAGGCGTTCCGGTGTTGGTTGGGAGAATGTTGCCCATGTTATACGGTGATTCTATGTTTAAGACTTCTGAGTAGCAATCTTGCAGAAGTGTGCATAGTTTCTTGCTGGGAGTAACCTTTTCCTGTCTGCGTACTCTGTTGATTGAATGATGGTGCATTGGTGCATGCCCCTGACTTGACTGCCTAATTAGGCAATATACTGCTGCTGTACCCCACTACCCTTGATAATCCTATCTAGGAGTACTCTGACAGTAGTCTGACGGATCCTGTGGCTTCCCATTGGATGTACTAATCATCAGGAGCTACAGATTTGTTTCAGAGAAATCTGAGCGAGTTTTTGCTGGATCTTGAACTAGGATTAAGAGCTACTGATTCTGGGCGACACGGTGCGACATGTCATTCGTTCCTCTGAAGGAGATTTCCATCAATGTCCAAGCCTGGGCACCTCTCGATGGCCCTAAGCCTGACGCCGTGCCTGAAGCTGAGCACGATCCCGAACTGGAGCTCCGGCGGCGACTCCATCCGCGGCGACCGTCGGAACACGTAGCGGCGGTAGAGGTGGACCATGGCCAGCTTCACCTCCTGCAGCGCGAACCTCTGCCCCACGCACGCCCTCGGCCCCAGCCCGAACGGCACGTGCGCGTACGGGTGCCGCCGCCGCTCCTCCTCGCGCCCGGCCTCGAACCGCTCCGGCCGGAACGCGCCGGGGTCCGGGAACTGCGCCGCGTCCATCGCCATCACCCCCGGCGCCAGCCACACCCACGTCCCCTCCGGCAGCGCGTACCCGCCAACCTCCACTTCCCGCGACGTCTCCCTGGCGATCAGCGGCGACACCGTGTAGAACCTCATCGCCTCCTTTATGATCTGGTCCAGGTAGGGGAAGCCGCGCTGGAGGTCGTCGGCGGTCGGGACGGCGCTGGAGCGGTCGACCTCGGCGAGCAGCTTGGCCTCGACCTCCGGGTGGCCGGCGACGAGGTACACGGCGGAGGAGAGCGTGAATGCCGTGGTGGCCGACCCGGCGAGGAGGTGCTCGTAGGTGAGCGCGCCCACGTACTCCGGCGTGAGCAGCGCCCTCATCTTGTCGCTGCCGTCCCGGGCGTTGAGCAGCGCCGACAGGAAGTCCCTCCGCTCCCTCCTCTTGTCCCCGTCGCGCTCTCTGCTCGCCACGATCTCCTCCACCCTCGCGCGCAGCCGCTCGTTGGTTGTCGAGATCCTCCGGTCCGCCGTGCCGGGGATCAGCCGCAGAAGCCGCCGCGCTGGTCCCTGCAGCGCCGGCGCGACCAGACCGAGCACGATGGAGAGCGACCCCGACAGGTCCATCTTGAGCGAGGTGGTGGAGTGGACGTGCTCCGCCACGAACTCCGCGGCCTCGCCGCCGCCGTGCTCGCGCTCGTGCGGCGGCGCCGAGAGGGCGAAGTCGACGCCGAACGCCGCCTGCCCGATGACATCGGTGGCCAGCTTGAGGGCGAGGTCGGAGAAGTCAAAGTCCCCGCCGCCGCCGTGCTCCTGCGACGACGCTGCAGCCCTGAACTGTATGGTCTCGGCAGCGCGTTCGACGCAGCGCTGCATGGCGGGGATGAGTCCGGCGAGGTGCGACGGCTGGTAGATCGAGATGATGGTGTTCCTCATGGCCGACCACCGCGCGTCCCTGGTGAAGAAGAGGCCCTTCTGGTGGAGCGCTGAGCCGGCGATCGGCGACGGCAGGCTGCGGTTGGGGATGCTCTTGAACTGCCTGATGCCCACCTCCTTGCACAGCTCCGGGTCAGCCACGATCACCAGAGGCTGCCTCCCAAGATGGAACCTGATGATTAACCAGGCATGGATACAGATCAAAACAAGCTAGAAAAAAAATGCACTGAAAATTTGCCAGATTAAGCGTTGGGCGGCAAAGAGCAAGATGATCGACCTGAAGATGGGGCCGTATTTCTTGGCGAGGGTGCCGAAGACGTCGGGGCCATGGCGGGCGAGCAGCGGCAGGTGGCCGACGATCGGCAGCGCCGGAGGGCCGGGCACCCGCCGGACTCCCCAGTAGGGAGCGTAGAAGTAGAGCACGAAGCCGAGGAGGCAGGACGCCATCGTGGAGATGCAGGCCAGCCATGCCACTGCTCCCTCCCCAGCTTCTGCCATCTCCATCGAGCTGAGCTTAGCCCGTCACCGGCAGTTTAAGAATGTTTCGGAGGTTTGCCTGTAGCCGTCCATGGTGCTGTGTGAGGTCGGAGGCAAAAGAGATGGGATCGATGGGGGAACCTGTTGATGGGTGGAGAACTGACTGACGGCCATTGTCGCGCGTGCACATTTTCTGTTCCTCCAAGTGGGATGAGTACAGTGTAGGATGCTCTGAATCATTCTTGCCAGCATAATATAAACTGATGAAAACCTCACGAGCCATTCATGTGAAGAATCATTGTACCTGCCAGGCTACTGCTGCCTTTTTAAAAAAATGTTCTGTTCAACACATTGTTGGTTTCTCTGTTAAAAAAATATCAAATTGTGATGTCTCAATTCTGGTAAAAATTCAAGTTCTTCATTTGGTCATCAAGGATCGTTTATGCCCCACTGAAAGCGGGTTTCAGGATGACGTGGTTGTGGTTCCACATTTGTATATTCTTTTATTGTTATGGTTTTTTCATTTTCGTATTTTGTGATAACTAGGCTAACACATGTGAGAAACAAGTGTAAAATCATTATCAATACCGGCGACATTAGTGTCACTTAGTCATTTAAAAAAAAAGGCGTAAAAAATTGAAGAAAAGTCCTAGATTTTTCAATTTTGAAAGCATCTTGAGCATACACTCTAATAATTGAGAATTGATATTGTTGAACTATCTAAATAAGACGGGGTTCGCAAAAATATTGAAACCAAAACACCGTCAACTCCAACATCACACCCGACCTGGGCCGAGATGAAAAATAGAACCTTGAAAAACTTATTCCATACACAATGCCACCCTTGTCATCGATGCTCAAGCGTCTAGAAATACAAATCTAATATACTAGAAATTGAAATTGAAATTGTGCTTGTTAAGATATAAATAGAATTATAAGTTTTGTGATATACTTCTTCCTCCCAGATCAGATCATCTAATTCATTCTCTTCCAGATGGAGCCGTTTCAACAAGGAGCATGGTTCCTCCACAAATCCTTATCAAGCCACTTCTCGCTCCCTCCATCAGACAAACGTGACCTCGGAAAACCCTAATAGGGGATCTCGACCTTACCGGCGGGAAATGATTCGCTGATTTTTCTGCGGCGGTTATATCGGATTGGAGGGAGTAGTACTTTCACAGAATGGGTTTGTGATGTACTGGGCCGGAGCCATATTTGACTTCGGTGTGAGCCCAGCCCAAGCTCGGAACATGTCCGATTCTTCCGGGCAGTCGCTCTGGACCACATCATCAACCATCAAATCATCCAGGGGGGCGCGCCAAAAAAAGCCAACTCGGAAGTGAGCTCTAGAGCTCGTGAGAAACCTCCAAAGAAAATATCCACCATTAGCACAGGGCACGACCTCCCTTTCTAGTGCATTCCCGAATGTTCTATCCCAACTCCTATAAATATGCCGGCTACACACCGCTCCCGCCAAATCCGACAGAACGAACGAACGAACACTACACTCGTCAGGATGGACTCCCTCGCCGCCGTAACGACGGACATCAAGCAGGAGGAGCCCGACATGGTGGTGCTGGACGACGACGACGACGCGGCGGAGTGCTGCCTCCAGGCGCCGACGCCGTTGGACCTGGCGGCGGCCGCCGCGGTGGCGCCGTTCCTGGCCAAGACCTTCGACATGGTGGAGGACCCGGCGACAGACGCGGTGGTGTCCTGGGGCGCCGCCCGGAACAGCTTCGTGGTGTGGGACCCGCACGCCTTCGCCGCCCGCCTCCTCCCGCTCCACTTCAAGCACGCCAACTTCTCCAGCTTCCTCCGCCAGCTCAACACCTACGTACGTCCCTCCCTCCGTGGGCGATCAATGGCTTCTCTTCTCCTCTCTTTGCTGATCACTTGCTGTGTTCTCGTTTACTGACGATGAAATGTGATGTGGTTCCTGGTTGCAGGGATTCCGCAAGGTGAACCCGGACAGGTGGGAGTTCGCCAACGCCGGTTTCCTCGGCGGGCAGCGCCACCTCCTCGCCGGCATCCGGCGCCGACGCGGGGCCGACGCCGGCCGCCGGCCCGCGGCCCTATCATCGTCGTGCGCGGAGACGGCCGGCGCCGTGGAGGGGGAGCTGGAGCGGCTGCGGCGGGACCGGGAGGCGCTGAAGCGGGAGCTGGCGCGGCTCAAGGGGCAGCAGGAGGCGGCGAGCGCCACGCTGCTCGACATGGAGCGCCGCGTGCGGGGCACCGAGCGGCGGCAGGAGCAGTGCAAGGCCTTCCTCGCGCGCGCGGTCAGGAACCCGGGGTTCCTGGACAGCCTGGCGCGCAGCAGTGGCCTCGTCGCCGGCGACGCGGCGCCCGTCCTCGAGGGCAAGAAGAAGCGGCGGCTGCCCGACGCCGTCCCGTCGCCACCGGCGGTGGAGGACGGTTTCACCTTCGAGGAGCTGGCGCTGGCGGCCGGCGTCGCCGTCGAGGTGGCCGTCCCGGCCGGCCAGAGCGCGGGCAACCTCACGACGGACATGATATGGCACGAGCTGCTCGAGGACGAACAGGCGGAGATAGACGTCGAGGTGGAAGACCTGGTCGCCGCTGCCGCCGCCGTCGCCGCGGAGGAGATGGAACCGTGGGAGGGGATGGGCGAGGAGGAGGTGCAGGATCTGATGCTGCAGATAGACTGCTTGGCCGGCTCGCCCAGTTCTTGATCATCAGCTCAGCTCATTACTGAATCGGCAGTAGCAGACTAGCAGTAGCGAGCTTTGCGATTTGATTGCGATTACCGATTACTATGTATGTGTATTGTGTGTCGCTAATTCGGGTTCTGCGTGTGTTCGTGCAGGATCCGGATGATGGAGTCTCGAGTTTGGATGCAAGATTTGGAAGGGTGTGACACAGTGTGCGTGTGCTCCGGAAGTTCAGGTGCTTAGGAAGATCATCTACCAATGCATCCATACTCATTATTCTCTTGGAATCTAAGTGTTTTTTTTCTTCCTCTAAAGCTTGAAATCCTAAGTTACTTTGTCCAGGGTCAATTACTATCTGGGCTGATGATGATATAATTTTCTGTAGGACTAGCACTCTAGCAGAAACCGAGGGTTCTCATAACATTTTTAGTGCACTCCAGAGATGAAGTACAAACAAAATCCACAATATATATAAGCACATACAAGAAAGGCAACTGGATAGATCAACAGCTGAACAAGCCTTCTCATAACATTTTTAGACATCACCTAAAGGACACAATATGTACAGAGTTTCAGAAGAAAATAGCTTAGTGGACATGCAACTTCTCAACACTTGCATTATATCTTCACATGAAAGCACATAAGCTTTGACGACAACGTTATCAATCGTCTTCGTCCTCGTCGTCAAATTCCTCTTCTTCCTCATCACTCAGCTCTTCCATAGGCTCATCCTCTTCTTGAACTATAAAACCTCCGAGTGTCTCATCTGCCTCATCCTCTTCATCTGCCTCATCCTCTTCTTCCGCAGTATCCTCATTTTCTTTTTCAGAGCTCTCCTTGCGAGGTTTTTTCACATCTTTAGATCTTGTTACATACTTTTTTGGTCTCTTCACACTAGGGCCTCTCCGCAGGGTGTCCTTTTCATCCTCGCTCTCATCAGTCCACTCTTCATCTTCCCCCTTTTTCTTCTTCTTGTTCACACCACCACCAGCGCCCCTTGATTTACGTCCCATGTTACTGACCTCGTCATCATCTTCATCGTCGCTACCCTTCCTTATTTCCTCCAAGAACCAGTTCCAATCCTTGGGTGCGCGAACCCTTCCCTTAGGGTAGTTATCAAATTCATGGCCCATCGACAAAAAGCCGAATTCTGCATCCAAATTTGTAATTACCATTCAGTGACGTGGAAAAGCCAAAGTGTAAAAGCAGGAAAATCTTCTGATAACACGGGAAACATCGACAGAATAGTCTCTGTAACTGCAGATTTCGGGGATGAACAGGTAACCTATTTGAACATCAGGACCAAACTCTTTTTGGCTATTAATAACGTATAAAGAAAATTCAGCAGATATCAATCAAGTCCTAATGTATAGCATTGTTGTTCCTGGCTTCGAATCGCAAATGAGCATATTGTATACAGAGTGCCAATCATATATAGTGTACTATCATATCATTAACCAAGAACTAACACATGCTAACCTTAGGAGGGAAGACCGAAAAAAGGTAATGTAGTGGGAGCTACTCCAATATAACCTGGCCCGAATGTCACATCAATTTATCTCTGCCCCCAACAAATTTCCCAACCCCTAGATTGCAATATCAAATCTAAAATGCAAAACAACTCAAGCTCACCTTGGACTGGGTCGATGTTTTCTAGATCCATTTTCAGTTCCTCCAATTCCTCATCCAACTCCTCACTGTCCGCCGCCGCGGTCTCCTCGTCCTGCTCCTCCGTCACCTCCATGGCTCGCCTCTCCCTCTCCTTCTCCTTCCTCTCCCGCGTCCGCTTCTCCCTCCTCGCCACCGCGTCCAGCACCGCGGTGTCCACCTCCGCCGCCGCCTCCCCTTCCGCACCCTTCCTCCGCACCGTCCAGAACGACGGCGCCTTGAGCGACAGAGCCAGCCCGTCCCCCGCCCGGAGCTCGCCCGTCTCGCCACGGCGGTACGCCCTGTCTTCGCCGCCGAACGGGCGGACGACCACGGGGTTCCTCCCCACAACCTCGAATGCGACCCTGTCGCCGACGAGGCGGAGCGCCACGTGGCGGCGCGAGACGGTGCGGTCGGCGGACGGGGCCAGGTGGCTGCGGCCGAGGTCGGCCGCCGGGGACTCGCTGGAGAGGGAAACGGCCCTTCCGCCGCCGCCGGCCGCCTCTAGCGCCAGCTCCATTGCGCGGTTCGCGGTGAGGAGTGGGGGATTTGGGTGTTGGAGAAACAGAGAGGGAGGCGACGACTGCGAAGAGTGGAGGGAGAGTGGAGCGGTGTGTCGCTTTTTCGGGAAGCGGTGGTGCCGGTGGGCCCCTTCGTAAACCCGGGCCGTTCTGGCTTTGTGCAACGTTGGGCCGGTCATGCTGATTTGAGGCCGACGAATTGCAATCAGGTGGCTGTTTGGGCCGGGCTCGGTTGTCCATGTCCGGTATTGCATGCCGGCCATTGCTGAACATCGTGCAGTCCAATTTTCACGAATAATATTTCGTACTCCTAGAAGACAAATAAATGATGCTAAAAAAGGCAAAGAAATGTCAGTATTTCACATTTTCACTACACACACTTACTCGTCAGTTCGCGATAAATCTGGCAAAGTAGAATCAGAGAGCAACCCGCTGGCTTGGCCTTCTCACACCGACCGAGCAAGCATGGGCAGCACTTTTCCCTAATCGTCTCAACTCTAATCGACACCCTGTAAAAGACAAAATGAATGAATGAATGTGCAGAAATCCACATTGCGCTCATATGGTCATGGTTGAATAAATAAAATTAATAGTAAAACATTTCAGAAAAAAACTTAATTTTTTGATACAAATATACATAAAATATTCTACATGCGTGCCAAGTTTCATGATGAAATGTTGTCAGACTGTTCTGTACAAAACAAAACAAAACAAAATCAGTCGCCACCAAAAAAGAAAAGAACGAAGGAGCGTGCAGGGAGAAAAGGTAAGTACATTCTCAATCAATCATTCACCCTTCTCGAGCTGCACAGTCGAGTTGACCTCGGGATTGGCTAGCTAGCTATAGCTAGCTCCTCTACGTACGGCGCACCCCCACAGCATCGATCGGTAGGGAGAAAGAGAGTAGTATAGCACGATTGGTGATGAAATTCTGAAGCACCCACGATCGAGCGCAACCAAGCAGAAACTTTAAAAATCACGGCGCAAACGCTGGGAAGCCGAAGATGGCTTTCAGCAAGGCAGGATGGAGTAAACAAACCGGCGAATCCTGAATCCCTGATCGTCTCGCGAGTTGATGTGATGTGACAGCCATCACTTTTTATCCAATCAGCATCATCAGCTGGACGGAGAAGGATGAACCAGACCAGCAGACCACGCGGAAAGGGCTGCCCGGCTGCCGTGACGACCGGGTAGACGGACGGAGCTCGACGTGGTGCGCATGCTCCGGCCATCTCGGTCGAGTGACAGCATGTCTTAATTCTCTTTGAAAATTAAAAACTGACAACATGTATTTCGTGTGCAGATTGACCAAGGGCTACTCTACTCTACTACTTAAATCCTGCAATTCTCTGTTTTTGCAATCAGTGCGTGGCTTAAACTGGTATAGTTAAATCACCATTAGATAAACTGTGGGGCGTTCTATCGTGATTCATGCCATCATGCATGCGACGTGCACCAAGAGGACAGAGTATATATATGTATTCTCCGTGAGTTGGGCTTTTTCCAAGGAAAAACAATCAGTGGAGAGAGGGTTTAGTGAGTGTGCAAGCAGCGTAACTATCCGGGGTCGGGTTCCAACCAAATGTAAGCCGACAAGCACCACCACCAACTAACGTCTCCCGCACTGCAAAACCCCCCAAGGGCCGGCGAGAAAAGGGTGACGGTGACACGTACGGGTGAAATCGTATTACTAGTTTATTATTACTACTGGTAGCATCAGATAATTTGGGATTTTTTTTTGGTCAAGGAAGAAGATTTCCCTTATCCATTACCTAGTATATAAAAGCTGAGCTTTTTCACGTCCAGTCCCGCAGCCACGTCACTCGGATTCCCTGCGCCGTCCGTTCGTCGCGATCAACGGTCCGGATGTGTCTACGTCTCCCTTCCCGCGAGTGTACTGTTCATTCTCGAATATCTTCCAATAGGAAGCCGCCACGTCGCCCGGTCGCGGGCCGGTCACCCCCGGTTCCACCGGTTGACGCGGTTGTTTTGCAGAAAAGCATCTGCAAAATCAAGATCGCGCCCCGCAGTCCGCAAATTAACACAGCGAAGGACTTATGTTTAAATCAGGAAAACATCATGGACTTTTTCGCAAGATGTAACGGCAGAACCCCCCCCCCCCCCCCCCCCCCCCGCGCTCTCCTCTTCTTCTGGCGACCCGGAGGTCACCGGCGCCGCCGGCGGCACGGCCCTCCCTACTCCAATCGCCGTCCACGGACGAACCGCCGTCGCCGTCGCCGCCCCTACCTCCTCCCCCAGCGCGGCGTGCCGAGAGGCCGCATCGGCGGCGCCGTCCCGCGGCTTCAACCGCCGCCTCCACGCGCTTCCGGCGACGCTCCGGCGACCGCGAAACGGCGGCGCCGCCGCATCTGGGCATGCCGCGTCGAGCCGCACCCGCCACGCGTACGCGCGCGTCCCGGAACGCGCGGACGCGCCGCCGGCGAGGTCAGTGCCGACGCGGCCTCGGCCGCCAGATCCCGCCGCTGGTGACGTCAGTGTGACGTCACCGCGGGCCCGGGCTGTCAGCCTCCTCCTCTGTTTTTCCCCAGAAAAAAAAACAGCAAAACGATTGATTTTGTTAATTCAATATCTTCAAATATAAGCATCAGAAAAATATGAAAAAAATATCAAAATGACCACAAAAAAAATTCCTACCTATTTGTGGCACAATGCAACACATTTGAAAAGTTCGAAATTGGACTAAATTTAGACAAAAAAACAACAAAAGGTTAACTATTGAAAATTAATATCTTTAGATATGATCAGCAAAAAAAATGAAAAGATGACCAAATTGATCACAAGAAAAATAGTTACTCATGGCCCACTGCGACACCATTTTAAAGTTTCAATTTGGTGTCAATTTGGAGAAAATCAACAAAAGATTAACCACGGATAATTAATACCTTTAAACATACCCATCAAAGAAAATATGAAAAAAATCCAAATGATAGCTTCAAAATGTTCAAATTACTTAATTCGAATCTTATTTACTAGATGGAATTTTCTTTATCTCACGGGCGCGGCATGGCCGCGCTAAGTTACCTAGTTAACCAGGACGGAGTAGCCCACTTAATTTCTCTCGAAAAGTCCAAACCGCTTGAGGGTGCAGATGGAACCCCGCAGCGAGCGGTTCCAAGGAGGAAATCATCCCGATACGTCGCCGCTGCCGGCACCGACAAAGGTCGATGCAAGGCTTTCATCCTGAACTCCTATGACTGAGGAAGGCCGGCAACCAGACGAACTAGAACATCGAAGTGCCCAAGCTTGCCAGAGCAACACATGCTAAACACGGGCTCCATGTCGTCAACCACCAATTTTTTTGAACTGCATCCACCGTAACCGCGACCACCATGGCCAGAGCAACATCTCGTCCACACACACGCACCTCTTGCTGCATCTCCATCCATGCACCTCCTGCTATAACTCCAGGCGTGCCTAGACACGCCTACATCGTCCAACAAAGCCATCTTCCCGGGCGACGAGCTTCATATTTAGGAGCTGGATCCCCCGATCCGAGACGCCTACAACCTCCACCGCAGCATCTCCTGCATCGACATTGCTTGATTTCTCTGTGTCGTAATATATCTGTTGCCGTGTCTACTACGGCGGGCGGGCCGGCAGGCTACCACAAATTTTGTTTTAGTACTCACCTCGTTAGTATAGGTAAGATGTCTTTTTGTGACGCACCATCTGGCCCATGCGCCACAAAAATTATTTAGTGGTGCATGCATAAACGTGCGCCACAGATATCTGTAGCGCATTACATGTCAATGCGTCACAGAATACCTGTTTTTTGTGGCGCATCCCTGTCCATGCGTCACAGAAAGACTCTGGGGCCCACGAGCCCGTTTGATTTTCAAAATCCAGGGCCATTTCAGTGGCGCACCTAGCCCATGCGCCATAAAAAATCAACATTCTGTGGCGCATCCTTAACCATGCGCCACAAAAAGCACGATTCATTCTATCATGCAGTATATCGTGTGGCCGTTGCCCTAGCCGCCGCCGCCCGATTCATTCCCCACATTTCTATTCCCCTAGCCGCCGCCGCGATCTCGCCACCGCCGCGACCTCGCTACCGTGCCCTAGCCGCCGCGACCTCGCCACCGCCGCGCCCACGCCGCCGCGACCTCGCCACCGTGCCCTAGCCGCCGCCGCGACCTCGCCACCGCCGCGACCTCGCCACCGTGCCCTAGCCGCCGCCGCGACCTCGCCACCGGAGCGCCGTCCCCGCGATCGGTCGACCTCCTCCGCCGAGCACGGGCACGGAACCGCGGCACCTTCCTCTGCGTCCCCGGAGCGCTGTCCCCGCGACCGACCGACCTCCTCCTCCGAGCACGCCTCCACCGAGCACGCCTCCGCCGAGCTCACGCCTCCACGCCAAGCACGCCGAGCATGAGCTCTTCTTCGACCTCCCCAAGGTGAGCCTCGCCTCCGGCATCCTCTCCCCTTCCCCCTCCTGCTCTGGGCGCACTCGCCATCGAGCGATCGCCGGCCTGGTTCTCCATTACTCCTGTTAACAATCGCTGAGTATGATTATTGTTTGGAACACAACATAACTATATCTCTAGCTTTGTAGCTAATATCTTTTTAGGGGGCTTTATATCTAATATCAAAAGCAAGAAACTAGATGCTAATCTAACATCACATATGAAATATGGGCGAACTTGCATCACAATCTTAGTACAGTGTGTAGATGTAATATTATAGACATACCATACACATTCTATAATTTTAGGATGCATAATGTGGACTATAAATACATTCCTTATCACATAACAAATTATAAATGATGCCCTCGATCTCCTCTCTCTCTCCTGTCAAACTATAAATACATTCCTTATCGTCTTATCAAATTTGTTGTCAAGCAGAAATTCATATGCAAAATCATATGTAACTAGTTGTAAAATCTCTCTCTTTTAATTTTATTTTTTCATGTAACTAGTTGCAAAATCATATACAAACTCACTACTTTTGGCTGATGATTAGATGGTTGAACGTTGCATCTTCAGGGAGGTGTGAGTGAAACATGTTGTCTGAACATATATGCAGTGTTCATTCCACGTTGTTCGCTCACACCGTCCCAATTCCATATGAGGCCTTGTTTGTTTTTGTTGAGTGCTTTTTAACTTGCATTTTACATTCTCTCTACTGTTTACCATTTTTTGATATGCCGATGATTAAAATATTTTGACACAGTGTGTTTCAGGGGTGGGACGAGTGAGCCTTGTTATATGCACGAGTGCACAGATCTCGTGCATTCCACCTGCCTCGGTTGCTCCATCTCTGAAGCATGTGTGTCACTTCTAAGTATGAGGCATGCATCATTCTTGTTTATAGTTTTGTATTCTCTAGGGATGCCGATGATTAAACTGTTGTGACAACGTGTGATTCAGAGGTGGAGTTAGTGAGACCTGTGATATGCACGAATACACATTTTCTACATACCGATGGATCTCACTAACTCCATATCTGAATTTGTGTGTCCAGTCTAAGTATGAGGCATGCTTTTCAGTTGACCCTACTTCATTTTTAAAATGCCGATGATTAAAATAATGTGGCGCACTGTATGATATCCTGATAGTTTGTTGAACCTCGTATCATGCACACATATAAGTTGTGTGCCTCCTACTTGGTTCAACAAAGTTATCAGGATTCCTTGTGTGTTTCCAAGTACTGGTAAAGATGCACGTGTAATATTAGAAATTTATGCATCACCTCTTTTCGCCTCGTTTTTTTTTAAATAATAATACGGCAATCGTGAACAATCATGGAAACATCACAACAAACATATTTCAATCATAGGAAATTTAATTTAGACATACAATTTTATTTGAACTCAGGATGATCATTAAAGCTCACTCCAATAAAAATTAGTCAACTAATTATAATAATAAGTAATCAAATGACATCTTAATTGATAAATTTTTCATACATAGAAAGTTTACGACTTTATACTGGACAACTCAATTTATATCAAACTGCGTTCTAATCAAGCTCGTCCATTTTGTTAACTCTCACTCGTGAGGACGGCTCACACATCATCTTCGCTCTAGAGGGTCTACTATACATCCAATATTTGAAAAAGTGTTTCCGCGAGAAATATTGCAAAGACACTGAGCCATCTCCGATCTTGAGTTTTTTGGTGATAGCTAATTGAACAATATCGTGCTCGTCGGCCGGCTCGTTGAACACGTCATCCACTTTTGGTCATGTAAAGAGAAGTTTGAGTTTCAAATATATATAGATCTATGCAAACCACGTGAGAAAAAAATAATATGTGAAATATATACAATTTC
The DNA here is from genome assembly GCA_026929855.1 of Poa annua. Classification (NCBI taxonomy): domain Eukaryota; kingdom Viridiplantae; phylum Streptophyta; class Magnoliopsida; order Poales; family Poaceae; genus Poa; species Poa annua. Next base: position 93,080,725 of record CM049437.1, read on the forward strand.
AGCATAGTAAATAGTACTCTGTATATTAATTAGCAAAAAATATTTGATAGCATATATATTCCTACCCGCTATATTGGTGAGTGAACCTGCTGCACTAAATGGTGACGGATCTTGTTGAGTAACCTGGTATGCATAATCTGGTTGAACAGATGGAGACACACCTAAAATGAATGAGTCTAAAAGTTAAAACCTTGCATTAGAGGTATATGATATCATTAATATATTTTGCAACCAATAAACATGCAACCTATATTTAAAACAGATCACCCTGTTCAGGCGTTTTGTATTGTTGTTGGGTGATCCCCGATAGTCCAGTTGCTGGTGTATGGCATAGTGTGTTATCGTCATTGAGAGAGGTTGTTGACTGCTTTTTAAGCTCTCGAGCTTGGCGCTTGCGCTTTAGAATGTCAACTCTATTTTTTGCGTACCTCTGTCTATCCTTCTGCCTCTTTCGCTCTTTAGAATCTGCATGTCCAACACATTTTACCATTTAATCACATAACAGAAACGACATTCAGTCTCATGTGTTGTTAATCACCTTGGATTTGCCCGTTGGTTATGTCCTGAAAAGGAATGCGGGAGGATGACATGTGTATACGTTTTCCGTCCCCTGTCCATAGGAAAAAAAATATAAAAATTATGCTTGCAATAACCGGGTCAGTGTTTAAGCAGAAGCCTAAAATCGTAATGCTTTAAGTACTGTTTGTAATTTTGTTGTTGATGATGAACAATCCATCCTATTTATACTTTTCCTTAGCAGATTTAAAACACACATGATTGATTTTAGCATTTAGAAAGAAGAGCGTGTCAGCATGAGCAGAAAGGAAAATATGTTGAGTAATTCTAACAACCATTAAGTATCCAGTATATTCAAGAGATTGTAAAGCATCATAGATAATTAAAACCTGTTATTTAGAGGTAACATTGGAGGCAATTATTCAGCAAAGCATCCTAGACACGTGTTTATATGCACCAGAAGCAACGATAGACTACCTGCTACCGGCGACCGGGGCACTGCGGAGGCGGCCGGAGACCGCGGCAGTGCGGAGGCGGCCGGAGACCGGATCAGTGTGGAGGCGGCCTGGGATGTGGATGCGGGCGGCGGGCGGCGTAGTGCGGTGGCGGTGCGGAGGCGGCCGGCGAGGAGCGCAGTGCGTAGGCGAGGCGGCGGCGTGTTCCGGCGGGAGGTGGCGTCGTGGTGTCTGCGGGCGGCGTGGGGGAATAATTTAGCCTGGAAGCTTTGTCCCTCGCATGGTGATTAGCGCTAATTGGTGTGTTCCGCTCGCGTAAATCACGGTGGCGTTTTAGGTGGTTGGATTAGAAGCTAAACGTCTAGGATTAGTTGGATCTGTCACCTATGTGTCTTTTTATATTAGTGGTGATGAGGCATAATTTTTTTTGAATCTTGTTTTGTCTATAAGTTTTACAATATCGATGATTTGTTTATATACGAGGCATGCTATGAGTCTTGTCCTATTTCATTTAGAATTTCTATTTACATATCACCATTAAGCAAGTTTAATGTGCTTTACTAACCGCTGAACCTACTCTTGTGTAGACGATGCCGCCGCGCCGCCGCGGGTCGTCCGGCTTCCGCGGTGTTCGGGAGCGGCCCAACGGCACCTAATACGCCGAAATCCGTGTCGGCAGATTTCGGCAGACGCTCGGGACGTACGCCACGCCGGAGCAGGCAGCGCGCACATACGACGCGGTCGCGTGCCGTTTCCGGCGCCCGCGGAGCGAGCTAAACTTCCCGGACTGCCCGGACATCGTGGAGGCGGAGTTCCTCGCGCCACGGCCAACCCTCCTCACCGACAAAGATCGTGACCGCCACCGCCAGGTGCAGCGCCGGATCGCCACCGCCGAGCACGACGAGGAGCTGATGCGTCGGTGGAGCGAGGAGTTCCCGGGCGACGTCGCCGACGAGGAGGCATTCTTCAGGAACCGAAAGGAGCAAAGGTGGGCAGACCGGCGCTGCCGTCGGGAGGCCGCCCAGAGGGAGAGCGAGGAACACTGGACACCGATGATGACAGGTGGTCCGACTTTTTCTATAACAGCAGCTCCGACGACGAGTAGTTTACTCGTGCGACTTGTTCTATCTTTGGTTCTAGTTTGTAATAATAAGACTTCTCTACTAATTGTAACACCGATTTCTCTACTCGTGCGACTTCTGTGTATTTGTTCTTTTTTAATCTACTGTGTCAAATATATCATTGTTTATAATATATCTGTATAAATCCTGTATATATACCTATATTTGTACAGTGGCAGAAATTTAGTGGCGAGAATTCTGTGACGCACCACCCATTTTTCTGGGTGCGCCACATAAAGTCCTTTTTGGTGCGCCACTGATAGGCTTTTCCCAACTAGTGCGTTGGCTGCTTAATCGTATTGAAACGTATGTGAAAAGGCCCTCTGGCTATTACAGGTACATAAGTACATTGCTGATTAAAAATGCAGTGTCGGAAATTGAAGGAAAATAGCAGAGAAAAAGAAACACGCGATGGAAAATATTTACGTTCAATAGAGTGATTTTTTATGCGTATTACACAACAAATAATATACTGAAAGACAAAAACACGGCAGGTGGAACCCTACTTTCCAATGTGTACTCCAACGTCCTTTAATCCAGGTCTATTCCAATCTGTTGGGACTTGACAATTATCGTCCTCCGTCTAGTATCTATGGTCCACATCTCAGACAAAGTATGTATGACATATGTGGATCAGTGTTTAATGATGTACTTATGTTTAGTGTTGATTAAGTCTCGTGCACCAGTATAATTGTTGTCGGTATAACATTTTAGCATCTTGGGACACAAGGATCAAACCAAACTAAGTCCAGTTCAATTACTTCAAACTCTACGCCCGGCTAGTGGGGAGTGTTTTCAGGGCACTTGCCGTCCGTGTGTCAGGGTGTGTCTCTGTTTTGTGGGCCCTCCTGTCGGTATAGTGCCGTGTATGATAGAGTTACCTTCTCTATTTCTCTCGCCGTCGCCTCCCCTCAATCCCCTTTCTCTCTCCCCACCCTAACGCCTCGCCGCCCAGTCCACAACCAAGGCCCTCGTGGTCGCCGGGAAGACCACTGCCGCATCTCGCTACTCTCTCTCCGTCTCTCTCATCTCTCCGCCACAAGCCCCCGGCTGCCGCGACCCCCTCCACGTACGTCGCCGCTGCAGCCACGACGACCCCCTCCGCGCCCACGGCCGCCACGACCAAACCGGCGCTCGACCGCCTCCTCCTCGTTGGCTCCGATCTCGCCGGCCTCGTGTCCCAGGTTGATCCGCCCCTCCGTCCTTCCCTTTACTCGATATCCTCCTATACATAGCCCTCTGCTTCTATTCATACATTCCCGTGGCTTAGTTGCAGCGAAGTTCCCTTATAACCAGGTGCATTTTCCCCACCAAATATTAAACCAGTTGCCACCGAATTATGTTGTGAACTATATATCTCTCTCCTTATGCGTGTCTCAACTCAGTATGTGTTTAGAGCACCCTATTAATTTCCTCTCTTTCGATGTGTGCAGTATGGACATTTTGTAATATGTGCATGCCATGTGTTCGACCAAATGCTTAGGAGAACAGAACAACACACTTGCTTTTATGTTGGTAGGGATTATGGTAGCTCTCGCTGATATGCATTTCATGCGTCATATGTTTTAAAATTGGTACAATTGTGATGAAAACTGATTACATATGTCAACGCATAACCATTAGAAATGCTGTTATATCAGACAATTCCACTGAAGTTCTTTCCCATGTCAAAAAAAAAAACTAAGCTCCTGACAGTGGGTAACATTATGTTATATCTAGCCAAAGGTCCACCAAAGATTGATATTTGTACACTAGAAGGCATTATAGATTTTAACCAGATAGAAAGTATTATCCTCCCTTCTATGTTACAATACTAGAAACAATAATTCTAATACATATGGTACTTCCTGATAAGCCGATTGGTAAGATATATACTAGCAATGTAGATTCATGTGTGTTTACTTTACCTGCTCTCGCTGAAAATAATCAGATGTTCTTAGCAATGTATGCAAATGTTTAGTGACAGAACATGTAAATTCTGAAAATAGTCAGATGTGTCAACACCATAATTCTCAATTATCTGTCAACTCTTAAATAACAAATAGAAGAAGCATCGTTCTGTTGAAAAGGAGTTTACTGCTTGGTTGTCCATTCATTTTCCATTACAAAGGCTGCTGCCAAAAAAAGGAAAAAGGAGGAACTTCTTTTGAAGTTTGGATATATCAAAAATATTCTTTAAAAACGAAAAAATACTGTGTTCAGCCTAGGTTGTATTAGTATATATGTTTTTATACTTTTTCCTACCATAAGTTCATTCCATCATAGACAGTTATCAGTCATAAGTCCTACCTTAACCAATGCCAAACTTGTTGAAACTTCGCTACTGACCAATGGAAACTGCTTTCTTTTCTGTATATGCTGGTCATTTGAGTGCGGTTGTTTGATAAGCTGCAAACACTTGCTTTCATTCTTCATTCATTGCGGCAGAATTATTTTTCAAGCAAGCTGATGGTCACTACTCACTACTGCCACTACAGGTTTTGTTACGGTTCTAATTGTGTGTATGAAATGTCGGTGTTCCAGAATTTGCAGCTCTGATTTTCCTCGCTGCTCTATGGACATATTTGAACATCTCCTGAACAATTTTGTGGTGTCTCTCACCTAGCTCGGACCATTTCGTTGTGATTGGGGTCTTCAATTTTGACAGGACAACGGTTAGCCATGAACATCAGTATCTCCTGAGCTGCGTTTTCGATTGCGCCGTAGTCAGTTTGGGCAGTGTTGCCACGGAAGGTCTCTATTTCAATCTTTGGCATTGACGGATGATGGTGGATAAAAGTCCTCTTTGGAGCAATGGCCTGTTTGAACTGATTCATATCTTCCGGTAGTAGACAGTCCACTTATGTTTTCTGAATCATACTGTTGTGGTGAACTCCTGTGTAATTGTGACATCATTTTCAGGTATCTTGACTGTGCTATCATCCTGGCTAGAACTATATATAGCCATGCCCTCTAATTACTAATGTAGCGAAGTATACCATGTCGGCTATATTTACTACTTTTTAAGGAGTTCCAGCTTCTCCTCTGGATATAGAGATGAAACACCAAGGGTGGACGGTAGACGGAATGGTGAAAAAGGGGAGGCATGGTCGCTGGAGGCACTCCGAAGTGGGTTGGCGAAATCAGAACAAGCATCACCATGCAGAGTGTGGGCATCATGAAGACATGAGTTAAATTCCTCGCTGAAATTTACCAGCTATCTGTACAAACATGTATTGCTTATCACCTGTTTGCTGGAATGCTTGACGGTATCGCCATCTTCGGCAGCCACAGTTATGTCCATGGATACATCATCTTGAATGACTTGATAAGCATGTGGTAGAACTGGTCAAACTGTCAAACAAGAAAAGGGAATACATGATCGTTCCAGCATTTATTTCCCTGTGCTTTGTGCATCAAACCTATAACTGTCTTGATTCACAGTGACTGGTCACACTATGTGCATCAATTAGATTTGTAATCTTGTTGAGGGCACCTTGGCAAACTTTTACTTTAATGTCTGGCATACTGGATAAAAATTTCGTCGAGTTGAATCGGTAAGCTAGCCCATGAATGCTGGCCATGCAGACTGAATTAAGAACATCATTTTACAACAAATTTTATGCTCCTTTTGTACTTTGAATTTACAAACCGCACTCTATTGGCATTTAGATCTTTGCAACTCCGATAAGCATTTGGTCTGTCTAAATATATTTAACATTTGTCGGTATTCAACATCTTCCATGTACGTGCTTCTTATACCTTTTAAAATGACAACATGCACTTGATGGTAGATTGAACAGAGAACGCATTTGTTTTCGTATTGATATTTAAATTTCAGCAAGTCTAAGAATTCATTTCTGAGAAACCCATTAACCTAAATAACAGCTCCCATCCCCCCAAGGCGACGAGTGCAACAAGCAACCAACCGTTTGAGTGCAACATGCAACCCACCGTCAATGCGCACCGTAACGAATCCTCACAGACCATGCCAATCACACCGTCCACTTAAGCACACCTAAGTAGCTAGGTCATCAAAACAAGCTGCTAACAACACATCGGGGCTAGATCAAAACACAAAGATATTCACCTCGCTAACCACAGCAAGTAAGGACGTGAGGCAGCCGGCGCGGTGAAGCGCGCTGATCCGTCTAGTACTAATATATGATCCTATGATACTGATATACTCTCTCCGTCAGAAAATACTTGACCTACATTTATCTAAATGTGAATGTATTTATATGTGTATTAGTGTGTAGATACATTTGTATGTAGACAACCAAATGACAAGTATTTCCGGACTGAGTGAGCGTGGCTAGTATTTCCGATAGATACTGACAGCATTGATCAAATGATTCATTCAGATTGTTTTGTAAAGATATACTCCGTTTTTTAATATAAGATGTTTTAGCTAGTGTACATGTTGTCTAGATACACACAAAAATGAGTGAATATAGACACTACGACATGTCTAGATACGAGTTTGAACATATGAATGTGAAAAAAAATATGCTAAAACGCCTTATATTAAAAATAGAGTTAGTATGTGATTAGATGACAACATAAATAGCTGTGAAATAATCGTTCTAAACCTAGCCAACCACCCCTTCCCCACCGCATAAGTGAAAGTCAAGAATGATGTGATGATGAATATATACGATAGTCCAAAAGAAATAACCATTTTTATTTAAAGGTAAATAACAATATATTTTATAATAACCCCACATTCTTCACAATGCATTACTATTCATTTGATCCTATGCTGTTGATGTCTTCCACAGATCTCCAGCTATCCTAGGATAACTTGGCATGTGAGACCCAGCTCACCACCTGATTACATTAATTGATTCTCTGAGGCACTAAGATAGCAGCGCCGTACTATCTTGTCCATGCTAATCTGCCAACAATACCTAATTCTGGTATGACTACTGGCCCCATTCCTGTACTTATCTAATTATTATTAAAACATTCACTAACATTCTTCCGAACCAAGCAATCCTACTTGGAATTCTTGGGGACAAGGACCGTCGTTTTTTCTCCTTTGCTCTTTCTTAGTGCCAATCTTGCCTTTGCTTGAAAAGAATCCTTGCACCAGTATATACTCCATGCAGGCATGTTGTGCTACATAGTAAAGGAGGTCATTTTGTCAAAGGAGAAAGTGTACTGCACCTGTGCAGTCATATTCCTTGTAGCAGACCGTGTGGTTGTGGCTTGGGAAGTTTCCTTTCACTTTCTTTTTAATTTTGATGGAACTTCCAAGGGAAATTATTCTAATCGGTAGTACGATCAAGACGATTCACCGGACCCCTCCGTAGCCCTCGATCTCGCTTGCATCAAACGACCAATTGTCAGCTTCGTTTTCGTACGTCCCCGTTAATCCCGTGACACACGGCAGTTACCAATCGCCCCCAATTAAAAAAAAAAGAGTTACCAATCGCCCCCAAATCCTCTCCCCGTCGCCATCTTCTACCACGGAGCGCCATGCGCGACGCACGACCTCGCCGCCTCCTTCCTGGTCGCATCCCAGTGTGGATCCGCCGGACGCCGGTTATTGATCTTCCATTTCGTCGCACCCCAAAAAGCCTACCCTAGATGGCTAGATCGATCCCCGTCGCTGACTGCTTCCTACGGCTGCGGCCGGACTTGCCGGCCCGTCGCTCACTGCTTCCTCCGCCGGCCGTCTACCCAAACGCGAGACACTTGAGGAAGCACGACTCGTGCGGCATATTTTTGCACCGGCTTCAGCAGGTGCATCAGGATCGCCTTCTCAACTTGCCCTAGATTTCACCACCTACATCTTTGGAACAGCAGCATGGTAATTTTCGTTTCTAAATTTATATGCTTCCACTAGGTCTCGCAAGTGCTTTCACATCAATATTTAATTGCTACAGATACCCGGTGCTTCATATGCAATATGTGCTTATTTTTTTACAATACAACCATGCTTTTAAGTATGTATCAGTGCTTCTTGTATCCATGCTTCTTATATCTCGTAGCATTTTAAATATTACATCACCTACATCTTTGCAGAAGCAGCAGCAAGGTGTTGTTTATAAATTTATGTGCTTCCACTAGGTCCCAATCTGTCCTCTCACGACCTCTTCTAGGTTTTGGGTCCACCCATTTTCTTGTCACTTGCTAGATTCAGATGTGTACAAATTCAAGCAATTGATATTTGTTTTGAAGCAAAACTATGATGCATATTGAATGATTTTTATTCGATTTCATATGTTTTTTATATCAAGAGCTTTGACTATTGTTGTGGTTAGATAACAAAGCCAACGAATTAAATTGATGGAATTGGGTTGCACATAAGCAAATTTATACATGGACATGTTGGTAGTAAGCATTGCTAATTTTTAGTTTCAGTTTTCCATGCTTCCACTAGTTATTAGTTATGTTGGGATCACATAGTTTCATGCTTCCAAATAGTTTGCATGAACTGAACTATGCTTCCACCTTTTCTTTATTTGCAGTGTGTAAGTGCAATTGTTAATTTAAGCACTGCCTCTCATTGATCCTATATTGGGCACATAGATAGTTAAATTGGTGGCAACCATTGTTATTCTATACTTTCAAATTGTCTGCTTCTACACAAATTATGCTTCTCGGTGTCAATCTTCCCAAATAATACTCATATGTTTCTGTAGTACCGAATGTTTGCTTGTACATAGTTTTCAACAATCAGTAATCGTTTAGCATTCATCATAATGCTTCTTCACCCCACTATTTTAAATTGCAGCACAATCTCCAAAATCACGAAGGAGGTCGAGCCAGCTTATATGCTCAAAAGTCTTTTTGTGGAAATAGATGCTAGGCCGGTTGTGACGGACAGAGCGGAGCGGGAGTCGACAATGTACAAGAGCATGATCTGCTGTCCTAATACGACTGTACAATATGCAACTTGATGGCCGAGTTATCACATGCCATAGAGAAGCAAGTAGGAAGCAATCACAGATTCATTTGAAGCATAGAGTCACATAAAACTGTTTGTGAATAGAAGCTGACTTGTTTGTGAATGGAAGCACGATGATTTTTCTTTGAAGCAAATTGAGCTCATTTGTATTTCCTTTGAAGCATATATAGACCTAATTCCTTTGAAACATGTGTACTCGTGATAATGATTCTCGTTTTACGGAAATAAAATTGCATTTGGCTAGAAGAAAATCTAGTCCATGGAAATTTGTAATGTTTCTGAAACCAAAGTTCCTCTTACACAACAAATTTAATTACATCGAAGCAAATTGGTCGGTAGACGAAAGCATAATTTTTCTGCAAAGAAAACAAATCATTACATGAGTAAAAAAAATGTCTATCACCTCGAAGCAATATATTAAGAAAGGTAACCACGTTACTTGGAAACAAGATTTGCTTCCTAAGGAGGCAAACGGCATTACTTCAAAAGTAATTTTTGATAGAGTAATTATTTCCAAAAAAAATGCGTCATTTTGATACACTAATTAGGTTCCTTAAATTGACAGTTAAATTAGCTTGCTCTAAATCCGCCGTGAAGCATTCAAATTGGCAGTTATTCCCACATGATTATTGCACACATTCAAACCAACCAGCGGCTCACTTTTCTATTTCTCCAACCGATGCTTCAGATTGATCCAATCCAACGTCAGATAAGTGGTCCGATAGGAAGCAAGTTACAGGCGTCCGATCCCTAGCACTGCCCAACTTCCAATGTTAAAGGTTAGTAAAAAGTTAGCTGATTAGGTAGAACCACAGAAAGCAAGAGGGTGGCACTGGTATGGGTGTCTTTGTGACTTCTTTGGGAGAAGGTAGGAGATATGTAACCCCTCGACCCATAGGATTTGCAATTGCTACACATCAGGTCTTACTATGAATACTTGATGTATTAGTGAGCGATCATAATTGGGTTGTTTACGTCGATTCTTGGCGATGATGGGTCTTAAATATCATACTGATATTAGGGGACTGTCTTGTACTAGTAAGTGACCATAGTTGAATTATTTGCTTCGACATTTTTGTTTAGGGGTGGTGCGTCTTAACATTTTGTATACCGATTTATTTTAAAATAATCACCGGTAAAGCACGCATTGATACCGACGCACGACGGAGTGTCCGGGGGATGTGGTTTCTGGAGCTCGGGCGAAATCTCGGTCTTTTGACACCGATGCGGCGACGCCTATGGGCGGCGACGCCTATGGGTGTCGCCATCCTTCTTGAAGGGCGTCGGGTACCTCCTATCCACCCTCGTGGCGTACCGGGGAAACCCTAGAACGCATACCAGGGATGACCCTAGGTTTGGTTCGGGCAGCAGCGGCGTCGTCATCGTCGTTCACCTTCTTGGAGGTGCTGCTTGGTACGCGATGCTTCGGAGGGCTAGGAGAGTGTTGGGAATTCTTCGGAGGGCGCAGCGGTCGCGAGTCATCTATGTTTTCGTCGAGCCGCCGTTGTCGGCGTTTTTCTTCTGTTTTTTCTTTTTGTTTCTTTTGGGCGTGCTTTGTGCTGTTTCGCCCCAGCGGTGATCTCAATCTGTTGTATCGGTGTGGTTGCTATATTTATATAGCGGGGCGCAAGCCTGTTTCGAGGAAGCACGCGTTGATACAACTGTCAGAGAATGTGTTCTACCCTCTAGTGAGCACATAATTTCCCAGAATTCAAAATTTGATTAAAAGGTCCACAAAGCTCTAAAACAATCACATATACTACATGAAAATGTTGTATACATATGAAATTCTATTAAATATTTTGTTTGTCTTAAACATTGCAAATACCCGGTGAACATCTAATTGTGTTATTTTTCAATAGCTCTCTAAAATTTTAAATACGCTTTTGTGCATTTATCTTGAAAAACCAGACCCACTAAACCAAAGATCAATTTTGAGTTTTCGTTGTCTACTAGTGTATACTAGGAAAATATGTAACCAAAAACATATTTAAACAATTCGCTTACGAAACAAAGAAAGAGATCAAAGGATCACAACAACACGTAGACCGCAAACGAGTTCCCTGAACATACACAATTTATATCATATCAATAGTATTTTTAGTCAAAAGAAAATAAAGAGAATAATATTTATCTCGTGTCGTATTTTTTTCATATAAACTAATTTTATTTTCACAAATTATCATGTCCAATGGTCTTATAAACAATGATATGTCTACAAAGTTTTGGCAGGGTGCGGAAATAGATGAACAATTCGAATTGCGTACATTATTAAACATATACGCTACACAGAAAATGCTTGAGGGTATGTTCACTCATATTTTTTTGCATGAGATTTGGTACCTAGTTCATTTACAAGTTTCTTTAACATGAATCACCTTGAATCCGAACACACTCTATAACACTAAGGTCTTAAACAACCCAGATGGATGTTGGGGTATCCTCCTCGTCAGTGGCGGAGCTGCACACTGACTATGATGTCACCTGACATCACAAAAAAGTTGTGAGCATGGAAGAAATTGCTATGGATACATAATAATTGATTCCAAAAGTACGAGCCAATGATCTCATTACCATCAAATTTGAACCTTTGATGACACTAGAATCATGTTCTAGCTCCGCCACTGCTCCTCGTGTGGGCTGCGGGGAGATGATCTCATGAAGCCTTTTAGGCAATCCAAACACGCGTAGGATGCCCATTATCCGCTGTCCTTGGATATGAGAGAAATGGGATGTAAAGCCTCCCATACCGCCACCACTAGGTGGAGTGAGAAGTTGTTGTTATCCTATATTATTGGAGAAGAAAAGAAGAAAATTAAGAGAAAAGAGAAGGAGAAGAAGTTGAAGGAACATGTTAAGACCAAGCAACGAGTGTTCCCCATAAGGTTGCGTAGTCCGGACCTCTACCTTGTCTCTCTCGAGTTGTGGTTCTTTGGTGTGATCGTTTTCAATCTCCATGCATGCCCCCTTTTCTCTAATTCTTATTGCTATATATCATCCATGATCTGCGATATACGAGAGACTCTATTTCTCACTAGAGAAGATCTCATTGTAGCCTAAATTTGTTAATAGTCAGAAAAGGATTGGTGGTTTTCGCGCCCGTTGGTTTCCCTACTCAAAATAACTCATATTTCAAAATATACGCACAAAGTAACAAAATCTGACAAAAGTAAAAAGGCTTTCCATTTGTCCCGTACTCTATATTTCTTTTAACAATCAATACCATGATATATTACAGGGGTGAACAGTACACGGCAGAGATACATGATCTGAGTATCCGATTACAACGATTACAAAATGAAGTCTAAAAGAAACGAGCAAATATTCGAGATCTTTAAACTTTTTTTTCTTTCACGACACAACCTTATGCTTTTCGGAATGCAACGATAAAGAGAGTTCGCCTATGTTTTTTTTACATATAGCGATTCTGCTACGTATTTTGTATCCCAACAAATTATGCCGGGTGCACTCCCTTTGTGTGTTCCGTTCTCTATGGCTGCTCCACAGCTGTCCGTCCGTCTGTTGCTTCTTGTAGCCGGCTAACATCACAACGACCTCAGACGTGCCATGAGTACATCACACATGGAGCTCCTCGCCTCTCCTCCTAATCCTACCAACAACAAACAACATAGTTGACATAAGCCACACGCAATTTGGCGTTATCTTTCAAGATCTCTTATGCTTTTTTTGGGTGCGAAATAGGATCAAGATGACAACACCTTTTCTGTTGCGATTTATAATTATATATATATACACATATATACAAAAATGAATGAATGCTTCTCCAACTGTACTGTATTTAACGCAGGCGAAGAAGCCAATCCAAACCGGCCTGCCCTGCTGTCGTACTCTACGGACGGAGGGAGGGCCTCTCGAAAAGCGCAGAGATTAAATGGCGAATTAGAAGAAGAATTAATCCGGAGTTTTAATTAATAATCTCACCGCTCCTCTCTCTCTCTCTCTCTCTCTAGTCGCCTCCCACCTTGTGTCCTCCTCCTCCCTTGCCGCTCCGCCCTCCAATCCCCCCACACGGACGCACGCTGCAGGCCAGGCCAGGCGAGGCCACCGCGCGACAGTCCCGACGAGGGATCGGCTCGGAGGACGGCCGCCGGACTCGCCGCCTCGCTGCTCACCTCCCTCCCAGGTGGGCCACGCCGCGTCACCTCGCTCCTCCTTCCCCCCCGCCCGCCCCAGTTCGAACGGTGCTAGTAATGCTTCTATTGCGCTCGGGGCGCCGCTGTTCCGTCGCGCCCCCTTCGCCGTCCACGGCTTCCCGATTCCTCTCGATGTTTCTGGGCGTTTCTCCGAACACCCTGTTTGTTTGTTCTCTCTGCTGCTCTTCTCTTCTGTTCTTCCCCACGGGGCGAATTCGGTAGGCAATCGTGTCTGTCTGTCTGACGCCGCGAATGCGGGTTTCCGGATTTTCCTGGGAATTTTTTTCGAAACATTTCATCGTCGTTTAGTTTATAGATTTATTAAATTAATTATTTCGTGCCTTGGTTTGCTCGCGAGATCACGCCCTTCTGATCCCCAATCCTCCGCAGGTCGAATTCGCAGCCGACGGCGCAGGAAATCCCCCTCCGCCGAGACGCCCGAGATTTGATCGACGAAACTCCAATGCGGGCCTCCTCCTCCTCCTCGTAGCCCGGAACTCGGACCCCGCGCCCGTGTCCAGCCGCCGAGAAGATGGCCCGCGCGCGGAAGCGCGACCGCCTGCGGTGGAGCAAGCTCTACACCTTCTCCTGCTTCCGCCACCCGCACGCCGACGAGGGCGGCGCCGGCGGCGACCCCTCCTCCGCCGCCAACGGCAGCCCCGTCGGCGGGCCCGGCTTCTCGCGCGTCGTCCACTGCAACAACCCCGTGCTCCACCGCCGGAAGCCGCTCAAGTACCCCACCAACTACATCTCCACCACCAAGTACAACGTCCTCACCTTCTTCCCCAAGGCCATCTTCGAGCAGTTCCGCCGCGTCGCCAACCTCTACTTCCTCCTCACCGCCATCCTCTCCCTCACACCGGTCTGCCCCTTCTCCGCCGTCAGCATGATCGCGCCGCTCGCCTTCGTCGTCGGACTCAGCATGATCAAGGAGGCGCTCGAGGACTGGCGGAGGTTCGTGCAGGACATGAAGGTCAACAACCGCAAGGTCAGCGTGCACAACGGGGACGGCGAGTTCGTATACCGACACTGGGAGGACCTCTGTGTCGGCGATGTGGTCAAGGTCGAGAAGGACCAGTTCTTCCCCGCTGATCTCTTGCTCCTGTCCTCGAGCTACGAGGACGGCATCTGCTACGTCGAGACCATGAACCTGGATGGCGAGACCAACCTCAAGCTCAAGAGGTCGCTGGAGGTTACTCTGCCGTTGGAAGAGGATGATACGTATAAAGATTTCCGGGGAGTCATCAGGTGTGAGGACCCGAACCCAAGCTTGTACACGTTCGTTGGTAACTTGGAATATGAGAGGCAGGTGTATTCCATCGATCCCTTCCAGATACTTCTCAGGGATTCCAAGCTCAGGAACACCGCATTTATCTATGGGGTGGTCATTTTCACCGGCCACGATAGTAAGGTCATGCAGAACTCAACCGAGTCGCCATCAAAGAGGAGCAGGATTGAGAAGAAGATGGATTTGATAATATACATTTTGTTCACCGTCCTAGTTTTAATATCGCTCATCAGTTCCATCGGTTTTGCTGTGAGGATCAAGCTTGATCTGCCCAGATGGTGGTACTTGCAGCCTCAGAGCTCCAACAACAAATTGGATGATCCAACGCGCCCTGCCCTTTCTGGGATATTCCATCTCATTACAGCGCTCATTCTCTATGGGTATTTGATTCCCATCTCGCTGTACGTCTCAATTGAATTTGTCAAGGTAGCACAAGCACATTTCATTAACCAGGACATTCATATGTTTGATGAGGAGACTGGCAATACTGCTCAGGCCCGTACGTCCAACTTGAATGAGGAGCTTGGCCAAGTTCACACAATTCTGTCGGATAAAACTGGCACTTTGACCTGCAATCAGATGGATTTCTTGAAGTGTTCAATTGCTGGGGCATCATATGGTGTGCGATCTAGTGAAGTTGAAAGGGCTGCTGCAAAGCAGATGGCATCAGGCTCTGATGACCAAGACATTCCTGTAGAAGATGTATGGGAGAATACTGAGGATGAAATTCAGTTAGCGGAAGGAGTTACCTTCAGTGTGGAAAAGACCCAAAAGTCCTCGATAAAAGGGTTCAGTTTTGAGGATGACCGTCTTATGCAGGGGAACTGGACCAAGGAACCAAATTCTTCCATGATTCTTCTGTTCTTCCGGATACTTGCTCTTTGTCACACCGCAATCCCTGAGGTGAATGAGGCTACAGGTGCTCTTACCTATGAAGCAGAATCACCTGACGAGGGGGCTTTTCTTGTGGCAGCCAGAGAATTTGGATTTGAATTTTTCAAGAGAACACAATCGAGTGTATTCATCAGGGAGAAATTCACTTCTTCTAATGGGACAACTGATAGGTTGGAATTGTATTTCATATTGCATTTGTCCTTAGCTTTTATATCTTTGACTCGGAGTCCTTAGCTTTCCTGATCGCCTTTTACTCATTTATCTTCATCCTCGATTGGGATTTCTTAGGGAGTTCAAGATTCTCAATTTATTGGAATTCAACAGCAAAAGAAAGCGAATGACAGTGATTCTGAAGGATGAAGATGACCGCATTTTTCTTCTATGCAAAGGAGCAGATACGTAAGATTTTTGCCAAATAAATTTATTTTCTGAGGCTTATGTTGTCAGCTGTTACAACAACATGTAGTGTTCAGATTTTTGACATCTGCTACTTTGTTAATGATAATCTAAAAAGATGAAAAATTAAGAAATCCCACCAAAGGAGTAGCGTGTACACTTGATTTCAGACTAGGTACTGTCTACATGGCTGTTTATACTTTAGCTGACTGTCTTCTGCTGTCTGTTTGTTCAAACTGAGCAGCATTATATTTGATAGACTAGCAAAAAATGGAAGGTTGTATGAGCCAGATACAACCAAGCATCTTAATGAGTATGGTGAGGCAGGCTTGCGGACATTAGCGCTATCATACAGAATGCTCGAGGAATCAGAATATGCTTCTTGGAATGCTGAGTTTCTTCAAGCAAAGACATCTATTGGGCCTGATAGGGAATTGCAACTCGAGCGGGTCGCAGATTTGATTGAAAGGGAACTGATCCTTGTTGGTGCAACAGCAGTAGAGGACAAATTGCAACCAGGGGTAAGAATGACTGGTTGATTCTTACTAGTAGTTAACTTATGTTGCTGGTCCTGCT
The DNA here is from genome assembly GCA_026929855.1 of Poa annua. Lineage (NCBI taxonomy): Eukaryota > Viridiplantae > Streptophyta > Magnoliopsida > Poales > Poaceae > Poa > Poa annua. Next base: position 93,097,020 of record CM049437.1, read on the forward strand.
ATCATACCAGTAGCTGTTTTTACTCATTATGTTATTTCTCTTGTTTTATCAGGTTCCTCAATGCATCGATCGTTTGGCACAAGCAGGTCTCAAAATCTGGGTTCTAACGGGTGATAAGATGGAAACTGCAATTAACATAGGGTACGCTCTTTAAGAGTTATGCTTAAGAATATTGTCTGCAATCCCACATACACATTTAGCATAATCTCTTTCTGGTTCTTGTTAAGAAATTAGTGTGTTTCCTCTGAACATTTTGTCCATTCCTTCTTTTCAGATATGCGTGCAGTTTACTTAGGCAAGGCATGAAGCGGATATCCTTGTCCACAACAGCTGGTGACCAAGTAGCCCAGGATGTACAAAGGGTACGTTTGCACAACATTTTCTCTGGAACTGTACACGAATTTGGTCTGCATGGTAGTTCCCTTTGCTTTGTATTCACCTTCGGAACCTGAACAGGCTGCAAAGGAGAGTCTCATGTTGCAAATCGCCAATGGTTCACAAATGGTCAAGCTAGAGAAGGATCCTGATGCAGCATTTGCTTTAGTTATTGATGGAAAAGCTCTCACATTTGCTTTGGAAGATGACATGAAGCATATGTTCCTGAATCTTGCAACAGAGTGTGCTTCTGTCATATGTTGCCGTGTGTCTCCAAGGCAAAAAGCACTGGTAACTTCATCTATCGCCAATCCACAGTCTTAGTTTTAACATAATTATGTGCAGAATTTGCTCATCTTTGCTCTGCAGGTGACCCGACTGGTCAAGGAAGGTATTGGAAAAACCACTTTAGCAATAGGTGATGGTGCAAATGATGTGGGCATGATTCAAGAAGCTGATATTGGTGTTGGCATAAGTGGGGTCGAGGGCATGCAGGTCTGTTTAGCTTATTACATGATTCACTCAGGAATTAGTGCATTGCTAGAAGATGCATCAACAGTTTGATTATAACTGACAATGACTTATTTCCTTTGGCCAGGCTGTGATGGCAAGTGACTTCTCTATTTCCCAGTTTCGGTTCCTTGAGCGACTCCTTGTTGTACATGGCCATTGGTGTTACAAGAGAATTGCCCAAATGGTGTGATTCAGAGCGCTTGATTTATTTGTTGCATTTGAATTATATTGTTTCAAATATGTGAAATGATGTTTTCTGACTCCTCTTCTGTCGAATTGCAGATCTGCTACTTCTTTTACAAGAATATTACCTTTGGACTTACAATATTTTACTTTGAGGCATTTGCTGGATTTTCTGGGCAATCAGTTTATGATGATTGGTTTATGCTGCTTTTTAACGTTGTTCTTACCTCTCTACCTGTTATATCACTTGGAGTATTTGAGCAAGATGTTTCTGCTGAAATCTGCTTGCAGGTATGTCATAGAATATGTAACTTATTTAACCATGAGCTTCCAACCAACTATCTGTTTAGTCTCATCTGGGAGTTAAATAGTATGGCACTACTGTCAGGTACCAGAATAACAATGTTATGCTATGCCTGTTTAAGAAAAGTATAAACACATTGTTAATACTTGGAATTACTATCCATATTTTTTTCATGTTCTTATAATGTTTGGGTACACTTGCACATAAAAATTAATTCTCCTTCAGTATGTCTATTCATATAGTTCGGTTTAATGTGCATTTACTTCCATTTGCTTCATTCTTCAATAGAACGACTCATAATTAGATTATCTAGTTCAAGTATTCATCCACAAGTCATCCTAATGGAAGGCACAATTCACCATGGATTTCCAAGTAAATTTATATTTATTTTTGCTATTGTCTAATGCTGGGTGATACCAGAATACTTATGCATCAGGCAGTTTGCACCAACAGGACTGTTAGTTAATTTTATCTGGATATTTGCCAAAGCTACTATGCCCTCTTATTACACTAATGTGGCATAAATTGCAATTTGCAGTTCCCAGCGTTATATCAGCAAGGACCAAAGAACCTTTTCTTTGACTGGTACCGGATTTTAGGATGGATGGCGAATGGCCTCTACTCATCTCTGGCAATATTCTTTCTCAACATCTGTATATTCTATGATCAAGCAATCCGTTCTGGTGGACAGACTGCCGACATGGCTTCAGTGGGAACCACCATGTTCTCCTGCATCATCTGGACTGTAAACATCCAGATTGCTCTGACAATGAGCCATTTCACCTGGATTCAACATGTGTTTGTGTGGGGCAGCATAGGGACCTGGTATCTCTTCATTATCATGTACGGGATGGCTTTGAAGTCCCGTGATAACTACCAGATCATGTTGGAAGTTCTCGGGCCAGCTCCCTTGTACTGGGCAGCGACGCTTCTGGTGACCGCTGCTTGCAACATCCCCTACCTGATTCACATATCCTACCAGAGATCGTGCAATCCACTCGATCACCATGTGATTCAGGAGATCAAATACCTGCGGAAAGACGTGGAAGACCAAACAATGTGGAAGAGGGAGCGGTCTAAGGCTAGACAGAGGACCAAGATTGGTTTCACCGCGAGGGTGGATGCAAAGATTAAGCAGATAAAGGGGAGATTGCATAAGAAAAGCCCATCGTTAACTATCCATACTGTAGCATAGAGTATCTCTGAGTTGTCTGATAGTCTCGTCGGCAGTAGTTGTTGCCTTACTTGCTCCTGCAAGGCAGTGGTTTTGGCTTCACCGAGCGTTAAGGCGTTTTTCTTTTTTCTTTGCCCCGCCTAATTTTTTTTTTTTTTTTTTGAGGCTTACCCCGCCTAATTTTTTCTTTCAATTTGTTGATGTTCTTTTGTCTTGTCCATTTGTGTAAGAAATGTTGGGTTGTAATTGGTGGTCTTTACCCCCCCTGAGTAGAAGTTCCGAAGCCAGGCTTGTAAAAAGTATAGCTCCTTTCAGTTGGAGAAACAACCTACTGAGATAGCTGACAGTATATGTATAACTGCAATTTTGACTATCCTCGTGCTGCAAGTATTTGGGATTGTAATCTGAAATAATGGTAGTAGTAGCTCCTCTGCCACTGCCCACTGAACGTAGCGTAGCAATCTTTTCATTCTTCTTTTGAGTTGCAGAGCAATGTATTCTCTCCTCTACTTATGCGATGCTATTTGCCTGCATTGCGGCGGATGTCTTTTTGTGATATATACACTCTGTCCAGCACCTCAAGTGACCGGGGATGTATCTAGTGCCATACTACCTGGCTGTGGCTCTGGTACATGTGTATGTCAACTGGGTATTTTATATGTATCAGTTATTATTATTTCTGTCATGCACTGGTCATACTACATTGTCTACATCCATGATTTTTTTCAGAAACCTTTAAAATTTAAAAATATGATTTTCGAATTTTACAAAATAAAGGGATTCATCTAACTCACCTCCATTTATACACTCTCCGACTCTCGTGAAAATGGCTCTTCCTATAAAGACCACCTGACCCCAAATCCTCCAAGAGAGCAATGAGGACAAGACGGTCGTGACCCAAATCAAGCAATCCTATGGCATGGTAGCTGGCTGTTACAGGTGCTGGCGAATATTTTCATTAGCTATATAATTTAGCTTTCAAACTTGGTCAATTTGCCTCACCCGCACTCTAAGTTAGAGTCTCTAACGGTTCAACTGCGGTTATTGCTCGACATATTTTGCAAGCTTGCCTTGATTTCCTGTCAAGCTTATTTGTGATTCGACTTCCCTGGGAAAAACTGCCCTAGTGTTTCTTTCAGCGCAAAGATCGCACGAGTTAAGCATGGCGAGGGAGGTCAAAACTTTTCTCAGGGTGACGGCTTCGAAATGGACATGTATTTTGTGTTTTCTACTCGTAGGAGACCGAGACATGGATTGCATGTGATTGAAAATGTCTCTCATTTGGACTTTGACGATTTGTGGATCTATTGGCATGTACTCCTACACGGCACCATGTATACACATGATAACATTATTCAACTAGTTCTGAATAATAGCATGTCCAGTCCAGCAACATTACATGAAGTGTCTCCAGAATTTCAACATCCAAACAGTATAAACATATTTCTAGCTACAAAGTACTACTAATACTGATAGAGGAGCCTAAGGATCCGAGCAACTGATACTGATAACCACAAGGCCTGATAGACTGGAGTTGCCCTGCAGATAAACATACCCTGCAGATGCAGATTAGTCAGTTCAGAACAAGCAGAAATGGACAGGTGGTGGGCGAATTAGAAAAGGGAATGTTTCTTGCTTTTTCTAACCTGTCATGCTTCTTGCTTGTTCTGTATGCAGCAAGGGCCGACCTAGAGTGCAGGGCAGAGGGGCGACCACCCTGGGCCCCCGATTGGTAGGGCCTAACCAAATAAATACATGTATACACTGATACATTTAAAGAAAAATAAAATAAAGATTTAATTCAGCTACGGCAAATCCCACAACCGGAAAGAGCTCATTGTTTAGATCAGGTAGCAATGCTGTTAAAGTTTTGGGTGGTACATCATGAAGAGGATGAACATTTCAATGCCAACGACAACGATGACTAGTCAACGAACGATGTAGCACCAAGTCATGTAGCACAAGAACATGATGCATTTTGGTGACAAAATGATTGGCACACGTGACTATACCTGCCATTTCTTGGGCCGGGCCTAAAAAAGCCCGACGCGGAAAAGTTCAGGCTCGAGCCCGTCCCGACCCGACTGTCGGGCTGCAAAATGAGGCCCGAGCCCGAAAAAGCCCGACCGGCCTGGCCCGACTCTTCCTGTTTTTCTGTTTTTGCAAGGCCCGAGCCCGGCCTGGCCCGACCGTCGGGCCCGAAAATCAGGCCCAGGCCCGGCCCGGTGGTCACCCGGTATTTTCGAGCCGGGATGCCCATGCCCAGGTCTACACGTGACTACCGCAATGGGGGCACTCGTTCCCACCTGGCAGTGGCATCAACAAGGCATGTCAAGAGACTAACCTAGACATCGTGCAAACATGACAACCACCACGTTACTTGAGAGTATAGGACCCTAAATAATAGAGTTATTCTCACAATCATCGTATATTTATCTATTATATCCTAAACAATATTAATTAATATTAAAAAAATATTTGTCAATAAGAGGAAGTCTTCACAAGAGACCGTGTGGGAAGACAAACCGTGTATCGCGTAGGTAAAAACTAGTTGGTTTTCCTGCGAAAAAAATGCAATCTGATTAGAACCGTCAAATTTAATTAGACCGTTAGTCTCTCTTTAGAGGGAGCCCTATAGTTCGCAGTGAAGGTATAATAACTATTTTTCAGTTTTAAAATATTATGCGCAACTTTCTATTTGAGAAAGTTACATGAGAAGTTCTTAATAAATCAAATCGTATAAGTGCAAAAGTTATGGAATCTATATGAGTGACCCTCTTTTTTATGACCTGGAGCAAAGCCCAAAACGAACCCTCTAGTAAATGCCGGAGGACGCGTTCAAAAATTGATCATTAGTGGTTAGTTTAAATGTTTATACTTTAATATCAAGTACATAAAATGCATGTGTTGTGGGATTGTTATTCAACACAATACAGCTTATTACATAGAGTCAAGCTATATACTCTAGAATTTTCTATAAATTTGCTTATAAGTTGATACAATACAAGTCAGTATTAAGATATTTGTTAGAGTATAGTCAATATATATGTCTCAGGAATATTAAGAATAACTAATTCTTAATTGTACATCAAAAAATAGTAGGCGTAGAATTTTTTCAGTTTTTTTGCTTATGCAAATTTATATTTGATGTACCTTACAATACATAAAAGATACACATAAGATTTATATTGAGTTTAGTTAATTGTGAAAACATATTTAGAAGTATAATATGTGCCAAAAAAAGAGAACATGTATACTATAAGATTATAATATATAATAAAATTATGTTATATTTAAGTACAAGAGTTTAATATAATTATATTTATTAATTAATTTGCCCCGGGCCCAAAAAATATTTTGGACCGGCCTGTATGCAACTTAATAGCGTCTTCTTCATTCCTCTGCACAAACAAGTGATGACGAATTAGAAAAGGGAATGCAAATTTATTTTATATATGATTCGTTCATTCAGCTATGTCAAGAAAAACTCACTTCCACGCGCGACAGAGAATAAAACTAACGATGCAGATGACCGGGGCAAAGCCGAAATACTGAATGGCATATAGTGAGTTTGCCGGACGGGTGGCAATGGTGAAGACGATCGTCAGTGCGAAAAGGTTCACGACTGCGATTATCTACAAGTTCAATCAAGTATCAAGGCAGATTTGTGATTACTTTTCAAAACCATTCTAGTAAATGCTTTATTACAAGTAATGCTTGCATTTGATCAGAAGTGTGATAACACTTCTCGTGAAAGACCATAATCATGATCATCACAGACATCATGAATGTGGTACTACATACAATCTGGTAGAGGCGGAGCTTAGTTGATGCCGGGGGACCACCGAACCCCCCCCCCCCCCCCCCCTAGCCCATGAATTTTTTGCAAAAAATCAGTTCATTTTTGCCCCGGGCCCAAAAAATATTTTGGACCGGCATTGTATGCAGCTGAATAGCGTCTTCTTCATTCCTCTGCACAAACAAGTGATGGCGAATTAGAAAAGGGAATGCAAATTTATTTTATATATGATTCGTTCATTCAGCTATGTCAAGAAAAACTCACTTCCACTCGCGGCAGAGAATAAAACTAACGATGCAGATGACCGGGGCAAAGCCGAAATACTGAATGGCATATAGTGGGTTTGCCGGACGGGTGGCAATGGTGAAGACGATCGTCAGTGCGAAAAGGTTCACGACTGCGATTATCTGCAAGTTCAATCAAGTATCAAGGCATATTTGTGATTACTTTTCAAAACCATTCTAGTAAATGCTTTATTACATGTAATGCTTGCATTCAATGGAAAAGAAGATTTTTTTCAGATTTTGCTCTCTTGGTTCATAGGACCAAGATAGATTTGCACGAATTCATTGTAAATCTCTCAAATAATCTTTAGTGCACTTCTCTAGTATCTCTAGAAACTCTATCTAGGTTGGCTCCTCAGCCACCTTCAGTTGTAATTATGTACATTCTTGTGTTCTGATTTTTATAAAGTTGGGATGGAGGCAGTAGGGGGAACCCCCTACTGTCATAAAGTTTCAAAAAAAAATGCTTGCATTCGATCAGAAGTGTGATAACACTTCTCGTGAAAGACCATAATCATGATCATCACAGACAGCATGAACGTGGTACTACATACAACCTGGTAGCAAGCAAATTGCACCGGGTATTTCACTGACATTACCGAGTCACCGATCGCCACTCAAATTGCACTGGGTACTACATACAACCTGGTAGCATGAACGTGGTACTACATACAACCTGGTAGCAACCATATTTTGCAAGCTTGCCTTGATTTCCTGTGAAGCTTGATTCTACTTCCCCTGCAAAAACCCTAGTGTTTCTTTCAACGCAAAGATCGCACGAGTTAAGCATGTTGAGTGAGGTCAAAGCTTTTCTCAGGGTGACGACTTTGAGATCTACATGTATTTCGTGTTTTCTACTCGTAGGAGACCGAGAAATGGATTACATGTGATTGAAATTGTCTCCCATTTGGACTTTGACAATTTGTGGATCTAGGCATGTACACGCCACCATGTATAAAGAGGCGGAGCTTAGTGGATGGCGGGGGGCCGCTGCCACCCCCCCAACCCATGAAATTTTTGCAAAAAATCAGTGCATTTTGGCCCATTTGGCCTCCTCCTCGGTGTATTTTACAGACATTACCGAGTCACCGGCGGTGTGCCCGTTTGGCCCAGGGAGGTCATCCTGGAAGGTGCCTCCAGACATCGTCAGGACACCTGCGATCGCTGCCGTGGCTACTAAACTTGTCACCACGAGGAGGGAAGCTCGGCTTTCTTTAATGGATTTTTTAGCGCTTGTAACCCTGAATCTTGTTATGTGACAGGAACACACACCTTCGCGGACAAAACCTTGTACATTAGCAGAGATCTCGTGCATCACCACGGACATACCTTCGATCGCCGCTAAAATCTTTTTCAACGTCACTGAGTCGGAGAACGCCGAGTCCTCCTCCCCGGAGAACGCTCGCCGAGTCCGAGAACTCTGATCGGGCTCAATCTCGTGGTTGGAGAACGCCTCCCGACGCTTGTCAGCTTCCTCGTGCAGCTCCACCGCGGAGTCCTCCTCCTCAGCCTTGTCAGCTATGTCCACCTGCACGGGAAAAAAACAGAGAATGGTTAGATGTGCGGCGGTCGTGGGCGTTCTGGCCACGCCTTGGGGCGAGTTGGGTTTACCTGCACCTTATCATCGGTGCGCGTTGGGGCAAATTTGCCTCACCCGCACTCTAAGTTAGAGTCTCTAACTGTTCAACTACGGTTACAAATCAGTGTTTTGGCCAATTTTTATAAAAAAACAGTGATATATGACCCATTTGCCACCCAATTCTGATCCAGTTTACCTATATAGCCCAATTGCGCCCCCACTGCATGTATACACACGATAACATTATTACAAGATAAAGACCATAATAATAATCACTCTTTTGGCGGTGTGTAGAATGAAATCTACTCCAGAATCGAATGTGATACCACTGCACTGCGGAAAGCCGAAAGGCACACGGAAAATCAAGAGCAAAGCTCGCACTCGCACACTTGCATAGTTTGCAACTTTGCAGAGAGAGATAGACGGCACGGATCGCGGTGCACATCCAACGGTCGGAAGCGAACTCGCGCGGGCAGCCTGGCCACCCACGGCACCGACCACCGAGCTAAAAATCCCGTCCCGGCCAGCTCGCCGCCACCACTCCCCTTTCCTTCTCTCTCGCTCGCTCGCTCGCTCGCCTAGGGTTTGCTGCTCCAGCGAGCCACGAACCCTAAACCCCACTCATCACTCCCCTGCCGGCAGAGCTCGGGCTCCTGCCAGCTAGATCAGCTTGCTACACTTCGCCGCCCGCTTCGGTGGTCCCCGCAGCTCGGTGGTCGGGGCGGCAGCATGGCGGGGTACGAGGAGGAGAACCAGTACCCCGTGACGGGCTACGAGGAGGAAGAGGAGGAGGACCCGGAGGAGTTTGAGGAGGAGGTCGAAGAGGAAGTTGAGGAGGAGGTTGAGGAAGAGGAGGAGGAGGAGAGGGCCGCCGCCCCCGAGGGAGCGCGAAGTGGCGGCGGCGGCGGAGGAGGGGAGGCCGGTGGTTATGGGGAGGCTGGCGGCGAGGAAGGCGGGGAAAGGGCCGTGACCGCTGAGCCTGCCGACGGGTCGGGGTGAGTTCTCCCTGCGCTTTTTAGGGTTTGGCTTGCTCTGCCGGATCGGAATGGTTGAGGTGTATGTACTGTAGTTAACACGTTTTGGTTTGGTGTCTGTGCTTCTCTACAGGAAGGTTTTCGTTGGGGGTGTAGCCTGGGAGACGACCGAAGGTAGAGGAACGAGTATATTCTTGTGTCGGAAGATGATTTGTTTTAGCAGAGGGAGGGCGGTTTTAGCCGTGTCTGAATTAAATGTTCCTACCTGTTGGTGATTACGAGCATTTGAATAGACTACAGTAGAAGAAATGTAGCTATGTGCATTAGAATTTAGATAAACGTAATAGAGACTGCTTGGTCCTCTATCGCTTAGTTTCCATATATTAAGAAGTATTCAGCTGTAGAGCTTGAATTAGGATCACTGATGTGTGCTATTCTCCTAATGCTTTCGTAGTGTGCCCATTTGTTAATCAAGAAAAAAGGGGCCAAAGCAAAAACATCTGGCCTCATCTTTCTTGTTGTTCTAACTTGAGCCATACTTGTAATATTAACCATTAAATTCAGCATTCCTAGCTGCTTGGCTAGCTTGCTTAGATGGAATATTGATTTTCATAAATGATGCCTTCATAAAGAAGCTACTTTATCTGGGCGCATTTTGTGTGATATCTGTGAGACCAATCCATTTTGAGATCCATTAAGTGTTGGAATTCTAAATTTTATCTTACAATGTCCGCACAAACCGTGTCTACCATGCTGCATTAATTCAGATCCAAATTTTATCCACACATCAAGAAACAAAAACAATAAATTCGGCTCTACATAGTAGTTAATTCAGAAAAACCGTTTTGCATGTTTTGAAGCTCAAATTCTTATGTTGCATTAAGTTGGGAAAGGGTTAAGGGCCTTGATCCAAAATGAGATAATTTGGGTAGGTATGTTTGAAGACCGAGTGATGAGTGACGAGTGGGATGCATGTTGGAGTGCATGACATGGTGATAACCGTTGGTTGCACTACATCACCGAGGGTACTGCACTTCCCTCGACAATCTGGTGGCAGACCAACATATGATGTTATTTGTGTCCAACCAATGGTTCCAATGTATCCCACTTTCAGATTTTTTAAATGGTTGTGCTGTTTCATTTATTTACTTGGCACAGTAGTTTGATATATGAGTAGTTGTAGTATTGATGTCACAGTGATCAATTTCAGCCTGATAAGGGGTGCTGTTCTTCTAACGGGATAGCATATGAGACTTGTCTTTTAATGATACTTTAAACCTGTTCTCAAGCTGTCTATGAATCTGTTACAAGGAATGCAACTCCTGTGTTTGTTGCAAACTTATAACTGGTGGACCTTACCCGTTACCAATCATCGGCAAAGAAGGAAGAGTCTATCTTGGCATTTATTTCACTGAGAAATTAGGAATTCATTATAGAAAATTATCGATTTAACTTTTGCCTGGTAGAGCTTACCAGTTACCAATCAACTGCAAAATAAGTAGAGTAGAATGTGGACATTTCATTTTAGTAAGAAACTAGGAATTCTTAAGAGAATAGTGTTAATGCTTTCAATTGGTTCCCATCAATAATGCCTAGATACCTCCGTTTCGTATATTGCTTTTCTTCCCTATGAAATTCATTTGTTCTACCTGGCATTCTCATCCCTTATTTGTTTGTGTGCAGAAACATTGACCATTTTCAGAAATATGATCTGTAACTGATGCTTCATTTGTTTTTGTGTAGAAAAATTCGCCAAGCATTTTCAGAAATATGGAGCTTTAATTGATTCCGTGATCATGAAGGACAAGCATACCAGGATGCCTCGTGGATTTGGATTTGTTACATTTTCTGATCCATCTGTGATTGACAGGGTTCTGGAGGATGAACATTCTATAGATGGAAGAACGGTAAGGCCTCCTGTGTAGCTAGGTGAAGTGGCTCTTTGATTGTAACACCAACAACTAAAACATGCGAACCTGAATGGAGTCTGTTCTCACTCACGTTTTTTATCTGTTATAAGGTTGAAGTCAAAAGGACTGTGCCAAGAGAGGAAATGTCAACAAAAGAGGGTCCTAAGACAAGAAAGATCTTTGTTGGTGGTATTCCACCATCTCTAACTGAAGGTAGTTAACAAATATGTGTGTTTTTGTTTTTTGTGACATTTTTTTGAAGTTTAGAACTCCAGATGTGCTAGTATTAAAGTAAAACCCAGTTGAGTACTCCTAATATTTACATATGTTGATAATATTTGATTCATACGCAAAGCATGCCTGTCTTTGATTCTCAGGCAAGTTAAAGGAATACTTCTCCTCATTTGGGAATGTGGCTGAGCATCAAATCATGGTTGACCATAGCACAGGCCGTTCACGAGGCTTTGGCTTTGTTACCTTCGAAAGTGAGGACGCTGTTGAAAGGGTTATGTCAGGGGGGAGAATGCATGAACTTGGAGGGAAACAGGTCACAATCTTTCCTTTGTTATCAATTTCTGTGATAATAATAAATTACTATTCTCACTTGATTGCGCTTATTAGATTCATTAGCAAATATTGTTGTAAAATATTCAACCTGTCATCACATCGTTTTTAAACTGCTAGCATGTAGTCTCAGTCCCATGGGTTGTTATTTAGTATCGAGGTAGTTTAATGTGTAAAAGTTACCGTTATTGTGACAGATAGCCTAATAGCATTTTTCAAGATTTGTAATGTGTACCAGTACCAGGGTTGCTCAGAATGCATTAGTCATGTTAACTCTAGTATCTATTTAGCTAATCCCTTGTTCTAGGATGAAAGAAACTATTGAGTATCACGGTATTACATCTTCGCTTAATTTTCATTCTACTTTCAAGAGAATGTTTACTTGGGCAGTGGTGTTCTTTTTGCGGAATGAAGCAATATTACATTGCTGTTAATTACCTTAAATTGTTGTGACGAATTCCTTTCACTTGGATTTTGCAGGTTGAAATAAAGAGGGCCGAGCCAAAGAAACCTGGTGGTGGTGATTCGAGTTCTAATGGGAGATATAGTCATGGCGGCGGTGGCCACCGTAGTTCATACCGCGGAGGAGGTGGTGGTGGCGGCGGTGGTGGAGGCCGTTCTGTAAGCAGCAGCAGCAGTGGCAGTGGCTATGGGTATGGAGCTGACTACCGAGCAGCTGCAGCAGCCTATTATGGTAGTGCAGGATATGGTGGCTATGGTAGAGGCTATGGCGCATATGGAAGCAACCCTGCCTTTGGGTCAGGTTTTGGCTCTGGTTATGGTGGTTCCATATATGGAGCAGGTCCGTATGGTGCCTATGGGGCATACGCAGGTGCCTACGGGGGTGGTGCATATGGCGCACCTGGTGGCTATGGTGCCACTGGTGGGTATGGTCCCTATGGGGGAGCTGGAAGCATGGGTGGTGGGAGCGCGAGTGGCCGAGGCTCGGGCAGGTACCACCCATATGGAAAATGAGTTCACAACGAATTCCTAAGATCTGATGACAAACCTATACATTCCACCCATTCTGCTATTGAGAATTTGGAGCACTCCATTGACCATGTCGAATCAACATCATTAGAACACTTTTCATTATCGTATTGTGTTGCATTGTGTCAGGCAACATGAATGTAGATTCTAGTTGCTGAAACCTGAACCAGCCTGAGCATTATGTAGAATCTTAAGCTACAACACTGTTGTATTCATTAGCGTACTATGAAGCCTTTAGAACCCTTGAACTTGAACTCAACTTTCTGGTAGGAACAGCTATGTTTGATGTCATGATGTAGTACCATGTACTCCCTCCGTTCCAAATTAATTGACTCGGTTTTAGTACAACTTTATACTAAAACTGAGTCAATTAATTTAGAACGGAGGGAGTAATAGTCTCACAAAGCGCCTAACTGGTTGCATCTGTGCTTTTGAAGAGATTTGACTTCTAATTGGATAGCCATGTCTCTATTGCATTTTAGTCTGCTCGTATCTGTGACCTGAATCATTGGACTCTGCCTCCCTCGGTGGCATTTATCTGCATTGAACACATACTCGAATATTGCAAGTCTTCCCCAATTTTTTGCCTAAGCAGGTGGGGTTCAAGATTAATCAGTAGACAAAATCCACGTACTGATATCTCGGAGAGCATCTGCTGTAATAACTTGCAAGAGCTGGGATGTAGTTTTGATACAGACTACAATGTAGCCTGGGATGGTGATCCACGCAGTTCATTTCTTTTGGAAATTGTTAAGAGATGTAATTCTGCTAGAGCATGTAGGCGAAAAACTATCAAGGTTCAAAACGATGAAACTGAGAGCTCCTTTGATTCAAAGGAGGACTACAATAGGAATTTTGGTTCTTAGAAATTTTTCGGTTGTGGGTTGCTTGATTCATAGGATTAGAATCATTTGAAATTTTCCATATGATTCCATCACTGCTTTAAAGGAAAATTCTTGTAGGTTCTAAGTCTCGTATGATTCAAATGGTTATAACACTCTAAATGCTGCATGCTTTTATTCTTTGATAATCCAGATATCTCCAATGCTCCCCCCACCCCTGGCCCCACCAATCAGACACGAAAAGTGTCCATTTTGTGCGCACATGTCAACGAACCATGTCTTTTGGGGTGGGGGTGCACCAAATGACACACTCCATTTTCACAAAAAGGAAACAACATAAAACATAACTGTATATAAACTTAAAACATAGTTCAACACAACCAACTAAAAAACATACAAAAATAAAAATATGAACCTTATCAACTGTGTTCTGGGTCTTCGTTGGTGATCTTGCTGCTTCGATGGCCTCCTACACCGGTGGCCTAGTCGTCCTCAATCGTCACAACGACGTGTGGCCTGGCAAGCGCGGGTGTTGCAGGTAGAGTTGTCGGCAGCGCATGTGATGACCAGGCCTGCATATCCCGCTACTCACGGTCCACAGCGACCACCCCTCTGCCGTGGGCCTTGCTGCCTACTTCGCAGACTCGCAGAGTGCCCTCGCCAGATCAGGCCGCACTCTGAGATCGGCGAGATTGGGCACGTCGATGGTGGCTAGGAGTCGGGGTCTATCTCCTTCGCGGGCACAATGTCCTCCTTGACGGCGTCGAAGGTGACATACGACTCGGGCTCCTCCTCGTCCATGTCGTCGTTGTTGTCCACCACGGGGTGATCCGTCCCATGTGCCTAGGTCCTGAAGTAGGAGTGGTGACACTCGTCATGGTCTACCTCAAACCATCAATCCAATGGATCGGAATCGATGGCGTATGTCGGATCGTGAAGGAGGTCAGGTGGGAGGAAGGAACATTGCCAGGAATATCTCAGTGCTGCGGTCGGCCAAAACTGGGAACAACTGGCATCAGACTACGTGGCCGATTCAGATGCCAGCCGTCCGGGAACTGCACGTCGCACCACCGAAGTGGTTCCGTGATGTCCTAGTAGAGCTGGGCCACCAGGGTTGAAACCTTCACATTGCCCCGCACGACAACCGAAGAGTACCCGACCTCGTTTTCGTTGCGGACGGGCTTCCACTACAAGGCCTTCATGGCCGGCGGCGGGGAGCTCGGGATAGGGTTTGGTCGTCGGGAGCTCAAGCTAGGTTTTTGGTGCTAGAATTTGGTCGCGTCTAGTGGGGACGGGAAATGGGGACTGGAATGAGATGGGGACAACAAGTCAACAACGCGTTTTTTCAACTACTACGAGGATCTCCACCGCTTATCATAACCGTTGGTTTTGCATCCTATGTACGATATTATTCGTACTAATTGATGTGTTAAAAAATAGAAAATTATGTTATTGCGTGATTTTAAATTTTTTTGTCAATGCATCTACACAAACTTCACGTTCCTACACGAAGCTAAAATAAATGAATTATTTTAATTCATAAATTTATGATAATGTATTGAAATTTCAAAATTTATTAATCATTTGTGCAGAAATCGTAAAACACTTTAAACAAATGAGATAAGTGGAGGAGATCCACATAGTGGTGGAGTTGTATTTTCCTGGACGGGCCCCGATCCCCATTAAAAAGACGCGGCGAGGTAGATGAGTAGGCGATGTGTCATTGGCAGTTGGCCCATACCAACGTTCACAGGGGTGAATCATGCTTCGTCCGCATGAACCGCAAAGCAGGCCCGAGTTTAGACTAGATTCGACGAATATGTCCCAGTAAAATGTCCATTAGAGTTGGTGTGTCCGGCTCAATTGCGGATGCCCTAATATTGAAGGTTTCTATGAAGGTCCTTTTTTATTGAAGGATTTGCATAGAAATATTGGACGATTCGATTCCATATGATTCTTTTTTAAGAAATCGTTTTAATAAAAAAAATGACACCTCCACAATACTGGATTGTATTCCTACACCCCATTCCACATGAATTTGAACTTCCACTCTAACATTATCTTTACACTCGTTCGCGTATGCTGGAGGCACTTTTCTTATATTTTTCCGGTGTATCATCCAACCGACCATTAGTTTTCCTTTGTTTTACAATATGCAATCCTATGAAAATTTTGTGTCTATCAATTCCTCTGTTTTCTAGCCCGAAGACGCCGAAGAGTCGAGAGAAGTTGATTATTGTTGCGAGAGATTCGTATACAATGCGCATGGCGCCAACGCGCTGGATCGCAATCCGCAAGGGGGGCACACATCATGCCGCCCGTCCACAGCTCGGCGTGCGCCTCGCTCGCCATAGTGTCGACATCGCCGTACATCCTCGTCCTCTCCACTTGCCCGCGTCCACGAACCACCCCCGATAACAAAATAACCGGCTCAAGCCCCACGTCGCGAGCCACTGACGGCGGCGGCGAGGCGCGGCGGTGACGACATCCTCGGCCGCGCCGGGGCCCAACACGCGCCGACGTGGGGCTGCTGCATGTGTCTGCCCCACGCCCGCAGGTTGGCAGCGCGTATAAAATCGGCGAAATCCATTCCTCGAATCGAATAATCGAATCCGTCGACGGCCAGAGGAACAGGATTGGATTATCCGCCGCAGGCAGCCAGCCATGGCGTTCTTCGAGGTGCGCGCCTTCCTTCCTCTGCTGTCCTTTCTCATGTTCTTCCTCGGAGCGTTCTTCGAGGATAATTCTCTGCGTCCGTCCGTCAGTCTGTCACTCTGTCTTGCCGCGTGCGCGGTTTCGCGATTTCTGTCTGTCCTCTCGTTGAAACGTTGAATCGCGAGGCGAAATTCGTGAAATTTTGTTGGTGGTGATCATTGGCTTCTTATACCTCCGTGTTCGTGTAATGGCAGGGGATGGAGTCGTACGCCCCCTACCTCCGCACCCACCTGCACCGGCTCGCGGCGAGCTGCGAGGGGTTGCCGGGCACCGGCGACGACGACGAGTGCCGTGACGAGGCGGCGGCGCTGCGGCTCAAGATGGTGGCCGTCGCGGCCATCCTGGTCTCCGGCGCGGTCGGCGTCGCCATCCCGCTCGTCGGCCGCAGGCGACGCGGCGGCGGTGCTGGTGTTACCGGTGCCGGGGCCCCGTCCTCCGGCGGCGGCACGTTCGTGCTCGCCAAGGCGTTCGCGGCGGGGGTGATCCTGGCCACGGGGTTCGTGCACATGATGCACGACGCGGAGGAGAAGTTCGAGGACCCGTGCCTCCCGGCCGCGCCCTGGCGCCGGTTCCCCTTCCCGGGCTTCATCGCCATGCTCGCCGCGCTGGGCACGCTGGTCATGGAGTTCGTCGGCACACGCTTCTACGAGCGCAAGCACGGCGAGGGGGCTTCCGCCGCCGCCGCCGCCGCTCACGACGAGACGGAGGCGCTGCTCGAGGACGGCGGGATCGCTGGCGCCGCCGCGATCGGCGGTGACGACGAGAAGCGGGACGCCATGCACATCGTCGGGATGCGCGCGCACGCGGCCGCGCACCGGCATAGTCACGCGCATGGCCATGACGCGTGCGATGGAGGTGCAGTGTACGACGCCCACGGCCACGGGCATGGCCATGGCCATGGGAGCGACGAGAGGCCGTCCCAATCTCGGCACGTGGTTGTCTCGCAGGTACAGACAGTTCGATGTGTTTTTGCCTGCATGTTTATTCATTGAACAAGCATCTACACACATGTGAATTAATATGATGTTCACAAAAGTATACTGTTTAAACTTGAGAAAAATCAGCCAGCTAACAAATGGCCAACCGTAATTAAATACTTAAATTATCTTATATGCAAGTAAATTAGCTAAGTAGAATGCGCACTTATGTTTAGTTCAAGAAGCATGCAAATTGGTTTGGTAAGCTATCTACTATTTAGTATAATCGTACGATCGAATTCAGCAATGATTTGAAATTTACTATCTCAACTGATATTTTGAGCTGGAGATCTGCAAAATGTTTTGAATAGTGATTTTCTGTATTGTCGACAAGATTCTGGAGCTGGGGATTGTATCGCATTCGGTAATCATCGGGCTATCCTTGGGCGTTTCACAGAGCCCATGTACCATTAAACCTCTGGTTGCTGCCCTCTCCTTCCACCAGTTCTTCGAGGGTTTTGCATTGGGTGGCTGCATTTCTGAGGTTACTGTCCACTTTACTTCTGCTTTCTGCCTTACAGTTCCTCACTTGTAGTTTGGGACCCTTCATGTTAATTGCATCGATTCATTTCATTATGTATGAACAAATGCAGGCCCAGTTCAAGAATTTCTCTGCCCTCCTGATGGCTTTCTTCTTTGCTATCACAACACCTGCTGGGATCACGGTGGGGGCGGGGATCGCGTCGTTCTACAACCCCAACAGCCCCAGGGCGTTGGTAGTGGAGGGAATTCTGGATTCGATGTCGGCTGGTATACTGATCTATATGGCATTAGTAGATCTCATTGCTGCTGATTTCCTTAGCCGGAGGATGAGCTGCAACCCGAGGCTGCAAGTCTGCTCATATGTCGCTTTGTTTCTTGGGGCTATGGCCATGTCATCCCTTGCTATCTGGGCTTAGTGTTAGCGTGTATTCTTGAACTAAGATGAAGGATCGAGATAAGCTTCTTGGAGATCAATGCACTATGAGTTCTTCCCTGCTGCCTAGCTGCCAGTAGTTCTAGTTCTTTAGTAGGACGGGAGCCCTTCTCTTTCTTGGTTCATTCTTTTGTCTGTTCTTCTCATGACTTTTGGTTGTATAAGTCCCTCTTTTCGTCATAGAAAATGAAATCCCTCTTTGGGATACATTGTGTGTTGGCCCACTCTTGGAAATGCTACGGAGAGAATGGAGCGGAAGAAGAGGGGAGAACGATTCCGAAAAATGTGAGATATGTTTCCAGTTTGCCTCATTGGGCTTGTGTGTATTCATCCCTTCAAATAGGGGCTGCTAAAGTCCACTAAGCTGTCACATCATACGGATGTGACCGGTCCTACCCCTTGCCCATGCCGGGTCACTGTTGACACCGTCATGACTAGAGTGCACTGTAGATGACGTCTAGTACGTCCTACCTACCTACTGTACTTGGTGCTGACGCACCACTTCAGGACACTGGCTACAGGACAAAGTGTCCAGTCCAGAACCCGGCTACCGACTGCCTCTACTCGGAACAGACTCCGAGTGGGGCTCATTCGACTGGGAATAGACTCCCGAGTCGAGGAACTCGAGTCGACTCCACGAGTCGACTTCTCGAGTCGACCCGAAGGTTCGAGTCGACTCCCGGAATACAAGCCTATATCTAACAATCACTCCCTAGGCTTATGTTCCGGCTGCACTTCAACCATGCCGATCCCTGCGCGTAGCTCCGCCAGGCGGACTCGCCCCAGCGGCTTGGTCATCATGTCCGCGAGCTGGTGTCCGGTGGGGACAAACTCCAGCTCGATCTTCTTCGCCTCCACGCAGTCTCGAATGAAGTGATACTTCAACTCGATGTGTTTCGAGCGCTCGTGGAAGACGGGATTCTTGGCGAGCGCGATAGCCGACTTGTTGTCGACCTTGAGCACCACTTGCTCAGCTTCGCCGTTGCTGAGCTCCGCCAGCAACCGAGAGAGCCAGATCCCCTGGCAAGCAGCCGTGGCAGCAGCCACGTACTCCGACTCGCAGCTCGACAGAGCCACGATCTTCTGCTTCTGGGACTGCCAGGTCACTGGGCTGCTCCCGAGGAAGTACATCGTACCCGACGTACTCTTGCGTGAGTCGACGTCGCCCGCCAGGTCGCTGTCGCTGTAGCCGACCAGGCGTGGTGTACCTGCACTCGTCCCATACCTACATCCGAGTCGTGTGGTCCCGGCGATGTAGCGTAGTAGGCGCCTCACAGCCGCGAGGTGCTCCCTAGTTGGAGCCTCCATGAAGCGCGATACGAACCCGACTGCGAAAGTCAAGTCCGGCCTCGTGTGCACCAAGTACCTGAGGCTCCCGACGATGCTGCGGTACTCGGTTGCATCCGTCGCGGGTGCCGTGCTGGCCTTGGACAGCTTGAAGCGCGGCTCCATGGGTGTATGGACCGGGTTGCACCCGACCATGTCTGCCTTCTCCAGCAGCTTAAGGGCATAGGCACCCTGCGAGATGTCGATCCCGCTGGGTCCTTGTCGAACCTCTATGCCGAGGTAGTAGCTCAGCAGCCCGAGGTCGGACATTTGGAACAGACTCTGCATCTCTAGCTTGAACATGTCGATGTCGCTGGAGTCGGAGCCCGTGATCACCAAGTCGTCGACGTAGACGCCGACTAGAAGCCGGCTCGGAGTCGCTCCTCGCGCGTACATGCCGTGTTCCGACTCGCACCTAGCGAAGCCGAGTCGAACGAGGCATGAGTCGAGCTTGGTGTTCCATGCCCTTGGAGCCTGCTTGAGGCCGTAGAGCGCCTTGTCGAGTCGGAGCACCATATGCTCCTTCCCCTTTGCAGCGAAGCCAGATGGCTGCTGCACGTACACCTCTTCCTCCAACTCGCCGTTGAGGAAGGCTGACTTGACGTCCATGTGATGGACGCCCCATCCGGCACTTGCAGCCGCGGCTAGCAGTAGTCGAACTGACTCCAGCCGGGCCACGGGAGCGAAGACTTCGTCGTAGTCGACCCCGTGCCGCTGCACATAGCCCTTCGCCACGAGGCGAGCCTTGTGCTTAAGGACTGCGCCTTGCGCATCCTTCTTCACCTTGTAGACCCACTTCAGGCCGATCGCACGGTGGCCTGGTGGTAAGGTGGTAAGCCGCCAAGTCGAGTTGGACTCGATGGCCTGCAGCTCCTCCTGCATCGCGGCACGCCAGCTGGCGTCCGCCTTTGCCTCATCGAACGAGCCTGGCTCTTCGGAGGCTAGGAAATGGAGCTCCTCGTCCGGCTCCTCAGCCGGACCTGCGTCGAGCACGTTCTGCAGTGTGCGGAACCTATGCTCGAGGTTGGAGTTGTCAGTCGCATCAAGCATATCTGCATACCTTGATGGCGGAGTGACGAACTCGATACCCGGGACAGCCGGAGTCGGAGACTGCGGTGTCGGGTTGTCCGGTGTCCTTGGCGAACCGGCTGGACTCTCACTCCCGGCTCCTGGAGTCGGGGAAGTCGGAGTCGGCGAGTCGGGGTCATCACCCGCACTCCCGTCTCCCGGAGTCGACTGAGGCTCGAATACCATGTGTTCGACCTTGATGGAGTCGTCTCCGAAGGTGCTCGCCGGAGAGTCCGGTGAACTCCAGTCCCAGCACGCGTTCTCGTCGAACACGGCGTCACGAGTGATGCTCACTCGCTTGGTCTCCGGGTCGTAGGCGCGGTAGCCCTTCGTGCCGGGTTGGTACCCGACGAAGATCATGCGCCTGCTCCGGTCGTCGAGCTTCTTGAGCCCGGGTCGCGTCTCCCGCACATGCACCACGCACCCGAACGTGCGCATGAAGCTCACATCCGGCTTGCGGCCATGCCAGGCCTCGAACGGCGTCTTGCCGTCCACGCTCTTGGTCGGTGACCTGTTCAAGATGAACACGGCCGTCGACACTGCCTCACCCCAGAACTCACCAGGGACTTTCTTGGCCTTCAGAAGACTGCGGGCCATACCCACAATCGTCTGGTTGCGTCGCTCCACGACGCCATTCTGCTGCGGGGAGTAGGGAGCCGTCAGGTGACGCTCCACTCCGAGCTCGGCGCAGTATGCCGTGAAGGAGCCGGAGGTGAACTCGCCTCCGCGATCCGTCCGCAGCGTGCGCAGCTTGCAGCCTGCTTCCAACTCGGCGCCTGCCTGGAGTCGGATGATAGCGGCTGCGGCCTCGTCCTTCGTCGCGAGAAGGGCGAGCCACATGTACCGCGTCAGGTCGTCTACGAGCAGGAGGAAGTACTTCTTCCCGCTCGGAGTGGCCGGGGTGATTGGCCCGCAGAGGTCGCCATGGACCAGCTCGAGTCGATCCTTTGCCCGGAACTTCGCTTGCTTGGGAAAGGAGGCTCGCCTCTGCTTCCCTGCTAGGCAGGCGTCGCAGAGCTGGTTCACGTGCTTCACCAGAGGAAGTCCCCGCACCATGCCGTCCTTCGCCAGCCGATGCAAGCTGTCGAAGTTGAGATGCCCGAACCGCGCATGCCAAGTCCAGGCCGGGTCGTCTCCAGCCCGCACAGAGAGGCACACTGGCTGAGCGACTCGCGCTGTCAGCTTGTACATCCGGTTCGACTCTCGCCTGACCTTCATCAGGAGCACCCGCTCCCGGTCACGCACTCGGAGGAGTCCGTCCTCGATCAGCACCTGGCAGCCGTTCTCGTCGAACTGGCCCAGGCTGATGATCTGCGTGTTCAGCCGGGGTATATAGTACACCCCGGTGATGGCTCGGTGCTCGCCTGTCCTGCAGACAAACAGCACCGTCCCTTGCCCGCAGATGTCGACTCGCGAGCCGTCGCCGAACTTGACAGTCCCGACAACGCTTGAGTCCAGTTCCGCGAACGCGGCGCGGTCACCAGTCATGTGATTGGTGGCGCCCGAGTCGAGGTACCAGACGCCGCTCTTGGCGTCACCTCCTTGCGCCAGGTTAACATGCGCCTTCTCCTCCAGCAGGAGGAGGACCGGCTCCTCCCGAGCTGGTTCAGTCGACGAGTCCTTGCGACTCGGCGCTGTCGGGTCCTTGCGACCCGACTCGGCCGACTCCTCCCGAGTCGGTCCTGTCGAGTCCTTGCGACTCGACGCTGTCGGGTCCTTGCGACCCGACTCGGCCGACTCCTCCCGAGTCGGTCCTGTCGAGTCCTTGCGACTCGACGCTGTCGGGTCCTTGCGACCCGACTCGGCCGACTCCTCCCGAGTCGGCCTGTCCCACTCCGCGATCCACTGGATCGGCGCGAGTTCCTTCGGAGGAGTCGACGGTCCCTCCGACTCTGCCACCGGTCGAGTCGCTGACTCTGCCACCGGTCGAGACAAGGGTGCCGCCTCCGAGCAACCAGACTCGAGTTGAGGTCGAGTTGGCGAGGGGACCTGCGGGGCAGACGCGACTGTGCACACGTGCATCATGAGCAGCGCGTCATCGTCATCTCCTCCGCGCACGAGGTGAGCTTCCTCCTCGCGCTTCTTCTTGCGGCAGTCCCGCGCCCAGTGGCCGGCGACTCCGCAGTAGCGGCACGTGTCTTTCGACGCGCCGCGGTTCCCGGATCCACGACCCGAGTTGCCCCTGCCGCGACCGCGCGGCTTCCCGCCACCGCGTCCGGCTTGGCTTGATGACCCTCCGTCCTGCAGTCGCATCCGGACAAACCACTCTTCCTCCGTGAGGAGTAGTTTTCCGGTCTGCTTGAGTTCCGGCCGCTCCACCTCGTGGCGATCCTCAGCCGCCTTGAGCCGGCCGATGAGCTCCTCGAGTGCGAGCGTGTTGAGGTCAAGCAGAGTCTCGATGGAACATGCCATCTGCGAGAACTTAGAGGGGACCACCGAGAGGAGCTTACGCACTGTATCCGCCTCGGAAATGGTGACGCCGAGCACTCCCAGCTGCGACACGAGCGACGACATGCGCATGGCGAAGTCGTCGATGTCCTCCTTGTCGTCGAACTTGAGCGCTTCGTACTGCTTCTTCAGCAGCGTCGCCTTTGCCTCCCGGACACGGCCGTCTCCGACACGCATCGTCTTGATGGCCTCCCACGCCTCCTTCGCCGTGTTCTTGGCGGCGAGGGTGGAGATCATCTCCGGCGGGACGGCGAGCAGCAGGTACTCCATCGCTGCTCGGTCCGTATCCCGCTCCGTGGTGCCGTCCTTGACGGCGGACCACACCCGGCGTGCCTCAAGCTTGACCTGCATGAGCAACGCCCAGTCCGCGTAGTTGGACCGCGTGAGAAGCGGCCACGAACCACCGGAGTCCCGCGTCGCCCGCTGGATAGCCAGCGTGCTTGCGGCCGCTGCCGCCGCCACCACCGCCTCCTGTGTGACTAAATCACCCATCGCCGGTGGAGATCTCTCGAAGCTAAGGCTCTGATACCAATTGTTGGCCCACTCTTGGAAATGCTACGGAGAGAATGGAGCGGAGGAAGAGGGGAGAACGATTCCGAAAAATGTGAGATATGTTTCCAGTTTGCCTCATTGGGCTTGTGTGTATTCATCCCTTCAAATAGGGGCTGCTAAAGTCCACTAAGCTGTCACATCATACGGATGTGACCGGTCCTACCCCTTGCCCATGCCGGGTCACTGTTGACACCGTCATGACTAGAGTGCACTGTAGATGACGTCTAGTACGTCCTACCTACCTACTGTACTTGGTGCTGACGCACCACTTCAGGACACTGGCTACAGGACAAAGTGTCCAGTCCAGAACCCGGCTACCGACTGCCTCTACTCGGAACAGACTCCGAGTGGGGCTCATTCGACTGGGAATAGACTCCCGAGTCGAGGAACTCGAGTCGACTCCACGAGTCGACTTCTCGAGTCGACCCGAAGGTTCGAGTCGACTCCCGGAATACAAGCCTATATCTAACATTGTGGTGGGTAGAGAATACGGATGAATTAGTGCAGGGAATAAGAGTTTTTTTTTAGTCCCATCAGTCTTCACAAATGTATATTTCATCCTCAGTGATAAGAGGACTTGTCTGTCCTCAAGAATAATTTTGCATATACGTCAACACGGAACTCGTGACAGTTGTGATTCAACTGTCTGAATACAATTAATGGCAGGAGATGTTCAAAATGAGGATGGTTATGGAATCACAACTGACTCTTTTGCCACTCATTTCGCTACCCTTTTGGTTGCATAGTTGGAATGTGGGTTGCTGATCTTTCTCAACTTGAATGTCAATCGTATGAAATGTTGCAGCAGACATCTTCTATCCTCTGTGGGCACTGTACCAGAATTAACTTACATCGTTAAACACTCTTTGAGTTAAAGGAATCACGTTGTTGTTCCTGGACTATAGATTCAGTTATACATCATGACGAATTATTGTCGGAATATACGTCATTCATCTACAATTACAATCTATTATCCTTTTCAGATGACTTAGATTCCACTGCAGTACATCTTATATTTGGTTAGTGTCCATAGTGAAACAGTTATCGAACTCCAATGACCCCATGTTTGTATTGTCGATACGACATCCAAATGTTGGATGCTGATAGCATTAAGCATACTGTCAACAGATGTAAGATTTGTGATCTTACGGTTTACTAAGAGTGCACATCGTGTGGTTTTCCAGCAGAGACCTCTGAAACTGGATTGCCTGATCTAAATGTGGTTGTGCGTGACTGAGATTCCGATCACTCAAAATACACCTGAATGAGCTTACAATAATGGAAGTTTTAGTTAATTTTTTAACTTTGCACAAGTTTTGTTTTGGCCTTTTATTTTGGGCTAAGCTATGTCCATTCTTGTTGGCAAAGACGAATCTTGTTTTACTTCATATGGATGGAACTATTACTATTTTTCATTCAGTTTACTTTCACTTCGGTGGCAGTTTCATGTACTGCTAGTTCATTATTGGAGTAACTTACATATACTGGTGCAATTATGTTGTGAAAGTGGCCCACCGGCGTACTGTGGGAATATAATTCTACATGCTGGGATTACTGAATGTTAATTGTCACTGTGATTAAGAGAATTTTCGACACAAATATTGTAAAACTGAATTGGAAAATTATTCCAGAGGTAACTGCATAATTCTTGTTACAAACAATGCTCAACCTTACAAATAGGTTCTTATTGTGTAGGAATCGTCCCCCCCCCCCCCCCCCCCCCCCCCCCCCCCCAAATCCTGGCTCAATTTCAGTTTTCGTGGTTGTCCTGTTTCGGGTTCATTGCGTCTCGAATTCTTCAAATTAAGATGAAATCTTGATGCTTTTGATGTTTTCTAGGTTCAGGGATGTTATGCAATGTTTATAAGGAGCAATTGATGTGAATTGATGTTGAAAGTTTCGATTTTTATTAGAGTAATTTACATTTTTAGTCCCACAACTTGCACCGTTTGGACGTCCCACATCTTGCAGTACGGACTAATTAGTCCCAGAACTTGTACCTCCGAAACGTTTTAGTCCCTAGCCGATTGGGTGATGACACTTGTCGTGCCAGCGTGGCCGGTGGCACACGCCGATGCGTGGTAGATTTACGGAAACCCCCCGACAAGATTTAATGTATCACCGATAGGTCATGTAGTCATTGAGAATGAAAATCACCAATTTCGACCGGAACCCTAGTGGCGACATTGGTGGCGACGGTGATCTCGGCCGGCGTTGAGTTGTTCGGCGGAGGGCGTGGAGAGAAGTTCAGCGTCGCGGCGTCGCGGATGGATTCGTTAGGAAGCGTGGGACGGGTCAAATCGGAGCACACGGGTGGTAGCGGGGCAAGCGTCATGACGGACGGACACGGCTGGGCGACGGTGATCGGGGAGGTCTACTAGATTCCGCCGCCGCTTACGACGCCAGCAAGAAGAACTGGTCTGCATACAGAGGTGAGTGGTCGAATTTTGCGTCGTACCCGTCGAGGTGAGGTGTTCGTCGCCGTAGCACTGCGTCACGAGAAGGTCTGGACCAGGAAAGGAAATAACTATATTTCCGGAACCCTACATGGTAAATTGCATCGCTCAACCCGCGCGCAAAAGGACCTAAAACAAAATACTAAAAACAAAAGGACCAAACTGTAAATATTTGCCGCACACGAATGCCACCGTGGCGCCTAACGTGGCAAGCTGTGCGCTGGTTGGACCAAATTCGTTCCAAGATGTGGGACTAAATCGTCCAAACGGTTTAAGTTGTGAGACTAAAAACGTAATTAACTCTTTTTATTACGTTCTGTTCGGTACTGTGGTAGTTAACTGAACACTGAATATTCAGTTTTGCAGTCTGAATGCTCCGCGGTATGCGATACATAGGATTTGCCTGATCCGATTCTGAGTCCGGCTCGTGGCGGGACCTAGGGTTTGGTTCCTCTGTTTATATGCATCGAGATCAGATCGAGCAGCCGCCGCTCCTACTAAACACCCGAAGCAGCATCCAAACCAATTCATCGGAGAAGAGAATCGCTCGGCGGCGACTCGAAGAGCCTGTGCCGACCAGGTGGCTCTGAAGGAGCGGCGGGTGAACGAGCTGCAGTTCCAGAGGGAGAAGGCCCCGGCGATGGCAGGGAAGTCAGCGGCAACGATCTCCAATATCCTGCCGGGAAGAAGAAGGACACTGCCTCGGTAAAGGCAGTGGACGAGATCGATATGGAGAAGATGCGCAAGGCCCTGGCCGTGGTGGTTGAGGCAAAGATCAAGAGCAGTGGTTCTGGGGAGGCGCTGGTCGAGACAGGCAGGGACCAGCCGAAGAGGTCGGTGAATGCCCTCGTGCAGTCGTTGGCCTCGCTGGTGGAAGCCGAGGAGCTGGCGATGGTTGCGCTGGTCGAGGCCGAGAAGCAGGCGGCGACGGCGTCGCGGAGAAGAATGTATTCTCCTCGTGTCCAGAAGATCTTGGAGGAGTCTGAATGGGTCAGCCTTGAGGACACCTCTGGCGAGGTGGACGAGGAGCACCTCAAGTTTGTCGCCGAGCTGGAGTAAGAACTCTTGCACATGTTTGACGGAGACTGGAGGGCACGAACACCATATCCAGGTCCAGCAGGGAAGCATGTCTTCGCTTAACTTGACTTCGGCATGGCTCTAATCCAACCCCGTGTTGGATTATTAGGCATAATTTTCATGATTAATTCCAGTATATAAAGCATGATCGCAAAAGCTACTAACATGTTAACCTCGAAAGTACTAGACGTATTAATTAACATGAACAACAGCATGACATCTACGAACACAGCCATAATAAAACAGCACATCGGAACGTGACGAACGTACCGAACGATTGTAGATGAATTAGTTGTAGTCGTAGTCGTTGTAGTAGTTGTCGGAGCAACGACGGCAGCAGCTTGAGCAGCGACGGTAGCAGCTCGAAGAAGACGACGTTGAAGACGAGTTGCCCGCGGACCCGGAGAT
This sequence comes from Poa annua, assembly GCA_026929855.1. Taxonomy (NCBI): domain Eukaryota; kingdom Viridiplantae; phylum Streptophyta; class Magnoliopsida; order Poales; family Poaceae; genus Poa; species Poa annua. Next base: position 93,124,454 of record CM049437.1, read on the forward strand.
CGTTCAGGAAGTCGAGCCGTGATGAAGACCTTGAAAGCAGTCGCGCGGAGCACTTCCCAAAAACCTTATTCGCCCTCTCCCGTACAGGATCACAAGGGCGAGCGGTTCCGGAGACCTGCTGTCCCGTTCGCCGGTGCACGCCGGCGCTCGGGATGGAGTAGACTACGGTGGCGGCGCAAGACACGAGTTTGGGTCAAGTCCACGTCGCACACGTTTAGATCGGTTGGTAGCCCACGATCCAGGAGCGACCCGAACCGACTAACCACGACGCCTCCGTCGAAACCGTTTTCCTGTACTGCAAAAATAAAGCTCGGCTCGGCGAGATTCCATTCAAAAAAAAAATTACTCCTCGCGCCCCGGATCGCGGCGCGTCGTGACGAGGCGGGCGGGCGGCGGAGGAGGAGGAGCGCGTGAGAGAGCCTCATGTTCTCACAAGTTTACCAAGTAGCACAACACTCCACTATATAAGGTGGTGACACTCCTCTCAAACTAGCAATGTAGGACTAAACTTTAGCTCCCACACCACTCACATGTGAGCTGCCATTTTTCCATGAAATTTGAGATTTCACAAATTGCTAATTGGGCTGCCCTCAAATGGACCCAAATTCTAACACCCAGAATCATTGGTCTGTTTGGCCTGCTTTGGTGCACTATCTGGCATATCTATCTATCTATCTATGTCAACTCTGTGTGTGTGGGGGTTGCAGCAAAGTTCTTTGTTATCTGTGTTATTGAACCATCCAGGCCTGTATCGACCTATTATTAGTAGTAACCAGAACTAAGTTATGTTTGGCAATTCATCTTATGTTTGTTATTGCCATATAATTCTTTGTTTCCGTGGAATCGGTCTGGTTCCTCAACACTCGGCGCCTCTAACTGCAGTTAGTCTTTGTGTCAAACAAGTCTTTTGCTGTGCAGAACATTCATCAACATCGTCTACCTGTTTTGGCTAGAGTAGCTTGTCCCAAGACTGCATATATGCCGCTTCCCATGACACATGTAATGGCACCTTGAAGGCCATGTGCTGTTGCATCACCTGTGTCCTAGTTAGCTATATTATCCTCGCTGATAACAGACCCGGTGCTGCGTCTGAGCTACTAGAGCTATAGTAGTCTGATCATCATCGCTTTTGTTCTCTCTTTACGCCGATTCAGTCTTTGCTTTGTTGCTTGTTGTAATTTGTCAGTTCAATCTTTACTACTCCCTCCGTATCAAAATAAGTGTCTCAAATTTGATAGAAAATAGATGTATATAGACACTTTCTATCAAAACTGTGACACTTTTTTTTTTTGACGGAGGGAGTATTAAATGGGAGTTCGCTTCGTACGTCGCAGGACGTCCTGCCTCGCGAGCATCGAACGATCGATCAGGCTTTCTGCCTCTCGTGAGCACGCGCACCAGCCCCGCGCTAAAGCCCATGATCCGGCCCAACTACCCGACATCTCTCCAACCCTACCTCATTAGCTCCTTACCCTAATTCTCAAAAAAAAAAAAAATTAGCTCCTTCCCCGCTACTCCATGCCCCGCGCCACCAGGAGATCGGCACCCTGCGCCGCGGCCACCCGCTCCGCTATACGCTCGATCAGTTCGAGGCCAAGTTTCGCGGCCTCCCCTTCCTTCGCCGTCGAAGGCCTCCACCGACCGCCACTAAAGGTCGAGTATGCCAACGACGTCCCCGGCCCCGGCTTTGCCCCCTCCTCCCAGCTCTACCCTTACAAGAAGAAGCGCCATAGACGCGCCTCCTAGGACTCCCAAGGAAGAGGATGGGAGGGCGAGGAGGAGAAGGCCATGGTCGGGTGGAGGTTGTCCAGCAGCCCCTCGAACCTGCAGCCCTCCTTCCCCGAACTCGAAGGGAAGGCGCTGCGCCAGATGTTAGCACTTAGCAGGGGCCGCGCGCATGAGTCCGTCGGGCAGGGCGCCGGTGGATCCGGCCTCTCCTTAGCAAAGACACCGCGTCGAGGACAAGGAACAACGCTCCCTTCATGCGGTAGGGGGAGGAGCAGTGTTTCCCCTCCCGCTGCAGGTGTAGATGTCCACGTCCGGCGTCTTCCGGTCTTAACATGCACACGCCCAGACCAGTCTACATCACCAGGCAAGCGCGATCATCGGATCCTCCTACTAAGGTATGGCCCGACCATCCCTGATCCACGAATGCTGCAGCACAGCCCAGGTACTACCTTCTTGGTCCTTGGACAATTAGGATACGAGTAGATTTTTGAAAACGCATCCGAGCTCGAAGGATGGCTGCACGCGTGCCTCCACCTACATCCTTGAGCACCCATGTACCTCCCTGACAGCCACAGGGGCAATGACCATTGACCAGTCATCAGCTACTGCTGCTGAAGACCTCCAAGTACAGAGTAAGCAAAATGAATATCTGATTATGGTGATAAAGATTGTGCTCATGAGTTCTTGATGCATACACTTATCAAGTTGGATTTGATCCACAAAGAGTTATGTGTGTGGTATGATTTTTTTCAGATAATAGTAATACAATGTGCAGTAAAATTTCTAGGCTGTCGTTAGGCATGCCTTGAGTGCCTTAAAATAGTGTCGGGGGGCTACCCCCGGGTAGGGTTAAGGCAAGGGGTCCCAGCCAGACCTGGTTGTATGTTTGGCCGACTTAGTCTTATGTCGGAGGTAGCCGACATGTTCTAACCGACATAACCATGTCCGAGATCTCTATCTATATGTGTTGTGCAGGAAGGAGGATCCGACATACATGTTCGGGCCGGGTGAGGTATGTCGAAGGTCCGGGCCCGGCATAACCAGGCCGGCGCACGGAGAGAAGCCCGATATACTTATGCCGGGATAGGAGGATGTGTCCGACATATCGCATGTCGGGCAACAAGTCAAGGGCAAGTACAAGTGCAGGGCAAGTACAGGAGCAGGACACTGACCTGTCTGACACGGAGGAAAGGTCACCTCCCGTCTGACACGGGCGCGGGACAAAGGGCACAAGACAAGGGCGACGTGACTATACCTCTGTATTGGCAAGGGACTGACAGGAGACAAGGCATGGAGAAGGCACGTCCTGTCTCTGGCAGGGGAAGCGTCATCATCTAGGACGGCGGCGGCTGCAGCAAGAGGCATCATGGCCTACCCCGGCCTATGTCGGATAGCCCGGCGGCTAGGTCGTGGTAGAGGTGTCGACATTACCGTTGGACGGGGGCTGTTGTCCGGGGGGCCCGGAGGAATTAGGGTTCCCGGATAACCCGGCAGGAACTCTATATATAGCGCCATAACTCCTCCTGTGAAAAGGGAGACAAGAAAAAGAGAGAGACGAACGAGAGAGCCAGAACGATAGTCTCATTCACTGCTAGGGCATTTACTCCTTCCTCATTTTGTAGTTCTTCCTAGTTCTTACCAAAACAGCTCAAGGAGCGCCTTGTAGATCTTGTGAGACACATATAGAGAGAAGCAAGGCAGGAGTAGGGGTGTTACCTCCTCACGAGGGCCCCGAACCTGGGTACATCGTGCGTGTTTGTGGTACCGTGTGGGTTTGTTCATGTTCTTGCGTTCTCCTGGTTGTTATTGCTTGTCCTTGACCCGGGTCGAGTCGGCTCGTCTCCGTTTCTTCTTTCCTCTTGCGTGAGCTTCTTAGCTCGCTAGCCCTCCCCGGATCCACCAGCGTCCATCGGCCCCACACTTTTAGCCATCCTATGGCATCTGCCGTGATACCACCACGACAGTTGGCGCCCACCGTGGGGCGGCGAGAGGCGCTGGCTGGTGTACTCATCCGGACGGGCCCCGTGCGAGTCCTCTCCGGACTCGTCGTCAAGTTCGGCGACATGGAGTTTGTCAGCGACAACGCCGGTTGCTTTCGCGGCAGGCCATTTCCGACCAACGGCTGCGTCATCGAGTTCGGCAACTTCGCCACCTATGTCGCCACCGAGCTCATCTGCGAGTACCCGGTGCAGGTGCTCGTGGCCGAGGATCCCCCAGCTGTCTGTGCGGCTCGCGGCCGGCGTACCACTCGCCCCGAGAGCTGCGCGGTCATGATGGCCGGGGTGACGGCTCCTCCGACAGAAGACCCTGTCTTGGAGCCCGAGGCAAGGTCGACCCGGAGGGCCAAGCAGGCACTGGAGAGGCAGGGCCATGGCGGCGCCGAGACATCTCGTGTCCCGGTAAGGACTGAACCTCTTAGAGAGACAGTAGAGAGGTTGACTGTGCCGGGGGCAGCTGAGTTAGAGGCAGAGCGGCTGAGCTTGCTGGAGGAGGCAGAGAAGTTAGCAGAAGTCCGAAGGGACTTCGACCGAGTTCAGCGTGAGTATGACGCGGCTCATGGTTTCTCGCCGGTAGGAGGTCGGCCGAACCGTGAGGCCGAGGTGCGCAGAAGAGGCAAGGGCCTCAATGCCGAGATAGATAGGGATGGCAGAGCTGCGTCCAGTGTGACTCCGAGCGTAGTGTCGGCGGCTAGGCCGAATTACAGCTCTCCGGCCAAGACCCTCAGGGCTGCCGAGGCAGCAAGGGCCGAGTTATCCGGTCTAACCGGAGAGGCTCGCCGTAAGCAACAGGACCGGGTCAATGAGCTGGTAGAGGTGACAACCCGGCAGAATGAGGCTGTCAAGAAGGCCGGGGGTGGATCTCAGGTTGTCCACTCAACCCGGGCTCCCAGTGGCATGTCCAGAGGACAGGCTTCTTCCCCGCATGTCGGTGGAAACCAGAGTCGGAGTAGGAATCCCGGAGGAGATCAGCAGCTCCAGATGCTGACATATGACCCGGCATATGCCGGGAAGCAGATTGCAGGCCTGGGCAACGCTGGGCAAGCCCAGAGCAGAAGCCGACAAGCTCCGAGTAATCGGCACGCCAAAAATGCCAACTCGGTCGGTCGGGGATACCCACCCCGATACCCGGCGCCTAATCAGGCCCCGAGGCAGCAAGTTGTTGGAGCACTGCAGACCCGGCAAGTGGGCGGGCAAGACCTGAACTGGTACGATGACGGCAACTCGGCATTGGCCAAGGCCGGGTATCATGTGTATGAGAGTGCTCTGGGGTCTCGACTGGGGACTCGCCAGTTGGATCCAAATGATGCTCGGTACAAGCTGGATCGGTTGTACAGATCCGAGCAAATGGAAGAGCAAGGTCCACCCGGTCCTGCTTGCTTCGGGCCCCGAATCATGTCAGAGCAACCTGTCCCCCACTTTCAGTTGAACAGGGGAGCCAAGACCTATGACGGCAGCTCCAAGCCAGAGGACTGGCTGACTGACTATGTGACAGCAGTGCACATTGCCGGAGGAAATCGCCGATGGGCGGTACGGTATATCCCGCAGATGCTTGAGGGACCGGCCAGAATCTGGCTGAACAATTTGAGAGAGGGAAGTGTTAACAGCTGGCTGGACTTCGAGGAAGCCTTTGTCAGCAACTTCTCCAGTACCTACAAGAGACCAAACCGACCTCAGCAGCTTGCAATGTGCAGGCAGAGGGACAATGAGACTGACCGAGAGTACTTGACTCGGTGGAGCACCATTCGCAATTCCTGCGAAGGAGTTGTGGAGGCCCAAGCCATCTCATGGTTTGCGCAGGGATGCCGACATGGATCCATGCTTTGGCAGAAGCTTCAGAGGGAAATGCCGGCCACGTTGGCCGAGACGATGAGAATTGCCGACACCTATGCCCTCGGCGATCCAATGCAACCACAGCTGGACTCGGGAGAACCGAGTAGGAGGAACTCGGGAAACCACAGGTCCGGGCAGGGCAGAAACAGTGACCGGCATGATTTTGGCCAAAAAAGGAGGGAGCCCGACTTTCGCTATGCCTCGCAGCAGGTAGCGGCGGTAGCCGGTGAACGAGGCAATGCCGGTAACAACCAGCGGCAGAAGACTGATGGTCAGGATTGGGCAGAAGTCAAGAAAACTTGGGCCGAGCAGAGGAAGCCCTTGACGTATGAGGACATGCTGGACAAGCCCTGCTGCTATCACACTTTCGAGCCCAACAGACCAGCCAACCACACAACTCGGCAGTGCAGCTGGTATCAGCGCATGCGACAAGAAGGTGCTCCGGGGGGATCTCTGGTGACTGCCCCCGGAAAACCCGCAACGCCCAGACCGCCGGCACCTGTGAGCGGGGCCAATACTGTCCGGGTTAACCCGCCAGTTCAGAGGAGACCGCCGGCAAGGCCAGTAAACATGGTGAACGTCCGGGGTAACAACCGTGCCGGACCTAGAAACCAGGGCGGGTACCCCCATGGTAACTACCAGGAAGCCCATCAGAGCTATGTGATCTTTGTGACCGAGCCCACTGACAAGAAAAGTCAGCGCCAACGTACTATGGAGGTGAACGCCGTCATGCCGGCGGTACCCAAGTTCATGCACTGGTCCGAGATAGAGATCAGCTGGAGTCGGAAGGATCACCCCCGGGTTATGCCTAAGCCGGGAGGCTACGCCTTGGTGGTGGACCCGACATTCATCGGGCCGAGTATCAACGTCCGGTTCAGCAGAGTCCTGGTTGACAACGGCAGTGCTATTAACATCATGTATAAGGATGCAATGCTTAAGTTGGGAGTGTCCCTGAACACACTGCTGCCGACCAACACAACCTTCCATGGCATTGTGCCGGGGGTTTCTTGCTCGCCTATGGGCAAAGTCTGGATAGATGTGTTGTTCGGGACCCGGGAGAACTGCCGGACCGAGACTCTTGAGTTCGAGGTGGTGGACTTGGAGAGTCCATATCACGCCCTGATTGGCCGACCTGCTCTGGCCAAGTTCATGATCTCCACTCACATGGGCTATTTGAAAATGAAAATGCCAGGTCCGAATGGCATAATCACCATCGCGGGGGACTACAAGCGCTCGATCGAGTGTGCTACTGCCGGCTCGTGCTTGGCCGAGTCATTGGTCATAGCAGAAGAGAAAAAGAGAATCCAGCAAGTAGTGACGCTGGCCCAAGCCTCCCAACTCGGTGTGCCCGGGATGACAAACCCGGAGCAGCATGCTTCTTTCCAGCCGCCAAAAGAGACCAAGAAGGTCGTAGTGGACCCGGCTAACTCAGAACACCGGGTGATCATAGGTACCAGTCTGGACAATAAATAGGAAGGCGAGCTCACCGACTTCCTCCGTGAGAATCGGGATGTCTTTGCTTGGTCAAATGACGACCTTCAAGGAGTTCCGAGGGAGTTGGCTGAGCACTCATTATTCGTGAGACCGGATGCAAAGCCGGTGAAGCAACCGACTAGACGTCTCTCGGACGAGAGAAGAGCCGCGATCATGGAGCATCTAGCCGTATTGCTAGCGGCTGGATTTGTGATGGAAGTACTGCACCCGGACTGGTTGTCTAACCCGGTCCTGGTAGAGAAGAAAAAGGATGACCCTCTCCTGGCCAAGGTGTGGCGCATGTGCATAGACTTCACAAACCTCAACAAGGCATGCCCGAAAGATCCTTTCCCGCTCCCCCGGATAGATCAAGTGATCGACTCCACTGCCGGGTGTGAGCTTTTGTCTTTTGTAGATGCGTATTCTGGTTTTCACCAGATACCTTTGAACCCGGCTGATCAATTAAAAACTGCTTTTATTACCCCGTACGGGGCTTATTGCTATCGTGTTATGACCTTCGGGTTGAGAAATGCCGGGGCCACCTATCAACGGTGCATGCAGAAGTGCTTGCATGACCAAATAGGTCGGAATGCAGAGGTGTATGTCGACGACATAGTCATAAAAACAAAAGAGAAATCCACTCTGATCGAGGATCTGAGAGAAACATTCGCTAACTTGAGGAAATTCCGGATGAAACTTAACCCGGATAAGTGCACCTTCGGTGTGCCGGCCGGAAAATTACTCGGTTTCTTGGTATCTAGCCGGGGTATAGAGGTTAACCCGGGCAAGATCCGAGCTATTGAAAGCATGAAATTACCAACTCGCCTTAAGGATATACAAAAATTCACCGGATGTCTGGCATCCCTGAGTAGGTTCGTAAGTCGGTTAGGAGAGAAAGCCTTGCCTTTATATCAACTCATGAAAAAGAGTAAAACCTTTATATGGACGCCGCAGGCAGATGCAGCTTTCAATGACTTAAAAAAGACACTCTCAAGTACACCAGTGTTGGCATCCCCGTTGCCCAAGGAGCCGATGTTGCTCTATATCGCGGCTACCAACCGGGTTGTAAGTGTGGTAATGGTGGTGGAAAGAGAAGAAGATGAAAAGGTGGTACAGAGGCCCGTGTATTACCTGAGTGAAGTACTCTCCCTCTCCAAGCAGAATTACCCGCACTACCAGAAGATGGCCTATGGTGTATACCTGGCGGTCACCAAGTTGAAGCACTACTTTCAAGAGCATCCGGTTACAGTGGTGAGCGAGGCTCCCTTGTCCGAGATTATAGGGTGCAAAGATGCCAGCGGTCGAGTTGCCAAGTGGGCCATCCAGCTGTCCCCCTACGCCCCGACTTACGAAAGAAGGGACGCCATTAAGTCGCAGGCGCTGCCGGACTTCTTGGTGGACTGGGCCGAGATGCAATATGAGCCTCCCCCGCCCGACTTCAATTTCTGGAAGATGCATTTTGACGGGTCCAAGACAAAGATCGGATTGGGTGCCGGAGTGGTCCTCACCTCCCCGAAGCAGGATGTACTGAAATACGTACTCCAAATTCATTTCTCGGCATCCAACAATGTGGCCGAGTATGAGGCACTCGTGCATGGCCTAAATGTTGCTAAGGAAATCGGCATCCGGCGGGTAGAATGTTATGGTGACTCGGATTTGGTGGTGCAGCAGGTGTCGGGAAATTGGGATGCGCTGGATGCCAACATGGCGTCATACCGATTCCATGTACAGAAAATTTCCGGATTCTTTGAAGGATGCGAGTTCAAGCACATACCCCGGGGAGAAAATGAGGCTGCGGATGTATTGTCCAAGCTGGGGTCATCACAGGCCGCGATCCCACCCGGCATAGCATTGGAACACTTGAAGAAACCGTCTATCAAGCCATCACCCGAGTCGGAGTCCATATTTATCCCGAAGAGCTCGGAGACAGAAGCCGTGCCCATGGAGATTGATGTCGAGAGCATTTGGATAAACTCGGGGACTGTACCAGGTATGCCGGCAGAGGTGATGTCGGCTGATCCTATGGAAATAGATGCACCAGTCTCCCCGGTGAGGCAGGTACCGGAATGGGCGCAGCCCCTCATGGCATATATGGTATATGGAACACTGTCGGAGAATGAAGTGGAAGCTCGGCAGGTGATAAGGAGGGCCAAGGCTTACACGGTAATCAATCAAGAGCTGTATAAGAGAAGTGTCACTGAAGTGCTGCAGCGTTGCGTTGACCCGGAGGAGGGGCAAGAAATGCTGCTCGAGATACATCAAGGTGAATGCGGTCACCATGCTTCCTCAAGGGCACTGGTGGCAAAGGTCTTCCGACATGGGTTCTATTGGCCTTCGGCTCTGCAACAGGCAGAAGATATTGTCCGAAAATGTGGAGGTTGCCAGAGATTTGCACACAGAATACATATGCCGGCGGCAGCACTGAAAACTATCCCCATCACATGGCCGTTTGCGGTATGGTGCTTGGATATGGTGGGTCCATTCAAGCCGGCGCGGAGCAACATGACTCATATACTAGTCATGGTGGACAAGTTCACCAAGTGGATCGAGGTGAAGCCAATTCGGAAATGTGATGGAGCTACAGCCGTTTCATTTTTGAAGGATATCATACTGAGGTACGGTTACCCGCACAGCATTATCACGGACAATGGCACCAATTTTGCAGTAGGGGAGTTTGCTCGGTTCTGTGCGGAGAAGAGAATCCGGCTTGATGTGGCCTCGGTGGCACACCCGGAGGCAAATGGGCAGGTTGAGAGGGCCAACGCATTGGTGTTGGCCGGCATAAAGGCCCGGTTGATAGAACCTCTTCTGCGGACTCCGGGGTGTTGGATAGAGGAAATACCGGCGGTGCTGTGGGGTCTCCGGACCACGCCCAACAGATCCACCGGGTACACCCCATTCTTTATGGTGTATGGTGCGGAGGCAGTGTTGCCAACCGACATACAGTATGACTCGCCCAGGGTGGCAATGTTTACAGAGACCGAGGCAAGAGAAGCTCGAGAGAATGATGTCGACTTGCTTGAGGAAGCAAGAGAGTTGGCCCTATCTCGGTCAGCGATATACCAGCAGAGCCTCCGACGCTATCATAGCCGGAAGGTGCACCCCCGGGTGTTTAGAGAAGGAGAGTTGGTACTGAGACTGATACAGCGAACGGCCGGCATGCACAAGTTATCCCCTCCGTGGGAAGGACCTTTTGTGGTGAGCAAAGCCCTGCACAATGACTCATATTATCTTGTAGATGCGCAGGAAGCTAGGAAAGGTGTGATGGATAGAGCCGGCGAGGAAACCAAACGACCATGGAATGTAGCCTTACTTCGTCCCTTTTTTGCATAAAAGGCACAGTGTAGGTATCTCCGTTCCTTATGAATGAAATGCCGGCACCCCAGAATGAATCTCGGGGACTGCCTTATCCGTATGATGGTTCTTTTCTTATGTTTTTTGCATGTCGGGCACTCCGGGGTAAACTCGGGGACTGCCAGACCTTTTATCTATGTTTGTATCTCGGTTAGTCCCTCGTTACCTGCATGCCGGCGACTCGAGGTGAAACTCGGGGACTGCCGTGCTTATTTCGTACCTGTTGTCCACGTGCCGAATGAACTTTCAACCTCGTTTCAAAGTTAAGTAATGTATGCTATGTGAAATGATCTTGTGACTCGACTGACGAATGCCCAAAGTGGTAGTCAAGAGCAAAGATAGTGGAAGGTGGTAAACACGAAAACGAACTCGGGGACTCGGTCTAAAAGCAATTCGGCACGTGTTGTGTATTAACCCCGTCTTTCAATTATTCCTTCGTTATGTCGAATACTTTTGAACCTTACCTCGGGTATTCTCTAGTACCGTATGCTATAGTCGTGATTTTGTGACTCGACTGTCGAACGCCTGTATGGTAGACAAGAGCAAAAATCACTAAGTATAGTAAACGAGAAAGTAAACTCGGGGACTCGGTGTAAAATGATCCGACATAACTATGTACATGCTCGATTCAATAAGGCAAACAGTAAAGTATTCTACTTAAAATTGTATATGTTACATATGAACCCGGCATTCCGGGGATTTGATAGATTTGTGCTCTAGAGTTTTACACAGGAGAACGGGCAGCAGGAATATCGGTAGCCGCGGTGGTGTCGGCAGCTCCCCGCTCGACGGTGGCCTCAACGGCGATTCTCGGCGGGTCAGTCGAGGCCGACTTGGTGATGTCGGCGGCGGCGTCCTGGCTGGCTACATCGGCGGTCCCCGAAGTGGAAGCCTTCCCGGATGACTGGGCTTGGCCGAAGGTTTTGGAGGTGTCGGGGAGGTTGCCTTGGGCTTCTTCTTCATCGTCCTTCTCCTCGTCCTCAACGCCGTCGGCGTAATCTTCGTCATCCGAGTAGACTTCGCCCTCGATGTATAGATGGGGCTGTGAGTAGCCGGCGAAGTAGTGCGCCGCGTCTCGCCGAAGCTGGATCTTGGCCGAGTCGGTTGTCCACGCCGAGTTCTCGCGCTGCGCCCGCACCCTCTGAAGGTCGATCCCCTCATACCAGGATAGTATGAAGGAAAGGGTTTGGTCCGCACCGGCACGGGCGGCGGAAGACCGCCATTCTCGGAGGCGCCTTTCCGTCTTCATCAGCTCCTGGGCCAGGTCGGACACATTGTCCGGAGGCGTGGCGCCAGGCCAGAGCTTCCGGTAGACGTGAATGCCGGCGTCGAGAAGCTCCGTCCCGATACTCTTAAGCGGCGCGAGGCGCGCGTTAAGCGCTACGAGATGGTCTTCTACGTCCCACTCTCCAGAGATGGGGCCGGCTTCAGCCCTCTTCGCACGCGCCCGGTTGATGGCCTTCACAGCGACGGCGTGCGTGTGGGAGAAGTGCTCTGCGGAGAAGAAAGCTGTTGATGAGTTAGAAGGCGGGCCAGTATAATGTGAATGTCGGCAAGAGAGTAAGGCAAGAAGAAGTAAGAGTTTGGAGGAACTCACTGTCCATCTGGGCATTAATCTTCTTAAGTTCGGCCAGCCAGAGGTCACACTGGGATTTGAGGGCGTTGAGCTTTTTCTCGGCCAAGGTGGCGCGAGACTCAGTTTGCTCGAGCACTTCACCCTGAGTCCGTACGGCGTCCGCCAGGGTCTTCTCCAACTCGGCCTTCTCAATCTTGGCCTGCTCAAGTTCTTGTTGAAGCCGAGCTGAATTGGCCCGCTCCTTCTCCAACTCGAGCTGGTGCTCGGCGGCAACTCGGGCGGCGGTGTCGGCTAGAAAAGGCGACAAGTCGGTGGTAAATGTAAAGGCAAACTAGAGAAAGGAAGGATGTTTCAGAAACAAGGAAGTGTACCATGGTCCTGGTGCGCAGCCTGGAGCTCTTTGAACCGCCTCCGGAGGGACCCATGCTCGACCAACAGCCTTTGGAACACCCGGGTGCGTTCTTTGCTGCATGACTGCAATAAAAAGCGAGGTGTTAGAGCAACTTGGTTGTTGAAGTTTTTCGCCGAATGGTCTTAACTCGGTCGAGTCTTAACCATTCGACCAAAACCTCGGGGACTGGAGATAGTGGATGTGGAAGAGCTTACCTCTGCGGCTGTTGTCAGGTGAAGGACTGCAGACTGAAGTGCGTGCAGAGACTGAGCGACTTTCCCGGGCCCAGCCGGGTGGTCAATACTCGGGTCGGAAGAGGTAGCCTCGCTGATGTCGGCGGCATTCCAATCCAGATTATACTGCTCCATCGAACCTGAAGAGTCAGTACTAGGTGTGAGGAATCCTGAGCTCTCCAAGTCGGTAGCGCTAGCAACCCGGTCGACAGTGGCCTCCAGCATGCGCAGGGCCGCCGTCTTAACGGCAATGCGGGGAGGATGCACCACTTTGAGTTTACCCGGAGGAAGCTGACCTTTCTTGGCCGCCAACTGATCCGGGGTCGGGGCAGTTTTCTTCTTGGCGGCCTTAGTTGGTGCCCGGCACTGTTGTTGTGCAGATGGCTGCTTGCTTGCAGCGAAGGATTGTGGCTCCGGCGGCGTTGGTTGCTGCGGGGGTGCGTCCGGCACCGCCGTGGTCTCGGTTTGTGCAGCGGCAGAGCGCGATTGGTTACCACCAGCCCCGACATCTCGGTCCGGGCTGGCTCGGCTCGCTTCCGCTGCCGTCTTAAGTGTCGACGGGGAGGTGTCGGACCCAGCTAAGTCGGCAGCCGCGGGTGTCGCCCGGGAGGGGCTGCCAACTCCGACGTTTGTCGGGGCCGCCGGCTCGTTCTGGTCGAGCTCAAGCGGGGCTCTGAGCATGAAGTAAAAGGTTAGAAGGAATAAAGCAAAGAGGTCGGAAGGCGAAAGAAAGGAGGCTTACCCGGCAGCGGTCGGAATCTTCTTGCGGGAGAGTTTCTTGGTGGTTTTGGCCTTCTTGGCCCCCGGGGGATCCGCGGCAGAGGTGCCGGCTCCCGCGCGCTTACGCGTGGCTGCTTGGGTGCTCGGCCCGGCTGATGGTGAAGGCAGAGGGTCAGCACAGGCCAAGGGAGTGGCGTGTGTGATCTCTAGCATCACACAGTCGTCGTCGTCAGAATCGTCTTGGGGACGGGACCGAGTTCGAGGCTTACCCGGGCCGGAAGTGCGGGGTACTGGGATCGACAAGTGGTCCTCGTCGTCCGGGTCTTCAGTGAGCGGAGTTGCCGGCACGGCAGTGTCCGCGCGCCAACTTCCATTCGCCCACCTTTGGTCCTCCCGGGCTTGACGGTCAAACCGCTGCAAAAGAAGAATAGCAAGAAATGTCTAAGGAAGCAAGAAAGGCAAGAATGTAGTTTAACCGCTATGTCGGGTGCTCGAAGATATGTCGGAGATGAGTGGCTAGAGCTTACCTGGGGCGGAGGATTGGCGCGGCTGTACGGTTCAAGCCCCCATTCCCAGTCATCTCCCATGGAGGTTTGGGCGATGGCTCGGACACGTCGGCGGACTGCCGGCTTGTCCAACTCGAACGGGCTGATCCGAGTTGGGTCTCGGGGCCCGCTCATGTGGCAGATCTTGTGCACCCGGTTCTGCAGGGGGCTTATCCGGCGGGCGACGAAGGTCCTCAGGAGGTCGTCCGCCGTCAGCTCGTCCTTGATGGAGAGCAGGTGTTCATGGATGGCCTGGGACTCGGCGTCACAGCCCGACGGATCCCAGCCCCAATTCGCCTGAGAGTTAGGCGGGTCAAGTCGGAACTCCGGGAGGTTGAGGAAGTCGTACCCCTTGGCGTTGTCGGAGGGGTCCGGATTCTTCACGTAGAAGAAGCTACGCTGCCATTTACGACAGGACTCCAACCCGGAGACCTTGGGGAAGTCGGAAAGCTTGCGGGCGGTGATAGTGGCGGCCCCGCACGCCGTCATCTCCTTGGTCTTCACACCCTTGTTCGGGATGCTCTGCTTCCGGAGCACGAAGTACCTCGCCCAGAGGCCGACCAGAGGCCACAGGCCGAGGTATCCCTCGGAGAAGGCGACGAAGGCCGAGAGGGAGGTAATGGAGTTTGCCGGCAAGTGGTGCGGCTGTAGCTCGAACTTGTCAAGGAAGGCTCGGAAGAACCTGCTTGTCGGAAGGGCGAAGCCGCGCTCGAAGTGCGCGACAAACACCACGCGCTCTCCTTCCTGGGGCGCGGGTTCCACTTCCTCGCCAGGAATCCGGCATTTGATTGGTGCCGGGACACGGCGCGTGCGACGTAGCCAGTCGATATCGTCCTGGCACGCGTCGGAGCCTTCCCATCCTCCCCGGACTCCCTCGGTACCCATGTCGGTGTTCTCAGAAGACATGTCGGAACTGGCCTGCAGCATAAGAAGTGTGATAAGTCGGGGGCACGAAGAGGAGAGATGCAGTAAGTCGGGGCATCCCGGCAATAAACACAATCTACGCCCGGGGTACCAGAAAGAAGATCTAACAAGGCCATATAAAAGGAAGTTAATTGGTTCCAGGTGGGAAGAACCGCTAGCAGTACAATGGTGAATCGCTATTGACGAGGCATGGCAAGATCTAATGAAGAGAACCCGCTAGCGGTGTGGTGGTGACGAAAACAACGATCTACGAGGAAGTTAACCCTAGTTCTAGCCTGTTCTAGCAAAGAACGGGGATGAACTACCTCGGCCGAGCCATGGATCGATCCAATCGAGCATCGGGAAGGACCTTACCGTGGAGATTGGTGTCGCGGAGCGAGAGGTTCTTGCCCCAAGGGCAGCGCGGTGAACTTCGGTCGCCGGCGTCGAGCTCCCTGGCGTGCGGTGCGTAGGCGGCGTGCGTCGCGGCGGCGATTCGCTCGGGGGCAGAAGGGGAGCAAAGGAGAAGAGAATGCGGAAGAAGAAGGAGAGGAACCCCGCCGCCGTATTTAAGAGGGAAGGAGAAGAGGCAGTTGCTAGGTTTTCCCGCCCGTTGGTTTCGAGCCGATCGTGGGATCGTGCGTGCGGCGGTTGGCGCGAGTGGAGCGGTGGTGGCCACACGATCAGCCGCACCGTGGGTTACAGAATGGCAACCGTCCACTGCGGATCGGGTGCGGTCGCCAGCCCAGGAATCAAGGAGGCGCCTCGGGTACTCAAACTACTCGAGTGCCTGTTAGATATGACGGCTGGTGGGACCGGCACGGTGTTTTCGGGACAGCGTGTCAGACCGCGTGGCGCGTTTCTCGGAATAGGGCAGTGTATGTGTGGCACGTCTCGGCGAAGATCTGGGACAAAGACTCAGTGATATCGAGGGTACCGGAACAATAACCCGGGATGGCTAAGAACTCGGTGACAAACCGAGATGGCCATGTCAGATGATTTTTTTTTTACAGTAAGTCGGGACAGGCATGCCGAAGTTTTCTCATCAGGCCGACATCGTGGTGTCGCAGGGCCTTGACTGACCGACTTGGGCAAGTCGGAGCAATCAAGTTGCTAGGCATTGTTATGCCGGCTTTTGGTTCAAGGCAGTTGTCAGGTTAAAGCTGATGCAGCCCTTCATCCAAGGCTGTAGGACTACACCAGCTTCGGGGACTAGTGTCGGGGGGCTACCCCCGGGTAGGGTTAAGGCAAGGGGTCCCAGCCAGACCTGGTTGTATGTTTGGCCGACTTAGTCTTATGTCGGAGGTAGCCGACATGTTCTAACCGACATAACCATGTCCGAGATCTCTATCTATATGTGTTGTGCAGGAAGGAGGATCCGACATACATGTTCGGGCCGGGTGAGGTATGTCGAAGGTCCGGGCCCGGCATAACCAGGCCGGCGCACGGAGAGAAGCCCGATATACTTATGCCGGGATAGGAGGATGTGTCCGACATATCGCATGTCGGGCAACAAGTCAAGGGCAA
Organism: Poa annua; assembly: GCA_026929855.1. Taxonomy (NCBI): domain Eukaryota; kingdom Viridiplantae; phylum Streptophyta; class Magnoliopsida; order Poales; family Poaceae; genus Poa; species Poa annua. Next base: position 93,140,734 of record CM049437.1, read on the forward strand.
GTACAAGTGCAGGGCAAGTACAGGAGCAGGACACTGACCTGTCTGACACGGAGGAAAGGTCACCTCCCGTCTGACACGGGCGCGGGACAAAGGGCACAAGACAAGGGCGACGTGACTATACCTCTGTATTGGCAAGGGACTGACAGGAGACAAGGCATGGAGAAGGCACGTCCTGTCTCTGGCAGGGGAAGCGTCATCATCTAGGACGGCGGCGGCTGCAGCAAGAGGCATCATGGCCTACCCCGGCCTATGTCGGATAGCCCGGCGGCTAGGTCGTGGTAGAGGTGTCGACATTACCGTTGGACGGGGGCTGTTGTCCGGGGGGCCCGGAGGAATTAGGGTTCCCGGATAACCCGGCAGGAACTCTATATATAGCGCCATAACTCCTCCTGTGAAAAGGGAGACAAGAAAAAGAGAGAGACGAACGAGAGAGCCAGAACGATAGTCTCATTCACTGCTAGGGCATTTACTCCTTCCTCATTTTGTAGTTCTTCCTAGTTCTTACCAAAACAGCTCAAGGAGCGCCTTGTAGATCTTGTGAGACACATATAGAGAGAAGCAAGGCAGGAGTAGGGGTGTTACCTCCTCACGAGGGCCCCGAACCTGGGTACATCGTGCGTGTTTGTGGTACCGTGTGGGTTTGTTCATGTTCTTGCGTTCTCCTGGTTGTTATTGCTTGTCCTTGACCCGGGTCGAGTCGGCTCGTCTCCGTTTCTTCTTTCCTCTTGCGTGAGCTTCTTAGCTCGCTAGCCCTCCCCGGATCCACCAGCGTCCATCGGCCCCACACTTTTAGCCATCCTATGGCATCTGCCGTGATACCACCACGACAAATAGTGCAAGATTCAAGTGGAAATCAGATTGCTCCTTAACTTGTCCTCCAGCCAACCAATTTTTTTGTTCAGATGAAATGATCATGGACCTAAGATACCTATTGTCAGTTGACACAATCCTTCATCCTTTGACGAGATGTTATTTTGCTGATATGTTCTGAAGTGATGATTTTTTTTAACCAGACAAAGATGGGTTGGACGAATTGATGCCCGTACTAATTCCGAGAAGCTCAGTACAACCTTGGATCAAATTCTATTTCCAGTCAGTTCTGGTGATCTCCTGATCTCTTATGTCAATGGAAAATCTAGGGCGAATGGAAGGTTTATTTTTTCTATTTATGGGAATCTGCGGCTTCAAATTGATCTCTTATGTCAATGGAAAATCTAGGGCGAATGGAAAGTTTATTTTTTTTTCTATTTATGGGAATCTGCGGCTTCAAATTTATCTTAATGTACTGTACGTGCTCTTTTGTCCAGAGAATGCTTGAAGTGATGCTTTTTCTTTTCCTTTGCATATTTGTAGTTAGACAGCAGTGCAATTTAAATCCATGTCATCATGTTGATATTTGAATATATTGCAAGTTGTTTGCATAAAAGTTAGTGCAGGTCAAGCTCACCTGTAGAAGCATGTTATCTTTTCTTGGATCACATCTTTCCTCTGAAAAATCACTTCATCATGTTGCGTAGAGCATGAATGCAGGTCCGGTTGCTATCTGATGAGCCCGAGTCAGGAGTTCCAACATAAAGCTCAAACAAGCTGATGTTCTTGTTTTTTTCATTTGGGGAGGGATTTTGTAATTCTTCTTTTTTTCATTTGGGGAGGGATTTTGTAAGCTCAGCTAGAACACTAGGAGAGGCCGGATGCTAATCAAGTTGTATATGTCTGTAAATGTGTATCATATTCCTAATAAGCATGCATATCATATTTATAAATATTAGCCAATGCATTCATACTTATGGTGTCATTGTACTGTTCATCGATTATTGATTATTTTCCAATAAAAAATGCTACATCCATCACAAACTGCAGAGAAGAGATACAATCAAGAGTATACAAATAATATATAATGAAGTATGCACACTGGCCTTTTTGCTGCCATTCGCATTACTACTAAACAAGCATTTGTACCATTTACTTTGGGTATTTTCATTATATTTATGGTCAGAATTTAGTGCCCCTGTTAGATTATCGTACTTATTGAAATTTTGGAGAGCTCGCTGAGAGAATATGCCCTGATGAAGGTGAAGGAGGAAGATGACACTCTTGAAAGGTGAGAGTTAAAAGGGAGAGATGAGGTGAAAACCAGTGAAACAAAGCGATAATCAATATATTTATACATCTGTGGCAACGTACAACCATTTAGCTATCATAGTAAAATGTGACAAACACAATGAGCATAACTGGTTTATATGAGTCCTAGAAGTTCACAACTTGGGATGTTGGAACCGAGTGACAAAGCAACTCTAGCGCGCCACAATGCATGTTTTCGTGCGTGTAACCCGAAAAGGGAATAGGACCGGGGACCCGAGGCGACATAGCGCGCGGGTCTGAACCAACTATGTCCATGGTCATCCGGAAAGAAGCGTTCGGCTAGAGGGTGAGTGCGAAGGAGTTGGAGATTAACAATTGCAATAGAAACTTTGTGAAGTCATGACAATGAGAATGATACGGTACAACTGAAGAGACATTGGCACACAATGAAGAGTAACATGTTGTTGGAGTAGGTACAGTGGCGAGTGGCGACGTTGTAACGAGGCGACTAATCACAATAGCGGTGAAAAAAGTAATTTGACGATCCGTAGCAACGCACGGGCATTCAACTAGTAAATGTAAAGAGAGAGTTTTCAAATTGATAGTACATTAGCTTACCTTTGTTCTCACTGCTTATGCATCCACTATTTAGGCTGACCGATTCATTGGGTTACGCTACTTTAAGAAAAGTAGAACCGGAATTGGACCTTGGTGCTACTAGAATTGGACCTTTGTGGTATTACTAAAACTAGCAAAATACTCGTGCGTTGCTACGGGTTGATCGAATTCTTTGATATCTTAGTTCTTATTTTAACGTAAAAGTCACGTGGTTTAAGCTTTTGAATGCTTCGGACACGAGAGCACCAAAACTTGTAATTAACCTGAGATATTAATCAAGGGACTTTAGTCTTTATACGGACCTCAGAAAGCCGAACATGCAAAGTGTAGTCGATACCGGACATCCCATGAGGACGTGCTCCGGCACCTCAAAATCTATCAACCCGTACAAACGTAACCTTAGTGTGCCCTCTCCCCGTTCTCTCTCCTTCAGCAAAGCACAAGCACGGCTTATCTCCCTATAGCAAGTCCAGCTAAATTAAGAAATACCTCATCCACCCGTAAAAAAAAAATACCTCATCCGTTTGCGCCAACATTTTAATATACTCTCTAATTGTCACACTATATTGCACCAATCTATATTTTTATAAATTCTTATAATTGTCAAATCGATATAACACAACAATACGCACACACAAAACCCTAATAATTCAAATTACAGATAAGGTACACAAAATTAAATCATTAACAATTTAAATATCTTTAATTTGATTTAATATTAGTTCTAAAACTTTATTTTTTATCGTTTTATTTATAAAGTCAAGCGTTGATCTTTCCTCTCGTGTACACCACACCCTGAGCTCGTTCTGCTTGCGAAGGGCATAGGAACGGCGGAGGGGGCGGCATGACAGCAGTCCACTGCTGCCACATAATTTTTTATTTTTTGAAACCCGCCGATCTCAACATTTTATTCATCAACTCGCTGATACAAATCTGATTGAACAGTAGCAATCAGAAAGTCATGGATTACACTGAAATCTAATACATGAGCAGCTAAACTCAACGCCACCCACGCACATGCGTGGGCTGCCGAATTGGCGTTCCTACGGACAAACTGCACCTTGAATCCCTGCAAGTTTGAGAGTTGTAGTTTCATCTCTCTCAACACATTGACACCAATTGACTTATTCTCTCCCCTATTCCGGTTAACTATTTCTTGGTTATCAGTTTCAATAACCACCTGTTGAAATCCACTCTGCACAGCCAGACTAACAACGTCCCGGCAAGCCAGCATTTTCCATGAACCGATCTAGATATAACCAAAAAGAAGGTAAATATGATCGGAAGCAAATCACATGAAGAATCCATGGACATCTAGAGAACATGGAAAATCCTTGGACAAGATATCCAAGTCATAATACATGAATTTATGAGATTACAACACAATCACTCAACACACACACTGAGTAACTTATGCGCTTCTAATAGTTCTACTGAATTAATATTTTTTAGACCATTCATATAATGAAACATGTACAGAGACTCCGGTAAACAACAGAGATTATGTTCTGGTCTAACCTCCTTGGAGAGCAAAGAATAGGTCCCTTGAACTTTCAGGAAGAACCATGGCAGACCACTGAACAACACAATGACCTAAAGCTGTTGATTCAGGTTCTGTATAAAGATTTCTTCACCAGAGTAGGTAATTCTCAAATATATATGGTAATATTATTCAGTATTGATAGTGCCTCCCCTGGCCTTCATGCTCCCCTCCTAAACAAATCCTTGCATCAATGTGTGAACGTCATCTTGTTAAGATCCACACCATGGCTAGACATCTCCTCGGTCATCAAGACTGCAGTCCTAACCTGATGAAACCAGACACAATACATTGATCAGTTTGTTGGAAGTGAGAACGTCAGGTTTCATACCCCGATTTCTTATCCCTTTATACAACGAATCAAGGAATTTAATCCTACCCCCTCATGAAGAACCTTGAGAACATGATTGAACACCACGTTTTTGAAACAAAATGAAGCCTAGCGATCACATGATAGCAAGAAAAAGGCTTATAAAAAATCATTACTGTACCTGAAGTTCATGTAACTTATTCACATGATTTGAGACAGAAGACCCGCACAGGGACAAGCCAGACAAAATCCAGGAGGAGCTAGGGCGGAAGAGCAGTGATGCTGCGCTGGTGGAGGGCATGTCGTAGATGCGAGGGCACATGGAGAAGCCTGGCCAGGAGCTGCGCCGGCCACCGGGAGCCTCGCCGTGGTGGGCGCACACCGAAGCATCCGTTGTCATGGCGTAGCTCGGAGGTCGGCGCTGCCGCTCTGCGTGAGGACGAGCACGCGGCCAGAGGGTGGAGGTCATGGCGTTGATATGCGGGGACGCGGCGGCGCCTACCCGAGCTCCATCTCCGCGTGGTCACCAGATTGGGGAAGGAGAAGCGAATCGTGTTCGGGCCAAGGTCACGCTGGGCGTTCGGGTTTACCCGAAATTTCGGGTCGGGTTTTTCGGGTAAAATGACATTCGGGTTTCCAAACATGGCACCCGAGAAATGCCCCACAGATCTCATACCCGACAATTCGGGTACCCGTAATTTCGGGTCCGGGTTCGGGTAATCCCGAAATATCCGAGAATTCTGGACAGGCAACAAAAGTACAAATAAAAGCAAGAAATGACAACATTTCAGTAATGTGATTCACCCAATATGAGTATGACAGCACACACCACACAACAGCAATAACAGCACGAAAATGACATCATTTAACACTCCAATTACACATGCTGTAGAGTCTAGACAGCAGACAAGTTCATGACAGCAAAGAGCAGCTATTAAACAAGTTCATGACAGCAAACAAGTTGAAATTTCACACTCCAAGGCTCCAATCAGCAAGTTTCCAACCACAAGCTGCACCTACATAAGTTGAATTTGCAAGAGAGCATTATATAGAATTATAGATGATGAGTTGATTGCACAGAAGTGTTGATTGCACAGAAATGTCAAATGCTTGTACCTTTATGAAGACGAACCAGGTTTGGATATTGACATGCTCGCAACCGACTTGGAAGTGGATGATTTATCACCTTTTCCTTTGGGAAAGTGCTTGCCACCAAATTCTTCAATTAACTCTATAAAGTACAGAAAATGGAATGCAAAATGCAGCCAGCTATCAAAATATTAATGGCATGATGGAAGAAAAGAAACACTCTAAAAGAAACAAGGGAATATTTTACCTTTTTCCATCTTAGTTAATTCCTCCATATCCTCCTGGATGTCAATAGGTGTTGTCCTTCGAAGCCAATCTTGTCCACAAACAAGAGCTTCCAACATGAAAGGGGTGAGTGAAGTGCGGAAATCATCTAAAATACGCCCACTTGTGCTAAAAGCAGCCTCCGAAGCTACTGATGAGATGGGTATGGCAAGTACATCACGTGCCAAGTGAGCCAATATGGGAAACCGGGCTGCATTTACCTTCCACCAAGCAAGAATGTCAAACTTCGTTTCTTGATCTTCTGTATCTTCAGCAAGATATTTGTCAAGTTCAGACTTGACATTGCTACTTGTTCCATTGTTCCTCTTTAGCTTCTTGGCAATAACATCTTTCAACATGCCTCCTCTGCCCCCTTTTGGCACACTTGTGTCATCTACTTCAGCTGTTCCTTCAGTTGGAGCATACATCTTCCTATATTCCTCAAACAACTCATTTAGACAAGTGCCAATTGCTGCCCAAACAAGCTGCCCTTTGTCACATCCAAATATTTCTTCAATGACAGCTATAAAGACAATTTGTATCTTGGATCAACTACTGCTGCGATGAAAATCAATAGATTAATGTTCTCTTTCTCCTTCTTCTCCTTTCCTTTTGCTTTACCATAGTTTGTTCTCTCATTGCTAGTGGTGTCAATGTGCCAAAGTCCCCAATACTTATCAAATTTGTCTTTCATTCGCTGGCCCATAGCTTTTTGCAAACCGTCATCACTTTCAAGCCAAGATTTAATCAATAGGTGAACTTCAGCAATCTCATGAAAGAAATTATTGGATGTGACGGTGAGACTAGCAGAGAGGCGAGTTGTGAGATCATAGAAATGCCCCAGAAATTCTTCCATCTTTCTTGCATTCTCCCAATCTGCTTCCTCAGGGCAACCAAACCCGTCATTCTCTAAGGATAAATCAAACTTGTAAGTTAAGTCATCCTCAGCTAGCTTCAAGAACACTTTCTCATACACATTGGCAGCTTTAAGCATGATAAAAGTAGAATTCCATCGAGTAGGTACATCAATCTTTAGAAATGCCTTGCACTTGACCTCCTCTTCCTCAATAATTTCCTTAAACTTCACCAACCTTGAGCCACCATTTCGAATGTACCTAACAGCTGTTCTTACCCTCTTTATTGATAAGTCTACTTCCTTTAGGCCATCTTGCACAATCAGGTTCAAAATGTGTGCAACACACCTCATGTGCATAAACTTACCTTCAGCTACGTTGTAAGGTGTTTTATTCAGCTGCTTCTTCACAAAGTCAATCGCTTTGTCATTAGCGCTTGCATTATCAACAGTTATGGTCATTACTCTTTCCATACCCCATTCAGCCATGCATCTCATCAAGTTCTTGCCAATATCATCACCCTTGTGTCCCTTTATCAAGAAGAAGTTGATGACTTTCTTGTGCAGAACCCAGTTATTATCAACAAAACTAGTGGTGACAGTCATGTATCCATCTTGCTGTTGAGATGTCCAGCAATCAGTTGTCAGACATACCCTTTGGCAAGAGTTTTTCAAAAACTTCTTCACTTGTGCTTTTTCTTTGAAGTAACGACGGACAACATCTCGAGTGGTTGTTCTTCTAGATGGCACACTAAAACGTGGACAGGCCCTTGACATAAATTTCCTAAAGCCTGACTTCTCACCAAACGCAAATGGCAGCTCATCTTCAATTACCATTTCAACAAAAGCTTCCCTAAGAGCTTCTTGATCAAACTTCCAAGCTGCAGGGCCTTCTCCTTGAGTTGCTTGCAGAGTACCTTGACTTGGATCTTTATTGAACTTGTTTGGATTGCGTTTGCATGCATAGAAGTGCTTCTTCAACGCTGATGTACCATACCCCTTCGATTCAGCCTTGATCGGTTTTGTGCAATATTTGCATTTGCCGGCTCTCATGACACCACCTTCATCCTTGACCTTCTCAAAGTGCTCCCACCATTCAGACCTTGTTTCCATCTGCTTCCTTCCTCCCTCCTTCACAGGTTCCTTCTCCACATCAATGACCTCTTTTTCAGCAGCTTGCTTCGGCATTTGTTGTGCTGCTTCTGCGTTAGTTGAACCTTGACCTACAGATGGCTGTGACTGTGAACCAGGGAACATCTCGTCCATATCATTTTCCATTGGCACAATTGCATTGTCCTCGTCCATATCCATCTACAAAAATATGTAGATAGCAGAATCAGGTTAACATAACATGAGGAAATGAGGAACATGAAGAGCAGCAGCAGATGCACCACTAATTTCAGCTCGGTTTGCTAAAGAATCACATCAGAGCTGCTTGTCCTAAATTTATGCTAACATATCCATCTACTAAAATTATGTACTACCATTTTTCTAATTATCTACGTATTTAGGACAACAGAACATGAGGAAATGAGGAACAAGGACAGGATTGGAACAAAACTTACATTGGTCGTCGATTCTGCTGTGCTTGACGCCGTCGATCTGTCGCCGCTGCACCAAGGACGTCGGGAACGAGAAGCAGACGAGGGCTGCGGACGTCGTCAGCGACGTCGCGGGTAAGATGGAGGTGCCGCCGTGCGCCCGTGCCCGCGTCGTCGTCGTCTCGTCGCGTCGGAGATGAAGGGAGAGGGGGAGAGTCCGTGCCGCCGGGCGCCGGCGACCGTACGGGGAGAGGGGCGGCACCGATGGACAGGGTGGGGACTGGGGACGTGCGGTCCGGCGGCGGCGGGGGGCGGACAGGAAGTTAGGAATTTAGGATAGGAATAGGATAGGGTTTGCGATGCGATGCGAATATGCGATGCGATGTGTGTTTTGTTCATTTCCTGGGATATTCGGGTAGTTCGGGATATTCGGGTTCTGGGGAGTGATACCCGAGAAACCTGAACTAAATCCGGGTTTCCAGACGTGATACCCGTACAAGTGCTCGGGTTTGTCGGGTTCGGGGTAAACGGGTCCGGGTCCGGGTTTTTCGGGTTCGGTGTTCGGGTTTCGGGTTTTATGCCCGGCGTGAGGCCAAGGTGACCGGTTCGTGCTGGTGCGGCTGTCAATGGAGTGCGGGTTGATTTCATACTTTATGAGGGGCTAAAACGTAAAATAGCCACGACGTACGATGTCCTCAACCGTATTATATATTTTACGGTACCTTTTTCTAGTGCCCCCGTTAAGCAGTATGATTTGGTATCGACGGCTGAGACGAAGAGGCAGAGATTTGGCCCGGCCGGCCCAAGTAAGCTGGTAATTTTTTTTCTTGGAAAAAACTAGCGATGCCGTAGGATGCGGTAACAAGTTGACCTCACGCCCGATCCCGCGGCCGGCCCACTCCGCCGCGCATCTACCTCGAACACATACGACCTAGTACACCGCGTTCGTCCTCCCCTGTAAATACCTCGACCGCCACGCGACCTAACTCATCACTTGTAACTTGATTCCGTGTAAGCAGGTCGTGCTCTTGCCAACGGACGATGGGTAATACCAGTATACTTGTGTTGCCAAATTTATGATGCTCACTGTGATACATGTAGATCATCCTGATGTGCACATTGCTCCGCGTTGTGAGGCCAGTTAGTGCTTGCATGAGTACTTGGTTAGGAGTTGAACGACCACGGTAGACATATAATAGGGTTGCTAGCGGCATCCCGTGAGGGTCCTGCATAAGTACAAATTAGTTACAATGACAAAATGTAAGATGAGGATTACACAATAACATGGCCTGTTTTGAATACGTAACGGGGCGGATTGGGCGCCGCCCCTGCATCCCTAGGTAGTAGACACACTGAATAAATTTTCCAGGTTAGGAACTGCCGAAAAAACACCGATACAATTCACAGGCCAAGACTTGTGCAACTATTGCTTAAAACGACCCGAGAACAAATTACCTAACTGTATTCAAATTGCACTGAAAGAAACTAAATACAAATTTAACTCACAAAACTTAATAAAACTAATACACAGGGTTGAAACTGAATCTTCAAAGTATGCCGTCGGCTTTGAGCCCGCCATCCATTCCACCATTCACATGACCCCTAAACAGGTGGCCGCCACTCTCTCTTTCGTCGCCGGGGCCGGTGCTGTCAATCCGGATGACCAAGTTGTTTTGTTCACCATCACCATTAGCCTCCAGCGCAGCCATACCATGGGTACAAGACAACATCATGTGCTCGTCCTCTGGAAGCAAATCAGGCTCGCCGCGCTTGAAGATCTCTTCGGGGAAGTGCTTCTCGTCGGCCATGTCGATGCGTACCGAAAATTAACTTCAGTGCCTACAGCAGTTTTAACTTCAGAGTAAGTAGTACAAAACACTCAAACCACAAATTGCTACCAACAATTTCAAATAGTTCACCATTTGTTCAGAAGATGGTTAAAGTGCTAGCTGAATTGAACCAAAACGTGTTAACTGAATTTGACACCTAAAACCGAACAAAAACTAATTGAATTGTAAACCTAAAACTGAACCAAAACCTGTTAATAAACATTACCAAAAAAGAAACCAGAACATACTAACTGAATTTGACTCCAGTGATCGCCAGCTCAGTTGTGAGGTACGTCGAGCATCTTCAGTTTTGCATCATGATGGTTGGGCAAACAGCGTATCTCTTGGCCCATTCGAGTTGACAAGAAATCAAGAGCCTACTGAACCGTAGACTGATCTTCGTGCAGTGGCTGGGCGAGCGCTCCCGGACGACCTCCAGCTCTTTGTCTCGGGTTCCGTGGGAGGAGTACAAGGGACGGGAGCAGCCGTGGCCCGGCGGTGCCGCCAACCAAATAGTACCCGATAGCACGGGGGCGGCGGGTTGGGGTGGGGGGGGGGGGGGGGGGGGGAGCCACGGAGCCGGCGTCAAGGAGTGCTTCGTCTTCGGAGGCGTTAATGATCTGTAGCTCGAGCTAGGGTTTCCATTTCCCGAACTGGGGAATTCTTCGCGACAGGGAGCCGAACGCATGCAGTCGTTGACTCGTTGCCATCCACCGTTTTTAGGGCCTAAATGGGAATTTTGTCTCGGGCCGGCACCCATCTAGCATCTTGGGCCGGGGCCCATCCGCGGGAGGTCACGGATTAGCCAGCAGTATGATTTGTACTGCTCCAGTTTTTAGCAGCAGTATGAATTCATCTGGACCTTTGGATGGACAAAAATAATGGGCCGTTATTGATTTGAGGGTACCACAAAACATCTAATTATATAGTAGAGACTGGAGATGTATATTGTTCTTGAAAGTAAATAGCTTGCTCTGTAGTCTAGTCTAGGTGTGTATTGTTTCTTATGCTTTCAGATCATTGAGTCGAGCATTGGCTGTCAACTGCTAATTAAAGTCTACATATTGTATTACAAAAGCTGACTGATGATGTCACTAGTGGTAAGCTGATCTTTGCCCGTTGAACATGGGTGTTCTTTTATCAGCTTCAAATTATTACCTGGCTCGAGAGGGCCGTTGTAGCACTCGTGCCGCCCTGGGGCCTCCACCTCCGGTTCGAGGAGGCGAGGTAGTGTTTTTGTTTGAGGGAGGAGAGTGTTGGAGGTGAGGTTACACATTTCCCTTCCCCTTGGACTTCATTTTCAATATCAGAGTTTGTTTTTCACTCATCAGTACTACGACAACAAACGGTGAGCAAGATTCACAAGATGTTCACAAGTTTGACGAAATAAAGACATTCACACAGCAGCGCACAATTCTGTCGTGCGAGGCTTTTGCCGAGTGTTCTGCGAATGTGCTCCTTTAGATTTTACATACTCATGTTTAATTCCGTGGTCTGTACCATCGACTTCCGTTCTTGAATCCGTGGTCACATGGATTTCACTTCATCGGCATCGGCATGGCAGAATTTCATAATGACATCAACGTTGTCGCAAGTATTTACTAAACTCGCTGAAGATGATTCTCCTGAGCGCAACTCTGAGATTAATTGCCACTGATACACTAAGAGGTGCTATCAATCCGATGACATCTACCCTTGTTGTGCGACATTGGTGAAGACAATTCCCAACCCTAAGGCAACAAATGATCTGTCTTTGCAATACAGCACGATAGTTGTAGAAAAATGGATAAAATGTGGGAAGTCATAACTGATTGTGTCATCATGCACAACGCGACCGTGAATACTAAGCATGACGGTCATCGAGAGTTTGATCAAGAGCGATATTTCATTGGTCTTCTTGTGGATCTCAATCATGCACCGACCGAGTTCGCGGAGTTTCTCACCACACGCCCAGAAAATTCATAATTTGTAAGCCTTGGGACGAAAACAGAGAGTGACCAAAAGACCAAGAGCTCTCTAGCCAGAGACACGATTGCCGCTGAGAAGTGACCTGTCACAGCGTGGCCTACCGATTGTCGCAATTTGTTGAGATATGTTGCAAGCAGAATGGCATCAGCTCTCTCTGTCGTCCTTCAATACCCGTGTGGAGGAATTTAAACACGAAGCACCGAAGAGTGTGTGTCAATAGCAAATGTGGCAGCTCGCCATCAGGAACCTCAAGGATAGACGGAAGATGCAGCTCGGTTTCGTTCAGAGATAGATTCTGAATCTGGGATATCTCATGGCGTTTTTGCGCCACCTGAGCTCGGAGAAGTGAGCTGTTACAGTGTGGCCTACTGATTCTGGCAACATGTTGAGATATGTTGCAAGACCAGAATGGTATCATCTCTCTGTCGTCCTTCAGTACCCGTGTGGAGGAATATAAGCACGGAGCACTGAGCACTGAGCAGTGTATGTCAGTAGGAAATGCGGCAGCTTTTACCATCATGAACCTCAAGAACGGCGATGGAACTCATAGCCTCGAGTTCGTTCGTTCAGAGACAGATTCTGCATCTGGGATCTCTCTTGGCGTTTTCACGACACCTGAGCTCGACGAAGTGACCGTGGCCCGTGGCCAGCCGCCGTACCAAGAAGATATAAAGGAGAAGATCAAATCAGTTCTATATATCAGTTCTATATATATACGAGTGCGCCTGCTTGCAGCTTGGAGCCCTGGACTCGATCAGATGGCGATCGAGAGCTGTGGCATCTGATGAGGTGATGGCGCGAGAACCGCGCTTGGCGACACATCTTATACTTACTAGTAACTAGTAATGAATTCGCTCGAACCTTCAAGAATGGATCCAACTGGTGTACATGCTCAAGACCCATCAATGAGACTGATCACTCGAAAAATGCCTTGGTGCTCCCGGGTGCATGTGCACCCGGATGAAAAAATCATTTTCCCAATGTAAAAAATGTATGTAAAAAATACGCGCATGTAGATCTCGCATGTACCAGGCATGTCTCGCAAATTTTGTGGAAAAATGATTTTTCGTTTGGCCCGTGCAAAAAAGACAAAAATACGTCACATATATACGGTTATATAGCACATAAATTTTTCTTTTTTACCGAGACAAAATAAATAATATTTTCAGCACGAAATTCATGCACGGGGTACATGTTTTGTAAGCCTTGTACATGAAATTTTTGTTTCACATTTTTGGACATGAAATACCATGCTACCGTGGGTATGTGGGTGACATTGCCACTATCATCATGATTAGATCTAGCATATTCTTATTTAAACTTCATGTAATTGAAATTAAAACTATACTCTGTTTATCTTAATTACTGAGATGTTATGATTTAGTTCGCATCTTGGTGGAGTATAAGAGAGATTAATAACCAAAAGATCTCTATGTTAGGACGTGATGCCCATATTATTAATAACTTGTCTTGTTGCAATCTCATATGTCAATTCCTATGTTTCATTATCTACCACTACATAAAAGAGAGAGTGCATTTGTGAAACCATTAACCCCAGTCCATTTTTAATCATAAGAAACACCTTTCCAACACTTTTATTGCACTTTACATTTTCTGTTATTATTAAATCCGAAAATACAAAAATACTTTTATATATTGCAAACACCATACAAACCACAAAAACATCATCTCATATCATTTATACCATCCTTGTTTATTTATTTACTAACATTGCATGTTTATTTCAGTTTTGCATTTGTTATTTATATATCTTTTACTTACACCTTGTGCTTGACAAACACTTGGTGAGGTTGAGTGCACAAAACAATCTACTTTGTTTTGTAGGTTACATAAAGGGATAAGGAGACAACGGCTTTTGGTTCATTTCACCGAGAGTTCGATATTAAACACTCGAGTCACACTCGTGGGAAAAATAAGTACACTTTGCACTTGGAGTCTCAACCTAACCATATTCTTTTGACACAGGTCATCTAAGGTCAGCAGTAACGGGGGTGGTTTTGTGGTAAGTTGACAGCAATACCGTGATCCACTTGTGTTTTTACCTTACTTTGTTGCCTCACTAGTGATAAAGGAAATAACATGCTACAGGGGGTATGTGGGTGACATTGCCACTATCACCATGACCTAGATCTAGCATGTTCTTATTTAAACTTCATGTCATTGAACTTAAAGCTATACTCTGTTTATCTTAATTACTGAGGTGTTATGATTTAGTTCGCATCTTGGTGGAGTATAAGAGAGATTAATAACCAAAAGATCTCTATGTTAGTATGTGATGCCCATATTATTAATAACTTGTCTTGTTGCAATCCCATATGTCAATTCCTATGTTACATTGTCTACCACTATATAAAATAGAGAGTGCATTTGTGAAACCATGAACCCAGTCCATTTTTAATCATAAGAAACACATTTCCAACACTTTTATTGCACTTTACATTTTCTGCCATTATTAAATCCGAAAATACAAAAATATGTTTACATCTTGCAAACACCATACAAAACACAAACACATCATCCATTATCATTTATACCATCCTTGCACTTTTATTTACCACCGTTGCATATTTATTTCTGTTTTGCATTTATTTCTATATCTTTTACTACAATTTACTTTGTTTTGTAGGTTACATAAAGAAGGATAAGGAGACAACAACTTTTGGTTCATTTCCCCGAGAGTTCGATATTAAACCCTCGAGTTACCCTCGTGGGGAAAATTAGTCTTTTCCCTTACTATACACTTTGCACTTAGAGTCTCAACCTAACCCACATTTTTTTCTTGACGCAGGTACTCATCACCGTCAATCTTCCTGGGGATCAAGACATTTTCTGGTGCCGTTGTCGGGAAGGAAAGATGCAACACCGCAGCAACTTCCCTCGTCAATTTAGCGCTCAGCATACACTCATCCCATCAGAGTTTAAACTCCACATTTCACATCAGTGTGTTGCATTTAGCCGGAATATTCTTTAGTAAGAGGAGACATTTCCGTCAACATCAAGATGATCATGGTGAATTCGTTAATCTCAAGATCTGATCCGTCGGTTCAGTTTTTAGAGGTGCTCATAGGAATAGGGTGTGTTAGTGAGTGTATACACGTATTTGTGAGCGTCTTATTTTATACTGTTTTTCGGAAGAAAAAAGCTAGCCTTACTCTCGGGCTCTCAGTATCGCCGTAGTATGTCGCCATCGGTGTGCATGGCCGCCTCTGATCATCTCCTGCTGTGTCTTTTTTTTTTATGTTGGCAGGAGAACTGCCAAATTCAAGGAATAGATAGAAGGTTGGTCCAGTTTATGAGGGAAACCGGACCCAAAAACCATACAGAATCGCCTTTCGGCTTACAACACACCCACAAACACACGACAACGGCAAGTCAAAACATCCACACAAACCACAAGTCCCTCTGATCGTCTCCTACCCCAAAACGATGCTCCCAAGAGAGAATGTGACGCCGGATAGCATCACCATCATCCGATCTAGAAGACTAGACCTAGGGTTTCCCCCGGAGCATGTCAGGGAAGGCGGCTAGGAATATCACATCGATGCCTCCAAGAAGGAAACGACGCCCGTAGGCGACGCCATCGACCACTCCGGCCAAGGCTAGAGTACGGCTTTCACCGGTAGTCTCAGCCGCCTAGCCCTAAACAAGGATCCGAACAGCCTTCTCCTCAAACCGCAACCCCTACCTCCACGGCTGACCAACCACGTTTCCCCGACAAGCTCGACGTTCTGCCAACCTTCCTTCCTCTTCCCCCGCTGAACAGAGGATGCAACCCGCTGCCAATGCCATTCGTCTCCCTTGGAAGGATGCAACCCGTGCAGTGCCATTCGTCTCCTCGAGGATGCAACACCCGCAAGCCATTCATCTTCCAACCGGAGGATGTAACACCGCGGCGGCGCCATTCGTCTCCCTTCAGCCACCACCGTCCCATCCGCACATCCCCACAACACCTTGCTTGCCGACCACCAATCGGAGGATGCAACACCAAATGGTGCCATTCATCTCCTACAGCTCCGGGCGAGAGGATGCAACACCGAATGGTGCCATTCGTCTCCCGCAGCACAGCAGCCCCACTTCACTTCGCGCCGTTCATGCACTACTCCCTGCACACCACCACCTCCCTGCTGGCACATCCCTCACGGACGCGGACGTGCCGCGGCCGGTAGAGCCCCAGCCGGCCGAGAGCACCGACGTCAATCCTCAAAACCTCATATCCAGCCAAGCGGAAGCAGTGCACAGTCAGCTTTGACCCAGTCTCCGAGCGCGTCCAGATCGAAGAGCAGCCACCGACGCCTGTGCGAGACCCTCGAGCCGCAGCACGACACGCCACCGTCAGCATCTCCTCCGTGCAGCCGAGCAAGTCACGGTGGTGACCATCCCGATCTAGATCGGGCCCGCTCGCTACTGCACGCGCGCCACGCTGCAGGTCGCTGCCGACCAAGTACACGCCGCCGCCGGCACCTCCTGCTCGCCCAGCGTGCCAGGCGCCGCTCCACCGCGCCCGAGAACGTCGCCGCTACCCCGCTCGCAGGGACGCCGCCACGAAGCGCCAACCATGCCCTCCGTCTTTGACGGGACAGGCGCCGCCGGCGTCGGCGGCGACGGCAGCCAGGGGAGCACGGCGCGGTGGTTGTTGGCTAAGGTTCGGGGGAGCCCCAGAGTCGCTCGAGGGGGAGCGACCCGGGTGGAAAGATCATCTCCTGCTGTCGACCGTGCTAGCTTAGCTAGGTGTCGCTGTTGGCGTCGCTCGATCGCGTCACCTCCTTGCTTGCCGGCTCCCGCCCATGCAACGCTAGCTGCACCTTTTTTTTTTTTTTGACGGCATCGCTAGCTGCACCTTGGCTAGCTAAGAACGAAGGTGCATGAAGACCAATCGATATCGAAGACCGGCCAGTGGGCTGCCGAAAAGAAGAACCAAGGCCGAACGTATACGTACCTAGTCGCGTTTCACCTCGGCTTCCCATTCTTTTTTCTCCTCGGTGCGCACATCGTAGCCGCATAGGCGTTGCTTAACGCTTAATGCTGGTGTAGAAGCGGAAATGTTATCGTGTTGACGTTAACTTACTTGTCGACTCGCTATTGGTTACAGTTTGAAAAAGGTCTATTTTAAACCTTGAACTCGTAGAGGTCTTCCGAAATGAACCCGGAAGTCAAAATCACTATCGTTTGAACCCTGAAGTTAACAATCCCGGTCTAAAATGAACTTTGGACATATTTGGCACACCGGGAATAGAACATCCCGACCGGGATAACATGCTACTCTCAATGATAGTGGGACCCACGTGTCATATGTATCTTCTTCCTCAATTTCATTTTAAATGACAATCCCGATCCAGTTCCTCCGACGAGCACATGCGTGCGCCGCCGTGCGTGCGCTGCGTGCGTGCGCTGATGTGCGATGGCGTGCGTGCACCGCGTGCGCTGATGTGGGCTGCGTGCGTGTGCCGCCGCCGTGGCTGCGTGCGTGCGCCGTGCGCTGTGTGCGTATGTCGCCGCCGTGTGCTGCGTGCGTGCGCCGCCGTGCGTGCGCCGCGCGCTATGTGCGTATGTCGCCGCCGTGTGCTGCGTGTGTGCGCCGCCGTGCGTGCGACGCCACCGTGCGTGCGCTACCACCGGCACACACATGCCCCATCGTCACACGCTCAAGAACCAGCATGAGATTGGGGATGAAAACGAATCTGACATGTGGGCCCCTATTGTCAGCGACCATAGCAATTTTATGATTTTATTTTTTTTCTCTGGAAAACATGTCCAAGGTTCATTTTAGACCAGGATTGCTAAGTTCAGGGTTCAAACGACGGGGATTTCGACTTCGGGTTCATTTCGTCAGACCTCTACGAGTTCAGGGTTTAAAATGGACTTTTTTACCGTGCAATTCACCAGGTAATTTCTGGACTCGGAGTATCTACTGGAAAACTTAGTTATGTGCACTGATTACACACACGGTCGGATAATCGAGACCATAATATAAGCAATTTCGATAATATAATATGCAGCAGTAGTGCCATCTCAAAAACTTTAAGCATGCATGTATGTACGGAGCTTCATTTTCTGGCTCCACCTAACTCTCTGGATTCGGCAGCCACTTGCCAGCCAAAAGGTGATCAATCCTATGAAGAAGCAAAAACAACAATATTTGCAGTACACAACCAAGATCTTCAATCCTCTGGCTAGCTCAGAGCCTCAGACGGACCGCGGCGCGTACTGCTCGATCGCCGTGGCAGTGTTTATCCAGTTCGGGCACAACCAACAGCTGTCGTCCGAGCTCTCTCGGTCAGGCTTGCCAAATTCAAAGCACCACGAGATCTATTTGGATATCTCTGGTTGCTCATCGATCGTGTCGTGTGTGTTTCGGTGAAACCTCTCTGTGGCCAGCTGTTTTGGGTTTCTGTTATTGGTAAACACTTTGGACAGCACTTGTGGACTCTGGTGGACTGGTGGTGGTTGATCGATGTATATGTATGAATCTGGGCAAAGTCTGGCTGCTCGCTGGGTTGCCTCAGCTCCATGGCACTGGGTTGGTCTTTTGCTTCGTTTGTAGCCAACAACAACTCTTTGAAAAAGTGCAATGCAACACACACGGTACCAGCAACCAGCTACGATTGTTTTGTTCATCATATACTACGTGTAGTACATTGAATGATCCGTATCAGGTAAAGTTTTCGAGAGGGGGCAAAACATGGATTAGAACATGACAATGAACATGCATCTAATTTGGCGCATGATTGGTGTCCAAGTGTCCTCCACTTAATAATCTTCCAATCGTAGGAGGAGGAGGAACAGGCGCAGAGAATCAATCCAATCACTCACCATCATCCGGGAGCTTTCGCTAGAAAGCACCATGTGTTAGTCAAAAAAGACACCCTTCACCCCATTTGGTTTTGTTGTGCCCGGGCCAGGGCATCCGATGTGTATACCTCGCGTGTGTGCACCACACATCAGCTACGTAGGGAAACAACCGAGGAGTATCTAGCGCGACACATACATACAACACTACAGAGTAGAGCTGTACGTTGACCTTGTGACATTCAGTTTAAATTGCGTTGCTATATGAGAAAAGACTGAGAGAACATGTAGAAGTTGACTAGTAACGTTGGAAAATGCACTCCTATCTTCGTAAGAGGACAGAGAATTAAACTGTAGCTAAGAGGACTTGTGTAATCTGGGGTTGACATTATTCAACATATTGTAGTACTTTGTACACGTCCTCTTCTCTTTCAACTTCAAAGTCCCGCGCCCTCCTCCCCGGCGGTGCCATCCGACGACGAGTGGAGGGTGGAGGCCAGCCTCCTATGTACTCCCTCAGCATCGAAATATAAGATGTTAAAGTATAAGATATGTCCACATGAGGGAGTATATTACTAGGTGTAGAGTTAGGGTTAGGAACTGGCCCTACGTGGTGAATGGTTTATGCTGCCGAGAAGAATACTTTGTGGTTCGCGAGCATCGGTCGATGGTGGGTCCTGGTGAACCTGCTTCTTGGTCTGCTCCTGAGGTTGGAGACGACGTGCGACGATGTTGCTGCCACTTCCCTTCCTCCCTTTCTAAATAGTCCCGCCGGAGGTCTTGATCTTGTGATTTGCTTCTGCTTTGGCTGCGGTGGTTGCAGCAAAGCACCGCATATGCGCAGATCTGGAGAACCCAAGTTCCCCTTGAAACTTCTACGTGCGAAGAGTATCAGCAACGGCGAGTTTGCGCCACCACTTCTTCTGGCCAAATAGGCCTCTTCACGACTTTCAGCGGCGTGCTCCGACGGATATGTTTTCGTAAGGCCTGTGTGTCGCATCTTAGGATCTTCGTCAACCTCAACATGACGCTCTTCATCGACCTGGCCCCAAGTGGTATATATATCTTCCCCGACGGCGCTCTCGATGGCCATGGCTTCAAGGTTCTTTCCAACCGGCAAGGGAAAAGGACTCGATCACGTTTTATTATTATTGTGGTCCTTTTTAGTAATTGTAAGGAGCTTGTTGTAGTTCTTTTTCCTTGAAGGTGTTCCCTATAAAATGTACCCACGACAATGAATGAACTTCTGGGTCCTTTTGGACCCAACACATGTTTAAAACAAAAGAACTTCGAAGTTTCATACGAACGGCGGGACACCAGGTTACAGTCAGGATGCATCTTTTTCCCAGCAAAGTTCCTGTTAGTTCCGAATAGCAACACACAACTGGATGTTGTCAATACAACATCGACTCATGGAGGGAGGGGCTCCCGTTTACTCTAACCAAGCTACTAAAGCCACATGTATATTACCGAGGTGTGTGCAAGGAGAGTCTTTCTATCGTAACATGGATGACATTATAATTTGCGGATAGACCCCCATCACCATAGGCGTTTTAATATTTTCTTATCATAATATGTAATACGTATTTTTACTATTAGTATTGTTGAACTCGATACGGCTGTGTACATCCTAATTATGCAGATGTAATGCTTAAAACTCTTTAACTGATAAAACTCAATATATCGAGAAAAAATATTGCCAACACTGTTAGAGCATCTCCACCGGGGGCTCTAAAGGACCCCCCAAAGTCCCTTTGGGGGCCGGACACAAAAAACGTGCACCAGCGGCACCCCCCAAACGCTCGCCCCGAGCGATTTTGTGTCCGGCATCCCCAGGAGGGCCTCCAAGTTTGGAGGCCCTCCTTGGTGTGCCGGACATCGACTCGGGCATGGCCCTGACAGCGCTGGCCCACCCGTCATACACACGACGCGCCTGTCACGTGTGAACGAACGCTGTGCAGGAGGCCGTTACGCCGCGTTTAATGTCGAGGCGACTAGACGGCTCCACGCCTGTCATCACGCGCCGCAGACCGAAGCGACGCGTCGCAATAACGTCGCATCGCTTCCAATGGCGCAGACAGAAGCGACGCGTGCTGGAGTCGCAGCGGCGGCGCCCTGCAAACGCTTTGTCGGTGTCAGTGCGCGGCCAGGCGAAGCGGTGGCCGCGTTAATGCAGGCCACCCAACCCCGCTCCTCCGGCCGCTTTAAAACCCGACGCAGCGCGGCTCTCATCTCCTCACACCAACACTTCTCCCTCTCTCTCCCTCTCCCCCAAGAACATAGGCCACCATTGCGGGCAGCAACGCCACGAGCAGCTGGAGGAACTCCGGCGTCGCAACGAGTAGGCGGAGATGGCCAAGGCGTTCGAGCGAGTCATGTGGCGCGAGGAGGCCGAGAACGCTCCTCCCTACGTGCTCTCGCTAGAGACCGCGCGGCCGAGCAGCCGCCACCAGCTGCCGGTGTCCGACGACGCAAACCTTCCGGACGGTTGGGTGAGGAGCGCCGCCAAAATTCCGGTGGCGCCGCGGCTCAGCGGTCAGGACCGCGTCGAGTTCGTCAGCCGCAAGTGGACGGAGATGTCGTACGAGCAAAAGCTCGACCCTAAGTACTCCATCTCGGTGCCCTACTGGCACGCCGTGGTGAACAAGGAGTACGAGGCGCGTCGTAGCGGTGGAAGAGAGCCAACGCCGGAGTTGTCCTCAACGGACGACGACCGTTACGGCGAGGACGGCGACGCCAGCGACGACGACGACGACCCCGACCTGCCCGATCTGCCTCTACAACCGACTGCATCTTTGCCAGCAGCGTCGCTGTCACCGAAGAAAGGGGCGGCACAAGCCGAAGAGGCTTCCCATCAAACGCCCCGCCGCATGTCACGGCGGTGAATCGAAAACGGCGCGCCGGCGCAGCCAGAAGCCTCAGCCGGCTCAGCCGAGGCTACGGGACCGTTTCTAAAGGCTGTAGCCGATGGGAACGGTGATGAGCGATGGCCAGAAGTGAAGCGTCGTGCTTCCCTGGCTTGGTTCGCATCTTCATCCCCTCGCCGGCCACGAAGCGGCATCTCTTCTCCTCGCCGGCGCGTGTAGCACAGCATAGACCTTCTCTCTCACACCTTCTAGGTTTAGTTTGTTAAATCTCGTTTAAATTCGAAATTGTAAGTTCTTTAAATCTCGTTTAAATGATGTTTGAATAAATGGGGCGACCAGGGCATTTGTGTTCATCGTTTGTGTTGTTCATCGGCGGCGGTTCGTGTGCCCGCAAGGTGTTCGACAGTTTGCTCGCGTTTGGGGTGGGCCTTTGGGGAGTGCCGCTGTGGGCGGTCTCTAAATATTGACCGGACACATGTCCGACACCCCTCCAAAGAGGCCAAATTGAAGGTGCCGGACACACATTTATAGACCCCGATTGAGATGCTCTTAGCACCACCTAATGATATTTACAGCAGCGCAAGATGCATCAGGCGCTCACCAGAATCGCATTAGAGCATCTTTAGCGGATCAATTAAACATCGAACCACAAAAGGCCCGAGATTGATCCAAGTTCTACCTAGAAAAAACTGCGTGGCTTCCATTCGGACTAGCTTGACGAGTTGAAACGTGCCGACGCGACAATGATTATCAGCTGAAAGCTTCAGTCTTCTGTGATCGCACTTGATCCAAGGGAAATAATAAGGCAGACTAGAAGCCTTCTTGACTGCCCAAGTCAATGTCAACACGCGGCAACCAGTTTGCAGGTAGTTTCCATTTCAGTGGAAATGTTGTCTGCTAGACTGAGACGACCCTGAGCCACTAGCATTTAAAATTTTCAAAACAATTGCCTTAACCTTTATTTTTTAGTATGCGCATCATACACCGCTAAATCACTTGTTTCTCTTTGAAAATTGGCTTTGTGACATGCAAAAAAAAAAAGTTAGGGTTTTTGGCATGCTCGATTAATAACCTATATAAAGTTCGAAATAAGCTACTCTTTGAATTGAAAAGAAAAATCTCAGAGGTTCGTGTATGCACTCGCTCGAAAAGTTAGAATCGTCGGGCGCCGGCAGCTCACATCAGCCCATCAATCGAAACGCGGTAGGTGTCACTGGGATCACGACGTCCACGTACAACGACGCGCCGTTTTATGATATTTTTTGGCTGGAATATTCATGCAAGACCACTCCTGTTTCTGGTCTACGTGGACACGTGGAGTTGGACCACAGTTTCAAGATTTGATCTATGGGGTAACATGCTGCCCACGCATCCAAATTAGTTAAATACATGTAATTTCTGTCATAAATTATTTCCTATTTTCCCAAATTGGATCAAATACTAAATTGCTCAGAAAAACAACATGATGATCAGTCTTAAGTGAGGGGTCGACATCCAATTTCTACATGAAAAATACGGCGTGGCTTCTCACTAGCTTGACGCGTCGACACGTGCCGACAATGATTATCAGCTGAAAGCTTTAAGCTCAGTTCTTTTGGCGGCTTCTCAGAGAAGCTGCCCCTCACCCAGCTTTTCGGAGAAGCCGACCTAAAATTTTAGCTAGGCTTCCAAAATAGGAAGCTAACATTGAATTTGGAAGCCCTCTCAAATTTTTGGGTCGGCTTCCCCAGGAAGCTGGGGGAGGGACAGCTTCTCGGAGAAGCCGCCAAAAGAACTGGGCCTTAGTCATCTGTGTTCGCACTTGATCCAAGAGACCAAGAGAGATTTTTTTTTCGAACCTCGGCAATGCCTTTGATTGATAAAGTCGAAAAAGAGTTGGACAGTTTATAAGGAAAACCGGCCGAAAACCATACAACACAACACACCACACTGGCCCCAAGGCCACGTCCCAAAACGAGTCGACGACCATGTCACCCAAGCAACCATAGACGACACAACACGGCGGAGGCGATCTCAACGCAAGACAAAAAACCCGGAGCCGCCGCTCCGACATCCACGCCGGCCCCTAGGCCACGCCCCAAACTAGCCGACGACCATGTCGCCCTAACAACCATAGCCGACACCAAACACGGCGGAGGCAAACTCAACGCAAGACAAAATCCGGAGCCGCCGCTCCGACATCCACGCCGACCCCAGGGTCGCGCACCACCGAGCCGAAGGCGAAAACGCCGACGCCAATCACCATCACTCCACAGGTCCCTCTGGCCGATGGAACATAATAATCAAGCAGACTAGACTCCCTAAGTCAATGTCAACACACGCGGCAAGCCAGTTAATTGTCGAGGAGACTTCATAAGTAATCCATCTCAGTACATTAGACGTTTCTCCACCTGACGACGAAAATGTTGCCTGCGAGACTGAGACGACCCCGCAGAACCACTTGCATTGCTAGATCACGATGCAGAAATTGAAAATCAAGCTGTTGCATCGCTAAATCACGTTTTTATTTGAAAAATCGGGCTTTGAGATAAGCAAAAAAAGAGATATCTATAGAGTTTGTGAGATGCAACTTGATTGACTTTAATATGAGTGAGAAATAAACTACTCCTTGAAAAGAACAAATCTCACATCAGCTGTGATCAGGGACGACGACGACCGAGCTGATGAAATTTGCCGATCGATCAGTCGAAATCGCGGTAGGGATTACCACGACGTGCACGTACAACGACGCGCCGTTTTATGACTTTTTTTAGCTTGAATATTCATGCACGGCCACTCCTGTTTGTGGTCTACGTGGACAATTTTAAGATTACCTTGACGCTCTCTCCGGGCTCCAAAATTCAGCCATACGATCGAGATCGGACGGCCCAGATCGCCCAATTCGCGCGCGGCACTGTAGATGAACAGTTATCTACAGTAGCGCGTGCACTTCTGCAGAAACCCGCCCGTAGAGGACCTAGATGTAATTATCAGAAACTACAGGACTGTTTAGCAAAAGTGTTTCCTCAATCCCTCTCCCCCTCCCCGCACGGCGCCGTTGCCGGCGGAGGCCCTTCGACCCTCCCCGGACGCATCGACGGCTACGGGCGCCTTCGCTGTCGGCTGCTCCATCACCTCGCCGAAGAACGGCTGCCCTGCCGTCGCGCCGTCGCCGCGATCGCCGTCCTCCGCCGCGTACACGCACCGTCCCGGCAGCTCCGACGACTTAGAGGTGGCGGCGCCGCCCATCCTTGGTGGCCCGCCTTCTGCCGCGTCCGGCGACCGCACGCGGGCGTCCCCAAACACGGTGGCTCGCCGCCGGCGTCGGCGTTGCCGCCGCGGCGCGGCCTGGCCGTACGTGACGTTCATGCGTCGCCCGGCCGGTTTGGGCCCGGTAGTTGGGCCGCTTGCGGGCTGGGCACGGCCCTTTCCTTTTTTTCTTTTGTTTTCCATTTTTTTCCCCCAAGAATTTTTGTAACTTTTGAAACACAGCTCCAGATTAATTCAGAGCAAATTCAAAGCAATTGTGGAAATCAACATAGCCATTTTAACAAATCCAGGTTGTTTCAAATCTTGAAATTTTCAGACAACATATAGAAGCTCATTTGCCACCTTTACGCCGTTTTGAAAAGAAAAAAAAGAATTTCCCGGTTCTCTTCTCGGGAAAAAAACAAATTTAAACTGCAACATGTTTTAAACAATTTGAAACGATTTATAGAGATTGTTCTACGGTATTGAACAGTTTTCGTAAAATATTTGAAGCTACGAAGATATTTACTTTAAATATATCCATCAAGATATCAAAATGACCCCAATTTAAGTACTAGCTATTTATTCGTAGATTTTGTTCAACATTCATTGAACAATTACCAAAAAGATACTAAATGCTATAGAATTAGTTAGCACAGATATATCCAGCAAAATATTGAAATAGGCGCAAATTTAAATACTAACTACGTACGGCATCGATCAAATTTCAAATTTGGATACTAAATTTGGATACTTTAACCATTTAAATGCCTTCCAAGCCTATCTTTCTACAGATGTAAATAAAACCCAAAACTGCAAACACTTTCTAATTTGAACAAGTTTCAGAATATGTACCCTTCTGACAGCCATTTTTTTTATAAATTAGAGCAGTTTCCAATCTTAAAAATATTGGTGGATACATCAACTTCCAAATTTAAATTAATGCTCCATAATATACTTCCTCCGAATATGGTGTCAAATAAGAACATTATTGTAAAATTAAATCAGGTTTGATCATTTCAATTTCGAAAATATATTTTCAAGATTTATATGTGCTGATTTATGGTATTCAAACAATTTTCATAAACTGCTAAATGCTACAAATTCAGTGTTCTTATTATTGCAAAATTAAACCAGATTAGATCATTCCGATTTGCAAAACATATTTTCAAGATTCATCTGTATTGTTCTACGGTACTCGAACAATTTACATAAAGTACTAAATGCTCCAAAATCAGTGGTTTCCAATATATCCATCAACATATCAAAATGACCGCACATTTAATTACTAACTATTTACGGCATGCGATCAAATTTCAAATTTTGATACTTGAAACATTTAAATCCAAACATACTAACAAAACAGATAAATACAAACCACGATGACAGAATAGACTTTACATAAAATTTAACAGCAAGGGCGCGGCGTGTCGCCGCGCCAATTCCACTAGTTTATCTATGAGGTAACA
Organism: Poa annua; assembly: GCA_026929855.1. NCBI lineage: Eukaryota > Viridiplantae > Streptophyta > Magnoliopsida > Poales > Poaceae > Poa > Poa annua. The sequence goes on from CM049437.1 coordinate 93,167,199, forward strand.
TGCCGCCCTCGCTCGCTACCGAACCCCTGAATTAATTAAGCTACCCCCCCCCCCCCCCCCCCCTGCTCTCTTGTTTTTTCTTTTAACCCGCGAGATCGACGCCATGCATGTTTCTGTCGTGATACGTCAAAAATATGACATCTGTCTCGCCGTGCTGTGCAGATTATTGCTGTAGTTTAATCGGTTCATGCGATAATCAAACGTATGCATAGATGATCAAAGTAGGATTTGGCCAGGTCAATGTCCACGTTTTATGATGTGAACGCGGAGGGGCGACTAATTGTTGGAGAGCGATGGATGAAGCATCTCTGATCGACTTGTTTTATTTGTTGAGATCAAGCATCGCAATCGCCTCGTGATGCTATATGTAAATCAGATATAGATATAATAATGGGCAAAGCCCGCAGTGAACGCGTCTCGTGTCTCTTAAATTTAGAGACTTCTTAGCCAACTCAATATGCTACTCCCTTCATTCCAAATTATATAACTTTCATTTGCATAAAGATGGATGTATTTAAACATGTTACAAGTCTAAATACATCCAATTTTAGACAAATGAAAGTCATCTAATATGGAACGGAGGGAGTAGATGCAAGAGGTATCCACTATCAAATCAAAGTCCCGTTTAACATGCTAATAAAAAAATAGTTGGTTACCCGCAACAACAAAAAAGTTGGGATCTTCATCAATCCCACATGAAGACTATATGTGTTGAAGGTGAAGTGTTGAAATATAGCCCTTCTCTAGCAAGTTTCTTAATTGAATCATAGTCGAGAATAATCAGACTTTTGTTGCCATTTTCTCCATGTCCCTATCGGTTACAACTACACTCAAATGTACTTTGGACTAGAACATAAATTTCATTCACAACTGTTGGAATGATGTATCCATCGATGATGAAGAGGATGTCACACAATGCTTATCAGCTAAAAGCTCACACTCTCGAGAAATAGCCTAGTTGCTGAGTGCCGAGCAATTTGGTGAGTGCATTTATCGGCCACTCGACAAACATGCTACCTTGCCAAGTGTCATTGTACAACACTTGGCAAAACTTAAAGCGATTGCGAAGCATTTTTCACCAATCACTTGGCAAACAAAAGAACATTCAACAAAGTGCTAAGTGTGTGTCTAGTTCAACCGTTGTTGACTAAAGAGAGGCGACATATCGATTTTGCCATGTGTTTTTTTGTAAAACACTCAACAAACAAGTAAAATAAAACTATGGGTACATATGCAGTTTGATTTTGAGGAGTACCTTTTGATTTTTTAGTTTTTCTTCAATAGTAATAATTCATAGATTTTTTTTAACCGGGAAAAAGAAATAATAGTTACACCTTGTCATAAATTCAAACATAATGACATGTAGACATATTTCTGGTATATAACTTATAAGATTAGGATAAATAGGGAAATTTAGTACGTAAATTCAATATGTTACTTCCTTCATGATAAGGTGCCAATTTTGATTTTGTTAGTCCAAAAGGTAGGTTTGTGAACCAAGTGCAAATAATATGATACAAAACAAACAAAAATCCAATTTTCATCAAATTAGACCATATTTGGATGACCAATTTCCAAATATTTAGAAATCACCCGCTCCATGTAAAAAAAAATCCATTTAAATTGCTTTTCCTCCAATTTTAGAAAACAACTTTAATTAAAGTATAATTGTGTTCTGGTTTGGTCAGATTTAAAGAAATCATTTTAAGATACCAAAGTAGGATTCTATTCTATATCTACCGAGGGTATTGAAATTTGCATTGCTATGGATAGTTGTAGTTGTACTGCGATTAACAGAAATAATAAGCCGTTGTATGTAAATCATTTGTGTGTACTAGCTGGCGTAAAAATGATAAACATTAAATTTGACATATCTTTTTTTAAAGGGTTCATAAAATGACCTATTATGTGTGATCATATAAAACTTTGTAACCAGATATCCATCGTTACAATTATTGATAATGTGACCATATTTCATAGATGTGCTATGCGAAAGATATCCAACTCCCAGTCACTCTTTCAGATTATCTGAACAACTCCTAGTTGATGTTTTCACATGATGACTCAATTTCGATTCTTCAAACATGTTGTATAAGAAGATGACTAAAATATGTTAAATGGATGCGAAATGAGCCATTAACTGAAATAGCCGAGTGTGGAAGAGAAACTCATTACAAATCCATCGACGTGATTTAGCAACCCATCACCGAGAAATTGTACAGTCAGATCTGTGATGTGAAATTTTAGACTCACGTGACGCGCCGATGACCGGCGGTCCATGTCGTTATACGGAGACCCGGCAGCTAGCTCTCGCATCGCCAAGTCTCGCTCGGTTTATCGCGTGTACGTACGTATTCGCGTGGTATAATTGGTCAATGGAGTCCGCGTGCGTGAGATTTTTTTTCACTCCGACAAGGACATGAATGACTTGTTTCCGACAGGTTGAGGTTTAAGTCGTCGACGACCTCGCGTCGTTGTACATGTACGCCGAAATCCCAGTGACACCTACCGCGATCCCGTCGATCGACGATTGACTGTGCATTTATCGCGTTATACTGGCCTACGTACGTGGACATGTGGTCGGAGCCGGACCACAGGTTTTGATATACTCTACCTGCCTAGGTTACGCGTACGTGATGGTAACATGCCCCCAATTAAGCACCAACCGCTTTCATAATTTTAATCCGCGACAGACCGTGCTCTCCTGTGCTACACTGCTCAAACAAATTTGACACCTTGTCGACGATGGAAGAGGATGCCTTGTACGTACTTGTAAACTAATTCAATATATATATACTATTCTACTGGCTTCTTGGTGAGTTGTTATGATTAAGCCGTGCGTATGATATGATTAAACCGATCAATGTGCACGTTTCGGGTGTTAACGCGGAGCGACGACTATTTTTTCTAGATACACGAAGGGGTCGACTTATAGAAGAGCGACGAAGCATCTCCGTCATCTTCTTCTAACAGTACTTGGTGAGGTGACATCACATTCTCCATCATCTTCTATATATCCTTTCGTAGTACCAATGACTACGTGTGAATTATACAGCTTAAAAGAGTGGAAGAATTAAAGTAAATTGCTGCAAAGAATAGAGAAGTTATTAAGCAACTTAACACATAAGGTGTCCAGACTGTAAACATCAACAATAACATGTTGTATTCCGCTTTACCTGATTTCCTTTTGTTAGCATTTCATACAAATTTATGATTGTGATCTATATCCTCGCATCATTAACCAAACTAATGACATTGATGAACAAAAGGGTCTATATCTGTCGGGGGGCTACCCTGAGTAGGGTAAAGGCGTGAGTAAGATACCCATGTTTACAGTAGTAAATGTTTTTTGCCTAGCTTCAAAGGTCATGTGACCCTTCGGGAAGTGAAGTGGCGCCCTTTGTGGACACTCAGGAGGTAACTCTTGCGAGAGGTCAAGAGGTGCCCTTTGGAGAGAGCAGGGGCCAGGTTGTCTCCCCTGGTGACACTATAAATAAACCCCCAATCACTCATTCTCATTCAGACAGGAGCGGAAAGTTCTCCTAAGAACCAGCTTCTCGAAGATGTCTTTGGGAGCAAGCCTAAGACATCTTCGAGTAGCTGAGCCTAGGGGCATTCTCTTGTGCAACATCCGAGACAGGTATTGGTGAGCAGGGTCTTGGCTGGACCGAGTTATATGCAAGGCCGACTTAAGCATATGTCGGTGGTAACCGGCATACTTCTGGCACTGGAGAGGTTGAGGCAGGATACGGAGGTAGACTGGCCTAGGTTGGGCCGGCATAAGTTAACCGATATCTCCGTGTCGGTATTATCTGTCTGTCTGTTGTATGCAGGAAAGAGGTTCCGGCATTGCCATGCCGGGACTCGGGAAGACGCTCCGGGTAAGCAGGCCCGGCATACCCTTGCCGGGGTACGGAGAAGAATCCAGCATAGCCATGCTGGATTGGGCAAGATCGTCCGGCATATTCTATGTCGGACCGGAAGTCAATGACAAGTACACTGCAAGGACACTGAACCGCCTGACACGGAAGCTAAGTCACCTCCCGCCTGACACGGGCGCGGGACAAAAGGCACACGACAAGGGCGACGTGACTATTCCACAAGAGGAAGGTGTGAAGTAGTGCAGCAGCAAATTTTTCTCAGTTATGAAACCAAGGTTATCGAACCAGTAGAAGATGAAGAACACGTCTGAAGTTCTCCCCTTTTGCAACAGCGCCAGAAATTGCTTGGTGGCGTGTAGTTGACGAGGGAGGTGGAACCTGCACAACACAATCAAGAAACTTTGCCCCAACTCAACAGTGAGGTTGTCAATCTCACCGGCTTGCTGTAACAAAGGATTAAACGTATGTGTGGAGGATGATGTTTGCAAAGAATGAAAGTAACAGTTTACAGTTGGTTGTATTATCAGTTTAAAGAAAAGGACCGGGGTCCACAGTTCACTAGTGGTGTCTCTCCATAAATAATAATAATAATAGCATACATGTGGGTAAACAAATTACAGCTGGGCAATTGACAGAATAAAGAGCTGCATAATGATGCTAATGTCCTGATTTCTAGTGTGAGATTCATTTGGGCATTACAACAATATACATAGACCGTTCCAACCGCATCTATGACTAATAATCCACCTTCCGGTTAGCGTCCGCACCCCTTTCAGTATTAAGTTGCAAGCAACAGATTATTGCATTAGTCAAAGTGTGTAATGTAAGTAATAGCATTATTCTTAGACAAATTACTACTGTTTTATCCCTAGTAGCAACAGTACATCTACAATCTTAGAGCTTGCTGTCACTACCCCGGATTAAATAGAGACATGAACCCACTATCGAGCATAAATACCCCCTCTTTGAGTCACAAGCATCTACTTGGCCAGAGCATCTACTAGATAAACAACACACAACATGATATATTATGAAGCAAATGACATAGTATTCAATATCCATCGGATCCCATCAAACACGACATGTAGCATTACATAAAGATGATCTTGATCATGATAGGCAGCTCACAAGATCTAAACATGATGGCACAATAGGAGAAGACAACCATCTAGCTACTGCTATGCACCCGTAGTCCAAAGATGAACTACTCACGCATCAGTCCGGAGGCGGGCATGGTGATGTAGAGCCCTCCGGTGATGATTCCCCTCTCCGGCAGGGTGCCGAGAGCGGGTTCTGAACCCTCCCGAACTAGGGTTGACGACGGCGGCGGCTCCGTGAGGAATTGTGGAAAAGTGTTTAGGTATTACGTCTTAGGTTTTCGGGGGGTATAAGTAGGCGAAAGGGCGAACGCGGTGGAGCCTCGAGGGCCCACCCTCAGGTGCTGGCGCGGCCAGGAAGGGAGCCGCGCCACCACCTGATGGCGGCGCCTCAGTGCCCGTCTTCGTTTCTCACTCGGACTTCTGGAACGTGTCGGGAAAAATAAGGTATTTGGTATAAAAATTGTCCAATTCCGAAAATATTTCCTTAAGTGGATTTCTGAAACAAAAAACAGCAGAAAACAGGGAACTGTGGCATCTTGTTAATAGGTTAGTCCTAGAAAATGCATAAAACTATATAAAATGTATATAAAACATGTAAGCAATTGGTATAATATAAGAAATTATAGATACTTTGGAGACGTATCAAGCATCCCCAAGCTTAGTTCTTAGGGGTGGACATGAAGCTCGAGGCTCGAGGCTCGGCTCGAGCTCGACAAGGCTCGGCTCGAAGGTCGACCAAGCCAAGCCTAAACCTTTCGGTCAAGGCTCGAGGCTCGACAAGCCGGCTCGACAAAGCTCGCAAGCCGGCTCGAAAGCTCGATGAAATAAAAAAAATTCACATGACCTTTTTGTAACACCCTGGATTTTTGAACATTTTTAAAATTTTCCAAAATACATTATTTCTATTTATTTAAATGTATTTGGATTTAAACCTCAGCAAAATCATTTGAATTTCTAAATCTTTTATTCTGATAAATCAAGTGGGATCTTGTGCCTTCCATTTTCCCTCCCACTTGGTACTTGCCAATGTTATCTTTTATCTTGGACAATTATTAATTTGAGAAATTCCTTTTCCTCTTTTAAAAAAAATTCCCTTTTATCTAGCCTTCCAAAGGAACCCCTATATTTATATCTCCAAAAATTCTGCAAAAACCAGGGAAGCATCCCTGGTTGATGTGGAAACTATTTCTAAGAAAATATAGAGCCTTGTCTTAGGAAAATATTTCTCCACACCCCTTTTTCTATTCTGCCCATTTTCCAAATGTATTTTTAAAACCCTTCAAACCTTTTCTCCTGGTCAAACCCAAGGCATGGATAGGCTCACATTTACCTCCCCTACCTCAGGACAAGAGGGCATCTTCACCCAACATCATTTATCCCTTCAAATAAAAGATTCCCATTCTGGCCACAACTGTTTTTCAAAATTTCTGTATAGAACTTTGGTCGAGTTTGCAAAAACTGTCTTCTGCAATCTGGTAGCCCTCCTCATTTGGCGCACGGGGATGTCCTCCTTTTTCCATTTGGTGCCCTGTACGCCGAGAACGGTGGCGATGCCGGTTTTGGCATGCTCTGGACGCGTCGGCATCGGCATGGCCGTGCCCGCGGAGCGCCGCCCGTTTCTGGTCGCCGGAGACGCGCGCGTATCCGCGCCCCTGCGAGTCTCCCGCACTCCCCTCCCTCCTTTGACCGTCCACGCACCCGCCTGCACGCACGCGCGCCGCCACAGAGCCGCCATCCGCTAGCCGACGCGCTGCCGGCCACTGTGCTCGTCGGGCCCCGCCCGTCAGCGTCTCACCCGGGCGCCAAGCATTCACTCCACCCTCGCCTGACGCCCACGATGCCGTACTGTTCCACCTCCCCCGCGACACCGGCGTTGAACGCCATCAGGGAGGCCGCTCACCGGCCGAGCGCCTCCATTAATCCGGCCGCTCGCCGCGCCGCTATAAAAGGCCACCCAGCCCTCGAGGAGAAGCACACCACCGCCACTCGCCCTCCTCTCACTCCCCTGCCTCAATCGCAACTCGACGAGCACCGCAGCGCCGGCGATGGACTTGCCCTAGCCGTCTCGGCCGTGGACGAGTTCTTCGCCAGCGACGCCCCGTTCGTCGATTAACCCTAGCCCTAGCCTCCCTAGCCCACGGCGATCCCAACGCCACCTTGCATTCGGTAAACCGTAGCCGGAATCGTCGGATTCATCCGCGACCCGACGCCGGAGCCGTAGAAGAAAGAGGGCTTCCCGCCCGAGCCTTCCCCGCCGCCCAAAATCTCGCCGCCGTGACGCACCCGTGCACGGTGAGCCTCCCCGCGTCAAGCCCGAGCCCTAGCACCCCCTCCCCCGGCCGCAAACCCTCGCCGGAGTTCTTGCCGGCGACGGGAGCGCCGCCCCGTTCTGTTTTTCCCGCGACGTAACGGTTCGAACGAACCGGGGTCGCTGACATGTGGGACCCGCGCATCAGCGTTTTAAACATTATCCGAACCGTTTTCTGTTTATTTAAAACTCTGTTTTTATTTCATTTAAAAACAGAAACTTTGAAAAGGCATATCTCACTCAATATTTGTCCAAAAATTACAAACTTTAGCTTTCTGGAAACTAGAGAAAATTCTCTATCCAATGCAACCAAGTTGGGTTGATTTGGAGTTTATTTGCCAGACCATTTCTTCAATGGCTTTTGGTAGGTTTTTAACACATATTTATTGATGTTCAACTAGATTCTAAGGACTTTGAGGGGGAACCAGAACCATGCCTTGTGGAAGGCAAGACATCCACCACATTCCACCATTGCTGCATTTGGAGTTGCCCTACTTTCGATTTGAATGACGTTGCATTGATTTTGCATTATCTCATTTCATATGGATGTGTTGATTGATTGTTATATTGTTATATATCACTTAACAACCCACTAAAGACGACAAGTGGTGGATTCTATGCTGCATAGCTAAGAGCCCCCTGTCGGATTAATTGCTTATTGATTGTTTTCCTGTTTGTGGTTATTATGACTGTTAATAACCAACTAAAGACGACACGAGGTGATTCCGGCACACCCGCCGCGAATGCCCGGTCGGTTTAACTTGACTTTATTTACTTCATGTTATGTTATATATATATATCTATCCTGTTTTGATATGTGATATGTATTGTGATGATCATGTGTAACTTTGCTTGCTATCACCCTGACATTGTTTGTTGATGCATTTGGAAACTCTGGTTTTGCCTTCATTGTTGTGGAAACATCTTTTGGAAAGATCTTGTAAAACTTGACTAAAAACTTAACCACCTCCCTCGACTAGATTGAGTCATCGGTGCCATTCACCAAACCTTTTTGCTCAGTCACGCGTCGTCTGAAATGGGCGGACCCAGCTTAGTAGCATTATCGGGATCCCCTTTGATGTCACCCCTTGGTGAGTCTAGTCGGTTACCTGTGTGGTCGGGGCTAGTCTTGTGATATTCCGGAGCTAGGCGTCGCTCATAGGTTGGGGACGTGCCGGAAAGTAGTTCAGCCTAAGACAAGGCCCGTAGGGCATGTCAGTGACTCTATAGGGGGCATTCTGATCTTGTGGAGCGTTGGGGAGTGTGCACCCGCCGCCAGGAATGGTTAAGTAATTCGGTGCCGGCGGGACTATTGTTCACTCCAGCGTGTGTTGTTGCGACCTCTCGAGAGTGTATCTAGATACTAGCCTAGTCCCAAGGATACGGGACAAGTTTGGGTTGATTCACACTTAGAGTCAGTCTTGTCACGGGAAAAACTTTGCAACTGAACTTGATAAGTTACGTGAGACTCATGGAGTCTAGATGTGGCGCCAGAGTTGGCGAGGGGCTAGAGAGCCCGGAATTGGGGGAAAACTTACCGTGAGACATATGTTGTGGACACCGCTCCTCGGTGTCGTAATTAAGCCCCAACGTTAAGATGGGACTCGTTGCTCATTGTTAAATGTTGTGCTAGATTATCCTGTCTTGTTTTATCTATGCCATGATAGGAACGATGCCATGCTATTTTCCGTATTTACGCCATGCTATTTCCCGTACTTACGCCATGCTATTTCCTATACTTATGCCATGCTATTTTCCGTACTTATGCCATGCCATATAGATAGTCATGCGTGCCGTGTGGCCGATGTCTTGCGAGTACATGCAATGTACTCACCTTGCTAATTCTTTGGTCAGACCCTCCGTCGCCCGTCCCGGAGTACCCGCTCTACGAAAACTAGTATCAAGTATTACAGGCACAACCCCGTGGAGTCCGCCCGCCATACTACGCTTCCGTCTACGTCTTCCGCTGCAGTAGTCCTTAGCTCTGACGATTAAGAATAATGTACAAACTGTTGTGTGCGTCGTTGCGCCTTCCTCCGGAGCCTCTCTCGCGAGTCGTGTTATGTATAATTATTCGAACCCTTGTATTTGGTCTTGTCTTTAATAACAAGCGATCGTATACTAGTGTTTCTGGGACTAGTATACGAGACTATTCCGATCTTTATATCGGGGTGTCACACTTTTCTTTTAATGTAACATTTGACAATTATAATGGATGCTAGAACATGAATATATCCATAAGATAGTCTAACGAGTTTCAAAAAGCATCAAACAATGACATACATGACAAAGTCCATCATACAAATACATGTACTAAGTTGACTGTGTCGTACTCAATCTTCTATTTCTGCGATTGTGCCCGTGAAGCAGCACTATGGTCGTTTCCGCAGCACTATGGTCCTTTGGAATCAATCTTCTCTTTCTGCGATTGTGTCGTACTCAATCTTCTATTTTGGACTTCATCATTCGATCAATGACTTAGGAGAGAAGCAGGCAAGCGCAAGAAACAATGGAGGACTGAAGGTGCTCAGGTGCACCCGAAATTGAGGTGGAGAGAGAACCTGCGGTCTATGAGTGAAGGTCGGGGTGCCGGTCGACGGAGCCCTGCTGGCTGCTGCTGCCGGAAACCGGAAGGCCGGCGGCCGGCACTTGAAGCACGGCGAGGCGACAGCGCCCCCCGCGTCCTTGAACATCCATACGCAGCTGTGAGGCGAGCAGGGGGAGGCGGGGACCCATGGATGATGGCTAGGGACGGATCCTGGATGCGCTGTGGAAGAGCAGCGACCGGCCGTGGGCTTCCGCGTCGGGGGTGGCCGCCGGCGGCGGGGCTGAGGCTAACCCTAGGACCGAGAACTCGCAGGACGGGGAACGAGGACGAGCGACGAGGGGTCGGATTAGACGAACAGGAGACGGAGAGGATTTTTTAATTTCTCTGATCGTTTAATTAAAAAAAAGTGGTGCGGCTCGCAAGCCGGCCGAGCCGAGCCTCGAGCCTGGCGAGCCGAGCCGCGAGCCCAATTTCTGGGAATTATCTGGTGTCAAGCCGAGCCTCAAGCCGGCTCGGCTCGGCTCGATTCCACCCCTATTAGTTCTACTCGTACTCGAGTAGGTAAAACGATAACAAGAATAATTTTTCAAGTGACATGATTTCACACAATCTTGATCATATAATAATTTAATGCATGTAAACTGAGATCAAATGAATAAAAGCTGTAGTTTATATTGATATCAAATGAGTAATGAACAAACAAGTAGGAAGAACAAAGCAAAAATTTCAATGAATTAGTACTAGAGAAAAATCAACCGTGCAAAGTAGATATTAAAGATGATTTAAGCTTCAAGAACAACAATATAATTATCTAATGAATCAAACACTCATGACAACTTTGTGAAAGGATCAAGTCAAGCAATAACAATATGCACGTAGAAGATCATCTCTCTATTTGTTCACTCAAAAACAAGCAAGTGTTCATCGTTGGTTCCTGGTACCAGGATGTTGTGGCTAACAGAATAATAATGGGGGTTTGGAAGGCCAACGGAAGAAAGTCTCACACAGCTGAAAGTGATCATTAGAAAAGAGGAAGTCTTATAATCGAAACTATGCAAGGAGTAGTTATTGCCACACAATGGATGCACATAGAGCTATAAGTGTATGAAAGCTCTCCAATGGAACTAGTGGGAGTGCATCTAACTTGCTTGCTCATGAAGACATAGAGCACTTTTGAGTAGGCTCATCATTGGAATATACACGCCAAGTTCTATAATATAAACTTCCCCACATAGTTATGCAATTAAAACATGAAAACTCTCTCATATGGAGTAAGGGTGCTGAACATGAGCACAAATGATGACTATGAATATTACAGGTGCTATAACATGAGCACAAGTGTGGATAAAGAGTAGTAATGTTGCCCCCTTTTTATTCTTTCTTTCTTTTTTTTCTTCTATTTTCCATTTTTTTGTATTTTTCTGTTTCTCTTTTCGATTGCCTCCATGGCTCTTTTCACTTTAGTTATACCATCTACCACATTTAACATTTTCTGTTCTTAACCAAACACCAATCAACTTATTTAAAACATAAACTCTCAAAGTATTTAACAATGAAGCAAGAGAGTATAACATATGAGAACTAACAGCTCTGAACAAGAGGTGCATGAAAAATGAGAGCTGAAAGTATTGCAGTAGCTATAGAAGAATACTCAACAAATATAATTGAAGAATACGAGTATTCAAATGAAAAAGCGGAGCGTGTCTCTCTAACACACAAGAATGTTAGGATCCATTTTTTTCAGAGAATGAAAATAACAAAAGCAAAAATAAAAACAAACAAACGCTACAAGTAAAGCACATAAGATGTGGCGGAATTAAAATGTAGTTTCACTAGAGATAACCTGATAAATTGTTGATGAAGAAGGGGATGCCCAGGGGATGCCTTGGGCATCCCCAAGCTTTGACGCTTGAGTCTTCTTGAAATATGATTGGGTGACCCACGGGGTCATCCCCAAGCTTAGGCTCTTTCATCTTCTTGATCACATCATATCATCCTCTCTCTTGATACTTGAAAACTTTCTTCACACCAAACTCAAATTAAACTTCATTAGGGGGTTAGTGCATAATCAAAAATTCTCATATTCTGCATGGAGACAATCATTATTATGGTACTGGACATTAGGTACAGCCACTGAAATTTTATGGAACAAAAAGATCCATTTAAAAACAGTAAAAAAACCAATGCAAAATAAATGGCAGAATCTGTCAAAAACAGAACAGTCCGTAAAGATGAATTTTTTTGAAGCACTTAACTTGCTCAAATCAGAAAAATCAAAACTAATGAAAGTTGCTTACATATCTGAGGATCACGCACAAAAAATCCCAGGTCATTTTGATTTTTCTGTGAATTCTAATGAATTAAACGGTGGACAGCAGAAAAACTGTTCATGCACTGGAATCCAAATCTAGCATCAACTTTCTAATAGAGACTTAACTTGGCACAACTTATGCAATAAAGTAAAGATACAAAGGAATTGCTACAGAGGTAGGCATGTTCCTTGACTCAAGAAAATAAAATAACAGAAATAAAAAGTGGGTTGTCTCCCATAAGCGCTTTTGTTTAACGCCTTTGAGCTAGGCACAGAAAGCAAAACTCAAGTATTTCCAACAGAAGAAGCATCAACATCAATAATTTCATCCAAGACATGGTTTGTTGTAATAGGTGCTTTAGGTATCCATGAAGGTGTCATATTACGTAAATCACTACCATTATTTTTAGGCATACTAGGGGGTTTCGGTTTGGGAATATAGATGAACTTTTGCTCCCTCCCCACAAAAGGTTTCTCTTTCTTAGTTTTAATAGAGGAAAAAGTTGAGCTTAAAGTTTCCATAGCCTCTTCTAATCCATCAATTCAATGATTATGAGTATCAAGGGTGTTACTAGTTTCTAAAGCAGTGATCCATTCATTAATATCCTCTATTGACCCATTACTCTTGCTAGCATTATCAAGAAAAAATTTCTCCATAGAATCCAACCTTTTAATAACATCTTCCAGAGTGATCTCAGTTTTAATTTCTTTAGTAGATGGTGGTGATCCTACCAAACTTTCAATTAAATTGCAAGCTTCCAAAGTAGGAGTACCCAGAAAGTTACCTCCTGTAAGAGTGTCAAGAATATACCTATACCAACTAGAAATACCAACATAAAAATTCCTAAGAAGGATTAGAGTGGAATGTTTTTTAGTGCATTTTTTATGAGCATCATTTATCCTATACCATGTATCTTTCAAACTCTCTCCTCCTTGTTGCCTAAACGAACGTACTTCAACTTCAGGACTTCTGTCACGCCCCAGAAACGGGCCTAGTCGCAACAACCGCCGCATGTCTATAAACATGAAGATTATAAACATGTGAGGCTAAATAAACTCTGATTCATTTCACAAGCTAGCACCAAGGAGACACTTTATTTATTGTTGAGCTTAGGTGGTACACAAGATCTGCTACACAAGTACGATTTGCATGTAGCTACTTTTATTCATATCCCTTCCCGTAGCTCTACTCCTACTGGTTACCATCAACACCAACAGTGCTCACTTCTGCAAAGACATAGATAAACAACAAGAATGAGTATGATGACATACTCAGCAAGCATACAGGAACAAGGATGCACTAGACAACACGGGATCAAAATAAAAGAGCAGATTAGCGAAAACACAAGGATATAGTAATGGTAAGATAAACCAGAAGTAAAAATGGAGTTAAAATAATTGGTATCACACGTGACAGCAAGTTTCCCGACCCGGGAATCACAGGGGTGAATATTCACGCTTTTACGCTCTGCAGAGGGGTACTCCGACATCGGCAGCCCCGACCAGCACCACACAGGACACCAGTCGGGCAAGGTCCTTTTACCCGCTAAGACCCTGAAAGAACATTTTTGTGTATCCCCATGAGTTTTGTGTGTTAGACGACAAACCTAGATTTTATGTACCTGATGGTGTATTGAGTGTGCAGGAAAGATAAAAGAAACCGTCTTTTAGATCAACACCTTTGGGGCCTGTTTGAGCAGTTCATCTGCTCAGGCCGGAGTCTCCGGCCTTTTTGGGCTCAGGGGCCGGAGTCTCCGGTCCCCCTGCATTCGACGAAAAGAGAGCAAGAAGACGGCACTCCCTGGTGGGGGGTCCGGAGTGACCCCGGAGTGACACCGGAGTCTCCGCCCGTGGAGGCCGGAGTCTCCGGTCTCAGGGGCCGGAGTCTCCGGTCCTACTGCCTTCGAGAAACTGGAACCAGAAGACGGCACTCCCTGGTGGGGGGTCCGGAGTGTCCCCGGAGTGACACCGGAGTCTCCGCCCCTGGAGACCGGAGTCTCCGGCCTCAGGTACCGGAGTCTCCGGCCTGGCCGGAGTCTCCGGCCCTCCAAGACCGGAGTCTCCGGTTCAAGTGGACTGCAACGGCTATCTTTTGGGGAGGGGTATAAATACCCCTCCCCCTTCCTCCAGCCCACTAGCTCGACCAGAAAAAGAAAAACACCATTGTTGCAAGTCCAAGAATCACTAGATCTCCCAATCCCTCCGTCCAAACTCGTTGATCTTTGGAGGATTGAAGGAGAAGGCCTTGATCTACATCTTCACCGAGCCGTTCTTCATTTCCCCCTCATTTACTTGAGGGACCATTAGCTAGGGTTTCCACTAGGAAAACCTAGCCCATTGTTGTACTTACCTATTGTCTTTGTGACAGATTTTAGCTGTTCGGGAGCCCCCAAGCCCTTTGTGGGTCGTGCCCCGAATCGTTGTTGTAAAGGCTCCGGATTCCGCCTCGAAGGATTCCGATAGTGGAAAGTGAACCAAACCTTTGTGGTGCGGTTCACCGGAGATTTGGGTGAGGCCTTTGTGGCCGTTGAACCATTGTGTTGGTTCACACCTCTCCAACGAGACGTACTCCCATTGAAGGGAGGAACTCGGGAAATACATCCTTGTCGTCTCGTGCTTTCACTTCGGTTACCTCTATCCTTGTTTACCGCCTTTACCTTGTATCTTGCGTAGTTAATAGCTTGTCATATAGGTAAATTCACCGTAGTTGCATATCTAGAGAATTTACCTTTCGTGTCAAGCCTTAAATTGAAAAAGAACTAAAATTTTAATTAGCACCTATTCACCCCCCCCCCCCCCCCCCTCTAGGTGTCATACCGATCTTTTCAATTGGTATCAGAGCTAAGGCCCTCTTGTTGGGTTTAACCGCCTAAGAGAAGTATGACACATAGTGAGGATGAGGCCGAGACTCTTGCCAAGGCTAATGAGGCCCTTGAAAAGGCCAAAGTCACCATGGCATCCATGGCCGATATCAAAGCTTTGGAAACAACTTTGACATCGACCATGAATGCCAAATTTGATGAGTTTCGTGACATGTTCATGAAATTTGCAAATGGCAAGCGCTCGGAAATCATCCCACTAGAGGAAGCCTCTAACTCCGAAGAGGGTGATTCCAAGGAGGATAAAGAGAAAAAGAAAAAGGGGGTTGAAACCGATACTAGACCTAAAACTTCTCCTACTTTGCATGAGGAGAAGGAAGGGTATCATGCCGTTCCGGGATGGTACTCTCCCGATCCAATTATTACAACCCGCATAAACCCTCTAGGTCCTCCACCTAAGCTTAATGCATTAGCTTTTGCAAGTTGGCAACGCTCAATGAAATCTCATGTAAACAGTGCCTCCATCGAGCTTTGGAGGATCATTGAAGATGGATATCATGTTGAGGATCCAAGCAACATGACGAAAAGAGAGTTCGCCGAAAAGCAACTCAATGCTTCCGCCCTCCACATGATCGAGCTCGCCTTGGGCGACAATGACAAACATCATGTTCTTCATGTCACCACCGCCAAAGAAGCTTGGGATTGTCTTGAAGTTGCTTTCTTTGGAAATGATAGCATGAAGAGGAATAGATATGAATCTTTGAGCAATGCCGCCGAAGGTTTCTACATGCTTGACAATGAGAATCATGAAGAGATGTATGGAAGACTCAAGACTCTTGCCAAAGCCTTCTATGATGTGGGGGCAACATATGTGGATGATGCTTGGGTCAAAAGGAAGTATGTGAATGCTCTCTTGCCTTCGGAGCCTATGGAGTTGAAGTCAATTCAAGGGAGATACAACTATCAACAAATGTCTTCACATGAAGTTATGCAAGAGGTTCAAGCCTCCAAGGTTGCATCCAAGAATGCGGAAGATAACCGTGCTAGGGCCATGGGAATGAGACAAGGCCCCTCACTTGCCTTGAATGCCAAGGTGACTAGTATGGATGAGAACGATGAGGTTGAAGCTTGCCCAAGCAACATTGCTCCACATGATCTTGAGCAAGCCCTCAATAGTCACATTGCTCTTGCCACAAGGGTGTTTTGGAATGACCCGGCAAGTGCTAAAGCTCGTGTTGATCGAGAGAACAACTCAAGTGGCAAGAAAGAGCTTGCCTCAAGGACAAAGACTTGCTACAATTGTCATGACAAGAATCACTACATAAGAGAGTGTCCATATGAGAACCGTGAGCAAAATGGTGGGAAGCTTGTCCCAAAGGATCACTCCAAGTTGATTCAAAAGAAGCCCGCAAGACCAAGGAAGCCCTTCTTCAAGAAGGCACCGAGAATTGTGTTGGTGGCACAAGAGGAATATGCCACAAGTGATTCCGAAGATGAAGATGCACCTAACAAAGAGGTAGCCGCATTGGCTATTGTCTCCACTTCATCATCATCTCTCTTTGAATCCCCCAATGAGAACCTCTCCACCAACACCGCTCGTTGCCTCATGGCTCATCTCACCGAGGTATCATCCCCTTCTCCTAAGACTACGCATGATCAATCTAGTCTTGAGATTAAGAAGGAACTAGTTGCCTTCGATACTTTTGTGACTAACTTGCAAGGTGAGGCCAAAGAACATGTTGAGTCTCTCATGAGACAACTATGTGCGGCCGAAGAACTTCTTCAAGAAAAGAGTAAGATTGAGAGAGAGGATTCTCTCACCATTGCTTCTTTGAATGCTTCCATAGCATCATTAAATAGCTCTCTTGATGAAGAAAGTGAATATAGAACCACTCTTGAGGAAAGACTTGAGTCTCTTGATGCTAAAAATGATGAAATCATTGATAAAATCATTAAGGATAGAGATCATGTCTTTACTAAATATAAAGTGATTAAAAAGGAGAAAGTTGAACTTGGAGTTGTGAATGCTAGACTTCTTGAGGATATGGAGAAGCTTGAAAAAGCTCACAAGGTCTTGGAATCGACCCACTCCCTTCTAGTCAAGTCTCATGAACAACTTCAAGCTCAACTTTCTAAAACTCGTTCAACTAGTATATCCATTCTTCCTCGTATTCATGAAGATGTTAGTGAAGAAAATGCTAGGTTGAAGGTGGATCTTGCTAAGGCCACTAGTGCTAAGACCTCTATTCCCAAAGGTAAAGATAAGGGTATTGGTTACTTGTTTGAGCAAAAACCACACAAAGGGAAGGAGGGTCTTGGTTATGTGGCCGAAGCAAAGAAGAAAGTGAGCAACATCAAGAAGAACAAGACCAAGCCCGCACAAGCAAAGACTTCCATTGAGGGTAGCAATGCCACTAGGGGCAAGACTACTCGTAGTGACTTCGCGGGGCATAACAATCCCAATTATATTCTTTATGTTGACTATTATGGTGATGTTTATGCTAAATATGTTGGTCCTTATGATGGTTACATTGATTGCTCTATTTGGGTTCCTAAGACCCTTGTTGCTAACCGAAAAGGACCCATTGAGAAATGGGTACCTAAATCCAAGATATGATCTCTTGTAGGACTATGCTTCCGGTGGATCTAAATGGGTAATTGATAGTGGATGCACTAGTCATATGACCGGAAGCAAGGAGATCATGACGGAGTTGAGACCAAATCTAAATCACTCAACCGTCTCTTATGGCGACAAGTCTAAAGCCGAGGTAAAGAGTCTCGGCAAGGTGGTAGTTGCAAGGGATATCACCCTTGTAAATGTCATGCTTGTTGAGTCTCTAGGTTACAATCTTATGTCCGTTCGTGCTCTTAATAAGATGAACTTTGATGTCCATTTCACTCTTGATATGGTGGTACTCTTGAGGAGCAAGACTCTAAAGGTCATGTTCGTTGGGTATGTTGAAAATGAGTTGTTTGTGGTTGACTTTTCGGGGTCAACCAACACTCAAGCAATATGCTTATTCGGAAAGGCCGACGTGGGGTGGTTGTGGCATCGCCGCTTATCCCATGTCAATATGAGAACTTTGCAAAGTCTTCACAAGGGTGGCCACATTCTTGGACTAAATGAGAATGTTTCTTTTTCTAGAGATCGTCTTTGTAGGGCTTGTGTTGAAGGAAAGATGCATGATTCTCCCCACCCAAGCAAGACCATCATCTCATCAACGAGGATTTTGGAACTTCTTCATGTTGACCTCTTTGGTGTCGTACCGCAACCAAGTCTTGGTGGGAAGAAGTATTGCTTGGTGATTGTTGATGACTATTCAAGATTCACTTGGGTTTTCTTCTTCAAGACGAAGGATGAAACTCAACAAACCGTCATCGACTTCTCCAATGAAGTTCAACGTCAACACAATGTTCCCATTTTGGCCATTAGAAGTGACAATGGCTCCGAGTTCAAGAACTACACCCTAAATGAGTTTCTTAGTGATGAGGGAATTCGTCATCAATATTCCGCTGCGTATACCCCTCAACAAAATGGTGTAGCCGAGAGAAAGAACCGGACTCTTATGGATATGGCTAGGTCCATGTTGGCGGAGTTTAAGTCTCCACTCTTCTTGTGGGCCGAAGCTATCTCCACGGCATGTCACTCCTCCAACCGGTTATTCTTTCGTAAAGGGAAAAAGGAAACTCCTTATGAAATGCTTACCGGCAACAAGCCCAACATCTCCTACTATCGAGTATTTGGTTGTAAGTGTTTCTACAAAATCAAAGGTGTTCATTTATCTAAATTTGAAGTTAAAGCTTTAGAAGGTGTTCTTGTTGGGTACGGTGCGAACTCTCACACTTATAGAGTCTATGACAAATCCTTAGGGAGAGTTGTGGAATCTTGTAGTGTGAGGTTCGATGAGAATGACGGCTCCCAAGTGGCGCAATTTCATGTTTGTGATGTAGATAATGAGGAACCTCAAGATGCCATAAGAAGAATGGGAGTTGGTTTCCATCGCCCCATTGAAATCCCTCATGAGCCTCCTCAAGCAAGTACAAGCTCCACTCAAGTGGAGACTCCATCATCACGAGTTGAAGCGGCACCTACTAAGGAAGCAAATGAGACACCTATCCAAGAACAAGAACAAGTTCCTCCTCAAGTTGACAATGAGGCCACACAAGAATCAAGTTCTCCTATTGTCAACTCGAGTCAAGATAAAGATCAAGAGCAACCATCTACTCCCATTATTGAAGATGTACAACAAGATGGTCAAGCTCATCCTTCCGGTCAAGACGGGGACTCAAATGATCAAGATGATCAATCCGAAATCCCTCGTAACAATGGGGATATCGAAACCCGTCGTCAAGCAAGAGTCAAGAGAAACTTGGAAATCAAGTGTCACAAGCTTGAAGCCATCATTGGTGATGTTTCTCGCAAGGTGTCCACAAGAGGTCAATTGGCAAGTTTTAGTGAACATCAAGCTCATATCTCCATGGTGGGACCAAAGAAAGTCTTTGAAGCTCTTGAAGATCCGGATTGGTTGGAAGCCATGCATGAAGAACTCAACAACTTCAAGCGCAACAAAGTGTGGAATCTAGTGGAGAAGCCAAAAGATTGCAAAAATGTTATAGGCACCAAGTGGATATTCAAGAATAAGCAAGATGAACATGGAATGGTTGTAAGGAACAAGGCAAGATTGGTAGCTCAAGGGTACTCTCAAGTTGAAGGCATTGATTTTGGAGAGACCTATGCTCCCGTGGCTCGCCTTGAGTCCATCCGTATCCTTCTTGCATATGCATCACATCACAACTTTAAGTTGCAACAAATGGATGTGAAAAGTGCCTTTCTTAATGGTCCTTTAAAGGAGTTGGTATATGTTAAGCAACCACCGGGATTCGAGGATCCACACTTCCCAAACCATGTCTACAAACTTGATAAGGCCCTCTATGGTCTCAAACAAGCACCTCGTGCTTGGTATGAGCACCTAAGAGAGCTACTACTAGACCGTGGCTTTGAAGTGGGGCAAATCGATCCCACTCTCTTTACCAAGAGAGTAAAAGGGGAGCTTTTCATATGCCAACTTTATGTTGATGATATTATTTTTGGCTCATCTAACAAAGCTTTTAATGATGAATTTTCAAAGCTTATGACCGATAGGTTCGAGATGTCCATGATGGGAGAGTTGAAATTCTTTCTTGGTTTTGAAATCAAGCAATTGAGTGGAGGGACTTTCATCTCTCAAGCCAAATATATTCAAGACATGCTCAAGAGGTTCAAGATGCAAGATGCTAAAGAAAAGAGGTTTCCTATGGACACCAAATGCCATCTTGAACTTAGTCCAAAGGGTAAAGATGTCGATCAAAAACTCTATCGCTCTATGATTGGTTCTTTGCTTTATCTTTGTGCATCTAGACCCGATATTGTGTTAAGTGTAGGAGTGTGTGCAAGGTACCAAGCGGCTCCTAAAGAAAGTCACTTGATAGCGGTGAATCGAATCTTCCGATATTTGGTTTATACCCCAAGGTTTGGTTTGTGGTATCCTAGAGGGTCCAACTTCTCTCTTGCCGGTTACACGGATTCGGATTGGGCCGGTTGCAAGGATGATAGGAAGTCAACCTCCGGTGCATGTCAATTCCTTGGGAAGTCATTGGTGAGTTGGTCCTCCAAGAAGCAAAATTGCATATCACTATCCACCACCGAAGCCGAATATGTGGCGGCCGCTAGTGCTTGCACTCAATTGTTATGGATGAGGCAAACTTTAAAGGAATACGGTGTCCATTGTGACAAAGTGCCTCTTTTGTGTGACAATGAAAGTGCTATCAAGATTGGTCACAACCCGGTGGAGCACTCAAGAACGAAGCATATTGAGATTCGTTATCATTTTATTCGAGATCACATCAACCGGGGTGACATTGAGCTTGGTTATATTCCCACGAAGATTCAACTCGCCGACATGTTCACGAAGCCACTTGATGAAGCAAGGTTCACATTTTTTAGGCATGAGCTAAATATCGTGGATTCGAGGAGCGTCGGTTGATCACCTTGCATGCACACCTCTATCTTATCTCTCTATTTGATCTAGGTGTAGGCATGGACATAGGGGGAGTGCGGTCCTAATCCATTGGACTATCCCTCCCCCCATTATGCCGATAGTAAGAACTCTTTTTGTCTCTTTTGTTCATTTTTATGAATTGTGAGCTTAAATTGTGAGTAGTGGCGGTGAACCCAAGATATATCTTCGCGGTATCACACCACATACACTCATACATGGTGGCCTAGGCCACCGACATCTTCCTAGTGAAGATTTGGACTTCATGGAGTATTTATTTGGATTTCTATGCCTATTTTTGCCCGTATGGAAAATGCACTCAAGTATTGCCTTTTAAAGTCGTTTTCGTTGCTTTTTACCAAGCTTGAGGGCATAGTACCATTTTTCAGTGACTTTGTTTCTAACCCAAACCTTCTCGCCTAAAAACATGCTCCTCTTGCCACATACATGTCCAATATCCACATATCTGGCATTTTGGGGTCGCAGGGGCCGGAGACTCCGGTGTCTAGGACCGGAGACTCCGGTCGGACCAGTGTCTCCGCCCCAAACCACGGAGACTCCGGCTAGGCCGGAGACTCCGGTGTGTTTGGGCCGGAGACTCCGGTCTCCGCGGTTTTCACAGGGCTCTAAAGGGGATCGGGGTGGGAGTTGTTCTCATAACTCTCACACACCCCCGACCCCCAAACCTCTCCCTGTCGCCGCCCTCGACCCCAGGTGCTCCTCTGGCCGCTTCCCGCTGCCGGAATCCGCCGTGCCACCGGCTCCCTCTCCTCCCAAGCGCCGGAGACCCTGCTCTCCGTCGTTTGCATCTCACCATGAAAGATACCGGTACATACTCTCTCTCCCTCTATGGATTCGCTCCCGATCTAGTTTTGAGAGGAATACTGGTCGAAATTCATGGTGTAGTACCCTTTTGGTGGCAATGTACATCTTAGGAAATTCGTGGGGTTTGCATTTCTCTCAGATTCGACCTAGTTCGGAGTTCCCAGTATCAGGCCGGAGACTCCGGTATTCACGACCGGAGACTCCGGTGGGCCGGAGACTCCGCCCCCCTGAGACCGGAGACTCCGGCCTAGATCATCTCTGAGGCAAATTGCGTCACATGATTTCCTACGTTTTGAAACTTCTCTCGGACATGTATGCTTATCTATATGCTACCTCTCTTACTCTATTTCACAGCTAGCAAGCGCTACCCCGGTGCCTCATCATGATCCAAGATCAAGAAAACTTTGTCCAAGAAGCCAGGGAGAGACTATCTTGTCTATGATGAAGCATCTGGTCGGACAGTTCAGCGGAGTGTTTTGTATCAAGAACGTTGAACGGACAGATGTCGCCTAGAGGGGGGGGGGGGGTGAATAGGCGATTAAAAACTTTTTCCGGGGAGCCGGAATTTCCGAGCCAAGATGGACCGGAAATTCCGGTATGCTTGATAAAGGCGGAATAAAACTAGTGTTTTACTTTAGCAAGCATACAACCTAAATATACTAGGTTCACCTATGTGCACCAACAACTTATGCTAAGCAATACAAGTAACAAGGTGATAGCAAGATATATATATATATGACTTCAAGCACGAAGGCTATCACAATGTAAAGTGCATAAGTAAAGGGCTCGGGTATAGAAATAACCGAGGCACGCGGAGACGAGGATGTATTCCCGAGTTCCACCCAAAGGGTGTACGTCTCGTTGGAGAGGTGTGCGCAACCACAACAGGTTAGCCGCAACGCCACCAAGGCTCACCTTCTTCTCCTGATGAACTCAACCACAAAAGGTTGCGAGTTCACCTTCCACTATTGATCCCCTTTTGGGCGGAGATCGAATCCCTTACAACAATCTTGAGGCACACACCCACAACTTAATTGGGGGCTCCCAAGTCTTGAGGCACACACCCACAACTTAATTGGGGGCTCTCAAGTGACCACAAAAGGTCTTGACCACAAAAGGTCTTGGCCACAAAAGGCGTCTAGGGTCCAATGACCCAAGAGTAACAAGCTCACAAGTAACACCACCACGAATCCTCGTGGAGGGCTCAAACCGATGCAAATGCAATGGCAAGAGCACACGAAGTGCTCAAGTCCTTCACTCTCAAATTCCAACAAAGCAACAAATGCTTATGGGGGAATAAGAGAGGAAGAACACAAGAAACCACAAAGGAGTCAAATCCTTCACTCCCAAATCCCACCAAAAGCAACTAATGCTTGTGGGGGGAGAAGAGAGGAAGAACAAAGAGAAGAACCACAAAGGAACTCCAAGATCTAGATCCACTAGGTTCCCCTCACTTAGAGGAGAGATGGATTGGTAGGATTGTAGATCTAGATCTCCTCTCAACTTTCCCTAAAGAATATGCAAGAATCTATGGAGGGATTGAGAGGGAAGTGAGCTTTCCAAGGTCAACAATGGAGTAGGAGAGAGAGGGAAAACGTGCTGCCTTAGATTTCTGAGGAAGAAGAAGGGGAGGGGTATTTATACCTCTCCAGGAAATATAGCCGTTGGCTGTTTCGAAACTCGGAAATTCCGGTATAAGTGAGACTCGGAAATTCCGGTCACCCGGAATATCCGGTCAACGAAAATCTCCGAGCTGAATTTCCGGTAGGAGTCAGTGCCGAAAACAATTCTTTCCTTAGCCGTTTTCGCGAGGCTCTTTGAGGGCAACTCGGAAATTCCGGGTCATCAAAATATCCGACCACAATTTCCGGTTGAGTCCAGCACCTCTTTTCCTTCTTTCCTTAGCCGATTTCTTGGACGAGTTGGGGAACCGGAAATTCCGGTGGAACGAAATATCCGGCCCCAATAATCCGGTTCAGAACAGCCAAACTAAAACCGCTATAACTTTTGCAAATGAACTCCGAATGAGGTGAAACCAACTTTGTTGGAAAGATAGCGACGAGCACAGGGTCACCACACATGGCAAGGTGTGGGACTTTCCTCATGGTCGAACCGGCAATATTTCCGCCACCGAAAACGCAAGAAGTTTGCCAAAGTAAAACCGTTTTCGAAGCACTTGGGCTTGTCATGAGGAACACGACAAGCACCAAAACCCAACATCCAAAACACAACAAGATGAACGAATGAAATCCCGATTTGGATGAGCTAGCGCTTGGCATGAAGATGAACCAAGCTCTAATTCCTCACATGGATAAAAGCCAAATAAGAACCAAGAAATATGATATGCCAAGTATGCAAAGGTTTGAGCTCTCCACAAAGATGCGATCAAGTTACTCACTCGAGAGCCCCTCTTGATAGTACGCCTATCTATCCTATAACCCGGTCTCCCGAAAACAACGCGAGACCGGTAGAAAAGAAAACCTATCAAGATCATACCTTTGCCTTGAGCATTCCACTTGAGCCAGATGATGACTATCTTGATCTCTTCAAGTGGATCATCTTTCTTGATTGCGCGTGCAAGCACATGCTTGATGAAGACTTCTTCAAATACTCCCCCATACCCATAATGGGAGAGTCTCGCTAAGTTTCGTCTTCATGTATCCATAGCAAGCTCCAAGCATAGGATCTCTTCGAGAAAGCTTCTCTTGGTCTTGCGCATCTTATCCTTGATGACGTTCACCACATGACGTCATCCTCCACGAGCTATATGAAATCTTCATTTGATGCAAGCCCATGGGAAGATACCTAACCCCACATAAAGATACCACACACACATATCATGGGTTAGTTCACAAAGCTATATGGACAAGTGATTACCATCCCAAGAGATACATGATCCCACTTGGGACATCTTGTAGCTTTGTGTGTTGATCAACAACTTGATCAACCTTTTATCTTCCAATCTTTCTTTGCTAATATGATGTCTTGACTCCTTCAAGACATACTTGCAATATGCTCAACCCAACACATGACCATCCATCATATACACCTTTAGATGGAACCTTGGTCATCAAATAAGCTTCAAGAGTACAACACATGAACTCCACTATTTGCATGGACAAGATCTATAAAGATATCTCAATGCAAACATTAGTCCATAGAGGTTGTCATCAATTACCAAAACCACACATGAGGGAAAATGCTCTTTCAAACGTGCTGCTGAGGCACGTAGGCTCAAGCAAGAGGCTGCCCTTCAAAGGGAAGAAAGGGCCAAGAGGGCCGAGTTTGAGAATATCCCCTCCGTCAAGAGCTTGAACAAGGAAGATTTCCGCACTATGAGGATGCAAAATTTCTATGCTATGCCCAACAACTCCTCCGATGGACACTTTTGGAGAAAGGAGCAAGAACTCATCATGAAGGAAATATATGCTCATCTTGACCCAAAAGCGCTTGTGTGTCCCCAAAAGCCATTGCACTTTCCAACCATGGCCAAGAAGCAATATTTCGTGGAAGCTCTTTGGGTTGCAAGAAAGTTGGGATTAGAGCGCCTCATGTCCACTATTCAAGATTATGATATCATCAAGGTCCAACAATTCTTTGCTACTCTTGTTCTTGGACCGGAAGAGGACACCAAGATGACTTGGATGACCGGGCCCGTCCAATGCTCCGCCACCTTCTCCGAGTTTGGTCAACTCTTGGGCTATGGGTTCAAAGGAGTATCCACTCCGGTTGGTAGAAGAATGCATGTTGAGGGCCAATCCTATGATAAGAAGCTCCTCCTTCCACTTTGTGCTAGCAACGGTACTCTAGCGACAACCCGTGGTCTCAAGCCTATCTACAACATTTTGATCCGGATGTTTCGTTGGAGCATTGCACCTCAAGCCGGAAATACGGATGCCATCCGTGGGGCACTAGTCAACCTCATGCATCATGCTCACCGAGCTTATCTTGCCGGACCGGAGTGTCAAGGGTTTGAGATTGATGTGATGGACTTCATGAGGAATGAGATACACATCACCCTCATTGAGAGGAAGAACCCAATGTATGCTCCGTATGTTATGAAGCTCATTCTCTCAAGGCTCCAACTTGATCCTTCTCGGTTCACGGCCCACAAGTATGGAACTCTTCAAGTGCTTTCCATTCATAGCTCTTCTCAACGCACTTATGAAGAGATTGAGGAGGAAGAAGCTCCTAGGGCAAGAAGGAAAAATGCCACTCCTTCGTCATCATTCTCGGGTGGGCGTACCCGTGTCAACAATGAGGTGAAGCGTGTCTCTTGGTGGCAAAAGACTATGTTGTGCATGGGCATTGCGGTGCACAAGGAGAACCATCAAAACTATGTCTCCAACAAGAGGATCTTGTCCAACCAAGCCAAAATGATGAAGGAGATGCGCAAAACGAACTATGGTGGCCGCACTCCTCCTCGTCCTCAAGGTGCTCCTCCCTCCCCGCCATCCGAGCGCACCATCCCGCTTGAAGAATGGAACTGTGATACCTTCCCTTGGGGTGATTTCCAAGATGTGTCTTCCATGCCTACCTCTTCTCGCGTCACCGGCAAGGCACCCATGACTTATGAAGAAGCTAGTGAGGAAGATAGTGAAGAAGAAAATGAAGAGGCTAGTGATGATGATGATGATGATGATGATGATGATGATGATGATGACGGTGACAACGACGCCGACGAAGATGACTACGAGTGATTCCTTCGGGGTGCGGTAGTCTTGCTCTTTTCCCTTTTTGGCGTTTCGATGCCAAAGGGGGAGAAGTAGTTCTATTAGGTTCTCACCGTGGGATTTGCATGGGCGGGTCACAAGCATGCTCTTTTATCATTTCGTTTAAGCTTGTGCCCCTTTTTATTCTCGCTTGTTGAACGCTATTTGTTTTGTTAAATGTTTGTAAGACTATGTTTGTGAGACCATGGATAATCCACTCCGAGACATATGGATATTTCTATCGATGGTTGAGATGGTGTTTATTATGGTGATATGTATCTTGGTGCATTGGATGTTTGTCTTATTAAAAATGCACAAGGTATGACTCTTTCCTCTCAATCCATTACTTTGTGTTTGTCCAAAGTTTGTTATCTTGCTCAAATAAATTGTGAGGTGTCTCTCCTACATGTTGAGCATTTGTATTCAAAAGCAAACTACCTATATGCACACATGTAGGGGGAGCTCCTCAATTTTTCTGATTACTGTCATTTGTGAATTATGTCTTATTGCAAATCCTAGTGTTGTCATCTAACACCAAAAAGGGGGAGATTGAAAGAACATTTTTGTGTATCCCCATGAGTTTTGTGTGTTAGACGACAAACCTAGATTTTATGTACCTGATGGTGTATTGAGTGTGCAGGAAAGATAAAAGAAACCGTCTTTTAGATCAACACCTTTGGGGCCTGTTTGAGCAGTTCATCTGCTCAGGCCGGAGTCTCCGGCCTTTTTGGGCTCAGGGGCCGGAGTCTCCGGTCCCCCTGCATTCGACGAAAAGAGAGCAAGAAGACGGCACTCCCTGGTGGGGGGTCCGGAGTGACCCCGGAGTGACACCGGAGTCTCCGCCCGTGGAGGCCGGAGTCTCCGGTCTCAGGGGCCGGAGTCTCCGGTCCTACTGCCTTCGAGAAACTGGAACCAGAAGACGGCACTCCCTGGTGGGGGGTCCGGAGTGTCCCCGGAGTGACACCGGAGTCTCCGCCCCTGGAGACCGGAGTCTCCGGCCTCAGGTACCGGAGTCTCCGGCCTGGCCGGAGTCTCCGGCCCTCCAAGACCGGAGTCTCCGGTTCAAGTGGACTGCAACGGCTATCTTTTGGGGAGGGGTATAAATACCCCTCCCCCTTCCTCCAGCCCACTAGCTCGACCAGAAAAAGAAAAACACCATTGTTGCAAGTCCAAGAATCACTAGATCTCCCAATCCCTCCGTCCAAACTCGTTGATCTTTGGAGGATTGAAGGAGAAGGCCTTGATCTACATCTTCACCGAGCCGTTCTTCATTTCCCCCTCATTTACTTGAGGGACCATTAGCTAGGGTTTCCACTAGGAAAACCTAGCCCATTGTTGTACTTACCTATTGTCTTTGTGACAGATTTTAGCTGTTCGGGAGCCCCCAAGCCCTTTGTGGGTCGTGCCCCGAATCGTTGTTGTAAAGGCTCCGGATTCCGCCTCGAAGGATTCCGATAGTGGAAAGTGAACCAAACCTTTGTGGTGCGGTTCACCGGAGATTTGGGTGAGGCCTTTGTGGCCGTTGAACCATTGTGTTGGTTCACACCTCTCCAACGAGACGTACTCCCATTGAAGGGAGGAACTCGGGAATACATCCTTGTCGTCTCGTGCTTTCACTTCGGTTACCTCTATCCTTGTTTACCGCCTTTACCTTGTATCTTGCGTAGTTAATAGCTTGTCATATAGGTAAATTCACCGTAGTTGCATATCTAGAGAATTTACCTTTCGTGTCAAGCCTTAAATTGAAAAAGAACTAAAATTTGAATTAGCACCTATTCACCCCCCCTCTAGGTGTCATACCGATCTTTTCAGACCCGAACACCTCGACATACTAGTGTCAGTCGCTCCTACGGATCCATCACCGACACGTTCCAGAACGAGTGCCGTTCCTACCGGAGAACCCAGACAGTCCCATGCCCGTACTGCGACCGGTACAATATGTTTGCCGTCGTGATACCAGCATTTTCAAGGAATTTAAAAGGAGAGTTAATAGCTAAGACAACATGAAAAGAAAGCATGGTATTTCTTAAAAATCCCCAAACCTTAGGAAACCACAATCTCTAGCTATTCCACCGAATATGCTAAAGATATGCATGGCCTTTGCCATCGCCAGAAGGTATCTCAAGGACAGGCTTCTCATGCCAGAAAGAGTAAGGAAATTTAAGTAGAGATTGTGCAACAAATAAGCAGCAGCTAGTAGTGCACATGAAATTACAGCAAGAACATGGCGTGAGAGAGATGCAAGTGCTAATCATTGATCAAGATTTTACCAAGAGCTCCTCACTTAATTATGGTGCGCATCCTGCTAAGTGAGGTACAGATCCAAATAGTGGCAGTACATGCATGGACCAAATAATCAAAGGAATAATGCACCACTTAAATAAATAGCTGCTAGGGAAACATGGCCACAGGGCTACCATCGACATGGAGAGGAGCTAGTCCCGCATAGCTCACATGAATTGACAGGAGGTAGTGTGTAAGAATCAATAAGCTAGACATGGCAACAGTATGATACTGTACTAGGAGAGAGAGGGAATTTTGGAAAGAGACGCATGCTTGCCTTCGGCTCTTCTTGTCAACTCCGAAGCAGAATCTCTCTGCTGATACGCACTGCTTCACGCTCTACTCCGCCGTAGTCTACTTTAATTAGTGAAAGAGAAGGTGTGATCTGGCTGCTAGGACTCATCCTATTTATAGCTGAGCACCTACGGACCGCTTAAGCAATGCGGCAGAAATATCTAGAGAGTTATCCGCACCTCTATTTCCTTTTTCTCCTACGGGTAAACAGCTGCGCTTTTTATTGAACTGACGCGTAAGCCTCTCCTGCCCTAGTGACGCAACACGTCGATTCTGCATGCAGGTGAGTCAGCTCCGTAATGCTAAATGCACGGTACACTCCGTAATCACTCTCTTCTTCCACACCACGGTCAAATGAGACAACAGGAGAATATCTAAAGACAAGAGAACTAATTGAGGGCCCACCTTCAGTTTGACTAGGTGTATGGGCTGCTACGCTTACCCCATAAGCAACCAAAGATTTTGCTCTAGAAATAAAAATTTAAACTATTAGCATAACTCAGTTTATTATTTTAATTTTCCTATTTATGCACCTTAAATACCGGAGGTATTACAACTTCCCATTTTAGCAATATTAAAGCAAAACCGAAATAAAAATAACAATGCAAGTAACTATTTTTTTTGTGTTTTTGATAATAGGAAGCAAACAAGATAATAACAAAGTAAATAAAATGCAAGTAACTAATTTTTTGTGTTTTTAATATTTAATAGCAAACAAAACAGGAAATAAAAATAAACTAAGCAACACAAAAACAAAGTAAAGAGATTGGGAAGTGAGAGACTCCCCTTGCAGATGTGTCTTGATCACCCCGGCAACGGCGCCAGAAAAGTGCTGTTGCAGGGAGTCAAGACTTGCTGACACAGAGGTGCTCCTATCTTCCCGGCAACGGCGCCAGAAATTCTTTGATGCACTCACGGGTGTGTAGTTGGAAAACCCCAAGAGGAAGGTGTGAAGTAGTGCAGCAGCAAATTTCCCTCAGTTATGAAACCAAGGTTATCGAACCAGTAGGAGATGAAAAACACGTCTGAAGGTCTCCCCTTTTGCAACAGCGCCAGAAATTGCTTGGTGGCGTGTAGTTGACGAGGGAGGTGGAACCTGCACAACACAATCAAGAAATTTTGCCCCAACTCAACAGTGAGGTTGTCAATCTCACCGGCTTGCTGTAACAAAGGATTAAACGTATGTGTGGAGGATGATGTATGCAGAGAATGAAAGTAACAGTTTGCAGTTGGTTGTATTATCAGTTTAAAGAAATGGACCGGGGTCCACAGTTCACTAGTGGTGTCTCTCCATAAATAATAATAATAATAGCATACATGTGGGTAAACAAATTACAGTTGGGCAATTGACAGAATAAAGAGCTGCATAATGATGCATATACTAATGTCATGATGTCAGTGTGAGATTCATTTGGGCATTACAACAATATACATAGACTGTTCCAACCGCATCTATGACTAATAATCCACCTTCCGGTTAGCGTCCGCACCCCTTTCAGTATTAAGTTGCAAGCAACAGATTATTGCATTAGGCAAAGTGTGTAATGTAAGTAATAGCATTATCCTTAGACAAAGTACTACTGTTTTATCCCTAGTAGCAACAGTACATCTACAATCTTAGAGCTTGCTGTCACTACCCCAGATTAAATAGAGACATGAACCCACTATCGAGCATAAATACCCCCTCTTGGAGTCTCAAGCATCTACTTGGCCAGAGCATCTACTAGCAACGGAGAGCATGCAAGATCATAAACAACACACAACATGATATATTATGAAGCAAATGACATAGTATTCAATATCCATCGGATCCCATCAAACACAACATGTAGCATTACATAAAGATGATCTTGATCATGATAGGCAGCTCACAAGATCTAAACATGATGGCACAATAGGAGAAGACAACCATCTAGATACTGCTATGAACCCGTAGTCCAAGGATGAACTACTCACGCATCAGTCCGGAGGCGGGCATGGTGATGTAGAGCCCTCCGGTGATGATTCCCCTCTCCGGCAGGGTGCCGGGAGCGGGTTATGAACCCTCCCGAACTAGGGTTGACGACGGCGGCGGCTCCGTGAGGAATTGTGGAAAAGTGTTCAGGTATTACGTCTTAGGTTTTCGGGGGGTATAAGTAGGCGAAAGGGCGAAGGCGGTGGAGCCCCGAGGGCCCACCCTCAGGTGCTGGCGCGCCCAGGAAGGGAGCCGCGCCACCACCTGATGGCGGCGCCTCGGTGCCCGTCTTCGTTTCTCCCTCGGACTTCTGGAACGTGTCGGGAAAAATAAGGTCTTCGGTATAAAAATTGTCCAATTCCGATAATATTTCCTTAAGTGGATTTCTGAAACCAAAAACAGCAGAAAACAGGGAACTGGCACTGTGGCATCTTGTTAATAGGTTAGTCCAAGAAAATGCATAAAACTATATAAAACATGTAGGCAATTGGTATAATATAAGCATGGAACATAAGAAATTATAGATACGTTGGAGACGTATCAGCGTGTTCTTGCGGTTTCTCCCCTCCCCGAGTCGGTTCCGGCATCACTTAGCCTTTTCTCGTGTGAGCTCTTTAGCTCGCTAGCCCTCCCCGGATCCACCAGCGTCCATCGGCCCCACACAGTTAGCCATCCTATGGCATCTGCCGTGATACCACCACGACAATATCTCTCACCCGAGGGTTAACGAGGTTATCATACAGGGGGAACCTTCAATGTATCCGTTATGTTTGATCATAAAAATAAACACATTCAAAATATTACTAAGAAGTGAGTGAATGAGTACAACTCACCCTTAGTTTGGGGCGTGCACCAGTAGCGGCACCGCAAAGAGCGGTTTTCTCCGCCGAACCTTCTCCGTAGGTCCCCACCTCATATATTTTTCACGGTGACAACTTGTCATAACTTTTAATTATGTCCATCAAAACAATAACAATACATATATAATGTTTCGTCCAGATCAACATAAAACAAGCAACCATATTTCACTCCATAAAATGAGCTCATCAATATCTCCATCATCAAAAGTTGTGCCTTCATTTTGAATCCGTCCACGCGCCGAAAGCACGCTTGTCGGGATCAACATCCAGGTGTTCAATGGCTTCCGTCCTTCATTTTAGGCATGCACACGTAGCGACACCGTAAATGGCCGTTTTCTTGGTAGAACCGCGTCCGATTACTGTCCTCGCCTCAGATGTCTTTCATGATAACAGTCTGTCATAACTTTTGGTCCCGTCTATCAAAATGACGGCAATACGTGTATAATGTTTCGTCACGGTTCGAGAGTATCACGTCACAACATCATTCAGTCCGTAAATTCCGCTCGGCGGTACCTCTAAAATCAAAAAGGTATGTTTTCCTTCGCATCCGTCCATTCGCCGAAAGAACACTTGCCAGATCACCATCGACGTAGTTGGCGAGCCAATGTATGCAGAACCTAAACTTTTCTGAAAAGAACAAAAACTGCCCAAATACTTCATAAATACTCACACATTGAACAAGACCAAGGGTCCACACTCATGGAGATAAGAAATTAAGAATCACATAAAACCTTGTTTTAAAACAAAGAAAAACACATAGAAATATGAAATTAAAAAAAAAACCGGCCTTCCATGCTCCTCCCCTCCCATGTGCGCGAAACGTCCCCACCTTGTTCGTGGCACCTTTAAATAACCGACGCCCCACTCTCTTCCCTTCCCCACCACCGCTTCCTTCCCTCCCCAAAACGCCAAAACCCAAACCCCACTCCGCCAGCCAAGGAGGAGGAGGAGAAGAAGCGGCGCAATGCTGGTGGTTGCGATCCCGGCGCTCTGGAGCACCGTCCACGGCTGGTTCACCCCGGCCGTGCTCTTCCTCGTGCTCAACATCGTCATCGGCACCATCGCCGTCACATCCAAGGTAGCGTCAGCGGCGGCGGCGGCGGGGAGCGGGGAGGGGGAAGCTGCGGCGGCCGAGGCAGGGGCTGGGGCTGGAGCGGGCGGCGAGAGGAGGAGCCTGGCCCGCGTGCCGTCGATGGCGCTCGACCGGCTCCGGTCCTTCAGGCTTTCCCGCCAGGCCGCCCCGGCCCCTGAGCCCGCCGTGGCCGGAGTTGTGGATCTGGGCTCCGACGAGCTGCTGCTGCCGCCGCCTCTCGAGGCGCAGGCGGAGGCGGAGTATCAGAGCGAGCAGGGGCAGGAGCACGCGCACATCGAGAGGAGCGTGTCGGAGGCGGCGGCGGAGCCCGAGCTGCCGCGGCTTCCGGCGCGGCTGCGCAAGTCGGCCAGCGACAAGTCGGCGTTCGCGCACTTCGTCGCCGAGGAGGACGCCGAGGCGGTGGAGGCGCGCAGGCCCGCGACGACGAGGGACGGCGCGCGCCGCCGCGCCGCCCGCCTCGTGGCGGAAGACCCGGAGCCCGTGGCGGAGGAGGAGGCGGCGGGGGCCGGCGACGAGGTGGACGCCCGCGCGGACGAGTTCATCAACAACTTCCACCACCAGCTCAAGCTGCAGCGCATCGACTCCTTCGTGCGCTACCGGGATACGCTCCGCCGCGGCCAGGCCACCGTCCAGCAGTAGAGAGCGAGTCCGGAGGAACCACTCCCCAGATGCGGGAAGAAACGCGGGGAGGAAGAGGAAGAGGATGAGACGGTAGTTTCTTCCTTCCTCCCCCGCTTCTGTTTTGGTTTCTTCCTTCTCCTGGATGATGCTAGTAACATAAGATTCTAGTTTTGGATAAAAGCTTCGTTGAAATGTGGTAACCACCACCATAATCCTGTGATGTGAATTGCAACCTTGCCAAGGCGCTGGCCGCTGGGGAGAAGAATTGGTAGTTAAGCGTATGTAAATTTCTTGCCCTGTTCTTCATTCTGGTTAGTTCTGCATTCTGCAACCCTGCGCTAGTAACCTATTCTAGGTTTGGATAAAAGCTTTGTTGAAATGTGGTACCACCACCATAATCCTGTGATGTGAATTGCATCTTGCCAAGGGTAGTTCAGCTTTGTGTACATTTCTTGCCCTGTTCTTCACATTGCAGTTCAGTTCTCTGCAACCGTGACCAGTGAGACCAATCTCTTGAGCGTAACATGAATCCACACGATTGGGTTGCTGCCATTAGTTAGCAATGGCGCTATTTTCTCCGCTGCAAAATCACCACCGAATTCCACCGTCCTTCATCGCGTGCCATTGATCTCCCAACTCTTCTGCAGGTTGCTGACACTCTTGTAATCTTGTTTAGGTTGCTGATACGCTTGTTTAGGTTGCTGACACTCTTATCTATCTACCGATTTCTTTTACCAAGACAAGACACGACTTGTGTGGCTACAAAGTCAAGCATTATGGGTTTCGTGAAAAAGATTTTCTTCATTTTTAGAACTACCATCATCCTATATGATCCCTCTAGAAGGTACGGACATGGTTAACTCGCTCACACAGAGAGTAGTCTAGCAGCTGCTTGTCGTGAGTCGCCGCGCTTGACGGAGCTGGAGGGCTGTCTGTCACCTGCGAGCTGCAACGACCAGTCTACCCTACGCCGTCGTGTTCGGTCGCTTTCTCTGTATTCAACTCGCCTTCGCCTGGACGGTCCGGGGCTTCCACATGGTGACACTTGAGCTTAATATATACTGTCCATTGGTGACACCTGCTTAGCTTAATGCGATCCCGGTCGGCGTCTAAACGATGCGGATCGCAGCTGTTGTAAATACAGTTAGGTGGTGCTAACTGCTAGTAATACTGACTGGAATATCTATACGTGTAACGTGTGGCTTTGGTAGCTTGGTTTAGTGGCGGCTGGTGGAGTAAACGGACCCCGCCTCTCTCGATGAGTCGATGCGATATTGACAGCATCCAACTGCGGCGCTGCAAAATGCTGCTGCTCGGAACTACCAGCAGCACAACTTTGCTGCGGAAAAGGGTGCATCCTGACTGTAGCCGAGTGTGCCACCGTTCATATGGAACTCCGAAGTTTTTTTTTTGTTTTTGAATTTAACTCCGAAGTTGATTTCATGGCGAGATGAGAACGGTCATACTCATCACATTGCTATGACTCTGGTTACACACTAGAGTCGCGGCTAGCTCAGACGGGCGGGAGTGTATTTGTACTCCCTCCATTTCTAGACAAATGGAAATCATCTAATTTTAAACAGAGTGAGTACAAAGTACATTCTAACGAAAAATCATGTCACGCCCAGATTGCACAAGTCCTCTCTTTGGATCGCATGATTGAAAAACACGGGAATAGTGTACAACACAAAAAAATACGGGAAATGTTCATTTGGATTAAACAACGGAGAAACATAGAAAAAATATCTCGATCCTTCCCACACGTTTGAGTCTTTAAACAAAGGGTTGTAGTGGCTGTCCAAATTCAAATGGAATTGGAGCATAGAAATATGGCTAGCATCGTTCTTCTGATTAAAAAAAAATCGATAGGGGGGAACAAAATTCTTATGAAATTCCTACGATCTATAAATGTCCTTAACTTTCAGTTTCTGCATCTTTTCGTGTTCTATAATTAGCAGTCATTTCTGAAACTCTGCTTGTCCAGTCACAAGGACCACGTACAATTCTACTTTGGATGGTTGTATGTATGTGTCGCGCTAGATACTCCTCTGATGTTTCCCTACATAGCCAATGTGTGGTGCACATGCGAGACATACACATCGGATGCCCTGGGCTCAACAAAACCGAATGGGATGAATAATGTCTTCTTCTCTTTTGACTAACCCATGGTGCTTTCTGGCGAAAGTTTTGCGGCCGGGTGCTGGTAAATGGCTGGGTCGGCTCTCTTGGAAAGTGTATTATGTTCCCAAGCAACGGTGAACCTGGTCTTTAAAAAATAAATAAAAAACAATACAGTACTTACAAGTTCTAAAAAATGTGAAAACAATTCCGGAGGTACCCAATGATGTATTCCATAAACATGTGAACAACAAAGTTCATACACTTTGTATTTTGCGCTACATAAAAATGACAAAATCTGATTAATTTAGAGATTTGAAAATATGCATATTGAAATCCAAACTTTTATCATTTTTTGTGTAGCCAATAATACAAAGTATTTGAAGTTCATATTTTACACGTTTTTGGAATACGTAATTGGCTAAATCTGGGAACTTTTTACAACTTTTTTAAAAGGACCGGGGTCACTGGAGCTCGGGGGTACGAAATCTCCTCTCTGATTATTGGCTCTTGTTCCTACTCCTAGGATTGGAAGGTTGTAAGGGGTCGATACTTGGACACCAATCACAATTGGAGGATAAATACGTTGCATTCCAAATTATATGCATGTTCATCGTCATGTTCCAGTCCCATGATTTCCCCTCTTAGTTTGGAAAGCTTAACCTAATACAGATTATTCATAAATTCGTAGGATTTTCAAAGGAATTTTGTAGGATTTGGACCCTATGGATTTTCACTTCCGGATGTGTTTGATTCATAGGATTATAACATGAAGGACTTATTCCTATAGGAATTTTGTAGTGTACTTTTACAGAAAAACAAACATGAGCTCAACCTCATGAAAAAAAAATCTTGTGTCTTATTCCTACGTCCATAGGATTCTACTCGACGGGCCACTCAATCCTACACAATCCCTATTCCTTTAGTTTTCCTACCCTACGTTTTCCTACCCTACGAATCAAAGGAGGCCTAAAAGATAACCACGTTGCGTTCCAAATTATATGCATTTCATAGTCATGTTCTAATACCTTGTGTTCTAAAGGATAACCCACGAGAATAGTTATTTATGATTAGAGGGAGTAAAAAAAAGGTTAAAACATGTTGAACAGAGGGAGTACATAACATATCATCTGAGAAATATCATCCTGGGAATAAGTTTCGCCAATGGTGTTGGTATGTACTCCATCCGTTTCTAAATGTAAGATTTTGTTAGGTGTTCCACATCTTACCTAGATGCAGACTAAAATGTGTAAACATGTTCATTGAAATATGTTTAGATACATCTATGTACATATGTATGAATGTAAATAGATACTAAAGCATTTCATATCTGAAAACTGATGGAGTAGTACAGTAGGAACGAAGCAAAAGACCAACAAACCTAGTGCCATGAAACTCAGGCAACCCTGCATCAACCACCACATCACGTGTGTCGTCCAAACTCTTACCGATTGATAGAAAATGAAAACAGCTGGCCATAGAACTTCACACCACACGTTCGATCAGCAACCGGAGCTTGCTTCGGAGGAGAAAAAATAGGGCAAGAGAGTCCAGGCAGCAGCCATGGTGGTTCTGCCGGAACTGGATAAACACGGCCACGCTGGCACGGCCGCAGCACCAGCACGTGCGACACTCTGCCTCGGCAAGTTACAGCCGGGCCCCACCGGCCACCGCGGCCGCATGTGTCTGATGAAAAGCAGACGCTACGGAGTGCTCTTCTCGCTGGACCGATGGATGGATGGGCACGTGCCGGACCTGGATGTTGTAGTACGCCGGCCGTCGGAGCGAAGATCTTGGTTGTGTACTGCAAATATTGTTATTTTTGCTTCTAGGATCGATGTCGATCACCTTTTGGCTGGCAAGTGGATGCCGAATACAGAGAGTTCGGTGGAGCCAGGAAATCCGTACATTACATGATATAGTAACCACACATGGTTTTTTCCGAGTAATCCGTGTGTCTAATAATCTGTCGACATTGGTTGGTTTTCAGTAGATGGAAATTACCGGGTTAATTGCACGGAACACTGCGACTGCGCGGATATTCAGATACTTGCAAACGCCGTTGCCCATGGGCTATACGATGTCAAATAGTTATTCAGACTAACTAACGACATCTCCACCGACGGTCGGCACGGGTTATTTTTTTGCTCCGCTACCTCCCAATAGAGCCCTCACTGGGGGTGTCCGACACATTGGGGGGTGAACCCCACAACAACGCGCCCCGAACAAAAAAAATATTAGAGAATGCGGATTCAAACAAAAGATTCAAAATTTCATTCATACTCGAGTGCCCCCCTAAAATCTCGAAGAGTTAAGTAAGACATGGGAAGGAAACAGGTCCTTGGATGTAACTTTTGAAAAGTTAACAAAGGCATGGACAGGAAACAAGTCCTTGACTGAAAAGTGAACTAAGCCAGTACCATTTTTTCTCAAAACAAAAAAAGACAAATATATCTAAAAAAAGGTGAAGCTATGAGCTGTGCTACACCGCGGGCTTCCAACCTTTTTGCTCGAGTTCCTGGGCTTTGGCCCCAATACATCTCGCAGCGCATTCTCTGGGCCTTGAGATCTGGAACTGACGGCCCACGTAAATCCCCTACGTGCCAATGTCAAGGATCGTCTGTGTCTCCATTCTCCGGCTGTGTCCTCTGCCCACCCAAGACCACACCAGTTCGTCACAAGGCGGAGACGAGACACGAGACGACTAGGCGGCACGCGGCCACTCCGACGAGCAGCCTCAGCTCAGATCCGACGAGATGGTAAGGCCGTAGACCCCAACGCTTCAGGTTTAGGGTTTCGCGAGGTACTTATCCGCCGTTGGTGATGGTTTTGTAGGCGGCGAAGGCGATCTCGAGCCCCGTGCCGGTGGAATGGTACCCGACGCTGGCCGTCGTCATGGTCTCCGTCGGCCTCATGCTAACAGCCTCCTTCTTCATGTGAGTCATCTGCCCCGTTCCATATCTTCCCAGCTTCATATGCAATTCAAGCAGATCGATGATCTAATCCGATCTATTGTTACCTCGCGGCTGTACGTGTTCGGTGCCGTGCGGAATCGGTTCCTACACGGGTTGTAATAGCGGATCTAGTGCGGCGTGTTGATTTGCTACTTTGTTTTGCTGTCAACTAATTAGCTGGAACAGTAGGGGAGAAACCTAGGCACTGTGAATTTTTGTTGTTTCGTCTTCGACTTCTTTTCACTGCACATTATCGAATGCGCTTGCCTGGTTGGCTTCAGGTTGGATAGGCGCGCTTAGGCTTTGTTTGATGGTCGGAATGATTCTTGTTGTTGTTGCTGGCTATTGTTGGTGATTTTCTTTTTGATATATTTTGTGTGTTACTTATTTCTCTACTACCTAGGTACGAAATTCGTAACTTGAAAAATAAATGCCATAGCACGAGGATACTGTTGTGGGGCAGACAAACTAATTTAACAAGCTTGTAATTTATACCTGGTGCGATGACTTAGTGTGAACAAACAGGTAAAAAGTAGCAAATACTTCTAAACTTCATTTCTCTTGAATCAAAATAAGTAAATTCAAACCGCACTATACTGTTTATTACTGTGTTTGGAACGGGCGCAACTTGGTTAGATTTGTTATTCACTATGTCCAAATTTGTGCAACTTAGAGTAATATGTGGCTTCTCTTTGTCCCTGTCAAGTTGACGGTAACTGGTAAAGTTATAATTATTTCTAGAAACCCCCGTTTCTAAAAAAATAATTATTTCTAGAAACTGTGATCAGCATTGTTGCCCCTAAGGACCCAAATAGTACATATTACTCATTACTAGTAAAATGCCCGTGCGTTGCAACGGGCAGCGACTTGTTCTGAAGCAACATGCTCGTGCATTGCTACGGGTGGATTTTAAACTATGTATTTCTTTTTCATATACTGAAATAAGCACATACATATGACTAAACACTTGCACATATACTAATAGTCCAAAATGAGACATTACGTTCCTTTTGGTGTAGTCGGAACATTAGTTAGAAGGTGGTATTCACTGAACAAATAATACAAATATTGACATTCTTGGCAACACAATGAAGTCCTTCCAAATAACTGATGGCAATTTGATAAATTAAAATAGACACTTGGGCATATATCAGAAGAAAATATTGGGTCTTATGCGGACTACAAAATAAGAATGATGGAATATGTTCTATTTTTTAATCATAATTTGTTACCTGGTTTGGTTAATCTACCCAATTATATTTGATAGTGGCCCTCATGCACCAACCAGAAAGTACCCTTGTTGTTCTTCATAGTCTCACACCAAGTATCTAGCAAAATACCCGTTGAACGCACGGGAACACATTAAACTGACATGTCTGCCATGCAGCATCACAATGACAACTCCTGGCTAGTGTGGTTGAGAAACAAAAAATGTTATTAATAACGAATATGAATTAGGTACATGAAATCCGTAGTCATCTTATGTGTTCAGTTATGTTGCGATATTCATTTTGAAGGATGCAATTTTGGTTTTCTTCACCCTTTACAAAAAAAACTTGCACCAGAATTAGGAAGCATCACAACAAACCAAAATAACAATCAACTACATCCACCATTGATTAGAAAAATAAAGCAAGTCAAGCAAATAAACAAGAAGTAGTGCATAACAAGAAGGCAGACCAATAACAAAGAATTGATCTAAGCTACCTCATTCTTCCTAACACAGGTAACCTGCACTGACCACCAATGACAGCCACTGTTCTGTAAAACAATTCTAATATTATATCATATGATTAGATCACAAGGCATGTGACCGAAGAAAAACAAATTAACAATTATACATGGAGAATGTTATTTACAATGGATACCAAACACATCATTCTACAAACGGGCCTACATTACTATACATGGCAGTAGTTATGCGTGCATGTGTTAGATTTCCCATCTAACATAGAATTCAGAAATTAATTAGGTAAATGTTCTTTTTGGTTTAGTATTCACCTCGTCTGCACGGGGCTTTTGCACTAATAGGTTTCATGTTACGCCAATTTGAACTTGCGATCGGTGGTCCCACGTCATGCTCTACCTCAAAATAGGAAGAAACAATGAAGCGAACCCATGGCTTAAACCTGCTTATTATACTATAAACAATGGAATCACCCTGAAAAATTGTTATCAAAAGAGTGAGATAAACAAAAATGCGGACACCAGGAGATAAGGTTACAAATTGTGCTTAATATCTACACACATCGATCTTTTCAATACTTACACTCTGCATATGCATTCTGCAACATAGATGGACGAGGAAATTGTACAGCAAAACAGAGTACTAAAGCATAGGAAGGGCAAAAGATTGCATTAGTTTTGGTCGACCCGGCCAATCTTCGCATACTAATCTTTGTGGAATAAATCTACACATACAAACAACCCTGATTACTGTGGCACAAAGCCCAAATTAGCACTAATTGAAGGTTTTTTCAACACGCGTTTTGACGGAAAAAAATCAGGATATTGCAGGACTCTTAGAAGCCAGGCAACTTCATGCGATATCTGCTGATGTCTAAATTCATCTCTTGTGATGTTAGAACCTTACCGTTCATTCCCATTCCCATGGTTTTTGAGTCGCGAGTCTCAGTCGAGTCGCCGAGGCCAAGACTCGTGACTTACTGACTTGACTCAGCGACTAGTCGTGATTAGTCGCCCCGAGTCGCCTAGCTTGAGCAGCGCAAGCAATAAGCAGCACAAGCACAGAGAACAGAGCAAAGGGATGGAACCATACAGCAGCGGAGCAATATGCAGCGGCAGAGCAAAGGGAGCAGAGCATAGGGACTAGGGAGGGAGCCGTTCCTGCCCAGCTAAGGTTCCCTGGCGTGGGGATAATGGAGGCGGAAGTTCAGGCGCGAGGGGATGATGGAGGCAAGCGGAGCCGGAATCAGCCGCTACGGAAGGGAACCCCGTCGTGGGAGCATGGAGGCGGCGGAATCCACTCCAGGACGCGAG
Source organism: Poa annua (assembly GCA_026929855.1). Taxonomy (NCBI): domain Eukaryota; kingdom Viridiplantae; phylum Streptophyta; class Magnoliopsida; order Poales; family Poaceae; genus Poa; species Poa annua. The sequence continues at coordinate 93,208,915 of CM049437.1, forward strand.
CAGAGTAGGGGCCCGTTACCACGGATGTCAAATCGCGAGCGAATTGAGGCTGGCGCGTCTCCGGCGAGGTACGCCTCCCCTTCCGCTCCCGCCCTTGCCTCTCTTTCTCCCGCGCCTCTGCGCTGATTCCCGCTCCTCTGCGCCCTTTCCTTCCGTTTCTCTGCGGATTCCCGCGCCTCTGCGCCCTTTCCCTCCCTTTCTTTGCCGATTCCCGCGCCTCTGCGCCGAATTCCCCCAAAAAATTTCTGACAGTGGCGGGCGGCCTCACCAAGTCGAGCGACTTGCGGCTCAACTCCCGCGACTAAACGAAGCAAGTCGTCGCCGAGCCGCCGAATCGCGCGACTCGCTCCCTGAGTCGAGTCGCCTGCGCGAGTTGCCGACGCCGCGACGACTTGGCGACTATACCGCGACTATTCGGCGACTATACCGCGACTCAAAAATCATGCCCATTCCTCTTTTTACTTCTTGCCCTCTACTTGTTTGCCCTTTGCTATAGTTGTTTGATGGGGTCTTCGTCTCCGTGTCAAAGCAGACTCTCCAAACTTATGGCCAACCTTCCCCTCATTGATCTTGCAACGAACATGAGTTTTTCCTTTATTCAGTTTGACAGTGGGCTATTGCAAGTATTAGCAGCAACAAGTTTTTTTAATCTAATAATGACAAAATGAAAATGATAAATAAGATAACAATATGAAAAGATAACACCCATACAACAAGAAAATGTATTTGCTATGTAAGAATAAATAGTCTAAGTATTATAAGAATTAATGTATTCGATAAATGAAGATTGAGACTAATTCTATCAGTTTATAACAAGTAATGAAACCTGTGAAAAAACTAAACAATCTGAAAACTCAAGCAATCTAGCAAGTGTAGGTATGCCGATTCATTGCATTTTAGAAACAGTAATAGAAGTCAAACCTGTTCCAGTGAAGTTAACTACTGAGAATGGTGAAATTACCTTTTTCTTGTGTCGTGTTATTTTTTTTACACAAAGCGATTTAGTAGAACTGCAATCTTTTCCATGGTAAGCAGATTACATACAGTGCCAAGAAAGCCTGGTGTAATTTGTACACCAACAATAAGAACATTTTCCATATTTTGTCTTCCTTTTTACATCCCTAAGCAACAGAGCAATCATTGTAGTAGATTGTTTCAACTTTGACACGGGCTGCGCGATGTGCCCAGCTTGTACAGGAATTGTCCACAGTCGTTCCCAGGGTGATGTCTTATATGTGTCGTCTTGTTCATTTTTACTCGAAGCGAGATTTCGTAGCGCTGCAATCAGTAGTTCAGTACAATGCTAAGCTGAGTGACATGCCACGAAAGCCTGGTGAAACTAACAGCACTACTGCACCAGAGCAATCCTTGTAGATTGTTTCAGCTTGGACACTGGAAGTTGAACGCTCTGCCGAGCAATCCTTGTGATTGTACATGGATTGTCCAGAGTGGTTCCAAGGATGCTATCTTATTTCCACTTGCCTCTGTAACAGACAATGTTGATTCAGTGCTTCTGAAAGATATTTATGCTTGCCATTCATAAATCGTCGCTAAGACCTGTATAGTTTCCAACACTGACGGGAACAATACCAAATTGCAGTCAAGAGGCAATGGTAGCACGTTCATCCATCAGACGAAGAGCAGACTGTCATGGCGGCGCAACTTCCTGCACATCCTTGACCGGGCCTCCTGCCACCAGCGCGCTCGAGGAGCCGGCAGACGACGCCGGACGCAAGGGAGTCCGCGTTATGCCGCACGTCGATGGCGCCCGCCTCCAACCGCCGTGCCGCCTCCGCTTCCCTGAGGCCTGAGCCCGACAAGCTCGTCGAAGCGGCGCACGTAGCGCGGCAAGCGATCGAGAGGCACACCGCGTAGACCAGCAGGCGTGAGCTCCGAAACCTGATCCGGACCGCGAAGGGAGGCCACGCCCTGGCCTCCTCCATCTTCCTGAACACCTCCTTGGCCCTCTCCCCGACGGCGGCTCCGTGATCCGACGGGAGTCGGTTGGGGAATTTGGGTACGACATGGAGCTTCTTCGCTGGAGGATGCTGCTGGGCACGGTCGGCGCCACGCCGCCGAAGAAGGGCTGCAAAGGTACCATCCGGGCCACGCATCTGGGCTGGAGGCGCACGGTGACGTGGTTGGCGACGTTGCCGCCCGCGATGCCATTGGCAACGAAGAGGGCGACGGGCGGAGACGGGAGGGCCACACCTCGCCTGCCCCGGTCCTCCACCAGCCCGAGTTCCATGGCCGCCATTAGTCTCCAAACGTCCACCGCCCCCCCACCTGCACCGCGCCGCCATTGGGCCCAACCTCCACTGGAGCACGCCTCCTCGGCATCCCCTCCACCGGATTGAGCGCCGCGGACCACCTTTTCCATGCGCAGACAGACGACCTCCCCACCACCTGAATCCAGCGCCGCCGACAACCGCCTCGCGGGCCTCACGGCGATGGAGGATTTGGGGCGATTTGGGGCTGGACTGTTGTTGCTCCTGTCGAAGAGGTACCAGGGGCTAAAACGCAAGCATCTTTAACTTACTATTGGACTGCGGGTTTGATTTTGTAGTTTCTTAGGGACTAAACCGCAAAATAGCCACGACGTACCGGACACCTCAAGCCGTATTATATAGTAGAGATTTTTATGTGTGTATGATGCTATTACCAAGTTTGTTATATTTCCATGTAGCCTAAGTGTTCCAGCAATGTACATCGGGCACAGGAGTATCTAATAGTACAATTATTTTCTTCTGGCTCCTGTGCTCACCAAAACAGAAAAAACCTGACCACCTACATTCGTACGTCTTTAAATGTTCAAATAAAAAACATAGAAATAGGAAAATGTAAAAATTAGATGTCCTAACCTGTTGAAGTATAAAGACAAACGAATGAACAATTAATAGAAGTAGTTGTCTGGAGCAGGAGAATTGATTATAACCCCCCAGTTGTGCGCCTTGGATCTTAAGCCCTTTTCTTCGTCTGCCTCGCTTCTACCCCCCATCCTCAGTTAGTCCTTCCTGTTGCTAATGGAATTATATCTCTTCATTAAACTTATAATCCAGTATACATTAGTTTAATTAGATCTTCTCATTGCTTATGGCCAGACAAGCTGCCTCCAACTCTCTTTTCTTACTCTTGCTCGCCAACTCCTCCGCCGACCGGGCTGACTGAGTGTTAGGATAACGGATAACCACGGCCATATGCATGTCTAGCAAATAGCAATCCCAACATATCGAGTCCTTGTGTTTGTGTTGATACTTTCGAATCCATTGAACTGCCTGCTTAGCTACAACGTAGGCTGTTCTTGCTAGTTCATCGGCCCAGGAATAAGCGAGCCAGCTTTGCTACACGAGTGTACATTTTCGAGAGCACCATCAACGAGCTTTGCCATAGCGGCCTGCTGCGATTTCCGGCATGACGTCACAGCCTTCGTCGCCGGTGGGTACTGACAGTACGATACGAGCAGAAAGGAAATAGAATGAGCGACTTCTTTGTCCCTCAACTTGATGGGAATCATATGGAATTGGGGTTTAGAAAAGCAATCTGACGAATTTTGATGGCCTCATTCTGTTGATCTAAAAGGTCTCTACTTGAAAATGTATTTGCACCAGCTATATCTTTTGTATTATCTTTAGATGGACACTCGTGAGATAACTGGAACAAACCTCGCTGTTATTCAATAGTATCTATTTTGTCTGTGGTGCTGTTACGTATAGTCTGCTTATTTACCAGGATATAGCTAATTAGGAAGGGTACAAATCAAATTCGAAAGTAATGTAAAACTGATCAGTGACCACAGGTTATTGCTTCAAACCCTCAGCAATCAAAGTTAATTAAGTGCTTAAGCACTTTTAATTCAAGTACACAAAACTCTAACCAGCAATCTTGTCCATTTCAGTTATGAAGCCACAACTTCCAGGCGGAACCGTAGTTTAGCAAAGGAGATTGTCACAGCATCCATTGCTTCCGTCTTCCTGGTACACCCCTTAAAAGCTGTTTTCCAATTCCGTACGGTGTGATTGATGCATACCTAAGTTAGCTTCTTAATTGTTCCACAGGGCTTTGGATCTCTGTTCGTGCTCCTTGCAAGTGGTGTCTATGTCTGACGAGATCGGCAATGCAAGCTTTTTGTTCGTGTTCTGGGGTCGTAGTGGTAGCTAGGATATGCCAGGTTCTCAAAAATTGAAATTCTGTCGGTTCCTGGAGATTGGAGAATAGCAGTACTATGTACATGCTATAGACAAAGGATGAGCGACTTCAAAGTTAAATCATTGTGATGAAAACCTTTTTCGAATTATTATCATAATGCTGGATCACAATTTCGCTTGCTGCTTGTTTGACAGAAGCCACATTATATTTATTAATATCTTCTACTCGTGTCCTTTGAGAATTTATGTCGTTCGAGGTTGAAACCAGCTCTTTTTGATGGATTGTCATCGACGCCACGGTTAAAAAAGCAACATTTTAACAAAGCATGTATCGCCATGGCATCTGTCATCTGTAGTCAATTCAATGTGCTGGTAGTCATAGACTTAGGTAGCCTAATGCACATAATATATTTAGTAGTCCCAGACTTGATGTTTTGTACATCATATATATTATAGTAAGTAGTTCTATATTGCACAATGAGAAGGCATAAACATTTGACAATCAATCTTACTGTTGTAATACTCAATTAATACTTGCCCGACTCGATGCATATTGGAAAGACACAAATGTACAACTTAGGATTACGTGTGCTTGTTTGTAATGATCTTAACTAACCTTTGTATCATTTGTAGCGTTTGTTTTGGATGGATTCAAATCGCATAATTTTCTTGCTTCTGTATTTATGTCTTGCTTAATTTACATGGTACCATGTATTTGTGCAAGAATAATTACATCAATTATCTGCCTAACACCATTGGGAACAAAGCCACTGGAATTAAAAGGATGAATTTCTTGGGGATATCATTCAATGTTGATGTACAAATAAGAGATACCAAAGGTGGCAGCTGTCCCAAGCTGCCTTTGCTGGCTTCATCTATATTGTCATACTAGACGGATATGCGAGCTTCGCCTCGCCGCCTACATTTCGTTTTGGTACACGTGGCAAGAGTGGTAAGATTGAAGACATTTTAACCTGTGCCTCTATGGTGAATAACGCTTACAGATTTTTGAACATTATCATTTATATCTTGTCCTATTAGGCACATATAGATGCAACCTAACATGCTATTACTTACGTGCATATAGTTATTCGACCAACGGTATAATTTTGATATATTGTAGATTAGCGGACGTTCTTTTTGTTTTTCAAACCTCATTTACCTTTGTTGGGACGTGGTTTCATTATCTTTAATTGGGGGGTTACCCCCCTGATGATCTAGAAAACAATTAGTGGACGGTTCCACTTTTATACTACTCCAACAGTTTCCTAATACAGAAACTTCAAAACTGCTCCAACAGTTTCCTAATACAGAAACTTCAAAATTGCTGTTTCTAACCCAACATGAAAGAATATTATCGCAATACATAAAACAACCTAGAGATCTTTTACACGCCTACCAATATCCATATCGTTGATCCGGATCAAATCACTTCATACTCCATTTGATACTTACTGAAACATTATAATTGTCTGCCTAGATACCCAGATAAAAGAACATAAGATAGAATAGAGATCCAGATACTGAATAAAAAAAAACTAAATCTCATAAACATATTTGAAACATGAACTGTTCCAAAACCCCCTTCAAAATATTATGAGCAAGCAAACGGCACATACAACATACCACCATGAAAGTTCAGACATTAATCTCGGCATTGGATAGCTGGATCCAACACTACAGCAAACCGATGGCCATCAGCTCCGCCCTCTTCTGACCTACCACACAATATGCTCTCGGACCCAGCCATCAGCCACGGTTTCCTTGCGTCCAGGCTCCGACTGCCTAGCTCACACAAACGTCTCCCAGCAGCTCTGCCCCACACATCAAGCTAGCACTTTGCCGCCCTCAGCCAAGGTACAAGGTACACTCAGCTGCACCCCACACCATGTTTGTGCATGGAAAACATAAGACTATACATGAAAGCGAGGAGTCAAACTTGACACTGAGGGACACCACGTCATGTACCTTTGATTTGCACCATGAACAACTTTTCACAAAAAGAATATTATGAGAATATTATGATGAGCTTCCAACACGATTGTGTCTCAACTACCACATAAAGTTTGAGCATGTATCATCAATTTAGACAACAATGTAATGCATCTAACATTATGTCGAAGAGAGGTGATCAGTATATTTATCCTTTGACAATCAACAAATTATGACACAATCAGCTATTTATCCTAGCCAACATCAATCATTTAATTGGTAAGAGGGCCAAGAGAGAGTTTCAGTTTTCTCATATCAACTTAAACATAAGAGGTAAACGACGGCAATCTAAAAGTGGTTTGAAGAGGGAGGTGAAGGTAAAAATTGGAGGCATCAAGATTTTCAATGCATGTGTCAAAATGGTCTTGTTCCAGCAATGCATTGTACACCAAAAACTGAACAGTTGACGGTTAAAACTGATAAGATGAAATGGAATGCAGTTGACATTATACCAATCCATCACTGTGAGGTAATAGCTCTTGTTAACGATATTTTCAGCAATCAACTGACGAAACCCCTTGTCCCCAAGCATATCGGCAATAAGTTGTTCAGTCAAAGAAATAGGAGACATTTAGTTCTAAGGTAACTGAGGTAGGGCAGCTACGCTTGGGAAACATGATGCTACATAGGTAGAACTGAACAAACGCACCAACGACCAGCAACCCCGCAACGCAGCCCGCAGAATAAAAATGGGAGAACAATCATCGCACCAAGCAACCAGGAATGAGAACGAACAGACAGCGAAACCAATAGAAACCACACCTCACCACAGCAACAAAAAAAAAACAGTAGCACCAAAAAATGAAAGAAGCCTAGTGGCCTCCAGCAGCTCCACACCGCAGCCCGTAGACAAAAGAACACCAGAAGCAAACAACAGTCAAGCAAATAAGCCAATGCACCAAGAAAGAACAAAGAATCAGTAAAAAGGAAAGAGACAGCAGACAGTGGCTAAGCTAGAGCACAATACCATTGGGTTCATCTTTGTCTGCTTATGGTATAATCTTTTACTAAAAGTCAATGGAGATTATACTAAAAGTCAATGGCAGGACTAAGTTAATGAAGGATTTGGCAAAATCGTTGGGTTCATTTGCACCAAGTCTTAGTGTACCAGCTCCGACACTGCAGAAGACCAAAAAGAAACGAACAAACCTTCAGTCACCAGCACCAGTAGTGACTTCAAGCAGCAACTGACGCTGCCCCCAGCCCCCACATCAACTGTAAGCAGCAACGACCCACCCGACAGCTAGGCATCCAGGGAAAACCAGAGGAACACATGACACCAAAGAAGAAAACGTCACCCCAGGAGAACAGACCAGCACCCCCACAACAAGCATAAATAGCATTTTCTATTCATATGCAGTCACCATTTCCTAAAGATGGAACTTGTAGCTTCAGAAGATTCATTTGATCATTATGAGGCAATCGTTTTTATGACCAGAGGGTCCAATGTAGTGCCCAATAAAGAGTGATGTAGAATTGCTCAACCAAAATAGGCCCTTGGTCACCAAGAGAATATTTAAGGCGTCATGTCCAAGCCTGAAAAAATTGTATCAATCTTTTACAAAATGGCAGGGTGGATTTAAGCACAAAGTTGCAAACCAAACATACCCAAGAGAACAGTAAAGTAAATTAATCATCATCTAGAAAACCCCAGCCAACCCTACTGTCAGAATCTGCACATCAACAGCACAATTTTCTTGGGAGTAGGGATGTCAATGGGTACCCATTACCCGCGTACCCTGCGGGTAAAAACCCTGTTAGGTTAAGGGTTTGGGGAAACAAAATACCCATGGGTATATAAATGGGGAAATCTTGGACCCATCGGGTGGAGAGGGTACGGGTATGGATTCATATAACCCATACCCTCATACCCATGTACCCTTCTAATGATAATAATTATTATATAATGATTATTTTGTAGCCCTACGTACGGTCAAAATTATTATGTACTTTGTCGTGAGTTTGTGAATTTAAAGCGTATAACTAAGTATTGTTGTTTTATGACTATGTGTCGTTATTTACCATTAAAATGTGTTGTTGTTTATGTGCAAGTGTTGTTGTATGCATGTGTTGTTTATGTGCAAATGTTGTTATTTATAAGTATATATACAGTGTGATGCTTTTGACAATGTGCTGGTAATCACAATTATGTATTGTGATTAAAATTGTGATGCTGGTTAAAATTATTGTTGTGTTGCAAATGAGGGTATTTTTACCCGCGGGTAATCCTTTACCCTGTCGGGTGAAGGGTATGGGAAAAAGTTGTACCCGCACAAGGGTATGGGTACGGGTGACGGGTAAGGTTGAATGCAACGGGTAAGGGTATGGGGTGGCTCTACCCTTACCCATACCCTGCGGGTGCCATCCCTACTTGGGAGGTCCAGTGTAGGGGATACTTATTGATTTATGGATCACTGCAAAAGGAAGTTGGTGTACGGCTTGAGAAGTACGGCAGAAGCATCCTCTCTTGCATTTACAATTCAGGTAAACTCTCTCTATATATGTCATGAATAGCTTATGTTTCAATTTTTCATATAACCAAATTATCCAATTTGAAAGGTCATGTTGTGTCCTTTTTTCTATTGGGATCCAAGACAAAAATAGATTAACCTAAACACCCAAATTACACTTATACTGCTAGTCTGCCGTCGCTGCTCTTTGGACTTATACTCCAAAAATGACATTCAGTTTATTATCTTGTTTACTCCATTGCCTTCTATTAGCGATCATAACTCATGTTAAGTAATTTTGTAAATCAATAAAAATGATCTGTATCTAGCTAGGGGAAAATGAAAGAAAGGTACAGGCAAAAAAAGTAGTTGCAGCTTCTGAAGGCCTCAAAGGCAGCACAAACATAGTGGTACACTTTAATAAGCATCAGAAGAAACTTTCCGATTTGCACAATCAGAAAATGAACATACCAGATGACAATGGGTGAGCAGAGAAGAGAAATTCCACCACCGCTGATCGCAACATGGAGTTGCCATCAAAGTTGGAAGGATAGTGTAGAGCACGACCTTCACAGTGTCACGTTCGGCTCAGCTCACCGGTGGACTGCGAAGATGGTGAATGAGTCCAGTAGAGCTGCAGCAAGATCTTTTACTTTATACTCTGCAAGATACAAAACAACAAACAAGTTTTCTTTAAAATCCTCTTTAGACCACAAACTGAAGCACTAAATAAGTAGATATAGGCAAACATGGACTTAGTGCTCGATACTGTATATGGACACAAACGGATCCTAATGAACAAGACATTTTCTTGAGTTTGAGCCTCCAATTATGTTTGGTTATTTGTATAAAAAAGATTGAGGTCGTAGCCTCATGTCAGCGACATTGTTATTTAGAAGCGGATACAGATTTGTATTACTTCATTTATCAAATCTAATTCTGTTATGTAAAAACAATACATCTACTTGTTTTCGTCGATACGAACAAACGGCTGAACCAAATTGAGTGAATGAAGGCTCAAAACAATCATGGGAACAAGACCTACAAACACTCCAACTATTTTTCTTCCGATTTTGATATTTAGGGACTCGAAAATGGTGATCTGCATTGCTGTATGCACAGAAACATCAAAAATCAATTTCCCCAAAATCCTAAAAGGAGTTGCTCATCCCCTACCCTAGGAATCATGGGATCACCATGTGCAACACGTGAGAGGGTGAAGGAGGGTGGGGAAACTCACCCTTGGGGCTTGAGCAGGAGAAATCAGATAGGAAAAGGTGGAGATCTTATCTTCTTCTTCTCCTTTTACCTCATTTTCTTGTCCCTTCTTTTTCTTCCTCACATCAAGTATAGGCCGCACTTGGTCGTGGGGGAGGACGTCGTCCAGCTGGGGAGGGTTGAGGCCTTCACGAAGAAGAAGGCGGAGAAAGCAAGAGGTTCCCCGACTTCCATCCCGCCGCCATGGCGTGCGACCCATGACTGTCGGTCCTGCACATCTGTCTCCTGTCTCCTCCCTCCACCACTGACTCCTCCGAGATCTGAGGCCCGTCCCCGCATCATCTTCCTCCTCGTGCCGCCACCACCACGCAACCGCCTCGTGTCGCCGCTCCGTCTTCCCTCCTCCTCGTCTGCTCGCCCTTAGCGCCGCTCGAGCTACTGGTGCCTCACGTCCATCCGTCATCTTGACACCCGAGATAGCGAGGGGCGGCGCAGCCATCACGGGTGGGCTAGGGTTTGAAGAGGCGTAGGCATCACAGGTGGGTTAGGGTTTGAAGAGGCGCAGGCCGGGTGCTGGGAGGTTGTCGTCGGGGCTGGGGCTCGCCGGAACTGGCCGGGATCTGCCGGGGACGGAGGGGAGAGGGAGGGGCGCGGGGATTGACTGAGATTGGAGGAAGAAGAGAGAAGAGGAGAAAAGAATCTCGGCCAGGCTACCGGGCTGAGGTCTGGGGGTGGCCGGGAGAGCGCAGCGCAGATGCGGGTCAAGAAACGGGGACTATTTCTTCTACCCGCTCAGCGTGGCTCTCGCTGAATTGTGGGCCCGTTGATCGGTGGGACGATGGCAGGTGAGGAGTAGCACGGTAACTAAATTATTACTCATCGATTCGATCCGACGGTCGTGGATCAGTTTTAGAGATGATCGGACGGCTATAAACGCCTCGCACGGGAGTTACTGAGCAGCCGGGTAGGCCACCGGCTTTCAGTCTATAGAGAATACATATGATTTTTTTTCTCGAAATGTACACCGATCTCTTTCACATTTTGAGCTAGTTTGATGCATGGAAACAGTGAAATCCATGGAGAAATAATTTTTTAAGGATCATGTTAGGAAATGGACGCCCTCCTAGAGTATATTTCACCAAATATGACCTTTAAACGGAACTAATCTCAGATTTGGCCTTTTGAGCTCAGCTCCATTGCTGACGTCAGCGTTACGTCAGCATGACATCAGCCCTTTCTTTTTATTATTTTCCATAAATTCCAGAAAATGATTTAAATTTGTAAATTTCATATCTTTTATTCTGTAAATCAGAAAAATGTGTTCAATATGTCAAAATGCTCAGAAATTTAAATCCTATCTATTTGTATCAAATTCATGTATGTTTGAACAATTCAAATTAAGTCTTGTCTAGAATCACTAAAACGCCACTTTATTTAATTATGGGGTTTATTCCAAATATTGTGTTTAGTTGTATTTGAACCCCATTTAAATTGTTATCCATGTTCTACGGTTTATATCGAATTGCATAATTTGTCATGTCATACATACTTGAATGCGCATTCCATGATGCCATGTTTGAGTGTTGTTTTCTGTTCTTTCCGGTGTTTTGATTATTCTCGGTACGACGTGGATAATGAGTTCGAGGTGGAACAAGACGTCGCCAAAGACGAATACTTGATCAATCAACGATCAAGTCAATCCGATGGTTTCCAAATCTCTATATCTTGTTTTCGACAAACAAGGCAAGCATAACCTCTTATCTGCTCATATATGTGATTTCAAAAGACTTTTGATTCTTGTAACATGCATGCGATTCCAATATAATTTTTGGTCAATAGATAGAGTTCCCCTATATATATTTGCATCGCCTAAAATATCCTGATACACTGCTCTTAGCAAACCTAGGTAGTGCTTGTGTGTATCGCCAAAGCCTCATATATTGCTTAACCATGCATAGTTGTCTGCTCCATCGGGTTGATGAATCAAAGTTGATAATGAAGCCATTATGTGGATGAAGTGAAATGATTAGAGTTATGTGATTAACATGACTAAAAGGCGTGGATGAGAGGCCACAGTGGTATGGTGTGGTGTTTTGTCTCGTTCTCGCCGACCTAGGACCTTGAGTTTTCGTACCTTGATCCAAGACTGAGCGTACTACCATGCGTGGGTTGAGGACGCCCCATCGACTAACTAACTTGCGTAATCTATCCGTGGGTTCTATAGTTCGGTCGTTCATAGGATCGTGGCCGCGGTCGAGGGGGTTGGAGCCCTGAACCTTGACTTCCGCACACACAACATATTGCCCATGGATAGGCTTACGCAAGGTAAAGGTTGTAACCGTTCCCACTCTGCCGGCTTTCCCAGGAAGAGAGCTAATGATCGGCAAGGAGTCGGGCGGTACGTGTGGGTAAAGTTGTACACCCCTGCAGGGTTAAATCTATTCGAATAGTCGTGTCCACGGTTATGGACGACTTGGAATTACTGGACGAGATCATAGAGAACATGAACTTAAATATAGAAAGGCCAACATGGAGAGATGTTGGTGATGTTTCGGAAGGTGCTACTTGGACATTAGAGTTAGAGTTGTCACTCTCTTATCTCATTTTAAAAGATCTATTACACGAGCTTCTCTTTCTCCCTTGATTTCAAAACAAAATTGGCTTTATGCAAAGAAATCTTCATTCAAACTCTCTGAATAAGCAGATATATAATAGGTTAATTAAGTCTTGTTGAGTACATCCAGTACTCATTCTTGCTATATTTGGTTCAGGTGAAGTTCATAACTCAGACGGTGGGTTCTACGATGACACCGACGAGTAGCTTGGGGTTCCCAGGTGGCAGCCTGGAACTTGTAGGTTATGTAGCCTGCGTTGCTTATTTTCTGGCCTCTTAGGCCTTTTGCAAGACTTGTTGAATAGCAACATATTCACTTTCCGTTGTATGATGTAATGTTGGGTCGGAAGACCTTTGTCTGTAAAGCTAACTCTTGTATATATATATCTTGTTCTACTTCATGTCGTAGAGTCTGCTTTATACCGGTTGTCCGCTACCCATCCCGTGCATGTTGCGTGTATGGATATAAAGTGCACGGTTGAAGAGTTATGATTCTTGGGCTCTTTGATATGCGGTTTTGGCTATGCCCGTGTTATGGCGCAACTGAGGGGTTGTGTGCCGATGATCCATTCCGAGCACGCCTGCCGATGAGTATCGGCCTGGGAGTGGTAACCCAAGGACCCTCGGTTACGTAGCATGACCAGTGACACATAGCATTGCTGTATAATTCAGAGGTCGAGTCCGACAGCTTAACCAGATTCTGATATTCTTTGTTATGCATTCTTGGTTATGATTAGCGTGGTAGTCTTCCGAAAGGTTTTGTGTGACCGGTGTTCCCGGCACGCCTGCAGTGTAATGCTGCCTGGCGTTGGTAACCCAGTAACTCTCGACTATCATGTCTAAGAGCACATAACACTTATGTATAACTCTGGATTCCGGGGTCGCCACAAGTCGACGCTAGGTGGTCGATGGATTGTGATTAGGGCTTTATCTGATTTTTTTGTGAAAAGTAAAACTCATCAATTTGCGAACCTAGTGTGTGAATGCAAACGACATCCTCCGGTCTACGAAGGAGACATTTGGCCTGCGAAAACGTGACCGAAACATCAGTCGAGTGATCAAGACGTGACTGAAGACGCACATAATTCAACGAATTTTCAGCAAGTCGCTCGAAGAAAGAAATGAGCCCTGTCTTTCGAGCGAGCGGCTCCGGCTCAGCACCACCACCGGCATACACATCGTCAAAAAAGCAAGCATTAATTTCAACATCGACTAGCAAAGATCGAGACAGACGTACGACATTGCTTGCTTATGAATCACCCACTGCTACTCAGACTATTCCATGAATCAATCGAGCTAAGGATTCCACGACATGGCAATGCCGCTGCGTGACACGAGTTTGTTACATTCACTCCTCTTCGTCTTGATGATGGCCGCCGTCGCTCGCACGTCGAGCCGTGGCGATGAGGAGGTGGCGCTTCTCGCTTTCAGGGACGCCGCCAGCCCTGGCGGCACGCTGGCCTCGTGGAACGGCAGCACCGGCTTCTGCAGCTGGGAGGGCGTGACGTGCAGTCATGGCAGGAACCCACCGCGGGTGGTGGCGCTGAGCCTGCCCAAGAGAGGGCTCGCCGGGACACTCTCGGCGGCCATTGGGAACCTCACGTTCCTGAGGGCGCTCGAGCTGGGATTCAACGCGCTGCATGGCGACGTGCCCGCGAGCATAGGCCGCCTGCGGCGCCTCCGTTTCCTGGACCTTGGTTACAACGCCTTCTCCGGTGAGTTCCCTGCCAACCTGAGCTCCTGCGTCGCCATGGAAACCATGTTCCTCGACAGCAACAACCTCGGCGGCCCCATACCGCCCGAGCTCGGCAACAGGATGACGCAGCTCCAACTTCTCCGTCTCAAGAACAACAGCTTCACAGGACCTGTCCCGGCGTCGCTGGCCAACATGTCGTCCCTGTACTACCTCTCCCTCGCCAACAACCAGTTCGACGGCGTAATCCCGTCAGGGCTCGCCGACGTCACCGGCCTTGAGCGTCTCGACCTCTCCGTGAACAGCCTACACGGTGCGCTCCCGCTCTCCCTGTACAATCTATCGTCGCTGAGGGTCTTCCACGTGGAAGGGAACCTGCTACAAGGCAGCATACCGACCGACATCGGCAGCAAGTTCCCCGCCATGGAAGATTTCAGCCTTGCCAACAACAGGTTCACGGGAGGCATCCCTTCCTCGATCTCAAACCTCACCAATCTCACAAGCCTGCAACTCTCGCTCAACACATTCACTGGACTTGTGCCCCGAGATCTCGGACGGCTGCAACGTCTTCAGATTCTGTACATGCCATACAATCTGCTCGAGGCAGACGACAGGGCGGGCTGGGAATTCATCACTTCGCTGGCCAGCTGCAGCCAGCTGCTGCAACTGAGCCTCAGTCACAATTCCTTCCATGGGCAACTACCCAGCTCAGTTGTAAACCTGTCAGCCACACTGCAGTATCTCTACCTGTCAGACAGTAGTATCTCCGGTAGCATTCCCCAGGACATCAGCAATTTGGTTGGCCTAAGCATACTCGATTTCTCAAACACCTCAATATCGGGAGTGATTCCGGAGAGCATCGGCAAACTATCAAAATTGGTTCAACTTGCGTTGTACATGACTAGGCTATCAGGCCTCATACCAGCGTCACTCGGAAACCTTGCACAGCTGAATAAGCTTATTGCACATAGTGCCAACTTGGAAGGACCAATCCCGGCAAGCCTTGGCAAACTAAGAAATCTCTATCTTCTTGATCTGTCAGCCAACTATCGGTTAAATGGCTCCATTCCCAAGGAGATTTTTCTGCCTTCCCTTTCTTTGAGCCTAGACCTATCATACAATTCACTATCCGGGCCTCTTCCGTCACAAATCGGTAACTTGGTTAATCTCAACCAGTTAATCCTTTCAGGAAACCAATTGTCCAGCCAGATACCTGCTACCATTGGGAATTGTGTTGTGCTGGAGTCACTGTTGTTGGATGAGAACACGTTTGAAGGAAGCATACCTAACTCACTGAAGAATATGAAGGGGCTTCAAATACTGAACCTGACAGGCAACAACTTGTCGGATGGGATACCTGACGCCCTTAGCAGCTTGGGCGCCTTGCAAGAACTGTATCTAGCACACAACAACCTGTCAGGACCGATCCCAGCATCTCTACAGAAATTGACATCGTTGTTGGCATTTGATGCATCTTTCAACGATTTGCAGGGTCAAGTGCCGAATAGGGGTGTTTTCGGGAACCTGACCGCCATATCCATTACTGGAAATACCGAGCTGTGTGGTGGAATACCACAGCTTCGCTTGCCTCCATGCTCAACACATCCTGTAAGCGACAGAAGAAAACATAGGTCAAGATCTCTTGTGATTTCTCTAGCAACACCACCAGCAGTGCTGTTGCTAGTTTTCTCAGTAAGTGTTACTATTTGGAAGAATAAAGGACGTAAGAGTCAGGCTCCACCACCCGCAATTATTGAGGAACACTTCCAAAGAGTTTCTTATCAGGCATTGTCGAGAGGAACAAATGGATTTTCAGAATATAACTTGCTTGGCAAAGGAAGATATGGCTCGGTTTACAGATGCACTTTAGAAGCTGACGATACACTGGTGGCTGTAAAAGTATTTAATCTTCAGCAGTCAGGTTCTTCTAAGAGTTTTGAGGCTGAATGCGAGGCACTGAGAAGTGTGCGTCACCGTTGTCTCATAAAAATCATCACGTGCTGCTCAAGCATCGATAACCAAGGTGAAAATTTCAAGGCATTAGTTATTGACCTCATGCCCAACGGAAGCTTAGATGCTTGGCTTCATCCAAAGTACAACATTTCCACTCCGGACAATACCCTGAGCCTAGGTCAAAGGCTAGACATTGCTGTCCATATCATGGATGCTCTGGATTATCTTCATAACCATTGTCAGCCCCTAATCGTTCATTGTGATGTGAAGCCAAGCAACATCCTTCTTGCAGAAGACATGAGCGCCCGCGTTGGAGACTTCGGTATATCAAAGATCCTGCTTGAAAGTGCAAGTGAGACCCGGCAAAATTCAAGTAGCACGATGGGAATAAGAGGCTCCATTGGTTATGTTGCTCCAGGTAATTGAACTTTTTTCATTTTTATACCATTACCCTAGTTCCTTCACATACATTGCATGTTGATGAATGCAAAATTGCACAATTGTAGAGTATGGCGAAGGTGCTCCAATCTCAACTCTTGGTGATGTTTATAGCCTTGGGATATTGCTACTTGAGATGTTTACGGGTAGGAGCCCAACAGACGAAATGTTTATAGAGTCACTGGATATTCACAAGTATTCAGAGGCAGCTCTCCCAGATAGAATCTTGGAGATAGCAGATCAGACTATATGGTTGCACAATGATGCCAATGATAAAAACACAAGAGACAGAGTTCATGAGTGTTTAGCCTCTGTCATTAGGATTGGCACATCCTGCTCAAAGAAACAACCCAAAGAGCGGATGCCAATACAAGATGCAGCCGTGGAGATGCATGCAATCAGAGATGCAAACTTGATGTTCACCAGTTCTCTTGCAATGGAAAATGCAGAAAGGGGATGGGATATACACCAACTTTTGGCAAATAAAGTTGAAGATTATTGAATAATAAATACTGCAGGTGGCCAATTATATGTTTAGCAGGAACAATAGAATGTGTAATATGCCCATATATATGACATGGTGCACCGATTTATCTAATATTTTTCGTTAGTATCAGAACTATAAAGCATATATAGACTGTTCATTGATTGCGGGCTGGATAGTCGGTTGAAATCCAAAGATACATTTCCAAGAGTATAAATTGCTACTACACAGTGCACTTTAAAGATAAACAAGTGTGCAAATCTCAGCAGTTGATTGATGAACGTTATATTGGGCTTTACCAAAATAGATGATAAATTAAGGCAATAAATATTCTTTCAGTACTTAGAGGAACAGGTAAATTAAGGTAATAAATTTTCTAAAAAAATTGCAGAGTCATCTCAATAAAATATGCCGTTTGCACAGCCTAATAGCTTCATCCTTCTGCAACGCTGAACAAGTACTGGAGTAGTTTCAACATAAAAGTAATACGCAAGCTATACTTTTGGGTCCAAAGTCATTTTCCTTTATATACGTTATATAGATATATAGATATAGTACACCCATAAATGAAGTTTTAAAAAATTAAATAATTTACAAAGAGGACACCAGGTCAATTTTGTTACAGGTCCGTCAAACATGGCAGAATGAATCAGAGACATCTCCTAGTCATGTCACTACATAAATGATGATCAAATAATCATTCAACAGCAATACTTTGTAGATTCAGAGCTCCAAAGAAGTGTCAAGCCATGTAAATTGAAATGTTTTTTTAGTATCAAAACATCAATGCTAATTTTAGTTTGTATCAGAATTTTCGTTTCTTATTCTACAAGAATATTGCATAATGTAACAACAATACTAAAACAATCTGTATACATAGGATAAAATGTTATTAGGGTTCATTGCTCCACAAGAGAGGTGAGGGCAGAGGCACCAGGAAATGGAAAAATGGGAGACGACGCAGGCGTACCATTGTTGAAAGAGTGATTACAACACATTTCGATATCTCCTCAGTTATTTTCCTCATAGGTTCTCTACCTGAAGGACAAAGCAAAATTAATCTAACAACCAGAGGAAGAACGGGAATTTCCATGGCTTTAAGTTTTGTACTTAGTGGATAGAAAGAGAGCACATTGTACAACCACGAAAAATGATTTTGGCACAGACAACATAGGTAACTCTCCCTCTAAAAACAAACGCAGCAGTGGTTACTGTTCTGGCAAACACATAACTATAGATATAATAGTCTTATGGAACATTATGACCTTTCCGTTGGTATCAAACAACACACATTCCATTTCTCCGGTCTGAGCATCTTGCCGCCCTGTCAAAATGCACAAAGGAAATGTGAGTAGTGGCAGGCAGCAGAAGGGGTATGTATGAAGTAGGAGCAGTGTATTAGTATAATCAATTCAAAATATAGAGTTTATGCTGTGAGCTAAAATATAGAAATAGGAAATGAGAAGAAGAGTGAATGGCTAGCTAGTAGAGTTTATGCTCCGATATATTTTTGTTGGATCTCTGCTATTTTGCCCTGCATGCCAATGATACTGTTCTGAATGTTTTACCTTGAATTGCGCTTCAAAGATGGGATGCGATGGGTTCATGGACAAGTAGGTGCTTCTGCTTGGAAGAATTCATCAGGAGAGATTGTACGCTTCACGGATTCCTGCTTGGAGGCACCCAGCTACTAATGGTGGAATTAATTGTGATGTACACAGTTCAGTTTTCACTTTTCAGTTTGTGTCGCTGTGGCCACCGAGAGCGCAGAGAGCCGAACAGAGTCATCAGGCGGAGAGAGTGCAGGGCGCTTCGCTGACGTGGCGCCACTTAGCCACATGAACCGCCAAACTAAACAAGTGGCGGCTACATAATCTGTGAATCCAGTATGTGGACGAAGCGGCGACTCTAATTTCGTCTGGTGGACACAGCACTTACATGTCTCGGAGGAGGCAAGAAGCTCAATGCTGCAACAAAGCATTGTTAATACGAACTATATATTATCCTGATGTCACTGGCACATATAGACAGACTGCTGAGCACAATCGAAGGAATATGCATGTATACTGGAAGGACTGACCTTGAGGTAGTACGTACGGATCGAGCCCTCCGCAGGGTTCCTGGACGAGACGAGGGAGCCAATGGCACAGTACTGTAGGCCGGGAAGGTCGCCGGGGAGGAGCTAGGGCTCGTCGGGGCGCGCGGCAGCTAAGTCTCTGCAACTCCTGGCTAGCGGTTCTGCACGGCGGCTACGGCCCGACTCGTCAGTTGTCAGGGGGGCGGGAGTACGACGACGGGGAGGAGTGCATTGGCCTGGCGGCGGCGGCCAGTATTGTTGGGCGGCAGCGGTAAATGGGATGGGAGGAAGGCCTTGCGGGGGCCGGGTTGGGGCAGTGGGCGGACGCGCGCTCGAAAAGAAAAGAAAAGAAAAGAAAAGAAAAGAAGACGTTTCGCGTAAATAATACCACCTCGCTACATTTAAGGCTGTAACCCTACGGTGGATACGCTTCTGAGGGGGGTCGGCGGTGTGGAATAACGTAAGTCTTTTTTGTCATCCTGCGTTTTTTTTTACACTGTACTTTATGCTTTAAGTCTTTTTTGTCATCCTGCGTTTTTTTTGTTTTTTTACATTGTATTTTATGCGTTTTTAGAATTGGGTTCTACTCAGCTACGTACGCAGTTGCGCTTGCGAAAAAAGGTCCCAGTGGCCAGTGTCAGAATTTTTGTTTTTTTACATTGTACTTCATGCGCTTTTAGAATTGGGTTCTACTCAGCTACGTACGCAGTTGCGCTTGCGAAAAAAAGGGGAGTTCCCGGCCTCCACGTAGGTGCAGCCGCCCGTGCCAGCCGTGTGGGCTCAGCACTACCCAAACAAGACGCCCACGGGAACCACGTTGGATGTGGGCCGGTTGGGTTGCCGGCTCGACGTCCTTCGGCTCAGCGTCCTCCTCTTACTCCGGATCAGGCAACATGATCTCCTCCTTGAATGCATGGTGAAAACCATAAGCTTGGGGATGCCCAAGGCACCCCACTGGACCTATCAAACTCTCGGTTTACACACCTCTAACCACTGTTTTTTTAGCAACGTAAGATATTCGCATAAACTTAGAGCGTATTTTTCTAGTTTTATGTTTTGTTTTGTATTTTTTCTTTTTATTCATAAGACCACCACTTTCAGTTTTATATTTGAATATGGATAAGCTATTGGAGTACTAAAAATATTTAAGCTGGATACTATAAAATAATTGGGAAAGAGATATTAAAGTTGATTAAAAAGAATACATATCGTTGCATGTTTTCATATGCTTTGGTGAATATTAACTTGCAAGTGTCTTATCTAGTGCTATCTTTTATTCTCATGTTTAGATGCTTGATTCCAATTTACTTTGTTTATCATGGAATGATTACCACTATGTACACTTATGCATGCTTGTAGATGGTCAACTTTCTCCCTCTTGCTAACCCAAAAATATTTCAGCAAGTTTAAACTTGTGCATCCAACTCACTTTTAACCAAGTTATTCCAGAAGAGTACACAATATCTACCTACTAGCATTATTGTTATTCCAAGTACGTTTCTCATGTTTAATGTTTTATCTATCTTCCAATTTAAATGCTTATGGTTATGTTTGAATTGGGAAAGTTAGTTAGTAAGTTTTCACGAACTTGATGGCATCTTTTTTTTAGTATAACTAAATTTGAAGCATTGTGAATAATAATATATGTAAGTTATGTGTTTGACAATTATGAGTTGGGTATTAGCATAACCATGCTGTCACGGGGCACGTGTTCAACATTGCACTACGAATTTTTAGTTGATAACCTGTTCTTTTGTTTATGGATGCCTATCCGTGTGAAGTGAAGTGGAACTATTTTAGGTTTATGGAGTTTGCATATTTGTTAGAGAGACGCATGAGCCGATAATCTAAGTCATGCATCATTCATGGATTTACAACATCCATAATGAATATTCTATGAAGCATCTTCAATAAAAAAGCTATGCAAATAGTAAATAAAAGGAATTGCTGATGAGTTCATTGTCTGTTTGTCTTGTCATTTGAGTATGGACATCCTATCACAAAGGGAGTTTTCATCCAATGGGTTAAGAGGTACCTCAGTTGACGCTCTTGTTTGAAACTTTATGCCTACATTTACTTTTATTATTGCACTTTGCATACATTTGTTTTATAGTACTTTCTTCTATGTTACACTTTGTGGTTTATTATCAAACATCCTTACATTGTATATTAAATATCACTTTATACTCTATCTTGCTTGTTGCTACTTCTTGAAGAATGAATCTTTTAACTTTGTGTAGTAGTGATAAACACTTTTGATATCTAACATAACAAAAAACTAAAAAGTCCATGTCTATTTTTGTCACCTTCATGCTCAAGGACGAGCATAGGTTAAACTTGGGGTGTTGATGCATGTAAAATACATACATGAACTTTGTAGTTTATTACACATTTACAACTTATTTAGGGTTATGTTTAATGATAATTTTGGGGATATTTCACATGATCCCCCTTATTTTGGTACCCTACAGACCAGGAAACACCTGTTTTGCGTACCTTTGTCTTTCAGGGACTCAAACGACATCAAAAGGACTTGGATTTTTTTTTACAATTTGTTTTTGGAAGATAGATGAACTACGGGCTTTGGCACCTCGGGAGGTGAGCCCCGAGGCCGAAATAGCATGGCTCATGCGGTTCAGGAGGGTGGCCGCGCCGAGCATGCCCGTTCGGCGCTCGAGCGTCTCCAGCCGTCCATCTTTTGCCCTAAAAATCACCCGTGACCTAAAAATGCCTATATAAGAAGTATTTTCTCGATCGTCGGGAGGAGCGCCGCAGTAACACCAAAACAGAGACATAACCACCCAAGATTGGAGGGGGGAAACACCGCCGGAGCGATGCCGCTGGGATCTCTACCTTCTCCAACGTCTCCACCATCGTCACCATGATGAAGGGGGAGTAGTCCACTTCTGGACTACAGATTTGTGGCAGTAGCTTATTGTATCTCTCTCTCGTTCTCTTTATGTCTTAGTACCGTATGAGATGCCTAACATGATTATGATCATTTATGTAATTCCCTTCTGGTGGATCTTTATTATATGAGTTGATATTTGAGATTGCAAATTTACTGTGTTTAAGATGTATGAGTAGATGCATATTACGTACCCCGTTCTTTATTACTTATTTTGATCAAGCATGTATGAGAGGTCATGTAGGGGGAACGTGTGCATTTGATGGAGTAACAGTGATGGTCATTGGATAGTGACAACAAAATTCGAGATCTACTATGGTTTTTACCTTCTTAGTTATCTCACTGCGGATTAAGTGAATCAATATGCTATTGATTACTGGTGACAGCCAAGACATTCGTGACTAGAGCTAGTATATTCGTTATTCAAACTTCATGCCATAAAACTAAAGGCTATACTCTGTTAATTCTAGACTTCGTGAATGTTATCTCTAATTTAGGGGAGTATAAGAGAGATGTGTTGCATTATCTCTAAAATAGGACGTGATACCGTATAAAGGATATCTTACACATAATTATGTTACACCAATATTGTATTACTTTTGAGTAGTTTTATGTCCACCACACTTTAAGAGACTAGATAAGTGAACCCATGAACCTCGGTCCATATGTTATTATAAGAAACAACTTTGCAACACTTTTATTAAACTTTTCATTTTCAGCTATTATTAAATCCGAAAATACAAAAATATTTTTACTTCTTGCATCTACAATCAAAAACCCAAAAATACCTTTACATGTTCTTTTTTACTTTCCTTGCCTAGTTATAGACTGTTTTGACTATTGTTTTTATTTCCTTTTTATTTCAGTTTATTAATACTAAACCTTGTGCTTGACAACCACACGGTGGAGTTGGGGGCACAAGACAAAATACTTTGTTTTGTAGGTTGCTGGAAGAAGGGAGGAGAAATACATATTTTTGCTCAATTCCTCGAGAGTTCGATATTTAAACCATCGAGTCACCCTTGTGGGAAAAAACCAACCTTGCTGCAACACTCCGCTCTTTGAGTCCCAATGAGAGGTGTAGCACATACATCAGGGATTCTCCTGGCGGCACTCGCCAGCGGCGGACCACGAGGGAGGAAGGAGGAGGCGGAGGCGAGCAGCTATGGTTCATGCCCGATCGCCCACGTGGGGCGACGCGGAGTGCTCTGTTTTTGTCAAGATTTCTCTTTGTACAATAACAAAAGAGTATTTAGTTTGTATTAAGCTCGTTGGCTATTGTTTGACACCACGCTATAATATGGGAGGTTTACAAAATTGAGGAGTTCATTAATTTTTGTGTGATCGAACATAATATAGTTATAAAGAAAAAAAGTGATGACCGACAAGATGATCCAAATAAGAATTTCATGGGCCTCTTGATTGAGCCCCACAGGTCTGAGTTCGAAGATTATCTCAAAAGTGCATGGGAAAATCCAGGACCGAGGTGCTCATCAACAACTTCAAAACAATTTAGTTGAGAACATGTGAGTTTGTAAAGAAAACGAGTATTTTTCATGTTCATGAGGTGTGGTTCATACTTATCTGGTTTTAGGATCATATGAATTTTAGTTTGTAATTTTAATTATTTTGTGAGATATTGTGTAGTTTATTTGTGTGCTAAAATTATCTAGCAATAGATTTATATTTTAATAGGCATATATATACTTTCCCAGGGTATTAAACGAGGCATTTGTGATTTACTGGATTTTTTTCAATTTTTTCTGAATACTTTTTATTTTGAGTTTTAAATTTGGACAATCTTATCCATTAGATCTGAAACGTAGGGCTGAGATGGAGCAAAGTCGCTTGGTGACTTTGACCATAAAGTCACCGAAGCTGAGTCCGATTCCTAGGTACCGTCCAAGACGTATTCTACCGTACTGCAAAATTTCAACACGAAATAGTTTGTATTTAGCCTAAAAAGTGATAATTAGTTACAAACCTGAATGTTTTAAAAATGTGCATTGTTCAAATGTGTCATTTTACACGGTCCAAAATACAAAATATTTCGGGGACTGGTGGCCGGACGCCACTAGCCGTTCCCGGGGACTGGTGGCCGAATGTGGTACGCGATCTTAGCGCTAAGGACCAAAGGACGACAAACTCGTTGATTCATGCTTCTTCTCCGCTCGATTTGGGTTGAGAAACGCGTGTTTTTTTTATTGGGTTGCCCGAACTTTGCTTAGCAAAGTCACATCTACAGTAGTACCCTAACTTGGGCTGCGTGAGCCGTTAGATCAAAATTGGACAGCCTCAGATCGGAGTACGCTGTTCACTTGTTACTGTTCAAGGAAAACACTGTTCGTGGAACACTGTAGAGGAATTACGTGAGTCATGAGTAATGAATGACATCTCAAACTAAAAGGTTGATATAAGTGAAAAACGGTCATTGCCGACGGCCTAATGTATAGCGACGGCTTTTTATCGGGACCGCCGGCATACTACATAATATGTTGAGCGTGTCAGAAAGGTCGTCCGCATACACCAGGCCGTCGGCATATATGTATGCCAACAACTTTTTCTTCGAGGCCGTCGGCATATAAAAGCAGCCAGCGTATGAAGCCGACATCTTTTCCTTCCAAGCCGTCGGCATATAAAAGCCGTTGGCATATGATCTGTACGTCGACATTTTCAGAATTTAGACTTAGACAATTTTGAACTATATCCATCCTACCGGTTGTGCTCTTATTTTTATATAGTGATGATCGATGATTACGACGGTGGAGCACGTGACAGTGCTCGATATCCATGTGAACGTGTCATGCTCGTGATGCATGTCACCATGTGAACTTGTCGTGCTTGTGTTGTGCTTGTAAACTTGTGAACCATGTGCACTTGTGCTTGCCGATGATTTGTGGATCATTTTGAATTTGTTTGGACCATATATATGTGGATTTGACTATGGAAATGATGTGTGATGATGCTACTATTGTGAGAATGTTTTTTGTGTGTTTTGAATAATTTTGAATCTGTGCAAAATTAAATTACTGAATAATACCAGAATAAACAGAACCAGAAAATAGGCAAGATATATACCGTCTACCTGTGTGCATCATCTACCAGAACATGACACGTGACAGCTACGTTGACGGCTATATTCCTTATTCTTTGTTTGCGTCACGTTTGGTCGTCGACATATGCTGGGAAAGCCGTCGGCGTACCCTTAGTATATGTCGACGGCTTTCACTGTCGGCAACAGCGCTGGCGAAGGTGTCCTGCGCTGCCACGTGGAAACAGTGGCGGAGCTAGAAGTGGAGGAAGGCCGGTGCTAAATGGCATGCACAAGTGCTGGTAATGGTGCTGTCCAGTGAACGCCAATGCACACACGCCTTTAGCTGGTCAGCTGGACCGGTGGTACAGCGCCGGTAGCACCGGCCGCAGCTCCGCCCCTGCGTGGAAAGATACGCCGACATACAAATTAGACGGGCGTCAAACCCGTCGGCAAAAATGTTGTATGTCAACGGCTTTATCATATGTGCCGACCAAATCAACGCCGACGGACGACAATTTATGTTTTGCCGACGGTTCCTCGGCAGATAGCTGGTTTCCTGTAGTGACTCATGTTTGATTTTATGCTCCAGTTGGCATTGCGCGAGGTGCGCTCTATCAAACTCAGCTTGATGTTTGTGTCCGTTCCAGGAATTTTGTCCAACTTTTTATCATTTTGTACTGCTAGACTTGGAATGGCACCCATTCGCTTGGTAGAGTAGTACTAATCTTGATAACGATCGAGCGCCATTTGACGTAGTTCCAGGCTCCTTTTGACACCGTGGGGAGCTCCTAGTTCACATTTGTGTTGCCGTGCATGATAGATAGACTAGTTCACATTTGTGGTGATGTGCATGATAGACGAGAGCGGCAACATGCGGGTAATGAATGAAGAGTGGAAGTGGTAGACAAGGGGAAAGTGCAATCGGGTTTTAGCCGTGTCAATGATAGGAATGGCCCGACTCCAAAATCCAATATGGCGACGTTTGCTATGAACCAGAGAGAGAGGGTGGGAGTGTCGGGTGGTGTGGGTTTTCTAGCTATGTCCGGCGTCTCTATAAATTTATTGGAAGGGTTAAATTGAACGTTGGTGGAGATGCTCTTAGTATAGTCAGTCTGTTGGGCCCGCACCATCGTAAACGCATTCTGTTCGCCATCACCGCCAAAGTTGAAGGTCCCGCACCCTCATACTCGCAAGCCTTGTGTGACGTTCAACGGGTTTGGAGTGAGGCCTGAGAGTCGGAAAAGCTCCGAACAAAGATGGGCGGCCGATCTCAACGGGCGGTTATGCGTTTAGGCGTCCAAGAAGACGGCGATGAAGATGGCGTACGTGTTGCAAGCGCTCAACGCTATCACTAGCAACCAACATGCGACCCGATGAAGCCAAGGGAGCTGTGCTCCGATGCGGCCAGTTCAAGGAGTGCATTGCCATATGCTACGCGGTGACATTGGCTTCAAGGTTCTACCCAGGTATTGGCAAGGGCAAACCTACGTTTGACCCGTCCGTACTTCCCCATGTTGGCATCAACCGCCAACAAATTGATATCAGTGTTGACCTCGATCACTCCTAATCCAGAATGGGACGTCAGCAATGCCTCTTCGGCATGCCAATCGATGGTGCCGGCTATGCCAGTGGGTGTGCTATCAACATGTTCGGTGGAATGCCACGCTTCAGCACCGACAAGGTATATGGGAACCGACACGGTAAGAATTAAGACGATTTCAGATGTGTCGCAATTTATTGTCAAAAGTTTAAAACAATACGCAAAGATCTTGACCTGGCATGTTGACCATGTCTCCGCCGTAAAATGGGTCTAGCAACAGCCGTGACGGAGGAGCCAACAATGGCAACAGTGGCGGTGTTGGAGGAGCCAACAAAAACGGCAACGACAGCGACGGAGGTGCCAACACCTTTGCTGACAGAGGAGTCAACATCTTTGATTTGATTTGATCTCTATACATTCAATATTATAATATATGACCGGACATGGTGCTGTATTTGGTGGCCGAGATTTGATTTTCAGCTATTTTTCGAAAATGTGGCCGAAATTCTAATGGAAGAATCTATTGGGAGTCGCCACTAGGGCAGGCAGCCCCTATAGAATGGTAGCATGTGTCGGCATTCACAATAAGTAGCGTCGTCCAGCTCAGTTGCCGGACCGGCTGTTGGGAGCGTCGTTGGCCTAGATGCCCTAGCCGGAGATTGTATGATATACTCCACATCAAAGATTGTGGCGAGTGAGGAGTGACATCAAAACGGCAATGAGAATAAAGCGTTGCATCAAACTTGTGTGTCGTTTGTGCTCCCGGTTGGTGTCAAGGTGTACTCCACGAAACTCCGCTTGACATTTGTGGCTCCTTGCAGAAAATCTCCATCCAACTTTATCCCTCCGTGATAGGTGATACGCAGTACACGCTAGACGAGTAACAACCGTCCTGAACCCCGGCCGACTTCGTTTCATCACTTTCTAGCAGTAGTCAGTAGCCATCAGCTTCAGTTCACTTAACGATCAATCTTTATGGGCAGAATTCAGGCAGCTGCAGTTGTAGTGTGAGCGTTTGACAGAGTGAAGAAAATGGCAATGGCTTCTTCACGGGTCAAAACAAACTATGAAGTATGAACGTACAAGGCAATGGAAAGTGCAGAAAGTCTTGTATTAAATTCTGTTTGTTCTATGCTCCATTTGGCATTGCCGGGACCTCAGGATACTCTGTTTGACGCTGTAGTGCCAAGCTGAGGGCTATATGTATCGAACTTTACCAGTTAAGAATGTTGAATATAAATATAGTGCCTAGCCCCTTTCCATTAGTTCGGACTTTTGGTCTAGATGGCTAGTGCAAAAATTCTATATGGTATCAGAGCCAAGAGGTCTCGAGTTCGAGACCCCGCTCACGCGGATAAAAAAAAAAGATCCTGCGGCCCGCTCCTATCCCACGCTAAGGACTAAAATAGCCTAGACGTGAGGGGGAGTGTTGAATATAAATATAGTGCCTAGCCCCTTTCCATTAGTTCGGACTTTTGGTCTAGATGGCTAGTGCAAAAATTCTATAAAGAATGCTAAATTGATATGATTTTCCCGGGTTACTCATGTGATGGGTGAAGAACTTAAAAATGCTAAACTACTTCTCGCCCCTTCGCTTAAAATTTATCCAAAGTCAAACAGTGTAAAGTTTGACTAAACTTATATAAAAAATACTATCAATTAAAGAGAAATAAGTGCAGACGGAATATCGAAAAAGGGCTGCTTGTTGTCCCGAGGACTTATCTATTATATACTAAAAGCACAATACGGATGTTTAGTTTTCGAGACACCACGATTAATCCACATCATCAAGATTATTTGGATAGTTAGATCTAAAATTGATGGTTAGGATTTAACAAAAAATATTACTCACGTAACCTGTGTTGACATGGTTAATAAAAATTATTTGTCACGTAACATCTATTTCGCACGGTTATGATGAGAAGGTTTAACGTAGTGGACATGGACTCTCCAGCACGTTTCTCAAAAAAAATAGCATCACATTAAGCCGTACATGAGTACAAGTCCAAAAACTAAGAAGCCCATTTAGAAGATACGTACACGTACGACCAGGTTCCAGGCATCAAGCACGATCACACATGTACAATGAAAAGAAGTGGATTTTGCCAACAACAAAAATAGAAGCAGATCGTTTCATTTTGACACTTCTTGCCGGCAGAATCCAGAAAATAATTGTGTGTTTAGTCGTAAAATAGATGACCACACCGGTAAAACTTGACGATGCCCGGCCAGCAACCGCCACCATGAGCGACGCTGGAATGATTTGATCATGTCTTAATTAAATTTTAGCCTATCTCTAATTAGTAGACTGATTAGAAAAATTTGGATTGTTCGCTTGTGTTTGCATACAAATGAAGAGGAAGAGACCTGTGATTTATAAAAGTTTCAGGCCAATTGCATTGAGCTCACTAACCAGGATCATGCCGGTAGCACAAATGTAAAAGTGACATAACAAGTGTGATCGAGACCAAGTATATGTTTTCAAATTTGGGAACTCTCTCTTTACAACCAAGATGATGTTAAGTGTTTCTTCATATCAAAGGCCCATATGCAAACAATTTTGAGTGGTGTGTTTATAGTGAAAGAAGTGTTACCCGTTGTCGATTCCAGAGTGATTTGACCATGCCTACATCGCCGATTTCATTCAACTTATTTGGACCGTTAGTTGAATGATTTATGGCTATGATTTAAGAAGATGATACGCTAAGATCTAAGGAGTAAAGACCGTATGACGTGACTTATATTTAAAAGATAGCGTTTTTAGACTTGGACTCTTCTAATTGCATCTGGACAGTTTCGTGAAAATAGCCATGTCTGTATTAAAAAATAAAATAGGTACAGTATCTACCACATTAAACTTGTGGGTGGGTCGTGCCAAGAAAATTTGCTTTAGCAGCTTTCACCAAAAAATAGAACCATGATACGACTGTATACTAATCAATACATTCGAAAACATCAGTCTATGCTAACTACATAGCTCGATTGTGGTTTCAAGCTAAGGATGTGCTAGCATGGATATGAAATGTTGTACAAAAAAAAAGATACAAAGTGTAAACTGGTCAGCATGTACATGCACGTACATATGTATAGTTGAGTATAAAAGTAAAAATATTTTACTATCACTAAACACACCATACAAGATAGATTTATCCATGGAAGGCGATAAAGAGAGACATGTGGGAAAGTATGTATGGTTGAGTATATAAAATGACAACATCATGTGGTTACATGTTACATGACAGAAAAATATAAGGAGATCTAAACATCGAGATGGATTAAACATCGAGATAACATATAAGGAGATCTAAACAAAGTAGATAAAACATACAACATAAAAATAGATAACTCTCAAGAAAAGATGGATGCATACTTTTCTAACTTTGACCGCGAATGTATATACCTGTTACCGAATGAGCCCAAAAGAAAATAATATATTAATATTATGTTAATTTTGTATTTATCTTTATCCGTGTATCAAAATTAAAAATAATCGCCAATGTTTCACCATAATTATTACGAATTGGTACAATTGATATTATTTGGTTTAGATGATAGACATTTTAAATATTTTCCATATATTTCCTGTCATGTTCGACTCAAGTGCACATGTCATTAAAATCACATGATAAAGATGGCTAAATAAGTCGACAGATCTATGATATACAAGCCACCTATTGGTTGTACATGGCACAACGCCTTTGCGCTAGGAGAAAAAGCTAGATCCTTCGTGTTCGACACATTCTTCCTCAAGTCTTCCATTTTCGACCCAAAAAAATAGATGTGACTGAGTGTGTAAAACAAGTGGATTGAAGATTGGGATAGAAAATTTTATTATTAACAAAGTGATCTCGGTTTTGTATTTATCTTTATTTTAGCAGCATGATAATAAAAATAAAAGGATGGTCATGGTTACACCATGGAGTAATTAAATGGGAGGAACTAACATGTGAACAAGATAATTCACATTGTTTAAAGTGACCTATCTATGAACAAGGGCATATTCACTTTCATTTCAAGTCATCATGAAAATTAATCAGATTTAACTAACCTGCATACACATCTAATATCAAATACAAATTATAGTTCAGTTTACTAAACTTATATGAGTTACAAACAAAAAATTGGTGCAGTGAGACATGAAATTAATAGTCCTTTGTCCCCAAATTCAAGATGGTCAAAGATGGTAGAACTGTTTTGTCTATTATCAAATAAAGAAAAATAATGTGATACTCATGAAACCATATATATTTAGTTTAAAAAAAAAGCAAACCCATTTAAAAGGAATCTCTCGCATTTGCGAGGGCCACCACGCTAGTTAAGTATAAAACACACACTATCGAGAGAAAGTAATTATCAAAGTTTAAAGGGAATATAGCTAGAAATAACAAGCACATTGAGTAGCTGAAGAAAGCTGGCAATACCTTGCGTGCATTGTAATTGATTCCGTGGCAAAATATGGTCAAAGCCAGACAGATAAAAGAGATGTTGTCTGCTATCGTAATCATGCCATGTAGATTTGCACTGCCTGCAACCGAGATCCTTGCTTTGTTTCGACCTTAATTTACTCCTAACGCGGCAGTGATTATGAGCAAGATCACACTGATTGTCTTCAATTGAGGTAGAGCAACGGAGTATTGTACTTTGGCCATGAAGAAAACATGATTTGAGCAGCCAAAACAGAGAACGATGAATTAAGATCGAAGAATATGTGGGCACCATCTATCCCAGTGCAAACGGCACTGGCCATTAAGCTATGTTTTTAAATTAAGGGATGTGACACTGACTTGTGGACATATTCTATCTCCAATAAAGGAGATCTATTAATATCAAGATGATACCTCTAGAATGATTATACATTTGCATATGTTTGATGCGAATTCTAATGGAGCATTCGTATGTGTTTGCTCCTACAGTCCTACCCATTACTGGCATTTTCACTGCCACTAGTTTAACTGCACATTTTCGCATAAACAATGTGTTTACTTTAGAAAAAAGACTCGAAGAGCATGGCTTTAAATTAATAAAGCCAGCAACCGGCTAGGATGCCAGGTACTGATTACAAATGCAAGAACAAGTTTAAAAGAAGCTAGCAAAGCGCTATAAGAACTACAAAGGCTGGAACACGAGCAGACGAGGGCGGCAGAGAGGTCCTTGAGCACCCATGTGCTACAAGTGCAGGTTTGGGTGTTGGCAGGAGTTAACCTGCACCCCTAAACTGCGCAACCAACGCTCTCCGCACTGTTGCTACGGCTGCAGACACCCTGAAATTTCAGAACGCCACACCACCGAGAGAACACCTTGAACATGCTGAAGATCGTTGTTGACAGTGCATCCAAAGCCCCGAACACAACACAGCCCACCCAAGCCCCAACCTTCCCAAGGCAACGCCTCGAAGGAGGAGAACGACGCTGAAGCGTCGCCGCTGCCCGGCGCAAGCTTAGGGTTTTCACCCGGGAATTGGGGGGGGGGGGGGGGGGGGGGGGGGGATGGAGGGGCATGGAAAATGAGAAACCTCAATGACGCCTTCAGGAAGGGAGCGGCGCAGGAGTGCCGCCGTCGTCGTGGTCATCGAAGCAACCAAGGGTTTCTCCCGGTCCTCGAAATCCGCCGCCAAGCAACACTCTTGCGAACAAGAGGAGCCGCTGCCGCATCCGGAGGCCATGGACTTCCATCAAGCGCAAGCCACCGAAGCCGCCACACGCCACAACCACCTCCGCATACCTCCGCGCCACCCAAGTGGCCACGGCAAGCAGGAGCAGCACCAGCAGCCGCCACCCACCGGCGAGGTTGGCGCCAAAGCAAAGGAGTCACCAGGAGACCCAAAATCGCCACCGGAGACCAGCAAACCCGCGAGGCCAGAGCAGTGGGGGGGGGGGGGGGGGGGGGGAGTGGAGGAGCCCTCTCGTCCAACTCCCGGGGGGAACCAGCCCCTGCTTCGTCCCCCGAGCCGCAGCTCCCCGCTCAACGCCATCGAGCAGCCGTGGACACCGGCCAGACATATTGACCCCCACGTCGTCCAAGCTTCAGCGAAGGGGAGGACGACCACCATGTAGCCGCCACGCCGCCGCGCCCTACGAACAGCGCCGCGCCCCGCCGACGCCCCTGGGGCTTCGCCCGGCGACGCCCTTTGGTGGCAGCGGGGAGGAGGGGACAAGGTGGGGAGGGCGGCGGCTGGATCTAGGGTTCCGCCCTGCCGCTCGCGGGAGCGGACAGGACGAAACGCTCTCGGGGGGCGTCGAGAGTTTATTCATAATGAGGTCAATACTCTTGTTCAGATTTGTTTATCCAACGTCAAAGATAATTATCACTGCAAAGATGAAAAAACTATCGACGGAATGTATATTGTTCAAGTTTCTTGTCGGTGTCAACTCTACATTGATAGGGGAAAAGGGCACAAAATCGTCGGTGTACAAATTATGATACATAAAGCCACACCCATAGTGTTCTATTTTGCAAATAAACAAAACCATGTGTGTGCAACTTTGCATCCTTCCTAGTTTAAGCAAAAGAAAGAAGAGAGAACATTTTGCAAAGAATGCACACTAGCTACCAAAAAAAGTATGGATGTAGCATGTGTAGTAGCAGAAGATATGAGGAAATGGACGTCTGGCCATTGCATAAAACCGCTTGTGCACACACATAGAAATAGGCGACCACCGTCACATGGAACAGATTTAATTAACAACCAAGCAACAAGATCGATATGAATGTCTTTATAGGTTAGCCAGAAAGATGCAATATAAAATCAAGAAAGTTGAGCCATTTCAAGCGCTTGTGCTGAGAGCCTCTAGGAAAGGACCTATTTTGAGCTGGTGTCCCAAAACAAGTCTCTCTGGCCCCGACCTAACCCCACTGAGTTGATAGACATTTCTTTTTAACTTTTCCTTCAGAAACATTATGAGGAGAAAATTGAAAAAAAGAGTAGCATCATGTTGTGTCTTTTGAGAAGCCTTTTTGCCCAGTATAAAACTGGCAGACATCCTCCCATCTTGAACAGGCAGCAGCATCATCTCTCGAGCTCTTCTTCCCATTTCCGCCTTTCCAGTTTCATTCAACCTCTCCTCCACTTACTAGTCTTTGGAGCTAGCAGCCTCTTCCCATTGTTGGCCATGCGGCTTCCTGCTGTGGTGTTCTTTGCATGCTGCGCTCTCTTGGCACTGCATTCTGCCGAGGCAGCCAAGGCCAGGCACTTGAAATGGGAGGTGAGCAACATGTTTTGGTCGCCGGACTGCGAGGAGAAGGTGCTCATCGGCATCAACGGCCAGTTCCCCGGCCCGACCATACGCGCCAAGGCCGGTGACACCATCGTCGTCGAGCTCAAGAACGGGCTGCACACCGAGGGGGTGGTCATCCATTGGCATGGCATCAGACAGGTAACCACATAAGCACGCTGTCACTGCTGTGTCTATCTCTTTCTCATGACATGTTCATACAGAGCTGAGCTAACCAGGAGATGTTCTTTTGCTAACATTTCAACAACGGCAGATTGGGACGCCATGGGCGGATGGCACAGCAGCGATCTCGCAATGCGCGATCAACCCCGAAGAAACCTTCACTTATCGGTTCGTCGTCGACAAGGTACTACTACTGACCAAATCTCCTACTACATGATACAAATTACTGTCCATACCAAGAAAGTGGAATCATAAGATTACTGTCAAGAAAATGAGGGAAGTGTTGCAAAACTTCCTAACAGTTGTCACTGACCAATGGTTGGCTCATGGCTTGCAGCCGGGCACATACTTCTACCATGGCCACTACGGGATGCAGAGGGCAGCAGGGCTGTACGGGTCTCTGATTGTGGATGTGGCTGATGGGGAGGAAGAACCGTTTAAGTATGACGGCGAGCTGAACCTGCTGCTCAGCGACTGGTACCATGAGAGCATCTACAACCAGATGGTTGGCCTCTCGTCCAGCCCAATGAGATGGATCGGCGAGCCACAGGTAAGCGGTTTGATTACTCATCTCAATCCATCTGGGCTGCTGCCTGCCTGCTGTACGTTCTTGGTATACATGTTTTTCTGTAGATGTAGTATATTATATACTTCAGCTCTATGCAGTTTTCTTGGTACAAAAACATATTATGATTGGCGTAATTCACAATCAGGACCATCGAAAAACACTGCTTTGACCCGCAAAGGAAAAAAATTAAACTGCTTCGAGTAAAATCCAAAAAAAAAAAACACTTCTTTGGGTACTTCAAGACAAATGGCAATGGGATATTGTAGCATATCCGTCTCATTTGGATGATCTCTGAAAGAGCACATGGTTTTTGTCCTCTTCAGAAAATTTGAACTGCAATGACCCCTATAAAAAAATTCAGTTAAGCTGCTGGATTGGGTGCTTTAAAAATCACGCAACATCCTTCATTTGGAAAAACGAACACGTCCCTTTCCTACTACAGTTTAATATATTTCATACTTTGTAATTTTGCCGACATTGCGGGTTTAATTATTGTTATGCAGTAGCACAGTTAAACAAAACTGTCGGTACACCATACAGATGTGTAGGATAGTAAAAGGGCATGGCTACAACTTGTTTGGTACAAAAATGCTTAGCCCTGTCAGGTAAATATTAGTTTAGGCACAAAATCTTGCTTTGTTGCTAGACCAATCACAAAAGTTAAGCAAGCATGGCCTCCAAGATGCAGCTGATTGGTGATAAACAGTCAGCTTTCTCATCAGGACCAGAAAGCTTGCATGCATCCATGGCCGGCCAATCGTGCTGATCAGAAAGGCAACAAAACGAATGGAACCCACCCTATTGGGCTTCCTAGAAAGAAGTTCTCCCACTTCAAAAACAAAAGCCCACCATGTATAGCAGTACCCTTTGTAGACCTCAAGACCAGTATTGTATGTGTGCTAACAGTGTCAGAACCATATCATGTTCCTATGATGCACAAGCACAGCATACGAATTTCTGAAGAAAAGGTTGGGGGTGTCACTCACAAGGCCACATGATTTTCAGAGGGGACACTTGTGGTCATATGTCACCGAAAAGCACCCATGCAAGGACCCTTTTCTCTCTCGATCTTGGAAACATCTGCCCGGGTGAGATGCATGATGCAGACCAGAGATGATAAAAAAGTTACAGAGGGAGCAGTGAGGTGGTACTATTATTTGTGTGGGGATCTTTGGCTTGGCCATTGCCCATTGGGTGGTCAGGGAATAGGTCAAGCAGCATGAGTGGTAGATCTTTTTTCTTGTGTGCACACTGCACATGTATTGCATTCCATATGCAGTGCATGTGTTGCCATGTTGGGGAAGAAAGTCTAACGAGAACAGTGGTGCGTCACTGCTGGTTCACACAAACCTGCTCTTTGACACACAGTGTTCATCTGGTAAATTACATGTCTTTGAGGAATTGAGGTCCAAGGGTTGTTGACAGTTTCAGTGCACTATAGTCAGTGTTACCATCTGTGGTGCTAGGAAACTTATGTGTTGATGCAGCACAACCAAAACTATCTTGGAACTGTTCACTAATAATGGGCCATGTCACTGAATTGTTATATTGAATCTCTGCTCACCTTAACTAATAATACAGGCTACATCTTTCTCTGGGCAGATGTTGCTTTTTTTACAGTCATTAAGGAAATTTTCTTTGAATTTTGCTCACTGGCACGCATGGTCTCCTTGTTTCTTGTTCTGGTGCAGTCGTTGCTGATCAACGGAAGGGGGCAGTTCAACTGCTCGCTCGCGGCGGCGCACACGCCGGGCACCAAGCAATGCACCGCCGGCGGCAACAAGCACTGCGCCCCGGTGATCCTCCCCGTCCAGCCCAACAAAACCTACAGGCTCAGGATCGCCAGCACCACGTCACTGGCTTCTCTGAACCTCGCCATTGGGGTAAGCAAATCCAAGATTAATAATTCGCCAAGAACAGAACAATATAAAAAGGTTGCTACAGTGTAGTACAGAATCATGATCGCTTGCGTTTTTTGTTCGGTATCAGAATCACAAGCTGACCGTGGTGGAGGCCGACGGCAACTACGTGGAGCCGTTCGTCGTGGACGACATCGACATCTACTCCGGGGACAGCTACTCCGTCCTGCTCACCACCGACCAAGACCCGTCGTCCAACTACTGGATCA
This sequence comes from Poa annua, assembly GCA_026929855.1. Classification (NCBI taxonomy): domain Eukaryota; kingdom Viridiplantae; phylum Streptophyta; class Magnoliopsida; order Poales; family Poaceae; genus Poa; species Poa annua. Next base: position 93,245,551 of record CM049437.1, read on the forward strand.
GCGTCGGCGTGCGCGGCCGGATGCCCAAGACGGCTCCGGCGCTGGCCCTGCTGAACTACCGGTCTAACCGTGGGTTCAAGCTGCCGGCCATCGCGCCGCCGGTGACCCCGGTGTGGAACGACACAGCGCACAGCAAGGCCTTCACGTACCAGATCCGCGCCCGCGCCGGCACGCCCCCGCCGCCGGCGACGTCGGACCGCCGCATCGAACTGCTCAACACGCAGAACAAGATCGGCGGGCACATCAAGTGGTCCATCAACAACGTCTCCATGGTGCTCCCGTCGACGCCTTACCTGGGCTCCCTCAAGCTCGGGCTCAAGACGGCGCTCGCCGCCGCGCGTCCAGCGGACACGTTCGGGCGAACCTACGACGTGACGCGGCCGCCGCACAACCCGAACACGACGACGGGGGACAACGTGTACGTGCTGCGCCACAACACCACCGTCGACGTGGTGCTCCAGAACGCGAACGCGCTCGCGCACAACGTCAGCGAGGTGCACCCCTGGCACCTGCACGGCCACGACTTCTGGGTGCTCGGCTACGGCGACGGCCTGTACAAAGGGGACGCCGCCGACGTCGCCAGGCTGAACCTGGTGAACCCGCCGCTGCGGAACACGGCGGTGATCTTCGCCTACGGGTGGACGGCGCTCCGGTTCGTGGCGGACAACCCGGGCGTGTGGGCGTTCCACTGCCACATCGAGCCGCACCTGCACATGGGCATGGGCGTCATCTTCGCTGAGGCCATCGACCGGGTCGGCAAGGTGCCCAGGGAGGCCGTCTCATGCGGCGCCACCGCCACCGCGCTCATGAACGGCGACCACCTATGATTCATTGTTTCGGAACCTATGCGGCGTCGTGTTTTTGTGGAATTCTGGTTCCTAACTAGTTAGGGCTGTTCCATTACAATTATTCTTCCCCTCTTGACTATTGGAGACTGAGATTGTGAGATTGTAGTATTTGTTAACTAGTGCTTGCGATTTTATTGGAATGCGATGGTATGGTTTCTAGGCATTAATAATCTAGGCAGTGTCAAAAAGGATAAGTCTTGATCTAATAAACAAGGTTAAGTCTTGTTGTATTTATGTTTACACTATTTATAGTCGTAGTGGCTTACATATTCTCCTAAATTTTTTATGCATCTTAATCAAATTTATAGACATCTAAGATTATAATGGTAAGTGTCATAAGTATTCAAATTACAGTCCCGAATTGGGTATCACTCTCTTCGCGAAGGTCTCTTTCGCGGTCCCACGCGCGAGCTGCTGCCGCCACGTGGACACGTAAAACGAGCAAGCGGCCACGCGCATGCCCAGATCCAGATTCAAATTCAGATGTAGATCTGTGAATCAGAATTGTACAAACAACACATAACACCATGTACAAACACAAATTTAGGTTGTACAAACACACAAACCGTGTTGTACGTACATGTACACAGATCAGGTTGTACAGATCAGAACGTACAACTACACAGATTTGTACAGATCAGGTTGAACGTACAACTACACAGATCAAGTTGTACAGATCAGGTCGTACAAGTACACGGATCAGGTTGTACAGACCAGGTTGAACGTCCAACTACACAGATCAGGTTGTACAGATCAGCTTAGCAGGTCAGTTGTACATACAACTACAAACACGTTGTACGAACTATAGAACTATACACAATCCGAAGTACAAAAAAAAAGTTCGTCGAAACCTATCAACATGGGATCTACTTTTGAACATATCGACACGAGGAGTTCAAAAGTGAAACGGTTCATAATTCGGATAAACGGTTCTCAGAATATTTCATTTTGGAAAAACGAATCTCAAAATAAATGCACAAACAACCCTCTGCGCACCACCAGGCAGCCGCCACTTGTCACACGCGGAGAGAAGGTGGGAGCGAGAGCGAACGAAAATTCGACACTTGTCAGCTGAGTAGAGCGCGGAGAGAACTTTGCGAAGGGAAGTTTTTTTAAGAAACCTCTCCCGAATTTCCTTGAGATTTTCTTGTTCGACTGCAAGATTTTTTTCAAGACATTTGCATTCTTAGGCAATCCATAGGCCAATCTTTTGCGCGGCCATTTCTCATTTTCTCTGGGGCCCTCGTTGCGTTCAGTCCTAGAGGATGAGATTTTAATTCATGCCATTGAATAAGGAACTAACTTTAATGAAGGAACGTCATCCAACTAAGGACTTTTCTGTAGGGAGCATCTCGAGTCGAACGTTTCTATGGGCATCAAACGATTATAGATGATCGTGGACAAAAAATGGCTCCCCTCAGCTCGTATATACGGGCATCGAAAAATAGACGCGTTGCCCCAAACCGGCTAGGCATTATGCACATCCGTATGATGCTTGGAGGACTATCCAAAACCAACTGCTCTGCACGCAAACGACCTCCAGCGCCCATCAGAAGGAGTTGAAGATCAGGAGGCTTAGCTGGGGAAGAGACCTAGCGGCGTGGAAAGGATCGAGCTGGCGCCTAGGAAGAGAGATGGGTCACTGGCTCCGGTGTCAGTCGAGGTGGGTGATGGATATGACTTAAACTTAGAATCGCAATAATAAACGAGTGAAATGCATCTACACTCACCGAACTTGTGAAAGAGATTTGGCTTTAAGCATGAAACTTGTACAATTTAGTCCTCAACCATGACAGATAGCTAAAATACGGAGCACATAGGCCACAAAACGCTGGTAACACAATTGGGCGGCGTGGGATACATACATCACCAAGTAATAAGACAAAGAAAAAACGAGATCGTTCTTAGAAGAAGAAAAAATAGCCAAGGATAGTCACTATCGACAGCCCAATCATAAGATGGCGACATGTGATTGAGAAATGTGTGAATCGTGTGTCATGATCCGTATTTGGAACCTCGAAAAAAGAAGGATACGCGCGTATAGGCCAATCCCGATCGAGCACCCAGCCAGAAAACAAAATAAACACGACGAGAAGCCAAGCCAGATCGGATAGGCTGGAGGGCTGCAGCGTTGGGTTTGTCCTCGCGAAATATGGCCCGTCCAATGGGATGGGCTCACTGGCTCACTCGATGCTCTCTCTCTCCCTCTCTCTCTGCGTAGCACTGATTGCACGTTTTTCATGGCGAGCATGCGAATGCATTATCCCCACGTAGAGCTCACGGGCCAAGATGACGATCCAGGATCGTCCTTGCTGGCTACTTCCTGGCCGTAAAACTTGCTGCTGCAGTGTATAGCAACGGACAGTAAGAATAAGTAGACGACAGAATAGCCATAGTGTTGTGTATTTCTATTAGGTAAGTCAAACTTGTTAATTTTTTATCAACTTTATAGGAAAAGTATCCGTGTGTGACATTAAAATAGTATCATTAGATTCATCTTGAAATAAAGTTTCAACGTATACCAATGTCATGTCATATATGTTGCTACTTTTTATATAAATTTGACCAAATTTTAAAAAATTAACTTAGTACTAAAGATAGAAGTACACTTACTTAAGCACGGAGGGGGTACAATCTACGCGTGAAGGTGCAGGTTTAACTCGCGAGCCCGCTGGAGCCCGACAGATCAATCGACGCCCCTTTGGGAGGTGGTGGTCCAACGACATGTAGAGGTCGTGTCTCGCCTCCTCCATGAAGAGGTTGTGACCCCATACTATGTTTTTCGTTGTTTGATCCATGTCTCAGGTCTATGATAGCCAAACTTGATACTTATGAAAGGTGCAAGAAAATATTTGTGCAATATTTGATGCAGAGTCCGGGATCTTATTATAATTTCGAAAAAAGACAATCAGATTTTCACTGAAATACTAGTTTGTTGTAGTTGTCGTTTTTCTGTTTCGAGACTAGTTTGCTCCAGTCACTATCAGCCGGGGGCTCTTAGATCCATCAGGAATTGATTGGTGCATCCTGGAATGAAAGAACATTTCACTTTTCAGGCATATTGCTTGGGTTTTTGTTGTAAGGCGACGTGTACCGTGTAAATCGTTCACCAGAAATCAAAAGGCTTTTTCTTTATTCAATGAGAATATAGTGAAACATTTTGCATTTCACAACTAACCATATCTCGAGTTGGAGTGGAAGTGCACTCAACAGTCGGCACTCAGTGACTCAGAGATGACGACAGTGAACAAGAACATGATGGAACGAGCATGCGAGGAGGTGTGAAGCTTATCACGGCGCCGGCGTCGGCGCCGGTGCGCCCGGCGTAGCGGGAGTCATGACCGCGACGGACGACGTGATCACCCCGCACATCATGGTCTCCCTGGGCACGTTGAGCTCCCGCATCTTGTCGACGCCTTCGATGAAGACGGCGCCCATGCCCATGTGGAGGTGCGGCTCGATGTGGCAGTGGAACGCCCAGGCCCCCGTGTTGTCGGCGACGAACCGGAGCGCCGTCCAGCCGTGCGGGAACACCACCACCGTGTTCCTCAGCGGCGGGTCGTCCGTGTTGAGCCTCGCGTAGTCCTCGCCGGCGTCGTACCGCCCGTCGCCGTAGCCGAGCACCCAGAAGTCGTGGCCGTGGAGGTGCCACGGGTGCGTCTCGCTGTTGTTCTCCCTGAGCATGTCGGCGTTCTGGAGCACGACGTCGACGAGCGCGCCGTACGGCAGCTCGTACACCCGGTCGCTGAGGGTCGCCTCGTAGCTGTTGTTCCCGGGCGGCAGATGGACGTTGTACCCGTCGGGGAACCCGTTGGGCGCCTCGTCCTTGGCGTCGAAGGCGCTGTCCTGGAGGCCGTAGTAGTAGGCGCCCAGGTACGGGGTGGCCGGGAGCGTCAGGGAGACGTTGTTGATCGCCCACTTGACATGTCCGTGCACGATGGTCTGCGTGTTGAGCATCACGATCGTCCGGTTCAGCTCGGCGGACGCCGGCGGCCGTTGCTGCTTGCTGGCGGCGTCGTTCCGGCGGGCTTTGATCCTGTAGGTGAACCTCTTGCTGCGCTCTATGTCGTCCCAGGCGGGAGTCTCCGGGGGCGCGCTGCCCGGCCAGTCCAACTTGCTGTTGGTGTACCTTAGGACGGCGGTGGCCGGCAGCGTCTTGGGTCGCCGTCCCGTCACGCCCACGGAGATCCAGAAGGCCCCCGGCGTGTAGTAGTTGGGCGTGTGGTTGGTGGTGAGGAGGACGGAGTAGCTCTCGCCGGAGTAGATGTCGATGTCCGTCACGTTGAATGGTTCCACGGCGTTGCCGTCCGCCTCCACCACCGTCAGCTCGTGCTGCAAAATTCACCGTGTCAACAGACACCAACGACATTTTTTCTACTTCGTACTGAAGACTGAAGAGTGAGAGCAAGAATCTCGATCTCGTACCCCTTGGACCTGGAGGTTGAGAGCAGAGAGGGAGGTGGTGCTGGCGATCCTGAGCCTGTAGGTCTTGCCAGGCTCCACGTCGAACACCACGGGGGCGCACTGGCTATGGTCGCAGTAGGGCCCGCACTCGCTCCGCCTCACGCACCGCTCCTCGTCCTTGCACAGCTTCGCCTCCTTGCCCCTCACGCAGGTCTTGGCGCCGTACTTGTCTATGGCCCTGTGGTAGTTCGTCACCTTCCCCAGCATGCACCCGTACTGCCCGCGCCCGTTGATGAGAATCGTCTGAGGCTCGCCGATCCACTCGAAGTGCTTGTCCTTGCGCTCCAGCCCGGCCGCCTGCGCGTACACGCTCTCGTGGTACCAGTCGCTGAGCAGCACGCTGAGCTCCCCGCCGTCGTAGTCCTTCCGGTACGGCTCGTCCTGCTCCTCCGTCGCGTTCACGATGAGCGACCCGTACAGCCCCGCCGCCCTCTGCATCCCGAAGTGGCCGTGGTAGAAGAACGTCCCCGGCTGCACACAAACAAACAGAAGAACAAACCTGTAAGTACGCGACGCATCGGCCAGTTCGTTCTTCACGTGTGCCCAGCCAACTCTCCATCGGCTTCTTGCGAAACTATTAGCCTTGTCCGGTTGCTGTATGTTGCGTACCTTGTCGGCGACGAACTCGTAGGTGAAGGACTCCATCGGGTTGATGGCGCACTGGGAGATGGACGCCGTCCCGTCCGCCCACGGCGTGCCGACCTGCCGCATGCCGTGCCAGTGGATGACGAGCCCCTCCGTGTGCAGCTTGTTGTTCACGGTGACGCGGACGACGTCGCCGGCGCGGGCGGTGATCGTCGGGCCGGGGAACTTGCCGTTGATGCCGATCATCACGCGCTGCTGGCAGTCCGGCGCCCACAGGATGTACTCCACGTCCCACGTCATGTTCCGCAGCTTCGCCGCAGAGGTCGGGGCAGGAGCAGGAGCAAGAGCAGGGGCGGCGTCGGCAGAGGGAGCGGCCAAGGCCAGGAGGAGCGATGTGCAACATAGCAGCACTGCTAGGACTAGGTCACTGGTGTAAGGTCTGCCCATCGTGGCTTTTGGAAGGAGTCTGCACGGTGTGGAGTTTGCCGTGGGGTGGCGAGCTTTTTATAGGTGTGAGACATGAGTTCTGAACTGAGTGTAAAATCCATCATCTGCGCGATGTCGCCGCGTCGGCGACGGGAAGGGGATTGGGATGTGGTTTGGGAGAGGTTTGTGGTAGGGTTTAGTAAAAGTAGGATTATTTTTGAACTAAAATTGGTCGTATTGGAGATGATAATGGTGCGATTCGGGAGGAGTTTTTGGTCTATTCAAGTTAGCATTGACTTATTTAACTGTGGACAGATGAACTGTTAAATTATTCAGTGCTTTAGTTTATTTTTTACCTGTTAAATTCTTCAGTAATTTGGTGTTGACTATAATTGTTTAGCTTATATTGGCAAGATGAGGTAGCACATATTTCGCACTTGAAATTAACCACGGGGATTTTTTTTTGGATATTGTTACTTTGTTAGTAACATGACTTATGTTGATGGGCAAACTATCTACTACTGTATGAGAAAGTGGATGACAACTCCTCTTAATCCCTTTGTTTGACAACTCCTCTCCAACGTCAATGGTGATGTTGGAAGATAAATTTCTATAGATATGGTCCCTTAGATCTCACTTTGCTAGATAAATTTTGGAATTTCTCTCATGCTATGTTTGGATGTTCATATTGTAGGGCTTGGAATTGAATTGAGTCAAATTCCAAATCAGTAGGTGTATTGAAATGAGTGTTCAATTCCAAATTCATGTTTGGTTGTGCAAGATATTGATAGATGGAATCAAAAAGAGCATCCAATTCCAATTCTCTGTTTGTTTGGACGTTTATAAGTTAAATTTGGTCATCCCCATGAGAAAGTGCCAATTCCATCCAATTCAGATGGTGAGATTCTGAATTGGAAAGGGAATGTTTTAGTTGTAGTTCAATTCCATGGAATTCAGTTACCAATTCCAGTTTTCAATTCCAAACACAACCAAACAACAAAATTTAAGAAACACAATTCCAATTCCCAATTCTATGCTCCAATATGGACATCCAAACAGAGCATCATGATTTTCACGAGGATGGTCCCTAGTAATATTTGTCCCGAACGCTGCGTCCCTTCCCTGTGCACACTGTAGACTCCAAATATACAACACCGTTCCTCCGTGCAAAACACATTCGCTGGTTTGTCCTCTACTTACTGTCCGTTGGGTACATTGCAGCAATGGTCTCCAGCAAGCAGAATTCCGTGAGCTCGACGTGGGGACATGCATGACCTGCTCGCGATGCAATCAACCTCTGCTGCATCTTCCGGGCTCCGGCGTCGTGAAACACGATTCTGTGATGTGTCATCGATCTCGTCCGATCACATGCCTTTCTCTCTCGATCATGTCGCTATGTTATGCTTTCCATGGTTAAATTTTGGTTTTGTAGCAAAAAATGGTTTCTTTATATGAAATCGGAGCGCGGCCCTCTTATTCTAAAAAAAATGGCTAAATTTTGGTGAGAACGTCCTCCTCGTCTTTGTGTTACTTGGTGATCTATCCAGGCCGTGCAATCGTGTTATAGGTTTAATTTGTGGGCTATATATGTGGTCTGCTCTTTATTAAACCGTAATTTTGTGTGGTGCCCTCAAGAGTAGAAGGATCAGGGCAAGAGGATAACGGAGAAAACGCCATGTATGGAGGTCTTCTATTTTTTGGAAACGGATGCAAAAGTTTTGTCTGGTCTAATTAATTAGGATTGAAATATCTAGGCTTGGGTGAATTAAAGAAGAATAGAGTTGCTATTAGACTGTAGAGCTGATTTGTGTCTGGCTTGCACGCCGTGAGTCCAGGTGAGTGCCTAGTCGTGTTTGCTATTTTGTACTACCTCTGTTTCTTAATATAAAATGTTTTTTACATTTTAATACGAACCAAATACGGAGCAGAACCAGTTAACTACTCACTTAAATATGCCTAAATACCTACAAATCAGAAAAACTAAAAACGACTATATTTAGAAATAGGTAGGTGAGTCATTTCCTAGTCTATGTGGTCTGTACGTGGAGTCATAGTTACTGATGAATTAGATCAGCATAGCGTGTAGTCTAATAGTCTTAGATTGTTAGGAAAGTAAACTTTAGTTTGAGTCATTGTAGACATGGTCTAGAGGGTCAGGCTCGCTCTCTTTCGGTTTTCACGTGTTAACTTCAAAAAAAAAATGTATATGTGTATTGCAATAGTCCTTCCTTTCCATTAGTTCAGACTTTGGCTAGTGCTGACCACTTACAAAATGAAAAAAAGTACACGCATGGCATGTCTTAATTCAAGATACAAGTCATTCGAAGCTAGATTATAAACCCCACATGGCCACATACCCATTTGATAGGCCCAGCCAAAGTTGATAATGCTCCCCAGACAGTAAAGCTGGCAGGTCCAGCATCAGAGTAGCCTGGAACCCAGTACACAAAATTTTTGCAGGCACACCATCGAACGAAATCATTCCAGCGACGAGAAATTATGATGTAAGAAATAGTGCCATCTCCAGCGTATTCTGGATAAGGCAATAAAAAACTGGAACAGGCATGGTCAAATCCAAAACAGTACAAGAGCACTCAATATCTTTAGTATATTACATAAGCCGTGCTAAGCAGCAACACGTATCAAATTCTCTCTTGAACATTCTTAATCCTACCAGACTACATATTTCTACAAAAACCATGGAATCCCATCTCACATCCCAGTTTCCTTCATATATGGCGATTGAGCAGTTGTCCGGGAGATGCTCTAGAAGCAGACATGAAGTTTATCTTGACAGTTGTTACATCAGTCGATCTTCACAGAAGCATATATCTTCCTCACAAACCAGAAGCAAGCATAAAAGCCAATTGTGCCAGTCAGCACGAAGAAGGCATAAGAAATGATCAGCATGTAACCAAAGTACAGAATGCCTGAAACAAGCTTTGTGATCTCCAGCTTGTTGAAGAAGTAGAAGATAGCATACGCAAAAAGATATAGAGCTGAAGAGCCTGCAGTCAGGTACGCCCTCCACCACCAGTGGTAGTCCTCGCTGCATAGCTGGAAGTAGCAGAGCACAATTGTGATCTCGGCACAAGTTACCAGGAGAATGACGAAGACTATGAAGAGGAAGCCAAAGATGTAGTAGAACTGGTTCAGCCAGATAGATGTGAGGATGAAGAACAGCTCAATAAAGACAGCACCAAATGGCAATATGCCACCAGCAAGTATCGAGAAAGCTGGCTGCAAGTACCATGCTTGCTCAGGAATTTGCCTGGGGATCTTGTTTGTCTTAACTGGATCCTCAATAGCTGGCTGCTTGAATCCCAAGAAACTTCCAACAAAGACCAGTGGCACGGAGATGCCAAACCAGAGGAGGAACAGAGCAAACATTGTCCCGAAAGGAACTGCACCAGATGATTTCTCGCCCCAGATAAGGGCATTCAGCACGAAAAAGACCCCAAAGATTATACCAGGAAACATGAAGGCAGTTTTGAGGGTGATCTTCTTCCACTCATTGCCCTTGAACATCTTGTAGAGGCGGGATGATGTGTAACCCGCCAACACGCCCATGAAAACCCACAAAAGGACCATAGCAGTCATGAGTCCTCCACGGTTTGCAGGAGATAAGAATCCAAGTAGCGCAAACATCATGGTAACCACTGTCATACCAAAGAACTGCACACCAGTTCCAACATAAACGCAAAGAAGTCCAGAATGAACAGGAGGCCTGAATGCATCACCATGCACTAACTTCCACCCAGTTTCTTCTTGGGCCTCCTCCTGATTGTCAAGTTGATTATAGTTTGCTATGTCCTTGTAAAGGGTTCTCATCATAATCATGGCTATCATGCCGGAAAGGAAAAGGACAATCATCAAGGAGTTAATGATTGAGAACCAGTGGATTTGACTGTCACTAGAAAGAAGGTAGACATCCCAGCGAGATGCCCATATGATGTCACTAGCCTGCAGCAGAACGATTCCAAATTAATCAAACTAACAGGAACAATAATACCAGCAAGAGAGGATGCCGAGAAAGGAATATACCTCAAAGGTAACATCATAAGAGAATACAACATATGCATCAGGAGCCACCTCTTGAGGTGTGTGACTACCAGGAGTTATCTTAGCGTTAGCATTGCAAGTTTGTACTGTAGGATTCTTGTCATCCCAGGCACCGTATTCATGCTTGATGCTGTATACAGGTGGACAGTGAATAGACAAGTTATCATCAGCACATAAAAATAAATATATAGATGGGAAGCAATAATTTCTCCTAAATAATTTCTATGTTGACCATTTGATATATCCTATCAACCCATTTGAAATCAACGAAATGATCAAAACCATTCGATGAACATGTCAATTGGTTTCACACTGTTCAGCTATGCAAACAAAACCATAACAAGACAAGATTAGTTACACCATGGGGCATGCTAAGTTAGACATGGCCAAACATACATACCTGCTAGGAATCACATGGAAGCCAACAATACGGGCCTCTGGAGAGTTTAAGTCTTCATGGTACAAGACTTTAAAGCTCAAATGATTGTTAATATAGTACTTGTCATCCTTGAGCTGCCAATATTGTGCTCAAAGTAAGTAACTTCCATGATAAATATTTCATGTTTCAACGAGTATCAATCGACTAGGTGAGATGCTCACCTTGTAGCCAACTCGGTAACCATGCTCAAAGCTTGGTGTCTGGCTTCCTTCTCGTGTCTGCCTAGGGACCACAACTGGGAGATTATCCAAAATCCTGATAGAAAAAAGGCAAAAATATACATTGTTAGGCACTGTACAGTATATAGCATATGGTGAAGATATACCACGACTTCAATAAGTATCATATATAAGGTGGCTAGATGGCTGTGTTAAACTGACAATAGCAAAGCCTTCAAATTCAGATACATACATGTTCACTCGATATTCATCATCGATCTTTTCTTTGAAATTCTTTGCAGCTTCTGGAGAAAGCTGTTTTCGACAAATAACTTTGCAACTCTCATCCCTCCTCATCTTGAACTGTAAGCATTGAAAAATTAAACTGAAGCCAAAAAGAATACAACTTATCATATTATGTTCTCCTTCTGCCCACACCCTAAACTAACGAGCGAGACCATTTCTAGAGTAATGGATGCAAAATACACGGATAGTATACTTACATTATAGACAGAATTTTCAATGCGGTCCCCACGAAGGACTTCCCCTAAGTTTTCAGCACTGTTCTTAATCGCCTCAGGTTTGCAGTAGTCCAGGAAATAATAGTCGTATGGAAGCTGCGTCTTTATAGACGACAGCTTGTTGACCTTCACCTGGAGATCGTCATCCTGCAATAAGAATGGTTACTCAACAACTGAAAACAATTTAGCAAAGAGAGAATATATATATACAGGGAAAATGGATGAAATTGCCAAGCAATTAAGATTATAAGTTTGGTAATTCAACAGTAACTGTGATAATTACTGCGTGGTAAGTTGGTAACTTTTTCTGAGAAGAAATGACAATCAACAATGCAACAAGACGACCATAAACAAGAGGATTCCAGAACTTGTAAACGATAAAATCGATGAACACCTCAACTTAATGGCATCAAGAACAATATGCAAGTGATCAATACAAAATGTATCTAGTTCTCCTAAACCCCTGGGATAGTAACAGGACTAGGAGGCAACAAGAGACAATAACCATATACTTGTCTACAGGTGGGGCCTCTTCAAGTAGATGCGTCAATACCAAACTTATTATATTGTGGTTGTCTAACAGAAAAGAAACTCAGGAGGCGCATGCCATTTTTAAGATAATCTGAGCATTCTGAATCAACAACTCTAGTACAGCTACAACACTAAAGGACAATATCTTTATACCAGACAAGGTATGTGACATTTCAAGCATATTTATGAATTTATCAAAGAATGGATGTTTGTTGTAGTTTGCTGCCATCATAGGAAACACCCTAGGCCCTAGCGGGTTAGACCAACAAAACACTTCAATTCATGTCATGTCATGTTCTGGAGGTTTGTAGTTGCAGTGTTTGCAATCTCCATTAAACCCGCCAAAACTAACAAGAATAGGTATCTACTACCCACGTAAATACATGTTCTCAAAACAGGAGTACAAAGTAGACTAAATCAAACAGCAACCAAAACAAGCAATGAAGTGCCAATGTGTCTACACCTCTGGATTAACCAAAATCCCTGCATATCAACACTTTTTATAGTGTGACCCGCACTCACCCCCAAAATAACCCATATACACAAGTCGAAACACGGTTAATCACACGACGAACTTCCCTATATGGTGCAGTACTACTGCGGCTCCTGCTACGGATAACTTAAACAGCATCAGGAGTCGGCCACGGGAACGAAGAGCCCAGTCCCAATGCACCCTGCCGAACAAATCACCCCGCAAGCTCAAACACTAAGCGGACATTACCCCGTACAGATTGCCCACTACGTCGATAAACGCCCAAAACGCACATGCAAGCTAACGTGATTCAGACATTTCGCTCGCCACTTCCACTGCTCAGATCACTAAACCCCTGAACCTAATAACCCTCCAAATGCGGGAAAAGCTTCCAAACATGGGGAACCCAAGGTCTGGGGAGCCAGATCTGAGGCCACGCCTCTCGGTAGGCCTAGATCCAGCGAAGCGGACGACGGGGAGGTGACCTAGAGCTAGATCCGACGAGGGGAGGGCGGGTGGAGAATGGGATGGGATTGGTCACCTTCTGGAAGTCGCGGGGGGCGACGCCGGGGAGGTAGAAGGCGCGGGCGGGGGAGGAGGCGAGGACGACGGCGGCGAAGATGAGGAGGAGGAGGCGGCCGCTACGGCCGCCGGTGATCGCCATGGTGGGGGAGGCGAGTCGGGGAGAGGCCGGGGGTCTGCGCGAGAGAGACGATAAATGGGCAAGTGCGAGCTACGGAAGGTGCAATAAACGGCCGCGATCCCTCAAAAAAAATGTAAATATTTTAAAGGTAAAGTATCGTGTAGAACAAGAATTCAAAACGAAATCGCAGTACCGACACACACAAAAGTAAGTCTTCTCATTCAAACCTACGCCAGCCTAACGCTTTACGTTCATTGTACAGTTTTAGATGATGATGGTAGTACATTTGTTTTTGGTTCTTTTTTTAGGTGTAGGTAGTACATTTGTTGGATGACACTTCACCGTCTAGGCCGATTCTTGTCAAAGACTTTATGTGCTTATTAGGTGACATTTCACCTTCTGAAACAATATTTTTGATAGTACAAAGTACAAAAGTCAAAGCAAGATACCAAACATCACGAGGATTGTTGTCCCACGAAGCAGATCGGACGAATCTTGTGGCGCCGTCACTCCCCCACACCTCCACTTCTGTTCTCCTTGTCGCTTCCTTGGGAAAAGGGTGGCCAGCGGCAATGGGCTTCTTCTCTTGTGTGGCAAGTGAGACGACTTGTGCATGTGGTGGCCTAGTACGATGCGCTTGTCGGGGGCGTGCAACATGGGAGCGGCAGGATGGTAACAAACTGCGTATACATCGACCCACTAGGACTTCAAAAGGGGAGTGTTGTATCAAGAGTAACCTTGTTCCCATAAATGTAAATCGGTGTTATTATTAGACTCTCGGAGAATGCTAAGCCTTTGTTTTTTGAACCTACAAAATAAAGATGATTGTCCTGTGTCCCAACTCCACAGTGGACCGTGGTAATTGTCAAGCAACACGATTGATTGAGATGAAAACAAAACAAAGTTTAAAAAATGCAATCGTGACACAAAAGTGTTATTGTCGTGTTGATTAATATGCTAACTACAAATGTAAGGAAATTAAAAAAATTGGATTACATAAATGTAGAAAATAGAAATGCAATTAAAATAAAGTAAAGCAACAGGTATTTCTTATACCTAAAAATGGGCCAATGTTATGTGTTCACTTGATCTCTTTGTGGTACGAATATAACTTCTCTAAACCATAAAATATTGATGTAACTTTACATGGATGTGTCATGGATAAGTGGAAGCTCTAGTTGCAAAATTGAAAGAGGCTTGGAAGACGAAGAGGAGAGTTCTAGGTGTCGCTCGACAGAAAAGTCCAGATGGAGTGGCATTGCTATAAAAAAACGAATAAAATGACGTGAATTCATGCTTTGTCTAAACAAATAGTGGGGCGGGTAGCAGCCAATGGGAGAACTAAGATGATGTTGTATGCATGCATGTCAGAGAAAACATACATATAGTGGGTTGCTCTATTTAGATATTGTTATAGATGAGAGGAGCTATATTAAAATGGGGAGGAAGAGGCGATCGAGACAACTCAAACACGTTGGGTTAGAGGAGATAAGGATTAACCGAATTTGAGGAAACCATGATCATACCACAAATTTTACTACCGATGAAGGGCGGACTCTTCGGGAAATCCACTTCGGATCATATGACCATATGCTTCTATTTGTTTAAGACATATTTTAACGGTCAAAAAAAGATTGAAGAAAATTTCGGGTGCACATACCGAATTTTTATGTTTGCACACAAAAATTTATGAATAATACATATGTTTGTGACTTGTGATAAAAGACAAAACAATGTCCTCACATACGTTGTTTTGTACTTTTGTAGCACCCTAAATTGTCTTTTTTGCACAAGCGACAGAAAATATCTTTTTTTCATGAAACTTGGTGCGTAAACATAAAATATTTGGTCGTACAACCGAATTTTCTTTTAAGAATGTTTTTAGCTTTTTTAAAATATACTCCCTTTGTTTTTTAATATAAGATGTTTTAGCTATTACACATGTTGTCTAGATACACACCAAAATGAGTGAATGTGAACACTAAAACATGTCTAGATACAAATTTGGACATGTGCATGTGGCAAAAGGCTAAAACATCTTATATTAAAGAAGGGAGAGAGTATTTTTCTATGATAAGAGTATATACTCCTATCCTATCAATGAATCTTCAGTTTCCTATCCTATCATATGGAAGCATGTGTGTGGGTGGGGTTGTGAAAACATTTTCTCTCTCCGCTCCTCTCTCCGCTGTCGGCCGCTCCGGCCCCAGCGTCCACCAAGCTCTCGCCGGCCGCCACTCCGGCGTCGGCGACCACCCTCGGGTAAGCGAGCGTTCGATCATGGCGGGAGGAGGTGGAGGTTCCAGCCCGGGCTCGGCGTCCTCTTCTTGCCGCCCGGTGGTTTCTGGTTTGGGGCTGTCCGGTTCGTCTACCAGCGAGGATCCCAGGGCGGAGGCGGTGCTGGGCCCGGTGGCGGGTGTGGAAGAGGCGGCGACAGGGCAGCGAGAGCAGGCCTGGGAGCAGCCGCCGCCCTCCAAGCGCTCTTTGTGGCGCCGGCGCAGGGAAGTGGGCGGTGGCGCAGGTCCAGTGGTGCGTAGGCCGGTCGTGCCGGAGGTGTATGGGCGCTGCTTCAAATGCCTACAAGCCGGTCACCACAAGAAGGAGTGCACGAACGAAGTGGTCTGCATCAGGTGTGGCGAGGAGGGGCACGAGGCCTTCCGTTGCAAGCGACCGCGCAGTGACGAGTCCGAGGATGATCAGCGGCGTGCGACCCTGGCCAAGATAGCTCGCCGGGCGAGCACTCCGCCACGCCGCTCCCCTACCCCATGCGACCAGCGCGCGTCCGCGGCTGGCTGGCCGGCCACGTCGGTTGAGGAGCGATGGGAAGCGCCGCCAGCCCACCACTGCGAGAGGCAGAGCATGGACCCGGTGGAAGAGTCCCTGGAACCTATGCTCTGCATCGTGCAGCGTTCGCCGGCCATGGTGGACCTGGAGCAGAGGCTCCGGTTCGCCGTGGTCGCGTCTGTGGGCGATGGGCGACCCAACGTCTCTGTGGTGTGTGTGGGCGAGGCCTTGGCGGCGGTGGCCGGTATACCGCAGGGGGAGTTCTCGGTCCACGAGTACTATCCAGAGGATTTCTTGGTGGTGTTGGCATCCGCAGAGCACCGCAACGTTCTGATGTCGAGATCGCCGCTCGTGCACAATGGAGTCTCCCTGTTCTGCCGTCCGTGGATCAGGCAAGCACAAGTGGTGCTGCAGACCATGCGCACCCGTGTGGACTTGGTACTGGAAGGTATCCCGGCGCACGCATGGGACAGGGAGGTGGCGGAGGAGCTCATGGGCACCTCGTGCTCTGGGCTTGTCATCGCGCCGGAGACGGCATCCCGTGCAAACATGGCGGCTTTCAAGGTGTCGGCGTGGACTGAGAGCGTGGACAGCATCCCTAATGCGCGCATGCTAGCGGTGCCGGAGCCACTGATGCTGGAGGCCGACGGTGCTCCGTCCCCGGCTCGTGAATTCTCTGGTGATGAGCGCATCCCGTCGCCGGAGCGTCAAGTCTCGGAGATGAAGCTGCTTAAGTACAAGGTACTGATTCATGTTGATCGCGTGGAGGAGGATGACGACCCAGAGGCATTCTTGTTCTCGATGAGATCCTCGAGCAGCGAACAGAGCGACGTGCCGGACTCGGGGCGGCACGGCGGCCGCTTTGGAGGAGGAAGGACGGTGCGCAGGCCGGCATGGCGCTCCGGCGTCCCTGACCGGCGCGGTGGCGGCGCCGGCTCGGGAAACCCTAGCGCTGGTCGGCCCAGGTCGTACTGCCAAGTGGTGGCAGGTCCGTCGGATTGGCGCATCCCCCCAATGGAGGGCCCAGATCGTGCCATCGCAGCAAGACCGAGTCAAAGGAAGGCAACACGGGTTTCAAATGGTGCAGACAAAAACCTGCAAAAGGAAGCTGCGGCTGAGCCTGCGCTAGGATCAGGCCGCAGACCAGGCTCTGGTAAAGCTACCAACCCTGTCCAGCGACTGGTAGTCTACCAACGGAAATACTTTCCCAAAGCTGGAGACAGGAGTTTGGAGGCTTCCACCTCGGGATCGGCGAGGCTGGAAAGCAGTGTTTCGGTGCCGTTGCATGGCTCTACAGAGGATCTCTCCCCAGCTACAGCGACGTTGTCTCAATCCTTGGCATCCAAGGCAAGGGAAGCTGCTTCGGTGGGGTCCGAGCCGGGCTACGTGGCGGTTTCCTTGTCGGATAGCCGTGACCCTGTTCTGGAGTCAGAAGTGAGCAGCAGGCCGGTGATGTTGGGCCAGCCCAGTGAAGGCCAAGTGGTGGCGGCCCAAGCAAGCCCACTGGGGGAGGTTCCTGACGGACAAGGATCTTTGGGCCTGCCCAACCATTTGGTGGTCGAGACGGAGGTGTGCCCAGGGAATGGGCCGGTGGCGGCGGTAACTTGCAGGCCAGAAGCGGCACGACCTGTACCAACGTCTACGGAGCCGCTCCCACACGCCATTGTTGTCCACAAGCAAGGCGATACAGCAAGCGAAGCGGTGGCGCTTGGGCGCATGAAGGCTTTTTGTGCTAGCATCCTTAAGGCGCTGGCCCCTCCTCTCCTCAAGGAACTGGAGGCGTCCAGGCTTTCCCCGAGCGCGGAGCCATTCACACCAAGACGCAGCGCACGTAATGCAGCCACGACGGCGGCCTCGCCACTGCCGCCAGCCCCTCGCCCGAGCAAGAAATCCTCGGTGGCGGAAACTGTCCTATTGAGAGTCCTGGGAATTGTGCCGGATGATCTGATGGTGGACGACAGGGCTGTAGAAGAATTTCGTGCGCTTTTCGATTCGCCGATTCGTGAACGACAGCTGAGAGTTATTGCTTCTGTCTTCGGCAAGGTCGTACCACCCCGCAGTCAGATTCTAGAAGAAGCACAGACGAGCGTTAGCGTCTCAGCTGCGGCTTGAGGTGGGTAGTTCTTCTGGTGTCACGATCTCTTGATGGATTTTAATCCCGAGATCTGTACTTGGAACCCGCGTGGATTGAACGATCCCGCGAAGCGCGATGCGGTGAGAGTAGTCATGGACTCGTTGCGTGTTAACCTGGTGTGCCTTCAGGAAACTAAATTGGCGGTTGTTGATCGTTACATTATCTCTCAATGTTTGGGTCCGTCTTTTGACGGCTTTGCTTATCTGCCAGCGGTGCAAACTAGAGGAGGTATAATCCTTGCTTGGAATACAACAGTGCTGCAGGTGAATAATATCTCTCTAGATGAACATGCACTAACTGGGGAGGTACGTTCGGCTGGTGATCATGTGTGGTGGATCACGGTGGTTTATGGGCCGCAATCCAGTGGGGACAAGGCCCAGTTCCTGCAGCAGCTGGCCGTCCGACGTAGCTTATGCCCTGGGCCGTGGCTGCTATTAGGAGACTTCAATATGATTCTGAATGCGGGTGAAAAGAACAATACGAACCTTGATCGACCGACGATGACGAGGTTCAGAGGTTTTGTTAATTCCATGGAGCTTAAGGAGCTCTACCTCCATGGTAGGAGGTACACCTGGAGTAATGGGCGCGCTGAGCCCACGATGACTAGGATCGATAGAGTGTTCGCCTCGATCGATTGGGAGCTCTGTTTTCCGGATACCTTCTTGCAAGCGCTCTCCTCTTCCGCATCTGACCACACGCCACTTCACCTTTCCTTGAACGCCACGACTCGACCCACGAGGAGATTCAAATTTGAGGGGTTTTGGTTGAAGCTGGACGGGTTTGAGGATGCTGTCAAGAAGGGATGGATTTGCACAACGAGGTCGGCGGACCCCTTCCTTCGGCTGGACAATATGCTTCGCAACCTAGCCAACCATCTGCAGTCTTGGGCTGATAGCAAGGTGGGCCATGTGAAGCTGAGAATTGCAATGGGAAATATGATCATCCATCGCCTGGACATTGCTCAGGAGAGTCGTGCGTTAACGATCGAAGAGCGCTGGCTTCGGAGCACCCTGAAGCTTGCGGTGTTAGGCCTCGCTTCTTTTGAGAGGACGATGGCGCGTCAGCGGTCGCGGGTGCGATGGCTACAGGAAGGGGATGCAAATACAAAACTGTTTCATACGATCGCAAATGGGAGGAGAACTAGGAACTTCATAGCAGCAATCAAACATGGAGATGAGATCGTAACAAGCCAGGAGCGGAAAGAAGAGGTATTCTTTGAGGTCTATAAGGACTTACTTGGGACGATCAATAACCGCGAGCATTCTATTCGGCTGGACGCATTGGGGATGCAAGAGCACGATCTCCAGGACCTTGGCAGCATATTCACCGAAGCGGAAGTATATGCTGTGATCAAGGAACTGCCCGCTGATCGTGCACCTGGGCCGGATGGAATTACTGGTGCGTTTTACCAGCGAGCCTGGCCCCTGATCAAAAACGAGGTGATGGCTGCGGTATGCAAGTTGTATGTGGGGGACGGCCGCAACTTCGGGCGGCTAAACAAAGCGTTGATAACCCTGGTTCCGAAGAAGCCGGAGGCAGAGGCCACTGGTGACTATCGACCGATAAGTCTAGTACACAGCTTTGCGAAGCTATTCTCCAAACTGCTTGCAAACAGGCTGAGACCCAAGATGGATGCGCTGGTCAGCAGAAATCAATCGGCGTTCATCAGGGGAAGGAACTTGCACGACAACTTTGTGTTGGTGAGGCAGCTAGCGCGCAAAATCAATAAGCGCAAGGAGGTAGGTGTTCTGTGCAAGCTGGATATCTCGCTTGCGTTCGATTCGCTCTCCTGGTCTTTTCTTTTTGAGGTGTTGGAAGCAATGGGATTTCCGCGCATGGTGCGTAAGTGGATTGCGATTGCGTTACGCACGGCCAGCACGCGAGTCCTGGTGAACGGCAGCCCGGGAAGGTGTATCCAGCACGCACGAGGTTTGCGGCAGGGAGATCCTCTCTCCCCGCAGTTGTTCGTGTTGGCGATGGAGGCATTCACGCAGCTCTTTCATACGGCTGAACTCGCAGGGATGTTAACACCAATTGGTAGATGTTCGCCAGTCCAACGCATGTCAATCTTCGCCGATGATGTGGTGTTATTTGTAAAGCCTAGTAGAGAAGATCTGAGCATGGTGAAACAGCTGTTGGGCATGTTCGGAGAGGCTTCTGGACTGAAAATAAATTACGCCAAGTCTACGGCTACAATCATCCGGGGCGATCAGAATGCAACTGACGCAGTCACTGAAATCTTGGGCTGCCAGATCGTGGAATTCCCTATTAAATACCTAGGTCTTCAGCTGGCGCTGCGCCCTCTTACAAAAGCAGAATGGCAGCCAATGCTCGATAAGGCTACGCGTCTTGTGCCCGCGTGGATGAGAGGGCTGTTGGGGCGAGAGGGCCGGTTAATCATCATCAAAGCGGTGCTGTCTGCAAGGCCAATACATCATTTGCTCGTCTCCAGCGCGCCGACCTGGCTACTGACTGAGCTGGAGGGAGCACTGCGTGCGTTCCTATGGGCAGGAAAAGAGGATGTTAATGGAGGCCAATGCCTCGTGGCCTGGCAAAAAGTGTGCAAGCCGCAGGAGTATGGGGGTCTTGGCATTAAGGACATGAGGTTGCAAAGCCTGGCGCTGCAGGTGCGTTGGCAATGGCTAGATCGAACAGACAATGCGAGGCCGTGGAGTGGCCTGAAGATGATCAAAGATGAAGATGCGCGAGCAATCTTCGATAGCCTTGTCACAATCAGGGTCGGGGACGGAAGCAAAACCCTGTTCTGGCGCGATTGCTGGCTGGATGGACGTGCGGCGAGACACATAGCCCCGCTTCTCGTCGATAAGGTCAGCGCAAGGTGTAGAAACTCGCGTACGGTCTTGGACGCCATGGTGAACAACAGGTGGATGGAGGATGTTGCAGAACCACTACCGGTCGAAGCGGCGAGACAGTGGTGGGATCTGTGGCAGGCGGTAAACATGGTTAGCAGGCAGGCGAATACACCTGATGCGTTCTCCTGGAGATGGTCGAGGTCTGGAGTTTACACAGCCAGGTCGACGTACCAGTTATTATGCCAGGGGGGGGTTCAGTCTGGCAGAACCAATCTGGAACAGCGGAGCTACGCTGAAAGTTAAGATCTTTGTATGGCTGGCCGCCTTGCACAGAATCTGGACATCCGATCGAAGAGTGCGACATGGCCTCCAGGAAAGAGTAGACCCTTGCGCCGTGTGTCTACAGAGCGTGGAAACGGCAGAGCACCTCCTCATGCAGTGCCCCTTCGCCCGTCAGGTCTGGTATGCCTGTTTCTCCGAGCTACGTTGGGACCTGGCGATTCCAACCGAGGAGAGCACGTTGGAAGTTTGGTGGTTGGCGACGAGAGCTCAACTGAGGACCAAGGAGGAGAGGAGGAAGCTGGATACCCTCACTTGCCTCACGTGTTGGTCACTCTGGAAACACAGAAACGCCTGGGTGTTTGCTGATGTCGAGAGGCAATACACAGTTGACAGATTGTCCATGCGAATCCTGGATGAGCAGCGACCGTGGATGATGGCTAGGAGAGGCACTAGAGTTTTAGAGGAGAGGGCTCAGGAGGTTGGACAAGGAGTAGGAGTCCATGTTAGCGAGTAGTTGCTTTATTTTTCCCTCGGTGTACTGGATGTTATTCGCCCCATATCACCGCTTGATTTGGGGTGGATTCTTGTAAACTTATTGCTGCCTTCTATAAAATTAGGGTACTCTTCTCTAAAAAAGTTTGCGGTCTCACTGCAGGAGTTTCGCGTCCATCGACTGTCTAGAAAAACGGCGTGGGACGTGGCGAGCGAAGACGGCCCTGTCAAGTGGGCTTCCCTCGGTAGTGACTAATGGACAAAGAGGCATTTCGTGGAGCTGGGCTGGGCTTTGGCTTGGCTGTTGCACAGCAAGGGCCCACTTAGGCAATTGTTTGGCCTTCGACCAAACAAGGTAAGATATTTTTCCTTTCCCTAAAAAAAAAGGTAAGATATTTTCCTACCCTAAAGAAGATATTTTCCATTTCTACTTTAATTATCTGTTTTAGCACTAATTCGAATAACTTTTGAATTTATTGAGGGTTCAAAATTACTAAAAAACTTGTATTTTCTTATGAGCATTTCCGATCATTCGAGATCATATAACTTTAGTTCATGTTTCTCCTCTAAAACTATAAACTCAAACTTTACTCAAATGGAAGGTTTGAACTACAAGTTTACAAGTATGTTATTTATTCACCCTAAAATTATGAGACGGTTATAGTATCTTCCTAATAGTAATGTAAGACTATATTCAAATCAAAATCCATCAATTTAATAATCCTTGATATTCAATTTATTTACTTTCAATGATTAAAGTTCAAATTAAAGTTATGTCCCATCCAAAATTCCTGAAAAATTCTCAGGAAGCTCCTCAATAACTACTGGAGCATTTGATAATTATTTTCAGGATTTGCAGGGCATTTACAGGTGAATTCATTATTTTGATGCATTTTGGAGCACTTTCTGAGATGTTAAATTCACTTGACTTTGAACTTTTCACAAATAATGCTGTAAATGATCATGCTGCACACTACAACTCCTATTTACCACTGACTAAAGGTCTGAAGCATGAGATGTTACATATCTTAACAATATGGATGTAGCTTGAGTATTAGGTCTAGCAGAGACGAGAACAAGAAAAATCAGGCCAGGCATATGAACCGGAAACAAACAAATTTGGCTAAAACACGGCCAGAGACACAAGCTTCACTTGTACGTCCATCTTTTTGCGAAACACATCCAGTGAAGCTTCAACTTAACAGAGACACCACCACAGGTCAACCAGAGTGTCCATTCACTCCTGGATAGGCGGCATACGGTAGAAATATGGAACCCTGCAAGGTTCCCCATCCGTATCCTGGAGGATACCTGATTTCTCATAGGACTCCATGCTATCTGTGAGCGTATCCTCCAGTTTCCTCGCCTGTCGCCTTCCAGCCTAGATTCTTAAGTTTATTTGAACTCATGGCAGCCTGGTAATCCACATCAACCAGTCTGCCCAAAAAAAAAATGGTGAAAACATGTGGATCTCACAACCTCAAGCATGAAAGTGTGCTAATATACAAGACTTACTTGTCTACATAATCGTAGTTTGGGTACATGCTCTTCATCAAATGTATCAAATCTTTTATATCGATTTGGTGCTCCGAGCATATGTATCTCTGAGATGATCCCGCCTTGTGGTATAACAGGACTAGCGCGTCAGCGACATCGCAGACATCTACTATGGGCCAAGAATTTGTTGTTTATTTTGTCAGGACCTCCTGCAATTTAATCCAACTAATGGAGTTACAATAGGATAAACAATAAGAAAAAAAGAACGCATCCATTTGTGTTGAACTGTTGTAGTACTAGATAATGTACTCCTTAGGATAAATAAGATGACAGCATAGAAAACCGAATGGAAATATCAGGAGTGAACCTTTTATGATATAACGGAGGAATTTGGTGGTGATATTGAGCACGGCGGACTGTAACAGAGGGCCAAAGACCGCACCGGGACAAAATGTGACGACGTGTAATCCGGTTTTCTCTGCATATTCCAAGGCCATCCCTTCAGCTACCGACTTGGCAAGAGCATACCAGAACTGCCAACACAAAGAAGTGAATAATCTAGTCCCTAACAATGGAAACTAACTAATTTATGCTTCAACGGTGTATTTCTAATAATAAAATCTCTATGAAGAGTTGGTGTATGAACGCGTTATTTAAACAGCAATGATGACCTCATTTTCCTTGCAGAACTCATTGTCATACCAACAACTCTCATCCTTTAGTTTATCTGGAGGCCAGTTCGGGTTCAAAACAACAGCAGCGCCGGATGAGACTACAATGAGTTTCTGGACGCTCATAGCAGAGCAAGCCTTGAGTAAATTCATAGTGCCATTGACAGTGGGAGCCATCATCTCTCTCTGCATTGTTTGAATTTGGGACCTTAACAATGAGTTGCTCATTTGTCTAACAAATAGTGAGCTTGTACCTTGTACTCATCTAACTTTGAGCTCGTGCGAAGCATATTTTTGTCTTAAGAAAGTGTTGTTACCGTTGAATCTAACGTTGTTGTAGGTATACATAAGAAATAATGAATTCTAGTCGTTAAATGGTAAAAAATAATTCCCTTATTCCCTAATTTGTACCCATCGTTTGTGTTTTTTTCCGAAGGTTACCCGATCTTATAAATTGACTCATTCTGTCAAAGTACTTTGCACATTCTAATAAAGTGACATGCCAAACAGGCAGTGGCAGAGCTACAACATTTAGCACCACGGTGCCTACCGGTGCATTAAAAGGGAAAATCATCTTTTGGGGGTGTATATGTGGTGAAAATTTGCTATTTTACCAAGAAAATTTATCTTACCCGGTGTCCAGTTCATCCCCTTGGCAACACCAAGCTCTGCCACTGCTAACAGGTTGGACAACCAGCTTGTATGCCAGGACAAACATTTGATTAATAATTGAATAAGCTCCTCCCAAACATGGAAAGATTATAACTCACACCCACTATACTTATAATCGAGATTTTTCATCCAAAACATGCTTAAAAAGTTTGTATTTCATATTTACAATTCTGGTTCTGGTTTATAGTGATATTACAATAGAATGACTGTTCATGTCAACGCCACTACTGCACGGGCTGGTAGAAGTAATATGTCCTCTTGAATTCTTTTTTTGAACGACAACATATGGAAACCTCTCTTTCAAACCCCCCAAGAGAAAAATCTTTCAGCATTTTGGACGACATGCTGGCAATTCCTATCACGAAGGAGCATCGAACTGAATATGCACAGTTATTTTGTTGTGGTTGAGATCGCCCTTACGAGAGAAAAGAACGAGGCAAACCAAAATGATTACACCTTGCTCATCATCTACCATCCGTTGGGTTTAGTTGTAACCCCTAGTAAAGGTGCAGAGGTAGAAATACAGCAACTAAATCATCTGTATTAGGTGAGAGAAAAGGATCAGAGGCTTGACTTTACAGAACCATTATAATTGAAAAT
This sequence comes from Poa annua, assembly GCA_026929855.1. Lineage (NCBI taxonomy): Eukaryota > Viridiplantae > Streptophyta > Magnoliopsida > Poales > Poaceae > Poa > Poa annua. Next base: position 93,270,645 of record CM049437.1, read on the forward strand.
GTACATCAGCCCATGTAGTTCACCACAGTTTATTGCCCCATCTTTATTCATACACAAAAGATACAACCAGCGTGCTCGAGCATCTTGGCCGAATGCTCTTGCTAACAGTTCTGGGAAGTGAAAAAACAAAAAGAGCTCAAGTGTGTTGGTTCAACAATACAGGAGATAATATTACAGAAGTCGTCGTGACCAAGAAATCTACAAATAACGTATGCTCAACTGACTCGAAAGAATGGGATCTGACTATATATAATAACTACAGCAAAACGGCCAGAAGTTTACTGTGCATTTATTCAAGCGCACTTGGGAAAGTACCGAATTTCTTAACAAAGACCAGATCAGTTGGTAGCATCTCTGCTGTAGAACTGGTCCAATGTCTTCGCGGGGATACGGTGGAGAAGCTCGCGAGGGAATATGCGAAGCAATGTCCATGCTAGATCAAGCGACTGGAAGATGTTACGAGTATCATATGCTCCTTGTGCCACAAATTTCCTCTCAAATTTGTCAAGGAATTCTAGATAAAGCTGGACAAGTGATAAAGAATAATATATTAGCATTGTTACTTCTACAAAGACCATCAGCCCATGGATTAATTTGCTAGCAAGTAGTAACATACCAGATCTTCAGAAGAGAGTGCCTCCTCTCCCACAACAGCCTTCATGGCCTGGACATCCTTTCCAATAGCATAGTTGGCATAAAGCTGAACAGAAAACAGTAGGTGTGATTCTTCTGGAAGTTATCCTTGGGACTTGAAGGAAACCGAATATATGGTGTTCAAACAAGAAGTACCTGATTCGACACATCTGAATGGTCTTTACGGGTCATACCCTCGCCAATAGCACTCTGCAAGAAATATTGATAATTCTTAGAACTAACATCTGGGCAGAATCCTGATAGCATCTTACAATTACGGACTCAGTTTTGAAAAGCAAAATTTGACAAGACAACTCACCTTCATCAACCTAGAGAGAGATGGAAGGACATTGATGGGTGGGTATATCTGAAAGTACGATGACATCACGTCAGAAGATATTATGGTTGAAAAAAGGAAGGAAAAGAAAACAACTCCAAGCTTTGGTTCCCGAGTAAGTCAATACGAAAATTAATACAAGTGCAAATGATGGTAATAACATAATATATGAAGCTGTTGCCTTTGCCAATTTAATAGAACATGCAAAAGCACCTGTCTGTTATGGAGCTGTCTGTCAATGTATATCTGTCCTTCAGTAATGTACCCCGTGAGATCAGGAGTTGGATGTGTGATATCTGTTTAAGAAGGAAAAGAGCACTGTGTCAAACAGTGAACAAAATTAAATGTGTGGTAAGTATATTTATCTCAAAAGCAATCAGACGTGCAGCAAACTCATTAATATACAGACAAGTGTGTTGAGATACTAATGCTCTGATGCTCAACTACTGCATATACTTCATTATGTCACACTAAGCAAAATGGTCAAAACACTAGTTCTATCAGATGCTATATGATGATTTTAACCCATTAGACAGCAAGTTTACAGAATGTTCAGACGAAAATCCTAATGGTAATGTATAACTGATATGTACATAGCGAGCAATTCATTACTTACCATCATTAGGCATAGTTAGAATGGGTATTTGGGTAATGGAGCCGGTTCTTCCTTCAATACGCCCAGCACGCTCATAAATGGTTGCCAGATCAGTATACATATATCCAGGATAACCACGCCTACCTGGGACCTCTTCTCGGGCTGCCGATACCTACACATAAGCACGATTTCCATCTAGGGTTATTATGCATAAAAAAAGAGATGGCAGGAATTGCCATTTTATTACAGCTGAACACAGAAGTAGCCAAATAAAATAAGAGGTGCAATACGACCCAAGTCAAAGATCTTCCAACTTGCTAGATAGAGAAAACTACAGAACAGTCTTGGAAGCTAATAGAAATGTCAAGGTTCTGTTTACAACACTACTTGTCCATTTGGGGAGTGGTATAATGATGATCAAATGAAAACAAGAGAATCTCAGCACCAGATTCTGACCAAATTTATATCACTTCTGGAATGTTTTCATGTGAAATGTATACATACATTTCAATACTGCATTATGTACATTTGACTTAAAATGCAACTTCTCTTTTTTTCGTTCTTTCTAAAAGTAAAGTTTGCAATTACATGTATGACATGTTAGTGTGGAGTATGGATATAAGACATATTAACTCTTCCCCTAAATCATTAATTATTCATGCCACTGGAAAAAATATGAGGACAGAAAGTAACTCCCAAGGAAGAGGTGACGGATTGGGAAATGCTTTTCCCTGAAATTGAGTTCTCAAAGTAGTCGATGAAGCAAATATCAAGTGCAATACCTCACGAAGTGCATCTGCATATGAACTCATATCCGTCAAGATGACAAGCACATGCTTCCCACATTCATAAGCCAAATATTCGGCTGTTGTTAGCGCAATTCGAGGCGTGATGATACGTTCAATCGTGGGATCATTTGCCTGAAAGATAAACAGGAGGGGAGTGTTACTAATATGCTTTGCTTGTGTTGTCACAGTAAAATTTTGTTAAGGGGACATATTGTGTCGCAACATAAAAGATCTGGTTAGCAAGTATAATGTAAGTACCAAGTTCAGAAAAAGGGTGACCCTCTCCATTGAACCGTTCTCTTCAAAATCACGTTTGAAGAACTGGGCTGTTTCCATGTTCACTCCCATGGCGGCAAACACAATAGCAAAATTGTCATCTTCACCACCACCCTGGCACGTCAAGAAAATTAGATCAATTAACAAGCACTGATTCAGCAACGATAAATAAGGTCTCATGGGCAAATTCGAACATATTATTACCTCTGCGTGCTTGCCTTTCTCCAACCTCTTGACAAGACCAGCCTGACGGCAAATCTGAGCAGCAATTTCATTATGAGGAAGCCCAGCAGCAGAAAAGAGAGGAATCTTTTGCCCTCGAGCAATGGAGTTCATGACATCAATGGTAGATATCCCTGTCTGAATCATCTCCTCAGGGTAGGTTCTCTCACTTGGGTTAATGGAACTTCCTGAAATAAACATGAGTACATAATTATCAGAAGTGAAAAGTGAGGACAATCATACTGTGTGTGTCCTATCATGATGAACGTACAAAAAGTCACGAGGTTCTTGCAGAACAGTGTGCCTGAAGTGAGAAAGCACTTACCAGAGATGTCCAAGTAGGCCTCAGGCAATATCGGGGGGCCATTATCAATAGGTTTTCCAGAACCATTAAAAATACGTCCAAGCATATCAAGCGAGACAGGAGTTTTCAAAACCTGTCAGAGAAGTAGAATACATAAGTATGCAACAAAAAGTAGCAACATCTCATATTTATATACACATGGAGAAGGCGGGCATTGTTTTAAATTTAATTCCGAAAGTTCACCATGGCTATCCAATTATTCAGTTCCAATGCTATGCAATTGTGATGCCTTAATAAACAATAAACCATGACTTAACAATGTCAAGAATGAATATGCTGTCCAGTTGTCCCTATCACCAGTTCATGATGCTAATACTGGACAGTTGAAAGTGTTGTCCTATTAGAGAACACTTAAGCAGTATGCTATCAGGAGATAAAAGGACAAGCAGAGACTCATGAATACAAGTACCTCGCCTGTGAACTGAACAGTAGTATATTTGTTGTCTATTCCTGAAGTGCCTTCGAAGACCTGTATGATCATGCATTTCAGATAAAATAATACAGTCTAAGTTTACTCTTTTTAGTCACAACAACACAGAATAGAAAAAATTAACTAACCTGCACAACGGCCTTTTCACCATCAACTTCCAGAACTTGACCACGGCGAGTGGTGCCATCTCCCAGTCGGATGTTTACAATTTCCTGGTATTTAGGGCCCTATCGACCGTAAAGAGAAAAATGAAATAGTGAGAAAAGTGTGCTACTAGAACAGTCTAGTAAAAAAGCGGGAATATGCTAACACATGCAAATTTTAGAAAAGCATACACACCTTTACTTTGTCCAAGATAACCAGAGGTCCTGCCACACCAGAAACGGTCCTGTACTCTGCATAAGTAAATATTTAGTAAACAACCATCTTTGTTAAGTCATCTGACAAGAATGCTTTTGTAAATGGACTAACAGCAGTACAAGTACAAGGGCTTTGATCCATATGCCATTGACAAAATAGATGGTACTTTGCGAAACATAAATTTCGAATATGAATAAAATTATCAAAATAAACAAATACGCTTTTGTGACCGTGTTATGTATTACATCTGATGATCCATTATCTTGTAGCCTAAGCATGTTTACATATATGGTACAGAGCATCTCAAACATGAGGTTTGCTTCATTTTCAATCAACAAGCAATCCATCCCCCAGGTCCCCACATAAGCCGGCGCGTGTTGATGCAACAATGCAAGTGCACGCCAACAGACAGACGACCAGATGCAATGAGCCAATGACACAACGCTGCCACAGCTGGGCACACAGAACAACATTATAAGGAGACATTGCACGAGCCTAGTTGAAAGACTCACCCATGCCGATCTCCAGGGTGCCCTCCTCCATGTCGGCGCCGTCCTTCACCAGACCCACGCTGAACCCACCGAAGAGCAACCTGCGGAGAGCAACATCGACGCACCCATCATCAGAACGACGGAGCAGGCAAACCGATCCGCGTTTCTCCAAACAAAACAAAAAACGAAATACAGGAAGCTCGCTGCCAATCGCGCTCCCAGTTCCGGCGAAACGCTCGAAACGCGGGACCTCCGCCCGATCCCTCGACCCAGATCTAGCCAATGGGAGCAGATCTCGATCCCGATCTCGGGTTCGAGACCCGTAACACCGTGGCGGGCGGGACCAACCTAATCTCCCGCCGCGCGCGGGCAATTGGCCGGGCCGGGCCGCGGCGCGAGCGAGCGAGCTTCCCGGACTAGGCAAGGGGAGAGGGGACGACGCGTGCGTACCTCGGGTCGAGATCGGCGGGAGACGGCGGGGAGCGGGAAGAGGAGGAGGAGGAGGTGGATCGTGTGGGCGACGACGAAGCTGGGAGAAGAAGAGGAGGAGAGAGGAGACAGGAGGGCAGCCCAGGAAATTAATTAATGCGCAGAAAATTAATGCAATCGTTCAGAGACGGGAGACCGTTTTGCGAACCTGCCCTGCTGGAATAACGATTTGACAAATACCTCCACATCGCCAGGATCTCAGGCACGAATCGGCCAGCATATAAAATGGTGATACTGAATTCGGGTTTCGGAACAAGAGCGAAAAGAGGAATGCTATTTTTAGAAAATCTTCTTTTTTAGATGGAACAGAGAACAGACTCATTCCATTAGGAAATCTTGAGTGCATCAGCTCAACTACCATCGTAACCAACGAACCGGCGGTTTTTTGTTGGCTAAAGTAGCAACATGTGTCAGTTATACTTTTGGATTTTCCAACAATGTGATGGACGAATCATGGGAATTGGTAAATGCTCCCTCCGTTTCATAGTGTAAATTGTTTTAGATGTAACACATATTATATAGATTTAAATTAAAATGAGTGTACACTTAAACATGTCTAGATACATGTGCGTACATATAAATGTGAAAAATGGTTAAAACATCTTATATTATGGAACGAAGGGAGTAAACCCGAGGAAATTGATTCATAATAGAATGTCATTATTCAGTTTGTTCATCCGGCTTTCAAAAATATTGTTGTTGAAGGTCTCTGCTGAGTGAACCAAATCTCATCTTGTTTCAAATATATGGTTGTCTAACATTACCTTTATGAAAACTTTGTAAATCTTAATGATATTTTAAAGCTCTTAGCTAAACACCTAACTATTCTCTTCTACAAGCCCTCTCTATATAACCTAGAGCCAAAAGTTACACTAAGTTCCATGCCTTAAACAAGTATAATTTAAGCGACCGTGGGTTTGAAAAACAATAGAAACAAAAAGATAATTTAAAAAATGTATTTGATGTGTCAAAATAACGACAGAGTTAACATAGAAAACAAAGAAAGCTTAAAAAATTGATCCATAAAGTAGACACACCATTTCACATGAAATAAGATATATATATCCCCTAAAATGACATGTTTGTGTGACAGAGATACTTGCAAACACTTTCCAATATACTTTAGTTCTATTTTTTGTTTTAAATTAAATTGTTAATATGCTGCTGGACCACGGGATGGTATGATCATGTTCTGGGACCATTGCTACCTGGCTTATCCATTTTCGAAAGGCCGTGACTTAAGGCATATGAAGCCATGTAAAGGGTAATACAATCAAGCCTGATATGGATTTAGGTGCGGGTTCTTTTTGGAATGGTACACCAGTTAATTAGTCCAAGCAGGACATATGCTAACATGTGGCCCTACATGCTTTCTCCCCCTGGCAAAGGAGGCACACATGTAGAATCCGTGTTCTTTTATTTTTAACTCTCTTCAGCCAATTGAAGACCTTGAAGACCCCCGCTGGTTCTGAGTTGTTTACTTGTATATAATCGTGCACCGAATCCTTTTTTTACCAATACAATGGCACTGATGTGATAATGTAAGTACATACTTACAATGGTATGAGTAGAAACTAAGTGTTTTATTGAGTATTGGTAGATCAAGAAACTAAGAGGACTTGATGCCTCTCTTTCACTAAAAATTATATAAAAAATGTAACTCACATAGAAATTATAGGTTCAAATAAGAAATGATACATGCCTGGTCAACTAGAGCTATAGTTCAATTCCGCAAAAATATGTTTGGCTAAATTTCTCTTGAAATTATATAACATCCGGACAGGTTGTATTTCAGACAAGCTCTCAGTTTATGCCCAGGCAGCTAGCCAAATTGCCAAAAAATAAAATTCGCAACAATCATATATTCGTATTTCTCAGGGCCCGTCCATAGCAGTTTTAGAGCAGCTCTAGCAGCTACCTTATCACGCGAACTGAAAACTAACGAGTTCATTTCACCAAACAGAGCGTTTTCAGTTCGAGAATCCCATGGGCAGAGAAGACACTGGATCGTAAACTGAACTTTATAAAATTTGCACTAACGAGAAAAATTCAGACAAAGTTGCAGCGATGATCACATTCAGAGAAAGACAGAGTTCATATTAAGCGATCATAGTCGCAAGAAGTGAGTCCAGCTCACTTGGCTAGTGGAATGGATGTACAACCCAGTCACCCAGGTTCAAGTACTCACGGGTGCGAATTTGGGTTCTTATTATTTATAAAAAAACTCGCTGTGGGGGCTTCCCCCACCGCTTTCCTTTCAAAAAAAATATCATAGTCGCTAGGATCATAGCGATCATAGTCGCATACGTAGCAAAAAAACCGTGCGCATCTACTGTGGCGGCGCATCTACTTACGTCGGCTACCTACCCGCCACGCGCTCCTCGGCGCTGCTGGACCGCCTCCTCCTCCGCCTTCAGGCGCTCGATGAGGCGGACGACCTCCTCGAGCTCGGCATCTTCCCTGGTAACCTCGCGGAAGGGGGCACGCTCAGCGGCGATCCAAGGGAGGGTGTGCGCCTCGGCCTCGTCGGAGGCGAAGAAGTCGCCCTCGACGACCATGTCATCGTCTTCCTCCTCGGATTCCTTGGAGGTGAACGACGGCGGCGATAGCGGCGTCGGCTGCTGCTGCTGCTGCCCGTACCCGAGGAGGAGGCATTGGCGCCACCGTAGGCGTACGGGTCGAGGGCTGGAGGCACCTACGCCCCCAGTTGGTCCAGTGTTGGGCGGCATGCTTCTTCGAGACCACCGAGCGGCTTGCTTGGAGCTCGGCGCTGCTCTTGAGGCGCCGGCCACGGGTACCGTAGCACGGCGGGACGGGGTCCATGGGAGGGCGGCGGAGCGATTGGAGGTGGTGGGGCGGCGACGCCGGATTTGGTGGCTGGAGGTTGGCCGGCGGCGACAGATATCGCAAGCGCACGTGGCAGAGAGGATAGGGTTTTAGTTCGGGTCCGGGCGGGGGAGCGGAATATATACCGTGCCTTGCGGGCTTTTCTCGGGGCACCGTACTGCGTTTACGGGCCGGCACCGGTTTACGGGATCTGCACGACACACAAAACCGAGCGTGGCCCGTATGTCGCCGGAATTTCTCGGTTTTGGGCCTGTTTATGGTAGCTGCTAGAGCTGCTCTTAGCAGCACTACCAGCCCAAACAAAACAAAAAACCCTAATGGGCCCTTAAGTTTCTCGAAATAGGAGGAGGTATCAACCCTTTGGCAGTTATTAAGTTCAGATATAGATTACCTGATTTTCAGATTCATCTAAAAAACTGTTCTGCCACCACGTCAAAAAAAAAAAAAACATGTTCTGCCACTGGTGCATCCTGAGTTTCTCACTAGTGACTCCGCATCTTTTTGGGCACATATTGACATCGCCGTATGACCGCCAATGAGAGCCAAGGAAATCATATGTTGTTACATGCCGTCTTCCGTCACATTATCTAGACTTAACTTTTGTAATCTCAAAACCTCCTCGAAAACAACGTTAGCCAACTTGCCAGGAACAACAAAAATGCGCATATGGCAACAACAATGGCATCTTGGCACCTAGCACCATCCACCAACACGCAATCCTAGGATAGTAGCCAAGTCAGTTTATTAAGAACTACGCTCCGATGCGTCTATAAGAGCATCGGCTTCTTGCTGGAGTGATCCGATCGATCGATCGAGCCAAGGCCGGCCATGGCGAGCTGCTTCTGCGGCGGGAGCGCGGCACGGCGTCGGGGACAGTGCGTGAAGCTGGTGTTCCCCGGCGGGCACGTGGAGTTGCTGGACCGCCCGGTGCTGGCGGCGGAGGTGATGGCGCAGCACCCGCGGTTCTGCGTCGCCCGCCCCGACGTGTTCCGGGAGCCCGTCGGCGCCGTGGCGGCGCCGGACGCCATGCTCCACCTCGGGCACAAGTACTACGTCGTGCCCAAGAGCACCGTCCGGAGGCTTCTCAAGTACTCCTCCTCGTCCTCCTCCTCCTTCCACGGCGCCGGCAGCGTGTCGCTGAGGAGGCACCTGGCGAGGCCAGACGGCCATGACAGGGCCGACGGAAAGAGGTGGTTCGGCTGGGCGGTTGGCCGGACCGGAGCCAAGCCGCTGCAGAGGCCTCCTCGGGAGCGCGTGAGCGATGGCGGTGAAGGGGACGTGGTCAGGGAGGTTGGCGTGGAAGTGGTAAGAGAGAAAGGGAAGCGTGTGAAGAAAGGGGGATCGCCGGGACGGCGACGGCGGCTTGCCTCGCCGGCGGACTCGGCGTCCTATTCCTGGCAGCCTAGCCTTCACAGCATAACTGAAGAATAACCATGCATGTATGCGAGGGAATGTGCTGTATCATGCTGGTGATTCTCACCGTTTAATTCTGGATGCTCGAAGCTAGCCCGTGATCTTTTTATACAGACTCGAAATTTCCATGGACCGTACAGTTTGTTGGACGAAACAAACTGCAATGAAGATTCAATAACGAATTACGCACTGCCTCTGGTTTAGTACAAATTCCTGTTATGCAGTGCAAAAAGAGTTGAGCAACCGTTCTAATAGTATACAGACATCCAATCCAATCCAATCCACTGCATGCTGGGCATAAAGATCTGAGCAAATTGTTCAGGTTAACCATTATCCACTATACACCTGTACCAGACTGCAATCTCGTTTGGCTAAGTTCTGAAGAGCAGCCCGTTCAAATACCACAGTTCATACTTCACATCCTTCTCCTTGGTGTGAGATATACATACAGCGGGTGGAGCTTGTAGCTCATGAGCTGGACGGTGTCAACATTGTCCTCGTCGCCCTCCTTGAGCCTCCAGGCGAACTCCTGCACGAACCGCGCAATGGCGGTGCACGAAATGTTTGCCACCTGCACGACACCCGGGCAGGCCCTCCTCCCGGCGCCGAAGGCCATGGTCTTGTACATGTCCGTGGACTCGAACTTCCCATCCAGGAACCTGTCCGGCCTCCACTCCTCAGGAGCCTCCCAATCGTTCTTGTTCATGTTGCATCCGTACAGGTTGATGATGATCTGGCACAGTTGAGCAATGGTTTCAAAACTCCATTTCCAGCAGGCAAAACTTCATGTGTCATCATGGTTTCTGACTGTTCATGTAGCTCCATGCCATTTCTGTGGTCAATTACCTGTGTTCCGGCTGGGATGTTGTAGCCGGCCAGTTTGGTGTTCTCATGGACGAACCTTGGAGGTACTAGTGGAGCGGGAGAATGAAGCCGCAGTGTCTCGTGGAACACGGCATTCAGGTATACCAGCCGAGGCAGATGATCCTCGGTGACTGTCTCGTCACCGCAAACCTCCTGGATTTCCCGGAAAAGGCGATCCTGACGAGCCAAGAAAAATCTGGCTAACATAATGAGAATACAAAACCGAGAATCGTCGACCGTAGTAAGTTCCAGCAGCGCTTGCCTGTTTTTCAGGGTTCTTGGCAAGCTCATACATAGCCCACTCAGTTGCAACCAAAGTTGTATCTGCAGCCTCTATGAGTTCCTCCCACACCAGCATCGTCAATTGCTCGTCTGTCAGCGTGTTCTCTGCCACCAAGAAGTCCAGATACGATGCCCTTGCCTGCACATCAAAGTTTTTCTCTGTCAGGACGATCAATGAACATAGGCCAGTTGCAACGCATCTGTTCATTTGTGTCAACCTCGCCACGCGCAATTCTTATCTTCTGTTGCTGGAGCAAGGCCCGCATCACCGCGGTTCGCCTATTTTCCGTGGTATGAACTCTTGTTTCGAAGCTCCTGTTCGGGATCCAGCTGAGGTATGGGAAGAAGTCCCTCCAATCAACCTCAATTGCACACATCATCAAGTCAACCACAGTGATCTGGTAGATTTCATCCTTGGATATCTCCCTCCCGAACTCCTCAACATAGACTGAACTCACATCCTCACCTAAGCTCTGAAATTCTAGTGTGCATTCTCAAGATCAGAGATTGCAGTGTGCATTCCGACAACACAAAAGTATGGCACTATGTTAAATCGCACATGTGGGGTTTGTACACTTACCTGGATCAGCGACAAGCGAAATAACTCATTCTTGAAAACTTCTCTGAAGTTCAGAGGAGCATGTGGGTCGTCAGTCACCAACTTATGGTAAGCGCTTAACATGTTATCGATCATCATGTCTCTTGTGTTCCGAAATTTTCTCTACATTATTTCAAGCATGTCATTGTTTGACCTTAGTTAACCGAAATTCTAGTGGTGGTGGCAAAACTATATAGTTTTGAAAGTCTTGTGTCTTATACCTGAGCAGAAGAACCTAAGGCGCCTGCTATAACATAACGCTTCACCATTTTGTGGAAGTCATTGTAGTCACTTGTAGCAACCATAGTTTTATCATGTGTTATCACTGACATGACTTTAGAAAGCTTTCGAGTAGATATCGATGAGAATTTTGCAACCATTGCCTGCAAATACATGACATATAAATATTTCTCGTTATATTTTGGTACTTGCACACGGAACTAAAATATGCAATTTTTTCACAACACTAAAATATGCACTTTCACACTACTAGGATTAGTGTTATACTTTCATGACCTCCAATGCAATTTACTCTACAAACTCCATGGTTAGATGGCATTTTCTGTCTTTACCTCCTTGGCTACTTCTGTCGAGTTGAGCACAACTACGGAAGAAGCCCCGGTCCTTATGGTATATATTGGCCCATAAATATCAGACCATCTTGCAAAGGTCTTATGTGGCTTCTTTTCTCTCAGCTGATGCAGATTTCCAATGAGAGGAAAACCGGGAACACCTGCAAGATCAATCAAATAAAACGAAATAGACTTGAGAATTACTTTTTGCCTTGAAATATAATTGATCCAATTATTTGAAGGGCATTACTAATTTACTATATATTTGAAATTTGTTTCTTTGATATATCGTCCGGACAGTATATAATCCAAATCACAAATAGGCAATCACATATCTAGAAATATACAATGACTGTATGTAAATGAAAGGAGATTCTTCAAATTTCATTGTTTTGCGAGGAGATAACCTAAATTTCTTGGTTATTGTTATTCTAAAAAGATACGGAGTAGATATTATCGTGTTACTGTGTGACAGTTCACCTATGTCGCCCTAGGGGGCCAGCCATGCATCATCAGAATGCCATTGGTTAGTTGCTAGCACAATTAGTTAAACTCCAATTTCCTTAAAATAATCTCCCAGTGAGATGCAGCTTCTGAAGACGATTAAATGATTAATTAATGGAGATATCCCGTATGCAAAAATCAAAATTGACGTTGGACTTTCACAAGCAGAGAAAAAAAGGAAGATCCTGCGCTTTCATATCTCTATCTCTAAGGGAGGAGGCCATGCAACCATAGGTAGGGACTGGTTGCTCCACTGAAACATTATATATTTGTTCTCATTTTTGCAATATAAAATATGTTCGTTTTCAGTTGTTGTGAGTCATTTTCTGAATTGCAACCCGGTTCATGGTGGTACTCATTTTTATCAGGGTCGTCCTAATTTAGGTCAATAAAGGTGCTTATCCATGGCCCTAATCTACATAGCAGCACAAACAATCGATGCTACAAGTATCTGTTTAATTGTTGGTGTTATTGGTTTAAATTAGCCCACAAATGCATATGGTATATTGATTATATTGTTTTGGGACAACATGATTAGTTGGAGAGATGTCAAGCTTTTGGTATATGAATGTAAAGTGTCGGCGCTACAACGCCTTGAATCTCTAATTAATTTGCTGCTTCGTATTTTTTTTCTATACTTAGCCGAGCTAAATAAATCATGAGTGTTCTACTAAACAATTTCCATCTCTATTCAGTTCACCCAGTACATACTGAGTTCAGGTCTCATGCAGATGGACCATTTTAATATGCATACACCGGATCTATTATTATACATTTCACCCGGTACATGATTTTATTTAAATTTGCATTCCATAATACTAGGTCATACTTACGTTGTTGATTTCTCTTTACTGATATGTTTTTTCGAGAATAACGGGGGGAATAAATTCCCACCGCTTGTTTCATTCACCGAAAGTAGCCTGGCGGGCCATGTTCTTACAACAGGAATAGCACTTGTACAGGGGGATACAGAGGAAGAGAAACAACGAAAAACAGGGGAAAATACAACAAGAAGGGGGGGACATCAAGAGCCACCAAGAGACACAAGAGGTGGGAGTGTTGTCGAGGGATCACAATGCCAAGACTCGTCAATCAGCCTCACGCACCACACCGGCATGTGACTCGAACCCCACGGCACAACTCAGGAGCACCACCATCATCATCGGATCGGAGTGTCAAGCCTAGCACCTAGCACTATCCTAGATAGGGAGCTCCGCCACGGACATCGAGACGAGGCAGGTGGGGGAGACATACATTGTGTCATCCAAGAGCAAAGGTGAGTCGAGACGCCACCAAAAGCACGAAGCTCCCACACCGCAACACCAACCAAGGGAGGGTCTTGGGCAAGCACAACAACGAGACCGAGACCACGCGAAGGCACGCCGAAGAGAGAACACACCACCGTCGGCCCCAAAACGGCCGCACCACCACCAGAAAGCTCCGCGCCGACAACCCACTCCAAAGATGAAGCCCCCAGGAGGGAAACGACACCAAGGCGTCATCATCATCCGATCACAAGATCAAGGGTTTCCCCCGGAGCTGCACCGACATGCGACAGTGTGTGGTAGCAGACAAGTGATGCCACAAGAAGGTATACGACGGCCGCAGCCGCCGCCATCACTGGGCTTTCGCCCTAGCTACCCACACACCAAGCGCCGCCATATCAATCCAAGTTGTTGCCGGCAAGCCAACCATCCACCATCCACCACCACCGCAGCCACCCGCACCTCGCGGAGACAACCAGTGGCCACACTGCAACGAAGGAAAGCTAATCCAACACAGGCACACCGAGAGCAGGACCACCGGACGCAGCACTCCCGCTGATCCATACCGAGCACCATGCCGGCAAGGAAAGAAGGAGCGCCACCCGTGGCCACGATCCACCACGGAGCATGACCGAAGACCTGCACCAGACGCATCGATGCGCACCCCGCGTGTCACACGGCCGCCGGCGACAACAGATTAGCCACCGACGCCACACCTCGCAGATCCACCGAGCATCATCGAGGTGGCGACAGTACCCCGAGTCCGGGATCAACGACCAGACCGCCGGGGCGCAGAGCACGGAGGTGACCAAAAGCCGTGCATGGCGAGCAACAGGGCCTCACGGTGCCTGCCTCAAACAGGAGCGCGGCGGCCCTCCAAGCCAATCGGGGCCCCGACGGGCCCGGAGAGCAAGGAGCTGCAGCCGCACCTCCAGGACCTCCTCCACAGCCCACCACACCGACTGCCTCCACCTCCGCCTTGACGACCGCCGCGCGCCGACGAGCACAGCAGCGCCGCCCTGCGCGACCTCCGAAGGCCCTCGGCCCCGCGCGAGGAGAAGACCGTCGAGGTCCGCCTATAGCCCCGCCGTCTTTGCCGGCCAGGGCGCCGCCACCGCCGCCGGCAGCGGCAGCGGCCAAGGTGGCCCGGAGACGAAGGTCTTCGCCTGGAGTATGGGGTGCCTCCGGAGCCCCCCAAGCGAGGAGCCCGGAAGGAAGGGGAAGAGGGTGGGGGAGGGGATGCGGGGGAGGAGGTGGCCGGCGGCGCGACGGACCTGATATGTATAACTACTTTGTTATCTTACAGTTTATGAGATGTATCTATGCATTTGCATATGTACCCACCGGAAACACGGTGATCTTAATCTTACCATGAATTTAGAGAGTTGTTCCGTGTGAAAGGTAATTTTTTAAATTATTTTATCAGCCCATAGCAAACACACGGGCATTTTACTAGTATGAGTAAAACAGGGAAAGGGGCTGATCAACAACAGAACCGAGACACCGCAGCAACACACATAAGTCATAATCGGGGGAATTGAAAAACAAGATTAGCACACTGTCGGCCGCCGGGCACTCTGACAATAGTCGATTGGATCGGTGGTGAGAGGACTCACCTGGGGGCGTGTTGTTGCGGTCCTTGTGCCATAGCGCGACGCCGGCGGCCTTCGCGGCGAGCGCGGCCAGAACGCCGACGGCTGCCGCGAGAGCGGCCACCGCGCCCCAGCCGGCCGCGGGGAGGGCCAGAGCCTGATCCATGGGTGTGCTCGGGTCAGGCGAGGCGAGGGCCGCCCCTCAGGCAGTGCTGGCTGGTGCGGAACCGGAACGGGGCGTGCGACTGTGGGAGGAGGAATCGGTGTTCAGAGGTGGCGACTACAATGCTGGCGGTGGTCTCGCGCCTCAGTTTATTCGGCGACGGCGTCATGGCCTCTCGGGATCGCGAGTAGCGGTTATCTGACACTCAACAATACTCCTTTTTTTGCGAAACAATTAACAAATACTCCTTGATTAGCATCAGCACTTGACAAAAAGCACTCCATTACCGCCGCACGTTCGTCTGCATATGCATCCGCGCTTCTTTTTCCTCTACCGAGATCTGCTGCCGCGAGCTTTGTTAATCGGAGCGTCGCTACCCGATCACGCCAGCCGCTTACGGTAGAAAAAAAAAAAGAAATTATCAAGAAATTAAGTGACGAGCTACTGAGAATCTAGCTAGCGCTTCAAGTTTTATATTATCAAGTTGCATCGTGATTTGTTCACCATTGTTACAAGTTGAGTCGTAACCGTGATTTTTTCAGCTGTATGCAGCTGATAAAAATATTTGCACTGTTCATTTTGCTTGGTGAATCTAAAGGCAACAGTTAGCTTATCGTCTCTAGCATATTTTTTCTACTAGATAAAACCCCACGCGTTGCAGCAGGACATATGCTGCAATATGTGGAGAAGGTACAACATGAGGCGGACACACACATGTGTAATGGCCGAATGAAAGTTTTGACCCAACAAAACATGAGGCCAAATTTTGATAGGGCGATCCTTACTTTGGTAGAACCTGGGAAAGGTTGAAAAAATAACGCACAGCAATGGAAGCACAATTTTGTAAAGCATTAAGGCTGCACCTTGCGCGCTGGATCATTCATCACCCGAGTAATCAGCCATATGCACAGATATAACAGAATCAATATACCATTCAGAAAGCCATATCTGTAGGGCTGGATTGGGAGTAGCTGACGCTGCGAGAGCTCGTGGAGAGTGATTGCTTGAATTGGAGTCGTTTGTCTCGGAGGTGTACACGCCTGTACGGGCGACGACGGCACTGAGGGCTCTGAGAAGAAGGCAGATACCGTGTCCGTCGGGACTGAGAGACATAGACCACCACGTAGAAGCGCGAAGGGCTCTGGTGTGGATGGTGCCGTGGGGTGCCAGTTGCAGGCTTGCAGCAGCCATGGAGACGGCGGCCCGATCGGAGAAGGACGCAATAGGGAACTAACTATTTTATGGTGCACGATGGAGAATGAAGAGTCACCAGTACATGCACGTCTTCCTCGGCGGTTACAGGTTATCGAATCCTTTGTTTCTAAAGTTGGCGACTCAAAGAGATGAATGCTGTGGAGAAGACGGTAGACCGGCCACCAGCACCAACGACGCAACTCAAGTTAAAATCATTAGATGAGGTGGGGCAACTATTTGGGAACCAATATTTTTCCTTTGCTGAGGTGGCAAATGTGATGAGACGTGGCAAGCTAGCATTGCTCAAAAATGGTTGATGAGGTGGACAGTTTGCATGTCAAGAGAAATACACTTAGTGGGGATCTCCTATTTAGATAGAGAAGATTAGGAAAAAGACTTCTGATTTATTAATAATCACAGCACCAATCTCTAAACTCTACTACGATAAGTTTTGTTGAATTCGATGAGGAAGTGAGAGTGGCGAGGACTAGATCGTTCCTTCAACCCGCTTTAATGTTTGTAGTTGTTGCTAAGTAGTTTAAGAATCTATTTATAATTTTTAGTATGTTGTAATAAACAGACGGAAATCGTTGTACTAAAACCCCAATAGTTGAAGACATGAACAATAAACCCCAATGGTTGAAGCCATGACCAATAAAGAACAGTGCCGTGACACAGTTGCTACAATTATTAACGAGTGCTTCTAGATAGCAAATGAATTTGTAGTTGTAACCTTTATCCACATCCCTAAAGAATCAAATGAGGCAACTGATGAACTAGCGAGGCATGCTATCTCCTCGTCAGGTTTTAGTTAGATGATCCACCAGAATAAAGATTCTACATTAAAGTGGATGCACGTTGCACGAGTAGGTGTGCAACCTAGTCTTGCTATCATATATAAGTTGAGACATGAGAATCATTTGGTCAAGTTTTGAGACACAATATGCACGTTGCACGAGTACGAGTAGGTATTTACCTCCTCGGCGAGGTAAAACTCCGTGCCTATCTCGTTCCTAAGTTATCAATGCTACGCCCATCACATTTTCTCACATCGACTACTAGATCTATGGCTAATCAAGCAAACTTCTCTCGATAGTCAATCTGGTTGTTATGTTTTGAAATCTGCAGGCAGACGTATCAAAGTCTACGAGGTGGCCGGGTCGTGTGGATTTGTGTCTCACATGCGGTGTTGATGCGAGTGGTGCGAATCAGGGTGGTTGCCCCAAAGCCGGGGATAGGTGTTTTATCACGTTGGTGGACTAGCACCGTGTAAATAACGGGGTATCCTCTCTTGTGTGGTTTATCATCCCTTTTTCTCTCCTGTCTAAAAGAAAGATTTCGTTCCTCTTTCTGCCCGCATGACGTCATCCCGTTTCGTCCGACCTCTCCTTTTTCTCCCTTTTCGCATGTCCATCCCGCATTCGATCGCTTCGCTCTGGCCCCATCCCTACCAAACATGTCCATCCCCTCCCGCATCTGCTCGACCCCGCATTCGGCCCCTCTCTCACAACTTCTCTTCCACCGGTGGCCAGATCTGGCCGTCACCGCCTCTACTGCGCGGATTCTGAGATCACAAGCTACCCTAGACCATCCCAGTCACGACCCCCTCCCCAGATTGCGAGCAGGAGCAGCAGCACCACAGTTTCATGGAGGCCTGGCTCTGGCATAGGTGCCCGAGATCTGGGGATGGAGGCCCAGAGCCGAATTCACGGAGGAGGGACATCGACGTGACGTTCCCCAAGATTGACGCCAGTGTGGACGACGACCTCGCGGAGGCTTAGGACACGCAAGTTTCCTATCCTCCTCTTCTTCGTCGACGCCGTGCACAATGAGTTCTCTGATGAGACTTACACCGATCCAAACTGGACGCATCTGCATCCCTTCGCTACAGCAACAAGTAATGACACCGAAGGGGCTTCCTTTCTTTGCAGTGACTTTTTAGGCCGACACTTATTTTGCATGTTCTGTATTTGCATTATTCCTATTTTCTGTATGTTCACATGTCCCATGGAGAAAATCCAGGTTAATTAGTTGCTGACTATCTCAGTTTTTGCAAATAAATTAGTCACCCACTATCTGTTCATAGTTAGAACTGAAATGTATTCATAAGACTATTTTGTCTATCCTTAATGTTGTATAATACTATAATCTTTGTATCATCTGAAACGTGTGTATTGGATATCAATACGATGCTTGTTAATGTCTAGATCCCATGTTTTCTGAACTTGTTCAGCCATGAACTGCAACATATATAGTTTGTACATGCAACTCATATCTATTTATGCTGTAAATATTGTAGTTGCCGGTGAGGAGCTATCCGAGAATGAGGAGTAGAGGGACAGGGAGTGAAGATGAGGTGGATCTGTCCTCCCCTAGGCTTGCGGCCGCATGGTCTGGCATCCCTCTGCAATTCTGAAGCCGAGAGACTGCAAGCTGGTCGCTGGAGCAAGTCCTGCCTTCTTTTCTTGAATAGCATGATCATTCCACGAAGAGTGGGCCTTGCTCATGTATGTCAATGGATGAAGCATGCTGCTTTGTTTGCTTTGGATTATTGCTATCCACCTGCCATGAGAAAGCTGGTGTAGAATCATTTGATGTTATGATATATATCTGAAGCAGTCCAATATAAGTGAGAGTTATCAAGTCGATTAGCTCATTTGAGAATTTCACTATCTGCAGTTGTAGCAGCTACGAACGTGCCATCAGACCATCAGGTAACCATCTGTACTTAAGAATCTCTTCCTCAATTTTTTTGTAACACCTTTAATTGATTTATGTGTTAATGGTAGTTAAAGGGGATCAAAGATGACATTGCGTAGTATATGTTAACCCTGTCAAAATTGCTTAATTTGTGTGGTCTCAATTGCATAGACGGTTATATTTGGCACATCAAATTAATAACCGACTGCAACTTTACAAATGTTAATAACTAACTAATACTTCGTGCCTAAAAGCAAAACTGTTACCCAGGTGGTTAGACAACAGAAGTTACCCAGGTATATGCAAGAGTTTGATGTGGTGTCACAAGTCATTTAGACCAGACGACATGATGAGGATATATCGGTGGATTATGATGATTATACATGCTTACACTGGAAGGAAATATTAAGCCTAACCGATGATTATTATAAGGTGAACTCATTCCTAGTTGGACATGATACTTTGATTTATAAGAATGTTATACTACCTAAGTTATTGTGTTCTTGTATCATTAGGTTTGAGTTAATAGAGGGCATGGCGCATGGAGAAGAAGATGCGCGCGAGGAATGGAAATCATTGACAACCATCAAGGTGGCAAGCACGAGGGAGGCGAGGGAGGAAGTGGAGCCATCAATGAAGAGAGATTCAATTCGGACTAGCAGAAGTCACGAATTCGAAACAGTCAAGGTGTATTCATATGAAGTCCAAATAAAGCAACGAAGCACAGGTTGGAAAGGAAATTAAAAATCCTTTCCAACGGATCCGACCCCAAACGCCGGTTCGACTCGGACAAGCCTCGGTGACCAAAACAAGTCGACGGCTGTTTCCTGCCAGTTTCCAAATAGAGTCCTTTAAGTTAGGAAAGTTAGAGATATGGTTCTTTTCGACCACAACCCTAAGTTGGACGTCCAGCAGCCTTTATATAGGCTTGTAAGTCGTGGCTTTTAGGACAGATCACGTTTAAACATAAACTTGGATTGCTAAGCATTCATCTATATTCGAGTTCCTCTGTGTTGCGCTCAGGAATTCAACCTCTCCACTGTGTTGCGCTCTGGAGATTATTATCCGAAGTTTGAGTGTGATCTGTTGTTCCACTGGGAATTAGTAGATTGCAAAACCGCTTCGTGGTCGGCGGCTACGTTGCATCGGTGTGAGGCGTCGCGAATATCCATTGGGTTGAAGAGCTGTTGCATTGGCAACGGGGGAACAGCCGGAGAGTTCGTCGGATTCTCGCAAGTTATCTTCCACCATCATCCATCTACCCACCGCTCACTGAGAAGATCGGGCCACCCCTTATCATCTTGGTATCAGATTTCCAGTGTTTACTCGGTGAGCATCCACAAATCCATCTCGTAGTTGTAGATTTATTTTCGTCCTATCCAGAAAAAGCCATACAAAAAGATTAGGTTTTAGATTTTGCCATAGACTTAGATTGCAGCAGTTTGATTCATAGTTGCTGGTCAATTTTCCTTTGCGTAACTTTAATCTTGTCCAAGTCTAGGTTTAGGGTTCTAATCGTTTTGCTTTCTCTTATTGAATTCGGAGTCCAAAAACAGAAAATACCAATTTTCGTCCGTTTTTCCCGCGTGGACAGTTTCCGAGTACAGTTAGGTTTCTAAGTTCTGTTTGTTTCCAAATCTTCCGTTGTTATTTCTGTAACTTTGTTTAGCTTAGCCACTGCCTTTCTACAGCACGTGAGTAGGAACTTACCCATTGAGAATAGCAAATTTTCTTGTGCTCGACAGGCTGCTCTTTTGATCGGTTTTCTTGCACACTTTGTCTTAGCGTGTTTGCTCAAGTGCTCCTGTTTTGTTGTGGCCATAAATTTAAAATCAAAAAAAAAAGAGAAAAGAGAAAAGAGACGAGAGAAAAAGTGACAAAAGAAAAAAATTCAGAGAAGAGAAAAGAATCAAAGGCCGAAGTTCAAATTTCAGTTGAGGAGCTTGCTGATTGTGTTTTGTTGCATAGTTGAGCAATCTTGTGCCTGTCATTAGAGCCTTTTTGCTAGCATCTCTCTTGTGCATTTGCAACAACCAAGCATTACTCCGATATATCATATTTTGAGCTCAATTTTCAAAGTTGCTTTTGCCCCATTTATCTCCACCGTGTGAGTTTCCCTGTTGTGTCCGATCAGCACTAGGAATTGAACTGGTGTAGTTAGGTATCCCTACCAAGCTCCACTAAATACCCTGGTTTGCTGTGTGACGCATTGAAACCCATAATATTCGCTGCATCACATCCGTGCACGTACTGTCACTACAAGTGGTGAGCTTTTCTAATTCACTGTGGAACGGTAAGATCCACAATTTCTTTCGGTTGAGTGAGTTGAGAGTTTTCCACATATATACATATATGTTTGTTTTTCACTAACCATGGTAGTCAGTGCTATGGATACTTTGGAGACACGTCAATATCACTTCCTCCACCATAAATATTGTAGTGATACTTTTTGGGAGGAAGAACAAGGTGCTTTCAATGGTGATGGCCTTTTCCACCATCGTGTGCAGATTGGTGAGCGATGTGCTGCTGCCACCATTGACGGATCTTCTAATCTCAATTTAGTCAGTATTGAGGTTGTAGAGAAGTTGCAGCTACATAAATTTTCCAATCTGAAGCCATACCTTCTACGCTCATCATATGGCACACTGCTTATTTCCCACACTGCTGAAGTTCCTTTTACCTTCGGCGAGCATACTGAGATTGTCCGATGTGATGTATCCCCCATGCCACTTGACTCTTGTCACGTACTTCTCGGAGATCCTTGGTGCAGGAAGTTTCAAGTTCGAGCTCGCCCCGAGGTTAACAAAATTTCGTTCATGTGGAACATGAAGCGGGGTTTTCTGCTACGAAATTCAGCCGATGATTTTCATGAGTACCATCTTCTTCGCAAGGAGAGGAGAAAAGAATTTAGCTTATCGGCTAAGTACATGGTCATCATGGACGGTGACATTTCAATTATATGTCATGTTGACCACATTATGGATCAAATCCCATGTGAGAATGAGAGCCACATAGCCAAATTGAGTGAGAGTGTTATAAAAAGTGAGTTGTGTGATTCCACTAAACGTGAGGATGAGTGCATACACTTTGAGAGTATGAGAGAACAAGACAACATGAGTGTAGTAGATGATAGGACATGTGAGGATATTTCTGCTAATGTAACTATCTCTACTTCTAGTGTTGTTTCTTGTGATATGCAGGTTGCTTTTGAAGAAAGGGAGCTGTCAAGTCTTCAACCTGCATCACCACTAGAGGAACCTATTTCAGTGCCTACTACATCTGAGGAGTTTGCCATTGAAAAGGGTAATGATTTTGAGCTGCAGCCAGCAAGCGCGTCACTTTGTGAGTATGATTCTACGCTGACTAGTTCTAGTGATTTGATACACAAACATATTTCAGCACCATGTGATAATTTGCTAAATTCGAATTTTGATCATGTGGTATTGATTACACATAAAGAGATCCTTGCTAAACTACAACCGACTGATGTTTTGTTTTACATCATGCTAGAAGAACCTCTTACCATTAGTTGTGCTATGAATAGGATTTCTGAAATTTCATATGTAAATTCTAGCACCTATGCCCACTGTTTTCGATTCTATTTAATTGGTGATTATAGCATGAACGAGAATTTTTTGGTGGATCATATATGCATTACCTCTGATAGAATTGCTGAAGTAAAACATGCCGTTTTCAGTCAAATTTTCTATGTGCCGAAATCTTTTTGCCTTGGGGCAATACCTAAGTTTCATTATACTATGTTGTATTCTAGTCTACTTGATATACTACAGCGAACAAAGGTAGCATCTTTTTTGTTGGACTGTTCTGATCTTGCTAGATTTGATTGCGACTATGCACATACGTCTTGTTTGTCCCAAACTGATTTATGCTTCACTTATAACTGCAAACTAAGTTGCATCATAAGTCCTGGTGATAATGGATATAACCATTTACATGTTTGTGCTATTCGGTCATTGCTTTGTTCTAGATATCATCGTAGCGCACTTGAAGCATGGTCTGAAACATGTGATAATTTGAATCATTTGGATTTGTTTGACCTTGCTAGCATCAAAGTTGATCATCGATCTTCTGTGAGGACACTTGATTTAGTACTGAATACTAAGACTGTACACATATTTGTTCCTCGTCATGATCATGCTTATATGGACTTCACTAATACCTGCAATTTTAGTTGCAACTTTCTGAGATATGGTTTGTACCCATCCGAGACTTGTGTGTTCTGTACTTGTAATTTGAGTTGCATTCTGATTTTTGGATATACAAGTCATGCCAACAAAACTGATCAACAATGTTATATATACATATATTCTGCGTACACGTTGTTCTTTTTGTTTCATCCACTTTCAGCTTATCCAAAGCCGCGGACGGCTTTTCTTGAAGAAAGGGAGGATGATGAGGATATATCGGTGGATTATGATGATTATACATGCTTACACTGGAAGGAAATATTAAGCCTAACCGATGATTATTATAAGGTGAACTCATTCCTAGTTGGACATGATACTTTGATTTATAAGAATGTTATACTACCTAAGTTATTGTGTTCTTGTATCATTAGGTTTGAGTTAATAGAGGGCATGGCGCATGGAGAAGAAGATGCGCGCGAGGAATGGAAATCATTGACAACCATCAAGGTGGCAAGCACGAGGGAGGCGAGGGAGGAAGTGGAGCCATCAATGAAGAGAGATTCAATTCGGACTAGCAGAAGTCACGAATTCGAAACAGTCAAGGTGTATTCATATGAAGTCCAAATAAAGCAACGAAGCACAGGTTGGAAAGGAAATTAAAAATCCTTTCCAACGGATCCGACCCCAAACGCCGGTTCGACTCGGACAAGCCTCGGTGACCAAAACAAGTCGACGGCTGTTTCCTGCCAGTTTCCAAATAGAGTCCTTTAAGTTAGGAAAGTTAGAGATATGGTTCTTTTCGACCACAACCCTAAGTTGGACGTCCAGCAGCCTTTATATAGGCTTGTAAGTCGTGGCTTTTAGGACAGATCACGTTTAAACATAAACCCTAGATTGGATTGCTAAGCATTCATCTATATTCGAGTTCCTCTGTGTTGCGCTCAGGAAGTCAACCTCTCCACTGTGTTGCGCTCTGGAGATTATTATCCGAAGTTTGAGTGTGATCTGTTGTTCCACTGGGAATTAGTAGATTGCAAAACCGCTTCGTGGTCGGCGGCTACGTTGCATCGGTGTGAGGCGTCGCGAATATCCATTGGGTTGAAGAGCTGTTGCATTGGCAACGGGGGAACAGCCGGAGAGTTCGTCGGATTCTCGCAAGTTATCTTCCACCATCATCCATCTACCCACCGCTCACTGAGAAGATCGGGCCACCCCTTATCATCTTGAAAGATGATAATGTACCGATCAGAGGTACAAATGGCAATTGGACCGATGACCCCAAAGAGATTGAGGACATGGCCACCGATTTCTTCAGGAACCTGTACACTAGAGACCCCAACACCTGCCCGGAGGACCTGATGAACTTGCTGCCCAGATCCATCTCCGATGAGACGAACTCCAATCTATGCAAAGAGTTTACAGATGATGAAATCGGTGACGCGCTATTCCAGATTGGCCCAATAAAAGCGCCTGGGCCTGACGGCCTGCCTGCCCGCTTCTTCCAAAGAAATTGGGCCTTGATGAAAGAGGAGGTTAGTGCTGCTGTCAGGAAGTTCTTCTCTGATGGCATTATGCCAGAAGGCACAAACGATACTGTCATCGTTCTGTTACCCAAAGGAGACAAGCCCGAACACCTAACAGATTTTAGACCGATCAGCCTTTGTAACGTGATCTACAAGGTCATCTCCAAGTGCTTGGTTAACCGCCTCCGTCCCCTGCTTGACAACATTATTTCAGAATCTCAGAGTGCCTTTATCCCTGGCCGGCTGATCACTGATAACGCCATGATTGCTTTCGAGAGTTTCCACAAAATACAGAGAAGCAAAAACCCAAAAGATACACACTGCGCTTTCAAGCTTGACCTCTCCAAGGCCTACGACCGGGTTGACTGGGATTGCCTTGAGAAGATCCTGAGAAAGTCTGGCTTCTGCGATACATGGATAAAGTGGGTCATGACATGTGTGAAATCCGTGAGATTTTCTGTCAGAATCAACGGCCACACCTTGGACCCCTTCTCCCCATCTCGAGGTCTCAGGCAGGGAGACCCTCTGAGCCCATATATGTTCCTTTTCATAGGGGAAGCCCTCTCCTGTATTCTGAAAAGGGAAGTTTCCGAAAAAAGAATCACCCCCCTCAAGGTCGCGAGAGGCGCCCCTGGTGTTTCCAACCTACTGTTCGCCGATGACAGTCTCCTCTTCTTCAAAGCCTCAACAAAGGAGGCTAGGGCTGTTGACGCCGCTCTGAATTCCTTTCAGAGATGCACGGGTCAGCTGCTTAGCCCTAACAAGTGCTCCATTATGTTCAGCAGCACCTGTCCGTCGGAGGTTCAGTCGGCCATTAGAAACACCTTGCGCATCTCCAACTCAACCTTCGAGGAAAAATACCTTGGCCTCCCCACTCCCGAAGGAAGGATGAAGGATGAGCAATTCCAACCGATCATGAATAGATTCACTAAAAGGCTGACCAGCTGGGCGGACAAATTCATGTCCTACGCAGCTAAAGATACTCTCATCAAATCGTTGCCCAATCTCTCTGCAGCTATGCAATGTCTGTGTTCAAGTTGAGTATTGGCTTCTGCGAGGAGTACGAGAAGCTGATCAGAGACTTCTGGTGGGGAGACGAAGATGGCGCTAGGAAGGTCCATTGGTCGGCTTGGGAAAATCTAATCAAACCTAAAGGAAAAGGGGGCATGGGCTTCCGCGACATCCACCTGTTCAATCAGGCCATGCTTGCCAGACAAGCATGGCGGCTCGTCCACAAGCCTGACAGCCTCTGTGCTAGAATCCTTAGGGCCAAATACTACCCCAAAGGTAATATCCTGGACACGGTTTTTACCTCGGACCCATCACCAGTTTGGAAAGGTGTTGAGTTCGGGCTGGAGCTCCTGAAGAAAGGAATCATCCACCGCGTTGGTAATGGCAAGGGCACGCAAATCAACCGTGATCAGTGGATTCCAAGGGAGAGTGGGCTGAAGGTGACGATCATGAAGAAGAACTCAAGACGGCGCTGGGTAAACCAACTGCTGATTCCGGGCACGAGAACTTGGAACAATGACCTGATCCAAGAACTCTTCTATGCACATGACGCCGAAGCCATCCGCAACATCAAACTGCCTAGGCAAGACACGGAGGATATCATCGTATGGCACTACGAAAAGAATGGCCTCTTCTCGGTTAGGAGTGCCTATCGCCTCGGCCTAAGCCTCAAACTGCAACACCAGACCACCAGCAGCAGCAACGCCACCAGCGGGGAGCGACCGATCTGGGACTGCATCTGGAAGGCTTCGGTTCCTCCCAAGGTGCGAATTTTTGGATGGCGAGTTGCGACGGATACCCTGGCCACTAAGAAGAACAAATGGAGAAGGACTCTGGAACCCAGCCCGCGTTGCTCCTTATGCGGCATGGCGGACGAGGACTCCTACCACGCCACTGTATCCTGCACAAAAGCCTCCGCGCTACGCCACGCCATGCGCGATCACTGGGACATCCCAGAGGAGAGCAGCTTCGTCTTCACCGGGAAGGACTGGCTCCTAAACCTGCTCACCAGATCGGATGCTGCGTCCAGAACCAATGTTCTGCTCCTGCTCTGGCGTGCCTGGCACCTGAGGAACGACTGCATCCACAACGAGGGCAAAGAAACAATCGTCCACTCCGTTCAGTTCCTGAGAGCCCTCAACTCCCAAAGGTCTACCAGCCAGCAATTGGACGCGAAAGGAAAGGCTCCCATGTCCCCGACCCCTGTCGAACGTACTCGTCAGGTCCAGGAAAACAAGCGATGGCTTCCTCCTCCCGTGGGATGGATCAAACTGAACTCCGACGGCTCCTTCGTCAGCCCAACTCTTTCGGGCGGCATGGGTGTGGTGGCCAGAGACTACCTGGGGAAGAAGGTGATGGCCTCCTGCGCCAGAATCGACTCCTGCATTTCGGCCGAGGAAGCTAAAGCTAGGGCCACTCTCCTCGGGCTCCATCTGATGGCCAACTCCGGTGTCTCCAAACTCATCCTAGAGACGGACTGCACGGCCGTGTCTACTGCCCTATCCTCCAAAGAGCCTGATCTCTCTCCTCTTTGGGACACCTATGAAGAAGCCAAGAGCCTGCTGGACAGCTTTGAAGCTGTGGTCGTGCAACACTCCAGAAGAGAAGGCAATGGCGTCGCTGATGCCCTGGCCAAATTCGCTACCTCCAACCGGTTTTCCGCCCTGGCGAACCCCCTCCCCCCTGACCTGGAGCTCCTGATCAACCGTGACTCTCCTCTCACGGCACAAAGGGGATTCTAGTGCTCTCTCTTCTATCTCAAAAAAAAACATATCAATATATAATACATCCATAGTCATGGCCATGCATGTCTTGAAGAACATAAAATCCTAACCGGTTCGTTATCAAACCATCCTCACTCTCGGTGAGAGATACACATACAGCGGGTGGAGCTTGTAGTTGGTGAGCTGGATGGTGTCCACCTTGTCCTCGTCGCCGTCCTTCAGCCTCCATGAGAATTCCTGCACGAAGCACGCGATGGAGGCGCACGAGATGGTCGTCGCTTGTAGGGCCCCGGCGCAGGCTCTCCTCCCCGCGCCAAACGCCATCGTCTTGTACATGTCTGCAGCCTCAGAACTCCCGTCCAGGAACCTCTCCGGCCTCCACTCCTCGGGATCCTCCCAGTCCTTCTTGTTCATGTTGCATCCGTACAGGTTGATGATGATCTAACGAAATTGAACAGTTTCTTCAGAAACCCATACTCTGTAGGCCATACCCAACATGGCTGGTATACTGTTCATGTTGCTCGATGTTGGTCATTACCTCTGTGCCGGCTGGGATCTCGTAGCCGGCCAGCTTGGTGGTCTCATGGATGAACCTGGGAGGTATTAGAGGGACAGGAGAATGGCGCCGCAGCGTCTCGTGGAACACGGCGTTCAGATACGGCAGACGAAGTGCAAAATAGGCAATGGACGCTCCACCTTTTTTTGGTTAGACAGATGGCTACTTCCTGAGCCGCTAGCGGATGCCTTCCCCGCTCTCTTCTCCCACCATACTAAAAGTGATGCTCTCGTCTCGAACATTTTGCAAAATGGGGTCGAATCGGACCTCCGCAGCCGGCTAACCAATGCGGCGGAAAGCCAGCGCGTTCTTCTGTCTTTGTTGTTGCAGGACACCACCCTCACGGACACCCCGGACGAGCGGACGTTGTTAGATGGCTCCTCCTTCTCCACCAAAGGAGCCTATGAGGCCATGCAGACAGCTAGCCAAAACGTCGATGCCCAAAGGATCTGGTCTTCTAGGGTGCCGAACAAGATCAAGATCTTCGGCTGGCTTGTCCTCCTCGACAGGATCAACACTCGAGCAAATCTTCACCACAAGACCATCATCGACTACACCACCTGCCCCAGGTGCCCCCACGGAACCGAAGATCTCCACCACCTGTTCTTCACGTGCCCGGCTGCAGCTCAGGTCTGGCGCGGCCTCCGCATCCACCCCCTCGGACACGACTTCCCCGCCTTGTGGAACACTCCTCTCCCCGCGGGCCTGCCGGACTCCATTTGGAGCTCGGTCCTTCTCACTATTTTGTGGAAAATTTGGGACTCCAGAAATGCTATGGTCTTCCGCAAATGTAACCACCCTACCTCCCTTACAATCCGTAACATAGTTTCAGACTTTACCCTTTGGTCGCATTGCATCCGATCTGTGGAAGCGCGAGAGGCCGCCGACCTGTGGCGTAACCATCTCACCTCCTGTACTGTGTAACTGCTGCTGATTTATAGATTCAGGTGGGGAGACTTCTCCCCCCTGGTGATAGCATCAAAAAAAAAGATACGGCTGACGAGGCAGATGGTCCTCAGTGACCATCTCGTCACCGCAGACATCTTTGATCTCCCGAAAGAGGCGATCCTGATGATGTGCCAAGATAAACCTGGTTACCATTCCATCGGGCGACATTGAATCAATCCATGTAATACTAAGGCACACTTCTTTTGGGCTTCTGAAAAGAGCGTCTCCCCACTAGTTTCTCTCAGAAGCCCCAAACCTAAATATGTTCTGGCTTATAATTTAGTTTTGACCAAATTAGATTATAAGTCAGAACACATTCAGATTTTGGACTCCTGGGAGAAACTGGTGGGAAGAAGTTTCTTCAAGAAGCCGCTCCAGAAGCTTAAAAGAAGTGTGCCTAAACCGGGACTACTCGGTAGTATTACTAGTAGACTTGCAGTACCACTTGCCTGTTTTTCTGGGTTCTTGGCAAGCTCGTACATAGCCCACTCGGTAGTGACCAAAGTGGTATCTGCAGACTCGATGACTTCCTTCCACACCAGCATCGTCAGTTGCTCGTCTGTCAGAGAGTTCTCTGCTAGCAAGAAGTCCAAATAGCATACCCTTGCCTGTGTATTTGTGCAAATCAAATAATACCGTAAAGTACACGCAAATATATCACATCAAACCAATAATGTTACTGTGTGTCACCTCGCCACGCGCAATTCTTTTCTTCTGTTCATGGATCAATGCTCGCATCACCGCCGTCCGCCTAGATTCCGTGGTAAGAACTCTTGTTTCGAAGCTCGAGTTGGGGATCCAGCGGAGGTACGGGAAGAAGTCCCTCCAGTCGACATCAATCGCACACACCATCATGTCAACCACCGTGACCTGGTAGATTTCTTCCTTCGATATCTCCCTCCCAAACTCCTTCACATAGACCGAACTCACATCCTCACCTAAGCTCTGAAATTGCAGTGTGCATTCTCAGTATTGCAAATTGCAGCGTGCGTCATATTCAGTCATGCTATTTGTGGACCAACCTGGATCAGGGACAAGCGGAATAACTCGACCTTGAAAACTTCTCTGAAGTTCAGAGGAGAATGTGGGTCATCAGCCATCAGCTTTTGATAAGTGCTCAACATGTTATGGATCATCATATCTCTTGTATTCCGAAATTTTCTCTTGATTATAATCAAGAAGGACACTGTTAGATCTTAGTTAACTGAAATACTAAGTGAGGTAACTATATTAAATGGTTAGCAGAGCGTTAAGACTCGCACCTGAGCTGAGCAGAAGAACCCAACACGCCCGACATGATGTGGCGCTTCACAGTTATGTGAAAGTCCCCATAGTCACTTGTAGCCAAGCCACCATAGTTTTATCACGAGTGAGCACCGACAATGCTTTAGATAACTTTCGAGTAGATATGGATGAGAATTTTGCAACCATTGCCTACATACACAGAATAAATGTATAATATGTTGTTACATTTTGTCATGTTGTACCACCTACTGTATACCTTAATCATTGCATCGCAGCCAATGATTATGAAGAAGAAGCAACACAATTATTTGTTTATTTAGTGGTTAATTGGTTATCAACATTGTTTTAATTTTATAATTTCAAGTAAAAGAGAAAACTCACATCCTAATAGAATACTGGATTTATCTTCAGCCTAAAGAAACAGAGAAATGAGAACATATTCTAATTAATCAGTTTATAGGTTTCATCTTTTGTGGTAAAAAAGACTAACATAACTGTTTCATGATTTTCATTATGTACATTACTATTTGGCTAAAAAACCACAACAAAAAGACAATGTTTAAATAATAAATGTGGACGACAATGTTAAAAAATTCATGCACAAATGACTAAAAGGCCATATCCAATTAGTCACCAGAAGAAATATATTCTAGAGGAACACACAAATAAATTTTCAAGCAAATTTAAAAACATTAGAGGTACAAGTTCTATCTTACCTCATTCGCTACTTCCGTTGAGCTGAGCACAACTGCGGAAAAATACCCGGTTCGTATTGTATATATTGGCCCGAAAATATCAGACCATTTTGCAAAGGTCTTATGGGGCATCTTTTCTTTCAATTGATGTAGATTTCCAATAATAGGTATACCAGGGACAACTGCATCACAAATAAATAAACCACAAGAAGAATTAATTGTTGCCTTGACGTAGAATTGATAGTGACATTTTAAGGGCACAAGTGATATTCGAAATGTGATGTTGATATATAATCCCAATACATGCTACAATTTTGAGTCTTCAAATAACTTACAAAGGGAACACTTCACTTTATTTATCTTAAGTATGAGAAAGTATCATAGGACGAGGCTTTACCATACGGTGATAGAACATATACCAACCATATCCAAAAAAAATTTATAGCAAATGCTTGGCTTTCCTTGTAGGACCATAGAAAGATGGAACCATATAGGTCGTTATATCAGAATATCAATAATAGGTGATGAACTAGACACGAGAATAATATAGGTCGATGTTGTCTTCTTATTGTTATTTGACATGTGTTTAT
Organism: Poa annua; assembly: GCA_026929855.1. Taxonomy (NCBI): domain Eukaryota; kingdom Viridiplantae; phylum Streptophyta; class Magnoliopsida; order Poales; family Poaceae; genus Poa; species Poa annua. The sequence continues at coordinate 93,302,064 of CM049437.1, forward strand.
TTGGCGACGTATTTGTTTAAATTTTTAGATTGTATCATTATGGAAGAACCTTAGTGAATGTGTTATGCATGAAAATTTCAATATATATGAGTTTAAGTAATTATTTTTGATTATTTACTAATGGTTATGCGAAGTTCAAGTCCTAAGAACACTACTTTACAACTAATTGATGAAGGGAGACCAAAGTGATAACATACGGTTTTTCGATAAAGTTCTATTACTCACTTCATCTCGGTTTATTAGGCACTTTCTGGAAACCAAATAATATCAAGAGTTGGACTACTTAGCATTAATGATTCATTAAAAACGCTCACAACCACTTCCTCTCCCCAATTTGTATGTGGTTTAGCCAATGCTCTATTAATTAGGCAATGCATGCACTTCCAGATTGGACCTTGCTGGTCTTTCCTGATTTTGGAGTGATTACTTCGGCCAATTCTCAGGTTACAGTGAGATTTAAAAAATGCCTAATAAATCGAGATGGGGGAACAGTAAACATTACACATAATTTTAAAATTTTGGAACTATAATGATATAACGTTGACAGAGTTGTTCATTCGCGACGTGATCCACCGCCATTTAATTTTTATTGTGGGTTTGTGGTACTTCGCATGCAACAATCATTCCCTTGACCCTTTCAACTATTGTTATTATTGTGAAAAAAATCATTGTGCTACATAAACATAGTGATATTATTTTACAAAGCGTGCATAAGAGCATCTCCAGCAGCGGCGCTATAGTTTGGCGCGGTAAAAGCACTATCGCGCGCGCTGGATTCGGTCTTTTGCGCACGGCCGCGTTTCGCAAAAGACAGCGGCGCTATAATCAGTTTATTGCACGGATGCGTTTGATTGCTTTTTCAGCAGCGCCAAGTCTGAGCACCAAAGATCAAACATACACACAAAAATCAACAATAAATATGTCAATTATTCTTACAACACGAATAAAAAGCAATACAACAAATGTATCATTAAACATACAACAAATGATTTTTAGAACATACAACAATCATAGAACAACAACATCATCTTTCTCCATTCCAAGCCTACCACTCCGCCAGGATGTCCTTTTGGAGCTCATCATGCACCTCATTGATGCGAATGGCATGGTAGGAGGCAATGAACCGGGCGATCTTCTCTTCCTTCTTTCGAACTCGCACCGGACATCCCATAAGTTCATAGTTGTAGTCATGTTCTTCTTCTCCACGCTCATCCTCTACGCTAATCGAGCGCGGGCTCGATTTACGGCGGCGTCGAGTCTCGGGATGACACCATGTACTCGAGTGCAGCGTCAGCGACGGCGGGAAGGCGCGGGGGCGGGCGGGCGCGGCGGCGCGCGGGATTTGGGAAAGGAGGAAAGGCGCCGGCGCGAGTGGGAAATTTCATCGGTTGCGTCGTCTCTTGTGACTTGTTTCATTTCAGCGCGCTGAGCCGGAAGCTTCAGATCTGGCGCAGAGGATAGCGCAGATAGAGCACGCGCAACTTTTTTTTAGCGCGTCGGCGATTTTACAGCCGCTGCTGGAGCGACGTTTTTTGCCCACCCGCGCATTAAACCGGCGGTTTTTCCCGCGCACGCTCGCGATAGCGCCGCTGGTGGAGATGCTCTAAGAAGAAGGCAACATGTTGACACTACTATTTAAACCAATTTAAAACTCAAAAGTGTTCTGTATCTAATTCGTAATCCATTTCAAAGGCTTCATATCGACTAGGGTTTGAAAACTAGATCCCATATGGGTATATTTAAACACAAACAAATTACACACTCAAATTAAAATCTATATGATGCCAACCTTTTTGTTTCTAAAGTTACCCTATGGTAACCTTAGTACCAACACAGTAGCAACTTAATAAATTGTAGGATGGTAATTTTTAACACGAAATAACATCATCAAAACATATCAACATAATGTTGATATCGAATTTCAAAGATCGCATCGAAATAAAGCTGATAGTGACATTCTGTCCAGTGGTAGAATAAAAAGTAACTAGGGACTTTTTTAATTAGTTTCAGAGAATGAGATTTAAGTCGTTTTCAAGTTTCACATTTACAAAAACCTTGATGACATCTTTTTTTGTTTGCTCACCACACATGCCATGTGGTAACTTTGATAACCATTGTTCATGCTAGCTTTCCTAATCGATGCATATATAGCTGGTACCGTTCCCGTGAGACGGTCGTGCAATCTCTCCTAATAGTAAAGAGGAACCTGGAACAAACGACAACGAACGGCCGGCCGCAGCTTTTTGAGCATTGGGCGAGAGCCGGTGAGATAATCGTCACCTGGGGGCCGTTTTGTAAGGTCCTTGTGTCCTATTCTGACGCCAGCCTTGGCGGCGAGAATGACGACCGCGACTAGCCCGATGGCGGCGGCAGCCACCGCGCCCCCGCTGTGGGCGGCGAGCGCCGTCAGCAGTGCCTCCATCGGCCGGCTCGGCTGAGAGATGTTCGGCATTTGTGAGAATGAACAGCTACCTTTACTGGTGGGGGGTGATTTTAATATTATCCGTCGACATGAGGAGAAAAATAACTCCAATTTCAACCCAAGATGGCCGTGCATTTTTAATGCTATCATTGAGAGTTACTTGGCTAGCCGTCGAGACACTCCAACATTTGAGAAATTGGATCGTTTCTTAGCAAGTGTTGAGTGGGAACAAAAATTCCCACTTGTGACTGTGCATGCGATGACCCGTACAGGATCCGATCATGTTCCCTTGATTATTGATTCAGGGGAACAAGCCCACTTGGGGAATAAATCTAAATTCTCTTTTGAATTATCCTGGTTAAGGCAATGGTCTGCCGAGAATGGATGTCCACAATTGGTGGAAAAACACCCATTGAGAGATGGCAGAAAAAAATTATACACCTACGTCAGTTTCTTCGAGGTTGGGCGAAACAGGCTAGTGGAGAATATAAAAAACAAAAAGAGAAATTGCTTCTCTTGATTGAAACTATTCCACTAAGTGTAGCCGAAAAAGAGGCCAAAAAAGAGGCCGATAACTGTCTCGCTAAACTCAGACGTGATGAGGAGTCGAAATGGGCTCAGCGTGCTAAAGTTAAGCATGTCCAGGAGGGTGGAAACAACACAAGATATTTCCATTTAATTGCTAATGGAAAACATAGAAAGAAAAGAATCTTTCAACTAGAACATGATGAGGGAACAATTGTGGGAGAAAACAACCTGAAAACATATATAACCGAATATTACAAGAGACTTTTTGGTGCGTCGGCACCGAACACATTCACTCTGGATGAATCAACAATTGAGGATTTGCCTCAGATTTCGCCCGAGGAGAATGTAATACTCACGTCAAACTTTAAGGAGAAAGAAGTTCGGGAGGCAATTTCACAAATGGAACATAACAAAGCACCGGGACCGGATGGGTTCCCCGCTGAGTTTTATCAGAAGTTTTGGGAGTTGATCAAGGTTGACTTGATGGCAATGTTTGCTCAGCTACAAAACGGAGATCTCCCATTGTTTAGATTAAACTTTGGGGTAATCACATTGCTTCCCAAAAAAGAAGACGCGAGTAGAATTGAGCAATATAGACCTATTTGTCTGCTTAATGTAAGCTTCAAAATATTTACCAAAGTGGGTACGAATCGTGTTTCGTCTATAGCTCATAAAGTAATACGGCCTACACAATCAGCCTTTATACCTGGGAGAAATATCCTTGAAGGTGTGGTTATCCTTCATGAAACAATACATGAATTACATCGGAAAAAAATGGATGGCGTCTTGTTCAAAATTGATTTTGAAAAGGCGTATGATAAAGTTAATTGGGCATTTTTACAACAAGTCCTTCGGATGAAAGGTTTTAATCACAAATGGTGTGAATGGGTGGCAAGATTTGTACAAGGAGGGAGTGTAGGTATCCGAGTGAATGATGACATTGGTCATTATTTTCAAACTCTAAAGGGATTACGCCAAGGCGATCCTTTGTCTCCGATTCTCTTTAACATTGTGGCGGATATGTTGGCGGTTCTTATTGCACGTGCCAAAGAGGACGGACAGGTAGGGGGCCTCATTCCACACTTGGTGGAAGGTGGAGTGTCCATATTACAATACGCCGATGACACGATACTTTTCATGGAGGACGACCTCGAAAAAGCAGTCAATATGAAATCGATCCTCGCTTTTTTGAGCAGCTTTCAGGGCTGAAAATAAATTTTAATAAGAGCGAAATATTTTGTTTTGGTAAAGCAAAGGAGAAACAACAAGAATATTGTCACATCTTTGGATGTGAGGTGGGCGCCTTACCATTTAAATATTTGGGCATACCCATCCATTATCGCAAACTTTTAAACAAGGAGTGGAAAGCTATTGAAGATGGGTTTGAGAAAAAACTAGGGGTATGGGCTGGGAAGTTGCTCTCATATGGAGATCGATTAGTCCTAATTAATTCAGTTTTGATGAGTTTACCCATGTTCCTGTTATCCTTTTTTGAAATCCCAAAGGGAGTGAGGAAACGATTGGATTTCTATCGCTCTAGATTCTTTTGGCAAAGTGATCACCATAAGAAGAAATATCGTCTTACTAGATGGAACATAATATGTCGTCCTAAGGATCAGGGGGGTCTTGGCATTGAGTTGCTTGACATAAAAAAGAAGTGTCTCCTAAGGAAATGGCTTTTCAAGTTACTAAATGAGGAGGGCGTGTGGCATGAGCTACTTACTAATAAATATCTAAATGATAAGACACTTTCTCAAGTTTGTGTCAAGCCCACGGATTCCCCTTTTTGGAAAGGCATCATGACAGTAAAAGATGAATTTTTTGCCCGTGGTTCGTTTGTAGTGGGTAATGGACAGGGAACTCGGTTTTGGAGGACACCTGGCTAGGGGATGCACCATTGTCGATGCAATACCCATCTCTTTATAATATTGCACGACACAAAAATGCTTTGGTTGCTGCGGTTATCTCGGAAGCCCCACCACTAAATATTGAGTTTAGGAGGTATTTGACAGGAGCTAATTGGACATTATGGCTGCAATTAGTTCAACAAATTATGGGGGTTAATTTATCAAACGAACATGATACTTTTCGATGGAAATTGACCATGTCGGGCGTGTTTACTGTCAAATCCATGTATGCGGATTATATGCATGGACATACTCCTTTTCTTAGGAAATATCTTTGGAAACTAAAAGTACCTCTAAAGATTAAGATATTCATGTGGTTCTTGAACCGCAAAGTTATCCTCACGAAAGATAATTTGGCTAAAAGAAATTGGACAGGAGACAAACATTGTGTATTTTGTCAGTCTAATGAAACTGTAGATCACTTGTTTATTTCCTGTACCTTTGCCCAAGATGTGTGGCGTTTAATACAATTCACTTTCAATATCCAACCACCCACTAGTATTGCTAATATGTTTGGTAATTGGCTCGCTGGGATTGACAAGGATACTAAAGCACGTATTTGCATTGGCGTGTGTGCGTTTGTTTGGGCAATTTGGAACTGCCGAAATGATGTTGTCTTTAACAAGGTTGGAAATACTCATTTTTTGCAGGTTGTTCACCGAGCTACTTACTGGATCCATTTATGGTCCTTCCTTCTCCCGGCACATCAACGGGAACTTATGGACCAGGGCTGTACCCGGTTAATGGCGGTTGTCCGTGCTATCTACCGGTGTGGCTGGCAGCATTCTAGACGACTTCATCATGCATAGAAGCGTCTCCATATCTGTGTTTTTATGGCTGGTTTATGTTGCCATTGTGGCTGAGAATTGAGTTGTAATCTTTATTTGTCTCACATTCTAAACACTTTTATTTAATATAAAGGCTGTGTGCATCATCACGATGCAGAGGCCGGGATTATCCCTTTTCAAAAAAAAACCTTACCACTTCATTATCAAACCAATAAGAACACTTCAATTCGTTCCTCTCGGCAAGATATGCACGTGCAACGGGTGGAGCTTGTAGTTCGTGAGCTTGATGGTGTCGACCTTGTCCTCGTCCCCGTCCTTGAGCCTCCAGTTGAAATCCTGCACGAAGCGCGATGGCGGTGCACGAAATGGTCGACGCCTGCAGGGTCCCGGGGCAGGCCCTCCTCCCGCCGTCAAACGACATGGTTTTGAACATGTCCGCGTTATCAAAACTCCCGTCTAGTAACCTCTCCGGCCTCCACTCTTCGGGCTCTTTCCAATCTTTTTTGTCCATGTTGCACCCGTACAAGTTGATGATGATCTAGCATAATTAAGAAATTGTTTCAAAAGTCCATAGGCAGCAGGCAGTACCTCATATTCCATCATGAGTTCATGACATGCGGCGCGTTAATCTAGCATAATTAAGAAATTGTTTCAAAAGTCCATAGGCAGCAGGCAGCACCTCATATTCCATCATGAGTTCATGACATGCGGCGCGTTAAGACATTAATGTTACAGCCGGTTACCTCTGTGCCGGCTGGGACGTCGTAGCCAGTCAGTTTGGTGGTCTCATGGACGAACCTCGGAGGCACCAGCGGGACCGGGGAATGATGCCACAACGTCTCGTGGAATACAACTCATGGTATAGCCGATCCTGATGTGCCAAAGGTATCATGGGATAATATCGGTTGGTTACCGGTCCATATTGTCAATAAAATTTTGAAATTCGAACTTAAAACATTAAAAAGAATTAAAAAATGATTTTAAAGGACGAAATGGGTTCAAAATCAAATGCTCCGAGATTTTTCGTCCGGTAAACGCATTTACCAGGGGGCACCGAGAAATCCGGTTACCGACCGGTAACCGCGGTTTTTCGATCGGTAACCAAACCCCTGCTCCGTAGCGAGCATAGTGATCCAGACACATGTAGCGAACGAGGCAGTGCGGTCGTGTCGGCGAGTGGATCCTTGATCACAAGGAGCAAGACATAGGCGGTCCACCCACTGGCAAAGAAACTACGATATCAAGGAAAAGTTTGTCCCGGTTGTTTTTCTTTCGTTGGACTCGTGAAGCCCAGACTGCCTATTTTAGACAGGGGAGGAGCACCGGAGCAGAAGCCGAACACGAATGAGACCATAGCATCCCGAAGGTAAGGAGAGCAATAACGAAGGATAGGACAGCAAACACGACCGACGATGCCAGAGGAGTTTCGGGGAGATGATCGTCACCTGGGGGCGCGTTGGAGCGGTCCTTTTGCCCCATCCCGACGATGCCAGACTTACCGGCGGTGAGCGCGGCCGCCACCGCCAGCCCAGCAAAGGCCACGGCAGCCACAACGCCAGCGCCGCCTGCGGGGAGAGCACTCAGCAGGAACTCCATCGGCCGTGCGTAGCGTGGGGTTGGGACTTGGGAGGAGGAAAGGCTGAAGGGAGTGGCGGTGCGGTGTGCAGTCTTCGGTTCGGGCTTACGGAGTATTTATTAGTGTTGGCGAGAGGCGAGACCAGATGGAAATCGATGAAATATTGGCGCGGAAAAGGTGGACTTCAAAACCACTTGAATAATGAAAAACGAACGGCTGCTAATGGAAAGGAAGAATCTGGACCGGCAGCCACCCCTCACTCTTCTTATAAAACCCTAAAAAGATAACAACTAGTAGCAAGGAAGGAAGCGAACAATTCTTCACTCTTCAGAATTCTCACCGGCAGCCACCCACGACTCAGAACTCGTCTTCGATCGAAGCTAGTACTACGAGATAGTATAATATCATGCTTCATGCATGATGATATCTTGTTTGGCCAAGTCCTGAAGATTGCAGCCAGTTCTTCTCACTTACTCACCCTTACCACTTCATTATCAAACCATAACAACAACACTTCACTCCATTGCTCTCGGCGAGATATGAACATGCAGCGGGTGGAGCTTGTAGCTGGTGAGCTGGATGGTGTCCACCTTGTCCTCATCGCCCTCCCTGAGCCTCCACACGAACTCCTGGACGAACCGCGCGATGGCGGTGCACGAGATGGTCGACGCCTGCAGCGCCCCGGCGCAGACCCTCCTCCCGCTGCCGAACGCCATGGTCTTGAACATGTCCGCCTCGTCGAACCTCCCGTCCAGGAACCTCTCCGGCCTCCACTGCTCGGGCTCCTCCCAGTCCTTCTTGTCCATGTTACACCCATACAGGTTGATGATGATCTAACACAGTCAAGTGGTTCGTTCAGAAATCCATGTCCGCCAAAACTTCATTTCTTTTACGTAGACGTATTTTCTTGTAAGCCATTAATTGATGAATCATATACTCCTCTGATCCATATTAAGTGTCGTCAGTTCTATAGAAATCTGTACAGTCGTAGTACACTTCCCGCGACACTTAAATAGGATCGGAGGTAGTGTATTATAAAGGCTGTGTGCATCATTTATTCATTTTGATGTAGTGGCTGGGGGTTTCAACCTCCATTAAAAAAAGCTCCATGTCGTTGCAGTGGTCAATTAATTACCTCTGTTCCGGCTGGGACGTCATAGCCACCCAGATTGGTGCTCTCATGGACGAACCTCGGAGGCACCAGTGGGACAGGGGAATGATGCCGCAGAGTCTCCTGGAATACGGCGTTGAGGTACGGCATCCGACGTATGTCATCCTCTGTGACCGCATCGTTGCCGCACACCTGTTGGATCTCCTGGTACAGTCGATCCTGATGCACCAAAGATATTAGCGTTAACAGTTTGGCTCCCGTAATAAGACAACAGAATACACCACCCGAGAGTAGAAAACATACCTGTATTTCTGGGTTTTTGGCAAGCTCATACATAGCCCACTCTGTCGTCACCAAAGTAGTATCTGCAGCCTCGATGATCGCTTCCCACACCAGCATCATCAACTGTTCGTCTGTCAGTGCGTTCTCTGCTAGCAAGAAGTCCAGATAGGATACCTTTGCCTGCATATCGCAACTTATTGCGTCAGGATAACACATGATAGAAGAACTGGATCAGTTTAAAACAGTTACAAGCTATGTGCAAATTTCCCACCTCGCCACTTGTAATTCTTTTCTTCTGTTGATGGATCAAGGCTTGCACCACCGCTGTTCGCCTTGATTCTGTGGTAGCAACTCTTTCTTCGAAACTCTTGTTTGGAACCCAGCTGAGGTATGGGAAGAAATCCCTCCAATCAACCTCAATTGCGCACATCATCATGTCAACCACCGTGGCCTGGTAGATTTCTTCCTTTGATACCTCCCTCCCAAACTCCTTAACATAGACTGAACTTACATCCTCACCTAAGCTCTGAAATTGCAGCATCCATTATCCAAATAATGAATTAACCACCTGAAGATTGATTCACATGAAGAAAGTGATGCTGAGGATGAGCACCGCATATCACGACGACTGTATACTTGCCTGAACCAAGGACAGGCGGAACAGCTCGTCCTTGAAAACTTCTCTGAAGTTCAGGGGAGAATGTGGGTCGTCATTTACCAGCGTACGGAGAGTGCTTAGCATGTTGTCCATCATCGTGTCTCTTGTGTCCCGAAATTGTCTCTAAATATTTTGCAAGCATTTTTGTTGTGGTACATTAGTTAACTGAAAGTGTAAGCGTATCCAAGAGGTGGCAACTAAACTGTGTATGTTAAGATTATACCTGAGCAGCAGAACCCAACATGCCCGCCATAACTAAGCGCTTTACCAGCTTGTGGAAGTCACTGTAGTCACTTGTAGCAACCATCGTTTTATCACGAGTCAGCACTGTCAATGCTTTTGGTAGCTTCCTCGTAGATATGGATGAATATTTCGCAACCATTGCCTGAAAATACAAGACAAAATATATGTTCTTGCAAATTAATATCCAAATGGGACACATTTCTGAAATGCTGCTATCGTTTATCTGTTCTACATCGCAGCCAATATCAAGAAGTATCTACATAATTTGTGTACTAATCTGGTCTAATTTTTATCTTAGTTGGGTAGTTCTTGCGGAAACGAGGTCAATTCATAGCACGCTCAATCATTTATTTATTTCTGAAAAAACTCATTAGAATCATTATTTTGTCTCCACCATGAGAAAAATATAGGTAAACGTAACTATAATGTGAAATTTTAATTTCTTACAGAACTCTTGTATCTATATTCGAATTATTATATTACCATTTCATAAATAAAATGCTAAGATAATGTCAACGAAAGCATACATAGTAAACACGAACTAGGTATATTACATAACCCGTAGTGCAAATAAAGATACTATGTTGGACAACATGAAAAATATTTTATCAATAGGAGATGATAAATGGGAATTACCGTATTACCTCTTTGGCTACTTCTGTTGAGTTGAGCACAGCTACAGTTGATGCCCCAGTCTTTATAGTGTATATTGGCCCATAAATTTCAGACCATTTTGCAAATGTCTTATGGGGCTTCTTTTCTTTCAACTGGTGCAAGTTTCCAATAAGGGGTAAACCAGGAACAGCTGCATGAAAATTAAACAGGTGGTGTCAGATGAGGTTATGATTTTATTTTTCTTTCTTAGGTGACTTTCAATAAGCTCAGATTATCAGAAGGAGGTATTTTTTTAACACTGGAACAATTCAGATCACAGCATGCATGTAGAAAGATCTAACCATCATAATTGAGATATACAGTTTATTAAAAAATATTATATGCTATATATGGCGGTAAAACACCTTCTGTTCAGAATGTTCCTGTTTTTGTTTTTTGAAACGGAGGCAAAATATTTGCCTCATACATTAATTAAGAAGAGAAGAGGTGCCCAATTTATTTACGGAAAATCGGGCAAAAACCATTACAAACTTGGTCACAAAAGTAACCAAGACAACACCCAACACACAAGTGGACTACTCCCAAAATAGACCACACAACCAGAGAAACACACAAACACAAAATAATTGATTGTTTCTACATAAATAGCATATATTGATACCACTATGCAGCCATAAAGCAGGAACATAAGCTGTCAAATAGCTATTTTCTGGAATGGTTTGATCAGCATTATTTGAAGATCCACTGTGACTGACAGAGGAACATCTGGACTCGTTGTGTTCGACAATTGCTATCCGAGAACCAACACTTTTAGGCATGGAAATGAAGAAACATGCTAATTTTTTTCTTTCTGCAGATTTTACCCCTGTTGTTTCTAAGAAAGCTAGTGACAACTGACAAGTCACTAACTGTGACCAGCTCATGAATATAGCTAGATGAGCTTTACCTGTTCAGCAAGAATGTATAAAGATAAGTGAACCAATCTATTTCGACAGTAACATCTCAATCACTTGTCTAGTTTTCCTTTTGAGAGCTTATGCCAACCAGACTGCACAATCCCATACACGGGGACCAAAAGGGACTTAGAAATTGGATTGCAGCAAGAAAAAAGGAGCTGCTCGGATTGATGGAAGTGAGGGGGGGATTCTTCATGTTGCATGTTTTTATATACCTAGTGAGTTAGCCATAATAGCTTGATGTTATTTTCCAAATATACTTTGGATAAATTTGTAAAATAAAAATACAAACAGGTATCATAATTTACCAAACAAAAAATAGCAAGTATTTGAAGGTTTTCCCAAAATAAAAAGTAGTATGCATACCCACTAATTAACTGTGCAATTAAACATTATCTTCCTTCCCTAGCAAAAAAAAAGGACTTGCGCCTCTGTATATAGGTCATGATCGGAAAATATCAGCTTGAAAAACACCCAAGTCTGCTTGATATCCATCTAAACCACACATAAATGTTTAAAAAAAAAAACTCTAAAGTAACATATTTGGAGGAGGCCTGATATTGCGTACATATATAAACCTCTATAATTTTTTCAAGACCAGCAGTTAAAGAAATGTTACATCTAAGTTAAATCTTGAAAGTTTACAGACTTGCAACCATGGTAGTGTATTTCTATAAAATTCTAAAACGTTTACATAATAGTTTTCCAAATCTGATTAGGGTCGTTTTCTCCTTATAAATACCTACTGTGAACCTAATTTATATGATATGGTATGACCCTGTAACTATATTTATATGATCACAATCGCCAAGGAGATGCAGAACACGAAGATGCAGTTTTGGAAAAGAGAAACAACATTTCCACCCCGTCACCTTACGATGCTCTGGAATTCACACGATGTGAAGGAAGCTTCTCAATCAAAATTAAAGTTGGATAAAGGGATTTATTCGGTGTGATAGGTACTGCCGTAGGTCCGAATCAATGTTGGAATCCCAAGCAGAGTTAGTAAAAGGCGAGAACCGCAAACACGAATTAAAAGGGGGCTGCAACGACAGCATCCAAGAAAAGAAAAGAAAAGAAAAGCAGAGCAATAACAAGAACATCGCAGGATCGGCTGCAGGTGTGCACATCAGAAGGCGTGCAAACATTTCGAGGAGATGCTGTGAGACGACGATCGTCACCTGGGGGCGCGTTGGAGCGGTCCTTGTTCCCCATCGCGACGATGCCGGCCTTACCGGCGAGCGCGGCGGCCGCGGCCACTCCGCCGACGGCCGCGGCGGCCACAGCCACCGCGCCCCCGCCGCCTGTGGGGAGCGCAGTCAGCAGGAACTCCATCGGTTCGCTCGGGTGCCGAACGGTGGCTGGGACTGGGAGGAGGAAAGGCAGGCAGTGGCGGTGGCGGTGCGGCGAGCGTGCTTCTGTTTCGGCTTATTAGTGTTGGCGAGAGGTGGAAGAAAGCGACAAAGGGCCCCGGCCAAGGCATATGGGTGCGTTGCAGAAAGACTCGATTCCCTTCTACGGGTGAAATGCTACTAGGAGGGCACCCATTTTCCTTTTTTTCCCCTCATATATATATATATATTGTCTGAAAATGAAATGAAAATTATGGTTGAAAAAAGATAATTATGGTGACTGATTGATAATGTCGAAAACGGAATATTTATATTATGGTAATAACTGATATGTGGGGAGCAAAATTAATGTATTTAAGTTTTCAGTAGGGACATGGAAGAAAAGCAAATGTATTGTTACCTTTTTTGGGGGCGCTGTTGCGGGGCACCTTATGTGTGTTGGGGCTCTAGGGGAAAACCTTTACCATTCTGATCTTGAGGATGGTGACTCCATACGTTTTTTTTCTTGAGGATGTGAAGTCCTGTATTCTTCGGCCTTGTTTAGATGTCTCGGCTGACAAGCTAAGCTCTTCTTGCTCTTTGTTTATTCCACTCATCACTTTGTATCGACAAATTTGAGGTCTTTACATATTTCATTATAACAATCTTTACAAATTCAGCTGTCAAAGCGATTATAAGTTATTTATGGAGCAGATCAACGATAGCTCTCTCACCTTGCGGATCAATTTCATATTTGGTGTACGGTAACTATTTCAACTCCTTGCTCTCGTTCAAAATCCATCAAAATTGATGCGTCCCTAGCTAGGCATTAACGTGGGTTTGTGTTTGGTCAGTTGTATGGATTTTGAGCCATTTTACATCTTTCGCTCGCCGGGGCCTGGTTCTGAAAAAATACAGCGGGCTCGTTTGGTTGTGTGAATCATATTTTATTTGCTATATTTTTTTCCAGATTTTCGTGTTTAGTTAGCTGCATGAGAAACTATTTGCAGTCTGCACTGTCATTTAGACCCACATCTAATCTACATGGTGAACTTATCTCATACCACCATACTTACTGCGGCCAACATAAACCTAACACAAATTTTGCATCGAGAATGGATCGCGACGGACAAAAACAAATAACGAAATAATTTTACATCTTTCGCTCGCCGGGGCACTACGGGATTCACTGAGAACGCCGACGGCAAATGCCGTCGGCCTCAGCTCCATTGCCTTCGGCGTACAACTACGCCGACGGCCACCGTCGGCCTCGCCTCATCGGCGTAGCGCCGTTGCTGTCGGTATAGTTTTTATCGTCGGGCTAATAGCTACGCCGACGGCATAGCTCCGTCGGCACAGCTCTACCAAATATTTTTCGAAAACAATTTTCCAAAAAAAAAAAATTCCGAATTTTTTTCTAGTTTTTGTTTCAACCTTTTTATTATTATTTCAATTTCAATTTAGTCATATATTTAATCTCATATCACACACTTAAGCTAAGGTCAAATTATCCATCATTAGTCAAACTTCCCAGACGGTCACCAATTCTCAGATTGCTCCAGGCCAAGCACGCTTAACTATTGAGTTCCATTCTAATGAGATTCCAATTGAGACGTCATACCTTGTTGCTATTAGTATGATATCAATCATATTAACCCTCATTCATGATATTACACTTTTTAATCTTTAAAATTTCAAAAATAAGATTTGAATAAATAAAATAACTATGTTTAATAATACTTGAATAATAATAATAATCAATTATTTTACTTTAGTTTTGTCTTTTCCATTTAATAAGAAATAATTCATATCTTCATATTTGTATATTGGAATTTACTAAATAAAATGTCTATATCGATCATAAAAATGAGAGGAATCCAAATATGACATCCATGTCATCATTTGCATAATGAATAATGTCTTTTAAAACAAACAAGAACCAACATAAATCAGCATAAAGTCAGTTAAAGAGGGGCATTTAGAGAGAAAGCAAGGAAATTCCTCATATTTAGGGATTATCCATCAAATATGTACTACTCTTTGTGAAAATTAAATGAGTGTCATTTTGGATCATATTATGTATTTGCTTCACAAAAAAAGTCATTTTTAGCACTTAAAATGGAAAATGATATTTCTAAAAAAAAAAATTGAAAATCGCTTCGGCGACGTTGTTTCCCATACCATGGCACACATATGTGCTGAATATGGGCACTTTATCATAAACTATGACACGATAATGGTTATACATTGCTCATTTGACTTGAAACTTATGCATGTTTGTAGATGATTGACATTTTTGTGAAGTATTGTTTTGAAAAATTTGTCAAAATACAAGGTTATCATTTTTCCTAGAAACTAGTACACATAAAAGGACTCCATGCCAAATGGTTTCTTTTTTTGAGTTTTTTTTTTCACTTTTTTCATTCCTTTCAAAAAACGGTCAAAATGGAGAGCAAGGCTATTCATCAAAAGTGGTCGAATTTTCCAAAACTATCGACGGTTCTATGTTGTAACCACTAATTGTGTACCTTAAAATTATTTTTGTAATAATTTCAGAGCAAACTATCACCGTTCAAATTTGAATTACTTTCGGAAAATTGAGATAAAGTCAATTAAATAGGGGAATTTAGATAGAAATCAAGGAAATTCCTCATATTTAGGGATTATCCATCAAATATGTACTACTCTTTGTGAAAATTAAATGGGTGTCATTTTGGACCATATTTTATGTACTTGCTTCACAAAAAAGTCATTTTTAGCACTTATAAAATGGAAAATGATATTTTTAAAAAGAATTTTGAAAATCGCGTCAGCGACGTTGTTTCCCATACCATGGCACACATATGTGCTGAATATGGGCACTTTATCACAAACTATGACATGATAATGGCCATACATTGATCATTTGGCTTGAAACTTATGCATGTTTGTAGATGATTGACTTTTTTGTGAAGTATTGTTTTGAAAAGTTTGTCAAAACACAAGTTTATCATTTTTCCTAGAAACTAGTACACATAAAAGGACTCCATGCCAAAGGGTTTCTTTTTTTGAGTATTTTTTTTACTTTTTTCATTTCTTTAAAAATAGGTCAAAATGGAGAGCATGGCTATTCATCGAAAGTGGTCGAATTTTTCAAAACTATCAACGGTTCTATGTTCTAACCACTACTTGTGTACCTTAAAATTATTTTTGTAACAATTTCAGGGAAAACTATCACACAGTTGTAGTTTAAATTTGAATTACTTTCGGAAAATTGACATAAAATCAATTAAAGAGGCGAATTTAGATAGAAAGAAAGAAAATTACTCATATTTAGGGATTATCCGTCAAATATGTGCTACTCTTTGTGAAAATTAAATGGGTGTCATTTTGAACCATATTTTATGTACTTGCTTAAAAAAAAGTCATTTTTAGCACTTAAAAAAATGGAAAATTATATTTCTAAAAAGAATTTTGAAAATCGCTTCGGCGACGTTGTTTCCCATATCATGGCACACATATGTACCAAATATGGGCATTTTATTACAAACTATGATATGATAATGACCATAGATTGGTCATTTGGAAGAAAATGGAAAATAAGAGCTATGCCTACGGCTTTTCTACGCCGACGGTGCCGTCGGCATAGCTCTGACAGAACTATTGCCGTCGGCGTAGCTCGTGAAAACTATGCCGACGACCATATGTCGGGGCCGTCGGCGTAGCTTTTGCCGTCGGCTCCCGTAGCGATTCCCGTAGTGGGGCCTGGTTCTGAAAAAATACAGCGGGGCTCGTTTGGTCTGAATCATATTTTTATTTGCTATTTTTTTTCCAGATTTTCGTGTTTAGTTAGCTGCATGAGAAACTATGTGCACTCTGCACTGTCATTAAGACCCACATCTAATCTACATGGTGAACTTATCTCATACCACCATACTTACTGCGGCCAACGTAAACCTAACGCAAATTTTGCATCGAGAATGGATCGCGACGGACAAAAACAAATAACGATATATTTACATCTGCGTGTTGAGTCTTGATTTTTTACCGCGCGGACATAAACGAAACGAACGCACGCGGACTCATCTGACCGTTGGAGTTATCCTGACCCCCGCGAGTACAAAAATGCGTCCTACAATCCTCCTCCAAAGGAATAGAACTGCCAAGAAAGCAACCAAAAACAGAAAAGGTTGGACGCTCTTTTCATCCAGCAGCATGGCCAAAAGGCTCTCGATCATGATCTCCCACGCGCGAGCAAGCGATCAGCCCTACGGATGATGCAGAGCAGCATGGAGGTAATCGGTGGGACGGTGGCCCGCACGTCCCAGTCGGAGCTAGCTGCACGCGAGCGCTACGTGGTCGGAGATCCGTTAACAAAGAGCTCGATGTTGCGCCGAATGATCACGTGTGCCGATCGAATCGATCGTAGGAGCGAGCTTAATCAACACAAAACCAAAAATGATGCGTCATTTCGCCCTGGATTCCAACCAATCTTCTTCCCAGGTCGATCCGATCGAATCGAACATAATCAATCAATCGAAGCAGCATATTCCCAGGTCGTCTTCACTCCCAAGTCTCAACAGTTTTGTTATATGTCATCTACCTATAACTTATTATCCTCGTGTGGATGTGGCACATGCTTAATCATTTAGTTCGTTCTTTTCCTTCTGATCGATGAAGACGGCGTAGATGCCGCGGGGCGCTGTTTAGCTTAGCGGCGTTGATCCTTTTTTGTCAGCCTGTGCACCGTTCGTACTAGTTTTTATTAACCTGCGCTGAAGCATGACAGGAACCGCAAAACCACGAGATCCGATTTTGTTATCTGGTGATTGTGCCGGAGAGATTCCGAGCGTTAATTTTTTTAACTTGCAATGGCATTGGGGAATGGAGAGGGGCATCCATATTGGCCGTCGGCCGCCGGCCCTTCAGTTTTAGTGCTTTCTTCTGTTTCCAGCACGGCACAGCTATATATCTACTGTTAGAAAAAGGGTGAGCTTCAGCTCGCTTTCAATAGGGAGAATTTGCCATTCTTAGAAGATGGTGACTGGACGAATAGTTAATCCAGCATACTACACAATGTGTTGGTAACTTAAGTTGTGTTTGAAATTATCGTGACGATATACTTTTAGAAGCGCTCACGATACCAGTAAACCGAAGATGAAACTCCACAACTATGACTATGAGGATCTTCCCGCTTATATTAGAAATCCAAATGCTTTACGTCCATGCACAGATTATTAATGAATGATATTATCAATAATTTCTAGATTTATGTAATTTATTTTTCAGATTCATGTACTAACAAAAAAATTTATGTACATGTACTGGCAAAAATATCATAACAATGCAAAACATTTTTTTCATCAGTATATTAATTAGTAGAAATAATATCGTTGGTTGAATGCAAAATCGACGGTCATGCTAAACGGGGAGATCCTCATAGTTGTGAAAAGACTGTGTCGCACAATACACGCGCGACTGACTCTCGAAGGAAATTGTCATGTGTGTAAAATAAATTGTTATGTGCATGACGTAAAAGTGTTGGATTTTATTGGGCTTAACCCTAATTATTTAGCACAATAAATTCTGAAATCTCAAAGGCCACAAAAAAAATTAGTTTGGTGTATGTTGTGTATAGAAATTGGGTTTGGACTATGTTTTTTTTTTTTGAAACTTAACCACATATATTAGGTCAGCCAGCCGCCTCATTAAAGACCTTACCAGTCCCTTTCGGTATCCTGGCAAGGAAAAGAGTGCGTCTGAAACTTACCGCCTTAACCATTGTTGACCATTACATCATTTATCAATGTTCTCATTAACCAACTCGGAGGTTCGTTAATCCAGCTAACTGAAATTTGATTACAGAAACTATAGCTAGCAATATCATTTTTTTTAGGCTGTCACCGGGGGGAGAGAATCCCCACCTGAATACGAAGATCATAGGATACAGGAGGATAGGTGAGCGCGCCACAGGTCGGCGGCTACCTTTTCATCGGTTTTCTTAAACTGATGTAACCATAATGTAAGGTCGTCTCTGATGTTTTTTATAGTATCATTAACAGAGAGGTCTAATGCACGGAAGATTTTTGCGTTCCTAGCATCCCAGATCTTCCATAGAATGACAAGAACAAAGGAGGGCCAAGCCGCGGTAGGCAGTCCAATGGAGGGCTGGTGACTCCAAATGTCTTCAAAGGGCGAGGCGGAGGTGGTAATGCCGAGGGTGTCCCATATCGAGGCAGCAAGGGGGCATCGAAAGAAGAGGTGTGTCCTGTCCTCCGAGCAGTCGGTGCAGCGGGGACAGTGGTCGTAGTCGATGATGTTTTTGTGGTGGAGGTTCGCCCGAGTGTTGAGGCGGTTGAGGTGGAGGAGCCAGCCGAAGACCTTGAGCTTGTTAGGTGTCCTGGTATCCCAAATGCGCTGGACAATAGCGTCGGTGGTGTCGGTGTGGAGGGCGGCGTAAGCACCCCTGGTGGAGAAAGGGGCGCCATTGATGAGCCGCCGCTCATCGTCGTCCCGTGTCCTGTGGATATCCTGCAGCAAGAGAGAGAGAGAGCACGTAGCTGCTGGGCAGCTGCGGAGGTTAGCCTGTTCCTGAGATTGTTTCCAACCCTATTTTGCAGAACATCATGAACCATTATGTTGGGGTTGGTGTTGTGGGAGAAGAGGGCGGGGTATGCAATGTAGAGGGGTTCTGGGAGAAGCCAGCGGTCCAGCACGAAAAAGGTGGATTTGTCGTGGCCTATAGTGCATGTGGTTACCTGGGAGAGGATATGCAAATGTTTATGTATGATGGATGCGAGGTATGAGTGGTTGGTTGTGTGGTTGGCGAACGGAGATTGGTAAAGAATCCAATCCCGCCATGGGGTGTTGTTACCATGCAAGAATTTGTAGCAAAACTTTAGCAAGAGACAAACATTTTGTACACGCATGTTTTTAACACCTAGACCTCCTGCAGCTTTAGTGACGCAAGCCCGATCCCACGCAACGAGGCATTTAGCTCCGGTGCAGGTATCGTCAGCAGCCCAGAAGAAGGCTCTACGTTTACTATCGATAGCTTGGATGACCGAGATGGGAAGGATGAAAGACGACATGAAGTAGGTGGGGAGGCAGTCGAGGACCGCAGAGAGGAGGACAAGGCGACCTCCTTTGGAGAGGAGTGTGGCTCTCCAGCCGGAGAGGTACTTATCACAGTTGTCGATGATGGGTTGGAACGCCGAGGGGGGGAGCTTGTAGGGAGACAGAGGGAGACCGAGGTAGGTTTGGGGGAAGGTTGCAATGTGGGTCTCAAGGGTTCGCGCGGCATCGGCGGCGGTGTCACTGTCAACGTTAAGGGGGACGAAGGTGGACTTGTGGAAATTGATGTGGAGACCAGTTGCAGCTGAGAAGTCTTGGAGGATACGTTTGAGGGTAAGCGCAGCTACGGGGGTTGCGCGAACGAGGATTAGGGTGTCGTCTGCATATTGGATGACGGGGCAGTGCAGGTTGTCAGACAGGGGGTGTGCGAGCGTGTTATTGTCGCAGGCGTTAGCTATCAGTTGTTGTAAAATATCGGCTACGATGATGAAAAGGTAGGGGGAGAGGGGGTCTCCTTGTCTAAGACCTTTCTTGCAGTTTATCCATGGTCCAGGGGTCCCATTGACCAGGACCGCCGTCTTCCCAGTGGAGAGAAGCAAGCGGATCCAAGTGATAAACTTAGCGGGGAAACCGCGGAGAGCGAGTGTGTGCAGTAGGGAGTCCCAGGAGACAGAGTCGAAGGCCTTGCGGAAGTCAAGTTTGATAATAAATGTGGGGGCTTTTCGTCTGTGGCAACAATTAAGAATGTCCGTAGCAAGAACAAAATTTTCGGCAATACCGCGACCGGCGATGAAGCCGGTTTGATTTGGGTGGACAAGGTACTGGATTTTGGATTGGAGGCGATTGGTGAGGAAGCGAGCAAAGGCTTTAATAGGGCAATTTTGAAGAGAGATTGGCCTGAAGGCATCAGCAGTGCAGGCATCGTGTTTTTTTGGAAGGAGCACCATGTAGGCTCTGTTGACACCATCCAGGTCAGCAGAGAGGTTGAAGAGTTGGTGGAAGAAGGTGGTGACAGTTGTTTTTGTAAGGTTCCAGAAGGTGCGGTAGAAAGCAGGCCCAAAACCATCCGGTCCGGGGCTAGCCGATGTGTTCATGCCACAGAAGGCATCGAAGATTCGGTGAACAGGAGGTCTAGGGGGGCAAGGTGGTGGTCAATTGGCGTGTAAAGCGCCGATAGGTCAAAATTCCAGGTGGGGGTGAAGGCAGTGCCCAGGAGGTGAGTGTAGTAGGAGGTGAGGGTGTCGGTTTTTTGCTTGTGATTATAGATTTGAATCCCGTTATGGGTGATAGCGTGAATTTTGTTGTGGCGAAGTCTGTTTGAGGCGCAGGTATGCAAATATTTGGTGTTTTCGTCCCCGTCGATAGCGAATTTTAATTTGGCTCTAGTTTTCTAGTGAGAGATACGGTTTCTAATTAGGCGACGAAGGTGGGTGATAAGAATTTTTCTAAGCACGATTTCTTTAGGTGAGAGAGGTCTATTTTCTTCAATCAGGTCTAGGAAGGAGATAACTAATTTTGAGTTGGACTCCATAAGGAGGGGGGGTTTGAGTGTGCGTCTCCAAAGTTTTAGCGCTAATCTAGATTTTTTAAAACTTCCGAACGAGTAGTTGGGCCGCATTCTGATTGGGCCATGGTGAGTTGGACCAGATTTCGTTAACAAGGGCCCGACAGGCGGGGAAGGAGGCCCAGTAATTTTCGAATCGAAAAAAGGCGGGGCGCGGGATAGAGGTGGAGATGGATGCGATGATGGGTACGTGATCTGAGATGAATTTTGTAGCCGGGGAGATGGAGGAATTGGGGAAGTTATCATTCCATGCTTGGTTGATGAAGGCGCGGTCAATTTTTTGGAGCGTGGGACAGGTTCGGTTGTTAGTCCAGGTATATGATCAGTCGAGGAGAGGAAGTTCGATTAGAGCCAGGGAGTTAATCGTGTCATTAAACATATCAGCCTCATTATGTCTAAACTGGTCGTTGTTTTTGTCTGAGGCATAGCGCATAAGGTTGAAATCTCCGAGGATGATCCAAGGGGTGGATGGTGGGGGGGGGGGGGGGGGGGGGGGGGGGATATCTTTAAGTTCTTGCATGAAGGCTGATTTTAGTAGGTGATCGGTGGGGGCGTAGACATTGGTTACGACAATTTTTAGCGGGGAGAGAAAGGTAGAGAGCGTGGATGAGAGCGTGAAGAGGCCGTTAGAAACTTGATCTAGGCTAAACGTTTTAGGGGCGAAGGCGTTAATAATTCCGCCTGCGGTGCCAATTTCAGGAAGGTAAGAGAAATTGTTGCACGAGTGAGGGAGGAAGGTTTTTGCCTTGGCGTTGTTGCAGTCGCAAAGTTTGGATTCTTGAAGGAGGATAAGTTGGGGGTTGAAGTTAATCAGTTCGACAAGGATCTCATCGCATTTTTCGGCGTCGTTAAGACCTCTAACGTTCCACGAAGCAATTAGGAAGGAGATATTAATCATAAAACGTGTTAGCACACCAGGAATGGGGAGGGGGAGTGTCCGAGGAGGCGGGAGAGTACCTAAGTTCCAGCATTTTCATAAGATAGCTAGCGATTACATGAGGTCGATTACAGGAGGGTTTAGAACCCTGACCTAGACTAAGAACAAACGGAAAGCAAAGGGATAGGCTACTACAGTGCGTCGCTGGAACGTAACGCTGGCAGCCCACTGCCCTGCAAACGTCGTGGCAGGGAGGGCAGGGGCAGGAGAGGCCGCAAGGGCCGATCATGGCTCCGGGGAGGGCACCGCGTCGGCAGCAGAGCCGTCGCCACCGGCATCCGCGTGGAGAGCAGCGGCGTCCGCGTCGTCAGCGCCGCAGGCGCGGGCGACAGCAGCAAGAGCCTGGCCGTCAGTGCAAGGGGTGCCCGGAGAGGTGGTGAGGCCGGCCGCGTCGAGGGCGTGCGCGAGGTCGCTTGTGGCTGCAGAGAAGTCGAAGGAGGAGGCCTTGGCGAGGATGGCCTTGGAGACCATGTCGATGAAGTTGCCGTCCTCCTTGGCTGCGAGGCGCTGGCTGCGGCGGAGCTTCTTGGCGGAGTCGGCAGCGCGCTTGGCGCGGACGCGGCGCTTGTGTGCCTCGTGTTCGTGGAACGGGTCAGGGGAGTGGTTGAAGGTCGACGTGGAGCCGGCGTCGAAGGTCGGCGCCTAGCGCAAGGGCTCGGATGGACGATGCGAGATCCTCGGCGTCGGCGACCACGGCGTCCGCCGCAGACATGGCCTTGTCGTGGGCGCGGTCGGCCTCGATGGCGAGGTCAGCAAGCATGGGAGGGATGTGGTCGCGGGTCGCGGAGGGAGGGCGAGCGAGTGGCGGCTCTTCCTCGTCGATGTCGTCCATGACGTCGCGGCGGAAGGAGCAGCCGTTCCGCGGCAGCACCGTGGCGTCCACCGGAGAGGACGGGCGAGGCGGGGATATCGGGTCAGTGTTGGGGAAGGGGACGCCCATCCCGATGACCCAGCTCTGGACGATGCGCAGGTAGACCGGGACGATGTCGGCGGAGGGGAGGCGCAGCGAGAGGACGGGCGGGATTGGCGTCATGGGCTCGATCTCGACGAAGGCGCGCATGGAGGACCTGTCCGTGCCAAGGAAACATGTTCTATCGACGCAGCACAGCTTACCGACGTGGCCGAAGACAAACGAGGCTCCATGCTGTGGATGATGTTGACTGCTCGAAAAAAAAGATGTAAAATGATGAAGCCTCTAAAGAGCTGCCGCTCTTGTTCCTGAAAGTCTTGATATTGTTTTCTTTTTAAATTTGCACACACGTATGTCATGTGCTGCTGTTGTTGTTGGTTAGTTTGGAGGATGGAGAATGTGGTTGGGCCACTAGTCCTTGTTGATGGATTTATACTCTATCCATATAAAAATGTTGGTTTCAACGTGTATACATGGTGAGAATCTATTATTACAAAACAAAATCCCGCTTAGCTCTAAAGGGTCCGCCGTGGATTCTTTTTTTTTTTTGGTATCGGAAAAGCCTTGTTCTCTTATGTTTTGATAATGGAACCATGCTCCATGTTTTAATTCTTTAGTGGCTAAACCTAAAGTAGAAACCATATGATTAATTGATTACAACTGAGTAAAAAAAATAGGCTTTAGTTTATAAAGATATATCTTTTATTTCATTTCCAACTCTTCCAATGTTTCGATCATCATCACATGGCTTCAATAAAACTAAAACAATGCTGTAGTCGCCCTTTGTTGTACTTATGCTTGCAAACTAGTGAAGGTTTTAGTAAGCTGCTCCATTATAGTGGAAATTACAAGTGAAGCAACCGCTTCGTAGCGTTAGTCGCCGCTAAAAGACACAATAGCGAGTGGTCAAATGCCATCGACGAAAGCAGTTTTCTTTTCCTAACTGGTAGCGTTAGAATGCACACGTGTTAGCAAGGTAGGTACAGCTCCGTCGGGAGTAGTAAACCAATGTATGGAACTGCTGCCGGCGCCGCCCGGATCTGTGGCCGGCCCGGCGGCCACGGTTCATTCACCCCCTCTCGCCGCGTTTCCATGCATATCCTACTACTATCCTACAGTAGCTAGCTTAGCTAGGTAGATAAGCCATCCACCGCAATCGCACGAACGCAGAGGCAGACGGTGCAGGTCTTGTGTTGATCATTTGGTTCACATTGATCGATTTTCCAGCCCGTCCGTCGGAGAGCAGGCACGACAAGCATGGCGGCGGCGGTGGTGTGCCTGCAGGCGCAGCGCGTCGCCGGCCTGCCCGCCTCCGTGCACCGAGTCGACCTGGGATGCCACCTCCACCATCCTCATCCTGACGTCGACGCCGAGCCGGCGGTGCTTGCCTCTGCAAGTGTCTCCGGCGGGGGCGTGGCCGACTTCAACAACCAGGTGCTCCTCCTCCACTGCGCCACCGCCTCCTCCGTCGTCGTCACCGTCTCCCTGCGCCTGCTCTCCGACGACTCCATGATGCGTCGGCGCCGACACCGGCAGCAGCAGCAGTACTACCTCCAGGTCGACCTCGGCGCCGAGCAGAGGCCGGGCGTCCTCAGCTTCCCGATCGCCGGCGCGGTGCTCACTCTCGCGCTACATCGCAAGCTACTGCCACTCCCTGGTACTGCTGCTACTCCCTGCCTGCCGCTGCCAGCGTGTTGCCGCCGGCACAGGAGCCACCGGCAGCAGCGGCAGGGCTACGACTCAGCCGAGGAGTCGTCCGACGGCTTCATCGTCATTGAGAAGCGGTGCAGGCGCCCGCCCTCGGACAACCTCCTCACCACCGACGACGATGACGACCACCAAGACGCCGTGAAGCTGGAGCTGGACAGAGTGGAGGACGAGTTCCTGGCCATGCTGGAGCTGGCCGAAACAGCCGACGCCCGTCTCGACCTGGACATGCTCGTCAGGGACGCCGAGGCAGAGCTTTTTGCCAGGAGGACTCATCTTCTCAATGTTGCTGCTGCTGCTTTCATGTAAATTATAGCTGTGCCACCACTCATGCACCAATGCAATTATACAAAATCAGAAAGGAGACGACAGTTTTCTGAATGTCATGTGCATTTTCCATCTTGCTAAACCCTTTCCCTTTGACAGTCAGCGCACTCCAGTCCACTAGCTCAGGCTCAGCACATTCATCCTAGCCACAATAATCCTTCTCACACCGCCGTGCTGAACTGAAGTAGGCATAGTCCAAGTTCTAAAATACGAAGTAACAACGAAACTAGCAGGTACCCAAATAATATAATTGCTAAATAGAGTCGTCGCACCAGACCCGAATAGTAATGTTACTGACTGAATTCGAGCATCATTATCAGAAGATTACCAACTACTTCCGCATAATAAACATTATACACCATCTCATCTTTCTTACTGAAAAAAAATAAGAGCCAACATGTATATATAGCCATACAAATTCAATTCTATATTGATCTAAAATAAGATCATCCATCCATCAGGTGCTTTTCTAACAAGAGTCCATCCATCAGGAGACCGTATCATCAGAAATCATCCGAACTGGATGGCTGGCACTTGTATAACTACAACTCAAAAGTACATTAGTTGGCAGACTCAGCAAGGCTCTTCATTTGTATTTCTCCATTATGCGCCGGGCTTCTTCGGCGGGGTCTTCCGATAGATTGTCCCCTTCGTCCACACTCCTTGATCCCTCTTTTGGGTTCATTGCCAAGAAGGCGAAATATATAAGCCCCATCATCGCCTGTCATCATGAGACGCATTTGCGTGTAGTAAATAACTAGTTGGAACTGAACATTGTGCATAGCACACAGCTGGGTTTTGGCAGTGAAGTCATTGTTGTGGGTACGTACCAATACAAACAATGCAGTGGAGATAACGGACTTGAGAAGAAAAAGGGCAACCGACCCCGCAACGAATGTAATGCCTATCCTAGCAACTGGCCGTGGAACTGAACTCTGACATACATCAGAGGGGAAAACAACTTCAGCTTCAAAACTCAACATACTGCATTTGTGTTAGCGATTGAACCCTATACTGGCGTTTGCGGCCAGTTCCGATCTTATTCTGAGAGAATTCAGCTAATGGAACGAAGTGACTAAATGGGTAAGTATGTTGAACATACCGGGACAAGAGAACTTCCACTCTCCACCGCATCCTTACCAACCCTCCATGCTGTCTGAACAGCTGTAGTGATATGCAGGAGTGTTAAAGAGTGACACAGACAAGCAGATAATTGGGAAATTTAACATAATCAGAACAAGTGGACATGGCGTTAGCAGTAGCAGGACACAACAGAAACACATCCTTGGAGAATAAACAACAACACGAGTTGAGGATGTGCAGATTTCAGTAGGCAGGGAAGATGTTAAGTGATATACATCCGGAAACGAACAAGTCCATGTCAGAAGCTAGATATGTGGAAATTTGGATAGGCCGTGTTCAGTATATTCAGTATCAGGCTCCTGCTGGCATAACAATCCCCAAGCAATAGAAGTGTCATCGTCTTAATTAGTTGGAGTGGCAGCTACTGCAATTAGGGGTGTGCAAATACCAAACCGTGGGAAACCGATCCAAACCGGCTGATAGGTGCTAGTTCAATTTCCTTCACAAACTCAAATCTAAATTTCGGTTTAGTGTAAAAAAATGAACTAACCCAAACCGGCCAAACCGGTGAGACCGTATTTGCCCACCCTAAACTGCAATGAGTGTTATACATGCTAGGTGCTGGCACAAGTACAGTAAGTAGAACACAAGATTCAGTACAGGTAGAATCGATGTAGCACACATTCAGAATCAGCAGTGCAGTTCTTTGGTTGTAATAGTCAGTAATCCCAAATAGTTGTAGCTAGATCGAAGGGAAGAAGGCTTGAACGAGATTAGATAATAAGATGAGGCGAATCAAGGAATTACGGGAGGAGGGAGGGACCTTTGGATAAGTTGGACTGAGCGGAGGCGACGACGAGGAGGCGCGAGGGGATGATGCGTAGGCGGCGCATGGGCATAGTAGGGGGAGCGACCGACCAAATCCGGCGAGCAGCCATAGCGGCGGCGGGAGGGAGGCGTGCGGCGGTAGCAGCCATGGCTATCCCGCCGTGGACGGCCATGGCGAATAGGCGATGCGGCGCTGTGCGGTGGTGACCACCCGTCCGAGCCTCCGATAGAGGGGGCAACAGACTCGAGGGATAGCAGACTTTCTGAAGATAACAGAGCACGCATCCAAAAAGTCCATATTGAAAAACCTGTTTCTTTTTTCTTCTTGTATCAACGAATATGCAGTTCTCCTGCTGTTATTTTTTAAGAAACAGTTTTTTTTGTATAATAACTTTTCTTGGTTGGAGTGGATCCCACTGTAAGAAAATTTACAGTGTTAGAATTTAAGGGGATGTGACATGGGAGAGCACTTGACAACCTCTAATTTTTTTTGTAGAGGGTCCTCTAAATATATTATAGAGGTTGTGTTTTTCTCGCCACACGGAACTCACCGCCGCAGCTCCGACTTCAAGCATCAACCATAACACAATGAACACGTGGACACGTCGCAAGAGACGACTACCGCAGCCTTGTCGCGACTCCACCCTCGAGCATCCTCATAGCCGCCGCTGCACCGCCAACACTGACCACCAACATGAACCACAAGACCCTCGCTGGCCAGACCATACTCCAAACGAAGCCCTCAAGAAGGAACAACGTGAGGCCGACATCGTCGGCACAGGGCACATGACCTGAAGCTCGTCCTTGAGGAGGAACACCGGCGCCGGCGCCCCGGCCTGAACGTCTTCGACAGGAGCTCCCCCGTGAAGCCGCACCAATAGGAGCAACATCCACGCCATCACGCCACCAGAGCCACCGCATCGTCGGAGAAGAGGGCGCCGTCATCGAGGAGGTCACTCGATCCGCCATGAATCTTCGTGCGACCGCACAGCGCTGGGAAACTTGCCCTTCCCCCATCGTCCGCGGCGAGGGCTTAGCCCGTCTGCATCCTCCGGCGGCGGCAGAGGGAGGTGGAGGAGGAGGGAGGGCGACGGGGGTGGCGGCTAGGGTCGGCACGGGGTCGGGGGACTCGATTTCTCATTCTATTTATCTTCTGTACTCGATGACTAGAGTCAAGATACTGAAACTAGGAGGCACAAAATAATGAAGTCTTCAGTTACCGTGTTCTAACTCTTTCTATCCAATGCTTCAAGTGTTTCAGAACAAGAACAAGACTCCAAGTCGCGCCATCACCACCTTGGAAATAACCCTGCCCTTCAACAATCCATAGTAGAGGTTTGTTTCAGTGCTCCACCCTTGACAAAACTTGAAGGGGTAACTTTTTCCGGTTATTTTTTTTCGTTGGGCCTACGAAGAGTAGATTCAAACCCCGTATTACCCAGCGTATTACGGCGAAAGATTAAAAAAACATAGTAATCAACTATATTTGTTACTGAAACCATATTAGTTTGAAACCTCCATGAGGTTTGTTTCAGTGCTCCACCCTTGACAAAACTTGAAGGGGTAACTTTGTCCGGTTATTTTTTTTCGTTGCGCCTACGAAGAGCAGATTCAAACCCCGTATTACCCAGCGTATTACGGCGAAAGATTAAAAAAACATAGTAATCAACTATATTTGTTACTGAAACCATATTAGTTTGCATATATGTGACATAAAACCAATAAATAATTCAAAGAATTAGACGTGAGCTACTGCCAGGAGAAACGATCTCTAGCTAGCTAACTAGCTAAAGTTAGTTGAGATAGATCGCAATCATACTTGTGTTGTTTGCATCCGAACTTTTATCAAGGGAGGAGCACCGGAGCAGAAACATCCATAGTATTATTTTCTGGGGACCCAGTATCCATCCATAACTGGTTGTATAAATTAAAACCAAATTACCACGGAATGTAATATTCTCCCTCCGTTTTTAAATCATTGATCCACATTGACATGTATACAAATATATCTAAACACATTTTGTTGTATATGTTTACTCATTTTAATATGTGTAAAGCTTAAAACATCTTATATTAAAAACGAAGGGGGTACTGCAATATCATTGAATGGCATTTAGCCACAAAATTTTCGCTTTAGTTTTTTTTCTTTTTGCGAATCGAGAGCTTTATAACTCTTAGATGGTAGCATTACAATCCTTAATTAGCAAGGATACTAGTGAGGAAGGCCGGGGTATAGTTGACCCAGACGCACGGCCTCCTATCTGGACTAGCTCAATGAGCACACGCATGTGAGCTGCTTCATTAGCAGCAGGGGCGGGCCTAGCTGAAGTCAAAGGTATTCAGTTGAATACCCAATAAAATTTCAAAACTACTATGTACATATAGCATATACTATGTAGAAGTATGAAAAAAACATGAATGTAACTAGCTACCGACCTCCTGATTCTCTCTCGTTCCCGACTTGTACAAAACTCATCTCTCTTTCTCCAATCCCGTTAGCCAAAGTCGAAAATCCCAATCAAAATAAGATTTCAGTCTATCAAAAAACTTTAGCTTTGATTTTTTTGAATACCCGCTCTTCAAATCCTGGGCCCGCCACTGATTAGCAGTCTTGTTTACATGAATGAGCTCAAAGTTAGGAAAAATGCTACTAAGCTCTCTAATCTCCTAACAAATACCGGTAATAATAGATCTACCAGTGTGAGACTCCTTCCAGAACTTCACCAGATCAAGTGAATCTGTTTCAATTACCACCCGAGAGATGCTCATGTCGATGGCTAGACGAACTCCATCTCTGGCGGCTTCAACTTCCATAGTAAGCGGATCACCTGCTGCACTGTACCACATGGATTGCGCACGGATCAACTTGCCTTCATGATCTCTAACCACCAGCCCCGTAGAGCCTCCCCGTACTGCACTGACCAGCATCTTTTTTTTGTTGAGGGAAGCATTGACCAGCATCTACGTTGATCTTCATGGTACCTTGGTCTAGCGTACCCAATAGGATACTAGAGGAAAGGAATAAAGCCCAACCCATACGAGTCCGGTTCAGGGAGGAGATTGGCTCCATACCGACTCGGAAGCGATTTGCCTATATATATATACCCGAGCCAAACCGATCCACCTCAAATCAACAAAAAATAACATCCCTCGACAAGGTTTTCTCGCCGTAGCCGAGCATCGCGACGATCGAAGACGAAGAGCATGGGCCTTCCGCTGCAGTCTTCTACCGCCCAGGCGGAGGAGGGGGAGAAGAAGGCACCCGCCGCCGGCGAGGAGGGGTTCAAGGGGTACTGTGGCGCGAAAAGGAAGGCGGAGGAGGAGGACGGCCCGTACCAGCGGGAGGAGGAGGCGGCGGTGGTGGTTCGGGAGCAGTACCAGCAGGGCGCTGCTGATGATGCGACGACGGACGAGATGTATGTGCTGGGTGACGGCTACGACTACGACTCGGACGACGACGTCGAGACGGTCATTGCCAAGGTCAAGGCACGGTGGTTCGACGCAGTTATCGAGAGGAACAGGCGGTGGTTGTGCCAAGATGATTCCGACAAAGAGGAGGATTCCGTTTAGGATGACGATGGACATCCGTGTTAGATATTGATCCCGTTTAGAGGAACAGGAGATGGTTGTGCCCTGATCTATCTGTGCGATCCTATCATATTGAGCTGGGCACCAATGAACCTGGCACGTGTGATTGTCTCTGATGTGATGTATCGATTGTGTTTCCGAGCTTCTCTCTACCTGTTGGTTAGATTGTTTCAAAAATAATGTCCGTGACATTGATGCACCTCCTTACTGGGTAGTTGTCTGCCATATATGCCCATAATATGTGATTGATTCCTCTTATAGATGAGATTATCTTTGTTGTTTTGGGTAAGATTATTCCAGTTCTTTTTTGTTAGAAACAGCATTGCTTATTGAGGAACTGAAAGATCTTCAGACTGGAAAAACAGATGCCCAGTGTAGATAATCCAAGATTGGTATGTACTCCAATTGAACGGATGTGCCTCCGCGCTCCTTGGCTCTTACTTTTCCTTCAAAAAAAAAAAAGAACCGTCCTCCGTTCATATCCACGTACTCATTCCCTTCTGTTCTCCTTGGGCTTGCACCAGGCAACGAGGTCGGACCACCTAGCTGCTCCACAACGCGGTTTTCCCACACATATGACGATGTCCCATGCTTATCTTGACCGTTGATTTTGTATCCAATGTACACTATTAGTCCTACTAATTGATGTGTTTATAAAATTAAAAAATATGTTAATGCATGGTTTTAATTTTTTTATCAATGCATACATATAAATTCCATGTTAGTACATGAATCTAAATTTTAACTTACATAAATCTAAAAAATATTGATAATGTGTTGATGTTTGAAAGTTTGGTGATGATTTACGCACGGATCTTAAAGAATTTTGCACGTTCCGGATAAACAGGGAACATCATTATATGTGTGGTTTTGAATTTTTGGTTCATCTACGCTTTCTCGATCACAGGGCTGGTCGCCAAGGCCCAGCGGCGCCTCTCCCCTCCTCGCCCCCGCGGGTAGTCCATTACCACTAAGGCACTAACCCTGGTCCACCTCCGCTTACGGCGACGCTGACGAGGGATGTCCTCGGCAATCCTAGAGTCGAATACCCTAGGTAGATTTTGAGGTAGAAGATGTGCGCGCTGGTAGTTCCGGACGGCTGACAAGTAATGATTTACCCAGGTTCGGCCCCTCATTGTGAGGTAAAGACCTACTCCTGCCTGTCTGATTATGATGATATCTGAGGTTACATGGTGGCCGTAATGGTGATATGGTGGTGAGACATGGTGTCTCTATGCTATGCCGTATCAGCTATGTCTAATTGTGTCTATGTTGTGGCCTCCGATGTTGTGATCTGTCTATGGGGGTGCCATTGCCTGGCTTTATATAGGGAGCCAGGGAGGGTTTACAAGAGTCCTAGTAGACTACGAAATAAGAGTCCTTGTCTTGTGCTTCAAGTAATTTCCTTAACAGCTTCTTGGTCTTCATTGGGCCAGCCAGTGGGCCTTCGACTGGGCTGAACCAGGTATACCAATAGTGGGGTGCCCGGAGGGTATGCCCACGTCACTAGCCCCCGAGTGTCTGGTCGATTCGAAGTATCGGGCAGAGACTCAAAACAGTATGTCGAGTAGGCGTAATCAATGACCATATGATGACTGAATTATTCATTCTTCGTGAGCTTAAATCAATTATGAGAAATCCTGTATATGTGTATGAAATCCAATAATAATAAATCCGGTGCGGGCTATAGAGAACCCGACTTTGCTAAATCCGTGCGAGCTATAGAGAACCCGACTTTGATAAATCCGTGCGAGCTATAGAGAACCCGACTTTGATAAATCCATGCGGGTTATTAGAAAACCCGACTTTAAAAATCCGTGCGGGTTATAGAGAACCCGACTTTGATAAAAATCCGTTGTGTCACTCGAGCCAATGGCGAGTACCCTCCCGATGGGAGTTAGTCGATGAATTTTGCACTGTCCAAGCAGGTGCGCAGCTTTCATGTTATTTGTTGTTGTGTTGTCTAGTAGTTCATCGGGTGCGCGCTCAGCGCTCCCGATGGGAGTAGCCCCCGAGTGCCTGGCCGATTCGAAGAATCGGGCAGGAACTCATTTGCAGTTGTATTTCACCATCTGATTCTTTGTTCATTTGGCTATGTGCATTTTGAGTCGAGATTGTCTCGATTGTGCTTTGCCGATTCGGGAAACTTTGCTATTTACTTTAGAGTCGAGAATGCCTCGATTATGCATGCTGAGTCGGAAACACGGCGACTAATGCTTTGTTTATTTTGCCTAGGGAGTATGACTTAGTAAGCCTGGTTTTACTCGATGAGTCGAGACCAGTTAACCGCACATTTGGGCGAAACCTTGCTAGCCTTCAATCAAGTTCGAGTCCCCGGGCTCGAACCTGGAACATACTGGACAAACTCGACTCAGGCTGTTGAGGTCTTACTGAATCGTTCTGCAGTTTCAACTTTGCTACCCAGCGCGTCCGCCGGGATTTTCATCGCGTCTGCTGACACGGAAAATTTTAAGGACTTAGCACTGCCGGAGTGGCCCTCAGCCCAGCTCGGCTGATCGGCGGGTCTTACCTTTGCATTTTACGCATGCAGCATCCGAAACGTCATCAACTGGCGTTACTCGGGAATTCTTTTGAGTTTTTGCTTTTGACTGAGTCGAGTCTCTTAATCGACTGCCTTTTTGCTTTTAGAATCTATCGGGTGCGCGGCAGCGCTCCCGATGGGAGTAGCCCCCGAGGCTATGTGCAACTATTTATAGTTGGGTATAGGCTCAATTTGCCTTCATCTTGATATTTGTCGAGTATTTTTGTGAGTGTTCCACTCTTTGCATCTGCTGACATAGATATTTGCCGGGTGCGCGTCACTCGAGCCGATGGCGAGTGCCCTCCTTATTGTCGAGTGAGTTTGAGACTTTTTCAAGTAGCCAACCTGCATAACGCAGCCCCCGAGTCTTCGGGTGCGGTCGATGTTTTGCGTATTTTCCTTAGCCTGTGCGGCGTAGCCCCCGAGTGTTCGGGAGCGGCCGAATTGAGTTTGTCACGACTCATGGGGCGCAGCCCCCGAGCATCTAGGGCGGCCGCGTCTTGCAGTGTTCAGTCGGAAGAAGTAGACGCGGCGGACCGGAGTCAACGCGGCGTAATGTGCGGCGAAGAAGTCGACGCGGCGGACCGGAGTCAACGCGGCGTAATGTGCGGCGATGAAGTCGACGCGGCGGACCGGAGTCGACGCGGCGTAATGTGCGGCGATGAAGTCGACGCGGCGGACCGGAGTCGACGCGGCGTAATGTGCGGCGATGAGGTCGACGCGGCGGACCGGAGTCGACGCGGCGTAATGTGCGGCGATGAGGTCGATGCGGCGGACCGGAGTCGACGCGGCGTAATGTGCGGCGATGAGTTCAACACGGCGGACCGGAGTCGACGCAGCGGAGTTTGTGTGGCGGACCGGAGTCGACGCAGCGGACCGGAGTCGACGCGGCGTAACGTGCGGCGATAAAGTCGACGCGGCGGACCGGAGTCGACGCGGCGTAATGTGCGGCGATGAAGTCGGCGCGGCGGACCGGAGTCAACGCAGCGGAGTTTGTGCGGCGAAGAGGTCGACGCGACAGACCGGAGTCGACGCGGCGTAATGTGCGGCGAAAAAGTCGACGCGGCGGACCGGAGTCGACGCAGCGGAGTTTGCGGCGATGAAGTCGACGCGGCGGACCGGAGTCGACGCAACGGAGTTTGTGCGGCGAAGAGGTCGACGCGACGGACCGGAGTCGACGCGGCGTAATGTGCGGCGATGAGTTTGACGCAGCGGACCGGAGTCGACGCGGCGGAGTTGTTGAAGATGCTGGAGTCGCCTTTTCGCGTGAAGCAACGAATATGTTGTTTGCTGTTGATGATGAGGCGCCAGCCCCCGAGTGCATATGCGCCCTCCCGGAGGCAGGCTATTTGTGTTGATACCGCCGATGCTGTTTGCCGCCGTTGTGGTTGATGAAGTCGAGAGAGTCGAAATTTGCTTGCAGTGTTGGTACGATCGATGTCGATATCGATGCTTTGTTGTTGTAGAGGCTGCCGCGACAGTTGTTGTAGTAGATTGGATCGCGCGCGCGCCGGCGCTGTATGTGATGTCTTCGCTAAATTGGACCGTGTGTGGCCATGCATGCCTCCGCCGTCACCCGACGAAGTTGTCGGCTGTCTCGTTGATGATGTATTTGGTCGCGTCGCCCGCGATGTGACGTAGATAAGATCTGCTATGTACGAAACACCGCCGCTAGATGCGATTGTGGTAGAGCAGAGCTGGTCGCTTTTGACGATAAAGATTTGTCGATGAAGATGATGAAGCCGCCGTATTCATTGACGAAGTCGAAGTTTGCTGCAGCAGGGCCGGAGTCGATGATGGTTGCGGCAGCTTTGAGCCAGCGGCGGTAGCCGCGCTTGCTCACGGTGTCGCGAGTCAAAAGTGGTCGAGGTTGAAGCGGGCTGTCGCGCTTTTGCTGTTGATGTCAGGACGCCAGCCCCCGAGTTCGTGGTACGCCTGTTTTTGCGTTGGTGTAGAGGCTGATGAGTGGCCGATGAAGATGTACATACGCAGCCGCCATCTTCAGTCGCCGGTCTTTCGGGTGCACAGGGTCGAAGTCGATGCGCCGTATCGGCCGTCGTCGTGATAGTCGGTGAAGTTGTTGCCGAAACGCGGACGCAGTCGGGGGCGATTCGTCGTAGAAGCTGCCGATATTGTCGAGTCGTGGACGCCGCGGTGACATCGCCGGTCCGTCGGCCGGGGTCGTAGACCATCGCCTGAAGTTTTTTGCTGCTGACTCACCGTGCGACATGTTGGATGGCTGAGCCGGATGGTACTTGTTGTTGAAGTCGCCCAATTCTGCGCGTACATGCACACATTGATATAATTGTTAGCTTGAAAAAGAAAAAATGAAGATAATAATTAAACGACTCGGGCGCCATGCGCGTGTGCTGCATGTGCAGCAAATAGATCTTGCGTGGTACTCCTTTTCCTTCCGATCGTGGCAAGCTGGCTCAGCTTGTTCCCTTGTTGCTTCCTTGATCCGCGTGTGGGTCAGAATATTACTACAAGTTGTGCTTGCTTTCCGATCAGGACTCGAATTGCTAGG
Source organism: Poa annua (assembly GCA_026929855.1). Classification (NCBI taxonomy): domain Eukaryota; kingdom Viridiplantae; phylum Streptophyta; class Magnoliopsida; order Poales; family Poaceae; genus Poa; species Poa annua. The sequence goes on from CM049437.1 coordinate 93,337,547, forward strand.
TCGTGGAATCCCAGCTCCTGTCCGTCTCGGCGAGACGACTTGAACAATTCTGCTGCTGTCGCGTATGTCGCGATTTTGATTGCTTTACCCTGTAGTCACAGCGCCTCCTAAAATTTATGAACTTGCCGATGCGAGTAGCCGCATGTGAAGGGTTTGCCGATGACGAGTCTTCGGGTGCTGATCCATGTCGGCGAATCGTCATTGTTGGTGTAGACTGCGGGTTCTTGTTGCTGTAGATTGGATCTGCTATGAACTGGCCGCCGCCAGATGCGATCTGATCGCTTTTTGTCTATGAAGATTTGTGGATGAAGATGATTCAGCCGCCGAAACCGCGATCCAGCACGCGTTCTTTCCCACAGACGGCGCCAATTGACGAGGGATGTCCTCGGCAATCCTAGAGTCGAATACCCTAGGTAGATTTTGAGGGAGAAGATGTGCGCGCTGGTAGTTCCGAACGGCTGACGAGCAAGGATTTACCCAGGTTCGGCCCCTCATTGTGAGGTAAAGACCTACTTCTGCCTGTCTGATTATGATGATATCTGAGGTTACATGGTGGCCGTAATGGCGATATGGTGGTGAGACATGGTGTCTCTATGCTATGCCGTATCAGCTATGTCTAATTGTGTCTATGTTGTGGCCTCCGATGTTGTGATCTGTCTATGGGGGTGCCCCTGCCTGGCTTTATATAGGGAGCCAGGGAGGGTTTACAAGAGTCCTAGTAGACTACGAAATAAGAGTCCTTATCTTGTGCTTCAAGTAATTTCCTTAACAGCTTCTTGGTCTTCATTGGGCCAGCCAGTGGGCCTTCGACTGGGCTGAACCAGGGGGGTGCCCGGAGGGTATGCCCACGTCAGACGCCGTCTGGCGAAACCACCCGTGCCACCTCCAGTCGTGATATGCAAAGGGACACAGTTGCCAGAAATGGGCCGACGGCAAAGGAACTGTGGCGTGGTCGGCTGGTTGTGCGTCCAAGTCGAGGCTGCACTGCACAGCTCTGACCCCGAGGTGGACGGGCGGACCGGCGAGATCCGTCGACGAACTAGGGCTGGAGGCCGGAGGGGGACGAGAGCACGGCCAGAGGACTCGCTAACGGCTCAGCTGATCCCAAGGTGAATGGCGATCCATCAAAGAATTAGGGCTAGAGGTCGGAGAGACTGGAGCATGGCAAGATGTCTCGCCGAACGGCTTCCATTGCTCCTTATTCGTGTTCTGCTCCTCCTCGGAAGCTATCAGGAATTTTTTGAAGGAAAAGCAAAAGTCAAAAGGCGACGCGGGGGCACGGCGTTCGATAGGTCTACGCGTGCGGGCCGCACAGATGGTCGCACGCTGCAGGCACAGGCAGACGGACGGGGCTTGCACCCAAACCACCCCCAGTATTGGCGTCCCCGATCTGGAGATCAATTCCCCCTAGGAATCGGGGCATCCCGGATTCGTGTCGCCTCCACACACTGCCCCAGGCCGTCTGAGAGCATCTCCACCGACACCCTCCAAATAGTGTCTGACGGAGGCGTCGACAACGACGTTGGGGGCAGGCACCCAAACCGCCGGCAGTTTGGGGGCCGCTGGCCCCAATGATCACACTACCTTTTTTTTGAACTTCTCATTCAAATTTAGAACAATTTTACATAATTTAAACTAATCTTCCCTTTAGTTTTGGTGTAGAGTAGCTTGGCCCAATAGGATACTAGAAAAAGAGAAAGGAATAAAGTCCAACCCATACGAGTCCGATCCAGGGAGGAGATTAGCTCCACACCGACTCGGAAGCAAGGGATTTGCCTATATACGCCAGCCATACCGACCCACCCCAATGCGGCCGATCTATCTCAAGTCGAGAACTCGAGTCTCGAGAGAGAAAGAAGTAGTATCTCGCCCGGCCTTTTGCTGGAGTCCTCTACCGCCCAGGCGGAGGAGGGGGAGAAGAAGGCTCCCGCCGCCGCCGGGGAGGAGGCGTTCAAGGGGTACTGCGGCGCGAAAAGGAAGCCGACGACCCGATCGAGAAGCATGCGGCGGTGGTGGTGACTCGGGAGCAGTACTAGGCCGCTGATGATGATGCGACGACGGACGAGCTGGGTGACGGCTACGACTCCGACTCGGACGACGACGTCGAGACGGTCTTCGCCAAGGTAAGGCACGGTTCGACGCGGAAGTCCAGAGGAACAAGGAGCTCCTCCCATGGTTGCAGTACACGCCTGATTCTTTCTACATGCAGGGGAATTCCGTTCACGATGACGATAAAGATAATGGCGCCGTGGTAGATGTGCCTGCAGGCTGCAGCTCCGGCTTGAGTAAGTTATCATACAAATAGATAGATAGATAGACTAGATCAGTAACGCATGTGTGATTGATAACTAACTACTCCTTGCAATCTACTAATAATATTCGTAATATTTTCATCTAGATTCCAAACTAATGCGATATGTGATTGTTTCTGAGCTTTCTGTGCGTCTTTGCCGATTGGTTAGATTAGATTGTTTCCACTACAATGTTTATGCATCTGTTTGGACCACTAGTTCATGAAAAAACTTATTTATCTCTGATTTGATAGTTGTCTTTGTCTGCCAATATCTATTTGATTCTTTCTTATGCTTGTGTAAATGTGTCTCTGAGCTGAGCTAGATCTTGTGCTTTTCGGAAAAAAATTCGACGCGAATTCTAAAGCGCATCAACGACTGTGATTAGGGATCAACGCCGGTTAGCCTAATGAGACGGTATTACATAACTTTTAGATCCCGTTAGCGCCACGGTAAGGGTGCAAGACCATGTCCAGCTCGGCCCACCCCAAACCCCACGGTTGACCAAGAAATCACGATCTCCCCAGTCATCACTCACCCCCCGCATTCCCCTCTCTGTTCTCTTCCTTAGAGAGCCTTCTCTCGCGAGCACGTTGTCGGCTGCCCCCTCTCAGCCTCCTCCTCCGGCACGAGCTCGAGAGATTTCGTGCAACACCTCCGCCTAGGCTCCTTGTGCAACCCCGACGTCTAGACTCCTCCATCAGTTGTGAGGTATGCGCCTCGAGCCGTCCAACACAGTAGGCATCGGTTGCCGCCTCCTGTGCGGGGGGTTCTTCCTCCGAAGGCGCTGTGAGTCTGCCTCCAACACCGCCGGTGCCTCTGCAGTCTGCACGCCCTCTTGTGAACGGCACCATGCGACCACTACTACTCCGAAAACTCATCACCTTGAACGCCTCCGTGCCGCACGACTTCCTCTCCAACGCACGGTTCTCTCTCCGTCACCACCCAGGGCCTAGCGCGACTGTCAACCCGACCCGAGTAGTTACTCGTTAGTCCTTCCTAGCATCATATAGGTATGAGATAAATGCTACTATGATTCAACCCTCAGACCGGTCACAATGGGGAGTAACATAGAGTAGTAACAAGCCGATGTTACTAGCCTATATGTTATTACCTTCACAATACATAGTAATATATGTGTGGTGTCATATAAACTCATTTTGTCTTGGTAAGTGTGATGTTACAGTAACTAGCTAAGTTACCACCAACACCTCTCTCCTCATTAACAACATGACACATAAGCAAATTTGTCTTGAGATGTGTGATGTTACTAGCCAAGTTACTCACACTGTGACTAGTCTCAGCACTTCTGGCACCAAGCATTTTGCAACACACATTATGTACAACTTTTCTTAATGTATAGTGTATACTAAAGGTTTTCAATTTAACACCGGTGCTAAGCTTCGACTTGTACAGTTTCTAGCATGGAGGAATTTCGTGTATGTTACTATTTGGTAAATGGCTTTGTGTGTATCATCTCCGGTAAGAGAATTGTGACGTCGTGGCTCATGAACTACTCCTAGCTAAAATTGGTGCCCTATATACTAGCGGTATGATGCATGTTTGGGAATATGATATCCCAGCGAATATCTATATTTATGTCCATGTGCAATATGCCCAACTGTCAATCATAATAAAGTTTTTGCTTTAAAACAGAATCACAGCGATTTTAATGTTCAGAATCGCAAACTTTATATTTTATTTCAGTCGGTTTGACTACTGCATAGCCTGGGCTGTGACACATAGCAACATATCCCAACAATCCTAATCAAATATCCGAATACGCAGCAGATTTACACTTGAAAAGAAAAGAATATAATATCTTCACGTGAAGTCAGCTTGAAGACATGTCCTCGCAACCATTTTGGCCTCTATCCCCATCGACTTAGGGTATCTTTATGTCTTAAAAAAAGAAAACTTAGGGTATCTCCAACGGGTCGACATATTTTGGGACCAAATCCTGTCCGATTTGGTCCGTTTGCGTCGGCCCGCGGACAGAAAAATAGGTGATGTCCGGTCACCTTATCCGTTTGGGTCGCGCTCCAGCTCAGCGGCCCGACGCATTTTGGACGCGTCCTTTTTTTCCATTACGAATTATATGAAATTGGTTGCATTGTCTGCACTAGCAAAATGTCTCGGCCATTACAAACAAATTGGCGCCAAATCGATCACTCGGCGCGAGCTAAAATGATGGCACGCTGCTTCATCACCCAAGCCTTTTGGTCCTCGGCCATGTCGGTGGTGTCCACGAGCATGATCGCCCTCTCCTCGGCCATGATCTTCGCCTTGGCGTGGCTCGCTTCAATTTCTACAGCCTTCTTTGTGAGGTCATACAATTGAGCGGCCATCTCCTCCCTCTCGCGGCGCTTCTTCTCCTCTCTCGCGACAATGGCCTCCTCCTTGTTGGCCATGTAGCCCTTCAAGGTCTCGGTCAGTGATTGCACATTGGCATCCCTCTTCATGTCCATTGTCGAGGCTTTGTGTCCCCTCGGCCTTCCTTTGGAAACAGCGGCCTTGTCGCCGCCATCATCTTCCGCCCCCACGGTAGCCGGGTCTCGGCCATTCTTTAAGCCGTTCTTGTAGCTTTGATATGTTTGCTTCCATTTCTCGTGGTCCTTAAGCTCCCGCCAACAATGCATCAAGTGGTAGGACTTGCCCTCATGGGCGGTCTTGAAGAACTCCAAGGCCTGCGCAATCTACATAGGCCATGGAACCGTGGCCCCTCATGACAACAAACAATGGAGGAGGACAGCTCAAAACGATGAGGATGAAGACGTACCGTGTCGGCGACGCCGACGCCTGATATAGGGCGGTTCATGACGTGCTCATGGGCGCCGCAAAACTTGTTGGTCTCGGCCTGGATGTAGGACCATCGTTGTTGGATGGACACTTGGCTGTGGTCGCTGTGGATGATGAAGGGCTTGAATTACCGACGTTCATGGAAGTCCACGGTCACCCTATTCCAATAGGCATTGCCCTTTTGCTCGGCGCCGACAAGGGCGTTCACACTCGATGCGAGCCAAGCCCGGCAAAGGCACTTGTCTTCGGCGTTCGTGTAGCCCCCGGTCCTCTTTGATATCTTCTTGGCCGCGGCGGTGCCGGAAGCGAGAATCTCGGCGTCCGGATCGTCAACCTCCTCCTCCTCCTCCTCTCCTTGGCCATCGTTGAACATGGCCGTGGGGACGACCGATGCCGTTCCATGTTCGAAAAGGGGATGCCCGTCGATGTCGACTGCCTTGGCCTGGGTGCCTTCCGTCCCAAAGGTTCCATGGCCGCCGCCATGGATGAAGCCGAGCATGATGTCCTCACCTTGCTCAGCGAAGAACGCCTGCGAACAAATCGACGTTACACTAGTGGAAAAAGGGCTACTAGTTGCGCACCAAAAAGTCTTTCTGTGGCGCACCCAGGAAAAGGGGGGGTGCGCCACAGAAATCTCGCCACTAAATTATATTTCTGTGGCGCGCCACAGAAAGTGGCACATTTCTGTGGCGCATCCTTCCTAGTGCGCCACAGAAATTTATCAGTGGCGCATGCTTGTACCGTGCGCCACAGAAATAGGTGCGCCACAGCAAAGTTTGGCCATGCGCCACAGAATTATGTACATGAATTTTCATATTATTTCTGCCCGCTGTACAAATACAGGTATATTAACGAAAATACATGTATATATTACAGGATTTAAACACACAGAACAGAAACATGATATATTTGACACATCACATTACTTAGACACATCACATATAGTTACAAATGCCGAATCTTACACAAGTCATGATACAAATGGAGCTCGAAATACAAAAGTTCATCATTTCATCATTTCATACATATAGAGTTATCAAATAAAGTATATCGGCGATGATGGTGAGGAAGATCAGCGGGAGAGCACGATCACGTAGCCTAGTTCTGCATCGGCGCCGGGAACGGTTTGTACATTTCCTTCGTCGTCCACGTCCTGTTGTCCTGCTGCAATGCTAGGCGTTCTTCGATCTCCCTCTTAGTCAAACCCTGGAGATGGATTGGTAAGTATCAGTTAATAACATAAATAGAGTGTGAATAATTCATCTAAGTGCAATAAAGAAAACACTTCTTGCGAGTGAGGCAAGCAGCTAGCTAGGCGCAGTTTTGTAATACATCCTACCTCTAGGGTAGTGGAGGGGCCATGCGGTTGCCATGACATCCTGGAGGATGATATGTGATAACTTCATCTGGGTGCGATGGAAGTCTTCTCTAAGATCAGCATCAGAGATTTCCCCCATATTTTTGGTCCATTCGCGGAGTTTATTTGGAAACCTCATGGCATCTGCTTCCTCAACATACCCTTTAAGTTGATGGATGACGTAGAACCCCTCCTTCACGCTCTCAGAGTCCTCCTTGATGCAAGGGAAGTTGGTGACATGCCTGAACTTGTGTGTCTTGTTCTTGTTGAAGAATTCACAGTTCTTTTCGAAGGTGCCTCCACTACGGGCGTAGATCTCGAGAGCCTCATCGAGAACACTCTTTATTCGGGTGTAGTCTTTCTCTATAACCGAACTCCCCGAGTCGAAATAAGTGGCAATGGACCACCTCGGGTTTACAGCGATGAGTACCGCGTACTTGTCCCTGCTTAACACAATTCAAACGGAATGTAGGAAATTCATGATAAGCAATGGAACGACTCTATGGGAAAACATAAGTTACGACATCGACGAGCGGACGTGTACTTACTTGCAAAAGAAAGGCACAAGATGGCTGTTCTTGCTCATGTTTTTCAGCATGAAGCTTTGGAGGTACTCCCTCGCCATGATCCGTCTCTGATGCACACGGTGGGTGTGTTGTTGGGAGACCCCAAGAGGAAGGTATGAAGTAGTGCAGCAGCAAGTTTCTCTCAGTTGTGAAACCAAGGTTATCGAACCAGTAGGAAATAATGAATTCCCCCGAGGTGTCAACGGTGCCAGAAAAATCTGCGACGTAAGGGCGCCAGAATATGCTTCCTGGGACGTAGGTGACGTGGAACCTGCACACAACACAATCAAGATACTTTGCCCCAACTTAACGGTGAGGTTGTCAATCTCACCGGCTTGCTGTAACAAAGGATTAAACGTGTGTGTGGAAGAAAGATGTTTGTTTGCATAAAGTAACAGGTTTGCAGTTTGTGGTTTATCAGATTAAAGAGAAGGACCGGGGTCCACAGTTCACTAGTGGTGTCTCTCCATAAATAATAATAACATTCATGCGGGTAAACAAATTACAGCTGGGCAATTGATAGAATAATGATGAGCAAACCAATGCATATACCAATGTTATGATGTCTAGTGTGAGATTCATTCGGGCATTACAACAATATACATAGACCGTTTCAACCGCATCTATGACTAATAATCCACCTTCCGGTTAGCGTCTGCACCCCTTTCAGTATTAAGTTGCATGCAACAGATTATCGCCTTAAGCACTGTGTGTAAAGTAAGTAAGTAACATCATCCTTAGACAAAGTACTACTGTTTTATCCCTAGTAGCAACAGTACATCTACAACCTTAGAGCTAGCTGTCACCACCCCAGATTTAATAGAGACATGAACCTACTATCGAGCATAAATACCCCCTCTTGGAGTCACAAGCATCTACTTGGCCAGAGCATACACAAGTAACGGAGAGCATGCAAGATCATTAAATAGCACACACATGATATATTATGAAGCAATAACTTTAGTACTCAATATTCATCGGATCCCAGCAAACACAACATGAAGTATTACATAACGGTGATCTTGATCATGATAGGCAGCTCACAAGATCTAAACATGATAGCACAAGAGGAGAAGACAGCCATCTAGCTACTGCTATGGACCCGTAGTCCAAGGGTAGACTACTCACGCATCAGTCCGGAGGCGGTCATGGCGACGTAGAGGCCTCCGGTGACGATCCCCCCTCCCGGCAGGGTGCCGGGGAGAAGGTCTGATCTCTCCCGAATTGGTGTTGGCGACGGCGGCGGCTCGGGACCCGTGGAGGAAAATATGAACACCGTGTTAGGGTTTTTAGTCTGGGGGGTATTTGTTCTGGAACGTTCCCGATGAAAAACTGACTTCAGAAAAGAAATCGTCCAATTCCGAGAATATTTCCTTAAGTACTTTTCTGAAACCAAAAACAGCAGAAAACAGGGAACTGGCACTGTGGCATCTTGGTAATAGGTTAGTCCCAGAAAATGCATAAAACTATATAAAATGCATATAAAACATGTAATAACTTGGTATAATATAGCATGGAACATAAGAAATTATAGATACGTTGGAGACGTATCAACATCCCCAAGCTTAGTTCTACTCGTCCCGAGTAGGCAAGAACGATAAAAGAAGAATAATTTCTGAAGTGACATGCTTAAACACAATCTTGATCATAATATAATGTAAGGCTCATGTTATGAATGAAGTGACTCAAGGCAATGATCTATAGTTTGCTAACAAATAGACAAGGAGTAAACAACTACATCATATAAGTAAAACTTTTTATGAATAGTACTTTCAAACAAGCATAAAAAAGATTTGCATAAGAGTTAACTCATAAAGCAATATTATCTAAGCAAAAGAGCATTGAAGCAACACAAAGGAAGATATAAGTTTCAGCATTGCCTTTCAACTTTTGAACATGTATATCATATAGATAGTTGTCACCACAAAGAAATATAACAAGTGCAATAAGTAAGCATATAAGAATTGTTGCACACAGTTGACACAAGTGTTTGCTTCGGGGATAGAAAGAAGTAGGTAAACTGACTCAACATAAAGTAAAAGATAGGCCCTTCGCAGAGGGAAGCAGGGATACAAGCATGTGCTAGAGCTTCTCAGTTTTATAGGTTTTTGAAATCATATAGAGAGCATAAAAGTAAGTTTTGAGCGGTGTTTGTTGTTGTCAACGAATGGTAATGGGCACTCTACCCCCCTTGTCAACCAGACTTTCTTAAGAGCGGCTCCCATGAAGGACGTTATTTCTACCCAAGGGCAGATCATCCCTCTTTTCTCTTTTGTTTACACATGTAGTTTAGAACAAGTATCATTGCTTGGCTGATTAGATCAGGGCAAAAATGTGAAGAGAATGCAGCGGTTAAAGTTGTAATTAATTGGGACTGGGCACCCCATTTGCCAGCTCTTTTTGCAAAGTTAATGGATAAGCGGTGTATATGCCACTAGTCCGGTTGGTGAAAGTCTGTCTAAAAGCAAATGACAAGATTGATATCCGTAACACCACATACTTCCTCATGAGCTAATAAACATTGACACAAATAAGAGATAATATGTTTTGAATAATAAAAGGTAGCACACGAAGTATTTGCTTGGAATGGCAGGAAATACCATGTAGTAGGTAGGTATGGTGGACACAAATGGCATAGGTTTTGGCTCAAGGATTATGGATGCACGAGAAGCATTCCCTCTCAGTACAAGGCTTTGGCTAGCAAGGTTGTTTGAAACAAACACAAGTATAAACTATGACAACAAGACGTATATAAAAACATATTGCAAGCATTATAAAACTCTACATTGTCCTTGTTGTTCAAACACTTTAACTAGAAAATATCTAGACCTTAGAGATACCAAACATGCAAACCAAATTTCAGCAAGTTTTACGGTAATTTCTCACTAATAGGTTTTAACTACATGATGTAAAAGCTTAAACATGATCTACTTGAGAGCTCAAAACAATTGCCAAGCACCACAACATGCAAGATAACAATCCATAAGAGCATGCATATCTTTCTTTATACCATCTACCACATTTAGCATTTTCTGTTCTCAACCAAACACCAATCAACTTATTTAAAAGATAAACTCTCCGAGTAATTAAACAATGAGATATGAGAGTATGATATAATAAAGCTAACAGCTCTAGCAAGAAATGCATGAAAAACAAGAGCTAGAAAGCATTGAAGTAACATAGAAGAATACTCAACAAATATAAGTGAAGAATACGAGTATTCATAAGAAAAAGCGGAGCGTGTCTCTCTCCCACAACGGAATGCTAGGATCCATTTTATTCAGATAATGAAAATAACAAAAACAAAAACAAAAACAAACCGACGCTTCAACAAAAGCACATAAGAAGTGGCGGAATTAAAATATAGTTTCACTAGAAAGGACCTGATAGTTTGTTGATGAAGAAGGGGATGCCCAAACTTTGACGCTTGAGTCTTCTTGAAATATGTTGGTAATGAACCACCGGGGCATCCCCAAGCTTTGGCTTTACTATCCTCTTGATCACATCATATCATCCTTCTCTCTTGATCCTTGAAAACTTCCTCCACACCAAACTTAGAGTAAACTTCATTAGAGGGTTAGTGCACGAAAAATTATGATATTCTGTAGGAACACAATTGCTACCAATGCTACTGGACATTAGCTACAGCCACTGATACTTCATAGGATAAAAAGATCCAATCAAAATAGCAAAAGAGGCATTGCAAAATAAATGGCAGAATCTGTCAAAAACAGAACAGTCCGTAAATACGAATTTTTTCGAGGCACTTAACTTGCTCAGATCAGAAAACTCAAAACTAATGAAAGTTGCATATATATCTGAGGATTACGCACAAATAAGGGCAGATTATTTGGATTTTTCTGTGAGGAGTTACGAATTAAACGGTGGACAGCAGAAAACTGTTTCTGCGCAGGAATCCAAATTTAGCATGAACTTTCAACTAGAGGCTTATCTTGACACAACAATGCAATAAAATAAAGATACAAAGGAATTGCTACAGAGGTAGGACAAGTCCTTGACACAAACAAAATAAAATAACAGGAAATAAAAGTGGGTTGTCTCCCATAAGCGCTTTTGTTTAACGCCTTTCAGCTAGGCACAGAAAGCAAAACTCAAGTGTTATCCAAATCAAGAACAGAAATCCTCTCAACTATGCATTGTATTTTATCTATATAAGGTTCAGAGTTTCCCTTTTCATTGCTTTTAGGTTTACTACATTCATCAAATGGGTTTTGAGGGACAATCCAATCAAAATTTTCTTCCAAGGCTTCATGCATAGCTACAAGTTTAATAGGTATTGGCACTTTAATTTCCTCCCCCTTAGTAGGTTCAGTTTTACACAATTTTTCAAGTGCATTAATAACATCTACCCATGAGCCTAGCATATCAAAACGATCAAAGACTTTCCTAGCTTCTATAGCAACATCACCAAATTCATTAAGCAAGGTTTCCATAATAAAATCTTTCTTTTCAGTATTTTTAACATCATGAAGATTAAGAAACATTTGTTGTATTATAGGATGTAGGTTAACGAACCTAGCCTCTAGCATGTGAACTAAATAAGCTGCAGCAGTTTCATAATTAGGAGCAAGTTCTACTATGGATTTCTTCCTAAGATCCTTATGCTTACTAACATGATTGAAGAATTCTTCAATATTCTCCTTTCCAATTATAGAACCACTACCTACTGACAGGTCTTCCAGGGTGTACTTAGGAAGCAACATTATAGCAAAAGTAAAACTAAAACCGAAATAACAATAATACTAAACCGAAATAAAAATAGTAATGCAAGTAACTAATTTTTTTTGTATTTTTGATATTTAAGCAAACAAGACAATAAAATAAATTGCAAGTAACTAATTTTTTTTTGTATTTTTGATATTAAGCAAACAAGACAATAATAAAAATAAACTAAGCAAGACAATAACAAAATAAAAAGACTGGATGTGAGAGACTCCCCTCGTAGAAGAATCTTCAAATCACCGGCAACGAAATTGACGGAGGAGTGTGAAGGTCTTCAAAGGAATTCTTATTTCCCCGGCAACGGCGCCAGAAAAATGCTTGATGCACACGGTGGGTGTGTTGTTGGGAGACCCCAAGAGGAAGGTATGAAGTAGTGCAGCAGCAAGTTTCCCTCAGTTGTGAAACCAAGGTTATCGAACCAGTAGGAAATAATGAATTCCCCCGAGGTGTCAACGGTGCCAGAAAAATCTGCGACGTAAGGGCGCCAGAATATGCTTCCTGGGACGTAGGTGACGTGGAACCTGCACACAACACAATCAAGATACTTTGCCCCAACTTAACGGTGAGGTTGTCAATCTCACCGGCTTGCTGTAACAAAGGATTAAACGTGTGTGTGGAAGAAAGATGTTTGTTTGCAGAAAGTAACAGGTTTGCAGTTTGTGGTTTATCAGATTAAAGAGAAGGACCGGGGTCCACAGTTCAGTAGTGGTGTCTCTCCATAAATAATAATAACATTCATGCGGGTAAACAAATTACAGCTGGGCAATTGATAGAATAATGATGAGCAAACCAATGCATATACCAATGTTATGATGTCTAGTGTGAGATTCATTCGGGCATTACAACAATATACATAGACCGTTCCAACCGCATCTATGACTAATAATCCACCTTCCGGTTAGCGTCCGCACCCCTTTCAGTATTAAGTTGCATGCAACAGATTATCGCCTTAAGCACTGTGTGTAAAGTAAGTAAGTAACATCATCCTTAGACAAAGTACTACTGTTTTATCCCTAGTAGCAACAGTACATCTACAACCTTAGAGCTAGCTGTCACCACCCCAGATTTAATAGAGACATGAACCTACTATCGAGCATAAATACCCCCTCTTAGAGTCACAAGCATCTACTTGGCCAGAGCATACACAAGTAACGGAGAGCATGCAAGATCATTAAATAGCACACACATGATATATTATGAAGCAATAACTTTAGTACTCAATATTCATCGGATCCCAGCAAACACAACATGAAGTATTACATAACGGTGATCTTGATCATGATAGGCAGCTCACAAGATCTAAACATGATAGCATAAGAGGAGAAGACAACCATCTAGCTACTGCTATGGACCCGTAGTCCAAGGGTAGACTACTCACGCATCAGTCCGGAGGCGGTCATGGCGACGTAGAGGCCTCTGGTGACGATTCCCCCTCCCGGCAGGGTGCCGGGGAGAAGTTCTGATCTCTCCCGAATTGGTGTTGACGACGGCGGCGGCTCGGGACCCGTGGAGGAAAATATGAACACCGTGTTAGGGTTTTTAGTCTGGGGGGTATTTGTAGGCGAAAGGGCGAAGTCGGTGGCGCCCCGAGGGGCCCACACCTGGTCCTCGCGCGGCCAGGGGTACTGCCGCGCGAGCACGTGGTGGCGCCGCCTCGGTGGCCCACTTCGTCTTGTGTTCGGCTTTCTGGAACGTTCCCGATGAAAAAACTGACTTCAGAAAAGAAATCGTCCAATTCCGAGAATATTTCCTTAAGTACTTTTCTGAAACCAAAAACAGCAGAAAGCAGGGAACTGGCACTGTGGCATCTTGTTAATAGGTTAGTCCCAGAAAATGCATAAAACTATGTAAAATGCATATAAAACATGTAATAACTTGGTATAATATAGCATGGAACATAAGAAATTATAGATACGTTGGAGACGTATCAGTCTCCCTGATCCTTCAACCAGCTGGCTGTCACGCATGTAGTAGGGATCCGCTGTCGCGACGTACGGGTTTGTCTCTCTCTTGATCTTCACCGCCAGATTGAGCGCGTATAGACGGACCAAGTTATAGTCCAGCCGTCTAGAGTGAAACAGCTTGAAGACGTCCTCGAAGGCTATAAAGATTACATCCGCAGGGGCTTCATCGACAAAGTTCACGCCCTTTGGCACCTTGCACGTGAACACCGGGTAATTTGGGTCCTCGTCATTAAGAAGGATGCCCTCTAGCATCAAGATAGCATCATGCAAAGCTTTTATGGATCCTTGTGCGATGCGGAGCAGCTTCGGAGGCAGTATCGGTTTACCAGCTTCATGCATTCGGGTCAAGCCATCACGAAGTGGTGGAACCATTTGTTCATCCCGGACAGTCCTAGGAGCTGGCTGGCTCGCAGAGGCACCTGGCTTACTTCTCTTCCTGTGCTTCTTCTTCACCTCTGGGGATTGCACATCTTGAATCGACTTATGCAGTGTGCTAGGGCTGAAAATGTTAGCCTGTTCAACTTGATCGCCGGCCTCCGGAGGCGTGTCTTGAGATAAACCATGGAAGTTCAGGCGCTGCGAGCATGAAGTGGGACGAATAGGCATAATGCGGGGGCCGCGGAAGTGTTCGTCATCCAAAGGAGGCATGTACGAACCATCCAAGGCGCCAGTGTTGAGGAAGCCATCGACGTCGTCGCCATTATTATCATCATCATGATCATCGTCGATGACTAGAAGTTGAGGCGCAACGGCTTTGTCTTTGGCTTGTTGCGGTGCAGACGCTCCCAACAGTATTTGATGCCGGCTTGTGGTGGCGACGACCGGCGCTTCCTTCCGGGTCCTGGCAACGGGTGCTTGTGGCGCCGGCTCGTTCACAACAGGTATATGTGGCGGCCTCGACGAGGGCCGAACGATAGAGTGCCTAACCTTTTGTTGCGGCTTCGAGGTGGCGCCGGAGGTGCGTCTGACCCCCCCAAGACGAATTTGGCTCTTCGGCCATTCCATGAGCCACTTGACGCAGGCTCCAAGGACCATGTGCTCATCCTCGGCTCCCGGAGGTTGCATTGGGGGATCGATGTGTTGAAACTGAGGCAATACCTCATCCAACTTGATTCTCAGCACGGCCTCGTTCATGCGTTGGTTGTGCATTAGGCTACTCTTTGGTTGTATGATCGTGCCCGTAGCAACATCCACCAACTCGCCGCCGGCCCGCACCGTATGCAGGAGTATGCAAGGCGTGTCCTGAGAGTCAACACATGCATGTTGGGCATCATGAGATGGCAGTCATCAAAGGCATAGTTAATTATAGAAGATGTCGTGGACTAACTAGTTAGTTACCTTGTCGATTGCGTTGAGCTCCTCTAATGTTGATACAATGGCGCCGGTGGTGGCGGCCGGCGTCTCGTTCTCTGGCGCCGGAGGTTGCATGGGGGGCTCCTGTGCCTCGGTAGGGGGCGCCTGTGGCACAGTATGGAGCGGTGGCTCGGCAGCAGTGTTGGCCGGCGGGGTCACCATCTGGTCCGGCGGGGTCACCATATGGCTGGAGGTGCTGCCGACGTAGCTGGGCACGTGTATCGGCCCCTGTCGACCTGCCGCATTCCAAGCAGCTATACCCTCCATGAACCCATGGGGTAAGAAATCCCGGATCCCCTCCTTCACTAGCTGGCTCATAGTGCCGGAGTCCACTTTCCAAACGGTGGTTACCTAGGTTCAGGTCCCGCATTTTCTTCCCCCAGTCGGTCCATTTTTTAGACTCCTCAGTAGACAAGGACAACTTGAATGCGTCGAAGTCTTCTTTGTCGAGCATCGGGTCTTTGGTTTTTATCTCTTCCCAGGTTTCACCCTTTTCAATCTTCCTCCTCACCCTGCATTTCTAGCTGCTCAAGGCGGTGCTCATCTTCGTGATGGCTAAACTGTCCACCTTTTTGTTGAACGGCTGCGGGAACGTGTATCGTTGGTGAAGCTTCTTGATGAGGGTCTTGACCAGAGCCTCATTCTGCGTGCTTCTGAGGTCCTTCGTGTTGATCGACACGGTTTCCCGGAGGATGCACCCTAGTTTCATGCTGTATCCTGCGGCAAGTCTCGCGGGCTGCAATGGGAGGCCACTTGGCAAGACCTCAATGAAGACGTCTGTGACGTTGCCGAGTGCTTGCGGTGTCCGATCCCTCCTTGGCTTCTTTTTCTTCTGCGCGGGCGGGTTGCTACCATCGGCCCTGTGGTCCTCGCCGCCATCGGTGGTGGTATCGGCGTCCTCATGGCCGCCACTAGCATCTCCATCGGTGGTGGTGGTATGCTCCTCATGCTCGCCGCCACCACCAGTAGGATTTTTCGCGGCCTCCTCCAACTCCTGGGACAACTCCCAGAAGGGCTTGTTCGCGTCTCCAGCATCTTCATCGCAGCTCATATGCTTAGAAGTGCCAGCCCCCGACATGTTTGCACTGCTATAATTAATAAAACAAATATAAGTAAAAAATCACTTAATTAAATACTAAGGTACCCCGGCCATTGCATTACCCCATATGTCCCTTTTTTAGCAAAGTCATGCTAAAATTCACGAAAAATTTCGGCATAACCTTTGCTAAAAAAGGGACATATGGAGTACCCGAATTTGCCGGAACGGAAGTTAATCAACGTTCCGGCAATCTCAAGGGCCCCACGGGGTACCTGCAAACATTCCACAAGCACCTCCACATTTTGCATTTGTGCAACAACAGTGCACAAGCACATCCACAAAAACAGTGCACAAATGCTTTCAAACACATATCATATTAAATTTAAATGCTTTCAAACACAAAAACAGTGCAAAAAACAGTGCACAAATTCATGCTTAAATGCTTTCACAAGTGCATTCTCACAGTAGGAAGCATTTACAAAATTGAACACTAGGATCTAGGAAGCATTTTCACTTGTGCATTTTCACAAGCACCTTCGGTGCAGTAAGGGAGGGAGGGAGGAGGGGGGGGGAGAGAGAAGCACCTCGGGGAGGGGAGGGAGGGGAGTTCGAGGGCGGTGCGAGGGAGGGAGAGGCCGGCGTCGCGTGGGCGTCGCCGGTGTGCCGTGCGTGCGGGGGGAGGGAGAGGCCGGCGTCACGCGGGCGGCGGCGACTCTTCTTCTTCGAGGCCGAGCGCCACGTAGGGATGGGTAGGGTTGGGCGGGGGCACGGGGCGCAGGGGAGGTCGCCGGCGACGAGGGGGGGGGTGCGCAGGGATGGGCGGGGGTGGCCGGCGGCGGCGAGTTGGGGGCAGCGACGGCGGCGCGGTAGCGGTTCTTCCTTCGCGAATTGGATAAGTGTGAGAGGCAGGCGTGGGGGCGGGCCCACGTGTAAGCGGCATCAAAGAAATTCTGTGGCGCATCCACGGAGGGATGCGCCACAGAATGTTTTTGCTGCCGCTTACATGTGGACCCGCCCCCACGCCTGCCTCTCCCTTCACAATTCTGTGGCGCACGGATCCACAGGTGCGCCACAGAATTATAAGATTCTGCGGCGCATATTAGTGTGGGTGCGCCACAGAATTATGTCACATCTTTTTTTTTTATAGTTATATTTTTGGTTATATTTAAAGAAAGAAGAAACACACATATTTTAAGGAAAAAACAAACACACAAATTTTTTGCCACATATATTAATACACCAAAAAAGTATATATATTTAAAGATTAATTCATGATATACACATGCATATAAATGCTTGCATTGTCTCACACACACCAAAAAAGTCTTCTTCACTCATCTCACATGTGTACACACGCACAAAAAGTAATACACCAAAAAAGTCTTCGTCGATCCCGGCTGGTTCCGAGAGCTAGCTTCTCTTCTTCTTTCCCTTCTTCGCGGTTCAATACTTTAGGCCGGGCACCTTGAGATTTCTTCGCGTGAACGGACAACCTTTAGTAGGTAGGGAGGTCTTCCTTGTGTTTTTGCTCGTAGTCGGCTTGTCGAAGAACTTGTCGAATTCCTCCTCGATCTTCGGATCACCGTCCAAGTCTTCCTCGTTGGCGTCTCCGTCCATTCCGATGATGCTCCTCTTGCCCCTCCTCACGACAACACGGCTAGGCTTTGACGGGTCGGTAATGAAGAAGCATTGCTCAACTTGGCTAGCGAGTACCCATGGCTCGTTTTTCGCGGAGGCTTTCTTCGATTTGGCATCGGGTATTACCATGGTGGTGAAATATCGGCCTTCTTTCACGACGTCCTTGGCCCATCTTACACGGAACATTGGCACCAACTCTCCACAGTAGTTGAGCTCCCATATCTCCTCGATCTTTCCGAAGAATCTTTCCTTAACAGTAGCCTCGTCATCACCGTAGGATAGCATAGTTACTCCTGAGTTTTGATATTCACTATTCTTGTCCTTTTCCTCGGTGTAGAATGTGTAACCGTTGATGTCGTACGCCTGATAGGTCCTTACGTTCTGTCCGGGGCCCTGTGATAAGGAGAATATGAGTTCTTCATCTTCCGTAGATGGCGTTATGTTCGCTGCTTGAAACAGTTGCCTTTTCTTGAACCAACGTGTGAAGCTGGAGTTGTGCTCTTTGGATACGTCTCCATTCTTCCTCTGCCGACCCAGCTCGATGTAATTCTGCTCGATTAAGCTCTTGTGCTCCTCCACCCAAGGTTCGATCAATTGTAAGTGTTGTAGCGCGACCCGGTGAGCCCTGTCGAGGTCTTCTCTACGACCATGAACGCCGACAAAGAGTGAGCGGCAGCCCTCGCGGTGACCAACTCCACCGAGCCTGCCGAGGTGCTTCCTGGTGGGCAGACCAACATCCTCGTTCTCGGTGCTTAGATAATTCTGGCAGAAAGAGATGCACTCGTAGGTTAGAAAGCCCTTGGCCATGCTTGCGTCCGGACGGGCCCTGTTGCGAACGTATCCTTTCATGACACCGTTCTGCCTTTCGAACGGCATCATGTAGTGCAGGAACGTCGGCCCGAGCTGCTTGATGTCCTCAACGACATGGAGAAGGAGATGCACGCACATATCACAGAAAGAGGGTGGGAAGTAAATCTCGAGCTCGCATAGTATCAGCACGATCTCTTCCTGTAGCCTGTCGAGCTGCTTCACGCCGATCGACTTCCTGTTGATGACGTCGAAAAAGTTGCATAGGGCAAGCAGCGTATCTCGGACGTGATCGTCCATTATCCCTCGGATCGCAACGGTAATTATCTGCGTAATCAGCACGTGACAATCGTGAGACTTCATCCCGGTGAACCTCTTCTTCGTTGCGTCCAGATATCTGTTGATCTTCCCCGCGTAACCGTGAGGAAATTTGACTCCTACGAGGCACTTGTAGAACTGCTCGAGCTCCACCGGACTCATAGTGTAGCAGGCAGGGGGAAGCACCACCGTGTTCTTCTTTGCCTTTTTGCGGCGACCTTGAGTCCCTTCCGTCTGATCATCATCAGCGTCATCGTCGTCATCACTGTCGGGTGCCTATAGATCTTTCTTGATGCCAAGCCATTTCAGATCGTATCTTGCTCTCGTCCCATCCTTGGACTTTTCTGGCATGTTGGAAAGAGTGCCAAGTAGACTCTCGGTGACATTCTTCGTAATATGCATCATATCGAGGCTATGGGGCGCTTTAAGGACCTTCCAGTACGGCAAGTCGTGGAAAACAGACCTCGCTTTCCATACACCCAGCAGGGGATCAACCCTCGGTCGCTTCTTTCCAGGAGCAGGGCACTCCACCCAATTTCTCAAAAGCTCGTCGATTTCAGTGCCGGTCCTCTCGTGCGGGGCTCTTTCGAGCTCGTTTTCACCATCGAACAGGTCACCGCGTTTCCTCAACGGGTGATCCATGCGAAGCCACCGTCGAGCACCTGGGTACACGGTTTTTGAAGACCCATCCGTTGGTAGCTGGAGATGCGGGGTCCCATCCATGCACCTGACACATGCACAGAATCCGTGGCCTACCTGGGCTGATACGTATGAGCAACCAGGATAGTCCTGCACCGTCGTGAACAAGGCGGCTCTCATGTCGAAATATTCTCTAGTGTAGGCATCCCACGTACGGGCTGGCGTGTCCCACAACGTGGCTAACTCCTCTTTCAACAGTGTGAGATACAGATGTATGTCGACACCCGGTTGTTTCGGCCCCTGGATGAGAATGCTCATGTGTATGTACCTTTGCTTCGTGCACAGCCAAGGGGGAAGGTTGTAAGGCCATACAAACACGGGCCAGGTGCTATGCGTGCTACTCTGGTTGCCGAACGGATTGAGTCCATCGGTGCTCATACCCAGCCTGACGTTCCTTGCGTCGCCTCCGAAATTTTGAAAGGCGTCCAATGCTTCCCACTGGAGGGCATCTGAAGGGTAGGATCCTTCCCTTCTCCGGATCTTCTTCGGGCTTCTCCCTTTCCGCATGCCATTGCATTAGCTTTGCTTCCTTATGGTCCACAAAGTACCGCTGCAGACGGGGAGTGATAGGAAAGTACCATACCACTTTTCGAGGAACTTTCTTGTTAGCACCCTTGTACCGTCCTTGGTCGCACACCGGACATTTGGTTATGTCCTTGTACTCTCCCCGGTAAATTGCGCAATCATTGATGCAGGCATGGTATTTGACGTGCGGTAAGTCAAGTGGGCACACGACTTTCTTGGCCTCCTCGATGCTTTTTGGCAATGTGTTCCCCTCGGGAAGACGATCGTGCATGAATTTCATGCTCTTCGTGAAGCTCACGTCGGTCCACTTGCTTTGCGCCTTCATCTCCAGAGCATCAAGCGTTACTTGCAAGCGCGTATCCTCTGGCCGGCACCCAGGATACAACGGAGTCTTCCCGTCGATCTCCATTTGCGCCAGTTTGGCTTTCTCTCTGGCGGTGCTCGTCTCCTGGAGGCGCAATTCTTGAACATGAGAGTCCCGTAAGGCCGACATTAGCGTGTTCTCCGTGTTCGCGTCTTCTCCACCGCCATCTCCCCCATGGTCATCATGATCATCTTGTCCGCCGACATCTCCTTCGTCATGATCATCTTGTCCGCCGACATCTCCTTCGTCATGTCCGGGCGCATTTGTTGTTTTTGGTGTCTGGTTCAAGCCTAGCATGAAACCTTGCCTGAGCAGGTGATCCTCCAATTGTCCGGAATCAGGGTCGATCCATCTCTCGAGTTTACATTTTCGACACGGACATCTTATCTGGCGCCTGTTACACTGAATCATTTCCGCCTTCGCTTCTTCCTTGTATCTACTGATTTGACCGGATCTCATCATGACGACCATGGTTGCCTACGCACGGGTTACATAGAGCACACAACCAAGAAACGTTATTTAGAACCGCAACATATGCACACACACATACACACACATGCATGTTCGACGGAAAATTTTGACATGACTTCTCCTAATAGTCGGACGTATGGGTGGTGCAAAAATTTGCCGAAATGGAAATGAATCAACATTTCGGCAAACATACATGCACCACGCCGCCGCAAGAAACAACAAAAACAACAAACATGCATATGCATGTGTCCACATACACCGATGGCCATACACCCGGTGCCCCATAAATGATCGGTGGCCATATACACCGAGATGGCATATACACCGGCCGTAAACCGATGCCATACCACCGCACAAGCATGCACACCACAACAAAAAGAGAAGATGTCTCACCTAGTAGATTGGAGCTCCTCCCGGACCTTGATCGTGTGATGTGTGTTTGGAGAGAATTTAGTGGACAAAAAGAGGAGGAGAGAGTATATATGAAGCCTCCCTACATACTAATCAATCTCTATGGAACAAAATAGGTTTTAACCTACTAGAAATGGAGAAATAATGGAGAAAGAATGGGGAGAATTGGGTGAGAAAGAGGAGAAATACGAGCTGTGTGAGAGAAGGGGAAAGGTTGCAAATGAATCTGAGATTTTAGTGCATTGAATGCTTTTGTGGGCCCTGGTTGACACTTTGTGGCACACCAAATAATATTTTTGTGGCGCACCTGTCACATGCGCCACAGAAAAGCCACATTCTGTGGCGCACCAAAGTCATGCGCCACAAAAAAGGCACATTCTGTGGCGCACCGTCCAGCATGCGCCACAGAATGCCAACTTTTTGTGGCGCATGCTGGACGGTGCGCCACAGAATATCTATTTCCTGTGGCGCATGGGAGGGGTGCGCTACAGAAACTGACCCGGATTCCGAAATTCGAACTGGCTGGCGGGGACCACCTACTTTCTGTAGCGCATGCTCCACAGTGCGCCACAAAAAAGAACATTTCAGTGGCGCATGTTTATATTGTGCGCCACAGATGTTTGTGCCGCACTGGTTTGGTGCGCCACTAAAATTGTTTTGTGGCGCATGGGCCTAAGGTGCGCCACAAAGGGTGCATCCCACCTATAAGCCTTTTTCCACTAGTGTTATGCCGACCACATGCATAATGAACGAACGTATGGCAAATCGAGAAGGATCGTACCGGATCGTCCGGGGTCAGGGCGCCTTTTCGCCGAACAGGGCGCGGGCATTCATGGAGCTCGTCGGAGGACCATCCCGACTTCGTTTGCGCGCCGGCGGGGCAGAGTCCACGGGCACAGGCGTGTGGTTGAGATCGATTGGCGACGGTGATGCGCCACCCATCATGGTTAGCGGAACCTCCGGCGACGTCGATGGTGCGCCTACGAAACGGGACAGCGGCAGCGCGTGATGAACCGGCGCTGTCGCCGTCTGCGTCGCGGGGGAGCGGGGCGCCACGGGAGGAAGGAGAACGTGCGACGTCACGGAACTGCACGAGGCCGCGCCGACGACGACGTCTATCTTGCCCTCGCCGACGAGCTCGCGCAGCTTCGCGTTTTCTTGGACTCGGACCGTCGCCATGGCCATCCGGAATTGCCTTTATTCCCACCCGCCGCGCCTGCCGCTTGGCGTTCTTGGCCCTCCTCTCCTCCGCGGACAGCGGCTACTTCTTCACCCTTGCCTTGTTCTTCCCGGTGGCGGCGGTTGCCGTGCTGTCGGATGGCGCGGAGGCCGCGACAACGTCGGTCACAACCACGTCGGCGTCGGTGGCGGCGACGGCGTTCTCCATCGGCGTCGAGGGGAGGGTTTTGGGTTTGGGGGGCGCGGGGAAATTTTACAAATGGTGGGAGTGGGGAGTGGTGTTCGAGCAACTTCCAGGCGGGCCAGGCATATAAGGGGGCGGACAGCGCGGACCGTCCGCTCCGACGTAAACCGAGCCCAAATTTAGGCGCGGTTTGCGTCGGCGCGGACAGCTCGGACATTTTGCGTCGGGCCGTTGGGCAGGGTTTTTCCCAGCCGCGGACATTTCCAGACAGAAATGGACGTCCGCGGTCCGGGCCGTTGGATATGCCCTTAACGTGAAGTCAGATTGAAAACCCGCCCTCATAACTATTGTGCCCCTGTCACCCTCCCACCTCTCATAGTCTCTGCTGGCATCAGAGTCTCTACATTGCCTATGGCATATCAGAGTCTCGACACAGCCACCGCCACAATAGACCACCATCTGCCACACCATTCGCGAGTTTTTCATCTCTGCAAAATGAATCAAATTATCTTTGTAATATTTGTAGGTCGTAATGGATGTAAAAATTGAGCCTACTCATGGCGGCAAAGGCTTTAAAGATGAACTAAGTGAAATTTCTGAAGGTGCATAAAGAACTAAGAATTGCTTTAAACTACATGGACAAAAAGATGGACCGAGCATTGATGCAGATCTCTTGTTTGGAAAGAATAGTTAAATCATATTTTAAACAACAAGTTAATGTCTTAATGATATAGCATATCTTTTTTTAATGCGGAAAAGCATCATGTACACATTTTGTACTGGTAATGACTTGTTGAATATAAATTGGATGAAGAGTACTAATTATAACTCAGATCTGGCACACTCTGGATAAGTTCTGAAATCGAGAGTTAAATAATGTCAACATAAAATAGTGCCAAATAGCTTAAATTTCTAACCAGACTTTAGATGTTCATCTAGACCTAAAAATTGTAAATATAAGTGTGATACTAAGAGCTGTCCTTATTTATGATCTTCCTCACGATCATGATACTAAAGATTAAAAATTTATTGATCCGACTGGAGAACAACATGGTCCCGAGAAAGATCATAAGGAAACAATATTAATATCACCATTATATTTTACTACTTGTAAGTCTATGTGAACATCCAAAATGGTTAGACATTTCAGCTGTATAGCACTATGTTCCATTGACATTACTCTATATCCAACTATATTTAACAAGTCAAAGTCATTACCAATACAAAATGTGTACATGATTTTCTGCAGTAGAAAAAAGGATATGCTATATCATTAAGACATTAACATGTTGTTTCGAATTTGATCTAACTGATCTTTCTAATGATGAGATCGACATCAATGCTTGCTCCAGCTTTTTGTCCATACAATTTAAAGCACTTCGTAAGTTCTTTAAGTTTAGAATTTCACGTACATCATCTTTAGAGACTTTGCCGCCATGAGTGGGCTCAAATTTTGCATCCATTATGACCTACAAATATTACAACGAAAAATCTATACGGGCCTGCTGTCGGTCGTACGTCCACGCATGCGCTCCGGCCGTTGATCTGTAGCAACGTCGCGCTCAGTCAGCTCAGCCCCACGTTTCTTTGCATGCATATTTGCACCACCACCACATGCGTTAAGGTGATGTCATCCCGCATTAATTGCAAAATTCAAAAAATTTAAATGTTTTGTAGACCAAACCGTTTATCCGATTTAGGATCCGTTTTCACCGCTGAGCTAGTCGCAACGAGATCTTCGAAACTAGATCCCATGTTGACATATTCTGAGAACTTTTTTTTTCCCCAAAAGTTACCACGTCCGTAACACATAAGTTATCATACTATTTCGGTAATATTTACCATACTTTTTCGATAATATTTACCAAGCCAATACAGATGAACTTAATCACTCGATACACAAAATCAATATAGTTAACATACTATTTCGGCTTTTTTACCTAATACCGACGAACTTACCAGTAGGTACGTATGAATTTATCGATCCATGTGTTCGTGATGTAGTTATCCATAAACGAAATTAATGTAGTTACCTAATACTCTCTCGGCAATAGTTATCATCCAAATACTGATAGAGTTACCACCAGTATTAATAAAGTTACACATGTTTTTTATGTGTAGTCATCCACCACAAAATCGTTATATTTTACCCTACTCTCTTGATAATAGTTACCACCCAGTATTGATAAATTATCACATGTGTTTTCATGTGTAGTTATCCTACTCTCTCGGTAATAGTTACCATCCAATACTGATGGATTTACCCACACAGTACTGATAAAGTTACCCATGTGTTTTCGGGTGAAGTTATCCAACAAGAAACGAATATAGTTACCATACTCTGTATGTAATTCTATGTAATAGTAACCCACCCAATAATGATGGAGTTACCCACTCATTACTTATGAAGTTATCTATGTGTTCATGATATAGTTATCCACCACGAAATCGATGTAGTTACCATGTCAACTACATAATAGTTACGAACACAATGTCCATCTTTTCTGTGTGTAGTTTCATTATAAAATCGATAGTTATCATCCTAATACTTATGCAATCCTAATACTTATGCATGCATGATAAATGTACCATCTCAAAATAATGTGATGACTTTAAACCTCGTAAAGATCTAAAAACAAGAAGAAATGTTCTATTTCAACCAAAAAAACTAATCGCTGATATGGTGGGTAACTTACGTATGCAAGACCGGGTAACTTATTTGTTACGGGGTGGTAACTTCTGGGGGGGAGGGGGGTGGGAAGTTGTCGGAACATATCGACATGGGATCTAGTTTCGAAGATCTCGTCGCGACTGGTCTAACGGTGAAAACAGATCATAAATCCGATAAACGGTTTGAGCTACAAAACATTTTGAATTTTCGAATTTCGCATTTAATACGTAATGATGTCAGCAATTTCGTCTTTAGTACGTGGATGCAAATTTCTCATGCACGAGCATGGCATGCATGAGCACCTGGTCTGTCGGTCAGGCCAACACTGGGCGCGTGAAACCGTCAACGAAAAGTGCACTCGTATATCCAAATGCGTGGAGTTATGCCCCGTGTAAAGCGCCTGCTGAATAGCAAACTCCAAAGATAATTGGTTTCATTTTGTAGGAATGAAAAAAAAATCGTGAATGGTAAGGCGGTCGGTGTGGACTGATGCTGGTCCGTTGTGGCGGCCGTGTCGAGACTCCAATATGCTGACGGCCATGTCGAGACTCCGATGGGGGCG
Source organism: Poa annua (assembly GCA_026929855.1). NCBI lineage: Eukaryota > Viridiplantae > Streptophyta > Magnoliopsida > Poales > Poaceae > Poa > Poa annua. The sequence goes on from CM049437.1 coordinate 93,363,488, forward strand.
GAGATTAGAGGATGTGGGGGGATGCATACCTAAGAAGCGTCGGTCTTGACGCTGATCGAGAAAGATGAGAGTGTACTACTTTGCTGGGTCGACAGGGGCACAATCGTTGCGAGGTGCGGGTCTTCAATCTGACTTTGCGTCAAGTCGATGTGGGCACAATGGTTGCGATGGGTAGGAGTTCAAGCTAATTTAACGAGAAGATAGCATATTCTGTTTTTCACGTGCACCGATCGGTTCACGATTACTAAGCGTAAAAGTTTTCCAGTTAAATTCTTCTACTCCACGTCCAGAAGGTTGAGATGCTGATTATTTCAGGCGTCTAGAGCAAAGGAAAAGGAAGTTTTGACCAATTTGTTATTCCCATCCGCCAAAGGATCTCTGATCATTCTTCTACTTTTCATTCCAATTCAAAGGATCTCTGTCACCAACTCGCCAGTTCCCTCAACTCGATTATCTCCTCTCAGTCTCTCACCACAGCCATACATACAAGTATACACAATTACACATGACGCGCACGATCGAGCAGAGACACAGTTTAACGGCCATGGACGCGGCCGCCGACCATGGAGCCGGCAGACTCCTCTTAAGATGATCGGCACGCTCGCACGGGCCGGCGGTCATTATAATCCATGGACGCCATGTTCTCGCTGGCGGCGGTGCCCCGGGTGCGCGTCCTGGAGCGCGCGGCGGCTCACGTCCCCGGCTGCCTCTACCTCTGCCTCTGGGCGCCGGTGACCGGCCAGCGCTCATCCAGGTTCGTACATCCTACGTACTTACTTCCCTGCTGCGCTCGTTCTGTTTACTTTCGCTCTTACCGAGCAGCGCATTGTCTTTGGTCAGCAGCCATCTGTTCTGCTTGGACGCGTGGATCGCCGGCGGTGATCGAGCGCGGGCGGTGTTCCAGGCGTACCGAGGAGCGCTCTGCGCCGTCGTGAGCGGGTAAGCATTGCGCGCGATTTCAGTTCAGTCGTCGATCGGGTTCCTTAGATGGATTCTGACGGGGTGTGCTCGAGCACGCAGCTATGTGCCGGGGTGGGCGTACAAGGAGGGCCGCGCGTACATGGAGCTGCCAGAGCCTGACCTGACGGCGTCGGCGTCGCTGCAGGTGCAGCAGCAGTTCTACCAGGTTTGTGAACACAAACACTTCTCTTCATCATGCAAACGATAATGCTTATTGTTGCTGATTACTGAGCTCTTGACGCTGATCTTGTTTGCTCTTCCAGGAAGCCGGCACGAAGGTACGTACTTTTCTTGAAAAAAGCCGTCACATTGCGCTTTTGATGAACTGCGTCAGTCAGTAGAGATGATAGAGCTGATGATCGTGGCAGATGGCGGTGTTCATGGGATGCGAGAGCGGGGAGATCGAGGTCGGCCTATCGAGTACATCGGTGGCGGCGGCGGTAGTGGTGGACCACGTGCAGCAGTCGCTCCTAGAGGAGCTCCTGCAGATGCCGCCGGCACGGCCGTCGTCCTCGTCCTCCTCCATTCCCTCACTCTCGGTCGGGAGCCCTGAGTACTCCTCTCTCATCCGCGCAGTGGCGACTCCGGCGCCCGGCTTGCTCGCACCTGTCTACGGCCGGCACGTGTTCCCGACTGCAGAACCCGACAACGACGCCGTATTGACGCAGGGAATGCTCGCCCTCATCTCCTCCTCTGACGCGTCGACCACGTGCACGTCCACGCCTCCGCCGAGCTACTCGACGCCCTCGTGGCTGGCGCGCCAACACTCGTCACCGCGGCGGACGACGGCGTTCAAGGCGTACAGCGCGGCAAGAGCGCAGAGGGCGCGGCCGCCGCCAGGCGCGCCCGGGCAGAGGATGGTCAAGACGTGCATCTCCCTCCTGGCGAGCATGTACACGTCAATGTGCAGTCGGGAGCTCGCGGTGGCGCATCACAAGGCCGGCGGAGCGCAACCACCGCCGCCGTCCACCATCAGCCAGCTGCACCACGTGATCTCGGAGCGGCGCCGGCGCGAGCGGCTCAACGACAGCTTCCAGAGCCTCAGGGCGCTGCTCCCTCCCGGTTCAAAGGTACAACCATAAACGATCAATCAATGCAAGATTGCAAGATTTACACACAACACATCTGAAACTTGTGATCATTGGCTCTGTAGAAAGACAAGGCCAACGTTCTCGCCAGCACAGCGGAGTACATGGCCAAGCTACTATCCGAGGTGTCCCACCTCCAAGGCCAGAACCGGCAGCTGGAGGCGGAGCTCGGCCTGAACCGAACCGCTGCGGGTGACGACGACGACGGCTCGTCGGAGAGGATAGAAGTGGACGTGACCGCCGGGGCATCGACGTCGTCGGCATGCCGAGATCAGGTGAGCGTGAGAGTGACGGTGCGGGTGGGATGCGACATTTCAGAGGTGCTGATCTCGCTGCTGGCACGGCTGAAGGAGACGGGGAGTTTCACGGTGGTGTCCGTGGAGGCGAGACAAGAGAGCGGCGCGCTTGCACGGGCCAGCCTGACATTGCTAGTCACGGTAAGTGGTCAACCTAGTAACTGTGTTTTTCACCTTTATTTTTTTATCGTCCTGGGCTCAGTATCAGGGCACGCATGCTTACAACAGTGCGGTCAGCATAAAACCAAATTATGTTCAATTGGTGTGGTAGACTAGCTTCGACGAATTCTATCACTGAACTTGAAAGGAAGCAGAGGAGAAAGTTGGTTTGCTTGACCTAGATTAGACCTTCCCTGCCGAATCTCTGAAATGTATTCACAAAAGGACTACAGGAGATCTGTGCATAATCTATTGTAGCGAGTCAGTGGTTTCCCAGGTCAAAACTGAAAGTCAAATTTCTTTACGTCGTCAAATTAGTATTTTGTTGTTTGAATTGGTGTTACCAGACATGATTCAGTTGACCAATTAAGCCCTGATACATATAGTTGAATACTACTTGAATTACACACGTTCCAAGCTTAAGGTGACTAAGACAACCATATGTTTGACAGGTGTCTTATACACTCGCACAATCATCTGTTACATATATCTGGCCCCAACTTCTTGATGTTCTTTTTTTAACTGCCAACGACAAGTACAACGTTGGAGTAGAACTGTAGAAGCTCCTGGCATGTCTGAAAAGCACCCGGTCAGAGTACTTGCTCATGAAGCTTATACCATTCAAATGTTTGCTGCAGGAGGCTGGCTACATCGTGGAGGAGACATCGCTGAAGGAAGCTCTGAGGAAGGTGATCGAGGACGTAACGACGGCGACGCCACCGCTGGCAGGGTCACCGTATTGACTGTATGAGGGAGGCCGGAAGGAGGCAGGAAAGGGAATCTGTTTCGTGGCAACGGCGCTGTGTCTGTATTTCTCTTTGTAGTATTTTTCCATGTCTTCGTAGTGTTGGAGCAAGACTGGACAAATATTCTAGCCTATAGTGCTGGGATTGGTCAGAAGTGTAGCCTATTATGTTCATCTACTTGTCTATGTAGGGCCCTGTGCAATTTCGACATGATTTGAGCTGTTCTGCTGAGGAAAGTTAGTCATCGAGAAATTTTGTTTGAATACCTGGCATCAAATTCAAGCACTGAACTGAATGATGAAGCTCGGTTCAGACCCAGGCTGGTGTCTGGACAGCTCAAACCATCGACGTCATTCGGGCAAAGGTAATTACGATTCTAGAAAGCAAGGAAGCAAAGTTTCTAATAACAGGAATTCCATGGCAGTGAACTGTAAGATGTACAAACTGGCGACAAAGGCCCTAAACAAATGGTCATTCGAACTACCACGAAAACACAGTGGGATAAAACAGCATCTTATACTTTTCTTGATCGCCGTCAAGATATACATAGAGTACAAGATGGTATATTTAGTAGCTCCAAGGAAAAATTATTAACTGAAACCCGTATAATTTGACGACCGAGATGGCCTATTGGGGATCCACTAGGATCTTCAAGTGTCTTCTTGTCATGATCACTCTCTCTAAGCTTCCCTGTAACTTACTCTTCTTGGAAACAAAGGCCTTATGACATATATACAAGGTGACAAGTTTTTTGTGTGAAGCGTACATACTAACTTATATCATACAAGATATATATACATCCAACAGATGTGTCCTTCAGGTTGAACAGCCATGGCGGGTGCTCATTTAGCCTAGCTGGCCACCTAGTTGTATCAAGTTCTTCTGTGAGAGATTGATGATCGAATCTGCAATTACTCGTGCGCTCGACTTCATGTAGCCTCCTGAGAAGAGGGTGAGGCATGTCAATATCAATGTTGTATTATTGGTTGATATGTGCGATTCGCAGGAGAGAAACAAAAACACAAAGTATAGAAGATGTGGTTCACCTGATGTCAGCATGAGAAGTGGAATGTTTTGATCTATTGCAAACCTGAACACCTTCTCATCTCTCATCACCACACCTTCAGGACTTATCTGAAATTTTGGGCAAAAACATGTCGGATTCAGCAGTATAGCACCAATTGGTGTAAGGAACAGAAGCAAAACAAAGGCAAAATGTTGTTAACACTGTATATAATACTTCTGCGAGCGACTTTTTCAGTTTCTGTGTGGCATTAGTCTTGCTTAAGCAGAAAAATATCGAACTACTCTAAGTCTTGGTTGGCGTTCTTGGTTAACATTCTGTATAATTATGTCATGAAGACATTTTCCGCAGGTCACAGAATGCATTATGCACAGGCTAAGTTATTTATGGGACCAATCTTTGTGAAAAATACAGCTGATCAGAAAAGTACATTCAAGTTTCCCAATGGATCACCATCCAGGATGTCTGTTCCAGCATTATAAACAATCAACTGGGGCTGAAATCTAGTTTGTGCAACCTGCAAACAACACATCGAAGAGGAACTATAAATACAAAGTCTTGCAACAATTTTTTTTTATGAAAAGTCTGCCAAACATGGAGAGCAAGTATGTTTCGAAGTGCATTAAGTAGGAAAGTTGGAACGAAAGACAAAAAAAAAGTATTGCCAGTGCCATTGGGTATGACCATTTCATAAGATAGTAACATGAAAAAAAATATTGCCCAAGTGTCAACCCATTTTGAACATATTTTTCCCCATCTCAAACCTCTGTTTCAGTTGTATAAGCTGCAGATAACTTATTCAACACTATGCTCTTACGTCAAAATAAAAAATAATACATCAAAATCACTTTTATGTCCAGTTTACTTTAATCATAGATTATCATGCAAAATATGGCACATAAATATCATTTTTACTCTAATAATTATCCTTATCATTCACACTGCACAGGACAATTTCATTTATAAATGCAAGTTTTGAAACCATCCTATTCTTAAGTGTAAAGGTACCTTGAGAGCTTTGTCAAGCTGATCCAAGTAGTCATCTGTTTTTGTCCCACTCTACAATGCACAATCACACAATGCACTCAATTCATATTTGAATTACATGAAAAAAATAGCACGAGAATTAAAAAACCGACAGCTTGATGCAACTTACAACTAACTCGACTTTTTGATCAATATACCGCTTAGCAGCATGGTCCTAAAAATAAAGTTAAGTGAGTTTACACAGAACATCAGAAATATTACATGCATTCAAGAAAACGGAATGATAATACACAAGGATTGAACTTAAAGTTTGTGACAATAATGACAGACAAAGCTTTGTACGGTGGGTGTTCTAGATATCACTGCAAAAGACACTACAAATATTTTTAGCATACACAGCTGGGAATGCAGTTCTTTCAGTTCTTATATACTTATAACCAACTGTATCGCTCTGAACTGGATGTTATCTTCCAAAACATGATGTAGAATATACGTTTCTGGGGTTGACAATAGAACTTATGGTCAGCAGTCAGCACCACGATATGAACAAAAAATCTGGACAGGTAACCTCTACACCATAAGCAATTCTGAACCAGATATTTCATAATGACATTCAGAGTATAACCAACAGAATAAAAAATAAGCTTGACGTTCCGCAAGTGTAAGAAGAATTTTACATGGTGATATAACCAAGAATCAAAAATAAGTTGACGTTCAGCAGGTGGAAGAAGAATTTTAGATGGTGATACTTACCAAGGGATAAATTCCAGCATTGTACATGTCTAAAATGTAAACCCTTTCTGCAAGCGAAAAATTGGCGTCATCATACTGAACACAAAATTAACAGAAGAACAAAACAGTGGTCGTACCATCGTTGGCGAAATCCTTTTCATGGCCATTTCCTTGGTGAGCATCCAGATCTATGATCATTACTCTGCAAGTGTTTGAAAAGGATAGGTACTTACGAAGCTAAACTAGTTAGTAATGAATGTAATTATATATCCTTTCATTGCACTGCCAACACAAGCATTACGTAATCGGAAAAACATAATGCTTCCTGGGATGTTAACAAGCATAAAAATCTTCATAGGGAAGAAAGCATGATTATAGCATGACAGAGGATGATTATCAACACAGATAGTTTATAAAATATATTCACAACTGTGCAGGAAAGCACATACTGGTGTACAAGTCATACAAATAGTTGCAGACTAAAGGAATATAGTTTCTACAGTTACAGTCCGATCGGTATAAGTTTCTGACCTTGAAATATTCAATCGGACAAACGCAAACTGAATGCAGAGGGAAATATCAGCGTACGCACAAAATCCACCCCCTTCCTCTGCCGAACAATGGTGAAATCCTCCACCGACATTAATGGCCCAGCCTCTCTCAAGCGCAAGTTTGGCAGATAAAATGGAACCACCCACCTACAGAAAAAATAACAACACTGTATTATGGATTCACCTTGGTACTCAATTTATGCATCTAGGTATTTTCATTACAGATGGGAGCACCTAATGATAAGACGTCACCTGCTTCCGGAAGGGGTACAGTAGCTTCTGCTGCACCACCCAATTGGGAATGAGCGTTACCGGAGGAACCTAAATTAGAAAACCTCATTAGCAATCTCTACTGCACAACTTGCTAGATGTCAGGCCAACTGAAATTCCTCTGAGCAATTAGTACCTCTACAATGGCTGCAACCCTGAAGCTGCTCCTGAGGCTGTTCAGATATGACTCCGTGTGAACCTGGTTAAGCAACGTCATCGAACAATAAGAAGATGATGCATTACTAATTTACTATAACCAAGCAAAAATATCTTCCTGGTTTTTTGTTCCCACCACCAGCAAGTCTTCCTTGGAAGCCTCCAATGGCTCAACCACCCGGTTCTTCTCCAGGTGGCCTTCTTTGCTGAGGAACTTGCATATGCGTCCCCATTTGGAGGAATCAAACGGGTGCCTGCACAAGCACAAGATGTCGCGCGCACAGCGTAAGATACGTCGCCAAGGCATGTATATGCTGCAGGTACTGGAGGCAGGAAGCAGCTGACAGACTCACATCTTCTCGATTCCGAGGAAGGCGATGTCGTACGCCGTCGAGCAGACCACCGGAGCCTGCTCAGCTCAATTGCAACCAAAGATTAACGAGTGATCGGAGTAACCGGAGGGGGGTGGGGGGGGGGGGGGGGGGGGGGAGCATTTCCGCAAGCGAGCGAGCGACTGACCTTGGAGCCCGGGACGTCGAAGTAGAGCTTGCTGGAGAGGATACGGTTGCGGCGGAGGGCGTCCGCCGGGGTTGCCCCCGGCGCGGCGGCGGCGGCGGCCGATGAGGAGGACATCCCGGCCGCAGGCGGGGAGGTGAGGGTTCGAGCGGGGTTGCGGAGGAGACGAGTGAGTGGTCGCCTCCACGTCTGGCAGTGCTCGGAGCTGGGAGTTGCGTGGCGTTGCCGCGGGGAAGAGGAACGATGGCGATGGCGACGGGGCTCACAGCCCCAGGAGAATCCATTCGGCGGCGGGCGGCGCTGCGCGTTTTGCCACGCGGTCCTTTGAAAGTTATCTATTTTCTTCGGAGTCCGCGGAAGTTTACCAGTGGCTAAATGTAAAAATACCAGCACCGCCGCCGAGCCGGTGAGAGAAGGTCGCTTTCACTCCAGTCCTTCTCCGCGGCGCCGCTTCCATGGCGATCTCCAGGCCCCGAAGCCGGGCCGTCCCCCGCCTGCCGCTCCTCCTCCTCCTCCTCATCCTGTTCGCGACGCTCATCTACTCCGGTACGCCTTTCCTCCTCTCGATTTGGCACACATTGCGCAGCTGTGCCCTCCTGACGATCCAATCTGTGTCCGTCCTTGCAGTTTCTAGGCTGCGGCTGAGCTGGGCGCCGGAGCAGGGCCTGGACCTGCCCCATCCTGTCGCGCCGAAGCGTTCCGATGCCCTCGTACTCGGCCCGGCCGCCGGCCAGGGCCGCCCCGATCGCCTCCAGTGCCAAGGTTACCCTCCGTACTCCATCAGCTTCTCGCATTGTCAATTGTGACGGGTGATTGTTGCGCTGCCGGGTTTCGGAGCTGGGGGGTGCCGTTGTGGCAAAGCCACATCCAAGCTGTGCTGTTAATTGACACCACAACACTGTGCAAAACCATCATACATTGGTACAATTACAAACTAGTGATTTTTTTTCAGAAAATAGTACACATCTTACATACAGTAACGTATTTATTTGACACCACATCCTTGTAGTCCTGGCAACACCGATGCTTGAAACGCGGTTATTGTTCTTGACATCTTATTCGAAGAATGGACGTGTGAAAATAGATGACTCTGTTCCTATTGTGTTCTTGGTGCTGTACATACTATGACTGTGCAATCTCTTAGCATCTCCATACAATAATCGATTCCCGCATGTAGGCTCTAGTTGTATATCCCAATTTGAAGCAATTCAAAGGACAGTAGGAAACGAGAGTACTGTTAGCAGCACCTGAAGATTGTGCATACTGTGCTGAATGTAAACTTTTATTGACCACAGTCTATGAAGGTCTGTGGTATGTATTTAGTAGTGCCAGTAAGGCTTCAGGATGCCACACAAGTTTATTCACACTTTTATAGCAGCTATTTTGTAGCTACTGACTGCATTTTACTATTTTCCTCAGGAATTAAAGCTGTCAATAAGATCAGTTCATCGACTGAAAGAAATTATTCTGGAGAACTAGTTTCTTTTGTTACAGTATTCACAACCTACAATTCTGGACCAGCTGGAGCTGGCAAAATGTCATCTGATGCTGTAACTGTTGGAAAGCATTCTTACAGCAAGGAGGAAAGGTCCATGGCCATTCTTAACACTTTTTTCAGTTTCATACAGGTATTTCTTCCTTTTCTTCTTGTTTATTCTAGCCAGCAACTAACTAGCAAGATGCTTAAATTTCTTATCATGTTCTTGGATGTTGCGAATGACTTATAATCACTCTCGGCTAATATAGTTTTAAAAGTTAGTTATTTGGTAGTAGAGAAAGAGGAGCAAATTTAGCAAAAACTAAAATAGAACCATTGACACCACTATGACCCAGCTAACACACCTTTTTATAGGATCCACTATGTGTTTTACCCTTCTGGCATGTAAATTGAATCTTCATAAGTATTCCCTCCGTCCCACAATATAAGTCTTTTTAGTTAACTACTTTAGGTTGCTAAAAAGGCTTACATTTTGGAACGGATGTAGTAGAAGGGACATATAAATTGGTGATTGTGAGGATGTTTGTTTAACGTCTGATCTTATTTGTAGAACACTGTAGGTGTCAATGCCAACAAGCAAAGTCATAGTATTGACTGATCCTAAATCAAAATTGTCAATAAATCAAGGAAGGACCACAATACTTCCTATTGAAGGAAATTATTCTCGAGGAAATTTGATGCTTCAGAGAATCAAGTCCTACGTTGTAAGTCTATGCTTGATGCAAACAACATCTTTCTGCACATGCTTTCTCAGAAATCAGAACTACTGCTTATGTGATCTAGAAATATCACTGCCGTGCAGCCATCTATATGCATTATTCTCTTCTTTAATACTGATATATCTGTGTTTCTGGTTCATATTCAGGCCTTTCTAGAGCTAAAACTTCAGGAGATTGACCAAGTGAACAGTTTTAGTCATTATATTTTTACTGATTCTGATATGGCAGTGGTTGAGGATCTTGGACATATCTTTGATACACATCCTCATTGTCACCTTGCTCTTACTTTTCGTAATAACAAAGGCCAACCTCTAAACTCTGGATTTGTAGCGGTGAGAGGGACCAGAGATGGCATCTCTAAGTATGTTAACATCTACTTGTATGTAACAGATCTTAGTATGAAAACTTGGCATTACATTAAATAATTCCTTCCTTTGCTTTTAGGGCTATCGGATTCTTCAGAAAAGTCCTTGAAACATACAACCTAAAATATATGAGGGCTTCTCGCATGCTTGGTGATCAACTAGCACTGGCATGGGTTGTTAAGTCTTATCTACCATCTGCTATTGGGAAATTTTCCAGGCCAGAAATATTTACAGGTGATGTCAATGGAGCATCTATTCTGTTTTTGCCTTGTGCAGTTTATAATTGGACTCCGCCTGAGGGTGCTGGACAGTTTCATGGTATGCCCTTGGATGTTAAGGTATAGCATTTTTCCTACCCTAAGAACTTACTTGATCCAGGACCTTTGGATAATAGAATTTGTTTTTGTTTAAACACTGTTAGCACAATTGTTTGTTCTTTTGTTATAGGCACACCTTGTTTTTCATTGTTGCCGTGTGAGTGTTACACGTGCTGATTTTGGGAAGCTCTATCTCAGACTCCCAGGAGCATGTTAATATATGCAGTGTTTTTCCATTGAATATGATAACATACCAAATCTGACTTTTCTCAGGTTGTCCATTTCAAAGGTTCAAGAAAGCGCTTGATGCTTGAGGCATGGAAATTCTACAATTCAACCTCTCAATTGTCTGATATGTTGTGCCTAATCTTGAAGAGTGGCAGAACGAAATATGACTTCTGAACCTTTGTTGTTACATCAGGTACTCTTTCTCTCCCTCCAGACATCTCTGGCTGGGTTTTCATTTCGGGTTTCCTTTTCCAGTATCTTTTGTGCAACACAGTTAGTGTTAGTCTTTGTAATGCTTTATGTATGTCTTATAACTAGTTCTCATGTGTTCTACAAGGCGTGCTTTGCTCTGATTTTTTTTTCTTCACAGGCTTGTCTTTTTTTACAGTTGACCCTCGCCAAACACTGCCTGTGTCTATTTGGGGTAGGCTTCTCTGCAAATTCTGAGTCATTTAAAGAATGCAGGCAACACATAATGCAAGCAGAGTCATAGCGAAAATTCAGGTAGCATACAACGCAAACAGGGTTATCCGGACTGCAATGAGAGCACAGAGGTGTGATGAGATTAACGCAAAGGAGCATGGCCATAGACAATATTGGCTAGCAGAATGATCATGTAGGAAATCGCCAGTTGTTTTCGTGATCATTTTAGTAGCTTTGACAGCTGTCGCACTTCACTGGCCATTCATGCTTGTAGCTGAGGGCTTTAGGCAGATGAGGTTATTGTAAATTGTCCCTTTCAAAACATGCTATTATTAGCAAATGATGATGCTTTGTTAGATGAGAAATATAGAAGCACTTGTTCAGCTTGTCGTTTGAATACTCAATGCTTTCAGTATGTAGACCCCGAAATCCAGTATCGACTGTTGATGATTATTGTAGTACATATGACATAGTGCTATTCGAGAGGGTGGACTGCCCTGTTTTGCTGAATTTAATCCTTCGCTGAAACTTAAGAATTTTGAAACATTTGAGACGGTTTCAGAACATTCGGATCTGAACAGGAATCTGAATAGCTTTGAAGCTGTTGTGTTGTGAGAAAGAAGGATTACATTACTGACGTGAGCGGCTGCTGTATTCTGCAACATACCAAGAATGCAACATACCAAGAAAGTAACAGCAACAATATCAGGATTCACGGAGATAACGGCCTCCATCCGCACAAGACCCAAATGCATAAACATCATCAACGCATAACGAGACAGGAGCAACAGATGCCCGAAAACTCATGACATAGCACAAAAGTTAACAGGTTCGCCAGGTTAAACTGGCATTAAACGAAATCATCCCAAGGAAGAAAAAAGAAATCTAACTGTTTCAAGCCAGTCAAGTTTGAAGGGCAAAACCTAAGTAACTGGCATTTGCCAAAATCACCCTCTTAACTGAACCAGTTTCTTCTAGTAGTACTTGATTCGGGGGGAGATGCTGGCAGCAGGGTCCTGGCTCTGCTATTGGTTTCCACACTGAATTCATGTCCTACATAGTTCTTTGTCACTGCCCTCGATATACCAAGCAGTGCTCCGCTCACTTGAAGCACTTGGCATCCACCAAGGTCTGCCCTTCGGATGGCTCAAGATCCTCAAGCATGGCGTCGACTCGCTCCTTTTGGGCCTCATCGGCGATGTCGGCCTTGTTCCACTCGTAGACCTCTTCCATGACGGACTTGGGATGTCCATGCCACGGAAGAGCTAGTCCCTAGACCTTGAAGGGCAACCAATCACAAGCGCCCTGCCGAAAGCATACATGCGGCACAGATCCATCCGCTGGAGACCTTGTTCCGGGTCACATATGACAGTGTGTTGTCTTTATAGTAGTCACAGAACCAGAAACCTGAAACATTGAAACTATTTATGAGTATTGGTTCATGGGAGGATTTGGGTTATAGAACGAACAAAAATGATTTAAAAAGATTTTCGATCGTCATGGCGAAAGGTTGAAGAAAAGATTAAGACGATTCTATTCTGCAGAAGTAAAATTAACATGATGTATATCCACCAGAGGAGGTTACAGTGATAACAAGGACAGAGTGCCACAAACACAACCACGCTTGAAAGAATAAATTGCTATCCTGATGCTCCAGGTGGCAAGGCTAACTGCATGACTCAGTTACTCTTGAATCAGAAACAGAAACATGATATAATAGACAATGAGTTCCTCTTAGCCTTTAAGTAGATTACTGTTGAGTGTTAACTGAACGAATTTGTAGCTATCAGTGGTCAATCATACTGCTAGATTGTAAAATCTATGGATCAGGCTTCTCTAACAATTAACAAACATGACAGACAGAAGTTACAGCAGATGAATAACATACAAAATAGAGGAATTCCGCAAGACAGAAATAATACCCTTAACATGAACCTCATGGAAGTTGCTCTTTGTGTTCGATTGGAATCAACCTCTGTGCGGTCCATCCATCGCTCCACATGTGCATGCAAGAACCATTAACAGGTAAGCACTAAAACTTGCTGAGCTATGAAAAAAAGTACCTGATCGATTACTCACATATTAAATAAGAGAATCTTTGAAAAGAATCTTGTGGCCCTTGGAACGAGCAACCTCGGGAATAAAGAAGAACATTGATTTAATAAGTGCAACCATGATATCCGGAGATAACTAGCCCATCCACAGAAAGACCAAAATGCATAAACCTCATTGCACAAAGAGACAGTAGGACCAAATACCCAAAAAACCTCATGACATGGCACAAAATTTGACCACTTCACCAGGTCAAATACGCATAATGTAACAAGCAAACTCTTCCGAAACAACACATCAACTATTTCTACACTGAGTTCAAGTCCTACATAGTTCTTCGTCAGTGCCATCATGACCACAAGCACTACTCCGCTCACTTGAAGGACTTGCGTAAAGCAAGGACTGCCCTCACAGAACTCAAGGTCATCCTCAATCATGGCATTGGCGCTCTCCTTCTGGGCCTCATCGGAGATGTCAACCTTGGTCTCTATGAGGATGTCCTGGTCACCGGAAGAAACAGAGTCCCTTGACAAGCATCTTTCCGAGAGCATACTTGCAGCACAGATCTATCCACAAGAGGAACCCGCCAACCTTGTTCAGGGCCACGTATGACACAGTGCTCTCTTTGTGGTACTTTTATTCACAGGACCAAATAGAGTAACTGTCTATGACATACATGTCCCAGAAACCTGAAATGCAGATATCATATCTGAGTTCAATTCATTTTAGGATCAAGGTTAGGAAACAAACAAAACTGACTTTCCAAATTATTTAGTTTTACTTGTCACAAGAGAAGGTTGAAAAATAGTAGCATGATTTTCTTATGCAAATGTAAGCTGAGATGATGTATGTGCACCACATTCTAGTCTCCAGCACTAAAAAGGACATAGTGCCCCAATTACAATCACATTTGGAAGAACAAATTACTGTCCTGATGCACCCAATAACATTTTTTAAGTCGAGGGTAACTGAAGGGGTTACAGGAGGCAATCTATAATTGGTTAAGGCAGGCTAAGTGCACAACTCGAGACTCACAGAGACAGCAACAGAATGTTAAGCAGAGAGACAAAGAAGGGATAATTACTCTTGGCTCAACGGATTTTAGATATCAGTGGTTGATTTTATTGCTATATTAAGAATTCCACGGATCAGGCTTCTAAACATTGAACAAACATCACAGGAAGAAGTAGCAAGGCATCACTAAAATTTAGAGCAGAACAATTCTCTAGGACTAACATAATACTTTTTAATGACAACCTCATGGAACTTGTTGCCCTTTGTGTGCCTTGGGTACAAGTATGCTTGCAAGAACACAACCATTAAAAGGTAAGCACTAAAACTTGCTGAGCTGTGAAAAGAGAAGTACCAGATCGATTACTCACATATTCAATAAAAGATTCTGTGAAAAGAAGCTTCTCACCCTTCAAACGAGCAACCTCAGGAAGAAAAAAGAACAGTTACTAATTTAATAGGTGCAAAAGAAATAAATTTAAATCAAAGGGTGGAGCAACATATATACCATAGCAACAAATAGCATTGGTTTCAGTAACAGCACCATCCGGAGTCTCAAGGACAGGAACATGCAAAGAATTGTTAGTTGCTGAATCACTGTATTAAACATTTAAACTTGTCTGTAAATTTAATCGGTGTATGTACTTTTCTGAGGGGGTTCATCTTGATTAACTCAGTGGTTTTCTTTGAGACGCCCATCTCAAAGTTCTCGGTCAGCTCAACCTTGACGCCACAGTATCCTACAGCAATAAAACCGTAAGGCATACAGCCGTAACAGGAGAAATTCATCCGACAATCTAGAAATAACAGGCATGTTTATGTTCTGAAGACATGACATCCAGGATGCACAAACTGAAGATGGCAGAGACGGTAACACAGAGAGACCTACTTCACATCATAACAGGCTAACCCTCCAAATGACAGTTCATTTTAGGATCAAGGATAGGAAACGAACAAAACTTACTTTCCAAATTATATAGCTTTACTGGTCACAAGAGAAGGCTAGAAATAATATACATGATTTTCTTCTGCAAATGTAAGCTAAGATGATGCATGTCCATCACATTCTAGTCTCCAGTAGTTACAAGGACAGAGTGGCTCAATTACAATCACATTTGGAAGAAAAATTTACTGTCCTGATGCATCAAGTAACATTTGTTAAGAAGAGGCTAACTGAAGGAGTTACAGGAGGCAGTATAGAATTGGTTAAGGCAGGGTAACTGCACAACCCGAGACTCACAGAGACAGAAACAGAATGTTAAGCAGAGAGAAACATCAAAGAAGTGATAATTAGTGTTGGCTCAACGAATTGTACCTATCAGTGGTTGATTTATTGCTAGATTAAGAAATCCATGGATCAGGCTTCTAAACATTGAGCAAACATCACAGATAGAAGTTGCAAGGCATCACTAACATGTAGAGCCGAAGAATTCTATAGGACTGACATATTAATTTTTAACGGCAAACCTCATGGAACTTGTTGCTCTTTGTGTTTGAAACCAAGCCTTAGGTACAAGAATGCTTGCAAGAACACAACCCTTAAAAAGGTAAGCACTAAAACTTGCTGAGCCGTGAAAAAAGAAGTACCTGATCAATTGCTCACATATTCAATACGAGATTCTCTGAAAAGAAGAGTCTCACCCTTCGACCGAGCAACCTCAGGAGGAAAGAAGAATAGTTACTAATTTAATAAGTGCAAAAGCAGACAAATTTAAATCAAAGGGTGTAGCAGAATATATACCATAGCGTCAAATAGCATTGCTCTCAGTAATAGCACCATATGGAGTCTCAAGGACAGGAAAATGCAAAGAATTGTTAGTTCCTGAATCACTGTATTAAACATCTAAACTCATCAGTAAATTTAATCGGTGTACGTGCCTTTCTGAGTGGGTTCATCTTGATTAACTCAGTGGTTTTCTCTGAGACACCCATCTCGAAGTTCTTGGTCAGCTTAACCTTGACGCCACAGTATCCTGCAGCACTAAAACCGTAAGGCATACAACCTCAACAGCATAAATTCACTTGATCGAATGGACATCTATTTGTGGAAATCCGACAAACCTAAATAAGCAGCAATGAAATCTACGAAGAATGATGACACTCACCAAATGTCATGTCGACAGAAGCTGCTGGCTACCCCCAATCCAAATCTCACACCTGCATAAAAGAAAAAGAAAGCAAGGTTAGCCCATGTTCTGGAAAAATAATGAACTAATAACCAAAGTATCCTGAGTCCTGAGACTCAACGAATGCCACGACGATGGTGATGTCGTCTGGCTTCCCACCGGTGCGAGCCTGTCCACATTCACGGCTAGCAAGGCTGAAAGGTGAGTCTTTTGTAGTGCTCAAGGACATGTTGTAGGCCTGCAAGACCATGGCGCCGGCCATCTCTTGTGGCGTACAGCCGAGGGCCGTGCTAGACTGGACAATGTCTTCTAAGGTACAATCAAAGATATTATCGAACAACCCATCGGACGCCACCACCAGGACGTCACCCTCCTCCACGCTGATCTCCCCCACCTCGGCATCGCTGATTTTGGTGCGCCCATTGAGCGAGCTGAGCTGAAGAGGGCAATTGAAGTAATGCTGTTGCATAGCAAAAACTGCCCCCGCGTCGTCTCCAGGAGACGGCTCGGGCGGAAAAACCTAGCTTCCCCAGCCGCCACCACCGGCCCTCCTCCACCACCTCGCCGCCGGCCGGATGAAGCTAGCCGGGCACAACCCTGGGCAGCGGACGGCGGCGGCGGGGAGCTGTTTCTCCTGACGCTTGACGGCGATTTGGGGCCGGATGGCAGCGCGGCTCAACGGCGACTTGGGGGCGTGGTGGCGGCGCAGCGCACGGAGGCGCGGAGGCGGCACGGTGCGCGGAGGCGCGCGGATGCGCGGGGGCTCGGCTGCGGCGAGCATCGAGGGCGGCGCGGGGCGGGGCGCTCGGACTGCATCTGGGCCCCCGGCGGCGCAGGCAGGCCGGGCGGCAGCCCGGCGACGAGGTGGTGGTTGGGGTGAGGCGGTCCTGTTGTCTCCTCCGGCCCGGAGTTGCTCGGAGGCTGCAGTTCGAGGCTGCAGATCGAGGACGCGGGCAGAGGTTGACTTTCGGCTGCTGCGGTGCGATTGCGGCGCGGAGGCGGTGCTGGTGTGCTGCAATGGAGGCCGGGAGGGTGCGAGGCAGAAGCTGCTCTCGACTGCTGGTGGAGGGCGCTGAGCAGGGGAAGAGCTGCAAGGAGATGGAGGGGACTCCGGCGCGGAGGCAGGAGATTGCCTCTCCTGCCGCCGTGCTCCGGCGTCCAGGCGGCGTGGAAGCCGGGGCGGCGGCCCCGGACAGTGGTGGCTACTCCAGCGGTCGTGGAAGGAGGCGCTGCGGCTGCCGCGGTATGCGGTGGAGCTCGGTGGTTGACGGCATGGCCGGGACGCCATCCTGCTGCTCCCGGAGCTTTGTGGTCAGGTTGAACTCCGGGCGAAAGCTTGCATGGACTTCGGTCGGTGCCGACGACGGCGGCGCCCTCGGGCGTCGTTCCCTTTCTTGTTTGCGTCGTCGTGGAGCTTTTCGACCTCGTCTAACGCGTGGTGGTTCCAAGTTCTCCGGGTGAAAACCTTTGCTCCTTCGTGAGCGAGCGGCGGTGACGATCTCGTCACTACCTTGTTGGAGGCGCCGCTTTGGAGCTCTTGGCCAGCGCGGTGCAACGGTTTCGCGACGGATGTGTAGAATGGCGTGTGGTCGTGGATAGTGGATGTCGGAGCGGCGGCTCCGAAAGGTGGTGGTGCGTCGAGGCGGCGGCCTCGATCCCCCACGCTACGACGGTTCTATGAGGCAGAACCGTGGTATACCGTGGGTTTGGGTGGCGACCTGGATGAAGACTGCTTGGGCAGAGGGTACGTCGACTCGATTGGATCGTCTTCGGGCAATGCGAAGGTCGATCTGGTTGCTTCACCGGGGCGGCGGCCCCGGCAGAGGTGGTTTTGGTGGCAACCCGGATGAAGACTGCGTGAGCAGAGGGTTCGTCGACCATGACTGGATCACTTTCGGGCAATGCGAGAGTTGATCTGGTTGTTACGTCGGGGCGGCGGCTCCGGAGCAGGTGGTGTGTGTTGTGGCGTTTGGCGACTTGGGTCGTGTGGGCGACAGGTCGCTTCGTTTGTTTCATTCTTTTGTACAGCTTGTATGGTTTTTGGACCCGGTTTCCCTTATAAACTGGGTCAATTCTCTTCTATCTATTCGGGCAGTGGATATTGACCACTTTTACCTCAAAAAAGTAATGCTGTTGCGGCTGGGACCGATGCACCATCTTGCCATCACGGAAGACGGCAAAGCCGCTGTCGCCAACGTACGCCCATCTGAGCGTCCGGCCGGCGAGCGACACAATCACGGCCGTGGACGCCCCCTGCGTGCCCGTCGCGGCCGTCCGCTGGAAAGCCCGATCGAGAATACTGCATGGGCAGACCGGCTGGCCGAGCTCGGAGGCCGCCACCTCGGAGAAGGCGTTCGCCATGAGACCGCGTGAGAAGGCAGCGGCGTCAACCCCCTTCTTGCGCCATCCCCCGACGCCGTCCGCCACGCCGATCACGCCACACACGTCGTGGCAGAAGTGGCAGTCCTCGTCGTGGTCTGACACGTAGCAGGAAGCCGAGACCATCCTCAACGGCGCGAGCGGCGCCAAGGGAGGATACGGCCGCGGGCGCGGCTGCAGCCGCTGCGCCACATAGGCCGCGTAGCTCGCGACGTCCTCGCGATCCCCGGCGGCGGAGGGCGGTAGTGCTCCGAAGTGGATGCGCACCGCGATCCCCAGGGCCTTGGGGGTCCGGCCGTAGAGCCGGTCGAGGATGCTCCGGACCTGCGGCGGCGCCTCCATGGCCGGGTCTTTCTCCGACGAGTTGGGATTTGTCTTCTTGCCTAGCTAGTGCGAGAGTTGTTGGAAGACGGCGGCGAGCGATCTACGAGCGGAGTATCCAGTGCCCTGCGAATTCTTGGATTTCGAGGGAAACTAGGGTATGCGGGAAGGAATGGGGATGGATTTCGAGGGCTGGGCGCGGAAATTAGGTATGCCGGAAGGGGGGGCCTGGCGCGCGGAAATTAGAGTATACTGTAGTTGAGTTCGAGTTCGAGTCGGGCTCGGATTTGGAGGAAATACCAAAAGTCGAAAACCGTCTTCGCTGGTATTCTGCACACGACAGCAAGACAGCAGCTTCCGTTTTTCAAGTGCGGTGGAACTTCAGAATGCTTGAAATATTTGAACAGTTCCAGAATATTTCTAACTAGTAATTCCTTTATAACAAAATATAAGACGTTTCGATAGCTTAAATTAAACTACCAAAAATGTCTTACATACGTCTTAATCTACTTGTGGACTTGATTATTACACGACCTTTAACCGGAACACTTTTGGCTCGATCAATAACCTAATGATACCACTTTAATTTTAAATCTCACAAAACTACATATTTGGTTCAATTTTTTGCATAAAACCCAAATCGCGGTCTGCGAACAAATTGACAGCGATTCTGGCCCGTTGGGCCCACCTGTCAGGCTGAATCTCAGACAAATTAACACCAAAACTATACTAGGAACCACTTGTCAGTCTAATAGAAAATTTAAAATAAGAATAAATAAATAAATAAAATTTGAGAAAGTAAAAAATCTGAAAAATATATATATAAATTCCCTTTTCCCCTCCACCCTTGTTGACCGAGATGCCATGGACGAGGAGGGAGGCCACTATCTTACCCTCTCGTCTCCCACCTACTTCCCCACGCCCGACATCCACCTAGGCGTCGTTGATCCCGGCCACATGCCGTCGTGCCACCTGCGCACCGCACGACCGCAGCCAATAGTCGTCGTCCTCCACCACGGCAACACCTTCCCGCCTCGAGGCCTAGGGCCGCCTCCATGCCCAACGCCCTCCCCCGCCATCCGCGAGCTCCTCGTGCACCACCTCTATGGAAGCCTCATGTGCGTCATACAGCACACTAGACGCCGCCGCTCATTGTCTGGGTCCGCCACTCACCACTCACCAGCATCGACTTGTGCCCTCTGCCAGCCCGTCCCCGTGCGGCGCTCCGACCGCTCCCCGTCCAGGACCTCTCCCCGCTCGATGAGGTCGCCGCTGTTCTCCACGCGAACCAAGCCGGCGGCGCTGCCACTCTGTTTGAGGATCTCGGCGCTGAACGCCGAGGACCGCACCGCGAACCAAGCCGGCGGCGACGCCACTCCGTTTCAGGATCTACGGCGCTGGAGCATGTTCCCCAGGGCTGCCGGATGCATCCGTCTGATGCCCTGCTGGCCGCTCGCGCCTACCGCGCTGCCCCGCGTCAACGGGCACCCTGTTTGGGTTTTTTATTTTATATAAATATTTTTATTCGTTTTTTAAAATTATTCGACTGACAAGTTGGTCCCACTGTCAGTTTTGGTGTTAATTTGTCTGAGCTCTCCACGTCAGTCTGACATGTGGGCTCAACAGGTCAGAATCGCTGTCAATTCGCCCGTAGACCGCGATTTGGATTTTCTGTGAAAATTTGAATCAGATGTGGTAGTTCTGTGAGATTCAAAGATAAAGTGGTATCATTACTTAATTGACGAGCCAAAAGTGGTAGTTTTACGCAATAAACTCAACCGGAACCCTACCTACTCCTATATGTTTGGACGGACAGTTCGAACATGGTTCAGCTCTAAAACACGCACTCAATCAGACATCAAACTCAATCCAAGTGTTCGGATTGTCTGGCAACTCTCATATGAGGGCATATGTGGGGCGGAAATGGGGCTCCCATAACACGCCCGTCACAATCTCTCAATTTATCCAAATAGCTTATGATCTGTCACCTTCTCCTGCATCCAATTCTCCCGCCACCACTTCAATCTCCCAAGTCACCCGCCTCCATCATAACAATCATCCGCTCTCGAGGGGAGGAAGGGATGGAGAAGGAAGCAGTTGTGGACCTTATGGAGAAGGACAACTCGTCTACATTGGTGGAGCAGAGATGTTCGAGGGGATTCAAGCCGAAGGGTATCGCCCAAAAGGGTAGGCGTGATTGGCAACACCTCAGGAAAGAAGCGAGAAAGGAGTCTTTGGAGATGAGGGTCGGGGCGTCAAGGCCCGCACCCGCTCCCTCACCCACGCCAAGAACGTGGTGGGCGCCTCGCTGTCGTTGTGGCATATTACGGAAAGCTTCACGGAACACGAGGAGCTAAGAAACGTTTGTTGACATGGTGCGTGACTCTCCGTAGTTCCAACGGTGGCGGCCATCGTCGGGCAAAGCTCCGACACTCAATGCACCACCACCTGCTCGACGAAATTCCAGACATGGCTAAGGTTTATTATTCTCCGTATGCATTATTATGATGGATCTCACAAGACCAAGAGATCCTCAAAAAATTGAGAGTGATAGTACCGCAGCCCCTCTTTTTAATGGTGGACAATCACTTGTTACTGAAAAAATGACAATGGAAAAGGTAGTTTTCATACTCAACCCACGAAGATAAAGAGCAACGATGGACCTAGCTCCAAGGGTAGTTGACGATGGTCAAGGGTCTGCTTTTCAAATAAGAAAAGCTATATGATGGCGAGGAGGGGGAGAAAGAAAGGGCGGAGCGCGACGGCATAACACGCAAAATGCATGTCACATGGACGGATATCTTCTCCACCAAAGGGGAGACTTCAAGAAATTAGAGGAAAGAAGAGGGAGAAGAATGACGAGATGTACAAAGAATTCTTCGATGTGCAAAGGTAGAGAATGGAGTTTGACCGACAAAGGCTGTACGAGAGGATGGAATTGGAGAATCATGATAATTGGATAAAAATGGAGGTGCAAAATAGGAACATACATTATGATTGAGAGAAGAAAAAATAGTCTAAGAAAATTCATGGAAGAGTCGCCAATCATGTTTCAAGTTGCTAGTCTCTTGGATGAAGAGAGTGCAAAGTGGATCATGCACATCAAAAAATATCAACGATCGGACCTTGGCGGTATTTGATTAATTTTGTATTGCTATTTATGTGAATTGTTGAAGAAAAAAATCTTGTGTTTAACTGAAACCTATTTTAAATTTATGTTGAAATGTTAAAACTGAGATTAATTCCGATCGACGGCTGTGTTGCATGGATTTGGGGGTCTAGATATGAGGGTGATTGCGGCAAGGATATATGAGCGTTGTCTGCCCCTATCCGTGTGTCTGCAGTTATCCGCGGACGTTTCTGCGTAATCAGGGGGTGGACAACCCCACAGATGTACATGGGCTCATATTTGACCATTCGAGTTAGGGATGCTGTTACACCCAAATGCTAGAATTATGAGACATTAGCATCAGATACTGAAAGTTTATGTGTCCTCATGTGTGATTTTGGTAATTAATGATAATCTCTATGAAATAATGTTTGCTTTTTGATATCCTTATAGATATTGTCCATGAGAAAAGATTGGAGTTCATGTGTTGGATTCTAAAAGCTTACATGATGACCAAGGTTCTATCCAAGGGTTATTATGAAGAATGGTCAGGTGTAGAGTTGAGCATATGGAAAGTATGCCTTGAAGGATTCAAGACATCATCTTGATGAAGAGAGAAGTACAAAGTTGATCAAGACAAAGATTCATGTTGATAAACATATTTAGAAGATTATGGAGTGCAAGTTCAATATGATCCATCTCTAAATATATCATTTGATTGAAGCTTGCATTGAAGACATGAAGACAGAGCTAAGCGAGACTCTCTCCTAATAGTGTATGGGGGAGTATTTGGAGAAGTCTTCATCAAGCCTGTGCTAGCAAGCACAATCAAGAAATGTGTTCCAACTTTAAAGAGTCAAGATCGTCATCATCTAGCTCAAGTGGAATGCTCAAGGCAAAGGTATGATCTTGACAAGTTTTCTTTTCTACCGTTCTCATCTTTTCTCGGAGACCAGGTTATATGATAGATAGGCGTACTATAAAGAGGGGCTCTCGAGTGAATAACTTGATCGTATATTTGTTGAGATCTCAAACCTTTGCATACTTGGTATATCATCTTTCTTGATTCTTATTTGGCTTTTCTCCTTGTTGGGTTTTGGTGCTTGTCGTCATCTTCATAACAATTCTAATTTCTTCTAAAACAGTTTTAGTTTGGAAAACTTGTTGCATTTACGGTGTGGAAATATTACCGGTTCAACCTTGAGGAAAGCTTCATTTTCCCATTTGTGGTGATTTTTTTTGCATAGTGCCCGTTGTTATCTTTTCAACGAAGTTGGTCTCACCTCATTTGAATTTCATTTGTAAAAGATATTGCAGTTTTCATATCGTTGTTTTTGTCGTCCTTCAAAACCAGAATATCCGGGTTTTGGGGGTACCGGATATTCCGGGCCCCAAGTTTTCTCGATTGGCTAAGGAAAGAAAGCACGGGGTACTGGGCTCGGTCGGTTATTTCGACCGGATATTTTGGTCCTGACCGGAATATCATGTTCCCCAGTTTTCTCGAGTCGGCTGATGCACACGGTGGTGTTGTTGGGAAAACCCCAAGAGGAAGGTATGATGAGTGCAGCGGCAAGTCTTCTCTCAGTTATGAAACCAAGGTTATCGAACCAGTAGGAGATGAAGAACACGTCTGAAAGTTGTCGGTGGCGGAATATGGCACAGCGCAACACTGGGGATTCCGGCGCTGACGTGGAACCTGCACAACACAATCAAAGTACTTTGCCCCCAACGAAACAGTGAGGTTGTCAATCTCACTGGCTTGCTGTAACAAAGGATTAAACGTATGTGTGGAAGATGATGTTTGTTTGCAGAGAATGAAATAAACTAGTTTGCAGTTGGTTGTATTATTGGTTTAAAGAAAAGGACCGGGGTCCACAGTTCAGTAGTGGTGTCTCTCCATAAATAATAATAATAGCATACATGTGGGTAAACAAATTACAGCTGGGCAATTGACAGAATAAAGAGCTGCATAATGATGCATATACTAACGTCATGATGTCTAGTGTGAGATTCATTTGGGCATTACAACAATATACATAGACCGTTCCAACCGCATCTATGACTAATAATCCACCTTCCGGTTAGCGTCCGCACCCCTTTCAGTATTAAGTTGCAAGCAACAGATTATTACATTAGGCAAAGTGTGTAATGTAAGTAATACAATTATCCTTAGACAAATTACTAATGTTTTATCCCTAGTAGCAACAGTACATTTACAATCTTAGAGGTTGCTGTCACTCCCCCATATTAAATAGAGACATGAACCCACTATCGAGCATAAATACCCCCTCTTGGAGTCACAGGCATCTACTTGGCTAGAGCATCTACTAGCAACGGAGAGCATGCAAGATCATAAACAACACACAACATGATATATTATGAAGCAAATGACATAGTATTCAATATCCATCGGATCCCAGCAAACACAACATGCAGCATTACATAAAGATGATCTTGATCATGATAGGCAGCTCACAAGATCTAAACATGATGGCACAATAGGAGAAGACAACCATCTAGCTACTGCTATGGACCCGTAGTCCAAGGATGAACTACTCACCCATCAGTCCGGAGGCGCGCATGGTGATGTAGAGCCCTCCGGTGATGATTCCCCTCTCCGGCAGGGTGCCGGGAAGAGCTTCTGAACCCTCCCGAACTAGGGTTGACGACGGCGGCGGCTCCGTAATGTTTCGTGGAAAAGTGTTCGGATATTAGGTCTTGTATTGTCGGGGGCTTTAAGTAGGCGAAAGGGCGAAGGCGGTGGAGGGCCGAGGCTCCCTCCTCAGGTGCTGGCGCGGCCAGATGTGGGGCCGCGCCGGCACCTCATCTGGGGGCCTCGTGGCCCCTCTCCGTTAGCTCTCTGGTGTTCTGGAACCTCCCGTGAAAAATAGGGACTTTGGTATTAATTTCGTCCAATTCCGAGAATATTTCCTTAAGTGGTTTTCTGAAACAAAAAACAGCAGAAAACAGGGAACTTGCACTGTGGCATCTTGTTAATAGGTTAGTCCCAGAAAATGCATAAAACAATGCAAAGTGTATATAAAACATGTAGCAATTGGTATAATATAAGCATGGAACATAAGAAATTATAGATACGTTTGAGACATATCAAGCATCCCCAAGCTTAGTTCTACTCGTCCTCGAGTAGGTAAAACGATAACAAGAATAATTTCTGAAGTGACATGCTTTCACACAATCTTGATCATATAATAATGTAATGCATGTAAACTGAGATCAAATGAATAAAAGCTGTAGTTTATATTGATATCAAATGAGTAATGAATAAACAAGTAGGAAGAACAAAGCAAAACTTTCAATGAATTAGTACTAGAGAACAATCAACCGTGCAAAGTAGATATTAAAGATGATTTAAGCTTCAAGAATAACAATATAATCATCTAATGAATCAAACACTCATGAGAACTTTGTGAAAGGATCAAGTCAAGCAATAACAATATGGACGTAGAAGATCATCTCTCTATTTGTTCACTTAAAAACAAGCAAGTGTTCAGCATTGGTTCCTGGCACAAGGATGTTGTGGCTAAAAGAATAATAAGGGGGGTTTGGAAGGCCAACGCAAGAAAGTCTCACACAGCTGAAAGTGGTCATTAGATAAGAGGAAGTCTTACAATTGAAACTATGCAAGGAGTAGTGATTGCCACACAACGGATGCACATAGAGCTATAAGTGTATGAAATCTCTCCAATGCAACTAGTGGGGGTGCATCTAACTTGCTTGCTCATGAAGACCTAGAGCACTTTTGAGGAGGCTCATCATTGGAATATACAAGCCAAGTTCTATAATGTAAAGTTCTCCACATAGTTATGCAAGTAAAACATGAAAACTCTCTCATATGGAGTGAAGGTGCTAAACATGAGCACAAATGATGACTATGAAGATTACAGGTGCTATAACATGAGCACAAGTGTGGATAAAGAGTAGTAATGTTGCCCCTTTTTTATTCTTTCTTTCTTTATTTTCTTTTCTTTTCTTTCTTTTTTTGTATTTTTCTGTTTCTCTTTTCGATGGCCTCCATGGCTCTTTTCACTTTTAGGGGCAAACATTCTAATATGACAACACACTTTGGATACAAGGATCTCATAAGGGATAAAACATAATGTATGAAACGGTGCCTCTGCCAGTGTAGCAGGATATGCAATGATCTAGCGTAACATGGGTAAAACCACACATCAGCTATATAGAATCATGCAAAGCAATATATAAATGATAAATGACAACAAGTCATGTAATGTAAGATGAAAGTTGCATGGCAATATATCTCGGAACAGCTATGGAAATGTTGTAATAGGTAGGTATGGTGGATATTTTGAGAAAGATATTTGGCTTATGTGTAGGAGAACATGATGAAGATCTCCCACGAGTTTTGGATATACCCGCGAAGTATGCACCAACTCTCAATGTGAGAAAGGGCAATGCAAAGTACCGAAGAGGCTAGCAAATATGGTGGTGGAAGTGCCATGAAAACCGCAGCTTTAGAACTCACAAGCAAACAGATTCCAACTAGAAATATGATCTTACAAGGCATAATGAAAATCACTCCATGAGGGACTGTGGCAAATGAACAAGTTACTGTTGGGACCCCGACCGTAGCGCATAATACAAAGTCATTACGGTTGCTTTTAACATTAGAAGTCATATATCATTATGCTATCAACTGGATATTTAGTGTGGCACAGCTTCAAGTTTTCTAGACCAACCATTAATCATTCCACTTTACTAAACCATCATGTTTTACCATTAAGCATATTAATATCTCAAAACAGGACTGAGGCGCGTCTTCGACCTCCGAACTCCGCGCCATGACGGACACCCGCGCGACGCGCGCCAACCATCAATGATTCAAGTGACACAATTTAATGATCTACAAGATTATGTATCATTTAGTTATAGAGAAAATTGCTTATGTACCACCGACGAACTCGGCAATAGCTTATTTGCCATCCAACAAACGCCAAGTGCTTATATACCAAACACAAACAATTTCTAGTGCTTATATACCATTACCGTCAGTTTGTGGTTAGGATGTCTCTGTTTTGCTGTCAGTTTATTCAAAATTACCATTTATACCCCCAGTTTGGAATAGTAGGAAAAAAACCTTCAATAAAAATAGGAAAGGAAAAATATTAAACTCACACACAGCCACACAAGAGAGATCCAGTCCAACTGACCGAGCGCAATCTAAAAAAAAAGGAAAACTTTGCTGTATGTAGGGCACCAAACCATTATGTTGTGTCCTTTGACTGAACACACTAAACTTTTGTGGATTTCCTCAGTACCTTTACAATTTGTTGGTTCTTTGTTGTAGCACAGCCCCAAGAACTAAAACGGAAAGGTTGCCTTCTCTAGGTGAGAACCAAACACTTGGAAATCAATTCATTAGCACTGAAGAGTCGGCGACCCAGCTTAAATCTGGAAACGTCGGCGGGGCAGAGGGGGTCGGGTGCAAGGATCCACGCTAGCATAATGTCCATGGATTGATCGAGCTGGCAATACACTAGGCTGCCTTCCGGCCGGCTGTATGAGAAGCATGCAGCACGCAAGATCCAAGACTTGTTGGCCTTGGTAGCTAGGCTGAAGGTTTTCTCACCGATCATTCTCTGCGTGCAATTTTTGGATCGTGCTGCTTGTATTCCTGGAACTTTCTCCTTTCCTCTATGTTCAGAGAAGAATTTATCTCTTGAGTATGTTGATTCAACTAGTGGCACAAATATCTCTGTGAAAAATGATGAAGAATGCTGAAAATAGAGGGGAAATGATGTCAAATTTTTCTGAACATGTTTTACAATTATTGCTTATTTGCCATTGAGGGCAAGACGGTCATTTTGGACTCTAACCGGACTGACATAACAGTACACTAACAGCTAGTGGTGTATGAGCACTAGAAATTGTTTGTGTTTGGTATATAAGCACTAGTCCTTTATTGGATGGCAAATGAGCCATTGACCAGTTTGTCAGTGGTATAGAAGCCATTGGCTCTTAGTTATACCATCTACTACACTTAACATTTTCTGTTCTCAACCAAACACCAATCAACTTATTTAAAACATAAACTCTCCAAGTATTTAACAATGAAGCAAGAGAGTATAACATATGAAAACTAACAGCTCTGAACAAGAGGTGCATGAAAAATAAGAGCTAAAAGTATTACAGTAGCTATAGAAGAATACTCAACAAGTATAAGTGAAGAATAGGAGTATTCAAATGAAAAAGCGGAGCGTGTCTCTCTCCCACACAAGAATGCTAGAATCCATTTTATTCAGAGAACAAAAATAACAAAAGCAAAAATAAAAACAAACAGACGCTCCAAGTAAACCACATAAGATGTGACGGAATTAAAATATAGTTTCACTAGAGATAACCTGATAAGTTGTTGATGAAGAAGGGAATGCCTTGGGCATCCCCAAGCTTTGACGGTTGAGTCTTCTTGAAATATGCTTGGGTGACCTACGGGGGCATCCCCAAGCTTAGGCTCTTTCATCTTCTTGATCACATCATATCATCCCAGGTAAATTTGATTTTTCTGTGAATTCTAACGAATTAAACGGTGGACAGCAGAAAACTGTTCCTGCGCAGGAATCCAATTCTAGCATCAACTTTCTACTGGAGTCTTAACTTGGCACAACTATGCAATAAAGTAAAGATACAAAGGAATTGCTACAGAGGCAGGCATGTTCCTTGACTCAAGAAAATAAAATAACAGGAATAAAAAGTGGGTTGTCTCCCATAAGCGTTTTTCTTTAACGCCTTTGAGCTAGGCACAGAAAGCAAAACTCAAGTATTTCCAAGAGAAGAACCATCAACATTATAATTTGTACGAATAATAGAATGAAAAGGTAGCTTCATCTTCTTCCTAGGGAAGTGTTCCATACCTTTCTTAAGTGGGAAGTGATACCTTATATTTCCTTCTTTCATATCAATAATAGCACCACCCGTGCGGAGGAAAGGTCTTCCCAAAACAATAGGACAAGAGGGGTTGCACTCAATATCCAAGACAATAAAATCAACGGGGACAAGGTTATTATTAACCATAACATGAGCATCGTTAACTCTCCCCAAAGGTTTCTTCAAAGCATTATCAGCAAGAAAAACATCCAAATAGCAATGTTCCAAAAGTGGCAAGTCAAACATATCATAAAATTTCTTAGGCATAACGGAGATACTTGCACCAAGATCACACAAAGCATTGCAATCAAATTTATTCACTTTTATCTTAATGATGGGCTCCCAACCATCTTCTAACTTCTCAGGGATAGAAGCTTCAAGTTTTAATTTCTCTTCCCTAGCTTTAATGAGAGCATTTGTAATATGTGTAGTAAAAGCCATATTTAAAGTACTAGCATTAGGACTTGTAGCTAGCTTTTGCAAGAACTTAATAACTTCGGAGATATTACAATTATCAAAATCAAAATCATTATCATAAAAGCAAACCGAACCATGATTTTCTATGTTCTTAAAAATTTCAGCACTTTTATCAAGAACAGTTTCAGCAGTTTTAGGCAATTTTAATTTTTTTGGAAGAAGTAGAGGAAACATTGCCAACACCAATTATGTTACCATTAATAGTAGGAGGCTTGCTAGCATGTGAAGTAACATTATTTTCAGTGGTAGTAATGGTGCAAACTCTAACAATATCATCATCTTTAGCTAATTCTTCCTCTCTTTCCCATCTAGCACGCAATTGAGCCATCATCCTAACATTTTCATCAATTCGAACTTGGACGGCATTAATTTTAGCAAGGGTCTTACTCTCATTAGTATCATTAGGCATGACTTTAGATTTTAAAAGATCAACATCAATAACAAGACTATCAACTTTATAGGCAAGAATATCAATTTTCCCAAGCTTTTCCTCAACAGTTTTATTAAAGGTAGTTTGTGTAGTGATAAAATCTTTTAACATGGTTTCAAGTTCAGAGGAGGTATTTCTATTATTGCTATAAGAATTACCATAAGAATTACTATAAGAATTACAATTATTAGGAGGATAGGGCTTATAGTTGTTATTACCATAATTGTTCTTATAGGCATTGTTGTTGAAATTATTATTTTTAATGAAGTTCACATCAACATGCTCTTCTTGTACAACTAGAGAAGCTAAGGGAACATTATTAGGATCCATATGAGATTTACCATTCACAAGCATAGACATGATTATATCAATCTTATCACTCAAAGAGGAGGTTTCTTCAACAGAATTTACCTTCTTACCTTGAGTAGTCCTTTCAGTATGCCACTCAGAATAATTAACCATCATATTGTCCAGAAGTTTTGTTGCAGCCCCCAAAGTGATGGACAAAAAAGTACCTCCAGCAGCCGAATCCAATAAATTTCTTGAAGAAAAATTTATTCATGCATAGAAGGTTTGGATGATCATCCAAGCAGTCAGTCCATGGGTTGGGCAATTTTTAACCAAAGATTTCATTCTTTCCCAAGCTTGAGCAACATGTTCATTATCAAATTGCTTAAAGTTCATAATGCTACTCCTTAGGGAAATGATCTTAGCAGGAGGATAGTATTTTCCAATAAAAGCATCTTTGCATTTAATCCAAGAATCAATACCATTTCGAGGCAATGAAAGTAACCATTCTTTAGCTCTTCCTCTCAAGGAGAAAGGAAATAATTTCAGTTTTATAATGTCACCATATATATCCTTATATTTTTGCATTTCACAAAGTTCAACAAAATTATTTAGATGGGCAGCAGCATCATCAGAACTAACACCAGAAAATTGCTCTTTCATGACAAGATTTAACAAAGCGGGTTTAATTTCAAAGAATTCTGCTTTGGAAGCAGGTGGAGCAATAGGTGTGCATATAAAATCATTATTGTTGGTGCTAGTAAAGTCACACAACTTAGTATTCTCAGCACTAGTCATTTTAGCAAAATTTAAAAGCAAACCGAAATATGAATATTAATGCAAGTAACTAATTTTTTTGTGTTTTTGATAATAAGAAGCAAAGAAGATAATAACAAAGTAAATAAAATGCAAGTAACTAATTTTTTTGTGTTTTTGATATTTAATAGCAAACTAAACAGGAAATAAAATTTAACTAAGCAAGACAAAAACAAAGTAAAGAGATTGGGAAGTGAGAGACTCCCCTTGCAGATGTGCTTCAGCTCCCCGGGAATGGCGCCAGAAAATTTGCTTGATGCACACTGTGGTGTTGTTGGGAAAACCCCAAGAGGAAGGTATGATGAGTGCAGCGGCAAGTCTTCCCTCAGTTATGAAACCAAGGTTATCGAACCAGTAGGAGATGAAGAACACGTCTGAAGGTTATCGGTGGCGGAATATGGCACGGCGCAACACCAGGGATTCCGGCGCTGACGTGGAACCTGCACAACACAATCAAAGTACTTTGCCCCAACGAAACAGTGAGGTTGTCAATCTCACTGGCTTGCTGTAACAAAGGATTAAACGTATGTGTGGAAGATGATGTTTGTTTGCAGAGAATGAAAGAAACCAGTTTGCAGTTGGTTGTATTATTAGTTTAAAGAAAAGGACCGGGGTCCACAGTTCACTAGTGGTGTCTCTCCATAAATAATAATAATAGCATACATGTGGGTAAACAAATTACAGCTGGGCAATTGACAGAATAAAGAGCTGCATAATAATGCATATACTAACGTCATGATGTCTAGTGTGAGATTCATTTGGTTATTACAACAATATACATAGACCGTTCCAACCGCATCTATGACTAACAATCCATCTTCCGGTTAGCGTCCGCACCCCTTTCAGTATTAAGTTGCAAGCAACAGATTATTGCATTAGGCAAAGTGTGTAATGTAAGTAATACAATTATCCTTAGACAAAGTACTACTGTTTTATCCCTAGTAGCAACAGTACATCTACAATCTTAGAGGTTGCTGTCACTCCCCCCAGATTATATAGAGACATGAACCCACTATCGAGCATAAATACCCCCTCTTGGAGTCACAAGCATCTACTTGGCCAGAGCATCTACTAGCAACGGAGAGCATGCAAGATAATAAACAACACACAACATGATATATTATGGAGCAAATGACATAGTATTCAATATCCATCGGATCCAGCAAACACAACATGTAGCATTAAATAAAGATGATCTTGATCATGATAGGCAGCTCACAAGATCTAAACATGATGGCAC
Organism: Poa annua; assembly: GCA_026929855.1. Lineage (NCBI taxonomy): Eukaryota > Viridiplantae > Streptophyta > Magnoliopsida > Poales > Poaceae > Poa > Poa annua. Next base: position 93,395,675 of record CM049437.1, read on the forward strand.
AATAGGAGAAGACAACCATCTAGCTACTGCTATGGACCCGTAGTCCAAGGATGAACTACTCACGCATCAGTCCGGAGGCGGGCATGGTGATGTAGAGCCCTCCGGTGATGATTCCCCTCTCCGGCAGGGTGCCGGGAAGAGCTTCTGAACCCTCCCGAACTAGGGTTGACGACGGCGGCGGCTCCGTAATGTTTCGTGGAAAAGTGTTCGGGTATTAGGTCTTGTATTGTCGGGGGCTTTAAGTAGGCGAAAGGGCGAAGGCGGTGGAGGGCCGAGGCTCCCTCCTCAGGTGCTGGCGCCGCCAGAAGTGGGGTCGCGCCGGCACCTCACCTGGGGGCCTCGTGGCCCCTCTCCGTTAGCTCTCCGGTGTTCTGGAACCTCCCGTGAAAAATAGGGACTTTGGTATGAATTTCGTCCAATTCCGAGAATATTTCCTTAAGTGGATTTCTGAAACAAAAAACAGCAGAAAACAGGAAACTGGCACTGTGGCATCTTGTTAATAGGTTAGTCCCAGAAAATGCATAAAACAATGCAAAGTGTATATAAAACATGTAGCAATTGGTATAATATAAGCATGGAACATAAGAAATTATAGATACGTTTGAGACGTATCAATCATCCCCAAGCTTAGTTCTACTCGTCCTCGAGTAGGTAAAACGATAACAAGAATAATTTCTGAAGTGACATGCTTTCACACAATCTTGATCATATAATAATGTAATGCATGTAAACTGAGATCAAATGAATAAAAGCTGTAGTTTATATTGATATCAAATGAGTAATGAATAAACAAGTAGGAAGAACAAAGCAAAACTTTCAATGAATTAGTACTAGAGAACAATCAACCGTGCAAAGTAGATATTAAAGATGATTTAAGCTTCAAGAATAACAATATAATCATCTAATGAATCAAACACTCATGAGAACTTTGTGAAAGGATCAAGTCAAGCAATAACAATATGGACGTAGAAGATCATCTCTCTATTTGTTCACTCAAAAACAAGCAAGTGTTCAACATTGGTTCCTGGCACCAGGATGTTGTGGCTAAAAGAATAATAAGGGGGTTTGGAAGGCCAACGGAAGAAAGTCTCACACAGCTGAAAGTGATCATTAGACAAGAGCAAGTCTTACAATCGAAACTATGCAAGGAGTAGTGATTGCCACACAATGGATGCACATAGAGCTATAAGTGTATGAAATCTCTCCAATGCAACTAGTGGGGGTGCATCTAACTTGCTTGCTCATGAAGACCTAGAGCACTTTTGAGGAGGCTCATCATTGGAATATACAAGCCAAGTTCTATAATGTAAAGTTCTCCACATAGTTATGCAAGTAAAACATGAAAACTCTCTCATATGGAGTGAAGGTGTTAAACGTGAGCACAAATGATGACTATGAAGATTACAGGTGCTATAACATGAGCACAAGTGTGGATAAAGAGTAGTAATGTTGCCCCCTTTTTATTCTTTCTTTCTTTCTTTTCTTTTTTTTTTCTTTTTTTTTGTATTTTTCTGTTTCTCTTTTCGATGGCCTCCATGGCTCTTTTCACTTTTAGGGGCAAACATTCTAATATGACAACACACTTTGGATACAAGGATCTCATAAGGGATAAAACATAATGTATGAAACGGTGCCTCTGCCAGTGTAGGAGGATATGCAATGATCTAGCGTAACATGGGTAAAACCACACATCAGCTATATAGAATCATGCAAAGCAATATATAAATGATAAATGACAACAAGTCATGTAATGTAAGATGAAAGTTGCATGGCAATATATCTCGGAACAGCTATGGAAATGTTGTAGTAGGTGGGTATGGTGGATGTTTTGAGGAAGATATTTGGCTTATGTGTAGGAGAACATGATGAAGATCTCCCACGAGTTTTGGATGTACCTGCGAAGTATGCACCAACTCTCAATGTGAGAAAGGGCAATGCAAAGTACCGAAAAGGCTAGCAAATATGGTGGTGGAAGTGCCATGAAAACCGCAGCTTTAGAACTCACAAGCAAACAGATTCCAACTAGAAATATGATCTTACAAGGCATAATGAAAATCACTCCATGAGGGACTGTGGCAAATGAACAAGTCACTGTTGGGACCCCGACCGTAGCGCATAACACAAAGTCATTACGGTTGCTTTTAACATTAGAAGTCATATATCATTATGCTATCAACTGGATATTTAGTGTGGCACAGCTTCAAGTTTTCTAGACCAACCATTAATCATTCCACTTTACGAAACCATCATGTTTTACCATTAAGCATATTAATATCTCAAAACAACATCAATGATTCAAGTGACACAATTTAATGATCTACAAGATTATGTATCATTTAGTTATACCATATACTACACTTAACATTTTCTGTTCTCAACCAAACACCAATCAACTTATTTAAAACATAAACTCTCCAAGTATTTAACAATGAAGCAAGAGAGTATAACATATGAAAACTAATAGCTCTGAACAAGAGGTGCATGAAAAATAAGAGCTGAAAGTATTACAGTAACTATAGAAGAATACTCAACAAGTATAAGTGAAGAATAGGAGTATTCAAATGAAAAAGCGGAGCATGTCTCTCTCCCACACAAGAATGCTAGGATCCAATTTATTCAGAGAACAAAAATAACAAAAACAAAAATAAAAAACAAACAGACGCTCCAAGTAAAGCACATAAGATGTGACGGAATTAAAATATAGTTTCACTAGAGATAACCTGATAAGTTGTTGATGAATAAGGGGATGCCCAAGGCATCCCCAAGCTTTGACGCTTGAGTCTTCTTGAAATATGCTTGGGTGACCCACGGGGGCATCCCCAAGCTTAGGCTCTTTCATCTTCTTGATCACATCATATCATCCTCTCTCTTAACCCTTGAAAACTTCCTCCACACCAAACTCAAAGTAACTTCATTAGAGGGTTAGTGCATAATAAAAAATTCTCATATTCTGCGTGGAGACAATCATTATCATGGTACTGGACATTAGCTACAGCAACTGGAATTTTATGGAACAAAAAGATCCATTCAAAAACAGCAAAAGAACCAATGCAAAATAAATGGCAGAATGTGTTAAAAACAGAACAGTCCGTAAAGACGAATTTTTTCGAGGCACTTAACTTGCTCAAATCAGAAAACTCAAAACTAATGAAAGTTGCATACATATCTGAGGATCACGCACAAAAAATCCCAGGTAAATTTGATTTTTATGTGAATTCTAACGAATTAAACGGTGGACAGCAGAAAACTGTTCCTGCGCAGGAATCCAATTCTAGCATCAACTTTCTACTAGAGGCTTAACTTGGCACAACTATGCAATAAAGTAAAGATACAAAGGAATTGCTACAGAGGCAGGCATGTTCCTTGACTCAAGAAAATAAAATAACAGGAATAAAAAGTGGGTTGTCTCCCATAAGCGTTTTTCTTTAACGCCTTTGAGCTAGGCACAGAAAGCAAAACTCAAGTATTTCCAAGAGAAAAAGCATCAACATTATAATTTGTACGAATAATAGAATCAAAAGGTAGCTTCATCTTCTTCGTAGGGAAGTGTTCCATACCTTTCTTAAGTGGGAAGTGATACCTTATATTTCCTTCTTTCATATCAATAATAGCACCACCCGTGCGGAGGAAAGGTCTTCCCAAAACAATAGGACAAGAGGGGTTGCACTCAATATCCAAGACAATAAAATCAACAAGGACAAGGTTATTATTAACCATAACATGAACATCGTTAACTCTCCCCAAAGGTTTCTTCAAAGCATTATCAGCAAGAAAAACATCCAAATAGCAATGTTCCAAAGGTGGCAAGTCAAACATATCATAAAATTTCTTAGGCATAACGGAGATACTTGCACCAAGATCACACAAAGCATTGCAATCAAATTCATTCACTTTTATCTTAATGATGGGCTCCCAACCATCTTCTAACTTCTTAGGGATAGAAGCTTCAAGTTTTAATTTCTCTTCCCTAGCTTTAATGAGAGCATTTGTAATATGTGTAGTAAAAGCCATATTTAAAGTACTAGCATTAGGACTTGTAGCTAGCTTTTGCAAGAACTTAATAACTTCAGAGATATTACAATTATCAAAATCAAAATCATTATCATAAAAGCAAACCGAACCATGATTTTCGATGTTTTTAAAAATTTCAGCACTTTTATCAAGAACAGTTTCAGCAGTTTTAGGCAATTTTATTTTTTTGGAAGAAGTAGAGGAAACATTGCCAACACCAATTATGTTACCATTAATAGTAGGAGGCTTACTAGCATGTGAAGTAACATTATTTTCAGTGGTAGTAATGGTGCAAACTCTAACAATATCATCATCTTTAGCTAATTCTTCCTCTCTTTCCCATCTAGCACGCAATTGAGCCATCATCCTAACATTTTCATCAATTCGAACTTGGACGGCATTAATTTTAGCAAGGGTCTTACTCTCATTAGTATCATTAGGCATGACTTTAGATTTTAAAAGATGAACATCAATAACAAGACTAACAACTTTAGAGGCAAGAATATCAATTTTCCCAAGCTTTTCCTCAACAGTTTTATTAAAGGTAGTTTGTGTAGTGATAAAATCTTTTAACATGGTTTCAAGTTCAGAGGAGGTATTTCTATTATTGCTATAAGAATTACCATAAGAATTACTATAAGAATTACAATTATTAGGAGGATAGGGCTTATAGTTGTTATTACCATAATTGTTCTTATAGGCATTGTTGTTGAAATTATTATTTTTAATGAAGTTCACATCAACATGCTCTTCTTGTGCAACTAGAGAAGCTAAGGGAACATTATTAGGATCCATATGAGATTTACCATTCACAAGCATAGACATGATCATATCAATCTTATCACTCAAAGAGGAGGTTTCTTCAACAGAATTTACCTTCTTACCTTGAGTAGTCCTTTCAGTATGCCACTCAGAATAATTAACCATCATATTGTCCAGAAGTTTTGTTCCAGTCCCCAAAGTGATGGACAAAAAAGTACCTCCAGCAGCCGAATCCAATAAATTTCTTGAAGAAAAATTTAGTCATGCATAGAAGGTTTGGATGATCATCCAAGCAGTCAGTCCATGGGTTGGGCAATTTTTAACCAAAGATTTCATTCTTTCCCAAGCTTGAGCAACATGTTCATTATCAAATTGCTTAAAGTTCATAATGCTACTCCTTAGGGAAATGATCTTAACAGGAGGATAGTATTTTCCAATAAAAGCATCTTTGCATTTAATCCAAGAATCAGTACTATTTCGAGGCAATGAAAGTAACCATTCTTTAGCTCTTCCTCTCAAGGAGAAAGGAAATAATTTCAGTTTTATAATGTCACCATCTATATCCTTATATTTTTGCATTTCACAAAGTTCAACAAAATTATTTAGATGGGCAGCAGCATCATCAGAACTAACACCAGAAAATTGCTCTTTCATGACAAGATTTAACAAAGCGGGTTTAATTTCAAAGAATTCTGCTTTGGAAGCAGGTGGAGCAATAGGTGTGCATATAAAATCATTATTGTTGGTGCTAGTAAAGTCACACAACTTAGTATTCTCAGCAGTATTCATTTTAGCAAAATTTAAAAGCAAACCGAAATATGAATATTAATGCAAGTAACTAATTTTTTTGTGTTTTTGATAATAAGAAGCAAACAAGATAATAACAAAGTAAATAAAATGCAAGTAACTAGTTTTTTTGTGTTTTTGATATTTAATAGCAAACAAAACAGGAAATAAAATTTAACTAAGCAAGACAAAAACAAAGTAAAGAGATTGGGAAGTGAGAGACTCCCCTTGCAGATGTGCTTCAGCTCCCCGGGAATGGCGCCAGAAAATTTGCTTGATGCACACTGTGGTGTTGTTGGGAAAACCCCAAGAGGAAGGTATGATGAGTGCAGCGGCAAGTCTTCCCTCAGTTATGAAACCAAGGTTATCGAACCAGTAGGAGATGAAGAACACGTCTGAAGGTTATCGGTGGCGGAATATGGCACGGCGCAACACCAGGGATTCCGGCGCTGACGTGGAACCTGCACAACACAATCAAAGTACTTTGCCCCAACGAAACAGTGAGGTTGTCAATCTCACTGGCTTGCTGTAACAAAGGATTAAACGTATGTGTGGAAGATGATGTTTGTTTGCAGAGAATGAAAGAAACCAATTTGCAGTTGGTTGTATTATTAGTTTAAAGAAAAGGACCGGGGTCCACAGTTCACTAGTGGTGTCTCTCCATAAATAATAATAATAGCATACATGTGGGTAAACAAATTACAGCTGGGCAATTGACAGAATAAAGAGCTGCATAATAATGCATATACTAACGTCATGATGTCTAGTGTGAGATTCATTTGGTCATTACAACAATATACATAGACCGTTCCAACCGCATCTATGACTAATAATCCATCTTCCGGTTAGCGTCCGCACCCCTTTCAGTATTAAGTTGCAAGCAACAGATTATTGCATTAGGCAAAGTGTGTAATGTAAGTAATACAATTATCCTTAGACAAAGTACTACTGTTTTATCCCTAATAGCAACAGTACATCTACAATCTTAGAGGTTGTTGTCACTCCCCCAGATTAAATAGAGACATGAACCCACTATCGAGCATAAATACCCCCTCTTGGAGTCACAAGCATCTACTTGGCCAGAGCATCTACTAGCAACGGAGAGCATGCAAGATCATAAACAACACACAACATGATATATTATGAAGCAAATGACATAGTATTCAATATCCATCGGATCCCAGCAAACACAACATGTAGCATTACATAAAGATGATCTTGATCATGATAGGCAGCTCACAAGATCTAAACATGATGGCACAATAGGAGAAGACAACCATCTAGCTACTGCTATGGACCCGTAGTCCAAGGATGAACTACTCACGCATCAGTCCGGAGGCGGGCATGGTGATGTAGAGCCCTCCGGTGATGATTCCCCTCTCCGGCAGGGTGCCGGGAAGAGCTTCTGAACCCTCCCGAACTAGGGTTGACGACGGCGGCGGCTCCGTAATGTTTCGTGGAAAAGTGTTCGGGTATTAGGTCTTGTATTGTCGGGGGCTCTAAGTAGGCGAAAGGGCGAAGGCGGTGGAGGGTCGAGGCTCCCTCCTCAGGTGCTGGCGCAGCCAGAAGTGGGGCCGCGCCGGCACCTCATCTAGGGGCCTCGTGGCCCCTCTCCGTTAGCTCTCCGGTGTTCTGGAACCTCCCGTGAAAAATAGGGACTTTGGTATTAATTTCGTCCAATTCCGAGAATATTTCCTTAAGTGGTTTTCTGAAACCAAAAACAGCAGAAAACAGGGAACTAGCACTGTGGCATCTTGTTAATAGGTTAGTCCCAGAAAATGCATAAAACAATGCAATGTGTATATAAAACATGTAGCAATTGGTATAATATATGCATGGAACATAAGAAATTATAGATACGTTTGAGACGTATCATCGGCTAAGGAAAGAATGCGCGGTCTAGTGGACTCGGTCGGATTTCTGGGCCGAATATTTTACATCTGGTCGAAATATCTGTCCACCACTTGAATCGTCCAACGGTTATATTGTCTTTGGGGGGGGGGATATAAATACCCCTCCTCTTCTTCTTCCTTCAGGCAACCAAGGCAGCATGCCCCCCCCCCCCCCCCCCCCTCCTTCCATTATTGACCTTGGAAAGCTTGCCTCTCTCTCAATCCCTCCATTGATTCCTGCATATTATTAAGGGAGTATTAGCAATATGGAATTATTACTTCTTTTTTTTTGATATTTTTAAGTTTCAGAGAAGCTGTTAAAGAAATTTGGTCAGAATCAGACGCCAATTTACGAAGATTTTTATTGCATGAAAGAAGACCGAGAACCAAAGGCGATACCAAGGGGAGCCCACAGCCCCATGCGGGTCTCACCCACAGGCAAGAGGGAGACCATGGGGCCCACCTGTGTGGCCGCCTCGGTTGCCGCCTCCTGACAGGCCTTCGATTATAAAATCCATCCTAACCTAAAGCGCTCGACCCCAAGAGAATTTTCCAAAAAAATATACAGTGTCGCCGCCATCCAAAACCCTAATCGGTGGTTTCCAAGGTCCTGTTCCGGCACCCTACCGGGAGGGAATCCACCTTCGGTGCCATCTTCATTAACCATGTTGCCTCTGTAACGATGTGTGAGTATTTCCCCATGGACTTCAGGTTGGTAGCAGTAGCTAGATGGTAGTCTCTCTACCGTGTTCCTCGATACAATGATCTCATTGTCATGCATGGTTGAGATTTAGTTGATATAATTTTATGTTGTGTTTGTTGGGATATGATGAATGTTATATTATAATCAGATACCCAATAAACAACTCCTCCAATAACTTGTAAGCTATATCAACTGAAAACCGAGGAGCTACATCCATCTGAGATATATGATTCACGTCAAGCATCTAACCAAAGAAATCACACATCAATACATCATGCCCCATCAAATCAAGAGGCTCAACATCACTTAATCAAATTTACACCTTATTAACAACAATGAAACCAACTAAGCGAGATGAAACGCAAAGTACATGTCGGCACGAGCTCCTGGCTTCGCCCGACCCAAATCTCAAAACGAAATTGCTAGCTCGAATCGAATTACCATGGGCAGACGGCGAGAGAACAGGTGTTTCTAGGGGACGAAGCTTGGAGACAGTGGCATTTTGTCTCCCTCTGAGTAATTCCTTTTTACTTGCTTATAAAGTTATAAGAGGGTTTCCTCATTACAATGTATTGATTCGGTTTTTTGTTTTATTTATAAAGCAGGACGAAATCTTTTCATGGAAGCAGATCTTGCAGCAGTTAAATTAATTTTCGGGAAGACGATGCCTGCGCGCGTGGATCGCATGGAGCATGAGCAGGTGGAGATCGTCGTGCGCGCTTAGTCGTGTGCGTCGTGGAGGTCTCTTCGCTGGTCTTTATGGATAGAAGCCCAGAGATCTTAAACTGGAACCCGCGTGGTCTCAATGATAGGACCAAGCGGGATTCCGTTCGGACATTAGTAGATTCCTTAAGAGTAAACTTAGTATGTCTCCAGGAGACAAAGCTGGATGTAATCGATAGCTACCTGGTCAATCAGTGCCTTGGCCCGTCGTTTGACGGGTTTGACTATTTGCCGGCGATTGGTACCCGTGGTGGCATTCTGTTGGCTTGGAACACGCAGGAGATTACGATCTCGCACGTCTCTCTCGACACACACGCAATCATTGGAGAGGTTCGTGCTGGCTCGAGTGATCCGTGGTGGATCACAGTGGTATACGGCTCGCAGAGCACGGCGGATAAGGAGGCCTTCCTGGAGGAGCTGGTGGAGCGGCAGAGTCTCTGCCCGGGTCCATGGATGGTGATAGGCGACTTCAACATGATCTTAAGAGCATCGGAGAAGAATAGCGACAACCTGGACCGTGCTACGATGGCGCGTTTCAGAGGTTTTGTTAACAGCCAGGAGCTGAAGGAGGTTTACATGCACGGTCGCTTATTTACTTGGAGCAACGAGAGGCGGGAGCCTACGATGACGCGGATCGACAGAGCGCTGGTTTCGATTGACTGGGATCTTAACCACCCGGACTCAATACTTCAGGCACTGTCGTCACGGGTATCTGATCATACCCCTCTGCACCTCTCGACGATCGGTGCGCTCAAACCAAAGCGTAGGTTTCGTTTTGAGCTGTTCTGGCTGAAACTAGAGGGGTTCGATGATGCGGTGAAAGAAGGCTGGGGGTGTGATGATGCAATTGTGGATACTTTCAAGCGCCTGGATGCCTGCTTTCGCAATCTTGCCAAACACCTGCAATCGTGGGCGGACAGAAAGGTTGGAAACTTGAAAATTCAATTAGCAGTGGCTAATCTGATTATTCATCGGCAGGAGGCGGCGCAAGACAGGAGACAACTGTCTGATGGAGAGTGGTGGCTGCGGAAATCCCTGAAGCTCACGGTGTTGGGCCTCTCGTCTCTGGAACGTACAATGGCTAGGCAGCGATCTCGGATACGTTGGCTGCAAGATGGGGATGCCAACACGAAGTTGTTTCACGCCGTGGCCAATGGCAGACGAGCTCGGACGTTTATCCCAGCAATCAAGTGTGGCGACGATCTAATCACGGATCAGGCGCAAAAGGAGGAGGGTTTTTTACCACGCGTACAATGATCTGCTGGGAACGGTCAGCTCTAGGACAGATACAATTGACCTGGCGGGGTTAGGGATGCAGCACCATGATCTCGACGAACTGGGCTCCATCTTCACGGAGGTCGAAATTTGGGCTGTCATCAAGGAGATCCCAGCGGACTGGGCTCCTGGGCCTGATGGCTTCGTTGGAGCCTTCTACAAACGGGCCTGGCCCCATCAAGAGGGAGATCATGGCAGCATTTCTGAAGCTGTATGTTGGAGATGGTCGTGCTTTCGGCAAATTGAACAGAGCGATGATCACCCTGATCCCGAAACAATCTGACGCAGAGGAGGTGGGACATTACCGACCAATTAGCCTCGTCACAGCTTTGCGAAATTATTCACGAAGGCGCTGGCAAATAGACTGAGACCGAAGATGGACCTGTTGGTGAGTAGCAACCAATCCGCGTTCATCAAGGGGAGGAGCCTCCACGACAATTTTGTCTTGGTCAGACAAGTTGCGAGGAAGATCAACAGCAGAAGAGAGAAAGGGGTGCGCCTCAAGCTTGACATTTCGCGCGCGTTTGACTCGATTACCTGGGGCTTTCTTCTTGAGATCCTTCGCCAGATGGGGTTCCCGAAGATTTGGATCAGTTGGATCGCAATTGCGCTTAGAACATCGAGCACGAAGGTCCTCGTCAACGGAGTTCCAGGCAAAAAGATCTGGTATGCGCGTGGTTTACGGCAGGGGATCCGCTCTCCCCATTGCTGTTTGTGCTCACCATGGAAGTACTCACGATCATCATCTGTCGAGCCGTCGAGGAGGGTAGCTTGTCACCGGTTGGGAACTGTTCACCGACGCAGCGGGTTTCTGCTTACGCGGATGATGTGGTCTTGTTCGTCAAGCCAACTGTATTGGACCTGATGGCGGTCAGAGAAATTCTGGAAGGTTTTGGCCAGGCCTCCGGGCTGATGGTCAATTACAGCAAGTCGTCGGCTACATTAATTCGAGGAGGTGACACTGAAGAAGATATGATCAAGGAGGTGCTCAATTGCAAAATCGCCCAGTTCCCCATTAGATACCTGGGGTTGCAACTGGCGCTCCGCCCGCTCACCAGAGCGGAGTAGCAACCGATGCTTGATGCTGCTATCAATCTTGTGCCAGCGTGGCAGCGAGGTCTCATTGCTCGACCAGGGCGCCTGGTGTTAGTCAAATCGGTGCTGGCTGCGCGCCCGATCCATCATCTGCTGGTAGCGGAGGCGCCGGATTGGTTGCTCGAGGAATTGGAGAAGAACATGAAAGGATTCTTTTGGGCGGGGAAGAAGCGAGCGAATGGAGGTAAATGCCTAGTCGCTTGGAGCAAGGTTTGTCGCCCGGTCGAGTACGGCGGACTTGGGGTCAAAGATCTGCGACTGCAGAGCGTGGCTTTGAGAGTTCGCTGGGAGTGGCTCCGGCGCACTGACCCGAGGCGGCCGTGGCAGGGGCTACCGATGCTGAGAAATACAGATGCACGGGAGGTCTTTGACAATCTAGTGCGAATTACGGTCGGAGATGGCGCTCAGGTTTTGTTTTGGAGGGACAGATGGATCAATGGTCGAACAGCTTGGGATCTCGCACCAAACCTGACTGCGACAGTCACCACGCGCAACCGTAACTGTCGAACTGTCGAGCAAGGGCTCGACAGTCACCGTTGGATTGCAGATATCGGCGAGGTGGCCGCGGAGGAATGCGTCCGTCTTTGGGTCGCCATCTCGGAGGTGGACATAGATGAGGGGGAGGAGGACGCGTTCAGCTGGCCGTGGTCTGCTTCGGGCAAGTTCACCGTCAGCTCCACGTACAAGATGATGACCCAGGGAAGCGTCAGATTCAGAATGGCAGATCCTATTTGGCGATGCTGGGCCACGCCGAAGAGCAAAATCTTCGCTTGGCTGGCGATTCAGCACCGAATCTGAACTTCGGATCGGAGACACAGACATGGGCTACAGGCGGCGACCTCGCCGTGCTTTACCTGTCTGCAGGAAGAGGATACGGCGGAGCACATCCTTGTGCAATGTGTCTTCGCCCGCGAGGTATGGAGTAGATGCCTCAGTAAGCTGCGGCCTGCGGCGCCCGCGCCTGCCATGAACTCGACACTGGAGCTCTGGTGGAGCGAGTTGCGCGAGGGCCGTTCTTCCAGGCAGCGCCGCGATCTGGACACTTTGCTCTGTACTGGTGTTTGGGTGCTGTGGAAGCAACGCAACGCCCGCGCGTTCGATAACAGAAGCTTACAATTGCCGATGGGCCGGGTGGTGGCGATGCTGGCGGTGGCGAGACGCCGGAGGCAGGGAGTCCCAATTGATGTCGCGAGGAGTTAGCCTAGTTTTTTCTTTCCGAGTTTTTTGTTGTTTTTTTGTACGCAAGGAAAAATACGCATTCGCGTACTCTCTAAAAAAAACATGGTGCGAGGGTTGGAGAGGTTCAGGAGGGGGTCGTCAGGAGCAATGGGGTCTGATCCATGGTGCGAGGGTTGGAGAGGTTCAGGAGGGGGTCGTCAGGAGCAATGGGGTCTGATCGAGGATAGATCAGTGGCAATGGTAAAACGTTATTCCTACTCTCAAGTCTCCAACAGTATTCATGGCCACATTTCTGTAGCCATTCCTGATTCGAATGCTAGCACTGTCTGGTGTCCTGGACAGTCTGGCACTGTCTAACCAAGAAGCACATCCATGCACCGTTTTGACATTTGGACAGCGTCACAACATTCTGAACTTTCTGATGGTTTCAGAACAGAAATTGAGAAAGATAGTGATCGTAAAGAAAAACAGAAACGATACCACGCAGGATTACCCAATTGCGAAGCATAACAAGACGACTCAAAGACCAGATTTCCAAAATACTCATGACATAAGCACAAAAAAGGTGACAGGTTCAACAGGTCAAATAGGCATTAAGTAACAAACAAACTCCTCCCAAAAAAGACAAACTGTTTCGACACTGAGTTCAAGTCCTACATAGCTCTGTCAATGCCATCATGATCCATAGCACTGCTCCGCTCACTTGAAGCACTTGGCGTCCAGCAAGGCCTGGCCCTCGAATGGCTCAAGGTCCTCAATCATGGCTTCGACGCGAGCCTTCTGGGCCGGGTCGGAGATGTCAGCCTTAGTCCACTCGTAGAGCTCCATGTCATAGACCTCATCCATGACGAACTTGGGGATTTCCTGGCCACGGAAGAGCCACAGTCCCTTGAGCTTGAAGGGTGGCTCAGAACCAATCACGAGCATCTTGCCAAAAGCATACTTGCGGCACATATCCATCCGCTGGAGGAACCCACCAACCTTGTTCATGGTCACGTATGACACAGTGTTCTCTTCCTGGTACTTGTAGTCACAAAACCAAAGAGAGTAACCCTCTGGGTCATACATCTCCCAGAAACCTGAAACATAAACAACATATTAGCTTCAGTTCATGTGAGGGACATGGTTCTGGAAATGAAAAAAAGTGATTTTCTAATTATTCCACTTCAATTTTAAAAGAGAATGACGCAAATAGAATGAATGACATGGGTGTATTCCGGTAATGTAAGCTCACATTATGGCATGACGTAAATCCATTACAGATGTTAGTCCCTTTCAAAACAAGGATATAATGCTACACCTACACATCATTTGGATAGAAAATGTTCTCCTAAGTGTATGACTTGGATGAATTTTAATAGACAGAAATACAAAAGAATAGACATGAGTTCCTCTTAGCCTTTACATCAATTACTGTTGACTGAACAGATTTGTATCTCTCAGTCCATGATTGATTAAATTTGCTACTTTGTCAAATATAGATTAAGGCTTCTAAACAGTTAAGAAACATGAGATAGAAGTTGCAACAGATCACTAAAAATAGAATACAAGATTTTCACAAGGTTGAAATAATACCTTTAATGGCAACCTCATGGAAGTTGCTCTTTGTGTTTGAGTATAGCCTCTTCCAGTCATCCAACACCATCTTGCTAGGTGGCAGTAGATCAAGAGGATTTTTGGGTTTTGGCTTTGGTGCCTCTTCCTCTGGTGCCTGAACCACTGGCTTTGGGGCTTCCTTCGGAACCTCTTTCTTGACCTCCTTTGGTTCAGTAGGAGCAGGAGCAGGAGCAGCAGCAGCCTTCTTCTGAATAGCAGGAACAGACTCTGCCTGCTTGACTTCACCGATGACCTTCTTGAAGTTAGGCTGGTTAACCATTGTCCAGAAGTACCTCTCGACATGAGGGAACTCAGATGTGAAAGTCTTGGTCAAGATGCGCGCAAAACCTTGGTAGAGGTTGCATGTCAAGACGATATCCGCTAGAGTAACAGAATGCCCAACAACAAATGTGTTTGAGGCCAGGTGTGTGTTCAAAGCACCAAGCGACCTCTTCAATCCAGCAATGCCAAGCTCCTCAGACTGTAATGGTAGAACATTAGAACCTTACAGCATACCAATGCTCATATAGCTGACATACCAATCCTAAAACTTACCGCGGGAATGTAAGGCATAAAACCAAGCCTTGGGTACAACCACCTTGCAATATTGGTTTCAACCTCTGTGACAGCAAAGTCCATCCATTGCTCAACATGTGCCTGCAAGAAACATTGATGAGTCATTACTAAACCTTGGTCAGCTTTGATGATAGAAGTACTTGATAAATCACTTACATATTCGATCAAAGAACCACCATAAAGAAGGTTGTCACCCTTTGAGCGAGCAACTGAAGGCATAGAGGAGAACATCGGTTAATTTAGGCAGTGAGGAGTCAGTAAGGTTAAATCAAAGGATGTGACAGTATATGTACCATAGCGTACAATAGCATTGCTCTCAAAAACAGCACCATCAGGGGTCTCAAGAACAGGAATCTACAAAGAATTATTAGCTCATGAGTAACAGTATTAAACTAAACTTACAAATGTAATTGGTGCATGTACCTTCCCAAGGGGATTCATCTTGATAAACTCAGGGGTTTTGTTAGAGACACCCATCTGAAAGTTCTTAACAAGCTCAACCTTGACCCCACAGTACTCAGCAGCAATAAGTGCCTTGAAAACATTCTTGTTGCCGCTGCCCGAGTGCAATACCTAGCGAGCAAGACATAAGACATACTAAGTACAATGGCAAAACATCGGTATTTGCATACGAAGTAACTGTAACACACATGGAGTAGGAACAACTTTCTGTACACAAACAGGCTAAGCAACGTAGATGAACCAATCTCTCCGGGGAAACACAAATAACAGGTCCCTACGTCCATTACAACGTGGTAATATAAGGTACGGCATTCGGCAACTTGATAGACAGAAATAAAAAAAAATAGGAATAACTGACATATCCAGGAGCTTGCGCACGATCATATAGACATATACAAATCTACAGAGAGAATTATAGAAGTGTAAATGGCCCATCGGTCCAGCACAAGCTATCGGATAAATATTTGGAGCGGAACCACATAAATCCCACATCCAGGACGCGCTATCTACATCCAGGAGATCGCTACACATAAATACACCTACGACCGGGAGTCAATCATCGGAATAAGGGAAGCACACATCACGTCACGCCCCCCTCCGAATCGGAGGGGCTCAATTCAAAAGCACTCGCAGTACAATCCCAAGTACGGAACTCTACACAAGCAAGTAGCAACAAGGAAATCTAGGAGGCGAGATGGAACTCACGAGCGCCATGTCGTCAGGAGCAGCTGCTGGCTTTCGCCCGGCTCCAAATCTCAGTCAGATCTGCACCAAAAGCGAAAACGAAACACCACAGTGAGCTTCGACTGGAATTACGGACGAACGTAGAGCGAGAGAAGGGGGAATTGTAGGGGGAGCGGCGGAGCTCGGGAACTTACTGCGCGTGCGGATCGAGGCGAGATCGCGGGAGCGGCGGCGAAAACCCCAGGAGCCGAGGGTGGGAGAGGCGGAGAGGGGTTTACAGAGGGTCGGGGGAGGTGCGGATTTATTATGGCGGCGCTGGGAATGGGGAAGGGGAGAGAGGCTCGCGGCTATCTAGGGTTGCAGCACGGACGGCCCCGATGGCGAGGTGGGGGAGGCTGGACGGTGCAGATTAGTCTGAGAATGAGGCGGGTGAGTTTTCTCGGTCGGGGCTCCTTGGGTTTACTGGGAATCGACATCAGGTCCCCGCAGGGTCTTAGTCTGTAATTCAGAATTCCTTAGACTATCAGTGCGTGCCACGCGAAATAAACGGGTGAGTATGGGTTAAACTATTTCTAAACCTCCTGTAAAAAAAGAGTATTTCTAAACCCAAATTATTGGAAAAACCAGTCAATCGATGCTTCACTTTTGGAAAAAAAAGGTTTCATGCCACTCGTTTATTACATATTTAAGGACCAATGCAGTTTGCCGATTATTGAAATATGAAAAAATACAGCAGTTTTGCTCAACCGAAAGTATTTTAAAACTCTAGTAGATTTAGAAACCAAGGTTTTCTTCAAGCACTTTAAAAATACTTTGCTCCCAAATTCATCCTGAGTGTGCAGGTGCAATGCACGTCCTCTGCTTCATCCTCTCTGGCTAACTCGTCGTCACACAATCACATTTGTCCAACTCGTTTGGTCCACTGAATGTCAAACCTCCACAACTTGCCATGATAACTCAAATTTATCACCATGGAATAATAAATTTATAAAGGTACCGACAAAAATATCACTATTATTAACAATGCTCGATGTGGTCCAGCACCACATTTGTGGGAATAACCCCTTATGTTTCTCGAAAAAAAGGTGAAACACTAATTCTTCACTAGGCCTTTGATTCCTCCCACAGAGTTCTAGTAGCAGATAATGTATTTTTATATTCTGTTTAGCTATGTACTCGCTCCGTTCTAAATTAATTGACTCAGATTTAGTGTAAGTTGTACTAAATCTGAGTCAATTAATTCAGAACGGAGGGAGTATGACGTTGCGGATAATGTATTTTTATATTCTGTTTAGCTATGTATGACGTCTAGACGTTCGAGGACTCGAAGGAACACTTAAGGGGCAGTGGCGGAGCCAAAAAATAGAAGGTTGTGATGTCAATCTAAAGTTTTGGTGTCAAATATATGCATTTTGCATACTTTATTTTTTCCATATGATTTTTACTTGATATATGATTTTTTTTGCCAACATATCGTGTAGTCAATTGACTATACGATAGGTCCGTGGCTCCGCCGGGAAAAAATAGTTTATCGGTCGTCTTTGTTTATTTGTGTAAACGTTTCGACCTCCAACACGAATGGGAACGAACAGTTGCTCAACATATAAGAAGCGCTAGGTGATATAGAAAAACGTATCGATAATGGCGGATGTGTCAGGCGCGGAGAGCTTGAACGTTCAAGCAAAAGAAAAGAAGCATCCCTCACATTTTATTTTCTTAAAAACCAAAAACAACTTCCCTTGCTCCCACTCACTGTCTCTAGCTTTCTCCGCTAGCTCGTGAGGACAACCGTGCTCTCCATTGCTTTTCCGTTGTTGCATTGTTAGATACACTAATTAAGTCATGTCTAGCATCCAAATTTTGACAAAGTCAAGACATCTTTTGTTGGACGGAGGAAGCAGTATAAATCAGTCTAAATTAGAGATAAACAAAAAATATTTCCCTTTAAAAATTCGGTGGTGAATAACATAGTTATTTTAGATTGCCTCAAGCAACTGGGTAGAGCTAGCAATGTTCAACACTAAAAAGCACAACGAACTTCCTGGAACATACCTAAGATCTCCGGTGTGTTAACAGTGATAGTATGTGTAACTTGTGCAAGAACGTTAAGAAACGGAAGGGAAAACTTATTTAATATAATATAAACCATGTATGTGAGTAAGTACCACATATTTTAGCTACTTTCTGTTATTGTCCAAGTTTACCATGCACCGGCCAGCTTTAGGTTATGATGTCATGGATGATTGGCACCATATTGCATAGTCGTAGTGTTATGCTTAACCTATATCATTAATCCTTCTACATGTAGTTTGTTTCACAGGATAGCTCCATCAGATGTGTTGAACTTTTTTTATCTTTCTCTTTCATTCCAATCGCACAATTCTAAGAAGTGTGTGTGCGTGTTTCTTTGGATGGAGTTTAGAAACATTCATACATTCCATTAGTCGGAGCCAACACGCGGCGGCATGCCGAGCTAGACGTACGCCAGAGACAAATGCACTCCTAAACCCACTGCCATCACTGCACCACTCAACATTGTGAATGACCGTGAGGATACAACCTGAGGACTGAAGGGCATCAGCACATGCTGTGATATATTGTCTACCCGGTTTCTTTTTTTCGAAATGGGAAACAAAAGATAAATGGAGTAACTGGACTTGTTTGCAACAGATTAAACATCCACATGGTGAGACCTGTAATAGTCTCCTTAGGCCCCGTTTGGAAAGGGCGTGCAGATTTCCACTCCGTAATTTTCTACCCGTCGTTACCTGTGAATTACACGGACCTATCCACGTCCGTATTTCCTCACGACGCTTTCCGGCCCGAATACGGCCATCCAAGCGGGGCCTTACCCTACCGGGTGTTTTCTGCAACACTAGCAGCTAGACGCGGTGGAAAGTGCAATTTGCTCCGGTGCCGATGCTGATGCAAGGTCTGAACCGGATATCCGGTATCGTGTGATCGCATCTCGATAGAACCTGACTACGGAGTAGCTTTTTTTTAGCGCAAGAACCTGGCTAGCTTTTTTTAGTGGAAGAACCTGACTAGCTGAATTGGCAGCGTAGGCCCCCAGCCACGCTGGCCCGGAAGCAGATGAATTTGGGCTATTGGGCCTGATACTGGACAAGCTTTTACAGTACCAGTCGATACGTCATATACATTTCGGCTCTTCGATGGCTCTCAAAAAAAAAAGTGAGTTTGGCCCTTCCACTCAGCTCGCGGAGCCGTTCCCGCTCTCCGCGAAGTCCCCCATTCCCCAACCATGGAGAACGGCGAACTCCGATGGCGGCCGCGGTCTGTGGCCATGGCCATGGCAACCCCGTCGCCGCATCCCATCTACTCCAGATCACACTCCTGTAACCAATCTCTTCATCGCCGCCGCAGCCTGAAGGTGACTCGATCACCCCCCTCCTCTCCCTTCTCACCATTGCATGGCCTGATCGAATCCGTGCCGCGCGTGCTGTGTTCGACGAAATGCGGCTGAAACCTTTTGAGACTCTTTGCGGCGCGCTAGGTCTCGTGAGGTATTTTCCGGCTCTTGATCTACTCGGCGCAGCGTAGCCTGAGGATGTAGCATTGTTACAACTTACAAGATCAAAATGCTGTAGCACGATTTTTATTTTTGGCATCGTAGTTGTTTCCACTGGTTAGTGCAGGCTACAAGAGTTACGTAAATTGCACGTATCCACTAATTCTCGAGATATATTTTACATGACACGAGTAGCAGCAACAGTGAGGCTTATCAAAGTAAAGCACAGTAGCTATTTTTGACTTTTTGTGGTGATCGTCGGGTTCAAATGATCAACACTGCCTAGGAATGTGTTTCTAACTTTTAGTTCATTACTTGAAGGGGAAATTTAGAGTACAGTTCTGATAGATTCTGCCGTTCTACGCAGAACTGTTAGTCTGCACTTGAATTTGTTGGGGGTGTCCGATCCATGGCGGGAGGGGGGAGTCTAGTCCCATGCGCCCCCTGTCTCCACCCCTGCCGTCTGAAATGTGTGCTTTGTGACTAATCCGTGGAGACTATGGAGCATATTCTCATAACCCACTCTTTCTCACATATACGATGACACACGAGGTTTTATTCTAGGTCCAGTCGTCCGCTCGCATCCCTGATGTCACTCCACCCCTACCGCGGCGTGCAAGGGTACCTATTCGATGGTCATGCTTATGGCTTGCTGGATTTGGAAACGGCGCAAGGCGGTCATTTTCGACGGTGTGGAACTTGACATGGCTAGTCTTCTCGACACAATCAAGGCGGAAGCCTAGTTGTGGGTGACAGCAAGAGTGTTGGGCCTACGGCACTTGTTCCGGCGGAACCTAGCTTTTAGGGGCGTGGCGTTGTAATCCTCAGGCGTGATCCTTGTGTGCTTGTACTTAACACTCTTTTCTATCGATGAAATGAATCGCATAATTTTTGCATTTTCTCGAGAAAAACTGACTTCTTGTAAGTTAGAATAGAGCTATACATTTTGTGTTTGAGAACGATAATTGATAAACAACATTCGGACAAAGGACCCTGCAAAAGAAAAAATATATGGAGATGTAGCCACCTTTTGGGGATGCAAACGATTGACATCTGAAGGGGAGTAAAATTGGGAACTTGGGAAGGGACATAAGAGTGGAGAGAGAGGTAGAAATACGGATTGTGAAAAGAATAAGATTACAATAAACAAAATGTATCACTGATCCCCATAAATTTGTAATCAGAATTTGTGAACTAAAAAGATACAATAATATAAATGAAACTAATTACGTTTTTCAACTACAAACACAAGTAGTTTGCTTACATTTGCACTGTACTACTTCTTGAAATTAAATAAACGAGAAATTGGTGATACAGTAACATGCAAAAAAAGGCTGGAGGATCTGAACTTTTTGACATTTTGTGGGATCCACATCTGCTTTCTAAAATAAACTCGAGAAGAAAGGAAACATAAGGAAGCAACAAAACAAAAAGGCAGCGATGAAAATATTTTCTCTATTTTGTCAGAAAATAAAAAGAGATCGCATGATAGCTCATTCTGTAAACAAAGATACTCACTGCCAATTGCTATGCCGGAAACCATAACTTATTGACAAGTTGCTATCAAATCTACGAGTTTGGTCCTTTATCTATGTCTGAAAATGACTAATTTATTTTCAGTACTTAGTTGGAGCATCAGAAGTAGAATAAATACCAGGTCAGTCTTTAAAAACACATATCTATTTAATACATTTTCTCCACTTTACTATCCTAATACTGCTTGTAATCTTAGGCAGATGCAAAGATCTTTAGGTCATTCACAACTGTATCAAATGCTGGACTGAAGGGAGAAAACCCCTTCCATTTTTTATTAGTAGAAATGTATGGCAAAAAATTATTACATCATCCTACAAAAGATTAAAGAACAGAACATGTTCAGATTATTTGAAGGCCAACATAACCATGTAAACCTTAACCCTGAGTGACTTGCATGAAGACATAGTCTCACATCCATTTGGTTTCAATTTCATACAAGCAAGCAAACTGCAGCCAAAAAGATTGTAGTCAAGAGTCAAGACACAAAAGAAAATGCTAGTTAGTGTTGATATCTGTTAGTGCTTTGTTATATACTGTATTCATATCAGATAAGATATACTGATACAAACCATATTTGGCACAGTTCAAGTCGATGAAATTAACCTGTTATGTAGCCAGAGGCATCAAACATACATTTTTCTTGCTTACAAAAAAGTGAGACTTTTTTGTTCCATGAGCTACCTTTATGAATGTTAAACTCAAATGATCATTGTATACTTTGTTTAACTTGAATGCTTGCGAAGATCATGTCAGCAGGCCAGCATTAGTAAATGATGCATGTCAATTCATAACAATAGTGTAGAAATCTCTTGTATATACTATATAGAGCACTAGAGTGGTTTCACTTACAAGATAGGACTGAAAGAGGCATTGAAAACTACGTTATGTCTTCACAGAAAAATGGAAGTGCACTGGCTTTCATGCTTGATTCGCAAATCTGGTTCAGCGGTCTATGTATCTTTAGTGTATTTAGCACCGATCGTACTATGATCCATCTTCCTTTCCAAGCCTAATCTCAGAACGCTACAGCTTTTAGTCCCAAAATATGTGGCTGTGGTTCATCTCTTCATCCCACCCTTAGGTTACCCTTATCCCTAATTATTCTGTCTTTGCCTCTTCCGGTTTTGTTGTCTCTGGTAGCTACCGGTTGTTGTGGGCGTGTGTCCCTCACAACCACTAACTGGTTTCCTATGTGAACACATCCCCATCATCTTTGTAGTCAAATGGAATTTTATTTATTGAAACTCATAGATGATTTGGCATGATTTCTGCTCATGTGCCTTGTTTTTGCTACTAACTGCAGAACCTGCCATTTTTGTGTGTGAGATTGTTACAGCCAATAATGTGCAGTGACTTCTCTACATTGATTATGAACTGGATATGACCTAGGGCTCGCTTGGTTCGCTGTATTTTAAGCAAAACGATCGTTTTATTTCACGGACCATCTCACGTCCGCTTAAAAATCCGGCCCGTCAGGTACAAAGCCCCGGAAATAATTACGGAGCGTAATTTTTGCAGACGTTCCAAGCGCGGCCCTAATCTGTCAATGCTGTTTGATTCTTTTCCATGCGAATTGAGAGAGTTCAGTAGCACCTTGTCAAATACCTTGGTCATCTTTCTTTTCACTACTTGAACTGGGGAAATAGTGTAGAAAATAATGGGTAGAACCTTGCTGCTGATTCTTGCTAATACACCATGATCACTAGTTTGCCGGTCTATTCCCGCATCTGTCTTATTGTAGTTTATTTGTCCTCTGTGGGTACCAACAACCCGACTCTGACTCATTACGCACCTCTCTGAAAAATCTGCTACCGTTAGTGCTGATTACTAAGCATAATGATATCCTTGTAGGTACGACAGCCATGCTTAACTGAATAGTATACATGTTGATCTACTGTAACTGTCTTGTGTTCAATCACCAACCATGCATTTGCAGTTACCCCCACAAGGGGGGTCCCTGTAGACATGGTGCACAGTGTCCTTTTGCTCCAAGCCATGTCCCCTTTGGATTTGCAGAGCGTTCTGAAAGCTACGTATTTGTTCAGGCTCAAGTCTATGATTGAGAGCCTTGCCTTACCACCTTACAACTGGTGACAGCGAGTGAATTACTCGCTCGTCCCAGGAGTGATTCAAAGACCATATACGTATGCATCCTAACCATCATACAAACCGGCCGCTGCCCCTCTGTTAGAAACATTATCCAGCCGCAGGAATGAAATGGTACGACAAGAAGTTTGACAGTTCCGTATCGATCTTTCGTACACCAGTGTGTGAACATACTATCAGCTATCTCAAGTGCCTTATCTGAAGAAGAAAACTACTAAATCTGATTCGCCCATCAAGGCAAGACATCCCTCTATGGTCTATTAGGATGTGATGGATTGGATACTCTTGTCTTTTCTTTTACTGCTTGTTAATTTGTGCATGGTGGTTTCTCCGTTGTACATCAGGGCTGTCATAGGTGAATACCTGGTCAACCTCGTTGCTTGATATTTCCATCACTCACTCTGATCATGCACTTGATTCTAACTGTTTTTCAGTGACACTGTTCCATGCATGCTCTTGGGCAATGCACATCACGTACAGGACCCTCTTGGACGGACAACCAAGAGATTTAGACAGAATACAGTTCTGCTATTCTGGTAACTGTGCTAATTCCCTGGAGCCAAGGGTCACTGATGACCCTTCAGACCTCGCATCGTTCCATAGTCGTGATCTTTTGACAATCCAAATCGTTGTCATCATGGTTTAGGGGCCAGGGTCTGGGAAATCCTCGTAACTAGTAAGTTAAAAACCTTGAACAGTTCTGTTTTTCCTCTTCCGAGTTAAAGGAAGTATAGCTACCTGCCGTATTATTAGTGCACCATCAACTCACACATGGGTTTCAGGCCACAAATCGGCTTCATCACTGTGATCACACACCTGATTACCAACTGGTTATCTGTGATACTGATACTCTTCCATGACATGCTGTTGTGCAGTGCACAGAGCCCTCTTCGATGTACAGCCAAGAGATTTGGACAGAAAATACAGTTCTGTTATTCTGATAACTGTGCCTACTCCCTGGAGTCAAGGGTCGGTGATCACTACTGGACTCGAAGACTCTTCAATCGACCAAATCCTGAGCTGGAACAGTTTCTCTTTAGACTTTGCATCGTTCCATAGTCGTGATCTGTTGACAATCTAATCGTTGTCATGGTTCCGTGTCCGTTTGGGGCCGTTAGGAGTCAGTGTTGGGAATCCTCGCAACTAATAAGTTGAAAACCTTGAACAGTTCTTTTTAATCTTCAGAGTTTAAGGAAGTACAAGTCACCTGCCATATTAATTATTGCATCCTCAACTCAAATGGGTTTCAGGCCACAAACCTGCTTCATCAGACTGATCTGCCGACCTACCACCGAGAAGAAAAGAATGTGAGTCCAATACTTACCCTATTTGTTGACGACCTGCAGCTTTACAGAAGACGCTCATAGATATTTCATCTCGGATCTGGATGCAACGGGCCGGCCGGCCGGGGGAAACATCCATTCTTGAAGATCTCTCTCCACGTAAGTGGGTCAACCCCCAATGATCCTCCAATTGCATCCGCATAACATAACCACATGTGCATGCACGCCCATGACGTCCACGGCAGCTCACCGTCGGACGGCCGTAAAAAGACGGGAACGGGAGGGATGGCATCATGGCTGTGCTGTGCGGTGGGCGCGGCCTTCAATTGGTCGCTTGTTTGGGCGTGCTGCTGCTGCATCTGTCCCCATTAGATCAGGGGGCCAGATCACGAGAGCGGGCGAGGAACAAGTCGCCCAGATTTTGGCTGCACGCAGCTGGGGCTGTATGGGCTCGCATGTGGGATCCCTCCCTCCGTTGAGCCTCCAGCCTCGGGGCATCGCTCTCACCGCTTCCCACCGTGTCTCTGCATGCTCAGCTCTCGTTTCCTGCTTTGTCTTGGCAGCGAGAGGATTTTGGTAGAGATAAGATCATGCTGGCTGAGAGAATATAAAGAACTTGTACTGCTACTGCCGCGTTCAAGGGATGTGGACGACGAGCTAGCGATCTAGCGGACTTCCCTCTCTGCATTTGCCTATTTTGGGAATCGGCGTGGATGGAGGGTTCTGGTGTTTCCATATTCGTGCTGGTATATATATAGGTGCATGCATGTGTCATGTGTGATTATCATGATGAACGTTTGGAACTAATGCACGTAAAGTTTGGTATGCAATTTGGCATGTATAAAACTGAAATACTTGGGATCTCATGTTAGATGGAAAAACGCATCAGCGAGTGAGCTATGGATTATGGAAGTCATTTTACTAGCATATGCAAAAAAAGTCATCACAAGGCGCTCTAGAATGAGTAGAGAGGATGGAGAAAGCTTTTCTCGGTTGAAGGTGTCTTGTTGCTCTCCTTATTCGAGGAGGTCCAGTAAGGCAGATTGACAACGCCAACTATAAATATTAATGACAAGGGAAGAGAAGGGAACCAAGGCAGTCTACATGAGAGCCCATTTTGAGATGATCGAAAATTTTGTGAATACCACTCCGATGATCCGATCTAGTCATCCAGATACCCTATCAACGTGTTCCGATCTCAAGGAATTACTAGAGCACATCGATGTCCAGACGAATGGAGGCTGGTTGACATTTGATAGGATAGAACAATGTGATGGAGCTAGAGTATAAAGTGTGACTATGCAATGCAAAGGGATGGCCGATGAACTCGCCATAGGTTAAGAGAAAATAAATGCATGATTTTGGAGGACAAGAGGGTGTTAGGGAGATATGAACTACTAGATACATCAGGAAAGGGGGAGGGGGGATTGGATTTGATGGTTCATATTTGTAAGGAATGCTTGGCAAATGTTTATCTTACACCTCATACTAAAAATTTGACCATATACTCCCTCCAAATGGAAGTGGGTGAAAGATGAAGAAGGTGAAAGCGAAGGAATACCGACTCTTTGCAACTATCTACATTTCCCGTGTAAAGAATAATGACAGTCCAAAATAGGTGAATTGTAATTAACAATTCTTCTTTCTAGTGGACGACCGGTAGTGCACTAGTGCTTCTTCCGTTTTTCCAAACAAAGCAAATCTTGTTATCAATATCTCTTGTTTAAACTTATTCGAAAAGGGGGAAATAGTTAATGTAATGACCTCAGCTGGATCCGGTCTACGTTCGTCTGTGTTCGTGTGTTTACAGTTTGAATCTTTCCGATCCACGACTGCATCGGCCATGGTTGCTGTTCCGCTGTGTTGCTCTTGTGGGGCCTAAGCATGACGACTTCCCGAATATCTACCACAACTAGGTTTACCCCGCTACGATGAGGGAGGGATGATGACAGTGGCGTGCCTTCGACTGCTCCAATGCTTGTAGTCTTCGCTAGGTGGTCTACGGATATATGGATATTATTTGTTTTACTTCTAATGTTCTTTGTACTGCCTTGACAATTGATGAATAGATATTAGAAGTAAAATGGACATATGAGATGTATGACCATTTACTTCTACTATGTAGTACATATGCAGCGCTGGTTTTACTGATATAAAACAATACTGCAACCGTCCATAACAGTAAAAAATGAACGCTATCTGGACACATATTCATGCAATGATTTGTTTGCAGTATACTGTATAGATTTGGTGCTTCCGAGTAAACATGAACTGCGAACCATGCTTGCAGTGGGTCAGGGGGACAGGTAGTGTCTCTTTGCCTGGTGAACTTTAATGTTCTTTGTCTACACCGGAAAAGGGGCAACGAGTGGAGAGAGGAAGAGATACCGTCTTCGGGCAAATCTATATCTATGAATATTTTTGTGGAAAAAACTAAATGATGAAGTGTACACAGTGGCTCTTGAGCCTCCTCAAAGAGCTCTCAACTTGTATTCAACTTGTTGTCATGTGCACTACGTACTTGTTTTGTCTAGTAGGTTTAAAAGTGGATTTACTTTTATGCTGGGTGTAAGAGGACTGATAAGTTGGCAATATAAGTCGAATTGCCTAATAATTAATATGTTTATGATGGAGCTTACAAGTTACGATCAGCTCCCCTTAAATATGACTACGTAAGGCCGATGGTACTTTAGGCTTAACAAATACATAGCATGTTCACTGGACCGTCTCAATTTGTATTTATTTTTGAAACGGGTGGAGTGTCTCAATTTTTGTTCATATTTTCTTTTAGATTGTTAAGCTTATAATTTCGCACCGTGTATACAAAAAAACAGCGTCATCGCTTTTATTTTCATGTTAAAATCCCTCCTAATTGACGAATGAGGCAAAACTTTTGCCTCCTTATAAATAAAGAAAAGCATATGGATGCACCGTTTAATTTGATTTCATGTTTTCTGGATGTTTATGTTGAGGAGATGTGCTTGTGTGACGTTTGGCCACATCACAACAAAAACCCTCGTGTTTCTTTCTAGTCCCTCTAGGGCTAGAAATCAGTAAAAAATGAAACATGCAATATGGAGCATAAAAACATTATGTTAGGAGAATATTAAAAATATTGATTCGACCCCCAATATTTGTGGAGTTTCTGATACAATGTCTTTAATTGATCCCTTACTACTTATGGTGAATACAATGAGCATCAAGCCAATGTATAGTAATAATTAAAGACTTGAGAATTTATTAGCACATAACAAAAAAGATACAAAAATGAAATTGTGTTCTTTTAGATCCACCAAATAAAATGCAAGAAAAAAATCAAGACACGTACATTACCTCTTTCGATTTTTACCATGATTTTTCCACCATGAACTCACTGAGTGGTTTTGAAAATATCATTATTTTGACAGTTTATTAACTTTGATTTTCTCTTCATTGACTCAATTGACAATTTGTAAGTTTCAAAGAAAAACCAACATGTGTGTACTTGTTATGTCTTATACCCTGACATGAAAAGTTGAAGAAAAACAATACTAGAAAACTAAAACCAACATTAATTAGAATGCATAAGGCCCTTTTTACCTTGTTTACGTGGGCTGAGAAGGTAAACAAGAAACAAAATGAAGACACTAAGCAAACTAAACTCACGTTAATTGGTATGCATGTAGCTTTCCTTTGTACACATGTGAAATAGCGAAATCTTATCAATTATAAGGCAGGTATATTTCATTTTGAGAAGGAAGATCTGTTTCTTGACGACTTAGACGTGGATGTATTATTTGTGCATGAGAAGGGCCAGGGAGGAGATACTAGAAATCCAGACATGTCAAACACTTGGCTAAGTACTTCAATAATCGTCCAAAATCTAGTTTGACGACCATAATAAGGTTCTCGCATCTATGCTGATACGATCTAGTACATCTCCTCCGCCGGGTGAATATGCTTCCGCTCGGTGAGGTAAAAACATGTATGAACGTGCCGACTCCACAACTAGTTGGACATCCGTTATGTATCAGGGACACTCATCTTTCAAGCAACGGTGGAGAAAAAAGTGCATTTACAACCCTAACTCTGACCTATTTAGTAATCCACCCATGATAATTCAAGACAATGTGACATTATGTTTTGCATGATATTGTTCTGGAGTACACATCAGAATTTTCGCAGAATTTATGTACTCCAATTGCTAAGGATTTATTTGTTCTAATATATATGTCCATAGGAATATGGGAGGGAGTGAGGAAAGTATGGTGTATTGAGACTTGTCTTAATCAGGTGGTCTGTTTTGCATAAGGTAAAGGACTACATGTAGATAAATGGCTCAAACCAAAGGATATATGTCTTGAAAAAAAAAAGAATCTAGATGGAGCAAAACGGATGTGTGTGTGTGTAGTGGTGTACATGCTTATTGGTAGGCGAGTTCGGGAAATCATTATGGCTTTGTCATGTACCAAGTGAATATCGAATAGATCATCTAAGCTGACATATATAATTAGGCACTGACGTGGAAGTTTGAGGAGCTCAGCGTGCAATTTGATTCCTGGAGCACACAAAGCTAGGGCAAATTACAGGCGTTTTGTGCTACAGAAAAATATCCTTTGCCCTAATCCGAGGGCACGCTACAGTGGAAATAGGAAATGATTGCCGCATATATAGGATGATATACACACACGAATCACGCACCACGACATCCCTAGAGAGAGACCCTGATCCTGGTCGGCCCCAAGGAATTCTAACGTGTGTTTGCACAGCGCCGGACGTGTTTTACTGTTCCCCTCCGATCGATCTAGCTCATCCCTTTCCCGTGCTGCCTCTCTCTAGTCCCTCTCTGTGAAAGTGATCACACAAGGCCTAGACCCCTCTCTCTCTTGGTTCCTTTATAAAAGGGACCTGCCTTCCCCTCCTGTCCATGATCTCTCTCGGCCGCCTCACAGTGCTCTTCCGCTCTTCCTGATCTCCGGCCATTTAGCTAGCTGCTCGATCTAGTGCAACTTAGCTAGCTAGTTGCTTTAGATCTCTAGCTTCCTCTAGATCCCATGTCTACGATCTACATGAGCCAGCTCTCTACTGCTTTCCCTCTGATGGAGGAAGATCATCACCACCAGGATCACCATCAGGGACACTTCCAGGCCTTCACCCTGCCTAGGGATCCCCCGATCTTGTTCCCTTTCGTGATCAACAACAGCAGCCCTAGTGACAACAGTAGCCTCAGCTATGGAGGATCAGACCATCAGTTGAGGCAGCACACAGCTATGCTGGAGCCCCAACATGTAAGTACCTGCTGTGAGTGGATCAATGAATTTCTCTACCGTACGTGGAGTATTTTACTTGCTTGCACACTCTATTTAGTCGCTTAATTGATTAACACATGATCTTTGATTGTTATGTCATCAGATGATTGGTGGATCATCGAGTGTATTTTCAACGCCGTACCCGACCGTCGAGAGCATCCGCGACGACATGATCGAGCGATCCTCCTCGTACGATCCATACGATATGGAGAAGCTGCAGGCCGCCGCAGGCAGCTGCGGATCACTCAAGGCCGGCAAGTGGACGGCGGCGCCTTCCCCTGCAGCCAAGATGAGGATCACGAGGAAGACGAGCGATCCCGGCGTGAAGAAGCCGAGGAGGAGGGCGCAGGCATACGAGGATCACGGGCACATCAGCGCCATGAACCAGGCTCTGGGTATTATTAGGACATGCTCCGACTGCAACACCACCAAGACCCCCTTGTGGAGGAGTGGTCCTTGTGGCCCCAAGGTACGATTTGTTTGTTAATTCTGTACTTGGTCACTAGCTCACTTGTAGTAGAAGTTGGTTACTGGTGTAACGGTAACTAACTAGCTTGCTGATGCGGTTACTTTGCATGGTGCAGTCGCTTTGCAACGCGTGCGGCATCAGGCAGCGGAAGGCGCGGCGGGCGATGATGGCCTCCGCGGCGGCGCCCGGTACTGACGTTGGTGCCATGGCGGCAGCGCCGGCGGGTGATGTCACTGCCGCGACAGCGCACCCCAAGGTGAAGAAGGAGAAGAGAGCAGTGGACGTCGACCGGTCCCTGCCGTTCAAGAAACGGTGCAAGGTGGTCCTCGAGGATCACGCTGCCACGAACACTGCCGTCACCGGCGGCGCCACCGCTGCCGTGGAGGCTTCCGCTGAGCCGGCAGTCGCCTTCACCGCTGCTGCTGCGCCGACGAGGGCCGATCTCGCCGACACCATCGGGGTCAACTGGAGTAAGAGCCCAACAGCTGCAGCTGCCAGCTGCTTCCGGCCGTCACCGGCGCCCTTCGCGGCGCAGGTGCAGGACGAGATCGCGGATGCCGCCATGCTGCTCATGACGCTGTCCTGCGAGCTTGTCCGGAGCTGATCGATCGATCGAGCATTCGAGAGGGCAACACTGCGGTACCCCCACCCAGGCTTTTTTGCCTCTAGTCCGTTAGACAGTCAGTACGTACCGTCCGTGCTGCCACGTTTTTGGCTTCTTGTTCATGTTGCTAGTGTAACCTGCGCTAATGTTAAAAGTCTTGTGATTCGTTTGTGTGTAAGATTAAGAGAGGTAGAAACAAGGAGATAAGATCGATAATGGAAGATAAGAAGGTGAGGGAGCTAGCTAGATAGGATCTGCAAACACCGGCCGAGATCGAGTGTGAGTTCAGTTGGAGTAGCTTTTTGTTGCAGCGGCTAATTAAGCCAGTGGCTACTATATAGCATGTATGTTTGTTCTTTGTTCTGCTCGGACCATTTGTACTGTGGCTCTCGTAATAATACGGCCGGACAGGCCGGACCACGAAATGTTGCTGTTTATCGGGACTCGTTCTTCACTTTTGCTTCTGATGATTGTATGTCAGTGATGATCTGCTTTATTTTTGGTCAGTTGGATGTCCTTTCTAACCTTTTTCTCACTGATTTTGACGCGAACATGCTCTTTATCATATGCGATCTCAGAAGCTTAATTCATTCGAGCCCTTTCTGAATGCGGATCATGGTACTAGTTTCTTGCATGAAGAAGAACAGAAACTTGGATTAATGTAGTATCTTAATTTAGTCTTCACATCATTCCAAAAGTTTAAATCAAACTTTCGTGGCGGTAATAGTAAGACATTGATCAAGGGTGGTTTACAAAAATATTCAAAAAAAAAACTATTTTATAACTTCAAAAAAACAAGAAGGTAAGTACCTATACATGTCTGTTTGTGAGTACAGATTAGGCCGACATATCTTCCCAGTTGTGATATGCATTCTTTTTAGAGCCATTTTTTAAAAAAAAAACTACTCCACCATCTAATCCTCTCCGTTGTGACCTACGAAGTCGAAGCAGTAGTCGTCGTCAGGGGAGGAGAGGTAGACAACACCGGAGAAGGAGGCGTCCAACGGATAGTAGAGGTGTGGGGCGGCGCCTGACACAGCTGCAACCGCTCGTTCACCGACTGGAGCATGGAAAGCATCCGACCAGAACAGTATGGCAGGTCGTTGGGATGGCGTGGAGGCCGGTGCCAGCGGCGTAGCCACCTACGCGAGCATTACCTGCGTGAGGTTGGCTATGTCTGGCGGCAGTTGTTGGGAAACCTGAAGTGGAAGGTGTGATGCAGAATAGCGGCTTTTCTCCTAGTGAAAGAACCAGAGTTTAATCGTTCAGTAGGAGTGCTGAGTTGCAACTTGGTGTCTTCTTCCTCTGACGCTTGAGAGTCGACGCGGACCTACACACAACCAAACAAAATACTTAGCCCCAACTTTTCAAAAAGGATTTGATTTTGATCATGTTAGGCAAATATAAGATCTAAACATAGCATTACAATAAAGTGATCGTTATCATGTTAGGCAACTCATAAGATCTAAACATGATGATACAAAGAGAAGAGAACACCATCTAGTTACTACTATGGACCCATTTTCCAAGGTGTAACTACTCATGCATCACTCCGGAGGAAGACATGGCGACGAAGAAGCCTCCGACGACGATCTCCCCTCTGATAGGGTGCCGGGAAGAGCTCTAGAAATCCTCCCGAACTAGGTTTTGAGGTGACGGCGGTGTCGGGTTTCTTCCGTGAAATGTTTTCTCCGTATTAGGGCTTCTCGTCAGGGGAAATAAATAGGCAAAATGGTGACACAAGTGGGGGCCCCAGCCCTTGGCGCATGGTGCTGGCGTAGGGTCCCCCCACCCTGTGCCAGGTGGCTACACCAGAGGTAGGGACCTCCCCCCTCTGGGCCCTTTGGTGTATGACCTCGTCTCAAAGTTAATCTTTTTCCAGAATTTTTCCAAAGATATTTTCTTAACAACATTTTCTGAAATAATAAACAATAAAAAACAGGAACATGAACTAGGCATCTTGTTAATATGTTAGTTTATAAAAAGACTCAAAATGATATAATAATGTAATATAAACATGTAGCAATGATGTAAAGCAAGCATGAAACATAAAAAAAATATAGATATGTTTACGACGTATAAGGCATCCCCAAGCTTAATTCCTGCTCATCCTCGAGTAGGTAAATGAGAACAAAAGATAATTTTTGAAGCGACATGCTACTTAACACAATCTTAATCAAGATAGAATAATGTAAATCATGTAAACTGAGATCAAATAATTGAAAGCAAATTTTTAATGTTGGTATCAAACAAACACTAAGTAAACAAGATAATTAAATGGACTAAGGACCTTTCATGGATGATGCTTTAGAGACATGAAACCTTACATAGTTCACTAAAAGTGATTTAAGTCTAAAGAGTAAAGTCTATCTTTTAATTCAAGAATCAATCAATCTTTCACAATATAGAAGAGATCCAGCCAAGTAACAGAACCATGAATGTCACGCGTCGACAAAAAAAAAGCAATGCTCAATAGGTGAGCGCGAGCATTTGGTATTGGCACCAGAATGTTACGGCTAAAAGAACGTTAATGGAGATTTGGAAGGCCAAACGAAAGATAGTCTCACAAAGGCCAAAGCTATAGAGGATCAATAGACAAGAGGAAACCTTATGATCGAATCAATGTAAAGAGTAGGGATTGCCACACAATTGGATGCATATGGATCTATATGTGTACAAAAGCTCTTCAAAGAAACTAGTGGGGGTGCATCTAACTTGGTTTCTCATGAAGACTTAGAGCACTTTTGAGGAGTCTCATCATTGGAATATACAACCCAAATTCTATAGTGAAAAGTTCCCCACATAGTTATACTAATAATGCATAAAAACTCTCTCCAATGAAAATATATGTGTTTAACATATAGCACAAGTGTGCTATAGAGGATAGTAAATGTTGTCTTTTAAAAAAAATATTTTGGTGGCCTCTGTGGCTCTTTTAAACTTTCTCTCATTTGGTCTCTTTGGACTCTTTTGGTGGCCTCTTTTGGGCTCTTTTCTCCTCGGACAACATTCTATTTAATTTTTGATCATCGCATTTTCAATACAGATAACTCATAATAAATATAACATGATGTATGAGAACGAGTGCCTCTACCGGTGTAGCAGGATTTACAGTGATCTAGCGTAACGTAAAAGTCAACTATAAATGATCATGCAAAAGCAATATGTAACAATGAATAATGACACAAAGTCATGTAATGTAAAATGATAGAAATTGCATGGCAATATATCTCGAAACAACTATATAAATACTGTAGTAGGTAGATATGGTGGCTGTTTTGAGAAAAATGTATAGACTTATGTGTAGGAGAACAAGATGAAGTCCTCCCACAGTGTTTGGATGTACCGACGAAATTTACACCAAGGCTCGATGTGAGAAGAGGGCAATGCACAACACCGAAGAGACTAGCAAATATTGATGACGGAAGTGTCAACAAACCGTATCTCAACATTAATAAAAAAGAACTGATAAGTTCATTGCAAAGACCAACTAGAATTTTAAACATTAAGAACATGATTAAAACGACTCCACGGAGGGTCGTTCCCACGAGCACAAGTATTCTGGTAGATCACTGACCATAGCCACATACATATTATTACGGATTACCGTCAAACTTAACAATTTTCACTAATCGGCTCCGCTACGATTGTTACCATGCAAACTCGTTGTCATGCACTGAACTATTGGTTTCATTGATAAACCTTTTGTCTGTGTGTGATGTATGTAGCTAGACTGCCACCTAAATGAGTTGGCTTGCAAACTTGAATGTTGGCAGCTACATTCTGGATGAGTTCACGCGAAGATACATAAGCTAAATGCAACATCGTACGTGGTCATGCATGTTACACACTATCTGTAACCAACTAACCATGGCCATATCCATATATCAGTTTGGTATGCCAGCCAAACGAATGTACTCCAATGGTTGCACTTGACAAAAAGGCATACACGCATCGAGAGTGAATCCACAGAGTACTACCGTAGTCTAAATTCTGGAAAGAGGAAAGAAACCAGTGAAGCAAATTTCTTGTCACTTTGCACAGGCCACGATTGCAAAGCATGCAGGCGCGAAAGAGATCGAGTAGTCAAACATGCAATACACTGTCAGTGGATCAGTAAGACAGTAGCAGGGCAATGTCACGGGCCAGGATCACCGCCCCTCACGCTAGATAGCACTGTACTAGCGGCCAAGAACTGATGCAAATCATGCATTTCGGTAGACTCTGTCAGAAACCTCTGCTGATGAGATGATGCTATGCTAGGTTGCACTAGAATATCTGATGCCTTATTTAGCTCTGAAGCAATTTTCCTCAGGTACACCTAGCTAGAAGACTAACTAAGCTCGGAAGAAAAGGCCGCAATATATTTCAACGCTTACTGTATCCCTGTAACCAAGCCGTTTCATATGCGTTCAGCATAGTCAGCAAGTCTCGAACATTACTGTGCATTCTTATTGCAAGCCTTTTCTTGCTCGTCTCTGCCTCGCTGGCTAACAATTACAACCACCTATGTGAGTTCAGACAAGTAAAATTCGAGATTGTAGAATCCTGCAAATATCTGCAGAAATGGCTGAACACATTCGCCTGACAAGACAAATTCGAGGGCTAGCTAGCTACACAAGCAACTCACACCTCTGCTGAAACCTAGAAGCCTCTCAAGAGGCTAGCTCTAGCTGAAACTTTAAGTGATCCCCAAAAGGCGAGAGACAAATTGTTGCGCTGGATTCCGTGGCTCCCAGTCACTCATTTTGTGATGCGTCCAGAGCAGACATGATCGTGATCTCTCTTGCTCGGCCGGCTAGCCACCCCCTGCATTCCTTGAACGGCTTGTGCTGTTGCTTTCCTGTCCCGATTAATTCATATTCTTGCTGGCCGTATAGCTCCAGCTTTCGCCGGGGTTTTTATGTGGATTCGGTTGCGTTTGGTTCCTCGGCCACTGGCCGGCGACCTGGAGGCTGCGACGCCGCGTCGTCGCCTCGATCTAACCGTCGTCGTCGTGGGAAATCCTCGACGAAGATGGTTCATGCTTCCGGTCCGGACAAATAAAGTTACTGATTCAGTTGCGCCGAGATATATTTTCGTAACCAATGGCTTCGTTGATTGGACGGCCTGAGCGATGAACTGACGGTGCTGCTGCTGCGTGCTGAGATAAACTGATTAGCAACGACGCCTTATCCGCTCATCCGGATTCGTAGCTGTACCCGCGATACTTGCGTGATAACGGATGACAGGACAGTTGATAGACCCTATGGATGCATATGTTGCGTTTTAATTTTACGGAATAGCTAAACCACCACTTTTGTGAGTTTTTGTTTTAATCTTGCTTTTGCAAAGTCGATTTTTTTCACATGGTGATCTATCAGCTAGATATTTGCGTTTGAACGGCTGGTAATTAACTCTACTCCACTATGAAGAGGGGACAGGGAGGTGGGTTGCTGAATTATCTTGCTGTGTGATTTAAGGTGTTTTTTTGTTCCAGAAACTACTTTTTTGCATCTTATATTAGGGAGGCTATAGTGCCTAATCTTTGTGTTTGGGTCATTTCTACTAGTTACTTCCAGTAAACTGTATACTTTTTCCATATATTCTAAAGTTCCATAATGCATCTCCAAATTTCCATAGTAATGTTGTAGAACATCTATTTTTCTTAGTTTTTCATTATCGCGTACCCAAAATTTCTGTTTTTTCTTCCTATAGTATATATATCCTCACTTGCTAAAAGTTTAGTTATGGCGTAGCGTGCCATATGTGTGAAGGGCCATTATGCCTCATCCAAAAGCCAGTTTTAAAAATATAATCTGCGGGATAAGAAACAATCTATTTTGAGGGTTTATGGTTAAGTTTTCGTGTTTTGGACAAAGGACATGTAACCTAATTGGAGGAGGGCTGTGTTCTAAAATTTGTCAAAAGTTGAGGCACCAAAAAATATAAATAATTTCATTTCTATATTTGCATATTTGAGAAGTACATTACATATGTGTATGAACTTGACCAATATTTACCAAACCATGCCACCAGAGGATGAAAAATGGAAAAAATCTTTCAAAGTTCCAGTGCATGATGAAAAGATACATCATTGAAAATGCGATATTTTTGGAAGAACCCGTAGGAAAACGGAAACTAGATTTTTGTTCAAAAACAAAAGTGATTTTTTTTTTTGCACAAACCAAAATGGGATATGATTTAATTATCGTTATTAGAAGGCTATCCTTAAAACGACATGTTATATATCCATAAAGGCATACATTTTTCTTCTTTAGATGACAACATAGAAATTAATTAGGCAAATGCAATTTTATGAAAAATACCAAATAAGCTCAATAAGTTCGGGGAAATTGAAAAATGCATCTTCTTATATTGAATATTAAATCACTTAGGTTAAATATTCCATACTATAAAGCACTTACTAAGCTCTCATAAATTTTAGAAAATCACGACTTTATCCAAAGATACTTATAAATACGCCACAAATCATCAACTTACAAATTGTTTTGCATATTTGTTGTGTTTTGGTAACTATTTTATTGCACTTTGGCCCACTATGCAGTCATTTTACATTTATATATATCATACACTATTCATATTCGGTTTTATATACAATTCCTGCTCCCGGTGTGAAAAAATAATGGTAGATGGTATTTTCCAGTAACCCGACCAGATCCTATAAGGCTCCTTTGACTTGGCGATGTGCCAATCATATTTTGCTCTACATGACACATAATAATAAGAAGAAAATGATGAATTGTATGTACAACGACCAGTTACATAGATCATTAAATCTGATATTTTTATTCTACTAGATGCATTAATCAAAATAATTACATGGTCTACTATGATGAATATTTAGTCCACATAAAGTAAAATAAAGTGTAATGAGATATTGTATCTAAAAACCTAACATGTGCTAAGAGCGGGTGTTACAAGATAATGCATCATGAGTGGTCTTACTAACTCAACCTCTCCATGAGACTGTCACATTAAATGATTTCGAAGTACTCCCTCCATTTCAATTTAGTTCGCGTTCTAGTTTCAGTCAAAGTCAAACTTTATTAAGTTTGACCAAAAATATAGGAAAAAATATCAACATTCATAAAATCAAATGCATACAATATAAAAATATACGTCATAATGATTTTAACACTACGATTTTTTATTGTAAATGTTAATTATTTTTTTAACAATATTTGGTCAAACTTGACAAAGTTTAACTTTTACTAAACCCCGAACGCAAACTAAATTGAAACCGAGGGAGTACTTCCTTTATGCCCAAATCAAGTTCATATTTGTTTTGGTATAACAAAATAAATAAAAACACCTAGTACAAAATTTAACAAATAATATAAGATCATCATGAGATATATTTTCATATTGTATGTATTTGGTATATGTTACTTTTTTTCTTTCACTATTCTAGAATAGTCCGGTCAAAGTATCTCTAGTATCTAAAAAGGAATATTTACATCCCTTTGTTTCCATCAATGATCAATCATCACCGTAACCTACATTAATTTTTGAAGTACTAGTCAACCACCACAATATACATTGTCCTTTAACACCAACAATCAACCATCATAATTTGTTTCCCTTTTAAACACTATTAAAATTTCTTTCTTTCCACCAATGATCAATTATCACCATAATTTAGATTTATTTTCCACACTACCATAATTTAGTTTTTGTTTTCCACCAATGATCAATCATCATAATTTACATTCTGTTTTCCACACTACCAATAGAAAATCTGCCCGTGGGAAGCAACCTAGTCTTGTTTTCCTCGAGTATCCGGCGACCAAGCTCCCATGAGGACCGCCTTTGCAAAGACAACATCATTTCAATGTGTCTTGGTCGTCCAAAAAGACGAGGGCAAGCATGATATGGATGTATTTTTGTTGTACTATCCCCGAGAGCCATGTAGTTCACCATCGTATCAACCCATCGTCTACCCTCCAAGGGACTAATGCCACATAAGCCAAACTCGTGGAAATCAGACCATCATTCTCCCATCCGCAGGATCAAGTGTCAGCTACGCTCTCACCGGACGCAACCTCACCGGACTGATCAAGCGTAAGATGAACTCGCTGAGGGTCAACGAGCCAAGATTAGGTTTCACGTTAGTTGTCCACCGCACATCAACAATCTCTTCGGAAGCCATTAGCCAAGGCTTCACCTATTGGGGGATGATGGCGGCTATAGAGGGCCCTCCAGAAAAGAGAAAGTTGCTCATTCCGGAGATGAACACATGATGGGACGTGGAAGACCGTTGGCTAGTTGATTGCACCTTCAACCTCTGTTGTGTATTATAACCCATTCTGGCAAACTAATTTAATTTGCCAACATGGCTTATAATACAGGACAAAGGTAGTGGATATTAAAATCATTCCAAGTTAGCTGCTCGTCGATTCTTTTGTTATATGTTTGATCAACCTTTAGTGTAGAGCAAGTATATGCAATTTATAGAAGAACACAAGTCGCCATCCTTAGAAATATCAGAAAAAGGCACGTTGCACAAAAGTCCGACTACACCTAAACCTAATTGGTTCGCACTCCACTGCAATCGGTTTCAGAAAAAATTAAATACACTGCAGGTCAGCAAATATCGAAATAAATCGTGCATAGATTTTAATAAATGTACGTACATTTGATTGTAATTTAAACAGAGTCAGAATTATAATTAACCCGAATGGTTCTTTGATCCATCGATTGGGTACATGATTGCACGTCGATTGATCGATAGTCGCACTCACGCACTCCGTAGCGGGAAAACGGAGCATCCATTAAACTAAACAAACTACAGAGCCACTTGGATGAATTACGCGTCCATTTGGACGCCTCTCGTTCCCAATCCTACGGTGTACGTACGGGCTGCTACTACTTTCCGACCAACAACCTCTCAACGCGACCAAATTAAAATTTTAGGACGCCGCGATCGTGGCCGGTGCTGCGCCGGTCGCCGCGGCCGGGGACGGGAAGATGCCCTGCCCGGGCGACATGATCGCGCGCGGGTCGTACGTGGCCTTGAGCTCGGCGACCCTGCCCCACTTCGCCCCGAAATGCCGCCGCCACCCCTCCGGCGACGCGTGGTGCGGCAGGTACTGCTTGCACCCGATGCCGGCCAGGTCGCAGAAATCGAGCACCGCCTCGTTCTCCCTCTCCAGCCGTTCCAGGTCGCCCGCGGCCACCGCCGACCGGAGCAGGCCGACGGCGTAGAACACGTCCTCGTCGCCGTCAGGCGTCACCGTCGTCATCCTGTCGTCCCACATGTCCCGGTTCATGGGGTACATGAGGATGAGCCCCACGGGCTTGGCGTCCCTGAGGATGCCGTGGAACACGCCGGCGGTGAAGTCGTGGATGCGTGAGCTCGGGACGAAGAGGTTGAGCCACGGGTGCGGCACGTCCCACACGCCGGCCGAACGGAGCTTCTGCTCCTCCTGGCCGACGCGGTCGAGGAACTGCACGTACGACACGTCCCTGGCGAACACGAACCCTGGGACGAAGCTCAGCTCCTCCAGTACCGCTTCAAGCTTCTGCGACCACAACAAGTTTGTGTCAGACATAAGAGAACCTGAACAGCTTGTGTTTGGACCGGGTTTGGGCTCGACAAAAATATCATATGTTGTCAATGTACCTGATCAACGGTGACATCAGAGTGATCATCATAGTAGTACATTGCGCCTTCGATGTAGTAGATGGCGGCTGATCCGGTGTCGAGTGCGAGCTCTGTGAGCCGAGCAAGCTCTGAGGCCGATAAGAAGGACGACGACCTCCGGCCCTCCGTCAGGGTCCGGTTCAGCTGGACCTGCCCCTCGACGTAATCGAACCCGGATCGTTTCGAGATGAGAAGCTCTTGGTCAGCAGTAAACGAGTGTACATCCGTGTAAGGGAGTCGCACCCACTTGACCCGTTTCGGAGCCCGTTCAAGCCCGATCCTGGCCCGGGTTATCACCCCGAACTGGCCCAGCCCGCCCAATGCCCCATAGAACAGGTCTGGGCTGTTAGTCGGGGAGCAGGTGATCATGTCTCCCGCGCCTGCAACGAACAATAATTTGGTTTCTTATTAGTCTATGATGCTTGCTGCACTCGTGTGCACCAGTTGACTATGCCCTAGTACTAAATGAAAAGCGACGTGGACAGTGGTCATCAGCATTCAGATTGCGTACGACCGGGCAGAGAAGAAGAACTGTTACCTGTGACCACGTCAAGCTCGTGTACGTTGGAGATCTGCGGGCCGTGCCGGAACACCTGCCCGCCGATGCCGGCGTTGGAGAGCGTGCCGCCGACGGTGATCCGGAGGTAGTCCGTCCACACCCGCGGCGTCAGGCCGCGCTCCAGCGTGGCATGGAGGACGTCGATCCAGAGCTGCTCGCCGCCGACGTCCACGTACATTCCTTCCTCGGACACGTTTACACGGTGACCATGATCACCACCGCGCCCTAGCGAGGCCATGTCGACGACAATGCCGCCGGCGGCGAGGGCCTGTCCGCGAGACGAGTGGCCTTTCCCACGTGGCGCCACAGTGAAGGGCGTCCGCCGGTGGAGCGAGAGGCGGATCAGAGCGGCTATGTCGGCGGGCGAGGCCGGGTGGAAAACCCCCCTTGGGGCGGCCTCCACGATGTGGCCGAAGTCCGAGGAGGCCCTGGCCGTGGAGCTCGAGTCAGTGTGGATTTTCGACACAATGTCGAGGGCGAAGAGATCATCATCGAGAGCGCCGGAGACTGGCACTCCGAGATGGCCGACGTTGGAGAGAATGCTGGTGACCATGAGAAATGTGGCTAATCGAGCTATCGGCATTTGGCTATAGCAAATGTCTGGGATATG
Organism: Poa annua; assembly: GCA_026929855.1. NCBI lineage: Eukaryota > Viridiplantae > Streptophyta > Magnoliopsida > Poales > Poaceae > Poa > Poa annua. Next base: position 93,437,049 of record CM049437.1, read on the forward strand.
AGTAGTGTAGCTTGAGTTTGCTGTTTGCATGAGTTGGAAGAGATCTTGGTGTGTGTGCTCTCTCATGTCAAGAGCTCCTACATATTTATAGGTGTGATCGTTAATGCTGCTAGAGCTGACAAAAAGGAGGGCAGGAGTGGAGTGTTTTCATATGTTTTTGTTTTTAAAATTGCAAAGATTCCATGGACTTCTGCCAAAAAACAAACATGCTCCCCTCCCTCCGCCCTCCTGGTCTGACTCTACGGAAGACCTCATTGATTTGATTTTGCAGGCCCAACAAACGATATTCAAATTTAAAAGTTTGTCAGTAATTAGTTGTTTTAGCTAATGAGTAGACGGAACATGAAATGCAGCTAAAATATGCTTGCATATGCAAAAAATTAGTGTATTGCTTGAAAGCAGGAAGCATACTTTGATAAAGAAACAGAAAGTAGCAAGATTCGTGAGATCCGACTAGCCAATAATTTCATGGATTCTGATCAAGTGAACATACTCGTTAGTTTATTAGTAAACATGGAAATTGGGAAATGTCAAACATGGTAGTATATGAAATATCTCAAGGAGAAATACCACGCCTTAACTCTTAGGTACTTAACCAAAATACACGATTGTCGACTAGGGTTAACGTATCATTATTACAGAGGGCTTTGTAAGCGCATATACAAAAGGTACACCCTCCGTTTGATAATATAAGATGTTGTAGGTGTTGTACATTTTGTCTAGATTTAAATTGAATAAAGTGTACACATACACTAAAATGTGTCTATATACATATGTGTAAATGTGAATGCGGAAGATTATTCGGCCTGACACCACACTAATGTAGAGGAGAGAAGAAGGGAGATAGAACATTACACACTTCCGAGGAAGTTGGACAAATGTGAAGTCTTTAGCATTGACAATCAAATTCTATGTAATTAAGGTCTAGTCTCTTATTGTTACATGTCCTCCAAGATAGGTAAGTTCCATTTTATCATCGTTCACTATATAAAATCTACCTAATTATTGTACGTGAACCGATGTATTGTTCCCTAAATCTAGTACCCACAAATTGACCTTTTAGTTATATTTTTCTTTTCCGTTCCTAGATATATAAAGGGAATGACTATCAGTTATAGTACAGAATACTACTACTTTGTGTTATCCTGGGTATTTAGAAAGATACCGTATCTTCGTTGACCTGCATAGCAGCCAATGGATAGGCTGAACATGGGCAGTGCATTGTAGAATTTTGAGTTCATGCGGACGGCATAGGCACAATACAAATGGTATTTAGGACGGCAGTGTTTAATAGCCAAACAGATATTATTAATTGATTGGGTTAAGCCTTCGTGTACTCGAGCAAATCTGGGATCGAGGTATATATGTCAACCTCTTGAATATATATCCTTCAAGGACTAGTTATGTTCATCTATAGTTTGACAATTCCGCTACTTCTGTATCATAGAAAGCCCAAGCCGAACATTGGTAATGCTCCCCATTCATGTACCAAAGAAAAACTAATGCATGGAAAGATTAGCCAAGTCAACTGCAGTACGGTGCTCATAATTTTGTAAAGACAACAAAATGTAACTATATATATAAGGATAAATTACCCATATTCTGTATCCAGTGATGCACATGGATGTCGATGTCAAACAATCGAAACCAAAAGGGCCGGGTCATCTCCCTCACGATACACTAGTAGAGAAAGGGGCAATATCACCGGTTTTAAAGGGCTTTTAGCACCGGTTGTGCAACCGGTGCTAAAAGGTCGGGACTAAAGGGGTACCCCTTTAGCACCGGAACCCTATGAAACCGGTGCTAAAGGCCTCCACGTGGGCACGGCCGAGCGCGCGCAGGCGAAGGACCTTTTGTACCGGTTGGTAATACCAACCGGTATTAATAGTTACTGTTTTTTTTTCTTTCTCTTATTTTTCAGGGTTTCTGTTTTTTCTTTTGCGCTTATTTTTAGGGGTTTAGGGTTTCTGTTTTTTTTCTTTTCGCTTATTTTTCAGGGTTTCGGAGGAGATCACGTATGAAGTACCCATTACACATATAAATTGTACTCACTACGTACACATATAATTGTACTCACTACACATATAAATGAAGTACCCATAATTACATATAATTAAAGTACTTTTTTCACGGAGATATCACTGCTATTACATGGAGGGAGTCTATTTTTCCACATAGTGAAATTCACCGGATGGATTTATGACATGTAAGGAAAAATCCCGCCAATTCCTCCGCAATTGCTTTAACGCGGTTCGTTGGTAGGAGTTGGTTCCGCTTCCTTGCGATCTTTAAAAGGAGGAGATCAAATTAGTTATGATTGAAACTAAACACAAGTGATAGTAGAAAAATAAAGTTGTGAATGATTTTTGCGTACCTCTATGTTTCTTTGACTATTGACTCTCTCATTGACTTTCATGTGAATGAACTCACAAACGTAGTATCCACATAAATCTGTCCCATCTGGTTGTTGCAGACACCACTATACAACAATATGATTTAATCAAATAATAATAAAGAGAATTAGAACGATACACGGACCTAGTTAAGTAGTATTACTTACTTTGTTAGCTTTGAACTCCAGCTTATCTTTCCATTCACCGGGTTCTTGCTCGGTGAACTTTTTCCAAACCCTGCCAAAAAAGAATATGAATTGAGGAGTTATTACTTACTTTTGATATCAAGTAAATGAACGAAATAGAGGCCTAGTGCGATTGAAATTACCTCTTGAGCATTATACGCACGCTTTTGTATGCATCTGGATTTGTTTTTTTTTAGTCCCAGATTTCAACTTCTCCATCGTCGAGTTTAATGATCAGGAGAATGAAGTGGTAACTGCGCACGTAATTCAGAACTCATCAATTGCACTTAATATCGGGAAAGCAAAAAATAATGTGTACAAGACATTAACACTCACTTGAAGTTGTAGGGAAAAAGTATTTCTTTCTTGGTACTTTGTCGCTTAAAGAAATTCAGTAGAACGTCCTCTATGGCGTCGGGTTGATTTTCTAAAGTCTGGACATGAACTTTATCCGGGTCAATGAACCCAATGTCCCAGATTTTGAGCTGTCTGCATTCACGAATCTTCATTCTGCATATATAATAGCGTACAAAAGAATGATGTGAGGATAATTACTGGCAATGAACGAGCTTAACTAAATAACGAAAATACACAAATAAATTACTTACAGACAATAGCAGCTGATGATAGATTTGTCGAGAGCACGTTGATTGTACATCTGAAAAAGTTCAGAGAACTCAACCTGTACAGCATATTCTTGGAAGTAGTGCTCATCCTTAACTCCCGCCATGAAATAGAAAGTCCCATCTTTTGAGATGTCCATGTACCAGTTATGCAATCTCCATAACTGTGTTGTTAGAGCACTGGGGTTTGTCACCAGAGGCAGCCCGAGAGTATATTGATATGCTATCTCAAGAGTCTCGTACTCTCTGTCTGCACGGTATACAACTTCTCCAGGCTCGATTTCCTGAGGAGCCCGAGACGACACAATGAGCGGGGCCATCGATTGTACTTCTTGTTCCCCGAGCTGGGCAACTTGTTTCCCGCATTTCTTTTGTTTCCGTTGCTCCTCCTCTTCCTCCATCTGCGAGCTATGTACCTTGTTAATACCTCGCTCATAGTCTGTAAACGGCGCCGGTGGAGGGTTATATAAGTTGTCAATGGTGCGATCTTTTACCTCAATTGGTATAGTCTTCAGAAGTTCCTTTAAGGGATCCTGTGTTGCGGCATGTTTTTCCTCTTTTCTCCGTTCAAAAAAGGTTGCCGCATCGGCATTTAAGCTCACCGTTATTTCCTCCATAGTCATCTCGCAAGCCGGTTTCTCAGGAGCTAACTTCTCAGGAGACTTCAATTTATGCGTTTTCTTTGCACGTTTAATGACAGGGGACCTGTCTTTCCTGAACAAACTCCGCTTTGTCACATGACTAGTGGGCGCATCAGTCGGCTGACGGGACGGCGCGGGCGATGGACTTGCGGTGGGCACCCAATCATCGCGGAAGGCGGGTGGACTTTTAGGTGATAAATTTCTACCCGGAGGAGTCGGTGGCCTTGGCGTAGAGTCTGTAAAGATGATGTATTTCTTCTTCCATAGGACGATACCATGCTCGACTTCTCCCAAAGTCTTCTCGTCATCATTTCCAGGAATGTCAAGTTCCATTGAGTGGAATCCCGGCATAACTTTTGTGACCCCGACACGAGCATATCCAGCTGGAATCTGACCAAAATGGAAGGTTGCTCCAGGTTGATGTTGTAAAGCATATCCTTTCGCCACCGGATAACTGATGTTCTTCATTGGCACATGTAACTCACAATTTGTCTTCTCCGTGATATCATCCACGGGGTAGTGAGCCGCCGGTTCATCAACTGCAGGATATTCTAGCTGCGTGGAACCCACGCTGCTTTTCCGCTGAGATAGGGTGACATCGACTGGAGGATCTTGTAGCACCATCCGAGATTCCCTTTGCTGGGTAATTGAGTCCAGTTGCTCCTGCTGCCGCTTCACCTGGGCCTCCCATGTGTGGACCTGGCGTTCTAATTGTGATAACCGGTCCGCCTCCTTCTTCTTACTTCTGGAACGGCTTTTATATGTTGCAACGTCCGCGGGAAACCCATGAAGGAAACCAACCCCGCCTCCTCTACCTCGACATCGTCCCCAGTGTTCAGGATTCCCGAGGGCGAGTGTCAGCTCGTCGTCCTCTCTATTGGGAACAAATGTTCCCTCTCGGACGGCCGCTATTGCCTTCTCTAGCTTTTTTACAACTCGTGTAATTCTTTTCTTCCATTTTCCTTTTGCAACAATTAGCCCTGTCTCTGGGTCCAACACTGCTCCATGCGCGAACAACCAGTACTTGGACCTCTCAGGCCAGTCATCTGTCTGTGGAGTGATCCCTTTTAGACGCAGTTCGTTTTCAAAGGATTCCCACTTAGGCAAGGCAGTCTTGTAGCCACCTGACCCCAAAGTATGGTGGTATTTCTTCTTCTTAGCATTCTCCTTATTTCTCTCGGATCGGGCCAGAGCGACGGCTGATTTCTTATAAGCTACAAATGCAGGCCAATCATCTTTTATCTTCTCTAGAGGGCCCTTGAATTCTGGAGCCTTTTTCTCATATTTTTTCCACAATTTTTTCTTCCAGCTGTTGAATTGTGTGGCCATCTTCTTAAGAGTCCACTCCCTGACTTTCTGCAGCTTCTTCTCTGGGAGACCTTCCGGTAGGCTGAAATCACTCAAGATTGAGTCCCAAAGTGTTTGCTTAAGTCTGTCGTCGACATAACTTGCGCCAACGTTGGCTTTCTTTGGCTCATTCCATTCTGCAAGGGTGATCGGGATAATGTCCCTAACAATCGCTCCGCATTGAGCTACATATTTGCGGCAGGTGTTTTCGGGTTTCAGCGGTTTGCCATCATCGCCTACTTCAACGATCGACAGCTTTGCACCATCTTCTAGCTTCAACCTTTTGGCCGGGCCTCGTGTAGGGTTTGTCGGCTTCTTTTTAGATCCGGAGGGCTAAAAGAAAAATGTTTTGTTAGTAGGTGCAATATAAATCAATTTATGCATCAACAAGACTTAATATATATATATATACCTGGCCGGAGTTTTCCGCGGGCACTTGATCGTCGTCTATTATTTCTAGCTCAAGTCCCTCACCGGAGTCGTTCAGACATCTTGAGCTGAAATCATCCTCTTGTTCATCATCAGAATCTTCTCCATCGGAATTTACTCCAAGACTCTTCTCATATATTATTGCTGCCATTGGATCTTCAACGTCCTCGTTTCGGATGAAGGGGTTGTTGTCCATAGCTCAATGTCACTTCAAATTTAAATTTGAATCAAGGTTACAATTAAAGTTGATACAAAAATTGCAACCAATATTTTTTATACACATAAATTGGAACAAATATTTCTTATACACATAAATTGGAACAAATATTTCTTATATACATAAATTGGAACAAAAATTTGCTTACTTTGCAAAAATTGATACAAAATATGATACAAAAATATGATACAAAATTTGCTAACTTTGCAAAAATTGATACAAAAATTTTCAAATTTGCTAAATTTCCAACTTTGCTAAATTTCTAATAGTTGTTTTACAAAATTTGCTAACTTTGCAAAAATTGATACAATAGTTGTTTTACTAACACAAAAATCTTCAGGGATCTAATAGTGAAGGACTTAGCCGATTTGGGGCGTTACAAGTCATAATAATATATATCGCATCAATAATACATCACGCTAATCAAAATGGACGTCGAACTGCCGGAAACATGCCGCGGGCGGTGAAAACCCAAAGTGAAGGAACCCAAACAGGATCATAACTAATGTGAGATCCCTGAAGATGCTGCCAAGTGTTGGACGGACAGACGTCCAACGCGACCATGTATCGACGGACGTGCTCGTCCTCCGCCCTGACACGACGACGTACCAACTCCTCGAGGGCCGGCACCCTCTGTACCCGTCGTGGCCCACGTGACCGCCACCAAAGAAGCTCCGGGTCGACGATGGTTCCCTCATTCCTCACCAATCTGCGCACACCGGAAGGTGGCACCTCCCAGTGCCAACCCGGCGGAGCCCAGTCCCGGACATCCATAGTCCCGTCCATCTCGAAACTATGAATCTTTACATTAACTCTTAAAATTCCAAGACATTGTATAAAACATTGTAAAATTCAAAGACATTGTATAAAATTCCAACATAGTGCTAAATTCTAACATTGCAACTAAATTTAACAAAAATTTGCTTACTTTGCAAAAATATTAACGAAATATGAAGTATTAACTAACATTGTTTTCCTAACACAAATTTTAACATTGTTTGCTAACTTTGCAAAAATTGATACACAAATTTGATACAAAATATGATACAAAATATGATACAAAATTTGCTAACTTTCCAAAAATTGATACAAAATATGAAGTATTAACAACATTGCAAAAAAAAAATCCAACTTTGCTAAATTTCTAAATTTGCTACACTAATTATAACCTAAACAGTAATAACCTAAACACTAATAACCTAAACATTAATTACTAATAATGAAAAAAATTGCTAGCTATATATAATGAAATTTTTTGCTAGCTATAATGAAAAAAAATTGCTAGCTATAATAACCTAAACACTAATTTAATAAACAGTACTAATAACCTATAATGAAAAAACCTATAATTAATTTGCTAATAACCTATAACTAATAACCTATAATTAATTTGCTAACAATAAAAATAGCACTAAAATTTTTGCTAACTTTGCTAACACATTTGCTAACACAATAAATTTGCTAACTTTGATAACACTAAAAATAGAACTAACACAATCAGTATACCTAAACACTAAAAATACCTAAACACTAACTTAAAGTATTGCTAAAAGTATTGGAATTACTCAAATGAAAAGAAAAAAAACCTTGGTGATCGGCGGTGGTGGAGGGCGGAGCAGGAGGCGACGGAGGCCAAGGCGGCAGAGGGAGGGACCGGGCGCGGCGGCGGCCGGAGCAGGTCCACGAGCACGACGGGGCAGTGGCCGGAGCAGGGGCGTCGTCGGCGGAGCAGAAGTGGCCGAGGAGCAGCGTGGCGTCGTCGGCGGCGGCGCGCGGAGGAACGGGTGCGACGGAGGCCGGCGGAGCAGTAGTGGCGTCGTCGGCGGCGGCGCGCGGCCGGAGCAAGGCTTCGCCGGAGCAGGGCGACGTCGGCGTCGTGGAGCTCGAGTGCGGGAGAGAGGCGTTGTGGAGGCGAATGGGCGATCTGGCGGCGGTTCCCTAGTATTAACTGTCCGAAACCAACCTTTAGCACCGGTTGTTGTTACCAACCGGTGCTAAAGACCCTTTAGCACCGGTTGGTAACAGCAACCGGTGCTAAAGGTTGGTTTTCGGACACACCAAACGGTTGCGCGCCAAGCCAACCCCTTTAGTACCGGTTGTAGTTACAAACCGGTACTAAAGGGTTTTGAATTGAATTTTGTTTGTTTTTTGTTCTGTTTTCTTATATTTTCTTATGTTTTCTGTTTTCCTTTATATCTATTTGTTTTCAATTTTGTTTTTTCTCTAGTTTCTGTTTCTTTTATTTCTAAGTATAAGAAACAACTTTGCCAAAGGAAATCTTAAAATTATTTCCATAAGTATTATTTTCCATTTTTTAAGTGAAAAAATGACTTTCGACGAATAGTCATCGCGACCGTTTTGATCGCTTTTAAGAAAAAAATGAAATAAATTGATAAACATCTCAAAAAATGAAATCCTTTGGCATGGGCTCCTTATATGTGTACTAGTTGCTATGAAAAATGATAAACTTGATTTTTGACAAAATTTGCAAAAAAAGTCTTCACAAAAAGGTCTATCATGTATGAACATCTAGAAGTTTCAAGACAAATGACCAAGTTATGGTCATTTCCACGGCATAGTTTGTGATAAATATCTCATATCTCACAAATAGATGTATCTTGGTATAAGAAACAACCTTGCCAAAGGAAATCTTAAAATTAATTCCATAAGTATTATTTTCCATTTTTTAAGTGAAAAAAATGACTTTTTTTGTGAACAAAGTACCAAAAATATGATGCAAAATGGGACCCATTTAATTTTCATGGAAACTAGTACACATATGATGGATAATTCCCAAGTATTAGGTTTTTCCTTGATTTCTAACTAATTTCCCATAGTTTAATGAGTTTATGTTGATTTATCGAAAGTAATTCAAATTTGAACTACAACTGTTTGATAGTTTGTTCTGAAATTTTTGGAAAAATCATTTTGAGGTACACAACTAGTGGTTATATCACAGAAACACTGATAATTCTAGAAAATATTACCTCTTTCGACGAATAGTCATCGCGACCGTTTTGATCGCTTTTAAGAAAAAAATGAAATAAATTGATAAACATCTCAAAAAATGAAATCCTTTGGCATGGGCTCCTTATATGTGTACTAGTTGCTATGAAAAATGATAAACTTGATTTTTGACAAAATTTGCAAAAAAAGTCTTCACAAAAAGGTCTATCATGTATGAACATCTAGAAGTTTCAAGACAAATGACCAAGTTATGGTCATTTCCACGGCATAGTTTGTGATAAATATCTCATATCCCACAAATAGATGTATCTTGGTATAAGAAACAACCTTGCCAAAGGAAATCTTAAAATTAATTCCATAAGTATTATTTTCCATTTTTTAAGTGAAAAAAATGACTTTTTTTGTGAACAAAGTACCAAAAATATGATGCAAAATGGGACCCATTTAATTTTCATGGAAACTAGTACACATATGATGGATAATTCCCAAGTATTAGGTTTTTCCTTGATTTCTAACTAATTTCCCATAGTTTAATGAGTTTATGTTGATTTATCGAAAGTAATTCAAATTTGAACTACAACTGTTTGATAGTTTGTTCTGAAATTTTTGGAAAAATCATTTTGAGGTACACAACTAGTGGTTATATCACAGAAACACTGATAATTCTAGAAAATATTACCTCTTTCGACGAATAGTCATCGCGACCGTTTTGATCGCTTTTAAGAAAAAAATGAAATAAATTGATAAACATCTCAAAAAATGAAATCCTTTGGCATGGGCTCCTTATATGTGTACTAGTTGCTATGAAAAATTATAAACTTGATTTTTGACAAAATTTGCAAAAAAAGTCTTCACAAAAAGGTGTATCATGTATGAACATCTAGAAGTTTCAAGACAAATGACCAAGTTATGGTCATTTCCACGGCATAGTTTGTGATAAATATCTCATATCCCACAAATAGATGTATCTTGGTATAAGAAACAACCTTGCCAAAGGAAATCTTAAAATTAATTCCATAAGTATTATTTTCCATTTTTTAAGTGAAAAAAATGACTTTTTTTGTGAACAAAGTACCAAAAATATGATGCAAAATGGGACCCATTTAATTTTCATGGAAACTAGTACACATATGATGGATAATTCCCAAGTATTAGGTTTTTCCTTGATTTCTAACTAATTTCCCATAGTTTAATGAGTTTATGTTGATTTATCGAAAGTAATTCAAATTTGAACTACAACTGTTTGATAGTTTGTTCTGAAATTTTTGGAAAAATCATTTTGAGGTACACAACTAGTGGTTATATCACAGAAACACTGATAATTCTAGAAAATATTACCTCTTTCGACGAATAGTCATCGCGACCGTTTTGATCGCTTTTAAGAAAAAAATGAAATAAATTGATAAACATCTCAAAAAATGAAATCCTTTGGCATGGGTTGAGCCACCAACCGGGACTAAAGAAGCATACGGATCGTGTGTTTCTTTCAAGCACTTGTGAGCCGTTAGATCAGGAGTGTGTTTCTTTCAAGCACTTGTGAGCCGTTAGATCCCGGTTGTTCTTACCAACCGGGACTAAAGAAGCACACGTACCCTATATATAGCCCCCCTCCCGGACATGTTCAGCACTCAGTGTCTACTCATTGTAGTTCATTTTGGGCAACCAGCGGCAAGACGTCTCTGATGATCTGCGACCGTTCCAAACGATTGCAGATCATCAGAGATGTCTTGCCGGACGGTTGTAGATCATCAGAGATGTCTTGCCACTTACTGTAGTTCATTTGATATACAAAGCATTCGGATTCCCTGCATACGCCCAACAGTGCATTTGATATGCGGGCACTCACGAGCCACTGTTGGGCTGTATGCAGGGGAAACCGTGTGTTCTGTTCTATCTACATAATACTTCAGTTCATCGACCGAATACAAAGCATTCGGATTTCCTGCATACGCCCAACATTGCATTTGATATGCAGGTTTAATACATTGTTACACATCACGAACAACCACCCTATCTAGTGTTCATTTTTTCTTCGTGTGTGTCCCTTTCTTCTCACTGCGCCGTACCCATGGACAATCTTTATCATTTAAAGCGATGGTTGGGTCAGTTCTCACTTTGAAGGGCGGAATTTTATCAAACTTATTGTAATCTTCTGACATGTCTGTCTTGTCCTCCACTCCCACGATGTTTCTTTTCCCTGAAAGAACTATGTGGCGCCTTGGCTCATCGTATGATGTATCAGCTTGCTTATCTTTTCTTTTTTTCGGTCTGGAAGACATGTCCTTGACATAGAAAACCTGAGCCACATCATTGGCTAGGACGAATGGCTCGGTGTAGTACCCAAGATTGTTGAGATCCACGGTAGTCATTCCGTACCGTCGGTCTATCTCTACCCCGCCTGACAGGTTGACCCATTTGCACTTAAACAAAGGGATCTTAAAAGAAGGTCCATAGTCAAGTTCCCATATCTGCTGTATGCAACCATAATATGTGTCCTTTGTCCCATTGTCGTTTGTTGCATCAAAGCGGACACCACTGTTTTGGTTAGTGCTCTTTTTGTCTTGGGTTTCCATGTAAAATGTATTTCCATTTATCTCGTACCCTTCGAAAGTCAATATAGTCGAAGATGGTGAATTGGCCAACAAGTATAGCTCTACTCCAACATCTTTGTTATTAATGAGATGTGTACGCAACCAACTGCCAAAAGTATCCACGTGTTTTCCTTTAATCCAGTAGTCAGTCTGCTCCGGATATTCGGAGCGTAAAATATCCATGTGTTCCACGATATACGGAGCCACCAATCTGGAATTTGCTAAAACTGTGTAGTGTGCTTGGGTGAAAGAATGTCCATCCATACTTGTTGTTGCTTTCTTTCCTAGCGTTCCTTTTCCACGCAGTCTCCCCTCATGGCGCGATTGAGGAACACCGATCGGCATAAGATCAGGAATAAAGTCCACACAAAACTCAATGACCTCCTCTGTTCCATAGCCCTTGGACATGCTTCCTTCTGGCCTAGCACGATTATGAACGTATTTCTTTAAGACTCCCATGAACCTCTCAAAGGGGAACATGTTGTGTAGAAATACAGGACCGAGAATGGAAATCTCTTCGACTAGGTGAACTATGAGGTGCGTCATAATGTTGAAGAAGGACGGTGGAAACACTAACTCGAAGCTGACAAGACATTGCACCACATCCTTCTGTAAACTTGGTAGAGTTGCTGGATCGATTACCTTCTGAGATATTGCATTGAGAAATGCACATAGCTTCACAATGGGTTCTCGAACGTTTTCCGGTAATAGCCCCCTCAATGCAACCGGAAGTAATTGTGTCATAATCACGTGACAGTCATGAGACTTCAGATTTTGAAACTTTAGCTCTGTCATGTTTATTATTCCCTTTATATTCGACGAGAAGCCAGATGGAACCTTCATACTGTGAAGACATTCAAAAAATATTTTCTTCTCTTCTTTCGTAAGAGCGTAGCTGGCAGGAGCTGGTTCATTCTCTGTCCCATTGTCGTCTCGATGCATCTCTTCGCTCATACGTTGATGGGCCTGCCTTACTTTCGGTGTATCTTTTGACTTCCCTTTTTTTGACATCCCCTTTTTGGACTTCCCTTTTTTTGACTTCCCTTCTTTCGACTTCCCATACACGCCCAAGAAGTTAAGCAGGTTGCAGCAAATATTCTTTGTCACGTGCATCACGTCGATTGCAGATTGAACTTCTAGCAGTATCCAATAGGGCAGCTCCCAAAATATAGATGTCTTTTTCCACATGGGTACGTGGTTGTTTGCGTCATTCGGAACTTGTAGTCCCCCAGGACCCTTTCCAAAGATTACTTTTAAATCCTTAACCATATCATATATAACAGAACTACAAGGGCGGGTAGGCCTCAGCCGATGATCTGCCTCACCTTTGTAATGTTTGCCTTTCTTCCTTAAGGGATGCTTGGGTCCAAGAAATCGACGATGCCCCATGTACACAATCTTGTTACACAAATATATACTGTCAGTCTTATCTAAACAATGCGTGCATGCATTGTATCCCTTGTTTGATTGTCCAGAAATGTTACTAAGAGCAGGCCAATCATTGATGGTTACAAACAGCAACGCTCGTAGGTTAAATTCCTCCTGTTTATACTCATCCCACACACGCACACCTTCGTCAGACCACAACTGTAAAAGTTCGTCAACTAATGGCCTCAGATACACATCAATGTCGTTGCCGGGTTGCTTCGGGCCTTGGATAAGCACTGGCATCATGATATACTTTTTCTTCATGCACAACCAAGGAGGAAGATTATAGATACATAGAGTCACAGGCCAGGTGCTATGACTGCTGCTCTGCTCCCCAAATGGATTCAAGCCATCTGTACTTAGACCAAACCTTAAGTTCCTTGCGTCAGCTGCAAAATCTCGAAACTCACTGTCAATCTTTCTCCACTGCGACCCATCAGCCGGGTGTCTCAGCATCTCGTCTTCCTTACGGTCTTCTTTGTGCCATCGCAACAACTTGGCATGCTCTTTGTTTCGGAACAAACGTTTCAACCGTGGTATTATAGGAGCATACCACATCACCTTGGCAAGAACCCTCTTCCTGGGGCTGGCCTCGCACTCAACATCACCTGGGTCTTCTCGCCTGATCTTATACCGCAATGCACCGCATATCGGGCATGCATTCAAATTCTCGTACTTCTCACCGCGGTAGAGGATGAAGTCGTTGATGCATGCATGTATCTTCTGCACCTCTAATCCTAGTGGGCAGACAATCTTCTTTGCTTCGTACGTACTGGAGGGCAATTCATTTTTCCTTGGAAGCATCTTTTTAAATATTTGTAGCAACTGTTCAAATCCCTTGTCAGATACTCCATTCCTTGCCTTCCATTGAAGCAATTCCAGGGTGCTACCCAGCTTTTTCTGGCCATCTTCACAAGTTGGATACAATAATTTTTTGTGGTCCTCCAACATGCGCTCTAACTTCAACCACTCGTTTTCAGTTCCGCAGATTATCTGTTCATCAAGAATAACCTGACGAAGATCATCATCAGACTGATCATCAACAATGACCTCATGCTCAGCTTCGTCTTCCCCCATTTTAGTATCACCGTGTTCAGAGAACAGAGGATAGTTGTCATCATCATCTTCTTCATTGTCCTCCATTATAACCCCTGTTTCTCCGTGCTTGGTCCAACAAAAATAATTGGGCATGAAGCCTTTCCGGAACAGGTGGAAGTTTAGGGTTCTTGCGCTAGGGTAATTCGTCTTATTCCGACACTCATCGCACGGACAAAACATAAAACCATTCTTCTTGTTTAACTCAGCCGCACGGAGAAATTCCTGTAGGCCACTAATGAACTCCGGAGAGCGTCGGTCAACGTACATCCATTGTCGATTCATCTGCATTATATAAATATATCTAAAACCATTACACCACAGCTATATCATATGACTAAATTCATTAATACAAATTCACCGCATCTAAACCATACAACTAATATTTTTTAAAAATATAAGAAAAAAAAAGAGGCACACCGAGGTGGTGTCGGTCACGGGGCGCCGCGGGCGATCGGCGGCGGTGAGGAAGTGGGGACGACACTATAAAAAGGCACAAATCTTATTTTAAATTGAGCTCAAAATGCATATAAAACAAATAAAATCCCTAACTTAGGCATTTCATCAAACACCTTGCTTGCACTAGAAAAAACAAATGAGTTAAACTAGCAAAATGAGCTAAAGTTGAAATGCCGGAAGAGAAGATGAAGTTGCTAACCCTTATATAAGTAAGTGCTACCAATCTTAACAAATGTTGTAGAGATCAAAGAGTGCTAGATCTTGGGAGAGCAAAGAGAGAAGAAAATGGAGCTTGAATGAGAGCAATGGAGCTGTGCCTCAGGTGGAAGAAGGCAATATAGGACGAACCTTTAGTACCGGTTTGTATTACAAACCGGTACTAAAGGGTCTGGCCGTGGGGGCCGGGCGCTGCAGGCCGAACCTTTAGTACCGGTTGGTAATACAAACCGGTACTAAAGGGTCTGACCGTGGGGGCCGCGCGCTGCAGCCGACTGATGCAACCCTTTAGTACCGGTTTGTATTACCAACCGGTACTAAAGGGTCCAACGCAACCGGTGCAACTAACTGCCGGGCTGTCTCGCCTCTGGAACCGGTACTAATACCCCTTTAGTACCGGTTCCAGTCAATCCGGTGCCAAATGTGGCCTCACCAAAGTCTTGTTTTCTACTAGTGATAGTATCTCCACAATCCTGCCACAAACTGTATGAGAAGTGACCAAACAGCAAAAAATACACAACTCATAGTCAAAAGATTAAACTTTATATTATTTTACATTAAAGCAAGTTTAGAATACAACATTTTATTACATTGATAAGGCATGGATATTAGAACACAATTTCAAGGCGAAATTTGAACCGGGTGAACTCTCATAGTCTCATAAGTCATCACACCACACTAAATCCACAGCGTGATGTCGATCTGTACAAGGAGTTGAAACTGTAAATAGGGCGCCGTTAGATTTTTTTTTTAAGAAGTGGCATTACACTAGCCTTAGCATCATAGAGATGCATGCGGTTTTGATTTGTTGCAAGTATCCAATGAAAACGGGCAAAAGCTTTACACGTGAAACCATGCTAGCTACAGCATGGCATGGAGGATGTCGATCCACTGCTGCTCGACACCGACATCCACGTACATTCCCTCTTCCGACACATTTACACGGTGACCATGATCGCCACCTCCACAATGTAGCCTAAGTCCGAAAAGTCCTTGGTCGTCGAGCTCGAGTTAGTATGGATTTTTGACATAGTGGCAAGGGTGAAGAGATCATCATTGAGAGCAAACTAGGGATTAACAGATCATTACTAGAGAGCGCTTTGTAAGCACAGTTCAAAAAATGTATTATGTGAGTTGATTAATTTGCCTGACACCACCTCGAGTAATACGAATGTTGAGGAGAGAAGAAAGGAGATAGACAACTACACAATTCCGGGTAAGTTGAAAAAACATGAAGTCTTTAGCATTGACAAGCAATTCCTATGTAATTATGGTCTAATCTCTCATTGCAAAGTCGGACATACTGTGAATTAATTTAGACTATTAACATGTATGTGTTACTATCTTTACAGTGTAAAGTAATATAATGGTAGTATTATAAATGATCACATTGCTTTTAGATTCCTATTTATTTGAAAAAACTATGTGAATAAGGGTATGTACAATGATAGAGAAGACACACCTTCTCTTAGCCATCCACGTCATTTAGGAAAGACAAAATTATAAGTTGTACAATGTATTATCTCTTATTGCCATCCCTAGCAATTAATGAGAATTAATTATATTTTAGTAGTAAATTAAATTTCTAAGGGAAGACAAGTGGTACAATGGTGAAATTAGCCTTCTGTTATTTTGTAAGAGATCATCCCTTAGCTAAGTGAAGGTAGTCTTTCTTTTCTTCATTCTATTTTCTCCATCTAGACAATTATCCTACGTGTTAATGTTAAGAGAAGACTGACGTCACCCCATTGTACATCTTTGTTTATCGATCGGGAGCAGTGATTATTTTTCCTATACACCTCTATTCCCTCTGTGAGATGCAAAATAAAAAAGCAAAGTAAGGGTGCCCTATGGGTATTTGATCTTGCCCCCTTCCTTTTTTTTTCATGGAGAAAAAAAATGAAAATATGAATTTCTCCATTCATTGAACCCTAGTTCGGGACTGACGGGGCTCGAACCCGCACCTTCCGCCTTGACAGGGCGGTGCTCTGACCAATTGAACTACAATCCCCGCGGGGTGTAATTAATAAGGTAAGTTCCACATCATATTTTTTGCTTCGGTGGAATTCATCACCACCTTTTGTTACTCATGTTATGTAGTCTTACATCTCCTACAAGATCGGTAAGTTCCACTTTATCATCGTTCACTAAATAAAATCAAGAGCGGAAAAAACAATTCAGAGCGCCTGTATTTGTTTCCTATAATCGAGTACCTACAAATTGACCTTGTAGTTCTATTTTTCTTTTGTTCCTAGGGAGAGGGAACGACCATCAGTTATAGTATAGGATAGTAGTACTACTTTTCTTCCCTTGGGTGTTCACAAAGATATCGTATCTTTGTTGACCTGCATAGCAGCCAATGGATGGGCTGAAAATGGGCAGTGCATTGTAGAATTTTGAGTTCATGCGGACGGCTTAGGCACAATACAAATGGTATTTAGGACGGCAGTGTTAAATAGCCAAACAGATATTATAATTAGATTGAGATCATGGATGTTAAGGCCTTCGTGTACTCGATGAGATCCGAGATCGAGATATGTCAACCACTTGAATATATAACCTCCAAGGATAAGTTGTGGTCGTCTGGCTTTTGACAATTCCGTAACTTTTGTACTCCAGGCCGAGCTGAACCCTGGGTAATGCTCCCCATTCATCCACCAAGAAAAACTAATGCATGCAAAAGTTATCCAAGTCAACTGCGTACGGCGCTCATAATTTTGAAAAGACAACAAACTGTAACTATATATGAAAGGATAAATTACTCATATTCTGTATTTGACGGTACCAGTCACTGCAACTAGTAATTACCAGTTTGCCATACTAGTCGCACACATGCTCCAGCTGTATCGTCCAAGCTTTCAGTTAATGCAGAGTCGCACATTGTCATGCAATGACCAACCTGAATCAGATTATCGCGAAAAAATTGTGTGATACTCGTTAGATTTCCCAGCATCTGGCTGACTAGTTGTTTCCTTCAATAATGCAGAATTTTTGTTCCAACAATGCAGGAATTGGTGGTTACGACTAGTACAAAATTGACAGCCAGTGCCGAGTGCCCACAATATAGTGTCACATGATATTTGATTGCCACACCTCTTACAATACCATGCACTGCAATTTGATCGAAAATTTCGGGCCAAAAGCCACAAAACACATGCATTACACGACCACAAGACAAGAACTCTGCAACGACATTACACGCATGCACGAGCAGCTAGCTGTACCTCGTTTGCTTTGTTTTCTTTCCTAGGGAGGGGGAGCGACTTTTAGTATTCATTTGTAGTGCAGATCAAGCATTGTTGTTCCTTTTTCTGGGTATTCAGAAAAATAATATCTTTCTTTTGTTGACATGTCTAACGGCAGATGAGTGGCCTGAAAACGAGCAGTGCAGCGGGGTGCATTCGGCTCAATACAAACTGAGTCCTGGACGGCAGGTTGATTTTAAATAACTAAAGATACAGTATATTATTACTGGATTGGGAGCAAGCATTAACGCTTAGGTGTACTCGAACAAATCAGAGCTCGAGATACGTCAACCGCTTGAATAACCTCCGCGGATTAGTGTGGTCATCTAAACAATTCCACGGTTTATTGTAACCCCAGAACCACAAATGCAACATTGCTAATGCTAGCCATTTACAAACCAATAAAACCTTTATTGAAGTCAACTGTGTTGAGTATATAGGCAATTGTTCGATTAAATTAATCCAATAATAAATCATGAACATGACATAAACAGTGCTAATGACATGCTGAAACCTAATGATAAAACTACATACTAGACAGATAGTAGAAACATCTACACATGTGACTAGTACTGCAAATAAGGAAATAATCAGGAGAGGGATAAACGTGTTGTACCCTCCGGTAGGCCAGTTGGCCGTAGCAGCAGCAGAGGCGGCAGCAGCAGCGGAGGCGGCAGCAGCAGCAGAGGCGTTGGCAGCCTCTTGACCGGCTGCGGCGGCGGCAGCAGCAGCCGTAGTGTCGTCGGTGTTCATGGTGATGATGAAGGCGCCGCGGCAGACGTAGAGGAAGTATGCGAAGTAGCCGACGTAGTGGATGAAGATTGGCGAGCAGTCGCGTAGGAGACGCTCCCCAAAAACCTAATCGCCCCTCTCCCGTACAGGAAACGGAGAGGCGGGGTTTCGGAGGCCTGCTCTCCCGTCGACCGTGTACGCGGCGGACGGGATGGGATCAACGAAGGCAGCAACAGCGAGGAGGAACGATGGTGGCGGCTGTGGGCGGATGATTCTGTTGTCAGGTGTATTTTCGGAGAGGAGCGACCTCTCCTTTTATGCACAGACGCGGGAGACAAAGGGTCCAGTCGAAACGCACGTAATGAATGATCGTTAAGACTGAAAACGCACGTACTTAAGAGCACTTAAGACACGACGTTTCAGCTAGCAATCAATCTCCATTACCGCAGAGCGTTTCGTGACCGTTGACATTTTATTCCTGCGTGACAAAAAGAATACATCGGCTCGGCGAGATTCCCGCAACCCGCGGCGCGGCGCGGCGCGTCGTGACGTGACGTGTCGTGACGAGGCGAGGCGAGGCGAGGCGTGGCGAGGCGGGCGGCGGAGGAGGAGGAGCGCGCGTGTGGTACACAGCCATTCTCCTCATACCTCATACCAACTCATACTAGTAGTAGAGTGCCTCAGTATATAAGCTGATGCACATCTCATCCAACTAGCGGTATGGGACTAAACTCCCACCACATGGCATGACAACATGGGCCTTAGGGATTTTCAGGAATTGATAATGGGCTAAAGGCCCAATATTTCAGCAAACTGTACTAGGGCATTTTATTATTATTAAAAGAAGAAATATTTGTGCAAACAGCTTCTCGTATGTTAAGGAAAAAACAGAAACTCCGCTGAATTCATTTGCATCGTCCCATGCTTGGGGGAGTAAAGAAGTGGAAGCGGTCGGTTTTGCGTCGGCGTCCGTCGCCCCCTCCTCCCCCGCGCGTCCGTCGCCCCCCGTGGCGGCGGCGCGCCTCCCTCCCTCCTCCGCCCAGCCCTCCCCCTCCTTGCTCCCTCCCGTCGCCGCCGCTGGCAGGGGCTGCCGGGCTTGGCCCGGTGGTAGCCGGCGGCGGCGGCCTGTCTTTCCCCATGCCGGTGGCGGGTGGAGGCGGGGCTCCAACTCCCCGGCGGTGGTGCTTCTCAGGCGACGGACGGCTTGCGGCGCTGGAGGTCGCTGGAGGCTGCGTGGTGGAAGACGGCGGCGGAGGCGCGGTCTCGAGGTCCTGCGCGCGGCAGTTCGTCGGGCGGCGGGGAGGCAGACTCGGTCCTGCGTGGCTGACCTCGAGCCTACGCGAGGCAGTGCGGCGGCCGGTGGTTCACTGCTCGGTGGGGCGGGGACGTCGAAGGATGTGGTGCGGCGGCAGTGCGTTCAGGGCTGGCGGCGCTGGCCCGCCCGGGCCCGATCTGGGCCAGTGAGGACCGATCTGGGCCTGGCGGGTTGAGCTGCCCCGGCCAGGACGCTTGGTGCTCTCCCTTGCCGACGTTCAGGGCTGGGGCGCCAGATCCAGGCCAGGTCGGCCCAGATCTGGTGGCAAGTTTAGGCTTTTGCAGGGCTACGAGTGGCAGGTTGCACGCGCGACCACTGGCAGGGACGGCGGCCGCAGGTGCGGGTGGTGCTGCTCATGGCGGCGCGGGCCTGCAGGCCCAGATCTGGGCCCATATGGACCCGATCTAGGTAGGCCGGGGCCCGGCCGGAGCAGGAGGACGCCGTGCTCATGGCAGGGAGGGCCTCGTGGGCTGGGTGGGCGCCGTGGTGCTCGCCCTGGTGGTGCGGGTTCGAAACGGCGGCGGTGAGATGCAACGGGTGGCGGGTTCGCGGGTGGTGCGGCTTGGCTGTGCCTCTGGGATGCGCTGCCTCGGCCTGCTGTGGAGGTGCCATGGCAAGGTTGGCGTGTGCTGCGAGTCGGATCTGGACCAGGTGGGCCCAGATCTGCCGGTGGCCGCGCGGATGTGTCCTCCCCGCGTCGGGTCCGCCCCTACACGTGCTGCTGCTCCGTAAGGAGCTCAGCGGCGGTGTTGTTCGGCCGTTTGGCGGCACACTGATCCGGTCCTGGGGGGTTCCCGGGGTGGGTTAGGTCGGCCGGGAGGTGGTGGCGCCTCCCCTTGGCGGCAGGGCCGTGGCTTCGCTGTTGCGGTCCTCTACTCACTGATGACGGAGAGCAGCTCGGACGAGGGGCGGCGGAGCCAACGGCATGTCTTCTGCAGCGCGACGGCGGGGGCTTCACGGACCTCTCGAGGCTGAGAGGCCCGGCCGGGCTTGTGGGCCCACAGGCCTGGTGTGCTCCTGCTGTGGCGTCCGGTCGGTTACCGTCTATGACGGTGGAGGTCGGTCCCTCCCGCACGTCGGCGATGCTGCAGCTCCTAGTCCCGGCTCTTCCTTTTCGGTGTGTAGGCTTCTCTTCTCTGGACCGTGGTGAGACATTGTGAGCGGCTTCGAGACTGTCTGGCGCTGGGTGGTGGGCGGTATGGTGGAGTGCTCCGGGGCGCCTGGGGTGGTGGGGGTCGGGAGAAATCCTAGTCGGCGCGGTGATGCCTGCGGGTGCCACCATCCTTCCTGAAGGGCGTCGGTGTTCCCCCTCTTCTCCCCGTCGTGTACCGGGGGAAACCCTTGGCAGCAGCGTCGTCATCGTCGCATCCCTTCCTGAAGGTGTTGTGTGGTACTGGCGCTTCGGAGCGCTAGGAGCTTGGTGGGGGCCTGGTGGACGCAGCAGTCTTGGAGTTTGCTCTTTGTTGTCGATCCGCCGTTGTCGGCATTTTTTGTCTTTTGCAATTTCTCTTTTCTTTTCTTTTGGGCGTGCTTGTGCTGTTTCCGTCACAGCACCTGTCGTTGTTGTATCGGTTGTGGTTGCTTTATTTATAAAGCGGGGCGAAAGCCTGTTTCGAGGAGGGTCCGAGTAAAAACATGTGCTCTGAATCCGGACAAGATTGCTACAATGCTATACTCTTTGTGTTTTCCTCTTCTGAATACACTATAACTTGTGAATAGGTCACCATTAATTAAAGGGATCCCTTGATTAAATGGAGCTTAAATTGAATGCTATGGAATCTTGTCAATGCTTACATTTACGATGGTGTTTAATTATGTTAAGGAAAAGAAAACCCGGTGTCCTACATTCCACGGGGTCAAATGTGTGCCCTGAATCCGGACAAGATGACTAAAACTCGTGAATAATTCACTATCCATAATGGAAGCTTAAATCCACACATATTGTCAATGCTTGTATTGGTTATTTTACACCAATTTGTTATCTCCAAAAGCTTAATACTATAGTAGTACATGCTAAGTCCTCTCCCAATGTTTTTCTCTTGACATAGTATAATAGGCAAATTGTGTTGAATATATAAGCAATTTAGCGTATAATTTAATCCACGAAATTAATAAACAATTCATGACTAGAATACCAAAAATTAAGCTAATCATGTGATCTACTAATACAGTAGATAACCACATTGAATTTAGAGCAAATATTACGAGCAAAAACTCTAGCAGTATCTCAAACAACACGTACAGTGCAACCGCTGCGGAACCGTTGACGTTCAGATTGTCGGCCAAATCGTCTATAGGGAGGCTGCCTACGTCGGGTAAGAAGTCGTCCTTGGGGAAGTAGTCACTACCAATAGTCGCTCGAGTGCGCTCTGCAAAAATCTGATCGACGCCCCTTCCCCTATAGGATCACAGGGTTACGAAAGCCAACTATCCCTTTAATCCGTGCACGTCGAAAGATGTGATGGAGAATACTTCGAAGACGGCGACACAATGTTCTGGAAATAGAACATGGAGAGACCATGTGTTGTGTGTGTGATGGATAGAGTTCGCCCAGACTGTATATATGCCGCTGGGCGGGTAGGATGTGGGCGCAACCGCACGTTTGAATCGGTAACAACCCCACGATCCCGAAAACAATCGTACTTAATGAGTTGAAACAGTTGAGTAATTAACACGTCCATTAATTATCAATTAACGACTCAAAATATAGGCATCATCTCAGCTCATTCCCGATATCCGAACGCATCGTGATCTGTCATGTCGTGACGAGGCTAGGCGTGTCGAGTAGGATGAGGAGTTCACGAGAGGCTTTCATGTTCTCATGCTCATATAAGTACTAGAACCTCGTATGGAGGTGATGGGCGTAAACATAATACGCTTAGGTTGAGCTCCAAGTGCAGAGTTTGTAGATGTAGAAGACTTGTTTTCCCCACAAGGGTGACTCGAGGGTTTATATCGAACTCTCGGGAACTGTGTGTAGAAGATTTACCCTCTTGTCCTTCTCTTGATTAGCTGCAAAATAAAACAAGATGTTTTGTGCCCCCAACCTCAACAAGTGGTTGTCAAGCACAAGGTGTGAGCAAAGAAATGTAAACAAAGTAAATGCAAAGCAAGAAATAAATATGCAATGGTGGTAAATAAATATCAAGGATGGCGTAAATAATAATGGATTATGTTTTTGTGTTTTGGGTGGTGTTTGCAAGATATAAAAGTGTTTTTGTATTTTTCGGATTTTTAAATGGCAGAAAATGTAAAGTGCTGATAAAGTGTTGGAAATGTGTTTCTTATGATTAAAAATGGACTGGGGTTCATGGTTTCACAAATGCACTCTCTCTTTTATATAGTGGTAGATAATGGAACATAGGAATTGACATATGAGATTGCAACAAGACAAGTTATTAATAATATGGGCATCACAGCCTAACATAGAGATCTTTTGGTTATTAATCTCTCTTATACTCCACCAAGATGCGAACTAAATCATAACAACTCAGTAATTAAGATAAACAGAGTATATCTTTAAGTTCAAAGACATGAAGTTTAAATAAGAACATGCTAGATCTAGTCATGGTGATAGTGGCAATGTCACCCACATATCCCCGGTAGCATGGTATTTCCTTTATCCCTAGTGAGGCAACAAAGTAAGGTAAAAACCAAGGTGGATCACGGTATTGTTGTCAACTTATCACAAAACCACCCCCCGTTACTCCAACTAATGCACACGTTCCCCCTCACACGTCCTCATACACATGTTGGATCAGAACACATAGACAAGAACGGGGTACATAATATGCATCTACTTTCATAACAAAGACATAATAATTGCAATCATCGTAACATATATCAACTTAAGAGATCCATCATAAAGGTATTACATATATGACCATAATCATGTTCAGCAGCTCATATGTCACTAATTAGTGAAGCTCAAGAGAGAGGAGAGATACATAAGTTACTTCCACAAACCCATAGTCCAGGGGTGGACTACCCCCTCTTCATCATGGAGACGGTGGAGAAGTCGTCGGAGAAGGTGGAGACCACACCGGCAGCGCCCCGCCGGAGTTTTCCCCCTCCAATCTGCAGCTCCAGGTCTCTGTTTCGTGGTTTCTGTGTTTCTGCGGCGCTCTCTCCGAAAGGGCTCAGGATACTATTTTTATAGGCGTTTTTAGGTCAAGACGAAGCCACGGGAACGAAGATCGACGGCATCGGAGGCTCGAGGGGGCAAAGAGGGTGCTCCACGCGGCCAAGGAATCTGGCCGCGTGGGCCTGATACGTCTCCAACGTATCTATAATTTCTTATGTTCAATGCTTATATTATACCAATTGCTACATGTTTTATATACACTTTATATGGTTTTTATGCATTTTCCGGGACTAACCTATTAACAAGATGCCACAGTGCCTGTTCCCTGTTTTCTGCTGTTTTTGGTTTCAGAAAAGTTGTTCTGAAAATATTCTCAGAATTGGACGAAACAAAAGGCAAATTTCCTATTTTTCTCGACACACGGAGTCCGAAGGAGAGACGAAGGGGGCCGAGGAGGCAGCCACACCATGTGGTGGCGCGGCTCCCCCTCTGGCCGCGCCACCGAGTGGTGTGGGCCCCTCGGGCGCCCACCGACGTCGCCCTTTCGCCCATATAATGCCCCCGACATGAAAACCCTAAAACAATCGTCGTTTTCCAGAGAAGAGTTCCGCTTCGCCGCCGCCATCGAAGACAAGTTTTGGGGGACAGAAGTCTCTGTTCCGGCACCCTGCCGGGACGGGGAATTGCCCCCGGAGTCATCTCCATCAACTCCACCGCCATCTTCATCGCCGCTGCTGACTCTCATGATGAGGAGGGAGTAGTTCTCCCCCGGGGCTGCGGGCTCTACCGGTAGCTATGTGGTTTATCTCTCTGTCCCATGGTGTGATCTTTATGTGATCATGAGCTTTGTAATCTAGTTGAATATGTGATGCTACTCTTTATCTATTATGCACTCTAGAGGTTACTTTAATATGAACTCCGGTGTTATTCACAGTTGTGAAGGTGACAGTGAGCGCACCGTGTGTGAGTCCTTTATGACGTTGTGGTGTGTGTTTACTCATACTTTGAGGGTGCTGTTATATCCCTACACAATGAATGGTGTTTATCATCCAACAAGAGAGTGTTTGAGAGTAGTGTTTATTTATTTAATTATGATGTCATTGTTGAGAGTGTACACTAGTGAAAGTATGATCCCTATGCCTTGTTTCTAAGCATTGAAACACCGTTTACAACAAGTTCTGCTACATGTTTGCTTGCTGCCATTTTTATTTCAGATTGCAATTACTACTTATAATCATCCATATTACTTGTATTTCACTATCTCTTCGCCGAACTAGTGCACCTATACATCTGACAAGTGTATTGGGTGTGTTGGGGACACAAGAGGCTTCTTGTATCTTAATTGCAGGGTTCCTTGAGAGGGATATCTTTGACCTCTACCTCCCTGAGTTCGATAAACCTTGGGTGATTCACTTAAGGGAAACTTGCTGCTGTCCTACAAACCTCTGCTCTTGGAGGCCCAACACTGTCTACGAGAATAGAAGCGTGCATAGACATCAAGCTATTTTCTGGCGCCGTTGCCGGGGAGGTAAGCGTTGGAAGGTATCTCCTTTAAATTCTGCAGTTATTACTTTTTGTTTCTTGTTTTTATTTCACTAGTTAGGCTAAATGGAAAACAACAAAAAAATTAGAGATCTCTATGAAGTTTATATTGCATTAGGACATGATACTTTTGAAGAGAAAATTAAAAAACCTATGGAAGTTAGTTTGCATAATAGTGGTAGTAATGTTATGAGTATAAATTCCATGGACACCATTATTGCTAAGGCTATGGAAAAGCCTAAGCTTGGGAAAGCTAGTTTATATAAAAATAATCTTTTTTGCTCCTCAGCTTTGGAGGAATTATTTTGCCTTGATAATGCTTTGCCTCCAATATGTGATAATTCTAATGATGCTTGTGATATTCTAAAGCCACCTGAAGAAATAGTGCCATTTAAAATACCTATGAAAATTATTGATCGTGTTATGGATAACCGCTATGTAGGGGATGGAACTGTCCATCCTGGTGATCATTTGCTATTCTTACATGAACTACGCGAGTTGTTCAAGTGTGCAGGTATTTCAATGGACAAAGTTAAGAAGAAATTATTTTCTATGTCACTTGGTGGAAGAGCTGCGCATTGGTATAAATTGTTGAAGAATAGGCACTCTCTTGGATAGGAAGAAATTGTATCTCTCTTTTATTCTAAATTTTATCCTCCAAGTGAGATTCATAAAGATCGGAATTCTATATATAATTTCTGGCCTCATGAAGGAGAAAGCATTGCTCAAGCCTGTGGAAGGCTGAAAATATTAATACCCAAATGTCCTAACCATGAGCTTACTGATAAAATAATTGTTAATAATTTTTATGCAAGACTTTCAGGACATTGCAAGGATTATCTAGATACCTGTTCAGAGGGCTCTTTCACAAGTAAGAAGGTTGAAGCTAGATGGGATCTTCTTGAAACAATTCGAAACAATGCTGAAGATTGGGAGAATGACAAAGGTAAAGAATCAGGTATAAACTATGAATATGATTGCATTAAGTCTTTCGTTGAAACTGCTGGTTTTCAAGAGCTTAGTGCTAAATATGGTCTTGATTCTCATATTATTGTTGATTGTTCTAGAACCTTTGCTTCTCATATTAATGTTCCTAAAGAAAATTGGGACGTGTATCATGAACCTTTCAAAGACACTTGCATGGAAAATGAAATTGTTGTTAATGATTGCAATAGACATGCTCAAACTCCTGAAAATACTATTTCTTATAAGCATGTTAATTTTTGTGGAATACATAGACCTTGTGGAATTAATCAAATTGAAGATGAATATTGTATCCATCATAGGAATGAAAATACTAGAGGTTGGTATAAGGTTCTAAGAGATCTTGGTGAAAAAAGTTTGTGCCACCTATCCTTTTATTTGTGAACTTTGCTATGAAGAGGGTCATTTCGAATTTCAATGCTCAGGTTCTAATAAGGATATTGTAGGAGACTTTTGTGATAACATGATCACTCCTAATCAACATGATGAACTTACATTATTTTTGGGGTGTGAAGAGTTATCAAGAAAAACTTCTTTGTTAAATATGAGTGTTATTGATATGAATGATGTGTTGCATGGATGTTATCTCTATTGTGTTAATAATTGCCATGCTAACACCTACATACAAAATATTATAAAGGATGAGACTTTACCAAAGTATGACAAGACTAATGTGTGTTTTGAGCTTATTAATGAAAGAGAGGAATTCCCCCAAGTTTCTTCCATTGTCTCTAATACTAAACCAGGTTATGTGGAGAAGCTTCCTTTCAAGCCTCTCCCTCCTAAAGAGGAAAAGAAGAAGAAAAAGGGAAAGAGGAAGAAGAAGAAGAGGAGTAAAAGGAGAGAGGAAACGGTATCTTCTCCCAAACTTGTTGCTCCTGTTACAATTAATACTTATAACTCTGAATTCGATGATTCTGAACTTGATGATGAACCTATGTCTGTTATTTATATTAGTAATCATGATTGGGAAAAGCACACTTCTTTTGATATTGAAGATCTCTGGGACACTAATTCTGAAAATGATGATGTTAATAATTGCTATACTATTAGTACTATCCATGTTTCTTCCCATGATGATATAGAAAGCTCTGAGCTTATGGATGAGGTGTTTGAAAATCCTTTTGCTACTAATGATTATATATTTGATACCTCTCCTTCTAGTAAAAATGATGATATGTTTACAAATGAACACACTTTGGAGGATAACTATTCTATTGCTTATGATGATACTATGCCTCCAGTCTTTGATAATTATAAAGAATACTATGACATAGGTTATAATTACAATTATCCTCTTAAAACTTGTCATAGTTATAGAGAAATTACTCAAACCAATCCTTTTAATATACAATTTGTCTATCATGTTCAAGTTCTTTATGATGATCCTGCTCCCCTTGTTATTAATGAGAAGAACTTTTCTTATGAGGGAAATAATGATACTTTTATGCATATGGATCATGATAAGAATGTTTCATGTGATAGTTATATTGTGGATTTTATCAATGATGCTACAGAAAGTTATTATGAGAGAGGAAAATACGGTTGTAAAAGTTTTCTAGTTACTAAAACACCTCTCTTTATGTTGGAAGTTTTGAAGTTGCATTTGTTTCATCTTTCTATGATAGTTGCTTTATGTTTCAATAATTTATCCTATTACAAGATTCCTTTGCATAGGAAGTGGGTTAGACTTAAATGTGTTTGATGTTTACCTCTTGATGCTCTCCTTTGTTTTTCAACTCTCGTTTTTATGAGAGCATCATAAAAATCTCCTTGCCTAGCTAAAAGGCTTTAAAGAAAAGCGCTTATGTGAGACAACCCATGTTTTATTTCTGTTATTTTTCTTTTATTTGAGTCAAGGAACATGCTCACCTCTGTAGCAATTCATTTGTATCTTTATTTTAATACATTGTTGTGTCAAGTTAAGCCTCTAGTAAAAAGTTGATGCTAGATTTGGATTCCTGCGCAGGAACAATTTTTTTGCTGTCCACCGTTTAATTCGTAAGAATTCACAGAAAAATCAAAATGACCTGGGATTTTTTGTGCGTGATCCTCAGATATGTATGCAACTTTCATTAGTTTTGAGTTTTCTGATTTGAGCAATTTAAGTGCCTCGAAAAAATTCGTCTTTATGGACTGTTCTGTTTTTGACAGATTCTGCCATTTTTTTGCAAATGCCTCTTTTGCTGTTTTTGAATGGATCTTTTTGTTCCATAAAGTATCAGTGACTGTAGCTAATATCCAGTAGCATTGGTAGCAATTGTGTCCATGCAGAATATAAGAATTTTTGATTATGCACTAACCCTCTAATGAAGTCTACTTTGAGTTTGGTGTAGAGGAAGTTTTCAAGGATCAAGAGAGAAGTATGATGTGATGTGATCAAGAAGATGAAAGAGCCTAAGCTTGGGGATGCCCCCGTGGGTCACCCAAGCATATTTCAAGAAGACTCAAGAGTCTAAGCTTGGGGATGCCCAAGGCATCCCCTTCTTCATCAACAAACTATCAGGTCCTCTCTAGTGAAACTATATTTTAATTCCGACACATTTTATGTGCTTTACTTGAAGCGTTTTTTTTTGTTATTTTCATTCTCTGAATAAAATGGATCCTAGGATTCCTTTGTGGGAGAGAGACACGCTCCGCTTTTTCTTATGAATACTCGTATTCTTCACTTATATTTGTTGAGTATTCTTCTATGTTACTTCAATACTATTAGCTCTTGTTTTTCATGCATCTCTTCTTGTTAGAGCTGTTAGTTTTCTTATGTCATACTCTCATATCTCATTGTTAAATACTTGGAGAGTTTATTTTTTAGATAAGTTGATTGGTGTTTGGTTAAGAACAGAAAATGTTAAATGTGGTAGATGGTATGATGAAATGATACATAATCTTGTAGATCATTAAATTGTGTCACTTGAATCATTGATGTTGTTTTGAGATATTAATATGCTTAATGGTAAAACATGATGGTTTAGTAAAGTGGAATGATTAATGGTTAGTCTAGAAAACTTGAAGCTGTGCCACACTTAAATATCCAGTTGATAGCATAATGATATATGACTTCTAATGTTAAAAACAACCGTAATGACTTTGTGTTATGCGCTACGGTCGGGGTCCCAACTGTGACTTGTTCATTTGCCACAGTCCCTCATGGAGTGATTTTCATTATGGCTTGTAAGATCATATTTCTAGTTGGAATCTTTTTGCTTGTGAGTTCTAAGCTGCGGTTTTCATGGCACTTCCACCACCATATTTGCTAGCCTCTTCGGTACTTTGCATTGCCCTTTCTCACATTGAGAGTTGGTGCATACTTCGCGGGTACATCCAAAACTCGTGGGAGATCTTCATCATGTTCTCCTACACATAAGCCAAATATCTTCCTCAAAACATCCACCATACCTACCTACTACAGCATTTTCATAGCTGTTCCGAAATATATTGCCATGCAACTTCCATCTTACATTACATGACTTGTTGTCATTTATCATTTATATATTGCCTTGCATGATTCTTTACAGCAGATGTGCAGTTTTACCCATGCTACGCTAGATCATTGCATATCCTGCTACACTGGCAGAGGCACCGTTTCATACACTATGTTTTATTCCTTATGAGTTACTTGTATCAAAAGTGTGTTGTCATATTAGAATGTTTGCCCCTAAAAGTGAAAAGAGCCATGGAGGCCATCAAAAAGAGAAACAGAAAAAGTAAAAATAAAAAAAAATAAAAAAAATAAAAAAAAGGGGACAACATTACTACTCTTTATCCACACTTGTGCTCATGTTATAGCACCTGTAGTATTCATATTCATCATTTGTGCTCATGTTTAGCACCTTTACTCCATATGAGAGAGTCTTCATGTTTTACTTGTATAACTATGTGGGGAACTTTACATTATAGAACTTGGCTTGTATATTCCAATGATAAGCCTCCTCAAAAGTGCTCTAGGTCTTCATGAGCAGGCAAGTTGGATGCACCGCCACTAGTTCCATTGGAGAGCTTTCATACACTTATAGCTCTATGTGCATCCGTTGTGTGGCAATCACTACTCCTTGCATAGCTTCGATTATAAGACTTCCTCTTGTCTAATGATCACTTTCAGCTTTGTGAGACTTTTTTCCGTTGACCTTCCAAACCCCCCTTATTATTATTTTAGCCACAACATCCTGGTGCCAGGAACCAACGCTGAACGCTTGCTTGTTTTTAAGTGAACAAATAGAGAGATGATTTTCTACGTGCATATTGTTATTGCTTGACTTGATTCTTTCACAAAGTTGTCATGAGTGTTGGATGCATTAGATGATTAAATTTTTGTTCTTGAAGCTTAAATCATCTTTAATATCTACTTTGCACGGTTGATTGTTCTCTAGTATTGATTCATTGAAAGTTTTACTTTGTTCTTCCTACTTGTTTACTCTTTACTCATTTGATATCAATATAAACTACAGCTCTTATTCATTTGATCTCAATTTACATGCATTACATTATTATATGATCAAGATTGTGTGAAAGCATGTCACTTCAGAAATTATTCTTATTATCGTTTTACCTACTCGGGACGAGTAGAACTAAGCTTGGGGATGCTTGATACGTCTCCAACGTATCTATAATTTCTTATGTTCCATGCTTATATTATACCAATTGCTACATGTTTTATATACACTTTATATGGTTTTTATGCATTTTCTGGGACTGACCTATTAACAAGATGCCACAGTGCCAGTTCCCTGTTTTCTGCTGTTTTTTGTTTCAGAAAAGTTGTTCTGGAAATATTCTCGGAATTGGACGAAACAAAAGGCAAAGTTCCTATTTTTCCCGACACGATACGGAGTCCGAAAGAGAGACGAAGGGGGCCGAGGAGGCAGCCACACCATGTGGTGGCGCAACTCCCCCTCTGGCCGCGCCACCATGTGGTGTGGGCCCCTCGGGCGCCCACCGACGTCGCCCTTTCGCCCATATAATGCCCCCGACATGAAAACCCTAAAACAATCGTCGTTTTCCAGAGAAGAGTTCCGCTGCGCCGCCGCCATCGAAGACACATTTCGGGGGACGGAAGTCTCTGTTCCGGCACCCTGCCGGGACGGGGAATTGCCCCCGAAGCCATCTCCATCAACTCCACCGCCATCTTCATCGCCGCTGCTGACTTCCATGATGAGGAGGGAGTAGTTCTCCCCCGGGGCTGCGGGCTCTACCTGTAGCTATGTGGTTTATCTCTCTCTCTCCCATGGTGTGATTTTTATGTGATCATGAGCTTTGTAATCTAGTTGAATATGTGATGTTACTCTTTATCTATTATGCACTCTAGAGGTTAGTTTAATATGAACTCCGGGGTTATTCACGGTTGTGAAGGTGACAGTGTGCTTACCGTGTGTGATTCCTTTATGACGATGTGGTGTTAGTTTACTCTGACTTTGGGGGTGCTCTTGTAGCCCTACGCAGTGAATGGTGTTTATCATCCAACAAGAGAGTGTTTGAGAGTAGTGTTTATTTATTTAACTATGATGTCATTGTTGAGAGTGTCCACTAGTGAAAGTATGATCCCTAGGCCTTGTTTCTAAGCATTGAAACACCGTTTACAACAAGTTCTGCTACATGTTTGCTTGCTGCCATTTTTATTTCAGATTGCAATTACTACTTATAATCATCCATATTACTTGTATTTCACTATCTCTTCGCCGAACTAGTGCACCTATACATCTGACAAGTGTATTGGGTGTGTTGGGGACACAAGAGACTTCTTGTATCTTAATTGCAGAGTTGCTTGAGAGGGATATCTTTGACCTCTACCTCCGTGAGTTCGATAAACCTTGGGTGATTCACTTAAGGGAAACTTGCTGCTGTCCTACAAACCTCTGCTCTTGGAGGCCCAACACTGTCTACGAGAATAGAAGCGTGCGTAGACATCAGGGCCCACCTCTTTTGGCCCTCGGGTTTCCACTTTTGTTGATCCTTCGCTCCTACGCTTTGTTCCTTCCAAAAACTGATGTTCGCGAAGTTTCAGGTCATTTGGACGTCGTTTGGGTCCCTGAAACATCAAAATATAGAAAAAGGGGTTTTCTGACAGTGCAGGGTTAATTCGAAATAAATAGGGAAAGTGTGAAATATTCCCAAAATCATTATAAAACATTGATATAACCCTTATATGATGCAAATATGGATGAAATATGAGTAATACAATGCAAAGTTCATGTATGCATTCTACATGCATCAGGAGGTAACACCCATAGTCCTGCAAGATCTCACTATGAGAGGGTAGCTCGGGCTACAATGGTGCTCCCGGAGCTGTATCTGTTCTATTGGGAAGAACAAAGTAAAGTCTGAACCCTTACTACGGGGTAATGGTTGATACGTGTATTTTATATCATCATTTATACAACTTATATCATCATATTAGAATGTTATTGGAACTATTATATCAATGTTTTACATGTTTTAGATGATTTTGGGGACTTTCATACAAAGTCCCTATTTTTGGTATTTAATATCTGGGAGGCAGAAAACCACCCTTTTCTTGTTTTTATTGTTTCAGGAGCTACAGGAACCCAAATGGAAAAAGGAAAGTTGCAATCGTTTTTGCATCAGGAGAACCAGAGGGGGCAAAAGATCGAAGAGGGAAGAGCCACGTGGCCAGATTCCTTGGCCGCGTGGGCCCACCAACTTGAGCCTCGGGCACTTCCTCGCCTAGGGCTTTTTATCACGCACTCCGTCTTCTCCGAAAACCTACGCCCTAATTTTTACCCAGACCATCTGAGGCCACGGCGGCGGCGAAACTCCTGATTCCCTCCGAGGGGGGTCAGATCCTGCTGCTCCGGAGCTCCGGAGAAGGGGGAAATCATCGTCACCGTCACCACCTCTCCTCCTAGGCGTGGGAGGAGGCCTCTCCATCATCACCATCACCAAGACCAGCACCATCTCCATCATCATCTCCGTGATCCACTCCGTTCCCCTCGTAGTTTGAGAGTTGCTACACCCTAGATACTTGTTTTGTGCTACTATTCATGTTTGTGATTGAACACTTGTCATTATTTGGTGCTGAAGTTATATTTTCAGATTGTGTTGTACCACTTATGCCACTGAATATGATCATGTTTGCACGTTGTGAGTAGTTCCCGTATGTTCCTGAGGGCATAGGATGAATTGGCAATGATTTATATATGACATGTGTTGGTATTTTGTCTAGGGTTTATCTTTTTATGTGATTCTATGATGGTGTTGTGCGAACGTCGACTGCACAACACTTCACCTATATGGGCTCATAGGAGAACACCGTAGTATAATGAAATGAGGAAGACTTGGGAGGACAAGAAACCTGAGAATGAGTCATGAAGTTATTATTATGGGGTATTAATATCGGGGACCTTAGAGTGCAATGCTATGGTGAGACATTATGTCTTAATAATTCTTGTGCAGTCATTTGCTTGGCCACATGCATGATCCATCATAAGAGGGTTTAGTTTATTTGTTTAGCTTTACCTAAGTTGTGGCTCCGTCCTAAACAAGATTAAAACTTGACAAGATATTCAACGTGTTGTTTAATAAATCTATATGCCTAGTTATATCCATGCCGCTTGATACGTCCAAAACGTATCCACTTTCCCGAACACTTTTGTTATTGTTTTACCTCTAATTTGTGTGTTTTGAATGCAACTAACATGGACTAACGCTGTTTTCAGCAGAATTGCCCTGGTGTCTTATTTTTGTGCAGAAATTCAACTTTAGGGAAAAATACCAGAAATAATGCCAAAGCCCCTATTTTGCCCGAAGACCCACGGAGCCAGAAGACCTGACGGAGGGGGGCCACGAGCCAGCCAGATGAGGTGCTGGCGCGGCAAGCCCCTGGCCGCGCCAGCACCCCATGAGGCCGACTCGGTCGCCTCCTCGCGCCCCCCTCTCGGATATAAACTCCCTCAGACCTAAAAACGAGAGGGCCCTGAGCACTTTTCCCAGAAACACATCCGTGCGCCGCCGCCACTTCGAAACTCAATTCGGGGACCAGAAGTCTCTGTTCCGGCACTCCGCCGGGACGGGGAATCGAAGGGGATCATCGCCATCGTCATCACCAACGCCTCTCCATCAACCATCATCGTTTCCCCCATCCATGTGTGAGTAATTCCCCGCTGTAGGCTTGAGGGGATGGTAGGGATTGGATGAGATCGTTCATGTAATAGCTGTAATATCATTAGGGCATGGTGCATAGTATCCGTTATCGGTGTTTTACGTCATTGTTGCAACTTGTTATGCTTAATGCTTGACACTAGGGCCCGAGTGCCATGATTTCAGATCTGAACATGTTATTGTATCATGAGGATAATCAATGTTTTAGATCATATCTATGAGTTTGAAGGGGATCGCAGGCAGAAAACAAAAATTTTCCTAACATCGATAACCTTAAACTAGCCAGAATCTATACTATGCAGATATAGTAGTACGCAGGGGGTCCGGTATACATACCCTTGTAGACCGAAAAGCGAGATTACGCTCCCGCACAAGCGTTGCTGACGTAGACGCCGTAGCCGACCTCAAGGTCGCGAAGAACTTGGCGCGACGAAGAAGACGATGATGCGGCGATTTCGATGAAACCGACGACGACCTCGAGGCCGTGTGGAGGAAGCAGACCTCCAGCACCACTAGCGTGGCACCTCGCAGGGCGTTACACACATACGGTGAAGCCGACGAACTCCGGGCCCGATCCAGGGACGAGCAGCGGAAGACTGGGACCGGAAGACCAGCAGCGCGGCGGCGTGCATATGGTGGAGAAAACTTATCCTTGGCGCAACTCCAAACTTGGGAGTCACGGGATCCAAGGAGAGAGAGAGAGAGAATTGGTTGTGTCTTTAAAGGCCAGGGGTACCCATGTATATATAGGAGCCCGGGGGGCTGCCCAACCTGCCAGGCTGGCGGTGTGGGACTAAACCCACACCCCAGCCGGCCAAGGTGGTGCGCCGGCCCTAGGTGGGCCCCACTTCGCCCACCTAGGCCGGCCCCTCCCCCATGCGCACCAAGGAGGGGGGCTTCCCCCCCTCATGGGCCTTCTTTCCACCAGAAGGCCCATTTAAGGTATTCAGCCTTTAAAAATTCAGAAAAATTAAAATAAAATATATTTAACTATTAATTACACTAATTAATATTAAATACATATTACATAATTTATTCTGGCTCCGAAAACTATTTCGTCGCTGCCCGATCTCCATCGGAACTTTCCCGGGACGTTCCCGGTGCTCTCTTTTCCTATTTTTCTCTTCCGGTAAAATGTCGACTCCCCTTAAGCGTGTTACCCTAGCGGTTCGATTATCTCACCAGACATGATCGAGACTCCTCTCCGATCAATGACTAATTCGTGGACCTTGGATACCCAGAATTAATCCCTGCGAGATAACGAATACTTTTCCTATCGAACCTAGACGTCCGAATCTTAAACCTTTTGCCATGCGATACTTAGCGTGTCCGAGACTCGTTCATAGATATCTCCATACCTAGCTTGATCTCGTTACCGACGTTGCTAACTTCTACTCGTCCATGATCTTATGTCCTGGTGACCTAGTCACACGCTTGCAAGCTCGTTTGACATAATCTCACCGAGTGGGCCCTAGAGTATCTATCCTGCTATGCGGACTGGCAAATCCCGCTCTTGATCCCTCGTCTCAACATACTCCTTTCCGACACCCGAGAGGGACACCTTTATTGTCACACTTTGTAAGATATGACGTTTGATGCAATCAAAGTGTCTTTCAGGAATAGCAATAAGAGTAGATCTCACGGTCAAAGGCGTAATGACTACGTCCTACAAATATTGGGTATGTCCATCACGTCATTCTCCCAATGACATGACTCCATTGTCAACTGACATAAATGTCAGATGATCGGGAAACCTCGATCATCAATTGCACAATGAACTAGTTAGATAGAGGCTACTAGGGACCTGGTTGTTTATCTACCACACGTGTATTAATGTTTCCGCTTAATACAGTTATAGCATGGTATAAAACATATAATGAACAATTGAGATATGACGAATAAACTATATTTATTAAGTGCCTCTAGGGCATATCTCCTTCAGTCTCCCACTTGCACTAGAGTAACACTTAATCTAGTTTACAACTTGGTAAAAGCTCAACACCCATAGCAACTTGGTGC
Organism: Poa annua; assembly: GCA_026929855.1. NCBI lineage: Eukaryota > Viridiplantae > Streptophyta > Magnoliopsida > Poales > Poaceae > Poa > Poa annua. Next base: position 93,473,673 of record CM049437.1, read on the forward strand.
ATGCTTGCTTTGTGGAAGAGGAATACAGTCAACAGATCTCACACATTGAGATCTGTATGTGCTTTGCAACACTTCTATGTCAACCAGTTTGACATCATCCCGCATCTTACGATGACGGTGAAATATATCTTAGTCGATGGAGTGAGACTCAGTCCAATCACACTTGCTACTTCTGAAGTTGCCATATATTTCTATACCTATCATGTAGATTATGCGACAGTGCATTCATATGCTACTTCGCAAGCTAACCATGTCTTTCTTCAAAACAAAGGCCATCTCCTATATGAGATTTCTAGTCGTATGGGTCAGTGTCATAACTTGCATCATCGTAACCGATTTACGGCAAGTTGTCTTACCACTCTTACCCTTTACCAGAAAATATATCTTCAGTTCTCACAGACACTGAAGAATATACTTAACGTTTGTTCATTGATCCACACAAGGATCACTCTAGAACCCGTTCTTCAACCAAGAACGTGGGTCACACCAAGTCGAGCTTTCAGTCTGATAGAATCTACGTCTGAGGCATAGAGGATGTCGAACATCATTTTTCTTTCATCAGCTATCACTGAAAATGCCAAGATAAACTTAATATTTTACCTAGTCATACAAGCAAGAACCTCTTTCTTCGCTTGTTCTATTCTGAAACACTTCAGAATCTTAACCTAGGAAAATATTCCGACCTAATGTTATTAAGCCCCTTCTGATCTATACAATTATAGATCGAATGCCTAATACTCCTAACTTCATTCATAGAAAATTTAATCACTTAAATAATCCTTTATACTTTGCTAGAGGATCTGTATCATTCTCAATATGTCGTTACATAAAATCAGGAATGACACTTAGCTCCCACTTAAATACGCCATCCGTATATAAGACCAAGGAATTTCTTTTAGCTCCCACTCAAATATGCCATTCACATATGAGATCAAGAAAGCTACTTAGCTCCCACTCACTTCTTTGCAAATGCAAGTTTCTTCAACTATTTTGGACAACTCCAAAATCCTTTGATCACATCATCAAAGTGAAGATTCCAGCTCCGATATGCTTGCTTCAGCCCATGAATGGACAGCTGAAGTTTGCATACATGTTTAGCATCCTCAGGATCACCAAACCATTTCATTGTACTAATTACAACTCTTTCTTAATGATACCATTAAGAAACATGGTTTCCTTATCCATCTATCAATTTCTCAATTTGAAATTGTAGTAATTGCTAAACGACCCCGAATAGATTTAGGCTTCGCCACTTGAGACAAAATCTCGTTGTGGTCAACTTTTGAATTTGTCGGAACTGTTTCACGACAAATCGATCCTTATCAGCGTCTATTCTTTCATAAAATTCCATATTCCATTAACAGCCTAGATGCCATCAAGAAGATCTCCCAAGTCATTACCTGGTAATCGTATATGGATTTTATCTCGGATCATATATGGCTCATAGCCATTTCTCGGACTTAGGTCTACCATCTCTTCTTCGTAGTTCGTAGGTCTGTCATATTCCATTAACATGACCTTCATAACAAGATTGTGGTACCACACAGTGTGAAACACAACCTCGTACGCCTACGTTCTCAGTATGAGCTCAGAGCATCATGATCTTTATCATCAGCTTCTTTCAAGTTGAGGAGCATGACACCGGAAACACTTTCCGTTGCGCCACTCTGATGTCTGGAGAGGAAGTTCATTAACTTCGTCTTTCTCTACTTTCTTTCCCACTTATACCCTTGGACAAGAAACTATTTCTTTTGCAAGGTATATTCCGGCAACGTTTTTGCCTATGTCGTGAGACATGTACCTAACTAATTCTTTAGGTACGGTACACTACAAAGATTTATCCATTTTAGGTTTGATCACATCGAAACACTAAATTGCTGAAACGACAATCTAGGCTAAAAGCCATGCCATCACTCATATGGTATTGTCTCCATGGATTTAAATGGTTTCCCTATTATCTAACGTGAATGTTATGTTTCTACCATACGACTCCAATGATCACAATAATTCGGTAAGAGATTTATTTGCCACACACTATCTGATAGGGTGCGATTACGACGTCCTAACATACCATGACACTATGGTATTCCATGCGACGTAATTTGTGGAACTCTTCTCACAAGTCTTCCAATGATATGCCAACATTATAACTCAATTCTTTATTTCCTCGATCTGTATCGCAGGAATTTGATTTTCTTGTTAAATTTATTTTCCTACTTCACTCTGAACTTGTTTGATCGAATCAAAATCTTCAGACCAACATTTCCTAAGTGGATATCCGTATATCTACTCGGAATATTCATGAAGTCTAGGAAACAAAGACTTCCACTATACGTTAAAGTACTTCATTGATTCACATACACCCACATGCATGATTCTCAACAAGTTATACTCAAACGTTCATTGAAGCTTACGAAATAAAGATCTCCACTACACGTTAATTACTTCATTGATCCACATACATCAAAATGCATGATTATCAATAAGTTATATGCCCGTTTTCCGAAAACGGTGTCTTAGTTATCTTGCAAGTGTCAAAAGATCAAATCTAAAGACTTGTAGATCCATCCGTATGGAGCTTGTTCATTGACTATAACATTGACATGACTTAAACGGTAGTGCCACACGAATGTGGTGTCTTTATTAAGTTTGTATCCTTTGGCATTAATATTATGAATGTGGGAGCTTCTACCATCTAAATTCAAATCGACATATGATCATTACTTCATAAATATAGGACAACGATTTTGTCACTAACATATATGAACAATTGTCTTGCTAGAGAAGACACACTTATAACGATCATACTAACAGGCGATCATAAAAGAATTTATTCAAATGGTAGATCTAGAGGGAGAGTGTTTGTGGCCGTCACAACATTTTGTCTGCCATCATCAACACACATTGTCACCTCATCCTTCCAAGCTACTCAAGCAGTAAATCTGGTTTTCATAAAACATGACTAGTATCAAAAACTTAGTCACTACTGCGAGTACTTGCTTAGGTAAAAACATTCATAACGTGTATGTCATATATACACCATCATCATTGATGACTTCTCGGCGATCTGTTTCATCTTCTTGATTCTTCCAACGCAATCAAGAACCATGAAGGTGAACGATTCCCCTTGCATGACATAGTCTATGACAAAGCATTTGCACCTGGCAACGTCGTCTGTCATCCAGTGATCGAGCTGAGCGAGGCGTCTCAATGTCATCAAATATGACCAATGTCATCGAGTATGACCAGTGTCATCAATTATGACTGCCACGTGCTCCTTCAATGCGTGTATTCTCTTCCATCTTGGTTGAGAAGAAAAACAGTCAACATACTGTTAAACTTTATCAACCCAACTTTAGGTGTATCTCGAGTTTAGCGATCATCTCATATGTTCGCGATCTAACAACTCGTACCCACCATTAATTATCTATGGCAGAGATCATAGCATACACTGGACTATGATGATATTACCCGCACAAAACTTGATAATCCAAATTATCCTTTTGTTAGCGGAATCTCCGGGCTTATCTCCTAGCGGGTATTGTATCATAAAGAGCTAATGGTTTAAACAAGGAGTATCCTCAAGCTAAAGTATAAAACTATGAAGTTTGGACCCAACCTTTTAAGTTTCTCAATCGCAGGATTGCGCCTAATTTTTAAAGAAGGCTATTACACTGGTTAATATCTACAAAGGTTTTGCAAAACATAAAGACTTTGTTCATTATAAAATAGGGTTCAAGTTTTAATAAAATAAAACTACCAGAACTCCCACTCAAAACGAATATCCCTCTAATCGTTTTAGTGATTACACGACCCTCATCCATTATGCAACCCCTCATCGTCAGAGCCGGCAACATAACTTCAAAGGTAGACATCGACATGTCAATCACAACAATTTTGTGACTCATGCTTAACCTTTCGGTCACCTTCTTCCGAGGCCATGTCTGTACATGCTAGGCTCGCCATAATAACCTTCAACGTAAATGCGCGTGCAACATGGCTTACACCCACTGTATGCGAACGACGATATGTCTGACACCCGATCATCACGGCCTGCCTCATAACGTAGAACTTTCTTGGTGGTGCACGTCGAAGGGAGAACACAAATGGTATTTTGGAGGGATCATCTTATATTACTACCGCCGTGTATATAGTATATATATATTCACACAATATAAGATGCACACAAAACATCAAAATGTAATGCGACGTGATATGGTCCTTGCGCCGGTGGTCTCCTTCGCGCCCACAGTTTATAAACAATTTAATAAACCTACCTTGACCATATCACATTGCCCCTGCAAAATATAGTTAGACGCCTCTACTTTATCTTTTGCATATTTTACGTGGCTTGGGGCTGTCGTAAATAGAACCGCTTCATACCTACGAACCTATGACCACAACAACGATCAAATAATTGCATATTTATTCATCCCTTTCGGGCCCTCCATTGAAAATGCAAAGCCAACTAAAGAGAGAGAGACAGACACCCGCCAGCCACATATACGGAACCAGCCGTATGTCAGTTGTGGAACCAGTCTCGCGTAAGCGTACGCGTAAGGTCGGTCCGGGCCGCTTCATCAACTCGATGCTGCCGGCAGTGCAAGTGCACGCGAGAGGGTAGCAAATAATAAGATCGATGTCCCCGTGAAAAACACGGGTGCAGCTAGCGCACAGCTATATCCACGCATAGATCGGCTCTGATACCACTGAAGGGGATCGCAGGCAGAAAACAAAAAATTTCCTAACATCGATAACCTTAAACTAGCCAGAATCTATACTATGCAGATATAGTAGTACGCAGGGGGTCCGGTATACATACCCTTGTAGACCGAAAAGCGGGGATTACGCTCCCGCACAAGCGTTGCTGACGTAGACGCCGTAGCCGACCTCAAGGTCGCGGAGAACTTGGCGCGACGAAGAAGACGATGATGCGGCGATTTCGATGAAACCGACGACGACCTCGAGGCCGTGTGGAGGAAGCAGACCTCCAGCACCACTAGCGTGGCACCTCGCAGGGCCTTACACACATACGGTGAAGCCGACGAACTCCGGGCCCGATCCAGGGACGAGCAGCGGAAGACTGGGACCGGAAGACCAGCAGCGCGGCGGCGTGCGTATGGTGGAGAAAACTTATCCTTGGCGCAACTCCAAACTTAGGAGTCACGGGATCCAAGGAGAGCGAGAGAGAATTGGTTGTGTCTTTAAAGGCCAGGGGTACCCATGTATATATAGGAGCCCGGGGGGCTGCCCAACCTGCCAGGCTGGCGGTGTGGGACTAAACCCACACCCCAGCCGGCCAAGGTGGTGCGCCGGCCCTAGGTGGGCCCCACTTGGCCCACCTAGGCCGGCCCCTCCCCCATGCGCACCAAGGAGGGGGGCTTCCCCCCCTCATGGGCCTTCTTTCCACCAGAAGGCCCATTTAAGGTATTCAGCCTTTAAAAATTCAGAAAAATTAAAATAAAATATATTTAACTATTAATTACACTAATTAATATTAAATACATATTACATAATTTATTCTGGCTCCGAAAACTATTTCGTCGCTGCCCGATCTCCATCGGAACTTTCCCGGGACGTTCCCGGTGCTCTCTTTTCCTATTTTTCTCTTCCGGTAAAATGTCGACTCCCCTTAAGCGTGTTACCCTAGCGGTTCGATTATCTCACCAGACATGATCGAGACTCCTCTCCGATCAATGACTAATTCGTGGATTTTGGATACCCAGAATTAATCCCTGCGAGATAACGAATACTTTTCCTATCGAAGCTGGACGTCCGAGTCTTAAACCTTTTGCCATGCGATACTTAGCGTGTCCGAGACTCGTTCATAGATATCTCCATACCTAGCTTGATCTCGTTACCGACGCTGCTAACTTCTACTCGTCCATGATCTTATGTCCTGGTGACCTAGTCACACGCTTGCAAGCTCGTTTGACATAATCTCACCGAGTGGGCCCTAGAGTATCTATCCTGCTATGCGGACTGGCAAATCCCGCTCTTGATCCCCCGTCTCAACATACTCCTTTCCGACACCCGAGAGGGACACCTTTATTGTCACACTTTGTAAGATATGACGTTTGATGCAATCAAAGTGTCTTTCAGGAATAGCAATAAGAGTAGATCTCACGGTCAAAGGCATAATGACTACGTCCTACAAATATTGGGTATGTCCATCACGTCATTCTCCCAATGACATGACTCCATTGTCAACTGACATAAATGTCACATGATCGGGAAACCTCGATCATCAATTGCACAATGAACTAGTTAGATAGAGGCTACTAGGGACCTGGTTGTTTATCTACCACACGTGTATTAATGTTTCCGCTTAATACAGTTATAGCATGGTATAAAACATATAATGAACAATTGAGATATGACGAATAAACTATATTTATTAAGTGCCTCTAGGGCATATCTCCTTCAGAGTTGTATACACATATTATTGTCCGGAACCGAAGGCCCCAAAGTGACAATAATTGGGACAGCCAGAGGGGATGGCTGTGATGTGAGGATCACGTGTGTTCACGGAATGTTAATGCTTTGCTCCGGTACTTTATTAAAAGGAGTACCTTAATTACCAGTAGATTCCCTTGAGGCCCCGCTGCAAACGGGCTGGTAGGACAAAAGATGATGTGCAAGTTTCTCATTGCGAGCACGCACAACTAAATTGGAAACATGCCTATGGTTAATAAATACTTGGATACTTTATCTTATTTATCTGCAAATTCCTATGTCTTGATATTATATGAATTATCTTATCCATGCAACGCCCGTTCATCCGTCCCTGTGCCTACAGTATTTTAATCCTGCTGTCTACTATAATCAATGCTGCTGTCTTTCTTTCACTGATGTTGTTATTTCACTACTGTCACTACTATAAAACTGTTGCTACTGATAATCTGTCTCGAGCAAGTCTATTCACAGGTGCAGCTGAACTGACAATTCATCTGTTAAGCCTTATAAATATTCTTTGGCTTCCCTTGTGTCGAATCAATAAATTTGGGTTTTACTTCCCTCGAAGACTGTTGCGATCCCCTATACTTGTGGGTCATCACCGCCCTCGGGAACGTTTTCCAAATATAAGACACACATTACTTGAGCCTGTCCTCTTACCAAATAGAGGATTGGGCTTTTTTCTCATTGAGAGCTTTCAACTGCTACTATTTACTTTCTGCACTTTTATTTTATTTTGCAACCATACAACAAAAAAACCCCAAAAACACTTGCATCTTTCATTGTTTTATCTATCATTCTTACTAACCAATACCTTCAGATCCTCGTGGGTTCGACAACCTTTTCTATTCGAAAGGTACTACAATTGATTTCCTGCACTTGGGAGTCATCAACGGTCCACCTTATATAGGTCTGGTGGACCAGGTAGAATTACATTGTACCGGGTCGTATTTCCGGTTGTCGGGTGCCTCTTCCAGGTGTCGGGTGCCCGTGGACACTGTAGACTACTAATCAATAGTTCTGGGTCTGACTGACTAGACCCGTCACTGTGGATGACACCAGCCACGCCGATCAACGACGTGGTAGGTAGGTTTATGTCTTGTCGAATAGTGTAGTCTGTCCACAGCATGTCCGCTGACGTCGATAGTTGACTTGGATGAGCCGGAGGGCAGTAGGCCCATGATGCCTGGTCCCCCGGCATGATACCCGTGGAAGGCGTGTCAGAGCACAAGCCGACATCCCCGGCTCCGGCTCCAACAGCTGCAGCTAGCCGTCTGAAGGCCCAGCATGTTTGCAGTTTTTCCGGGTGGTTTTTGGACCCCTTTCCTATATCCCTGACAGAGATAGTGCTGGTATGGAGGCGGTGCTCCACCTCAAGCGGCTTCCTGGGAGGAGGAAAATTTGTGGTGATCTAGGTTTCCTCCCTTTATACAGATTCTTGGACTCCTGTCACCAGTTTAGGTTTTTAGTAAAACGGGGCTGCAACCGCGTCTAAACTCGGATTGGGTTGATTTCGGGCTTGAATTTAATGTGTGGAAAATTGCAGCAAACTTTGTCACAGGTGTTAAATTTGCATTTGACGTCATGTCGTGTTTGGGTTGCTGCGAGGCCATCTTTAAAAACTGTGTGGTGGGGACATATTTCAGAAATCAGAGTCGACCTCCAACAAGGCTCCTTTTGCGTTTTTGTCAACTTCCAAATAATTTCTACACATTAAAGTGTAAAAAAGAACATTGTGTACTTTTGTAACTATTTATAGGTTAGTCCAATAAATGCACTAAAAGTGATATAATAGTGCAATAAAAACATGTCGCATTGGTCTAAAATAAGAATTGAACATCAAAAGTTATAGATACATTTACAACGTATCACCGATACACATGGATCCCACACAGTTCGGGTCCGTGTTCACGTACATCTCTGTCTGATACCTCGATGTCAGACCTGAACCATGAACTTTCCCACACCGGTCCAAGAGATGTTGTAGACGGATCCACATGTCAAGACAAGACAATCTCGTTTAAGCACGTGTACTCAAAAAATGGGACCACCTATGAACCGTGAAACCAAAATTTTGTGCACGCAGATCTAGAGAAATTATATTTGAGCAAAACCTTAATTTGTTAAATGAAAAAAAAATTGTAGTTTCCTATTCACCTCTCCCCCTCTAGCCAATCTACTGGATCCTTTCAGCCTTTAAGATGGTGCTGACAAAGAGTTTAAATGGAGATGTAAATATTTAGTGCACATATATCTTCACGAAATTAGAGTATATAATACTGAGTTGGCTACATTTTATTGCATTTAATAGTTACTTAATGCACTAAGATTCTACCATTACTAGCTGCTTATTTACAGTAATTTATTATGAATTCATAGGCATGATATAAAATTTTGTTTTGTAGTTATTTAATGCACCAAAAATATTGATATAAATAGGACATAATTGGAGAATATAATTATGAGTTATGTTTCAATATACAGGAAGATTTAGCAGTCAATTAATGCCCATGACTGTACGTTGGGAAATTAGACAGTCTTAGGTTACATGGGTTCTACTTCTATATATTGAACATGACCAAAAAGAAATCAGCATTCATCTCTCCAGCTAGGCTCCTCCTAAACAAGACACTCAACAATGGTGCTTCGTCCCCTCTCCACCTCTACATTTTTCATCATATTTCTCATCGTTTATTCTGCCTCCCTCGCTACCTCAGACTACGATTGTAGCAAGTCCTTGGGCAGGGTTACGATATTTTGCAAGGCAGAGCTAGAAAGGGTTATTTCTACAGGTGACAAAAGCCTTATTGCGAATGACTGTTGCTTACAACTTGTTTGTATCAATGAAGCCACATGTGCCCCCCTGGTCCACTGGATATGTTTGGATAAGACTCATGAATGTCTACGGCCGCCTTCCATGCCATAGATGTCTATAGGATCACCTAGGAGACATGTACCTCCTCTACATGTAGTAGGAGGATAATATACTAAATAATCAACATCTGCATGTGCATGCTTGCATTTTTGTAATGCACTTCTTCACCTATCTATATAACCAACCAGTGCATCACAAACTATTTATGACAATAAAAAATTATTAGCTTTCTGTAATGTCAAAATTGATTTTCCATACATGATAATCGTATATACTTTGATAAACCTTGGTGACTTGGTTCACATATCTTCACATTTTCCGTTATACGAAATATGGTTTCGTATAAAATAATCATTCACTACAACACATTCGTTAATTTACCATCGATTTCTAGCCACGGGTAGCGTATCTGTGGTTGATCACGACTTGTTATGACGCTTTCAGTATTTCCCGTCACAAATCCATGAAAGGCCCGCCCAGCCACAAGAAACTTAGACGGAAAGGCACCTAAATGTCATGATCTGTGCGCCTTCCATCACAGGCTACTTGGCGGGCTGAACAAAACTAGTTCGGACACAAACCATCATAGGCAACTGGGTTTCGATAGTCAACACACATGGACGCCACCCAGTTTGGGTCCGTGCTCACGTACACCTTGCTGTCAGACCTGGACCCACATTTTCCCACACTGGTCCAAGAGATGTTGTAGACGGGCCCACATGTCAGGGCAAGACAACCTCTGTTCCGCATGTGTACTGGAATAGTAAAAAATGGACCACTTGTGAGCCACGGAACACAAAATTTGCGCACACATATCTAGATAATTTTTATTTGAGCTAAGCCTTAATTTTTTGAAATAAAAAAATCGTAGTTGCCTATTCACCCATCCCCCTCTAGCTAACCCACTTGATGAACAATTAAACGTTGCGCCTCGGGTAGGTTTGGTTAGAGATATCACCACTGAAAATGTTGAAGAAGGTCATATAGTATTTTATAAGGATGCTTCAAATCTTGTCAAACGAAAGAAAAATGGTACGAACATTGGTACCTCTGTTGTTTCTTTTAAGATAGGTGATCATTGCTATTATGGTTTATGTGATATTGGTGATAGTTCTAGTGGTATGCCTTTTGCACTCTATCAAGAAAATAAGCACGAGATTGGTCCTTGTGAGATCGAAGATATTTATGTGGTTATTCAACTTGCTAATAGAGAGACTGTCTCTCTAGTAGGTATTGTTAGAGATGTAAAGTTTTTTGTGGTAAGACAAAATATCTGCTGATTTTGTTGTACTTGGTTCAAATGCAGATAAATCTTGTCCCATTATATTTGGTAGACCTTTCTTGAATACATGTGGTGTTGTTATAGATTGTAAGAAATAAATGATATATGTAAATTTAATGGTGAACCTTACGAGTAATTTTTCCAACTTTACTAGACAACGTCATGAAAAGGAATTACGTAAGTAATGACGATTTTAATATTGAAATAGTTGCTTCTATTGTTGTGCTTCCTCGCTCTCCATACTGGATGGAGGACATTTCATCTAGGATGGGCTACATATGGTAAGGTTCTGCTCACATGTATGATGTATCCTTCTGAGGGAATCCCTACCAGTGCAATTATTCTGAGGGTCCTCCGGAACAAGATGCACAACCCTGACCCAGGAATTGGCAAAACTGCTGAGCAGGCCTCTGCAGGTACAATCTCTTCCTTTCTTGTTGTATCCTTTGTTGTAGGATGGACATCATGGCTCATCCTTTTCATTTTCTCCGGAAAGAGAAGAAAGAGAGCAACTTGGCCTTGGACATCCTGAAGGTGGAGAATGCGGCCGTGCCCGAGGCTCTCGAACTAGTGAAGGTCGATTTGCTACTGCTTATACTTTTTTTTTTACCGTGTTGCTACTTTAGAAATAATAATACCGACTTACAGGGCTGCTGGACCTAATCTGCGCCCCTTCATCTCTTCCGTCCATACCAAATCATAGTAGTTCTCTCCGATGACCATTGAAAAGGCACCGTAAAACTTCCTAAGAATAAACATAGATGTAGAACCTAGAAATTCACATTTTCAACTCTATTACGCAAGTTACACATTCATTTTCATATTAGGTCCACTAATGTGCAATTACACATTATTGCTTGCAAGTTGCACATCTATTTTCATATTATTGCCATTAACTGTGCAATTACACTTTATAACCATTAATGTGCAATTGCGCATTTATGGTACTAACGTGCAATTAAACATTCATGGACACTATTTGCAAGTTGCACATTCATTAGGGGTATTAAAACTGAGCCAAAAAAGGAGCTCTCTCAGACCATTACAGTTTGGACCGTCAGATCGATGTGCATGACTCGTTTACGTCCGTTGATTGCAGTCCCTAGGGGACGCTGCTCCGCGCATCAAATTAGCGCACTGTGGTTAATTCGTCCCGTGAACTGGGTCGTCGGTCGGATTGCTCCCGTGCGCCTCCTAGATCCCCGCCGCCGGCCGAATCGATCCTGGCACGCGTCCTGGATCCCCGCCGCCGGCCGAATCGAGCCTGCCTTGCGTCCTGGATCCCCGCCACCGTCCGAATCGATCTCGCCCGCCTCCTAGATCCCCGGTAGCCGGACGAATCAAGCGCATGGCCCCTGCCGCTTCCGCGAGCTACGTCGCCGCCTGCTGAGCTCCACCCAAATATGGTGGGCCAACGCCGGCCGTCGGTACAGCGGCTGCACACCGACAGACGCGAGTCACGCGGGCTGTCTTCGTTTGCATCCTCTGTCTTCATTTCCTTTCGGATCGATGAGCACATGGTTTGTACCGATCCATGCTCTGTTCTCTCGTTTTCCTTTCTGATCGATGAATACTATAATTGGAAGGGATTGAACTAATGGTCTTGATTTTTCTGTCTATTTTAGCTACTTGATTAACTAATAATTCTCAGGAGGAGCCTTGATCTGCGCCTCTGGGAGAGCAGACAAGAAACAAAGGTACGATACAATCCAGGCTCTCCCGCTCCCATAGAGATTTTTACCTTTTTTCAACAGGTCTGGTCGTATTTGTTCAGGCCCCACCTCATACTTGCTACAATACTGCTCTTGACAGATATTGATTTTCTTAGCCCATTCCAATCACTTATGTCTTTTTTTTTTAAATTCAGTTTTATTGATCGAGTTCGCCCCTTAGGAAAAATGCGTTCTACACAAAGCGGCTTTCAGGTGTGAGGTACAGGGTAACACATGTTGCCGCAGTTGTTTCTACACACTCTTGGTTCGATTTTTATCTGATCAATTCACCACAACACGACTTGTCCACTTGTCTTCTGCAGCATGCCATCTATTTATTGTTGCCATTTGTTTCGCTGCTTCGCTCTGAAGATCGTGTGTAGGTCTGTTTAGATGGAATTCCTACATCACTAAATTCTAAGGACACCCATGACTTTATCAGTAGTTTCCTGCTATTTTTCTGCCATGTCTTTTACATCCTTTTCTTGAATTTCTAAGATATATATGAAAGAGGTAAACTTGATCTAATTATGTATACTATGTTAGTTTGGGCAAATTTTCATGTTTCTTGCCTATCATTATGTATATTCCAACCATTTTGTACGGCATGCCAAGCGATGTGCCAAGTGGCGCCACCCGTGCGATACGGCTGGTCGCTTGACCTGACGCGATCCGTGCTGCCGTTTGTACTTGGGTCGGTCTATGGAGTCGGGCATCAATCTCCGATGCGGCCTTGGGCAAATGATGCAACATAGTGTCTCTACTCATCAATGATGGGGCACTCGTGATTGATCTTGATGCGCCTGTGTTAATTTCATTTGTTGCAAATTACTAATGGCGGCCATCGTTCGCCTGTGGAGCGACGGGTACTAATGGTGGTACGTTACTATACACATGCCTATGTTGTCCAATATAATCTGTCTCCTCAAATGTCTCCATACTACTCCTCGAACACAACTTCCAGGTTTAATGGTGTTCTGCTAGGTTTATTCGCTCTCCCACAAAATCCACATTTTCCACATATCAATTGTCTGTGTTAATCCGAAATAATTTTTTTTTGTGTTCAGGTTGATCAGGTCTTTATATTGTCAGTGTTAATACGCAATCAAATATAAATCTGACGATGAAGATCTGGACCGTGATGCTCATGGACCACTAGACGGTCAAGAATCTGTTGATTCTTTTGTAAAGGTAATATATATAACAATTCCTGCTGGTCACGCGCTCCTTCCCCTCCATACATACATTCTTTCTTTTTTTATTGCAAATTAATTAATATGGTGATAAAATAGAGAAATATGAAGAGCTAAATGTGCAAGTTACAAGGAACCTTCCACGTCCAATTCCTTTTGCCAAACTGCCACAAGTTCTTTGCTTGGATAAAGAAATAAAATGACTTCAACCTGATGTAGATATTGCAACATGTGCCTGCTGTAAGTTCTCCCCCGAATTATCAGTTACTAATTCCAATTTACACACGAATTATTGTTAAACTTCCATACAACTTACGGTATTAGTTCCATAAACTACGGATCAACACAAACAAATGTTTCTAGGCACATGATGATTACACAAATCACAAAAGCACTTCGGTTAACTATGTACTCTGTCGGTTATGTGTATGAATCACCTTCCGAAATAAGGGGTTGGAAGTTGGATAGATATAGAAGTACTACCAAGCAAGGACAATTATTAGTATGCAAACAAACTAAGGTTCTATGGAGATACTACACATAACACAGATCTGCATCGAAAAATGCATGCCAATCTGCCATTACACATCTCATGGCAAAGTGCAGGGTTCGGGTTGATGATACAAATGATAATCAGGTAGCTGATCTAGAGAAAAAGTTACATGCAGGCACAGACTTTGAGAATATATTTAAGGAAAATAGTGAACTTGCCATTAGATATATGGCTTCCCTAAAAGAAAGCAATGAAGTCCATCAGATTTGCATGGACAATGTTGGTTTCGTCTCGGAAAAACTATCACCATCCACGAAAACCAATCATGCAACATCAAAATTAAACACGATGGACTTATAACAGCTATTGAACCAAAAGAGAAGCTTCCTTTTAAATTTACACTTCAGCTCTAGCATCAACCGAGGTGATTGCTGGACTTCTAACAGAAGATGTAAGTTCACATTATATACTTAATACTAGCTTTCACGATATATTTATACATGGCCAATAATATTTGAATTTATTAACTGTTTGCAGGAATAACACGTACTACGGCCTACTGCGGAGACCTTGAATAAAAAGTATGCCTTCTTGATGGAGGTTTGGTCTCTTCTGCAGCTTATCATCAATAAAAAAAGGCTTCCATATGTTTGTCCTGCCTACTTACAATATTAATTCTTCCTGTATTTGAACTTCTATGTTCCCAAGAAATGTTGCGGATTATCGTTTATTTTTTCACTCATTCCTCAGTGTACTAGCAGTAAACATATTGAAAACTAGCACTTATTCCCATATGCTATTCATTATGTGATGTAACGAAATATTAAACTTTGTATATTTAAATCTCCAATAATCAAGTCACTGACATAAAGGAATAGACTACAATGTGACCCCGGTGAAGCAAAAAAAAGCGGATCCAAGATGCCAAGTTCAAGAATTGAATCATATGTTATGCAACTTTCATCCAACTCTGTATACACAATATATATGTAATTAAACTGCATCTTATTTCATCATATATGAACGTGTACAGTTCGTCAACGAACATCAAGAATTACATTTTCAATATATATATGTGTACATTTCGTCAACGAACATCAAGAATTACATTTTCAATATATATATTTCAATGCTTATGTACTAAAGGTCCATCTGCACGCCCTTCAAATACTTGCTCCGCGTAGCTGCCTTCGGCAACTATAGGCCTTCTCTTTATAACAGACATTTTTTTTACCTTACATTTCCTATATAAAACTTTTTTAGTTCATATCTAATAGATTCTTATCTCCAACCATAATATATCCTAATGGACGGGCGCGGCAACGCGCGCCTACATGATCTAGTTTTAATATTATGGCCACTGATGTGCAATTACACATTGTCACCACTAATGTGCAATTGCACATTTATCACCACTAATGTGCAAAAACACAAAAAATCCCAACAAACCAGGAAAGAAAAGGCCTAACAAAAAAGCCAACACAAAAACAAAAAGAGCAAAAAAGAAGAATAAACAACAAATCGTGTCACAACCGAGCACAAACGGGCCCAAATTATCAACTCTGCGCATTAAAATGGCTAATCATTGTTCCAAGCGTCGACCGAGAGGTAAGTTAGAAAACGGGCAACTGAGGATTAGTAAAAGTGAAACAAAAAAGCCATAACAACAACGGATAATCAAAGGGATTATTATCGTTCTGACATGCGGTGCGGAGAGATCGATGGACTACAACCACGAAGGTCACTGCCGGTCCCGAAGAACGGTCGAGCATGTCATGGTGCCCACCGCGTGGCCATGCCGCACACTCTTATCGCCTCCTAGGCTTTTACGACCTCCTCCACACCATGAGCCGCCTCTTCACTAGCTCCCCACCAAGGACGACGGTTGCATTGTTACTAGCACCGCCAAGCATACGGCTTGTGGCTGTGTGGAGATTGATCAAGATGGACTACATTACCCACGTGCGGCAGGGACGAAAAACATTAGCTTGTGCTCCCGTCGATCTCTGCAGCACCGGAGTCGCTGCGGTTGACGACCTACCACAACATCATTTTTCACGATCATTACTTTTCAGGTACGTGACCCTTAGTCTCCACAACATCCTTTAGCTTGCCAAAACTTTGGGCCCCTAATCATGTCATAAAATGACATTTTACTTGGTTCGTCGTCATCCCCCGCCTCTTCTCACACTTGTCTATATGTGGTGCTCATCTAATATAGCAGGCGCAGTGAACAACGTGTAGAAGGCGGGTGTGGTGGTGGATGTGTTCTCGCGGGAGGATGTGGTTGGGCTCTCTGGCGTCATGTATCGCATGGTGCAACACAACATCCTTGTCCAGGTGTGCCTTGATTCGTCTCTCGCCACTCCGCGCCACCAATTGATTAGGCGCTTGATTCCAGAATCAGGGGATGATTGTCGGCACCTGCACCTGAGACGTGACGACGGAGCAAGGCGGCCGGGCAAGGATGTGATCGGGTGCGGTAGAAGCGGAGCAAGGAGGCGGGTGAAGGAAGAAGACCATATGATGCCCGGAACACCACTTCTGATTCTGCACACCAGCGTACCACGGTATGCCAGAAATAGAGTTCCAGATTCTGCTCTTTAACCAGTAAGACAGATACCCTATGTTCCAATGAATTTTATTCCAATTTCCGCATACCTTTTCGGTTACGGATCCTATTGTAGGATGTTACTCAGGACATCTTGAGTGGCAAGAACTTTTTTTGTAATTATTCTAGGTTCTGTATTGATAATTCAACTTCTTTTTTATAGCACACGAGCTTCCTTTCATTACCTATGCTGCCCTTAGTTCACGGTCTCTCTCTTTATTCATGTCTACTCGTGGTTGTGGAAGTGGAAAAGGAACACAATGAAACAATATTGTGGACCAATTGGGTTTACAAGTCTTAGTGCTGGATTTGTTGGTTGTGGAAGTGGAAAAGGAACACAATGAAACAATATTGTGGACCAATTGGGTTTACACGTCTTAGTGTTGGATTTGTTGCATGCAAATATCAAGTCTGGTCTAGAGAGTGGGCAACAAATCCACTCCACCCCACAGACTATTTCCAATTTAGTTATAACACTTTAGCAACAACTGACAACATGATAAAGGAACACAATGAAACAATATTGTGGACCAATTAGGTTTACACGTCTTAGTGCTGGATTTGTTGGTTGTGGAAGTGGAAAAGGAACACAATGAAACAATATTGTGGACCAATTGGATTTACACGTCTTAGAGTTGGATTTGTTGCATGTCGATATCAAGTCCGGTCTAGAGAGTGTGCAACAAATCCACTCCACCCCACAGGCTATAACACTTACTTAGCAACGATTGACAACATGGTAAAGGAAGGGTAGATTGTTCCATCTGAGATAACCACAAAGCTCTTAAAAGAAGCTATGTTAAAAAGTGAAAAAAGGATAATTTTCTCATTGTTGGATTTCCAATAAATGAAGAAAAACCGTATGTTGCATTTGAGAATGCTGTCTATAAAAGATTGAGGCTATCAGTAAAAGATTAAGAGTCGTATGTAGAACCCAGTTTTCTTGTAAATCAGTAGTATGACTCAAAAGGAAGGGTTAAGAAGGTATATCCATTTTTACGCAAAAGGATACTACATGCTTATGCATAGAAATCTATATTTCACAACCTCACATACAAAAATCTAAATGGCTTGGTCGAAATAGCACAATGTGGCTATAATATGAATATAATCTCTCCGTTCCAAATTAGATGACTTACATTTGTACAAAAGTGGATGTATCTAGACGTGTTACAAATCTATACATCCATGTTTGGACAAATGTCATCTAATATGAAATGGAGGGAGTACATCTTAAGCATGTCAAGGGAATAATAAGATATAGTTAGTTGATTCCTTGCTTCCTATGTTTATGATGTTGAATTATGTGAAGTAAAAATTGTATTTTTTTGGAATATTTGTGGCTACGTTTTCCATACGCATGAATATTTACATGCATTCTACTTTACATGGGTGGGTAAAAAAAGAGACCGTACCAACGTGCGTGCATTGAGCTAGTATGCACTAATAGAAGGAAACACACAGAGTCTACAAGCAACTCACAGCTCTGTCAGGTCACAAACCCCCCAGAACCAAAACAGAAGGAGAACAAATAACATCTACGCTGGGAATAGACTCCACAACAGCCCGGAACTGAAGCACCTCAGGTTTAGCTCGATCAGCCACGCCACCAGGTAGAAGGCTAGTGTGCTGGAAGATTCGACGATTGCGTTCGTCCACATAATGTAGGCTGCATATGTTAGGGTTTCCTTTTTTCTTTCAGATCCATGCCCAATCACTTGTAGATTTTCCCAGCAGGTGTGGAGTGTGGAGGTCAGCAGAGACAGAGATCGCCTGAACAAGTTCGGGCCTCTCTAATGGGAAATCATGCCACACATCCTTCGAGAACGGGCACTGAAGAATAAGATGATTCGTGTCCTCAAGTGTTTGATCGCAAAGACATCACTGATCACCATGATTCTAACCACTATTTCTCAATCTACCAGCGGTCCAGAGCCCGTTCTGAAGTAAAAGCCATGAAAGAAACGAATCTTCCCCTCGGCATTTATCCTCCAAGGCTGTTCAAGCTCTGGAATTTGGATACGACCAGAGAACTGAACATACTACTGGTTTAGTTTTCCCAAAATTTGAGTGCGTAGTTCTCTAGTTTCCTCGAATAATGCAGGATTTTTTCCAGCAGATGTAGTACTGCAATTGGTAGCTACGAACAACCATTACAGATTTGACACGCAAGCACAACTCTGTAGACTAGAACATTACGAACCACTACAAAATTTACACAGCTTTTGGTAAGCAATCGCAGTGGAGGGATCGATTCATTCATTCAGGAATATACATATATCTATGTATCAGGTGTTGCTCCACTTGTAGCGGCGGAAGAGGTCCTCGGTCTGGGCGTTCTTGAAGGCGCTGCAGCCGATGACGTAGACGACGACGAGCGCGACGGTGGCGGCGACGAGCGCCACGTTGGCCCTGCGCCACTGGTCGCGCAGGGTGCCCAGCATGCCGGCCTTGCAGGAGCTGCACCCGTAGCAGAGCTGGCGGGGGTCGTTGCTCCACGCGCCGCAGTCGGCGTCCGCCGCCGGGTTCGCCGGGTTCGTCCACACCATCGGCGAAACGTACGCGTACCCGCACACCGTCGGCGGCTTGCAGCACCCGGACTGCACAGGCACAGACGGCTTCTTCAGATTATTTGGACATGGCAATGCAATGCAAAGGCTTGTTAAATCACAATATCGCCGTGGCTGCGCCTTATTGTTAGTGCACTTCTCTTAACACAAATATGTTTTCTTGCCTGAAGATATGTGTAGTCGGAAGCTAGCGGTTACGCAAGGAGACAAGAATGTGCGGAGGTGAGCTGGTTAGCAAGGACACTGAGCCATGCTCACGGTTTGGTTGCACATGGAAGCTTCTCTCATTCCGATACAGTCTCGAATCGCTCAAATTATCAAATACAGCTGGTTAGCAAGGACAGTGAGGAAGGAGTAGCTAGGATGGATAAACTAAATCAGGAGGAGTACATGCTTCCATGCGCTGACCCACATTTCCATGTCGACCTGTTCTCAGTTCTCACACGCTCAAACCGCATCTATCAAGAATGAGTGCATTCGGTGAAGAAATCATGATCTACTGAAGGAGTAGCAGATATCATCATATCAAACCCATCTCCCCTTCGGTTACAGTTCTTTCTCCCACAAGCTTAGTACTCACACAGTCACATGGATATGAACCACTTGCGCTTGCAGTACCCTTAAGCCACAAATCAGCCTACCTGTCATCGATTCGATCTTAGACCATTTGCACGCCAGGAAAAAAATGATTGTCCCACGGTGCGGTATCGAAGGATCATGGCCCCTCATGTAATCTTTTGGGAGATGCTTAACCCTGCTTTTCTCCATAGAAACCACGAAGTTTGTTCTCGGGTGATTAGATTCCTCTTGTCAACAAGTACTTAGGTACTTCTACCACTACAGTATATATAGATTACTAAATCGCACTACCATCTGCTTTAAATCAGTACTGCCCTGCATATTTTGGTGATTGGTATGTAACTTGACAGAGTATGATCCACATGCTGCAGTACAGTACAATGCGAGTAATTAACGTGACGAATCAGCAATAATCTATCAGTACCTGGAGCGGCGAAAGATCGGACTGGTAGAACTGCTCGGGGGCGATGAAGACGGCGCTCTCCACGCCGAGCTTCCTGCAGGTATCCGACGCGGCGAGGCAGGCCCCGATCCGCTCCCACCGCCGCGGGTCATCGACGTAGCCCCTCAGCCAGCCGGAGAAGCCCTCGAGGCGGTAGTCGCGGTAGGCGCGCCCGGGCACCGCGTAGGCGCCGGAGCCGTGGGTGACGGCGAAGGCGAAGACGAGAAGCGCGAGGAGGCACGTGATGAGCGCCGCCATGGCGAAGAGGTAGGCCGCCAGCAGGCCCTGCCGGTTCCAGTAGGCGCCGACGAATCCCGCCAGCGCGACGAGGAGGAGGAGCGCGCCGAGGACGGCGACCGGCCAGCGCGCCAGCCGGGCGCACTCGGCGCCCTGCTTGGAGGCGAACCACAGGCCCGTGGCGATGACCGGGACGGTGCAGAGGATGGCCAGGAAGTTGAGGCACGCCGTGATGTTGTTGCTCACGCCCATGGCGGTTGTGTTGTGCCGGACGACGCACCAGGGGGGCGGTCGGCGGCGGAGTGGACTCTGGGTGAGCGAGAGCGAGTGTGAACTGTGAAGTGAAGTGAGCGTGCTCCGCTTTCGGATTTCTCTCCGGTTCTACGCCGGGTGTGAAATGGGTGAGCAGTCCTAGGACGCGCTCTGCAGCGTGGCCTGTGTCCTTCTTGGATGATGCACCGGATAGATAGATCGGGGACGTCGGCAGCGGCAGCTTCCTTTGGCCGTGCCCATGGGGTTTCCGTGGACGCACGCGCACGTGTCGTGCCGCCGTGCCACAGTCGCCGGCGGCCCGGCCCGATGTCACTGGTTGACGCCGTCGGCCGCGCTACTGCAAATTCGGCGGTGCCGACATCGCGAAATCGGGAAGGAGACATTGCAGCTCCATCCGGCGGCGTGCCTCGCGAATGTGCTCTGCTCCGCTCAGTTCCAATGCAACCCTGGAGGCCAGGATCAACGTTTGCAAAGGTCAACCAGGCACGTAACCATAGTGTACGTTTTGTTTCGAAACACAGTACAACCCAATAGTTATATACACGCGCGTACACTAATCCTATGAACATAGCACGTACACCCTACCTCTAATAGCACTTTCAAAAGACTGAGCCGACAGATCAGATCTTGACATTGACAAAGTCCTCATAGATGCTTCTCTTTCTCTATGCGTGAACCCTATATAATTAGCTGCATGTTATTCAAGTGTCGTAACAAGTAATATAAAACTGCGATAATGATGAGGGAGAGAGGAAGAGATATAGACATATAAACACATCTTCCATTTTATATTTCGAAATCGAAGTTTAGAACGAGATATATTCAGAACCCTTTGTCTAAATTACTAACTGTTTTCATTTTTAAGCTACTCACGATTTAGATCCTCAAAACTAGATCATATTATTGACAAATCCAAGAAAATTTGATTTTTGTACTCCGAAGGCCCTGTTTGTAACAAATAAAAATGTAGGAATGGGAAAAACGCGGGAATTGAGTTGTCATATTTTCTGAATTCCTACAGAAATCAAAACCACTAAAAGTTATCCAAGGTGTCGTTTGGATGTCACGTAATAAAAAATACAGAAATTCTAGACATAGGAAGATTAAAACATGAGGTCTTGTTTATTTTTCTCCAAAATTTCTATGGAATAGTCTCTATCCCATAGGACTTTTAAATGAATCCAAGTTTCCTATTCTTTGTTCCAAACGGTACTATAGGAAATTTTCCTGTGAAATTCCTATCCTTCAAAATTCGTATCATTTTTCTTTGTTCCAAACGGGGCCTTAGTGTATGCGCGTACTTCGTCTTTTATGTACTCCAACTTCTGTGTCTTTGTACTCCACATTTTGTGTACATGTATTACCCTTTCTGTGTATTTGTACTCCATATTTTGGGTATTTTGTACTACCCCTTATGTGTATTTGTACATGCGTGTTTGTGAGCGTTTACGTGTGTAATGTGTTTCTAAAAAAAGTGTATTTGTACTCCGCCTTCTTTATATTTTGTACTCTGTCTTTTTATCTGTAATTTATCTTCCGTGTGTTTGTACTTTGATTTTTATGTACATACACTCCACCTTCTACATATTTTGTACTCTCTCTTCTGTGTAGCTGTACCATGTTTTTATGTGTACTTTATACTCCAACTTTTTGTATTTTAGGACTTTTGTACTCAGAATTTTGCACTTTTAGATTTATATATACTCCATCCTCAAATTTCCATGTACTCCACTCTTCTATGGTTTGTACTCCTTTTTTAATATACACACTTTGTTCTCACTTTTGCGCTTCATAGTGTGATTGTACATACGAGAGAAAAGTAGTTTTTTTTATGGGGAGAGAAAAGTAGCTGGTTCCCTCGCTCACGCGCATATTGTTCTTTGCTGCCTTTGACCAGCGGGCGAGGCCCAGCGCGCCAGCAGGCTTGATGCTGCATGGTCCACAGTTCGAGGATGCTGGGATTTCTCACTTCTTCTGCTTCTATGAGAAGAATATGGGCCGATCTGGTGTGAGTACTTGTCTTTAGTACGCCTTCTTTTCGCAATTCGCATCCCCAGGTAGCAGGCTTCCTTCGGCCTCACTTGTACACTCCTGCAGCGCTCGCCTAGCAAGGAGTTGCTGCTCATGCCCGTCCTTGCTCCGTGGGATCGTCTCGCCGCTGGCTGATTTTTCCCCCCTTCCAGCTTCCCGGCCGATTTTTCCCCCTTTCAGCTTCCAGTATGCAGTATGATCCTTTCGGGGCATCTCCAACGAGCTGACGCATTTTAGCTTAAATCTGATCCCATTTAATCCGTTTGCCTCGGATCGAGGACATAAATTGGCCTTTATCCTCCCCAATTGACCATTTGGGTCGCGCTCTCTCGGCGGCCCAACGCATATATTTTTTAAACTTATTGTATTAACAGAAATATTACATACGGGACTAGAAAATAAAGACAGAAAACTAAAAATATATTAAAAAAAGCCTTAAACTGGCGCTTCCTCGCCGTTGTGGCCTAGTCGTCGTCCTCGTCGTCGCTGGTGAGGTCGAACACCACCGACGGGTCCCAGGGGAATGGCCACGACACCATTGGCAAACCTGGGGCTGCCTGCGCCGGAGCCTAGGACGGCGGAGGAGGAGGTGCCTGGGGCTTCCGCTAGGGGACCCAGTTCACCTACATGGGAGGCGTGCGAGGCGGCGACTCCCATGCAACGACGTAGCCCCATGGATCTGGTTCTGCTTTAGGAGGCGGCAAGGCGGCGCTGCCGGAGGCACCACCGTGGCTGGTGGACGCCGAGGCCGACAGCTACGCCCCAAGGCCTTCCCAGCGGCCGAGCTCCTCCAGCTCGCACTCCTCAATCGCCCGGCGCATGGCCTCCTCCTCCGACAACACCGGCGGCTGGTATTGTGCCGTCGGCCCCCAGTTGCCACCCACGCCGTAGTCGTACTCGCCGTCGCTGAGGAGGCATGAGTGCCTCCTCGCGTCGCGCTCGTACGCGGGACGATCACACATGCGGGAGTCATACCCGTACACAGCGTCCTCACGGAGGTCCGACGGGAGGAGGGCGCGGCGACGTTGGATTTCGCGGGCGCGCGCCTCCCCGCGGAGGGGCACCTGCGGGACCAGCACCCTCCTGACGTTGAGAAGCCAGCTGTCGGGGAGGTGGACGTCGCCGAGGGGCACCGGCAGGCTTCTTCGGTGGCGGTGATGACCCACAAGTATAGGGGATCGCAACAGTTTTCGAGTGAAGTAAAACCCAAATTTATTGATTCGACACAAGGGGAGCCAAAGAATATTTATAAGTCTTAACAGCGGAGTTGTCAATTCAGCTGCACATGTGAATAGACTTGCTCGAGACAGATTATCAGTAGCAACAGTTTTATAGCAGAGACAGTAGTAAAATAACAGCAGCAGTAGAGTAAAAACAGCAGTGATGATTATAGTAGACAGCAGGATTAAAATACTGTAGCCATAGGGACGGATGAACGGGCGTTGCATGGATGAGATATTTCATATAATAACCAAGTCATGGGCATTTGCAGATAAATAAGATAAATCATCCAAGTATTTATTAACCATAGTCATGTGTTCCAATTTAGCTGTGCGGGCTCGTAATGAGAAACTTGCACATCATGTTTTGTCCTACCAGCCCGTTGCAGCGGGGCCTCAAGGGAAACTACTGGTAATTAAGGTACTCCTTTTAATAAAGTACCGGAGCAAAGCATTAACATTCCGTGAACACATGTGATCCTCACATCACAGCCATCCCCTCCGGTTGTCCCAATTGCTGTCACTTTGGGGCCTCGGGTTCCGGACAATAATATGTGTATACAACTCATAGATATGATCCAAAACAATAATTATCTTCATGATACAATAACATGTTCAGATCTGAAATCATGGCACTCGGGCCCTAGTGTCAAGCATTAAGCATAACAAGTTGCAACAATGACATAAAACACCGATAACGGATACTAGGCACCATGCCCTAATGATATTACAGCTATTAAATGAACGATCTCATCCAATCCCTACCATCCCCTCAAGCCTACAGCGGGGAATTACTCACATATGGATGGGGGAAACGATGATGGTTGATGTAGAGGCGTTGGTGATGACGATGGCGATGATCCCCTTCGATTCCCCGTCCCGGCGGAGTGCCGGAACAAGAACTTCTGGTCTCCGAATTGAGTTTCGAGGTGGCGGCGGCGCTCGGATGTGTTTCTGGGAAAAGTGCTTGGGGGCTTCTCGTTTTTAGGTCAGAGGTGGCTTATATCCCAGAGGGGGACGCGAGGGCGTGGCCGAGTCGGCCACACCATATGGTGGCGCGGCCAGGAGCCTGCCGCGCCTCCACGTGGTGTGGGCGGCTCGCTGCCCCCGTCCGTCTGATCTTCTGGCTCCGTGGGTCTTCAGGCAAAATAGGAGCTTTGGCCTTTTTTCTGTTATTTTTCCTAAAAGTTGAATTTCTGCAAAAAATAAGACACCAGGGCAATTCTGCTGAAAACAGCGTTAGTCCATGTTAGTTGCATTCAAAGCACACAAATTAGAGGTGAAACAATAGCAAAAGTGTTCGGGAAAGTAGATACGTTTTGGACGTATCAGGCGGCGACCTTCTCTTCTTACCGGAGGATGAGGACGCGCCGCCCCCCTTCTTGACCTTCTTGAACGGCCATGCTCCGGTCATGGTGGCGGTGGATGGGAAGGAGAGAAGGTACGGGAGAGAATGGTCGTGTGGGGTGGCCGCGACAGCGCTTTTTAAGGACGGTGAGGACGCGGTCTACCACGGCCATTGATGGTGGCGCAGAGTTGAAGCGGCGGTGGCCAGTGGCGCGTCGCCATTGATGACGACGCAGATACGGAAGCCGCCTGCCTTTGACGCCGAGTCGCCGCGGCCTCAGAGACGAAGCGGTGGCCGCGGTCGCTGGCTAGCGGGGCCGCGGTCAAAAGGGGAGGACACGCGCCGATGCATCGGTCAGTCCGCGGCGACGCCAACCACACCCAAATTTGGGCCGCGGGCTGCTCGGCGAAAATGCGTCGGACCGTTGGGTTGGGTTTTTGGCAGCCCCAGACATTTCTGAACAAAAAATGGATGGCCGCGGTCCATTTGCGTCGGGCCGTTGGAGATGCCCTCAGTCTTTGATTTTTATTTCTTCAGCTACTAATTTACCCTGCAAGAAAATCAGGTATTCAACTGACTTTGTCATGTTCGTAAACTGGATGTTCGTACCATCTGAAGGCCTCTTTAAATTGAAGGATGAATACTGGATGATTTCAGTCCATGTGATTTTTTTTTTCAAAGGAATTTCTTTGATCTAAGGAAATGACACATCTAAAATTCTTATAAACTGCATTCCTACATCCCAATCCCATAAAATTTCAACATACACACTAACCTCATTTTTACACATATTCGTGTGGAATCGAAACATTTTTTTCATGTGATTAATCCAAACGATCATTCCTATAGTTTTTCCTGTTTGTAATACTCTGATTTACACCTACAGTCCAATCAAATCTCTGTATTTTTCTAATTCCTATGTTTCTAGCATGTGATCCAAAGAAGTCCTGACTTTCCATGTATCAATTTTAGATGCTACAATCGCAAGTGCATCATTTGAATTAGACCAACTTGAACGCTGATCAGGAACCTGCAGTTGTTCACGGCGTCATGTAGCCGGGGTCAAATATGGGGTTGGAGATTGTCGGATATCAGTGAGATCCCCTTTTCCTGTAAGTCATCCAATATTCGCAGGTATTCTCCCCCCGCAACATCGCAATGACGTCGAAGTTTGAGTAGAACACGGAGCTTGACAGATAAGATTGCAATAACTTCTACACATCCTTGTCACAAACGGAAAGCTTGAGTGTATCTTTACATCTTCTCCAAGAATGGATAAGGAGAACAAAAAAATGCCCTTTAAATGTTTCCCCCTCAAAATAAGGCCCTTAATTAAATGCCAAGTTGACAAGACCTGCCTTCTACACCGACTTGTCGAGCTATTCTATCAAAGAACAGAGCTGTTGCGAGTTGAAGAACGAAAAGCATGCTCCTGTGCCGCCCTCTTATCCCCTTTCATGGCTCCTGAGCTGCTGAAATGGATTTGTTATCACTGAACTGATAGATACTAGTCCCAGTCACGGCCCTACGTTTTGTTGTGACAGCTTTGAGATGGGCCACCGGTACCATTATGGTAGGTCTCTAATGTAAGTAGCTGAAGTGTCTGTCTCAGCCATCACATAAAATTTCAGTTTCCTGAATTTTATCTCTGAACTATAGCCGAAAACAGAACATCGCACTCAGCCTAGGAATGTACCACATCACCATGTGTCCGCTCTTCAGTTCACGTCCAGTGAGTAAAAAGTACTCATTACGTTCCGGTTCGCCAAGGAATACTTGTTCAATTAAG
Organism: Poa annua; assembly: GCA_026929855.1. NCBI lineage: Eukaryota > Viridiplantae > Streptophyta > Magnoliopsida > Poales > Poaceae > Poa > Poa annua. The sequence continues at coordinate 93,500,784 of CM049437.1, forward strand.
CTTTAAAATTGCTGGTTCGCATCTACAGATTTTTAAAACTGTAGATGCAGTGTTGGGTTGTGTTCTAAGTCTGTGTTGGTGCAGTTTCATGTTATTTTAGTGTTATCCTCACTTTTGAGTTGGTTCTATTTTTTTTTTAGGTATAAGGTGGTCGTATCCACCGCCCGAATAGATAGAAAGAGTTGACCCAGTTTATAAGGAAAACCGGGCCCAAAAACCATACAATCTGTACAGAAGAATGACACAAACGAAACGACCTGCCGCCCACGCGACCCAAGTGAACAAACGCCACAACACACACCACCTGTCCCGGGGCCGCCGCCCCGGCGAAACAACCAGATCGACTTTCGCATTGCCCGAAAGTGATCCAGTCATGATCGACGAACCCTCTGCCCACGCAGTCTTCATCCAGGTTGCCACCAAAACCACCCGTTCCGGGACCGCCACCCCGGAGTAGCAACCAGATCGACCTTCGCATCGCCCGAAGACGATCCAGCCGGGTCGACGAACCCTCTGCCCAAGCAGTCTTCATCCAGGTTGCCACCCAAACCCGCACTAAACGACGGTACTGCCTCATAGCACCGTTGTAGCGTGGGAGATCGAGGCCGCCGCCTCGACGCACCACCACCTTCCGGAGCCGCCGCCCCGATATCCACCGCCCACGACCACACGCCAATCTGCACATCCGTCGCGAAACCGTTGCACCGCGCTGGCCCAGGGCTCCAAAGCGGCGCCTCCAACAAGGTAGTGACGAGACCGTCACCGCCGCCCGCTCCCGAAGGAGCCAGGTTTTCACCCGGAGAACTTGGAACCACCACGCGTTAGACGAGGTCGAAAAGCTCCACAACGACGCAAACAAGAAAGGGAACGACGCCCGAGGGCGTCGCCCTCGTCGGCACCGACCGTAGTCCGTGCGAGCTTTCGCCCGGAGTTCAACCCGACCGCAAAGCTTCGGAAGCCGCGGGATGGCATCCCGGCCATGTCGTCAACCACCGAGCTCCACCGCAAGCCGCAACAGCCGCGGCACCACCTTCCACAGCCGCTGCCCTAGCGCCCATGACCGCGGCCTCCATGCCGCACCGCAGGCCCGGGGCCGCCGCCCCGGCTTCCTCCTCCCCGTGAGCAAGCCCCGACCGGAAGAAGCAGAGCAAAGCTCCCGTCCCCAGCTAGCAGCCTGCTCGTCGCCCAGGCCACCTCGCCACGCACCGGAGGCGCACCACCAGCCCGCTCGTCGCCCAGTCCACCATGCCACGCACCGGACGCGCCGCAGAGGAAAACCGGCCGAGCCCGTCCGGCCGTCGCGCCGCCACCCCCGCGCCTCCCCCGCGCCGCCCCGCACCACGGCGCACCGCCCCGGCCGCCCGCATCCGCCCGCAAGCCTCCGCCGCCGCGCACGACGCCGGCAGCCGCCGCCATCCCGCACCGCATCCTCGCCGGGGAGAGCTCGAATGGAGGAAAAACCGCCGGCCGCCACCTTCCTTGGGGTGCGCGCGGCTTTGCCGGCCACCCCTCCGGCGGCGGCGCAGCGTGAGAGGTGGTGAGGGGCTCCCGGCGGCGGGGTTTCTCGGGTTGCCCCGAGCCGCCCAGGGAGGGCGACGCGGGGTTGGGTTTGTGGAGAGTTGGTTCTGTTTCGAGGTACTGATCATCAAGGCACACCAATGAGCGCAGAAAAGTGAGTGACACTCTCTCCCTGGGTTCAGATGCCAACCTGATGTCTGTATGCGGCTTCAGGAAGGACCAGTGATGTGCACCAGCTAACACCGGGATCAGCGTCTGAAGTCCAAACCTGACGTGTTCCTATGTCTGTATTAGAGTGTGTGATTGGGACCCTTGGGCTGAGCACCTCCTGCATGCAAAATCTTGGTGTCAAATTGTGAAGATTCTGAAAGAAAAAAAATTCGAAGTAGAATGACTGGTTTGGTGGAAATTGGAGTGCTAATACCCTGTTTCACACTGCTGGTTCAGAAATGAGGACTTCAGATTCCCTAGTCCAGTTTCTGCAAGCGCAAGTTCATCACAACTTTGCTTACTGTCACCTTCTCCATACAGTCTTACAGCTAGATTCTCCATCCGAGAACGCGCGGATAGGAACAAAAGATGATAAGAATTCACGGTAGGATGGAGCCGGGAGCAAGTGACTGAAGATCACAGCTTTGAGGCAAGGAGATTGCGTGAGGGAAGCCGCTAGCTAGTTAGCGTGATGATACATACACTTACATGGAGCATGTGCCTTATCCCCAATTCCCCATGCCACATGTGTATATCTTCGCCAAATATATACTTGGGCATGTGCGGCCTAGTGTTAAAGAATGGCTGCGCATCTGTTGAATGAATCATTTTGCATGGACGGAATAACAGGGCTTAGCTGTTCAAGTTTGTCGTCAAAGTACTCTTAAATCGATCTGATCTGTTGATCAGATATGCCACATGCCTGCACTATTTTTTAGGGTCTGGTACCTACTTTGCTATATGATACATATACAATGTGGATCTACTATGACTCGTCGAACCAAACCTAGACGGACCATTTATTTTCTTGCGAGAGGAAGATAAGCAAAAGATGTACGGATGAGCAACAGTGAGAAAGGAGAGAACAAAAAGTGCTTCAGTGGACCTTTTTCATTGTCTATGCTCATTTCCTTCTTAAATATATATATTTTTTTGAAAGGTGAGTTACTTTGTGAATTGTGATGTGGTCTGTACTTTACATCTCTCAATTTCGCAACTGCATTTTCCATGATCGCCACGGTTGTAAGTCGCGTGACTCGTTGTGAAAAGCAAAGAAACTGTATGTCCATAGAAAATGGACGATGATTTTGTGTAGCTGCGTCTTGTCTCCACTGTCACTTTCTTTGTATCTAGGCACCCTTCAGTGAGAAAGAGATATGATATACCATCACCAGATTTTGATTCTGTTATTTTGATAAAATGTGGAATCTAGTTACTAATTATATTTTTACGCTTTCTGGTTGTCCTTTATTCGTTATTATTCTGTTAATTTTGCCTGCAACTTGAGGTATATATCTCTAAACATAAAGGTCGACGATAGCATCTCAAAAATAAAACCTGAGAGTTTTTTTTTTGAAACGAAAACTTGAGAGTTGATAACTACTGAATTGTTTTCAGTCATCTAGATCCTGCAGACTGACTATTGATGACAAAGATATATAGTCAAGTGGATCATTAAAAAATGCAAAGACTCGACCAAGGTCATCAAGGTTAGATATCAGTATTTGGTGGAGAGGAAGCAAGATGCTCTCTACCACATAAAAAAAGGAAAGAGATTGGGGTAGCTGCTATAGACTATTGTTACATTGTTAGGTGTGTTTTCATCACTCTTAATATATTTCCCAGGGTTCATGTAAAAAAAATCCCCAGGGTAGACCGTTGATTTTCACGCAAAAGGGTTCTGATTCACGCAATATTAATGTAACTAGCACAGAGGCCCTCGCAAATGCGAGGGCATCACCTTTTGTTTATCGAAATCTTCTATTATTTAAGTTTTTGTTATGAAGATATTTCTTTCTCCCATCTAATAGTTTAGTTGTAAATATACACATGGATTCTACGTAGGCATGGAGTTATTTTTTTTGCCTAAATTTATGTTAAAAGAAATTATAAAAACATAGTTAATTTTTTTGTATAGAACATGTAATGATATTAAATATTTTTTATGAAAATGTTATCTGCTCGAATCAGTTGTGGCCATTGTTTGAAGCTTATCAAACTCGCACTATTATGGTCGTAGTATTAAAACAATATAATATAACACAATATAAAGTTCCTTTCTTTGTGATCAAGCGAAATAGTAGGGTTCCTTCACTAATTGACCCGAGGGCCTCTGTAATAAACTAATCTTTTTCTTCTATACATCCACTCTATTTGTTTTAACTACTTAATTTGTGCCATATCTCTCTCCATTCTTAGATCGTAGCTCACTAATGGGCTTTGTTTCGTTAGTACGTCACACGATTAATGTAGATTTACCGAGTCTCAGACAGTGAGACATACAATCAGGAGAAAAGTGAAGAAGCCAATCAAATTCCATAAAAGTATGAAGTGTTGTAAAATTAAAAGATATGCTTTGTGTCATGTTTTTCGTGAAAGAGAACATTTAATGTCCGGACTTCTACCCAATTTTTTTGGGGGTTTCTTTGACATTTTGAAATCCATTTAAAATCTATTTTCCACAATGGGTACATCGATACCAAAAACATTGACATGCTTTGTTTGTCCACTATTTATACTTTTTACTTTCTCCCCAAGTTGTTTGTCTACATACATGCTCGCCTCATTATATCTAAATGGTTTTGATAACCCACTAACCAAAATTTCCTGCTAACATAAATGGTGACATTTTGTTTGTCAAACCAACCAAATCACTGACGATCATCCATTGTAATTTTTTGTTCGTCTTAGACAGATATTAGACATGTCAAACCTCTTTTTAGATGTATAATCAAGTTATTAAGTGACGCTGTGGGCATAATAACCCTACGGGAATCTATAGTAATTTTATAGTTGTGGAGTACACCAATTAAACACTATAGGAAATATAGTGTAGGAGAAAGTTTTGAGAAAATACACGAATTTTTTTGGGGACGTCATGAACTTCCTCTCCTCTCTGAATTACTTCTAATAGCTACCCCCCTGGGTAGCCAATCAATATTCTTCAAAATATGACGTTTGACGTTGAACCGTTTCAAGTGTATGCATAATGAAATAGTTGTATTATTTTTCTAAAATCACTTCTCATGACATGCCGAATGCATTTTTAAAAGATAAGTAAATCTAATTTATTATGAATTGGGAGTCATAAATCGAGATACTCTATGTATTTAACATAGTATTAATCAGTCAAACTATTTCTCATTCATGGCCGGAGCAATCGATAGCTAGTCCTGGATTACCAAAGAAAGCTAGGCTGAAAAATCTAATTCAATACAAAATTCAAGTGTGATAAAAAATCACAAAATACTATAAATAACTGGGATATATTTCCTAACCGAAGTCTTTATTACCATTCCTTGAAAAGGTTAAATTCCTGAACAGAGTCACTTGGAATCAAGATTTCTATACACATAACATAAAGTATTGCTTACATCCCATGAGAAAATGTAGTGCTTACATGTGTTAAGAGGAATCGAAAGTTAGTGATTGTTGAATCTCTCTTCTAATTCCTTCCATGCTTCCAATTCTTAAGTATGAAAATTAAATTAGCACACTTGAATTTGGAGCGTACTCTCAAAAATATGATACACCTATCGCGTACTCTCGAACAAATAAAAAGAAATTTACACGATAGAATTATTTGAAACATGTACCTTTATTTTAAAGCAACAATTTATAATCATTGCATTGGATGCACAAACTTCGAATTTTCAAAGTGTAACACATTAATTTTCAAGCTATAATATGTTATTGGAAGATGCGCCGAAGTTCATGTGTAATGTGTAGATCCATTTGAGTCATATCGATTTTGTCCTGAACCTAGCCCAGTCTCCAATGTTTCAGATAGTGTTTTTAAGTGGAGCTAGCAAAATTTAAAAACAAAAATTTACAATTGACGTCACTTAATTCCTGTAGAGTTCATGCCAAATAGTAATGAATAGTAACGTTGTGCAAACTTTTTTTGTTAAGCGGTCCATGGTCACACACCTTTTCACGTATTATGCACATAGGCGTATTGTTTCAGTTGTAACGGTGCATCACGATCCAACCAATTTAGTTTCTTGACCGGGCAGTTTTTTTTGAAATTTTCTTGACCGGGCAGTTAGCTAGAGACATTTTTTTATATACTGTATTAGTTAGAGACCTATTGAGATACGCCCGAGACTACTAATTTTTTTCACGGTAATGTTAATGTTAATGGTAGGTGGACCCCTTTCATATTTGATCCTTCTCAAAAAAAAAATTGACACGTATGCCTAACATAGACCGTGCCAAAAGGTTTACGTAACTACAAATCTCTTTTTACATCTTAGCCGTATATTTTAGATCTAACTATTAAAATTACTTTAGATGATGTGGCTTAACGTGGTGGCTTTATTAGACTCCCCCATTTTGCTTTTAGTATATAACTAGCAAGGTGGCCCTCGCAAATGCGAGGGCATGGTCTTTTTATCGTTGAATCGATCCGTGCAAGAATTTAGTAGTAATCCAAAACATGGAATACAAACCACATGATTGTGTAGCTTAGAAGAATATGTTAGTTAAATTAGCGCTTGTGTGGGAAATATTTCGGGACATTCCAATTTGGAGTGATTAGATATTTTGACATTTTTAAAATACCATGTCACATATTTTAGAATGTCGTCTATATTAAGACATGGCTATTTTGATATTTTTAGTTTGTTCCTACTATCCGTTGTTTTCCTATTTAGGTCCTCTACTTGGTCATTAACACTTATTGTATATTTGTTCCTACTTTCCGCCGCTTTTCGACCTAGGTGTTCTACTTGCTCACTAACATGGTAATAGAAATAAAAGCTCATATATCCGAGCTCTAGTAAAATACTTCACCTTTAATTCCATGTATTTATTGGACTCAGAGCCTATATGTGCAGATATTGACTAACTGTACTTCTACTATAATCTCGCTCATTATTCACAGGTTCCATATTGACTGAATTTTACGATTTAATAAAAGTTTTCATTGCCACCAAAGCCCCTTCATTGTTTATCTTTCCACATTTAGTTTGCTTCTATCTGAAATTTTAAAAAAATACTAAGAATGAAAAACTGAATATTGTGAGTCATTACTCTTAGCTGAACCTAGAGACCTCTTGGTATAGTCAACTTGTAATCCCTTTCGACATTAATAATATAACTTGTAAAAAAAAAATCACGTCAAATAATATAACCTTTGGACAATTATAACATGTCGTATATTTCTGTAAACAAATTCATAATCATATTATTATATCCCTTTATTCTCATAGTAAAAACATTAAAATTCCTGCCACAATGCCTGGGGTATGTTTTAGCCAATCAATTATCCATGTCATCTCCACTAACAATAATTAGTAATGGTAGATCTTTCATGCATCCTATCCATGTCATCTTTTTTCAGCCATATAATTTTCCACATCATTACTATTTAGTCCCAAATTATTCAACAGTTTCACACAAATTAAATTTAGTGTGTTGATTGTTGTGATCAACTGAATCTTGAAAATTAAATAGTCCATACATATTATACCGATTTTATTTACATAATATTTTGTAAGGAGTTTTCCGCTGCAACGCACGGGTATTCTTCTAGTTATCTATATATTAATATTACGTTAACATTTTGCCTCTCACCCTCTTGGTGGTTGTGATATTTTTTCTGTTATGCCAATGTTATTTCCACACTAACTCATTTTTGTTTAGCAACTAAAACATCTCATTAAATATATCAACATGATTTGCCTATCGCCACCTTGTATTTTTTTAAAACATTCTCCCTAGCTAAATTCTTGGCAATATTTTTTTCTACGATATCTGAACCATTCTTTTTTTTCTACAATCACTCAATCACTGTCATCACAACCTATAATTTCTGTATTCTTATCATGCTTGCGCTAACCTTTTGTATTTTGCTTCCCTTCTAAGCGATGTATAATTTCTCGATCTAGTTTTACTTTTGTTATACTAATGTGCTCCAATAACACTTTAAGCAACAAAAAATGTAAGGCTAGGTAATCCACCGTCCCTATGCCACCATCTACGGCTTTGGGCTAAATTAATAAGGTGTAATTCATAAGACTAAAATCTACAAAAACCTCAAGACGTTGAGTATTAACAAACATGATAACCCGTGCTCAAATTAATTAGTACTAAAAATAGTAAAAATATCTTGTCTTGTTTTAGGTTGTTTGAGTTTTCTTTGGTTCACGGCCATGCATACATGCATCCGTCGTTATTCCATATGCATACATGCATCCGGGCCATTGCGTAGCTGCCTGTTCGCCTTCGCGGTAGATGGAAGTGCACTGCAAACTGATGATTCTTGTTCATATCTCACCCAACATAGATCAAGAGCCGTCGTGGAAGTTTCGGGCGGGCTCGTGTTTGCCAACAATATCGATTGATCTAGTCTTCTCGCCTTTCTCAGATCATGAGGGCGATGCGAGAGAAATCGACTGACCTAATACGTCGTCACGTGAGACGCTAGATGTGAGAGGAAAATTAGGCCGTAAAGGCGAAGATTCGGTTCATGATGGCATCTCGTCTCTGCCAACAAAATCGATCGATCTAGTCTTCTCGACTTTCTTAGATCACCACGGCGAGGCGGGAGAAATCGACTGCCCTGATACGACTGCGTGTGAGACAACAGAGATGAGAGAAAATTTAGGCCGCAGAGGCGAAAATTTGGTTTACGATGGCGACTCGTCTTTATCAACAAAATCGATTGATTTAGTCTTCTCGCTTTTCTCAGACCACCACGACGATATGCGAGAGAAACCTACTAACTTAATATGCTGAGATGGTACATGTGAGAGGAAAATTAGATAAATTAAGACGTGAATATTTTCATGGCTGGAAACCATATGATAATTAATTTCATATTCACCATGCATACGTAGTTCTAGATATGTAGTTTTTTTTTGTTAACTGGACAAAGCTAAATGGTTATCATGATGTCACTCATGATGTCATCACATGCAATAAGTAATCCAATTGGTTTACTTGGCCGGATTGCATGTCATTTAAACGCATCCGCTAATTTTTTTTTTTGCAAGCCGCATCCGCTAATCCTAACAGGGAACGGTGCGTATATTCTCCAGCTGGTAGATCTCTACGTAAAGAATTATGGTTACATATAAATTTTATTTTTTTACTTACGTGACATATACTTGTATGTACACGTTTTTGGTTGAAACTTAACGCCTTTTCATTTAATCTTAACCGTTAAAAATAAGATCAACAACTAATATTTTTTTAGCTTATGTGGCTTGACGTGGTGTCTCTATTAAAACCCCTTATATTGCTTTTAGTATATAATAGATAGATCATGATTGATTTTCACTATTGTCTTTTACTGTAAACTTTCCTTGAGCTTCAGTTTTATGTTTGTTAAAAGAAAATCTAACGTCAATGCTTGCCAGTACGAAGGCCACCTTCATGTTCTTTTAAAGGCAGGAACTTGATGATGATCTGTGCATGATTAGATGATGGTGTGAAGCAAGTTGATAAATGATGGTAGACATGGCGTGAAGCCGTGAACTGAAAACAGATGCTTCCTCTCAGAGCCAAAATTAGTAGGGCTTCTTTATCAAGCGTGAAAGTTGAACTTTTGGCTGCGAAACACATGGCTTGGTCTCTAACACAACAATGGGTCCTGTCCTGTCACTTGAGTTGTCAATCCGAAGAAGTTGGTACGTCTCTCACAGCCCTATCCGACCACCTGCCCAACGGAATTACCAGATTGATGGAGACCTGGACGGCACAGCATCTGTATTATCATTACTTCCTCCAAACATTTTATTTTCTCTTCATTTCTTCTCCTCACACAAAACTCTGTGTACAGATTGTCCTCGCTATTATGTCTTTACATGTGTCCATCTATCTGTCATTGCCTTAGGAGATATATTAATTCAGTCGTCTTACTAACATGATGACCATAAGGTCCATAGAGCCTTGAGTTTCAAGCATCGTTTTCTACCATTTTGAAGTCTGAGCTGCAGGTTCATCAATTTCTTGATACCTTGTGGCTTGCGTCTCATTTCAGGTTGCTTTCTATCTTGGGTAAACCACAACCCTTAACGTTTGAGAGTGTGTACATAAACATAATCCTTCATTTGTGCTACATCACATAAGACACATTACATAGATTAACTTACAACGAATAAACAATAATTCGTTTCTGACCAATGGATTATCTTTAGAGAATATGTACGGGCACTGAGACTGTGGATTAGATCTAACCACAGTTGTATATACGAGTATATGTAGTTGATGAGTGGAGATTTGGAGTTGTTGCACCTCTGGACGACTATGGCTTAATTAACCGATCGAGGGCATCGCATTTCCTGTCGCTTGCTGCGTGCTGGTATTGGCTGTCGCTGGGTCCTACAGCCCATTTCGATCCGATCTCGGTATGTCGTGTCTCCAAGTATTTCCTCAGTTTTCAGTAGCTGTTGAGGGTTTAATTTGCATAGACAACACCTACGAATAAGCAAACTCTACCCTCCGCGTACCGTAGCATTGGCGGTGCAATCTTGTGAAATATCTATCGAAAATAAATTGGTTGGTGAGATATCATGTTCAGATCAATCATGGTAATGATATCACCTAAAGCTTTGTGGATCGATCGATCAGTGATGAAATCCTGTTCAGGACAGGCCGTGGCAAGGCCAATCATGCACCGAAGTGACGCAAATGGAAAATGCCGAAAGGTTCGTCGTAACAGCTAATTCGGCGCTACCAACTAATCGCACGCTCGTTTCCATCGCAAAATTACAGATAACATTGTCTTAGAATAACTGTTCTAGCGTGCATATATTAATTAGAAGGAAAACGCCTACTTTTTAGTCGCCCCTTAACAAGCATGTTCTAGCGTGCATATATTAATTAGAAGGAAAATGCCGAAAGGTTCGTCCCAAGAATTATTGGTCCATCAAGTTAAAAATAGTTGATTTACCCCTAGTGCAGGTTTTTTTGGTGATGAGTTCGTGAACTTTTGCATACATGCTTGTAGTTGCCCAACAAGTTTTTTTTTCTGAAATAATCAAGAAAAAAGGGGAAATCGGAATAACGAACATTAACTAGGCAATTTGAATTTTTTTAAAATAGTTTTGAACAAAAACTTAGTTTTCTAAACAACACCATGATCAGAAAAATCAAATTAAGCCTGACGATTCAACATTAACCCGAACCAATGCACTTCCATCAAGTTGTTTTAAATTGCTTAGAACAATTGGCTATTGCAGTATAAGAGCATCTCTAGCAGATACCGCATTTTCCCAGCCTGCAAAATCCGTATGCAGGTCGGGGAAAACGTGTTTGCGGGTCCATTTTTGCCCACGACGACCCCTTAAACAGAACGGTAACAAGGAATATTCCACCTCCGCCACACTTCCCTCGCCTCCGCTCGAATCGAATCGAATTGAATCGCAGTTGAGGATCCGGCGTCTACAAGTGCTGGCGTCGAATCGCCGGTAAAAATCGAATCGAATCGGCACACTTCCATCGCCTCCGCGGCGTCTACGAGTGCTGAGACGTCCGGCGCGCGGTGAGCAGCAGCAAGGACTACTACGGGCTGACTAGCTGTGCGTGCGTGCTGCGGGCCGGGTGTAGGCAGGGGCGGAGCTGTATGGCTCTAGGGTGATGCCCAGGCCTCAGGGTACTTGACAATTTACTTGAGGAATTAGCTTGAAAAACAGTGTGCACCATGCTAATCCTGATAAAATGCACAATGATGACTAAAATGCACCAGGTTCAACTTTAGTCCAGCTCCGCCCCTGGGTGTAGGAGCAAGGACTACTACGGAGCAAGGAGCCAAGGAGATTTTGACCAGCTGTGCGTGCTGCGGGCGAGGTCGGAGCGGCGGAAGAACTCCACACACGAGCGCATGCAGCAGCCCAGCTCGAACCGGCGGCGGCGGATTCCAGCGTCCGGCGACCTTTTTTTGGCGGCGGCGACGGTTTTCGGTGAGTTAGGATCAGATTCCGGCCAAATCCACGGCGGCGCGTGTGCTCCGACGAGGGTTGACTAGTTTGCGGGTGAAAAACTGCACAAAATAGGGTCTCGTGCATAAACTTTCAGGCCCTGTAAAACTTTTACGGTACAGTATCTGTTCCGCGCAGTTTTTTGACTGAAACGGTAAACGTCACTCATTTTTGCAGATTTGACCGTTTTTGCGGTGTCTGCTAGAGATGCTCTAAGAACGGAACTCCTCAATACAAATCCACTCAAATAACCCATCTGATCCAGTGTTTCTTAAGATCGGCGAATCTTTATATTCTGCAGATGATGCCCACTATCTTGAAGTAATTTTTTTTCAACAATGTGTTCGGCATTATGGTAGATTAGTATATTCATATTTTTTAAAGCAATTTTCGATATATCTTTGTTCATTTACTTACAACAAATGAGTTTAAATTCTGTATTTCTAGTATCAATTAACATTATAATACTTCATCATTATTACTATTATTATTATTATTATTATTATTATTATTATTATTATCACCTATTTCTTTAACTCTTTGGATGGTATCACATATTCTTCAGCCAAGTCGTTCTAACTTCTCGCTCACATGTATTTGCTTCAGTCATGAACTTTGACTATGCAGGGATAATATAGTTTTTGCGTCTTAAACATCCAGTGATTTTGCTGTCATTTCAACCACTTGATCTTTTTACAGTCTCATAGCATCACCAAATTGCATCCCGAACTAGTCATTGACATCCCTTAGTATCATCATCATACTACCAAAATGAAATGACATGACCACTGATATCTTAATGGGTTTAAAATGATAAAAGAATGATTAAAAAATTGTTTTTAATTGCATCAACGAAATTATATAGGAGTTTAGAGTTGTGATGTATTTCTCCAAATGGTTAGACTCAAACGAAAATTCCTTCTATAGAAAAACTCCTAATATTTGTAATCCTAGAAATCAAACTACATGCATAGGACAATTTTGCAAAAATTATAACTCCAGAAATATTCTTGAATTTTATTAAAGTGAAAACTGTATGGACCTGTGCTATCAATGGTGAAGAGGAAACCTCGTTAGTGATTTCCCCTAACAGCAACACCTTTTTATTCGTGAAATTGCTTCCCATAAGAAATAAGAACATCTGAAACATAAGTTCGTACATCAAGATCAGTTGTACAAATTATAAGGTCCACAAGATCAGTTGAATAATACAGTTGAATGATATGTATCATTTTTCAGTAACAATGTTAGGCCGGATGAATTCTAGTACCTTGTACAAACAAACTTTGAATATGATATTTGCAGTATGCAGCATAATATTTCATATGCTATTTTAATTGCATACTATGAGTACCTATGAATGTTATGATTTATTACTTGAATAGTTTAACACGCCAAAAATGACAACGACGTCCTTCAAAAAACTTGTGCATCCATAATTTCTTGCACGATATATGTTTTCTGAAAATCATTGGTAAGTACATGGATCATATCTAATTATAATTGGGTTGATTTTGAGCAGCTTGAAGAGATACCAAGTTGTTGGTAACATTGTTTAGGTATGTCACACTAGTTTCTTTAGTTCGGAAATCGTTACTAAGTAATTTCTAGATTCATACAATCTATACACTTAACCACCTTTTCTAGACAACTAAATGATACCATGGAAAGGAATAAATAATAACACACTATAATGTCATTGGTTTACTTAGATCTTTCATGGTGATACTATTATAACAAAAGATATTTTCTCATACCAAATCGAACTAAAAGAAATGCAACGAAATGTAGTTTTACTCGAGCACTCAAAATGTATTTGCAATGATATATATCATAATTAAATTTAAAGTTTGTAAATAACATAAGTATGTTTAAATTATTAATATTGGCATCTACTGCTGAAAATATTATTTGATGCAATACAGTGCACGAAGTAGAAAAAATGAATACATACAAGGTTTGCCATGACAAAGTAAAAATGTTTAGAATAAATCAACTGTGTTTTCTCCTTGGCCCTGAAAAATGCGGTGTTTTGTTGAACTGACTAAATATGGGTACACATGCAAAATGCGTGAACTAGAAATGCCGGAGGCTACCTAAATAGTATGAGAAGGTTGCTCTAATATGAAAAATTAGATCATCCACTATGTGGTAGAAAATCGATGCAGAAAGGGTTGATTGATCTGGTTCGATACATAGTAGATAGCCGAATTAACATGTTAGCCGCGAAAGGCGAACAATGTGCTAGGCTAATTCTTTGCCATTAAATTAGCTTTCTAAGCTGAGATAATAGCAGAAAAACAAGCAGACGATTCAAGAAGGTCATGATGATGTAGCATAAAAGTAATTTACTATGTTGTAGGTCTCATTGCATGTCAAAGCAATGCTATAAACTGCAGAGAAAACATAGGATTCCAAACACCAACAATATTTTCTTTAAACCGATTGAACATAGTAAACTATGCTATTGATTGTCATGTCATTTGTTTTTTATGCAAATTGTGATTTTGTCTTCATATGTTTTTTTATGGTTGATATACATGGAAATGAAATATTGCTGACAAGAACCTTATCCTAGAACTTAACTCTTGATTCCATACTCAAATATGAGCATTCCTAATAAACAAAATCTCATCAAAGTAATCAAACAACTTCAGGATCTACACAATATTGCAACTAGATCACTTATTCTCTATTATTGACAACTTTTTGCTTATGTTCTGCACGCCTCAACTCCTATAGGGTGTCATTACATGAGTGATTTTTGTAGTCCGTCTACAAGCTATTTTTTGATTGTTTCATGCTAATTTTATATCATTGTTGCATACTTATATCATGATTTTATATGATTTGATGGTATTTTCATGAAGTAACCTATTAACAAGATGCCTAATGCTAGTTCGTATTTTCTTATATTTTTTATTTTAGAAAAAATTGTTTTGAAAATATTCTCAGAATTGGATGAAAACTTATGGAGATTTTTTTATGAGATGATGGACACACATGCTAGAAGGGCGAAGGCATGAGCCAGAGGAGGCGGCCACGCGCCAGGCGGCCGCGCCCCCTGTCAGGGCGTAGGACCCTGCCAAGACCCACCGTTGCCAGTCAGCCAACAACATTAGATCTTGGTTTTGAAATAGTACTGCGCTATTTACCAGTGAGTGGTATAATTGGACTGATCTTTTCGTGGGAAATGTTCTTTATTTTAGATAATGAAACCATTTGATTACTACCAACCCATAGAAATACGACTTATCTGAGATATACCCAACAATTGTTTGGTTGTAATTTGTTTACCCAACAATTGCTATCTTTTTAGGAGAGACACCACTAGTGAAACTGTGGCCCCTGGTCCATCTTTTTTACATTGTTTACAACCTCAAATTGTGCTTTTAGTTCTTGTTTGCTTGCTGGTCCGTTTTGCGTTTTACAATTCTCATCATCATTTACATCTTTCAACTGTTTCCATCCACACCACACGTTTAACCCTACGTTTCAAGCGATATGGGAAGATTGACAACCTTGCTGAAACGTTGGGGACAAAGATATATTATGCCTTGTTGTAGGTCCACTTCAACTTCGTGTCACTATCAATTCCTACTAGTTCTTCTTCTGGCTTGAGTCTTGCCCAAGCAAAACTTATTTTTCTGGCTTCTTCTACTGGATAGATTAAATACAAGAGATTTTTTTCCAAGGAAGAATTTTACATTGAATAAAAAGCATATGTGCTATCTCAGAACTTCCCAAATGAAACAGTGCAATATGTTCTTTTCATGTGATTTCAGTCAGAGTTTCCCGAGGAAACTAAATCAGGAATGGAATAATGATCGTAATATTGTTGATCTCATGATAGAGGGTAAGCAAAGATTTAATTCCAGCTGCTTCAAAGAATCTCTCATCACTTGCTGCCGGAGTTCATGGAATCACAAAAACAAGATCATCTTTGATAATTAAGATCTAGATATCCATGAATGTTTCAGATTTTTTAAGGAAAGCTTTGCTCTTGTTATGCATAGAGAAAAACCAAGCCTTAAAGAAGGCATGCAACAGTGGATAGATACCTTCTAAATTACAACTACGGACTGTAAAAATTAGTTTTTGTTAATAGAAAAGTAACAAGAGTAGCCTTTCCTACTGTTTTGTGTAAAAAAAACTCCTACTGGTTCGATAACCTTGGTTTCACAATCAAGATAAAATTTGCTGCTGCACTACATCATACCTTCCACTTGGGGGTTCCCAATAGTCATCAACACTGCCACGTGCTTGTGGTTGCCCAATAAATTAATTCTCAAATAATCACGAACAAACATGAAATTTGAAGAATTTCGATTGTTTAAAACAAATATTTTTTGAATAAGAAATTACACAGAAAATACCGATTTAGAAAAATGTATAGGTTCCGGAAAATTAGTAGAAAATATGATAATTTATAAAATATAACTAGATAGATGAAATCAAAGTATTTTTTTTGAATTTATGCCCTTTTCTAAGATTATTTTTTAAGCTTATTTTTCTAAGATTTTTTCAAATATTGTGCATTCTTTAAACTTACTAAAGCCTCCATTACCTTTTTTGGGATGGCTATGTTTCTTTTTTTAAAAATTGTACCTTTAACTTCATTATTTCACAGTTTAGACATTTTCTCATACTTTTTTATTCACATATCGACAAGGACCACGTATCTAAAACCGCCACGATGTTGCCGTCAAAACCTGTTTTTGGCAAATGACCACATCTAGATGGTTTTGATAGTTGAAAAGACCATAAATATCTAGTACAGAGTTGAGGGACCATTTTAGACCTTGGAAATAGATGAGGGACCAAAATTAGGCTTAAAGTATTCGTACTCAAAGCACCCTAACATTGGTTCCTGATACCTTAATTATTAGATTGTTTTTAGATTCTGCGAGGCACTCAGAATGGCACCGGAATGCCCCGACCTGTATATCGGTTGAAACACACAACTATATTCAGTGCAAAGTTTTATGAGTCCTATAAAGAAATAACAATGCTATAGTTGTTGACCAAGGCAAGCAGGATTAAGATACACATCTCATGCACATGTACTCCTATTTCTAAACCTCAAAAACCTCACATTAAGTTTATTTATATGAGCCTAGGGTTTATCCCTTAAAAAACTGCTATTGCTAAATGGTCCTATATACGAATCGGCTGAATAGAACATGTGACATGAATGCAACTTGGGGTTTAGATAGACTTCCGAGCATTTGCCCATGAGACACATGAGGGCGGGTATTGTCACTCGAACTCGAGATCAGCACCTCCTACCTTTCGGGGCAGAGCCTCGGTCACAACTCACAACATGGCGGGACATGAGTAGAAGATAGAAAAATGAACATAATTCTGACTGGCTTTGCTTGATTAACGACTAAACATTGTCTTCGCAACGTCAAAGCTGTTCATCAAGAAAGTGCACGTGAAATTTGAATGGTGCACGCAGGGCAATCATTGACACGGTCTCCCCTGATCACTCTCCTACAGTCCCTAGGAGAATAAAGCCCTTGCGTGTCCAAGCAGAAGCATCTAATACTACTCATGTCAGTACGTACGTACGTACTCTAGTTCAAACACATCAATCTGCATTTTTGTCCAGCATTTGTACTTGGAGTGCTGAAATAAAGGCCTTCGAGAAACCCATCTGGCCATTTGGTGCTTCGCTTGCTTGCGGCAACGCGCGCAGGACGGCGCATTAATTCCCCAAATTAATCTGTGTTGTTCTGGCATCAGGTGTTCGGATGGATGGGGCCATTTCGGTTCCAATGATCGGTTATTTCGTTGAGCACCGTGGTTTCTTCCTCGGAAGTAATTGGACGTGCACTTTCGCCTTTCCTTTTGGGAAAGCTCAGTTTCACCGCTCGTACGACGTTTTCGCGGCAAGGTCGTGGAGTTGGTTCAGAGTTGTTGAACCTTTTGAGAAACAGTGCAGCTTTGGTTTCGATGGATTAGCGGTCCTCCCATGCTGCTAGGATGGATTAGCAGTCCTCAACTCAACTCCTCTCAGTCAGCACAAGCGTGGCCATGCTGTATTTTTTTACATCCCCGTTCTCTCTAAATTTTCTTTGGTTGACAAAAGTGCATAGATTGTTGGCAAGGCACTCGGGGCAGTTGGATTGGGAGTCAAGACATGAATGGTCATTTTATTTACATGTTGCACACTACTATAATTTGTCATTTTCCCTGGGAAACCAAATTTTACATGTACTTGTGTCTTACTATTGTATATGTGCATGATTCTTTTTCCGGACCTCGTAGGTATGATGTCCCCTAAACTTACGTACGGTGATCATATAACACAATGGTCAGAGAATTAATTGTACCGGATCATTGAGCAAGAACCCGAAACAATCCACTTCAATCACTTTATTTTACAATACTGAGAGTAGTTGGCTATTGCACTTGTCTTAGAGTAGCGAATACAATTCTACAAATTCAGGAATTGAAGCCCTTGATACAAAATCCAGACAAATAACCCTCCCATATTGCTAGGGTTTTTCCTATGGCTGACAAATATTTATTATATAAGGTTTGCGTATCATCACGATGTAGAAACCGGGACCCCCCCTTTTCTAAAAAAAAACAAATATTTGATATTTCTCAGATGATGCCCACTATCTTTGACTATTTTTTTCAACAATTTTTGTGGCATTATAGCGGAATATTACAATCATGATTGTTGAGCCATTTTTAAATATATCTATGTTGATTTATTTACTTAAATGAGTTTATTTTATATATCAAGTATGAACTAACATAAAAGTCATTATTATCATCATCATCATAATCACCTAGTTACTGAACTGTTTGGATGGTATCAATTATTCTTCATTCAATTGATTATACGTTCTTATTGACAAGTTATACAGTCTTCTACATAATATAAAAGCATTCTAAAATACACATGCATGTTGGGGGATGGATGGGACCAGTTTTTACTACTTTTGATATAACATGGGATGTACACTTTTTTTGGTGTGCGCTTGAGAGAACGAAATAGTGCGGCTAGATTTTAAGTGGTTTAGAAAAAAACAGCTTTAAATAGTTACTTAATACTCTGGTGCACAATGGTTTTTGCAAAAGTCAAACTTCACTAATTATGACCAAGTTTATTGAGAAAAAATTGAATATAAAATACCAAATGTACACTATATGAAAATGTACTTCATGCTGAGTCCAACGGTACTGGTTTGATTTGGTATTCTAGAGGTCAGTATATGTTTCTAGAAATTTGATCATAATATACACGGTTTGATTTGCAAAATATCTTATATGCAATATTTTTTGCAAGGAAGGAGTGCAGTCTAATTTTTCTATTGGAACGTCACTTTTTTTTACATTGGACGCCCGCAGGCACACATATTACTTGTATTGATAAAAATACGGATACAAAGATGACACAAAATATAAGCAACATAAAACTAATAACAACTAAACGATGAAACCGCTATCGTCGCAACTAGCAAGCATCCCCGTCCTTCGCCATCATCGGATACATAAACAACACAACATACTTCGATAGCAACAAACTAAAAAATATATGGAGTATTGAGCAAATTAGTTTTCTCGGTCCACAAATAGATTACAAAATACAACGGTTTATCTTAATCTATTTTGTTGGCTGATTCTTCTCGCACTTGAGATGTAACACTTTGAATAATAACTCCATGATAAAATAACAAATCATGTGCGTCCATTGATACAGACGTCGGGACATTGCCCCTTTTTGAAAGAAAAAAAACATTTTAGTTTCTTGTTGACAATAAACAAGAGCAAATTTCAGCACGACATAATTTAGCGAACTGGCTAGTTGCGGAAAAGGTACGGCATTCCGTACCCCGAAATTTTTTAGGAGGTGCAGAAATGTCGGACTAGAGAGTGCCCTCAAATCAGCGTTGTTTTATATCTCCCTGGCCCCAAAATTCAGTGTCATCCGGGAAGTGAGTACAACTGCTTCAACCGCTAATTGAATTCATGAACCGCTCATGAACAGCGTCCGTCTCGGCATGCAATTGGGGTGATATATCATGCAATACAAATTACTTTCAGTTAAGAATACAGGAACACGAAGTAAATCAGATAGGAATGTTCATGGATTAATCGGAAAGAAAACAGAAAAACAAAAATACACACACACACAAGGGAAGAGAGATTCCTATCGGTATCAGATGTGGGCTCCAATCCATCTCTCGATCGTCTTCCTCACCCTCACAGTGAATCCCGTTGCCGCTCTGCCCACTCCAGCGTCACGGCACACGCTTCCTCTGCTTTCCGCTTCACAGTTTCACCATTTCCACCGCGCTTCTTCTCCTCTCTCTTAAAGTGGTAAACACCCAAGAGGAAGGGAAAGAGATCACCGGGGAGCAGCAGTTAAACAAGCAAAAAAGGATTCCAAAATCAAGAACACGTTCTCACAGGGCACTGGCGCCGCCACCAAATCGATAGGCTCGTCATCGGCACATATAAGCCCAGCGCCACACCTTCCCTCCTCTGCCACTCCTCCATCCATTGCCTCTCCAAGAAGCCAACAACTCACTGTCCTAGCAGAGAAACAGAGAGAGAGAAGGCCGGCGGAGAGAACAGAGCCGAAGGCTCCGGGCCGCTTGGTAGGTGGCGCCACCATGTCCGGCGGCGTCCTCCTCCTCCTCGTCCTGCTCGACGCGGCCGCGTTCCTCGCCTCCACGGCCAATGCCGCCGTCTCCTACGACCACAAGGCGATCGTCATCAACGGGCAGCACCGCATCCTCATGTCCGGCTCCATCCACTACCCGCGCAGCACCCCGGAGATGTGGCCGGACCTGATCCAGAAGGCCAAGGACGGCGGCCTGGACGTGATACAGACGTACGTGTTCTGGAACGGCCACGAGCCGGTGCAGGGGCAGTACTACTTCGGCGACCGCTACGACCTCGTCCGCTTCGTCAAGCTCGCCAGCCAGGCCGGACTCTACGTCCACCTCCGCATCGGACCCTACGTCTGCGCAGAGTGGAACTTCGGGTTTGTAGTTTTTAACCAACTCAACTCAATGCAGCAGCAGCAGCAGCATCAATCCATTGCTTCCTTGGTAAACTGAGAATTTTGATTCGTTCTGCAGTGGATTCCCTGTGTGGCTCAAGTATGTGCCCGGCATCAGCTTCCGGACCGACAACGGCCCCTTCAAGGTACTGTCACTGACAGTCAAACGAAGATCACGGCTTAATTAATCTGGTCTCTTCCTTTCGTCCACTGTTGGTTGCATGAATTTGTTTCTTACGGCGTTTCTTTCCGACGAGCGACATTGCAGGCAGCGATGCAGACGTTCGTGGAGAAGATCGTGTCGATGATGAAGTCGGAGGCGCTGTTCGAGTGGCAGGGCGGCCCCATCATCCTGGCGCAGGTGGAGAACGAGTACGGGCCCATGGAGTCGGTCATGGGCGGCGGCGCCAAGCCCTACGCCAACTGGGCAGCCAAGATGGCCGTCGCCACCGACGCCGGCGTGCCGTGGGTGATGTGCAAGCAGGACGACGCCCCCGACCCCGTGGTAACCACCCTAGTCTCGTCCCATCTCCTTCTCATATCATTCTTCACACAAATCCAATGCCAATTGCCAATCTATGCCATGATGCAAATTTTGTGGTACCAACTAATTTAACCACCTCGCTTTCTCGCGCTCGCCACACATGCTTCCGTTAGGACGTCACATCACCGAATCACCAACTTTGCAGCCTGGCATTGGCGCAAACAGTTATATTTTCTTTAGTAGATTTTTCTTGCTTTTATATTCTTGTCTTAATCATGGATGTCGATTGGACTGGTGATGGCGGCAGATAAACACCTGCAATGGTTTCTACTGCGACTACTTCACCCCAAACTCCAACAGCAAGCCTACCATGTGGACTGAGGCCTGGAGTGGATGGTAAGTTTGCCGGGCGCATCGAAAAATCTCAACAAACAATACTGAGATGTCGAAAATTCCATGACATATATTGTTGACGCGATCGATTGTGCCGGTTATTCAAGGTTTACGGCTTTCGGCGGCACGGTGCGGCACCGGCCCGTGGAGGACCTGGCCTTCGCCGTGGCGAGGTTCGTTCAGAAGGGCGGCTCCTTCGTCAACTACTACATGGTGATCCACTGAAGCTGGGTTTTCGTCACTCAGATGCTTGGGTTTTCAGTGGGTACTGGCACCTAACACCTGCTCCCTCTTTCAGTACCATGGAGGCACAAACTTCGACCGGACCGCCGGCGGCCCCTTCATTGCCACGAGCTACGACTACGACGCGCCAATCGACGAATACGGTATGCTTAGGTTCACGTTTAGGCAGCCTTCATCTTGGGTTTCAAAAATAGTGCTCGTAGAAGGTTTCAATGAGGCATTCTGCTCTGATCGTCTGAAACCGTTGCTGACGCAGGTCTGCTTAGGCAGCCGAAATGGGGTCACCTCAGGGACCTCCACAAGGCCATCAAGCAGGCCGAGCCGGCGCTCGTCTCCGGCGATCCCACAGTCCAGTCCATCGGGAGCTACGAGAAGGTTTGATATATACTTTGATCTTGTTACATTTCTAAGCAAAAATGATAATAATCCAAAAACGTCTTGTGAACTGATCATTCTCTGTTTATTCAGGCGTACGTGTTCAAGTCGAGCAGCGGCGCCTGCGCCGCGTTCCTGTCCAACTACCACACGAGCTCCTCCGCTAGAGTGGTGTACAACGGCCGGCAGTACGACCTCCCGGCCTGGTCCATCAGCATCCTGCCGGACTGCAAGACCGCCGTCTTCAACACCGCCACGGTGCGACAGCCGACAGATCGAAATACTCGCTGGAACTAAACACTAGACAGCCTGAATGACAGCATGTCGATCCTGACGAACATGTTCTGGTAAATTCAGGTGAAAGAGCCTTCGTCGCCGGCGAAGATGAATCCGGCGGGGGGCT
This sequence comes from Poa annua, assembly GCA_026929855.1. Classification (NCBI taxonomy): domain Eukaryota; kingdom Viridiplantae; phylum Streptophyta; class Magnoliopsida; order Poales; family Poaceae; genus Poa; species Poa annua. Next base: position 93,523,364 of record CM049437.1, read on the forward strand.
TCTCGTGGCAGTCGTACAGCGAGGACACCAATGCGCTGGACTCGAGCGCCTTCACCAAGGACGGCCTGGTGGAGCAGCTGAGCATGACGTGGGACAAGTCGGACTACCTGTGGTACACCACCTAGTGAGTGACCGACTAACTGTACTTTCTCGAACTGCTCCATCTCTGTCTGAAACTATCTGATCTATGTATGTTCATTACCTTGACGTACGTCTTCGATGCAGCGTGAACATCGACTCGAGCGAGCAGTTCTTAAAGTCCGGCCAGTGGCCACAGCTCACCATCAACTCTGCTGGGCACTCCGTGCAGGTGTTCGTCAACGGGCAGTCTTACGGTATTGTCTGAATCTTCTTTTCGGAGCTGGATCTTGTCATGCTGAATGTTTCACTGATGAACTCTGCCGTGTCCCTGCCGCAGGCACTGCCTACGGCGGTTACGACAACCCGAAGCTGACTTACAGCAAGAACGTGAAGATGTGGCAGGGCAGCAACAAGATCTCCATCCTCAGCTCCGCAGTCGGCCTCGCTGTAAGTTTGATATGAAACTCAGGGTTCTAAGGCACTGACACTTGTTTCGCTTCAGACCGTTTTGTAACATGTAGTACTACAATCTCTTGTGTCTGCCGCAGAATGTTGGAACCCACTACGAGAACTGGAACGTCGGTGTTCTTGGCCCGGTCACGCTGTCAGGGTTGAACCAGGGGAAGAGGGACCTGAGCAACCAGAAATGGACATACCAGGTACACCACATCATCTGCTAAAACTGAACTTGTCAAGTTACTCCTGTATCAGAGGGAGCACACCTGTTGTACTGAAGTCCATTTCTCTGTCCACGCAGATCGGCCTGAAAGGCGAATCGCTAGGCGTGAACTCCATCGCCGGGAGCTCGTCCGTCGAGTGGAGCAGCGCCACCGGCGCACAGCCGCTGACGTGGCACAAGGTCAGTGCCGATTCACCATCCACATCGCCACACAATGCTATTTCCACTGAACTTTGTCAGTTCTGAACTGTTCTTTCTGCTGATCTCTGCAGGCCTACTTCGCCGCGCCGGCCGGCAGCGCTCCGGTGGCCCTGGACATGGGAAGCATGGGCAAGGGTCAGATCTGGGTGAACGGGCACAACGCCGGCCGGTACTGGTCCTACAAGGCATCCGGCAGCTGCGGCGGCTGCAGCTACGCCGGCACCTACAGCGAGACCAAGTGCCAGACCAACTGCGGCGACATCTCCCAACGATGGTACCACGTGCCACGCTCATGGCTGAAGCCGAGCGGGAACCTGCTCGTAGTGCTGGAAGAGTTCGGCGGCGACCTGTCGGGCGTCACGCTGATGACCAGGACGACATGAGAGTGGAGTAGAACATGTCAAGAAAACCAAAGGAAATGACACCAAATTGCGGATAATTTTTATTTATTTTTGCACGGAGGGGATTGGAGGAGCAGGGGTACACCCAAATATATACCGCGTAGATACGTATTAAGGACTAATAGCATATATTATTTATTGGGACCCTTGTTGGCCTCAGCGTGGTCGCAGGAACTGCGGCTCCGGTGTAGTGGCCGGCTTGTGTAAAATGTTTGTTGACGATCGAGTCCTTAGATTTCTGAAATAGTTTAATAAAAAAGAAGTTATTCGAATCATTGCTATTTGATTTAGACTTGTTCTGAAAAGTTGAGGTATTTCGAATTGTTTGTTGATATGGACAAATTAAGGAAAAATCTTTGAAAGAATTTGCATGTTGGCGTTTGACATATAAGAGTTCTAAATCAGATCTCGAGAATGTTTCGTCTCATGGTAGTCTGGTCCAGTCCCCTTACGGAACTAATGTTATTAAGTTAGCCGTATACTGCACATGTTTCTAACAACTCACATGGTATGATCTCAAATGATACGAGTCTCGAATAAGCATTTACAAGGCACTATAACCCCCTTTGTTTTTACTGCCACAACATATAGGGTTTCTCAAATAATACAGTATCTCACATCAATACCCTTCCTCCTCTCACTAATACTACAAAATATTTCTATAAATTATGGCCAAATAGACGCCGCTGGTGGGGACAACAGATGTTAACGTAGAGCCAGAGCAGGAGCGAATCTTTCCTAGCGTGCTCTCTCCGCTTTTCGGTACTCATATTTCATCGAGGGTGTTCTTGCATCTCATATAGAAATTATATTGGAGCATTAAAGAGAACATAGAAGAGATCAACACAAACATGATCTAAGGTTATATACAAATGCCTCATTGAGTGGAAGAAGACATCTCATTGTACAATAAGGTAAAAAAGTAGGTCATAGTAGAAAAAAGGGTCAAGATGTTTAGAGCTAATAATAGCACAATAAGGCACCAGAGTTGTACATTATATGCTAAATAATGAGCTTCAGGTTTCTTTTCTGACAATGAATCTTATGTTTTTTTTGAGTGTTCACCATTTGAAATTTAATATAAACGAGCAATGCAATGTAATAAATATTCTCAGCTAAGTAGAAAAGGAGGTTCATCAGTGGCCCTTCTTCTATGGAAAACGATATGCCCCTCTAAAGGCATATCCTTAAAAAAAGTACATACCTCAAACCAACTAACCAGGTAACAATTTCACGCCAACAAGCCAAGACTCCAAAAAAAATTGCTCACAACAAAATCAATTTCACAGAAATCCAAACATAAATGGAGAATATGAAGCCCACGTATAGATGTACAGGGTCATATATAGGCCAAGAGCAAAACCCAAGCAGGCAAGCAGCTTAGTGACTCCTAGTCAACACACAAAAGCATCTGTCATCTATTGGGTAACTGACAGTCCTAACAAATGGAGCTACCTCGGTCCTGTTGAAACAAAAATGCATTACATTTGGAGTTCATTGGAAAGCCAATAAAGTCAGACATCCTTTGCAGGCATTAACACAACCACATGGAGGCAGCGCCGGTCCTGAGATTTCCGGGGCCCGGGACGAAACCAAAATTTGGGCCCCTAATTGTAAACGTCATTGATTACATGTATGACATATATTTTTTAGTAAAATATAAATGTATACAAAACCGTACGCATATCAAATAAATTATACAAATTATCTTAAATTTTCTTCTAACATTTCTTGATATAGATATCTCCTCTTTCTGATTGTTCCAATTCATCCAAACGTTTTGCTCTTCTCCTCTTAGCACTACCAGATTGATACCTACTGGACGACACATATTAGAACTTAGAAGAGCACATAAACTAACCGTAAGCCTTAGGGTGGCGACGACGCGCAAGCCGACACAGCGGCGAGCGTGGAACGGAGTCGCGGCAACGGCCGAGTCTCGTGCACGGCGGTATCCTAGGATTGGAGATGGAATCGTCTAGCGGCTAGCGTTCACGAAGTCACGAATCGTGGGCAGGGGCTGATCGTGGGCAGATCAAAGAGAAACAGACGAGGCGGACGCAAGACGGCAAGAGCCGAGGTCGCACGATTGTTCGCGTGCCTAGGAATTGGGATCGATCGCTAGAGTCATGAAGCGCTGTACATGCAAAGGGCCACAAAATCTGCTCCTTTCCATGGCCTCTATAGCTGGCCGGCCCATTTTTATTTTTTCTGGTAAATACATTGTACGTATCTATATAAATATGTATATATAGTACAGTATCTGGGGTGGGCCCCTTGATTTTGGGGGCCAGGGCGGCCGCCCACCCTGCCACCCTCCAGGGCCGGCCCTGCATGGAGGTACTGCCGTTACCTGAGTCCTGAGGAACAACCAAGAAGTATGGTTTCTTTCCAAGATGTTGGGACCTCGAACTGGGTCAACGGTCAAGGCCGTCTCCACTGCCTAAGCAGCCGTTCGAGACGTGGCTCCTCGCAGGCCGGTGGTGCGATGTGGGCAACTAGACGTACAGCGCCTCTGAGATGTATGCCGAGGCGTGGACGAGCTGCACCAAAATTGTTAGATAAAAGAACAAATGGATTTGAGGGGGTTCACAGGAAGGCAAGAAAGAAGGGAAGTCTGGAAAACAAGTTAACACATTAAGCAGTTCTGTTAGTTTACCCCTAGGTTTTGATGACCTGCTGCTCAACATATACTGTAGACCCAAATAATCTGTGACTGGTGCTGCACTGCACATCATTTAGAACTAGAGGATAATCGTGACATGGATTTGTAGAATCTGATTTTCCTTTTGCACTTAAAATGATCAAAAGTGACCTTGCACTTGAAGTACCTCTCAAAGATATATAGCAAATGAAATAGTGGTAGACTTTGTAGAGTTTTTTTTTTAAATAATACGATTTTTTAATATAAATTCGGAATCTAGCGCGCGGAATCGAGAAATTCGGAAAATAGGGCGCCGTCGGCATGACTCGTGCCGATCGGCACGGATCGTGCCGAAAGGTCCAGGTCGGCATTAGCCATACTGACGGCTGCATGATCTGCGTGAAACAGCTACCGACGGCACGTTTCGGCACGGCCCGTGCCGATCGGCACGGCTAATGCCGAAATGTGACCAGGCTCCCATTTTTTACCCCTCTAAATTTCCGGTACCCGTCATGTTCTGTTGTCGGCGATTCCCGCCAATTTTCGCCCGCCTCTTTTCTCTCGCCACCGTTTGCCGCCACCGATTTCCGCCAACCTTGCGCGCACAATATTTTCCCGCCACAGTTTCCAGCCAGAATTCTCCCGCCACCGTTTCCCGCCTGTTTCTCCCGCCACCGCTTCCCGCCCACTTGTCCACCAGTTATCCTATAAAACCCACTCGAAGATAGCCATGTGAGTCACTTGAGCGCAAGCATGGTGTATATTGTTCCTTGTGAGAAGTGTGTGTCCGGGTTTCACATAGCCGCATCCGAGCATCTGGCTAAGATTTCCGAAGAATTGAAGGTAGATGGTAGGATAGTTCCCATCTCAGAAATTATTGGTAGTGAGAGACATCTCGCTTTGCTTGGGACGAGACAAATTCGAGACGGGTTTCCGTATAGGACCCCGCAACAAATCCGTGCAGAAATCCTAAGGCTTGTAGATAAGTATGATAGGAAGGTTACCAATGGTCTGTATCTCCGGACCGAAGATGACCGCTATTTTTACGGTGAGTCCTATCTTTGGGTAGTCTCCAGCGATGATGACGACGATTTCATGTCGACATCAAAGGAAAGGAGGGCTGAAGCATCGAGGAAGGGCAAGGAGAAGAAGGCCAAAGCATCGAGCAAGGGCAAGGAGAAGAAGGCTGAAACATCGAGCAAGGGCAAGGGAGCTAAATCGGCGGATGGTGCAGTGTGCATCGATGGTAGATAGGTAGAGTTGTGTTATTTCATTTCTCGTGTGGTGTGATCAGCATGTACTCGGCTTGTGTTCTATCTTATTTTTATTATCTTTATTTATTATGTTGTGTGGAGAGTATGGACTCGGTTTGTGTTATATCTTAATTTTCGTACCAATTTATTATCTAGTATGTTAATCGATAGATTTTTAGAAGTTGTAATTTTTGAACTACCGAGTATGTTTACCTAATCATAGGAATATGTTTAGTACTGTCGAACGGAACACGGAGATGTCTCGTACATAGAAATATGTCTAGTACATAATATCGAGTAGCACATAGGTAAAAGCATCACTCCTCGTCGACCTGACGACGGTACCGCGTCCTCCTACGCCGAGGCCCGGAAGGTGACAAACGCGTGGGAGCGTGGTGTTGCCGCATTCCGCGGCCTTGCAACGGCGTATCGTCCTGCTCGTCCTCTGGCTGTGCTGTCTCCGGAGGTGGTGTCTGCTGAGTGGGCATCGGTGGCGAAGGCGCGTATGCCTGAGTGGTGTCCAAGTCGTACTGCGGAGAGTTGTACGCCTGATCTGCACCTGCAGAAGATAATATGTTAGTGTGTGCTGTTGGTGAATAAACGTTTTATGTATTAGAAATAAAAATTTCTAACCTCCGTGCATTAGTTGCTGAGAGTACTGGCCCATAAGATTGGCCATCTGCGGCTGGTGTGATGCTCCAACGAACTGTGGTCCGCCCCCATAACCGTACGAATATGGCATCCCGGTGTACGGTGGTGCATGTGTCTGTCAGGATGAACTACCCGGCATAAAGAGTGGAGGCTGTGCAGGACCCGACATAAACAATGGCGACTGTGAAGTTGCCGGCATAAACATAGTCGGCTGTGAAGGACCCGACACATACACTGGAATCTGTGAAAGAGGTGGCTGGGATGGACCAGGGTCGATAGCGTCCGGCTGGCGAGAGGTAGACGCAAATGTGTGGTCTGTGGGGCGTGTGCAAGGACTCTGCTGAGGTGTAAAACGTGGGCGTGGGTCGTGCCGAGGAGTGGTGTCACGGGGTGGTGATACCTGTGCGGCACCTAACAGCCGTGTCGAGGAGTGCCGTGGGGGACGCGGGGGTGCATGGCGTGGAACAACGTCCCCAGCATCTGTGCAGGTCAGCACACCATAAGCACGTCGTAGCTTGCCCTGTAGACGCTTGAACCACGACTGGTGCTAGGCACCAACGACGGGGTAGTACGCAGCGACGTCCGCCTGAATATCTGCTATGATGCCGGCCTGTTAAATATAAATAAAATGTCAGATATGTTATTACTGTAGTACGTACAATGAGTAGTAGAGTACTGAAACTAGAGCACTTACCGCTGTGTTTCCCCGAGCCCCGATTCCCTGTGTTGGGTACATGGCCGTGATATCAGCCGCAGGAAGCTCGTCAGGGTCGGCAGTCGTAACCAAACGAGTGCGACAGGCGAGCCTGTACGTCCGGAGGTACTCCTCAAAATCAGCAAGCACAAAGGGTGCTTCTGCGGGCCATAAATTTGCCGGATCCGTCGCACTCCCCCATTCTTGTATGTATGGGAGGACCGTCTGCATATAAGATGCGAGCGATCTCTCTCCCTGCCGTCCTTTCCTGCCACATGCACACATAGCATAAGTACGTACTACAACACTAGTACCCCACTTTATAAATACAAGTTCTAGTACTTACTTGTGCACGTGCTGAGAAAGTGTAGCTCTAGTCGGAGGCACCGGCCACTGGCGAAGTCCAAACTGTCTCATAACACGGTGTTGTGACATCTCCTCCACCAAGACGTCGAACACAATCCGACGTGTAGTCAACCAGTATGCACGATCTCTCGTGCACAAAGAAGAAATCCCGCCGGGGTATCGTGCCTGTATCCGCGACTCGTGGTATGGCTCCCATATAACCTGGTGATGTGGGAGTTGATCGAACCACTCAGTGAACATCACGTAGCAGTTTCTCACTTGATCACCCACGAAGCGTCTCTGCACATATTTATAATTTCTTAAGAATAATTCAACATAATTTTTTTAAAGAACCTAACGTACAAGTAATGGAGTAGTGAATGGGTACCTCTCTATGTGCCCACATACTGCCAAATGTGGGAAGATCAACTGCGTTGTGATCTATCAGTTTGTAGTCCCAGGGCCTCGTCGCGTCCACGTCGGGTCTACCGACAGGGAACCTCTCCCAAGACCAGAGCTGCAGAAGTAGAGGACATCCAAGTATCGAAGAGCTATCCGAGTTCTTCGTGCAGACGGTGCACAGAGCCCTGTATGTACCAGCTAAGAGCTGACCCCAACTCCGCTGCACTATGTCTTCTTGGTTCTGTGCCGCTGCAATCTCTAGTGCTATAGGTACCCACAAAAATTCATACTTTCTTTACTGATTCACGTTGCAGAGTCTTTTGAACAAATTCATAAGACGTTTACTCTTAAAACAAGAGTAAAAGTTAGCAGCCAGATGTCTCATACACCATCGGCTCTGCACATCAGTCCACGGAGTTTCTTCGTCTTCAGCAGGGTGCTGCAGAGTCTTGATTGCCTTCAACAGACCTGCATGCCTGTCATGAAGAATACACACGTTCGGCCTATCCTTCACAACCCCTTTTTTAACTGCCTGAGAAAGAATAGCCAGTTTTCATAATTCTCACCCTCAACAAAGGCAAACGCAATAGGGATGATTTGTCCGTTGCCGTCCACTCCTATTGCAGTCAATATCACCCCCTTGTACTTGCCGGTGAGAAATGTGCCGTCGATGCACAAGACTGGTCCGCAGTATTTAAAAGCTTCAATGCAGATGCCGAAGGAGAAGAACAACCGGGCAAACACCACCAACGTAGGATGGTTGTTCCAATGACAACATTCAAATTGAACCTCTGTACCAGGATTTCTCTTTTGCAGTGTGTCCACCATGTCAACAACGCTGTCATAAGCATCATAAAAAGTCCCGAACCTCTCTTCTAGAGCCTTCTGCTTAGCTCTCCAAGCCTTCCCATACTTAATACTGGTTTTCCATCTACTCTTAACTGTCAACTGAATGCTTCTCGCGGTCATGTCTTTCTTCTGCACTATCTCGCTGAACAAGAGGCGTGCAATGAGAGTTGAAGACAGGTTTGGATGGTCCGTCACCGTACTAGATATCTCACAAGTGTGTGGCTGAAAATCAGACACCACCCACAGCACGTCGTACTTCGGTACGTGAGCGTGGACCCTTGCAGGACAGTCGATGTTAGTGCAGCTCATAGTCAAATATCGACTATTTGACACATCAGTACGGAAAACCCTTTGCGTTGCCAATGCCCACTCAATCACGGCTTCCCTCAGCTCCTGCTTTATGTTATATTGGGCTCCGATTCAAATATTATTCATTCGATACTCCCATGCCGCAGAATATCCATCGTCCACAGTTGTCATGTTCGACTTGTCCATATCCCAGGAGTGAGGAATCGGCACATCTGCAACACTATCTTCTTCATCATTAGCAATATCATCCTCATTTGCGTCATCTTCATCATCCGAATCAAGATCTTCTTCAACACCATCCTGATCTTCAACCAGCATCTCTTCTTGCACAGTACCTTCGTACTCATCCGCATCAGCCTCTCCGACTGGCGGAGGTCCTTCCGAGTCAACACATAGTGCTGACTCATACCTATCAGGAATATCCACATTTTGTGAATCAGCACCCTGACTGCTCTCTCCATGCTGAAAACCTCCGCCACCTTCTTCTACATTGTTCTGCTTCGGATAAAATATCAGCAGGATTTCTGGTTGGGTACCTCGACGTTTGCATGATGCTAGCCAAGTTATCCACTGACCTGTTCGATCCAGCGGTAACAACTCCCGAAAAATATTTGTACGGGATTTGGACCATACTGACTGAATCTTAACCGTAAATATATTAGGATCATACCCAAAATTAACAGTGAAATACTCCTGCACTGCAGCTATTCTAGCTCTCTCTGGGTCTGGCAACTGCATCACCATATTATTATATTCACTAAGATCAACACCAGTCTCTGTAACGCGGACAGTACCGGCGCCGAAGTGCACAATGAAATCAATCACTTCCATTACCTAAACAATTTATTGCGTCAAATACTACATAAACAATTATTACTACCACCCAAAATATTACCAATATTACTAATACTCCTAAAATAGTAACACAGAACCGACATTCACCGATAAATATCGACCGACACAGCCACCGAAATCCACCGACAAACGCATCCATCCCATAAAATTATTTGTACAACTACTATATTAACACATTCATCCCGCTAATATCCACCGACAGTATAAACGCATCCATTTAACATATATCTATACTACAACTAACGCATTGTTCGGACAAATTTTTTTATACAACTATATTAACACAATAACCAACATCCACCGATAAAATATTTTACACTACAACTATCACATCCACCGACACAAATATTGTACAACTAACACATACATAATAAATAAATCCACTGAATAAGATAAACAAGATTCATCTAGTGATTACTTAGGGTTTACCCTTGACGCGTGGAAATCCCGTTTCTTCCGTTCCCGGCCTCAATCTACCGCCACCACTGCTCCACCACCACACCTTCTCCTCCAACACGAGCTCCCACCACTGCCTATCCACCATTGTTGGCCTCCATGGTTTCCAATCCTCCACCTCCTCTCCTCAAAACGAATCCACGAAAATTTACTGCATGGACAGATCCTTGATGCCCTAGTCTTCCTCTCTTCTTTCCTACCAATCTAACCTCTCAATCTTATTTTTGGGGCAAGATTTGGCGCTGTTTTCTGGGGGTGGAGACGAAGAACAGAGGAGAGGAGCTCGGGTCGACCGGAGGAAGAAGAAGGAAGAAGAAGGAAAGAAAGGGAGGAGCCGGCGCGGGGATTTTACTTCGGCCCAGATCGGCATGGGCCATGCCGATCGGCATGAACGGCCCCGAACGATGCGGGCCCGGCCTGCGCGCGTCTGCCGCATGCAGCCGTCGGTGCGGGTCCCGCCGACGGTAACTTTTCGGCACGATCCGTGCCGATCGGCACGAGTCATGCCGACCGCGCCCTAGTTTTGAAATTGTCTACTGCCGCGCGCTACAATCCAAATTTCCATTAAAAAATCGTATTATTTAAAAAAAACTCGACTTTGTAAGACCATGACTTTTTACTATTTTTACTGACATCCTTGTTTGAGAAATGAAGAAGTTACTATGAAAACATGATAACATATTTCATAGCAACAACTCCATCATAGGGTTGGGCCCTCCTCCTTTTTCCGGGCTTGGGACCGGCTATGCATTTTTTGTTCAATTTAAAAAGGCATAGGCGGAGCTCCCCACCCCCCACTTCCAATAGAGAAAACCACCTACCAAACCAAAAAAACTGAAGCACATGCAACATAAAAATAAAAATGATGAGAAGAGTCAAAGGTTTTTTTGTTTTTTCTTTACTACAAAAAAAAATGAAGCAAAAGGCAACTAGATATAAACACCACAAAAGCAAGTGGTTAGGACTAGTTTTTAAGCAAGTAATTAAGCAACATACTATCGCAAGACCCGATTGTCAAACAAAACCTTGTGTTTTTTTTTTTTTGCTTTTTCTTAGAATAGATATTCAAAACGGATCACTATTTTTTCAAATATAAACAATTAGAATCTCTTTTGCCTTTGTATCTTCTTTTTGTGCGCTTTGAACCAATATTACTTGACAAATGACGAGCTGGACTTGCAGTTGGTGAACTTGATTGTAGAAGTCTTCACCCAAACAGCAACGTTAACAGCAGCCTATAAAACACAAGATATTTAGAACGTTATCTGAAGAATCAAGAGGATAAAGTAAAGTTGCTAAGGAACAGAAGTACATATTTTGTAATAGTGCTAATCGAACTACGTGCATGCATTTGTGAAGGCAACATGTAAAAAGGCACAAGGTGAATGACCGAAGTTACCCACCTGCAGACTCACTCGTCCACATCATCACTTTCTTCGTCATCAGGGCTCTTCTAGATGATGAGACGAGGTAGAAAGGGAAAAAAAATCCAGAAGAAACACGCCAGACGGTTTAAGCATATACATGTATAACCTAGAAAGAGAGATTTAATCATAGGTTGTGGATGACTATACGTACCTCAGAGGCGACTTTCATCGAAAGAAGTACCAAAGGTGGGATGGTTAGGATGAGCGCGGAGTACTTGCTTCACTGCAGCTTCCGCTTTAACCATGTCCGCCTCATCGACCTTGCCTGAATAGACTATTGTAACTTTGACTTCCCGAAGAGAGGAAAGGTACCGCAGGCCAAAGTCAAAACCTTCTTCCATCGGCATAGCGGAAGTGAACTTAACTTTTTCAGCTCTCGGCAAAGCTCCTGGCTGAAACATAATCTGTCCAGGAGCCTTGCAATCAAATCTGAAGTACATCACAATGGGAAAACCATCGACAGTAATAATGGGTGGTGCCTTCTCACTGATTTCAATCCCAAAAGAACGAAGCCCCGGCAACCTTCCAATCATTTGCATGTCTTCCTGCTGCAGTTCCCTCACACGCAGGTACAGCTCAGAGAGATCACAATAAAGCGTCGGGTTTTTCCTTATCCATGCTGGCACTCTAGAGTAGGTTTCTAGTTGAGAGTCAAACATGCGAAGATAGCAAGGGGGCTCCCAGCGTTGCATGAATTCGAAACCACCAGTAAACGACACAGTTTGGATATTTTTCAGATTGCTTAGATACTCCATAAACGCTTCCTTCAACTCCAATGGAAAATACCCCCCACAAATTCTGAGCTTCCTCAATCCTGTCAGGGTGAATAATTCTTTTATAGACTCATCATGGACATAGAATGACGTCAGCAGTTCAATGTTTGTCAGACCTCCAAACCCATCTGGAATTTCCAGTATGGTCGCCTTTAGGCACACCAATCTCCGTAACTTACAAACAACAGAGGGCAATTCTTCTATGTCATCATTATGTCTTATGTCCAGCACCTGCAAAAACTTCAGCTTCTCTATTTCCACCGGGAGCTCACATATATCGGTATCTCTTAGACCTAGGTACCTCAGTTGCAATAAATTACCAACATCCTTCAGGCTAAGATGGCCACTTTTTGCAAGATTACATCCTCCCAGATCCAAAACACGTAAAACAATAAAACTTGAAAGAGGGGGCATTAGACAAGTAGCAGATGGAAAGACAATGATGGACCTCACTTGTGATAAACCCATGCAAGGTGCGCTGTGACCATTTTGGAGGGATAGTCTGCGAGCAATCCTTTGAGACGACTTGCTATCCTGAATTCCATCCCATATAGTAACAAAATTTTCTTCTCTTGACAAGGAAGATATCAAATCAAGCACTATATCATGAACACGGCAAGCTACTACATTTCCTGAATCTTTATCGAAGATGGGCTGGACCAAGCTTCTATTTATGAGGTCAGTGAAGTAAGTTTCTCCAATCTCAAACATACTTATTTCATTTTCCTCACATATGAAACCCTCAGCTATCCACCTCCATATTAAATCTTCTATGTCAATCATATGATCTTCTGGAAAATTACTTAGATACAACAAACATGTTTTCAGATGAGAAGGTAGGTCATAGTAGCTAAAAGATAATATCATATGCATCTCCTCCACCCTAAAACCTTTGGTAAGTCCACGACCCATAGATCTCAGCAACTCTTCCCATGCATGTACGGATTTGATCTTCCCATGGCCATCACTAGCCAATAGACTGGCTATAGTAACAATTGCTAATGGTACCCCACCACATTTCTTCAAGATATCTTCAGATAATTTTTCAAATTCGGGGGGACATCCACTACCAGAAGTAAAAACTCTTCTATGGAACAGCCTCTTTGAGTCATCAGCATTAAGAGGCTTCATGTGAAAGATCAAGTCACCCCTTGACGAGCAACATACTTTAGCTACACTGAGTATACGGGTTGTGGTGATTACTCGGCTTCCAAGATCATTCGTATCAGGGAAGACACACTTGATATATTCCCACAAATTTTCCTCCCATATGTCATCAATCACAATAATATACCTGTGTGAATGTCAGTTGATGAGTCAGATGTCTGTATTGAGAACCGTGAATGATACTATATAGCTTATAGATGTAAGAAAACAAGAAAAAACCCGCATCAATGCCAACCTGAAGAATCCAGAAAAATAGGACTACAATATATGATCCTACAGTAACATACTGGAGTTGGACCAAATAATTAATGATTAACCAGTAAAATGCTATGGGATATCAAATGTGCAGAAGAAACACAATGAATACAACATTTGAAGAAAGATAGTATAAATGTTATTACAATGTAGTTGAGCAAGCATTGAATAATACAACGAAATTCACACTTGGAGCAACACAAAGGAGCTATTTATGGGACAACTCCGTCCGGTTGTTGGTACCCTCTTGTAATATACTCCCTCCATCCTTGAATAAGTGTACTTCTAGTTATACTACTAAGTCAACAAAATTAAAATTTGATCAAATTTATAGAACATAGTAGCAACATATATGACATAATATTGGTATATTTTCATACTTCATTTCAAGATGAATCTAATGATACTAATTTAATGTCATAAATTCTGGTACATTTTCCTATAAAGTTATCAAAAATTAGTAAGTTTGACTTAGCCTAAAAGATAGATGCACACTTATTCAAGGACGGAGGGAGTACAAGCAATATTGACCAGAAAATGGTATTTATGACATCTTTCAAAATCTGGCATGGATGTGGAGGCATTACTAAAATGTTTGTACATTTTATAAATGCACTTTCATAAGGCCTATGGAATGTATGCTCCAGCAGTATTCACTAGAACCAAAAACAATAGTTAAATATATTACTCAAGAAGTAGTTTTTTCCTAACTCAAAATTATGTACATAAACATCTATTCTATCTAATCGGATGACGGATACGACCGTCTTAAACCTCAAAAAAAAAATTTACTCAAGAAGTAACCAATCATCCGACGAATGAACTTGTGGGTAAACAGGTTATGACACATGCCCACTAAATCAGAGAAAATTGCATAAAACAACCACATTGGGGTTGTGGTTTCAAAAAAAACACCAAGATGCAATTTTTTCTTAAAAACTACCACTAGTCAGTAACATTGCAACAAAAAACACTGATATGCAAGTTTACGGTGGTTAAGCGTGTTTCTGACAGGAAGACCCAAGTTGTCAGGCCACGTGGCACAAGGAAAACAGTCAAATGAGACAAACATCACTTATGGGCCTTTTTGTAAATCATTAGGTCTTTTTTTTATTCTTCCCCTCTCTTTACAAAAACTTTCCCACCGACGCAGCCCAATATTGGTATTTTTTTTATAAAAAGTCACATCATGGTGGTTTTTAAAAACCCTAGCCTGTAATGTGGTGTGATTTTTTAATTTACTCACTATTCACGAAGTCAACCATATCACAACTTGCACATATTGTGTGCCTGTAATGCGTAGTATCACACGACTGAAGTTCCATGAAAAATATGAATGGTTCCTATAAAAATGTTCACTCTGAAGTAAAAACGAGAAGTCCTGGGGTCAGTTGTTTGGATGATTTAAAAATGAAAAACAATTTTAGGAAGGCTCTCTTTATTATGTATTATTTTAGATAATGAAAGAGAGATATCTGCCCCGGGCTTTGCATCAAATGATGCACACAGCCTTGATTGTTACAATGTTTGAGAAAAGGTAAACAAATTGGCTGCGACAATCCAGGATATAAGAGTGGAGACTATGCATCACAGTGCACAAAGTCTAGCTCTAAACTTGCAACCGGATCTAGATCTTCCAACATCTACAAGACAAACATATTTAAATTATTGTATACAAATACATGTGCCATTCCAATACTCAAGTACATCGACCTATATTTATGGGTTATAGATGTATACTTGATATTAGTGCAAAGAGTCATCTCATGGCAGCATGAGTTAAATAGAAGTTACTAAGTTAATACATGTGTCTAAGGAAATATTCTAATGACACATTCAAGACAAAAACAAACAATACATATTGGGATTCCGAGTCTAGATCTATGCGTCACAGTGCACAAAGTCTAGCTCTAAAACTTCTATCCGAGTCTAGATCTGCCTACATCTACAAGACAAACATATTTCAATAATTTTATACAAATAGATGTGTGATTCTAATACGCAAGTCCGTTGATACATTTATTGTTTATAGATGTATATACTTGATATATAGTGCTAAGAGTCATCTCATGGCAGGATGAGTTCAAAAGAGCTTACTAAGTTAAGACATGTGTCTAAGGAAATATTCTAATGCCACATTGTGCTTCCTAGCTTAATGTTCCCCACCTTCAAAACAAAAACAAGCAATATCATATTGAGATTCCGGAGATGTATCTGTACCTCTTGTTCTCCAGGAAATCCCGGACTTCATTGATGAGGTGCCTTTCATCCCATGTATGGAGATTCATAGATTCGTATTTGTTCTTGGCGAGATCAAGGAGAACATCCCTGAATACCTTCTTCACATCAGCGTTCCTACCTACTGGAACAAAAGCACTACAATGAAAATCACCCGTGATCTTCTTGCATACTGCCTGGACAAATGTGGTCTTGCCCAATCCTCCAAATCCGACAACAGAGACAACCTTCAGTCTGTCCATGGACACGTCGCCATCCTTTGCCAGCAACCTGATGAGTTCTTGATCCTTTTCCCCATTAATGCCTACGAGCTCTTTCACTTCTGTGTACAGAGCCCGCACTCGAGGATCTATATTTGACGCGGCTGTAGGCTTAGCAACGATACTGTCAATCTTATATCTGTTGCGCCTTTCAGCCACATCGTTGACTTTTTCTCTGATGTCTTTGATCTTCATGCCAATTTCATGGCGTGGCTTGCCTTTGGTGAGCAAGCTGCACATGTCAGCGATCTTCTTCTTGAACCTTTTGACCTTGCCCTGTTTGGCGACAGGGTCATCGGTGCCCTCGACGCGCACCAGGAAAGAGTCGATGACGTCCTCCATGGCGTACGAGAGCTCCCGGACATCGTCCGCCCAGACCCTGACGGGCTTGTCGAGTTGGTCGGACGGCACCTCCGCTACCACAATGAGGGCGGCGTGGATGCTCGTCAGCTCGCTCTTGAGGAACTCGACATCTTTCTTCACACCCTCCTGGAGATCATACTCCTCCTTGAGGACCTCGACCAGCTTGCAGAGGAGGGAGCCCATGGCCCCCGTGGCGAAGTTCATGCCTAGGTCAAGGATCCACCGTCGTTTGCACTCGGTACGGCAGCTGGCGAAGCTTTGCCCAGGCTTTCAAACTTGGTGGCTCTCACACTCTTGATTTGTGTTGTGGACTTGTGGTTGACAAATACGATGTGCTTGGTGGTTGCCCTGTGGAGTGTGGAGGACTGGGGGCTGATTTTTATGGATCGTGGGGCTATAGGGAAGGATAATTTGTCTCTGTATGAAAGGCTGAATTACTACTGTATGAATCGCCGGTGATAATGTTAAGTGCACATGGTGCAGCGTGCAATTGTTCAAATAACTGTGCAGAACCGGGCTTAACGCTGCAACGCACATGATACAACGTGCATAGGTTAACTCATCTACAGATCCAAGCTCAAGTGCACCCTGTGCATGGCTTTGGTTTCAATGCTACAGATTTGACTGCCTTGAGAACTCTGTTAAATAAACTCTTGCACCTATAAGTATGTGCATTGTCTTTGTTGGGTGATGGTGAGCTTTGTCCCTGGACATAGATGTCAGAGCCGTTGATAGCATTGGTCATGACACTGCTGTCCATAGGCTATTGGCATCGAACCTTTCTCGTTGGGCTGTGGGCTCGATTGCAATTTTCTGGGTCAATTGTCAAGTGCAACACCCAACAGTAGAAATTACTATAATTTGATTCTTGTGTGATCTCTTAGTCTTCCGGACTAGTATTAATGGTCATTTTGTCTAACAGGAAAATTGTCTTCCACTAGCATTTTTTGGCAGAGCTAATGGTTGCCGCAAGATTCTTTAAACGGTTAGAAACCGAGCGTCGATGACTTTGAACGCCTAGTTCATATCAGAACGGAATAAAAGGTTTTCATGTTTTATACTCAGTGGTTTATACTCTAGCTAAATGAATTATATGCGTATACATGTACAGAGTCAGTTCTTTTTTTTTTTTAGAAACACAGTACAAACGCAGACGCTCACATACACGCGCACACACCCACCCCTATGAACGCACGCACGCACACCCTACCCCTATGAGCACCTCCGAAATACTGAGCCGACGGATTGAGTCTTGAGATTGACGAAGTCACCACGGGCGTCTCGCTGTCGACGGGAACGTCGCCTCCCACTAAAAGAATATTCCGCCTAAATGCAATACACAGAAGTCAAACCTGGGGTTTGAACTCTGGTGGGCTGAGGGTACAACCACCCTGCTAACCATCCAACTGTACAGAGTCAGTTCTTTACCTCTACGACTCCAAATTAGATTGGACACAATGTTTGAAAAGTGGACACGGAAAAAGGAGTGTTCAGTGTTGCATGTCATTGGTCCTGATACAAAAAATATAAATACACGGCTGAAGAAGAAATATATATGATTTGACATTCGAATTCGAGAACCAATCAAGATAACTAGCGGCAAATCTTCATGCGGTTATCACATTTTCTATAACCACGTAATGTTACTATAAGATTTCTCAGTAATTTACTTGTTTTCTTTAATAAACAAGTATTTTATTAAGCATATGATATTTACTAAATTACAATCTTGCATTGCAAAAAGTAAACGCAAAACCTTCTGATTGTTGTTGCTACGGTGCAGATGAGCCGTTGTAGAAGCGTCGGAATGCGGATGCCGCCACCGTCGAGGACGAGGCGTGGCTGGTATGCTCGTTCATCTGCTCCTCGGCTCCGATGTGTGGGCGGGGTCTTGGGTGAGATGCGAGCGCGCCGGCGGCTGAGGAGCAGAGGAGGTTTGGGGACGAGGCTTCCGTCACACAGCAAGGAGGCAAGGAGGGTGTGTGGGAGTTGGGGCTTCCAGTAGCAGCCCAAACTGATGGTACACACGGCCCAGTGGAAGCCCAAGATCGTATATTCGGCTCCCACTACCACTAGGCCTATAGGTTTTTTACATCTGGGATCCGAACGAAATAACCTGCGCGCTGCCACGTAGGCGCTGACATACAGTCCAGCCCTGTCATCATAGACATAGAGGCAGATGACCGGTCCTCGTGGTCGTCGCAATATTCACTAGATCATTACAACACCAGTTTCAATGATGTCGTGTGTCCCGCCGCTGTTAAATGCCCCCCTCCCACCGTACTCGCCGCTCATCTTTCTTGCTCAACGTGTCTTTCATTTTTCTCTGTCGCCTCACCTCCCAACCACTCAATCACAGCAATGTCGTTCAACCAGCGCAACACCAGAGCGGTGTCAAACGGCTTCGGGTTGCGGAGCCTGCTGAAGGCGGAGACCGAGGCGATGTTTTGTGTCCGGTACTCGTGCCAGTCGGACATGCGCGTAGGACACCGTGGTTACTTGACGTGTCGTGGTCGACGGCACAAGGACTGGGACACGCAGGAGCTACGCTATTATTGGCACGAGCTCACCGACCAGCCCTAGGAGGAGTGGGACTCATCGAACACGGAGCGCTACGACGCCAAGTTCCGACAAATTCACGCCGAGCGGCTGGCACGTTGGGGCAGCCCTGGACCGGCGCCACAGGATAAGAACGTCGTCGATCTGTTTGCCTTTTGGGGCTTGTCGGGTCGCACGGTCCTGGAGCACCTCCTCAATAACGACGAGCCGCTCGACACGCCCTCGCTAGAGTTCTAGGTGTCGGTGAGCCGCTCGTGCATGGCTGCATTTATTGCCCAATTGTAATCTAGCTTCCATCCGGTCTCCACACATCATATGATACCGTGATTTGACTTCTCAAATATTAAAATTTTCAAGTTTCAAAAAATTAGAAACAAATTTGTGTATGTTCACAAGTGGTGTGTTTAAGATTTCTAGAGTTTGCGCAACCAAATACGAAGCACACAGATAGAAACAAAAATCCAACATGAATAGTGTCACAAAATGACACGATTCACATAAATTTATATTTTTTGTTATTTTGGGTATGTCGAATTTTGTTCTAAAAATTTTGCGAGTGTAAAGACACCTCTTATGAACATCTACCATTTATATTTGAAAAAAATGGCACTTACAAATTTGAATTTTGGAAAGTGCTATCATGGTATCAATACGCTGCTAAAACGAGGTCGACCTCAATCTGGCTTATTTCGAGGTCACATGGACAGGATATACTTTCCGATTAGTTTAAACAATTGTTTCCGTAAATGGAAAGGGTGGGTGCGCGAACTGTTTCCGTAAATGGAAAGGGTGGGTGCGCGAGCGTGGAAACAACCACATGGTCCCCACCCCATGACTCCATCCCAGATTTCTTTTTGTCGATACAAATCACATCGCTGCTCATTATCTTTCTTACAGCAAGGTCTGCCACGAGAAGGATTTATTCTAGATTTTCTAGATGTAAGAAAATCGTACGAGTACATACATACTACTGAAGGTTTAAAAAACATGGAAAATAGCAGAAAAAACCCATCATCAGTGAACTGTGTCCCCATCTACTCATCAGGACGATCTGATCTAGTTCCATCCCTCACCACTTTCTCTTTTCCATTGGCTGATTTATGACCTGGAAAACAAAAGTGGAACTACCTGTTTAACTGGCTTAGTACATCTTATTACTTACATGTAAATTTGCGTCATATCAGCTCCATGTAAAATTACATTTAGTAAGAAGATATAAGAAAAAATAACTTAAAAGAATTACATCTGCATGTGGGACAACAAAAAATATGCATCTATGTGAGTTACATTCGTTTCATTCGGTTGCAGCCATAAACTTACATCTAGCATCATGCCGGTGAGTTACATTTTCGAGTGCATTCTAAAATTGGATAAAACAACATGATTACATTT
This sequence comes from Poa annua, assembly GCA_026929855.1. Classification (NCBI taxonomy): domain Eukaryota; kingdom Viridiplantae; phylum Streptophyta; class Magnoliopsida; order Poales; family Poaceae; genus Poa; species Poa annua. The sequence goes on from CM049437.1 coordinate 93,543,618, forward strand.
CCAAACATATGGCATCCAACCTAATTTACATCTAGTAGAGCGAAAAAATTGGATAAACGCATATGATTACATTTATGAGCAATTTGACATCCAACCATATTTACATCTATTAGATTACACCTAGAAAATTGGATGGGATTACATTTAGGACCTATTTTTACATGCAAAATGATTACGGTGCCTACAGAAGTTTACATTCGAAAATCATATTTACACCTATTAGGAGAAAATGACATCTAGAAAATTGGGGTAGACACAGATGATTACAGTTACAAACAAAGTTGCATCTAACAATATTTACATCTATTAGAGCAGATAAATTGTGTAGACAGGGATGATGACATGTGCAAATAATTTGACATCCAAAACATATTTACATCTATTATAGCAGAAACTTGGATAACCATCGTTGATTACATGTACAAAACAATCTGACATCCCACCATGTTTATATCTATTAGAGCACAAAATTGGGTAAACACAGATGATTACATTTACAAAACAATTTGACATGCAACTGTATTTACATCTATTACAGAAGAAATGTACTTAGGGGTTTAAATCTCCATGTAAAAATGATTGTTGGTCTTAAAACGTAAATCACATCCAGCAATTGAGGACAACACGGAAGGAAAACCCTTAACAAAACGATCAACTAACCTGATACTAATCAGTGCGCGAAGGTAGTCCGTAGTCGTAGCCTCAGTTGAACACAGTCGTCGTCCTAGAAAACCTCGCCAAATCATCCATATGCACGTGTATCGATTACAGTGCATAAATCTTGTCAAGGATCTGTGCTCCGCATCAACACTTGTAGGCATCACGTACGGATTTAAAAGGAAGGATTAATTCTACCCAACGACAGCAGCTTCCAGTGCATCGAGTTCAACAAGAGATCGAGGGAATACTAAATCAATGGCTAGAACTTTCTAACCTGCTGATGATCGACCCAGAATGGGCAGACGCGACAGTCCGGTACCGCCGTGTCGGCACGCCTCCAACCGAATCGAGCTGAGGGAACCTGCTCGGCTGCTCCTGAGCATCTCCGCTAGGCTGTTTAAGTCGCGGTTACCTGGTCGGCGCACCGCCGTATTCTCCGTACAGCAGCGGCGGCGACGCGCGGGAAGGTCGGTGAAGACGAGAGCTCCGCGCAGTGAGTCAGGATGGCGACCGAGACCATCGTGTGGTAGATCGTATCCTCGCGAACGCCGCCCGAATCTCGTCCGCCGACGAAAGATGTTGGCGGGATTAGGTAGATGCCACCGATGAGGAGCATCAGGGAGCGCCGATCCGGGTGACGACGGTGTGAATCGATGAAATATGCGGTGGATGAGGTTCTCATTCGGAGGAGAAGGAGGCGATGAGATGAGAGTGGGGGAGAAATGGGGAACGGGGGGTGTCCTCTCTCTCTCTCTCAAACTCATTCGCTGCCAACGGCGCGTCCCGCACGCCGTCCGATCACGATCGCGTGGGCAGAAAGCGTGACCTCCCTGGACGCTAGATCGAGGTCGGTAGCGAATTAGAAATTGCGTTTTCCCAAACTGCCTCCTCTGAATAAAATCGCCCCGGTCCCGCCCGACCGCCCAGACTCCCCTTTCAATGGAAGCATGGCTGCCGTTGCTCCGCCACCTCCTCGCCTCCCCGGCCCCCAACGCCGCCGCCTTCTCCTCGCCGAACAACAGCCCCTGCCCTCTCCCTCCGGCCGCGGGCCTCCTCCGCATCCTCCTCTCCCCGGTGCCCACGCTCCCCTCCTCCGAGCCCACCGCCGTCCTCTTTCAGACCCTCCCGCCCTTGCTGCAGTCCCAGGCGCTCTCCTTCCTCTCCAGCTCCGCTCCCCTCCTCGACCCGCTCCAGCTCCGCTCCCTCGCCTCCCGCGTCCTCTCCGCTCCGCCTGGCCGGTACCAGTTCTGGGTCCGCCAGGGCGCCCGCCACCTGCTCGATGGATTGCCTGACAAAGACGCTCATGATGTCCCCAGCTCGGAGTTTATTGAGGAGTTCCACGAGCCACCACCGTGGCTTAAAGAAGAGGCGGCTCGTACACGTCCTGTCCTGCCGTGGCTGCCTCTCGATCGCCGAAGCGTGATTTCGAGTCGGGTCCACTTCCCTGGTGGGGATAGTTTACACGGAGTTCGGCTGGAGTCTCTGGAGCTGGGGCAAGACGACGAGTATTCGTCCATGCAGGAGGTTGGGTCTGCCCCATCTCCGCCGCCTCCTCCACTTGGTAATTCGGTCATCCAAAGGGCTGTAGCTCTGCGGAATGAGATTGAGACGGCAGAGTCGGTTTTGGGCGCTGCTCAGCAGGTGGCGAAAGATTTGCATGATCTTTGTCTTGAATCCGGGAATGCTGAGGCGGTCCTTAGCTTAGTACAGCCGTGGAAAGCGGACGATGACACCGTGAGGGTTCTACTTTCAAATCTGGTACTCGAGGAGGAAGATGGGGTGCGTGGAAAATGGCCGGCACTTGTGCTGTGTTCTGTTGTCCTACCCAAGTTACTTGACCTTCAGAGAGCAGCTTCGTCTGCTCTTCTTTCGGTTGCATCGGATATCTGCAAGCGTCACCCAGCTGCTGCACTGGAGGCTGTCCTCTTTCCACTAGTTCTTAGAAAGGAAGGACTAAATGCTGCGCAGTGTGATGTGCTCACGCGGATTGTCAAAGATTGTATGCATCCTCTGCATGTCACTGCCTTCTGCCATAGGCTACTCTCAGGGGAGGAGGAAGAGCGGAGACCAGTTTCTATGCCTCAGCATAGGGAGAATATTGGAGTCGATTTAGTCTGGACAGAACCTCTCTTCACACTGTTTTACAGCATTCTCAATCAAGACATTCACCTGACACCAAGCACCATCGAGAAGCTAGTGTCCATGACTGATAGGATGGCTATGAAGTTTCCAAGATCGCTTAAATTTGGCAACTTTTTTCTGTGCTTCGTCTCGAAGTGTTGGCATGAATGTAAGATTCATAGGCTTTTGCTTGAGAGAGCTGCTGAGACAACCGACACTTTCTTGACTAAAGCTATATTGGTAAAACTGAGGCCTACGAGTTGAAGTGCTTTTTGAATTGGTTAAAGGTGAACTTCCAGTGAGGCTACATGTACATTCAAATTAACCAAGTATGTAATTGCATGTCCGGGCTGTTCTGGTTGTGACTTTCAAAATGAACTGCTTTTGTAGTTCAGGTAACCATTTCAGATTGCATCATATATACAATAGCAATGAGTTTACTATGAAATTATTAAGTTTCGGCATTTTGTATACATGACTGCAATGCAATAAGATTTTTCTGATATTTACGGTGTCCAGTATAAGGTACATTACTGTTTGATTTTCATAGTAAATGTATGTTCAGTAAAGTATAAGATTTCCTGTAACGGACTGTTTTTTTACTTTTGAAATGGTCAGCTTTTGTAGTTTAATAAACAATTGAACAGTGATTCATATGTGATAAATAAATAATAATTTACTATCAAAATGTTGTTTATAGAAAATACAATATTTTGTCATATATGACTCATATGGAATATGATTATTATAAGATCCAGGGTTTCAAGTATAAGAGAATGAAGAAACCTGTTTGAACTTAACTGAATTTTAGGTGTAACAACTATTCATTGGTTGGTTTGACAAGTTTTACCTACCCAAGACCGTGGTTTTTAGAATTGCAGCGTGATTGTATGCATGTGATGTCTTAATATTAGTTTGTTCAATTGGTATGTTCATATGCATATTTCGTATCAGTGCAGGATTTGTTATTAGATCTCTGTTAACCATGATTCTCTGCCATAGGTACACATGTTCCTAATGCCCTGCTCACGTATTTAAATTCAGTTAACTCTAGTATTTCTCTTGGACATATTCTGCTTTTCCTAGGGAACACAAAGTACAAAGTAGTGTCTGTTCTTAAACTAATCAGTCGGGGATGCTTTTCTAATACATACATGCTTCTTGTTACTTTTCTTTGTTGCTACTCTGAGTCATACTTCACATGGCTTACGATTAGCATAATTAGCTTGACTGCTGGTTAGACAGTAAACTGCAAACAACTTTACTAAGTTCCGGGATAAATTTAGTCTTCAGTGGCTTTGCCATATTTACATAGCATGACTAAGTCGTTCTTACAACCTGCAGCTATTCTTGTTGGATGTCTTGTAATTCTTTTCAGTTATGTAAAAGAATATATACTAGCAGACCAAGCAGTTTATTCCTCTGATAAAAATTAACATTGACAGCACAAATACACAATACATAGTTTTGACGAATCCCACTTGACTTTTGCTTACAGACAGTACATTTAGTATTTCAGTGGCTTTTGATGTGAGTCACTTCAATACCATCTTGGTAGTTTGGAACCTTGATGCCTTATCAGTGAACTTGGTAGTGGAATAGAAATTAAGGTAGTCTTGGAAACGGTATTGGCTAGGATATGTAAGCTTTGGAGCTGGAAAGATTATGGCATCTGCACCTGGGTTGTAGAATGTCGCTATAGATAGGCGACTCCCATTCTGATTGGGAAGTACCTGATGGTAAATGCTCTTATATATACCGTTGCTTATCACTTCGATCTGATCTCCTAGGTTTACGAAAATTCTATTGCCTTCTGTTGGTGGTATTGAGATCCTCCTACCATCTTTCATGAACTCCAAACCTGGGACAGTGTCATCTTGAAATAGAAGTATGATTCCCCCAGCATCGGTATGCCCGCGGAGTCCCATCACTACTTCTGGATGACTACACCTGGGGTATTTTGCCACCTTTATGCCTACAGAAGGTTTACCGAATGCTTTCTTCAAGTAATCCTTGTCCAGCCCAAGATTTTCACTCATGGCTTCTGCTAGCTGCTCGGCCAACTTGACAACTTCTTCAGCATATTCAGGAACTGTGGTACTGCATAGTTCATTACTTTGTATTAGTACACTTTACAAACGTCTAATTTCTATTTTTCCCTAATTTATTGGGTATGCCAACTTTGATTTATGGTGATACCAAACTTTACCGTAATTTAGGTTGCAAACTTACCGAAGCAGCTGTGGAATATCATGAATGTTTGATTTTGGCTGATGATGATACATGAAGCTGCACTCCCAATCCACATTTGACGCAACTTTGTCAGGGCCAAGGGTCTTTGCTATCTCAGAACTGTAGAAGTTCTTCTCCATGTTCTCCTCATAGTGTTTATTCACCAGTTCCTTGGTTTTGTCCATGAGTTCAACATTGATTCCATGGTTCTCCAGCTGACATAAAGTTATGGTGCATGACAAATGACAATAGCTAGAAAGTAGAATGGTGGAAACTTGTTTTATCAATGTAAATGATAATATAGTTTCTTACTTACCCAAAAGAATCCCCACTGTGCACAGGCATCATGGAGAAGTAAAAGTGTCTCTGATCTCTTCCCGCCATATAGCTCATCCATCTTTATCACTGGAATTTCCATTTCCTGTAACACTGAGAACTGAAGTCTAACCAAATGGGCTACTCTGCTCAAGTTGATCCTCTGTAGCTACAACAAGCTAGATATTTATAATGGCCTGGATGCTGGGAAATGTATGTTTCCAGATTTCAAAACATGATGTGGTATGAAAATGAAAGAAACTTACTTCGTTATGGTGCATATGTAAAATCATGTCCAGATACATTTCACTATTGCCATTTGATGTAGTTACTGTAAGCATATAGCCTGTATGGTAGGTATCCTTCAGAACAAATCATCCTGATGGTTGACTTATGAGCTACACATGGCGCCTATTCGCTCGTCCTGTTTTGCTTCCATATAGAAATGAATAGTGGCGACACCATCTTAGTTAGATTACTAGTTTCGGGTAAGGTTCACCTTCTCTGGACCAGCTCCGCCGCCCTGAATCGTGGTGTGGATGGTTACCGTGGCACAGATCATGGAGGAGTAAAATCTCAGTTTGGAGATCTTTCAGGTCAGACCAATCATGACAATTAGTTTGACTTTGTGATTCAATGCATGAAGACATGTACGCAGAGTCAAATCACAGAATATCTTAAATTCATCCTCAAACAAAATTCATTGCATCTCGTAAGTCGATGCAAGCCTAGATTTTCCCAGGGATTTGCTAGATCATGTTTGCAATTTTGTAACAACACTTGTTAGTTTTCTATAGGTTATTTTAGTAGATTAAGTCAACTTTACACCACCGTTATAAACTAGACCTGTTACTGTAGGTTTAAAGACATAGCTCGAGCCACCTCTGATAATACAAGCTGGTGTCTTACCCTCACCTTCTAATAGCAGAATGCCTTTGCTAAGCTGAACTCTGCCCACCCTAGAAGTTGTCTCACTATAAATGAAATAGCCTTTATTTCTCTTAAGTTTTCTTAATCTCTTGTGTACCTCCTGTAAGAGCAGATGACAAAAATGTGCTCATGACATGTACTCCCTCCGTTCCAAATTAGATGACTTCTATTTGGATAAAAGTGGATGTATCTAGATATGCTAATAAGTCTAGATACATCCACTTTTTAACAAAAGGAAGTCATCTAATATGGAACGGAGGAGTATATTTTATGCAGTGCTAAAATGTGATGTGTCATTAAGATCCCCAATCAGTCCCCCGAAATATAATGCATCATATTTTAACACTACATACTTGGGATTCTCATGAGGCTCATGTCTTGACTAAGCCAGTAGTAGATACCCTTTCTGAATCATTGTGATTGATTTCCTGCTAAGTTCTAGCATATCGGTTTTCCAGTCGCTCGGAGGTAAACCCTTCTTTTTTTTTTTGAGAAATTGAGGTAAACCCTTCTGAATTTTCTTACCCGGCTCGGAGGACCTTGGGCTCCTAGGCCACAAAGAACTCAGCTGGCCGCGTGTTCGGCCCTCTACTCTGCCCGTGCCCAATGGCCCAACTAGTCTGTCCAGCCGAGGTTGTTATTCTACATGGATGGGCCGTTGGTGCCTGGGCTGGCCAAACTACTACAAAGCCTCAATATCTGAGAAAGAGATTACAAGTCAACGCCTATGTTTCAATTTTTTTTAAGCAGCTTCATGTTTTCAAAGCTCCCATCTAAGGGTTTGTTTGATTAATCAACTCCCCAGGTGAATTGGAGGGGATTTTGACTTATAGGGGATTTAATCCCCCTCATTCCATATCAATCCACTTCAAACCCCAGAAAACCGAACAAGGTGTAAAGTGGGTGCTTCAGTAGAATCCATGCTTGAGATCGTCATTTTTGCGTCAACGCTCAAAAACTTTTTCGATGTATGAGTAGGAGCCATGTTGGAGATTCTTCAGTATTTATGATGTATAACATCTGCAGTTCACCTAGGTGGGAGCTAAAACATCTCAAAAAGAAATGTTGGACTAAACAAAATATCTTGTTTTCGTATCTGGGTTACAAATTCTAAGTTGTGAGTTGCAAGATGTTTTTTCGAGCAATCGACAAGAGTGCTGAATTTTCATTTAAGAAGAGATTAAAAAAACATGTATAACGAGTATGGCAGAATGTTTTCGAGGGGCGTGCCAAAACCCTTAAAAACACCCACGCCGAGTACTCTTAGTAGATGTAATTAACATAATTATCTTGCGAAACCCAGGACTTGCAACCGCACAATGGTCTACTTTAGTTAGATATATTCAAGATGACAACAGTACAATATAACCATATCGAAAACATACATTTTCTAAATTCGATAATGGGTTAATTAATAATGTTTTCCTATCAGACTGTCTCTTTATTTATATCGTATACACGTGTGCATGTATATTGGTACGTTTGCAAATTCAATTTAATTATCGAGTACGTCACCCGAAGCAATTCGTTTTCATGCAACAACCTTTTCACCGGAATGATGGAGGAATGTCAAGGTGCAAGCGGAGTAGGCACAGATAACAAATTTTGAATATCTTTGATGTTACTTCTAGTTTTATAAGGGATCTTTGTTCCTCTCATGTGTTAGTTTGTTTGATCACATGTAATTTGACTATTTAATGAACAATGCTAGATCATTTGCTAAAACAATTGTGTATATACTACTCCCTCCATTACTTAATGTAAGGTGTATAGTTTTTTGAGAAAATAAAATCTAAAATATAGGGTGTATTGCAATTTATGGATAATTTTGTGCATCCACAAATGAGTTTAAATCTATAACGAAGAGGTTTAAAGGATTGTTTTCAATTTGTGACTATTAGGAACTCTTCTCTCCCAATTTTTCTAGGGGAAATGAGTGCACCGTATGCAAAATGCATGTCTTAATACTCGTGCAAGAAGAGTACACACCTTACATTAGAAAATGGAGGGAGTATTTATTAATCATTATTTTTAATTATGTTAGTGATAATACTGTCACTCAGTATATTACCTTTCATTGCATAGAACTGTATTGGGTAATCCATTTGAGGTATTACTCTTTGATGTTTAAGTTAGCGCAATGATGAAAATCTTATGTTATTGTTATACTTTGATGTTTAATTCATTTTGTGCAAGGCAAGTTCTGCCTGTCCAATCTAGTACTCCTATGTAACTTTATCTTTCTTCTTGTTAATGCAATGACACTCAAATCTTCTTTGAGATACATTTTGATAGTAGACACCTCAACTTCATGGTTAACCATAATTTTCTTCACGAAGAACACTGATGCCACGATAACAAATGGTGAACCACTAAGCCGGCACGAATTAGGAGTCGCGTTCATGCAGCAGGTCGCCGTGCCGCCCCTGATGCCCAACTTCATGCTCTCCACTACGACGAATACCAAGTACCCATTACCAAAAGTCAACCACAAATTGATTGTTTTAAGCATCCCGCCCTGCATGTATTGCAGCACCGGCAGTTCAGTTCGTGCAGCTCTCATACGCAGACCACCATGGAGTCCACCGGCGAGGAAGCGCCATTGCCCGTGTCCGCTCCAGCCGTGAGCACGGCGGAAGCATCACGACACTCTGCATCGGAGAACGGCGGCAAGAGCCCGGCGTCGCCGTCCATGGACAATGAGCGCCAGATCCCCGTGGACCCCGTCTCTCTACGGCACCTGGGCATGGTGGCCGACCCGGACTCGCCGCTCTCGGTGCCGTCCGTGCTGACGGAGCTTGTGGCGCACTCATCCCCGCACCTGCCGCCGCTCCGCCAGCCCACGTTCGTCGGCGCCAGCCTCCCGTGCTCCGCGTCCTCCTCGCCCGTCCACAGCGCCACGGCGAAGCGGGAGGAGCCCAGCCTCGCCACGGTCACCGCCATGCGCTCCCTCGCGCGGCAGCACTCCGCCGCGCTCGCCCACTACGTCACCTCGCCGTCCGCGGCACCCGCCACTCTCTCGAGGAACGCGTCCCGAGCCGAGGGGAGGTCCATGGCGCCGCACGACGACGAGTACCCCCACGACGAGAGCGATCCGGAGGGCGAGCAGAGCTTCAAGTGCGGCGTGCTGTGCATGTTCATCCCGGGCTTCTCCAAGAAGAAGCCCGGCTCGCCCTCCGCGGCGGCCGTGGTGTCGAGCATACAGAGGCAGCAGTCGGGGGCGCGGCGGCGGAGCAGCGTGTCACGGATGGCGTCCATGGAGAGGTTCGAGTGCGGGTCGTGGAGCCCGCCGCCACCGCCCGCTTCGGCGTCGGTCGAGGAGCCGCACGTCGACACGGACTTCGCGATGGAGGTGGCCAAGATCAGCTCCGCGGACGACACGGACCTGCCGATCAAGATGGCGTTCGTGTTCGACGGCGAGGCGAGGGGCGTCCTGAAGAAGTCGGCGTCGGAGTCGCGGCGTCCGGAGTCCGCGGCGCCGGTCAAGACGGCGTTCGTGTTCGACGGCGAGCCCAAGGGGATCCTGAAGAAGTCGGCGTCCGCATTGCAGCGGCAGGAGTCGACGGCCTCCAGGATGTCGTCCGCGTCGCAGCGGCACGTGAGGTTCTCGACGGCCGCGCCGCCGCCGGCGTCGTGCCCGACCTCGCCGTGCATCACGCCGCGGCTGGCGATGGCCAGGGCGGAGTTCAACGCCTTCTTGGAGGCGCAGAGCGCGTAGGTAGTTCATCACGTACATACGCACGGTGCATGTCTGTTTTTTTTTCCTTGGATTTCTCCGTGCGTGTCGCGCGATCGAGGGGCCGCGCTGCCGGTAATGGCGCGCGGTTGCTACGCCGGAACAGGTTTTGTTTTCCCGGCGTGTTCCATTATTGATCGATTGTCCATGTACGTACCAAATAGGACAATTTCCCGACGGCTTTGGGTGTTTACTATGAATGGAAGAAGCAGGGAAGGAGTGTTATATTTCAAAAGAAAGGGGCTGCGTCGTTGCGATTGTTCATGTGCTCCGTATTACTGTAGTGACTAAATCAGTCGGTCGTAGCGAGAATGTTTAGACTGAGTAGATGTATTGCACATTCTACATACTCTAGAGTATGATTTTTTTTTAAACGAAGGTAAAAGTTTTGGCTTATTCCCGGTTTATTATCGGGAGAAACCGGACGAAAACCATACCACAAACATTAACACCACAAGGAGGAGTACAGGCAGCCACAAAGAGCAACTACTAAAGCAAGCAACAGCTAAAACAACAACCTCTATTAACCTAAACCAACGGCGAACTCACAATAACTTTAGGATAATGAAGTTGCCGAAGCTTTTCTTATTTTTCCTTTCTTTTTTTCTTTTGCCCCTAATAGTAACCTTCATAAGTCAAGACGCAAGCAATGTCCTTACCATATCTAGGGCTAGCCGCCTCCAAACGGGCGAGTAAACCGCAAAGCTCTTGAGCAAAAAGGAGCTCATATCCTCTTTGAGAAAAATTCCGTAACCAATTCAGGGTATAGTGTTATAAAATCCCACACTAATTCATTTATGTACAGTAATACAGATAAATCCATTCAACCTGAATAACTCTAATGTCAGACTAGGTACGAAGTTATGAATCACGTCCTCATGTCTGTAGCATCACCATAGCCCCTTCTAACAAAAAAATTCTTCCTCTTGTGACGACGCCTTCCGTGATAACAGGACCGGTCAACGACGTTGGTTTGCCTGCTTAATGTAGCTATATCAGCTATTTTCCAACTTTGTAAAAATAAAATGACTTTCATCCGAAAAAAATACCAGCTGGTTACCAAGGACTACCAACCTCGTTGAAGCTGACCATGGTAATGGCTGCCAAAAACAAGGATTAGCAGGCCATGGAACAGCCTCCAGTTCCATAGACATTGGACCAGAGTTCCAGTACCACTCTGTCTTTGTATGCCCAGTGCCTAGAGAGCAGTCAAAGTGATGAGAACCCTCCAATGCTGATGCACTGTGGACACGCTGTATCGAAGCAATCGATCATGAAGCTACCAAAGAGCAGCTCCAGAATTATCAAGTGGCCTTAGTGCCCCCTTGAGGCGGTAGCTTCGCAATGCAAGCAGCTCCATTTATGAATTGTTTCATCTTTTTCCAGATCAGATCGAAATCTGTTTATACAAGTGCTTTATTCATGTACCTGGCCTGTAATACAATCTTGTACCTTTTATGGATCCTGGATGTTAATCTGTACAGTAGGAAATTCCAGTCTGTTACTGATAGATCTACTGAATGCAAGAATACGTTTCATGGCTTAGCCTGTCGTTTTAATCCTGATTGCTCATGGCTTGGTAATTTATAAAATTGTTCTGCTGTAAGGGGAAATTTCGGCTTTAATCGCAGCACCGTGGTAATGTCAAGCTACCACTATAACCTGGCTTCTGTTTGGCCAGTTTACAGATTTTCCTCGGAGTTATTTACGAGCAAATTTATGGAGTTATTTTTGGTGTGTTTTTGTCCTTTTAAGTTCTGAAAGGCATTTGAAGTTTCAGAGGAATCAAGGACAAGATATAAAAAAGAGGTTGTGACTGTGTGCATATATTTTATTTCCTGAATCAGTCGGTCGCAGCAAGAATATTTAGAGGGTAGATGGATTGCACATTCTATTCTGTAGTAGCATAGGATTTATGAGCACGAATTTCGTGTCAAAGGAGCTCATATCCTCTTTGCAGAATTCCATAACAATTCATGGTATAATTTTATAGTATAAAATCCAAGGACAAATTCATGGATGTATTACAGATAAATCATGTCAATATGCAAAACTCTAACATCAGATGCGTGGGAAATACTACTACTGTAAGATATTTCTAGCTACGAAGTACTGAATCAGGTCCTCATGTCTCTAGTACCACCATTGCCCCTACTAACAAAATCTTGCTTCCTCTTGTGACAACAGGACTCTAATACTGATACTGATAATGGAAGATTTGGTTGGAGCTGCATGCCCCAGGATCCGACCACTGATGCTGATAATGGCCGGTGCTGGTGTCGGAGCGCTGGAACCCGTCGGCCTGCCAATGCGCCATGTCCATGTAGCTGTTGTCCATGTTGGGGTAAGCGAAGTTCTCCTGCATGCCCATGGGGTATTCGAGCGGTGCTGTGTCCCCGCCAGCAAAGTTCTGAGCGGAGTACTGCTCAGGCGCCACCAGAGCGCCGTCGGTGAAGTCGGGGTCGTAGTACCCAACCGGCACCACCGCGTCCCACGACACGTCGGCGTCGTAGCAGCACATGGTCAGATCGGGCCACCTGCAATCCGCATTGTCGCCGTAACCGCCCGGCGCTTGCGTCTCGCTGACGGCGCCCACGTCGTAGCTCCCGCCGCCGCCGCCGCCGCACTCGAGGCCGTACTCCGGTTGCATCAGGAATTGCTCGAGCTCGAGTAGGCGGATGTGGTCGTTGCTCCCGTCGTTGTTGTACGGCATCAGTTGTGGCTGGAAGCCGGCGGTGCCCACATCCCCCGGCCCGAGAAGCTGCGGCGCGAAGAGGCCAGAGGATGCGCTGTCCGAAGAACCATCATCCGGCGCGACCGCGACCTGCTGCTGCTGGAGCTCGATCCGGCCGTCGGCAGGCAAGCCCAGAGCCGCCATCCTGTCGCCCGCGGCGCGAAGCGCGGCGTCGATGGTTCGGAGCACCTCCCGCGCCTCGTCCAGCGTCATGTCGTTGAGCGCCGGGTCCCAGTCGGGCAGCGCGGCGGGCCGCGCCCTGGCGAGCTTCGCCTTCTCCTTGCCCAGCTCGGCCTCGAGGTAGCTCCGGTGCGTGTGCCGCGCGCGCGCCTCCAATGGGACGGCGGCGGCGGCGCGGTACCTGTCGATGACACCCTCCTTCGACTCCCACACCAGCGGCGGAGCGTCCGCCCCGTCACCGGCCGCGGGGGCGCAGACGAGCGCGACGGGGACGTCGCAGAGCGTGGCCAGCTCGAAAGCCTTCTTCTGGAGCCCCTTGCACCTCTTGGCGTACGTCGTGGCGCGCGCCCGCGCGTTCTCGATCAGCCTCATGGCGATCTTGCGGCGCGGCATTGCTGGGTGCTGGCTGGCGGCGGCGCGTGCCTCTTGTTCTTCCTCCTCTGCTGCTGGCTGCTGCTGCTTGGATCAGATCAGATCGCCTTAGCTTGTTGCAGCTCTCGGCGTGGCGGCCGGTGTAGGTATATATGGCGATCTTCTGCGCGCCGGAGCTGGAGGTGGACGCGGACTCGTGCCCGTCGATCTCTCCCGAACGCGGCCGGTGGCTCGCCGTAGCTGCTAGGCACTAGGCACTAGGCCTATTAAGCGCAGCCGTAATCTGACATAACTGAAGCTTAGCTCTAATCAAATGATGCCGCTGCTTGCTTAAGAGCACTACTCCAAACAAAAATGATTTTTATACCACGCCAGGTGCGGATTACTCACCGTGATTAGCCGAAAAAAGGAAGGTGTCAGCATAGCGAACCGTCTGCAACCCGGCGGCGAATCCGACTTCTGACAGGAACAATTAATGTTACAGTAGATTACGCTGGTGTCCTCCGCCGAGACGCGACCTCGAGCAAAAGGGCCAATACGGGGACAGCGGCCCAATTGGCGGCGCCGGCGTTCGGGGTGAAGGGCCCAATTAGCGCAGATTTGATTGGGCGAAGGCGTGGGGTCTCAATTCTGTTGGCCTGTTCTATGGTTCAATCAGCATTTGTTATATACTAAAAACAAAATAAAGGGATGTAACAGAGCCATTATATTAATTCACATCATCTAAATTAATTTTAGTTGTTAGATCTATACATACGGCTGTGATTCATGAGTGAGAAGTTAATAGTTACTTTACATTGCAAACCAACCTGTGGTTGGATGGTTAGCAGGGTGGTTATACCCTCAGCCCGCCAGAGTTCAAACCCCAGTTTTGACGTCTGTGTGTTGCATTTAGGCGGAATATTCTTTCAGTGGGAGATAACATTCCCGTCGACAGCGAGGCACCCGTGGTGTGACTTCGTCAATCTCAAGACTCGATCCGCCGGCTCAGTATTTCAAAGGTGCTCATAGGGGTAGGGTGTGCGTGTGTGCGTTCATAGGAGTGAGTGTGCGCGCGTGTTGTGAGCGTCTGCGTTTGTAATGTGTTTCTCAAAAAAAAAAGTTACGATTTAATACACGATTTATGCAGACAATATCACGTCTCTCCGGCCTGGACTCCGAACATATGTAGTCCGTTTAAAAACCCAGCCGAGACTGGCCGGAACGTATCTCCGTACATAAATATATCTCCAAACCTGACCGTTTATGGAAAAAAAATCTCAAAAGCTGACCAATATATACGGACAGCTTGCTCCAAACTAAAAAAAAAATACAAAACCTGAACGATAGGAAAAACCCGTCGAGGCTAGTTTCTAATTCAAGGACTTGAAAAGCCTACACTAAGTTCTTATAAATCGCCCTTGTAGATATTGCTTTGTTTGTATGGTAGACATATTTTGACAATTGTATGTGCATTTATATCAGGTATTTTTTTTAACATAAGAACACATGTTATTCCAATTGCACAGTGAACTGATGCGTACGGGTTTGTAGACCCGTTGAATGAAGATAAGGATAAGGTAAGAGCCAGGAAAACTTGGAATCGTAATTCTCCAACTTTGACTACTGATATATAAACACTAGCTGAATGCCCGCGCTTTGCTGGAAAAAAAACTGGCATAACTCTTGTCAAACAATTGTTCTATTTCAAGAACACAACACACCTCTCAATTTTGATACTTCCCATCCGCCATATGTATCACCATCGCCAGGACAGAGTATGATTTGTTTTCACTCTTTCTGTCTCCCGCTTGTCCTTTGAATATCAATGTGGCACCATCAATTTGGAGACGGTGTTTAGGGTAGTAGTAGTAGCATCTACTCGCATTAAGAAAAACAATTAAAATATAAAAAAATCAACAAAAAAAGTCAGATGTTCATCTTACTATTTTATTTCTACGCATAAAGTTTGACAAGAGACAATTTCTGTGACTTGTATAAAAAAAGGCAATTTTTGGTGTTACGAAATGAGTTTTAAAAGACGTTTTTTATCCTTGTAACACAGGCCACAATAAATGTCTTTTTTTTTAAATTTATGTGCAAACATAAAATATTTGTAGGTACACCCGGAATTCTTTTCATTTTTTTGACATTTCGATAATGTATTTCCAAACAGTGAGAGTAGATGCTCCTACTACCTGAAATGGATTTCCGCATCGTTCAGGTTTTCTATCTCTATGACAAGTTCACATTCTTTCGTGTTTCTATTGGAAGTAATTGCTTGAACATGATCAACCATCTTGTTTTCCCATTGTGGGCAATAGTTTCAACCATCTTACTTTCATCTTTGTTTAATTTACAGGGACCAATCATAGATGACTTCTTTACTGGATCGTGGTGAAATATTTCTGTTTTTGGATGCCATTTAGTTTAGATCAATTGTGGGCAATAGTTGCAATTTAGTTCAGTTCTGGGTGCCATCTAGTTCACCTTTGTTATGTGCAATAGCTGCCATTTAGTTCAGTTCAAGTTCAGGTTTGGGTGCCATTTAGTTCACTTTTGTTATGGACAAATAGCTACCATTTAGTTTAGTTCAAGTTCAAATGTGGGTGCTGTCGTGGGATTGTCACGGCAGATGTTTCCGGGTGGAAACTTGAGTATGGGGACATAGCGACTTCTGACATCGGGAGCTTGTCTAGCACGGCGTGGGGAAACAAGGATTTACCCAGGTTCGGCCCCTCGTCTCGAGGTAAAGACCTACTTCCTGCTACTGCTTTATTGATATGGGTTTCGAGGACTCGGCGCCTTAGCTTCCGGGTCTCGAGATTACAATGGTGGTACTTGCGATCTGGTAAAGCTTGTCCTTCTAAGGACCAGGAGACCCCCTTATATAGGCGGTGGGTCTCGCTGGGCATACAGGCGTGATCCGGGTTACAATCGTACCCGGACTCTAAATCCTCTAGGTCTTCGCCTCCTTTAGCAGGACTCCGTCTTGTACTTGGTCTCCAGCCCTCTAGACTCTTCTTGACGTGCGGGCCAAGACTCACGCAGCGTACCGACTCTCATGAATCCCGGCCCACACATTCTTGCTTAACCCGGCCCAGGTTCTCACCAGGCCGGCGGGTCTTCTCTGTCGGTGCGCCTACCGGGTTACGACCCCCCCAACAGTAGCCCCCAGGATAACTTGGACATCGGAATTGACTTGCTTCGCCTCACACTCTAGGGTATAATCTCGGGGAAGCCGTCACTTCTTTTGTCCGGGTTATCATCCGGTCGTCGCCTGCCGACTCCCACTTCCAGACTTAACAACTTTCAGCTTTCTTTATGCTTCTTTGAAGACGTCGGTCAACCTCCAGGGTCAACGACATTTTTAATGCTTATCCCTTCGCGAGAACCGAGGAGTCGCGCGTCCGTCTCGGGAACCCAAGATTCTGTCAGGTACAAAATCTGGCACCACAGATATGGTTCCTCGAGGTCATCATTATCCTTGGATTCTTCCTGTTTTGCCCCTAGGTCAACTCCCACTTGGGATATAAATAAGTGGGGACGGGGAAGAAAGCGACCATTTCCCCCGTGCGTCCCCACTTCTTCTTCTTCCTCCAGCGCCGCCACTGTCACTCCCAAGCTCGAGCTCTCCAATCTTCGCCGGAGCTAGCTAGCGCCACCGTTCTCTTGCTTCTTCTGCTCAAATCCAGAACCGTGCCGCAGTTATCCCCGCAGCCATCTCCTCGCATCCCACTTTTAGATCTAGATCTCGGCAACTTCTTTCAATGGGGAAAAAAGTTGCAAGCAAGGGCCCCGCCGCCGCCGCCGCCGCCGCCGCGGCTAAGGCCAACCTGAAGAAGGCCAAAGCTGCCGCTGGTGCCTCCGCTTCTGGCGCCGCCGCCGCAGCGCCTACTTCCGGGAACTGGACTGGATCAACCGTTTCTGTCGCCAAGCTGCAGGACTTGGTGGACTCCGGCGATCTTCAGGCCCAAGACATCGTCCACTGGCGCGCCCCGGGTAACGAGGTCGTGCCGGCTCCTCGAGATAGTGAGGTAATAATATTTGCCGACCACCTCAATCGCGGCTTCAAACCTCCGGGTTCCCTCTTTTTCCGCACTCTGCTCGCTTACTACGGCCTCAGGCCTCAAGACTTGGCCCCGAATTCGATTCTTTCCCTCTCCAACTTTACCGTTTTATGCGAAGACTATCTTCAAATGGAACCCTCTCTCGACCTCTTTCTTGAATTTTTCTATTGCAACCCACAACGCTCCTCTGCCACTCTTCCTTTGAACATCTGCGGAGGAGTCGCGATTCAACGTCGTCGAGACTCCCTTTTTCCGGCTCTCAAACTTAACAGCCACCCTCGAGCCTGGCAATCAACCTTTTTCTATTGCAAGGACATTTCTCCCAAGGGCCAACCCAGACTACCGGGTTTCCGCGCTGAACCTCTCGTGCTAGGAGAATCAACCAACTCCTACGCCAAAAACCGCGCGGCTTTGGCCCCCATTCTTTCCAGGATCCGAGCTCTCAAGGCCCACGGCCTCAAAGGCACCGACCTGGTCAAATGCTGGGTCGGGTGGTGTATAAAACCACTATCCATCCGACCCAAGCTTATCTGCGACTACACCAACATTCCCTCTGATTGTCTCCGGTTCACATTTGAAGAGCCGGACGATGAAGAAGTCATCCGAACTTCTAAGAAACTTTTGTCCGAGTCTATCGCTACGATAACTCTAGACGGGCTCCTCCCCTTCAGTTCCGAGAACCCGGCTCCAAAGGTTCTTAACTTGCTCCCCTCTAACTCTTATACTCCTTTCTTTTTATCCCTTCTGTATTTCAATAACCCATCATGAACTCCTCTGTTCCTTCCCCAGGCCACTGAAGACTGGTGGAACGCCGCCGATGAAACGCCCGTCTCCTCCGACCAAGAAGATGAGTCAGATCAAAATTCAGAAGAAGAAACAGGCGAAGGTGAGCTTGACTCCATGGACCGGCTTTGGAAAAAACTCCTAGAAGCCGATCTTGAAGACGACATTTCTTCTCATACTCCCCACATTCCAGGTCAAGGTGAACAAGACTCCACCAAGGCTCCGACACCTCCTTCTCCACCAGCTGGAGCAAAGCGGGCCCGTAACGCGGTACAATTGATACCACGCTCTCGTTTCATCAATCTAGAAGCTGCTTCCGGGTTTCAAACTTGTCCGTCTGCGCAGGACAAGGAAGAGGTGACGCCTAAACGTCCAAGGACTCGCTCGTCCGCATCTTCCGACGAGCTCTCCTCAGGTATCCCAAACAGTCCTTCTCCCCGCGGGAGGAACACTCATCAGACTTCCCCCGATGCACGTTATCCTTTGGCGGGCTGCCTCCGGGTTTCTGAATCCCGGTCTATGTCCTGCTCTTCAGGTTCCGGTTCAGAGGCTCTTCCCTCCGACTTTGTCATCAACAAGGGGTAAGTCTTAATTTTATTTTGCGCCACGTCTTTGCTTTAGCCCACTTACTATTCCTCACATGTCTTTACACTTTCCCAGAGCCCAAGCCGTCCTTAGTGATGAGGAAACCCCTGATGTCATCACAACCCCTCCAGCTGAGCCTGAAGTTGAAGAGCCTCAAGCTGAGAAGCCGTCTGACCCGACTCTCCCTGTTCCAGACTCTTCTTCCCCTCCGAAGTCCGATCTTCCTGTCATTCCGGAAGAACCGGATGTCGCTGTAACGGGCACCGGCTTTCAAGATCCCGCCGCGCCCTCAACTTCCGTGGCGAAGGTCTTTGAGCCGGAACTTAAGGCTGGGGAAGAGCCCGCCACCCGTGCCGCAGGCAAGGAACAGGTCAAGGAAACCGAAGAATCGGACTCTGAAGATGAAACTCCTTACAACACCTTGGAGTTTCCAGAACTTTTTGAGAGAATCCATAAGCGACTCTCCAGGGTGCGAAAGGAGGAATCTCAGCTGCGCAACTATCTGCATTTCCGCTACCAGGTATGTTCCCTCTAGTAGTCCCCAAGTGCTTAGACTTTACTTAGGTAAATGCTTAGTACTTGCATGATAGGGAACCTGTCTCACTAGAAATGTTTCTTTGAAGTAGTCCCCAAGAGTCGGAGCAGTAGCTTGCTGCGCTCCGGGTCTTTCTTGCTAGTTGAACTTTTTGCAATGAGTAGTCCCCAAGAGTCGGAGCAGTAGCTTGCTGCGCTCCGGGTCTTTCTTGCTAGTTGAACTTTTTGCAATGAGTAGTCCCCAAGAGTCGGGGCAGTAGCTTGCTGCGCTCCGGGTCTTCTTTGAGATACCGTCATTGCTTCATAAACTGCTTCCTGATATGTTTGTCTGTCTTGATAAATATATGTTCCCTCTGCAGGAGTTTTCGAAAGCCACCGCCGAGAGCAACAGCGAAACACGCCATGAACTTGCGCGCCAATCCGGCCTTCGTGAGAAGGCTGAGGAACAGCTGAAGCTTCAAGAAGAAGCCCTAAAACGGCTTCAAACTGATAATGAGGCTTTGCAGAAGAAGGTGCACGAACAAGAGCTCGCCATACAGGTGAAGGCTCTTGAACTGCAAAGAGTAATCTCCGAATTGGAGAAAATAAAGAAGCTCGTTCATAACTTGGCCGTTGCTGTCTTCGGTGAGTCTTCTTCTTACCTTTTCTTTCTTGTATTGCTTTGTCCTCGTAGGTTTCCTTATCCTCCGTTTGCTCCCTGCTAGGTCCGGCTCAGGGGGTGACCATAAAGGGAACACTTGAGAAAATTCAGGCCATGTATGGCGTCACCCGCCGACTCTACTTCGGCTGCGCCGAGATGATCAAGGCGTCTACTTCTTCTGGGGAATGTCCTCCGGGTCTTCCGGATTTTCTCGCCGCCACCTCTGTGGTGCCTATGCTGATGGAGCGATGGAAGGCGTCTGCCTGTCGCAAGGGTGCTATCCGTACACTTGCATTGGCGAAGGCATACTACCCCAACCTTGACCCGGCCAAGCTCACAAAGGGCTTCCCTGAATTCCAGCCTGATGGCACTGAGACCTCAAAAATATATGGGAAGCTCGTGAAATCCGTTCGGCGTCCGGCTTGTCAGATTACCAATGGGTTGGCCCTAAACGAGTTCCAAGCTGCTTATGACGAAGACAACCATGCCATCAAGGAGGTCCCACCGGAGCCGATCAACTTATGGAAGCCGGTAGAAGAGGCGCCGCAACTCTTCACGCCCTTCACAACAAGTGCGAACCCCTCAAGCTCAACTCCCGACATTCCAGCTCCCTCTCGTCCCTCCGATCTTGACGGCTTTGAAGCCTTGTCTTCGGTCGTTTTGCAGAGGCCACGAGGCGGAATTACAAAGGATACGAGGGACCCTGGGCAAGGATCTGCGTCGGCTCCTCCGCACCAATAGACCGCCCGGATGTTCCGAACGCCGACTTATGTACCGGCTTACAAACTTTCGACCTGACTTAAATTCTTGTAACTTTATATTGTGCTTCATGGCCTGTAATAGGTTAGATCGAAATACTCGCTATACCTTTTGATGCGCCTTCGTGCGCCACTGCTGTAATATAACATGTCTATAAATGTCTTACTTCCTTGGTTTCTTTTACCCTTTTGGTTTCTTTAGCTCTCTGCATAGCCGGGTTTCTCGTGACTTCTGTGTCTGAAAACCCGGAGCAATCAGGGTCTGCTAAGTCCCCATGGGCCTCATAGTCAGATTGAAAGCCGGCGTTTTAGCATCTGGTCATGTATGAGAATGCCATCAAGCTAGCAGGCAAGAAACCAAGAATAATTGTGGCTTCTTTGCCGGGTTGTGAGTTTACAACTTACAACTTTCTTAGTTGGTAAGCCCCCAAGACCCTGATCATATAAAGAATAAGGAACTGAAAACACAATACTCTTTTCTTCTTAGCGGTGCCTTCCTCACTTTATTGATCATATAATATGTACATAGCTAGCAAGCCGCCTCATTAAAAACCTTCCAGTCCCCTTAGGTACCCTGGTAAGGAAAAGAGCGCGTCTGAAACCTGCTGCCTTTAAACGAAAGAGATACAAAAAGGTGGAGCCCGTCTCATCCGGGGGCTCACAAAACCTAAGTGTAGTATGGTCGAAGTTCTGCTATATTCCAAGGCCTGTCGTTCTCTGTCAACGGGTTCCTTGTATGGTCTGTATTGTTTCCTATCCTTGTAGCTTGTTCTCTAGCATCCACCAAGTAATAAGACCCGTTGTGCAAGTTCCGGCTTACCACGAAAGGGCCTTCCCATGGGGGAGTTAGCTTGTGGAAGCCGGTCTTGTTCTGTGCTAGCCTTAGGACCAAGTCGCCTTCCTGAAAGGTTCTTGACTTAACCCGGCGGCTGTGATAACGCCTCAGGTCTTGCTGGTATATGGCTGATCTTTCCAAGGCCAGCTCTCTTGCCTCCTCCAGCATATCAACTGAATTTTGCCGGGCTTGCTCGTTCTCAGTTTCAACATAGTTTGCCACTCTCGGGGAATCATGGATGATGTCACTGGGTAACACGGCTTCCGCCCCATAAACCATGAAGAAAGGAGTGAAGTCTGTCGATCTATTTGGGGTTGTGTTTATGCTCCAGACCACTGATGGGAGCTCCTCTTCCCAGCACCCGGCGGCTCTGACTAACGGGACCCGGAGTCTTGGCTTGACGCCTCTTAGCAGCTCCTGGTTTATCCTCTCCACTTGGCCGTTCGACTGAGGGTGCGAAACTGAGGCAAGGTCGAGCCGGATGCCGTTTTCTTTGCAAAATATCTGCATCTCCCCAAGCGAAAAATTTGTCCCGTTATCAGTGATGATGCTGTGAGGATACCCAAAACGGTATATGATTTTCTTCAGGAACTTGACAGCTACTGCCGCTGTGCAACTGTTGACGGCTTGCACTTCTACCCACTTTGTGAATTTATCCACTGCGACCAGTAGGTGAGTCTTTTTATTGGGTGAAGTCTGGAAAGGTCCCACCATGTCCATGCCCCAAACTGCAAAGGGCCATGTTATTGGGATGGTCCTCAGGTCTTGAGCCGGAATATGAATCTGCCTTGCGTATCGCTGGCATCCATCGCAAACCCGGGCTATATTTTCTGCATCAGCCAGAGCGGTCAGCCAAAAGAATCCATGCCTGAACGCTTTAGCAACCATCGATCTTGTGGACGCGTGATGTCCGCAGTCCCCTGCGTGAATTTCCTGAAGGATTTTCCGGCCTTCCTCTGGTGAGACACATCGTAAGAATACCCCGGACGTGCTCCTCTTGTGTAACTCGCCATTGATGATAACGTAGCCCTTAGCCCGGCGCACAATCTGTCGTGCTAGTACTTCGTCTTGAGGTAATTCCTCCCTCTGCAGGTAAGCTATATACGGCTCAGTCCAGGACGGTGTTTGATGTATGGCTGCTACTAGCTGTGATTCCGGGTCATCAGGGTTTGCCAACTCTTCTTCTGTTGGCAGCTTGACCGAGGGATGATGTAACTCGGCGAGGAACACGTTTGGAGGTACCGGCTCTCTGCTAGAACCGAGTCTTGATAGGGCGTCGGCCGCCTCATTCTTTCGTCTGTCGATATGGTCGACTTGGTAGCCGGAGAAGAAGCCGGCAATACGATCTACTTCTCGCCTGTAAGCCGCCATGTTGGCGTCTTTTCTATCCCAGGTTCCTGAAACTTGCTGAGCCACAAGGTCAGAGTCTCCATAGCACATGATTCTTTTGATGTTCATCTCTCTAGCGACTTTCAAACCGTGTAACAAGGCCTCATACTCTGCCACGTTATTGGTGCATGGTTCGAAATGTATCTGCAGGACGTAACTCAACTTGTCTCCTTTTGGCGAAGTTAGTACAACGTCGGCTCCTGAGCCTTCAAACTGCTTTGACCCGTCGAAGTGCATAGTCCAATGCTTGGCGCTTGGAGGCGGAGGTAAGGGGTCAAATTCTGTCCAATCATTGACGAAATCCACCAAGGCCTGTGACTTGATTGCTGTTCTTGGCTCGTAGTTGATATGATAAGGCCCCATCTCGATGGCCCACTTTGCGATCCTGCCTGTAGCTTCTCTGTTTCCGATGATTTCCGCTAAGGGAGCGGAACTCACCACAGTGATTGGGTGTTCCTGAAAATAGTGAGGCATCTTCCGGCTTGCCATAAACACGCCGTATACCAACTTCTGCCACTGCGGGTACCTCTGCTTGGACTCTGTGAGAGCTTCACTAACATAGTAGACCGGCCTTTGAATTGGGTACTCCTTTCCTTCTTCTTTGCGCTCCACTACGACCACAGCGCTGACGGCTCTGGAATTTGCGGAAACGTACAACAACATCGGCTCCTTGCTCATGGGGGCCGCTAACACTGGAGCTGTGGATAATGTCTTCTTTAGGTCTTCGAAGGCGTCATCTGCCTCCTGGCCCCAGACAAACTTATCTGACTTCTTCAATAGTTTGTATAGTGGCAGAGCTTTCTCTCCCATCCTTGCAATGAACCGGCTCAGGGCTGTGACACACCCTGTCAGCTTCTGGACATCATTAACACACTCCGGCTTCTTAAGGATCATGATGGCCTTAATTTTAGCCGGGTTAGCTTCTATCCCTCTCTCTGAGACTATGAAACCCAGTAACATGCCAGCCGGAACTCCAAATACGCACTTGGTCGGGTTTAACTTCATCTGATATTTGCGCAGGTTGTCGAAGGTCTCCTTTAGGTCATCCAGGAGTGACCCGGCTTTCTGTGACTTGATCACGACATCATCGACATAGGCATGCACGTTGCGACCGATTTGGTTTTGGAAACAATTCTGGATGCACCTGCATTCTTGAGGCCAAAGGTCATGTTTTTATAACAGAAAGCACCGAAAGGGGTGATGAACGACGTCTTCTCCTGGTCGTCAACATTGAGCTTGATCTGATGATACCCGGAGTATGCATCCAAGAAACATAACAACTCGCTACCGGCTGTGGCATCGATGATCTGATCTATACGCGGCAATGCAAAGGGATCTTTTGGGCAGACCTTGTTCAAGCTGGTATAGTCAATGCACATGCGCCACTCTCCGTTTTTCTTCAGGACTAGGACCGGGTTAGCCAGCCACTTGGGATGGTAGACTTCCATGATAAACCCGGCTGCAAGCAAACGAGCTACCTCTTCTCCAACAATCCTTTTCCTCTCTGCGTTGAGACGACGTAATCCTTGCTTTACCGGCTTTGCCTTTGGATCGACATGTAAGCTGTGCTCAGCAAGTTCACTCGGGACACCCGGCATGTCTGAAGGAGACCATGCGAAGATGTCCCGATTCTCACGGATGAACTTGATGAGCTCGCTTTCCTATTTCGGGTCCAAGTGGGTCCCCACTGAGAACTGCTTGGAGGAGTCCCCTTCTTCGAAATCAACCATCTTTGTATCTTGAGCTGATTTGAATTTTTTCTTCTCTTCTTCATGAGCCGGCTTTTCCAGCACACGCTTATCTGTCGGGTCTACTTGAGACTTGTAGAACTTGAGCTCCTCCTCTGAGCAAGCCTGTTCTGCCATGATAGCATCCCCGTTGTCACACTCTGCAGCCATGGTTTTGCTTCCCTCTACTGTGATTATTCCCTGGGGACCTGGCATCTTAAGCTTGAGGTACACATAACAAGGCCGCGCCATGAATTTGGCGTAAGCCGGCCTCCCGAATAGAGCGTGATACGGACTTTTTAAATCAACAACCTCAAACGTCAGGAACTCCGACCTGAATTGCTCTTTGCTCACTCCGAACGCCACCTCAAGGCTGATCTGGCCAATCGGATGTGCCGACTTCCCTGGGACTATGCCGTGGAAGATTGTAGATGTAGGGGTAAGGCGATCTTGGGTCAGACCCATCCTTCTGAAAGTGTCGAGGTATAAGATATTGATGCTGCTGCCTCCATCCATCAGGACTTTATTCAGGGAGAACCCGTCCACTTGTGGTGCCACGACGAGAGCCAGGAGACCCGGATGTTCGACTGCTGGAGGGTGATCCTCTCTACTCCAAGTTATAGTTTGCTCTGACCACCTCAAGAATCTTGGAACGGCTGATGCCACTGCATTGACGGCTCTTGCTTTTAATTTCCTGTCTCTCCTGGACGTACTGGTGGTGAAGACGTGATACTGTCCTTGACTATGAAGTTCTTTCGGGTTCTGCTGATATCCGGTTGTGACTTGATTCTGTTGTTGACTGGACCCGGCATTATTGTTTGGCGGTCCATTTGACACAGCCCCCTGTCCGGGTCCCATCGAGTTGCCGTTGTTTCCATTGAAACCGCTGTTACCTCCGAAGTTCCCCTGACTCCTCTGGCCTTCCTGCTCATGTCTCATCCAGGCTCTGATGTCCGCGCACTGAGCTAGCGAGTGATTGGATGGTCTCCCGTTCTTGCTGTGTTTTGGACATGGCATGCTGTACATCTCGCTGAAGTTCGAGCTTCTCGGAGGTCCTCCTCTAAAGTTACCACCGGGTCTAGGTCCCCTGTAACCCGTCGTCTGGGTTGTGCCCACGAACTCTGAACTTCCGCCCTCATAGGGACGCTTGTTATTTCCGTTCTGATTGCTATTACTCTGGCTCGGGTTTGGGTTACGGCCTCCGCTGATCCGGTTGTTCCTCTGTTGTTCCTCTGTTTCGCCCGGCCTCTTATCCGTGGCTGCATATTTGTTCGCTGTTGTCACCACTTCCCCTATTGAGATGTTGTTGCAGGCCGGGTCTTCCCTCATACGTCCAAGCTTGTGGGTCAACGGCTCGAAGCCGCAGTTTTTCTCCATGTACGATATGGCTGTGTGTGCCGAGATGTTGAGAGATGACTGCAAGATTTCCGTAACCCGGCCCATCCATTGTCTGGCTGACTCGGTTTTCCTCATGACGCATCGATCCAGGTCGGCCTCAGTGTACTGTTTCTTGCAAGTTCCGGCGAAGTTCTTGATGAACGCCGCCTTCAGTTCCTCCCATGAGTTGATACTGCGTGGCGGGAGTCGGTCTAGCCAAATTTTAGGTGCTCCTTCTGCTAACATAAGATACATGTAGCGTGCACACAGATTCGGTGAAGCGTTCTTCATGTCCATGGCCATGCCGTAACTGCTCAGCCATGTTTCTGGATTCATGTTCGGCTCGTAATTGCACACTTTGGTCGGCTCTTTGAATTTTTCTGGAAACGGCTCCGCCCTGATGGCATCTGACAAACACTTTGGTCCCGTCAAGTTTGAAGTTGAGCCCCCTGTGTAACCCGGCGCAGGAGAAGGTGCTGCGGGAGTCACTATTCCGACTCCTGGTGCTCCAGCTGCTCCGGCTCCCACTGCCGGTGGTGCTGCCGCCGCAACTGCACGTCTTGCTCTTGAACTATTGACTATTGACTGAGCCGCGGACACGGCCGGCTGTGGCGGCTGGATTACTTGCTGGTTTTGTTGTTGGCCTCGTTGGCTTACTGGTCCGAGCCGGTTCTGGATAGATCTTACTGCTTGTGGTTCTCCGTGCCGGCTCCTGGTACGACTCCTTTGTGGTTCTGAGTTGAATGCTTGTGACCCGCGCGGATTATTGTTCTGTTGGACCACAACAGTACGCAGCAAATCCACGGCTCTCCGTGCCTCAATACCAGCTGGCGAATTGTCGAACGGGATCTGCTGTAGCGCGTGTGCAGCTGCAAAAACGTTGTCAACCGGATTATTATAATGACCCGGGGGAGTAGTGAACCTGGGAGGTGGCGGAGGTAGTTGCTCTGCGGCTGCTTCCCCGGCTCCGGCTCCTCCCGCTGGATTTCCTGCTCCTCGTAACTCGGCCTGTGGGGCGCCGGCTCCCATCACCGGATTAACCGCTGCTATGGGCGCATTGGCTGGCGTCGTCTGATATTCCAAGACTTGAGGCACTATGGTGTTGACTCCAGTCGGCAAGGGTAGCCGGCTTCCGCGCCTTCTGCTCTGCACCGCAGTTAACTCGTCCCTTCTCCTCTGGAGGACGTTTCTTTCGTCTTGTAGCCTCTGCTCCTGCTGGGCCAAAGACCGTTCCTTCTCCGCTACGCGCCGGGCTTCATCCGCGCGCTCCTGGTTCGCCCTAGCCATGGCTCGCCTTAAATCTTCCAACTCCCTCTTTATAGCTGAACTGGTGTTTGTTACTTCTCCCGGGTTCTGAGCCGGGATTCCCGATGCACCGGCTCTCGCCTGATCGTTCACCGCGGTCAGGATCGGGTTTGTGAACGCTGTCCCGGATGCTGGCACGTGTGTCTGTATTCCCGCGCCAAAAGTTGGTAAAACGGGTCCGGTGTTGGGGTGTAGTGGGGGGTACGCCGCTGGTGGCATGCCGAGGTTGCTCTGATCCCAAATTTCTCGATCTCGTCTGGCGGTTCTTTCTGCACTTGTTTCACTACTCACGGATGCTTCCACCCCATCGGTTTGCTGAGCCGCCGTCACCACGTGAACTGTCATGTGTCGTGCGGGTCCCGGGGATGCCGGGTGATCTTCTTCTTCGAGCCCAAATCCCCACCGGTCTTCAAACAGCGGCAGAATTGACTCGGTATCCGTATCCAGATCGGACACGTTCGTTGGTATCCTGACGGAATCCTGTAGTGCTTGAATTGCCGCCCCTTCCTTGATAGTCATGACTTCGCACTCTGGCGATCCAACAGATTCTTCTCCATCCGACTGAGCCACGGTAGCTGACCCGGATTCTGACTCGAACTCCGGCTCATACTGCTCTGAGCCGGCTCCTGTGGTTTGGACCACGCCGACGAAGACATTGATCTGACCGAAGGCGATCATAGATCCGGTTTCCAACCGATCTGCTTCTTCCTTCCAACCAAAGTCGTCCACGATCCGCTCCCCTCCCGGGAGCGTATGGATCTGGCCGATAGCTAGGTTTTCCATACCGCGCCGCGCTTCTCCACAAATCATGATGTTCTTGGCCGCAGGCCCCACGGTGGGCGCCAACTGTCGTGGGATTGTCACGGCAGATGTTTCCGGGTGGAAACTTGAGTATGGGGACATAGCGACTTCTGACATCGGGAGCTTGTCTAGCACGGCGTGGGGAAACAAGGATTTACCCAGGTTCGGCCCCTCGTCTCGAGGTAAAGACCTACTTCCTGCTACTGCTTTATTGATATGGGTTTCGAGGACTCGGCGCCTTAGCTTCCGGGTCTCGAGATTACAATGGTGGTACTTGCGATCTGGTAAAGCTTGTCCTTCTAAGGACCAGGAGACCCCCTTATATAGGCGGTGGGTCTCGCTGGGCATACAGGCGTGATCCGGGTTACAATCGTACCCGGACTCTAAATCCTCTAGGTCTTCGCCTCCTTTAGCAGGACTCTGTCTTGTACTTGGTCTCCAGCCCTCTAGACTCTTCTTGACGTGCGGGCCAAGACTCACGCAGCGTACCGACTCTCATGAATCCCGGCCCACACATTCTTGCTTAACCCGGCCCAGGTTCTCACCAGGCCGGCGGGTCTTCTCTGTCGGTGCGCCTACCGGGTTACGACCCCCCCCCAACAGGTGCCATTCAGTTCAGTTTAGTTTGGGGCAACAGTGGGCATAAAGCTCAGTTTATTAGATATTTGTATATGTACTCATGTTCAATTAAGTTTGGAGCAACAGTTGGCATTCAGTTCAGTGTAGATTTTTGCATATGTCCTTCTATTCGATTTGCACATGCACAATGCTTATTTTGAACAATCGTTGAACACTCTTTCATTCATAACTTCAAGCAAACACAGGAATATGTTCCTTTACAATATATTTTGTTGTACAAATGTGCAAGCTACAGTTACAGTTTCAGAGAACAACTCGGAGGACGGCAGCCAGCATGCGCAACGGTGGCGGCAACAGACCATGAGTGTTTCAGCCAGGAAGACACCACTCCAGCTCCTCCGCGGTGACGGCCGACGTGCACAGGGAGGCGGCAGAGCATAGGTCGAGTGCGGCAACAAAGGCCGACATGGGCTTCTGGTCCTCCTTTCCGTGTTGAACTTCCAAGGTGCGCATGACCGCGGCGGCGCCGTCACCGGTTAATGAGTCCACGACGGGGAAAGGAGGCCACGGAGGTGGTGGTGGGCGTGCGGACGGCGGCGGCGAGTGACGGTGAAGGCGTGCGGACGGCTCATTCACCGAACCACAAGCGTGCAGTTTTCCTCTCTATGGGCTTTGGGCCTGCTCATTCGCTTTGTTTCCAGTGAATTCGAGTTGCTGCCGTCGGATGCGCATCCAGCGAACCACAAGCACCAACGTCCCTCTGCAGTTTTCCACCTAACGTCAGAGGATTTTCGGTTACAATTGCTTCTAACTTTCTTAGCACAGGTGCGATTATACGAGACGAGACTGGTTCTTTTATCGCATGTAGCAACTGTGGCCTTCCATCTATATCGGATGCTCCTTCCGCCGAAGCAATGGCCTTGAGGAATGGATTAATTCTTGCGGGTGAGGTGGGGTGCTCGAAGATGATTGTCAGTACTGACTGTTTGGAGGTGATCAATACCATGAATGATGGAGGTAATTCGGCAGGACCAGCAGCGGCAATCTATGAAGAATGTAGCTTTTTAGCTAGAGGTTTCTCTCATGTTATTTTTGAGCATTCTTTTAGGGAGAGTAACTCGGTGGCCCATACTTTGGCTTGTAAGGCGGAGGGACCCCAGTCAGTAGCTTGGCTGGAGGTTCCGTCAAATTTTATTTCCGAGCTGCTGGTCAACGATGTAACGCTTTTATCTGTTTAAAAGCAGCAAGTTTCAGACGCGCTCTTTTTTCCTTACCAGGGTACCTACGGGGACTGGAAGGTTTTTAATGAGGCGGCTTGCTGACTTAATATATGAGGTGGTTTAAATTTCAAAAAAAAAACTTTCTTAGCACACGGCGCCAAATATTTTCTTCCATACCGGAAAAGAGAGATGGAAAAGGAGAAAAACTAACTTTCAGTAAAGCTCCACGACGAACATACTGCAGTACTGCCCCGTACTGAATTTAAATCATATCAAAGCAAAGCGATCTTATTTATTTGCAGCTCATAGAAGAAACCAAACCTCGTGTTTGTTTTGGTCCTAGTCAACCACTTCAGGATCATAACTTTATCAGTCACCTTCTTGGAGATATCGATCATTGCAACTAAATCCTACGATAACGAACACTTATAGAAAAAGTATTAAATCTAAAGATAGTTAAGGGAAAAGGAGGACCAGAAAAGGGCAAAGACCCTCACTTCCAAAGGAGGATATCAGATAACTGATGAGCATAAGGTCAATGCGATCCCATGTGAGCAATCACATGTGCACGAGCTTCATGTTGTCTTCAGTGAACTTGCCCTAAGCCTGTGCCTATCCAGCCCAAATCCTCGTATGCTCCGACCATTAGGTAGGCAATGCAAAAATTTATATGGTAATGTTGAAGTAGAAATGGATTGATAAGACGATAACTTAGTATGGACTTGGAGCACATAGAGGAGACAGAAGATCCGGTGGAGATGGTAATGAGGCAGAAAGAGTTGTCATGGGGAGAGATGTAGTGATGGTAATCAGAATTCAGGAGATCTCGATGCCACACGAACTCATGGGATCCGCTTTCGATGTGGCTTGTGCTCAGCATGTTGTTTGCCTACACAATTTGTAACCAAGCGTTTTAGTACTACAAAATAGGAGTGATTGGAAAACGCATCCAATCCTTTTATGCTCTAGTTACTACATTGCAAAGTAACGTTTAAAAAGGTACCAACAAAATATTTCCAATATTGAGTCCGTGGACATTTTGTAAACATGACTGAATCTTCATATTAGTGGTCATGATTGCTAGACAAAAAAAGAATTATCTTAGCTTGAGGAAGTGATGCCCATATATGTGTTCTTGTACCTTGACTCGAGATAATCAAGAAGAGCATCTTAAAGTTCAGGCTGGGATCCCATGCCATGATCACATCGCACTCAGCTAGGTCAAGCATTAACAGGTGGAGCAGATTGCAGGTCTAGAGAGGCAAGCTCCTATTGAGACTGAGACGATGTACCTATGTTCCTGTCTAACCTCATTGTCCTGATCGGCCATGAGGGTTTTCTGCAGTCGAGCGACGAAGTCTTCGCTGGTCATTGCACGGTAAAATGCCCTTGAAGATATTGTTTTGTTTGTATGGTAGACATATTTGGACAATTGTATGTGTATTTATATCAGGTAATAAATTTAACATAAGAAAACATGTTATTCCAACTGCACATTGAACTGATGCATCCGGATTTGTACACACGTTGAATGGATAAGCTATGAGTCGGGAAAACTTAGAATCGTAATTCTCCAACTTTGACTACTGATATATAAACATGTTAACGAATATGCCCAAAAAATATAATTTATCTTTAGGATGTGACAATTTACCATATATCTATGCATGTAGACAGTGGTGGAGCTTGGGCCAACCTGTTGTGGGGCCAAATGAGTTAGAATTTCCTTTTGGGCCAGATTAGGGGAACAAATGGAGCAAAAAGAGGGATTTTCTAGCTACAATGTGTCAAATTTCAGGGGGTAATATAAAAAAAACTGAAAAGCACATTCTTACCTGCAGTGCAGCCATCCGGTTGGATGTGTGGTAGAAGGTTTCATGACAAACCATTATTATTATCAATACTGATAGCATATATGTTCTACTGCGGCCTATTTGTGATTTCTTGTAGTGATTGGCCGACAATCACTACAAGAAATCAGCTCATTTGTGATGCTCCAAATTCGTCGCTAAAACTTCACTAAAATCGGTTTGTGACAATTCTGTGACAATTTGGGAATGGTTGAAAGTTGAGCGTCAACAGTGACCGATTGTGACGTTTTTTAAAACGTCATAAGCATTTGTGACGATCTGCAAACCGTCACTGTGTTTAGTGACGGAATGAATTCGACGTGGCAAAATTGTGACGACTCAAAAACGTCACTAAATGAAATCAGCCCGGTCCGTTAAGCCTGTTACGAGCCCAATTTCTTATTGGGCATTGGCCCATTTTGGGTCCGTTACAGTTTTGGGCCTTGGCCCATTTATGTTCGGTTACAGTTTTGGGCTAGGGTCCACTACAGTTTTGGGTCGTGGCCTTTTTGTGGTCCGTTACATTTATGGGCCTTGGCCTTTTTAGGTCCACAACCGTTTTGGTCCTTGGCCTTTTTAGAATCAATTACCAAATTGGGCCTTGGCTTTTTTAGAATCCATTACCGAATTGGTCCATTACAGTTTTGCCCCTTAGCCTTTTTACGGTCCAGTTATTCCAGGCTATTTTGGGCCTTGGCCTTTTAAAATACAATAAATAGCCCAATAGCATAGCTTTTAAATCAGGAAATTCAGCAGCTAAATATAACAAATCAGCTAATCAAATCTGCAAAATTCACAACAGCATCACCACATGTATAGGTAGGCTCGCCACGGCGTCGGTGCGGAGCTGCACCCTGAGCTGGCATCGTTTGCCGAGGTAGAGTACCACCGTCAGTACGGAGCGATCGAACCTGAGGTTGTACTTGGAAAACAGGGGCTCCTCCATGGCCGACGGGACGCTCATAGCAAAGAGGTCCTAGGCAGAAGTCTGCACGAAGAAGGCAGGCAGCCGTGCCAAGGAGCCATGTCCCAAGTCAGCCGGCTGGCCAGCATTAGCCGTGGGGTCGACCAGCTTCAATCCTCCATCAAGGCGACGTTCGCGTCCCTCATCTGGACGCGAACCGCGACGTCGCCGAGTTCGGCGAAAGAGCCATTGGGGCTCGCCTCAACGTACCGCCAGCTCTGCACCAAACATCCAGTGTCAGGATCAATCGGCACATCATGCCGATGCCTACTGGCATTGTGCACAATCTAACAGTCTAACATTGCTAATTGCACAATCTAACAGTCTAACATGCGCATCTAACAATCTAACATTGCTAATTGCACAATCTAACAGTCTACATTTGGTACAATCTAAAAACCTATCATGCGCATCTAACAATCTTACAATCTTACAAGCACATCAGTGTAAGAGCACTTACCATAGGTTCGCGAGCGAGAGGGCCGGTGAACGGCAGACGTTGAGCAGAAAGTCCTTCGTCGCCGTCGTCTCCACGGCCTCAGCACGGCGTCCACGACGGCATCGACCTGGAGGACGGCCTCGACCACGGCGCGCTTCGGTCGGAGGAGTAGGAGGTGCATCGGTCGGAGGAGAAGGAGGCGCCACGCTCGAAGGAGAGGCCCCCAATCTTAAAGGGGGAGGCGGCGCGTACGGCGCAAAACCGCGCCTCGGACTCCATGGCCGCGGCCTCCCGAACATTGGCGCCGCCGAGAATCCGGGAGGAGGAGGTCCGGACGGTGGAGGAGGAGGAGGAGGAAGAGGCGCCAGGACCTCCGTGCTCGACCCTGGCGCTCCGGCTGCCACGGCCGCCGTCCTGGCGGCTGAAAACCCTAGGCTAGGCGGTGCGCGGAAAACCCCAATCTGGGGTTGACCGCGGCCAATGCCGGCAGCTTGCAGGGCGGCCGCGCTCGCCGTTGCCGTTGCAACCGTCCTCGCGGCGATGGGCGACAACCGATTGATCATCGGGATTCGACCCGCTTGCATCGGCGGCGCCGCCTCGCGGCCGAGCACCTCCCGCAGCATATTGGAGTGCAGGGAGTTCCAGCGGTCGGAGAAGAGGTCCGCCGGATCTGTGGACAAGGCTTGGAGCCGAGACGGCGGAGGAGGCGAGGAAGCCATCAGAGCGGTTGATGGGATGTGCTCTGTCATCGGTTCACTCGAGTGGCGAGAGAGAGAGTGCGAGGGAGAGGGAGTTAACCGGTTACCGCCCTCAAAACGCGTGTCTCCCGCCCTTCTCCAAGCGCGCAGCCGTTGCACGGGTGCATGCTAAAATGAGCACAACTAATTTTCCTATCTTTGCTATATAGAGTAAATAGCACACCTGCATTCAACAACACAAGTGTAGCGCAGCGGTATAGAGAAGTTGCTGGCATCGCTCGGTCGAGGGTTTGAGTCCCTGCAGCGCAGTTTTTGCCGATTAATTCCGCAAGCGCAGCGCATCCACAGACTAGGCCGTCGGGCTAGCTATTCATTCACTGAATGGGCCATAAGAGGGGTGGGGGTCGTCGGGATAACACTAGGGCTGGGCCATAAGAAAAGAGATACCACAAATAGCCCAATACAGGACATCCCAACAGAGGAGAATATCACCAGCAGTCCAACAGAGTGGTGGGGGCCGTCGGGATAACACTAGGGCCTCACCATAAAAGTAGAGATATCACAAAGAGCCCAATAGAGTACAGCCCAACAGAGGAGGATATCACCAGCAGCCCAACTTAATGGTGGGCGACCAGGAAAAAAACAACGACTGGGGGTAGGTCCCACATGTAAGTGAATTCAAGTTAGTTGGTTGGAGTGGCACGTAGCAGGCGAGTGGGACCAAAAGAAGACACGTAGGCAGGCGAGTGGGACCGAAGCCAGTTTTGTATTAAGCGGAAGGATTAACGACGATCTTAAAATTGTTACTAAGTTTAGTGACGTTTTGGCCTAACCAGGTTGTGACGTTCTTGTGACAAAACATCACCAAGTTCGAGGGGTGTGCCTCTCTACGACGGCTAGTGACGATTAATTTCGAAAACGTCACTAAGTTGTGACTATTCTGAGATCGTCACTAAAAAACGTCACAAATGGACTGATTTCTTATAGTGGATGTGCCCGTGTGGCCCAGGCATTTCATCCTGGCATTTACCTCCCGACACGGTCAGGAGACATGTTATGGTAGCCGTCGCCACTAGACTCGCCACGACGAGAAGCAAAGCCCGGTTGTCCTTGATAAACTTCTTTTGCAAATAGGTTAGGAATGCCTTTTAGGTCAGATTGGGGGAACAAATGGAGCGAAAATAGGGATTTTGTGCCTAAATTTTGTGAAATTTTAGGGTGTAATACATACAAATTTCTACAAACGGGGAGGGGGGGGGAGGCAGTGGCCCCCTGAACTCAACTAAGCTCCGCCCATGCATGTAGCAACTGTATACATGGTCATATTAGACGTGAGGAGCTTATGGTATATGGTAATATTGATCCACCATGAATTTTGTATGTTGGTTCGTATTTTGTAAGGTTAAATAACACAGGCAAACACCTTAGTCTATTTCTAACACTTTAGCCTATTTCTAACGATCACTCCCAGCTAGTCCTCCTGCGCTTGCCGCTGCTCGATCACTCCCAGCCACTCCTCTGACGCTTGCCGCTGCTCGAAGGTATGTCAGCATCCTTACAATTGGGGCAGATCACTTCCCCAACCTCCTTGAGGGGTCGATGTTCGTTGTTCACCAACATGATCTTACGATATATTTCGTAGCTGAGATAGCCATCAATAGTTGCGTACTTGAGGTTTTTCTCTGCAAGTGGCTTCCTCGAAACAGGCTTTCGCCCCGCTTTATAAATAAAGCAACCACAACCGATACAACAACGACAGGTGCTGGGGCGGAAACAGCACAAGCACGCCCAAAAGAAAAGAAAAGAGAAATTGCAAAAGAAAAAAATGCCGACAACGGCGGATCGACAACAAAGAGCAAACTCCAAGACCGCTGCGTCCACCAGGCCCCCACCAAGCTCCTAGCGCTCCGAAGCGCCAGTACCAAGAGATGCGACGATGATGACGCTGCTGCCAAGGGTTTCCCCCGGTACACGACGGGGAGAAGAGGGGGAACACCGACGCCCTTCAGGAAGGATGGTGGCACCCGCAGGCGTCACCGCGCCGACTAGGATTTCTCCCGACCCCCACCACCCCAGGCGCCCCGGAGCACTCCACCATACCGCCCACCACCCAGCGCCAGACGGTCTCGAAGCCGCTCACAATGTCTCACCACGGTCCAGAGAAGAGAAGCCTACACACCGAAAAGGAAGAGCCGGGACTAGGAGCCGCAGCATCGCCGACGTGCGGGAGGGACCGACCTCCACCGTCATAGACGGTAACCGACCGGACGCCACAGCAGGAGCACACCAGGCCTGTGGGCCCACAAGCCCGGCCGGGCCTCTCAGCCTCGAGAGGTCCATGAAGCCCCCGCCGTCGCGCTGCAGAAGACATGCCGTTGGCTCCGCCGCCCCTCGTCCGAGCTGCTCTCCGTCATCAGTGAGTAGAGGACCGCAACAGCGAAGCCACGGCCCTGCCGCCAAGGGGAGGCGCCACCACCTCCCGGCCGACCTAACCCACCCCGGGAACCCCCCAGGACCGGACCAGTGTGCCGCCAAACGGCCGAACAACACCGCCGCTGAGCTCCTTACGGAGCAGCAGCACGTGTAGGGGCGGACCCGACGCGGGGAGGACACATCCGCGCGACCACCGGCAGATCTGGGCCCACCTGGTCCAGATCCGACTCGCAGCACACGCCAACCTTGCCATGGCACCTCCACAGCAGGCCGAGGCAGTGCATCCCAGAGGCACAGCCAAGCCGCACCACCTGCAAACCCGCCACCCGTTGCATCTCACCGCCGCCGTTTCGAACCCGCACCACCAGGGCGAGCACCACGGCGCCCACCCAGCCCACGAGGCCCTCCCTGCCATGAGCACGGCGTCCTCCTGCTCCGGCCGGGCCCCGGCCTACCTAGATCGGGCCCATATGGGCCCAGATCTGGGCCTGCAGGCCCGCGCCGCCATGAGCAGCACCACCCGCACCTGCGGCCGCCGTCCCTGCCAGAGGTCGCGCGTGCAACCTGCCACTCGTAGCCCTGCAAAAGCCTAAACTTGCCACCAGATCTGGGCCGACCTGGCCTGGATCTGGCGCCCCAGCCTCGAACGTCGGCAAGGGAGAGCATCAAGCGTCCTGGCCGGGGCAGCTCAACCCGCCAGGCCCAGATCGGGCCCTCAATGGCCCAGATCGGGCCCGGGCGGGCCAGCGCCGCCAGCCCTGAACGCACTGCCGCCGCACCACATTCTTCGACGTCCCCGCCCCACCGAGCAGTGAACCACCGGCCGCCGCACTGCCTCGCCCAGGCTCGAGGTCAGCCACGCAGGACCGAGTCCGCCTCCCTGCCGCCCGACGAACTGCCGCGCGCAGGACCTCGAGACCGCGCCTCCGCCGCCGTCTACCACCACGCAGCCTCCAGCGACCTCCAGCGCCGCAAGCCTGAAGGAGATATGCCCTAGAGGCAAATAAATAAGTAGTATTTATCGCATTATCTCATAAGTTTATAATAGGTTTTTGTATTGTGCTATAACTGTATTAATCGGAATTATTAATACACGTGTGATACATAGACAACCAGAGTCCCTAGTGAGCCTCTATATAAACTAGTCCATTGGGCAACAGTTGATCGAGATTCCCGATCAAGGACAATGACGTCGGTTGACAATGGGGTCATCTTATTAGTAGAATAAGGTGATGGACATACGCAAAGTATTGCAACAAGATCGTATTACGATGTTTGTCATTTGCAATAGATAAGTAATATGATAGCTTATTCCTTAGACCGTGAGACCGTGCTTATTGCTACTTCGTAGGGGTACTTTGAGAGCATCAAACGTTGTGTCTTATATAGCATGACAATAACGGTGTCCATCTTGGGTATCCCGAAAGAGTATGTTGAGACGTAAGGATCAAGAGCGGGATTTGTTCATTCTTGTAATGGAAAGATACTCTGGGCCCACTCGGTGAGATTGCATCTGTATAGCTGCGCAGCTTATGACTAGGTCACGGAGATGTAATATCACAGACGAGTTAATAACCTATGTCGGTAACGAGATGCAACAGGACATTGGATGTCTACGATCACATCTCGGACAAGGTAGTATCGCAGAGACAAAGGGAATGAATATCATGTTTATGGTTCAACGACGATATTCGTAGAATGCACAGGGACCGTCATATGCATCCAGGTATCCCTGGCGGTCATTGACGAGCGAAGGGTCTCGGCCATGTCTGGAGTGTTCTCGAACCGTAGCGTAACAAGCTTAAGGTCTTAACGACACCTGGAGAAGGTTCTGGGATATTATAGGATTTTATTGGAGAGAGAGAAATGATCCGGAAAGAGTTCCGGTGGTCCGGAAGGAGTTCCGGG
Source organism: Poa annua (assembly GCA_026929855.1). Classification (NCBI taxonomy): domain Eukaryota; kingdom Viridiplantae; phylum Streptophyta; class Magnoliopsida; order Poales; family Poaceae; genus Poa; species Poa annua. The sequence goes on from CM049437.1 coordinate 93,581,772, forward strand.
AAGGTCTGGAATGGTTCCGGGAGTGTCCGGAAGATGTTCGGGTGGTTCGGAAAATGTTTCGGAGTCACGGGATATTTGATATTAAATAGTATTTAAATATATTAATTATGAATTAATTATATTTTATATTAATTTAATTTTAATTAAAAAGGGAAAAAAAAAGGGAATCCCACCTAAATGGGCCTAGAAAGGCCCATGGGGGGGGAACCGTACCAAACAAGGAGTGGGGGGGCCCAGTCCGAACCGGCCAAGGGTTGGCCGGCCGAACCCCCCTCCTCCTCCCTTTAGTCCCACATGGGGGAGGCAAGGTGTTTGCACAGCCCCTCCCCCCTTTATATAGCAAGGCATATTAATTGGATTAATTACAGAAAAATACAATTAATTTTGTAGCAGGCCGGCCGAGCTGTTTCTCCGCCCGTTTTGCCTCCTCTCTCCACCAAAGCTATACCGCCGGGCGCCGTTGCCCTGCGGGATTCCAGAAAAGTTCTACCCCTGCAATCTCAGCTGGATCTGAGTGACCGGGGGTTGTTGTTAAGCTCCGTATGCTTGCGATTGCTCGGAGGCGCCACATTTGAGGAGCCTGGGCGACGTCGTCTCGCCCACCCAGCAGCCCTGCCGCTGCCCTGCCGCCGGCGCCACCCCCCCTCAGCCACCGGCGCCACGCCACCTTCCGCCCGACGCCCGTCGACGCAGGTCATCGTCGACACCGCCGCGTCATCGTCTACTTCGTCGCGCCAAGTTCTCCGCGACCTTGAGGTCGGCTACGTACGACTTCATCGGCAACGCTTGTGCGGGAGCGTAATCCCCGCTATCGGTCTACATGGAGGTAATGTGACCCGTTCCGCCACCGTTATCACATGTACTAGATAGATAGATCCTGGCTAGTTAGGGCGTTCTTACGCTAGAAAAATTATTGTTTTCTGCACCGGAACCCCTTCAAAGCCGTCTGTCGCCTGAGAAGCACCACCGCCGGGGAGCTGGAGCCCCGCCTCCACCCGCCACCGGCATGGGGAAAGACAGGCCGCCGCCGCCGGCTACCACCGGGCCAAGCCCGGCAGCCCCTGCCAGCGGCGGCGACGAGAGGGAGCAAGGAGGGGGAGGGCTGGGCGGAGGAGGGAGGGAGGCGCGCCGCCGCCACGGGGGGCGACGGACGCGCGGGGGAGGAGGGGGAGAGGTATCAGGCCTGCAAGTGGCTTCCATGACCAGTAGTAGTGGCCTTCGCCTATCTTCGTGTCTTTTGAGAATACTTTCTTCATATCAATGAACTTTGGATTGACGAGCTTAGCTGCCATATCAGCCATTCATGTTCTTTCTTTTCCATTAATTCTGAAAATGTATGGCTACGGGTTCAATAATAAAACGAAAGTACCACCTACCTACGGGAGATGGTCTATTTTGTCTTTCAGTTTGGCTTGCTTAGAGTTATCACAAATTTTACAAGTGCAGTTGCAGGTAAAGAAACATGTTGAAAGTATTCCAAGTATTTTCCTAGCAGGTCTAAACTTCAACGGGATGCTTTATCAATTGTTCCCTGCAAAATAAATTTCAGCTTAAACTCCCACTGAACTCCAATTTCTTAACGACGGGCTAGATAAACAAAGTAAAGCTCTCATTTACCTATACCACTATTGATTAAAAAATGACCACTTTAGCAATATAGTTCTACGGCACATACCCGCTCCACTGCTTTCCCTACATACATTGTTTTATGAGGCGGATCATTAGTTAGTAGTTAACACGGCGGTTTGGTGTCTCCTTTGTGATTTTTTCATGTTAGGTTAATTCCAGTGCTAAATATCCCACTATCACATCCCGAAAAAAAAAATTAGAAAAGGGGAGAAGCCCAGCCTCTGCATCGATTGATGCATACGGCTTTTATTGCAACGTCAAAAGTATTTCAGAGTTTACATGTCTCAAGCAAAGTACAATAAAAATGGGATATAGAAGAACTGAAAGAACCAAAACTAGAAAGGCCTCAAACGCCTATCACATCCCGATTACTGGCTTTATTACTGCTACTTTTCGATCTTATATAACTTAGTTTGACTAACAAAACAAATTACTGTCAGATGGAACCAAAAAGTTCTGGTTATTTGGTATAGAGCGGATTTTTTGCTACCGGTGGGTTATACCCCCCTATAGGCTGCCGTCCGATATGTCCTTGAAGATTCGGTCTGGACAGGCTGGTGCCATGTGCATGCATGGGGAAGCAACCCGGGAAGCACGTACTAGGTGCAATTATGTGCTAATTAACCGCGATGTAGCAGGACCTCTTGTCAGTGTTTGCGCAACAGGCGGAGTCAGCACAGGCCGATCATGTCAAAAACAGTGTTGACTGTTGCTGTCGTGTCCTAGCACGGGGATGCAGTCTGCCTAACACTACCTACGGCAGCTGATTTTTTTAAACTGAATACATGCAGCGACATCTCATTGTACACCAATCAATGTCCTGGACAAATTGTTTTGGCAACATCCCTTGTTCATCTTGAGGTGCATTAATCCTCTCACAGTCTGCGCGTCCTGTGCACAATAAAAATTCAATGTTGTAAAAAAAAGATCGATTCGTACAAGAGTATATGGTGCCAACGTGATAACTTTTGTATTTCGGGTGGTATTAAGAGCTGCTATAGGTTTGGAACTATGAACTAGTAGTGTTGTCGGTATGGGGTTAGTGCAAATATATATGGTGCCAACTTGATAACTTTTGTATTTCGTTCGTTTGTCTGAATGGGGACAAAGAACAAAAAATATGTAATCGTAGACACATTGTTTAATGTTGTTGTCAACTTAAGTTTTTCAAATGCGGTAGTTATTACTCAGAGTATTGTCAGGCTAGAGCATTATCCATTCACTTCCTCTTTGCATAAGTTTTGTTTACCATTAAAACAAGTTTCTTTCCTTTTAGCAATTATGAACGGAAAAGGCCTTTTTATCCCGTGCAGTGCAACAGACCAAAAGCGATCCCAATTTTGTAGGAAATTCAACTTCTTTTACCACTCGGGCCAAAAGAGAACTTTGTTCTACCATTGTTTTTGTCTATATTCTTCTATGATTTATGTGCGCGCAAGCTTCGAGCAAAGTTGTCCTTCAGGGTATAGTTTTGCTATGATACGGTATCACTAGAGTCTAGAGAGGCTAAGTTCTTATATTTACACGACTAAAAGAGTGATGAAATATATTAATGTCGTGTATGCAAAGGATTTGCTACCACTTATATAAACCACCATCTTCTTTGTGTTGGTATATTTTCTTTATCCATGATTTCTGAGACTCAATGCTGTATTCATGTTCTTAAATATTTTATGTAATTTCAAAACTATTTTGTCTTCACCAACATGCATTTGATTAGTGTTTCGTGAAGTTTATTGCATCCGATCCGCAGCAACGCTACTATCTAAATAGAAGAAATCCACTAACTGTATTTCTCTCAACATGCAGCTATGCCACCTCAGTTTTTTATACCATCATCGATCGATTCCTCTTTTCTTTTTTTGTCTAGACCCTTTCTCTCTATGTTCCCCTACCTGATCGTCCCCTCCACCATAAGTAAACAATAAACTGAAGCAATTAGGGAGAAGAAACGGATGAAGACAACCAAATAGTTGTCCTTTTGCGAAGTGAGCCTAGCTCAACTGGTTTGGTTCCTTGTGGTGGAACCAGCCCACCCAGGTTCAAGTCCCAGACTTGGCATGGGTGCTCGCATTTTCCTGGATTTTCCAGGATTTAACCGGCGCTATTGTTTCAGCGGTAGGTGACGTGCCCGTCAACAGCGAGGCGACCGTGGTGACTTCGTCAACCTCAAGATATGCCGGATCAGTCTCTCGGAGGTGCTCATAGGGGTAGGCTTTGCGTGTGTGCGGTCATAGGGGTGTCTGTACGTGCGTGTTTGTGAGCGTCTGCGTCTGTACTGGGTTTCTCAAAAAACAAAAAAAAGTTGTCCTTTTAAATACCGACTAGGTCCTGGTACGAATCGATCCATTCACACAACCTCATCACACAGCAGCAGGTCGACATTGCTCAGATTATCATGCGGCAACCCCATGCCATTACCTCTTCTCAATTATTGCTTATCTTTCCTCGGATGGTTCTCAATTTAGTCCGCCAACAAGGGAGATAATAACTGTCAAGCTTCGGACTCCTTAATCTTCAGGTTATTCTTTCTTGAGAGTGCATTATTTTTTGGATAGTCATGGCATAAAAACTATTAGGTAGTCCGTTGTAGTATGGATGATTCATGCCGCTCAAACCGTGGTGGCATACATCAAGATTTAAGTGTCAGCTCAGCTCTTTGTTATGATCTCGGCCACAACCTGCTCTCACCATGAAAACGAAATTTAGAAACAGAGGTCAAATAATATCATGCTTCAAATATTTGCATACGCGCAACAGGCTCGTCGTAGATCCATTGACAGATTCGTGTTCCTGCTATCTTTCTACATTCTAGAGCCGTCGCCTCAAAGGAACCAAGCAACATCTTTCTCCATGGAATTTGGTACTTTCCGTTAACTTAAATGGTCTCTTAGGATGTGTCATATCCGGTGTGGCATGTTCGGGGTGACCATCCTTTTCAGTCATAAATTTCCAGGACACCCTGACGCTGGACTCTTCTATTGTCCTCGACATGCTCTGTTTTTTTTTCATTAGTTCAGGTGCTCCAAAGGCGAGACCTTCCCTACCGGGAAACAAACGCTGCTCATTCTCTAACTTATTCTCTTGTGAATTTCTCTTTTCTCCAACCTGAACTTTTTTGTTTCTATCATTTTGTGCAGCAACCCACCGTGTGTTTCAGGTTAGAACTACTAAACCAGTTCTTCTCATGTTTTTGGAGATCATTTATTTTCCATGCTCAGTTATTGACTATGAGATTTTTCTACTCATATATAACTCATTTACGATAAAAGAGTGTCTAGAGAGTTTGCATCGGTTTATGTTGGCCTGTTGTATGGTTCAATCAGCATCTATTATATATACTAAAAACAAAATAAAGGGATGAAATATAGCCATTATATTAATCCACATCATATAAAATTAATTTAAGTCGTTATCTAAATATACGGTTGTAATTCATGAGAAGTTAATAGTTACGCTTACATTTTTTACATGATTTATGTATACTCCCTCTGTTTTAGATGTTGTAGCCTTTCTTCTACGTTCATATGTACATGTCCATTTTTTAAATATAAATCTCAACATTTGTGTAACACCTACTCCCTCCGTTCCAAAATGATTTCTTTTTTGAATTTCTGTAAACCGAGGGAGTACGTCATCCACGGTCACGCCTCCGCTGCCCTGTTCTGGAGCCGACGTGTACGTTTCACGTTCACAAGAACCGCATGCCGTTTAGCCTACTCCCACGCCCGCAATCCCGCACACCAACCCAAACAGATCAATCAATCACGGAAGCAGCAGAACGGCAGTCCAATCCAAATCCCCAGCAGCGAGCGAGCGAGCGAGCAGATGGCGGCGGCAGCAATGGCAGCGCGGGCGTACGAGGCGGCGGCGCAGTCCGCGCTGGCGGCGCTGGAGCGCAACCTCCTGCCGGACGCGGTCACCCGGCGGCTGACGCGCCTCCTGCTCGCGCAGCGCCTCCGCCTCGGCTACCTCCCCTCCGCACCGCTCCAGCTGCGAGACCTCCTCCTCTTCGCCCACTGTACGCACCGCACGCCCCCCAAATGCAGCATCTTTTTTCGCCGGTTACGTTTGCCGCGCAGTTCTAGGATGAGTTTTTTTTTTTTTTGAACCGAATAGGATGAGTTCTCGGGGGTCGTTACCGCGCAAGTCGGAATTGTGGGTAGAAAACGGTTGGATTTGGTGTAGATTTTTTGGTAGCTCGTGAAAATGCAGCATCGTGGGTGTTCATCGGTTTTGGTTGCGGGTGGTTCGATTCCGTGTGTCTCTGTGTTGTCTCCAGAGTCCAGACCTGCAGAGTTTACAGTGGTGATGAACTGTCCACCTAAAACTGAGTACGGCGTCTTGGGCGTAATGGCATTGCGATTCAATGTAATTATGCATTTTCATTGGAGGTCGGCCAAAGCAGGTTAATAGTTCTCTGAAAAAAATCGGAAATTCAAATTCTTTTGGCCAGTTATTGTGTTGTGTGTGTGACCTACAGTTTTTTTTTAGATGTCCGAGTTCTTTTTCTGCCAAGCTAATTATTCTCCGTTTACGTGTGTCGCGCAGTTCTAGCATGAGTTTCGGGGGTGGTCAGGTTGTTACCGGTCAAGTGGGAATTGTGTGCAGAAAATGGTTGGATTTGTAGTAAACTTTTAGTAGCACGTGAAAATGCAGCATCATGTGTGTTCGTCGGTTTTGGTTGCCGAGTGGTTCCGTTCCGTGTGTCCCTGTGTTGCCTCCAGAGTCCAGACAGTGGTGGGAACTGTCCAACTAACGCTAAGTATGGCATCTTGGGGCGTATTGGCATTGCGATCCAATGTAGGCCGAGATCTTTTTCTCTGGCCAGATGCGGAAACGTTTAATTCTGCTATTTGTTAATTGTGCGTCTGATTCCTCTGTTGTTACTTGTCATTGCGTTGACTGTGTAGAGTATGATTTGCGATGCAGCTCTTGAAGACATGCCCATTGCAATCGAAACGGACAAAGCTAAGACCCAACACTACGAGTTGCCGACCACATTCTTCAAGCTAGTGCTCGGGAAAAACCTCAAATACAGGTTTGAGTGGATAACTTTTAGTACAAAAAAATGTGCTAGATGAAAATATAGAATCTTCTAATCTCATACACGAGTAAAAGCTGAAAACAACTCAAGTGTTCTACATACACGAGTATTGTTGTCGCCACGATTTTTGCAACAAATATGTTTCATCACGAAACTTTGCATGTATGTAGAACACCTGGATATTTTATGTCGCCACGAGTTTTTCAGATTACTACATTCATTGATGTACATACATCCATCGCAAATTTCAGTTCGTGCTACTTCCCTGATGAATCAAGCACCCTAGAAGACGCTGAGGTTGCAATGATGGAGTTGTATTGTGAGAGGGCGCAACTGCAGGATGGCCAAAGCGTTCTCGATGTTGGATGTGGATGGGGATCCCTCTCTATGTATATAGCAAAGAAATATAGCAACTGCAGTGTTACAGGGATATGCAACTCAACAACACAAAAGGCTTTTATAGAAGAGCGGTGTAGGTAAGTGCAACGATTTTTAGTGCTAAGAGGGCCTGATGAGTGCATTCTTCTGTCATGTAGTGTTTTTTGTTCAACATCAGCATTTTTATTTTTCTGAGTTGTTTAACGATATGATCAACACATGCCATCCTCAATGTGCCTTCTTTATTTCTTTCATATGCCCTTGGCTACAATATTAATAATCATCGGTCAATAGAAATTATCTTTAGCACGCATCAACCTTCGGTTTTGCCAAACATTCTGACAGATTTGTAGATTTGCTACTACCATTTGGCCCCATGTTTTTTATTATCCTGCACTAAATACTCTTATGTATGCCACTTCATTTCTGTTGCAGGGAAAATGAGATCTCCAATGTTGAAATAATTGTAGCAGATATCAGCAAGTTTGAGATGGAGCGTTCTTTTGACAGGATCATATCCATTGAGATGTTTGAGGTATAACTCAACTTGGAATTTTCTGTGGTTTTGACGCCATTTGTTATTTCATAAGATATAGGAGTGATTGTAATGGTGTGTTGCGCAGCACATGAAAAACTACAAGGCACTTCTTAAGAAGATATCGAGATGGATGAAAGAGGATGCCTTATTATTTGTTCACTACTTCTGCCACAAGACATTTGCCTATCACTTTGAGGTAATTCAATAAGCCTGTATTTTCTCAAGCCAATTGGTCTTGGCTTTCATCTGAAATAGCTTTCCTACGATATGGATCATGGTCCTACCTCTCATATATGTTGCTCTATTTCTATTCGCTGACGTATAAGCTATGTGACGTTTAGTTCTCCGCGATCTCATTCCTACTGAAAGTGATGGAAGTTCCTTGGTGTAAAATTATTTATTACTCTTTGTTCACTGCTGCGAGAGTGAAATAAGTTTGCCTCGTGTTTTGAAGCAGATTCATTAAGTATTTTTTAGAACTGTATTACTATATGTATGTTGTACTGTAGTTCTCATGTGAATCGGGACATCACTTTTTTAACAGGACAAGAATGATGATGATTGGATCACAAGGTATTTCTTCACTGGAGGAACAATGCCATCAGCAAATCTCCTTCTCTACTTTCAGGTTCATATCTATTGAATCATTCCTCTCGACATAGTCATTCAACTAGCCAATATGTATATTGGTTGGCTGGCCATTGATCAAATATTAATGTTCATATTTATTGACTATATCTGCAGGAAGATGTATCAATGGTCAATCATTGGCTTGTCAGTGGCACACATTATGCTAGAACTAGGTATGTTTTAAAGTATCTCATCCCTGTTACTCAATGTGTTTTGACATGATTTTGCATGAGCTTAATTGATTAGATAGGAAATGCAAAATACTTTTCAGAGTTTGATACTAGAATAAAAATAATATGCAATGAACTGTGTATAAATTGTTGGTGAATTTCTTGGTTTACATTTTGCTACTGGTACACAGCAAAATGTTCATGAACAGATAGAGTTAATACAATGCTAGGACACAGTAATACTAACTTTACATGCAATGTCTACCTGCAGTGAGGAGTGGCTGAAACTTATGGATAAGAACATTACTACCATAAGGCCAATCTTTGAGAAAACTTACGGGAAGGAATCAGCTACCAAATGGATAGCTTATTGGCGGACATTCTTCATCTCAGTCGCTGAACTTTTCGGATATAACAATGGTGATGAATGGATGGTTGCACATCACTTGTTCCGAAAGAAGTAGAAGCTGCCTCTAGACATTTCTGGAGCAAAGTATAATTATATACTGAGAAGCATCCATCGCACACGTTGTAACCTAGTAATGGTTTTTTTCCTCGGTACCTTGTCAAGTGTTTCATCTCCTTGAATTCAGTTGTACCTATTAAGACGTACCTCAGTAGTCTCGCATTTCAGCATTTTGACTCGGCAGTACCTGTTAAAAAATGTTTGCCTGTCTAGATGATTTATGAAGGGTCTACGGTTTCCAAGCACGAGAAAGAACACGTTGTATCCTGAAAGATGTATGTAACTGGAAATTCAGATATAGTAGATCATTATGGGTGTCAGCTTGTACCAGCAACAAAATGTGAGCAAGCCTGAAAGGGTAGTAGTTTCTTGGGACACTTGGATCAGGTGATTCTGAAGGATAACTGAACCTTGTTTCCACCCGACACTCAACTAGGATGGGCAATTCAACGTACAGCAAGGTATCATTGATGATGAACACAAATAGCATCATAAGTAGAACTTCCAAAAGAAAAAGGAAATCTCGTCACACACTTGAACTTAGGTGCATCGGATTCAGTAGTTAATTCAAGTCTCTCTTATAGCAGAAAGCCATTTAGGCTGTAGCTGCTTCAAATGTAAGCCGGCCAAATGAATCAGCTAGTGAACTAAGGGTGTGTTTGGTTGGGTGACTAACCACCAAGTGGTTATGGGTAGCCATTTTTTAGGTGGTTACCCCATGTTTGGTTTGTGGTGTTGGGTATGTGTGGATAGCCAAATTTTAGGCATATTCCCTGAAAAAAGTGGTTGAGCTCAACCATCACAAAAGTGGTGGTTGAAGCCAACCACTTTGGGCTAGTCCCTACCAACACTTGCGAAACATTTTGCGGCATGTTCATCGTAGTCACAAAATTTAAAATTTACCTCTTTTAAATATCGAAAAAAACTTTTCTCTTTAATTATGTTAAGACACTCTTACCCCTTTATACATTTGAAAAAACTTTCCCTTATTATATATTAAGAAAATCAGAAAAAAAATCTCTTTTAAATATTGAACAAACTCTTACCTTTTAAATATTCAAATAAACTTTTTTTCTTATATATTAAAATATTTGAATAAACTTTTTCCTTTAAATATAATAAGAAATTTTACCCTTCTAAATAGTTGAAAACATTTTCATTTTATATATTATTTAGAATATTTGAGGAAACTTTTCTATTTTAATTATTTGAACAAAATATTCACTTTTAAATATTTGAACAACTTTTATTTATATATATATATTAAAATATTGGAATAAACGTTTCCCTTTAAATATAATAATTAATTTTATGCTTTTAAATATTTGAAAACAGTTTCCTATTATATATTAAAAATATTTGAAGAAACTTTCCTTTTTAATGATTTAAAAAATATTCACTTTCAAAATATTTAACAAACTTTTCCCTTTTAAATATTTGAATAAAGTTATTTCACATGCTGATATATTACTCGACCTATTAATAAATTTTTCTTTTCAAATTAAGTATAGATATTTAAACCAGCTTTTCCCTGTTATAAATATATTATATCGTTTTCTCACCATCTTATCACTCTAAGCATTTCTAATCACTCAAAATAAACAAAAATATGGCTACCCGTAACCACTTTTTATCCTTTCAACCAAACATAAAATTTAGCTAGCCAACACACACAGCCAAACATGAAAAATGGCTACCACTAACCACGTGGTTGGGAGTACCCACAACCACTTTTTCATAACCAATGAACCAAACACACCCTAAGTCTTCCTTCTACTATATATAGATATACATCTATCTCCTCTTTCTTTACAGTGGAACTAAAAATCATAACTAAAAATATGATTATATACAACCACAAACACAACAATTATCTAGACGACTGCTTCCATTGCTGTATCGCCTCATGCAAAGAATTGCTGCGAATTACTGACGAATTTGGAAGCCTGCGCTTCGTAATTGGGGAGGTCTTGTGTTTCTTGAGCCAAGCTACGATTGCCCTGTGCTCATAGGTATGCCCATCAGCAGCAACATAAGGATCGTCCATTACCTCCTGCGTTCAAGTAGTTTGTTAAGCTAGAGTAATAGTTGAACCAGTGCCAAGTTCCTCACGAATTTTACCTGCAATATAGGACAGATGAAGTGGCTTGGCACAATTATGTTTGGACTTCTTAGCTTCAGAGAAGTGGTAACCCTGCTTAGGATATTTTCGAGCTCCGGAAGCACCTCCGACTCGAGATCAGGCCTGTCCCTACATTTTAACGCCGTACAATGCAGCCCTAGTTTTGCCAGCATTTCTGCCTCAGCTATTGGCCAATCATTTTGAGACTTGTCAAGTATATCAGCAAATGTGCCGTTTTTGATTGCCTCTTCTGCACTAAGTATTAGCCCATGCGGAAGCTTTCCAGTCAGTAGTTGAAGAATAATAACCCCCAGAGCAAAAAGATCTGATTTCGGACGAACTGTCCCAGTTAATTGGTATTCAGGGTCCATGTAATATAGTGTACCAGCAATGACGGTGTCTCTGTATTCTGTCAAACCATCTGGTACAAGATTCGATATGAGCTTCGACAAACCTACATCGCCTATTTTGCTTACATAATTCTTGTCCAGCAAGATATTTCCAGGCTTCAGATCACGGTGCACAATGGGCTCCGGTTTAGTTCCATGCAAGAAAGCAAGCCCGCGAGCTACCTCAAAAATTATTTGGAAGCGAAGAAACCAGTGCAGTGGTTCACAGCCTTTGTTGTTACTAAGTTGATCTTCTAGACTTCCATTCTCCATGTACTCATATACAAGGCATCCAATTTCAGGACAAAAACCAAGAAGCAAAACCAAGTTGGGATGGTGAAGCTGACTTAGAATCTCAACCTGCATGATAAGCCTCTAATAAATTCCTCGGTCATGATACAAAATGTAAATTGTATTATGTTTACCCTCTCTTTATGGGTACTGACGACAGAGTATAAATGATCCAACAAAACCTACCACTAGAAACCTCAAGAACTAGCCAAAATGAGACACTGTTTAGATCTTCTGAGAAAATTAAAAGATATATAAAAGGAAGTACCTCTTTAAAGAACTCATCAATCTTGTCCCTGGAATCTTGCTGGATAACCTTGACAGCTACTTCAGTGTGATCAAGGGTGCACCTGTATACAACCCCATAGCCTCCCTCGCCAATCTTCTTTGCATCAGAGAAGTAATTGGTTGCGAGTTCAATTTCAAGTCTTGAGTAACGCCTGCAACTTTTGCCTGTCGACAACAGCGCGTCCACAGCATTTGCCTTCTCGGTAGTCATCATGTTAGCTACTATTTCAGCCTCGTGCTTGGAATAAGCCTCATGAATGAATGCCTCTTTCACCATTTCAGCCTCTCTAATAGCTCCAAAATGTTTGCTATTCTCGTGTCCAACTGTCTGTTGCAACAAATCCTCTCTCTGTAGTGCATCTTGCACTTTTTTTGCATCTTCACTACGCTCATTAGGAAGTACCTGGAACTGAAACATCACGATGTAATGGATAAAGAACCAGGTAAAACCTTCCGTCACAAGGGGACGAATACTGAATAAAAAGAATAGTGTATGCATAGTAGCAACTAACTTGGGGGATCAGTTTGAATTAAAAAATGTCCTTTTAATGACTCAAAGGCAGTTTTTGTATTATATTTTTAAGGCACCAAATAGTGAGATGTACCACGATAATTAGAAGAATTTAACCTTAGCTCAGATGAGAATTCACAGGCGTTATCATAAATCTCTGACCTTTTTCTTAACATGGACGAGATCTCCACTAGCTTCATGATACATGGTTTGTGTACCCTGCAACTCCTTCCTCAACTTTGCTACTTCATCTATAGATTGAGACTGTAAACCAAGATAGGAACGCAAATTAGCACTCTCAAAATATGCAGGTTAGCTCAGAGTTACCAGAATCAATGTCAAATCATCTGGAGACCAACATTAGTAAGAATAATTGGAAAGAGCTCTGACCTTTTCAGTTGAGCTCAATGACACGTAAGGGAATTCCTTCAGTTGACCAATAGCAACAAATTCTTTATCCCTTGTTCTCCCTGGTGTCTTTCGACCAAGGCTTCCTAAAAGGCATCTTCCACGACTTTCTGAACTATTACCAGCATTCGTAGAAGTCCTAAGTGAACTGCAGGCTTGAGAGTATGAGTCAGAACAAGTAACACCAGATGATTTTGGCGTTCCGTCATCAGTGAGGTCATGTAATGATAGTTTATCTTGTAATGAGTTCCTGTGTGCTCGCGAAAATGTTCTATGGTTAATTGAATGTATCCTTACGCAATTGTATGACTCTGCACAAAAATAAGTGTTTAAGACAAAATAAATTCATTACAATTTTTTTGGTGAAATAAAACAAACAATAATTTAACAGAAACAGAGAAATAGGCCAAAACGTACTGTCTGTTTGAGCCTGATTTGCAAATTTTATAGCTAATCTGCGCCGGGACACAACAAATACAGTGCAGGAACATGGCATAGCTTTTAGAACAGTAGTGGGCACATCTTGGAGCCGTAATATCCTGAAAACAGAACAGTCATAGAGCTTAAAACGATAGATTTGGCACAACTGTCAGTCTGTCAAGAGATCAATGAGGAAAATTTCGCATAAACAGGGATGCTCATAAATTTTATTTATGCATTTGAAGTTGATAAACTGTAAGTGTATGAGAGCAGGAAATATTTAACTCTTACTAGCCCCGAAGAAAGTTTTCTTAAACTAAGTAGCATATTAATGTAGTTATGTCATTGCACTCAGTAATTATACAAATTCAGGAAACACCAAGCACAGCATGGCAGTTACAGCTTTCAAATTGAGAAGACTAGAGAGCTATAATCTCATCTATTAGGAGTAGTAACAGCATCAGTAGCTAACAGCCCAAGGGAAAAAATGTCTAAGAAGTAAAGCACTGATAAGAAGTTCACCAGGCTAAGCCCAAATGACCAACAAAAAGATGTGATAGTTGAGGCACATATTGATTACATCAAGCTCTCAGCTACCTCTCCTGGAATTGGCATCTGACAGTTAATATTCTGTTCTAGAAATATTGAGGTAGACAGACTATATATGTGTCTTTTTTGAGCTACTCCAACTTCCAACCATATAAAAGAGGGTAAGATAGTTGAGTTAAGCATGAGATTCTCAGTTGAAAACCATAAGCTACTAACTATGCAAAACCAACAAACAAAATTAATACTACCCTCTGTCAAGGCCAAGCTACCAACTGATCCTTGGAAATGCGACAGTTGGGAGTTCAACTGTTCAACGAGGCACGTCACCATCCACAAAAAGGGCTCACCATTCTGATCTCCACTCCCACTGTCTTAAATTTCCGATCTTCTAATGGGAAAAAAACGAAGCAGGTAACGATCCGGTTTCAAATAAGGTAACGATGACAACAATCAGCTTGTCCGTATCACGCATCCTCGTTGGGTTCTCAAAAGCGAAATTCTAGCCTTTTCTGTACTCGAAAAACAGACGGAGAACATACATACCTCCGGAACCAGCTCAAGGATGCCGACCCGAGCACCAGGTTGCGGGCGCCGGACTCCGCCGCGTACCTCGCCAGCGCCTCCGCGATGCTGTCCCCCTCCAGAACCACCGTCTCCACCTGCACGTACGCTCGAATTCAGAGTTTCAGACACGAATCGATCGATCAAACCGACGGAGCTCGGAGAAGATGTGAAGGGGGTGGAGTGGAGTACTGACGCTTCTGCGGCCGAAGATGCGGCGGAAGGGGAGGAAGACCTCCTGCGCGCGAGCCCTCCTGTCCTGCGCGTACATCTCCACCACCTCCGCCTCCATCCTCTCCACCGGCACCCTCTCCCCCGCTGCACCGCACGGCCACAACACACACAAAAAAGAACTTCAGTCAGCTCGCCGTTGATTAAATTACCAACACGCCGCCGCGCGAAATGAATCGAGGAGAAGGAACATACTGGGGGAGGGGACGAAGGAGACGGGCGGGATGACGTGGACGAGCGCAACGCGGGCCGGCGCGGCGGCGAGGTTGGCGGCGGCCCACCTGGCAGCCCGGCGGCTGGCGCGGCCGTCCCCGCGCACGGCCACCGCGACCGCCAGGGGGTCTCCGCCGGCGGACGAGGAGTCCTCCATGGCCATGCCGCGCGCGGCGGCGTTAAAAGAAGCTTCTTTTAGAGCGGTGGCTGGCGGACGAGGAAGACTCGAACCTGGAGGTGACGGTGGCGGCTGCGGCTGCGGAGGAGGAGGTGTCAACTGACCGAACAACAGCTCGGGCTCGGCAGCGATGGAACCGGCGGGGAAGCGTAACGACCAGGCTTCTTCGAGAGCACGAGGGTGCTGAATGGTGCCAAAGAAAATTATTTTCAAAATCAAGTTGTGCCAAAGTTTAATGGCTAGCATTGATTGGATGCGCTGGGGCCAGTCAGCCGGTGTGCCTAGGATGTTTGGACCGCGACATGACGGATGTTCTATTTTGTATTTTTATATTTTCCAAACTTTGAAATAAAAATTCTACTATTCGTCTTGAAATAAAGTTTCAAAATATATCAATTTGATGTCATATATATTGCTATATTTCTCTATAAATTTGGTCAAAGTTTCAAAACATTGACTTAGTATAAAAGTTAGATATACACTTTTTCAAGAACGGAGGGAGTAGCACTGTAAACAAAATCAATGCAAAATTCGTATTAATTCAGGCTACACAAAAATGACAGAACTGACAAATTTCAAAAGAATTTAAAATCTACGATATTCACGATCCAAACACAATTGTCTTTTTTGCCAATGCTAAAATACAACTGATCCTCCACCTCTCGTCGGTGCCGCCACTTCTCTGCTCGCTCTTGTGGCCTTCGGGCCAAGGAGGCTGGGCGGATCTCGGCCCCGTCAGCGGGAGGGCTCTGTCCCCCTGCTTTTAGGGTTAAGGTTTTGTGAGACGGCGTTCAGGTGGTGGCGGATGTGCCTCTTCCAATAGTCTCCCGGGTTTCAGCATCATCTTGGCGGCAACATCAAGAAGTTTGTGGAAGTAGTTTAGTTCTAAAGGACTTCTTCTGACGGTGGTGTTATTCGGATCGTCATGGACCTTTAACGGTGATTCATCATTCTTCTTCTGCTATGGAATGGATGTGGTCTTTTTGATCCGTTCGTCGACTTCCCGTCCGCAAACAACAATGTTAAGCCGGCTCTAGGAGGAGCAACAGGTTCTCGTTTGGTGTAAGGTTATTGTTATATTCTACACAGTTTGAAGGTTGGTGACAAAGGACATCTCAAGTATCTCGATATAATTATTGTTTTTGTTGAGGTGCTTTACTGGTGTTTCTTATAATGCTTTCAGTTTTAGTCTTCCATAGACCGAGTGTACCTTTTTACCGTGCTAGTTTTGTTTCAGCTAAGCAGTGTCCGCCTCTTATCTAAAACATCACCATTGGGTGCTCTGAGGAATTAAATATGGTCCGCAGGGCTGCCGTCGCCGCCCTCGATCGATCGTCAGCCTCCATGTCTGCAAGATCGTCAGCATTCTACTCACACGCGATCATTTAAAACGAAGCTGTAGCTCTTGCGAGTAGTAGAATGGCTTGGGTGCCTTTCCGCATATGTACAGCCAAAGCGGACTGATTCTATTCGCTTTGTCTGTCCGTGGACAGATTTTAGGTCTCTGTCCTCTTTAGGAAGGGAGTGCCTCCAACGGCCGGCCGCATATCATAAAATAAGTAGGTCATAGATATTTTGGTTCATTTTATTACAGCAAAGTTTGGATATAAGATAAACACGCTGGAATATCTTTTATTTATTACAACAAATTTGCGAATAGAAAGAAAAATAAACATGTAGCAGTACTGGTTTTCTAGATGAGTCCACATGTGCTCTATCAGATCATTCTGCAGGCGTTCATGCAGTGGCTTGTCACGCATCTCCGCATACACGTCTGAATACTACTCGTATGTCACCGGTCCAGGTATAGGCGCAACCAACTCACCCTCAAATTCCCAGCCTTGATCAAATATTCTCGCATCATCCCGTTCATTCTCGACAATCATGTTGTGCATGATCATACAAGCAGTTATCACCTCCCACATGACCTCCTTGCTCCACGTTCTAGCCGGGTGCCGAACAATAGCAAACCTGGATTGGAGCACACCAAATGCTCGCTCGACATCCTTCCGGCAAGCTTCTTGTTGCTGAGCAAACTTGCGAGTTTCTCACTTCCAGGCATGCGAATGGTCTTCACAGAGACAGACCATGAAGGGTATACCATCAGCAAGGTAGTACCCCTTGTCATATGCATTTTCATTAACCTCAAAGTTGATCACCGGTGCATTGCCCTCGGCCAACCTATCAAACACCGGTGATCTCTGAAGAACGTTGATATCGTTGTGAGAGACCGACATGCCAAAGAATGAGTGCCAAATCCACAGATCTTTAGATGCAACAGCCTCAAGTATGACTGTGCACTCTCCAACGTGTTCCTGGTACAGTCCTTTCCAAGCAAAAGGACAGTTCTTCCACTCCCAATGCATACAATCTATGCACCCAAGCATGCCAGAGAAGCCTCTGCTCGAGTTCATGTTCAGAAGACGGGCAGTGTCTTCCAAATTCGGCTCCCTCAAGTACTCGGGACCAAACACCTGAATAATAGCTTCACAGAACTTGTACATGGACTCTAGGCAAGTTGACTCACTCATGCGCAAATATTCATCTACCAGATCACCGGCTACTCCATATGCAAGCATGCGTATAGCTGCCGTGCACTTCTGATAAGACGAGAAGCCATACGTACCGGTAGCATCGGGTTTGGCGACGAAGTACTCATCGTATGCCCTCACCCCTTCAAGTATACGCATGAACAAGGTCCGTGACATCCGAAAACGGCGACGAAACTTGTGATCCGGATATGTTGCCTTCACGGGATGGAAATAGTCCTTCCAAAGTTGGTAGTGACCTTGTTCCCGGTCACGATCCAACGCAGGAGCCCTTCCAAAAACCGAGCCAACATGCCGAGGCTACTCGGTCTGGTTGAAGTTGTGGACGAGCGTGCTCGCTACCATCGTAACTTCGGAACCGTCGTCCGATTCTTCGTCCGATGTATCGATGAAGTTCTTGAAGAAGAACTCATCATCACTGTCCATGTAAGCAAAACAAACAAGTTAAAATAAAATTACATCACTTCTTCAACCAAAAAAGGTGGGTTGATTTTCACATACCTTTCGTCGAACACCTTCGGGGCGGTGGACTTCGTGGCCGCCTCCGGGCCAACGGCAGAACGTCCCGGGTAGCAGCGGTGGCGGCGGTGCGGTGGCGGCGGACGACGGCGACGGCGACGCAAGAAGGGACTTGCCGCGGTCGACGAGGCCGCAGAGATAGGGCGGCGGCCGATGCGGTCCAGGGGACGGCCGAAGGAAGGGGGAGGGGTGGGGGTTGTGTGGCTGGTCGCTGGGCCAGGCGCGGACAAGGGAGGACAAGAAGCTACCCGTTTTCTCCCCCAAATCTGGACCAAATTTGCGCCAGGTTTGGGGCCGAAAACCTGTCCGCGCGGACAGTTGTCCCTATACGCTGGACCGTTGGAGAGGCTCCTCTGTCCTGTCCTTATGCAGAGGGCCGTTGGAGGTGCCCTGAGAGTAATAGAATACCGCATAGTACAGGCAACATTTATAAGACAACATGCGCTGATACAAGAACCGATACAGTACCAACGAAAGCGATGCAATTTCCAAGACATTGCTCGGATCGTTCCCAGCCTTGGATTAATATCGAGACAGGCAAATGATGCTGAGCTGCAGGATGTTCTCGAGAGTTCACACGCTGCACCCACACGAACCACTGGATTGGACGTTGTAGTCAAACCAACTGTTGAACTCGGAGAGGATATGCTCTCGAGACTTTGACAGGTCGGTCGGTGCCCTTCCCCTCCACCAGGTCAACGCCTCGTCAGTAATCACACAGGATCGACACTATGCCAGACAATAATGACGATACTACAGAAAACGACCGATGCGTTCAGGCACGGTAGTTTCTACGAAACCGAATTAGTAAGCAACACGCGTATAGTAAATGCCAGAAATCTTAATTATTACTACTACTCTAGATCTTCCACGATTCCGGTTAATAGTTTAAGAGCATCTCCAACGGGTCTCTAAAACCATGCACTATGTGAGGGAAAAGCTAATCATAAGGGTTGTTGGTTTGATTCAATGCATAGTGTAACATCGGTTCAATGCGTTAGAAAAAAGAATCGAACCAATATGTTGGTTCGGCTCGTAGCAAACTTGTGTCAGAATTAGCAAGAGCTGCCCCACATGTCATAGAGGAGATATGAGCATGTTGTCAGTGTGGGACCAAACAAAAGCCACTCCACATTGCGCCGTAGTAGAAGCGTACATGACACATTTTTCATTGAACCGAACACACATAGTGCATGGCCTAAAGGCACAACCAGGTCCGGACTAAAAAACCCGCCGCAGCGGCAACCCCAAACGTGTCCACACGCCAAATTTATGTCTGGCACCCCAGCCCACCCGCCAAACTTGGGGCCTGCCTAGGGCACCGGACATCGTCCGGTCACCCCACCCGACAGGCAACCCCCGCCCGTCATAGAGACAAGCCCACACCGGCGTGAGTTAAGGCGTCGTGCATGTGGCCGGTGCGCGTTAATGCCGATCGGCAGTTTCTAATCCGACGGGACGCCGGCATGCAGCACGCCCCATCGCGCAGAGGCATCGGGAGCCCCAGGCATCGTCATCCGCGACGAGCCACACTGCCGCACCCCTCCCCGCCGCCACTCCCGACCTCGGGGCCGCCTTTTCCTCCGCCAACGCCGCCCAGAGCCGCAGCCGCGCGCCACCGGCAAGGAGGAGCCGCAGGTCAAGGAGGAGTCGTAGGTGGACGACCTGTACAACCTCCCATCGCCGCTGCGCGACCCGATGGACGACGACTGCTCCGGCCTCCTCGCTGGTCGTTGTCATGGCCAATTCGGGGGCCACGTTGGAGCAGGAGGCGCTGGGGTGGCTGATGACAATGCACTCCACAGTGGTGGAGGCATCCGGGAGCCGTGGCGGTTGCAGCAGCGTGCCCACGGCCACCTCCAGCACCCGAACCACTCGCATCGGCCCCTCCTCCAGCCACGTCGACACCTCCTCCTCCGACAAAGTCGTCTTTCTCGACAACAACCCTCCTCCGGCAAAGTCGTCTTTCTCAACAACAACGACTCGTTCGACTGGAGCGACTACGAGTAGGCTAGGGTTAGGTCGGCGGCGGTGAGTGCCGGACACATATTTGATGGATGCAGGTGGAGATGCTCCAAGTCCAGCCTCGTGTTCGCAAAAGCATGGCCTTTTAACATGACAGCTATAGAGAAGCCTTTTTTTTCCTGGCTTCTCCGATCGCAGTGCCCAGTTTTTCACTCGGAACTCTGAGCAGCAAATGGATCGTGATTCTATAATCACTTACTATCGGCACAACGTCACTTTACAATCCTTCTCTGCCAGCAAAACATTCTTTGAGCTTTGGGAACATCAGCTAATTTTCAGTCAGCAAGTACAAGTGTAGAATATACCCTGACCAGCCTCAGCACAAAACGAAGTGAAACTGAACGGGCCGCCGTCTTTTTCTCATGCTGAAATCCAACCTTGCTAGAAATATACCCTGGCACGTAGTTTATCCATCTATTGATGCCTTCAGCCTCTGAACCTCGGCCAAGAGGGAAGAATTCATCTCACAAGCATCCTTCAAGATATCGAATCTCCGACCGACTTCATCACTGTATTGTGAATCCTGTGGAATGCCTTGCAGAACGAAACTCTGGAGCATAGCCTGTTGGATGGAAGGATTTCCCAGACACCAAGACGAGGCATGATTAGAAAGTTCTATGTATTGCAGCGTAAGGAGTTCATGTGTTGAAAAGCTTGAGGGCAAAAGTTACCTTGTGATGCTGCTTCTGGGCATAGCACCGGATAAGCAACTTAACCATTTTATTACGTAATTTGACGGAAGCGCTGCGCTGGAAAACAAAACCAGACAGGTGATGCTTCGCTAGTGTGAAAGACATTGAATCCCTCTGAGCAGCTTTGTCAAGGATGCCAGACGTCCATGATTTGGCATAAGCCTCCAAGATTGTTTCGTCCTCCTACAAATGCAAAAGGTATGAAGTGGAGAAGCCATAATCTTTTAACATGGAGAAGCAACTGACTACAAGCAAATGGGAGCAAAAACATAAAACCATGACATGCAGTTCAGATATGCATGGGCATCTAATAATTAGCACCAAAGTAGAACATATTTTCAGCTCTTTGCACAGTCTACGTTGTGCGATGCAAGAAATACCAAAAGTGAATTCATAATCTACCATGTTACTATAAAAGATGCCACCAGGAAGATATGCGTAAATAAGAGGAACTAAAGAAACAATACCTCAAGAGGCTCCAAGTATCCTTTGATGCCACCAATGCACTTGTCTAGGGGAGGCAACAGTTCAAGCACATAAGAATTAGACAATGCATTCCAGGCTGCAAGCCGAACCACAGTCTCAACACTTCTATGCAAATAAACGGCCACTTGCCGACCAAAAATAGCATCTCCATATGAGACAGCTGCGAATTGATCAACAACACTCTCGACAAAAGTAGTGTAGCTCTCATGAATTTTCTCCTTGAATCTGAGAATCTCAGGAGTACAAGTTACTTCCGCGTCTTCAACAGTGGCCACAGATCCTACAACCTCATCATTATTGGCATTGTGAGATATATAATATTTCTGGCACAACATGTCCAGATGATGGCCATACAATTCTTGCAAAGCCTCGAAAATATCCCTACTTCTATCTTCTTGAAGCAAGTCCATGTTAGTGCGGACAGAGGCGGAAAGTGCATGCATTTTCCAAACCAAAGGAATATCAAGTGATGGAGCAGCTGAAACGGCCTCCAGACCCAATAGAAAGATTAGACCAGCCCTAGAAACGTCAACAGCACACTTGGATGGTGATGGCAGGGTGCCTTTTGCATCATCAATGCAGCAGATTGAACTTAGAATCCAATGCACGGGAAGAGGCAGTCTCTGGTGTGCCCACTCTAGAGCTAACGTGCTGCAAGGTGGATTTACAGCTTCTGTTAACTCTGTTTCCTCTTGAATCGTCTCCAATGTCTCTGGTACTTTCGGCTTATCGGCGCCGCTTTTATTTCTTGCATGTTTGTCTGGATTCTTCTTCTTGATGACCAACCATCTGGATCTGAAATGTGATTTTAGTACACTGCTAAAATGCAGATACTCATCTTCAGTTATGTCCCACTCAAAAGTTTTTGATAACTTGATTTGAGAAGCCAGGCGATGTATGGAAGATTTGAGACATTTCAGAACTGAAGGTTCGAAAAGTATATCAAAGGCTCTCTCCAACGTAGAGATCTGGCCGGGCCCTGCGATCAAAGATACACCAAGGACAGGACTGATCCTCTCTGAAGCTTTGGCAAATGGATTAGTCACAGCATCTAAGTTTGCGCCTTTGCTGAGAGTATCAAGACTTTCTGGAACAGCAGAGACGATTTTTATCAACTCTAGGACCAACTGTGAATCCAGTTGTGCAAGTAGACATTTTAGAGACCAAAACCCACCCCCGCGTGTCCCCCAGCCAAACCCAACACCCGGAGCTAGTCCTCCTCTACCAAACATCTCTATGTTCTTTGATATGGACCACTGTGAGGAAATCACTGGCAACAGCGTAGTTAGGAAGTTCAACAAGTCATTATGCCATACACTGGAAATGCCATCTCCTAATATCTTGCCAGCTAGCCCTGTTTTAACTTCTTTGAGATGTTCAGAACTATTTGTTGTCGTTCTCTGAATTACTCTGTCAACAGAACAGCATAGCTGCACTAATCTTTGAAGGCAACTTATGGAAGATAATGACGTATCTACATTACTCTGGGATCTCATATGACAAAGTCTGTGCACTAACGACACAGCACTGGAAGGCAGTTGCTCCTCATGTCCAACAATTTCAGTACACGAGAAGCCGAAAAACCGATTAGTAATTATGCCCAGGCCAATTTTGGGGACAAAATCCGGTATCCAAGGCAAGCAGTGACTTTTACTATCACAAGTGCCATCTGGTGATATTCTTTCTAATGTCGAATTAAGCATGCCTAGTACAGAAGAAATCAACAAAACCAAACAGCTTTCCTCTTGTATATGTGCTGTATTCTCACTCTGCCCATTGACGAGTGAAGTCATGTAGGGAATATCATTAAGATGCAACCAAGACAGTGCCAAATCTACCATTGGAACTACCTGATTCCAAGACCATATCTCAGCATAACTGTCAAGAACTCCCACATTTTGCTTGCCCAACTGCTCCACTGAATGAAGAAGCGGCAGCCTTTGTGCCAGAGCTCCTATTACAAGATAGGACTCTCTTGCAATCGAGCAAAACTCAGAAAGAATATTGCTTTTACTTAGATTCTGAAACGCTGGAGGGCTGAGCCATAGGCATAGAATAGGAAAGAAATCTGCGAAGTTTGATATGCAAAACCCATATGAAATACAACTTCTCCAAAACCGCAGCTGCTCAACCATCATTGCTGAACTCAGCCTGCATTGTTCCTTTCCAGATTTTATCCAATCCTTGAGGGTATAAGCTGGTACATACCAGTGCCACATTGCCTTCAGAAAAACTCCATTGTTCACAAAATTCAAGCATGTTTGTCTGTTGTATTTGGACAAAACCTAGCAAAAGGAACAAATGAATAAAAGGACATTATGTTCGACAAAATATAAGCTATACTAAAATAAGTGATTGTGGCCTTGTAGTATGAGCATTCTCAACTAAGAATAGCATTTAATATGTGCTCATGGTGTATCATGTCGTCATAACAATGGGACAACTGTAATCATAAGCAACTCAAAAAAGAGAAAAAATCCACCAAATAGTTTCTGTATGAGTACATGCATTCTGCAAAGGGGTTCCATTGGTTCACGTAAGTTGCAAGGATGGTACTGATATAATTTCTATGGTGTCAGATCTCAAAAGCTACAAACAAGGAGATCCCGAGAAAGATTGTTGGTTGCTAATTGCCACTAGAAGATAACTAACTTAAATCAGTTATGACAAGTGACAACTAATAAGAAGTCAATAATTTTGATAGCACTGATGCAAGGTGTTAATAGACTTATATCCAACAGAACACCACTTGGAGCTCAAGTAACAAAAAAAAATTGAGCAAGAAAACCACACTAGATTACTGTGACAAGCAATACTACATCGAGTTATAGACTAATTCTAGGTAAGGATGATCAAGGAAGAAACACTACATTAGCAACAAATTGGAGCAAAGATACATTAACATAAACAATGATATGTCAATCTAAGATGACAGATATCTATCATAAGTCATAACCCAAAAATAAGAGATTGCCTTAGCAGCAAAGATACCTTCAACAAAGTAACCACTCTGATCTGTGACAAGTGAATTTCCATTGATCCTTGCCTATCCAACAACTTAACAACACTTTGAACAAGCTTTGTACAGTTCAAGATGGCATCAGCAGATTGCGGAGAGTGTCTTGCTAATGCCACGAGAACTGAAACAAGATAATCTTTTAAAACTGGAGACGGGTCCATCTGAATCAACAAAGAAGTACAACTTGAATTTTTTTCCACAATGCAATAGGAGATTGAAAAATAAATAAAATAGTATGTGTGAACTAGCTGAAAAATAAAGCTCGGTAATTATAGAGTAACACAAAGCTATCAGTACGAAACAAACAGTCCAGGCAACACAAGTGTGTATGAAATATTGTTCCAAAAGGTAGATGTTATTGGATGACAGATAACAAATGATGTTCAGATGATGACTTGGTACTATGGTACACCTAGAAGTGCCATATGGCATACAATCCAAAGTATATTGCTAATTATTAATAGGGTGAACATGATTTGTCATATTGTACTTGCTAAATCAATGATCGTGAAGTTGACAAGAGTAAAATCAAAAAATAATACTAGTGGAACAGGACATGCTGTGATGAACCGGTACAGCCTAATTTCATAGTTATTTTAACAGAACATAGATGCCAAGTATTATACAAGACTGGCCAAACTAAGACAACACAGTGCACATACATATAATTTGGAGCCAATGTTATTCTATTATGAAATAAACATAAAGCACAAATCTCTATGTCTGGACCAGTCTGCAGGGTTGTAAAAGAAACATGGCAGATAAGACAGGTAAAAATCGACCTCCAAAAGGGAGCAGATACGTGGCAGGATTCCCATTCTTATAAGACCAGCAGCAACATCTTGCCCAGACACTATGACATCATCTTGAATAGTATGTTGCTCATCAGTTTCTTCCTCGTCATTTTCACCATAATGTGGAAGTATATTGGATGGTTTTGTGTTATATTTCCAAAATCCCCCTTCAAGAAAACCTCCATCCAGGTCAGGTTTGCTACGAAAAACAGGGGCTGTGCAGATATCTTCCCCCTGATTTACTACTTTCTGCAGGTGAGAGTATCAACCACATAAGACTCGAAATTTTAATGGAGAAAAGAGACGGTCAAGAACGTTACCTCTGAATAATCAAAATATATCTCATTCATGTCATAGCTCAGCATAACATTAATAACTTTAGCGCAAGTCAAAACTACAGACTCATGGTTATCATCCAATGACATCCTGCAAATGCCTCAGTTAGCAACAAAGTGGGAAAATCAATTACAGAAAAAATACAAAGTGACAAGATCTCAAATTGATGTCTTTGACTTTCAGAAATACTGTGCAAAACATCTAGGTGCACATTTGCTAACTGCTGTTTGTGTAAATTTGCTTCTATGATTTCCAGGATATGGGTTATGGGACTTAAGGGACACTTCTTTTAAGCTTCTGCTTATGCATAAGCCTGCTTCTGATTTTGGTGGGGAGAAACTGTGGTGGGGAGAATCTACTAGAAATTGTCTGGAGACTTCTTTTGAGCTTCTAAAGATTTGGCTTCTTTGTTGTGAGATGTCTAGAACACCCCTGGATTTGATGTGTAAAAAAAATTTACAGCTTATTTGTTGTGTTGAGTCCGCGAAATGAGTAAGAAATAAAATCAAAATAATATGAAAAGGAAAAAAACATGGTGTCTTGAATGTAAACGTGAATAATTCAATACATATGACACAAAATAATTAGTAATGTGCATGCACAGGTATGAAAAATATGTGATATAAAACTTAACAGATTTTTGTTGCTTGATTACCGGTATACATTCATGAACTAATTCAGCAGCAGTGCAAGATCTTGTTACTAAGAGTCACCGATTCCACTACACCGATCAGCTAGTACAATATCAAGCAAATTAATTAACTGAATAGAGCGACTTGCTGAACCATGGGTACTGGCGCGCTTCCACCGCTGTGAGTCACGCCTGATGTGTGCCTGGCGGGCTGCAGGGCCGCGACTTCAAGGTGCCGGCGCTGCTCCTAGGCTCCAGCGACTCTGCTCCTAGGCTCCGGCGACGCTGCTACAAGATCTTGGCTTCTGGTGTCGACGGCCGATGGACAGCACAACCAGGCGGCGGCCGACGGCGAGCTTCAGGGATTCGGGCCGGAGCAGCGGGATCCGGATGCGCACCGCTTAGATCTGATGACGGCAGGGGTGGAGAAGCAGTGGCAGCGAGGATGGGTCTAGGCGGAGATTCCAGACGGGGATGGAGGTCGGGGCTTTTTTGTTTTGCTGACCGGTTCCAGGAGAGGAGAGAGAGAGAGAGGAAGAAACGCTCAGTGCCTTTGAGACTATTTCTGCCTGTAAATTACCTAAAGGACTATTTCTGTGAAACGTTTCGCGGATTCTGCAAATACACAGCGAGTCTGCTTCACGGTGGAAAAAAGCTACGCGGAAGCCAGAGACTTCTTTTGTGTTTCTGCGGTCTGGGACCTATAAGCCAACCCATAAGCCCAAAAGAAGTGTCCCTAAGATGGCTGCAGTAGCCAGTAGTTAACAACCCCATGAAAAAAATATACCAATAAAACCCTGAGGAGGAAACAGAAAATACGAGAGGGGATGAGTATAAGAGCATCTGCATCCCAACTCCTATAAATTAGATGCTGAAGTGGACATTTACAAGCGTTGTTAACTACTAACATGACGAGGTACGAACTACAATGGGCATCGTTGAAGCATATCCATTTGCAAATGTAGATGTATATCGATTAAAAGTTCAAACTGAAGGAACTACGCATATCTCTGCGATTCTTGTTAGGTATGCTTGACTGTATTTGATAGGATTATGTACTACATGTTCGTTGAGTGGCTCTCTTCACTGTTGTGGAGGGTCCACTGTATCATCGCAGGAGTAGCAGCATGGGAGGAGTCCATGGAAGAGAAGTATTGTAAGAGTCCATTAGGAAAGTATAGGATTAGGAAAGAGTCCGATTGTATAAGGAAAGGTCTAGGTCTAAACGTATTAGGAGAGGTCAAGGGCCTGAACTCTCTCAACCTATGTCTACCCAATCCCTCGCAGTCATGCCGTCTGACTATCTTCTGCACGGTAGTTATCCCGTTGTGGATTTAAGTCCACAACATCACTATGATGAACTAAGAAACTATTGTAGGGCAAAAATAAGAAAATCCAAATTGAACTTATCAGTTTACAAATGAGCTACCTTAGAGAGAGAACCAACTCCGGTTCGGGCCCGAGGGCATAGGCCCAAACTGCTTGCCAGTCATCAGCTTTGTCAGCACAATTAGCTCCTTCCGCATTATCAGCTAGATCCATCTTATGCAGATTGTGCAATGCCCTATTCAGAACGGAAGCAAGAAGCTGCAGTGCTAGTACACGCTGGCCAGGAACCTATAGTTTGAACAGTAAAGCTGAATTACATGGCATTTTTATCTCTTTACGGGTCATACTTCAATAACCGAGGCAAAAATTAGATACATTTTTTTGTAAACTGGGGTTTATGAATTCAATGAAGCAAGGGAACACTAACTACCCTCCCTGCAGATCCACCCTGGTCTTAAGTAATCTGAATCTGAGTTCAGTGACAACCCCTCTTTTAGCTTCACATATCAGTCCAGCACATTCAGTATGCCATGTTATGACAAATGCATGCAATATATGTCATAAAAGTTGAAGCTATGTTTAACAAACTATCCAACTGGATGTCATCATGCAGATCATGCAATTGCAAAATTAGTAAGAACACTAGCTACAATTGTGCATAGCATGAACACCGTAAAATTCAGGAAGAAATCATATATGGTCCAATGCTCATGTTGCTCAAATATGAAAATGGAGATATCCAAATGCTAGGTATCTTTTGCCCATCCACCATCTGGTAAAGTTTATAAAAAACGAACCATGCTCCTGGTAAGTGCCAGAGCCTCGTTGATGGTGTAACCAACAGCTGCCGGGTCTCCCTCTGTTCGTAGGAAGTCACGCTCAGCTACGCTTTCTCCATGTGTCTTCTTGCCTATAGGCAAAAAAAAGGCAGGCTGTAATGTCGTCACAAGAAGCTAAAGTAAACCAAGGGGGCAAATGAGAAATAACTTACCATCTTGTTGCTCCTGGCAAGATTGAAATCCCAAAATATCTCCATCCAATGCAAACCTACACGACCTGATCCGCTCCACTCTCTCGCTCCATGCCTTCCAAGAGTATGCACTCTGCTCAACGGCCGTCAAAGGATCACCTCGAATAGCCCTTGCGGTCTTCCCTGACCCTGAAGTTTGCCTACCCTTATCCCTCCCCACATCTTTCCTGCCACCAGATTTCTCCCTCCCCCGACGCTTCAGTATCTCCACCAGAGCTGGATCCATCCTATTCAAAATATCGGCCTGTGCCTCCGCTATCTCCTCCGCCGACATCCCCGCCAGCCTAGCCGTGTTCTCCACATTAATCTCCGCCTCGATCGACGGCTCTCCATCATCCAACTGCATGTCCTCTCCTCGCAACTCAGCAACCCCAGCCCCACCTTCCACCATGGAAGCAGCATCCCCTGCGTTCACCGGCTTCTTCGGCAACACATCAGAACCCAAACTCGCGGCACCCAATACTTCCCCGCCATGTCCACCATCCAGCTCCATGCCATCTTCCCCCAATCCGCTCACCCCCACCTGACCACCTACAGTTTTCACCAGAACGGCGGCGGGGTCGATTTTCTGGGTGCTGTCTTTCTTCCCCTGCCTCCGCTTGGGGGGAGTGTCGTCAGCGACGAACTCTCGCCACCTGCTGAAATCCATGCCCTTCTTCTCCTTCCTCCTCACCGGGCCGGCGACCGCCGCCACGGGCTGGTAGTCCATCTCGTCCGCGTCCATCCCGTGGTCCTCCTCCTCCCCCTTCTCCTTGTCGGCATCCTTCCTCACCGGGTTCCAGTGCTGCAGAAGAGAAGCTCTGTCAATGGGAGAGTACAGGCGAGGCAAGCACTACTAACAGAGGCGGAGGGGGGCAGTTTGGCGGGTTTGGGGGTGCTATGCTAGGGTTTCCGGGAGAGGCGACGGCGGCGGTGGCTTACGGGGCCGTGGGAGCGGTGGCGAGCGACCGGGAAGGGGAGGACGGTGGGGCGCGGGGCGGAGGAGGGCGCGGCGGCGCAGAAGCCCTTCTCGACGATGGCGCCGACGAGGTGGGACGGCGAGGCCACCGTCGCCGCCGTCGCGGGCGCGGAGGGAGGCGGCGCGGGGGGGTCGAAGGGCCCCTCCACGACCTTGCGGCGCGCGGGGTGCGCGCCCTGCTGGTGCCTCCGATTCGCCCCGTCTTCCATTGGCGGCCTCTTGTGCTTTGGTGGGAGTAGTCGGCGAGGAGGGTTTAAGGCAAGGAACCAAGGAGGGAATGAAGAGGGGATTCGTTGCGGTGGGTTTTCTTTCTGTCTGCATAGTGCAAATCGATTGCCCGAGGGCCTCCTGTTCCTTATTTCCTTGTCCTTGATCGTTAGCACGGTTTTCAGAACGCACGAGGAACATGTAGCATTGGATTGGATTGGAATGTCATGTCCTTTTCAATTCTACAGATTAGAAAACTAGAAAACCCAAAGAAATTATACAAAACGTTAGAGTGGAGAATTTTTTTACCCTCAAAATAGGATGCACAT
This sequence comes from Poa annua, assembly GCA_026929855.1. NCBI lineage: Eukaryota > Viridiplantae > Streptophyta > Magnoliopsida > Poales > Poaceae > Poa > Poa annua. The sequence goes on from CM049437.1 coordinate 93,611,695, forward strand.
GATCTTTTAGAGGTCGTTTGGTAGCCATCATTTCAAACCGAATCAGAGGAACTGCTTGGCTGTCATGAAATTGGATTTTTCATTGTATTATCTGAAATTTATGCAAATGCCCGTTCAAATTCATATCACTAAACTGTAAACATGTCATTTCAGTTGCCAATGAAATAAATCATTTTATTTCTGCCAACTAAGATAATATGTGTCAAACGAGTTCTTATAAGAATCATATAGAGTTGTATCTTGTGAGTCAAGCAATTCCTTTAAGGAAAAAGTTCTTAATGATCCAAGTCCTACACTATTTTTTTTAGAATCAAAGGAGCCCTTAAATCTGTGAAAGATTATTCATGTTTTAAAAGGTTTTTTCAAATATATTTTCAAAAGGCTATTGTTGGTAATTGTTGCGTGCCTTTTTTTCTCATGTTATTTCGCCTTATTTGACGAAATGATAGAAATAGAACATTTTTATATGAGCGGCAAACATGATGATGAACTCGCGGAAAATCACAAACTCGGTGATGGAGTCAGCATGAAACTCTAAATACATAATAACCCTCCACATTGGCCAATGGGGTTCACACAAGAAAATGCCCCCGTCCCCAAACGACATGTTCCATCTATCCGGACGGCCCAAATAAATTATCTGACAACCCCTTATCCCTTCAAACCTTCGGGGCCGACTCAGGGTGCCAGGCGCGCATGTCATGTACACACTGAGGCCTATCATGTCATCGCCATAGAGGCCAAACAACGTTGTTCAATGGCGCTCACCCACCTCCCCTATTTGGATTCCCCACGTGTCGCCGAAGTTAAACCTACGACACCGACACACACCTACCGCCACAAGCCCCTTTATCTACCCCACCCGACGAGTTGCGTCATCCATTCTATGTACCACTCCCTCTATGTTGACCACCTTCCACACTCTCACATCATGAATTACAAAGACCAGGCTGCCGACTTAAACCGCTGGAGGAGCCTCTCCGTTGCCAAGGCATGGAAGCTCGCCGACCTCAATTTTTTGCCACCAATAGGCACTGATGGCAACAAACTATGTGCACACTACACACCAACTTGTTGGGATTCCGAGCGTGGACTGTTGTAGTAAGAGTCACTTTTCTCCTCAAGGTGACTCTCTGAAAAAATATTAGTTCTCTATTATTTACTCTTGTTGCAACCTAGAAAACTAAGATGATTATCATGTGCCCTCAACTCAAACGTGGTGGTTGCCCATAAATACGACATGGTTGTCAAAAAATCATTGGGCTTTTAGCTGACTCATATTTGTATGGACGCCCTACTGATGTGGTTGAGGTCGATTTTGTGCTGCAAAAAATAAGAGAAGATGACTAAACTATCATTTGCAACAGTGAACTAAAGATGGAAACATCCTTAATCTCATCATCCAAGAAAAAGGAGGGGATAGAGTAACTAAGTCAAGGCACATCATAATGTAGATCATTTGGATCGAATTTCCAGGAGCAAGGGGTGCTCCGCCCATGACAATACTTGAACTGTAAGTGGATGGTAAAGAAAACATGCATAGGTTTTTTTTAACTTGAAAAAACATGCATAGGTAGATAGTGATTTAAGCAACATCGGGAATGTGTCACATCTATACATTTGCCCATACATATTTTATTCTGATAAGCTAAAATCTGGAGGGTTCCAAGCAGGAATTTGATCATTGAGCCCATCTCCCCTATATGCCACTTAGATGTCACCCGTGAAGTTATTAATTGCTTTAGTTCATCCTTGACAACTTTTATCGTGTTTGGATCCACCTAGGAGACATTGTCCTCACATGATGTCACCGAAGGTCGTTGCGGATGAAGTTGTTAATTGCTTTAATTCATTTTGACAACTTTTATTGTGTTCGGATCCACCTAGGAAGGCATTGTCCTCGCATGATGCTTCCATGTAATGTGAAGCTTCGCCAAGAATTAATGATCATCTCTCCAACACATGTACTACACCTAGACTCATCCTTTTTGTGTGTGTGAGCGAGACCCATAAAAAATAATAAAATGATAAAAACTTTTGTTCTACTAGACTTTAGTAAAATATATATTGAGGGTATATGGTGAACATACAATCCACACGGCACACTCATATCATCACATATGCACATGTTATATTATCGACTCGTTCGACATAATCTTTGATATATGTAATCCGAAAATATTAATCTTAGAATGCCAATCCCCCAAAAAATCAATGTAAAACTTGGATATAACATTCTATATGATGCCAACATGTGCAAATATGTGTAATAAAACTATAAATTTATATATGCATTTAACATTCGTCATCAACTATCAGTCGGACTAAGATAGCCCCGTAGTTTGAAAGAAGGAACATATTTGAGTTTTTTAAAACTTCGGGCTTTCTATCTGACAACACGAGGACATAAGAAACATGAATTGTTGAAACCGAATAACAAAATACTCGCACGGTAATCATCATGAACTAATATGAAACTTCTTGCCCCCACATGTTTGTAATAAGTTGCCAGGCGGGGATCGGCACGTGTACTCGGTCAGAATGACAACATCTCTCATACTATACGGTAATAATCCCAAACATATTAATTTTAGAATATCAATCCTTTGACCACCATCATAGTCTCCTGTTCCCCGCCCCTCTCCTGGATCCACCTAGAAATGGTCTCACATCTTGTTTTTGGGTCAAATCGTGGCGGCTACTGGTTAAGAGTCGCTATCCATTTTTGTCTAGCAGAATCATCCGACCAGGCTAACTAAAAGCTTGGCAAAAACTAAACTTATTCCATTATCTTTCGTCGCAACCGGAGCCCAAGACCTCAAATGCGGTAGACAGGCACACACAGCACACGAGCGCCACACACATCCCCTCCACGAAACATCCTGTCATCCATTCTGTAATCTAATCTAATCCCTCTACACCTGGAAAGTATACCATAATAAACACCTCGCAAATTAATTCTCATTCTCAGGAGAGGACCAAATCACTCACCCGAAAGAAAGAAGACCGAAGCCAAACCCGAAACAAACACCGCGAGACAACACAACACAAGACAGCGAGGAGGAAAGGCGAAAAAAAAATCCCCCCACCTATCCATCCTTCCTTCCCCTTCCCAGCGAGAGAAAAATGGAGGCATGAGCGCCGCGTCCTCCCCCTCCGTCCCCGTCCCCACCTCCTCCTCCCCCGATCCCGTCGACCGGCCAGCGGCCCCCTACCCCTCGCCGGCGGGAACCTGAGAGCGGCGGGACGAGCGACGCGGGCGGAGCAGCGACGATGCCGTCGCACTCGGATCTGGACCGGCAGATCTCGCAGCTGCGGGACTGCAAGTACCTCCCCGACGCCGAGGTCAGGGCGCTCTGCGAGCAGGCCAAGGCGATCCTCATGGAGGAGTGGAACGTGCAGCCCGTGCGCTGCCCCGTCACCGTCTGCGGCGACATCCACGGGCAGTTCTACGACCTCATCGAGCTATTCCGCATCGGCGGCGACACGCCCGACACCAACTACCTATTCATGGGAGACTACGTCGGTACGTACTGCGCTCGTTCCCTCCCTCCCCATACGCGGCCTTGGTTCAATTAATTCGGCGGGGAGGTCGCTCGCTCGATCTGATTGATGATGACGGAGAGCAGATTTGAGGCTGCTGCGGGCGCGGATTCGCTCGGGTAGATCCTCCTGGCGTGTTCCGTTTGGGAGATTTGATTTGAGCTGGCGGATAGATTATTCATCATGTCCGTTTTCTTAGGGTTGTTCCATATGTATTGCTCCAACTGTTTCATGACGATGCTAGGTTTTCTTCCGGTGTGATTAAATGACTATATGCTGTTTTGGATTGGGCATCTTAACCGAGCTAGAATTTATTGCAAGTATGAATCGCTATTTTGCACGTCGTTTTCCCCCTTTTTCTTTTCATAGGCATCCTTGAAGCCTTGGGGGTGTTCTTTTCCTTGTAGTAAAATAGTGTGGTCTTGGCCACCTCATTTAACAAGTTCGAAGGCTGCCCGGGAAAACAAAACTTCGAATTCAGATGCTCCGCAGCTTGTTCTCTACCCGCGAACCGACAAATAGGGGCCTTTTTTTTTTGTCGGTACGCTTGATTTTGCTGCCACGTTCGTTTGATGCGTGTAAAGCGTTTGTGTAACTGGTCTCGGCATGCTTATGTGTCTACCATGGTTCTCAAAGCGTCTGTAAGCGTTGATTCAGCGCAGGGGCTCCCAAAGATGGTAAGGCATTCGCCTTCGCCATCTTGTAATGGTGGGCTGGTGGCTGCAGAGAATTTTCTGCCGCCGCCTCGGTTGTCGCTGCTCTCGGGTGTTACAAACTACGATCCAGTCGCCTCTCTGCATTCCCAGGTGGGCATCCCGTGGTGTCCCTGCTGTGGTGAGGGAGACGGGAGGGGTTATAAGGGAGAAGGTAGGGTTGTATGATGACTGCTATTGTTGTGGGGTAGGAGAGGATGAGTGTGGTGTCTGTCGTGAGGTTGACTGGAGTGGTTGTGGGAATTAGGTCACAGGAGTAGAGGGGCTATTAAATGGGCTTTTGGCAATGGGGAGTTAGGCATAGGTGACCAATTTCCTTTTTCTCCATTTTGCCTTGTATGCTTGCTGATTGCTCTGTTCCCAGGATTTCTAAGGCGCCGCCTTGCCTCGCCTTACAGCTTTGTCCTAAGCGATTATAATAGTTAGTACAGGGGTTGAGCGCCTTACCACCTTAAGAATCATAGCGTCTGCAGCACATGCTTCTGACTTATTAAGTTTGTATGTATGTACCACAGCACAACCATGAGTCAATAAATAAGACGCCACTCAGCGAGCCCTTTTATTAGGATTTTTGGCTTACTAGACTTTTCAGGAAAACAACTGTTTTTTGAATTAAGTTTTTGAGTGAGCTGTGCTTTTCTTTCTATAAATAATTTGATCAATTTATTTTTCTTTGCGGCATCTTTATAAATAGACTGATTTTATCGCCTTTTGCTGCAGATCGTGGCTACTACTCAGTGGAGACCGTTTCATTATTAGTGGCTCTCAAAGTTCGTTATAGAGACAGAATCACAATACTGAGAGGAAATCACGAGAGCAGACAAATCACTCAAGTGTGAGTTTCTATACCTCGAGTCTGAAAAATCTTACCGCAGTCGCCTATTCCTAGTTTCAGCATAGTTACTTCTATATTGCACAATTACTGCAAGGCATGTGGGCACTATACATTGTATATCTGTTCAAAAGACTAAATTGAATATTAATTGCCTCCAGACATGCGCATACTTTCGTGGTGCAAAATGCACTAACAGGTTTCCTCTGTTAGAAGATTAGTCCATCTGCTATTTTGGTATCTCCTGGCTGTGACTTTTCTTTTTCTCAATACCTGACCAGTAAAACATTTTGGTCTTACTTCTAAGTTACCTGGCTACTTCTTGTTAAAGATCCCTGTCTAAATCTGAATCTATTACTTTTGTCCTTAAGCACAAACAGGATACTTGAATATTAATGACAAGCCTTTGACCAACAATTGTTCATGATACAAAATCATAACCACATTAAGTACTTTCGAGTACGAATCTTTGACATCAACTTATCATACATGATGTATACTTGTAGATTAATTGTTGGTCAAACCGTCAAGGGCTTGTCCTAACAAAGCAAAATATGTTACCTATTTTGGAATGGAGGGATTATATCTTCTTTTCGATCTGCTATATACTTAAGTTTGAATAAAATAAGTTGCATAAGTGTGCATTTGATCCATTCTGGTGTTTTTTGCTCGTTATCTCCCATTTTGGCTTGTTACATGAGATTTAGATGGACAAAATGTGCATGTTTAGGTGCACCTGAGGGCAATGTCCATGGCAAGTTTGTGAGTAAGTCCCTAAAAGATGATTTATCGGCTGCTTGCTCCCTCTCAGATCTCAGATCTCATGGCAAGTTTGGAAGTTTGGTAAATGGTCCATTTGGAAGTTTAGAGATGGCAACGGAATATCTATTTTCTCTTGGCTCTCTACCTAGACCACACTGACTTGTACAACATATTCCTATTTATGCTGATTTACTCCCATGAAGTGATGCCTGGCTTTGGTATGTAAATTGGTTTTCCAAGAGTAAAACCAGCTTATAACAGTTTTATGATGGCTTGAGCTCTAGTCGAGGTGTTATGCTGCATCGGGCTATTTTCTGAAATGCAAGAACACCCGTAGAGTCAGGAAGTTCTTGACACTGAGTTTTTGGCTGCAGGTATGGCTTCTACGACGAATGCTTACGGAAGTATGGAAATGCAAATGTTTGGAAGTACTTCACAGATTTGTTTGATTATTTGCCTCTCACAGCTCTTATAGAAAACCAGGTTTATTCTTTTTACAATATGGTTGGTTTGCTCTATTAATCTGGACATAGAATTTTTTCCATGTACGCTTGGTCAAAGAGGAAATTCTGTTTTGTAGGTATTTTGCCTCCACGGTGGTCTCTCACCATCATTGGATACATTGGACAATATTCGTTCTCTTGATCGTATACAAGAGGTATCCAACATTTTACTCTCGATTTTGAGCTGGTGCCTAATTGTGGATCATTTTATACATGCAATATGTTGATTTAGAACTACTCCATAGACAATGCTTGCTTTTTCTGGAAGTTAATGATAGCCCTTGAACCGAACCAGTTGTCTTAGATTTTTGAAGCAAAATATGTAGGGATCACAGTTGATCATCAAGATTGAACAAGGGACATCGTTTGCAGCTTCCCTTTTCTGCCATCAAATCCAAATGTGAATTCACAATTTATCATGCATATAGGCACATCACATATGGCATCCAAAAACATTCATCTGATATGATTATTTTTCAATAATGGTTGGTCTAAGAAGGGTTTAGGGTTGGTCTAAGAAGGTACAATGCCGGGCTCTTTTGAGATGTATAATTAGATATTTCACCAAGACGCTATGTGTGTATTGTGGGAAATTGACTAAGAAATTAAGCAAACCAGAAAGTTCTGGATTGAAGAATGACTTCTGTAAGTTCTCAACCAGCTGCAGTTATGTGGTTTTAGGCTAAACCGATTTTCATACTGTATTCCAGTCCATTATCATTATTGCTTGCGAGTTCAGTTTTAGCAGGAAAGTGGCTTGAAACTGGAACCTGCAATATGTTTGCAGGTTGCTAGACAATTTGCTGGTTGTTGATCATACTTGCATGAAGTTGACCTTATAACACCTTTTGTTTAAGAGCTGATGAATCATTGATTAATGTTTGGTTGACTCTTGATTAAAATTTTGCTCTAAAATGGTTGCAGGTCCCGCATGAAGGACCCATGTGTGATCTTTTGTGGTCTGACCCGGATGACCGATGTGGATGGGGGATTTCGCCAAGAGGAGCAGGGTACACATTTGGACAAGATATTGCACAACAATTCAACCATACAAATGGACTTAGCCTTATTTCGAGGGCCCATCAACTTGTGATGGAAGGGTTCAATTGGGCCCAGGTTGGTATCGATTGTATTTGATTTCAGTTCGCCTAATCATTTTTGGGCCATGGTGTGTTTACAAAGTTTTTGTTGCATTTTAAAATGAGGACAACCGGTTTTTGTTTCAAAATCTGTGGTGTTCTTAATCACCAAAGAAGTCATATTGTTAGAGCTATAATCAAGTAGTAAACACTTGGTTTATTAATGTATTAGATGATGCATGGGCTTGCGAGAAAAACAAAAAACAAAAGGTGCAGTGCTAGAACTAAATGATTTGTTGGTATGACTAGTGACACCATTAAAATGGTAGCTGCCATGCAAAGGGATCTGGTTCATATGGAATTAAATTGTATACTAATTGGTCATGTAGTCACAGACACAATTATTTTGGAGAGCAGCATTATACTTGATTGGATGTCTGGTACCTGATTTCTTGTTGATCTCAGAATCACCATGAAAATGGTAGCTGCCAATTGATTATCTAGAGATTTAGTGGCATGCAAAGGATCTGGTTCGTATGGATTAAAATTGTATACTAATTGGTCATGTAGTCACAGACACAATTATTTTGGAGAGCAGCATTATACTTGATTGGATGTCTGGTACCTGATTTCTAGTTGATCTCAGAATCATTACATAGCCTTCAGTTCATACATTTTTTCCTGAACACATGCACATAAGATTTCCCTAACCATCTCTGGCATTTGAGCCTCAGTTTGGATAACTTTCTCGCACGGACTAGTTAATTTTCCTTATGTTGATTATTGTGCAGGAGAAGAACGTTGTCACAGTTTTCAGCGCGCCAAACTACTGTTACCGTTGTGGTAACATGGCCGCGATTCTTGAAATTGGCGAGAACATGGATCAGAACTTCCTCCAATTCGATCCAGCACCGCGGCAAATTGAGCCTGACACAACGCGCAAGACCCCCGACTACTTTTTGTAATCGTGGTGTTGACTCTTTTTAACCCACTGCCGTCGGTGTCCCTCTCATCCGCTGCAGTGCCTGGATCTGTAGATCTGTCCTTAGAAAATGGGATTCCTTGAGCCGAGTTGTGTACCCCCTCTCATTCTTTTGTTTGGAGATTTTGGTTGCCGCTTCTCAGGACCTCATAGGGCATGTTAAAAGTATATTGCATTGGTATTTTTTGTATCTCCATTTTGTATTATTTCCGAGACAGAGAAGGGAAGCTGCAATAGAATTGTCTCGCAACATATTTCTTGCTCTTCTAGGAAGAATTTCCTTATGTGGCGCCGACACTGTATTCTCAAGCTGATCTACTGGATGTTTTGTCAGGTATGACCTTGTGGGGGATCTGCCAAGTGACAAGGTTGTGCCGCGGTAGTTTGGTTGGTGTGATTTGTGTATTTATTCTACTGTTTGTGCGTAATTTCTTGCGCTGTCTTGTATTAATCTGATACTTAACAGTTCGTTGAAACCAGCATGCCAGATCTAGACTAAATAAGATGCATTGCCTATCCCTGGAAGTCTGGAACTGGAATCGGCTCTTCTTTTTTCTCTAAGTGATGGCAAAACTACTGCCTAATCTGGAATTTCCGGATTTATTAGTGAAAAATCAGGTACAACCGTCACAAAAACCTTCGTCCATTGTTGTGTAACAAGGTAGACTCGAGGGTACACACAAACAAAAGCTCTATATGAAACAAAAAATAGTCATCCTCGAGATTGCTCACAGGTGTCACCTCCATGAGCCAGTGAGACCAGAAAACCTTTTTAGGGTACAAGATAATGTTTCCCTTCGAAATATCAGTGTGTTGGCTTTTTCTGTGTACAGGATAATTTTTCCCTTTGAAATATCGGTGTGTTGGCTTGATGGAGTCAGCTGGTTGTTCTATAATTTGTCGTTTCAAATAAAGAAGTGCTTTGGCCATGTTATTTATGCCGCTCCACATTGCTTACCTATTTGTAGGGTTGTACCATCTGCTGTGTCCATGTGTTCTTGAACATCCATCGTCGTTTTTCGTAGAATACACTATGTTTTTTTTTCTTCAATTTTTGCATTTTAGTTGATACCCGTTAATTAAATAAAATATTCGATGGTAACAGAACATCATAACATGCCATCGTCTTTCCTGTAAAAAGTTACAGTACGTGTCAAGCCACACGTCTATGACTCAGTCTGAAAGACACAATTGTACAAAGTGAAGCGTTTTTTCGACCTAGGCGACTAGGGTTTGGCGACTCCGCCGGCGACTCTGTCACCGGCGTGAGATTGTACGGGATCTCCGAATTCGACTGCTTCTCCGACTTGTGCGAGGGAAGACGTGGTTAATAGACGACCTGGATCCTAGCTGTTGGCAGGATTGAGGCGAGGCGAAGAGCTAGGTTTCTTCAATCGAGCTGCTCTGATCCAATCTGATGGCGTCTCAAGTTAGCGCTGGAAGTGAGACGACGCGGGGGGAAGGTGACGAGGCTCTCGCGAGAGCTCTGAAGAACTTGGAGCTGAGAGAGGGAGAGCTGGACGATGTGTTCATCGGCCCCGAACAACTGCAGGGATTGCGGAAGAAGGCGAGGTGGCTGGCGGTGGCAAAGGTCCATACCAGGAAATCTGTCAGTCCTACGGCTGTCTTCGAGACGCTGCGAGGGGTGTGGGGTCTTGCGTATGATCCGGAGATGAGGGAGGTCGATGACAATCTATTCACATTCAAGTTTTTCTGTCTCGGTGACTGGAACAAAGTCATGCAGCAAGGTCCATGGTTGTTTAAGAAACTAGTGTTTCTTATAGCAGAATATGATGGACTAGGCAACCCGGCTGATGTTGCTTTAGATCGCACCGCGGTGTGGGCACAGATTCATGCAATACCCGAGCTATACCGTGTCCAAGAGGTTGTCGATCAGCTGGCAAGGAGGATTGGTAAGGTTCATAGTGTTGAGATGAAACCGGCACGCTGGTTTGAGGGAGACTATGTGAGGGTTCGTGCTAGTATTGATGTGAGGAGCCCTCTTATCCGTTTTGCGCCACTCAACGTTGGAGGGAAAGACAGACTACTTCTTAATGTTAAGTATGAGAAGATCGGGTACTTTTGTGATGTGTGTGGTGTTATGGGCCATGATATGGAGGAGTGTGGTGATGGTGTGCATGATCAGAGCTCAATCCAATATGGCAAATGGCTATTAGCTAAAAGGAGGACAATAACTCCGCAATTCGGTCCTCGTGCACCAATGGCTGGAAGAATGGGCGGGCGTGGGAGAGGAGGATGGACCCACGATCGCAAACGTCCATCAGAGGAACTAGAGGAGAGTGATGACATGGATGATACGGCAACTAGCCCCCTGAAAAAGCCAGCAGATGATATGGATGAAGATGGTGCTCAGGATAATATTGACGGGAAGATCAGTGTCTCGAAGAAGTTACAGTTTGAAAATCAAGGTATAGAAACAAACGAGAGAGAGGTAATTGGGCTCGAGCTTACTACGACTACAAAGTCAGGAGGCTTGGTGCCTCCAAAACCAGCGAGCTATATTCCACCAAGGGAAAAGAAAAGACCGAAGAAGGCAGGAGAGGAGAATGGTTCGACATCAAATGATAGCACATCGGCGGCTCCCCGTGGGGGAGACCGCCGGGAACAATGAATCTCCTGAGTCTGAACTGTCGGGGGTGCGGGCGACCCGAGACAGTTCAAGAAATTAGCAACTTAATTAAGTTGCATCACCCGGCTTTGGTCTTTCTCTCGGAGACCAAACTGTCTGCTACGAGAGCGCAAGATTTGAGGTTTCGTTTTGGTTTTCAGCATGCTTATGCTGTTAAGTGTGAGGGTTTAAGTGGTGGTTTGGTTCTATTCTGGAATAATGACTCTGTGGTCAGTTTGAAGTCTTTCAGCAGATCACATATTGATGTTCTAGTTCGGAACTCCTGCTTGGGCGATTTGGAGTGGAGGTTTACGGGGTTCTACGGTGACCCGGTTAGATCTCGGAGGAGATTAAGTTGGGAATTGCTGGAATTTCTTAGAGGACAATTTGATAACCCTTGGCTATGTGCTGGGGATTTTAATGAAGTGCTTCATTCCGACGAACAGTTTGGGGGAAATCTTCGGGAGGAGTGGACGATGGAAGGCTTTAGGGATGCAGTGGATATGTGTCGTTTTATTGATATGGGATATTCAGGTCTGCCTTTTACTTGGGATAACCGGCAGCAGGGTATAAGAAATATTAAAGTTCGGTTAGACCGTGGCCTTGGAGATGAAAGTTTCATGGACAAATTTGGTAATACGGAGGTAACACATATTCAGACTACACAATCAGATCACTGTGCTTTGTTGATAAATATTGCCGGCTCGGTAGATGGTCAAGGGATAGGCGGCCCTAAACCCTTTAGATTTGAGAATGCTTGGACGAGGCATGAAAATTATAGAATGACTGTCGAGGATGCCTGGATTCCGACTTCTGGGGATCTAGTTTCAATTTCGGATGCCCTTAATGGAGTAAGAAAGAGGCTGCAGACTTGGAGCCGTGATGAGTTTGGTAATGTTCGCAAACAACTAAAGAATATGAGAGTAAGTTTGGAGGAGTTGAGATCTCAGTCTATCGGTTCTGGACCTTCAAAAGAGGAGAAAACATTGATGCAACGTATCTCAGAGCTGTTGGCTCGAGAGGAGGTTATAGCGAAGCAGCGGTCACGCATCCAGTGGCTAAAAGAAGGAGACCGAAATACTTCCTTCTTTCATGCGAAAGCAAAGGAGCGGGCGAGGCAAAATAAGATTAAATCTCTCCACCTTGATAATGGGACGACAGTCAATTCACAACCAGAATTAGAAAGTGCTGCGATTAATTTCTATCAGGCCTTGTTTACTGCCGGCGGTAATGTTAACCCGAATCTGGTTACAGAAGTAGTTCAGAGGAAAGTGGACGATTTGATGAATGATAAATTGTGTGCACCACGGTCAGATTCGGAGATAGAAGCAGCCCTTTTTATGATTCATCCGAACAAATCGCCGGGGCCGGACGGTTTTACTGCTGGTTTTTACATTACACATTGGAATGTGCTTAAGCAACCTGTTTGCAACGCAATTAAGATATTTTTTGATACAGGTGTCATACCGGAGGAGGTGAATAATACGGTGCTAGTTTTAATACCCAAGGTTAAAGATGCCAAGAGCCTATCTCAATACAGACCGATATCTCTGTGTAATGTGCTCTATAAAATAGCGTCTAAAGTTTTGGCCTTACGGCTACGACCTATTCTTGAGGAGATTATATCGGAGGAACAAAGCGCGTTCGTTCCAGGGAGACTTATTACGGATAATGTGCTAACGGCTTATGAGTGCATCCATTTCTTGAAGCGGAAGAAAAGTAAATCAGGGGCATGTGCAATTAAATTGGATATGGCCAAGGCCTATGATCGTGTTGAGTGGATTTATTTGAGGAGGATTATGGAGAAGATGGGGTTTGCACCTTTTTGGATTAACAGAATCATGGCATGCGTAGAAACAGCGACCTTCTCAGTCCGTGTCAATGGCGTCTTCTCCGAGACGTTTAAGCCTTCGAGAGGCATTAGACAGGGGGACCCGATCAGCCCTTATTTATTTTTACAATGCTCGGAGGGACTAACAAGTCTGTTAAAATATGTTGGTGCAGGTCATCTCGCGCGAGGAGTTAGGGTGGGGATTCATGCCCCTGGATATCCCACCTTTTATTCGCGGATGATTGTATTGTGTTTACTCAAGCTTCATCGGCAGGAGCCCAACGGAATAATGAGATTCTGGAGCGTTACCATATAGGATCGGGTCAGTTGGTAAACAAGACCAAATCTGCTATTTTTTTCAGTGCCAATTGCTCGACTGAAATGAAACAGGAAGTCCACACAGCAGCCGACATATCTAATGAAGCTTTAGTGGAGAAATATTTGGGGCTTCCGACAGCGCTTGGGAGGTCCACCGATGAACAATTTGAAGGAATTTTGACTAAGATTAAAAGGTTAGTCAATGGTTGGGTACCTCAGCATTTGAATAGCGCAGGGAGAGAGGTGTTGATTAAGGCTATATGTCAGGCAATACCGACATACTCTATGAGTTGCTTTAGGCTATCCAAAAAACTGTTGAAGAAGATAACAAGCATCATTGCTCGGTTTTGGTGGGGTGGTGACGAGAAGAAACGCAAGATGCATTGGCGGAAATGGAAGGATATCGCAATTCCGAAAGGAGATGGTGGGATGGGCTTTAGAGACCTTGAGCAGTTTAACCAGGCCATGTTGGCAAAGCAAGGTTGGCGGCTACTTACAAATCCCAAATCTTTATGTGCTAGAGTGTTGAAAGGAAAGTATTACCACTCGGGTGATTTTATGTCTGCTACTAGGAAGAAGGGGTCATCACACACATGGCGAGCAATACTCCACGGACGAGATGCTCTGAAACTCGGAATTATCAAGAGGGTTGGCGATGGTACTTCTATTAATGCATGGACTGATCCTTGGATTCCTGATAATTTTAGCAAGATGCCATTGGTAAAGAAGGATGACAGTACTATTTCAACGGTGGCGGATTTGTTAGAACCGGTTACAGGTGGGTGGAATGAAGAGAAAGTTTATGAGAACTTTATCTATACTGATGCGGAAGCAATTCTAAGAATTCCAGTTGGAAAGGTGATGGATGATACGTGGGCATGGCAGCCGGAAAAGCTTGGCTTCTTTTCGGTTCGGTCAGCTTACAGAGCACTAGTCCAAAAGGAGCGTATTCATACTGCGGGTACCTCTTCGGGTACAGATTTAAATACCTGGAAGAAGCTTTGGAAGATCTCAGTTCCCCCCAAAGTACGCAATTTCTGGTGGCGTGTTATCCATAATTTTGTGCCCACCAGAGGCGTTCTTTATGATCGGCATATTGAGAAGATCAATTTTTGTGAGGCCTGTGGAGACAAGGAATCCATATTTCATGCCCTGTTCAAGTGTACGTGGGCGAAACTATTTTGGACGGAAATCAAGAGTGCTAGCGGTACAAAAGTACCTGATTTACATCCTAGCTCATGGGCGATGGACATGGTTGATGATCGTATAGTGGCCGGCAAGGATTGCTGTATAATCTTATGTGGCGCGTGGGCCGTGTGGATGGAGAGGAACGCGAGGCTCCATGGCGAGTCATCGCGGACGATCAGCCAATCGGTTAAATGGGCTTGCGACGTGGTGTTTGATCTAGCCTCCACGGGAAAGGAAAGCGAGGGGACTATGACAAAAGCGAAACCTAGGTGGTGCCCTCCTCCGGTGGGCAAACTGAAAATCAACGTTGATGCATCTTTCTCGGAGGAGCTACACCAAGGTGGGACAGGGTTTGGAATGCGCGATCATGAAGGTAAATTAATTCGTGCACAGGCGATTTGGTATGCAACAGCGGCAAGTGCCTTAGTGATGGAGGCTTACGCTGTTTGGGATGGAGTTGAAAGAGCATTTTCCCTCATGTGTGGTTTTGGTAATTAAATGACAATCTCTATGGACTAATGTTTGCATTGAGATATCTTATAGATCGTGTCCATGAGAATAGTGGAGTTCATGTGTTGAACTCTTGAAGCTCATGTGTTGAGTGAAGCTTATTGCAAGTATGTCTTGAAGATTCAAGACATCATCTTAGTGAAGAAAAGATGAGTTGTGCAAGACCAAGAGAAGCTTTCTCGAAAAGATCCTATGCTTGGAGCTTGCTATGGATACACGAAGACGAAGCTTAGCGAGACTCTCCCATTGTGAGCATGGGGGGAGTATTTCATCAAGCATGTGCTTGGACGCGCAATCAAGAAAGATGAACCACTTGAAGAGATCAAGACAGTCATCATCCAACTCAAGTGGATTGCTCAAGGCAAAGGTATGATCTTGATAGGGCTATAGGATAGATAGGCGTACTATCAAGAGGGGCTCTCGAGTGAGTAACTTGATCGCATCTTTGTGGAGAGCTCAAACCTTTGCATAGTTGGCATATCATATTTCTTGGTTCTTATTTGGCTCTTATCCATGTGAGGAATTAGAGCTTGGTTCATCTTCATGCCAAGCGCTAGCTCATCCAATTCGGGATTTCATTCGTTCATCTTGTTGTGTTTTGGATGTTGGGTGTTGGTGCTTGTCGTGTTCCTCATGACAAGCCCAAGTGCTTCGAAAACGGTTTTACGTTGGCAAACTTCTTGCGTTTTCGGTGGCGGAAATATTGCCGGTTCGACCATGAGGAAAGTCCCACACCTTGCCATGTGTGGTGACTTTGCTCTATTTATGGGATGCAATATTTCCACTTTTTGTAGCCCTGTGCTCGTCGCTATCTTTCCAACAAAGTTGGTTTCACCTCATTCGGAGTTCATTTGCAAAAGTTATAGCGGTTTTAGTTTGGCTGTTCTGAACCGGATTATTGGGACCGGATATTTCGTTCCACCGGAATTTCCGGTTCCCCAACTCGTCCAAGAAATCGGCTAAGGAAAGAAGGAAAAGAGGTGCTGGACTCAACCGGAAATTGTGGTCGGATATTTCGATGACCCGGAATTTCCGAGTTGCCCTCAAAGAGCCTCGCGTAAACGGCTAAGGAAAGAATTGTTTTCGGCACTGACTCCAACCGGAAATTTAGCTCGGAGATTTTCTTTGACCGGATATTCCGGGTGACCGGAATTTCCGAGTCTCACTTATACCGGAATTTCCGAGTTGCCCTCAAAGAGCCTCGCGGAAACGGCTAAGGAATAGTTTGGTTTTGGTTCTGACTCCAGCCGGAATTTCAGCTCGGAAATTTCATGGACTCGGAATTTCCGGTTGACCGGAATTTCCGAGTCTCACTTATACCGGAATTTCCGAGTTTCGAAACAGCCAACGGCTATATTTCCTGGAGAGCTATAAATAGCCCTCCCCTTCTTCTTCCTCAGCACATCCAAGGCAGCACGACTTTCCCCTCTCTCCTACTCCATTGTTGACCTTGGAAAGCTCACTTCCCTCTCAATCCCTCCATAGTTTCTTGCATATTCTTTAGGGAAAGTTGAGAGGAGATCTAGATCTACAATCCTACCAATCCATCTCTCCTCTAAGTGAGGGGAACCTAGTGGATCTAGATCTTGGAGTTCCTTTGTGGTTCTTCTCTTTGTTCTTCCTCTCTTCTCCCCCCATAAGCATTAGTTGCTTTTGGTGGGATTTGGGAGTGAAGGATTTGACTCCTTTGTGGTTTCCTTTGTTCTTCCTCTCTTATTCCCCCATAAACATTTGTTGTTTTGTTGGAATTTGAGAGTGAAGGACTTGAGCACTTCGTGTGCTCTTGCCATTGCATTTGCATCGGTTTGAGCCCTCCACGAGGATTCGTGGTGGTGTTACTTGTGAGCTTGTTACTCTTGGGTCATTGGACCCTAGACGCCTTTTGTGGCCGGCCTTTGGTGGCCAAGACCTTTTGTGGTCAAGACCTTTTGTGGTCACTTGAGAGCCCCCAATTAAGTTGTGGGTGTGTGCCTCAAGACTTGGGAGCCCCCAATTAAGTTGTGGGTGTGTGCCTCAAGATTGTTGTAAGGGATTCGATCTCCGCCCAAAAGGGGATCAATAGTGGAAGGTGAACTCGCAACCTTTTGTGGTTGAGTTCATCCGGAGAAGAAGGTGAGCCTTGGTGGCGTTGCGGCTAACCTGTTGTGGTTGCGCACACCTCTCCAACGAGACGTACACCCTTTGGGTGGAACTCGGGAATACATCCTCATCTCCGCGTGCCTCGGTTATTTCTATACCCGAGCTCTTTACTTATGCACTTTACATTGTGATAGCCTTCGTGCTTGAAGTCATATATCTTGCTATCACCTTGTTACTTGTATTGCTTAGCATAAGTTGTTGGTGCACATAGGTGAGCCTAGTATTTATATCTAGGTTGTATGCTTGTTAAAGTAAACCACTAGTTTTATTCCGCCTTTATCAAGCATACCGGAATTTCCGGTCCATCTAGGCTCGGAAATTCCGTCTCCCCGGAATTTCCGGTCCATCTAGGCTCGGAAATTCCGGCTCCCCGGAAAAAGTTTTAAATCGCCTATTCACCCCCCCCCTCTAGGCGACGTCTATCCGTTCAATTGGTATCAGAGCCAGGTTATCTCATTATTAGGACTAACCGCCTAGAGATAAAGATGTCGTTTAGAGATCTAGTGCACAATCCCACTTATAGATTCGATGGCACAAATTATGATGTTTGGAAAATTCGCATGCTTAATCTTTTTAGAGACATGGGTTCAAATTTAGAGAGTATTGTAGATATGGGTTTTTCTCCTCCAAAGGATTCACAAGAATTATCTTTAGAGGATGAGAAAAACTCTTATCTCGATACTCTAGCATCTAATGGTCTCATATGTGCTTTGAGCGATGTAGTCCTTGCGTCAATCATGCCTTTTCGGAGCGCTCATGAATTATGGACAAAACTTCAAGATATATATGAGGTGTCCAACATTTCCAAGGATGATTGTCTTCCTTCCACATCCGGACGTGATGAGCTCACGTCTTCCTCCGCTTCACCGACATGTGGTTTGCCACAAGGTAATGATATGGTGAGTGGTGATAGAAATTGCATTCTTGATGGTGAATCCACTATTAACTATACTTCTTACCCATCTTATTGCAATGCTCTATCTTTGGACTTAAACACCTCTAGCACTTCAAATGTCATAAATGCTAGTGTTGATAGTCCTTGCATATCATGTAGTAGTTGCTTAACTAAATCTCATGATGATATGCTTTCCTTGTCTTGTTGCCATGATCAAAATGTTTCTATTTCCTCTAGTACTTGTTTGGCTAACAATGTAAAGGAATCCCAACAATTGTTGGAACAAGACATGGACCTCAATGGTGTTTCAAGTAACTCTTCATTATCTTCATCCACTACTCTCATTTGCCTTATGGCTAAGGAGTCTAAGGTATCTCCTAACTTGAATTCCAATACATCTCATGATGATGATGAGGATGATGATGATGATGATGATGATACTAGTCTTGAAATCAAACAAGAAATTATTGCATTTGATAATTTCATGACTAACTTGCAAGGAGTTGGCAAGAAACACTTTGGCCTTCTTATGAGCCGTATAGGTGAGCTTGAGGATGTTCTTGAGCTAAAAGGTGAGATTGAGAGAGAAGATGCCCATGAAAAGGTATCTCTTCAATCATCTCTAGAAGATGAACAAGAAACTAATGCTCACCTTCAAGAGCAACTTGAAACTATCATGGAGTCTCATAACTCCATAATTGCTAAACTCACTAAAGAACATGACCATGCTATTGCTAAATGTAATGTGCTTAGTAAAGAAAATGCTAAGTTAAATAATAAGCTTGTCATGTTGTCTTCTTCCATTTCTAATGTTAATGATGCTTGTGCTACTAACTCCACTTCATGTGAAGCATCTATTTTGAAGGAGAATGTTGAGCTAAGGGCTCAACTTGATTTGCTAACAAGTAAGTATGGGAAGTTGGAAGAAACTCATGAAAAGCTTCTTAGCTCTAATGAGGATCTTCTAGCATCCCATGCTAGGCTAAAGTTAGCTCATGAGGCGGTCACTATGAAGGTAACATCTTGTGAGCCTCTTGAGGACACTAGCACAACGTCTACTACTAATGCTTTATTGCAATGTGCTAGTACTAGTAATTCTACATCACATACTATTGCTAAATCTTGTGATGAATTACACTCCTTGCCTTGTTGCTCTAACAATGTAGCACCTACTTCCTCTAGTATGTGTGTTGAAACTAACCATGTAGAGGAACTCAAAGAGCTCAAGGCACAAGTCACTTCTTTGAAGAAAGACTTGAAGAAGTGTCATGAAGGTAAGTCCACCCTCGACAACATGTTGAGAGTGCAACAACTTCCTCATGACAAGAGTGGACTTGGATTCAACTCCAATAACAAGAACAAGTCCAATGTCAAGTTGAAGCACAAGTTCATCAAGAAGAAGGGCCAAGAACAAGTTAGTGATTCGGCCAAGATTGTGTGCTTCAAGTGCAAGGTTGAAGGGCACCATGTTAGATCTTGCCCATTGAAGAAGAAGCCTCTGAGCAAGAAGCAACAAGGGAAGCTACCTCAAGTCCAAACTCAAGCTTCCCAAGTTGAAGAACCTCCCCTTCCCAAGAAGAAAGGTAAAAGCCGACTTTGCTACAATTGTCGGGGGAAGGATCACTTTGCTTCTTCATGCACTCACGGTACCTTATCCAACCCCACTATAATTGATCATGTTCATTCTCTTAGGAAGGATAAGGTTGGCAATGTGTTTGCCAAATCTGTTGGTACTCAAAATGGTGTCAAGAAAAGAACCATTTGGGTTGCCAAGCCTATTGTGACTAACCTCTTAGGACCCAACTTGGTTGGGGACCAACAAGCTAAAACTTGATCAATAGGTGTTCGTGGAGGACATTGGAGACTTGACTACATCATGAAGAATTAAGGGATCTTCATCATCCATATTATCTCAAGTCAAGTCAAGTGGATTATATTGTCTTAGCATATATCCAATGCTCCTCCTTGCGGTAACTTGTATTTAATTCATATATATATATTGAAAGTTATTTGCACCCTTGCATGTGTTTGGTTTTGTACCTTACTTGTGTTTGTATGTGATGTGCACTCTACTTACTTATGTTGAGTAATCAAGCTTGTGTATGTTGGTTTGCACACCATGTATGTTTTGAGCCTCTTGTCTATTTGCTTTCATCTTAATTGGCTCTTATAAGGATATTAATGGACTATCCCATTTTGGGGGAGTGATGTGCTTTTTGGTAACTCACTATCCTAAAATGTGTATTCATGAGGACTACCACTTAGTGGTGATATATCAATGTTATCTACTCTCTTTGTGGTACGTCTCACTCATGAGAAATTCAATTTCTAATGTCCATTAATTATCTCTTAGATTTCGTTTGCCTCTTGTTAAAAAAAAATGGATTATCACATTATGGGGGAGTAATAAGCTATGTGCATATTACAAGCCTAGAAAATGTGAAGATGTGAGGTAGTGTCACCTAGAGTTGATATTTTGATTATCTTGTTCCTAGGTGGCATGGTACTCAAACAAGTTCCATATTTGCTTAAATGCTTTTTGTTCACCCATCTTTTGGTATCTTGTTTGTGAGAGAGTTTCTTGATACTTAGTATGATCATCGATTATTTGAAGCCATCAAGAATCTCTAAATAAGCATGTTTTTCAATTCTTTTATTTTGCCACATGCTTATGTTTTGTGAATATGATCTTGAATACATATATGTCATGTACCACCGAGAACTATCTCCATACAATCATTGTCCTTGACAAGTGATAATTTTATTTGTGGTAAATTTATTGATCATCTTCACATTGGCTATTGTTCCTAAATTGTCTTATTTTATCGTCAAATCTTGTTTTGGTCTAACCACCCTTTTGTCATTTACCTTTGGATCGTTTGTTGCTCTACTCATAATTTGTGGTGTGCTTTCTTGAGTTAGGAAAAGCAAGGATCCCATTCTTGTGCATTTACACTCAAAAAGTCTTAATTCTAAGTAATGCACTATTCTTGGGGAAGCTATCCTACATTGAGTAGATCATCATCCTTTTATTTGATATCGGGTCTTATTGATTTTCTTGAACTTTGTGTTCAAAAAGATATATGGAGGGTAATGATCCCACTCGTGTGCATTTTGTATTTACATACAAGATCTTAAAAATGCACTAATCATGGGGAAGCTACTCTATACTCTTTAGAACACCATTCTTTAAAATTGGTTTGGTATCTTATTGCTCTTCTTGAACATGACTAATGTTTTAACAATGTATATGGAGAGTGATGATCTCATTTGTGTGCATTTTGTATTCATATACAAGATCATAAAGAATGCACGAATCTTGGGGGAGCAATCCTATATGCTTTATAACATTAGTTATCTTCAATTGGTATTTGATCCCGATGACATGTCTCTTTGAAAGACAAACATTTTTTCGTCTTGGTACTTTGTGCCATCATGAAAAGTGTAGAGGGCTTGGTTATTTGTTGGAACCTTACTCTTCTTTGTGGAGTTGGCTATCTCATCCCATGGTCCTTAGTCTACCTTCTTGGATGAGATAAACCTTCGAGCATGTTTGTTTAATTTATTTCTTATGCTCATTGGTTTAGCCTTGACCTTGTTTTCATTTGATATCTTTTCAAATTGGTTTCTCCAATCATATGTTGATTTGAGTGTTTGATATAATGTGGACAAATCTTTCTCTTGCCACACTCATGTGTAGCTTCTTGATTTAATTGGTGTTTTGTCCAAATTGTATCTCATTTGGTTCTTGAAAGTTTTGTGCATGCATAATTACTATTTGTATATCTTGTGGCATGCTTACTTTCCTTGATCCAATATATAGGATAAACTCCATCAAATCCTAAATGGCTAAAATGTGCATGAAATTCTATTTCATATCAATATGCACATATTTATGTGGAGTTTGTCCTATGTATTGTAGTTGGTCTAACTACTTTGGACTCAATTAGTTTGGGTACCATAGTGTACTTGACTTGTTTTAGGTACATGGGAGATGCATTGGAAGCTTGTCTCATATTAAAGAAGATGTCTTCACCATGTGCTTCTTGGAGCCAAGCTTGGATGATTGTGAACTCTCATCTTCTACACCGTCAATGCTATCTCGGTAACAAGTATCTAACTCATGCATATAGTTCTAGCTCTCAAACCTTGTGTAGGTTGCTCTTTGGCATGAGTATCTCTAAGTTGCATTTGATATGGTTTTTGCAAAGTTCCTTTCAAAACATCTTCATTGCAAATGTGAGTAAGCCGGGATGATTACACATCAAGGGGAATATATATAATCATTTTCATGATTCACCGATCCCCAATATGTTAATCTAGCAAATCTTCTTCAAAGTCTCTCATGTGCAATATTGATGAATTCTCAAAATCATTTGCCTTATGTGATATTTGTTATCTTTCTCGAAGCATCTCAACTATCACTTATCCTATGTGGGTATTTGTGATGCTTTGAGAATTTGGTGTTGGAAGTTCATCTATACCCTCTAAGAATAATTTGAGCTATGTGCTTTGCTTTTAAGCAAAAATCTTATCGGTGTATTTATGACTTCCTCGTGGATACCATGTGCTTTACCGTGTACCTACATTGTGTGTGCATGTTTCTTTGTGGACTTAGTGTCTACTTAGAAACTTATACACATGAGTGTAGTTACATCTTTAATTGGTATTCAAAATCTTTAGTGATCACCTTTTATTACTTTCTTGATTCTTTGGTGATCTCTAAAAGGCACAAGCTTTGTTTTTCTATTGGTATCACATTGCCTCTTAATAAGCTTGTGATCCTATTTGATGTATCCTCTTTGGTGTGCTTGTATGCGAAATACATGATATGCACTATGTGCCTCATATTTTGAAAGACTATAGTGATGCCTTGGCTCATCCTTGTTTTAGTCTCCTAAAATGTATTTCCATGTCACACCCATCCTTTCTTGTTTGAGCAAGTCTTCATTTATCACTTCTTTCTCTTGTTGCTCAACATTTGTCTGTGTTCAAAATTATCTAGGAGGAAGTGAGGATTCCATGTTATGCACACTATATTGAAATACAAATCTTTCATTGTGCATGTACCTTGGGGAGTTCCCTCTTTATTTTTAGAACACTTGGTTGATCTTATCATAATATCTTCTTGTGCCCAATTGTTTTTCTTGGATCCTTTGATTGCTTGCTTCTTTGTGAATGCATCTTTTCTTTTGCAATTGGTATCCTTCTAGTGGATTTCAATTGTTATCTTTCTTGTGCAATCGTTGGATCCTCAATATAGTTTGATCCCCTCCATCTATTCGTCATTGGATATGTGCATTTGATTTCACTCACATTATGAGAAATGCACACTTTATGAAGGAGATCTTATTATGTTGTCCTTCTAAATCTTTTCGCCCATTTCGGCAATCGTTGCCAATGGGGGAGAAGTTTTGGAGGGTTGTATGGAATTGGCTTTGTACTTTGCTATATTGGCCTTTGCATTCGTTGCTTGGTTTTATATATAGTGGAAACTCCACCATCGGTAATGGTTGACAATATATGCAATGAATTCATGTTCATACACACGTGCATAAATTATGGGGGAGTTTGCACTATATATGTGGATGGACTAACATCACATACCTTTGTAGTATTTGATGTTAGTACAACCACTCTTGTTCGTTAAATTCCATATTATTAACCCTCTCAAAAGAGATTGTCATCAATTACCAAAATGGGGGAGATTGAAAGAGCATTTTCCCTCATGTGTGGTTTTGGTAATTAAATGACAATCTCTATGGACTAATGTTTGCATTGAGATATCTTATAGATCGTGTCCATGAGAATAGTGGAGTTCATGTGTTGAACTCTTGAAGCTCATGTGTTGAGTGAAGCTTATTGCAAGTATGTCTTGAAGATTCAAGACATCATCTTAGTGAAGAAAAGATGAGTTGTGCAAGACCAAGAGAAGCTTTCTCGAAAAGATCCTATGCTTGGAGCTTGCTATGGATACACGAAGACGAAGCTTAGCGAGACTCTCCCATTGTGAGCATGGGGGGAGTATTTCATCAAGCATGTGCTTGGACGCGCAATCAAGAAAGATGAACCACTTGAAGAGATCAAGACAGTCATCATCCAACTCAAGTGGATTGCTCAAGGCAAAGGTATGATCTTGATAGGGCTATAGGATAGATAGGCGTACTATCAAGAGGGGCTCTCGAGTGAGTAACTTGATCGCATCTTTGTGGAGAGCTCAAACCTTTGCATAGTTGGCATATCATATTTCTTGGTTCTTATTTGGCTCTTATCCATGTGAGGAATTAGAGCTTGGTTCATCTTCATGCCAAGCGCTAGCTCATCCAATTCGGGATTTCATTCGTTCATCTTGTTGTGTTTTGGATGTTGGGTGTTGGTGCTTGTCGTGTTCCTCATGACAAGCCCAAGTGCTTCGAAAACGGTTTTACGTTGGCAAACTTCTTGCGTTTTCGGTGGCGGAAATATTGCCGGTTCGACCATGAGGAAAGTCCCACACCTTGCCATGTGTGGTGACTTTGCTCTATTTATGGGATGCAATATTTCCACTTTTTGTAGCCCTGTGCTCGTCGCTATCTTTCCAACAAAGTTGGTTTCACCTCATTCGGAGTTCATTTGCAAAAGTTATAGCGGTTTTAGTTTGGCTGTTCTGAACCGGATTATTGGGACCGGATATTTCGTTCCACCGGAATTTCCGGTTCCCCAACTCGTCCAAGAAATCGGCTAAGGAAAGAAGGAAAAGAGGTGCTGGACTCAACCGGAAATTGTGGTCGGATATTTCGATGACCCGGAATTTCCGAGTTGCCCTCAAAGAGCCTCGCGTAAACGGCTAAGGAAAGAATTGTTTTCGGCACTGACTCCAACCGGAAATTTAGCTCGGAGATTTTCTTTGACCGGATATTCCGGGTGACCGGAATTTCCGAGTCTCACTTATACCGGAATTTCCGAGTTGCCCTCAAAGAGCCTCGCGGAAACGGCTAAGGAATAGTTTGGTTTTGGTTCTGACTCCAGCCGGAATTTCAGCTCGGAAATTTCATGGACTCGGAATTTCCGGTTGACCGGAATTTCCGAGTCTCACTTATACCGGAATTTCCGAGTTTCGAAACAGCCAACGGCTATATTTCCTGGAGAGCTATAAATAGCCCTCCCCTTCTTCTTCCTCAGCACATCCAAGGCAGCACGACTTTCCCCTCTCTCCTACTCCATTGTTGACCTTGGAAAGCTCACTTCCCTCTCAATCCCTCCATAGTTTCTTGCATATTCTTTAGGGAAAGTTGAGAGGAGATCTAGATCTACAATCCTACCAATCCATCTCTCCTCTAAGTGAGGGGAACCTAGTGGATCTAGATCTTGGAGTTCCTTTGTGGTTCTTCTCTTTGTTCTTCCTCTCTTCTCCCCCCATAAGCATTAGTTGCTTTTGGTGGGATTTGGGAGTGAAGGATTTGACTCCTTTGTGGTTTCCTTTGTTCTTCCTCTCTTATTCCCCCATAAACATTTGTTGTTTTGTTGGAATTTGAGAGTGAAGGACTTGAGCACTTCGTGTGCTCTTGCCATTGCATTTGCATCGGTTTGAGCCCTCCACGAGGATTCGTGGTGGTGTTACTTGTGAGCTTGTTACTCTTGGGTCATTGGACCCTAGACGCCTTTTGTGGCCGGCCTTTGGTGGCCAAGACCTTTTGTGGTCAAGACCTTTTGTGGTCACTTGAGAGCCCCCAATTAAGTTGTGGGTGTGTGCCTCAAGACTTGGGAGCCCCCAATTAAGTTGTGGGTGTGTGCCTCAAGATTGTTGTAAGGGATTCGATCTCCGCCCAAAAGGGGATCAATAGTGGAAGGTGAACTCGCAACCTTTTGTGGTTGAGTTCATCCGGAGAAGAAGGTGAGCCTTGGTGGCGTTGCGGCTAACCTGTTGTGGTTGCGCACACCTCTCCAACGAGACGTACACCCTTTGGGTGGAACTCGGGAATACATCCTCATCTCCGCGTGCCTCGGTTATTTCTATACCCGAGCTCTTTACTTATGCACTTTACATTGTGATAGCCTTCGTGCTTGAAGTCATATATCTTGCTATCACCTTGTTACTTGTATTGCTTAGCATAAGTTGTTGGTGCACATAGGTGAGCCTAGTATTTATATCTAGGTTGTATGCTTGTTAAAGTAAACCACTAGTTTTATTCCGCCTTTATCAAGCATACCGGAATTTCCGGTCCATCTAGGCTCGGAAATTCCGTCTCCCCGGAATTTCCGGTCCATCTAGGCTCGGAAATTCCGGCTCCCCGGAAAAAGTTTTAAATCGCCTATTCACCCCCCCCCCCCCTCTAGGCGACGTCTATCCGTTCAGGAGTCCAGATTGCACTTGAACGTGGTCTGCAAGATGTTGTGATTGAAACTGATGCTAAGCAATTGGTGGACATTTGGAAGTCCTCTAATTTTGAGCGTTCTGAGGTAGCTTCGGTTTTAACTAAGATACGAGAGCTAGCTGGGAATTTCACCACCTTTTCTTTAAATTTTATTCCTAGAGTAGCTAATGAATTGGCTCACCTGTGTGCCAAACAGTGTAGCCCTGATAGAAGAAGATGCCTCTGGCTAAACTTTATACCTACCTCCCTTGATGCCTGTATCAAGAAGGATTGTAACCCAGGGTGATGCAGCAGGTTTCTGACGCGCTCTTTTCCTTACCAGGGTACCTAAGGGGACTGGAAGGTTTTTAACGAGGCGGCCTGTTTGCTTAATATATTGCTGTTTATTCAAAAAGACACAATTGTACCTCATTTAGATAATCAATTATACCCAACTTTTGAATAATCACTCTTTTGTGTACGAAAGTTGGGCCTGTCAATATATTTGTACTGTTGTACACCGTATCTATCAATTCTTTTTGACGGGCGGGCACGGAAACGGGCTATGAAGCTATAGTTGACGTAAGAAGGGAAATTTCATCACATGCGCTGAATGCCTGAATCGTGCCATCCCACGATCCACTCATGACGGCCATACAGCTAGAAAATACATAAGCTCTTTATCGAAAAAAGGAAAATACAGAAGCTAGCCCATGTCGTGAACAAGTCTCACGCTGCATGGCCCTTTTATTAAGGTAGGAAATAATTAAGCAAACAACTAGAAAATGAGAATACATGCACAACACATGCATCTTCAAAGCAACAGGATTCTTCATGTGCTTGTCTCCTCCTCCGCTGCCCGGTCGAGCTTGCCCGTCAATGCGCCGCCGTCCAGGAGGCTGCCAAACATGGCAGCCTCGAACAGGTAGTTCACTTGCCATGCGTGGTGGCAAGCATGGGCGAGGAGCCACGCCATTTCGTGGACGAGGCCCTTGGAGAAGAGCTGGGCCATCTGCAGGCGCGAGGTTTCGGCGAGGTGCTGCTCACGCTGCTCGTCCACCTGGCCCAGCCGGACGTACTCCAGGGGGCCGGTGACGATGGACCACCAGAGAGCGCCGAGCAGGTCATGGTGGTCGTCCTGGCGGCGCTGGCGGCGGTCTAGGAGGAAGCGGCGCACGTGGTTGCAGGTCTCCTCGCCGCCGTCGCAGGCGTACTCGGGGTCGAGTGGCCTGCTGAAGCCGGTGGTGCGGAAGTCGGCGTCGAAGACCTCGTCGAAGTCGCCCTCGCGCTGGGGCCGCGCCGGCGACTTGCGAGCCTTGGGCCATCCCAGGAGCGCCCGGCGGAGGAACATGTGCCGGTCGTTTTGGGTGTGCCACGTCGACGCCGTGGCGCACATCCGGACCACCGGCTCGTGCCACCTCTGGGTGAACATCCGCGCGCACGTGGCGGCGTACGCGTCGTAGATGGCCCGCAGCGCCGGCTCGCTCACGACGCCCGGGCCGGCGATGTCGGCCACGTTCAGGAACGAGTTTATCACCTCCGAGCTGACAAGGTCGCACCCCACGTCGACGACGTCAGTGGCGGGCTTGCTGAAGACGAGGTCGCTCATGACGGCGCCGGGGTCGAAGCCCCGTGCCGTGGCCTCGGTGCCCATGCCGAGGATGCTGCTATCAGCAAAAAGGATGACCTGGGCGGCGTGGCGGTCCAGTTGCGCGGAGCGGTCCTTGAGGAGCGTCCCGTGCGCCGCCTCCAGAGCGATCTTGGCCTGGATGTAGGACGCGCCGGCTTCGCCGACCTCGCGTCGTTCCCGGCCGCCGGGGGTGCGCAGCGCCCGGTCGTCGACGAGCGCGTCGTGGAACAGCCGGTGGAATGAGGGAAACACGTGGTTGTACCCGTGCTCGTAGTAAAAGGCCATGTCGGTCACGTAGTTGGAGAAGAGGGTGCGCACGTCGGCGGCGCCAATGAGGAAGTTCGCCATGCCGCACCCGAACAGGGCGTCGTTGGTCGTCATGGCCTCAGGCCAGTCGGCGGCACCGAGCACGGCGAGCACCTTCGGCGAGGCTTGGTTCAGCCCCTTACCCTTGGGGGGCAGCACGTTGCCCATTGCATGCTGCGTGCTTTTCCACAGCGCGAGCTCTGGCGACAGCCGCAGTTGCACCACCCTGCAGGTCCGCCGCGCATCTTCCCTGCCGATGCTAGCAAACAGCTCCGCCACCATGTCTTCCGCCTGGCGAGAAAGCCTTTGAAAATCTGCCACGGCTCCCTTACCGATCAAGGCCCTCGCCTCCGAGTAGCCCGCGTGTATGGGAAAGCCTCCCATGGGATCCTCGCCCCAGAAATATGGAGACATTCTAGGTGCCGGCAGTTCGCCCTTGACCTCAATGTTGAGGCCATGGAGAGAGCAGCCACCCCATGTCAAATCGTCGGCACCCCGGCGGCGAGATGTCGACATCGTCCTCTTGAAGAAACTGTGAGTTGAGAGAAACGGAAATGCATTACCACATCTATGTTGAGCCGCGTCGCTTATCTGGGACGTCCATTTCCCATCCGACGATCGTTACGTTTGTTTTGCAAAAGCAATGCACCATCCCGCTTCTCATTGTATTCCTCGGCTTATATAGTACACGAGGAGATGCCAATAGTTGAGGAAGTGGTGACGTCCAGGTGAAAATGCCATTGCGCCATCACTGTGCCACGTCCTCTGACAATATACTACTCCCTCCGGCTATAAAAAGATGTCTCGCCTGTATTCAAATTTGTATGTTACACACTCAAGTATGTCCAGATACATCCAAATTTATACAAAATTGAGACATCCTTTAATAGACAGATGGAGTAGTACCCTGGTTCCAGCCGCAGGGGGCGGTCAAGGTAGAGGGAAAATAATTTTGTAGGAGCCGGTCTATACATTTATCCGCGTGCACCAACTCTTACAATTGACACATGTCCAAAAAAGAATAATTATAAAACCTGGATATCTACTTTTAGATCTAAATTACTAGACTTGCCACGTGTTAATTGTTGGAGTTGGTCAAGGTGATGAATTTGTAGACCGGGGGCCGCCGCCCTGACTTATTTTTTTGACAAAAACATACATATGCATTGGATTTTTAAAAATAATTTGAATGGTCGTACATCATAAACATATTCCTTATGAGAAACTTATGGCAAAGTCATGCGTATTTATTAAATATACGCAAAATCGACTTCAAATTGAAAACAACTACTGGATTTAGTCAGATAAAAAACCATCTCTTTTTGTTATCAATATTTGATTATCAAGGTAACAAAACCTGAATCTTAATAATGTTGATGTAGCTTCACAAAAGAAAAGGTAAAGAAATAAAAGGGTATAAAAAGAGAGAAAATTGGTGGGAAATAATCTCAGGCGGAGGAAGCAGTAGGAAATGTATATAAAAGTAACATAATAATGTTTGTCGAGCGTCCTATACACGACGATCGACAAATTAAAAAAATAGATGTTAAAAAGTAGATTTCGGAAGTGCATTCAGCCAATAACCAGAGGTCGATGAAGATTCAACCTTTGGTGTGGATTTCTGAGGCCAAACCGGACGGCGATCTAGCTATTGTAACAACACACCCAAATGATATACGTAGGCCTACCATATGATATGTTGTCATTAGGAAAAGACCTGCCACCTAACCATATGATCCCGACCATACAAGACCATCTCAATAGTGCACAGAGCATGCTCACAATACAAAGACCATCTCAATAGTGCCCAGAGCATTCTCACAGGAACGGCATGTAGAAACGACGGCAATTTGCCAGCCACCAACGAGCCTGAAAATTTAGCACGTTATTATAAATGGAAGCTTTAATTTGTTGATTGTTTTTTGGCGGTAGCGACGCCACCACTAGTGGGATGGCCACTTGCAACTCTGCCACGCCCAACGTGTTGGTTACCGGTTAGTTACCGATCGGTAACCGAGTTCCCCAAGCACATGTGGTTAAAGTTTCCGATTTTTTTTTTAAAATTGACTGCTTAGAATTTGGTGCAATGCATAGTCTATATAATGAAAGCTCGAAGACATGGCGTGGTGGCTGTGACACGCCGTTCTCTCCATGAGGTGCTTCGAATTCCCGACTCGTTTCAACTTTTTGAGTATTGTTTTCTCTGTGTAAAGTTAAATTGGCAATTCCGGTTGACGATGCTCTAATGATTTGGGTTCATGTTTTTTGTGACCATCAATCCTCTAACATCAATACATCATTAATCAGTAAGGTTGTAACGTAGGTTTGGTTGTAAGTAAAGGGATTGTGGTTCCTACCAGCTGCTCATCGCAAGAAGAGTTGCAGCCTTTGCTTGGAGCATGATTAGACAAGATCTGGTCGGTGTATTCATGGAGCCAAAAAACCATCACATGGGCCGGTGTCAGCGCATTCATTCATGACACTAGGCCCTGGCCAACGACGGCCTTCGCGGTGCCAGAGGAGTTGGGCCAGGCACGGATGTGTCGTGCGCAGATTGGAGCGGCCCATTACAACGCAATACACATGGACACAAGTATTTTAGAGCAGCATTATAATTGATTGGATATCTGGTACTACCTGATTTATTCTCGATCTCAGAACCATTACTTAGCCTTCAGTTCTTACATTGTTTCTTGAACACGTGAACATGGACATAATACTTTCCTTACCATCTCTTGCATTTGAGCCTCAGTTTGGATAACTTTCTTGCACGAACACGAGTAGTTAATTTTCCTTATGTTGATTATTGTGCAGGAAAAAAACGTTGTCACAATTTTCAGCGTGCCAAACTACTGTTAACGTTGTGGAAATATGGCCGTGATTCTTGAAATTGGCGAGAACATGGATCGAAACATCCTCCAATTCCATCCAGCACCGCGGCAAATTGAGTCGGACACGACGCGTAAGACCCCCGGATACTTTTTGTAATCGTGGTGTTGACTCTTTTTAACCCATTGCCGTCAGTATTCGTCTTGTCCGCAGCAGTGTCTGCATCTATAGATCTATGTCCTTAAAGGGGTTTCCTTGAGCCGAGTTGTGTACCCCTCTCATTCTTTTGTTTGGACATTTTGATTGTCGCTTCTCAGGACCTCATAGGGCATGTTAAAGTATATTGCATTGCTATTTTTTTGTATCTCTACTTTATATTATTTATGAGACAGAGAATGGAAGTTGCAATAGAATCGTCTTGCAACATATTTCTTGCTCTTCTAGAGAGATTTTTTGATCTGGAGAGAATTTTCGAGATAGAGAAGGGCTAAGATTTTTTACTCTCCAAACGGAGGCAAATGTTTTGCCTCATCTGGAGAGATTTTCTGATTAATTAGCGAAAATCGGGATTAAACACTTGTAAATACCCTCGACGCTCGGATAATGAGGGTACGCCACTAACACAAGCTGTACATACCACTAAAAAGAGTCATAGTCTGAGATTGCTAATCAGTGCCATATTGTCATAACTCCATGAGCCAGAGAGACTAGCGATAAAAACCAGTGTCTTATAAACTAAAGCCATGATTAGAATTATTAAACTAAAACCACGACAAGAATTATTAAATAGATGGAGTACTTATTTGGGTTAATTGGATAAATGGCACTGCAATATATGTCAAATTAAAAAAATGTCACTACAATTTTCAACTAAAACTGCCACTCTAATTTCAATTACATCTATAGATGCCACCGAAGCCATTTTAGCTCACTTTTGGTCAGAACTTTGACAAATTTCCACTGCAATTTCCGATTTTTGGCCAAAAAAATGAAGAAACCATGATAAATATTTGACAATGTTTTGACCAAAACTGAGCTAAAATGGTTGGACCGACATAGATGTATTCAAGATCTGGGGTGACATCTTTCAAAAGTTCAAAATTTCAGTGGTGTTTCTATTTGGCATGAATTTAAGTGGCATTTATCCAATTAACACTTCATTGCGGTTGTTCGAACAAAAAAACAATGGCATTTGGCACTTCATCACTCACAACTCACTAGGCTCAAGCCTCAAGCCCTCACCTCAGAAACTGCTCTAAAAAAATGTTCGAGACATTGCGGCGGCGGCAGTCACCGCTATGGAGATGGAGGCGGCGGTTCCTCTCCCCAAGAAGAGGAGATCAGAGGCACCCGGAAGCAGCGAACCGGAGGAAATCTCGAGCCATGAGCCGCCGGCGGCGGCAGCAGACTCCCACATCCAACAACCACCGGCCGGAGCTGGAGGAGCAGAGGAAGGCGCCGACCGCATCAGCGCACTCCCCGACGCCGTCCTCGGCGACATCATCTCCCTCCTCCCTACCAGGGAGGGCGCCCGCACCCAAACCCTCGCCTCCCGGTGGCGCCAGCTCTGGCGCCTCGACTGCGGCGACCTCCCTGCCCAAGGGGACGTTCTGATAGGCCTCATCTCCCAGATCCTCTCCTCCCACGCTGGCTCCGGCCGCCGCTTGCGCATCTCCGCGCGCCACCTCAGCCGCGAACCCGCCACCGTTGATGTCTGGCTCCGGTCTGCTGCCCTCAGCAACCTCAGGAGCTCGAGTTCTGCTGCGCCGCAGACCATCTACCAGTACTGCCGGTGGTGGGTGCGTCCACCTTCCGTCTCTCGTCTACCCTCCGTGTGGCTACACTCAGTCAATGCCGCCTCCCCGACGACATCACCGAGACGCTTTACCTCCCCCAGCTCAAGCAGCTCACGCTTGAAGAGGTCAGCATCTCGGAAGTCTCTCTGCACCGCGTCATCACTAGCTGCGCCGTCCTGGAAGCCATGCTTCTTAACAAGAGCACTGGCTTCAGCTGCATTCGGATCCGCTCCTCAACCCTTAGAGCCATTGGCGTGCGTTTTGAGTACCCAAGAAAAGGAGAGCCCTGGTTTGGGAAAATCATCATTGAGGATGCCCCTTGTCTTGAAAGGTTGATCCAACTTGACTTAATTAGTAGGAGTAGGTTGGATATATCGATAATTTCAGCGCCCAACCTGGAGATCATGGGCTGCCTTGATTATAGAGACTTTAACTTCTCCGACTTTCAGGTAGCTTCCTTTCTTTCTCTACTTGAGGTTTAGTATAGCCTACCTTTTTGTGACCGCACAAATATCATACTATGTCAATGTAATAAGCCCTGATATATTGTTTCATTGTTGATAAAGGGACCGCGTGCTGTGTTCCACACGGTGGTACACACTATCAAGACTTTATCTATCATTGTTTATGCTAACTAGCAAGGTGGCCCTCGCAAATGCGAGGGCATTAATCTTTAGCATGTTGAATATGTTCAAAAAAAGTTGATGCTTTCAAAGATTAAAACAAATGGAATTTTAAATCTACAATTATTTAGCTAGTGTAAACATAATGTTTCGTAAGACATGCCATTTATTTTGAATCACCTTTTTTGTGGGGGCTATTTTGAATCACTTCAGTATGTGGATTGATGAAACTTTGAAAGATAGCATGCCACATATTCTGTCTTTACGTAAGTATTCACACATTTTCAACCTCTTAATCAATAATCAATTTATTCCATGTTCTCTTGCCAATAGTCTTCATAATACCGTTGCACCACCAAATTATCCCCAACCGGTTTATCACCAATTCTGATAGGATTGCCACACTTCCTAATACTATACATAAGTTGTAGGTTTAAAGCTAAAACATGGAAAATAAAGACCTTGATTGTAAGAACACGCACACTTTAATCTTTAAAAAGCATGCCGGCACAAAAAGTTTATTCTGTTGCATTACGGAAACTATATATGAACTCACGAAATCAGCAGCAAAGATACTTTTTACTCCCTCCTTCACAAAATATAATGCGCCTTTTAATTTCGTTGTTCAACGACGTACAACTTTGATCATAATCTGTACTTATAATATGTTCATAAAATTATTATAAATATATATAAAACAAAAAATGTGTCTACACGAATCCAACGGTACCATTTATACATTCTCAGTCTATATATTTTGGTATATATTGATGTTAAGAACTGAGCATAAAAAACCAACATAAAAATAGTGTGCCTTATATTCTGGGATGAGGGAGTATCTTAAACTTTATATCCAAGGAACGTTGTAGTTTTTATTTTATTGTGACAAAAAATTCTGGTGAGTGTACTCTTCTCATTTCAACCCATCGTATAGGCGTTGGTACTTCCACATCAACCCAATGTTAGATACCAACCTAATGTATTGGTATCTCATTTCAGTATTATGTTAGATCCAAATAAAGGCACCTCACACTTGACCTATTTTTAATTTACACCAAGTATGACATTAGGTTACTACTCTACCATCAAGAACAATTACTCTATACCTGCATGATTAGGAAGCGTGTGCCGTAGACGTTGGCGTTGTGTCGTAATAAAAGAAATTTTTAAGCGAGAGGGACTTTATTTTCTTAGACATTGTCACATTGGACTGACCTCAGTGTCATACAAATATTATTCTCGTAAAACCCTAGTCTAAACAATAGTTCTGTCTGTGTGAGAATGTGCTTACGTTTTGGAAGTTCAACAAAATCATATTACCATGTATACGTATGTATACCTCCACCTGATCCCATGTGGACCGTGAATGAAATAACGCCTCTATCTTATGTTCAATTCATTCGCAGAGTGCTGCTTATGACGGTAGGGCAGCAGTGATGCCTGCCAAGATGAAATAACTTAAACTGAAGATCTAATCCTTAATGGTAATATGAACCTATGTAACCTTCCACCTATCAGCAATCCTTAGATTGGCGGCGACAATTGCAAGTTTTTGAACCTATGTAACACTACAATTTGTAACCATGAATTATCATTCAGGCTGGTAAAAAAATAAAGAGCAACACGCAGTTGTTGATGAAGAAGTTTCTTTCAGAATTGTACGTGACGATCAGATTATCGGGTGTGTGCCACGTTCAATCGTTCATGCATGTGGCTGTCCAATATCGTATTGTACGTGTGCTCCTAATCAATTGATCAACAAATCAGCTAGCTAATTATTTTAAACTATCACGTGTGTACGCTTCACTTCAGGTTCTCCATCAGCTTAGACGTCGAAGAAGGCGATGGCCAGGATAGGTTCGCTGCCTATAAGCGTGGCGACAGGTTAGATCGTGCATGCTATTTTTTTCTTTCATAAAGGTCAAACGTATGTACGTGATGTTTGGCCGACTCCTTTGTTTGTACGTGTCAACGTTGTAAATTTCGGTACCGTGCATGGTTACGCAATTAACAATGTTGCATTAAATCTTAACCACCGATTTTAGATCTAACAGTCAATATAATTAAGATGATGTGGCTTAACCTGGTGCCTCTAAAAACTCCCTTATATTGCTTTTAGTATATAATAGATAGCGTGGAGATGGTTCTTAGTTTCATGAGTTTCTTTCCCTGCTTGGAGAAGCTGTATATCGAGGTAACTGTGCATTTGTAGCATTAACTGCTAAGCTACTCTTCATATCCCTAACTTACATATCTTTCTGTATTCAGCAATGTGATAGCGCAAAAAAGACTCCCTGGCGTCGTAAACACAAGAGTCAGATCAGAAGCCTTGACATCCGCCTCAAGAAAATAGTGTTGAATAACTATAAGGGCAACATGAGAGATGTTAACTTTGCCATGTTCTTTGTCTTGAATGCTAAAGTGCTAGAGTTATTTAGATTTAAGGTTCTTTGCGGCTGCAGTAACGACTTCATTGCAAGCCAGCGGAGGTTGCTTCAGCTGGGGAAGAGGGCATCCAGAGGTGCTCGGTTTAAATTCTCAAGGGTTACATTTCATCGCAAACTAGACGATCTCAACCATGTGCAAGATTTGTATGTAGCTGATCCTCTTGAATGTTGACGTTGATACTGGTCTGTAGCTGATCCCCTTGAATGTTGACGTTGATACTGGCATCGATGTTTAGGAATCATTATTTTTTATCACATTCTGTGTTCTATCCATACTTCATTAGGCCTTCTTTCTATTGCTTTGAAGTTTCTGATGTCCTGGAACATTATGATATTTAAACCAACTATGTAGAATCTCAAAAGAACATGGACACATTTAATATTTGTTCCTAGGCAAGGTCTCTGTGTGCAAAGTTTGAATTCATTCTTTTACTTTCAGTATTTGTCAGGTTGCAAGGATTACGAGTCAATGAGTCACAACTTGTCGCTAGGGTACCTACAAGTAGACAAGTCGCGCGACTAGTCACGACTACTCGAGGTTTTTGGTTTGTCGTTGGGGTACCGACAAGTAGACTAGTCGAGCGACTAGTCTTGACTTGTCAAGAGACACATATCATTGTTAGGTTGTGCACCTAACTTTTTACATCCTGTGTGTCCTCTAAAGCTCCGCCACTACATCCTAAAACATTTTTTATTTGAATGTTTCAAGAACAGGAACTTCACTTTGTCCCTACACTTGGTCATCTTATTTAGTATTTACACCAGGTGGTTCTTTTACATGAGGTGAAGATGAGATTGCATCTAGGAGTATCATTTTACCTGGAGAGCATGAAGGCCATCTAGCCTTAACTGGAGATATGGCATGGCTCGGACGGTTGGAGCATAAAATGTTGTCATTGTTAGCTTTCTTGTAACCTTGTGTTCTTCATCTGCTCCTCTCCTCTTTGTGACTTTGTCCTTTCAGCTACACCCTTAGGTCAGCAGCCTTCCTGAAGCAATAATGCACATGATTTTCTAGCAATTCCTTGCTTTAATACAAATGCACTGAATCAATGTTTCATGTTTGCATGGTATCCTAATAGCTGCCACCCATTGAATCACAAGTTGAGGCATTCAAGCCAACTTGAAGATTTGTTCTGACAGAGCAGTGAACTTCAAATATGTGGAACCCAAGTCTGGACTGTATGGAAGCAACGGCCTCGTCAGTCACGA
This sequence comes from Poa annua, assembly GCA_026929855.1. NCBI lineage: Eukaryota > Viridiplantae > Streptophyta > Magnoliopsida > Poales > Poaceae > Poa > Poa annua. The sequence continues at coordinate 93,648,795 of CM049437.1, forward strand.
TCAAGGAGCCGCAGGGCTCAGACATCATGCCTGTGTTATTTGCCATTCATTAGACCTTCCTGCACCAGGAAAATTCGCTTCAAATCATGTCTGAAGACAACAATTATGACCCAAACTGCAACTATGGATCCGGCCACCACAGAAATGCGTCAAAGCACAACAGTTTTCTCAGATCAATCAAACTCGGGAACATAGCCGTTGCTATGTTTGAACTTATGTGACTCAAACTGCAACTGCTGTAACATCACCTGGCTCAGCAAACTGTCATTTTACTGTTTTGTGACCATTTGAATAGATGTTTGGTGTTACTGTTACCAATGATATGCGTAGGTAACTAGTCAACCGTAGAAATTGCATGCTATGACCACTCAATTATCCATACTGGAGCCTCTAATGGCTTGTTTACATGAAGGCACCTCTTGAAGTACAATTAAGCTTGGGGCTGTTGAGAAGGTACTGAGCAATTGCTTGAATCCATCAACGTGTTCTTTTTATTGTTGACAGCAACTTGTTGCTCCTGTTAGCAAACACATAGACAGTGCTAACAGGCTTGACTATCAGGTTGGCTATTTTCCTTTGATGTATTTCGTGATTCCTATTTCACTAAAAGAGCTTCTGGTAGCTGATTTCATCCTTCTGTAGATCATTTGAAGAGTACGTATCACTTGAACAAATCGTGAGAAAATTTGAAGAAACGCCTGGAATGAGAATACTGGCACAATACTCGGCATGCAGTTTTACTTTTCGTTTTGCATAGCTAATTTATCTGTATATTGTTGTTGATGTACATTCAGCAGTATTTTTCCCCACATCCTCTTCTAAGAAGCAACAAATATAAATCGAGCTCATTTTACTGTCCTCAGTCATACACATTTGACGGAAAAATGCAGTTTGGCCTGCTTTTTCATTAATCAGAAGAGTAGTACAAGATGTACACGAACTAGTAAAAAGAAAAAGAAAAGAAAACTGGAACTAGAACTAGAACTAAAAGGCGACCAGCTTAGTCTGGCTCGCGTGGTCTGTGTAGCAAATCCGCCACTCTTGGTTTGCCTGCGTCTTTCCAGAGGATGGCTTCATTAAGAATGCAAGAGTGCATCCGATCAAGAGATGCGGCTGTGTTATTGAAGATCCTGGAATTGCGTTCTTTCCAAAGTGTCCACCAGGTGAGCTGCACTAGTGATACCCAGGCTTTCTTCAGCACCTGAGGCTGCGACTTTCTGGTCGAGTTGATCCAGACTTGTAAGCTGGTAGTTGAGGCTGCTGGTGCAAATGTTACTGGCATGGCTACCGTTGCAAGCAGCTTCTTCCAAAGCCTGATGGCAACGGGGAAGGTGGCAAGCAGGTGCAGCGCGGTCTCCAGCTCGCTCAAACAGAGCACGCAAGCCGCATTGTGTGGCCAGCGCTTTTTGGCTAGGCAGTCAGCAGTATTGCACTTTCCACGGATAGCCAGCCAGCTGAAGATCCGGCATTTTAGCGGTGCCTCGCTGTTCCAGACGAGCTCTTGGAAGTTGAATCTCGTGGAGCCCTCAAACTGCAGTTCATACGCAGAGGCAGCAGAGTACTGTCCATTTGTTGTGCAGCGCCAAGTGACACTGTCCGGTACGTCCTCAGCTAACCTTATGTTCTCGACTAGGTTTTTTTTAGAAAAGGGCGCCCCAGCCTCTGCATCGATCTGATGCATGCGGCTTTTATTTTATTAATTTCAAATTCAGATATCCTTACATCGGAATTACATCAAGGATCACAAAGAGTGGCTACATGAATCAACCACTTAAAAAAGGACAACAAGAAATGACTCTGCATCAACATGTTATCCTCAACTCAGACCGCCAGCTGCACTGGGAAAATAGATCCGACGCGACCGATTCCAGGCGGCTGCACCCAAAATCCATTGCGCCTCGCTTCTCCATTGACTGTAGGAAGGACCACGTACGGATCCAATGAGTAGCCAACGGGATAACCTGCATAAAAGAAGTTTTCTTTGATGTTCTCGACTAGGTTATGTAGAATAATGAATTGGTGTAAGGCGTGAGCTGAGATGCCCCTCTTGAAGTGGCGCATCCACTTTACTTCATGCAGAGCTTGCGCCACCGTCAGATTTCTCATGGTGCAGAAGCCAAAAAGTTCAGGCAACAACTTCTCGAAGGCTCGTCCGTCTAGCCATGGATCCTTCCAGAACAGGAGCCTCTGCCCGTTCCCTAGGTTGAATTTGGCGGCCGTGTTGAACAGGCTACGAGCTCGGGTGTCGATGGAGATCGGCATATCTGACCACGGCTTGCTAGGCTCTGTCCATGCCTGCCAGAGCCCGCGCACACGCAAAGCAATAGCCTTTCGGCCAAGATCAGTGATCCCCAGCCCACCGTAGTCAAGAGGCCGGCACAAGGCTGCCCAAGAGACAAGGCAGTGTCCTCCCGGTGCAAGCTCATCATTGTTCCATAAGAAACCGCGGCGCAGTTTGTCCACTGCCTTGATCAACCAGACAGGCGGATCGATGATGGATATGCCGTTTTAAGCTTCTTAAGTTACCAAAGATATACTAGGCTCAAGGGATTACAACTGCGGAAAGTAGATGCTGAAGAATGATGAACGTTAAGCAGCTTGTCTAAATGTCAGGTCCAAACTAGTTTGCAGTGGACTGTTGATCAATTTCAAACATAGTCAGAGAAGGCTAACACAGGGACTCAGAAATAGATCTAGCTAGGGTTTGCTTCACACTGAAGATAAGGCCAGTTACATCCAAAAGCAAAAATAAACAAAGTAGAGAGAGGCAGCTGCTAGGCATGACAGTACTACACATAGTAATTAAATAGAGACCGTAGGATGGGGACTGCACGGCTGGATGTGAGAGTATTAGCACGAAGCAGCAAGTGAGGATCACATCGGTTGGTGCTTTGTCCCAGATGATCTTCACGGTCCATGCATATTGACGGAAAAGAAACAGAGAATGGACGAAGCTTTTAGTTGCAGACCGGGTGACTGTGATAAATATCTTCGTGGCAGTATGGACTGTGCACTCCTGGGACGTTATGTGGTCGTACTGTTACGATGGTAAAATATCAGGATGTGAACACAAAATATTGCACAAGACAACGGTGATGTATAATAACTGTACAATTACAAGATAGGAAACTACTACTTATGTGCGGGAACCCTCGTTATTCCCAACAGGTTGATCATGAGGGAGCTAGCCCTCACTACTCCCAACAGGTGGCTCGTAAGAGCCGGGGGAACCATCAGGATGTAACAAGCAATATTGCACAAGAAGAACATTGATGTATAATAATTACTGTACAGTTACCAGACAGAAAACTACTTATAGGATACTGGCGATAGCTACCTGTTTTTTTCCGATAAAGGGCGCTTTATTACTTAAAAGGTTTAAGCGTTTACACCCAGCCTCTGCATAACTAAGATGCACACAGCTGGCGATAGCTACCTGTTACTGGCTTATCGTCATCCTGACCCTCGGTACTCCCAACGGGTTCCTTGCCATTGCCATTGCCAACAGGTTCCTTGCCAATAGGTTGATCATAAGGGGTGGGGACTCCCTCATTGCTCCCAACAGGTTGATAGTAAGTGGCGGGGGAACCCTCATGGCTCTTAGCATGTGTATCATCAATGCAGCTGCCGCAGACGAAGAGAAGTATCAGGATGGTAATCAACAAAATCGGAGAACAACAAGTCCTAGGTAACATTGCTCCTCGACGGGGTTCAGCTGTATGCCTACTATAGATGGCAAAACTTAGTCAGCACAATGCTCCAGCTCTAGAAGCACATACGTATATAAAGCTCCAGTGAGAGCCAAACTCTGACAACGCGCCCTTCTCGACGTTGACGTGGAATTAACTAGAAATTTGCGGCACCAGAAACTTGCACCAACAGATGACCCATCCACTTGTTCACTTATTCTAAAAATGCCGCAGATAAGCCATAACTTAGTGCATTATCTATTGGAGCTGTAGACTCTGCGTGACGTGTATATGTGTCACGTGGGGACTCTCAGATCCTCAGTGAGGCTGCATCTAATCCTTCTACTATCCTCTCTTGTGACACTCGCTGCATGTTCATTGGGTGCTACATCTCTCCGCATCGAGTTTAGCGCAAACTTGCAAGCCCTCCACTACCTTAAAGTCCATCTCGCCAGTTTGCTGAACTCCTTTTCTTGTGCAAGAATGATTCCCTCCGCTGCCTTAATGGGTGATGGGTTGATGACAAAAGAGTATTGTTTGTTTGTAAAAACAACATGAAGAATAGGCCTACTTTGGTTGTGTTATAAATCTTACACAAAATCTATTGATGGTAGAGGCGAAGTTATATCTTCGGAATCTTGTTTAATTGAACCTACCCCTCCAAGTATAATTTCCGGGCGTCTCGTGTATGAACTATGAACCTATTCATACTTGGACTATTGCCATCGATTCGATGATCCCTTAGGGCATATTTAGCGCAAGTTAATTATTGGGGACACACACCAGCAAAACAGTACCCGTATATACAATTCTCAATAAAAAAGGAGCATCCTATATGGCTCAAGTAGTAACTAATTTCCACCAGAAGGAGGCCATGGAATGAGTGCATCGGTTGGACCACTATCTCCATGGATACCTTTATTTGAAAAATAAAAATAGCATAATTTTTTCCTATATGTAGATAATCATGAACTCTACTAGTGTGCAAAAAAAAGGAAATAATTATATTCTAGACTGAGCAAAAATGACAGAAGTGTGAATTTGTGTATGGTGAACGGTGCACATTTTGAAAATTTGCCAGATTTATTATTTTTATGAGTTGTATATTATTTTGCATTGGTTTTTTGCACACCGGTGGAGTACGATATTATCTACATCTAGAAAGTTTGTTCAAAATTTCTTGAAACTTTGCAATGGAGATTTTGAGGCTCTCGAGCTCTCTTTGGACTTTTTGGCCATGAAATACACTATTACACAGTGGTTGAAATGGCGGATTCGTTTTGAGTGTTTCACGGAAGTCCACACTCTTGATTGCGAAAGTCTTTGAGGAAAAAAGCTTGGAAAAACTTACCTAGAACCCTAGAATTTAAAGGATGAAAGCGATTGCTAGTGCAGCACTCAAAGCATGGAAATTCGTACCCACTTGGTAGATAGAGCAAGAGAAGAACTTGGACATGGTTTCTACTCCGGCGCTCCTCCCGTAGCAAAAGCTCGGATGCAAACAACACAAGTATGATCGTGATCTACGTCAACTAACTTTAGCTAGTTAACTAGCTAGAGATCGTTTCTCATGGCAGTAGCTCACGTCTAATTCCTTGCATTATTTATTGGTATTACGTCACATATGTGCTAACTAATATGATTTCAGTAGCAAATATAGTTGATTACTATGTTTTTTAATCTTTCGCCGTAAGTTTTTTTCGAATCTTGTACCTGTCTATATGAATACGCTGGGTAATACGGGGATTGAATCTGGTCTTCACATGCCCAACGAAAAAAACAACCGGGACAAAGTTACCCCTTCAAGTTTTGTCAAGGGTGGACATATGTTTTCTAGTTTTTTACAGAAGTCATCTCTTTAGTTTGTAAAGAAATGAAATTGAATGAAATTAAAATGTGATGACGATGCGACTAAGAAGCATGCATGGGTTCACTTAACATGGACACACTATTAAGCACTCTCTACAGTTTACGAGTATTATGTGAATCATTCTCGAATCTACTTATCATCATAAATAAGGGCAGTTTGCATCCTGATTTGATGTAGTGACTTCGAGATACCAAATACACGTAAGTGCTTTATATATGTATATCCTAGTATATATCTATACTTTTATGAAGTAAAACCCCACTAAGTGTAATTAATATTTCCTATCTCCACATGCAAGCTATCCACGTCACTTGATCTTTTAACCAATCAATTGTCCATGTCATCCCACTAGCATTTATTAATTATTTTATATCTCTATATGCATGCATTCACATCATCTTTTCTTAGCCCACAAAATTGTCAACATCATTTTCTTGATATTCAAATGATAAGATCACACAAGTTCACCATGTAGTTACACAAGTATATCATGTGTAAGTATAACACTGGTATTAGTTTCGCTTGTGAACTTTTTGCCAATTATTTTTAATGATAAAAATCATATAATCGTTATTCAAAATTATGGGCTCTTTCTATATGTAGCCACTAAAATCGTTTTTTAGAATATTATGCCGCAATGTGAATGCCATCTTCATGAAAGCCATACACAACATTTGTTTGCTTAACCCATTGATATAATCATATATATATATATATATATATATATATATATAGCTAAAAAGGAACCTATTCCTGTTTAAGCTAAACAGGAACTTTCTGAACTTCCTGAGACTGTTATGTGAACCTTCTCGCGCATGACATGTGAACCTTCAGACGGAGTATGAAGTGAACTTTTTTTCGTGAACATATTTTTTCAGAACTAGGTGAACTTTTTTTCGTAACTGCACGTGAACTTTTTTTCTGAACCAAGTGAACCTTTTTTTATGAATGAAGTGAACTTTTTTTTTAACAAAGCGAACTTTTTTCTAAACTTTTTGGAATGAGGTTTTCTGAAAATGTCTCGGCAATGATATGTGAACCTTCTCGCGCATGAAATGTGAACCTTCAGACGGAGCATGAAGTGAACTTTTTTTCGTGACCATATTTTTTCAGAACTAGGTGAACTTTTTTTCGTAACTGCAAATGAACTTTTTTCTGAACCAAGTGAACCTTTTTTTACGAATGAAGTGAACTTTTTTCTAAACTTTTTGGTACGAGGCTTTCTGAATTGTCTCAACAATGATATATGAACCTTCTCGCGCATGACATGTGAACCTTCAGACGGAGGATGAATTGAACTTTTTCGTGAACTTTTTTTTCCAGAACTAGGTGAACTTTTTTTCTGGACCGAGTGAACCTTTTTTATGAATGAAGTGAACTTTGTTTTACAAAGCGAACTTTTTTCTAATTTTTTTTAGAAATAGGCTTTCTAAAATGTCTCGGCAATGATATATGAACCTTCTTGCGCATGCCATGTGAACCTCCAGATGGAATTTCAAGCGAACCTTCATTTGAGCTTTTATGAATCTCAAATAAATATATACTTGTTTCTCACCGAAATACAAAGTTCCACCTCTCTGAACTTGGTAAACTGAACTGCGAAAAATATAGAAGTGAACCTTCATTTAACCTCCAGGAAAAAACAGTTCACACAGTTCTTAATCGACAGTTTACATCACGGGAAGAAGTTATTCAAAAAAAATCAAGTGAACTGCAAAAAATATCAATGAACTTTTAAAAACTCATCAAGTGAATCTTTCATTACAAATTTATGAACCTCAAACTGAAAACTATGAAGGGTCAGATCCAATGTAAGAAGAAGAATAGAAAAACAGCTCGGATCAAGTGATTATAACTAGATGTAGAATAAAGTGAAGTACAAATAAAATAGCCATGAATTTCAAAAAATAATCAAGTGAACCTTCATTTAAGCTTTATAAATCTCCACTAAAATACAGTTCACACACCATCCCTGATGCAATGTAAAAAAAAACACTTAACATCGACGGATTATCACTCGATGAAGTGAACTGCAAAATAAAATAGACTTGCACTTTAAAAATTCATCGACTGAATCTTCATTTAATATTTTTTTACTGAACTTTTAAAGCTGACCAACTGAACTGAACTTTAATCATCGGAAAAATGTCAACACCCAGGGTGGGCGGCGTGCGGTGGAAAAGAGAATGGCGCGTGGTGAGGTCCCCGACTAATAGCGACGCACATGATCTTTGCACATCAAACAAAGAAGACAGTGTTGCTCATGTGTGCATATCAAACAGACACGTCCCCCGGCAAGCATCAGAACCAACCGCAAAAAGGTTCAGTAAAAACAAAATTAAGATCATGGCCATCAGGAAGGAGTTTTTTTTGAGGAACTTTGCAACAAAAACAAACATAGACTGAGCTGAACCTTATTTTCACATGATCTGAACCTCATTTTCACAAAAGAAAAAATGGTCTGCAACTCGGCCTGAAGTGGACTGCAAAGAAACGGTGCTAAAATCACAGGGAAGGACAAATAATCGGGAGGATCGGAGGGCGCTAGCGATGGACCTGCTCCGTCCTTCAGGCCTCCTTCTTCCTCGCCTCGGGTCACAGTGTGCAGCCTCTGGTGGCGCCGCGTCCTGCATCCGGTGCCGCAGCGTCCAGCCCCATCTCACCGCTGCCATTGGCGTCCTCTTCTGAGCTCGCAGGTGGATGCGGGGAGCGGCGACCTGGCTGGAGGATGGGGGCCACTGCTGTGGCGTCGAGCGGAACGGGGAGGCCGGGCGTGCAGCTTGCGGGAGGCCAGACGGGCGGCAGACGTGCAGGGGATGTGCAGCAACGCATCTAGCCATGGCAGTGCAGAGACGGGAGGTGGATTAGCAGGGCTCGCTCGAGAAGGGCAGGAGCTTCCCGCGAACCGAAGCGCGCGGCGTCGGTGGTGTCCGGCGGAAGGGCGTTGGCCATGGCGGCTGGGGGCGCCGGCGATGGTGAATTTTTTGGAACTGCTGGTGATGGGGAGGTGGATCGGGAGGTTGGTGACGAGGGAATGTGTGGTTAGGGGATTTTTTGGATCGTGGTTTGCAGGGGCGAAGGTAGTTTTTGACCGGGTTAGGTGCGGGTCGGCGCTCGCTCGCCGGCACCGGCCAGGTAGGAGGTGGTCTTGTCGGGGGTGTCGCCCTCCGCCGCGGCCTCCCTCGCGTCGGCTGCAGCCGCCGCTCCCTCGGCCGCGCCGCCCAGATGGAAGGAGGTGGTAATCTCGGGAGGTCCTCGCCGTTTTCGTCGCCGGCTCCCTCGCGGCGGCCGCCGCCGCCGCTCGCTCGCCGGCGCCGGACGGGAAGAAGGTGGTGGGGGGATCGTGGGGTGGGGGATCGGGGTGGGGTGTCGGGACGGGGTGGGGTGGGTGGGCTTCTATCGGGCCGGTCGGGGTCGGGTGCGGGTCGGGATCCGGTATCCTTCCCTAAATAGGATAGTTCCTATTTAGATTAAATAGGAATCTCTTAAGGAGGTTCCTGTTTAGTCCTGCCCTATATATATATATATAGGATATATTCATACTACTCCCGGGTGTAACTACACCCATGTGTGTTTCACACATGTATGGAGTATCTATCATACCGGGAGGTATGTAACATGTAGTATGGAGTATATAATGCTATTTTAGTACTATAGATACTTCTTTTTTGGTAGTATTTCTACATACTTCTCTTTTATATGCACATATATCGATATTTCGAGTATATAGTGTAAAATATTAGGACAATTGCAACTTTTTCATGAAACTTGTTTTGGGGTATCTTAGATATAGTATATGAACATACTCAAACCGATAAAGTATGACAAATACTTCCGTATGGTGGTATATGAGACGTGGGTATAGTTACACCCGGGAGTAGAAACCATTTAGCCTATATATATATATATATATATATATATATATATATATATATATATATATCAAAGCGGATTTGCTGCCCACGGTGGTAGCTGCGCATAGGCTGCGCGCCGTAGGATTTAGCGTGGAGAGCCCGCTTGATAAGCAGCGTAAAAGGAGGCAAACGGAGAAGCGAGTTTCAGGGCGGCAGCGTCCGTGTATCCTAACGTCTGGACAAACACGAGCCGCGTGTTGATCGGTCCTTGATGTCGCACGTAATCTACGAAGGGCTGCGGGCATCTGTGGTACCCTTTCTTTCCACGAGAATAACACACGATGCTGCGTAACTCTCTATATGGAACTTCCATGCTATATGTAGAGGATGATGGGTATGGGCAGGTGCTGGCGTGATTGACGCCGATGAGTTGTGTTCTCTCCCTGAAGCTAAGACTGGCGTGATGGACACTGGATGGAAGACCGTTTTGGGCAGGTTGCATGATGTATGTCGCTAACAGCAGCGTAGCCAAAGATCCCTGTGGGAAGCAGTTCACGGTCCGCATGCGCTCCATTTTTCGGAGGTGGGAGACGGTGACTGGAGCTGGGACACGGAAGATTTCTCCGGCCGACGCCAATGGCGCCGCCGCGGGCGCGTACCGCTCGCAGTACTTAGCAGATTACAAAGGGCTGGGTTATATAGCCGGAGCCTTGCTCCTGCCCGCCCACACACACGACGCACGCACCCACTAACAGCACTAGCACAAGCACGCACGCACTAACCCTGCTGCCACTAACAGCACTAGCTGCATGCACGCACAACACGACCCGGCCAGCTAACTGATGCATGCAACTAACAATTTGCCTGACATGGATTATCGCTGTGTCGTCCGGTAATGGCAAACGATCCGCATATGCCGACCCCCGCGTGTTTTCTCTCCCGACAGCGGTAGCCGTCTCGGAATATCTAATGGAGGCTGAAAGACATATCATGCCACCGGCGAGCATGGCTACGAAACCAACATGGGCAAATCTTTGTGCTCTCGTTACGACGGCAATTTTGGCTCCGTTGGGTCTCCGTTAGCTACGGCATTGTGTCGTCGCTCCAAAACTACTCCCTATATCGGATATGGATGGTTGGATGGTGGTGCGCAGCTACCACCATAGGCAGCGGGCTATTTTGCATATATATATATATATAGGTTAAATATATATATATCTCAATCAGGTACACCCCTAAACCATATAAATTTCTTAACATATACCCGCTGCAACACGCGGGGTGTTGTTCTAGTTCCAAATATGACTGGTGGCATATATCTATGAATATCTACAGCTAGAAGTCTCCTAAGGTATCATTTACAAATAGTGCAAGTGCTACTAATGGAGCACTAAATACATGGCACAAGTGGATCACTAAATACATGGAAACTTTGTACCCACTCGTAAATAAAGCAATAGAAGAACTTGGACATATGCTTCCAAACTTTTACATCTCTCAAGTGTGGAAAAAACAGAACTGAATGAATTAAAATGGCAAATGTGATAACCATTGGTCTAAGGATAATGCCTCGAATCAGTAAGTACAAGGAAAGCTATTAAGAAATCTGTGGAATCTACGGGCAAGCCAATTGTGCGATTGTAAACGATAGTACAAGATGCGTTAGGTTGCTTTGGGTCAGCTGATTGTCATCCTGAAGAGAGATTAATGCTTCAGGATTTCATGGTGTGACTTTTCGGATACCTAATGCCCGTGTGTAATTTCTGTACCTACCGAGTATTTTCAGAACATGGCATGAAAGAGTAGTCCCCTAAGGTACCATGTACAAACTTTCGTCAAGTCTGCAGATACAAAAAAGAGTAGCTAACCCAATGGAAAAAACATATGAAAGCGGCCAAACCTGGTTTATCATAATCCACTTCAATACAGACACTACATTTAGATAACCAAAACGAGAAGTTACTCTTGTGGGAATTTTTAGTAGTAAGTCGAAAGATGTATAGCATATAAGCAACAAATACACGACATCTCACAGCCAGGAGCTCATTTCATTGAAGAGAGAAGAGTCAGTTACAGAAAGCTTTGAAAGTCAAAAATAAAAGAGGGAACTAGGAGAAAATTACAGGCCGAAGGCCAGATCCAGCATTAGTTTACTCCGCCATCTTGTCGAAGCAGCCGTCGTTGCGCACTTGCGCTGCAGGGATAGTTCCAGCGTTACCCCATACGAGGTGCCTCGTCCACGATTCTACCGACGACATTCAGGACAGAGCTCCTCCTTCTCCTGTTTCTGAAGACTCGAACCAAACCCAACATGCCTTCGCTCAGGAAAAATAATTTATTTAAAAAAATAAAAGACTAAATGCCCAGAGTTAAATTTATAACATCACGGACAGCGAAAAGTGTACAAGGTGTTGAACTCTGCTTACAACGATGAACATCACACACACATAACCGAAGAAACACCAGCAAGACGGGCGCCACCTAAGAACTAGTCTGAAGATGCTGAGAACTAGAAGGGCAGACAAAACTGTTGGGCCAAAGCTCGCCTTTCGGGACAGACCGGCACACCGACACACGTTGCACCCTGTCAACACGGGTAAATTCGTCAGGCCGAAGCTCCCCCTAGAGCCCAGGCCAGCTCACCACCAAGCATTGTACACCGCCGAGACCTAAACAACTTCCATAGACATCCACCAGACGAGCAACTTCTCGCTGAGGCAAACCAAGCGCGAATGCAGAACAAGCCACAAGCTTTGACGAAGGAACTACGCCGAAGAGACCTCCGACACCCGAACTCCAGAGAGCTACCCACGAGCTCCAAGACGACGTCTTCAAGAAGAGCACGACGCAAAGCGCCGCTGCTACCCGATACGAGGATCTTGGGTTTTCACCCGAAGCACGTAGGAGTGGAGAAACGCCACAACGGCGCCTTCAAGAAGGGGATGACGTCAAAGACGCCACCACCATGGCCCGGGACACACGTCCTAAGCGAGGATTTCCCCTCGGCATGACTTGTCCGCCATCCAAACATGGGTAGGGTTGCCGCCAAGACACCATGCTGTCCACACGACCGTGATTCGGGCAACACCAGAGTCACGGGCTCGCCATGGTTCAACTGTATAACCGTATCACCCGCCAACCCACAAGACTCCAGCCTTCCAGGCCCGCCACCCTTGCTTCCATGCTCTGCGCACCACTGAACTAAAGCGAGACGAAGATAGATGGATCCTTCACCACCTCCGATGACCAGCACCCCCATGGCAACCAGCAGCACCAGATCTGGAGGGACGACCGGTGGGCTCATAGCGGGCACGGATCCCCTGCCCCGTCCCAACCTCGAGACGGCTGGAATGGCCGCACCACCCAGCCGATACCGCTCGGAGTCTTCCTCGTGAAGCCTGCAGCCGAGGAGAGGAGGGGGAGGAGCGGCCTGGGTATGTGACGGCTAGGGTTTCACCCTGCCGCTCGCGGGAGCGGACATGACGAAGGGCCTTATGAAACATCAATATTTTTTTTGACTCGAAAGTATGTATTACTTGCAGAAATCATGGAAAAACTTGAAGAACCGTCTGGAATGAGAATATTGGCACAAGACTGAGACACCTGAAGTGTAACTCGAAAGCCAAAATGCATGAAGCTTTTGTTTTCCTTGTGTACAACTTATTTATTTGCGTTATTAGCAAAAAAACTTATTTATTTGTATATTATCGTAGATACATTTAGTAGTATTGTTTCTGCAACAATTTCTTCCAAAAAGCAGCAAATATAAAGCCAGCTCATTTACAGTCGGATACATGTCCCTTGATCTTCTCAAGTTATCAAAATTATGCTAGGCTCAAAGGATTACAATTACGGAAAGTATCTTATTTTCAGGTAGCTCTAATTTTATCATCGTTCGATTAGACCAGATGAACGGTTGTTAAAAATACCAACTATGATAAAACTTGTAAATTGAATGACTTAGAAAAGGAAAATGTGACGACGATGAGACTAAGAACCATGGATGAGTTCACTGTGTAACACGGACAGGCTATTAAGCACTCTGTGGAATTTACGAGTCAATGTATTGTGTGAATGTTTCTGGAATGTACTTATCATCTTAAAGAAGGGCAGTTTGCTTCCTGATTTGTTGTTGTGACTTCGAGATACCGAATACCATGTACATTGTACACTACCGACTTATGCTATGCTCTGTTCTTTTCCGGCGACACTCAAAACGGATCGGATGGAGTACTCATGTTTTGACTGGCCAAAATAAGCTAAACAAAAAAATGACAATAACCCTAGTTCATCACCATGACGGCCGGTCACAAAAAGATGTACTCCCTTTATCCATAAAAGATGTCTCAATTTTGTCTAAATTTACATGTATCCACGCACTAAAGCATGTAAAAGTTAGAACATCTTTTATGGACGGAGAGAGTATTATTTCGATCAGGAGTATGCAGCCGTCCTCGTCCCCTGTTCCGAGGCAGGATCCAAGGTAGCTGCACCGAGCGCGGATCGACACGCCATAAGCCCTCCATCAACATATCTGCCGACGTCGAGGGAGAAAATGACCGAATGCGGTCGGATACGCCCTCCAGCAACAGATCTGGCACCGCCGGGCTCCTTCGTCGTTCTCGCCTTCCGGGTTCCCTCCTACCTGGAGCGACGAGTTATACTCGAGTGGAACGAAAAATGAGGAATCGCCGCCATGGTCAGATGAGAGGAGGTGGTGAGGGGAGGAGCATAGACGGACGACGCTGCCTGACGGGGCTCTCGAAGGAGAGCCGGAGAGATTTATTGAGAGAGTGAGATCTAGGAGAGAGCGAGAGTCGTGGCGGTTGCGCCCCTGGTTGCACGTTTCCAAAAATGGGAGAGTGAGAATGAGACTGATTACTTGATATAACGTCAGTACATTTATAAGCACCATATTGGCAATAAACATTTATTATATCACCGTTTTCATTGACAACAATGACATATGGACCCTATGTATGAAATTTATATAAGTGATTTTTAAGCGTTATACTATGTAGTGCCTACTGTTCTTCTTTGACGGTTGTTCTGCTCCCTCATCGTCGCCGGTCTCCTCCGCCTCGTCGCCAGCGTCATGGTTGTAGTCAGCCTCCTCCACATCGCTTTTTGCCGGTCATCGCCGGCGGATCGTCGTCATCGTCGTCCTCCTCAGGGGACTGCTCGTCGTCATCGTCCCCGTCCTCCTCAGGGGACTTCTCGTCGTCGTGTGGCGCTTCTTCCTCCGTTGTGGCCTCCTCCTCGGAGTCCTCCTCGTTGGGGAAGTCTTCTTCTTCGCTTGGCGATGATGGGTCCGACTCCGGCAATGCCCCTTGCTCAAACAGAGGGACACGACCCTCGCCATCTTCACCCCTCGTCATCGCTTGGGATTTCCTCGTTCCTCTACCACTCGTCGCCCATGGTTATGGTAGAGAAAGTACGAGAGAATCGGAGAATTGGGGACATAATGCGAGAACTGGGTGGATTCACAAGGTATGAATTAAAATTTATTAGGAGAGAGCAGGCGGTTCCAATTCCTCGTCCATTTTACGTCGCCTAACTTTTGCCGTTTCCATAGAGTGGTATCTTTTGTGTCGTTTTGTACTAGTACTTACCCCCCCCCCCCCGGCAGTTCATTTTGCAACAGTTCATCAGATTCTTAGATATATTGGAGATACCTTTTCTCGAGCCGTCCGAGTCTTAATTACATTTAGAGATAGAGGTAGCACATTTTTTGAGTGCGATTCTAGGTTTTAGAAGTACGAAATTAGGTATGGTACTAATTGGTTTTTTAGTTAGCAATTAGTATATAGCTAGATCATCTACACCAACCAAAGCCAATTTGTCTTCGCTCAGGGAAAACAATTTCATTTGGACTGGTAGTATACGTATTACTTGCACAAATCATGAACAAACTTGAAGAAACGCATGGAATGAGAGTACTTGCAGTTATTCTTTTCCTTGTGGAAAGCTTATTTATTTCGATATTACTGTTGAAATACATTCAGTAGTATTCGCCCTTGTACAGTACAACTTATTCTCAAAAGCAGCAATAAGCTAGCTCATTTACAGTCAACACACACACATCGTACACGTCGGATTAATCTTCTTAAGTTACCACAGTTATACTAGGCTCGAGGGATTACAATTGAGGAAAGTAGGTCCTGAAAATGATGTGCGTTCGTGGGTAAAAAACAGCTTGTCCAACCGACGCAATAGATGCCCAGAAATCATCCTGCCTAGTACCTCCTACTCCTCCGTCTGCAGAAACTTTTAATTGCAATACGTCGGCGTCGGATACACGTAGCGGCAGAATGAACTGTGCACTCCTGGGCCGGGACGTGGTTGCACTGTTACGATGGTAAATTATCAGGATGTGAACAAACAATAATACAATATTGTACAAATGAACAATGATGTGTAATAACTGTGCAGTTACTGGACAGAGAACTACTTATGGTACACTGACGATAGCTACCTGTTCCTGTAGGGGGCGATCCCATACTGGGGAGGTGATCCGAACGTAGATCATAAGGAGTGGGGGGACCCTCATTGCTCCCAACAGGTTGATCATAGGTGCCGCTGCCGCAGACGAAGAACAGTATGAAGATAGTAATCAGCCGAATCAGCGAACAATAATTTTTAGGTAACATTGTTCCTGAAAAGGGCTCAGCTCTGTGCCTCCTAAGACGGCAAAACCTAGTTAGCACCAAGAAGGCATACTGGGAAGCGTAATGCTCCAGCTCTAACAGCAGCTATGTATATAAAGCTCAGCGGGAACCGCACTCTCACAACGTGTTTCCAGGCTTTGAGTTGGACTTGACCGTGAATTTGTAGCACCGGAAGTTTGCACCTTAATGGCCAAATACATCTTAATAGAAGTGGATAGTTTTCAAATACGGCCTTTTGGTATTGATTTGATAGCACGGTCAGCGCAGTTTAAGTATTGAGGACAGACACACCGGAAAAACAACAGTTGCCACAAATAAAATTCTCAATAAAAAATGACAAAAGGTAATATGTGTTCATGTAGCTATCGGTCAAAGAGAATACTCTACGGCTCAAGTAGTAACTAATTTTCCACAAGAAGTGGGGCATGAATTCACCATTAAAGTAGCTGAAATGGCGGATTTGTTTTCCAGTGTTTAGAGAAATCCACTCTCTAGATTGGAAAGTATTTAATACTCCCTCTGTTTCGTTTTAGTTTGCGTTATGTGTTTAGTCAAAGTCAAAAATTTAAAAGTTTGACCAAATGTTTTAGAAAAAATATCAACTTCTACAATGTAAAATCTACATCTATCTATTATATACTAAAAGCAATATACGGATCTAAAATAGAGACACCACGTTAATCCACATAGGTTAGAAATATGTAATCCGTTGATTTTGGATGTGATGGTTGAGATTAAAAGATGAATAGGTTACGTATAATATTAATCGGGCACAAAGAAGTCGTGTCGACACGTAATCCTCGCTCTGTAAAAAGATATAAAAAAAATCACATCCCGTAATAATAGATGGCGTACATGCACCGGACAGGTCGTACATGCACCATCAGAAGATCGATTATCTTTTTTTTTATCTGGTACGTACGTCCTACTAGCATGGTCAAGTATGGCCCATATGGCCCAATAAGAATATTCGATTAAACTGTTCCAGTTTTTTTTTTTGAAAAGAAACTGTTCCAGTTTAAAAGTACACATAATGTGATAGACTGCTAAAGAAAAAACTCTCAGAAAAAATGCATGTAGAAACGGAAATAAAAAATGGACTTGCATTGCTGCTATCACGATCACAGGTTTGGAACGATAAAAAACATTACTCCATACCGTGTTGGTTCCGACTCCAACACTTTATTCCGACTCCAATACTATGTCATATTCCTACCAATTTATCCACGGTATAGTATACTCCACAGTCCTCTATCCTTGCAGCACTAACGTGAGTAGCACATCTAATTAGCATTTGATTTTGCTACTCGCACACGCAAAATTAAACATAAACTTGGTTTTTCCCTGTACACTTAGACTAATTGATGTTGCGCGTTGAACATGAGTGTTGGTCGAAAGGATTATGGCCGCCAATAATTAAAATGTAGGGTAATTTGCTCGCATTAGTTTTTAGAAGAAGTACACCATTTTCAGTTTATTTCACGTAAAGAAGGACTTAAGACCAATGTGACACTAATTCCAAGAGAACTGAAGATGACGGCTAATCAAAGCAACCAGTTAAAAAAATTAGAAGCTAGAAAAAAATTAAGACTCAGCTCGACAAAATAATTTGATGGCCGGGTAAAGAGAGAAAATTAATGCATGTAAAGAGCAGTCCACCAAAACAAACGTCGATAAAAGAAATGCATGCCGATGCACATCTAGGCACATGATATAATATTTCCCCTTCACCATTTTTTCTATTTTGGAGGGGTTGCGGGTTAATATATAACTTCAGTATGCATGTGATGTGTACCTAAGACAAACAAATCGTGCGACCATACATGATAAAAAAAGTTACACTTTCACCACTGCTATTTTTACTGGGCTTCTAGGTTGATATACAACTTTGAACTGCCGCATGCGGTGGACTAAAATCAAAACAAATCATAGTATTGCACTTTATCTTTCCATAAACATGTTATTTTCAAGAGTTGTAAGCATGTATTGATATATTCAATAGCCGTTGCAACCCATGTACACTTTTCTATCATTAATATATATGGCCACGTCGGACTCAGCGAAAGAAAAGTGTCTGTGCTCAATACTGTAAGAAAATATCACATATTGCATAATTAGACCGGAAAAAATAAATACTATTGGCCAGACTAATTAATATGTTTTTTCTTGGAATTTTGAATGCATAATTCGTAACGTTGTACCTCTTTAATCTGTATGTTCTGACCAGCAGGAATGCTGATTGCAGTATGCGTATAACAATATACTACCATGTCCCTTATCCATCATATACAACTTCAGCCCACCGCGATGAAAAAAAATGTCCTGCCTCAGTTCTAGGAACAAATAAAGAGACAACTAAAACAGTTGTCTAGAAGGCAAGAAAAAAACAAGATTATTAATTATGCAAGTTTGAGTAATAAGAGAGAAATTTAACAACCTTGAAAATGTCCAGGATGCAGGGCCACTGAAAAACAACTTGAATTTTTTTTATACTTTAGGACTACTAAAAAAGTCACATTTAAGAAGTGTTCCATATGGTGACTTAAGCATACCAGATTGGCAGCTAGATTATCATAAACAATATTATTCGAGATCAATTTGAGCAAGATAGGAAGAAAAAAATATTGTCCTAATTTTTGGATGACTGTCAACAGGTGCCCTCGGATTCTTGCAGGCACAAAGAATAAACTAAAATTTGATATGAAATACATGTAAAGTAAAATAATATAATCATATATTGTAGACTTCTGGAGAAAGATATGTTTTACAACATGTTATACGCTTTATTTTGTTTGGAAAATATTGGATATACCTAAATAGACAAGCACTCACACACACATGCTCCCACATCGACCTATATCTCTACCCTGATTTGTGGTTTATAATAAACAAGTATGCGCATACTAAATAGTATAACAACTATTCATTTCACACTCAGAACTATTTAGAGTAAAATAGCTCCATAAAATGTATTAGCATGCACAATACGACAAAAAAAGTTATACATGTCTGATATCTTAATAGAAAGTAAAATATTTGACTGTGAATGTAGGAAAACCACCTTTATTGTTAAAGAACACAGTAGATAGATCGTAATTTCTTAAAAGATAAAATAAATACAAATAATCATAATAGTATCCAATATAGCACATCGGGTAGAAAATTCATATTTGTACTTCAGAAAATCACACCAGATAAATCTTTAAAATTGTACCTACATATGTTACAACTGATAGATCTTCATAATTGTACCTAAGAGAATTACCAAACTTAAACTAAACATATCAAAACTAATAGATTCTACAAGTGTGTACTAGAACATACAATCATCATCAAATTGTTTTATGGTGGATCCTACTTATTAGATAGACAGAAAACATATACATGGTGATCCCTATTTGAAAAATAAACACTTGAAGTGGCATCAGAGGATGACTAACAGAAATTTGCTCTTTATAGTCTTAATTATTATTACTATATGAAGGATTTGATTTTGTACCGGGATTGTTAGGTCGATGCTACATGGTAAAATTTACTTGTGTCTGAGCGATGTAGAGAGTGGATAGGACGGTCGAGAGATAGATAGAGCAAACATGTGTCCGAATATGAAGACTGCATGATTGGTAATTAGGAGTATGCATTGACATACAAGAATATCACTACATAAATATGAGTACCAATAAACATGGTTGCTAATAGGAGTATGTGAGAAGCGATGTAGAGAGTGGATAGGACGGTCAAGAGATAGATATAGCAAAGATGTGTCCGAATATGAAGACTGCATGATTGGTAATTAGGAGTATGCATTGACATACGAGAATATCACTACATAAATATGAGTACCAATAAACATGGTTGCTAACAGGAGTCTGTGATAATAGATAGGTCTACACAAATTTAATACATTTCTTGATGTTTAGTTGGTCAACCAGTTTACAAGAATAAATTGCTTCACTGGAAAAATCGTTTTCTATTCTCAATGTCATCTTTGAGTTCACCTAGAATTATAAATGGACAAAAAACATATAAAAGCTTGTAATTTGAATTTAATACCAATGACCGAAAACCTATCATAACGTTTCAGGATCACAACAAAAGTAACACTAACCATTTTCACTTTAGATGTGCAAATTGATTCAACATGATGTTAAAATATCATGAAAAAACAATTAGTTTACAACTTACAATTCGTCCACAAATTTAAAATGCATTCCATAAATGTGATATTTTATTTAGCATAACATTTCAGTCTCTATAGTTCCTACCACATCCTATAAAATTATACTATCTTTTTTATTTCTACTTCAATACTACAATAAAGAGTTGCCCTCGCATTTGCGAGGGCCACCCTGCTAGTTATATACTAAAAGCAATATAAGGGAGTTTTTAGAGGCACCAGGTTAAGCCACATCATCTTAATTATATTGACTGTTAGATCTAAAATCGGTGGTTAAGATTTAATGCAACATTGTTAATTGCGTAACCATGCACGGTACCGAAATTTACAACGTTGACACGTACAAACAAAGGAGTCGGCCAAACATCACGTACATACGTTTGACCTTTATGAAAGAAAAAAATAGCATGCACGATCTAACCTGTCGCCACGCTTATAGGCAGCGAACCTATCCTGGCCATCGCCTTCTTCGACGTCTAAGCTGATGGAGAACCTGAAGTGAAGCGTACACACGTGATAGTTTAAAATAATTAGCTAGCTGATTTGTTGATCAATTGATTAGGAGCACACGTACAATACGATATTGGACAGCCACATGCATGAACGATTGAACGTGGCACACACCCGATAATCTGATCGTCACGTACAATTCTGAAAGAAACTTCTTCATCAACAACTGCGTGCTGCTCTTTATTTTTTTACCAGCCTGAATGATAATTCATGGTTACAAATTGTAGTGTTACATAGGTTCAAAAACTTGCAATTGTCGCCGCCAATCTAAGGATTGCTGATAGGTGGAAGGTTACATAGGTTCATATTACCATTAAGGATTAGATCTTCAGTTTAAGTTATTTCATCTTGGCAGGCATCACTGCTGCCCTACCGTCATAAGCAGCACTCTGCGAATGAATTGAACATAAGATAGAGGCGTTATTTCATTCACGGTCCACATGGGATCAGGTGGAGGTATACATACGTATACATGGTAATATGATTTTGTTGAACTTCCAAAACGTAAGCACATTCTCACACAGACAGAACTATTGTTTAGACTAGGGTTTTACGAGAATAATATTTGTATGACACTGAGGTCAGTCCAATGTGACAATGTCTAAGAAAATAAAGTCCCTCTCGCTTAAAAATTTCTTTTATTACGACACAACGCCAACGTCTACGGCACACGCTTCCTAATCATGCAGGTATAGAGTAATTGTTCTTGATGGTAGAGTAGTAACCTAATGTCATACTTGGTGTAAATTAAAAATAGGTCAAGTGTGAGGTGCCTTTATTTGGATCTAACATAATACTGAAATGAGATACCAATACATTAGGTTGGTATCTAACATTGGGTTGATGTGGAAGTACCAACGCCTATACGATGGGTTGAAATGAGAAGAGTACACTCACCAGAATTTTTTGTCACAATAAAATAAAAACTACAACGTTCCTTGGATATAAAGTTTAAGATACTCCCTCATCCCAGAATATAAGGCACACTATTTTTATGTTGGTTTTTTATGCTCAGTTCTTAACATCAATATATACCAAAATATATAGACTGAGAATGTATAAATGGTACCGTTGGATTCGTGTAGACACATTTTTTGTTTTATATATATTTATAATAATTTTATGAACATATTATAAGTACAGATTATGATCAAAGTTGTACGTCGTTGAACAACGAAATTAAAAGGCGCATTATATTTTGTGAAGGAGGGAGTAAAAAGTATCTTTGCTGCTGATTTCGTGAGTTCATATATAGTTTCCGTAATGCAACAGAATAAACTTTTTGTGCCGGCATGCTTTTTAAAGATTAAAGTGTGCGTGTTCTTACAATCAAGGTCTTTATTTTCCATGTTTTAGCTTTAAACCTACAACTTATGTATAGTATTAGGAAGTGTGGCAATCCTATCAGAATTGGTGATAAACCGGTTGGGGATAATTTGGTGGTGCAACGGTATTATGAAGACTATTGGCAAGAGAACATGGAATAAATTGATTATTGATTAAGAGGTTGAAAATGTGTGAATACTTACGTAAAGACAGAATATGTGGCATGCTATCTTTCAAAGTTTCATCAATCCACATACTGAAGTGATTCAAAATAGCCCCCACAAAAAAGGTGATTCAAAATAAATGGCATGTCTTACGAAACATTATGTTTACACTAGCTAAATAATTGTAGATTTAAAATTCCATTTGTTTTAATCTTTGAAAGCATCAACTTTTTTTGAACATATTCAACATGCTAAAGATTAATGCCCTCGCATTTGCGAGGGCCACCTTGCTAGTTATTAGAATTATCATAGAGTATACTTTCATAGTATATGCATTTGGTATTATAGATGTTCATATTATTTCTTACATCCTTGGGAAAACTTGACAAAGTTTGACTTGGACTAAACCCAGAACGCGAACTAAAACGAAACGGAGGGAGTAAAAGGTTGGAAAATGTTTTCTAAAGCCTTAGAATTTGAATAATGGTAGTGATTACTAGTGCAGCACTAAATACGTGGTACTAGTGCCCCACTAAATAGGTGGTACTAGTGCCCCACTAAATAGGTGGTACTAGTGCAGCACTAAAAGCATGGAAATTTCGTACTACTTGGTAGATAAAGCAAGAGAAGAATTTGGACATATGTTTCCAAGTCTTACAGAAGTCATCTCTCTAGTTTGGAAAAAAACATAATTGGATGACTTAAAATGACAAACATGACAACGATGGGTCTAAGAGTTATGTGTGCGATCATAATGGATTGGATGATCGTGGCATTTCATGCGTCGTCATCCCCCCCATAGGGTCATCATCTTTGGAGGTGTTCATCGGCTAGAAGGACAAGTGTATGGTTTCGGTGACTGGGCACGGGTCCCCATGTGTTTCTATATCTAATGCATCGATGACGGCGATTCTTGATGGTACGGTGCAGCGGGATCTCGGGGGGCGAACATGGAATGATGGACATGCATAGGGCAGCCGGCAAGCCTTTTAAGGGCATTGTGTTGATCCCTATCATGAAGATGGGTCAGCGAAAGATGACGGCGGCAGCTTCCGTAGAGTGTGCATTTGGTACATGCTAGGGATTGGATGGACCTAGTGAGGCTTTTAGATTCACATGTTGGGTGTTCGATCTGAGGTCAGGCTAATGGCATAAGTCGCAAGGCAGATGACTTCAGATTGATCAACGTTTATCATTTATAAGTTTTTTCAATAATTTAATAGAAAAAGTTGTATGCATCATTTTAATGAATAGGCCGAAGGTTCAAGCTTATTTTCATAGAAAATTTGGAAAAACATATGAAATGGGCTGAACCTAATGGGATTATCATAATCCACTACATAGTAAAGACTACATTTAGATCACCAAAACATGCAGCTGCTCTACTTTCATTTTAAATTTGTAGCAACTCGCAAAAAAAAATCATGCAAGCAACACAAAATACAAGACATCTCACACCCGTTTGGCAACAAAATAACTTCTCTTTCCAAGACAATGCAGGGGAGCAGTATGTTTTTATTTTTGCGGAAGGTATTGTTCATTAGACAGAAAGGCTGTTACAACACAATAACAAAGGCACACCCAAAATATAAGAAAAGAAAGCCTAAACAACTTCGATAGATGTTTCCGAGAAAGGAGTCATTTCTCTGGCTTGCAAGAAATCATAGAAGTAAAACCATCTAATACTAAGTCTATGGTTTTGCTAAAACACACGTGTCTGCTTTCTCCGTGTAACTTAGTACATTGCTTAGCCGTCAGATGAGCGCAGAGATGCACGAAGTTTCGTTTGTTTTGGGGCAGATGAGAACGAAAATCATACGGTGGTAGTCTGAACCCACGATATTGGTCTGCCTTAACTCCTTAAGGCACCATCAAGCTAGTTTTGTGTCTTGTATATATTGTGAAGTTTCCTTGTCCTTATCACCTACATAATTTTTAGACTTGAGTATCTATTTTTCAGTATATCAGCTCGTAATTTTCAATTTGTGCAATTGTACTTTTTGTTTATGTAAATCCTAAACTTTTACATTTTTTGAAGATTTTTTTGAACGCTGTGACCGTAGGAGCTCCTACAGTTTATTTTCTTGTAGTAATTTTGTGTTTTAGAAGTACAGAAGTCGGTATTATACTGACTAACTTTCTTTAGTTAGCAGCCTTCTATCAGGAAAAACAAGTTATTTTCTTCTCTGTAGTACGTATTACTTGGACAATCATGAAATAACTTGAAACAACTCCTAGAATGAGATTAGCGGCACACCTCTCCACCAAAAATATAACCCGAACAGCAAAAGTTACAGAGTTTTTCTTTCCTTCGTGCGTACCTGTTTTACTTATATATTGTCGATGATATAACATCAAAAGGTATTGTTTTTACTACAGCTTCTTGTTAAAAAAGCAGCAAATATAAAGCTAGCTCACTTACTGTCAATAGACAAACATATGGTACATGTCCGTTAAATCATCATAAATTACCACAGCTGTACTAGACTCTAGGGATTACACTTGCAGAACTCTACATTTCAGCACACATTCTAGCTCGTCGAGCAGAACACTATGTTTTTATTATCTTCCGTGATTGGGGTCTGGAGTGTATTTGTGACACTATGTAATTATTTGACTTGATCAATAAAGTGGGTCAATTCTCTCAAAAAAGGGTGTTACACTTGCAGAAAATAGCCCCGTAGGAATGATTATTCCATCTGCACATCGAAGATACCATGGATCGTGGGTTATATACTCATTTCCGTTGTCTAGAAATGGAATGCGCTCCCTATCAGCCCTATGATAGCAGAATGGATCGTGCACACTTGGGCTGCGACGTGGTCGACTGTTATGATGCACAGTACAAGAGAATAGTTGAATATACAGTGCTAGTAACGTGTAGTAACTGCACGGTTACTGGACAGAAAACTACCTGTGTACGGGGAATCACGGCTTCCCCCACCAGGTTTAAGGGTACAGCCACCAGGTTGAAGAGTATAGTTGTCGATGCTGGTGCTGCAGATAATGAACAGTACGATGGTAAATACACTGAATCAGAGAAGACCAATTGTTAGATAACATGGTTCCTGAACAGAGGTGAGCTCGGCAAAAAGCTAGTTAGCACCGAGATGGAAAAACTGCTATACTTGGAATCAATGCTCCAGCAGCACCTATGTACAGTATAACAAAGCTCCACTGAGATCAGGACTCTGCCAACGCGCTTCCAGACGTTGACGTGGAATTGACTAGGAATTTGTGGCACTGGAAACTTGCACCAAGAGATGACCCATCCACCTTGGCCGCTTCTTCTATAAATCCAGCAGATAAACCATAACTTATTAGTACATCATCTCCTGGAGCTGTAGCCCATATGTAATGGAAAGCATGCCTCCTGTGGGAACTCTCAGTTCCTCAATGAGACTGCATCTAATCCTTCTACCATCCTCTCTCCTGACACTCGCTGTATGTTCATTAGGTGCTACAGATCTCCACAACGATTCTAGTGCAGACTTGCAAGCCCTCCGTTGCCTTAAACTCCATCTCCCCAGTTCTACAGAACTCCTTTCCTCATGGAAGAATGATTCCCTCCAATTCTGCGGTTGGTCCGGTGTTACTTGCAGCAAGAGGCACACATCTCGTGTTGTTGCACTGGACCTCGAGTCATTCGGCCTTAATGGCCAAATACCTCCTTGCATTGCCAATCTCACTTTCCTCACAAGAATTCACCTCCCAAATAACCAACTTAGTGGTCCGATCCCGGCTGAACTTGGCCAACTAAATAGGTTGCAGTACCTTAACCTCAGCTCAAACAACCTTAGCGGAAAGATCCCAAACACTATATGTTCAAGTTTCTACCTTCGGGTTATTGATCTTGGGAGCAACTCCATTGGTGGTGAGATCCCACCAAACCTAAGCCAATGTTCAAATATCCAGCAGCTCAACTTGGGTAACAACAAGCTCAACGGAGGCATCCCAGACGGGTTAGGGACGCTCTGTAACCTGTCAGTTTTGCGTCTTGATGCAAATACTCTGACTGGCAATATTCCTCTTTCCCTCGGGAACAGTTCTTCTCTTACCTCTGTTTACCTCACGAACAATAGCCTCACAGGACCTATCCCGTCTCTCCTAGCTAATAGTTCATCCCTTCAATTATTGGACTTGACAAACAATCACCTGGATGGAGAGATTCCACCTGCACTATTTAACAGCACATCACTTCAACTCTTAGACTTGGGATTGAACAACCTTACCGGCTCGATACCTGTTTTTGTGAATGTTCACTCACCCTTGCAGTACCTTATCTTGGCATCAAATAATCTTGCAGGCACCATACCTTCTACTCTAGGGAATTTTTCTTCCCTTATCTGGCTCTTGCTTGGGGAGAATAGTTTTCAAGGTAGCATTCCAATGAGTATTGGTAAACTTCCCAACCTGCAAGCACTAGACCTGGCTTACAACAACTTGTCGGGGAGTGTTCCAGCCTCTATCTACAACATGTCCACACTCACATACCTTGGCATGGGTGCAAATAGTTTGGTAGGGGAAATTCCATACAACATTGGATATACCCTACCAAGAATCCAAAGTTTGACTATGGGAGGAAACAAATTCCAAGGCCAAATCCCCACTTCACTAACCAACATAACAGATCTTCAAGAGATCAACTTCAGCAACAATTCATTCTATGGTATTGTGCCTTCTTTTGGGACTCTTTCGAACTTAATCAGTCTGGATCTAGGCGAGAATCAGCTCAAAGCAGGAGATTGGTCTTTCTTTTCCTCATTGACTAATTGCACCCAGCTGGTGAAATTATACTTGGATGCGAACATCCTTCAAGGAGTTTTGCCAAATTCCATTGCGGGCCTTTCAAAGAGCTTAGATGAATTGTTATTAACAGATAATAAAATATCTGGCACTATACCACAAGAGATAGAGCATCTCACAAGCCTCAAACTTCTTTACATGGAAAACAATATGCTTAGTGGAAGCATTCCTGAATCACTTGGAAATCTTCAGAACTTGTTTGTCCTAAGGTTATCCCAGAACAAACTTTCAGGAAAAATTCCACTTTCAATTGGCAATCTAAGTCATCTGAGCGAGCTATATTTACAGGAAAATAGTTTGACTGGCCCAATCCCAGGAGTTTTAGGAGACTGCAAAAGATTGGACATACTGAACCTCTCTTATAACGCCTTGGATGGTAGCATACCAAAGGAGCTCTTTACTCTTTCGATCCTCTCTGAAGGTTTGGACCTGTCTCACAACCAACTCTCTGGACAAATACCACCGGATATTGGCGGCTTGATTAATCTCGGTCCTCTTGATATTTCAAATAACCAGTTGTCCGGACAAATACCCTCTACTCTAGGTGAGTGTGTCCATTTGGAGTCGCTGCATTTGGAGGGAAACATTCTTCATGGGAGCATTCCTTCGTCTTTCATGAATTTGAGAGGTATCATTGTGATGGATCTATCTCGAAACAACTTCTCCGGTGAAATCCCTGATTTCTTTGAATACCTTAGTTCCATCAAGCTTCTGAATCTGTCCTTCAACAACTTTGAGGGACCAGTACCACCAGGTGGAATTTTTCAGAATGGAAGTGAGGTGTTCATTCAAGGGAACAAGAAGTTATGTGTGAGCACCGCACTTTGCAATACAGAGTCCTCCAAACAAAAGCATACCTCAAAGATTCTGAAGATAGTCGGATTTACTGCTCTCTCTTTGGTCTTGTTATCATCCTTTGCAGTCATTCTTTTGAAGAAGAGAAAGAATTTCCATCAAACAGCTCATCCATCCTGTAATGGCTTGAAGAAGTTCACATATGCTGATTTAGTGAAAGCAACAGACTGTTTCTCCTTAACAAGCTTGGTTGGTTCCGGAAAATATGGGGAAGTGTATAAAGGCTGGTCTGAAGCAGATGTAGTAGCAATAAAAGTTTTCAAACTAGATCAACTCGGAGCACCAAAAAGCTTCATGAATGAGTGTGAGGCCTTGAGAAACGCACGTCATCGGAATCTTGTAAGAGTGATTTCTGCATGCTCAACATTTGATGCAACAGGACATGAGTTCAAGGCTCTAATTCTTGAATACATGGTTAATGGCAACCTTGCAAGTTGGCTCCATCCAACACTCCACGAGCATCATCTGAGAATGCCATTGTGTTTGGGTTCAAGAATAGTAATAGCAGTGGACACAGCAGCTGCTTTGGATTACCTTCATAACAACTGCATGCCTCCTATGGCCCACTGTGATCTGAAGCCTAGCAATGTCCTTCTCGATGATGCCATGGGCGCATGTGTTGGTGACTTTGGGTTAGCTAAGTTCCTACATGGTGATTGTTCTTCGAGAATTGATGGTTCTACAAGCATAGTGGGGCCAATCGGAACAGTTGGATACATTGCACCAGGTAATAATTTCTTAATAGAATATAGTGTTTCACTGTTTTGTTTTGTGAAGAGAAGAAAGTATATTTTTTGATAATATCTTATGTGCTCTTCTGGGTATGAAATTTCCAGTTTTTCTCCTAGATATCCTTTGATTCTTGTGCTCCAATCCTATTGTGTTAATTAACTGTTTTAATAACTATACTTATTGCAGAATATGGCGTTGGGAGCAAAATTTCCACGGAAGGTGATGTTTACAGCTATGGAGTCATCATCTTAGAAATGCTCACAGGGAAGCGTCCAACCGATGAGATGTTTAAAGATGGCATGAGCCTTTACAAATTTGTGGAAAGATCCTTTCCTGAAAAGATTTGCGAGATTGTAGATCCTAGAATCGTTCCGTGTCATAGGAACCAAGACGAAGGAGGAAGTACTCTAGACCAAGAAAATCATCAAATGGCTGGAACAATTAGCTGCATCACTGAGTTTGCTAAACTTGGGCTCTTATGCGCTGCGGAGACACCTAAAAACCGACCAGAAATGCACGATGTTTACATTATAGCCACCGCAATCAAAGAAGCGCTTTCAGAACTGCAGGGCCGAGAAAAATATATCTGTTTCCATTGCTCACACCGACACACGTTACTTGCATGACGGCTCAGCTAGTTTGCTTTAAATAAGGCTGTATCTCTTTGATTGGAATCGTGTATGTTGTGAATTTTCTTACATTTTACTACTAAATCTATGTAACCATATTTATGGTGTTACTAGTGTAGCGAAGTGTTGTTCAACATACATTAAATGAAATTCAGCATGAGAAATTTTGTATGTTTCGGCGTGGCTGTTTTTGTCCTACACCGTAGTAAACTACAAGCACTTTGATCCCAAGCATGAACTAATCCCACCCTTACAAAGATGTTGAACTTACACAGCTTTGCATCAAATCGAATTGTTAGACTTAAGAATGCTAAAATGCATGTGCAAGTATATCACATTTTGTTCCCTACACATATCAAAGAACAACTAAAATCTGCTACAGAGGCATGGGGGATGTCGTGGAAGGATTCCTGTTGCCACTGACTACCTTGGCGTGGTGTCGTGCCGCGGCCTGGTAGGCACTCGGCAGTGAGGCGGCTGCAGGCGTGAAGAAGGACGTGCTTGCACAGAAGCACAATGGCATCCTGCAATAGGTTGGTGTTTATGACAAGTGTACTCCATCATGGAGTTTCGCCTCTGCCGTCTCTTCCCCTCGGCGAGCTGCCATGGGCTGAGTGAAGGAATCTACTTCCTTTATTACTGATATCTCCTGGAATTACCCCCAATCCTAAACCTTCGGTTCTTCCCAATCTTTGAAGCTGCAGAGGAAATGAAGAAGCAACGTGTTCCATAGGCACCAAGCAAGCAAGGCAGCGTACAGAGCCAGTGAAGAAGTCATCCGAATGTCAATGTCCACCCGGAATCAGCCGGACTGGGGCGGAAACAGGTCCGTTACTATTGACGCAAGTTTCACTATACAAAAATCAACAATCCTCATCTCAAAAAAAAATCTACAATCCTCAACAAAGGCATTTCAACGTAGATTCGTAGAAGCATCGTATTCACTCAAAAAAAAAAAGTGCAACAGCTTCCTACCAATCCGTAAGGGAGCACACCAGAATGAGATGTTTTACACAGAATTCATCAGTAATTGGCATCAAATTATCTTAAACAGAGAGGAAAAGTAGTACAGTACTCACGACGCGAGGAGCTCAGCGCGGAACGGTGAGCCATCCGTGATGCAGATGTACAGCATGGTGCCGACCATGAGCAGACCCCCGCCATCGTCGCGCTGCGAGCTTACCGCGAGACGAAGGGGAGCCGCGGAGGGTGTGGAGGTTGCATTTGGGGACAGGTTCTTGCGGGTCGGAGGAGCAGCGGAGAGTGCCGCCGGCAACCGCCGCATTTCGGCTCAGGTCAGCGAGAAGAAACGAAGCGCGCGGCGGCGATGGCCTCGCTTCATCAGCCCATAAAGTGACAGTTCAGCCCGTTAAGAAGCCCACAGCGAATCAGCTGGTACCGAGAAAAGGCATCGGCCCATCAATCAAACAGGCTAACTCCAACAAAAACAATTTTGGAAAAAAACTTTGCCCAGTCAATGAGTCCAGAATAGAACGAAATCAAACCTGATTTTTTTTTAATTCCCAGTATTTTGCGAAAAACATAGACAAGTGCAGAAATCATAAAAGTGTCACGTTTCTCTTTCTTTGCAAAAAAAAACATGCCGTATCAATCTTAAAAGTTTCCTATTTCTACACTTTCCCTATCTTAGGATCAAAGGAGCTTTTTTTTTTTGAGAAAAAGGAGCCCTTAATATGTTGTCTTTCCACTCGACCGTTTATTTATATATATATATATATGAAGTGCCGAGAATCGGCATTAGTTGCGCCGACTACACGAGCGGACCGCTGAGATGAAGGAGACGCCGCCACAAGAGATAGGGGTGCCACCTACAATTGTGAACACATCAACAACGGTAAGATACACGAGCGATGTCGGTCACACCAAGATTGCATTGAGGTATAGGTAGTCGACATACACATATTCAATAAAAAACAATCTGTAGCAACAAGGCCATATTTGTAGTCGAAATGTTTGTGGAATTTTGTCACACCACGCGGTTTGATGAAGCATGGTCGCAACCCAAGTTTTCGAAGAGCATGCGAAGATGATATAAACTCGAATAGTTGCTTTGGCACCTGGGCACCACTGATCCCTTTTTTCATAAATAAATCGAATATCACACTTATATGTTACCAAAAAAACTATAACAAAGTATACATATTTCCTATCCATGCACTAATTCTTGCTTTAAAACATTTTATGTTTTAGGGTTAAAATTGGGAATTTTGTACTATACTTCATACGGACATCATTTTTAAATTTTCCTATAGCCTGAAATAAAATGTTTTTCAACCGAAACTTTGCAGATATATATGTAGTACCATGTATATTTATTCCCCATATTTCTTATAGCAAGGCGTAATTTTTATGTTCAAAACGTAAACAATGTAAAGTTTGTCAAAGAGAAAAATGATCATCAATTATAGTACTATGTGGACATGAGATGAAAGTAAATTTCATGGTGCATCTAGCGGTATTGATTTGGTATTATAAATGTTAATGATTTTTCCATAAAACTTGGTCAAACTTTAACTTATAAAAAGAAAAATACGACTTACTTTCAGATACAGAGATAGTATCCACGTTAACAAAATGGATTTTTTTATAAAACTTAAAAGTACCATTTTTTAACTTTTTCTTTTTAAGAAATGGGGATCACTGGTGCCCAATGCACCAAATCCTTTCTAAATACTAAGCTCCCTAGAATTGGTGCCTTCCCCTTCTCCTACATGTCCACATCATGGTGAACCCCACTCACCTTTCACTTTATATTTATTTATAGTTCACATTTAATTACAGTTTTAGAACCATTTATTGGATATACACATATGTTTGTAATTATATACTAAATTTTTGGTGAAATAAAAAAGGATCACATCTACATAAAAAGAAAATTGTGGTTGTAAGAAAGAAAAATGAGCTCCATTCTCCTCAAAATTACTCTTTTTGTGTAGACCAAAATACAAAAAAAGAACTTCTAGAATGTGTACAATATGTGTTATATGTTTTATTTCAAAAACATTAAACCTAAACATGTCGTTTCGATTTTTGTAAAGAACATGCGGTTATCGGCACACACCTCTGGCTCCGTCAAGCACCTGAGACTACAGGGCACCTCCATCACTGATGTCCAGTCTCAAGTTCATTGTTAACTTGCACACCACATGCGCTCCCCTCTGGTGACTACCCAACGTCAAGTCCATTGTTAACTTGCACGCCGCGTTCGCTCCCCTTTGGTGGCCACCCAACACCATTCAGTTGACTTCCTACAACCCTCATAGTAGCTGCACGTGAACACCATTCTCGCATCGGCCGTTGTCACCGTTGCTGTTAGTAGTGGTCGACTGTCCATCACTAATGTCGCGCCTCAAGTCCATTGTTAACTTGCACGTCACGTGCGCTCCCCTCTGGTGGCCACCCAACGACATTGACTTGATTTTCTACAATCCTCGCAATAGTTGCACATGAACACCCATGTTTCCTGCCGGCCGTTGTCACTGTTGCTGTTAGTAGTGGTCGACTCGATGGTGGTGGCAACAACGGTTGAAACCGTGAATGACAAATCGATGGTGAATGGGGTGGAAAGATGAGTTATACGCATCGTTGTTAGATGCCACCAATTACTGATGAAAGATGACGTGTGTATTTATCCGTGAACTTTATATATTTTCTTATATCTCATTTGTATGCAGAGCACAAGTCAGATTATGTAAGAAAATGAATGTGTGTATTTTGTAGATAGTTGAATGCATACACTAAAAAAGACCTATGTTTGATTAGACTCGGTTGCAATCATAATAGTGTAGAAAAGTCATGACACCGAGGGTACAATAATAAAATAGCATGTGGTGTTGAAGTGGCGAACATGTAAATTATATGTTAAAATAATGACATTCTTGCAATTAGATATATAATTGTTCGTGGTATTCACGCCTGTTAATTTTTTTATATTTTATTTTATACAGTCTGGATCCAATGCACAAATTGATATTGCATGTAAAAAGTTTAAAATCTCATTTTGCTCTATATTGTAGTGAATTTTTAAAATATTTATTTGTGGAGTACTCTTCTGTTTTTATGTAGTATGATGCAATTTATTTAAATATGCCAAGACATAATTATGCCAATTTATGTCCGAAAATTCTACCTGATTTCATTATATTAAAATCAATAACCTTCGTTATAGGACCTCGATGGCTAATGAAAACTTGGCTAATCTATCTCTCCGATTTTGCAATTTTCATCATATCGTACAATGTCTGCAGATTGTCAGAATTTTCATCAATTATTTTTTTATCAAATCATTATAGAACCATATACACAATTTTACTTTCATGACATTTCATAATTATCGTTATCCTGATTCTCTAATTTAGCTGATTCTCTAATTTAGTGTAAACTTTTTTAAGTGGGGTCATGCTCTTTCTGATAAGTGGTGTATTCCTAACTTTACTACAACTAAATAGTTGTTTTTCTTCTCTGCTTCTCTATGTAGTTATCCAATGATACTATTTTTTCCATCATTAGTACTATTTTATATACGTGGTTTACTAAGAAAATTATTTATTTATCTATTGTTGTTCATATTAGAACAGACGCGGAAGCGCCCGTGTTTTCCTTTAGTCTCCTCTCATGTAAACTATTCTAACCAAGGTTCAAGAAAGCGGAAAGCGTAAACAGAGCGTTTTGCTCTCGCTTAGAGTTTTGTTCGCTTAAGCGTCGCTTAAGCGATGTTTAAGCGTGCTTAAGCGTTTCTAAAATTCACTGGATTTGGTGGTGGACTTGCATCTGAGAGCAGAGGAGAAGTTGAGGGGAGCAGCGGGGAAGGACATGCCTGGGAGGCAGGGAAGGGGTTATACCTGCAAGGCTACCATTGTTGACGTGAATTTGTGCATAGAATTGTAAAAGGTGAGAGAAAGAGACGAGGAGTGTAGATGGATGGCTCGGATTAGAATACATGAATGGCTCTCAGATCGGGTTAACAAACTAGGATTTCATAATGGGTCTTATTGGCCCAACTCTATAGCACAAAGCACACCGTGAGCAGGAGTCTCTCACGCGCTATTATGTTAATGGACCTTATCATCGCTTAATTAGTCGCTTATGGCTTAAGCGAAGCGTTTTGCCATCGCTTAGCGCTTAAGCGAGCTTAATCGTACTATTAATTACGCTTTCTTGAGCATTGATTCTAACTTAGCCGTCGAAGAACATCTTTAAAGCCTCGGTGGTGTCGAACGCGCATTCTCGTGGTCGTCAGTTGCATCCACCAACGAAAAAGAAATAAACAGGTGCGTTCCTCTCGATCGGCTACTTCTTCCTTCCTTCCGTGATCCTGGTTCTCTCCGGACTCCGCCTCACGCGGTTGGATTTAAGGATTTTCTTGGTTCCTGAGTTCTTGCATCAATCGCAGGTAGTATAGCACACAGACGCCCGTCTTGAGCAGCGGCGATGTCCGAGTTCTCGTGGCTCACGGCGCTGGGGTTCGCCTTCCTGACCGTCAACTCCGGCATGGCCATCTACCGCTCCAACGGCGACGTGGGCTCCATCCTCTTCGTCGCGGCCTCCTACCTGGACCTCGTCGCCCTCTTCGGCTGCCTGCGCCTCTACGAGCGCCTGGACCGCCACTCCCCCCGCCGGGAGCAGGTCAAGGCCGCCGTGTGGGCGCTCACCACGCTCCTCACCGCCATGTTCAGCTACAAGGTGGCCGAGCTCATGCCCCTCGCCGTCAAGGTCGTCGTCTGGGCGATGGCCGCCGCCACCACCTGCGGCGGGTTCTACGCCTTCTTCATCCACGACGACAAGGAGTACCAGCAGCAGCTGCAGCAGGACCTCGCGGCCGCGGCCGAGCGTGGGGAGGGCGGCGCCAATTACTAGTAGCCGGCTGGGCGCTTGCCGCCGCGAGGTACGTGCTCCGGTGCTAACAGCGGCGGCGGCGGGCGTTAGATCTCAGGGCAAACCACTAGGTCGTTCTTGTATCTTGGCTGTTTCTCTTCCCGCCCCTTTTCCCCCGATTTGCTTTGGCTTGCCGGCGTGCTCAGATCTGGAATTCGGCATCGTCAAAACCGCTGCTGCGGCCTCCGGCAAAGGAGATCTATCCAGTTTGATGTGCTGTTTGTCAAGGCAACAACGGCTGGTGTGCCCGTTGACAACTGAGTCTTTGTTGATCCTAATTCCGGACTTTCTGTCTTCAAATTCGGCGGGTGCCGAGGAGGAAGAAGCTGCGACAGAGGTAAGGCTTAATTGCATGAGGTGGAGAGGTGGGGAACGTAGGCAGATGAGAGAACAGAAGAATTGGGAAATACTAACAGAGGCGAAGACAAATTTAGCTAAGAAGAATTTGTTTTGTGAAGAAACATGGAAGAACCAGAGGGGAAGCCTACCGATGAGCAGAACAAGCAGAGATGCAGTGCAAAGTCATCTGGACAATAAGACAACAAGCTAGAAGTGCGGTGCTGATCTTGTACTTGTGAAATTATTTCATCTGATGCAGCCATGAGTAGTTTGCAGTATGCCGATGGAAACACTAGATTGAATATGCGGCGACTCGAAATTTGATCAACAAATGGATTTGAGGCAGGAGTCGATAATTCAACCATAGGTGGCCTTATCAACATCGCAGTTGCTCTTGCAGTCTCCTAAGATTTCAGCTGGTTTATGTCCCTGCTTGCAAAGAGCAGCCTGGTAACTCTTAAGTCCATTTAAAGTATGGGGATTCAAGCACCTCCTTGATGAAGGAGATATTTTGATGGATCATTCAAGAAACCTGGTGAAGTGCAGAGATTCTTCATGCCTTTCTCTATGAGATTACATAACTACGATTGTAATCTGAAGTGTAAAGATTCTTCATGCCTTCTTCTCATCAGCAAAATTTGACAAGACAAAACTGCGTGAAGGGAGTCAGGGAAGCAATTTGCTGTTTTCAGATTACCATCATGTAGACGAACTCTTCGTAGTGGAGATATAACCGCAGACTAAGACAGCTCATATTTCATATGCAAAATAGCCAGCCTTTTGTTGATAACCATGTGTAGTGGGAGCTAGGAAAAGGTCATTGGAATACAGCAGCAGCAGTTAGCGGAGGGCACATAGGAGAATAGAAGACAAGATGTTTACAAAGCACCGGATATACAAGGAAAATAAATATACTACAACTATGCCGATGCCAATGCCAATTCCTGTGCTAATTCTTTGTCACATTACCGGGCAAGCTGACAGCAAGGTGAGAATTTTTCAATTTTTTAAGGGAGGAGAA
Source organism: Poa annua (assembly GCA_026929855.1). NCBI lineage: Eukaryota > Viridiplantae > Streptophyta > Magnoliopsida > Poales > Poaceae > Poa > Poa annua. The sequence goes on from CM049437.1 coordinate 93,685,330, forward strand.
AAGGCCAAGATAAATTAACCCTAGTTGCCCAAATCTAACTTGCCGTCGCTGTCGCTGTCGCTGTTGCCTGAGGTACGTGTCGCGCTGAAGCAAGCGTCCAACTAGCCCTATTACATGTTTAAGTTCAATAAATTCCACTATCTACGAGCTAAAAACTCTAGCATTTCTATGAATTGTACTATGTCTATGTATGGTAATACCGGATTGTTTGTCGTTCATATCAGTCAACGTTGCTTCGTTGACTAGTTCTCAGAGTATTCTTGATGATCAGGTGTAAGTATTGTGCATTACTACTGGCACCAACTGTCGTATTCTTGTTATTGTCCTCCTCGTTGTAACGTTGCTGGGTTTACCAGTTGTTGAGCGCTTATATACAACGTAGTGCTTGCATGCTGTCCAAGTAAGTGCGTTCATCTCTTCCTGGGTACCATTTTACCTCAGCTTTAGCCTACTTTATTCACAACTTGTGTGCCCATGTTGAGTAGTCTGTGTTGTTGCGCATCAGACTTTATACAGAGCAAATTAAGCCACATGAGCCAGTTCACATGTGGGCATGTGGTATTGGATTTTCGTTCACACTTCTTTGAATATTGGGGTCCTGTTTGGAATGTCAGCTTATCTTTCGCAGGAAATGTGAACATATACCCAAGTTTCTAAAGAAAGATTGTTCGGCAAGACATTCCTTTCGGGATTCTCTGAGAAACTACCTTCATTTCTGATAACTTGAACAATATTACCGTGACCACCAAGTATTTGCTGATAGATGCTGGTAAAATTTTGCAAACCCAGGTCCATGATTTGCTGACTTGTTCGCTTGCCCAACCCGACCCAGTATTTGGTTATTTTACGACGAGAGACTTTTAGCAGTGGACGTTGTTCCTTCCAAGCTCGTAACTTCACGAAATGTCCAACAATAGCTTACCGTGATCATCAAGCGACTGCTTTGACAGCCATTTCTACTTTGAACTGTATTTGAGCGCTCAAACTGTTTTTGTTCAATACTATGATGCATGACTCAGAGCTAGGAAACGATGCTTGAATCAATCGATATTGATAGCATGTTGGATTTAACCGGACCTGCAGATAGTGGCATACTTTAACCGAAGAGTCAGTCAATTTAACTTACCTGCCAGTAGGTGCACCGAACATCGACGATCACAAGTTCACAACAATGAACAAGAGAGTGAGGTCAATGTACTACTGTGCTGATTACGACCATTGCAACTTGCAAATGGCCGAACTATGTACTTATGTAGGACTATAGGAGTCGGTCTCCTTCGGTGATGCTGGTACAGTGAGCGCACTGAGTACGTTCTGATCAGCAGCTAGCTCCGTCCTTACCCTGGCCCGGCAGAACGAGCCAGCAAACTGGGCTGAAACTCTGAAAATTTTCTTACAAGAAAATTCATAGAATGAGGCAATTCAAACATTTGGAAAATAGCTGCTTGATCTGGCTCTTGTTCACGATCATTTAAAAAATGAAACATTCTAGAACTTCATTTCAGATGGCACCTTCTAACTCTAAAATGGTCCCATGAGTGGTAACGATTAGGGCTTTAGATCCAAGTAAGGCTCTTATGGGAGGTCAACAACACTGGATCTCTCATTTGTAAAGACACAACAACAATGGAATGTGTTCTCGCCGTTGCCGGCCGCAAGTTGGATCCTCGAGCAGGTATATAAATTGCCATGCTAGATTTGTTTGTTCTTGGATAATACATATGTCTCCCTGGTCCGTAGAGCTTGAGTGTTATAATGACCAAACTATACAGTAAAAAAGGTTGTAGGCATCACTTCATGTAGAGGCTGGTTTCATTCCCCTTTTCGAAAATAAACTGGAGCTGATTAGTTTCGCATGGAGGTGTACTTATAATTCTCTTCTCTGCAAGACACAATAGTACTAGCTTCAATGTTTGATAATTACAGTTGTACTCTCTGAAACACAATAGTATTACCTTAGAAATGTGCATCTCATCTATATACGCAGACTCTGATTCTCTTCTTCATGCTTTAATCAGCCGACACACATATGTCCATTATATTAGCCTGCCATGCCGAACTACTCTAAAAGAGTTTGTTCTTGAGCTAGCCAACCAACCAAATCCCCAACAATGAAAACAGCCTCATAGCCCCAGGCCCAATTAACAGCATTCTGAAACTTCCATTTACCCTTGTCATCAGGATAACATTCGAGTCCACCTGCATAGCATACCCCAATTAACCTACAGTAGATTACAAACTACGGAGTAGTTCATCATCCTTTGATGACCCCTGCGTTTCTGTAGTTGTACCGGATGGCGAGGACCAGGAAGAAGAGGTAGTTGAGGGCGCTGAGCACGCACATGAGCCAGTAGAAGCGCTCGAGGTGGTAGTGGTTCAGGCTCGCCCCCTCCAGCCACGGCCGGTGCCCGCCGCGGCCCGACGCGCTGTTCACCACCGTCACCAGCACCGAGCTGAGGTAGTAACCCAGCGCCAGCGACGCCCACGAGAGCGACGTCGCCAGCGACCGCATCCGCGGCGGCGCCTCGCTGAAGAAGAACTCGAGCAGGCCCGCGAGCGTGAACAGGTCCGCGGACCCCAGGAAGAGGTACTGGAACGCGATCCAGAAGAAGGTGATGGGCAGCGGCGCGTGGGAGTCGATCATGCCGGCGTCCGTGGCGACGTTCTTGCGCTTCACCTCCACGACGGCGGCCACCGCCATGGCGACGATGGAGAGGACCAGGCCCGTGCCGATGCGCTGCAGGTGGGTGATGCCCATCTCCGTCCCGGTCGCGCGGCGCGCGAACGGGATGATGACGTGGTCGTAGATGGGCGCCAGGAGGATGATGAAGGTGACCGGGAACACGGGCAGCGACGCCGCGGGCACCTTGAGGCCCCCGAGGCGCGTGTCCATCGTCGCCGCCTGCTCCACGGAGAAGGTCGAGAGCTGGGCCAGGCAGCAGTTGAGCATGATGGTGGCGAGGAAGATGGGGAGCACCATGAGCACGATCTTGACGTCCTCCACCTCCTGCACCGTGCACGCCAGGGCCCTGTGCCGCGGCTGGCACTGTACCGCTCGGTTCAGCACCGCCAGCTCATGGGACGGCTCCGTAACCTCGGTCTCGGGAGCGCACACCTCGCCAGCCTTGCTGTACTCTTTCATGTCGGTGCTTACCGTCGGGCTGGGCGCGCGGTCGATGACGGCGCCGTTGCTGCCGCTCGGCGGGCCCCCGCGTCGCGCGCCGCCGCGAGCAGGACCTTGCCGATGGTGGCGAGCGGGCTGCCCGTGGGAACCTTGCTGCGGTAGAACTTGGAACCCGCGGCGAAGACCGGGATGGAGAGCAGGATGGCGAAGGTGGAGATGCCGAACCCCCACTGCCACCCCTTGTTGTCCTCCACCCACACGGCGAAGGTGACGGCGATGAGCGCGCCGACGGAGAGGCAGAAGACGAAGTAGTTGAAGAAGGTGGAGCGGCCCTTGCGGCCCTGCGGCGTGTGCTCGTCGAACTGCTCCGCGCCGTGCGACGGCAGGGAGCCCTTGATGCCACCGATGCCCAGCGCCGTCACGTACAGCCCCACGAACAGCATCGCCTTCTTGCTGCCCGACGGTGTTTCGCACGGCGCCGCTCCCGCCACCTTGGCGCACTCCGGCGGCATCAGCGACGGTGTCCGTGCCTGGATCGTCAGGATCACCAAACCCTGCGCGATGTAGCAACACATTCAGACATCAGCATTTTTTTATTTTTAGACAAACATTCAGATATCAGCTTTCATTACAGTTAGAGATGGCACATTTCTCGTCTACATTAGCGGGCTATGTTTAACCCAATATTGCTGTCAAACACAGGCCGTTGGGTTGGCCCATATGTTTTGGGCCGATTCTGGGTCCTTTGCATTTCATTGCGATTTTTTGTTTGAACGGACATTGCGATTCGCTATGCCGAACTGCAGATCAGGTTATGATACCCAAAGGTTTGGCAATATGGAGTAAGCGAAAGCGATAAAGTTGGGAGGGCACGGCAAGTGGGCGCCGTGCTACTTGTGCCCCCGCCGGCCGGCGCGCCGCCCGTGCGCTACGTCGCTTTGCTTTGGCCCGGCCGCCATGGCTGGCCCGTGAGCTGAGCTGGGTGGTGCTGATAGAGCGGAGGAGAGGATGAGAGAAGGACACCGACCGACTGCGGAATGCAGTTAGAGAGTAGTTGCTGTCCGAATATCATGTTTATTTTTGTCAGCGTTGACTAAGAAATACTTGCAAGCAAAGCGTGTGCACTATGCTTGGTTCCTGAAGATTGGGAGGCTGACTTTGGATGGTCAAACTGCGTGCATGTGATCGATCGTTGTGGCCGGACCTTGAGCTAGCTTGAGATGAGAAAGCAAAGAAGGTTAGTGTGTGTGTGATGCGGCCAGGCGCAACTACGGTGGCCTTGTTAGCTTCAGTAGTCAGTTTCCATGGGGACTCGTCGGAAGCCACCAAGTTGGAAAACAGCTCCAGAGCTCAGGGCGCACGTACGTGAGGTCGCTCTCTTCTCCGGCTGTATGTAACCGCCATTGTCCCAATCGGATCGTCTACGTGCGCGTCGGCGATGATCCGCCCTGCCCCACCCGGAGATACGCCGGCCAACGTGGTGACCGCTCGGGATAACTTGCGATCTCGCCATCGTTGCCCGATCTTGTCCGTCCTCAACGAGTTCCTTCCTGCTAGAATCCAGGGACACGTTCGCCAACTCGTCTGTCAGCTTGCGCGTCCATGGCGACAGCGACAGGGACAGGCTCCAAGGCATGTTGAGCGCGATGGATCAAGATAAGCTAAGCACAGGTCTGATAAGTATGTATGATACCACACAAGTGTAGAGCTTGGCGTGCCTACCCATCTCTCCTACCTGCATATCATCCCTAATTTTATTTTAATTATTTTCCTAGCGATCGAGCGACTAATTTCGACAGCAATAAAAAGGGCCAACGAGATGGACAGATGCAAGAGCTGCAAGTGCTTCAGCGCAGTGGTGGTTCTGTGGTGATCCGCTGAAGACTGAAGAGTCGGTGTCAGTCCATTAGTGGCATCCTCGCAGCCGGAGACAAAGGAGATCCTAGAACTGCAAGTGCTTCAGCGAGGGAGTGGTCTGCGTGCCTGACGGGACGGCGAGGGCGAGATTCCCCGTACCGGCCCCGGCGGCGGCGGATTGGGCGATCAACGGAGCGCACACACCGGGGCGCCACGGAATCGATCGGATTGCCTGTCGGCCCCGGCCCCCGGCGACGGCGACGTGATCGGAAAGCGGCGCTGCAGGGTGGGCGGCTTTGTTCGCTTACGGCCGCAGAATTGGTTGGTTGGTTGGTTCTGCGTGCTTTCGGTCAAAATATTTCAGCGACTTTTAACCGAATTTCAGTGATTTCGGTAGACACCTGAATGATTACCATTAGGTCAAAATATTCAGCACTTTCAGTATACTACACAAGAATTCGAAAATATATGAAATATATTTATTTCACAAAAATAGCGTCAGCCTTTAAAATATGGTGCTAGCGTGCTATTAGCGACATATTTACACCGATTTATTTAGCGACACAAGTCTCTGAATGTTATGCGTGCTATTAGCAGTGCTATAGTGCTCTATTTTCCCCATGATTTTAGCACGCTATTTTTTCCCTCATAATTTTAAGAAGAAATTTTGATCGTTTGGCCGAAACAAAAACCAAAATCACTGAAATTTAAATAATGGGCCCAAATGTTTCGAAGCTGAAATTGAAAAGCATAAGTTGGTTCTTACACTAACAGTGTGCACCATGTAAGAACCTACTAGAAGAGTTGGTTACTCTCCTACGGATTATCTAAATTAACCGCAATGTAAAATTGCGCATTTTTTGGCCTTCTCAATGGAAATTTTTATTGCTAGCGCATTTGCCAAGGTTTAACGGAAAAATACATTAGCTGCTTACTTTTTTCCAAATCAACTTGATGGCGCCCTACAGTGCACGGTCATTGGTGTAAGCGAGTGACTGTTATCAAAGTTTTCTTGGCAGTGCAATTATGTCCAACTTGCATCGCCTACCGCACGTCATCTACCACTCACGTCTCTATACCCCGGCAGGCCCTGCCGCGTCCATCATATTCATACCCATAACCATGTACGTACGCACGCCGTTACTATCCAACAGCCACCCACAATAGTAGTACTCACTCGAGTTTTATCTGTCAACATGTAGATGTATCTAGACATGGTTGATGTATAGATATGTTCACATATGCATAATAAATAAAAGTCATCTAATTTAGAACGAGAGAGTAGTTGAAAAGAGAAAAGCTCTACTGATGGCCCACATGTCAGTGTGATATAAGCACGGATAGATAAGCCGGATCCCAACACATGCACAAGAGTACGAATGTACGTGCAACGGTGCAAGAGCCAAGAGGTTTGTGAGACAACGATGGGGATTAATCCCAGCTTGTACGTAGCAACCTACGATCAAATGGCAAAGCCAAATCAAACCCAACGTGCATGCCGTTGACCGTTGAATCGATATATAGCCTAGCTAGCGCATGTTGTCACAGCAGTACGTAGGACGTGATCGATAATCTCGATCAGCGTGGTGCCCTTTGACCCAGGCTATCTGGTCACACCCCTGCCCATGCATATATCCTGTTGATCGATCCCCAAATAAAGTGATGGCTACAATTAATCATTTGGGCTCCTCTCATTTCCCTAAACAACCCAAATCGCAGGGAAACTATGTGCTCCCGTTGATACATCTGTGGCTCATGCAGCATGTCAGCCACTGTGGACTGAAAGTTTGAAACCTGTGGCGTAGAGAGCTCCGTGTAGCCCTCCATGGAGTGATTAAATTACGACAAAAATCCCAGACACGATGGATCGTAAAGTGCGCCCATATAACCACGTGTTGTGAGGAACTGATCGGATCACACCAAACTCGATCGGTCGAGATTATCATTTGAGGTGACGGGGTTTTAAATCTGGCGAGTAGACAGGTGTCGACTAGCTTATGTTAGTGCATGGATCCGTCGCCCGCTTAATTAGCTATTCTATTCTATAAAAACCCTTTATGCAGCCAAGAGATTCTGAACAAAACGATCTCGAGCCGGCCCGGCCGGTCAAACATGTGGTACGACGTACGTGTACTGCCGGCCAAGGGAAAAAGGGGAAAAAGTGAAAAGTCAATGCGCGGCGACGTGGCGGCACAGCTGGACAGAATATCCGGGTGTGTATATATATCTCTGGAGTAGCTATGTATGCCAGGTTGGAGATATGATAAGGACAATATTAATTACGTCTACGTATAGTCGGACACGTATGCCATGATGTACGTAGGTCTACAATATAGCATACGAATTCGAAAGTATTTTTTTTTCTCTTTTTGGTCGGTGCATAAATGATACTAATACAGATAAAAAAAACAAAAAATGGACAGCTAGTACTACCTACGCCGTACAAAAAATGGACACTGGTGTGTAGTACGTAGAGCCAGTAAGACAGCATGCATGGTAGTAATAAGTCAAAGATTTTGGTGGTGTATGCCTACCATGAACTCGACGGCTGCGCTGATGAGGTAGGCGGCGTAGGTGGTGCAGACGGCGTCGGAGAGGAAGCCGCCGAGGAGCGCGAGCAGGAAGGCTGTGCCCATGAAGTTGGTCACCGTCGTCGCCGACTGCGACGGCGAGTAGTGCATCGAGTTCATCAGGTACGTCACCAGGTTGCTCGCGTTCGCCAGGAACGCCAGGTTCTCCAGCACCTCAGCAACTGCATGCACGACAAATCAACCAAAAACATTAGTACTAACAATAATCGTTATTTATTTATTTTCCTTTTGCCAGTATACAAAATTAGCATACGTGAGGTTGCAGCATGCACGGTGCTAACTGACATAACGTCCTCCATTATTACATGGGTGCCGTTACCGACGCGCGCCGGCCAATCTGCCAGCCGTGTGCAGCCTTGCGATTCGTGCCGGTTTTAATGCGCCGTTTTGGATGGCTCCGGGACGGGTAAAAAGGGCAAAAAAAAATTGACGCCATCAATTTTAATTTTAATTTTCCTCTCGTCCACAACTAACCACCAAAAGCAGAAAAACAGAGTGCCTTCAGCCCTTCATCTGTAGCTCACAAGCCAGTTTCTCCTCCACACAACAACAAATGCAAAATCCTTATTCTTCACATCACAGGATGGATCGAGGGCCCCTCTCGATCGTTTCTTTCTAACTTTTCTCGGAACAAAAGTCGTACTACTAGGTGATGCTTCTAGAGAGATCGCCGTCTCTGCACAGTGACGAACACAGCAACGGCCATGGGTTCCGCCCTCCGCGGGCGGGCGCATTGGAGATGCTCTCGATCGAGCATGCAAAAAGGCCATGGATGGAGCTTACTATAGCTGCTGCCTGCAACTTGGCTCGCAAAGTTGGCAATTGGGAGGTAAAGGTTTGGTGGCCAACCCTGTTTCTTCCCAAGTTGCACACGAGAAGGAGAGGCGGAAAAGAAGGAAGAATATGGAGTATGGGAAATGGAGATATGGAGACCCAACACATGCAACAGATGTGAGGAAGGGTAGGGACGATGTCTGAAAGCGGCGGAGAGGCCCGATCGATGAAGAAAGAAAGGAAGGTGGATGGACCATGATGCATGCGGATGCAGTGTTTCGAGGGAGTATCCTATTCCTGATTGTGCTCTGTCCGACTGTCTCTCCTTTCCCGCCGGTCCACTAGGACATCGTCGTCCGACTGGCTGGCTCGGCCGAGACGGTTCCGGAAGAACCGAGAAAGAAAATCTAGCTATCTAGGAGAGCGTGCGTCGTGCGCGGAGGAACTGAATTTGCTTGCTTACCGAGCACGAAGGAGGCGGCGAGCATGCCGCCGTGCCGGCCCTTCACCGCCGGCCGGTTCCGCCAGTCCACGTACCCCTCCCAACGCTCCACCTGCCGCACTCCGTCCTCCTGCATGCCACAGCCACACAGCATAAGTTTCCCCACAAATCAAACACCAACAACAGCGCGTAATAACAGAGCAAGAATTGCCGCATCGGGATCAAGAACAGCAAGAACAACCGCTGCTGGCTACATCGAGAGGATCAAGAATCGCGGATATATCAAGGGGACGGACTACTCACCATGGCGCGCGTCAGTGAGGCGCAACCTTCCTCGATGTGTCTGCAGTCTGAATCTCGGTATGAACAGAGCAGGGGAGGAGCTGAAGCTGAGGTGACCGACTGGAGGCCGGTGACTCTGGCTGTAGCGAGAGGAAGAAGAGAGGGGCGATGGTGTATTTAAAAGGAGAAAATTGCAAAATACCACCACATTTGGGGCAAGGGTTTCAAAAAACCACCATGTTGTCAATTTTTTGCAAAAAACCACCAGCCTGAAGTAATAGCGTTGCAGAAAACACTGATTTGCTAGTTGACACGCTCTAAGTGAGTTTCTGACCAATGGGTCCCGGTGTCAGACTTACGTGGCATGTATGTTTTTTAAAAAAGACCTGCATATATTCTATCTTCTAATTCTCCATCCCTAAGTTAACTATTCTGCTCCACGAGACCCTTCTCGCCGCCGGTCACCTCCCCGTCCTATATAGCTCGCCGCCGGTCACCTCCCTTGTCGCCATAGCGCGTTCCATCTGCTCCTCCTGCTCCTGCTGGACGTGGCTGTGGGCTTCGATTCCAGGAAGCGAGGACGCTGGGCTCGGTCACTGCGGCAGCCGCAGCCGTGGACGCCGTGCGTGCCCGCCCGGACGCTTCTCGCGGCGTCTGCTCAAGGTCTGCTAGGGTTGCCGCGCCCCTGCGATTCCCCATCGCCGGCCTCCAAATGGGCCTACTCGGTGGCGTGCACGGTGAGGCAGAGGCGGCGCATGGACGAGCCGGTGAGGCGAGGCGCGATGGCGTACCGGGTTCTGGAGGTGACGCTGATCTCTGCCAAGGACCTTAAGAAGGTGACGGTGTTCTCCAAGATGCGGGTGTACGCGGTGGCGTCCATCTCCGGCGGCGACCCACGGACGCCGACGCACCGGACGCACTCAGACCGGCAAGGCGGGCGGAGCCCAATGTGGCACGCGCCGCTGCGGTTCCCCATCTCTGCCGCCGCCGACCCGCGCGGGCTGGCGCTGCACGTGCTCCTCCGCGCCGAGCGCTCCTTCGGCAACTGCGACGTCGGCGAGGTGCTCGTCCCCGTCCAGGACCTCGTCCCTGCGAAGGGGTTAAAGGCCGCGGGGCCGCCGTGAGGAGAGGCGGCGCGCCGGCCGCCGCGCGCGTGGGCTGGAGCTCGTGGCGCCGCTTGGGGGGCGGGTCCGCGCCGGCGGAGGGCGACTCGGTGGGGATGCTGAGCACGCCGTTGACGGTGGTGAGCCGGGCGACGATGGGCGGCTCCGACTCGCGGGCACCGTCCCCGTGCCCGTGGCGGCGACGATGGCCGGCTCCGACTGCTGGAGCAGCCAGCTCGGTGGTGAGCCGGGCGACCCTCGCCGGCCCCGCCATGCGGATGCGCCGCCCGCGGCCCTCCACCTCTGATCGGGAAAGTGGAAGGAGGAAGGAGAAGATAAGGTAACAGGTGGGTCCCATGGAAAATTGCACAAAAGTCCAAAATTTGCTGCACTGCTACGTTTATCTCCTCAGACCGGTTAGCATGTGCCACGTCAGCCCGACAAATGGGTCCCACTGTCAGTTTTCCTGTTAACTGACCTAAAACAAAGGATCAGTGTTTTTTGCAACGTTGTTACTTCAGACCGGTGGTTTTTTGCAAAAAATTAACAACATGGTGGTTTTTTGAAACCCTTACCTCAAAAGTGGTGGTATTTTGCAATTTTCTCATTTAAAAGCGAGGAGGGAGGGGCAGAACCGTCAAAGGATCAGGCATCGCGGCGCGGCCCAGCCGGCCCACGGGGGCGCGTGACGGGGGCACGAGGGCAGGCGGCGGAGACGTCAGCCTCGACATGCCCCCGCTCTCCCTCCTCCTCTCTTGTGCCGATGGGTTTCTTCCTCCCTCTCGTGCCGCACGTTGCTCTCCTTGTATTTTCTTTATTACTCCTTTTTTTGGGGGTGTTACTTAAAGATTTACAGTAGTGATCTTATTTTTTTGTACATGTGGGTTTAGCATGGTTATTAAAGATTTACAGTAGTGATCTTATTTTGGGTGGATATTTATGGAGGTTAGTAATCAAACGGACAATACTTAGCTGTACGTGCACAGTGCTGGCTGTGCATATATGGGACCATTGACCGTGTTTTTCTGTTTTTATATCAACAAATATGTAGTAAATCGATGAATAACATGCTTTAGTCCCTTTTGCTAATTATCGCTCAACCGAGATTTAAGTTCGAAATCGGTTGCATCGTCATTCATGCACCTAAGAGCATGGTTTTAAATTCCGATGAGTTTTTTGTATCGAAATTCACAGAATTTCGGTGATTTCGGTATACATCAAAATAATAATGTTCAGTCAAAATAATTCAGCACTTAGAGTACATCATAAGAATTTAATAGTTATTAAAAACTCCTTTTAAATATTTGCAGAGTTTCCTCTTATTTTACCACCTTTTTGGTGTTATTTACGTGCGGTTTTAGCATGTTTATTGCGTACGAATCTTATTTTGGGTGGACATTTATGGAGGTTTGTAATCATATAGACAAATGCTTAGCTGTACATGGGACAATTATCCATATTTGTTTGCTTCTCTTTCTTAAAAATAATGTAATTAGATGGACAACATGCTCTGATATTCAGTTCATCGGATCCATTAGCCTGGTTGGATGATAAAAAAATCAAGAGCTAAGTTCATCGACGGCCCTAATATTGGGCCCTGCCCTCTCTTTGTTCCCCAAACTTTATGGAGGTTGGTAATCATATAGACAAATGTTTAGGACAAGATATCTAATGCTAGTGACTATATAGGTGTTTAAATGATATCTTGACAAATGCTTATTTCCTGAAATTTATGGAGGTAAGTATGTAGTCAATACACATCAAAACCCATTTCCGGATGAAGCAAACAAAAAAATAGAGACTGATATAACCTTATATTTATTTTCTTCTTCTTTTAACTCTCCCATCACTATAGGAAATCAGACATATGACGACGGTCGAAAACCGTCGACAACATCTGAAAAACCCTCGACACAGTTGTATGCCGACGGCTACCGGCGGCGTCGATCTGGTCGACAAAGGTAGGTAAGCCGTCGACAAACAGGGTAGTTGCCAACGGTTTTCCTGGTTCGTTGGCAACTCTGCTTGTCGGCAAAACATCTAACGGACGTCAGTAATTGATGCCCGTCTACTAGTAAGCCGACGCAAAATTGTCGGCATATACAACCACATGGAGGCTGCTGGCAGACCTTGGCTTCTTGTTTGCCGATGATACGTCTTTACCGTCGGTATATAGGTTCCTAGGTTTTCTTCAAACCCACCTCGTTCACTTTTGTCCCCATCCAACGAAGCCCGCTCTGAAATCTCCTGCTCCCAGGCTCAAACCAACAGCATTGGCCCCGCAGCGCCTATCAGACTGAGAGCAGTGTGGGCGCTGCGTCGGCAAAGAAGCCCATGCAGGCGAACATCGCGTCCAACACAGCTTGCATCAAGCGCGACAGAGTTGTCGAAGTGAATCCTCCCGCAATGATTTCTGCCGCCGCGGTTTGCAGAAGGACGATCAACGTTGTGTCAAGACCGGCACCAAAGCCAATTTTGGTACATTCTCGAGCGAAATCATAGTGATTGACGCCGTCAAAACCTCTTGTTCGAAATTCACTGTGAATGGTTGTACAATGACCGTCAATGTTCATTGAGAATTTGTTTGGTGGTTGTAAAGTCATCAACTGTGTGTGGAGTGTCGGAGCTTTGGGCTGATCCAGTGGAGGCTAATGGGCTACATACGCATACTATATCAAGATTGGGGGGACAAGTGAGCCCTATATCACCGTTTTTGGGTAAAGAAAAAACCAAAATGCACGAAATTTTTGCAAACTTTTCATGAGCTAGGGGCAATGGCCCCCTGGCATTTAACATAGCTCCGCCTCTATGTGTGTTCCAGTTCACTGACCGTGCAGAACTCGTGGTTAAGCTAGCAAGGGTACGGTATGCACCAAACCGTGCGTACACGCTTTTACCACATTCGGCTAAAGGTTCGACATAGTAACCTCACCGAAGTTTTCACGCGCCTACTCATAATAGATGGGGATGTAATTGCACGGAATTACCACTTTGTGTGCAAAATTTATTTCTACCTCTGGTCAAAAAAAGTGTCGCGAGTTGGCCTAAGATTTGTACTTCGTTATTTCCTGACGACACAAATAACGGATCGGAGGGAGCCTAATAACACGTCCCCGACACGATTTGTCAAGCGTTCAATGAACCCTCCAGGAAACACGAGGAGCACAAGCCGGTGATAAGGAGCAAGCAAACACTAGTAGAGAAAGGGGCAATAGCACCGGTTTTAAAGGGCTTTTAGCACCGGTTGTGCAACCGGTGCTAAAAGGTCGGACTAAAGGGGTACCCCTTTAGCACCGGAACCCTATGAAACCGGTGCTAAAGGCCTCCACGTGGGCACGGCTGAGCGTGCGCAGGCGAAGGACCTTTTGTATTTTTTGAAAAAATTTGAAACTTTTTTTTTGAATTTCGAAATTTCTCACACTTAGCCACACTCTTAATTACCCACTAACCCACACACTTATGCACTAACTACACACTTAATTTCAAGTCAAAGTACTCAATCTAGTCAAACTTCCCATTCGGTTACCCATCCTCAAATTGCTCCAAGTGAGAACAGAGAACTTAATGATATTAATATCATATCAATCATATTAACCACTCGGTCATGATGTTACACTTCTTCATTGTTTGAATTACAAAAATTTATTTGAATAAACAACAAAGATTGTATAATAATAATATTGAAATAAATAATGATAAAATAAATTTTAATTTCTTTTTTTTTCCTTTTCCATTTAGTATGAAATAATCCATATCTTTAAATCCAGAAATCAGAATTTGACAAATAAAATTTCTAAATCAAATAGAAAAAATAGAGGAATCCAAATATGACACCCATATCATCTATTGCATCATAGAAATATCGATAGTTTTAAGAAAATCGACCTCTTTCGATGAATAGTCGTGGTGGCCATTTTGACAGATTTTTTTTAAAAATAAAATAAAAGGATAAACACCTCAAAAAAGGATATCCTTTGGCATGGGGTCCTTATATGTGTACTAGTTGCTATGGAAAATGATAAACTTGATTTTTGACAAAAGTTTCAAAAAAAGCCTTCACAAAAAGGTCTATCATCTATAAACATCTACAAGTTTCAATCCAACTGATCAAGTTATGGCCATTCTCACGGCATATTTTGTGATAAAGATCTCATATTCCACATATAGGTGCATCTTGGTATAGGAAATAACAATGCCGAAGGAATTGTTCAAATTATTTTCATAAATATCATTTCCCATTCTTTAAGTGCAAAAAATGTCTTGTTTTGTAAACCAAGTACAAAAAATATGGTGCAAAATGGCCCCATCTAATTTTCACAAAGATTAGTTCACATTTTATGGATAATCCCTGAGTATTAGGAATTTTCTTGATTTCTACCTAATTTCGCCTAGTTAAATGAGTTTATGCTGATTTTACGAAAGTAATTCAAATTTGAACTACAACTATTTGATAGTTTTGTCTGAATTTTTTGTAAAAATCATTTTAAGGTAGACAACTAGTGGTTAAATCACAGAAACATCGATAATTTTAGAAAATATTACCTCTTTCGATGAATAGTCGTGGTGACCATTTTGACCGTTTTTACGAAAAAATGAAATAAAATGGTAAACACCTCAAAAAAAGATATCCTTTGGCAAGGAGTCCTTATATGTGTACTAGATTCTATGAAAAATGATAAACTTGATTTTTGAATTTATTTTGTAAAAAAAGTCTTCACAAAAAGGTATATCATCTATAAACATCTACAAGTTTCAAGCCAAATGATCAAGTTATGGCCATTCCCACGGCATAATTTGTGATAATGATCTCATATTCCACATATAGGTGCATCTTGGTATAGGAAACAACAATGCCGAAGGAAATTTTCAAATTATTATCATAAATATCATTTTCCATTTTTAATAGCAAAAAATGACTTTTTTTGTGAACCAAATATAAAAAATATGATGCAAAAGATGATATAGTTGTCATATTTGGATTCCTCTCATTTTTCTATTCGATTTAGACATTTTATTTATTAAATTTTGATTTATGAATTTAAAGATATGAATTATTTCATATTAAACGAAAAATGAAGCTGTGCTCGGTGGAAGATGATAATATAGGGCAAACCTTTAGTACCGGTTGGTATTACAAACCGGTACTAAAGGGTCTGGCCGTGGGGTAGGCCTGCAAGTGGTCATGGGCTGCCCACGGCGACCCTATACCCATCTCACTTAAACAGCTTAGTGGACAACCACGGACAGCAAAAATAAACTCGCGGACACTGACGGCTCGTCCGCTACCGCCGTCACGGCAGTCTCACACTCTATGACGCTGCTGACGAGCACCATCGCCGGAGGAAATCCCCATGCTGCTGCTTCGGCATCGCGGCCGTGCGCAGGGGTACATGCTGAGGAGCCCTTCTGACTTTCCTCCACCTCGCCTTCACGTGTCCTCCCAGCTCTACTCTCCCCGCCTGACCTCCTTTCTGCCGTCTCGGATGGAAATCTCGCGGTTTGCTCTGCGCGAGCTGGGAAACAAATCGAGCGAGATCTCTGCCAGTGAGCTCGTCTAGACTGGAATCTGTTCCCGTTCTTTCGTTGGGTGGGTTCTTGCCACCCGGCTTTGATTCGTCCGGCCGGCGGCGGCGCAGGCAGGGTGGAGTATTGAGCTCCTCGTCCAGCCGGCCGGTGAAGACGGTGACATACTGCGTCAGCGTGAGCCGACGTCGTTGTTGTCGGACACACTGTCCCGCGCGAGCCGGCAGAGCTCGGCGCCGACGGACTTGGCCACCGCCCTCACGTGGACGCTCCTCGTCCCGGCCAGTAGGTCTTGCCGTCGGTTCTTGGTGCTTCTGCTGTGCCCCATCTCCGGAAGAGAGAGATCAGGACGGCGGCGGCGTGCTGTCCCCATGGTCATAACTGCTCCACGCGAGCACTAACTCAGACCTGTCGTGGTGGGTTTAATTGGGACAGACGATAGCCCATTTAGCATGTGCGGTAGAAATGGAGACGAAGCGAAAGCCCAGTTAAATTAAATGGGCAATGTGGGGAGTTGGTGGGCCGCCGTGAGCGTGCCCACCTACGGCGTGACCGTGGGGCCCCCTACTGCAGCCGTCTGCCCCAACCCTTTAGTTACCGACCGGTACTAAAAGGTCCGCACCAACCGGTACTATTTCCGGCCGAACCGAATCGCCTCTGAAACCGGTACTAATGCCCCCTTTAGTACCGGTTCTATTACGACCGGTACCAACTAGTCAAACGATTCCTTTGTTAAATGTGTACGCCTGATCAGTGATCACTCTTGCGAGCGCAGGCGGACAAGAGTCAGCCTGACCGATCGACACTTGCTCGCTTACTCACAGTGACACTTGGATGGCTGCTGCAATGGCTAGGGTACTACCTGGGTGGAGCATGGTTTGGGTGGCCAGGTTTCCAGTAGTGACACTGTAGGAGAGGACAAATCTGTTATGGTTGATATGGATTAGTTCGTGAGAGCATCTCCAACAGCTTATTCATAACTTGGTAAGGAAAATTATTTTGGATAGAAAAGAGAGAAGGTATATGTAAACATAAAAAATTCTATTTTTCTAGCTTACCCATATATAGATACCCATTTTATTTTCTCAACACTGACATGTGGCACCGATCTGTCATTGAGACATTTGTGGCCGAATCGACGCTGACGCCTGGTTACGTGCGGGGCCCTTCGGCTTGATTCCGGGAGATAGGGACGACGAGCGGCCCAGGATGAGGGTGGCGGGCTACAGGGGCGGCGTAAAAAACGACAACCTCACGCAGTTGAAATTTCAGTTTGTGACAGTTTGGCTTTCCGGTATATTTTTTACTAACATGCCGTGACCCAACAAATATGGGTTGGGTTAGATTAACTATATTTGGGTATCGTCATCATTCAAGAAGTATGTGTCTGGTGTCACTTTTAGATTAACTGTTGGAGCAATTGTTTTGGCCTCAATACGCATATTTACAGTTTTTGGGTACGGGTTATTTTTTTTGGGTAAGCTGTTTTAGATGATCTTACCGGCTGTGTTCATCGTTGCTCCATGAGCCTAGTAAGGGCATGTTTAGTTGGGCTTAAAAATCCAGTTGATTTTTAAGTTTTGGCTTATAAGCAACAAAAGCACCTAGATAGGTGCTTAGAGAGCATCTCCAGTAGATCATCTAAATTTGGTCATATATATCTCCATATAAAAGATCATCTATAAAGATTTATTTTTACATGTTCTCAATTTTTCGGAATGTCTGGATTCAGAACGTATATATTCTCTCTCCTATATTTTAACAATATTTTATAACTAACTTTCATTAAATATATTTTCATGTCTTTATTTTAGCAATGATTTTTATAAGATCATGAATTTGTCGTCTTTTCATAAAGTTTCTTTACTTTTTAATAGTATCTTATAAGTAAATTTTAACAACTATACTTTTACGAAGTCCTTCTTCCCTATTTTCAACGTTATTTTAATGGGCAGTTGGGTTTGGATGATCCTCCAAACGTCATCCATATGTGGATTATGGCTAGTAGATTTTGGGGACATCCAAATTTTCATGTCCATATAGATGGGCCACTGGGAGCCATTTTTTACCCCATGGTCATCTAAAATCGTTTGGATGTCTATAGATGATCCACTGGAAATGCTCTTAGGCTTTTGACTTTTGTCTTATACCATCATCTAAGTAACAATGTCATTTAAAAGTTAAAAGTAGTAAAAAAATCAAAAGCACCTATTTAGATGTTTTTGTGCCTTATAAGTTAAACTTAAAAAAAAAACCAAAATAAGCCTAACCAAATAAGGCCTAGGTCCGGCTAGAAGCCTTAAATGTCCAACGGTTTGGGCAAAATCATGCCTGCACGCCACTCATTCAGAACTGATTGGGTCATGCATATGGGTCTGCACAGTTCGTCGGGTACAGTACTAACGATCGACAGAAATGTCACGCGAGACCAGCGTACGTACGAGTACGACATGAGAGGGTTCCAGAGGAAATCGATCGGCAGCCATACAAGTATGTACGCACATGCGAGACAGAGCTAGCTAGGTCTTTATCGGTCATTGTTTGCTGTGCCGTGTTAGCCGGAGAAGGAAATGTGGAAAAAAGGACAGGTCGCAGCTCATGAAACTTCTAGCTTATCGAAATGACATAGACAATTCCTTCTGTCCCGATTGTTGTAGATATATCCTTGACAATTACTATTGCCTTCAAAAATGTGTGGAATGGAGGAAGTATTTAGTGGATTGCAGCAAGTTTATTTTCCTTAGCTACGGTTTATTCTTCGCGCAAATAAAAATCCACGGATATATATATATATATATATATATATATATATGGAAAATGGTATATATATATATATATATATATATTACACTTTCACAAAATTAAGCTTAAGGTGTTAGGTACTACCAAACATAAATTGTAGTCCTACTTCAGAACCTACACGATGTCAACAGAGAAAAGCTAACTTCTTTGAAGGCCGTCATTCCCCATCCTCTAAAGATATTGTAGAATAAAGAATAAAGTTAGTTTGTCTTCCTCGCAAACATGTATACCGAAAAAGAAGCCAGGATTTGGTCGGGTGAGACAAAATCCATTTTATTATAAGGCCATGCATGCATGATGCATGCGAAACATATATGTAACTCTGCCACATAACAGGATTTTTCTCCCACACAGTACAACTCATTCGTTGCATTCCTACTAAAATGTGCAACATACTATCAACTTTGGGCCCATGCATGAAAGGATGTTGTCTAGGCTGTGTGGAGGCACTCTCCTAGACATGTGCGATCGAGATGCCAATTTTATCCATACGAACAAGATTCTGAAAGTCAGAGGTATTTTCCTCTACCCATCACCCATGCGTGCATGTTCCCCCATTTCTTGCAAGAAACACACCAGGGGTGCAGAGAACCGCTATGTACGAAAGCCGTAATGAAATATTCCCCTCGTGGCCTCGATTTCATGTACCTCCAGTGTACATGCGCGCCTAGGTACGTGTTTGGAAATCAGCGGCGCCTTGAGCTTTCAGGGAACTGTGGCGCTTCCTGGAACAAACTCCGTTGTTATTCTCAACACGTACGACGTCTGTTCATGCTCCTTGCGAAACCTCCCCTTGCTAAGAATGCGGTCGAGAAGGATGTGAGAAAAACGCATAAGCGTGATCATAATTCATGGGACAGGTGATTATGACAACGGCGTCGTCTCCGTCGCTTTATATGAGAATTAACTGATTTTGGCACCCGAGTTTCAGTAATTCTGTATTTGAAATTTTCAAAATTATATTTACAAGTTAAAAAAAATCTGCATTTTTCAATAATGTATTCCACCAACCTGTAAAATCTTAATTTGAAATATTTGTATTCATATGTATATGAAAATGGCAATGTTCAGATAGGAGTATACGCACTTTTAAACCTGTGAAATATAGAAAGAATTTGGCATTGTGATTTTGCATGCTTGTAGAATGCATCAATTGTTGCATCCTTTTTTTTTCAGATTTTCTTAAACTTATAAATATAACTTTTACTTTTTAAAATTAAAGTGCCCGCTTGAAAGTCAAAATGTTTTTTATGTATGGTCATGTTAATCAATATTACATCTAGCGGTACATTATATAGTAAGACTAATGTCTAAATTTGTGTAGGTAAATCAAGATGGAAACCATATATATTCGACGTCTAGATGCGATAATTGCTGACCAGATGGACCCGTGTCAACATTCTATTAGCATAGCTAGATGTAGTCAATTCGTTGGCAAGTGCAAATAAAGTTTACAGGCATGGACTAAAATATCAAATTTAGTTGCAGAAGAATTTCTATGGTTCATATCAACCATCATCACTCGTACACGTGTGTTGTCCATTAATTCACCATCTCCATCTTCTAGTTTGGATCCAAAAATCAGGGAGGACTTTCGCATCATGCATGTTACGCTGAACAATACTGTGAGTAGCAGCCATGAATAGATATATAGGAAGCTTTGACTTCGCCTGCATCTTGACAAATGACATCTTCATACGTATCAAGAACGCCGCAGCTATAGCAAGTAAAATAGGGAAATCTCCATACTATACATGGGCAAGCAACCTTTCCTACAATTGTTGCCCACATGAATGTTCACATGCTACCTCTTAAAACCAGTTTAATTAGTCGTTAACAGTCGCCATACTATGCACATGCGCCGTTTTATACGGGATCCCCGGAAGAAAGCTGGACTAGTAACAAAGCTAGCCTTTTCAAAGCGTGACAAAAGATCGGCAAGGTTAGTATAGAAGAGACCAATTTTCGTGGAATATACTGTTCCACGCAAAACTACAATTCTACTCCCTCCGTTCCGAAAAGCTTGTCGCGACTCCTGTGTTAAGTCAATTTTAGAGAAAACCCCCTTACATTCTAGTAATCACAGATCACCCCTCAAATTGAGAAAACAAGATCGGTCTTCTCCTTCCTCGCGCTGCTCCCCACGCGACCCAGTAGCGATCCGGAAGCTCCACACGAGCCTCCACTAGCTCCCCTATGCGGCCATGGGCGGCCAGGCCTTCGACGGCTGCGGCGAGTACATGGCCGCCTCGCCGGACTCGCTCAAGTGCGCCGCCTGCGGGTGCCACCGCCGGGCCGGCGGCGTCAGCGGTCTCACGGGCGTCTCTGGCGCGGCGCCCTTCTTCTTCAGCCCGCCGCCTCCGCCGCCCTCGCACCACCACCCCGTGCTGCAGGGCTTCGTCCCGACGTCCCGGCCGCCCCAGCTCGCGCTGCCGTACCACGCCGTGTCGGCCGCCGCGTGGCACCACGGCCTGCTGGACCCCTCCGCCGCCGCGTGCTCCGGGTCGGAGGCGCCGCCCGTGGTGAGTGCGAGTGGGAGAGAGAAGGGGATCGGGGGGACAGCTACGACTACGGGACGAGTCGATTTGAGGGAGTGCGGGTTGATGCCAATCAATGTTTGAGGTTTTTTTTTTACAAAAATACGACCCAGTAGCGATCCGGAAGCTCCACACGAGCCTCCACTAGCTCCCCTATGCGGCCATGGGCGGCCAGGCCTTCGACGGCTGCGGCGAGTACATGGCCGCCTCGCCGGACTCGCTCAAGTGCGCCGCCTGCGGGTGCCACCGCCGGGCCGGCGGCGTCAGCGGTCTCACGGGCGTCTCTGGCGCGGCGCCCTTCTTCTTCAGCCCGCCGCCGCCGCCCTCGCACCACCACCCCGTGCTGCAGGGCTTCGTCCCGACGTCCCGGCCGCCCCAGCTCGCGCTGCCGTACCACGCCGTGTCGGCCGCCGCGTGGCACCACGGCCTGCTGGACCCCTCCGCCGCCGCGTGCTCCGGGTCGGAGGCGCCGCCTGTGGTGAGTGCGAGTGGGAGAGAGAAGGGGATCGTGGGGACAGCTACGACTACGGGACGAGTCGAGACTACGGGACGAGTCGATTTGAGGGAGTGCGGGTTGATGCCAATCAATGTTTGAGGTTTTTTTTACAAAAATACGTCTGCGACAAGTAAATCGGAACGGAGGGAGTATATGACTATATTGCGTGGAAGTTTTACTACGAGTATCTATCTCAGTCCACAATTAATTGTGTGTTTTTTCCAAGAGGATGAGACTAAATTTGTCTGAGGACGCGGTTTCCAGTATATGGCTGAAATCACCGGCGGACCTAGCGCCCCTGTTGCCCGGGCAGCTGCCCGGGCTTCCGGCCGGCCGGCTAGGCTAATTTCATAGTTATTAGGCAAATAATTAGCATAATTAGCCTTAGAATTAGCTGTTTGCCCGGGCTTTCAAGTTTTCCTAGGTCCGCTACTGCCTGAAATATACCGAGGTTCTTCGGTGGTTAATAATCCTCTTTGGATTGTGGATTTGACAATCCGTACTCTTGATTTTCTTCAAGTGCTGACGTTTCAAGGCACGGTCTGTGGCGGCTAAGCAAGTTTGTGAAGAAAACGTTGACTTGTACAGTGTCACGGAGGATTGGCCGACTAACGGTTCACATCAAAAGAAGCAGCCGAGTCTTATCTAAATCTCAAGTAAGTGACCATGACAAATCGTTGTGTATAGCTCGTGCTTATCGGTAAATATGGTTCGACTCGTACATGTGTAGATACAAACTCACAGCTGAAAATCGTGTTTCAAATGTTAAAAAAGTTAACAAAATCAGGTGTATATCATGACATTTCATATTCACACACAAAGTTTCATGAAAAAATATATTTTTTGTGGCCTCCGTAAAAATGACTTCACGATGTATATATATTTTTTGTCATTTACTGAGTCGCTAAAAACAATCGTGAAAGTTTGTGTTCAAACATAGAATGTTTAAATGCACAACCAATTTTTTTTGGAATTTTTATATTTTAAAATATTTTTGGTGTATCCAATCCTACGAGTCAAAACAATGTATCCTTGCTTATCTTCCATATATAAATTTAAAACTCTAACTTCTGATTTCCTAACTATGGCGAGTGAGAGAGGGAAATATCTGGCTGTTGACTGGAAGGTGGTATGCGCGGCCGGCTCTATGGCGAGACATGACATTGTCTTCATTTCTCTCCATCCTCCTTGTCAGTAGCAGGATCGACGCTCCACGGCTCAGAGCGAGATGGCAGACGGCCCTCTCCGGCGACAAACTTTGTGGAGGTGGTGTGACTACGTCCGGTGGTTATTCAAAGTGGCGTGGAGATCCCTCTAGTCAGTAGTCTATAGTGCTTTGTCGAGGTATGGATACTTCATTTTTTATCTTTGATCTCTTGTACAAGGTTCTCTCATCACTCTCTATCAGGTTCAGCCATGTGAATAAATAAAGCGGAGAAAAATTCCGTTTTGAAAGAGAGGGAAAGATCTAGGTCAGCGTAGATTATGTCGATGGACATTGTTCGGTTAACCAGCTGAAGTGATCCAGTTACACCGTTTGTTTCGTTTATATCCCTATCTTGAAAATAATAAATCCCTAGTACTATTTTGTGTTCGGTGTATTTGTGGACATGACCTACAAGGTTTGAGTGATTAACGTCCTGAGTTATCCAGCTTGTGTGTCTTTGACTGAAACCTGTGGCTGGTAGCACGCTCATCGATCGAGTCCAGGCAGCCCGTACATGTGCCACGTTTGATGGATAGTCGAGACTCGAGACAAGCACCGCCTCGACGGCTAGAAAATTAAGAGCATGTATAATAAGATCATGTAAGCAGACAATAAGAAATTAAATAATATATTTGTGTTGGGTTAGAAAAGAGGTGAGAAACGGGCTCTCATGTAAAAGCAAACGGCAATACATGTTCATAGTCACTTTATAAGAATGAAAGATGAACCATATATAAATAAAGTAATATATAATTATAGCTAACTACTATATATGTGGTATATATCTGACTATAAATAACGTGACATTAGCTTATAGCCAAATATTGGTTCTATTAGCAAACTTGCTCTAACTTCCGTCGGCAAGAGCCATGGACTGTTAGGACGCACGTGCGTGATAGTCAGTCACCAGTCACAGAGTGAGGGAGAGTGAGCTACTAGTCACTCTTGACTGCACACGTACGCAGTTTGGTTAAGTCCCGAGCGTACGTGACACGTGTTTTCGTAGTAGATTTTCTTCTTATCTGTTATCCCCGACGTACGTGTACGTGCATGGACCTGTGCAGAGAACGAGTCGAAACGTTCCAACTGGATCTACCACGAGCATCACGACCACACGATCGAGCCGCTCGATCGATCGAGACGCGATGGTGTTGCTGACCGCTGACCAGCCAGCTGGTCCGGTTAATCGGGCAGGAAGTTCCGACGTCTTTCGGTCGATCGGATCACGTGCGTACGTACGTAACCAAGACTTGACTCCATCGGCCGAATCTGGAGGAGCATGCCGTGGCCGTACGTATCCGATCGTGAGGCACAAAGCATACGTACGTGCGCACGTGCCCGATGTGGATTGTCTTTCCGACCCTGCTGATTAATTATTCGGTTAGTTATGTTAGGTATGCTAATTCTGCGGCTTAACACTTCTTCGGATCACTGGGTGCATGCAACGGGTCAGCTCGATCCCTGCCTAACTCTCATCTGGATCGACCCGAGCGTGTGAATAGGTTGAAACTATTCTTTGATCACGCAATTTACCATTTCATACTGCTTTATGTTTCTCGGACATGTATTAATCAACCCCCTTAAACCGAGATTGTTGAAATCGCCGGCTCCTAGCGAATTGACAACCAACTGACAGTGACTCCCACCTCTCAGCCCAATTTAATTAGAAGATAAAAGTAAATCTGCGAACAACAACGTCGGCTAGCACCCCTCTCCGGTCACCCGAGCTCCCTCGACTATCCTATACGTTCCACAACATCGCCTACTTTGTCCGTGCCAAGTTATTCTTGCACGGATCGAACCGTTCATCCTCGCCTCCGGCATCACTCCTCCTCCAACCTCCCTACCACAGCGGCACAACCTTATCTTAATGATGAGTTGTCACACCTTTTGAACCAAAACGCTCTCCCTGATGTGCATTGTAGCCTAGGCCACACTAGAATGGCCGCCTCGGGTGGTCGGCACCGTCGTCTCCGGCAACCATATCGTCAACCACACCTCTCATTCGCAACCCTGTGATATCGCACTTCGGATCTGCTGCTCCCTGCGCAAGCGCTCGTGCTGGACTCGTTCCGGCGTTAGGACTTAGGAGTGGGGTACCGGAGGAGAGGGTCAGTGGAGCTGCATTGTGTGTCAATTTGCTCTCAACCGGCGGTAGGAGAGGGGTACCAGAAAGAGAGGGTCCGTGGTGCTGTAGTGGGTGTCAATTTGCTCTCTGTCGGCGTTTAGAACAATTTTGATCTGAAGCGGTAGATTTGTGTCCGAAAAACATAAAGTGGTATGAAATGGTAAATTTCGCCATCACTCTCTGAATTCCCATGCACGCAGCCGGGTGCAATCTGCATGTTAGACGGCTAAAACCAAATCGTGGAAGCAAGCCAAGTTTTATTCTACCAATAGTACTATATATGAAAGTTGGACGGATTCTCGCCCTCTCCTGCGTCCACGTCGCCCGTTGAACGCGCGTCGTCCGATCGCTCCAACGAACGACCCAGATGTGGCCGCGTCTCCCCCCAGAACCGGAGCTACTGTAGCAACGGAATTTCTACCAATAGCATCGCGACACGTCGCCCGGTCACCGGCCGGTCGGAGCCGGTTCCCACCGGTCACCGCGTTTTTTTCTAGAAAAAACCCTCGAAAACCAGGCATTGACCCGCAGTCCAAAAGTTAACATAGCGAGGGACCTATTTGTAATTCCGTGGAACCTCGCAGACTTTTCTGCAAAATCGCCAGCGCAGTTTCCCCTCACCCTTTCTCTCTCCCCGTGCGCCGTCGAGGTCGCCGCCGCCGCTGTCGCGCAGCCCCGCCACCACACTCCTCCTCGCTCAGATCTACGCCCACCGTGAGCTCCGCCGTCGCTCCCTCTCCGTCCTCGCCGAAGAACGCGTCCCAGGATTCCTCGTCCGCGTCGGAATCGTCGCCGGCGCGCTCGCCAACCGCCGCCGTGTCCGCACGCCTCCGGCCACGCTCCGGCGACCTCCGGTGACCCCAATACAGCGGCGCCGCCTCTCCCGGACACCCCGCATCCGCGTG
Organism: Poa annua; assembly: GCA_026929855.1. NCBI lineage: Eukaryota > Viridiplantae > Streptophyta > Magnoliopsida > Poales > Poaceae > Poa > Poa annua. The sequence goes on from CM049437.1 coordinate 93,711,101, forward strand.
CGTCCAGCGCGGGCCGCCGAGCGTTCTGGCTCGCCGAGATTCGGCGCCGGCGTGGTCGTCACCGCCGTGGCATGTCCGCCACTGCTGACGTCACCGCGACGTCACAGTGGGTACGGCCTGTCAGCGGTTTCCCATTTTCCCAAAAAAACAGAAAATGAATAATATTGGAAAATTAATATCTTTCAATTTATCCATAAAAAAAGCTGAAAAATATATCAAAATGATCACAAAAAAACCTAATTACTTATGACATAATGCAAATATATTTGAATACTTCAATATGGTGAATATTTGAAGAAATTCCAAATTTCACATAATGTGTTTCATCAGATTATGAAATTAAATTATATTTTTATGCCAAAATTCAAACTTACCATAAGTTGGCAAAAAACAAATATGTTCCAATATTTCAAATTGTTGGATATTGGAAAAAAATCCTAATGCACTTCCTCTTTAGAACAATTTCTAGAACATGAAAATATTTCTATAAATAGCCTCGCAAAATATCAAAAAAAATCTGAAAAATATATCAAAATGATCACAAAAAAACCTAATTACTTATGACATAATGCAAACATATTTGAATACTTTAATATGGTAAATATTTTAAGAAATTCCAAATTTCACGTAATGTGTTTCATCCGATTATGTTTGAATACTTTAATATGGTAAATATTTGAAGAAATTCCAAATTTCACACAATCTGCTTCATCCGATTATGAAATTAAATTATATTTTTATGCCAAAATTCAAACTTACCATAAGTTGGCAAAAAACAAATATGTTCCAATATTCCAAATTGGTGGATATTTGAAAAAAAAAACCTAATGCACTTCCTCTTTAGAACTATTTCTAGAACATGAAAATATTTCTATAAACAGCCTCGCAAAAATAAATGCTGATAATTTGTGCCGCATAATCAATTTTCAAATTTGCATACTTCAAATGTTTACATATCTTTAAAATCTGCTCATTTTATAAACGGAGAAGAAATTCAAATTTGAAAAACGCCCCGGCTTAAACAATTTAAAAAATAAAACAATTTCCAAACGCAAACTTCTTTGAATTCCACTAATTTCCGAACCTACATAATTTTAAAATTTACACACTACTAAATTTTAATTTTATTTAATACACGGGCACAGCATTGCCGCGCTAAGTTGCCTAGTATCTTGCAAAAGCACATCGTCTCCCGAGCTCACATGCTCTTAACAGAATCTATTTAAAAAAATTAAACCATTTCACAAAATTCTGATACAACTTTGAGATGAACATATACATATGTTTTACTTACTTGCCACGTGTCGTGCTTAAATGGCATTTGATATGTTATGTGCAAGAAAGAAAAATCAGTGGCCGAAATGAGATTTCAAAAACATGGCACCACACATGTCATTTCATGACTAAAAGCATGCATTTAAGAAATATGTATATGTTTATCACCAATTTTGTGAATTTTTTTTAAAAAAATATTTTAGTATTGTTAAGATATTTTCATTCTATTAGGAGCATATGATCTCGGGACTCAAAACGCCTCTCCCCCAATCACTACGGGAAACGCTGACAACGCCGACGGCATTTGCTACGCCGACGGCTATATGTCGGGGCCGTTGGCGTAGCACATGTATGGCTACGGCCAAAATAAAACCGTCGGCATAGTTTTCAGGGAGCTACGCCGACGGCATTGCCGTCGGCGTAGTTTTGTCAGAGCTAGGCCGACGGTATTGCCGTCGGCGTAGTCATAACTTTTATTTTTCATTTTCTTCCAAATGACCAATCTATAGTCATAATCATATCATAGTTTGTGATAAAATGCCCATATTTGGTACATATGTGTGTCATGGTATGGGAAACAACGTCGCCGAAGCGATTTTCAAAATTATTTTTTAAAATATCATTTTCCATTTTTTAAGTGCTAAAAATGACTTTTTTTGTGAAACAAGTACATAAAATATGGTCCAAAATGACACCCATTTAATTTTCACAAAGAGAAGTTCATATTTGACGGATAATCCCTAAATATGAGGAATTTTCTTGCTTTCTATCTAAATTCCCCTCTTTAATTGACTTTATGTCAATTTTCCGAAAGTAATTCAAATTTGAACTACAACTGTGTGATAATTTGCTCTGAAATTCTTACAAAAATAATTTTAAGATACACAAGTAGTGGTTACAACATAGAACCGTCGAAACTTTTGGAAAATTCGACCACTTTTGATGAATAGCCATGCTCTCCAATTTGACCGTTTTTTGAAAGAAATGAAAAAAAGTGAAAAAATACTTAAAAAAAGAAACCCTTTGGCATTGAGTCCTTTTATATGTACTAGTTTCTAGGAAAAATGATAAACTTGAGTTTTGACAAACTTTTCAAAACAATGTTTCACAAAAATGTCAACCATCTACAAACATGCATAAGTTTCAAGCCAAATGACCAATGTATGGCCATTATCGTGTCATAGTTTGTGATAAAGTGCCCATATTCAGCACATATGTGTGCCATGGTATGGGAAACAACGTCGCCGAAGCGATTTTAAAAATTCATTTTAGAAATATCATTTTCCATTTTTTAAGTGCTAAAAATGACTTTTTTTGTGAAGCAAGTAAATAAAATATGGTTCAAAATGACACCCATTTAATTTTCACAAAGAGTAGTTCATATTTGACGGATAATCCCTAAATATGAGGAATTTTCTCGCTTTCTATCTAAATTCCCCTCTTTAATTGACTTTATGTCAATTTTCCGAAAGTAATTCAAATTTGAACTACAACTGTGTGATAGTTTGCTCTGAAATTCTTACAAAAATAATTTTAAGATACACAAGTAGTGGTTACAACATAGAACCGTCGATACTTTTGGAAAATTCGACCACTTTTGCTGAATAGCCATGCTCTCCAATTTGACCGTTTCTTCAAAGAAATGAAAAAAAGTGAAAAAATACTCAAAAAAAGAAACCCTTTGGCATTGAGTCCTTTTATATGTACTAGTTTCTAGGAAAAATGATAAACTTGAGTTTTGACAAACTTTTCAAAACAATGTTTCACAAAAATGTCAACCATCTACAAACATGCATAAGTTTCAAGCCAAATGACCAATGTATGGCCATTATCGTGTCATAGTTTGTGATAAAGTGCCCATATTCAGCAAATATGTGTGCCATGGTATGTGAAACAACGTCGCCGAAGCGATTTTCAAAATTCATTTTAGAAATATTATTTTCCATTTTTAAGTGCTAAAAATGACTTTTTTATGAAGCGAATACATAAAATATGGTCCAAAATGACACCCATTTAATTTTCACAAAGAGTAGTTCATATTTGACGGATAATCCCTAAATATGAGGAATTTTCTTGCTTTCTATCTAAATTCCCCTCTTTAATTGACTTTATGTCAATTTTCCGAAAGTAATTCAAATTTGAACTACAACTGTGTGATAGTTTGCTCTGAAATTCTTACAAAAATAATTTTAAGATACACAAGTAGTGGTTACAACATAGAACCGTCGATACTTTTGGAAAATTCGACCACTTTTGATGAATAACCATGCTCTCCAATTTGACCGTTTTTTGAAAGAAATGAAAAAAAAGTGAAAAAATACTCAAAAAAAGAAACCCTTTGGCATTGAGTCCTTTTATATGTACTAGTTTCTAGGAAAAATGATAAACTTGAGTTTTGACAAACTTTTCAAAACAATGTTTCACAAAAATGTCAACCATCTACAAACATGCATAAGTTTCAAGCCAAATGACCAATGTATGGCCATTATCGTGTCATAGTTTGTGATAAAGTGCTCATATTCAGCAAATATGTGTGCCATGGTATGTGAAACAACGTCGCCGAAGCGATTTTCAAAATTCATTTTAGAAATATTATTTTCCATTTTTAAGTGCTAAAAATGACTTTTTTATGAAGCGAATACATAAAATATGGTCCAAAATGACACCCATTTAATTTTCACAAAGAGTAGTTCATATTTGACGGATAATCCCTAAATATGAGGAATTTTCTTGCTTTCTATCTAAATTCCCCTCTTTAATTGACTTTATGTCAATTTTCCGAAAGTAATTCAAATTTGAACTACAACTGTGTGATAGTTTGCTCTGGAATTCTTACAAAAATAATTTTAAGATACACACGTAGTGGTTACAACATAGAACCGTCGATACTTTTGGAAAATTCGACCACTTTTGATGAATAGCCATGCTCTCCAATTTGACCGTTTTTTGAAAGAAATGAAAAAAAAGTGAAAAAATACTCAAAAAAAGAAACCCTTTGGCATTGAGTCCTTTTATATGTACTAGTTTCTAGGAAAAATGATAAACTTGAGTTTTGACAAACTTTTCAAAACAATGTTTCGCAAAAATGTCAACCATCTACAAACATGCATAAGTTTCAAGCCAAATGACCAATGTATGGCCATTATCGTGTCATAGTTTATGATAAAGTGCCCATATTCAGCACATATGTGTGCCATGGTATGGGAAACAACGTCGCCGAAGCGATTTTAAAAATTCATTTTAGAAATATCATTTTCCATTTTTTAAGTGCTAAAAATGACTTTTTTTTAAGCAAGTACATAAAATATGGTCCAAAATGTCACCCATTTAATTTTCATAAAGAGTAGTACATATTTGACGGATAATCCCTAAATATGAGGAATTTTCTTGCTTTCTATCTAAATTCCCCTCTTTAATTGACTTTATGCTGATTTATGTTGGTTCTTGTTTGTTTTAAAAGACATTATTCATCATGCAAATGATGACATGGATGTCATATTTGGATTCCTCTCATTTTTATGATCGATATAGACATTTTATTTAGTAAATTCCGATATACAAATATGAAGATATGAATTATTTCTTATTAAATGGAAAAGACAAAACTAATGTAAAATAATTGATTATTATTATTATTATTCAAGTATTATTAAACATAGTTATTTTGTTTATTCAAATCTTATTTTTGAAATTTTAAATATTAAAAAGTGTAATACCATGAATGAGGGTTAATATGATTGATATCATACTAATAGCAACAAGGTATGGCATCTCAATTGGAATCTCATTAGAATAGAACTCAATAGTTAAGCGTGCTTGGCCTGGAGCAATCTGAGGATGTGTGACCGTCTGGGAAGTTTGACTAATGGTGAATAGTTTGACCTTAGCTTAAGTGTGTGATATATGAAATTAAATATATGACTAAATTGGAATTGAAATAATAATTTAAAAAGTTGGAAAAAAATTCGAAAAAGAAATATTTTTTTGAAAATTTGTTTTTCAAAAATATTTGGTAGAGCTATGCCGACGGAGCTATGCCGACGGCAATGCCGTCGGCGTAGCTATGAGCCCGACGGCAACGACGCTACGCCGATGGATTGTACGCCGACGAAGCTAGACCGACGGTTGCCGTCGGCGTACCTATACGCCGAGGGTACCTTGATGAGGCCGACGGCAAATGCCGTCGGCGTTGTCAGCGTTTCCCGTAGTGAATATCTTCTTGCCAACATAATTCTACTAATATATGTCGACGTTTTACAGACCTCGATTTGAATTTGAATTTCTTCTTTATCCCCCGTATATATAAATATGCATGTATATTTATTTATACTTTCTATTGAACAAAGTGGGATAAAACTATACTGACAGTTAGCTAGTGCATGCTTCTTCCACGAGGTCAGTATGTTCTCGCCAGGACTTCAGAGAAGTATATTGCATCCCACCGCCTAAATGTTATGGGTTTCCTCATCGGGGTATCGATTCTGAGGACCGTGGACCATCATGCACGTGCCACACAATATATTATATATACGTACGAATATAGGATATGGCACCTGCAAGCAAATAACAACCATATATTTCTGATTTCTCCCTGTAGCAGTGCAACTTGTATGTAAAGTCACTGGTCGTGATTCGAATACCAGAATTTGGTTCCCTACAAAGTTTCTGGAGAGAGGTACTTCACCAGTGTTATAATAGGGAGTTTCTTGTATGATTCGAGGGAACGAAGAACAAGGCACTGATCAACAATATTGTTTCTGAAATAGGATGCCACGTCTATATCAGTAATTGTCTTTCTTATCGGGAGAGTAGGCTTTTGTTATTGTGCGGGGTTTAGTACCATATGCATTTTCTTGTACTCCCTCTGGTCCGATATAATTTCGTAAAATGAGTGCTACGTGCGAACAAATTTGTACACAACCCACGACACAAATTAGGGAGTACAAGTCTTTTTTTAACCAATGAATTGATGCAAGCCTGTTTCCTTTTGTAAAAAAAAAGAGGATATACTCATTGCAATCAGATATGAGTTTTGTATTCTAAGAATCTCATCAGTACATTTTTGGGATTTTTTTCCTATTAAGATTCAAATTAAGTCATTCTCATCTTTACAAAAAAAAAAGAACTGATAACAGCCCAGTTTTTCTAAGTGTTGAGTTAATTCTATACGAGCAAATCAATAGGAAAAATAGCGAAAAGATGTATCTGGAGGCGTGTCGTTGGTTTTTCTAGCATTTTCTGTTTCGAATGGAGGCTCAGTTACTCCGAACCTATATAAATGTGCTTAGCACCAAAAGGAGTAGCCTCAGCATGGCTAATATATTCGAACATTGAAGAAACCTAGAGAACCGACAAATAAAGCTACAACTCTATGCAATGCACACAATATTGCACTCCTTCCTTAGGGTGGGCGTTCTTGTCTAAGAGGTACCCATAGGGCTATTAGTTATACTCAATTAGAGTCGGAACACTGGAGAAACCGTAGATCTTGTTCCCACATTGTCCATACACAGCAGGAATATATATCTTGATATTCCACTTTTTGAGAAGCATGTAAATGGAAGGAATAGTCGCATACGGTTCTATTCTCACATGCCCTGACAAGGATTACTATCCACATATAGAAATGTTGGCTAATAGCTAGGGGCAGATCATTTGCTTGCCTTTGCTTGACCATCTTTAGACCTCTCCTGGTAGACTTATTCCTTTCTGCCGATCATATTCAGGGCTTCCTCTGCTAAAATTTGTCTAGGTGACATAGAAATCGACCATATCAACCGACCCTTTTAGGTAATCATATCAAGTACAATTATATGTAATACAACCAAAAGTTTGCCACAACGTTCTAAGACTGAGGAAAATACACTCCAACATGATGCATTCGAGCTGTTCAAAATAATCGAGAAATTATCAAGCAAAGAACCTTGTTCTGTTTTTCTTCGGTAGATGTGTTTTTATTTTTCTAGTAATTGAGCTGTGCGCGTACCCGATGTTTCGACTAGCTCTTTCCATGAAGGTATCATATCAATTTGATATTGACATATTGTCCTTTATAAGAAAATAACTTAGTTTTCTATAAGCAAAATAGTTAGTAGTAGACGGAGACTGAGATGGGAGCTCCTCGCTCCCGCACGCAGGGCTCACCACCCCCGACCAGATCTGCTGGTTCCCCGCGCCCCCGCCGGTCAGCACCGCGCAGCCCTGCGCGCAGCCCTCCGCCCGCCGGTCCGTCGTCGGCCCCGCGTCGACGCTCCGCGTCCTCGCCTCCGGTTGCCGCGCTGCTGTCCACCCGGCGGTCCGAGGCGCGCCTGCGCCTGCTTTCTGAAGTGGTCGGCTCCCTTCCCCTCCGCGATGTCCCTGCTTCGTCCTCGACTTGCCATCCCTGGACTACGGTGGTCTCGAGGCGCAGCCGCAGATCCTGCACCCCGCCGCTTCCGTCCGGGCGGCCACCCATGCCGCGCTCCCCTCCCAGGCAGGCCATGCCGCGCCCGGGGCCCGACCCCGCTCGGCTGGCCTTCTTAAGGAAGTTCCAGGGGCGCTGCTTCAGATGCCTTAGCAAGGATCACCGCCGTGCAGACTGCCGTGACCCTCCCCGCTGCATTGAGTGCTGGGTTTGGGGTCACCGTGCCTCCGACGTCACTAGGTGCAAGGCCGCCAAGCCTCCGGTGTCAATCCAGCAGCGGCTCCGCTTCCCCGCTCCTCCGCCGACCCGCGCGATGCTCAGCGCCGTCATCTCCAAGCCGGCGCCCAAGCGCGCCCTGTCGGGGCACTCCGTCATCATGGCCTCCCGCCACGTCGACCATCAGATCTTCACGCTGCGCAACAAGGGCGTCATCGTCAAGGCGATTGACCAGCTCCACGCGGCCACCCCAATGCAGATCGGCAAGGCCACTGAGGAGGCGCTCGAGCTGCCTCCGCATCTTCTTCGGGTCACCTCGCACGCGCCCGAGGTCTTCTTCATCTTCTTCGACTACCCCAACCACCGCGACCGCGCCATCCGGTTGGGGCGCATCCGCGTCGACGACTGCGACTTCCTTCTCCTGCCTTGGAGCGAGAGCGACCACGCCATACACCAGACCTACTCCTTCCACGTTCGCGTTTGCGTCGAGAACATGCCGCTGCATCTTTGGTCTCGGGAGGGCGCTAAGGAGGTCCTCGGCAAGGATGTCATCGTCGACAGGCTGGATAGCCGCACCTACGCGCAGGAGAACACCAAGGTCTTCGCATGCTGGGTGTGGTGCTGGAGCCTGGACCGCATCCCCAGCTCGCACGCCTTCACCGTCTTCCCGCAAGGCGCGGGTACCATGGAGGAGATGAACGGCTTCTCCCCGCCACGTCGACAGGTTCCGCCGCCTCCACAAGGCCTCCGCTTCGACAACGCCATCATCCACATCGACCTCGTGGAGGACTGGCACGTCATTGAGCCTCGCACCCCCTCGTCGGGGCAGAGCGGGGTCCCGTCTCCGGTCTCGGAGGAGTCGCCGCCATATCCTGCCATACAGCCATACACCTGGCGCAAGGGACAGTTCGACGACGGCGGGGAGGACCGCCCTCACACGCGTCGCCGCCTCCTGGACCTCTGTCACCAGCCCCCCCCCCCCCCCCCCCCCCGGCCTGGCGCCACGACCGCAACGACGGCGACCGCGGTGGCCGCCACCGCGACATGGAGCGCCCCTCCGAGAACGTCTGGCGCAGGGGCGGAGACACGCAGGGTGCAAGCTCGGGCGGCGCGCGCCACCAGAGCCGCTCCCCTGGCCGCGAGCGGCAGCGTGCTGCTTCCCCTCCGATCGCCACGGCTGAGGTGCTGCCTCCACCGCCGCCTCTGCCGCTGGACGGCTCCCTGCCTCTGTGCATGGCTCCGCCGGCGGTCGCGCCCACGCCGCGTCCGGCGTCCCCGCAAACTACCTCCCCGGCAACACCTGCTTCGCCCGTCTCACCTGCCAACTCCCTCGACCCCATTGCTGAGATGCTCGCCTTGGGTGGGCTGGGCGACCTCGACATGCCGGCTTTCAGCGTCGACCCCATGGCGGCGGAACTGGAGGCGTTCTGCTCTGTCTCCTTAGCATCGCCACTCTCCTTCTCGCCAGTGGCGCACCCCGCGCTGGTGGCACACGGGCTGGGGACTATGGCGGGCGCGCTTGCTCCGGGAGGTTGGTCGCCATGCCGGTCGCCGCTGGGTAGGCTGGCCGCGACACCGGTGCTCGAAGACACAAACGGCAGCGCCATCCTCGACACCGGCGCGGTGCCGGCCTCTCCGCTCTCCACCCTCTTCGCCGCGCCACCCTCATCCGTTCTAGGCCCTGCGCCGCCCTTGCTCGGGTTGCCAGCGGTCACCTCCACGGCGGCTACAAAGCGCCGTAGCGCACGCCAGGCGACCAACCCTTCCCCGGTTCCTGTGGCCCAGCGCGCTACTGTGAGGCTCGCCAAGGGCATGGGGGCCATCAGCAGCGAGGACGTCCGTGCTGACAAGGCGGCGTCCGCCATCGTCAGCCACCTGGCAGGTCCGCTCGGCGCCACGGACGTCGACGGCATCATCGTCCTCACCAAGCTTGACCGCGACGCCATCCACCGCGCCGCCGCAGCCCAAGCAAGCTCCAGTGTCGCCGCAGAGGCGCATTAGTTTCCCCCATGTATCAGCTATCTACGCATCGTCGGCCGCTGGCTCTTAGCCAGACCAAGTTAGGCTCCTTCAGGGTAGTGCGGATGAGTTCTTCGAAGGCGATCATCTTGTGGCTGCACGCTGGGGATCGCCTTCCCCCCTCTGTAAGCTTCGGCATGGTGCAATATAGTTTTCGTTCGGCCGTCAGTCACTTCAGAGTTTCTCACAGTTTCCCCAATGAGTGACAACCTTCCTCGCATCGTCTGCTGGAACGTTCGCGGACTCAATTCCGCGGCACGGCGAGCCGTCGTCTGCGGCATGGCGGACACCGCCAACACCGTCATCTTGTGTCTCCAGGAGACAAAATTAGCCTTCATCGACAACGCGCTAGCCTGTGAGATCGCGGGTCCCTCGCGACGCTCCTTCGTCTTCCTGCCCGCTGACGGAACGCGAGCAGGAATCGCGATCTTCTGGGATGACTCCGCCGTCCAAATCTCCAACCCCGCCACTCTCCTTCACAGCATCTCGGCGTCGGTGCAAGTGCTGCACTCGGGTACCAGTTTCAAGCTCACGGTGGTGTACGGGCCGACGGAGGACGCGGAAAAGCTGGGGTTCCTTCAGGAGCTGAAGAACTCCGCTCCGGCCGCCGCAACGCAATCAGCCCAGCAACATCCGTGGCTAATTTTAGGCGACTTCAATCTGATTTGCGAAGCCAGAGACAAGAACAACACTAACTACTGCAGGCGTACGATGGGTCAGTTCCGCGCGGCGCTGAATCAAGCGGAGCTGCTCGAGCTACGCTGCTCCAATCGCAGATTCTCCTGGAGCAACGAGCGTGCAGACCCAACTCTCGTCTGCCTCGACCGAGTCTTTTGCAACGCGGCTTGGGACTCGCATTTCGCACCTTGCGCCGTGAACGCGCTATCCTCGTCGCTCTCTGACCACTGCCCGCTGTTGCTCGCGGCGTTCAGCAGCCCGCCGCGCAAAGCACGTTTTCGTTTCGAAAACTGGTGGCCCGATCAACCAACCTTTCTGCCAATTGTCGCCGCCGCTTGGGGGGAGCAGGTCGACTCCCCCAACCCCCTCTCTCGCCTTCGCACCAAGATGTGCCGCTCCGCGCGTGCGCTGCGGCGCTGGAGTCGGGAAAACTTCAGCGAGGCGAGGCTGCAGTTCCACATCGTCAACACGCTGATCCTACACCTCGACATCGCACAGGAGTCTCGCCCCTTGTCAGCTCTCGAATTCCAGCTTCGCAAAGCCCTCAAGATCAGAGTGCTTGGCCTGGCCTCGGTGGAACGCGCACGCCGGCGACAGCCATCCAGGATGCTTTGGCTGCGCGCGGGCGACGCCAACACGAGGTTTTTCCACCTCAAAATCAACTCGCGTCGACGAAAGAACTTCATCCACCAATTCAGCTCTCCAGCTGGCGTTCACGTGGACCACGAGGACAAAGCCACGACGCTGCTGCAACACTACACCGAGATCTTGGGCTCCGACACGCCGCGCCTCCGCTCGCTTGACTGGGAGCAAATGCAGCTGCCGACCGTCCCCGCCGCCGGTTTGGACAACCCCTTCTCTCTTGCTGAGATTTGGGAGGCTGTGAAGGACTCTCCGGCGGAAAAGGCACCGGGGCCTGACGGTTTCACGGGCGTCTTCTTCCGGCGCTGCTGGCACATAATCAAGCACGACATCGCCGCTGCGTTCCATCACATCTTCCACCTAGCCGCTGGGAATTTCAGATCCTTGAACAACGCCCTCATCTGCTTGCTGCCAAAGAAGGAGCAGGCGAACTGCATCAACGACTTCAGGCCCATAAGCCTGATACATTCTTTCGGCAAGCTCTTCTCCAAGGTGCTGGCCCGACGTCTCTCTCCGCTTATGGGACAGCTGATCTCGCCGGCGCAAAGCGCTTTCCTCAAATCAAGATGCATCCACGACAACTACATCTTCGTTCGCAACCTTGCAAGAACCTTCCACAAGAAGAAAAAGCCAGGCCTCCTACTCAAATTGGATTTCAAGAAGGCTTTCGATTCCATCTCTTGGAGCTACCTCCTCGAGTTGCTGCAGCGGATGGGCTTCCCTGCTCGCTGGCGCGATTGGATTGCGCTGCTGCTTGCCTCCTCCTCCTCGGCGATCTTGCTCAATGGGGTGGAGGGCCCCTGCTTCGCGCACCGACGAGGGCTACGGCAGGGTGACCCCTTGTCGCCTTTGCTGTTCATCCTCGCAATCGATCCCCTTCACCATTTGCTGGAGCGCGCAACCTCTGTCGGCGTCCTCTCCCCGCTGCCGCTACGGGAAGCTAAGCTTCGGGCTAGCCTCTACGCAGATGACGCGATCGTCTTCGTCAACCCAGTGCAGGAGGAGCTCGCCTCGCTTTTCCAAATCCTTCACCTCTTCGGCGAAGCAACGGGGCTCCGCATCAACATAGCAAAGTGCTCCATCTCCACCATCAGATGCGATGGGCTCGACATGGATGACATCCTTCAACCCTTCGACGGGGTCCGAGCGACGTTCCCAATTCAGTATCTAGGGTTGCCGCTGTCGCTGGGCCGCCTAACTTTCGCGCAGCTACAACACATCCTCGATCGTGGGAGGGGAAAATTGGCTGCGTGGAAAGGCCGCTTCATCAACGCGGGCGGCCGTCACGCTCTCACCGCCTCTGTTCTCTGTGCACTGCCGGTGTTCGCGCTGACTGCGCTCAAACCTCCGAAGAAGTTCGTCAAAGACTACAACAAGATGTGTAGGCGCTTCGTTTGGAACCAGGAGGAAAACGAGGCCGCTGGCGGGAAATCAAAAGTGGCTTGGTCCAAGGTGTGCTCGCCGAAGGAAAACGGCGGGCTCGGGCTTGCCAATCTCGACCTCTTCAGCCGCGCCCTTCGCCTGCGCTGGCTATGGTTCGAGTGGCGCGCCCCGGACCGCCCGTGGGTGGGCATGCCGCTGCCGTGCGATGATGCCGATCGCGCTCTCTTCGCGGCTGCAACGCGGGTGCAGATTGGAGATGGATGCACTGCAAGTTTCCGGGACGTGACCTGGATCGGAAACGTTCCTCTTCGGCAGCAATTCCCGCTGCTCCATGCGGCATCGCGGCGGAAGCTCCGGACTGTCGCGGAGGCGCTGCATGAGAATCAGTGGGTTCATGACCTTCGCTCCGGCATCCAGCCGCGGGCGCTGCCACAATTCCTCCAAGCTTGGGACCTCCTCCGCAACGCCGGTGACCAACTCCAACCTGGCATTGGCGACTCCATTACCTGGACGCTAACGGCAGACGGAAACTACTCCGCCAAATCCGCTTATGCGATTCAGTTCGCGGGGCGGCAGCTGACAGCGTCGAAGGCAGCAGTCTGGGACACCTGGCTGCCTCCAAAGATCAGATTCTTCTCCTGGCTTCAGCACCAAAACAGATTGTGGTGTGCCGATCGCTTGCAACGGCATGGATGGATCAATGACTATTTCTGCCCACTTTGCGTTCGCAACTTGGAAACCTCCGCACATCTGTTCTTCGAATGCCCCTTCGCCGCCGTCATCTGGAACGCGGCCGCGAACTGGCAGGGTTGCACAAGCCTGCGGCATGCGATCGGGGCCTCCTCCACCTCAGCAGCTTGGCAAGAGACAATGGATCACACTACGCCCAAAGCACGCCAAGGAATCAGCTCCATGTTCGCGCTGATCTGTTGGTGCATTTGGCGCGAAAGGAACGAAAGGATTTTCAGACACAAGAAAATAACGCCGGCGCTGATAACAACCTGGATCAAAGACGAAGCGCAAGGATGGGCCTTCGCAGGCGCCAAGGCGCTTAGGAAACTTCTCTGGGAGCCTCCTTGAACACCTGTCGTTTGAGGTCTCCTCCTTTTTTTTCCTTTCTTTTCTTTTCTTTTCTTGGTTCCTGGTTTCCTTTCTTTTTTTTTCGGTTTTTCACCGGTTGGTGCACCCTGTACCATTTCTACCTGCTAATCAACGGAAGCCAGCAATTGCTGGAACTTTCAAAAAAAAAAATAGTTAGTACTCCTCGGCCTCTACATTTACATGATGCATGCAAGAATCATATAGGATTCCATTCTATCTGTGACAATATTTCAAGTTAATTTTTTTCACAAGATAAAACATGGAATAAACTTTTTGTGTGTAGTAAACATCATTTAATATGTAGGCAAGAATATTTTGATCCTGCATAGAATGTAGCCTATATATGCCAAAGAATCTGATGTGATGTACAGTCTGTAACTATGCATGAATTCAGACAACTCCCAGTGTAGTCTCTGTTATAGTACTATGAGAACCTCAGTATTGATTTTTAGTTCCACCCATGCATTCATATTTCTTGCCATCCTTTTATAGGGAACTGTCAAGTACCCGTAACAAAAAAGAAGAAGAATTGTCTTGTACTCCAGCTGAGAAGTTTATAGCTCTAAGCAACTATGCTTAACAAGATCCCTTCTCCTTTTAGATTCTGATCAACTAATCTTTGCATGTCTCTTTTAGCCATCTTGATTGCAAGTGGGCACAATCTCAATCAGTAATGCTACTGGTTCGTAATCTGCTAATAGGACAGAGCAAGGAGGAAAATGGTGATAGGTTTTGTCCTGCATCTAAAGGGCAGGCCGGCCACACCTTTGGAATAAACAAACATAAAGGCTGGTCTTGGGAGAGGCAGCCAACCAAGCTATGATTGTTAGTGGCATCCAATGCACACACAACAAGATGTACCTGGAATTGCTTTCATGAGCATTAGAAGGCCGGAGAAGCATGTAGCTTTTGCTGCTACTGGCTAGCAGAGCTTAAGGCACAAGTTTTCAGCGGCAAGACAGATATATATATTGCAGTTTTTCAGTTTCTTTCTTGAAAGCTACGGATCATCAGTTTCTGGAACAAAGCTTGCACTCAATCATCAAGTTAGTTAATCGTTGCGATCAGGTTAAGTAACTGAAGAAACAATGCAGTTGACCAAAATGTTGCTTTCAGGCTTCCCCAAAAAAATTAAGCAGAGGTCGAGTAAAATACTAGTGCTGTTACGGTCAGATGACTTGTCGAGATCGATGATTGATACTTTTCATTTGATCATATGTTTCGGTCGAATCACAGCTTGATACTGCCTGCACTCAACTTTTGTTAATAAATGGTCGGTCATGTTCAGGCCGGCTGCGAAAGGTGAGGTCGCGTGAACAAACGGCAGGTAGCACATGAGCGAATAATCTTAGTTCAGAGCTGCATCATCAAGGGAAATATGTAAGGAAACAAAGCACACTGATTAGAGCATCTGCCAACGGCTCTAGGTGGTTGACTTAAGACTGATCAACAGGGCTTACTTTCGTCAGCTAGTGAACCATCAAAGGTGCCGGATTTTGTTCTTATCCTAGGACTAGGAGTATACTAGTTTACAAGACGGGTCGTGACAAAGCTGAAAATATAACTCCTAGGAATAAGGATAAATCTGCTCCCAAAATATTTGATGGCTTGTTCTGATTCCAGCAGCTGTCTCTCTCTTGAGCAGTTCTCATCAGAGATAAGATGTGAACCGTTCGCGCCTTACGCACACACAAGAGAATCTTAACCAGTAAGGACTTCAGAGTCTTAACCAGTAAGAAATTCAGTGGCGCCATCGACACTTTGTTTTCTTTGCAAGTAGTTCCTTTTGTTAAAGAAAGTGCAAAGTACTGTAGTAGAACCTGTCGTAAGCTCATTGTTGAGGGTAGCAGATAATCACCATTTCGTTGCACACTTCAGACATTTTATCTGAAGAAAGTTAAGCCTGGTTGAGTGCTGTCAATGAGTTAGTCTGCCTTTCGTGTGTTCCTTTAAATCATGCAATTCTAACTACTAGCTAGTTGCTCCATCTCTACCAGGTTTGGAGGATCTTCCTAGCCAGGCTTGTCATGCTTCGCACTGAAGAGCTAGCTGTCTCTGAACAGAAACCAACATTGCTGAGGGAGGGTAGCAGAGATAATCACCATTTCGTTGCACACTTCGGACATTTTATCTGAAGAAAGTTAAGCCAGGCTGAGTGCTGTCAAGCTGCCTTTACTGTTCCTTTAAATCGACTACTAGTTGCTCCTTCTCTATCAGGTTCTGAAGATCGTCCTATCTAGGCTAGACTTGTGATGCTTCTCTCTGAAGAGCTAGCTGTCACCGAACAGAAACCAACATTCAGAAAAATCTCAGACCATTTGCATTTCGTGGTAATAATAATACTAGTATAAAAGGTGCAATGCTGACTTCAGTTCATCAAGATGGACGGCAGTTCGGCACAACGGACGAATAGAACAGATCACTCGTCCTGACTTTGATCTAAAAATAACTCGTCCTGACCCCTAGAAACGATCTCGACGGTGCAGCCCAAATGAGATGGGCTGCTGCTTTTGGTCGTGTCCTGAGCTCTGACTTTGGAGAGATGAACACGAGTGAGACTCTTTTATTTGGCACGTGCGGACTCCACACGTAGGCGCTCGTCATCTTTCGTTCGTATATCATCCGTTTCATTGCACTGCATGTCGGTCGACGTGAGGTCATCCGGCCATGTCTCTCCATTATCTTCTCCAACGAGATCGACCCGACTCCAGTCTAGTCACCACGTGCGCCGGTTTTGTTCTAATGTAGCTACGAGATTATATATCATGACGCGGCAATAGTGCCGATCTAAGCCTAGGCTTATCCATCTATTGTTATTCGTAACTGATCATATACCATGACGCGGCAATAGTCATAGTGGCTTTCTTAAATTGTACGGTCTTTGGTGATGTTTTGGAGTGAGCTATATACATCAGGAGTCCTACAACTTGCTTGACATGTGCAAGCTAGTCCTACAACTTGCAAAGTGTGAAGTAGTGGTACACAATCTTGTATTGAGGGAGCACATTTGGTCCAAAACCGTTCTGTAGACGACACGTGGCATCGGGACTTTTGCAAAAAGACCCATGTAATTTTTCTCTGTCACGTGTGGCCTTGATGCTTCCTTACATATGGCCCCACATGTCAGTTCTGGATGAAACAATTAAAATGAAGTGCGCAAGGACGGGCGTTCGAACTCAGGACCTGGATGGTGCGTCCAAGGTGCACAACCAGCGAGAGAGCGCTACTACATGCTACTACACGCTAATAATGTTTATTACACGCACTTTGAAGGAGATATGCCCTAAAGGCAAATAAATAAGTAGTATTTATCGCATTATCTCATAAGTTTATAATAGGTTTTTTGTATTGTGCTATAACTGTATTAATCGGAATTATTAATACACGTGTGATACATAGACAACCAGAGTCCCTAGTGAGCCTCTATATAAACTAGTCCATTGGGCAACAGTTGATCGAGATTCCCGATCAAGGACAATGACGTCGGTTGACAATGGGGTCATCTTATTAGTAGAATAAGGTGATGGACATACGCAAAGTATTGCAACAAGATCGTATTACGATGTTTGTCATTTGCAATAGATAAGTAATATGATAGCTTATTCCTTAGACCGTGAGACCGTGCTTATTGCTACTTCGTAGGGGTACTTTGAGAGCATCAAACGTTGTGTCTTATATAGCATGACAATAACGGTGTCCATCTTGGGTATCCCGAAAGAGTATGTTGAGACGTAAGGATCAAGAGCGGGATTTGTTCATTCTTGTAATGGAAAGATACTCTGGGCCCACTCGGTGAGATTGCATCTATATAGCTGCGCAGCTTATGACTAGGTCATGGAGATGTAATATCACAGACGAGTTAATAACCTATGTCGGTAACGAGATGCAACAGGACATTGGATGTCTACGATCACATCTTGGACAAGGTAGTATCGCAGAGACAAAGGGAATGAATATCATGTTTATGGTTCAAACGACGATATTCGTAGAATGCACAGGGACCGTCATATGCATCCAGGTATCCCTGGCGGTCATTGACGAGCGAAGGGTCTCGGCCATGTCTGGAGTGTTCTCGAACCGTAGCGTAACAAGCTTAAGGTCTTAACGACACCTGGAGAAGATTCTGGGATATTATAGGATTTTATTGGAGAGAGAGAAATGATCCGGAAAGAGTTTCGGTGGTCCGGAAGGAGTTCCGGGAAGGTCTAGAATGGTTCCGGGAGTGTCCGAAAGATGTTCGGGTGGTTCGGAAAATGTTTCGGAGTCACGGGATATTAAATAGTATTTAAATATATTAATTATGAATTAATCATATTTTATATTAATTTAATTTTAATTAAAAAGAAAAAAAGGGGCATCCCACCTAAATGGGCCTAGAAAGGCCCATGGGGGGGGGGGGGGGGGGGACCGTACCAAACAAGGAGTGGGGGGGGCCCAGTCCGAACCGGCCAAGGGTTGGCCGGCCGAACCCCCCTCCTCCTCCCTTTAGTCCCACATGGGGGAGGCAAGGTGTTTGCACATCCCCTCCCCCCTTTATATAGCAAGGCATATTAATTGGATTAATTACAGAAAAATACAATTAATTTTGTAGCAGGCCGGCCGAGCTGTTTCTCCGCCCGTTTTGCCTCCTCTCTTCACCAAAGCTATACCGCCGGGCGCCGTTGCCCTGCGGGATTCCAGAAAAGTTCTACCCCTGCGATCTCAGCTGGATCTGAGTGACCGGGGGTTGTTGTTAAGCTCCGTATGCTTGCGATTGCTCGGAGGCACCACATTTGAGGAGCCTGGGCGACGTCGTCTCGCCCACCCAGCAGCCCTGCCGCTGCCCTGCCGCCGGCGCCAACCCCCCTCAGCCGCCGGCGCCACGCCACCTTCCGCCCGACGCCCGTCGACGCAGGTCATCGTCGACACCGCCGCGTCATCATCTACTTCGTCGCGCCAAGTTCTCCGTGACCTTGAGGTCGGCTACGTACGACTTCATCGGCAACGCTTGTGCGGGAGCGTAATCCCCGCTATCGGTCTACATGGAGGTAATGTGACCCGTTCCGCCACCGTTATCACATGTACTAGATAGATAGATCCTGGCTAGTTAGGGCGTTCTTACGCTAGAAAAATTATTGTTTTCTGCACCGGAACCCCTTCAGTGGTATCAGAACCGATCTATGCGTAGTACTACTGGTACGGTTAGAACTCATGTTGAATGTGGACGTCTTTCTTATATTTGCTACCCTCTAGCGTGCACTTGCGATGCCTTCGGTATTGAGTTGATGAAGCGGCCCGGACCGACTTTACGCGTACGCTTACGCGAGACTGGTTCCACTACTGACATACGGCTTGCACCGTATCTGTGGCTGGCGGGTGTCTGTTTCTCTCTCTTTAGTTGGCAAAGCATTTTCAATGGAGGGCCCGAAAGGGATGCTTAAACATGCAATTATACGATCGACGTTGTGGTACAAAGTTCGTAGGTAGGGAAACGGTTCTCTTACGAATAAGCCTATATGCCACGTAAAACTTGCAAAACTAAATAAAGGTAGAGGCGTCTAACTTTGTTTTGCAGAGGCGTTATTTTATGTGACATGGTTACGGTAAGTTTGATATTACTCGTACTGTCGGAGGCAATGGAGGGCACCGTAGACTCGGAGCCATGCCAGGGCGCCCGGGGGCCAGGCACATGGCGCCATGGAGGTCCAGGCGCATCGACCATGTCACATCGCACTTCATTACTTTATGTTGATATTGTGTTGTTGTGTGTGCATCCTGTTGATTGCTTATATGTTAGATATACAACGGTAGCATCTTAAATAGGATGATCCCTAACAAATACCAAAAGTGTGTTCTCCCTCGTTGCGCACCACCAAGAAAGTTCTACGTTATGAGGCAGGCCGTGACGATCGGGTGTCAGACATATCGTCGTTCGCATACAGTGGGTGTAAGCCATGTTGCACGCGCAGGGTCTTCGAGGTTTGATTGGCGAGCCTAGCATATGCAGATATGGCCTCGGAACACGGGAAGATCGAAAGATCGAGCATGAGTCACAGAGTTGTTGTGATCGACATTTTATGTCCACCTTTGAAGCTGTACCGCCGGCCGTGACGATCGGGGGTGGTATAGTGGATGGGGGTCGTGTAATCGCTATTATTATTTTAGGGATAATAATTTTAGTGGAGTGTGTTTGATAATATGATTAAAATCTAAAACTCACATATGTTATAAACTTTACCTTACCTCTTCTGCGATCATATCTGTAGACGGAACTATACTTCGGTCACTTCCTTAAGAGTCCGGATTCTACCTTAGAAGCCGACGGGTCCAACTTCATCAGATGGTACAATGGTTTTAGAAACATTCTCCAACACAACAACATCCTATATGTCCTCGATGAAGCATTAGGAGAAAGACCAGATGATTCTGCTAGCGAGGAGGAGGAAGATGAATTCCGTAGGCGTCGAGACATATTCATAGAAGTGGAGATCACCATGACCGTATGCCTAGCACCTGAGTTGAAAGAGTTGTTTCGACACAAGGAGCCATATGTCATGATTGATGCGATCAAAACGCACTTCAAAGATGAATTGAGGCGTGAGCAATTCAGGCAGCTTAGAAAGTTCCAGACCATTCATATGGAGGAGCATACCTGTCTGAAGACTCATTTGAAGAGATTGTATGACATTTACTTCAAGCTAACAAATGTCTACGATTACTGGATGGCGGATTCATGTGCCATTCAGACTGTGCTGATATCTCTGCCTCCAAGCTATGAGAAGCATGTGCGCGAATATGTTTTGAAGGCAGACAATATGAACTTCTACAAGTTCGTGTCCAAGTTCAAATCATTGGAAGTTGATTCCATCGAAGGAGAAATCTTCGACGCTACAGGTATATATTTGATATACAGAATTGTGAGTGTATTCACCTCTTGATATGTGATAAAGTATCTGATACTTGTTCTGTTTATGAAACAGGTCCTGATTATTACTTATCTGTGGCGAATAATGATGTGACCTGGCACTGAAGATGGCAATCAAGGAAGTTGATGACCAGTGGTGTTCACGTCCTCAAGTTATCATAGTTATCATTAATAGTTTTTGATAAGACCTTTTTGTAATAGTGAGAAAGTGTGTTTAGTGTCTTGATTGTTACAAGACAAAGTTATTCATATATGTAATAAGACAAGTTCAGTTGTTTTATGTTATGAAACAAGCCAGTTGTTTTATATTATGAATAAAGTTTTCACATCTCAATTACATTACTTGTATGATAACGTGATTTACATTCATAAAAACGGGAATGATAAAATTATGTGTCCAAGGATAAAAGATTTTGTTACTAGAACAAACACCATCGAATTTAATCATAAAGGCAATGTAAGAAGTAATAGATACTTTGATCTATTTATAAGTTGCATGTGCCGAATTGATTTAAAATTAGTATTGAAGTGTCAATAGGAAAGGAAATTAATTAAGAGTCATATCGGATGATTATTAAATTAATTATATGGTGAAATTTACTTGATCCGAATTCTTCTATGATTATTAGTAAATAAGTGTATTTGCATAATAAATCATGAGTCTGAAATTAATTTGATAAAAGATCAAATGGGGTTTTTCAGAAGAAAGATTGGTGAATATTGTATTCGCAAGATTTGATCACAGGACAATATTTTTGAATTATGGTTTCAACACAAAAGACTTGTGGAAATTCGTTTCACAAAATTATAATATCAGATATAGTGATATGTGAAATATTATAATCATACTCTATTTTAGATAAAGTGTGGTCTTTCAGAATCTGTCTTAGAATCTCTTAATACGTTCGAAACATTATAATCGATGTCCACTTTAGAAGATAGATGTTTTTCAACAGTGTTTCGTGTGATTGACAATAGTGTCATTGTATAGATGATTATACGATAATTCAAAATATACACGAATAGTTCTTTGTAAATCACTCACATTAGTTGAGTGTATATTCCAGAATCCAACAGAAACAAAACTTGTATTGTTGTCTGTATAATTCCGAGAAAATGTGATTTTCGAATTATGGTTTATGGAATGGAATTAGAAGCTTGAAATAAGGTATCAGACCTATATTCATAAAAGTAGAATATTGGAATTTGTTCCAAAAGGTATATATCTACAAATGAAAATTTAATGATAAGAGTGAAGGAGACTTGAAAATTGTTTTCTGCTTGCAATCCTCTTCGATAAGATCATAGTATTTTCATGAAAGAAGCTTCCAAATAAGGTGTTATTATATATTAATATTTGCTGTCAGGTCACAGTTTAATATTGAATATTTCGGATCTTGTTGACAGATCAAGATGCACTTTATGAATACAAAGAAAGTTGAGAAAATATCAGAATACGAACAAAGGCTGTTGAGCCTGAAAATCCAAGTTACATTTAAAAGGGATTAAAACAGTAAATGTTACTATAATTCTTTTTGAGGAATAAGATTTCTTAATCGTTATATAAAGTGTTATATGAGAAATGTAACTATAAGAAAGACGTGAAAGCATATTTTGTCAAGAAATGTATCTTGGACAAAATCAAATTTGTTGACTACATATGTAGACATGCTTGAAGTCTGTGGAATTTGTATTAATAGAATACTGCAGTTCGTGTTAAGTTCGAATTGATGAGAGATCAATGATTTTGGTTTGACCAAAATGTCGAAATAAATTATGAATTTAAGTGGGAGTCAAAGTTAGTTTACTCGGGTAGAATATGTAAAGGACATATTTTTGAGTGGGAGTTTAGACCCTCATATGTGTAGATGACATATTTTGAGTGGGAGCTCGTGTTCTCAAATATGTGGAGACATAATTTGAGTGGGAGCCGAATTCATCTTGTGTAAATGACACATTGTGGATTGTACCAGTAGAATTAATGAGAAAGATGAAGTTGTGAAAATATTTAAAAGTTAGTGTCTATTTGGAATAGAACGGGAATTTTAAATAGTTAGTCGAGTTGTTTTGAATTACATCTGAGGAGTCAGAATAGATTAAAACCAAAGGATGGTCCTTGGAAATCCAATTAATCATTAAGAGTAATGATACGCGGTAATAGTGGTTGTATGACATGTTGGTCTATTATGTGATATTAGACATTATACAGAAACCATATTATATGCTCGATAAAATATGACCCATGTTTTTAGAATAAGAACAATTATGAAAGTAAATTTAGAATTTACTGGAAGTAGAAGTGTATTAGTTATTAGATTGACATTGGAGTGTCAAGTCTTCTGCATAGGTGCGGAAGTATATAGATATCGCGAGATTGTAAATGTTACAAGGAGTTCTCTATGACTGAGTGTGTTTGCAAGGCAATTATCTGGTTAACAGAATCAGAGTAAGCGCTGGGAAACAGAAGTCTCACTCAGTTACGGTATTTGTATATATGTTATTAGATAACATGATGATATCAAACAGGTTGATATCAATGGATCGCAAAAGAACGCACAATTATGTATTGTACAGATTGTCAGAGTAACACTCTTCCACAAGCAAGCATTATCATATAACGCTTATTTGATAAGGGGTTTTTGATGAAGTAAAATGCAACTAGTTTATTTGTACTCTAGTGCAAGTGGGAGACTGAAGGAGATATGCCCTAGAGGCAAATAAATAAGTAGTATTTATCGCATTATCTCATAAGTTTATAATAGGTTTTTGTATTGTGCTATAACTGTATTAATCGGAATTATTAATACACGTGTGATACATAGACAACCAGAGTCCCTAGTGAGCCTCTATATAAACTAGTCCATTGGGCAACAGTTGATCGAGATTCCCGATCAAGGACAATGACGTCGGTTGACAATGGGGTCATCTTATTAGTAGAATAAGGTGATGGACATACGCAAAGTATTGCAACAAGATCGTATTACGATGTTTGTCATTTGCAATAGATAAGTAATATGATAGCTTATTCCTTAGACCGTGAGACCGTGCTTATTGCTACTTCGTAGGGGTACTTTGAGAGCATCAAACGTTGTGTCTTATATAGCATGACAATAACGGTGTCCATCTTGGGTATCCCGAAAGAGTATGTTGAGACGTAAGGATCAAGAGCGGGATTTGTTCATTCTTGTAATGAAAAGATACTCTGGGCCCACTCGGTGAGATTGCATCTATATAGCTGCGCAGCTTATGACTAGGTCATGGAGATGTAATATCACAGACGAGTTAATAACCTATGTCGGTAACGAGATGCAACAGGACATTGGATGTCTACGATCACATCTCGGACAAGGTAGTATCACAGAGACAAAGGGAATGAATATCATGTTTATGGTTCAAACGACGATATTCGTAGAATGCACAGGGACCGTCATATGCATCCAGGTATCCCTGGCGGTCATTGACGAGCGAAGGGTCTCGGCCATGTCTGGAGTGTTCTCGAACCGTAGCGTAACAAGGTTAAGGTCTTAACGACACCTGGAGAAGGTTCTGGGATATTATAGGATTTTATTGGAGAGAGAGAAATGATCCGGAAAGAGTTCCGGTGGTCCGGAAGGAGTTCCGGGAAGGTCTGGAATGGTTTCGGGAGTGTCCGAAAGATGTTCGGGTGGTTCGGAAAATGTTTCGGAGTCACGGGATATTAAATAGTATTTAAATATATTAATTATGAATTAATTATATTTTATATTAATTTAATTTTAATTAAAAAGAAAAAAAGGGGCATCCCACCTAAATGGGCCTAGAAAGGCCCATTGGGGGGGGGGGGGGGGGGGGGGAACCGTACCAAACAAGGAGTGGGGGGGGGGGGGGGGCAGTCCGAACCGGCCAAGGGTTGGCCGGCCGAACCCCCCTCCTCCTCCCTTTAGTCCCACATGGGGGAGGCAAGGTGTTTGCACACCCCCTCCCCCCTTTATATAGCAAGGCATATTAATTGGATTAATTACAGAAAAATACAATTAATTTTGTAGCAGGCCGGCCGAGCTGTTTCTCCGCCCGTTTTGCCTCCTCTCTTCACCAAAGCTATACCGCCGGGCGCCGTTGCCCTGCGGGATTCCAGAAAAGTTCTACCCTTGCGATCTCAGCTGGATCTGAGTGACCGGGGGTTGTTGTTAAGCTCCGTATGCTTGCGATTGCTCGGAGGCACCACATTTGAGGAGCCTGGGCGACGTCGTCTCGCCCACCCAGCAGCCTTGCCGCTGCCCTGCCGCCGGCGCCAACCCCCCTCAGCCGCCGGCGCCACGCCACCTTCCGCCCGACGCCCGTCGACGCAGGTCATCGTCGACACCGCCGCGTCATCATCTACTTCGTCGCGCCAAGTTCTCCGCGACCTTGAGGTCGGCGACGTACGACTTCATCGGCAACGCTTGTGCGGGAGCGTAATCCCCGCTATCGGTCTACATGGAGGTAATGTGACCCGTTCCGCCACCGTTATCACATGTACTAGATAGATAGATCCTGGCTAGTTAGGGCGTTCTTACGCTAGAAAAATTATTGTTTTCTGCACCGGAACCCCTTCACACTTAGGCATGTAAACTCGCGGACGCTTGACGAGGCACTTAGAGCGGCTCAAAATTTGTCAGGTCTGTCTTTTTTATGCGGCTCAAATACACTGTCTTTCTAATTGAAAATTTAGATGTTGGTAGAAGACATCATTACGCATAGTATATATCCTATGTACAATGTCCCTGTATTATTTGTATTAAATATAATGTATGACGTACAAGTATAGTATGTATACAATGTAAAAAGTCTTTGTAGACTATATATAAAATATTATTCGTCATCGCACATCTTTACTATTAAAGCAGAAAGCGTAGTATGGTGTCACACTGTAAATGCCCTGCCTACATACCTAATTACGTTGCTCTGCCACCTATAAGTGAAGTGACGTCTAGTACCCACTCAAAGCAGAAACGTTTCCCTGGTCTGGTGGCTCAGCGCACGTTGCACTTCACGCCGAAGTCCTGAGTTCGAACCCCCCTCCCTTCAATTTTGATTTAATTGTTTCGTCTGGAACCGACATGTAGGCCCATACGTAAGGAAGCACCAAGGCCACACGTGACAGAGAATTTTTTTTTGGGTCTTTTTGTAAAAGTCCGATGCCACGTGTCGTCTACAGGACATTTTGGGCCAATTTGCTCCCTCAATACAAGATTGTGTACCACTCCTTCACACTTTGCAAGTTGTAGGACTAGTTTGCACATGTCAAGCAAGTTATAGGACTCCTGATGTATATAGCTCTTTTGGAGTCGGTTTAAGTTATGACATGCAAGGAGCTTGAGGAGATCATTCCAGCCCCTGGCAGTGACACTGGCAACTCCAAACAGCAAAGTACAGCGCAGAAGCATCGGACTGTTCTCTACGAACCAAATGCTCCAGAAGAATAGAAAACTACACTTTCATCCATTCCTGATGACCTGATGGTGTCCTTCAGCAACACTAAAGATGGTGCTTTCGACATGAGACCAGATAGAGTATGGTAACTCTAATTCTCAGGTTCACCTCAGGAAAGAAGGTGTCTAGGAACAGAGGAGGCCTGGGATCAATTACCTGAAGAAG
The DNA here is from genome assembly GCA_026929855.1 of Poa annua. Lineage (NCBI taxonomy): Eukaryota > Viridiplantae > Streptophyta > Magnoliopsida > Poales > Poaceae > Poa > Poa annua. Next base: position 93,737,338 of record CM049437.1, read on the forward strand.
GTACTATGGCCGTGAGCGTGAACGATAGATTCTCGGCATGCTGAAAAACCTGATCACTGGCCATGTGCAGAATCTGCTATAGCTCGCCACTCAGAGAACTGAGTTGCTGATCCGAACTTTAGCTACCAAAACCTCGATGTGTTGGGGCAACAAATATCATGATCAGCCTGATGAGAATGATCAGAACAAATATTTATCAAAATTTCGACACTGTGCCATATGCATCAACACAATAAAATTACCATGTTCGTCTGAAACCCCGTAACGGCTCATTGAGCATGTCCACGAAACATTGCTGGAGAAAATAGATGGGCCAGGAGAATCGAAAACAACGCCTCACTAGGGGTTAAATGTTATACGCTTATTAGCGGCGCGAATCCTCCTGTGTCAGTAGAATTTTCCTTTATATTTCTTTCTTTTTCTTCTCTGTATCTTTTTTCCATTTCTTTTCTGTGTTCTTTTTCCTAAATTTCCATTTTAAAAAATGTTTAAATTTGAAAATTATTTGAATCTAAGAAATATCCAAATTTGAAATTTATTTATTTTTTAATTCCAAATCTAAAAAATGTTCAAATTAAAAAATCCTCTACATTTATAAAAACGTTTAGATTTGATTTTTTTGCCTTTTAGTGATTTTAAATTTTTTAATTTTTTTAAAAATGTTCAGATCTAAAAAACTATTCAGATTTTAAATTATTTTTTTATGATTATTAATTAATACTTTCTAGTCTCTGGTATTAAAAGAAAATTTTGACAGAATAACACAGTATAAAAGTAAAAAAAGGTCACCTCCTAATGGGCTACGAGAAATGGGGCCCATTTGACAGGCTCGACAATTCCCAAAAGTCCACTTGCGACCAGGGCCCAGAGAGCATCGTCCTACGGAATCGGCGGAACCCTAGCGGAGCGTCGACGGCGATGTCGGCGGCGCTTCGATGCGCGGCGAGGAGAATCGTGGTCAGCGGCCGGGGGCTCCAGCGAACGCCGGCAGCGGCTTCTGAAGATGGGTGGCGGCGGCTTTCACCAAGATTCAGCGCGGGGCCGTCGCCCTCGTCTCGCCGGTTCTTTTCCCAGGTACTCCACCCGCTCTGGACAGGATTATCTGCAATGTCATGTGCTGCTTTATGCTATTCGAAATTACCCCTCCTGATCTATGTTCCTGCTTGTTCCATTCGACCTGCGGTTTCTTAGTAGTATCTTACTACTAGCAAGTGGCATCTGTCCCATTTGCTCGTGCTCCTTGTAGGAAATATTCCGCTCATGTTTTAGCCTGTCTATAATTGTAGTTAATCATCTGTTGTTGCCGTAGCTGCTAGCAAACTGACCTGAACATGAACTCTCGGCTTGAAAATAGTAAAACTGAAATCCTATCATGTCAAGTTTCAGAGCCTCACCGTCAGACATGGTTACCTTAACCATGTTTTTTTTTCTGAAAGAGTATCAGGCTCTGTATCCTTTGTCATGTTAGTTATTTTTTTATTGTTCCGCCTCTTGATTTATTACTCTTAGATGTACATAAAACATCCAGAGGCTCTTTTTTGTAGGCGTTTTAGTACATTACAAACACACATAAATCATATGTATCTTTTTTCTTCCAACGTATGTCCAAGTTACTCATTCTATATGGTAGCCTGTTTGCCTGCGCATATTGTATAGCCGGCCACTAAAAGTTTGGCAATGATGCATCGGCTTGGTATACTGACCCTGGATCTTGCTGGAATCGTGCAACCTGCGAAAGTATCCAGGGATTTAGGCTCCACTTGACTGTTTTAAAGGGATTGCTACTGGTCTTGCTTCACCATGGCGTGCCCTAGCATCAGTCCACTTAGGACTGAATATTTTGATGCCTCTTATCACAGCAAACCAAGCATTTAAGGTCCCATCGTGCGTCCACTTAAGCCATTGGATCCCAACTTGTGTCCACGTGTGCCTAGATTAGGCATGTTACGGACCGTGGGACACACCTAACAGCAACCCTCTGTGTGCTTGATCTTTAATTCTTTACTGTGATGTCTCAGAACACAAGTAGGAGAACTGTAGAACCTAGGTGTGATGTCGGGGTGGCTGACAGATTAGTCTTTGATGTTTTCCCACTTCCATGTAATTTTGTATACCCAGTATTAGATGATGATCCAACTGTTACAGAGGAAACTATAGTGTCCAATACATTAGTCCATTGACTGAGACCAAGCAGCCTTTGCTGGCCGTTTCTTAGTACCATTATCCATACATTACTAGCAAGCGACATCTGTATCATTTGCTCTTGCTCATTAGGATTAGCAGTACCCTCGTGGTTTAGTGTACATAATTGTTCTTGGTGAAGCTGATAAAGAATTAAGGGAACCCCCATTGTTGTTAAGTTTCTCCTTTCATTGTCAGACATAGTTGCCTTTCTGTTCCCCCATGATTTAGATTTAGGCTCAGCTTGGCAAATTCTAAAGGGAAGCTACCCACCTCGCTTTCCCCCCCTTGCGTGCCGCTCCCATTTTGGTCTGTACAAATAAAAGTCTCTAGCTCTCATTGTTAGGCAAGTTGCCTTTTTTTCTTCACGATTTATGCTCAACTTGACAATTCTAAAGTATGCTACTTGCGTTGCTTTCTCCACCTTGGCGCACACATTGGCGGGGGTCAAAATATATGCTTCTCATCACTCATTGAATAAAATGAATTGGTTTATTCACACTCGTTTTTTAGTTAATCATTCTGCCTATGCAGTCTGCTAGTTTTCTCTCCCGTAATTTCTCTGAATGTTGGATCCAGTTATGGTTACATGCGGTACAAATCTTTGCTAGTTGGTGCTGATTGCTGAATATGCTGTTAGCTCCTGAACTATGGTCTTATGCTTTTTGCATTGCAGCGTGGCGAATCTGATCGTCCGCTCACATTTGAGGAGAAGGTGGCCCTCTGGAAAAGAGGTGGTCGACTTTTATACAGGACAACAAATGTAGTTGCGACCATTCTAGCAAGCTATTACGTGCTCAAATTTTCAGTGGAGCTGGCAGTGAATGAGTATCGTGAGCCTGGGTACATGGTGCAAGAAGCTGTATCTTTCATCAAGAAGTCGGAAGACAAGGTGAGAAGTTTACCAATCATGGAGTTTGTAGAGTGTCATAGTGTGTCCTGCTGTTTGTGTGGTCAATTAACGTGTTTTTGCCGTGATTTGTTCAGCTGCGTAGCTTACGGGATCACTAAGCAGAGGGAAGAAGCTGTAGGAGGGCATGGAGGGAGAGTTCTGTGAAAATTATGAAAAAGTTTGTGCCAGGTTTGGACTGTTGAGGACTATGGAGAGTTCTGAGAGGTGTATGGAGAGCAACTGAAGAAGTTTGTGTCGGAGAGTTCTGTGAGAGGGTTTAATTGTTAGAAGAATTGCCTATTGGAGCAGGAACTGTTGTACTATGGTGTAGCCTTTGTGTCTTCAACTCTTCATTATTCTGAGTTGCTTTTGGAGAAGCATTGCCCAGATGTTTTGCATTGCAGAAGGTGCAGTACTAAATCCTGTTGGGTATGTGTTTTTAATAATACGTCATTACTTCTGGAAGACTAGGACTTTATTTTTATGTTCCTTGTGACAACTAAAATTTAGATGTGTCATATATAGCATGAATATATGAATATGCTGTATAGCGGTGTCATGCTATATAGCATGAATAAAACCTAGTTTCGGATTTCTAGTACCCATACGTGTAGGTAGTTTCGGATATAGCATGAATAAAATTTGTTACTTCCTGCCAATCAGATAACTGTCTGAAATTATATACAGTAGGTAGTTTGTATTACGCAGGTAGTAGAAAGCAACGCGCCATAGAAGTTGTCACTGAGCATCTTGAGCTGACGAGATGCCGCCATACCGGTTCGGTTTCATTCCAGGACAGAAACGGCAAGCTGAGGCTTCTGAACTTTTTGTGGGCTTCCTAACGATCTAAACCTCACTTCTTGGGCTCGAGCCAGGCCTTGGCCGGCGAGGGCGGCCCGTTCTGGAAGCCCGTCTTGTCACTTCCCTGATCCCCCGCCGACCACCGGAATTCGGTTGTTCGCCGGCGGCAACCTCCCGCTGCTACTCCTCATCTGCCACTCCACAAACCAAGTCACAAACGGCGGCGGCGAGCACGTCCTACGTGGCCCCTCCTCCGCCGCTTCCGCCTCCCCGACGTGTCAGCTCCTCATCCACACTTCCCGCCTGGTCAATCTGACAATTCCTCCCATTTCCTTCCATTCGCCACGAATACCCCACCAAACCGGCGTCCCTCGATCTTCGTCTCGCAGTAAGCTCGGGGCGGGCGCGACCATGGCGGCGTCAGGGACCCTAGTCCTGTACAGGGCGGTGTTCACCGCGCTGGGCCTCATCATGGTGGGCACCCTGGTGTATACCTGCGTCACCGACGGCTCGCCGTTCCGCACCGAGCTCCTCACTCCGTGAGTACTGTTTTTTGTTTCTCTCACCGTTGATTGAAGAGGGTTAACTCTATGCTAATTACTGCGGTGAATTTAGATGGCCATCTCATGCTTCTGGTGTGCTTCTCTTGCCGAAACGATAGGTGGCTATTGCACAATTATTTTTTGTGGATATGGTGCTTCTACTATGTCGAAATAGCACTACCCTGGCTTGTTGATTTTAGTATAGAATGACTTGCCTCACTAATAATTATAGTATGAAGCTTACTAATTTTGCTGGTACCTCCCTGGAAAGAGGCGTGATTAATCAGCACTATTTGTAGCACTTGCGATGTTATATGTTCAGTTATGAAGTTTAATTTGCTCATGAAATTCAGTTACTGTCTTTTTCTGTGTAAATATTACACACGAAAGGCTTAAATTACTTTGTTTATATTTACAAGCCTTTAGCTGTAGCATGTTGCTTATATCTGTATCTACTATCTAGCTACGTGTCTTAAATTAGTAAGGCGGCATGACATGGAAATTAAGACATTATCAACATTGCTGCAGGTTTAGGTAGCTCCTGAGAAATGCTACTTTAAAATTCAGTGCTGGTTAATTTTGTAGGGTTTGTTCTCGAGAGAACTGATATACATTTTAAAACAGTGAACTGTACATTTCATCAAAGTTTGCAGATAATAGATCTTTTCCAATATTTACATGTTTTCAAATGATCTTTACATGGAAATTGTATTCTTCTTGTGTAGGTGGATGGTGACAACGCTGGTTGACTTTTATGTGAATATAATAGCGATTTCGGTAATTCCTCTATCTCTTTATTTTATTTTATTTCCTAAGCATTTGTGTAATTGATATGCTGCGAATGCAAATCTTGTGATGTTTATAATATTTGGTAGGAAACAGGTTGCATACATTATACAAGAGTGGACTACTATATAGAAACAAGTTTTTTTTTTACTATCTGTTGTTGAATAAATTGAACTGTTGGAAGAATACATTATGTAACTGATAAACTTATCCGGTAACTTGTATTTGTGCATAAATTCCTTCTATCGATTAATTGTGTTTCCTTTACGCCTATATGAAAGCAATTTAGTAAATCCTCACATTTGGTAACATACGTGTAACTTCATTGCCTTTTTCCGGCTGAAACAAAGATAAATCTGTTTGGAGATTGCACATATATTTTGTATTGGTCCCTAGATCATCATGGGGTAATTTCGTAATTATGATCAAGAGAACAGCAGATTTGCACGGTTTGCTTTTGGGAGAGAAGAGACTAGATATGGTGATGCAGATGAATTTAATGTTTCTTCCTGTTGATAGATGATGGAGTCTTTATGTAAGATATGCGAATTATTTAAGTAACTAATAGCATATGCAATTGATAAAGCTAACAGTAATTGCAGCAAAGAGATGAGATATACGTGGACCTAACTAACTTGCCAACTCTCTGAACCAAGCCAGATGACATTCTTCTATAACCTTGTCCACATGGCATAGTTTGCATTAGTTCCTGCTTATACACGATCTAGTAACTTATCATAGACTTTTTTCTTCTGTTTTATCGAAGCCAGTTATTCCCCTTGATTCAAAGAAAGAATTTCTGGAGTCCATCTTTTATATACGCAAACCTGAAGCTAGGTCTTTGGCATCAGCCGGAGATTCTGGGTTGCAGCTTGTCCTTCTATAAGGAGATACAGACCTTTCCATGTGTGTGCCTTGTTGTGTGTGTGGGCATGTCTGTTTTAGCCTTCTTCGGTTTGTCGCTACAGCTTTTTTCTATCATTGCATCGTGACACAGTCCTTGCCTGAAAATGATGCTTGGTTATGGTGGGATTGAGAGCTAAAAATTGTCTTAATTTTTTCCTCGGTCTAAAGAATGTGTACATAAACATCTGCTTCCATCATTAACTTGAGACTGAAGTGTCCTTTCATTAATGGTGTTTCAGACTTGGGTTGTCTACAAGGAAGTAAGTTGGATTAGTTCTGTCTTTTGGGTAGTTCTGCTGTTTTGTTTCGGCAGGTATGGTTCCTTTCTTGCAAATAATCTTGTATCCCCTTGATTTATCATGGCTTGTTTCACAGTTCTGTTTGACTGGAGGTGTTTTATTCGGTTTATTAATGTGATCATTTTTCCATTTATGTTTCAGTGCTACTACATGTGCTTATATTGTTAGCAAGCTATTTGAGATAACGCCTTCAGGGCCTTCCCAAGATCCACTTGATATTTTATTGCTCAGGTATATAATCAAATTATTTTCAATTGCTTGCAGGATACTGATTCATTTGAGTCAACTATTTTGTCACCATATAATAGATGATTTAATAATTGCAATTCTGAAAAGAACAGCATCGATCAAAAGTCTTTAACATTTTATCAGTAATTCATGATTAGCTTTGACGTCATCCTTTTTTTGCGGGTGCTTAATGGTCTTCCTTCACTTCATTGAACATTGATACTTCTTCTGTTTATTATGCCTGCATTAATCAATACTTATGTCATTCTTGTGCACTGAGATTGATTGTTTCTGAGCTCCCCGCAACTTTCAGTTCCTTGTCCTTGCACATAGAGGGATATCAATAAATTCTGTCAAGAAGACAGCTATGCCAACATCAAATTAGTAGTTTTCTGTTACTTGAACATATGAGGGTTTGGAATCACCTTGTTGATCAATGCCTGCAATAGTGTGCCACAGTCACTGCTTTTCACTCGATAAATAGTGAGGAATGAAGATGACTGCACTATTGCAGATCAAGATGAACTGAAAAGAAATGAATTTCAGCTCTTGTATTTCCTGCTGACACTAATCTCAACTAAAACTGATTATACATCTCTTTTTTCAGGCAAGATAACTTACCAGAAAGGAAGTGTGCTTTTGTCACAGTTGGGAGAACTATTTTCAGCATGTTGGGCATACTCATGGCTGCACTTGTCACGTATACTGTCATTACGGATGGCCTGCCTTTTAGGAAGGATTTGTTGACACCGTAAGTGTATACATTTAATTCATATTTATCGGTTTCTTAGAACTTTCGATTCAAAGTATTTGTGTGTCCAGGTAGATGTAGCAGATAAAAGACTAAAGCTAGTGATTAGGTACTAGATTACAGAACCTTAGAATGTGCAAAAGCCCTACATAGTTTCAAAATATTGCTAGAAGTCCATCTATGCTGATGTTGCAACTAAGAGTCATTTTTCAGTGCTTCTGTCCATGAGTGCGCTGTGTTACTTAGACATGGGCTTGTGTTTAGGTATCCAACTCAGACGTCCAATTTGGTAAGCAAATATTGGACACAACAAAATAACACTCATAATCTAGCTCGAGTGTCCAAGTAACACAGTACCACTTGGCAACTCAACATAGTTGTGTACAAGACTGCAGGCCATTTAAAGTTCAAAATAAATCGTTAGAGGCATGACCCAAGTCGATCTTGTTTGATGATGACATTTACGAACTTATTGTATATTTTTCATTGATTTATCTATTTTAGTACTAATTAAATATTTATTATTCATTATGCAAACTATGGAAAGTTCTTTTTGGTACTTTGTTTGGGTTATCTAATCTCACTGCTATTTGCAATTAGAAATCTCAAATTTACAATTCTCTTGTGCACAGGTGGATGGCTGCAACCTTAATTGACTTCTATATAAATATATTTGCAATATCGGTGAGACATCTTAAAATCTCAGTAATTGTTCAAAGAAACTAGATTTTATTTCATGAAATTACGCATATTGACTTGACTTACGGAACTATATTTGCAAGGGAGGTTTCCAATTTACACGTTCTTTGACATACCTGTCATAAAAACGATAGTCATACTTGGTTAAAAATTAAAAAAAATCCGAGAAAAGGCAATAAGCTCTTGCTTTTCATTTCACTGAAATTGGGGACAATTGCTACAACAGTCCATGCCTTGTGGAAGGCGTACAACAGTTCAAAATAAAAATAACAATTACCTCGTAGTAAATCCATGTTTGAAACTCACCAGCAGGGCCCACCTATAAGCGACCCATGGTAATTTTGTGCCTAATTATTTATATGAATCAGTGTATTACTATTAACTACTAGTTGACACTACAACTTGGTAAGGACAACAATTTATTACTTAGCCTGTTTGGGTGTTGTTTCAGCCCAAACACCAAATGATAGAATTAACCATGCTCTGTTTTAGCATGGATGTGTTTATAGTCTTAATTGTTTGACTTAAATAGACATTACTGTTTGGTGTTACGTGTGTCAAAGAATATGTAGTACTTTTTTTGATTTTTTTCCTCCTTAACTGTTTTTTTGTGATAGTTTTGTCAAAGCACATATAGCTTCGTGTCTTCATCATTTCTTTTTTTTTGCGGGGTGTGTCTTCATCATTTCAGCTTGTGAAATGGATGCAATAATCTATGTCCATGTTGAAACTACTAGTATTGTTCTGTCCTTATTTGGGTTACTCATTTAAAACTCGGTTAAGATAATCTATACTACTCCCTCCGTCCCAAAATAAGTGTCTCAACTTTGATAAAAGGTGGATGTATGTAGACACCTTTTATCAAAGTTGAGACACTTATTTTGGGACGGAGGGAGTATTTTCTGCAGAGCCCTACTTTTTGTAGATCCTCTTTGAAAAATTGCATCTTACTATTTTTCAATTTCATTGCTGGTGGTTATAGTTAGTTTGTTCATTAACTTCTGTAGTTCTAGGCGACAAAGTTTATTCTTGGTTGGGAGTGGTCTTGTGTTTTACTCCCTGATGTCCACACAAGGCCAAAGGTTAATCTTTTATTGCATGTCGACAGGTATGGGTTGTTCACAAGGAGTCTACTTGGATCTCATCAATCATTTGGATATGCTTGTTGATATGCTTTGGAAGGTATACAATTCTTTTTTCGGCGCTTTTAACATACACTGTCTTAGCATACTATCACTACATAACTTTTGGGGGTCTTCTGGTTTGTACAACTGTAATTTTACCCCGTTACTTGTCAGAACAGTTGTTGCATCTGCATATCAACATAAGATGTAATTAGTACTAACTAAAATGGAATTTTTTGTCCATGTTGATGAATTGTTACCGTCAGATGTTTGTTGTAATAGCATGAGTTGCATTTTTTATCTGTTTCATGCTGGGTGTGATACTCATACATTTAAATACAAACAGTCCCTGCTAGGATTGTTTTTGCATCATATGTGGGAGGCACTTTCTCAAGTACTCCCTCCGTTCCAAATTAGATGACTTCTATTTGGACAAAAGTGGATGTATCTAGATATGCTATAAGTCTAGATACATCCACTTTTTGATAAAATGAAGTCATCTAATATGGAACGGAGGGAGTACTACGTTGTACAACTGTAATTATGTAGCTGCAGTATACTTGTTAATCAGGGTATGCAGCATCAAATATTAGTTTGTGTATGAACTCACTTACTCTCATCCTCTTTTTCCTTGTTTTAGTATCACAACATGTGGCTACATAGTGGTTCAACTTCTCCAAGTGTCTTACCAAGACCCAATCTACCATGTGCTGCTGAACTCTCATAGCAAGTATGGAATTGCACCCTCTCAGTAATCCTTGATATTCTAAGGGTCTGATTAGCTTGCAGTTGTGTAAACTTTGCTTGACATAGTCATTTATCTGGTATTTATCTGTTTGGAATGTAGGAAGATTTGAATATGTTGAAGGGCTGTGATATATTTCGTACACAATAAATTCTCTCGTATACCATAACATGCTGCAATAAAGGGTATATCAGAATAGCGATTAGTGGAGTTATTTGCTTGATGTAATGGCACAACCTTTTTGACAATTTCTATACAAAAACCATGTTATTTGTGAAGTTGAGTTTCCTACTTTCATGTGGTCATGAAGAAAGCTCTACTTGTATATTCGATTGAATTGATTGGTAAATTATCTTTCTTGATCACTACTGCAGTCATGATCCTAAGTCATTCAACACTTCTTTTTAGGCGAATCATAAACCATCCAACACAATAGGTGCTAGAACATAGTGAATGGCAATAGCGACTTTCTTGGTATGTTGGAGAACTACTCCTATTGGCAAATAGATTGTGGAAATCAAAGCTTGCATAACCTTTTATTTGAGGCATCTCGGTCTTGTGTCATTGTGTGTGGAAGCCTCAACTCAGGGCAGAGAAGGCCTTTGATCACTTGCATTATTTTGTATTCCTTGACTTACAAGGCGTTTGTTCGTACGTAGCCAGTTCCTCTTGTTCTTTTCCCTGTCATTTGATATGCCATGTGGGCTATTATGATTTTTGATGTATGCAACATGTAATTCCAAAATCACCCACATGAGCAACCATGATTGTGAAGTGGAATTTGCTTGGCTTCTAATCACAATGAACTGTTAGCACTTGCTTATTGTGGTGAAGATATTCGAGTGCAGAAGCTACATCAATAGTGGTATCTATCCTATTCCTTTGGACAAGACTATGCACCCCGTGGCTTCCACCGTGCTGGGAGGGAGGCCGATAAAAAGTTGGACTAAAGGAGTAATATCTAGGAAATAATAAAATAATTTAGGTAATTGCTGTTGCAAGGCTGTGCCAGTCCATTTATCTGACCAGAACAGGTCTGTGTCACTTGTGCCCCAACAGGATACTTTGTGAGTTCCCTGATCCCAGCCAGCATCAACATTTACCAAAATGTGTCCATCAGGAAGAGCTGTCCACAAATGGCCAGTATCGCGTGCAATAATAGGTGATTTACTAGGGAACATAAGACACTTCCCTTTATCCTTCGTGGGCACCACATTTGCAACGCTGAAAGTGGATTCATAACTTCGCAGGAACTGGACCGAAGCCGAGACCGAGGCTTTGCCATCCCAATGAATTACGTTGTTCCTGTGGTGCCACACGTCGACTGCCCAGCAGATAGCCGATCCAAGGAGGGTTGCATATCCAGCCGATACGTAGAGCGCACAGTAAAGATGCCGTTCGGCTCCGGGTTCCAGGCTACGAAGTCATTCGTGCATCGTGCCGTCAGTTTGATCGCCAAAATTGCCTCGGCATCATGAGGGTAAAAGAACTTCCCGATGAGCTGTTCATCCCAAGACCGAGAGCGAGGGTTTACCGGTTTATTAACTCAGACACCCAACACATCCTTCTACGCTTCCTCTTCCCTGAATCAAGGATTCAGGGTCCTCTTTGATTCACAGGTGCGCTAGTGGCATGACTCACGTGTTTGTACTAATTTGCCACCACATCCATTGTCAAATTTATGTTTAGTATCGTCCGAAACTTTTCACGGTATTCTTTCCCGTGTGAGTTGTTATTGTGTTTAATCGATTTCAACATGATTGTAGTTTGGTACGTAAGAAAGATTGCCATTTAGTGCACTAGGTTTTGTTTGTAGGGATGAATTTTGTGTGTGACCTAGTGGCCGACCCAAAAACCGTTGAAGCCTGTGCAAACAATTTTAAGATGCTATTTTTGATAAAATCATAGTAGAACATCACATAATCATAGTAGAACATCATAAAATCTCGCGGCTATCGAGAGGGCTCAGTGGAGGCAAAGATCCCGCCTGACTTGGATCAAATCTGGGGACGCCAGCACGAGAATTTTTCACCTTCGCGCCACGGGTAGAAGGCGGAAAAATCACATTGCCTCCCTTTCCGGCGCGGCCGGACCTGTCTCTAAGCATGAAGAAAAGGAGAAGGTGCTTTTTGATCACTTTGCGGGGCTTTTGGGCGCAAAGGAGGATCGCAACTTTGCCATGAACTGGGAGTTCCTCGGGTTGCCTACTAGGAATCTCTCGCATCTTGATGCGATGTTCTCCTTGGAGGAACTAAAATTGGCTGTTTTTGACTCTCCTTCTGAGAAGGCGCCCGGGCCTGATGGTTTCATTGGCGGTTTCTACAAAAAATGTTGGATGATAATCAAAGATGATCTTCTCAGAGCTTTCAACAGCTTCCACATCTTGAACGGCAGACATTGGAACCTCCTCAATGTTGCACACATTGCTTTGATCCCCAAAAAAGGAAATGTCACTTCGGCGGCAGATTTCAGACCGCTCAGCCTCATGCACAACGTGGCCAAGGTCTTGTGCAAGATGCTTGCAAACAGATTGGCTCCGGAGCTGCCGGGACTGATTTCAAATAGCCAAAGCGCCTTTATTCGCGGCAGAAGTATACAGGATAATTTCCTGTACGTGCAGAATGTGATCAGAGAGGCTCACAAGAAGAAGAAACCACCGGTGTTCATGAAACTTGATATTGCTAAGGCATTTGACTCGGTGGACTGGGCCTACATTCTGGAGATTCTTGAGGCCTTCGGCTTCGGCCCAAGATGGCGCGACTTGATCTCCTTGCTGCTGGCTTCTTCCTCCTCTCGTGTGATGCTGAATGGGCTTCCGGGGCGGCCTTTTAGGCACCAGCGTGGGCTCAGACAAGGAGACCCGATATCGCCTTTCCTCTTCCTGCTAGCTATCGAGCCGCTGCAGAGGATCCTGCAACTTGCTACTGAGGATGGTCTGCTTTCTCCTTTGCCGCTCAGAAACGCCAGGCTCCGCGCGAGCCTATATGCGGATGATGCTGCCCTTTTCATCAACCCCATCAAGGATGAGGTGGATGTGATTCAAGCAATCCTTGTGAGATTTGGGCAGATTACAGGGCTGAGGGCAAATTTGCAGAAGTGTACGGCTTTTCTTATTGGGAATGAGAACGGCACTCACACGGACATTCTGACCAACTTTGGTGGAGACATGGGGGAGCTGCCATGCAAATATCTGGGCCTTCCCCTTGGTGTCAGGAAGCCTAGAAAGATTGAAGTGCAGGCCCTACTCGACAGGGCCGCTGCTAGGGTGCCACCCTGGAAGGGGAAAATGTTCAACCGCGCAGGCCGCCTTGCGCTGGTTAACTCGACTCTTACGGCTATCCTGACTTACTTTCTTACTTGCTTCACCTTGGATAAGTGGGCAATCAAGAAGTTCAACAAGATCCGGAGAAGTTTCTTGTGGGCTGGCGAGGAAGAAGCGCATGGAGGTAAATACCTAGTGAATTGGCAGCAGGTTACAGCCCCAAAGATGGTTGGTGGGCTGGGCATCAAGGATGTCACTTCTTTTGGTCGGGCGCTGCGCCTTAGATGGCTCTGGTACCAATGGGATACCCAGGCCAGGCCCTGGTTTGGCTCGGTGATCCCATGCGACAACACTGACCGAAGTCTTTTTGCGTCTTGCACCACCGTCACGGTCAATGATGGCGCTTTGGCAAGCTTTTGGCACTCCAGATGGCTCAACGGCGAGGCCCCCAAAGACTTGGCGCCCCAAATCTTTCCCCTTGCGCGGCGAAAGACTATCTCTGTCAAGGAGGCCATCACGGGGGCGCGCTGGATGGCTGGGCTGCAGCGCATCTCAACGGCAACGCAGCTGGAACAGTTTGGGAACCTGTGGAATTGCATTCAGTTGGTGGTGCTCACTGCGGGGAGAGATGAAATCAGATGGACCTTGAACAGCAATGGTATCTACTCGGCTAAGAGCGCTTATGAGGCTCAATTCATCACCAGGGTCCCTCGCCCTGCCCTAGATGCATGCTGGAGCATCAAGGCTGAGCACAAAGTGAAGTTCTATTTGTGGCTCTTGCTTCAAAACAGAAACTGGACTTCAGACAGGTTGGCGGCGAGGGGTTGGCCGCATTCCGCGGCTTGTTGTTTCTGCGATCAAGTCTTGGAAACGGCCCCTCATCTTCTACTCCAATGCACCTTTGCTAAGGAATTTTGGTTCTTGCTTTCTGGTGATTTTCCTCGGCTTGCTGCGGCTGCTCTTTCGACAGCCTCTATCAGCACTTGGTGGAAGATCTCAAGGGCGGGAAACTCAAAGAAGGCCAGGGCTAAAGACGCTGGCATCGCCGCGTACGCTGCTTGGCACCTCTGGAACGAGCGGAACAGAAGGACGTTCCAAAATCTGTCGCTTCCGCCCTCTGGAGTTCTTCAACTTTTTAGAGATGACCTTGCCCTCTTTGGAGCGGCGTGTTGGGAGTAGTTGTTTTTCTCTTTCTTTGCTGTCCCTCTTCTTGGGATGGCGCTGGCACAGTTTCACAATTCTTGTATTGTTCCCTCTTCTTTAATGAAATGGCAGAGCTCCTGCCGGTTAGACGTCAAAAAAATAAATAATCTAAGCATTGCGCCACTAGCAAGCCCAGGTGTGGCCGCGTGGGCATGAGTGTATCAGCTTTCACATATCATTCAAATGTTCTGAAAACACATTCTAGCCAAATAAGACATCTCGAATTACCACTCGATTTGCTATTTTTTCGTTAAGTTTACTAGCATAATAGGCATGCATCACTAGAAAATAAGAAATATACTCATTGCACACATAACAAACGAGATTTGTTGTGTTTGTCTTTGTCACTATTACCCGTTATTAGGATTGTGTTGTATGTCATTCCAATATACCCATATATATTTGATTCTTCCTCACCTATAACTTCGCTGACACTTCTGGTTGGCTCTCATGCATGACGCCACACCTCTATGTTGTTTCCTTCTCAACCTAATTTCAGACTATCGTACATGCGCTAATACATTTAGCCAGGGCATGTATGTTTCTATATCTATTGTCTAGTACTTCTTCATTATCAACCCATAAAATTGTACCGACAAACAAAAGACCAAACAGGTGAGGATGCCAAAATGGTGTGAGGGCTTCTAGGTCACCCCATTTTACCGTCTCTCAATCAGTGGTGCTTTTTTTTTTGCGGGGCTCAATCAGTGGTGCTTGCCCACTTACATATTACATATATACCTTGGAAATTTAATTGCTCATTTCCTTTTTATATTTAACGCACTAAATAAGATCTACTTGTTACCGGATAACATAAGTAGGAAAAATCAATTATTTATTTATAGCTCTAAGATACACGTGGATCACAAGTTATTTCTCTTAGGAAATACGAATAAACCATTTATTTTTTCCTTGCAATAACAAAAAAAGACCTCGTGTAAATAAACAATGAAAATATTAAAGGTAATCCCGTAAAGCATAAAGCAAGTGTAATTTATGCCAGACCATACCTTCTAGTACACATTAAAAGGATAAGAAGGTAGAAACGCCCCCATGCTGAACTTTATTGATATATAATCAACACCAGTATGTGTACAGAAGTAAGTGACAAAGATATACTAGTACAACGGAAATTGATATGCAACATACATGATTTGATTAAAGCAAATAAAGCTTTATGTAAAGCAAAGTAGTCATAGTTCTTCATGCACCAGCAGTGCTCTATTGCTAACACATGGGAACTATAGAAATATTTGTAGTTTTTGCTCAGCCCTGCAGTGCTGAAAATACTTCTTTGATTGCGGTGACTTCACTGTAGACGTCCTGCATTGCTGGACGATCTTTGGGTGTATTGGCAGCGCATAACAGGCCAATCTTAACGAGCTCGATGATGCAGCTCATTGTTCCAGCCATACTTCCTGCTTCTTCGTCCCCATAACTGGGAACGATTCTAGGATCTAGAATATTGCCAATGTTTTGAGGAAATGATTTTTCGACAAACTTGTAAAGGCTCAGGCCATTGTTAAACATTTCATCTGTTGGACGCTTCCCGGTGAGCATTTCTAAGATAATGATCCCATAGATGTAAACGTCGGCCTCCGTTGATATTTTACTCCCAAAGCCATATTCTGCACGTTCAAAAAAACATCAGATGTCCAGTCAACACAAAAGGGTTGAAATTTGAAACAGAAATACCACAAAAGTTTAAATATAAAATAGAAAACTGAATATCCAAAATTCAGGTGGGGCGCAAGCCCCCCCCCCCCCCCCCCCCCCCCCCCCCCCCCGCGGTGAAAATTCAAAAAAAAAAAGAAAACTGAATATGCAGAAGACTATATAATATATAATAGATTTGCAAAAATAGACCGAATCATTACCTGGTGCAATGTATCCAACTGATCCTCTTGGCCCCACAAAGCTTGTAGAACTATGAGTCTCTGAAGAAGTATAAGTGTGCAGGAACTTAGCCAATCCGAAGTCGCCAACACATGCGCCCATGACATCATCAAGAAGGACATTGCTAGGCTTAAGATCACAGTGGGCCATAGGAGGCATGCAATGGTTATGGAGATAATCCAAAGCAGCAGTTATGTCTACCACTATTACAATTCTTGAACCTAAACTCAATGGCCTTTTCGGATGACGCTCGTGGGATACTGGATGGAGCCAACTTTCCAGGTTGCCGTTAACCATATATTCAAGAACAAGAGCTTTGAACTCATGCCCTGCATGGTCTGTTGTTGAGCACACAGTGATCACCCTTACAAGATTACGATGACGAGTGTTCCTCAAGGCCTCACACTCAGCAAGGAAGCTCTTTGGTGCTCCAAGCTGATCAAGTTTGAAAACCTTGATAGCGACTACATGTTCTTCAGACTCAGTTCTACCTTTGTACACGGACCCATATTTTCCTGATCCAACCAAGTTTTCTAATCAGAAACCACTTGTTGCTTTTGCTAAATCAGAATATGATAACTTCTTGAACCCCTTGACGGATGGAAGTGCTGCTTGCTTGATCTTGTTTCTCTTCTTCAAAATAATTATTCCAAAGCCTGATAACATGACCAATGAAAGAGAGGAAAATCCTACTATCTTCAGAATCACTGAGGTGTGGTTTTGTCTGGATGTCTCTGTACTGCAAAGTGGCAGTTTCAGTGGCGACGAAACGGCACACAACTTCTTGTTCCCTTGGACGAACACCTTGCTTGCATTCTGGAAGATCCCACCAGTTGGTACGGGTCCCTCGAGGTTGTTAAATGATAAATTGAGAAGTGACATGGAGGACTGGAAGAAATCTGGAATCTGACCAGACAACTTATTTCGAGAAAGATCCATGTCACTGATGCCTCTCAATTCGGTGAAAGATTGAGGGATCCGCCCATCAAGTAGATTCCCTTCCAGGTGGAGGGACTCTAAATGGAGGCACTCACCCAGAGTTGAGGGAATTTCTCCAGTCAACTGGTTGTTGGATAGATTGAGGGGCTGAAGGTTGATGAACCTACCAATTTCCATTGGTATTGGTCCAGAGAGTTTGTTGTAAGAGAGGTCAAGAACTTCAGTCGGTGTGGACAGAGAAAATAATTCCTTTGGTATTGTACTTTCAAAGGAGTTACAAGAGAGGTTTAGGATGTCCAAGTTTTGGCATTGTGCTAAAGTTCGAGGGATGGGACCATTAAAATGGTTTTCCTGCAAGTAGAGCTCATTTAATTGATGGAGGTTACCAATGGAAAGTGGAAGTTCCCCAGAAAGTTTGTTGTTGGACAAGCTTAGAACAATTAAGTTTGAAAGATTTCCTAGTGAGTCTGGAACGTTCCCACTAAGACTAGCCACAATGGGAGTATCATAGGTGGTATCATAGATGCCATGTTGGCAAAAAGATGACGTGTCACTGCAATTAATAAAGAGAGAGGTGATAGTGGTATCATAGGTAGATACCGTAACATAACGGATTCTAATGCAAGATGAGTCTACAATCTAATAAATGCAGTCATATATGATACATATATGATACTACATATATGTTACGATGCATTGTGAAAGTAGTAACATGTAGTAGTATCATATGCATGATACTAGTATATGATACTCCCCATTGTGACTAGTCTAAGAAGATTTTGCCCCATGCGAAGGTCTGTGAGGTTCTTGAGGTTCGCTATCTCGTGTGGTATGGTGCCTGATATTTTATTCGCTCCCAACGTCAAAAGTTGTAAGCTACTGGGAAGACAGGAAATGGAATTTGGCAGGTTTCCCTGTAGGTTGTTTGTATCAAATTGTAACATATCATAAACAAGGTACATATTTCTCATAAATAGGTTAAAATGAGTATCAAAGAGAGATTTGAAGACTTTTTTTTTTGAAATGGAAATGCTCCGGCCTCTGCATCGTGATGATGCACACAACCTTTTTATATCTTTACTATTAAAGCAGAATGCGTGGTATGGTGTCACAATTCAAATGGTGTCACAAGCCAAATACCCTCACACTTCGAATTAATTACATGCCCTGCCACCTATAAGTGGATACCGGTTCACAAAAGGAAGGAAGGAAAAAATGGAGGAGGCATATGAGTATGACGATTGCACAACAAACTTTCAAACCGGACCTGCCGTTTCTCCCCTAAACAGACTTTGCGCATGCAACTAACAATCATTATCCATCTACTTCGCCTCTTCATCCCTCTTGACCACACAAGCATGCAACTAACAATCATTATCCATCTACTTAAAAAAACAAGCATTATCCATCTTAGCTAACCTCAATCATGCATCGTGCCTGCTATCCCACCCCTTGGAGCGATCACGCACAGAAAACGCATGAGGGAAAACTAACGCGAGAAACCAGCGAGGAGAAGGAAACAGATCGGCACGATACCACCTAAAAAAATATCGGCACGATACACCCTTAGTTCTTGTCTCCGCACGAAAAAAAAATCCCCCGTCTACTTCCATGCCGGCTGCCTAGGGTTTGCATGCCGCGGCCACCGGCTGCGGCTCCCAATCACCCTCGCATATCTTCCCCCGTCTTCTACCGTGGGCTCATCGTCTTGGACTTCAAAGGATGTCCGCTGCTCCCTTGACAAGGTAACAAACGAATTGCTGATTGCATCTTTGGTTGTCTTTTTGGATGCATTTGAAACATGTACCGAAAGGGAACTGAAAAGAAAGACGATGCTCAAAATGCTAATGGGAAAAGCCATAACATCCTCTATATAATACGTACAACAAACAGCTGATTTAATACTCTATATGGCCAGGGAGTAACAATTTCTCATCGCAGCAGACATGCAACAGGTGCAAGCGTGGTAATCCATTTCATATAATACTGCAAGCGGACATGGATAGAAAATAACGATTTATGATCGCAGCTCACATGGATAGGGAGTAATGATTTCTCATCTTATATAATACGTACTTAGCTTTATTAAGCAAACAACTGATTTAATGCTTTATATGTTGTCGAGTTCATTTGGCTCAGTAATCAGTTATTGGTAATTAATATCATGTAGTACTGCCTTGGATACTTCTATTCGTTTTTCTATGGTGGATACAAACTTTCTTTATGTTCTACTCCCTCCGTTCTACAATATAAGATGTTATAGCTATAACACATGTTGTCTAGATTCACACTAAAATGAGTGCACATGTACATTAAAACATGTCTAGATACATGTGTGCACATATGAATGTGGAAAATGGCTTAAACATCTTATATTGTGGAACGGAGGGAGTATATATGATCTGTAGGATATCAGACTACTTATCCTTTATCGGATTTTGTTTCCGCAAAAGTTGTTTTCATTGCTTCATTTTTGTATGTTAGACATAAGTATAGAACTTATAACAATTCTCCTCTGAAGTGCAGCTTTCTTGTTTTCCTAATAATATGATTATATTAATAAGAAAGAAGAGGACACAACATGTCCACAATCTGACAGCCATGTTGTTCGCTTCACAAGAAAGCAACAAGGCTTGCGGCCACTCTTCGGAGCACGGCGACGACAACTGTTCTTTGTCGATATTTGACGACCCATGAACTAGCAAGAAACCAGCCAAAGACGTCAACAAAAACACATGTTTTTTCCTGACTGCAAGTGTTCGAGATCCTTTACCTTTTTCTTACTAAGGTTGGATAAAATTTTCATTTACGTCTTAGTTTTGTGTTGACTAACTGGTGTTATTGTCTTGCTCTGAATACTTATTGCCAGTCCTAGCCCATCACATTCCTCCCGATTGTTTAGTCAGTTGCTAAAAACTTATCAGAAGGCCTGTCTTAGAGTAATGGTAATGTTGGTACTTGGATGTGATCAAATCACATGCTTTGGGTTGTAACATGTTAATCAACTATTTCATGCATCTTAATCTTAGTTTGTGTTTGCCCGATGCCGAAATAGCTTTGCATGAAACATGGCCTGAAGTTAAAAATATTATTCCTCCTGATTTCGCAGTAAATATACCTATTATGTATGAAAAATTCCCTTCGAATTTGTCAGCAGTATATGTTGTTTCAGAATGTCCAATTCAGAATAAAAAATACTTGTTCCTCTATTTGCATACTCACCGGGATTAATTTTCCTAAAATAATGGGGTGTAAAATACACTCTTTGCAGTTACCCCATCTATATGTTGGTTGATTTGATGGTTTGATAGGAATTGTAATCTTCAACAAAGTTCAGTAGCATAGTTCTTGCAATATGAAACGAGCAACTTATATGAAAACCGCTTCATGAAAGAATACATGTTCAGTAATAGTTTAAGGTGTGTAGCATTGTTCTTGAAAACTGCATTGTACCGTGTACAAAAATTGGGTCCTCTTGTTAGGATTACATTTTCTGATTTCTTTGTAGTTTTGTAATGCGAATAAGAAATTTAATATGTTTATCGTTTTCGACTATGGTGATACGGGCTTGGAGACGAGGTCGTCTATTTCTTTGCTCCCTGCCAGCGCTTCCCTGGCTCCTCCGCCGGGCGCTGCAGCTCTTCGGCACCACGCTGCACAACTCATCTGCCTGCTTCCCAGCGTTCGTCAAGGGGACTTATGATGGTACAACCATGTGTACAGTTCACACTTGGCTGAGCGAACCCTTTGCAAGATAATTTTAGACCCTT
This sequence comes from Poa annua, assembly GCA_026929855.1. Classification (NCBI taxonomy): domain Eukaryota; kingdom Viridiplantae; phylum Streptophyta; class Magnoliopsida; order Poales; family Poaceae; genus Poa; species Poa annua. The sequence continues at coordinate 93,758,362 of CM049437.1, forward strand.
GAAAGTTCTTAATCAGGTACACGATGGTAGCTCAGGCCTGCCACTCCCGTCTGTCCTTAACTTACATAAGAAAATACTACTACTGTTTTATGACAAAGTTCCATGCATTGGACATCACGTACGTTTCAAAAAAGGAAGGGAAGGATGTACACGTTTTGAGTAAGCCTATGTTGTGATTTTACTACTACTGTGTTGAACCACAAGTTAGTAGACACATAAAAACAAGATTAGGGAGGTGAGGGTTGTTTCGTTTCATACCTGGCTTATGTCCTGCTAGCTTCCGCAGGAATTTGCCCAATCACGACTATCAATTTTTATTTTGAATGTTAAGTATGAATGTTAAGTATGAATCAACTATAAATTCTTAACAAGTTTCTGACAATATTTTATTTAGATAAAGAGTATATATTAATATCGTAGAGATACCCATTAGACCCAGCCTCTACAACAATGTAGACAATAAACTAGGTATTACGGATACACACAACCGAGTTTCCAGCAATATACGCTATGTAATTCTTTGCTGATGCAATGATTAATCAACTTAAATCTTAGCCAAGCATGGCCTCAAGTCAGCGAACTCAAGGAGCCAAAAGTAGCTAGGAAGTATAAAGAAAACACATATCACGATCATTTTATTTGTTAACGGTCGTATATTATTGGGTTAAATTAACTGAATCCAATGTTTTATAGGATTTATTAGGCCTGTCAAAATACTCTATTGATTGAAATAATACAATGCATTTAATTTGTAGTTTAAACATCATGTTATATTTTTTGGATGTTTTACTCAAGCTTTCATGATCGTGTAAAGACGGTTTTATGTTTATTTTGGACTGAGCCATTATGATGGCGATGAGTCCAAAGCGTGCACATCATTATTCTGAATTCTTTTTCCGTCCTTATTTATGAACACACTGTCTACAGATTCATTTATTATCCCGTTGCAACGCACGGGCATTTAGCTAGTAAATTTAAAAGGTCGCAAAGTATTTGTCTCCACTCATTACAATCAAGGGTCTGCTAAAGTAGCAACATGAACTAGCCAACGAAACAAAGCACTATCTAGCAAATTACACATCTTGAAGTCTCTTAGCATGCTGCCATCCATATTGGTTGAAAATAGCTCGCACAACCACCATCAACCGGGTACAACCAGCGTCCATAAGTGTGGCAGTAGGTATGATGACCACAAATTGATCCAGTATACCGCCCGATGTACAACCTGCAAAAAATGAGAACCTCTATGCTTGTTAAACACCACATCATTCCTGCAATTCCAAATAGCCCAAGCAAAAGCACAAGTACCAATGCGAATACGGGCTTTTGTTTTCTTATCAACTCCATTCAACCAATGCCCAAACAGATTAGCTACACTAGTTGGTGGAGAGATGTTAAATGTAAAATGAATTAATCTCCAAATACCCTGAGCAAATGGACAAGTAATAAAGAGGTGTTCAATTGTCTCATCAGCATGGCAAAAAACACATCGCTTACATCCTATCCATTTCCTTTTAGCCAAATTATCTTTAGTCAATAAAACTTTTCGATGAAGGAACCACATGATTTTTTTTATTTTTAAAGGTACCTTTAGCTTCCAAAGGTACTTTCTTAAAAAGGCGTATGACCATTCATATATTGGGAGTACATGGAGCTAACCGTGAACTTCTTATTTGGAGTCAACTTCCAAAGAAAAGAGTCTGCGTTATTTGTAAGGGAAACGTCCATAAGACGTCGAACAAGCCTTTCCCAAGATGTCCACTTATCCCCCGTCAACGTCCGTCTAAACTCAATATTTAGCGGATTTTGTGATAACACTTGCGCCACCGTAACAGATTTATGAAGCGCAATGTTATATAAAGATGGATATTGGGCTGCCAGGGGCTTGTCTCCTAGCCAAGAGTCTTCCCAAAAGCGAGTTTGTAGTCCATTACCAACTTTAAAAGATCCTTGTTCAAAAAAATCTTTTTTTACCGTCATCAACCCTTTCCAAAAGGGGGAATCAGTTGGTTTAGACTCCACTTGCGATAAAGTTTTGTTAGACAAATATTTATTGCACAACAGCTCCTGCCATACCCCATCCTCATTTAGAATTTTATCAAGCCATTTGCTTAACAAACACTTATTCTTTATGTCTAACACCTGAATACCTAGCCCGCCCTGATCTTTGGGACGGCAGATGATATTCCATTTTGTCAACCGGTACTTTCTTTTTTGCTGATCACTTTGCCAAAAAAAATCTTGAACGGTGGTAATCCAGCCTCTTCCTCACTCCCACTGGAATGCGGAAGAAGGATAATAAGAACATTGGTAGACTGGTCAAAAACGAGTTGATCAGAACAAGACGATCTCCATATGAGAGCATTTTGCCTGCCCAACAACCTAATTTCTTTTCAAACCGGTCTTCCACCATTTTCCATTCTTTAAATAATAACTTGCGGTAATGGATAGGAATGCCTAAGTATTTCAAAGGCAAGGATCCTACGTTACACCCAAAAATTGTACGATAATCATCTTGCATTTCCTTTGCCTTACCAAAGCAGTAAAGTTCACTTTTGTGGAAATTTATTTTGAGTCCAGACAATTGCTCAAACATTGATAAGATTACTTTCATATTTACCGCCTTCTCAATATCATGTTCTAGGAATAAAATCGTGTCGTCGGCGTATTGTAAAGTTGATATTCCACCATCAACAAGGTGAGGAATAAGGGATCCAACTTGCCCATCCTCCTGTGCCCGTGCAATAAGAACGGCAAGCATATCCGCCATGATATTAAATAAAACCGGTGATAAAGGATCACCTTGACGCAGTCCTTTTAGTGTCTGGAAATAATGACCAATATCGTCATTAACACGTATTCCTACACTCCCTCCCTGGATAAATCTTCCCACCCACTCGCACCATTTTGGGTCAAAACCCTTCATGCGCAGTGCCTGTTGCAGAAAGGACCATTTTACTTTGTCATATGCCTTTTCAAAGTCAATTTTGAAAAGAACACCGTCCATTTTCTTTCTCTTAATTTCATGGATCGATTCATGTAAAATGACCACCCCTTCAAGGATGTTTCGACCAGGGATAAAAGCCGTCTGGGTAGGGCGAATGACTTTGTGAGCAATAGTGGATACCCGGTTTGTTCCCACTTTATAGTGAATATTTTGAAGCTAACATTTAATAGACAAATCGGTCTGTATTGCTCAATTCGGCTAGCATTCTCTTTTTTGGGCAGCAATGTTATTACCCCAAAATTCAATTTGAAGAGAGGAAGTTGCCCATTCTGGAGCTGAGAAAACAGGGGCATCAAGTCAATCTTGATAACATCCCAGAACCTTTGGTAAAACTCCGCGGGGAACCCATCTGGCCCCGGAGCTTTATTATGCTCCATTTGAGAAATAGCGTCGAATACTTCCTTCTCAGTGAAGGAATCAGTAAGAATACTATTCTCCTGTGGCGAAATTTGAGGTAGATCGCAAGTAATACTCTCCTGCATAGAGAAGGAGCTAGGATCGGAAGCTCCAAAGAGCTTTTTGTAATGTTCAGAGATAAATACTTTCAAGTTATTCTCTCCAACGATTGTTCCTTCATCTTGTTCTAACTGAAAAATACGTTTCTTTCGGTGCTTTCCATTGGCTATCAGATGAAAATATTTAGTATTATTTCCCCCTTCTTGGACATGTTTAACTTTTGCCCGCTGAGCCCATTTTGACTCTTCATCTCTCCGGGCATTAGCCAAACAGTCATCCGCCTGTTTTTTAGCCGTCCTTTCAGCTACCGTGAGAGGTGTGGTTTCAGCTTTGATATCCAACTCATCAATCAAGAGCGTGAGTTTTTCCTTCAGTTTTTTATATTCACCGCTCATGTTTTTCGCCCAGCCCCTAATGTACTGTCGAAGATGTCTTATCTTTTTTTGCCAAGTATCAATCGGAGAAGATCCACCATCTATGGACTCCCATTCCCTACGAATCATATCACTGAACCCCGGCTGACGTAGCCATGATAACTCAAAGGAGAATTTTGATTTATTGCCTAAGTGGGCCTGCTTGCCTGTGTCAAGAATGAGAGGTGTGTGGTCAGACCCTGTACGAGTCATGACATGCACCGTCACTAACGGGAATTTTTGTTCCCACTCGACACTCATAAGAAATCGATCCAACTTCTCAAACGTTGGTTCATCTCTCCTGCTAGCACATGTATATTGTCTACCGGAGAGATCAATCTCTCTTAGACTCAGACTCTCGATAATGGCATTGAAAATAAACGGCCATCGCGCGTTAAAATTATCATTATTTTTCTCCTCTTGCCTCCGAATAATATTAAAATCCCCACCCACCAACATGGGTAGTTCTTCATTTTCACAAATCCTCGCCATTTCGGCAAGGAAGTCCGGTTTTTGGGCATCTTGGGCAGCCCCATATGCCACTACCAGAATCCATAAGAAACCATCGCATTTAGATTTCAAATGAAACTTTACATAAAAATCGCCGGTAATTATCTGTTGGACAGCTAAAACCTCATTGTTAAACCCCACTAAAATTCCACCTGAACGACCATGCGGTGGTAAACAATACCATGCATAATCCCGCCCTCCGGCCAGGTGTTTTAAAAAAGGTGCCGAGAAGTTGGACCGTCCTGTTTCAATTAGAGCCAGGAAATCAAGTTTCTCTGTCCTAACCGACTCTTGAATTGTGAAATGTTTTGCGGGATCTCCTAAACCATCACTGTTCCAAATCATGCCTTTCATTGTATTATTATAATTTTCTCTTCAACTTTTCAATACGTGCACTTCTGCGTTTAACCAAGAGGCCATTGCCTTTTTTGGTTCCTTTTTTCCGTCCCATATTTTTCTCTCCCGGACAAAAAACCCATGTGGTCATTGGAGAGAGAGATTTGAAGACAACGCTCATTTTTCATTAATTAGAATGATGTGCACAAAAAAGAACTGAAAAACACACAATTCAGTCATGGGCATTCATTGTTAATATACTATTTTCCAATGAAACATAACAGCACTGAAAACAACTGCAACATGATCCTCCTCGCACGTAAAGTGATTGTTAACATAGTTTGATCTTATGCGTTGCATATCGTTGGACAAGAAAAATGGTATACAATGCATGCTCCTAAATTTTTTTGTAAAGGATTTTGTAGGTGGGGTACGTAGCTTTTGCTATCCCTTTTTCCATCTGGATTTTTCCTCGTAATGTTTGCATGATTAAATTCAAACTAGAAAATATGGTTTGGAAATAAGAAACCTTATACAATGGAGATAATATATTTTCTTGCTTACTATGAGATCACCTATTAGCTAAGAGAAGTCAAATGGATCTCGCTCCTCTAACTCCGAATCTATCCCATGCGGCTTTGTTAAGATCACATTATTACAAATTACCTTATGTGATGAGCAGAGAAATCAGACCTAGAAAATTGGAAACATCAAATATACATTGAGAAGTCACATGCATGTCGGTTTTAGGCCGGTTTCCCGTTAATTAACCGGCCAACTCCCACTACTTAATTAATGAAAATGGCAAGTCTTTGTCTCGATTCAAAAAATAACTCACATGCGTTACAATTTCATCTACCTGATGCATTTGTTGGAATATTGAATTACTAAATCAATTACAAAATGCCAACAATGGTGAATCAACTATTAATTATGTCCAAGTCACAAATATGATGAATCAACTATTAAATATGTCCAAATCACAAATATGCATTTGTTAAAATATTGATGAATCAACTAATAATTATGTCCAAATCGCAAATATGAGACTAGCCAGGTGATACGTGCCGTGCTCCATTGGCCTGAGCTCTCGCCTTTGTGCATCTTTGCGGTTGTAGACCGTTTGAAGACTTGTCTGGTAGCATTCCTACTAAATTCTTGGGTCGCTTAGCTGGTCAGAGATGTGCAATGTTTACCCGGTCAAAGTCCAGCAATTTGTTTTGCAGAGAAAACAAAGTGTGATAGACTGATATAGTGACATTTTTGGAGGTACGGACAATTTCAATTTTTGTCCGTCTCTTGGTCTTTGTAGAAGAGGAGAATTCAGTAGTTTTCATCTGATAGATAATATTACTCAGCAATACTGCACTCGCATGAGTAACACATTTTTGTTTTGAAATAGAGACCGTTTTAAGCACTGTGCAATTGATTAATTGTGTTGCGTATTGGACGGAGCAGCCAAACCAGGGAGAATGAGAGATAATATATATGCCAAGCCAAGCCACGGAGATGATTCTTTGTGTTGCATATCCAACTTTGTAAGTACTCCCTCCATATCAAAATGTAAAATGTTTTATCATTTCTTTTGTCCGAATCGTGTACTAAACTGTGTCTACATACATGTACAACCAATCTGTCAACTTATGCCAATGTTGCACCTAAAGTAAGTGCAGGTTGTAGCTTCTCCAATCTACCACAATTTTCCTGTTCAGCAATCCCAGGAAGTTGTAACACTCCACGAACACGGTTGCAAACTGGGGTTATAATGGTTGCACACATGTTCAGGTCTAAATTACTTCACACACTTTTCCCTGTTTTAGCTACACTAGTCCCCAGGAAGTTGCATGATAAGGTAATGCATACCATACGTGGAGCTTGTACCTTGCGCATCACAATTATGGTAGTCTGATTCTAGGTCAAGGAAATGGCAACACCCTCTCTTTATGTTTGACGATGTCTAATTGATATTCTTCAGACCCTGACTTCATGACCCCTATCATTTTTATTGTGGGCCCTTGCCTTTCAATGATGACACCATAAGTTTAGGTCTTCTGTTTTTGCATCTGATTTTTTGTTGTATATTTGTATGCTGCTCCACCGTTAAAAGTTTTTTTTTTCAAATGGAGGCAAAAGTTGTGCATCATCTCATTAATAAATAAGGGTTTAAACAAAACCAAATATAAACCTTCCTAATGATTTGTAAGCATGGGATTTCATATTCACGTCAGTAAAATTGGGACATTGTGGCATGCCAAGTGGCTTCATGGTGATGTCCCACACGATCTGGCACCCGATATCTTCAAGCTCATTTGGCGAAGGAATCGTTCTATTTCCGATAAGATTCTTAACAACTCTTGGATTAATACTGTCAAGAAACAAGATCGTCACCTCTACCCTGCTCAATATTTTTATTCGACCCAGATAGCCAACTTTCAGTTTCATTTTAGGAAGGCGGGCTATTTTTTTAAGGGAGAAAGCCTTGGCATCTGATGCACACATGGCTCGCGAAGAGGCCACCACAACCAGACTATAATTTTATTGCAAAATTCATGTCACCTCATGCGTCATGAGATGACCACCACCAGGCTACCGCTAGCTCTATGGTTAACACAACTTCAGGAAAAACATTCAAGAAGGAATCGATGCACCTGCGCCGTTTATTATGAGTCCAACCGAAGGTTGATCTTGGTATTTTCATCCTGAAAGACGATCTTCGAACCACCACCTTCAGCAAAGTCATGACACAAGAATGCGCCGACATTGTCAAAAATGTTTCCACGGATGTTTACAAAGACGATACATACACCTGTACTATCATATCATCTCATTGGCTCAATGACTCATCGCTAACTAGATAACGATGGAGGAGAAATTGGAAGTCGATGATTTCCCATACCTCCTCGCCTCTAACCACTGTCGCACCACATCTGATCGAGGAGCAACATACATGATTTTGACACCACGGTGGAGACGTCATGTGTAGCACCTGCCATAATTAGGAACAACTTGATGCCTCCGTATGAAACGTCGTGCATCGTCAACACCGGCTAGGCATGACTTGAAAACTACACTAGAATTAGAATCCTCGTGTGTAGCAACTGCAAAGTCGAACCGAACCTGATATCGAACTGGGGGGCCACCCCGGGCCTTGAAATCCGCGGATGCGATAGAGGACGTTCCATACCGACATCATAACCAAAACAAAGATGAAAGATCAGGTCATCACGTCATTCACATAACCATGTTGTTCGCTTCCGCCCAAAAACCAGGGCCGCCGCATCAAGCGCCAAAGCCCGCGCCGCCATCAGTGACGTTGCATCGAGCAGTCGCCGTCAGATCTATTGCTGCTTGACCGCCAGAGGACTTTTTACCCGTGTTGTCTATAGGATTTAAGAGATGGAGGTGAGATAGATGAACCTTGCCGTGCGTGCTCCGGTGACCTGAGCTCTCACCTTCATCCTTCTACGCGGCTAAAGACCATTTGAAGACATGTCACGGCCATCCGTTCAATAGTCTACAGAGGTTCTGTTGCATTACTACTCAATTGTCAGGTTGCTTAGCTCGCCACATAATTAGAAATTTAGAATGTTTACCCGGTCAAACTTCAGCAATTTTCTGCAGAAAAAACAAAGTGTGCTAGTGACATTCTTTTTGGAGGTACGGAGATTCTATTCCAAATCGTTGTCCCATCCCTTGGTCCTGGCTGAGAGATAATTGTTTCTACTCAGCCCATACCGTACGTTCTTCAGGACCTTGGAATTGACTACCTAGCGTATTGGATGGAGCAGACGCGCAAGGAAGCAATGAACAATACAGGAAGGTAGTGCACACCATAACATGGCGTTTGTAGTTGAAGCATCACAGTTACCGTTGGCTGCTTCCAGCTCAAGAAAATGGCAGCATGCGTGAGGTCTCTCTCATACTGCAGTACCAAATTTTTGGGGATGACTCATTGATTCATTCTTCGGAGCATGACTTCTTGACCACTATAGTGTTTAGCGTGGGCGCTTGTCTTTCAACGACAACAGCACAAGTCTTGGTATTTCTTTTTCGCATCCGTATTTTGTTATACGTGTGTTTTTTTTTAGATAAAGGGAGTTTTATTACTTAAAAAGTTCAACCATTACACCTAGTCTCTGCATAACCAAGATGCACACAGCCGAAAGAAGTCTGAGATTCGAACCAAAAAATAAAAAAGGCGAGTTACATATCAAAGCAATGAATAGTAAGAACGCCTATGAGGGTGGAGGGCCAATCCGCAAATTATGCTGTCATCCATGTCGGGATAAAAAGTCGCTCGCATATCCTCCAGTCTGATACACACCTTCATAAACAGGTCTCGATGCACCACATGTTGCAACTGAGACCACGAACGGAGAGTAGCAGTAGTCCTGTATATAACCTGCAAGAGAGAACAATTTTTATCATTAAAAACCTTATCATTTCTACATAGCCACAGCGACCATATTACGGCAAACGCTCCCGTCCTAATAAGTTGTTCGGACCTATTATCCACTCCATTCAGCCAATTACCAAAAATATTGGCAATGCTTTTGGGTGGGTAAATAGTAGAACCTATCTGGATGATGGACCATATAGAACTAGCAAACTTACACTCGAAGAATAAGTGTTTGATCGTCTCGTCCTTATGATAGAAGACACACTGTTTACTTCCAGTCCAGTTGTGTTTTGTAAGGTTGTCTTTAGTAAGAATAACTCCTCGACGAAGATCAATTATACGTGTGTCTGCTGCTACACCAAAAATGGTTGAAAAAATCTTTTGTAAGCGTAGGCAAAAGTTCTGCTTCGAATCATTAACAAAGAAGGATTTGAACAGGTTTTGGCAAATAAGCCTGAATAAACATATATTGCCAAAACTGGATTGCAAAAATTATAATTCTTTGATTATATACAATAACAATCTTTCTATGAACTGAATTTTGGAGCTGATATTTTTGCTCGCTAAAATTAACGAGTTCGGCGAGTTCGAGTTTATTGAGTTCGAGCTAACTGATCCGAGCCTCCTGTTTATCTAGACCTAATTCCAATGCTTGATGGTTAAGCAATTCCTATTTGTTTTCATTTAACGATTAAACAAAATACATTTAAAGCTCCAGCGTGCTATTACAGATTGACAAAAGCATTACGATAAAATAGGGATAAATGGCCATAGAGAAAACAAGTTATGGCTTTTCAAGATATAAGAAAGCAATGAGATGGTTTTATAGCTTTTTTATGCAAGTATGAGTTCTTTCATTTGAATAGCAAATACAAATATTGTTATGCCGAAGGAATCATAAAAGGTTTTATTCTCCCTCTTATTTTTTTAACGTAATTTAGTTGATTTTCAACACTTAATGATTTGCCGCACTTGTCTCTTGTTTTCCTGTCAGGAACACTCACGGTGGGCTCCCGCAACCAAAGGAGACAAGAAGACTGCATTGTGGACTCCAGCAGCAAAACGAGAAAACACAGATTCACAACCGGAGACATTGTAATAATTTCCAAACACTAACTGCGGACATTTTTGTTCTTCGATCTTTTTTATACACACTTCAAAATTATGTATGTTCTTGAGAACCACAACAAACTTGCAGTTACACAACAACATTTTGTACTTGATGTTTTTAGAATGCATTTTGTATTTGTAGGCTTCCCCAAGATCATCTCCACTGGCTCAAAAACATAAGACCTTCATTCAGACCAACGCGTCCCATGGCCCAGCCGACATTAGCACCCTAGCCCATCACCGTGGCAAACGGCAAACACTCGGGGTATGTATGCTGGTAAATCTTATTCAGTGCCCCGCTGCTGGTAAATCCTATTCATCGCCCACTGCAGAGATTAGCGCACATCCTTCCCAAGCGCAAAGTTTTTAAATGGGTCGGCTCATATAGAGGCTTCCATTTCTGGTTTTCTGAACTTTCTGGAAACTTTCGGTATTTTTTTCCTTGGTTTTCTTTTTTCTTCTATGTTTGTTCCTGTTTTGCAGTTTTTCTGTTTTCCTCCATGTTTTTTAAATAGATTTAATTTTTTAACATATTGAAAATGGTCGATGTACTTTTTTTGAAATGTATGAATCATTTTTCCAATTTATGAACTTTTTTGAAATTCAGGACATTTTAATGTCAGAAACCATTTTCAAATCTGTGAGCCATTTTTTAAATTCATATAAAAATCATGAACCATTTTCAACTTCGTGAGACATTTTTCAAATTCCTAACTATTTTTCAAATTCATGATTTTTTTGGAAATTCAATACGTTTTTAATTGAGGAACCATTTCTCAAATTCATAATTTTTTTCAAATTGATGAATATTTTTCAAAACTAGTAACGATTATTAAAATTTTGGAGCTTTTTTATTTCACCCTATTTTTCAATTTACCAGAATAAACATTAGCTGTTTTATCCTTGTACTAAGCCAGAATTACAGGATCTAAAAAACATAGGGAACAACTCCTGGGAATTGTTGGGTCGGCCTGATATAGGCAGCCTAACCAGTGCTAAGAGTATCTCCACTCGGCACCCAAAACCCGCTCAAATGCCTACCAGACAGGCGCAATGGGGGTCATCTGAACGGGTAGACAGCAATTGGCGGCGTCGTTTCCCACTCACGTCGTCTAAATCAACAATTTCGCAATAGAGAATTCATAAATAATGGCGGCAATTAAAAGTTTCAGCCGCGATCGGCCACTGTCGACCCCAAACTCAGAGTGTTACTCGACCACAAACATGAAGGTTGGGCCATCAAAAGACGCCAAAATACGCCGTGAGGTGGAGCTGCCGGCCACCGGATGTCGTTGTCGCCCTAGATGTCGTCGGCGGTCTGGGGCATGTAGCCATCGTCGGGCTAGGTCAGGTCGGGCTCGTCATGGACCTCGGGGGGTCGTGGTCATCGTCGTGCCCGTGGCCACCCTGGTTGTCGCTAGTCTCGACGGGCGGGGCGAGCCCGAGTTCTTGCAGGATCGCGTCACGGAACATGCGGAGAGGGCCGACGCTCTATTGGCTTTCTCCAGCGGCGAAAGCTCGATTCAAGGCGGCGACACTCTTGTTCACGGCGGCGAGGTTTCTCGCCATCACCGGCGACACCAGCTTATTAGTAAGCTCCCTCTTCTTCTGCGTCCCTTGCCGCCCACTATGGCTCTGTGTCTCCAAGCGCCGTCGGAGTACTTCCATCTCCCATAGTGTATCCGACATCCCCTCCGGCTTCTCTCCGGGCGGGTTTGTGTTAGGCGGCTTTCGAACACCGAGCGTCTTCCCTGACACCTTTGCGGACGACTTCCCCTTCGGTGGCGCGCGGCGGCGCTATGGGTGAGGGGGAGAGGTTTTAGCTGGGGCGTGCGCGACGGGAGAAAAGAAATTTTGGGAGGGAAATTGGAAGGAAGACGGGATTTTGTTGAGGTTGTTGTCCCAATAACAAGTGTGGCCCACGCGTCGGAGGCTGATGTGGCGTCGCACTTTGTTCTGTCCGGCGCAGCTCATCGACCTCTTAAGCGGAGGGCGTGGGCTGGATGTGCTAGATAAAAAAAATGGGCCACTTCTGATAGAAAATAATTTTGAGCGTCGTGAGTGGGAGATTCTTCAAATATCTGCCATAAAGCATGGGTTAGCTGCAAGTAATTAGCCAAAATCGAGATTAACGCTTTAGTTGGGTTAGGTGTAAGTGTAACGTATTAGGGCATCTCCAACGGCCCGACGCAAACGGACGTCCGCGGTCCGTTTCTGTCCGAAAATGACCGGGGCCGGGGAAAACCCAGCCAAACGGCACGACGCATTTTGGCCGGACCGTCCGCGGCGACGCAAACGCGGCCCAAATTTGGGCTCGGTTTGCGTCGCCGCGGACGGTCCGCTGTTTCCGCGCGTGTCCTCCCCCTCTTTGACCTGGCCCCGCGCGTCAGCGAACGTTGCCTTCCCTTCGCCTCCCGAGGGCGCGACGACTCGAGAAAAAGCTGCGCCGCGCCGCTTCAGCGTCTGCGCCACCGTCATCAATGGCGATGCGTCACTGCGCCACCGCCTCTGTCTTCAGCGCCCGTGATCGATGGCCTGGAAGACCGCGTCCTCGGCCTCCCTTTTAAAGGGACGGCGAGGCAAGGCCAACACCCACGACCAAAACCCTAGCCATCTTCTCTTCTCACCGTCTCCAACTCGCCACCATGACGCCGTGGCCGTTCAGGAGGCCCAAGAAGGAGTCCGACGGCGGCTCTTCCTCCTCACGCCGATCGCCACCGCCCAAGAAGGTCAGGGACCGCCCGTACATGCCGGTTCCCTTGGCCACGACGCTGTGGAAGAAGAACAAGCCCGTGCCGGTGGAGGACGTCCACCTGCCGGGCGGCTGGCACCTCAACTCGAAGAGGGTGCCGGTCCCGCCGGTACCACCGCGCGGCGAGGAGCGCACCGTCGAGATCCAGCGTCGCCGCCGTCTCCTGCCCGACTACCTCCGCGGCGACGTCCAGTTCCACCCTCAGTCCGAGTGCTAGGATCGGCCTGCCGCCGAACGCGACCCGAGGAGGCGCGCCGGGCTCCTCGGGGAAGGGGACTACCCCTACGGCGCCGTACGTTATCGGTCGCCGAGTCCTCCGCAAGGGGGCGCACCGGAGTGGCCGCCGGAGTGGCAGCCGCAGCAGGAGGCGCCGGAGGAGGAGGAGGAGGAGGAGCAGGCAGAGGACGTGCTGCCCGTGACGGAGTTCCAGCCGCCCGGGCTCAGCGAGGAGGAGGCCATCCAGCTCGCCATCGACCAGAGCCACCTCGAGGAGATCAGCCGCTGGGATGGCCTCTTCTCCACGTTGAGAGCCTCCGCCTTGGAGGCACGCGGGGCGTCCAGCAGCCGCGGGCCGCCGCTGACGCCTCCGAAGACGGAGGTCATGGAGCCGCCGCCGCGGTGGGCCCCATGGCCTGGCGCGTCGTCCTCCTCGCAAGCCACCGCCTCCTTCGCCGCCGCAGTGGGCGCCATGGCCGGAGGCGTCTTCCTCCGCATCGCCGCCACCTCCTCCGCCGCCGCCACCAGCTCCAGTGCCCGCGGCGGCGTGGTCCTTTCCCTGGGACCCGCCGCCCTTCTACGACCTCACCGGCGACAGCGACGATGAGTAGTCGCCGGCGGCGGCCGAGGAGGTCCTAGCTAGGGCCTTTTTAAAATTATGTTTTTTTAATTTCTGAAGAATAGCGCTCTACTTGTATTCCCGCTCGTGCCATAATTCCAAATCACTCAACACAAACCGTGGCTACAATCAGCGACGCAGTTTCTTTGATTGTTGGAAAATTACTGGATATCTCCCCTGAAGATGACAGATATCACCTCCATGTCTGACAATGGTGTATCTACAGAACCGATGAGCCGGTGATTGCCCGTGGAATTTGACATTCCGGTGACTCTGGAACCCCAGAGACGCACGGCAGCTTCTTTCCTGCTCGTGGAACGCGCAGAGACGCCCGAACGAGGGCTGGTAGGGCACGCCGGCGTCCTCGGGGTTCTCGCGCCTCCAGCCGCCATAGCGGTTGGGCGGAGTGGGCAAAGAGGGCCCGTCGGAGGGGTCGTTGGAGGTGGCAGATTGAGGAGGTCCTCCTACACAGGAAAGGTTCGGCTCGTCGTCTGCCTGGGATCGATCCATCAATGGCTGCTACATTTCCCCTGCTGCCGCAAGGATTGGGAAGAAGCGAAGGTCTCCGATTGGGGCGATTTCAGGAGATCGGTGGATGAGGTAGTCTCCTCTCTCACCCAGTCCCGCCGGAGCAGGAATCCTACTGCCGTCCACCGCATCCTCCACACATCCGTGGCCGAGGTTAGTTGTTCTTTGAATTCTGCAAGGAAAATGTGATATTCTTGCATAGGCATTCCAAGATCTAATAATTCTATATAAGGTTTTGTTTGGCGTACCACTGTGTAAGTTTAACATGTTTTTTAAGGCTGTGATTCATTCATATTTTGGCTTAAAGTACTTGTAGTTTGTCAATTGCAGGAAAGAAAAATAGCCAACTCGAAACAAATGTTCACATGCCGAACTTTATTTGTATAGGGTCGACCGCAGTGTATACATACACGACAAAAAAATAGATTTATACTAGTAGTAAAATGGAAAATGATCCACAACGTAACACGATTTCAATAAAAAATAAAGCCTTATGTAAAGTAAATTAACATGTGATCAATAGAAATGGTTGTACTTTTGCTCAGCCCTGCAGTGCTGCAAATACTTCTTTGATTGCGGTGACTCTGCTGTAAACGTCCTGCATTTCTGGGCGATCTTTGGGTGTCTCCGCAGCACACAACAGGCCAACCTTGACAAGCTCCACGATGCAGCTCATTGTTCCAGCCATTGGACGGTTTTCTTGGTCTAAATTGCTTCCTCCTTCCTCATCTCCATAACTGGGAATGATTCTAGGATCTAGAATGTCCCTGATGTTTTGAGGAAATGATTTTTCGACGAATTTGTAAAGGCTAAGGCCATCGTTAAACATGTCATCCGTTGGACGCTTCCCTGTGAGCATTTCTAGGATGATGATTCCATAGCTGTAAACATCTGCCTCTGTTGTTATTTTGCTCCCAAAGCCATATTCTGCAGTGCGCAAAATTTATTTAGACAATCTATTAGCACAAATGGGTTGAAACTTTAAACAGGAATAACACGGGAGTTTTACAAACAAAGTAAAAAACCCGATCTAGAAGACTATATAATAAATTTGCAATATTAAACCATCTTGTATTTAGAAAATGTTACCTGGTGCAATGTATCCGACTGATCCTCTTGGTCCCACTAAGCTTGTAGAACTATGAGTCTCTGAAGAAGTATGAGTATGCAGGAACTTAGCCAATCCGAAGTCGCCAACATATGCGCCCATGACATCATCCAGAAGGACATTGCTAGGCTTCAGATCACAGTGGGCCATAGGAGGCATGCAATGGTTATGGAGGTAATCTAAAGCTGCAGCTATGTCCACTGCAATCACAATTCTTGAACGTAAACTCAATGGCCTTTTTGAATCCTCGTAGGGTGTTGGATGCAACCAATTCTCCAGGTTGCCGTTAACCATATATTCAAGAACAAGAGCTTTGAACTCATGTCCTGCACGATCTACTGTTGAGCACACAGTGATTACCCTTACAAGATTACGATGACGAGTGTTCCTCAGGGCCTCACACTCAGCAAGGAAGCTTTTTGTTGCTCCAAGCTGATCAAGTTTGAACACTTTGATAGCAACTTCATGTTCTCCGGACTCCATTCTACCTTTGTACACGACCCCATATTTTCCGGAACCGACCAAGCTGGCAACAGAAAAACCATTTGTTGCTTTCCATAAATCAGCATATGTGAATTTCTTTAACTCCCTGAAGGATGGATGAGCTGCTTGTTTGACTTTCCTTCTCTTTTTCAAAATAATGACTCCAAAGCATGATACCAGGACCAAAAACAGAGCAATGAATCCTACTATCTTCAGAATGTTGGAGGTGTGCCTTTGTTTAGATGTATATGCATTACAAAGTGGCAACTGTAACAACGGGGTACTGGCACATAACTTTATGTTCCCTTGAACGAACACATTGCTTTCATTCTGAAATATTCCATCTGTTGGTACTGGTCCTTTGAAGTTGTTGAAAGACAAATTGAGAAGGCTCATAGACTTAAAGAACTTCAAGAAGTCAGGGATTTCACCAGATAAGTTGTTTTGAGATAGATCCATCACAATGATGCCCCTCAAATTCATGAAAGATTGAGGGATTCCCCCATGAAGAAAGTTCCCCTCCATGTGGAGCGACTCCAAAAGGACACACTGACCCAGAGTAGAGGGTATTTGTCCAGACAGTTGGTTATTGGAAATACTCAGTGGACCGAGATTGATCAATTCACCAATCTCCAGAGGTATTTGTCCAGAGAGTTGGTTGTGAGACAAGTCCAAACCTTCGGAAAGAGTGGAAAGAGTAAAGA
Organism: Poa annua; assembly: GCA_026929855.1. Lineage (NCBI taxonomy): Eukaryota > Viridiplantae > Streptophyta > Magnoliopsida > Poales > Poaceae > Poa > Poa annua. The sequence continues at coordinate 93,775,003 of CM049437.1, forward strand.
GCTCCTTTGGTATACTACCATCAAAGCTGTTATGAGAGAGGTTCAATGTTTCCAAATTTTTGCAGTCTCCTAAAGCTCCTGGGATTGAGCCGCTCAAATTATTTTCCTGCAAATAGAGCTCACTCAGTTGACTCAGATTACCAACTGAAAGTGGGATCTGTCCAGAAAATTTGTTCTGGGACAAGCTTAAGACAAACAAGTTTGGAAGATTTCCAAGTGATTCAGGAAGATTTCCGGTAAGCAAATTCTGTTCCATGTAAAGAAGCTGGAGGCTTGTCAGGTTCTCTATTTCTCGTGGTATAGGTCCAGAAATGTTATTTGATCTTAGTAACAATATCTCTATGCTCTTTGAGAGGCTTGCAATGGAGTCTGGCATGACTCCTTCAAGGATGTTTGCATCCAACCTTAATTTCACTAACTGTGTGCAATTTGTCAATGAGGAAAAGAAAGACCAATCTCCTGCTTCAAGGTTATTCTGTCCTAGATTCAGATCGACTAGGCTTGGTAAAGGCCCAAAAGACGGAATAATGCCATGGAATGCATTGTTACGGAGATTAATCTCCTGAAGATTTGTTGTGTTGTCTAACGAAGTGGGTATTTGACCTTGGAATTGGTTATCTCGCATATTCAAAGTTTGGATGCTTGGAAGAGTAAAACCCAGGTCATATGGAAGCTCCCCTACAAGACTGTTGGCAGCCATGCCAAGGTATGTGAGTGCTGACATGTTATAAAGAGAGGCTGGGATACTCCCTGAAAAAAAGTTAAAAGTGATGTCTAGTAATTCCAGGTTTGGAATTTCACCTATACTCGTGGGGATCCTACCTTGGAAATTATTATCTCCAAGTAAGAGCCAGCGAAGGGAGGAAAAGTTCCCTATAGAGGAAGGTATGGTGCCTGAAAGACTATTTGATTGCAAGATAAGATATTGCAAGGGTGAGTCAATGTTTGGAAACACGCGTATGGTCCCAGTAAAGTTGTTTCTTCCTAGTAATAACTTTTGAAGTGATGTACTGTTAAACAGCGCAGGAGGAATCTCTCCGCTCAGGTGATTGTTCGTTACGGCCAAAAGCTGCAGTGATGAACTATTAACTAGGAGAGGCGGGACAGATCCTGTGAGACTATTGTTTACAAGAACAACAGAGTGAAGAGAAGAGCTGCTTCCGAGTGAAGCAGGAATGTTACCTGTCAGGCTATTTGTAGCGAGACGTAAAACCGAAAGGTTGCGGAGCATCCCCAGCCCTTCTGGGATGCCTCCACTGAGCATGTTCTGACCCAAGCTGAGCTGTTGGATTTCTGAACAATTGCTCAGGCTTGGGGGGATCACACCTTGAAGGGAGTTAATTCCAAGATCAATGATTTGAAGGCGGGAGCAGGAAGCTAGAGTACCTGGGATCACTCCACTTAGATAGTTTGAGCTGAGGTTAAGGTACTGCAACCTACTCAGTTGGCCAACTTCGGGTGGAATCGGACCACTGAGTTGATTCATTGGGAGGTGGATTCTTGCGAGGAAAGTGAGGTTGGCGATGCAAGGAGGTATTTTTCCATTGAGATTAAGTGACTCGAGATCCAGTGCAACGACACGAGATGGATCTCTTTTGCTGCAAGTAACACCGGACCAATTGCAGAATTGCAGAGACTCATTTTTCCATGAGCCTAGTAGTCCAGCAGAACCGACGAGCTGGAGTTTAAGGCAATGGAGGGCTTGCAAGTCGGCGTAAGAATCATCCTGGAGAGGAGTAGCACCCAGTGAAGCCGTAGGGAATGCAACGAGGCAGGTGAGAACGAGGACAAGAGGAACTGAGCGAGTGAGGGCACCCATGCTCCGACAGTTTTGTAGATGGACGACTTTGTCTCTCAAGGACACCAGATTGAAAAGCAAGGAAGATCCCCTGGTAGCTCACGACAGTTTGCCAGACCAGTGCAATGGGAAATCCATGGATGAGGAGCTCGGCGCCCACGCAGCAACACGACGATACTGCAGGGGTGGCAAAATGGAAGAGGAAGGGTGAGATGACTTGAGACGTCTGCCGTTAATTTATTTCCCAAAAATTTGTACTTCCCTGATGCAATGATTGGCCGCTACTATACGGAGGAATTGAGAGGAAAAGGGGAGGAAGGTGGCCTCGTGTTAAATAATCAATCAGGCCTGCTGCCAATCAACCACGAGGTTAGAATGCATTTTTCTAATTCTGTTTTGAGAGAATCAAATAAACCCCCTCAAAAGAAAAAGATAGTCCAACAAACTGAATATATAATCATATTTTACTTCCACTTGCATATATGAAGGCGCCCCTTGGTGGTGGAGCTTGGACTCCAAACTACCTGATGCATGAATTAAGATATCCATATTAGGCCATTTTGCAGTTCAATGGATTTAAACACCCTGAATACAACTATAATTTTTTTAGGTAATACTAGGAAGGTGGCCCTCACAAATGCGGGGGCATTGTCTTTAATATGCTGAAGGTTCCAAATGAATTAAATAGTGTTTTCGTTGATATCACATTATGTAATCAGAACTAATATGGCTCGACCAACACAAATTTAATATGACATATGCAGATATGTAGTATCATTAAACAACGTTAATTTGTAGGCCAAGAAATAGTATGTTATTTCTATGAACATCCATATATTTTATTTGAGTGATATCATACATAGTTGTATTTTCTCTATGATCTTATATGAGTAGCGAGGTTCTCCCTATTTTGGTTGAAATATAATAAGATATTTGAGTGTGTCGACTTTATTACTCTAAAATTTCCCAGAAACAAAATTGTGTATTGTGGATATCACATTACGTGAGAAGAAATAGTACAGCCCAAACATAAACAAAAATGGTATAGTATGTCGGCAATATCTTTTAATTCTGAGCCACAAATTATTGCAATTTGGGGTATACTCAATATCCACCATTCATATGCTCTTTTATGTTTCTAAATAATAGTTAGAAATGCACATAGCTTAGAAACCCAATGTATGGTTGTATGGCTAAAAGGAAGCTTGTATCTCTAATCACCACATCTCAACAACCTCGATAATGAACATATGACAATTGTGAGATTCATTAGGATTCCATGCCAGACCTATACTAACCCTAGATATTGTCTATCCTCTCATCATAGCTCCTCTTCACGCCTTTTGTCACTATGTATGCTCCATGACCGTTGTCAGTTTTATAGGAATTTGATCCCTACATTGTGAGTATCTCTATTTTGAAAATATTTTCTCTTGATTATATATTAGTGGTAATACTTATAAATATATTACCAAGGAGCTCCATACGACGTTTTATAGGAATTTCTATTATCTCTCTGTTTTTCAGGTTTACTATAATTTTATCATACAATAAGTTATTTTGAGATTAACCTAATTATTTCTCGTGTTAGCTATTTCATCAACGTGATGTGGTCTAGATTCTTAGAGTTAACAAAATACGGAATCAGAAACCATGTTTTTTAAAATTAGTGTTTATTTCTTATGTCCTTGTGGAACTTCCATACTTTTAGTATTATCACAGCAAGATGTGCAACCTTAAAAAGAAAAAAATGCATGAGTTGATTTTCAATCCATGCATAAACTCTTCTATGTTTCAACATTGAAATTAGAAAAGATGTTTTATAGAACTAACGTGAGGTCGAATAGGTGGAAAGGTCACCATATATCAACACCCTACGTTTCTTACCTAAATGTCTCAATAAGGAAGATTATCTTTCAAACGAAGATGACATTTTTATTGGTATCTTAGTGGTGGTTCGCCAATGTTGAAACTCCGCGACTTTTGTCTTCAGTATAGGTTGTGTGATTGTGTGTGGGGATCGACTAATCCTTAAAATAATTGTTTTCACTATGTTAATTTCAATTATTTGTATTTTTGTAAATATAAATTATAAAGTATAATTATTTTTTGGAGAGCCAATGTGTGGTCAGATGGGTATGAAGGTGCTTGTTCCCAACTCAAGAGGAATGAAACATAATTTTTTCTATCATGCAGGTCTCGCTAAAACAGATTATCTTTTGAACGGCAAACGACGTTGTCGTATGGTGGTAGTGTACCCGTGTGTATGTCGTGTGTGTGCATATGGTGGTAGTGTACTTGTGTGTATGTCAAAATTGCAATCTATGCTTAATGAAAAAATTATGTAGTTATCTTTTTATTTTTGGTCCACTCATGTAGAAACACGTTTTACTTTCTCAAAAAAAGAAAAGTGGTTATTTTTTTGTTTCACAAGTACCATCATATTTTAGCTGAAGCTGTAGGCTTATTTTTAATCGCCACACGTCTATTTTTCTTTGGAGGAGCAACTTGACACGATGCTATGATTGTACACAAATAATATGTCTAGTTTTTTTAGATCGATATGGCTAGCCAATCTATTTTTTTAAAATTTTACATATATTAAACCAACAAAGAGTACACGATTACATTGATTATAAAAACAAAACTAAAAGAGACAGGCAAATCTATAAGATATTAGAGCCATTTCTTTCTCCATGACACAATCTTATACTTTTCTGAAAGAAGCCGTAGAAAAACGCCGAGAACACCAAATCACACACCTGTGAATACCATCGATGATTCTTCCCTTTCAGTTTTGAGCCGCAATGCCAAGGCTTTGTGTACGTACATAGCCATTAAATTAATCAAGCAACATCGGCAAGAGCACCACCACTAATATTTCAAGGACAAATAACCGAAGCACTTTTTCGATGATGTTAGGAGGCGAGAGAACGAATCACGATTACCGAATACGTAGTAGCCGGCATTAGTTACGTTCTCGTGAAATTTTAAATTGTAGTCATCTATGAGAGATTAACTGAATATTCTCGGCCGGCCGCTGCGCTTCAAAAGTTTGAATTTCCTTTTATGTGACCCGTCAATGACGAGTCCCTGGTACCGGCCGGCCTTCTCTCTAAAAAAAAACTGATACCGGCCGGCCGTTTAACGTTAGATTGAATTTCCTTTTATGTGACCCGTCAATGACGAGTCCCTGGTACCGGCCGGCCTTCTCTCTAAAAAACTGATACCGGCCGGCCGTTTAACGTTAGATTAGATCTGTACGTCATCTGGTAGTTGTGTTTTTTCCTTGACATGTACGTCATCTGGATTGAGCGTGTCAAACTGAAATTTGCGGGTTAGGTAATTATAAACCTTTTCTTAAATCTTAGCCATATATTTTAGATCTAACTACTATAATTAATAGAGATGATGTGGATTAACGTGGTGACTCGAAATTAAAACCTCCATATTGTGCTTTTAGTATATAATAGAAATAGATAGAATAGATAGAAGATTAATATTAGGTATATTGAGCTTGTCATAACCTTGATGACGGAAGGTCCAAGGTTAGAGAAGTTCCGCCGCTCCATGTCATCTAGTGTCAACATTCAAATTAGTTCACACAATAGGTCGCAAGCTGACTCACCGAAGAATTAATGTTGCACACTGTAGCACATTAAGTCGATGTGATGATAATTCAACTTTTGTATAGTGTCAACATTCAAATTAGTTCACACAATAGGTCGCTTCCATTTTTTCCATAAATACAAACGAGTTGTATAATTCAACTACGACTTGCTTCAAAGGGGTCGGAGGTGATTTTTTCACATATAGAAAGTCGCCGCTAGAACTACTCCCTCCATTACTAAATATAAGATGTTTTATGTATTTCACATCTTGACTAGATTGCAATGTGAGACTTTACTTGCCAAGCTAGGCCGTGGGCTGGAAGAGGTTGGAACAAAAATACCGCTATCGTCCTACGTATTGCTTATTATTTTTGTGAAAGAAAGACATCGTGCTACTATGAGTATGACCTGTTATCAATAAATTCCCTTTATCTAAAAATGAGTATAACCTGAACCGTTCAAATTGGGGAGTCATCGGTGCATGCAGAGACTTTTCCGCACCATATGTGAGAAGAACGGAGCAAGTCCGTGGTCGTGTGCGTTCTCTCCAAGAAGGAAAAAACGTAATTTGGAGCACTATATAAGGTGCTGAAGCATTGGGGTCACAGTACGCCAATTGTTCCCTTCTGTGCACAGGTTTTGGTGGCTTTGCCCTCTTCACGGAATCGTCGCAGAACCGGAAAGATGCTACCCAATTGTCGCCTCTTGCTTGTGCGGCTTCTTGCCATCATCATGGTGCTCTTCTTCGCCGGTGCTACCCTCAGTCATGCTCGAGAAGGTCCCTGCACCGACGGTGGTGGTACTCGTAAGTGTCATTGCATTCCTCATGTTACTGTACCCTCAAAACCTCCCTTTTTATTTCAACGGTCTCTTGGAACTTTTTTTTCTCTTGGAACTTACTTTGACATCGTCACAGACGACCCAGTTGGCTGCCCAAGATTGCCCTTTAGACCATGTCCAGGCTGCGGTGGACGGTAAGTACGTTCTGTTCTAGAGAATGGGACATGATGCCTCCAAAATTCTCCAAGCTGGCAGCAGGGCTCTTCCCCAAGCACATTTCACTGACGATGGTTTATAGGATGTTTCTCAAGTAAACAGATATGAGATATTTGGCATTCCGGCAAATGTATTTTGATTTCTTCTACTCCTTCCGTTCCATATTAGATAACTTCTATTTATATAAAAGTGGATGTATTTACACTTGTAACATGTCTACATACAACCACTTTATACAAATGAAAGTCATTAAATTTGAAACCACTAGTAGAGAACAGGCATGTTGTCCCGGGCCGTAAGGGCCATTTGTCCCGGGCGTGCACCCGAGACAACGTGTTCGGGACAAAAGGTCTTACCTTTTGTCCCGGGCACGCCACGGCGCGGGACAACTTGCCACTCCACGTGGCTGCGGCAGGGAGCTTCTAACGCGAGACCTTTTGTCCCGGTTCGTATTACGAACCGGGACACTATGTCTTTTTTCTTTTTCATTTCCTGTTTTCTCTTTCTTTTCCTATTTCATTTCCCGTTTTCTGTTTTTCATTTTTCTTTTGTGTTTTCTGTTTTACTTTTTCTTTTGTGTTTTGTTGTCGATATTCCTATTTCATTTCAAACAAGTTTCATAAACATATTATACGCTACTATATAGGACTTGGTACATATATAGAAAAATTATCATTATTATATGGAGTACTCCGAAACTAATATTTACAACCGGGGAGATCAATAGATCGATGACATAGAGGCAGTAGACCCTACTTTCGAGCTGCTTGAGTACTGCATTCGGCCCCCCTCTTAAGCACATAGTCCATCAGAAAGCCTGACAATTCCTCCGCAATTGGTAGTAGGCGGTCCTGTGCATCTAGCCCGTTCCGGATGGTTTCAAACTGAAAAGGAGAGACGAACAACATAAATATATCAATCATCATAAAAATAATTCCATTTGAAAAGTGAACAAAATCGATGAAACAAGTTTGAATATATTGTTTACGTACGTGGCCCCATTCTCCCCGCCGCTCATTGATGCGTACGAATGAACTCGCAGACATAGAATCCATATAAATTAATGCCATGTTGATGCGTCGCACACTTTAAGAGAGAATATGATAGGATACTGAAAATGGTATTGAGAACTAGAATTAAAGAGATGCGCGGACCTAGTTATGACTACTTACCTCTTCTTGTTTAAAAGTGAGATCCTTACGTATACCCTTGTGGAATCCGGTGAACTTGTCCCAAACCCTGCACGGTATAAAAAATGATTAAATAAGTTATTAATTACCCTATATTAGAACGGAACATGCCGACTACGATAATGATTGAAATTACATCTGGAGCATCAGTTGCAAGTCGATTAACTTCTCAAGCGGTTTGCTTAATGGATCGTATATGCATACTTTTACCTTTTCAATGTGAATCTCAACCAGTATCAAGTAAAATCTATGCATGTTTATATACGTCAATAACTCATCAATTACATTTAATATCGAGTAAGCAAATTAGTGAATATGTACAAGACAGTAAAGAACTCACTCGAAGTTGTAAGGAAATAATATGTAGGTTTTGTAATATTGCGGCATTAAGTATGAGAGCAAAAGCTCCTCCGTGTCCTCTGGGTAATTTAATATACCATAATGGTGAACTCGATTTGGGTCAACGAATCCAATGTTATTATTAATTTCAAACTTTCGAGCTTGTATAATATTCAGTCTGCATAATAATAGAGTAGAAAAGAATTTTGTGATGAGGATAAATTACAGGCAATGAAAAACAAGCTAAGTTAGAGAATTAATGACAGGCATAATTTAATCACAATAGGCACTGATGATAGATTTGTCGAGGGCGGTAAAATTAATAACTGTAATAATTCTCAGAGCTCAATTTAAAGCTCATCATCACCTGGGTGCGTGCCCGTTAGCGTCTTTCGGAACCTCTAGTCTTTCAGGACCCTTTTCAAAGATTACTTTTAAATCCTTGATCATATCAAATATTTCTTCACCAGTACGGTCGACAGGCCTCCGTCGGTGATCAGCCTCATCTTTAAAATGCTTGCCTTTCTTCCTTGCGTTATGCCTGTTCGGAAGAAATCGACGATGCCCCAAATACACACACTTCCTACATTTATCCAAATATATACATTCAGTCTCACCTAAACAGTGTGTGCATGCTTTGTACCCCTTGGTTGTCTGCCCTGAGAGGTTAGTAAGAGCAGGCCAATCGTTGATCGTTACAAAAAGTAAATCTCGTAGGTCAAATTCTTCCTGTTTGTGCTCATCCCACACACGTACACCTTCTTCCCGTCACAACTATAGAAGTTCTTCAACTAATGGTCTGAGGTACACATCAAGCTTGTTGCCAGGTTGCTTCATGTCTTGGATGAGCCCTGGCATCATAAAAAACTTTCGCTTCATGCACAACCAAGGAGGAATGTTATAAATATATAGAGTCACAGGCCAGGTGCTATGACTGTTGCTCTGCTCCCCAAAAGGATTGAATCCGTCTGTACTTAGACCAAATCTTAAGTTCCTTGCGTCATCTGCAAAGTCCGAGAACTCTCTCTCAATTTTTCTCCACTGCGACCCATCAGCGGGGTGTCTGCACATCGCGTCTTTATTACGGTCCTCTTTGTGCCATCGCTACAACTTGACATGCTCTTTGTTTGTGAACAGACGTTTCAAGTGTGGTATTATAGAAGCATACCACATCACCTTGGCAGGAACCCTCTTCCGGGGGCGCTCGCCCTCAACTTCACTAGGGTCATCTCGTCTGATCTTATACCGCGATGTAGTGCATACCGGGCATGCATCCAAATTCTCGTACTCACTGCGGTAGAGGATGCAGTCATTAGGGCAGACATGTATCTTCTGCACGTCTAATCCTAGAGGGCACAGAATCTTCTTTGCTTCGTACGTACTGCCGGGCAACTCGTTGACCTTTGGCAGCATCTTACTAATTATCTGGAGCAACTTTCCAAATCGCTTGTCAGTCACACCACACTCTGCCTTCCACTGTAGCAATTTCAGTGTGGTACCCAGCTTTTTCTGAGCATCTTCGCAACTTGGATACTACAATTTCTTGTGATCCTCTAACATTTGCTCGAACTTTAACCTCTCCTTTTCAGTTCCGCACTCTCTCTTTGCATCAGCAATGGCCCGACCAAGATCGTCAGCGGGCTCATCTGGTGCCTCTTCATCTTCAGCTTCCCCCGTTGCAGTATCACCGTAATCCGGGAACATAGGATAGTTGTCACCATCTTCTTCTTCATTGTCTTCCATCATAACCCCTTCTTCTCCGTGCTTGGTCAAACAATTATAGCTGAGCATGAAACCTTGCCGAATAAGGTGGCTTTGAAGGGTTCTCGCGTTTGGGTAATCGGTCTTATTCTGATAGTCGACACATGGACAACACATGAAACCATTGGTACTGTGGGCCTTGGCTACATCGAGAAATTTCTTCAAGCCCGTCATGTACTCGGCACTGCGTCGGTCACCGTACATCCATTGTCGGTCCATCTGCATTATATGATTAACTATATCAAGAACCATTACACAACATCGAGAAATAACCACTGAACATGCATTGTACCAATGACAAATGAAAGGAGAAGGATGTTAACCTCGATCGAGAAGGATACTAGAAAGAGGATAAAACTTAAGTGTGCACCAAATCAATGTGTGAAATCTCTCGGGCATTTCATCAAACACCTTGCGTGCGTGCTAAGAAAAAATGGAGTAGCACACACCTCCCACCATACTAACTAAAAAAATGCCTCCAATGCAAAGGGAGAGAGGGAGGCACTAGTTGGGAGAAGCCTATCAGTGGCGCACCAAAAAGGACATTCTGTGGCGCATTAGAAAAATGGGTGGTGCGCCACAGAATTCTCGCTACTAAATTGTAATTCTGGGGCGCACCCACCCGGTGCGCCACAGAAACTTACCAGTGGCGCATCCTTGGTCGTGCGCCACAGAAATGCATGCGCCACAGAATAATTTACAAGAATTTTCGAAATTTTCTGCCACTGTACAAATATAGGTATATATACATGATTTATACAGATATATTATAAACAATGATATATTTGACACAGTAGATTAAAACAGAACAAATACACAGAAGTCGCACGAGTAGAGAAGTCGGTGCTACAATTAGTAGAGAAGTCTTATTATTACAAACTACAACCTAAGCTAGAACAAGTCGCACGAGTAAACTACTCGTCGTCGGAGCTGGTGTTATATAAGAAGTCGGACCACCTGTCATCATCGGTGTCCCAGTGTTCCTCGCTCTCCCTCTGAGCGGCCTCCCGACGGCGGCGTCGGTCTGCCCTCCTTTGCTCCCTTCGGTTTCTGAAGAATGCCTCCTCGTCAGTGACGTCGCCCGGGAACTCCTCCCTCCACCGACGCATCAGCTCCTCGTCGTGCTCGGCGGTGGCGATCCGGCGCTGCACCTGGCGGTGGCGGTCACGATCTTCGTCGGTGAGGAGGGTTGGCCGTGGCGCGAGGAACTCCGCCTCCAAGATGTCCGGGCAGTCCGGAAAGTTTAGCTCGCTCCGCGGGCGCCGGAAACGCCACGCGACCGCGTCGTATGCGCGCGCTGCCTGCTCCGGCGTGGGGTACGTCCCGAGCGTCTGCCGAAATCCACCGACACGGATTTCGGCGTAGTAGGTGCCGTTGGGCCGCTCCCGAACACCGTGGAAGCCGGACGACCCACGGCGGCGCGGCGGCATCGTCTACACAAGAGGAGGTTCATCGGTTAGTAAAGCACATTAAACTTGCTTAATGGTGACATGTAAATAAAAATTCTAAATGAAGTAGGTCAAGACTCATAGCATGCCTCATATATAAACAAATCATCGATATTGTAAGACTTATAGACAAAACAAGATTCAAAAAAATTATGCCTCATACTGTAACATCCCAAAATTTTGGAATGTTTAAAAATCACTAAAATTTAAAACTTTTATTTCTTATTAAAATAAAATCATCTTATTCCAAGAAGGTCAAATAAAAAGATTATTGTGACCTATTCCAAAACAAAATTATGATATCAAATGAATCAAATAATCCTTTATTTTCAAACCTGAAGATTGAGCTAAAAATAAATCTTTTAGATATTATTCAAACTCAAAAACCATTTGTAATTACAAAGTGTTTTAGAAAACTTAAGGTATCTCTATTTCTAAATATGGATTTGAATCAATAGTGTGAACTTGAACAGGTGTTTAAATATTTCATATTCAATATTAACAATTTTGGTATTTTCTATATTTTGTGAAGACATAAAATCATCTTATTGAAAACTCCAATTTAAATTTGCCAAAAAGTGTTAAATCTCATTATTTTAAAATATCATAATTTGAAATGTATTATAAACATGAGTTTGATTGTTTTAAGAGAAAGACATGAATTTTACAAATTCTTGGAAATTAGTTTGAGGCCATTTGGATAAATAAAACAAAAGATATAAAAGAAATAAAGAAAACAGAAAAAGAAAAGGAAAAGAAACAAAAAAAAAAGAGTTAGTTGGGCCAGCCCAGTCCTTTCCTTCTGCGCGCGCAACGCAGAAGAGCCCAGCACGTTCCCTCGCCCCTTCTCTCACTGACCGACGGGCCCCACCCGTCAGTCGTCCTCTTCCTCCAACTGCCGCGCCCACGACGCCTCGACGCGACATCGTGCCCGCGTCGCCACTCCCCGCACGACTGCACGCCCCGAGCTCCGCTAACCCGCGGCCATAAAAGCCCCGCACCCCCTCTCTCTTCCCCCTACCTTGCTCGCCCCGTACGCCGCCAGGCCGCAGCGATTCGAGCTCGCCGATCCGCCTCGGCCGCCGCCGTCGAACGACGATTCCGGTGAGCTCCGTCCACCCCCTCCACTCTAGTTTGTCCCCGGAGCCTCCTCACACCCGCGCGCGTCTCCTAGACAACGTCGCACATACCCTGGCGTCTCCAGCCGACGGCACCGTCTTCGACCCGAAGCTCGACGCCGCTGCTCCAACTCCGGCGAGCAATCACCGGAGAGGAAGGACTCCCCCGCCGCCGGCAACCACACCAACAGATCCGCCTCCACGTTCTCCGTCCCCAGGTACCAATCGCGCTGCCCGGACCCTTCCGTTTCCTCGCATCCGTGCACGCCAGCCATGGAACCGCCGCGGCCGAAGCGTCGCCGGTGCAAAGCGCCACTCGGATTTGGTCAATAGGACCCGCGATCGCGCCGAACTGGCACGGGCGAATCACATCGCGCCACGTCGCCGTGATTATTTAATCCGTCCGAAAATAGATAAATAAAAACAGAAATATTTCAAACTTCAAAAATTCATAACTTTCAAACCGTAAGTCCAAATTTAACAAACTTTATACCGTTGTAAAGCCCTTCTCATGTAGATCATTTTGACATCATTTGTTTTCCATTTTACATCTGATAAAACTGAATAATAAACAGAGAGACAATTCGGCCATATATTCCATAAGTTGAATTCTAAAATTATTTTTAAAGTAAAACCTTTTGCTAAATGTTACTTATTACATCCTCTGTCCGGAGAACATAAAACTTAATTTGTACGGTCAATAAATCATAAGAGTAATAATTTTTCATGCAAGCCCTCTAGTGATTTAAAAATGTTTTCAAATAATATTATTTTTTTAAATCTTGCCCATGTCACCATGCATTATTTTAGCAACCAGAGGACTAATAAGCTAAATTAGCACATTTTAAATATGTTAATTATATTTAATCATGCAAATCATTTTTCCATGATTTGTGCATATTATTGAATGGTATGTTGATTGAGTGCTATTTATTTATTATTTAGATTGTGCGGAGTGTTCCCGTTGCTGTGGTAGTTACTCGTATTCCCCCTGTGACCAAGGCAAGTGATGCTCACTCATAAATGTCCTACTATTTTTAATTTATTGGTATAATATGCTATGCTATGGGAATCCTATTTAGAATAGCCATCCACTTACACCCCCCCCATACTTAGTGAGCCACTAAACTTAGTTGATACTTGGTGATGCTATGAAAAATGTTTTTATTAGTTGAGTAAGGAAAAAACAACTAAGTTTAATGAACTACCTGGGTGTTGGTGGAAAGTTGGAAATGGTGATCCCCCGGGGTAACCCCAAGATGGGAGGATGGATTGCAAGTGTGGAAAGCCACCCAGGATTAAAGAGATTCGAAGTTACTCCATGTTTAGATTGCTTCCAGTGCAGCCACATGTCATATGTGCTCTGTCTTGACCATATAAGTTGTGAGGCCCCGAAATCCGCGTGACCAGCAGATGTTGGGATGATGAGTGGGGATGGTTTCGCAGTATGATTTTGGGGAATTACTTCTGAAAGGTCTCGTCTCGGTCTTCTCTTTTTCATTTCATAATTGGGTGACATGGACGAGGGAATGATTGGGTCTTGTGGTGAAAGCGCACAAACTCTCGAGAGTCAAAAACTAAGTACTTAGCCGTGTCCCCGGTTACGGACAATTTTGAGCAGCTGGACAAGGAACTGACGGAGGATCTCATCATTCCAATTTCTAAATAAAATTTGACGGGTTGAACAAGGGTAAAATATGACAGTTGTGGTGATGCCAACCGACAAGGTGGCACAGGAAACCCACATGATCATATTTAGTGGTGATGCTAACCTGTAAGGTTGCACAGGAAACCCACAAATGGTTAATTAAATAATTAGTGGTGATGCTAACCTATAAGGTTGCACAGGAAACCCACAAATGAATAGTTACACATAAAGTGGTGATGCTAACCTGTAATGGTGGCACAGGAAACCCACATGATATTAATTGAAAGATAAAACATTTATTGAAAAATATAGGATAAAACTGGCTTTATGCAAATCAGCCTCAAACTCCACCAAGCCAAATATGCATGTAGAAGTTAGGATGCCATTTATATCCACTAGTATCACTTGCCACCACAATTCAATTGTGCTGACCCAATATAGTTTGGGCTGCAATTCACCATTGCCGGACCCTCTGACGAGGAGTAATGATTGATAGGGTCGCGAGTCTCCAACCAACATGCCTTGCCTGTGGCACATGATGAAGATGGAGCTCACTTTAACCATTTGCTTTCCGCTGTGTGTTTATTTCGGTTTGAGCTAGCCTTGCGCTATGCACCTTGTATCGAACCTTTTATTTCTGGATCATCTTGTAACGAATATTGATGCAATGTTATGATATTTCATCTTAAACTGTGTGTGCTAGCAAGTCGATCCAGGGACTAGCACAATACACAGGAGGTCGCTACCTTGGAAACACACAAGGAATCCTGATAACTTTGTTGAACCAAGTAGGAGGCACACAACTTATATGTGTACATGATACAAGGTTCAACAAACTATCAGGATATCATAAAGTGCGCCACATTATTTTAATCATCGGCATTTTAGAAATGAAGTAGGGTCGACTGAAAAGCATGCCTCATACTTAGTATGGACACACAAATTCAGATATGGAGTTAGCGAGATCCAGCGGTATGCAGAAAATGTGTATTCGTGCATATCACAGGTCTCACTAACTCCACCTCTGAATCACACAGTGTCACAACAGTTTAATCATCGGGATCCCTAGAGAATACAAAAGTATAAACAAGAATGATGCATGCCTCATACTTAGAAGTGACACACATGCTTCAGAGATGGAGCAAGCGAGCCAGGTGGAATGCACGAGATCTGTGCACTCGTGCATATCACAAGGCTCGCTCGCCCCACCCCTGGAACACACTGTGTCACAACATTTTAATCATCGACATATCAAAAGATGGTAAACAGTAGAGAGAAGGTAAAATACAAGTTAAAAAGCACTCAACAAAAACAAACAAGGCCTCGTATGGAATTGTTTCAGGGACGGTGTGAGCGAACAATGTGGAATGAACACTACATATATGTTCAGACAACATGTTCACTCACACCTCCCTGAAGATGCAACGTTCAACCATCTAATCATCGGCCAAAAGTAGTGAGTCTGCATATGATTTTGCAACTAGTTACATGAAAAAAATAAAACTGAAAGAGAGAGATTTTGCAACTAGTTACATATGATTTTGCATATGAATTTCTGCTTGACAACAAATTTGATAAGGCGATAAGGAATGTATTTATAGTTTGACAGCAGAGACAGAGGAGACGAGGGCATCATTTATAATTTGTTATGTGATAAGGAATGTATTAATAGTCCACATTATGCATCCTAAAATTATAGAATGTGTATGGTCTGTCTATAATATTACATCTACACACTGTACTAAGATTGTGATGCAAGTTCGCCCATATTTCATATGTGATGTTAGATTAGCATCTAGTTTCCTGCTTTTGATATTAGATATAAAGCCCACTAAAAAGATGTTAGCTACAAAGCTAGAGATATAGTTATGTTGTGTTCCAAACAATAATCATACTCAGCGATTGTTAACAGGAGTAATGGAGAACGAGGCCGACGCTCGCTCGATGGCGAGTGCGCCCAGAGCAGGAGGGGGAAGGGGAGAGGATGCCGGAGGCGAGGCTCACCTTGGGGAGGTCGAAGAAGAGCTCGTGCTCGGCGTGGAGGCGTGAGCTCGGCGGAGGCATGCTTGGTGGAGGCGTGCTCGGAGGAGGAGGTCGGTCGGTCGCGGGGACAGCGCTCCGGGGACGCAGAGGAAGGTGCCGCGGTTCCGTGCTCGTGCTCGGCGGAGGAGGTCGCTCGGTCGCGGGGACAGCGCTCCGGGGACGCAGAGGAAGGTGCCGCGGTTCCGTGCTCGTGCTCGACGGAGGAGGTCGACCGGTCGCGGGGACGGCGCTCCGGTGGCGAGGTCGCGGCGGCTAGGGCACGGTGGCGGGGTCGCGGCGGCGGCTAGGGGAATAGAAATGTGGGGAATGAATCGGGCGGCGGCGGCTAGGGCAACAGCCGCACGATATACTGCATGATAGAATGAATCGTGCTTTCTGTGGCGCATGGTTAAGGATGCGCCACAGAATGTTGATTTTTTGTGGCGCATGGGCTAGGTGCGCCACTGAAATGGCCCTGGATTTTGAAAATCAAACGGGCTCGTGGGGCCCAGGGTCTTTCTGTGGCGCACGGACATGGATGCGCCACAAAAATAGGTATTCTGTGGTGCATTGCCATGTAATGCGCCACAGATATCTGTGGCGCACGTTTATGCATGCGCCACTAAATAATTTCTGTGGCGTATGGGCTACTTAGTGCGCCACAAAATGCCCTATGTTCTATAATCCTTTTCCTAGTAGTGAGGGCTGCTGAGTATATATAGGCACCGCAACTATGGTCCCGATTTGTGGCTCAAACCGGGACAAAAGGGGTGCTGCGACCATTTCTTCCGGTTCGTGGCACGAACCGGAACAAATGGTCTGATTCTGGAGCGCGTGGAGGCTGGGACCAAGACAATGGCCCCATTTGTCCCGGTTTATAATGCGACCGGGAAGAATGGGGTATTTCGCCTGGGTCCGAAGACCTGTTTTCTACTAGTGAACGAAAGGAGTATATATCATATAAGATATGGAGGCAACGATCATCAGATTAATCTTTACTATTAAGATGAAGTTGATGATGGTGGTGCCGCTCGTCTCAGTGACAACATATAGGTATTGAATTCTCAGTTTCACGGTATCGCATGCGCATCTGTCCTCCGATTGCGTCCACATTGCTCCGGCCGCCGGCACCCTGTCTCGAGGACATCTCGCTGCGGTGTCGTACCACCTTCGTGCCGACGCGTTGCGCGTCTGCAAGTTTAGGACATGGACGAGTCAAAACAACGCATGGGTGCAAATGTGCAACGGATCTCTCGAAACAGGCTTTCGCCCCGCTTTATAAATAAAGCAACCGTCCACAGTTATAACCACCACACCACAGGATCCAAATGCAGGAAAATAAAAATGTTTTGCTGGGGCCACAGCACAAATAAAGCCCAAGGTTCTCACTACTACTCCTGATACAAACTCTACGAAGTAGAGCTCAACGGCTGGTCGGCGAAGATAAAAGGCGTGCCGCCTTCAGAAGATCCCCAAGTAGGCCGTCCAGCCGCTGCCTGTCCCGCTGTCTAGCCAACGGGTGCC
Source organism: Poa annua (assembly GCA_026929855.1). NCBI lineage: Eukaryota > Viridiplantae > Streptophyta > Magnoliopsida > Poales > Poaceae > Poa > Poa annua. The sequence goes on from CM049437.1 coordinate 93,792,458, forward strand.
ACTCCTGCAGGAAAGGCAAGAATTTGAAAACTGAGTCAGCGGCCCGTCGTGGAAGGACATGTTCAATGACCATCTTATTACGGATCGTCCAAAGGGTCCAGGTCATTGCTGCGAACACCAACCAGAAGAGGGACCTCCTCCTCCTGGTATGGTTCGCCTGCACTTTCAGGAACTCTGCCAAGTCATGTGCCTGCCACTCAGGCCCCAACGCCTCAGCAAGGAAGCTCCACAAGAAACGAGCTGCGGGACAGGAGAACAGGTCATGCGTCCCCGTCTCGGGGACCGCACAAAGGGGGCAGGCATCACCTGGGCCCAAGCGCTTCGCCACCTCAACTCCCGAAGGGAGGCGGTCTCAAAGAAGTTGCCACGTAAAGATCTTGATCTTAAGAGGAAGTGGAGCCTTCCACAAGTGGGTTGTCCAAGTCAACACGGGCCCTCTGAATAGGGCCCGGTACGCGGAGCCTACAGAGAAGTGTCTCGCAGGCGTAAGGCCCCATGTGACACTATCCGGGCTGTCCGAAAGGGCTAGGGGAAGCAACTCGAGCAGGGACCTCCAGCTCGCCACTTCCCCTGGCCCGAATGTGCGGCGGAACCCAATGTTCCATCGCCCCTGTTGAAAGGCCGTGGAGACCAACAACATGGGTTCTATGCAAATCGCAAAGAGATCCGGGAACTCAAACTGTAGCGGCCTACCACCAAACCAGGAGTCAAGCCAGAACAGCGTATCTCGTCCGTTACCTACAGATGAAACCGCCCCGAGTCTGATGTGCTCCTTAATGGACTGGATAGAACGCCAGAACTGAGACCCCTCTTTGCGGTCACAAGCCAAGAGCGGGCAGCCCCGAAGATACTTGGCTCTCACCAAGTCAAGCCAAAGGCCCCCTTCTCCCCGCAAAATCCGTCACACCCATCTAAGCATCAGGGCCTTGTTCATGTGGCGAGACGCTATGATGCCTATGCCCCCAAGGTCCTTGGGGGCGCAAATATCGGCCCACTTCACCATGTGGTACTTCTGCTTCCCAGTCCTCGCCTGCCAGAAGAATTTAGCCAGCTCTCTGTCAAAGCTATCATGGGTCCCCTCCGGCAGGATATACATCCCCATCATATACATGGGGAGACTAGACATGCATGAGTCGATCAAAATCGTCTTGCTACCCTTGGAGGTGAACCTTCCCTGCCAAGGTTCCGATTTGGACTTAACCCGTGCCACCAGGGGCGCAAGATCCCTACCAAGGATCCGTGTGTCCCGGATCGGCATTCCCAGATAGGTAACTGGGAATGACGCCAACCTACAGTTAAGGTTGTCCGCGATCCGCTGTTGGTCTTCCTCCGAGTACCCCAAGATCACCACCTCGCTCTTGTCGAAGTTGATCTTGAGGCCAGACATAGCCTCAAAGCAAAGGAGAAGGAACTTCAGATTGATGATATCCAGTTTCGACACCTCTACCATGATCATGGTATCGTCGGCGTATTGTAGGTGAGTCACGCCACCCCCCGGGACAAGATGTCCAACCACACCCAAGATGTGGCCAGCGGTCTTAGCACGCTCTAAGACCTCCGCAAGGGCATCAACCGCAGAGTTGAAAAGCAGAGGGGAGATGGGGTCCCCTTGCCTAACTCCACAGGTCGACCGAAAATAGGGACCTACTTCCCCATTCACGTTAATGGCGGTGTTGCCACTCATCACCAGCTGCATGATCCAGCCAATCATCCTATCATCAACCCCCCTCCGCTCCAGAACCAAGCGGAGGAAGGCCCAGTCCAGGCGGTCATACGCCTTTTGGAAGTCTAACTTGAGGAACACGCCTTTCTGGCGGCGTGTTTTCACCTCGTGAATAATCTCACTAAGAGCTAGGATCCCGTCATGTATGAACCGGCCTTTTAGGAAGGCGAACTGGTAGGGGTGCGTGATCCGCTCCATTACTGAGGCAAGTCTCAAGGCGCACACCTTAGATAGAATCCTATAGATGATGTTGAGGACAGTGATGGGTCTAAATTGGCGGATATCCGTGGCTCCCACTACCTTGGGAATCAAGGTTATCACGCCAAAGTTCAGTCGTGATACAACCAAAGTTCCAATATAGAATTCCTGGAACATAGGCATAATCACGGCCTTGGCCGATTCCCAGAAGGTCTGGAAAAAGACCACAGGAAGGCCATCCGGCCCCGGGGCCGAATTGGCCTTCATCTCCATCACCGCCTTGTGCACGTCTTCTGGCAGGAATGGGAGGGTCAAGTCCGCATTTTTCGACCGAACTGGCCAAAGGTCAACTGCCAGGGATATCCCCGAGCGGGGTCCTGCCGTAAAGAGCTCCTTATAGAAGGAGTAAATATGGGAAGAGATCTCTCCTGGTACCTCCAGGAGACGATCATTTTCTTACAGGCAAGGAATCGAGCATTTCCTGCGACGACCATTAGCTATCGCGTGGAAGTATGCCGTATTCGCATCACCCTTGAGTAGCCAGTTTTGCCGACTACACTGCCGCCAAAACACGTCCTCGCCATTGTAGATCTCCATAAGGGAGTTCTCCAACGTGTACCGCTGGACCCATTGGTCAGACGTCAGACCAACCGAGTTCGACGCACTGTCCAACAACTGGATGTCCGGCAGTAATGTCTCCTTCCGCTGGCTAGATTAAGGTTCACTATAAACATCATTTAGTGTAACAAAAAAATCAAAAATAAGTAAAACTACATTCGCTTGAACCGTTTGCCTCAGAGTTACACTCAGTGTACCTAACAGAGGCCTAAGAAAAGCAAGGCATATCATTCCGACAAACATTAATAGATTTAAGCTTCATGTCTGATCGACCTTCCAAGGTAGAGGGGGCTTGTGTGCATCCACTATGTAGTTCAAAACTTGTCCATAAGGAAAAAGTGACTCTTACGGATAACTTTATACATAGTGGCACCTATCACGTGAAAACTATGGCTATAGTGCATGCAATATTTGTTACAAACCTAATGTTAATTTTAGGTATTATTTTATGATTTTTTTGACATACCAGATCCATCTTAAGATGCGTTTTGCAATATACATTTTAGTAGTGTTGTCTGTAGGTCTCATCTTATTGATAGGGTTTTTCACATATATAGTTGATGCAGAAATCGGCGCCGGCACCGAAACATCAGCGATGTGAGCGTCGTCAACACTGCAGGTACTTGTGCATGAACCCCGCCATGTTGGCCATCAGCGACACCTACCCCAGCCCCTACCGTGCGACACTATTGCCGGACGTCATCGTCATCTCGTGGGGCTGAAACTTGGTCATATAGTCACCCTTCTCAATATAAGTAGTCAGTCTAACTCTATTTCTGAATTTGGATAACTCGATTATACAACGGAACATTGTTTTTTCAGACTTGCTACGGCCTCAAAACCATCATATATAATTCATCAGTTCTGGTTACCAGCAGAAAAAAAATCCAAGAAAGGTCAGGATTTTCGGTTACCGCGGTTATCAAAAAATCTTTACCAATTACCGAACAAATTTATTAAACCATATACTTTGCACATGTACAAAAAACCATGAATTCAGGAAGTCTCAGCCTGATCATCTACCCAGTAGAAGCTAGCCAATTTAGCCAACTCGACAACTGCGCGAAATATACTAACACCACTGGTTCGATTGGATTGGATTGGATTCCATTCCAGTCATGCAATTCCTTTCCAACTATCGTTGGAGTCTATACTCTGCACTCCATCGTGTTCTTTTCTTTCATGCACATAAGAGAAGAAGATGAAATACAGATACGGTGCCCGCTAGGTAACAATCCGTTTTGAAAACTTTTTCACGAAAATCTGCTCTCGTTCCTCGTCCATCATACCGCCGTGGTGGAGCTGATATGCCTTCTTTGAGACTTTGACTCCCTCCCGCCGGCCGTCGGCAGCACGCCGCTCCCGGCTATTCTACCGTATGATCTCGTCGCTGGCGAGCTCCCATCGAGACGCTGCTCTCGGTCGAGTCCGTCCTACAGCTTCTCCCGGACAGGAGCAGCGACGCCAATTGGTCGAAGACTCGCGGGCGTGGTCGTGCGCGGTAAAGGGAAGCGCAGGCTCATACTATAATTCTCTGGTGATGGCGGCGAGCGTGCACCGCCAGACACGACGGCGGGGGGGGAACGTGGCGGTAGCAGGGCCCTCGAGCCGGGGTGGACGCGGAGGGTCGCGGCGCACAGCTTCCGCACACCACGCGGGATGAGCGTGCCGACGAGGCCGCTTGTGAAGAGGTCGCAGAAGATGTCGATTTCGTCGGCCGCCTCGCAGTAGGGGCGCGGCACGGGGCATCCGGTGAGCATGGACTCGAGCAGGTTGTGCCCCGGTCCTAGAGCGGGTCGGAGGAGGAGAAGGGGTCGATGACGGCGAGCGAGCGCCCGGGCGCCGCGGAGACGGCAACGGTGACGTGCGCGAGGGGCGCGGCCAGGATCGTGGCCCCTCATGGTTAGCAATGCTTGCGGTCGCCTCGCGTCCCAATTGGCAATCACCGGAGCACCTCAGGACGGGACGCTGGGTTGGAGGACTTGGGTGCCGGGCTACGGGGGGCACCGATGGAACATAATAAAAATGGAAAAAACTCTTTGACATGTGAAAGTTGTTTGATGCTCGATATTACGATAATCTAAATCATTGATTAATAGTTGAACGATTCAGATTTAATGTATCCCAACTAGGCCTGGAATTCGAGCCGAATTGAGTGAGGTAGTTGAGCTTGACTCGACTAGTTTAATAAACGAGTTCAAAAACCTTGATGACGGAATATTAATATTAGGTCTATTGAGCTTGTCATAACCTTGATGACGGAAGGTCCAAGGTTACAGAAGTTCCGCCGCTCCATGTCATCTAGTGTCAACATTCAAATTAGTTTACAAAATAGGTCGCAAGCTGACTCACCGAAGGATTAATGTTGCACACTGTAGTGCCTTAATTCGACGTGATGATTCAAACTTCTATTTTTTTCATAGATACAAACAAGTTGTATAATTCAACTACAACTTGCTTCGAAGGGATCGGAGGTGATTTTTTTCACATATAGAAAGTCGCCGTTAAAACTAATATTTCCCATCTAAACTAGATTGCAACATGAGACTTCACTTGCCAAGCTAGGTCGTTGCGTTGGAGGAGGTTGGAACAAAATACCGCTATTGTCCTATTTATTATTTTTGTGAAAGAAAAACATCGTGCTACTACGAGTATGACCTGAACCGTTCAAACTTGGGAAGTCCTCGGTGCATGCAGAGACTTTTCTGCACCATGTGTGAGAAGAACGGAGCAAGTCCGTGGTCATGTGTGTTACCACTTCCCCAACCAACAAATATCATTTGTCGCTTTCTCTCCAAGAAGGAAAAAAACATAATTTGGAGCACTATATGAGGTGCCGAGACATTGGGGTCACAGTACGCCAATTGCTCGCTTCTGTGCACAGGTTTTGGTGGCTTTGCCCTCTTCACGGAATCGTCGCTGAACCAAAAAGATGCTACCCAACTGTCGTCCCTTGCTTGTCCGGCTTCTTGCCATCGTCATGTTGCTCGTCTTCGCCAGTGCTACCCTCAGTCATGGCCAACCTAGAGAAGGTCAACCGTGCCCCGGCAGTGGTCGTAGTAAGTGCCATTTCATTCCTCATGTTACTGTACTCTCAAGACATCCCTTTTTTTGTTTCAACGGTCTCTTGGAACTTACTCTGACATCATCACAGACGACCCAATTGGCTGCCCAAGCTTGCCCGCTAAACCATGTCCAGGCTGCAGTGGACGGTAAGTACGTTCTGTTCTAGAGAACGGGGCGTTCCTCTGAAGATTTTCCAAGCTGGCAGCAGGGCTCGTCCCCAAGCATATGTCAACGACGATGGATGTTTCCCAAGTGACAGATGAGATATTTGTCGTCCTGCAAATGTATTTGATTTCTTCTATATATGATATAAGACATTAAGGCCACAATCATCAGATTAATCTTTACTATTAAGATGAAGTTGATGATGGTGGTGTCGCTCGTCTCAGTGACAACATATTGCTCAAATATCTCCACGTGGACAAACGGATATCGAATTCTCAGTTTCGTTGTATCGCGTAGTCAACCGAAAAATCAGTAACAAACTCTAGAAAGTCATGTGTTAACATCTCCGTTTGGACACGGCTTGCATGTGCCTCTGTCCTCCGATCTCCATTTCGAAGACATCTCGCTGCGGTGACCTGGACGAGGCAAAACAACACAGGGGTGCAAATGTGCAAAGGATTCCTAAGTCTAGTTCAATGTTGTCCCTTGATAAAAATTAAACGAACCAGATTGACAAGAAATCTGGTATTACTTTTTTTCTTGAGGAAATATTAGGTTTATTAAGTTTGTCATGACCTTGATTACTGAGGGTCCAAGGTTAGAGAAGTTCCGCCGCTAGCTACCACTCCATGTCATCTAGTGTCAACATTCAAATTAGATCAGACAATAGGTCGTAAGCTGGCTCGCTGAGTTAATACTGCACATAGTAGCGCGTTAAGTCAATGAGATGATACAAGCTTCCATTTCTCCATATATACGAACGAGTCGTATAATCCAACTACAACGTTCTGTGAGAGGGATTTGAGGTGATTTTGTTTTCAACAAATAGAAAGTCGCCGCTAGACCTACTTTATTTGCTTTGCTTGCTGCCGCCATGCACTCAGTGCACAGCATAATATTATGGAAAACTCAGCTGAATCGGTCCTGGCATGCCATGTATTGCTCCTACAACCACCTGGTGTGACGATTACTTGTATCAACTCAGACTAGCTTGTTCCAACGTTGACTCTTTAGTCTTGAAATAGCCACTTCAGTCACAGTCGTTTGATGACTCCAGCCACTACGGGAATCATTGGAAACGCCGACGGCATTTGCCGTCGGCCTCATCACGGGTACCCTCGGCATACAGGTGCGCCGATGGCAACCGTCGGCGTAGCATCGTCGGCGTCCAATCCATCGGCGTAGTTCCGTTGCCGTCGGCGTAGCTACGGCCGTCGGCGTAGCTGCGGATGCCGACGGCATTCTTGCGGCTGTCGGCGTCATACTGCCGTCGGTGCACGACTCTGACAGACGGCGCCGGCCGTTAGACGTCCACAGTGCCGACGGCAAATGCCGTCGGGCTCACATAACACGCGTCAGCGCCTGAGAGTCGCCTGGTCGTCACGGTCGATCGCTATGCCGAGGGCATATGCCGTCGGGCTCACCACGGTCTGTATCTATGCCGAGGGCATATGCCGTTGGCCTCACCACGGCATGGGAGGAATCCTGGACAATGACGCTGACGGCATTGCCGTCGGCCTAGATTGGCAGAATTATTACAGCAAATGCTGATTTTTTATTTTTCCCTGCAATTTTCAATTAATTTCTGGGCACATTTCAAATATTTTCTGAGCACATATTCATATATAATTCTGCCACATTTGAATGCAGCACATCATATAGCACAAATCGTTCACACAACATAACACAAATCATTCATATATGTCACTATCATCCATACATGTCATACATAGAGATTACAAACTCCATACATATCACAATCATCCATACATATGTCATACATGTCGTCATAAGGTAACATAGGAGATATCTAACACAAATAGAAAGGGTTCAAGAAAAGACATCTCCGTAGAAACGACACAACACGTAGTCCACCGCCGAGAGCATGATCACTACAAAATGAAAAAGAACTCCGGTTAGCATGGCAAACTTTGCGTCGATACTGCCACGTGGGGGCAGGTACCCCGACGGCGTTTTGACGCCGACGGTGGCCGTCGGCCTCACTACGTGGACGCTGACGGCATTATAAGCCCGACGGTAGCCGTCGGCCTCACCACTATGACGCCGACGGCAAAACAGCGCTGACGGCTTTTCCCGTTTCGTCGGTCTCACGTTATGACGCCGACGGCTCCGACATATTGCCGTCGGCGTTCTCAGCGTTTCCCGTAGTGAGCGATGTCACCATCATGGCATGCTTTCGAGACTTTGAACAAATAGATAAGATTATAACTATCAACTGAGACTTCACTTGGCATGCCATGCCATGTCGCAGTTGAGTAATATGTGTGCCCTTCTCTGAACTAAAAAGAACCAACTAAAAGAACCATTTTTTACACCGGTAAAATATTTTACTCCTCTTGGTCATACATTTTGTATTTTAGTTACTCCACAATCCACTTAAATTAAGGATCATGGAAACTATAGTTAAAAGAGACAGCATTAAATTGCGTATAAGAAGTGTCTTTGTTTTCATCTCTGGATGTTGATGGCGTGAAGACTTCAGATAGACAGTCCTATCAGTAAGGCACAACTCATAAAACGTGCCGTTTCCAACTTTCCTCTCTCGTGAACAGTTCCCAGGAGAGGCGAAAGGGAGGGCGCCGAGTTCCCTTGCTCCGCCGAAGGCCGGATCGCCGGTCGCCTCCCTCTCCGGCTGCCCTTGTGGCGGCGGGAGGGTGGAGGGGTCGTCGATCTGTGCCCGAGGCTTGTTAATAGTAGGGGTAGGCTCCCCATCGGCGTCGGCAGGGTGGTGGTGGCGGCGGCGGTGTGGAATAAGGTGGCCGGTGCTTCTTCCCCACCACGGCGAGGCCTTGTTTGGCGGAGCTGTGAAGCGTCCGGCGTTGGGTGCCCCCGGATCCGTCGATCTGGTGGGCGTTGCTGCTCCGGCCTTGGTCGACGACGTGAAGACGGCGGCCGGCGTGTGGAGCTTTTGTTCCCTGGTCCTTTCTTCGCCATGGTAGGGTGGGCTCTGGCCTTGCTGTGCAGGATCTGGGGATGGTGCGGCCGTCTGGGCCGTCTGTACAGGAGCTTCATGCCGGGATCTTCGTGGTGGCTGCTGGCTTTTGGTGCGGCGTTTGGGCCTCTTCTGCCGGCCATGGCGGCGTGGGGAGGTGGGCTCCTGGCGACGTGCTCTGCTTCGACATATTTTGGTCTTCTTCCTTCTCTGGCCGGCCGAGGTGGCGAGGGGAGAAGGGGTGGTCAAGGTGTGCTTGTGGCGGCGACTCCGGCGAGCTGTGGTTTGTGCTCAGTGCAGGGTTGGGTGGATGATGGGTGGAGGCGGGGAGGAGGCGCCATGGCCGTGCGCGTTCAGCGTTCTTCAGTTTCGTCGCTTGCGGCGGGCGGCTCTTGCGGTCTTCTACATGCGTGGGGTGCTTCCTTTCCCGGGGCGTGCGGCGGCCTGGTGTCTCCTTCTCCGGCGGTGCTCGGCGTTGGAGTTTCGTCAGGCTACGTGGAGGTTCAGCGGCGTCCTCTGGTGCTGCTGTTGTGCTGGGCTTCGACAGTTCGTTCTACTGCGTTTTCTTGCTCTTTCTCTGTAATCTCTGTTTGAATTCGCAGTGTAAGATCCTGTTCAAAAAAAAAGTAAGGCACAACTCATGGTAGCAGTCCTTTTATGTGAAAGAAAAACATTTGCGGCAACCTGTCCGGTGGTATATGGTGGGGGTAGTGGAGATTCGATCGGAGTCGGATAGAGAACTTACGATCAGCTTCGAATTGCCGGCGAGTAGAAAAACCAACTAGGGTACGCAACTTGAGTAAGTTGTTGTGTTCGGGGCCTTTTTTTTAAGGGAAAAAACCTCTCTTTTTGTTTCAACGGTCTCTTGGAACTTACTCTGACATCATCACAGAAAACCCAGTCGGCTGCGCAAGTTTGTCCTTTAAACCATGTCCAGGCTGCGGTTCCAAAGCATATGCCAAACGACCATGGTTGTTTTGAGGTTTTCCATGTAACAGATGAGATGTTTACCGTCCTTCAAGTGTTAATTTAATTTCTTGTATGATGCAGATATGAATGCCACGATCGTTTCATTAATTAGAATATTAAGGACAATACAAATAGCTGAAAACACATAATTCATCACTAAATATGCAGTGTGGCTACAATATCTTCAAATGGAACACACTACGAGTGAAAACACAGGCGCTAACCAACTACAGCACAATCCTTATGTGATGAGATGAGAAGACGGATCCCACCAAAAATCGAAGCCTTCACCTAGCTATACATTGCTAAGTCACATGCGCCAGAATGTCATCTCCACAGAAGCATTGGCTGGAATATATTGCATTACTAACCCAATTACTTAATGCCCAATGAATTGATGAATCAACCAACAATTGTGTCAAAAATCACAAATATAGTGCACACAGCACCATCAGTTCCTAAAGCATACAGACCATCTTTGGATTCTGTTAGACACTGTCCTGGCTTGTCCGATGCAGTCAATTGGCTGATAATATGGCATCAGTTGCTAAGTTAAGGTAGGTGATATCATGGTTTCTGATGCACTGCTGGTTGTTCTTGTAATTTGTTGGACCTCTCTTGTTCAACACTCACAGCACCTGGCTCGTCGATGGCCATCAAACTTGCATCAGTAGGCTACAGACGAGAATCAGCAGATAAGGCAGTTGTGGTTAGAGCATGATCTAGAACTTCAAAAATTTGCGTTCTAGGGCAGCATCATGTGCAATGGCATGTATACTTGAGTTCTAGTTATGTGACATGTCCAATTCTACTAGAGTTCATCAAATACTATGTTCACATAACAAAAATAAACTTACAGGGGTTTGTTTCGAGGAGCCAGCTCCATCAGCCACAGGTTCTGTGCCCCTCGCTTGTTCTACAGCTACTCCCTTACCATCCTGCAGCATACCAATAAAAGAATTACAAACAATAAATGATACAGTGTCTACAGTATTCGTGTCAGTTAATACATGAATGATGCTCTTTTACAATTGGTGCAAGAAGCAGGAACCCTTGAAGTAATATAAATATTACATGAGTTTCACAGGCTGACACAAAGAAAATACACGATATACATGGCCCTGTGAGAATTGCATAACTACGCTACATACACAAAGAGAAGACATTTTTCCGTGGCCGCCCTATTCTAAATGGTTAAGCAAGGGCTGAGGTACCATCTTAAGGCACCTTTTGGCCGAAGCAACGCCTTAGAAACCAAGCATGAGATCAGACCCACAAACCCAAAACCCCGAAGTATGTGACACTTCTCCATGGGACGCTAACATAACTAAACACTAAGCAATAAACAGCCACGACATTATCGAGTTTTAATTCACTTAAGCTAGTCTAATTTCTACTGTTTAATTCAACATATTAGACAACTTCATAGGATCGAGAAGTTTCACACGCGACCAAGATTATAATTCCAAATGCTGGGCAGTATATCAATTCTCTATGAATGTCTTCTACAGCTCCCAACTATATTAACACGTTTCTGGTAAAAATAAAAGGCACAATATATTGCCATTCTGCAACAGATATAAAGCAACTTGTACATAAACTCTTTTTATTTATTTAATAGTCTAATGCTGTAGTAGCCTCTCACCCTTTCCTACAGTTTGCTGGCTAAGACAAAAAGGATAAACAGCAGCATGCATTATAGACATCAAGTATAAATGTCTGCAAGCATATTAGCATACACTATATATCAAAACAATTGTAACTTTTTGCACATACCATTAAATCGGTATGAGTCAAAATAGAGGTAAAGTACCTGATCTGCCGCCTCGGTTTCAGCAGATTCTCTCTTAACTCTCGCACTCTGAATACTGCTCCTCCTACAGGAGAAAATGACAGACATCAGAACCCATGGTATTGCTATAAATAATCACCAGAACGATTAAGGAACGAAATAAAAAGAACACCTTTCAGAGTCCTCTAGAGGTTTGGCATCATCCGTTTCCATATCAGAATCAGCATGGTGCCTTTCATCAGGATTCTCTAGAGCTTCATCTTGCTGTACCCAACACAAATGCAACTTAGCCAATATATGATGAGTGCTAGCCATTCTTCTCTCAAAACTACAACTACAGTCAATGAGCATTAGTGATCACATCTAGAGCTAATACCAAAATATTGGTATGTCGCACGATGACACATAGCTTGACCGAAAGGTCATGAGGTCAACATGGTTCCATACTTCCACGGTAACAAGAAAAATAAAATAGCTCTTAGCAATAAATCCATTGTTCGAACAATTAAGCAGAAGAAAAACAAAATAGAGATGACTGACAAGGTTAGCGAGTTCTAAGGCTTATCAACTGGATCGCATCAGGCAATTGATCATGTATTATCTAAATAATACGCATCCAATTTGACAAATTTTGAAGTCAATTAAATATTACAGACATAAGTTTGCAGTGATAGTACACAATATACATGGTGATTAGCTGATTAGTTCAAAGATAGTTAGTCCAGCTTAACAAAGGAACAAGCTGCGCAAAGAGTATCCATAGTTTCATACTCATAACACCTATGAATTATGAAGCATTAGTTGGCTGCGTGAACTGGGCAGAGAACTTCCTTACACATCAATGGACCAAAGACATAATATACACAGAAAAATGACGAAATTTTACATCTGCGATCTTTGCAGTTTCCAGTAGGACAACTAACACTTTAGAAGGACCAAATTTAACGTTCTTCCTCCAAACAAATGGTCAGAGTCAGTGTTGTTCAGATTAACTCGATCAATGGTGTGGAAGCCTTTCATTATTTTATTTGATGTATGCCAGAGTAAAGGAAATAGTTACTCGAAATATCACCTCAGGTTGCTCGGCCTCAGGTGGGCGCTCTTGAAATTGGACACTAGGAGCATGTCGGAGTTTTGTAAGATTCTCAAGAAGCCTTGATCTTATTTCATCCAATTGCCTGTGCGTGTTTTTGTTCTCCATGTTACTTGGTGCAACATGAAGAGTATAATCCGGACCAAAATACTCATAATACTCATTTAGAGGCATCTTGTCAGCGAGCTCATGGCCTAGTGCCACTCCTGTCTGCTCAAACAAAGGGTAAAAAGGAACATCAGTAATTGTATTGGTGAAAACTGGAAAAGCAAATATGTAGAGAAATCAACAGAATCCCCAAACACTTGAAATACCTCTCTGTTAATGAAAATTTGTATATCACATTCTAACTTTCGTGATACAAATTATATTCAACTGTACATTAGACAGATAGGTAAGTGAAAAGCGAAAGGAGTTGGCCATTAAAGAAATAAGTGTTATATATTTCACGCAGTACAAAAAATAGGAACATATTTATTATTGAACAGTAAATAAAAATAATACTTGTAGTGTCAAAATGACATAACAAGATTTTGTTTCAACTAAGGGATAACTAAACCAAATAACCAATACAAGACAGTAAATACTAGTACAGTGGTTGACTATGGCGCATACTGTTCTACACACATTCTCATAAATCCATCCAATATTTCCACACTGTTTCATCCAAAAATATTTATTCTACAGCTTATTTATACATTATTGTCATAGTTAACCCCAAAATATCTCTTCTACATACTATTGATATACATGAATTTTCATTTATGTTAATGCTATCAAGCCCTGTCATTGGTTGTGTACTATATCCCATGCTAATTCCCGGCTCTACCACCTGCAGTCTACAAAACTTGAGAACATTGTAGCTACTAATGTCATATTGTTTAAGTCAAAATTGTGGCTCCATGGCAACATAAAAAAACTATCACAGAAACCATTCAACTTTACTTTGCACTACAGTTAACAATTTTCAATATCGAAGTATGCATTGAAAATTGATGATTTGCATTGAATAATAAGAAAAACATATTTATGCAGCAGCATGTTGAGGAACCAAAACAACGACGGAGCAGCCAAAGTTTTAGGGGCGGCCATATTGGTAAGCACACTTGTGGAAAAAGTTGGCTACCAAATGAGTCTATGACAGGTACGACACAAACTGAAGTGTGGAACGCCAAAACTGTGGCTGCAACCTAACACTTGCCAAACTTGCCTGCCTAACCTTTGGCAACGTGTGGTCACAAACCTATCAATAAAGAATATGTTCTATGAAAATAAGCAGAGCAGCGAAGTCCTGATAATTTCTTGAGGCAGAACCATGTTAAAATGCTTTAGGCCATATTTGTAAGAGGCGTTTATTATTGGTAAAAGTCTACTATTGTGTCCAAATTTGACATGAACACCAAAACTATTCCACGAAATGACGATTTTCCTAGAAACCCCTATGGCTTTTAAACACAGGCGTAAAACTCATGAGCTGATAATTTTCCCTTTTCCAAAGGCAGACCTACGGCATAGTACTGTAATAACGTTTTATGGATATGATGAACAATTGTTAAGAATATCACGTATAGACAAAATATCAACATACTTTATTCGCACTGGAAGCATGTAGAACAGAAGTAGGTTCGTATAACATTCATCTTTCACGCAAGTAATCATAAGTGTCAAATCACTTTGACAAACCAGTGTGTCCGTGTTGAATCGCGTGCCTGGTACGCATAATTGGTGCTACAGAGGATGCTAGAACTTTCTTATTTGACACAACCAAATGTTTTTTTTACATGGACACAACCAGATGCTAGTACAACTACAACCTAACAGCAATTTAGCATGTAACTTTCTATTGTGCAAAATGAAGCTGAGAGAGCAAAACAACGATGGTGTTCCTGTAGCATATAACTGAAACATGGGTACCAACCAAAAGAGGGTCCTATAAGAAGAAGGTATGATGCAAAGCCAAGAAACATTATTAGGTGCAGGATGAGGATGGTTGGCGACATAAATGAACAACGAGTGCTTGCTAAGTCCTAACAATTTTCTGAGACCAAAACATAATGGAATGTTATATGGGTTTTAAACATGGGCATTCAACATTTCAACCCATTAAGTTGATAGTTTTGTCTTTTCACTAAAACAAGGACCTACAGCGTCACCACATATGTACTGTACAGAAGCTTTATGGATATGATTATGTTATAAGCTGGCATAAGACATTTCTTAGCATATCGACAGTTGTTAGCGACATGTGTAGAATATTTTGTGTCGTGGTACAAATGGTATCAGTCCATTAAATTGTATTCATATTTTTTTACGACTTCTAGGTTGTGTTCCTGTGGCTTCAGAACAATGTTGCACCACACTCCATGGGAGCACTAGTAGCATATGTAAAGAGAAGCAAGCTTAACATGGTATTTTCACATTCGTACTCATAAATGTCAAGTCACTTTACCAAGATGGTGCGTACATGATAAATCATATACATGTTAGGTCTTAGGTGTTGGTGCTACAGAATAATTTTATTGTTTCATACAATATTTTCAACGTACTTAATTAAAAATGCTACTGGAATAAGTAGAACAAAACACAACAGAAGTGGAAAGACTCTACAAATGTAATTTTGCATGAAATTTCACATTTAATATAGTACCTCATAGCACCAACACCGTGCGACGTTTCTTATGGTATACCCACCACCACCAAGCAGCAGCACAGGGACATTGAAGGACCTCATGAACCTCACGCACTCCGCGTGCCCTTTAATGGATAGGTTGAAGCAGCCCAGCCTGTCACCCGACAAGGAGTCTGCTCCGCACTGGAGCACCACGGCACCAGGGCGGAAGATCTCCATGACCTTGGCCATGATTGGTTTAAACAACGACTGGTAGCTCTCGTCATCGATACCGTCATCCAGCGGGACATTCAGGGAGTAATACTTCCCCTTGGAGTGCCCGACGTCGCGAATGTCCCCTGTCCCTGGGAAATAATCCCCAAACTTGTGGAATGAGACCGTCATCACCCTGTCCGTGGTGTAAAACGCCTCCTCCACGCCGTCCCCGTGGTGGATATCGATATCGACATAGAGAACACGCTGCGAATGAAAACATTCAAGCCCTGAAGAGAACATAATTTTGCGAAACTGAAACAAAACATCCCTGAACAAATTGGGGCGGAAAAAAAAAGGGTGACAGATAAGAAAGATACGGTGATACCTGGTGGTATTTGAGGAGCTCTAGGATTGCGAGTACGATGTCGTTGACGTAGCAGAATCCTGAC
The DNA here is from genome assembly GCA_026929855.1 of Poa annua. NCBI lineage: Eukaryota > Viridiplantae > Streptophyta > Magnoliopsida > Poales > Poaceae > Poa > Poa annua. The sequence goes on from CM049437.1 coordinate 93,808,308, forward strand.
GCCTCGCACTTTTTGGCGTGGTGTAGGCCTCCGGCCCAGTTGATGGCGATGTCGTGTCCGTGGTTGAGCTTGACGGCGCCGCCTACGGATCCCCCGGCGTAGGTCTGGCAGAAGCTGTAGAGGCCGTCGAAGACGGGGCAGTCCTCGCCGACGTTGAATCTCTTGAGGGCGCGGATCTGGTCGTGCTGCGTGTCGGGGGTGACGGAGCGGAGGAAGGAGACGTAGTCGTCGGCGTGGAAGCGGCAGAGGTCGCGGTCGCGGGCGGGGTGCGGCCTGAGGACCTGCATCTGGTCGAGGAGGCCGTAGTGGGCGAGCAGGGCGTGGGTCATGCGGATGCGGTGCGGCTTCATCGGGTGGCCCTGCCCGTAGTAGTAGTTGCCCACCTCCGCGTCGTAGAAGTAGCAGACGCGGCGCTTGGAGCCGTCCGTGCCGGAGGTGGGCAGGGAGTTGCCGCCGCCGCCCGCCGAGATGTCCATGGCAGCGCCGGGGAGGCGGTTCTCTCCTCCGTGTGCTTTTGTGCTGTCTGGCTCTCGGCTCTCGGCTCTCGGCGGCGTGTTTTGGGAGTTGGGGGAGGCGAGAGGCGAGGGCGTCGAGGTGAGGAAATTTGGGAGAGGACGCCGCTACAAGTGGAGAAAGGTTTTCGATTTGGGTATTCTGCAGCCTATACGGGCCGTTGGATCAACGGAGAGGTCCAGCACAGGCCATTCCCGTGCGAAGCTGTCCTGATAAAAAAAACTCGTTCTTTTTTTCTTTTCAAAAAACACGGTAAAAACACATACGTACACATACACTAACCTCACATGAATATGCACGCTTATACGCGCCTCCAAAATACTGAACTGGCTGGTCAAGTATTGAGATTTATGAAGTCACCACGGATGTCTATCTGTCTATGGGAACGGCGTCTCCAACTGATATGCAACATAGAGATGTCAAACCTGAGTTTTGAACTCTGATAGGATACCCTGCTAATCATCCAATCATATGTTGGTTTGCAAAAAAATAGTTCAATCCTAGATCCGTCTTTTCACTATTCATGCCAATGAACAGTGTCTTGCCCCTTTCACCCCGGTAATCCGGTATCTCTTATGGAAACAATCCGTGGTTGTGCTCGGATGGTTTTACAGAGTGGTTGTATTATTAACCCACCAGATTTAAATCAAAGATTTCACACGGTGTTGTTTTAGTAGAGGTGTTGTTGCTATCGATAGTGAAACCATATTGGTGGCTTCGTCAATTTTAAGACTTAACCGTTGGCTCAGTCTTTTAAACTCGTGCTCGTATGCCTAGGGTGTATATGTTTATGTTCATATATTATAGAGGTGATCGTATGGTTATATCATTTTACGGTCACGGAATAAGTCTGATATTCATCTAGCGTCATTGGTTGTTGATACAACGTTTAACGACGTGACAAGTTACAGACCCATCTATCAGCCCATGTGGAGTTATAGATGTGCTTTTCGCAAAACAAAACAAAAAAATTTGGATCCCGCAAAAACATTCCACACGTCCTTTCTTAGCCTCGAAACCGATGACATCGCCGCTCATTTAGCATGTCACCGCGGTTGCCACAAATCTCGATCACGACCTTTGCACGAGGAATGTCAAGAAGATTTAGCATGCCACCGCGATTGAAATTCTATTGTTGATTCGATTGTTGGAGGAAAGACTGAACTTTGATGAGGTTGGTACCTTGGTTATGAGATTGGAGCGAACAAATGGGAAGGGAGAGGGCGGCGAGGGGCGTATGGTAGCATCGTCGAGCTAGGATAGGTGGAGCAACGCATACACTGTGTTCTTCCCGCATCCCTTGCCAACGCGTCGGGATGCCCGAGATGTCGCCAGTGCCCATGGCGTTCTCCACACTCACATTCCTCTTTGGATGCGCACGCCACGAACAGGCTCCCCACCGTTGGGGGGAGGGGAGACAGTGTGTTGGGGAGCAAGCCCTCCCCGAGTGGAGCACCACCGTCGTTGGAGGCCAGACAACAACAACGAACGGCCTCTCTAGTGGGAACAAACAAAAAATTAGCGAAGCATAATTCCAAGGGAACTTAACAAGCACCGGTAAGGTATCACGCGCCCTATCGTACCGGCATAGAGCTAAGCTTAGTTCCAAAGAAGGCATGCAACGATGGGTTGATATTTTGTAATTTTCTTTGAGCACTTTTTCATCGTTTGAACATATTGTGTTTGCACCTAGTATTGAAATATCATCATTCAACTCAAATCATATAAAATTGTCGAGCCTTTTCATGTTTTTACACAAAAACAGTAGGGTCCATTAAACTATAAATGCAGCAATTAGACGACTATCCCCTCATAAATATTTTTTATATACAAGAATTTTCTATTTATCACATCTTTTAATATCTCTTTTGTGCACTTACAACTCAAATAGACAATCATGTATTCCGGAAACCTCTGTCCACTTTAGAGGTCTCTCGTGATATTCAAGGAAACTATTATACACATATACATATACATGTGTATTTGCAGTTCAGTTCAGTGGCAAGAATTTGTCTATGGGCATCCAAAAAAAAATCACTGAGCAAGCGAATATGATTTAACATAAAAAATTTATAATAGTATTGAAAAAGGAATCACCTATCTTGGTTTGATTATTGTATTATGGTGTGACTATTATTTCAACTATAGTAGCAACCAGTAGTAACTAATGTAATTGCAAAAGGTTAAGAAGTTCAATATAAATAAACATGTACAACAACTAAACTCGAGTCGGTGTCTCAATTTGCACTACAACAAACTTGTCACGTAGAGACGTTTTGTGTTAGACGTTTTTTATCACGTCTCTATGTGCAGAACCCTGTGGTTACTTGGGATGTTTTCTTAGACGATCGGTAGAACAATTAAGTAAGATTTAATCCTCATTTTTGTATGAAATTGGGACGTTACATTTTTTTTTAGACCCTTTACTGTGCGTCTCAATGTTTATGGCCCAGCCCAATTCGACCCTCTAGAAAACCCTTCTCCGGACTCTCCATCTCAATTGCCGCCAAGTCTTCCAGAACCGGAAACCGCCGCTCTAAATTCACGTCATTTCCCATCAAGCGTTCCTTTTGAAATTGTTCTGCAACCAGATTTACCTCTGGGCCAACGCTTACCTTGATGCCGCATGACCAAACACCATTGATGAGACTGCCCATATACCACATGTCGCGTCAATCATTTGTCAACCAGCATGGTGTGTGCGTGACTGCTCTAGGTACGTTAGTTAGTTCCTCCCGCTCAACATGCCTTGGTAGAGTAATTATTTCCCTTCAGTACAGGCCAATGTCCAATACAGGTTGTGCCAGGCTGTTGCAGTCAGATATGCGGGAAAAAAATCAAGTCATTTGCAATCAGCCAATAAGGTGAAATCTTTTGGACAACTAAATCGATATATTTTGTTTTGTCCAGTTTACATGCTTGTTTGATTATCCCAATCAGAAATTATGGCATAGTCCTTTCTTTCTGTAGAACTAGACTACCGATTCATCGAGAATAGGTTCTTGGCCTACAACTATAGGGTATGTCATAATGTATAGCACTGTTCTGTGCAAATTATTGGCTTCATTATTTAGTCTTATGATTTTTTCTCTTCTTGATCAGGCTGGCGTGACAAGTTTTCAGTAAAAATACTGTATAAAATATGATTTCCTTTGTTGAGCCTGTTAATTTGCTTCAGTTTCCATTTTTAAATCTAGTTAAATGTAGAACCAGGAAAGATGCACCACTTCAATTGGTAAATCTTGTCATTTATTCAATGATCAAGAAGAATATGGTTTAACATAATATTTTTAGCAAAATAGGGTTGAAAAGGGAATCACCTATCATGGTGTATTATGTTTTAGATTTCAGGAAGTGCATTGTCCACGTCTAAGATAAAATTACATAATAAACATGATTGTATCTTGGTTTGATTATTATCTCAACTAGTAGAAAACAAAAGTAATTAATGTAACTGCAAAAGGTTAAAAAGTTCAGTATAAATAAACAATGGTTTTTAATGATTAAATTTCATCTACAATACTTGAGTCGGTATCTCACTTTGTTCATCAAACTTTAAAATATACCTAAACACGGTCACTGAAGCGATGGAATGTGTCTACGGTATTTTTCTGATTCGACACATGGTGGACTCATCAAATAGATCACACTGTGCAAGAAAGTCAACCTGCAACTTTTCAAATTGACATCTATACTTTTTTGATATTTTGCAATGAATTTCTCATACAATCTTTACTAAAAATAGCTACACATGCAAAACTAAGTTTGTTACTCAAATAGTATCGGAAAAAACTAAGCTAGTGTTGCCAAACTCTCTTTATTCAAGATGAATTTGATTATTTTAAAACGTCGAAAACTAGCTATTGAAATTCAGGTGTATTTTTCGTGTAAAATCATTTTTAGAGAGAAAATTTCTCGACCTCAGGTCTTATGCAAGAAAATTACAGCCGGTTTACCGAGACAACAACGCGTCAATGTTTTCTATTTTTTTTGCAAAATATGTCAAAATCTATGATTAGCCGGCATGTTTTCTCTAAAACAGAATGACTACTGCTCGTTTGTAAATAGTGACCTGCCAAGTTTCCCTCCAAACTGAATTTCCCCGTTTCATCGGAGTTACGTCCCGAATATATAGAACTTTGATAAAAGCTTAGTTCGTCATCTCCTGCTGGCACGAAACACTACGGGAATCACTGAGAATGCCGACGGCATTTGCTACGCCGACGGCCATATGCCGGGGCCGTCGGCGTAGCGCATGTATGCCTACGGCAAAAAAAAAACCGTCGGCATAATTTCCAGGGAGCTACGCTGACGACATTGCCGTAGGCGTAGAAAGGCCGTAGGCATAGCTCTTATATTTAATTTTCTTCCAAATGACCAATCTACAGTCAATATCATATCATAGTTTGTGATAAAATGCTCATATTTGCTACATATGTGTGTCATGGTATGGGAAACAACGTCGCCGAAGCGATTTTCAATTCTTTTTAAAAAAAATATCATTTTCCATTTTTAAGTGCTAAACATGGCTTTTTTGGTGAAGCAAGTACATAAAATATGGTCCAAAATGACACCCATTTATTTTTCACAAAGAGTAGTACATATTTGATGGATAATCTCTAAATATGAGGAATTTCCTTACTTTCTATCTAAATTCCCCACTTTAATTGACTTTAGGTCAATTTTACGAAAGTAATTCAAATTTGAACTACAACTATGTGATAGTTTGCTCTTAAATTCTTACAAAAATAATTCTAAGGTACACAATTAGTGGTTACAATATAGAACCGTCGATAGTTTTGGAAAATTCGACCACTTTTGATGAATAGACATGCTCTCCATTTTGACCGTTTTTTGAAAGAAATGAAAAAAATATGAAAAAGTACTCAAAAAAAGAAACTCTTTGGCATGGAGTCCTTTTATGTGCACTAGTTTGTACGAAAAATGGTAAACTTGAGTTTTGGCAAACTTTTTCAAAACAAAACTTCACAAAAAGGTCAATCATATACAAACATGCATAAGTTTCAAGCCAAATGACCAATGTATGGCCATTATCGTGTCATAGTTTGTGATAAAGTACCCATATTCAGCACGTATGTGTGCCATGGTATGGGAAACATCGTCGTCGAAGCGATTTTCAAAATTCTTTTAAAAAATATCATTTTCCATTTTTTAAGTGCTAAAAATGACTTTTTTTGTGAAGCAAGTACATAAAATATGGTCCAAAATGACACCCATTTAATTTTCACAAAGAGTAGTACATATTTGATGGATAATCCCGAAATATGAGGAATTTCCTTGCTGTCTATCTAAATTCCCCTCTTTAATTGACTTTATGCTGATTTATGTTGGTTCTTATTTGTTTTAAAAGACAGTATTCATTATGCAAATTATGACATGGATGTCATATTTGGATTCTTCTAAATTTTATGATCGATATAGACATTTTATTTAGTAAATTCCGAAATACAAATATGAATATATGAATTATTTCTTATTAAATGGAAAAGATAAAACTAAAGTAAAATAATTGATTATTATTATTATTCAAGTATTATTAAACATAGTTATTTTGTTTATTCAAATCTTATTTTGAAATTTTAAAGATTAAAAAGTGTAATATCATGAATGAGGGTTAATATGATTGATATCATACTAATAGCATCAAGGTATGACATCTTAATTGGAATCTCATTAGAATGGAACTCAATAGTTAAGTGTGCTTTGCCTGGAGTAATTTGATGATGGGTGACCGTCTGGGAAGTTTGACTAATGATGGATAGTTTGACCTTTGCTTAAGTGTGTGATATAAGATTAAATATATGACTAAACTGGAATTGAAATAGTAATGAAAAAAGTTGAAAAAAAAATCAATTTTTTTTTGAAAAATTGTTTTCGGAAACTATTTGGTAGAGCTATGCCGACGGAGCTAGGCCGAGGGCAATGCCGTCGGCGTATCTATGAGCCCGACGGCAAAAACTACGCCGATGGATTATACGCCGACGACGCTAGGCCGACGGTGGCCGTCGGCGCACCACTACGCCGAAGCTAGCCGTGGTGAGGCCGACGGCAAATGCCGTCGGCACTCGTGCATGCCGTCCCAAGTGTTCAACGTTGCCTATGCATATATATAGCGACCAAGAATAGTATAGGAGGCTCTGAATACCGGCGAAGAGGCATGCACAGGCAAGCACGGCGCCATGAATTTCATTCACTCATGGTGACAGACAAGACGCCGAACGGCCGAAGCATGCAGGCGCGAGTTGCGCTCTCCTCGCTCGCCGCTTCACCACTCCTAATTATGTACACTCTCTTCTTCCAGCTATATATCCCTCTTCTTCCCCGGCCACCTCGATCGAGCAATAACCCTGATCGATGGAGCTCACCGTCCTACCTTCATCTACCTAATAATCAAGGCCATCACGAGGTAGGAGGAGCGGGAGCTCGATCGCAGCGGCACTGTAAGCGGAGCAACGATCGATCGAGAAGATCGAGCTATATAGGGATAATCTAATAAAAAAAGTGAGCCATGATGGAGTTCCAGTGGAGCAGGCCCGTCACCTTCATCCTGTACGCCGTCTTCTTCTTCTTGTCGTTGGCGGTCGTGTCCGAGGCCAACATCGCCGGGTACGACGAGCACTGGGAGCAGCGAAAGCTGCAGGCCCGCGCCGCCGCGGAGGCCACCTACCACCCTGACCCCATCGAGGTCACCGACAGCTTGAACCGCGCCGTCCACCGAGCCATGAAGGAGGAGGAGACCAGCGCGAGGCGGCAGATGCTGGGCAAGCACCACCAGTTCGCCGGGCCGTGCCTGGCGACGAACCCGATCGACCGGTGCTGGCGGTGCCGCAAGGACTGGGCCACGGACCGGAAGCGGCTGGCGCGGTGCGCGCAGGGGTTCGCTCGGAACACCACGGGCGGGCTCGCCGGGAAGATCTACATCGTGACGGACGGCAGCGACGACGACGTGCTGGAGCCGCGCCCCGGCACGCTCCGGTGGGGCGTGATCCAGACGGAGCCCCTGTGGATCATCTTCGCCAAGTCCATGCTGATCAAGCTCAAGGAGGAGCTGCTGGTGGGCAGCGACAAGACCATCGACGGCCGGGGCGCGCAGGTGCGCATCGCCGACGGGTGCCAGGTGACCGTGCAGTACTCGCACAACGTCATCATCCACAACATCCACCTCAACGACCTCATCGCGGGCAAGGGCGGCAGGATCCGGGACTCGCCGCTGCACGCCGGCTTCCGCACCCAGTCCGACGGCGACGGCGTCAGCGTCTTCGGCTCCACCAAGGTCTGGCTCGACCACCTCTCGCTGGCCAACTGCCAGGACGGCCTCATCGACGTCATCGCGGAGTCCACCGGCGTCACCATCTCCAACTGCCACCTCACCAACCACAACGACGTCATGCTCTTCGGCTCCAGCGACAGCAACCCCAAGGACGAGATCATGCAGATCACCGTCGCCTTTAACCACTTCGGAAGAGGGCTCGTGCAGAGAATGCCAAGGTCAGCATCATCTCTCAATCTACTAGCTTTGATTTGCCTCTTAAAATTGGGTATGTGTACACACTAATCCATACAATACCTTCTGCCAAATTAGGTGCCGATGGGGGTTCTTCCACGTGGTGAACAACGACTACACCCACTGGCTCATGTACGCCATCGGCGGCAGCAAGAACCCGACGATCATCAGCCATGGCAACCGCTACATAGCGCCGCCGAACCTCGCGGCGAAACAGATCACCAAGCAGCTGTATGCGTCGGAGGCGGAGTGGAAGAACTGGGTGTGGCACTCGCAGGAGGACCTACTGCTGAACGGCGCCATCTTCACCGACACCGGCGGCGCCAACCAGAGGAGGTTCGACAGTCGGGACCTCATCAAGCCCAAGGCGGGATCATACGTCACCAGGCTCACGCGATTCGCCGGCTCCATGCCTTGCAGGCACGGCAAACCCTGCTAAATCTAGCTAGGTAGCTGGTTGGAGTCGATCCCTTCCGATCGAGTCTGTAATTTTTAGTTTTGTGTCATTCATGTTTTTTTACTTAAATTTGTCTAGCTTGTAAGTTGTACATGCATTCGTTCGTGTGGGAAGCCAGGCGATGCAAACATGATCAGGGGAAGAGCCAATATGTTTGTTTCCATGCCTTGCTGCTTAGGGAGGTTGAATGCCCTTGTCACGAAAAATGATATGCACATATCGAAGAGGGAGGAACTAATTTGTTAACAGCAATTTAAAATTAAGTCTATGTGTTTGTTCCCTACTCTGTTTTAGCTATACACAATATGTGCAAAAATCGCAACTAGTCAACACAAGAGGATGCAAACCTACCATGCATGCACTCACATGCATCCAACAAATCACAGGACACCACCACACAAGGTATCTACATGAGGTGAATGGTGTGATACATTCTCTACTAGTATTGATTGTATTCCCTCATTTTTGTGTGCATATTGCAGTGCTTTCTTCGGGCCGCACACGTGTTAGTCCACTGGATGAAACCACATTGAAGTATTCTCGAAACATCATTGGAATAGTTATATTGAGCATGTTGAAAACGCGATGTCATATTTTTTGAAGTAAAATTTAAAATGCATGAAATAACAACCATCAGTTAAGACCAAAATGGCACTAGAATTTGTTGCCCTAAACATGGTCGAAACAAATGTGACTGGTGGTATATGAAAATCACATGCAAATTGCTTCATGAACATCTAAAAATGGGATGAAGCATGATTCACATTCTAAATATGATCATACAGGTTTTAGACATTTTCATAATACAAAAAAAAATCAAACTTTGCGATATAAGGATTATGCCTACTAACTCCGATGGGCTTGAGACAAGCAAAGGCATACTTCACCTAGGTTCAAACCCCCAATGAGTGTAACAACCCTACAACCTATATTTGCACTGACAACCTTCATATACTAAATATAAAGACCTTAAAAATCTTGTAGCGGTTAGAACTAGACCGGAGATTCTGGTTTCTAGCCACCCGGATCCTCCGTCCTATTATTTTTTGGGTGGTCTCAGAGCTGCGCTAAGTGGTACGACACTCTAGAGCCATACCAGAGTATGGCTAGAATCTTGGACCAGACTCCGTGAGTTAGAGCATCTCTAACAGAACCCTCAAACCGCGCGGAACTGTAAAATAACTGCCAAACACGGTTCGGAAACCTTAAAAAGAAAAATAGCAGCGCCCTCAAACTTGGCGGACCCGTAAAACATTTTGAGGTCGCCCCCCAAATCCGCCCGCGGAACCGCGAATTCGAAGGTTTCGCGTCGGAACCGCCGGGCCCCTGTATTTCTCGGAAGCGGTTGGCGGGAGGGACATTTCAGCACGGCTCCGAGACAGCTTCGTTCCCCACCCCGCCTCCTCGTGCACCCCCCCCCCCCCCCCCCCCCCCGCCCTTCCCGCCACTGCCGGAACGTCTCAAGAGGTCGCCGCCCGCCGGATCTACCGTCCGAGAGTAAGCGGAGGTGCAGCGCTTCAGGAATCGCCGCCGCCGAGGTAAATCGCCGCCGCCCGCTGGATCTGACGGAATTGCCGCCGCCGAGGTTAAACTCAGCTCTTCTTTTCCATTGCAGATGAATTTGACCCCGTGTGAGTAGTTCGTCCTCTCCGACTCGTCGTCCTCCAATGACGACGATGTGGACGACATGCTCTTCGAGGTGCGCCGGCAGCAGATGGTGGTTGCGGTCCTCGCCGTGAAGGAGTTCGAGGACCGCTATAAAAGGACGCGGCAAGGATCAAGAGTCGGCCGCCTCTGCATCCCGCGCAACCGCTTCTACGGCAACGAACTGCTGATGCGCGACTACTTCGCCGACAACCCGACGTATCCGGCTCACATCTTCCGTCGAAGGTACCGAATGCGCCGCTCTCTTTTTGTGAAGATTGTGAAAGCATGTGAGGAAAATTGCCGATATTTTACCCGCCGACGGAATGCTACGGGCTTGCTAGGATTTAGTGCTTACCAAAAGATCTCGGCCGCAATGAGAGTGATTGCGTATGGAGTTCCGACTGACTACGCCGATGAGTATCTTCGCATTGGTGAGGATACAACGATCGAGTCGGTTCGCACATTTGCGAAAACGATCATTCGGGTGTTCGGCAAAGAGTATCTTCGAGCACCCAACGAAGATGACACGAAGAGGTTGATGGCTGCCAATGAGAAGCGGGGTTGGCCGGGCATGCTAGGCAGCATAGATTGTATGCATTAGACTTGGAAAAACTGTCCAAAAGCTTGGCACGGGTAGTACTGCGGCAAGGGAGGCGATGCAACAATTGTGCTAGAGGCCGTTGCATCCGAGGATCTATGGATTTGGCATTGCTTTTTTCGGTTTGCCGGGCACGCTCAATGATATCAACATTTTGCAGAGGTCCCATCTTCTTCGTAGGCTAGCCGAAGGCGATGCTCCCGCTTGCAACTTCACTGTGAACGGGCATGATTACACAAAGGGATACTATCTTGCCGATGGTATTTATCCTTCTTGGTGTACATTTGTGAAGACTATCTCCAAACCAAAAGGAAAGAAGGAGACAGAATTTGCCAGGGCACAAGAGGCCTGCCGAAAGGATATAGAGAGAGCATTCGGTGTCCTGCAATCTAGGTTTGCCATTGTTCGAGGACCTGCCCGTTTTTAGGACAAGAAGACTCTGAAGAACATCATGACATGTTGTGTTATTCTTCACAACATAATTGTTGAAGATGAAAGGGACTTGAACTTGGATTTGTCTTATGACAATGTTGGCAGCCGTGTGAAGCCAGCGAGAAACCCGGATTATGTACAAGCATTCCTTGAAACTTACAGGGAGATTGAGAGCGAGGACACCCACAAGCAACTGCAGCTAGACCTCATTGAGCACCTCTGGCAGTTGCACGGGCAGTAATTTTTCATCTCGTTTGAGTTCATGTTTCATTTCGTTTCATTTTATTCATTTGAGTTCATGTATGATTGATACTATTCTTTCCATTCGGCACATTGTCTTGTAATATTGCTGAGTCGATATTTCATTGGATTATTGTAATAATATGGATTATTGTTTGAGCTACGAAAATATTTTTCATTGTCAAATGTGTGATCTTTGCTGAAAATGATGAAAATTGTATGGTTTACGGTTCGCAAAAACGAGCCGTGCAATAGCAGTACCCGTAAAGCAGAACCTTTAAACATAATATTATGTTTAAAGGTTCTGCTTTACGGGTACTGCTATTGCGCGGCTCGTTTTCGCGAGAAAAACACGACTTTCGCGAACCTTAAAATGATTTTACGGTTCCGCGGTTTGAGGGCTCTGTTATAGATGCTCTTATCTACAGGCTGGAGTTTTCGGTTTCTCTGGACAAGAGATTTCGGGCTAGGCGAGAGACCATGGGCTAAGTTTCCCCCAACATCTAGATTTTCGAGGCAACTATAAATACATACAAAAATATCTATTATTTTTATTTTTTAAATATCATGCTATTTTGTATCGTTGTAACATATTTCTAGATTTCCGGAAATTATGGTGTGAGTATCAAATTAAGTTGTGAAATGTGCATTAAGCTTATTTATAAATGTTTGGTTGTCGTTTTCAAAGACAAGATATAGTGGCTCGTAACACTCCATATCGACGGGGACACGGAGAAGAGTAGGGTGTAACATTGATACTGTATTTATTTCAGATTTTATTTTTTACTCTATGCCGTTCCCATGGAACTTTTGACCTCACAGATCCTCGTGACAGAAGATCCGAGCTTAGCGTGCATCGTCTCATCAGTCTCCTTCCCCATCTCAGATCGATCTCAAGACCTCGACTGAACCTCTGTCTGGTCTCCGCTCTCCGAGTCTCCGGCCAACATGGCCCGATCCCCACTCCAAACCCTACCCTTCCTCCTCCCCCTCCTCCTCCTCTCGATTGCCCCCGCCGTCACCGCCGCCGCCTTCTCCGGCATCGACGCCTTCCTCGCCTCGTCCGCCGCGCGCGACCCCACGGCCACCAACGACACCTTCGCCTCTCTCCCCGCCAGCCTGCGCCGCGCGCTCTCCGTCCCGTCCCCGATCCTCAAGTCCCGCCTCCTCTCCCTCTCCGCCGCCGTCCCCGTCAGCGTCCGCCTCTCGGGCCCCTCCTTCCCGGCCTCCTCCGCCCGCCTCCTCCCTTCCTACGTCTCGTCCGCCGTCTCCTCCGCGCCCTTCCTCTCCACCCGCCGCCCGCACCGCCTCGCGCTCTCCCACAGCATCCACCTCGACGTCGCCGCCCCGGCCGCGTCCTCCCAGCTCGCGACCCGGGCCGCGGCCGCCGTCCGCGCCCACCTCGAAGCGTCCCCCGCGCCCTTCCACGCCAACGCCCTCTCCGCCGTGCCTTACTCGCTCGTCGACGACCTCGTCGCCGAAGACTACCGAGCGCTCGTCGGCTCGGCTTCCTCCCCGGCCGTCTACATCTACCTGCTCGACCTCGGCGAGCAGCCGCGGCCGTACGCCTACACCGCGGCCCCGGCCGGCTCTGCTGATTCCCACTCGCCTGGCTTCTCCCGCTGCCTCGCCCCTCTCTGGGCCGGCAAGGAGCGCTACATTTGGATCGACCTCGGTGCAGGCCCGGTGGACTACGGGCCGGCGCTCTCCGGCGACGGCGTCCTCCCTCGCGGTGAGTTTCATCCTCTTGCCGCTCTCCACGGCCGACCCAAGTCGGATAAGGCACTCGTCGCCGATCTCGCCTCACTGGTTCTCAGTGCTTACAAGCTGTTGCTAGTGCCTTCGCTCAGAATCCCGGTGCACTATGAGGGCTCTTTGCTTATTCGTTTTGTTCACATCCATGGAGACGAGAAAGATCCTGCTGGACTTGATTGGGGTTCGATCGAACAGTCTATTCGAGACGGCGATCTGCCTTATGAGGGTCAGACCTTGAAGTTTGATTTCCGCAGTGTCAAGTACTCTGAGTGCCCGATTTGCGCATTCACAGTTGCCCGCTCAACGCACTCATTTACATCAAGGTTCTTGTTCGAAAATTATACGATGATAGTGAGTGAGTACTTGGACTCCAAACGGATGAGGCAGGTGTTGTTGGACTCATCGGAGGAGATGCATCGTGTGGCTGGGGTTCATGATAACGATGAGCATGACAGGGTGGTGCCAGTTTATGTGTTTGATTTGGATTACGATAAGCTTCTGTTGCTGGATAGGTACCACCAAGCGGTAGCTTTCCGTGATATGGTTGTTGCTGTCAGGACAAGGAGCTCGCAAACGGTCAGTGACTACAGCTGTAATGGTCGACATGTGATTACAATGACTAGGAATCTTGAGCGTCCGATCATCAGTTCAGTTCTGCAGACCATGTTTGGTGTGTCACCAACACACCAGTCATGGAGCCCCGAGCACAATGCCACAGTAGTTGATTATACTTGGAGCACAGGACATACACCATTTGGGCCATTCTCAGAGACCAAATCACTATCTTTTGTGCAGAAAGATGCAGCCCGTAGGAATGTACTTCTTACAACCCTGAACTACACAATCACTAGTACAGTTGAGATTCTGGAGTCACTGGCTGCCCATGGTGGGGAGAATATACTCCTTAGAAAGAAAAGGCATGTTGAGTTCCATCAAAGGTGGAATCTGCTCACTTACAAGTTGGAGAAGGTGGTCTCAGCCATGTCCCGCCTGGATTACAACAAGGCAATGTACTTTTTGAGATCTTCAGAACATGATATGTATGCCATCTACATGTTGGTTTATCAGGCTTCTCAGGAGCTGGAGGCCTCACTTGTTTGCTTCAGAGATCCACCATTCCCATGGTTATCAGTTTCCATGTCTGGAGTTTTTGTATTTGGTTTCTTTTATGTCTATTCTAAGAGGGATACATTGTTTAGGAGCAAAAGGAAGCAGTTCTGAGTTCTGACAGCAGTTTTGTTGGTGGATACTGTTTGAAAGGTTTGTCCTGATGATACTGTAGTTGACAGCTGTCAGGAAGTTGCATCCTTATATTACATGGAGCTGTGGCTCGACAATGGGAATGCTGCATCTTGTTCCAACAGGATAAACTTATAAGAGGTACTCTAGATTATTTGAGGGAAGCAATGCTTCCACTAGTCTTGTAAGTTTAATGTGCCTGAATTGCCCTTCATGCATAATGTTGATCTTGATTTTGCAGAACACGTAAATGTTTTATGTTGTTGACTGGCACGTGTCCTATCATATTCAATGGTGCATCCTATTCTCATGTCTAATTTATAGATAAAAAATCCTACAGTTCCAATAGTACTACTATAGCATGTATGATGTTCTTTTGACATCCGTTTTTGGCGATCAATTCACTTTCACAAATTTGACTTGTCTTATGAGCTATTGGATTACAGGAGTATTTCTTGAGAACTATTGTAAGTTCGTAACTATAACTAGTGCCTTCAATCCTTTCATAGTATTTGTGTTACATAGGGAGGAGATCCTGATGTCCTGGTTAAATTTCCGAAGTTCTTGGTAGGTAAATTTGTTTGAAATGCTGGAGTTTTTGGTCCAGCTATAGCTTTTCCTGCTATCCTGTTATTTGGGGCTCCTACCTTATTAGCACCTAGTCTCGTCATAATTTATGAAAATGAATCCTATTAACACAAATAATGCGGGTGAGTGAATGAGTAAAGTACACTTTACATTTGGTTTCAGAAAAATCAGACTAGTGGGAATATCTGCATTCCTGGGAATCCTAACTTAGGAACGAGGTTGCATGGCAGAGAGTATGATATTCTTAGTGAGCTTTCATATTATATTAAGTTTTTTGGGTCTAACATCAGAATGTTAAAAAGAGAAATTATTAAATCTTAGCAGTAGGGTATCCATCAATCCAAGGAACATTTTTTGCTGGCAATCCAAGGAAAAGTTATCATGCTATGAGAACGACAAACATATGAAACTGAAAGCTGCTCTTATTGTTCAACATGATACAAGCATAAGAAAATCATAGTACGTCTGGAACGGAACTGCTTCGAGTCATATTTCTGATAAAAGAAGAAAGAAGTAAAACAATGAAGGAAAGGATCAAGCTGGATGAAGTAGCTTTGGAGAACCCGAAGTGGTCAGGCGAATGCAGGTGCAGACTGAAGTTGAACGCATATCATGCAGCTTGGAAGAAAAGGAGAATATTTGCACAAATTTAGATAGGGTTTAATATCGAAAGCTTGTTCCATCGCCACAAGCAGTAGGGGAGGCTGCCAGAGACTGGAAGATGGTTGCTATGGTGGAATCGGAGGTTGAGGAAATAATAAGGGGAACGAGAGGTCTCATCTGAATAGTCTCGCTCAAAGTAGAGGCAAAGAAAAGGGAGGCTATGGGAGAGGAGTAACTGAAGGTAAACCATCATGAAAAACAAAAATAAAAACGAAACACAGTTTGTGTAGGCAGCCAACTATGCAGAAATTCAATTGTTCATTATCTCTGTAATAAACAATCGAGATAGGGAAGAAAATCAATAGCATACACCTTCCTTTCAGAACAAAAATCTAGTGTACATCTCTACTTGATAAAGGTTGCTGGAACATTACAATAAATCAAAATAAAGCATTGAGATTACAGTGTGGACATGGCCGCAATCGCCAAGATAGTTACTCTAACTCAACACAGCAGGCTCTCGCTCGTAGTGCCTGAGTTCTATCACTATTCTTCAGGAGGAGGGTGATTTGCAATTCGTAGGGCTGGTTCGACGAGCAGGCTCATGAACTGGGTGCTTGGGGTCGTCGTGGGAAGAGGTACGCTCAGGATGGCGTCTTGGCAGCTTGTCGGGCAGAGGCTGAAGTGCGCTACTACACGAACCACCATCAGGAATCGAGTGTTTGGGGTCTTCCCGTAGGCCACAGGCTGAGTGCTTGTCAATCGCATCCTTTTGTATCCTTGTTCTAGGTTCATGAATTGGGTGTTTGGGTTTGTCCCTGGAAGACATGCGTGGAGCCCCCTCAGCAACTCCGAGATCAGGATCTTCATATACTTGGTGATTATTAGGATGTTTTTTTTAGGAACGCTTCTGGGTCCGAGTTTTCGGTGTGGCGGCTAATGGATCCTTGGGGATTCTGTTAAGGTCTGGGGTGGCAACAGATCTGTGACAACTCGAGCCTGGCCGTGGAACTGCAACGCAAGGAGTATAACAAGCTGTTAGCATATATCATGGATGATCATGATTTTTGAGTCGCCGAGTCAAATCAAGTCGCCGTGGCTGCGGCTAGTGACTTGCTGACTTGACTCAGCGACTAGGGCTAATTAGTCGACCCGAGTCACCATGGCTTAAAATAGGATTTATGGGCAGAATTAGGTAGTAAAATGATGATTTTCCAGCTCATATGGTGCAACAGGAAGGCAAGTAACAAGTTAGGAAGGATTACCTTGTAATCTTGCATAATTGGCAATGGAAAATCCTCCCTGAACTTGTCCATTCTCTTTTTTCTTGATTGCCTGTGTACCTTGCAGTAGTATATATGCAAGAAAGAGTATCAAATGTTAGAAACAGGAGCAGTTCAAATCGATTGTTGCACCTTGCAGTAGCAATAAAACTATATTTGTAATAGGAAACTTGTACATTTTACTTGAAATAAAGAGGATTACTTACTTCTCGTGTGTCCATCTGTCCAAGTTGTCTTCTTTGAAGTACAAGTTGGCTGATTCAAATAAGAAAAATAGCAGCAGTTCTACATATAAATATAAATACCACCACAGCAACAAATATAGCAAGAAAAGAACATAAATTAAACTAATGCATTAGTTCATTACAATTAACTACGAACTACCAAGTTCTTAATAGCAACCAGCTCCAAATCATGTTTCCAAGTTCACAAAATATGGCACACCAGCCCCAAATCCATATGTCCAAAAACAGCCCCAAATCCATATGTCCAAAAAGAAGCCACAACAGCCCCAAATCCCTATGCCCAAAAAGAAGCCACATGCCCACATCAGCCCCAAATCCCATCAATCGAAAAGGAGATCACCATCAAATCCTCCATTGCGCCTTTCATCATCTTCACCTTCACCTTCAACTTCATCTCTCTCTTGATCATCTTCACTTGTTGAACAATCTTCAAGCTGGACCTCCTCATCATCTCCAACATGACGTTGAGAATATGTCATGGTAACAGCAGCTTGGCTCTCACTCCCACGGCTTCTAAGGTTGCACATTGGAGCTTCAGATGCACCAACAGCTTCATCAACTTGAGCCCAAGTGACATTAGCCCCTTCCTAAACCGACTGTGCATTATGGTCAATCCATTCATTTTCCCAATCTATATCTTCTAGGACCAATGGGTCAGACCTAACGCCTTTGGAGCCATCCTCATGAAACTTTTGGAACCTATCAGAGTTCTTCCGATTGTATTGAACAAAGGACAGATCATTGAGACGCTGGAACTCCAACCTAAGTCTCTTTTTGCTATGGGTCTGAAAACAACATACAATAAACCATAATTATTAGTTTTTACTTTCAGCTCCACAAGTCCACATAATCAAAGAGAGAAAACTATGATTGCTAGTTGTTACTTACGTTTGCAAACGCTGACCAATTGCGCTCACATCCGGAAGCCGAAGCACAAAGGCTAACTATGTGCTTTGCCAAATATTGCAACTCAAAAGCAAGTCCACCATAAGCACCCCACCAAAGAACTACAATACAAATGAAGAAAATGTTAGAATTTGTAAGTTAAGAAAGATGGGTGTTGTAAGTTAAGAAAGATAGGTGCTAAATTCTTACGAGGACTCTTTTTCGATCGGTCCTTGATTGCTAATTTAGAGCTGAATGAAGCATTCACCTTCACCTCTTTCATAGTCATCAACCAATCTACTAATCAAGCTTGCTTTATCATCATTGGGCTCCATGTGCAGTAGCACCTGATTGAACATATTCAAACCATGGCCAACAGAGGTGCAGAGCTTTGTGTATATTCTTGAAGATTGAGAATACTAAGGCCTTCGAACTCGTTTGTCCGAAACGTGACCTCCCAACTAATATTGCATTTGCCACAAGAAGCATGTTCAGTTCTTACCACATGAAAGGGCGTCGCACCTTGTTCATCACGCTAAGTACACCCGGTGGAACGCCAGAAGAAGTCAAGTGGTAAGTAGCTTGGGCAGTGATCACTGATTTCACAAGGGACCAACGCCCCACCACCCTCCCACATGCGAATTAAAAAAAAGAGACCAGCCATGACTAGCCCTTATAGCTTTCTTTTATAGGAGAGTCGCTCCTAGTGAGAAGTCCACAAATTCGCCCCCGACGGGGATCGAACCATGGTCGTTGTGGTCGCTGGGATCACCACTGCTTCTCTTGCCACTGGGTCTCTTCCCCGTTCTCGCAGGCGAATTTAGTTCGCAATTTATCCTCGAGGTGCTGAAAGTCCACTCGCTTAAGCATTCTAACCGTAAGAGTAAGGACCAATTTTGGATCGGGAAGCTAGAGCGGATGGGCAGAAAGTTGGCAAACACCTCATCAAGTAGTACTCTCTGGTAGGAAATCGGAATGGTATGACAACTTTGAAAGTTGGTGATAGACCTGTGATCAGGGACAGAGCTAGGGGATGCGAGCAGGGGCCATGGCCCTCCCCATGTTTTTTTTTGCTGAAGGACCCCCTATATATTATGCAGATTGGTCTCAAATTTAGCATAGATTATTAGTATGGCCCCCTCGAACTAACCCAATGTTCAGTTGGCCCCATTCAAGTTATTTACCTGGTTGGACAGTGACCTCGCCAAAAGAATGGAGTATGTATGATCCAGGAGGAAGAGGATCGAAGAACGGTCTAGATCCATTCACACAATTTTATAGGGAATCCGCGCCTCCGGGGCAAGCTTAACGTATATCCTACTCCCTTGGTATCAAAATATAAAATATTTTAACATAAGATGTGCACATGCATGTAGACATATCTACATGGCACAGTCAAAAGCCTTTGGGATGCCAAGCTTGAAGAGCTAAGTCTTGGTTTTGCTATGGTGTAAGCGCCTCGCAAAGTTCCGCACGAACATGAAGTTGTCATGCGATCTTTTTTCTCCACTCAGAACAAAAGGTTACATTTTCTTGAGACGGAAACAAAAATTACATTCTTGCACGGTGAAGGATGGACGATGACCTTTTTTTTACATAGACAATAAAATACTCCCTCCGTCCCAAATAAGTGTCTCAATTTTGATAAAAATTGGATGTATGTACATTATTCTTCCGGAAAGGAGGCGCCTTGTGACTTTTTTTTTTGTGTGACTTGAACAGCAGTGCGCCGTGATGGCTCGACGATTGCAGATTTAAACTGGCGACGGCCTACGTGGTGGATCAGGAAGGTCATGCGGAACATGTTCATCGTTGGAGGGTTTCGGCTGAGGCACGTCAGGTAGAGGTGCAGGCGTGCTGCCATGAGAACCATAGTCAG
This sequence comes from Poa annua, assembly GCA_026929855.1. Lineage (NCBI taxonomy): Eukaryota > Viridiplantae > Streptophyta > Magnoliopsida > Poales > Poaceae > Poa > Poa annua. Next base: position 93,828,197 of record CM049437.1, read on the forward strand.
GACTCAGGAGTTGGGTGCTCCGGAGTGGAAGGTAAAGGCTTGTCCATTACGGCGACACCGTTTCTGTCGTTTGGATCATGAATTGTGTGTTCAACAGTTTCAGCACCGTCCTTACTCTGCACAGGAGGCCGATCTGGCAATCTGGCATGACTGGCACAGCTGCAACACGAATAGAGTTACTGATAGCGTTAATCGGCAGCAGAAATGGAGACCCGTGCGTGCAGGAACGTTTAAGCTACCTGGAGCGGCTAGAGGCTGAACGGCAGGAGCGGCCGGAGTAGGCGGAACTGCGGCGGAGCAGAAAGAGCTCAGCCGTGGCTTCCCGTGCGACATGAGCAGCACCAAGGAGCGCAGAGACTCCAGGGAACTAGTGCCACCCTCTCTCTGAGGTAGCTATAGGCAGAGGGCAAGTTGATCGGTGATGAGATGACTGCCTCTCCTTGGCTTGTATGTCTATTTATGTGTCTAGATATGATAACTGAACTCTATATTCAAACATCACAGAGCTTCAATATAGAAGGCAAAAGCAAAAAACAAACATCACAGAGCTAAGACCTATTTGCCTATGGCTGACAGTGCAATGGATGCGTACATACCATGTGGATAACTGCATTTTTGTCAACTGCTCTGCCACAGTACCACTGTCCAGGCTTTTCTGGTTCAGTCAACTACTCTGCCATTTCTCCTAAGAAGTACTCTGCAACTTGTATATCCAGAGTCATACACGAGTTGCGAAAAACACGGATGAACATAGCCGCAAGCCATTTTCCAAGTTTGAAGTTTGAACTACCAGAAAATTATTTAAGAAGTGAAAGGATTATGCAAGCCCGGTTCACCAAGTATTTCATATATAAAGTACAGGATTATGCAAGCCAGGTTCTATTCACACTGTTTCAACTTTCAAAATTCCAATGGCGAGACATGCGTTCAAACCATGCGAGTACCATCGTCATGGAGACTTTCTAGAAGGTTATTCTTGAGCCATGTTGCGCTGCCATATTTCCACTGGTCAAGTGAATGGAAGCACTAACAAAGGGATTAAAACACAATATATTTGCATAATTAATCTCCCACCAAATTTATTTATTTTGAACAAATCTCCCACCAAATAGAGTTAAGCATTTCAGAAGGTAATTTTGGACATGCCTGGGGAATGAAAGCTCGAATCTGAACATGAAATCAACCTGACAAAATTACTCTAAACGAAGAAAAGAACAGCCGTTGTTGGATCCTAATTTATGTGTGGTGGCAATGTATGGAGAAGTGTAATAAGAGAATCTTTGCGGGCAAATTGAGACCTCCTGTAGTGGAAATAGCATAAGTAGTAAAATGTGTGCTCGTGCAATGCCAACTATGCATATTGATGATATGGCATAGTATCAAATAAGGAGAGATGATGGTGGCAGCATATTATGTTATCATAACATAGCACTTCTAAAAAAATGATTCTACAAACTAATTAATGAATCCATCTCTGATACTTCCTTATGATACTATACATTATAGAGATATTGAGATAATAACATAAAATAGTGTCATATGCATGACACTACTCTAAGTTACTAAGCATTATGACCAGCCCAATGGCTTGTGTGGATATTGTGGAGCGTCACATGGTTTTTGCACCATCAATGAGTACTTTCTCCGTTATGTTTCTCTACCATGTTAGTCAATTATATATAGAACGAATTTAAATTTGATCATAATTTATATTGCTTGATTATGGAAGGCATTTCGTTCACCTTGACTGAATCCCCTTCCTATACATATAAACCTCTGTATTTCAACACGTTCAAACCTCTTTATTCTTTATCAATAATAGTTATATTAGAAACCCAAAGATGTAGAATCGATGTAGAAGGGGTCATCTAGCCAACGAGATGCTTCACATCACCAAGCCAAAGTGAGTTCATGTGCTATATATATATAGTAAACAAAATTTAGGAAACATAGTTGAAAGATGGTAGCTATCATCAAATTTGGCAGCTGCAACACCATAAGCTTGGGCGTCATATAGTAACGAAGGCTCGTCGATTACAGCGTTAAGTTTGCTACTACGGCCTACATGGTGGATCAGGAATTTTCACACCCAGGCTTGTCAGGTGTGCTGCTATATGAACTACAGTCAGGGGTTTGATATTTGGGATCTTCGTCCACGGTGCACATGAAAGGAACTGGGCAGTCGAATACAGCATCACCCGTTCTAATAGGCGGATCAGGAACTCCGTGATCAACACCTTCGGAGTTTTTCGGCCCAGGATTGTCAGAGTAAGATACAGGTTCAGGCGTGCTGGTATATGAACAGTAATCAGAAGCTGGGTCTTCGTCGACAGTACACAGCAAATGAATTGTGCTCTCCCGGTTCTCTAGGGTGAACGGTGAACTCTTGCCGATCACAGGGTTGCCCTGTTTAGGCGGATCAGGGAGAGAACAGTCTCGCGGAGCTGCAACGGAATGGACGAGTAACTGTTAATTAGCTTGTAATTGAGCAAAAAGAGGCAAATCGGAAGCAGAAAAAGAGAGACGAGCTTACCTGTAGCAGCGTATGGATGCTGAAAGGCTGCAGGAGCAGCCGGAGTACGGTTTCCCGGCAGCAGAACGGCGGTGCGCGAGGAGGAGGAGAAAGAGCTCAGCCATGGCTTCCCACGCGACACCAGCAGCACCAGGGGGCGCAGAGACGAGCGTGGGGCAAGTGCCATCGTCTTCTCTAAGCTAGCTATAGGCAGAGGACAAAGTCGATCGGTGACCTCCACGCTTGTATGCCTACTTGTCTGTTGCCAGAAGTGGTCATATACTCGCATGATCATGTCCCACGGAGCTACCAAAGACATTGGAATGCACGCATTCATACCATGAGGATAGCTGCATTTTTGTTAACAACTCTGCCACAGTTTTATCGGGAAAAAGAAGTCCATTTTTCATCCTTAAACTTTCACCAAAGTCCACTTCTCGTCCTAAATATTTCATTTGGGAAACTGACCCTAAACTTTGTCGACCTGTTCAAACGCTAGGTTCGGCTTATTTTGTTGGAAAAAAGAATGAACCAGACTCGAACCATGTTGAAAAATGAAAATCATGACGAGGAAAAAAACCATTTTTCATCCTCTTTTCTTCACTCGTGCATGATCATGGTTCCGGTTTGATCTGTTATTTTTCCACTGGTCTTCAAATAGGCAAGAAATTCAATAGAACCGGGTGATTGACCGAGTTGGCAAAGTTTAGGGTTTATCTTGTACCAAATGAAACATTAGGATTAAAACTGAACTTTGGTGAAAGTTGAAGGATGAAAAATGGACTTTTTGAAAACAAAACAAAAACTCTGCTTCAGTCAAATAACCTACTCTGCCACTAGCATAGCCAGCGTCATGGTAGTAAGGTTTTGAAGAACGAATGGACATGGACGCAAGTCATCTTCAAAGTTCTAACTGCCTAATTTTAAGTACAAACAATCCGGTTCCAAAGGATTTTTCATACAGTAATTTTATGATCGTATATACACTGTTTTAAAACTTCCTACAGTCAATATCGAAAAAAAAAACTTCCTACAGCGAGAGGAGCGTTCATACCATTCATTACGAGTATAATTGTCATGGAGAGAATTTCCAGAAGCTTATCCTTGAGTCAAGTTGCTCTACCACTTGTCAAGTCAATGGAACACGGATAGAGCCATATGCAATTTTCTTCTGGCAAGTTGCTCTGTCGCCGCCCGGGTCGGGTCAACGGAGTGGGTATGGAGGCTTTGAAGTCAGTGACCTGTCACTATACATATTAGCCCAAAAATTGTGTCAGCCATTTAGCTTCAGAGTGAGGTTCAGATCAACGAAATAGCATTATAACGCTTCTATGGGTCCAGGTTCTGTCCTTATAGAACATCGCTGTATGGAAGTTTTAGCAATATGTGAATTCTGAACAAGCTAAACCTTTCCTGCCACTTGAAGCATTACTTACAATACTCATTGCTCTTCAAGATGGAGCCTACCGTTCGTTCACACTGTACCTCAGGTACCTGCTGTTGCTATTGGTGGCTGGCCGGCTCAATGCATTGAGTCCCTGTCCAAGTCTGAAAACTGAATGGTCATATCTCTCGGAGTTGGCATGCATGTTCATAGTTCTGAACTTCTGATATGGCATAAGTGTAGGTTCCAACAACTAATTCGATGTTACAACTTACAACTAACTTAGATGGTCAGCAAATTGTTTTTTGAGCTAGAGATGGTCAGCAAATGGTTTTAGTAAATACCAGCAAACCTGGAATCCAAAAGCATGCGGTCGTTCATGACTCTTCCCCGTTCCCACCATATTGATCGTTGAACTGCAAGTCTGTGTGCTGTTTAGCTACTATCATATATAAGCCCAATAAAAAGTCTCAGCCATTTGGCTTCAAAATGGTTTATGAATAATAAAATAGCGTTACAGCACTTATATGGGTCCAGGTTTTGTCTGTTTAGAACATTGATTTATGACAACTTTAGCAACATGTCAAACCTCAACAAGCTACCTTCCCCAGGCGACTTCAAGAATTACCTATTTATTATCTTCAAGATGAAGCTTGGCGTCTGTTCACACAGTACTTCAGGTAATACCCTTATGCTGCTGTTGGTGTCAAGCAATGTAGTCCCAGTCTCAGCCTGATAACATAATAGTCACATCTCTTAGCATTGACGTGCATATTTACACTACTGATATTGTACAAGTGTAGGCTTCAACATCTACTTCCAGGTTACAACTAACTTATGTGGTCAGCAAATGGTTTTAGTGAACACCAGCAAATCTGATATCCAAGAGCATGTGTCCGTTCATTCCTCTTCCCTGTTCACACCATATTGGTCACTGGACCGCAAGTATAATGTTGTTTAGTTGCTGTTACCTACTGTCACACACTCCACAGCTGAATACTTAAACGTCCTCCTGCAAACAAGATCTCTCATCTCCACAATCCATACCTGTAAACGACAACAATGGCCCCTTTCGGTGTCTTGTTTCCAAGCCTTGTTTGGTCTCTTTACCTCTTCAGCGTCTTTGCCAGTCTACCACTAGCCATCTGCAATGAAACTGAAAATGATAGACAAGCTCTCCTTTGCTTAAAATCCCAGCTCTCAAGTCCAGCTATAGTTCTAGCTTCATGGACAAACACGTCATCAGAAGTTTGCGGCTGGCATGGAATTACCTGCAGCACACTGTCTCCTCACCGTGTGATTGCGCTGGACCTTGAATCCGAAGGCCTCTCAGGATCCATACCACCTTGCATCGCCAACCTGACCTCTCTCACAAGGCTGCAGCTCTCAAATAATAGTTTCCATGGTGAAATACCTTCTGAGCTCGGTGTCATGACCCGACTCATCAACCTCAACCTCAGCATTAACACTTTGGAAGGTACCATCCCACCTGAAATCTCTTCATGCTCGCAACTTCAAATAGTTGATCTGGGGAGCAATTCTCTCCAAGGAGAGATCCCCCCTAACCTAGGCCAATGCAAGCATCTTCAAGAGATCAACCTTAGCAACAATAATATAGAAGGGAGCATCCCTTCTTCTTTTGGAAATCTTTTTGAGCTGCAAAAGCTAGTTCTTAATAGGAACAGGCTTACCGGCAACCTACCGCCGTCTTTGGGCAGCAACCCTTCACTCACATATGTTGATCTTGCGGTGAATGCTCTAACAGGAATCATCCCGGAGTCCCTAGCAAACAGTTCATCACTCCAAGTACTTTGGCTCATGAGCAATAATCTTACCGGAGAATTACCAAAGGCTCTATTCAACACAACATCTCTTCTTGACATTTCCCTCCAGCAGAACAACTTTGTTGGTTTTATGCCTTGTGTTACTGCCACCTCTCCCCCTATTCAATACCTCGATATAAGGCATAACTATATTTCAGGAAAAATACCTTCCTCCATAGGGAACCTTTCGTCCCTCATTGATCTTCGTCTTACGGACAATAATTTATTTGGTAGCATACCAGACAGCTTAGGTCATATTCCAACACTACAGATACTGGCCATAAGTTTGAACGACTTATCAGGGCCAGTTCCACCATCTCTTTTCAACATGTCATCCCTGACATTTCTTGCCTTAGGAAACAACTCACTTGTTGGAAGCTTACCCTCCAACATTGCCTACACACTCCCGAATATTCAGGCACTAATCCTCTCAACAAACAAGTTTGATGGCCCGATCCCGGCTTCTCTTCCCAAGGCATACAACCTTGCTATGCTTTACCTGTATAACAACAGCCTAACTGGATCCATACCCTTCTTTGGCTCATTGCCAAATTTGATGGAGCTGGACTTGTCATACAACAAGCTAGACTCTGGGAACTGGGAATTTCTCTCTTCACTCTCAAACTGTACTAGGTTGACCAAACTGATAATGGCTGGGAATAATCTCCAAGGAAAATTGCCGAGTTCTATCGGTAAGCTTCCCAACAGTCTTGAGTGGTTGTGGCTTAGGGAGAACAAAATTTCTGGGCCTATACCACTAGAGATTGGCAACCTTAAGGGTCTCAGCAGTCTATACATGGATTACAATCTTATCACTGGTAATATACCACCAACAATTGGGGATTTGCACAACATGGTTTTTCTATCCTTCGCACAAAACAAACTTTCAGGGCAAATCCCGGATACAATTGGCAATCTAGTTCAGCTAAGTTCTCTGAAATTGGATGGGAATAACATCAGTGGTGGTATACCTGCAAGTATAGGCCATTGTAATCAGCTCCTGATACTTAACCTTGCTCACAACTCACTAGATGGCACTATACCAAGTAAGATCCTCCAAATTTCTTCGCTTTCTGAAGAGCTAGACTTGTCACACAATTACTTGTCCGGAGGAGTACCAGTGGAAGTAGGCAGTCTCATTAATCTGAACAAGTTTAGCATATCAAACAACAGGTTGTCAGGCAACATCCCATCCACTCTTGGTCATTGTTTGGTTCTCGAGTATCTTGAGATGCAAAGCAACTTCATGGTTGGAAGCATTCCAGAAACTTTTGCCAACTTAGTCAGCATAAAAAAGATTGATATTTCTCACAACAACTTGTCCGGAAAATTTCCAGAGTTCTTCACAACCTTGAGTAACCTGCAATATCTCAATTTATCATTCAACAATTTTGATGGAGCAGTTCCGACAGGTGGTGTTTTTGACAATGTTGGTGCAGTATCGATTGAAGGAAATGCTGATTTATGTACTACTAGCATTCCAATAGAAGGTCTACCATATTGTTCGACGCCAGTCCACAAAAAAAAGAAACACAATTCATCGTCTCTGGTTCTACTCATAGCTATTCAAACCATCCTTCTTGTTATAATAATTTTGTTGTGTGTTGCAATCATTTATTGGAGGACCCGAATGAAACAAAAAATACATTCACAAGAATTCAATGAGCACATACAGAAGATATCATATGAAGACATTGTGAGGGCAACAGATAGATTCTCTCCGGCAAACCTAATTGGATCAGGATCATTTGGAGAGATTTACAAGGGAAGTTTGAAGCCTCAAGAAGACCAAGTTGCCATCAAGATTTTCAACCTTAACGTTTATGGAGCAGACAGGAGCTTTATTGCAGAGTGTGAAGCCCTACGAAATGTCCGCCATAGAAATCTTATAAAAATCATCACTTTATGCTCTTCCGTGGATTCTACTGGGAATGATTTCAAGGCCCTAGTGTTCCAATACATGCCTAATGGGAGCCTAGAAATGTGGCTACATCCGAAAGCCCTTGAACATGGAGAAAGACGTATTTTGACTTTAAGCCAAAGGATCAAAATTGGTTTGGATGTAGCATTTGCTTTGGATTATCTTCATAACCAGTGTGCATCGCCACTAATACACTGTGACTTGAAGCCAAGCAATATCCTTCTGGATCTTGATATGGTTGCGTATGTCGCTGACTTTGGCCTGGCAAGGTTGATGTTCACTACAACGAGTACACATCAAGACCATTCGACAAATTTGGGCCGCCTAAAAGGATCCATCGGGTACATCCCACCAGGTGAGATTAATCATGTTTGCATTATGTTTGGTTATTTTTTCTATAAACTTGTAAAATACTGGAAATTCTCTAATTTGTGCTTGGAAATGCAAATGCAGAGTATGGCATGAGCGAGGGGATATCAACCAAGGGTGACGTCTACAGTTTCGGAGTGCTTCTGTTACAAATGATAACAGGGTGTAGTCCAACTGATGAAAGACTCGGGGATGGCGCAAGCCTTCATGAGTTCTTAGACGGAGCATTTCCAGACAATATTCATGAGGTTGTTGATCCAACAATGCTACAAGATGACAGCAACAAAGCCGAAGTGATGAGCAACTGTGTGGTTCCACTGGTTAGAATAGGACTCTCTTGCTCCAAAACATCTCCGAGGGAGCGGCCGGACATGGGACAAGTTTCCATAGAGATCCTACGAATCATGCATGTGGCCTCACACATGGATGTGGTCTGAAGCAAGGGTTTGGCAGGATGGTATATAGGTAGCAACAAATGTTCATGTATATTATAGAAGAACAGCAACATGTAATATCTCGTGGCTTTTCCTTTTTTTTAGTTCAGTTGCAAACAGTAGTATTTCATTTTTTCGATAAAGGGATTTTATTACTTACTAGTAAAAGTGCCCGTGCGTTGCGACGGGCTCTAGAAAAAATCAATACATACTCACAACCATGCAAAATAACGTGTATTTTTATAAATAACTATTGATACTCACAGCCATGGGAAAATGTGTATTCTTATATAAAAACTATTAAAATAGGGTTAGTTGCCCCTTAAGAAATTTATGTGACATGAGGCATGGACGATTGTGTATAAGATCGCGCTAGAACTACTTTGATAGGGAAAAATTTCCGGCTTAGATGTCCTCATGTGTTGATGTCCTCATGTAAGAAATTCAAAAGCTGTCACCACGACCATGTCTTTTGAATTGCCGGCGAGCACGACCACGACGGCGTAAACCGTCTTGAAACTGCCATGCGATTAATTCTGCAACTATTGTGGTAAGAAAACAGTAGGAGGATTACAGTGCAAGCAGTAATTCAACCCAAGAATTTTCAATCAACAATAGAACAAAGGTCACTGGTTTGCACGATCTCCAATTGGACAAGTGAGCCACTGAACTCGGCTAGAGCAAAATCTTGCACTGAAACAATGTTGGATACATGGAACTATCAAAAAAATTGTTGGTTACATATGATGGTGGCCATCTAGCACCAGAACGGTCCTAAAGATATGAAAGAGTAATTAATTACATCACCGTGAGGGCTGGGTGAATACATATACAGGTGCAGGACTGCATCGGCATCTCCCTGTAGCTTGTGCCCTTGAAATCCTTCTTCCAGTCTACGTAGAATAGAGCAGGTCATGAAGGTGCAGGGATCTCTCGTGTGCAGGAGGCCTACCACACCACACACAGTTTATGCGCACTTTGTGGCGTGCCCCGACCATGAACTGGAGCGAGACACTTATGGTTATGGAGCAGGGTGCAGTTATTCCGACTCCAATCCAACCACCGCGCGACCTCGTGTTGCTGCCGGCCACGCGCCGACGGAGCCGCCGCCGGACCTCCTCATCCCCGCCGCTTTGCCCCACGGCCAACCCCGGCATGAACGACCTCGTCGCCTCCGCCGTGCCCCACGACCAACCCCAGCATGGGCGACCTAGTCGCTGCCGCCGTGCCCAACGGCCACCCCAGGCTCGGACCTCCTCGTCTTTGCCGCCATGCCCCGCGGCCGTCTCCGGGGACGACCTCGTCGCCGCCGCTGTGCCCCACGGACACCCCGTCCCGGACCTCGTCGCTGCCCCAGGCGGCCAGGCCCCCCGGCACGCCAGCCAGCTCGTCTCCCCGCTACCGGCCAGAACGCGCTGACGACCTCCATAACTGGCGCCATGCCACCGTGCACGACTGCTAGAACTCCCAGATGCGTAACCTGCAGCGAGGCCAAGGAGACCAGGGAGCAGGTGCCGGCTTGGGGAAGAAGGGCACCGTCCCGAGCCACGGTCGCGAGCTCTCCAGCTCAAGCGCACAGCCACGGAAGTCAACTCCTCGGCCCGTCGAGCCCAGATGGGCCTAGATCTGGCCGCGCCGCCACCGCCTCAGCGACCTCCGCCAAGCGCCGCCGCTCCACCTCCAGGACTTCTGATGCATCTCTAGACCTCCACCGTGCCTCCAAACCTCCAGAACCACTCCGGCGCGTGGAGAGACCGATGGGGGGCGCCCACCTTCACCCACCGCCTTCGACGGCCTGGTCCGGACGCCACCGCCGGCGCTGGCGACGGAAGCGACCGGAGAGGAGAGTGCCGATGCCCTTTTCTTCTCTAGGTTTGGGGCCTCTGGGCGCGAGCGATCCGAGGACTCGTTGGGGTGAAGAGAGAAGGAAATAAACGAACCGGTACGATGGCAAACTGCAGTATTATGTGATTTGGTGGGAGGGTAAAACCGTCCGAGAAAAAGGTCGACGAAAATTTTGGTAGAAATCTTAGTGCCTTTATTATTAGGTATAGATATAGATATAGAAGAGTTTAAGCATTACATCCCCAATCTTAACAGTAGTATTTCATGTCAAATTCCTCTTTTTTTGACACAATGTCAAATTCCTCTCACTTTCGCCACTGAGTAGTATAATTTCTACAAGCGCAAGCAATGTCATAATCGTGAATGCCCAATCAAATCAATTTAGATGCTCTAGAAGCTGGAATTGGAATAAGATTGGAGATGAACCCTTGAATCTGAAGTTTCTGAACATGACTTGCGCACGAAAATCGTGGAGAAAACGCCACAGATCAAGAAGATAGACATGGCAGTCGCGTGTACCTGGTCGTGGCGGCGCCGCCCCTTCATCCCGAACCCCGGCGCCGCCAATTGGCCCCCTGCCGCCACTGTACGGCGCCGCTGCTCTTTTTTCTGTCGGACTGCGCCGATGGCTTCCCACGCTACGTTACAGATCGAGGCCGGGCGCCGCATCTCGGCCGAGACAGCATCGTGAGGAGATCAAAGATCAAGCAACTGTTCCTGCCAGAAGTTGGATTCGCGGCCCTGGTCTGACATTCTTCTCGCTACAACCAACAGAGTCTGATAGATTTAGGAATCACTAATATACAAATCGCAACACTCATAGGCCGTCTTTGGAACAAAGAAAATTTATAGGAATTTCAGAGGATAGGATTCCTATAGCAAATTTTTCTATAATACCGTTTGAAACAAAAGAGAGAAGTGCTCCGGTGCTTTCCGGGAAGTTTTTCTGCACGAATTTTAAAGCGCTTCGACGGTTATGATTAGGTTTACATGGGATCAAGAAGTGATCTAAGAGGAGTACTAACCATGTGAGATTAACACCCTCAATCCTCACCCCTAATCACGGCCGTTGATTTGCTTTAAAATTCGTGCAAAATATTTTTCCGGAAAGCACCGGAGCAATTCTCAACAAAAGAATAGGAATCTCAGATTTCTTTAAAATTCTTATGACATAAACTATTTCAAAAGAATTTTGGAGGAAAACAAAAATGAGGTCCCACCTCATGTTTTCATTTTCTTCATGTGTGACAGTCAAACGACACTTGGTAAAAATTCATGTAGTTTTAGTTCCTATAAAAATTTAAGAAACATGACACCTTAATTCCTCTGTTTTTTTTTATTCCTACGTTTTTACTTCGGAAAGGTGGCCTTATATTTGTCCTTGACTCCATTTCAAAAGGCCAAAAACAGAGCACACGCCATAAATAACTATACATAAAAGTTGCTCGTAAAATAACTCAAGAGAAAAGTCCATAAACTGGCAACATAGAAACCAATCCATGGTGGTAGCTTGACAGTTGCACGGTGCTGCAAATTAAAGTAAAAAATCCCCTTTACAGCAGCACGGTGGTGCAAATTACCCACCCATGAAACATGCAGGATTCAAACGAGCCATGAAACTTATGTTTGTGCTCAAAAGACATTTGAGCAACAGACTGGAATTCCCCACTTCACAGATTAACATCAAGGATGCGTTAAAGATACAAGATTATGTTACAGGCAAGTCATTGGATAGGTGGAACAAAAACAGAAATGATTCCTTTGTCTTTATCCCTACTTCAAAATCGACTTTGAATTATTTTTTTGGTAGGCGGATACAGTATTCTTCCGGAACAGGGGCGCCATGAACTGTCGGAAATTGGGTACTCAAGACGTGGTTGCTCCGCAGTGCACAGCGAAACTTGGATTACAGAAGTTCGCTACGGTATGATAGGTGGACCGGGAAGGTCGTGTCCAACATTTGAACGCCCAGGGCCCTCTGGTGTACTGCTATATGAACCAACACAATCAGGAGTTAGGTGTTTGGGATCTTCGCCCGTGAGATGGGCAATAGGCAACTCTTCATGAGGAGGAGGGCGCTTGTGACTCGAACTGTCTGGCAGAGCTGCAACGCAATGGAGGAGTAACTGTTAGCCCGAAATCAATAGCAGAAAAGGGAAATCAGCAACAGAAAAAAAGAGCCGTACGTGCAGGAAACATTTGAGCTTACCTGGAGCAGATGGAGGCTGAACGTCAGGAGCAGCCGGAGTGCAATTTCCCGGCGGTGCAAGGGCTGCAGGGGAGGAGGAGAAAGAGCTGAGCCATGGCTTCCCGCGCGACACGAGCAGCACTAGGGAGCGCATAGACGAGCGAGCAGCAAGTGCCATCCTCTCTCTACGCTGGCTATTGGCAGGGGACAAGTTGATCAGTGACCACCAGGCTTGTATGCATATTTATCTGTTTAGATTATATTAGATACATTTTTTTTTTTTGAACAAGGATTAGATACATTCCATGGAGCTACGACCCAACTACCTTATCTTTGGCCAACAACATTGAAATGCATGCGTTCATACCATGAGGATAGCTGCACTTTTGTCAACTACTCTACCACAGTAGTACCGCTGGCCACGTTACTCTGCTTCAATCAAAGTCAACTAATACATCATTATCAGACCCAGCGTCATACGTGGATTTGACATCAACGAATTGGCATGGATATCCAAAACCCGTTTTTTCAAGGGTTCTCAAACAGTCAATTTGTAGTTCTTTATACACTTTCAAAGTTCCTATTGCGAAAATTGTGTTCATACGATGGGATACGAGTACCGTCGTCATGGAGAATTTCCAGAAACTTATTCTTGAGCCAAGTTGCTCTACCATTGGTCAAGTCAATGCAGCACGGACAGAGCCATGTGCATTCTCAAGTTGCTCTGCCGCTGGTCATATCTCCCAGCTTTGTCACATTACTGGTATTGTAAGTGTAGGCTCCAAGCCCTCCAACAACTACTTCCAAGTTACAATTACTTAGGTGGTCAAGCAAATGGTATTAGTGAAGACCAGCAAATCTGGTACACAAAAGCATGCGTTCGTTCATGACTCTTCCCCGTTCCCACCATATCGACCGGTGAACCGCAAGTCCGCGTGTTATTTAGTGTTGTATGTTACCTATTGTTATACACTCTACAACTGAGTACTTAAATGTCCTCCTGCAAACAAAATTTCCCATCTCCATAATCCATACCTGTAAACGACAATAATGGCCCCTTTGGGTGTCTTGTTTCCAGGCCTTGTTTGGTCTCTTTACCTCTTTAGCATCTTCTGCATCCTGCCACTAGCCACCTGTGATGAATCTGAAAATGATAGACAAGCTCTCTTTTGCTTCAAGTCTCAGCTCTCAGGTCCAGCAGGAGTTTTAGCTTCATGGGGTAACATGTCCTTGGATGTCTGCGGCTGGCATGGCATTACCTGCAGCACCCTGTCTCCTCGCCGTGTGATTGCACTGGATCTTGAATCAGAAGGCATCTCAGGTTCCATACCACCATGCATCGCCAACTTGACATCCCTCACAAGGCTGCAGCTCTCAAATAATAGCTTCCATGGCAAAATACCTTCCGAGCTCGGTGTCCTCAGCCAGCTCAGCAATCTCAACCTCAGCATGAACACCTTGGAAGGTAACATCCCATCTGAACTCTCTGCATGTTCCCGGCTTCAAATCCTGGATTTGAGAAGGAACTTCCTCCATGGCGAGATCCCTCCTAAAGTAGGCCAATGCAAGAACCTTCAAGATATTAATCTAAGCAACAACAACATAGAAGGAAGCATCCCTTCTTCTATTGGAAATCTTCCTGAGCTGCGCATACTAGTTCTCACTAGCAACAGGCTTACCGGCGACATACCGCCATCTCTGGGCAGCACCCGTTCTCTGACATATGTCGATCTTGGGATGAATGCTCTAACAGGCGTCATCCCGGAGTCCCTAGCAAACAGTTCATCCCTACAAGTACTTAGACTCATGAGAAATAATCTTACTGGAGAACTACCAAAGGCTCTGTTCAACACAGCATCCCTCCGTAACATTTTCCTCCAACAGAACAACCTTTTTGGTTCCATGCCTTCTGTTACTGCCACCTCTCCCCCTATTCAATATCTCGATTTAAGTAATAACCATATTTCAGGAAAAATACCTTCCTCAATAGGGAACCTTTCCTCCCTCGTTGATCTTCGTCTTACGGATAATGATTTATTTAGGAGCATACCGGACAGCTTAGGTTATATTCCAACACTACGGGTACTGGCCATGAGTTTAAACAACTTATCAGGGCCGGTTCCACCATCCCTCTTCAACATGTCATCCCTGACATTTCTTTCCATAGGAAACAACTCGCTTGTTGGAAGCTTACCCTCTAGCATTGGCTACACACTCCCAAACATTCAGCAACTAATCCTCTCAACAAACAAGTTTGATGGCCCAATCCCAGCTTCTCTTACCAAAGCACACAACCTTGGTAAGCTTTACCTATATAACAACAGCCTAACTGGGCCCATACCTTTTTTTGGGTCACTGCCAAACTTGGAGGACCTTGATTTGTCATACAACAAGCTAGATGGGGGAAACTGGGGATTTATCTCTTCACTCGCAAATTGTACTAGGCTGACTAAACTGATATTGGTTGGGAATAATCTCCAAGGGAATTTACCAAGTTCCATCGGCAAGCTTTCCGATAGTCTTGAACGGTTATGGCTAAGGGTAAACAAAATTTCTGGGCCTATACCACTAGAAATTGGCAATCTTAAGAGCCTCAGCAGTCTATACTTGGATTACAATCTCATCACAGGTAATATACCACCAACAATTGGGAATTTGCGCAACATGGTGTTTCTATCCTTAGCACATAACAGACTTTCAGGGAAAATCCCGGATACTATTGGCAATCTAGTTCAGCTAAGTTCTCTAGAATTGGATGGGAACAACATTAGTGGTAGTATACCTGCAAGTATAGGACGTTGTAATCAACTCAAAATACTGAACCTTGCTCACAACTCACTAGATGGCAGTATACCAAGTAAAATCTTCCAAATTTCTTCGCTTTCTCAAGAGTTGGACTTGTCGTACAATTACTTGTCTGGAGGAGTGCCAGTGGAAGTGGGCAGTCTCATTAATCTGAACAAATTCAGCATGTCAAATAACAGGTTGTCTGGCACAATCCCATCCACTCTTGGTCAGTGTGTGGTTCTAGAGTATCTTGAGATGCAAAGCAACTTCCTTGTCGGAAGCATTCCAGAAACTTTTGCCAACTTAGTCAGCATAAAACAGATTGATATTTCTCACAACAACTTGTCCAGAAAAATTCCAGAGTTCTTCTCCTCTTTGAGTACCCTGCGAGATCTCAATTTATCCTTCAACAATTTTGATGGGGCAGTTCCGAGTGGTGGTCTTTTTGACAATGCTAGTGCAGTATCAGTTGAAGGAAATGATGATTTGTGTACTACTAGCATTTCAATAGAAGGTCTACCATTTTGTTCCACACCAGTTGGCATGAAAAAGAAACACAACTCACTGGGTCTGATCTTACTGATAGTAATTCCAACATTTGTTCTTGTTATAACAATTTTGTTATGGTTTGCAATAATTTATTGGAGGAAAGGAATGCAAGAAAAAATACATTCGCAAGAATGCAACAGCCATGTAAAGAAGATATCATATGAAGACGTTGTGAGGGCAACAGATAAGTTCTCTTCCGCAAATCAAATTGGATCGGGATCATTTGGAGTTGTTTATAAGGGCAGTTTGAAGCCTCAGGATGATCAAGTTGCCATCAAGATATTCAACCTTAACATTTATGGAGCAGATAGGAGCTTTATTGCAGAATGTGAAGCCCTAAGAAATGTCCGTCACCGAAATCTTGTAAAAATCATCACTTCATGCTCTTCTGTGGATTCTACTGGGAAAGATTTCAAGGCCCTATTGTTCCAATACATGCCGAATGGGAACCTAGAAATGTGGCTAGAGCCAAAAGCCCTTGAAAATGGTGAAAGGCGTATTTTGACTTTAGGCCAAAGGATCAAAATTGGTTTGGATGTAGCATTTGCTTTGGATTATCTTCATAACCAGTGTGCATCTCCACTGATACACTGTGACTTGAAGCCAAGCAATATTCTTTTGGATCTTGACATGACTGCATATGTAACTGATTTTGGCCTGGCAAGGTTTATGTTGAGTACACCAAATCCACATCAAGACCATTCAGCAAGTTTGGCTTGCCTAAAAGGATCTATCGGGTACATCCCACCGGGTAAGATTAAGCATATGCTCACTATATTGGTTATGTTTTCTTTTTAGAAACTTGTAAAACTACTGCAGATTGTTAATTGTGTCTGTAAATGTAATTGCAGAGTATGGCATGAGCAAAGAGATATCAACCAAGGGTGACGTCTACAGTTTTGGAGTGCTTTTGTTACAAATGATAACAGGGTGTCGTCCGACCGACGAAAAATTCAATGATGGTTCGAACCTCCGTGAATTTGTTGATAGAGCATTTCCAGATATAGATAGTATTCATGAGGTTGTTGATCCAACAATCCAACAAGATGACGGCAATACAAGTGAAGTCACGAGTAACTGTGTCATTCCGCTGGTTAGAATAGGCCTCTCTTGCTCCAAAACATCTCCCTGTGAGAGGCCGGACATGGGACAAGTTTCCACAGAGATCCTTAGAATCATGCATGTGGCCTCACACATGGGTGTGGTATGAAGCAAGGATTTGGCAGGATGGTAGGTAGCAACACAAGTTCATGTATACAGAAGAAGAATAAAATGTAATATCACGTGGCTCTTTCTTTTTGAATTCAAGTATTGCATGTCAGTTCTCGTTACTTTTACAAGTGAGTAGTAATTTCTAGAAGCACAATCCTAGTAAAACAAGCTATCCATCGGTGCCCAATCAAATCACGTTAGATATTTTTGAAGCTGGACTTGGAATAAGATTAGGGATGAGCCCTCGAATCTGAAGATTTGTTGCTCTATGCGTGCATGTATGAATTATCCCCTGCCCTGGCTGTCCAACAGATACATGCATATTTGTACCTCCTCATTTGTATTATAACTAGCACAAGTTTATAACCGCATATAAAAAATCCAAGCTTGCAGCCACTTCATATTAAAGAAAAATAACCTCTCTAGATAGCATTCACACTAATTAGTTTCGTCACCATGTCATTCCAAATTGTCAAATCCTTATGACAGTATTGACTCGAGAGATTTGGTACAAGCACAGCAGGTCAACATGTAGTAAGGAGGGTCCCTTCTCAACATGCTACTTTTCCGAAATTAGGCTTAGGAGACTGAAAAGTAAATCGAAGTCAGTGCTGTTAATTGACAACGCCACGACGTTTCCTTGATGAAAACGGTAAATTTGTATCCAACGCAAAATAGAAAAAACAATAAAATATCACACTGATTTTTTTCTGCCATTCAATATTTGCATGCCCCCTGGTTATCTAGCCTGGACAGCGACAAGCTCAAATTCTAAGTTTGGTCTTATAAAGTACATGTACATAATACCTCAATTTCTTGAGTTGCTCCATCCTTTCTTGTATGCCATATGGGTCGACAACATATTCAGCCACAAATTTCTGCACAATCTTTACAGCCTCAGAAATCAACGGTGGCATTTCCTGGTGCATGGCAGAATATGTCAAGACTTCATCATGAGCCGAATTAATTAGACATGAGAAATTATGCTGGTGAACTACACCCAGTATCAGCAGATCATAATCCACTTGCATTTCAATCAGACGTCAATAAAATTTCTGTCTATCAGTCATAACTTATCATGTTCACATGGATATTGTCAGCAAGCCTGTCCACAAAAACATCCATTAAGCTCTCTAGTATACGACAATTTTTAAAGGTACAGACTGGCATTTTATTTATAATGTTAATCACCGGCCAATATTACTGAGTTATGTAACGAAAAAAAAATTGCATGAAAATAGACACCACTATCACTCTATGATTTATGTGTCCCCTAACATTCCAGCCCAAACTCATACTGAAAGATAAATATGTGACCGTAAATTGTTTTGTCGGCTAAAGAACAAATTCTGAATGTACCACTAATCCAGACAAATTTCTAAACCTTATATAGCTGAAAAGGGAATAGTGTTTCACACGGAACTTAGATGACATGATAATCATTATGTATCACATTTGAAAAAGAATAACAAACTATGAACAAAAATATCAGGACAGTTTTAAACTGGCTATGGCCAAGAGACAAGTAGTGTTATATTAATATCATAAAAGGATTTACTTCATCAGATCACCAAGAAAGGTTTTTAGTTGTTGTTGTGCATAATTACAGTCAACTGTTCAAAGTAAGCAGCACTGCCAGAGAAAGGTACCTGCACATTGCAACTGTGACTGTATATGACGTGTAAGAGACTAAATTCAAATGGAAGGAACGATTCCCGATCAATCTTACATGGATTAAAATTGATTTTTTTAAAAGGATGGATTAAAATTGATGAGCTTTTTAAGCTGGCAATTGCCAAAAAAGGAGCATAATTAGCTCACTGAATCAACAGAAAGTTGCTCTTCTCAAAAGAAATTCTCCAACTAACACTATGTTAACCAAGAAGGCATAAAACAATAGTGATAAGGATTTGCACATTGTCACTTGCCTTGCAAACTACACCTCACAAACAAGCAATTTGTAGTGTTTGGTGTTCATGCATACAAATTATAATGGTAAAGGTTCTAACATTGTCATCATGCAACTCACAAATAGAAATTTGCAGTATTGCATGTTCATTTATCAAAATTGTGTAGGATGTACCCAAAGAGCTCCTTGATTAAGAACAAATTTCGAATAAGCTTCCTAGATACAGAGGGTTAATCAAACAATATGTTTGTTGCCTTGAAATATTATCATTTAACAATAGGAACAAAAACTGTTAGCTTAACATTGTGCAGTGCAAGAAAACAACTAAAAACACTGCCTTAGCTACGTAAAATAAAGAAGAACGTGAAAGAAAACGTTGACTAAGGGGGGAGAGTCCCTCCCTTAGCTGTCCGTTGTTAGAAAGGATGTGACCTCTCCACAATTTAACGTGGATTAAACCAAACCCCAGCGGAGTCCGCTGCCTCACTGGGCACAGATTCGAACGCGGGTGGGCTGGCTGCGCACTCGCTGCCTTTGCCACTGAGCCAGCTCAGTTCACTGTTATTTTTATTCAGTATGAAAAAATCAGAACTGAAGATAGAGCACTCTCTGTTATAATGCAACTGAATTAACTCAACAGTACAGGACAGGTAGTAAATACAAAAAAGCGAAAAAGAATATGTAATTTTTATTTTTCCTTGAATCTACTACCACATTAGCCAATCTGAAGTAAAGTGAATCTAGTCTAGCTTCATTTACCGCAGGTGCCCATCTCTGTACGAAAAAGGGAGGTGGACCTTCCATTTTATCACCGAACCCATAACCATGCATTTTCTGCATTAACACAGAGTAACATCAAATGGCGAGATGCCAATTGCACCGAGCAGCAACGACATATATCAAGCTACATAAGACGAAGATCAGCAGGACTAAAAGGTACCATGTTATTGACAAAGAAGAAGAGGTCATTGTCTTCGCTGCTCTTCGACACACTACCACTTAGAAAGAAAAGATCAAGCATTTCATGCCTGAATGTATCATCCATCTCCGCATCTGATGGATCGTCTTCAGACAGTCCACCCAATCAAGTGTGAATGTTTCTTCAACAGGCTAAGCAATTCGGCCCTGAAAGCAGAAATATGTGCACGATAGCAGATTGTATACGGTCCAAAGTCCAAACCATACTGAAACATTCAGCAAAACGCACAAGTGTGACCCCGATATAGAAACTGGATCATGCGCATAATAGCTAGCATATGATGCAACCATATTTGACAATACGACTGAAGTACATAACAATGAACATACCTATGCTGAGTTCAAATTCGAAATCATAAACCTTAATTAGTCAACTTTTACCTCTTTGTGGGCAGTTTGCCCCATCGGAATTTGCTTCTGTGGTCGAACTTGTGCCTTGTAAAGCTATAAACTGAAGACCGCAATTTATCTTTGTTTTTGACATTTATCTTGGCCAGATAACCCAGGCTAAAACCAAGCCACTCGAGTTGATTGTAAGCCTAGTTGGGTGTGGGAGCTCAAGGTTCCACTGCATCCAAGAGGGGAGAACAAACAGACAGACAGCAACCTGAGATGGCACATACCTTGAGGCCTTGAGGGCAATGTATGGCCGTCGCCGCCGCCGAAGACAGTAGTCAGTAGGCGATCTCGAGGAGGAGGTGGAAGGCGGCGCCGCCGATGCATGACTGGTAAGGGGATCAAGAGGTAGGAAGCAACCGTGGCGTACCGCAGCGCGCAGCGTGTGGGTCGCTCCTCAGCACACGCCGGCCTAGGAAGGGAACACGAAAATCTCCCGAACAAGCTAGAGCGGGATTGAGACCCCAAGCCTTCGCCCAACCCAATCCGAGGTAGATAGTTGCGCCGCCCCTTCATCCCGAACGCCGGCGCCGCCAGTTGGGCCCTTGCCCCCGTACGGCCATCTATCCTCGCAAGCCACCGTACGGCGCCGCTGCTCTTTTCTCTCGGACTGCGCCGCTGCCTTTCCCCCCTACAGGCCGCGTCTCGGCAGAGGACACCAGCATCGTGAGGAAATCAAAGATCTACTGTCGCATTAATTGTTCCTGTCAGAAGTCGGATTCGCCGCCGGGTTGCAAACGGTTCGCTATGCTGGCACGGTGGCACCTTCCTTTTCTCGGCTAATCACGGTGAGTAATCCGCACCTGGCGTGGTATAAAAATCAAATTTTTTTGGAGTAGTGCTCTTAAGCAAGCAGCGGCATCATTTGTTTCGAGCTAAGCTTCGGTTATGTCAGATTACGGCTGCGCTTAATAGGCCTAGTGCCTAGCAGCTACGGCGAGCCACCGGCCGCGTTCGGGAGAGATCGACGGGCACAAGTCCGCGTCCACCTCCAGCTCCGGCGCAAGATCGCCATATATACCTACCAGCCGCCACGCCGAGAGCTAAGGGCGATCTGAGCCAAGTAGCAGCAGCTAGCAGAGGAAGAAGAAGAAGCACGCGCCAGTGCCAGCCAGCAATGCCGCCCAGCAAGATCGCCATGAGGCTGATGGAGAACGCGAGGGCGCGCGCCACGACGTACGCCAAGAGGTGCAAGGGGCTCCAGAAGAAGGCGTCCGAGCTGGCCGTGCTCTGTGACGTCCCCGTCGCGCTCGTCTGCGCCCCGGCCGCCGGTGACGGGGCTCCGCTGCTGGTGTGGGAGTCGAAGGAGGGTGTCCTCGACAGGTACCGCGCCGCCGCCGTCCCAGCGGAGGCACGCGCGCGGCACACGCACCGGAGCTACCTCGAGGCCGAGCTGGGCAAGGAGAAGGCGAAGCTCGCCAGGGTGCGGCCCGCAGCGCTGCCCGACTGGGACCCGGCGCTCAACGACATGACGCAGGACGAGGCGCGGGAGGTGCTCCGGTCCATCGACGCCGCGCTGCGCGCCGCGGGTGACAGGATGGCGGCTCTGGGCTTGCCCGCCGACTGCCGGCTCGAGCTCCAGCAGCAGCAGGTCGCGGTCTCGCCGGATGATGGTTCTTCTGACAGCGCATCCTCTGGCCTCCTCGCGCCGCAGCTTCTCGGGCTGGGGGATGTGGGCACCGCCGGCTTCCAGCCACAGCTGATGCCGTACAACAACGACGGGAGCAACGACCACATCCGCCTACTCGAGCTCGAGCAATTCCTGATGCAACCGGAGTACGGCCTCGAGTGCGGCGGCGGCGGCGGGAGCTACGACATGGCCGCCTTTGACGAGACGCAGGCGCCGGGCGGCTACGGGGACAATGCCGATTGCGCCTGGCCCGATCTGACCATGTGCTACGCCGCCGACGAGTCGTGGGACGCGGTCATGCCAGTTGGGTACGACCCTGACTTCACCAACGCCGGTTTGGCGCCTGAGCAGTACTCCGCTCAGAACTTCGCTGGCGTTGACACAGCACCGCTCGAATACCCCATGTGCATGCAGGAGAACTTCGCTTACCCAAACATGGACAACAGCTACATGGCGCATTGGCAAGCCGAGGGGTTCCAGCGCTCCGACACCAGCACCGGCCATTATCAGTATCAGTGGTCGGATCCCGGGACATGCAGCTCCGACCAAGCTTTCCATTATCAGTATCAGTATTAGTATGAGAGCCATAGGAGTTGTCACAATAGGAAGAAAGTTTTTGTTAGTAGGGGACACGAGGACTTGATTCGTTTTCGTAGCTAGACTAGAAATGCCTTATTTTTCGGAAAACGCTTCCTTACGACCGAGTGTAGCTACAGTCGGTTCGTGTGCGCGCTCGCCGCAGACTCAGCCCACGGTTGCGCTCGTCTTGCTCCGCCTGCGCTTGCATCCGCCCGCGCTTGCTCCGGCGAATCGATGGCGAAGCTCCCCGGCCTCCGCCGCCCTGCTTCCCGGTCGTCGCCGCTGCGGCGAAGCTCCCCCGCGCCGGCCTCCGCTTCCCTCCGCATCGGCCACCGCATCCCGCGCCGCCGCCTGCCAACGACCTCCTCTTCCGCAGCCGGCCGCCGCCGGCGACACCCCGTCGAGCTCCTATCGTCGGGCCTCCTCCTGCCATGGCGGCTCCTAGAGCCCCTCCTCTAGCCATGGCCTCCCACCTCGTTGTGGTGGTAGGTTGTGGGCTGTGGCCCCCGAGATCCTCTCCGACGGCCACGAATCCATAGAGATCTCGCTCATTCGGACCTCCATCGTGGCTGATTTTTTGTCGGGAGCTCGAATCGCTCATGGGCGATGCCTTCATGCCCGACGGTGAAGGTTAGCATTTTTTGGGATTTTTTTGATGTTGCATGTAGTTTGCATTTTGGCTACATGGGTGCATCATTTTTGTGTTGTTGATCTCGCATGCGATTTGTGATTTTGCTACATGTGTGACTCGTTTTTGTCGTGCAAGCAGTGAAAAATTGCTACACTGATTTCAGTGTACATTCTCACGTTTTGCTACTGCCACGAACTAAATTGGAATTTGTTGGATATGTTGTTGGTTTTTGCTACATGACCCTGTTTAAATTGCTACATCATTATTTGCTACATGATCGGGGAATTTTACGCATCTTGAATTTTTGCTACACACGGTGCTACATGCGACGCAAAAAATGTTGTGTTTTACTTCTTCTTGCTACATTATGACATTATCGATGTAACATTTTTCTATTTTTCTTTGCTACATAGCGATGTTACATACACATACACATACACAAAGTGCTACGCGCAAAACGTTTTTGTTACATAGATCGGACGCGCGGAATCGATTCACTTAAGTTGATCGGACGGTGTGGAGGGCGACTGTAGCCAGCCTGGCTACAGCCGGCTGACGCGTAGCATTTGCCTTATTTTTCACGCATCTGATGTTAAGACTTCTGTAGGCTGAATTGATTTATCTGTATTATTACATCCATGAATTTGTCCAGGATTTTCATACCATGAATTGTTATGGAATTTTCACAAAGAGGATATAAGCTCCTTTGACACACAGAATTCGTGCTCATAAATCATACTCCAGAGTCCAGAGTAGAATTTGGAATACATCTGCTCAGTCTACCGACTGATTTAGGAACACCTTATATCTTTGTCCTTTATTCCCTTCAAAGGCCTTTCAGGACAACTAATAAAAAAAGAGGCCTTTCAGGAGGGCAGCCAAAAACAGAGCATAAACCACAACTAACTCCATAGAACTTAATCGTAAAATAGAAGTCAAGCGATAGTGGTAGCCTGACAGTAGCACGGTGCTGCAAATTACCAAGCCATGAAACTAATTTTTTGTGTGCAGTAAACATTTTAGCAACAACCTGGAATTTGCTGCTGTACATATTAACATCTAGGATCCATTAAAGATACACAGATAACATTACAGGCAAGTTATTGGATGGATGGAACAAAAAAACATGAAGAAAGCGTATAAACAGGTTTCGATCTGATGTGGAAAAAGATGAAACAGTTCAGAAATGAACTGGCTTGCACTGCGAAGCGACCGCCTCGGAGGGACAATAAGGGCACTTGAAAGTTTTGGAGCTGCTCTTTGATAGCTTCGTGATCGATTGCTTTGACACAGCATGTCCACAGGGCATCAGCATTGGAGGGTTCTCATCGCTTGACTGCTCTCTGAGCACCGGGCATACAAAGACAGAGTGGTACTGGAACTCTGATCCAATGTCTATAGGGACTGGAAGCTGTTTCATGGCCTGCCACCCCTCCTTTTTGGTAGCCATTACCATGGTTAGCTTCAACAAGGTTGGTAGTCCTTCGAAACCAGCTGATATAGCTACATTAAGCGGGCCATCACTGGAATGACCCAAGATGCTGCAGAACTGATGGATTATCTCCTCGGATAGCTTCTCCCAATGTGTCGATGACACGAACTCGGCATATGGGGACTGATCAAGTCGGTCAGCCCAGATAAAGCAAGCCATCAGCTTCTGGAACTCTGCCTGGTGCACGGGGGCAAAGGGCACCAGGTGAGTCCTTGCATATTGTAAAGCCTCATCTCATGTGAAACAAAAATATTGTAAAGCCTCATCTCATCGAGAGTGGATAGGATGAACCCGTGTACATGTGCTCCCTTTTTTTGAAATGCAAAATAAAAGTCAAAAGCATCTTCAAAAATGTGAAACAAAAATTTCATGTACATGACTTACAAAACATGTACCCCGTGCATGAATTTCGTGCCGAAAATATTATTTATTTTCTCTCGGTAAAAAAGAGAAAATTTATGTGCTATATAGCAGTATATATGTGACGTATTTTTGTCTTTTTTACACGGGCCAACTGAAAAATCATTTTTCTGCAAAACTTGCGACACATACCTGATACATGCGAGATCTACGTGCGCGTATTTTTTACATACATTTTTTACATTTGGAAAATACTTTTTCCAGCCGGGTGCACATGCACCCGGGAGCACCAGCGCATTTTCCCTCATCTCTACTTCTTTTAGGAAGTATCTCAACAAACTAAAGAGAATGGAGCTTCAACTCAAGCATTGAGCTATTCTTCAACAGCTGATCATGGTTCTTGGCAGCCCAACTAAGTGCAGACACAAGGTTCCTTGCTTGCATCGCTTCAAGCATTCCATACATCTCTTGAAAGGGTAATTTGAGGTAAGTCTCATTTGATTCACCACACTCTTGGACAAAGGAGTCTCCGAGATCAAAGAGGCCCTGGCGGTAGAAATGATTGGCTATTATGTTATCTATTGTAGAGGCCTCAAAATCCACATTTCTATATGCCTTTGATATATCTGGATTAAAAGACTTCTCGAGGAGCTTGAGATATTTGCTCAGAGCAACATTCAATTCCTTTTGACAGCCTTCAAGTTGGTTCAATGGCGCCATTTCGCTCAGCTTGGCCTTCAGTTCAGTAAGGATGTAGGAATAGTCACAACTGTCCATGGAGGAATCTGTATTAATCATCTGCATCTTCGATATTGCCTGCATAGCTTCATTCACTATCTGATCAATTGCTTCCTGAACTTTCGTAGATGACAAGGCACGTTTTTCAACAACTCGGGCAAATGCCTCTCTTAGACTGTCAATCTCCATTGTAGCGGTGGGCAATCTTTTTGGGCTGCAGTGTGGCAGCAGTGCGGCGGGGGCTGTCTAGTGCTCGTTTTGATGGCATTCTAGTTGGTAGCGTTTTATTTTCTGCTTGTTGCTGGATGATGAAACTTGCCTCTGGCATGATGTTCTGTGCGCGGTTTCATTCTGAGTAATGCAGCCGGGGAGAGGCTCCCTGTTTTTCTAAAAAAACGCGAGAACAAATCCAGATGTAGATACTGTCGATATCTATAAGCACGCAAAATTTCAACTCAAACTTCGTTGTATTCTGGGCTGAAGGAAAAAGATAAATCGGGCAAATTTTTAATTTTTGAAACTGTTAACTGTTTACCGCCCAGATTTACCCATTTGTCATTTTTGCCCAGAACACAATACAACAAATTTTGAGTTGCAAATTTGCACGCTTGTATATCTTGAAATTATCTACATCTGATTTTTTTCGTGATTTTTGGAAACTAAAATTGATTTTTTCAAATGACGAGCTCCAGTCTAGCGAACGTGGGCGGCAGCGGCAGGTCGTTGCCTCGTCGGAGCAGTGTCTGGCAGCAGGAGCTCGGGGATGTGGTCGTCCGCAGAAAATCGGAGCGGTGATCGCCGGTAGCCGCAGCTTCAGCTGGCTCCCGGACAGGCGAATAGCCGGCAGCTCTTCCTCCGTGCCTCCCGCCGCCAATTCTGCGCCACGGGAAGCTTCTCCGGCCGGGAATGCTCACATGCCGTTACCGGCTAAGTTGGCCTTCGATGAGTATCTTGTGGGTGGCTGGCGTGGATACAGGATGGAAGAGGACCGACTGGTGCTGGAGGAGCCACGTGGCGGCGCCGACGAGCCGGAGTCTTGCTAGCTAGTCTAGGGTTCATTGGCGCAGAGAATCGAGGCTTCCGCCGTTCTGCGTCGAGGATTACCTCTCGCTCTTTGCACATGGGCATTTGCGCGAGGACCATGGGGAAGTAGTCGGCGCCAACCTCAACGTCGTCCTTGTCGGCGGCGAGAGGCACGGGCTTGATGCCCCAGAGCTTGATCCAGAGGCAGCCAAGGCAGAAGACGAGGCGGTCGACGCTCTGGATCATGAAGAGCACGACACAGGGGTTGGTGAGGAACTGCAGTGGCGGCGCGAGATACTGGAGGCGGACGCGCATCCAGTAGGAGAACCCATCTCCGGCTTGTTTGGCAAAGCTATGGGAAGAGGAATGGGAGTTCACGTCTCTTCCCCATCCGACGTCTCAATTACCAGGGTCCCCCAGGTAATACATTAGTGGGAGTTTAACACGCGAATTCCCTCCCCTCTTCCCTCCTTAATTCCCATTCCTTCAAACCAATCAATGAATTAAAAGTCTTAGTAACCTTAACTCCCATTCCCTATCTCTAATTCCCTCCAACCAAACACGCTGTGGTGGTAGGCGGGTCACTGCCTCGCTGAGTTTCCAGGAGTTGGACGTGCTGCGTCGGATGCGCAACGGACGGTTCAAAAGCATTTACGTCCCTCTGCCCTCGTTCTAGGCAGAGGACAAGTTGATCGGTGATGGGAGGATGACTACCCCTTGGCTTGTATGTATATCTATTATATGCTAAAAAGTAAAATGAGGTTGTTAAATAGAGCCACCATGTTAATCCACATCATCTAAATTAATTATGACAGTTAGATCTAAAATATACGGTTAAGATTTAAATAAATAAATAGATGCGCCTAAACGTATAAGCCCACTTGACACGTTCGAGAAAGTATTTATTAGAAAATAACCGAACTCCGGTGCAGCCTGTACAAGAAAAAAAAAGTAGATTGTGAAAAAAAAACAGAGTTAGCGTGATTTAAGCGTAGCCTTCTAGGACTCTAGCTGCGTCCAATAAGAGATAGGGTACGCGCACCAGCCGTACATCATCAGCAAACAGGTTCATACGATTCATTCCCTGCATGCAACTTGGCCTGATCGGTAAGAAAAATACTTCGGTCACATACACAACGCAAGAGGCTAGAGCAAGACACTGGTACATGTCTATCTTTGTTTTTGTCCATCGATTTATTTTGCATGGTTCGGTGCACACCATGTGATTTCTAGATATTTGTGTCATTGGCTAATCTTTCTCCCTATGATGTATAGTACATGGCAAGAAATTGGGCATGGTGTTTTGACTCGCAATTGCACCCGATATAAAAAGATAACTTACATGAATTAAAAAAACAATTTTTTTGGATGTACATCCAAACTTTATATGTTCGTGCAAAAAGTTCACGAAATAATGAAATTTTTTGTGCGATGTGTAAAGGACAAAAAAATGTCTCGGGTATAGTTAAACGACGGTTTGTATTTTTTTTACAGCTTAAAATATGGTTTTTGGATAGTGCGTGCATGTACACCTATGAGTCAAAAAAGATTTTCCTAAGAAATTGAACTATTGAATGTGTGTGTATTTCAGTGCAACTATAGTTATGTGACAAGACGAATAATTATTTGGTGTCTTGATCTTATAAATATTGGCAAAACTTTGAACACAAAAGTTATGGTTTTAAATCGAAAGTGCATAATCAAAACAATTTTTATGCCCTTAATGGAGGGTGTAAAATTGTACATTTTTGTAGGTTTTCAAAATATAATACAACTTAATTAGCTGCTTAAAGTGGATTTTAATTAGAAACGTTTTGAAATTAAACTGGAAATTTGGAAAATCGGAGGGATTGCAATTTCTGAGAGGAAATGAAGGTATTTGTGGTGTTGGGTGTGTATAAGGATCCATTTGAATTAATAAATGTACTAAGATATAAATACACGGACTTTAGTTGTATCCATCCATAAAGTTGTAGTTTTACATGCTGGCACAAAAATAAGCTGTAAAAACTAATATTATTTTTTCGATGGTATTGTTCGACCTTTCAACAATGAGTTCTTCATAGCTTGAAGTGCTAGACGGAGATAATATGTTACATTTTAATTGACTTCTCATTTATTCTTTTTGTAGTTTACAACAATAATCTTATATATTCGATGGAAGGATCAAAATATATGCATACTTTTTTTAGAATAGTTGCGGCTGATGGTTATGTCCCATTAAAGGTAGGCTTCAGTTTGATCTGTTTTGAATTAAAAAGTTACTTTACTTTGTACATATATGGAACTCTTAAGACAATTTGAACTGGCAAATTATGAAATTATTAATTCGATCAATATACAAACATGAGCACTCACATGTATATTCCTAAAAGTCCGACAAAAGGAACTTATATTTACTTCAAATTTCATACATGGCATGAACTTCATGTTGGATTAATATAGTAACTAAAACGAGATAATTGGTGGCTTCTAGATAAATTGATAGTATTGGCATGGACCGCTTAAAGCTAGAGCTAGAGCGAACGGGTTAGGATATTTTGATGTCACTAGAAAATTTACAAACTCCAATGTTAATTTGCAATGGTTCAATTGGACTATTGTAAGTGTTTTCAAAACTCGGATTCCTAAATTACTGAGAAATAGTAAGACCTCTAAAACGTTCACGGAATGACCTTTCAATATTACAGCCAATCTTTCAAAACATACGGTCCGGCATAATACAT
Organism: Poa annua; assembly: GCA_026929855.1. Classification (NCBI taxonomy): domain Eukaryota; kingdom Viridiplantae; phylum Streptophyta; class Magnoliopsida; order Poales; family Poaceae; genus Poa; species Poa annua. The sequence continues at coordinate 93,857,683 of CM049437.1, forward strand.
CACTACATTTTATAAAACACACCATGATCAACTTTTATAAATGTACAAACCAACTTCTAAACTAATATAGCTGGCATATAAAATGATATATTTATTATAATACTGATGGTTACTATGGAAATATTTAATTCTTAATAGAGTAGTATAAGTTGGCACTTTCAGAAATTAAAAATCATACATCACGGAGCATGTGTACACACCGTATGGATAACTGTATTTTTGTCAACTACTCAGTGCTCCAGACCTCCAGTGTCCAGGCTTCTCCGGTTCAGTCAACTCTCACTGTGTCTCCTTGAAAAAACTACTCCGCCACTTGTATATACGGGTTCTGAATAACGAATGAACATGGCCGCAAACCGTTTTCCAAGTTTGAACCAGCAGGAAATAATTTAAGGACTGAAAGGATTACGCAAGCCGGGTTCACCAAAGGATTTCATAAAATACAAGATGATGCAAGCCGGGTACTATCTTCACTGTTTCAACTTTCAATATTACTATGGCGAGATGTGTTTTCAAACCAAGTGAGTACCATCATCTTTTTTTTTGAACTGAACAGCAGGAGCTCTGCTTTTATTGACATTTAAGGAGAGGGGAACAGAAAGCCTCAAGGAGGCGTAAACAACTCACACGCTAAGTGAAAGCCAACAAAAGGCGAACACAACACACATGAAAAGAAAAAACAAACAGCCGCAGCACAATTAGCCCGGCGCCTCTTTAGCTAGATTTAACAAATCTAAATCAGCTTTGACCAGGCCTGCAACAACGTTGGCTGGCTTCGCGTCATCGTCAAAAATCCGCCTTCCTCTTTCTTTCCAAATGTGCCAAATGACATACACAGCCATGGAGATTTCTGTTTTCTTGTGCTCATCCAAATTACCCCGGCGAGCTGCGTCCCACCAAAACGTCAGGTCATGATGGTTTGCGGCCATTTGAACAGCCCCAGGGTACTTGTCGCTAAAGGAGAACCACACCTCCTTTGCATAGGGGCAGGCTAGCGCCAGGTGTGAGGCGGTCTCGAACACCTGATCGCAGAGGCAGCAAAGGTCGTCATGGGGGAGGCCTCTCGCACGCAGCCGCTCGGCAGTCCAATTTCTGTTTTGGAGTGCCAGCCAGAAGTAGAACTTAACTTTCCCTTCGGCTCTAATCTTCCAGACTTGCTCTAGCTCAGGCTGCCTTATTCTTCCAAGGAATTGCACAGCATATGCCGATCTTGCTGAATATTGCCCATCAGCCGTGATGGTCCAAGAGATGGTGTCTCTAGTGCCAGAAAGATGAATGTCCTGCAGACAAACCCAAAGCGCGATGAACTGATCAAGCTGATCTTCAGTGCACATTCGCTGCAAACCCCGCATCCATCTCCCCTGCGACAAAGCGTCTTTAACATTCAGGTTTTTCCTTCTGGCCAGAGCGAAACAGAGAGGTACCATCATCATGGAGAACTTCGAGAAGTTCATTCTTGAGCCAAATTGCTCTGCCATACTTCCACTGGACAAGTCAATGGAAGCACCAACGAAGGGATTAAAAGCAATGTAGATTCGCATCATTAATCTTCTCTCAAATCGAGTTAAACATTTCAGAAGGTAATACTGGACACGTCTGGGATTTAAAGCTCGAACCTGAACATGAAATCAACTGAGAAAACTTCTCTAAACGAAGAAAAGGACACCATTAATTTATTCACTAGTACAGATTAGACAATCACACGCCATCAATTTATTCCATCGCACAAGGTTTACAGAACCATCACCACACGGGGTGGTCGATTGAGTGTGCCATCTCACACGGTTTACAAATCGTGTGTGATTTGTATACCTTGTGACCTGAAGCGCCGAGACCCATGACTTGAACAGCTGCGCATGGTGAAGGCTCGACGATTACAGCTTTAATTTGGCTACGGCTTAACTGGATGTACTCGTGGTGGTGGACCAGGAAGACCGTGCCAGTTTTCTTCATGACCTCCGATGGGAAATCTGTTTCCAGTATTTTCAGGAGCTGGCTGATCTGAGTTCTCCGGAGTGGACGGTGAAGGCGTGTCGATAGGTGGATCAGCAAGCTGGTATCCAACACCTTCGTCGTTTCTCTGCTCAGGATCTGGCATGAGAATAATATAGCGACTGTTAGCGGGAATGGGAAGAGGAAATGGAGACCCGCACGTGCGTGCAGGAACATTTGAGCTACCTGGAGCTGGAGCGGATGGAGGCTGAACGGCAGGAGCGGCCGGAGCAGGCGGAACGGCAGCGCAGGAGGAGGACGAGAAGAAAGAGCTCAGCCGTGGCTTCCCATGCGACATGAGCAGCACCAGGGAGCGCAGAGACGATGGTGGAGCAAGTGCCATCCTCTCTCTGAGCAAGTTGATCGGTGATGAGATGACTGCCTCCTGGCTTGCGCATGTATATTTATGTGCTTAGATATGATAGCTGAACTCACGGAGCTAAGATCAAATTACTCTTGGTCTTTGCCGATGACTTTGGAATGCCTGTGTACGCACCATGTGGGCTACTGCATTTTATTTAACTGCTCTGTCAGAGCGCCATTTTTCCGGTCTTCTCTGATTCAGACTAGTCACAATGGGAGTATCATACACTAGTATGACACTATGACACTATGACACTAGTATATAATATTATTTATACAATGCATAGTAACATATGGGTGGTATCGTATGACACAACATTTATTAGGTGCTAGACTCATATCGTATTGAAATCCGTTATGTTACGGTATATAGCTATGATACCACTATCATCTCTTTCTTTATTAATTACCGTGACACGTCGTCATTTTGCCAACATGGCATGCATGATACCACACCTATGATACTCACATTGTGGCTAGTCTCAGTCAACTTCTCTCCCACCTATCTTTTTACTAAACGCACCCTTAATTAAACTTTCAGTTACTTGTGATCCTTCGAAAAACTTTCAGTCAAACATAGCCCTTTTTAGAAACGTCATGGACTTAGGCGTTCTGAAAATTTCAGGGCCTCTCAAAATGTCAGAAAAATCATACAATGTGATTTATCCTAACCCAGATAAATGCAAAAAAATCTAAATCTTTTAAGATAAGCCATTTGACCTGACGTTTTCATCTTTAGGGTGTGTTTGGTTGAGCTGTGAAATTTAAACAAAAAAACTGCTGCCAACTGTGAGCTGTGTAAAAGCTGTTGTGAGCTAAGAACTATAGTAAAGTTAAAAGTTGTTTGGTTGAAAAGTGAAACTGTGGATTCTGGGTGAATCGCTTATAATACATTCGAGACTCTGGAAGCGCCGTCGGTCGGAACTTCTCGCCGTACCATCGCTGAAATTGGTTGGAGTCTTGCCAGAGTTAGTTTCTCAGAATCTTAGAATACATCAGCTAATGTGGCGTACTCCGAGATTCCGAGGGTCTCTGTGACTGAGTAACTTCATATTAAATGGCGGGTAGCACAATATTTTCTATACCGGAGTATTTCAACGCCTGGTAAAGCAATACTGCAGTTTTCTCTCGTTTGTCGGTTTCGAAAAAAGAGGGTCATACCTCTTTCTCCAATACTTTTAAAAAACTACAGTTTTAGAGGATACTTGAGTTTTAAAACCACATTAATTATTAGAGCCAAACAACTTAAAGTATTCAATACTTCAGTATTTTAATAAACCGAAGTATTCTTCGTATACTTTAAAAATACTTTGAAACCAAACGGGGCCTTTGACACTTATACGTTTTTCTAGACTAGAATAAATTAAAGTGTATTACGTTTTCTCACATTTTAGATGCTCCGAGATTTTTAAAAACCTAAATCCATGGCGTTAGATGCCGCTAGCTGAAAGTTTGATTAAGGCTCATTTAGTACAAAAGATACCCTTAGGGCATCTCCAGCTGCCGGACGCAAACTCGACCAAATCGTGTCCGATTTAGTCCGTTTGGGTCGCACCCCAGCCCAGCGGCCCGACGCATAATTTTTAAACTGCCATATATTAATAATAGATATATTACATTTTAGGACGTGAAAATAAAGACAAAAATTTAAAAACAGGAAAATATAATAAAAACGTCCTAGCCTCAGCCATGTACGGGCGGTCCCTCTTCTTCTTCGACGGCGGCGAACGGTGACGTGCCGAGGAGGAGGAGCCGCCGCCGCAGTCCTTCTTGCGGTTCTTGAACGGCCACGGTGCCATGGTTTTTGGTGGAGAGGGACAGGGGGAGAGAATGGAGTGTGGGCGTGGTGGCTGGCTGCGGCGTCCTTTTAACGGAGGTTGCGGACGCGGTCTTCCGCGGCATTAATGGTGGACGCTGAAGCGGTAGGCGGTGGTGCAATGGCGCGTCACCATTGATGGTGGCGCAGGCGCTGAAGCGGCGGCGCAGCCTTTGCTCGAGTCGTCGCGGCCTCGGGAGACGAAGCAGTGGTCACGGTCGCTGACCCGCGGGGCCTGGTCAAAGGGGAGGACACGCGCGGACACAGCGGACCGTCCGCGGCGACGCAAACCGAGCCCAAATTTAGGTCGCGTTTGAATCGCCGCGGACAGCTCGGACATTTTGCGTCGGCCCGTTGGGCTGGGTTTTTCTCAACCCCGGACATTTCCAAACGAAAACGAACCGCGGAGTTGGGCGGCTGGAGATGCCCTTAAAGCATTACATTTCTACACGGTAGTGAAGGCTCGACGATTACAACTTTTGTTTTCTTTGACGTGCACGAACGATACATTATTCTTCCCGAACTGGAGAATCTTGTGACTTGAATAGAGCACATCAGTCCACGGCGATTACAGCTTGAATTTGGCTACGGCTTGCCTGGATGTCGTCGTCGTCGTGGTGGATCAGGAAGATCGTGCCAATTTTCTTCAGGACCTGGGTGTAAAGGAAATCTGTGTCGAGTATTTTCAGGAGCTGGCTGATCCTGGTTCTCCGAGGTGGACGTTGAAGGCTTGTCGATTTCTGCGTCACCCTTTGTATTAGGTGGATCAGCAAGCGTGTATCCAACACCTTCGTCGTTAGCTCTCTGCTCAGGATCTGGCATGACAATAATAGATTAATAGAGCGACCGTTAGCGGGAATCGGAAAAGGAAATGGAGACCCGTGCGTGCGTGCGTGCATGGACATTTGAGCTACCTGGAGCTGGAGCGGATGGAGGCTGAATGGCAGGAGCAGCCGGAGTAGGCGGAGCGGCGGCGGCGGAGTAGGAGGACGAGAAGAAAGAGCTCAGCCGTGGCTTCCCATGCGACATGAGCAGCACCAGGGAGCACGGAGACCAGCGTGGAACAAGTGCCATCCTCTCTCTGAGCTAGCTTGGCCTGCATGTCTATTTATGTGCTTAGATATGATAGCTGAACTGTATAGACATGCGACCCAATTACTCTTGGTATTTGCCGATGAAGTTGTAATGCATGTGTAACATGTGTGCTACTGCATTTTATTCAACACGGTTTCAACTTTCAAGATTCCCACGGCTAGACGTGCGTTCATACGAGTACGACCCAACTACATCACCTTGGTCAACAAAATAGGAATGCATGCGTTCATATCATGAGGATAGCTGCACTTCTGTGTCAACTACTTTACCACAGTAGGACCGTTGGCCGGGTTAATCTGCTTCAGTCAAAGAAAACTAATCTGTCACTATCATACCCAGTCACACGTGATTTGACGGCAACAAATTGACATGGCCGCAAGCCGTTTTCGAAGTTCCAATTAGCAGGAAATTGTTTAATTAGTGCGTGGATTATCCAAACCCAGTTTTCCAAGGATTTCAGAGAGTCAATTTTCAGAAACTCCTATGGCGAAAATGTGTGTTCATAATCACAAGACGCGATATGAGTATCGTAATTATGGAGTATTTCCAGAAGTTTATTCTTGAGCCAACTTGCTCTACCAGTGGTCAAGTCGATGGAGCACGGATAGAGCCGTGTGCATTCTTCTCCCAGCTTTGACATGCATGTTCACACTACTGATATTGTAAGTGTATACTCCAACAACCACTTCTAAGTTACAACTCACTTATAGATGGCCAGCAAACCTTGTAACCAAAAGAATGCGTTCGTTGATTGCTCTTCCCCGCTCCCACCATATCAATCGTTGAACCGCAAGTCCACTTGTTCTTTAACTTCTTCTGCAGCCTACCACTAGCTCCACAGTTCAGTACTTGTAATCATCCTATTGCAAACGAAATCTATCATCTCCATACTCCATAGATGCAAGCCACAACAATGGCCTCTTTGGGTGTCTTGTTTCCACGCCTTGTTTGGTTTCTCTACCTCCTTAGCTTCTTCTGCAGCCTACCACTAACCACCTGCGATGAATCGGAAAGTGATAGGCAAGCTCTGCTTTGCTTCAAGTCCCAGCTCTCAGGTCCAGCAGGAGTTTTTGCTTCATGGAGCAACACGTCCTTGGACGTCTGCGGCTGGCATGGCATCAACTGCACCACCATGTCTCCTCGCCGTGTGATTGCACTGGACCTTGAATCACAAGGCATCTCAGGTTCCATACCATCTTGCATCGCCAACCTGACCTCTCTCACACGGCTGCAGCTCTCCAATAATAGCTTCCATGGCGAAATACCTTCCCAGCTCGGTGTCCTGAGCCGGCTTAGCAACCTCAACCTCAGCATGAACACTCTGGAAGGTAACATCCCATCTGAACTCTCTGCATGTTCCCAGCTTCAAATCCTGGATTTGAGCAGCAATGCACTCCATGGGGAGATCCCTTCTAACCTAGGCCAATGCAAGAACCTTCAAGAGATCAATCTTAGCAACAACAATATAGAAGGGATCATCCCTTCTTCTTTTGGAAATCTTCCAGAGCTTCGCAAACTAGTTCTCACTAGCAACAGGCTTACCGGCGACATACCGCCGTCTTTGGGCAGCCCCCTTTCTCTTACATGGGTTGATCTTGGGATGAATGCTCTAACAGGCGTCATCCCGGAGTCCCCAGCAAACAGTTCATCCCTCGAAATACTTTGGCTCATGAGCAATAATCTTACTGGAGAACTACCAAGGGCTCTGTTCAACACAGCATCCCTTCTTGACATTGCCCTTCAACAGAACAACCTTGTTGGTTCCATGCCTTCTGTTACTGCCACCTCTCCCCCTATTCAATATCTCGATTTAAGCTATAACCATATTTCAGGAAACATACCTTCCTCCATAGGGAACCTTTCCTCCCTCGTTGATCTTCGTCTTACGGAGAATGATTTATTTGGGAGCATACCAGACAGCTTTGTTTATATTCCAATGCTAGAGGTACTGGCGATGAATGTGAACAACTTATCTGGGCCAGTACCACCATCTCTCTTCAACATGTCATCCCTGACATTTCTTGCCATAGGAAATAACTCGCTTGTTGGAAGCTTACCCTCCAGCATTGGCTACACACTCCCAAATATTCAGGCACTAATCCTCTCAACAAACAAGTTTGATGGCCCAATCCCAGCTTCTCTTACCAAAGCATACAACCTTGGTATGCTTTACCTATATAACAACAGCCTGACTGGGCCCATACCTTTCTTTTGGTCACTGCCAAACTTGGAGGACCTTGATTTGTCATACAACAAGCTAGATGCGGGAAGCTGGGGATTTCTCTCTTCACTCACAAACTGTACTAGGCTGAAAAAACTGAGACTGGATGGGAATAATCTCCAGGGGAGTTTACCGAGTTCTGTCGGCAAACTTTCCAATAGTCTTGAAAAATTATCGCTAAGTGAAAACAAAATTTCTGGGCCTATACCAATGGAAATTGGCAATCTTAAGAGCCTCCGCAGTCTATACTTGGATTACAATCTTATCACTGGTAATATACCACCAACAATTGGAAATTTGCACAGCTTGGTCTTTCTATCCTTCGCGCATAACAGAATATCAGGGCAAATCCCGGATATTATTGGCAATCTAGTTCAGCTAAATTCTCTGAAATTGGATGGGAACAACATTACTGGTAGTATACCTGCAAGTATAGGACGTTCTAATAAACTCCAAATACTGAACCTTGCTCACAATTCACTAGATGGCAGCATACCAAGAAACATCTTCCAAATTTCTTCGCTTTCTCAAGAGTTGGACTTGTCACACAATTACTTGTCTGGAGAACTACCAGTGGAAGTAGGCAGTCTCATTAATCTGAACAAATTCAGCATAGCAAGTAACAGGTTATCTGGCAACATCCCATCCACTCTTGGCCAGTGTGCGGTTCTGGAGTATCTTGAGATGCAAAGCAACTTCCTTGTCGGAAGCATTCCACAAACTTTTGCAAACTTAGTCAGCATAATAAAGATTGATATTTCTCATAACAACTTGTCCGGAAAAATTCCAGAGTTCTTCTCATCCTTGAGTTCCTTGCAACATCTCAATTTATCCTTCAACAATTTTGATGGGGCAGTTCCAAGAGGTGGTGTTTTTGACAATGCTGGTGCAGTATCAATTGAAGGCAATGACGATTTGTGTACTACTGGAGTTACAATTGAAGACCCACCATTTTGTTCCACACCAGTTGGCAGGAAAGGGAAACACCATTCATTGGCTCAGGTCCTATTGATAGTAATTCCAACCCTTGTTCTTGTTATAATAATGTTGTTATGTGCTGCAATAATCTATCGGAGGAAGCGAATAAAAGAAAATATACATTCACAAGAATGCAATGAGCACATAAAGATGATATCATATGAAGAAATTGTCAGGGCAACAGATAAGTTCTCTTCCACAAATCTAATTGGATCAGGATCATTTGGTGTTGTTTATAAGGGCAGTTTGAAGCGTCCGGAAGATCAAGTTGCCATCAAGATTTTTAACCTTGACATTTGTGGAGCAAATAGGAGCTTTATTGCAGAGTGTGAAGCCCTAAGAAATGTCCGTCACCGAAATCTTGTAAAAATCATCACTTCATGCTCTTCTATGGATTCTACTGGGAAAGATTTCAAGGCCCTATTGTTCAAATACATGCCGAATGGGAACCTAGAAATGTGGCTACATCCAGAAGCCAATGAACATGGTGAAAAGCATATTTTGACTTTAGGCCAAAGGATCAAAATTGGTCTGGATGTAGCATTTGCTCTGGATTATCTTCATAACCAGTGTGCATCTCCACTAATACACTGTGACTTGAAGCCAAGCAATATTCTTTTGGATCTTGACATGACTGCCTATGTCACTGACTTTGGCCTGGCAAGGTTTATGTTCACTACGTCGAGTGCACATCAAGACCGTTCAACAAGTTTGGCCTTCCTTAAAGGATCGATCGGGTACATCCCACCAGGTCAGATTAAGCTTATGTGCATTGTGCTGGTTCTGTTTTTTTTTCTTTATATATAAACCATAAGATATTCCAGATTCTCTAACTTGTGTCTGTTAACGAAATTGCAGAGTATGGCATGAGCGAGGGGATATCAACCAAGGGGGACGTCTACAGTTTTGGAGTGCTTCTGTTACAAATGATGACAGGGTGCCGTCCGACCGATGAGAATTTCAACGACAGTGCGAGCCTTCATGAATTCGTTGATGGAGCATTTCCAGATAGTATCCATGAGGTTGTCGATCCAACAATGCTGCAAGATAACAACAATGCGGCCGCACTGATGAGGAGCTGTATCATTCCGCTGGTTCGTGTTGGCCTCTCTTGCTCCAAAACATCTCCTAGAGAGAGGCCGGACATGGGACGAGTTTCTACCGAGATACTTAGAATCATGCATGTGGCCTCACACATGGGTGTGATATGAAGCACGGACTTGGCAGGATGGTATATAGGCAGCAACGCAAGTTCATGTAAATACATCAAAATATACTATTTTACGGATTTTCCTTTTTAGGAGTTCAGTTGCAGGCAGTAGTATTTCCTGTCAATTTCCTCGTACTTCCGTCACTGAGTAGTAATTTCTACAAGCATGAGAAATACCATAACCGTGAATGCCTAATCAAATCCATTTAGATGCTTTACCAGTCCTAGCACCATACCAAATAACCAGAACTGTTTGGTTCCATCTGACAGTAATTTGTTTTGTTAGTCAAACTAACTTAAATAAGATCGAAAAGGAGCAGTAATAAAGCAAGGAAAACATTAACAACCCGAGTAACCTGAATTGTTGGTTCCATATCTACAAAACACATGTCTTCCAGAAATGGTAAAATGCATACGTATTCAGAAGGCAGACCTGCTTTAAGACAAAATTGTTGTTATCCTTTCAAAGCACCCGCAAAAGCACAAAATTTATCTATGTAGAGAGCATGATCTTCAATATAAAGGAGAGGCTCACCCATTCCGTGATTAATAAATCATTCTATTTTAAAGCTGGATATTATTTCAAGAGAACAATAAGCAGACGTACATAATGCAGCAAAAAACGAAAGGATGGAAACAAATATTGTACCTTGTTGAAGTGAATGGAAATAGAGGTACCTGAGTGCAGAAACATCCGGCAAACAGAACGCCATAGATAGTGGGATTTTCAGCACTGGATTAACCTAACATGAAAAAATCACAAAGGAGACACCAAACCGCGGTGTTAACTACTAATTAACGATCCACCTCACAAAATAAAACAACGATGTATGTAGGAAAGCAGTGGAGCAGGTATAGAACTATAAAGCTAAATACAGTAAAAAAAACTATATTGCTATCGGTAATGATGGCTTACTTTTTTTTATCTAGCCCGCCGTTAAAATTTGGAATTCGGAGGGAGTTTAAGCTGAAATTTATTCTGCAGGCCACAACTGATAAAGCATCTCGTTGAAGTTTAGACCTGCTAGGAAATTACTGAATACTTTCATCATGTTTCTTTCCCTGCAACTGCACTTCTAAAATTTGTGATAACTCTAAGCAAGCCATACATTTTCTGCACTAATACACAGTACCATCAAATTGCGAGATGACCATTGCACAGAGTAGCGCCGTATATATCATATCAGGCTACATACGGGGGAAGTCAGCAGGACTAAAAGGTAGTACTTCCTCAGTTCACAGTTTATGAGACATTTTAACTATTTTAATGTGAACTATATGGTGATCAAAATGAGTGAATTTACACACTAAACCCCTTATAGATACATGAGAAAAGTCAAAACATATCATGATTGTGAACGGATGAAGTACCATGTTATAGGCCGAGACCACAATTTATCTTGGCCAGACAACTCAGGCTCAAACCGAGCAACTCGAGTGTGGGAACAGTCAAGAGACAGGCTCAAGGAGTGAGGGAACAGTCAAGAGAACAGACAGACAGACAGACAGCTGAGGGACATGGCGCATGCCTTGAGCCGAGCGCGATGCATCGTCGCCGCCGCCGAAGACAGTCGGCGATCTCAAGGAGGATGTGGAAGGCGGTGCCGCCATCGCGTGGCTGGGAAGGGGATCAAGAGCTAGGAAGGGATCCCCAAAATCTCCCGACCAAGCTTGAGCGGCATTTTGGGACCCCACGCCTTGGCCCAATCCAATCCGCGCTACATCAGTTGCGCCGCCCCCTTCATCCCGAACGTCGGCGCCGCCGACTGGGCCCCTGTCCCCGTACAGTATGGCCGTCTCCTTTTCCTCTCGGACTGCGCCTATCCCGCCCTAGCTGGAGCCTGGAGGCCGCGTCTCCGGCGGAGGGCGCCAGCATCGTGAGCAAATCAAAGATCTACTGTAGCATTAATTTTTCCTGTCAGAAGTCGGATTCGCCGCCGGGTTCCAAACGGTTTGCTATGCTGGCACCTTCCTTTGTTCGGCTAATCACGGTGAGCTTCCTCGCGTTTAATCCGCACCTGGCGTAGTATAAAAATCAGTTTTTTTCTGGAGTAGTGCTCTTAAGCAAGCAGCGTCATCATTTGTTTCGAGCTAAGCTTCAGTTATGTCAGATTACGGCGGCGCTTAATAGGCCTAGTGCCTACTGCCTAGCAGCTACGGGGAGCCACCGGCCGCGTTCGGGAGAGATCGACGGGCACGAGTCCGCGTCCACCTCCAGCTCCGGGCGCGCAGAAGCTCTCCTGCGATTCCATATATACCTACCAGCCGCCTCGCCGAGAGCTGCAACAAGCTACAGGCGGTCTGATCCAAGAAGCAGCAGCAGCAGCAGCAGGAGAGGAAGAAGAAGCCAGCAATGCCGCGCCATCCAACCATGCCGCGCCGCAAGATCGCCATGAGGCTGATCGAGAACGCGCGCGACCGAGCCAGGACGTACGCCAAGAGGACCACGGGGCTCCAGAAGATGGCGTCGGAGCTGCACACGCTCTGCGCCGTCCCCGTCGCGCTCGTCTGCGCCCCCGCCGCTGGCACCGGGGCTCCACCAACGCTGGTGTGGGAGTCGGAGGAGGGCGTCCTCGACAGGTACCGCGCCGCACCCGTCCCGCCGGAGGCACGCGCGCGGCACACGCACCGGAGCTACCTCGAGGCCGAGCTGGGCAAGGAGAAGGCGAAGCTCGCCAGGGCGCGTCCCGCCGCGCTGCCCGACTGGGACCCGGCGCTCAACGACATGACGCAGGACCAGGCGCGGGAGGTGCTCCGGACCATCGACGCCGCGCTGCGCGCCGCGAAGGACAGGATGGCGGCTCTGGGCTTGCCCGCCGATGGTCGGCTCGAGCTCGAACAGGTCGTGCCCGCGCCAGATGACGGTGCGTCCGACGACGCCTCCTACTCTGGCGTCCTCGCGCCGCAGCTTCTCGGGTTGGGGGACATGAACATGGGCTCCGGCTTCCAGCCGCAGATGATACCGCGCCACGGCGGGAGCAACGACCACAGCGGCCTGCTCGAGCTCGAGCAATTCCTGATGCAACCGGAGTACGGCCTCGAGTGCGGCGGTGGCGGCGACAGCTACGACGTGGGCGCCTTCGACGAGACGCAGGCGTCGGGCGGCTACGGGGACAATGCCGATTGTGGCTGGCCCGATCTGACCATGTGCTACGCCGCCGACGAGCCGTGGGACGCGATGGTCATGCCAGTTGGGTACAACCCCGACTACACCAACGGCAGTTTGGCGCCTGAGCACTACTCCGCTCGGGACGTCATCGGCGTCGACACGCTGCCGCTCCAGTACCCCATGGGAATGGATCAGAGCTTGGCTTACCTGGACATCGACAACAACAGCTACACGACGCATTGGCAGGGGTTCCAGAGCTCCGACACCAGCACCGGCCATGATCAGTATCAGTGGTCGGATCCCGGGACATGCAGCTCCAACCAAGCTTTCCATTATCAGTATCAGTATTAGCATTGTCACGGAAGGCGTTGTCATCACAATAGAAAGAAAGATTTTGTTACAGTAGTATAGGGACAGGACAGGAATTCGTTTTCGTAGCTAGACTAGAAACTAGAAATCCCCCTATTTTTCACGCATCTGATGTTAAGAGTTTTGTAGGCTGAATTGATTTATATGTATTGTTACATCCATGAATTTGTCCAGGATTTTCATACCATGAATTGTTATGGAATTTTCACAAAGAGGATATAAGCTCCTTTGACACACAGAATTCGTGCTCATAAATCATACTCCAGAGTAGAATTTGGAATACATCTCCTTCACAAAGAGGATATAAGTTTTTTGATGTTTGGCCAGGCTTGTGCTTGTAGAGACCAAAAAGCTGCAGAAGCCCTAGCTCCAGCCCAAACAAACAGGCACTCAGTCTACCGACTGATTTAGGAACACCTTATATCTTTGTCATTGATTCCCTTCAAAGACCTTTCGGGACAACTAATAAAAAAGAGGCCTTTCAGGAGGGCAGCCAAAAACAGAGCATATGCCATAAGTAAAATCCATAGAAGTCAAGCCATAGTGGTAGCCTGACAGTAGCACGGTGCTGCAAATTACCAAGCCATGAACATGTGGGATTCAAACGACAGGCTAAGCCATGAAACTAATTTTTGATTCAGTAAACATTTTAGCAACAGCCTGGAATTTGCTGCTGTACATATTAACATCCAGGATCCATAAAAGATATTAAAGGCAAGTTATTGGATGGGTGGAACAAAAAACATGAAGAAATCACATATAAACAGGTTTCGATCTGATCTGGAAAAAGATGAAACAATTCAGAAATGAAGCTGCTTGCACTGTGAAGCGACCGCCTCGGAGGGGCAGTAAGGGCACTTGAAAGTTCTGGAGCTGCTCTTTGATAGCTTCATGATCGACTGCTTCGACACAGCGTGTCCACAGGGCATCAGCATTGGAGGGTTCTCATCGCTTGACTGCTCTCTGAGCACCGGGCATACAAAGACAGAGTGGTACTGGAACTCTGATCCAATGTCTATAGGGACTGGAAGCTGTTTCATGGCCTGCCACTCCTCCTTTTTGGTAGCCATTACCATGGTTAGCTTCAACAAGGTTGGTAGTCCTTCAAAACCAGCTGATATAGCTACATTAAGCGGGCTATCACTGGACTGACCCAAGATGCTGCAGAACTGATGGATTAGCTCCTCGGATAGCTTCTCCCAATGTGTCGATGACAAGAACTCGGCATAAGGGGACTGATCAAGTCGGTCAGCCCAGATAAAGCAAGCCATCAGCTTCTGGAACTCTGCCTGGTGCACGGGGGCAAAGGGCACCAGGTGAGTCCTTGCATATTGTAAAGCCTCATCTCTACTTCTTTTAGTAAGTATCTCAATAAACTGAAGAGAATGGAGCTTCAACTCAAGCATTGAGCTATTCTTCAACAGCTGATCATGGTTCTTGGCAGCCCAACTAAGTGCAGGCTCAAGGTTCCTTGCTTGCATCGCTTCAAGCATTCCATACATCTCTTGAAAGGGTAATTTGAGGCAAGTCTCATTTGATTCACCACACTCTTGGACAAAGGAGTCTCCGAGATCAAAGAGGCCCTGGCGGTAGAAATGATTGGCTATTATGTTGTTTATTGTAGAGGCCTCAAAATCCACATTTCTATATGCCTTTGATATATCTGGATTAAAAGACTTCTCGAGGAGCTTGATATATTTGCTCAGAGCAACATTCAATTCCTTTTGACAGCCTTCAAGTTGGTTCAATGGCGCCATTTCGCTCAGCTTGGCCTTCAGTTCTGTAAGGATGTAGGAATAGTCACAACTGTCCATGGAGGAATCTGTATTAATCATCTGCATCTTCGATATTGCCTGCATAACTTCATTCACTATCTCATCAATAGCTTCCTGAACTTTCGTAGATGAGAAGGCACGTTTTTCAACAACTCGGGCAAATGCCTCTCTTAGACTGTCAATCTCCATTGTAGTGCACCAAACTAAGCAGCACAGCTTTGGCACTGCATGTACATGCCAAAAATCACATATACGTAAACAATTCGTCCGGAACTACCATGAAGCAGAAAAGAAAAATTTGAAGATACATAACAATATCTAACAGCTGATAAGTCAGAATAAGGATATTAAAGCGTAGAATTAATACTTCAACATGGTAAATAAACCTATTGCAACCAACAATCTATGAGAAAAAAACAATCTTTACCGCTAAAACATTAAAGACAGTATCCAACATTCAAATGTCTCTAACTCATGCTGTACTACAAAGAAAACTCTAAGACGTTAGCCAAATGCTAGCAGTACTCAGATTATCTTAGAAGCTCATACACAAAATAAATAGTGTTATTCTGCAATGACAATGACACCTATAAAACAAGTTGCCAAAATGATCAGACAATCTTCTTAAGCTGCAACAATAAAGAAAATACTCCTAGAATGCAACACCATGTTCTCATTGCAACCATGTTTTCCCATCTCATAACCTTAGAATGCCTAGTGTTCCCACATTAGAATAGTGTGCAATTTATTTCACCATGAACCAGCATTACTATTTAATTAAGGTGCCATATGTATAAGATATGTATGTAATGGCTTTTGGGGACATGATTGCAAACACACTTTCTATAAATAAAGAAGGATTTTACTGCTCTCTATGTGCCACGACCCCAATAGGTTATTACAGGTTCTAGCATGACCATGCTCCTGCTGAAAGGCCCGTGACAAAAGACGAGCTTTTTAGCGCTCAGGACATTTATCAGAGCAGGTCTTAACCTTGTAGACCTACTTGCAAGTGATGGGACAGAAACGTGTAGGAAGAGGGACAAGATTACTTACTGTATTAGATTCCTTTTATGCTTCATCATTCAAAAATACGACAGTAGCTTACAACAATGTAGGCTTGTAGGAGATGCATCTGCCATTGAAAATGTTTAATTCGTTGAAGAAGAAAATTTTACTTCACCAGTTATCTATTGTACAACACGAAAGGACATCCCCGTCATATCCAATCGGACAGGTAAGCCTAATTTACTATGAGGAGTGAGAACCAATACCAAATCCACTTGACTTGCCACTGAAGACTCAACCCAGACTCCTCTGGCATGCTATCCACACATAGGGCACACATGTAAGACATATAAAGCTTGGTGTGAGGTAGCGGCCTCCCTACATATTTAGTGAACCGTGAGGCGTCAACTAACAAGCGCACACGAGTTTGATCGTAAAATGGGACTCTCTACTGAACCTCAGTAGGGAGGAAACGATCTTGCAGTGGCGGGCCTAGCGGCAAGCATTCCGTTTGAATCCCCCATTTTTTTTCACGAAATACTGAAGTGCTATCAGAACTCCGCCAGGTAGCGAAGAATTCCGCAACAGACTGGGACACAAATCTAAGAGCAATCCAAGCAGGTTATGGTTCGCCTCGCCGCCAACAGAAGAGTAAAGGCAGGGGCGGATCTGTGTAGCTAGGTGGGATTTACGATCACCGGATGGCAAGAAGCTCATACCTCAGAAACAAATCTCCGGGACTGCGACGAGGTTGTGTTGAGGCGGCGCGGCCGCGATGTCGCGAGCGTTGGCGCGCGCGAGGGGCGGGAGGTTTGGGGTAGGGGGGGTGACTGGATGTGGCGAGGCGTCGACGGCGACGTCTGAGCTACGGCACGGCGGCATACCGGTGGTAGCTAGAGTGTATAATAGAGCCGCTCTCAGTAGGTCAGGCTCGCCAGTCGCCAGAGGAAGAGGAGAAAGAAAATGTCCAAAACCAATTTGAACGCGCTTTACCCAAGCGATGCCCGTGCGCCAGCTGTGCGTGTGCTGGCCGGATGTGAGTGATGAACAATAGTGACGTCATCAAAATTAAATGCGGAAATCCAAATTCAAAACGTTTTATAGCCGCGCTAGCTGTCTTCACCGTTGGATTAGTCGCGACGAGATCTTTAAAACTAAATCACATATTGATATATTTCGACGACTTTTTTTTGGACCCAAATGTTACCCACTAGTAACACTTAAATTATCCAGGCAGTACTCCGTAAGTTATCCACCGTATCTATGACTAGGTTTTTTCTATCTCAAACTTGATCCCACTTTTGGTTGTTCTTTTTTATTCTTTTTAAGTTTTAAGGTTTCATATAATTTTATAAGTTAGATACCGCTTTGGGATGTAATATTTATTATGACCACATGGATAACTTTCATAATATTTAAAACGACAGTTAGACGTTAAGGTGCCCCTACGCCTTAGAAAAACAACCGACTTCGCCGCTTAGCCTCCTTAAGAATCCGTTGGTGACTCTTAGGCGATACAACGCCCGCTTAACGCCTTACAAACTATGTTAACTTCATTATTAGTAGGTGGGTAACTCCATTACATCGATTTCGTTTTAGACCGACAAAGTATGGTAACTCAATCTGTATGTGGTGGTTCGGCGACACTCCGACGAGATCCTGACATGGTGGTCCGACGAGTCGTCGCGCACAAGCGAAAATTAAACTCGCTACTGATATAAGGACTATACTAAGGGCTTTTCGTGTATTTATCGGTACATGTGGGAAACTCCATTAGTACAGAGTGGGTAACTATTACCGAGAGATAAGGGTAACAATATCGATTTCATGGTGGATATATGCATCATGAACATGGATAATTTTACCAGTACATGGTGGATAATTCAATTACTATGTAGTGGGTAACTATTACTGAGAGAGGAGGGTAAATATGTCGGTTTCGTGTTGGATAACTCTATAACGAATCCATTGATAACTTTATCAACCTTGGGTGGGTAACTATTGTCGAGAGAGGAGGGTAACTACATCGATTTCGTGGTGGATAGCCACATCATGAACATGGTAACTTAATTAGTACGTCGTGGGTTGCTACACCTGTATGGGGTAGGCAACTATTACCACGAGAAAGTAGGATAGCTCAATCAGTACATGGTGCTCCGGGCAACACTCCGACGAGATCATGGTCCAGCAAGGCAAGGGTTGTCACGCACTGGTGAGGCCGGCAACGCATCCCCCAACGAGAGACGTTCGTCCTCTCTCCGCTAACAACATATTCGGTCCGCCTGGGCGATGATACGTCTCAAATGTATCTATAATTTCTTACGTTCCATGCTTATATTATACCAATTGCTACATGTTTTATATACACTTTATATGGTTTTTATGCATTTTCTGGGACTAACCTATTAACAAGATGCCACAGCGCCAGTTCCCTGTTTTCTGTTGTTTTTTGTTTCAGAAAAACTGTTAAGGAAATATTCTCGGAATTGGACGAATCAAAATCCAAAGTCCCTATTTTTCTCGGGAGCTTTCAGAACACCGAAGACGAGACGGAGTAGGGCACCGAGGCGGCTACACCACGTGGCGGCGCGGGTCCCCCCTGGCCGCGCCGGGACATGGTGTGGGGCCCTCGGGGCTCCACCGCCTTCGCCCTTTCGCATACAAATACACCCCCGACGAAATAAGACCTAGACCCCGAACACTTTTCCACGATACGTTCCAGAGCTGCCGCCGCCGTCAACCCTAGTTCGGGAGGGTTCAGAAACTCTTCCCGGCACCCTGCCGGAGAGGGGAATCATCACCGGAGGGCTCTACATCACCATGCCCGCCTCCGAACTGATGTGTGAGTAGTTCATCCTTGGACTACGGGTGCATAGCAGTAGCTAGATGGTTGTCTTCTCCTATTGTGCCATCATGTTTAGATCTTGTGAGCTGCCTATCATGATCAAGATCATCTTTATGTAATGCTACATGTTGTGTTTGTTGGGATCCGATGAATAATTGAGTACTATGTCATTTGCTTCATAATATATCTTGTGAGTGCGTTATTTATGATCTTGCATGCTCTCCGTTACTAGTAGATGCTCTGGCCAAGTAGATGCTTGTGACTCCAAGAGGGGGTATTTATGCTCGATAGTGGGTTCATGTCTCTATTTAATCTGGGGGAGTGACAGCAACCTCTAAGATTGTAGATGTACTGTTGCTACAAGGGATAAAACAGTAGTTATTTATCTAAGGATATTTGTGCTACTTACATTACACACTTTACTTAATGCAATAATCTGTTGCTTGCAACTTAATACTGAATGGTGTTGCGGATGCTATCCTGAAGGTGGATTATTAGTCATAGATGTAGTTGGATGACGGTCTATGTATCATGCTGTAATGACCAAATGAATCTCACACTAGACATCATGACTTGTATATGCATTGTTATGCAGTTCTTTATTCTGTCAATTACCCAGCTGTAATTTGTTTACCCGCATGTATGCTATTATTATTTATGGAGAGACACCACTAGTGAACTGTGGACCCGGTCCTTTTTCCTTAAACTGATAATAGAACCTACTGCAATCCTGTTACTTTCATTCTCTGCAAACAAACATCATTTTCCACACATACGTTTAATCCTTTGTTACAGCAAGCCTGTGAGATTGACAACCTCACTGTTAAGTTAGGGCAAAGTATCTTGATTGTGTTATGTGCAGGTTCCACGTTCGTGGTTGACACCGGTAATGCGCCCTGTCAAAGTCAACCGCAGCAACCTTCGGAAAAATTCTAGTTTCCTACTAGATTGATAACCTTGGTTTCACAACTAAGTGAAATTTGCTGCTGCACTACTTCATACCTTTCTCTTGGGGTTTTCCAACAACACCACACCGGTGCATCAAGCTAATTTCTGGCGCCGTTGCCGGGGAAACTAAGCTCTTCTGCGAGGGGAGTCTCTCACACCCAATCTTTTTATTTTGTTATTGTCTTGCTTAGTTTATTTTTTTTACTGTCTTGTTTGCTTAATATCAAAAATACAAAAAAAATAGTTACTTGCATTAAATTGTTTATTTCGGTTTAGTTCTATTTTTGCTAAAATGTTGCTCCCTAAGTACACCCTGGAAGACCTGTCAGTAGGTAGTGGTTCTATAATTGGAAAAGAAAATATTGAAGAATTCTTTAATCATGTTAGCAAGCTTGAAAATCTTGAGGAGAAATCCATAGCAGAACTTGCCCCAAACTATGAAACTGCTGCAGCTGCTTTGGTTCACAAATTAGAGGCTAGGTTTGTTAACCTCCACCCCATAATTAAGCAAATGTTTCTTAATCTTAATAATCTTGAAAATGCTGAAAAGATTTTTTTATTTTAGAAGTCTTGCTTAAAAAATTTGGTGATATTGCTATAGAAGTTAAGAAAATCTATGAACGTTTTAAGATATCAGGCTCATGTGTAAATGTTATTAATGCACTTGAAAAGGTTGGAAAAACCGAACCTACTAAGGGGGAGAAAATTAAAGTACCAATACCTATTAAACTTGTAGCTATGCATGAAGCTTTGGAAGAAAATATTGATTGGATTGTCCCTCAAAACCCCTTTGATGAAAGTAGTAAACCTAAAAGTAATGAAAGAGGAACCTCTGAACCTTATATAGATAAAATACAATACATAGTTGAGAATATTTCCGTTCTTGATTTGGATGCTACTTGAATATCACTTTCTGTGCCTAGCTGAAATGCATTAAAGAAAAGCGCTTATGGGAGACAACCCACTTTTTTATTTCTGTTATTTTATTTTGTTGAGTCAAGGAACATGTCTACCTCTTTAGAAATTCCTTTGTATCTTTATTTTGTTGCATTATTGTGTCAAGTTAAGCCTCTAGTAGAAAGTTGATGCTAGATTTGGATTCCTGCGCAGGAACAGTTTTTCTGCTGTCCACCGTTTAATTCGTAAGAATTCACAGAAAAATCAAAATGACCTGGGATTTTTTGTGCGTGATCCTCAGATATATATATGCAACTTTCATTAGTTTTGAATTTTCTGATTTGAGCAAGTTAAGTGCCTCAAAAAAATTCGTCTTTACGGACTGTTCTGTTTTTGACAGATTCTGCCATTTATTTTGCATTGCTCCTTTTGCTGTTTTTGAATGGATCTTTTTGTTCCATAAAATACCAGTGGCTGTAGCTAATGTCCAGTAGCATGTGTAATGCTTTTTTCCATGCAGAATATAAGAATTTTTGATTATGCACTAACCCTCTAATGAACTTTACTTTGAGTTTGGTGTGGAGAAAGTTTTCAAGAATCAAGAGAGAAGGATGATGTGATGTGATCAAGAAGATGAAAGAGCCTAAGCTTGGGGATGCCGCGTGGGTCACCCAAGAATATTTCAAGAAGACTCAAGCGTCTAAGGGCATCCCCTTCTTCATCAACAAACTATCAGGTCCTCTCTAGTGAAACTATATTTTAATTCTGATACATCTTACGTGCTTTACTTGAAGCGTCTATTTGTTTTTGTTTTTGTTTTCGTTATTTTCATTCTCTGAATAAAATGGATCCTAGCATTCCTTTGTGGGAGAGAGACACGCTCCGCTTTTTCTTATGAATACTCGTATTCTTCACTATTATTTGTTGAGTATTCTTCTATGTTACTTCAATACTATTAGCTCTTGTTTTTCATGCAACTCTTGTTAGAGCTGTTAGTTTTATTATATTATACTCTCATATCTCATTGTTAAATACTTGAAGAGTTTATTTTTAGATAAGTTGATTGGTGTTTGGTTAAGAACAGAAAATGTTAAATGTGGTAGATGGTCTGATGAAATGATACATAATCTTGTAGATCATTAAATTGTGTCACTTGAATCATTGATGTTGTTTTGAGATATTAATATGCTTAATGGTAAAACATGATGGTTTAATAAAGTGGAATGATTAATGGTTGGTCTAGAAAACTTGAAGCTGTGCCACACTTAAATATCCAGTTGATAGCATGATGTTATATGACTTCTAATGTTAAAAACAACCGTAATGACTTCGTGTTATGCGCTACGGTCGGGGTCCCAACAGTGAATTGTTCATTTGCCACAGTCCCTCATGGAGTGATTTTCATTATGCCTTGTAAGATCATATTTCTAGTTGGAATCTTTTTGCTTGTGAGTTCTAAGCTGCGGTTTTCATGGCACTTCCACCACCATATTTGCTAGCCTCTTCGGTACTTTGCATTGCCCTTTCTCACATTGAGAGTTGGTGCATACTTCGCGGGTACATCCAAAACTCGTGGGAGATCTTCATCATGTTCTCCTACACATAAGCCAAATATCTTCCTCAAAACATCCACCATACCTACCTACTACACCATTTTGTTAGCTGTTCCGAGATATATTGCCATGCAACTTCCATCTTACATTACATGACTTGTTGTCATTTATCATTTATATATTGCCTTGCATGATTCTTTACAGCTGATGTGTGGTTTTACCGATGTTACGCTAGATCATTGCATATCCTGCAACAATGGCAGAGGCACCGTTTAATACACTATGTTTTATTCCTTATGAGTTACTTGTATCAAAACTGTGTTGTCATATTAGAATGTTTACCCCTAAAAGTGAAAAGTGCCATGGAGGCCATCGAAAAGAGAAACAGAAAAAGTAAAAAAAAAATAGAAAAGGAGAAAAGAAAAAAGAAAAAAAAAAGAGAAAAAAAAAGGGGGCAACATTACTATTCTTTATCCACACTTGTGCTCATGTTATAGCACCTGTAGTATTCATAGTCATCATTTGTGCTCATGTTTAGCACCTTTACTCCATATGAGAGAGTTTTCATGTTTTACTTGCATAACTATGTGGGGAACTTTACATTATAGAACTTGGCTTGTATATTATAATGATGAGCCTCCTCAAAAGTGCTCTATGTCTTCATGAGCAAGCAAGTTGGATGCACCCCCACTAGTTACATTGGAGAGC
This sequence comes from Poa annua, assembly GCA_026929855.1. Lineage (NCBI taxonomy): Eukaryota > Viridiplantae > Streptophyta > Magnoliopsida > Poales > Poaceae > Poa > Poa annua. Next base: position 93,880,570 of record CM049437.1, read on the forward strand.
TTTCATGCACTTATAGCTCTATGTGCATCCGTTGTCTGGCAATCACTACTCCTTGCATAGATTCGATTATAAGACTTCCTCTTGTCTAATGATCACTTTCAGCTGTGTGAGACTTTCTTCCGTTGGCCTTCCAAACCCCCCTTATTATTCTTTTAGCCACAATATCCTGGTGCCAGGAACCAACGCTGAACGCTTGTTTCTTTTTAAGTGAACAAATAGAGAGATGATTTTCTACGTGCATATTGTTATTGCTTGACTTGATCCTTTCACAAAGTTGTCATGAGTGTTGGATGTATTAGATGATTATATTGTTATTCTTGAAGCTTAAATCATCTTTAATATCTACTTTGCACGGTTGATTGTTCTCTAATATTGATTCATTGAAAGTTTTACTTTGTTCTTCCTACTTGTTTACTCATTACTCATTTGACATCAATATAAACTACAGCTTTTATTCATTTGATCTCAATTTACATGCATTACATTATTATATGATCAAAATTGTGTGAAAGCATGTCACTTCAGAAATTATTCTTGTTATCGTTTTACCTACTCGGGACGAGTAGAACTAAGCTTGGGATGCTTGATACGTCTCAAATGTATCTATAATTTCTTATGTTCCATGCTTATATTATACCAATTGCTACATGTTTTATATACACTTTATATGGTTTTTATGAATTTCTGGGACTAACCTATTAACAAGATGCCACAGCGCCAGTTCCCTGTTTTCTATTGTTTTTTGTTTCAGAAAAACTGTTAAGGAAATATTCTCGGAATTGGACGAATCAAAAGCCAAAGTCCCTATTTTTCTCGGGAACTTCCAGAACACCGAAGACGGGACGGAGTAGGGCACCGAGGCGCCCACACCACGTGGCGGCGCGGGTCCCCCCTGGCCGCGCCGGGACATGGTGTGGGGCCCTCGGGGCTCCACCGCCTTCGCCCTTTCGCCTACAAATACCCCCCAACGAAATAAGACCTAGACCCCGAACACTTTTCCACGATACGTTCCAGAGCCGCCGCCGCCGTCAACCCTAGTTCGGGAGGGTTCAGAAGCTCTTCCCGGCACCCTGCCGGAGAGGGGAATCATCACCGGAGGGCTCTACATCACCATGCCCGCCTCCGGACTGATGCGTGAGTAGTTCATCTTTGGACTACGGGTCCATAACAGTAGCCAGATGGTTGTCTTCTCCTATTGTGCCATCATGTTTAGATCTTGTGAGCTGCCTATCATGATCAAGATCATCTTTATGTAATGCTACAAGTTGTGTTTGCTGGGATCCGATGAATAATTGAGTACTATGTCATTTACTTCATAATATATCTTGTGAGTGCATTATTTAAGATGCTTGTGACTCCAAGAGGGGGTATTTATGCTCGATAGTGGGTTCATGTCTCTATTTAATCTGGGGGAGTGACAACAACCTCTAAGATTGTAGATGTATTGTTGCTATTAGGGATAAAACAGTAGTTCTTTATCTAAGAATATTTGTGCTACTTACATTACACACTTTACTTAATGCAATAATCTGTTGCTTGCAACATAATACTGAATGGTGTTGCGGATGCTATCCTGAAGGTGGATTATTAGTAATAGATGCAGTTGGATGACGGTCTATGTACCATGTTGTAATGCCCAAATGAATCTCACACTAGACATCATGACTTGTATATGCATTGTTATGCAGTTCTTTATTCTATCAATTGACCAGCTGTAATTTGTTTACACGCATTTATGCTATTATTATTTATGGAGAGACACCACTAGTGAACTGTGGACCCGGTCCTTTTTCCTTAAACTGATAATATAACCTACTGCAATCATGTTACTTTCATTCTCTGCAAACAAGCATCATTTTCCACACATCGTTTAATCCTTTGTTACAGCAAGTGTGTGAGATTGACAACCTCACTGTTAAGTTGGGGCAAAGTATATTGGTTGTGTTGTGTGCAGGTTCCATGTTCGTGGTTGACACCGGTAGTGCGCCCTGCCGAGGTCAACCGCAGCAACCTTTCTTCCAGTTTCCTACTGGATTGATAAGCTTGGTTTCAGTACTGAGTGAAATTTGCTGCTGCACTACTTCATACTTTCCTATTGGGGTTTCCCAACAACATCACACCAGTGCATCAGACGACGCCTCAATTAGGCGACCCACGGGGTTGAGCGAACGGGCGGAAACTCGAAGCCGACGATGGCGACAGGCAAATAAACCCCGCTACAGCGCTGAAGAACAAAAACCGTGGGGTTTCATGCATCTATTCGCGGTTACGGTGTATCATGTCACGGTGAAGAAGTACAACTGAGGCGACACAGGCATCATGTCCGTGATCACCAGAGCCGAGCAGCTGGAGTACTTCAAGGAGCGGATGGCACACTGTCGAGGGGCTAGGCCCACGCGGAAGAGATTGTAGGCGAGGCGCTCTACATCTGGAGCGTCGGCACCAACGATTTTACTGAGAACAACTACAACCTGCCGCAGCGGCGGATGGAGTACATGGCCTGGGGCTCGCCGAGGCGGCCATCCGCGAGGTGCACGCGCTGGGCGGCAGGAAGATGGAGCGCTCACGGGCTCACGTCCATGGGCTGCCTCCCCGCCGAGCACCTGGACATCCGCGACCAGCCGACGACCCGGGCAGTGCAACAAGGAGTACAGGAGCTTCAAAGATAAGCTGCATGGCGTGCTCGTCCCCAAGCTCAACCGGAAGCTCCCGGCCTGCGCCTCTTCTATGCCGATATCGACGGGTCCTGGCCATCGTCGATCTTAGAAGAGCAGCAGGGGATTGAGGGGGCAGCGAACAGGCCAGCTCTCTGGATGGCGAAGCGGAGAGCCGAGCGCCGCCGCAGCCTCCCGCGAAGATTGGGTGTCGGCCTGCCGGCGGCGGCGCTGCGAGTAGAGGATCGCGGCGTCCCAGTGGCGGCCGGAGATCAGAGGTCCGGCGACCTCTCGGCAGTGGTCCAACGAGCAGAAGGTCGCAGCTTCCTGGCGGCAGAGCACGTGGCCAGCGGCGGGAGCTTGGCTAGCACAGGGGTAGAAGGTGGACGGGAGCAGCGAAAATCAACGACGAGGGAGAATTTAGACGTGGGAATCGAACAGCTCGCGTAATCGCGTTTCAATCGCACGGCACACGTGCGCCCGCCGGGTAAGGACGACTTCCGACCGTTCTAAACGTAGAAAATCCGTATTTTTTACTTGAAAGAACTTTTGTATCCGTACAATAAGTGAGTAGAGATTTCTTCCTCCACCGGCTTCAGTGATCTCTTTATTAAAAATTGAAAAAAATATTTGTAAGTTTCAAAAACATATAGAAGAACATCCTTCTTGTTTTTAAGATGTATCCTATAAACGTGCAAAATCTTTATTAAATACATTGAGCTACACACAAAGAATGGCAAATGTGTGATCTAAATGTATAAACTTTCAAATCTCCAAAATATATAAGATTTTATGTTTTCGTGTAGCTTGAATATAAATTATTTCCAATTGAGATTTTGCACGTTCCTGGGCTACATCATTGAAAAAAGGTACTCCCTCCAGTCCAAATTAAGCGTCGGAGAAACAAAGCTACGCTAGTACATATTGCTCAACAACTTGCGACAGTAATTATGGATCGGAAGGAGTAGTATTTCTTTCAAACTTTTTTAAAACTAATAAATATTGTGATTTTTAAAAATTGTTGGAGCACTGAGCTCGGGAGCCAAAAAATAAGTGAGGCTCACTATTTCAAATTTTAAGTGAGGTTCAAATAGCGGGAGGATCTCCAACGAGTCCTGAGCTTCCAATCAAAAGATCTACTTGAACCCAACCAGTGCAAACAATTGATCATACATCACCTTTTTTTTTCTATCAAACGGGATAAGGAGACTAGTGAAAATTGCTTACCATAAAATGAAGCAAATAATCGATAGCCAACTCATGCAGTCAAACGCACTTAATCAGTTTGAATCTAATGATAGAACGAGAAATTCCATCACAAGTCAAACTGGAGTGCACGTAATACTAATTTGAACTTCTGGAGCTGAACGGGAATCCGGCACCTAGAGGGGGGGGGGGTGAATAGGTGCTATTACAAATTTTAACTCTTTTTCAATTTAAGCTTAACACAAAGGTAAATTCTCTAGATATGCAACTAAGGTGAATTTACCTAAATGACAAGCTAGGCAATTAAACAAGATACAAGATAAATACAAGTGCGAAACAAGCAAGTAAGGGAGTAAGGATTAGGGGAACCAAGTGAAGCACGCGGAGACGAAGATGTAATCCCGAGTTCCACCACAAGGGTGTACGTCTCGTTGGAGAGGTGTGGGTCACCACAACAGGTTGACCACAACGCCACAAAGGCTCACCTTCTTCTCCGATGAACTCAACCACAAAGGTTGCGAGTTCACCTTCCACTATTGATCCCCTTTGGGGCGGAGATCGAATCCCTTACAACAAGCTTGAGGCACACACCCACAACTTAATTGGGGGCTCTCAAGATGACCACAACAGGTCAAGGACCACAAAAGGTCAAGGCAACACCAAGAAGGCAACAATGGTGAACTAGGTTTTCCTAAAGGAAACCCTAGCCACGAAATCCCCAAGTGAATGGGAAGGAAATGCAAATCGCTTCGGTGAAGTAGTAGATCGGGGCCTTCTCCTTCAATCCTCCAAGTATCAACGAATTTGGGTGGAGGGATTGGGAGATCTTGATGATTTGAGCTTTCTTGAAGTTGAGGAGAGAGAGAGTAAGAGAGCTAGCTGTTCTTGAGGGAGTGAGGGAGTATTTATACCCTCACCCAAAATCTGGCCGTTGGCAGCTCGAACACCCGGAAATTCCGGTCTAAGTCACAACCGGAAATTCCGGTTCAGCCCGGAAATTCCGGTGAACTGAAATTTCCGGCTAGAATTTCCGGCCAGAGCCAGAACTGAGAACACTTCTTTCCTTAGCCGATTCTGGAGGGCTCCTCTGAGTGCACCCGGAAATTCCGGTGAATGGAAATTTCCGGGCACAATTTCCGGCTCGGGGCAGAATGCTTCCTCAACTCAGACTTGGTCGATTTTCTGGGCTCTTCTGATGAGGGGAGGATATCTATTCCTGCCATGGCGCCACCACCTCCGTATATTCTAGTGGTTGGAGCTTTCAGCTTTGCCGTTCCTCCGCAAGATGAGGTGAAACCCAATTTTAGAACACCACCTATGTTGTTTCAGTTTGGTCAACAAAGTAAGGCCAAACATGGTTAGTCTGGGTGGTGTGGTGAGAGACGTGTTGCATACAGGATAACCAGCGAGTCGGTAATATTTGTCTAAGTATGTACACGTTTTATTTTAGTCCTACGTGCCTTATTGTGTTTTATTGCCGAACCTGCCCAATAGGTCGGTATTTGTGTTAGGTTCGGTTTGGGCCTGTCCAACCGAGTTAGGTTCGAGTCACCCTATATAAGGGTCACGGCAGCAGCCATGTATCGGAGACAAGATTTTTGAGATTAAAGTTATCGTGAGGTTCGTCCCAAGATGGGTCGCCGAGATCGAGATATTGCCAGTTTTGATTGCTGATCGTATTGATCTGTTGTTGCTGCGTGCGTGGGATTGATTCCGATCTATCCAACGTTGCTGTTCTTGGTTCGCCGTGAAAGATTGGGCCTAAAACCCTTTTGGATCACGTTGATCCGTATCATCTTGGTATCAGATTCGTCGGGTTTCTCACGGCGATTTCGTTCTAAGATTTATCTGCTGAGTTTGTTTCTGCTGGTGAAATTTTGCTGCCGGAGGCGTCAAGCCAAGACACCGGTGTGGATTGTTCTACGTGAGAAGTCGCCTTTGGAGTTATCTTGATCGTTTGAGGAGTTGTTTCCGTTGAGGACATTGATCGAGCTCTCTGCTGCTAGGATCGGGGAGTCTCTATTCCGATCGGATTTGTCATATTTGATTGTTACGATCGATCCTCCTACGTGAAAAAGAAAAGGCAAGTGCAAATTTGGTTGGTGTACGATCAGGTTGTTTCCTTGTTTTACACGTATACTACTTGGACACGGTTTGCTAGGGAGAGTTAATTAGCAGCTTGTGATCACATGCGTTTTGGAGTTTCTCGCTCGTAGACAAGGCAAGTCTTGATTTCCTTGGATCGTTATTGAGTCGCTCGCGTGGACTCCTATTACCGATCAAGTGCAGCCTTAGAAAAAGACGAACGAGGAGATTGGATCGGACTTGTTTTTCCTGATACGATTCTGTTTTGCTTTGGGATCGTACTATCCTATTACTTACAAAACAATTTCCAGAGTCCTTGTTTGAGTCTAGTTCTTTGATCGCTGTATACAAGCTGATCGCCGCTACTGGCTGCCGTTATTTCTGTGCTCAACTTCGCTGTTGCCGGTTCTTCCGTGCGATACACTGCTACCGCCGCCGGCCTGTTAGCTATTGCTTTTGCTGAGATGGTGAACTCGGTTAATGCAGAAAATTCAGCAGCCATTGTCGAGCAACCTGCGGAGCTTGTGCCACCTATTTTTGCTGAAGATTTAGCTCCCAATGTCCGGGCTGGTTTTGACAGCACGTGCGACTATATTCGCCAGAGTCATGCGGCGTTGACGGCGCAGATTGCACGGTTGGCTACCAGGATTGATGCCTTGAGCGACGCTCCCGCCCATGCACCCCTGCAGCCCCCTCCTGCTGCCCAGCTCCGCCCTGCTGAAAATCATGATCATCGACTACTGGCACCCAATCAAGATGAAGACCTTGCGGATGATGCTGATTTTGCACCACCACTGCGCCCGTTTGATGCTCGTCCTGTAGGAGTTCGTCCCGTTCAACAACATGCTCGTGACCATGTTGGTCAGGCTGTTCGTGTTCCCCTTGATGATGGTGGTCTTGGACGTATCAAATTGTCCATCCCTCCATTCTCCGGTAACCACGGAGCTGAGGATTACTTGGAGTGGGAGATGCGTATGGATCAGATTTTTGCGTCTCACCATTATGCTGAGGCGAAGAGACTCCAACTTGCTGCAGTTGAATTCACGGGTTATGTGCTAATTTGGTGGAGTCAAATTTTACGTATGCATACAAGGCCGACGACATGGGCTGGTATGAAAGAGATCATGCGGCGTCGTTTTGTTCCTGAGCATTATAAGAGGGATATGCACAATAAATTACAGCAGCTCACTCAAGGTAACAAATCTGTTGATGCATATTATAAAGAGATGGAGTTGCTCATGATACGTACAGGAACACGTGAGGATCCGGAGGCCACTATGTCTCGGTTCTTTTATGGGCTGAATATTGAGGTACAAGATCGTGTGGAGATGGTTCTTTATTATAATATTCAGGATCTTGTGCACCAAGCTGAGCGTGCAGAGCAACAAATTAAGCGACGTCAAGTTACAGCCCCTCCACCCACATGGCGTCGTTCACATACAGAGGCTACTGGTTCTAGTGCTAAACCGACACCTTCACGCTCCCATAATATTTCTCTTGAAGCGCCCAAATCTGGAGTGTCTACGGCTGCGTCTTCTCGGTCCAGCGCTAATATTGAGTGTTTTACTTGTGGAGGACGAGGACACATGAGGCGTGATTGCCCTAATGCTAAGAGGGTAATGCTCACACAAGATGGCTATATTTCTGCTAGCGACGAGGAGAAGATTGAAGAGCCTTCTAGTGTGAAATCTGATGACGACAAGTGGGATGTGTATCCTGCTGACGCTGCCCCTAATTGCAAAAGTTTGATGATTCAACGTGTGCCGCAAGACCGCATAGAGGGACAAGGGCAGCGCTGGAATATTTTTCAGACCCAATGCACTATCAAGGATACCAGTTGCAAGCTGATTGTGGATGGTGGAAGCTACACCAATCTAGTCAGCAAGAGCTTGGTTGATTCATTGTCTTTACCTACATGGAAGCATCCGCAACCACATTGCGTTGAGTGGTTGTATAATTCAGGCAAGCTGAAGGTAACACATAAGGTGCGCCTGAAATTTTCTGTAGGTGATTATGAGGACACGGTGATCTGTGATGTTTTGCCTATGGATGCATGTCATGTGCTGCTGGGCCGACCGTGGCAATTTGATAGGCGCTCTACTCATGAAGGCAGGACCAATGTATATTCCTTGTGGCATGAAGGGAAGCGTCATGTGCTGCAGCCTATGCTTGACAAAGATATCACAGTGAATATTCTTACTGTGACGGCAAAGGTTCCAAGTGACAAGCTGAAACCGAGGACGGTTTCCTTTCAAGTTGGGGGGGATGATGAGGGGAGGATATCTATTCCTGCCATGGCGCCACCACCTCCGTATATTCTAGTGGTTGGAGCTTTCAGCTTTGCCGTTCCTCCGCAAGATGAGGTGAAACCCAATTTTAGAACACCACCTATGTTGTTTCAGTTTGGTCAACAAAGTAAGGCCAAACATGGTTAGTCTGGGTGGTGTGGTGAGAGACGTGTTGCATACAGGATAACCAGCGAGTCGGTAATATTTGTCTAAGTATGTACACGTTTTATTTTAGTCCTACGTGCCTTATTGTGTTTTATTGCCGAACCTGCCCAATAGGTCGGTATTTGTGTTAGGTTCGGTTTGGGCCTGTCCAACCGAGTTAGGTTCGAGTCACCCTATATAAGGGTCACGGCAGCAGCCATGTATCGGAGACAAGATTTTTGAGATTAAAGTTATCGTGAGGTTCGTCCCAAGATGGGTCGCCGAGATCGAGATATTGCCAGTTTTGATTGCTGATCGTATTGATCTGTTGTTGCTGCGTGCGTGGGATTGATTCCGATCTATCCAACGTTGCTGTTCTTGGTTCGCCGTGAAAGATTGGGCCTAAAACCCTTTTGGATCACGTTGATCCGTATCATCTTCTGTGTGCACACGGAAATTCCGGTGAATTGGAATTTCCGGGCACAATTTCCGGCTGGAGGCAGAAGCGTTCTTCAACCCAGACTTAGCCGATTTTCTGGGCTCTTCTGGTTGCACCCGGAAATTCCGGTGAATGGGAATTTCCGGGCACAATTTCCGGCTCGATGCAGAGACGTTATTCAATCTTGACTTAGCCGATTTCTTGTGCTGCGCTGGGGACCCGGAAATTCCGGCCCTGGGAATTTCCGGCTCCAATATTCCGGTTCCTGGAATAATTCCAGAACAGCTTCTTCCTTGCATTTTTGGGTTTGATGCATATGATATTTCATCATACACTTTCTGAAATACTTAGCACTAGGATTAGTACATCATTAGTATTGTTAACTAACACACAAAACACTAGGGATTAAGAAATGTTCTTTCAATCTCCCCCTTTTTGGTGTTAGATGACAATACCAAGATTTGCAATGACACTCAATGCTATATCATGTTCTAGATAAAATGGCTCCCCCTAAACATGTGCATACTAGAATATATGAATACACACGGATAGCACAATAGATAAGAGCATTTTTGCAATGGAGACCACATGATATACAAGTATATAGAGACAATAAAGCCAAGGTAAACTTGAGACTTGGTAGAATTTCATACCTTGTGCATAAACAATATGACGAGAATACCAACACAATAACCTTGCAGTCTCAAGCATAATTACCATAGATAGCATGGGGAAAGTCTCAATACACACGAAGTTCACACGAATAGCAAATGAAAATAGTTCAACAAACACAAATAAGATAAATGAGCACAAGCGCAAATAAATGATAAACGCACATGCTTGTGCCCAAACCCATGCAAATCCCCGAAGTTCCTAATAGATCAACTTCTCCCCCTTTGGCATCGAAACGCCAAAAAGGAAGAAGAGCGATGCTACGTCCCATGAAGAGCACCACTCAAGGGGTCGCCTCGTCCTCGTCCTCGTCATCCTCATCATCATCATCATCAGACGAGACATCCTCATAAACCTGTCCAGTGGAGTAAGAGCTGCCACCAAGATCACTCTCAAACTGAGACCACGGAGCCATAGAACCCTGGTTCCACTGAGCATAAGAGAGCGGAGGAGTGAGATCAGCAGGAGCAGGAGAACCAGACACGTGGTGCAGAATCAGCTCTTGGTTGAGGGCTGACTGACGGCGGTCCTTGTAAGCAGTGTATTGCTCCTTGCGAATGTCGATGTTCATGCACAAAATGTTGCGTTGGAACCAATTCAGCTTCTTGACATGTCCAGAGGTGACAGGAGCAGCAGCAGCCCGGCGAGCATCACCCATGAAAGAATCACTCCTCGTGGAGCGAGAAGTGGGCACAGTGGGGGGTGCAGGGACATTCCTCTTCTCATAAAGCTTCTTGAAGTCATGGGTCTCCAACTCATCATCACTAAAGGTATGCTCCGGGAACTTGGACTTGATGAGCTTCATTATGTAAGGAGCATAGGGAATGGTGCCCGTGGTGATCATTGCCTCATACATCTCATGGTGAATGTAGTCCATCACATCCACACTCCAATCCGCATTCGCATCGGTGCTCATAGCAATGTTGTGGGCATGAAGAAGAAGGTTGCAAAGAGGAGATACCACATTGTCGAAGTTGCCACCACTTGGAGCAAGATTCTCCCGGAGAATGCGCACGAGGACATCATAGAGGGGGAGCAAGTTCCTTGCGAGTCCGGGAACTCCACCCTCGCCATAGAGATGTGCAGTGTCCCTCTTGTTGAGCTTGTATGAATGATGCATGCGGTAGCCTTGAGGATTGGCGCCATCAAACCGGTAGCCCAACACTTTAGCAAACTCATACCAGTCAGACTCACAATAAGTTTCTCCAGTCATCCACTTGATAGTCTTATTTGAGTCACCCTTCATCACGAGAGTGGCATAGAACTGCATGATAAGCTGAGAGTTGTAGTCGCAGCGGGTGATCACAAGCCTCTCCAAACCCATGCACTTGACAATATGGATGGCTTCAGCAAAGGAAGTCTTCTTCTGAAGAGCATTAAGGTTGTATGGCTGCATCTTGCGAATGGGCTTGGTCAAAGTGTAATAGACGTCCTTGAGAACGTCCTCTTGTTCCTTGCACCAGAAACTGCGATCAGTAAGGCCTTCATCCCTTGGCCTAAGGTACCAATCCCCTTGGCGAAACTGACCATAGTCAACCGCACTCATTTGAGTGTACGACTGACGTTGGGTAGGGGGTGGAACATTCTTTCTCTTCTTGGACACGGGCTTGCTTGAGGAGGCAGCAGCTTTCTTGGACTGGGACAAGCTCGAGGATGCAAGACCTTTGCCCTTAACCTTTCGAGTGACTAGCCTTGAGAGCCTCTCGGGAGGAGAAGAACTCCTGCTCGAATCACCTGTGAAGGTAGCATAGATGGATAGCACAAGATAAGTACACACAAGTCAGTGGGGAGAAACTAGTTACATTAAAGGTGATTTGAATTGATCAGACGTAGCTAAACCTGGAAAAACTGGAAACTGCAGAGTTCAGAAAAGTTCAGACCGGAAATTCCGGTTCAGTTCAGACCGGAAATTCCGGTCTGTCGAAACAGTGCAGTTTGAAGTTTGTCCTAGGTCTAAAACTAGATCGATCCAATACAAATCAAATCTAATGTATCTAGACTAGTAAGCATACCACTAGGGACCACTACAACCAAGCAATTTGCAAACAAACTACTCCACATCTAGATCCAAAGTGCAAGCACTAAAAGGAATGAATGGGAGAGTTACCCTCGTCCATGGGGCAAAAAGCTTGGAGAAGAAGGTCCACGGGGCGGAGGAGCACCAGATCTGGCCAAGGGAGAGAGTCTCCACCGGCCGGAAAGCTCCGGGAGGGCTTGGAGGAGCAGGGGCGGCGGTTGGGGAGAGGGGCTGGTCGGAGGTGGAAGATGGGTTCGAATGAACCCATCACCCCGAGCCTGCCCTTTTAATTTCTGGACAAACCGCCCGACCGGAAATTCCGGGTGTAACTTACACCGGAATTTCCGAGCCACCGGAATTTCCGACCCAAAAAGGAACCGGAAATTCCGACCTGCTGAACCAAAAATCCCAGTTTTCAACGGATGACTTGTGTGCAATAGAGAGAAATGTTTTTAGGTAAGAATAGGCTTGGGATAGATTTCCAAACTGTCATTGGTACATCATACTCAACTTACAACAACCAAATCAAAACATAAAGCGCCAAGTTGAGTAGATTTCCCACATGCATGAACAAGAAATTAATAGGCAACAAAAACGCTCCAAATGAGACCAACTCTTCAAAAGAAGAGGGCGGTGGCCGAAGCCACCATGTAGGAGTGTATGGCATGTCACCGCGAAGATAGATCTTGGGTACATAACCACTACTCGTCGTTTTAGCTCACTAGACATAAGAATGAATATAGAGATAAAAGAACACTTACTATCGGCATAATGGGGGGAGGGATGGTCCAATGTATTAGGACCGCACTCCCCCTATGTCCATGCCTACAACTAGACAAAATATGGTACTAACGCGTCCTTGGGGTGTGTGCAATAGATCAAGCAAGGGACCTCGAATCAATGATATTGAGCTCATTCCTCAAATAGCAAAACCTTCCTTCTTCGAGAGGTTTTGTGAAGATATCCGCCAATTGATCTCTTGTGCCCACATAAGATAAGTCAATGTCTCCTCGGGCCACATGATCTCTAATGAAGTGATGGCGGATCTCAATATGCTTGGTTCTTGAATGTTGCACCGGGTTGTATGCAATCTTGATGGCACTTTCATTGTCACATAGAAGAGGCACTTTGTCGCAATCGACACCGTACTCCTTTAAAGTTTGCCTCATCCATAGCAATTGTGTGCAACAACTTGCGGCGGCAACATATTCGGCTTCGGCGGTGGAGAGAGATATGCAGTTTTGCTTCTTAGAAGACCAACTTACCAATGACCTCCCAATAAATTGACAGGCACCGGAGGTGGACTTCCTATCATCTTGATCTCCTGCCCAATCGGAATCCGAGTACCCGCATAGAGTGAAATGAGCATCCTTGGGGTACCACAATCCATAGGTTGGGGTATGAGCCAAATACCGAAAGATTCTCTTGACCGCCACATCATGGCTTTCTTTAGGAGCCGCTTGATATCTTGCACACACTCCTACGGCTAGTACAATATCCGGTCTAGATGCACAAAGGTAAAGAAGAGATCCAATCATAGAGCGATATACCTTTTGATCCACATCCTTACCCTTGGGGTTGAGCTCAAGGTGGCACTTGGTTTGCATTGGAGTAGATGCACCCTTGAGCTCAAGCAACCCGAACCTCTTGAGCATGTCTTGAATGTACTTTGCTTGGTTGATGAAAGTCCCTTCCTTCAATTGCTTGATCTCGAATCCGAGGAAGAACTTCATCTCACCCATCATGGACATTTCAAACCTATCGGTCATAAGCTTAGAGAATTCTTCGTTAAATGCTTTGTTAGTAGATCCAAATATAATATCATCCACATATAATTGACATATGAAAAGTTCTCCATTTACTTTCTTAGTGAAAAGGGTGGGGTCGATTTCCCCAACTTGGAACCCACGGTCTACAAGTAGTTCTCTAAGGTGCTCATACCACGCACGTGGGGCTTGTTTAAGGCCATAGAGCGCCTTATCCAACTTGTAGACATGGTTCGGATATTTGGGGTCCTCAAACCCCGGAGGTTGCTTAACATAAACAAGTTCGCTTAGTGGACCATTTAGAAAAGCACTTTTAACATCCATTTGTTGCAATTTAAAGTTATGATGAGAAGCATAGGCAAGAAGTATACGAATGGACTCGAGTCGAGCCACGGGCGCGTAGGTCTCTCCAAAGTCAATGCCTTCAATTTGGGAGAAGCCTTGAGCCACCAATCTTGCTTTGTTCCTCACCACTATGCCATGCTCATCTTGCTTGTTCTTGAATATCCACTTAGTGCCGATAACGTTGCGGCAATCTTTGGGTCTTTCCACTAACTTCCACACCTTGTTGCGCTTGAAGTTGTTGAGTTCATCGTGCATGGCCTCAAGCCAATCCGGATCCTCAAGCGCTTCAAACACCTTCTTTGGTTCCACCATGGAGATGTGAGCTTGATGCTCACTAAAGCTTGCTAGTTGCCTTCGGGTGGAAACCTTGCTTCTTACATCTCCAAGAACCTTGTCAAGAGAGAGGGCTCTCAATTCTTGAGAGGTGCCAACTCTATTCACACGGCGGACTTCGATCTCCCTTCTTGAGGTGGGGGGAATCACTTGATCATCTTGATCATTCTTGTCTCCGCCTTGACCGGTTTGATGGTCTTGATCAACCCTTGGAGTGACTTCATGAGATGAGGGAGTAGGTTGATCTTGACCTTGTTGCGAACTGCCACCGGAAATTTCAGCAGAACCGGATATTCCGGGTTCACCTTGAACCGGAAATTCCGAGCCACCGGAATTTCCGACATCAGGCTGAACCGGATTTTCCGGCTCTCCGGGAATTCCTGGAGCAGTTGAAGGTTCTTGTCCATCTTCTTGGTTGGACATGTTGGGCATGGTGTTGTTGTCTTGGGTTTCCTGTGAGGAAGTAGCTACCACTTGCGTAGAGCTTAGTCCTTGTTGATCAACTTCATAATATACTTCGACGGGGCGGTGAAAACCCACCCCCATCCTTAGGATAGCATCTTGAGGTTGAACATCACCTACATCGGAAACACCAACTTGCTCCACGAGGGAGCCATCATTCTCATCGAACACCACACTACAAGATTCTATGACAATGCGGGAAGCCTTGTCATAGACTCTATAAGTGTGGGATTCGGCACCGTAACCAACAAATGTCCCTTCAAGAGATCTAGTATGAAACTTTCCTAAGCGAGCACCTTCGATGAGATAAAAACACTTACAACCAAAGACTCGGAAGTAGGAGATATTGGGCTTGTTCCCGGTAAGCACTTCATAGGGTGTCTTCATGAGTCCTTTGCGAAAGAAGAGCCGGTTTGAAGAATGACAAGCGGTGTTGACGGCTTCGGCCCAAAAGTTGTTTGGGGACTTAAACTCGGCCATCATCGATCTTGCCATTTCAATGAGAGTGCGGTTCTTCCTTTCGGCTACACCATTTTGTTGGGGAGTATACGCAGCGGAATATTGATGACGAATCCCTTCTTCACTAAGGAACTCATTCAACGTATAGTTCTTGAACTCGGACCCATTGTCACTTCTAATCACCAAGATTGGGACATTGTGTTGACGTTGAGCTTCATTGGAGAAGTCGATGATTGTTTGTTGAGTCTCCATCTTCGTCTTGAAGAAGAAAACCCATGTGTATCTCGAATAATCATCAACAATAACCAAGCAATATTTCTTCCCACCAAGACTAGCTTCCGAAATAGGACCAAAGAGGTCAACATGGAGGAGCTCCAAAACCCTCTTTGATGAAATGATGGTTTTGCTTGGATAGGGGGAATCATGCATCTTGCCTTCAACACAAGCCCTACACATTCGATCCTTCGAGAAAGAAACATGGTCTTTTAGTCCTAGGATATGGCCACCTTTTTGGAGACTTTGCAAAGTTCTCATGTTGACATGGGCTAGGCGGCGGTGCCACAACCAACCCAAGTCCGCTTTAGCGAATAGGCACATTGTATGAGAAGTGGTGACTCCGGAGAAGTCAACCACATAGAGCTCATTTTCAATGTACCCAACGAAAGCAACATTGAGAGACTTGCTCCGCAAGAGGATAACCATTTCCTTTTCAAAGAGAACGGAGAAACCCAACTTAGTTAAAGAACGAACCGAGAGTAAGTTGTAACCTAGGGATTCGACAAGCAAGACATTCACAAGAGTGATGTCCGGCGCCACTACCACCTTGCCGAGTCCCATTACCTTAGACTTTGATTTGTCGCCAAATGTAACGGTTATATGATCATCATTAGGCCTCAACTCCGTTACAAGCTCCTTGCTTCCGGACATGTGACTAGTGCATCCACTGTCAATTATCCATTTCGATCCGCCGGAAGCAAGGCCCTACACACAATCAATTCTTTGACTTAGGTACCCATTTTGCAATGGGTGCCTTTTGGTTAGCAACAAGGGTCTTTGGAACCCAAATAGCATACTCAATATAACCATCAAATGGACCAATGTATCTAGCATAAACATCTCCATAATAATCAACATATAGAGCATAGTTAGGGTTAGATATGCCCGCAAAGTCATCACGAGTGGGTGTGCCCCTTGTGACACTTCCACTCGCAATGTCATCTTTCTTGGCTAGAGCGGGCTTGGCCTTCTTCTTGGTCTTCTTATTCTTCTTGGCAACATAGCCTAGACCCTCTTTCCCTTTGTGGGTCACTTGCTCATGAAGAGGGGTAGCAAGTGCCTTCTTACCCTTATCAAGAGAGGTCTTGACTGTAGTTGCCATGGAAGGAACAAACTTCACCCTAGCAACATTCTCAACAACAATGGCATGGTCATTTGAAGAAGTAAAGGTGCTAGGTTTGTGAAGGTTTGACAACCGAGTTTGAAGTTGATCATGAGACTTGGTAAGAAGATCATGTTCACTTGTCAATGCCTTGTGAGCATTGTCAAGTGACTCAAAGTCTTCCACTAGTCTAGCATGAGCAGCCACAAACTCGACCTTTTCATTTTGCACAAGTTTATATCTAGCAAAGTAAAGATCACGATCCTTAGTTAGTTTGGCAACATCGGAGTTATGAGACTCCACAATAGTTTTAAGTTGCTCTTGGAGAAGAGCATGAGCTTCTTGTTCATCCTCTAGAGAAGATTGGAGAGATGCCTTAGCATAGGCATCTTCCCTCTCAATCTCACCTTTGAGCTCAAGCTCATCCTCAAGCTCACCTATACGACTCATGAGAGAGCCAAAGTGTTTCTTGCCAACCCCTTGCAAGTTAGTCATGAATTCATCAAAAGCAATAATTTCTTGTTTTACTTCAAGACTAACTTCATCATCAAGATCATGGGATATAGAAGTAGGAGGCAATTTTACCTCGGATGCCTTAGCCAAAAGGCATCTTGCATTCTTGGTGATGTGGCTCTCATTTGGGGATGAGAAGAGTGATGAAGTGGTAGAGGTAGTGGCTATTGCGGCTACTTCACTTCGAGTGTCATCCTTGTCACTATCTTCATCATCGGAGGGATATTCCTCTTGAGTCACCAAAACAATCTTTTGGTTCTTCTTGAAGAAGGGCTTCTTCTTCATGGGTAGTGGCCCTTTGCCCTTGGGCTTGGCCACGAGCCTCCCCCCATGCTCTTCTCTCCTCTCCCATGGACAATCTACAACAAAGTGTCCTTTGTCATCACAATTATAGCAAGTCCTCACCTTGTTACCTTGGTTCTTTCCATTGTTTGGAAACTTCCTATCCATCCTTGCTTTGGCCTTCGAGGGATTCTTCCAAAACTTATGAGCCGTAAGAGCAAGATGTTGGTTGAGAGAACCTTGGTAATGATCATGTGATAGCTCGATAGAGTCATCACAATCATCATCCTCTTCTTCTTCAACGGTGGCCTTCAAGGCAACCGATGCGTGCTTGTGCATCCCAATAGCTCTTGCTCTTGCGTCTTGAGCAATCTTCGCGGCAACCTTGTAGGCGGTCATCTCTTGCATGACTTCATTGGATGTTAACTTGGCGTAGTCGTGCCTTCCTTGTAAGGTCTTCAAGTCCGCTTCCTCAAAGGGCAAGAGAGTGCTCACAAACTTCCTCTTGATCCATTGGTCATCAACGTAGACCGCACCAAGGCTTCTAAAGGTAGTAGCGATGGCCACCAACCTCCGGTACATGTCCTCATGGTTTTCACCATCCAATTTGAAGAACCCTTCCACCTCGTTACACAAGGCATCATACCGGTTCTTCTTCATGCTCTCATTACCGACAAAAATGTCGGAAAGAGCATCCCAAACTTCCTTGGCGGTGGAGAGATGTTGGATGAGAGGCATGTCATTTTCTCCAACGGCCACTTGAAGTTGGTGGAGAGCGGTGGCGTTGAGTTGACCATCAACCACCTCTCTCCTTGTCAAGTTGGTTGGGTCATTGGCCTTGAATCCAACTTGAATGATGCGCCATAACTCCATGGAAGCACTGCAAATGTGAGACTTCATTTGAAATTGCCATTGAGAAAAATGTTGAGGTTTAAGCTTTGGGGGATCGGTTCTAATGTTGACATGAGGGTGTGGAATGGGAGGATCCGGAGAATAGGTGTGAAAGACTTCATTATATTTCTCTCCGGATGGTGGGGTTTTAGTGGAGCTAAGTGGTTCACCCTTTCCATCCTTTTCCACAGAAATACCCGGAGGCGTTTCCTTGGACTCACCCGACGATGATTCCTTGAAGGAATCACCTTTCTCCTTAGGAGATAGTGGGGTTGAGAGAGAAGCATTCGAGGTTTCCTTAGATTTCAAAATTGCTTGAAGCAATTCGTTCATCTTTAGGAATTGGGCATCCATGGATGATTTCAACAAGTTGAGATCGCCCATGGTTGCTCCCTTGGCATGCGCCTCTGCCAACTCCAACTCACGGGCTACCCTCTCGGGTTCGGATTCCGACATCGTATCACTTAGGCGGTAAAGCCCTTAAAAGTGAACCTGGCTCTGATACCAATTGAACGGGAATCCGGCACCTAGAGGGGGGGGGGGTGAATAGGTGCTATTACAAATTTTAACTCTTTTTCAATTTAAGCTTAACACAAAGGTAAATTCTCTAGATATGCAACTAAGGTGAATTTACCTAAATGACAAGCTAGGCAATTAAACAAGATACAAGATAAATACAAGTGCGAAACAAGCAAGTAAGGGAGTAAGGATTAGGGCAACCAAGTGAAGCACGCGGAGACGAAGATGTAATCCCGAGTTCCACCACAAGGGTGTACGTCTCGTTGGAGAGGTGTGGGTCACCACAACAGGTTGACCACAACGCCACAAAGGCTCACCTTCTTCTCCGATGAACTCAACCACAAAGGTTGCGAGTTCACCTTCCACTATTGATCCCCTTTGGGGCGGAGATCGAATCCCTTACAACAAGCTTGAGGCACACACCCACAACTTAATTGGGGGCTCTCAAGATGACCACAACAGGTCAAGGACCACAAAAGGTCAAGGCAACACCAAGAAGGCAACAATGGTGAACTAGGTTTTCCTAAAGGAAACCCTAGCCACGAGATCCCCAAGTGAATGGGGAGGAAATGCAAATCGCTTCGGTGAAGTAGTAGATCGGGGCCTTCTCCTTCAATCCTCCAAGTATCAACGAATTTGGGTGGAGGGATTGGGAGATCTTGATGATTTGAGCTTTCTTGAAGTTGAGGAGAGAGAGAGTAAGAGAGCTAGCTGTTCTTGAGGGAGTGAGGGAGTATTTATACCCTCACCCAAAATCTGGCCGTTGGCAGCTCGAACACCCGGAAATTCCGGTCTAAGTCACAACCGGAAATTCCGGTTCAGCCCGGAAATTCCGGTGAACTGAAATTTCCGGCTAGA
Organism: Poa annua; assembly: GCA_026929855.1. Lineage (NCBI taxonomy): Eukaryota > Viridiplantae > Streptophyta > Magnoliopsida > Poales > Poaceae > Poa > Poa annua. The sequence continues at coordinate 93,899,881 of CM049437.1, forward strand.
ATTTCCGGCCAGAGCCAGAACTGAGAACACTTCTTTCCTTAGCCGATTCTGGAGGGCTCCTCTGGGTGCACCCGGAAATTCCGGTGAATGGAAATTTCCAGGCACAATTTCCGGCTCGGGGCAGAATGCTTCCTCAACTCAGACTTGGTCGATTTTCTGGGCTCTTCTGTGTGCACACGGAAATTCCGGTGAATTGGAATTTCCGGGCACAATTTTCGGCTGGAGGCAGAAGCGTTCTTCAACCCAGACTTAGCCGATTTTCTGGGCTCTTCTGGTTGCACCCGGAAATTCCGGTGAATGGGAATTTCCGGGCACAATTTCCGGCTCGATGCAGAGACGTTATTCAATCTTGACTTAGCCGATTTCTTGTGCTGCGCTGGGGACCCGGAAATTCCGGCCCTGGGAATTTCCGGCTCCAATATTCCGGTTCCTGGAATAATTCCCTTCTTCCTTGCATTTTTGGGTTTGATGCATATGATATTTCATCATACACTTTCTGAAATACTTAGCACTAGGATTAGTACATCATTAGTATTGTTAACTAACACACAAAACACTAGGGATTAAGAAATGTTCTTTCAGGAGCTATCCTACATGGTAGCTAATGATGTCAATACCGTAGTTTATCGAATGATTGGACCAAAGGGTACAAATGAAAGCAACAACACAACAGGGAAAATGATGCCAACAGACAAGGGAGAAAAAATCATGTAGTATTATATATGTAAAGAATAAGCTGTTCTAATGGTGTTAGGTACAGTTTCTGATTGTACACACTAAAATATATGCATCTTCAACATGATTATAATCATACACACAGCCATCTAAAGAAAACTATGTGCAGAAACATACTATACAAGTTAACCAAGTCATTGACTTCACAGAAAGAATTTCTACATCGTGTACAAGAAAACGTCACACGAAGGACTTTGCACCAGGCTAAGAGAGTTGGTCGCTTGACTGCGCCCCCGTGGCGACTTTGACGAACACATCTTCCATAGTAGTGTCCGCAAGGCCCCATGCTTGCACCTCCACTCGCATCTTGAAATTCTCCATGGCCATGAACACATCTGCAATCCTGACTTCTTGCTTCGACAGCTCATATTTCTGTGTTCCTGACAGATGGTAAACCTTCCTTGCATTCGGCGAGAGCTTGAGCATCAAATTCTCGACCTCGCTTTCGGACTCCGAGGATGTCGTAACCGTCAGTACGTAATAGCCTCCATATCTAGCTCTGAGCTGCGATATGGATTTCCGAGTACCCAGTATGAAAAAAAAAGTCTCAACCGATCTTAAATTATGGAGGAGAGGCTGTATTATGATCATATACCTCTTGAGGGCTTCCTATGCACTGGAGCCTTCCATCTACCATGATACACAACCGATCGCAGAGAGCTTCGGCTTCTTCCATGGAATGGGCTGCGGAGATGCCAAAGAATCAGTGCTTTAATGCTACCATGGAAGAGGAGACCATGGTCAAACACAAGTGAACAAATGGTTATAGGTTAAAGGTGGTTACTCGTAAGAATGATGGCTCTATCTTGTTTCGCTTGCTTCACTGCACTCCAGAGACTCTTCCTCGAAGCTGGATCCAGTCCAGTACTGGGCTCATCCATGTACACAACCTGAGGTGCATTTATTGAAGTGTAAGCATGGATTAACCGGTGACTGAACAACAACAAAAGATGATGTTGAAAGCTCTACTTTAGCATCTCCAATCAGTGAGATTGCGACACTAAGACGCCTCTTCATGCCACCACTGTACTTCCCGACTTGCTTATCAGCGGCACCACCCAGAAGTAAATTTACACTTCTTAAAGATTCTTCAACGGCCTAGAAATCATTGTCATTCCAGTAAGTTTTCTGTTCACATTTTTATGAAACTCCATAGTCCATAGAAGAAAAAATGTTTCTTTTACCTAATTTACTAGGTGAACACAACCATAGTAGAGAAATTTAAGAATTACAAGCAATAACAACATGTATAGGTTTTAGATGTAGATCATTTACTGGATTCACCTTAGATATTATGGTAGTGCGCTATGAAGTTAGTGAACCGATATAACTTACAAGGTCCAAAGCAGAGCCGTTGAGGCTCTTCAGCCGACCATAAAACTGGAGATGTTCTCTGCCAGTCAGCATCTCCCAAAGCATACTGCATCCCAATACAGAGACAACATAATGTGAAAATTAGAAGGTATTTTCCATGAGCTTGACCAATTGCATAATATTTGTAACAAGACGAGCATATCGTACTCATCCTGTGGGCAAACCCCCATGCTGTTGTATATGTTTTCCATGTGAGTATGTATGCTGAAATCCTGTACAAATGCATCCCCTGATGTTGGCTTTGCAAACCCAATCATCTGTCGGGCATCAGCAAGAAGGACGATCACAATAGGATTAAAATATTATAATTAACCAATGGTACTACGCAACTCAGAAATTTTAGAAGGAGTTCATTTAGGGATTTAGTAATTTGGTCGGGAAGAAAGCTGGTAAAATAGACGCACTATAAACATGAATAAGACAGAAGATTACAAAGAAAAAGTCAGCATGGACAGGATCATAAATTATAATTAATGTGTTAAGAAAAAAATGAAGGCCCTTTCTTCGACTAATACAATGACACACACCAAGTGTGTGTTCGACGAAAAGAAAGAAAAATGAAGATTGAACAGGAAGTGAGTCTTCCTCATATGCATTGTAACAGAGATTGGATATAGCATGTGTCAATTAAGGGGGTCTGATGACAAACCATGCTAATAAAAGAGCTCTTGCCAGCCCCATTAGGACCAAGAATACCCAAGCACTCTCCGTATGGCAAAGCAAGTGATAGACCTCGAACAGCATACTTATCAGGGTTGCCATCCTTTCCATGATATACTTTCTTGAGATCATCACATACAACAGCATAGCCACTATTCTGTTGTTGTAGTATCTGAGCAACAGTCTCCCTCTGTGATTCCACCATACCAAGTAATATGTCAGGAACATATAAAGTAGCTGGTGACATCTGATATACATGTTCAATGATACTTAAAAGTTAATATGATTCCAAAGAAACGAACTACCTACATTAGAATATGTGAGGGGAAACTGCAGTTATGTGGCAAGAGTTGAAAGATATGTGTGAAAATGTGGTACTCTCTGAAAACAGGGATAGGTGTAACTGGCTTTTGATCAGTTCTGAAAGCTAATCAAATTAGACGCACCTTCAAGAAGTTATGGTCGATAAAAGTACCTTTAAAATCGAGGTTTTTGTGTGGTTACTGTTTAGGACTAGCAATTTGACTAGAGATAACCTAGTTAAAAGAGGATGGCCAGGTAATGAGAATTGTTTATTCTGTAGTGAGAAATAGTCAGTTGATCATTTGTTTCCTCTCTTAATAGTGCGGCTGTAAGCTGTTTGTTAGTGTGGTTTTGAGCTGTTCTTTTGTCAAGAAAACACAAAAGAGCTTCGGATTTTCATTTAATTGGAGCTGTTGTTGGTGTGGTTTTGTTTCCTCTGATATGTTTTCAGAACCTGAATGTACTGTTTATCAGTTTCGTGAAGATGAAACTGGGGACGGTGCCCCTATATTCGAACAAAAAAGGAAATTATTATAGTTCAGTAGAACAATAATGGAACCCTATTTAAAACTACATATAGAACAAGAGGGAGGTGGAAAAATGAACTGTGGGCAAGAGCGATGAATATCGATATAAATAACTTACTTCTTTGATAATGTCTAGCTTCTCCATTTCTACATGAACATCGTTATCGGGCCTATCGCCTACTCCGTTAACAGCTATCTTTCTCAAAGTGGGGCTCTTCCTTAGGAGTCTTTTGATTATAGAAAGGGGACTTGATCTGTGTCCAATTGCAGCAGCATGGTCAAAATAATATGCAACAGGAAGCAAAATCAACCACTCGACAATAATAATGATCAGCACATTCTTCATTCCATTTGTATGGTCACTTAGATCGCTCCATCGCATGCCAGGATTTCCCGTTTCTGAAGCCCTGATAGCATATTGGCCAAGCTCGTATAATCCTCGATATAAAGAAAATGCAGGTATTATCTCCAGAACTGTAATCCAGTGTGCTGCAGTAACACAAGAGGAAAATATTACGCAATGTTTCAGCCTGATTTACAAAATGATTGTGAAACTGGAATGGGCAAAACAATGTATCCCAAAATGGAGGGTATATTTTCATTATAAAAATGGTCTTACTTGGAAATTTTCCACCTTCAATAAAATTGCGAATAAGAGATCCTGCCATTAACCCTGATCCAAATATGTACAAGTATGCAATTGCTGGTATAAAGAAGACATGAAGCAGAAACATCACATATCTTGCAGCACTGAACAAAGGTTAATACATGTGGAAATAAAAATGGAAACAGTTTTATACCTTGAGCAGTATTAACTTTTGAAAAAAACGCTGCAGCTAGGAAGGATAATACAATCTGCAGGTTAATGAAACTGAAGAAGAAAACAAACTGGATACTGTAGTCGTTCACCTTGAAAAAACTTAGACCTGCGAAGTAACAATGGATTAGATGAATAGCTTCATAAGTACTATTTTGTATTTTGTTCAGACAGCCATAGATGGATAGTTTGTTACCTATAAGGGATCCAAAAATGACAAACAACAAAAGATACACTGTAGACAAAGTAAGGAAGTACGCATAGTAGATAATCCAGTAAGGGGCATTCCCAAGCCCATGCATTTTCATCATTGTTCGAAGCTTCTGTTGCTTCTCATACACAAGGTAAGTCAGCATAACCTGCATTACAACTAAGAGGTTCAAACATTGCAGTCATGCAACGAGTTACTCTGTGTAACTTTTATGGTATGCTAGATTTCCTCTTACATTCAATCAAATATGTAGTAATAACAAAAGAAAATTACTGTCAACTCTGGTACCATTTACCGGGAAAAGCAATGCAACAACCCATTCAAAAAAGAGAGGGCCAACAAGAGAAGAAAAATCAATCGTCAGACGAGTCGCTTGCTTAGGCATTTCCTTTGTATACTCAAGCAACATCTTTATGCCTGAACCTTGGCCTTGTAGAAATTGGAGATATGCATTTGATACCTACACATATGTCAAGAGATAGGTTATATGGGGGAGAATGAGTTGTGTAACTCAGTGGGTTGACAGTTAATAGTACTGAGTCAGTATTATTATCTAATGAAGTACATGGAAGTGATGGAACTCACCGCATTCAGTGAGCGTGCAACACGCTGAAGTCCAAATGGCATTGGAATATAAGAGATATTCTGATAAGTCGAGTTATAAAACGCAAGCACGCTGAAACGCTTCTCATTTGAATCTTGGAAATCATAGGCTATAAGAAAAGAAGTAGTTACTTTACTTGTGTGTTAATGCTCACATGTAATGAAACAACAGCATTGTAGGCATAGGGAAGGAAAGGTGCCATACCCATTGCAACTTCACTTATCCCTTGCCCTACTTTCCCTTTCCGGTAACCCTTAAAGGTTTCCTCATTGATTGTTAGTGAACTATTCCGCCACAAGGGTAGACCTTGAACACATTTTATCTCTGCTAAATGAAATTTAGAAGTTCAGTTATGAAATCCTTTTCAACCAAACACTTCAGGAGAGGCACATAAATGGTAATACAAAGAGATCATTGAGGAAAAGCATAGAGGTTGATGGTTCTTAATAACTAGGCAAGTAGACAAATACTAAAATTATTTTGCATTACACTGAGAAACGGAAGTAGCAATACACTATACAAACTTTACCTTTCTGAACATTAATACCACCAATGATTGTGCGGACCGTAACTGAATCCCTGGACTTGCATTGAGACTGAAGTACGTAAATTGGTGCACCCGAGATAATAGCAGGTTCAATGAAGCCGGTAGAAGTACCTGGTACATCTGTCCCCTGAAATTACATGATAAGAAAGCAAGTTTCAACTGACAGGTTTCCTTACAGAAACATACACTAGAACTAGTAGTCTAGTTATTTTAACTTACAAGGAGAAGACTAGACAGGCTTGTAAAATCAGAAAGATTTGTAAGTGGCGAGTCTGTGAACATGTTCTGCATGACACCTGTCAAACAAACAAGCAAAACTGATAGTTAGAAAAATATGGTATATTCAAAGAGTATGCACTCACCCTTAATTCTGTTGTTAGGGTAAAAATTCAAGTACAAAAAGAAAAATTTGCTCTTGGCCCAATAGGCTAAAAAAAATTGGGGATTAAAATATTAAAATGATATAGATTACTTACTAGTAGATAGACTTTCATTTGCTCCCGTGAAGGGTATACTGGCCGGGCAGGATTGTGATTTTCTGCATGATGCATCCGGAAGGCCTGTGAACAAATTAGAGGAATCCTGGATTGCACGATACTTGGGAAGGGGTACTTGCAGGAGAGTAGGCCATTCTGGAGGATTTGGTATAGGGCAACTGCCAGCCTGATCCAGTGTAGAGTACTGAATTCCGCACACATTTTGGCAAGGAACTGAGCCATTCACATTAATACACTTGCAACCACACTTATATTTTGGTTTATCCAACAAATTGTTGATGACTCTCTGAAGGACACTGAGTAGTAAACAGAGGTATATCGGAACTACTATTAGGCGAATGGTTGCCTTACTGTTACGTTTCTGCAAGGTGATGAAACATGGTTGACCTCCTCTTAGCACAAGCCCAACAATAAGCGTATAACTACAGAAACTAATGCAGATTGTTCAATATAAAGGTCCATATTTGTGATGGAGAAACCTAGAAATATTAATATAATTTTGACAAGAATAGGCATCCAGATGGATAATAAAAACTTTCAGCGCTAAACATAGCAGAACACACAGCACAGATGATTGGTTCTGTTTGGATACGGAGTTTTTTTTTACATTCTTTCAAGAATACACTTTTTTTCAAAGTACTGTTGTATCAATTGTACATAGGTCTTTATAACTTTGGACATGATTGAAACTAGGGTATTAAAAAAATGCTATATTTGATACCAGGATGTTTTAGCCATTAGAAAGTTAGTCTGAAACTATAATTTTTCCAAAACGACCAACGCTTTTTTATATGCACGTCCCGCGTCATGCCAGCCCAAGTCTGAGTTTGTTTGTTGATATGTACTACCTCTGTCCCCAAATATACGATTTTGGTGGGCTAAAACAGCCCACCATTACGTCTTATATTCGGGGACAGAGGTAGTAACACCTAGATCTTCCTTAATGTATCATTCAATAAAGTTGAGCAAATGCTAGCCTTAATAATAGGTTGTTTGAGATAATAAAAAATCTTGTCAGTATTTAGCCCAGTGTCTCTTAATGAATCGAAGCAGTGCTTACTGCCTCCTTCAAAAAAAGATAATAAGAAAATCTCCTTTTGAATAAACTAAAATATATGGATGAATTATTGTTCTTTATAAGAGTTGGTTAGTTGGACAAATAATATTTTTTAAACAAAACACTTCCTATAATTAACTAACGCACTGTGTTTTTCTAGCAATACGAGTATGAAACAACTGCGCTGTTCAGAAATTGTTTTATTGTTATGGGAACAAACCGTGTCACCTAATGCGTGGTATTGACAAGGAATTGGTTTCGGATATTACCGTCTTTTTAAATCTCTTAGCATTAAAATAGCAAATTGTATCGTTTCCCATTTAACATCTATAACTCTATAAGTACACACCACTCAAGCTATAACCTGATATGATATCAACCTGATGGCTAATATGGTGAATAAATGGACCAAAATTGGCCGCGGTAGCAGTAGATCGTGGCAAAATCACCGGAAAGATGACATTTGTAAATATCAGAGCAGCAGAAGGTAGCAAAATAAGACTGAAGTTCTGCATCGATCTTGCAGCTGTACGGAATCAGAACACCAGACACCCACCGAATCCAGTTATTATTATACTAAGAATAAAAGGTACAAGGAAAACCCATCCCAGTATTTCTTACTGAGAACCCAAGAAATGGACAGAAAAAATAACTGAAGGAAAAACGGGCGGGCGTGGATCAGACCTGGAAGATGAGATTTTTGCGCAGGAGGGCATTGGTCTGCGAGGCGAAGCTCGGTGGCCTCGATGCGCCGCCACCACCACCAGTAGCAGCCGCCGTGCCCGTCGGCTCCATTACAACTTGCGCAGCAGCAGTTCTTAGGTTCTATCTGTATCTCTCGCTCTCCCCCTTCCCGTTGAGGCGTTGACCCAATTTGGATGTGGAAGAACAGGGGGCAGGAGTCCTCATTAGCCGTAAGTGGAGAGGGGAATTTATATGGGGAACTGCACAAGTGATGCTTCCCGCCACAAAAGACTATTTTATCTTGGTTTTCAACCAACTCTTCTTCGCAAATGCATCTTTCAATGTGAGGTTGGAAGTAGTAGTACTCTTCAGCGGAACATCCGCGTCTTATAAATATTTTTTTCCCCTCTCTATCCATCATTCCATCCTAACGGCTACGTGTGCCATAAAATTTTGGAAATAGGAAGCATACTCGTGCTTTTTTCTTAAATGGAGACGACTAAGAGCATCCCAGCCGCACGTCCCTGACAGTTTTCCGGGTTAAAATTGACCGTTTGAGGGCCCACCGACGCTATTTCTCGTTTTGAGGGCGCCGGTTCTCAGCCGTGAATACAAGAGAATTTTATCTTTTTTATCCATTTTGTTCGACGGACGGATAACAAATATCTGATTGTGTCCGCCGGCCAATATGACTACCCAACACCACTAACCCATCTCACTTTTTTCTAAGTAGTATTTAGATAGCACCCCAAAACAAACCGAATTGGGTTACGGGCAAATGACCTTTTTATAATAACTAAAACATAGCATAATTGTAAACTCGTTGCGGGTGCCCTATTCGTCCTCATTGTATCCGAGGTTGATGTATTGTGACACTGTTCAGAGATGGGCCGGCAGCATCGAACGTTGCTCATACTCCTATGGCGGCGGCGACTAGGGGAGGGCTAGTTCCAGTACCAGGAGTGGTCATAGAGCTCATCATAGAGGGGACGAGCCTGTTGTTGTCCGGGTCCGGCTCCATCCCCGCCCACCATCGCTCTGCCGACGATGGTGGCATCTCCTCCTGCTGCTGGACCTCCTGGAGCACGCGGCAAAGCGCATTGGGGGTGGCATGGTTCAAGTGCCACCAGCACTCCTTGACGGGGACAAACTTGCGCGGCGTCGTTATCACCACGCACCTGACAGTATGATGGTGAACGGGGCCAGAGGAGACGAAGCAGGAGTCTGGGTCGTCAGCCGGAGGACAAGCCGGCCTCCTGATCGTGCTTGCCCTTGTCCGTCCACCGTTGCGACACTGCTCCGGCTAAGGTTTATGTTGGCGGTGAGCAGTGGCGGACCCAGAATTCAATCACACCCCGGGCCAACTTCATATTACGTGGTGTAGTTAGTGTAAATCACAGGCTAAATCAACAATTTTGCTAATGTATAGGTGAAAAAAGATTCTACACCCAGGGCCATGGCCCGGGCTGCCCGGGGTGTAGATCCGCCCCTGGCGGTGAGGCATCACGGTGGGGATGCCTGTCCCTATCCACACAGGTAGCCTTAAAAGGTTAAAGCGTGATTTGCCTGAAAAAAATGGTGGTTTGCGTGATTGAATTTGACTTTGGTACTCGCATATTTTTCAGGGGATTTTGCGTTGAGACTTTCTATCGGAGGCTTTCACTGGAACTCCCAGGTCCCAACGTCTCTATACACGCGTTTAGTTGATTTTTCTGCTAAGCTGATCCAGCACATGGACATCGCCAATTGCCAAGAAACACCTGCTGGGAAATCTCTTCATGTGTGCGCTAGTATCCCGAAGAACCAAAAAACAATGTGGGATTCCGGGCTCGATTGACCGGAAAGGGCACTAATCAAACATAGTGGGGTAAAAACGAAGAGATATACTGCTGTACTTGGCAATCTGCGAGCGTTGAGCAGTTGAATCTTGAAACACGCAGATTTGTTTAATTTGCAACTAGGCTTCAATCGATGACCAGTCGTTGCCTTGGCCACAAGACACAAACTTCCCAGGTCATCTGGACCAGATGAGACCTGCATGGATTATGCGTCAAAGTCTAAACATGCTGATCCATGATGCCGCGTTTCGAATAGGCAAATATTATCTCGGTTTGACATGGGGGACACTCGGATGACGTCCGACTAATCCTCAGTGCTTCTGTGCCACGGCTATAGTGCAACCTGATGTTACTACGTATTGTTTTTTTCCGTCCAAAATCTACTCCCTCCGTTTGGAAATACAAGACGTGTTTTAGAGATTCCAAAGTGGACTAGATACGGAGCAAAATGAGTGAACCTAAATACTAAGATGAGACTAGATACATTCATTTCATTGAAAGCTTTGAACGTCTTATATTTCCAAACGGTGGGAGTAGCTTTTTAAACACGATGTAGTCTTCCTGACGGTACTTTTGACCATCGGCTTCTGTACAAATTCGTTTGCTTGTAAATTCAAATTATCACAGTTTTAAATATATATTTCGTAATATTGCGCGTTCAACAATTCCCTCGCTCCCGTGTCAGTTCCAGGCGACACCGGGGCGACACACCGCGCCGCCGCCTCCTCCCCCCCCCCCCTCCGCGCCCCTCCCCGCCGCTGCCGTCGCTGGCCCCCGTGCCGCGGCGGTGGCGGTCTCCCCGTCGCCACACAACTGGCGCGGGGGTGGTCCCCGTCCTCTTCTTCGTCTGGTGGGCGCCGAATCCGCTGGGACGGCAACGACGCTCCGCCGGCGCCGGAAAGCCGGAGCGGCGGCTCCGGGACCGCATCGACTGCGGGGTGGCGGATCTGGGGGCCCTGCGCCCGGAGCTGCGGCGGGGCGGGCCTGGCCACGTGGGTGGCGGGTCGACCTCGCCAGGGTTGCGGCGGCGCGCGAGGTGCGGGCCTGGAGGTGCGCTGGGTGTGGTGCTGCGCTGGGCGCTGGTGGCGGCGTGGTGCGGGCCTGGAGGTGCGCTGGGTGGAGGCGCCGGGTTTCCGGCTGGTGCGGCCGCGGTCTGTGCTGGGTCAGGGCTGCATCTGAGGTCTGCGCTGTGGTGGGCCGCGGCTGGTCGCCGGGCAGGTGGCCCTAGGATGCAGCGGTGGCGGCCTCTTCCTCGGTCGGAGATGGCGGTGGGTGCGGCTGGCCCTCGCAGTGGTGGCCGGCTTTGCCCGATTTGCTCTCTCCTTGGCAATCGGGTAGGTCGGTGGTGATTATCCGGACGCGGCACTTCTCGCCGTTGAGACGGGGAGCCTAGGCATGGCTGTGTGCGGCGGGCTGGGCTCGCTTGCTTTGCTCCGACGGTTTCGACGGCGGGCGTCTTGGCTTCTCCACGACGCTTCACGGACGGACCATGGTGGGCTCTCGCTGGCTGCGGCTTGGCGTTGTGCCCGGATGTCGGGGCGGCGGCCCCGGATGGCTGTCTTCATCGAGCGAGCTAGGAGGTGGCTTGGCGCGAGGCGGTTCTCGGCCCCGGCGCCTAGTTCCGTTGGTGGCCTCAGACGTCGGGCGCGTGGGGCGGGCGGTCTGTGTGCGGGTTTGCGGCGGTGGTCTGGCTGGTCCCTGAGGCGGGTGGAGCTTTGCGATTCATCACCGGGTGAAAGCCTTGTCCTGGTTGCCGACCAGGGCAGGCAGCGGCGACGCCCTGGGGCGCCGCTTTCTTCTTGAAGACGTCGTTGAGGTGATGTTTATCTCTTTTTTCCGCCCGGAAGTTTCCGGGGGAAACCTTGATCCTTCATGGGTTCGGGCGGGGGCGGCGCTTCCGCGTCGTTTTGTCTCTTGGGACCTCGTCTAGGATACTTCGCCGGTCGGGGGGACCCGAGGAGAGTTGGTGGTAGGCGGCGACGAGCTCTTCCCGTCATCGGCTTGGTGGTGCGCGGCTCTGGAGCCGGCGTGGATGCCGGAGCGGCGGCTCCGGTTTGTTTCCTCCGCCTTGTTGCGTTGAGGGGCGTGGGTGTTGGCTTTTGCCGCTCGGGCGGTGTGGCCATCGACTAGTCTGGAGCGCGGCCTTGGGGCCGGTGTGTTGTGTTTTGTGTTTGTATCGGTTTTCGGCCGGTTTTCCTTATAAACTGGTCAATTCTTTTCTAATGAAAAGGCAATTTTTGCCCCGCTTCAAAAAAAAAATCCCTTGCATTATGGAAACTGATTGCCTTAGAGTGGTTCAAAGCATCACATCAAATGAACACACTAGTTCGGCCTCTCGGAGCATATATGAAGAAATTAAATACTTCATCCGCAACTACCCTTTATTGGAGATCAGGAAAATTAGTAGGACATGCACTTGCTCAATTAGGGAAGAGGGAGACGAGTGGTGTGTTTAGAAATTCTATTCCGAGCTGCGTCTCTGGGTTGGTAAACTCTTGTGAATAGCCGTAAGTTTCAGATGCACTCTTTTCCTTCCAGGGTACCTAAGGGGGCTGGAAGGTTTTTAACGAGGTAACTTACGTGCTAATTATTAATACAATCTCTCAAAAAATCGTAATAAATCTAGGATTGTTAGTTTGATATTTGAGGACTTTCTAATCCATTTCTTATAGATGACTAATTGATTAAACTTTTAATTAATCCCTTGGCTCCTAGACCTAAGGTGCACACGCGTTTTGAGATTTAAGTTTAACCATGAATTTAACCAATAAATGTGGGTTATGTGTCAAAAAAATGGTATCATTGAATTTTAGTCGAAATAAGTTTTTAATGGTATATTTTTCAAGTGACATGACATATATATTATTGGCCTCATTTTACGGTCAAACTTAAATCTCGAAAAAAAGGTGTGCACCTTACACCTAGAAACGGAAGGAGTGTTTGACAAGTCAATATGATAAAGTGACTCGTGTTTTCGTGGATGGAGGCAATATTCATATTTTGTATAAACATGACCTCGGGTTAATTTTGACCTTTCCTATCTTTTGTCTCCTAGTTGTCTTTTCAGTAGTTTTGATTTTCGCTTGCTTGTGAACCATCTAGTTTAATATTCTCATATTTGGGATGAGTTGCTTAAATGGACGGTTAATATTTTGGGTCTCTCGTGGGAACGTGATATTAAGTAATTAAAGTTGAACACTCCAAGCAATGAAAACTAGGGGGAAATCTGAATATCTGTAATGAGTGAGATTTGGGTCACAACATCTTTGCTATATGGGGTAGTCCGACCTAGGCTAGACATTATAAAGTGCATATATCATTTTTTAATGTATGGTCTCGTTATTGAAGAGTTGAAGTTCATGTAAATAATGAGAAAAGGGGGGAAATGAGATATTGTAATGCCATGTTTATTTTGACATGCTCAATAGAAATCCTACTTGTGTTCCTAACGTATAAGTGTTTTATAGAAGAACTAGAATGATTACTATGCAAATAACTATCCTTGTTAACATTAGTCTTGATGTAATTGTCTCGACATAACAGAACTTTGTTTAATAACCTTGCCGCTACTCTAGCTAATAGAAACTTTGAGGTCAAATGATTGTTGGACTATCTAGTCATTACCAATTGTAAGTGAGCTAATCTTCTTGTTATTTCATTTTAAACCATGAGTTTATTTTCAATTTATTACTCGAACACGATCAAAGTTTCAAACTAGGGGATGTCGATTAATATATTTCACACTCCTATTTATCCTCGTTTCAACAGGACAATTCTTGTATCTTTTGAGGTCCCAGTTGTCTACTAATCACTAATAAATGCAAACATGTGTGCATCCACTATCATATAACAAGAGATTTTGTTTAAAAAAAAACCACAAATGGAGGCCGAGCAACATGGATCCCCTTATTTAAAAACTTCAAAATCGTATTTTCAAACTTAAAAAAAAAACTAGAAAAAAATCCTGGATGTGGATAATGTTGTATTCTACAAACGTGTTAATAATAAAACTCAAAGCAACTCATACTCTAGGCTAGACATTATAAAGTGCATATATCATTTTTTTAATGTATGGTCTCGTTGTTGAAGAGTTGAAGTTCATGTAAACAATAAGAAAAAGGGGAAATGAGATATTGTAATGCTATGTTTATTTTGACATGCTCAATACAAATCCTACTCGTGTTCCTAACGTATAAGTGTTTTATAGAAGAAGTAGAATGATTACTATGCAAATAACTATCCTTGTTAACAGTAGTCTTGATGTAATTGTCTTGACATAACAGAACTTGGTTTAATAATCTTGCCGCTACTCTAGCTAATAGAAACTTTGAGGTGAAATGATTGTTGGACTATCTAGTCGTTACCAATTGTATGTGAGCTAATCTTCTTGTTATTTCGTTTTAAACTTATGAGTTTATTTTCTATTTCTTACTCGAAGACGATCAAAGTTTCAAACGTGGGGATGTCGATTAATAGATTTCACAGTCCTATCTATCCTCGTTTAAACAGGACAATGCTTGTATCTTTTGAGGTCCCAGTTGTCTACTAATCACTAATAAATGCAAACATGTGTGCATCCACTGTCATATAACAAGCGTTTTTGTTGCAAAAACCGCAAATGGAGACCGAGCAACATGGATCCCCTTATTTAGAAACTTCAAAATCGTATTTTCAAACTTAAAAAAAAACTAGAAAAAAAATCCTGGATGTGGATAATGTTGTATTCTACAAACGTGTTAATAATAAAACTCAAAGCAACTCATACTCTAGGCTAGACATTATAAAGTGCATATATCATTTTTTTTATGTATGGTCTCGTTGTTGAAGAGTTGAAGTTCATGTAAACAATGAGAAAAAGGGGAAATGAGATATTGTAATGCTATGTTTATTTTGACATGCTCAATACAAATCCTACTCGTGTTCCTAACGTATAAGTGTTTTATAGAAGAAGTAGAATGATTACTATGCAAATAACTATCCTTGTTAACAGTAGTCTTGATGTAATTGTCTCGACATAACAAAACTTGGTTTAATAACCTTGCCGCTACTCTAGCTAATAGAAACTTTGAGGTGAAATGATTGTTGGACTATCTAGTCGTTACCAATTGTATGTGAGCTAATCTTCTTGTTATTTCGTTTTAAACTTATGAGTTTATTTTCTATTTCTTACTCGAAGACGATCAAAGTTTCAAACGTGGGGATGTCAATTAATAGATTTCACAGTCCTATCTATCCTCGTTTAAACAGGACAATGCTTGTATCTTTTAAGGTCCCAGTTGTCTACTAATTACCTCTATAAATGTTGTAGGAATCCATGTGTTGGAGAGCCTATCTAGAGGGGCAAACGTCCTCGGCCGTTGGATCTTTTGCCAGACCCGCAGGAACCGCTGGATGGTGGCGATTGTGTTTTTTTACACGCTGGCTGCTCAAGTGCTTCAATGACGTGTGGGTCCATCGGCTAGCGGGACCGCTATGTCAGCTTCACGGTGCGTGCGCGTGCGCGTGTCATTTTTCTGGCGTCCGCGAAGACCTCGGGAGAGAGACGAGGTAAAACCTAATCCCCTCCCTCCCCAGTCCCGTGCGCTCCCAAATCCTCTCCCTTACAGCCGCCGCCGCGCCGCCCCTACAGCTCCTACAGCTCCACAACGGCCTGGACGGAGGATGCCGTTGGTGCTTGGCTCGACAGCCGCCGCCGCGCCGCCCCTACAGCTCCACAGCGGCCTGGACGGAGGATGCCGTTGGTGCTTGGCTCGACCGTCGGTGACCTGACGGCGGGGTCGCGGCCGCCGCCGCCTTTCGCCTCTTCCCTTCGATCTCGACACCGGCCTCCGTCGACTCTCCGTTCTGCGGCCGGCCGGGGCGGCGGCGCTGGGTGGAGTAGGGGCTTGGGGTGGAAGGGGAGGGGGCGCTGGCCTAGAGGAGGAGCTGCAGCCATATGAGGTTCAGTCCGTGCTCTATTTCCTCTCTCCCTACTCCCAAGATTCAATGCTTCGAGAGAGCAGGCGACAAGAGGAGGTGTTCGGCCAACTTTTTCGTGTTAATGGTACAAAGGATTAGATTTTGCCAAGAACGGAGGTGCGTTTCTTGATTTCTTGGCCTGTAATTTCTCGTGATCGTGTAATCTTTTATGGATTTGATTGTGCTACAACCGTTGATTGTGCGGCTACCTATGTGGATTGTATCACGGTTTCCTTTTTCCCCCTCTCCTGGTTGTTTACTGAATGTGTACTTCCCATATGATTTTTCAGCAAATGGCGGAGCGACAATCCTGGAGCAAATTGGTTCCTCGCACAGGACGAAGATGGCTCAGTTTCAGGAAGCCTTGACAGCAGAAACGACGCTGAGATACTGGATGAGCTCACAACAAACCGTTGGGCGCTGAAGCACATAGCTGTAAGCCATCGTGAAGAAAGATACCTTCAGGTAAAAGAATTGGCCATAAATGGGCTACAATTGCAACGAGTGTACAAGGAAACATAGATGATACGGTGTGATGGCGGCTTAATGGATTTACACAATCTGACCTTTTTTGCTGGCTTTGCATATATAGGAGCCAACCGGTTGAACTTTTGAGCTATGTTTTTCTTTTTTGCGGAAGAACAAATTTGGCTTGCGGGTTCTTCTGTTCCAATTATGGAAATATTTCACATGCGCTAATTCATAATGTGCCCGTAGTGAGTTGATCCTATCCCGTTCATTGTTTATTTTTCTTCTGGGAAAGGGAGGGTTTTGATCCTATTTCATATCATCTATTTGAGTCTGACAATTTCAACTCAACCGTGCAGGTCCGTTCAAATGCCATTCAGCTAAGCGTGTGAACACTGCTTGAGCAACCTGAAAAACTGCTAGAGTGTGGTATTCACCCAATAAGGATTGCCGAAGGTTATTAGATGGCCTCGAAGATTGCTTTTGAATTTTTGATCACCTTGAATGTATCTTCAAGAAGTTTGAGTTCACTGCTACAAATATAGAGTCCTTGTGCAGACCTGTATGACAACTCTGTCCTCAAAGATGTAAGCCATAAGATATTCACTTTTAACTTATCAACTCTGCACACAATGTTTTGATCTTCCATGAAAGATTTCTGTTAGGGCATTAATAATATTTCTCTATATGGGTACATTTTATTTATGTTTCCACCATTTGTATGATTAGACTTGTGATTCTTATTCCGCAGTGTTAACCATTGTAAGTGGATGCTTACTGAGATTGTTGTCAAGGCAATCCTTGTTGTTGCTGATCTGGAAATGTTGGTGCTTCGGCCTCTCCAACATATGGATTCCTGCTAGGTGTGCATTTTCTGCTAAGGAAGGGAGAGGAGGGCGTGGTGGTGGGAGAGTTGGTGCTTCGGCCATGGTAGTTGTGGTGGTCGATGAAGAGGCATCTCATCACCATATTCAGATAACAGCCTCCAGCCAGAGTAAGCTCATTCCATTCACCTCCTATTTGTCTACCAAGTCTATTCCACTATTAACAAGATATCTACTATTTTGTTACCATAAACTGATTGCTACAGGTTAATAATCACTGCAGATCTTGTGTTTGTAGCTTATCCTTCAAACCAGTGAACGGAATTTGTTCTAAAGAATGCATGCATATAATATGTAGCTAAAAACTGGTTGCCACATTACGGGACCGTATCACAGTTTTATCCGAACATGCAATTTAGTTATTTACTTTCAATATCCCCCTATTGATTAAGATGTGCCTATTGTCACTGTTGTCCGAAGCATGTCAACATGCAGTTAGGTGGATGGACCAATGTCCGAAGCATAGTAATAAGTTAACAGACTGAAATAATTTATGTGATGTGCCTGCATTAGCTACATATCCCTCAATGCTACTTTTTACTTGAAACTTGCTTGTTCAGATATATATGGAATTATGAAAATGCTAATTTTCTTCAGTTGTCCTATTGTAGGATTCAGAATTGTGTATGAAGTTCAGGGAGTAGCATTGTCCGGGCTTACTGCTGTCAAGCTTGCTCTCTGGTTTTACTGCAGGAGTTAAGGGAATAGCATGTGAATATGCAGTAATGCAATGTTGTATCCTCTATGTGCACCATTCAGCAACTTTCTGATTGAATCTTTGAAGTAGTGTTACCTTAATTATTTCCTTGCGTTCATTCTGATTCCCGGTAAAGTTTATTTTGTTTGAATTTATGGATTATATCCATCCTAATATGTTTTCTTTTTGTTACAGTTAGCAGACAACAGTCCTGATGATTGCATTTTACTACAGCCGAGAGGGTTCGTATTGGACTTTAAAACTCCGAGAAGATAGGACTGCATCTAAAATTTAGGTCTTTTGGAAATCACATTTGTTGGTTTGATCAGTTCTTATAGGTGTTATTCCCAGCACCCTTTATTTGTTTTTCATGCCAAGGATTTTTGATTGCTAAAATCGAGTAGTGTGAAAATCATTCAGTCTATATTGTTGTGTTTCTTGGCCATACTAATGGCCTCTCAAAGCATATGGATTCTTTTGTATTATTGCTTGATGTTTAAAACTGGGTATCTCCTTATTTGTTCTCTGTATTTTGGCACATTACTTGCTCCTAAACTGTATTATGGTATATTGTGCATAAAAGAGCCAACGTAGACCAAATTCCGGCGATAGCCTGCCACTGCAGCATGGAATCTTGGTTAAATAGACAGTATTGTGGAGTTGTATAAGCATTTCTCTGTATAGAATCAGTCGCCAGAATATTTCAGTTATACTTATGTATATATATTCTTCATTTGCTATGAAGATTATAGTATAATACTGAAGCTTATTATAGCTCAAACTGGTCATAAACTCATGTCTACCCGTCCATTACTTATGTTCTTTGTAGTTACCATCTGTTACATTCAACTAGGGCTCATAATAGAGGCTTTTTCCTGTGGTTAACCAGGCCAAATAATCCTGTGGTGGCAGAAAAAAACAGTCCACGGTAAATGGTTGTATTATGTCATTCTACCTTTTGCTAATTGGAAATTACTGTTGTTCATTTTACCACTTTCTACTTTTCATGTAATTGTGTAATTTCTTACTCCCAAGCTATGATTTTGGAGGCGACAATTGTGCCCTCGTTGTCGCGAGGCTAATCAGAACTGTGGCCGGGACCAAGGCTGTCGACCCACGTGGCTGCTCTCATGATGAGGACCAAGGAAGAAGCGGTGGCTGCATGGGGTGACAAAAGAGACCACTTGTCAGCCTATGTACCGACCGAACGGCGCATGGCACATCGATGAGGAAGGGAGGTGGAGACAACCATCAGGCCAGATAATCCTGCAACGGCAGCAAAAATCAGTCCACGGCAAACCATATTAGGTGTTACTCTCTCTTTACCCTCTTGAATCTTATTTCTCTGATTTTAGGTCCCTTATATGTTTGCTTTTCCTGTGAACTGGGATCTATTTTCTGCTATTCCAGTGCTTAGGCAACTTCAGTATAATGTGCGAAACACATAACCATTGCTTTCCAATCAATTAACATATAATTCCAGTGCTCTTTCTCGGCTAAATAGAGTACATAGACTCCATGACTTATTATGTACTCCCTCTTTAGCCTATGGATAAGAAATTCTTGAATAAATGTTGGTTAAGCTGGTAATTATTACCATTAAAAGAACAATCTAAACATATTTCCGGATGCGTTGGGCTGCATTTCCCTATTTCCAGTATTTCGTCCGTGATTTTATTTCTCCATGCTTCATCATTCCAGTTGGTTTTGCAAAAATTGGAGTGAGAATTTCTCCGTCGTGCTTTATTTTCTTGGGCTCCATTGTTTCTCCGTCTGTGTCATTAAAATTTATGGTTCCTCTGCTTTTGTGATCCTGATCCTGATCCTGGTTTTATGTTTTCTCGTTAAGAACAGAGCTTCCTCTGCTTTTGACATGCACTACATAAGGATAATTGCATGATTCAGTTTCGGGGTGTTAATAAATAAGGATAATTGCCAATGGAAGCTATATAACTGAAGAAATGTTTTCGCTTAGCTATGTGTTCTGGTCACTACCCACTATGTTCTTGCTTGTTTAAGTTCTTTGTACCTTCAGGTTGTGCATGAAAATAATTTGTATCTATGCTTCCAGTGTGAGATGTATCCCAGTTGTGAAATACTGTCATCCAAATGCCACAGATCTGGATTTTCCAAATACTGATGATTGATCATGTAGTAACTTGATTTTTTGACATATAAAAGAAGCCAATGAAAGTTCATTCTACAAATAATCAAATATATGCAACTTCAGTTTTGATTTTAGCAATGCTACATCTTCTGATTGAGGATGTCGGCTGGAAGAGGCGTTGGAGGATGCAGCGGCGACGCGGAGTTTTAGTCAAATCAATTAGTTATCGTGAAAATAAGACTATGTTCCCTCATGGGTTTCCTTCTTCTACCTGTGCTGGCAATATACCTACATGTGTCATGACTTGATTACATTTTGACTTGATTCTGCCACTTGCATCGGTTCGATTAGATCAAGTCGATGATATGGATAGAACACAACAACACCAGACACATTATAACAAGGGCAAATGACAATGTGATGTGTAATGACAATGTGATGTGTAAAATAGGGTGTCGATGGAAGAATCCAACAATGGGCAAAACGAGAAGAAAGCATTACAACAAGGGCAAAGGACAATGTGATGTGTAAAATAGGGTATCGATGGAAGAATCCAACAATGGGCAAAATGTGAAGAAAACCCTAACAAGCAGCCTCCATAATCCCGAGAGATCAGTGTCGACGCTGGCGACACGAGTCATGTGTCGATTCTGGCGACACGAGTCATAGAAATCTCAACCAAATACAACAAATCTTAACCACATACAATGTACCTGGAAAACATACAAAAAAACATATGTATAGAATACAATCTCCTTCCGACCTTCAGATCATCTATTTTCTTTCTATTTAGTAATCTAATCGATAAAAAATATTGAAAATCAAGATGAAGATCATACAGCTCATAAATATATCCCTCTAACTAAAAAATACCAAATACCACACACCTCTATGCATGCTATAAGGTTATTAATCGTCGAGGTACTACTTCACACTAAAATATTCAACTAAATATTCAACTAAAAAAACTTAGTGTCATTTGTTTGTAAGATGTGATGTGCCATATTAAACTGAAAATGACCGCCGATTATTTGGCCGAAATCGGCTTAATTTTAACTAAATGTTGGGTTCAGAGACAAAGAGATTTGTCTGACTTCTGTTAGTTGCGCAATCGCGCAACGGGTCATCTAGTCACTAATAAATGCAACATGTGTGCATCCACTGTCATATAACAAGCGTTTTTGTTGCAAAAACCGCAAATGGAGACCGAGCAACATGGATCCCCTTATTTAAAAACTTCAAAATCGTATTTTCAAACTTCAAAACAAACTAGAAAAAAAATCCTGGATGTGGATAATGTTGTATTCTACAAACGCGTTAATAATAAAACTCAAAGCAACTCATACTCTAGGCTAGACATTATAAAGTGCATATATCATTTTTTTTAATGTATGGTCTCGTTGTTGAAGAGTTGAAGTTCATGTAAACAATGAGAAAAAGGGGAAATGAGATATTGTAATGCTATGTTTATTTTGGCATGCTCAATACAAATCCTACTTGTGTTCCTAACGTATAAGTGTTTTATAGAAGAAGTAGAATGATTACTATTGAAATAACTATCCTTGTTAACAGTAGTCTTGATGTAATTGTCTCGACATAACAAAACTTGGTTTAATAACCTTGCCGCTACTCTAGCTAATAGAAACTTTGAGGTGAAATGATTGTTGGACTATCTAGTCGTTACCAATTGTATGTGAGCTAATCTTCTTGTTATTTCGTTTTAAACTTATGAGTTTATTTTCTATTTCTTACTCGCAGACGATCAAATTTTCAAGCGTGGGGATGTCGATTAATAGATTTCACAGTCCTATCTATCCTCGTTTAAATAGGATAATACTTGTATCTTTTGAGATCCCAGTTGTCTACTAATCACTAATAAATGCAAACATGTGTGCATCCACTGTCATATAACAAGCGTTTTTGTTGCAAAAACCGCAAATGGAGACCGAGCAACATGGATTCCTGAAAGGACACAGATGTCGCCTAGGGGGGGGGGGGGGGGGGGGGTGAATAGGCGATTAAAATTAATACGGTTTAATGCTTGAATAGATGCGGAATAAAACTATAGTTCAATCCATCAAGCAAGAAAACTAAACAAGCTAGGTTTACCTATGTGCACCAACAACTTATGCTAAGCAAGATAATCAACCAAGTGATAGCAAGATATATTACTTCAAGCTCGATGGCTATCACAAAGTAAATTGCATAAGTAGAAGCTTGGGTATAGAAATACCGAGTCACTTGGAGACGATGATTTATCCCGAAGTTCACTTCCCAGTGGAAGCTACGTCTCCGTTGGAGCGGTGCGGAGTCACAAAGTGATCCCCGAGTATCCGTCAATGGCACACCGTAATCTCCTTCGTGCCTCCACCAATGCGGAGTGCCACGAACCACTATGGGACACTTGAGGTGGTCACCGAACCCGTACAAAGATGAGGCACACTCCACAACTTAATTGGAGGCTCCCACCGAATTCCCGCGGCTCCCAAAGCCACACAAATCAACAAGGTTGAGGCACACTCCACAACTTAATTGGAGGCTCCCAACAATCCCGCGAGCCACCAAAACTCCAAGATCAACTACAACCGTCTAGCGTACCCAAGTACCCAAGAGGAACAAGCTCTAGGGCACCCAAGCACCCAAGAGTAATAAGCTTCTCAACTTCAATATCCACGTATCACCGTGGAGAACTCGAACCGATGCAACCGATGCAATGGGCAAGAACACAAGAAGTGCTCAAAATCCTTCACTCTCAAATCCCACCAAAGCAACTAATGCTATGGGGGGATCTAGATCAAAAGGCTTCCCCTCACTTAGAGGAGGAATGGATTGGTGGAATAATAGATCTAGATCTCCTCTCTCTTTTCCCTCAAGAAATAGCAAGAATCATTGGAGGGATAGAGAGTTAGTACAGCTTGGGAAGGTCAACAATGGTGGTCCAATTCGTGCTCAAGAGATGGGGTCACTTTGGGGAAGAAGACCCCTTATATAGGACACCCAAATAAGTGACCGTTGGCCACAGATTCGTCCCGGGCCGGTACTACCAGCCCAAACGCGCTAAAATGTCCAGTACGCACTCGCGCTAACCGGTACTACCTCCCCAGGCCGGTACTATAGACCATAGTAAAAACTGTAGACACACCGATACCAAAACGGGAATATCTTTCGCATCCGGACTCCGTTTTAGGTGATCTCGGGCTCGTTAGATTCGTTACAACGAGCACTACAAGATCATACAGAGAAACATCATAGTCCATCATAGTAGTAAAAACCAAATGATGAAAGGTTTGATCTCTCAATTAAAGAACAACGGGTAAAAACTCCAACACAAAAAACGCAACAAGTTTTCCATAGGAAATCCGTTTTCGGTGAACTTGGGCTTGCCATGTAGAACACGACAAGCACCAAAACCTCACAAGGAGAAAAGACAAATAAGAACCAATAAAGATGATGATGCCAAGTATGCAAAGATTTGAGCTCTCTTCGATAGATACGATAGAGCATAGTTGAGAGCCCCTCTTGATAGTACGGTATCTAACCTATAGCCCTATCTAAATCATACCTTTGCCTTGCGCATTCCACTTGAGCTAGATGATGAAGATCTTGATCTCTTCAAGTGGATCACCTTTCTTGATTGCGCTCCGCTCGGTGAAGACTCACATATTGCTCCCCCATACTCCACTATGGGAGAGACTATTTTAGACACATCTTCACATGACCCTTTTCTCCAAACGGGTTGCAAGCTTCAATCATAAGATTTCTTCGAGATGCTTCTCTTGAACTTGCACTTCAACCTCGATGACGATCCCCACTTGACGTCATCCTTCATGGGCTATATGAATCTTCATTTGATGCAAGCCCATAGAAATGTACCTAACCCCACATAGACAAACCACACACATAGATCATGGGTTAGTTCACAAAGCTATATGGACAAGTGCTTACCACACCAAGCGATATATGATCCCACTTGGTACATCTTGTAGCTTTGTGTGTTGATCAAACATCTTGATCAACCTTGTATCTTTTCTTCTCTGTTGATTAGATGATGTCTTAAAGATAACCATAACAATCACATAATCCTTTTCTTCAAGACATACTTGCAATATGCTCCACTCTCATATGACCAATCATCGAATAACTATTTGAACCATAGCTTGGTCATCACTTAATCTTCTTATTGATCATCTCAAATATATCCATGCAACTCGATGATCTTGATGCCAAATACTCCATTATATCTATATCTTTATGGCATCAACCTTGAATCCAACATATGGATATCAAGCAAGGTCTATGGACAAACACTACAAGTATAAATCAATGCAATCATTAGTCCATAGAGATTGTCATTAATTACCAAAACCATACATGGGGGCGCCATGCCCTTTCAATCTCCCCCATTTTGGTAATTGATGACAATCTCTTTTACGAGGGTTTATATAATGAATTAAGCAACCATGCATGCATGAAAACACACAAGGATGGATGAGCATGAAAGGTAAATGCTTATGAACACAACAAAAGCATAAAAGCAATTCCCTTAAACCCTCTAAAACTTCTCCCCCATTGGTATCCATTTCCAAAATGGGCGAAAAAATCTTAGAAGGTCAATATAGTAATAGCTCCCCCATAATGTGTGCATCTCTCAAAATTCGAGTGAAATTAAATGCACATATTCAAAGATGAATAGTACTAGGGAGATCAAACTATATTTAGGATCCAAAGTTTGGAAAAGAAAGATATGAAAAATCTTTTAACCTTCTCCAGATACAAATAAAGCAAGTAAGGGATCCAACAAAACAATTGATAAAAATTTGTTATGATTTGAGTAAAAGAAGGTGTTAAAGAAGAATAGAGGAGCTCCCCAATATATCTACACAATGTGGATTATGGAATTTTAAAGCAAGGTGTACAAACATGGCATCCTCACTCCCCATCATCTTTTGAGAAACAAAACATGTGCAATAGAGCATAGTATATGAGACAAGGTATATCACTTGCCAAAATGATATGTGTGTGACATGGCAAAGGCTTGTATAAGACATAAAAAGAGTGAGCAATGAGCATCATGATAGTCTTATATAGATGATAAGATAGAGCCAATAATGTCATTTAAACTCATAATGAAACTAATTTCAAATATATGGTAAATAGGTTCACAAGCACAAAGAGATGCAAATCAAAATCAAGGCTTGTGTATTATCTCATTGTGAAGATAGTTGGCTTGTCAAGACAAACATGAGGTCAAGGATATTTACCAAGATGAGTGCACAACAATATGGTAAGATAGGATAGGCACTCATAAGAAAATTCTTTCCGGAGTTATCAAAGAATCAAAACGGATTGAAATAGGTGACACCACGGAGACTAGGATATCGAGTAAAGATGTAAATTCTCTCATGTATATATGTTTCTCAGTGGAAACAATCATATGATATACAACCATAAAGAAACATATACACATGAAATTAGTTATTAAAGAAAAGAGACAAGATATCCACAAGGATGTCAAATAATATACACATATGATATTTAGGATCATAGCCCATAGCTCAAAATTTTCATCGTGTATATTTATGAACTTCAAACTCAACCATATGATCAAGGAATCACAAAACTCTATAAGGGAGAATAGATATTTGTGATGCATTGAAAAAAGCAACAAGTATCAATAGACATAGCTAGATTTTGCAATAGCCACAACAAAGGCAAATAAGTAAAGTTCCTGCCATGATGCAACCTACACAAAGTTGAATGCTAGGGAAATATGCATGATGGTAGATACTTGTTACCGAGATGACATTGGGTTGATGTAGTAGATATGGGTTCATCAACCATCCTATAATGACTCAAGTAAGCTTGTGGTGAAAACACCTCCTTGTGAGTGAGCCAAGCATCCAATGCATCTTCAAGTACCTAAAACATATTTAAGTACAAAATGGTTCCCAAACTAATTGGGTCCAAAGTAGTTAGTCAAACTACAATACATAGGAGGAACTCCACATAAATATGTGCATATAGATATGAAATTTAATTTCATGCACATCTTAGCTGAATTAGGATTACGTGGAGTTTCCCCTATATATTGACACAAGAACGAAATCATGCCATCCGGTAAGCATGTAGTAGATATGCATGACTACAACCTTTAATACCAAAGGAAATATAATTCGGACAAATCATCAAGAAATTAAAGAAAATCCAAGCTATATCAAAGATCCAAATTAACAAATTATTTAGATACGAATGGATTCCAAATCAAATCAACACATGATTGATCGGTTACCAATTTAAAAAATGATACCAATAAAACATACATCAAGGAAGTAGAAATCAAATTTCAAATGAAGATACCAATCGAGACTAACTCCTAAAAGGATCAAGTTTCCAACAAATAAACCAAACCTTCTACACTTTTCATGATGGCACAAGTACCAAGACGAAAAGGTTTGTCTTCCATAGAGACATGTCATTGGGATTAGGGAGCAATAAGAAGGCTCAAATGACACAAGAATACAACTAGTGTATATAAAAGGATATAAGGTAGCTCGCCCAATAATACTGCACTATATATGATCTTGCATTTAAATACTAAATGCACAAGTGGAATCATCGCTCTCCAAATATCTATTAAAATACTAGTCATATAGAAAGAGAAAGCAATAGGATCCAATATAAAGATAAATATATGGTTTACTCAATATAGGATAGCTCACCCAAGAATAGTGCATTATCTATAACCTTTGAAGGCAACATGCACAATTATGGGATCAATGCCTCTCCTACTCCAATTAACTCACTAGGAAAGTTTGAGTAAAACAAAAGGATCCACAAGAGGCAAGGAAGAGAACGAGAGTTAAACCACAATGATTATTGACAAGAAATAAGGCAATAAATCAAGAGCCTGTATGAAGATGATCTACAAATTCCACCACAATTATGAATGTCACTTGTCAATGACAAGGAGTATATGGAGATATTTCTCGGTGGTATATTGGAATGATTTTCAAAATCATCTTCACAACAACTAAGCAAATGGCAATGTTAACATTGAAGCACAAAGCTTAGATAGATAAATGTTCTTGATAGCTTCAAATATTCATGAGAGCATGTAAAGAAACTACAAAGGGTAGCTTGAAGGAATCGGTTCCCAAAAGGATATATAAATATCATATTGAGGGAGAACCATTTTAAGAACATTTGCTTCAAACAAGATCCACAAGATGAGCATATTTAAACATTCGGAAGAATTGGAACTTTGTTTGAGCACCATGCCACATGGAAACATGATAATGTACAATATCAATTCCAAGTGCCATTACCTCACATGTTCACATTTTCTAGGCTAGTAATATGTACATAGCTTATTACTCCCCCATAATGTGATAATTCATTTGTTCTCAACAAGAGGCAAATAAAATCCAACTATAGATAATTAATAGACATTATAGAATTCAAATTTCTCATGAGAGTGAAGTACCACATAGAGAATAGATAAAAGTGATATATCAACACTAGGTGGTATTTCTCATGAATACACATTTTTAGGACTGTGAAGAGCAAAAAGCATATCACTCCCCCAAAATGGGATAGTCCATTAATTTCTCCAACAAGAGCCAATTAAGATATAAGTAAGTTGATATAAAGGCTCAACATAACACCACACGTACATGATGTGCAAACCAACATACACATATTTAATTATTTAAGATAAGTAAGTAGAGAGCACAACATAAACAAACACTAGCAAGGTACACAACCAAACACATGCAAGGGTGCAAGCAACTTTCAATGTATATATGATTTAACTACAAGTTACCGCAAGGAGGAACATTGGCTATGAGATAGAACAATGTAATCCATAACTTGGCTTGAGATAATATAATTGATGAAGATCCCTTAATTCTTCATGATGTAGCCAAGTCTCCAATGCCCTCATTCCACACCTATTGATCAAGTGATAGCTTATTGGTCCCCAACCAAGTTGGGTCCTAAGAGGTTAGTCACAATAGGCTTGGCAACCCAAATGGTTCTTTTCTTGACACCACTTTGAGTACCAACATATTTGGCAAACACATTGCCCACCTTATCTTTCCTAAGAGAATAAACATTATCAATTATAATGGGGTTGGATAAGGTACCACTAGTGCATGAAGAAGCAAAGTGACCCTTCTCACGACATAAGTAGCAACATTGGCTTCCTCCTTTCTTCTTAGTGGAAATTTCAACATGAGGAGGAATAGCTTGATTATTCTTGGGAAGGGGACGTTTGTCAACTTGAACTTGAGGCCTCTTCCCTTGTTTTCTTGGCCCTTCTTCTTCTCAATATTCTTGGACTTGTTCTTGTTCTTGGAGTTGAATCCAAGTCCACTCTTGTCATTGGGACGTCTTTGCACACTCAACATATTGTCAAGTGTGGACTTCTCAACATGATGCCTTTCCATGTCTTTCTTCAAAGAAATGACTTTGGCCTTGAGCTCTTTTAATTCCTCTACATGGTTAGTATCAACACAAGCACTAGAGGAAGTACATGCTTCATTGTTAGAGCAACAAGGCAATGCAAGTAATTCATCACAAGATGTAGCAATATTATGAGTGGATGAATTACAAGGAGTGGCACATGGCAATGAAACATTTTGAGTAGAAGTTGTGCCATTACCCACATGAGACTTACAAGATGTTACCTTTGTCATAATAGCCTCATGACCTATTTTTAGCTTGTCATGGGAGACTAGAAGATCCACATGAGAGCTCGAGAGCTTTTCATGTATTTCTTTCAATTTTCCATAACCACTAGATAGTACCTCAAGTTGAGCCCTTAGCTCTATATTCTCCGTCAACGTGGATGCTTCACAAGAGATAGAGTTAGTAGCACAAGCATCATTATTAATTGCAATAGGAGAAGATAATTTGGAAAGCACTTTTGAGTGTGAAGCTTGAAGGTGCTCAAAATTCTCAAGGAGTATAGCATGAGCCTCTACAAGCTCACCATTTTTTATTTTTAAGTCAGTTGCCACTTCAATAGCTCTATCATGGGATTCCTTTACTCTAGAAAGTTCAAGAGCAAAAGTCTCCTCAAGAGACTCCTTAGTGGTTTGTTCTTGTTCAAGAGCTTCCTTGAGTTCCGTAATCTCATATGCATATTTGTGTTCACGGTCTAGATCTTTCTCAATGGTGTCCTCATGCTCATCAATAAGTTTCTTGCTCTCAATTGCAATTGTCAATATTTCAATGAAGTTAGAGCAAGCAATTTTATTTTTACTTAGAGCATGATAGACAATTACACTTTTACTTTTTAGAGAGGACATTCTATCATCACAATCATCATCACTACCATCGTGGGATAAACTAGAGTCCAAAGTAGAGGATACCTTGGAAGCCTTAGCCATAAGGCAAAAGTGATTAGTGGATGATGATGATGAATATTTACTTGATGCACCATTTAAAACCATATCTTGTTCCAACGAGTGTTCGGTTTCCTCTACATTGTTAGTCAAACAAATACTAGAGGAAATAGAAGCATTTTTATCAAGGCAACAAGACATAGAGAGCATATCATCACGATGATCAATTAAGCAATGTGTACATGATATGCACGAACTATCAACACAAGCATGTACATCATTTTTGGTGCTATATGTGTTTAAGTCTAAAGATAAATTATTGCAATGAGATAGAGGTGAAGGATCATCAACAATAAGCTCACTATCAACATTACAATATTTATCACTACTCACCATTGCATTAATTTGTGGCTTGCCACATGTAGGTGGAGTAGAGGAAGTTGAGAACTCATCACGACCGGAAGTGGATGGAGAACAATCATCTCCATCAATTTTGGACAAACTATATTTATCTTGAAGCTTGGTCCAAAGCTCATGAGCATTCCGAAAAGGAGAGACCGACATAATAACTACATCGCTCAAAGCATTGAAAATCACATTAGAAGCTTGAGCATCTAGATACGAGTTATTCTCATCCAATAAGGTTAATCTTTTTGGATTCCTTGGAGGAGAATAACCCCTATCTAAGATTCGCTCTATATATGGGTCAATGACCCGAAGAATATCAAGCATGCGAATTTTCCAAACATCATAATTTGTGCCATCTAATATAAAAGAAACATTTTGCACTACTCCACTAGTCGACATCTTTACTCTCTAGGCAGTGAAGCCTACTAATGAGAGATCCTGGCTCTGATACCAATTGAAAGGACACAGATGTCGCCTAGAGGGGGGGGGGGGGGGGGTGAATATGCGATTAAAATTAATACGGTTTAATGCTTGAATAGATGCGGAATAAAACTATAGTTTAATCTATCAAGCAAGAAAGCTAAACAAGCTAGGTTTACCTATGTGCACCAACAACTTATGCTCAACCAAGTGATAGCAAGATATATTACTTCAAGCTCGATGGCTATCACAAAGTAAATTGCATAAGTAGAAGCTTGGGTATAGAAATACCGAGGCACTTGGAGACGATGATTTATCCCGAAGTTCACTTCCCAATGGAAGCTACGTCTCCGTTGGAGCGGTGCGGAGTCACAAAGTGATCCCCGAGTATCCGTCAATGGCACACCGTAATCTCCTTCGTGCCTCCACCAATGCGGAGTGCCACGAACCACTATGGGACACTTGAGGTGGTCACCGAACCCGTACAAGGATGAGGCACACTCCACAACTTAATTGGAGGCTCCCACCGAATTCCCGCGGCTCCCAAAGCCACACAAATCAACAAGGTTGAGGCACACTCCACAACTTAATTGGAGGCTCCCAACAATCCCGCGAGCCACCAAAACTCCAAGATCAACTACAACCGTCTAGGGTACCCAAGTACCCAAGAGGAACAAGCTCTAGGGCACCCAAGCACCCAAGAGTAATAAGCTTCTCAACTTCAATATCCACGTATCACCGTGGAGAACTCAAACCGATGCAACCGATGCAATGGGCAAGAACACAAGAAGTGCTCAAAATCCTTCACTCTCAAATCCCACCAAAGCAACTAATGCTATGGGGGGAGAGGAGAGGAAGAACAAAGAAGAACTCAACAAATGGAACTCCAAGATCTAGATCAAAAGGCTTCCCCTCACTTAGAGGAGGAATGGATTGGTGGAATAATAGATCTAGATCTCCTCTCTCTTTTCTCTCAAGAAATAGCAAGAATCATTGGAGGGATAGAGAGTTAGTACAGCTTGGGAAGGTCAACAATGGTGGTCCAATTCGTGCTCAAGAGATGGGGTCACTTTGGGGAAGAAGACCCCTTATATAGGACACCCAAATAAGTGACCGTTGGCCACAAATTCGTCCCGGGCCGGTACTACCAGCCCAAACGCGCTAAAATGTCCAGTACGCACTCGCGCTAACCGGTACTACCGCCCCAGGCCGGTACTACCGACCATAGTAAAAACTGTAGACACACCGATACCAAAACGGGAATATCTTTCGCATCCGGACTCCGTTTTAGGTGATCTCGGGCTCGTTAGATTCGTTACAAGGAGCACTACAAGATCATACAGAGAAACATCATAGTCCATCATAGTAGTAAAAACCAAATGATGAAAGGTTTGATCTCTCAATTAAAGAACAACGGGTAAAAACTCCAACACAAAAAACGCAACAAGTTTTCCATAGGAAATCCGTTTTCGGTGAACTTGGGCTTGCCATGTAGAACACGACAAGCACCAAAACCTCACAAGGAGAAAAGACAAATAAGAACCAATAAAGATGATGATGCCAAGTATGCAAAGGTTTGAGCTCTCTCCGATAGATACGATAGAGCATAGTTGAGAGCCCCTCTTGATAGTACGGTATCTAACCTATAGCCCTATCTAAATCATACCTTTGCCTTGCGCATTCCACTTGAGCTAGATGATGAAGATCTTGATCTCTTCAAGTGGATCACCTTTCTTGATTGCGCTCCGCTCGGTGAAGACTCACATATTGCTCCCCCATACTCCACTATGGGAGAGACTATTTTAGACACATCTTCACATGACCCTTTTCTCCAAACGGGTTGCAAGCTTCAATCATAAGATTTCTTCGAGATGCTTCTCTTGAACTTGCACTTCAACCTCGATGACGATCCCCACTTGATGTCATCCTTCATGGGCTATATGAATCTTCATTTGATGCAAGCCCATAGAAATGTACCTAACCCCACATAGACAAACCACACACATAGATCATGGGTTAGTTCACAAAGCTATATGGACAAGTGCTTACCACACCAAGCGATATATGATCCCACTTGGTACATCTTGTAGCTTTGTGTGTTGATCAAACATCTTGATCAACCTTGTATCTTTTCTTCTCTGTTGATTAGATGATGTCTTAAAGATAACCATAACAATCACATAATCCTTTTCTTCAAGACATACTTGCAATATGCTCCACTCTCATATGACCAATCATCGAATAACTCTTTGAACCATAGCTTGGTCATCACTTAATCTTCTTATTGATCATCTCAAATATATCCATGCAACTCGATGATCTTGATGCCAAATACTCCATTATATCTATATCTTTATGGCATCAACCTTGAATCCAACATATGGATATCAAGCAAGGTCTATGGACAAACACTACAAGTATAACTCAATGCAATCATTAGTCCATAGAGATTGTCATTAATTACGGAAACCATACATGGGGGCGCCATGCCCTTTCAATTCCCTTATTTAAAAACTTCAAAATCGTATTTTCAAATTTAAAAAAAAACTAGAAAAAAAAATCCTGGATGTGGATAATGTTGTATTCTACAAACGTGTTAATAATAAAACTCAAAGCAACTCATACTCTAGGCTAGACATTATAAAGTGCATATATCATTTTTTTTATGTATGGTCTCGTTGTTGAAGAGTTGAAGTTCATGTAAACAATGAGAAAAAGGGGAAATGAGATATTGTAATGCTATGTTTATTTTGACATGCTCAATACAAATCCTACTCGTGTTCCTAACGTATAAGTGTTTTATAGAAGAAGTAGAATGATTACTATGCAAATAACTATCCTTGTTAACAGTAGTCTTGATGTAATTGTCTCGACATAACAAAACTTGGTTTAATAACCTTGCCGCTACTCTAGCTAATAGAAACTTTGAGGTGAAATGATTGTTGGACTATCTAGTCGTTACCAATTGTATGTGAGCTAATCTTCTTGTTATTTCGTTTTAAACTTATGAGTTTATTTTCTATTTCTTACTCGAAGACGATCAAAGTTTCAAACGTGGGGATGTCGATTAATAGATTTCACAGTCCTATCTATCCTCGTTTAAACAGGACAATGCTTGTATCTTTTGAGGTTCCAGTTGTCTACTAATCACTAATAAATGCAAACATGTGTGCATCCACTGTCATATAACAAGCGTTTTTGTTGCAAAAACCGCAAATGGAGACCGAGCAACATGGATCCCCTAATTTAAAAACTTCAAAATCGTATTTTCAAACTTAAAAAAAAAACTAGAAAAAAAATTCCTGGATGTGGATAATGTTGTATTCTACAAACGTGTTAATAATAAAACTCAAAGCAACTCATACTCTAGGCTAGACATTATAAAGTGCATATATCATTTTTTTTATGTATGGTCTCGTTGTTGAAGAGTTGAAGTTCATGTAAACAATGAGAAAAAGGGGAAATGAGATATTGTAATGCTATGTTTATTTTGACATGCTCAATACAAATCCTACTCGTGTTCCTAACGTATAAGTGTTTTATAGAAGAAGTAGAATGATTACTATGCAAATAACTATCCTTGTTAACAGTAGTCTTGATGTAATTGTCTCGACATAACAAAACTTGGTTTAATAACCTTGCCGCTACTCTAGCTAATAGAAACTTTGAGGTGAAATGATTGTTGTACTATCTAGTAGTTAGCAATTGTATGTGAGCTAATCTTCTTGTTATTTCGTTTTAAACTTATGAGTTTATTTTCTATTTCTTACTCGAAGACGATCAAAGTTTCAAACGTGGGGATGTCGATTAATAGATTTCACAGTCCTATCTATCCTCGTTTAAACAGGACAATGCTTGTATCTTTTGAGGTCCCAGTTGTCTACTAATCACTAATAAATGCAAACATGTGTGCATCTACTGTCATATAACAAGCGTTTTTGTTGCAAAAACCGCAAATGGAGACCGAGCAACATGGATCCCCTTATTTAAAAACTTCAAAATCGTATTTTCAAACTTAAAAAAAAAACTAGAATTTTTTTTTCCTGGATGTGGATAATGTTGTATTCTACAAACGTGTTAATAATAAAACTCAAAGCAACTCATACTCTAGGCTACACGTCAATAACACGTATTTCAGATTTTGTCTTTCAGATTTTATCTTTTTTGCACAGGCTAAAATACACGTATTGCTAGTCGATATTTATACCGCTCGGCACCAACCCCTCTGCGCTGCGCACCCACTTCAACGCAACGCGTCCAAATTCGAAAATTTCCGCCGACCAGAACCAGACGCCCTTTTCGCGCCCGCCGCTCCCCACGATTCAAACACCCACCCGCCGCTCCGCTCCCCCTCCAAAGTCGCGACGCACGCAGCCGTCCACCCCATCTCACTGACAGCTCGCCCCACGACACCATCAAACCCGGCCGGGACCACCCTGCCGGCGTCATGCCAGCCAGAGGCAGTTATTAATAGGCGCGTTCCCTTCCAAAACTGAACCAAAAACCCTACCGTTCCTCTCGAGCTTCCTCCCAGGCTTCCCACATTTCGCGTCGTCAGTTTCGATTCCTGTTGGCGGCTGGCGGAGATTGCGAGTCCTCTCATCCGCGGCGGATTTGTAGTCCTTCGAGTTCATGGCAACTCCGGGCGACCAGTCTGGTACGTACGCGAGTTTTTTTCTTCTCTTTTTCCGGTGATTGATTTGTGGATGGAGGGTGCTGATCTGTGTGTGTTGGCGGGGTTTTCTGCAGGGTCTGCGGCGGCCAAGGGGTCCAAGCTGCGGTACCCGCTGCGGTCGGCGAGCCGGGGGAAGGTGGAGCCGCCGCCGGAGGCTCCTCCTAGCGTCTCCGCTCCGAGAAGGTACCTTCTCCAACCGTCTCCCCGACTCTGCGGTTGAATCGTTTCGTTGAGTCAGTCAGTGTCAGCCACCCGATTTTTGTTAATGTTCTGTCCGTCCGTCGAGCTATTGAGGCCTTCGGTGAAAAGAATCATCGGTCTGTCATGTGGGGCGTCCGATCCGTCATTTAGAGTACGGAGATTAAATTATATAACACATGTGAAACAAAATAACGTACGGTAATAATGAATCAACCTCACATGGATCCTTTTTTTTCTAGTCTTGGTACTGCAGTTAAGACTAGGTAGTTAGCCCCATTTAGTTCTATGTATGCCAAGGACTCAGATCAGGCTCTGTAAAATTAGGAACGGTAAAGCTTAGTCATTACAGCACTGAAGGTCATCTTCTGCGCATGCAAATGTTCTGATTGTTTTTTAGAGGAGAGGCCAAAGGCCCTGCTTTATACTAAAGCACCACAAAGTAGACTGGGAACTCCAGTTTTACAAGTTTTAGCAACCCCCAAGCACACCAGCCCCCACTACCTATTGTTAGGCAAATTACATGAGAGCGCATGAGCAGAGTGGAACTGACTGACGTACAGAAAGGAACAAACAACAAATTTTCTGATTTACAGACACCAGATTAGCAAGGGGTAAATGTTAAGCAATCGCAGGGCCAAGTTATCAATAATTCAGGAAGCTTCGATGGGAAAACAATAGGCCAGCTTTCAAATGTATATATGTACAGGTTATTGCTTCAGAACTAAGCATATGCATGTTTGGTGCTATGTCAGTGCAAAATTGACTAGCAGCTTACCATGAGACCTGCCGTATTCCCAACTTTGAAATTTGCTGCCAACCAGACTTGTGCTCTCGAACTCACTTCTAATTGCATTCCATATATAGGGCCAAACCAACTTTGGATGTCACCAAGAGCATGTGTGCTCTCGATCTTTCCTCTGTGAAGGATAAATCGGCCAAACCTCCCCGGAGGCACTCGATCCCAACAAAGCCAGGGGCTAGCCCAAGGCCTACTCCTACTGGAACTATAACTCCAGTTTCAGGGGTTCGGTCGAGGAGGCCGGACAGCCTGGGGAAGTTTGATACCCCAGCATCAGAAGCATCCATGTCCACAGCAAGGCGCAAGTTCAGTACACTGTCCTCGATCTCATACTGGATGACACAGATTAGGCTTGCAGAGGCTGCTTCTAAGCACTCTGTCTCTCTGGGCTTCTTCAAGCTTGCTCTTGAATCAGAATGTGAGGTGAGCGTCAATTGACTGATCATTTGTGCCTTGCTCAGTTTCTTTCATTGAATCATCGTTCATATTTATTGTTGTGTGTGTTTTATGCAGCCACTGGATCGAATGAGAGAAGAACTCAAGGCTTACGTAGCCCGGCATGGCCTGACAACAGAATTGGAGAATCCAGTGAAGGACATTCTTCAGGTTTATGATATTTCTGAAGATTTTGAGAAGCTGAAGGTCTCTGCAGACTCCTCACAAGAAACAAAGAAGTCTGACAAGGCTGCTCTTAGTGCTACCACTGTGACTCCCAAGGGTAATCTGAAGCCTAGGTCACTGAACTCTGTTGCAACTCAAAACAAAGATGGCAAGAAGCAGAACATTCAGAAGGAGAAGCCTGATGCGAAGGTCAGAGGTTCCTACAACCGGAATCCAACTAAAAATGCTCCTGGAAAGGAAATGGCTGCCAAAAACACTGTTAAGAAAACCAAGAAACAGACCAAAGAGCAGCAGGAAGATGGCAATGGTCCTAGTGAGGCTCTGCCAGTTGGGTCGGACCAAGAATCTGGTAAGTGCCATCGTGTTCCCCTGAGTCCCTAATGTACATATATCACCCCTTTGTCCAATGTACGGCTTGCTAATGGGCTAACGAAACATTTGTTTTTCAGTTGATGTGGTGAAGGAGATCACATATGAAGATAAGGAGAACATGGTAAGAATGTCTACTGCCTCTGTCAGTAATTCAGAAAATACTACATTACATCTGTACCAGTTAACTGTATTGTACAGTAATTGCTAACTGAACATCTATACTTGTAGGTGGATACTGAGATGGTGATAGATGCCGGCAATGGCATAGCCCAGGAAGTTTAGAACACACAGACCGACTTCAGATTCAAACCTTCTGTTTGCTGAATATGGAGTATTGATTGTTTGGTGCTTGTTTTCTTTCCTCCATTGTTGATATGTCACTAGGTCCTGTCTTCTGGTTCTCAAACCGTAAAGATATCATCAGTAGTGTATTGTTTGCTGGTTGGGACTGCTTGCTTGTATTTGCCTTGTGTCAGCTTTGCATGTGTGTGTCCGGCTTCTGAATACAGCTGAATTCTTTATCTGTGTGATCCTCCTTGGCAGAAAATTCTCCCAGATCTTTGTGTCCTTCTCACCTATCTGCAAGTGCATGGTATAATTCTTCTCGTGCATCCTTAGGATTAATTGTGCCTTCAAACTCTATGCACGTGTGTGCACGATCTATGTTTCGTGAGCGTAGAAAGTTGTACTGTTTGATCATGTGGATTTCCTTGCATTGTTGGATCTATCTCAGTATCCAGAGCACTGAGCGCATGTATGTTTGTCTTAATTGGGTGCAACTTGTAATATTTTGCTTGCACGAGATCTAGATTTCCCATGCTTAACCTGTATCTCTTCACTTGTCCGCTGCATTCATCTAGGTTGTTTTGGGTTATTTTGGCTAAAAGACTGATATGATTAACCTGTTGCAACTCTGCATAGGATGCCGAAAAGATGCCCATCAGCTCATGCGAGGCCAAATGCGCATTGTAATTAGTTGTAGCGTCGTACCCGGAGAGACCCACTGGTCTGGTAGAGAATAGACTTTTGGAAGGTAGATGATAGTAACACATACGCAATGTAGAAAAACCAAACACTTAATACAAATTGTTGGATGTGGTATCGACATGCAAAATTCGAGCCAAAATATTTGTTTTGTATGGGGACAAAAAGACTAACTTTCCACGATTTGTTTTGTTCATGCGGCCTGTGAACTGACACCGACTACATACCAGCATATCATTTACACCCACTGCTTATTTTGCATTTATTTCCAAACTTGCTGATGGGATAAACACATTTAGCAGCACACGACGCACCCTCTCTATTTTCGAAGAAACCACGAAGGTGAAAATTGCAACAGATTTTTTAAAACTTATAAAAATAAAAATGAGAAATCTCATAAATTTTATAGTTTTGAAAATATGCATGTTCACTATATTCGGATTCATAACCTTTTCATTTTTATGTATCTCAGAAAACAAAATAATTAAAGTGAGATTTAGCACGGTTGTAGGATACATCACTGAGCATATCTATAATTTTTCTAGACTGTTTTTAAACTTGTAAATACGATATTTAAACTTTTTTTTTTAAATGAGCATTGGACCTTAGAGCCAAAATTTTAGTACTCCAAAGTCCAAACTACACAGGTACTATAGAAAGATAATGTATGCCACACGGTTCGAAAAAGATAGGTAATGACAACAGAATAAGGGAAAGAGGAAACAGAAGAGATAAGAGAAGTGTTCATGTGCTTTTCGGGGAGTTTTTGCACGAATATTAAAGCGCATCGGACGGTTGTGATTAGAATCACGTGAGATCTAGAAGTGACGTAAGAGAAGTACTAACCAAGTAGGATTAGTACCCCCAATTTCCGCCCCTAATCATAGCTGTGTATGCGCTTTAAAAATCGTGCAAAAAACTTTCCGAAAACACATAAGCATTGTGCTACACGAAAAGAAAAAAAAGAGAGATAATGTTCTGACAATCGTTACATGATCAGGAACAGGAAATCAAAATAGAATAAGAGCCTTGCTCCACAAAACGACATGTTTGATAATAGTGGTGGTTCGCATAGAAGCAGGTGAACCAGTGCAACGGTGTAGGAGAGGAGTACAAAATTGTGTTCGACGGACGCGGAATACAGAATACTTCCAGTTAAGGCAATGACAATGGCAAAGTCCACCGAACGAGAAAGCAACCGGCGAGGTTCCTGCATCTACATTTATACACAATACGAGTCCAATCCAGGCCATTTCTCTTTGACACCCATTAGGTTGGTTCATTATTCATAGATAGATGGTTATCTCTAGCTTGCTCTCCAGTGTTGTAAACTGGAGCACGTCTGTTTTGGAGCTCGAGTTTCATGTAACCTTTTTTCTAATGACATTTGTAAGTTTCAAAAAATTCAGAAAACAATTCCTAGAGATAACCTCTACTAGTACACAAAAAGAAATAGTATGAAATAATTTCTATTCTAAGCTGAGAAAAAAATGACAAACATGTAGATCTAGTTGCAGTGAATAGCGCACATTTTTTAAAATTTCTAAGATTTGTTATTTTTGTGTAGCCTATACATAGATATATGATGTATCTAACATGTCACAAAATTCCAGTCATAGATCAAGAAATAGAACTAACAAATTCATTGGTGACAATATTTGTGGGCTCGATTCACAACCCAAAATAAATTAACAATCATCCCCAACATAGTCTATTTTTGTTTCTCAAGACGTGACATTAATCAGTGAACTGATATCCATGATATGGTAGATAGATATCCATGATATGGTAGATATATATTCATGATGTAGTAGATGTATATCGTGTCAATTCATGCATAGAATCATTTTTAGAATATTGAATGTGTTTTCATGGCCTCTTTGTATTGTAGGATTTTTATAAGAATATTGGAAGATTTTAATTTCCTAAGTAATCCCTTTAGATCAATGAAAGGACACCTCTAAAACTTTCATGGATTGCATTTCTGCACTCCAATCAAATAGGAATTTCAACATCCACTCTAACCTCTTTTCAACACTCATTTGCGTAGGGTCGAGACCTATTACCTATGGTTTTATATGGTTTTATGTGTTCTATCTAAATAACATTTCTTGCAACTTTTCTCCATTTTGTATTCTCTGTTTTACATCTATAATTTTATCAAATTACTGTGTTTTTTCAATTCCTATGATCCAGATAACCCCGTATTTTGGTCATCCGGTGCACCGGTTGCACGAGAAGAAGGATGCGTCTTCATCCACATTTGATGCGTGATATGAGCGTGGCATTGATTTGATGGCATGTCGAATGCTTTCGGCGGCGGGTCCATAAAGACATGTGTATTCTCTGGCGCAGGTACAAGAAATGCGATCCATTTTAACAACACGTCCACATGGCCATCACGTCAATCCATTTTATCAGTCATCACTAACCTGGAAACGG
This sequence comes from Poa annua, assembly GCA_026929855.1. Lineage (NCBI taxonomy): Eukaryota > Viridiplantae > Streptophyta > Magnoliopsida > Poales > Poaceae > Poa > Poa annua. The sequence goes on from CM049437.1 coordinate 93,940,118, forward strand.
TGATTGAGTGATGTTGAATAAGTGGCATCCAGTGCATTAGCATTAGCCGAGACAAAGAGCATGGAGACGAAAGGAAGAATCCATCCACGTCACAACGGACACGCTCCTGGACCCGCGACATGAGTATCCAACGGAAATGCAGATGGCATGTATCGGTCCACAGAACCCTACCGCCGACAAGTTTTTCTTTTTTACAAACTAGCAAGATGGCCCTCGCAAATGCGAGGGCATCGTCATAAATATGGAAGTGTGAAATAAATTTGTAATTTTGTTGAAATAGTATGGTTCTATAGATTATTTGAATACTATTATTTTAGTTAAAAATAGAAAAAACTTTTAACACACATATATTATGTTGTTGTCTTCTATACAATGTTAGGACTATTATTTTTAACACATCTACTTTGCTTTGAAATGTTGGCACTCCTTCTGGCTGGCTAAATTTCTCTAACTACTTGGATGAGATTTTAAGCATCTCGCTTGATCCTTTTGGAGTTGAAATTGGATTCGTCAGATATTTTTCCATATTTTACCAAGAGTCTATATAACTTCCACTGTTTATCCATGCTATTATTTAAATATCTATAAATAAATGTATCATATATGCTCCATAATTATTTTAGTAGTATTTTTGCATTTTATAAATAGATTACAATTTTTGTTTGCCAAAAGTGATGTTTTGTAGAATTGGACCTAATCTTCCTTATGCAAAACGATGTTGTCTGGTGCTTACATGTGTGCTTCATCTTCAATTTTCTAAATTATGTAGAAAATAAATAAGGCGTCAATCGGATTTTGCTTGAGGCGGTATCACTACTCTATTTCTTTAACTCTCTCTTGCTACCACTACTCTTCAACCAAGTTGGTATGGATAGTCCAACCATGCCCTTCATTTTCAACATCTGGTTGAAATGTTATGATGTAGGAAATGACAAATAAAACCTCTCAAGCATCTGGTTAGGTATCATACTTGCCTGGTTCGTGTTTTCTTTGTGACAACTTCCCGGGTGTCGAGATGCGGTGTCGAGATGGTGTCGTATGGAATAAGGTTTCTTTGGTCCATCTTTGTTTTGGAGCTTGCGGTTCTCTAATGGCTCGTCGTTTCGTGTTTTCTTCTAGTAGTTTCTTATGTAATCATTTTGGCAGCCTGTGTTTTGAGGGTTTTCATTTTGTGATGAAAGTATACCTGGGGATTCAATTATTCCACACACTTTATAACGGTGGTTAATGTACCATTTCAAAATAATGTAGTTAGACCAGCTTTGGCCGGTTTAGTCTGCTACTGTTTTCTTATTGGACATGAATGGTTGTTAATATGCTAGGAAATAATTCAGAAACGGTGATTTGGTGGGACTTTGATGCAACTTTGGTTTGATAAGATATATTTGTTGTTTGTATTTGGTCCATTTAATTTTAGCCATGTTAAATAATACAAATTATTTTTAAGAGCAATAAGAAAAATGAAAATTTGAGGTGTAAGATTTACAAAATATTCCCTATGTCCCGTATTAATTGACGCTAAATAGTGTGTCTAAAGGTATTTTGGTGCTAGATACATCCGGCGGAGTAATAGTTTTTAAAAACTATTAATTGCAATACATTTTATTTTTCATATACACATTGAGTATATGTACAAAAAATCTGGATAAAGATGTGTACATAGAAATCTATTTAAACATTATAGTCTACCATGCATTGCCACATTATATAGTGTAGATTTCTAGCTTGCGGACATGTATATCTTTCATTTCTATGGTACATACATCTAGTTCGCGAAAAAATTATGATACGTACATAAAACCTACCATATGCTAGTGTCGTTCCTATGACCTGTGCTAGGAGCCCAGGAAACAAAGACTATACACGACAACGTTAGGCTGGGGATCGCTCATCCGTCCTTCCATAGAAAAGTTGGTTCAATCTTGGCACGCACCGTCCAAAAAAAATTCTTGTAATAAACCACCCAAAAGTTATTAGCGTGAGTGTTTGTTGAGTCGTATTGGACTCAGGCTCTGAGTCATACAACTTCTTAATCTGTAGTAAAATCGTATGGCTTAATTAAATTAGATCCATACCATAATTTTTAATTAGATTTAACCATCCATATAATTATAGTGTGCTTAGATTAGACTTTTCCGTGATGAACAAAAAAATAGGCCCACACAACTACTTTTATGTATAATCTTAACCATAAATCTCTTTTTTTTTATCAATTTTTTTGGGAGGGAGTCAATCGTGAGGACTCTTTGTTTTTATAAAGGAATCGTGAGAACTCTTGCCCACGTACGTGGCTGGTAAATAAGTCAGGAGGTAACGTGACATATAGTTTTCTACACGTTTACTTTTGTACGTAACACCTCTTAATCTCTGTCTCTCTATTAAATCTTAACGGTTAATTTTAGAACTAACTGTTAACATAATTATGATGATGTGGCTTAACGTGGTGGCTCTATTTATAACCTCATTTTACTTTTAGTATATAATAGATTTAGCCTTTTTAACCTCGTCTTTCAAAACTACTTTTAAATATAACCTATTGAGTTCGGCGCCATAGAGAATAAAACTGAACTTGTTTAATTCAACGTCGTCCAGAAAATCACATGATTTTTCTAATGAATTAAAAAAATAATATGTGTGTCAGCGTTAAAATGGGTGGAGTCCTCTCTGCAACTAACGTCAGGGTCAGATTTAAAAATAATTTTAGATGGAGATCAGAATTGATGTTAGTTTCCCTCAGAGCTATATTTTGCAAAGAAAGAATCCATCCATGTCACAACGGACGCGCTTCTAGCTAGGACCCGCGACATGAGTATCCAATGGAAATGCATATGGCACATATCGGTCCACATGACCCTACCGCCGACAAGTTTTTCATTTTTACACTTTTAGCCTTTTTAACCTCGTCTTTCAAAACTATTTTTAAATATAACCTATTGAGTTTGGCGCCAAGGGGAATAAAACTGAACTTGTTTAATTCAACGCCATCCAGAAAATCACATAATTTTCCTAATGAATTAAAAAAATGTGTGTCTGCGTTAAAAGGGGTGGAGTCGACGTGTATAAGGTCGGCTTCATCCTCTCAGCTAACGTCAGGGTCGGATTTAAAAATAATTTTAGATGGGGATCAGAATTTGATGTTAGTTTCCCACAGAGCCATATTTAGCAAAGAAAAAAACCGTCTGGAGACGGACCACGGCTTCACTCCACAGCGAAATACTATGCTCGTAGCATCTCACGGCTATCGATCCTGTTCCTTGCTATTGGCGGTGCTAATTCAAATGAGTACGAAGCAGAATAACACTTGCAGCGCATTGATTGAGCCTGCCGTAGGGCTTTGGGGCAGGTGCAGGAGTTTGTTTTAATTTTTTGGGGCAGCTGCAAGTTCAAGAGTATTTAAATTTTTGAAGCGGACATTCGCAGGTCGACAAGTGCAGGTTGTGCTATATAATTAACTGGATTTCGGGATAGCGATGGTTCACGGACGACGTTCCATCTTGCGATCTTCAACTTGCAAGCAGGATTTGGAGGATCAAGCGTCGGGCACATACTGCATAATTTTCTGGGTGATCAAACAAAAAATAGAAAAACCTAGAAACTAGAGAAAATAAATCAAGAACATAATACCAAGCGATGATGCATGATCTGATGATCGACGGGTGCTTCCAACAGAAGTATAATTGGTAAAAGGAAATATTTTGTGGTACTATGTGTGCTACAACTCCGACATTTCTAAATGAGGAAAGTGTGTCTAGTAACAACTAACAAGTGGTCAACGATAAGCTTGCATTGTGTTTCTCCAAAGTGTTCTCAACACATAGACATAGTTGGACACATTCATCGTTCAAATATTCAATGAGCCAAGCATATGAAGAACTCGTTATTACTTATGTTTACTCGCAATGTCAAATAAAAACATTGTGCCATCCATCATCAGCTTTGCCCACACTTTAGATTATGTTAGCACAAGAAATACAAATTTACAACCATTTTTTCTAATTAACATTGATTTATTCATAAGAAAAACTATTGATGAAGAGGTTGGGGATTACCCATTTCGAAAGAAAAAAGTAACAAAAAATAAATACTTAGGTAATAACAATAAAATGGAAAATGTGCAAGGTAATTTTTTTTGGAAATGGTCTTGGCACATCAAGGAAAAATACAAAGATTATATTATGTTCAAATTTAGACCTTTGTGGACAACTTTGCAATTCTGTTTCCTGATAGTTAACAACCCCAAAATGCCTAATTTTTTTATCAACGTCTCATGATTATAGCGGTAATAACTAATAATTTCACCAAGATTACCTTTCACTAGCTTGTGCAAAACATTTTATGTAGATCATTGCCAATAAACATTGTAAATTTGCTACTGGTACTGACTTCATGATAAATAAAGAGCGAAAAATGCCTTTGCCACTAATGGCATTGTGTGGATGGCATTTTTAGCGGACTTTCATTTGTAAACTGAGGAAACCATAACCATTTGATTATCAATTTGAATTGGTGGTTAGTTTACAATAAAAACATTTAGGCCAAGCAACTCTTGTTTTGAATGTTAGGATAAATTAAGATTGTGCATGAACACATTGGCTTGTCCTTTTTTTTTTGCAGCATTGGGTCATTGTTAGTAATGTAAGGCATCCATTAATCTAAAAAGAGCTAGCTAGATCTGGATTTGGTCCTTTACCCCCACACTAAAGTCAACCAAGATGATGGCGTGACATCATTTTTGTACATGTACGTGCTAGCCCATTCGAAAAGAGGAATCCTAAAATGTTGAAAATATATTATTGGAAAATATGATAGTATTTTGAAAAAAATATTTTTGAATATAAGAGTACTCTTGAAACTAAATGGAGAGCAAATTCACAAAACTAATAGATATAGAAAAACTAGAAATATTTATAAATATTTATCAAAAGATGAGTACTTAGAATCATTAAAAATACCACGTGAACTTTTAAACACATCCAATGCATTTTATGGAGTAATTTTAAATGTTATGCGTTTTAAACTTTCTAGAATCCTTATTGAATTATCTTGATTTTTTCAAAACCGCTATGAACGTGTTGCTATTTTTGCATAACTGAAAGGACAATGATGTCGCCTAGAGGGGGGGGGGGGGGTGAATAGGCGGTTTAAAACTTTTCCGGTTTAGGCTTGATAATTGCGGAATAAAACTAGGTGTTTAAATTAACAAGCCGGCAACCTAAATAAACTAGGCTCACCTATGTGCACCAACAACTTATGCTAAGCAAGACAAACAACAAGGTGATAGCAATATAGAATACTTCAAGCACGAAGACTATCACAATGTAAAGTGCATAAGTAAAAGCTCGGGTATAGAAATAACCGAGGCACGCGGAGACGAGGATGTATTCCCGAGTTCCTCCTTGTTAAGGGAGTACGTCTCGTTGGAGAGGTGTGAACCGACACAACAGTTCAACAACCACAAAGGTTTCACCCTCTTCTCCGATGAACCGCACCACAAAGGTTTGGTTCACCTTCCACTATCGGTAATCCTTCGAGGCGGAATCCGGAGCCTTTCAACAACAATCCGAGGCACAACCCACAAAAGGATTGGGGGCTCCCGAACGGCTTTCAACAACAATCCGGGGCACAACCCACAATGGGTTGGGGGCTCCCGAACGGCTTCAAGTGACCACACAAGGGTCCAACCACCACAATGGCGTCTAGGGTCCAAGGACCCAAGAGTAACAACTTCACAAGCTTTCAACTTCCACGAATCCTCGTGGAGAGCACACCGATGCACCAAATGCAAGAGGCAAGAGCACAAGTGCTCAAATCCTTCACTCTCAAATCCCACCACAAGCAACTAATGCTTATGGGGGGAGAAGAGAGGAAGAACAAAGAAGAACACAACAAATGGAACTCCAAGACCTAGATCGAAAGGGTTCCCCTCACTTAGAGAAGATATGGTTTGGTGGAAATGTAGATCTAGGTCTTCTCCTTCAATTCTCCAAAGATCAAAGAGTTTGGGTGGAGGGATTGGGAGATATCAAGGAAATGAGCTTGCAACAATGGAGGAGAGAGAAATCAAAACTTAGAGGGCAGAGCTAAGTGGCTGGAGGTAGGTGGAGGGGTATTTATACCCCTCCCAGAAAAAGAGCCGTTGCAGTCCACTTAGACCGGAGACTCCGGTCTGGAAGGCCGGAGACTCCGGCCTGGCCGGAGACTCTGGTCCCTTAGACCGGAGACTCCGGCCTCGAAAGAGCAGGGAAAAAGTCGACGCAGGAAAAAAACACCGGAGACTCCGGACCGCATAGGCCGGAGACTCCGGCCCCCCCAGAGACTCCGGGGTCACTCCGGACCTACTCCGGACCCCTATACCGTAAGCGCCGTCCGCTGGAACAAAAATCGATTCGCGAGGACCGGAGACTCCGGTCTAGGACCGGAGACTCCGGCCTAGGTAAAAACTGCAGCAAAACCGAACACGAAAACGTCAATATCTTTTCCATCCGGACTCCGTTTTCGATGATTTTTGGCTCGTTGGAATCGTTACAACGAGCTCTACTTGAATGTGCATAGAAACATCACAGTCCATCATGTGAGGATAAAACCAAATGGGGAAAGGTTGAACTTTCCTAAACAATGCAAACCGGTAGAACCTCCTTCATAAAAAATGCAACAAGATATTCACGAAATCTGTTTTTGATGAACTAGAGGTTAGTATGGAGATAAACCAAGCTCTAAATCCTCACATGGATAAAAGGCAACAAGTTTTCCAAAGTAAACCATTTTCGAAGGACTTGGTCTTGTCATGAAGATCACGACAAGGACCGAAACCCAACACGGAGAAAAACCAAATAAGAACCAAGAAAGATGATATGCCAAGCATGTAAAGGTTTGAGCTCTCCACAAAGATGCGATCAAGTTACTCACTCGAGAGCCCCTCTTGATAGTACGCCGTCTATCCTAAAACCCGGTCTCCCACTAACACCATGAGACCGGTAAAATAGAAAACCTATCAAGATCATACCTTTGCCTTGCGCATTCCACTTGAGCTCGATGATGACGATCTTGACTCTCTCAAGTTGAAACACCTTTCTTGATTGTGCTTGCTAGCACATGCTTGATGAGGACTTCTCCAAATGCTCCCCCATACTCCATTATGGCAGGGCCTCGCTAAGCTTCGTCTTCATGTCTCCTTTGCAAGCTTCAATCAAAAGATATCTTCCGAGATGCATCATATTGAACTTGCACTTCATCTTCTTCTCTTGATATGTATGATGGCTTGGGGGTAAACATGATTGTTCACTCAATCTTCTATTCCAAGCCATACTTGCGATGAGCTCAACTCTATACATGACCATTCTTCATATTAACCCTTGAATAGAGCATTGGTCATTATGTCATCTTGAAGAGTCCAACACATGAACTCCTATATTTTCCCATGGACAAGATCTATAAGAATATCTCAATGTAAACATTAGTCCATAAGGATTGTCATTAATTACCAAAACCACGCATGGGGGCAACCATGCACTTTCAATCTCCCCCATTTTGGTAATTGATGACAATCCCTTTTACGAGGGTTTATATAATGAATTTAAGCAGCCATGCAACACAAAGAGCAAGGATGCAAGATAACCGCAAGAGAACAAACCCATATTCCCTTAAACCCTCTAAATTTCTCCCCCATTGGCATTGATTGCCGAAATGGGTGAAAAGTAAGAAGGCTAATATAATAAGAGCTCCCCCATAAAGTGTGCATTTCTCATAATGTGAGTGAAATCAAATGCACATATCCAATGAAGAATAGATGGAGGGAGATCAAACTATATTGAGGATCCAAAGATTGCAAGAGAATATCAAATAGAAAGATACTTCAACGAAAGAAGCAATCAATCAAAAGGATCCGAAAAGTGTTCTAAATATCATGAGGGAACTCCTCAAGGTACGTGCACAAATAGGATTTGTATTTCAATATAGTGTGCACAACATGGAATCCTCACTCCCTCCTAGATAAAATCGAACACAAGCACATGCAAGAGAATATAAATGAGAAAAGAAGCAAAACAATTTGCAACAAATAAAATGTTTTGCAACATGAGCAAGGAGCGGCAAATAAAAGGATGGGTGTGAGATATAAAGACATTTTAGTAGACTAATACAAGGATGAGCAAACACATCAACATAGTCTTTCAAAAAGAGTTGCACATGGTGCATATCATGTCTTCCCCATACTCACACACCAAAGGAGATATAGCAAGTAGCTCCACAAGCTTATTAAAACTCAAAAAGCATAGCACATGAAAATAAAGCTTGTGCCTTTAATTAGAAACCACCAAAGAAACAAAAGCAATAAGAGGTGGTCACTAAGGAATTGGAATACCAAATAAAGATGTACTATTTTCATGTGTATAAGTTTCGAAGTAGACACGAATCACTAAGATATGGGTCTACAAATAAACATGTACACACAAGATAGATACAAAGGTAGAGGTCATGATATCCAAGAGGAAGTTATAAATACACCAATAAGATCTTTGCTTAAAAGCATAGCACAAAGCTCAATTTTATCTTAAAGGGATATAGATGAATTTCAAACACACACTCATCATAGCATCAAACGTATCCACAAGGGATAAGGTGATAAACGGGATGCTCCGAGTAAGATAACAAGTCTCACAAAAGGCAAATGATTTTGAAACACATCAATATTACATATGCGAGACATAGAGTAGAAAGTGCTAGATTAACATATTTGGGATTGGTGAATCATGAAAATGATTATATATATTCCTCCCTTGATATGTAATCATCCCGGCTTACTCACATTTGCAATAAAGACGTTTTGCAAGAATCAAAAGAATTGCAACCAAAGAGATTCATGCCATGAAATCAACCTACACAAGGTTGAAAGCTAGAAAAGTATGCATGAGGTAGATACTTGTTACCGAGATAGCATTGGTGATGTAGAAGATAAGAGCTCATGATCATCCAAGCTTGGCTCCAATAAGCACATGGTGACAACACCTTCCTTTTAGATGAGACAAGCTTCCAATGCATCTCCAATATACCTAAAACAAATTCAAGTACAAAAAGGTACCCAAACTCATTGGGTCCAAAGTAGTTAGAGCAACTACAATACATAGGACAAACTCCACATAAATATGTGCATATTAATGTGAAATTGAATTTCATGCACATCTTAGCCATATAGGATTTGATGGAGTTTATCCTATATATTGGATCAACGAAATTAAGCATGCCATAAGATATACATAATATAAAAATGCATGCACATGACTTTCAAGAACCAAACGAGATATAATTTAGACAAAAAACCAAGTAAACCAACAAGGCACACACAAGTGTGACAATAAAACAAATTGTCCAAATTATATCAAATACCCAAATCAGCACATGAGTGAAGATACCACTTTGAAAAGATGCTAATGAAATCAAGAAACCAATTGATGAACATATCATCAAGGAATAAACCAAAACCTCTACACTTTTCATGATGGCACAAAGTACCAAGACGAAAAATGTTTGTCTTCCAAGTAGACACGTCATAGGGATCAAATACCAAATGAAGACAACTAATGTTCAAAAGCATATAGGATTGCTCCCCCAAGATGTGTGCATTAATTATGATCTTGCATTTGAATACAAAATGCACACAAATGAGATCATCACTCTCCATATATATATATATATATATATATATATATATATATATATATATATATATATATATATATATATATATATATATATATATATATATATATATATATATATATATATATATATATATATATAAACACTAGTCATATTCAAGAAAGGCAAGAAATTGCAATACCAATTTAAAGAACGATGTTTCACTCAAAGTAGGATAGCTTCCCAAAGAATAGTGCATTATCAAAAAGTATGACTTTTGAACGTCAATGCACAAGAATTGGATCATTGCTTTTCCCAACTCAAGAAAGCACAAAACAAATTTCAAGTAGAGCAATAAAGTATCCAAAAGATACAAGGAAGACAAATAAGAGTTAGATCAAAAGCAAATCCTTGGCAATCAAATAAGGCAATTCAAAGCAAGAGCCAAAATGAATATGATCAACATATTTACCCCAAATATGATTATCACTTGTCAAGACAAATAATGTATGGAGATATTTCTCGGTGGTGGATTGCAAGGATATATTCAAGATCATATTCACAAAACATAAGCATGAGGCAAAGGATAGGAATTAAAAGCCATGCTTAGATAGATAGATATTCTTGATAGCTTCACAAATCATGTGATAATGCAAAGCAACTCCAAGGAGTAGCTTGAATCAATTGGCTTCCCAAAAAGATATATGAGAACATATTTAGGGAAAGCCATACCAAGAACATCCTCCACAAACAAGATCCAAAAGAGTGAGAGACAAAGAGCATTTAAGTAAATGGGAACTTGTTTGAGCAACATGCCACATAGGAACAAGATAATTAGCAATATCAATTCTAGGTGGCAAAACCTCACATGTTCACATTTTCTAGGCTTGTAATATGCACATAGCTTATTACTCCCCCATAATGTGATAATCCATTTATTTTAAAAACAAGAGGCAAACAAAACCAACTAGAGAAATTAATGGACATTATAAAATTTGAATTTCTCATGAGCAAGACATACCACATAGAGAATAGATAATATTGATATATCGACACTAAGTGGTATTTCCCATGTACAAACATTTTTAGAATTGTGAAGTGCACGAAGCATATCACTCTCCCAAAATGGAATAGTCCATTAATCTCTCAAAGAGAGAGTCAACAAGATAAGATAGCAAATAAAAACAATAGGATTCAAAACAAGTAGATGGTGTGCAAACCAAAATACACATACTTGATTTCTCAAGATAAGTAAGTAGAGAGCACAACACATACAAACACTAGCAAAGTACAAAACCTAACACATGCAAGGGTGCAAGCAACTTTCAATGTATATATGATTTAAATAAAAGTTACCGCAAGGAGGAACATTGGATATGAGATAGAACAATATAATCCATATGGCTTGACTTGAGAGAATATAATTGATGAAGATCACTTAATTCTTCATAGTGTAGCCAAGTCTCCAATGCCCTCCAACAACACCTATTGATTAAGTTTTAGCTTGTTGGTCCCCAACCAAGTTGGGTCCTAAGAGGTTAGTCACAATAGGTTTGGCAACCCAAATGGTTCTTTTCTTGACACCACTTTGAGTACCAACAAATTTGGCAAACACATTGCCAACCTTATCCTTCCGAAGAGAATAAACATCATCAACTATAATGGGGTTGGATAAGGTACCATTTGTGCATGAAGAAGCGAGGTGACCCTTCTCACGACATAGGTAGCAACATCTACTTCCTCCTCTCTTCTTAGTTGGAGTCTTGACTTGAGGAGGGGTAGCTTGATTCTTCTTGGGAAGAGACCGTTCTTCAACTTGAGGAGCTTGAGTTTGAACTTGAGTCTTCTTCCCTTGTTGCTTCTCACTAAGAGCCTTATTCTTCAAAGGGCAAGATCTAACATGGTGCCCTTCAACTTTGCACTTGAAGCAAACAATCTTGGCCGAATCCTTGACTTGTTCTTGGCCCTTCTTCTTCTTGTTAAACTTGGACTTGTTCTTGATATTGGAGTTGAATCCAAGTCCACTCTTGTCATTGGGGCGTCTTTGAACACTCAACATATTGTCAAGTGTAGAATCCCCAACATGACGCTTTTCCAAGTCTTTCTTCAAAGAAGTGACTTGGGCCTTGAGCTCATTTAATTCCTCTAAATGGTTAGTATCAACACAAACACTAGAGGAAGTAGAGGCTTCATTGTTAGAGCAACAAGGCATGGAAAGTAATTCATCACAGGATGTAGCAACATTATGAGTGGATGAATCACTAGGACTAGCACATGGCAATATAGCATTAAGAGTAGAAGTTGTGCCATTGTCCACATGAGGCTCGCAAGATGTTACCTTTGACATAATAGCCTCATGAGCTAACTTTAGCCTAGCATGGGATGCTAGAAGATCCTCATTAGAGCTAGAGAGCTTTTCATGACTTTCTTCCAATTTCTCATACTTGCTAGTTAACAACTCAAGTTGAGCCCTTAGCTCAACGTTCTCCTTCAAAATAGATGCTTCACAAGAAGTGGAGTTAGTAGCACAAGCATCATTAACATTAGAAATGGAAGAACACAAATTGGTAAGCTTATCATTCTTAGATAGTTCAGTTTGGAGTTGATCATGAGACTTGATAAGGAGAGAGTGTTCACTTTCTAAAGCCTTGTGAGATTTGTCAAGTTTCTCTACGTCCTCACTTAGTCTAGCATTGACAACACCAAATTCAACTTTTTCCTTTTTAAACACTTTATATTTAGCAATAGCATGATCTCTTTCCTTAATGATTTTAGCAATGATAAGATCATTTGATTCATCAAGAGATTCAAGTTTCTCCTCAAGAGACACTCGAAGCTCTTGCTCTTCCTCAAGGGCATTCTCTAAGGATGCTTTTTCAATAGCATCTTCTCTCTCAATTTTACATTTATGCTCAAATTGAGTATCCAAATCCTCAATGATTTCTATACATTTAATACCATGAGCAACAATTTCACATAGAGAAGAGATAGCTTCACTACCTTTGGGAAGAGCACCAAGAACAATCTCACCCTTCTTGTTTAAGGTTTCAATGTCAAAAACTTCTCCATGAGGATCCTCAACAACATCATCACATATCTCCGGATTCGAGGTGGAAGTTACCTTGGAATCCATAGCCATGAGGCAAATATGATTAATGGGTGAGGAGGGTGAAGAATTACTTGAAACCCCATTGAGATCCATGTCTTGATCCAACAAATGTTGGGATTCCTCTACATTGTTAGTCATGCAAGTACTAGAGGATACAGAAGCATTATTTTCATGACAACAAGACATAGATAGCATATCATCATTAGATTTAGTTAAGCAACTATTACATGATATGCAAGGACCATCAACTCTAGCATGTAGGACATTTGGGGTGCTAGAAGAATTTAAGTACAAAGATAGAACATTGCAATGTGATAGAGAAGAAGTATAATCAATAGTAAGTTCACCATCACCAATGCAATTTCTATCACCACTCACCATATCATTACCTAGTGACAAATCACATGTTGGTGAAGTGGAAGAAGTTGTGAACTCATCACGGCCGGTGGTTGAGGGAGAACAATCTTCCTTAATAAATTTGGACACTTCATATATATCTTGAAGCTTGGTCCAAAGCTCATGTGCATTTCGAAAAGGCATGATTGAAGCAAGAACTACATCGGTCAAAACACATATAAGACCATTAGTAACTTGAGTCTCGAGATGAGAGTTTATCTCATCCTCTAAAGATAATTTTTGGGAATCCCTTGTAGGAGATAAACTCACATCTACAATCCTCTTCATATAATTTGGACCCATGGCACTAAAAAGATTAAGCATGCGAATTTTCCAAACATCATAATTTGTGCCATCGAATATGAAAGTGGGATCGTGCACTAATTCTCTAAACGACATCTTTTACTCTCTAGGCGGTAAAGCCCAACAAGAGAGCCCAGGCTCTGATACCAATTGAAAGGACAATGATGTCGCCTAGAGGGGGGGGGGGGGGGGGTGAATAGGCGGTTTAAAACTTTTCCGGTTTAGGCTTGATAATTGCGGAATAAAACTAGCTGTTTAAATTAACAAGCCGGCAACCTAAATAAACTAGGCTCACCTATGTGCACCAACAACTTATGCTAAGCAAGACAAACAACAAGGTGATAGCAATATAGAATACTTCAAGCACGAAGGCTATCACAATGTAAAGTGCATAAGTAAAAGCTCGGGTATAGAAATAACCGAGGCACGCGGAGACGAGGATGTATTCCCGAGTTCCTCCTTGTTAAGGGAGTACGTCTCGTTGGAGAGGTGTGAACCGACACAACGGTTCAACAACCACAAAGGTTTCACCCTCTTCTCCGATGAACCGCACCACAAAGGTTTGGTTCACCTTCCACTATCGGTAATCCTTCGAGGCGGAATCCGGAGCCTTTCAACAACAATCCGAGGCACAACCCACAAAAGGATTGGGGGCTCCCGAACGGCTTTCAACAACAATCCGGGGCACAACCCACAATGGGTTGGGGGCTCCCGAACGGCTTCAAGTGACCACACAAGGGTCCAACCACCACAATGGCGTCTAGGGTCCAAGGACCCAAGAGTAACAACTTCACAAGCTTTCAACTTCCACGAATCCTCGTGGAGAGCACACCGATGCACCAAATGCAAGAGGCAAGAGCACAAGTGCTCAAATCCTTCACTCTCAAATCCCACCACAAGCAACTAATGCTTATGGGGGGAGAAGAGAGGAAGAACAAAGAAGAACACAACAAATGGAACTCCAAGACCTAGATCGAAAGGGTTCCCCTCACTTAGAGAAGATATGGTTTGGTGGAAATGTAGATCTAGGTCTTCTCCTTCAATTCTCCAAAGATCAAAGAGTTTGGGTGGAGGGATTGGGAGATATCAAGGAAATGAGCTTGCAACAATGGAGGAGAGAGAAATCAAAACTTAGAGGGCAGAGCTAAGTGGCTGGAGGTAGGTGGAGGGGTATTTATACCCCTCCCAGAAAAAGAGCCGTTGCAGTCCACTTAGACCGGAGACTCCGGTCTGGAAGGCCGGAGACTCCGGCCTGGCCGGAGACTCTGGTCCCTGAGACCGGAGACTCCGGCCTCGAAAGAGCAGGGAAAAAGTCGACGCAGGAAAAAAACACCGGAGACTCCGGACCGCATAGGCCGGAGACTCCGGCCCCCCAGAGACTCCGGGGTCACTCCGGACCTACTCCGGACCCCTATACCGTAAGCGCCGTCCGCTGGAACAAAAATCGATTCGCGAGGACCGGAGACTCCGGTCTAGGACCGGAGATTCCGGCCTAGGTAAAAACTGCAGCAAAACCGAACACGAAAACGTCAATATCTTTTCCATCCGGACTCCGTTTTCGATGATTTTTGGCTCGTTGGAATCGTTACAACGAGCTCTACTTGAATGTGCATAGAAACATCACAGTCCATCATGTGAGGATAAAACCAAATGGGGAAAGGTTGAACTTTCCTAAACAATGCAAACCGGTAGAACCTCCTTCATAAAAAATGCAACAAGATATTCACGAAATCTGTTTTTGATGAACTAGAGCTTAGTATGGAGATAAACCAAGCTCTAAATCCTCACATGGATAAAAGGCAACAAGTTTTCCAAAGTAAACCATTTTCGAAGGACTTGGTCTTGTCATGAAGATCACGACAAGGACCGAAACCCAACACGGAGAAAAACCAAATAAGAACCAAGAAAGATGATATGCCAAGCATGTAAAGGTTTGAGCTCTCCACAAAGATGCGATCAAGTTACTCACTCGAGAGCCCCTCTTGATAGTACGCCGTCTATCCTAAAACCCGGTCTCCCACTAACACCATGAGACCGGTAAAATAGAAAACCTATCAAGATCATACCTTTGCCTTGCGCATTCCACTTGAGCTCGATGATGACGATCTTGACTCTCTCAAGTTGAAACACCTTTCTTGATTGTGCTTGCTAGCACATGCTTGATGAGGACTTCTCCAAATGCTCCCCCATACTCCATTATGGGAGGGCCTCGCTAAGCTTCGTCTTCATGTCTCCTTTGCAAGCTTCAATCAAAAGATATCTTCCGAGATGCATCATATTGAACTTGCACTTCATCTTCTTCTCTTGATATGTATGATGGCTTGGGGGTAAACATGATTGTTCACTCAATCTTCTATTCCAAGCCATACTTGCGATGAGCTCAACTCTATACATGACCATTCTTCATATTAACCCTTGAATAGAGCATTGGTCATTATGTCATCTTGAAGAGTCCAACACATGAACTCCTATATTTTCCCATGGACAAGATCTATAAGAATATCTCAATGTAAACATTAGTCCATAAGGATTGTCATTAATTACCAAAACCACGCATGGGGGCAACCATGCACTTTCAATAACCATTGTCGCTAACTTCCGCGAACGCTCCTAATGGGAGTGAGGTATCTAATCTAGATGATGATTTGACAAATGAGGGACAAAAAATTAATGGTGATTGGAGTTAAAAGGATAAAGCTTTTGACATATGGACCCAATCCAAACTTGCTAGCTATGACACAGCCAAAATTTTCTGATGGCATTCTTTCACATAATATCATGCCAATTCAGTCCAAACTCCAACGTACTACTTATTTACACGAAGGATCTTGCTAAGCCAATATTGAAAAAAAAAACAAGAATATGCTGGAAATTGACACCCAAGCCTAGAAGTGGGATCGTGCAAGGTGCTCTAAGGTAGAGGGGGGATTGGATGGAATGTGAGTCAGATAGTGTCCTTCACACTTTCGCTTTTGTATTTTTGAAAATAAATACGAGTACATATATCGTCAATACTATTGTGAAAAACTCATTTTACGCGAATACAGGTGCACATTGCATGTTTTCTCAGTTCAAAACTGATAGGAATACAAAAAAAAAAGTAGTAGATACATATCCTATAATGAGTCAACTATAGAATGGTAGCGAGATATATATACTAGTGTAATACTTACCCCTTAACATGTTGCTTGGGTTGGCATTGAGCATATCGGGCCAAAACTACTAAAATTGGCTACCATAAATTTATTTGGATATCCACAATTGCTTCAAAATACCATATTTATTTTAGTTTACCAACAGAATCCAAAATCAAAAGCAAAAGCACCAATGAAGAGCCGAAATTAAGCGCAAAGAGGTTGCACCTATGTTGCACAGCCAGCGCTGGAATCGTCAAAAAAAAAAAAGAGCCAGCGCTGGCGATCGATTCCTTCGTGCCAGCGTTTGTGGTGTATCGATCCGGCTAGCTACGGATGGAGATGCACGCATGAAAAGTCGCCGGTCCACAGCAAGCGACGCAGTGATCACGCATGGCGTGAATGTACGTACTGTGCCGGCCAAACTTTTTGGTCAAAAGGTGGCGACGGGGGGAGCCCAGTTCCAAAGCTACTCGATCTCGATTGATTGACTCGTAGCATGGAAGTTAGGTACACTCCAAGTCGGCTGACCGATCAGCCGTGGGACTCGCACACTCATCTCACTCACCCGGGTGGCGAAAATATCGACCGACCTCACCTCGCTCTGGCAATCAACTTCTCGTTGAAGTTTTTCATTCTTCTTTCTTTCTCTGCAGAGAAAGTCCGGAAGCTGCGTTCTACTACCGCCCACACATTTGCGTGGATCGATTAGAAAAGATCCGGCATCGGTGGCTAGGCATCTGCTCTGTTCATGGGGATGGATGCAGCAGTTGAGTTCATGGAGAAGCAAACAAATTGAGCAGGAGAAAAAGCAGGGCGCCATGGCTGCTGGGGACAAGCGCCGCACCCGGCCCGATACGCGTTGTCTACCTGGCTCCTCTCACCTGCCCCGCACGCCCCTGCCTGGCGCCTACCGCCCGCATCGGCTCGCGTGGGTGGCTACACATGTTCCAGTTGATCCGTCGCTCCAAAATCCACTTTTGTATTTTTTACGAATATAGTACAACCTAAATGTTTATAAACTGAATGTACGTACGCACATCCTACCCCTATAAACACCTCTGAGAGACATCAGCGGAACATATTTTGAGATCGCCTCAGACGCCTCGCTGTCGACGGGAATGTCGCCTCCCACTGAAAAATATTCGAGCTAAATGAGAAATGCCGTCGTCAAATCTAGGGTTTAAACTCTGATGAGCTGGGTGTAGCCTCCTAATCATCTTGCCACTTGCAAACTCTCCATTTTAGAGCATCTCTAGTAGGCTAGGACATATACAATGCAAGGTGCTTCGGTTTTTGTCTTATTTATACAAGAAAAATGCTTAACTAGGTAGCTCTCTTATAAGAATAAACATGGGTGTTTAGAAAAATGTTTGGTTTATTTCACTAAGCATTTTGCATGATACATGGCCTAATTCCCGTTCTAGAAATTTTTGTTCCATATGATAGTGAGCTTTTTTTCTGGCTCGAGCGGATACCTTTAGGCCATACAAAATAGAGAGTGCTTAGAGGGGTGCTTATAAAAATAAACTAATATTTTTTAAAGCATGAGTGCTTATTTGTATAGGAAAGTTGTCTAGTGTATGTAAGCACCAGTGTTTAAACAAAAACCGGTTTATTTTTGTAAACACCTCTCTAACTATCTTGCATTGTACATGCTCTTACCGGACCGATGTGGAAAAGTTTATCCGGGGTTCCGGATAAGCGGTGGCTCGAGCATTATTTAATCAGAACGAACGGTCAGATTCAGTACCAATTTCGGAACCCTTTGTCACTCCTCTCTCCCGCCACCGCTACCCTACCCTAGTTTTAGCGATAGATTCACCCTCTCTCGCCGCTCCTTTCCCTCCTAGCCTCCAGATCCATGGATGGTAGCTCGCTGCGCGGCGGAGGCGGCTTAGGACGCTCACCACCAGAAGATGACGGGGCTCCTACCAAGGCCACCGGTAAGAGCAACTCGTTCCGCCGAGGCAGCATGGCATGGAGGCCAGAAGCTCGGTCGGTGGCCGGAATAGGAAGAAGCCTGAGCCAGACTCGGAGGAGGAGGTGTCGGAGAAGCATCGCCTGCCTCCGTTGCCGAAGGGCAAGGTGGTCATCCCTAAAGGCCGGCGCGATAGTGGAAGCATGAGCTTGGCGAAGCACGAGCTCCTCTCGATGTTCAAGCGCATCGAGGACGCCGGTGATGAACTCGTCCTTGCTACCATCGCCAAGGATGCCAGAGCTCCGGGCGCGATGGAACGGCTCCATCGTGTGGCCCATCCGTTGGATCTAGGAGAAGGAGGATCTTGGTTTCTAGATCGGCACCAAGAAAAGTAGTGTCTAGTTTAGTTTTCGTTCTAGCATCGAGAGTTTTAATTTTTGTTCTTGCATCGTGTTGTGAAAATTTCATGCGAACTTGTGTTCTTGCATCATGCTTAAATATCCAGTTGAGTTTTGCGGATCTATTTTGACCAAGCTTATCTCGTACCGGATAAATAATATCCAGCTTACCAGACAGGATTTATCCGGTACGAGAATATAGGGTATCTGTTCACTGAAAAGTCGTAGAGTTTGGACTATATCGTTCGCACCTAAACTACTAAATGTCGGTTTAAATTAAATCTTGGCTGAAAATATTAAAACTATAAATTGTTGCTCTCACTAACTATGATTGGCCCAAATGTCATGTTCATCTTCCTCGTGACAATGCGAGCCCACTTGTCATATCTTCCATCCCTAATCGCTCTCACTTTCATCACCATGTCTCATTGTCGCCAAGAACACCAACGGGATGTATGGATTCTCGTTCCGCTCAGTGCTATCTCAGCTCCTCTTACAGGTTGTTGTTCTTGTCGTTATCGAAGCTGCAAGCATCTCACTTTGTGACGGGTAAGAGAGAGGGATAGAGATAGGAGATTTATATGACATGTGGGTCCGTCAAGATAGATGGTCAATTGGCATTTTTAACTAGATAGTTTAGGTGGACATGCTTACATTACATTTAGTGCCTCTTTGGATTTGGATCGTAGGAAGTTTAAAGGATTTTCTAGGATCCCAATTATTAGAAATTTTTCCTATGGATTGGATTCTTATGCCTCAATTCTATATGAATTTAGACATCCGCTCTAATCTCCGTTTTAGACTCAAATACGTAGGATCGAGTCATTTTCCCGCGTTTGTTCCAAACGACTATTCAAATCGTTTTTCTTAATTTTATAATTCTCTATTTAACATCGATAAATCTGTCAGATTACTTTAATTTTCCTATTCTTATGTTTTTCAACTCTGCAACTAAAAGAAAAGAAAGGCCTTAAAATGGATTTTCTCGCTCTGATGTTCCCCGTCGAGCACGTAGAGCCCCGTGACGTGCACATGCGTGTGTGCCAGGCCATCAACCAGCCGGTTTAATTCACTGGATGCACCAGGGCGTCCATGCCTCGACCGAGGAATAGACCCACCACGCCACATGGCATCGACGCCGGTAATAAGCCGGCCGCCACGGCACGCCTTCGCCTTCCTCCATCCTTCTGACACGGTGGCCCTGCAGGGGTCAACCCTACGCGCCAGCGACGGTGGCTCGGGTTGGCTGGCACGCACTCGCGCTCACTACATCGCACTCCTCTTCCTCCTCCACCTCCACTTGACTCCACGGCCACCACCCTCTTCCTCCTCGTTGCGAACCACGACAACCAGCAGCCAGCTCCGGCGTTGCGCCATTCCGCGCACTCCAACCTCCCCCATTCTACCCACGCCGTCGCACTGCCAAGCCAATGGCGTCCTCCCCGTCTCGCAAACACGTCGCTCTGCTCCTCCCGCTCCTCCTCCTCTGCATTTCCACCACAGCCACCACCTCGCAGCCGCTCTCGTCCTCCCAGGCCAAGGCGCTCACCCGGGTCCGCCTCCTCCTCAACAACCCACCCGCCATGGCCGCCCTCGCCACGTCCCCCGACGACCCCTGCGCGCTCCCGCCCACGCCGTCCCTCGCCATCACCTGCTACAACGGCCAGGTCACGGCGCTCTCCGTGCGCGGCGACCGCGACCCGGACCCGTCCTGGCACGGCGCGCTGCCCTCCACCTTCTCCGCCGACGCGCTCTTCACCACGCTCGCACGCCTGCCCGCCCTCACCGGCCTCTCGCTCGTCGCGCTCGGCGTCTGGGGCCCGCTCCCGGGCGCCAAGCTGCTCCGCCTCCGCTCCCTCCACCACCTCAACCTCAGCGCCAACTACCTCTACGGCTCCCTCCCCGCGCACCTCGCGCGCATGCGCTCCCTCACCACCCTCGTGCTCTCCCGCAACTGGCTCAACGACACCGTCCCCTCCCTCTCCGCGCTCGCCTCCCTCTCCGAGCTCGACCTCGCGCACAACAGGCTCGACGGCGCGTTCCCGGAGGTGGGGAAGGCAATCTCAAAACTCGTCCTGGCCGACAACAACTTCACCGGGAAGATCCCCGCCGCGGCCGTGGCCAGCTCGCTGGGCCAGCTCCGGTACCTCGACGCGTCCCGGAACCGGCTGCAGGGGTGGATCCCTCCCTCCCTCTTCGCGCTCCCGGAGCTGCGGCACCTCGACCTGTCCCACAACCAGCTCTCGGGGCAGCTCCCCGCGGCCACGGCCTGCGCGGACGCGCTCCAGTTCGTCGACGTCTCCGCCAACCTGCTCGTCGGGTCGCGCCCGGCGTGCATGAGATCATCCGGCTCCTCGCCAGCCCGCACGGTTCTTGTCGCCGGGAATTGCTTCGCCGACGGCGCCAAGCAGCAGCGGCCCAACGCGTACTGCAGCCCGCCGGCGATTGCCGCGTTGCTGCCGCCGGCGCAGGGGAATGGCGGTGAGCATGGGGCGGGTAAGGGCCGTGGTATCGGGATGGTTCTTGGCATTGTGGGCGCCGTTGTGGGGGGCGCATTGCTCGTTGCGCTGGTCATGGTGGTGGTGCTGAGGAGGGCGAGGAGGCGCCACCCCGAGGTCATGGCCTTGCCCAAGTCGCCGTTGGTGACGCCGGCCAGGAAGGGCGACGGCGGGAAAGCTCCGGCTAAGAATACTACCGCTGCCGATAAGAGTAAGATAACAAGTCCAGCATGAATTTACTTCAATTGCTTCAGTTCATCTATGTTATTGTGTGCTTCAGTTTTTTTTAGAAATGGGAGCCCCGGCCAAACTTCAGTTAACCTGTTCCATGTTTTTTACTTCAATTGCTTCAGTTCATTTAAGAAGGGAACACAAGACTGTGGGATCATTAGGAATGAACTACTAATCTATATGAGATTCGTGGTTCAAAGGGGCATTAGAGAATTGTAGTAGTCGTGTTGAAGACTGGTTGCTTTAATTTAATCTTGCGTATTTTATCAAGTCTACTCACTCAAGTCAAAATTGTGGATCTTACTTAGACAACGAGTTTTAGAACATGGGCTGGTAAAATGGTTGAACCTTTATTCCTTATTACTTCACACAAGACTTTAAGAAAGTAAAGCTGCTGCAAAGTCAATCAACCAAAAAGGGAAAACAAAACATGAGCAATGACTTGATCAGTGTTAATAGTTTGCAGGAAAAATATGCCTTAACATTATCTGCATTTTCCACAGGGCATGCGTCGCAAGCTGCAAGGGTAAATACACTGGAAGTACCAGCGTATCGTGCATATACGATGGAGGAGCTCCAAGAAGTGACGGACAACTTTGCTTCCTCCAACTTGATCGAGAGTAATCCCATTACACAGGTATGCAATACATCAGCGTAGCCCTTTTAGCCTCAATAATCGTGGAATTGGAGAACAATAAATATAAAAAATCACTTCTTCATAATTTTGGACATACCGCTAATAGCCATGCACATCTCTCTCTTGAATGTGAATGTTAAGCATGTTAGCTCAGCCACTGTTCAGATGGGATCTTACCAAATGGTCCACTAAAGCATCTCCCCTCAAAGTATAGTACAAAAGTGGGCTGCCAATTATTGTCCTGTCATATAATTATGTATGTTAGTCACATTTTGGTAAATTTTATGTTAGTCACATTTGGTTACCACTTTATATATTTGATAGACAGAGGCGTTGCATGTCAGAAAAAAGTCTTTGTATTATTGTGGACAACCTGTCAAATGCAGATGTTGACCATTCATACCCCTAATTAGTTCACATATGGAGAATTGTTTTCACTAAAAACATAAGATTGTTCAAATCCTACCAATTTGAGTCATTATAATTAGGATTAAAAATATCTTCCTTTATATTTAGGAGACCTTGTCACACTCTAAATAAGCTTGAGCCGAAGATCACATTTGATTTATTATTTCCATTTATATCATACATAAGTTTATTGCGCACTGTCCACCTTTTTCAATCAACTGAACTTGCAACTTTAGTGATTATGGATGTTTTTGTTCATTCTCTTTGACTTGTACAAATTTTCTCCTTAGCAACTGTCAACCAAACTTTCAGCAAAGCTTTATGCTAGATTATTCCGCCGTGACTAATTTTATCATTTATTTATGCCCCATTTGTCTCGGCCACTTACAGCACTACAACGGCCAGCTTCAAGATGGATCTAGAGTTTTGGTGAGATGTCTCAGATTGAAGCCAAAGTATTCTCCTCAGAGCCTGTCCCAGTACATGGAGTTAATTTCGAAATTCCGCCACCGCCATTTGGTTAGCATCATTGGTCATTGTATTGTCAGTGATCAGGAAAATCCTACTATTGCTAGCTCGGTATACCTCATCTCTGAATGTGTAACAAATGGATCTCTAAGAAGCCATCTTACCGGTATGTACATTTGGAGACATCACGCGTACCGTTACCATCTAAAACTTAATATCTGTAAGTATCTGACTCTATCCTTTGACTGCTTCAGAGTGGAGGAAGCGTGAAATGCTAAAATGGCCGCAGCGGGTTTCTGCTGCCATTGGTATCGCGAGAGGTATCCAGTTCTTGCACAGCGTGACTGCCCCAGACATTGTAGGGAATGATCTGAACATTGAAAATATTATGCTGGACAAGACCCTCACTTCGAAAATCAGTGACTTCAGTCTCCCGATGATATCAACCAGCAAGAATGGAAAGGTAATTTCGAAATATTGGTCAAGTTGCTCAGTTCGTAACTGACAGGTAAGCTGTAACCGTTCTTATCTTGCAGATATCCTCAGAAAACCCTTTCGTTGTCCACGAAGAAAACGACCACGGAAGGTATGCTGTCCTTTCAGAAAGAAAATGCCATCTTGACTTAATAAACTGGAACATGGGTAGCTACTCTACTAGTGATCTGAACAGAAACATACATGGAACTAATGATTGGGTCTCCAAGATACGAACCTAACCATTAAGAGTGTAGGGGGGTCTGATTAAGCCTCTTAACCTGTAAACTAAGCTGACTACGACTCCTCTGCTTGCAGTGCTCAACAAGGGGACAAGGACGACATATACCAGTTCGGACTAATTCTTCTGGAAGTGATCACAGGCAAATCAACAGAATCTCAAAGAGGACTGGAATCCCTGAAAGCCCAGGTGAATCTGAAGCTTCGTAATATTCACATCACATTGAAACATCTGCAGAAAAAACCTTTGAGCTCTGTACTTTTACTTTCTCAACGAAACTAGTATTACATTACGATTCTAAATTTGCATCCCGCGATTAACCTGCAGCTAAGCGAGGTCCTGGCTGAAGACCCGGAGTTGCTGAAAGACGTGGCTGACCCGACGATTCGAGGCACATTTGCGGTGGACTCTCTAAGCAAAGTGACGGAGATAGCCCTGAATTGCACGTCTAGTGACCCCAGCGACCGGCCTTCGGTTGACGACGTACTGTGGAACCTGCAGTACTCCATGCAGGTCCAGGACGGGTGGGCGAGCAGCGAGAGCTTGAGCTTGAGCGTCAAATCACAGTCGTGAGAAGTGCTTTTTGCATTGATGCATCTTCGGTCTGTTCTATAGCTGGCCTTTGCTGTGGAAGAGATAGGCAAATGTTACTTGTTTGTTCCTCGTATATGTATATAAGGGCATCTCTAACGGCCCGACGCATTTTGGCACCGATTTGGTCCATTTGTGTCGGGCCGCGGACAGAAATTGGGCTCTGTCCGCCCCAATGTCCGTTTGCCCCCAATGTCCGTTTGCGTCGCCACCCACCCGAGCGGCCCGACCCATTTTTCGAAAATTCTTAAATATTAAAAAGATTTATATTACATATGGGGACTAAAATTAAAGACTGAAATTAAAACAAAATATTATGGGCCGCGGAGGCCTTTTAACGGCGGCCGAGGACGCGGTCATCATTTATGACGGCGGGGGCCGGTGGGCAGCGACGCGTCGCCATTGAAGGCGGCGTAGAAACTGGAGCAGCGACGCGGCAACCTTTCGGCTCCTGGCCGTGGACGCCTCGGAAGACGAAGATGCGCCCGGTCAAAGGCGCGCGGACATAGCGGACTGTCCGCGGCGACGCAAACCGAGCCCCAAATTTGGTTCGCGTTTGAGTCGCCGCGGACGGTCCGGACAAAATGCGTCGCCCCGTTGGGTTGGGTTTTCCCGACCCCCGTAAAAAACGGACAGAAACGGATCGCAGACGTCCGTTTGCGTCGGCCCTAAGTGTTTCATTTATTGTCATCGTCGTCAACTCCAGAACTATTAAACCGAGCTTAGGTTGATATTGGAAATAGCAGGCAGCTCTGCCAAAGGAAGAGACTGTCTAAATTCTTAATTATCCTAAATATCGGTGGTAATTTAAGGTAGTGTCGAGTCATTAAAGTCAACCTTCGAAACGAAAAAGGACTAAGCCAAGACTACCTCATTATCGTGAATACTATCAAAATTTTAACATAGTGGTGGATTTGTTTGTCGTACCGATTGAGGGTACAAAGGTAGATGGTCAAATTCAGGGGTAGTTCCACATCCTTTCGACAACGGACTATCTATTTTTTTTTTGAGAAACACAGTACGAACGCAGACGCTCACAACACGCGCGCACACTCACCCCTATGAACGCACACACGCACACCCTACCCCTATGAGCACCTCTGAAATACTGAGCCGGCGGATCGAGTCTTGAGATTGACGAAGTCACACCACGGGCGCCTCGCTGTCGACGGGAACGTCGCCTCCCACTGAAAGAATATTCCGCCTAAATGCAACACACAGACGTCAAACCTGGGGTTTGAACTCTGGTGGGCTGAGGGTACAACCACCCTGCTAGCCATCCAACCACAGGTTGGTTTGCAGGACTATCTATTTTTTAGTATGCGGATGACATGATTTTCTTTATAGATCACAATCTTGAGAATCCGAAATCAACACATGTTATGTGTATTTGTCCTCGTACATATTCTGACTAGGTATTCATTTTAGAATGATATTCCTATACTTGCAAATTTGGTATCACAGGCCAGTCACATATTCATCAACCAATTACTAAAATTTTATTCAGGACAAATCAGACATGCATTGGAAAAAGATTTTTTTTTTTGCTTGTAGAACATAATTCTAACAGACCACCCACAAAAATAATTAGGCAAGGAAATGCAAAAGACACTTAATTGTGTTGAAATTTGTGGTCTTTTGCCCCTAGCCTAATTGAATTATGAAATTCTCATGACCCTCTATTTGGCTGTGGGGACTAAAGTTTAGTACCACGTTCCTAGTTGGGAGTAAGTTGTATCATTTTATATAGTGAGATATTCTACTACTAGTAGAGTATGAGTCTAGTATACCGTGGAGGCAAAGCTAAGCCAAGAAATCTAAGAGTTGAGTCTAGTACTCGACTCATGTCCAAGAAAATAAACAATTCAAATTACACCACATGTCAGTCCTATAGTAATGCGTCAATTATGTGGCAGGAAAATAAGACTCTGCGTCTCTTTTTCTTCATAGGGCCCAACAACCAAAACTAAGCGCTGCACCAAAATTACTCGTCTAGACTCACGATGCCTATTAGACTTAGCTTGTATCTAAGGCTTTGCACGCTGCACACACTCTAAGAGCATGAGAAGAGAAGTGCAACACCCGCTCTCCTCCTCCTCGCTCGTCTAGCCGCGCCTTGTCACGACGCGGTCGTGAGGCTGTTATCGACTTAAACGTACGCGCGACTACTGACGAGTTCTTCCCGACATCAACAACCTCTTCCTTGACGATATAGCCGACGTCAACGCCACCGGTTCCGCTGCTGCTATACCACATGTTTTCTTGATATTCCTGCTTGGGACACTGCTAGAGTTTATGCTTGTAGTATGTGCTTTAGATTCGATCTGTTTAATCATCTATTGTATTAGTAGATCACATGGTTTGTTTAATCTTTATTATTATACCCATAAAATATTTACTATTTTCACGAATTAAGTCATATGCTAAATTGTTTATATATTCAACATATCTCCTCCTCCTCCTCGAAACAGGCTTAAGATACAAAGTGATAGCCAGACTTGCCACCAAGGACACGGAACAAACCCGAGGGGCAAGGCTCCACGATGACGCCCCTAAGAGGGTTACGACGCAAGACGTCGCCGACATCGAGACCAGAGGTATAGGGTTTCATCTGGAGCCCTAACGCGGTGAAGGTAGCCACAATAGCGCCCCCAAGAGGGTAACGATACCCGCAGGGAACGTCGCTATTGGCGCCAAAATGCTAATCTTTCGCTCGGATAAACCTTCACACAACGTCCACACCGTCTGATCGCCCAATAGCCCTAAGTAGGATCTCCAAACCACGATCTGGGAGTTGCTGCCACAAACACCAGGAGACCCGTTACCCGCTCCTTGCCATCCACACCACCAAAGGAGAGAACTATCACCACTTCCAAGTCGCTCGCCGCAGAAACGACCGTGCAGACCACCTTCCAGAGCCGCCGCCCCGGCATCCGCAACCCCCACCCGAGGAGCCAGCAAGTCACAGTGTCCACGCAATAGTTTAGTGAGGCCAGCAATGAATCTAGGTCTGGAAGATCGACATCGACAACCTTTAGGGGGAGATCCAGTCGTCCCCCACCGCCCGAGACGGTCGCCGACCGGACACAACGGCGGAGCTGGTCGAGCCTACAGAGCGACATGGACGAACGCACCGGCCAGGGCCCGTAGAACCCAGATCAGGCCCGGTGGGCTCAGATTTGGGCCGAGCACCACCGGCTAAGGCCAAGGCATGTCCCAAGTCAACATGTCCCCCCGTCGTGCTACCCTCACCTCCGTCGCCGGGTCGCCGTCCTCCGCAGAGATGCCGCCGTGGCCTTGATGGACACCCACAGGCGGAGGATGCTGCGCTACCCAGAAGAACGCCGTGGCTTTGATGGACACCCGCTCGAACCTACGGGTCACCACGCCGCCGCCGGACAGCCACGCCGCCACGCCCCTGCCTAGCGCGCCACCCCCGTCCGTGTCCACGGCCCGCTCCAAGCCCACGAGTGAGAGAGTAGGAGGGGCCCCGCCGCCGCCAGCGTCAACCTGCGGCCGGAGACGCCGTCCGGCGGCGGCAAGGAGAGGAGGAGGTGGCCTGAGGCGGCGGTGGTGGCTAGGGTTCCCCCCCCCCCCCCCCCCCCCCCCCCCCCCCCCCCGTCCCCCGTCGCCCACGGGAGCGACGCGGGGGAACGAGAGGACAGGGGTCAATTCTTGACAGTTCTTCAGCCCACATATCTCCTCCTAGGAGTGCAATTTGACAAGCCATAGCCCGGAACGACCTACCGGAGCCACTCCATTGAGAATTTTGGCAGAATATTGATGCGCTGACTGTTTTGACAAAAAGAACCACCTAGGATATGATGTATATTGGTATATCTACGTGAGGCCCTGGTTGAAGTCCCAGATATGCTCAAAGCCATTGCAATTGAGCGTCCAGTAATCTGAGCGATAGCCCATTATTGATGAGTCAGAACATGTAATACTCCATGTAGATTTAAGACAGGTTGGCGAGCAGCGAATCACAGGCGTGAACAGAAGAATGCAATGCTTTTGTTCATGCATATTTATACTACTCCCTCGTCCATAAATAAGTGTCTCAAGTTTGATCAAAAGTGGACGTATCTAGACATGTTTCATATCTAGATACATCCACTTTTTATCAAATCTGAGACAGTTATTTTGGTACGGAGGGAGTATCAGTTTTATAGTTAGATTGTGTTATGGAACAGAGAAGAAAATGGTAGTTGTTCCCCGTATATAGAAGTCTTCTGTTTGTTGTTGTCACTGTATACTCCATGAATATCAAGCAAAAATCATTAGACCATTAGTATTTGCTGATTTAGAACAGTGTCAACAATTTTGCCAAAGGAAAACGCTAGGTGTCAAAAAATTTATCCGAAATTATCTTAAATATTGGTGGAAATGTGTGACGTGTAATCGTAAAATAACAAACACAAGTATAACTCAAAGGATTATATAATGAAACAAAGCCAAACCTGGAACCCATTTAAGCATTGTAACCATCTACAACAGTGCATCGATGCTAGGAACCATCTCTCAATATTTAAATCAATCCAACTAAATTATAACTCGGGTACAACATGCTATAGGGATGCTAGGAACCATTTCTCAAGCACCGAGAGATGATGGTCCGGAAGGGAGGCCATCAGTGTCGCTAGAAGAAATCGAGGATGACTGTGTGCAAGTGAGGTTAGTAGCATCAATGTCATCTTCTGTTTTCCTCTGCCGGATAACTTCCATTGCTTGGGAAACTCTTTCTCCGAGATCATTTGCATACTCTATCAAGTGAAGGACCTCGGTCTCGTCGAGCTCAAGAAGCATACCTGTTACCTTCTCAGTAAATTCAGGCTCAAGTTGTCCAACTAGCGGGTACAACTTCTGCCAAGTAAAATCATAGTAAGCCAAATGAATCCCTACTTGCTAAAGTAATCAGACATGAAATGTACCCATGAAGTGTACTTAGCAGAAAAACAAAAGGTAGAAGAAGGACCTTTTTAGGACATAAATACCTGACGTTGTTGATGGATTTTTTTTTTTGAACAGTTGATGGATTTATTGACCCACTCCTTGCCAAGCACCCACCCTCGGGCCATGGTGCATTGAGCTCATCATGTTGTATGGCATCATCATGGTAGGGCCTCCAAAGCTCGTTGAGGGATAGATATGTGGTTGCGTGTAGTGTTGATACCCAAAACCTGAGGCATATGGTTGTATATAGTTCTCATACCCAAAGCCCGAGACTTGTGGTAAGAACACAACATGCACTTCTGGACCACGACAGTAGAGCTGAGGGGGAGCAATATTCTGGCGTACATTTGGTGCTAGAACCCCTACATTTTGAAGACGAGCAAAGTGTTCCTGGAAAGAAAGTGGTCAGCATCAAAGCTTGCGGATATTGTAAGAACTTTTAGTTGATATATATATACTATAGACATAGTACATGACTCAATCTTCAGTGACACGAGCATGGACCTAACTGGTAGTTATTACTTGAATTTATTTGTTTGTTCAATATGAGCATTCTGTTATAAAGCATCAACATTGGCCCGTATTGCGTTCTTCTTATACATAAAATAAAACTTTGTGAACTAGACAATGTATTTTATTTAATCAAGTATGCGTAAAGAACTGGACACATAATTTATCATTAGGATAGGAAAAATATTGTTATGGTAGTGTTAAGGACACACGATACACAAGGAAGATGACCAAGTCATATCAAACCAACAAGTAACCAGTAACATATGACACGCAGTTTCATGACATAACAATTAAGACTTACCACTAGTATCGCTTTTCTATCCTCCTTGCGTTGAGCTACACACACATATAGTGGTTTTTTGCCGACCATCTTCCCATTCATTCCGTCAATCTAGCACAATATTAAATTTTATTAAATAATTAAGGCTATTTAGTTTGAAGCAAGGGAAACCATATAAAAAAATAACAGTAATGAACTTACAGCTTTGTGGACAGCTTCAACTGTTTCAAACGACACAAAGCCATAGCCCTTGCTCCTTCCTTGTGAATTAACCATAACCTAGAAAAATGTCAACCACACATTTAATGACACGTGATATAAAAAGAGTGAAATATAAGCATGACATAATAGATAGAGAATTACCTTGCATGATACTATCTCGCCAAAGATCTCGAATATATTTCTAAGATATACATCATTTATACTATCATCTAGATTCTTTAAGTACAGGTTGAGCCCTTCATTATTTTTGAACTTATCAGTTCTTTCACGCCCAAACTTGGCTTTGAGCTCAGCTTGTCTTTGTGCCTTTTTCTGGGCCCTTCCAACATACAAGATCATATCCTTGGCCATCTTCCCATTAAGATTTCTTATGGCTTCTATAGCATATTCTTGTTTCCCATAGTTAACAAAGCCAAAACATTTAGATTTTCCATTGGCATCTCTTATGACTATAGCACTAGTAATCTCTCCAAATGGTGCAAACACTTTATGTAGGTCATCGTCCGTAAATTCCATAGGCAAGTTTTTTATGTACACATTTGTAAATTTTCTCATACCACAAATGTGTTGTCGTTCTTGACGACGAATGAACATACTAACAACCAGTATCCTCCCATTGGATGACATTCCATTCAGGCCATTGATGGCATCCTTAGCAGATTCCTCATGTTCGAACTGAACAAACCCATATCCTTTTGATCTGCCATGGAAATCAGTGGCCACTTTACAAGAAAGAATAGTGCCAAATCCTGAAAACATGTCGTTCAATCCCTTGTTGTCAATGTTTGGCTCAAGATTTTTTATAAACACATTGGCATGTCCATTATTTCGCAACATTGGATTCCTGTTTGAGAACATAACTCGAATGGATTTGCCATTGACATGGATAAAATTTAAAGTTTCCAATGCACGCTTGGCTGCAAAGAATAAAATATGGGTTATAAAACTAATTTTAATATCAAGCGTGAGCAAGCATTCCAAAAAATGAAAATATAACATGTATGATCATATTCACTCGTACAAAATAAAAATTCTTCTTAAAACGAAAATTGTTGTGTAAAGAGGCATGTTGTATAGATGTACATATAGGTTATCATGACACTACATATTGTATAATATATAACTGAATGTCCAACATACCATTATTGGATGTGCGAAATACCATAGCCAATACAAAATAATTAACTATTTAGAAGTTCTCCTAACTTGTC
The DNA here is from genome assembly GCA_026929855.1 of Poa annua. NCBI lineage: Eukaryota > Viridiplantae > Streptophyta > Magnoliopsida > Poales > Poaceae > Poa > Poa annua. Next base: position 93,971,739 of record CM049437.1, read on the forward strand.
ACAACTAGATATTTGAATAAATGTATACACACAAATTCAAATAGCATAATCACATAAAAGGTAGAGTCATGTGGTGATCATGCAATCTTCCTAGTATATATAGTGGCACATTTAGCACCATGGTGCGCAAACTCCACAGGGTAGTTCTTAGCAAAATTTTCACTTGAAAACAATTAGGGCAATAAATCAAGCAATTCACTCAAGGAAAACAACAACGAGTCTTGTTAACTTGAATACAAATTGTGTGATCCAATTTAATAAAAATAAAACAAATTTCGGACAAGTTGACTCAATTCATAGATAAAGATAAGATACACGCCAAAAACTTAGTCACATGTCATATTTGCATACAATAGAAATAAATAGTTAGATTAGAATACAAAGTTTTTGGTTACTTGTGGCCAAATTATACAATTAATTGTCCCCAGGCCAGATTCCGCACATGTTCCATACCAATTATTTTGGTCTATAGGTCATCCGAATCGGATTCGGATTTCAAGAAAAAAAATTATTATTTCGGGCAAGATGGTGTATTAATTGTTATTAGACTATATATCGTCACCCTAAAATCCCATAGAAAAACAGAAACCCTTCCCTCGACTAATCAAACAAAAAATAGAACTTACACCTAAAACATAGCTTCTATAGTCGATAGCCACAATTTGTATCACTAATTGGATTTTTCACAAACAAGAACCAGCACCAAACAGTCTCCAAACCAGTTTACCTCTGAGTATGCATGGTACAACAAATCCGAAATTCTACAAGAAATCTCCCACCAAGAAACCCTAAATCATTATTATAACACAAAACATCTGCATAACCATTTACATATATCCAACATATCATTATCGAATGTACGACATTCCAAGGCATATCCAGCATGAAATAATTGGATATTGCTCTTAAATTTGTTGTTGCACGGGCAATTGATAAAAATGTTTCAATTTTGAATAGCTTCATAAAAACATATCTAGGCTCAAGAGGATTATGTGGTCTACCTAGTACATACATGCATGGTTGCATGTTTGATCATCACGGTGCACAAATTTTATCGAGATCTTAACCAAATGTTTCTTCTGTCAAAATTCCCTGATTGCCATGTACAATTTATGAAGCTATTCAGTCATGGAAAATATTTAGATTTAAAACTAACCGCATAATCAAAATTTCAAGTATTTCAGTTTCTCGCTATTCAATTCAACTCCCAAGAGTGGCGTTGTAAATAAGACAACACCAAAGAAGAATCATTTCATTTACTATGATACAAATATATAAGCAGATAGACCACACTATCTATTGCAATTAGAGAGTGTCTAGCTGTTTTTTTATTGTTGCTAAATCCCACAACGGATTCTGAGTCGGATTCCAACATAATTTTGTTTTGAAACTTATTCCAACATAATTTCCTTATCAATTTGTTTCCCGATCAGAGACCCGACGCATATTCGGATTATATCACTCTTGTTCAGACCGAATCAACATGATCTACAACTATTGAAGAAATGGTAGAAAGCACGATCAACGTATATTCCTATCCAAAACCCAAAACCTCGCCTAGATTGACCAGCTCAACAAAATAGAAGTTCACTAAAGGGATGACTACAACTTCGATCTATCAGAATCTAGTAGTCCAAATAATTCACAACTAAGAGATCTAACACCTAATAGCCCCTAATACACAATAGTATCTAGGAGTAGCATGCATGCTGTTTTTTTTCTTGCTAAATCACACGCCTGATTCCGAATCGGATTCCAACAACTTTCCTTATGAATTTCTTGCCAGATCGGAGACCCAATTCTTTTTTTTTTCTTGCTAAATCACATGCCGAATTCCGAATCGGATTCCAAGAACTTCCCTTATGAATTTCTTGCCAGATCGGAGACCCGATTCGGATACGGATTCATATTCAGTAACATGGTCTACAACTAATTAAGGAAGAAATTAATGGCAGATCACACTCTCAACATGCATCCCTATCAATACCCCAAAACCTCACAAGAAAATACAACTTCACTAAAGGGATGACTACAACTTGCATGCGTATCTAGTAATCCCAATAGTTCATAAGTCATAACAAACCAGATCTAACGCCTCACAGCCCCTAAAACACATCCACGAGCTAGCATGCATGCTGCAGCAGATCGAATCCAAAGGAGACGATACAAAAAGGGTGAGAAACTGAGATACAAAGAGAAGATCAGTCACGCACCATCTTCCCGCGAGTGGAAGTTGACGAATGCGTAGCCAAGCGACCTGCCGGCGACGTCGCGGCAGACACGGAGAGACGTCACGGGGGCGACCTGGCTGAAGATGGCGTAGAGCTGCGCCTCCGCGACGCCCCTCTCGAGTTCACCTACGTAAAGAGAGGCCCGTCGAGCCAACCGCCGGAGGTGCAGGAAATGGCGTAACGATCGGGACCAGGAGCGGCCGGCTCGGCATTGCCCTGGTGGAGGTTCGTGAACCCGGAGGTGCAGGTGCAGGAGGCGGTGTCGCCATAGAGGCCATGGGCGGAAGGCTTGCCATTGCCGGCGAACGTTCAGTAACCGGAGGAGCCGGCAGCGACGATGGCCGGACGACCAAGGTAGCTAGGTAGGGCTTGTGGGTGCTTGTACTGTGGCTAGCTACTGCGGTATCCCGAGCTCAAAGTCCTCAGCGATAATGGCCGCTTATCGATCGGTGTCTGTCGTTCCGATCGCACCTCTATTTATTCTGCAAAGATTTAATTATGACCTTTTTTATTTCCCGGCCCTTATTAATGTCTGCCATATTATGCATGATCTTGAATTAATGCTGGAGGCGTCGATGCATATCTTAGCAGGATTTCGCGACCACTCTTACGTATTCATTTCATAGAAATTCTTGACCTCCTTAAGCAATCCAGCCCGTCTCCTTGGGCCTGCCTGACCATACAGGCTAGCCCACTAAGGAAACGAACATTCACTCAAAAAGAGGAAGCGAGCAAGGGCCAGCTAAAAAGCCCACCAGCCCACGTCCTCAGTACGCATCTGTGTGGCCAGAGCGCCGCCCTGCGAAACCACGCCATAGCGCTACTGCCGCCAATGCCCACGCACCGCCGCACCGGGTCACCGGCGCTCAACACTTGCGTAACTTCGTCGGCTCCTGGCCTCCAACTGGCCGGCTTCTTGCCCACTCTGTTAGGTAACTTCTTTATTTTCTCATGCTAGAAAGTTTGATCTGTCTAAAGAAGGGGAACATTTTCAGTCCTAAACCGCTACAATTAGGTTTAGCTGGTTGTGGATTAATTCATCTTATTCAATCTGACTGCATAGAAGATGAATACGAGAAAGAGATCCAAGAAACATTTGTTCAGACCGGCATCATCTTATATTCTGAACTTGCAAGAACTTATGCTAGTATTGATTCCTCCTAGTATAAGTATATAGTACTAGCTCTTTTTTTTAATAGTAGTATAACACGTTTTAGCCTTTTTCTATATTCATATGTCTAAACTTGTATCTAGACATGTTTTAATGCCCATAATTCACTCATTTTTATGTGTATCTAGATAACATGTTTTTGTCGCTCAATCCAAAGAAAGAAATAGGAATACGAATCCTCATCCCCAAAGCCCGGGTCCTAGACTACTACGAATGGAAAGATTTCTACGGATATCGGGAGCCCGGACGGTGGAAGAGCCAGGGGAAGCCGGGTCATTTGACGGAAATGGAAGGCGGCTCATTCATTCTTGAAAAAAGAGGGGGGGAGCGAGCCAATGTATCAATGAATAGATACAGTAAACGGTAGACAGACAGCGCTGCCCTACACGCTAATTAGCTTCCGAGGTCGAGCAGTCTCAATTTCACTACAGGGTTTGCGAATGAATCACTTGAAAAATAAACGTATTCGTTCGGTTGCAGACTGTTACAAGATCAATTCGGACTAGCTCTTGGTCGTTTACAACATGCAGTTCAAAAAACTATCCGTAGAGTATTCATACGTCAATCGAAACCGACTCCCCAAACTTTGGTAACTCCAACTTCAACTGCGTAGACCTGGGTAGTTTCTGTTTGTGGCGAGACAGCCTCCTTTGAGCCCATGTTACTCCCCGCCTTCTTCCCCCTGTATGTTTCTCTCTCGGGTGGTATGCCGCCCCGCGCGCGCCGCGCCTCCCTGTTTTGTGCGTGGCGCCGCTGACCCTCCCTATATCCCCCCAGTGTTTTTATATAAAATCGTTCAGGTGGGCTATCGCCCCCCGTTGTTTCGCTTAAAAAAAAACATGTGTAATAGCTAAAACATATTATATTAAAAAACGAAGTAGTTCTTATGAAATAATTCACCTTCAGTTCTTGAGTTTTTAATAGTATTCAATATTCCTTCTCGAGTTCAAGATTGACAATTTCAGTTTGTAGCTTGAGTCCAGACTCCAGACTTTGAGGTGTCGAATTCGAAGCCCTTGCAATATCAAAATTAGATGATTATGCTGGCAGAATAATACTCTCACCTACATTCTTCAGTTTGCAGTAGGCTTATTTTGTTCTTTCAAGTACGGTAGGATAGCACTGTGAATGGAGCATTTTTCATACCCAATTCAAAAGCCTATCACATATAGAAAAATTTAAGGTGAAAACAAAACTCAAGAATCTAAAACAGAAGCACAGTGATCGGTGATGTATTGCTAGAGCAAACTAATAACCGAGAAATTTTCCATTCAAGTTCCCCAGACTCAGCTACAACGTCATTTGAAACTGTACAAGAAATCCCTAACCAAAGCTAGCTAGGTAATTATCAAAATCCTACTCTCTTTTTTCCTTTTCCACCTTCAGTATGATCTCCTGGTCTCCACCGCAACAATGCTCTCGTCAGCCTTCCTGGCTGCCAGGCTTGATCAGCGGCTGCTGCGCCGTCTTAGCCCACTCCTCTGGCGGGCTCTTCACCTCCTTGAGGAAGGCCACCACCTCCTTCATGGTCGGCCGCTCCCCAGGTGCGGGGTTCACACAGAAGATGGCGATGCCCAGCGTCTGCAGCATCTCCTGGACTAGCTGGTCCGGCATGCCGCGCAGCTTTGGGTCTAGGATGTTCACTGCTGGCTCGTAGCTCCCCATCTTCTTCTTCGCCCACTCCACAATGTGGAGGCTGTCGCTGTCCATCGGCTCGATGGCGCTGCGCCCGCTCAGGATCTCCAGGAGCACCACGCCGTAGCTGTAGACATCACTCTTCTCGGTGATGTTCGATGTGTATGCGTACTCTGAAATGAGAAAAAAAGAAATGTCAAACCATATTAGACCCTGAAATCATCTACAGCTAGTAGTAGAACAGCAATTGTACTGTGTACTACTTTACGTCAGTCATTACAGAATGAGCACACTGATGTGCTAAGCATTGGAATCAAGGCAATGAAGTCAACATGCTTCAGTGGACAAGGATGCTTGTGATGTGAGAAACTAGCAGGTATATTTCTATGCAAGAACAATGTCAGTTAATACCTAGTCAAAGTAATCAGTCTCACTCTCCCCCTTAAACCGCAAGCAATAGACATTGTAATGGATGAAGAACCATGTTAAGGTCATTAGAAGCAATCACAAGTCAAAGATTCTTGCATAGGTAACAGCATCACCCAAATAATAATTGAGCTGTGCAATTAACTGGTGCTGGTGTACTTGTCTAAATGCTGGAGAAATTATAGAAGAGTACGTAATGCAGTTTAGCAGGAATAACTTGCCTGGAGCAATGTATCCATAAGAACCGGCGATCCTTGACATGGCATGATGATAAATGGGGGAGTTCATCAGCTTTGCCAGCCCAAAGTCAGCCAAGTAGGACTCGTACTTTGAATCGAGTAGTATGTTGTTGCACTTGACGTCCCGGTGGAGGATTGCGGGGACGCAGTCATGGTGCAAATAGGACAGCCCCTGTGCCGCCCCAATGGCGATCTTGTACCGCGTATCCCAGTCCAAGCCCCTGTTCTCCTTCAGGAGCTCCTGCAGATTGCCGTTAGGGACGTAGTTGTAGAGCAAGAGCTTGACAGTCTTGTTTGAGCAGTAACCAAGCAGCTTGACAATGTTCCGGTGCCTGATATGACCCAATATCTGGATCTCAGCAGCGAACGCATCAATGGGCTCCTCCTTGGTCGTCTTCCAGAGCTTCTTCACCGCGATGACATCCCCATTTGGCATTTCGGCTCTGTACACGACTCCTGAGCAACCCTTGCCGATCACATTCTCATCTCTCAGGCATTCCAAGATGTTGTCCACGCAGAAGTTGAGCTTCTGGAACGGCGTAAACGTCCAAGGGTACGAGAAGTCATTACCGCCCGCAGCCGACATGCTCGTCGCCTTCTCGCCCTCAAGCCTGCTCCTGCTTCTGGTGATCAGGATCCAGACCACGACAAGCAACAGCGTGATGGAGCCTAAAACGGCGCAGACGAGGATCACAGTCCTGACGGTCCTCATTGTGGTTCTGCGAACCGTGTCGGACGCACATATGCGCCCATCAAAGGACTGACATAGGCTTGGATTGTTGATGTAGGAATCTGACGACAATGTCTTGAAGAAGGGCGTCACCGGGATCGCGCCGGAAAAGTTGTTGTAGGAAATGTTGAGGGACGTCAGGCTGGTGAGCCTGCCGAGCACCGAGATGCTACCGTAGAGCCCATTGCTGGAGAGATCGAGAGACTGCAACTGCGTCAAGCCAGACATCTCCTCGGGCAGCTCACCGATGAACCTGTTCCCACTCAGGTCCAGGCTAATGCTCAGGCTTGACAGCGCGCCCATCTCCGGGGGGATCGGACCAGAGAAGCTGTTACTGCTCAAGTCCAGCATGGTCAGCTTCTGCAGGTTCTGAATCGACTTGGGTAATGGTCCGGAGAGCCTGTTTTTGCTAAGAATGAGCTTGTTGAGGTAGCTGAAATTGCCGAAGCTCGCCGGTATCTCACCGCTGAAGTTATTCATGCTGAGATCGAGCTGCTCCAGGTTCACGAGCGCCCCGAACTGCTGAGGGATGGGCCCCGTGAAGCTATTGTTGTGCACGTCGAGCAGCTCCAGCACGGTGATGTTGGCGAGCTCGGCAGGGAGCGCGCCGGTGAACCTGTTGGAGTATAGGTCCAGGAACACCAGGTTTTGCAGCTTGCCAATCTCCCTGGGTATCTCACCGACGAGCTGGTTCTCGCCCAGCCGGAGCCGGACCAACGACACGCAGTCCGCGACGCTCGGAGGAAGCGGCCCGGACAGCGCGTTGCCGAGCAGGAGCAGTTTGCTGAGCTTCTGCAGCCCGAAGACCTCGTCAGGGATGCCCCCGGTGAGCCGGTTCCTGGACAGGTCCAGCGCGTACAGGTCAGCGCAGTCGCCGAGCTCCGGCGGAATGAAGCCGGTCAACGCATTGCCCCAAAGGAACAACACCTGCAGCGCCTTGAGCTCCCCGAGCTGCGGCGGTATGGCCCCGGAGAGGCCGTTCTTGTCGAGCTGCAGGGTGGTGAGGCTGCTGCAGTTGCTGAGCTCCGGGGGTATGTGGCCGGAGAGCTGGTTGTCGGACAGGTGCAGCTGCTCGAGCGCGGCGAGGCGGCCGAGCGCCCCGGGCACCTGGCCCGAGAGCCGGTTGCCCGACAGATCGAGCACCACCAACGCAGAGCAGCTGGAGAGCTCCGGCGGGATCTTCCCGGAGAGGGCATTGCCCCAGAGCAGCAGGCTGGTGAGCTTCTGCAGCCTCCCGAGCTCGGGCGGTATCGGTCCGGAGAGCTTGTTCATGTGGAGGTAGAGGTTGCGCAGCTCGACGCACCCGCCGAGCGCCGCCGGCACGGCGCCAGAGATGCTGGTGTCGTACAGCGCCAGCGTCTGCAGGTTGACGAGGTTGCCGAGCTCCTCCGGGATGGGGCCGGACAGCCCCGTGGCCGCGCCGCCGAATACGGTGAGGTTGGAGAGCGCGCCGAGGGATGGCGGGATGGGGCCCGTCAGCCCCGGGTTGCCGCCGAGGCGGAGCTGCTGGAGCGCGGTGAGCGCGCCGAGGGACGCCGGGATGGTGCCGTTGAAGAGGTTGTCCTGGACGCAGAGCACCTCGAGCGCGGAGAGGTTGGCGAGGGAGCGCGGGAGGGCGCCCGTGAAGCGGTTGGAGTTGAGGAACAGGTACTGGAGCCCCGACAGCGCGCCGAGCTCGGCGGGCACGGCGCCGTAGAGCGCGTTGGAGGAGAGGTCCAGCACGCGGAGCGCGGCGAGCGACGCGTAGGAGGGCGGGATGGGCCCGGAGATGTTGCAGGTGGAGAGGTTGAGCAGCTGCAGCGAGGAGAGGGAGGCGAGCGGCGGCGGGAGGGCGGAGAGGTTGAGGAAGGTGTTGGGCAGCGAGAGCGACACCACCCGGCTCTGCGGCGAGCAGGTGACGCCCTGCCACGAGCACGGCGTCGCGGCGGAGGGGTCCCACGACGGCAGCACCGGCGAGGGCGCCGTCGGGAGGAGGGACAGCAGCGCCCTGCCGTCCGGGGACAGCGCGGCGGCCACCTGCAGGAGCAGCGCAATGGAGAACCAGGCGCGCCGGTGCGCCATTCTTATTCCGGCCAGCCGCGCGAAATGGGTAAAACAAGAAAAAGAAGAAGGTTTCCCCTGATCTTTGTTATGAGGAGCGGCACGGTGAGCGAGCTCACCGGCGCATGGGATCGAGGAGCTCTCTTTGCTTGCTAGTGGGAGGAGGCGACTAGGCGAGGCATGTGGGAGTGGAGTGCGAGGAGGAGGAGGAGGAGGAGGCAGTGAGGTGGCGGAGGAGCTTTGCTTTGTGCCGGTGTTTGCTTTAGCCGCACCCAAACCCAAGTCGCAGATGGAGGAGGAGGAGGCCGGAGGCGGAGACGGTGATCGCCGTGTCTCTCTTCAGTTTCTGTAAATAAAAGTCTCTCGTCCGTTATGTGTTGAGTTAGCTGCTTAAACCCTGGAATCGGGGTGTCACAGTAGTAAAACCTCGCTTGCTCTGGTCTTATCTGCGCTTCTCGGGAGCGGCGGAGTATTTAATGGTGGCTACCGGAGGTCTTCTCAACTAGGTCGGGGCCTAGTAATGTCACTGTTCCTGGGTGGTTTATTACACCTGTTTATATCGATGCCAGTTTTGAACCCTTGCTAACACTGTAGCTGGCTTTTGCCTTCGGGCCTTTTTGAATTGTAGGATATTCAAAGATTTTCATAAGATTTCAATCTTTAAAAAAAAATAAGATTTCAATCTTTAAAAAAACAGAGGGAAAAAACCCTCAGGAATGGTCATTTGGATAATACACATGAAAAATACAGGAAAAGTGTCTCGATCCTACGCTAATGGGTGTAAAAAAAAGGTTATAGTGAATGTTAAAATTCCTATGAAATTGGGATTTAGGAATGCAATTCATAAGAATTTTGGAGGTATCATTCATTCAATCCAAATGGATTCCTTAGGGAAAATTTCTATGGATTAGAATTCTCCAATATTCTTATGAATCAATCCAAAATCAATCCAAAGAGGGTCTTAGACTCAAATACGTAGGACCGAGTCATTTCTCCTGTGTTTTTTCTGAGTTTAATCCAAACGACTATTCCTATAATTTTTCTATGTTTTACAATCCTCTGTTTTGCACGGGCAAACCTATGAGATTCTTATGTTTTTTTCCTATTGCTATGTTTTTCAACCTGTGATTTAAAGAGGCCCTCATTTATTGCACCCTTTTTCCAGTTTTACTCAACAAAACCTGCATTGGAAACCTTGCCTGCTTCCAAAATGTGCCTAACTTGGCTCCCCGTTGAAAAAGTGCAATGCAGAACTACTGGTAAAAATGACAGTTTTTAACCGGTAGGTTCGATTCAGCAGGAAGGGGAGATCTGGAGATTAGCAGGTCTCTTCCGGGTAGCCTATGTCAGGCGGAGAGGTGGAGGGTTCGCGAGTAGTCCCTCATGTTTTAACCGCTTCTTGCGTGGTTGCGCGCTCGACGTCTGTGCTAGCCCGCGTTGTAACATCGGCCACTTAGCCCTTCTTCTATGGAAAACGATATGCCCCTTTAAAGGCATATCCTTTAAAAAAAACGACAGTTTTGCATTGAGAAGGAAGAGTTGTTTGTGATGCGAAAATCCATCTAGTGCTGCCGCAAATCCTTGTGTTCCAAATGTATCTTTCTTTCAGTTTGAAACATACTTCCTCCGTTCCACAATAAAAGATCACAATAAAGGATGTTGTAGATGTTATACATATAGTACTATAGATTCGCACTAAAATAAGTATGCGCATACATTAAAATATGTCTAGGGAGCTAAAACCTTTTATATTATGAAACTACGAGAGTAGCTAATAGAAATGTTAGGCTCAGTCTAGGGAAGATTATTACTAATCACTTAATGTTAGTCTAACTTTTGACTACTATTCACTAATCACTACTGAGACAAGCACGTGAGAACCGCGCTAGTGACAAGGGCCTTGTGGGATTGCGTCGGGATAAAAGAAATCCAGGCTCGCGCGCGCTAACCTAGGACTAGGATAGGAGCCATGCCACGTGACAATGGACACAGCGCCGCGCTCGCTTGTCCCGTCTTCTCATCCTCCGGCGAAACAATGGCTTTTTCCTGCTGCTTTTAACGAAAGTTTTCCTTGTCATGACCCAACGTCCTTTCGACCGCGTCAAGATCAATCAAGAGTAGCATTGCTTGCTTGCTTGATTGTCACGACTAATTATTGGCACTAGACTCATTATTAGGTGTCGCAAAACACGGTGTAGTGATGCTACTTGCGTTAGCTGTTTTGTAGTGTGATGCTAATACGCCGCGCGCAAGAACGGCCCCGGGAAATAGGGGTCGTATCCTTGCTTGCATGTACAAGTGCACAACATGCATTGTTCAAAGTTTTAGCTGAAGTAATCGACTAGCATGACCAAAGAATAACAAACGAAATCCTATTTTTCATTTTTTTTGTAACGCTCTAAAATATACTGCATATAGACTGAAATAAAATGCGTGAATCTACACGCTAAAACGTATCTAGACTCTAGATCATCCGAATTAGAAAAATTCTATAAAAAATATATTTCGAAACGGAGTTAGTACTTTTTACAAGCGGTAGGAAACAACACTAATCGGCTTCACAAAGACTGAGCAACTTTCGAATGAGAAGAATTTGAAGCGACATCTTCTGAAGTTCTGAGACTCTCGTCCTCTTTTCGAAGCTCTCGTGCGAAGGCGGAGAGGGAAGCCTAACATGACAACCCAAGTCCTCCCTCCCACGCCGCCGCCAAGGGTGCGGTCGGGCAAAGCCGAGCCAACACCGACGACGAGGTCTTTTCATTTCTCACGCGAGGAGTCTTTGTGGGCAGCAATCCCAAGCTAGGGCAAGCCTCGTCCGCCAGAGTCTTGGCGTGGGGGGCATCTGGCCCTTCGTCGCCTGGGGCCTAAGATGAAACGGCGATGGGAGGTGATGGCGGCAGCCAAGACAGAGTTTCCTTGTAGGCAAGTGACAACGATCGCCTGGCCAGAGGGTCAGCGGGTATTTTGATCTCCAATGCGCCCTCGGACGATGGGGCTTGTAGATCTAACATCCGGTTGGTCGCTCAGGGAGTGGTTGGTGATACGTCTCAAACGTATATATAATTTTTTATGTTCCATGCTTATATTATACCCATTGCTATATGTTTTATATGCACTTTATATCATTTTTATGCATTTTCTGGGACTAACCTATTAACAAGATGCCACAGTGTCACTTCCCTGTTTTCTGCTGTTTTTTTGTTTCAGAAAAGTTGTTCTGGAAATATTCTCGGAATTGGACGAAACAAAAGGCAAAGTTCTTATTTTTCCCGACACGACACGGAGTCCGAAGGGGAGACGAAGGGGGCCGAGGAGGCAGCCACACCATGTGGTGGCGCGGCTCCCCCTCTGGCCGCGCCGCCACGTGGTGTGGGCCCCTCGGGCGCCCACCGACGTCGCCCTTTCGCCCATATAATGCCCCCGACAAAATAACCCTAACCACCGAAGCCTTTTCCCGAGAAGAGTTCCGCTGCGCCGCCGCCATCGAAGACAAGTTTCGGGGGACAGAAGTCTCTGTTCCGGCACCCTGCCGGGACGGGGAATTGCCCCCGGAGCCATCTCCATCAACTCCACCGCCATCTCCATCGTCGTTGCTGACTCCTACGATGAGGAGTGAGTAGTTCTCCCCCGAGGCTGCGGGCTCTACCGGTAGCTATGTGGTTTATCTCTCTCTCCCATGGTGTGATCTTTATGTGATCATGAGCTTTGTAATATAGTTGAATATGTGATGTTACTCTTTATCTATTATGAACTCCGGGGTTATTCACGGTTGTGAAGGTGACAGTGTGCGCATCGTGTGTGATTCCTTTATGAGGCTGTGGTGTTAGTTTACTCAGACTTTGGGGATGATTTTGTAGCCCTATGCAGTGAATGGTGTTTATCATCCAACAAGAGAGTGTTTGAGACTAGTATTTATTATTCAGGTTTGATGTCATTGTTGAGAGTGTCCACTAGTGAAAGTATGATCCCTAAGCCTTGTTTCTAAGCATTGAAACACCGTTTACAACCTGTTCTGTTACATGTTTGCTTGCTGCCATTTTTATTTCAGATTGCAATTACTACTTATAATCATCCATATTACTTGTATTTCACTATCTCTTCACCGAACTAGTGTACCTATACATCTGACAAGTGTATTGGGTGTGTTGGGAACACAAGAGACTTCTTGTATCTTAATTGCAGAGTTGGTTGAGAGGGATATCTTTGACCTCTACCTCCCTGAGTTCGATAAACCTTGGGTGATTCACTTAAGGGAAACTTACTGCTGTTCTACAAACCTCTGCTCTTGGAGGTACAACACTGTCTACGAGAATAGAAGCGTGCGTAGACATCAGTCGGCGTGTGGTGACCGAAGGTCCTCCACTGGTGTTCATGCGATTTATTCGTCTCACAACGCGGTTACATACGGATTCAGTCAGTTGTAGGGTAGGGTAGCGTGAATGCTAATGAAAATCACGCCGACTTCGGTCATGCTGGACGATGGTGGCGTCTTTGACGTCGTTCCTTGTCGAGGCATCATCGTTCTAGTATGTGTCTCCTTGCTCGGGCTGCTCCATGAAACCTTATATCTGTATCTCCCAGATCAGATAATGGTGGCTCCATTGGTGTCGTTTTCCCTCATGAGAGCACCGTTTTTGAGTATACACTAGCTGGTGGGACCATGAGGTGGATCGACATTTCATATACTGCAACGACTTTGACGGGTCTAGACGGCGTGACGTTGTGGGTCGCGGCGACGGATCTGGGATGGTGGACGCGCACATGCCTTTGGTGTTTTTAGCATCGTGGCAACGTCGATAGCAGGCCTGACAAGGTTAGCGCGTTGATACATTATGCAACTAGGTGAACAACCTATATGAAGAGCAAGATAGAAGCTATCAAGAGATACTAAACAAGATAAGCTAGCAAAGAAAAGTTAAGAGTTAACCCCACAATGATACGGAGATTTATCCCAAAGTTCACTTCTCAATGGGAACCTAGTATTCGTTGGAGCGCTGCAGAGTCAAAAGTGATATCCGAATAGCTATCAATGGTACATTGTAATCTCCTTCGTGCCACCAATGTGGAGTGCACCGAGACACTATAAGTTACCCTCGAGGTCGGCAACCAAACCTTTACAAGGGCGGGGCACACTCAACAATTGAATTCGAGCCTCCCACAAAATCCCCGCGGCTCCCAAAGCCACAAGAATCACAAGGTTGAGGCGCACTCCACAACTCAGTTAGAGGCTGTCAACGAATCTCCCAGGCTTGTGACCACTTCCATTTAGGGTTCCAATGAACCCAAGAGTAACAAGTTTCTCGATGAAATGAAGGAGGAAATCAAGTACCTTCGATGAAAGTGTAGATCAAGATCAACTCTCTCAAATCCTATAAGTACAAGGTGTTTGAGTGGGTAGTGAAAGATCTAGTAAATATGAGCTTCCAACAATGGTGGGTGAAGATATTTTGGTCATGGTGCCGTCCTCAAGGTAGAAAAAGGCTTAATATATGTGTCAACAATACTTATTAACATTGGAGACTCCGGTCCGGAATAACCGGAATACCCGACCATGACTGAATTATCGGACTACAATAGTCTGGAATCTCCAGCCGGACCGGATATTCCATAATATTCCAAACACATTCCACGCATGTTCCTAACCGGCATCAATACGTGGGTGTCACCACTTTCGCCGAGCTCTAGAAAATAGCCGGTCGGAACCTATGAAAGAAGGTAACGATATATTTTCTTAACACCTTGGTTTTAAACAATTAAGCTTAGAAGCGAAAAAAAATAATTTCTATATTTTGATTTATTCTTTAGAAAGAGATAGAATTGGTCGGGAGGATCATTTTTTTTAGGGGGATCATATTTGTTAAAGCTAAGGGAACTACCTATTGGGCCTGCCGTTAAATGACATAGAAAAGCCCACAACATTACCCATTGGGATTGGCAATAGAGCCCATATCATTCTACCAATAACATATTAAACCCACTTATCCCTATCACTAATCCCAACAGTACAAATCCCTAAATACGCTCCCCTAGCATCCATATATGTACTACCCCTTAAACCCTAAACCACGGCCACAGACCCTACAAAACCTCAGGGGCATCACCGCCAGTTTACACCACCCCGGGTCAGGCTTCCTTGAGAAGGGCAAACATTTGATGATATTAGGAGCTAGGCAAGCAAGTCTCATGGGGGAGTGTGTTTAAAGTAAAATAAAGCTTAATCTGTGCTGAGAGAGATGGGAGACAAGCCAGCGCCCATTTCTAAGTTTTGGGATTCTTAAACGATGCTTAAAATTTAACCCCTCTCTCATGATCCTCCATTGGGCTGGTCTAAAGTGTCACATTACAGCAGGGTGGTGTGGTGGGTGCCTTTGTTTTTTATTCTGTCTGTGTTCTTTCTCATTTTTACCATGGTGTGTGCTTGTGTTGGGAGGGTGAAAAGGGCAGAGGGGTTATAATTGTGCACAGGATACAAGGGAGGGTTAAAAACTACAGTATGGTGCTTGTTCAGCGTGGGGTTTCCAAGAGGGTGGAGGTGGGTGGGTTTGGGGAATTGGGTTAAAGAAAGATAAACGCATCAATTTGTACTTGCAGGTTGCTGTTCTCTTGTTCAAATGTAAAGGTTCATGTGGAGAAAACTTCCTCTGAAGATGATTAGTCTGAAGTTTACAGAGCTGAATATCTTCCGAGTGGTTAACAAATTATTAGTGGGTTAGCGAAGGCATTGCTATGGAAACAACGAACTTCATACTATTCTTATTGATGCCAACCTTTAAGTAAGTAACTATCTTAACAAACCTAATACGAATATGCATAAGATGGAAGCCACCAGGCACTTCCAGAAAAACTTACCTTCTAGTCTTCCAGAAATTACAGTAAAAAAGAAAAAACTTCCAGAAAAACAGCATTGGTGAAAATATCTCTAGAATACTGAAATGTCTCTAAAATACTTGGTATAGAGGTAAAAGACCGGTGCGTGGCATTCGAGAGAGAAACATTTAAAAAGTTTGAACGACATTTTCTAAGTCGTTCTATCTTTGGGCCGTCCGGGGTTTATTCTGACCATACCTCTTCCAAAATTTAGTTTTTGAGAAGACTTGCTAAATTCAGTTAATTTCCCTACAATTCAAATAAATGTTTCTGTTGGATGGAAGAGTGATTGATAAGCCATTCTACGGATACTAAAATTCCAGTCAATCTAACATCCAAATAACATTGGCCTGTCGACCATCTTTGCCTCCAAGTGGGCCGGAGAACCGAATCCTGCCGGAGAGTTTAATTTGAGTGTTACTCGGACCAGGCTGCTGTCGGTGAGCAAGTTAAGCTCCTGAGCTCCTCAGACTGTCCCGTCCTGAAGACCGTAAACATTGCGCGTAATGGTACGGAGAAAAGACCTTGGGAAATCCGGAGGCGCACGTGAGGGGCGCGTGTGCACCTAGTTCGTCGACTTTTTCTTCTTCGTTGAGGCAGACCCTCTCAACCTGAATCTCTTACTGCCTGCTACTGTGCGCTTGCTCAAAGAAAGAGGGACAGTAACATCGCCCCCCATCACTGTACTACAGTAGTATCTGCTTGACCCACCGCTGTTAGCACGAGATTTGATGCAGAGTTCTTATTTTTTTTACCGCAACTGGATGATGTACTTCTAGTCTTCTACCCACACGTGAGTTGCGATACGTTTGAGGTGAAACGATAAAGTAACTCTTGTAGCCAGTGAAGGGCGAGGCTGCACACAGACGATGATTCGTTCGTTGCCATGTGAAGTCGTAACTGAATTCTGCTATTGTTGGTAGAACAAGGAGGAAATCGTTCTTGAACCTCCAACCACACTTCGCATATGAACAGCTAAAACGGACCGATTTTGTCCGTTTTGGGTTGTCCGCGGACAGATTTTGGGCCTCTGTCCGCTATGCGTTGGAGGGCCCTCCAACGGCTCAGCGCAAAAAACAGAAAGGACATATTAATTTAAACATATTACATATGAAGTTCGATAGGGCCCACTGGCCAGTGAAACAGAGAGGCAGAATATTAACAGAAAAAAAAACTAAGTCGGGGAAGGGCGGCGCCGGGGTCGTCGGAGGGGAAAATGGGCGGCGGCGGCTCCGGCCTAGTGGCGTTGCGCGGCGGCGGCTCCGTCCTACTCATCCTTGTCGGAGGGATCGAGGATGTAGTACGGCGGCGGCGCGTAGAACCAGGCCGGTGGCGCCGCGGGTGGTGGTGGAGGCGTGGCAGGCGCCTCTGGGTCTTGTGGCCATGCCGGTGGGGGCACGTACGCCCGGCCCTCGCCGTGCTCGGCCCACGGCGACCATGGAACCTGCTACCGCGCGCGATCCTCGTCCAGGCGAGCCTGCTCGGCCGCAGAAAACTCCTCGTCCTGGCGAGCCTGCTCGGCCGCAGCCTCGGCGGACGCACTGAGCGTGGCCGCCAGATCGGGCCAGCGCCCGAGCTCGTCCAGCTCCGACGCCTCGATGGCCTGCTTGAGCTGTTCGTCCTCGTCCTCCGGCTCGGCCTTCACGGGAGGAGCGGCGCCGCCGTCGTCAAACTCCCATTCGAGTGCCGGGTCCGGATCCGAGTCCTCGTCAGCCTCGAGGCCGACTAGCGCCGGGTACTCCTCTTCCTCGTCCTCCGCCTCGGCGTAGGCCTCCTCCTCGACGTAGGCCTCCTCCTCCGGCAGCGTCGCCGCGAACGCTGCCTGGCGCCGGTGGTTGTGCTCTAGCTCGAACCACCCGTCCCATAGGGACGAGTTAACGGCGTAGGCCGGGTTGTGGAGGAGGTCGGGGGGGGGGGGGGGGGGGGGGAGCATGGCCCGGCGCCGGCGGATCTCCTCCGTGCGCTCACGGCCGGAGCGCGGCACCGGGGGCACGGGGACGCGTTGCCGGTTGAGATGCCACCCCTCGGTGAGGTGGACATCTCCCCACGGCAGCGGCTGCCGCCTCTCCCAATACATCGCCGCCACCTCCGGCTGGACGCGGGCGCGGCGCGCCCGGCGGCGCGCATTGCGAGTGAGGCGGGCGGCCTCCGTGTCGGCGGCGACGGCGGGACCGCAGCGTGGAGCCACGGGGACCGGGACGGAGCGGCGCCGCGGCGGGCCACGAGTGATGGACGCCTCGTGGTTGTTCCGGCCGCCCTTCGCTCAGAACGGCCTCATCGCGGCGGTGACGGTGGCTAGGGTTTGCACGGCTGGCGGCGAGTGAGTGGGAGTGGGAGGCGAATGTGGTGGATAGCGACCCGGCCGGCCACCCACCCCATTAAATATGACCAGGCCAAGCGGCCGGTCTCGCTGACGCGTGGGCCAGGGGCGGACAAGGGGAGGACACGCGCTGTGTCCTCGCCTTCCCAAACTTGGACCAAACTTGGGACAGATTTGGTCCAGTTTGGCTATCCGCGCGGACAACTGTCGATATGCACCGGCCCGTTAGAGGCCCCCTTCTGTCCGTTAGGACAGTTTCGGACATCCCAGATGCGGAGGGCCGTTGGACTCAAGGAAGATCGAAGAGCCGGTAGAACCGTCGCAAAGCGTGCCGGGGCCGGCGTTAACGGCTGCAACGGTGGTGGTACAGTACAAGGGAGCGGCGATGGTTTCACTTTCCATCGGTGCTGAGGTCGCGGAGACTCTTGGTAGCAGATACAGAACGAAAACGACAATGAACAAGCCGCATGCATCACTGTAATAGCCTAGTGTAGCCAGGAAGAAGACGGTAGGATCAATAGCTTGTACAACGCGGCTCGCAGCGGCGGCCGCGCGGGCTGGACGCGGTAGCTAGGCGCTAGCAGTAATCATGCATTAGCCCTAATCGCTAAGGAACAAAGCATAGTTATTTCTAGTTTTCACTCCTCGCCTCGCCTCCCGATACCAGGGAAGAAACCGATGATGCGCCCTTTTGGTATCGTCGCGCGGCAGAATAGAAAAGGGATTAGCACAGGTACTTGAAGCATCAAGGAGAGTAAACCAAGAACCCAACACCAACTCATACTCGATGTTTTTTTTTGGCTAATACACGGCTACTTTTTTCCCGTACCCGCAAGCATTGTTTTGATCCCGTGTAGTATATTATTTGAACCCATGTATATATTTTCAAACAGTTGAACATTTATTTTGAACTCCGTGAATACCTTTTTGAGACCCGGATTGATGTTCTTCACAACATCAATATTGTTATGAAACATGAACACACTTTATTCACAAAATAAACATTTTCAGAAAATACATGGACATTTTTTGTGTACTATTGTACAAACAATTTTTATTGATACGTGACCATTTTCATGCTTACTAACTAAATATTTTAAAATTAATAAACTTTATTTTTTAACTAAATTTATTGAACCTTGCACTAAGATATGCCTACATGCATATGGACATATCATGTGCTAAAGCATTTTATATTTTGATATGAAGGGAATACTTGTTAGTGGCAGTGGTGAAACCGGCATATAAATCTATTGGGTTCATTCCTTTGTGTATGATGTAATTTTTTCCTAATATGCAATGAAAAGTTAAGAATAGTGAAGGATATCAGCAATTTATTGGGTTCATGTGAACCCAATGCTTATACGGCAGCTCCGCCACTGGTTAGTGGGCCGGATCAAAACCGACCCATGTTTGAGCGTTGTAGATTGGGGTGAAAACTGATTGGATGTAGATGGGATAGTGTCCTTCACACATTCGCTTTCATATTTTAAAAAATACTAATAAAAATATAAATGTTGTCGAATACGAATGAAAGGTGGACGTTACTTGAATATGATTATGAATCATATATTTCAATTGAAAAATAAGTGAACAAAATAACAAATTTGTGTATTATAATGAGTAAACTATATAACGACATGGCAATAAAAATATAGTGATAATACATGGTAGTTTCAAATTCAATCATAGAAGAACACATTTGACCACTTTGTTTTTAAAAACTAGGTTGGATATTGGATATAGGAAAAAAATACTAAAATTGGCTAACTTAATCTTATTTGGATATGCATATACCCATTTCAATGTCCATAATTGTTTCAAAATTCAGTACGACATTTGTATTGGTATTTATAAAATGAATCAGGATTTTCTACAACCATTTCCATATTTATCCCGTATTGAATAGTTTTACATCCATTTTCAATTACACGGATACGAATCTAGATAAATTGGATTATCCACCCCCAGTTGTAGGCGGTTCGTCCTTACAACTCGTTACATGAGTTTTCTTGGGGCGTTAGGTACTTCCTATATATCGCTTATTCCGAGCTGGAGTCTTGCATTGCTCGGTTGGGATGGCTCATAAACCAAATTCTTGCTAGTACAATCCAGTGAATTAGAATTGTTATTGTATTCGAAAAAATGTTATTACATTTGAATTAGTTTTCTCACCACCCAACATAATTATTTATGTCTCGGAAACTAAAATGCATTTCAAGGAATCAAAAAGTGTCCGCAGATAAAAAACATGTTTGCGGGTTATAAAACTATGTCCATGGGTTAAAGAAATAAGAATGAAAAAAGGACAAAAATATCAAACGGAAGAAACGGGAAATAGACCTGGCCCATTAGGCGGATCTTTACGGGCAAGTCGGGGATCCGCCTTGTTTTTAGCGACAGATAGGTATTGCGGCGTAAGACAAGGTGGCTTTACTGCTCGTTGCAAGCGTCAGGTGAAGTCTCGCCCTTAGCGAGCGCTTGTCGTCAGATCGCTCACGTGATCGCGCCAACACTTCTCTTTTGGGCCAGCTTTGGTCTGGCATATTAGCAAGTAGTCTTGATTGTTTCATGTACGAGTAGTTAGTCCCTAATCGTTAGAATTGGTTCCTTAACGACATGCCACTTCTCAGTTTTTTTATTTTAACAGACTCCTCAGTTTTCTATCATGATCTCCATGATCACGATCGAATGTTCTTTGCTACTTTTGAAAATCATATTTAACTAATTTTATGCAATCACTTTTCTAATTTATTGTTCCTTTAAAAAATTGTTTTGAAAATGGTTTAGAATTTTTTAAAAGTTCATATTTAGAAAAAAAATAGATATTTGAAAATGTACATTTTTAAGTCATTCAGATTTTTTAAAACCTACAAATCTGAAGCTGGTATTTTTGAAAATATTCATTTTTAAAATGGTTCAGACTGAAAATTGTTTATTTTTGAAAAATTGAAATTTTTGAAAATGGTTCAGATTTCAAAAATATTCATAAAAAATATTAGGTTAAAAAAATCAAACTAATAAAAATAAACGGAAAATGAAAAAAAGACCAATTTTTATTTATTTTGAAACTAGCAAAAAAAAGACAATATAGTTGGCCGGCCTAGTGTTGGCGTCCTCTGCGGTCTATTGGACCGGAATAGCCGAAGCCCTGCTAAAAAGAAGTAAAGCCCATACCAGTCTCTTGTCCAAACCAGACTCAGAACCCAGCCCATCTTCGCAGCAACTCCGACGACGCGACACGGTACTGTGCCGGAGACGGAGAGCAGAGGCGTCATCTCCCGCGGCGGAGAATCGGCCAGCGAGGCGCCTCCGTGCTCCGCAAGAAAGAAGGAGCTGCTTGGCCGGGCCCCGAGGCGAAGCAGCATTTCGTCTTCGCACGCGCGCCAGAGGAAGAAGACCGCGGGAGAGAGAGAATTATGTTCATCCAGAAGGTAATGTTGTCTCCGAATCAAATCGATATACTATATGTTCTGCCATTAATCCGGCGGTGGGGAACTAGCGCAGAGATTCATCCTTTTCTGTACATGGTGATAATTTTTCTGCGGATTCTGCTTTGGGTGGGCGCAGGCATGGAGGACGGCGGCGTTTGGGCTCTACGGCTTCACTCAGTTCACCAAATCCGGTTTCGTGTAAGCCCAATTCCGCCCAATCCTCTCGCACTTTCCTCTTTTCCGTTGATATAGCTTGATTTCTGGGAACTCTGCCCCCGCTGGTACTGTAGATGGGATGGGAGGTTCCTGCAATTTCACATCCGTCCGTGTCAAAACTGCTCTTCGTGTTGAATTTCGCAGAGCAGTTAGGGATACGGCCCGTAATGTGAACGAATCATGCGGTTGGTTAGATGGGATCAAACCTTTTGCTTTCATGAAAAACAGAGAGGGGGAGCTGTTTATTAGATTTTGATTCGACTTAGGATTGTATTCTACATTTTTTTAAGTAATAAAGCTCCCTTTATCGAAAAAAAGGATCGTATTGTACATAGAATAGAAGGATTTAATACACAATTATTCCTGGATGTAGCTTCATTTCATCTCTATTTTGACTAATGGTGCTTTAATTACTCAGGGAACATGCCAAGAAATTTAGGGAGGAGGACATGAAGATCCGGTTGGATGGGAAAAATTGCCTGGTAACTGGAGCGAATTCCGGCCTAGGTTTTGCTACAGCTGAGGGCTTGGCCTCTCGGTATGAACCCAATCCCTTTTTACCATTATGATCTGCTCTGAGAAAACAAAAACATCATAAATATGTAATCACAAACCATTTTTTCATATTCTGCCAGCGGTGCCACTGTTTATATGCTTTGCCGTAACAAGGAAAGGGGAGAGACTGCTCTCAGTGAAATAAGATCGAAAACCGGCAATATGAATGTTCATCTGGAGGTATGATTCTTCAACAATAATTTTGCCTGCATTTATTCAATTTGTATTGATGTTCTAGCAAAAGTATGGGCGAACTAATTCTTCAATCTTATCATGTCGAAGATATGCGACCTTTCATCAGTTAATGAAGTCAAGTCATTTGCTACAAAATTCTCTTCAATGGAGAAGCCACTTCATGTCCTTGTAAGCTTTGCTGCTCCAAAGCATTTTGTACTTTGTGTTTGTCATCCCTGATTGCAGCTTCTTTTTATGTGTACTATAATCAGATAATTCATCAAAGATTCCTCAAGAATTGCATTAACTGGCAAATATAACATATAATTTGCTCTTGTAGGTAAACAATGCTGGCTTATTAGAGCACAAGCGTACGACTACACCAGAAGGGTATGTAATACTATGCATAATTGAGCTTACTTATCTGTTTCCCTGGTTATATTCAAACTGCTCTGGCCATATATTATTTCTAAGCATCCGGCATTTATTGTGCGAAGTCTGAACTTTTACAACTTACAAAGGTGTGGTGTTCTATTTTATAAAATAGGCTGGAGCTCAATTTTGCTGTGAATGTAGCAGCAACATACACTTTAACAGAACTAGTGATGCCATTGTTGGAAAAAGCAGCACCTGATGCTCGTGTCATTACAGTTGCATCAGGAGGGATGTACACTGAGCCATTGAACAACAATTTACAGGTATCTTTTTTCCCTACATTTTAGGTGATTTCACCTTACTTTAATTCTGTATCAAAACAGAATGCAGCAAAGCAACCATAGAATTAAACATAGCACTCAACCTGCAGACCTCAAACTGCATATTGTTATGCCGGGAGCAACTAAACACTGTCCTTCTCTAAGTTCCAAGGCCTCCAAGGCCTATGGAATAGTAGTACAGTAGTAGCACCCAACAGTATCGCGCGCCTAACCTACGTATATGTCCCTAACCTAGCCACCACGGCACAGGCGTCCAGGCAGGCTGCCACAGCTCCACTCCCACACCGGCGGTGTCCTTTATGGCGGCGTCTCGGAGTTGCTGGCATCGTGTGCAGCGTTAGGGTTCATGGATGGTGTTGACGAGGCGGCGGTAGCGACTCCATCGGATGTGTCTTTCCTCCTGCTCTGTCCCCGTTGCTACGGCGTTGTCTCCGGCGCCATGGTGGAACAGAGAGGATTTGTCCAGCAGCTGTCCGGCAGTTATGACCTGTGGTTGTGGTGACGCCGGCAGGTGGTTCAAGTTGGCGACCCTGAAACAGGGAAGGTTGTCCGTGGATGGCGGATTTGGCGTGATCTCTCGACTTTGTCGACGGGAGGCAGTGGATCTGGGGCCGGAAAGGCACGGGGAAGATATTGGCTGACATGCCACAGCGATATGTGCCTCGCCGCTCGCGGCAGGCCTGGTCTTTGGCTAAAAAAACCTCTATGGCGATGGTGCGTCTCCGGTTCTGGCGACGATGGAAGGTCATTCTCCTCTTCTGGAAGCAATTGTCTCAGCGGTTCTGGTGGCGGGCCATGGCCGATGGTGTCAGTGTGTGCAGGGATCCCCAAGGACTATGTTGTTATTTTCTTTGTGCGGAGGTTCTTTCTGCAAAGTTTTCAAGGTAGTCGTCTTCGCACGATGTCTTTGGTAGTTTCCATGGGTATACTTTGTAATCTCCTTTTACATTAATGAAATACACAGCTACTTAAAAAAAGGCATATGAGATTTTTTTTTTCCTTCAGGAACTTCCCAAGAAGCTCACTGGAAGAAAATAGAGATTGAAGAACAAAAATACTGTGGACATAAAATAAATTCTCAGTTAATTAACTAGTGTAATTCATTTAGGAGGAATACTCAAGAGCTTCCCACTCATCCAGATTCTTGAATAATTTGATTGTTTACCCAAGAGCGTAGTCAAGTCAAATTGTCGTTGTCTTTCTCACGTGCTGTCAGTACGATCCTATTGCAGTCTTCATATTCATGTTATGGAAAGATAATCCATAGGTTGTTTCTGGAAATGAATATACCTGTGAAAAGTTTGTGGGTTACTTTTAATTACGAGATAGCCCTTCTCACTATTGTTTCTAAACTACAGTACAGCGAAAGCGAATTTGACGGGACAAAACAGTATGCTCGGAACAAGAGAGTTCAGGTTTGTGAACTTCTATGTTGAATTTTGTCTGCCACCATTCAATTTTTTTTTTGTCTGCCCAAATCTACATGAGATTGTAAAACTAAGATCATCTTGGAAACTCCCTCAGGTTGCACTCACTGAATGGTGGGCTGAGAAGTACAGCAACAAGGGGGTCGGTTTCTACTCTATGCATCCAGGATGGGCTGATACACCTGGAGTCTCTAAGAGTTTGCCTGGACTTTCAGAAAAGTATGCCTTCAGCTCTCCCAGCTGCCTTCTTGGTCCATTTATCTTCTGTACTATTTGCGGAGGTTTACCTCTTTGTTTAAACTAACATAATTACTATGACAGGCTATCGGGAAACCTGAGATCAAACGACGAAGGCGCTGACACGGTGGTCTGGTTGGCTCTGCAGCCCAAGGACAAGTTAGTCCCAGGGGCTTTCTACTTCGACCGAGCTGAAGCACAAAAACATTTGAAGTTCGCTGGGACTGCATCATCGCATAACCAGATAGGTTCAATTGTCAATAGAATTCGCTCTGTCTGTAGCCTCCCTGAAAACCCATAACTCATAACTGTCAAGAGTAAACCAAAAAGATGCACCAGCCGGGAATCGAACCCGGGTCTGTACCGTGGCAGGGTACTATTCTACCACTAGACCACTGGTGCCTTGTTGGTTTGAAGGTGCAATGTTTTCATAGGACATCAGGTTTCTGTCTGAGTGTTGTTACCCTCGGTGGACTGATTAGCTGGGGAGCATGGGCGTTGTAATACAGTTTTTCTCTTGTACTTGAAGAAACCACACAGTTCGGTATGAATGTTTAAGGTGTTTTTTTGTCATCATGGTGCCTGATAATCATGTTTTAGGGTGCCGCTTATATTTTATTCTTAGTAGCACTTGGGAGAAGATGTGTCGCTCTCCTGTCCTCCATAAAATTTAAAGATACATATCTAAAATACTGTGGTAATTATATTTATTATATTGTTCATAATAATTATTTGTATACTTTGAATCAGATAAACTAGTATTTGTGCTTACTCCGCATGAAGTTAACACCAATTCTTTTTCGTGGCAGCAAGTACTCTCTACACCTGTAGATGCGCAGTGTTGCTCATGGACATAGTATTAAATGTATGTGAATTCAGCATTACTATCGTATATAAATATTTTAAGAGTCTAAAAATTCTTCATCCAAATCCGAGGATTCAATTTTCACTCGACTCATCCAAATGAATGTGTGCACTTTATTTTCACAGAAATGAATGTGTTCATGTTAATGGTCAAAGATGGAGAAATTTGATCGTATGATTTGTAGACTAGAAGGCTATGCACTCTTTTTTGGATCTAGATAGCTCTTCTGGTGTCATATGATCTTTAATTTCATTTATATTTTTCTTACAATTGTCTTTTCCATTTTTTTATACTAATAACTTCAGTCCGCTTTAAGTGTCGCGGAGAGGGGACAACTATTTCGGATCAACTAGATGGATGCCCCGCACGTTGTTGCGGAAAATTGTAAGAATCAAACAATTTTGCTAAAACGTGATGTACATTTTTGGATATAGCTAAAATCTTGCGTAGTCTCCTTAGCAACATAAATAGTGATCTGACATATTTGCAATTCCTTGCATTGCACGTTTATTTGAAGTAATGAGTCTGTGTGAGTGATCCCATATACACAATGGTAACTAATCAAGAGAAGGGTTATTTTAGTACAACAATGTCCTTTGTCCTCAATTAAACTAAATAATTCGTCACACCTTCCCCCAAAAAGCAGTAAATTGTTTACAGATCCAGAAGCACGGCATTCAAGTTATCGTTGTAGAGAAGTTCACAGAGTTGTCTTAACAATTGCCTGAATTTTGGCTGACAAAGGAAGGACGTAAATTCATATAAATTTGGCACTATACTATCTTGCCATCATGCATGGTGTGCCATTTCATCAAGCATGTACCTACTACGTGGTCTACTAATCTCCACATTCAGATAAGAATGTCTGCATGTAAGAGCAAAATGGAGTATCAATGTAGGCAACACGGTAAGATTGAATCAGCAGGTGAGTTGAGGTGAGTTGAAATGATTTGTCTGAAGATATTATCCCGCCCAAGAGCGTGGAATTAAAATGTTGATCCCATGCAAGTCTAGTACCTATTGTAAGTTTCTGAAATGATTCCAGGAACAATCTGTAGAATCAATATATTTCGTTATGAATGTAGGATTATGATGGCAAAGAGACCAGGGTGAAAAAAAGGGATGACCATGCCTGTCTTCTGTTTCTAAATTTTATCTTTTCTTCTCACCGCCTCTGCCACTACAAACACAATTGGTTGCAAATACGTTTTTCATGAAATTTTTAGGTCTTACTTATACTCTCTCTCTCATCACCTGCACACAACCAAAATGAAGAACTGATCCAGCAAAGCCACAAAGCAAGAAGGTATGATTGGGCCATCTAGAATATATGAAAAACATGCAAATAACAGAGTTAGTGTATAGCTACACAAAATGATTTTGTGGAGGTTTCGTTTTGAAGAAAAACTCTACCACATGGAGTAATGTACTTCAACCCAACTCTTGTTGAAAAGATCAAAATATCGGAGTAAAACCAATCAGAACTTCAGAAGTCCACGTAAGACAATAAATAAAATGAAGGTAGACAGTTGCAGAGCACAACAGGAACTGTTATAAGGGAGAAAAAAATATGGGGATTCCAAACGATGAACCTGCTGCCAATTCAATATTTCTTAGCGCCACCCTCATCATGCATGAAGCATTAGCAGGACAATCAACCCTAGTTGGCAATACCGTCGATAATAAAAAATAAGGCATTGAACACAATAGACACTGCTACAAATCTGATATGTATAAAGGACTGAAGGAAGACACCCGGGTGAAAACAACCATTTGGAGGAATAGTCAATCGTCGAAGGGGAACCTGAAATCTGCTAATGCACTCACACATTTTATCATACATGTGGTGTGCGTGGACATGCTTCATGGAAAAATACACTTCCACTCAACGAAGGTCGTGGCCAGCCAATCATCTTCTCTCAAGGAGCTTGGGCGCATAGGTACAGGCGGGCGACAGTGCCCTTCCTGCTTGGGTCATGGCCTGCTGCAGTGTTGCTCATCGCCACTTCATTGCAGGCCTTACACATGCCTTAGCATGAAGACATGAGGGGTCTGTTGTGGGTAGGCCTGCGTGGAATGCCATACTATTTATTGTTGTCTTCATAGGAGGAATAAATGGGGAAATGAATTTGAGGAACCGCTAGCTTTGCTGAATGGCGAGAGTAAATAAGAGAAAGCGAAGTGGTGGGTGGAAGGGGTTACAACATGATTAAATGAAGGCAACAAATAACCAAGAAGGAAACCATCAAACTTCGGCAGAAGAGTTGCTCGTGGTGTCAAAACTAATAGGGGTGATGTGGCAGCACGAAATCGCAGAGAATTCCCTCTAGTGGGTCATTGCTATTTAGATATAGAAGATTCATGCCTGCCAGCTCTGAATTTTAGGGTGCTACCTACCAGTTTGGGATATCTGAATACTCTGTTACCTCATCAATTCAGGCCTGCCAGGTCTAGATTTATCAAAGAAAAAAAGGAGAGTGTGAGGAGACACTTAGGATTTACAATATTCAGTATTTCCAAAAAAAAAAGATAAAAATTTACATCATCCTCGATGGGAAATGATTGACCAAGAGTTAACCTGGTACTGTATGTGACTACTCTATACATCCTCCCTGCGTTTTCTCAATGAAGTAGTAGTAGTACAGACTTTTGTAGACTACATCGACCAACCCGAAACAGTGCAATTATCGCTGGAAGTGAAAGCGAAAACAACATCCTTGGCAATGTGACACGAACCAGAAATCAACTGAGGAGCAGACGAACGAATTTCATACAGAATGGACACGAGACGAAGTCTGATGGAATGGAGATCATCTGAGCGTTAGGATGTGGAGGTTGATGAGGACGGGCGTGATGAGGACGACGACAAGCGCGATGCCGCCGAGGACGGCGAAGCACATCCACTTGCGCGTGTCCTTCTGGATCTCGTGCGCCTGCTCGAGCTCGACGGTGCCCTTGCGCACGAAGGAGCTGGCGTGCGCGACGTGCTTCTCGATGTCGTTGAGCTGCGCGCCCTGCGCCTCGACGAGCGCGGCCATGTCGAGGAAGACCTGGTGCAGGTCCATGAGGCTGCGCTCGATGTCCTTGACGGCGTCGTGCCGCTCCTGGATCTCGGAGATGGTGTCCATGACCTGCCCGCGGCCCTGGTCCTGGATCGCCTTCTGCATGAACGACTCGCTCTCCCCGGAGGAGATGAGCGACTCGATGGTGCTCTCCTCCGCGTGCTCCCCCGTCACCATGTGGTAACGCCGGGCCACCGTCTCCTTGTACTCCGCCGCCATCCTCGTCCTCAGCCCCTGCGTAGCGCATAGCGCACGCACATGCCGTCATATGCATCCATGACCACGGCCGTGGCGTGCAATGCAAGAAGCATATACAGATAGACGAGATTGATTACCTGGAAGTCGTCCATGGTGTCCTTGAGCTTCTTGCCGAGGCCGGAGACGACAGAGGAGCGGGTCCGGTCGGTGGACGACCCGGGGCCGCAGCCGGGCACCTTGCGGGAGTTGGCATTGTCGCGGTCGAGGGCCTCGAGCTTGGTCTTGACGGCCTTGGCGCGCTTGAGCACCTTCTCGACGTCGCCGTCCATGCGGGAGCGGAGGGCCTTCACGGCGCGGGCTTCGTGCGCCGACTTGGTCTCCTCGTTGGTGGCCTGCAGCCGCTTGTACAGGACCTCGAAGCCTTGGATGTCCTCCTTGACGGCCTCCACGTCCTGGAAGAACTTGTCCAGGTTCACCGCGTTCTCGCCGCCGCCGGCCTCCATGTCGCCCGTCGACGCCTGCGGCGCGTCCGCATACTTCTTGAACGAGCTCGTCGAGAACAGGTCGTTCATCTTGCGAGGCCTCGAAATGCGCAACCCACAACAACGATCAAACTAAACGCTCCGATCGAGAGACTGACCGCGTACTTACAACGAGAAGGATTTGGGGACGATGGAATGGAAGAAGAGAGGTAGAATTTGGAAGAATGGCAATGCCTCTCCCTGGAAGGCGTCGGACCAAGAAACTAGCAATGGATCATGAAGTGTTGTGAAGAAAGGAAGGTCTCCCTCTCCTGTAGGAGGGACTCTCTATCTCCCTATTTTTGGCAGCATGGCATGAACGGCTACTCGTTGTCTTTGCCGGGGTCTTCTTCCAGTCATTTTTACCATGCGTGGCCTCCTTTTTTTCTTTTCTTTTGAAAAGTAGGAGACTTGGAATAAGATTGTACTAATTTATATATTTATCCACCCACGTCGTCTAAATTCGGAGATCTCACCAATCCTCCCAACAGCGAGCCGGGAGCACAAACCAGACTAACAGATTCTTCGCACGCACCATTTGCACATAATCGAGCATAAACGACACACCGTTCAACCTACAGTCCCCACTACAAAAAGATGCCCAAGAGAGAGAACGGTGTAGTGCTCCGCCATCGTCAGTTCTTGAAGATCCGAATCTATGGTTTCCAGCGGAGTAGTCCGAGCGAAGAGACAAGAGCTGCAATGGCTATACCTTCATTAGGGTAAGGATACCTAGACCGCCGCCATCATTCGCCATGACCGAAATCGGTCCAGTTTTCACCGGCATTTGCGCCTTCCTTTCTTTGTTGCTGACAAAAACTGTCAGACTAAATCAGGATGAACTGGTCTGAAATAGACATAACACTGTGACACCTTAATAGTCGGTCAAGACCTTCACAAGAAGGAATGGGGAGGGGGCTGCCACCCCACCTTGTCATGTCTTGACGTGCCGCCATCGCCAAGGCACTACAAGGAAGAATGATAGCCGCGACCATTGGAGCTTTGGGTCGTGTTGCTGTGCTGTGCCACCCCCACCAAATCATCTCACCGCGGTGGTGTGGACCGAACATACGAGGAGAAATCAGGGCACCCAGAGATTCCGCCGCGGCAGCATCCAAGATATGTGATGGTGGAAGGCCCTCCTGCTGTCATCATCCCCACTCGGGCTTTGCAGCGGCGCTCTAGCGGTAGCGGCGGTGAGGAGATTGCTTTAGCTTTTGTATCAACGCCAAAGCCTCCCCGGGTAAATAATTATCAAGAATTGTTTTTTCTTAGTGAAAAACACGAGATTTTGTATTGTGGTGTGATTATGGGATAGCGGCCGGTCCAAGCTTAAAGAGAAAAGACAGTTCTTTCTGCACATGTGTGCGGGCCGGGCTGGTGTGGGCCAAAACGACATCGATCAACGTGGTAGCGAAGCTGCCGGGTGCAATTTCCATTTAGGGCTTCTTTGGATTTGAAAGGAATTTCATAGGATTTCTATCCTTAGGAAATTTTTTATGGATTTCGTGTTATCAAAATCCTATGGATTGAATTTCTATGTCTCAATTTCATAATAATTTGAACATCCACTCCAACCTCTTCTTTACACTCAAATACGTAGGATCAAGACACTTTTTTGTGTTATTCTTACATTCTATCCAAACAACAATTCCCAGACTGTTCGTGTTTTGCAATCCTTTGTTTTACTTATAAACCTGTGAAATTCTTATGTTTTCACATTTCTATGCTTTTCAAACCGAGAGTGAATAGATGGCTCCGGGCGGCATGTGCTCCCGTTTTTGTGAAATGCAGAAAATAAGTCAAACGCAAGTTCAAAAATGTGAAACAAAAATTTCATATACATGACTTACAAAATATGTACCCCGTGCATGAATTTCGTGCCGAAAAAATTATTTATTTTGTCCCTGTAAAAAAGAGAAAATTTATGTGCTATATAGCAGTATATATGTGACGTATTTTTATCTTTTTTACACTGGCCAACTGAAAAATTATTTTTCCACAAAACTTGCGACACATGCCTGGTACATACGAGATCTACGTGGGAGTATTTTTTACATACATTTTTAACATTGGGGAAAATGTTTTCTCACCCGGGTGCACATGCACCCGGGAGCACCAGCGCATTTTCCTTTTCAAACCTATGATTCAAAGAGGCCCTTAACAATAGCGGGCGCCGGGAAGGGAAATTCTTGTCCCATGTAATCACTGCAAACTGTAGCACAACTCATTTGTATTCCAGAATCCAGATCCCCCTCTACTTTCGAAAACTCGTTACGAGAACATGCAAAAACAATGGCAGCAACGCCGCCCACCCCAGCCCCGGAGCCGCCCTACCGGCGGCGCTGACGATCTGGACCGGGAACAGGCACCCCTTGGTTGATGCGTTCTTATCTGTGATCTTGGCGAGCCCGTCGAAGTCGCAGGCGCGCACGTCCTGGTCCTGCATCTGGAAGTACATGTTGAAGGCGTAGGAGATGTTGCTCTTGTCGTCGAGCCCGTTGCAGGAGCACCCGTAGCCGAGCGCGGTGCAGTCGCCGCTGGCGCACGCGTACTGGATGTTCCCCGGCAGCTTCGACTTGTCCTGGGCCTCGTCGTCGAACACGCACCACTGCTTGGGCAGGTACTCCACGCCGGACACGCCCACGAGCGGCTTGTCGTTGCCCTGCCCCGACAGGTCCATGGCAAACTTGGGCTTTCCGTCGTAGGTGAGGATCCCCCAGTGCCGCTCGAAGTTCCCCGGCGCGATGCTCTTCATGTCCTCGTCGAAGAGGCCGAACAGGTACACGTCCATCTTGCCCGACCGGAGATGGGTGCCTTCGTTTTTCGCCAGCTTCTTCAGGAGGCCGTCGTAGAACCGCCTGGCGAGCTTCGTGTTGGCGTTCTTGTTGCCGTCGGTGGGCCAGCCGACCTCTCCGACGACCACCTTGAGGTTGGGCACGCCGGCCTTCTTGAGCGCGCTCACGAGCGTGTCGTAGTTGGCGTCGAACACGTTGGAGTAGCTGACGCCGCCGTTGTCCTGGATGCTGCGGCCGCCGTCGAAGAAAGCGAACTCGAAGGGGAAGTTGTCGCTCTGGTACAGGCTGAGGAAAGGGTAGATGTTGACGACGAAGGGCGAGCCGTGATCGTGCAGGAACCTGACCATGTCGGTCATGAGGTCGTCGATGTCGGGCCGGAACTGGCCCGAGGACGGCTTGTCGTCCGGGGAGACGTACACATCGGCGTTCAGCGGGACCGTCGCCTTCACCTTGTCGCCGAGGCCGGCCTTGTCCAGCGCCTTCTGGATGTTCTTGAGCGCCGGGACGGTTGTCTTCATGAATGTGCCGTTGTAACTCTTGAGGAACGGCTCATTCCCGACCGCCACATACCTGCTCTCGATCAAACAACAGTACACATCATTCGACCGTCACGCAAACATTAAGATCTTCATGCGAGTTCGATGGTAATCGGTGCATACTTGAGCTTGAGCTTGTTGCCGTAACTGGTGACGTTCTCCTTTACCCAATCCTCGGCGTTGCCGTAGCTGGTCATCGTCTCCAGCATGTCGTTGGGAATGCCCAACATGACCTCGATGCCGGAGTCTAGGAGCGCGTCGACGGGCCACGAGTCCGCGTCGAACAGCTTCACCTTCATGATCCCGTTGTCCTTGAGCATCTTCACCACCGAAGAGGGCACCAGCGGATGCGTGAGCTGCGAGCCCCAGTTCACGCCGACGTCCACGGCGGAGCTCCCGGCTGAGGCCGAGCACACGGCGAGCAGCAGGGCGGCCGCGCCGGCCAGCAGCCGCAGGAGCGGAGCCATGCCGGGGCGTTCTCCGATGTTTCCTCGCTTTGGCGTAACCGCAGTCTCGGTACATTCGGATCTGGTGGTGCTCGCGGCCTGTGCCCATCCTGTCGGGAGTGGAATGGAGAGGAGAGGAAAATGGCGGGGAAAGCGGTTGGAGTTTGACCATGGCACGAATCAGGATCAGTTTGTGTTTTTTAAAAAAAATTTGCAGCACTTTATTTAATAAAAAACATAGCATACAAGTAGCTCTGATAAGATATACTGCCTCTATTTTACAATATAATTACAAAAGATGTTATAGGTGTAGCATATGTTGTCTAAATTCCGACTAAAAAGAGTGTACGTGTACACTAAAACA
Source organism: Poa annua (assembly GCA_026929855.1). Taxonomy (NCBI): domain Eukaryota; kingdom Viridiplantae; phylum Streptophyta; class Magnoliopsida; order Poales; family Poaceae; genus Poa; species Poa annua. The sequence goes on from CM049437.1 coordinate 94,004,947, forward strand.
TGTCTAAATACATATTTGTACATATGAATGCGAAAGGGCGAAGTGAGCCTAGCTCAACTGGTTTGGTTCCTTGTGGTGGAACCATCCCACCCAGGTTCAAGTCCCAGACTTGCTCGCATTTTTCTGGATTTTCCAGGATTTAACCGGCGCTATGCTTTCAGTGGTAGGTGACGTGCCCGTCAACAGCGAGGCGCCCGTGGTGACTTCGTCAACCTCAATATATGCCGGACCAGTCTCTCGGAGGTGCTTATAGGGGTAGGGTGTGCGTGTGTGCGGTCATAGGGGTGTCTGTACGTGCGTGTTTGTGAGTGTCTGCGTCTGTACTGTGTTTCTCAAAAAAAAAAAAAAAAGAATGCGAAAGGAGAACTTGCCTGTGGCAAGATGGTTAGGAGGGTGGTTGTGCCCCCAGCCCACCAGAGTTCAAATCCCAGATTTGATGCTGGTGTTTCTCATTTAGGCGGAATATTCTTCAGTGTGAGGCGACGTTCCCGTCGACAGCGAGGCGCCTGTGATGACTTCGTCAATCTCAAGACCTGATCCGCCGGTTTAGTCTCTCGGAGATGCTCATAGGGGTAGGGTGTGCGTGCGTGCGTTCATAGGGGTGAGTGTGTGCGCGTGTATATGAGCGCTTGCGTTGTACTGTGTTTCTAAAAAAAACATATGAATGCGAAAAATGACTAAACTATCTTATATTGTGAAACGGTGAAACGGAGGGACTATTCTCTAAAAAAACACTTACACACTGCAAAACGAGTTCTTCTCCACGACCGAACGATCCTCAATTAAACACTACTGGAATCGTCTTTGTTGTTGTGTGTTAGGCAATTTATCAAGTGAAAATTGTGCTCGGCAACAGTTACCGTTACCGAACTCAGGTACGTCAAGTGGCAAAATAATAAATACTCTCTCTGATTGGAGTAGTCATCTAAATCCGAATGAAGGGACTATATAACCGGGAAACATAAGAAAAATGTTGAGTGTTTTCCAGTAGCAACATTTAGTAAAAGGCAATGTCCAGTGGGACACTCACCAACACCACGGAGCTTAGCAACAATATGTCACGTGTCACCTGCAATCACAACCGACAGAGATGACCCGGAGGAAGTTGATGAGTGCCACCTCAACTCGGCAAAGAGAGCGGTGTAGTGTTTGGTGAGTGCCTTGTAACATGGTAATGAGCAAACACATATTTTTATTTACTTTTGAATTATTCTAAATAAATTTTACTTTTACCTTTTCTCTCTTTTCTTTACTTTTTCCACGTTTTCCCACTTACTCTCGCTCGATTTCCGTCTTTACTTACCGGTTACCGCCATCTCCCTGCCCATCTCTCTTTCCTCATGAGAGCTAGGTTCACGTTTAAGAGAAAGTGAAAGGGCATGTCCTCATGTATGGTTTTGGTAATTAATGACAATCACTATGGACTAATGTTTGTGTTGAGCATATTGCAAGTATGTCTTGAAGATGTCAAGACATCACCTATATGAAGATAGATGAGATGATACGAGATTGATCAAGATGTTGATCAACACACGAAGCTACAAGATGTACCAAGTGGATCATGTATCTCTTGGATGGTAAGCCATTGTCCTTATAGCTTTGTGAACTAACCCAAGTGTGTGTGTGGTATCTATATGTGGAGTTAAGTATCTTCCCATGGGCTTGCAACAAGAAGATCAATTCATATAGCTCATGGAGGATGACGTCATGCCGTGATCGTCATCAAGGTTGAGAAGTGCAAGACCAAGAGAAGCTTGTCGGAGATATCTTATGCTTGGAGTAAGAAATGGAGACATGAAGACGAAGCTAAGAGAGGCTCTCCCATAATGGAGTATGTGGGAGTATTTGGAGAAGTTTTCATCAAGCATGTGCTAGCAAGCGCAATCAAGAAAGGTGGTCCACTTGGAGAGATCATGACCGTCAACATCTAGCTCAAGTGAAATGCTCAAGGCTCAAGTGGATTGCTCAAGGCAAAGGTTTGATCTTGATAGGGCTATAGGATAGATAGGGTACTATCAATAAGGGCTCTCGAGGGAGTAACTTGATGGCATATTTGTGGAGAGCTCAAACCTTTGCATTCTTGGCATATCATCTTTCTTGGTTCTTATTTGGCTTTTCACCTTGTTGAGTTTTGGTGCTTGTCGTGATCTTCATGACAAGACCAAGTTCTTGGAAAACGGTTTTAGTATGGAAAACTTGTTGCGTTTTCGGTGTGGAAATATTACCGGTTCAACCTTGAGCAAAGTTCCACACCTTCACATGTGTGGGGACTTTGCTCTATTTTCTATTTATGGTTTGCAATATTTCCAGTTTTTGTACCTTTCTCCTTGTCTTAAAGATGTGTGGAGATTTCCGACCCGGAGAATTTTTCGCCAAGTCTTAAAGATTTTCTGCACTGCACTCAACTGGCTCTCAGTCGGATTTTCAGCAGGAAATTTCCAGAGTCCGGAAATTTCCGGTCCCGGTTCGGAAATTTCCGAACGACCAAGTAAAGTTTTTCGCCAATTCTTATTTGATATCAGCACTGGACGCTTTCAGCTCTCAGTCGGATTTCCTACCGGAGATTTTCGGGATTCGGAAATTTCCGGATTTCGGTTCGGAGATTTCCGGTCGTCAGCCCGGAAATTTCCGAAATCAGATCGGAAATTTCCGAGCTGACGTTTCCCAACGGCTAGAAACCTGGGAGGTCTATAAATACCCCTCCCCTTCTTCTTCCTTGTGCTGCTCGTTTTTCCCCCTCTCTCTCCTGCCATTGTTGACCTTTGAAAAGCTTGCCCCCTCTCAATTCCTCCCATGATTCTTGCATATCTTTGAGGGAAAAGTGAGAGGAGATCTAGATCTACGTTTCCACCAATCCTTCTCTCCTCTAAGTGAGGGGAACCTAGTGTATCTAGATCTAGGAGTTCCTTTGTGGTTCTCCTTCTTTGTTCTTCCTCTCTTCTCCCCCCACAAGCATTAGTTGCTTTTGGTGGGATTTGGGAGTGAGGGATTTGACTCCTTCGTGGTTTCTTTGTTCTTCCTCTCCCCCCCCCCATAAGCATTAGTTGTTTTTGGTGGGATTTGGGAGTGAAGAACTTGTGTTCTTGCCATTACATCGATTGCATCGATTTGAGCCCTCCACGTGATTCGTGGTGGTGAAATTCGTGAGCTTGTTACTCTTGGGTCTTTGGACCCTAGACGCCTTAGTGACCACCTTTGTGGCGTAGACCTTTTGTGGTCAAGGCCTTTGTGGCGAGTTGGAGACTTTGTGGTCAAGTTGGACCTGTTGTGGTCAAGACCTTGTGTGGTCATTTGGGAGGCCCCAATTCGGTTGTGGGTGTGTGCCCCAAGGTTGTTGTACGGGATTGTTCTCCGCCCCAAAGGAGTTCATAGTGGAAAGTGAATCCGGACCTTTGTGGTCGAGTTCATCGGAGAATAAGGTGAGCCCTTTGTGGCGTTGAGTCGGACCTGTGGTGGTCACTCACACCTCTCCAACGAGACGTACTTCCCTAAGAAGGAGGAACTCGGGAATACATCCTCGTCTCCGCATGCCTCGGTTATCTCTATACCCGAGCTCTTTACTTATGCACTTTACATTGTGATAGCCTTCGTGCTTGAAGTCATTTACATTATGATAGCCTTCGTGCTTGAAGTCATTTACATTGTGATAGCCTTCATGCTTGAAGTCATTTACTTTGTTATCACTTTGTTGCTTGTCTTGCTTAGCATAAGTTGTTGGTGCACATAGGTTCACCTAGTATATTTAGATTATGTTCTTGATAAGTTAAACACTAAGTTTTATTCCACATTCATCAACCCTAAATTGAAAAAGTGTACCTCGCATATCCCCCTCCCTCTAGGCGACGTCTTTCTTTCAGAAAGATACAACCACAATTTTGAAAAGCACATTCTTAAGTTTTGAAAAATGTGAAAACAATCCAATGTGCAACAATATCAATGCGGAATATTTTGTCTTTTGGTCTGTGAAAACAATGACAAATTTCTAGAACCGAGACGTGAAAAATGCAAAAAAAAAAAAAATTGTCAGGATTTATCGTTTTTACATAGGCCCAAATACATACTACAGTATTTCGGCTTGAAAATCTATAGGATCGTGACATACGTTGTTGTCAACATCTAGGATTTTTTAAAATTTTAAAATGTGGATTTCTTTTAAAACGGGCTCCATGGAGCTCGTGCTGCAAAAACACTTTCCGCCTAGTCGTCGGCAATAGTAGAACAGTGTAGATACAATGGATAACCACATCACTCCATTGACTCGTGAAATTGATTTTGCTAACGAGTACACATGTTGATCGCCTCCTGCGTTGAATCTTGTGGTTCTTAAACATTATCTTCTTGTCGATCATATGCTCATCCACCCGCCGACCGAGGCGTGTTCACCCGGTTATGAATGCAGCCACGAGAATGTCGCTTTGCTGACAAACAATAATTCCACCAGTTCGTTCTAGCAGTACATTTTCTTACTAGGGGACCTGCTCTAATTCGTTCTAGCTCGGACTTTTCTCTTCGCGACCAGACCAATTCACCGTGACGATGAAACAATTGTGTATACAATAATCAATCTTCACCGTGAGTGAAAAACAGCAATTATCGTACCGATGCCAAACACAGTTTTCTTTTCAAAACAAAACAAGAGCCTTACTTGTTACATTGATAAATTGATAAATAAGGAGTAAACATCGGAGGGCTAAGTCAAATTAAGAAAATACTGGATCAGGAAAAAAACGGCAAACTTCTTAGCCCATTGCGAGTATCCAGCTTTTGCTCTCGTCCATGATGCGCTTGATAAGGATAATTGGCATCTTGAATTGTTTCGTAAAAAACCTCACGTTTATTTGCTTCCAGATTTTCTAAGTGGTGATGATGATCACCGACTTGACCCCATGAGCCGAGGGCCTTCCAGTTGTCGCATACCATAGGCAGGCCAGAGCCAAGGCACATGAGCAGGAAAGGGCAGTTTGGCCATGAAGCAACAATCGTCCAAACTCTCCGGGAGTGCCGATATTCAAATTCAAATAGGAGGTGCCTAGCAGTTTCTAGCTGACGCTAGTAGAAAACATGCCTACCGTTTTCAGCCCTGGGCATGTTTAGTCCCGGTTTTGTTTGGAACCGCGACTAATGAGCTCAATAGTCGCGGTTCGAACGGCTAACACGGCATCAAGGGCACGGAACCTTTTGTCCCGGTTCCAGATACACCTTTAGTCCCGGTTTGAATTACCAACCAGGACTAAAAGCTTTTGTCCCGGATCATGGGTCAAACCGGGACTAATGTGATCGCGCTTTGAAAGTTGATCACGCTTTGGAAGTTGATCAGCCCGCCGCCGACGTTTTCGAGTGCGCTTTGGAAACGATCAGCCGGCGCGCGTTGTTCAAATGGAGCCACTCGCGTGTGTCCCTCCGTCTCGGTTCTACCACTACACCAAAGAAGACATGGAGTTCAAGGTATGGGTTACCCTCCGTGCAGTACGCGTGAAGTGGTGGATCCGCAACGCGAAGAAGGTTCTCGACGCCGCACCAATAAAGAGCGTTGGACTCGACTGTGAGTTCACCGACCCACTCCCGGGGCGCCAGAGGGATCTTGCACTCGAGGATAGGCAGCGCGCCGCCGTCATTCAACTCTCGGTGGCGAGCGAGACTCTTGTTTTCCATATTTGCAGGGTTGATCGGGTGCCGAAGCTCCTCGTGAAATTCTTAGGTGACAAGACCATCAACTTCTTCGGCGTGGCTATCCACAATGACGTGCGGATGCTGCGCTACTACGGAATAACAGTTTCGTCCGCGGTCGACCTCCAGAGGGATAGCCGGAACCCAACCGGCAATCCTACTCCGAGCCTGTATGCTCTCTCCAATGCTATCCTTGGGACAAAACTTGAGATGAAGAAGAAGAAGGACAAGAAAAATAACAAGGACGACAACGACGAAGAAGAAGAAGACCTAGTTTCTGGATGGTGCAAGGTTCCATTGAGCGACGGTAAAATCGTGTATGCCGCTCTGGACGCTCGCCTCGGCTTCGAGATTGCACAGAAGTGGTATAATTAGTAGTAGACCGTTGTGTGTGCTCCCGTTTGTGTTCGATCTCATGCATTTATTCGGTCAATTCGGTTCATGTATTTGAAATTTTATGGATTGCTATCGGTTACCGGTTTAAAGATATAAATATTTTCATATTTCCATCGCTAATTAATTTCGGTTACCGGTTGAAAGATATCACGTGAATATTTCCATATTTAGAGACTAATATGATTTTTCTATACAAATAACATGAAAATGAATTATTAACACAAAGAAATCAATTTATGGATTATACGGATTATATGGATTTTATTTTCCTACCGATTTTATGCATTATAGAGATTAATATGATTTATGGATTATGTGGATGACATTTTCCATCCGATTTTATGGATTATAGAGATTAATATGATTTATGGATTATATGGATTATATAGATTAATAAGATTTTATGGATTATAGAATTTAATATGATTTTATGGATTATAGAATTTAATATGATTTATGGATTATAGAGATTAATATGATTTTATGGATTATAGAATTTAATGTGATTTTATGGATTTATATCGATTTATGGAAATAAAATTCATTTTTTTTGTTATTTGTTAACAATTATTATTACTTAAACATTAATATTTATGTTAATATAGGTTTAGAATTCAAAAAATCATATGCATGTGACATCAAAGTCTAGAGGATAATAAGATTGATATCATAGTATTGTCAAGATATTATCAGTGCAATCTTGGAAACTAGTTGGGAAGGAACTCATAAGTTAAGCGTGTTGGGGGTGGAGTAGTGTGAAGATGGGTGACCAATCGGGAAGTATAATCACTAGAGCGGAGCTGTGAGAGACTTGAGATTACTATTAGAGATTAATCTGACAAATAATTCAAAGATTTGAAATAGAGAAAAAACATTTGAAAAAAAATTCCAAAAATATTTTCGAACCCTGGCCTGGCTCCCAGCCACGCGGCTTTTAGTCCCGGTTGCAGACTGAACCGGGACTAAACGTTGGAGCCTTTAGTCTCCGATTTGGCAGTCCCGGTTACCAACCGGGACTAAAAGCTCTTACCAACCAGAACTGTTGGGCTTTTTTCTACTAGTGTGATAGCTACACAAATGGCATGACAGTTGGTGTGGCCAGACTCTAACGACCAACAGACGGTCCGAGGTCCAAGGCCGATTTTAGACGGCCAGCCACGCGAAGAAGCTGCACTTGTAAGGATATAAAATTTCCACACAATATTTATGAACGAGCATAAAGTAGACCCAATGAACTGCGTCTTGTAAGTTGATTTTGCGGTGTATACCCTGCTAGCCGTGAGGGTCATATGATAGTTTGCCTGCCCATGTGTCAAGTCAACCCCCCCGTGTCGTTTGTCCCTCTCAATCACTCAATCTCGATAAAGATGCTCTCAGAAAACGTCGATTTACTTGAAGAGAGGGGAAGAAAATGATATACGACCCTGCTTGTATGATCCAGTTTGTGGACCCTTCCGGCGCTGTACAATGTCCCAAAACCCATCTCGATAATCAAAACTTTCTCCTAGTTTGCTACGTGCCCGACTCCGGACGCGGTCCACGAACAGGGTCGTTTTAGTGGAGGTCGTATAGGATTTATTTCCGAAGAGAGGCGTCCGATCAAATTGAACATTTATCTGATTGTAACCATTTCTAAAAAAAATCTCTATATATAGACATGTTTTACCGTAAGGTTTATATTCTCAATATATCTAAATACATATGGGAGAAAAAGATTAGAAAAACTTAGTATATCAATACGGTGCTGGATGCTGGCATGGCGGTCGAAACAAATAGTTCCGTCATTCCGTGTACATCAATGGCGCCACAGGCTGCCAGGCAACTGTATATGTCAGCATTCATTTCACAGATCCAAAATATATTTGGTCCAGCTGATCGGACCATAAAGTTTGTGTATTTAAACAGCACCATAGAGCTCAGTTCCTGCAGAACCCAACCTGCCAACCATTCGACAGCAGCAGTACATCACGGCAGGCACTGCCATGGCCGCTACCATCACAAACAACGGTTGCACCGCTCCCAACCAGTCCGGCCGCGACCACATCGTCCTGTTCCCATTCATGGCCAAGGGCCACACCCTCCCACTGCTCCACTTCGCCACCGCCCTCTCCGTGCGCTACCAAAAGAGCCTCCGCGTCACCATGGTCGTCACGCCGGCCAACGTGGCCTTCGCCAGCAGCCGCCTGCCGGCGTCGGTGCAGCTAGCCGTCCTGCCGTTCCCCTCCCTGCCGCCGCTGCCGCCCGGCGTCGAGTCCACCGACACCCTGCCGGACCCGTCCCTCTACCCGACGTTCCTCCGCGCCACGGCGCTCCTGCGGGAGCCCTTCGCCGAGCTCATGGCGTCGCTCCCGTCCCCGCCGCTCGTGCTCGTCTCCGACTTCTTCCTCGGGTTCACGCACCGCGTCGCGTCCGACGCCGGCGTCCGCCGCGTCGTCTTCCACGGCATGTCGTGCTTCTCCATGGCCATGAGCAAGTCGCTCGTCGTGAGCCCGCCGCCGCCCAGCGTGGAGCGCGGCGCCAGCTTCCACGTGGCCCGTATGCCGGAGCACGTGAGGATCACGACGGCGGATGTCCCCGACACGGTCGCCAAGTTCGCCGACCCCGATGACCCGGTGGTCCGGTTCATCATCGACCAGATCGGCGAGTCGGACGGGCGCAGCTGGGGCGTCCTGGTCAACAGCTTCGCCACGCTGGACGAGGACTACGTGGCGCCCCTGATGTCGTTCTACCAGCCGGACGCCCGCGCGTGGCTGGTCGGCCCGCTGTTTCTCGCCGCCGGTGAGCGCGAGGAGGAGCACGACCCCGAGGGCTGCCTCCCCTGGCTCGACGACAGGGCGGCGGAGTCGGTGATCTACGTGTCCTTCGGCACGCAGGCCCACGTCACCGACGAGCAGCTCGACGAGCTGGCGCACGGGCTGGTCCAGTCGGGGCAGCCGTTCCTCTGGGCCGTCCGGTCAGCTACGTGGTCGCCGCCGGTGAACGTGGAGCCCAACGGACGGATCATCCGCGGGTGGGTTCCACAGAGGAGCGTGCTGGCTCACCGTGGTGTGGGAGGGTTCGTGAGCCACTGCGGATGGAACTCGGTGATGGAGAGCCTCGCGGCGGGGAAGCCCGTGCTGGCGTGGCCGTTGATCGCCGAACAGCACCTGAACGCGTACCACGTCACGGAGATCATCGGCGCCGGTGTCAGGATAATGGACGCCAAGGACGTCGCCGGCGGCGTCATCGGGAGGGAGGAGGTGGAGCGGAAGGTGAGGAGGCTGCTGGACGCCGGCGAGGAAGGGCGGAAGATGCGGGAGAATGCCGGCCGGGCTCAGCTGGCGGCGAAGTCAGCGGTGAGCGACGGCGGCACGTCTCACGTGGCACTGATGAAGCTGGTGGAAGAGCTGCAGCGGAGCTACTGTGATGTCATCGTCGAGAAAAAAGATCACGGGGCCAACAGAATGATATGCACGGAAGCGCATACTTCGACAAAAGTCTAACTTCAGCTATAGTTATGTTGACGTTGGAGTATAATCTGCTCTCTGTTATGCATAGTTGTGTTTCTCAATTTCAATGTCTTCAGGTGACAGGAGGTAGCGTGTCAAATTCAGAGTTTGCCCTTGTCGTTTGATTGTGATATTTTGCTAATAACATTGTGGACGCTTAAGTGTACTTTCTCAGTATGAAATGAAAGATGTTTTAGATTTTTTTGATCCATGTGTATCTAGACAAATTTGGACCAAAACTAATCCAGATATGTGTGTGCCAAAAAAACAAAACTTCATACATTTTGATACGGAGGGGGTAATAATGGACTTCTCAACAAATCAAATGTGGTGGTGCTTCTGAAAAGAGATGATGCCAGAACAATCGCCCACAACTTCTCCAAGATATTCTCATAGATGATTGCTTTTCGCCTCGCCTCCTTTGCTGACGGAGCTTGTCTCGCCGGTCATCCCGCCTTCATAAAAAAACGGTGCATACACGACAACTTTCTTCACGTACAAGGCCCTGGTCAAGGCAATGCATAGAGAGAAAAACTGAGATTCTTCCTTAAATTTGATATTACAAAAGCCATCCACATTGTGATCTAGCCATACCTCCTGGAGCTCCATGAGAGGCTCGGATTTGGCGAGCGTTGGAGAAGTTGGATTTGCCTGCTACTCTCCTCCGCCTCCTCGAAGGTGTTGCTCAATGGCAAGTCGGGTCCTTCAATCTCGCATGCTAGAGGGTTGAGGTAGGACGACCCATTTCCCCCATGCATGTTATTCATCATCGCTATCAACCCTCTCCATCATCTTTTTCGCCTTGCCTTGGAGGATGGCATTCTTCAGCCTTTTCGTGCTAGGCCGGTCCGCTTCACCGTCTCCCTTTATGCCGATCATGCGGGGATTTTCGTTGGTACTGAAACTCATGGTATTCTGTCAGCTTCTTCAAGTTTTCGGGGATGCAACGGGACTGCGTACTACATGCAAAATACATAAGCATTCGGAATTAGTTGACATCTTCACCGCAAAGCGAGGATCATTTATGACACTGATGGCGAAGATGATGGGAGTGGATGTTTCTTCTTTGCTCCATAGCACATGCGTAAAAAATATGTGTTAGGTTGAGACGTCAAGAGTAGAGTGTATAGTATGGGAAGCTTATTTTCCCCACGAGGGTGACTCGAGGGTATTATCGAACTCTCGTGGAACTGTGTGTTGGATGGTTTATCTTCTTGTCCTTCTTCAAGCAACTGATGACCCACAAGTATAGGGGGTGTATCGCAGTACTTTCGATAAATAAGAGTGTCGAACTCAACGAGGAGCAGAAGGTGCTGACAAGCGGTTTTGATGAGGATTTCACTGTAAACACTAGCATACAAGTTTTCAGTAGTTTTTTATATGATAGATAAATAAAGTGCGAGTAAATAGAGCGCGGCAATTATAATTGCAGCGAGTGGCCCAATCCTTTTGAGAGCAAAGGACAAGCCGGTTTGTTTACTTATGATGACCAAACGTTCTTGAGAACACACGGGAATTCTGTCCAGTGCTTTCGCTTCATATAGATGATTAATCTTTAGTGTTTCGATAAGTGTCGTGTGGGTGAACCTATGCTAATGCACTGCCCTTCATAGGACTAATACATACTTATGATTATACCCCTTGCAAGCATCCGCAAATACAAGAAAGTAATTAAGATAAATCTAACCATAGCCTTAAACTCTGAGATCCTGCTATCCCTAATGCATCGAAATATCAACGGGGGTTTAGGTTTCTGTCACTCCGGCAACCCCACAATTAATAATCGAATACACAATGCATTCCCCTAGGCCCATAAAGGTGAAGTGTCATGTAGTCGACGTTCACATGACACCACTAGAAGAATGGCACCACAACTTAAATATCAAAACATTAAATATTACTCAACATAGTTCACTACTAACATCTAGACTTCTCCCATATCCTCAAGAACTTAACGAACTACTCACAACACATCATTTGGAACATGATCAGAGGTGATATGATGATGGATAACAATCTGAACATAAACCTTAATTCAACGGTTTCACTCAATAGCATCAATAACAAGAGTAATCAACACCGGGAGAGTTTCCCCTATCAAATACACAAGATTCAGCCCTAGATGTTACAGCGGGAACGGAGTGGACCGATGGAGATGACGATGTCGGCGATGGAGATGGTGGTGTTGATGATGGTGATGGAGTGCAGCTCGATGACGGTGACGATGGCGACGATTTCCCCCCTCCGGGAAGGGATTTCCCCGGCGGCTACGCAGCCTGCCGGAGAGCTTTTCTCTCCCTGTCTTCTCCGCCTCGTGGTGGCGGCGAAGAGGATTTCTGTCCACCGTATAGGTCTTAGGTTTTCGGGGGGATGAAGTACGCGAAGGGGCACGGCCAGAGGTGGGCCAGGGCGGCCCCACCTGGTGCTCGCGCGGCAAGGCCTCCTGCCGCGCCTGGGCATGGTGTGGGCCCCACCTCAGGCTCCCCTTTTGGCTCCCTCCGGCATCTGGCAAAATAGGAACTTCCAGATTCTTCGTTTGGTCTTCTGAGCTTTGCAAATATTGTATCTCGATGGTGCTTTTTCCAGCAGAATTCAGACTTCGGAGCTCCATCCTCCAATGATCATCAAACATGCAAAATAGATGAAATAACATAAGTATCATCTCCAAATACGAAATATATCAATGAATAACAGTAAATTATGATATAAAATAGTGATGCAAAATGTACGTATCAGCAACCTACAAAACAAATTGAATTGCATTATGCCCTCAACCTTACCAAGTGGTTGTCAAGCACAAGGTGTGTTAAATATGATATGATAATAATAATAAAAATGCAATGCAAGAAATAAATATGCAATGATGATGAAAATAATAAAAGATGATGTTTTTGTGTTTTGGTTGGTTTATGCAATGAATAAAAGTGTTTTTGTATTTTCGGATTTTTAAATGGCTGAAAATGAAAAGTGATGTAAATGCGTTGGAAAGTATTTCCTTATGATTAAAATGGACTGGGGTTCATGGTTTCACTAATGCACTCTCTATATAAGTTGTGGTGGACAACAGAACACTATAGTTGACATATTTTATTGTAACATGTTTATGTAAAGAAGATATTCATATGGGTATCACGTTCTAACATAGAAATGTTTTGGTTATTCATATCTCTCATACTCCACTATGATGGGAATTTAATCTATCAACCTAGTATTAAGAAATAAATCAGAGTATAGCCTTAAGTTCACATGAAGTTAAAATAAGAACATGCTAGATCTAGTCATGGAGAAGTGACAAGGTCACACCAAATCCCCGTTAGCATGGTATTTTCTTTATCCCTAGTGAGGTAGCAAAATAAGGTAAAACACCCAAGTGGATCACGAGATTTCAGTTGTCAACTTCCCGTTAGCCACCCCCATTACTCCAACTAACACACACATTCCCCTCACATGCTCTCATGAACATGCTTGATCAAACAAGTAAACAAGAACATGGTACATAATATGCATTTACTCATATAACTGAAACTTAAAACAATTGCAATCTCAAATATCAACTCATAAAAAGATCCATCACGAAGGTAATACAAATATGACCGTAATCATGTTAGGCATCTCATACGGTGCTCATACAATGGAGTTCAAGAGAGAAGAGATACAATAGCTACTTCCACAAAACAATAGTCCAGAAGTGGACTACTCCCTCTTTGTCATGGTGATGATGGTGGAGTCGTTGGAGAAGATGGAGACCACGCCGGCAGCGCCCCGCTAGAGTTTTCCCCCTCCAATCTGCAGCTATAGGTCATCTGTTTTATGGTTCTGTGTTTCTACGGTGCTCTCTTCCGAAAGCCATCGGGAAACTATTTTTATAGTCGTTTTTAGGTCAAGACGGATGCACGGATACGAAGATCGACGACATCGGAGCCATGAGGGGGGGGGGGGGGGACGGACACACACCACGCGGCCAGGGAATCTGGTCGCGTGGGCCACACTCGTTCTCTCCTCGGACTTCCTTTTTTGCTCTTCCTTGACTCATACGCTTCCTTCCTTCTAAATATTGGTCCCCGTAAAATATTAGGTCATTTGGACGTCGTTTGGATCCTGAAAGTTAAAAATACAGAAAACTAGGGTTTCTGGTTCAGCAGGGTTAATTCCAGAAAATTAGTAAAACTGTGAATTATTCCCATAAATCAATATAAACATAAATATAACCCATATATGATACAAATATGATAAAATAACAAGTACTAAAATACAAAGTTCATGTTGCATTGTACATGCATCAATCATCCCCGTGTACATATCTTGACCTCCCCTTGAATCACTCGAGGTTGAAGGCGGTTCATTTTCAGCCCTTGATCGACAAGTATGGGGCTAGATTGGCCGGTTGGTAGGTGAGGCATTTTCCGAGAGCCGGGAGGGTGCTTCTTTGTCGCGATGTGTTCACATCCCATCCATGGTGATCTATCACATGCGTGTCTTCATGCAGCCAAAGTGGATTATACGTAAGATCAAGAGGATTACGCGGATTTTTCTTTGGATCAAGTCGGACGCGGCTCCTGGTGCGAGGCCACACTCCTTGTTAAACTGGAGGTCGGTATGTAGGCCAAACGTTCTATGAGGTCTCGGCATTTTCGACTTGGAGAAATTCGGCCGAGCCATGCGGCTATGTTGGCCATGGTTATCCTTCGAGACCTTGGATTTTTTTTTTGAAAGTTCCAGCAAATGCTGGCTTCCGTTGATTAGCACAGGGAAAGGTACAGGGTGCACCCACGGGTGAACAAGTCAACAAAAAAAGGAAAAAAGAAAGAAAAGAAAATTTGGTCAGTCTAGAGAAACACAAGCGTTCAAGGGGGCTCCCAGAGCAGTTTTCTAAGGGCCTTTGCTCCCGCGAATGCCCATCCTTGGGCTTCCTCTTTGATCCATGCAGACAGCACGGCCGGCGTTGCGTTCTTGTGATTGAAGATCCTTTCGTTTCTCTCTCGCCAGATGCACCAGCATGTCAGCGCGAAGAGAGAACTGACGCCACGGCGCTTTGTTGACGTGGTGCTGTCCATGGCCCGTTGCCATGCGTCTAGGGTAGAGGATGCTCCTGTCACTTGCCTCAAGCCATCACAGCCCGTCCAGGTTGCGATTGCATCCCAGATCTTGGCGACGAAGGGGCACTCGAGGAACAAGTGTGTTGCTGTTTCCAGACTTCTAACGCAGAGAGGGCAGAAGTAGTCGTTGTTCCATCCGCGACGTAGCAGGCGATCAGCGCACCACAGCCTGTTCTGATGTAGGAGCCATGAGAAGAAACGGATCTTCGGTGGCATCCATGTTTCCCAAACCACGGTCATGAGAGGTGACGGTTGGCGCCCGGCAAACTGAACCTTGTATGCAGATTTTGCGGAGTAGTTGCCATCCGCTGTAAGCGTCCAGGTGATTGAGTCCGGAGTCCCTGCTGACAGTTGGGTGCCGGCGTGTCGGAGTAGCGCCCAGGCTTGGAGGAACTGCGCGAGTGCCGGCGGCGGCATGTCGACTCGGAGGTCATGAACCCATCTGAGATCCTCAAGAGCTTCCGCGACAGTTCGCGTTTTTCTCCTGGAGTTGAGGTGCAGCAGCGGGAACTGTTGACGAAGGGGGGAGTCGCCCAACCA
Source organism: Poa annua (assembly GCA_026929855.1). NCBI lineage: Eukaryota > Viridiplantae > Streptophyta > Magnoliopsida > Poales > Poaceae > Poa > Poa annua. The sequence continues at coordinate 94,020,134 of CM049437.1, forward strand.
GGAGTCCTCCCAGAAGCTGGCAGTGCGGCCATCACCGATGTGCACCCTAGTGGCGGCGGCGAAGAGCGCGCGGTCCGTCTCGTCGCACGGAAAGGGCATGCCAATCCATGGACGTTCCGGGGCGCGCCATTGGTACCACAGTCAGCGCAGGCGGAGCGCGCGGCTGAAGAGTTCGGCGTTGGCGAGCCCGAGGCCGCCATTTTCCTTTGGAGAGCATACCTTGGACCAGGCAATCTTTGATTTGCCACCTGCGACCTTATTCTCCTCGATGTCCCAGACAAAGCGTCGACAGATCTTGGCGAACTCCTTGTTGAATTTTTGCGGCAACTTGAGGGCTGTCATGGCGAAAACCGCCAGAGCGAAGAGAACTGATGCAGTCAGCGCTCGGCGTCCGCCCGCATTGATCCATCTTCCCTTCCACGACGCCAGCTTGCACTAGTAGAAAACGAACATTTCGTCCAGAGCATTAGTCCCGGCCGGGTTGGAGGCCGGTACTAATGTGGCATTAGTACCGGTCCCAACGGCTAGTTCGGCCAGGGGCATTAGTACCGGTCCGTGACGAACGATACCTTTAGTACCGGTTCGTGTCACGAACCGGTACTAAAGGTTTCGGCCATGTTTTGAATTATTATTTTAAAAATCCACATAAACTCATTTAATTAGGCGAAATTAGGTAGAAATCAAGAACACTTATAATCTTTTGGAATTGCCCATCAAATGTGTACTACTCTTTGTGAAAATTAGATGAGTTTCATTTTGCATCATATTTATTATACTTGGTTAAAAAAAAGTCATTTTTGGCACCTAAAAATGGAAAGTCATATTTATGAAAATAATTTGAAGAATCCCTTTGGCATTATTGTTTCCTATACCAATATGCACCTATTTGTGGAATATGAGATCTTTATCACAAACTATGTCGTGGAAATGACCATAACTTTTTTGAGTTGTTTATCATTTTATTTCATTTTTCGTAAAAACCATCAAAATGGTCAGCATAACTATTCATCGAAAGAGGTTAGATTTTCTAAAATTATCAATATTTCTGTGATATAACCACTATTTGTGCACCTTAAAATAATTTTTTCAAGAGATTCAGACCAAACTATCAAATAGTTGTAGTTTAAATTTGAATTACTTTCGAATAATCGACATAAACTTAATTAACTAGGCGAAATTAGGTAGAAATCAAGGAAAAACCTAATACTTGGGGATTATCCATCATATGTGTACTAGTTTGCATGAAAATTAAATGGGTGTCATTTTGCATCATATTTTTTGTACTTTGTTGACAAAAAAGTCATTTTTCGCACTTAAAAAATGGAAAATGATATTTATGAAAATAATTTCAAGAATCCCTTTAGCAAGATTGTTTCTTATACCAATATACACTTATTTGTGGAATATGAGATCTTTATGACAAACTATACCGTTGAAATGGCCATAACTTGATCATTTGACTTGAAACTTCTAAATGTTTATACATGATAGACCCTTTTGTGAAGACTTTTTTTTTGCAAATTTTGTCAAAAATCAAGTTTATAATTTTTTATGGCAACTAGTACACATATAAGGACCCCATGCCAAAGGAATTCCTTTTTTGAGTTGTTTATCACTTTATTTCATTTTTTCGTAATAACGATCAAAACGGTCGCGATGACTATTCAGAGAAAGAGGTAAGATTTTGTAGAATTATTAATATTTATGTGATATAACCAATAGTTTTGTACCTTAAAATGATTTTTTCAAAAGATTCATACCAAACTATCAAATAGTTGTAGTTCAAATTTGAATTACTTTCGAATAATCGACATAAACTCAGTTAACTAGGCGAAATTAGGTAGAAATCAAGGAAAAACCTAATACTTGGGGATTATCCATCATATGTTTACTAGTTTGCATGAAAATTAAATGGGTGCCATTTTGCATTATATTTTTTGTACTTTGTTTACAAAAAAGTCAATTTTTGCACTTAAAAAATGGAAAATGATATTTATGAAAATAATTTCAAGAATCCCTTTGGCATGATTGTTTCTTATACCAATATGCACTTATTTGTGGAATATGACATCTTTATGACAAACTATGCCGTGGAAATGACAATAACTTGATCATTTGGCTTGAAACTTCTAGATGTTAATAGATGATAGACCTTTTTGTGAAGATTTTTTTTGCACATTTTGTCAAAAATCAAGTTTATCATTTTTCATGGCAACTAGTACACATATAAGAACCCCATGCCAAAAGAATTCTTTTTTGAGGTGTTTATCACTTTATTTCATTTTGTGTAAGAACGATCAAAACGGTCGCGATGACTATTCAGAGAAAGAGGTAAGATTTTCTAGAATTATCAATATTTATGTGATATAAACAATAGTTTTGTACCTTAAAATGATTTTTTCAAAAGATTCAGACTAAACTATCAAATAGTTGTAATTCAAATTTGAATTACTTTCTAATAATCGACATAAACTCAGTTAACTAGGCGAAATTACGTAGAAATCAAGGAAAAACATAATACTCTGGGAATATCCATCATATGTGTACTAGTTTCCATGAAAATTAAATGGGTGGCATCTTGCATCATATTTTTTATAATTTGTTCACAAAAAAGTCATTTTTGCACTTAAAAAATGGAAAACGGTATTTATGAAAATAATTTCAAGAATCCCTTTGGCATGATTGTTTCTTATACCAATATGCACTTATTTGTGGAATATGAGATTTTTATGACAAACTATGCCGTGGAAATGACCATAACTTGTTCATTTGGCTTGAAACTTCTAGATGTTTATAGATGATAGACCTTTTTGTGAAGGCTTTTTTTGCAAATGTTGTCATAAATCAAGTTTATCATTTTTCATGGCAACTAGTACACATATAAGGACCCCATGCCAAAGGATTTCCTTTTTTGAGGTGTTTATCACTTTATTTCATTTTTTCGTAAGAACGATCAAAACGGTCGCGATGACTATTCAGAGAAAGAGGTAAGATTTTCTAGAATTATCAATTTTTCTGTGATATAAGCAATAGTTGTGTACCTTAAAATGATTTTTTCAAAAGATTCAGACCAAACTGTCAAATAGTTGTAGTTCAAATTTGAATTACTTTTGAATAATCACCATGGCTATCGATGTTCATAGCAACTAGTACACATATAAGGACCCATGCCAAAAGATATCCTTTTTTTAGGTGTTTATCGTTTTATTTCATTTTTCGTAAAAACAATCAAAATGGTCACCATGGCTATCGATGTTTCTGTAATGCAAAATATGATTTGGATGTCATATTTGGATTACTCTAATTTTTTTGATCAATTTAGACATTTTATTTTTTAAATTCCGATTTAATGATTTAAAGATACAAAATATTCCATACAAAATGAAAAAGGTAAAAATAAAGTAAAATTTATTTTATCATTATTTATTTCAATATTATTATTATAATAATCATTGTTGTTTATTCAACTAAATTTTTATATGTCAAGCAATGAAAAAGTGTAACATCATAACCTAGTGGTTAATATGATTGATAAGATAGTAATATTAGTAAGTTCTCAGTTCTCTCTTAATATCTAACTTGAAAAGAATCTAAATGTTAAGCGTGCTGGGGTTGGAACAGTTTGAGGATGGGTGACCGAATGGGAAGTTTGACTAGATTAAATAGTTTGACTTGAGACTAAGTGTGTAGTTAGTGATGAAGTGGATGGGTTAGTGGGTAGTTAAGTGTGTGGCTAAGTGAGTAATTTCGAAAAAAAAATTAAATTTTTTTTTTCAGAAAAATAAAAAAAATAAAAAATATTTGAAAAACCTTTAGTACCGGTCGAAATCTGCCCCCGCGCCCCACGTGGAGGCCTTTCAGTACCGGTTGCAAAACCGGTAGTATTGCCCCTTACCATCCGGTACTATAGATGTGTTTTCCACTAGTGTTGGTCCGCCCGCATTGATCCACCTTCCCTTCCACGAGACCTTGGATTGGGTCTACGCTTCCTTATTCGGCCGCTGAGATGGAGCTGTTCAGAGCCTGAACTGGGGTATCTCTAGACGATGGGCACAAGACAGATGGCAAGACATATGGCTGTCGGGAGGAGCGCTTAAGCTGCAATACCCAGCTCTTTACTCCATCACAACAAGAAAATTCAGATCGGTGCACAAAGAGATGTCGGGTGTGAATTGGATGAAGGCTCGCTTCCACCTTCCAATTATCGAGCAGCTCTCCCAATTCGCCAAGCTATGGACAGTGCTAAAGGAAGTAGAGCAATTGCCGCGGCTAGACGCGATCTCATGGTGATGGACCGACTTGAGCATATATTCTAGTGTCTCCGCCTACATATGGCAGTTCTCAGGGACCTTTCCACCTTGTGCTCCAAAGTCTGACGTGCTCTTGCGGAACCTAAATGCCAATTCTTTGTGTGGCTTGTGATCCACGACAAAACTATTACGCAGACAACTTGGCGATTTGAGGATTGCCACACACCCAAATATGTAGGCAATGCAACATCCACTCCGAGATTGTTCATCACCTATTCTTCGATTGTAGCTTCTTGAAGGCCGTCCGTGACAAGATATTTGCTTGGTCCGATTTGGGGCCCGCCCCACCGCCACTTGGCAAGCACATCAACGATTGGTGACCGGTCTTTCGAAGAACAAGCGCCTAGCGCCAAGTGGCACCTTCATTTACACCATGTGGTGGACATGGCAAGAAAGAAACAGGAGAACCTTAGGAATGTGGCTGTTTTACCGGATGTGGTATCCCTTTTAGTCAAGGAGGAGATCGAACAATGCTCTTATGCCCACACAATCGATCCGGGTGACCTTGATTATTTAGGATAGTTTGTTTTCCTGTTTAAAAAAGATCATGTAGGTACTGCATGGACATATACCTCTATTCTATCTAATCGGATGGCAGATCGACTTTCTTAAACCAAAAAAAAATTAGGATCAGATTTTTTAAATTGAATAAAAAGATGTTTCTTTATCTTTAAGTTGACTCATATTGTATTACTTCTAAGTTGATGATGAAATTGTAACTTCACTTTACTGAAATGTACACCTCCGGTGGATTTTCACCTAGCTGCACTTTCGTAGAAAAGTGCGAGTCGTTGCACTCTTACGAAATCGAGTAAGACAATCAGAGACTTACAAGAAAGTTTAATTAAACAGCCATGCATATCCCAAATAAAACTTCAAAACAGCAAACATTATATACACCGGACAAGGCTTCCTCTCCCCCTCATCACCCTGTCCCAGTTTAATATTTATGAAGAAGACAGGACAAGGTCAGCAAAATAAACACATTGTACGCACCAATTTTAGTGGACCTAATTAGAGAGTTCCATGCACGAACCAGCTCAGCTGAAGCTTGTTTAAGCAAGGCGGCAAGCGCAAGGCGCCTGACGAATAAGGCATTCATACCAGCGGCAACTGTGCATTCAGTGTTATAAAAACGCGTTAATTTCCATGATTTTCAAACTGTCAGCCATGAGGAGACAGTTATCTTCTGTTTTGATAGTACATGTATGTCCGGAACTCCGAAATTTGCAAAGTGCAAAGTAATTAAGTTGTTGGCTCACTCTCACTCAGAGGAGCTTTCCTTCGGAATGATAGTGCGCGTACCTGTGAGGTCTGGAGCGTGTGCCGTAGGTGCCGGTTCAATTCAGTAGTGAGAAATGAGATCCTCGCAAAAGGCAGTAGGTTCTGGCGATTCTCTTGCGAAACTACTTATTTCCTGAAGCTGATAATGCAATAGACTATTGGCTTCTTCATAGATTATCAAATCGGTGCATCCATTTGGACTAGCGTGTAATATATAGATTTGATCGAAAATATCTCATTGCTTTTGCAAATTTTATCAGAACACGTAATGTCCACACATCAACACCACCGTATTAAGATGCACTATTCCTTAATTGTACTAAAAAGATGCACTACTAATACAGTACATTCTAAGCCAATAAACGATTAAATCACGGTGACGTTTGGGGTGAGAGATCACAACCACCTCTTTATTTCGTGATAAATTTGGACCTCATGATATTGTGTACTACTGAAGTATGGCTTCTATACGATTGTCGTTGTCGACCTTTCCATCGCAAAGAGAGTGTGATGGCGTACGTGAGGTCAGAACTGTGTGTGCCGGTTCAGTTCGATTTATAAAGAATGTGATTCTTTCAAAAGGTAGGTTCTAGAAGATCCTCAATCGAGCGAAAGTATTTCTGTTCTGAAGCTACTGGTGCAATAGTCCAATAGACCACTATCTTCTTCCGAGGTGATTGGTACTCAAAGGCATTGGACATGCACGATCAACGTTGTATGCGCAGTGACTAGGGCATGCACGATGTACTGACGAGGTAAAGAGGACAAGTAATTGGTCTTACTGCAGGCTGCAGCTTGTTGATTCTATAAATTAAACGGAAGAAAAGAAAGTTACGCACTGATTTAGTTCAGTTATACACTTATACTCCTGAAATATATGGTGGTGCAGGGTGCACCGAGGTAGGCAGAAAGCAACTCCTGTTTTTTTTTTTTGTGAGAAGAAGCAGACTGGATCGGCTCCTCTATGACGCTTAATAGCGTCCACGAACCTGCTGACGCACCTGATGTATTTCTTAGTGGCTCGCATCAAATGCGGCCCATTGGACGATCACCTTTGTTTCTTTTTCTACATTGTTTCTTGTTTTTTGCTTTCTTTTTTGTTTCTATTTCAATTTTTGTTTGTGTTTCTTCTTATTTTTTATTTTCATATTATGATTTTCTGAAGACAACTAGACATAATTTTTTTATAGGTTTACAAAAAATGTGCACAAGGAATGCTAATAAATTTGCTTTCTTACGAAATATATTTCCGTAGTTGAGAATTCCACGAGATCTAAAAAGTTGTTCTTATAGTAAAGCAAATATTTGCGTGTTCTTTAAATGTTTATAAGAGATAAAATGATCCCACAGTTCAAAAAATTTGGTCACGGTTTGAAAATTGTTCATGTCAAAGATAAAAATGCGACGATTACAAAATATATTTTCCAAGATGTTCAAAATATATTCACCCGTTAGATTAAAAAATATAAAATTCTTAAAATAGATAACAAAAGAATAAACAAAAAATAAAACATGAAAATAAAATAGCAATGGGAAAAACTAAAAACCTAAGGCAAAAATGAAAAACGGCAACCTAACTAGGCCACCCAGTATGCTCCCACACATTATCGTCAAGCCGCTAATGGAGGCCTTGAGCGTCAAATAAGATTGCCGACTCAAAGCTCTATTAGTTGGATTAGTGGACTCGGATGACTGTGGCCTGAGTGCCCGCCTCATATCCACCCTCTCGCGGCTCCAGAGATCTGGTTGTCCTGCTTTATTTTATTTCATATTTACGTGTTTATAAAATTCTGACCAAAATCTGAATTTGGCCAATGATGTATCCTATAAACGTGTAAAAAATTCAATGTCAAATACTTTGTTCTGACCTAAAAAATGACAAAGTGTGGATCGAAGTATGCATAGTTTCAGATCTCAAAATTTATCAGTATTTGTCAATTTTCTTGTAACTCATAATATAAATTATTTAAAATTTATATTCTACACGTTTGTGGGATGGTACATTGTCACATCCCAAATTTTGGAACCAAGAAAAACTTATTTTTACCAGACCCAAAATTCAGAACCAACAAAAACTTTTTGAAATGTTTCATTGATGATTGTGTTTCCCTTCCCATTGCTATGTTTGAACTTGGGTGACTTGTTGTTTAAGTGGTTTAACTAGTAAATATAAGACCCAACCAAGGTGAAAATATATTCAACTCTGGTGATCATGTTATGACAAGAAAATATTCTATATATATCTTTTCCATTCTTATTTTGGCCAACTCCTTTTCAGTGATATTTTGATTTATCAACAACCAAAACTAATATCCAGTATTTGAGAAAGTAAAAGCATTTCCAAAACTATGTGCTCCCAAGGATATGGGGATCTATATGCTACCTCCTACCTATTTCTCAACCCTGATATTTTTCAGGTGTATACCACTCCCACTTCATAAAACTCTTATTTTCACTCTATTTGAACTTAACACTGGTGGGAATTATATTATCCCACAAATTTCCTTTCTCAGATCTTTTGAAAACTATTGAGTTATAAGTGGAGATAGTTTTAAACATCATCTTGTCATAACTAAGTGTGATCATTTTTTTTAGAAAGTATTGTTAATTATTTGAATGGTGATATGATTAATTCTATGGTTTGAATGGTGTGGCCTTGATTGTGATGTTGATCATATTGTGTTTGTTGCTTGTGTGGACAATTCCTTATTTGTACCTAAGGGTAACATCCCCTTGATATCAAATTTGATATGTGACTTAACTTGAAAACAAACTCCTCAAATTAATCAACAAATAGGAATTTAGATCATGAGCTAAAGAAATGATTTAAATAAATTAGATTCCCTGTTCAACTCTCTATTTTCTTCAAAACAAATACCTTATTATGAAAATAAAATATAATTGAAGTTAAAATATTTGTCAAGGAAGTTCCAAGAGTTCAAAATAATATTTGAACTTGCTTAAAAATTTCTAAAAGATTATAAAAGTGTATTTGAGAAAAATGCTATAATTAAAACTCTATGAACAAAAGTTGTTCAAAACATTTTATTTTGCAACACCAATTTTGGTGGAGCTTCTACATGTATATGGGAGGCTACATGGATAATTTCATAATTTTTGAAGTAGTTTAAAGGCCTCAATTAAAATCCCTAAAACCTACTGGTTTTAAAAAGGAAATAAAAGAAGCAGAAAAGGACCTAGAGGTAAATGGGAAAAGAAGTCCAGGGGGCTCTCTGCAAAGTCATCATCCTCTTCCTGTAGCTCCAGTGGCCGCACGGCACGCCGCCGTGTTCTTCGCTGCCGCGTCGCACCGCCAGACCCCCCCCCCCTCGCTGTGCTCTTGCTGACCGGACCCCCCCTCTGCCCCTCACTCCTCTGCCCCCTCTAGACCCAGCATCGGCGCCGCGCTTCCCTGTCACACGCGCCCGTGCCGCCGCCGACATGTCCGAAGACACCCCGGCGACGTGCGTCGCCGCCCGGACCCCCTACCTCCTCTCCTCTCCCCTGCCGCTCGAGGGCGAGCATAAAACCCCCCCCGAGACACTCCTCTCCTCCTCGGGCTTCCTCCCCCTCTCCTCTTTCCCTCCCCTTTTCTTCCTCCGAGCCCGAGACGGAGCCGAGCGGGGCATCGCACCTCGCCGGCGATAGGAGCCACCCCGAGCCAAATGGAGACCACCCCCAGCTCCGCCACGACCTCCTCTCCCTCCCCGTAGAAGCAATCGACCCGGGAGGCCGTGAGTCGCCGCCGCGCCGCGTTTCCTTCCGCTCCGGCCGCCGCCTTTCCATGAAGTTTGCGACCGACTCCGTCCACCATTCCCCGCCATTTCTGCACCCCCGTGCTCCCCTTCCTCTGTTCTAACTCCGGGACATCGCAATTTTATTTTAGGGTCACCGGAGCGCCGTCGCCGTCCTCGCCTGCTCACTGCCCGAAGCTCCAGCTCGTCCCTGCGTGTTGTCGAGGAAGAAGACGACCCCCGTACCGCTTCGCTCGTGCGTGGGCCGCTGGCTGGGCCACCTCCCGCGTCGCACGGCCAGGTCTGGGCCAGATCCGGCCCAACCTCATTTTTTTTTTCCGGTAAATGCATTATGTGATTTCATTTCTGTTAAAAATTGCAGTGTAGCTTTAAATCTTTTGTGGTAAATCTAAGATAGATATTGGAGTGCTTCAAATTTTGTAGTATTCCTGTGTGTTTTCTTAAACATGCCACACTGGTTGTTTGCAAAAATATGACTTTAAGTGCTGTCTAGATTCAATCTTGTAAAAAGTATCCTTTTTACTAAATAGTTAATATCTAGAGTTTTATAGGTCCAAATATTGCAAACCAAAATTCTATGGAAAGCCTGAAGTGATACCTTTCTAGATATGTAAGCCTTGCATGCAAATGAAACCTAAAACAGAAGTTCTATCCATTCTTGTAAACACACCAGTGGCACTTTGGTGATTTTTGTAGATTTTTAGGAGATGAATTTTGGACTGAATCCAATTGGTTTGTCTTCTATATGTATAGGAGAACATATAAATAGCTTGGTTTGAATTTAGGAGTCATTGATTGACTGTGGTGATAATTAGAAGGTTTAGGTCTTTTCTGGCCTTTTTTCTGTAAATACTAAAAATGACAGAAATATGGTTAAGTTTGTAAATTCAATATCTTGATATTTATAACTCCAAATAAATCAAATTAAAATGTTCTGGAATGTTTATGAAATTATCTAACCAACCCAATTGGTTTCACCTCATTTAGATAAATAATAAAAATGTATTATTCAAAATGCCATAAAGGGTTTAAATTCTAAACTTGTTTGTTTCTGATACTCTGATATTCCAAAAATCCCCAAACCAATTTTATCAGCTTAGTACTGCCATGTAGTAGCTACCCTAATTTTGGTAGAATTAATTAAGCAAGTTTGGTTGTGGACCTTAAGCTAAACCCTTCTGGACGAAAACAAAGAAATATGTTTACTAGTTAACCCAAACGAGTTAGGACCAATTTTGTTAGCTCACATATAGCCATGGTCACATGCCCCTAAAAGGGTTTAATTTTAGGATCGACAGAACATCTGTGGAAGCCAAAACTTACTTATTTAGTTGCTGGTTTCAAAACCTTGTGTAGGGAGTTTCGTAACTCCAATTAATCCAAATCAAATTGTGTTGTCTTCTACACATCAGTAGCTTTCTGTAGAAATTTAGTTTGTATTTTTGTGATCAACAGAACATTTTAGATGTAATATTTAACAAAGGTGTTGTTTTCTGCCTCTAATAAAAAGAAAGGAATTAAGTGCCTTATTATAAGGATGTTGTCTGTGTTTATTGATGAATGTTTTGGTACTGTTGCTTGCATGTTATTGTTGTTTGTCAAGTTATAATGTGTTAGTACTGTTAGTGGTTAGGATTAAACTCATTTAGAGCTAAGCATGTGTTGCTAAGTAATGTTGAGAACTTTAACCATTGTTAAATGAGGCATGGGTTGTTGGTAATTTTTATAAGAGGAATAAACACTTCAACTAAAACTCTAAGCTACTGGTTGGTTTCGTTTGTTAATAATTCTTAGACTTCCAAATTGAAACTAATCCCTAAAAGATGCCCAATCACTCCCTAACCATGTTTGTAATAAAATAAATAGTGTTATGAGTTGTCAAGCATGTTTGCTAAATACTAATCTTGCACCATGCTTGCGGCTTGTTAGTTGCTTTATATCAACACCTAGCTTGGTAAAGAGTTTTAACCTGCAGCTAATATTAATGCCTTAACTTTTTCTTAAGTATTTCCTATTTAGGGAAAATGGTTGTTAAGTACCTTTAGTAGAAGATGTCTTGGTGCCCTATGTTTTTAGCATGTGTATAGTGTTATACTCCTATGAGTATCATGCCCTAGTAAAATATAGGTTTAGTTCGTTGCTTGATTAAACTAGTACTATGTTTGTGGCTTGAGTGATTAGTTTGATACTTGTGGTTTGTTCCTTGTTTGTATGCCACTTGTGGTTTGGTTGCTTATTGCGTGTTGTTTTATTTTCATGTTGCGACGCTAGTTATAAACGCTACCGGAGTGGTATTTGGAAAGGATTTATCAAAGGAGGATGGGAATTATTTCTTGATCAGTGAGGAGAAGTCCAAGAACATTATGCTGGAATCAGGCAAGCTATCCTCTGAGCTTGCATCTACATACCTCTATTTGGTTCACATGTTTTACTTATAAGGAGCATATATTATTTATGTGGTGGTTGCCACTAAAGCTATGAGTTTGAAAATCCCTTTTGTTTCCAAAATAAAAGTATCTTATTTTGACACCCTATATGGGGATACTAGATGGAGATTATTTTTCAAACTATATGATGGGAAAAGTTTCGTTTAATCAAAACCCCTTTTTGAAAACCCTGTGTGGTTATGAAGCACCGAGAGGTTGGTGTTGGAATGGAGAAAAGGAGAATGGTGGTTTTGATAAAACGCACATTGTGTCCTAGTACTCAGTCAAGCAACCGATAATCTGTGCGACCACATTTACCCACATATGGGAAAGGGTCTGGTCATATAGTTTGCTCTTATTAGTATGGGACACTGCATCAACGGAGATGACTCTGTTATGCATGAGGGATGGTTGGTTGGAAACCTACCCCTGACCTGGGTCCTCGCTCAAACTCTCTGAGTAGATAAGGAGGAGGATAGAAGGATGTCCCCTATACACCGCCAGATAAAACCTATGAGTCCTCACACTTAGAATCCGACGGGCTGGGTTAAGTGTCGATGGAAAGTATCATAGAGACAGGATCCTATACTAGCATGAGCAAAGGACAGACTAGGATCGGTGACTCAACTTCGCATACCCCTGGTATGGCGAGACGTGGCAGACACGATGAGTTATCGGATGGGTGTGGGAAAAGCGTGCTACCTCTGCAGAGGGTTCAAACTATTCGAATAGCCGAGTCCTCGGATATGGACAGTTGAAGGCCCTACTTCGACCATGTGCAAGTTTTGGAAAAGATTTGAGTTTTAAAAAGAAAATGAAGTGGAGAATGTTCCATACACCTATACCAACGGATCGGTATGAGGTTGTTGGAGAATATGTATCATGACGGTTTATGGTCAGGAAAAGGAGGAGTTTTGGAGAAACAGATAAAATGGTGATTTTTCGATAAAATGTTTATTAAAGAGACTTCTTATTTTTTTTAACAAAGATGCCCCTTTTGGGAAAAAGTTTTAAAGAGACTCCTTACAAAGGCAGATTTATGGGAAAAGTTCTGAAGACCTTCTTTCCTTTTTCAATAAAGATATAGAGTTTTCAAAGCAAACAAAGTTTTATTTAAACGAATAAAAGAATAGCGCATGCTCATGTTGGGGTAGTTTGCGAGTACGTAAAAGTACTCATGGCTGTGTCCCTGGATATTCCCATGTCCAGAGTTCAAGAAGAAGCAAGATGAAGACCGAGAGACCGATGACGTTTGTGCGAACTAGGCCGTCTTCCCAGTCAGCTGCCTGTAGGTGTCTTGGCAAATGACTCGGGCCCCACGTTGATTGATGTTTTCCGCTGCAATCACTTATTAAAGATTATGGCTACAATCAAGTAAGTAATTCATTCGGTAATTATGGATGTTCTTTTGATACCAGTTCGATTGTGCTCAGCGACAGACTGATCACGGGATCGCTGATGTTGTAGGCACAAGGGTATTTCGGACAGCTAGTCCGGGGTCCCCACAGACCTGGTATCAGAGCCATCCTGACTGTAACAGACCTTAGTTAGCATGGGCGTTAGTTAGGAAAGAAATATTTTGTTAAAAATACATTGTTACCAAAAATATATTTTTATCTATGGAAGTCCAAAAATAACTTCCACTCCTCTCACCTTCTCAAATATTTCAAAGTCTTACCCCTCTATTTTAAGATTTTTCATGGATTCTTCTGTTATCTCTTACCTGTTCAAAATACTTGACGATGCACCCAAGTGAGACCTAATTAGCTAGCACCTACGAGAAGAAGCTTCCCTTGCAAGTACTCAACATTCCACGTCGAGGTGATGGACCCGCCAGTACCCATGTTATCGATATCAACAAAGCAAGAGACCTCCGAAGACCTCAACTCAATATCAACAATTCCACCCAGTCACTCCTTCGATAAATTTCGCCAGCTGAAGACGAAGGCGACAAAGAGAAGACTTCACCAACCATATCAACCAAGGCCCATAGGAAAAGCATGATAGGACCCTCGGTTGTAATACCCGATTACCACGAGTAGTACATCCTGCGGTACTAGAAGTACCTTGTGTGCCTTTGCTTATGTGCACTGTGTTTCTCTGTTGTTTGTTTGAGACTTCTCTGTTAGTGTGTCGATTTTCTTGTGCGTTCACAATCACGTCTTAATGGCAACATAAAGTAAACCAAAGTTCTCTTTTATAAAAATTCCTTTTCGTCCGTTGCACCTTGTTGCAGATGTAAAGCCTCTTAGGAAAATATTTTTTCTGGAAAGTTCTTCTTATCTCAACCGTCTCCCGATAAGAACTGACCGTTTCGCAAGCTACAAAAGACCCCCAATCTTTAACCAATAACCTGCGATTTTTGCAACCTAACCGGAAAATCAGATAATGGCCTTCGAGCACCATCTGGAGCAAGTGCGTCAAGATCTCGAAGAGGAACTGCTAGGAAGATTCAAGCTCAGAGACCGCAAGAAGAAGGAACTGCGACAAAAAGATTAAAAAGAGATTTCTTAAATTGGTAACAAGTAATTAATATACCGGACTATCCTTGAGTATTCGGAAACTCATACATCAGAAGCTGTTATTATTAATCTCTCTAAAAATAGTGTGATATTCCAATGTTCGTGTTGTATACAAGTAGTTTGGTAACAAACCTCATGAACTTGTTAACAAATCACTTTTATATGCTCAAACACTTGAGTGTCATACCCAAACTAAATAGAACGCCAGATAATCCAGCACATCTCAGCCTCTGGAATATGAAAAGTAGTTTGATGACAAGACTAGCTACCTTGTTAACAAATTCTTTTTGTATGACTAAGGCAATTCGATGTCATAAAAGACAACCACATTCTTATACAGCTAACCAATAGAAGGCTTTGCTAGGACTAAGTGGATTCCTTCACCACAGGGGTGAGATAAATGATGTTCAAACCCAAATAATGGACAATGAAAATTCTCTTAAATCAAGTGTATAACTTAGGGAACATGCAAGATCCAAATAAGAAAGTCACATGGAGATTTATGGTGTTTTCCCAAGGATATGATTTCTAAAACAAGAACAGAAAAAGTTACCATTTGAGAAAAACAACGGGTGTGAAGGTTCTTCACTAACTTTTTCTAAAAAGTCCGTTAACCCGCAACATTTGAACAATCATCGATCCACTCCCCAAACCACCTACCTCAAGACACTCGAATTGACCGTTAGACTCCTCTGGAAACTCGATACCCTAGATTGGACCTCTTGCAGTTCTTACCGAAGCTTCACGAAGATCAATAACCAATGAAGTCAACAATGAAGTCCCTCCCTTATTCAGCTGAAGAAGGACAAATATGAAGACAAATGTCGACAAGCTACTCCAGGAGAAGGCTGCTTCCAAGTCAACTCCAGCTGCGACTTTCCACAAGACCGGTTCAAGACCCCTTTTTAAGGGGGGAAGACCTGCAATAGGTACACCAGAACGTGGTAAGGAGATCCGTGCGCCTTGGCCCTGTAAAAACCGGAAACATCCGACCAAGACTATCCATACAAGTCAACCGTCAAGATAACCCCATCATAAAGGATCTGAACTCAGCACATAAGTTTATCAACATAGAAAGCCTCGCAACATAAATTTGTCAAGATCTCACGTGGTGACCTTACTAAAGAAGCCACAACCTCGGAAGCATAACCAGCCTAAAACTCAGGCCCTCGTACTCCCCTATTACCCCACCTTGCAAATCTCGGGACGAGATTTATTTTAAGGGGGGAAGGATCTGTCACATCCCAAATTTTGGAACCAAGAAAAACTTATTTTTACCAGACCCAAAATTCAGAACCAACAAAAACTTTTTGAAATGTTTCATTGATGATTGTGTTTCCCTTCCCATTGCTATGTTTGAACTTGGGTGACTTGTTGTTTAAGTGGTTTGACTAGTAAATATAAGACCCAACCAAGGTGAAAATATATTCAACTCTGGTGATCATGTTATGACAAGAAAATATTCTATATATATCTTTTCCATTCTTATTTTGGCCAACTCCTTTTCAGTGATATTTTGATTTATCAACAACCAAAACTAATATCCAGTATTTGAGAAAGTAAAAGCATTTCCAAAACTATGTGCTCCCAAGGATATGGGGATCTATATGCTACCTCCTACCTATTTCTCAACCCTGATATTTTTCAGGTGTATACCACTCCCACTTCATAAAACTCTTATTTTCACTCTATTTGAACTTAACACTGGTGGGAATTATATTATCCCACAAATTTCCTTTCTCAGATCTTTTGAAAACTATTGAGTTATAAGTGGAGATAGTTTTAAACATCATCTTGTCATAACTAAGTGTGATCATTTTTTTAGAAAGTATTGTTAATTATTTGAATGGTGATATGATTAATTCTATGGTTTGAATGGTGTGGCCTTGATTGTGATGTTGATCATATTGTGTTTGTTGCTTGTGTGGACAATTCCTTATTTGTACCTAAGGGTAACATCCCCTTGATATCAAATTTGATATGTGACTTAACTTGAAAACAAACTCCTCAAATTAATCAACAAATAGGAATTTAGATCATGAGCTAAAGAAATGATTTAAATAAATTAGATTCCCTGTTCAACTCTCTATTTTCTTCAAAACAAATACCTTATTATGAAAATAAAATATAATTGAAGTTAAAATATTTGTCAAGGAAGTTCCAAGAGTTCAAAATAATATTTGAACTTGCTTAAAAATTTCTAAAAGATTATAAAAGTGTATTTGCGAAAAATGCTATAATTAAAACTCTATGAACAAAAGTTGTTCAAAACATTTTATTTTGCAACACCAATTTTGGTGGAGCTTCTACATGTATATGGGAGGCTACATGGATAATTTCATAATTTTTGAAGTAGTTTAAAGGCCTCAATTAAAATCCCTAAAACCTACTGGTTTTAAAAAGGAAATAAAAGAAGCAGAAAAGGACCTAGAGGTAAATGGGAAAAGAAGTCCAGGGGGCTCTCTGCAAAGTCATCATCCTCTTCCTGTAGCTCCAGTGGCCGCACGGCACGCCGCCGTGTTCTTCGCTGCCGCGTCGCACCGCCAGACCCCCCCCCCCCCCTCGCTGTGCTCTTGCTGACCGGACCCCCCCTCTGCCCCTCACTCCTCTGCCCCCTCTAGACCCAGCATCGGCGCCGCGCTTCCCTGTCACACGCGCCCGTGCCGCCGCCGACATGTCCGAAGACACCCCGGCGACGTGCGTCGCCGCCCGGACCCCCTACCTCCTCTCCTCTCCCCTGCCGCTCGAGGGCGAGCATAAACCCCCCCCCCCCCGAGACACTCCTCTCCTCCTCGGGCTTCCTCCCCCTCTCCTCTTTCCCTCCCCTTTTCTTCCTCCGAGCCCGAGACGGAGCCGAGCGGGGCATCGCACCTCGCCGGCGATAGGAGCCACCCCGAGCCAAATGGAGACCACCCCCAGCTCCGCCACGACCTCCTCTCCCTCCCCGTAGAAGCAATCGACCCGGGAGGCCGTGAGTCGCCGCCGCGCCGCGTTTCCTTCCGCTCCGGCCGCCGCCTTTCCATGAAGTTTGCGACCGACTCCGTCCACCATTCCCCGCCATTTCTGCACCCCCGTGCTCCCCTTCCTCTGTTCTAACTCCGGGACATCGCAATTTTATTTTAGGGTCACCGGAGCGCCGTCGCCGTCCTCGCCTGCTCACTGCCCGAAGCTCCAGCTCGTCCCTGCGTGTTGTCGAGGAAGAAGACGACCCCCGTACCGCTTCGCTCGTGCGTGGGCCGCTGGCTGGGCCACCTCCCGCGTCGCACGGCCAGGTCTGGGCCAGATCCGGCCCAACCTCATTTTTTTTTTCCGGTAAATGCATTATGTGATTTCATTTCTGTTAAAAATTGCAGTGTAGCTTTAAATCTTTTGTGGTAAATCTAAGATAGATATTGGAGTGCTTCAAATTTTGTAGTATTCCTGTGTGTTTTCTTAAACATGCCACACTGGTTGTTTGCAAAAATATGACTTTAAGTGCTGTCTAGATTCAATCTTGTAAAAAGTATCCTTTTTACTAAATAGTTAATATCTAGAGTTTTATAGGTCCAAATATTGCAAACCAAAATTCTATGGAAAGCCTGAAGTGATACCTTTCTAGATATGTAAGCCTTGCATGCAAATGAAACCTAAAACAGAAGTTCTATCCATTCTTGTAAACACACCAGTGGCACTTTGGTGATTTTTGTAGATTTTTAGGAGATGAATTTTGGACTGAATCCAATTGGTTTGTCTTCTATATGTATAGGAGAACATATAAATAGCTTGGTTTGAATTTAGGAGTCATTGATTGACTGTGGTGATAATTAGAAGGTTTAGGTCTTTTCTGGCCTTTTTTCTGTAAATACTAAAAATGACAGAAATATGGTTAAGTTTGTAAATTCAATATCTTGATATTTATAACTCCAAATAAATCAAATTAAAATGTTCTGGAATGTTTATGAAATTATCTAACCAACCCAATTGGTTTCACCTCATTTAGATAAATAATAAAAATGTATTATTCAAAATGCCATAAAGGGTTTAAATTCTAAACTTGTTTGTTTCTGATACTCTGATATTCCAAAAATCCCCAAACCAATTTTATCAGCTTAGTACTGCCATGTAGTAGCTACCCTAATTTTGGTAGAATTAATTAAGCAAGTTTGGTTGTGGACCTTAAGCTAAACCCTTCTGGACGAAAACAAAGAAATATGTTTACTAGTTAACCCAAACGAGTTAGGACCAATTTTGTTAGCTCACATATAGCCATGGTCACATGCCCCTAAAAGGGTTTAATTTTAGGATCGACAGAACATCTGTGGAAGCCAAAACTTACTTATTTAGTTGCTGGTTTCAAAACCTTGTGTAGGGAGTTTCGTAACTCCAATTAATCCAAATCAAATTGTGTTGTCTTCTACACATCAGTAGCTTTCTGTAGAAATTTAGTTTGTATTTTTGTGATCAACAGAACATTTTAGATGTAATATTTAACAAAGGTGTTGTTTTCTGCCTCTAATAAAAAGAAAGGAATTAAGTGCCTTATTATAAGGATGTTGTCTGTGTTTATTGATGAATGTTTTGGTACTGTTGCTTGCATGTTATTGTTGTTTGTCAAGTTATAATGTGTTAGTACTGTTAGTGGTTAGGATTAAACTCATTTAGAGCTAAGCATGTGTTGCTAAGTAATGTTGAGAACTTTAACCATTGTTAAATGAGGCATGGGTTGTTGGTAATTTTTATAAGAGGAATAAACACTTCAACTAAAACTCTAAGCTACTGGTTGGTTTCGTTTGTTAATAATTCTTAGACTTCCAAATTGAAACTAATCCCTAAAAGATGCCCAATCACTCCCTAACCATGTTTGTAATAAAATAAATAGTGTTATGAGTTGTCAAGCATGTTTGCTAAATACTAATCTTGCACCATGCTTGCGGCTTGTTAGTTGCTTTATATCAACACCTAGCTTGGTAAAGAGTTTTAACCTGCAGCTAATATTAATGCCTTAACTTTTTCTTAAGTATTTCCTATTTAGGGAAAATGGTTGTTAAGTACCTTTAGTAGAAGATGTCTTGGTGCCCTATGTTTTTAGCATGTGTATAGTGTTATACTCCTATGAGTATCATGCCCTAGTAAAATATAGGTTTAGTTCGTTGCTTGATTAAACTAGTACTATGTTTGTGGCTTGAGTGATTAGTTTGATACTTGTTTGTTCCTTGTTTGTATGCCACTTGTGGTTTGGTTGCTTATTGCGTGTTGTTTTATTTTCATGTTGCGACGCTAGTTATAAACGCTACCGGAGTGGTATTTGGAAAGGATTTATCAAAGGAGGATGGGAATTATTTCTTGATCAGTGAGGAGAAGTCCAAGAACATTATGCTGGAATCAGGCAAGCTATCCTCTGAGCTTGCATCTACATACCTCTATTTGGTTCACATGTTTTACTTATAAGGAGCATATATTATTTATGTGGTGGTTGCCACTAAAGCTATGAGTTTGAAAATCCCTTTTGTTTCCAAAATAAAAGTATCTTATTTTGACACCCTATATGGGGATACTAGATGGAGATTATTTTTCAAACTATATGATGGGAAAAGTTTCGTTTAATCAAAACCCCTTTTTGAAAACCCTGTGTGGTTATGAAGCACCGAGAGGTTGGTGTTGGAATGGAGAAAAGGAGAATGGTGGTTTTGATAAAACGCACATTGTGTCCTAGTACTCAGTCAAGCAACCGATAATCTGTGCGACCACATTTACCCACATATGGGAAAGGGTCTGGTCATATAGTTTGCTCTTATTAGTATGGGACACTGCATCAACGGAGATGACTCTGTTATGCATGAGGGATGGTTGGTTGGAAACCTACCCCTGACCTGGGTCCTCGCTCAAACTCTCTGAGTAGATAAGGAGGAGGATAGAAGGATGTCCCCTATACACCGCCAGATAAAACCTATGAGTCCTCACACTTAGAATCCGACGGGCTGGGTTAAGTGTCGATGGAAAGTATCATAGAGACAGGATCCTATACTAGCATGAGCAAAGGACAGACTAGGATCGGTGACTCAACTTCGCATACCCCTGGTATGGCGAGACGTGGCAGACACGATGAGTTATCGGATGGGTGTGGGAAAAGCGTGCTACCTCTGCAGAGGGTTCAAACTATTCGAATAGCCGAGTCCTCGGATATGGACAGTTGAAGGCCCTACTTCGACCATGTGCAAGTTTTGGAAAAGATTTGAGTTTTAAAAAGAAAATGAAGTGGAGAATGTTCCATACACCTATACCAACGGATCGGTATGAGGTTGTTGGAGAATATGTATCATGACGGTTTATGGTCAGGAAAAGGAGGAGTTTTGGAGAAACAGATAAAATGGTGATTTTTCGATAAAATGTTTATTAAAGAGACTTCTTATTTTTTTTAACAAAGATGCCCCTTTTAGGAAAAAGTTTTAAAGAGACTCCTTACAAAGGCAGATTTATGGGAAAAGTTCTGAAGACCTTCTTTCCTTTTTCAATAAAGATATAGAGTTTTCAAAGCAAACAAAGTTTTATTTAAACGAATAAAAGAATAGCGCATGCTCATGTTGGGGTAGTTTGCGAGTACGTAAAAGTACTCATGGCTGTGTCCCTGGATATTCCCATGTCCAGAGTTCAAGAAGAAGCAAGATGAAGACCGAGAGACCGATGACGTTTGTGCGAACTAGGCCGTCTTCCCAGTCAGCTGCCTGTAGGTGTCTTGGCAAATGACTCGGGCCCCACGTTGATTGATGTTTTCCGCTGCAATCACTTATTAAAGATTATGGCTACAATCAAGTAAGTAATTCATTCGGTAATTATGGATGTTCTTTTGATACCAGTTCGATTGTGCTCAGCGACAGACTGATCACGGGATCGCTGATGTTGTAGGCACAAGGGTATTTCGGACAGCTAGTCCGGGGTCCCCACATACATCCCAATGTTTTGTCAGATTATTTTGAAACACAATTTTCAAAGTTTTTTGAATACCGGAACCACTCAAGCTCGGGAGACAAATACACTTTCCATTTAAAAGGGTATGTAAAAAGCGTATATGCATAAGCTCCATCGTTCCGTGGGCTCAGCCCACTTGAGATATTTCTTTCCCGTAACCTGTTTTTCAGTTTTCTGTATTCGTTTCTCGCTAGGTTACTGTTGTTAGCGTGCCATTTCTAGATAAGAACATAAATTAAAGTGAAGAAATGAAATATCTCAGTTATTTCAAATTGCTTCTTCGAATTAGACACCACTAAAAGACGTTTCTTGGTTTTGTACGAAATCCGTGTAGCTGCTGAAATAGATTTAGTGACTTGATAATATTTCGCAGGGGTAATAAAAGATTGTTAACATATATAATATGAGGTTTAAAATAATTTTTCATGTGGATACTGGTTCAAGAGGGTCTAAATAAGTGTTCACGAGTTCAAGATAGTTAGTCACGATGATAATCAAAATAAATGTTCATGTAGTTTAAGATAATTATTCACGTGGTTCAAATTAAATACTCACACGGTTCAAGATAATCATTCGTCGAGCATCAAATGAATGTTAAATAGTTTAACAAGGTTAGGAGGCAATATAAACTAGGAAGAAAGAACACACTACGTGTGCTTAGGAAACAAAGGGGTCGGCCTTAATACTACCATGAAGAAACGAAAATAGGTACGCGTCAAATAGGGTTTGCCATCCTCACCGCGTATAGATTTTTGTGCTCGACAATAAGATTAGAGACCCGATAGGATATTAAGAGCGCCGAGATGGCTCTTTGGTTGATTCTTATCGTGTTGATTGTAAGATGCTTCAAGCAAGATATGACATAAGCACCCCTAGTCCTGTAGCTGGCAATGAGCCAAGCCGGCAACCCATTTTCTCTTATGTCAACATGACAGGCCTAAAATGACTCCGAATAGACGACGTGACAAATAAATTAGGATGTTTGCTATACATCAATTCTCATTATTTGTTAAGATATGGATATTGATGAATATTTGACTTTTATGTAGATGTATTGTGAAATGCTCCGTATATGAACAGCCGATATTGTAGACTATGCACCGCTACGATTCACAGTCATCGGCGAACCTTGACTAACCCTAGAAAAGTGAGTACTTAATCGTCATCACTTGCGCATTCGTCCGGTCGCGCCGCAGTACAGCTCTTATCGTTAGGGAGCGAAATTCCTTAACAGACACTTGTGTAGCCGACTCGAACCACGTGCACCACACGAAAATGTTTGTACGATTTGCTCGGAAACGTACACCTTGGAAAAATCCACATCGGGCCAACGTCTACAAATACTGGCCTGCACGATCGATCACCATGAATATTCATCAACCAGCGAGCAGAAGGAATCACACAGCTCGAACTCGTCAGAGTACGTATAGTACTGTGGAGCCGGCCGGACAAAGAAATTAGCGCCGACAATGGCGTCCTTCGCTAGAGCTGCCCGTTTCCTGGTGCTCCTGCAAATTATTCTGTTCGTCGTCTCCGCGGTGATCATGAGCAGCCCTGTCGGCCACGCAGTGGTGAAAAATCGTTCGTGCTTCCTAACTCTCCATGAATTTCATCCTCTTTCTCTTCGTCGCCATGCATCGTTTGCTCTCCTAGAAACAAGATTCTCGAATATATCACTCTAGATTAGTTCTGACCCATGGATATGTTTTTCTTTGCGTTTTCTTTGCAGCAGGGGGAGGTCCAGACTTAAACCCCGACCTTGCTGCGGACTCATCGACCGATGTTCGCCCCCGTCCGATATGCCGGCGACCGGGATGCCCAGTCCTCACACCGAGTGGCGCGCCTCCACCACCTTTCCAAAACAATTGAGGGATCGAGCAGGCTTGATGCATGCCGGCGTGGATTCTCTGACTTAGAACAACCTGATTTTGTGTCATTGACAGGTGGGTCCCGCATCCAGTGGGTCCCACAAATCAGTGACTCAAAGTTAGGGAAAAGTCGGAGGAGCAAAGTCAGAGAATTCATATTTTAGTAGTACGCCGAATAAACCTCAAGTATGGTCCTGGTGTGAGTGTTTCTATAAACGTGGAACTTCGGTTCAGAAATAATAAAGATGGACAGTGTGTCAGCACACACTATGTTTACGTTTGCTGCCTAGTGTACTCTCCTCTCTTCGTGCTCTACTCTTGGGAAGACGGTAGGCACATGCATTTTTTTAGAAAAGGGGTGTTCCCAACCTAGATGCACACACCGTTTATATTAAAAGAAACAAAGGAGTATGTAGTTTTAAGTTATTACATTCATATTCCTGCTAAAGAGGCCACAAAGACCAGCCTACAAAATAGCGCACAACATGCCTCTAACATGCCTCTCTACTCATTAAATATTTGTCACATTATCATTTTTATATATGTGGCACTTGTATTACCACCTATGTTACTCCCACTATGACTAGTCTAAGTTGCATGCATTCAACTAGAGCCCCTTTTCAACGCAGATCAAGCACTGCCAAGTCACCTGTTATATATACACCCCTTCGACGCCACCATCCTTATGCCAAATCCCTTGTCGATTTTATTTCTCGTGCAACAAAAGTAGATGACAGTGTCCCATGACAAGTAAAGAAGCCAACAGAACTGCAGAAGCCGTTCTCATCCTGTGGGATTCACAAGACGTACGATCTAGGATTCCTCTCCTAGCCACTGTTGCCTTCCGACCAGTCTCCACTCTCTTTTGCCAGGAATCGAGGGGTCCACGCCTAGGAGCTGTTTCTGCTGCTGTAGTTAGGTCACTAAATTTTGAGTTTGGACAACACACATCGACGTTATGGTGATTATGATGGTGTTGTGCCGAACAACAATGAGGCCGCCGAGTCTTCTCTTCCACCTCGGCGGCGACACTTAGAAAGGTGGATAATTATCTGGTCGGAAGCTATCTTGGAGTGATGGATCCTGTTTGGTCTAAATGTGATTTAGGAGGATTTCAAGCGTTCAATGTCAACAACTTCGGCTTTTAACCGCTGGTCCTTAGTGTTATGTGCACGAAGACTTGCTGGCTGCCATCAACAAAGTTAGGGCGCCAGTTCTGGTAGAGGAGCAGCAACAACGTCTTGCTCTAGCGGGGGGTAGTGGTCGTTAATTAGATGGTCAAAGGATAACAATGTGATTCTCAGCGTGCTTGTGATGTTTTGTACTTCCTTTGAATTTATATATCAGATATGCATCCTTCTCACAAGAATAAATAAGTCCTAGTGTGTTTGAAAGTTGTAGTCAAGAAAGTTAGGCAACTAACCGATGTGGATTTAGTGGACATGGGTCAATCTCCGTCAATGTGAATCTAGATAAAATAGTAAAATCCAAAAGATACTAATAAAATAAAAATATGGTGTAAATAGCGTGTCTAGAGAATATATGTGCATTTCAAGTTTGAAATCAAAATACAAAGTATTAACTTGTCTGAAAAAAGGGACCAAAGACCATTATAATGACCCGGATTTTTACCACAAAAATATAAAATTCAATTTTCTATTTTTTATGTAGGCCACATACCATCATATTTTTTCTTCAAGTTTTTTTCTACTCCCTCTGTCCTAGTTTGTAGAACTTAATTTGCAAGTCTCTTAGCCCAATGTGCTAATTGATTAGAGCTAATATGTTGCATGCATTGGTGGTAGATGCAACCGGTCACTAATTGTGAGGCAATTAATACAATTGCGCCTAGCTAGGAGGTGGGGTGTTTTCGCGATAAATTATTTTTAGGATTATGCCCTACAACCAAGGACAAAGGAGTAGTAAATATCAAGGCAATATATACCAGCTTGAGTTATATCAATTACTTCAAATTTATAATACAATTTTTGTGATTTCACTTTAAAATACAAAGTTTTGGTGACACACCAGGTCACTTTTCCTTTTTTATTTCACTTCCTATTTTCCTTTCTTCTATAAGTTTTTGTATTGATCTATTTGCATTTATTTCAGATTTTTCTCTATTTTTATTTGTTCGGTGCGTAATACATGTCTATTATGTTACACGACCTCGTTTTGAAAACATCGGCATTTTTTGAAATCAAGAAAGTTTCTTAAAGTTATGAAAAACTTTTTAACGCATGCATGACCATTTCATTTTATATTGTTTTCATATGAACATGTTTTTGGAATAGATGAAAAATATTTTGCGATGTTTTTGGAATACATGAAATATATTTTGCAGATATTTTCTTTTCCCATACATGATTTTTAAAATAAATGAAGAGTTTTTCTAAGATACATGTAAATATATTTTTTCAACACATGAGCATTTCCCTTATTTACTAAATTGATTATGTAATAATGGTGAAATTAATATATTTAAAAATACAATATAACAAAAACAAACGAATTATATATACATTAGTGTGCCGTATTAAACGTTGTCCATGTACAACTAGACCTGGGCATGGGCAGCCCGGCCCGAAAATAGCGGGCCTGGGCATGATGGGCCTGACCACCGGGCCGGGCCTGGGCCTGATTTTTGGGCCCGACAGTCGGGCCGGGCCGGGCTCGGGCCTTTCAAAAACAGGAAATTAGGAAGGGTCAGGCCGGGCCGATCGGGCCTAGTCGGGCTTGGGCTAGGCCTGGGCCTCATTTCTGCAGCTCGACAGTCGGGCCGGGTCAGACTCGGGCCTTAACTTTTCTGCGTCGGGCTTTTTTAGGCCCGGCCCGAGCCCGAGAAATGGCCAGGTATATGTACAACTCTAACGGGGCATGGGGCATGGGGCTTTGTTGCACGATCAGAAACTGGCCAGTTCGTCGGTGCAACTACAGGGAAATTGCACCATATTAGAGATGCTTTACATGCGGAAGCACATGCATGTTTAGCTGCAATTGAAGGTGCAGCAGCTATTGGCACCGAGTGATCATGGAGTCCGATTCACAAGTGCTGGTGAAGGCACTGAAAAAGGAGTGCGACCTAGCATCAATTGGAGTTCTTCTGAAGGAGGCCCGTAGTCTTTGTTTTCCTTCCTTTGAGTATTTTGAGTACTTGTTTGCTCCTAGAAGCTGTAATACTGTTGCTCACTCTTCAGCCCAGTACGGCCTGCGTGCTGAATCTGAATGTACTGGCTGGGATGGTGAAGCTCCAGACTTTCTTTCTGTATTAGTCGCCGGCGATATTGCCGTGCACTTTGAGTAACGGTAAATAAGGGTTAAAATTTTAAAAAAAACTCTAACGGGACGTCGTTCATGCTTTCATCCATTTTTCATCTTTGAGATACAGATGATCATGTAATATTTGCAGTAAAACTCACGTTGTTTTTTCTAATCATGGAGTAGTGGCGCTTTTTGCGTGAAAATGCGAGGCGACACCAGCAAGTGGATATTTTCAAGCGTCACAAGACCACCGGAGAGACGTGGTTGGTTTACCTGCAGGTCGTCGTCGTGGCTGGATTGAGTCGTCAACTAGCTGATCCGTTTCTCTCTATTGCATGACAAAGTTATCGACATCCTTGACTAACCGGGGAAAAATGAGTCACGATATTTCCAACCTTTGTCTTCAGCAGCAAAATGCACCAACGCAGTAGCTGCTGCCAAAGAATACCCTTGTGCACCACACAAGAGGGGCAATATGATAATTTTCCATCAGAATCGATTGCTATAAATACGGCCATCAGGTAAGCAGCAAGACGATATGCACAGCTCAAACTCATCATAATTCAGAGGTAAGTAGCTAGCCCCAGCAATCCAGCTAGAGTGAACTCGGATGGGGTCCTTCGCCAGAGCTGCCCGTTTCTTGGTACTCCTCCAGATCGCTCTGTTCATCGTCTCTGCGGTGATCATGAGCGGCTCAGTCTGCCACGGAGCCCGCGGGATCAGTGGTTAGTGCTTCCGAACTGTTCGTTCATCGATCCTCTTCATCGTCACATCCTCCTTGAAATTCTAGCGTACTGAGCAGTTACTTGTAACTGAATATCCATGGATGCTTGGGTATTTCCTTCCAGGTGGTACAGAGTACCCTAATAAGCCTGTGTGTATCCATGGATCATGCCCTCCTGGTGGAAGATCCTACACCCGACCGTGCACCTACAAGCAAAACTGCCCACCGCCGGCAGGTCAACCCTAATACCTGCAGGCCTCTTCTCCCGAATAAAGGATGGATATATGGCTCAGCCTCCTGGCAGTACAAGTTACTGAACGTCTGAACCGATAGTAACAACGCATCGTACGTGTACTTGTGCATTTTAATACTCAGATAAAACTGTACGTAAGCATTTGATCCGACCCTGATATGAATTATTGTATGAACATGCATGAAGGTTCGGTTCAGAAATCAGAATTAATAAAGATGGAGAGTGATCACTGACCGCACTATGTGGTTACGCCTCTTGCTACCTTATATCAGATGATGTCTAGCTATTGACACGGCTCTCCTCGTGCTACTGTACTTTAGACATGGAGCTGCCGGCCGATGGCTGCCGAAAATTAAGCCCGTGTGTCTTCAAACGAAAATTCTAAATGGTGTAATTGATCTCTATGTGTTGCTGCGGTGGTTAACTTATAAATTTCGTGTGTAACCGTGTGTACGATGATACATGCTTGACGAAGTGTATATCTGAGAGAGAAGCATGAAGCATCGATCGTTCGATAAATGTCGGAACAAGACGATACAAACACATACATATAGTTCATAGGTCTCTATGTGACGAGGTGCATCCGTTTCGGAAAAAATGTGAACCATAACAAGCACTCAACAATTCACATAAATAAAGACTACAAAGTTTGATAACAGCACAAAGACATTGCCAAGAAGGGTGGTTCTCAAATTTCCATCGAACCCCACCCCCAAGCAACTTTTTTATGGCCGATTTACTTCAATCTTGGACCTTTTAGTTGGAGATATGCTGCTTTCAATCTAATATATTTCTTATGAAATCCCTGTTATTTATCTCCTGTAAGAAAATGACACATGGTACGTAATCGTATCACATGGGTTATACTGGTTGAGACTTGAGACTTATTTCTTTGTCCATTATTGCTGATTCGGAAGCACATACTTGCAATTTTATTTCTCCATTTTGGTGGATTTTTTACGAGTTCTTCACCCCTATTATTAGTGACAGGTCGCTCTGATGTTGTGTGAAAGTATCTATCAGCAAGTAATGATTTTTAATGATATTTCTATATAGTCCATTTGTATCAGTGTTCTTATTTGACACAAAAAGACATGGACCAGAAAATATATTATTTTTACAAAATATTGATCGGGCAGAGGACTCTATCCGTCAGTGTCCTTCTCTTGGCTCTTCGGTATAGAAACAAAGATGCTAGAAAAATAGTGGCAGAGGCCAAAAGTATGGTCCACTAGTTGAGAGAGATCTCAACAGGACTAGTGTGCTAATTAGGCTTATTAACACATCAGATGCAGTGCTCCAAGAGTGGTCACTAGATACTTTGAGCCTCAGTTTCATCATGATGGTAGTGATGGTGGGTCCACAGGTTCTATGTGCTCACTGGATTGCGGTGACTTTAGTTAGTTTTCGGCTACTTTTTGTTTACATCTCTGAGTTTCTAATTGTTATTTTTTGTCCAATGC
Organism: Poa annua; assembly: GCA_026929855.1. Classification (NCBI taxonomy): domain Eukaryota; kingdom Viridiplantae; phylum Streptophyta; class Magnoliopsida; order Poales; family Poaceae; genus Poa; species Poa annua. The sequence continues at coordinate 94,048,945 of CM049437.1, forward strand.
CTATTCTTTCTTTTCTGTTTACCATGTCGTCATCGTGGCAGGTTCCCCTTTTTTCGCCTCTTCTATATCTTGTAATGGAAATCAAGAGAATAGCTACTCAAATTAGAGTCTGTAAATTTGTAAAAGTGGATCACTCTCAAATTAGGGTTAGTCCTTGCCTCGCAAATTTTACGAGAGCAAAACGCCAAAGTGATGTATGGCTTGGTTATGTTCCCGTCCTACGAGAACTAGATTCTCATCGTCTTGTAACCCTATATGAGTAATGAAATCCCCTTTTACCCACAAAAAAAAAGATAAGCATGGTCAACCTTTTTTGATGTTGGATAAGGAAAATCAAGCAACTTTTCTTAATTAATGTACATTTGTTTTTTTGTACAAATTTTGCATATGGAGCACTTCTTTATACAACTCTTTTCTGTACAAATTTTACAAATATTTAATCTTTGTAGCTGATCTCTTTCTACACTGTAGGTCTAAGGTGACCATTATAATATGGGCCAGTCCCGTGGAACCGGTGGTGCAGAAACTATAGCGGATGAGCATGGATGCTTACATTTAATTGGATTATTCCAGGATTTAACCCGCGGTATTTTTTTTAGTGGGAATGTGACGTTCCCGTCAATAGCGAGGCACATCAATCTTAATATCTGCCGGACCAATCTCACAGATGTGCTCATAGGGATAGGGTGTGCGTGCGCGCGTTCATAGGGGTGTCTACATGTGCGTGTTTGTGAGTGTGTGCATTTGTACCGTGTTTTAAAAAAACTACGAGTGGGAGCCAAATGTATGTCGATTAGTGCACCCGACTTTAATACATGCCATACAGACAAAAAAATTCCATGTTGTGAATGTATGGCATACAACTAACTGGATGCTCAACGATGTTTATTGAGTATATGAACTACTGTTGTGAGCGGACAACCGCCTACTTGTTTCATATTTATTTTTAACATCATAACAGTTGTATTTCTATATATGTTTCCACTATAAGAAAAAGCAACTTGAGCTTATAATCGGTCACCAATGAGCATTTGAACCCGCCATCATAGGGTCGTCCCACTAATGTGAGTGTTTAGTATGGTTATGGTTGTCTTTGACCGTATTCTTTTTTTTTTGTCTCACACGCTTTTATGTGAGATCGTAGAAAACTAGAAATAGCTGGCTATCTGGGCCATTCCGGACTAACCCGACACCCAACTAAATGGTCTTGCAAGACATGACACATATATTTTTTAATGGATCATGTCGTGTGCTGACCTACAAGGCTACCCTTGAGGGATAATTCTGACATTACCTACAGATAAGCGGTGGTCGGTCCACGTGCGACTCTTGCATGTGGAGGCGTTCTCGGGCTATTATTTGGCCGCATGGACCATTTTAAAATCTAAACATATTGAAAAACTATTACAGTAATTTTTCTTTGAGAACATGAAAAACTATTAATTTTTTTTTGTGGTGTTCTGACTTTTTGGGTCTCGTTTTAGGGGGTATCACTACGGGAAGGGAAGCCTTCGCGAAGGTCAGTTTTGGGCCGCGCGCGCACTCCCTCATGCCGCCACGTGGCGGCCGTACGAAACGCGGGTCCGTTCCAGATCCAGATCTAGATCCAGATCTAGTTTTAAATAAGATGTACAAACCCACACAACACCATGTACAAAAACAAACTTAACTAGTACAACTACACAGTTATGGTTGTACGTACAACTACACAGTCCACGTTATACAGATCACGTTGTACAAATAAACAGCAGGTTGTACAGATCAGGTCGTACAACTATACAGATCATGTTGTACACAACAGGACTGAACGTACAACTACACAGATCAGCTTGTACAGATCAGGTTGTACGTACAACTACAATCAGGTTCAGTTCTATGTACAACTACGCATAACAGGTTGTACGAACTATACACAATCCGAAGTACAAAAAAAAAAAAGTTCGTCGAAACCTGTCAACAATGGATCTAGTTTTGAAGATCTCGACGCGAGAAGTTCAAAAATGAAAACGGTTTGTAATTCGGATAAACGGTTCTCAAGATATTTCATTTTGAAAAAACGAATGTCAAAATAAATGCACGTACAACCCACTGTCCACCACCAGGAAGCTGCCACTTGTCACGCGTGGAGGAAAAGTGGGGATTGAAGGCGAACGAAATTGCGACACGTGTCGGACTTAGAGCAGACGAAAATAGCCCTTCGTGAAGGAAAGCCTTTTTCTAAGGATTTTCTCGTTTTAGTGATAAATCTAGTGCCACCACCGGCCACGTATCGGCACGGCCCATTTATTGGCATGTTGTGCCGGGCCAGAATTCCGTGCCGGTCCGTGAGGCATGGGCCAGATGGCCAGCTGTGAGATTTCTCTAATGGTGGAATACTGGCGATGCTTTTGGGTGACAATGCGAGGCGACGCCAGCGAGTGGATATTTTCATGCGCTACGAGACATCGAGACGACCAGAGACTTGGCCGGTTTACCACTTACCAGGTCGTCGCTGTGGCTTTGTTGGGTCGTCGGCAGGATGATGGGTTTTTCTTGTGGCTGTCTATTGCATGGCAAAGTTGCCGTCAGCCTTGACTAACCATGGAAATACCAAAGCCTGCCCTTGAGCACCACACAGAAATGCATGCTTGATCTCCATGGACGTTTGCTCCTAACTTAATGCTAGGGGAAAAATATATGGCAACTCAGGGGCGAATATGATATTTTGCATCAGGATCGATGCCTATAAATGCGGCCATCCGGCAAGCAGCAGGAGGATATCCACAGCTCAACCTCATCACAATTCAGAGGCTCTACTAACCAGCAATCCAGCCGGATTGAGCTTGGACATGGGGTCCTTCACCAGAGCTGCGCGTTTCCTGGTACTCCTCCAGATCGCACTGTTCATCGTCTCCGCGGTGATCATGAGCGGCTCAGTGTGCCACGGAGCCCGCGAGCTGATCACTGGTTAGTGCTTCCGAACTGTTCGTTTCATCCTCTTCGTCGTCGTCGATCTCCTTCTTGAAACTCTAGCGCTTAGAGCGGCTACTTATCACTGAATTAACATCCTTCGATGTTTGTGTATTTTCCTTCCAGTTCCTGCAGGTGGTGCTCTCGACCCTAACCGTACTGTGTGTCGCAACGGACCATGTAGGGCAGCTGGTGAACCTTACACTGGCCGACCGTGCACCCGAGCCAACGGGTGCATCCCACGGGCGCCTGGTCAACCCTAGTATCTGCCGACCTCGTCTCCAGATTCCAGAACAATTGAAGGATATATTGCTCACCCTATGGTACCGGTTACTGGCTATACTGAACCGCTAGACGTATCGCCTCGTACGTCAGTACGAGTACTTACATATTAATACACCACCAAATAAAACTGGAGGAATGTCTGGCCCTGATATGAATGGTTGTATGAACACGAAATTTCGGTTCAGATTCAGAATTGATAAATATCGACAGTGATGACTGCGTGCACTGTGTGGCTAAATCTCCTGCTACCTGTGACATTTAATCATGTAATCTGACGGAAATCGATGCCCTGGATAGGGGGCTCGAGCTACATGTTATAGGCGACCAGTACAGGGAATACGAGTCCGCGTAGAGTACTACTCTATAACCGGATCGTATACAGTTTTGTTATTATGTCTAACACCCCCCCTTAATCTAAACCGCTAGAGAGGTTGAGATTACGCCTAAACTCATGCAGCTCCTTAACAGGCAATGTTTTGGTGAAGCCATCAGCAACCTGGTCCTTAGTAGAGATAAACTTGATATCCAACAATTTATCAGCAACTCGTTCTCGAACAAAATGATAGTCAATCTCAATATGCTTGGTGCGGACATGAAAAATTGGATTGGCAGAAAGATATGTAGCTCCAAGATTATCACACCAAAGACATGGACGTTCTTTGAGAGAAACGCCCAATTCGCGTATCAATGCTTCAACCCAAATCAACTCAGCAGTGGCATTAGCAAGAGCCTTGTATTCAGCCTCAGTGCTAGAGCGGGATACAGTAGCCTGTTTGCGAGCACTCCATGATATTAAGTTCGGACCAAAGAAAATAGCAAACCCGCCAGTGGAACGTCGATCATCAAGGCAGCCGGCCCAATCGGCATCTGAAAAAGCACTGAGAAGAGTAGATGATGATCTCTGAAACGTGAGTCCAACCTTGAGTGTGCCTTGTACATATCGTAGTATACGTTTGACCGCCGTCCAATGTGTAGACGTGGGAGCATGAAGATATTGGCATACTTTGTTCACTGAGAAAGAAATATCCGGACGAGTCAATGTCAAATATTGTAGTGCACCAACAACACTTCTATAATTGGTACTATCCTCCGGACCAAGGGGAGATCCATCAGTTAAGGAAAGTTTATCTTTAGTAGACAATGGTGTGGGGCAAGTTGTACAATCTGTCATCCCCACTTTGGCAAGAAGATCAGCTGCATATTTCGCTTGAGTCAAAATAAGACCATCAGAACACTTTGCAACCTCAATACCCAAAAAGAAATGAAGATCACCCAAGTCCTTGATTGCAAAGTGAGGGCTTAAATTATGGAGAAGTGCAGCGGTAGCCTGATCAGAGGAGCTGGCTACAATAATGTCATCAACATATATCAAGATGAACATGGTGATACCTGACTTGTTGTAGAGAAACAAGGATGTATCAGCAGTGGAGGGTATAAAGCCAAGGTCATGAAGTTTAGAACTGAGACGAGAGTACCACGCTCGAGGTGCTTGCTTGAGACCATAGAGTGACTTATCAAGTTTGCAGATATGATGCGGAAAGCGAGGATCTTCAAAACCCGGGGGTTGTTTCATGTATACCTCTTCCTCTAGAACACCATGTAAGAACGCGTTCTTGACGTCTAGCTGTCTTAGACTCCACCCTTTTGATACACAGCCAAAGCAAGCACAAGGCGTATGGTAGCTGCTTTAACAACAGGACTAAAAGTCTCTTCATAATCAATACCATACCGTTGTTTGAAGCCTTTGGCAACGAGACGTGCTTTATACCTATCAATTGTCCCATCGGCACGCTTCTTTATACGATAAACCCACTTACAATCGATCAAATTTTTGTTGGAGCTGGGAGGAACAAGATGCCAAGTCTTGTTCTGAATAAGCGCCTCATATTCTTCGTCCATTGCTTTCTTCCAACTTTCATTCGCAAGAGCCTCCGTCAAACCAGTAGGTTCTCCTGTAGATGTGAGCAAGCCAAAACTGCGACCATATCAGATAGTGCCGTCTTTATAAATTCTTGGTTGGCGTATACCTTTTTGTAGTCGTGTGCGTGGTTCAGGTGGTATTGATGAATTTTCAGCAGTTTCCATAGGTTGCTGTACAGAACTAGGAAGCCCAGAAGATCCAGAAGCAGAAGACACTTCGTCATCCGTGTGGTCTGCATGTACTGAATCATCCATGAGTGAATCATCTGTGTGGTGTCCATGCACCGAATCATTGCTCCTGTGATCTGCCTCCTCTGCTTGCAGAAAATCATTGCTCCTGTGATTTGCCTCCTCGGCTTGCTGTGGATAAGCATCTCCGGCGCTGCTTCCTGCGAGCGAGACAGGCGACGTGGTGTCATGCCGCTGGCTGGACACGGACTGGGGATCCGTGGAGGAATCTGCTGCTGGATTCGAGGTGGACTGAGCATTGTTTTCAGATGATTCTGCATGGAGCTCCGGGTTTGTTTGGTTCTCCAGATTTTCGCCTGTAGTAACATCCAGATTTTCACCAGAACTTGTACTGCTTGTGCCATTTTCATCAGCATTTTCAACAATCTGTGGTATGTTAATAACAGGAACAATAGGTGCAATTGGCATATGATCATTAGCATGCTCCCCCTCATGATCATTAGATAAAGATGATGAATGCTCAGGTAAAAGAAGAATTTCAGTACGTAGACGAGCACCAGCATTAGGATGGAGCGATGAGAAAGGAAAAATATTTTCATCGAAGAAGACATCTCTAGATATATAAACACGACCAGTGGACACATCCAAACATTTAACTCCTTTATGACGTGGGCTATAGCCTAAGAAAACACATCTTTTGGAACGAAAAGCGAGCTTGCGCTTATTATAAGGACGGAGATTAGGCCAACATGCACAACCAAAAATGCGGAGAGACTCATAGTTGGGCTTGACACCGAGGAGACGTTCTACAGGAGATTGTAAATTGATGACTTTGGAAGGAAGCAAATTAATAAGAAAAGTGGCGGTGAGAAAAGCTTCATCCCAAAATTTAAGAGGCATAGAGGCATTGGCAAGTAAGGCAAGACCAACTTCAACAATATGACGATGTTTGCGCTCAGCCGAGCCATTCTGTTGGTGAGCATGAGGACATGATACATGATGAGTTATACCAACTTTTTGAAAGAAACCGTGGAGTTTTTCATATTCACCACCCCAATCGGTTTGCATAGTGATTATTTTGCGACCAAATTTGCGTTCAACAAGTTGTTGTAAATTCAAGAACACTTGATAGACATCAGAACGCTTCTTAAGCAAATAAATCCAAGTGAACTTACTAAAATCATCAATAAAGGTTACATAGTATTGGTGTTTGCCAACAGGGGCGGGGGCAGGACCCCATACATCAGAAAAAACTTGTTCCAAAGGAACAGTAGAGACACTGGTGGAGATGGGGTATGGTAGTTGATGACTCTTTGCTTGTTGGCAGGGATCACACACATAGGGATTTATTTCAGGTGCATAAGAGAGATTGTTTTTCCTAAGAACTTGTTGGACAATAAATGACGGAAATCGATGCCGGGCTCGAGCTACATGTTATAGGCGACCAGTACAGGGAATATGAGTCCGCGTAGAGTACTACTCTATAACCGGATCGTATACAGTTTTGTTATTATGTCTAACAAAATCAAGCTTCAAGGCTCTCCTCCTGCTACTGTACTCTAACATGAAGGTGCCGGCCGATGTCTGCTGCAAACTAATCTTGCGTGTTCAGACGAAAATTCTAAATGAGGTAGTCGAACTCTATGTGTGGCTGTTGTGTTTAACATATGTTGGAATTATTTCCAACAACATATACATTTCTCGTGTGAAGATCAAGCTTGACGAAATCTGTGAATGGGAGATAAATTTTCTTCTGCAATTTACATATAGACCGAAAAGTAGTAACAAGATGATAAAACATATAAAGTTGTCTCTACATAACGAGATACATTCATGTTGCCACCACCCTAAGTGACACATGAGTTGTAAACTTGATACTTCAAATTTTGCAATAAAAAAACAAGGCTGTGCGCATCGCTTCGATGTAGATACCAGGTGTACGCTCCCCACTAAAACGAGATACATATAACCCTAATAGGCATCCAACAATATCAGGGAGATAAAGACGACATAGTTTGATAAGAAAAGGAAAACATTGTAAGATACCTATGCATTTTACCCTACTAAAACCTCTTACTTTGTCGAACAATGTTAATACATTCTACCGTAGCAAACCACCTGCTTGAGTCTCTCGAGGAAGAACCATATACATTTTTAGATAAAGAGTATATGTTAATATCAAAGATACCAATTACACCCAGCCTCTACAACAATGAAGTAACCTAGGGTATTACGGATGCACACAGCCGAAAAACAATAAAAAAATAAAATAAAAGTCTCGCTACAGAGTTACAGTCCTTGCAGAAGCAGCGCAACCACTACCAAGATAACACCTGATTTTTAAGTTGTCGAAAAACAACGTCTTTAAGAAGAAAATAGTGCACAAACACTGCCGTCGCCCAATTGAAGATGTTAGGTTTTCACCCTGGAGATAGACCATTGTCAGGCATAACCATTTAAGGCCAGACCTTAGATTTTCACCCTGAAAGCTGTGACTTTGAACTTCACTTGTGTTGTCGCCCCCACTTACAAACCACCGCTAGAATTTCTGAAAATCCAAGCAAGTTACACATCGCCGCAAAAATTCCAATCACCATAGTCAGTACTCCAATCTTGACTTACGTGACATTATCCGCTTCTGACTTCACCATGAATTTTCCCACGATGGCAAGAGAAACAGAGCTTCACGCCGCTCCCTCCGGCACGACCGAATACCATCCGATCCAGCAGTTTCTAGGCATAAACGCGCATGGGAGACTGTCGGCGAAGCCTTCCGAAACCCGACACTCCGGCCAGATCAAACAGGACATGCGTCAGACAGATCTTGATCTTGTCGCAAGAGCAACCATAGGACCGCCTCCTTTAGTCCGGCCGAGCCCCTACACATCCGGCCATCCGACACATAAGAAAAGTTTGACAGGTCAAAGGCAATCCTAGCCGCAGCCCGAGCCAGTGTGGTAGCCGCCAGCGAACGTCCAACCGAGGCCGACGAAGATGGTTTCCGGTAGGGGCCAGGACACCGCCGGGAGGTCCAATACCGCATTGCAACACCAGCGCAGCCCCCGGACCGCACCACGACCACCCGCCACCGTCACGAACCGCCGTCTCCTGGGCACGAAACCGCCCCAGGATGCGCCGACCTCGTCGCTGATGCGGGCCGCCGCCGCCGGAGCGGCCGCACCCCATGCCCAACGTGACACCCAAGCCGGTGCCCTCGGCCCACGCCGAGATCCCCGCGAGTGGGAGAAAATGAGTCCCCGCCGGCCGCCGCCGCCAGCTTCCGGCCTTGAGCCGGCGACGCTGTCTGGCGTCGGCAAGGAGATAGAGGAGGAGGGGTTGGAGATGTGGCGGCGGCTTATTAGAATAAGGTATAGGTAATCTTCATCTTAGCTATATGTCGATGTCCAATTTGGCTGACTACCGAACTTGTCAGAACCACATACATGGGTGTATAATCCGTATGTAGTACAGGAGCAATTGTTTTTTAATATATTTGAAGGAGTAATACTCATACGCAAGTGATCTCTACAAAGACTTCGGTTCATCATTTCATCCACTTTCGGCTACATAGAACATGTATATATCTTGTTTAACTTCAGCACCTTCCTTCTTTATTATTTTTCTATTAACATAGCAGTAGCATTTCTCTGGCTGTAGTGTAGTTTGGCAACGTGCGACGCCGGCGAGTAGAGATTTTTTCAGCATGGCAAGACAATCGGAGAGGCGGAGAGGCATGCATGGTTTCACCGGTTGGTTTTACCCGGCAGGCGTCGTCGTTGTCGCTTTCTTGGGTCGTCCACGAACGGCTAGCTAATCCGTTTCTCTTGACTAACCGTGGAAAACTGAGTCATCACGTCGCGCACTAGTCCACTAGCTAGAGATACATGCATGATTATCGTCAGCGGCAAAACGCACCAACGCATACAAAACTATATGGAAGTTGAAGGGCGGCCAACATGATCTTCTTCCTCGATCCGTTGTGATCGTCTGTCTATAAATACGGGCCTTCGGCAAGCAACACAACAGCAGGACATACACACACCTCAAACTCGGTCATCAGAGGATTGGCAAGCCAGCCAAACTGAGAGTGAACATGGGGTGGTCCTTCGCTAGAGCTGCGCGTTTCCTAGTGCTCCTCCAGATCGCTCTGTTCGTCTTCTCCGCCGTGATCATGAGCGGTTCCGTCTGCGACGGAGCCCGTGAGCTGGGTGGTTAGTGATTCCGAACTGTTCGTTTCATCCTCTTCTCATCTTCACCTCCTAGGAATTATAGTGCTCTGAAATTGAGCAGATAATTAGAACTGAATATCCATGGCTGCGTTTGTACTTTCAGTTCTTCCAGGTAGCGGTTTGGACCCCGACCGTCCTGTCATTCCTGGACGCGGACCTGGACAACCCTACATGCCCCGACCGTGTCGCAACATCTACGAGTGTGGCCATGGCCCACCCTAAGTACTTGCGGTCTACAGACCCACTCTCCCCAGTAATTGAAGGATGTGTTGCTCGGCCGGCCTATATGTATGCCTTATACTGAACCGATAGTAATCTGACCTCATACAGCTTATTGCCTACATTTTAATACTCCAATAAAAACTAGATGTGCCTTGATACGAATGGTTGTGTGAGCATGAAATTTCGGTTCAGAATTAATAAAGATATATGGGGAGAGTGATGACTGAGAACTTTGTGGTCATGTCTCTTGCTACTACCTATCAGATTCTACCTACTTCCTCTGTCCCCAGTTTTTTGAAAGATCCAGCAATTGCTGGCTTTTCGATTGATTAGTAGGTAGAATATGTACAAGTTGGCTTTAGAGCCAAGGAGTAAAAGAAAAGAAATTCAGAGAACATAAAGAAGGCCTAGAGAAGCCCAGGAAAGTATCTCAAGGTGGTTCCCAAATTAATTGACGCAGCTTCTTTGCACCGGCGTTGGCCCACTCCTTCGCCTCCTCTTGCAACGAGTTCAACAGGCATCGAAGGTTGGAGGCTTTGTTTCTGAACACCCGGCAGTTCCTCTCCCTCCACAGTCCCCAGCAGACAAGGATCAGCAGCGACCTAATCCCTTCCCTATGGTCTGCCGTCGCTGATGCGGAGACCCTGTCCCAAACCTGCGCAATGGAGTCGCTTTCGCGCCATCCGTGCGGGTTCACCGCCGCGCAATTTCTCCAAGACGCGACGGACATCCACAGAAGCTTCGCAAACGGGAACTCGAAGAACAAATGCATCGCTGTCTCCAGGTTCCGAACGCAGAAGGGGCAGAAATAGCCATTCGGCCACCCCCGCTGCAACAGCCGATCGGCGCACCACAGTCGATTCTGGAGCAGCAACCAAGCGAAGAAACGGCACTTGGGAGGAGCCCAGACTGCCCAGACCCTTTCCGGCATCGCACTGCGAATCCCTCTGTCCCCAGTTATAAGACGTTTTATTATCACGGATAGAGGTAGTACAAAGGTTCTCATCATGCTACTCTAATTAGTCATGAGGATTGCAAGCTAATATGTGTGCCTGCAGATTAAGCTTTTTGTGTATTTAAACGAAAATTCGCAATGATTTGCTCGTTCCGTCTTTGTGGTTCAGATGGTTTAACATATAAATTTCACGTGTAACGTGCATGATCATAGATCATGCTAGACCAAGGTCGTAGATGGGAGAGAGGAAATGGTCTTAATTAAAAGGGTATAAAACTTTATCTAATGCAAAAGAGCTTGTTTTTCTGTGGGGAAATTAACAGTTACATGTCTTTCTGTGGGGAAAATTAAAGGTATTTTGAAATGCGAAAGCGACATTTGCAGTCTTTAGGACACTTGGAGGCGGGGAAACCCACTGTTCAACGTTGAACTACAATATTTGTTGTACCATTATAGATTCCATTTTACCGTAAAAACGTAGGGGAGTCCCCAACGGTGTAAATTTATATTCAAATGTTGGAGCGAAAGACTACCGAGTTCAGTTGCAAATTAGCCAGGAAATCAGAGATGCTTTGTGAGCAGGTTTATGTCTATGCACAATCAAACTTAGTTTTTCTTTAACACCACCTGCCAAGCAAGCAAAGAGGGATGTTTTCCCGACGTCAGAAAATAATTTCTCGACTGAAGGGTGACTTTTCATCGAGTAAATGACCAAGGCTCCATACCATTCCTCGCGCGGCAAGCATCGAAAACGTGGCTGGAGCCATTCGAGAATCTATTATGTTTTGGTCTCACGGAGTGATAACTTAGGTCTTGCTTATTTTTGTTGAAACTTCGTATGTTCCTTGTTGTGATGGCGGCGGCGATGATGGTTTTAGTGAATTTTAGCTAGGGGTTTTCTTGTTCCAATCTTTTCTTCGTGTATTTTTGCACGAAATAGGGTCCGTCCAGTGCCTTGAAACAATCATGTGCTTATTCACCTCTCTTGGTATCGTACTAATTTCTTTGTGCAACAAACAAATCAAAATATTAGGTAATGAGAAGTGCTCCGGTGCTTTCCGGAAAGATTTTTTTTGCACAAATTTTAAAGCGCACCGTTGGATATGCGTAGGTTATATGGGATCTAGAAGTAATGTAGGGGGAGTACTAACCAGGTGGGATTAGCACCCCAATCCCCACCCCTAATCACAGCGATTGGTGTGCTTTAAAATTGGTACAGAAAAACTTTCTGGAGATCACAAGTGCACTTCTCTTAGGTAATTCCTCCCGTTCCAGATAGGTCGACATTAGAGGGAACACCAAAACGCTAGCAGTGCACCGCCTCCATCGTGCTCTCCTCTCTCTCCACCAACGAAACAAAGCCTGTGTCGGGAATGGTAGCGGCCACGACAATAAATGTGTTGATTTGCGACCCTTGTAGTGACGTTGGACGAAATGTGTTACATTACCAACATGCAAATAGAAAGAATAAGACCAAACCGACATAAACGACACAAGGAGTACACTGTGGAAAAACCATTCAAGAGAGAAGGAGAAAAAACCATGGCAGCTGACCTGTATATCAGGAGAGGTTACAATGTCGGGGATTTAAAATGATGAATATATAGCGGTGGAGACCTAGGTCGAGACAGATCCATACCTCCTGTTCCGCTAGAGCCCAGTCCTCTTGTTCGACTTGTCACCACTGCGCTCTGATAGAAGTTAGCCTTCATATGAATTTTGATCAGAACTCAACAAACTCCACATCGATACATATTCTATCTTGCAGCATGAAAAATAAACTTCTCCCGAAAAAAAAAACACTTTCAACGTAAAAACAAACACTATGGGTAAACAGTTATATCAAGTAAGTTTGAGAAAAAAAAATCAAACTTAGCAATATGAATTGACTTTACCATTACGTCAGCAGGATTATCATGAGTAGTAATTTTGTATACCTTCAGTTTATCTTGAGCAACAATATCTATAGGGATTCCGGCTGCAACGCGGTATCCTTGTAGTTTGTATAACAAAATAAAACGGCCAAGACACTAAATTGCAAGCTACGTCCATGTAAACTATTGGGGAACACTGAAAAAGTGTCACGAATTATTAACGTGCCAAAAGAATATTTTTTGCCACTACTCGAAGCATTATTCGACACATCAGTAAAATTCCCTCTATGAGACAAATACTATGAGAATAATGCAAATTATCCACATCACCCAATATTGTAGCCAACTATATCCATGTCATATCCCCTAACCATCATTAACTATAGAATATGGAGTATCTTAACCAACCGTAAGAACTGGCGGTTTATTTCTATAGACATGACGAGGGGGGTTGTTTGGTCAAAACCATATCTCGCATACCACCTATTCTTGTGATCTATTTTTTCAGCCATTCAATTGTCCACACCACTAATTTTTAGTCTTCAAATATGTAAGAATTCCAGGTCCATTAAATTTAGTCTTTTTACTATTGTGAGCAACTGAATATGGCATACTTATATAGTGTCTAATATTTTATGCGTAGATTGCTTATAAGGATTCCCGCTGTAATTGGCAGGGTATCTTCTATTTCGTATAACAAACACACATGGGAGATGCACTAAATTGCAAGCTACCTCCGTAAACTATCTCGGAACACTGAAACAGTGCTGCGAATTATTACCGTTTCAAAAGTTCTCTTTTTTTGCGAGTGCTCGAGGCATTATTAGACACGTTAGTAAAATGTCCTGGATGAGACAATGTTGGAGACACACTTTTTGGTCAAGTGGGACTCAAATCAAAGTGCGCCGGGATATTTTTCTTGTTAACAGTGACCTAGCTAGCGAGTGTGGCAACACAACGACCGGAGAGGCGGAGATCCCGGTTGATTTATCAGGTCGTCGTCGTCCTTGTTGGGTCGTCGGTGGGTCGTCTTCCTCTCTTGTCTGTCTCTTCCATGACCTTGACTAACCGGGGAAAAAAGAGCCCTCACCTCTGCGTACCAAAGATACGATGATTATCTTCCATGGAAAAATGCACCAACGCACCAGTCTCGAAGCTTCCAAAGCTTACACCCTTGTGCAGCACACTGAGCTGAGCTTGTGAAAAACATTATATCGAAATTGAAGGGCCAGCGTGATCTTTTTCCCCCACCGGTCGGGATCGTTGTCTATATATACGGGGCTTCAGCAAGACAGCAAGCATGTAGTACTGCAGCAGGACATACATACAAAGCTCAATATCCATCAGAGGCTTAGTAAGCCAGCCAAACTTGGATATGGGGTCCTTCGCGAGAGCTGCGCGTTTCCTAGTGCTCCTCCAGATCGCCCTGTTCGTCATCTCTGCTGTGATCATGAGCGGTTCTGTCTGCGATGGAGCCCGTGACTTGGGTGGTCAGTGCTTTCAAACTGCTCATTACATCATCTTCTTCCTCATAGCCGTTGTTGCATACCTCATCATGCATCTTGAAACATAGACCGATAGACGGTTCTTATTCTACTTTCTGAAATTCACACTTGAGTAGCTCTAAGTAAGTAATTGAGCATGAGTGCTATCGCTTACGTTTCCTCTGCAGGATCAGTCGGCTCCGGTCCTTTCGACCCTCACCGTCCTGTTTGCGCCGGAGGACACTGCCCATCGCCTGGTGGTGCTTACACCGGCGGCGGCGGCCGTGGGTGTCGCCCAGAGTACGGCTGCACGACAGCGCCAGGTCCGCCGGCCCCCTCTCAGAACAGTGGAGCGATTGGCCGGCCTTGATGGATGTCTCCCCCCAACAGGCAACAGTGCAACTTACTACCACCTACCTGTACTGAATCGAAAGTAATATCGGCTCGTCTACTTACATTTCAATATTTCGAATAAAGCTAGGATGCGTAGACCCTCTCTCTCGAACAGTGGAGGGACTGCCGGACTGGGCGGCCTTGATGCATGTCTTCCCCTACCGGTGCAACTTACTACCACCTACCTGTACTGAATCGAAAATAATATCGGCTCGTCTACTTACATTTCAATATTTCGAATAAAGCTGGATGTCTGGCCCGAATATGACAGTTCGGTTCAGAACTAATAAAGATGGACGGTGAGTTGGTGATGAGTTAGGCTACTGTATGATTTAAGTCCCGCTTCCTGTAAGATCAGTATAGCTGCAAGGCTCTTCCCGTAAGGTGATCGATCTCTTTTGTGGTCTCGGTGTTCAACATGTACTACCTAGTAAATGCTCTGACTGGCTCTCAAGAAAACATGAAATTTGGATATAAGAGCTGTGTGCCTGTGTGCATCGTTTCGATGCAGAAGTTCAAACTTCGTTCCTCATTTCAAAAACAAAAACACTATCGAAAAAGGTCCCAACATTATGTAACGATGAGGATGGGAATGTATCTGAGAAGAAATAAAAAGGAATCTGAAACATAACCCACCCGCTAACATGCACGTACCACTTTCCAATGGATATTTCTTTTTGAAACCGACAAAAGCCTTTTCATTAATTAAGAAGCGAGTATAACATAGAACCACGACATGTGCATGTGCTTAAACGAAAGCAACCTCTAGGTCACTACAATATGGATTGGGTGGTTAGTGCATTCAAACTTCTCATTTCATCATCTTCTTACTCATAGCCGTTGTCGCATACTCCATCTTGAAACATAGACGGTTCTTATTCTACTTTCTGAAATCACTTCAGTAGTTCTAACTAAGTAATTAACCATGGTTGGTAACGCTTGCGTTTTGTCTGCAGGATCAGTCGGCTACGGTCCTCTTGACCCTCAGCGTCCGCCTGCTTGCGTCGGAGGACACTGCCCACCGCCTGGTGGTGCCTACACCGGCGGCGGCGGCCGTGGGTGTCGCCCAGAGTACAACTGCCCACCAGGTCAACACTAGGATGCTCAGACCCTCTCTCCCGAACAGTAGAGGGACTGAGCGGCCTTGATGCATGTCTTCTCCTACCAGTGCAAGTTACTACCACGATATTGTACTGAATCAACAGTAATAATATCGTCTCGTGTATTTACATGTTAATTAATACTTCAAATAAAACTGGATGTCTTGCGGTAATATGAATTTGGTCGTATCATTTTGTGCACATGAAAATTTGGTTCAGACTTGATAAAGATGGATAATGATGAGACTGAGAGAGCGTACTGTATGATTTAACTCCCGACCGCTTCCTATCAGATTAGGTTTCGCTGCAAGGTTTTATTTTTCGATAAAGATAATATATTAATGTTTCAGATATGCCAATTGCATCTAACTTCTGAAACAACGAAATGTGCTACAGACATTACGGATACACACATCTCTACAATAAAAAGAGGAAAGAGAAAAGAACAAATATACTGCTAGAGTGATCAATTTCTTATAGCTGCAATACAAACCACCACCAAGACAAGTCCAACTTCTCCAAAGTGATACATCCAAAAAGGAAACAATGCACACCGATCATAGATGTTAAGTTTTCACCTTTGAGAAAACACGTGCCCTCAAAACAATGCTTTTAATAAGATTATTGTCAGGCACAACCAACTAATTTAGGGCAGATCTTGAATTGTCATCCTGAAAGATAATACTTTGTACTCCTCACGTGCTGCCGCCCTCGCTTGTCGATGCCGCTGCTACAAGTCACGAATCACCAAGCACAGTCCTTGATAACATACGTGTATGAGTAGGTCACGTATTGTTTGTACCGTGTTGTATTTGGATAGTTAGGATTTCCGATTCCGTTCCTAACTCCTGTAACCTGTAATCTCGTGACATATATATATATATATATACATGATACGATACCACGCCTTGAGTGCGTTGAGTATCTGCCCCAAATATTGTTTCCTTACATGGTATCAACCTGAATTCGATCCGACGACTTCTGCTGCCTTTGCTTGTTCGTCCTCGATGGCACTCCCGACGACCACCGGCCCTCTTGCCGCGTTGATGCCGTCTCTGTCCACCGCCCCGTCCTCCTCCTCCCACCCACCTATCAATTTCACCAACCTCATCACCATCAAGCTCTCCGCCACCAATCATCTGTTCTGGCGCGCCCAGGTTGTGTCTCACCTGCGGAGCAATCTTCTCCATGGATATGTCGATGGAACCTTCCCTTGTCCGTCAACTCATCTGACGGTGACTCCTGCGGCGGGCTACGATTCTGTCCGTCAACAGAATCCTGCCTATTCGGCGTGGGTTCAACAAGACCAGGCGCTCATCTCGGTGTTCCTCTCTACATCGACAATTGAGGTCACCGGGATGATCATGTTTGCCCAGACCTCGCATGAAGCCTGGACCACCATTGAGCGGAGTTTTGCGTCGCAGTCCTCGGCGCGCCTGATGCAACTCCGTGACCAGCTCCGTGAGACCAAGAAGCTGGACTCCTCCGTCGCTGTTTTCTACAATAAGATCCAGGCGCTCTCTGACACGCTAACCTCGATTGGCCAGCCGCTGCGCCCGGAGGAATTTCAGTCCTATATTCTTCAAGGACTTGATGAAGAGTATGACTCGCTAGTCAAGGCTGTGAAGATGCGTGACACTCCGATGCCTGCCCATGATCTCTATGCGCGTATGTTGTCCACGGAGCAGCGTATGGAGGGGCGTCGGTCTTCTGGTCAGCATATCCAGTCCGCCAATCTGGCCAAGACGGGTGGAGGGAAGTCCTTCCATGCACCGGCCTCTGGTGCTCTTTCGTTCTCAGCACGTTCTGGTCCTCCGTCACACGGACAGGGATATGCCCCTCGTCCCAACTCTGCTACCGCTGCTGGTGGCGGGTCTACGTCTGCTCCATATAGTCGCGGTACTGGCCGCGGGAGCTCTATTGTATGTCAGCTGTGTGACGGACCGGGTCATATGGCGGCCCGCTGTTTCAAGCGTTTCAACAAAAGTTTCCTCGGCGTTGGCAACGACGGCCGCTTTCTTGATCGTCAGCTCGCCCTCGCCAACCATGTTTACACCACCGAGCCTCAAGGACAGACATCCTCGCTCCCCATCGATCCCACCTGGTACATGGATACCGGTGCGACCGGGCACCTTACTGGGCAACTGGAGAAGCTGAACACCCAAGAACCGTATCACGGAAAGGATCAAGTCTACACCGCCAACGGTGCAAGTATGCGCATATCTCATATTGGTCAAGCAATCCTTTCCACTCCTTTGTCTTCACCACTTTATCTTCGTAATGTTCTCCATGTTCCTCATGTCACGAAAAATCTTTTGTTTGTCCGTAGACTTGCCTCTGATAATAATGTTTATGTTGAGTTCCATCCTAATAGTCTTTTTGTTAAGGATCTTCTCACGGGGGCCATCATCCTTAGAGGACGGTGTCGGGGTGGCCTTTACTCGCTTGATGAATCTTCTGGTCGCCATCTCAAACAAGTCTTCAGCGCTCTTAAAGCTTCGTCTGCTCAGTGGCATGCTCGTTTAGGACATCCTGCCTCTCAGGTGGTTCAGCATGTCCTTCGTCGTAATCAACTTCCTTCGGAGTCCAATAAATTAGTGTCAGTTTGTGATGCATGTCAGCAAGGCAAGAGTCATCAGCTTCCTTTTTCTCTTTCGAGTCATGTAACAAACGCTCCTCTTGAGCTTATTTATTCCGATGTGTGGGGTCCTGCTCACCTTCTGTCAGTGGTCATAATTACTATGTTAGCTTCGTTGATGCTTATAGTCGCTTTACGTGGTTATACTTGATTAAGCGTAAAAGTGATGTTTTTGATGTCTTCATTCAGTTCCAAGCTCACGTTGAACGCCTCCTTAAACATAAAATTTTGTTTGTTCAGTCCGATTGGGGAGGCGAGTATATAAAGCTAAATTTGTTTTTTCAGAAGCTTGGCATTGCCCAACGTGTATCTTGCCCTCATACACATCAACAAAATGGTAGTGCTGAACGAAAACATCGCCACATCGTAGAGACAGGGGTTACTTTGCTTGCTCATGCGTCAATTCCTTTTTGTTATTGGAATGATGCTTTTATCACCGCATGTTTTCTCATAAATCGCATGCCCTCCCGTGTCATTGATATGCAGACTCCTCTTGAGCGCTTGTTAGGAGAAACTCCTGATTACACCTTTTTTAAAGTTTTTGGGTGCGCCTGTTGGCCTAATCTTCGTCCTTACAATAATCATAAACTTGAATATCGTTCGAAGAAGTGTGTGTTTCTCGGGTATAGCCTGCTCCACAAAGGATATAAGTGCCTCCATGTTCCTACAAATCGTGTCTATATTAGTCGTGATGTCATTTTTGATGAAAATGTTTTTCCTTTTTCAGATTTGCCGTCTTCCTCACATCCACCGTCTCATGATCCCTCACTTTCTTTGCTTGATCAATTTCGAGATATTGCACATGCTCCGTCTTTGCTTCCTAACCATGGCGCAGGTGTTGGTTGTGCTGCTCGACTTGAAGTTCTGGACAATGAGGTCTCTCCATCATCGGATCGTCTGAATTGCACCCCTGCTGCTCATGTCGATCGTGACCCTGCTACTCATGATGATCACATGCATATGCATGGCCAGCGTCAGGAGCGTGAGGCTGGTCGTGATCACATGCATATGCATGGCCAGCGTCAGGAGCGTGAACCTGGTCAAATGGACTGTCCGTCCGCTGGGTCTGCACCGTCTTCGCCCGAGTCAGCTACGCCCGAGCCAGCTTCGTCTGACCTGCCTTCACCGACACCGCCTCCATCGCCTGTCGCGTCTCCCGCGGATTCATCGTCAGCTCAGTCGCCATCGGCCGAGCAACCGCGGCTGCTTGAGCCACTGGTGCCTTTGCCTCCTGATTCTCTGCGCCCAATTACGCATAGCCTGCGTGGTGTGCATCAGCCTCTTATGCGCAAGGATGGCACCGTTGCGTGGATGACTGCATGTATTGCGCAAGCCACTGCATGCTGACCCGTCTGCTGAACCCCGACATTTTCGTGCTGCGCTTGGGATTCCCCACTGGCGTGAGGCCATGGAGCAGGAGTTTGATGCTTTGGTTGCTAATAATACTTGGCGCCTTGTTGCTCCCCGGCCAGGTATTAATATCATTGACTCCAAATGGGTTTATAAAGTCAAGCGTCATGCAAATGGTAATATTGAAAGGTATAAAGCTCGTCTTGTGGCTAAGGGGTTCAAGCAGCGTTATGGTCTGGACTATGAAGATACATTCAGGCCTGTTGTGAAGCCTACTACGATTCGTTTGCTTCTGTCCATTGCAGTTACTCGTGGGTGGTCTACGCGTCAGCTTGATATTCAGAATGCCTTCCTTAATGGTGTCTTAGAAGAAGAGGTATTTATGCGTCAACCTCCCAGCTTTGAGGATCCTCAGTGTCCTACCCATCTTTGTCGATTGCAGAAGGCTCTATATGGACTCAAACAGGCACCTCGTGCTTGGCATGGTCGTCTTGGTGCTGCTCTTCATCAACATGGTTGTACACCCTCAACAGCTGACACATCCTTATTCATTCTTCATAAGCCTGAAGTGACTATCTATCTATTGGTGTATGTCGATGACATCATTGTGCTCAGCTCTTCTTCCTTGGTGGTTGATCGTCTTATCAGTGGTCTGCGTCAACAGTTTGCGGTCAAAGATCTTGGTCCCTTACATTATTTCCTTGGTTTGGACGTTGCTCATCGTTCCCCTGGTCTCTCTCTTACTCAGCGCAAATATGCTACTGATCTTCTAGGATGAGCAGGTATGCTCAAGTGTGCTCCTGCCATCACTCCTATGTCAGCTTCGGTTAAACTGTTTGCTGCGGATAGTCCTGTTCTTGAGCCTCATGATGCTACTCGATATCGAAGTCTTGTTGGAGGGTTGCAATATCTTACTTTGACTCGCCCAGATATCTCTTTTGCGGTTAACCGAGTCTGCCAGTTTCTTCACTCTCCTACGGAGGAACATATGAGTGCTGTGAAGCGTATTCTTCGGTATATTCAACACACTATTGGTCATGGGTTGCTTCTCCGACCCGCTACCCCGAGTACTCTTTCTGCGTTCTCAGATGCTGATTGGGCAGGTGATGTTGATGACAGGCGATCTACGGGGGGATATGCAGTCTTTTATGGTGGAAATTTGATCGCCTGGAGTGCTCGTAAGCAGACTACGGTGTCTCGCTCTAGTACTGAAGCTGAATACAAAGCTGTTGCTAATGCTACTGCAGAGATTATATGGGTTGAAGCATTACTGAAGGAACTTGATATTCGACAGGATTCTCCACCTATTTTATGGTGTGATAATATTGGGGCCACTTATCTCTCGTCGAATCCTGTTTTCCATGCACGGATAAAACACATTGAGATTGATTTTCATTTTGTTCGTGAAAGGGTTGCTCAGAAGTTGCTACAAGTTCGTTTTGTCACTTCAAAAGATCAACTTGCAGATGTCTTCACCAAACCGCTGCCACTTCCGCTCTTTGAAGAATGTAAGCGCAATCTCAACATGTCTACTGTTGCGATTGAGGGGGGCTGATAACATACGTGTATGAGTAGGTCACGTATTGTTTGTACCGTGTTGTATTTGGATAGTTAGGATTTCCGATTCTGTTCCTAACTCCTGTAACCTGTAATCTCCTGACATATATATATATATACATGATACGATACCACGCCTTGAGTGCGTTGAGTATCTGCCCCAAATATTGTTTCCTTACAGTCCTCATCGCCTCGAAGACTCGGTCCACCAATACTAGACCTCAGACCTCAGCCGCCATGACATTCTCCGCCAGTATCGTCACTAAAGGAATCAAAATACCGACATGTTTCATGGTGACAACAGACAACGAAGTGTCGCGTCACTCCATCCTGAAGCCTTACAGCTAGAAATATGGGTGCACACGACCAAATCCCATCCGGTCCAGCAATTTATAGGCATTAGCGCCCAATGGAGATCCCGGGCAAAGCCTTCTGAAACCCGTCACCGAACAGACCAATGAGGACAAGCATCAAGCCGCCAGTCGGAGCAGTTCATGTCCTAAAACCGTTTATATTTTACCCCTTTAAAGGGAAACGTCCTCATAGATGTGATAAAATCAGCTGGAGCTAATTGCATGCTTATAATATGGTTTTTGGATTGTAGAATATATATAAGCAATTTAGCAATCGATTTAATGCACAAAAACAGAAAACAATTCAGGACACAAAATAAAATAACGAGTATCGAACCAATCATGGGATCTACTAAAACAGTAGACAAACAGATCAAAGCTAGAACAAAACCATGAACATAAACTCTATCAGTATCTCTAACATGTAGATGAAGAACACGTACGGATGCAAACTGTAATTCTGATTGTCGGCCATGTCGATGAAGTGGTTACCAATGTCGAGGAAGAAGTCGCAGCCAATAACAGCTCCACGAGCAGCAAAAATATAGGCATCAGCTCGGCTCATTCTTGAAACCCGAATGCAGCGTGTCGTAATGAGAGGTGAGGAGGTGTGCGTGAGAGGCTCTCTTGTTCTCATTCTAATACAAGTATCAAAAGACCTCACCTTATAAAAGTGACACAACTCACTCTAAACTAGCAATATGGTATTAAAATTTTAGTCTTCAAACCGGCCAATGAACCGAGTGTGGCAACACCAAAACGACTGGAGAGGCAGAGACCCCGGTTGATTTATCAGGTCGTCGTCGTCGTCGTTGGGTCGTCGACTCGTCGGCGAGATAATATCTTCCCTTTGGCTGTCTCTCTTGCATGGCCAAGTTGGCCCTAGCACCAGCCTTGACTAACCGGGGAAAAAAGAGCCCTCACGTCTGCGTACCGAAGATACGACGATCATCTTCCATGGAAAAATGCACCAAGGCACCAGTATCGAAGCTGCCAAAGCTTAGACCCTTGTGCACCAAAGCTCAGCTTGGAAAAAAATTATATCGAATTGAAGGGCCAGCGTGATCTTTTTCTCCCATCGGTCGGGATCGTTGTCTATATATACGGGGTTTCAGCAAGCACTACTGCAGCAGGACATACATACACAGCTCATCCATCAGAGGCTTAGTAAGCCGGCCAAACTTTGGATATGGGGTCCTTCGCGAGAGCTGCGCGTTTCCTAGTGCTCCTCCAGATCGCCCTGTTCGTCATCTCCGCCGTGATCATGAGCGGTTCCGTCTGCGACGGAGCCCGTGAATTGGGTGGTTAGTGCTTTCCAAACTGCTCATTCCATCATTTTCTTCCTCATATATAGCCGTTGTTCCATACCTCATCATCTTGAAACATAGACGGTTTTTATTCTACTTTCTGAAATTCTCACTTCAGTAGCTCTAAGACTCTAACTAAGTAATTGACCATGGTTGGTATCGCCTGCGTTTTCTCTGCAGGATCAGTCCGCGGTCCTTTTGACCCTCACCGTCCTGGTAGTGGTAGGGGTATGCCCTATACCGGCCATGGTTGCCGCGGGATTTACAACTGCCCGACAGCGCCAGGTCCGCCGCCGCCCTCGCCGAACAGTGGAGCGATTGGCCGGCCTTGATGGATGTCTCCCCCCAACAGGCAACAGTGCAACTTACTACCACCTACTATCAGTAGTACACCGAATCGACAATAATGTCGTCTCGTGCACTTACATTTTAATATTTCGAATAAAGCTGGATGTCTGGCCCGAATATGAATCTGGTTTTGTGAAC
Source organism: Poa annua (assembly GCA_026929855.1). Lineage (NCBI taxonomy): Eukaryota > Viridiplantae > Streptophyta > Magnoliopsida > Poales > Poaceae > Poa > Poa annua. The sequence goes on from CM049437.1 coordinate 94,072,236, forward strand.
ATGACAGTTCGGTTCAGAACTAGTAATAAAGATGGACGGTGAGTCGGTGATGAGTGAGCGTACTGTATGATTTAAGTCCCGCTTCCTATAAGATTCAGTATATATAGCTGCAAGGCTCTTCCCGTAAGGTGATCGATCTCTCTTGTGGTCTCGGTGTTTAACATGTACTCCAGAGTAAAAGATCTGACTGGCTCTCAAGAAAACGTGAAATTGGATATAAGAGTTGTGTGCATCGTTTCGATGCAGAAGCTCGAACTTCATTCCTCATTTCAAAACAAAAACTACCGAAAAAGATCCCAACATTATGTAAAGATGAGAATGAGAATATATCTGAGAAGAAATAAAAAGGAATATGAAACATAACCCACCCAAGAACATGCACGTACCACTTTCTAACAGATTTTGTTTTGAAGCCGCCAAAAGCATTTTCATTAATTAAGAAGAAAATATAACATAGAACCACGACATGTGCTTAAACGAAAGAAACCTCCAGGTCACTACAAGATGACTGGAGGATACAAGTAAGGTACTACTCTCGTGAAATCAAATTACGCAAATGTTTCACCCGGTGGGAGGCCAAGGTACCACGTTTTTCTTTGTTCTTAAGATGATGTAATTCGGGGTTGCCTTGACGTGTCGTAACTGTGTCGTGTTTAATTTATTCCAAATGTGCCAGCATACAAGGATCTTGAGAAAGCAAAATATCGTATCCATGCAAACATGCATGGACATATTGTAGAATTAATTATCAATGTCGAATAATTATCTGCATAAGACCTAAATTTCTCATGCTAGCATAAGCAAAACATCAACATGCAAAAAACTTTGTCCATTATTCCCTCTAAATAATTAATACTATTTTATTTGAATACATTGTAATAACTCAATTACAGGAGAGGCGTCATGCTAACCATAGTGAGCATGGATCGATCGTCTCAATCCCTCGTGGCCGTTGCGGTGAAAGAGACGAGGGTAACAACGGATCAACACCTGGCATGTAGTTAAGTGCGCATTTATGAGATTTATGTGTTCTTAGCAGCGATATTCCATCGATGGAGGTGGTAACCTACGGACTCAAAAGGTCCTCGCTCCATCCCCATCCTGGAATGATCATCCTGAACAACTCCACGGGACTGAGTCCTCACTGTTCTTTTTTTTAGGAAAAGGCAGTCGTTTGCCATTCGATTAGATATGAATAGAGTGCTTAATTACAAAAGTGTTCGGACCCAAAAAAAAAAAAGGCAAAGAGGAAAAAACTCCTAATTGGCAATCTAGACCGCCACCCCATCTCCCGGTTCCTGGGTGAGTCCTCACTATTCATCCATTTGTGATTTTCTCTTCTTCATCATCCCAACAGGTCTTAAAGAAGGTAGCATGCGGGGAATATTATCTGGCCCGGAGTTGTTAAGCTCTGCAGCAATAGTTTATCTATAATCTGTTCAATGACATTACTTAGGTTCTCACCTTTTGGGGGTGATCGGCTTATGTGGTTCTTCGAAACTAATAAGTTAGTCCACATTGTGTAGGTGTGGTGTTCTGTAGTTTCCTCAATAGGTGCAACTCTAAAATTTATTGGAGATCTTGTAGTGTTCATTTCGATATATGTGGATCATATGTAAATTCTTTACTGAATCAATACAGAAAAAAAACATTGTTCTAATGAAAAACAAATCTCAATTGCTCTTGCTCCTTGCAAAGTGCAAGTTTCTGCAGGTTCCATCACTACAAGAAAAAGAAGGTACTATATTTCTCAACAACAAAAAAACAGTATGAATCCTGTAGTGATCCCAAACTATATATAAACTAGGTTTTCCTTATAACTGTTGGAAACGTACAAAGCATATTAATCGCGTGGCTACGGCCAACAGTTAGGATGCAACCGTGCAAGTAAGCAAGTTGGCACAAAGAAACAATCTAATGTTCAAATAGATATCAAAGACGGGAGGAAAAAAGCATAATAATTGATAGTGGACTCAGGTGACGCACTAGCCATAGCTTTTCCTGTGTGGCCGGAGAGGCGGAGACCCGGCCGTTTGTTTATCAGGTCGTCGTCGTCTTCTTGTTGGGTCGTCGGTGAGCTAATTCATTCCTTTTGGCTCTCTCTTTCATGGACAAGTCGGCCCTAGCACCAGCCTTGACTAACCGGGGGAAAAGGAGTCCTCACGTCTGCGTATCAAAGATACGACGATTTATATATCTTCCGTGGCAAAATGCACCAACGCGCCCGTCTCGAAGCTACCCAAGCTTTTACACTCTTGTGCACCACAAAAAAAGAATGCATGCTTTTATATATCTCTATAGACGTCTGTTCGAAAGTTCTTGCTTGGAAAAAATTATATCGAAATTGAAGGGCCAACGTGAACTTTTCCTCCACTGGGATCAAGATGTCTATAAATACGGGCCTTCAGCAAGCAGCAATATGCAGCGGGAGATACACACCTCAAACTGTCCGGAAGGATAGTCGCTACTCGCTAGTGAACCAGCCAAACGAGCTTGGATGGGGTCCTTCGCCAGAGCTGCGCGTTTCCTGGCACTCCTCCAGATCGCTCTGTTCATCGTCTCTGCGGTGATCATGAGCGGCTCAGTCTGCCACGGAGCCCGCGAGATCAGTGGTTAGTGCTTCCCAACTGTTCGTCTCCTCCTAGAAAGAAGATTGCTAAATTCCAACGTTCCGTTTTCGTTTATGGATGTTTAATTGTGACCTTGTGTTTTCGTTCCAGGTGGTACTCTAGACCCTAATCCTGCAGTGTGCACCCACGGACGATGCCCACCAGCTGGTGGTGAACCCTTCCCTCGACAAGGGTGCACCAGCAAGCACCTCTGCCCAGGCGGCCCACCGGCTGCTCAACCCTAAATACCTACCAAGTACCAACCCCGGCCTTGTCCAGAATAATGGAAGCGTATATATACTACTCGGCCTTAATGCATGCATCCTTCTATAGCGGATCAAGTTATACTACCACGGACTTGTACTGAACGGAGAGTAATAATATCGTCCGTGTGCTTATATTTAAGTCGAGATAGTATTTGAAATAAAACTGGATGTATAGCCCTGATATGAATATGATTGCGCGAATAGGGCTGGAATTCGCCGCTTGTCAGATTTATTCTAGCTGAAAGGCGTTCATCGTGCTATTATACTCTCTAGGCATGAACTCGCGGCTCGTCTGTCTTCAAATTAAGTAAATATCCTCATAAGAAAGTATAATTCTTAATCTTTTGTGTGGTTCCGTGGTTAGTTAACATATACTATAATCCAGAGTAATAGTTGAGCACATTACTTAATAAAGAGAAAAACGCCGGTTTCGTACATGAACCTGTCGAGAATGTGTGGTTTCGTCTTGAAGTTGCAGTTCTTCAGGATCCTTGATTCACGAACACGGCGGGTGAAACAGTGCGCCTTGCAAGATTTGGTGTCCTCATCTGAGTACTGAGTAGCAGCACCCGCGACTGGTGTGCGAGCCTCACGTCTTGAGCGCGATTTTTCCACCGTGCAATGCCTAAGACTAGTCATGGTGGGAAACATAGATGGTAACATAAGTGTCACATAGAAAAAAAATGATGATGTGGGAAGTATTTAATAAGAAGACAAGTGATGGTAATATCATAGTTAGATACTGTAACAAAATATGTCTATAGCCTAATAAATTTATGATTATATGATATTACACATATGTTACTACCCACTATCATATCATCATATCATGATACCAATATATTATAATACCCACTATGACTAGTCGAAATCTATTATGTCAGGTCGTCGATGCGCGAGGAGCGGTTTTGGTTGAGGTGATCACGCATATCCTATGTCTGGTGCTCTCTTACCTGCGAGTCGTCGCGTCACGTTCTTACATATCACGATTGCGGACGCAGCCTTGGCAGTCGCCGATGGAGTAAGTGCGGCTCTCTTACCATAACTAGCCCGAGTATTTACTGTCGATGAAGCGTTGCTCAGGGATCACTTTCAGATGATTGTGTGGTCATCATGTACGTAGTAGCCGCAAGAAGGGCAGCCACTAGCGTCTTGTGTACAAAGCGTTGCCTTCCGTCACTAGTGGAAATCAGGGCTCTAGTCCCGGTTCCAGAGGGGTTGTAGTCCCGGTGTAGCAACCGGGACTAGAGCCCCCCCACCCTTTGGTCTCGGCTCAGCACAAACCAGGACCGGAGCCCCCCCCCCCCCCCCCCCAATGAGCGCTACGCACGTGGCCGCGGCAGGGCGCGCGGGGGCGAACCCTTTAGTCCCGGTTCGTGTTACGAACCGGGACTAGGGTTTTGTTTTTTTTTACATTTCAGGGTTTTGTTTTTTTTTTCATTTCAGGGTTTTGCTTTTTTTTATTTCGACCGGTTTTCTGGGTAGGGGTTTCGGATGGTACCACGTCGATGCGTGATGGTAGGGGGTTTCGGATGGTACCACGTCGATGCTATAGTCGATGCGTGATGGTAGGGGGTTTCGGATGGTACCACGTCGATGCGTCGGGGTAGGGGTTTCGGATGCTACGGCTTCGATGCGCGAAAAACACGTATAAATTATTATACGAAGCTAGATGAAGTTGCATCATGCATATATACAATTACATGAAGATCATGTGTTGATAACACATACACAATTAAGTACGCGTGGTACATGAAGATCACGTTTCCCGGTTCCAGATACTTAGAAGTACTTTGTTACATGGAGATCACTATTACATGTCCGCACTAGTCAAAATGGTTGTACTCTCCGGTCTCCGGTATGACATGGGCGAGGTAAAATCCCGTCAACTCCTCTGCAAGTGCCCTGAAGCGGGTCTTTATTGGTAACTCGTTGCGCTTTCTTGCCAACTGTAAAAAAAATGATATCACAATGAATACATGAGATATGAAATGAATAAAACTCATCACGATTGATGGTACAAAAATAATGTTGTGACTAGAGCTTTACGTACTTCAATACTTCTTTTGCTCTTCAAACTCTCGTTGACCACAGTGTGCATGTACTCGCAAACGTAGAATCCACATAGATCAGTCCCTATTGGCTGTTTAAGGCAAGTCTATAGAAGAATAGAATTTAATCAAATAATAATAAAGTATGATAATGGTGCATGGGCCTAGTTATAGTACTACTTACTTGGTTAGTACGCCATAGCAGCTTCTCTGGCCATCCACTGTTCGGATGTTCCGCGAGGAACATTTTCCAAACGCTGCATGACAAGAAAATGAATGAATGAGTCATAAATTCTTTGATATTAGGAAATGAACGAAAGAGGCGAGTAGAAATGAAAGTACCTTGTCACCAAATCAAAACAGGTCTTGTATTGTTTAGGGCATCTTCTTAACGAGTCAAGGACAACAATTTCTCCTTTCCGCAAGTCAATAACGATAAGAATGTAGTGGAAGCTGCGCACGTTTATAAATAGTCATGCATAACTCATCAATTAAACTTAACATCGGGTGAGAAAAATAGAATGTGTAATAAGCAGTAACACTCACTTGAAGTTGTAAGGCCATAATATATATTTTTTGTAAGCTTGTCGCTTGAAAAACATTAGCAAATTCCCCGGTGTATCCTTGTTAACTCTTGGATCAATTATGTTTTCTTCATGCATTATAGAGGGGTCAATGAACCCAATGTGGTTGATTTTCTGCTTCTTGCATTCGAGCATCTTCATTCTGCGTAATAAAGCACACAAAATATTACAGAGAGGATTATCACAGACAATGAACGAGTAGAGCTAATTAAAACATTAAATTACAGGAATAGATATCACTTACAGACAATAGGAACTCAAGATAGCTTTGTCGAGGGCCCGGAGATTGTATAACTGAAAGATTTCGGCGAAGTAAATGACAATGGAGTATTCTTGGAAATAATGCTCTTCCTTAACTGCGAACATGAGAGCGTCTTTATTCGTCTCCTTTACGGTATTCTTGTACCAGGCTTGAAATTGACGCATTCTTGTGGGTAAGTCGTCGTCGACGAAATTCTCCCCGTGAACATAAGTACGAACAACATCCGCGAAGGGGATATCATCTCCCGAATATACCAGCTCCCGCACATTGATGTTTTTGAGAACTCTGTCATCAAGCACCTTGAGCGGGGGGGGGGGGGGGGGGGGGGGGCCGACTGTGCGTCTTGTTCTCCGAGTTGGGCAACTTGTTTCCCTTTTTTCGATCGATCCATCTCTTCGTCATATGACTTACCAATGTTGCGATCATAGTCTGTTGGCGGCGATGGTGGGGGGTTGTATAGGGCATCGATGCAACGGTCAATTTTCTCCTGAGGAATTCCGGCAGTAAATTTTGCAGGAGGCAATTGTTTCGCTAACGCTTTCTGTTTCACGCCAGCAAGCCAGGCATCCGTATGTTCTTTCCAGGCGATATTGTTTTCCTCGACGGTTCTCTCCCAAGGTAACTTTGGAGTAGGCGGCGGTGTTTTCTGCTTTCTAGGTTTCTTCCTAACAGGAGAACCAGACTGGCGCCTACTCGAGAGCGACTTAACATTCTGGCGGACTGGCACAGACTGCGATGGCCTCGCGCTGGGGACCCTCTCGGGGGGCGGTTGGCTTTGCTGTTGAGCTGGAGATGGACTCGGGCTGGGGTCCCTATCGAGGAGGTGTGGGCTTTGCTGATGAGGTGGAGATGGACTCCGTCTTTCATCCCTCTTGAGGAAGAGTGGACTTTGCTGGTGAGCTGGACTCCTAGAACGAGGAGTGGACTTTGCTTGTTCTGAAAGGACGATGTATTTCTTGGGCCATAGGGCGAAGCCATGCTTGACGTCTGCCAATGTCTTCTCCTCGTCACCTCCAGGAAACTCAAGTTCCAAGGTTTCAAATCCCGCCATAATTTCGTCCACCCCGACACGAGCGTAGCCATCTGGAATTTGACCACAATGGTAGAGTTCTCCAGGTTGAATTACTAAAGCTTGCCCCACCGCCACCTTCAAAGTTATGTTTCTCATTGCTATATGTAGCTCACAACATGTAGGCTCTGTGATGTCATCCACTGGGTAGGGACCATCGACTTGACGCGTGGAACCAACGCTGCTTCTACGCTGAGATGGGGCGGCATCTGCTTCATGATCTAATTGGTCCCGCTACTGAGGTTCCGTTCTTTGCTCCTTCAATGCTTTCAGTTCCGCCTGTGTCTCCTTCAGGCCACGTTCCAATGCTGATATCCGGTCGGCCTCCTTCTTCTTACCTCTGCTACGGCTTCTATAAGTGTGAGCGGATTCCGGCCACGCAGTCTTAAACGTAGCACCGCCAGGAAAGCCTCGAGCTCGTCCAACATGTTCAGGATTCCCCAGGGCCCGTGTCAGCTCGTCATCCTCTCTATCGGGTTTGAACACACCATTGCGAACATCATTAATTGCATCTTCAAGCTTCTTTTTGATTCTGTCAACGAGATCCTTCCATTTTCCTTTTCCAACAATATCTCCGGTTACTGGGTCCAACACTGCCCCATGCGTGAACAACCAGAATTTTGACCTCTCGGGCCAGTCAAGTGTCTTTGGACAGACCCCCGATCAAACCAGTTTTTCTTCATAGGCTAACCACTTAGGAATGGCGCTCTTGTAGCCACCTGTCCCCAATGTATGGTGGTGTACCTTCAGCCCAGCATTCAACTTATTTATCTCCGATCGGGCCACAGCCATAGGTGATTCCCTATACGCCTTAAACGCCGCCCATTCAGATTCTAACTTCTTCCCTTGTGCTCCACTGAAATCTGGCTCTTCTTTTGTTTGTTCATATTGATTCCATAACTTTTTCTTCCAGTTCCGGAATTGTTCCGCCATCTTAATAAGAGTCCACTTCTTGAGGTTGTCCTTCTTCACTTTAGAGAGATCTGGCGGGAGGGTGAAATGTGACAACAGCGTGTTGTAGACCAAATCCTTAAGAACTTGGTGGACATAACATGGGTCCTCCACATCTGCGGCCGCCGGCTTATTCCATTCGCGTATGCTGATTGGGATCATGTCCCTAACAATAACTCCAGCTTGACTTATAAATTTGCTGCGGTTCTGTTTTGGTTCGAGCGGTTCGCCGGAATCAGCAATTTCCTCAATCGGTAACTTTGGATCCTCGCTCGTCATTCTTTTTGCCTGGCCTCGAGGAGCACATGGTGGCTGCTTTTTGGCAGATTTGCTCGATCCGGATGGCTAAAAGAAAAATGAGTCGTTAATAAATGCAACACAAATCAATTAATGCATGTAGTTAACAACAACATATCGCCATATTTATTATAAACACATATACACCTCTCCGCCGGAGTTTGTTATCACCACATCTCGTGACTCCATTCCATCACCAAAGTCGTTCAAAAATTGTTCAAAATCATAACCATCTACATCTCCTCCAGCTCGGGCATCGTTAAAAATAAGTTGTTCCATTTGGTCTTCCATCTCCTCGTCTCGTTGAAATTGTGCTTCTTCTATCTGCTCGTCTCGCAAGTGCTCCATAGCTCAAATATACCTGCAATCCATAGCTCGGGCATTATAATCAAGTTTACATTTATTCATCTGAAAAACATATACAAGTACAATAATTGCAACGAGTATAGATCATATAGCACAACAAGGTGGCAGCGAAGAAAAACAGTGTGTGCTCATCTTGCATATCTAACACAAAACTATATATGGATCATATTTTAGAATTTTGCATATCTAACACAAAATCATCTCAATTTGCATATCTAACACAACATAATATATGGATCATATATTACAATTTCATATCTAACACATTTACAATCATCTCAATTTACAAAACAAAGATAGCCACTGGACATGGACTGAAACATCAGGAATGTAGCAAGCAATCTAGCCAAGAGTGAGAACAAATGGCAATTTCATCATACAAGGTTCGTCTTGGCAGCGAGAAGCAAGACCTCCTGCAAGCCGTGGACACACCCGAGCAGCAAGACCTCCTGCAAGTTGTATAATGAATTGTATATCAATCAAAACAATTGTATAATGAATTGTATATCAGCTCTAGCAAAAAACAGTAGAGAATGTCTTGCAAACGTCTTGACAGTCGGTTTCTGGAAATTTCAAATGAGTCCAATAAGGACCAACTCCAACACAAGAAAGCATAAAAAGGATGTTCAGTACATGTGTACACTCCTCTGGAGGCTTCACATGTATTTGTACATCATAAATACACTAAAAAGCACATTGGAAAGTTTAGGAAATTAATTCCAGCAAGCAATAAGGCACAGCTAATACATCAGGTCCTGCCAGAGGTGAAATATACTCATTGTATATCCATCTATACACATTTTGGAGTTAAAAAAAGTATATCTCTCAGTGGTGCATAGAATTTCTATGCATAGCTCATTACAGAGAAGTAAAGAACTAATTAGTATCTATTCTTATCAAAATACATGTCTGAGCCTTTGCATCATCGGCTAGGCTAAGATATCAAGCATGAACTAATTAGTATCTATTCTTATCAAAAGCACAACAGTCATCCAAGAAAGAGAAGGTCGAAGCGGCAAACAACATAAGAAGTGGATGCTAGCTGCCGATATATAGCTGCAGAATTTTGTGAACCATGAAAAAAACTGCAACAAACATCTGAGAAAAAAATCTAATGCTCTGCGTATGTTATAAGCATGGAAGTCACTACAAAAAAGGAGTCACCAACAAGCATAAGTACCTCCATTTAACTACCAATCCAGAGCAATCTCATGTGCTTTTGCTCAAGCTATGTGTATATTTTTAGCCATGTGAAACTAATCACTAGTTTAAGTATTAGCACACGATGTTTATTAGAAAATATAGCAGATCTAAATGGTAGAAACACTTAAAGGCAAGCATAGTCATTTTTTTGACAGCGTAATCATGCTCATATGGAAACAAAACTTATTCATTGCATTGCATAAGATGCACCGGAGGCCTTATTATGTCCTGGAGAAAAAGAACAAAAGTTCAGAAGGGTGGCTACTCTACAATGGAAACAACATAAGCATAAACATTACTCTGGATCAAAAAAAAATATCTAGATTGCGGCATTGGTAAGTTGGCCTCTCAAAAGAAGGATGCATATTTGTGCTGCGAAATACACCCTCTCCTTTTCATTCAAGTATTACCTTGCTAATTCATCAATGCATGTTTCTTTTGCATTTGTGATAGAAAATATCAATATAAAAAATTCCAAGTACCGAGAGCACCAACCTGAGTCTATAACTGGGTTGCCTGCTGTGATGTTTGAGATTTTCCAGCATGTTTTATTTGTGATTGGTGGCCAATAGATTAAAGACAAATATATATAGCGTAGAAGATCTCAAGTAGAGTGAAAAACACATAGCGCGAATATGGTACAACGTAGTTGATTAGTACTTGCAAGCAGCTATCAGTTCAAGTGATATAAATCCAATCACAGTACTGCAATAGGTTGACAGATATGGAAACATCCACGTGATATAAACTGCAAGCACGATACTGCACTCCATGAACCAATAGCACTATACAAGCTAGATCTACACATACTAAAAGAGGAGGCCGAGAGGGAGGGATCGGAGGGGAGGAGACGCTCACCGGGGTTGAGCGGGTGGCGGGGCCGTGGGCGGGGCGGCCTCCTCGTCGGTGCGGAGAGGAAGGGGACGGCGCGGCGGTGGAGCGGCCTCCTCGACGGTGCGGAGAGGAAGGGGACGGCGCGGCGAGCGGCCTCCTCGTCGGTGCGGAGAGGCAGGGGACGGCGGCGCAGCGGCAGACGGCGGCGGAGCGGCAGACGGCGACGGCGAGGCGCAGCGGCGGCGCGGGGGCGTCGGGGGCGTCGGAGGCGGCAGTGGAGAATGAAAATTGGGGGAGAATGAAATTTTTTGACGCGAACAGCACCTAAACGCTTGGCACAGACCTTTAGTCCCGGTTCGTGTTACGAACCGAGACTAAAGGGTCTTTAGTCGCGGTTGGTAACACCAACCGGGACTAAAGGTCTGAATGGGCCGCCAGTGGCCCTTTAGACAAATACCTTTTTTTCCTTGTTTCTTTTTACTGATTTTTGTTTTTGTTTTCTTTTAAATTGTTTGAATTGTTTACTTTTCTGTTTCTTATTTTGGTTTACTTATTTTTTGAATTGTTTTGGTTTCTAGTTTATTTTTCTGTTTTGTTTTATATTTTCTAACATTTTAAGATGCCAAGGTGATTTCTTCAAATTATATCATAAATATCATTTTCTATGTTTTAAGGTTTTTTGTGAAGGAAGTACAGAAAATATGATTCCAAATGGCACCCAACTAATTTTCACTAAGAGTGGTGCACATATGATGGATGATCCCCAGGTATGAGCTTTTCTTTGAATTCTAACTAATTTCCCCTAGTTAATTGAGTTTATGTTGATTTATCGAAAGTAATTCAAATTTGAACTACAACTGTTTGATAGTTTGGTCTGAAACTTTTGGAAAAATCATTTTAAGGTACACAACTAGTGGTTATATCACAGAAACATTGATAGTTCTAGAAAATATCACCTCTTCCGATGATTAGTCATAGCGACCGTTTTGATCGTTTTTAAGAAAAAATGTAATAAAGTGATAAACACCTCAAAAAATCAAATCCTTTGGCATGGGATCCTTATATGTGTACTAGTTGCTATGAAAAATGATAAACTTGATTTTTGCCAACATTTGCAAAAAAAGTCTTCACAAAAAGGTCTATCATGTGTGAACATCTAGAAGTTTCAAGCCGAATGACCAAGTTATGGTCATTTCGACGACATAGTTTGTGATAAAGATCTCATACTCCCCACATAGGTGCATATTGGTATATTAAACAATCTTACCAAAGGGATTCTTCAAATTATTTTCATAAATATCATTTTCCTTTTTTTAAGTGAAAAAAATGAGGTTTTTTGTGAAGGAAGTACAGAAAATATGACTCCAAATGGCACCCAACTAATTTTCACTAAGAGTGGTGCACATATGATGGACGATCCCCAGGTATGAGTTTTTTCTTTGAATTCTAACTAATTTCCCCTAGTTAATTGAGTTTATGTTGATTTATCGAAAGTAATTCAAATTTGAACTACAACTGTTTGATAGTTTGGTCTGAAACTTTTGGAAAAATCATTTTAAGGTACACAACTAGTGGTTATATCACAGAAACATTGATAGTTCTAGAAAATATCACCTCTTCCGATGATTAGTCATAGCGACCGTTTTGATCGTTTTTAAGAAAAAATGTAATAAAGTGATAAACACCTCAAAAAATCAAATCCTTTGGCATGTGATCCTTATATGTGTACTAGTTGCTATGAAAAATGATAAACTTGATTTTTGCCAACATTTGCAAAAAAAGTCTTCACAAAAAGGTCTATCAAGTATGAACATCTAGAAGTTTCAAGCCGAATGACCAAGTTATGGTCATTTCGACGACATAGTTTGTGATAAAGATCTCATACTCCACACATAGGTGCATATTGGTATATTAAACAATCTTGCCAAAGGGATTCTTCAAATTATTTTCATAAATATCATTTTCCTTTTTTAAGTGGAAAAAATGAGGTTTTTTGTGAAGGAAGTACAGAAAATATGACTCCAAATGGCACCCAACTAATTTTCACTAAGAGTGGTGCACATATGATTGATGATCCCCAGGTATGAGTTTTTTCTTTGAATTCTAACTAATTTCCCCTAGTTAATTGAGTTTATGTTGATTTATCGAAAGTAATTCAAATTTGAACTACAACTGTTTGATAGTTTGGTCTGAAACTTTTGGAAAAATCATTTTAAGGTACACAACTAGTGGTTATATCACAGAAACATTGATAGTTCTAGAAAATATCACCTCTTCCGATGATTAGTCATAGCGACCGTTTTGATCGTTTTTAAGAAAAAATGTAATAAAGTGATAAACACCTCAAAAAATCAAATCCTTTGGCATGGGATCCTTATATGTGTACTAGTTGCTATGAAAAATGATAAACTTGATTTTTGCCAACTTTTGCAAAAAAAGTCTTCACAAAAAGGTCTATCATGTATGAACATCTAGAAGTTTCAAGACAAATGACCAAGTTATGGTCATTTCCACGGCATAGTTTGTGATAAATATCTCATATCCCACAAATAGATGTATCTTGGTATAAGAAACAACCTTGCCAAAGGAAATCTTAAAATTAATTCCATAAGTATTATTTTCCATTTTTAAGTGAAAAAAATGACTTTTTTTGTGAACAAAGTACCAAAAATATGATGCAAAATGGGACCCATTTAATTTTCATGGAAACTAGTACACATATGATGGATAATCCCCAAGTATTAGGTTTTTCCTTGATTTCTAACTAATTTCCCATAGTTTAATGAGTTTATGTTGATTTATCGAAATTAATTCAAATTTGAACTACAACTGTTTGATAGTTTGTTCTGAAATTTTTGGAAAAATCATTTTGAGGTACACAACTAGTGGTTATATCACAGAAACACTGATAATTCTAGAAAATATTACCTCTTTCGACGAATAGTCATCGCGACCGTTTTGATCGCTTTTAAGAAAAAAATGAAATAAATTGATAAACATCTCAAAAAATGAAATCCTTTGGCATGGGTTGAGCCACCAACCGGGACTAAAGAAGCACACGGATCGTGTGTTTCTTTCAAGCACTTGTGAGTCGTTAGATCAGGAGTGTGTTTCTTTCAAGCACTTGTGAGCCGTTAGATCAGGAGTGTGTTTCTTTCAAGCACTTGTGAGCCGTTAGATCCCGGTTGTTGTTACCAACCGGGACGGTTCTATCTACATAATACTTCAGTTCATCGACCGAATACAAAGCATTCGGATTCCCTGCATACGCCCAACGGTGCATTTGATATGCAGGCACTCACGAGCCACCGTTGGGCTGTATGCAGGTGAAATCGTGTGTTTTGTTCCATGCATCTACAAAATACTTCAGTTCACTTGTTCTTCTGATACAAAGCATTCGGATATTACACATCAACAATAATATCCCTATCTAGTGTTTACTTGTTCTTCTGATTGCGCCGTAACCACGGATAATCTTCTTCATTTAACTTGATACTTGGATCAGTGTTCACTTTGAAGGGCGGAATGTCATGAAACTTATCGTAATCTTCTGACATGTCTGTCTTGTCCTCCACTCCCACAATGACTCTTTTCCCTGAAAGAACTATGTGGCGCTTTGGCTCATCGTGTGATGTACTCGCTTGCTTATCTTTTCTTTTTTTCGGTAGGGTAGACATGTCCTTCACATAGAAAACCTGAGCCACTTCACTGGCTAGGACGAATGGTTCGTTCTCGTACGAAAGATTCTTGAGATCCACTGTAGTCATTCCGTATCGTGGGTCTACCTCTACCCCGCCTCGTAGGTTGAACCATTTGCACTTGAACAAAGGGACCTTAAAAGTAGGTCCATAGTCAAGTTCCCATATCTCCTCTATGTAACCATAATATGTGTCCTTTGTCCCGTTGCAGTTTGTTGCATCAAAGCGGACTCCACTGTTTTGGTTGGTGCTCTTTTTATCTTGGTTGGCTGTGTAAAATATATTTCCATTTATCTCGTACCCTTGAAAAGTCAATATAGTTGAAGCTGGTGATGTGGCCAACAAGTATAGTTGTTCTTCAACATTGGTGTCATTAATGAGACGTCTTTTTAACCAACTGCTGAAAGTCTTCATGTGTTCTCCATCAACACAATCTTCAGTTTTCTCCGGGTATTTGGAGCGTAAAACATTCTTGTGTTCCTCGACATACGGACCCACAAAACTGGAATTATGTAGAACGGTGTCGTGTGCTTGAGTGAAAGAATCCCCGTCTTGACATATTGTTGCTTTCTTTCCTAGGGTGCCTTTTCCATGCAGTCTCCCCTCATGACGTGATTCAGGAACACCGATCGGCTTCAGATCAGGAATAAAATCTACACAAAACTCAATGACCTCCTCTGTTCCATAACCCTTGACGATGCTTCCTTCTGGCCTAGCCCGGTTATGCACATATTTTTTTAAGACTCCCATGAACCTCTCAAAGGGGAACATGTTGTGTAGAAATACAGGACCGAGAACAGAAATCTCTTCGACTAGGTGGACTACAAGGTGCGTCATAATATTGAAGAAGGTTGGTGGGAACACCAACTCGAAGCTGACAAGACATTGGACCACATCCTTCTCTAAATTTTTTAGAGTTAGTGGATTGATGACCTTCTGAGAAATTGCATTGAGAAATGCACATAGCTTCACAATGGGTTCTCGAACATTTTCCGGTAGAAGCCCTCTCAATGCAACCGGAAGTAATTGTGTTATAATCACGTGACAGTCATGAGACTTTAGGTTCTGAAATTTTTGCTCTGCCATGTTTATTATTCCCTTTATATTTGATGAGAAGCCAGATGGAACCTTCATACTGCGAAGGCACTCAAAAAATATTTTCTTCTCTTCTTTAGTAAGAGCGTAGCTTGCAGGACCTGGCTGATTCTCTGAATGAGTATCGTCTCGATGCATCTCTTCGCTCATACGTTGATGGGCCTGCCTTCCTTTCGGTGTACCTTTTTTTGACTTCCCATCTTTTGACTTCCCATACACGCCCAAGAAGTTTAGCAGGTTGCAGCAAATGTTCTTTGTCACGTGCATCACGTCGATTGCAGAGTGAATCTCTAGCATTATCCAATAGGGCAGCTCCCAAAATATAGATTTCTTCTTCCACATGGGTACGTGGTTGTTTGCGTCATTCGAAACAGTGAGTCCGCCAGGACCCTTTCCAAAGATTACATTTAAATCCTTGACCATATCATGTATAACAGAACTAGAAGGGCGGGTAGGCCTCGGCCGATGATCTGCCTCACATTTGTAATGCTTGCCTTTCTTCCTTAACGGATGCTTGGGTACAAGAAACCGACGATGACCCAGGTACACATTCTTGTTACCTAAATGTATACTATCAGTCTCAGCTAAACAGTGCGTGCATGCATTGTATCCCTTGTTTGACTGTCCTGAAATGTTGCCAAGAGCAGGCCAATCATTGATGGTTACAAAAAGCAAAGCTCGTAGATCAAATTCCTCCAGTTTGTGCTCATCCCACACACGTACACCTTCTTCACGCCACAACTGCAAAAGTTCTTCAACTAATGGCCTGAGGTACACATCAATGTCGTTGCCAGGTTGCTTCGGGCCTTGAATGAGCACTGGCATCATAATGTACTTCCGCTTCATGCACAACCAAGGAGGAAGGTTATAGATACATAGAGTCACGGGCCAAGTGCTGTGACCGGAGCTCTGCTCTCCAAAAGGATTAAAGCCATCTGTACTTAGACCAAATCTTAAGTTCCTTGCGTCATCTGAAAATGTCGGGAACTCTCTGTCAATTTTTCTCCACTGGGACCCATCCGCGGGGTGTCTCAACATCAAGTCTTTTTTACGATCTTCTTTGTGCCATCGCAACAACTTGGCATGCTCTCTGTTGCTGAACAAACGTTTCAACCGTGGTATTATACGAGCATACCACATCACCTTTGCAGGAATCCTCTTCCTGGGGCGCGGCTCGCCCTCAACATCACCAGGGTCATCTCGCCCGATCTTATACCGCAAAGCACCGCATACAGGACATGCATTCAATTTTTCGTGCTCACCGCGGTAGAGGATGCAGTCATTAATGCATGCGTGTATCTTATGCACCTCTAATCCTAGAGGGCATACCACCTTCTTTGCTTCGTACGTACTAGAGGGCAATTCGTTATCCTTTGGAAGCATCTTCTTAACTATTTTCAACAAATTTTCAAATCCCTTGTCAGAAGTACCATTCTCTGCCTTCCATTGCAGCAATTCAAGTGTGGTACCCAGCTTTTTCTGGTCATTTTGACAAGTTGGGTACAACAATTTGGCGTGATCAGCTAACATACGCTCCAACTTCAACCTTTCGTTTTCACTTCCACAGTCCATTTGTGCATCACGAATGGCCCGACGAAGATCATCGTCGCCCTCATCAATAATGGGATCTTCTTCAGTTTCGTCTTCTCCCATTGTAGTATCACTGAACCAAGGATACTTGTCATTATCCTCCTCTTCTTCATTTTCTTCCATGATAACCCCTGTTTCTCCGTGCTTGGTCCAACAATAATAACCAGGCATAAAACCATTATGCAAGAGGTGGGAGTGAATGACTTTTGAGGTAGAGTGATCACTCATATTCTTGCAGGCACTACATGGACAACGAATAAAAACATTCTTCGGCTTGTTTGCCTCAGCCACATGGAGAAAATTATGCATGCCATCAATGAACTCAGGACAACATCGGTCACCGTACATCCATTGTCGGTTCATCTGTATTACATAAAAGTATATCGAACCCCATTATTACACTACTGTCATGAATAATATGTAAGAGCAAATTAATTAATACAAGGTCATCCATTAAAATAAGAGTAAAGTAGTGACAACTGGTAATACATAGTTCTCATAAAACATACATTAACTGAAACAAATATAAAAATTATCTAAAGAATTTAAATCCAACAACAAATGCGATCAAAATCGCAACTAAGGTAAATACTGAACCCACAGCATAATGATACCAAGCCTCCCGATTAATGGCATATTTTCTAATCATTTTTATCTTCAAGCGCATTGCATCCATCTTGATCTCGTTACCATCGACCACGTCGGCAAGTTTGAGCTCTAATTTCATCTTATCTTCTAAACATTGAAGATAAAGATCTTCACTTCTTTTCAATTTTGCTTTCCAATCATTGTTTTCTTTATCCAAAAACTCGACAATAGGGCAGGTTCAATTTCCGGTTCAACTACCTCCTAGATAAAAATAAATCTATGTCAAGTTGGTCGCCATAATTGTCAGAAACACAAAATGAAATAAATAGTTTTGAAAATATACCACATCCGAATCATAGACCGGACGAGGACCGACGGGGACGGATATCAGAACCATGACTCTATACATATAATACAAGTTAGAAAATTATAGAAGTAATAACTATGCATCTAAAACAATAAAGCTATGTTTTTAAAAATCAAATAAAAACACGAGGCTCACCGAGATGGTGCCGGTGACGGGACGGCGCGGGCGATCGACGGCGGTAAGGACGGGGACGACGCTAAAACACATAAATCATAAATTAGTTTGAGCACAAATTGCACATATAAACAAATGAGATCATAACTTAGGCATTCCATCGAACACCTTGCTTGCACAAAAAATTTGAAATGAGCAAAATGAGCTAAAGAACCAATGCCGGAAAGAGGATGCAGCTGCTAACCGTGGGGTGTCTTCAATCTCTCCAAATGGTGTAAAATATTGTGTATTATCTAGGCTTGGGGAGAGAAAATGGAGAAGAAATGGAGAGAAAAAATTTATGAGCTCGAGCTCGGGCTGAAAATGGAGGAGTCGGGGTGGAAGAAGCTGATAAAGGTAAGGATCTTTAGTCCCGGTTCGTGTTACGAACCAGGACTAAAGGGTTCTGGCGCTGGGACCCGCGTCTGCGGTCGCATGCCAGAACCTTTTAGTCCCGGTTCGTAACACGAACCGGGACTAAAGGTCCCTCCCAAATCCACCCCGCGAGGTTGCACCCCTTTAGTCTCGGTTCATTCCTAAATCCGGGCTAAAGGGGTGAACTAAAGCCTCGTTTTCCACTAGTGCGTGTCCATCGTCATGAAGGATGATTCCAGGCCGTGCCTTGTTTCGCGTCTCAAATTCTCGGGTATGCGATGCAACCGAGACTGGGTTCGCCGGTAGTCTCTGGTTCCAGGCGTGCGACCTGAAGAAGAAACAGATAGAGCAGCTCGTCACTCGTTGACTATTCTGCGCGCTTCTTGCATTCAGTGAGTGCTTCGTTTTCATCCAGCACCGGATTGTGCGCCTGCTGAAGAAGAAGATGGTATGCCATCATTTCTTCGCGCGTCAAGTCCTCCGTGTTTGGGACTTTGTCACGCAAGGCTGCTTGCGCTTTCGCCATGGAAGCCTCGGAGATGTGGACTGTTGTCTTCTAGACAGTGTTGTCGTTGGTGTCGACTTCCCCTGGACCCGCCATGTAGACCTAGGCGGGAGTCTCTTGACAGGTTGGGTCTTAGTTATTGTGGCAGCTTTCCCGATCGGAGGGATCGTCTCTGTAGTGCTTGGCAGAATTGATCATGGTCGCGACATGATAAGTGTCGTAGTCGTTGTTGTATGTCGACTCGGGGGTGGCTCCACCGCCCCTGAGGAGCTCACGATGGTTGGCGAAGAATCTGCCGGCGTTGTCGATGGTGATGCGGGTGCCGCTGCCAAAGGACTAGTTGAGTCCGTCAAGCAAAGTGTGCCCCACTGGTTGTTGTGGAAGCACAGATCTTTAAAGGTTAGATCTACGCCGACATGAAGATCCGCGAAGGCCGGGCGTGCGGCCGACAAGTGCGGGATGAAGTAGAGGGAGCCGAAGTATGTCGGCTTCCCCAGAGCCGGCGAGTCGTAAATTGCCGAGATCGGAGCCGTCGAGACTGTGACAATTGACGAAGGGTTACCACGGCAAATCCCATGGAAGAGGTATCTAGGGTTTCTTGTTGGGGGAGAAGCATGGCATTGGTGGAAATGACGGCTAACAAGGAGAAGGTTTTACCTAGGTTCGGCCCTCGTGGTGAGGTAGGGACCTAATTGTCTGATATGTTATTGGTGATGATGTTACGAGGTCACCGTAATGGCTAGAGGTGAGATGCGATCTCCCTAGGGTTCAGATTGTCCTCCTTAGAAGCCCTCCCAGTCTTTATATAGGATCCTGGATATCGAGTGTCGTGATCGGGTACGTTTACAGGTCAGTGGAAACATAGAGTTTCCTTATCTTGCGCCGTACTCCATGAGGTGGTACGGCCCGTTACTTCCTTGCGGGCCCAATCCTTGATGGGTTTCAATGGGCATCCCAGTGGGGTTTTGGCTAAACTACACCAGGTACACCCATGGTGGGATAGGCAAAGGGTATGCCCATGTTAGTGTGTTTAATGACATTTTTTTTAGCGATCAACGGCGGGCCCAAAGGGCCGGCCTGAACCATTTTCAATAAACCATAAGGGGCAGAAACAAGCAGTTGCAAAGAGAACTAAAAAACCTAGCTAAAAAGCAAAAAGGCTAAAAACTGAAGCAGAATCAAGGAGAAAAAGTGGTAGGTGAAATATGAGCTGTCTAAACAAAGCTCATACTTCGACCTAAAAAGGGAAAAACAGGTATCCTGAAAGAAAGAAAAATAATAGGTCTGGCTTTTACAAAACTGAAACTTAGACTGCGGCTAGGTGACGGAACATTGTATCCCAGTCATTCAGATGCGACTTAGAGCTGGGCTGAATACATCTGTTAGTCCAAAGAGTCAGATCCTCCGTGCATCTCCGGAAAACCAAGTAGACGGGCATCGTCTCATTTCTGAAAACCTTTGCGTTCCTTCTCTTCCATATGTTCCAGAAGGCCGCAATAACGACCGTAGTTCTGACTTTGCAAGGGTTAACATCGCTCCAGACGTCCCTTATGCGGTAGCAAGATGTAATATCATCATGAATTGCTGGTAGCGCCTACCAGAAATTGGTGATCGCAGGGCATTGAAGAAGTAAATGAACGACAGTCTCCGATTGATTACAGAAGGGGCAAGCGTCAGTGGCTGCGGTTCCTCGCCTGAAACGGCGCTGGTATGTGAACAGCCTGTCCCGATCCGCCAGCCAGAGGAACATCCTGCAGCGATTAGTCGCGAAATTTTTCCAAGTCGGAGTAGCAAAGGGAACATCCTGCAAATGTTCAAAAGCTGTCGTATATGCAGATTTTGTTGTGATGGTTTTCCCGTCGAATCTCGAGACCCTAGCATCCGTAGTTGGCAAAAGTAAGTCTAACGTTGCAAACAAAGATCGTAAGTCATTAAGCTCCTCCAGGGCAACGCCAGAAAGACGCGGTTGAAGGGCAAGGGCAAGGGCAAGGTCCGCCGAGCTTAACATATGTTTAACCGAAGAGTTGGGGTTAGTGACGTGAGGGAAAAGAGCTGGAAATCTATCGGAAAGAGCAGCATTCTCGAACCAAAGATCAGACCAGAAGGAGGTAGAGGCTCCAGAACCTACCGTAACCTTACTGATAGACCGAAAGGAGGGAAGGCAAGCAAGAAGATCCTTCGACATGGGAGTGTGCATACTGTTAGGGTCACCAAGATCATTAGAGGCCGTCCAACCATAAGCATTTGCAAACCAAACCTCCCACGGCAGGTTCTCAATGGTGGCTCTTATGGTTCTGTAGTTTCAGTCACCTCCTACAACATGGACAAATATCAAGATGTGATGGTTAACTAAAAAAAAAAAAAAATCGATCTGACATTCAAATTTGTAAGTCATCCATGTAGTTGGTGTTCATTTCGGTTTAGCTGGGTCGTTTGTATATTCTTTACTGAATCCATATAGCCAAATCGTTGCTCTGAAGAAAACAATTTCTCAATACATGCTCTTTCTCCTTACGAGCTGCAAGTTCTCCCATCGCTGCTAAAAAACAACTACTACCTCCGGTCCACAATAAATGTCGTGAGATATCTACTGTGCTAGTACAAAAGTGTATGCAGCTTCCGACACATATTACGGATCAGAGGAGTAATAGTGTAATTTCTCAAAAGAAAACGACTATGAATCCAGTAGCGATCCAAAATTGTAAAGTAACTCAGTTTCTGTATAACCATTGGCAACGAACAATGCATATTGATGGCGTGCATATGGTAAACAGTTAGTCGATCTGCAAGACTGTAAGTTGGCATAAAGAAAAAATCTAATGTTCACATATAGTATATCGAGAAAGACGGCAGATAGAAGCATAATAATTGACAGTGGACTGATGCAGTCTTGCGTGACAACGCCAGGCGAGTGACGCACTACGTATAGCTTTTCCCGTGTAGCAAGACTGATCCGAGACTCGATCAGGTCGTCGTTCTTGTCTCTGAGGTGAGTCGTCGGGCCACCCATGTCTCTCTCGCCGGTCGTGCACTCAGCAGCCTTGACTAACCGGAGAAATTCGACCAGCCCATCACTGGCACTGGCAGCTGCTCGCACTGGCACTGGCAGCTGCCAAAGCCTCGAGCTCCAAACTGCCAAGATGATATTTTCTTTTCCTTTGCGATTGACATCTATAAATATGGGCGTTGTTCAAGCAGCAGGATATATACACACAGCTCGAAGCCGCAGACCAATAAGTCACAGTAAGTGAGAACCAAAGAAACTATAGAGCGGGCGATGGAGCCCCTCGCTAGAGCTTCCCGTTTCATGGTGCTCCTCCAGATCGTGCTGTTCGTCGTCTCCATGGTGATCATGAGCAGCTCCGTCTGCCACGGGATCGGTAGTAAGTGCTCGCAAACGGTTCATTTCATCTTGTTTATCGTCACCGTCCTTGAAACAAGTCCCCTTACAATCTACGTAGCGTTTTGGAATTGAGTAGCTACTTACAGCTGACAATGCTTGTGTTGTTCTTAAGGTGGTGTTCTGGAGCCTAACCGTCCCGTCTGCATTAAAGGGGAACCGTGTCGTGGTCGTCATTATCCCCCCTACATCAGAGCCCCTCCCCTGAACCCTCCCTTCAACGGAGGGATTGCACGGCCTTGATAATGTTGCATGCTCTGGACTAGCAGTACAAGTTACTGCCACGACCTTACTTGACCGCTTAGTACACTGAATAAGAATTGCAAGTCTGGCCGCGATATGGATGTAAGAGTTCAATTCAGAATCAATAAATGTGAACAGTGAGTACACCGTTAAGTCTGTTGCCTATCGGATTTAGTCGACAAGGCTAACTTCATATAATCATATTCTACCCTCTACTACTATGACAAGTTACTGGCTTACTGCAACAACCCTTACTGAACCCAGAGTAGTACTCTGAATAAAACTGCTAGTCTGGGTCGATCATCTGGTTATGTGAACGTGAAAAATCGGTTCAGTATTAGTTATCAAGATGGGCAGTGTGGATGCATTGGGTTAAGTATATGTAATGTCCCAGCAAACTAGGAATTACAAATCAGGGAAGATACAAGTGAAGAGAGTTGAGACTGGGATGAGCAGGAGACGGGGGACGAACCAGGGGATAGGTTCAGAATTCTCTTTCTATTCGATGCCCAACTCGTCCACACGCCTAAGTCTTTTATCCACCTTACATGGGCTTTCGACCCTTACCAGACCAACATGGCCCAACACACACTAAGCCCATTAATTCGAATTACAACTCAGGTTGCTTTCTCTTTATCTGAAGCAAAGTGATGAGGCGTCAGTGTTTGGCACCACAGCACTGACAGTATAGTAATCAAGGTTCAGTCATGTTATAGTCTAGCCTCCAGAAATCCAAATCCCATGTAACCCTTGCATCGAAAGCTACCAAGAGATTACACAAACACAACAACAACAACAACAACAACTAGGCATAAGAGACAAGGTTTAATTACGAAGCCATTCTCCGTTGTCGAAGTTTTTTTTTTTGACCCGTGTCCATATGGTGTCTCTCCGCTAGTGGTGGGGTGTCATCTGGTGGCAAAAGTTCTCAATATCATAAGAACTAAAAAGATACCCCGCGCGTTGCAGCGGGAATTTCTTAAAAGAAAATTATATTATAAAAGAAAGAATATTTGAAACATGAAATAGAACTTTTTCGGTAATATGAAGAATTTGATTTGTCACAATAGTCGAGAATCTAAATTTAATCACCGTGAAATATTCAAATGTTTAACCGCTAAAAATTGATTACGTGGAAAGTGTATGGCTAAAACAATTAATTATGTGAATAGATTGCATGTAGATTTCTATTAATAAATGTGAGATGACATGGATAAATGAATGGTCAAAATATTGGATGATGTGGACACTTTGCATGTTGAGATAGACTAATTTAATACTTGTTGTGGGCTTTTGGCTTATAAGAAGTATAGATAAATGAGTTCATGGTTTTCATTTTTACATATAACTAAGAAGAATAAAACAATATTTTCATTATTTATTTTATTTATTTCACTGACATAATTAATACAAATTTAATTGGACTCTTAATACTTCTATTGACAGTCTAAAGTATAGAGATGCGGATAGGGATACTTTTAATGCTTATTGATTGATGTTGCCATAATGTATTACCTTTTATATGTATACCATATATTCTAGGAGTACCAGTATACCCTGAATACGAGGAAAATAATAATGAAAATATAACATAGAATTAAGTAGTTGATTCCACATTTAGTCATATGTATCTATATAAATAGGAGGGAGATGTAGTTGTAGTAACACATCTTGGAAGTAAAAAAGAATATCTTTCTTATGGCGTTTCTCAAGAATATCTCCTTGGCTACTTGCTTGGGTTTTCTTCTGGTCATGCCATGCATCTCGAAACAACATAGGTATGCGCGTCGTTCATAAGCTCGATTTCCCCTTTGCCGTTAATTTACTTGTTCACCGTTTGAAATCAATGAGCAAATTAATTTACCTTTGTCAAAGTTCCTTTCTTGCTCTAATTATTAGCTAAATTTTAACTTTTTTTGCAGAGGTGTTCTCGGATATCTCGAGGCATGCTCCCATAGTTATTCTGATCCATGTGAACTGCATGAATGCATGACTTTCTGTAAAAAGGATGGTTACGATTCTGAACTAAGCGTATGTGCATACCGGGATGATTTCAAGGGGGTTATTTGTTGCTGTGGAAAAATAACGAGCATTCATACTTAAATATGATGTAACTATCTTGCAATATGAATGAATAAGTATGCCTATGCACCATATGATTCAATCATTCAAGCATCTTTGTTTTACATACGAAAAGCAAGAAACTAAACGCAAAATGCGGGGAAAATGAAGCGATGTGCTAGAAATTCGATCATTCCTTTGGTGCACCATATTTTATATTTGTGCACACCATCGGCATTCTTCGTAACGGTACCAAAAATTTGTTAGATCTTAGTATCCCCTCTAAATAAATTGTGTCCGCTAGATCTCAGTCCTGGTGCTGCACATAAGAAAGAAGCAAAGCAGTCATGACGCTACATGCATGCACGTATAGCCAACCAAATTGGAAGTCCAGAGCTGACAACATGTGTCGCGTTTGGCAGTGTTGATTGTGTTATTGGTGATCAATTGTAACTTTGTAAGCAACCACGGAAACAGTAAAGAGCCACACTAAGGTCTCCTCTCACACCATCAGATCATCATCCTACATCCCACAATCACTGCAACACGCTTTTGCATTAGAGTCCTCTGATTTTCAGAAATCAACCCACACTACACGACAGACCCACTTAAAACAAAGGGGTATATTTACAGTCAAAATACCACCGCGGTTAATTACCCTGAATATTACAGCAAAATTTATGATTATTGCCACACAAAAATTCATTCCGTGTACAACAAAATTGTTGTGCTGCAGCAAATTTCCATAACATTTAGAAAACGTAATATTACAAAAACATGCTCTAACAACAATTTGTTTCTTCGGATTTCGACATTCTTGCAACAAAAATCACCAACAATGTCAACAAAAATCACTATCTATCACAACAAAAAGACATTTATTTGCAATAATTAAAAGTGGTCGAGCCACAATTTTGAAAAACATAATGTTGCAACAAAATCACCAACAATGTCAACAAAAATGCTATCTATCACAACAAAAAGATATTTATTCGCAGATATTAAAAGTGGTCGAGCCACAATTTGTTTCTATGGATTTAAATGTAACACAAAAATTAACCTATCTATACAAAATACATCTTCCATGACAAAAAAATGTATTTACAACAGTTGACAAACACAGACGACAATATTCGAGAAAACACACAAAATTGAAGCAAAGCCCATTATACATTGCAGCATATGGTGTGAGATTTCACAATAAATGTATTACGATTTTGGTACAAGTTGAAACCACAAATGAAAAAAGTAAAAAAAAATGAGGAGAAATAGAAAATTACCCAAAACATTACAACATCTCTCGTGTGCTATTTCAAGAAAAACATGGAAAGCATGATTTCTATGTTGGTAGGGACGTCGCGGGCATACCCGTATGGCGTCGTGGCGAACTATAGAACACGAGAGTTAATGAGCAAAAGAACTGAATGAATGAGTGATACGTCGTAAATGTATCTATAATTATTTTTATTTTTGTGACATGTTTGTTTTTACCATTGCTACATGTTTATATTGTATTATTCTATCATTTTGAGGACTTTTATGAACTAATCTATTAACAAGATGCCCAGTGTCAGTTCCTGTTTTTACAGTTTTTAATTTCAGAAAAAGTTATTAAGAAATATTTTCGAAAAAATTCAGGAAATTAATTTGGAAAAATAGATTTACTTCGGAACGAGGCCGTACACCAAAGGACACAGAGAGGGGCATCCCCAGCCCTGGCGCAGGGTGGGGGAAGGCTACGCCACCCCCATGCGCCAGGGGATGGCTCACCCCCTCGCGTCATCTTTCACCTATTTATTCTTCCGAGACTAGAAACTCTAAGATGGAGAAAATATTTCACGGAATAAAAAAATGCAAGTTTGGCCACGATATCGATGTAAACTTTCAATTCAAAATCAATATAAATGTTGACAGTGAGCATAGTGTCTTTTTAAATAGTTCAGCACCATTTCATACGTTCGAGTGACAAGTAAGCATGTGCGATAGTGCAAACCAACGCGCTTGCGCACACGTTTTATAAAATAGAATTGTATGCGGATCTTGGGCCCGAGGACACCATTTAGAGCCTCACACAACCTTTTGACTTTGCAATAAAAGCCGTGTGCATCAATCGATGCAGAGGCTGGGGTTTTCCCCTTTTCTAAAAGAGATAGAGGATAACGCACACGGAAAGCTGCATTTGGACGATCGGGATCTTAAATTACCCGATCTATACCTAGTGTTACGATATCAACGGTGAGACATTTTGGCTCCGTCATAGCTGATGACGTCCTTTGCTAGAGCTGACCGTTTCAAGTTGCTCCAACAGATCACACTGTTTGTCGTGTCTGTGGTTCTCATGAGCAGCTCCCTCTGCCACGGAGCTGGAAGCGCATCAGTGGTTAGTGCTTCCAGATTGCTCATTCATCACCATTCTCTTCCTCGTCGTCTCCTTCGCTTTGAAACAAGGCTCTTGTTCAACCATTCTATAACTGATTACATTTAGCACGCTGAATATAATCGCAAGTTTGACCGTCCGTGATATGGAATATATTGTTGTTTGATTAGTGTGAATGTTCGGTTCAGAAGCACAAAAGATGGACAGTTCGTAGTCAGCACACGGTGTTAAGAATATCACGGCCTAACGGATACTTGGGGAGTACTGGATGACTGCAACTAGAGTTAAGTTTGAAAGTTGAAACTAAGGGTGCGTTTGGCAGTCCATTTTTTAAACGTTTTCTCATAATACTGTGATTCGATAATACAGTAAAACTTTTTTAGATAAAGAGAATTTTATTACTTAAGAGTTTTAAGCTTTGCATCTGGCCTCTGCATAACGAGGATGCATACAGCCACAAGTTCACAAGTACCCGAGACTCCAGAACTAAAAAAATAAAAAGACGAAGTACATATCATGATGAGAAATTGTAACGTCGACTAAGACGAAGGTAGGTCGATCCGGAGTCTATGTTGCCATCCATACCGGGAGAAAAACTGCCTGACCGCTGCCTCCAGACGAGTCGCCACCTCCATAAACAAATCCCGGTGCTCCACACGCTGTAGGGCCGACCACCTCCATAATACAGTAAAACTGAAGTATTAAAATTGTGTTAATTCTTGGCCATGCATTGGAATATTTTGTTTTGGAAAATACTGAGCTGCCAAACGAATCCTATGAAGAAACTTATAAGCAGGTAGGACCGTAATGTCCCACGATGAACCACATGTAAGTTCGGGCGGATATGTTAGGTGTTCAGTGTTCACTATGCTTCATTGCAGTTCTTTCTCAAAAGAGGAGCAGAAAACCTACGCTCAAACATGCAGCAGGATTTGGGAAAGACATGACCTAGAACAGAATAGAGTAAGCAATACAGTTAATTGCAGGTCGTTAGAACACTCAAGGGCCATTCATTTCCGTCAATCAAATGGTTTAGATCGGAAATACGTACTACACCAGATTTGGTGTAGTATATTCAGGCTAGGTGCATTTTAGGTAGTTTAGTAGTAAAACCCACAGCCAGGGCTTGGGCCAAACGCAACGGCAGCCGCGACGGCAGCGGAGAAGGTGGACTCCGAGTTCTCTAGTTGTGTTCTCAGGGCCTCGGCCGGCGGTGTTAAGCGAACCCCTGATGACCCACAAGTATAGGGAGTGTATCATATTACTTTCGATAAATAAGAGTGTCGAACCCAACGAGTAGCAGAAGGTGCTGACAAACTGTTTTGATGAGGATTTCACTGTAAACGCTAGCAGATAAGTTTTTAAAAGTTTTTAATATAACAGATAAATAAAGTGCGAGTAAATAAAGCGCAACAATTATAATTACAGCGAGTGGCCCAATCCTTTCTAGAGCAAAGTACAATCCGGTTTGTTTACTTATGATGATCAAGCATCCTGAGGACACACAGGATTTCTGTCTAGTGATTTCGCTTCATATAGATGATTAATATTTAGTGTTTTGATAAGTGTTGTGTGGGTGAACCTATGCTAATGCACCGCCCTTCTTAGGACTACTACATACTTGTGATTATACCCCTAATAAGAATCCGTAAATAATAGAAAGTAATTAAGATAAATCTAGCCACAGCCTTAAACTGTGAGATCCTAACATCCCTCATGCATCGAGATACTAACGAGTGTTTAGATTTCTGTTACTCCGGCAACCACACAATTAATATTCGAATACACAATGCATTCCCCTAGGCCCATAAAGGTGAAGTGTCATGTAGTCGACGTTTTTTTTTACCGTGCTACCGTAGAGGAGAACCCCTACGGTGTAAATTTTAAATATATGGGGGTGTAGAGAAAACCAGCGGTTTTCTACCACATGTTTTACAAAGCAGGTCAAAAATCCTCAGGGAGGTAAGAAATGAAAAGAGAGAGGTTCAAACATGTTTACAATACATCTATCATCCCAAAAGAGATGGACCAACATCAAATAAAAGTCGCAAGGACCCAATCTAGCAGTGATTGCACCAAAGAGGAGGGAACCCGATGCTGATGAAGGAGGACATCCGCCTGAAACAGGACTTTCCAGCGACCAAGGGAAGGAGTTTTGTTGTTGAAGATTAGATCATTGCGGATTTTCCAAATGTTCCAAAGGGCACAGACTGCAATCTCCATGAAACATGGCCCACCAAAAGCATTGCGAGCAGCGATGAAACGTGAAGGCAATGGAAGCGTACAATCCCAATGCATCTGAATAAAATCCCAGCACCCAATGGCAAAGGAGCAAGTGAAGAACAGGTGATCCCTTGTCTCAAGCATCACAGCAGGGCAAAGAGCACAAGAAGAACCATCGTCCAAGTGCCAATGCTTCCGGACCATTAGGTCTTTGGTGTTTAAGCGATCTTTCTGGAGAAGCCAGGCAAAGACGCGCAACTTGGGCATACATTTTGATTTCCAGATGGCATTGAGAGCGGGGTCTTGGGGAATTTGAGCAAACAGAAAATTGTATAAACGAATAACTCGTTGCCCCCCAAGTGAAGATTCTCTCATCTCTGACCGAGGGCTCTAAATCATAGTGATCAAGAATGAGCTGGGTTTCCTCCAATTCCTGGTAAGCTTGCAAAGACAACGGCAGGTGGAATTGTTCAAGTGGCAGAGCAGTAGTATTCATCGAAGCCACCGCAACATCCTCGTCTAAAGCGAAGGAGAAGAGACATGGAAACTTGTCACAGAAGAGTTCCGAATTGTGCCAGATATCCTTCCAAAACAAAACCGAGCTGCCACGTCCCACTTTGGCAGTCGTAATGCTCCTGTAGATATCGATTAGGCTGAACACATCACGCCACCAGAAGGATCCTCTAGCAGATTGGGCATGCGGTGGAGACATAGGATCATAGAGCCCCCAGACAAGCTGAACCCAAGGAGTATTAGCTTTGCAGTAGAACTTATGTAAGTGTATGAGCAGCAAAGCTTTGTTCTGAATCTCCATGTTAAGGATACCTAAACCACCATGTTTCTTCGGACGACAAACCATCGACCAAGCAGCAAGGGAATGAACCGAGCTGCTATCTTCTTCCTTCGCCCAAAGGCAGTGTCTTCGTGAACGATCAAAAAGTTTCAAAACGCCTTCGTGGACTTTAAGGGTACATAAAAAATGGATGGGCAAAGAGGAAAGAACCGAGTTGATGAATTGCAAACGACAGCCGTAATCGAGGAACCGAACACTTCCATTCAGCTTGCGTTCCACCTGGTCCACCATTGGCGTAAGGTCTTGCATGGAAGGGCGGGAAGTACCAAGGGGAAGCCCCAGATAGGTAAACGGTAAAGATCCCACAGCACAGCAAAAAACCTCAGCAAGCTCAGCCAATCGAGTATTGTCAATGTTGACAGGCATCAAGCATGATTTATCGTAGTTCACCTTCAGCCCCGTAGCAGCTGAAAAAACACGAAGCAGTTCTTTCAAAGCAAGCAGTTGTATAGGGCATGCCTGGAGAATGAGAAGTGTGTCATCCGCATATTGGGCTATAGGGAAGTCAATGTGGGGAATGGGCAGCGGAGGAGTGATGGCACCGGTGAGGTGTTGTTGGGAAACCCCAAGAGGAAGGTATGAAATAGTGCAGCAGCAAGTTTTCCCTCAGTTGTGAAACCAAGGTTTGTCGAACCAGTAGGAAACTAGAGATCTTCCGGAGGTTGTTGAAGATGACTTTGGCAGGGCGCACTACCGGTGTCAGCAACGAACGTGGAACCTGCACACAACTCAACCAAGATACTTTGCCCCAACTTAACAGTGAGGTTGTCAATCTCACTGGCTTGCTGTAACAAAGGATTAAACGTATGTGTGGAGAATGATGTTTGCTTGCAGAGAATAAAAGTAACAGGATTGCGGTAGGATTGTTTATCAGTTTGAGGAAAAAGGACCGGGATCCACAGTTCACTAGTGGTGTCTCTCCATAAATAATAATAGCATACATGCGGGTAAACAAATTACAGCTGGGCAATTGACAGAATAAAGAAGTGCATAATGATGCATATACTATAGTTATGATGGCTAGTGTGATATTCATTTGGGCATTACAACAATATACATAGACCGTTCCAACCGCATCTATGACTAATAATCCACCTTCCGGTTACCGTCCGCACCCCTTTCAGTATTAAGTTGCAAGCAACAGATTATTGCATTAGGCAATGTGTGTAATGTAAGTAATACAAATACCCTTAGATAAAGTACTACTATTTTATCCCTATTAGTAACAGTACATCTACAACCTTAGAGCTTGCTGTCACTACCCCAGATTAAATAGAGACATGAACATACTATCGAGCATAAATACCCCCTCTTGGAGTCACAAGCATCTACTTGGCCAGAGCATCTACTAGCAACGGAGAGCCTTCAAGATCATAAACAACGCACTCACAAAATATATTATGAAGCAATAACATAGTACTCAATATTCATCGGATCCCAGCAAACACAACATGTAGCATTACATAAAGATGATCTTGATCATGTTAGGCAGCTCACAAGATCTAAACATGGTAGCACAAGAGGAGAAGACAACCATCTAGCTACTGTTATGGACCCATAGTCCAAGGATGAACTACTCACGCATCGGTCCGGAGGCGGGCATGGTGATGTAGAGCCCTCCGGTGATGATTCCCCTCCCCGGCAGGGTGCCGGGAGGAGATTCTGAACCCTCCCGATCTAGGGTTGACGACGGCGGCGGCTCTGGACTTCATGGAGGAAAAATGTGCGCGTCTTAGGTCTTAGATATCCGAGGGGTATAAGTAGGCGAAAGGGCGAAGGCGGCGGGGCCTCAAGGGCCCCACACCCTGTGCTCGCGCGGCAGAAGGGGGGCCGCGCCGGGAGGGGGAGTGGGCCCCTCGGGGTCCTCCTCCATCTCCTCTTCGGTGTTCTGGAACCTCCCGGGGAAAATAAGCACTTTGACGTTTCGTTTGTCCAATTCCGAGAATATTTCCTTAACAACTTTTTTGAAACCAAAAACAGCAGAAAACAGGCAACTGGCACTGTGGCATCTTGTTAATAGGTTAGTCCCAGAAAATGCATAAAATGATATAAAAGTGTATATAAAACATGTAGCAATTGGCATAATATAAGCATGGAACATAAGAAATTATAGATATGTTTGAGACGTATCAAGCATCCCCAAGCTTAGTTCTACTCGTCCCGAGTAGGTAAAACGATAACAAGAATAATTTCTGAAGTGACATGCTTCACACAATCTTGATCAAATAATAATGTAATGCATGTAAGTTGAGATCAAATGAATAAAAGATGTAGTTTATATTGATATCAAATGAGTAATGAATAAACAAGTAGGCATAACAAAGCAAAACTTTCAATGAATCAGTAATAGAGAACAATCAACCGTGCAAAGTAGATATTAAATATGATTTAAGCTTCAAGCGCAACAATATAATCATCTAATGAATCAAACAATCATGACAACTTTGTGAAAGGATCAAGTCAAGCGATAGTAATATGCACGTAGAAGATCATTTCTCTATTTGTTCACACAAAAACAAGCAAGTGTTCAGCGTTGGTTCCTGGCACCAGGATGTTGTGGCTAAGAGAATAATAATGCGGGTTTGGAAGGCCAACGGAAGAAAGTCTCACACAGCTGAAAGTGATGATTAGACAAGAGGAAGTCTTATAATATAAGCTATGAGAGGAGTAGTGATTGCCACACAACGGATGCACATAGAGCTATAAGTGTATGAAAGCTCTCCAATGGAACTAGTGGGGGTGCATCTAACTTGCTTGCTCATGAAGACCTAGAGCACTTTTGAGGAGGCTCATCATTGGAATATACAAGGCAAGTTCTATAGTGTAAAGTTCCCCACATAGTTATGCAAGTAAAACATGAAAACTCTCACATATGGAGTATAGGTGCTAAACATGAGCACAAATGATGACTATGAATAATATGGGTGCTATAACATGAGCACAAGTATGAATAAAGAGTAGTAATGTTGCCCCCTTTTTTTATTCTTTCTTTTTCTTTTTTTTCTCTTTTTCTCTTTTTTGTATTTTTTTGTATTTTTCTGTTTCTCTTTTCGATGGCCTCCAGGGCTCTTTTCACTTTTAGGGGCAAACATCCTAATATGGTAATATGACAACACACTTTTGGTACAAATATCTCATGATGAATAAAACATGGTGTATGAAAACGGTGCCTCTGCCAGTGTAGCAGGATATGCAATGATCTAGCGTAACATGGGTAAAAGCACACATCAGCTATATAGAATCATGCAAAGCAATATATAAATGATAAATGACAACAAGTCATGTAATGTAAGATGAAAGTTGCATGGCAATATATCTCGGAACAGCTATGGAAATGCTGTAGTAGGTAGGTATGGTGGATGTTTTGAGGAAGATATTTGGCTTATGTGTAGGAGAACATGATGAAGATCTCCCACGAGTTTTGGATGTACTCGCGAAGTATGCACCGACTCAATGTGAGAAAGGGCAGTGCAAAGTACCGAAGAGGCTAGCAAATATGGAGGTGGAAGTGCCATGAAAACCGCAGCTTTAGAACTCACAAGAAAAAGGATTTCAAATGGAAACATGATCTTACAAGGCATAATGAAAATCACTCCACGAGGGACTGTGGCAAATGAACAAGTCACTGTTGGGACCCCGACCGTAGCGCATAACACAAAGTCATTACGGTTGCTTTTAACATTAGGAGTCATATTTCATTATGCTATCAACTGGAAATTTAAGTGTGGCACAGCTTCAAATTTTCTAGACCAACCATTAATCATTCCACCTTACTAAACCATCATGTTTACCATTAAGCATATTAATATCTCAAAACAACATCAATGATTCAAGTGACACAATTTAATGATCTACAAGATTATGTATCATTTAGTTATACCATCTACCACATTTAACATTTTCTGTTCCTAACCAAACACCAATCAACTTATTTAAACATAAACTCTCCAAGTATATAACAATGAAGCAACAAAGTATAACATATGAGAACTAACAGCTCTGAACAAGAGATGCATGAAAATAAGAGCTGAAAGTATTGCTGTAACTATAGAAGAATACTCAACAAATATAAGTGAAGAATAGGAGTATTCGAATGAAAAAGCGGAGCGTGTCTCTCTCCCACAAAAGAATGCTAGGATCCATTTTATTCAGAAAACAAAAATAACAAAAACAAAAACAAACAGACGCTTCAAGCAAAGCGGCCGAATTAAAATATAGTTGCACTAGAGATGACCTGATAGTTTGTTGATGAAGAAGGGGATGCCTTGGGCATCCCCAAGCTTTGACGCTTGAGTCTTCTTGAAATATTCTTGGGTGACCCACGGGGGCATCCCCAAGCTTTGGCTCTTTCATCTTCTTGATCACATCATATCATCCTTCTCTCTTGATCCTTGAAAACTTCCTCCACACCAAACTCAAAGTAAACTTCATTAGAGGGTTAGTGCACAAAAAATTATTATATTCTGCATGAACACAATTGCTACCAATGCCACTGGACATTAGCTACAGCCACTGATACTTTATGGAACAAAAAAATCCATTCAAATTAGTAAAAGAGGCATTGCAAAATAAATGACAGAATCTGTCAAAAACAGAACAGTCCCTAAAGACAAATTTTTTCGAGGCACTTAACTTGCTCAAATCAGAAAACTCAAAACTAATGAAAGTTGCATATATATCTGAGGATTACGCACAAAAAATCCCACGTCCATCCGATTTTTCTGTAAGGAGTTATCAATTTAATAGTGGACAGCAGAAAATAGTTTCAGCACATCAATCCAAATTTAGCATCAACTTTCTACTAGAGGCTTAACTTGACACAACAATGCAATAAAGTAAAGATACAAAGAAATTGCTACAGAGGTAGACATCTTCCTTGACTCAATAAAATAAAATAAAATAAATAAAAAGTGGGTTGTCGCCCATAAGCGCTTTTCTTTAACGCCTTTCAGCAAGGCACAGAAAGTGATATTCAAGAGTTTTCAATAGATGAAGCATCAACATCATAATTTGTACGAATGATAGAATCAAAAGGTAACTTCATTTTCTTCCTAGGGAAGTGTTCCATACCTTTCGTAAGTGGGAATTGGTACCTTATATTTCCTTCTTTCATATCAATAATAGCACCAACCAAATCGCTTCTCCATGGCAGTATCAGAAGTAGCAGAAACAAACTCTGCATGGTCAGAAGTAGCAGGGAGCATGATCATAGCAGAA
This sequence comes from Poa annua, assembly GCA_026929855.1. Lineage (NCBI taxonomy): Eukaryota > Viridiplantae > Streptophyta > Magnoliopsida > Poales > Poaceae > Poa > Poa annua. The sequence goes on from CM049437.1 coordinate 94,107,473, forward strand.
AGGTCATCATCAGGACCATATTCAGTACACACTGGAGAGGCAGGCGGGACATCTTCAGGGAATGAGTCAGTACGCACTGGAGAGGCAGGCAAGTTAATGGGCCCCAACACAGAGTCAAAAGTAGGCTCACGGTCAGAGTCAGGCCCAATAAGAAAAGCACTAGAAGCTAAGGTAAACCCAACAAACCTCTCATCCTCTCTCACAATACGGCCCAGCATGGCAGAATTCAGGGTATCAAACAAATGCAGACAGGTGGCAGCGAACTCAAAGGCAGCAGCATCAGCAGGGGAAAGGATCGCTCTTGTGTATACCTTATATCGCATCCAAACCAGAAAGTGAACGAAAGAGGCCCAGGGAGGAACCTCCCACATCATCGGAGCACCATTAGCCTGCACAAAGATAAAAGTGGCATTAGCCTGAACCACTCCAGAAATCACAGACTCGGCAGCAAATTCAACCTCCGCAACATGTTCATTCCAAGCATCAATGCCATCGTCTTCCAGGTTACGCTCCGGAAGGACACCATCCAGGACAGAAGGACCATCATACGCCAAAACATCACGAAGAACTTCCCCATGAAAGTCATGAGCAATCCAACCATTGGCTTGAATAACCACTCACCAGGGGCAGCCTGTTCAGCAGCAGCGTCCCAGTTATTTTGAACATCATCCCAATTGCCCTGAGCATTCTGTTGGAGCCAATTGTCAATATGATGGTGATGCTGCTGAGCATCAGGAAGGAGCGGAGGGGCATTCGGGTGCGGCGACGCATTCAGCAGAGGCAGGGGGTCCTCGTTGCTCTGAAGGTGAGGCATTGTGTGACGATCATTGAGGATATAAACTGGAACAGACCAAGAGCGTCCAACTCCTCCTACAGAACCAATGTATTTGATCCCAAGGCTGTGAGGCACTAAAGCAATTTCATTGAGCAACACCCGCACAAGAATCCTGGCTTTACGAACCCCAGGGCGATGCCAGTACACAAGCTTGCCGAAACACGAGGTTGCCTTATTCACATAATAGTCTGTTTGATAATCAATGGGGAACCCCAAAAGCATAACCCAAGCCTCATGCTCAAACACCGGGAAGCGCAAGTTCAGTCCCTCATCATGGGGAATCACAGAGAAGGAGGAGACCTCATCAAGCGGATGCGGGCTATCACGGACTAACTGATCTCGAATAACCGGTGAATCAAAAGCTAACAGACCAACCGCCCAAGGATAGGTCTCAGGATTGAGCACCGTCAGCAGAAAATCATCACGAAGGACACGGACAATCTCATCTAACACAAGTTGCTTCTGGTGATTAGCAATAGGGGGGTCGATAGTTACCAGAGCATATTGGAGATGCATTGCAGGTGGAGAATCAACGACAATCATGTTCCTCTGAAGCCGGTGAGCAGGACCGTGCTCGATCTCCATCGGACCAGGCATGAACTGGAACGGGTTGGCCGGAAAATTGGCCATGGCGGTAGTGTCACTAGGTGGCGGCTCGCAGGGAGAGAGATCTAGGGTTACGGCTGGCGCATTGGGCTGAGTGGAAGCAGGGGGAGATAACCTGCACGGGGAATCAGGTGCAGCACAAGGAAATCAATCCTCGGAGGAGGAAGGAGCTGATATGTTCGATAAAAGAGTTGATTCCGAATCAAGCGAGCGGTCAACGGCAGTCTTGACCGCCTCTCCATCTTCCACAAAGGGGCCGGATTTAACAGAATCAATCGGTTGTACACCACTAGGTCCAGAGTCCATAATGGGCTTGACGGCCCAAATTAGGCGCATAAGCGACGGATCAGAGTAATCACAATCCCAGGCCGTATGACAAAAGGGCAAACATCTCTTGCAGAAATTTTTTCAAGGGCAACAAGCAGACAAATGGCCCATGAGAGAGCAAGTCCCACATCGAGAGGAGGAGTTATCGGTACCAGAGAGCGGTCGACGGAGAAGGCAGGCCCGATCCAAGTGCCAGGCCGAACCACAAGCAGTACAGCGGCCCAGTAGCCCAAAAATGATGTTCGATGGCGGGGGGAGACGCCAAAGCCCAAGAGCAGATTTGATTTCCAAATCCGAGTATCCCGCCTGCCGCTGATTGATGATACGTTCAAATTGTTGTCGCGAGAAAAGCGGATCAAACTGGAAACGGTTCTCCCAAAAGGTAGTAGAGCTAAAATTACGGCCGCCATAATGACGTCGAAGTAAATCCGAATTATTATACATGGAGCAAGAAATCCGGCCAACTTTGAACCGAATGGGCTCCGGCGGGGGAGACGGCGACGCCGCCACAGCAATGGTGTCAAACAAAACAAATTTAATCTCTGATGGCCTCAATGAACCCTCCGTCATGGACGAACCAATATCAAACTTGGAAAGTTCACACAGAGACCTCCGATCAGGAGAAGCAGGCTTAAGAAAATCCGGTGAAGACTTGACTGCCACGGAGTGGGAGAGCGCAACAAGACGAACCATAGAGGAACGCTGAGCTTTCTTAGAGACCGGCTGCCAGTTGGGATCCTCAACCAGGACCGATTTTCCTTTGGGGTCAACCTCGAAGCAGGGTGAAAAAGCATTCCCCCGGAAGAGCGAGAATTTGCAATGAAAATCTGGCCAGAGGCGCTCCCTAAGGGAGAAAATGAAATGGCCCACACAGTTCGATGCCAACGAGAAACAAACTCAATTTGCAGACACGAAAACCGTCAACATCACCTCCCAAGCAGCATTTCAAAGCCAATCCAACCGAGTCCACAGACAGAGCAAACGAGGCGTAGGGAAAAGAGGCCACCAAGAAGAATTCTTTGGCGGAGGGGGAGGGGGGGAAGTGAACCGTAGACTTGAAGCGACGACGCACCTGAGCCGCCAGGGCCTTGCCCGGCGAGAAGTCCCATAGGAGGAGGACATCCATAGCTAAACTCCGGGGTTACCATCGCCGGAGAGGGTGGAGGAGGGGCGCCGGTGAGGAGAGGTGGGAGGAGAGCTCCATTCTATTACATGACACCACTAGAAGAATTGCACCACAACTTAAATATCAAAACATTAAATTTACTCAACATAGTTCACTACTAACATCTAGACTTCTCCCATGTCCTCAAGAACTAAACGAACTACTCACAACACATCATTTGGAACATGATCAGAGGTGATATAATGATGGGTAACAATCTGAACATAAACCTTAATTCAACGGTTTCACTCAATAGCATCAATAACAAGAGTAATCAACATCGGGAGAGTTTCCCCTATCAAACACACAAGATTCAGCCCTAGATGTTACAGCAGGAATGGAGTGGACCGATGGAGATGACGGTATCGGCGGTGGAGATGGTGGTGATGATGATCCCGATGAAGTGCAGCTCGATGACGGTGACGATGGCGACGATTCCCCCCCTCCGGGAAGGGATTTCCCCGACAGATTTCTCCCTGCCGGAGAGCTTTTCTCTCTCTGGTGTTTTCCGCCTCGTGGAGGCGGCGGAATAGTTTCTCGCCCGTCCACCGTGTCTTAGGTTTTCGGGGGGGGGGGGGGGGGGGGGTGAAGTACGCGAAGGGGCTCGGCTAGAGGTGGGCCAGGGCCCCCTCACCATGTGCCGGCGCAGCAGGCATGGGGGCCGCGCCACGGCATGGTGTGGGCCCCACCCTCGGGCTCACCTTTTGGCCTCCTCCGTAATCTGGTAAAATAGTAACTTCTGCCTAGTTGGATTTGTTTTCTGATCTTCGCAAATATTTTATCTTGACGGTGCTTTTTCCAGCAGATTCCAGACTCCGGTGATCAATTCTGTAATAATCATCAAACATGCAAAATAGATGAAATAACATAAGTATCATCTCTAAATATGAAATATATCAATGAATAACAGTAAATTATGATATAAAATAGTGATGCAAAATGGACGTATCAACTCCCCCCAAGCTTAGACCTCGCTTGTCCCCAAGCGAAACTGAACTCAGTAAACATGACCACAGGTTTATGGAGTGAAGTGTCGACAAATAATATACGGATAAGAAGCACCACATCTATTAATACACAAGTCATCTTAGATCACAACTCCATTCATATAACTTAAATTGTAACAAGTAAAGGGAAATAACAATAAGGTGCATGGAGACAATCAAGTTGGTGTTGGCAAACTTCGTTCTTGGCCAGAGAACAATGAACAGATTGAACTTACTCTTCAAAACAGCCCTCTTACAGTGGTTGCTAACTTTCAAGATTATATCTATGAGATAACGGCATTGTGCTAAACAAGGAAGAAATAAAGACATGATCAATAATACAAATGTATAGATGGTTGAATCACAACAACTCAAATGCTTGCTTAAGACAGAGGGAAGTAGGTTTACTGACTCAACATGAAAGTAGAATATAGGCCCTTCGCAGAGGGAAGCAGAGATACAAACATGTGCTAGAGCTTTAAAGTTTTGAAATCATATAGAGAGTATGAAATAAGTTTTAAGCTATGTATGTCGTTGTCAACGAATGATAGTGAATGAAAACTATATTTACCATGTTATCTAGACTTTCAAGAGCGGCTCCCATCGAAGGACGTTATTTCTACCCAAGGGTAGATCATCCCTCTTCTCTTTTGTTTACACATGCACGCTTTTTATAAATTGGTTTGGCACTCCTCCACACCATTGCTTACACAATCCATGGCTAACCGAATCCTCGGGTGCCTTCCAATCCATCTCAAACCTTGGAGGAATGCCTATTTTTGAATAACATAACACTTTGGAACTTTCTTTTTGATAATTCATTGAAAACCATGTGAAGAGAATTGAACAATTAAACTTGGGACTGGGCACCCCATTTGCCAGCTCATTTGAAAGTCTATCTAACAAGTTAAACATAGAGTAACCCACTGATACGTCTCCAACGTATCTATAATTTCTTATGTTCCATGCTATATTATACCAAGTTATTACATGTTTTATATGCATTTTATATAGTTTTATGCATTTTCTGGGACTAACCTATTAACAAGATGCCACAGTGCCAGTTCCCTGTTTTCTGCTGTTTTTGGTTTCAGAAAAGTACTTAAGGAAATATTCTCGGAATTGGACGATTTCTTTTCTGAAGTCCGTTTTTAATCGGGAACGTTCCAGAAGACCGAACACGAGACGAAGTGGGCGACCGAGGCGGCCACATCAGGTCCTCGCGCGGCAGCCTTTCTGGCCGCGCGAGCACGTGGTGTGGGCCCCTCGGGGCTCCACCGCCTTCGCCCTTTCGCCTACATATACCCCCCGAAACAAAAACCCTAGCACGGTGTTCGATATTTACTCCACGGGTCCAGAGCGTCGCCGCCATCGAAGACAAGATTCGGGGGACAGAAGTCTCTGTTCCGGCACCCTGCCGGGACGGGGAATTGCCCCCGGAGCCATCTCCATCGACTCCACCGCCATCTCCATCGCCGTTGCTGACTCCTACGATGAGGAGTGAGTAGTTCTCCCCCGGGGCTGCGGGATCTACGGTAGCTATGTGGTTTATCTCTCTCTCCCATGATGTGATCTTTTATGTGATCATGAGCTTTGTAATCTAGTTGAATATGTGATGCTACTCTTTATCTATTATGCACTCTAGAGGTTACTTTAATATGAACTCCGGGGTTATTCACGGTTGTAACGGTGACAGTGTGTGCACCGTGTGTGATTCCTTTATGACGTTGTGGTGTTAGTTTACTCTGACTTTGGGGTGTGCTCTTGTAGCCCTACACAATGAATGGTGTTTGTTATCCAACATGAGAGTGTTTGAGAGTAGTGTTTATTTATTTAACTTTGATGTCATTGTTGAGAATGTCCACTGGTGAAAGTAGGATCCCTAGGCCTTGTTTCTAAGCATTGAAACACCGTTTCCAACAAGTTCTGCTACATGTTTGCTTGCTGCCATTTTTATTACAGATTGCAATTACTACTTATAATCATCCATATTACTTGTATTTCACTATCTCTTCGCATAACTAGTGCACCTATACATCTGACAAGTGTATTGGGTGTGTTGGGGACACAAGAGACTTCTCGTATCTTAATTGCAGGGTTGCTTGAGAGGGTTATCTTTGACCTCTACCTCCCTGAGTTCGATATACCTTGGGTGATTCACTTAAGGGAAACTTGCTGCTGTTCTACAAACCTCTGCTCTTGGAGGCCCAACACTGTCTACGAGAATAGAAGCGTGCGTAGACATCACCCACATACTTCCTCATGAGCTAATAAACAGTGACACAAATAAGGGATAATAGTTTTGAATAAAGATAGCACACGAAGTATTTACTTTGAGTGGCGTAAAATACCACATAATAGGTAGTTATGGTGGACACAGATAGCAAAGGTTTTGGCTCATGGTTTGGATGTGTGAGAAGTATTCCCTCTCGATACAAAGCTTTGGCTAGCAAGGTTGGGTAGCAAGCATAAGAGTCGATGGATACAGACAAATATACATGTAGTAAGAGCAATCATGCAATCTTCCTTGGAAGCACAAACAATTTTAATTTGTGAATACTAAGCTTATGAGCTACAAGTGAGAAAGATCATTGAATAATATATCTACATGTACTTATTTTCTCCACTTAAGAGCATCTCTAACAGAGCCCTCAAACTCGGACCCTCAAAAAAAAATTGAGGTTCACCTTTTTTGAGAATTCTACTCGGATCAACGAGCGACGCATAGCAGACACCGTAAATAGAACTGCAAATTTTATAATTTTGGAGGGAACAAAGTAGTGTTCTTCCCCGATTCATTTCACAGATGCGTTCATCACCGATCCATACATAATTTACATAATCCTACACTAATCCAAAAGCTAAACTAGATCAATCTCGTCGCCGCCCTAACCCTAGTGCCAAAATTCGACTCACCGGAGCCTCGGATGCAGCGGCGACGCGGTCGAGACCGACGACCTTCAGTCCTCGTCGGAGACGAGGTCGATGACGTCTTCTGCGTCGGCCTCCCAGAAGGCCTTCTTCCACGGCGAGCCGGTCTGCTTCCAGCCCTTGGTGGAGGAGGATCTCCTCGATCTTCTCGTCGCGAGCGAGCTGAGCATTCCTCTCCTCCGCCTCGCGCACCGAATGGAGCAACACTTGAGCCGTTACGGACTCAAGCGCCTCGTCGGTGACGAAATCCTCCGGCGCCACGAAGGACTCGTAGGCGGCGCCGTCGTAATAATCCGCTGGAGGAAGTGCCTGCAGCGCGGAGGAGGTGCTCGCGCCTCCGCTTGAACTTCCCTCGCCGTTGAGCACCGCGCGGCGGCGGCGGGCCTCGCGCTCCTGGGCGCGGAGCCGGTCAAACTCCTCGACCTCGCGCCGCCAGAACCCCCTCGGGACCGGGAGGTTGCGGTTGCTGAACCTGCGGGCTCCGCGCTTCCGCCCGCCGTCGCTAGCCACCGCTTGCGCGTGCCGCTCCTCGGAGTAGTCGCCGTCGAATGGGTCGCCTCCTCGCGGCGGCGTTGAGGTCACGCGCTTGCGGCCCATCTCGCGGCTGCGGGCGGCGGTGGATCTACTCCGGCTGCGACGGATTTCTCGTCGGAGAAGACAGGGGGCGCGGCGGATTTCACGTCGGCGGCGGTGGGGGATAAGGTTTGCGACCTAGAAATGTCCTCGCGTCTGGCATAAATAAGGACCCACGCGCTGCCGCTACGGGCGCCCTTATCCCGTTTACAGGCCGCATCCCGTTTACGGGCTCTGCTACGGGCTAAAAAACGGCAAAGCCCGTAAACTCGCCGGAGTTTTACGATTTTCCGCGCGTTTGAGGGCTCTGTTAGAGATGCTCTATGTCTCAAAGTATTGTAGCTACTGACCAATGCTAAGTTTGTCAAAACCAAAAGATTTACTATATGCTCCCAAAGTGATACCAATACTAATGACAAGATCAATCATATATAATAGAGGTTGCAAACTAAAATAAGGTGTGCAGAAAGTAAATGATAAACTTCTCATTAATATTCCATATCGGCAACTCACACCAAGGGATACATAGATAACCAACTAAAAGAGAGATACTTTCACATTACATACTATCCTATAAGATAACTTCTCTACTCATGATATGACTCAACTGAAAAAGTTAAAAAGGTAAAAGATAATGGTGTGATACCGCGACACTCCCCCAAGCTTGGAACAAGCCAAGGGGATGCCAATACCAATGATAAATTACTCCTTCGGCGGTGATGGTTGATCGTTAATAAGCTTCATGACAAGCTCCTTCAACTCGTCAATCCTGTAGGTGAGGTTGCGAATCATCTCCGTGTTGCCCTCAATTCGGCTCATAAACATATCCGCTTGTGAATCCCAGCTCTTGGAGTTGTTCCCCCACTTCTCATCAGACTTAGAACTTCTTTGACCTGCATTGTTAGAACGATCTATATTCCAAGGATTTGGCCGTTTTGCCTCAGGAAGCTTTTCAATTTGATCCAAATAGATTAAGTTGTGGAAAGGGTTGTTGTTGCTCGAAGGAGATGTCCTTGGAGCTAGAAGATGACGTGGAACCTTCCCTCCTGTGCTCATCCGTGCGCCCATCATGCGGTTGGAGGGGTTTGCCACCACTCCGATGCTCGCAACGGTGGCTCGAGGGTGATGACGCGGGCCTTCTTCCACCTCTTCTTCATCTTCACTCTTGACTTCCTCCTCTAGCTTTGGATCTTGGGGTTCATCCTCCAAAGTCTTCTTTCCCTTGTCGTTGGCGGAGACCATGATGCCTCTAAAACTGGGACAAAATTCTAGACAGAAACAGCTTGAAACAAAAACACTTCGAAAGCACCATATACAGACCTCAGGGGATCCGGGGGATTATATAGCAAAAATTTACGCAACGAAAAGAAGGCAACAGGGGGAAACCGAGTAGGAGACGAGCTCCGAAGCTCCCTCACCATACGGTGGCGCGGCCAGGAAGGGCCCCGCGCCACCACATGGTGACGTGGCCTCGGGCACCGTCTCGTGCTCGTTTTCGTCTTGTATTTTTCCATATTTTCTAAAAATGAGTATAGTATGTTCCAAAAATTAAAACGCGGACTTTTTCTTACCAAAACTTTACCTTTTTGAATTCAGCTTCTGCAGACTCAGAAAATTGCTCTTTAATAAAAACTTCCGGAGTAATCACTTGAATAATATCAACATCTTCATTATAAGAATCTCCAGAAATATAATGTTGGAGCCTTTGTCCATTTACCACTTGTGTAGTATCATCCTTGAGTGAAGCAATTTTAATCGCACCAGAACGATATACTTCCACAATAACATAAGGCCCTTCCCATTTGGAGAGTAGCTTTCCTGCAAAAAATCTAAGACGAGAACGATACAATAGAACTTTCTCACCAACATGAAACTCTCTCTTAATAATTCTCGTATCATGCCATTTTTTAACTTTCTCTTAAAGAGTCTAGCATTTTCATATGCCTCACTTCTCCATTCATCTAAAGAAGTCAAGTCTAGCAACCTCTTTTCACCAGCAAGTTTAAATCTCTATTCAGTTCTCTCACTGCCCAATAAGCTTTGTTTCTAATTCTAAAGGCAAGTGACAAGCTTTTCCATAAACCATTTTATAAGGAGACATACCCTTTCTTACCTACGAACCTATTACCACAACAACGATCAAATAATTGCATATTTATTCATCCCTTTCGGGCCCTCCATTGAAAATGCAAAGCCAACTAAAGAGAGAGAGACAGACACCCGCCAGCCACATATACGGAACCAGCCGTATGTCAGTTGTGGAACCAGTCTCGCGTAAGCGTACGCGTAAGGTTGGTCCGGGCCGCTTCATCAACTCAATACTGCCGACAGTGCAAGTGCACGCGAGAGGGTAGCAAATAATAAGAACGTTGTCCCCGTGATAAACACGGGTGCAGCTAGCGCACAGCTATATCTACGCATAGATCGGCTCTGATACCACTGAAGGGGATCGCATGCAGAAAACAAAAAATTTCCTAACATCGATAACCTTAAACTAGCCAGAATCTATACTATGCAGATATAGTAGTACGCAGAGGGTTCGGTGCACATACCCTTGTAGACCGAAAAGCGGGGATTACGCTCCCGCACAAGCGTTGCTGACGAAGACGCCGTAGCCGACCTCAAGGTCGCGGAGAACTTGGCGCGACGAAGAAGACGATGACGCGGCGATGTCGATGAAACCGACGACGACCTCGAGGCCGTGTGGAGGAAGCAGACCTCCAGCACCACTAGCGTGGCACCTCGCAGGGCGTTACACACATATGGTGAAGCCGACGAACTCCGGGCCCGATCCAGGGACGAGCAGCGGAAGACTGGGACCGGAAGACCAGCAGCACGGCGGCGTGCGTATGGTGGAGAAAACTTATCCTTGGCGCAACTCCAAACTTGGGAGTCACGTGATCCAAGGAGAGAGAGAGGGAGAAAGGTGTATCCTTCAAAGGCCAGGGGTGCCCCTCTATATAAAGGGGCCAGGGGGCTGCCCAACTTGCCAGCCGGGCGGTGTGGGACTATTCCCACACCAGCCCTGGCCGACCTATGTTGGTGCGCCGGCCCTAGTGGGCCCCATGTGGCCCACTAGGGGCTGACCGAACCAGGCCCCCCATCCTGGGGGGGACTTTCCCCCCCTCATGGGCCTCTTTGCCCAAAGAGGCCCATTAAGAGATTTTTGCCTTTAAAAATTTAGGAAAATTTAAAATAAAATATATTTAACTATTAATTACACTAATTAATATTAAATACATATTACATAATTTATTCCGGCTCCGAAAACTATTTCGTCGCTGCCCGATCTCCATCGGAACTTTCCCGGGACGTTCCCGGTGCTCTCTTTTCCTATTTTTCTCTTCCGGTAAAATGTCGACTCCCCTTAAGTGTGTTACCCTAGCGGTTCGATTATCTCACCAGACATGATCGAGACTCCTCTCCGATCAATGACTAATTCGTGGACCTTGGATACCCAGAATTAATCCCTGCGAGATAACGAATACTTTTCCTATCGAACCTGGACGTCTGAGTCTTAAACCTTTTGCCATGCGATACTTAGCGTGTCCGAGACTCGTTCATAGATATCTCCATACCTAGCTTGATCTCGTTACCGACACTGCTAACTTCTACTCGTCCATGATCTTATGTCCTGGTGACCTAGTCACCCGCTTGCAAGCTCTTTTGACATAATCTCACCGAGTGGGCCCTAGAGTATCTATCCTGCTATGCGGACTGGCAAATCCCGCTCTTGATCCCCCGTCTCAACATACTCCTTTCCGACACCCGAGAGGGACACCTTTATTGTCACACTATGTAAGATATGACGTTTGATGCAATCAAAGTGTCTTCCAGGAATAGCAATAAGAGTAGATCTCACGGTCGAAGGCGTAATGACTACGTCCTACAAATATTGGGTATGTCCATCACGTCATTCTCCCAATGACATGACTCCATTGTCAACTGACATAAATGTCACATGATCGGGAAACCTCGATCATCAATTGCCCAATGAACTAGTTAAGTAGAGGCTACTAGGGACCTGGTTGTTTATCTACCACACGTGTATTAATGTTTCCGCTTAATACAGTTATAGCATGGTATAAAACATATAATGAACAATTGAGATATGACGAATAAACTATATTTATTAAGTGCCTCTAGGGCATATCTCCTTCAGAGATAACAGTGTCGGCGGTGGAGATGGTGGTGATGATGATCCCGATGAAGTGCAGCTCGATGACGATGACGATGGCGACGATTCCCCCCCTCCGGGAAGTGATTTCCCCGGCAGATTTCTCCCTGTCAGAGAGCTTTTCTCTCTCTAGTGTTTTTAGCCTCGTGGAGGCGGCGGAATAGTTTCCCGTCCGTCCCCCGTGTCTTAGGTTTTCGGGGGGATGAAGTACGCGAAGGGGCTCGGCCAGAGGTGGGCCAGGGCCCCCTCACCATGTGCCGGCGCGGCAGGCATGGGGGCCGTGCCACGGCATGGTGTGGGCCCCACCTAGGGCTCCCCTTTTGGCCTCCTCCATAATCTGGTAAAATAGTAACTTCTGCCTGGTTGGATTTGTTTTCTGATCTTCGCAAATATTGTATCTTGACGGTGCTTTTTCCAGCAGATTCCAGACTCCGGTGATCAATTCTCCAATAATCATCAAACATGCAAAATAGATGAAATAACATAAGTATCATCTCAAAATATGAAATATATCAATGGATAACAGTAAATTATGATATAAAATAGTGATGCTAAATGTACGTATCACCCCCGCCTCGCCTAATGTAAACCTTGGACACATCGCTCTTTTTAGATTCTAAATTCTTGGTTATCAGTACATGTGCTAAATTAGTTGTTCATTTGCTTTGTTTATGTTGTAAATTGCAGCTAAACAATGCTTTGTGTTAGTTTAGCTGTTTATTTTGTCGGTGTATGTTATAAATTGTTGCTTAACAATGCAAGCCAATAGTTAATTCTTTATTTGGTATGATTATCTTATAAATTGATGCCTAATAATACTTTGTGTTAGTTTAGTTGTTTATTTGCTATGCTTAAGTTGTAATTCTTGCTTAACAATGTTTTGTATTATTTTAATTTTATATTAGCTATGCATATGTTATAAATTTCTGCATTATTTCAGTTATTTATTTTATATGCATACGACTTGTTTTGTGTTAGTTTAGTTGTTTATTTGCTCTTCTTATGTTATAAATTGTTGCTTAACAATATTGTGTGTTAGTGTAGTTGTCTATTTGCTCTATTTAGCAACAAACAAGCGGCCGTCTAGTCACAGGAGCGGAGTTCCGTCGATGGCGCGCCGTGATTTTTTGTTTCTCTAACCCTAATTAGCAAAGGTTATTAGTAATCTTAGTAGCAGATGTAACACTTTGGGTAAAGGTTTGATATTCTAATTGCCTCCCATTTAATACAGAAAATGGCGCAAAGAACCATCACTATTGAGCTTTCACATCAGAGATCAGGGTTGGGTACCGAAGCCATTCTGTTGCCGAAGGTTTTTTCTACCCGTGTCCATATGGTGGCTCTCTGCTAGTGGCGGGGTATCTTCCGGTGGCAAGAAAATCTTTATATCACAATAATAAATGACTTAATTGTTTTCATTTTTGTGCATAACTAATAAAATTATTTTCATTATTTATTTCACTATTATAATTAGTACAAGTTTAATTGGATTATTAACACTTCTATTCACAGTACTAAGTATAGAGATGAAGATAGGGATACTTTTAATGCCTATTCATGTTGCCATAATGCATTACCTTTTATAGGTATACCATATATGCTAGGAGTACTGGTGTACCCCCGAATACGAGGAAAGTAATAATGAAAATATAACATAGAAGTAACTAGTTGATTTCACATTTAGGCGTATCTATATAAATAGGAGGGAGATGTAGTTATAGTAAAACATCTAGAAAGTAAAATAAAAAAAACATCTTTCCTCATGGCGTTTATCAAGAATATCTCCTTGGCTATATGCTTGGGCTTTCTTATGGTCATATCTTTTACTGTCTTATCATGCCATGCTTCTCGAAACAACATAGGTATGTGCGATGTTGATAAACTCGCTTCGTCATTGATATACCTGTTCACCGTTTGAACTCAATGAGTAAACTAATTTGCCCATGTCAAAATCCCCTTCTTACCAAAATTATTAACTGATTTGTTGCTCTCTTTTTCTGTATAGGTGTTCTCGGATATACTGAGGCATGCTCCCATAGTTTATCAACTCCGTGTGAACGGAAGGAATGCATCAGTTTCTGCATTAAGGATGGTTACGATGCTGATCAAAGTGTATGCGTATACCGGGATTTTTTCAAGGGGGTTATTTGTTGCTGCGGAAAAATAACGAAGCTGCACACTTAAATATTGTTTAAATATCTTGCAGTTATGAATGAATAAATATGCTTATGAGCATATGCACCCTATATATGATTCTTTTTTTGAACTGATGCACCCTATGATTCAATCATTCAAGCATTTATTTTTTGCATACTAAAAGCAAGAAACTAAACGCAAGATACGGGCGAAAATAAAGCCATATTCGATCATTGATTTGGTGTCCATCTTTATATTGGTGCATCACCACCAATGGTCTTCATAACGGTGCCAAAAATTAGTTAGATTTTTTTGCGAATAAGACCCTGGCATTAAAAGAAACACCGATCAGTACAAAACAGTTCAACAAAAATGAAAATTATAACGAGATTCTTGAGATGCCCTTCACCTTCAACCTCCAGACAGTGTCGACGGCGCGCCGCCGCTGCTGCTCGTCCCAGAACCGGCTTGACATTGTTGGTTGTGGACAGGAAGTCACCGAACGGGTCTAGAAGACTACATCCGTTCCGGAGCCGAAAAAGAAGGATGAACCGCCGATGAAGCTCCACGACGATCCGAAGAACGCCATCGTCCGAAGAAGTCCCTAAAAACCACACCACTCCCACAAACTTCTCAACGTCGCCGTCGAGATGGGGTTGAAGCCGGGGAGACTTTATTAGAAGAGGCGCCGCGCTACCACCATCTGAGCGCCGCCCGCACCAAACAAGAACCCTAAAACCAGAAGAACGAAACCCTCCCTGTTGACGGGGGCCGAGATATATCCACCCGCCCCCATAGCCCAAAGACCACAGGAGCAAGGCAGACCGACGGCGCCGCCAACAGGAAGCGGAGGCTCTCACGCAAACTTTCGGATAAGTCTAGCTTGTTTTGTGATCCAGCTTATAAAGAGTTATAAAAATTAGTTAGATCTTAGTATCTCTATCTATACCTAATAATAAAGGCACTAAGGCTTCTTGTTCGTCCGTCGTGAAAAGACCGATTTACCCTCGAACGAATCATGTATTTACTGGAATTGCCACCGCCAAGTGGAAAATAACCGTTCTCTTAGAGCATCTCCACCGGGGGCCTCTAAAGGACCCCCCAAAGCCCTTTGGGGGGCCGGACACGAAAATCGCCCACCAGCGGCACCCCCAAAGCCTCGCCCCGAGCGATTTTGTGTCCGACACCCCAATAGGGCCTCCAAGTTTGGAGGCCCTCCTGGGGGTGCTAGACATCGACTCGGGATGGCCCTGACAGAGATGGCCTGCCCGTCATGCACACGACGCGCCATTTTTTCCGAATGCAGTGTGATTCGCAACATTTTTTAGATAATGGTGTGATTCGCACCATGACTACAAGAATCAGAAAACCTAAAACCTAACCTAACCTAATCTAGCCGAAGTGACAGTAGAACTCGTCCCATTCGTCGGTCGGCTCTTTTTTTTATGTAACTGTATTGCATTACTCAATAGGCTCATCAAGATCGCTAGCCACAAAGACTTGAACGAAAGTTGGAGCATGATCCGACCATATGGCTTGGGAAACATCACACAGCTTCGCACACCATCTGCGGCGAGCACGTCTACAACACTATTACAAGCCCTAGGGCAATAGCTAACACCAAAGCAAATAAATTTCAGGAAAATGGATTGTTTGATCTCATTTAGGAGTACGGCGATTATCAACTCCGTTGTTGATCGCTTGCAACAGCAGCTACGAATCTGATTCAACCTGGATGTGTGATATACCCCAGTCTTTAATTATTTATAGAGCTCTACTACAAGCTTCAACCTCGGTATGCAGAACATCAAGTGCATGCTTGATCTTACCCGCTGCTGAGATTATCACTTCTCCTGATGCATTGCATTACAGACAACAAAACCCCAACCTCCAGTGCTTGTTCGCCACATCAAACGAACCATCAACATTAACCTTTAAAACATCTTCAATCGGTGGTTTCCATCTCTGCACATCATTCAAATTTGTAAGTTTCTTCTTCACAAAACAATCCTCATACTCAGCAGCTAGTCTTCTAATCTGGCCAGCTATATGTTCAGTATTACTAGCACCTCCTTCGGAATTGTTTTTTGTTCTTGTTTTCCACCTTCTCCAAACAAAAGCAATACATAACAGCTTTGTTTTCATATCTTCTTTTGTAATTTCAGTAATCATCTCTTTCGCCCCTGACATTCAACAAGCTTGGCACACATATCTTCCATTCCTAAATGTCTCCACACAGCACGCACCATCTTGCATTTAAAAACAAATGAGATCTATCTTGATTTAACCTCTTACACACCGGGCATAAAGGCTCCACATCCATACCTCTTTTTCAATATTTCGGTTCACTACTATGCTATTGTGCGCCACTCTCCATATGAAAGTTTTATCATTTGGTGGGCATGAGATGTCCAAATCAAGTACCAATCGTACGCTAAGGTGTATGCGGGCAGCGAGTATAATACGAGTGCGTATGCATTGGGCGAGACTGAAACGTTTTCCAAACAAAAACTGGCCAGCTAAAGACATAAAAAAAAAGAACTGATATGCTATTTTGGTGACATGGCATGTTATTAAATTTGCTCATTGAAAATTAATTTAACACGAATATGGTACTACTACATATATGTGCTGATTATTAAAAACAATTTTGGTCTACAAACTTGCGTGCAAGATCTCTAACCGGCGATTTTCCATTGCCACCAACCGGCCATCGTTGAGTCTGATTGTACTCAGCTAGTGGCAGCAGCAAAGACGGAAGGGCAAGTCTGATCGCCATTAATTGATGATCCCTACCAACGGATTAGAGTTCTTTCTACTCAGGATAGATTAGTACAACTTTTTAAAATTGAAAAAAATAGGGTTAGTCACTCCATAGCAAATTTTGCAAGAGTGGCACACCGCACTGATGTATGGGTTAAGGTCTAGTCCTGAAATTATTGTTCAGCTATTAGATCATGACCCTCTGTTGTAAACCCAACGAAATATAATCCTCTTTTACACGAAATAAAACGCTTTCAGGATGCTAAGCAAACATGGTATATATATTATTCATTGTTTCATACCATGAAGACAAAGCTAGCTGCCGGCACTACGCGCTAATGGATTGACATTTATTACAAGAGAGGTTGCTAGCTTGGTTTCCAGAAATATTCACATATATATGTAGTTATTCACATATTCCACTCCGTCCACAAATATAAATACATCGTTCTACAGATTAGACGACGTCTCGCAGTCGATGTCGACGGAGGTGCCGCTCGGCCAGAGGAAGGACATGCCGCAGGAAAGGCGCGTCCATGACTTCATAGCCGCAGCGCCCACCTTCCATTGTGTCCTCGCCTCCCCAGTGAGGGTGAGCCGTACGAGGCCTCTCTTCATGGCGTCCTCCACAGCCGCTCGCCCAGCAAGATCAAGTGGAATTGCAGCTTGCTTGAGGTAGTAAAGAGGAAGGGACCCCTTCCTTGGCACGTCAAACAGATCGGCCGAGGCTAGGGTCGTGAGTGGTGCACCGTTGAACCTCAGGTTAAAATTTACCTGCGAGAAGACGAGCTCCGCCATAGAATTGTGGTTCTCCAGCACAGGTGAGACGGAGAGCTCGACGAAGAGCATTCCTTGATTAGGGTCGTAGTGGAAGCTGTTGAGGTGCGAGTGCACGGCAATGTTCGGCAACTTAGGCTTCACCACGAGTAGGGTGATCGCAGCCAGCAGTATGAGCAGGGCGATCAACAGGAGGACGAGGGCGTAAGCCCACCAGACAGGGCCCGAGTGTTGCTCCCCCCTCCGGCTTCGCAGGCAGTGCAGAACATGGTCCCAGCAGTTCGGCATTGTGGTGGTCTGTTGATTGTGGGATGATAAGAGTTTAATTGTACGTGGTAGGGAGGAGTAGTAGATCTTTAGACGAGGCTGCGTAAGGTTTTAGTTGTAGCAGGGAGGATGAGTAGATCTTTAGATGAGGCTGGGTAAAATTTCAGGGAGGAGCTGTAGATTTATACTAGATGTGCCTGTGATGGCTGTCAAGCAAAGGTGAAGATGCAAAGGAGGAGAAGCTTGAGTGGCGATGGAACAGAAGTAAAGGATGGTCTTGCCTTGTGAGAATAGTGTCCAGGAATGGAAATTAACCCTCCCGGCAGTAGTGTTTGATGCCCATCCCAAATCGAGCAATGCCTCCATGCACGGGCAAGCACTTCCGTTCAGTAGAAAGAAATCCATTAACAGAACCTGAATGCTCCATATCACAAAATTGATTTGAAATCAGAATTTAAGCTGACCATGTCATTTCGAAACAATTCATTTTTGAGACGGGTGGAGCAAATGACATGTAAGCAGGTCTACTAAGACGTGACTATGTAGTTACCGTTAGTCTGAGTCATTAGCAATTCAAATGTTCCTCTGGTCTATGTTAAGGTGTTCAGCTTTTTTTTTGCATTGACTCACATCCGGATGCTTAAAGGATATGATCTTTGACCGAGAGAACTAGAGCTATATAAGCTGTCATTCAACAGCCTTCTTTTTAACAAACTAGATTTGGGGCGCGGCCTGCCGCGCGCCACCTGGTTTCTAAAGATTAAATCGGCAAAGGGTGAAACACCCTGTTACCATACTGTTAACTGAACACAATGCAACAAATAGATGATCACATTAACAAACAGGTAGAACATATTGTCATAGGAACGATGAGGCTATATAAGTTAAGTTGTCTTAGTCTATTACATAGCACAACTGACAGAAAGATCCTTGTACTCTTCAGTCAAAAGCGTTTCATAATATGGTTTGGGTGATCAGATAGATTTCATCAGCTCGGTTACAAACAGGAAGGCATAGCCTGCTTCAAGCAGAATGAACATCAAAGAGGGAACTGATCTTTGCCATCAAGGAATCATCGTTGATGGGTTGTATTGATTAGCAGAGCAAAATACATCTTGTAAGGCATCACCTACTGTCAGATATGCAGGGGGCGGAAGGTGCATTCTTTTCATCATGGCTTCTAACATGACAGTAGGCGGGATCTCGATGGTTTCCATCAGACAGCTACGTCGGAGTGTAAGAGGCGTGAGTAACATGAATTAATCTGAGCATAACGGCATGTTAAAGATTTTTTCTCTACAT
Source organism: Poa annua (assembly GCA_026929855.1). NCBI lineage: Eukaryota > Viridiplantae > Streptophyta > Magnoliopsida > Poales > Poaceae > Poa > Poa annua. Next base: position 94,126,318 of record CM049437.1, read on the forward strand.
GATATAGGATCATTAATCTGTACTTTCGATGTTTTTAAGAGAACTATGCTTCAGCAAATTCACATGGATAACTAATATATAACTTTTAAGATCAAACCGTACAGGAAATCTCATGGCAGCAATAAGAAATGGCTGTTAATTTGTACATAAATCTATGGAGTCGTAAGAGGAGGTCAGAATGGGTGGGCTGGAAATTACCTCTGAATGAAACCAATGGTTGATAAGAGGGCAATGCCGGGATACGAAACAACAGCCCAAGAGTGCAATTCCTGTTCCAATGCATAAAATATAAGATCGTTGTCAGCGAGGAACCACACATATTCCAATTACTTACTATTTTATAGTCAACAGAGGCTCTAGGAACCAACTATAAGATGATAGAAAAATAGCATGTAATTTGCTTAGATAATGATAACCGAATATAGACCTGCGAGTCTGGTACTGAGCATAAGAGACTGGCTACAAATTTCATAGAACTACCAAGGAAGTGAAAAGCGGTAAACTCAAATAATGCCTTTTCCTATCTGTTTTTCTTGATCTGTAGAAAATCAGGGAACCAACTGGCTAGAGGTAGATGAGGTACAATTGGAGGATCAGAGCAATCACCACATCATACAATTAAAATATCAAGAAACAGAAAGTTCAGACCAATGCTAAGAGAACGGTGTGAAAATAGAATTACATGGAAGTAATTAAAAACGCATTCCTGTAGTTAAGAACGTCTTGAGCTTCTTTCTCTACCTTAGAAACTGGCAGCTGACAACTCTAGGTAAGCTTACATGCTAAAACTCTTATATAAAATCATCCAATCATAGTCTCTAAAATGCATGACGGTTAAAAGCCAGCCCATGCTCAAAGAAGATGAAAAGTGTTCACGCCCATGCAGCAGCTCTTCCATATACAGAGTGATCAAATAGATCGTGGAGTCAGATGTTAAGCTAATTAAGTTTCATTCATGACATAGAGGGCAAAGACGCTGCCTGCATGCAAGAGGCCAAAAAAATATGGATGTGCTAAAAAGAAACAACAACAACAACACCAGTATGACGGCGCAACCCAAATTGGTACGACTATGCCTAATTCGAAAGACGAAAAGAAATTTGCACTGATAAAGACAAAGTCTAACATAAAATGCCTAGAATATCTAGAGGAATTGAAAAAAAATCCCAATTAGTTGCAGCGCAGATCCATATGTGGGACCTAGTTTGCAATAGAATTCTTACTTTTTTAGGTGCAGAAATAACTAAAATCCTCTAGCTCAGATCTACAGAAAGTTTCAAAGCTAAACCATACAAATCAATTCTGCAAGCACACATTATCCTATCTCCATTAGATTATATATGTATAAGTAATTAAGAAAATCCTTACATGAAAAGTCAGAGATACAACTCATGCTAGACACTCTTTTCATCTGTCCTCACTCCTCAAGACCATAGCCTGAATAAAGTAAACAAACATGCGGTTTTTATAAGAAATAATCATCAGAACTTACAAATATATGTGAACTAATAGAGAGCAAATACAAATGTGCGCATGACACAAGCAAAAACCAAATTTCTGATAAATTTGACCGTACAAAAAACATGCAACATGAACTACTAAAATACAATTATACGGAAGTATCATGGATGTAAACTGAACCACATGGATTCCGTAAATTCACATTGTTATTGAATATATCCATGAGAATATAACAATTTCTATAAGTCTTGAGCAAATCCAAATTATCTTCACGCCCAAAATGAACTGTATGTATTATCAATATTTTTTCTCATTCACCATCACTAACAGGAGAGGTACAATATTGACAGAAGAAAAATTTAAGCCAGCAGAATACTTCTCTGTTTTCTACCTACATGAATTTGTAAAGAACATACCCAATAAGAATGATAGTAAAGGAAAATCGAAGTGGGACCATACATAAATAATTATAAATACTGGAATAAGTTAATTGCACGCCTCTAGGCTGTAGTACAAATTATAATATGGATAAATGATTAGAGGGAAGTCACAGCCATCCGAGCAATAATGGGTCACAACGAACCATCAAAAGCATAACAAAGAGAAATAAATGATCAATATACTCCAATATAACTAAACAGGCAGTAGTTACAATCATAAGCATGACAAAGAGAAATTAACAATCAATATAATTGCAGTCAGTTAAAGCATATGATATCATCCATTTAAAAAACAAATTGGTGGGTAGGGAAAGTACTACCACCAGATCATACCAAACCTTTAGGATAGAAGTGAAATTTTGTAATCATGAAGTCCATATTAGGATAGAAGTGCAAAAAAGGTCTTCATTGGCAACACAACCCACATATATAGATTAAGGCATATGCTCTAAATCGCTTTTAGTATTGGAAATCAAGGAGAACTATTAACCAATGCAAATATAATAAAATACAGTAGCTATATAACTAAACAGGCAGTAATGCATCCGTAAAATGAGCTAGCTAGGAATTGCAAAAGCATATTAGGTTTTAGGGAATGCCTCACACAACAGAATAAAGAGATCAAGAAATTAATTTCAATCACTTTAGAACAGGAAATCAGGAAGAATTGCCAAGGAACAAAAAAGTTTGTCTGTTAGAAAGACATTTAGTTACCTTAAGTAAAACAACAGGAAGTAAAAAAACATAATAGGGCTCTTGTGGAAAATTTCACTATCTTGCTTTCAGTAAGCTTTATAATCCCTCTTTCCTCAATACATATTTTCTCTTTGCTGTCATCTCTGTGGAAAAACATCAATACCATACTTAACTATTTATTTGTAACATATAGTCCATCTTGTTGTTAGCTGACTCAAAATAATTAACATGCATGCCTCACTACACTTTTCATCATGTGTTTGACAATAATGAACATGAACAGAAGAAGTGAATACATGCCATTTAACTTTGTATCCTGCTGACAGTATGATATACTACAAATACATGATAAAGGCAGTCGTGTTAAATAGTATAAAATTACCTGGGGATGGAGGGAACCAGCTCATAGGCGGCAGAGGCTGTTGATCTGTACAACAAAAGGCAAACGCCGCTGGAAAATTCAGTTTGCAAAACATGGGAGTAAAATTTCTTAGATAAATATTGGGCAGTTAGCACCAAGCCATATCAGGATTATCTCTGGACCAAGCATGCAAATTGCAGTCTATGCATCAAGTTCATTTTTTCCAAGATGCATGGTAATTGAATTTTAAATCCAAAAATAGTGGTCAGTGTATCTAATATGCGTAATGAGCTCCAGAAAAAACAGATGCTGTTTTCATATAAGCAAGCATGCCTAAGAAAAAACATCACATATATTTAAATCATCTTAGGCTACATAAATGACCAATTAATCGAGTAATATACCTTTTGCCAACTGGCAGCCCTCGAGGCACACTGGTTAATTTGATATAGTAGTTGCTGGGTCTCCTCTTCCTTCTGCCGCAAGCCTCTGTTCTTCCCCACTGCTTCTACCTCTCTGCCTCCTTCTCCCTCAACCCTCTCTTCCCAAATGAAAAGGGGGCAAAGTTAGCTGAACACTCGTGTAACAAAGACATCAAGCTGCAGATCCTCCTCATGGTCATGGAGGATGAGAGAATGCAAAGAATATGAGAATGGACCTCTTATGCACACAACAAGTTTTCATTTAGAGAAATGAATTTCCATATACCACATATGTGCATGTTTTTTGTCTACTGCCTATGCACATAACACCCATTTCGACATGAAAAGGAAACATATTTTCACAAAATAAGATAGGAGAGAGAGCTCACGAGCAACAGCTTGTCGGGCAGCAGGAGCTCGGAGAACTTGCTGCCAGCAGCATCTCGGGGAGGTGGTTGCAGGAAGACGGCCGCAGCAGCAGCCCGTCCAGGTCACGGCTATTTATTCCTCCTTGCGTCCCTACGACCATTCCTGCAAGATTAAAAATTAAGAGCGTGCTTTGATAATTAAAAGAGAGCATCTATGGCAAAGTGGTCAAGTTATATGAGAAGAAAAGGAGTTGAAAGAAAACTTTCAATTAGATTTATCATATAAACGTCGTGAATTCTATACAGACCCGACTTAAAGTATTCAACTAAATTATACAACTCTGGAAGGCCATTGGCATTTTGCAAGACTTTTAAAAAGGCACTGAAATTAGAACCAATACTGAAGACTCCATAGCACAAATTGGAATGGAAAGCAAAGAACAGAGACAAACTTACATGAATAAACAATAGATCTTCCTTTAAAATAAGAAAGGTTTCATATGCCAAGCAATATATATTTGGTAAACAATGCACCATTGTCATACAACCTGCAATTTAAAACATTGATGTTCAGATATGCATACTCACTACATGTATATCTCAATATGTTCTATAAATATCACATGAAACAGCATAATGGAACTTGCATGCCCATGCTGATAAACTCAGATACTAAAGAATGATATTACAACTTCAAAAGAAGATTAAAACGTCAGATTCAGATTGTAACATACACCAGTGTCGAAAGTAGAATTTTCTCAAGTACTCAATTCATGTACGGTAAAGAACACGACAATGTTGTATTATATATTCTAAGAAAACTACCATTTATCATGTAGGTACAATGTGGATTCGTTAAAAGGGGTGCCATGTACTTCCATTTATGAGAAAGAAACCTAAAAATATTGCAAGCAGAAGTAATGCAAAGATAAAAATCCATGATTGCAGATTGCTTTATTATGTCATGTAAAGAGAAACAACTCAAGAGTGATGTACCTAAATTATGTTGACCATATATTGTATACAGAAGTTTTTTAATATATTTATCAAAGCAACACGCTCAGTGACTCATTCTGAACAGTCAATTAAGCCTACTCCAATAGAAATATTCACAGAAATCATTAGTGCACAATCTGACATAAGAACTATGTTTGCTCCTACTCATTACATAAATATAAATGGACCAAACCAATATAGCACAACTATTAACAGAAAATATGTTATAATTATCAATCAATATGGCATGAAAATAGATAATAAGTGTACACACCTCCTCGGACGAAGGGTCCATCGGCGTGTGGTAAATTCGTGCACTGGCTGTCGATCGTTGGCTCGGTGCTCCGCTGAAAGTCGTACATAAATCAGCACATAGAATTAGTCATGCCTGAACTGAAACGACAGCAATTTATATATCAACAGGGTCAGTGAATTTGAAAAATCTGGAGCATGAAATAAACTGATCAAATTTAATCTGTTTAATGTAATGCTGGACAGACACAACATAAGTACTACTGTAAATTGGGCAAATTTCAGTATCGGGTGCTTCTATGAAACAATATGGCTTGGTTATTTGTCCTCTGATGAAACAATAATATAATAAGTCGAAATATTTTACCACAACATCTCCAGATGTGCTTCTGAGATATTTGGTAAAACAAAATGCAAAAATATATGAGACTGAATAAGACTAACTGAAGCTCGGTTATTTTTTATAGATCTACAAATGAATGACATGAAGAACACAATTTTTCATTAATGACTTGTTGTTTGCATGAGACTGATGATATGAAAATTGTTTTTTTAACATATATGCAATAACCTCAATACGGCTTCAGTAATATATACATCACAGAATAATTGATGTGCAAGATTTACTTGCTGGCACAAAATACAAACTACAAATAAGTGCAGTGCTCAAAAGATTTAAAAGTAGGCATCCATCATCCATGTACCTACATGTGCAGGGCAGGAATAATCTTCTCAATAGATATTTCAGCATACACCTTTTGATCTGTCTGCTGAATATGAAGAGAGCTCCACATTCTTTGGTGTAGCCCCATGTTGTACCTGAAACTGAAATGCAGGCATATAATAACAACTTGGGTGGTACATACCAGGGATGCGTTTGCTCCCAAAAGGTCCAACAAAATGCATGCTCAGAAATTAGGTTTGTGACTAATCAATACATGTTCAGAGATGAGGTTTGTCACTAATCCGTTCAACCAGCTTTATATGGCTGCACTACCAATGATGCAATGTCGGAAACAAAATGGAGAGGGGAGAAGAAAGAACTCAAGCCAAAAGAGGCTCACCGAGCAAAAACGGTCGATGCTACTGCGTGGGGTTGAAGAAACGGAGGAGGTAGTTGTGCTTCCAGCCGTCGCCCATCATGATGGATCTGAGACACACTGCTCCTCAGAGGCACCCCACAGCTCCACCAGCCACTCTTCCTGGCGACAAAATGTCATGCGGCGGCGAGCTGCGCTGCTGCGTGGCCTCCCTGCTGTTAGAGAGGTAGAGGATGATAGAGTGCATAGAATAGGACAAGCATGGGGCTGTCAGTTGGTGAATCGGTGGCGCCGTACCTCGGCACGACGTCCTCTTCTCCATCCTTTAATCGAGAGCAGCTGCAACGGGCGGAGCACCAGCGCAAGAGGGTCGCCGCCTCCTCTATCTCTCTACATCTTGGCGAGGATGTCGGCGGCGTGACCTGCTAGGCCTCCTCATTCTTCCCTCCGGCCACGCGCAGCAGCGGCGCAAGCTTGTCTCTGGGGAAGTGCAGAGGCGGATGGGGCTCGTTCTTCCCTCCGGCCTCGCGCAGCAGCAGCACGAGCTCGTCCCCGTGGAAAAGAAGAGGCGGGAGGGCGGAGGAGGAGGTCGAGCACCGCATGGCTCGTCGCGCCCTCCGCGGCGTGGAGAAGACCACGATGGCCGGCGACGCGAGAAGCCCAGGAGGAGGGCGGCGCGAGGAGCGGGAGGGGAGAGGGTGCGTCCGCGTGAGAGCGGCTAGGGTTTCGGTCTGGCGGCTAGGTTTCACGGGGGGGAGCTTGGCCTCAGGCTGTGGAAACTTGGACGGCTCAGATGGACGCGGAACGGAGTTCCTAGATCGGACGGCTTAGAATAGCCAATCGCTGAGGAGAGAGTTGTGTGTACTGATTTGTCCACCCACTCAGCCAATGACGGGTCGGCCCAAAAATTCGAGTCAAAGGTCAACACAAAAACGGACGGCCGAGATCGCACCGGGGCGATGATCGGACGGCTGGGAGCGTGAAATCGCTGTGAGAGCTTGGTGACTGCCTTTCTGTAGAGTAAATCAGCCAAGGGTGAAACACCCTGTTAGCAAATTGTTAGTCGAACACGACACATCAATGTGGATTAGGAAGAGGGCGGAGAGGGGGGATGGGAGTTGGTGGTGAATACAATGAAAGAATCATTATAAAGAAATGGGCAAATAGATTTGAATCTACAATATGGTTTCAATTAATGGAATCACTTGGAGTGGCATACGTTTTCAATTACTGGAAAGACAACATTTGTTTCATGTTCTTTTACCGAGAAACCCGAATAATATTGTTTTTTAGGGTGTATACATTAATGCAATGGGTCTACTCCACAAAATGTCATCATTAATGAAAAGTATGTATTATAACAGAAAATAACACTTCATGAATTTAACATGTTCGATGTGTATCTGCCTTTGACAAAGAAAAATTGTAAATGCTTTTAGACATTCTATATTCATAGCCGGTAAACATAATCGGAGTAAGAAACTCTTTTTCGGAGGACAGTCCATGTATTTCAGCAAATCAACCTTTGAATAAAATTTTCTACCTCTAAGTAGTGTGTTTTTTTATGTCATGCAGTCATATACAAAGTTTGAGGAGAAAAGCGTGTAACATAGGGTATTATTCACCGGTGCTCGTACCGACATGAATCGGTTGGAGTGGCATACGTTTTCAAATAATGGAGTGACAATATTTGTTTCATGTTCTTTTACCGAGAAACACCAGTTCTATTATTTCTCAGGGTGGATACATTAATCTAACATGTTCGGTGTGTATCTGACTTTGACAAAAAAAATCGTATATGCTTTTAGGCATTATATATTCATAGCTGGTAATGTAAAACATGTAGAGTAAATTTGGGTCTCAAACATCACACATTGAAGTGTTTAGAATTGGTAAACTTGTTGAATATGTCTAACTGACTATTGGAAGATGGCTTAATCTCTATAGGGTGGTATATTATGAAAGAAATTTTTATGGGTGATGTAGAATTCAGAGAGCATACATATTTCTGCTATATGTAGATGATAAGTTCATAAGACTAAGGTTCTGGAACTACAAAGCCTGTGTCTCCTCACTATGAAGACACAAAATATGATATAAATATAAGAGGCCGATCCTACTATTACAGCCACATATAATACAGTAGATCCAAATGGTCTTTGTATGAACAGGAAATACATAAGAGGTTCCCACGATAAGTCTACAAACATATAAGGTAACATAATCTTGATCCAATCGAATTACACATACAAGTGACGGGTTGTTAAAGTGTAGGTACTAACGGGAAGGAGGGTAAATGGTATCAGCGGAGGACAGACGACGTTTAGCTGGAAATGTAGCCTCCACTTGTCGAACTTGGAGCAACATCCGTAGATGGAGAAAGCTACCTTCTGAAATGGAGACAACCAACCTATATCGGTTACCAATCATCCTTGTAAGTTCAGGTGGTGGATAATGGAGGCGTGAAGCAGCAAGGCAAAGATTAACAATGGGAACATTAGTTGGGTGATTCTGAACCACAAGACGTTGAATCGGAACACCGACAGCCTGTTCTGCAACACGACCAAGTAGACTGAACTCAGCAACGTCCGTCCGTCCCATCCGATGCAATCATGGAAATTCGATAACTGAAAAAGAATAGGCAATTAGTCAGTAATTCTTAAATATCTTTATGTAGTACATGAACATGTCATATGTAATCATGTTCTCACACAAGGCTTGCTGTGGTGCATCGACAGTTTGGTCCAGAGCACGCATACATTTCTGACTAAAAAAGATCTTGTACTGGGACAGTCACTCGGCGACACCCGGAACAGCAGGTATAAAACCACTGTGGTGTATGACCAAAACCGAGAATCTTAACGGTGCAACGGAACCTTGCAGACTGCCAATGCATAAAATATTAATAGTTAGGATAGCCATAACTTGCTAAGTACTGGCTCCCTATGTAGAAGCAGCTGGAAAAATAACCTGATGATCGAACATATTGAAAGCAACCAACTGAGCAACACTTCTCCTAGGTGAATCGCCTACAGGTTGAGTTCGTCGTGCAACCACGGCTGGCACAGGCAAATGAGCAACAGGTTGAAAGTGTTTCATTGCACTGTAGATGTCAGATTATTAGGGAAGGAAATAATAGAAAATGATGCTTTACACAACTTCATAGCATATTAACCTACCACGATCGGAATACAGAAATCTCTTCTATATCTTCATTTATGTACCACGCGCACGGTGCTCCTCCAGATAAACCTCTCTGACCTTAAGAGGTGAATTTGAAATCATGATTAGACAGGAGATAGAACAACCGGGGCAACATCAAAATAAAATAGTATGGAAAAAACAAACAGATATAGATGGCAACGTGGAAAAACATGTAGAAATGTAAATAGAAGGCAGATAAGTTAGATTCATTGGTAGAAAATTTGAGTCTACATAGTGTCGCATTTATATATTTTACTACATTACAATAAGAGATTAAACTTACAACTCATTCTTGTTACTCAAGATAATCTAACTACATAGTAGGCCCAACTTGTCCGATTGAGACATCTAAGGATCTGGTGCACACAAAATGTGACATGTCCTTCAATAAGCTCAAGTGAACCAAATGTCTGCAGTCAGATTACAAAGATGGCAAGCAATAAATTACAATCCGTTCATGAGGTGATTGCCTAAACCGAGAAGGGAAATGGGTAAAATGAATTAACATAATTTTGGAGGGGGTAAAGTATAGCAGCCTTCATGTGTTGCATTTTGCAAGGGAAAATTGTGTTGCCTTTTGCCAAGGAATACCATATCTGCATGTTTAATAAGTAAATAGCAAGGTGAGCACAATCGTAACCTCCTAAGATGATGTGAACAAAGATAAAAATAGTTGATTAAGGTTTTTTATGGATTTGGTTTGGATCTCCAAACAAAAATAATCAATCTGCTATGCACAAACCAAACTTTTATATTCTATTTGCACCAGACTATAGTTTATGGAGCTCTTCATTTGTACTGACCCGACGATGATCATCTTTCCACACAGCTGACAGGATCTCCCATTAATCAACCACACACCAACACCATGCACAATATTTTCCGAGTCTCAGTTGTGTTAGTTGAAAAATAAAACATGTTCACATCAAATAAATTATATTTCTCAATTTCAATTTGTCAACCATGCGATGATTTGAAAGTTATTTATACACTTGCACTATTCCAGGAACTCAAAATAGAAATTACCAGCGCAGGTACATACGAACCTTCACATTCCAGAACCACCCAACTTCAGATTGAGGCAGTGACACCTTTAGCACGGCCACATACACCTCCGTTGAATTGTGCTTCCGCACCTGCATACAATGGAGGTTACCGTGAGGACCATAGAACCGAGGTATGAGGGAGACGGAGAGATGGAATTAAAAAACAGCAAGGTGCCCACTCACCACCGAACCTTAATTTCTACATTGGAGCTCTGCCATTCTCGAAATGATCAGAAAGGCACATCACCGCTCCTTCAACTGCTTACATCTAAATTGCAACAATGTTTACTTTTCCAGTGCTATAATTTAGAAGCTAAATAGTCATCTGATGATGGCTCCTTGTAAGAAAACTACAACAAAATCAAGAAGGAATACTTTGTAATGACAAATAAGCTATTCACAACAGTACTTTCTGGTCTAATAGCATAGAATTTTATGGTAGATAATTATCTAGGATCCTAACCATTTAAGAGGAATTTTGTTCTAAAAGTATAAATGATCTAGGTATTTGAGCCTTTGATTTTTTGTCCAGTACTATGTGGTGCATCTAAGGTAATTGAACATCCAAAGGAAAGACATCTGCATCAAACCATGGATAACTATTTCAGTTAATGGCTTAACATTTGCATTATTGCAGTTCATACCAAATTATGACTCCGCTTACCTGTTTAGTTCTTCTTTTCCACTTTCTGGGCGAGTAGAAGTAGTTTTTGTACGTTACTTCTTCAGAAAAAGCTTATAGTTCCATGCTGTAATAGTAATACTTAACATGTCATGCCTACTGAACTCCCTTTTACTCTCAGCTTCCTGTAAGAGAAAATCTTACTATACAGGATCCTTCACAACCTGGGAAACAGATGCATATTCAGGAACATGAGTAAAAATAGGTGGTCAGAAGTTCTCTATATAGGATGTAATCCAGCAGGAACAACACAGTACCTTATCGGTTTCACAGAGATCCCTAGTATTCTGTAACAGTTCATCTCCTTGCTCAGCTGCCTTGCATCCATCTCCACTGTTTTGGAACAGAGGTTTACAGACCTTGGAATCAAGTAGCACCATCCTCATCCTGCAAAAAATACATAGTAAAGGTCCAAGTGAGTGTTTATATTCTCATTTTATATAAGACAGAATGCCAACATAGATTGTAGTTGGTCAGTACCACCTTAGAACAATTCTCTTGTTAGCCGAAGGTGGTGTCGTGAGACACGGCAAGGTACAGCCAGGCTAGTAATAAGAATAAGCAATTTGTTAGAACTAAAAACATGGAAATTCCAAATTTCTTTATAGAGTGCCGTGTGATAGAAAAAGAGAACGCAAACTACAGATGGTGAGTGAAAACTTATAAGCAAAATAATGATTTGGTCGTTCAGAATTAATTGAGAGTGCAGTTTTGGTCATTCAGAATTAATTGAGAGTGCAGTTTTGTGGACAGAAACAATAATAAGTTTGGTTTGGCCAGACCTTCAGCAGTAGCATCTCTTGTCTTTCTTCGCTATCTTTTAGTGACGATGCCTCACACCTACAGTGAAGAGAAAGGATTATGTCACAGTTGAACGTGAGTAGATAGGATAAAGGATATCCAGAATACCTATGAGTAGATAGGATTAATTTGCTACCAAATTTATGTAATAACAACTGGATGATGGCACAAGAAAAAATAGGTCGCGATTGGCAACACAACCCACATATATAGATTAAGGCACACGATCTAAATCGCTTTTAGTATTGGAAATCAAGGAGAACTATTAACCAATGCGAATAAAAAAAAATAAAAAAAAATAAAATACAGTAGCTATATGACTAAACAGGCAGTAATGCATCCCTAAAATGAGCTAGCTAGGAAATGCAAAAGCATATTAGGTTTCAGGGAATGTCTCGCACAACAGAATAAAGAGATAAAGACATTAATTTCAATCACTTTAGAACAGGAAATCGGGAAGAATTGCCAAGGGATTTTTTTTTGTTCTGTTACTAAGATATTTAATTACCTTAAGTAAAACACCAGGAAGTAAAAAAAACATGATAGGGCTCTTGTGGAAAATTTCACTATCTTGCTTTCAGTTAGCTTTATAATCCCTCTGTCCTCCTCTTTCCTCAATACATAATTTTCTCTTTGATGTCATCTCTGTGGAAAAACATCAATACCATGCTTAACTATTTATTTGTAACATATAGTCCATCTTGTTGTTAGGTTAACTTGTTTGACAATAATGAACATGAACAGAAGAAGTGAATACATGCCATTTAACTTTTTATCCTGCTGACAGAAGGATATACTACAAATACATGATAAACGCAGTCGTGTTGAATAGTATAAAAATTACCTACGGATGGAGGGAACCAGCTCATAGGCGCCAGAGGCTGTTGATCCGTACAACACAAGGCAAACACCGCTGTTAACTACAATTCCATGCTCACAACTGCTGCTGCCAAACACCGACAGATTGATCTCCTGTACCTCAGCTCACAACTGTTGCAGCTGAAATAGTATACGCACCATTCCAGCTGAAATTTCGTTGAGAATATCTCACCAAATAGCAGTACTAAAACAATGTACCCAAAAGAGCTATCCTTGGAGCCCGATGATCAAACTGTCCTAGCTTGTGGTCTGGCATGGTTAGTATACCAACCAAACAGATCCCAACCTCCATATATTACAGTACAGAATCCAAAGAGTGGTTGACAACAAATAAGAAAGAATCAAGCCATATTGGGTAACTGCAGAAATGCTTAAAAATGGTAAACAGATCCCAACCTCCATATATTACAGTACAGAATCCAAAAAGTGGTTGACAACAAATAAGAAAGAATCAAGCCATATTGGGTAATTGCAGAAATGCTTAAAAATGGTACATCAGGTTTTCTCAAATTAATATTCCATGGAACCGATTTTTAGATTTTATGCAAACCTCCAAATATTATATAGTGGCATATATTATAGTACATTAGAAACTGGCAGCCAGTGTTCAAATGATGAGAGTCGGGAACAATAATATTATTATCCGGCATTGTTCAACCTATTTTTTGGTTCTTTATATGCATCTGACATTCAGCCTATTATGTTCTTTTCAATTTTACATTTATTTGTTGAAGTAAGATTCCGCAAATTGCTCGAGTTGAATAATCCAAATAGGTGAAGTATGAAGTGGCACCATGGATCAAAACATCAGCACATCACATCTTTATAGATTAACTGCTTTCTGAATTGGATTCTAACTAATGGGTCGCATTGTCATAAACTCACCATTCACAACAACACATCCCAGTTTTATGTCTACATTAACATAACATAAGCTGTACCCTAAAATGTTGATTCGAGTCGCTTTCTTTTAGATTTTCCTGCATTTACCAGCCTATCACAGATCCAACCGAAGAATGGATCATATCAGCACCTGCAGAAAAAACACACTGCTATCACAGATCCAATCGAACAATATCACAGATCCAATTTTTATTTGAAATCCTCGTGCCTGAACCAGCGTGTCCCCAACCTCTATTCAGAGCACATATCAAACGAACCTGCTACAGATCCGCGACCTTGGCCTGCGAAGTGGAGATGGATGGACGGGGCGTACTCTTGGCATGGATGGCCTCCCGTAGATCCGTGACCTTGGCATGTGAAGAAGAAAAATCAGCTTGAGCTCAAAGCTCCGGGCCGCATCCATGGAGGGAGACGGACCAAAGGAGCAGCAAAGTCGGGCGGGGAGGCACGTACCGAGTGGCTGAGATGAACGCCGCCCTTCATGGCCTCGCCGCAGCTCTCGGACACGATGGATGCGACCATCTCCTTCGATTTGCCGGCGGAAGCGGGTGCAGCAGCAGCAAGGAGAGGAGAGCTCCCACACCCTAGGGGACGCAGTGCAGAGGTGAATACGGAGTGAAAGGGGAGAGCTTTTTTTCCTTCCAGAGACAGAGAGAGAGTACCTGAGCGCCTGAGGGGGAGATGGAGCGCAGCCGCCGCTCCTCCCGACGACGGCGCGTCTTGGAAGACGCTGCTCCTACCGGCCACCGGTCGTTCCCCGCCAAATCTCTGGGCCCTCGTGGAAGATCGACCTCGGAATCAGATCTCCGTCACCAAGCGGTTGAGCGCGAGGGAGAAGCGGCGAGGCGTCGGGGGTCCGGGAAGGAGAGGCTGGGATTAGGAGGAGGAGGCGGCGCAGCTGGTGGCGGCGGGAGGATTTGGAGGAGGAGAGGTGGGAGGGGAGCTGGAGGAGGACGAACGGGAATCGGGGAGGAGAAATGGGAGCAGACTGGGGGCGGCTAGGGTTCCACGGGGAGTTTTGTCTCCCTGTTGGACGGTCTAGATGGAAGCGGAGCCAGAGTCCCTGGATCGGATGGCTCAGAATGGGTAAGGGCTGAGGAGGAAGCTTTTCGCACCGGATTCCCCACCCACAAAGTCGCTGACAGATGGGGCCCACAGGCTCGGGCTGAAAGTCAAAGTCGGAACGGACGGCTGAGATCGTCCCGGAGCGACGATCGGACGGTCGGGAACGCGAAATCGCTGGGGAGGCGCGGTGACCACCCACCGTTCTATTCTTTAGATTAAGTCCGAAGTTGCCCAAATTTTTCTAGCGGCCTCACAAATTAGCCTGGTACATATATTTTGAAACAAGACAAGAAATTTTCTTTTTTTCAGTGAAAAGCATCGAAACAGTTGACGCCACACCGCACTTTCATCTGTCATTGGGCTACGGCGGAGTCACAACCCACGGAACAATTAAGGAGAAGGTCGCATTGACTAACTATCTCGTTGATACTCGAAACGTTTCCGGGTTTTTCGGTGGAGATGGGTTTGGCGACCCGCTGGCGCCGCGGCGACCTAGATGCAGGTGAACTCTCTGGTGATCTAGATCTACTGATCATGATCGCCCCCATCTGATCGGTGCCTCATGTCTCTCTCTCGCTGCTGTTTTACCAGTGGGCATCTGGTCTACGGTGTGATGGCGGATTCGAGGGCAGTGATGAAGATCAAGGATGCTGGTGCTGGTGGTGGTCGATCCCATGTCGGGACACAACCGGTAGTGGCTGGAACTAATAAGGAGAAGGGGAATGCGACGAATGCTAGTTCATCTGGTGCTGCTGCCGGCGGCGAAGCGGTGGAGGATATGATGCGCAGACTGAAACTGAAGCCTGCGCCGTACACAGAATTAATTTTTAAGGGTAAACGATAAAGGATAAACGGAAGCCTACATCTGTGCGATCGGGGGTCTTAAACAGGAGTAATGTTTTGATATCAAGATTGAGCACTGAGACATTATATTGTGGAGTTTTTTTTTTTTTGAAACGGGCAAAATCTTTGCCTTTTCATTAATAGAGAAGGATTTAAATGTTTAAATTACAAAAAATGGCCCAAGGCCAAGCATAACGAACTAATCTCGAGGCATTACAAGACCCAAAAAGCGGGCACCGGCCAAAACCCAAAGGGAGGCCTCATGTTTTATCATGGAGAAGACCATAAACGAGGCGGAGTGGTGGTGGCGGAAGACTCTTGCGTTACGCTTGTACCAAATCTCCCAAGATACTAGCATGATAATGGACGCCGCCACCTTCTTCAGGGTGCCATGGGCGGTTGACCGCCACATTTTGACGGAGTCGAAGTTGTTCCACGTGCTCGGTTGGAGATGGAGGTTTGGCAACCAACTGGCCACTATTTGCCAAATTCTTTTGGAGAAGCGACATTGAAATATGAGGTGCGTTGCGGTTTCCAGGGCGGTGGAGCAAAGGGGACACGTCCCACAATTAGGCCAGCCGGGGCGTGCAAGGCGGCCTGAAGTCCAAATCCGGTTTTGTAGCACAAGCCAAGTGAACATCTTGCATATGGGTGGAGCCCAAGCTTTCCACATAAGGGGCTGGAAGTCCGTCACAATGGCGCCATGGTATTGTGCCCTATAGGCCGAGGCCCAGGAGTAGGTGTCGTCGGCGGTTGGGTTCCAAGAAATAGTGTCCTCCACGCCCATCTCTAAGTAAATATCATGCAACAACGTCCATAGGCTAACAAATTATTGAATGTGTGCGAGCGATAGATCGTCCTCCAAATTGATGTTGCCGATCCACGCGTTATGAGTGAGAGCTTGCTGCACCTTAATGTTCTTTTTTTAGATGTCAAAAATGAGAGGTGCCACGTCCTTCGGTTTTCTCCCCAACCAAGAGGATTGTCAACAGTTTGCTTTAACCCCATCTTCGATCGTTATAATCGTGACGGCATAGAAAAGGTTCATATTCGTCTTGTCACAAGGGTTTCCAAGGCCAACCCAATTCCTCTCCGGCGCCTTCCACTCGAGCCATGGCCATCGCAAACGCAGCGCACGAGAAAACTTGACAAGATTTAAAATTCTGACTCCCCCAAGCTCGGTCGGACGGCAAACGGTTTCCCAGTTTACTTTACATTTTCTGCCGGAGAAGTTTTATGTCCACAATTTCCAACTCCAACAGATCCACTGTTTGTCGTGTCCGTGGTTCTCATGATCAGCTCCCTCTTTCAGCGCATCAGTGGTTACTGCTTCCAGACTGCTCATTCATTATCATTCTCCGCCCCCTCGTCTCCTCTGCTTTGAAACACAAGATTTTCTTCAACTATTCTATAATTGATTACATTTGGCCCGCTGAATATAATCGCAAGTTTGACCGTGTGTGATATGAAATATGTTGTTGTCTGATTAACTAGTGTGAATGTTCGGTTCAGAATCAACAAAGATGGACAGTTCGTAGTGAGCACACAGTGTTAAGAATATCGCGGCCTAACGGATACTTGGGGAGTGGATGATTGCAACTAGGGTTAAGTTTGAAAGTTGAAACTAAAGGTGCCTTTGGCAGCCCATTAATTATTTAAATGTTTTCTCATAATACTGTGATTTGAAAATACAGTAAAACTGAAGGAGGAAAATTGTGTTAATTCTTGACCGTGCGTAGGAATATTTTGTTATTGAAAATATTGAGCTGCCAAACGAAGACTAAGAACAAACTTATAAGCAGGTAGGACCATAATGTCCCACGATGAACCACATGTAAGTTCAGGCTGATATGTTAGGTGTTCACTATGCTTCATTACAGTTCTTCCTCAAAAGAGGAGCATAAGACCTACGATCCAACATGCAGCAGGATTTGGGAAAGACATAACTTAGAATAGAGTAGAGTAAGCAATACATTTATTTGCAGTTCGTCGGAACACTCGTGGCCATTCATTTCTGGCAATCAAATGGTTTAGATCGGAAAAAACGTACTACATCAGATTTGGTATTGTATATTCGGCCTAGGGGCATTTTAGGTAGTTTACTAGTAAAATCCACGGCCAGGGCCTTGGCCCAGATAAAGGTTCAAGAAAGCGTAATTAATAGTACGATTAAGCTCGCTTAAGCGCTAAGCGATGGCAAAACACTTCGTTTAGGACATGAGCGACAAATTAAGCGATGATAAGGTCCATTAACATAATAGGGCGTGGGAGACTCCTGCTCACGGTGCCCTTTGTGCTATAGAGGTTGCCCGATAAGGCCCATTATGAAATCCTGGTTTGTTAACCCGATCTGAGCCATTCGTCTATTCTAATCCGAGCCATCCATCTACACTCTTCATCTCTTTCTCTCACCTTTTACAATTCACGTCAACAATGGTAGGCTTGCAGTTACAACCCCTTCCCTGCCTCCCAGGCATGTACTTCACCGCAGCAAGTATCACTCTGCTCTGCTCCCCTCAACTTCTCCTCTGCTCTCAGATGCAAGTCCACCACCAAATTCAGTGAATTTTAGAAACACTTAAGAATGCTTAAACATCGCTCAAGCGACGCTTAAGCGAACAAAACTCTAAGCGAGAGCAAAACGCTTCGCTTACGCTTTCCGCTTTCTTGAACCTTGGTCCAGATGCAACGGCAGCCGTGACGGCAGCGGAGGAGGAGGCGGAGAAGGTGGACTCCGAGTTCTCTAGCTATGTTCCCGGGGCCTCGGCCGGCAGCATTAATCTACCCCCGCCTCGCTTAATATAAACCGTGGACATAGCTCCCTGTCTCTAAATTATTGCTTATCAATACACTGTGTTAAATTATTTGTTCATTTGCTTTGTTTATGTTGTAAATTGTAGCTAAACAATACTTTGTGTTAGTTTAGTTGTTTATGTTGTCGGTGTATCTTGTAAATTGTTGCTTAACAATGCAAGCCAATAATTAATTGTTCATTTGGTATGATTATCTTATAAATTGATGCCTAATAATACTTTGTGTTAGTTTGATTGTTTATTTTCTATGCTTAGGTGTACTTATTGTTTAACAATGCTTTGTGATATTTTACTTTTATATTAGCTATGCATATGTTACAAATTTCTTCTTAACAGTGTTTTGCGTTTGTTCAGTTATTTGTTTTATATGCCTATATTATAAATTGTTTCTTGACATGTTTTGTGTTAGTTTAGTTGTTTATCTGCTCTGCTTATGTTATAATTTTTTCTTAACAATAGTGTGTGTTAGTGTAGTTGTCTATTTTCTCTAGTTAACAACAAACAAGCGGTCGTCTGGTCATAGGAGAGGAGTTTCGTCGATGGCGCAACCCGCTCATCGTGATTTTTTTGTTTCTCTAACCCTAATTAGGAACGGTTATTAGTAATCTTAGTAGTTGATGTAACACTTTGGGTAAACGTTTGATATTCGAACTGCTTCCTGTGTAATACGGCAAATGGCGCAAAGAACCATCACCATTGAGCTTTCACATCACATATCAAGATTGGCTAATGAAGCCATTCTCCGTTGCCGAAGGTTTTTTTTTCTTATGTCCATATGGTGGCTCTGTGCTGGTGGCGGGGTATCATCTGGTGGCAAGAAAATCATTATATCACAACAATAAATGAGTTCATTGTTTTCATTTTTGTGTTTAACTAAGAAAATCTTTTCATTATTTTATTTCACTCATATAATTAGTACAAATTTAATAGGATTATTAATACTTCTATTCACAATACTAAAGTATAGAGATGTAGATAGGGATACTTTTAATGCCTATTGATGTTGCCATAATGCATTACCTTTTATAGGTATACCATATATGCTAGGAGTACTAGTGTACCCCTGAATACGAGGAAAGTAATAACAAAAATATAACATAGAAGTAACTAGTTGATTTCACATTTAGTGGTATGTATCTATATAAATAGGAGGGAGTAGAAACTAAAAAAGTCTTTCCTCATGGCGTTTATCAAGAATCATATCTTTTACTGTCTTATCATGCCTTGCTTCTCGAAACAACATAGGTATGTGCGATGTTGATAAACTCGCTTCGGCATTGATATACTTGCTCACTGTTTGAAATCAATGAGTAAACTAATTTCCCCCTGTAAAAATTCCCTTCTTACTGAAATTATTAACTGAATTGTTGCTCTTTTTTTGCATAGGTGTTCTCGGATATACTGAGGCATGCTCCCATAGTTTATCAGATCCGTGTGAACGGAAGGAATGCATCAATTTCTACATAAAGGATGGCTACGATCCTTATCAAAGTGTATGCGTATACCGGGATTTTTTTAAGGGGGTTATGCTGCGGAAAAATAACGAAGCTGCATACTTAAATATTGTTTAAATATCTTGCAGTTATGAATGAATAAGTATTGATATCAGCATATGCACCCCTGTAGTTCTTTTTTTGAACTGATGCACCCTATGATTCAATCATTCAAGCATTTATTTTTGCATACTAAAAGCAAGAAACTAAACGCAAAATGCGGGCAAAAATATTGCGATGTGCTAGAAATTCGATGATTGATTTGGTGGACCATATTTATATCGGTGCATCACCACCAATGGTCTGCATAACGGTACCAAAAATTAGTTGGATTTTCGTACCTCTATCTAAATAAATTACGTCCGGTAGATCACCATAGCATAGATACAAAACAGTCCTGAACTCCTGATGCTACACGTACAAGAAAGAAGCAAATCAGTGAATCGTGATGCTACATGCATGCACGTATGGTCCAACCAAATTGGGAGTCCAGATATGACAACATGCATCACGTTCGGCAATGTTGATTCGTGATCAATTCTAAACAACCACGGAAACAAAACTGGACAGCTAAAGACATAAGAAAATTTCCACTTGGGGTGTCCAAACAGCGGCCTGAATACTCTCATCCAAGATAACGAGACAGATGTTGCACACCTAAAGTTCCTCCTCATGTGCTTCGAGAACATGTCTGGCCTCAAGATCAACTATCACAAGAGCGAAGTGTTCGTGTTAGGTCAAGATAGGGAGTTCCACTCTTTGGTGGCAAATCAGCTTAATTGCAAGTTAGGGACGTTCCCTTTCATCTACCTCGGTCTCCCAATTTCTGACAAGAAGCTCTCGATTGAGCAATGGCAGTTCCTGATTACCAAGCTCGCGGCTCGCATCGAACCCTGGGTGGGTCGATTTCTGTCTTCTGGGGGGAGACTAATCCTCTCTAACTCTTGCCTTGCTAGTCTGCCAATGTTCGCCATGGGCCTCTTCCTGCTGCAGGAGGGAGTTCACGGCGCGTTTGACTCCCACCGGGCCCGATTCTTTTGGGAGGCCTGCGGTCCAAAGCGAAAATATCACATGCTCAACTGGCCGGCGGTGTGTCGTCCTAAGGAGTATGGGGGTTTGGGAATCCTCAACTCCAGACTTATGAACATTGCTCTGATGCTCAAGTGGATTTGGAAAATTTACCAAATGGAGGATTCGATTTGGGCTGCTCTTATCAGGTCCAAATACACTCCCACTGGGGATATTTTCTCAAGCTCGAGCCAGGGGGGCTCGCAGTTTTGGAAAAGCCTGCATAAAATAAAACACTATTTCAAAGTAGGGGCAAAGCACCGGGTGGAAAACGGCTTCAGAACAAGCTTCTGGCAGGATTGGTGGGTGGGGGAGGGCCCCCTTAAGGACAGGTTCCCCCTCCTGTTTAGTATTTGCGATAGCGTGGACATCTCAGTCCACAAGGCAGTCGTTGAAGGTTGTGGGTTTAGGCGCACGTTGGGTCCGGTTGGGGCGGCCGAGTGGGCAGAGTTGCAGGTCATACTTCTGAACTGCAACCTCTCGGAGCTCCACGACTCGATTTCCTGGTCTTTGGACCCCTCCGGAAATTTCTCTGTCAACTCCATGTATAAACACTTGTCACAGGGTGTGACAGTGTTGCATTTTAAGGAGCTGTGGAAGGCCAGGTTACCGCTCAAGATTCGGATCTTCACGTGGCAGCTTGTGCTTGATAGGCTGCCTTCTGGTTCCCAACTGGCTACGCGTAGAGGACCGTCCGATGGGAAGTGCGCGCTGTGTGGCAGCGAGGAGGATGCTTCCCATATGTTTTTTAACTGTTCCCTGGCAGGCTTTGCTTGGGCCGTGTTACGACAAGCTCTAGGGAGAGCTTGGAGTCCGGCGAGTTTTGCGCAGTTTGCAACAATTCTCGATGCTCTCTCGGCCCGCTCGCGCCGGCTGGTCTGGTTTTTGTTTGCCGCTCAAGCCTGGGCCCTTTGGTCTATTCGCAATAAACTTACCATCGAAAAGAAGTTGATCAGGCATCCCGCTGATGTTACCTTCAAAACTATGCTTTTCTTGCAGGCCTGGCTCCCTCTTCTTAGGTCGCAGGACCGTGCAGGCGCAAGCTGGCTCGTGGGAAAACTTAAGGAAATTCACGCTTCGCTGCTTCCGACAACCTCTTAGTCTCGGAGGGCCCCTGTTTCTGTAGTCTGTTATTGGCGAAGCTGTATGCCGCAGCAGTTGTTGTTTTTTCTTGGCTAAGCTGTATGCCGCAGCATTGTTTTGAACCTCCTGCTTTGTTAATTCAAAGCTGGGCCTGTGCCTTCTATCTAAAAAATACTCTTGGCGCGTGCAGGACAAAATTTCGCTCTCTTACTCGCGGCGGTCAAATTCGTTTTCTGTGCGGCCCATTTTTTATGGGCGAATATCTCACGTGGGACACTTTTCCTCGGCAATGGATAGAGAGCAACACCGTTGGTGAGAATGACTCTTGTGTGATGTTTTGAGTGCACAAATAGCTCAGGGCTGGCATGATCTTTAAACGCAATTGATCGTTACGTTGTTATGATTACATGGTCGAACCAACGTTGGCGCTCAACTTATGCACGTCAACATGGGGCCCACCTCACATCTACCTCACCGCATGGGACCCACCTCATCACAGCTAGAAAATAACCGCGCACCTACCCGCCCGCCCGCCGCCATTGCTTCCCTTTTCCCCAATCTTTCTCTTCTCCAGCGACCAAGCGCAGATGTCTAGCTCCTCTGTCACGCACTCAAAATGGCCATGGTATGGTGCAGTGCCGCTCACAAGGTGCCCCGAGTGCCCATGCCTAGAGATTCTTAAACGGTGGGTTAGTAAGACTAATGAGAATGACAATCTTGGACAGGAGTTTGTGAAATGTTTGAGCAAGAAACTGACAGGAGGGGATGGAAAGGTTAGATCTCAGTTATAACTTATAACCCGTTCTTTCGCTGCCGTTTGCTATGATTTCTCCACATTTCGTTTTTTTCTCGTCGAACTTGACATTTAGGGACCATGTCGTTGTTTTTGGATCCTGAAATTTTTTGCCCATTTCAAGTGGATGGATGAACATATTGAGAGACTTGAATTTGAGGGCTACATTGATTCGAACGGGTTTAGGGAGCTCAATTTGGGGTTGCCACCGCTTACCGTGGAGAATTTGGGAAGCTCGGACATAGGGGCAGACAGAGTCGTTACAACGACGATTAATGCGGAATGTTGTACTGCCCCGAGAGTCCAAAGTTAACGAGGAACTGAAGAAGATCAAGAAACATATGAAGAAGATGGTCCATATGGAGAAGCAAGTAAATATCATGGCAGCAGGATTTTATGATTCTATAATTGTAATGTTTTTTTTTCTTGTTGTTCATCCGTCGTTAGATTGGCCACTTAGGTCTTTCATGGCAGAGGATACTGTTCTCGGAGTGGGGTGGAGCCTAGCCACCTATCTTCACAGAATCTTATCTCCGAACCATCCTTTATTGAAAAATACCATGTAGGAAGAAAATTTTCTTCGTTGCCATTAGGCCGGCCAAAAGTGTGAATCACCTGATTTCCAAAAAACCTTTGACACTGCACTTGAGCCAATATATTTTCTCCTCGTAAGAGTTAGCCAAACCCCCTCTTCGGTTAGAAGCTTAAACAGCCATTTACCGAGTAGGGCCCTATTCTTCACCTCAAGGTCATGAATCCCCAGGAATCCATAATCTTTAGGGCGGCATACTATATTCCGTTTAGCCAGTCGATATTTCTTTTTCTCTTGTCCCCTTGCGAGAAGAATCTTGTTGGAAATATTCCAATCGATACAAGACTCCCTTTGGCGACTGGAAGAAGGAAATCATATACAATACCATATTTGTCAGGACATAATTTATGGGAACCAATCTACCACCTAGAGACAACAGTTTACCTTTCCAACTACTCAATCTTTTATATAGCCTTTCCTCGACGTGCTTCCACTAAGAGATCGTAAGGCTTCTGAAATGAATCAGAATGCCTAGATAACTGATTGGAAACTGACCTTGCCCACAGCCAAATAACTCAAGATACTGGGTAACCTCGTCTTGGGCTTGATCGAAACAAAACAGTTCACTTTTATGAAAGTTAATCTTAAGACCGGAAAGTTGCTCGAACGCTTCAGCTTTCTCGCCTTTTCCATATCATGTTCCATAAAAAGAATTGTATCGTCGGCGTATTGAACAATAGATAACCCAGCATCAACCAGATGTGGTACTATCCCCTCAATTTGTCCATCCAATTTAGCACGCTAACTGATAGTGGCTAGCATATCAGTAAGTATATTAAATAATATAGGTGATAATGGGTCACCTTGTTGCAAACCTTTTATCCTTTGGAAGTATTTAGCAAGCTCATCATTTACTTTGATGGTTACACTTACTCCAAAAACAAAGTAATGAATCATGGCACACCACTCATCATAAAATCCTTTCATTTGGAGTGTTTGCTGTATAAATGACCACTTGACTTTATCATAAGCCTTTTCAAAGTCTATCTTAAGAATTACTCCATTAAGCTTTTTTTGATGCAACTCATGAACTATATTTCTTGTAAAATCCCAACACAGGATATTGCGACCTTGCAAAAAAGTCGTCTGAGTTGGGCGGACAACGTGATCAGCCACCGAGTTTAGCCTAATAGTAGGGGTCTTGGTGAAAATTTTGAAGCAAACGTTTAGAATACAGATTGACCTGTATTGCTGGATCCTTTCTGCTTCATTAATCTTTGGCAACCAAATTATCTCCCCGAAATTTAGGCGAAATAGTTTAAGGTGTCTAACATGTAGAGCCTGGAATAACTCTAGCAAGTCCATTTTGATAATCTCTCGGAAGTCCTGATAGAACTCAGGTGGGAACTCATCCGGACTAGGGGCTTTGTTATGTTCCATTTGGAAGAACACCTTTTCAACCTCCTCCTCAGAATACCGAGCAGTAAGATGAGCGTTCTCCTCATCAGAAACTTGCAGGATATCATCCGTTCGTGTTTCATCTAACGAAAAATGACTCTCATCTGGCTTACTGAACATATTCTTATAGTACCTCGTAATATACTTTTTGAGTTGCACATGGCCTTCAATCGTACCCTCGTCCAGAATAAGAGAATGAATGAGTTTCTTTCGATACCTACCATTAGTCAGGCTATGAAATTATCTCGTATTCGAATCTCCCTCCAAAATTAATTGGGCTTTAGAACGTTGATATTGTTTAAGTTCCTCTTCACGAAGAAGACCAGCCATCTCCGCATTGGATTTGTTTTTTTTAACTAAACCTCTTGCGTAGATAGTGGGTGCATCTCTGCGAACGCTTCTAATTCGTCTATAATAGATGATAAATGAAGCTTTTCCTTTTTTAATTGGCCAACCATTCGTCTGGGCCAGCCAGACAGGTGTTTACGCATAGCGCGTAATCTGGTATTCCACCGGTTAATCGGGGTCTGACCAGATACCGGTCGTTCCCATACCATTTTAACCATGTCATTGATCCTTCCTGATGCAACCAACCCAATTCAAATTTGAACCGTTGCTTACATATCGGTCTAGGGGTGCCAATGGTTAATAGTATGGGGCATGATCTGACAACGCTTCAATATGCTCAAGTGCCCATACTGAGACCATCGGAAATTTGGATTCCCAATCTGATTCCATCAGTACACGGTCCAACTTTTCTTATGTCGGCTTTGGTAGGCTATTTGCCGAAGTAAATTGCCTCCTAATCATAGTAAAACCTCTCGTAAGTCAAGACTGCCAATGACTGCATTGAATAAGAGAGACCACTTGTTGTCAAATCTACCCCTACTCTTCTCATACGCAAACCTCAACAAATTAAAATCACCACATAGAATTATAGCATATGGAATTTCTTTTGCAAGCTTTACCAATTCACGGAGAAAAGAAGGTTTGTTCTCATCCTGGGTTGCTCCATACACGGTTACAAGGCTCCATGTGAAACTGTCAACTTTTTTGCGGATGTGAAACTTTATATGAATGTCACCCTCCGAACTAGCCAACACATCCAAGGTATCTTTCCTTACACCGAGTAATAGACCCCCGGATCTACCACGTGGTGGACGGGAGACCCATGTGAAATCCACACAACCAAATAGGCGGTTTAGTAGACTCACAGAGAACTCACCTTTACTAGTTTCTGAAATGCCCACAAAATCCAATTTATGATCCCTGATATGTTTAGCCAAGTCACGGAGACCTATGCTATTCGCAAACATGTCATTCATCAGGAAACAATTGGGGATGCGGACAATTTCGCCTTCTTACATGGTGATTTTTTATTTTTCTTAGGAGAGTTATATTTAGATTTACAGTCAAAATGGGTAAAGTTTGGGTGAATGAGTTCTTTGTATCATTATTTTAGCTGATGTAACACTTTGGGTAAACGTTTGATATTCTAATTGCTTCCCATGTAATACGGAAAATGGCGCACAGAACCATCACCATTGAGGTTTCACATCAGAGATCAGGGTTGGGTAACGACGCCATTCTCTGTTGCCGAAGGTATTTTTTACCCGTGTCCATATGGTGGCTCTATGCTAGTGGTGGTGTGGTATCATATGGTGGCAAGAATATTGTTATATCACAATAATAAACCAGTTCAGAATTTGTAGAAAGTGCAGGGACTTTATTGCAAACAGTCCGCGCGGACCGTCGGGTCGGGGAGCGGCGGCGCGGGATCGAATCACTGTACGTGAACAGTGCCCGAGCGCGGAGAGAGCGTGAAAATCTCCGCTCGTTATATATAGAGGTAATGAGTTCATTGTTTTCATTTTTGTGTATAACTAAGAAAAAATATTTTCATTATTTTATTTCACGGATATAATTAGTACTCCCTCCGTTCCTTAATATAAGGTGTCTAAGGTTTTTAGAAATTTTTCAAAATATAAGGTGTATTGCGATTTATAGACAATTTTATTCATCAAAAAACAAGTCAAAATGTGGAACGGAGGGATTTGACCTATTGTTTTCAATTTGTAACTATTAGAAATTACTCTCTCTCGATTTTGGTCTAAACAAAATGAGTGCATCCTATGTAAAATATCGGCGTCTTAATATCCGTGCCAAAACCTTAGACACCTTATATTATGGAACGGAGGGAGTACATATTTAACTGGATTATTAATATTTCTATTCACAGTACTAAAGTATAAAGATGCAGATAGGGATACGTTTAATGCCTATTGATGTTGCCATAATGCATTACCTTTTATAGGTATACCATATATGCTAGGAGTACTAGCGTACCCCTGAATACGAGGAAAGTAATAATGAAAATAAAACATAGAAGTAACTAGTCCATTTCACATTTAGTCATATATATCTATATAAATAGGAGGGAAATGTAGTTACAGTAAAACATCTAGAAACTAAAAATAATCTTTCCTCATGGCGTTTATCAAGAATATCTCCTTGGCTATATGCTTGGGCTTTCTTATGGCCACATCTTTTGTTGTCTTATCATGCCATGCTTCTCGAAACAACATAGGTATGTGCGATGTTGATAAACTCGCTTCGTCATTGATATACTTGTTTAACGTTTGAAATCAACGAGTAAACTAATTTGCCCCTGTCAAAATTCTGTTCTTACCGAAATTAACTGAATTGTTGCTCTTTCATTTTCATAGGTGTTCTTGGATATAGCGATACATGTTCCCATAGTTTATCAGATCCTTGTGAACAGAAGGAATGCATCAATTTCTGCAAAAAGGATGGTTACGATCCTGATCAAAGTGTATGCGTATACCGGAATTTTTACAAGGGGGGTATTTGTTGCTGCGGAAAAAAATAACGAAGCTGCATACTTAAATATTGTTTAAATATCTTGCAGTTATGAATGAATAAGTATGCATATCAGCATATCCTCCATACGATTCTTTTTTTGAACTGATGCACCCTATGATTCAATCATTCAAGGATCTATTTTTGCATACTAAAAGCAAGAAACTAAACTCAAGGATGCGGGCGGAAATAAAGTGATGTGCTAGAATTTCGATCATTGATTTGGTGGACCATCTTTATATTGGTGTATCACCATCAGTGGTCTTCATAACGGTACCAAAAATTAGTTAAATCTTAGTTCTATCTAAATAAATTACGTGGAAGTAAATCAGTCGTGAATCGTGCTACACGCATGCACGTATGATCCAACCAAATTGGGAGTCCAGATTTGGCAACATGCATGCCGTTCGGCAATGCTGATTCGTGATCAACTGTAAACAACTACGGAAACAAAACTGGCCAGCTAAAGACAGAAGAAAAGAACCAATAAGCTAACACGAATGACACACAAAACATTCCAGCTGAGAAATCTGAGACGGAGCCAGGGATGGGAAGCTCTCGCGACTGCGCCGCCACCCTGATCTGCCTGCTCCGGCAACGCCCGCATCTGCCGTGACCAGATCCAGGTTCCGTGCTCCGCGCTCATCTCCTCTGGTTACGCAGTCGCCCAGCTCTTCGTCCTTCAGACTCCTTCGACTGTGCCATGTGCTCCTCCGTCGAGCTCCTCCATGCAGCCGCGCTGTCACCGTCGACCGCTCCGGCCCCGTCGGTCACAGCCCCTACTCTGGTCGCTGCGCTCGCCGTGGCCTTCCCCGACCGTTCGGGGACGTCTTGACTCTGCACCGGCAGACCATTCTCTGCCGCCCGCCGCCGTGTCCACTTTGCCGGTGCCTCCTACGGCCGGCTGCCGGTGCGCTCTGGCCTCCTCCGCTTGTCATCGTCTTCGCCCCGATCCACGGCTCCCGCGTCAAGCACCCAGCCGCCCACGCGTGAGGCAGAGGCTGCTGAAGGCTGGCAGCTGGTCAAATCGCGCCACGGCCCACGCCGCCCGGTTTTGGCCGTCCAAGCTTTCAAGCACGCCTCCATCCCCAGCTGGCTTCAAGGACGTTACGGTCGTTGCCTGGCTCTTGGTCATCGTGCATCCGCCTGCCGCGACCCCCTTCGGTGTGCGAGTTGCCTGGAAAACGGCCACCGGGCCTCGCAAGTCTCGTTGTGCCGCCGCCACTTCCTAACCCCCGTCATGCTGCTCGGACGGTGGAAGATCCTGCTCGGACAATCGAAGATCCTGCTCCTCCGTTCGGTCTAGGCAGGGGCTGGCCTCTTCCCCAACTTGTCCAGCCGCTATCGTACTCTACCGGCATAAGTGAGACTAGAAGGATCCTGCGCGCTTTGCCGCGCCCCGTTTCCTTTGTGGACACTTTTCCAAATGAGGTAATAGCACCGCACATACAACAACTTGTCATGCATGTGCAAATTCATACAACAAGTTGTAAATTGTGATGAAACGGTACATAAACTTGGGGCTGGGGTGCAAACACATACAAAATCATTTTGGACCTAACACATGGCAATGTTTATTTTGCGAAAAAACACCATATATTTATTTTTAGCCTTCATCTTTCCTTCTCCGCGGCAACATTTCCGGCCGGGAGCACTACCAAGCGCGCACAATCCCGATAGAGCGCGGCGCTGGTGGGCGTGATGCCGCTCACCCCCATGGACTCTTTGTTTGGCGCCGTGGCTTTCTCCTCCTCGGCCCGTGCGGCGTCGGCGGTCGGGCGGAGTTCAGCGGCGCAAGATCTACGGTTAGGCCATGGACGACATGATCCGCGTGCAGCTGAACATCCACGAGGGCCACGTGCAGGCGGTTGCGGCCACGCTCGCCATGCTGCGCGACGCCCCCGATGCCCCGCTCGCAGGCGCCACCGTGTGCGACGGCGCCGGCTGCGGCACGGGGTCGCTCATCATCCCCGACGTCCGACGGCGCCTCCGTCCGTGCTCGGTTTGACATCTGCGCCGCCATGGTCTCGGAGGTTCAACGGCAGGCGAAGCTCGCTCAGGCGGCTGGGTCACCGGACTTCCGCATGCCGCGGTTCGAGGTGAGGGGCCAGGAGAGCCTCGACGGTAGCTACGTTCACCGGCCGCTTCATCCCGCCGCGGGCAGGATCAGAACTAGTGGAGAATGGCAGCGACTGGTGCAGGGCTTGCTGCGGTCGTATACGGTGTCAAACCATGTAGAGACAATCAGGCAAAGGAAAGAGCAGAGGAGCAAAGAACCAAGCAACATGCCAACAGCGCGCATGGCCGCATCAGGGCAACACCGCATAGCAGAGCACCGTGGACCAGTGGCGGACGCAGCGCCCCTATTACCCGGCGCTTGCCCGGGCTTCCGGCCGGCCGACGTAGTGTATTTATACCGTATTTGATGTTTGTACAGACTAAAAAAATATCATTCTAAGCCTCTAAATTACTGTTTGCCCGGGCTTCCAAATATTCCTAGGTCCGCTACTGCCGTGGACTAGCCCGTCAACAGCGCATGGAGCACCGTAGCATACCCGCATCTCCCGTTTTCAGAAACTTTGTGGCCGTCGTCGCGTACGTCGCCCTCGAGTGCGCTTGGGACAGCCTATGCAACAACAAAGAGTCCAACCGACCACCTAGGCGCACAAAGACGACAATAGGGGTTGTGGCATTCATGGAGATGGTGATGATGAGGCAGCCAACTGGTCTATGACTCGAACTGCGATTTCATGGCGTTTCGTGGTCGTGGAGGCGAGCAAAAATCCTCCTGGAGTACTGCATCAGTGAGGTAAGAACCTGCAGCCGAAGCGGCCGGTGATAGCAAGTTGTCATTGTACGTATATGTCTCAACATTTAATATCGGTATGGTGCACGCGAGCGTGAGCTAACACGCGGAGCGGCAGAGACGCGCGCCATGGAGCTAGATGTACGCCATCGGCATGGAATGGCGAAAGCACAACGTAACGGGAGGATGATATTTGTGATAGAAAATTTAACAGGGGTGTTTTCGCAATTAGACACTGCCACGTGTCAGGTCCAGAATGACTTTGTATGTGTTTGCACCCCAACCCCAAGTTTATGTACCGGTTCACCACAATTTACAACTTGTTGTATGGATCTGCACATGCATGACAAGTTGTTGTATGTGTGGTGCTATTACCTCTTTCCAAATTACAAAACTTTTACAAACAACGACATACCATGTTTAAGAGAACTGTTGTAGAATGAAAAACAAAAGAGGCAGTTAGTGTGTTAATTCTTAGTGTACAATGATTTATTTGTTTTCTACATAGATTGGTTCAAAGCTGTGCTGATGCATCAACTCATAACAAAACGTTAATTCTACCAGGGATGGGTGTTTAGCAACTCATAACAAAACATTAATTCTACCAGAGTGAGTGTTTATCAAATACACCTTACACAAAGGAGACAAACGCGTTTAGCAACTCATAACAAAACTTAATTCTACCAGGGATGAGTGTTTATCAACTACACCATACACAAAGGAGACAAACGCACAAATAGCAGTAGTATACCATTTTTAGATCTTATTGCAAGGTTCACCACGTTAGTAAAGGGGATGCAGCAACTTACTGCAAATCATGGATTTACAAAAACATAGAACACAACAAAACAACTACCCTAGCATTGAAGCATAGTACCCTAACATAGTTGGGCTACTACTTTTTAGTGTTCCCCAGTAGTTCTCTGTCGCCCGAGAAAGGACGGTGACCCTCATTTTCCTTGACTAAGGAGTAAGAGTGGCGCTGCTGTCTACTTCATCGGATGCTCTCAACTTCATCGTTGGCGCCCAGCTTTAATGAGACTGCTCTAAAAACTTGTTTATTTAACACCGCATCCATAATTTATGAACTTATCTCCATTAAGATTTTTTTTTTGAAACGAGGCAAACATCAAGATTGTCTTACAACCAATATGTCATTCACAAAATTGTACCGGCAACATGTGAAGATGATCTACAGAGTTTAAACAAACTTTTGTGCAATGATCAATAACTGATAATGTCTTTACGGAAAAATGAGTTGTCATACGATCTATCTATAATGTCCTATAGCCTTGATGTGTGTAGGAGCAATGCCCTAATGAGAAGTAATACTGAAAATTCTATAGAACCAAAACTCCCAAGTCCCATGCTAACTTACTTTTGAAAAGGAATGTGTTGTTATATGATATATCTATAATGTCCTATAGCTTAAACTTCCAAGTATTAAACCTGTAACAGGAAGATAAAAATTAGATGACAAAGCATGCACTATCAATACTTGAATTGAAAATGTTGATAAGCTCAGTAATTTTAGTCGCTACTTTCACCGTCTTAGGAAATTAATTATTCTCGCCTCTAGTTGGCAACTATTGTAGCATTATTTTGGTCAATAAAGGTGATGTGTTTGAAACAGTGGGTCTACCTCTCGTGAGAATTTATCATGTGTCGCTGGTTGTTGGGTGGTAAGGCCTGGCCGTGTGATGCAGTAAGCTTACCTGGGCACGGGGCTCTTTATTTTCTCCGGCTGCATGGTGAGGTCGTGGAATATAGTTAAGTGCTTTTCAGTTGCCGTGAACACCGTAAGACACCTGGCATGGATTAGAAATCTAGATCACCTGTATCTGTATGGCTTCATCATGGTGCCAAAGCATCACAAGATTTGTCTTCAATTGCTGCCCGACCTCAAAATAAAATGCTTATCCACATACAGGTTGAATGTAAATTGGGCCATATCTTCAATAACGAAGTGGGTTATTTCCAATCATAGATCCTGATAAAAATTCAAAGGCGCTTGAGGAAAGCATACCATATGACTTAATTATCTGCTGAAACAAAATATCAGGAGAAGCAGAGCTGTGGTCATTTATATTGTGGTTCTCTTTGAAATGGATAACGTCTGGTCACCTTAGAATGGAACGCTATGAACGGATAGTCAAGTACACAGTAACTCTAAATCAATTGCGGGATAGTGATATAAAGCTAAGCGGCTACTACAAAGATGACAAACAACTCTTGTAAATCTAGATCACCTACATCATGGTGCAAAAGCGTTACAGCTCTACAAATCTTGCACTCTTGATACATATATATCAGATACCACAACACATATCAAAGAAGTATAAAGCCTACTGCTCACACAAAATGGGTTTGCTTGATTCCCTTTTGTTACAAAATGGCCATATGTGCTAATTAGAATCGGCTTAAAATTACAGAATATAGGGTAGTACCATGGTTCAATCGGATGGAAGTTAGAAGTACTAACAGTACTACCTATATTTTTTTCAGTGGAAGTCGAATGTATAAGATGAGAGTAACTTCTTAATGTACATATGTTTTCTCTGTCAAGCTTACTACCGTGGCACCTTCTATTTGATATGCTAACTGAAATGGTGTCAAGCATATTTTGTAAAAAAAAGAATAAAAACTGGAATATAGTGACGTAGGCATTTGTGATCTGAGCAAGGAACATGTAAAGCTGAACAAAGAAAAATGTAATGTCGTACTATACCGACAGAGATAGAAAATTAAGACGCAAAGTATTTCATTTATACATGTTTTTCAGTTAGCTTTAGCAAAGATTAAAATAGAAAACATAAAAACTAATGAGAAGACTGTAAGCAGGCAAGGCGACAATTCTCACAGAATAGAAATTTAATAGTCAACGATACCTGAGTTAGCTCACCATTTCGATTATAAGCCAATGTAGGTGCTCTATCTAATTGAAGTGATTTCTATTTCTAGCTATTCTCTGCAGCCTTTATTCAAAATGAAGTCGACCTTTCTATAGATAAGAGGCTGATGCAAAAGGTTATAAACTTAAACATTAAGGTAGAACACCAAGAACCTGATGGTATGTTGTGCTATGGGTTTTGGTGATGTCATCTATAAATAAGAGAAACCCCCATAAGGATGATTAATTCATTTAGTTGCAAGAACTTATACTACAAATAAATTATATCTTAATTAGCAGTCCTAGTGACACAGATATATGAATATGAATCGGAGCTGCCATATAAATCAATCATTACCAGTTTTAGTTTTGGTGCTTGGACTACAGGAAAGACATCTCCTGACACTAAAATTTATTTTCTAGAGCAAAGCAAATTCATTTCAACAGCCATGACTGGTGGTCCGGTGCTGAATACAGTAGCACAATTTCGTGGCTAGAAGAGGTCTGTAAGACAACGGGTTATCTGGAACCAAATTTGTCATGTATACAAGTTCTTTGCCATGTAATCTCAACTTTTGGAATAATGTTAATAGATAACACTTTTTCCACCAGTTCAAAAGCTTTCACCAAGATGTATGCATTATGAGCTTAACCTTGTTTAGGTGGCTTGGAACATCATCACCTTTTAATTCAGGAAAAATGGAAACATATTAAATCAACATACCAGGAGACTGCATCAACTGCAATCCAATGTCCATAGCAAGAACTACAAACTGAAGGGAAGGTGTGCACATGCAATTTAGATTGAAATCTGAACTACTAATGCAGCTGGAAAGAGAAAATCATAAAAGCTGAAGAAGTTTGGAAATTTACCTGCTTTATAGTGGAGTCCATGATAGCACGAACACCACCCTAAATCTGAATAGTCAGACATAAAAAATATCTGCACACTAACTCCACGTTATGCGATAGTAAACAGAAAACAAAATCACGGAGCCCCTTTTTGAATATAAATGAAGATCAATTCCAGAATTATAGTACCAATTACGAAGCTAATGTTTAGCTACTAATATCCATTTAACTGAGCCCCGATAGGAGTGCCAACCTGCATGAGAATAAGCCAGCATTGCACTGGCAAAAACACCCACGGGATGGGCATCGTGAGATATTGGTTGTATGATATCCTAACAAAATTTAAAAAAAAAAGAAAAATTATAGAAAACTGTCTTAATTTCTGAATATATTGCAATATCAATGTTATAAAAAGCAGTAAGGGATAAAATGTACCATGAGTCCTCGACGAACACCAGTGTGCTGCGAAATTGCTTACTCCCACCCTGCCAGTCGACACCGAGTGGGCAAATTCCGGTACACTTTGCTGTGACAAAATAGGAAAGCGAGTTTATTGAGGACGGCTGACGGAATTTGCGAGTTCTTCAGGACTGCCGGCGAGGGCAGCAGACTACGGCGTTGTTGCCTAAGACCAAGAAAATAAATAGCTAAGAATCTACATCTACAAAAGAAATAAATGTGATGCAGTACAAATGGGCCATCAGGATACATGTGTAATGTTTCATATTGCATTATCAAGTACATCAATACAATCCCATTTGACGCATCAAATTAAGGTATGCATATCATAAGTGTTGACATATCAACATTCTAGAAAGCACAACTATTTACCAACCGCAAAACTACACAAGTTTAGTTAAATTAATACATATCATTGACTTCTGATGTAGTTAAAATATATGTATTACTGATGCATTTATACATCAAATCCAAATTGTAGCAGAAGTAAAAAGGCACTAAGCAACTATTTTTTTCACCTCTAGGCATTCGCCGAGCTCATGCAATGGGACCCAAGCGCATTGACATCCGGCAGCTCCATACATCCATCAGCACAAAAAAGAATCAGACAAAATCGAAGTTAACTTCAACAATCCATTCCATGGAACCTTGGAGAGTAAAAAAACAGTAAGTCAACAAAGGATTACAAGGCGGACCTGGCAAGAACTGAAGCAACTGAACCCCCAATTTTCTGGACAAAATAAACCCACTGATGCCTGAAGCACTGAACGAATCGTCGACGACCACGCTTCAGGGCCGCCGCCACCGGGACCCCTCCATACGTGCGACTCTACACCTGCATCATCCTGCCGCGAGATTCGTCCGCTGCCTCTATCCACCGCGCTCCGTCTTGCCGATGGTGTTGTCAGTGTCGGAGAGATGGCTTTGAGGCAATGCTCCCTGATCTGGAGCAGCTGCCAGCGTTGCTGGGCATCGTGCATCGACACGGCAAACCAGACGGCCGGGTCAAAGGCCACCATCCAGTGGGGAGGCTACGGAAGAGAAGCTGGAGAGGAGGACGGTGGAGCGCCTCGCTGACGGCCACACCGCCAGAGGACCTGACCACAGCAAACCCCTGGATACGGAGGGGCTCGGCAACGGGAGGGATCATGGGGATAAGAACAGACAGCAAGGAAGCAGACGGGCTCCTCGCCGCCCTTGGCTCAGCGGCGGCGGGTGGAGGCGGCCGCGTCGGGGAGGAGAAGTGGATGAGGAAAAATGAGGAAGATTGTCGATGCACAGCTAGGGTTTGTTGTTTATGTACGTGGAGCGACTCATAATTTCCGGAAAGCGCAGGGACTTTCTTGCAAAATAGCCACGGAGACCGTCAGATCAATAAGGAACGGTCCGTACGCACGCGAGGAAGCAGAAAGCCGAAAGACAAAAAAATGTGCCGCTGATTTGCGGGCCCAGCCCCTGAATCAACGAGAGCGCAGCGATCCCAGTCGGCTTAGTATTGTTAGGGGATGCCACAATTTGATGACTTTGTCGTCATCCCGACCACCCCGAAGATGCAGGCCGAGTCAAGACTGCTCATCTTGGGGCAGACTGAACACCTCCGCGCTGAGCTTCGCAACTGCATTACTCATGTTGAGAGTGTTTTGGCAAGTGCGTAGGCCGCCCTCGTCAAACTCCAAGTATCGGGCGCAACTTGGGAGGAATGTGCTAGTATGAGTCCTAATAGGACTAGGACTTCTAGTTCTAGTCTGTTTCTTCAGTCCTGGGCCTCTAGATGGGTATAAAAAACACCCAGGACTACTCTTGTAAACCAACGAAAAACACAAGGAGAAATAAAGAGGAGAGCAAGGCAGTGGCGGACCGAGGGAAGATTTTGGGAGGCGGCACATGAGTTGACTTGGGGCATTTTTTTATAACTTCACTAGATTTAAATATTTTTCTTTAAAAATGAACAAAATCTATTGAAGTTTAATTTTTTTAGTAAAGCCTCTACTTGGGTCCGCCCCTGGAGCAAGGCAGGCTCGATACGGGCCTGTGGCAACCAAATCTATTTCTGTGTATTCGTTCGGTCGCCAGTTCGCAAAGTTAAGATATAGCTAGTTAGCTAGTTCGTTCCTCGCTCACGTACTAGTCCAGAATCCATCCTGCTGCTCTCGTAGTCGTAGCTAGCTACGTACGTGGTCTGGCTAGTTGCGCGTATACGGCTACGGGCAAAGAAACAGAGAGAGGGCGAGAACATGCACGATACGGGCCTGTGGCAATCACGAAATCTTTTCTGAGTGTTTTCGTTCCGTCGTCGCCAGTTCGCAAGGTCACCACTAGATCGATCAGCTACGTAGGCTTACGATGAGGCCGGCTGAAATCGACCTTAGTACTTGAAAAACCAAGTTCATTTTCCTCGCCAAGTTCTTAATTACCGTCTCACATGTACCATGTCAAAAAAATTATTTTTATGAGTTCTTAATTATTTTGAAATTTCTTTATTTTGACAGTAGGGGTTGTCCGCCCAGCTTCATTTTAGAAACCATGCAAGTAACAAAGTACATGCATGCCTGATTTTCGTAATCCATGCTTTTCCTACTGCCCTACGTGTCTGTTACATCTCCCCGTTGTAATTTATCAAATACGAGTTTCCCTTTAGTAATCTGAACACCCTGCTTCTGCTAGCTTCAGACCTTTTTTTTATATGCATGAATTGATTTCATTTAATCCGCCTAATACTTTCTGTATATGTCCGGATGGTAAACTATATTGGGTCGTGCTTGCCCTCACAGAATGATCGCTGAACATATGACCAAACGAATGGTGATTAGATTGTATCGGAACAAATTAATACTGCAATTCGTATGTATTACTTTTTTTGTGGGGCAATGATAAATAGTTCTCATTTTCTGAATCGTCTATGCAATTATCTCATAACTTACTTATATCGTTCCAAAGTATATTAAACATATTTTCTAATTCGCACAACAGTCTATTAAAAAGTACAATTGCATTTGACAGATTATCCACTGGCGCTCTTCCGCCAATGTACATATTGTTGAAACAAAGAGGTTTGAAGTAATTTATCATCTGCATTTAATCCCGCAGCAACGCGCGGGGTATCATTTAGTAAACTAAAGGTTATACTCTGATTTATTTCTTAATACTAGATTGTTTGGGACCTCTTTCTAGTGGAGTATAAGAGATGAATGACCCCTCGTCATCTTAATGTTAGAAAGTGATGTCCATATAAATATTATCTCATACACAAATATGTTGCACCAATATTTATGTCATTGAGAGTAGTCTTTCGTCCACCATAACTTTTAGAGAGAGTGCATAAGTGAAACCATGAACTCGGCCCATTTTTTATTATAAGAAAACATTTTCCAAAAAAAAATTAGAGTACTTTTTATTTTCAGCTATTAAAAAATCAGAAAATACAAAAAAAAAATTTGTTGCATTTACAAACCAAAACCCCAAAACACAATTATTTACTGTTTTTATCATCATTGCATATTCTAGTTTAGTTGTATTATCATTTTTATTTTATTACATTTTATTTTCAGATTTACTAACACCTTGTGCTTGACAGCCACACGGTGGAGTTGGGGGCATAAAATAATCTATTACTATTTTGTAGATTGCCTCAAGAAGGACAAGAAGATAAACTTTTCTACATGCAACTCTCAAAGTGTTCGATATAACCCTCGAGTCACCTCGCGGGGAAAACCTCCAGGCTACAACACTCTCCTCTTTGAGTCCCAACAAAAGGCGTGTCGCCATCAGCCATCAGTCGGCCGACGGGAAAAGGGGAGGAAAGGAGGAGCGCCGGCTGCGGCCACGAGGACCGTGCAGCCCCTGTTGGACCCCGTCCATCACAGACTTGCTGCCTCTTCCTTGCCGTGGCCGGGGCAGTAGCTGGACTAGATGGCTCCTCCTCCCTTCTTCTTTCGGAGCTAGGAAGCACGTAGCGGCAGCAGCTTCATAGGGAACTTTTGCCGCGCGTAGACGGCGCCGCCGCCAGGAGCATGGCCTCAATGGGAGCAACATGTTCCTCCCCCGGCTCCGGATCCTCCCTCCTTGGCCACCTCCCTGTTGCGCTGCCGTTTGCGCCAAGCCGCACGCGTCCTCCGTCTCGGCTTCCATCGCGGCGTTCGCACAGTCCTGCGTGGCAGCCAAGAAACCGGCCGCCCTCTGCTGGTTCAACTCGGTGTGGGACGCCTGCAGCGCGTCGTCCACGAAGTTGTGCACGACAGGCGCGCCCTCCTGCAACCCGCCGCCCCAAACTCTGGCCGCGTACACCTCCTCCTCATGGTTGATGGAGGCGGAGTGGCGGCCTCCATGTCTGCCCTTGTCTGGTCCGGAAGCACGGCCGAGGTGGTTAGTGGCATTCCTTTCCACGTCGGGCTCGTCACCATCCGACGGGAGAAGCTGCGGCGATAGCGCCCGGGCGCGCTCATAAGCGCCCGCTCGACCTGGTCGACCAGATCTTGTGGTGGCATCGCCGTCGGTCGCGGATCCATGCGGACGTGGACTAGATCTACAAGTGGATATGGTGGTGGCCGCGGTGGTTGGAGACGAAGGGGCGGGGCTAGGGTTTGTGGCTCTAGGGTTTGACCACCGTCACCCTTTTAAAGAGCTCCACTGCCTATTAATAGGGGGTAGGTTGGCCGTTGGAGCCAATGACAGGCGGGTCGGGGGAGGACACGTGGCGGACACAACGACGGTACGCGCCGTCCGCGGCCGACGCAAATGGGACCCAAATTTGGGCAAAAATAAGTCTTGGCGGACAGAAAAACGGATTACATTCCGTTTACATCGCCCCGTTGGGCTTTGAATTTGACTCGCACGAACAAAATCGGACACGGGCGGACTCGAAGGGTCGGCCCGTTGGAGTCATCCTTAGGCATCCGTTCAGGAGCGGGCCATAATCGTGTCAC
Organism: Poa annua; assembly: GCA_026929855.1. Lineage (NCBI taxonomy): Eukaryota > Viridiplantae > Streptophyta > Magnoliopsida > Poales > Poaceae > Poa > Poa annua. The sequence continues at coordinate 94,165,826 of CM049437.1, forward strand.
AACTATCTAGGCGTACGGTGGCCGTCGGCGTAGTTTAAGTTACACCAACGCTGCTTTACAGTCCGGCCCATCCGAGGATCTACACTGACGGCCCCGAAGGCCATTCTCCGCGTCGAAGGGATTTGTTTGACCCATGTCCATATAGTGGATCTCGGCTAGTGGTGGGGTATCGTGGCAAAATTTACGAACATCACAATAGTAAATGAGTTCATGATTTTCATTTTTGCGTATAACTAAGAAGAATAAGAATATTTTCATTATTTTATTTCACTCATATAATTAGTACAAATTTAATTGGATTCTTAGTACTTCTATTGTCAGTCTAAAGTATAGAGATGCGGATAGGGAAGCTTTTATGCCTATTGATCTTGCCATATGTATATTACCTTTTAGTGTACCCCTGAATACGAGGAAAATAATAATAATAATAATAATATAACATAGAAGCAAGTAATTGATTTCACATTTAGTCATATGTATCTATATAAATGGGAGGGAGATGTAGTTATAGTAACACATCTAGGAAGTGAAAAACAATATCATTCTCATGGCGTTCATCAAGAATGTCTCCTTGGCTATATGCTTGGGCTTTCTTGTGGTCATATCTTTTACTGCCTTATCATGCAATGCTTCTCGAAACAATATAGGTATGTGCGCCGTTGATAAACTCGATTTCCCCTTCACTGTTAATTTACTTGTTCGCCGTTTGAAAATCAACGAGAAAATTAATTTGCTCCTGTCAAAGTTCCTTTCTTGCCCAAAGTATTAACTAAACTGTAACTTTGTTTTGCATAGGTGTTCTCGGATATACCGAGGCATGCTCCCATAGTTTTTCAAATCCGTGTGAACTGCATGAATGCATGAGTTTCTGCAAACAGGGTGGTTATGATTCTGAACTAAGTGTATGCACGTACCGGGATGATTTCAAGGGGGTTATCTGTTGCTGCGGAAAAATAACGAGCCTTCATACTTAAATATAATGTAAACTATCTTGCAATATGAATGAATAAGTATGCAACGAATAAGTATGCATATGCACCGTATGATTCAATCTTCCAGCGTCTTTGTTTTGCATACTAAAAGCAAGAAACTATACGCAAGATGCGGGGCAAATAGAGCGATGTACTCGTACTAGAAATTCGATCATTCATTTGATGGACCATATTTTATATGTGTGCATGCATCACCACCATTCTTCGTGACGGTACCAAAAATTTGTTAAATCTTAGTATCCTCATCTAAATAAATTACGTTTGCTAGATCTCAGTCCTGATGCTACACGTACAAGAACCGAGCAAAGCAATCCTGATACTACACACATGAACGTATAGTCCAACCAAATTGGAAGTCGGGAGCTGACAACATGCATCACGTTCGTCAGTCTTGATTGCCTTATTGGTGTCGATCAATTGTAACTTTATAAGCAACTCAGGCTGGGCATATTTCCCGATCGCGAATCCCAAATCCCGAACGTTTTTTCGGGAAGCTGTTTTGAAATCCCGAATTTTTTTCGGGAAATTCAGGAACGTAGTGGTGAATCCCGAAAATCCCGAATATCCCGAATAAATAAAAATCCCAAAGGCTCAAGTGAAACGCTAGTCTTTTTCACCTCAGATGAAGCACATGTATACTATGTTTGACGAATTTGTGACTAGTCCCGGTCTTTTTCCCCTAGTGGCCTAACAAGTCAGCAACAACCCTATTCTCTTGGGCACACCCACCCCCACTCGGCCAGCAAGTTTAAGCCGATGTACATTAAAGTCTAAACTTCGGGAAATTCGGGATTTCCCGACATCTCGAATTTCCCGAATCCCGAATTGACGGGAATCAAATTTTCTCATGTAAAATTGGGAGTCAATATATGAATCCCGAACTTCTTATTTCCCGAATTTCCCGTCCCGAAATTTCGGGAAATCCCGAACGTCCACCCTGATAAGTAACCACGGAAACAGAAAGGTCCGCCCTAGTTGTAGGTCCCCTCCCATGTCATTAGAGCATCATCCTACGTCCCACAATCATAGCAACATTAGTGCTCTGATTTGTCAAAATCAACCCGCACTAGAAAACAGACCCACTTAAAACAAAGGGGTATATTTACAGTCAAAATGTCATCGCGGTTGATTACCCTGAATATTGCAAAACAAAATATGAGTATTGCCGAAAATGTTGTGTTGCAACAAATTTCCATAACATTTCAAAAACGTAATGTTACAAAAACATGATCTAGCAACATTTTGTTTCTTCGGATTATTGACATTGTTGCAACAAAAATCACCAACAATATCAACAAAAATCACTATCTATCACAACAAAAAGACATTTATTTGCAACAATTAAAAGTGGTCGAGCCACAATTTGAAAAAAACGTAATGTTGCAACAAAATACCAACAGTGTCAACAAAAATCACTATCTATCACACCAAAAAGATATTTATTTGCAGCAACTAAATGTGGTTGAGCCACAATGTTTCTACGGATTCAGTTGCAACAAAAAAAGTTCACCTATCCATACAACATTCTTCGATGATAAAAAAATTGTATTTACCAACATTGAAAACCACGTACGACAACATTCAAGTAAACACACAAAATTGAAGCAAAAGCCCATTTCACAACAAATGTATTACGATTTAGTTACAATTTGGAACCCCGTATGCAAAAAAAATGAGGAGAAATAGAAAATTGCCCAAAAAATTACAGCATCTCTTGTGTGCTTTTTCAACTTGTGCCCCTTTAGTACAAATTTTACAGATGTAAGCAACATTCAAAACTTGATTTCAATGTTCGTAGGGACATCGCAGACATACCCGTATGGCGTCGTGGCAAACTAGAGAACACGAGAATGGACAAAAGGACTAAATGAACGAGCAAGTAGTGTGTATGGAACATGTATTTTCTAGCCATCACCAAACATCAGCACGTCAGCTAGCTTAGCTCTATGGGCGTTAGCTAGCTAGCAGGCCGTTGCAAGCAACACACGCGCGAAAAGAAAAACAATGGGAACTACGCGGGCGGGCGCATGGAGCAACTTTTTTTTAAATTAAACTGCATTGCATTATTCAACAGGCTCATCAAGATCGTTGGCCACAAAGACTTGAACAAAAGTTGGAGCATTCATGATCCGGCCATACGGCTTGGGAAACATCACACAGCTACGCATCATCTGCAGTGAGTATGTCAGTCTGCAACATTATTACAAGCCCTAGGACAATATCTAACACCAAAACAAATAAAGTTCTATAAAATGGATTGTTTGATCTCATTTAGGAGTACTGCATGAGGACCACGGCTAACCATAGTTGTGGTGATGAATATTCGCTTGCACCAGCAGCTACGAATCTAATTCAACTTGGATGCGTGTTGCGTCATAGACCCCAGTCTTCAGATATTTAGAGAGCTCTACTACAACCTTCAGCTTTGGTATGCAGAACATCAAGTGCATGCTCGATGTTACCCGCTGCTGAGATTAATTATCACTTCTCCGGATGCATTGCATTACAGATAACAAAACCCCAACCTCCAGTGCTTGTTTGTACATCAAACAAACCATCAATATTTACCAATCGGCGGTTTACATCTCTACACATCATTCAAATTTGTAAGTTTCTTCTTTCACAAAGAAATTAAATCCTCATACTCAGCAGCTAGTCTTCTAATCTGGCCAGCTATATGTTCAGTATTACTAGCACCTCCTTCAGAATTGATTTTTGTTCTTGTTTTTGACCATGTCCAAACAAAAGCAATACACACAGAAGCTTTATTTTCATATCCCTGTTTTGTAATTTCAGTAATGGCCCCTGAAATCAACAAGCTTGGCACACATATGTTCCATTCCTAAATGTCTCCACACAGCACGCACCATCTCGCATTAAAAAAAAGAGCTCCATCTTCATTTAACCTCTTACACACCGGGTATAAAGGCTCCACATCCATACCTCTTATTTTAATATTCCAGACTTCCAGTTCACTACTATGCTACTATGCGTCACTCTCCATATGAAAGTTTTAACATTCTGTGGGCATTAGATGTTCCAAATCAAGTACCAATCAAACGTGAAGGCGTACGCGGGCAGCGAGTATAATATGAGTGCTACACGGGGCGAGATCGAAACGTTTTCCAAACAAAAACTGGCCAGCTAAAGACATAAAAAGAACTGATAAGCTATTTTGGTGACATGGCATGTTATTAAATTTGCTCATTGAAAATAATTTTAACATGAATATGGCACTACTACATATATGTGCTGATTGTTAAAAATAATTTTTGTCTAAAACTTGCGTGCAAGGTCTCTAACCGGCGATTTTCCATTGCCACCAAGCGGCCATGGATCGTTGAGTCTGATTGTACTCAGCTAGTGGAAGCAGCAAAGACGGAAGGGCAAGTCTGATCGCCATTAATTGATGATTCCTACCAACGGATTAGAGTTCTTTTTACTCAGGATAGATTAGTACAACTTTTTTAAAGTGGAAAAATTAGGGTTTATTCGCCGCGAGAGGGAGAGAGAATCGCCGCCGCCGCCATCTTCTCCTTTCTTTGTCGGTTCTGGTTTGACTACTAGGGTCGGGAGAGAGCGTCGACATGCGATTTAACTGCACCAGGGACTACATAAGCCCAACGAAATATAATCCTCTTTTACACGAAATAAAACTCCTTTTCAGGATGCTAAGCGAACATGGTATATATATATTATTCATTATTAATACCATGAAGACAAAGCTAGCTGCCGGCACTATGCGCTAATGGATTGACATTTATTCCATGAGAGGTTGTTACCTTTGTTTCCCTATAAATATTCACATATATAAACATACATACATATATATGCAGGTATTCACATATTCCACTCCGTCCACAAATATAAATACATCGTTCTACAGATTAGACGACGTCTCGCACTCGATGTCAGCCGCGGTGCCGCAGGAAAGGCGCGTCCATGACTTCATAGACACTGCGCCTACCTTCCATTGTGTCCTCGCCTTCCCAGTTAGGCCTTTAGGGTAAGCCGTACGAGGCCTCTCTTCATGGCGTCCTCCACAGCCGCCCGCCCAGCTTAATCAAGTTGAATTTCTCCGCGTTGGAGGTAGTAAAGAGGAAGGGACCTCTTCTTTGGCACCTCAAAGAGATCGGCCGAGGCTAGGGTCATGACTAGTGTGCCTTTGAACTTCAGGTTAAATTTTACCTGGGAGAAGACGAGCTCCACCATAGCATTGTGGTTCTCCAGCACAGGTGAGACGGAGAGCTCGACGAAGAGCATTCCTTGATCAGGGTCGTAGTGGAAGCTGTTGAGGTGCGAGTGCACGGCAATGATCGGCAACTTAGGCTTCACCACGAGCAGGCTGACCGCAGCCAGCAGTATCAGCAGGGCGATCAACAGGAGGACGATGGCGTAAGCCCACCAGACAGGGCCCGAGTGTTGCTCCCCCCTCCGGCTTCGCAGGCAGTGCAGAACATGGTCCCAGCAGTTCGGCATTGTGGTGGTCTGTTGATTGTACGTAGTAGGGAGGAGTAGTAGATCTTTAGACGAGGCTGCGTAAGGTTTTAGATGAGGATGGCTAAAATTTCAGGGAGGAGGGAGCAGATTTATACTAGATGCATGTGCCTGTGATGGCTGTGAAGAAAGGTGAAGATGCAAAGGAGAAAGAAGCTTGAGTGGCGATCAAACAGAAGTAAAGGATGGTCCTGCCTTGTAAGAATAGTGTCCAGGAATGGAAATTAACCCTCCCGGCTGTAGTGTTTGATGCCCATCCCAAATCGAGCAATGCCTCCATGCACGGGCAGGCATTTCCGTTCAGTAGAAAGAAATCCATTAACAGAGAACATGAATCCTCCATATCACAAAATTGATCTCAAATCAGAATTTACACCGACAATGTCATTCCAAAACAATTCATTTTTGAGACGGGTGGAGCAAATGATATGTAACCAAATAAAAAAAAGATGTTGCAACAAGGTCTATACATGTCCAGTCGGCAGTCAGTATCGCACACATGCTTCAGCAAGTAGTAGCTTGTTTATATTAGATAATTTGTACTACTATTTCAGGTCTACTAAGACGTGACTATGTAGTTACCGTTAGTTTGTGAGTCATTAGGAATTCAAATGTTCCAGTGGTCTATTTTAAGGTGTTGAACTTTTGTTTGCATTCCACATACGGTGAGCTTGAAGAGTGACACACAGCCTGACGATGCTTAAAGGATATGATTTTTGACCGAGAGAACTAGATCTAAATCAGCTGTCATTCAACAGCTTCTTTTTAACAAATTAAGTCTGAAGTTGCCCAAATTTTCAATACATTAGCCTAGTACATATATTTTGAAACAAGGCAAGGAGAAAAAAATTGGTTGAAAAATATCGAAACACACGACGCCACACCCACTTTCATCTATTATTGGGCTATGCCAGTGGAATAACCCACAGAACAACGCTGCGACAGTAAGAAGCCAAAATTAACTCAACCGTGAACTCTAGGGTAGTTCGGTCCCCCCTCCCTTCAGACCCAGCTCCTCCTCCGTACCGGCCATACTATAGCCAAAATAGGTCCAACCGGCCTAGATGTGACCCGAACACGCCGCCACGATGCACAATAGGCTGATCAAATGCTTGCGGCCTGCGGCTCATACGCTCGACCTCCATCGTGCCTGCCTCACTCACCAAGGACAACTTTACATACCACAGAAATGGTAGCACTATCGCGGCCACTGTAAATAATATTTTTTAATTTGCATGTAGCAATAGCCATCCATGACATTGTTGTATAATCTGAGATATGGGATTGGAGGGGAAGTGGTTTGGAGTGGTAGAGGAGGATTGGGTGGAAGAAGTGTTGTCACCAAATCAATGTGGGATTATACTCTGTAATATCTTTTAAAACCCTTGTCCAAACAAGGCGTGAAGATTGGGATGTGCACTAGTTGTATGTCTATTCTTTTTTTCTTTTTGTGTGTTTTCCCCATCGGGTTGGGCTCTGTTCTACCATTTCAATACACTGAGACATGAGCTTTTTCGTCTTCTCAAAAATAAATGATGCACATGTAAGTAAACTATCTTATAGAAATTTTACATTATTTTTTCTTTGGCAAAATAATGACTGGAAGGAAATTTCAGTCATTTATTATAAGCTGAAAACAGCATGAAAAAACAAATGAACAATTGGTTGAAAATTAGACATAACTGAACTTCTGAAACTATGTCTTTTAAGTGGTCATTTTAGTTATTAACATATACCTATAATTTAAATGATGCAAAATAAATTTCATGCTTTACCAAACATTACATTTATGATGTCTATTGAATCCAGGATTTAGAGTTCCATGTTTTAAAAATAACTTTGAAACCCTAAACTTATTTTGTGAACACCACATGCTAAAGATGATGTCCTCGCATTTGTGAGGGTCACGTGTCCATGTTGCTAGTTTATCAAAAGTAAGGTTGCAGTAAACGGCACACATTAATTGGACTCATGCGTAAAAACGCTAGAAGATTATTCTTTCCCCGAAACTGATTCTATACGCCCGGCCTCTGCATACAAGACGAGGCGAGTGAAGCACTGCTTTTCCTTGTGTGCAAAGACGACCCGATGCGCAGGTCCTCGGAGTCGTCGCAGAGCTGAGTCGTCCGTCCAGGGCCAAGTTGTCACCATTCACCAGCAGCCTTGACTAACCGGAGAAATTTTACCAATCACATACGTGTGCCCACGAAAAAAACTGTGATTATCTTCAATGGCAAAATTGCAGGAGCACAATGAAAGCTTACACAGTTACACCTGTGTGCACCACACGAAAAAGTGTGCATCATTTTTTTCCCATTGGAGGATTTCACGTCTATGCTATAAATGTGGACCTTCGGAGGAGAGCGGCTCGTCACAAGATAGTAAACCAAACAGATTTGAGCCCGGACGATGGCTTCCTTCGCTAGAGCTTCCCGTTTCATGGGGCTCCTCCAGATTGTGTTGTTCGTCGTCTCCATGGTTATCATGAGCGGCTCCGTCAGTCTTGGAGCCCGCGACGGGATCAGCGGTTAGTTGCATCCAAACTGTTCATTTCATCTTCTTTGTCGTCATATATTTGCTCCGTCAAACAAAGTTCTTAGTCTAGCGTTATGAATTTAGGTAATTGGTTATAAGTTTTTTTTTTTAACCGAACGGGCAGGAGCTCTGCCTTTGCATTATAGGGGAGAAAAAAAGAGAGTGTTACAACAATGTGTTGTCAATCATAAAGATCACCAACAGACACAGCACACTAACTCAACACACAGAGAGGTGACTACTCTAGGCGGTGAGCCGCCTTGTATCTGTTGATCTCCTGTCTAGCCAGATCGGCGACCGTGGTAGCCGTGGCCTCCTCATGCTTGAAAATACGTCTGTTTCTCTCATTCCATATATTCCAGCTTATGTACATTGCGGTTGAAACCTGTCCCTTAGCATCCACGCCTCTGAGCTTGCTCAGCTTGTCCCACCAGTCGTGGACATCCGCCGCATTGAGGAACACCTGCAGGATTTGCGGCTCGTCTGGCATGAAACGCTGCCAAACCTGCTTGCTGAAACTGTACTGTAGGCTAAGGTGTTGGGCGTCCTCCATGACCTGGTCGCAGAGGCAGCAGCGGTCGTCGTGCTGCCACCCACGTTTGGCCAGGCGATCAGCAGTCCACAGCCGATTTTGAAGAAGCAGCCAGATGAAGAACTGCACTTTGTCTTCAGCCTTCGCCTTCCAAACACGTTCAAGGTCCGGAGCCTCGGTCCTCCCGATGAACTGGGCATGGTAAGCCGACGAAGCCCAGTACAGCTTGGTAGCCGATTTGTTCCAGATCACCGAGTCTCGCTAGTCACTTAGCTGAACTTGCTGAATTCTGTCCCACAACCGCACGAACAGCTCCAAGTCCTCCCCGCTGGCGATGCGGTGAATTTTAAGTAATTGGTTATAAGTTAGTACTATAACTTATGGATACTTCTTTCCTTCAAAAAAAAAAAAAAAAACTTATGGATACTTCTTTTTTTTTTCCTTCCAGCTGGTACTCTGAACCCTATCAACCCAGGTCGTGTGTGCGTCAGAGGGTGCCCATCGCGTGGTCAACCCTACACCCGCAGAGGCATACCCTCTCCCCCGGACGATGGAGGAGTTGGACGTCCTTGATGCATGCCTTGCTCCAGGAGTACAGGCTTACTGCCACGACCTTACTTAAGCGATATAGTATATAAAAGCATCTTCTCGTGTACTTCCCCTTCGTATGCTGAATAAAACTGAAAGTCTAGCCGTGATAAGTGATATGAACAGGTCTCTGATATGCAATGTTGTGTGAATGTGATTATGTCATGTGAAAGTTCAATCATTAAAGATGGGCAGTGAGCGCACTGTGTTTAAGTCTTGCTGCCTATCAGGTTCAGTCTACAAGACTCGTGCTATTCTATTCTTGGCACACACAAAAAAACAGAATCTGAAATTTTGCAATAAAACGATTACGTGCAACATTTTGTTGCATAGGCCAGAGCTTTGTCCGTCATTTCGGAAAAGAAAAAGGAAATTCTGGAAGCAGATGACTGCAACTGTTGTTGAGTTTGAAAGTTAATTGAAATGAAACCACGCTAAAGTCAAGCCTCTATGTCTTGGGTCAAAAGATTCGAACTGATCAAAATGATTAAGATCATACTGGCGGCACCCCCTCCAAAAATGTGAAATAGTTTACACCATTTAGATTACACCACCCAAATATATTATTTATAGTGTAATATTAACAAAAATTGAACCCGTGAAATTGAAGTTTTATTGTTCATGTAAGTTCTAGCACCCCCAATATCATGAACCTAGATCCCCCACTGCTGGCTAGTAGAACACGTTGGGTTTTCTTTTTGAACCATGTAGGTTGGCGGCATGCTATGCATTAAGATAGTAGAAAGGAAAACTGCAAAGTTTAGGGACTAAAGAGCTGCAGAACAACTCGGTACATCAAAACGGTATCTAATTTGCTCCATCTCAGCCCTAGTGTTTACAACAACAAAGCTGAAGCGTCAGTACCGTTTTTGAAAGTCCAATTGGAAGATAGATTATTGACAGTACATTCCTGTCGTTATTACACTACTTCCACATCATCCAAGCTATCTATGAATCAAGGAAAAAGACACCACATTGAAGATAGATCTTTTCATGTCACCGGAAGAATTTGATAGACAGCACCAAGGTCTGTCCAGACGGTGCAGCAGGAAAATGAAACATCAAGTGAATATTTTCATTGGGCAGAGCAGCTGAAGCCAAGAATGCCTCACTAGGACTTCTTGCAAACCCAACGCCGCATGACAAGGCGGTAAAGCAGCAAGGAACAACTTCTGTACCCCCTTCTACAGAAAGACAACTTCTGTACCCCCTTCTACAAAATTGTAAATTGGCTTCCTCACCAAACCTTTCAGGTCGAGCGACGCACAGTACGGTTACAATCCCTTGTGTACATGATTTCTAGGATAAGAAGATTGGGAGGCAATGTCCCACGATGACACATGCAGACACACACATATAAGTTCAGACTGCTACCTGAGGTGATCACCATGCTTCATTACAGTATTGGATGGAGAAGTTCGAGCATTTCGGTTTCGGTACACCGGACTTCCGGTACATAGCAATGATTCTCAAACGAGGGGTAGATAACATGTAAGCTCAAGGATGCGGTAGGAGTTGGGAAAAACAAACAGGGAATACAATTGAGTAGGCAATTTCATCAATTTTGGGTTGCTCTCTCCTCGAGAGTGCCCTACAACAGTCAGTGCAGTGATTTCTGTGACTACAAAGATAGCTTTGTTCCCATTTTACATGGGAATTCTATAGAAGAATAGGAACTGAATTGATTATTCAACTGTTAATCTCGGAGCATCACTCGGCTGGCTTGCTTGTTGCATGTTTGCAGGGGGCTACTTGGGCTTGCCTTGTCATCTCATTACCGGCAACAAGGAAGTATGCAGTATGCCTGGAACAAGATAACAAAAGATATAATCTTAGCCTCTTCAAGGAAATGCTGTCAAATGTTGGATAAGTATATAGATCCAAGTTCGGAGGGAGGGTTCAGTAATGCGAACCTGAAAAAATACATCATTTTCTTTTTTATGTCTGAGTTTATACTTTCAGTACTATCCAGAGCTTGCTGCATATGATGAAGCCATCGCTCTGCAGCTCGGTGGGTGACTGGGAATGGTCGATGTCTTCCTATCAATGCAGGATGTCCTACAGGGAGAACAAGACAGAGAAATTCTTAGATCAACTGTAATTCAGATAAGCAAATGTGATTTGCAGCTATTTGGTGACATCGGGGAGGGTTCTAATTGCTATTAGCTGTAATGAGTTACAGCAATGGTGCATATTGTGAGAAGAGCAGAGGACGCAGATTACCGAGTAAAAATGTGTAGCATACAATTATTGCACATAAAAAATGTTTGGAAGATGACAAACGAAAGAAACTGACATGTAAGAAGCGAAAACATTCATTTCTTCACACATTTGTGTGCAACGAGTAGGAGAACAAACACATGCAAACATGAGATGGTGAAATGAAATCTGTTCAGCCTATTATTGGTCACTAAGAAAGTACTGTGATAACATATGCCTTGAACCGAAAATACAACCCATATGTTTATAGAGTAAGGGTTAATGTCAGACATCTGGTCTGGTCGGATGCATGGATCCCTGATAGCCCCTCAAGGAAATATTGAGGTCTAGAGAAATATTATATATACAAGGTCTCGGAACTGAATGATCAAGCGGCAGGTCAACGGGATGCCGAATTGATTATATCCTTATTCATCCATGTTCATAGTACAAGAATTCTGAATATACCCACAGTATGTGAGTATGATGGAAGACTTTATTTCATGGAACTACACGTAAACATGTGTCTTTTCAGTTCGTTCTTCGTATTACAGAGAATGGGAGTACCAGCATGGTCGTAAACTGGCAAGAACAGGCGGTCAAAGGACAGCGGAAACAAATCCAGTTTGGTCCAAGATTTTGCAACTGAAAAGTGTCACCAAAAATCGAAAACATTGCATGGCAATTGGTTCATGATACAATCCCCTGTAACTGCATAGGCATATCATTCCTTCGAGTTTATGCCTGATGTGCTTCTCAGGATACTCGTCATGTCTTCATCACATGTGCGAGAGTACAAGAGCTTTGGGAAAATTTGGTTTTAAAAAAGGTCACTGACGGGGTATGCAATGCGTACCACGAGGAGTCTGCTGCTTTTGGGGCATTGCTGAAACAGCAGGAAGAGATGGCGCCGGATTTTGACGTTAGACTCAAGGAGCTAGTGGTAACTGCGTGCTGGTACGCTTGGTGAGAAAGAAGCCAGGTTTTCCATGGCAAAGGTATCTTAAAACCAGCCAGATCCGCCCACAAAATCTGTAGCGGCCATTGTGATGAATTATTACCGGGCTGTCAAACAAAACCTAGGTATAAGCTCAAATCGAATGGAAAAAACAGATGGTCCAATTACAGAACTTCTTCTTTTTCATTACTTCCATGGTTGGTGAGAAGAAAGAATGGCAGCCGTGTTATCACAGGACTGGTGGTGACACTGGCGGGCCCTCTACTTTATTTGCCGAATCAATTGATCATGGGCGGCCCTCTTTGTTCAGTCTTTCTTTCCATTCCAATCCAATTGTTCCAATATGGCCAAATAGCAATTCATTGAAATCATTCAGGTCACCTTTTTAAAGCACTTGACCAAGCCTATTTCTAAGGACAGGAATCTATTGACTTTGAATATGTCTCCTATTACGAAATTGGAACTGAACAATGATCGAGTAGGGTCCTCTCTATTTAAATAAAACCCATTAAAGGTTTGATCCTAAAAAGGAAACAGACCAGAAACTAGAAACTAGAGAGATGGATGGAAAAGACCCCATGAGGGAATTGTAAAACTGAACGTCGACGCATCCTTTTCAGAGATGGACGAATCGGGTGTGACAGGCACCATTACTCGGGATGATGAAGGTGTCTTCATTGCCGGAAGCTTCTGCGGTATCCCCCATGCCACAGATGCGCCGATGGCAGAGGCCAGAGCTTTAAGGGATGGTTTAATCCTTGCTGCTCAGGTTGGCTGCTCGAAGATCCTAGTCAACAGCGATTGCATGAAGGTGATCAACACGATGAATGTGGCGGGAAAGTCCTTCGGACCAGCAGCATCGATTTATGAAGAATGCACCCGGCTTGCTAGGGGTTTTAGTAAAAAAAATCGAATTTGCTTCTAGGGAAAGCAATAGAGCTGCTCATACCCTTGCTGCTAATGCGGAGGGTTCCTTGTCCACTGTTCGGCACAAGGATCCCCCCGATTTTCTACGGGGTATTTTGTCAGATGATGTAAGTCTATTTGATAATCAATAAATGTGCCCTAGTGGTTTCCCACAAAAAAGAGTAAAGGTCAATGTCACAGATAAAGCTAAACAACATATGCCACTAATAAAACTAGTTCCCTAATAAAAAGGTGAGAAATCAAATCCACCGTATGAATGTAATCAGATAAATGATCATCAGTAGGGACCATCAGTAGGCAGTCAACTGATGAAATAACAAAGCACCAAATGACCATCCCACGCTCCAAGGTGGCAAGGCATGAATCACTCTCTCATAAGTACGGTGAAAGAACACAACAATCAGCAAACCTATTTACTGAAATACTCTTCTATCTATCAGGAAAAGCAATGGTGCTACCGAGTATGACATGTTATATAAACCGAATGAGCTGAGTTATACAGTCTAAACATTGTGTGTGTCTCCACACAGTTTAGGCAGTTTAGGTTCACGATGACACCTTCCTCATCAGTTTGAGGTTTCAAATCCTGATAATTCAGTCTGCAAATCAAAACTATTAAGGCAGGGGAGCATTTCTGCCCAAATTATTTATAGACCCAAATGAAGCGATGTAAGCATTATTAAACGCTAAATTTGCAGGAAGAAACACTGAACACGAGCAGTTGAGCATGGATGTATACCATCCTTCCCGATTCTCATCGTACGCAACCATAACTTGATCTTCGAACAAAAAGGAATCTACCATAACTTGTGCACAAAATAATCTGATCCGAGATTTATAAGGTTCAGAGACGCCGGCCGAGTCAGTGAAGTGAAGTTACCTCTCCTCTGGGAGAAGAGAGGCGGGCCGCCCATCCGCTGCACCAGGAACTCGTACTGGTTCCGGATCGCGTCCTCCTTCCTGGACCCTGAGAATATCTCCCGGAACCACTCCTCCTCGTCCTCGTAGACCCTGCTCCGTCGATTCACCCACGGCCACGAATCAGAACAGAGAAATCAACTGGGGACGAATGAGATCAGAGACGACGGGAGAAACCAAGGGGCGGAAAGGAAAGGATGCTCCGGATCAGTGAGCAGGAAGGTTGGGGGGCGGACGACCTGGTGTAGAAGTTGGTGGAGAGGTCGACGAAGGGCTGCGGGGTGCCGCCGAGCGCCTCGAAGACGTTGGCGTCGTCGATGGCGAAGGCGTCGCCGGCCGCCACGCCGCTCCACTCCGACGCCTTGTCCTGCAGCGACTGCATCCTGACGACCCCGCGGCGGCGCCTCAGCGATCGGCTTGGCTGGGTTCCTTCCCCCGCGCTCTGGTTGGCTGCAGTTCGGTTGACTGCCTCGGCTGGGAAAGAGGCCGGCGTGAGGCTCAGGCGAAGCGCGCCTCCCTTGATTTATACTCCGCCACGCGACGCTCCGCCGGCCAATCGGGTGGCGAGCACGCGCGCCGTCGGGGATTGTGGGCCCAGGTGACGGTGGAGGAGAGTTGTTCGTCCATGTCGACATTCTATGGCACGCATGTCGTGGTGGTGGTGGTAGCTTGCGAGACGCGAATGCTACCCACAGGATCACGGCCGAAGCCCATGGTTTGATGCAGCTGGTTTGGGCTGGTTCGTATGGGCTTTCGTTCCGTTACATGTGGACTTCTTTTCTTTCTTCAGCAGTTCAGCTACCTACATATTCCCTCCGTTTTTTTAATATAAGATGTGTTAAAAACATGTCTAGATATAAGTTTGGACATATAAATGTGGAAAAAGGATAAAACGTCTTATATTAAAAAGCAGAGATAGTATATGGCAAATCCTAGTTGACGACCACACGGTCGACGCTTAATCGCTCTCGCACACCCCTCTCGCGGATGGACCTGACCCGTTAGTGAGATGCGTACAAGAAAGACGAAGATGAAAAGCGACGGCCGGAGACGAGGAAGACGAAGCAAGGCGAGGTGCGGGTGCGGTCGTAGGAGAAGAACACATCAGATGCAGACCGACCTCACCACCGACGAGGACGGCGTGGCTGGCCGCAACGTCACCGATCAGGCGAGAAATGGACCTTACCATAGTCGGTGATGACCTGATCGCCGCGGCGGCACAAGTGGAGCGAGGGAGAACCAGGAGGTGCATGTATGGAGTAAACGGCGCCGGAGGAGGTGGGTGTGGGAGGAGGGGGTTAGAGGGATGGCCGGCCGAGGGTGGCGGTTCGAGCAGAGGGGGTTAGAGGGATGGCCGGCCAAGATGAATACAACTTATACATTTCTAATGCACATACTTTAGTATATAGTAATGATCAAAATCGTGCATCAAAGACCCTGCAAACAAAAGTGTGCCTTATATTTTGGGATGGATAGAGCACTATGCATGAGTAATTAATATAATAAAACCGCTTGCTCAAATAATTATTCCCAACCTTTCTCACCCCTCTTGCTTCACGTAGACGAATTATTTATCTAGTTGTTTGTGACACCTCCCCCCCTCCCGTTGCTCACGAGAATTAAGTGGTGAGTCCATCTTATTGATGGGCAACTTCATTTTGTAGCTAACACTGGCTGATTAAGTGCGGTTGTGTGTATATATAAATTTAATTGGTCTTACTAGAGAAAGTAAATTTTTCTAAAAATCCATTCCACTATATTTTGAAAGAATTTTTTCATTCACCGAAACGTGTTGATATTTTTCTATGAAGTGATCAGACAACTTTTGGTACAAAAGAAATTTCTTCATACATAGTTGATTTGTAGTCTCATTGTTTTCCCAATGGCTTGATCGGTGATCACCACCAAGAATTTGGATACTGGTATGAGAAAATCTCAGAGGTGGCCAGACTTTTTAGTGGGTTAACGGACGAGATTCTCACACAAAAATTGAAAATCAAACTTGAAAACATAAAAAGAAAATAAAAACCCGATTTAGGAAGGAAGAATCTTGCCCAAATTTAAATGGTCTGGGATTTTCTCCTAGTAAACTCATTAGCGAAAGGAAGTTGATATATATTCCGGTTGCCGGTTAGGGCCGGTAACTGTGGTATTTTGATCGGAACCAAAGGCCTAATCACCACCCCTCTTTTTTTAGCACATACAAATTCCAATCGACCTTGTGACGGCAGCAAACTTTATGCCGAACCACAAGGCACAAGAAAATCTCTAGGCCTCATTAACAACTATATCTCCCAATTATTAGCTGTAGCCGCAAATAATGTGGCACCTAATTAACCAATATGACAAATAGCACGTGTCTCGCAACAAAATGCCAAACTCCACCCAACAGTTAAATATTCCAAACCAAACCAAATCAAATCATGGAGCGGTCGCAACGGTACCAAGGAAGCGGACGTGAGGAGAGGGCCACATTGCTGGCCTACGTACTCCATGGAGCATCGCACACCCGTGCCACGCGCGCTCGCACTAGTGAACAAAACGAACAGGTCACAGCCCTAGCCCCAGGCCGTCACTTCTTTAAATCACGCCACCCCTCCCGTCGTCCTCACCTCACACACAACACATCATCAGTTCATCACCCTCGACGAGAACGGCACCGTCCGGTTTGAGAGAAGGAGACCGGCCGGGAGCGGAAGTCATCAGAGAGACCATGGTGAGCGAGTGCAATGGCGGCGGCGGCGGCGAGGTGCCCGCGGCGAACGGCGGCGTGCCCTTCGAGATGCCGGAGATCAGGTACACCAAGCTCTTCATCAACGGGAGCTTCGTCGACGCCGTCTCCGGTACGTGCCTGTCGTCGATCGTATATTCGTATCTCTTCTCCCGACCCTCTTGCCTTGCCCATGCATATCATCCATCTTTCTTACTCACTCTGTCCAACAAAAAATGTCACACTTTATATCAAATTTAGATTTATCTATACACTAAATCATGTCTACATACATCCAATTTTTGATCAAGTTGAGACATCATTTATTGGACGGAGGGAGTAGGTAGTTTCTTTCGAGTCTGACTTGCCTTGCTAAGAAACTGGCGGCGGTTGTCGCATGGTATATATTGCTGGGGCAGCAGTAGTGTATCAGAGTAATTAACTAATACTCCCTCCGTTCTGATGAATAAGGTCAATATTTTTTTGCAAAGTCAAGCCAAGTAAAGTTTGACCAAACTTTTATAAAAATCTATCAACAAGTATGAGATTATATAGATATCATATGAAAATATAGTTCATGATGTTTCTAATGACATTAGTATTATATTTTGTATGTTAATATATTTTCATAAAAAGTTGATCAAACTTTACATGGGTTGACTTTTCTAAAATAATATAAATCTTATTCATTTGAACGGAGTTAGTACCGCTGACGGTAATGATTGTACCGCTGTCGTGATTAACCAACGGCGCATTTTGCAACACCGATAGAGATACAGACATAATAGATTCACTGTACTGATCAGTGCAGTTCAGGGAGCATTTTTCTTTGTGTTATTTTGTTCAGAGAGCATTTGACAGAGATGGATTATAGCATTTTCTTTCTTTCTTTCTTTCTTTCTTTGTGCTACTTTTCAAAGGGCATCTTCTGGTATCCGTACCCCTGCGACTTGGGAAAGAGACCAGCGCACTTGACCACAGCGATTGATCCGATAAACTAAAGCATCCTGGCCTCTGGCCAACCATTGAAGGCTTGTTTGATTCAAAGGAATCTTGTAGGATTCTTGTAGGATTTTATCCCATAGGAATTTTTCCTTTCCTAGTGGTTTGATTCATAGGATTGGTTCCTATAGGAATTTTTCCCATAGTAATTTTTGTACTACTTTCCATAGGAATTCTAACATCCACTCCAATCTCTTTTTACAATTCTTTTGATGGAATCAAACAAACTTTGATACAAACCAAATCCTATAGGATTGGAGTGTACATGACATAGCAATCCTATACTTTTCCTATTCCTATGACTTTCTTATCCTATGAATCAAACAAGCCCTGAGAATGGAACAAATGATATTATATATAATAAAGAATAGCAAGGCGCGCAGCGATGGCATCCCATGCATGCATGATTGACTCTGTAAGACAAAACACTGGCTGTTTGCGGTCTGCCTGACCTGGATTTTATTAGTTAATCATGCTGTAGCTACTCTGTCTGTAGTCTGTACCCAAACGCGAAACGGGACTGATAAGCTCGTAGGACCCCCGAGAGGGACAAGCAATGTCGATCGAGAGGGCAAATACATGTTCTTCTAGAAGCTCATGCATGTTCACCTGGAACGCTGGGTGCAGTGCACGTCACTGTCCGTTTCCGTTGGCGTATGCCATCTGTTTGTACGTTTCGATCGCGCGTACCCGATGTAGCCGACGTAGGTCCCTGGGTACTACTGTAGATTACAAGAGACAAGATAAGATAGAATCCTTTAGAAAAAAAATAGAATCCTTTTTTGTGTAAGTGATACGTACAGGCCGTAGGAATAATGTAGGATGAACAACACGGGGGCATGTATAACACAGTTACGTATCTTTACTTATATAGATGTCATGTTGGATTTTTGATTAGTTAGAGGACGATAGAGAAGGATGAGAGAGGGTTGTCTTTTCTTAGTTAAGGGGCGGTCTAGAGAAGATAATTTTCTCCTTATAGTACCATATGCCTTCTCTTATATTAACACGATATAACACCATGATTTAATTAATTACCATTAATTGTTAGAAATGACAATAGGAGTAAAAAGATAACACGTTGTACAACTTATATTGAAGGAGCTGAGGAACATTAAGCTGCAGGTTAAGCCTGAATGGTTAGTGATTGGCGACTTCAACTTGATCACTAAGGCCCAAGAAAAGAGCAGAGGAAGTGTGAACTTGCCAATGATGGGGAGATTCAACGCGGTGATCAACGACCTGGAACTGATTGACTATCCTCTAGTGGGTCGCCGTTTCACCTGGTCTAATGAGCGGCAGGATGCGACGCTCACCCGCATTGATCGTGCTCTGGTGTCGCAGCAATGGGACGCGCTCTTCCCGGGTTTTCAGCTCACTCCGGCCTCCTCTTCTTCATCTGACCACAGCCCGATCCAGCTCAAGCCGATGATCACCACCAAATTCCGCGGCTTTCGGTTCGAGTCCTTCTGGCTGCGGAAGGATGGCTTCTCTGATGTTGTCTCGAAGTCGTGGGGCAAGCCTGTTGCAACTTCTGACGCCATCCTGAAGCTGCACACTAAATTGGCGCGGACCGCTAAGGCGCTGCGCCACTGGAATCGTGAGGAAAACAAGAAGACTAGGCTGGTATCTACTCTCGCCAATGACATCATCTTCAACCTCGACTTGGCGCAGGAGTCCAGGGTGCTTGAGGACTACGAAATTGAACTGAGAAGAGTGCTGAAGGCCAAGCTGTTGGGGTTTGCGGCGATCGAGCGGTCGCGGTGGCGCCAGCGATCCAGGCTTGTCTGGATCCGCGAGGGGGACGCGTGTACGCGCCTTTTTCACTTCAGAGCTAGCGGGCGCCGGCGCAAGAATCACATCCCGGTGCTCTCCGGCGCTAGCGGCCCGGTGTCTGACCATGAGGGCAAGGCCGCGCTGGTCCTGGACCACTTTTCTGCGCTGCTGGGCACGGCTGATCACCCAAATTTCAGCATGAGATGGGATTCAATCCAGCTGCCGAGGGCAGACCTGCAGCATCTGGAGTCTGCCTTTTCGATGGACGAGCTCAAAGCGGCGATCTTTGACGCGCCGTCGGAAAAAGCTCCTGGGCCTGATGGTTTTATCGGTGGTTTTTACAAGAGCTGCTGGGAGATTGTCAAGGAGGATCTGCTCATGGCGTTCAACCAGCTGCACTCCCTGCGCGACAGACATTGGAATTTGCTGAACTGCGCCCATATTGTCTTGATACCCAAGAAAGGGGACGCTGCTACCCCTGCTGACTACCGCCCTTTAAGTCTGATGCACAGCGTCGCTAAGATCGCCTGCAAGATGTTGGCAAACCGCTTGGCCCCGGAGCTGCCCCTTCTGATCTCGCAAAGCCAGAGTGCCTTCATCCGTGGGAGGAGCATACAGGACAACTTCCTATATGTGCAAAATGTGATCAGAGGAGCTCATGCAAAAAAGAAGCCTCTCATTTTCCTCAAATTGGACATTGCCAAGGCTTTTGATTCAGTACATTGGGGGTACCTTCTGGAGGTTATGCAAGTGCTTGGCTTTGGTCCTAGGTGGCGAGACCTGGTGTCTATCCTCCTCGCCTCCTCTTCTTCGAGTGTGTTGCTCAATGGCCTTCCTGGGAGATCACTGAAGCACAGACGTGGGCTGCGGCAAGGCGACCCTCTGTCGCCTTTCCTGTTCCTGATTGCCATCGAGCCCCTGCAGCATATTTTGTTGAAGGCAACGGAGTGTGGAATTCTTTCTGCCCTCCAGCAACCAAATGCGAGACTCCGAACCAGCCTGTACGCAGATGACGCTGCTCTCTTCCTCAACCCGATCAGACAAGAGGTTGCGGATGTGCAGATGATCCTTGAGCGCTTTGGGGATGTGTCTGGCTTACGTGCAAATCTTCAGAAGTGCACTGCCTACAAGGTCAGATGCGACGACCCCTGTTTTGACAACACCCTGGCTGATTTTGGCGGGAATCTGGGCTCCCTTCCCTGCAGCTACCTCGGGCTGCCTCTTGGGGTTCGCAAGCCGAGGCGTTTGGAGATCCAACCTCTGCTGGACAAGGCGGCTGCGCGGGTACCGCCGTGGAAAGGGAAGCTCTATAATCGTGCTGGGAGGCTGGAGCTGGTCAACTCTATCCTGACGGCCACGCTCACGTACTACCTGTCGTGCTTCCCTCTCGACAAGTGGGCTACAAAAAAAGTGAACAAAATTCGTAGAGGGTTCCTGTGGGCTGGCGATGAAGAAGCATCCGGCGGCAAATGCCTAGTCAACTGGGCTAGGGTTTGTACGCCCAAGAAGGTGGGCGGCCTGGGGGTGAAGGACATTGAGGCTTATGGCCGCGCGCTGCGCCTGCGGTGGCTGTGGCATGAATGGGATTCGGTGCCTCGACCTTGGGCGGGATCGCCGGTGCCGTGCGACGACTCTGACAGGGCTCTGTTCGCCTCCTGCACCTCTATTGTGCTGGGCGATGGATCAATTGCTGATTTCTGGACCTCTCGGTGGCTTCTGGGCTCTTCGCCTCGCGAGATGGCGCCCGACCTCTTTCCTCTCGCCTGGCGCAAGAAGCTTACGGTCCAGACGGCACTTGCTGACGGAAGATGGATGCGCGGGCTGCAGCGCATGACCACGCTCCCCCAACTTGTCCAATTTGTCGACCTCTGGCACAAGCTGCAGCCGATCTTTCTCACTGAGGAGAGGGATGCTATCCGCTGGAACCGTGGCACCGCGGGAGGCTACTCTGCGAGATCTGCTTACACCGCGCAGTTCCTCTGCCGAGTGCAGACCCCGGTGCTTAACAGCGTTTGGAAGGTCAAGTTGGAGCAGAAAATCAAATTCTACCTGTGGCTCCTCCTCCAAAACAGGAACTGGACGAGCGATCGGCTGGCGGCGAGAGGCTGGCCCCACAGCGCTGCTTGCTGTCTCTGCAATCAGGGAATGGATTCTGCGGTGCACCTTTTGCTTGACTGCTCCTTCGCCAAGGAGGTCTGGCTTCGGCTGGCTGGCACTTACCCTCGGGTGGCCGCCATCGCGCTGAACTCCGCCTCGACCCTAGTCTGGTGGAATCGCATCCACAGAGAGGCGCAGACTGCGAGCCGCAATGAGGAGTGCAGAGTTGCGGCCTATACCGCGTGGAACATTTGGAAGGAGCGCAATCGCAGAACCTTCCAGCACATCAATTCGGACGCCAGGACTGTGGCAAACTTTGTCCGTGAGGATCTTGCACTCCTGAAGGAGGCCTTTTGGGAGTAGTTTTCCTGTTTTTCCCTTGGGGTTTTCCGCCAGGGATTTTTGTTATTGTGCCCTGCTTGTTCGCAAGTTTGTAAACTTCCTTCTCCTATAATGCAATGGCAGAGCTCCTGCCGGTTTAAGTTTCAAAAAAAAAACTTATATTGAAGGCAGGACAAGATTCACGCCTTCTATAACATTGTACTTACCTGATAGTCCGTAGATTGCATTAAATTTTAGATTCTTCTCTCAAATTTTAGATTATTGTTCTTGTGTCAATTTTGTTCTATATAATATAGGGAAGGCATAAAATTTTACACAAGAGAATTTAGAATTGGACACAGTAACGTAAAATTAGATTATTTTTTAAGTGAAAAAATTTCTACAGGTTTACCAAAATGTGGCCTCTTTAGCAATGAATGAAACCAATAGAAGGAAAACATTCACAATTCTTAATGATTTGCGAGCTCTTCTGAACCTCCTTATAATTAGACCAGTATTTTCACTTTTCTATTTTCAAGAATTGTAACCATTCAAAATTTCTTGGATAATTATAGTTTTTGTCAGAAAAGAAATTAACTTTTGGTAACATAATTTCTTAAAATTCTAATGCCTTTATTGTTGATAGGATTTCACTTGTGCTAAACCAGCAGTACCTCATGCGTGATACTACTTCTTTGACTAACGCTAGACACTGCTACCTCCGTTACTTTTAGGTGTATGTTTTTAGTCAAAAGTCAGCACAGTGAACATTGACCATTCTGTCGATCCAGTGAAGCTGACCTGGATAAAGGAAATTTTGTCTGATTATTAAGTTCATATATACCAACCAAAAATAGTATCATTACTGTGTTTACATATGAGCGTGTAAGAAATACTGAATTGCTTGGTGGTTTGTACAGTTTTTCCCTGAATAAGCAGAGCCTTTGCTGTTCAGACTTCAGAGCCTCTGCTGTTCAGGAACCTCGCGTGTCATTCAATGGAGATATTCTCCCCTTTGATCTTCACGGCTGTGGCCATTGAGAATTATTCTTCTTCTTCGTCTTCAGGCAAGACGTTCGAGACCAGAGATCCTAGAACAGGTGACGTGATCGCCAGCATCGCTGAAGGTGACAAAGATGACGTGGACTTGGCCGTGAAGGCGGCAAGGGAAGCCTTCGATCATGGCAAATGGCCTCGCATGTCCGGTTCGGTACGACTCTTTCATCCATCAATATTTTCACAGAATCACAGCACAAAAAGATCGAATCTGAAAGGAAAACAAATGGCGCGCAGGAAAGAGGAAAGATCATGCTGAAGCTTGCAGACCTGGTGGAGCAGCACGCGGAGGAGCTGGCCCTGCTGGAGAGCCTCGACGCCGGCAAGGTGCTCACGGTCACAAGGGTGGTCGATATCGGCGGCTGCGCCAGCTCCCTGCGCTACTTCGCCGGCGCGGCCGACAAGATCCACGGCGAGACGCTCAAGATGTCGAGGCAGTTCCAGGGGCACACCCTGCGCGAGCCCATCGGCGTCGCCGGACTAATCATCCCCTGGAACTTCCCCGCCATCATGTTCTTCTGCAAGGTTTCCCCGGCGCTGGCCGCCGGCTGCACCATGGTCGTCAAGCCGGCCGAGCAGACCCCGCTCAGCGCGCTCTTCTTTGCTCACTTAGCCAAGCAGGTAAGACCGCTCACTTGACGTACGCGACGGTGACACGCACTGTATAGCTGATTAGCTGTTCGGTTCAGTTAGTGCTGTTCTGACTTTCTTTTCGCGTTCTGTTCTTCACGTATTCTGCAGGCAGGAGTCCCCGATGGTGTGATCAATGTGATCACAGGTTTTGGTCCTACCGCAGGAGCAGCAATCGCGTCTCACATGGACGTTGACATGGTAATCTCACAACGTCCAGGTCAAGCAAGTGATTCATTTGATTCTTACACAGTGTATGCGACGATCTGATCAGTTTCTTGCACGATATTTTCCTTTATCCAGGTCAGCTTCACTGGATCGACAGAGGTTGGGCGGCTCATAATGGAGGCCTCGGCAAGGAGCAACCTGAAGCCGGTGTCCCTGGAGCTGGGCGGCAAATCTCCGCTCATCATCTTCGACGACGCGGACGCAGACATGGCCGTGGATCTCGCCATCAACGCCAACTTCTTCAACAAGGTGGGGGGCAAAGATCGATCTTCCAGAGAGCTTCAGGGGCGCGTGTGAGCGAGAGTGTTTGATCATATTTCATTCATTGATCGGTTTGCACCGGAATTCGCAGGGTGAAGCTTGCGTCGCGGCGAGCCGCGTGTACCTGCAGGAGGGCATCTACGATCGGTTCGAGAAGAAGTTGGCGGACAGGATGAAGAACTGGGTCGTCGGGGATCCTTTCGATCCACGCGTCAATCAAGGGCCTCAGGTACTAACAAATCAATGGAGCATTCACCGTGTTCACTGTAGAATAAAATCAATAAATGAATAATGTTAACTGTCCCTGTGCAATGTGCATATATATGTAGGTGGACAAGGCACAGTACGAGAGGGTGCTGAGCTACATCGACCATGGCAAGAGAGAAGGGGCAACCGTCCTGACAGGAGGGAAGCCCTGTGGTGAGAAAGGCTACTACATCGAGCCTACAGTTTTCACCGATGTTAAGGTCAAAATTCACCTCCTAAAAACACAGTTTTTAATCCTGTTACACGAACACAGGATCACTTCGCTCTCTATCTAGTAGTATCTGACACCGTAGGGAACAACTGTTCAGGATGACATGATCATAGCAAAGGAGGAGATCTTCGGGCCGGTCATGTGCCTGATGAAGTTCAGGTAATGAAGCCTAACTTCCATCTCAATCTCAACGGATTAACTGTTGCACTGTGGTGACAAGAACGAAGTTTCACGGTTACAGGACGGCGGAGGAGGCGATCGCGAGGGCGAACGACACGAGGTACGGGCTGGCGGCGGGGGTGGTGACCAAGGACATCGACGTGGCGAACAGGATGATCCGGTCGATCCGCGCCGGGGTGGTGTGGCTGAACTGCTACTTCGCCATGGACAGCGACTGCCCGTTCGGCGGGAGGAAGATGAGCGGCTTCGGCAAGGACTCCAGCATGCACGCGCTCGACAAGTTCCTCGCCGTCAAGGCGGTGGTGACCCCCGTCTACGACTCGCCATGGCTCTAGGCTCTCTGTCTCTGGCCTGCGCACAATGAGTAGTTACTGGACAAAGTACTTAGGAACCCATTCGCAAAAAAAAAAAAGTACTCCGTACTTAGGAACCAAGACATCTGTTGTTCCTTCACAGATAGCGCTGTTTGTTGATGCCGAGGGACGATGATAGTAAACTAATAATGCCTGCTTCAGTTAGCTGTTCAGATGGAGCAGGCTTCCCCTTCGGCAGCTGAAGAAGATTTGTTTTGGATTTTGGAAAGGCAACGGAGAGGGCACCGCTCCTAGAAACGGAGTATATTTTGAGCATGATGCAGACTAGCCGCTCCAAATTGCGACTTGGCAGAAAAAAATATCAAAAGATGACTTTCAGTCTCAGAAGAGATATTATTGGATTAACGACTGATCGTAGTTACATACTTACATTTCCTAGGTAAGATAATCCGTACTGAAATCGGTTGCGAAATCAGCTGCAGAGTCAGAATCACCTATCTCACGATATTTTTTCGAGATTGTGTATTAACCAACTACGCAAAATCCGTCTGATGATCAAGTGTTTTCTGTGAGCCGCCGCAAGTTTAGCCCAATCACCTTCACCTGCTCGTGAGAATGTGAGATGACACCGTCCAAAGAGTGTTAGAATTGGGTCCATCAGCGGGGCAGCCCAATAGCAATTTTCAGAAATCTCAAAGGCCCACGTTTATTGCAGCACAGTGAAGTGGGAGCTAAAATTTATTTTCACATTGCTAGTTTGAAAGAAGTGGCATCACTTTATATAGTGGAGTATTGTGCTACATGCTAAGCTAGTGAGAACATGATGCTCTCTCACAAGCTCGCACGCACCGCACCGCCCGCCCACCTGCCCGTCACGCCGCGCGGCGGGAATCTCGCCGAGATCGTGGGCTACCGTTATGGTTTTCCCGAGTCGCACTATATAAAGTCGTGCACTGTGTGCGTATAAAGTCGTGCACTGCGTACGCTGCAAAGATATCCGAACTCATCTAGGTTTTGTCAATCTCATGCTTTGCGCCGTCACCATATTCTACTCCATCATATGCGCCGACGTGCACCAGCAAACGGGACAGCAGGTCTCCGGAACCGCTAGTAGGATGAATAAGGTTTTTGGCAAACGCGACTGCACTCAAAATCTTTTTCACGCCTCGTCTGTGCACGATCGTCGGATTCGCGGACGACTCGTCTCCGACATCGTCAAATCGGCAACAGTGCAGAATGAGAGACAACGAACGAAGTATTCTCCACTTCACATAACGATGTAGCATCTGAGTTTGCAAAAAGCACGACACGAAATTTCTAGAAATCACTTCACATGACTTACATCTCCCAATATCTTCCACAGAGCGACCCTATAACATTTAATTACAGATTTGATTTACTCCCAATTCACGGGTCAAATCAAGGAATCAGCTGCCGAAGTTACTATCACGAATTCACGATCCCCTCACTTTGCTCCGGCGGTGGCGGCCGGCGCCCCGAGGGCCTTGCCGCGGAGCTTGACCTGGAGCGCGCGCTCCATCTTGGCGAGCACGGCCTGGACGGGGACGGCCCTGCCGCTCTCGTACTCCTGCACCACCTGCGCGCGCTCGTTGATGCGCTTGGCCAGCTCCGCCTGGCTCCACCCTCTGGCCACGCGCGCCTTCTGGATCACCGCGCGCACCTCGCCGGCCACGCGGTCCAGCGCCGCCGGCTCCGTCGTCTCGTCCAGCTTCCGCGCGGGCGTCGCCGACGCCGCGGCCGCAGCAGCCCTGTTGGTCCCGGCCGCCGCCTTCCGCACCGTCTCCACGGGCGCGCCGGAACGCAGCGCCTGGTTCACCGCCTTGGCGGACTTGAGGTCGGCCGCCTTGGGCTTCGCCCGCCGCACCACCACCGGCTCCCAGTCCTGCGTGATGTTGCTGCTCATCCTGCCCGTCGGCATCGTTCGCGCCCTCAGTCCTTCCTCTGTGTCCTCCCTTCTCCTTCTCTGTGTTTCTTTCTTCTTGTGTTAATGGTGAAACGGAGGGGACTCAGGGGAGGCATATAAAGATGGTGGGGAAGCTGCCAATGGCGGTTCGGGAAGCTTCCTGATCGTGTCTCGTGAGCTCTGGAATGTTCTGGGAGACGAATCAGTTGTATTTTTGGGCCGCTGATTGCAGATGGTTTTGAGAAACGGATGGCTGTGGATAGGCCCGCAGAAACTTGGCTGCCACGGAAAGCCCACTAGTGGATGCTTGGTCGTCACGCAGGACTCGATCAGTTTCCTGACAATCACGGACGTGGATTCCATACTCTTTCCGGTCCATCGCAGGGTTGAACTGATATTAACGGGATTAGAGTTGAGTAATCCCGTCAGATTTGCCTCGTGTTTTGTGTGGTATATGAGTTGCACATGGTTATACTCACTCCGTTCAACAAATGATGTCTCAACTTGATCAAAAATTGGATGTATCTAGACATAATTTAGTGTATAGATATATCCAAATTTGATAGAAAGTGTGACATCTTTTATTGAACAGAGAGAGTATATAAGTTGTAATTGGAATTACACATGAGTTAAAACTAAATAAATCAGTTGCACATGAATTACACATGAGCTGTATATGCAACTGGATAACGTCATCTGAGTACACTTAATTCTCACTCGATTCTCACTCGAGTGAGCCCTAACTATTCCCATAAAAAATTAACTCCAAAGAATACTTTACAGCATACACTTCTTTTATGAGAGTAAACCGTGAGGCATGTAGAACTACCACCGGTTTGTACAGAAGTATTTTCCATCTATACTCTCATTTTCTGAATTCAAACCATATGAAATACAATAAAGCAATAACTTCTTCACCCCCTTTATTCAAGTAGCAGTATCTTTGTATATGGAGAACTCCTCCTAGCTGTAATTATTGCTTAATGTACGCCCGTGTTGTTGAACAATTTATGCCACATAACAAAAAAAATGACATAGAACATGTCATACAGCTTGTCCAGTAGCCCGAAATAAGCACACCTCCATCTTTTCATGAAGAGGAGTCCACAAAATACTATCCAAACACCTGCTACAAAACCAATAATTGATCCCAGAAGAAAATCCATTTGAGCCAAACCATCTTCATACCATTGGTTGTCCGCAATTGATTGCAAATCTCTAGGAGTATAAGAACATTGCCTTGCAATTGGTTGTCCGCAAAGGCCAGGATTACCAATGTACATAGAAGCTGGATCATCTGTATTGAGGCTGTCTAGTTGATGTCCCGAGGGTATTATTCCCGATAGATTGTTGTATGACAAGTTCATGTAGCTCAGATATGTCATGTCTGTTAAGCTCTGAGGAATTCCACCACTAAGTCTGTTCTTGGACTGATCAAGAGATTCTAATGATCGGATATTGCCAATCTTATATGGGATATATCCACTCAACAAGTTGGATGATAAATTTAAATTTACGAGAGCGACAAGAGAGATTACTTCCTCTGGGATTGCTCCTGTTAAACAATTGCAAGATAAATCAATGTTCATCAAATATATAGTATTAACTGACATGAATTCCAGACTGAGTGGTAACTCGCCGCTAAGTTGGTTCAAGGAGATGTCCAAATACAGAGTATCAGAAATGGCTATCCAAAACCAATAAGGGATCCTACCAACTAACCCTGTGTTTGAAAGATCAAGTGTGTCGGTTGCCTTCAGCCATCGAAGCCATTTAGGAAACTGGGGACCCAAATGACAAGATGAAAATGATGCCCAAAACAAGGTGAACGGAGGGACCCATCGCGAGTCAATACTGAATTCTAAATGATTGTAAGATAAGCCGATGGACTGTAAATTCACCAAACCAGCAAAATGATCTTCTGATATCACACCACTCAAGTTGTTGCTTCTAAGGTATAACACACTCAACTGTATAAGCTTACTAATGTCCACAGGCAATGAACCACTCAATTTGTTACTTCCAAGGTATAACACACTCAAATTTATAAGCGTGCTAATCTCCACAGGCAATGAACCAGTCAATCTGTTGTTTGTAAGGTCTAAGGAAGTCAAACTTGTAAGCATGCCAATCTCCACGGGCACTGTACCACTCAAGTTGTTGTTCCCAAGGTCTAAGTAAGTCAAATTTGTAAGCATGCCAATCTCCGGAGGCACCAGACCGCTCAAGTGGTTGTAACTGACATCAAGCATGCTTAAGCTAGTTAGGTTTGACACATAGTGTAATGTCGTGCCACTGATGTTGGCAAACGCTAGATCCAGTTGTTGCAAACTCTTCCAAGAACAATTGGGTATGCCTTCTATCACTTCTCTTATGTCCCCGCCGATGTTGTTGTGGCCGAGACTTAGAGATTTCAGATTGCACAAATTTTGCAGTGTTCCTGGTATCATTCCCTTGATGTTGTTCGATGATATATCAAAGGTCTCTAACAAAGTCAAGTTTCCTAAGTCGTCGGGAAACATGCCCGATAATCCGCATCCCTGTAACCGTAGACTCTTGAGGGAGGCTAGTTACATCCCAAAACCAGTTGGGTGCACTGGACTTGTGAAAGAGTTAGCAGAGAGGTCGAGCTCCTCAAGAACTGTAAGGTTGTGATGGAGAACTGATGATGGAGCATTAAGCATACAGTCACTGAGAATCAGTACAACCAAATTAGAAAGGGAATTGACCGCATATCCCCAGTCAGTGACCCCGCCGAGGTAGATGGAGGCCATGTTAAGATGCTCTAGTGAGTGCAGACGGGCTACCCAAGATATATCTTCTGAGTATAGACCACGCTGAAGGTTGCACTGTATATCAAATTGTACCAGTTTGGAGAGGTTGCCTGCACTTTACCTTGAAACCCCATATCGGAGAGGTTGAGATAGCTCAAGCTCTCAAGGGAGCCCAGAAATCCTGGCATGGCCATTTTATCTCCGAGAAAAACATTCCCGCCACTAGTGCAGAACAAGCAATTGGTCCCGGGCCGTAAGGGCCCGTTGTCCCGATCTTGCACCCGGGACAACGTGTTCGGGACAAAAGGGGGTGGCCTTTTGTCCCGGGCACGCCACGACCCGGGGCCAAATGCCCAACCACGTGGGCCGCGGAGCGAGCGCCGCAGGCCTACCTTTTGTCCCGGTTCGTAATACGAACCGGGACAATGTTTTTTTTGTTTTTCCTTTCCTCTCTTTTCTGTTTCATTTTCTGTTCTGTTTTTCTTTTTCTTTTGTGTTTTGATGTCGATATTACTATTTCATTTCAAACAAGTTACGTTAACATATTACACGCTACTAAAAAGTATAGAGGATATTACTATTTCATTTCAAACAAGTTTCAAACAAATAGTACTCCGAAACTAATATTTACAACCGGGGAGGCACTAATATTTACAACCGGGGAGGCACTACTTTCGAGCTGCTTTAGTACTGCATTCGCCCTTGCTCTTCAGAGCTGCTTGAGTACTGCATTCCGCCCCCCTCTGAAGCACATAGTCCATCAGAAAGCCTGACAGCTCCTCCGCAATTGGGAGTAGACGGTCTTTTGCATCTAGGCGGTTCCGGATGTTTTCAAACTGTAAAGGAGATATCAACAACATTATTATATTAATCATCAGAAAAGTGAACAAAATTGAAGAAACAAGTTTGAATATATTCTTTACGTACATATTGCCATTCATTTCGCCGCTCATTGATGTGTGAACGCATGAACTCGCAGACATAGAATCCACATAAATTAGTGCCTTGTTGCTGCGTCGCACACTTTAAGAGAGAATATGATAGGATTCAATTAAATAATAATAGAAGATACTAAAAATGGTATTAGGAACTACAATATTTAAAGAGATGCGCGGACCTAGCTATGACTACTTACCTCTTCTTGTTTAAAAGTTAGATCCTTACACACACCCTGGTGGAATCCGGTGAACTTGTCCCAAACCCTGTACGGTATAGAAAATGATTAAATAAGTTATTAATTTCCCTATATTAGAACGGAACATGCCACAATAATGATTGAAATTACCTCTGGAGCATTAGTTGCAAGTCGATTAACTTCTCAATCGGTTTGCCTAATGGGTCGTATATGCATACTTTTGCCCGTTCTACCTCGATCTCAAGCAGTATCCAGTAATATCTGCGCATGTTTATATACGTCAATAACTCATCAATTACACTTAACATGGAGGAAGCAAATTATTGAATATGTACAAGGCAGTAATTAAAAAACTCACTCGAAGTTGTAAGGAAATAGTATGTAGGTTTTGTAATATTGCGGCATTAAGTATGAGAGCAAAAGCTCCTCCGTATTCTCTAGGTAATTTAATATACCATGATGATGAACTCGATTTGGGTCAATGAACCCAGTGTTATTATCAACTCCAAGCTTCCGAGCTTGTATAACCTTCAGTCTGCATAATAATATAGTAGAAAAGAATATAGTGATAAGGATAATTACAGGCAATGAAAAACAAGCTAAGCTAGAGAATTAATGACATGCATAAATTAATCAGTTACAGACAATAGGCACTGACGATAGATTTGTCGAGGGCGTCAAAATTGAATAACTGGAATAATTCTGGTAGCTCAATATGAAGCTCATCATCACCTGGGCCATAATGAGACTTTTGAATTTTTGCATAGATATAGTCTCCATCATTATTGGCCGTGTAAGACATGTACCAATCATGTAATTGGTGCATTCTTGCTGGTAGGAGGCGCAGGTGAGAAGAGTCGATCAGAGGTTGCCCTCTAACATATTGCCGCGCCAATTCACCAAACCCGATAGTGCCGCCCGATTGTAAGGTGCGAAGGGCTGAAACAGAGATACCTATTTCTTGAGCTTGCTTCTCAATTTCTGTCTGTGCACCGCTGGCGTACACTCTGAGCGGGGCGACCGATTGTCCCGCCTGCATTCCGAGCTGGGAAACGTCTCGCTTCTGTGTTGCACCCGCAGCCCGTCTTCGTTCCTCCCGCACTCTTCTAGCGTTACGCACCAGAACGCGTACATAGTCATCGTTCATGTTCATCTGATACTGCGATGGCTGCGTAAGAAATTCATAGGCCCACTGTATCGCTTCCGGAGAATATACCGGCTTTGGCGGAGACTTCTTCCGTTTCAAGGATAACTTGGTAGTAGGAGGCGGCGGAGGAGGCGGCGGTGTCATCTTCCTCGCTTTCTTAACCGAACCGCTCTGTAGAGTACTAGTCGACGCTGCGGTGGACTTCCGCTTATTTTGCGGCGGCGGAGTTGGCTGACGCGGCGGCGGAGTTGGCTGACGCGGCGGCGGAGATGGAGATGGACTGGCGCCTTGGTCGTTGTTGTCGTTGTCGGGGAGGTCCGGACTGGCATGTGGACTGGGAGGGGGCTTGCTTCTAGTGCAAGTTTGCTTTTGCAACAAGTGTGGGAACACGATGTATTCCTTCTTCCATAAGCAGGTAGTCTTGCAGGCATATCTCAATTCAATCTCGTCTTCTCCCGTAGGGTAGTCCAGTTTTATTCCCTCATATCCCTTCATTACCTCATCAACCGCGACAACAGCATAGCCATCTGGAATCGGGCGACAATGATAAGTTCCATCTGGTTTGTGCGGTACGGCAAAACCGTCCGCCACCTTCACAGTTACGTTCAAGCATGGCACATGTAGCTCGCACAGTTCCTGCTGACTGATACAATCCACGGGGTGACAAGTACCCGAGGGGGAACCTGGGCGAACGAGCTCCGTGGAAGCCACACTGCTTCTCTGCATAGATTTTGGACCAGGAGAAGGATCTTCGTGCGTCTCAGATTCGCAGGAATTCCGTGGACGCCGCCTCTCAGCCTTGAGCTCAGCTATCTCCTTCTCGTGCTCTGCTAATTTATCTTCTAGCTTCTGCATCCGGTCAGTCGCAATGTTCTTCTTTCTCGCTCGGCTTCTGTAAGTCCCGACATCTAAGGGAAACCCAATCTTCCACGGAACGGAGCCGGCGGTTCCTCGTGTTCGTCCACTGTGTTCAGCGTTCCCAAGGGCGCGCGATAGCTCGTCATTCTCTCTGTTTGGCTGGAACTTGCCTTCCTCCACCTCCTTCAGTACGTCTCTGATTTTTTTGACAAGGTCTTGTCCGTGGTCCTCGTTAAAAATACATTCCCCTGTTTCTGTGTCCAACTTTCCACCAATGCCATAGAACCAGTCTTTAAGCCGTTCGGGCCAATCCAATGTCTCGAACTCTATATTTTTAGCCGCTAGCTCATCCTCCATTTTCTCCCACTTAGCCTTGGCCGTCCGGTAGCCACCTGACCCCATAACATGGTGATATATCTTCTTTGCTGCATTTTTCTTATTTATCTCTGATTTTTTCTTAGCTTCAGTCGATAGCTTGTACGCCTTAAAATCGTCCCACTCATGTTTTATGTTTTCATAGATCCCGACGAATTCTGGAGTCGTACCTTCAGTTACCAACTTGTTTAGCCTTTTCTTCCAGCTGCGGAACAGTTCTCCCATCTCCATCAAAGCCCAGGCCTTGCATTGGTTCTCTATAACAGGGTGATCTTCATCCTCCTCTGCTGGTAAAGTGAAATTCTTCATGAGCTCGGCCCAAAGGCGTTCTTTGTCTGCATTGGGGACATAAGTAACCCCCTCTCTTGGCACCTTTGGCTGATTCCATTCCTGAGTCGTGATGGGGATCTGGTCCCTTACAATGACTCCGCACTGACTTACAAATTTTTTTGCGTGCTGGACGGGAGCAATCGGTTTGCCTTTTGCATCGATTACTTCAATGTGGTACTTTTGAGTCCCGGTCAGCTTTTTTTGTCCCGCTTCGTGGCCCGCCTCGTTTCGTAACATCTGACTTGGCGGATGTTTTTTTGCTCGATCCGGAGGGCTAAAACAAGAAAGAAGCGGTAGTTAATATATGTATATACACAAATCAATTAACGCATCTATTCAACATAGACGAACACCGGAGGGCTAATTTATACCTCGCCGGACGACTTTCGAACAGCAGAGTCGGGGACGTCTTCTATTTCGTCGGAAGGCCCCTCCAATCCATCACCGGACTCGTTCAGGAACTGTGACGTGAAATCGTCTTCTTGTTCATGGTCTCTACCGGGCTCCTGTCCCTCTACAGGATCTTCGCGGATGATGTTCAGCATGTCCTCTTCTTGTTCATGGTCTCTACCGGGCTCCATAGTTTCTGCAATTTATTAAGACAAATTCACATCTTCATTTCTATTTGCATATCGATTAAAGTATCATATATATTATTAACCATGAAGGTGGCGGAGTAGTCAAACAATGCTATTTCCATAGTTAAATATCGATTAAATACATCTCGAATATAGTCGAATAATCCATTTAAGGCAACAATAATAGATCTCGAATAATCCATTTACATTATCTTGCTCGTCTCTGACAGTGGCGCACTAGTCGAACAATGTAGGGGCTCCGAGAGAGTGGCGGCTTCGAGAGGGCGGCGGCTACGACGCGGTGACCAATTCGAGTACCTGCACGCAACAAAAGTATGTCACTCCGAATAATTGCAATAATATTCCAACACCTTACTACATTGAAAATTTAACTACCACAAATTCTAAAAAAAATTACAAACACAAATTATTTCACAACTAACTACAACTAAACAATTATTTCATAATTTCACAACTAACTAAACTAAACATCATCTACAACTAACTAAACTTAACAATTATTTCTCCATTACACAAAATTTAGGAAAATAAAAAAAATTGATGACGTCGAATGACGTCATCAATGGAGCAATCCCCTCCCGAGCACGGATTGCTCGATACCGAGCGCGAGCGCGTGCATGGGACGTGCACGACCGCACGAGACCAAGAGAAGGCAGCACCGCCCTCGAATGGTCGCCGGAGACGGCGATTTACTCGCCGGAGCAGATCGTGACGGCGGGTGCACGATGACAGGACGACGAGGAGCGAGCGAGACAGCGAGGAGGGGTCCGCGAGCAAGGTATGCTCACCAAGAACACGAGGGCGCGGTCGGGGAAGCGAGCCGCGGTCAAGAATGGCCGGAATCGACCTCGCCGGTGGGGGACCCGAGCGGAAGGGAACGGCGGTTTCCCGTCGAGGGCGTCGCGTATCAGCCCCACAACTCGTCGAAGAGGGAGAAAAGAGGACGGCAGAGCTTCCCGGCGGCTAACCAGAGCAAGGTCTAGCCGGAGTCAAGAACGGAGACGGCGGCGGCGGCGAAGAAAAAATTCGGCAGCCTGACGGCGTAGGGTTCGATTTGCTCCGGGTTGTGGCTCGAACCGCGGCTAAGTGTCGCTTATATAGGCAGCCCCCCATTTGTCCCGGTTGGTGGCTGGAACCGGGACAAAAGGGGGGTCTTTTGTCCCGGGTTGAGCCACCAACCGGGACAAATAGCTAATTTTCGGCCGCCTCGGCTTCGCGCCTTTACACCCCCTTTTGTCCCGGTTGGTGGCTGGAACCGGGACAGAAGGGGTATTTTCAGTTTTTCTTTTCCATTTTCATTTTCCAAATAATTTGAATCTGATTTTGAGTAGCTTTTGTATATTTTTGAATTAGACAAAACTTTCAATATGAAAAGTGTTTGAATTTGACTAACTAATACAAAACTATTTTCTGTTTTCTATTATAATTATTTTAAGTACTTTAAAAATAGTTTGAATATGAATTTGAAGAAATTTTGTATATTTTTAAATTTGACAAAACTTTCAATATGAAAAGTGTTTGATTTTGACTAACTAATACAAAACTATTTTCTGTTTTCTATTATAATTATTTTAAGTACTTTAAAAATAGTTTGAATATGAATTTGAAGAAATTTTGTATATTTTTAAATTTGACAAAACTTTCAATATGAAAAGTGCTTGAATTTGACTAACTAATACAAAACTATTTTCTGTTTTCTATTATAATTATTTTAAGTACTTTAAAAATAGTTTGAATATGAATTTGAAGAAATTTTGTATATTTTTGATTTTGACAAAACTTTCAATTTGAAAAGTGTTTGAATTTGACTAACTAAGACAAAACTATTTTCTGTTTTCAATTATAATTATTTTAAGTACTTTAAAAATAATTTGAATTTGACAAAACTTTCAATACGATCCGTGTTGGTGGGATTCTCTTTAGTCCCGGTTGGTGGCTGGAACCGGGACAGAAGGTCTGTTTCTTCCCGCCTTATTTCTTCCCACCCTCCGCTTCCCGCCCTCCGCTTCCCGCCCTCCATC
Organism: Poa annua; assembly: GCA_026929855.1. Taxonomy (NCBI): domain Eukaryota; kingdom Viridiplantae; phylum Streptophyta; class Magnoliopsida; order Poales; family Poaceae; genus Poa; species Poa annua. The sequence goes on from CM049437.1 coordinate 94,202,188, forward strand.
CCCGACGGCTGGAGGCTGAGCACCGGAGGCGTGCCCACACTATCACTTCCAAACCGGGACTAAAGAAGCACACGGATCGTGTGTTTCTTTCAAGCACTTGTGAGCCGTTAGATCAGGGGTGTGTTTCTTTCAAGCACTTCATAGCCGTTAGATCAGGAGTGTGTTTCTTTTGTCACGGGTTGAGCCACCAACCGGGACTAAAGATACCTCCCCCTGGTGATGCTATAAATAGGTGCCCACACCTTCAGAACAATCCAGGCAAAGGCAGAGGACTCCTCTAGGAACCAGCTTCTCGAAGATGTCCTTGTGAGCATACTTAGGACATCTTCGAGAGGCTGGGCTTAGAAGCATTCTCTTGTGAGGTAGGAGGAGGAAGCATACATGTTTAAGCTATGTCAACACTTAGTGTAGTTCATTTGATATACAAAGCCACCGTCTGGCACTCACGAACCACCGTCGGCGGATCCATTTGATATGCAGGTAACAAAAACATTTTCTTCACATAAAATGTTTAATACATTATTACAGGGTCGGAACCATGAAGCATCTTCTTCAGGGTCAGAACCATTGAGCATCTTCTTCATTCAACTTGATGATTGGGTCAATGGTCACTACGAAGGGCGGGATTTCATCAAAGTTGTTATAATCATTTGACATGTCTGTCTTGTCCTCCACTCCCACGATGTTTCTTTTTCCTGAAAGAACTATGTGACGCTTCGGCTCATCGTATGATGTATTCGTTTCCATATTTTTTCTTTTTTTCGGTCTGCTAGACATGTCCTTCACATAGAAAACCTGAGCAACATCATTGGCTAGGACGAATGGTTCGTCTCTGTAACCAAGATTGTTAAGATCCACTGTTGTCATTCCGTACAGCTTGTCTACATGAACCCCGCCTTTCAGATTGACCCATTTGCACCGAAACAGAGGGACCTTAAAATAAAGTCCATAGTCAAGTTCCCATATCTCTTCTATGCAACCATAATATGTGTTCTTATGCCCATTGTTGTTTGTTGCATCAACGCGAACACCACTGTTTTGGTTGGTGCTGTTTTTATCTTGGAATGTCGTGTAAAATGTATTCCCATTTATCTCGTACCCTTGGAAAATAGATACAGTCGTAGATGGTGCCCTGGCCAACAAGTATAACTGTTCTTCAACATCTACTTTATTCCGGATATGTGTTCGCAACCAACCGCCGAAAGTCACCATGTGTTTACGTATAATCCAGTTCTCAGACTGCCCCGCGTGTAGGGAGCGTACAATATTCTTGTGTTCATCGATATACGGTGCCACCAAGGTAGAACTTTGTAGGACTGTGTAGTGTGCTTCAGTGAAAGAATGTCCATCCATACAAATTATTGATTTCTTTCCTAGTGTGCCTTTTCCACTCAGTCTCCCCTCATGCCGTGATTGTGGAACACCAATCGGCTTAAGATCAGCAATAAAGTCAACACAGAACTCAATGACCTCCTCTGTACCATAGCCGTTGGAGATGCTTCATTCTGGCCTTGCACGGTTATGAACATATTTCTTTAAGACTGCCATGAACCTCTCAAAAGGGAACATATTGTGTAGAAATACAGGACCGAGAACTTGAATCTCTTCGACTAGGTGAACCAGGAGATGCGTCATAACATCGAAGAAGGATGGGGGGAACACCAACTCAAAACTTACAAGACACTGGACCACATCACTCTGTAACCTAGGTAGAATCGCCGGATCGATTACCTTCTGAGATATTGCATTGAGGAATGCACAAAGCTTCACAATGGGTACTCGAACATTTTCCGGTAGAAGCCCCCTCAGTGCAATCGGAACCAATTGTGTCATAATCACGTGGCAGTCGTGAGACTTTAGGTTTTGAAATTTTTGGAGTCTCACATTTACTATCCTCTTTATATTCGACGAGAAGCCAGCCGTGACCTTGATACTGCTCAGGCATTCAAAGAATATTACTTTCTCTTGTTTGGTAAGAGCGTAGCTGGCGGGGCCTTCATAGTGTTCGGGATTTAGACCGTCTCGTTCTTTCATACGTTTCTGGTCCTCCCGTGCTTCCTCGGTGTCTTTTTTCTTCCCGTACACGCCCAAGTGGCCTAGCAGGTTCACGCAAATATTCTTCGTCACGTGCATCACGTCGATTGCGGATCAGACCTCTAGGACCTTCCAATATGGTAGCTCCCAAAATATAGATTTTTTCTTCCACATGGGTGCGTGCCCGTTAGCGTCTTTCGGAACCTCTAGTCCTCCAGGACCCTTTCCGAAGATTACTTTTAAATCCTTGACCATATCAAATATTTCTTCACCAGTACGGTCGACAGGCCTCCTGCTGTGATCAGCCTCACCTTTAAAATGCTTGCCTTTCTTCCTTGCGGGATGCTTGATCGGAAGAAATCGACGATGCCCCAGATAAACACACTTCTTACATTTATCCAAATATATACATTCAGTCTCACCTAAACAGTGTGTGCATGCATTGTACCCCTTGGTTGTCTGTCCTGAGAGGTTCGCAAGAGCCGGCCAATCGTTGATCGTTACAAAAAGCAAAGCTCGTAGGTCAAATTCCTCCTGTTTGTGCTCATCCCACACACGTACACATTCTTCCCGCCACAACTGTAAAAGTTCTTCAACTAAGGGCCTGAGGTACACATCAAGCTCGTTACCAGGTTGCTTCGGGCCTTGGATGAGCACTGGCATCATAATAAACTTTCGCTTCATGCACAACCAAGGAGGAAGGTTATAAATACACATAGTCACAGGCCAGGTGCTATGACTGCTGCTCTGCTCCCCAAAAGGATTGAAACCGTCTGTACTTAGACCAAACCTTAAGTTCCTTGCGTCATCTGCGAAGTCCGGAAACTCTCTCTCAATTTTTCTCCACTGCGACCCATCAGCGGGGTGTCTGCACATCGCGTCTTTCTTACGGTCATCTTTGTGCCATCGCAACAACTTGGCATGCTCTCTGTTTGTGAACAGACGTTTCAACCGTGGTATTAGAGGAGCATACCACATCACCTTGGCAGGAACCCTCTTCCGGGGACGCTCGCCCTCAACTTCACCAGGGTCATCTCGTCTGATCTTATACCGCAATGCAGTGCATACCGGGCATGCATCCAAATTCTCGTACTCACCGCGGTAGAGGATGCAGTCATTAGGGCAGGCATGTATCTTCTGCACTTCTAATCCTAGAGGGCACAGAACCTTCTTTGCTTCGTACGTACTGCCGGGCAACTCGTTAACCTTTGGAAGCATCTTCCTAATTATCTGCAGCAACTTTCCAAATCCCTTGTCAGTCACACCACACTCTGCCTTCCACTGCAGCAATTCCAGTGTGGTACCCAACTTTTTCTGACCATCTTCGCAACTTGGATACAACAATTTCTTGTGATCCTCTAACATCTGCTCGAACTTCAACCTCTCCTTTTCAGTTCCGCACTCTCTCTTTGCATCAGCAATGGCCCGACCAAGATCGTCAGCGGGCTCATATGGTGCCTCTTCATTTTCAGCTTCCCCCGTTGCAGTATCACCGTAATCCGGGAACATAGGATAGTTGTCATCATCTTCTTCATTATCTTCCATCATAACCCCTTCTTCTCCGTGCTTGGTCCAACAATTATAGCTGGGCATGAAACCGTGCCGAATAAGGTGGCATTGAATGGTTCTCGCCTCTGGGTAATCGGTGTTATTCTGACAGTCCACACATGGACAACACATGAAACCATTGGTACTGTGGGCCTTGGCTACCTCGAGAAATTTCTTCAAGCTCTTCATGTACTCGGCAGTGCGTCGGTCACCGTACATCCATTGCCGGTCCATCTACATTATATAATTAACTATATCAAGAACCATTACAGAACATCGAGAAATAACCACTGAACATGCACTGTATCAATTAATGTAAAAAATGACAAAAAAATAACCTCGATCGAAAAGAAAGATAAAACTTAAGTGTGCATCAAATCATTTTAGGAACTCTCTCGGACATTTCATCGAACACCTTATGTGCATATTTCAAAAAAATAAACTAGCACACACCTCCTACCATAGTAAAGAAAAAAATGCCTTCAATGGTCTTGGGAGATGGAGGCTGCGGAGTATATATAGGCATCCACCTTTTGTCCCGGTTCGTGGCTGGAACCGGGACAAAAGGTGGTCTTCCGATGCGCGTGGAGGCTGCAGGCACCCATCTGTCCCGGTTTGTGATGCAACCGGGACAAATTGGGCATATCTCTTTGGTCCTATTGCCTGTCGTCTACTAGTGCGCTCAGATCTAGATGCCTGAGACTACGTCGGAGAGCAAGCAATGAAGAAGATACCTGTCCACGTAGTGAATGCAGTCCCTTTGACACCAATCAGTTCATTAAACTCTGCTGGATAGTCGTTGCGGAGGTCGAGCTTGATGATGTGGCCTGTCCGGCTGCTGCAGGTGACGCCGCTCCAGCGGCAGCAGTCGTAGTGTTCTTGCTGCCACGAGACGAGGCGGTTCGCCCGGTCGAGCCAAATACCGGCCTTGAAGGAGAGCAGCGCGGCCCTCTCGGCCGGGATGCAGCTCCAGTTGGATATTTCCCTCGCGCCGTCGGTGGAGGAGACGCCAGCAGCAGCTAGGATGATCAGGAACAGGAAGCTCGCTGCAGCCATGGCTTTGTGCTGGGGTAGTAGGCTTCTGCGTGTACGCGTGGAGGGGACGCCGAACGAGAACATGGAGTAGATTTCTACCCGACGACGATAAACATGGTGAGGAGAAAAAATGGGTGTCAAGTGCCATGTATAGTAGAGAGCTAAGACGGCTATCTGCCAACCTCGGGATGGGTCACACGCTAGCAGTTGTAGCTGTGACTACCGGTCGCTCTCTTGCTGACCGGGAAGACAGTGCGCCATGGTTTGAATTATTGACGATATTTCGTGATCGCCTCCGGTCAGAGGGACAATCTGATTCACGGGAATCTGAGAAACGTAGACATCTAAATAAACAACGGAGAGATGTTTTTTAGGGGTATAAACGGAGATATGGTAGAACCTGTGATGTTTATCTGTCGTCCACAGCTTGGGATGGGTCACAGTAGTTAGGCTGATCAATTAGAAATGTGGCTCTATGTCAAGTTGTCAACACTCTCATGTTGTTGACTGGAAGGATTAGGCCTGGAATTTTGAGCCGAGCCGAGCGAGTTCGGTTCGACTCGTTTAAACTCGTTTAACTGCGAGTTGAGCTCGAGTCAACTCGTTTAACAAACGAGTTCAGAAATGAAACTTGACTCGACTCGGTCAATCCGTGAGTAGCTCGCGAGTAACTCGTTTAACTTACTCAAATAATTTTTTGCTCTTGATATATTTGTGTCAAAATGTTAATATTTTGCACTGATAATTGTATAGAGTTTCTATGTTTCAGCATTGATCTACCTTTGAATTAGAGATGTAAAATTATAGAATGATCATCATTGTTATAGTTCAAAATTAATAGAAATATTTATGCGCGTATGTTCACTCCAACACACTAGTCACGTAGTGACGCTAAATTTAGAGCTAGAGGCGCGATATTTCATCACTAGAGGGTTGTACAGCCGCTTCCATAAAGCGTCGCTAAAACGTCTTCTTATGCACCGTCTCAAATGATATAAAGACGCTCCCCAAGCGTGTGTACATATGTAAAGACACTTCTCTGAGACGTTTAAAAGCATGTTTACACGCGTAAAGACGATTTTATAGATATGCAATGTAACGTCTCTATTACTAATAGACACGCCATATTTGCGTTGCATCAAAGGTTAGAGTTGTTTTCTGTATTTCGTATGTAGGACGTACATCATGCTTATATGTATTATGTATACGTATTTATGACGAGGTGTAAATATGTGATTTAATTTGTCATTTTGATAAAGCGTCTTAAGAGATATACTGGTATAATTCGCTTTTATTCAGAAATTTAGGTGGAAACATATTTTTAAATAATTTTAAAATTTCATGGACCGTACAAGGTTGGACCATAGGAGCGAATACTGAAAACTGTAGAGCTGACTGAAATAAATGAAATAGCAGCAAATAAAAAATTGGAACTGAATTCAATATTATATTAATTATTTGTAGATACACCGGAAAGGATCGTGAACAAGCAAAAAATCATAAAATATCCTATATTGTGTCCATTATCTTTCTAATCTGGTAGTAAAGCACTTCACAGTTTTGTCGAGGCGAAAACTAAAGATTCATCCCATCCATCTTCAGTCATTTTAACGGCGTTTAGCTCCACAATTAACCTGCAAATGAAGTAACAGTGAACATGAGAAACTCTATGGAATAATCAACTACATGGACAGATGAAAAGTTTATTTTATGATAAAATATAAAATATGGCTCTAAGACTAATTCGGCATGACAAAAATCTACTATCCCCGGCTACAACATGCATCCTTTTGCCTATGTACTGGCACAATACATAATACACATTTAAATGTTGACTCAAAGCACACCCGTATCAGAAAATTGTAATGTACCAGGCTGTTATTTGTCTGGTTCGAGCTAGATTTCTTCCTTTTGACCTACAAAGCACAAAGTTTATAAAAAATAACCAAGCATCAAAATTGACAAGGGAATGTATGGAACAGCAAATCCGCGTTGGTTTACATAGGTTCGTTGCGTGTACCTTATTAACAGGTTGCTTATGTGGCAAAGATGATACAACACAACCTTCATCAACTTCAGTGGACTTCTCATTGTTTGCTTTCTGCAGCCAAAGATCATGTAAGGTTAACATATAACAGATAAAAAAATTATATGGTCTGATGATTGAGTGAATTATTTTGCACCATTGCATTTATGCGCCGACATCCTAAAGATGAATTGGCATAACTCTCTTTGCCATAATTTTCAGGACACGGTTGCTGCAATTGTGAATGAAAATAAATAATCAGTAATATTACATATAGAAAACACTACAGCCGTACCAATTCCAAATGCACACCCACAGTAGCATATACCTTCTCAGTAACCTACTCACGTGGTAGACAACCTTGAAGTTCTTTAGCATATATTTCCGGCTGTGTTTCCTACACATTCATGCTAAAAATTAGGAACAGCTTCCTAAATGAGTTAAAGACGTTTAACATACCTTTGTAATCATGTCCTTATGTGGTAAGGATGAATCTGCATAACCCTCTTTTATTCTACTACACATTCCAGGAAGCAATTCCTGCTTACAACGAACAAGAGTTAAGAAATATAGAACCTTCCGTTACATACTTGTTAACAATAAGAAAATATGAAATGGTAAGTATTTGCTGAAGTGTGCATACTGTGAGGTGATTCTTGAATATCATTATTTATTTCATGTTGGATAACATTAACAGTAGCTCTTTCACGAAGGTCAATCTGCAAAAAATGAATTAACAAGTGTGAGATTATGTAACTGCAGACATAAGAACAATTCAATTTGTAGTTTAAAAAATGACATGGATGATCCTGATGGATGGTTGGATGCTATGGCCCTCCATGACATGAAACACATTAACGTCAGTACACAATATGCAACATTCTAAAAGTACAGGGCGGGCACTCATGGATGACGACAGTGATTCAGAATTTATTAAGACACGATTAAACTGGGCTTTAAGACATTTTTTTTAAACAACTAGACATACTAAGTACAGAATAGGAAATGAGATTTCAGAACAAGAAAACCTAGACAGATATCCCAGTGATGCAGGGTTCACAAACGCTAATCTGGACGCTGAGGTGAAAATAATAAATAGCAGAAAATGTACGAGGCCAGGACTGAAGCTGGGATTCCAAGATTCAACCGCTATTTGGCCGGGAAATCTACAAGGATCGGCAACGAGCGGGATGCTACCAGCCTTGTTCACGAGATTGATCCACGAGACCCCTTGCACCTAGTACCCACCCATCGCACATACAAGCGGCGGCCATCCCTACCTCTTCGCCGTCGTCCGTGAAGGCACGTCGGCGCCGGCCGGCCATAGATTCACTTAATAGTAGAAAGTACTCCAACAATCTAAACTAGATAGATCCGGGAGAGCACAAACCTGGGCGGAGGCACACGGCAGCAGATCGATCTTTGATGATCAGTTCATGTGGCGGCTGGTGAGATGCAGTGCTAGGGTTCCCCTTCGTCTAAACCACAAACGAGGGCGAGAGGAAAAATTAAGCGGTCATATATATATCACCAATCTTTTTCTAAAAAAAAAATAGCGGGACTATTTTCTTAAGCGGAACACCACCAAAGTTAGCGCCAAACAAAAAATAATTCGGAAAGGAAGCGCCAAACGAAAAAATAAGTCACAATATTTTTCAGTAAAACTAACGTTGTTATCCGGTAAAAAAAAAGAACTAATGCGGTTAGCGCCAAGAAACAATTATTCGGAAGCTAGCGCCAAATGAAAAAATAAGTCGGGATATTCAAATATTTCTTAATACTATTTTGAATAGGAGTCCAGATTCTGCCAAAAAAGAAAAACTAATTTTTTTTGGACCTGGCGTAGCTGGGATAGCGTGTACTGAGTTTTTTTTTACGTGTGTACATAGTTTGTTTGATTCACGGGAGAGAAGATAGCTCTTCGTCTTGTTAAGAGAACAAGGTACCTTTTCGTATCTGTGGGGACCCCGGACGGGACCCCGGACTAGTTGTCCGAAACATCCGATTATGCTTAACACAATGTATTGGCTGATTGACGTAAGTACAAAGACACAATGTGCGTTTTATCAAAACCACCATTCTCCTTTTCTCCACTTCAACACCAGCATCTCGGTGCTTCATAGCCACACAGGTTTTCAAAGGGGTTTTGAATAAAACAATCTTTATTTATTTTTTCTTTTTCCATCCTATAATTTATCCTGTATTTCTACATAGGGTGGCAAAATAGTTTTCATATACTTTTTGAAAAGGGGTTTTAGAAAATCTTTGTCTTGAACGTAAATCTTGTTCTAAGAATGAATGCATGTATTAGGGTGCAAGCTCAGAGAGTAGCTTGCCTTGCTCGGCAAAGTGTTCTGGGTCTTGGTCTTCGGGTTCCACGAACTCCTCCTCCTCGATAAACCCGACAACGGTCTCGTCTAAGTCACAATCAAACAAATGCAAACAATCACTAACCTACTCAATCAATCATCACAACAATACAACCTTAAATGCTCTAAATAGCCACTTCATACATCAAACAATACAATTTGGTTTTACTTTAATTGAGTTAACCATTATTTAATTATGTCCTAATTATGGCAGAAACTAGTTGAACATGTTTAATTACACAACTCTAGTTCTGTTGGTCACAAAAATACAAACTAAATTTCTACAGAAAGCTATTGATGTGTAGAAGACAACACAATTGGATTTGGGTCAATTGGAGTTACCAAACTCCCTACACAATGGTTTGAATCCAGAAGCTTAATAATCCAGTTTTAGCTACTAATTAAGTTCTGTTGATCTAAAAATTAAATCCTCTTAGGGGTAACTAACCATGACTAAATGTGATCCAATAAAATTGGTCTTAACTCATTTGGACTAACAGAGTATCAGAAACAAACAAGTTTAGATTTTAAACCCTATTTGGCATTTTTAATACTATATTTTTATTATTTATCCAAATGAGGTGAAACCACTTGGGTTGGATGGACAATTTCATAAGCTTTCCAGAACATTTTGATTTGATTTATTTAGAGTTATAAATCCCCAGATATGGAATTTCAAAGTTTGAATCCAGTACTGATTTCTAATTAAATCTAAAATTCGAATTTAAGCTATGAGTGGATAATGTTGAGAATCCTGACGGGTCGGGTCCACTCGTCAGTGACTCAACAGAAAACGATTCGCGCGCTGGAAATGTTTAAAAGTCTGACGTGTGGGGCCCGCACGTCAGCCTCTCTTTATTTAAACGAAGCGGTATGGCACCGTTGGATCAAGATCCAACGGCCCACGTTCGTCCACGTCAGTGGCGAACGGCGGCGACCTAAACCGAGCGGCGCTACGGCGCCGGCGACAGCGAGGTGGACGGACGGCTCACCTAGGGGGCTCGGGAGGGCGTGCGGACGATGCGGATCGACGGCGGCGACTCGGGGAAGGTCGTGGGACGAGCGGCGCGTGCTGGGGTGGCTCCAATCGACGGCGGCGAGCAACTCCTCCTCCGCGGCCGTGCTCCAACTCCGGCGAGGTCTCCGCGTCGCTCCTGGGCACGAAACAGAGGGGAAAAGAGGGCGGGTGAGCGAGGGGTTCATGGAGAAGGGGGTGCGGCCAGAGAGGAGAGAAGGGGAAGGGCAGCACGGCCTGGCCGTGGTCGTCGTCTACCTCGGGCACGGCGAGCTCGAGGAGACCACGGGCGGCCGGGGCTTCGCGGCTACGGCTCCGCCCTCCTGGCGGTGCACGAGAGGCGGTGGTGTGAGGGGGAGAGACAGTGGGGAGGTGTGGAGAAATGGCGAGGCTTGGGCGGGGTATTTATACCGGCGGTCCGGCGCACGGTGGACATGGCGTTGGGGTGGTCCAGGGGAGGCTAGGGCTCGCCATAGGGGCGGTGGCGGGGCGGCTATGGTGTCGGGGCGCAGAGGGGCAAGGATGGTGGCGTGGAGACGAGCTGTGCGTGCTCGACGTGGGGGACGGCCGTGAGGGCGCTCGGGCGGTGCACGACGTGTACGGCAAGGCGCGAGGGCTGCGGGCGCGGGCTCCTGCTGGGTGCCTTGCTGCGCGGAGAGGGAACAGAGAGGTGAGGGAGAGAGAGGGGAGGCACGGCGCGGCCAGCACGGCTCGGCACTGTCGTGGCCACAGTGCCGACCATGGCGACGGGCGCGCGGCCGCGGCTGTCCCCTGCCGCTCTTCGGCGCTCCCGGCCCTAATTCTCCGCGTTCTCGAGTGCGGTGAGGCGAGTGGAGTGAGGCAAATCGAGTGGGGGCAGTGGCTTGCATCAATTTGATCGAAATTGATCAATTCGTCCATGGATTTTGGTTCGGTTTGGGATGAACAGGTGGTGACCACCAGGTGTTTGATGAAATGCTTGAACCAGAAATAATTTCCAATTTTTTTTGAATTTTATTTTCATAAGTTGCTTCACATAGGTTTATCAAGATTTATGGTGCTGTTTGATTTGTTATTGGACAAGTGCAACATAGCACATTTTGTGATTTGAATAAGATAAAGAAAGAATATAATTTAAATTTAGGTTTTTGAAATTAATATTTGGAGAGGGGAAAAATGGTGGGAATAAAGTGGGAGTGTTCATATTGTCACTCCACTGAATTTGGTTTGAAAGAAAATAATTTCCCACCTTGAGGAATAGTGTGACATTTGTCACATTGTTTTTTTTTTTTATTATTGTTTTATGTTTTGTTTTGTTTATTTTCTCTTCTTCAAGTTTTTAGTTAGAGCTAACAACCAACACATCCACAAGAAACAATTATCACAAGCAACAATATGAAATCAACACATATTAATCTATAAAAAGTTTTTGTTGGCCCTTCTTTTATTATAATAATTCATACTATAATTTTTGGGATGTTACAAATCCTTCCCCCCTTAAAATAAATCTCGTCCCGAGATTTGCTAGGTCTGGGCAGTAAAGAGGTTTGGGAATTCGCTTCTAAGATAGTCTTCGCGTTCCCAAGTTGCTTCATCTTCAGAGTGGTTAGTCCACTGGACCTTGTAGAACTTGATCGCGCGCCTTCGGGTAAGGCGAACATCTTCGTCGAGAATCTTGATGGGTCTCTCACGATAAGTAAGATCTTGATTCAGGTCGATGGAAAGGTGGTCGATGTTTTTGAAAACATCAGGCTGGTCAGGAATTTCAAGACATTTCCGGAGCAAGGAAATATGGAAGACATCGTGATAATCTGCTAACTCTTGGGGCAACTCTAGTTGGTAAGACACTTCTCCTCGACGGGCAATGATCTTAAAGGGTCCAATATACCTTGGCGCTAATTTTCCTTTGACATGGAAACGCTGCATTCCTTTAAGGGGTGTCACTCGGAGATAGACATAATCTCCGACACTGAAAGTGACATCACGACGCTTGGGATCAGCGTAACTCTTCTGGCGGGATTGGGCAGTTTTAAGACGCTCACGGATAAGTTGAACTTGTTCTTCAGCCTCACGGAGGGTATCTGGTCCAAACAATTTGCCTTCTCCGGTGTCGGACCAATTCAGGGGCGTACGACACTTTCTGCCGTAAAGGGCTTCAAAAGGGGCCATTTGCAGACTAGACTGGTAACTATTGTTGTAGGAGAACTCTGCAAATGGAAGACAATCTTCCCACTTGGATCCATAGGATAGAACACATGCGCGAAGCATGTCCTCTAATATCTGGTTCACTCTCTCAGTTTGGCCTCCGGTCTGGGGATGATAAGCTGTGCTAAACGCTAACTTGGTTCCGAGGGCCTCGTGTAGGGCTTTCCAGAATCTTGAGGTGAACTGTGTGCCTCTATCCGATACAATCTTCTTAGGCACACCATGCAGGCTTACTATTCTGGAAACATACAGGTCTGCTAACTGATTTCCCCGATAGGTGGTATTGACGGGAATGAAATGGGCAACCTTGGTTAGTCTATCAACGATGACCCAAATTGAGTCATGGCCTCGGTTGGATCTTGGAAGTCCGGTGATAAAATCCATTCCAATCTCATCCCACTTCCACTCGGGAATCTTCAAGGGTTGGAGCAATCCAGCGGGTCGCTGATGTTCAGCCTTGACTCGCTGACAGATATCACATTTGGCTACAAAAACACCAATCTCTCGCTTCATTCCGTGCCACCAAAATCTTTCACGAAGGTCTTGGTACATTTTGGTTCCGCCGGGGTGGATTGAATAGGGGGTCTCGTGGGCTTCCTTTAGGATCAACTCCTTAAGTTCCGTGGTATTGGGGACACAGATACGACCATTGAATCTCAACACTCCTTCAGCATCTTCGGTAAAACCGGGCGCTTTACCGGGAGAAATCTTCTTTTTAATTCCTTCTATGCTCTCATGACCTTTTTGGGCTTCCTTGATTTGATCTATCAGGGTTGGGGCTAACTCTAAATTGGCGAGATAACCGCGGCTAACAAGCTCTAGTCCAAAATTCTTGAACTCCTTGAACAGGGCTGGCTGTTCGGCTTGGATCAAGGCATTCAGGGTGCAGGGTTTGCGACTAAGAGCATCGGCAACTACATTAGCCTTTCCGGGGTGGTAATGGATACCAATGTCATAATCTTTGATTAATTCCATCCACCTTCTCTGTCGCAGATTTAACTCCTTCTGGGTGAAGATATACTTCAAGCTCTTATGATCCGTATAGATCTCGCAACGATGTCCCGCAAGATAGGAACGCCACGTCTTCAGAGCAAGAACAACAGCGGCTAACTCCAGGTCATGGGTTGGGTAGTTCTCTTCATGCGGTCGCAACTGCCGAGACAGATACGACACCACCTTGCCTTCTTGCATCAGAACGCAACCAAGTCCGAGGCGTGATGCATCGCAATACACGTCGAAACTCTTGGTGACGTCTGGCATAATCAGGACGGGGGTTGAGGTCAGCCTCTTCTTTAATTCCTGGAAACTCTCTTCACACTTCTGAGTCCATTCAAACTTCTTGTCCTTTTTCAGTAGTTGGGTCAGGGGTTTGGCTATACTGGAGAATCCTTCAACGAACTTGCGGTAGTAACCCGCTAGTCCGAGAAAGCTTCGGATTTCCGTCACACTAGTTGGGGCTTCCCAGTTCACAATGGCTTGGATCTTCTCTGGGTCAACAGAAATTCCTCCCGCAGACACAACATGTCCGAGAAATGCCACTTCACTGAGCCAAAACTCACACTTGCTAAGCTTGGCATACAACTGGTGCTCTCGGAGGGTTGCTAAAACTAGACGCAGGTGTTCAGCATGCTCTTCTTCGGTTTTGGAGTAAATAAGGATGTCATCGAGGAAAACTACCACGAACTTGTCAAGATACTCCATGAAGATCTTGTTCATGAGATTCATAAAATAGGCTGGGGCATTGGTCAGACCAAAGGACATTACGGTGTATTCAAACAAACCGTAGCGGGTGGTGAAGGCGGTCTTGGGAATGTCTGTCTCTCGGATTTTTAACTGATGATATCCTGACCGAAGATCGATCTTGGAAAAGACTCGGGCTCCGTTCATTTGATCGAACAGATCCTCGATCTTTGGAAGGGGATACTTGTTCTTAATGGTCACGTCATTTAACTTGCGATAATCCACACACAGGCGTGTGGTACCGTCTCTCTTGTCCACAAAGATAATGGGTGATCCCCAAGGTGAAGCGCTTGGACGAATAAGTCCTTTGCTGAGCATATCTGCTAACTGCTTCTTCAACTCAACCAGTTCTTCCGGATTCATCCGATAAGGCCTTTGGGATATAGGGGCTGTTCCTGGGATAAGTTCAATGATGAACTCAATATCCCGGTCTGGCGGCATACCAGGCAATTCTTCAGGGAAAACATCTCGGAACAGGTGAACAACACGGATCTCATCTAGGGTGGGTCGAGCTATGCTCTCATGGCATCCTGGTTGGGGTCGACTGGTTTCTGACACATACTCCACCTCTACTTCTTTGTCGGTGGTGAGGGATACAGCTCTTCTGGCGCAGTCAATTCGACCACGGTACTTGGCTAGCCAATCCATACCCAGTATAACATCTATACCTTGGGTTCCTAGAATGATTAAGTCGACTAGAAACTTTTCCCCCTTGATCTCAAGGGAAACGTCAGGGCAAAACGACTTGGTATCTAAGGTGGATTCTGGGATTTGGATGACCATGGGTTTGGGTAAGAGGCTTCCGACTAAACCTCCCTTAGCAACAAGTTCTTGGGTAACAAAAGAATGGGTAGCACCAGAATCAAACAGAACAGTTGCAGGTACTGAGTTGACAAGGAACGTACCCAGCACAACATCTGGCGCATCCATGGCCTCTTCAGCATTGATGTGGTGCAGACGTCCCTTGGCAACAGCAACATTTCCGCGGGGTGCGGGGTTCTTGCCATTTCCACTACGGCCTTGGCCATTGTTCGGTGCCTGTGCATCGGGGCGTGGACCATTCTTCTTAGGATTGGGGCATTCTCTGGAGTAGTGACCCTTAGTGCCGCAATCAAAGCAGACAACATTGGCATTGCGGTTGAAGTTGTTTGAGTTCCCTTCGGGACGGGTGTTGTTATTGGAACGGTTGAAGTTGTTTGGGTTGTTTGGGCGACTGGGGTAATTGGGGCGTGGAGTTTGTGGTGGTCGATAGGCTGGCTTGGGGTTTTGTGGGTAGGTGCGAGGCTTCTGGCTGCTCGAACCTTCCTGGGCAATCATTCTCCTCTTACGACCTTCAAACATAGACTTGCGCTTGGTCTCCAGCTGGATGGCCTTGTCCACAAGTGACTCCAAATCAACAAAGTCATGGATAACCAAAGCACACTTCAACTCATCATGAAGTCCATTCATGAAACGCTCCATCTTCTTTCTCTCGGTGTCGATGTCATCAGGGGCATACCGAGATAAGTCAGTGAACTCATCCAGATAACCGACCACGTCTCTACTTCCCTGCCGCAACTTGCGGAATTCATCCTTCTTCCTTTCAATGAGTCCGCCGGGAATGTGCTTCTTGCGGAACTTCTCCTGGAACTCAACCCAGTTGATAACATGACCAACTTGCTGGAGAGCCTTGGTAGCTTCCCACCAAGACCGTGCAGGTCCTGCAAGATAGTGGGTTGCATACAGCACTTTCTCAGGTTCTCCCACGGCTGCAACTTCCAGGTTGTTGTTAATGGTGCGAAGCCAATCATCGGCCTCTAGTGGGTGAAGTCCCTTGGAATAGGTGGGTGGGTTGGTCTTCTGAAAATCGCTCAAAGTGGACCGCTGATTTCCTTCACCATTGCCATTGTTGTTGTTGTTGTTGTGAGCGGCAGCGATCTGCTGCAGGGCAGCGATATGAGCTTGACGCTCTGCCCGGGCAGCTTGGCGTTCCTCCATGATAAGCGCAAGAAGTTGGGCGGTGGTTGGTTCCGGTGGTGGTGGTGGTCCTCCATCCGTGTTGGAGCGACGAGTGTCCACCATCCTGAAGCACACCGGGTATAAGGGGCAAGGCAAAAGGTTTTGACCAAAGTAAAAAGGTTGGTTTCGCGTAATGGTTGATTTCTTAAGGATTATATGAGAAATATTTTACACAGATTAACAAGACTAGCACACTTATATAGCACAACCATTACATCAAGAGTTCACCACATCAAGCTTACAACATTTCCCTTCAGCTAATGTACATAGTGCAAGTTTCCAAAAGAACCACTACCTCGACTCGACTAGCGATAGGGGGTCAACCTAATCCTGCGGTAGTACTCAAGTCACTCGCCTACTGAGGTGGAACCTCAGGCTCTGCTGCGTCAGCGTCGGACTGGTAGGGTGGCTCCTCTGGGTCCTCCTCCTCGTCATCGAGAACCACCTCGTCATCCTCCTGCTCATAGTCCATCTCCTCCAGATAGTCGTCATCGTCACTGAGGAAAGCGTTGTTCTCCTTACGGAGATCCTCGCCCTCCTCCTCCATCTCGTCGGTACGGAGCTCCAGATCCTCGATCAGCTCGTCCTGCTCTGCCATCTTCTTGCGGAGCTTCGCTATGGTTTTCCTCAGCTGGGTCCTCTTCTTGAGAAGAGCGACCTTCTCCTTCTTCAGCTGTGCCTCACTCTCGCGACTCTCCTTGAGCGAGATGCGCTCAAAGCGAGACCGAAGTCTAGCGCACATCAGATCCTTCTGGGTGCGAAAGAGCATAATCTCCATGTCCAAGATATACTCTCCGAACGTCGGGTGTAGAGGGGACCGAATAGGGTGTCCATCGACGGTGCGCCTCCCGTAGAACTGGAAACGAGAGTTCACCAACTCCGCCTTGTGCTCCTCACAAAGTCGGGATAGCATCCGCTGCATGGCACGACACAGTCCGTCGTCCCAGTGGACGTCCATGGTGGTAAAGATGAGTGTCCTAGATCCGGGGGACTTGATGTTCCCGCGAACAGACGCCTCGACCAACCAAGACAGGTTCCCGTTGCCGGGAGTGTCCACCTGGGCTCCCTTAAACTCTGGAGTGGGGCGACCTAACAGCTTGCTCAACTTGAATAGGTCCTTCTCGAACACCAACTTGCCGTCCTTCTCAAGCTGAACGAACTCGGTGAAATTGATCGCCATCTACAATTTTTAGTCAAATTTTTAAGTTAGTGAGATGACAAGGGTATCAAAATTTTAAATGTAGTGAGGCAACAAGTGAGCAAAATTTTAAGTTTAATAGAATGACGAGTGTGCCAAAATTTTTAAGGATATAAGGGAAAACGTAATATTTAGTGAGAGTAGAATTTTGCCTAAGTGAGAGGATTAGAGATAAGCATTTTTCGAAAATACTTCATTCCTTTATTTTTAGAATTTAACTTTTGTAACACCTACCTAACGACCATGCTAATCTAAGGCTCCTAAAGTCGAGATGGCTCTGATACCAGCTCTGTGGGGACCCCGGACTAGTTGTCCGAAACACCCGATTATGCTTAACACAACGATCCCGTGATCAGTCTGTCGTTGCACATAATCCGAACTGAATACCAAAGTTTACATCCATTACAATACCGAATTAAAGTCTTACATAAACGGTCCTTTAGACCAAGTCTTACATAGGTGCCTTCAAGGGCCAAACCAAAACAATCAGCGGGAGTTACGGCGTAGTAGACATCATATCCTAACAACGACCCGACAGGCAGTCGACTTATGAAGATCCCTAGTTCGCATAGAAGTCGCCATACTCCTCCTTGGCGTAGTTCTCCTCCATGTCTGGCTACGACAATAGCCAGGGACGAAACCATTATGAGTACAATTGATTGTACTCGCAAACTACTCCAACATGAGTATGCACTAGCCTCATTTTTAGTTTCATACTTTTATTTATTTAAAACATCTCTATATCTTTGTTGAAGAAGGTAAGGAGAATTTTATAACTATCATTAATATAATGTCCCATTTTATTAGTTTTTCCAAAACTCCTCCTTTTTCCTGACCATAACCCGTCAGGGTTCATGGTCTCCAACAACCTCATACCGATCCGTTGGTATAGGTGTATGGATCATTCTCCACTTCCTTTTCTTTTAAAACTCAATTCTTTTCCAAAACTTGCACATGGTCAAAGTAGGGTCTCTCAACTGTCCATATCCGAGGACTCGGCTATTCGAATAGTTTTACACTCTGCAGAGGTTGTGCACTTTACCCGCACCAAACGGTCATTCCGCCGTGTCTGCCACGGCCCGTCATACGACCGTATGCGGGGGTCCGGATAACCAGATCAAAGCTTTTCGCTATGTCCACCCTAGTATAGAGCCTCCTCTTCAGTGGGACTGAATCTCCCCGGCACCCAGTGGAGGTGGCCATCGTATCGATCCGGTCTCTCCAAGCAACACTGCGCCATGGCAGGAGGCCCACTGTTTGCAACCAGCAGCGAATCTAGATTACGTCTAGTTCCCGCATTTAGATAACTTGGTTCAGAGGGTCCCACCCTCCTAAGCATTTTGAGGCGCTCCATACTAAGATAAACAAGTTTCCAGCTAAGCCCTACCCATGTCAGGTAATGTGGTTGCACAGGGTATTGGCTGATTGACGTAAGTACAAAGACACAATGTGCGTTTTATCAAAACCACCATTCTCCTTTTCTCCACTTCAACACCAGCATCTCGGTGCTTCATAGCCACACAGGTTTTCAAATGGGTTTTGAATAAAACAATCTTTATTTATTTTTTTCTTTTTCCATCCTATAATTTATCCTGTATTTCTACATAGGGTGGCAAAATAGTTTTCATATACTTTTTGAAAAGGGGTTTTAGAAAATCTTTGTCTTGAACGTAAATCTTGTTCTAAGAATGAATGCATGTATTAGGGTGCAAGCTCAGAGAGTAGCTTGCCTTGCTCGGCAAAGTGTTCTGGGTCTTGGTCTTCGGGTTCCACGAACTCCTCCTCCTCGATAAACCCGACAACGGTCTCGTCTAAGTCACAATCAAACAAATGCAAACAATCACTAACCTACTCAATCAATCATCACAACAATACAACCTTAAATGCTCTAAATAGCCACTTCATACATCAAACAATACAATTTGGTTTTACTTTAATTGAGTTAACCATTATTTAATTATGTCCTAATTATGGCAGAAACTAGTTGAACATGTTTAATTACACAACTCTAGTTCTGTTGGTCACAAAAATACAAACTAAATTTCTACAGAAAGCTATTGATGTGTAGAAGACAACACAATTGGATTTGGGTCAATTGGAGTTACCAAACTCCCTACACAATGGTTTGAATCCAGAAGCTTAATAATCCAGTTTTAGCTACTAATTAAGTTCTGTTGATCTAAAAATTAAATCCTCTTAGGGGTAACTAACCATGACTAAATGTGATCCAATAAAATTGGTCTTAACTCATTTGGACTAACAGAGTATCAGAAACAAACAAGTTTAGATTTTAAACCCTATTTGGCATTTTTAATACTATATTTTTATTATTTATCCAAATGAGGTGAAACTACTTGGGTTGGATGGACAATTTCATAAGCTTTCCAGAACATTTTGATTTGATTTATTTGGAGTTATAAATCTCCAGATATGGAATTTCAAAGTTTGAATCCAGTACTGATTTCTAATTAAATCTAAAATTCGAATTTAAGCTATGAGTGGATAATGTTGAGAATCCTGACGGGTGGGGTCCACTCGTCAGTGACTCAACAGAAAACGATTCGCGCGCTGGAAATGTTTAAAAGTCTGACGTGTGGGGCCCGCACGTCAGCCTCTCTTTATTTAAACGAAGCGGTATGGCACCGTTGGATCAAGATCCAACGGCCCACGTTCGTCCACGTCAGTGGCGAACGGCGGCGACCTAAATCGAGCGGCGCTACGGCGCCGGCGACAGCGAGGTGGACGGACGGCTCACCTAGGGGGCTCGGGAGGGCGTGCGGACGATGCGGATCGACGGCGGCGACTCGGGGAAGGTCGTGGGACGAGCGGCGCGTGCTGGGGTGGCTCCAATCGACGGCGGCGAGCAACTCCTCCTCCGCGGCCGTGCTCCAACTCCGGCGAGGTCTCCGCGTCGCTCCTGGGCACGAAACAGAGGGGAAAAGAGGGCGGGTGAGCGAGGGGTTCATGGAGAAGGGGGTGCGGCCAGAGAGGAGAGAAGGGGAAGGGCAGCACGGCCTGGCCGTGGTCGTCGTCTACCTCGGGCACGGCGAGCTCGAGGAGACCACGGGCGGCCGGGGCTTCGCGGCTACGGCTCCGCCCTCCTGGCGGTGCACGAGAGGCGGTGGTGTGAGGGGGAGAGACAGTGGGGAGGTGTGGAGAAATGGCGAGGCTTGGGCGGGGTATTTATACCGGCGGTCCGGCGCACGGTGGACATGGCGTTGGGGTGGTCCAGGGGAGGCTAGGGCTCGCCATAGGGGCGGTGGCGGGGCGGCTATGGTGTCGGGGCGCAGAGGGGCAAGGATGGTGGCGTGGAGACGAGCTGTGCGTGCTCGACGTGGGGGACGGCCGTGAGGGCGCTCGGGCGGTGCACGACGTGTACGGCAAGGCGCGAGGGCTGCGGGCGCGGGCTCCTGCTGGGTGCCTTGCTGCGCGGAGAGGGAACAGAGAGGTGAGGGAGAGAGAGGGGAGGCACGGCGCGGCCAGCACGGCTCGGCACTGTCGTGGCCACAATGCCGACCATGGCGACGGGCGCGCGGCCGCGGCTGTCCCCTGCCGCTCTTCGGCGCTCCCGGCCCTAATTCTCCGCGTTCTCGAGTGCGGTGAGGCGAGTGGAGTGAGGCAAATCGAGTGGGGGCAGTGGCTTGCATCAATTTGATCGAAATTGATCAATTCGTCCATGGATTTTGGTTCGGTTTGGGATGAACAGGTGGTGACCACCAGGTGTTTGATGAAATGCTTGAACCAGAAATAATTTCCAATTTTTTTTGAATTTTATTTTCATAAGTTGCTTCACATAGGTTTATCAAGATTTATGGTGCTGTTTGATTTGTTATTGGACAAGTGCAACATAGCACATTTTGTGATTTGAATAAGATAAAGAAAGAATATAATTTAAATTTAGGTTTTTGAAATTAATATTTGGAGAGGGGAAAAATGGTGGGAATAAAGTGGGAGTGTTCATATTGTCACTCCACTGAATTTGGTTTGAAAGAAAATAATTTCCCACCTTGAGGAATAGTGTGACATTTGTCACATTGTTTTTTTTTTATTATTGTTTTATGTTTTGTTTTGTTTATTTTCTCTTCTTCAAGTTTTTAGTTAGAGCTAACAACCAACACATCCACAAGAAACAATTATCACAAGCAACAATATGAAATCAACACATATTAATCTATAAAAAGTTTTTGTTGGCCCTTCTTTTATTATAATAATTCATACTATAATTTTTGGGATGTTACAAATCCTTCCCCCCTTAAAATAAATCTCGTCCCGAGATTTGCTAGGTCTGGGCAGTAAAGAGGTTTGGGAATTCGCTTCTAAGATAGTCTTCGCGTTCCCAAGTTGCTTCATCTTCAGAGTGGTTAGTCCACTGGACCTTGTAGAACTTGATCGCGCGCCTTCGGGTAAGGCGAACATCTTCGTCGAGAATCTTGATGGGTCTCTCACGATAAGTAAGATCTTGATTCAGGTCGATGGAAAGGTGGTCGATGTTTTTGAAAACATCAGGCTGGTCAGGAATTTCAAGACATTTCCGGAGCAAGGAAATATGGAAGACATCGTGATAATCTGCTAACTCTTGGGGCAACTCTAGTTGGTAAGACACTTCTCCTCGACGGGCAATGATCTTAAAGGGTCCAATATACCTTGGCGCTAATTTTCCTTTGACATGGAAACGCTGCATTCCTTTAAGGGGTGTCACTCGGAGATAGACATAATCTCCGACACTGAAAGTGACATCACGACGCTTGGGATCAGCGTAACTCTTCTGGCGGGATTGGGCAGTTTTAAGACGCTCACGGATAAGTTGAACTTGTTCTTCAGCCTCACGGAGGGTATCTGGTCCAAACAATTTGCCTTCTCCGGTGTCGGACCAATTCAGGGGCGTACGACACTTTCTGCCGTAAAGGGCTTCAAAAGGGGCCATTTGCAGACTAGACTGATAACTATTGTTGTAGGAGAACTCTGCAAATGGAAGACAATCTTCCCACTTGGATCCATAGGATAGAACACATGCGCGAAGCATGTCCTCTAATATCTGGTTCACTCTCTCAGTTTGGCCTCCGGTCTGGGGATGATAAGCTGTGCTAAACGCTAACTTGGTTCCGAGGGCCTCGTGTAGGGCTTTCCAGAATCTTGAGGTGAACTGTGTGCCTCTATCCGATACAATCTTCTTAGGCACACCATGCAGGCTTACTATTCTGGAAACATACAGGTCTGCTAACTGATTTCCCCGATAGGTGGTATTGACGGGAATGAAATGGGCAACCTTGGTTAGTCTATCAACGATGACCCAAATTGAGTCATGGCCTCGGTTGGATCTTGGAAGTCCGGTGATAAAATCCATTCCAATCTCATCCCACTTCCACTCGGGAATCTTCAAGGGTTGGAGCAATCCAGCGGGTCGCTGATGTTCAGCCTTGACTCGCTGACAGATATCACATTTGGCTACAAAAACACCAATCTCTCGCTTCATTCCGTGCCACCAAAATCTTTCACGAAGGTCTTGGTACATTTTGGTTCCGCCGGGGTGGATTGAATAGGGGGTCTCGTGGGCTTCCTTTAGGATCAACTCCTTAAGTTCCGTGGTATTGGGGACACAGATACGACCATTGAATCTCAACACTCCTTCAGCATCTTCGGTAAAACCGGGCGCTTTACCGGGAGAAATCTTCTTTTTAATTCCTTCTATGCTCTCATGACCTTTTTGGGCTTCCTTGATTTGATCTATCAGGGTTGGGGCTAACTCTAAATTGGCGAGATAACCGCGGCTAACAAGCTCTAGTCCAAAATTCTTGAACTCCTTGAACAGGGCTGGCTGTTCGGCTTGAATCAAGGCATTCAGGGTGCAGGGTTTGCGACTAAGAGCATCGGCAACTACATTAGCCTTTCCGGGGTGGTAATGGATACCAATGTCATAATCTTTGATTAATTCCATCCACCTTCTCTGTCGCAGATTTAACTCCTTCTGGGTGAAGATATACTTCAAGCTCTTATGATCCGTATAGATCTCGCAACGATGTCCCGCAAGATAGGAACGCCACGTCTTCAGAGCAAGAACAACAGCGGCTAACTCCAGGTCATGGGTTGGGTAGTTCTCTTCATGCGGTCGCAACTGCCGAGACAGATACGACACCACCTTGCCTTCTTGCATCAGAACGCAACCAAGTCCGAGGCGTGATGCATCGCAATACACGTCGAAACTCTTGGTGACGTCTGGCATAATCAGGACGGGGGTTGAGGTCAGCCTCTTCTTTAATTCCTGGAAACTCTCTTCACACTTCTGAGTCCATTCAAACTTCTTGTCCTTTTTCAGTAGTTGGGTCAGGGGTTTGGCTATACTGGAGAATCCTTCAACGAACTTGCGGTAGTAACCCGCTAGTCCGAGAAAGCTTCGGATTTCCGTCACACTAGTTGGGGCTTCCCAGTTCACAATGGCTTGGATCTTCTCTGGGTCAACAGAAATTCCTCCCGCAGACACAACATGTCCGAGAAATGCCACTTCACTGAGCCAAAACTCACACTTGCTAAGCTTGGCATACAACTGGTGCTCTCGGAGGGTTGCTAAAACTAGACGCAGGTGTTCAGCATGCTCTTCTTCGGTTTTGGAGTAAATAAGGATGTCATCGAGGAAAACTACCACGAACTTGTCAAGATACTCCATGAAGATCTTGTTCATGAGATTCATAAAATAGGTTGGGGCATTGGTCAGACCAAAGGACATTACGGTGTATTCAAACAAACCGTAGCGGGTGGTGAAGGCGGTCTTGGGAATGTCTGTCTCTCGGATTTTTAACTGATGATATCCTGACCGAAGATCGATCTTGGAAAAGACTCGGGCTCCGTTCATTTGATCGAACAGATCCTCGATCTTTGGAAGGGGATACTTGTTCTTAATGGTCACGTCATTTAACTTGCGATAATCCACACACAGGCGTGTGGTACCGTCTCTCTTGTCCACAAAGATAATGGGTGATCCCCAAGGTGAAGCGCTTGGACGAATAAGTCCTTTGCTGAGCATATCTGCTAACTGCTTCTTCAACTCAACCAGTTCTTCCGGATTCATCCGATAAGGCCTTTGGGATATAGGGGCTGTTCCTGGGATAAGTTCAATGATGAACTCAATATCCCGGTCTGGCGGCATACCAGGCAATTCTTCAGGGAAAACATCTCGGAACAGGTGAACAACACGGATCTCATCTAGGGTGGGTCGAGCTATGCTCTCATGGCATCCTGGTTGGGGTCGACTGGTTTCTGACACATACTCCACCTCTACTTCTTTGTCGGTGGTGAGGGATACAGCTCTTCTGGCGCAGTCAATTCGACCACGGTACTTGGCTAGCCAATCCATACCCAGTATAACATCTATACCTTGGGTTCCTAGAATGATTAAGTCGACTAGAAACTTTTCCCCCTTGATCTCAAGGGAAACGTCAGGGCAAAACGACTTGGTATCTAAGGTGGATTCTGGGATTTGGATGACCATGGGTTTGGGTAAGAGGCTTCCGACTAAACCTCCCTTAGCAACAAATTCTTGGATAACAAAAGAATGGGTAGCACCAGAATCAAACAGAACAGTTGCAGGTACTGAGTTGACAAGGAACGTACCCAGCACAACATCTGGCGCATCCATGGCCTCTTCAGCATTGATGTGGTGCAGACGTCCCTTGGCAACAGCAACATTTCCGCGGGGTGCGGGGTTCTTGCCATTTCCACTACGGCCTTGGCCATTGTTCGGTGCCTGTGCATCGGGGCGTGGACCATTCTTCTTAGGATTGGGGCATTCTCTGGAGTAGTGACCCTTAGTGCCGCAATCAAAGCAGACAACATTGGCATTGCGGTTGAAGTTGTTTGAGTTCCCTTCGGGACGGGTGTTGTTATTGGAACAGTTGAAGTTGTTTGGGTTGTTTGGCGACTGGGGTAATTGGGGCGTGGAGTTTGTGGTGGTCGATAGGCTGGCTTGGGGTTTTGTGGGTAGGTGCGAGGCTTCTGGCTGCTCGAACCTTCCTGGGCAATCATTCTCCTCTTACGACCTTCAAACATAGACTTGCGCTTGGTCTCCAGCTGGATGGCCTTGTCCACAAGTGACTCCAAATCAACAAAGTCATGGATAACCAAAGCACACTTCAACTCATCATGAAGTCCATTCATGAAACGCTCCATCTTCTTTCTCTCGGTGTCGATGTCATCAGGGGCATACCGAGATAAGTCAGTGAACTCATCCAGATAACCGACCACGTCTCTACTTCCCTGCCGCAACTTGCGGAATTCATCCTTCTTCCTTTCAATGAGTCCGCCGGGAATGTGCTTCTTGCGGAACTTCTCCTGGAACTCAACCCAGTTGATAACATGACCAACTTGCTGGAGAGCCTTGGTAGCTTCCCACCAAGACCGTGCAGGTCCTGCAAGATAGTGGGTTGCATACAGCACTTTCTCAGGTTCTCCCACGGCTGCAACTTCCAGGTTGTTGTTAATGGTGCGAAGCCAATCATCGGCCTCTAGTGGGTGAAGTCCCTTGGAATAGGTGGGTGGGTTGGTCTTCTGAAAATCGCTCAAAGTGGACCGCTGATTTCCTTCACCATTGCCATTGTTGTTGTTGTTGTTGTGAGCGGCAGCGATCTGCTGCAGGGCAGCGATATGAGCTTGACGCTCTGCCCGGGCAGCTTGGCGTTCCTCCATGATAAGCGCAAGAAGTTGGGCGGTGGTTGGTTCCGGTGGTGGTGGTGGTCCTCCATCCGTGTTGGAGCGACGAGTGTCCACCATCCTGAAGCACACCGGGTATAAGGGGCAAGGCAAAAGGTTTTGACCAAAGTAAAAAGGTTGGTTTCGCGTAATGGTTGATTTCTTAAGGATTATATGAGAAATATTTTACACAGATTAACAAGACTAGCACACTTATATAGCACAACCATTACATCAAGAGTTCACCACATCAAGCTTACAACATTTCCCTTCAGCTAATGTACATAGTGCAAGTTTCCAAAAGAACCACTACCTCGACTCGACTAGCGATAGGGGGTCAACCTAATCCTGCGGTAGTACTCAAGTCACTCGCCTACTGAGGTGGAACCTCAGGCTCTGCTGCGTCAGCGTCGGACTGGTAGGGTGGCTCCTCTGGGTCCTCCTCCTCGTCATCGAGAACCACCTCGTCATCCTCCTGCTCATAGTCCATCTCCTCCAGATAGTCGTCATCGTCACTGAGGAAAGCGTTGTTCTCCTTACGGAGATCCTCGCCCTCCTCCTCCATCTCGTCGGTACGGAGCTCCAGATCCTCGATCAGCTCGTCCTGCTCTGCCATCTTCTTGCGGAGCTTCGCTATGGTTTTCCTCAGCTGGGTCCTCTTCTTGAGAAGAGCGACCTTCTCCTTCTTCAGTTGTGCCTCACTCTCGCGACTCTCCTTGAGCGAGATGCGCTCAAAGCGAGACCGAAGTCTAGCGCACATCAGATCCTCCTGGGTGCGAAAGAGCATAATCTCCATGTCCAAGATATACTCTCCGAACGTCGGGTGTAGAGGGGACCGAATAGGGTGTCCATCGACGGTGCGCCTCCCGTAGAACTGGAAACGAGAGTTCACCAACTCCGCCTTGTGCTCCTCACAAAGTCGGGATAGCATCCGCTGCATGGCACGACACAGTCCGTCGTCCCAGTGGACGTCCATGGTGGTAAAGATGAGTGTCCTAGATCCGGGGGACTTGATGTTCCCGCGAACAGACGCCTCGACCAACCAAGACAGGTTCCCGTTGCCGGGAGTGTCCACCTGGGCTCCCTTAAACTCTGGAGTGGGGCGACCTAACAGCTTGCTCAACTCGAATAGGTCCTTCTCGAACACCAACTTGCCGTCCTTCTCAAGCTGAACGAACTCGGTGAAATTGATCGCCATCTACAATTTTTAGTCAAATTTTTAAGTTAGTGAGATGACAAGGGTATCAAAATTTTAAATGTAGTGAGGCAACAAGTGAGCAAAATTTTAAGTTTAATAGAATGACGAGTGTGCCAAAATTTTTAAGGATATAAGGGAAAACGTAATATTTAGTGAGAGTAGAATTTTGCCTAAGTGAGAGGATTAGAGATAAGCATTTTTCGAAAATACTTCATTCCTTTATTTTTAGAATTTAACTTTTGTAACACCTACCTAACGACCATGCTAATCTAAGGCTCCTAAAGTCGAGATGGCTCTGATACCAGCTCTGTGGGGACCCCGGACTAGTTGTCCGAAACACCCGATTATGCTTAACACAACGATCCCGTGATCAGTCTGTCGTTGCACATAATCCGAACTGAATACCAAAGTTTACATCCATTACAATACCGAATTAAAGTCTTACATAAACGGTCCTTTAGACCAAGTCTTACATAGGTGCCTTCAAGGGCCAAACCAAAACAATCAGCGGGAGTTACGGCGTAGTAGACATCATATCCTAACAACGACCCGACAGGCAGTCGACTTATGAAGATCCCTAGTTCGCATAGAAGTCGCCATACTCCTCCTTGGCGTAGTTCTCCTCCATGTCTGGCTACGACAATAGCCAGGGACGAAACCATTATGAGTACAATTGATTGTACTCGCAAACTACTCCAACATGAGTATGCACTAGCCTCATTTTTAGTTTCATACTTTTATTTATTTAAAACATCTCTATATCTTTGTTGAAGAAGGTAAGGAGAATTTTATAACTATCATTAATATAATGTCCCATTTTATTAGTTTTTCCAAAACTCCTCCTTTTTCCTGACCATAACCCGTCAGGGTTCATGGTCTCCAACAACCTCATACCGATCCGTTGGTATAGGTGTATGGATCATTCTCCACTTCCTTTTCTTTTAAAACTCAATTCTTTTCCAAAACTTGCACATGGTCAAAGTAGGGTCTCTCAACTGTGCATATCCGAGGACTCGGCTATTCGAATAGTTTTACACTCTGCAGAGGTTGTGCACTTTACCCGCACCAAACGGTCATTCCGCCGTGTCTGCCACGACCCGTCATACGACCGTATGCGGGGGTCCGGATAACCAGATCAAAGCTTTTCGCTATGTCCACCCTAGTATAGAGCCTCCTCTTCAGTGGGACTGAATCTCCCCGGCACCCAGTGGAGGTGGCCATCGTATCGATCCGGTCTCTCCAAGCAACACTGCGCCATGGCAGGAGGCCCACTGTTTGCAACCAGCAGCGAATCTAGATTACGTCTAGTTCCCGCATTTAGATAACTTGGTTCAGAGGGTCCCACCCTCCTAAGCATTTTGAGGCGCTCCATACTAAGATAAACAAGTTTCCAGCTAAGCCCTACCCATGTCAGGTAATGTGGTTGCACAGGGTATTGGCTGATTGACGTAAGTACAAAGACACAATGTGCGTTTTATCAAAACCACCATTCTCCTTTTCTCCACTTCAACACCAGCATCTCGGTGCTTCATAGCCACACAGGTTTTCAAATGGGTTTTGAATAAAACAATCTTTATTTATTTTTTTCTTTTTCCATCCTATAATTTATCCTGTATTTCTACATAGGGTGGCAAAATAGTTTTCATATACTTTTTGAAAAGGGGTTTTAGAAAATCTTTGTCTTGAACGTAAATCTTGTTCTAAGAATGAATGCATGTATTAGGGTGCAAGCTCAGAGAGTAGCTTGCCTTGCTCGGCAAAGTGTTCTGGGTCTTGGTCTTCGGGTTCCACGAACTCCTCCTCCTCGATAAACCCGACAACGGTCTCGTCTAAGTCACAATCAAACAAATGCAAACAATCACTAACCTACTCAATCAATCATCACAACAATACAACCTTAAATGCTCTAAATAGCCACTTCATACATCAAACAATACAATTTGGTTTTACTTTAATTGAGTTAACCATTATTTAATTATGTCCTAATTATGGCAGAAACTAGTTGAACATGTTTAATTACACAACTCTAGTTCTGTTGGTCACAAAAATACAAACTAAATTTCTACAGAAAGCTATTGATGTGTAGAAGACAACACAATTGGATTTGGGTCAATTGGAGTTACCAAACTCCCTACACAATGGTTTGAATCCAGAAGCTTAATAATCCAGTTTTAGCTACTAATTAAGTTCTGTTGATCTAAAAATTAAATCCTCTTAGGGGTAACTAACCATGACTAAATGTGATCCAATAAAATTGGTCTTAACTCATTTGGACTAACAGAGTATCAGAAACAAACAAGTTTAGATTTTAAACCCTATTTGGCATTTTTAATACTATATTTTTATTATTTATCCAAATGAGGTGAAACCACTTGGGTTGGATGGACAATTTCATAAGCTTTCCAGAACATTTTGATTTGATTTATTTGGAGTTATAAATCTCCAGATATGGAATTTCAAAGTTTGAATCCAGTACTGATTTCTAATTAAATCTAAAATTCGAATTTAAGCTATGAGTGGATAATGTTGAGAATCCTGACGGGTGGGGTCCACTCGTCAGTGACTCAACAGAAAACGATTCGCGCGCTGGAAATGTTTAAAAGTCTGACGTGTGGGGCCCGCACGTCAGCCTCTCTTTATTTAAACGAAGCGGTATGGCACCGTTGGATCAAGATCCAACGGCCCACGTTCGTCCACGTCAGTGGCGAACGGCGGCGACCTAAACCGAGCGGCGCTACGGCGCCGGCGACAGCGAGGTGGACGGACGGCTCACCTAGGGGGCTCGGGAGGGCGTGCGGACGATGCGGATCGACGGCGGCGACTCGGGGAAGGTCGTGGGACGAGCGGCGCGTGCTGGGGTGGCTCCAATCGACGGCGGCGAGCAACTCCTCCTCCGCGGCCGTGCTCCAACTCCGGCGAGGTCTCCGCGTCGCTCCTGGGCACGAAACAGAGGGGAAAAGAGGGCGGGTGAGCGAGGGGTTCATGGAGAAGGGGGTGCGGCCAGAGAGGAGAGAAGGGGAAGGGCAGCACGGCCTGGCCGTGGTCGTCGTCTACCTCGGGCACGGCGAGCTCGAGGAGACCACGGGCGGCCGGGGCTTCGCGGCTACGGCTCCGCCCTCCTGGCGGTGCACGAGAGGCGGTGGTGTGAGGGGGAGAGACAGTGGGGAGGTGTGGAGAAATGGCGAGGCTTGGGCGGGGTATTTATACCGGCGGTCCGGCGCACGGTGGACATGGCGTTGGGGTGGTCCAGGGGAGGCTAGGGCTCGCCATAGGGGCGGTGGCGGGGCGGCTATGGTGTCGGGGCGCAGAGGGGCAAGGATGGTGGCGTGGAGACGAGCTGTGCGTGCTCGACGTGGGGGACGGCCGTGAGGGCGCTCGGGCGGTGCACGACGTGTACGGCAAGGCGCGAGGGCTGCGGGCGCGGGCTCCTGCTGGGTGCCTTGCTGCGCGGAGAGGGAACAGAGAGGTGAGGGAGAGAGAGGGGAGGCACGGCGCGGCCAGCACGGCTCGGCACTGTCGTGGCCACAGTGCCGACCATGGCGACGGGCGCGCGGCCGCGGCTGTCCCCTGCCGCTCTTCGGCGCTCCCGGCCCTAATTCTCCGCGTTCTCGAGTGCGGTGAGGCGAGTGGAGTGAGGCAAATCGAGTGGGGGCAGTGGCTTGCATCAATTTGATCGAAATTGATCAATTCGTCCATGGATTTTGGTTCGGTTTGGGATGAACAGGTGGTGACCACCAGGTGTTTGATGAAATGCTTGAACCAGAAATAATTTCCAATTTTTTTTGAATTTTATTTTCATAAGTTGCTTCACATAGGTTTATCAAGATTTATGGTGCTGTTTGATTTGTTATTGGACAAGTGCAACATAGCACATTTTGTGATTTGAATAAGATAAAGAAAGAATATAATTTAAATTTAGGTTTTTGAAATTAATATTTGGAGAGGGGAAAAATGGTGGGAATAAAGTGGGAGTGTTCATATTGTCACTCCACTGAATTTGGTTTGAAAGAAAATAATTTCCCACCTTGAGGAATAGTGTGACATTTGTCACATTGTTTTTTTTTTAATTATTGTTTTATGTTTTGTTTTGTTTATTTTCTCTTCTTCAAGTTTTTAGTTAGAGCTAACAACCAACACATCCACAAGAAACAATTATCACAAGCAACAATATGAAATCAACACATATTAATCTATAAAAAGTTTTTGTTGGCCCTTCTTTTATTATAATAATTCATACTATAATTTTTGGGATGTTACAGTATCTGGATCCAATTCTTTTAATACCTCTTTAGCGTGAACAAAAAGAAAGAAAAAACATGTAACCTTCTCGTATTTGGATCCAACTCTTGTCCTTCCATTTTTAGAAAAATACTGACAACATCAATTATTTGGAGGTAAATTTTTAGAGTTGTTCATAATAAAGGTACAAGTCTACGTATATTACACTTCTCTACTGCTTCCGGTGACACGTTTTCTAAAGCGTCTCAAACGTGCGTCCTTAATGTTCATAAATTAGCAATATTATTTATTTGGTTGTCTATTAAAAATAAATGATGTGACGTTGTATGGAGCGTCTCAAGATACGTCCCTACGTATAGGTGCACTAACAATGTAAAGACGAACATGAATGCGTCCAATGAAACACGTCTCTACGTGCTGAGTTTGTTGTAGTGGTTTGAACACTTAGAATGTGTTAAACGAGTTATCGAGCTACTCGGGAGCTGATCAAACAAATAAGTTTAGACTCAAAACTCGGCTCGGCTCGTTAGACACCGAGTTCGAGCCGAGCCCAACCGAGTCACGAGCTACTCGTTTAGCTCACGAGTTTCGAGTTTTAATTTCAACCCTATGAAGAACATGCTCATAGTTGGATCGATTCTTATAAGAGATGTGTATGTCCAGATAATTACATTAGTACCGTTTGAGTGATCAGACAATTTAACACCCCTCGAAGGCCCACATATTGGCACCTTCCGTGTACGTTATCCCCTTTCAAAATTAAAGTCGTGTGAGGCTTTGAACGGTTTCCGTGGTTCAAATATTCGCATACGTTAAGCGTGTGAAATATCGCACATGGCTAGAATGTACAAATCATGTGCATTGGTTCGTAATATCCCACAAAAGACACCAACAAAATCAACTCATATATCTCATTGTCCAAAAATGTCATGTACAACTGATATGTTTATTGTATGAGAGTGAAAAGCATATATGGCATACACAACTACAAGCAGGTGGTACATAAATAAGTTTTAAACTTTGTACTCTGGTATTCTGAATAGCAAAGTGTTTGACAATACAATATGGCAATGCGTTCTTCATCCCCTTTATTCAAGTAGCAGCATCTCTGTATATATCAAACATCTCATGTGGTTCTTGCTTGATTTATGTCCGTGTTCCAGAACCATTTCTGTCAGGCAACGACAAAAATGACATATACTAACATTTGATATATAGCCTATCGAGTCACTTAAAATAAGCATACCATCTCTTTGTGAAGAGTAGTCCTCAAAATACTATCCAAGCACCAGGCACAAAACCAATAATTGATCCTACAAGAGAATCCATTTGAGACAATAGTGCTGAATCTTCATTAGTTGGCAGGTCTTTGGCAGGACCAAGGCATTGCCTTGGAACTGGATGTCCACAAAGATCAGGACTGTTATCCCAATATCGGTTTTGATCTTTCTTACTCAAGTAGAATGAAGTTAGAGCTTACTCAGCTCTAATCTGTTAAATTTGCATTATGATTCGTGTGGTATATCATTTATGCAACTTAAAATTTCTTCAGCTACACGTGGGTTCTACATAGTCATTAAGATTTGCATTATGATGGAGAGGCCAGCAGGCGGGGGTCGAGGCGGCGGTCCTCGGCCGTGCGGCGGCCGCCATCTCCGCCATGGTGGACGGCAGCAGCATGGGGCGGAGGTCTCTGGCCCGCTCTCGTGATGGGTGGTGGTGGGTCGTGGATCTGATCCCCGCTCATATCCGTCAAAAGCGTGGCTTCTTGCTGGATGGTGGTGCGTTGAGGGCCGGTGAGGGGCTACTGGAGGGCCTCTACCGGTTTCCGGCGGTGGCGTGCGTCTGGCGCGGCGCCGCACGAACCCAGTCAGCTTCCAGCTTGGCTCGGTGGGACTGCTGGTGAAAACCGAGCCAACGAATGATGGTGGCGCGAAAACGTCGCTCCCTTGTTGAAGGCATCGTTAGTGCAGCTCTCGGCCCTTGCTTTGACTGATCCAGGGGAAACCCTAGATCCGGATCAAACGGATCGGACAATAACGATGTTCTACACTGTTTTCCGTCTTGAGGGCATTGTTTTTGGATCATGCTGGCTGGGAGGGCCAGGAGGTGGCGTTGCGAGAGATCTAACACGTCGACGACGGCGAGTCTCGATGGCGCGGCGCAACGGAGTCTTGGTGCTGGACGTGTGAAGATGGTAGCGCGCAGATCAGATATGTTGTCTAGCGTCGTGGCGACGCCGACGATGCCTGACAAGGTTAATACTTTGGTCCTTTCCTGAAGATGATGGGTTTGAGGAAGACGGTGGCGGCGACTTCTGTATCAGGTGCATCGATGCCGCTGAGAGTTGATGCACACGGTGGGTGTGTTGTTGGGAGACCCCAAGAGGAAGGTATGAAGTAGTGCAGCAGCAAGTTTCCCTCAGTTGTGAAACCAAGGTTATCGAACCAGTAGGAAATAATGAATTCCCCCGAGGTGTCAACGGCGCCAGAAAAATCTGCGACGTAAAGGCGCCAGAAAATGCTTCCTGGGACGTAGGTGACGTGGAACCTGCACACAACACAATCAAGATACTTTGCCCCAACTTAACGGTGAGGTTGTCAATCTCACCGGCTTGCTGTAACAAAGGATTAAACGTATGTGTGGAAGAAAGATGTTTGTTTGCAGAAAGTAACAGGTTTGCAGTTTGTGGTTTATCAGATTAAAGAGAAGGACCGGGGTACACAGTTCACTAGTGGTGTCTCTTCATAAATAATAATAACATTCATGCGGGTAAACAAATTACAGCTGGGCAATTGATAGAATAATGACGAGCAAACCAATGCATATACCAATGTTATGATGTCTAGTGTGAGATTCATTCGGGCATTACAACAATATACATAGACCGTTCCAACCGCATCTATGACTAATAATCCACCTTCCGGTTAGCGTCCGCACCCCTTTCAGTATTAAGTTGCATGCAACAGATTATCGCCTTAAGCACTGTGTGTAAAGTAAGTAAGTAACATCATCCTTAGACAAAGTACTACTGTTTTATCCCTAGTAGCAACAGTACATCTACAACCTTAGAGCTAGCTGTCACCACCCCAGATTTAATAGAGACATGAACCTACTATCGAGCATAAATACCCCCTCTTAGAGTCACAAGCATCTACTTGGCCGGAGCATACACAAATAACGGAGAGCATGCAAGATCATTAAATAGCACACACATGATATATTATGAAGCAATAACTTTAGTACTCAATATTCATCGGATCCCAGTTGTAACAGCCCATGTTTGTAATAAAAATAAAATGCACTCATGAGCATCATGTAAAATTCACGAAGAAATTTTCGCATATAAAATAAGGAGAAATGTACCCAAATTGCTAACATCTCTCCCTAGTTATAAAAGTGGTTAAAATCTTTCAATATTTCAAAAATAAAAATATGGGGAGTTTCTTAATTACAACAAGATCCTCCCTGAATTTTCTCTTAATTTTTGGACTACTTCTAAAGCCCTAAAACAATATAGAATGTGGCTGTTTAATTAAAGTTTGGGAATTTCCAAAAGGGCAGGGGGTTTCTGAAAACCTCCAAATTCTTTCGTTTTCTTCTTCCTCTTGCCAGAAGGCTGAGGTGCCTGCCGCCGTGGCCGACCCCGCCGAGGCCACCTCCCGCTCGCGCCTGTCTTCCGTGGATAAGCAACGAGGATGCCGTGCTCCTCTTCTCCTTCGCCACCTCTCTCTTCCCCTCGACCCTCTCATCTCTTCCTCTATTCTCCTCTGCTCCGCGCGTCCGGGAAACCGCCGCCGCCTTGCGCCTTCCCCGGACGAACAGACGCCGCCACGAGCACCGCCGCGTCCTCCTCCACCTCTCCGTCAAGCCACG
The DNA here is from genome assembly GCA_026929855.1 of Poa annua. Taxonomy (NCBI): domain Eukaryota; kingdom Viridiplantae; phylum Streptophyta; class Magnoliopsida; order Poales; family Poaceae; genus Poa; species Poa annua. The sequence continues at coordinate 94,237,327 of CM049437.1, forward strand.
CAAGCCGAGGTCGCCGGAATCGGGCGAATCGCGCCGTCTTCCCCGCCTCCGGCCGCCGGCCTCCCGAGCTTCCTCCGGCCATCCCCGACCTCCTCCTACACCAACGAGCGCACCAACGGCTTCGTGGTGAGCTTCTGGTCCTCGCGGACCCTTCCCCTTGCCTCCTCGCGCCCTGGTTCATCGGGCCGACGTGCACCGCCGGCCGCCGCCGCTCTTTTGGTCGCCGCCGGTAGCTCCGGCGACCATATGGTCGCGCGCGCCGCTTCCCCGGTTCCCCGCGACGCCGGCGAGCGGATCCTCTCGATCCCTGCCTCGCGCGCGTGCTCCCGCGCTCTCTGCCGAGCTGTGAGAAGCTTTGCTGACGTCATCGCGACGTCAGCCCTTTTCTTTTTTTTTTCTGTAAATAATTTAAAAATTCCAGGAAATGAATAAGAATTGTAAAATCCATATCTTTTAATTCATAAGTCAGAAAAATACAAATAATATATCAAAATTTGCAGAAAATTGAAACCTACACAACTAATGCATTTCCATGCATGTTTAAGAAACTTTGAACAATGCTCATTTAGGAGAACTAAATAAACCAATTTCGTCAATTATGGAATTTATATAAATGACATCTGTAACTATTCCAAATCCATTTAAAATGATCCTAGAGATGCATTTCAACATCATTAATTGGTCATGTCATACATATTGCTTGCAGTGTATCGACGTCGTATGCTGATTGCTCTTTTACTTTTCCGGTGTTTGGTTATTATCGATAGAACACGAGTCGGGAGTTGGTTCTGAATTCTCTGAAGATCAGTACCCCGCTATCAACGAACAAGGCAAGTGTACCCCAACTTTTGAGCATTTCTATCCTAGTTTTCCCCCAAGTATTTTGGTTCCACAGAATATAATATTGCATGCGATTCAACTGTCTTTTGTTATAGATAGAGTATCCTATTATGATGCATGACCAGTTAGTGAAACCTATATATCATGATCCACTGCTCCTAGCATGACTAGGTTTTGCTCGTGTTGCAGCTAGAGCCTGTTATATGTGTTATATGCTCAGCCACGCTTAGCTTTGCAAGTTAAATAAGATGTATGATGAATCAGAGTGAATAGCAAATCCAGCATGATAAGGTGATGTGATGAGATGAGGTGGTCAATTGAAGTGAGGTGGGATAGAATATGACTAAAAGGCGTGGATGAGAGGCCACAGTGGTATGGTGTGGTGTCTTGTCTCGTTCCCGCCGACCTAGGACCTTGAGTTTTCGTACCTTGATCCAAGACTGAGCGTGCAACCATACGTGGGTTGAGGACGCCTCATCGACCAACTAACTTGCGTATTCTATCTGTGGACTCTATAGTTCGGGCTTTACATAGGAACGTGGCCGCGGTCGAGGGGGTGGTAGCCCAGAACCTTGACTTCAGCGCACATTGTCCATAAATAGGCTTACGCAAGGTAAAGGTTGTAACCGTTCCCGCTCTGCCGGCTTTCCCAGGAAGAGAGCTAATCGTACGGGCAAGGAGCCGGGCGGTACATGTGGGTAAAGTTGTACACCCCTACAGGGTTTAATCTATTCGAATAGCCGTGTCCACGGTTATGGACGACTTGGAATTAATGGACGAGATCATAGAGAACATGAACTAAATAGAGATGTTGGTGATGTTCCGGAAGGTGGTACTTGGTGATTAGAGCTAGAGTTGTCTTTCTCTTATCTCATTTTAAAAGAACTATTATACGTGCTTCTCTTTCTCGATTTCGAAACAAAATTGGGTTTATGCAAAGAAACATGCATTCAAACTCTCTAAATAAGCAGATATATAATAGGTTAATTAAGTCTTGTTGAGTACATCCCGTACTCATTCTTGCTATATTTGGTTCAGGTGGAGTTCAGCACTCCGACGGTGGGTTCTACGATGACATCGACGAGTAGTTTGGGGTTCCCAGGTGGCAGCCTGGAACTTGTAGGTTATGTAACCCCGTTGCTTATTTTCTGGCCTCTTAGGCCTTTTGCAAGTCTTGTTGAATAGCAACATATTCGCTTCCCGTTGTATGATGTAATGTTGGGTCGGAAGACCTCTGTTTGTAAAGCTACCTCTTGTATATATACCTTAGTCTACTTCATGTCGTAGAGTCGGCTTTATACCGGTTGTCCGCTACCCATCCCGTGCATGATGCGTGTATGGATATAAAGTGCACGGTTGAAAGGTTATGGTTCTTGGGCTCTTTGTTATGCAGTTTTGGCTATGCCCGTGTTATGGCGCAGCCGAGGGGTTGTGTACCGATGATCCATTCCGAGCACGCCTGCCGATGAGCATCGGCCTGGGAGTGGTAACCCCAGGGACCCTTGGTTACGTAGCATGACCAGTGACACATAGCATTGCTGTATAATTCAGAGGTCGAGTCCGACAGCTTAACAAGACTCTGGGATTCTTTGTTATGCATTCTTGGTTATGATTAGCGTGGTAGTCTTCCGAGGGGTTTGTGTGACCGGTGTTCCCGGCACACCTGCAGTGCAATGCTGCCTGGGGTTGGTAACCCAGTAACTCTCGGCTATCATGTCTAAGAGCACATAACATTTATGTATAACTCTGGATTCCGGGGTCGCCACACCCAGCAAACACAACATGAAGTATTACATAACGGTGATCTTGATCATGATAGGCAGCTCACAAGATCTAAACATGATAGCACAAGAGGAGAAGACAACCATCTAGCTACTGCTATGGACCCGTAGTCCAAGGGTAGACTACTCACGCATCAGTCCGGAGGCGGTCATGGCGACGTAGAGGCCTCCGGTGACGATTCCCCCTCCCGACAGGGTGCCGGGGAGAAGTTCTGATCTCTCCCGAATTGGTGTTGACGACGGCGGCGGCTCGGGACCCGTGGAGGAAAATATGAACACCGTGTTAGGGTTTTTAGTCTGGGGGGTATTTGTAGGCGAAAGGGCGAAGTCGGTGGCGCCCCGAGGGGCCCACACCTGGTCCTCGCGCGGCCAGGGGTGCTGCCGCGCGAGCACGTGGTGGCGCCGCCTCGGTGGCCCACTTCGTCTTGTGTTCGGCTTTCTGGAACGTTCCCGATGAAAAACTGACTTCACAAAAGAAATCGTCCAATTCCGAGAATATTTCCTTAAGTACTTTTCTGAAACCAAAAACAGCAGAAAACAGGGAACTGGCACTGTGGCATCTTGTTAATAGGTTAGTCCCAGAAAATGCATAAAACTATATAAAATGCATATAAAACATGTAATAACTTGGTATAATATAGCATGGAACATAAGAAATTATAGATACGTTGGAGACGTATCAAGAGTCTGCTAGACTTGTTGTGCCCCTTTGTCGCTATCAGGCGGCTTGGTGTGGACTTTAGTTTTTTAATGATGTGTGTTGGTGTGTTGTCAGGTATTCGGCCCTATTCGTGGCCCCTCCCTTCATCCGTGTTGTAGGGTAGCGAGCTGTCGCTAGTTTTGGTGGTTATCTTCAGGTTGATCTTTAAATTCCTCTTGTAAGGTGTTGTTGAATAATTGCAGATGGCTGTGTGCATCACTCGATGCAGAGCCCGGGATCTGCACCCCCTTTTCTGAAAAAAATGGGTTCTACATAGTTGCAACTCAGAATTTTCCGGTTGCATATGAAATTTTCTCAGTTACACATGGTTTACACATGAGTGGCAACTCAAAATTTCCTAGTTACAAATGGGTTGCATATGAGTTACAACAAAAAAATTCTTAGTTCCACATGCATTACTCATGTATTGCATATGCAATTGGATGACATCATCTGATTGCAAATATACATAGAAAAAGACTACGGTGCGAAAAGCTTTGGAACAAGAATCTTGAGTCTCGCAAATCATCACTCAAGAAGGCCTCACGTTGAAACGTATTTCCCTGTTACCAAACTATGGGGGATGATGGATGGGAATCATGTTCATGATGCTGTCCCGGAACATCACATGGAAATTCAACAATGATGGGCGCTACTCCTCACCCTCAACCTACAAGATGCAATTTTTGGGACAAACATTTTCGACGATGCCCACTGTAGTGTGGAAGCCACGGGCACCTCCAAAGTGCAATCTATTTTTCACTTGGTTCATTCATCAAAACCGAATTTAGACGGTGGATAGACTGAGCGCCCATCTCATCTTCCAATGTCGTTTCACCACTCGCATTTGGGTCACTTGAAAAACATTGTTGGGGCTTCATGACACCCTTCCGAGAACTTTGCATGCCTTCCACACCATCAAGGATGGTGGACCAGAGTAATTCATAAATGAGAAATTAAAGAAAATACATGGCTTCGCTTGCCATGTTTGTTTATTGCGAGATTTGGTTGGAACGAAACGCACGTGTCTTCCAAAATTAAATATCTTGCACCGCCATGCTTATCATCAAAATTAAAAAAGGAGGTGTCGCTTTGGTGACTTGTCGGTGCAAAGGCTTTGAATGTTGTAATGTCCCGAGAGTAGTCTCATGTTTGTGGGCATGCCCCTGTGCATGGCCCGATTTGTAAAATTTCTAAAAATTCTCTGAAAATGGTGAAAAAATTGCCTTTTTTTTAAACAGATCCATTCTTTTGGCCCAGTCCCCAGCCCAAGCCTCGGACGGTCGGACCCTTCCTTCCACGCCAACCTAGCCAATGGGGCGTCCCTGCTGGCACCTTTGGCCCAACCACAGCACGCCACGTCACTCCTCTGACGCGCGCTCTACTTTCCCACCGTTGCGCCCAACAGCTATAACACGCCGCGCCTCCGTTCCTTCCCCGCGATTCCGCGAGACCCCAACGCCGGCGAACAGAACACCGGAGCGCACCATGGTATCCGCGCGGAAGGGCCGTGCCGCCGGCGGCGCAGGCGGAGTCCGCAGCCGACCCCGCGTCGACGGCGGCGGCAGCTTCGCCTCGCGCGTGGCCGTGCTCGCCTTCTGCGTCGCCGGGATCTGCTCGGCCTACATCACCCAGGGCGTCCTCCAGGAAACGCTGTAAGCGCGCGACCTTCCCTCGCTCCTGTTCCATGCCAATGGTGTTCACAGCACAGCGGAGAGGAACCGGGCTCACTGCTTCACCGCTGCGGTGCTCTCTCCTTTTTCTCAGATCGACGAAGCGATTCGGGCCGGAGGCGCGGCGGTTCGACCACCTCGCGTTCCTCAACTTCGCGCAGAACGTCGTCTGCTTCGTCTGGTCCTTCATAAGTGAGTGCCCTCGTCCTCGCGGTGCTGCATTTCACATCTCTATACGGTGATTGCGTGTGGAGGGAGGGTTTCGTGACTTTGGTCGAATTCCTTCCTGCAGTGATTAAGCTGTGGTCGAGTGGCAGCAGCACTGCCGGGCGGGCGCCGCTTTCGAGGTACTGGGGGGTCAGCATCACTAACACCATCGGCCCTACCATGGGGATCGAGGCGCTCAAGTTCATCAGCTACCCGGCACAGGTTCGGATACAGCTTCGTTTGCCGCCTTGGCTTTTTTCCTTGTTCTAGATTTGTGCGGATGGGTTATCTGCAATTAGGTGATGATCGGGTCTATCGGTAATGTAGTAAGCTGTATTTATGGAGTAGAATTTTGTAGTATACTTAACTACGCTAATTGGTAAGGAATTGTCGAATTGGTGATAGAGTTCTTTAGGAAGCAGTATGGTCTTGCACAATTTATGCTAGAATACTGGATGGTGTTTTTGAATTTGATGTGGTGAAATGCTAGTTCATGATTTGCGAATTTTCTTTCGATATTGCCATACATTGGGAGCTCTTGATAAATTTTGATCAATATTGATGCACACATGAGTTAATTATGGTGATCCATGATCTTGAGTATGTTGATACGTTCCAACGTATGCTAAATCCTATACAGGAAGAGTAAATTGATTTGTGTCCCAGCTATTAGAAAAGTGTAACCCGTCCTGCTTCATACCTTGACCTTGTTCGGAACTAGAATTTCATGACTCGATTAAATAGCATGGATTTACTTCAAATGGATGAAATATTGCTGATCTGTTTATATAATGATGCCCAAAACTAATGAAATCAGAGACCATTAATTATTTTCTGTCGTGTTTACAGGTCTTGGCAAAATCTTCGAAGATGATTCCAGGTGAATTTGCATTTATTAATGCATACCATGCAGTTCATATTTACATTTTTTCCCATATGGATGCTGCATATAATGGCTGTCAGTTTGTGATTGCTACGGCAGTTCGCCCCATCATTGTAATGAGCCAAGAAAAGTATATTTTTTACGAATTTGCAAAAGCTTTGCATGTCAATATTGTACTCCCAGTCGTAAAAGGGTCCTTGTGTTATGTAGGGGCTTAAAACAAACAAATAGGATCTTAAGGTTATTACGGATCAATGTCTGCCAGTCGAATCTGGAGCAAATTGATACATGAGCTACTATTGCTATGCCTCCTAAGTCCTAACTCAGTATATGCAGCTACCAAAATGAACTAGTTTTTTCATTAGTTAACGCAATTGTCCCGAAATGATTAACGGTAGACTAATAATTGAACCTCTGTACACTAGTGAAACTTTTCAAACTTTGATTCCATCTTTTTCTATCAAACACATGTCGAAAGCGTGTCATTTTGTATTACGGCGACCATTTTGATACCATTTTGTCACCATATAGCTATCAGTACTTCCTGTGCAACTGAATAGCCCTTACATGAATTGTTTACATTTCCAATGTCAAGCCATGTATGGTTGATGCCTTACAGATGATAAAAACTGTGTAACTGAGCACTCTGGGTTAAGTGCTTTGATTTGAGTTACAATAACCTTTCATGCTTCTTAGCCTGGACATCGTTGTACTGGACTTTCTAACTTTTGATTCATTATTTACAGTTATGTTGATGGGAACTCTACTGTATGGTGTTAAGTATACACTTCCAGAGTACTTTTGCACCTTTCTTGTTGCTGGGGGTGTGTCATCCTTTGCATTGCTGAAGGTAAAGAGTTCTTCATTTTCATATTCTGATCAACAACCAGCAGAGCTTTGCATGCCTCTGATGATGACCGTGAACCTTAGACCATTAAAAGCTTGCACTGATCTTTAGTGCTAAAGCTAGAAGAATTAAGTTTATATCATGTTGCATAAGGTTTTCTATTCTCATCACTAGGACTCTGCTTACCTAGCTTTTACATCTACCTGGGTTAGAATGTTGCATCAAAGTAATACTCCCTGTTTCATAATACAAGATGTTTTAGGTATTCCAATACGTACAACATGTGGATGTATATAGACGTATTTTAGTGTGTAGATTCAATCATTTTGCTCTGTATGCAGTCCATAATGAAATAGCTACAACATCTTATATATTCAACAGAGGGAGTAGTACTTAGAAGTCACTTCTGAAGTTTTTGTTTCTTTACTAAACAGACAAGCTCAAAGACTATCAAGAAGCTCGCTAATCCTAATGCTCCTCTTGGCTATGCATTGTGCTTCCTCAACTTAGCTTTTGATGGTTACACTAACTCGACCCAAGATTTAATAAAGTCCAGGTAAACATATCTGCCAATTCTGCATCAAAGCTAAACTGTGATATTTGTTCTAAATGGAAAGTAATCTCATGTTATTGTAGATACCCCAAGACCAACCCTTGGGATATAATGCTTGGCATGAACCTCTGGGGAACCATATACAATACTGTAATTATGTTTGCGGCGCCATTACTGTTCAGTAATTGGCCATACGCAAACGGTTTCGAGGCCGTGAAATTTTGCCAGGAGAACCCAGAGGTGGCCTGGGACATTCTCATGTTCTGCCTATGCGGTGCTGTGGGCCAGAATTTCATCTTCCTTACCATCAGCCGGTTCGGCTCTCTAACTAACACTACCATCACTACCACCCGAAAGTTCATGAGCATTGTCATCTCGTCCGTTATCAGTGGCAACCCACTGTCCTTGGAGCAATGGGGAAGTGTTGTGATGGTCTTCTCTGGTCTCTCTCTCCAAATATTTCTCAAATGGAAGAGAAAGAAGGGCAGAGACCATAAGGAATGAAACTCAATTTTTAAGCTCTTCTGATTTTTGTGTGTATTGCACACATTTTTTGTCGAGATATCCAGGAAACCATTATTGTAGCCCGTTGAAACTGTAGGAAAAAACTTATATTACAATGAGTTCTACACATATTAGCCAGTGCACAACAAGTGAAAATTATATATCTATGGTTTAAATTGGTTATTTTACTACTGAATATTTTCATAATTTTGTATGTTGTGCCCTGGGACTTCGTCGGTGATGTGCGTACACTATACACAACAAGACTGAGCGAGTTTACAAAGCAGTTATCTTGTAAGTGAGGAACTAATTCATGTGCGCCATGTGTTGCAGTATTTTCTGGCAACACAAATAACGGATCGGACGTAGTAGTTCCCCAACTTAGGAAGCAATAATTTAAAGCGGACCAAACCAGAGGCATCAAAGCAAGCACGAGTGTGACGTTAGCACCACCAATACATAATAGCACCTCCTATATGGCCATATGGCATCCCTTCTCTCTCTGAAAAAAATACAAAAATATCTCTCAGCCATTGATGATGCAGCTCGAGCTAGGAGTGAATTCTAATTAACCGTCGATGTGGTGCCACTTGCCATTTTCCAGATACATGTACTCACTCCGTTCCAAATTAATTGACTTCTATTTACCCACATGACATACACATATGTGGACAAATAGAAGTCAATTAATTTAGAACGGATGGAGTAATAGATTATCTGTTGTTATCGTTAAATCAACTTGCACAGAAGAGCTAAAGTTAACTCATAATCATCAGATTCACTCCTTCTCACTATTGGATGAGATTCATTGGAACGTTGTCCTCATAATACTAGGCGAATGTTGTTTCTTCATTGCCGCGGTCAGATATATCTACTGATGTGTGTCTTAACTGATGCATTCCTCGCTTCTGAGATTCATAGCATTGTCTTAACAAAATAAGTCACAGGATTCACGACTCATAAGGTGAAAATTACCACACATCATTTGCACCTGGTCCGAATGGATAGGAGAAATAGTGTTTCGGATGAAGTATTGATATCACCTCAGCGAAGTACGTCACCAGTGTCCATTCAGACTCACACTTCTTTATCTTCACTGTGAAGTTGAAGTGGTGAAATATCTTGAAATAACCACATTAAACACTGATGGAGAAGCTTCAAATTCATATTCAATGCCCTAATACAAAAGAATAGTTAGTAATGTTTTTCTATAACTAAACTACTTATAAAAGAGCAAACTTACAAAAGAGCCAACATGTGCTTTGACTCGTGGGTCTCGATGCTTCTGTTATGAAAATGTTTTTTTAATCTATTTCAAAATGTTAAAAAATGCAAGAAAAGATTCCGTGTGTATATCAAACATTCTATGTTCGCCAAAAGATCATAAGAAAAAGTTTTTTTATGGGCTTTACAATAAAGACCAAAAAAGTCTCAGACAAAGTCATTTTGTACCCACCAGGATTTGTCCTTTTTACATAGCCCACAAAAAACAACATTTTTCCGTGAAGTTTCACGTATGAACATAAATATCTAGATGTACACCCGAAATTTTTGTTTTGAAATATGGTTTTAGGTAGTGGGTTCATATGGTCCTACTATCCAATATGAAATTTCAACTATTTACAATCTGATCAATTGCCCATATCGTTCTTTGACAACTCAACACACTTTTCAATTTTCATGATATAGGGATTGCCACCAAAAGCGATTTATGTTCATGCTCATGTCCGTCCCCACGACCCATCCTGCTTACCATCGCCTAGGCAAGCTCGCCGTCCCCGACACGCGGCGTCCCCGGCTCCGCTTCTCCTCCTCATCGATGGCTGACGAAGCAAGCTCGGATGCCTCGGCCTCCTACTACTCGACGTGGTATGGGCACCAACCTTCACGCCAGCAAAGCTTACCGCCTCTGAATCCTCTAACCAAAAAGAGTTAAATTGAAGATTTCCTCCTAACCCAAAATTTTCTTGAACGGAGGAAACATCTTTGTTGCGTCCTTGTCGTCTACCTCCTCAAAGTGCTGGAGGTGATAGTATCATCTCACCAAGTGATTTCGACGTTTTCCAAGTGAAGAAGATGAAGTTTGGACCCGATTGCAGTTTTACCTTTTTCTTTAGGATTCTCCTTGCAAAGTCTAGGGACTTGTTTTTCATTTCATTTTTTTTCTATGTCCTATTTTGGGATGTTTAGTGATTGTGGACCTCTAATAAACAATCAACAGTCTTCTTGGACCCATCCCTTGTTAAAAAAAACAAGATGGAGCTAGTTCACTAACCAAATATCTTGAATATGAGGAAATATTTCAGGTCTCAATATAGCAATTCCATTATTAGCCAAATATCTTTCAAATGTGCACCAGTAATTGTTCATGTGTGTCTTTGTGTAAGATGCCTAATTCATCAGTTCCAAGTATACATACAAACTTAAAGTTCCTTAACTAGGTAAGCAATAATTTAACGCAGAACGAACCAAAGGCATCAAAGCAAGCACCAATGTGAAATTAGCATCAGCTTTACATAATAGCACATCTCATGTCCCAACCAATCTATCTAAAAATCTGCCAGACATGGATGATGAATCTGGAGATAGGGGTGAATTCCAATCAACGGTTGCAAATACATTTAAAGGCTTATACATTGTCATAGTCAAATCAACTAGTCAACTCATGTCATAATCAGATTCACTTCCTCCACTCCCTCCAACTGATGACTGGGATCCATCGGAATCACCGTTCTCAAAATAATAAGGAAATATTGTATTTGTATCTTCATTACCGCACTCGAATATATCTGCTAATGGGTGTCTTAATTTATGCATTCCTTGGTTCTGACATGCATAGCATTGTCCTAACAAAATAAATCACAGAAATATAAGACATGTGAAAAACGAATTTGTTTACAGAAATATGGTATGCGGCATATCAATGTCGTCGAAATGCTAAATTTAATTGACGTTTTTTTTTATTTGATGATTAAAGATGCATGGGTGACATGGACAATTGTATGAATAAAACGTAGATGAGGTTAATAGGTTGCATGCAAGAGAATGCCATAATTAATGCATGTTAGTGGGGTGGCATGGACAATTGGTTGGCTAAAATAGTGCGTGTTGTAGATAACTTGTATGCTAAAATTACTTGTAGTGGGGTTTTGCTTTATGAAAAGTATAGATTATAATCTCTTTAGAACACTTAGCTCACGACTCACTAGCTGAAAAAATTCACATACCATTTTCATCTGGGTCAAGTGGATAGCAGAAATAATGTTTTGTCTGAAGTATTGATAGCACCTCAGCGAAGTACGTCATCATTGTCCAATCAGAGCCACACTTCTTTATCTTGACAGTGAAGTTGAAGTGGTGAAATATCTTGAAATAATGTTCCACATTAAAGCACTGATGGAGAAGCTCTGCAAATTCATATTCAATGTCCTGATATGAAAATTTGTTAGTGATGTGTTTCCTCATTCCCAACAATATTAAAGATTCAGACCAGGCATGGAGAACCTTAAGATCATCTTCACTCTCAATATATCTTCTGAAAGCCACCATCACCTCCTCGCTCATCCATTCCTTCGCATAACGAGAAATTTCTTTCTTAGAAGCATGAGTACATTGTCTTTGTGCTTGGAGTGATTTAGCTTGTCTTTCAGCAAATTCTCTTTCAGCTTGTAGTTGATCTGTACCTAGAAACATGGGTGGCCAATATTTTCTTGGTATCTCACGGTATAAGAAGCATCAAACTATCGTTAGCAAAACATGGTGATAACATAATCCAGACATGCAAACAAATATTCATACAAGCTGGGTTTTTTCCCCTCCTAGCATACAATATACATAGATACAGGAGAAACTAAGGTGTGGTGAACTGATTCCCAGTATAGTTAAACTTGTATGAATAGCTGCCATAAACCTTGGCCTTTGCCTTGAACCTCGTCCCCTCGCGCTCCCTCACCTAACCCTAGCCCAGCCGCAGCCGCCGCCGCCGGCGTCCGGCAGCAACCGCATCTCCCTCCTCCCTCCCTCACCCTCCCCTCTCCTCCCTCGCGTGGCCGCGCCGCCCCCGCGGCGGCCGGCCGCGGCCTCATCTCCCTCTCTCTCGGCGCGTTCTCTCGCGCCTCCACGGTCGCCGCCGTCGGCAGTGGCCACCGGGCGCGCCCCGGTCGGCGGCGGCGGCGGCGGCGTGTCTTCCCCCGCGTCGGACTTGGAGGAGGCGGGGCTCCTCCTTCGGGCGGCGGTGCGTATAGGGCGGCGGTGGTCCGGCTCCGGCCGGGTGGCGGCGAGCGTCGGCGCGCTCGTGGTGCGTGCGGTGCACTGCGCCATGGGACGGTGGATCTCTGCAGGGCGGCGGTGGATCTGCCTCGGCCCAGATCTGGGCCCCATCTGGGTTGTGACGGGCCGAACTGCCCTGTGAGGATCCGTTCTGCAAATCGAGGTGGTTGAGCTCGGGATGGGGTACAGCAGCGACGGCGGCAGCCCTGGTTGCAGCGCGACTGCGGGCTCTGCTGAACCCGATTGGAACTTGCAGGTTGCTGGATCTAATTGGGACCGGTGGGGCTGCGGTTGCGTCCGGTCGACTACCGTTTTGACGGTGGAGGTAGTTCCCTCCCGCGCAGCCGTGGTGCCGCTGACTCCGAGTCGAGCTTCTTCTCTCCTCCATTTTGTAGACCTCGTGGTAGTCGCTTCGAGGAGACGGCGGCGGTGACTTCGTGACTGTGGTGGCGCAAGCTGGTGGGCGGCGAGTCTGGGTTGGCAAGGCTTCGGCTTTGCGGGGCTCCTACACAACGTATCGCTCGAGTTGTGGATATGGTTTTCGGGAGAAATCCTTGTCAGCATGTCTGACACCGGCGCGGTGCCACCCTCGGTGACATCATTCCTTCTTGAAGGGCGTCGTGGCTACCCTCCATCCACTGCCCTCGGTATGCCAGGGGAAACCCTAGGACCAGCTATGGTCCGGGCAGCAGCAATTGCTTCCCTTCTTGAAGGTGCTGCTTGGTACTCAACGATCCGGTGATAGGAGCGTGGCGGTAATTCTCCGGAGGGCGCAACGGTTACGGGTCACCTTAGTTTAGTCTTCTTGCCTATGTTTCCATTGCTTTTGTTTTGGGCTTGTGGTGTTTGCTGTTGCCCCAGCTTGTGTGGTGTGTGTTGTATCTTGGGCGTTGTGCTGTCTGGCCAGCAGCGGTCTCAAACGGTGGTTGCTTTATTTATAAAGCGGGGCGAAAGCCTGTTTCGAGAGAAACTTGTATGAATAAACAAAACACACATTCCATTTACTATATATTCTTGGACCTATTAGATATAGGAGAAATTCCATTTACTGTTCATACATATTAGATATTAGATACAGAAGTACCTGTAATGAAGCTTGCTTTATTCGCTAACACCCTTGATTATAGCGACCGGGGTATGATACTAAAACCAGGTTTTAGAAATATAGATGACATGAAGTTCACTATGTGTGGCAAATGTGATAAACTGCATTATGACCAGGAAATGAATATATTGCCCCACTTTATCAAGCTACTATGTTGACATACATAAACGTAACTGTTTTATGAAAATCAGCATACATCATCTATTTTTTTTTCGAACCTCGGCAATGTCTTTGATTGATAAAGTCGAAAAGAGTTGGACAATTTATAAGGAAAACCGGCCAAAAACCATACAACACAACGCACCACGCTGGCCCCAAAGCCACGCCCCAAAAAACGAGTCGACGACTACGTCACCCTAGCAACCATAGCCGACACAAAACACGGCGGAGGCAAAGCCTCAACGCAAGGAGATACCCGGAGCCGCTGCTCCGACATCCACACCGGCCCCAAGGCCACGCCCCAGAGCAAGTCGACGACCATGTCACCCTAGCAACCATAGCCGACACAAAACACGGCGGAGGCGACCTCAACGCATGACAAAATCCGGAGCCGCCGCTCCGACATCCACGCAGGCCCCAAAGCCGCGCACCACCTAGCCGAAGACGAAGAAATCGCCGCCGCCAACCACCAGCACCCCACATACCCCTCGGGCCGGTGGAACATCCAAGACGAGGCCCCAAGAGGCAAACGACGCAAGAGCGCCGCCCCCGCCCGATCCCTTGCGAGATCTAGGGTTTCCCCTGGAGAACCCGGACGAAGCAGCGAGAGCACCGCCACGACGACGCCTTCAAGAAGGACACGACGCCCGAGGGCGTCGCCGTCGTCGGCCCAGGCCGACAGCCAGGGCAAGGCCTTCGCCTGCCGATGTGTCGCACACCCCGCAACCGCCCTCAAGGACCGGCCAGACCACCATCTCGATCCCGCACACAGACCATCGGCCCCACGCGCCCGACGATCTGAGGCCACGAATGGAGCTAGGCGCCGGGGCCCAGGTCCACCTCCCGCAAAGCCTCCTCCTGGCTCGGCGTGATACGAAGACCACCATCCGGGGCCGCCGCCCCGGCATCCGGGCGTCACCTCCACTGACGGACACCCTCCACGGCCGAACTGACGAACACGACGAAATGTCCTCAGCGAAGTCGGTCGAACTGGGCAGCGAGGTCCACCATCCAACACGCCACAACGCCTAGGCTCCCCGTCGCTGCGACGAAGCCGCCGTACGGATCATCACCACTGCGCTAGACCGAGCAGCCGCCACCGCGCCCGGTCCGGACACCACCACCGCCACAGATCTCCACCACCACCACATCCATGGACTCGGCAACCGCAACAGAGCTAGGCGAGCTCCATGGCAGCCAGGCCCACTGGCCGACCTCCCCAGGCGCAGGTGGAGGAGGACGCAGCCCGCGCCGCCACGACCCTCCAACCGTCGCCGCCCGCGGCAGCCACCACCTTCGCCGGCGCTGGCACGCGCCAGCCCAGCCACTGCCCCAGAGCGCAGCAGCCACCGCCACCACCGACGCGCCCCAGCCTCCGCCTCCGCCGCTCGAAGCTCCAGCCCGGGCCCGACGGGCCCAGATCAGGCCCGCCAAGCCCATCGGGCACGCCGCAACGTGGCCGCGACACCGCAGCCGCCCAGCGCCGCCGCCCGCAGCCAGAGCTCCGCCACCTCCTCCGAGCGAGCCCGCCGGCTCGCCGTCCTCCGCCCCGACCGCCGTCGCCCCCACGGGCCGGTCTTCCTCCAGCCGAGAGCCAGGGCCGCCCCGCCCGCCACCGTTTTTGGCAGCAGGAGGGGTGCCGCCACCGCCGCTGGCGAGGCCGGCGACGGCAGCGGCAGGGGGCGCCGATGGAAGGGGCTGGCGGCGCCGGATTTTTTGCCCCTGGCGTCGCCTGGGGGGAGGCGACACGAGGGGAAGTGTTTTGCTCAGCATACATCATCTAACTCATGCTTGGGGAGTGCTTACCTTGGTTTTTTTTCCTCGAGCGCCTCAAACCGAGGTGTGTGGGCAGTGTCATCATTCAACATTAGGGCCTCAAACTCAGAGAGGTCCATACTTGTGCCCCCAAGCTCAGTGTTGCTTACCTCACCGGCATGCTCCTCACCCTTGCTGAAGCAAGTACGGAATGTGTGTTAATGACTATTATCATTATTGTTACTATTTTTATTATATGATGATGATACAAAAAATGCAACTAGGATTATGAAAACAGTATCAACATCTATATATTGAATAAATACATTATGAAACTGTATTTTATTGTGGATCTATTGATATTGATTCAGCATTGTAATTGTTCACATTTTCCCTATAAACTATCACAAACATAGAAAAAGATGACTTTTGACTAAATTTATACACCTTATATTTGGAGGGGGGGGGGGGGGGGGGGTATAAAGAAGGACATACCCGAGGACTGATTCAAGTGTGTAGGAAGTGCCCTCCTTCATCATCAGCGCCCAAAATTCAGTCAAGTCCAACCTCGTACGCCTAAGCTCAGTGTTGCTCACCTCGCCGGCGTGCTCCTCAACTCTAGTGAAAACATATGTACGAGAATGTGTTAATGACTTATTACTATTATGTTGATGAGAGTGGAAATACAACTAGGATTAAAAATAGTATCAACATATATTGAACAAATATATTATGAATATATATTTTTATGGTGGATCTGTTATTATTGATTTGGCATTGTAGGTGTTCATATTTTTTCTATAAACTTTCAAAAACATAGAAAGGGTTGACCTTTGACTAAACTCTTATATTTTGGAACCGGGGAGTATTAAAGGACCTACCTATCGGCTGACTCAGACACATCCGTACTTGTACCTCCAAGTTCACTGTGGCTGACCTCGCTGGCATGCTTCTCAGTCCTAATGAAACAAGTAGATAATTGTGTCAGCGGCTATTATGACAAAGATAACGGAAATATAGCTAAGATTCGTTTGTATTTTCTAATTCTTAGGTAGGTAGTGCCGTCAATTAGTGAACTCATGGTGCTTTCTTATAGAGAGCTGCTAGGCGTTCGACGTTCTCCGTCCGACAGACTGCTTGTCCGTTCCTTTGCATCACGTTTTCAACCACCAGCGTCAGATTCCAGTGTCGTACAGATTTCGGACACAAAACGTCCGATGCAAAGCAAATTTGTTTCTTATATGGATATGACCACATGGGGTAATATTCAAAAGCGGAAGAAGAATCCGACCAAGAGGGTACTATTGCCCCCGTGGCATCTTGATTCAGGGGGTGTTTGTTTTAGCTTTTAGCTGCTTCCCACGGAAATAAGCTGCTCATTCGAACCAAACGGGTGGGCTTTGTCGCTGGCTTTGCTAAAAGCCGGCGTTGCAATTGCACTGCGCGAGCTTCCCGCAGCTTCCTGACTTACAAACAAATCGGTATGCTGGTTTGCCACTGCCGTTCTCCGTATTTACGCAGAATTGCCACTCGCTGCCTCTTTCTATCCTTTCCACGCACTAGGAGCCGAACGAGTGACACACATACTATCAGGTTGCTTGCTATGCTGCTTCGCTTGTGCATCGGTGCATTACTTTTTTTTTTATTCCGTCGGTGCATTACTGATGATTGAAAATAAGTTGTATGTATTGTTCATTTTATTTTTCTTTGTTGGCACTGATGTCTCCAAGTAAAATTTATACTTACCATTATAGTCCTAGACAATAAAAATAGTTAGGATTGTACACTTTAATCAGTAAATATATATGCTTGGAAATCTGAGGCTATTTCAGACAAATCCTCAATACACAGCAAGACAGCCAGCCAAGTCGCCAAACAGTGACGCTCAGAAAAGCAGCTTTCCCTACACAGCAGCCTTTTGTACACAGCAGCACAGCCAGCCAGCAACAGCCCAAACAAACACCCCCTTAGAAGAAACAACCCACTCACACACCAACGGTGGAGCACAAGGCAATATAGGTTGCAGCGCCAGCCGGTTGGGCACCATTAGCCAAAAGGTTGACGCCTAGTTCATAGATAAACTACAACGATAGTATAATAAAGCTTAACCATGATGATGTACACTTATTTATCCATGTTTAGAGCTTACACCTAGATCACAAAACATAAAACTGAAATAGTCAGTCGGAATATGTTCCAACCTTTTTGCAAATAATGACTAATAATTACATCACTTGCGACAATATTGCATGCGCTGCCTGTTAGATAAATTACCAAGAAATAAATTAACAATATTTATTTGATTAAAAATAAGAAAAATTGAAAGATGTACACACCTTACGGTTGATTCAAGTGTTTGAGGTGCGTCTTTTAGCATTAGAGCTTCAAACTTAAAAGAATCCTTACTTGTACCCCCAAGCTCAGTGCTGCTCACCTCGCCGTCATGCTCCTTGACCCTAATCAAAACAAGTATGACAGTAGTGATGATGATGATGATACAACTAGGATTAATTTGTCCATATTTCCTATTTTCGTTCATTTGTTCCCATACGGCTCCGAGAAAGGGACCAGGTGCAATGAATAGGGAATACACTGTGATCTTGACTAGTGGATCACTCTTATTATCATAGCTAATCTTCTACTATATGAGAAGGGCGGTGCAATGAATGGGGAATACACCCCTTAGCCTGCTTAGCCCACATCTTATCTACCGGGATCTCTATCAAATGACTGTGATTTTCTCTAGTGGATCATATATCCACGTGTCGTAATGATCAAAATAACAAGTGAAGAATAAAAGTAAAGGCACTTACATTTTCCCCGTCTGTATTGAAAATACACAGCTCTCCTCTATTGGGAACGCGGGGTGCGAATCCAGTTGACCTACAGATTAAGGTTGGAGGATCCATTGTTCAGTGCAAACGTTGCATTGACATCTTGTAGTTATCAGAATGACAATGTAGTCTGCATGTAATATTTTACTCGTGTTCAAGCTTTTTTTGCGTCTGCCCAACCTTAACCGATTGTGAGTAAACTACAGCCATATGGCAGCAAGATAATCAGTTGCCAAACTGTTTCGCACGCCAACAACAGTTTTTTCTAACAGATCCATGTCTGCAATGTCTACAATGGGCACGCACGAAGGCCCAAGGAGCCGTATGATCAGTGCTTCTCCAGTGAACACATATGCAATTAAAATTCAGGCTTGGGTCTTGCAGTTGATTGAGTGAGTACGCAAACAAAAAACAGCTGCCGTTGCTTTTGTAGTTCTTTCGATGTTTTTTTCAACCGTAGCAACCAACCGCGCGGTCGCAGAGGGAGATTACGTACAGGAGAGGAGGAGGAGGAGGAGGAGGAGGAGGAGAAGGGGGGAAATCTCACGGGAAGAAGACGGTGGAGAGCCGGCGGCCGGGACGACGGACAAGGTAGATGCTGGCACTGGCGGAGCTACCTTGTGGCCAAACTGGGCCACGGCCCGCCCATGATTCTGCCAAAAAATACAATACCAATGCATAGCACAGCTGCTAAATCCCAGTTCACTGATATTACAGACAATTGCCCAAGCCTAGTCCAGTAATAGTGCATCCAGTAACGAGATGAACAGCACTGTCCCTTCGGCCATTCCTCTCTATACTCTTTCTTCTGCTCCACAGGTCGAGCTGCTACGTGAAAATTCAAGGTAAAATAGCACAGGGATTTGGGGAAGGAGTTCGGTAGCAGCCGCCAGTCGCCATGTCGTATATCCATGTGTAAAAGCACAGCTAAAGGTCCAGCAGCCAGCCAGTGTCGGTGACATTGCAGCAGCGACCCAACGAAGTACTCCCTCCGTTCCAAATTAATTGACTTCTATTTGCCCACATGACATATACATATGTGGGCAAATAGAAGTCAATTAATTTGGAACGGAGGGAGTAGCCGAGAAGCTTCTCCAATTTCCCTTCAATTACAACAAGATAAAACAGTCGCAGATTTATCTTTTTCCCTAATTCCTAGCTAGCGCTCGGATAGTCTGGAAAAAAAAATCTATTGTAGGTCTGAATTATCCTATAACAACAGCAATACACTAGCTAAGAATTGAATTTTTGTGTGCTCTTTTAAAGTTGGCCCGCCCAGTTATTTGTTTGAAGCTCCGCCACTGGATGCTGGGGAGCTCCGGTTCCTCCTTGATCGTACCGGTCTGGTTCGAGGTGGCGCCCGGCGGGCACGGAGTCGCGATCGGATACGAGGAGAGCGCAAGATTGAGGCTGAGAAACACAAAACGCACACTCGAGGAGTTTTGCTTTCCCGGCCTTCTTGATCCGATTACTTATGTTTATATTTTCCGCTAAAAAAAATTAAGTTTATATTTTTGCTAATACATGCTACTGTTTTTAAACCCATTAATAATTTCTGAAATATGCAAATGGAAGCTTAACAAAATGTTACTTACCCAAATTGGAACACTATCTGCTTGATGGTTTGTCATACTCGGACAGTGACTGTCGCAACCCTTTTACCATTTTATTTTAAATTAATTTTTGGATGAAACGACCATACTAAATCAAAATAACCCAAACTTGGTATCTATTAATTAATAAGAAAAAAATTGTTCCACACACATATTATCGCTTAATAGAAACTTCATGCTTGAAATGAGGATCATCAACTATACTTATTTTGCACTCGCATAGCTAATATTCTAGTCCATCGTTGCTCCCTTTGTACCCTTTGTAATGTAACCAAATAAATGTTTCACCAAGAAAGTCTTTGATGTTGGTTATTCGGTGGGATCAACGTGGCCCTCGTATATGTTTCTCTTGTATAACATCAACCTTTTCACATGCTCTCGTATCGACATGTCAACACGTACATGCGCCCTAACACTTAAGTCATAATAAGCCAAATAACATGATCGATAAAACAAAAAAACAAAATTAGATATTATTATATATATTTGATTATTTTTATCTTGTAGAAAAAACCGAAAGAATGTTGGGTCTATCATAAATGTTAGAGTAGTGCTATCCATGCTATTGAGCGATCCTAAAAAATTGTTCGAAATTAAATATATGTGCATTTAATATATAGATATATAAATACAAAATAAGTCTTACTTGATGCATGATCAATTTCAATATTTAATCCGATAAGAACGGAATTATTCGGTTGGGCTAGTAGTACTTCATTGTTGTAGAAGCGAGCGCATTCTCCAAAAAGACAAAGAAACATGATGTTGTGGCTGCTATCTACTATAGCCACTTCTCTCAAGTCGGCCAAAAAAATCAATTTCAAAGGGGCCGATACATCATGACACTGGCCACACCTAATATTTTTTTAGAATTAATTGGCTTTTATGATAATCTATGGATGAATGCAAATCTAATCACAAAAATATGTAATTGTTAGGGATCCATTTGGGAGAGCAAAAACATCCGTCGGAGTTGTAGAATGACGGATGTTTTTGCACTTCCAAACGGATCCCTAACATGTAAATAATTTTTGTGAATAGATCTGCATTTCTCCATAGATTATCATAAAAGCTTAATAATCTTAAAAATAATTCTTTAGGCGTGGACAACGTCATCATGTCCTGGCTTGTTAGAAATTAAGTTTTGTCCCTCTAATGACGTGAGAGAAGTGGTTGTAGTAGATAGCAGCAAAAACATCATATTTCTTCGACTTTTTGAAGAACGCACCCATTCCTACGGCAATGAACTACTACTAGCCAACCATCATAAATATGAAAGTTGATCATACATCAAGTAAAACTTATTTTGTATTTAGGCATCTACATATTAAATGCACATATATTTGATTTCTAGCATTTATGATAGACCCAACAACCACTAGGTATTATTTTTTTACAAGGTAAATGATCAAAAAAATCTGACATGTTTTTTGTTATATTGCTCATGTTGTTTTGCTTAATATTAATTATAGATGTCAGGGTGCATGTACGTGTTGACATGTCGATACGAGACCATCTAAAAAGGGTGGAGTTATACTGGAGAGACATATACGAGGGCCACGTCGATCCCACCGAAGAACCCTCATCGAAGACTTTCTTGGTTAAGCATTTATTTGGCCACATGACTAAGGGTACAAAGAGAGGAATGGTGGCCTAGAATATTAGCTACGGGAGTCCAAAATAATACTCCAATAATTACAAAGTAGATTGGCCGATCTCCATTTATAGCAATGAAGTCTTTATTAAACGATCACATGTGTGTGGAACAATGTTTTTTCTCTGGTTTTTATTTTCTTATTAATTATAATAGATATCAAGTTTGTGCGATTTTGATTAATTAATATTGTCGTTTAAATGAATTTTTCGTTTAAAATAAAGAATGGTAAAAGGGTTATTGCCACGGTCGGTGTCCGAGTACGACACAAACACACACTAATCAAAACGACCCAAACCCTCCTATCACGATGCCGTTGTTGCCTGCTATCATGCCGCCGGTACAATCGTGCCAACCGTCACGTGACCCCATAGACGTCGGCGCCAACGCGCCGATCGCCTCGATCCCCTGCCGTCACGCTGCCACCAAGCCACAACGACCCACACATGCCATCGCCAAGACCGCCGAGTCAGCGCTCGACAAACATACCACACCGACGTCCCCCGCCAGCTCAGTGACGCACACATCCTCGACTCCCTCCTCCTACCAGACGCGACTACTCGAAGCTAGACCTGCCCCTTTCCCTGCCTAAACGTTTGCTCATGATGCCAATTCTACATCCAAAAGGTGGAGAACAGTAACTGTGTATGTAGTGTTTCAGTAAAACGGTGTAGCATCCTAACATATATCGAGTCAGATTGGGGTGCATGTATTGGAGTATGAAGTATAGTGTTTCCTCACCGCTTCAGAAGTTCTTTTCTGAATTTCCAGTTTTTTTGTGTAAGATGCAACATTTGACTTCAAAATCAACGTACCTTTTCTGAATTTTAAGTTTCACTAGTAAACATGCCCGTGCGTTGCAACGGGAAAAACATTCTTATTATTATTATTATTACTATTGTTGTTGTTATTATCACACGTCGCTAATTTAGTAAACATTGAATAGACACCTCCTCCTCCCAAATCTGCGTATTTCAATGTGACCGTCTCACCCGCGTGACGCTTATATCCTTCTTGTACTCGACGATGGTGGTTGCCTTGGGACCTGATCACAACACGTTTAGACGCTATGTTCTTTAAAAAATAGTAAGAGTAATTAAAATGGTTCTAATGCGTTTGGTTTGGCATAACATAAGATATAGTGTGTATACCCGAGTTCAACACCAGCTATCATGGTAACTTATATTGATTAAGTAGTAATCAAGTAGCACCGGTCTGAGCAAAAGCACCATACTTCAGTCTTTATCTTCTAAATGAAATTAGCAAAAATTATGAGCAAAACAGTTAAACTGATCTCAATATTTCAAAATTAAATTAACTGACCCGCAACAGGCATGTTTGTACAAACAGGCTATCTCTAAGAAATCATTTACATCATCAGTGGTAGAAATTTGGTTGCAAGATTTACGCTCTAACATTGTAGGCAATACACCTGAATCAAGATGTAAACTGAAGTTTCCCTGAACTTTTCAGGTTTGGCCTCCCAAGGCATATAACTGCAAACTACCAAGATAGAAGTTTCCCAAAACCAACTATTATGTTTCTTGTTTTCATCAGTGATATCAATCTAGATAGCTTAATATATTACATTGCTACAGCTTGTGACTGATAGGTAGAATATTTAGTTTTGACCTTCCGTAAGCCATAGGCCCATAGTATACCAGCAAATTTCAGCATTGTGCATGCAGAGCAGCTGTACAAACATGCCTATCTCCGGATTGGATCTTTGTCCAGCGCTCCAAGCGGCCACACGTTTGCCGTTGGCTGCTTTCATTGGAGAAGGGGAGGATGCCGGGCACGCGCCGGCCGTGCTTCAGCAAGGTCAGCCTCGCGCACGCAGAGCACCGACATGAACTGGTCCAGCTGTAGCCCCTCCGCCCTCATCGAGTCGGACATCAACATTGCCTGCACCCGTGGCGACCGCGTTGTAGCCTCGATCCGTGTCAGAGCCTCGGAGATAGCAGCTATTCGGTGGTGGAGGCCGGATCGCGGACTGCCCAGCGGCTAGGGGCTGTTTGCCGGCGGCATCCGTCCGTGTAAAGGAGAGTAAGCGGCCATGGGGAATGGTCATGAGAGCAGATCCGGGAGGAGGGATATGTTTTTCTTGACGTTAGTTGGCCTGCTGGCGGCCGGCGCCGAGAGCGGAATGCGTGGGTGCGAAGCTTGAAAGGCGAGAGGAGGGAGGCAGGCGACTCAGGCGGAGAGCTTTCCGTTCAGCGGCCTGGCGGTGACGGGGGGAGCCGATGAGGACTCTTGCGACGCGAGGATGACGGGGCGGCGCCGCTTGGAGATTCGACCAGTCGGGGTAGTCAAGGGGATAAAAATTGAACCGTTCTTTCACTTTTCGGTGGCAAAGGTGGGTAATTTAACCGAACCCACAGGGGTAAAACCGTCCCAAAAAAAGCCGGACGAAGAGGGAAGCGTTCCTTCATTTAGCTGTGGCAATGGTTGTAATATGTCTTGGGGTGGGAGGGTAAAACCGTAAAATCCGGACGGACGACACAAGAAGCTTTCCTCCCTTTATTATTACGGAGATTACAGTAACAGATAATATGTTTCTATTCACGCTAAAGCCAGTATTGTGTTCTTATGAATGGCCAGAAGAAGCATATATGTTTGCCTCTGGAGGATAATCTAGGAAATCTGGGTTAGAGCATTTTTTTACTACCAACAGAAGTTGGAGACATTTGACTTCGGTGATGGAGGGGCTAGGACAGCGGCACGCCTTCGGCTCGTTCCAGTGTTCATAGTGGTTGCTAGGTGGTTGATTGACCTATTTGTAATTTTTATTACTTTTTGGGTCCTTTGTACTTCTGTAGATGATTAATAGATCGGTGGTCTTTTTCGCAAAAAAACAGAAGTTGAGACATTGGAAAATCCAATATTTTCATAAATTTATCATGCTTTAACCATAAGCTGATCCATTGTCATGTTGTTGAAGCTCAATATTTGAAGGTTTTTCGCCGACCGTAATCGCGCCGAGGGAATTAATGACGGGAAGGAGGCGGAGGAGGAGAAGGGGGCAAACCTTACGCGAAGAGGACGGCGGAGATCCGCCGGCCGTCCGAGGGAGGTATGGCAGTGCTCCGGTTCCTCCCGTCGAGACGGCGGAGTCGCGATCGGATATGTGGACAGCGCGAGGTTGAGGGTTACGTGCCTGGTCGTGTGCTGGCAATTTGTGAGCACCCAATCTATTGTTCCCGGCCCGTCAGCTATTGCCTGGGCCTTCGTCTTCTTTATACTGGTGATGGCGCCCGGCCACGGCAACACACCGTCCGACTAGAATTGCACCCTATTGATCGACACAGATTTCCGAGCTTCACGTACATGGACATATGGCTAGATCAATGGAGCCAGGTTGGCAGGCTGCAGCAGAGACGTTCCCACGTTCCTCTCGCCCACTTAACACCAACTTAGCCAACACGGCCTCGATCTTACCCACATAATTCACAATAACAAAACCTTGAAGTGAGCTGCGCCTGAACCTCGAGGACAGCGGGACTGCGGGAGGCCGGCGTTCTTCATCGTTCGGAAGGATGCTCACGGAGGCCGAAACCGATCGAGAGGCAGATGGTGCGCTGCTCTCCCATGCGGCGGTGGGCTGCTTCTTCACCCCACTGTCAGGTGGAACTCGGTGCTGGAGACAGGGCCGGCTCTAGGATTTCAAAGGCCCCGGGGCGAGCTTCGCTGATGGGCCCAAACACACAAAAAATCCGGTCGATGCAGTGGGCGAGAAGCGTCGATGGCTCGATCCTCGAAGCGACCTCACCTCGCGTGACTGCCTTCTTGCCTTCCTGGACGCTGGGCTCGAAGCGATCGTTTGTATTTCCTTTTTTTACGATATATCGTATACCTACTGCATATAAAACATGGGGCCCTATTTGGACGGGGCCCCGGGCCGTCGCCCCTGCTGCCCTGGCCCAGAGCCGGCCCTGGCTGGAGAGCGTGGCGCGCGCCGTGCCCATGGTGGCCGTGCCGCAAGTGATCGGATCAACGGATGAATGTGTGGCTCGTCAATTGCGAGTGGCGCGTTGAATGGCGCCTAGAGGTGGGCGGGATAACTGTCCGCGTGCAGACTTGCTCTTTCACGCTTTATCGTTGCGAAGTTAAATCAAACCCACGCACATCTACTTTCCATTCAAATTGCAAAATGCACATGCATACAGTGGGCTTGCAAAGAAATAGCTCATTAAGATCCAAGGGTATTAGGCGGGACATAAATGCTCAATGTGTTGTCACTAAAACTGAAACTTGTCATTTACTTGTTGAACCGATTTACTTATGTTATATTTTTGCTAATACATGCTACTTTTATAAACCCATTTATATATTTTTTGAAATATGCAAATGGAAACTTAACAAAAATGTAACTTACCCAAATTGGAATAATCATGTCGGAGTTTTAACCTTGTCCACGGTCACCGTCTACTTGATGGTTCGTCATACTCGGGCAGTGACTGTCCCATCCCTTTTACCATTTTTATTTTGAGTGAAAAAAATCAATGAAACGACAATATTAAATAATCGAAATAATCCAAACTTGATATCTATTATTAATAAGAAAATAAAAACAAGATAAAATAATTGTTCCACACACATATTATCGCTTAATAGAAACTTCATTACTATAAATGGAGATCAGGCAGTCTACTTTGTATTTATTGGAGTATTATTTTGGAGTCACGTAGCTAACTTTTTATTTCATCGTTGCTCGCTTTGTACCCTCATTCATTTAACCCAATAAATGCTTCACCGAGAAAGTCTTCGATGGAGATTCTTCGGTGGGATCGACGTGTCCCTCCTATATGTCTCTCTTGTATAACATCAACCTATTCACATGCTCTTATATCGACATGTCAGCACACACATGTGCCCTGACACCTAAGTCATAAGAAGCAAAACAACATGAGGCGATATAACAAAAAAAAGATTTTTTATATATTTGATTATTTATCTTGTGGAAAATAATACAGAGGGGACGTTGGGTCTGTCACAAATGTTACAGTAGTGTGATCCGTGCTATCGAGCGATCTTGGAATATTGTCCGAAATTAAATATGTGTGCATTTAATCTGTAGATAGATAAATATAAAATAAGTCTTATTTGATGGACGGTCAACTTACATATTTAATGCGACAAGAATGAAATTATTCGGTTCGACTTATATTAGTTCATTGTCGTACGAGCAAGCTCATTCTTTCAAAAGACAAAGAAATATGATGTTGAGAGAAATGGATGTACTAGATACCAGCCATAATATCATATTTCTTCGCCTTTTTGGAGAATGCGCTCACTCCTACGGCAATAAACTAATACTAGTTGAACCGAATAATTCCATTCTTACCGCATTAAATATGGAAGTTGATAATGCATCAAGTAAGACTTACTTTGTACTTATCTATCTATATATTAAATGCATATATATTTAATTTCAGACAATTTTTCAGTATCGCTCGATAGCATGAATGACACTACTCTAACATTTATGACAGACCCAACATACAATGGGCATTATTTTGTACAAGGGAAATAATAAAAAAAAATATAATGTTTTCTGATATGTTTTGTTATACCGCTCATGTTCTTTTGTTTTTTATGACTTAGGTGTCAGGGTGCATGTACGTGTTCGCATGTCGAAACGAGAGCATATGAAAAGGGTGGTGTTATACCAGAGAGACATATATGATGGCCACGAAGAATCCTACCCCACATCATTTATTTGGTTACATGATAGAGGGTACAAAGAGAGCAACGATGGATTAGAAAATTAGCTACACGAGATCATATGTGCGTGGAACAATGTTTTTTCTCTAGTTTTTTCATATTAATTAATAGATACCAAGTTTGTTATTTTGATTAATTACTATTGTTGTTTCATTGATTTTTTCATTTAAAATAAAAAAGTTAAAAGGGTTGTCCGGTCAGCGGCCAAGTATGACGAACCATCACGCGGACAGTGACCGTGGGCAAGTTTAAAATTCCAACATGATGATTTCAATTTTGGTATAAGTTACGTTTTTTGTTAAGTTTCCGTTTGCATATTTCATTAAATATTAATGGGTTTAAAAAGTAGCATATAGCAAAACTATAAACATTTTTTTAATGGAATGCGGTAGGGGAAGTCTCTACAACGAGTTTTTTTATAGTAAGAACCCAAATCTATATCCGTGAGGACTTGAACTTGGACAGTTATATTGTACATCCACTTTCCTAACCAAAGACTCACTTCTTACAAAAAAAACATATGTAATGGGCCAGCAAGTAAATGGCTACTTTCAGCTTCAGTGATAGCACACGATCATTTATTTGTTGCCTAAAACCCGTGGATCTAAATGAGCTCTTTCTTTGCAAGTCCGGCAACCACACGAGCACTTCTTAACAAACATGTGAATTTGACAGTTTGAGTGGAAAGGAGATATGCGTGGGTCGGATTTACCTTGCCAACAATCACGTTTGGAAGAGCACGTCTGCAAGCGGACAGTTATCCCACAGGGAGTTACATGACAAAAGAAAATGAAATGCTTCAAACCTTCTGTCTTTAGACTCCGTTATACAACCCATATGAAAAATACAAAAGACCCATCTTAGTTTTTAACTTGGACTCACTTCATTCTTTCTCCAGAGGTCAATCTTTGCCTAGTACTGTATTAGGCAAGAGGATATCAAGTTCTAAATTCTGTCTCGACAGGACATAGATCTCTATTACTATGAAAATCATCACGACCTAAGCACACACTAATCAAAATAACCCAAACCCTTCGATCACAACGTCGTTGCTACCTGCCATCATGTCGCCTGTACAACCACGCCAACAGTGGCGGGCACAAACTGAATACCCATTACTTAAATTTCTTTGCTCAATACCTTGCAGCTCTACATTTTTTTTTCCTGTGAGAACGATTGTTAGTGTGTTGAATCGCCAAACCTGTTCTGACCCGGATGGGAGGCCTATGGCTGTGGTCCGACTGTAATTGTAGGTTTTTTAGTTGTGCGGACGATGTAATCACAATCAAAATGCAAACATTGCAATTCAAATGAATGTTACCACACGGCGATTATAATCAAAATGATAAGTCTAATTAAGGATAACATTTGCTGAATATCCATGTCTGCAATTGGCACTACGAAAAAAGAATTTTCCAAGGAGCCGTAATGATTTTGTACGTACCTGGGACCGTAGATTATTCAGGGCCTTCTGCACCTACTAAAAAATTCAGGTTTGGGCGTACTCATCTCTCTGCTGATTGAGAGTAGGCAACCAAACTGCGGTTGAGAAATACTTAGGTTTTTCTCCGACCGTAATAACCAACCTTGCAGTGGGAGTTAATGACGGTAAAGAGGCGGAGGAAGAAGGGGGCAAATCTCACGCAAAGAGGACGGTGGAGAGCCGGCGGCCGTCCGAGGTTACGCGAAGGGGGTCGCAAATCTCGTCGAGACTGCGGAGTCGCGATCGGATAGGTTGAGAGCGCGAGGTTGAGGGCTACACTCGAGGAAATTTATGTTGAACAAATCGTTAGCCGTAGGTGTTTATTTTGTTCAGGTTTAGGTGTCGAGTTTCAGACTTTCAGTTAGCTATTCTTCAGGGGTTTTATAGGCGATCAGAATCACCTCCAACTTTTTAGGATCGTCGTTGGGCACGTCCCGAGTCGTGGGGTGTCACGATTCATTCGGGAGCGTGGCGAAAGCCACGGCACGCATTTGATTTGTTCTCTAAATAACCAGAAAAGCAGCAACTTGAACGTTGCACCAAAATTCAGTGTGTTCATCGTGTTCCTCTGAACCTTCATCTCTCTCTCTCTCTCATCTCTCTCTCTCTCTCTCTCTCTCTCTCTCTCATCTCTCTCTCTCTCTCTCTCTCTCTCTCTCTCTCTCTCTCTCTCTCTGGTGATGGCGCCCGGCCACGGCAACACAGTCCGACTAGAATTGCACGCTCTTGATCGACACAGATTTCCGAGCTTCACGTACATGGACTCATGGCTAGATCAATGGAGGCACTTGGCAGAGTGCAGCAGAGACGTCGCCCACTGATCTTACCCACATAATTCGCAAAAAACAAAACCAGCAGAGTGCAGCAGAGAATGTCTCGGCAAAGAAGCTACAGTAGCTAATTTCTCGATTGTGTTGCTCTCTTATTCTGCCAGCATTCTCCTGTGTTCGCAGACTTGGTCGTCGACTCCACTCGATATAATCTCCCCAGCGCCACGGCGTCGCCACCAAGAAATCTTGGCGCCATGGACAGACCCTCCTCGGCCACGCCGCACTTCCTCTTCGTCACCACCCCGATGCAGGGCCACATCAACCCCGCGCGCCGCCTCGCCGCCCGCGTGCTGTCCTCCACACCAAACGCGCGCGTCACCTTCTCCACCGCCGTCGGAGGGCACCGCCTCATGTTCCCCTCCCTGTCCACCCCGGATGCGGAGACCGTCGACGACGCCGGCGTGCTCTACGCCCCCTACTCCGACGGCTTCGACGAGGGCTTCAACCCCGCGGTGCACGGTACGGGCAGCTACAAGGACCGCTCACGCGCGGTGGGACGCGACACGCTCTCCGCCGTCGTCGCCGGCCTCGCCGCGCGCGGCCGCCCCGTCACGCGCATGGTCTACGCCTTGTTCGTGCCGTGGGCGGCCCACATCGCGCGCGCGCACGGGGTCCCCGCAGCGCTCTACTGGATCCAGCCCGCCGCCGTGTTCGCCGTCTACTACCACTACTTCCACGGCCACGACGCGCTCATCGCCTCGTCCTTCGCTGACCCTGACGCGGCCGTCGTCGAGCTGCCGGGGCTGCCGCCTGTCGTTGCAAATCAACTCGCTCAGCTCTCTGTGTCTCTCGCACTCGCAAGAACCGAAGATGAACACACAAGGAAATTTTGTGCTGCGTGCAACTACTGCAGCTTTTCTGGTTTATCTGAATATATACTGAACTTACAACTGAAAGTAACAGAAAAACAGATCGTGTGCGAGTCGTGCGGAGCTGCCATCCCAGCTCCACTCGTCCACGTCCGAAGTGCCGCGATGATCGCCTTTTGACCGTGCCATCCCACGAAGTGATCATCGCCGCCACTAACTACATTATCTCTAGAGTTAACGGAAATAAACTGGCGACCAAGTCGTGTACAAACACACGCTGCATGGCTCGCTTTATTCTGCTAAGACTGAAACTGTCCAGCGAACTGAATTTCTTCAGTTAACTGAACCTACTGACGACAGGTTATAGTGCAGGGTTTAGCTCCCACACTTCACCCCCTTAAACCTGCACCTTGATGACACCAAGCCGCTCTCTCATCTCCACGAATCGAGTCTTGCCCAGCGCCTTCGTCAAGATGTCAGCCAACTGATCATCGGTTCTGACATAGTTGACGATGACCTTGCCTTCCTCAATGCACTGTCTGATGTGATGAAACTTGACGTCAATGTGCTTGCTCCGGTCATGATGAACTGGATTCTTGCTTAGAGCGATCGCGGATTTGTTGTCGATGTAGAGTCTGAATTTCTCCGGCGATGCTCCTGTCAGATCAGCCAGTAAGCTTCTAAGCCATTCCCCTTGACAAGTGGCCGCCGCTCCCGCAACGTACTCAGCTTCGCACGAGGATGTAGCCACCACTTTCTGCTTCTGCGAGGACCAGGTGATCGTGCTGCCGCCGAGGAAGAAGACCACTCCAGTCGTGCTCTTGCGATCGTTCACATCCCCAGCATGATCACTGTCGCTGTAGCCTATCAGCTCCGGCGGTCCGGTGCCCTTCTTGTATCGGCACCCATATCCTGTTGTGCCTCGGACATACCTCAGTATCTGCTTCACCAGCGCCCAATGCTCCGTGCTTGGTTCTTCCATGAAGCGACTAGCCACCCCAACTGCGTGAGCTATGTCAGGGCGCGTATTGACGAGGTACCGGAGACATCCGATGACGCCTCTGTACTCCGTGGCGTCCTTCTTCTTCTGTGTACCGTCTTGCTTCAACAGCTTCAGACGCGCTTCCATCGGCGTGTGGCAAGCGTTGCACTCGCTCAAGCCGGCTCGCTCGAGGATCTTCTCCGCATACGCCCTCTGACAGAGCGTGATCTCTCCATTTTCCTGCTTTACCTCGATGCCAAGATAGTACGAGAGTAGGCCGAGATCGCTCATCTTGAACAGGCGATGCATTTCAACTTTGAAAGCTTTGATCTCCTCGACGTCAGTGCCTGTGATGATAAGATCATCAACGTACACTCCCACTAGCAAGTAGCTTTGATCATCTCCCCGCCGATACACGGCGTGCTCCAGCGGACTGCGTGCAAAGCCAAGACTGACAAGGGAGGTGTCGAGTTTTGCATACCAAGCACGCGGCGCCTGTCGCAGTCCATACAGCGCCTTGCTCAGCTTCAGTACTGCTCCTGGCTGCTTCTCATCGACAAATCCTGGCGGCTGCTGGACATACACTTCTTCAGCAAGCTCTCCGTTCAGAAACGCAGACTTGACATCCATATGGTGGACTTGCCAGCCGCCATGCGCTGCGAGCGCCAGCAGAACGCGCACTGTCTCCATGCGAGCGACAGGCGCGAATACCTCATCAAAATCCACCCCCTGCACGCTGAGCGTATCCTTTCACGACCAATCTGGCCTTGTACTTGACCACATTCCCCTCTGGATCCTTCTTTACTTTGAAGACCCATTTTAGTCCGATCGCACGATGCCCGGCTGGGAGCGCACTGAGCGCCCATGTTTTGTTGTCGAGGATGCAGTCCATCTCCTCCTTCATAGCTTTCTTCCAGGCTGGTGACGAAAGAGCCTCTTCCACAGTCCCGGGCTCCTCGACCTCGGCGAGACACAAAGTCTCGTCTTCATCCTCGCTCTGTTCGTCCTCCACGACGGGCGCGGGAGGACTGACATAGCGCGGGTTGGGGCGGAAGATGCCGTGCTGGGCTCGGGTCACCATCTTGTGCGTAGGTTGCGCCACTGGCACCTTGGACACGGCTGGCTCCGTGCTGGTACGTTGCGGAGTCGCTGGGGATGTCGCTGGGGTTGTCGCTGATGCCGAGCGCGACGTCGTGGGCGGCGTGCCTGGTGCGGGCAGTGAGTGCGAGCGTGCACTGCCACCGCTGTTCATGTTCTCCCCATCATCTTCCACGGTGCTGCCGTCATCAGTGATGTAGACCACGGTGAAGCGAGATGTCGCCGTTGTGCCTTGATCTGTCGCCTGTGCAGACCAGTCCCAGCTCCGGCGTTCCTCGAACACGACGTCGCGGGTGGCATACACCTTGTCGCCGACAGGATCGTAAACCATGTACGCCTTGGATCCCTCCTCGTAGCCTGTGAACACTGTCAACAGAGAACGATCAGAGAGCTTGGTGACGCCGGGGCCAGTCCTCTTCATGTGCGCGACGCAGCCGAAGGTGCGCAGGTGTTCGACAGTCGGCTTCCTCTTGTTCCAAGCCTCGTATGGTGTGATGCCATCGAGGCTGCGCGTCGGGGCGCGGTTGATCACATACACGGCGCATTTGACAGCTTCTCCCCAGAACGTGGCCGGCATCGACATGCTCTTGAGCATGCAGCGTGCCATCTCCACCACGGTCTGGTTGCGGCGTTCCACCACGCCGTTCTGCTGCGCCGAGTACGGCGCTGTGGTGTAGTGGAGGATGTCGTTCTTCTCGCAGTACTTCTTGAACTCCAACGAGTTGAACTCGCCGCCTCGATCGGACCGGAACGCCCGCAGACGGCAATGTTGCTTCGCCTCCGCCTGCAACTTGATCTTCTGAAACCTGACGAACGCCTCGTCCTTCGTCTTCAGCAGCTCGATCCACATGTATCTGCTGAAGTCATCAACGACGAGGAGGAAGTAGTTGTTCCCGCCTGCCGTCGCTGGCTTGATCGGCCCACACAGATCGGTGTGGACGAGGTCGAGCCCACGCTCGGACCTGTACGCGCTCGACTGAGGAAACGCCATCCTGTGCTGCTTGCCAATACTGCACCCATCGCAGATGTCGTCGATGTGCTTCACTGTCGGCATCCCGCGCACCATGCCACGCCTGGACATGGCATTCACCGCCCTGAAGTGCAGATGGCCGAGGCGAGCATGCCACAGCCACGCTGGTTCGTCCACCTTCGCCAGCAAACACACAGGTGCGACAGCGTTCATATTCAGTAAATACAGTCTGTTACCTGAACGTTTGACTCGCATCACCAGGCGCCTCTGCTGATCAAGGATCGTGATGTATCCATCCTCCACGACCGCTTTGCATCCAATCTCGTCCAGCTGGCCGATCGAGATGATGTTCGTGCACAGCTTAGGGATGAAGAACACGCCGGCGAGCACCCTCTGGCTTCCGTCCGGGCAGCGGAATAACACATCGCCTTTTCCTTCGATCCCGACCACGGAACCATCGCCAAAGCGCACGGTGCCCTTGATCTTGTCATCGAAGGTGATGAAGGCGCTTCTCGTGCCCGTCATGTGACTGC
This sequence comes from Poa annua, assembly GCA_026929855.1. Taxonomy (NCBI): domain Eukaryota; kingdom Viridiplantae; phylum Streptophyta; class Magnoliopsida; order Poales; family Poaceae; genus Poa; species Poa annua. The sequence goes on from CM049437.1 coordinate 94,271,133, forward strand.
TTGCACCAGTGTCCAGGTGCCACACGCCGGTGGCGGCGGGCACGGGCACGACACGCTCCTCGTTGAGGAAGACGACATGTCGTTCAGACGGCTCGCCATCAGCAACAGGTGCCAACTCAGTGGGCTCATCGATCGTGCTAACCATTACGCCGAGGAAGAGAGCAGGTGGTTCGGCCTCCGCCGCCTCCGCGACGTGCGCCGCCTCTCCCTTCTTCTCGCGGTCGCGCTGAGCCTTGCGGCATTCCTTTGCCCAGTGTCCAGGTTTGCCACAGTAGCGGCAGTTCCCGGGCTTGCGCGTGTTCGCGCCACCGGTGTTGCCGTTCCCGGTGTTCTTGTCGCCGCCTTGGGGTTTGGGCTTCCCACCCCCCTTCTGCGCAGGCGAGAATGTCTGCCCGTGCTGCTGCTGTCGGGCGCTCCACTCCTCCGCCGTGAGCAGCAGCTTGCCGCTCGTATCTGCTTCGGCCTCGCCGCGTCCGTCTGACGCTGACAGGCGCCCGCTCAGTTCCTCGATCGACATGCCCTCGAGATCCAGCAGCGTCTCGATTGAGCAAGCCATTTGTGCGTACCGTGGAGGCACCACACGGAGGAATTTCTGGACCGCGGCGAGCTCCGTCACTGCGTCACCCAGAGATTGCAGCTCGGTCACGACCCCAGCCAGACGAAGCGAGAAGTCCTCGATCGCCTCGTTGTTCTTGAACGCCAGGTTCTCGAAGTCGCGACGCAGCTTTTGTCGCCGTGCCTCTCGGACACGATCCACTCCAACGCGCATCACCTTGATCGCGTTCCACGCCGCCAGCGCGTTGTCCTTTGCAGCGAGTACAGGCACCATCTCCGGCGGGACGGAACGCAGAATGGCTCCCAGGGCCAGTCGCTCCTGCCACTCGTCGCCGGTGCCGGGAACGATCGCCTCCCAGAGGCAAGCTCCCTGGAGCTGCACCCGCATGAGGATTGCCCACTCGGTGTAGTTGGTGCGGGTGAGCATCGGCAGATGCATCGACCCGCCGCCGCCGCCGCCTTCCCTCACCACCTCTCGCACGATGATCTCGCGCGTTCCCGCGCTGCTCTCGCCGCGCCGAGTCACGCTGCGGCCACGGGAGGGCTGACGTCGTGGAGGTGGGGTCTTGGTTCTCGGTGGTGGTGGTGGTGTTGCGCGCTTCGGAGGAGTTCCAACCATGGTGGATCGAAAGCTCGCTCTGATACCAAATGTCGTTGCAAATCAACTCGCTCAGCTCTCTGTGTCTCTCGCACTCGCAAGAACCGAAGATGAACACACAAGGAAATTTTGTGCTGCGTGCAACTACTGCAGCTTTTCTGGTTTATCTGAATATATACTGAACTTACAACTGAAAGTAACAGAAAAACAGATCGTGTGCGAGTCGTGCGGAGCTGCCATCCCAGCTCCACTCGTCCACGTCCGAAGTGCCGCGATGATCGCCTTTTGACCGTGCCATCCCACGAAGTGATCATCGCCGCCACTAACTACATTATCTCTAGAGTTAACGGAAATAAACTGGCGACCAAGTCGTGTACAAACACACGCTGCATGGCTCGCTTTATTCTGCTAAGACTGAAACTGTCCAGCGAACTGAATTTCTTCAGTTAACTGAACCTACTGACGACAGGTTATAGTGCAGGGTTTAGCTCCCACACCGCCGCTCAGGCCCAGCGCGCTCCCGTCGGTGCTGTCCATCACCTCGCCCGAGCACCCGCATTACCTGATGGTCGACATGATGCGCGACCTCTTCTCGGCGCTCGACGAGCACAAGCACAAGGTGCTCGTCAACACTTTCGAGGCGCTGGAGCCCCAAGCGCTCCGCGCCGTCCCGCAGTTCGAGCTGGTCGCCGTCGGGCCTGTGGTGCCGGACGAGGCGTCTCCGTCGAGCAGCACGGACCTGTTCCGGCGCGGCGACGCGACGACGGCGTACATGGAGTGGCTGGACACGAAGCCGGCGCGGTCCGTGGTGTACGTGTCGTTCGGGACTGTCATTTCCATGGGCAAGCGGCAGGAGGAGGAGACGAGGCGCGGCCTGGAGGCGACCGGCCGGCCGTACCTGTGGGTGGGGCGAGAGGGCGCCGGCGACGGCGGCGGCGCAGAGCACGTGAATGGGGTAGTGGTGGAGTGGTGCGACCAGGTGAAGGTGCTGTCGCACCCCGCGGTGGGCTGCTTCGTGACGCACTGCGGGTGGAACTCCACGCTGGAGAGCGTCACGCGCGGCGTGCCGTTGGTGGCCGTGCCGCAGTGGACGGACCAGCCGACGGTGTCGTGGCTGGTGGAGGCGCGCATGGGTGTCGGCGTGCGCGCGCGGGTGGACGGCGAGGGCGTGGTCGAGCGAGGCGAGCTGCGGCGGTGCGTGGACACGGTCATGGGCGACGGAGAGGCCGCGTCGGGGATCCGGGCTCAGGCGGACCGATGGATGGGGAGTGCCAACGAGGCGATCGCCGGCGGCGGGATGTCGGAGAGGAACCTCCGGGCGTTCGCGTCGGAGCTCTAGCCTGCTGTGAGCCTGTGACGCGAACGACGACGATGAGTTTTTGTGCATGTGACGTGAGGCGTAGTCGCGTAGACTTTCGATCTGGACGGCGACGAGAATATTTGTCAGTATCATATATCATGGCGTCATTAACGATGACACTCCACTTTGTATGTTTTGCATGTTTGTTTAGGCCTTTAGGGCAAGCTAGCTAGTAACGATCCATCCATCTGTTGGGTTGGAATGTGACTATATATTTACCATATCAAAGATGTGGATTTCCTCCTGGCCCAAATTGGCATGATTTTGGCTCCTCACTTTTGTCTGACGCTGTTTCTGAACCCAGACGAACGGCTTTTCATGTATCTCTGGTGGTTATATTGTTTGTTCTGCCGGCAGTGTCCAGCATATAGCATCTGCGACGTGGTCGTGGTATGTATGAACGAGTATCTCTATTCTTGACTTCTTGTCCGTTTGAGAGAGAAAAAGAAGTTGCTCCCACAATAAAACGAATTTCAATTTCAATTTTGCACACTTATAGATCTCAACCCTATCTACATATGGGAGTTATTTCTCATTTTTGGAAACTCAAAAGTGCATATTTCGTTTTTTCCATAAAACGAGATCCATGTAGCTCAGGACCCATTTGTTCACTCTCAACAATGTACCCACACTAAATTCAAAGCTGCATACTTTTTAGAGGTATATGCATAGTGAAAAAATACTCCCTCCGCATCAAAATATAACACGGTTTTTTTTTTGCACAAAGGAGTCCCCCGAAGGGGCTGGAAGCATTCAATAAGTCAACACGGTGGGTGTACAAGATTTTACAAAGGACCCCATACAATCTGGAATAACACATAGGTCCGTGGACATAGCAGAAGAGACCTGAAAACATGAAACTGAAATGAAATCAGATCCTTCTCTTTCCCCACCGCCGAGCCGGAAGTTCGCCTCGCCGCCATCATGCCCGGAAGCGGGGATGAAACCACTTGCCGCCAAGCAGATGAAAGAAGCAGCTGCAAACTTCAAGAGGGGCCTCACGAAGGAGGTTAAACGAATGCCGTAGCCCTTCACCGGCTTCTGTATAGGCCTTTTCCAGGCCTTGGATGTCGGACGGCTAGAACCCGCCGTCGAGGTGATGCTCGAAATAGATGCTTCCCAACTCCACCGCCGCTTCGCACTGCTGCTCGCCTCCTCTTCACCTATGTCATCCGCAACCGCTGCGCCTACCAGAGAAAGAAGAATAGAGGTGGAGCCGAAGTACTTAGCTGCGGAAGGATCCTCGCCGGAGCCGAGATAAACCGGCCCGCCGTCGAACTCGCCATTCCTGCCACAAATGGGAGGAGGCAGGCGTAGATGAAGGACCCGACGAAGACCCACGAACTCGAGCTTATATGACCCGCAGCGGACAAATCCGGGCGCAGAAGAACTCCACCATGGAGCTCGACCCCGCAACCAGAACGACCACTCCAGCGGCGCGCTCGCAACGCCGCCGGGATAGCTGCAGAGCACCCTCCCCCGCAGTTCTTCATCCTTCTCTCCCTCGCCACCAAGGCCGGCCAGGAGAAGGAAGAAAAAAAGCAACCAGACGATGCAAAAGCGCTTATTGAAGAAGGCATCCAGCGAATCGCAAACTCCAATCCTCCTCCACCGTGGAGACAACACGGAGAGCAGCTCGCTGGGAAGTTCGACGCCGCGCCCGTACGCCAGAACAAGAAGCCTTCGGGGCGAGGAAAGAGGCAGGTCGCCAAGCGCCTCGGAGGACCTCAAACTTAGACTACGCTCTAGACTACTGCTGTACAGAGAAGGCCCGCATCCTAGACCAGCTCGGCGCCGGCCAGCGCGAGCGCCGGCGACGAGAAGGCCGGCGGACTCTCAAGTGGATAAGGTTGAGGGGAGAGGGAGAAAAGAGAAGAGAGGATTTCTCAATCTGCTGAGGGCCAATATAACACGGTTTGGTTGGTTGTTTTAGCTTTCCAAAATGTCTTATATTATGTGACAGGGGAAGTACAAAAGACATAATTGCACACTAAGAACAAAAGATGGCATCGACCATTAAAAGCTCCCACCTGACTATTAATAAAGTTGCCACGACATTGGTACAAAGGTTACCACGTGGTGATTTCTTGGTTGGGAACACATATGTCTGTGGTAACAAAAGAGTTTGGAAAAAATATTTATCAAAGCATACCGACATGAGATTGATCTGATTATGAAGTTCGCGTTGATACAAAGCTAAATATGAAAACAAATTGTCAATTAGAATGACGATTTGACCCATGGAACATTTTAGTACTCTACATATGGCCTCCCTCAAGTCAAGTAATTCCGAACGGAGAAAATAGTTTTAAACTGTGAAGTGTTAATTGACATGATAAATTGGTGGTTTCCCCGCTACAATTGAAGGTAACGATGACAAGCAACAACGAAAGAGCTAGGGAGGACGATGTAGTTGACATGGTTTCACTAAATCAATGCAGCGGATAGCCTGTGATGGTTCTTTTTGTTTCATAAACATGTTCTACTGTACATGGTTTAGAAAAATATGGTACGGGCTTATTTAAATTTCTGAAATCGACGGATTCAACACAAGGAGAAAACTGTTAATTTTGAATATTCAATGTACTTGAGTGCAAACATTGAGAAACTATGACAGCTGGATTAATATATGTCAAATGTTGGTTGAAATTGTTATAAATAATGTGGCTGACTTTGTGGGTTGTTTAGCATGAATGTAGATGTTCATTTAAGTCTGTAACAATTACACCTTATATATAGCATACATTACATTTGAGTTCGATCTCTGTCAAAGTATTTAAGTCAATCGGAGCAAGCGAATAGAGCATAGTTTGGGGTTACTTTATACATGAATTACAAAATTTTCAACCGGCAAACTACCAACGAAAGACCAAACATCTACTGGATCGACCCGCGATGAAAAACCAAACTGCTGATCAAGGCAAAGTACATAACACAACTAGACAACTAGTAGATCAAATCAAACGTAACTTCTTGCACAAATAAAATGTCCAACCGCTAGATCATAGCATCTTAAACCAGTCTGAAAGAAACTTCACCAAGGCATATGACCTCCACTGTGTCCAGAAACTAATCCAGCTTCGCCCCGTCCGGCTGGTTCTATGTCGAGTTGTTCCGTGTCGCGGCGTCAAGTGCGCCTGAATCCGCACCATGTTCTAGTTCGCGCTGTCGTGCTTCTAGCCGCATCTGTCCGCATCCGTCCTAATGGTGGAACTTGTTGATGTTTCTCTTGCCCCCCCCCCCCCCCCCCCCCCCCCCTAAGTTGCACAAACCTGTTTGCATATGGAGAGAAGGCTTGCCTTCTCCAGGAGCTGAGCACAACAGCGCAATGAACACGATAATCACTCCGTGCATGTAGAGAGACATCTTCCTTACTTCCACAGGGAACGCTTCTTTTAGGCTTGATTCAATGGTTGGTATAAGGGTTGCGATGAACCCTCCGACTCAACCTATCTATCATCTTCTAAGAACTATTGATTTCATACGTGGTGTTGTGCCCCTGTGCATGGGGAATCAAGTTGGTATTATTGTTTCATTGCAAACTTATGATAGAAGCCCACTTCCCCGCTTTTCTATCCCACATCAACCATTTGGTATCCGTGGCCTCGTGATCACATTACCATCACTACACATATAACACTACTACCTCTATATGTAGGCAGTTAGTGGTGAATACAATAGTCAGCGTCGTAACGCGATTTGTCCTCTCGAAGTAGAGGTATTAAGGTTGTCGATCTTTTAGCTCCTTATCGACGTGGAGGAAAAATAGGACGAAGTTTCTGAAATAATGGGCCTTTTAGCCCATTTAACAATTCCTGAAAATCCCTAAGGCCCATACTTTAATGGCAAGTGGTGGGACTTTAGTCCCATACTGCTAGTTTAGTGAGATGTGCATCAGTTTATATACTGAGCCATTCTACTACTAGTATGAGTTGGTATGAGGTATGAGGAGAATGGCTGTGTACCACACGCGCTCCTCCTCCTTCGCCGCCTCGCCACGCCTCGCCTCGCCTCGCCTCGTCACGACATGTCACGATGCGTCGCGGGTTGCGGGTTGCGGGAATCTCGCCGAGCCGATGTGTTCTTTTTGTCACGTAGGAATAAAATGTCAACGGACTGAAACGTTTTGTGTTAATGAGATTGATTGCTAGCTGAAACGTTCTGTCTTAAGTACGTATGTTTTCAGTCTTAACGGCAATTCATTACGTGCGTTTCTGTTGGCCCTCTCGCGTCCTGCGCTGTGTATAGAAAGGAGAGGTCGCTCCTCTCCCGAGGACCAGACAGCAGAACTCATTTGCCCAACCGCAGCCGCCACCGTCGTTCCTCTCACTGTTGCTGCCATCGTTGATTCCATCCCGTCCGCCGCGTACACGGTCGACGGGAGAGCAGGCCTCTGAAACCCCGCCTATCCGTTTCCTGTACGGAAGAGGGGCGATTAGGTTTTTGGGGAGCGTCTCCTACGCGACTGCTCGCCAATCTTCATCCACTACGTCGTCTACCTCCTCTACGTCCGCGTCGCCTTCGCCTTCACCATGAGCACCGACGTCGAGATCGAGAAGGCTGCCGCTGACAAGAGGATCGCCGACGATGCTGCTGCTTCCGCTTCGGCCAATTGGCCAACTGTCGGGTATAACCTGTTTATACCCCTCCTGTTAATTTCATTACTTGATGTACTAGTGATTTGCATAGATGTATCTACTACATGTCTAGTACACAATTACACTGTTAAGTTTCAGTATGTTATTAGCACCATATACGTCATGATTTTAGTTAATACTTGGATTAATATAATCGGAAAATTGCTTATATTCTCAACAATCCAAAAACCTAATGTGTGTAGTCAATTTTCGATCCAAGGTTTTGCCGCTGCACTGAAACCAACCCCGTTTACGGGGACATACTTTAAGCGTTGGCAGACCAAAACCAACTTATGGCTCACTGCAATGAACGTGTTCTGGGTCGCCGGTGTCACTCCCACTGGAACGATTACTCCTGTTCAGGAGAAGGCGTTTAGGGAGGCCACCGTCGTCTTTGTTGGAGCCGTTCTGAGCGTGATCGGAGATAAGTTGGTTGACGCATATTTACATGTGCGGGTTGCCAAGGACTTGTGGGAAGCGCTCGAATCTAAATTCGGCGCAACCGATGCTGGAAGCGAGATGTATACCATCGAGCAATTCCATGATTACAAGATGGTTCAAAACCGTCCTGTATTGGAGCAGGCTCATGAGATACAATGCATCGCAAAAGAGCTTGAGCTTCTCAAGTGTGATCTACCGGGCAAATTTGTCGCGGGATGCATAATCGCTAAGCTGCCCAATTCATGGAGGAGCTTTGCCACTACTCTGAAATATCAGAGGCGTGAATTCTCTGTTGAGGATGTCATTGGCCATCTGAGTGTTGAGCAGAATTCGAGCGCAAAAGACTCGCATGGAAAAGGCGAAGATACTTTTGTCGCCAATATGGTACAGAAGAACTTCAACTCCCACAAGCACAAGGGGAAAACTGGTGTCCAACAGAATACCGGCTTCAAGAAGAAGGGTAATAAACCTTTCAAGAAGGATAAGAAGAAAGGTGCATGCTACACCTGTGGTTCAGAGGAACATTGGGCTCCTAAGTGCCCGAAGAAGTTCAAGAAACCAGGACAAGACTCCAAGTCTGTCAACATGATCGTGAGCAACAATGAGAATGGTGCATCCGGGTACGGTAATTTGTTTACTGTATTTTCAGTTTGTCAGTCTAACGAATGGTGGATTGATACTGATGCAAATACTCATGTGTGTGCTGACATTTCATTGTTTTCTTCTTATCAGGTCACAGGGAACGGATCCGTATTGATGGGGAATGGAGCGAGTGCTTCTGTTCTTGGTGTTGGAATGGTCGATCTGAAGTTTACTTCGGAACGGATCGTGCAGCTCAAGAACGTGCAGCATGTCCCCGCCATCAAGAAGAATCTCGTTAGTGGCTCCCTTCTATGTAGAGAAGGGTTTAAGTTGGTATTTGAGTCTAATAAAGTAGTTGTTACGAAATATGGACAGTTTGTTGGAAAAGGTTATGAATGCGGAGGCATGTTCCGCTTTTCTCTTTGCTGATTTATGTAATAAAGTCGTGAACAATATTCATTCGAATGTTAATGAAACAGAAGTTTGGCATTCACGTCTTTGTCACATTGGTTTCGGTTGTATGACGCGACTAGCAAAACTAAGTTTAATCCCATCTTTCACTTTAGCCAAAGGTTCTAAATGTCTTTTGTGTGTTCAAGCAAAGCAACCTCGCAAGCCTCATAAAGCTGCGGAGGAAAGACACTTGGCACCGTTAGAACTTATACATTATGATCTTTGGGAGATGAATGGCGTATTGACTAAAGGTGGAAAGAGATATTTCATGACACTGATAGATGATTTCACTAGATTCTGCTATGTATATTGGTTAAGCACTAAAGATGAGGCTCTTTGCTACTTTAAAATCTATAAGGCAGAAGTTGAGAATCAACTTGAAAAGAAAATTAAACGAATCCGGTCAGATCGTGGTGGAGAGTACTTCTCGAATGAATTTGATTCTTTCTGTTCGGAACATGGTATTATTCATTAGAGGACGCCTCCCTATTCTCCACAGTCAAATGGGGTAGCCGAACGAGAAAAAATCGTACTCTAACTGATTTGGTTAACGCCATGTTAGATACATCGGGATTATCCAAAGCATGGTTGGGGAGGCGATATTGACGTCATGTCATGTCCTGAATAAAGTTCTGACAAAAGAGAAGGACAACACTCTCATACTTACGTACTTGGGGCTGTTTAGCGAAAGTCAATGTGCCGATCCCCAAAAAGCGTAAGTTTGGACCCCAAAAAGCGTAAGCTTGGACCCAAGACCGTGGACTGTGTTAATTTGGGCTACGCTAAGAATAGCGTTGGCTATAGATTCTTGGTAGTGAAATCTGAAGTACCTGACGTGAAGGTCGGTACAGTTATGGAGTCTAAAGATGCTACTTTCTTTGAGTATGTTTTTCCTATGAAAGATATGCAAAGCACTTCCAGGCAGGAATCTGAGGAAACTCCTGAGCCTGCCATTACTATGGAATATTATGAACAAACCCATGATGAAAATCCTGAGAAGGATGATGAGGAAACCCTTGGTAGGGGCAAGCGACAGAGGACTGCAAAGTCCTTTGGCGATGATTTCCTTGTGTACCTTGTGGATGACACTCCCACTTCTATTTTAGAGGCTTATGCATCTTCAGATGCTGATTACTGGAAAGAAGCAGTCCGTAGCGAGATGGATTCCATCATGGCTAACGGGACATGGGAAATTACTGAACGTCTCTATGGTTGTAAACCGTTGGGATGTAAGTGGGTGTTCAAAAAGAAACTTAGGCCTGATGATACGATTGAAAAGTACAAGGCTAGGCTTGTGGCCAAGGGCTATGCCCAGAAAGAAGAGAAAGATTTCTTCGATACTTATTCACCTGTAGCCAGACTGGCCACCATACGAGTTTTACTCTCGTTGGCGGCCTCGCATGGTCTTCTCGTCCATCAAATGGATGTTAAGACGGCTTTCCTAAATGGAGAGCTAGACGAGGAAATCTATATGCAACAGCGAGATGGCTTTGTATTAGATGGTCAGGAAGGAAAGCTATATAAGTTACTGAAATCTTTATATGGCCTAAAACAAGCACCTAAGCAATGGCATGAGGAATTCAATACAACTTTAACCTCCGTTGGTTTTGTTGTTAATGAAGCTGACAAATGCGTATACTATCGCCATGGTGGGGGCGAAGGAGTTATAGTGTGCTTGTATGTTGATGACATACTGATTTTTGGGACCAACCTCAAAGTCATTGAGGAGGTCAAATCGTTTCTATCTCAGAACTTTGAGATGAAAGACCTTGGTGTGGCTGATGTTATTCTGAACATCAAGCTACTGAGAGATAATGAGGGTGGGATTATACTTTTGCAATCCCATTATATTGAGAAGATTTTGAGTGGATTTGGATATTCGGACTGCAAAACTTCTCCAACGCCTTATGGTCCTAGTGTGCAGATTCGAAAATTCAATGGCACAGCTAAGGATCAACTGAGGTACTCTCAAGTAATTGGTTCACTAAGGTACCTAGCTAGCGCGACAAGGCCTGACATCATGTTTGCTGTTTGCAAACTGAGCCGGTTTGTTTCCAATCCGGGTGATGTGCATTGGCATGCTGTCGAAAGAATCATGCGCTATCTGAAAGGTACTGAGAACTACGGACTTCACTATACCAGAAGCCCGTCAGTGCTTGAAGGGTACTGTGATGCGAATTGGATCTCTGATGCTGATGAGATGAAAGCCACAACAGGGTATGTGTTTACCCTTGGAAGTGGTGTTGTTTCCTGTAAGTCTTGCAAGCAAACGATCCTGACGAGATCGACAATGGAAGCAGAATTAACAGCATTGGACACATCTGGTGTCGAAGTAGGATGGCTTCGAGATCTTTTGATGGACTTGCCAGTGGTTGAAAAGCCAGTTCCGACTATACTTATGAACTGTGATAACCAAACAGTGATTGTTAAGGTTAAGAGTTCAAAGGACAACATGCAGTCCAACAAACACATAAGAATGAGATTAAAAGCTGTCAGACATTTAAGAAACTCCGGAGTTATAGCGTTGGATTATATCCAGTCGGCTAAGAATCTGGCAGATCCCTTTACTAAAGGGCTATCACGTGTTGTGATAGAAAGTGCATCGAGACAGATGAGTATGAAACCCACATGAGTTGCCACGATAGTAACCCAACCTATGTGATCGGAGATCCCGTGAAGTAAGACCTGGGAAAACAAGTTATTGGTTAACCGAAGAGAGTAAACTATACTAACCCACTCCGTTGAGATGCAATACTCTCAGTTTTACTATATGGCAGGTTGACGTATGTCTTAATGTGTTCCAAAGCTTTGCATAAGCAAGACGCTACCCTACAGAGCGATCTTTGGAGGAACACACCTATATAAACCTGACTGCTGGTCACAGTCTATGAGATTAGGGTGATCTCTAGTAAGTTCAAGAAAAGGTCAGGAGTGACTAATATGCTCCACCCGAGGGGTTAGCCTTCGGCAGCCTAGTACTGGTAAAACAGTTAGTGAAACTACTTTACGCCAAACTGATAATTCAAGGCCTAGTCCATTGTCAGTTGTGAAGGAGCGTAGCTAATTGCTCTAGGTGGAGTTCAACCTTAACAGGTCTCTACTGATACTGGTATATCAAAACAGTGTTTGGAACAAATGATAACATCATGGGTCTTTGGGATCTGGTGGGGATTGCTGAAATAATGGGCCTCTTAGCCCATTTAACAATTCCTAAAAATCCCTAAGGCCCATGCTGTAATGGCAAGTGGTGGGACTTTAGTCCCATATTGCTAGTTTAGTGAGATGTGCATCAGCTTATATACTGAGCCATTCTACTACTAGTATGAGTTGGTATGAGGTATGAGGAGAATGGTTGTGTACCACACGCGCGCTCCTCCTCCTCCGCCCGCCTCGCCTCGTCACGACACGTCACGACGCGACGCGCCGCGGGTTGCGGGAATCTCACCGAGCCGATGTGTTCTTTTTGTCACGCAGGAATAAAATGTCAACGGCCTGAAATGTTTTGTGTTAATGAGATTGATTGCTAGCTGAAACGTTATGTCTTAGGTACGTACGTTTTCAGTCTTAACGGTAATTCATTACGTGCGTTTCTGCTGGCCCTCTCGCGTCCTGCGCTGTGTATAGAAAGGAGAGGTCGCTCCTCTCCCGAGGACCAGACAACAGAACTCATCTGCCCAGCCGTAGCCGCCACCGTCGTTCCTCTCACTGTTGCTGCCATCGTTGATCCCATCCCGTCCGCCGCGTACACGGTCGACGGGAGAGCAGGCCTCCGAAACCCCGCCTCTCCGTTTCCTGTACGGGAGAGGGGCTATTAGGTTTTTGGGGAGCGTCTCCTACGCGACTGATCGCCAATCTTCATCCACTACGTCGTCTACTTCCTCTACGTCCACGTCGCCTTCGCCTTCACCATGAGCACCGACGCCGAGATCGAGAAGGCTGCTGCTGATAAGAGGATTGTCGACGATGCTGCTGCTTCCGCTTCGGCCAATTGGCCAACTGTCGGTTATAACCTGTTTATACCCCTCCTGTTAATTTCATTACTTGATGTATTAGTGATTTGCGTAGATGTATCTACTACATGTCTAGTACACAATTACACTGTTAAGTTTCAGTATGTTATTATCACCATATACGTCATGATTTTAATTAATACTTGGATTAATATAATCGGAAAATTGTTTATATTCTCAACAGAAGTAGTACATGATATATTAATCACTAGGTTACGGTAATATGTGCTTGTCAGGAAATGATAAAGACCAATCAAAAACTGCTGCGTTTCATTGGTGAAGCACATGTAAGGTGTACAACTCTTGAGACGGATGCATCGAGGTGTCCACCTGTGAGAACGCTCGTCATAGCGTTGCGCCATAATTTTGTGATGGGTCTTTCGTTAAAAAAAAAAAGGTGTTTTTTCGGGTCTCGTTTACCGAGCATCTTACTCTACAGCGAACCCGTCAAATGGACATATGATTTGAGAGGAAAGAGGAAACTCGTGAACGTCTCGCCTGGCTAATACGTCCAGCCTCATCAAATTTCCAACCAATTCCTTGACCCCGTTAGTCCCATAACTTTTTCTCTCCTTTTTACGCTTACGCCTCGCTTGGGAAAGCGCTAGATTTTTGGGCCCCGTAATTTCATACTGCTGGTGACCTGTTAAATAGGCGGACCTTGTGTGCTCTGTATTTCCTTCCGATCGTTTCCGTTAGAAGAATACATCCATCCAATCGGGCCTAGTAAACTACACCGAGAAAGTAAAGCGGTTGCTTACATGTATCTAGACATGTTTTAGTGTGCACGTTCACTCATTCATGTATGTATCTAGACACCATTGCTGCAATGTCTAAAACGTCCTATATTTATGAACATAGGGAGTAGTAGAGTAGAGGTAATTCAGCGTCATCCACAAAAGGATTGACAACATTGTGTAACCAAAGAGGTGGACGTTGGATTACCTCTCGCACAAAGTTGAAATAAAAATCAAAGCGGGTGAGCTTGAGAGACAGATAGAAGCTCGTGAACGTCTCGGGTTTTATCTCATAATATGGTGCGGCCTCACTTAATTTAGACCATTCCCCGACCCCGTCACATGAGGCACTGCCGGAGAGGTACACCAGCTCCGTGTTCCTCCCTTTTGCGTACTCCCACCGTTTCGTTTTAGTTTGCGTTCTGTGTTTAGTCAAAAGTCAAACTTTTAAAACTTTGACCAAATGTTTTAGGAAAAAATATCAGCTTCTACAATGTAAAATCTACATTATTAGAATTATCATAGAGTATACTTTCATAGTATATGCATTTGATATTATAGATGTTCATATTATTTCTTATATCCTTGATCAAACTTGACAAAGTTTGACTTGGACTAAACCTAGAACGCGAACTAAAACGAAACGGAGGGAGTACATCGCAAGATAAACCGGGAAAGGCATTGCGTGTTGGTGTGCCGGCGGTGATGCGTGGTGGCTGATGGGGAGAAAATTGACAACGTTGGAGTGGTTCTCTATTTTCATATCGTGGCCGAGATGGGAGGGGAAAAATTATACTCATCAAGTAAATGGAGGAGTAAATATAAGAGACTGAGAGGTCTAGGAGTAAAAAACCTCTACATCTTTTAAGGGATCACCTAAGTTCAGTTCAGCCGTTTAAAACGAATATTTTACTCCCTAGCCGGTCTTGAGAGTTCGGCTAGAGATAACCTAATAAAATTCAAATGTTCAGGAAAAACTAAAACAATTTATGGTGAAAGTTTTTTTTTGAGAATCAATATATTAAGTCAGCAAGCCGCCTCATTAAAAACCTTCTAGTCCCCTGATAAGGAAAAAAGTGCGTAAAAAACTTGCTGCTTTAGTCTAGTTTACAATCCTTCTTGATACAGGCATTAAGGTGGGAATATAGTTTATCCAAAGACATCTTCTCCTATCGACACTACATTGCTTAGCATACAGATGTGCCAATTCATTTGCTACTCGGGGAATAAACTTTAGCGAAAAGGATGAAAACATCTCTTTGTTGTTTGCCCAGCAACATAGGTCGACCGATCCAAGAAGAACGAAGCAAGCCTCTCCTCGGTTTCTCAGCTACTCCGGCCAAAACCGACCCACCCTGAACCCGAACCCTCTCCTCCTCCCTCGGTCTCATCGAAAACCCCCGTCGCCTCGTCCCCTCCCCCATTACTCCTCTACAACTAGCTCCCCTCCGTTCCTCCGCTGCCAAAACCACCACCACCACCTTGCCGCAGGCAGCGACAGCACACGTGCGCCTGCCCTCAGATCCCTCCCCTCCCCTGCACACGCCATTCCCCATTCCCTCGAGGTAAGCTCGGCCGGCGCCGCCTCCCCGTCCCGATCCATCTGCTCCGCTCTGTTCTTGCTCGAGAGATCCTCCGCCCCTCCGGCACTCTGGACTGAGCGTCTTATCAGTTCCTGTCGCAAGATCTTTCCTTTTCGTGATATCAATCCGCGTGGGGAATTGAATTTGACGGTGTTCTGACTGAACAGGCTAGCAGCTGCTGCTTAGGAGTTAGGACGGACGATGGCCCCCTGTGCGCCTGCCGCCGCGCAGATGCTGGCTGCGCGCCCCTGCATCTCGGCCTCCCAGAGTATGCTTGCATCCAGGGCACGGATCAGTGCCCCGCTCGGCACCAGCACCTTTGCGAGCTGTCCCAGAATCTCCTACTCCAGGTCTCCTGGCTCTTCCAAGTGCGGCGATGTCGCCGTCAGAGCCGTGTCGGGAGAGAGTACCTCTCAGGGGCTACCCATCGATCTTAGAGGTAAGCTGCGGTGCCAGGAAATTGTTGCCTTGTGCTTGTGGTGGAGATCATGTTTGGTAGCACTTCTATGCACGTAAAGGAAACTTCTGTGGTTCCACAATCCACATCTAACTTCGTTTGGGTGATATTTGTACGCATTTAGTGCGCTAATAGTTACAGTAGTATTGTTCACCTGTTAGTATAATATGCCGCTCTCTTTTGCTAACGCTGTCAGATTCGTTTTTTTTAAACGAGGCAAAAACGCTGTCAGATTCGTGCATACCACTTCAATTGATTGCTGAAATTCCATCCTTTATTCATTATGAATCGTAGGGGATGATATTTGCTTATTTTGGTTTAGCGTCTCAGGCGTGCACGTGATAAATTTGAACCATCTAATTTATTATGGCCCCGAGAAAATATAATTTCTCTCGATGGGAAATACTGAAAAGTTTGTTTTCTAGGGAGTGCAATGTAGTTAAAGAGTATAGAACTATCTCTGGCGGGTGGTCATCCTTTAGTGATAAAGTTAGCCCTGTCATTTGGCATGTTACTGATCATGCAATCCGTGAACAAAACAGATCCTGTTAACTGCTATGTTAGTCACATGAATTGCTGACATTATGAATGTGAGGTTATATTATGTTTTGTGAAAGTTCATTTATATATCTGGCTTTCTAGATTTTTAAATATGCCATGGTACTCGTGTTCTCTTACTAAAGAAAGCAAGTGTGTAATTCATTCATTTTCAGGACTCAATCTGATAGGTAACATGCCTATCCACTTACCACTTTTTTCTCATTTACCTCTGATCTTTCAGGGAAAAGGGCATTTATTGCTGGGGTTGCTGATGATAATGGCTATGGCTGGGCAATTGCAAAGGCACTTGCAGCAGCTGGTGCTGAAATTCTTGTTGGTACATGGGTGCCTGTATGTTTATCTGACCCTTGCGGTGTACATCATATTGGAAGCTTTTGTTGATGAACTGTCTCATGGATAATTGTACATTGGCAGGCACTTAACATATTCGAGACAAGCCTGAGGCGTGGGAAGTTTGACGAATCACGGAAGTCCGTACTACAGTTCTACTCTTCTAGATAATCTGATCTATTTCATTCAACGCGTCACAACATATTCCTGAACTCGTTTAACAGTTTACTGATTTACTGTTGGTACAGGCTGCCAGATGGATCTCTTATGGAGATTGTTAAAGTCTATCCACTGGATGCTGTCTATGATTCTCCGGAGGATGTTCCTGAAGATGTAATGCACTACTTTTGTGTATCCCCTCATTTAGTTCCCAATATGGCTTATAATGAACATTGTATTTCACTATGTTAGGTCAAAACAAACAAAAGGTATGCAGGATCATCTAATTGGACTGTGAAGGTATGTCTACGAAACCATCGAAACCATCTATACTGCTTATGAATAAGCACCTATTCTAAATTTGCTTCAAGATCACGTTAATGTTGGTAGTTTAACAGTAGGTGCATGTTAGGACTACAAGGACAGAACACAACTATAACCTACCCCTACAATATCACACTACCTTATTCCTTCCAAACTAAACACTGTTGCACACAGTTAAAATCTGATGTGGTTGTTGATGGTGGTAGTGTAAGATTGTGTGTATGTTCAGGGCGTAATTGTTTTTCGGTAGTTAAGAGTCATCTTTCTTGTAGTCATAAATATTCGCCATGTGCCCCTCATTGCAATACAAGCTCCATTTTTGTATATCTCTCCCTGTCTCCTGGTTTAACAAATACAACTATCTCAATGAAATATGTTTATTTTGCAATAGCTTGGGAGTTTGACTGTTTGACTAATATATGAATATATTCATTTGATAGGAAGCAGCTGAAGCAGTCAAGAAGGATTTCAGCAGCATTGATATTCTTGTGCATTCTCTTGCTAATGGTCCTGAGGTACCCTCCCTCCTAATTTTTTATTTGTTTCTGCACATACGCACGTTTTGGCGTTATGCTTAATTTTTATGTAACACCTTCACTGAAAAATCACCTAACTCTTTGTCTGAAGGTTACAAAACCTTTGCTGGAAACCTCAAGAAGCGGCTATCTTGCTGCAATGTCAGCATCCAGTTACTCCTTTGTTTCCTTACTCCAACACTTCATTCCTATTATGAATCCAGGTAATGCAGATCCTTTCAGTACTATGCTGACATTCATATAGTTATCTTCCACACTAAAGTTTTGCACTTTTTCCTGGCCAAAGCCACAGCTGTTATATTTACTTTAAGACCTTTGATGATTTATTTGTGTTTGAATTTTGAAACTATCCTGTAGAATGTATCTCAATGCAAATGCCAACCTGTGTGGTACATACTTGTAGTGTGCATGCCATGTTGGGCATAAATTCCACTTTTCTAGAATAAAATCTTCTTTTTCAGCCCGTTGTCTTGTTTTATCTTTATATTGCTAGCGAATCATAGTAGATATGTCGTTTGGTTTGTCCATGGAAATTTTGAGTGGACATCAATGCTGAAATTTATGTCACCATTATTAAGTCTGATCAGCTTCTTCAGTAAAATGATGTTGTGTCCCGACACATAACCACATAGCCATTTTATTTGTGCTGCCTCATGAGTTTAAATATTTTCCAGGTGGTGCTAGTATCTCACTAACATACATTGCATCTGAAAGGACGATTCCTGGGTAAATATTTTATAAAGATTTATGGAGATAAGCTGTTTCCCAAGCTATCCTTACATATGATTATTTTGATGTTGTTTGCTTATAGATATGGTGGTGGCATGAGTTCAGCTAAAGCAGCTCTTGAGAGTGATACAAGAGTAGGATTTTCTTTACGATAATAATGCACATTTTCAAACATGAGGCCTTTGTTTTGCATGAGTGCTATTCTTTTTTACTTTGTTTCCCAATTTGATGTAGGTACTTGCTTTTGAAGCTGGCCGCAAAGGGAAAATTCGAGTTAACACCATATCTGCAGGTAACCTTCTTCAAGAGGGATGCTGTTTGTGTAGCTGACTCATCTTGATAGAATAATGTATGCACTTAAGTTGTTGTGCATGTTAGGTGTATAGTGAATGCACTGGAAATTAACGAACGTAGTTACTGTATAAGAAAGCAATCAAAATTTTCTTGGATGCTTGTTCAAGCCATTTCTACATGTTATAGTTACATTATTACTTTCTACATGCTAATCTGCTCTGGTGTGTACAATACACTATTCCCTTGCATCAAATTTGCTTCATTGTGCTTGATCGGATGCATATGTAGGTCCTTTGGGGAGCAGAGCCGCAAAGGCAATTGGATTCATCGAAAAGATGATCGAGTACTCTTACGTTAATGCACCATTGCAGAAGGAACTTCTTGCAGGTAAAAAACATTCTTGTCCATATATAATTTCTCCGACACCTTCCCTTGTTCTATTTTTTGGCAACGACTTGCAACTTTTTTTTTCTATGAAGATTTCTTACAAGAAGAGTTGCATGTTTTGAACAGATGAAGTTGGGAACGCAGCAGCATTCCTGGTGTCCCCTTTGGCTTCTGCTATCACTGGCTCAACTGTCTATGTCGACAATGGGCTAAACACCATGGCTCTCGCGGTCGACAGCCCGACAGTGGCGTCGTAGAAGCTATTCTGGTAGCTAGATCTGTTTTCCTAATTCAGTGTGGCTTGATTCTTGATACTGAATAAAGAGTTTAGTTAGTTAGTGCAAGAGCTGAGGGTGGAGAGAAAGGGAACTGGTCGTTGGAATGATTTTAAACAGTCTGGTAACCTCTTTGGCACGTTTCTAATATTGTATTATCTTGAATGTGTGTCGTTGGTACCCCGTGCAGTGTGTCTAGCTGATTAATTCTTTGACAAATTATGATATACATCAGAAAGGTATTGTTTGATGGTTAAGCTCGTACTATACTACCTGAGATGTGAGGTGAGACAGTAAACCCTATACAAGCACACGTGCACTTTCTTGATCGCTGTATATTTATACTGATTGTGTTAGATCAGCTATACTTGTTTGATGGTTAGGCTCGTACTATACTGGTTCCCGTATAAAAGAAAGAACAATACTGGTTGGGTTGGGGAAGTAAAATTTTATTGGCGTCCTGTTGGACAGAACTGAGCTATATAAGTTCGAACAAATCTATCGTACGCACTGTAAGGTTATCATCATAACAAAAAAGAGTATCTGAGTACCATTTTTCTGGAATGCCTCTTGACAAAATTTGGAGTTCCAATGCACAATTCACCATAACATTCGCTTTGGAGTATTATTTTATTGTTAACAGTGGTGTGGTAAGACTTAATTGATCCACGACAACATTGCTGAAAGATACCCATTTTAATGTTAACAGATCGTAATTTCACGACAACATTCACTTAGGAAGATGTAGCCTGTATGCAAAATGCATAACAGATTATCATGAGAGCTATGATAAAAGAAAATGTGAATGTAAGTGGTATACTTGTACAGTCTCAGTATCCTTTCATAAAACAAATCAGTGTGAAGCTACTACCAAACACGTCTGTAAAGCATAATAGTGATGTAGTGCATTTGCTACGACTCATATATCAATTTTCTCAGTGGAATATACTGTTTAAACCTTTTTACTTGCTTATGAGCACAAAAAGATCTGTACAGGTTTGCTCGGATACAATAGCTTATTAGTACAGTATAAAAATCAATAAGGGTGTACAAAATGGACAAGTCATCTAGGCAAGCTAAAGGACCAACTTGAGGAACTTAGCAGACTAAGTTTTCTTAGTAGATTATGTTGTCCTTTTCAATGCTAGCAACACATACTATAGTTTTGCTGCAGGGATAGATATAAATAGTAAAACAGCATGCAGTTGTGAAGTTCATTCATAAAACCTTTGTGTTATTGAGTGGACTGGCCGAACAAATTAGATCAGGAAGAACATGCTAAAAAAAACATCATTTACAAGGAGCTTCTCCCAAGTAAAATACACGAATTACAAGGAGCATTTACAAGGAGCTTCTCCCAAGTAAAATACACGAATTACAAGGAGCGTTCTAGCAATGAACAGGGTCATCACGACCCAGAAAAATGAAAGTGAAATCATTCTGCAAGTCACAATCATGGGCTTATGGCTACTGCTTTCCAGCACCAAAACATCAAAAGTCAAAGACATGGAGTTGATTTCGTTTAATAATCAATAATATATACAGAATTTAGCACTTTTTCCCCTACGAAACATTTGTTGTACAAAAACACAATGTTTCAGTATTTATTCATGTGGCCCTTTGAAATCGATTCGGATGGATATTCATTGATCCCTACGGTAAAAGACCTTAGGTACTAACATCACAAAAAAGAGATGTAGATGACAAAAAATTGAAAATTGACATCATAACAACAATTGAGATGACAAATTGACGTCTACAGAAAACTAATTATGATTGGAGAAGTCCTAACATAAATAACCATAGCATTGCTATACTCAAATGTTCAGCGGATTTAGTACAACAGAGTAACATACAACTATGTATACAGCAGCAGTAAAATACCTGCGTGAAGAAGTGCATGGGCTAAGAAAGCACAGCACACACAATAAACAGAGATTCCGTGACAAAAAATTGAATGGACTGCTAGGCTAAACAACATCCTAATTTAGGACGAAGAACCTTCATCTTCGATGCCTTTCATGACAACAGAGCACATGACCTGCTTCGAGATGTGGGTATCAAGCTCTCTTGATATCTCTGTTAGTCTAAAGTCGAAGTTGGTCCTGCTCCTCTGAGGTTTGGGTGACGATGACCCTGAAAACCGTCTCCTTGGGCTCGACAACCTTGCTGTCGGTGACCCTGACACCCAGCTCTTTGTGAATACAGGCACGATCTCTTTCCCAGTCATGCTTCTCTCCTGGTTCAAAGGACCTCGCTTTGTCTCCAATGGTAATGGTTTCATCGGGGAGATGGTCGTGGATTGCAGCTTCTGCCTGATTCGCTCACGCGCACGCTCTGCGGCTGCCATTGCTTTTTCTTTGCTCATATTGATCAACGTCCATGGGTTGATCTGGATGTCATCCCTCTTTCTTGTTGCATCATTGGGCTCCTTCTCGTCGATCCTTATCGAAAGCTTTCGGGTACTCTACCGTGTTCAAAATTGTTTTGTTATCTCTAATGTTTACTTGACAGTTAATTATACTAGTGCAGCAATTTATCTCTGCTTACCTCATTCACTTCATCTTTTCTGCAAAAGATCCTTGACATGAACGATGGCTTTTCGGGAGAGTTGAAGTCAATGCTCTCTTCTGAGGATAAATCCGAGTCATCAAAAGGATCATATGCTTGTGCAGCTTCTCGCATAGCAAGGATGTAATCGTATGTCCTCATTCCCTGTAGAGAAAATTATGCAAATTTAAGTTGCCAAAACTGAGAGCATAGTTCTGAGCTCTGCACACTGGTAATACAATGATGGGTTCGGCAAAACGCAAACCTTTCTAATGAGCAGAACATGGAAAAAGAAGAGCTGGCCCAGTGCTGCAGTACTGTACAATGTAAAGAGGACAAATGCCATCTGTGGAAAAAATTAAAGAGCAGTGTGAGATTGACAAATAGAAATACATAAATGCAGTTCGTTATCAGCCATATTTTATTCTTTATAACTTACCGATAATGCTGCATGAGCTCCTTTAGGGAGCCTTATGTGAAGCCTGTGCTCCATTTCTGTTTTCAACCCTTTGCTGTCGACAAAGCAGCGAACAAAAATCGCAACCGCTGTCCCCCCCTCGATAACAAGCTGATAGAGTAGATTGGAATATGCCAATTAGAAACTGGTCAAACTAAAAACAGCTTGGAATGTTGGCATATATAGACAATTGGAATTTTGAAACAAGCAAATTTGTGCAGACTTAGCACCCACCATCAGCAAGACAAAGAACATAAGCAGAATGAATGCTGCATAATTCCTTTTGCCGATGCAATTGTTGAGCCACTGGGTTGAAAAAAAAGGTGAATAATCAGGCACTTGACCTCCTGAAAGATGAAGAGCAGAGCCAGAGATTCGGAAGTGAGGTATGCATAGCTATAGTTGGTTACCCTGCAGTGGTGATCAAATCCATCAACACACCGGTCACAAGTTTTGCAGTGCTTGCTGCGCAATTTCACCTGTAATTTAAGGTCCGTAAGTCCTTGATTGCTCAACAGTTGTCAGAGCTGTAAATTAGTTTGCTGAACTTTAATAGCAACATATCAATTCCGTCCATTTAACACATACTCAGAACTTAACATATCCACATAGAAATAGATTCATCCCAAAAGATCGAAAGAAGCTGCATTTCTTGATTTCTTTCAAACATAGAAGCAGATCAAGACACTATGGAGGAGAGAGGCACGTGACTGGAATGGATACCTCACAGTCGCAGATTGGGCAGAATGAGATGTCCTGGTCCTCGGTGGCGTGCGGCGAGACGACGTCGTCGAGTTTGGTGAAGGCGAAGGGGAGCATGGGGTCGAGCTGGACGCTGGAGTTCCACTGCTCCAGGTAGCTCCTGCGCACCCATCGGTTCGTGACGCGGACCTCCGCCCTCTTGAGCAGCCGCATCGCGTAGCGCCACAGGATGTACCCGTACCGCAGCCTGGGCAGCCTCTGCCCGCGGCCGCCGCCGGCCCTCGCGAGCTGGCGCTGCCTCTTCATCTTCTTGGCGTGCGTCCGGTCGGAGGGGTCCACGGCGGTGCAGCGCACGTAGAGCGCCGCGGTGGCGGCGGCCTGTACGTCGCCGACCAGCCGGACGGTCAGTCAGCACAAGGCAACGCGAGGAGCGATGGAAGTCTTTAGTAGAGAGAGGGAGGGAGGTCGCTGGTGATGAAGGAACGTACCGAGAAGGAGAAGAGCGCGAGGATGATGTTGCTGGCGACGGTGCTGCCGAGGTAGGGTCCGAGGACGACGTAGAACGCTGCGACGAGGAGGGCGAACACCGCCGCGCCGACGAGCTGCAGGCAGCCGGCCAGTAATCCGACAAAGACGGGGAGGTCAGACCGTCAGATGGCGCTGAAAGCGGCCGCAAAGAGGGGTGAAGAACGAACGGGAGATGGCGGCGGACCTGGAGCGGGTGGAGGGGGAGCTGCCAGCCGTGCCGCCGGCGCCACCGGGGCCACGTCATCGCCGTCGCGGTGTCTCCGCCGCAGCCCATCGTCGTGAGGAGAGATTCGATCCAAGCGCGCTGCTCTGCTCTGCTCTCACCTCAAGTCAAGCGGCGGAGGAGAAGGGGGACGGAGTCTTGTGAGCTCGTTCTGACATGTGGGACAGGGTCCCCCCGCCCAACGGCTTTCCTTCCTCGTGTTTTGAATTTCGAATCGCCGTGGCGGCTATCTGGGCTGGGCCATCTGGATCTGTACTGACGACTTCCGGGGAAAGAGAATTAGTATGGCCCATGCAAGCCTACCGTGGAGAAAGATGCAAACAAGGTTGGTTGCCGTCCAAGGCCCGCCAGCGTCTCGCTGTTCCAGTCGCAGGCCCGCAGCCTGGGCCTGGGTATTAGAAACAGGGGTTACAAAAGTATAGAAATTACCATCAAATCCACCCAACGAACACATATCCAATTTAGCATTATTTTCACCCTGAAATTAACAAAGCCGGTTTAATAACCCCTTTAATAGTGTCCTGCCCATCACCGAACACCCAAAAAGTTAGCCATATACCGTACCGAAAATAAACTGAATCTGAACCAGCAAATATTTAGCTAAAGACTCGATCCAAATATCTTAACACCATTCAAAGATTCAGAAATACCTTAAAGCCGTAGATGTTGTCTTCCTTGCTAAAATACACGATCTGGTCCTCCACAACTAGCCACCACGGCCAGAGACGGAGGGGGGCTAAGGCACCACAACATTTATATTTTCTTCTTAAACTCCCTGGTCAGCTTGTGGAATCCGTAGGAGAGGAACCGATTTAAAAGCTTTCCAATGGTGCATGAAGCAAGGAGGCGTAGAAGATGAAAATATGGGAGGAGGCGTGCACCAATGAGAATAAATGGGAATCATAAAAAAGGAAAATAAATGGGAAGGGAGATGTGTGGTCGCACTTCTAGCTATACAGAGTCTCCTCATTCCTCATATGATATTTTTTTTCTTCCCATTAGGTGGCAGATTTGCTTATGTAGAAGTGAGGTATCCAGAAAAAATGGGAGGTTGGGCACATTGAAATAAAAAATGTCGGCATCGCGATTTTTTTGTCAAATGAATAGTATATATAGACGATTGATTCATAATATTGTAATTTAATATGTATGTTCTATATGTGGCATCCCAATAAAAGGTTTTTCTATTTGTAAAATAATATATAAGCTCTTTTTTCATTTACAAACATAAATTACCAATCTAGGCATTATGCAGTACCAAAAAAGGCCAGAAGCCCAAGATGGTCCAACAAATATAGGTATATATAGAGGTGTCAAAATATTATAAAAATTCTGGGTGGGCCACGGCCACCATGCCCATCCACTAGATACGTTACGCACATGTGTGGAACGACATGGATTACTCAAAAATGCTTTGTTGAGGTGGATACCTTTTGTAGTGAGAGAAATACCCTTAGTCGAAAAAAATTGAACGCCGGCAAGGAGATTTTTATCCAATATGGTTGACGGTGTAGAGGAAGTATCCTCCATCTTGGATTTTTTTTTGGGTCTTAAAAACTTACTATTGTTGAACGTTTACCTTTCGGTTTTTGGGTTTTGTGTATCTTTATTACGTAGATGTTGAGTGTAAACTCGTTTGTTTGTATCTTCTTGATATTGGGCAATAAAATCTTCCTTTACCGATAAAGCTAGTAAATCCAGAAATTTGTATTTTCTTGTTTCCTTTTTTTTTTTGCTCATAACAGGCGGCTCATCTGAATGACTCAAAGAAAGAAAAATAATAATTTTCAAATATCCAGCGTGTTCTGCACTTCTACCGCTTTGATCTGCATATTTCGTCAATTCGATCACCCACGTTCGATTCAAGTCCCATTAAATTGATTGATAGACTACGCATCGATGGTGTCGAGTCGATCCTTTTGTTCAGAGACACACCACTTAATTTAATCGTGGTTCAGTCTCGAACAAAATACAGCAATTGCAGGCATCTCCTCCCTGCCTTTCTTGCCTAGAGAGAGTAGAATAGCACGAGCTGAATCTGATAGGTAGCACAGATTTCTAGGACTAGGAGGAGATGATGGAAATGAACAGATTGGAAGCGCTAACCAGTGATCCCGCGGGCTCCGTGGCAGACGGAGCTGCTCATGAGAATGGCGGAGACGAGGAACAGTGCGATCTGGAGGAGCACCAGGAAATGGACAGCTCTAGAGAAGGACGCCATTGTCCGCGCTTGCTTTGGCTTGGCTTCGAGCTTTGTATATCCTGCTGCTTGCCGAAGCCCCGTATTTAAAGACGCCGATCTCAATGGAATTATGGAAAAGGGAAATATCACTTGGCCTCTAACTTTTCTCAAGCATTTTGCAGCTGGAGATGCTCGATCACAGTGTTCAAATTTCGCCGGCTAATAAAGACTGTTGAAATAATGGGCAACTAGCAGGGTTATCCACACATTTGCACCGCTAGATTTGGTATTTGGTACCAAAAAAATTTTTAGTCAAAGATTTTTTTGAGGGATTTTTTTAGTCAAAGATACTAATATGTGGTTGTTGAAATTTCTATTGTTAGAATTCTCGAAAAAAAATTATATTGTTAGTCAAGCTAGTGTAAGGCGACGGTCGAAATAATGAAGAATTGTTTTTGTCTTCACTTTGATCCACCGTTTGAGCCGTTTTTCTACTCACAAATTCACATTTGCCTTGAAATTATTTCCCATTAGTCACCGCCACATCTACACAAGCCTCCACCTCCCTCCAAAACCATCTTCTCTATCTTGTCTACCATCGTCTCTTCCTCCTCATCTTCATCTTTGTCATTGTAGTCGTGCTTCCGCCTTGGTTCCTCGATGGTTACTAGTTGGGAAAATATTACAACAGTGTTACATACTTACATACACTAGATACGTAATGTTTCGGTTGGAAGGATAGAACAGCTCAGGATCTCGATATTGTCTCCAGTTAGATCGAAGTGCTCTGCGGACGGATAGCCTAATTGTCTCCAGTTTTAAACCATTTCTCGAACAATCTCATGAAATCAGTATACGCGAGCTGAAAATACTTCAGTTTCTGAAAATATTTTTGAAGTATGCATCGAATACTTCAGTTTCTGAAAATATTGAAGTATTGAATACTTCAAGGTGTTTGGAGCCAATAAATAACGTGATTTTAAAACTGAAGTATACTTCAAAACTACAGTATTTTTGAAGTATTTGAGAAAAAAGTCTACCCCTCTTTTTTGGAAACTGAGAAAGGAGAGAAAACTGAATATTCGTTTGTCAGGCAATAGAATACTTTGGTTTTCCAATACTCTAGTTTTATAGAAACTGCCAGTGACAGAGGACGGAAAAAATGAGGTCGGACGAACTTTGAAGGGAAGAAAAAAGTGATGCAAGAAAGTTAAATTCAACAAATCTAAGAAACATACCTTCCTTTTGTAGCAGCATATCTTTTTACCTTCATGTCCATCTCCAAGAAATTGCCTCCAAGTCGCCGCCGGTGTGCCGCCCAATCGTCGGCCGGGAAACCAAAGACCCTAGCTGGACCGCCGGACAGGAAAGGGGAACCATAGCGTGCCGACGAGCTAGGGAGGGAGGAGCAAGGGAGAAGAGGAGGGAGGAGACGAGCAGCCGGAGCCCGACATAGAGGAAGCCGACAGCGGCGGCTGGGGCATGCCGCGTGCAGACTGGGGAGCAGAGGGAGCGAGCAGAGCGGCACCTCGCTTGACTCGCACGGAACGAAACGATGCGCTCGCTCGAGTCGAACGAAGCGATGCGCTCGCTGCTTCAGCGCGCGGCCCAGTTAGCGTCCGAGTCAGCCGTGGGCGGCCCAATTTACGTTTTTTCCTTTATTCTATTCCCAGACGCCCTACCTTGCCATAAGGGGTCCTCCGCCCCTGAAAACTACGCTGTCAAACTAGGGCTAACTAAGAAGATCTTGTAATAACATGTGCACATCACTACCGATGCCGGCCTTCCACGAACGCCATTAGATTATTGTCTGTGGCAAGATGGTTAGGAGGGTGGTTGTGCTCCCCACCCACCAGAGTTCAAATCCCAGATTTGACGTTGGTGTTTCTCATTTAGACGGAATATTCTTCAGTGGTAGATGATGTTCCCGTCGACAGCGAGGCGGCTGTGGTGACTTCGTCAATCTCAAGACCTGATCCGCCGGCTCAGTATCTCGGAGGTGCTCATAGGAGTAGGATGTGCGTACGTGCATTCATATAGATGAGTGTGTGCGCGTGTATACGAGCGCTTGTTCGCTGTAATATGTTTCTCAACTAAGAAGATCTTGTAATAACATGTGCACATCACTACCGACGCCGGCCTTCCACGAACGCCATCAGATTATTGTCTGACGTTCCACCTTTCCCCAGAGCCTCCACGACCGCCCGCTTCCACTCCGTCGCCGCGCACGGCGCGTCCCCCTGCATCACCTCCTCCACTCGCCGGCTCAACTCCGCGGCGGCGAGCACGCCGTCGGCTCCCACCTCGGCGCGCGCTCCGACGCGCCACTGGTGCTCGACGAGGCGTGCGTTCATCCGCTGGTCCGACATCCGGGGCACGCACACCATGGGCACGCCGCACGCCACGCTCTCCACCACCGAGTTCCAGCCGCAGTGGGTGACGAAGCAGCCCACCGCCGCGTGGGAGAGCACCCGCACCTGGTCGCACCACTCCACCACCATACCGTTCCTGATCCGCGCGTCTAGCTCGGCCTCCGGCGCCAGTAGGTCCGCCTTGACGTCCTTCCGGACGATGCAGAGGTACGGCCTCCCGCTCTCCTCGAGGCCCAGGAGCAGCTCGTCCAGCTGCTCCTTCACCATCTTGGCCAGGCTCCCGAACGCGACGTACGCCACGGAACCGGCCGGCTTGGCGTCCAGCCATTCAATGTACTTGGCGTCGTCCTGCTTGAAGAGGCCAGCCTCGTCGCCGGCGGGGAGCACCGGGCCGATCGGGAGCACGTCGTACGGGGCACCCATGGCGGCGAGCGTGCCCGGTTCGAGCTCCTGGCATGTGTTGATCACCACGGTTGCTCGGGGGGTCTCCCTGTCGAGGGTGTCGAACAGGTCGCGGACGGTGACGTAGACGCAGTGGAAGAAGTCGGAGGGGTCGCTAGAGTCGGTGAGGAACGACGGGAGGTCCAGCATGGCGTGCGGCGGGAGGCCCGGGAACCGCACGAGGAAGGACGGGTCGTGGCGGTGCGCGGCCACGACGCCAGCGTGGCCGTGGAAGTAGTGGTAGTAGACCGCGAGCACGGCGGCGGGCTGGATCCAGTAGAGCGCGGACGGGACGCCCCTCTCGCGCGCCACGTCGGCGGCCCACGGGAGGAGCATCGTGTAGACGACGCGGGTCACGGCGCGGCCGCGCGCGGCGAGCGCGTCCACGAGCTCCCCAACGCTGCGCGCGCCCGCGGCGTGGAAGGACGCCACGTAGCCGTTGAACGCGGCGGGGTCGCTGCTCGGCACGTACCCGGTGTCGGTGCCGTCCGAGAACGGGAGGAGCTCGAGGCGGCCGTCGTCGTCGTCGTGGTGCGGGGGCGGCTCGGCCGGGAACATGCGGCGGTGGGCGGCTTCGGTGGTGGAGAATGTGACGAGCGCGTCGGGGGCGGCGGCGAGCAGGCGCCTGGCGAGGCGGAGCGCCGGCGCGATGTGGCCCTGGAGCGGGTAGGTGAGCACGAGGAAGTGCGGCCGCGGAGACATGGCGGCCTCGTCCCTGACCTGTGACATCGTGTGGCTTTCGCTAGACGCTCGATCAGCGAGCTCGACGGGAAGCAAGCGACTTTTGTGGAGTGAAATCCTGTGCTCGTGAGTGAGTGAGCAACTTTTTTTTTTTTTTGAAACGTGGGGCAAAAGCTTTGCCCCCTTATCCATTAATTAAGAAGAAGTGCCCGGTTTATTAACGGAAGAAACCGGGCGAAAACCATACAACGAACACAACACCACCGGGCGAAGCCCACACAACCTCAAGAACATGACCACTCCACAAAGATTCGGCCAACCGTCCACCCTTGCCGGAGAGAAGAAGCCGCAACTGCTATGGGAGGAGCAGTTACGGGACATTCTGACGCAGATGAAGAGACCAACCCTCGAATGCGCTCACTGCCTGCCTGTTGCCCGTCATCGTACACCGCAGCTTCGACTTCGCAGCAACAAACAAGCAAAACGAACCCACCGACCCCGTCGGAGTAGAGCTGCCAACACTAACCTCGCCTCCATAGGAGACGCAAAGCTCTCGGGGCCGCCGCCCCGACATCCACCGCTCCAGTATGCCCTGCACACTCAGCCGACACCACCTTCCGGGGCCGCCACCCCGACATAGCACCGCTCGTCCTCGAGCTGCAACGCCGCACAACCCAGAAGCTTGTAGCCCGAGCTACACAAGACCACTGCCCGCAGACCACGGCCGTCACACCATGCCCGGGGCCGCCGCCCCGACGTAAAGTCAAACCGCCTCTTCAAAGGCGTGTCGACCGAGCCGACAATCTCGCCGCACAAGCGACACAAGAATGTCGCCCAAACCATGCAACCAACAGCCCCACCTCAAGAAGATGCTGCCCACCATGGATCCCGAGGCCGCCGCCTCGACGTTCATCCACCGTACGGGGCCGCTGCCCCGGCGTCCACTCAACCCAACAAAGAGGAGGCACGCACAAACCGCAACAGCTGACTCTCCAAGACGACGCCCACAAGAGGGAGGCGACGATGACGTCGTCGTCGTCCGCTCCGACAACTCGAAGCT
This sequence comes from Poa annua, assembly GCA_026929855.1. NCBI lineage: Eukaryota > Viridiplantae > Streptophyta > Magnoliopsida > Poales > Poaceae > Poa > Poa annua. The sequence goes on from CM049437.1 coordinate 94,301,337, forward strand.
TGGGTTTTCACCCGGAGAGCCCAAGCCATACTCATCGAAAGAGAAATCCACGACAATGCCTCCAAGGAGGGAAACGACACCCGTAGGCACCGCCATCATCGGCCCCGAGGATCGGAGCAAAGCTTTCGCCCGGATCTTCTCGTCTCCGAGAGAATGGCTCACAAGACCAGAACGCCGAGAGCGCCAAGACATCGGAGCTAAGCAGACGCAAGGCACATCTCCATCTTCGACCTCCAAACTCCCCAAAGCAGCCTCCAGAGCAGCACCTCACGCTGCAAAAAATGCTGCCACACAACCACCAGTACCGGATCCGCACGAAGGCACCAAATCCGCAGTCCCTGGCCACAGCTACGACCAAAAAGTCGCCGCCCACTTCCCGGGGCCGTCGCCCCGACATCTCTCCACACCAGGCATGAGCAGACGACAGCAGATCTGCCGCCTCCGGCCACCTCGCACCACCATGACAGCAGCTCGGCTAAGATCCGCCGCCCTGACCTCCAGCTCCTGCACCGCACCACGCCACCGCACGCCGCCCGGCCCTCGCCGCGCCTCGACCTGCCGGCCACCACCCGAACCCAGGGCTGCCGCCCTGGCGTGCCGCGCCGCACCGGGCCTCCCCCAACCACCTTCGGCAGTGAGGGGCCCGCCGCCACCGCGGCATGGCCGGCGGCAGCGGCGGCAAGAAGGAGGCGGCGTGGGAGGGGGCCCTGGCGGCGGTGAGGGGAACCCTTGGGTCGCCCTTGGCAGAGCGACGCAAAATTTTAGCTTAGACCATACTAGAATTGTGCATTTATGGGTGTAACCCATGCGTTCGTGAGCAACTTTTAGTGGCCAGGTTGCGCGCATCAGCGCACGTGGCGTGCCCTACAGTACAGCCCGCCATTGTTGAATGCAGCAAACAGAAGAGAACAAAACAAAACCATCAATCAGAAGGTTGCGATTCTTCCATTGATTCGTAGAGTGAGTCCAATTAATCATCACTGGGCGACCGGCCAGGCTCTGCTGTTGCCGGCCAGTTTAGACAATGCTGGTGGTTGGTGCTTGGTGGACGGCTGGGCGCTGCTCTTGCCGTCCTTGGACTGCCGTTCACGTTCCGCTGATCCTGCGACCAAAACTGCGGTTTTTTCGATCTCGGTGGATTACATGCATTGGGGTTTTAGGGCACCTTCAACGGGGCCTCGCATATGCACAGCCAAATCGAACCGATTCTATCCGCTTTAGTCTGTTCGCGGACATGTTTTGGGCCTCTGTCCGCTATGCGGTGGAGGTGGACTCCAACGGCCCACTGGCCAGTGAGACAGAGAGAAAAAAACTCGGAGAAGGGCGGCGCCAGCGTCGTCGGAGTGCAAATTGGGCGGCGGCGGCGTCGTTGTAGGGCCGTTGCGCCGGCGTCCTACTCGTCCTCGTCGGAGGAGTCGAGGATGACGTACGGTGGCGGCGCGTAGAGGTGGGCCGGTGGCGCCGTGGGTGGTGGTGGAGGCGTGGCGGGCGCCTCGGGGTCCTGGGGCCATGCCGGTGGGGGCACGTACTCCCTGGCCTCGCCGTGCTCTGGCCACGGTGACCATGGCACCTGCCAGCGAGCCCGCTCGTCGTCCCGGCGCGCCTGCTCGCCGCGGCCTCCATGGCGGACGCACGGAGCGTCGCCGCCAGATCGGGCCAGCGCCCGAACTCGTCCAGCTCGGACTGCTCCATGGCCGCCTTCATCTGGGCGTCCTTGTCCATGTCGTCCTCCTCCGGCTCGGCCTTCACGGTCGGAGGAGCGTCGCCATCGTCCTCGGACCACTGCGGGTCCGAGTCCTCGTCTGGCTCAAGCCGACGAGGGCCATCTCGTCCTCCTCCTCCTCCTCCGGCTCCGGCTCGGCGTAGTCCGGTGGCAGCGTCGCCGCGAACGCGAGCCGGCGCCGGTGGTTGTGCTCGAGCTCGAACCACCCGTCCCATAGGGACGAGTTCATCGAGTAGGCGGGGTCGTGGAGGAGGTCGGGGGGCAGCAGGGTCCGCCGGCGGATCTCCTCCGTGCGCTCGCGGCCGGAGCGTGGCACCGGCGGCACAGGGACGCGGAGCCGGTTCAGATGCCACCCCTCGGGGAGGTGGACATCGCCCCACGGCAGGGGTTGGCGCCGCTCCCAGTACAGCTGGGCCACCTCGAGCCCGATGCGGGCGCGGCGAGCCCGGCGGCGCGCGTTCCGAGCAGCGCGGGCGGCCTCCGCATCGGCGGCGACGGCGGGACCGCGGCGTGGAGCCACGGGCACGGGGACCGAGCGGCGACGCGGCGGACCACGAGAGCTCGAGGCCTCGTGGTTGTTCCGGCCGCCCTTCGCCCAGAACGGCTTCATCGGCGGTGGCGTTGACGGTGGCCGGGGTGCGGTGGCGTTGGCCGGAGCGGTGGCGTTCGCCGGGCGCGTCTAGGGTTTCCGGCCGTCGGAGTGGGAGGCGAGGAGTGGGGTGGGAGTGGATAGCGACCGGCCGGCCACCCACCCCATTTAATATGACCAGGCCAACCGGCCGGTCTCGCTGACACGTGGGCCAGGGGCGGACAAGGGGAGGACACGCGCTGTGTCCGCGTCTCCCCAAACTTGGACCAAACTTGGGCCAGGTTTGGTCCAGTTTGGTTGTCCGCGCGGACAGATGTCCCTTTGCGCCGGCCCGTTGGAGAGCCTATTTTGTCCGTTCGGACAATTTCGGACGGGTCGGGCAGGGATGCGGAGGACCGTTGGAGGTGCCCTTATATCTGAAGGAACAAACGCTAGCTAACAGCCGACCGGACAACCACATGCCAGCGAAATGAAATGAGGACACAAGTGAGGAATGGGTCGAGATTTTTTGTTCTAGAGAGGAAAGGGGTGTAAAACACTCGGAGGAAGAGAACAAACGAATCTCAGCCTGGTATTTTTATAGCTGGTAGTGGTATTAGGGCATATCCACGGGACCGACGCAAACGGACCTGTGCGGTCCATTTCTGTCCGATTTTGTCCGTGGCCGGGAAAAACCCAGTCCAACGGCCCGACGCATTTTGTCCGAGCCGTCCGCGGCGACGCAAACGCAGCCCAAATTTGGGCTTGGTTTGCGTCGCCGCGGACGGTCTACTGTGACCGCGCGTGTCCTCCCCTTTTACTTGGCCCCGCGCGTCAACGACCGTGTGATAAGGGGTGGCCCGATCTTCTCAGTGAGCGGTGGGTAGATGGATGACGGTGGAAGATAACTTGCGAGAATCCGACGAACTCTCCGGCTGTTCCCCCGTTGCCAATGCAACAGCTCTTCAACCCAATGGATATTCGCGACGCCTCACACCGATGCAACGTAGCCGCCGACCACGAAGCGGTTTTGCAATCTACTAATTCCCAGTGGAACAACAGATCACACTCAAACTTCGGATAATAATCTCCAGAGCGCAACACAGTGGAGAGGTTGAATTCCTGAGCGCAGCACAGAGGAACTCGAATATAGATGAATGCTTAGCAATCCAATCTAGGGTTTATATTTAAACGTGGTCTGAGCTAAAAGCCACGACTTACAAGCCTATATAAAGGCTGCTGGACGTCCAACATAGGGTTGGAGTCGAAAACAAACTTATCTCTAACTTTCCTAACTTAAAAGGACTCTATTCGGAATCTAGCAGAAACTTCCGTCGACTTGTTTTGCTCACGCCGCCTTGTATGGGTCGAACCGGTAGCTGGGGTCGGACCCATTGGAAAGTATTTGGAATTGCCTTTCCAACAAGTCTTTAGTTGCCTTATTTGGAGTTCGTATGAAGAATCCACGTCTATTTCAAAATCAGGACTTCTGTCAGTCCGAACCGAATATCTTTCCATTGATGGCTCCGCTTCCTCCCTCGCCTCCCTCGTGCTTGCCACCTTGATGGTTGTCAATGATCTCCATTCCTTGCGCGCATCTTCTTCTTCATGCGCCATGCTATAATAATCATCGGTTAGGCTTAATATTTCCTTCCAGTTTAAGCATGGATAATCATCATAATCCACTGATATATCCTCATCACCGTGGCCTTCGCGTCATCTTCCGAGGCGTCCACGACTAGGGCGAAAGGTTGCCGCTTCACCGTCTGCGCCGCCATCAATGGTGATGCCTCAGTGGCCACCGCTCCGCCCCTCCGTCGCCCGCCATTTAATGCCATGGAAGACCACGTCCTCAGTCGCCGTTAAAAGGACTCCGCGGCCACCTCCCACAATCACACAGCTCTCTCTTCTCCCTCCACCTCCCATTATCCACTACCGCCATGACGGGGTCGTGGCCGTTCAAGAAGGTGAAGGAGGAGTCCGACAACGGCTCTTCGTCGTCCTCATCACGCCGTCGTTCGCCGCCGCCCAAGAAGCCTAGGGAACGCCCTTATGTGGGCGTCCCTCTGGCGCAGGCTCTGTACCACAACAACACGCCGGTACCGGGCGACGTCCACCTCCCCAACGACTGGCACCTCAACTCGAGGAGGGTGCCAATCCCGCCGGTGCCCAGAGCTGACGTGGAGCGGATGATGGAGATCCTCCGCCACCGCAATCTACTTCCCGCCGACCTGCGGGAGGACGACGCGTTCCACCCCGATTGTCGGTGGTGGGATCGGCCGGGGTTCGAGCGTGACGCCAGGAGGCGCGCTGGCCTCCACGGCGATCACGACTTCGACTACGGCGGCGTCACCGTCTGGGTGCCTCCACCGCCGCCGGACTGGGAGCCGGAGGAGGAGGAACCGCAGCAGGTGCCGGAGCACGCCGCGGAGGAGGACGACGAGCTCCCATTGGTGGAGTTCCAGCCGTCGGGTCTCACGGAGGAGGAGGCCCTCCGCGAGGCCATGATCGAGAGCGAGCGGGAGGAGCTCGGGCGCTGGCTTGCCCTCGGCTCAATGCTGAGGGAATCCGCGCTGGAGAGCGGCGGCGCATCCAGCAGCCGCGGCCCGCCGCTGCTGTTGCCGAAGCAGGAGTAGGAGGAGCACGCGCCGCCGCAGTCTCCCAATCAGTGGGCGCCTTGGCCGGAGGTGTCCTCCTCCTCCGCACCGCCACCGCCACCTCTTCCGCCACCTCCAGGTCTAGTGCCCGTGGCGGCGTGGTCCTTCCCCTAGGACCCGCCAGCGTTTTTGACCTCACCGACGACTCCGACGAGGAGTAGGCGCCGGCGGCGATCCCTAGACTAGGGCGTTTTATTATATTTCCTGTTTTTTAATTTGTGTTTTTATTTTCGCGTCCAAAAATGTAATATATCTATTATTAATATATGGAAGTTTAAAAAATATGCATCGGGCCGCTGGGCTGGGACGCGGCCCAAACGGACATTCGATCGGACAGAGCCCATTTTGTGTCTGCGACCCGACGCAAACGGATCAAATCGGACACGATTTGGTCGCAGTTTGCGTCGCGCCGTTGGAGATGCCCTTACTCCACATTCCAGGTGATGTTAGACCATGTTTGTTTGGTTGACTGCCGCCTTCATGTTGTAGGCTGTTGTCCAAAATACACCAAACACTATCAGTGAAGGAGTGAAATGATCGGGTTTTCAATAATGAAGTGTTCATGCCGATAGATTTGATCGCCAAAGTAAAGGAAGAAGGGCAAGCGTGGTGGAGGTCTTTCGCCCAAATCATGTCGTAGGAGTCTGAAACTTTATTCTCTGGACATCTACAATGTAGTCAACAAGAATTCACTGGACATCTACAATGTAGTCAACAAGAACACTATAGGTAAAAAGTGCACCTTAACATTTGCTACATACATTGTAAAGGCTCAGTTTAAGAGAATCTTTTTAAAGGTGAGCCGTATGTTTATGGTTGTTTGCAAATAATTTAATAATGTTTTGCAATTTGCTCTCTTGCATGTAGCAGTATGATAAGAAGCGTGGCCTCAGCTTATAGCTAAAGATATAAGTATAGGATAAGTGAGACCAAACTTATGACAAAATCACTATATATATACATTGTGGATGCTTATGACTTAGACGGTTTGTCAATGAAAAGACGTAGCTCCTCCCGCGTTTAAAAATTAAAATACCAAACACCTTCTAAAATAGGCCTTCGCCACGCTATATTAATATTAACCACACCATACAACTGTGATAAGTAGGGGAATGGGGAATGTGTGCACCCCGCACCCTTTGAGAAGCACGACAACTTCCACATGCGTCGCCGTGACGGCAAGAGCCGACAGGGATTTCTCCCGACCCCCGAAAAATTACCCCCGGATAACCCGTCGGCTCCACCCAGCTCCCCGCCAACCAACATGCGCTGCTAGTCTTAAATCCATCATCGCCGTCTCACCATGGACAACGTTGCGAGGCGGCTCAAACCGAGAAGGGTACATGAAGATCGGGGACAGTACTGTAACCACGTGGGAGGGCACATCCTCCACTGCTAATGACAGTAGCTGATCAGACGCATCAGCAGTAGCATACCGGGTCATTCTTCCCAATCATGTCTAGATTGGACCCGTGAAACTCCCGCTGTCGCACTACAACAGACACAAGCTCCAAGACAAGCGAAAGCGCGAGCGAACCGGAGGGCGCCAGCGCCATTCTCCAACTGCTCCTAATCACAGATCTAAAACATATATATATATATGTTCCTATTCATTTCCCTTAGCTAATGGCTGTGTAGGGTCTCGAAGTGAGGAACGGGGGCCTGCCCGACAACTGTGTGCCGGCCGGCACGTGAGAGGCTAAAGGGCCAGTGCCGGGCCAGGGCCAGCTCGTTGGCCACCTTCTAACCGATGGTCGAGTTGGATCATTTTCCATTTTCCTATCTGGGAGGGCAATACGTCTAGTTGCTGATTGAGAGAATTGCTACTGTTAGAGTTGTAAATATGTACGTATTGTAAACCTTGTACAACTTGTAATCGTACCTATTGGTACTTCTATATATTGTTGTAGTGGCCGACCCAAGAGGTGTCGAAGCCCACAACCCCAAACCTGTATCGTAACATGGTATCAGAGCGCCCCAACATCGTGGTGGAGAACGGGCGTCCTCGTGCCTGCTGTGCAGCTTGTGGCGTAGCCGCTCCGTGTCAGTTGTGTGGTCTTGCTGGCCACATAGCATCTCGCTGCCATCGCCGCTTCAAGACTGACTTTCTGGGTCTTGGTAACAACGGCAAGGGCAATGAACGTCAAGCCAACATGACGCAGCAGCAAGGACATACTCCGTCCTACCCTGTTGATCCCACCTGGTACATGGACACTGGCGCAACTGATCATGTGACGAGTGAGCTGGACAAGCTTGCTATGCGTGAGGCCTACCACGGGGCTGACAAGGTTCATACAGCAAATGGCGCAGGTATGCACATCTCTCATATTGGTCAGGCATCCCTTCTTACCAACACTTCTAGGAAATTGCATCTTAGAAATATTCTTCGAGTTCCCTCCGTTACACGTAACTTGCTCTCTGTTCCTAAACTTACTCTAGACAATAATGTGTTATGTGAATTTCACCCGTTTGATCTTTTCATAAAGGACCGGGCTACGAGGGACGTTCTTCTTAGAGGTCGATGCCGCAATGGTCTCTATGCGCTTGATGTGCCGCCACCTGTCTCCCCTGCTGTGTTCCAAGTCTTCAGTGGTGTTCGTGTGTCTCCCTCGCAGTGGCACTCTCGCCTTGGTCACCCAGCGATACCCATTGTTCGTCATGTTCTTCATCGCCATGAGTTGCCCACTGTGTCTAGTAATAAAGATGTTACAGTTTGTGATGCCTGTCAGCAAGGCAAGAGTCATCAGTTACCTTTTTCTGTTTCTAGTCATATTGTTAAAACTCCTCTTGAGCTTGTGTTTTCTGACGTCTGGGGTCCTGCCCAGGTGTCTGTTAGTGGTCATGAATATTATGTCAGTTTCATTGATGCTTATAGTCGCTTTACCTGGATTTATCTTCTTAAGCACAAATCTGATGTATTCGATGTGTTTTTAAAATTTCAAGCACATGTTGAGCGTCTCCTAAATCATAAAATTATTCATGTACAGTCGGATTGGGGGGGTGAGTACCGCAATCTTAGTACTTTCTTTGAGAAACTTGGGATTTCCCATCGTGTATCTTGTCCACATACACATCAGCAAAATGGTTCAGCCGAACGTAAGCATCGTCATATTGTTGAGACCGGGTTAACTCTGCTAGCTCATGCTTCTGTCCCGTTTCGGTTTTGGAGTGATGCTTTTACTACGGCGTGTTTTCTTATAAATAGGCTCCCCTCACGACTCCTAAACATGAAAACTCCACTTGAACTCTTGCTTCATGAGACTCCAGATTACACTTTTCTTAAGGTGTTTGGTTGTGCGTGCTGGCCGCACCTCCGTCCCTATAATAGCCGCAAGCTTGAGTTTCGCTCTAAAAAATGTGTCTTCCTTGGTTATAGTTCGATGCACAAAGGGTATAAATGCCTTCATGTTCCGACAAATCGTGTGTATATCTCACGTGATGTTGTTTTTGACGAGCATGTTTTTCCCTTTTCCAATCTTCCAAATCCTGCCACCACATCTAATCCACCATTGCATACATCTTCTATATTGCCTGATCAATTTGTAGATGCTGCACACTCGCCGTATTTGTTGTCTAACCATGGTGCAGGAACTGGTAGAGGTGCTCGGCTTCTCCTTCCGGATGATCCGCCTGTTGACATTGCTCCCGCACCGACAGTTAACGTTGATCAAGCTGGGGTCTCCCCGCGTGCTGATCCTTGCATGGGGCATGCAGGATCCCCACGTCCTGTTCCTTGCATGCGGCATGCATGCACTCCCGCGCATGTGCTGCACCCGAGTTCTGCCTTGTCTGCGCCTGCGCGTGACGCGCCCGCGTTGTCCAGCACGACAGCCGATGGGCCTCCGCCTGCCAGCCCGCCTCCGTTGATGTCTCATGTACGGCAGCCAGCGCCTGACTGCGCGTTGCTGCTACCACCGCCCGGCTGCACGTTGACGCCCGTGCGCCCGTCTTCGCCTGATGATGCTGGGCCACCTTCGCCTGATGATGTTGAGCCGTCTTCGCCTGGCTCGCTGGCGACTCCTGCTGTTTCGCCGATCTCTGCTCCCCAGCACAGTTCGGCGCCTGTGTTTACGAAGACGGTGCCGACTGCATCGACCTCGACCTCGTCACCTGCTCCTGCTGCTATGCGTCCTCACACTCGCAGCCGGAGTGGGATCTACAAACCGCTTGACCGCAAAGATGGCACAGTTGCGTGGCTAGCGGCATGCGTGGCTCAGGCTGAGTCCGATCCTACCGCTGAACCCCGACATTTTCAAGCTGCTATGGGTATCCCTCATTGGCGAGCTGCGATGGAACTAGAGTATCATGCGTTGCTGAAAAATGATACGTGGCATCTTGTTCCTCCGAAGGCCGGTGTCAATGTTATTGATTCCAAGTGGGTATTCAAAGTTAAGCGACATGCCGATGGCTCTATTGAAAGGTATAAAGCTCGACTTGTTGCTAGAGGGTTCAAACAACGTCATGGTCTTGATTATGAGGATACGTTCAGTCCTGTGGTCAAGCCTACGACGATTCTGAAAGTGCATGGCTGCCCCCATGCGTGGTTTTGGTAATTAATGACAATCCTTATGGACTAATGTTTGCTTTGAGATATACTTGTAGATCTTGTCCATAGGAAAAGATTGGAGTTCATGTGTTGGACTCTAGTAGATTACATGATGATCAATGCTCTACTCAAGGGTTTATATGAAGAATGGTCATGTGAAGAGTTGAGCTTATTGCAAGTATGGCTTGGAAAAGAAGATTGAGTGATCAATCATGTTTTACCCCAAGCCATCATACATATCAAGAGAAGAAGATGAAGCGCAAGATCAATATGATGCATCTCGAAGATATCATTTGATTGAAACTTGCAAAGGAAACATGAAGACGAAGCTTAGCGAGGCCCTCCCATAATGGAGTATGGGGGAGCATTTGGAGAAGTCTTCATCAAGCATGTGCTAGCAAGCACAATCAAGAAAGGTGTTTCAACTTGAGAGAGTCAAGATCGTCATCATCGAGCTCAAGTGGAATGCGCAAGGCAAAGGTATGATCTTGATAGGTTTTCTATTTTACCGGTCTCATGGTGTTAGTGGGAGACCGGGTTTTAGGATAGACGGCGTACTATCAAGAGGGGCTCTCAAGTGAGTAACTTGATCGCATCGTTGTGGAGAGCTCAAACCTTTGCATACTTGGCATATCATATTTCTTGGTTCTTATTTGGTTTTTATGGTGGTGAGGAATTAGAGTTTGGTTCATCTCCATGACAAGCTCTAGTTCATCGAAAACGGTTTTACCTTGGAAAACTAGTTGCGTTTTCGGTGGCGGAAATATTGCCGGTTCAACCGTGAGGAAAGTCCCACACCTTGCCATGTGTGGTGATTTTACTCTATTTATGGGATGCAATATTTTCACTTTTTGTAGCCTTCTCCTTGTCGGTACCTTTCCAACGGAGTTGGTCTCACCTCATTCGGAGTTCATTTGCAAAAGTTATAGCTGTGTTTTTGGTGTTCGGACAGGCCCGGTAGTACCGGAGAGTTTTGTTCCGGTAGTACCGCAGTCAGCCGGTAGTACCGGGCTCGCTGCGGTAGTACCGGGCTCTCTGCGGTACTACTCTCTGAAGTTGGTTTTTCGGGCGTTTTGGCACGGATGGCCCCGGTAGTACCGGGGTTGGAGCCCAGCACTTGGGCCCGGTAGTACCGGGGTATTTTTCCCCGGTAGTACCGCGCGCTCGGTTTTCTGTGTTGACGAAGATACCGCAGGGCCGGTACTACCGGGCTTTAGGCCGGTACTACCGCACTTGCGGAACAAGAAGTGCTGCAACGGCTGGATTTTTGAGTTGAGCTATTTAAGGGGCCTTCTTCCCCAATGGTTGACTAAGCTCTAGAGCAAGTCTTTCTCCTCTCTCTCCTCCATTGTTGCCCTTTGGAAAGCTTGCTCTTCCTCTCAATCCCTCCCATGGTTCTTGCTAATATTTGAGGGAAAGTGAGAGGTGATCTTGATCTACGTTTCCACCGATCGATTTCTCCTCTAAGTGAGGGAAACCTTGTAGATCTTGATCTTGGAGTTCTTGGTGCATCTCCTCTTTGTTCTTCCTCTCTTATTCCCCCATAAGCATTTGTTGCTTTGTTGGAATTTGAGAGTGAAGGATTTGAGCACTTGTGCTCTTGCCTTTTTGCATTTGGTGCATCGGTGTGCTCTCCACGAGGATTCGTGGAAGTTGAAAGTTTGTGAGCTTGTTACTCTTGGGTCCTTGGACCCTAGACGCCTTTGTGGTGGTTGGACCCTTGTGTGGTCACTTGAAGCCGTTCGGGAGCCCCCAATCCCTTTGTGGGTTGTGCCCCGGATTGTTGTTGGAGGCCGTTCGGGAGCCCCCAATCCCATTGTGGGTTGTGCCCCGGATTGTTGTTGAAAGGCTCCGGATTCCGCCTCGAAGGAATTCCGATAGTGGAAGGTGAACCAAGCCTTTGTGGTGCGGTTCATCGGAGAAGAAGGTGAAACCTTTGTGGTTGTTGAACCGTTGTGTCGGTTCACACCTCTCCAACGAGACGTACTCCCTTAACAAGGAGGAACTCGGGAATACATCCTCGTCTCCGCGTGCCTCGGTTATTTCTATACCCGAGCTTTTACTTATGCACTTTACATTGTGATAGCCTTCGTGCTTGAAGTATTCTATTGCTATCACCTTGTTGTTTATCTTGCTTAGCATAAGTTGTTGGTGCACATAGGTGAGCCTAGTTTATTTAGGTTGTCGGCTTGTTAATTTAAACACCTAGTTTTATTCCGCAATTATCAAGCCTAAACCGGAAAAGTTTTAAACCGCCTATTCACCCCCCCCTCTAGGCGACATCATTGTCCTTTCAGATTCGTCTGTTGCTGTCTCTTGCTGTTACTCGTGGATGGTCCCTGCGACAGCTGGATGTTCAGAATGCTTTTCTTCATGGAGTTCTTGAAGAAGAAGTATATATGCGTCAACCTCCTGGTTTTGTTGATCCTGCTCGTCCGCAACATTTGTGTCGCTTGGTGAAGGCTCTTTACGGTCTTAAGCAGGCGCCTCGTGCCTGGCATGCGCGGCTTGGCGCTGCTCTTCGTGCACATGGATTTGTTCCCTCGACAGCTGATACATCCTTGTTTTTGCTCCAGCGTCCTACTGTCACTATGTACCTGCTGGTGTATGTCGATGACATTATACTGGTCAGCTCGTCAGACTCTGCTGCTGATCGTCTTGTCTCTGCTTTGGGTGGTGATTTTGCTCTTAAAGATCTTGGCCGGCTTCATTATTTCCTTGGTTTGGAGGTTTCTCATTCTGATGCCGGTCTGACTCTAACTCAGCAGAAGTACTCTCAGGATTTGCTTGGTCGTGCTGGTATGCTCCAGTGCAAGCCTGCTACTACTCCTATGTCAGCCTCCGTTCGACTGTCTGCACTTCATGGCACTCTTCTTCCATCTGACGAGGCTACTGAGTATCGCAGTCTTGTTGGTGGCTTGCAGTACTTGACGATTACTCGTCCTGATATCTCCTATGCGGTTAACAGTGTTTGTCAGTTTCTTCATGCTCCTCGAGACTCGCACATGACAGCTGTCAAACGCATCCTGCGCTATGTTCGGTTGACTGTTGCATTTGGACTGCATCTTCGGCCTGCTCCTGCTGGTGTTCTTTCGGCATTCTCTGATGCGGATTGGGCTGGAAGTCCAGATGACAGGCGATCTACGGGGGGATATGCAGTGTTTCATGGTCATAATTTGATCGCCTGGAGTGCTCGTAAGCAAGCTACAGTGTCTCGTAGTAGTACTGAAGCTGAATACAAAGCAGTTGCAAACGCCACCGCTGAGCTCATTTGGGTTCAGTCTTTGCTTCGAGAGTTCGGAGTCTCTCAGGATCAGCCGCCTGTCCTTTGGTGTGACAACATTGGTGCCACATATCTATCTTCGAATCCAGTGTTTCATGCTCGGACAAAACACATAGAAGTTGACTATCACTTTGTCAGGGAACGTGTTTCGCAAAAGTTGCTTCAGATTAAGTTCATCCCTTCAAAGGATCAGCTGGCTGACATCTTCACGAAACCATTGCCGCTACCTCAGTTTGAGGGATGTCGACGCAATCTTAATCTTCTGAATTCTTCAGAGTATGGCTAAGATTGAGGGAGGGTGTTAGAGTTGTAAATATGTACGTATTGTAAACCTTGTACAACTTGTAATCGTACCTATTGGTACTTCTATATATTGTTGTAGTGGCCGACCCAAGAGGTGTCGAAGCCCACAACCCCAAACCTGTATCGTAACAGCTACAATACCACTAGTCAAAATAAAGAATGTCAAAATAACACCGAAAAAACCTAACTTGTCAAAAATACCATCGTTGGTAAGGTTTTTGATGCCAGGATACCACTACCGTCGGTTGTCAAAGTTCTCACGTACAAGACGATTGTTGCTCCGAAGCTCCTGTACAAGACGATTGTTGCTCCGAAGCTCCTGTACGAAGCTCCTGTACAAGACGATTGCCTCTCTGCACTGCACTGCCGTGGGTATGCCCCTGCTCGTACATACTGTACTCGTGTATGTAGTGTACTGTTTTCCCCACCGCATCACAACCCTAGGAGCCACCGCCGCCGCCACCGCCACCGCCACCGCCGCAATCGAACCCTCCATCCTGCGAAGTATGGGCGAATCGAGTGAGGTATACACGACGTCAATCACGTCCGGACCGATGTCTCTCAAAATCGACAAAGAGCGCCCCAAGAAGTTGCGATTGTCTTGCTTCCACGACGCCGGCGCCGAGGTGGAGTCATCCATCCTCGCTGAGTTGGGGCGGCCGATGTGGAAGGACATAATGATGTTCTATGAAGAGGCGTTCCGCCGGCTTCCCGTCGCCGACATGCCGAAGATTTTGACATGCGTCGTCCGCGGTGGCCATTGCATCGGCCTCCTCGATCCAGTTTCCAACATCATCCTTAACGCCCTCAACCTCCTTTGCCGTCGCCAGTGCGGTGGGGGCTCTGTTGGAAGCAGCAGCAGCAGCAGCAGGAGCACCAAGGGGAAGCGATCTTGCGCAGCACAAGTCAGCAGCATCAACCGCAGCAAGAGGAAAGAGGAGAAGGAGAAAGGGCCGCCCGCCGAGCCTTCATGGCAAGTTATAGCTCTTCATTCCTGCAATGGCCTCATTGCCTTCATGCGGACATACTTCCGGTATCTATCTGGGGAGCAGGCCAGGAGCTACCTCCGCCTGGCTAGTGCCGACCTTGCTGTCGCTGTCCAGCTCGGTAAGCACCAGCAGTTCACTCCGGAGGACCGTCAGACGACTGGCGCCCCTTCGCCCTCAAGGTCGCGGCAACCATAGCAGAGCACCCTGTGCCTGATGACCTTGCAAGACTCGCAGCATTGGTTGTTCCTTATGGAGATGGCACGCCTCTAGCTGCTGTGCTGGAGAAGGGGCGGCCTCTCAGCGTCGACGACATTAATGGCATCCTCCGTTTCCTCCGGTTGCAACACTATGCAGCCTCCCCTGCTGTCCAAGTCACCTTCCAGCGCAGTCCTCAGCCAACTGATATGGAGATCAGGAGCCTGTTTGGACAACAAGCGGGCGGGAAGGTACTAGAAGCAGGTGGGCAACATTCCCACTTCTTCTGTGCATTTGGTGAAAACCACGTCGCCGACGTGCCAAGGGATCCTATTACAGCAGCTGACTCCACTACGTGCAAGTGCGATCACACCAGGTATCTGAAAGCGTGCCTCGCCGATACCGTCCATGCTCTCTACATCAAGGCAGTGTCGCTGCTGCCACACAAGACACTCCACAAGCATCTCCGCGGCATCCTAGTTGCTGGGCATTGCTATGGCCCCATGGACCCTGTCTCCAACATTATTCTCAACGCCATTTGGTATGACAGCATGTGCCCTCTGCTGGAGATAGATGCTGAGATTGAGCCTGACATTCTCGACAGCCAATCTATGCTTCGTATAGAGATCCGCTCTCTTGACAGCCTTGTTGCCTTGGTCCGCACAGCCACTGGATTTTCAGAGCACGAGGCCGTGGAGTACCTTTGTTACAAGCAATGTGACTTCTCTGCAGTGTTACAGTTAGCAACAAACGAGTTATGCTATAAAGCCTATGATTGTGCGGGCCTAACTGGAAAGCATCCCCAGCATTCGGAACTTGCATCGTTTCTTATGTCCATGGCCCATAATAAGGTCTTTAAAGACACCTTGCTGACCAACGAAGCAATGGGAACAGGCCATGTCATTTCTGATGCAGTTCTGGAGAAAGTGTACAACCTAATGGAAGATCGAAGCTCGTTACCATCAGCGGCTCAGCCTAGGCTATGCCCACCAGCCTGGAAGATGCTGGCTTCTAGGAAGGATGACTTCATGCAGAAGCAGAAGTTCGTTGGTCAAGTCTTGGAAGCATTGCTTGTTGACTACTCGAATGCACATCCTTGGGTAAGTATAACTAAGCTCTTGATTGCCAATTGTAGTACCTTAAGAAAACTTTACTTTAAACGTTTTGTTTCTTCTGAATTAAGCTTGTAGAGAAAAGATTCATAGAGAAACCTTGGTCGCTTCTTGTACGAATATATTTCACCTCCCTAAGTCTAGTTTTTACAGATCCTTGTTGAAAAATTGGCTTCGGATTGCAGTTCTTATTCGCAGAAAGTTTTATCTTTAAGAGCACATCCTATCACTTGATTGCTCAATTGGATAGATTTCCTTGCATAACCTCACTTTTCAAAAATTTATTGTTGTAGGAACCAGTTCCAAGGCTTGATGTCATATGTGGCTTGAAGAAAGACGACCGTGGGCATTCAAAGCTCTACCATGTCAATTTCTTGGTGCGGTATGATGATGTTTCTTTAGGCTGTGTACTCTTTTTCGCTGAAGTGTGGGATTCGAGCTTCCAGGCCAAACGATCAAAACCCATCACATCGGTGAATCTCATTACTGGACCATGTGCTAGAAATGGTTGTCGAGTTGAATCCACTAGTCAGTTTGTCAAGGTTTACAGTAAATCTAGTCGAAAGGAACAGGAAACTTCATTCTGTTGTCCGTTACCTTATTACAGTCCTGATCATCCATATCCTGGTAAGTTCGTTCTATCTTTTGAACATCCTGGAATATCATTGCTACTTGCTACTAGTAGGACTGTCTAATGTATGTCTTAAATTATGTTTATCAATATGCAGGACGCTGCACTATGTGTGAGCCTGTATCAAGCAAAATTGTGCATCCACCATCTGGGAACGACAGTGGGGCCAAGTTCAATCGACTTGGGCAACTCTTTGACTATTTGAATCTGCGTGATTACAATCCTTCTGCTGCCAACAAAGTAACAGAGTCGGATTTTATTTACTTCGATTGCCACAGGGATGCCAAATTTGCAGAAGTTCTCAATGACAGACGCTCTTCGGATAAGAAGACGTTGAAAATCCGCTAGTCCTAGGTTAAAATGTTGTGTTTAAGTTTTTAGCATCTTAATACATTACAGTTGCATGGCTTTTCTATATGTTAGCCCCTCGGTACATCTTTAAATAACTCATGCACGAGCGGACCTTCAATACACTTGCTATTTGTTCACATCTCTCTCGGGTAGAAAATCACTGAATGCAGAATCGACATGATGCTACTAATTCTATCGTCTTCAGTGTTGTCATAGTTCCATGCTTTTTTCTGAAACAGTAGTTCCATGTTTGTTAACAAGACATCCGCTCTCAGGTTCTTGCATGCACAGTTTGATCCGAACAAGCATACATGAACGGAGGTAACATATTACAAATATGTCAAGCACCTACTGAAAATTCTCGTCTCATAACTCATCTCATAAACAAAAGATCCACCATATGGGTATACAAATATGACCAGTCATATAGTGATGCATAAGTGGGATAAGTTGGTTCCTACTTTTATCAATTTTTAGTAATTCTAAATTAGCCGGGACAAGTGGGATCAATCACACGTCAGATTTTTAACTTATCCCACTTAGTTTTAGATTAGTATAAGTGGAAACTCACTTATCCTACATTTGCCCCACTTTTCTGCATCCCTACAAATCAGACCCCATTTTGAAACCAGCCATTGCAACATTGAAGCACTGTAATTTTCACAAAAGTAGATCACTTGCACGGAACGGCCAATTTCAGGATATGTTTTTCCATGATTTCTAACTAGTTTTGCCCGTTTGAACGAGTTTCAGCCATTTTCCCAAAGCGATTCAAATTTGCTCTAGAAAGTGCATTGTAGTTGTTTCCTAGAGCCTGCCATGAACGATTTTAGGTACCCTAGTGTGGGATTCTATGCGGTAATTAGCCACAGAAAAGAAATTTCAGAAATTTTAATGTTCCATATGAATGGCGAAGCCAACAGTCTAGAACGATTTTTAAAATATCAAACAAATTCAAAAGTTCCAAAAATCTGAAACATGCACCAGTTGTAAATTTTTTAGTTATAAGAGAAAATACCAACCTTGAGGCATGTCAAGTCTTTCAAAAATATCATACAAATTCACAACTCACAAAACAATGGAACATGCACCAATACTGAACGGAACGTGCTCAAATATGTAGAGAAAAGAGCAATGGTATCCTGTCTGTTTAGCTGAAGGTTCGTCTGCTGGTGGCCATGGGTCTCAGGTTTCTGCTCTTGCTTCTTTTCCTTCCAGCGTGTCCATCGGCCTGCTGAGATTGGTCTCCCCAATGTGTCGGATGTTGCTTTTGTACTTCCTTTTTTGTTCCTATGTGGTTTTTGTTTTCGCGGAGGTTGCTCTGTTCTAACCTTCTGTACATGCAGGTAGTAGATTGTCTGCATTGGCGCCGGCTGAACGCCTTCGTCGCCGCCGCGAAATCTGTCATGTTGATCTTTCTTTAGGTTTTGTTATTAGTTTCTGGCTTTTTTTTTCCTGTCGCACATAAGAGAAAGTGAGAACAAGCTAACATGCTCAATTAGTCCAAAAATGTGTTCTTCAATTTCATTCCTCCTCAGATAAAATTCAATTGTCTCCATGTTGGGTTTCAATGAACTTCGTGTATTCAGGGAAATCTTATCAATCTGATGATTTGTATGTTCTCTTACAAGTCATACTAGACATGATTGGTTCCATGATGTTAATTTTGTGGACTGTGTGGGAGTTGTTTTGCAGGACAAAGAAAGCTTCCGGTGACAAAAAGGTAAGAACTCACAAGTGATTGATCTAATTAGCTAGATTCTTAGAGGTTCAATACACTTTTTAAGTTATTGGTTCAAGCAAATTCGGTCAGTATGGTGATTTGATAAGCTACCGGAAGGGAAGAAATTTTGTTTTTTTCATTTGGGCTATAGGTCAATGGAGGCACATGATAAGCAGCATTTGGCTCATTGTTGCTTTTTATGGACTAGGTGGCCATTGTCTCTGTACAATTATGGTGTGATCATGCCTTCATTATTTCGGGTAGAGTACCAGCTTAACATGGGCAACCATCTCGATGGCGTGCCATTCTATGCATGAGGTGAATCCTATTTATTAATTTTATAGTATATTGTAATCCATTATGGCTATCGATCACATGGTTGAATACTCATATACATTTATTCTTTTGTACTGTACGCTCCATCTCAAGCAGAAGTGGGTTAGTATACTCAAGCATGGCTGCAATGCGCCCCTACTGTCAATACCCGTATTTCCTCATGTGAAAGTTATATTCTTGCAATTCAATACTTCACTGCTGCTGATATGCCATGCTAACCACCAACACAAACATACGTTCATCCTGAGATCTATAATTCAGAGGTGAGGTTTTCTGCTAATTTCTAGGTGTCATCTTTGTATCACATTTATTTCAAAGTAATGGATACATTTTTGTTTTTGTTTGCAGATCATCACTGTTGTGGACGATCCAACATTGTTCTCTCGCTGATATTGGTAATTCATACTTCTCTACTCAAGTCTTTGTACGACGGTTCTGCTTAATATGCCCACTTTTTTCGATTTGTCCTATATATATGATGTGTTTCAGTTTTTGTCGCACTTAAATCACAACAATTATGTAGCATAATTGATGAATCTTACAAGGCTTTTCGTGCTATAATTATGTACCACCAATTTTTATATGTCCGAGGGCCATCTTCAGAATTTAACGGGGAATCTACCTTTTGTTGTGCCAAAAAGAGCTACTTTTGGCTTCCATATTATATGATAATTATATGAAAAAACTATGAATCTCATATTTTGAGAAACAAAATGATTTGCGGTCTGCATCCTCTCATGTGTCATCATGGCTTAGTCTAATGTTCACACAAAATATTTTAACTTCCTTTTGTTGTAGAAAGTTTGGTGTGTTCTCATTTAATAATGAACACATATGAGATGAATTTGAGACACTTTGATCTTGATGTTTGATGTCCAAGTCTATTTGTAAGAAAGGGAATTTATTGTGAATCCTTTATTATTATGCATTAGATATTTGCATTTCTTCCTTAGTCAAGTTGGCCTGCTATTACCTTCAGACGACATGACCACAGTTAGTTTGTTAGATGCATCTGAAATAGCCGAATACACTTCTATGAATACTCTTTCAAGATTATTTTCACATTCCCTAATAATATGTTTGTTAAATTTTCTTCCTAATCAAATCAAAATTTTAATCTGAAGCAGATAGCGAAAGGAACGGTACAAAACTAACGAACATTCAAAGAGAGGTATGAAAGAAAAGTTGATCTGGCTGTCTCTGGCTGTCGCTGCTTCAAGGTAGTCTGCAATACGACATTTAAGCTTACAGAATAGAGTAGTGAGTTATTTATATTATGTTTTTTCTTCAGTGTATCTGTAAGTCAAATGTGCATGGTTGTAAACACAATTGGCACTTGGAATGTTCATCAATACAGTTTAAGCCCTATTGAAAATCATAAATACTTAGTCATAGGTACTTATTGGCAGAATACAGTTTTTCCTCGCCCCAAAGATTACTTTTGAGGTCATCTGTTTAATGTCACTCCAAATTGTGATTATGTTGCATTTCTGGCTATCAGCTACCTTTTGACATAGTAGCATGTTTGTACATATTTCAGGTAGAACATGTCCGAGCTAAAGGAAAACTATTTTCAGAAGTTCATAGTGCATATACATACTGCAGCTTTACTATTCTTTTCAAGATAACAAGTAGTTGTATCTCATGATGGAGTACTGTATAACGGATTGGCTGATATCCTTTTGATGAGAACACTGGGAGATGAAGGACGTGTTTCAGTATTGATGATGTATAAATCTTTTACAGCTATTCATGCCTTCGGGTCATTTGCGTATCATTTCTTGATGGTTTCAAGCTGCACAAAAAAAGTTAACTACTGTTTTGTTACTAAATGATGATCCGATTGGGTAATGCTGTTTTCCTGAGCACGATTCTAGCATTGGCGTTTTTATATCATTTCTTGATGGTTTCAAGCTTCACAAAAACTGATTTTAGAATATTGTGCACATCTGTATATGGGTTAAATCATCAATACAAGTTCACATTGTTAGTGCACTCAAAGAGTATAACATGCGTCGAGGCAGCTCATTTTGTGATTTCTAAATTTGAGGCATTGTGAAACTACCTTTTGAGATATGAATTAATCTTTCTATACAAAGACCTTTTTCTACAATAGTTTGTGTCGATGGCAAGATCTCATAGTTGTGTTGATGTCAGGAGCGACCGATTCGGTTCATCACCCAATTTCTACCAATGTAAAGATGTTGGTCGTGCTTTTTTAAATACTTTTAATGGTAGTTTTTTACCAAGCTGTCAACATAAACTTTTATGGTACTTTTTTACCAATTTTCAGATTAGCAGTTGAGCAGATGGCTAACAAACCCACTTCTGTAAAATAATCAAACTAGCAAAATGCCCGTGCGTTGCTACGGGTTGATCGAATTCTCTGATATCTTAGTTCTTATTTTAGCATAACATTCACATGGTTTAAGCTTTTGAATGCATCGGACACGAACAAATACATCTTCTCTATAGTGTACTGCGTCTTTTCATTTCTTTTTATTCATTCGTGCAGCCGCAAAACTTACAAGTACAATTTATAAGAGAGCAGAAAATAGAAGGACCACACAAAGGCAAAACACAAAGATCTATAACTTCCCATACAAAACATGATAAGACACAATTCATCCCCGGCTCGGCTCAAACCCTTACTGCATTTAGGACCCAAAATCATAAAGCACGTATTCACACTCAAAGGTCTTGACAAAACATAATGTACTCCATTTAATTAGATCCATCTATTATATAATTAGCATGTAAATGATACTCCAACTAATTTACAACAGAAGAGAGCAACCACAAATAGATAAAAACAGCCATCGTGCTAATCCTCCAGGACTGAACCTGTAACCAAGATTGCATGCCCATGTCCCACACCAGATACAAAGTTAGTTGGCATTCAGACTCTCAAATGGCTCTTCAAATAATCGTACTTTGACCCGGATGGTAAGTTTGAGAGCTGTGTTTTTTCCAACGGATGATGCATGCAAGAATACTGAGTTAGAAACAATCAACAAGTGTACTGAAAGTTGATAAAGCTTTTGTGCAAGGTTTGGCACCACTTCCATCAGAAGTATTACAGCCTTCCAGCCTTGTTATCTCAATTTCTTTCTCTACATTAAACACTGCTTCCTTGAAATTTAATACCAGATTGTATCGCTCATCATCACCTTGCATTGGTCTGTTACCAGCACCGCCCGTTCCACCTATTCCACCAAACCCTTCGAATAGTCATCGGAAGAGATCAAATGGGTATTGTTGATTAAACTTGTGAACTGGACAGCTATTGCAGGAACACTTAGTCATGTTCCCATGACTAAACCCTTCAGACCAGCTTCCCCATGTTCATCATAGTCTTCTCGCTTCTCATCATCAGACAAAACATATAACCAGCACGTGACAAAATCGTGTGACAATGTCCAAGTTGATGGTTTCAGGCCAGAGACTCACATCCTTTGGGTGTGCAATCTGCAAGGAGAGTATCATTGAGGGCACCTCGGCAGGTGCTGAATGTTCAAACATCTTTGCCAACAAGCTTCAGGCAACCGCTCCCACCGCTCGGCGACTCACCTTTCTCCTGGATCGATTGAACTCTTGTTTTTGTACAAGTGGAGCTCATCGGATCAGGTACAGCTAGGATCGCAGAGCAAAGCACAACTCTACGCGGAACTCTGAATGGATTGAAAGGGGTCACAGTTGCGCTGGCGTGAGGAAGCATGTCTGCGTCCGTACATGGGTCGCGGAGGGTGGCGTGGACGGCGTAGCCGCAGGAGAGGAGCAGCTTGACGAGCCACGAGGCGATGAACCCGCCACCGCCGGTCACGCATACCCGTCGCGGCGGTGCCATATCTCCCCTCTGTTAGAATATGTATACGTGTACGACTAGATAGATTAGGAGTCCGTCTTGTATTCCAAGTCTTAGGCTTCTTGCCTCCCAAGTTTGTACCACTATATATACCCATGATGATCATAGCAATACGACAACAAATATTAGGGATTTAATATTTTCTACATGGTTTCAGAGCGGTTAGCCTCACGGCGCCGACGCCGATCCTAGGTTATTCCACCACTTCCGCATCACGCCGCCCCGAGGAGATTACACTTCTCCTCGGGGCGCGGCACATGGTCTCGATCAAAGATCGGATCAGTTCTTAGATTCAATTTTCGTTCATACTTTAGACAATTTTCGAAATCCCCGCTATCATAGATTAGATCTAGTTTAGTCACAGATAAATCCCAAATCCCATGATCCTCGTAAAGATCGGTTTCGTTCCACTTCATGCAAGATCCAATCGTCAGGCCAGCAGTACAGTACGCCTACAGGAGCTGCAGCAGGAATCGATGATCGGAGATGCCACGCAATCGAGCCGTGCGGAGGCCATACATGCACGTTAGATCCACGCGCGGCTACACACGTACGTCTTCAACGTCACGAACCAAGCTGCACTGCTTCAAGCCGAACATCTACGTCAACCTGTACGCCTACAAAATCTTGACCGAGTTCTTCATCGCAATCAACAAATCATCGCCAAGGTCTACATCCACGTGGTCTCCCGCCGTCGCCGACAAAAACCCGCCGCCGCCGATCCTGTCGGATCCGCCGCCGCCTACAACGAAAACCCTGCCGCCGCCGATCCCAACGGATCCGCCGCCGCCGCCTACGACAAAAAACCATGCCGCCGCCGCCGATCCCAACGGATCCGCCACCGCCGCCTACGAAAAAACCCTGCCGCCGCCGCCGATCCCAACGGATCCGCCGCCGCCGCCTACGACAAAACCCTGCCGCCGCCGCCGCCTACGACAAAACCCGCCGCCGCCGCAGAATCTCTGCTGCCACCGCACAAAACCTTACAACCAAGACCGCGCAATTTTTTTGCGCCTTCGGCGCTCTCGGCTACGACGACCACGACAATCTCGACCTCGGCTACATCACGACCGGCTACCTTGACATCGATATCAAGAACAACGTCTACAACAACACATCGGCAACAACTCCAGTCAACACCGTCCGCGTCGTCACTTACGTCCACGACACTCCCGCTGTGACTGCGGAAGGGAAGAGAAGAGAGACCATCAGAGACGCAGTTGATGATGACGGAGAGGAGAAGACGACGAAAGCGTAGGACTTCAAATCCAGTCGCAAACGTTCGTTTCACTCCCGTTACGACTGAGGGGGAATGTTAGAATATGTATACGTGTACGACTAGATAGATTAGGAGTCCGTCTTGTATTCCAAGTCTTATGCTTCTTACCTCCCAAGTTTGTACCACTATATATACCCCATGATGATCATAGCAATACAACAACAAATATTAGGGATTCATAATTTCTACACCCTCCTCTACCACCGCCACCGCCTTGCGAGCCGCGAAGTGAGATCGCCGAGACTGAGAGTCTGAGATACCATCATCAGCCTTGTGCGCCACCCGCTGGGAAGAAACAGATTGTCGTCCATGGTAGCCATGGGACTTGAGAAGGGGCATGGTCTGGATTCCGCGGGGAAGGAGTGGAGCAGTTGGTGGGGTAGGATCAGGGGCTACGTGCCTGGGCGCGCGGGGAAGAACGGGGGCAGCCGGCCGGAGTGTGGAGGTCATGGCGTAGACAAGCGGGGACGCGGTGGCGCCCCGCTTAGCTCCATCTCTGCGGGTGCCGGCGTCAGACGGCGACGGCCCACCCGAGATCCATCTCCTCGCTGCCGGCGTCCGTGGAGTAAGTCGAGGCCCCATGACCTGCCGCCGGACCACGCGGATGTAGGGGAGGGCAGGCCGCCGCCGATCTGGGATGCGGTGTAGCGTGGGGAAGATGACGGCGGGGAAAAAGGTTTTTTTTTTTCAATGTGAATAGCAACCAGAAAGGGACTCAAAGAGTATAAACATGTGCCGCGGCAGCTCATTTTGTGATTTCTAAATTTGAGGCATCGTGAAACTACTTTTTGAGATATGAATTAATCTTTCTATACAAAGACCTTTTTCTACAATAGTTTGTGTCGATGGCAAGATCTCATAGTTGTGTTGATGACAGGAGCGACCGATTCGGTTCATCACCCAATTTCTACCAATGTAAAGATGTTGTGTCGTGCTTTTTAAAAATACTTTTTATGGTAGTTTTTTACCAAGCTGTCAACATAAACTTTTACGGTACTTTTTTACCAATTTTCAGATTAGCAGTTGAGCAGACGGCTAACAAACCCACTTCTGTAAAATAATCAAATATTCATCGGCTTCAGAGCTTCGTCATCTCGCTCTCAGACTCTCAGTCTCAGTATCACGTCGCTATGCGAGCTCTGCTCTCTCGCATCTCGATCTCCACCACTCCCTTCTTCTCCTCCTCCTCCTCCCAAACCCTAGCCTCGACCGCTAGCTTCGCCCCGCCCCGCCTGGTCCGCCGGTTCGCCGCCATGGCCGCCGCCGCCGCGGAGGAGTTCGTGAAGGGCCGCGTCTTCCCCAACGGCGTCGCCGTCATCACCCTCGACCGCCCCAAGGCCCTAAACGCCATGAACCTCGGTGCGGATCTCTCTCTCTCTCTCCTCCTCCTCCTTGACCTGCCTGGTTTGTGTACCTTCTCGACTGGGCTGCGTAGGAATTCCTCGATTTACTTGCGCGATCCTCGCGGCGAATCAGGTGAAATTCGTGTTGCACGTATGGTGAAGTTTATGAAATTCTAGTGTTTAACTTTTTAGGTGAGAATTTTAGTATTTAAGCAGCAGTGTACTGTACCGGATTTAGTTCGATCTATACATCTGAGTAGAGACTAGATAGCATCGTAGATAATTTCGCTTCTAAATAACGGGAACAACACATTGCACGTTTCACTGCCTACACGGACATGAGCTACACAAACACCAGATTCTTATTTTGTTTTTCGAGAAAAGGCTAACGCTTTGCGTCTTGATGCATTTTGTAGAAAGAATCAGTCACAAGCCTAAGACTAGGCCATTACAACCGAACACCCGCATTGAAGCAACACCAGATGACTAAACAGACATTGCAACAGATTCCTAAAAAATAACCGCTTGGCTAGCAACCATCCACATGCGCCCAAGACGCCGCAAACCATACATGTTGCCATTCTTTTCACGTGACACCATGTCTATTTTTATGGGAACCCATAGTTCTGGCTGCCCATTACAAGATGGCCTGCTGACATCATGGGCCCACATGCACACGCCGGGCATTCTTGTGGCACGGCGACCGTGTAAGTGTTGATCATGAAAAAATACATGCTTAGTTGAAGCAGGGAGTGTCCCTCTGTTTGCAATTCGTGCATCTGTTCCTGCCCGTGTGAACATGATGCCCAATTTTAGGTAGTTCAGTGCAACACACGCCTTTTGAGGTGGTGTGAAGCAATTTACTACTCCCTCTGTTACAAAATATATGGCATCCTACATCAGTCGAACTTCTATAACTTTGACTATTTGTATATAAAAGATCATTAAGATTGTCCAAGTAAGAAATTACTGTCAAAGTTGTACCTTAGAAAATATGTGCATGTCTGAAATGTTCTGTATTTCGCAGCGTAGGTAGTAGAAAATTTATTTCAAATTCGTCAACTAGTTTCACTTGTGTTTCCAGGTTAATATAATTATATAAAATGATTGAATATACACTAATAAGGTTTGCAGGAGATATAGTTTTACTATTGAGCTGAGGTAAGCTGGAAGCTTAGGAGAGAGCAAAAGAGCTGGGGAGAAAGGTGGACTTCCAAAGAGAGGGTAGTGGCAATTTTGGGTAGTTATTGAAAATTGTGTTTGCTAGGTGTAGAAACAAAGCCAGTGTTATGCCTGTAGTGGTACAAGAGCCATTTGGATGGTGAAAGCCCAGTTGCACACATATTAGCCGTGGTAGTCTGGTAGATATGCTGTTTTTCCTTAAATTCATGTTGCGCGGTATCTGGTCTTACTAAGGCATGGGTATCATGCATTCATGCGTATGCTAAGAAAAATGTATGTTTATGTTTTAAAATCACGTCATACAACAGAGGCTTTAGTTATATACTTATATTCTCTACACATATTATCTCTACAGTTATGGTATTCATCACTCACAAAGAAATCACTTTGCATTTTCATACGAGTAGATAAAAATCATTTCAAACTAATGTTCTTAGGTTTCTCAACCAGTCCTTTTTGGTTTATTAGTTTGTCACTAAGTAAACCTTATCTTTACGTGAACTGATTTGCAAAAACTGAGCAGAGTCACACTTACTCTCCTACCCCTGTTTAAGAAATTTTAACATTTATAAAAGGAAGAATAGGACTGAAAACAGATTAACTAATTCTTGCTTGTACGATAATGGGTACATTGATCCCTTTTTTATGGGGATGGCTTATAGCTAAAGGAAACTAATACTAACAAACCGTAACGTAAAGGGAACAAAGAGAGGCTGCCTTGTTCAGCACAAAATAGGCCTGCTACCCTGTCCACGGTCAAGATTTGAGATTTGAAGGTTATGAAGAGACATGATGTGGTAGCTGCTGACTTTACACAGGCATAGCGTGTACACATACATATTAAGTGTTAAAAATATAAATTCTGATTGTGTATGTCCATGGATAATGTCTACTTACAGTGTCACCATAGATTGTTTGTCTGATACCTTATTGAGTTCCACTCACATAGTCGTTATCTCAAATGCTTGCAGAAATGGACCTTAGATACAAGGCATTTCTTGATGATTGGGAGACTAATCCAAATGTGAAGTGCATTCTTGTGGAAGGCAGTTCTTCACGTGCCTTCTCAGCTGGTATTTTTTTCTCTCCGTTTTCTCCCCCTTTTGTTGCGTTGAATAAGCTATATCTTTGAAGTTTGAACATGCTGTATTGCCTTTTTTGTCCGGAGCATTGGATATGTTTTCAAATAAGATTCATGGCCAATGCAGGGATGGACATTAAGGGTGTTGCAGCGGAAGTTCAAAAGGACAAGAGCACATCACTTGTACAAAAGGTCTTTATTTCGATGTTCTTTATTATCCAAGTTTATATTTTAAACTCATGGTTCTTCTCTTTTTTGTAAAAAAAAAAATGCGGCATTGGTATATGTTGTTGTCTATAGTGTTGCTCAAACTTGCAAAAGAAAGTGACTACTGCTTAGTGTAAACTGCAGGTGGGGATGTGAAGAGACTTGCTAATGATTGCACAATGCCAGAGATAATAGAGGTCTAGTAATAAGACCTTGTTCATATCTAAGAAATAATCTTTACTGTTATAAAATGTAGTTGAAAGTTGAAACTGTATGTATTCCAATCTGAAGGGACAATTCAACATAGTTAGAATTTCAAATTCAAAGCCAACTTCAAAAAGTAAAGTGATATTCAAATAAGTCTGCAACATTCTGAATTATAATTCAATACTTAAGATTCACTTTTAACCATTAATACAGCCACATAACAAAACATACGCATTCAAGATCCCATAGAGATGGGAGAATCAAAATAGAAATTTGAATTACAATTTGAGGACAATGCCAAACGAAATATTAACTCCAACACGATTGCTGATTTTCTGAAAATACTTGACAGTCATAGGGGTGTTTGTTTGTGGATTCGTATCGTGTAATAAGTAAAATACTGGGCAATTGCTATTTTATTTGTTGATTATCATAACATGAAAGGCGAAAGACAACCAAGCTACATGCATTCTATTGGTTGATTCTGATTACATGGAAAGTGGAAGAAGATAACGAGCTGTGCACATACATTTTAAAGATGGTTCATTTATATATCACCATGTGTCACTATCTATTGTTGTAACACTGTCTGCTTCTTCAACTCAATTAGCATCTAACATTACATTATATTAATATGGCCGGGCATCTACAAGCACACTATATCTATGTACCTATAGTACTAATGATTTGCTAGTTTGGAACGACCTTAACTGCTACATTGCTGGGAAGGACCCTCTCTATTTTATTTTGAATAACTTATGTTTAATTGACACAAATCTTCTTGCCTTACTAGTACCTTGTTTGTGCTCCTTGGCTTGTTCCTTTTTTGTCATTTGTGAATGAAAATATTATGCAGTACCTTGTTTGTGCTAAGATTTTTATGCCAAAAATCTTTAATATACATGATCCTGCATGTTTAATATACTAGTCCTCGTTGTGAATGAAAATAGCATACTGTCTTATGTTGTCCTTTGTCCAGTATATTGTTATCATATGCATCACTACTAGATACACTATTCCTTTTCAGGTATTCACTGCTGAGTACTCTTTAATTTGTAAAATACATGAGTATGTGAAACCTTATATATGCTTGATGGATGGAGTGACCATGGGGTTTGGAATAGGATTGTCTGGACATGGACGTTACCGCGTTATTACCGAGGTAATTGTTTGCAGTTCCATCTTCTCTTCATTTTAATGAGTTCTGCTTCCAACTTTCGCTTTATGAAGACTGATCATGATGTCGAATGTGTTACTATTACAGAGAACACTATTGGCCATGCCAGAAAATGCTATAGGCTTGTTCCCGGATGTTGGCTTTGCTTACATTGGTGCAAAAGCGCCAGGAGGGGGTGCAGTTGGTATGCTTCTGTATCCCCCTCACTCAGTAATTCATATGTGTTGTCTACTGCTACTAATTTATTGCATGATCATCATGCTTTTGAGCTTATCTAACCTTTTGAATTTCATAGAAGTCTGAGCTGTACCCTCCGTCCCTACATCATGCATTCCTATGTATATTTGATGTTCACACCGTGTTTCTCTGATCGGTTAATCTAACAAGAGAACGTGCCCCATCAACGTCTCCTGTACGGCGCGCATGAAGAACTAGAGATACAGAACAACACATGCATGCAGGGAATCTTTTTGCAACCGAAAATTCAAAATAAATTATCTCTTTAACCGTTAATCTAATTGACGATCCGTCTTCACCATTGGGTTCGTCTCGACGAGTACTTCAAAACAAGATCCCATCTTAATATGTTTTGATGATCTTTTTTTTTCACCGTCAGTTACCATGTTATTATAATGTCGTTACCATATTAGCAGTTAAAAGTTACCACCCAAATAATGCATAGTTACCAGTCAGGATGTAAACGGCAGCGGCAACCAACGGGCCCATATAAACCGTCCACGAAAAAACCTCTAAATGGCGTATGTGGCAGCACGCTAGATTTAAGCGACGTATGTGGCATAGTCCACCAAACCAGCGGCGCCGTCGTCGTTACGTATCCTTAGCCTTAATTCCTTCCCCAATCAGACAGTGCTCCTGTAACTCGACAGGCGATCGTCTCGGCGGCGAGCTCGCCCAGGTCGCCGTCCCGCCCTCCCGCCTGCTCCTGGACGGGCCCGTGCAGCTGCCGCCTCGGCCGCCGCTCCTCCCGGTGGGCTTCACGCCAACCTTCCTCGGTAAGGTCGAGCCGGCGCGCTCTCTGTTCGGGGCAGAGCTGGCGCCGCCGGACCCGATTCCCTCGCCCCCGTTGGTGTCGCCGCCGCCTGGAGGTCTACGACCAGGTCAACTGCACGCTCTCACGCTGGCATGCGGACGGGTCCCCGACGATCGAAGCCACCATGGAGGCGCCATTAATGGCCGCACTCCCCCTCCGTGGCATCCTCCTCCGCCTCGGCGCAGATAGGCGTCACGAGCTTGGTGGACGTCACAATTGAGCGGCGCTGGCCAAGGAGCTGGATGACACACGGGACTAGGTGCAGCACCTCCTCGCGGCGGCGCTGGTCACGAATCTCTGCAGCTTGTGAGTTCTCCGCGGCGGATCCCAGCCTTCTTCGACCCCGTCACCTACTCAGACCGGCGGTGCTGCTGCGGCAAGCCCGGCGTCGGCAGCCTGTCCTCCGCCGACGAAGCAGCAGTGCGGCGCCGATGCCGTTCTCAAGATACTCGCCGGGAAGAAGCCGCGCATACGGCAGGGAAGGAGCGTAGCCTAATACGGAGCGGCAGGAGCCAGAGGAAGGAACGCAGCCAGCGGCACCACGAAAACCATATAAATCTCCCTAAATAATATGTGGCTGCCGTATAGTCCAGATAATTATTATATGGCTCAGGTGGACATGTCCAGATCGTCCACCGAGCTGTCCATTTACATCCTGAGTTACCAGGTACTTTTTACATATTTTTCTGCAATAGCCATGTTGTACATGTCAGAAAATGTCAAAAGAGTGAGGATTACATCATTCTAAACACGTAAATTTGAAATTAACGTCACCAGTGGGATTACGTTGGTGTGTAGAGAAGTTTAAAGAGTCTGGCAACTTTTTGATTTTAACCTGGTAACCAACTTAGCAATACCTGGTGACTAACTGAGTATAACCTGGTAAATAGGGTTGGATAAAAAAGTTGACAAAACATATCAAGATAGGATCTAGTTCTGAAGATCTCATCACAAAAAAGCCAACCGTGAAAGTGGATCTTAATTTTGATTTACGATTTAAGAGAAAAAGCATTTTAAAGTTTGAAAAGAAAAATAATCTACGTGGGTGGGTGCTGCATGGCTTACTTCCATCCGTGCCCACGAAAGAGGGGCACGTGTCCTTAGTAGCACGGTCCTTCTCTGATATCTCCTTTTTTGCTATTTCTCTTGTCTCCATTTCTGCTGTGAGTTTGATTTAAGATGACCATCTTTATTGGAGCATAATCAAGTGAATGTTCTGTTTTCTGTATTGTGGAAAAAGTTCGACAGTTCTAAATTCCCAGTCTTTGAAGCTTTGTATTATTGTTCAGTTATGGTGAATGTGCAGCATGCCAGATCTTTTTGTATTCTTTTTTATCTCCAGTTGATCTTTCCATTAATACTATGACATTGGTGTGGCTTTCTCTGTCCCCACAATGGGTAAACTGTGTTCAAATCATATGGCATTTCTTCTTTACTTTCCTTTTCAGTAACCATGTCTTCTTTCAGGAGCCTACCTCGGGATGACAGGAAAAAGGATATCTTCACCTGCTGATGCTCTGTTTATAGGTCTTGGAACCCATTATGTATTTTCCGGGGACTTGGGCTCACTTAAGGAATCCCTTTTGAGTGCTAACTTGTATGTCTCTAACTTGGTGAAAACATACTTACCACATTAATATACAATTTCAATTTTACTAAATATTTTCTGTAGTTCTCTGTTTATATATCCATATCTTAATTATCATGACACAATAAGTGCTTGATTATTATTATACTATTTTGGTGGTATCTTGATATATGTAGTTATCTTTATCTCACAGCACCGCTGATCCTCACAAAGATGTTGAGTCACTCCTGACTGGGTACAAGAAGGAACCTGAGTCAGCGCCCCAATTAGAAAAACTTTTACCAAATATCAT
Source organism: Poa annua (assembly GCA_026929855.1). NCBI lineage: Eukaryota > Viridiplantae > Streptophyta > Magnoliopsida > Poales > Poaceae > Poa > Poa annua. Next base: position 94,333,026 of record CM049437.1, read on the forward strand.
TTCTTCTTTTGGTCCTGATAAATCAGCTGCTGAATCTGTCGAAGAGTTAAAGAAGTTTAGTCAAAGTGGTGATGCCGAAGGTAATCTTTTGTTAAGTGTCTTCTTTGAGGCACCAAGAAAACCCTTATATACTAAAACAGTGTCAACTGCATTTTTGTTTGAAATTTGTGCTGTGCTATATAAAAATTTAACTGAGTGTAGTACTGATAAGTATATGTAATTATTATTTTCCTTTGTTGGCTACAGTGGCAGAATGGGCCAACGATGCTTTAGCAGGACTTAAGAAAGGTGCTCCATTTTCTCTTTGTTTAACACAGAAGCATTTCTCTCGAGTTGCATCATCGTATGGGAATAATGAAAACCATCTATCAAAGGTAATCTCTGGTATCCTATACATTGATTTCTGTTAGCCATTCCTATATTTTTGCTAATTCTTGTGCTTGTCACATTCAGTTGGCTGGTGTTATGAAGTTGGAATATCGCATTGCCTTAAGATCATCGGTTCGAGATGATTTTGTTGAAGGTGTACGTGCTGTCTTAGTTGACAAGGACCAGGCAAGTTATCCATATGGTTTTACTCTGAATCTCTGATTTCTTAAATGGTTAGGTTCACCAACCACATAGGCACATACTCATACAATTAGATGTGCATGGCAGCTTGCCAAAACATCTTATATTATAGGACAGAGGGAGTAAGTTTCATGCACCAACAATAGAACCAAAATTCCAAACTGATGGAAAGGTGGGCAATCACATATACTGTAACAACCCTCTCACGTGTGACTGAAGTGAACAGAATCTCACATATGACTTGATAAGGCCTATATGTGGACAGAAAAAGAGGGCAAGAGCGATTTTTATGAAATGACGAAAGCCGAGACTTGAACCCAAGAACTATGGGTACCATGTTTAAGTTGCATGCACCAACCAGTAGAACCAGATGTCTGAACTAATGGAAAGGTGGGCAACTGTAACATTAGTCACCACTTTTTCCATGGGCATCCATCTTACTGATCTTTGCTCTAACCCTCTAAGAGGTCCAACCAGTTGGAAAATTTTCTGTTCAACTACCACTCAGACCACAAGTGCTACAAAAGCCAGAACTGTTGTAACATCCCAATTTTCTCAAAATAATACTCTGTTATTTTCTGAAATGAACTTATTAAATAAATTGCTTTGTTATTTTAATTAAATTTAATCAAGTTTTTAAATAAAATATTTGGTTTTTGAATTATTGTGTTGAAGTTCTTGTTTAAAAATGTATTTAATGCATCTACAAAAGAAAACAACAGATCAATCCAGTTATTTACACGGGGAGTTGATTCCCTTAAAAATGCGTCTGAGCAACAGTCCATTGAAATCAACCGCTTGCAATGACTTCCGATCTACTTTTGATGGTATTTTACCCTTGCTTTAGTGTTCCACGAAATAACTTAAATTAATTAATTTTTGAAAAACAAATTGTGTTATCTTTAATTTAAAGTAACTGAGCAATTTTCTCAATAAGTTTATTTAGAAAATAATTTTATTATTTTTGAGAAAATTGAGATGTTACAATTGTACACGTAGTTGTATTGTGCAGTGGGGTCCATTGTAAAGTCCTATTTTGTGTAGAGGAATTTGATTATTGTTTTTGAGTGCTTAAGTTAAGATAAGTCATAAGCTTAACCCTGCCAGATGGGTTGTATTGGCATTATTAAGCTTAAATGTAAGCTTTTCTCCACGCGCTAGCTTATCAACATACAGGAGGAATAGCTAGCTAAGAAGTTTGGGCTTGTTCAGTTTGCAAGGATGGGAGCTACTTCCCCTGACTTTCATACAGCTCTCAGTTGTGCAGAAGTATGTTTCTGGCAAGTGGTCCTAATTCCTGAGAATTTGCCGCCTGTAGAAGTCTGCCCTTTCATAGTCTGGCTTTTTGTGGGCTAAAGAATGAATTTTATGAAATTCCCTTGGTCTTGTATAGTATGATAATTTCTAATATTTCCTATATTAGTGCAAATGATTTGTATTAAAGATAAAGCACATCATAAAGAAAATTGGACTAATAACAATCTGAATACTGCACAATTTAAGAAAAGAGGGCCCTGGTCTGTGTGCCATTGTAGTCTTTTAAAGTACGTAAATTGCAATGACTGCTCATACCTTATCCTCTTGTTCAAGCTTTGCAAGAGTTTAAGTTTAATTGAATTGTTTATTAGAAACAGTAAAATGTTAGATCCTGGTATCATCTATGTCTTGCAAACTCGTGCAAACATAGGTAAATTACCATGAGCATCCAGTATCAGTACCCCTTGGCAAAATCTTGAAGAAGCAAAGATGAGGCTGTCTTCTGTCATAACCTAGCTGAGTCACTAGCCTATTCTGACTAGTGGCACACATATTCAAGCTGGCAATGACTTGGCTGTCTTAGCATACTTTAAATACATATGTTTTGTTGTACATTTTACTCAAGGTATGACATGTATCGGGTATGTATATATTCTTTCTGGGGAAGGTTATCTACATCTAATGTGGCAGTGGCTCATTGAACGATCAGTAGCATGCCGCTAATCTTCTCATCGAATTTTTATTGTCACTTTGCAGAATCCAAAATGGGATCCACCAACTCTGGAAGACGTAAACATGGATGAGGTCGAATCAATTTTCGAACCATTAGCTGCGGATGCTGAGTTGAATGTATGATTTTCTGTAGCAACCCAGAATGCTATTGCTAGATGAACATCCTTTTTTCCTTTCCATGTTGTAATAGGAAATTGAAAGCACAATTACGTTGTCCATTGAGCCGAAAATAAATGCTTAAAATGCGTCACCTGAAGCAAGCTTGACTGTCACCATTTTGAGGTGTAATATAAATAACCTGGACTGAATTTACTTTTGATGTCGAGGACCGTTGTGACCAGTCCAGCTTTTGTGGCTTGTAAGCTGGAGTTAATTCGCCGCGCCTGAATTTGCCGTTACTTCTGCTTCATACTGTATGACATGTGCTACGTCTAAGTAGGTAAGTATGCTGGGATGGATTTAAAACCATGGTACGGCCAGCAGATTCTGACACGTCTATGTAAAACTGTTGCGGAAATCTTGGTCATGCAAGACTGATGCTGATAAGACCTGTCGGTCTGTCCTGGGTGCTCTACAGAAAGATTTACGTGTACTTGCATTTCCAGCTCTTAATTAAGTCGCTATCCATTTTTCGTTAACAACATATCACCCCACCTTTCAGAGTTTTGTGTTGCTTCTTCCGTTCTCAAATATAAGCCATTTTAACCATTTATCGATTTGTACATATTTTAGTGTGTCACCATCTTCATGTATTTTGCTCGGTGGGTGGCTAACTTGCTGGTGCCTGATTAGATATTTCCTACTATACATTCAGTCGCCGGGCTGCTGCTGCGGCCACTGTGTCCTCTTGGGTTATAAGACCGACATTACAACTCTACAAATGAATGACTGATGAATATGTGGGGGTTTTGCTTTGCCAGGGGCGAAATGAAATCACACATGCTTTCCGTTTCAGCTCGACCACACCACCCCCGATCGATCCAGCAATCCTGATAAGGCCGGCTCCGGCGACCCGACGCGGCATCATGACATGGCCTGTTGTGAGTTGTGACCACGACCACGACGTCGGCCAACTTGCCGCGCCGCTGCGCTACTGCTAACGGGCAACCGGGACAGCGACGCCCTCACTCTATCTCTCGAACAGATACGTACACCTTCCGTCCGTCTCCTCGCGTCACCGAGCGGACGACGACGGCGACCGGCACTACGATTCCTTCAGATGAAGACGGCGTGGCTGTGCTCCCGGCCGGGATAAGGCTGGCGGCGCCGCGGCGAGATGAGCCGGGAATGACGATGGCGCAAGCGGAACTGACTCTGACGTTTCTCTTTCAACGAGGAGGAGATAGGATTACGGATTGCTGCGGCCGATTCCCGTCCACTGCGAGCTTTACCGCTACTATCGACTCCGACAGGACGGCCCCGTTCCGTCCCCCCTGTGCGCTGCCCGTTGTTTTCTCCGTATTTGCACCAGGATCCATGATGCGTCCACTTGTGGCGTAAATCCGGTCTATCGCATTTTGCGAAGGTGAAAAGTATTCCCGGACAAAGCAAGTGCACGATATTTTTACTTACGAGTTCACATTGTTCTTCCTTCTTTGTTTCTTACGATTGCAAGACGCTTACATACACCATCATTATAAATACACACTACGCTCTGATCACTTCCAAAATACTAAAACGGCGGGTTGAGTTTTCAGATTTGACAGATATCTCGTTGTCTCTCTTTACGAGCCGCCCGCATAGATTGGTGTTTAAACTGCTGACACGGGCTCGGGTACTAGTATAACAAAAACACGCTACTGCCATTTGTACTCGTCGAAAAGCTAACAGAGTTACAACCACGACAATTATTCTCACGGCATGAGGGCACCCAAGTGCTTCATGGAGGTCACGGCCCACAAAGCCATGTATCTTCCTTAATTTCACAAAAAGACGGGCGGACATGGTTGAAATATTGTAAAAGACCCTCGCATTCATCTTGCTTCAACTTTCCAACAAAGTCAACGTAAGACTCCCTAGGCTACCTGGCCATGGCCCGGGATGCAAACTTTTTTCTTGCCAATTTAACGATTTAATCATGTTTTAATTGGTAGTTTTTCAAACAAGTAATGGCACCTCAACACATATAAGGTGAGTAGCCAACCTCTTCTTCTTACCGCATAATTGGCGAAGTACAAAATTAGGCCACTCGACTGCTAAAGGCAATAAAATAAAACCGGCCAACCATATCCTCTAGCACAAGCCAGGCGAAGATGTTGCACTTGTGGTTGTGGAGGCCCAGTTTATCCAAACAACCATGTTCACATAAGAGAGGACAAAACCCTCAAATTATGCCCTCCATGAGAAAGCCGTCGAATAGGACCCCAAAGTAGTAAACTTTTGAACAATGTCGTCAAGGGTGTCATCATTCAAGTGCACATCTTGAAGCTCAGACCAATCTTAATAAGATCCATGAGGTCATGGACATATAAGACGTACGGAGTTGAGGTCTACGTGTTGAAGGTCAAAATTGATGATGAAAAAATCATTTTGAAAACACAGATGGAGAATCTAGTACCACCATTCCACCCATCAAGATAAATGTAGCAGCGTAGAAAAAGTCCATACCCTTGTAGCTATGGAGTGCTCGGCCCCAATCGACAGTCCTTCCTCATAAGCCATGACCATCGTTGCCTCAAAACACTCATGTGAACTTGGAAAGACGGGAGTAGATCTCCAAACATTTTAGCCCTAAAATCAAGTTTTCAGTTGACCTTGTATTGTCCTCCTAATATCTTAACTTAGCTGGCTCAGAAGAGATCTAACTCAACCTATTTCGCGGTTTTAAAATTGCTGAGAAAATCACGAGAGGTGTCAGAATTTTCGCTCGATACAAACAATTTAGATGGGTTTCTTGGGACACGGTGTTTGGTTGAGTGTAGATGCACCTGTTTATGTAACACATTTTTAAATGTGAAAAAAAAACTTATCTAAAAGTAAGATGAATATTCATACATTTCTTGTTCGTACACAACATTTCGCGATAAAAGGCATTGGTTTGTGGTCTATATAAAAATACAAAAATATGCCTGGTATAAATTATTTTGAAACACCGAGATTTATCTTCTTTACACATGCTACAAAAATATTGTTTTTTTTTTCATCAAACGTTATGTGGGATATAGAATGTCAGGATATACATCCGAAACATTTATATAGAATATCTTAACACTTACAATATGATTTTTTAGCATAGTGGGAGCATATGCTCACATTTTCGGGCTTGTTGTCTTTTCTTCTCGTTTCTACTTCCTCCATAAGTGTCACGATATTTAAAATTATGGTTAATTTGAAATTGCCCTACTTGTTATAAATCGGATGTACCTTGGGCTGGACTTGGTAAACCGTGCAGCTTCCGACACGTGGCGCGTGCGTGCATCTCTCTTGAGAACGACGGACGGGGAGGCCGGCAGTCCAACGGTTCGACCTGCAAACGATGCAGCTTCCGACACATATGGCGGGAACCGAGTCGCTGTACACCAAGGCGGACACCTCACGGCCGCTTCGTTAACTCCCCATCTGCATCGGACGCGTGGCGGCTGGGCCTTACCGGGACGGCTAGGAGTATACTGTTCACGGGTTCCCAGCTCCATGATCCGAGCTGCCGGCTGTGACTCGCTAGAAGGCGGCGGAAGAAACCGCTACAGCCTACAGAGAAGAACCGGGAGCTGCCGCTGACTCACACGGAGATTCTATCCGTTCGGAAGCCGACATGGCAATCATATACTGCACGGAATTCGGGGCCAACGTGGGCCTTACTCGATAGTTCTGCTATTTTCTATGACCAACTGGTTCTTCCAGCTTGGAACGACGGTCAAGGTTGCCAATTTGGAGCCGGTTCAACGTGAAGCAGAAGACATCACTTGTTGCACACTACTACTGTGCTATACTATACGCTTGAATGAGTTTACGCGTACACCACACTTCAAATCTCATTAGCATAAGATACTACTATCTCAAGCTGTGGTCGTGACAAACTTCAGACACTAGAATACCAGATTGCAAGCTTGCTTCAGACGATACCAGAGCGCGCGCGGTACAAAGATCAATGATAGCAGCAAGCAAGCGATAAACCTCGAGGAAATCCATCTTATCCTTTCGCTCCCGCCGCCGCCAAACCACATACACCGATCGCTTAGTAGAGCAGGACACTCTCGTCGCCATCGCAGACCGCGACACCGCTTAAAAATCTACTAGAAGAGTCATGGCTCACGCAGCGATAAGCACCAGATCAATCAAGCGGACAATAACACCCGCCAAAATGAAAGAAAAGTCACAATTCCTCTGTTTCCCCAACCTCCAACATCCCGTATAAATACTCCCGCCACTCGCCGCACACAGCATCACTAACTACACTGAGCTCTCACACGAATCACAGAAGCTCGAAGCTCTTACTCACTTCTTGCTCAGTGAGATCGATCAACAGTCGATCGGGGTCGAGTGTACTGTTCCATTGATTAATGAGCAGCTGCGTCGCGGCAACGGCCATGGGGGGCGATCTGATCCCGGGCCTGCCGGAGGAGGTGGCGAGGGAGTGCCTCATCCGGGTGGGGTTCGACCAGCTGCCGGCGGTGCGGCGCATCTCGCGCCAGTGGAAGGAGGAGGTCGAGTCGCCGGACTACGCCCGCCTGCGCCGCGCCGAGGGGCTGGCGCGCCCGGTGCTGGCCATGGTCCAGGCGCAGCCGGAGCGCGTCGTCGAGGAGGAGGAGGAGCAAGGCCCCGCGCAGAAGCACTCGTCGTCCGCGGCCAGCGGTGGCCCGGCGAACAGCTACAGGATGGTGCTGCTGGACCCGGCGGAGGGCCGGTGGGCGCCGCTCCCGGCGCTGCCCACCGGCCCGACCGGGAGCCTCCCTCTGTTCTGCCAGGTGGCCGCGGTGGAGGGCGGCGCCGCGCGGGGGAGGAAGCGGCTGGTGGTCGTCGGCGGGTGGGACCCGGAGTCGTGGGCGCCGACGGACACCGTGTACGTGTACGACTTCCTCACCGGCGCGTGGCGGCGCGGCGCGCCCATGCCGGGCCCGCGCCGCTCCTTCTTCGCCACCGCGGCCGTCGCGGGGACCGTGTGCGTGGCCGGCGGGCACGACGAGGAGAAGAACGCGCTGCGGTCCGCGCTGGCGTACGACCCGGACGCCGACGCGTGGGCGCCGCTGCCCGACATGGCGGAGGAGCGCGACGAGCCGCGCGGGCTCTGCGTCGGCGGCAGGTTCCTGGTCGTCGGCGGGTACCCGACGCCGGCGCAGGGGCGGTTCGTCGGCTCCGCCGAGGCCTTCGACCCGGCGACGGGGGTCTGGGCTCCCGTCGAGGAGTCTCTGCTCGAGGACGGCGCGTGCCCGAGGACGTGCTGCGTGGCGCCGGGTGCCGAGCGCCTGTACATGATCCGCGACGGGAACCTCGTGGCGCGCGACGGGTCGGCGGGATGGCGCACGGTGGCCTCCGTCCCGGAGGACGCCCGCACCGCGTCGAACGTCGCCGCAATATCCGGCGGCCGCGTCGTGGTGATCGGCTCTGGGTGCCATGGAGGGGACCAGACCGTGTACATGCTGCGCGACGATGCCGGCAACGGCAAGGCCGCGTCCTGGGCGCGCGCGCCGGCGCCGCCCGAGTTCTCCGGCCACGTGCAGGCCGCCTGCTTCCTGGAGATGTGATCATCGATCGATCAAAGCGTATGTACAGTACAGAGCTATGTATAGCGTATACAGAGGTGTATCAATGCGCGCGTCTGCGGACGCTGCATTTCCCTCCGCCATGCAATGCCTCGAGCTTGCGTAGCGTCGATGTAATTAAGGAAATGATGGTTAAACCAGTCCAGAAAGATAACGCGCAGCTGAATCAGATGATTCCGCCTCTGTTTTTTATTTTGTCTGAAGATCGAGTTGCTTTACTCGAATGGTCGGCGTCGTTTGTCCGATTTGTTCAGCTGGACCTTCTAGAACATTTTGTTGCGAAAGGCAAGCTGCTTTGCTCTCTGTTCCAGCTAAAGACAAAAACAATCTTTGGTTGCAAAGGATACTCCAGTCGTTAGAAAAACATATATTTTTCAACAGTGAAATTGTTGGGAAGCTTCTGCAACCGCTCATTCTGAAACGGGGGGACGGATGCTGATGCTGCGTCTTCTTCTCACTGCAAAAACTTGGCACTTGTTCAATGTTCAGCTAGTCGAGTTCTGGTTTTGTGCCCTCTCCTGAACCATCAGTGCCACTCCTGGTCCAAGTACGTCGTCTCGCTGCCGCACATGTAATGTAGGAGCCGTCAGTTAGTTCAGTACACTCTCTAGTCTCTACTTTGGTCGGTTCAGGCTTCTCAATCTTATCTACTCTACCTCAATCAGTTAAACCCATGAAAAAGACATTTGGATTATGGAGTATTGTCATCGCATAGCATAAACCATGTAGGAACTCCATCTCGGGAGGCACGTCAGTTGATTAAACGAGCTGGCCGTCTATGTTTTCACGTCTCTCATGATTTGAACTCTTGTCTTAGCTTTGTACATTCACTCCCTCTACAACCAAGTGAATTAGGCACACTTTACAAATAAACGAGAGAACGTCATATCAACAAAATAAATTTTTTGGCTCTCTTTTCACGTATGTCCTGTGATGGTTATTTCCGTTTTTAGAAGGCCATACCATGATGAAAATATAACTTTTCTTACGCAACATTTGTTTTTGGAGTGGCCGACTTCCTTTTGAATCATATGAAGTTTTGAACATTAATTCGTAGGATGGAAGAACTGAAAGCGTAAAGGACGGTATTTGTCCAACTCAAGTTTCAATTGTATCCGTTTTTGTTGTAATTGTGTTATTATTATGTTGCAGCATTGGAGTCATACTCTTTTAACTTTGCATTCTAATCTAATGTAGAGGTACCACACACCTGATGGCTAGATAGCGTCATAGCGTAGGACACAAAGAGAATAGGCGGCATGTGCGGATGTGCCACTACCCAAGACGGTCGATGTTGTGGTATCATGTGGAGAAACGTCCATAGTCATGCATGTAGTAACCGCGCCAAAACTATGTTCATAAATCGGGATGCCGTCATCATGTCCTGATTTGTTCGTCCTTGATGGATCAACTATGCCACCATGATAGCAAACTGTATCAACTTAGATCAGAGATTGTTGATCCGTAGGCAAGAGGGCTGATGTCGGGATCATACGTCGTCGTTCATCTAATGTCGTTGTATATATGGTGACTTGCCGGTGAGACATTTATCGAGATAAGTATAGCGACTTGAAGGGCGTTTTTCTAGCTTTTGGCGCAGCAGGCCTCCGCCTTTCTGTGTTGGGGAGAAACATTGGTTGCCTACTTGCCGCCCTTAGGTGTAGGCATGTACAACAGCATGAAGGGTGGGTTGATAGAGCACTTTAAATGCGGTCCAATATTAAATTATTTATATATATATTATATTTGAGAGAACCAGACGCTGACCTGGTGGCTGAGACTCCTAGTGCGGAACCAGTCGGCCCGAGTTTTAGTCCTACCTGTGCCTAGTGGCTACTGATGCATACTAGGGGCGACTTCTTTTCGGTTTCTACACCAGCTTCGAGGTCCCGCACCGCGGAAGCGAAAAAGAAGTCTCCGGCGATGTGCAGGCTTATTTTCACCGCGAAGCCCTCGTTCTGTGTATTGCGAGAAACTACAAGCGACCAGTTTCTAGACGCCTTCCCTAGCTCCCCCTTACGAACCGAATCGATACCTAGCTTTATCCCCGTTTTCGCTTCTATTTACACCCAATTGCCCCCGCAGGAAAACGTTTGGGAAGTAAAACAAAACACATCTCACACGTGCAGCTGCTCCCCCATGGCGTTCTCGAGCTGGCGACCTAGGGTCCCTCGATTCCGTCATTCTGCTATATATAAATCCCATGTGAACACTCCCCTGTGTCCGCCTCGTCGTTACCACCGTCCAGGCCGAAGGAATTGGCCCGGGACGTCGTAAATCAAGCTTGCCCCTCACTTCTTCACCGCCTTTGGCCGCCGCATTTTCCGTCCATCTGGTGGCTGCCGGACCTCCTGCGACTTTAATGGACCCTCCACGAGCTTCAAGCCTTCAAGGTGAGTCCAACATCCGAACAAACCCTCCTCCTATCCTCCTACCGCTGTGTAATGTGCTACCGCCGTGAGCCGCCGTTCCGATGGTCGCCGGCGCCAATTCCGACGACCATACGGCTCCTCGCCGCCGCGAATAGACTCAAAACTCCGGCGCGATTCTAATCCCCTATTTCTCGATGAGATGAGCTTCGGAGGGCTGTCCCGATTCATGGCGGCTTCCAAACCTGTAGAAGCCTAAAAAGAAGTCTCTGGTTTCTCTCCACGGCGGTTTTTCCAGACCGTAACTCAGAAGCCTGCTTATGGAGAAGCAGGAGCTCAAAAGAAGTGTGCCTAGATAAATCGGGCATCTCACATACTTGACAACGTATAACCGAAGGATCATTCCCACATTATAATGTTTTTCTAATTATATTTGAAAATAATAATTTTTATTTGTTCAGAAAAAGTCAGTTTCAAGGTGTAAAAATTATCAAGCCCAACGAACATTTTTAAACCAAGTGACTATTCTTTTAAAGCGGACAACAAGTTTTTGAAGCACGTGAAAGTTTTTTTTATATCCCATGCATGAACATCTTTTTGAGCCTATGAATTTATTTTATCTATATCCCTAGCTAGCCCACATGGGTCAGTTCGTTAGAGCCAGCAAGTTTTGGCGTCAGCAGAGCAGGTGTGAGCGGAAAATAATCCTATGAGACCGGGTCTATATTCTTCCCTTGTTAGACCTCTTTTAGGAGTTTCCACCTGTCCTCAACAATCTCAAAGCAGCTAGTCTCTTCTTCCTCACAGCCACAAATCCCCAAATGATCATCGGCAAATGTCTCAGAGAGTTTACGCAAGGGTCGGCCCAAAGCCACTTCACATGCGCGCGTACTGCTAGCCTGCTACATGCACGGATGGAGCAAATGCAGCGCATGTTGTATATCCGTATGAATATAAAATCAAATTCAGATCCGTATGAATATAAAATCAAATTCAGAGGCGCTCCTTTCTTAAATTCCTATATAGTGCGCGGCTAATTTTTTTTTAATAATACATTTTTTTACAGAATTTAGAGAAATATTACGCGTTTTGTACAAATTTCATAAATAATACGGCCTCGACCCAGCCGTGGCCGATAGGGGCCTGTCGGGCCAGCCATGGCCGATAGGGGCCTGTCGGCCCAGGGGTGGCCGATAAGTGTCTGTGGGCCTGCATGCACGCGCGTGTACGGCACCGATAGCCCAGTCGGCCGCACCGCGGCTGACCATCTCCTCTTTGCTCGCTCGTCTTCCCCCTCGCTCGCTCCTCTGCCCAGCACGCCGCCGCCGAGGCCCTCGCTCCCGCGCCTCGCCTTGCTCTGCCCAGCACACCGCAGCCGCCGCCGAGTGTCTGTGGGCCTGCATGCACGCGCGTGTACGGCACCGATAGCCCAGTCGGCCGCACCGCGGCTGACCATCTCCTCTTTGCTCGCTCGTCTTCCCCCTCGCTCGCTCCTCTGCCCAGCACGCCGCCGCCGAGGCCCTCGCTCCCGCGCCTCGCCTTGCTCTGCCCAGCACACCGCAGCCGCCGCCGAGTGTCTGTGGGCCTGCATGCACGCGCGTGTACGGCACCGATAGCCCAGTCGGCCGCACCGCGGCTGACCATCTCCTCTTTGCTCGCTCGTCTTCCCCCTCGCTCGCTCCTCTGCCCAGCACGCCGCCGCCGAGGCCCTCGCTCCCGCGCCTCGCCTTGCTCTGCCCAGCACACCGCAGCCGCCGCCGAGTGTCTGTGGGCCTGCATGCACGCGCGTGTACGGCACCGATAGCCCAGTCGGCCGCACCGCGGCTGACCATCTCCTCTTTGCTCGCTCGTCTTCCCCCTCGCTCGCTCCTCTGCCCAGCACGCCGCCGCCGAGGCCCTCGCTCCCGCGCCTCGCCTTGCTCTGCCCAGCACACCGCAGCCGCCGCCGAGGCCCTCGCTCCCGCGCCCGCCCTCCAGCCCGCCATTGGCAGCAGCAGCTCGCCGCGCCCCGTGTTGCGTCTCTGCGCTCTCCGGCCACGTCGGGCGCGTCTCTGCGCGGGCACGTCGGGCGGATGCCGTTCGCCGCGTGTGGAGCCAGCTGCAGGACCCCGAAGTCCCGGTCTCGACGCTCTGGCTGCAGGTCTGAACCTAATCTTGAGTGATTTTACTAGTACTAGCTGAACTCTGAAGCTGAACCCATCGATGTCTTGCTAGCTAGCAGCTTGTTCTCTTGCTGTCTCCTGCTGGCTAGCATGCACACGAAGATCGAAGGTGAGCTTCTACTTTTTCTCATGTCCGCAGGCAGCAATCCCGTCTACAACGTGTCCGGCCGGCCGCGCCGTCAATTAATCTTGCTTGATGAAGGTAGAGGACGTTGTGCGCCCGCAAGATTGAGATGCGTCGGAGCCATGCATCGATCGGCCACGCCATAGCCGATCAGACACCAATCGGCCACGTCACGGCCGATAGGGCGCTATCCCTAGCTGATCAGGTGTCTCGGCCACGGCTGGGCCGAGGCCGTATTATTTATGAAATTTGTACAAACCGCGTAATATTTCTCTAAATTCTGTAAAAAAATGTATTATTAAAAAAAAATTAGCGTGGTCTTGCGCCGAAGGCCACCGTCGTTCCGGATTGACTGCTAAAGCCTGTGCACAGCATCGTCGCCTCATCTAAGAACCATTCTCCACATACATCGATGGTCTAAATTCGGCAAACTCGTTGAATCTCACTTCGTACAGATGATTCGATCGCATTTGGGGCTTTCTTGTTCTTGCGTTAAAAGCTTGTGATCGCATCCCTAGCGTCAAGAATGTGGCGTCAGGCGAGACGCAGCTTCGTCATCACCCTGCAATGGTTGTTCTTGTGCTAGGATTGCACCAGATAAGATGGATTCGGGATTTGTGGCTGTGAGGAAGAAGAGACTAACTGCTTTGAGATTGTTGAGCACAGGTGGCAACTCCTAAAAGAGGTCTAACAAGGGAAGAAGATAGACCCGGTCTCATAGGATTATTTTCCCGTGTGAGCGGACAGACTACAAGTTGTTTTAGGCTGCCTATGTGGGCTAGCTAGGGCCCAAGGCCCGTGGTCTCATGGCGGGGCTTTGTGGCCTGCGTGCATGGCTGGGTGATGCTACAAGCACACGTTAGAGATTGCTCAAGATGCTAAAAAAAAAGTTAGAGATTGCTAAAAAAAACATGTTAGAGAGATCTGTTTGATTTTAGAAGGTATGAATCGTTCCATGCACGTATGATTCAAAAATACAGAGCAGTTCTGATTTAAAAGGGTGTGCTTGATTTAAAAAGGTATTTGGTGGGGAAAAAAATACAAGCACACGTTAAGACAGTATGAACCGTTGCATGCAAGTGGAGTTTTGGTGGGCAGGATAAGTTCTAGTTGGAGCAGTGCAGCAAATTATTACAGGAAAATAGTCGGCGATTAGACTTAAGTCGTCAATTCCTTTTCGAGCCAGCAATTAGAGTGAGTGAAGGATCATGTGTCTGCAGGATGTCGAGCAATGCACGATGATGCTGGATTGATATGACATGAAGTGAAGCATCGTTGATCGTAGCCATAACAAACAAAGTTCAGCTACTAGCTTGAACGAAAGTCTTGCGCCATGAATGCCGGTTGGCATCATATTCATTAGGCCAACGGGGACAGAAAGACAGTCGGTTTCCTCTTTGGAGTTTCTTGCAAGGAAACAATGTACTAGCTAGCGTTCTACTGATTGGATCCTAATTCTTGAGACCTGCAAGTAGGACGTCCCACTGTTCATGCATGAAGATGGTTGAGAAGTACAACGCACTCCTACCTAGTATTGTCGATCGTTAAATATGATTTTTTTAGGAGGGTCATTTGTTCTTGTTAATTAATTGACCGAAAGCTGCATGCATGGGAATTCAACAAGGCAGCAATCGACGTGAATTTGTCTATATTCCTCATAAGAACAGTGCTCGTACTGTTGTACTATGTGAAAGTAGGTCGCATATACAGAGTACAGGCATCACATCGCAGTTAAGCTTTACCCTAAATGCTGCCTACGCCGCACAACAATTGTAGATGTAACAATGACATCTATAAACAACATCTTATTGAAAGAAAATTATTTCGTGACTACTGGGTGTAATTAAATATTTCGCATACAAACCATTATGAGCAATTTTGGGTTGAAAACAGAAGGAAAACATTTGATCTAGTTCTGTGAAAAAAAACGGAGAGCAGAAAACATGGTAAACGGGGAGCCAATCCAAACGTTAATGAAAATGAAAAACAAACTTCATTGCTGAAAAAGCAAACACGTAAACTTTCCAGAAATACAACTCAGCCAAGTCCAATTACTCGAGTCGGTGATTTTCAAGGTTGTTACTTATGAGCTCAGACCAATGTTGCATGTTTTAGTGTCTATGTGAAACTATTTATGTAAAATTACCATTCTTTCTTGAAATGTTTTACTATCTGTGTTATGCTACCTTGAAATGACGCCCGTCTGAATTGTGAGTTATTCTTTGGATTTAAAAACTTGTACGAAGTCGACCTATTAATTTTTCCATCCCATGAGCATTTTCCGAACATCGTGAATTGAGTTTTAACCACACACAAAATTGACTAAAACATAAGGACATTGTTTTCACAGTGAACATTTTTTTAGTACAAAAAATACTCCCTCTGTTGCAAAATACTTGACATGTTTCTTTTTAAATATTTTCACAGTGAACGTTTTTAAACAACATGATTGTTTTTTAAATTGGTCAACAAGTTTTTGAATCACATGAAATTATTTTTCCATCCCATGAACTACCTAGCTGTAACGTGTCTCCCCGAGTCGTATGGATCTCAGATCAAGTAGTGGCATGGATCCATTAGACTAGCTCGTGATGTTAGTGCAGAGAAAGTACTGTTTAAAAAGGTCAACGAAATTTTTAGATATGTCTGCTGCCAGGCTGCTAACCAGATGCTTGGATACAAAAAATATATTAAGCATACACCTGTACAAGCAATATATATTTTTAAGCTATATAAACAAATAAAATTATCTTGTGATCACCTAAGTTTTTATACATTAGGCTATATTGTACATTTTACACAGGGGCCCCTAATTTTTGGAGACGCCTATAAGAGTCAGCTTGAGATAGGAGTAGACAACTCCAAAATTCACACCCATGCATATAATCACACCGAGCAATAATAAAATATGTACTGTACATAAAATGATGTACTCCAGTAGTACACATGTCAAATCAAGATTAGCACTGTTACACCACAAAGACACAACCATGCATGGATATAATCAGATAGAGTGATAGACTATATAACAAACATAGCTTCCACATATCATTTGCTCTCGTACAGACAAAGCAGTCTGGAAACTGTGACGCACACTCACCGATCGTTTTGCAAATAAGTTACTAAAACACAGCTAAAAGTACCTTCAGACATAATTTAAGTAGTCTGGATTTTTTGCTCGCACACATGGATGGATGCACGTACGTTCAGAGTTCAGACGAGTTCCTCCCTCATGAGGCCGGCGAAGTGGTCGGCGTGCTCCTTGGTGACGCAGCTGGCGAGCAGGCGCGTGCCGGCGAGCGGCGCTGGAGCCTTCATGACGATGACCGACGCGATGAGGTCGCAGTTCACCAGCGGGCCGGCGGCCATGGGCGTGCCGTAGCCGTAGTCGACGTCGGAGAACCCGAGCTTGCTCCAGTCGGACACGTACACCGACTCGTAGTCGAAGGTCATCTGGAACGGGTCGCGCCCGCCGGTGCGGTCTTCGGCCCAGCTCATGCACTCCTCGGCCATGCGCCGCTTGGCCTCCCGGACCACCCCGACGAGCTCGACCACCGACGAGCCGGCGACTTTTCCCGCCGGCGCCGTGACCTTGACCGGGAAGATGGCGTTGCCCCAGTAGCCCGGGTCCAGCTTGAGCACGTGGCGGGCGCTGGCGAAGAAGCAGAGCTTGACGTCGGCGCCGGGGACCATGGCGACGGGGCCGATGGCCCGCGTCCTGCACTGCCAGAGCTTGGCGACGACGATGTCGAAGCCGGAGCAGTGCTTGCCGCCGGTGAACTCGGCGTACTGCGACTTGAGCTTGTCGAGGTAGGCGAGCGGGAAGTCGAAGGCGATGTACTCGAGGGCGAGCGTGGGCAGCTCCGGGAGCGGGCCGGGCTTGATGCTCGGGTCTGGGAAGCGGTCGCGCCCCCAGACGGGCTTCACGCGGGGCTCCGGGAGGCCGCGGGCCAGGTCGCCGACGGCGTTCAGGAACTGGGCCGCGCCCGTGCCGTCGGCCACCGCGTGGTTGGTGCGTAGACCGATCACGAAGCCGCCGCAGGTGAACGTTGTGACCTGATCAATCAAGCAAAAGATTATACAACCGTTGAAACACGCTAATTAGGTTCTCTGCTAATCTGTCATGCTCATGCAGCCTGTTTTAAAATGATAAATGTTTCTATCTTCTTGTTTTCACTTTTGATTTCTGTAAAAAAAAAAATGGCATGCGTTTAGATCTTCAAGCTAGTGTGTACCGGCACCATCGTTGACATTTTGGCCTAGGCACGTGCCAGTCAAGCACGTGAAAGAGTTGACGTATTTACTTGTGGGGATCATGGCATTATGCATGTTACCGAGACGTGAAAGTAAAACGATCGAAATGCTGTTAAAAAAAGCACCTGGATCATGGCAAGGCTGTTGTGCGGCTCGACGGCCCAGAGGTCCGGCGTCGGGTACGGCACGAGCTGCTCCTTGCTGAGCAGCAGCGGGCGCTCCAGGAAGTTGACGTCGGCGAGGGTGCAGTTCGCGGTGGCCTCCACGAAGTAGACGCCGTCGGCGGAGCACAGCACGTTGGGGCGCCCCGGCTCGTCGCCGTCCACGATCCGCCCGGCGAACGGGTAGTAGTGCACCAGCGCGTCCGCGAGCGCGCCGCGCACCACCGCCGCCGGGGGCTTCGTCTTCGTCTTGTCGCCCGACTCGGGCACGGCGTTGCGGTACACGTGCGTGGACTCGACGAGGCCGCGGTGCGTCGGGTAGCGGTCCACCCAGGCGAGCGGGAGCGTCTCCGACGGCGTCTCGGCGGAGGGACGGACGGGGCCCTCGGAAACCTTGGTCACGGCGAAGATGCCCATGGCCGATGACTCTGTTGTAAATGAATGAAGAATCACGTGGTTGGCTACTAAACTTCCCGCTGTTTGCCTGGAGTGAGTGAGTGAGTGACGCCGGCCGCTAGCTCTATTTATAGCAGCAGGTAGGAGGAGAGGTGACTTGTTTGAGAACTTCCTACGCAGTGTTTTGCCTCCTCGATTTCACCAACTTTCCGTTCGAAGAAAAAGTTGGGAGATGTTGCGGTGATCACCAACTATGTCTATATTTTTGCTATTTCCTCCGTGAAAGGGAATACACAACGGTAAGTCGGTAACTCAGTTCCCAATTAATTAGTTGGGCCGCATATGGCGTAACTCTATAAAAAAACTCATAAAATAATTTTAGAGATCACCTAAAATATTACTGTAGTACCTAAAGACTACTAAAGGTGCATTTCGAAGTCTAGCCCTCAAACTGCCGGTTCTATATTTATAGTTCTTCTTCGTCGCGGAACCTACTCGACATAATATAATGGACGTACGCTGCTAGAGAGCAAACAACCACGATTGGATCTATCTTAGCGCTCAACCCGAAGTAGAAAGCCAATCAAAACACGTTCACGCTGGTATCCAAGAAAAAGCCATGGTACTTAAAATTGGCCTACCACAGCTAATTAGTTGCTTAAAAATACATGTTACTTGTCAAATATAATGTGAAGTTTGTCTAGCTACAACATTTTTTGCTTGACTAGCGATATTATAACTTTCCCTACCACAACTAATAAGTTGCCTAGAAATACCTGTTACTTGTCAAACATTGAAGCCGATAAACTATGTGCTAAGTATACCGGGGACAATAAGAACTTCCATTTTTTGAAACACGCGATGGTTGTTCTGTAGTCATATTCAAGCTTACATATGCATCGTTGCCTTGCCTCTCTGCTTGGAGCAAGTCGCAAGGTCGTGGAGGGGTTTGCTTGATCTTGGCTATTATGAGAGACGACGAGGGAAGATAGTGGAGCGGATTAATTAACGAGCATCAAGCGATCTATTTTTTTATTTTTTTGCGGGGAATCAAAAGGATCTATTGAAAACAACACTTCACACTTCGGTCATCATTCTGTGCTACTCCAGATGTCATATAGCGGCAACCAGGCTCAACCTATTCAGGGCACACCAAACAGTTGCACTCCTACTCGAAACAGGCTTTCGCCCCGCTTTATAAATAAAGCAATCACAACCGATACAGCAACGAAGATGCTGGGGCGGAAACAGCACAAGCATGCCCAAAAGAAAAGAAAAAAGAACTGTAAAAGAAAAAAGCCAAACAACGGCGGATCGACACCAGAGAGCAAACTCCAAGACCGCTACGCCCACCGGAGGCCTCCCACCAAGCTCCTAGTGCTCCGAAGCGCCGGTCCCAAACAACACCTTCAAGAAGTGATGCGACGATGACGACGACGCGTCTGCCAAGGGTTTCCCCCGGGACGCGACATGGAGAAGAGGGGGAACCCCGACGCCCTTCAGTAAGGATGGTGGCACCCGCAGGCGTCACCGCGCCGACGTCGGGCAAGCCGACTAAGATTTCTCCCGACCCCCCATCACCCTAGGCGCAACGGAGCACTCCACCATACTGCCCACCACCCAGCGCCAGACGATCCCGAAGCCGCTCACAATGTCTCACCACGGTCCAGAGAAGAGAAGCCTATACCCCGACAAGGAAGAGCCGGGACTAGGAGCGGCAGCACCGCCGACGTGCGGGAGGGATCGACCTCTACCGTCATAGACGGTAACCGACCGGATGCCACAGCAGGAGCACACCAAGCCTGTGGGCCCACAAGCCCGGCCAGGCCTCTCCGCCTCGAGAGGCCCGTGAAGCTCCCGCCGTCACGCTGCAGAAGACACACCGCTGGCTCCGCCACGCCCCATCCGAGCTGCTCTCCGTCATCAGTGTATAGAGGACCGCGACAGCGAAGCCACGGCCCTGCCGCCAAGGGGAGGCACCACTACGCTACGACCGGCCTAATCCAACCCGGGCTGTCCCCAAGAACTGGATCAGAGCGTCGCCTAGGCCGAACACCACACCCGGCAAACCTAAACTCGCACTCGAGAGACGGAAGACACGCCCACAACGAGCCCACCGACCCAAGGAGTAGAGCGACACCAACACAGGAAAAGTAGAGGTACAACGTGCAACTGCAAGCATGGCACCTCCATGTCGCCCGCACGATGCAACCTATATGAAGGAGATATGCCCTAGAGGCAATTAATAAAGAGTATTTCTTTATCATATCTCGTTTGTTCATAATACGTTTTTGTGTCATGCTATAACCGTATTAAGCGGAAACATTAATACGGGTGTGATGCGTAAACAACCAGGTCCCTAGTAGCCTCTACTAAGACTAGTTTCGTTGCGCGATCGATGATCGAGGTTTCCCGATCATAGGGCATGGCGCCGGTCGGCAATGGAAGTCATATCGTTGGAGAACGATGTGATGGACATACCCATATTTGTAGGACGTAGTCATTACGCCTTTGACCGTGAGACCAACTCTTATTGTTATTCCTGGAAGATACTTTGATTGCATCAAACGTCGTATCTTAATTAGTATGACAATAACGGTGATACTTTTGGGTATCGGAAAGGAGTAGTTGAGACGAGGGGTCAATAGCGGGATTTGCCAGTCCGCATAGCAGGATAGATACTCTAGGGCCCACTCGGTGAGATTATGTCTAATGAGCTTGCAAGCATGTGACTAGGTCACGGAGACATGAAATCATAGACGAGTAGAAGATAGTGTTGTCGGTAACGAGGTCAGCTAGATATGGAGATATCTATGAACGACGCTCGGACACACTAAGTATCGCTGTGGCAAAAGGTTTAAGACTTTACGTTCAGGTTTGATAGATGAAAGTCATTCGTTATATCACAGGGATTAATTCATGGGGTCCAGGCCTACGAGTTAGTCGTTGATCGGAGAGGAGTCTCGATCATACCTGTTATTATATCGAACCGCTAGGGTAACACACTTAAGGGGTTTCGACAAGACAACCGGAAAGGAAAGAGATCACCGGGAACGTCCCGGGAGAGGTCCGATGGAGATCGGGCAGCGACGAAATAGTTTTCGGAGCTAGAATAAATTATATATAATATGTTTGATATTAATTAGTGTAATTAATGTCCAAATATGATTTTATATATTTATTTTCAAATTTATTAAGGCTGATTTTCCTAAATGGGCCTTCTGGTGGAAGGAAGGCCCATGGGGGGAAAAATCCCTAAGGGAATTCGGTGGGGGGGAGCATGGCCGGCCTAGGTGGGCCAAAAGGGGCCCACCAGGGCCGGCGCACCTGCTCATGCCGCACCAGGCATGTGGGGGTTAGTCCCACATTGCCTGGTTAGCAAGTTGGCTCCCTCCCGGGAGCCTATATAAGAAGGGGCACCCCTGGCCTTTTAATTCATCCAATTAATTCCCAATTCTCTCTCGATTTCGTGATTCCCTTTGTCGGAGTTGCGCCGAGTTGAGAGGGGGATCTCTTCCACCATAGCCCGCTGCCGCACTGCTGGTGTTCCGGTCCAAGTCTTCCGCTGCTCGTCCTGGACTGGAGCTTCGGAGGCCGTCGTCTCCACCGTACGTGTGTAACACCCTGCGAGGTGCTGCGCTAGCGGTACTGGGAGGTCTGCTTCCTCTACACGACCTTGAGGTCGGCTTCGTCGGTCTTCATCGACAACGTTTGTGCGGGAACGTAATCCCCGCTTTCGGTCTACAAGGGTATGTATTCCGATCTCCGTTCGTACTACTATATCTGCATAGAATAGATCTTGGCATGTTTTAAGGATATCGTTGCTAGGAAAAATTTTGTTTTCTGCACACGATCCCCTTCACTATAGACCTAGACCTGCCTACGAGAACGGCTGCCGGACCTAGACCCGCCTGGTCTAGGTCTAGCGCTCCAACTCAGCTCAGCTAGGAGGAGGCGGCCGGACCTAGGCCCGCCTGGCTCGGGTCTAGCGCCCCTGCCCTGCTGCAGCGAGGAGGAGGTCCACGTCGAGTGCACCAGAGGAGCCCACCTTCGCGAACCCCAGCTGAGGCCCGTGCAACCCAGATCGGGCCCAAGCGGGCCCAGATCTGGGCGGCAAGCCCGCAGTCGAGCGGCCGTCTCCTACCCTCTCGGTCGCGCACGCCCCCGTCCCTGCGCCCGTGCCGCCGAAACTCGCGGCCCGCGCCGCCCGCAGTCGCCGGACGCCCGAGATGGAGGACCAGGACGTGGCCAGCGCACCAGGCACGCCCCGCCCTCACGAAGCCCACCACGCCGCCGTCAGGCCCTTGCGACGCCGCCGCGCAGGTCCACCGCCGCCGTCGCCGCGCCCCCTCCAGCGCCGCATCCCGACTCGGCCGCGCCGTCCAGCGCCAGCCCTACCGAGCGAGGAGGTGAGGAAGCCCCGCCGCCGCCACCGCGACCGGCCTTAGCCCGGCCGCGCTCACGGGCGGCGGCGAGGGAGGAGGAGCGTGGGGGAGGGAGGAGAAGGCGGCGGCGCTAGGGTTTCCTCCCCGTCGCTCGCGGGAGCGACGCGGGAGGAGGAGGAGGAGGGGGAAAGGATCCAAACAGTTGCACTTAAATCATGCTTACCAAATCCACCCAATTCGAGTCGATCGGTACTTTGCAAACAGATCGAGCGATCACATTTCAGGTTCAAAGAAAATTATCACAGTGCACATATGTGAGCATCAATCATCGACTTGTTCGAAGCGTCTGTAGCTAGCAGTAGACCTTCACTTAATCAATAAATGTGTAGCTTTCTTTCTATTACTATATGTAACGAGTATAAGTTCAGGTTCATATATCATTCATTAGTAGAAAACTGATATTTACTACCGGTCCGTGAGAACCTGTAGTACTGGTTTTGTAACCGGTACTGCGCAACCGGGACTAAAGCCACCGGAGCATTAGTACCGGTGCTTATAGACCGGTACTAAAGGGCCTCAACGTGGGCGCGGGACAGCGATTCGTGTGGAAAATCTTTAGTACTGGTTGGTGAATTTTTCTGAAAAAACAATATTTTTTTAGAATTTAAAAATTTCTCACTTAGCCACACACTTAATCTCAATTCAAACTATTTATTCTAGTCAAATTTCCCATTCGGTCACCCATCCTCAAACTACTCCAACCCCAGCACGCTTAACATTTATGTTCCTTTCAAATTAGACACTAAGAGAGAACTGAGAACTTACTGATATTACTATCTTATCAATCATATTAACCACTCGGTCATTATGATACACTTTTTCATTTCTTGTATTATAAAATTTTACTTGAATAAACAAAAATGAGTATATAATAATAATATTGAAATAAATAATGATAAAATAAATATTACTTTATTTTTGCCTTTTTCATTTAGTATGAAATAATTCGTACCTTTAAATGCTTAAATCGGAATTTAACAAATAAAATGTCTAAATTGATTAAAAAATTAGAGGAATCCAAATATGACATCCAAATCATCTTTTGCATTACAGAAACATCGATAGCCATGGTGACCATTTTGATCGTTTTTACGAAAAAATGAAATAAAACGATGAACAACTCAAAAAATGATATCCTTTGGCATGGGGTCCTTATATGTGTATTAGTTGCCATGAAAAATGATAAACTTGATTTTTGACAAAAATTGCAAAAAAAGTCTTCACAAAAAGGTGTATCATCTATAAACATCTAGAAGTTTCAAGCCAAATGACCAAGTTATGTTCATTTCCACGGCATAGTTTGTGATAAAGATCTCATATTCCACAAATAGGTGCATATTGGTATAAGAAACAATCATGCCAAAGGGATTCTTGAAATTATTTTCATAAATATCATTTTCCATTTTTAAGTGCGAAAAATGACTTTTTTGTGAACAAAGTACAAAAAATATGATGTAAAATGGCACACATTTAATTTTCATGGAAACTGGTACACATATGATGGATAATCCCCAAGTATTAGGTTTTTCCTTGATTTCTACCTAATTTCGCCTAGTTAAATGAGTTTATACCGATTATTCGAAAATAATTCAAATTTGAACTACAACTGTTTGATAGTTTGGTCTGAATCTTTAGGAAAAATCATTTAAGGTGCACAACTATTGGTTATATCACAGAAATATTGATAATTCTAGAAAATCTTACCTCTTTCGATGAATAGTCATCGTGACTGTTTTGATCGTTCTTACGAAAAAATGAAATAAAGTGATGAACACCTCAAAAAAGGAAATCCTTTGGCATGGGGTCCTTATATGTGTACTAGTTGCCATGAAAAATGATAAACTTAATTTTTGACAAAATTTGCAAAAAAAGTCTTCACAAAAAGGTCTATCATCTATAAGTTTCAAGCCAAATGATCAAGTTATGGTCATTTCCACGGCATAGTTTGTGATAAAGATCTCATATTCCACAAATATGTGCATATTGGTATAAGAAACAATCATGCCGAAAGGATTTTTGAAATTATTTTCATAAATATCATTTTCCATTTTTTAAGTGCGAAAAATGACTTTTTTGTGAAGAAAGTAAAAAAAATATGATGCAAAATGGCACCCATTTAATTTTCATGGAAAACTAGTACACATATATGATGGATAATCCCCAAGTATTAGGTTTTTTCTTGATTTCTATCTAATTTCGCCTAGTTAAATGAGTTTATGCCGATTATTCAAAAATAATTCAAATTTGAACTACAACTGTTTAATAGTTTGGTCTGAATTTTTTAGGAAAAATCATTTTAAGGTGCACAACTATTGTTTATATCACAGAAACATTGATAATTCTAGAAAATCTTTCCTTTTTCGATAAATAGTCATCGCGACCGTTTTGATCATTCTTACGAAAAATGAAATAAAGTGATAAACACCTCAATAAAGAAAATCTTTTGACAAGGGTCCTTATATGTGTACTAGTTGCCATGAAAAATGATAAACTTGATTTTTGACAAAATTTGCAAAAAAAGTCTTCACAAAAAGGTCTATCATCTATAAACATTTATAAATTTCAAGCCAAATGATCAAGTTATGGTCATTTTCACGGCATAGTTTGGGATAAAGATCTCATATTCCACAAATAGGTGCATATTGGTATAAGAAACAATCATGCCGAAGGGATTCTTGAAATTATTTTCATAAATATCATTTTCCATTTTTTAAGTGCGAAAAATGACTTTTTTGTGAGCAAAGTACAAAAAATATGATGCAAAATAGCACCCATTTAATTTTCATGGAAACTAGTACACATATATGATGGATAATCCCCAAGTATTAGGTTTTTCCTTGATTTCTATCTAATTTCGCCTAGTTAAATGAGTTTATGCCGATTATTCAAAAGTAATTAAAATTTGAACTACAACTGTTTAATAGTTTGGTCTCAATCTTTAGGAAAAATCATTTTAAGGTGCACAACTATTGGTTATATCACAGAAACATTGATAATTCTAGAAAATATTTCCTCTTTCGATGAATAGTCATCGCGACCGTTTTGATCATTCTTACGAAAAATGAAATAAAGTGATAAACACCTCAAAAAATAAAATCCTTTGGCAAGGGGTCCTTATATGTGTACTAGTTGCCATGAAGAATGATAAACTTGATTTTTGAAAAAATTTACAAAAAAAGTCTTCACAAAAAGGTCTATCATCTATAAACATATATAAGTTTCAAGCCAAATGATCAAGTTATGGTCATTTCCACGGCATAGTTTGTGATAAAGATCTCATATTCCACAAATAGGTGCATATTGGTATAAGAAACAATCATGCGAAGGGATTCTTGAAGTTATTTTCATAAATATCATTTTCCTTTTTTAAGTGCGAAAAATGACTTTTTTCTGAACAAAGTAAAAATAATATGATGCAAAATGCCACCCATTTAATTTTCATGGAGACTAGTACACATATGATGGATAATTCTCAAGTATTAGGTTTTTTCTTGATTTCTACCTAATTTCGCCTACTTAAATGAGTTATGCCGATTATTTGAAAGTAATTCAAATTTGAACTACAATTGTTTGATAGTTTGGTCTGAATGTTTAGGAAAAATCATTTTAAGTTGCACAACTATTGGTTATATCACAGAAATATTGATAATTTTAGAAAATCTTACCTCTTTCGATGAATAACTCTTTCGATGAATAGTTATCGCGACCGTTTTGATCGTTCTTACGAAAAAATGAAATAAAGTGATAAACACCTCAAAAAAGAAAATCCTTTGGCATGGGGTCCTTATATGTGTACTAGTTGTTATGAAAAATGATAAATTTGATTTTTGAATTTTTTTCCAAATAAATCTTCACAAAAAGGTCTATCATCTATAAACATCTATAATTTTCAAGCCAAATGATCAAGTTATGGTCATTTCCACGGCATAGTTTGTGATAAAGATCTCATATTCCACAAATAGGTGCATATTGGTATAGGAAACAATCATGCCGAAGTGATTCTTCAAATTATTTTCATAAATATCATTTTCCATTTTTTAAGTGCCAAAAATGACTTTTTTTTAACCAAGTATAATAATTATGATGCAAAATGGCACCCATCTAATTTTCACAAAGATTAGTACACATTTGATGGGCAATTTGAAAAGATTATAAGTGTTCTTGATTTCTAACTAATTTCGCCTAGTTAAATAAGTTTATGTGGATTTTTTAAAAATAATTCAAAACATGGTATTTATTGCCGAAACCTTTAGTACCGGTTCGTGACACAGACCGGTACTAAAGGTATACATTTAGTACCGATCCGTGTCACGAACCACCTTTACTAAAGGTTTTGGCTCGGGACCAGCCTGACGCAAAATCTTTAGTCCCGGTTCGTGTCACGGACCGGTACTAAAAGTTCGTCACGGACCGGTACTATTGCCCCTGGCCGAACTAACTGTTGGGACCGGTACTAATGTGTGCCTCCAACCCGACTGGGACTAATGCTCTGTACGAAAAGTCCGTTTTCTACTGGTGATTGTCCACTTCACCACCCCTTACGATCAAATCCTCACTCCACACCCCTGATTAGCACCGACAAGCCTACATGAACATGGCAATCTGCAACAGTGAATAGTCTAAAGCTACCGGCTCACAATTGAAAAGTAAAATGTTTGATCCAAAGTTAGTTGGACACCTAACTTGTCTACTCCGTACATATTTGTTTGTCCATCGATATCATCACAAGCACGTTGCTTGCCTTTTATATTCCCTCCTTTTCATCTCGTGGTACATCGTCGGTTGGAGAGAAGTCAAACAGCTAGTGCATATACTTTCTCTGTTCCATAATGAAAGTTTTTTTTTTGGTAAATTAGTTTAGTTTGCTATACTCATAAGACTAGTCACAATGGGGAGTAGCATATACTAGTATCATGCATATGATATACAATGCATGGTAACATATATGTAGTATCATATATGATTACATTTATTACGTTGTAGACTCATTTTGCATTGAAATCCGTTATGTTACGGTACTCCCTCCATTTCAATTTAGTTCGCGTTCTAGTTTCAGTCAAAGTCAAACTTTATTAAGTTTGACCAAAAATATAGGAAAAACTATCAACATTCATAAAATCAAATGCATACAATATAAAAATATACGTTATAATGATTTTAACACTATGATTTTTTATTGTAAATGTTAATTATTTTTTTCATAATATTTGGTCAAACTTGATAAAGTTTGACTTTGACTAAACCCAGAACGCAAACTAAATTGAAACCGATGGAGTATCTAGCTATGATAGCACTATCACCTCTTTCTTCATTAATTGCGTTGACACGTCATCTTTTTGCCAACATGGCATCTATGATACTACATATGATACTCCCATTGTGGCTAGTCTAAAAAAAAAAGTTTAGTTTGCTAAAAAAGGGTTACATCGTGGAACATAGAGAGTAATAAATTGTCTGCCAGGTAAAATCAGCCCACAGCTTAGTTTCGGTGCTCCACACCAACACACAGAGATACAGCCGCAGCTACTCCACTCAGTAAGACTTCCTGTTTCAAATATGTTGCTTCGGTACATGGATGACTTTATTCGACTAAGTTGTTTGTCTCGTCTTGTCATAATTATTGCATATCTCACTCGACACGAATTTAGTGGATATGGTTAAATGTGATATAAGAAAATAGTGCAATTGCAAATACTAAAGAAGTACAAATATACGACATAATTCATCCGTGTAGAGAACTATCCTGTTATGTGCATGTAGTATGAAACTAAAATATAAAACTATGTGACTTGTTTGAAAGACAAAGTGTCCAAGGACCCAGATTTTGTTTCTGCAAAAAGTGCAAACTTTCATTTTTTTTGTGTAGGCTATATATGATCGTATTTTACATGAAACTGTGCACGAGTAAGTATCAAGGTAATATGTACGTGTGTGATCGTATTTATTTTTTCTGAAACTTTAAAATTCGATTTTAAGATGTTTGAAAATTCAAACCCATGTGTGTAGGCGTGCACAATGATACACATATTAGAGTTCTTTTAACGTATTATACTCACTGGTTAAGATACCGTCCGATATTCTGATAAATCGGTTGGTTTATCGTTTACTGATGTCTCAATAAGGTAAATCGGCCGAACTCTTGATTGATATGCAGATAAACGATATGCCAATAAATGGGCCGATTTACCCTTATATTGGGTCTACCGATAAGCGATATCCCGAATATTGATTATACTTATAGTTATAAGTCGACGCTGTCCTCTCCTAACATTTTCCTTAATAAACTAGTGGTTGCATATATACATCCGAGCATACTGAGACCATAAGGTTTTAATTTATCTACCTTTTCGAATAATGTGACTGTCAAATATATTTCACGTATGATCATCCTTACACTGGAAAGAGAGAGTACATCATAAAGACTAAGTTATAACTTGATCAACTTGCTCCACTTTCCACTCTTAAATTCTAAAACCGCCCATGTGACACCCTAAGCTTTCTAATTAGAGCTAATAACGCATTTCATCCCACAACTTGTACTCAGGTTCACTTTTTAGTCCCACATCTTGTGGTTAGGACGTGGGTAGTCCCACAACTTGTCCCCTTTGAACTTTTTAGTCCAATGAACATGCTGGCCGCCACGTAGGTTGCCACGGTGGACAAAATCTTCGCCAAAATTGTTCAATTAAGTCCTTCATTTATTAAGTATTTACGTTTCAGTCCTCAGGCGGGCGGTTATTAAGATTTTATTTGACTGAAAGATCCCGGACTGTGCGCTTTTTCCTTTTCTTCCTTTACGCGCAGCTCTCGCGTCGACGGCGGCGCACCTCGAGGCGACGGCGAGGTCGGGCGCCGCGGCCATTCCGCCTACAATCCGGCGGCGATATGAGGCTGCGCAAGTTCGACGAGGAGCCCCCTTCATATGGTGAGCAATTTCGACTCGCTCGTCCGCTTTTCGCTGCGTTTTTTGCTGGATTAGGTGCGGGTATGATCGGGACTATCTGGGCAATATTTTTTGGGCAAAATTGGGTGGAAGTCGATCAGTACTACCGTAGGTGTGTTCTGGAAGGCTTTTTAAGTTCGATTAACGCGATATCATGGACGGCCCTGTTCCTTGTTCCGCTTTTAAGCTTGTCGTCACTTTGGTTGTTCGATCATGAGGTTGAATCACAATTAAATGGTTGGATCCTTGCTGTAGAAGTACCAGTGCATCGATTCATGTCAATTCCAACAATAAAGTTGAGTTTTTTAGGATTTCTGGTCGTCGGCACTTAACTGAATTTTTGGCACTGTTAACTGAATTTTGACAGTACTAACTGAATTTTTGGCACTGTTAACTGAATTTTGACAGAACTAACTGAATTTTCTGAACTGAATTCTGCTCCAGTTTGTATTGCAGGAGAATACACTAATAACTTCTCAGTGCAAGTAGTCCACAATGGGTTTTTCTGTGGATTGCATGATGATTTGGAATATGTGAGTGCATCTGTTGCATATTTCGATGACTGCACTGCTGACACTTGGTCTCTTGAGTGGATTGATGAAATGTTGAAAATGCTTGATGAGCCTCGAGATGGAAGGATGCGTGTGTATTGGTGTTTGCCAGATAAGGAGCTGAAAGATGGTTTAGTGCTTGTCGAGAAGTATGGTCACATTGTACAAATGGTGAAAGCTAGTAGGGTGCACAAGGCATTGACTCTGTTTGTGGACCACACCAATTTTCTGCAGAGGTTGAGGCCAGATGTCCCTGTTACACTACCTGGCTTGCCCTTTCTGATATCCCAGCAACAACAGCCAGCAGTGCCAACAGCTCAAGCTTCATGTTCTTCTTCTGTTCCTGTAGCAGATCAGGAGTTCCTTGCTGCTTGTGGTGTTACTGAACCAGATAAGGAGTTCCTGGCTGCTAGTGGTGTTCCTGTAGAAGATAAGGATGCTTGTGATGTTACTGAACCAGAAAATTTTGCTGATGCTGCTTCCAGTTCTGACAGTGATTTTGAGCTCTATGACAGTGATTTTGATGTTGAAGAGGGAGATGACGACTTGTTTGCAGAGAATATTGACAAGTCTGTTAATGATCACAATGAGATGGAATTAACAAATGAACATGAAGATGAAGCAGCTCTGGAGGATGATGACCTGAACCTCCTAGAATCAGACAGGCAGCAGCTTAAGCTCCAATTCAGGGCTTTTAATCCTGAGGTTGATATGGATAATCCCACTTTCAGAGTTGGCATGGTTTTCAGTGGTGTGGAGGAGGTTAGGAAAGCAATTAGCACATACATTATAAGAAATAGAGTGTCAATTAAGAAAACAAAGAATGACAAAAGGAGGGTGCATGCTGTTTGTGCAAAGGACTGTACTTGGATGTTGCATTCTGCTAATGATGCAAAAAGAACAGGTGGCTTCATAGTTACTAAATATGAGGCAAACCATACATGTGAGGCAGGCTGGCCACTGAAAGCTCTTACAACCAAAATCCCGACAGAGACTTTTATGCATGAGTTCAGGGATAACAAGAAGCTAGGCCTAGCTGGGTTTGCTGCAAAGGTAATCAGAGAATTTTCCATGTGTCCTCCAAGATGGAAGCTGAGCAGAGCTAGGAAAGCTGCACTTGAACATATTCATGGAGATGAGGACTCACAGTTCAAATTGTTAATGGATTATGGACAGGAGCTTAGAAGTTGCAACCCTGGTTCTAGGTTCTTTCTGACCACAAATTCTGTTGGTGATCCTGATAGCCCTGAACACAAGCAACATTTGGCTACATTGTACTGGAGTTATGATGCTTGCAAAAGGGGATTCTTTGCTGGATGTAGACCTGTCATTTTTGTTGATGGTTGCCACATAAAAACAAAGTACAAAGGGGTGTTGCTGACAGCTGTTGGAATTGATCCAAATGATTGTATTTTCCCTGTTGCTTTTGGATTGGTAGAAGTGGAATGCACAAGTTCATGGGAGTGGTTTCTCACCAACTTAAAAGATGATTTGAATATCACCAACACAAGCCCCTGGACAATTGTTAGTGATAAACAAAAGGTATTCTTATTTTAGTTTACTTGCTTTGTTATTTATGTATTTTAGTTTACTTGTTCTGTTATTTGTGTTTTTTAGTAATTTAGTTTAGTTGTTCTGCTATTTAGTTGTTGTTTTACTCATGTGTACTTGTTTATCTCTCACAGGGCCTGATCAATGCAGTTCAAAAGCATTTTTCAGATGCAGAGCATAGGTTTTGTGTCAGACATTTGATACAAAACTTCCAGAGAGCAAGGCATAGAGGTGAAACACTGAAGAATGACTTGTGGGCTATTGCTAGGTCTACTCATATACCTAAGTGGCAGAGAAGTGTGGACAAGATGCAAGTTGACAGTCAAGCTGCATATGAATGGATATCTGAGCTTGTGCCAAACACATGGATTAAAGCATTTTTCAATGAATTTCCAAAGTATGATGTCCTTTTGAACAACCATTCAGAAGTGTTCAACAGGTACTGTGTACATAATTGCATAGATCAACACTCATTCTTGCTTCGTTTACTAACTGAAAAATGCACATGCACAGCTACATTCTTGAAGCCAGAGAAATGCCAATTTTATCAATGCTTGAAACAATTTTCTACAAGATTCTTCAAAGGATTGAAACCAAACAGAGGGAGTGTGAGAAGTGGTCAGGTAGAATTTGCCCAAAGATTAAGAAGAAAATGGATAAATACCTTGAGTGGAGTAAGAACTGCATTGTTGCACCTGCAGGTATCTAACTGAGCATGTAAACTGAATTCACTGTTCACCATCCAGCTGTTGTCACTGAACCTGTACACTGTATTTAACTGAATCTGTCTGTACCTGCAGGGAACTACAAATATGCAGTTAGTAGTCATGAGTTGGAGAAAGACTATACTGTGAACTTGCAAACTAAAACATATGATTGCAAAAGGTGGCAGCTAAGTGGAATTCCTTGTCATCATGTGATAGCATGCTGTAGCTTAGATAGGATAAACCCAGAAAATCTAGTTCATGCATGCTACACTGCTGATTCATTCAACAGTGCTTATGCATACAATTTGGCACCACTAAGAGGTAGATTGTTCTGGCAAAACATGAATGCAGTACCTATCCACCCACCTCTGTATACTAAAGTTATGGGCAGACCTAAGAAGAATAGAAGAAAAGCACCTGAAGAAAAATTGAAGAAAGGAGTTCACATATTCACAAAAGCTGGGGTGTCAATACACTGCTCTGTGTGTGGAGTAGCTGGTCACAATAGCAAAGGACATGCAAAATATATTGAGACCAAAAGACAGCAAGAGGAGATGAACATTGTAGGAGAAGGTGATGAAATTGATATGCCAGAGATGCTTCAGGTTTGCTATATTTAAATGCTACAAACACCAATGTTTCATTTCTGTGTTTCAATTTATATATTGCTCAATTTTGTGTGCAGCATGTCATTCCACACAGCCCTGACCCCAGACT
The DNA here is from genome assembly GCA_026929855.1 of Poa annua. Lineage (NCBI taxonomy): Eukaryota > Viridiplantae > Streptophyta > Magnoliopsida > Poales > Poaceae > Poa > Poa annua. Next base: position 94,365,664 of record CM049437.1, read on the forward strand.
AGATCCTACTGAGCAAGCTAGTAGCATGGTGTACAAAATGCAACAGCAGGTACAATTAACTAATGCATGGTTTAATATTGCTGGATCTAATATTACTGTATCTAATAATGCTCTCTGCAATATGTAGCAAAAGGAAAATGTACCAGTGGAGAGAGTGCTTGGGCCTTTGCCTGAAAATGCCTTTGTGGTTGCTGCCAGGGATAGCTTGCCACAACCAAGAAGAAGAGCCACCACTGCAACAACAAGAGGCACTGGTAGGGGGAAAAGGAAAACTCCTGCAACAAGGGCAACTGGAGCTAAACATCAAGGTGCAGGCAGCAGCAGGGGTAGGAGCAAGACAAGAAGCACAACCAGCACTGCAGTCATCCCAGACCTGAATGATGCATTCATTCCAGAAGATGATGCACATGAAGTTCCACTGAGTCAGAATGCACCCCCACCAACTGAAGAAATGTAGCCTTGCTATGCTGCAAACAGTTTTGTTTCCGATGTTTGAGACAGTTTCTTCTTTTGTAATTTAAATTTGCACTGAATATGTGTTATACACAATGCAAAACAAAGCAATATCATGTGACAGACAATATGACAACCAACTTTATTTATTCCATTTGTCATGAAAGTTACACATCACATACAAGAGCAGTACAAACATCACACAAAACCCCTGGTGATCAACGCAACACATGCATAAAGCACAACACACGCTGCACAGACACAGATAATGCCCAGTTCTTTCCTATCTCTCATTCGCAGCTCCTCCCTATGATTCTTGCGCATTTGCTTAATCTTCAGCTTCAGCTTCTCCACCTCCAGCTCCAATGCAGCAACATTACTCACGGGCTTCAATTTTTCCCCGGCTATGTCGCTCGCAATTCTTAACCTCTGAAACCAACAGGAGGAACATCAGTCAGATAAGAACAGAGCACGACGGGGTGTTCAATCCGTGAAATTCGACCAAATCGAAGAGAGGGAACCATACCTGCGCGTTCTGGACTCCAGTAGATGGCGTCGACGGTGGCGGATTCCAGTACACCTCGCCGGTGACAGCCCAGTCGACTCCCTCCGCCGTGCTGCTTCCGCCGCTGCAACGTACGCCAGCCGCGAGCTCGGATTCGACTCGCCCCGCTGCCATGCCTGACACCATCCGCTCCGCTCCTAGCCCTCCTCTCCTAGCCCTCCCCTGCTCCGCTCCACTCGACGACATCCACGCGCGCGCCCACCTCCGCCGTCGCCGTCGCAGTCGCGGCTTAGGGTTAGGCGAATTGGGGAATAAGAATAACTGTCACAATATTTCTAGGACTTATCCGTGAAAAAAGCAAAACATGCAGGGGGTATTCGCAAAACTACAGCACAGAAGCGTGTGTCCCTGTCCACGCTGGCAAGACACGTGTCTGCTACCCATTGGCCAGGGACTAAAATGTTCCGACGGGACAAGTTGTGGGGCTGTGGTAGTGCTATCTACAAGATGTGGGACTAAAAAGTGAACCTGGGGACAAGTTGTGGGACTAAAAGCGTTATTAGCTCTTCTAATTAGCATCGAAGAATTTTATTTGGAAGCCCGAGATATTAGTCACCAACCAACACTATATATACTACGGTTTAAGAAGGATATATTCTGAAAAAATATAGGATTGAATACATATGAAACTTTATAATTTGGGTTTCATTATGTTGGACCAAACACACTATATAGTTACAGGTTAGTATATTGTTTTTACGAGAAAATCTACCAGTAACCTCAGTCCATATCTTATATCAGGAGTGAAATATACTCTCATAGCATGTTCCTACTATTATTAGAAGCGACGGATTTCTTTGGAACTGATAAAAACTTTGACATTTCATTGAATAAGAAGGCAGCGAGGCCGCCGGACAAAATTAAAATAAAGTTAGAAAGAGCTTATGTAGAACGACCTAACAACAGGGTGAGTCATATGCAAAAACTGCTAACATAGCTCTCTCCAACTGTAGATACTCGCTCTTCTGGGTTCTATATGCCGGCCTGCATGAGTCCACCGGCAGCTTCAGCGTCTGAACTTTTTGGACCATACCGAAGAGTGCATTGCAATATTTCCGAATTAAGATCTTGGTTGAGACGTCCACTCTAGCAACAGCTAGCTAACAGTTCTTAATCCTTTACATACTCTGGTTAATTAAAACCACATTAATTATCACTGCAAAGTCAAATTGCTAGCTGAATAAAGTAGCTATATCTCGTCCCCACATATAGCCGGCCCGAAGGGACACATCACACATGCAGATGCATTCGCTGTTGCCCCAGAATACGCATGATTCGTCGGCGGTTTAACAGGAATCGCTGGTGCTAGGGTTTAATTACTTTGAAACTTGCATATGCTGCTTGCTAGCTGGTGAACGGTCGCCAGCTAGTTAACCCCTCATGACCTCGCAGCTACTGCATCTTGTACGAACCTAGGACAAGATCCTCAATTGTTAGTGGACGTCGATCGAGCAGCTGCTGCGAAACAGCTCAAGTGATATATTTGAGATTTGATCTTTGTTTTGCTAATTTAGAGTCGATTTTTAAAAGGTTTTATTTTGATGATGTGTCACGAAAGTTCAACGTGAATTGCTTTTGAAAATGGATTCAGACTTTAAAAAAAATCTCTATCAACGCAAGCATAGAGACAGAACCATTTAATCTCGGAAGGGAACACTTAAGCTAACCTTTTTTGAAACAAGGTAAAAGATTTGTCATTTCAATTAATTAAGGAGAAGGTTTAATAGAGTTATTACAAACCCAAAGACCTTGCCCGAAGAAGGAAAGGCAAAATAAAGGTCTACTCTCGCGACATGATGCTACTAATATAAAGGCTTATGCACCGGCGATGCTCCACATGCTCCTTGATGAGGGGTGGAGATCAAGGAGTCCAAGCCAAGTCTTCAAAGAAGACCAAATCCTCCAAGTGTAGCGGCATTGGAAGAAAAGATGCGCGGCCGTTTCGGGGACTTGGTTGCAAAGCTTGCATAGTCCACAATTTTGCCGGCCCCTTCTCTCAAGTCTATCCGCCGTCCACACACGATTTTGGAGGATCAACCACGAGAAAATCTTGCATTTGGGAGGTGCCCACGGTTTCCAAACTAAAGAAGGCATCATGGAGAGGTGGTATGACCCAAGAATTGCATCTTGTAAGCCGAAGATGATGAATATTTCCCATTATTTGTTAGCTTCCAATGAACCTATCGGCCGGCTCCTCCTCATTGAGTTGGACATTTTGAACCTAAGTTCATGGCTAAAAAACTTGAACCAGAAAAGGGTTAGTTGGTAGCTGCTGCTGGCGGGCATGTGACCAGTCGTGGACTTTGTGGTGCTTGGTTTTGGACACAAGTGCGTAGTACCTTTCGGTTTAGGTCTCAGGGCAGTTAGTGTTGCGATTCTTTGATTCCAGGAAAGAACTAGGTACGGTAGAGTTGTTGACTAACGGACGAGGGACCCTTCACACATAGCTAGGTAAGGGTGGGCATCGGCGGTTTAGGCTGTTTCCGGACGGTTTCCTGAAACCAACCCGCAGTCTGCGGTTTGGACGGTTTGGTTCCCCGGGTTATACGGTTTGGGACCAGGAGCCAGTCTAATCCACCAAGTACGTGGCCGACCGACGTTTCCCCACGACAGCGCCTCGCTAAATCTGCCGCCGCCACGCCCGATTTCACCGCCCCCCACCCCGTGCAGCCCCCGAAGGCCTCCCCCGTCGCCACCAAGCCTGATCCGGAGATGCCGCCACGGAGATCCCACGGTGGCGGCTAGCTCAAGAAGCTCATCACCGGCAAGCTCCGCGCAGCGACGAGGCCGTGTGCGGCGGTGTCGTGATGGATCCCGTGGGCGCCGGAACTCATCGAAGAGCCGGAGCTGCGTCCTGGATGCCACTTGCCAGGACGCTATTTTCCACCGCCTCCAGGACACCGTGTCCTCCGACGCGACAACGCCGCCGTCGTGGGGCATGTGCTGCGCATGGACGCCGCGAAGACGGCGACGGCGCTGACCCAGGACGACCTCAAGCGGATCGCGGCGGTGCGCGCGGTCGAGCAGGTGGAGTGCGGGATGGTCCTGGGGCTCGGGATGGGCTCCACGGCCGCCTTTGCCGTCCCGGAGATCGGCGTGCTCCTCACCAACGGCAAGCTCTCCGGCATCGTCGGTGTGCGGTGTGCCCACCTCCAAGCGCACCTACGAGCAGGCGTTGTCGCTCAGGACTCCTCTCTCCATGCTCGACGACCTCCAGCTCACGCACAAGCCCAAGACAGCCGCGCCATCCATGGTGTCCTCGCCGGCGGCAAGAAAGGTAGACGAGATTGCCTGGTATTATACATCACTGGTTCCACGGTTTGAAACCGGACTTAGACCAGTTTGTGACCAAACCGTGAAACTGGTTTGGTTTGGTTCGGGTCGCCGGTTTGATCGGTTTGGGACCAAAACCATGCACAGGCTTATAGCTAGGAAGCTCTTTCTTTATCAGAAAACGAGTATTTGACCAAGAGCTATTCGCGTACGTACGGTCCTTTTGAACGTACACTAACCACTCTATTATTGACTAGACAGTAGGGTGATCTGCTCGCCATAGTCCCGTGAATATAAATATCCCATGGTTCAGATATACGTAACTACTCCCTCCGTTCCAAAATAAGTGTCTCAACTTTAATATAAAGTGTATGTAATGGAGGGAGTAGTTACATAGATATATTGTTATCGATGGTGACATGTTTACATGGGCGTGGACCGAACGCCAAAGGAATCGACCGCATAAGATTGTAATTCTCTGTTGCGGTGTCGCTTGTAGCGTCTTTTTCCTTCTGATGTTTTTTTTAGAATGTCCTTTTCCTTCTGATGTGCCATATGGCCATGAGTAAGCACTTCAAGCCGTGGTCACAAGGGCAATGCGGCCCATGTAGGTATCCCCTGGTAAGCAGATTGTTAATATCTGGGCTGTTCATCCCTTCAGCATGAAACGGAAGATGTTATCGAGGGTCAAGCTGCTACCTGGCCAGTGTCCATACTGCCAAAGGCCTAACGAGTTCTCAAAAGCAAAATAAAACTTAGGCCCCATGCTACTGTTTAAAAAGAAAAAACAGACAATGCAGGGCCTCGAATAGAGACATCAGTCTCCGTTGCCGCCCCAACATTTTTTTTGTGGTAATCAATTAGTTTAAAAAAATGTAATTGGCAATAAATTGCCTAAAAAAAATCTACTCCCTCCGTTCCTAAATATAACATATTTTAGATATTTTACATGTTGACTACACGCGAATTGAAATGAGTGAACATACAAATTAAAATTATAAGATATATGAATATGAAAAGAGGCTATAACATACTCCATCCGTTCTGTAATGTAAGGCGTATAGTTTTTCAAAAAAAAATCCAAAATATAGGGTGTATTGTTATTTATGGACAATTTTACGTCGCTAAAAATAAGTTTTAATCTATAACTTTGAGGTTTAAATGATTGTTTTCAATTTATGGTTGTTAGGGACTCCTCTATTCTAAAAAAATCATAGGAAAATAAGTCCACCGTATGTAAAACTCTCCCGTCTTAATATTCGTGCAAAAAACTATACGCCTTACATTCAGAAACGGAGGGAGTATTATATTTAAAATGGAGAAAGTACTATTCAATCAATTAAGTTATGCATTTCCTTAGCAGAAGACAGTTGCACTCGCCACCGTGACGTACGGGTCCTTTATCCCCCCTCGTGTTCATCATTTTCATGAACGTGGTCTTGGCAATGTTTCGAGTGGCAGAAGAGCGTGGCCTTCTGTCCAAGTCCAACCTTCGCCAGTTCGGGATCAGGCATCATGTCTCCTCGTGCATGCATGACGTCGTCGTGTTTGTTGCTCGCCCGCTCACGGTTGAGAGTTGAGACTGAGGGTGGAAGACATCCTTGCATGCTATAGTAGTACATCTGCTGCCTCTGGGCTTCTGGTTAATTATGACAAGAGGTCAATAGTGCTGCCATCCCGATAAGGATCAGGATCAGGTGCACGCAACAGATCATGGAAGAGGACGAGACGGTGCTCGTCTGCACAGTGCTTGGTGGGGAATTTTCCCACCAAGTACCTAGGGCTCCCATTGTCTATTACAAAGAGCATCTCTAGTGAGACTAAAAAAGGGCAAAAACAAAAAACTTTTACAGGCACATGTGATTTTTTGGGTCCGAATGGAGCCCTTGAAGCCGCACCGACCTACAAAACGTTTTCGGAGGCCCGAGAGCCCCCCCCCCCCCCCCCCCCCACACGCCGACCTTAATATATAGCGCACGGGTCGCCGATGTAAAATCCACTGCCACCGAGCATAGATCTGCCACTACCGCGCCGTGGTGTGTCGAAGAGGAAAACGTCGGAGCGGCTCGGAGCGAGCCACCGACTTCTATGACCTCTTCGACGAGGCGCGGAAGAGGCACGTCGCCTTCGATGCTGCGAGGAAGTGGTTGACACACTGCTACACCAACAACGGCTTGGAGCCGCCGTCGTCCCTCTCCTACCGCACGGTCGACAAGTTTGACCGGTTGCGAGCTGCACGCCGCTGCAACGAGGGGAGCTCCTCCGACGCGCTAGTGCGCATGCCGAAGAGGGAGGCGCCAGAGGAAGAGCCGGAGATTGAAGAGTACGATCCCTCCACCTTCACCTCCGCCTTCACGCGAGAGGATTTTGTCTCCGAGGGCTCCGTCGATGCCATCGTCGCGGTGCTCTTCAAGCGGACCGCACGGGAGGCGGAGGAGTGGCGCCGCCTTGCCGAGAAGGAAGTCGAGCTCTACATCGACGTCATCTCCGACGTAGAATGAGCTCCTCTACTGCTGCTAGTGTTAGGGTTAAGGCTAGAGTTATTGGCAGCGCCACCATGTCTATTTTGGGCCTCGTGGCTCCCCTCCCGAGGCGCAAAATCCCAGGTGACTTCTTTCACTAAAAATATATCCTCGAATAATCCCATGTCATATTGACGTCGTTAAGGTTTCTGAAAGTGAAAAATACATAAAACAGGTGTTTCCTGTTCTGCAAGGTTATAACCAAAATCATTATAAATCATGGATATAACACTATGTAAGATGTAAATATGTGGGAATATGATGTAATAAACTACAAAGTTCATGTATGCATTTTACATCAATCACTTGAGCTCCATTATCATTTCTACACGGTTGGAAGAAAACATGCACTATTAATTTGCTCGGACGGGGCCCGACCCAACTTCTGACTCGTGCCTCAGTGGACAGATAAATCACCGCAACATTCCAGCCTCCAGGTAAACATAAATCAAGATCTATAAGGAGAGTGTGGATGACGGCGACCTCGGCGGCTCCGGCCAGGCTCTGCTCGCCCCCACAAAGCCCAACTAGCTGCTTCGCCAACAAGTGATTAATTTTCTCGTGATTCTGTGGATCTTGTGTTTTGCCTTTTGATTTAGGGATTTAACTGATCTACTAGCAGCCCTTCTCGTGCATCCTCTTCCAGCCCCTTTTAGTTGTGTGCCCTCCTATTATCCTGACCCTTGTAGGTCTACGTTGCACATATGGTTCAATCATTTCCAATACTAAGTTAGCTAAGTCGTAATAATTTTCATTTTCTAGGTTATTAATAATAAGGCTGTTTTGGGCACTGCTGCTAGTATTGCTATTCGATCATTTGATCTTGCTGAATCACTCCACTTCATAAATGAGGTTCCATCCCGTCACCGAAGTTGTAACGCATATCATGCACACTTTGAATGGAGGAGTGTATGTGGTTGTTCCTGAGAAGAAAATAACAAGGGGAATACTCTAAATGTCCGTTTTCATGGTAGGCCAAACAAAATAAATATAATTACACTAAACTTCAATATTTTTTTTAGTTTTTTACCATATTATAGTTTTCCAAAATATATGTTGTGTACTTGGTTAGCATTGTTACCTATACAGTATATATTTAATTGTTTTCCATTATATATTTTGTGACATACTTTTTTAACAAGATTTAAATTAATCTGAAATGTGAAAAGAAATAGAAAACACACAGTTCCTTGTTTTTAGAATTGATGAATTCTAAAGTTTATATGTATATTATGGATGTTCTTCTTTGTTTGTCATATTATTAAATATTTTGGTAAAGATTTCGCCGATTTTTTTTAAATAATATTTATTTTATTAGAATTTCGGAAAATATTGTGCAGAAATAGGAATTTTCAAAAATAATATAGCCTCGGCCCGGAGGAGGCCGAAACGGCTGCGTCGGCCCAAAGGAGGCCGAGCAGGCCTAGTCGGCCCAGAGGAAGCCGACTGGGGCCGTCGGCCGCATCTGCGCGCGTGCAGGCGCCTGGCAACGTTCTGCATGGCTCTGGTCGGCCTCCTCTCGGCCGACCAGGCCCTTTCGGCCCAGGGAATGCCGACGTTTGCATGGGCTGTTTTCCCGCCACCGTTTCGCGCCTCTTTTTTCTCCCGCCACCGTTTCGCGCCTATTTTTTCGCGTGACCGTTTCCCGCCTTGTCCCGCCACCGTTTCGCGCCTGTTTTTTTCTCCCGCCACCGTTTCACGCCTCTTTTTTCGCGTGGCCGTTTCCCGCATGATTCTCCCGCCAAATTATTCCCGCCCGCGGACTCCCGCCTCTATAAAAACCACCCGAGGCTAGGCATGTTACTCTCAAGAGCGCACGATGGTGTGTATTGTTCCTTGTGAGAAGTGTGTGTCCGGGTATCACATAGCCGCATCCCAGCATCTGGCTATGATTTCCGAGGATTTGAAGGTAGATGGTAGGATAGTTCCACATCAAGAAATTGTTGATAGTGAGAGACATCTCGTTTTTCTTTCGGCGAGGCAATGCCGAGATGGGTTTCCGTATAGGACCCCGCAGCAAGTCCGTGCAGAAATCTTTAGGCTTGCAGATAAGTATGAGAGGAAAGTTACCAATGGTCCTTTTCATAAGACTGAAGCTGACCGTGCTAGTTACGCGGATTCCTATCTCTGGGTATACTCCAGCGATGATTCCGACGATTTTATGCCGTCGGAAAAGGAAAGGAGGGCGGAAGCATCGAGAAAGGGCAAGAACAAGAAGGCTGAAGCATCGAGACATGGCAAGAACAAGAAGGCAGAAGCATCGAGCAAGGGTAAAGGCAAGAAGGCTGAATCTTCGTCCAAGGGCAAGAGTGCAAACGCGGTGGACGGTGCAGGATGCGTCGATGGAAGATAGGTATCAGTATCTGTGGTCATTATGGACTCGAGTTGTGTTGTATCTTACTTTCAGTATCAGTTTATTTGAAGTATTGCAGTTGTATTTTTAGAATTGTATCTTACTTCCGCATTTATTTGACGGTCTGGTGTTCGTATTACGTAGTGTATCTCATACATATGAATACGTCAGACACAGAAGTAAAGAAGTAGCATACATATGTCTCATACATAGGTCTTACGGTACATGGAAAATAGCGAACATACGTCTCTGATACATAAGTAGAGTCTCAGTCATCGCCTCTGCCACGACGTGGCGGATGTGGCTGAGGAGTGCTCCATCCTAACCGATGGGGTGGGCGGGTGACTCGTGGAGGAAGCAAAGACCCGTCATCTGCCTGCTGTGTATCCTGTGTGGGGGGTGGAGGAGGAGTGTTGTTGTACATGTTGAGCCACTGGGTGTCCGCATCCGCATCGGGAAACACGTCCTGCTGACTCGCCCAACCCGACGCACCCGAGTAATGCTCGGAGATAATAGGCCCCAAGTCGAAGTCGAATTGTGCTAGAATCGAGAAATTTTATGTAACATGTTATTTCGTAAATAGTTTGAAGACATGAGAATGTAGTAGTACGAATCGACATACCTGGTGGTGGTCGCTGCTGGTAGCCCCCAGTGGGGCTCTGCTGGTAGGCCCCCTGATGGTAGCCCCCAGCGGGGCTCTGCTGATAGCCCCCCTGGTGGTAACTCTGCTGCTGCCAGCGCGAACCTCCAGGCTGGTCAGGTGGAGGTGGTGCGACACGTGGACGCGGGTGCTGTCGGTGTGCCTCTGGAGGTGGCTGCACGTTACGCCGTGCCCGCCGTTGAGGCAGCTGCGTGGACGGATGCGGTGGCCGTCGTGCAGCATGTGGGAGATGTATCGCGCACTGATAGTGGTCACATGGGGATGTATCGCGCACTGATAGTGGTCACATGGTTCTCCGTGAACATCACCTTTCCTAGCAGCCACATAAGGTACGCCTCGAGGCTCCGAGTAATCTGGGCCTCGGACATCTGGATCGTGCCAAATTTCTGTATCTGCACCGAAAACAATAATTGTACAAGTTAGATAAAGGTTAGCTGAAGCGATGGATGAAACAAGACAATGACGTAGTACTAACCTGGAACTGAAGCAACCAATCAAGCTTGGGTCCGTGATCCTCATGGGTAAACACAGTTGCGTTGGGATTTATATGTTGGAACCGGTCTGCCATATCCTCAGACCACATATCAGGGGCCTGCAACGGACCTATGGCCTCACCAGCTATAGGAAGGCCCAATAGGTAGGAGACATCCTGTAGAGTAGGAGCCATCTCGCCCCAGCGAAAGTGAAACGTGTGCGTCTCCGGTCTCCATCGGTCCACCAAGCAGGTGAGCAAACAGTGGTCCATCGCAAGCCGACCACTCACATCTGACGCCTCAACAAGGCGAGCAAAGGGTAGGAGCCCAGCCCACGTCAAACTGCATGTATCAGAAAATTGTTAACTATTTGACAAGTACATATTATGCGAAAAATAAATATAAAACTTACCGATCGATCCAAGCTGGGTGTATCTGCCAATCATCCTTCTGACCACGAGTGATAAGAGGTTGGAAGACATTATCCTGCATTAGCTTAGCACGATGCTTGCTGTCCACCACCGGGTTAAGCAACGCCATCCCCGCCATCTCTGTAAGCACAGATTGAAAATGATAATAGAATAACACAAATTAAACATGAACCGAAGTACCAATTAAACATGATGACCAAATAAAAAAAATTAAACGAGTACAAATCCAAACAAATTACAAATTTGACTTTGTAGCTAAACGAGTACAAATCCAAACATAATGGTTCCACGATTACAGAGTAATACATAGAGGCAGATACGTAGTCTGCATTTATTATAAATATAAAGGTACTCTAGTTTCTTCCTCTTCCTCTCCGGCCTCGGTTGCCTCTTCCACGCACCGTAGCTCCACCAGGTCCAAACTCCGGACAGTTCGTATCCCTATGGCCAAATTGGTTGCATAGAAAACATTGCCTGGTAGGTCCTCCAGCTTCCGATTCATCCATATCATTACGTATGCGTCTACACTGCCGTCTACCTCTACCCGGACGAAGTAACCTTGGGTCAGGAATGTATCTCCTCTCACTAGGCTCAACGGTGTTGAAATTACCCATGGCTCGGAATCCTTGCATCTCACCTGTCCATGTGTTCAAGACAGCTTCACGACTGAAGTACGGTGAGACAAACGAGATTGCTTCCAAACCAAGCTGCCCACAAGCAGCAAGTACATGCGAGCATGGAAGGTGAAACAATTTCGGTTTGTTGCATGTGCATTCACAGGTTGGCCATGCTTCATTTCCAATCTTCACCTCATGCGTTCTCAACACATTGCCACAACCGAACTTGTCGGTAGGTAAGCGGACCTCGAACCTCCTTTCCTGATTTCCGATGGCAACCACTTGGAAAGTTCGTGCCTTCTCCATCTTAGCATCCATGTACTTCGTAATCTTTTCACACCAGGGGGAGTTTGGAGTGCGAAGTATATGCATTTCGGCTTGCTGGCGTTTGACTCTGAAGTAATTAACCGTGCCTTGGAAAATTCCCTCCACAAGGGCAGTTAATGGCAAGGCTCTGTTCCCTCGGAGGACAAAATTGTATGTTTCGGCAAGGTTTGTAGTCATGACGCCATATCTGGCTCCGTATGAGTCGTGCAACAATGACCACCTCTCCACGGGCTCATGCTCAATCCACTGCTGGAAATTCTTAATCAACCGTCCACCCTTTCTCCTCGTGCCCGGTGGGTCAAAGCCTGGCAGATCACACAGACCGATCGGTTCTTCTTCAGGCGGTGCAGGCCCTGTAGCTGCTTGTGCCGCTACTTGGGCTACATGAAACGCCACTGCCGCAGTACATGCAGCTTTCCTCTCCCGAACATGTTTGTTCGTGAACTCATCAAGCTTGCCACGGATAAAATTGTACTTCCACTCCTGGTTCTGCTTGCAAAGTTTTTTGAACAGATTCATGAGACTCTTATTTCTGAACTGTGAGAAGAAGTTAGCAGCTAGATGGCGCATGCACCAACGACTCTGAAGATCCACCCACGGTGTTTCTTCATCTGGTCCAGGGTTTGTTAATGCCTTTATAGCGTTCAGTATACCCGCATGTCTGTCATGTAGAACGCAAACATTATGCTTATCCTTCACAACTGCTTTTTTCAACTGCCTAAAGAACCACGTCCAACTATCCGTGTTCTCGCTCTCAACAAAAGCGAAAGCAAGGGGCAACAGTTGGTTATTGCCGTCTTGGCCAATAGCAGTCAATATCTGACCCTTGTACTTCCCGGTCAAAAATGTGCCATCGACACATAACACTGGTCGGCAGTGGCTAAAGGCTTCGATGCATACACCAAAAGAGAAGAACAAACGGTGCAACACCCTAACTGTAGGGAACTCTGGCATGTAGAAGTCTTGAAGATCAACATATGTGCCAGGATTCCTCGCCTGAAGCGTGCGGAGCAAACGGACAACAGAATCATATGAGTCAAAGAATGACCCAAATCTCTGCTCCAGCGCGCTCTGCTTAGCCCTCCAGGCCTTGCCATAAGAAATGTTGAAATTGAATCTCGTGAAGACTTTGTTCCTTATTGCCTTCACTTCCATCGCCTTGCTCTCCACTATCTCCGTGTAAAACAAACGAGCAATAAGCGTGGATGACAGATTACGGTGATCCTGAAGGATGCTGGGAATACGACATGTATGCATTACCATGTCACTCACAACCCAATTCGTATCATACTTGGGGACATATGCGTGCACCCTACCCGGACAGTCTATCCTCGAGCATTCCATGGTCAGATATTTCTTACTCGACACAGTTGTCTTGAAAACCCTTGATGTCGACATTGCCCACTGTATGATTGCTTCCTGCAGATGTTGCTTGTCAGCGTACATTGCTCCCACAGCCATGCTGCTCTGGTGATATTGCCAGGAAGAATCATGACCATCGTCCAGAGTCATGCCAGATGAGATGTCCTGAGTCCATGAAGCTGGATAAGGCACCTCCGGCTCGTACTCTGCGTCATTCGACGAATCAGAATCACTGCCGTCCCCGCAATCACCCTCAATATCTTCATCTTCCATCTCGTTCTGCATTCGGCCATCTTCCTCATCCCCATCTGCCTCCACATTTTCACCGTCATCATGCCCTCCAACCATACTACTCTGCCCTGATTCATAACCACCGCCTCCATCATAACCATGGCTCTCATCATGTTCAATTTCCATGGTTGCTGCACTGCTCTGCCCTGGATCGTGCCCACCTTCGCCTACAGGAGGATTGACATTTACCTCATTAACGACAGGAAGCAACAAGGCAACTGGGTGGCTTCCCCTGTTTTCGCAACCTTGCAACCAGTTCACCCACTGAGAATCCCGATCAATCGGCCTCAGAGTGTACCAAATTTTTTTACTGGACCTGGACCATAACGCGTGCACCCCGACAGTGTGTGTTTCTGCATTTAATCCCAAACACTGTGCCAACCAATCTTTTAACTGACTAACAGACCAATTTTCAGGGTCAGTCAGATCCAACTCGACGTGCTGAAACTGACTCAGGTCCATCCCATACTCATTTTGCTTTACTGAACCGGCACCGTAGTAGAAAACAAACTTTACTATGTTCGACATAATTCCTCACCTAAAAAATATTAAAACGCATCAAATATTAATATCACATCGTACCTAAAATTCTACCGAAACTACTACATAATTAAAATACACGGAATTAATTTTACCAGATTACGTAAACACGAACCCTAAGCCTAATCCAAGATTAAACACAAACCCTAACCCTAATGCATGAAACTATGGCGACGGTAACTACACACTACTACAATATCAACTACCAGTACTACCATACTAACTACAAATCCATCCGGACTAACTACACACTGACTGCAAACTAAATCCTAATGTACATATAACACAAACCCTAACCCTAATGTACGAAAAATGTCTTACCCTTGAAGCGTGACAGCAGCACAACCGCACCAGCCGGAGCAGCGCACCACCGCAGCACCTCGAGCCTCCACCGGAGCACCAACAGAGCACCACCACGAGCACGAACACCTCCAAATCCGCACCTCCAAACGCCACCAAATCGCCTCCACAGCCTACCCCATCGTAGATGAGCCACCCCACAGCATTAGGAACACCCTAGAATTAATTTTTTGTGGCTAGATGGAACAAATCGCGGGGAAAACGCTGCTGTTTTTTCGGGTAACGAAGAACATGAGAGAGAGAGGAGAGAGCCGGCGCGAGGAAGAGGAAGGCCGCGCCGCGCGAGGTCTTGAAGCCTCCTCGTCGGCCCAGAGGAGGCCGACCCGTGCTTCGGCCTAGACGTGGCCGAATCCCAGCCACTCGCCGCCGATCAGGCAGTCGGCCGTGGCCCGTGACCTGCATGCGCCCCAGTCGGCTTCCTCTGGACCGACGAGGCCTGCTCGGCCTCCTCTGGGCCGACGCAGCCGTTTCGGCCTCCTCCGGACCGAGGCTATATTATTTTTGCAAATTCCTATTTCTGCACAATATTTTCCGAAATTCTAATAAAATAAATATTATTTAAAAAAATCGGCAAGATTTCAGCGCAACCTAGCAAATATCTACACATATATTCAGTGTATGGTTAAGTAGGAATTTACTTTTTAGCGGAACGACCCAAGCTTTATTAAGTAAACATAATCTTTACTGTTAAATGGGAGTTGGTACTTCGTACCCCTCCGCGACGCGTCCCGCCGACCGAAACGTTTCCTTCGCGATCCCCCTCAGTCGCCATCGTTTGTTGGATCGCTAAACATCCCGAATAGTCGATTACAGCCCTTCGCCCAACCAGCCCACAAAGAAACCTACGCACAATCATACGTCGACCTGCTCCAGCGCCGCCCATATCGCTCCCACCCCCTTCCCCAACCCATGGTCGCCGCTCCGTCTCGCCGGCGCCACCCTCCGGTCCCTCGACTACGGAGGCCTCCCGTCTGGCGCGCTGGCCGCCGACGCGCGCTCTGACCGCTTCACATTTCCCTATCGTCGTCAAGTGCTGCGAGCGGCTCGGCGACCTCGAGACCGGCCGCACCGCACACTCGAGAGCAGATGGCCTCTCGGCGACCTCGAGACCGGCCGCACCGCACTCTGCGGGCGCCGACGTCTACACGGGAAACTCGCTCATCGCGTTCCAGGCCAAGATCAGCATGATGAACACGCCTCCAGGCCCTTCGACCTATTGACTCACCATCCCACATGAAGATTTAATTGATGGTGCTGCTCCTGTCAATATGACGTGCTGTGCAACAACTCCTTTCCTTCCTTTTATGGCACCAATCCAAGCCTCTGGTGAGACAAGTGCTTGAGTTCTTCACGAAATTTAATAGCCGTTTTGGATTACTGCTGCTAGAATACACATGGATGCATGGTAAAGCCATGGAGTGGTTTGAAGCATACAGATTGCGTCAAGTTGGTGCTTGGCCTGAGTTCATAGATGATGTTGAAGCACACTTTGTTGGCTAATTAACTTCACTTCGTAATATGCAGGCCACATCTACTGCTGGGAAAGGTCACGTGGCCACAGAGCAAATACCTAGACTCAGCCTTTGAGATCTTTTCCTTTCCGCTTATGTCTATAACAGATTTTTCTGCTGTTAATATGCAGGCTTCTCACTATTGTATTGGCCAAATAAATCATGATATGCAGTGACTAAATTAAGGTCATTTAATTTCTTACTCTGTTGTAATTGTGGTCTCCTTTTTCCATTTTGGACTGTATTCCCATTACTTTCTTTTCTACCTTATTTAGCCAATAAATTCTACTGCTTGTTGTTCCGGGCCACATATAAAATTAAGGGCTTGTATATTATTGCATAGGATCTTTTTTACCTGCTAATGAACACTGTCTTAGCACTAACTCTTATTCTCTTCGGATCTGTTTTATCTAATGTCTCCGTTCGTTCTTACTTGCATGACAAATACAACCTGGATGAGGTTGCTGGTACCGGATCTTAGAAGGAGGAGATTTTTTTACCTAGCTGCTTTGTTCCCAATTTCCATTGTTTGTAAGGTTAGTTTGATTCGAGCATTTTCTTCTCTACCTGCATTTTTGATTGTGCCCGCATGAATAAGTTGATTTACCATGGGTATGCATTAAACATCATTTGAACCTGTTTCATGGAATTAGGCACTAAATCCACGGGCCTTGTTTGAGTCAAAATAGGAGAGCTCTAAAATAATTCTGCTAGGAACATATGCTATCTTTCTTAAGCTTGGTTGCCCATATTGTTTACCTCGTTTTCCTATGGTTTTTCTTATAAATTATATCTCATTCCAATGAGCTCATTTCTACTTATCTGACAGGGGGCATAAAAGGGATACAAGTCACCTCATAGTGCTTTGATTTGACATTCAAAAAGAAAAGAAGACAACGGTATTTATATTTCTTAGTGTCCAGATGTGTGTATCTGTACCATTAGACTCCAGTTATTTGTCTAAATGTTGCCATATATCTTGGCATGGTAAGAAAATGATGGTGATAACTCATATAAGCAATGTTAACTTTCTGTCCTTTTTGTGGCTCGGTACAGCGGTCAAACATTGGGTGTTGTGTACGCCATCCGAGCTATCATCAAGGAATGCGAGCGCTCGGTGTTACCTCCACTGGCCAAGCGGCCAATCAGCGAGATAGTTGTTGTTGCTGAGAATGTTGGTGCTACTTTGAGCAGGCAGTGCACTGGCAATGCATCCATGGACCAGCATTGTTGTCACTCAGGTTTGTTGCAGTAGCCAGCCTGTTATGTGTGGATATTTGCACTGAAGTTAGAAAATTGGTGCTTAATTTCGTATCTGACTAGACTAGATTAGATTAAAATGGTTTGTGTTGTGTGAGGCAATTCTTTCCCCTCGACCTATTATGGTCCTTATTTCCTATGCAAGACGCTAATTTGTATTTAAGATGGCATGGATGATCTGTCTATGAATGCTTTGAAAAAGCAATGCTCTTTTTTGATAATTTCATGTCATTGTGTTCTTATTAATATGAGAATATGAAATGCAACATCTTGTTATGGTTGCCACTGAATTTCACTATTAAGATATTCCTCTCTCAACCCCACTGACCATAGATAGAACCATGTTGTGAATTGATGTCTTTGTTGGCTTATTTATTCTTATCTTCTATACTAATAGATAGTCCTACTTTAACTCAAGAGATGTATGTTACTCTCCTATGGTTTACATTGATCTTAATTTTCCCCTTGGTGTATATGTGTATGTTTGACCATATATGTATTTATGAATTGTATTCATTCGTTGTTTGGCTAATGTTGCACTTTCTTTTTCTTCATGCAGTCAAGCTCATTTCCTTTGTCCTGGTTTCATATATATGACAACTCATGCTTCTGTTTAACATGTCATTGCACTTATTTTGCATAGCCATTTTATGATGTGCAGTATTTCCTCTGCGTCCATGTGGGTATCAACAAAGGTAAGTCCCAGTGGTTGTTGATGTACAATATTTCTAAACATTAAATTACTATTTGCTTGAAAGTTATTTTCGAGCTTGAGTTTCATGCCTCAATTTCTGCCACAAGATCATTGTTATACATTTACTATTTAGAGTATTGTTGTGATCATTGTGGAGGAAATATCTTACTGCCAGAAGGTCAAATCTTGCTCTGTTTTAGGGGAAGGAATTAATGGATTAGCAAGGCATTTCTGCCTATTGAAGGTTAGTACTACATATGTTAAATTGAGTCAGATTCCTTTATAGTTCAGAGAGAAGACAACCAGATGCCTATTTTTTGTCACCATGGAAGAAGAAAGCCACATAAACAGAGAAGCGAGAGTTGCTCAAGTATAGGATTCCTTTGAGGTAGGAGGCTGCAACGTAGAACGACGGGGACGTAAGATATAGAAGAAAGCTCATGTTCAAGCAAATGATCGCGGGTGTTGGTTTGTACAAATAATGTATTAAGTTAAAATTTGTACAATGTACTACACGAACAATCTTTAGGTTAATGTGCATAGTGGAACGAGAAATTTTTAAAAGATGGTTGTCTATCAGATCTGTGTTTAGTTTTTATATACATGTTCATATTTACATATCTTGTGCTCAGAACAAACATGATACTATTTGTTACCATGAAAGAATAAGTAGATATAAAAACTGTTGCTGCACTACGTGGATATTTCATTATTAAAAAGCATTTCTTGCATCACGACCTCTCGTTGTAGGAAAGAATCGTGGGGCAAAGGTTTGCTTGAGTTTAGATGAACGCGTTTTACAAAATCAACTTTTTTTGTTCCAATGAATGCATTTTATAAAATTATTTATTATATTTTCCGTAGCAACACACGGGCATGTTTATATTGTTGGTGGGGTATGACATAGAAGATTTGTGCCGAAAAGAAACCTAACCATCAGAGGAAGGGATAGAGCGGGCAAACACAACTACAATGACATTGTTATGGTATCCCGTAGCAACGCACGGGCATTAAACTAGTGCTTATAGGATTATCTAAATCCTTTATCTAAAAAAGGATTATCTAAATCATTCAGAGGATTGATTAACCAAATATGTCTGCCAATATCAAGAGTAGTGGCAAAACGTGCTCGACGATGAGCCTCCTTGTTTGCTTTGAGTCGTTCGTGGTTGAATTCAGCCACCTGGAATTGGGCCTTCTGGCTTGAGATCTCCTTCAGATCATAGAGTGCTCTCCACAGGAAGGTTCTACATTTATCTCCTTGATCACGTTGAGGCAATCCGACGTAACATGCAGCTTCTGCACCTGTAAATCAACAGCTAGGTTAAGTGCTTCAACGCACGCTCGAGCTTCCAACACTTGGATTTGTGACAACATCAAAGACAACTACAGATGCGCCAAGGAACACACCATGACCGTCACGGCAAATCGAGGAGCTTCATGGCTGTTTCTCCCCTCGGGTTAGAGCTACCTTCTCTCGCGCTCGCTGCCGCTAGATCTAGGGTCTAGGGCTTAGGGCTTAGTTTAAATTTTGTTTAACTTTGTTAAATATCGTTTGTCAAATTTAATTTAGTTTTGTTAAATTTCCATCAAATTCAATGAAATATCTATTCGAGATTCAAAAAGAATCGCAAAAACCCATTGGGGGTGACCCGCTTCCAGTAGGACAACAGCGTGTGTCGGTGATCCGAATAGCATGTGTCTGGCACCGCTGCCGGACACTTGGGCACGCCGGTACAGATGCTCTAACTCTACACATCAGGTCTCAAAGCATGGCACTCACAATAAAACATTGTAGGGGATGTTTGTGTTTCTTTCCCTACCCATATTAAGCAACTATAGTGGTATACGTTTTGTCCATACTCAATAGAAAGATGACCTATTATGGACTTATGGTTGGCTAGTTGTGTTCAAAATACGTTTTGTCCATACTCAACAGAAAATTGACCTATTATGGACTTATGGTTCATTCAGTAATTGTGTTTGAAATTCCATACCTTATCTAATCGTGGACCACAAGAGCATCACCATGACAATTCATTTTGCTTATGAATATAAGTTCTTGTTTCTTGATCTTATGTTAAGATCGAACATGACGTGAAGTATTAATCCTTAAACTGGGTAGCAACTAAAGTCAAATGATAATTCCACATGATGCAACGGAAAGCAGTAAATATAACAAAATATTTCCACATCTAACCAGATACAATGGATTCAGGAAGAAAATAAATTGCAAAACATTTCTGAAACTGTGGCTATGATTCAATCATTTAATATAACAAGTACTACTGTTAAGCTCTTCTGAGAATCAGGTGCAACTTTCTAATCAACAGACAATGGATAATCTGCCTCGCTTCATCATCAGTTACAACATACAAACAGAAACATGAAGCACATGTTTATTTGCTATATATGTATTGTATTAAGATGACCACTAAGACTAAGAAGCCATTGAGAAAGGCCAAGCGAATTCTTCAGTTAAACACGAGGCAGCTAGAATGCTAAATATTGACTACTAAGATAACTAGACCAAGGAAATAAAGCAAAGCCCGAGCTCTGTTTTTAGTTCAAGAAAACAGAGGCATGAGTCAGATCAACTGGCAAAAATTTCAAATGCAGACAAAAATGACCGTAATTTCATCCTAAACACAAATGACAGACATTTCAGCTCAAAAGAATATTTAAGTAAATATAAAGCAGCCATGTAACAGTTGGAGCTTTTGTATCATAACTTTTACATCAACAAGGAAGCTAGAGGTGGATACAGTCCAAAATATCTCAGCCCATGACGATAAAAAGACTAGGCCTTCAAGTAGCACCATCACACTGGACAACCTTCAGATGGAAGTCCAATTGTTGACAACGGAATCATCAAGTTAGATGAAAGGCCAAGTGTTCACAACATAGCCCTCTATTGTCGGAAAGAAGGCATGTTGAACAAGTGTTTGTTTCAGACGAAATGGAGTAGTATCAAGTGATTTCCTATGGAAACTTGCGACCAACTTGCCACCGATGTCGATCTGAAGTAGCCACTCGCCAGATTTGACCAGAATGAACACATCGTCATCCCAAGACAAAACTACCATATCATAATAATCTGTGTTAAATCCAAACCGCGCCGTGAGCTCTGTAACCGGTAATTCAACCCGGTATTTGAAGGCCCATACCTCACTGTCATAGTCTTGTGTCATCCACACATCAATGCTTACACCACTGAATCTGGCCATGCCGAGCACTCCATCCATCTCAAACAGGTCAGCAGCGCCAGGAACAGCAGGAGCATACATCTGCCTGAACAACTCGGTTGTGGTGTCGAACACCATTATCATGTTGCTTTCGTCCTCATCTCGATCTATGTGCCAATGCAGGCTACCACGAAAAAGGGCAGGTACAGCTGCATGAATCACTATCTCCACCTCTGGCCACCCGATGTGCCTCGGCAGCTCGCAGGATCCCAGTGCGTAAACGTAGCAGGCATCCTCAGGGCCAGGGGGGGGGGGGGGGGGGGGGGTTCATCATACATCTGCGTCACGTCAGGGTACAACAGTAGCCGGTACTCTCCGGTGGGACGGTGCAGGTACATTCCGGCGAGGCCGAAGCCCGAAAGCAGCGGAAGGGGAGCATACTGACGAGTGGCCGGGCTGCAGAGAGAGAAGCGCAATACAGTAGAGACAGACGAGTCACTTTCTGTGGCGAGGATGAGGAGACCGTCACAGGAGGCCAGAATATGAATGTAGTCGCAGGAAACCTCCTGCATATGCATGGAGGTCTCGTCGTAACCAAGTCGGGCGACGGAATGGAGCTTGTCGGCGGTGGCCCGGTGGTCCAAGGGTATGATGTCTGCAGTAGAGGTTTGCTCGTATAGGAGTGGGAGAGCGGGCTGGTGGCCGTGGTGGGCAAGGCTCGGCGCCAGCCCCGGCAGACGGCGCGACAGCGAAGGAGCGCTTTGGGGGGCAGGCGGACGAGTATCTCCCAGATGGAGATCTCATCTGGGAGGCCCTGGTGGAGAGGCGCTCTTGCAGCCTCCGCCATGGCCGCCGGCTGGGAGATCCTCCTCCTCCTGGGAGGAGCAAGCGGAGTGGTGTTGCCTGTGTGAGTGGTGACGGCGGAAGGGACTCACACGGTGGCCACCACCATCATCGGTGTTGCGACACGCGTGCAACCCAAAGACAGTCTTTTCTGCAAACGACGGCGCAGGCGGTGGCTCTGGAACCTGGCCAGTAATAAATAACAAGCTGGAATCGATCAAAATCATGAATTAGAAAGCTAAGGTAAGAAAGTACAGCATATATATATTGTAAAATCCTGAAAGGATGTTGTTTTTGGTTCGATCGGTCACAATGAAACAAGCAAGCAAGTTCTATTTTGACACGCAATATAATGGTATCCAGTTTGGCAATCTAACAACAAACCAAGCAGGTTCCATTCTGACACCCAAACACAGATCGAAGAGCTCTGGTTTACAAGATATCAAGCAACTATCTAATTCATGTAACGTTATCAACTACTGAACCAAATGCTGAGGAGTTGCTGCTCACGGCTCACCTTGTGAGAAGGCCAGGAGTAGGATACGGCGAGCTTTACGTCTAGCCGGTGCTGAGGGCGATGCGGTGGGCTTGCCGCCTTGCCTGAGGTCAGCAGGGCGGGTGGCGGCGGCGTCGCTGCAAGAAACCCTAGAGTGAAGGTCGTCGGAGCGCGAGAGGCCGAGGGCGGCCAGCGCTGCAAGGAACCCTAGAGTGAAGGGCGACGGAGCGCGAGAGGTCGAGGGCGGCCGGCGCTGGGGCTGGGAGGTGCTGCAGGGAGACGGTGGCGATAGAGGTGCGGGCGTGCGGCGGCCATATGGGGAGGCCGCTCGGGGCGTGGTCGAGTGAGTCTCGCACAACTGATGTGTTCAGGCCTTTTCTCTCCAGTTCGCAGTTCTATTTTGGCCTTAACTATAGCCCACCTCTTATATAACACGTTTTTTTTAGCCTTTTTTCCTTATTATTCCTTCTGCTAATGCTTGGACGGAGTATTTTACCAGCAGTTCCTATACAAGAAACTCAAAAGGGCAACAAAACATCACAATTACGTCTTCACCCCAAAGCATCCCAAACACGAAAACGGCTACACCGTCATCCGGCCAGGTCATCCTTTTGTCTGGCACTTCGAGTGGGACTCCAGATCAGGGGCGGACTCGGAGGTTTCAAACAATACTCGGACATGTCCACATGGAGCAACATATAGATGAACCCGTTTATCATCCGCACACCGGTCAACACGTGGTTGTAATAGTGGAGTACCATTTCAAAGCGGCGCTGCCAGGCCAGCGCGGCGGAGACGCGTGCCAACATTCGTCGATGTCTCTAATAGTGCCCGTCTGACGCCATTGTCAGATGATATATTAGGAGCGTGACTGGAGATGGTCTTAAATCTTAGGAATACAAATTGCATATGCCAATAACAAATGGCAGATTATTTCATACATATTTTGAAATAAGTTTTCGTCCCACTTTACAAGTAAATCTAAATGGCCGAATTGTACTTGATCCACGTGCATCGTATGGATTTTCTTACAACCAAATGGTAAATTTTGCTCGAAATTTGACTTACAAAAATAGTGTATGAGCGGTTTATTTTGTAATTCTTTTGGGACAGGTTCAGTAGGAAGAGAAGGAATCTTGAACATTTATTTGGTGGGCTTAGGGCAGAGTATTACAGGGTTTAGAAAAAAAACAGTTTATTACATGTTTGGATTTTGGCTCTTCCGCACGGGCAGAATTATTTAGCCTGATACAAAACAAGCGTTGTTGGACAACAAATGTCGTACGGGATAAGTTAGATAATCCCGTTTTTCTGATCATGAATTTTATATTAGTCACACTAGTATAAGACTATATTGTCAGAATTACAATGATATTGAACCGACAAATCGGGGGCGTATCTAGGAGCGTGCCGTGGGTGCCATGGCACCCCCTAAAAATTGGAGTTCTTTTAATATAGTAGCAATAAGTCTATTTTTTTGTGCATTACATGTGTTAAAAATACATGCAGATGATTCAATTCTGAAATTTGAGTCTGGCACCCCCAACGATTCAATCCTACATTCGCCACTGCCTACAATGATATTACTATGAGACAAATCGTCACCGATAAAGATAGCAATTGATCATATAGTGTTTTCGTTAGCTATATTCGTATATCTTGAGAACATTTAATTCGACATTTATACTTGATTGTCATCAACCGTCACGGCTTTAAACATAACGGTGACTTTGGATATAACCTATAATGTGTACATGGACGGAAATTATTCGAGAATGGTAGTTACTCCTCCGGACGATGGAGAGATACATCCTCTAGGCCATCTCAGTATTTTCGATGTCACCCAATCATCTGGCCAGACATAGTGTGATTCATCAATGGACATCGAGAACACGAAATGAGAAAAGAGAATGATATCGGTACGAGTTACATATGTGTTTTGATCGAATGGTTCGATCACATTAGAGCACATAGTCTCATCTCGTGATATCATTGATATCGTGTACGTAACGGGATTAGTGCAATGAGAAATACAACATGTTCCTATTGTTAAGTCGTGAACTTATGGGAGTAGGGTTACGGGGCAGAAAATACTAATTTTTCTAGCGACGCAACACCGAATGCCCAAGACTTATCTACTAGTAATGTTGTAACGATTAGGGTTTCGATATCTTACCTGACTGAACGCTGGGATTATGAAAGAGATATGCCCTAGAGGATATTAATAAAGTGTTTTATTTATCATATCTCATTTGTTCATAATACGTTTTTGTGTCATGCTATAACTGTATTAAGCGGAAACATTAATACACGTGTGATACTAATACACGTGTGATACGTAAGGCAACCAGGTCCCTAGTAGCCTCTACATGACTAGTTCATTGTGCAATCGATGATCGAGGTTTCCCGATCATGTGACATGGTGTCAGTTGACAATGGAGTCATATCGTTGGTAGAACGATGTGATGGACATGCCCAATATTTGTAGGACGTAGTCATTACGCATTTGATCGTGAGATCAACTCTTATTGCTATTCCTGAAGGATACTTTGATTGCATCAAACGTCATGTCTTAATAGTATGACAATAAAGGTGTCCCTCTCGGGTATCGGAAGGGAGTATGTTGAGACGAGGGATCAAGAGCGGGATTTGCCAGTCCACATATCAGGATAGATACTCTAGGGCCCACTCGGTGAGATTATGTCAAATAAGCTTGCAAGCATGTGACTAGGTCACCAGGACATAATATCATGGACGAGTAGAAGATAGTGTTGTTGGTAACGAGATCAAGCTAGGTATCGCGATATCTATGAACGAGTCTCGGACACGCTAAGTATCGTCATGGCAAAAGATTTAAGACTCGACGTCTAGGTTCGAACGACAAAGTTATTCGTTATCTCACAGGGATTTATTCTGGGTATCCAAGGTCCACGAATTAGTCATTGATCGGAGAGCGCGTCTTGATCATGTCTGGCGAGATCTCGAACCGCTAGGGTAACACACTTAAGGGGAGTCGACAAGTTTACCGGAAGAGAAATTAGAAGAGAGCACCGGGAGCGTCCCGGGAAAGATCCGATAAAGATCGGAGAGCGACGAAATAGTTTTCGGAGCCGGAATAAATTAGATAATGTGTGTTTAATATTAATTAGTGTAATTAATAGTTAAATATATTTTTATTTAATGATTTTCGGAATTTAAAAGGCAGCCCACCTTAAATGGGCCTTCCCATGGGAGAGAAGGCCCATAGGGGGGAAATTTCCCCCTAGGTGCGCATGAGGAAAGGGGGCTGCCCTAGGTGGGCCAAATGGGGCCCACCTAGGGCCGGCGCACCCCTTGGGGGCGGGCTGGTGTGGGAATAGTCCCACACCACCCAGCCAGCAAGGCTGGCAGCCCCCCTCCACCTATATATAGAGGTGCCCCCTTTGGCTTTTAAAGAACAACCAATCTCTCTCTCTCTTCTTCTCCTTGAAACGTGATTCCTCCATTGGAGTTGCGCCAAAGTGAAGTTCTCTCCACCATACGCACACCGCCGTGCTGCTGGTCTTCCGGTCCAAGTCTTCCGCTGCTCGTCCCTGAATCGGAGCCCGGAGGTCGTCGTCTTCACCGTACGTGTGTGGATCCCTGCGAGGTGCCACGCTAGTGGTGCTCGGAGGTCTTCTTCCTCTACACGACCTCGAGGTCGTCTTCGTCGGCTTCACCGACAACGCTTGTGTGGGAGCGTAATCCCCGCGTTTCGGTCTACAAGGGTATGTATATCGATCTCCTCCGTATTACTATATCTGCATAGTATAGATCCTGACTAGTTTAAGTTTATCGTTGTTAGAAAATTTATTGTTTTCTGCCTACGATCCCCTTCAGTGGTATCAGAGCCGATCTATGCGTAGATATAGCTGTACGCTTTTAGAACCCGTGTTTATCACGGGGACATCGTTCTTTTATTTGCTACCCTCTCGCGTGCACTTGCATTGCCGGCGGCATTGAGTTGATGAAGCGGCCCGGACCGACTTTACGCGTACACTTACGCGAGACTGGTTCCACAACTGACATACGGCTTGTACCGTATATGTGGCTGGCAGGTGTCTGTCTCTCTCTCATTAGTTGGCTTTGCATTTTCAATGGAGGGCCCAAGAGGGATAAATAAATATGCAATTATTTGATCATTGTTGTGGTCATAGGTTCGTAGGTATGAAGCGGTTCTATTTACGACAGCCCCAAGCCACGTAAAATATGCAAAAGATAAAGTAGAACGCGTCTAACTTTATTTTGCAGGGGCAATGTGATATGGTCAAGGTAGGTTTATTAAATTGTTTATAAACCGTGGGCGCGAAGGAGACCATCGGTGCAAGGACCATGTCACGTCGCATTACATATTGATGTTTTGAGTGCATCTTATATTGTGTATTCATACTACTCCCGGGTGTAATTACCCCTAGGTATTTAGCCTCCACGTGTCCCAAGAGCTGCTGCCAATCCGGGCTCGCTCCCGTGAGCACCACTAAACGGGTTAGCGGGGTTAGTTTAATTATTCGTTCATTAACTCAACCCGTTGTTGCGGTCAACAAATTTTCAAATTTGAACGATCACGGTCCTTATCTCATCTGCCGAACTAGAGTATCGTGGTTATCTAGTTAGCAAAAGACTACTTGCTTTCCGGGTTGTTATTCTTGATCGATCACGGCCGGTAGGATAGAGACCGTCATCACGCCCTGCTCATTCTTTTCTTCCATGCATGCATGCATCTGATCGCTAGCTCCTCATCCTGAAGAAGTTTTTTTTAAATACCAAACTGTTACGTGGTGTAATTGGATCTCGTTGAAGGAATTTCTGACTTTCATGCTGGCGTTAAAGGAATACTTCCAGATCTAGTTACTCAATGCGTTCAACAGAAGATGAGCCATTAGAATTTTCTAAATCACTTGTCCGATCAGCGTACTATATCAGGATGAATAAATTAGACACAAATTATACTTCATATTTGATTTGCAAGTAGCTGAAGCTATTTGTTACTCATGTTTTTTCGGTGCCCCATATTACTGGGTATTATTTGTTAATCATAATTTCGATGTTTATTATTTTTTCAGACGACATACTCCATACCTCATTTTTGTAAGTACATCTTATAATATGGCGACCATACTCCATACCTCATGCGACATACTTTGATGTTTATTATTGTTTCATACATAGTCCATACGTCATTTTTGTAAGTACATCTTATAGTATGACGACCATACTCCATACCAAATATACGACATACAACATCCTACAAATACGACATACTCCATAATACATACTACCTGCTCAACTGTACATACTCCATTTCGATGGGACATACACCATACTCACCCCCACCTCGGTGATCTAGTCTACAATCGCCGCCGCGCCCTTTCCTGCCACCGGGCAAAACTCGACAGGCGATTTCCCGGTCAATAGGTACTAACGTTGTGGCCTGGAAAGCCACATGGCGTGCAATTCCTCATTCTCACAGCATTGCAAGAAGCAAGTATTCTTCCATCCATCTCATGACGAAGTGCCTAAATTAATCTACAATGGTACTGCGTGATCGCAGTCATCAATCCCTCTCAGTTACGTCCATCATTTTATTGTACTGCCCTGCAAGCCAAAAAAACTAGTAAGAGATTTGCAATGCAAAACACGATCTTGCACTACGAATACTAATCAGATTAGATAGATATAGTACTTACTTAGAGGAATCATGATGTGTGTACGTAGCACCTTCCTTGGCTGGCTGATGAGATTAGTCTCTCCATACTTTCATGTGTGGCTGGCTTCTGATCATCCAGTCTCTCCATGTCCATCACGTCACTCCATACTTCCAGAATATAAAAATGGGGATGTTTGTTTCCGGTTTGAAACAAGAGCCTCGGTGCCTACTATATAGGCAGCGTCCTCGTAACTGCCTCCCAAAAAACCAGCTGGCTCGTTTATCTAAAGAAAAGCTTTTCTCTAATCGGTAAGTAACCAGGACGTGGGTTAACGGGTTTGGTTTGGAGATTACGTACGTTCGCGCGCCCGGAAACAGAAGATGGTACGGTGGTGGACACGTGGACACGTGGAAGCAAAATAATTAGAGGGTAACTACACCCGAGGGTAGAAACCATTTTCCCTATATATATATATATATATATATATATATATATATATATTATATATTAGTTACACGGCGGTAGTAATATAAGATGATCCCTCCAAAATACCATTAGTGTTCTCCCTTCGACGTGCACCACCAAGAAAGTTCTACGTTATGAGGCAGGCCGTGACGATCGGGTGTCATACATATCGTCGTTCGCATACAGTGGGTGTAAGACATGTTTGCACAAGCGTATACGTTGAAGGTTATTATGGCGAGCCTAGCATGTATAGACATGGCCTCGGAACACGGTGACCGAAAGGTCGAGCATGAGTCACAGAGTTGTTGTGATTGACATTTCGATGTCTACCTTTGAAGTTGTGTTGCCGGCTCTGACGATGAGGGGTTGCACAATGGATTAGGGTCGTGTAATCACTAAAGCGATTAGAGGGATATTCGTTTTGAGTGGGAGTTCTTATAGTTATTTTCTAAAACTTGAACTCAAAATTTTATGTACAAAGTCTTATGTTTTGCAAATTCCATTGTAGATGTCTCGTCCCACCTTTAACCTAGGCATGTTCCTTGAGAAAGAAAAGATTAAGACCAATGGGTCGAACTTCATGTCCTGGTTCCGCAACCTGAGGATCCTCCTCACTCCCCACATGGTGGCTTACGTCCTTGAAGCCGCCCTAGGTGACCCTCCTGCAGACAATGCCTCCGATGATGAGAAGAAGCTCTATCAGACCAAGTCGGACGATTCCTCTTTTGTCCAGAGTGGCATGCTCTACGCCATGGAAGCCGACCTGCAAAAGCGCTTTGAGAAGATGAGTGCTTTTGAGATAATTTCTGATCTCAAGGCTGTCTTTGCGCCGCAGGCTAAGGCTGAGAGATATGAATCTGCTGAGCTTTTCTTCTCAGCCAAGATGGAAGAGCATAGCAGTGTGAGCGAGCACGTGGTCAAAATGTCTGGCTACGTTCAACGCCTGAATGCTCTGGAATGCAAGATTCCTGATGAGCTGGCGATTGATAGGGTGCTGCAATCGTTGCCTCCTAGCTACAAAGGCTTCGTCATGAACTATAACATGCAGGGCATGGCTAAGTCCCTGTCTGAGGTGTTCGTGATGCTCAAGACTGCTGAAGTAGAAATCAAGAAGGAGCACATGTTGTTGATGGTCAACAAGACCGTCGATTTCAAGAAATCTGGCGGCAAGGGAAGGAAGAACTGGAAGTATAAGAAGGATGGCAAATACGTTGCCAAATCCAAGACTAACAAACCTGGTCCCAAACCTGGCGTGGAATGCTTCTACTGCAAGGGAGATGGTCACTGGAAGCGCAATTGCCCCAACTATCTGAAAGATAAGAAGGCCGGCAAGATTGTCGGAAAAGGGAAAGGTATATTTGATATACGTGTTATTGATTGATGTGTACCTTACATGCGCCCGTAGTAATACCTGGGTATTTCATACCGGTTCTGTTGCTCACATTTGTAACTCTCAGGAGGAGTTACGGAATAAACGGCGCCTGGCAAAGGATGAGGTGACGATGCGCGTCGGCAACGGATCAAGAGTTGACGTGGTGGTTGTCGGCACACTCCCTCTACATCTACCATCGGGATTAGTTTTGGTTTTAAATAAGTGTTATTTTGTACCGTCTTTGAGTGTAAACATTATCAGTGGGTCTTGCTTATTGCAAAATGGATATTCGTTCAAATCAGTATCAAGTGGTTGTACTATTTCGATGAATGATATCTTTTATGTTAATGCTCCCGAGAGTAATGATTTATTCTTGTTGAATCTCGATCGTAGTACTCACATCCATAACATTGATGCCAAGAGGATTAAACTTAGTAGCGATACCGCCATGTATATGTGGCATTGCCGTCTCGGTCATATTGGTATAAAGCGCATGAAGAAACTCCATTCCGATGGACTTTTAGACTCCTTGGATTTTGGATCCCTCGACACATGCGAACCGTGCCTCATGGGCAAGATGACCAAGACACCGATCAATGGTTTCATGGAACGGGCGTCGGACTTATTGTGAGTCATACATACAGATGTGTGTGGACCGATGAGCGTGTCGACACGCAATGGTTATCGTTATTTTGTCACCTTCACCGATGACTTGAGTAGATATGGGTATATCTATTTGATGAAACACAAGTCTGAAACATTTGAAAAGTTCAAAGAATTTCAAAGTGAAGTTGAAAATCAACTCAACAAGAAAATCAAGCACCTTCGATCCGATCGTGGTGGCGAATATTTGAGTTTTGAGTTTGGCACGCATCTGAAGGCCTGTGGCATCGTGCCGCAACTTACGCCGGCTGGAACACCGCAACGCAACGGTGTGTCCGAGCGACGTAATCGTACCCTATTAGATAGCGTCCGGTCTATGATGTCTCTTACCGACTTGCCCGTATCTTTTTTGGGATATGCGTTAGAAACAGCCGCATTCATTTTAAATAGGGCTCCGTCCAAATCCGTAGCAACGACACCGTATGAGATATGGCATGGCAAGAAACCTAAGTTGTCGTTTCTGAAGGTCTGGGGTTGTGAGGCGTATGTTAAGAAACTACAGCCCGACAAACTCGAACCGAAATCGGAGAAAGTCGTCTTTGTAGGGTATCCGCGGGAAACCATAGGATACACCTTCTACAACCAAGCCGAGGGCAAAACGTTTGTTGCGAAGAACGGCACCTTTCTCGAGAAGGAGTTTCTCGCCAAAGGAGTAAGTGGGAGGAAAATAGACCTCGACGAGATCGTTGATCCTGAACTCGAAATTCCGAGTGGCGCAACGGAAACTGTTCCGGAAACGTCCTCCACAGATGGAGTGGGAGAAAATGTCGAGAATACTATTCTACTTCGTAGGTCTGGGAGACCTCGTATCGCTCCTGAGTGGTACGGCAACCTGGTTTGCACCGTCATGTTAATTGAACAAGACGAACCTACGAACTACAAAGAGGCTATGGCAAGCCCTGAGTCCGAGAAATGGCTTAAAGCAATGAAATCCGAAATAGGATCCATGTATGACAACAAAGTATGGACTTTGATGGAGATTCCCGAAGGGCGCAAGGCCGTCGAGAATAAATGGATCTTTAAGAAGAAGACTGATGCTGATGGTAATGTGACCGTCTATAAAGCTCGGCTTGTCGCAAAGGGTTTTCGACAATTTCATGGAATTGACTACGATGAAACATTTTCACCGGTAGCGATGCTAAAGTCTATTCGGGTTTTGCTAGCACTTGCTGCATATTACGACTATGAAATATGGCAGATGGATGTCAAAACAGCGTTCCTAAATGGTAACATTGAGCAAGAGTTGTATATGGTACAACCTGAAGGTTTTGTCGATCCAGAAAATGCTGGCAAGGTATGCAAGCTTCAGCGTTCCATTTATGGACTGAAGCAAGCATCTCGGAGCTGGAATCTTCGCTTTGATGAGGTGATCAAAGGTTTTGGGTTTATCCAAAATATAGAAGAGACCTGTATTTACAAGAAAATGAGTGGGAGCTCAGTTGTGTTCCTAGTTCTATATGTGGATGATATATTACTAATAGGGGATAATGTGGATCTTCTGAATAGCGTGAAGAAGTATTTAATTA
The DNA here is from genome assembly GCA_026929855.1 of Poa annua. NCBI lineage: Eukaryota > Viridiplantae > Streptophyta > Magnoliopsida > Poales > Poaceae > Poa > Poa annua. The sequence goes on from CM049437.1 coordinate 94,397,573, forward strand.
GTAAATTTTCAATGAAGGACTTAGAAGATGCTGTATACGTTTTAGGCATTAAAATCTATCGTGATAGATCAAGACGTCTATTAGCGTTGAGTCAGATTACTTATCTTGATAAAATACTGAAACGGTTCGGTATGGAGACGGCAAAGAGAGGTTCTCTACCGGTTATCAAGAATAAAACATTGAGCAAGGCTCAGTGTCTGGTGACGGAACATGATAGAGCCGAGATGGCTAAACATCCCTATGCTTCAGCCATAGGATCGATCATGTATGCCATGTTAAGTACTCGACCTGATGTAGCATTGGCTCTTAGCTTGACGAGCCGGTTCCAAAGTAATCCTGGAAAGGATCATTGGGTAGCTGTTAAGAACATTCTTAAGCATCTCAAGAAGACAAAGGAAATGTTCTTTGTGTATGGTGACTGTGAAGAAGAACTTGGCGTAACAGGTTACGTTGATGCAAGTTTCTGCACAGATCCAGATGACTCAAAGTCACAAACATGATATGTTTTCAAGGTGAACGGAGGCGTTGTAAGCTGGAGGAGTGGGAAGCAACCCATAGTGGCCCAATCTACAATGGAATCGGAGTACATCGCTGCTTCTGAAGCCGCGAATGAAGCTGTGTGGCTGAGTAAGTTCATCATCGAGTTTGGAGTGTTCCCTAGCGCGCAAGACCCTGTAACCCTCTACTGCAACAACATGGGTGCTATTGCTAACGCGAAGGAACCAAGGTCTCACTCAACTGCCAAACACATTCTCCGACGCTTCCATGTGATACGACAATATGTACAGGAAGGCGATGTGAAGATTTGCAAAGTGCATACGGATCTGAATGTGGCAGATCCTCTAACGAAGCCTCTTCTACTTGACAAGCATGTAAAACACCAAAATGCTATGGGTGTTAGGCTTTTACCAAGTTGTAATCTAGAATAAATTGTACTCTAGTGCAAGTGGGAGACTGAAGGAGATATGCCCTAGAGGCAATTAATAAAGTGTTTTATTTATCATATCTCATTTGTTCATAATACGTTTTTGTGTCATGCTATAACTGTATTAAGCGGAAACATTAATACACGTGTGATACGTAAGGCAACCAGGTCCCTGGTAGCCTCTACGTGACTAGTTCATTGTGCAATCGATGATCGAGGTTTCCCGATCATGTGACATGGTGTCAGTTGACAATGGAGTCATATCGTTGGTAGAACGATGTGATGGACATGCCTAATATTTGTAGGACGTAGTCATTACGCCTTTGACCGTGAGAACAACTCTTATTGCTATTCCTGAATGATACTTTGATTGCATCAAACATCATGTCTTAATAGTATGACAATAAAGGTGTTCCTCTCGGGTATCGGAAGGGAGTATGTTGAGACGAGGGATCAAGAGCGGGATTTGCCAGTCCGCATAGCAGGATAGATACTCTAGGGCCCACTCGGTGAGATTATGTCAAATAAGCTTGCAAGCATGTGACTAGGTCACCAGGATATAATATCATGGACGAGTAGAAGATAGTGTTGTCGGTAACGAGATCAAGCTAGGTATCGCGATATCTATGAACGAGTCTCGGACACGCTAAGTATCGTCATGACAAAAGGGGTAAGACTCGACGTCTAGGTTCGAACGACAAAGTTATTCGTTATCTCACAGGGATTAATTCTGGGTATCCAAGGTCCACGAATTAGTCATTGATCGGAGAGCGCGTCTTGATCATGTCTGGCGAGATCTCGAACCGCTAGGGTAACACACTTAAGGGGAGTCGACAAGTTTACCGGAAGAGAAATTAGAAGAGAGCACCGGGAGCGTCCCGGGAAAGATCCGATGAAGATCGGAGAGCGACGAAATAGTTTTCGAAGCCGGAATAAATTAGATAATGTGTGTTTAATATTAATTAGTGTAATTAATAGTTAAATACATTTTATTTAATGATTTTCGGAATTTAAAAGGCAGCCCACCTTAAATGGGCCTTCCCATGGGAGAGAAGGCCCATAGGGGGGAAATTTCCCCCCTAGGTGCGCATGAGGAAAGGGGGCTGCCCTAGGTGGGCCAAATGGGGCCCACCTAGGGCCGGCGCACCCCTTGGGGGCGGGCTGGTGTGGGAATAGTCCCACACCACCCAGCCAGCAAGGCTGGCAGCCCCCCTCCACCTATATATAGAGGTGCCCCCTTTGGCTTTTAAAGAACAACCAATCTCTCTCTCTCTTCTTCTCCTTGAAACGTGATTCCTCCATTGGAGTTGCGCCAAGGTGAAGTTCTCTCCACCGTACGCACACCGCGGTGCTGCTGGTCTTCCGGTCCAAGTCTTCCGCTGCTCGTCCCTGGATCGGAGCCCGGAGGTCGTCGTCTTCACCGTACGTGTGTGGATCCCTGCGAGGTGCCACGCTAGTGGTGCTCGGAGGTCTTCTTCCTCTACACGATCTCGAGGTCGTCTTCGTCGGCTTCATCGACAACGCTTGTGCGGGAGCGTAATCCCCGCGTTTCGGTCTACAAGGGTATATATATCGATCTCCTCCGTATTACTATATCTGCATAGTATAGATCCTGGCTAGTTTAAGGTTATCGTTGTTAGAAAATTTATTGTTTTCTGCCTGCGATCCCCTTCAGATTACGCTCCCGCACAAGCGTTGATATGAAGTCGATGTACCCGACCTCAAAGTCGTGTAGATCCTAGTGCAACGACTCCGGCGCCACAATGTGCAGCACCTCCGAGTACTCGTACACGTACGGTGATGAACGGTGCCCTCCGGTACTCCGATTCACCAGAGATTACGGAAGTAGATCTGTTTGGATCAATCAGGACTCTTCAACAGCACCACGGCGTGCAGCGGTGGAGTAGACCTCGCTCCTACGCAGCGCTTCGAGGATCCACACGGGAGGGAAAGAGTTGCGATAGAGGGAGGAGGCACATCGAGAGGAGAGGAGAGCTCTACGTGCCAATTGTCTCATTTACCTCATGGGGGGTGGGGGGTCCCTCCCCTTCACCCCTAAAACACATACTGTTTGGATAAACTGATTGGATGTCCCTCTAGGTACCTTCTAAAACTTTGTTTTGCTGCAAGTCAAATGGAAAACAAACTAAGCGGATGTTGGCGAATGCAGAGATTTGTTCTGATATGCAGAGTGTTGCCAAAGGATATAGTTTTTACGGTCTCAAGTCAATCTCACTTCCAAGGGAACGAAGGAGAGTTTGTTTGTTCGACAGGTGGCATAAGTCAATAAGGATGAGTCGTAGATAAGGTTGATGAAGACTCCTCGGAATTTATTGATGGTGTGGCTACAAAATGTCTTTAGTGCCTAGGATTTAGGGTATGGTGATGAAAAATATGCTTTGCGTCTGGTAGGCTACTACTTGGAGCTTCGAGATGAATGTGTCTTCATGTATATAGCCTTCGATAGATGTTCATGACTTGTACATCTAGGTTTTTCTCCTTGACTTGTATTTGAAGTTTTGATTTTGTAGCCTTCCTATGTAGTCTATAGTGAGATAATCTTCTGAAACCTTTATGCCGCACGAAAAACCGTTTTAGGTTGGTGGAGCTTCGAGAAGTGAACCACCTGGCCGGGGAATATTGGAACGTTGTGATATGAAAGTGGGGAAGACCCATGAGATTATGGGGCTAAAACCACTTATCTCCGACATTGGTAAACTTAAAATTCCTAGAGTTGTCTAGGTAATATCTACTCCCTTTGTTTCAAATAAGATGACTTTCATTTATTCACGTATGGATGAATCTAGACGTGTTACACGTATAGATACATTCATATATAGACAAATAAAAGTCATCCAATTTAGCACAAAGGGAGTATTAATATTATCACATGATCTGCATATTGCAAGATGGACAAACGTCCATCCACCAGATGAAGTATCATACCAGAAATTAACCCTTGCGTCTTTGCCTTCTTGATCATTAAGGTTAAACCATCTCCAAAAATATAAAAGACTAGAGAAGACAAATGGTCCCACTTAATTTAGATAAGTTGTGTTCATTACCATGTAACTTTTCGCCGTTCGTGACGTTACAAATTTAATAATAGGACTTTTTGGCCTATTGTCTAAAAAAATGATCCCACTTTATCATTACTAAATAAGTTGGGAAATATGACCCAACTTGATCATTTATTTTTATATTGATTCTTCCACCTCTAACATATTTCATCACTCATTCACGCCACATATCTCATATTCCTTGGTCTTGCATCATCTGATACTCGATTCACTTTGTGCTCCATGACATTTTCTTATGTTGTATTTATGAATTGTTTCATATAAAATCAGTATCACTTCAATTATGTGTTTGTCCTCAATGAAGGCAGCTTGTGTATGAGAAATCACTTTGTAAATCCCATTTCAAAACATAACTTTGTGAATTATTTCTCCCAATATGAAGTTTTGTTAGTATTTTAAACTGATCTTTACTAAATAGAAAACTCTAAATTTATGAGTAACTTCAGTACCATACACTTTGAAATCGGGTTAATAACCAATGGTGGAGCATAGTGCTTAAGTCGGAGGGGCCACCGCCACCCGAGGCTTGAATAAAAACTATAAGACCATCTACACCGACACCCCCAAACCGGCTAAACAACTACAATCGGCTACTCTGGCAGCTGCTATGGCCGGATTTCTTCGACTATGGCCTCTACGGTGTCTCGCCACCGCTGTTGAGCCCACCGGCGTTCCCTCCATTGCCACCGCTGCCACCGCCAAAGTTGTCCGGTCGAGGGTGCTGCTGGAGCCCTCGCCGGCAGCCTTTCTGGCTTCTTAGCTAGGCAGCGCAGCCTCTCTCCTCCGGTAACGGTCCTCCGCCAAGGCCGAGTGGCAACGTTTTCTGAGCTTGGCCGCCTCCCTCTCCGCCAAAAACTCGCGGTTACGAGCCTCCTCCGACGCTGTCTCCACTGACGTGTGTAAGGAGCAGTTGTCGATGGCATCGACGGTCTGGCATATGGCTTTAGCCGCGAGTTGTCCGTCCTTGATGGGCTCGAGGAGGGTCTGGTCGACGTTGAGCATCTCCTGATCCTCCTCCGGCTGCTGCACCTCCTCCACCGACAGTGGCTGCAGCTCCTCCTCCGGCTCCACCATCTCCTCCGGTTCCGCCTCCTCCTGCATCTCCCACGCAGGCCAAGGCCACTCCTCTGGAGCGGGCGACCCCCTTCCTCCCATCTCCAGCAGTATCTAAGTGTAGGCTGCACGGGCGGCGTCAGTGAGCTTTGCCCAGGTGGTTGGGAGACAGCACGAGTTGGTGGTGTGGGTGTTGCCGTCCCTCCGCCGCACTCGACCTTTATAGGCCGGCGGCCGCTGCTGGGCGGAAAAGGGGCCTAGGAAGGTGGGAAACTGAGCGGTAACGTGGCGTGCGAATGGGAAGCGACGGGTAGGTGTGCAGCGAGCTCGTCATTACTCTGGTGTCGGAAGGCGAGCCATCACGGGCGGTCTGACAGACAGGGAAGAGAGGTTTTACTCGCTACCAGTCGGGCCCCACCTATCATATCTAACGTGGCACGAGGGCACTATCATTGTGCGCGACCGGTGCAGGGAGCAGTCCCCAAACTGTCGGCGGTTTGGACGCCACCCCCCAACGTCGTTGCCGGCGCCTCTCCCGGACACACTTTGGTAGGTGCCGATGGAAATGCTTTAAAGATTTTTTTTATGGAAGACCTAGGTTTAAAAAAAGAACAAGTTAGTGCCTTTCTACCGCGAGACTTGCTTGTGATAGCAGCATGAGGCCATGGTAAGGTCAGGTGCTCCTTTCCTCCAACTAATTGTGAACGAAGCAACACCTTTATAAAAATGGTAAAGGAACAAAGGAGCTTGCTGGTAGAGTATATTAAGACATTTGCAATATATAACTGGAGTAAGTAAAATAAAAAGTGGAAAGCACAAAGTGCTAGTAGCTTCGATCTCCTTGGCAAGTCGTCGTTTGATCAAGTCGTGTGCACGAACTGCGTGCGTTCGTGTCGTGCGCGATCTTTGAAGCAGTCGTACGTCCATTTCACCAATAAGAAACGATGAGCTGGGAAGAAGACTGGTGTTTGTTGGCACATTGGCTGCCTAACCCTAGCTTTGCTTCGAGAATCCTTACACGTCAGCATTGAAAACTGCTACTTACCATAGACACATTTTTAACCAAAGGATGGCACACGGTTATACTGGTTCAAACGGTGGAAAATATCAAAGCAAACGCGGTTAAAAGACTGTGAAGCGCGCATAACCGTACATTCTTATCGAGTAAAGTGTCAATTCTATATCCATTTTCGATTGAGGTGTCTATTTTAGCCTTCCCGTAAGATGTCAACTTTATCCATGTTAGGTAGTGGTACTTTAAAATAGGTGTAGTACTACATAGTGAATGCACGAATCTTCTGCACATTTGGATATATACATATACTCCCTCACTTTTAAAATAATCGTCTCAAGTTTAGTTAAAAGTGAATATATCTTAACATGTTTCATGTCTAGATAAATTTATTTTATAGTAAACTTAAAACAATTATTTTACTAACACGAACCGCGCACACACCCTTTGTTCTAGCATCCAGGAACTGAAGGGCATATACAAGAATTTCAATAATGTGCTGCTACGATATAACCATATCTGGTATGTGTCTTGACTGGGGAAGCTTCGGAGGAAGTGATCATGAAGGTGGGAAATCTCTCAGTAAGGTTACTATAAGGGAGAAAAGAAGAAAGACACGACTACACTAGTAGAAAACGGACATTTGGTCCAGACTTTTAGTCCCGCACCAGTTTGCGGCCGGTACTAATATTACATTAGTACCGGTCCCAGCGGCCGGACAGGCGAGGGGCAGCAGTACCGGTCGGGAAGCAACCTTCAGTACCGGTTGGTGTAACCAACCGGAACTAAAGGGTTTGGGGCTGGCGCTGCAGCGGGGGGCCCCACGGCGAGAACCTTTAGTACCGGTCTGTGTTACAAACCGGTACTAAAGATGATGGACATTTAGTACCGGTTTGTGTTACAAACCGGTACTTAAACATTTCGCTATAAATTCCATCTGCTTCCTCCAGCCCGAGCTCACTTCACTCTCTGCCTCCTCATTTATTTCTCTCTGTTCTTGCTCGAGCTCGGTGGCGATCCGGCGATTTGTCCAATTTGGTGGCACCATTTTTGGTCAAAAAGGTTAGAAACTTGTTTCTCTTACATTCAATTGGAAATTTCAGTTCATTTAGTGCTAGTTTGAGCTCATTTAGTGTTAGTTTGATCTAGATAGAAAAATGTAGGAAAATCTAGAAATGTATTGTTAGTTTGACCTAGATAGAAAAATTTAGAAAAATCTACAAATGTAGCTTATTTAGTGCTAGTTTCATCATTTACTTTGTGCTAGTTTAGCTAATTTTGTCCTAGTTTAGCTCATTTAGTCCTAGTTTAGCTCATTTTATGCTATAATTACGTAATTAATTGTTTATAGAATTATTACTTGTATAATTTTCTTATTTGTGTAACTTTTTGTTATATATAGTGTCATGGTTTTGACATCTGTCCACACTAGCTCTCGCCCGCTCTATTATTCGGATGTGGTACGATTGTTTGTTATAAGTATATGTTTGTTTAATTTCGTGTTTATAAAAATTATACCGACCAACTTAACGTAGATATATTTTTATCTAGGAGTTAGTTGAACCGGAAAATGAGCCCGACCCTATTGTCGAGTTTTTAGTAGAAGAAAACAATGATTTGAAAGCTAAATTGAAAAGAAGTGAAGATCTTCGTCTCGTAGAGAAGATGAAATGGGAGTTGAAGATTGCCGACGCCGTCGATGATAACGAGATCAAGATAGAGGCAATGCGCTTGGATCACAAGATCAAGATGAATGCAATGCGCTTGAAGCTTAAAAAGTTTAGAAAATATGTCATTAGTCAAGAGGCTTGGTATCATTATGTTGTTGGTTCAATAATTACCTTAGTTGCGATTTTGATCGCATTTGTCGTTGGATTTAAATTCTTTAGCTAGTTCTATGTTAGTTTCAATTAATTAATGTTTTTTGAGAACTATGTATTAGATTTGTTTAAATATGGTGAACTTGTATTAATGAATTGGTCACGTATCTATCTATTCATGGTAGATATATATATATAACTATTGTGTAATGGTTTTATATATATATTTACATAATGCAGATGAATCGACAATGGATGTACGTTGACCGACGCACTCCGGAGTTCATGACCGGCGTGCTGGATTTTATCCGTGTTGCTGAGGCAAATAAGCGGGATGGTTTTATGTATTGTCCATGTTGTGCTTGTAAGAATATCAGGAGTTACTCCAACTCAAAAACCATTCACATCCACCTGTTTCAGTCCGGTTTCATGTCCGGCTATAATTGTTGGACCAAACACGGGGAAAAAGGGGTCATAATGGAAGACAATGAAGAAGAAGAGGACGATGACAACTATCCTGAGTTTCCTGAATACGACGGTACTACAATGAGGGAAACTGAAGAAGACGCGCCTGACGAAGAGGCGCCGGATGAGCCCGCTGATAATCTTTCTCGGGCCATTGCTGATGCACAGAGAAACAACGTAAATCAGAGGGAGTGGCTCAAGTTGGAGCGCATGTTAGAGGATCACAAAAACAATTTGTACCCAGGTGTCGAAGATGACCAGAAAAAGCTGGGTACGACGCTGGATTTGCTGCAATGGAAATCTGAGAATGGTGTATCGGACAAGGGGTTTGAAAAGTTGTTGAAAAAGATAAAGAAGATGCTTCCAAAGGATAACGAATTGCCCGACAGTACGTACGAGGCAAAGAAGATCGTCTGTCCTCTAGGATTAGAGGTGCAAAAGATACATGCATGCATTAATGACTGCATACTCTACCGCGGTGAGGAGTACGAGAATCTGAATGCATGCCCGGTATGCGGTGCATTGCTGTATAAGATCAGGCGAGATGACCCTGGTGAAGTTGAGGGCGAGCGCCCCAGAAAGAGGGTTCCTGCCAAGGTGATGTGGTATGCTCCTATAATACCACGGTTGAAACGTTTGTTCAGCAACAGAGAGCATGCCAAGATGTTGCGATGGCACAAAGAGGACCGGAAGAAAGACGCGATGTTCAGACACCCCGCTGATGGATCCCAGTGGAGAAAAATCGAGAGAGAGTTCCCGGACTTTGCAGATGACGCAAGAAACTTAAGATTTGGTCTAAGTACGGACGGCTTCAATCCTTTTGGAGAGAAAAGCAGCAGTCATAGCACCTGGCCTGTTACTCTATGTATTTACAACCTTCCTCCTTGGTTGTGCATGAAGCGAAAGTTCATTATGATGCCAGTGCTCATCCAAGGACCGAAGCAACCAGGGAGCGAGCTTGATGTGTACCTCAGGCCATTAGTTGACGAACTTTTAGAGTTGTGGCGGGAAGAAGGTGTACGTGTGTGGGATGAGCACAAACAGGAGGATTTTGACCTTCGAGGGTTGCTTTTCGTAACGATCAATGATTGGCCTGCTCTTAGTAACATCTCAGGACAGACAACTAAGGGATACCATGCATGCACACACTGTTTGGATGATACTGAATGTATATACTTGGATAATTGTAAGAAGTGTGTGTACCTGGGGCATCGTCGATTTCTTCCGGTCAGGCATAACGTCCGGAAGCAAGGAAAGAATTTCAAAGGTGAGGCAGATCAACGTAGGAGGCCTATGGACCGTACTGGTGAACAAATATTTGATATGGTCAAGGATCTAAAAGTAATCTTTGGAAAGGGTCCTGGAGGACTAAAGGTTCCGGATGACGCAAACGGGCATGCACCCATGTGGAAGAAGAAATCTATATTTTGGGAGCTACCATATTGGAAAGTCCTAGAGGTCCGATCTGCAATTGACGTGATGCACGTGACGAAGAATATTTGTGTGAACCTGCTAGGCCATTTGGGCGTGTATGGGAAGAAAAAAAACACAACGGCAGTACGGGAGGACCAGAAACGTTTGAAAGAACGAGACGGCCTGCTTCCAGAACATTATGACGGTCCTGCCAGCTATGCTCTAACCAAACAAGAGAAAGTGATATTTTTTGAATGTCTGAGCAGTATCAAGGTCCCGTCTGGCTTCTCGTCGAATATAAAGGGAATAATAAATGTGGCACAACAAAAATTTCAAAACCTAAAGTCTCATGACTGCCATGTGATTATGACGCAATTGCTTCCGATTGCATTGAGGGGGCTTCTACCGGAAAATGTTCGAGTACCCATTGTGAAGCTTTGTGCATTCCTCAATGCAATATCTCAGAAGGTAATCGATCCAATGATCCTACCAAGATTACAGAATGATGTGGTCCAGTGTCTTGTCAGCTTTGAGTTGGTGTTCCCCCCCTCCTTTTTCGATGTTATGACGCATGTCTTGGTTCACCTAGTCGAAGAGATTCAAATTCTCGGTCCCGTATTTCTACACAATATGTTCCCATTTGAGAGGTTCATGGGAGTCTTAAACAAATATGTTCATAACCGTGCTAGGCCAGAAGGAAGCATCTCCAAGGGCTATGGAACCGAGGAGGTCATTGAGTTCTGTGTTGACTTTATTCCTGACATTAATCCGATTGGTGTTCCACAGTCGCGACATGAGGGGAGACTGAGTGGAAAAGGCACTCTAGGGAAAAAAGTATTTGCATGTAGGGACGGACCTTCTTTCAGTCAAGCGCACTACACAGTTCTACAAAATTCGTCATTGGCAGCTCCGTATATCGAGGAACACATGAATATTTTACGATCTGAGAACCCGGTGGAGGATGAGTTCTGGATTAAAGATCAACAGACGGCGAAATTCAGCGGTTGGTTGCAAACACATCTCATGAGTAACACCGAAGTTGATGTTCAGCTGTACTTGTTGGCCAGGACACCATCTTCGACTATAGTCACTTTCGAAGGGTACGAGATAAATGGGAATACATTTTACACGATCGCTCAAGATAAAAAGAGCACCAACCAAAACAGTGGTGTCCGCTTTGACGCAACAAACAGCAATGGGCAAAAGGACACATATTATGGTTACGTAGAGGAGATATGGGAACTTGAGTATGGACCTTCTTTTAAGGTCCCTTTGTTTCGGTGCAAATGGGTCAAGCTAAATGCGGGCGGGGTAAAGGTAGACCCGATGTACGGAATGACAACGGTGGATCTGAACAATCTTGATTACAAAGACGAACCGTTCATCCTAGCAAATGATGTAGCTCAAGTTTTCTACGTGAAAGACATGTCTACCAAACCGAAGAAAAGAAAAAACATGGAAGCGAATACATCAGACGAGGCAAAACGCCAAATAGTTCTTTCAGGGAAAAGAAACATCGTGGGAGTGGAGGACAAGACAGACATGTCAGAAGATTATGATAAGTTTGATGAAATTCCGCCCTTCAAAGTCAACACTGACCCAAGCATCACGTTAAGTAATGAAGATTCTCCATGTTTCCGGCGCAAAGTTAAGCAATCGAAGAAAAGGAGGAATAATACAACAGATGGGAATATTGGTGATGTGTAATCCAGGAATGATATTTATGAAATATGAGGTCTTTATCACAAACTATGTTGTGGAATATGAGATCTTTATCACAAACTATGTTGTTGAAATGACCATAACTTGGTCATTTGTCTCGAAACTTCTAGATGTTCATACATGATAGACCTTTTTTGTTAAGACTTTTTTTGCAAATTTTGTCAGAAATCAAGTTGATCATTTTTCATAGCAACAAGTACACATATAAGGTCCCATGCCAAATGATTTCCTTTTTTGCAGTGTTTATCACATTATTTCATTTTCCGGTAAAAACGATCAAAACGGTCGCGGTGACAATTCATCGAAAGATGTAATATTTTCTAGAACTATCAACGTTTCTGTGATATAACCACTAGTTGTGTACCTTAAAATGATTTTTCCAAAAACTTCAGACCAAACTATTAAACAGTTGTAGATCAAATTTGAATTACTTTCGAAAAATCGACATAAACTCAATTAACTAGGGAAATTAGGTAGAAATCAAAGAAAAACCTAATACTTGGGGATTATCCATCATATGTGGACTAGTTTCCATGAAAATTAAATGGGTGCCATTTTGCATCATATTTTTGGTACTTTGTTCACAAAAAAAAAGTCATTTTTTGCACTTAAAAAATGGAAAATGATATTTATGAAAATAATTTCAAGAATTCCTTTGGCATGTCTGTTTCTTATACCAATATGCACCTATTTGTGAAATAGAGATTTGTACGAAGTTTTAGAAACTAATTAGTTAAAAGAAAATAGATATAAAATACCTTTTATTTTGAATGTTACATTTTTAAAATGTCAATATTCTTTGTAATTTGTTGAAAACATGTTCTTGAATATAAATAATTTTTTTACAAATTATTAGAAACTAATTTTACTAGTTTTAGACAATTACATCAGTAGATATACAAAAACGGAAAACAGAAAATAGAAAAGGGAAATAAAATACAAAAAACACCTTCAGTACTGGTTGCTGGTTGCAACCGGTACTAAAGGTTTTCGTTTCGCGCCAGTTTTCTGGGCGGCGAATCGACAAACCTTTAGTACCGGTTGCAACCAGCAACCGGTACTGAAGGACCTTTAGTACCGGTCCGTGCCATAGACCGGTACTAAAGGTGTGTGCCTTAAATGCAATACTTGCCCAGATCGGGCAGTTCATCTCCGACACACAGACGTACCCCGAATCCTCGACGACGAAGACGACGCAGCGCCGCCGTGCCACCCTGACGCCGTGCGGCTCCTCGACGAATTGACGCGCCGCTCCTCGACGAATCGACGCGCCGCTCCCCGACGTCGCTCCCCGACGCCGCGCCGCCGTGCCACGCCGCCCATTGTCTCTGTCTTCTCCCTCGAGTCCGCCGCGGCGCCTCCATTGATTCCGGCCATCTCCGACCTCGCCGAGCGTCCCCGACCCCTCCGGCATATTCAGGTGAGCACACTGGTCCTCGTGGACCCCCTCCTTTCTCCTCCTCTTGGTGTAGTTGGTCGGGCCGCGGTGTTCCCCTCTTAGGCCATTGCCCGAGATCGTCGCCGGAGATGTTGCGCGTCCATTTCAGGGCGGCGCCGCTACGGTTTGGTCGCGGGCGACCATGAGCAACTCCTCACCGAAGCCGTGGTCGCCGGAGGAGCCGTGCGACACCGGCCGTGGTGTGGTGGCCGTGACGACGTGGTGACGTCATCGTTAGGTAGTTAGGCTATTTTTCGAGTTAGGAGAAAAAATTAGGTATTCTTTGAATTAGGGTTCAAATGCTACTGTTTAGATTCATTGAAATTAGTTCAAATCCTACTATTTTCTAATTCCTAGTTCAAATATCAATTAAGTTGCTAGGAATGTAAATGAGAAGATGTTTAAATGTGAATTTGTTTAGTTAATCATTTTAGAATTGCTAGGAATTGGTAGGAAATTAATAGAAATGCTACTGTTTTTTAAATTGCTATAGGAAATGCTACTGTTTTGGATGAATTGCTACTGCTTTAGTACTATTTAGTTGATTAATATCTGTGCAATGTGTTGATTAATATTTGTGAAATGTGCAAAGGGTAGTGTAATAGTTTTAGAATTCAAGTGTTAGCACTAATATACTTGTGAATTCAAAGAACAATTTTATTTGATGCAAAGAACTTATGCAATTTTATTTGATGCAAAGTACTTATGCAATTTTATTTGATGCAAAATACTTGCAATTTTTGCTACTGTTTTAGGAAGTTTCTAAATTTTGGCCGATGATTAGATGGTTGCACGTTGCATCTTCAGGGAGGTGTGAGTGAACCATGTTGTCTGAACATATATGAAATGTTCATTCCACGTTGTTCGCTGACACCATCCCTGAAGCAATTCTATATGAGGTCTTGCTGTCTGTTTTGCAATGTTAGGAAGTTTGTAAATTTGGATTAATAGTATGGATGCAAAGTAGTTGTGCAAAGTACTTGTGTAATTTAGGGTAATTTTATGGATGCTACTATGTAATTTTATTTGATGCAAAGATTATAATGCTACAATGTAATAAATAGCGTGGATGTAAGTGTTGAAATTTGTGAATGAAAGTGTTAGAATTTGTGAAATAGTATTGTGAAAATGCAACCACAATTTCCCGCGGCAACGCGCGGGGAATGCAACCACAATTTCCCCAATGCAAAGTACTTGATTTCGTCGATCCCTCGCCTCACCGTTATAACTTGACATCATGTAGGAATCTCGCCGTCTATCCCTCGCCTCACCGTCGTCCTGTCTGTGACCTTCCCGAGTCTCGTTGATCCCGCGCCTCACCGTCGTTCCCGAGCATCCCCTCGTGCCCTCCCCCGCGGTGAGCCTCTACCGTGCGCACATGTTATTTCTTTACAATAATGCCGCCGCCCGATTTGGCACTAAATTGTTCTATCTTTTTTTTTGTATTAGTTAAGCTATGGACGGCAGAGCAGGGGAAGAGCAATTGTTCGACATCATCAGAGATGGTGAAGATGATGGATCGCAATATCTTAACATGTCCGGTGGTGAAATGGAGGACGAGGAGATTTATAACTTAGAAGCTCCTCCATCCGCCTCGAACAATAATGCCGATGAGAATGTAGCGCAGAATACCGACGAGGTATACATAGCTTCTGGTGATAAATTCATGATTTGATATGTGTACATATACATGTTTTAACATAATATTTCTTCTTTTAGCCCTCCGGATCGGGATCGAGCAAGTCTGGTAAAAGAAAACGAGGCCCGGCCAAAAAGTTAAAAGAAGAAAGATTTGATATCGAAGAAATCTCTGAAATTGGCGAACCGATTGCTCCGAAAGAGCACGCACGTAAATTTGTGAGTCAGTGCGGAGTTATTGTTCGGGACAACATTCCGATCACCATCCGAGAATGGCACAAGCCGAAGGGTGGAGGAGAGAGTTTTGTGTCAGATATTTGCAAGAGGGAACTTCTGAAGTCCGTTTTCCACAATTTCGCCCTACCGACAGGCCTCGGAGATGCCGAGAAAAAGAAAGTCTTCCAGTGGACTCTAAAGAAAATGGCCGAACAATTCATGAACTACAAGAAAAGGTTATACCACCAATTCATCAAGATAAAGAAAACCCCTAATTTTGAAGACGTACAGTACAGGAGGATAAGAGATCAGTGGCAAGAATTCAAGGACTACAAGGAATCAGAAGAAGCTCTGGAAAAGTCGGCGAAAAATAAGTTGAATGCCAACAAAAAGCAATATTTCCAACGTTTTGGGCCAGGTGGCTATAAGACCGCCATTCCTAAGTGGCAAGAAAGGGACGCCAAGTTAATTGCTGCCGGGGTCACTCCAAGTACATCAAGCTATCCCGCAAGGGCGAGACATTGGGCGTACAGCGTCGGGCTGGAGCCCGACCCACAGACAGGGAATCTTGTGTTGAAGGAAAAGGTTAAACCAGGCCCCGAGGGAGAGCCCGAAAGAGAAAAAATTCGGAATAAAGTCAAAGAACTTGATGATGCAGTAGTTGCCGCTCGGGAGGGAAGGTTCGCGCCCAATAGAGAGAAGGACGAGCTGTCACTCGCCCTCGGGAATCCTGAACACACTGGGCGAGTACGAGGCGTGGGCGTCGTCCCTTGGAAGGTTGGGTTCCCCGAGCATAGGGACACTTACAGGAGCCGGGACAGGAAGAAGAAACAGGAGGCAGAGAAATATCAGCGGTTGGAAGACATGATAATAGACCTGCGACATGAAATGAGGCAGAAAAAGGCATCTGACCCGCAGGAGGACCAACTTGATATGGCATCTCAGCGGAAAAGCAGCGTGGCTTCCACACAAAATGTCCAGCCTGATGACGCAACATACCCCGTGGATCAGATTCAGGGGCGAACAAACTGTGAGCTGCACATCAAGATGAGGAACCTATCCATAAAGGTGGCGGTCGGCTTTGCTTTAGAGAATATACCCGGAGCAACCCTTCATGGCGGTCAGATTCCAGCTGGCTACGCGCGAGTCGGGGTGGACGAAATTATGAACGGATTCGAGGACCTAGAGCTTGACTTTCCTGGAGCTGAAGGGGAGACGACACTGGGAGAAGTGTTGCGCGGAGTCATTCTATGGAGAAAAGAACACATCGTGTTTCCAGGAGAATCGACGCGTAGGCCACCAACCCCTCCGAGTAGCAATCAACCTCCAAGTCCACCCCGCATTGAAAATATGGACACCGAGAGGGAACCCAGCGCGAGTCCATCTCCCCGGTGCGCGAGTCCAACCCAGCGGGAGTCCACCCCGGAGCGTGCAAAGAGTCCACTCCAGCGGGAGTCCACCCCGGAGCTTGCAAAGAGTCCGCCCACCGGCAATAGGACCTTCTCAATGAGGCAGAAGATGCTTGCCGGTGCGTCGAGTGGTGCTCCAAAGGACACCTACAAGTACGGGCCGTCGTTGAAGGATCTTCCGGTGTTAACTTACCACCGGACCGTTGAGGAGAATGCTCCCTTGGTCAAAGCTCACAATGCCGCACACTTTGCGAAGAAAGTGCCCGAGGCAAAACAGGTACTAAACCCTAAGGGTGTTAAACACTTTTTAGACATCGTCTGTGATCCTGACCGTAGAACTTTGCTTGATAACTATGAACGCTCTATCTCGAAGAGTTTTGACACGCAAGAGGAGAATAAAAAGAAAAGGGTCGCTGCACAGAAGAAGAAGAAGGCGAAACAGGTTCCCCAGCTCGGAGAACAGAAAGTACAGTCGGTCGCCCCGCTGAAGGTTCAGACAGACAAGAGTCCCAACGTTGGGACAAATGTTCCTGCTTCAGACTACATGGACGATGATGCATTTGACGCACTTTTCCCCAAGTCGACTGAGATAGCACGGAAGTTTGTCTACGGGAAAGATCTTCTCCCTCCTGATGAGATGGTGCGTCTAGCTTTTCAAATGCGGAGATTACGTGACATACCGAGAAGACCAATTCTTCGTCAACCACGAGATATGTATCGAATTTGATGAATTATGGCAGCTATACAACCGGCGTGCTCTCAACACAACTATCATGAGTTGCTATGTTCTGTAAGTGTTTTTTCTAAATGTCTAGCTGAGCATGTAATTATCCTCACTAATTGAGCCTGTAATTATCTTCACTATATTCTTTCGTATGCTATTATATATGCAGGTGGATGCTTATCGAGTGCAAAAGGAAAAGACTTTGGGAAGTTGGGTTCATTGACCCATCTATCGTTAACTGCAAAAACTTAGAGCGGAAGCCCGAGGACTGCGAGGAGGCATTGTTGAGGTCGCTATTGAGCCAAACACATGCGGCAGATATACTTCTTCCTTACAACTTCAAGTGAGTGTGACTGTCTTGAACACATTTCTATATTGCTAATTACTAGATGTTAAGTTTAATTGATGAGTTATATTCATGCCTCACTATATAAACGTGTGCAGCTACCATTGGATTCTACTGGACATTATCATTGACAAGGGATTAGTTGAAGTATTTGACTCATTACGCAAACCACAATCATACTACCAGGACTTGATTGACATGCTTCAGAGGTAATTTCAACCATTAACCCCATTTCATGATATCAAGTAATCATAACTCATTTATTCATTTGCTTTTGTGAGTAGGGTTTGGAAAATATTCATCAAGAGAGAGAGGGGTGAATGGAAACCAGAGCTGACTATTAAACATATTGATGTAAGTGTGCTACTATTAAACATAGTCTCTTTAATTCATCATCATTTTGAATTATTATTTAATTAAGTTATATTCTCGTAAAGACCTTGAAGCAGCCTCCGGGAAATGAATTATGTGGATTCTACGTCTGCGAGTTCATGAGGACCTTGAGCGTTGAGCAGGCGTCACGTAATGGATGTGAGTGTGACTGTCTTGTACTATATTTCAATCTTATTATGATTTGATATATATATATACACACACAACTAATATATTCATATTGATCTCGTTTAAAGCTTAACGACAAGTGGAACGCCATCCTACCACATCAGCGCGTAGAAGCAATTCAAGAGGAGATAGCGGGATTTATCCTTGAGGAGGTCATGCATCCAAAGGGAGAATACCATAATTCTAAATATAGCTATGCCATATGAAAGAGGAGGATGTATGACATTATTGCGATCTCTATACACCGGATTGTATATATGTATATATGTATGTAATAGCGTAGTATGAATATGTCCTATATCTAAATTATATTATATATCAACGTTTACCGTATGTAGTAGCGTAGAATACATATACGAAAGTATATTACGTATGCATCAACGTGTACCGTGTATATATATAATACCGTATGAATGTAAAACAGTATATGAAAAAGAAAACATAAAATAAAATTGCAGTGAAGAAAAGAAAACAGATAACAGAAAAAAAAGGAAACGAAAAATAAATTGCAAAACCCTTAAAACCTAAACCCTTTAGTACCGGCCGGTGTTACCGACCGGTACTAAAAGTTCTCCGCACGAGCCCGTGCCCCGCGCCCACGTGGAGGCCCTTTTGTACCGGACGATAAGAAACCGGTACTGATGCTAGGGGGGCATCAGTCCCGATTGCGCAGTACCGGTTGCGAAACCGGTACTGATGCCCCTCCCCGACCGGTACTAAAACGCCGTTTTCCACTAGTGATAGCAAGGAAAGCTTCGACAAATGAGTGCTCCTAAAGTTATTGTCGGCTCGTGGTTGGTTTAGGTAGTGTGAGGTTGTTGCTTTGGATGGTGCTTTCTTTAGTTGTTATTTCTGTTTGTGTGAGCTCTTCACTTTGGTGTTGGTGCTGTTGTATGGTTTTCGCCCGGTTTCTTCCGCTAATAAACCGGACACCTTTTTCTTAATTAATGAATAAGACAAGCTTTTGTCTTTGTTTCAAAAAAAAAAATCCGGTATGTGTACAGATGTACTGCTGATATGTTTGAAACTATGAACTTGCACAAAGGCGATATCCTCCCATATGCGAGGGCCACTGTGCTAGTTTAGTTAAAAGTGAATGTATTTTGACATGTTTTATGTATAGGTAAATTTATTTTTTTGTAAACTTAAAACGATTATTTTAGAATGGAGGGGGTATGTATTCTCGAATTTAAAGTTACTATATAGTTTCCTATAGATGCAAACTAGACCAGTGTAAGGGGGTTATTTGGCACCCATCATTTTTATTACCTAAACGTGTTTGGTTGTCATGGAATTTGTATGCCATTTCAATTAAAATTTCATAAAATGTCTATATTATGTTAAGTCAATTCCTGTATCTAATACTGTCATTTCTCAGAAATTAATTTCATTTTACCAAATAAAATAAAATAACGGGTGTCAAAGGAGCCCTAAGTGCAATTCGAGGTATTTTCATGTCAATGCATCAATTTCTACAGCACTGGCTTTAATCTGCTTCCTCCGTCTCCGGGATCGTGCGGTGGGCGATCCTTATCACATCCAGTCACCAACAACTGACGAAGACTAGTCGTTCGTACTGTAGTTAGTAGCAGCAGCCAAGCTACATAGTACATACAGTACAATAGAGAAGACCTTGTAAGTATAAAAAACCAACAACGGTCGCAGCTTCGTTTCCCCAGGTGAGCCAGCCAGCGAGTGCGCCACCACACCAACCCAGATCTCCGCCTCGCCGGCTGGCCACCACCCACATCCCCACCACCACCATGCGGACCGCGGGAGCGGGAGCGGGCGCGGCGGCTGCCGTCACGCGCGTGGCGCAGCGGGTGGTGGCCCCGTCGTCCCCCACGCCCGGCGGCGAGCTCCCGCTGTCCTGGCTCGACCGCTACCCCACGCAGCGCGCCCTCATCGAGTCCCTCCACGTCTTCAAGGGCCGCGCCGGCGACGAAGAAGCCGCGGAGTCCCCCGTCAAGGCCATCGAGCGCGCCCTGGCCGCCGCGCTCGTCAGCTACTACCCCATCGCCGGCCGGCTCGCGGTGTCCGACGGCGGCGAGCTCGTCGTGGACTGTACCGGCGAGGGCGTCTGGTTCGTGGAGGCCACCGCGTGCTGCACCCTGGAGGAGGTGGACTACCTCGAGTACCCGCTCATGGTGCCCAAGGACGAGCTGCTGCCGCACCCCACCTACCCCGCCTCCGACCCCCTCGCCGAGGACTCCCTCATCCTTCTCGTCCAGGTAATAATTTAGCAAAGTTCCGATCTTTTCCCCCCCTTGTACTTGTCGTAGTGAGTTCGTCCGTCCATGTATATATGCGTTCTGGGAGCGAGCCGCGATTGATCCAAATCAACGGCTTTTGCTAGCAATGTCGTCGTTTAATCGATTCCGCAAATGCAAATGCAGGTGACGCGATTCGAGTGCGGCGGCTTCGTGGTGGGGTTCCGGTTCAGCCACGCGGTGGCGGACGGCCCCGGCGCGGCGCAGTTCATGTCGGCGGTCGGCGAGATCGCGCGCGGTCGCGCGGCGCCGTCTCTTGCGCCGTCGTGGGGCCGCGAGGCGATCCCGAGCCCTCCCGCCGCGTCGGTGGGCCCGCTCCCGATCCCGACGGAGCTCCGGCTGCAGTACCTGGCCATGGACATCTCCACGGACTACATCGACCACTTCAAGGCCCGGTTCCTGGAGCAGGCGGGCCACCGGTGCAGCGCGTTCGAGGTGCTGATCGCCAAGGCGTGGCAGGCCCGCACCCGCGCCTTCGCCTTCGCCAGGGGCTCCCCCGTGCACGTGTGCTTCGCCATGAACGCGCGCCCGGCCGTCCAGCACGCCCGCCCGGCGGCGGCGCTCCCGGACGGGTTCTACGGCAACTGCTACTACATCATGCGCGTGTCGGCGCCCGCGGAGGCCGTGTCGGACGCGCCGCTGAGCGACGTGATCCGGCTCATCCGGGAGGGCAAGAAGCGGCTGCCCGCCGAGTTCGCGCGGTGGAGCCGGGGCGAGATGGAGGCGGACCCGTACCGGATCACGTCGGACCACCGGACGCTGCTGGTGTCGGACTGGTCGCGGCTCGGGTTCGCGGAGGTGGACTACGGGTGGGGCGCGCCGGTGCACGTGGTGCCGCTGACGAACCTCGACTACATCGCGACGTGCATCCTGGTGCGCCCCTCCGCGCACAAGCCCGGCGCGCGCCTCATCACGCAGTGCGTCGCCGCCGACGGCGTCGACGCCTTCCACAGGGACATGATCCGCCTCGACTGATGATCGTCGATCAAGGCCGCCGTTCCTTGCCAACCGTCATGTCGCCGCAGCAGAGGACCATATGCTGCTACACCACGATATACATACATAATACGTGCCCCTGTGATGCAGTCAGAGCATCCATGTAATGTTTGATTGATTCGTTGTTATTCCATTGAATTCGTTTTGCCAGTCAGGAGCACATGATGTCGCAAGCTGCTGCCCGCGAAGAAGAAGTCGTCGTTGATGTGAATCGCTGCTTTAGTAAACCTGTAACGATCGAGTTTGTTGGGGAGCCGCTGTCTCCTCTTGCCTAAAGCAAGGCAGGAATCAGCAAGCAAGTAGTGACTTCACATACGCTTCGTTCAGTCAATCGCAATCGTGGGTTGTTGAGAGCTCTGGTGGAGGTTTAAAGTTAGGTGCTTTGCTTCTTCTGTACTTTGTTCTGTTGATCCCTCTCGGTGACGACGATGATGATGATTAGCAGGCGTGTGCTGGTTAGTTTTTTGGGCGATTCCGTTCGGTGGTCGGATAAAGAAGCCGTTGCTCGTGTTCCAGAAGCGGCATGCTGGCCTCTTCTTCTCCAATAAAGAAACCTCCTTGTCTGTCAGAGGTTGCCGAGCAAGCTTCTGCCAGCTTAAACTTCTCCTTTCTGAACGTGATTGGTTCGGGCTGTTCAATTCTTGGAAATTTAGGTGAAGAAATTGACGGATGCCCAACTGCCCTCGGACTCGAAGGCTCGGGCATCCCATCCCTGTCTCCCGTGCGGTGGTGCCTTGCCGTGTAGCAGGCAGCGTGAGCTCATGGTCATGGCTGTGTTGAACAGAGCTGGTATGGACGCGTGCTATCGCTTTGGCATTTTTCTCTGCCGTGCTTGTCGGAGCGCAATGTTCGGCGACACGCGGGCGGCTGGGAGGATTCGGTTGACTCTCCGGCAGATTGGCCGTGATCGGGAGTCGGCTGAATTATCATCGCTGCCATTGCAGCTTGAACTGTAGGAGGAGCAGCCACTGCAAAGCGTCGGTTGTAAACCACGTCATAATCACGCGATGCTTGATGATTCATCACAGGCTTGCGTCATTTGCAATGTTTCATCAATGCCCACCTACGGGCTAGGGGCCGTGGTTTACAAAGAACTCAGGGGCATCACAGATCTGAGTTCTGACACAAGACAAACATTAAAAAAAAAGTCCATTTTAAACCTTAAACTCATAGAAATCCGGCGATTTGAACCCTGGAGTTGAAATCCCTGTCGTTTCTACCCTGAATTTACCAATCCCTGTCGTCGGACCTCGGGGCGTCGGTGGGAGAGAGGAAACAAGCGCCCCTTTAGAAGAAAAAAAGGACAATATATAATTTTGTAAACATCATTCGTTGATATTGACCGAAATAAAAGTTGGATTTTTTTTAAGTGCTTTATATTATTTAAAAAGTTTAGACATGCGTAAAAATGCACACAACCGCAATCGAACAGTATGAAATGAAATAAAATGTAGTACTAGACGAATTGTAATCATGAATAAGTAAAGCGCCAATGCCTATGGTGGACGCCAATCATATGGAGGACCAACCCGGTGATTAAGCGACCATCCTTGTTGATAAAAATATCCCTTCTCACCACATCTTTCAATTGTGCACATGCTGGTCTCGATACCCACCCGTTGTAATATGATAACGAACGGACAATACTTATGCATCGATAGAGTATCTGTAAACGAGAAACATATTTGTTACTAAAAATCTTGACATTTCTACACAGTCAAAGCAACTATATAACGGTATCGCTCCCACCTAGTTCTTAACTTTTTATCTATCACACGTAACCAGTTGCCAAATAGATTTGCAAATGAGAAAAATATTTATTACTGAAAACCTTGTCATTTCTACACAGCCAAAGCAACCATATAACGGCTATCGCTCACAACCAGTTGCAACATATATGCAATGGACTTGGCTGGATACAAACTACAGACTATCTAAATAGGTAACCAAATAGAACTTGCAAAGCTACATTGGAAGAATAAGTGTTTTATTGTCTCTTGTTATGGATAAAACACGCTTTATACTTTCATGCCAGTTTTGCTTAACAAGGTTATCTTTTGCTAAAATGATGTTCCTAGGAAGATATCAATTAACAACTTTAGTTTAAGTGGAATCTTCATTCGTCAATTTTTATTATTATTATTGATTGGGATATTGAAATGGACTACGTTCTATACTTGGAATCTACCGATAATTTTTCGTTCCCACATAGACACCAACGAAACTCATCAGGACGTTATGTAAGTTAAACCGATGTCAACCGAGCCAACAAGGCATTACAAGACGTGACTCTCGACCCAATTAAATCTGGTCTGAACGTTACATTGAGAAATTTGGAAATAAAGTCATGTATTTACAAATTCATGAAATTATCAATGTCACACATAATGTTTTGTTGATACACAAATTATTCTAAGTTTTTTTGTTAGATTGTATTACTTTATTTCCTAATTTACTCACAAAATCAATTATAGTATATGTGTATCAACCAAGTTGGAATAACAAACTTATTCTCTTCTATCGACAAGCGTATTTTTTATGCTCAAGCACTGACATGTGTACTGACACGCATATTTTCAACAAGCATGATGAAAATAAATCTATATGTTTTATCTGATATAACCAGATATCCAGTAGGATACGGAAAAATTAGGGCCGCTCCACCGGCTACTGCGTAGAAGCAAGGATACTTCTCCTTGTAATGATCAATGGTTTTTGTAACTGAAATCAGAGGGAAGTCCACTGGATCAAAATTTATGTTGAATTCTTATATTTCTGTCGTGATGTCTGAACGTAACAGAAACCAGGGTAATGGTGAATGCTTAGCCAGAAAACCGGAGCTGATTCTCTGACTTGGCCAAGACTGACTTTGGCTCATTGACAGGTGGGTCCTGCATCTCGTGGAGCCCACCAACCAGTGACTCAAAGTTAGGGACAAAGTTAGAGAATCCACGCCGTCAGAAAACGCACACCAAGACCAACCATCAGTTCACTGTGAAGACCAAAAAATTCAGTTAGGACCAAGGCGGCAACATCTTTTTGCCACTTCCATCAGAACCTCGAGGTCCATATGATTTCACCCAATTACATTTTGTATCGTTGCATATAAAAGGAGAAAAATATCCCACACAACATAGGGAAAAATGTCACATTTCCCTTTAACAAACATACATAATTTTATTATTATGAACTATCAAGCTAAAATCGAGCGAGCTAATGATGGATCAAGATTAACTTGTTTTCCAATCAAACTATATAAGACACTCATGCTCGGCTGTCGTTCGACTCGATTGAAAATTGGTGGGAGTCATAAATCAACATCCATGGTACATGGAAGAAATACTTGGCCTTGCTCATCATGCTCACCTCCTCGAGATTTGGAATGAGCGAAATGCGAGGGCTTCTCAGAATATTTCCACCATTTAGCCCTAGCAAAACTTAAAACTGAGGCTACGTTGTGGAATACAGGGGCGGAGCATTTAAGGGCAATCATGCCGCAAGAGTAGGTGGTTATTTTCCGAGCTTTTTGCTCAGTAGTACTTCATCTAAACTTTTTAAAATGAGACTTTTGTCTTTGTTTAAATAAAAGATCCTCATCTTGATCTAGTCCTGTCTGCGTTGGATGGAAATTAGTGCAGAGGCCATGGATAAAAAAAATTGGGCTATTTCTAGTAAAACTTTTGTAGACCCACCACCGGTGTCTTGCATTTTTCTTGAATCTATGTGCGTTGTGAACAAAACAGAAATTAGGATGATGAATGCCCAGGCAGAAAACTTGCAAGAGGCACGCCAAAGCAGCAAACACTGTGTGCAGTGAACTGGTGGTGGTGGGCAAGAAATTCAGTATAGTGGCAAAATAAACATCTGTTCACTCATAGAAAAACATCCGGGGCCTGCATATGATTCCATTTCTACTACATTTTGTACCTCCGCATGCTCTTATCCAGTATCCTATCATACTCTTCAAGATTAACCTCCTCGTCCTCACCAAGGTAGTAGCAGTAAGAATCGCGGGACTTGTTGGAGACAGAATCATCGTCTGCTACATCTCCAATCTCCCAGTTCCCGATAGCCATAGTCCAAATCGAGCTATCACTAACAGTGCTTACAGTTTCCCAGTCGTCACGGTACTTCTGGGAATCAGGAAGTAGTGTCTTTTTCTTGATCCTAGCACACTTAGCTCGCATGGCATCATCCAAGATTATATTTCTGCAATTTCTTATGTCGAGAGATTCCAGGTGGGGGCAGTTGTCAATGATGGATGCGAGCCCTGTATTAGAGCTTATCGCCAAAAAGCTGCATGGTTCGTAGTTCCGGCATACTTGCAATCGCCAGGGCTCCCCGGTCATCGTCAGGATCAGCAGTATGGAACTCAGGATCATCAATATTTAAGCGGGCGTACCGGTGGTTTATATGTGTGATGTGCTTCATCCGTGGGCATGCTCTGGCAACATGCTCAAACACACTAGTGTCTACTATACTGTGCCACAGCACGAGCTCCTCAAGCAGAGGAAATTTGGTTATGGCAGCAGCAAATCCCTCATCGGTGATTGCATAGCAGAATTTGACGCTAAGACTTCTCAGCAAGGGTGCCCTGCAAACATAGGATTGAAAATTACTAACCAATGATGATTGGCCAACTGAAACAATTCCTTACACTAATACTCCCTCCGTTTTTTAATATAAGATGTTTTAGGTGTTCTGCATATTGTCTAGATGTGTGTTAAAATGAGTGACATACACACTAAAACGTGTCTAGATACATTTATATACATGAGTGTGAACAAATATTAAAACATCTCATATTTAAAAATGGAGGGAGTAGTTTATATTGATTGTGGTTTCTAATTCTTTTTTATAGCAGCATAAAAAGTACGAGTATGTTGGAACCAATCGATCTAAACTGTTGATATAATCCTGCTTCAGCCGATTCGATAATACTCCCATCTAAGTAAAATCATTTCAGTATCGTCCACCCTCATACTCACTTTTACTCACT
Source organism: Poa annua (assembly GCA_026929855.1). Taxonomy (NCBI): domain Eukaryota; kingdom Viridiplantae; phylum Streptophyta; class Magnoliopsida; order Poales; family Poaceae; genus Poa; species Poa annua. The sequence goes on from CM049437.1 coordinate 94,423,660, forward strand.
ATACTCCTTCTGTTGGTTGCATCACCAAGATATCGTAAGACTTACGGATGATATAATATATTCTCTAAATACATAAGTGCACTGCATAACCAATATATCTAAAATCGCAAACATGGTACTACATACTGTTTTTCCTATTGATGTTGTGCAAAGTACCACTAGTAGTTGAACATGTCGAGTGATTCGAGCGGCAGGGATTCCCGCCGGCGCCGTCGACTCCGAGACGGCATCGCGAAGTGGATCCGCTAGACACCACTGTAAGATCGGATCGCAGGGCTTAGAAGAGAGACCGAGTTTGTTGTAAGCCGTGGGTACTCGTTTTATAGGGATCTCTAGGTCGGTGAACTTTTGACCCGAAAAGTTGTGTTTCAAAATGGACCACAGGGTTCTCATTCGCAAAAATATTTGAAAAACAGAACATGGAAAAGAACATATATACTTCCTCTATAACTTTTTATAAGACGTTTGGACAAGGTAAATTAGCTTAACATAACATGTAGTATAAGGTTATTTGTTCGTTAGTTAAGCTGGCATTTACCAACATATATCTCAATCAAATGTCTAATCCCTTGGATCGGCACAACCAATCCTGGTCTCCCAGTAACTCTACATATAATAACCTAGAAAAAACTAACATAGATCAATGAATTATCAGTTTTAAAAGGTTGAAAATCTTAGAAAAAGTGTAATTAGGTTCAGTAGTGTGCAACTTAGACGATTATTTCAAAAAGTTCAGACATCAGAGAATAAGTCAATGATAAATACGAACTTTAGCCAGGAAGTCATTGCAATGCAAACAGATGTTAGCAATTTCAGTATTCAGCTTCGTGCAGCTGCCGAGTTAGCGTTTAATATGCAGCTGCATACATCCCAGTCCCCGGGAAACCAGATAACTTGTGTGTAGGAACGAGGTTCTGATATGTAGTACTCCTACAAACATGCAACCAGCAACAAGCAAATTCTCTTATCTCTACATGCAGATAACCTTATACAGTATTTATATGAACTGAAGGATGGGGCAACCCCTAGAACGGATGCTTGCAGATTGCATGAAACTACCAGTACCACGGATTCCATGCCATCCCCTCCTGGTTCCCAGCACCATGGATTCCACTACAATCACGCGCAGCAAAGTTGGGTTGCCAACTGAGGCTGCGGTCCGGTACACCGTAGTAGGATTGGTGAGCAGGCTGCATAAAGTGCCCGTAAGGCAGAGGCTCCTGCACAGGTAGCATGGCAGTATGATGGTGCTGGGTGTATGCCGGGGGGAAGGGACCTTGGAATTCTCGTGCCATGTCATACTGAAGCATGGAATGGTAATGCAGCTGCTCCTGGTAAGGGAACTGTGGTTGTGGAATCTGGGCCTGCTGGGGATAGCTTTGGGAGTTTGGATCCCACTCTGGTATGTTTCCATACTTGCGAACCATCCTTAATAACTCGTCAGCATCGTCGTTGCAGGGCTGGGCTGCGACAGGTCTGTTGTCACCACCATACTTGCGAACAATTTCCCTCACTCGATCTTCCGAGATAGAAGTGTGCTGATGGCTCCTGTTGCTCTGTGATGTAACATTGGCAGCTGAGTTGGAGACGCTAACAAAATTGTATTGAGGCAGATCATCATCATCCTTAACAACACCAGGACTAAGGCCCGGAAGAACGTCAGAGGTTACAGCATCCTGGTGGGAGCGGGAAGCATTGGAAGAACGAGATGGTGGCTGGGACATCCTGGGCAGAACTGAACTAGAAATCGTGGTGGTTACAACATCCTGGTGGGAGCGGCAGGCATTGGAAGAGAGAGATGGTGGCTGGGAAATCCTGGGCGGAACTGAACTAGAAATCGTGGACAGAGTCTTGGGGACGTCTTCCCTGTTGGCCACCATAGGTGCAACATGGGGTCTCCGCCATACGACGAGTCCGATGATAGATGTTTCAGTCACGGTTAAACTGCCTGAGTGCTCCTTTGGCAGGTGGTCAGCAAGTATCTGAGCGGCTTTCCCTTGAGGACAGAGGTACAGCTCCACCCCTTCAGCGGGTTTCACTAGTCCTACTCTCCAGTTAGGATCAAATATAAGACAGTGGCTCCTCCCTCGCGTCGCTCTGCCCAGGGCGACCCGAGGGCGACCCGCGCCGCGCCGCCAGGGACTCCACCCACGCCGCCTCCCCCTTGCCGCCGCTGCCGCCGGCCTGGCCGCGGTGGCGGCGGCCCCCTCGCTGCCAAAAATGGTGGTGGGGGGAGGCCCTTTTTTCGACGACCTTCCAAGCTGATTTCGAGGGCATGCCAGGACGGCGGTCCTGGACTCCGGTGGTGGTGGCCGGCAGGCCGAGGCGCGGTGTGGACCGGGCGACCTGCGGCTGGGTTGCGGTGGAGGAGCAGGGTGCTCGTCGCTGCGGAGGTGCGGGCCCAGATCCGGGCCCGATCTGGGCCTCGAGGGCCGGGTTGCTCTCGGTGGCGGTTTCTCTGGTGGCGGCGCGCTGAGGACAGGACGGCGTCGCCGCGATGGTGTGATGGTGCTCTGTGCGGCTGGTGTGGTGGGCGGTGGCTCTGCCTGTTTCTGTGGCCATGCTCTCGGCTTCGACGGCCGGCCGGCTCCGGGTGGTTTGGCGCGTTGCAGGGTGCGAGTGGTGGAGCTTCAGGAGAAATCCTTGCGACGATTTGGTTCGTCGCCGGCGACGGCGACGTCTTCGGGCGCCGTTCACCTCCTTGGAGGCGTTGCTGTGAAGGTCCGTTTCAACCTCGCGACTAGGTCCTCCGGGTGAAAGCCCTAGCTCTGGCTCTGCTCGAGCGGGCGATGGTGGCGTTTTCGTCGCTCCCCCCTTGGGGGCATCGCCTTTGGAGGCCCTGACCTTCGTCGGCTGTTGAGGTTTGTGCCATGTTGCGGGGCTGTGCTACCGGCGAGCGTGGAGGAAGCCGGGGCAGCGGCTCCGGGATGGTTGATGTGCGCCGAGGCGGCGGCCTCGGATTGTGGTGCGGCCGCATCTCTATGGTGCAGGGATGCGGCCTTGCACGGCTTGGATGGCAACTTTGGGCGACATGGGTTGCAAGGTTGTCGGTCCGGTCGACGCGCCCCGGTTTGGGCGGTTGGACGTTATGTCGGGGCGGCGGCCCCGGATGTGGTGCGGCGGTCGTGGTCTGCGGGTGATTGCTTTGTGTAGCTTGGGCTGCGGAACAGTCAGGCCGTGCGACGTTGCAGCTCGAGGGAGAGCGGTGCTACGTCGGGGCGGCGGCCCCGGAAGGTGGTGTTCGGTGGGCTTCGCAGGGCGCAGCAGAGGGAGGTATGTCGGAGCGGCGGCTTCGAGAGTTGGACGTGTCTTCTTCACCTTGCGGAAGCGTCTCCAATCTGCTCCTCCCATAGCAGTGTTGGCTTCTTCTCTTCGGTAATGGTGATTAGCTCGTCGGTGTTGCGAGTGTCGACTTCGTGTGTCGCGTGGGCGATGAGGTCGGCTAGTGGGCGTCATGTTTGTGAGTGGTGGTGTTGGGTGGGCTTGGCCCTTGTTGTATCGGTTTTAGCCCGGTTTTCCATTAATTAACCGGGCGACTCTTCTTCTTAATAAATTGATGGGGCAAAGCTTTTGCCCCCGTTTCAAACTAGTCCTACTCTCCCATGTGCATTATAAGAGTCAATGATCTACAGGACAGTAATAGGTGGTTACAAAATCAGGTGCTCAATGACAGTGCTACTCTTCGACTTGATGGGAAAAAATAATATTTGAGAACTATATTTTCAGGATAGCAGGGAGGAACCTGTAAAAGATGATTCCAACCACTCTTAAGGGAGCCCTCCTTCCGACATATCCGAGTCACCTGTAAAACAAGTGACAGATATTTCATGGAAAAAAACAATATTTTCGGAAGAAAAACTGAAGAAAACCAGAAAGCTGTGAAATAGGTAAAAGATTATTCGAAATATTCGATACTTGAATTTGATACAATGTGAACATATCAATCTACCGATGGTCTAAATAGTATTCAACTTCGCAGAAAATAAGGATGTCAATACCAGCATACAGATTCCAGTTCCTGTGGGAAAACAAAATTCATACACCACTGTTTTGTGACCTTGCCATACTGTCACTGTCAACCAAACTTCATGAGCTAGTCTCTCCTCATCCCTTACATGCCATGCCATGCCGCCTAGCCATCCTCTCCGCGGCACTTCCCCGTTATAATCTTGAGGGGTAAATATTGCTGAGAATAATCAGCACAACTGGGTGGGGATGAGAGACTATACATATGGGAGGCGACTTGCGGACAACCACAGGAGAGGGGAGTAGTAGAATAGATAATTAGTATCGCATCATTATAAAAATAGAAAGCGAGAATCAGGCGCTGGCCTGGTGGCTGATGCTCCTAGTGAGGAACCAACCCGGGTTCGAGTCCCAGCTGCGACTAGTGGCTGCGCTGAGGCATACTCGAATAAACCGGACATCTCACCTACCTAACAACGTATAACCGAGGGAGGGATCATTCCCCCATTGGCAACGTTTTTTATAAAAATAGAAAGCATAGCGTTATAAAACTGGCTATGATAAAGTAACTTGGAAGAACAAAATAACCCTATCTCTCAGAAACAGAGGTAGTACGTGGGGGTAGTTATAACCTCTCACAAACTCTTATCTCTAAGAAATTGACAGTCCAGCTATAACTAATTTATATACCACAATAATTACCAAAGTTGGTCATTGGCCGCTGTCCACGAGACCATGACCCTAAAAATATGGGGAGAGTTCCGTAAAGTGGTGCTAGAATAGGAAGTGGCAGTGGAATTTCAGGTATTCGGTAACTTACCAGTAGTACACAGGCTTACAGCATTTTAAATCTGTATGAATTATTCTTTTTCAGTTTAGTCTTTATAGGTACGTCCAGTTGTTCACTGAAAGTAGATCACACTATTACAATGACTTGTTCTGTTGCATGTGGCAAAATAACACAAATGTATAAATTTGACCAGATTTCGGAGCAATCAGAGAGCCAGTGAAGACATGAGATCACCAGATGCAATAGATTTCAAATTCTAATATTGTGCCGAGTACAGATGCAGTTCCAAGATTAACTACCACATCGCAGAGATGCAAGATTACACTGCATGCTCCACTTCAACAGTAATGCTAAACATGGACATAAATATTCTTATCAGGGTTTTCCTTTTTTTTTTTCCTGTCGAATGTTTATCCTCCAGATAGCTTATTCAGTATCATATTGTTTGTAAGAGCATCCTAACAGTATATCAAAAGAAGCTGCTCAAGTTCAGTATGTCAAAACTCAAAACAATATACTCCCTCTGATCCGATTTAATTGTCGCTGGTCTGACCAGTTGAAATGTTACGACAGATTAAACGAATCAGAGGGAGTATTTGTTTTGCTACAAAAGACAATCTATTTGAATCTTGTTGTCCGAATACCGGTGACTTCCAAAAAAAGTAAATGGCTCAATGTAACAGTGACGATTAAAAATACCGGTCAGTTAATTGTTCTAACAACTAGATGATGACTAGGACTAGCAGAGGGAACATTTTCTAACGACCTACTTTCATGGCCTGCTCTATTGATCTGCGCAGACATTTTTTCATATGAAATGCATATGTGCAGCTTGGAGCATGGTTTACATATCCAAGTTGCAAGAAACTAACTCCAGTTGTGTTGACTATAAAGTCCACAGTTTTATAACATGATTATTTTTTACATTAGCAAAAACCTGAGAGCAGTACAGCTGCAACGTGCGCTGAGAAAAAAAATAACTACGTAGATCATAACAGAAAAACAATCACCAATATTATATAATATAAAACAAGCGAGAGGGGGTGATCCAACAAATCCTGGCCGTCTAAGTAACACATCGAACAATGCACATCGCTTCCGGGTTTGGTGGTAAAACACGATCCATCGTGAGAGACGACCCCCGACTCCGACGGACGTTCCCAGCACCGCCGACTGTCCCCAGCGCGGCACGGCCACTGCAACTCACCAGCTCCCCGCCCCCTCAGCACTCATGACCCCGCCCACGCATCCCTCACCCCAACACCGGTGCCTTTCCTACCCTGTCGACGGCTGTCAGGACAGTCGCGATATGGCAGCCGCCGCCACCGCTGCACAATCCTGAATGATGCCAACCTCGTACAATACTGCCCTCTCCTCATCACCCTGTTGCCGGCACCTTCCCTAGTCCCATCGCAGAGGGGTGGGACAGCGTCGCTGCCAGCTCCGCATGTCCTCAACGACGCCTCTGTCGTGCCGCCGCATCCTGGACTGACGCCGCTGAGGAAGCAGCAAGAAGGGGCAGACGATTCACTCCACCAGACATCGCATGGACATGCCCCGCTGGTGAAGCCGCAACACAGGTATGAACCGTAACCGACTACTATGTGCATCTTATCACTTCTTCGCTACTTAATTGGTCCAGTATACTGTATTAAGGTGAACTTACTGATACAGATCTTCTACCAGTTGGTTCAGTGTATTGTATTCAAATCACTTGACTGTATTTTATCAAGATTCAGTTGGTCCAGTGTAGATACAGATCTTCTACTTATTGCCTCTTAGCTGCTAATTTGTTCTATTGAACTAATAGGATTAGTCGGTGCAAAAAAAACATCATTAAGTTTGATTATCATGTAAAACAACAGAAAGAAGACTATTGTCTCCATTTTTTTTGAAAGCTAAACAATACCCAAATAGCGTACTGGAAACTTTTGTATTGAAAAAAATATGGAGAGAAAAAACAAAGCAAAGAAAGAAATAAAAAGACTTATCTAAATCTTACTACCCAGTCATGTAGATCAAGGTATTCTTTTCTCCCTCTATGAAACACCATCTGCATCAGCTCTTTAAAAATTCTCTCATATTTGCAGAGGTTTGGTTGAAATGCTTTAATATAAAGTCATTTCTGCGCACCATATACTACAGACACAAGGCACATATGCAATAATTTCCATATAAAAATGCACAGACAACAAATCCTTAATTTTAGTGTGAATAGAATACGTGACTATGTAATCTAGAATGAGACCGACATTGTAACAAAATCTGTTTTGTTGAGATTTTGTTCTTGTTGTTATCCCTGTACAGGCCAAACAATCTCTCAATACTGATTACAGTGTACGCAAAGAGCTATAGAAAACTGTGTACAAGGTATATTGTTCTAATTGTACAAGGTACACTTCTTATTCGCATGGTAAATTAATCATGTAATGTGTTGCTACTTTCAGTGTTTTCCACGCTGATCTAAGAAAGAGGATGACAGGAAAAAAAATGGTGAGTAATCTTCTGTCACCCTAATTTCCCCTGTCTCAAGTTTTAATGGAATAACCCAATACTGGAGACAATATGGATCTTGACGCAGATAGTCCACTGTTGGTAAGGAAGTTCAGTTGTTAATACTTAATAGGGTCTGAGACTCTGAGTGTAACCCTATGGAACCAGGAGCACTTGTTCCTTGTACTGATTTCGGTGATTTAAAAGAAGTCACAATTGACTCTCAGACAGAAACAGATGATTCTTTGGCCGTGGAAAACAACTTTTTTAATCGGAAGAGCCAAATACTGAAGACGATATAAAGTTCAAAAAAAAAACTGAAGACGAATGAAGCTTGAGTGCTTGACAGAAATGAGGTGTCATCTCTAGAGTATGCATCACCTATAGGGTATGTCTGCATTAAGTATATTGAATGCATAAAGTTAACTGGCTCCTTATCTTTATTTTTTGAAAATTATAAGAAGGTAGAGGCGAGCTCTACATTATTGGCACTGGTGGAGCTTCACTAGATTTTCTGGGCGGGCCAGGCTGCAAAACAGCTAGATTTTCCTTTAGAGTTAGAGTGTTAATGGGCAGGCTCAACCAAAAATACGAAGGAGCAACCAAATCCTGGGCGGGCCAAGGCCCAGGTTGGCCCTAACTAAGCTCCGCCACTGATTATTGGTACACTCCTTATCTTTATTGATGGTGTCTCCTTATGTTTTCCGGAAGAATATGGTAGTGCACAATTTTTAAATGTCCAGTCACTTTCTTCTGATTTTACCAGAACATTAGCGTACTCTATGTTCCTTTTTTTTGTTTCTGCTGGAGAAATAGTAGAGTATGCCACATATAACATAAGTTTTTTAACAAAAACTCGAAGGTCTCTCCTTGTTGCGGGGGCACTCGAAGATCTCTTAATGACAAGAACTTCAACTTGTGTTGTGAGTAAGTATTATTTATGTAATTTACATAATTTTACGGTGGTCGTCGAGTATGCAATTTATACTAATTTTATGTCCACACACTTGTTATTACGTGCATGTGCACGTGCTTGATTACCTACCAGTATGCGATGTTTTTATGGTGAATACAAGATAAAGGCACACAACCCGATCCCGCCACTGTACCTAGACACACTAATGTGGGTCTGCTAACAAAATATTGGAGGCAAAGGCAACACCAACACAACTTAGGCCAGGCATGCTATGTCCCATATAACACATGGGGGTGGCAAACATGTATGGGACAGTGTCATTCCTAAGGACTGAACCCAGTTGGGTGGGAATAAACAATCTCGCCCCCACCACTAGGCCGCAGGGCACAGGCCCATCCGTTCTCCATCTGCCATATTAACCAGGAGCGTATTAACTAACGGTGGCATCTAAGCATCCATTTTATGGCATCCCAGTGCCCAGACTATGAATAAGTACACTGTAAATTCAATGATACAGACAATTCAGTTTATGCAGCAATGATATAACCAAAATGAAACACATTCAAGAGCACATGTTTCCACACGGTTCTACAATCAATCATTATTCTATCAAAGTGGCAGAGACAACTGTTTGCATTTTGCAATGCAACAAGTGCAAGAGTGTGTACGTGGCAGTAACAGAAAGAGTATTGAATTACAAATTTTATTAAACGGCATAGTCATCCAACCGAAAAAAGCATATATGAAATCAGACACAGAAAAAATAGTTACCATTATAGCACGGCTCCTGGATTTAGGAAGCTGTTCAAGAAATTCTTTAAAAACACTGAGCTTCACTCTTCCCTTGATCTCAAGAAAGCGGCGCCACTCATTTGTAGATGGTTTTTCACCACTGCAAAAGAAAACCAATAATGATAAATAAGGATGCCTCCAAATTATTGAGATGCAAGCTAGGACATGTGATGCTACAGAAATGAAATGTTGTGTTGTTCGTTGAAAATAAAGAAATGACAAAAGAAAGCACTTCTTGTCATGATTTTCTAGTTAAAAGTCGCTGTATAGTCGCGGAGTCGTTTTCTCAAAATCAGGGCAACTTGTAACTATTTAGGCGGCTTGGACGACTATACAGCAAGTCGCAGGGCTGGCAACTTGACTTGGCTCAGCAACTCAAAGACAGTGCTTCTAGTACTTAAAGCATTTATTAATTGTGTACGATTACTGTAAGCAAGGGGATGAAACAAACCTTTTAAAGATAGCAACAATATTTGTGATTGATGTCAGACTAAGCTGAATTGTTCCCTCCCATATACTGCCATGCGTTAACTCGGCATCAGGAGTTATTTTACACTGCATAGTAGATTCAGGAATAGAGCCATTTACAGTATCTGGTTTTATAGCATCCACCTTTTCAGGGGGGTATCTGACTATCACATCTCCCTTAGGTTCTACAACTGGATCCAAAATTGACACTGATTTGTTTATGGACAATTCTAACTTGGACCGATCTTGAGAATGTGGTTCTGAATGAAGGATCTGCATCAATTCATCCAGTGACATGATCTGTGGAAGATTATTTATGACCTGCAAGTCATCAATCATTGGTTTTGGTTCTTGCATAAGATCATTTTTCTCATTTGCTGGATATTTAAAATTGCTCGGTGTATCACTGTCGCATGTCTCAGCAACTCCATCTTGCACACTGTTGTCCGATTCCTTAACCTCCTTGTGTACACTTGTTTTATCTGCAGATTTGGTTTGAACTGCAATAGGTTTTGACGGAACATAAGAAAGTGAACCACCCCCAAGCCCAACTTCTATAACATCTGTTTCATCCACCTCAACTTGAAATTCTCCTTTGTGTGTTTTCCTCACCAAGCGTCCAACATCCACTTTTCTGTCAGGAAGAACAACCATATTTGCAAGCTCTTCAGCTTTAGCCATCCGCCACTCTGAAAGCTCCTTTGAAGCAAGTTCTTCAATAGTCATCGCGCATAGGCGTTTCGGTGTTATGTCTCCAGACAAGACTCGTTCCCTCAGCACAGGATTATGTTTATCTTTCAGATTAAACAGAAGTGATCTACCTTTCTCCTTGTATTTCTTATTAACTCCTCCAAATAATTTGAACAGCTCCTCTTCAATTACAAATGCTAAGCTTTGGACCTTATGAATCCTGACCTGATTTTCTCCAGTTACCTCATCAGTGCTAATTGCTCTTTCAGACTCTGTCCTGATCGGAGATAAATTAACCCCAGCGTGAACATCAGAAATCCTGGCCCTTTTTGGATTGGGTTGTGGCATGGATTCAGAAGGTGCAACAACAGTCTCGGTGTCCCAGCAAACCCCATGATATCGCAAAAGATCATCTGAAGCAACAGAGCTATCAACCGATGCTCTGTTCCCCAGGGGAACATGCTCTGTTTGCTGCTGCATAGCATCCCTGACTTTCATTCCCATGTCCCATCTCAAATTGCTAACCAACATGTCACGGTGTTCGCTTCTGCTAGCAGCAACTTCTGTGACATCATCATCATCATCATCTTTACCTGCATCCTGGAAGGCAGTTGTGGTTCCTTGCATTCTACCACCATCTGCCTGCCTGTTCCCGCCAGCTGATCCCCCCAAAGGTGACACATTTCCAGCAGACTGCTGATCAGAATCCACACCCAAGGCAACAGCCAGAGTCTCCCTGAACCTCGACCTCACCAACTCAAACAGCTGCGCCTGCGAATGCACCTTTGGCGGCAACTCCGTCGGAACAAAACTCCTGCCAGAAGAGAACTGCAAAGACGCCGACTTGAGCATCTGGACCTTCGGCGACACCGCCGCCGCCGCCGTCTTCTTGCCCGCGGAGGGAGGCGATGGCTTGGGCATAAACAGCTCCGGAAAATCCGTTTGGACGCTCAGCACCCTGCTCGAAGGCCTCGCCACGGGGCGGTCTTCGCTGGACCTGGGCGCCGCCGCAACCTGCGCTGGGTGCTGCTGGCTCACGGGCGCGATCGTGTCGGAGCTGGCCGGCGCCTGCGCGGCCCGGTCGTCGGGGTAGAACGCGGCCGGGTACGGGACCTGCGCGGCCCGGTGGGCAGGCGAAGGCAACGGCGGCGGCCCCTGGTTCGCGAGCCCCATCGCGCTGCTACTACGCCCTCCAAACACAGACACGCCCGCCTATTGATCAGATGGATTCCATGACGGGAGATGGTTAACTAGGGTTGTGATAGCGGTGGCACGGCGTCAGTACGGACGGAGAATTGGGCAGAGAAGAAGGGCGTGCAGGAGCAATGCGGGTTTCCCGGAGAGCGCTCACCTCGGCGCGGTCGGGGTGTGGCGGGGTCGAGGCGGCGCGGTCGGGGGTGTCGCGGGGTCGAGCCGTGGCGGAGGCGCCGGAGGACGGCTGGGCGGTGGCGGAGCGTGGGCCTGGGGCTGGGAGGTGGGGATCGTGGTAGGGTAGGGTTGGAGGATTTGGGGGTTTTGCTGCCGTTTCCTGCGCTTTTTGGGCGCGGTGGGGACGAAGGAGATGGAGTGTCACGTGAGTGACAACCGCGTAGCGCCCTGAGCGTCCAAATGCTGGTGGCGGAAACCTAGTTGTCGCGTACCGCGGCGATAAGCAGCCTCCGCGCACCCCACGGCGGAACGGGCCGGTCCAATAAGGTCAGATTCGTCCGCTTGTTTTTTTTTCCTTTTTTCTGATTGCTTTTCTTTTTTCCTTTTTCCTTTTTCGTTTCTTTTTCTTTTTTGGTTGTTTCTTTTTTTTCTTTCTTTTTCTTTTTTCCATTTTTCTTTCTGTTTTTGTGGATATATTTAAAATGTTCAAAACATAAATTTGTTTAAAATTAAAAATTGTTTAGTTTTCAAAAATATTTAAATTTTAGTAATGTCTTTATATTTTAAAATGTTCAACTTTCTTAAATTTAAAATGTTCAAAATTTAAAATGTTCAAACAGAAATTTGTTCAAAACTAAAATGGTACAGTTAAAAAAACAAATTTAAAAAATTCTTAAGTTTAAAAAATGTTCATAACTAAGAAATATTCGAAATTTGAAAAATGTTCATAACGGGCCGGCCCATTAGCGCCACAGGAGAACGCGAACCAGAAAACAAACAGAAAATGGGTCGGCCCGTTATCGCGAAGGGGTACGCGGAGAGTTGTTAACTTGCACAACGCGAAAACTAGGCGCACCCATGCTGGTGTACCGCTCAGAGGGCACATCTGCGTGGGCCGTGACATAGGAATCTCGCCTGTCTGCTCGCTCGGCCCAGTAGTTGCCTTTTTTCTCTCGTCTTTTGCTGTGGGTGCTCTGCTGTCTCACGAGAAAATCGGCCCGTTAACTTTGAAAAAATTGCTGAAATATTTTTTTCCAGGAATTTTAAATTATGTTCAAGGATTCAACATCTCCGTGAATACAAAAAATATCACAATGATTACAGAGTTTCATGAGAGCTCGCGTGCGTGTGTTCTCCTGAAGAAAGTTCAAGAATTTCAAAATTGTCCGTGTGTTTAAAACAATGTCCACACGAATTAAAAAGGCTCATGAATCTTTATACGGAGAAAATAGAAGAAAACAAGTAGGAAAACCCAAAATAAGAAATGTACAAGTAAAAAAACAATATTTGAAAGTTAACAATGTTGGATCGGTTATACAAAATTTTGCTAAAATGAAAAATGTTCAGGAATTTGAAATATATTCAAGGATTCAAAAAAATGGCGGTGACGTGTTTCAAATTGATTACAGAGTTTCACGAGAGCTCAAGTGTCCGTGTTGTCCTGAAAAATGTTCAGGAATTTCAAAATTGTTCATGCGTTTGAAAAATGTTCACATGAAATAAAAAATTTCTCATGAATCTTTATGGTTAAAAAAAGAGAAAAAAGAGGAAACCCCAAAATAAGAAATGTACAAGTCAAAAAAAAAATCGGCATGGTTAAAAAATGTTGAGGCGGTTATACAAAATTATTCGCAAGTTCCAAAAAAGTATTCAAAATTTTCAAAAAAAATGTTAAGAAGATTTAGAAAAATCACTTATCATACACTATTAAGAACTAGGAAATACATGAAAGATGAACTAAGAAAAAAAATAAAAAAATAAAATAAAAATGTTAGAACCAAAAAAGAAAAAGCGCGAAATAAGAATAAGTAAAGAAAAGGTAAAATAAAAATGAGAACATGAAGAAAAGCGAAACAAAAAGGTAAGAAAGAACCGATGACAGAGTTACAGACAATGTAGCTGGTCGGCCAACTTATCAGAAATATATGTGTGTCACGTACGTCGGTACGTGAGGCATGCATATCGAGGGACATGCATACATAGATGGTGGATCTCCTCCGATCCGATCCTGATCTCGGTCACAGTAACAACATTGATCTGTTGCCACCATTAGTTCCATTCACGTTTACTAGCTGGATTAGTACTCTTTTTTTCGAACGCTGTTTTTTGTTTTTGTTTTAGATCAGGATAATATAGTAACGTAATGAGGCCGGTAGCTCTGCTCACGTACGCGCGCTACGTATAGATAGATATCTAGATGTACTGATCAAGTGCTCGCAACAAGCAACAACATTAGCAGTTTATCATGGCCGGCCGGCCAGTTTGAGTTGAGATCAAGATCGCCACCGATGTTCCCATACTGCCACCGATGACCGATGTTAACCTCGACGGTCAATACACGTACGTACGCCAGGTCTCGCCGGCAGGCAGGCGGCTGTCGCCTTGGCGCGGTGGCGTGGATTGAACCGCGCTGCAAACCAGCGGCTCCGGGGCCTTAATTCGGGAAGGAAGCTAGGTGGAATCAGGTTGGCTGGCTGGCTGGCTGGTTGGTAGCCGTGGCTGTCTCCACTTGGCCCGGGTCGCTGTAGTCCGGTCTTCTCACCACCGGAATGCAGCTGCGCGCGATGTCCACGGGAACCAACCCGGAAGGAAGACGAAGAGGGTGCCCCCTCGATCAGCGCGTGCGCACACACGCATGTACGTGGACGAACGCAAGACCATCTCTCTCTCCGGCTTTCATCAGGCCCGCCCGCCAACAATCCGTCGGCAGAGTCGCGAGCAGGATGACCTTGGGGTCAACCGCGGTGTGCTCCGTCCGTTTTACCTCCGCATGAACTACGTACATACCTGCATATTCCGCTGACTAAACCTGCATCTGCATGCCCAGGTAGTACAGTATGAAACAACTACGGTCTCCTGGCCGGCCGCTGCTGACCAAACCCCCACAAGGTGATCGAGATCGAGGTATCTCCATCTCTGTATGCGCACGTAACCGGCCTCTGTTGCCGTTGCCGTGTGCGCTCAGTCACGCGCGCCAAATCGCCAGGTCGGTCTGGTTTTGGCTCGGATGCAGTTGCAGTTGCAGTTGCAACCACCTCCGGATATGGAGTACTAGCAAGCAGATCGACGCCGCTATCGATCGAGATCCAAGCGGCGTGGCGCCACACGCCTCTGCCCTGCCGTCGCAGTCTCGCAGAGTCGAGGTGAGAGAGACACCTCGACCGACCGTGCCGAATCGGCCCGGCTTGTCAAGCGAGAACTAGAGTCTAGAACGACGTACGCGCACCTCAGCGTGTAACTGGGAACGGTTGCCCACGGCGCCGCCAAGCCGTTCCCATCTAATTTCGTTCGTGGACACCCACGGCATGAATCACGGAATTGTCGGGCAGCAGCGGGCCTTCCGCTACCGCCGTAATAAACCCACAACCTGCGATCGGTGCTGCCACTTCTGCCCGGTACCTCCGGCAGCCAGCGTCAAACAAAAGCAGTAACAACGATCGTCAGCGATGTCTCGCGGGGATGCTGGCATGCTGCAGCCATAGCGACGCATGTGTGGACATGGAGCAGGCTGAACCCATACAAGTCGCGTATGCTAATCATGTATAAATATACGTATGACGTCACCAGTACATCATCATGACGTATGTATACATGTTACATGTACCGTATAAAGTTCGAAGCTTTGCTAGTTGGATAGCTGAATCGATCGATGCATGCCAGCCCCACCACCGCCATCAGGGTCGTCATGGCCTGATACGAGGAGCTCTCTGTGCCCTTTTACACCCTCGCCGCTGCCTTCTTAATCGCTTGGCGGGTTTATAAGTGATCAGGTGGATACCGCTTAACTATATACAAATACGGCGAGCAAATAGCGGAGACCCATTTAAGTTATATGGCACAAAACGGCAATCCACGGGCAGCCGTGGACCTGTCCACTTACAGGCCTACGCGCACCGGCGGCGCCGGCAGGATCCCGCCCGGCTCGGGGTCGCCAGATTCACCGCGCCGTATCTGGGCTATACGTCGTTTTGCTCCGTTCTGGAACTTCCCATCTTTTGTGTTCAGTACTAGTATGGGACAAGCTAAACAGCGCCAAGCAGCTGGAACATGGTACTGACGATAAAACTGGCTCATAATGTTTGCCCTTTCTGTCCGGAATCTGGACCATGTATCGGGCGGTGTACGTACTCTGAAATTCCTTTCTATCATCTTCACTCACTCTTTGTCCACAACCTAGCTTAAGCTATCTGGACCACCTGGTTTCGGCTCCAACAGTCCATAGAGACCTAGAGACCATGCATGCATGCTTGTCTAGCTCCACGGCCTGTTTACAATGTCGAACACTAGGACAGGACAGGGTCTTTGTTTGAAGACAGAAGCAAACGACACGAGCTGCGATCTCGACCGTAGGACACCGACAATGCTTGTTTTGTTCTTCAGACTTCACTGTCTTAATTTGCTCGACGATCGTCAACTGGCCGGCTACTAGAGGTGAAAAAGGAGCACAAGTGAGATGGACCTCCTAGGTGTAGCTGCAACAGAGCCGGCAAACTGGAGCGGCTTCATCACCGCTGACAAAGCACCCACTTAATTGGGCGGTTTCGTGGCGCCGTTACGGGTGCTTTTCAGCTTAGCAGCCTCACTGGACCGGACCGGGACGGTTAGCTGGACCTAAGCTATCACAGCATCAGGTAGCTGAAAGCCGAGATAAGATTGCCCATTTTGCTCATGTACGTACGTTTCGGCACTTGGTGTTCACGTCGTTGTTGCTCATCGTACAGACTATCGGGTGTAGTGTAGCCATGGAGAAATTCGAAGTGGATCAATCACAGCTTAAACTTCTCTGTGAAATCATAGCGTGAACATGAGCTGACGACCCTGAAGAATGAATTACAAGGGCTTGTTAGATTAAGATCATACTATATCAAACATCGTGAACCGACCGGCCGCCGGCCGGAGCTCTATCGACGAACGACCCACCTGCGATTCTGCGAACTGTGATGGATTAACGCGCACCCATAAGTCAGAAGAAAGAGAGGTCGTCCAACCATAATCACCTTCAATTCCCGTCTAGTCTAGATCACATCGCTGCTCGCGAGTAGATTAAGGCACCTTCTGGGCTTCTGCTCACACGTTTCCCTTCAATCGCCACCGGATAACCACCCCAACCCCTTACTCGCGCGGCGTTGGAGCGGTCCGGATCGCGGCGAGCACGTACGGTTACTCGTCTGCGTCAGTAGAGCCGGCAGCTCGATCGGAACAAAATGCTCAATCAAAACGGAAGTTGATTGAATGGTTTTTATACTACGTCAAAGGAAGCGAGAAAGGGAGAGCATCAGTACATGGCTTGCGACTGAATTAAAGGTTTTCACTTGTGTGATCGACTTGAACAATGGAGGAACCGAACGGCCGGCGCCGATTGGCCGTCACACAGACTAGCTCCGAACTATATCACTGTTTATGTTTGATGAGTGGGGATCACTGATGTATGGCGATAAACATAAACAGTGATTATTTGTAAACATACGATAAATAAAGAAAAGTCTCCCTGGCGGAAGGTGATGATCATGCATGTATCGGTCCCATTTTGGAATGGGTGTTCCTGGTTAAGCAAACACTCCACAAGGTAGTGTTCGGAGTGCGCGACACATGGTACGAAACAGCTCGATCTTGTACGAAACAGAAGACAAAAGAAGATCATACAATGCTATCTCTACTCTATGCAGCTAGCCTCTAACAATTAATGTCTAAATGCTACTAAAACTGTAGCACGATTAAAAATACACTAAAACGTTTAGCTAAAATAAGACATTTCGTACGATCGAGAAAAATGTCTTTTCTTTTTAGTAAGAGGATCATCTCTTAGTAAAAGAGAAGTCAAATCGTTATTTCATTCCTCTCTGATTCAACTCGACATTGCTGGTATATCACAAGTATATATGTTTCCTATTTCCTTAGGAGAAAGCGTCAATCATCATCAGCTTGGTTTCCGGGATCCATGGAGCCGACATTTTTGAAAATACAGAACATGTATCTAGAAGTAAAAAAATATATTGATATATATCGCTATGTTACACATAACTCTATTTTTCAAATGATGTATTGATTTGTAGGCCACACAGATAAAGACACATTTGGAGCTCTAAAAATAAAAAAGTAACACTATTTTGATTTTGTACACCATAGCCGTTAATTTAATGTGGGTGTGAATATTTTTGTGTTTACAACACACGTGTTTAAGTCTGTATAAAAAACTACTTTCATTTATCTATTAGGGATGAGACTTTCTTTTTCTTTCTCGATTTTATAGATAAGTACCCTCTGAAGTAAAAGGATTCAAACCTTTACATGCCGCTACCAAAAAACTGATGCCTTACCTGGCTACTGCTTACCGGGAAGGGGGGGGGGGGGGGGGGGGGGGCTTGATGAAAACGGGTTGGGATTATGATTTTTCAGAAGGAAGAGTTAGTTAACCTCGGTATTCTTTCTTCCACGGAAATTAAGAAGTAATAGTCGGACAACGTTTTATTCCCCATTTAGAAGGAAGAGTTAGTTAACCTCGGTATTAATCCTTCTTTCTTGTAAATTAAGGAATTAGGAGCCGAACAACGTTTTATTCCCCGTTTAGAAGGAAGAGTTAGTTGACGTCGGTATTCCTTCTTTCACGGAAATTAAGTAAGTAGTAGCCGAACAACGTTTTATTCCCCATTTAAACCAAGTAGTTAGATTTTTTATAGGTTTCAATTCTTTTTTTGTTTTTAAGAGATCCGTTTAGTCTGTGCCCTATTTGGAATTTTTACTTGTTTTACAAGGATTATAAAACATGAGAGTAGGAAAACAACTTACTCAGCTACTCTAGCCTCCCTCTCCTCTTCTTTGCCCCTCAACAACTTCAATTGTAGCCGTTGGCTTAATGGTGTCGGGCCTCACTATACCTGGCCATGGGAAGCCCGGCCCGACCCGACCCGAAATTCATGGGCTTGTCCATGGGTCGGGCCTGGGCCTAAGATTTGGGCCCGTAGGTCGCATGGGCCTAGGCCTGGGCTTTGTATATTGACGTTTTAAGGAAGAGGCTCGGCCCGAGACACGAAAGCCCGATGGTTTTTCGTTGTTATGGGAGGGCTTGTGACCGAAATATAAGTCCAAAGGTCTGATGGGCCTAGGCCTGGGCCTAGTATTTTGTACATGGGATTCTTTAGGCCTAGCCCGACCCATGGCCAGGTATAGGCCTCACCGTCCATCTTGTGATGGTTTTGTGGTAATGTATTTTATCGCATACCTCATTGATGTACCTATTCGTCTACTCGCTCTAAATGACTACATTCATCAATGTTCGGTACACCCCGTCCCGACGCGAACATACGTATGCAATCTTAGATTGGTGCAAATAGCACAGTGTTGCCAAGCGGTAGTGCTGGCTACCTGGGTCACCATGGCTTTGGCGAATGCTGACACAACTATGGGTAAATATTTGAGAACATAAATCATGTTGAGTGAGGGCAAATTTTCGAGCAATGGCTAGACAAGAAAACATTAACAAACAATTGTGTGCCACCCTTTTCTGAAAATTGTTGTACCATTTCACTAGGGAACTTATGCAAGACCGTCTTATGCTGTTTTACATTAATAAACACACAATTTCTATGTTTGATGGTGGCCGTTTGCACCCCCACACCCCCCCCCCCCCCCCCCCCCCTCCCCCTCCAAATGAATGCCATGTATAGAATTTGGATATATAGTCTCGGTGCTTTTAGGTCACCCTTAGGTCAGCAGTGAGATGTCACGACAAAGACTAACTACCAGGATGTATGTCATCAAAGTATGCTTGGTTGTCATCTTTCTAGATGTTCTAAATCCCCAAGATCACGCTCTCTATAAACATGTCCGAGAAATTTTGTGTGTGTCAATTACCAAGATCTAAGGTGTGTTCTCAACAAATCTCAAGTGTCAACCAACACAAGACACTGGAGGATGCTGAAAATAACGATTGATCCCTTATTTCATATCGAGCTGACCGATGAAGGTGATAAGGGAAGGCATTGTGATAACCCGAATTTTTGAAATTCATTTAATTTAAATAAAATATTTTCAGCATTCAACTATTTTATTTTTGCTTGATCTGGCTAGAATTTAAAGCTGCACGCATTAAAATTAGAGTTGATCGACTAGCTTGTGCATGCATGCATGCATCGATGGAGCTAGCAGCTCGTGCATGCACAGTTAGCAGCGTATTGCTTAGCTTAGCTACGGGTGAGATAATCCTTTCGTCAGCTGGTACTGCTAGTACTATTCAGCGGATAAGGTTGTACTACACGTACTGCATTGCGCGCTATATATTTTTACATGGCTGAAAAGGATCGACCGGGGTTACGTGTTCAGCTCTAGCAATCAGGAGATAACACGCGTCACCAGGTGATAGAGGGGCTCGCATGCAGGTAGCAAGGATGGAAATATCTGGCTGACATCACTCTCTTATCCATCCGGCACCGCTGTTTAGCTAGTATAAATAGAGACGCTGCTGCTGTACTCCCGTCGCTCCAACACACCACATTCAGCTCTCAACTAGCAAAGATCAAACGTGTGTAGACTGAGAAAAAGAGAGCTAGAGAATGAGAGTGAGAGAAGTGCTGCTAATCCTGGAAATCTACGGTGGCGGGAGCTAGGCACTGACGAGTGGAGGCATACCATGCTGGCTTGTGGTACTCTTCCGGCTAGCTCGCATGTCGATGCTAAGAGCGGCTTGCCGCGATCAAGCGATGATATGGTTTATTAGCTACGGCATGGTTAATTGAGGCAAGTAGCTACTCTACTATCTCCTTGTTCGTAATCCCCTTGATTCTTGCAAGTAGTTTACTTTGCTAATCCCCTTGCAAGTGGTTACTTTGCTAACCTCTTGATCCGTACTAGTAGTAGTTTTGCTACTACTCTAGTTTCTATCTTGTTAAATTCTGTTGTGGTGTTTGTATTGTTCATACTTACATCATATTCATGATGAGACCACTATTGGTACTAATATTGTGGAAGAGATATTCCTTTGAGTATATCTCTTTATTCCTCAGATACCATTAGATGAATGGTATTTCCGTGTGATATCTGTTGTTAGTCATGATGCTGTTGTTAGTCATGATGCTGCCCGAGATAATGTGCGATGACAATGGGAGCTCATCATGTTTTAGTTGGATTGACACGCGGAGACGTGAGAGTTCATATCTGGGCTGCATATGTCTATCTCTTTGTCCTCCACATATTCAAATCCTTTCTGTATTGGTGTCACGACTGCAACCATATTGTACCGGTCACAGTTCAGGTATGGGACTGTCTTAGTTCTCCAATGGGAGCGACACTTGGTCCGAACAGGGTATCGGCGATGGATCCTTGGGAGCGGCCCATACCAGTAAGTCAAGTCGTCGTGTCCCGGCGGGTCAAAGAACTCTGCTCTTCTAGAACCTGGTGGTTCTGGTTGAGGCTGTTGATGTCGGAGTACCCCTCTTAAGAGTATAAAAGTGTGAATATTCACCCCTGTGAGTCCCGGGTAGGAAACCTTGCTGGTCACATGTGATACCGATACATTTCCCTTGACATTCCTTAAATCCAGTTCAGCTAGTACTTTGTTTATCTATTTTGTGGACTTCTTTTAAATACAGTTTATCCGTTGCACTGTATTTAATCTTGCTTCATTATTTTGTTATCCGGTAAAGTACCTGCTTGCTGAGTATGATTTATCGTACTCACCCTTGTTTCCTTTTGTTTTTGATATCAGAGTCCGCAGCGGAAGACGTCATCGTTCGAAGAGTAGGCTGGACCAGTTGGGTGGGAGCGACTAGAGAATCTATTCATTTCTGTAAATGTAATTAATCCTGTAAAATTAATAAAGAGCTGCTTGAGATCCACTGAGCTGGTTTATCCTGCTTTTCTAGCCGTTCGCGTGTATAGTCTTTCGGGTCTATATGCGTGCGGCGGCTGTCATTCTTCCGGGCCGGGTCTCGGGGCGTGACAGGCATTGTTATTTTTAATTGTTTATTCCATAGTATGGAGTGTGTTCAGTGCTCCCGGAAACGACCTTCACTCTCATTGGTTGGTTCAAACAAGGAATTAAGATGAACTACATGGTGAACATTCTCGTTCTGGTCTTCGCTAGCCAGTTTTGATAATGTTGGCATTTAGTATATTACCGCCTTCTTCTTGAAGATGTTGTCATATCATGTTCGATGTTATATGTGGTGTATGTTGTTTGTTGTTCAGTTGGATTAAGCAAACATATAGTATAAGTATTAGGTTGTCAAGTTGATGGTGGTGAGTTTCCCTACTGGTAGTCACCGTATGTCTTGGGCAGATGTCGTGAGCGTCTCCAGAATAAAATTTAGAGGCTGAATGTCTAAAAGAATAAAAATGATTAATATACCGTGGTTTGTGGGTTTTATAGAAAAAGCAATCTTACTTGAGTTGCGGAGGATTGACACAAAGAGGAGTAAGAAGTTTGAGACCGGGGGATAATTTTGTTAGAAAAAATAGGGGGCGAGGAACATAATTGAGAAACATAAACGCCATCCCTAACTATTTCCAAATATTGTGGCTTTTATGGGCTGAAAAATATCATGTTCCAGCTTTCATTTTTCTCGATAGTAGTTGTCCTATGCCAAAAAAAAACTTCATACGGAGTATTATAGTTGAAAACTCTCTTTTGTAATGTTGTACTCCTTTAGGCTATGTTTGTTTCTAGTGTTTTTACGGGGTTTTACGGGGATTATCCCGTCCCAACCCGACGATCCCGTAAAATCCCAAAAGCATGTTTGTTAGTAGCGTATTAGGTCCGGGATTATCCCTAACTTTCCACGCAATTCCCCAACTCCAACTATTTTCCCCTGGTGGAAGATACGCGAGTCAGGGCTCGCGTTTTATCCCCGAGCGAGAGAAGAGCCGGCGTGTCCAATGGCGTCGAGCGAGTGTGCGCGGTGGTGACGCATCGGCGAGCGAGGAGCGCTGGCGACGCATCGGCAAGCGAGGAGCCGGTCGATGCGAGAAGCTCATCCCGTCGTCGAGCCGCTCGACATCGTCGCCATTTCCGTCATTTCCGCCATTCTTCATCTCACCGGCAAAAGCTCCAGCTCCCTCCACCATCCGGCAACAGGCAATCACTCTTTCTCTGCGGCGCGGTGCTGGGTGGCGAGACCTACTAATTTCGATCGGATGGCATCTTAGATTTTGCCTCCGATCTTATGGCACCGATTCTTGCAATTCTTAAGAAAAATGAAGATTTGTTTCTGCCCTATTGCACTGATGGACAACGATGCCCAGGAATCTGATTGCACATGCGCTCTGCTCATTTCTGATTCTTGTGTCGAATCTCATTCTTCAGTACAGTATACAGTAGCTATTGTTGAGTTTCTAGCTATCGTTCGTGTGTATAAAAGAAATGAGTTGAGGAAAGAAATTGAAAGGAAGGGAACTGAGAGGTGAATTGTGGGGACTGGGTGAAAGTAGGGATAGGGGATTCACCCAATCCCCGTGGGGATTATCCCCAGAAATCCCAAAAAAAACTCTAAAAACAGACATAGCCTTAGGTTTTAAAAATGCTTTTACTATTTGTCGGGGACGGGGCTTGCCTGCTCCCCCGTCGTGCTCCCATCCATGCGCCCGCACATCCAACGCTTCTCCTTCTTTCTAGCCTGTAGCGTTATTTCCAGCGACCAAATCAAATCGTATACAGGAAAATACCAATTCCTCCCGTAATATTAGGACATAACAAACAATGAGCGCAAAAATGGAAGGAAATCGGCTCCTTATGGCGCTAAAACATCCGGGAAACACATCGGTACGCGCCAAACCACAATTGCAAACAAGAACAGAGGGGGAAAATGGAGGCCAACTCCAAGAACGCCATCTAATTGAAGTTCCAAGGGGTAATCGACGCCGGATTCCAGCAAGCTTCGCCGTTCACCTGGAAGTCCGAGAGCAAGCCCCAGCATTTCCCAAGTCCATCTGACCGCTCCCTCCAGGCAGAACACGATCTGGTTGATGAATCCATCGATGGCTGCTCCACAAGTTGGTGTTGGGAACCCTGACAACGCTGGTGGATCAGAAACACCAAAGGTAAGAATGCTGAAGTAATTTGCATGATTTGCTTGCATAGTTAGCCTCACAAAATGAACAATATAGTTAGCCTCTCCTATATATACATCAGTGTACCAAGTTACCAACCAAAGTAACTATTGATTGAGACATGATGTGCAGGAAACTGAAGCTAGTGCAACAGATCCTAGTAATAAAAGGGTACCAAAGGTTGGCATGAATTTTCTATCCGAAGAGGAAGCTTATTCATTTTCATGGCACACAACGTGTGCATGTCGTTAGATTTTTTCCAAATGAAGAAAAGGTCAATTGCAGTTGCAAAAGGTTCGAATTTGCAGGAATTCTTTGCTCTCACTGCTTAAAGGTACTTGATATTAATAATATCAAGCATATTCCTGAACAGTATATCTTGAAAAGATGGACAATTGGTGCCAAAGTTCTGGACATAACAGGCAATCGCAACCAGCATGACGACCCAAGAGCAAGAATGTCCAATCGCTACAAGGAGTTGTGCAGAATATTTATGAAAATAGCTGCTCGTGCCGCTGAGTCTGATGAATCGTATGATAAGGCTGTTAATTGCGCAGAGCAATTAGCACAAGATGTAGAGAAAAGCCTGAAAATTAGAACTGAGTCAACTGACCCAGATCTGGGGAACTCCTCGACTCCAGAAGGTACATGATAAACAACTAGTTTACCTATATTAATGTCTACCTATAACTTACATTTAGCTTCACAGTTACAGGATTGGAAATCGATGCTAGTAGAATTTCAAAACACAATGAGGGGCTTGCCAAGCCATTGGGTATCAAGTTAAAAGAAAAGAGTGTCCGAGGGTCAAGTAGACCAATTGGTGGCTTAGAGAAAGCAACTAAAAAGAAGAAAAAGAGCAAAAATGCTACTGTACAGCCACAACCTCAAAGCACCACAACGGTATATAATTGTCTCAACCAGATTTCACACATAAAATTATTTTTACTAACTAATATGTTTTATTTTTGTAGACTCATTTGGGATTTATGACAAATCAAATGGGTTCATATCAGTACAACCCATTCCTACATTCTTCAATGCAGCAATCGCTTGGTAATACCATCTTGATGCCACCACAAAACCAAACAGAGTTGGGTGGATTGCAACCATACAATACACTGATGGTATGATCATTACATCGTCAACTTTTATCATTTTTAAACTTTATTGGCATTGAACTACTTTTCTACACAGGGTCATCCGACAAATCAGATGTTCCCCTATTTACCACAACACAACTCATCTCCAAATTCCACACAACAACAGAGCATGAGGACCTCTGCCTCTACTATGATGCCAAGAAGAAATGAAGCTTTCTTCCATCAACCGAAGTCGATGATTGGGCCCTCTACTTCTACTATGATGACTGGCCCGGGTCAAGTCTTCTTCCATCAACCGAAGTCGACGACAGAAACCTCTACCTCTACCTCTACGATGATGACTGGACAAAATCAAAACTTCTACCATCCAACGAAGCCATATTAATCATTTTTTTATATATATGTCATTGTCAAGTACCAAAGGCCCAAACAAAACTTTATTAAAAATATCTGGAGGTTTATGTGATGTACTGAAGCTATCTTAATCAATGTCGTAGATGCAAGTAATTTATATTATAACTTGTAGGTATTGAACATGGATTGACTCAGCCTGGGCATACCAATCGAACTAGCTCAATGTCCACAAACCATACATCGTTCTCCTATTCAGCAAGCAAGAAATCGACGATCACTAGATTCTATGGGAACAAAACAGGAAGTGAAATTAACCTGTGTACAGCGTTAGAGCTGGTGCCAAGTCAACGAAGCGTAGGCTTCTCCATTCGCGTCGTAGCCTCCCCTTCAGCTGCGCTCAGCTACGGACAGCCGGCAGGCCGTCGAGACAGGAAGTGGATGCGCCACCCAGGATCTGCCGCCTCCACGTCTTGGTTTCCGAGCTCGAGTCGCTCGCAGCATCTGCGCCGCCCACACGGCAGGAACGGTCGTGGCGGAGGTCATCGCGGCGACCTTATCCCCTCCACCTTTCACTGCTCAGAGTTCCGACAAGAGAAGATACTAGGCGAGGACGCTCGTACGAGACGATTCGTATTGCGTTCGGTATTTGTTTCTGATTTATTTTAGGTTGAAAAACTACCGCCTGGGGGAACCATCCGATGCACGCCACGTGTGCGGGCGCACGGATGGGAGCACGACGGGGGAGCAGGCAAGCCCCGTCCATTTGTCGGACAAAGGGGAAAGTTTATTTTAAAGCCGGGCCGAGCTTAGGTGACTTTGAGGAGCCAAGTCACTTCTTATCAGCGGCTTATTTGAGATTCAACATACTAGACTGATCTAGGTCCGGTAAAAAAAAATAAACTATTCAGAAGAAACTTAAATGTACATACATATCGACTAAGAAATACAACTACTCGTATGGCCATGGACACTGTTTTCTTCATAATTCCAAAAGAAGCCTGAGGAGGAATACGAGTTTCATTCATTTAGTCCGGTGGGCGTGGTGGCGCCACATGCCATCGCTCCCATTTCCCCACGTTTCTCCTCTCCAGCGGATCCCACCGGAGCGTTTACTCTGGAGTGGAGTCCGTCGTCGATGACGATCAGGCAGGGATAGTGTGTCCACGTCAGCATCTCCCTGCTCCAGGAGCCCCGGGAGGCGGGGGCAGAAGGGTCATCCGGCAACCTGAAAGCCGGTTCGCTTTTATAATCCGCCGTGGCCACGCCCTGTGAGTTGTGAGACAGCGGAGAAAAGCAGAGGGTGGCTCGAACCCAAAGCCGCCAAAGCTCGCGAACCACCGTCTCCTCCCTCCTCTTCGGCGCCAACTGCCGACGGCAGCGTGGTGAGCTGCCGCCGCCGCATCCTCCTCCTCCTCCTAGGTTGGTAGCTTCAACTCCGCCGCATTCCGTTCGCTCCCTGTACATAGATAGATATCTCCTGGCTTGCTTTATTAGGGGCAGGGCGCACTTCTTGGTCGTTCGGATATACATGCGCGACAGCGCGAGCGAGCTTGTCGGACCGCCGGCGCGGCTATTTCTGGGGGCTGCTTGCCAGCTGCTGGGGAATCGCGGGAATTTGGGGTCTTTTGCGCTCGCCGGATCTCCAGCTCAGGGGAGGGAGCTCCCGGTCCGGCGCGGGATTTCGGTTGTGTGCCGCTTGGCGCCTCTTTTTTCTTTCTTGGCACAGTGTCCTTCCCTCTCCTCTCTCCAAACTTTTGCCGTATTCGTGCGGTTCGCCTTGACGCCCGGCAACGGCAACTCCTCGTGAGCTCGCTCCTTTCCATGGCGTCTCTGCACTGTGCCTTTTTGTTTCTTTGCCGCTGACCTGCTTCTGCTGCTGCTGCTGCTGCTGCTGCTTAGATTGGATAAAGCATGTTTCGTTTCTTCTAATCCTGCTATAATTGACTCCGATGTCTTTGCAGCGCGAAATTCAGGTTCGGGTCGCCATTTGAATTGGCGCGGAGGTTCTAGTCCGCGTGTCCCCTGTTTCCCATGGCCGGGTCCATCGCGGCCTCAGGCGCCTTCTTCCCGGGGCCGCCGGCGCCGCCCAAGAACTCCCTCGGCGAGCGTCCGGACAGTCTGGACGTCCGTGGCACCGCCGCGAGGCCGGCCTCGTCGTCCCCTGCCGTGAGGGCCGGCAGGACGCGCGCCCACGCCGCCGTGCCTAAGGTGAACGGCAGCAAGTCCGCGCTGGCGGACGGGGAGCACGAGGCCCTGTCCTCCTCCTCCTCCTCCTCCTCCTCGGCGGCGCCCAGGACGTTCTACAACCAGCTCCCCGACTGGAGCATGCTCCTGGCCGCCATCACCACCATCTTCCTGGCCGCCGAGAAGCAGTGGACGCTCATCGACTGGAAGCCCAAGAGGCCCGACATGCTCGTTGACTCCTTCGGTTTCGGCAGGATCATCCATGACGGCTTCATGTTCAGGCAGAACTTCTCCATCAGGTCCTACGAGATCGGGGCGGATAGGACGGCGTCCATAGAGACGCTCATGAACCATCTGCAGGTGAATTTTGCCTTGCCTGCCGGTGAACCTTTTTTTATTTTCCCGATGATCGCCGGTCAACTGACTGTTTAGGCATGAGTTTGCTATGATTGAGTGTTTGAACACTGTCACTTTTCTGTCTGCAGGAAACTGCACTCAATCATGTGAAGAGCGCTGGGTTGTTAGGAGATGGCTTTGGCTCAACACCAGAGATGAGTAAACGCAACTTGTTCTGGGTTGTCAGCCAAATGCAGGCCATCGTCGAGCGTTATCCGTGCTGGTATATTTCACACACTAGCATTTATTTATTTTTCCTTTTGTTCTCTTATAAAATCATTTAAGCTTGAATAGGTTGCTGACTTGCTTCTTTTGACGTTATGTGTTTATTCTTCCATATATGCCAACTTTTTTTAGGTAGAGATTTTAGTTGATTCCAGCTCGTTTCCTAGTTTTTTTTTACTACGGTAGTATTTTGCCATAGTTATTACAGTAACAACCGTTGCTTTACAATAATCTTGGTACAACAGGTTCAGTTAAGGGGAGCTCTCTAGCAGTTCAACAAATGAATGTGAAAGAGATGCTCCATAATATAGTCTGCTTTATGCAATTATTATTAGGTCAGCAATTGCCATCTGTCACTGTGTGTGCAGATAGCAGACTTTCAGTAGTTGATGCAGAGAGGCCTTCTTTCATTCTCTTAACGTAATGTGTTACATTTACTGACAGATGTTAAAAGGGTTTTAATTGGCTAGCTGAAAGTTGCATGTTGCTGAAAGTGGCCGATCGCTTTTCTATTGTTTTAATTTGGTTGTCGTTATTCTGCAGGGGTGACA
Organism: Poa annua; assembly: GCA_026929855.1. NCBI lineage: Eukaryota > Viridiplantae > Streptophyta > Magnoliopsida > Poales > Poaceae > Poa > Poa annua. The sequence goes on from CM049437.1 coordinate 94,451,995, forward strand.
CTGTTGAGGTGAATACTTGGGTTGGTCCTCATGGTAAAAATGGAATGCGCCGAGATTGGCATATACGCGATTCTATGACGGGCCATACAGTATTGAAGGCTACGAGGTTCAGATTTTAATAGCTCTCATAGATAGATCTGTTTTGTTTCACAGAATCACAGTTTCAGCATGCTGCTGTCACCTATGCATTCTAACTTTTGTTAAATTTGCAGTAAATGGGTTATGATGAACAAGCTTACTAGGAAGCTTGCAAGAATTCCGGATGAAGTGCGGACTGAAATAGAGCCGTACTTTTTTGAGCATGCTGCTATTGAAGATGAAGATAACCGAAAACTTCCTAAACTGCCAGAGCATGAACGTACTACCTCAGCCAAATATGTCCGAACAGGCCTGACTGTAAGTTTTTCATGCGCATACAAGATTGCAAGCCTATTCTACATGGCCGATTTTCTTACATTATTTGCCTTTTGTCATGTATAATGCAGCCTCGGTGGGCTGACCTCGATATCAATCAGCATGTCAATAATGTTAAATATATTGGCTGGATCCTTGAGGTAAAAGACAAAATTTCCCTTTTATGTGCATCCGAGACACACAAATTTTATTTTCAGAACATTTTTTACTGTCTTATATATGTGTACATTCAAAGAGGTTGTTTAATGATTTCTGCTGTTGCATGGCATTTCCTCCACAATTAAGTTGTCATTTGGTGGAACGTATTCTTCTGAAGTTGTGTGGCCAGACTCGCCTTTGGCTCTCTGGGTGCACATACAGTGCTATTGTGACACTACACTTCTGAAATCATTATTTATCAAGTGTTATTTCCTATGTGTTTCTTGCTTGAACTTTTGGAACCAACTGTTCCCAAAAGTTAAAAGGCACTAGAACACTAGGTGTTTAACACTTTAACTATGACTAGACTTTTCTGTAGGAAAATGAGATATGAGATAACACCTGGCCAAATATCCCAAAACTAAAGCGTCTACGCTACTACTAGCATGTCGAACTACCAATCCCTAACATAGGCAAAGGATTCGAAGTACAAGTTGCTAGTTATTTGTGCTGCACAAGTTGGACAAGAAATGTATTTCCTAATAGATTTAACTATGTTTGGTTGGTCACCTAGCTACCTAACCATATTGCTCACTTGTGTTGCTTTCGTAAAAGATCTTGACTGGAATTCTTAAATGTTACTTGTCTGTATGCCATCCATTCTTTTTTAGATCAAAGAACTAATGCATAATGGTTATGTGTCATGTCATAACCACATCATTTGTTGGTAGATTGCGAATTCAGAATTACAGAGTAAATATTTATTAAATGTTTGGTAAAAAATATTTTTTACTTTACTGGCCTGCAACCCCGACGAGTGAAATAATCCTGAAACAGCCGAAAATAAATGAGGAAAACCGACATTCAGTTAGAGTTAGCACTGATTATACCAAAAATATTGTTACATCCGCAGCACTGCATCTTAACCTTATTTCTTATTCCTCTTAGAGTGCACCAATGTCCATTCTGGAGAATCATGAACTGGCGGGTATGGTCCTAGATTACAAAAGGGAGTGTGGCCGAGACAATGTTCTGGAGTCGCACACTACTGTGTACACAGATTGCACCAACGAGTCTGGAGAAGCAACTTTGCACTGTGAGCATCTGCTGAGACTGGAATCAGGACCTATCATTGTGAAGGCCCGGACCATGTGGAGGCCGAAGGGAACCAAATGCCAGGAAACAGTGGCTCTATCATGGTGATTTTCTTCATGAAAACTTTTGGTAAAGCTGCAAGCAACTACCTGTGTTTTTTTTTGGGGGGGAAGCAACTACCTGTGTTGTCTACTGGAAAGCACACATATACATGGATTATATGTTTATAATCCCATTAGGCCATAACAATGGGATACCAAAATTAATTAGAAAGGAAGTGTATGTGAAGGTGGAGATGATAAGAAAGGGACAAGGCAGGAAGAGATCAGGATCCCAGTACAGAAGACAGAGAAGGCCTCTTGTGCTTCATGTGTCGTTACAGTTTTTCCTTTTCTTTGAGAAGATCTTGAGTTACAGGAATGGTGTTGTAATTACTGAGATTGTAGTGAACTGCAGTGTGATGGGAAGTGAAGGCTTCTTCACACTTAGCTGTCTGGGGCCTTGTGTCTATATATAGTAGGAGCCCTTAAGCAGCTTGGTATAGTGAAACTTTTAAGTCCATATATATTATATTGATTTATTGTAAATTCCATGTCTGTTGAGTACTTTCTCCTGGTTGTTGCCGAAGCGTGTTGAAACTTGAGTTCTGGGTCTTTGAGCTGTCAGCTTGAAATGGTGCGGCTGCTAAATGCTTTAAAAGTTGCTTCAACTTGCTTAGTTGGAGTAGGCAGCTTGACGTGAGCGATGACGGGCTCTCACAGCTCCGGTTCACTGCACTGGGTTGACCCATCAAATCCGAAAACCAGTTTGTACAATAGAACTTTCCTCCTAGATATCATGTCACCTGCATGTTTCTGAAAAATATTCCATGGCGTGTTGCTTCTTAAGATGCAGTTTCTGTGACTCTTTCCATTTGCGTGTGTAAGAATGCAGAGGACATGACCAGCTTTTTTAATCCATAGCTTCTTATGCAACTTTCAGAGGAACAGGAACACTTGTAATGTATATACCTCTATTGACCTGCATGCACAAGTGTGATTTGAGGCGTGCAGGTTAGATTGAGTCAAACCTCAGACGTGAAGGTTATGCTTTGATGCTAAACATGTCTTGTCAAGGTGGTGGTTCGAAGTTGGTAACCTAAGTTAATGAGGACAAACGAGGATTAGTTGCGTGAAACTAATGGTAGATATTAGATAAGGGTCAATGCTCTTTGATTGGTCGATTGATAAGTTTGTTTACGATGTATACCTTTATAGTCGAAAGACTAAACTATATTTCTGAATAAGCAGGTTGCTGCTGGAGTATTGTATTACCTCAGGCAGTTGGATGCAGTCCGATACTAGTGTTTTTCCTCTGAAATATGTGGGAGTACCCCTGCGTTTTTTTCTTTCTGTTGAAACGTACCCTGTCCTGCATTTAGTTTTCAGACTTTGGGTGTGGTGATCCTTTTGATGTTTGCGAGTGATATGTAGTAGATCGAGTGGCCAACTGCATTCTACGATTGCACATACTAGAAGGGGTCTCCGTTATCTTACAAAAGGATCAAGTTTACAATTTTGGGTGTGGTGATCCATTTGTGGGATACCAGAGATTCAGCACGTATACAATTTTTTTGATTTCAGACAACATGTAGTCTTCGAGGGAAGTTCATGGCAATCTTTTCGTCCCTATCCTCGCGTAAGAGGGCTGGGTACAGCTGACCCAATGGGTCGCTAGTACAGTACTATAACAACAAGAAGCCTACCGAAAATTTGTATCTGACCCCACCCAAAAATTCAGTCTAACACCATCTAGGCATCTAGCTAGCCAGGCCGCACAAGCATAGGCCATGTGCCTGAGAAAATTAGAAATAGTACTCCTTCTGTTCCAAATTAGATGACTTCTATTTGGACAAAAGTGGATGCATCTAGATATGCTATATGTATAGATACATTCACTTTTTGACAAAAGAAAGTCATCTAATATGGAACGGAGGGAGTAGTACCCATAGCTCAGGTTGGTGTTGAATTTTATTGGGCTAGCCCAATTAGTTGGTACAAATTCTGAAGTCTTAAAAGACCCATTTAACTTTGGTGCATGTTGTGTAGAGGAAATAGACGTGGAGCTAATGTTTAGTGACATCATGCTAGTTGGGAGATAGTTCGAGCACCTTATAAGGTGAGCTCTTTTAGTCTCACTAGTTCACGCGCACTCCTCCTCCACCGTCCGCCTCGCCACACCTCACATGTGCGTTGCGTTTAGTGAATCGAGTTCGAGTTAGAGTTAGATCTCGTATTTTATGGAAATAATACTTTTGGTGCGAACCATTTGTTAGGTGTACATGCTTGACACGTGACATGTGCTTCCACCGCGTGGTACTTGCGTTCTCTGCCTATAAAAGAGAAGGGGCGGATTCAGAATCTCTCTGGCTCAACGACTTTCTTCCTGTCTCCGCTGTGTAGTTCTTTTTGTTGTGTTGCTTCCAACCTTCTCCATCCCAGCGGCCACATGCACGGCCACATGAGAAAGGAGGCCTCTGAAACCCCGCCCGTTGAGATCCTGCATCGGGAGACGAATGATAAGGTTTTTTGGTGGAGCGTCTCGACGCGACTCTTCGCTTTCATCCGACTCTAGGCGTGCCAACTTCACCTCTGAAGTCAGCAGTACATCTACGTCATCTTCATCACATAACCGACGAGGACAACAACGCTGTAGCGGGAACCTTCCTAATCGACACGTATGTTTTACTCTCTCTGTTTGCACTAGTATTTAGTCCATATACAGAGCTGCTACACATGTCTAATATGTAGTTAGATATGCTAGTGTATCTATGATGTTGATTTTAGTAATTGATCTTATGTGGAAATTGCCTCATATTTTAACGGTTACCCCTAATCTCTCTCATACAGTCAGGGGAACCCCTATACAGTGCATGTTACATCCTGGGCGCCCAGCAAATCATAGGCTCCCTCTTGTTCGGTGTGATTAATTTTTCTATTTACTTTTTGGCCACTCGTTCAGTAAAAAATCATCTCTTTTTTGGTAAATTTTTTTTTTGTGAATATCAAAAAATATTCCCATATTTAATTAAAAATCTAAAAAATAGAAAGTATTCACGAATTTGAAAAATATGTTCATTACTTTTAATAATTAATTGGGAATTTGAAAAAAAATCACGACTTTGATAAATTGTACTCCCTCTGGTTTACAAAAAAATTCACACAAACTGTACAAGCCTAGAACAAAACGTTTACGCTCTGGTGACATAAATTTCGGATAAGAGGGAGTAAATGAATTCAACTAATATTGTTCATGAATTGCACAAAATCTTCACAAATTTGAGAAAATTGTTCTTAAAATGTCTCAAATTTCAAAATAACTCATGAAGTTTAAAATGTTCATAAACTTAAAATATTTTTTGAATATACAAATATTCTTGGATTTGAAAAGGGTTGGTAATATTAACAAAGAAAAACGAGTAAAAAAGAGCCGGAAAAAGCGACCAAAAAGAAAAACCACAGAAAAAACAAAAAATAGAAGTAAACCAGAAAAATCGAGCGGAACATTTGAGAAAGTTCATACTAGGCCGACCCTCAAACGAGAAAGGGGATATGCATTGCGTTAGTAACGAACACAATGAGCTGATTCACCACGAGTCCGGGCATAGACGCCTTGCTCATCTCGTACACGCTATATGGACCAGGCGCAGTGCCTAGCACACATCTTCTAAAAACACACAAATACTCATTTCCGTTCATAACTGTTATCTGGATTCATACTAAAATAAATATATATATACATTATACATTATACATTAAAATGTGTATAGATACATATGTGTATATATGAATATGTAAAAAGATTATATTGTAAGATGGAGGGAGTAGCAATTAGTGACGAGCGAAGAGCGCCCAGCTCACGTTGGGTTCGTTAGTTTTCTTTCTTCCTTTTCCTTAAAACATTTTTGTTTTAAATATATGAATGATTTTTTAACTCATAAAACTTGATGAACCAAATTAAGGGTCCAAAAAGATATGTATGTGTGTGTACTTTGAAAGCTTTCACCTTAGAACAAATTCGAGAAATCTTCATACGTGTAACCCTAAATTGAGAATGCTTAATAGTGATATGAAATCTTGTTAAACAAAACCGGCATGAAAGTACAAAGTGTGTGTTTTGTCCACAATAAGAGACAATTAAGCACGTATTTTTCGAGTGTAGGTTTGCTCGTTCTATTTGTCATCTATCCAGATAGCTTTTAGCTTATATCCACCCAAATCTGTTACCAATGTATGTAGCAACTGATTGCATGGGGTAGATAAGAAGTTAAGAACTTTTATTAGGGTGGGAGCAGTAGCCGTCATATGGTCGTTTTGGTTGTATAAAAACGATTAGGTTTTCAATGATAATTTTTTTTGTCGTTTGAAGGCACATGTATTCTCCGTTCGTGATCCATATTACAACGGGCGGGGTATCCAGGCCTGTTTATGGAGGCATGTATACAGTTAGAACATGTGGCGAGGGATATTTTTATCCGACATGGATAGTCGCTTGATCGCCGGATTGGTTTTGTATCCGCCATAGGCATCGGTGTTTTAGTATCACTTTTGTAATTCATCTAGTGCTACATTCTATTTTTCCAATAAGTTGGATTATGGCTGTGTTCATTATTATACAGAGGCCAGGTGTAACTTAACTTTTAAATAATAATGCCCTTTATGTAAAAAAAAGTATACAAAATGTAACGTTGGGAGGTTTATCCAAAAAATAGGGGGAGCCAAAATAAAAATATGAACCAATAAAATGAACTAAAATTATTGGACCAAATTAGGGTGACCATTTAATACTGAATTAAGGTGAATCAATGAAATATATGAACCAAAATTTTAGAAAGATAAAAATTTCAACCGAATTAATTGGGTGAACTATAATAATAATAATAATAATAATAATAATAATAATAATAATAATAATAATAATAGTGAACCAAAAATGAAAAGAACCTATATCAGGGAAACCGAAAATATTGAACCAAAAACATAGATAGGACGGAGAACAAAAATGTTCTATGTTTACAAAAAAATATTGTTTAAAAAATGCCCCGTGGTTCCAAAAAATTGGATTCTTGTATTACCAAAAAATGAGAAGATTGAAAAACGAAATTAAAAGGAACAAGAAAATAAAAAAATAAAATTTCACAAAAAAGAAAGAAACATAAAAGGAAACAGGGAAAAAGAAAAACGTAAAAGGGAAATAAAAGAGAAGAAAGAAGAAAAACGTAAACGGACGTGAGATGGGTAGATTGTCAGGTTCACTGTGACACATACGAGCAATGGTGTTATACGAAAAGCTAATGTGTCGGCCTAGGCAGTCGACCTCACACGGGCGAGTCAGTGCATGCGCTCGCAAAAGGCCATATGCCATAAGCTTTGATGCACATGATAAGCTCTCCGGGTTCTGAAGTCATGTGACAAAAATGGAATCCGTGAAGTAAAAAACAATCATGGATGGTTGTCAAATTCGTTTATACCGATTCTCCTAACATGGATATAACTTGTATACTATGAGATATCATGACAGGTTGTAAGGTTCCGGCCGTTAACCGAATTATTTCGCTCCAAGCATCTTACATAGCATATACATAGACTCATGGCATGATTTAGAAGAATCTAAACCTATACAATGGACCAATATATCTTAGAATGGCATATAAGTTATGAATACTAATCCCCTAGCTAGATCGTAAATCAGGTGATGGGGCATTAAGATAACTTAACCCCATATTCCCGTCGGTTACGCATGTGAGGCAAGTGATGATTAGTACTAGCTACAGTAGATGTCACAAGCAAACCTCTCTCCAATTCATGCAGAATCTCACAACCGTTTCTTGGATGCTACATTTATCTCCATTTCAGGTTGTGGAACTGAAACAATAATGTCCCCTCTCATTAGTTTCTGATGCTAGTTTGCTATATCATGCAACATATATGGCCCTTGAAGATAAAACAGAAAAATGAAGGGATACCTGCAGAAGTTAGCTAGATAGACAACGGATTAACAATGGAAGATCTTAGCCAGTGCTTGACGATTAGGTGTTGTTCGAAACAGGTCGCAAATATTTAACTATGTATCTTGATTGCTTGTGCTGTTGTGCGTACATACGCATACTGATTGTGCACACCGCATCCATTAATTAGCTAGCACTAGCTAGATGATACTCTGAAATACGATTATTCTTGGTCGGTCGCTAGCTGCGGCGCTGCCTCAAGAAACTCACATGATACAGTTATAACAGACGGTTACCGGTAGAGTTCGGTTTAGCTCTTGTTAATTACAGGGTTGTTAAGACCGCAGGGCAGGAAGGATCAGGAGGCCGGAGCCCCCGTCATGGAATCCTTCTATGATGCATGCAGATTTGCGTCCAGGCTTGATGGAGATATATTAACTAGCATCGCTGTTTTATTCTACATGATCAAGAACTTTCCTCGCAATACGGTCGAGAAAGAGGATTTTCCATATCGGTTGAAGTCGACCTGGGCATTTAGTTTCTTGCAGGTTGCAGTAGTATGGTTGCGTAGTACTCCTACTAGCTGCTACTACTAGTTGATTAATGACTGTATTGAGGATCGCCACAAGCAGTGGTTGAGGAACACCCACACCCACAACCTTAGGCAGCTCACTTGCTAACTAAATCACTTGAGAACACCAGCTCCTGCCCTATACCAAATCTGCATATCTTCCAAGATTCTAGCCGTCGGGACATCCTCACAGCACTGCTGACTAATATTGCCGAAGCCCTTGGCAAATGCCAGCAGATGAGAATAACATTGGAATCAAACTTCTTCCTTTCCTTGCTTCTGAACCTTGCTCTGCTAGATAGCCACCACTCCAACACAACAGTGAGCAAAGGGTACTTTACCTGAATGCCAAAACTTCAAAAGCACCTATGCCACACCTGCCTAGCAAATACACATTCAGTTTTTAAAAAGCACACTGAATGAGAATGTGGTCCAGATCGTCTTTGTCAAGACCAACCGTCACCACACGAACGTGAAGCTGAAGCTTTTTTTCTTTTCCTCCAGCTTCTTTATTCAATAGTCATAAACAGTGGGATACAAACGTCCTCAGGCGGATCAACAAACCAAACATATCGACCACCAGGAGATGAAGAAACCAGGCTAGATCATGTGGCTCTTTATTCGAGGTTCTGTTGTCATGTACTCCCTCCGTTCTAATTTAATTGACTTGCTATCCACCAAATATGGATGTATCTAGAAATGTTACATGTATAGATACATCCACACTACAATCCACATGTAGTGAATAGCAAGTCAATTAAAATGGAACGGAGGGAGTATGAACGTAGCCTCTATTCCTCCTTCAGTTCCTGTCTTGATATCCTGCAATATATGACACGGCTTGGAGGCCAGGAATGGGCCAAGAGACCACTGTATTCTACTCCCTCAGCTCAAATTATAAGAAGTTTTTACCACTTTAATTTGAACAGAATTTTGGCTGAAATGTGTGAATTAATACACTTAAATACGTTTAGATATGTATGTATAAAGAAAAAATAAAAAGATTTATATTTAAAAACTGAGGGAGTAGGTGAGGCTGATGCATCGGCTCAGGTTGGGATCGTCTTAAAGGGTCTTGTGAAGACATTGTTACTCCATTCCGCTCTTTGTTTCCACTTCATTTGCAAGACAAAAATTTACAGTAGGTTAAGTGAGTAAACTATTGGTATTGACATGATATTTTGTATCTGGCTACAACGTGATAGAAGTATGTAAACCTGACATTATGTATCCGATCACATTATGATAGAAGTGTGTAAACCTGAAATTGCTTTATGTTATGAATTACCGTTTTTTATGAATATATCTAGATGATTTGTGAAAAATCCATGTAAAATGATATTTTACCCTTGAGCTCTGCTGTATGGATGGCCTCCGCCTTCTGTCGTTCATCAGAGCCAGTGCCTTTCGGTCATCCACCATAGAAGATCCTCATGATGTATTCGGCTTAGAACGCAAAATCAATGCATCCATACAGTTTGGTACATGGAATGGGGGCATGGGGATGAGTTGAGACTCATCAAATATGGCTCCGGCCAGCCGGATTCATTGTTGGCGAGATAATACGGCGAGGTTGGTGGTTCAGATCGAGGCTAGTAATGAGCGATCAATTTTTTGAGATGTCAGCAACTTGTATTTGTTTTACTACAAAAGTACTAGCGAGAGGCTGCAACGATATTTGGCATCTCTTTCAAATCTTGCTTCAAATGTTTTCGCGAGAAGCTGGAAACATTGTCCTCCCATGCTACATATGTGTGTTGTCTTTTTTTCGAGATATTTGTTGTGACAGATGGGGAATTTTTTTCGAGAGTGACAGGGGGAATAAAATTCCTCACTGCTTTTGGCATTCATCGAAAGTAGCCTGGCGGGCCATGTTCTTACAACAGATGGAGAAATTTACAGGAGGATACATGGGAAGAGAGAACAATGAAAGTACAAGAAAAAAGACAACTAGAGGAGGTAAAGCAAGAGCCACTAACAGACACAAGACGTGAGGGGTGCAGTCGAGGGGTCACAATGGCAAGACTCGGCAATCAGCCTCACGCACCGCACCGGCATGCGACTCGATCCCCACAGCACAACTCAGGAGCACCATCATCATCATCGGATCGGAGTGTCAAGCCTAGCACCTAACACTATCCTAGATAGGGAGCTCCGCCACGGACATCAAGACGAAAGCAGGTGGGGGAGACATACATTGTGTTGTCAATGAGCAAAGGTGAGCCTAGACGCCACCATGAGCACGAAGCTCCCACGCCGCAACAGCAACCATTGGGGGCTCTTGGGCAAGCACATCAGTGGACCGAGACCACGCGAAGGACAGCCGAGGAGAGAAAAACACACCACCGTCGGCCCCGAACTGGCCGCACCAACACCAGCAGAAGCCGCCTCCCGCCAACAGCAAACCCTAGCAATCCGGTCGCTCGAGAGCCACCCTTGCGATCCCTCAGCAGCGCCTCCAAGGAGGGAAACGACACCGCAGCGCCGCCGCTGCCCAAGCAGGGACCAGGTTTTCACCCAGCAAAGGGGTGGGTGATGGGGCTGGAATTTCAACGAAGCCTCCAAGGAGGGACACGGCGCCGGAGCGTCGTCGACGTTGCGGCCGTCGCCAGCCAAGGGTTTCCCCCAATTCCAAGCACCGCACCACCATCCGCCCGTCGAAGGAGCCGCCTAGATGCTCCTGGGACAGGGGAGAGCTCCAACACAAGCAGGGGAAGCGAATCCCGAAGACAACGGCAGGCAGGTCTTCCGCCAGGCGCCGCTGCACCATGCGACCGCACCATCGGAGGAGAGATGCATCACCACGATGCACCAGTCCATGGCCTCTGCGCCGCCAAGGACCGCCGCCACAGCAGGAGGACGCGCAGCCGGAGGGAGGCCACGCCGCCACGGAAGCCGCCACCGCGAGGGGGGCCGCCGCCGCGCGCGAGAGAGAAAGCCTTGCCGGCACCATCCACTGCGCGGGAAGCTCCGGTAGCATCCAACGGCGCCGGCGAAGGAGGATGGCGCCAGAGGAGGGGCGGGCCGCCTCCGCCACACCGGAGAGAGCGAGGGCGCGACACGGGCCGCCGCCGCCGGCGAGGGACCTCCAGAGGAGCAGCCTAGCCTCCAAGCTTCTCCCTGGCGGCCGAGAGCGCAGATCCCCGCCGCCCCCTTCACGGGCGCCGCCCGGCCGAGTCCGGCGGCAGCCTCTGGGGACGACGAGGGAAGGGAGGAGGGAGGAGGGGGTGGCGGCGCGGCTAAGGTTAGGGTTTCCCCTCGGTCGCCTGGAGGGAGGCGACGCGAGAGGAGAGCGTTTTTTCAGATGGGGAATTTTCACTAGCAATGAGGGTAGTTGTCACTAGCAATGAGGATTTCACTGCATACTTAAAATATTTGTTACATATTCAAAAAAAATTGTTGCATTGGTTTAAAAAAATTCACCTCATTCATTTTCTACAGGTTTAATCCACGCAGAACAATTGTTGCAACAATGTTAGGATAGTATATCTTTTTGTTCTGTAGTTGGGGATTTTGCTGCATAGATTGACGATTTTTTGAACTTTTATGAATATTGACGGTCTGGAAGACTAAGATGGGAGCTTCTCATCCTCCGGACGTTTAACACTCCTTCACTTTAGTTAAAACCACGCTAATGATCGACTCCAATAATCAACTTCACTAGTGTAACACGATACCGTTTATTGAAGCTCTCGCTTAACGCCACAACGGCAACGGGTATATATCCGCTTTTGCTGGGGTCATCACATCAACCATGTACTCCTCATGAAAGATCCATTGCCCAGGATTTTTTTACCCTGTCTATAGTAACGATACTTAGTAAGTACCGCCTTTTTCTTGTTTTAGTTAAAACCAAGACTGATGATCGACTTGGATAATCGATTTGTACGCACCGTATGGTTTTTATTGTCGAAAAAACATAGTGTAGACTTTTTGAATAAAAAATAAAAAAATTGAAAGCGTTATTTTCAAAGTTTTAAAAGAATATGAAAACGTCTAAATATTCAGAATGATGTATTCTACCAACGTGCAAAATCTTGACCCAAAACACCTTGTATTTTGAGTTACACAAGAAAAAAACAAATCTTGACCTGAAACACTTTTTTTTTAAATCGTTTTTCAAAACGTTCAAAATAAATAGCTATACGTACCCCGGGCTACAAAATGCTGCACCATTTCTTCTCACAAACAGAACCGATTCTCTCATAATTAATCAAACAAAATTATGGGAACCGCACTATTATGCACGTTCTTCCACGAGGAACGCGTCGCCGTCAGCGTCGGTGTCCCCTCGGCCGACAGGCATATCGACAAAGCATCTGCCTAATCTGCTAAAGGATCACAAAATGGTGGGCAGGGGAACACGGGCCCTCCTCTCCAAATGATGCTTAGCTACGCTTTCGGCCAAGAACACTGCGCTTTGGCTTAGTTTAGTGCCGGTCAAATCGTACATGATCCCCTAAACCCCTCGCCCTCGATCTCCATCGTCTCTCACGCTGGTGAGGTTTGGTTAGTTTATTCATGTTGGGGTTGCGAGTGTGGTTCATGCACGGGACAACCAAGGGTACTTCCTCGTGCCCACAGTCTAGGGTTTCCACTAACTAGCTAGCGTTTACAAAAGGTGCCCCTAGTTTGCTTGGAAACTTCCAAGTTGGGAAATGGGTAGGCCTATGGAGTATGTTTTGATTTTGTGGGACGATTCCAACGAAAAAGGCACATCATCGATACCTTGTGCATTTGGCTTGTCTAAAGTATTAGCTACGTTATCATACTTTTCACTTGTAAAAAAAAGGAAAAGGAGCTCCGTTCTCATTACTTGTCACTTGTCAAAAAAAAGAGCTCCGTTCTTATCAACCAATAATTCCTCATCGACGATTAGAACGTTGATTTTCCTTCCGGTGGAAAATCATATAGTTGTGTATCGACTATAATGTGCAATTTGGTCGACAAGAAAAATTTATTCCGTCAAGCAACTTAAAAGTACTACTCCCTACGTTCCAAAATATTTTACACAATTTTATCCACATATGGATGTATTTAGACATGTTTAGTGATAGATATATCCATATACAAATGGAAGTTAAGTATTTTGAAACGGAGGGAGCACATCCGTGTAATAAGGTTTATGTTAGTCAAGCACTAAGCAATGTTAATTTTGACCAAACTAGTAGAAAAACCATTAACAACTATAATATTGTGTAGTTATAATAAATATATATTATTTAATGATGTTGATTTGTCCTTGGAAATTTTAATATTTTTGTATAAATTAGATCAATCTTTTCATTTTTAACTCTTACCCAAATGTATAGACTTTCTTTAAGGAGCGAAGGGAGTAGCAATGTACTATGTTTATCTAGTTGTTTTGTCACCTCTACCTTATAGCTTGTGAAATGAATACAGTCTAGCCAAACTTGAAGTCAATTTTACTCTCATTGTTCGTGTCTCCTTTTAGCGCAATGATATTTCTCTCCGTTTAATACATTGCACATTAACATGGTTCCAATATATACATGCATGGTACTTCCAATCCTATACTTTATGGCATTTTTACTTTATGAGCATCTATTGGAGTAACCAATGGAAAATGATGTGGCACATAATTGTGAGCAACTACATATAATAAATACAGAAGAATCTTGCAAAAATATAGAGTAGTATTAATTATGGAGAGTGAAGAGTGAAGGAACGGGCAAGTCAGCCAGCAGCAGGTGGGCAAGTGGCGTCCCTTTATATGCAGAGCATCCGCGCGGCCTTCTCTCCCACGGCACACCACACCACACCAGCCACACCACGACGCGTCCTCACATCACGCCGAGTGCTAGCGACCGCGCATCAACCGACGAGCTCGCCGGAACAGCGCGCGGGAGCCGACCGAAGCAACACCGTGCGCGCGCGAACGCCCATGTCGACGAGCTCCAACGAGTCCCCGGCCGTGTCTGGCCTCGACTACGACGACACCGCCCTCACCCTCGCCCTTCCCGGCTCCTCTCCCGACGACGGCAAGCGCGCCGTGGGATGGCCGCCGGTGCGGGCTTACCGGCGCAACGCGATGCGCGAGGAGGTCGCGTGCAAGCTCGTGAAGGTGGCGGTGGACGGCGCCCCCTACCTGCGCAAAGTGAACCTCGCCGCGCACGGCGGGTACGAGGCGCTGCTCCACGCGCTCCACGGCATGTTCGCGCCCTGCCTCGCCGTCGTCCGCGGCGACGGGGAGCTGGGGAGCAGGCTAGTGGACGCGGCCACCGGTGCCGAGTACGTGCCCACCTACGAGGACAGGGACGGCGACTGGATGCTCGTCGGGGACGTCCCGTGGAAGTAAGCAAACTCCCACGTACAGGCTAGCTATATATCTTGAGTAGCTCTTGCAGATATTTGAGATTTCCACAAGCAAATGTGCTGATCGCGCGCCTGATCCATGTCAATGCAGGATGTTCGTTGAGTCCTGCAAGCGGATCCGGCTCATGAAGAGCTCCGAGGCCGTCAACTTAGGTAATATAATCCAAGATCGATCATGATGTCCTACATGCTGCCACACACCAAACTCACATGATTACTAACACTTTTTCTTAATTATTTGTTTGATGCAGCTCCAAGGCCATCGTCCCAATGATCCCCCCACCCAATTCGATTCTTCAAAGTAAACGCGTGCACTGGAAGAGGCTTGGCTGATCAGGTCCTCCATGCACCTATACCGTAGGATATATACATGCATACACCGGTGACCAGTGATGTGCTGTACAGGCCACGCGGGACTTCCTCCTCGATCTATCTCTAGTGTTCAGTGCCGCCGGCCGGATCGATGACGGCGAGGATTGAGAGAGTGAAGGGAAGCAATAGTGCTCGTCACATAGTTTTCTTCTTGGTTTCTTCCTCAATTCGATCGGCTTCGATTGTGTTCAGCCTTATGGCAAGTGACGTATGTATACCCGATATACTTGTGGTTGGATTGTGGTGTCTTGCTCCATTGTAAGGTCATGAAATATAACGAGTACAGTCTCTGTCGTATCTGGAACTTTAGCAACCAGCCTGCCTATGTTTGTGCCATATTTCCCCATCAATGGTGCAGTAGTAAAGTTGTGTGTCGTTCTTTTGTTTGGGAGCTCTGGTAGGAAGACATGGTGATTGCTATGGAAACCGGTGGCAATGTGAATTTATGGTAGCTGGTGGTCGTCGGAGGGGCGCTTACCGACGTGATCTCAGTTAGCCTTGAAGTGTTCATCTGAAGTTGGGTTAGCGATCAGCCGATCATGATCCTCTTTGGTTCACCTCATTCCTATGTGACGCCTCTCCCTCTCTTTGAGGAGTATTTGGCAAAATGGCAAGTGTAAACCAGACGGCCAAACTCAAGCCGCTCGCCTTGCTTGATTAGATGACTTTTTAAGCCGAAGGCCTTCACCATCTCTGAAGTCGAGCTCTATCTCGTTTACTGTTGTGCAAAGTTGTGTTGTGGTCTTTGTGTTCCTTCTATCCTCCTCTTCCATAGGGAGATGAAGTCGTTGGAAGTATGCCTTAGAGGTAATCATAGAGACAATGTTATGTTCATGTACGTATCCATTATTTATAATAATGTGTCTTGAATAATGTCTTTGTATTGATTAGCAAGTATGTGACTTGTTTGTGAAACTTATTACTTGTATGGTTATTATAAATATGTTTCTATTCAGAGTTTATATGAGGACACACTTGAATATTAGAGTAGCACATGTATTGATTGATGACTATGTTTCACAAATCATTGGTATAGAGATGTCAAACTAATAATGTGGACTTACGTTATGAACATATGGTTGAGCTGACCCGCCTTGAGACAATGCAACAACGTTTATAGTTCTCTCTCTACACAGTATGTATGCTTTGTTCTTAGACTTGAGATTGTCGAATGTATATGAGATGTAAACCTATCTACTTTGGGACTATCAAGCGCTACACCGTGACAGGGTGACCATAAAGGTAGTTTTCAAGTTTGTCATGAAGCAGGTTGTGAGGCATGGTCGGTCAGGATGGAATTTGCCCCACTCTATTTTATAGAAAGATATAAAAAAAAATTGTGCCTCTTGAGTGATCGGATCCAGAAATACATGACCACACTACATAAGGTTAAGTGTTAACCTAGTAAGGGATTCTGAATCACATAATCAAGATTCAAGAAAGAGTAGTCAGATAGGAGCTTGACTAAATATCATGAAGCAAAATAAATTGTATGTACTAAACATTGAGATGGTTCGTCCGTTGTGATCTTATATGTGTTTGGAAGTTGGCACATTTTGCTAGAAACCGCTATTAACTATCGGAGAAGTAGACGTACTCGTGTCATGTCTAAATGTACGTGAACATATATGGTCACACACTTAAGGCAGTGTAAGTATAATTCAGATTGCATCCGAATTGGGCTGGAAGTGGACTCGACAGTGGGTTGTATTCTGGCACCCCATTGTGGGGAGGTTCATATAAGGAGAGGAGGTTGGGCGAATTAGGGTTGCCCCATTCCGCACCACAATCCCCACAGCCACAGTCTCACCACGCCCCTGCCGCCGTGCGGACCTAGCAGTCCGGCGAGAGAGAGGTGCCTGATGACCCACAATTATAGGGGGGTGTATCATAGTACTTTCGATAAATAAGAGTGTCGAACCCAATGAGGAGCAGAAGGTGCTGACAGGCAGTTTTGATTAGGGATTCACTGTAAATACTAGCAGACAAGTTTTTAGGAGCTTTTGATACAGCAGATAAATAAAGTGCGAGTAAATAAAAGAAAGTAATAATAATTGCAGCGAGTGTCCCAGTCCTTTGTAGAGCAAAGGACAAGCCGGTAGGTTTACTTATGATGACCAAACGTTCCTGAGGACACACGGGAATTCTATCTAGTACTTTCGCTTCATATAGATGATTAATCTTTAGTGTTTTGATAAGTGTTGTGTGGGTGAACCTATGCTAATGCACCGCCCTTCCTAGGACTAATACATACTTGTGATTATACCCCCTGCAAGCATCCGCAAATACAAGAAAGTAATTAAGATAAATTTAACCACGGCCTTAAACTCTGAGATCCTACCATCCCTCATGTATCGAGATACCAACGGGGGTTTAGGTTTCTGTCACTCCGGCAACCCCACAATTAATATTTGAATACACAATGCATTCCCCTAGGCCCATAAAGGTGAAGTGTCATGTAGTCGACGCTCACATGACACCACTAGAAGAATAGCACCACAACTTAAATATCAAACCATTAAATATTACTCAACATAGTTCACTACTAACATCTAGACTTCTCACATGTCCTCAAGAACTAAACGAACTACTCACGAGACATCATATGGAACATGATCAGAGGTGATATAATGATGGATAACAATATGAACATAAACCTTAATTCATCAGTTTCACTCAATAGCATCAACCACAATAGTAATCAACACCGGGAGAGTTTTCCCTATCAAATAAACAAGATTCATCCCTAGATGTTACAGCGGGAATGGAGTGGAGCGGTGGAGATGACGGTGTTGGCGGTGGAGATGATGGTGATGATGATCCCTACGAAGTCCAGCTCGATGACGGTGACGATGGCGACGATTTCCCCCCTCCGGGAAGGGGATTTCCCAGGCAGATTTCTCCCTGCCGGAGAGCTTTTCTCTCTCTGGTGTTTTCCGCCTCGTGGAGGCGGCGGAATATTTCCTCGACGACTTGTTAGGTCTTAGGGTTTCGGGGGGAAGAAGTACGCGAATGGGCAGCGCCAGAGGTGGGCCAGGGTGGCCAGACCACGTGGCGGCGCGGCAGCAAGGGGGTTCGCGCCACCACATGGTGTGGGCCCCTCATGGCCCTCCTCGGTCTCCCCTTTTGGCTCCCCCAGGCATCTGACAAAATAGGACCTTCCTGATGTTTTTCGCGGAGTTCTGATCTTTGTAAATAAGGTGTCTTGACGGTCCTTTTTTCAGCAGAATTCAGACTCCGGTGATCAATTCTCTAATAATCATCAAACATGCAAAACAAGTAAAATAACATAAGTATCATCTCTAAATGTGAAATATATAAATGAATAACAGTAAATTATGATATAAAATAGTGATGCAAAATGGACGTATCAGTGCCTCCATACCGCACGTGTAGATATCAATAGAGGTGCTATATCCAGAGTATTTGGACGGACCGTCGAGATGAGGTGTTCGTGGGAGCGGCTAGATCATAGAGGATTATGTATCTACCCTTCCCTTGCCTCTGTTCAGCGACTTCGACATGACACAACGCGTCTTGTGTTAATCCTGTGATCTATAACTGCGTCCGTTTTTTGTGGGGTCCGGTAATTCTTTTTTGATTTGCGCTAACGTAGCCTACCCATTTTCCTACCGTAGTTGTCTCCCCTCTCTTTTTCCTTTTTCATTCATTTGTATTTTTCATTCTTAGGGCATCTCCAACGGCCCGACGCAAACGGACCGCGGACGTCCGTTTCTGCCCGAAAATGACCGTGGCTAGAAAAAACCCAGCCCAACGGCCCGACGCAAATTGTCCGCGCTGTCCGCGGCGACGCAAACCGCGCCCAAATTTGGGCTCGGTTTGCGTCGCCGCGGACGGTCCGCGCTGTCCGCCCCTAATATGCCTGGCCCGCATGGAAGTGACTCGAACACCACTCCCCACTCCCGCCATAAAGTGGCTCGAACACCACTCCCCACTCCCGCCATTTGCCAAAATTCCCCGCGCCTCCCAAACCCAAAAACCTCCTCCCCCCGGCGGCCGATGGAGAACGACGTCGCCACCACCGACGACGACGTGGTTGTGACCGGCGTTGTCGTGGCCTCCGCGCCATCCGGCAGCACGGCTACCGCCGCCGCCGGGAAGAACAAGACCAGGGTGAAGAAGGAGCCGCTGACCGCGGAGGAGAGGAAGGTCGAGAATGCCAAGCGGCAGGCGCGGCGGGTGGCCGAGAAGGCGAGGGCCGCCGAGAAGGTGAACGCGGCCATAGATGAAGATAGGCTAATGCGGCTGGCCATGATGACGGCCCGGGTCCAAGATCACGTGAAGCTGCGCGAGCTCGTCGGCGACGGAAAGATAGACGCGGTCACCGGCGCGGCCTCATGCAGCTCCGTGACCTCACGTGCTCTCCTTCCTCCCGTGACGCTGTCCCGTTTCGGAGGCGGACCATCGGCGTCGCCGGAGCTGCCGCTGACTATGATGGGAGGCGCATCGCCGTCGCAAATCGACCTCAACCACACGCCTGTGCCCGTGGACTCTGCCCCGCAGGCGCGCAAACAAAGTCGGGAAGGCCCTCCGACAAGCTCCATGAATGCCCGCGCCCTGTTCGGCGAAAAGGCCGCCTTGACCCCGGGCGATCCGGTAAGACCATTCTCGATTTGCCGCACGTCGGTCCATGTTGATGTGGTCAGCATAACGCCGATTTGGCCGCAGGCGTACTATGCCGAGCAAGGCGAGGACATCATGCTCGGCTTCATCAGCGGCGGAACCCAGGCCCAACGGCGGCGGCAGCGTGTATTCGCTGTCTTCAGCTGAATACCAAAAATTTGGGAGCGCAAAAAAAAATCTACTACTAGGCCCAGCCCACGAAGGCCTCGCTCGCTCGCCTGGACTCACAGACGCAGACGCAGAATCGCATCGCATCGCGCAGACTCGCATCTCCTGCTCCCGCCGCCGCCCCCGCCGCCGCCTGATGCAGTCAGGGACAGGCGACGGCGCTCCGTCCCCGGCCCCTGCGCCCCCGCCCGCGGCGCCCCGCCCCCGCCCGCCGGCCGCTCTTCCTCTTCGGCCCAAGCCGCCCAACGCATCAGCGCGCAAGGTACGGCCCGACCCCTCTTCCTCTTCCTATTTTTTGCGGATTGCTTCGCTAGTTCGTCGGATTTCTTCGCTAGTAGGTTTTAATTTTCTGTTTCCCTTGATTTGTTGTACCGTAGATGAAGAAAAAGGGGGTTGTTGGTAGTACCATAGCTGCAATGTGGGAAAAGGCTTCAAAGACACGGAAAACTGATGAATCATCCACACCAAATCAGACAGCAGCTGCATCTAGTGATGTTCATCTTGAGAGCAATTTGCAAATGGTGGTATGGCAAGAACCGGAGAGTAGAGGAGAAACCTCAACACCTCATGTAGAAGTAGAAGATGATGAATCTATTGATGAAGATGATGAACCAATGCAAATAGATTTAGAGGCACTTGAACATGATCCTGGGAAGCGGATTCCCATCTCATTTTATGATGTCAATGACCAAGATAAAGTGAGAAGGAGATATATTGAGATGGGGCCATGTCAACCAAAGAATCATAAGTTTGTGTTC
Organism: Poa annua; assembly: GCA_026929855.1. Lineage (NCBI taxonomy): Eukaryota > Viridiplantae > Streptophyta > Magnoliopsida > Poales > Poaceae > Poa > Poa annua. The sequence goes on from CM049437.1 coordinate 94,472,477, forward strand.
ACAAATAAAGTTGGAAGTGAGCGTCGTTTTTGTCATGCTTGGTTTAAAGAATTCTCATGGATTGAGTACAGTGTGGAAAAGAATAGAGCTTTCTGCTTCGTTTGCTATTTGTTCAAGGAGAAAGCAAGATGTCCTGGTGGAGATGCTTTTGTGAATAAAGGATTTAATAATTGGAACATGAAGAAGAGGTTGACGAAACATGAAGGTGAGGTTACAAGTGCTCATGCTCAAGCTCAGGAGAAGTATGATAGGTTCACTACACCACAAACATCAATTCGAGAGTCTATTGCTTCAAACACCTCACACTACAAGGCTTTGTATAAACATCGTTTGACATGGACACTCAAGTGTGTGAGATATCTGTTGCAGCAAGGCTTGGCATTTAGAGGTCATGATGAAAGTGAAGACTCACTAAATAAAGGAAATTTCCTTGAGCTTCTAAATTGGCTAGTGATACGTCCATTTTGCATCACTATTTATATCATAATTTACTGTTATTCATTGATATATTTCATATTTAGAGATGATACTTATGCTATTTCATCTATTTTGCATGTTTGATGATTATTGGAGAATTGATCACCGGAGTCTGGAAACAGCTGGAAAAAGCACCGTCAAGATACACTATTTGCGAAGATCAAAATACAGAACGAAGACCGTGGAAAATATTGTTTTGCCAGATCATGGAGGGAGCCACGAGGAGAGGCCAAGGTGGGGCCCAGGGGGCCCACACCCCCTCATGGCGCGGCAGGCCCTGGAGCCGCGCGAGCATGGGGTCTGGCCGCCCTGGCCCACCTCCTGCCGTGCCCCTTCGCGTACTTCATCCCCCCGAAAACCTAAGACCTTCTACGGAGAGTTAGAATTATTCCGCCACCGCCACGAGGCGGAAAACCACAGAGAGAAGAAAGCTCTCCGGCAGGGAGAAATCTGCCGGGGAAATCCCTTCCCGGAGGGGGGAAATCGTCGCCATCGTCACCGTCATCGAGCTGCACTTCATCGGGATCATCATCACCATCATCTCCACCGCCGTCACCGTCATCTCCACCGCTCCACTCCGTTCCCGCTGTAACATCTAGGGCTGAATCTTGTGTGTTTGATAGGGGAAACTCTCCCGGTGTTAATTGCTATTGTTATTGATGCTATTGGGTGGAACCGTTGAATTAAGGTTTATGTTCAGATTGTTACCCATCATTATATCATCTCTGATCATGTTCCAAATGATGTGTTGTGAGTAGTTCGTTTAGTTCTTGAGGACATGGGTGAAGTCTAGATGTTAGTAGTGAACTATGTTGAGTAATATTTAATGGTTTGATATTTAACTTGTGGTGCTATTCTTCTAGTGGTGTCATGTGAACGTCGACTACATGACACTTCACCTTTATGGGCCTAGGGGAGTGCATTGTGTATTCGAATATTAATCGTGGGGTTGCCGGAGTGACAGAAACCTAAACCCCCGTTAATATCTCGATGCATGAGGGATAGCAGGATCTTAGAGTTTAAGGCTGTGGTTAGATTTATCTTAATTACTTTCTTGTATTTGCGGATGCTTGCAAGGGGTATAATCACAAGTATGTATTAGTCCTAGGAAGGGAGGTGCATTAGCATAGGTTCACCCACACGACACTTATCAAAACACTAAAGATTAATCATCTATATGAAGCGAAAGCACTAGACATAAATCCCGTGTGTCCTCAAGAACGCTTGGTCATCATAAGTAAACAAACCGGCTTGTCCTTTGCTCTAGAAAGGATTGGGCCCCTCGCTGCAATTATTATTGTTACGCTTTATTTACTCGCACTTTATTTATCTGTTATATCAAAAACTCCTAAAAACCTGTCTGCTAGTATTTACAGTGAAATCCTCATCAAAACTGCTTGTCAGCACCTTCTGCTCCTCGTTGGGTTCGACACTCTTATTTATCGAAAGTACTACGATACACCCCCTATACTTGTGGGTCATCAGCTAGCCAGAAATTTTGAAGAGGTTGACAATGTTGTTCTCAAGAATGCTCCACGGAACTGCATGATGATTCACCATGATATACAGCAAGAGGTGATAAAATGTTGTGCACAAGAGACTACTAAACTAGTCATTGAAGATCTTGATGGTGATCATTTTGCAATACTTGCAGATGAGTCTAGTGATGTGTATCAGAATGCACAGTTGGCTGTTTGCTTGCGTTATGTTGATAAAGAAGGAAGGGCGGTTATCAGATTTCTTGGTCTTGCTCATGCTGAAGATACTACCTCTTTGACACTAAAAGCTGCAATTCAGAAAATGCTCTTGAACTAAAATTTGACCTTTGCGATGGCGCGTGGGCAGGGATATGATGGAGCTAGTAACATGAAAGGTAATGCTAATGGTCTGAAAAAACTGATCATGGATGAGTCCCCTTCTGCCTATTATGTTCATTGTTTTGCCCATCAACTACAGTTAACTCTTGTTGCTGTTGCAAAGGAGAGTGGTGATTGTACTTGGTTCTTTCAGCAGCTTGCGCACTTGTTAAGTGCTCTTGGCATGTCTTGTAAAAAGATGAGAATGCTTCGGATAGCTCAGGCTGAAGAACTCATTGATGCATTGGAATTGGAAGAAGTAGAAACAGGGACCGGGCTGAATCAGGAAATGGGTTTGGGAAGGCCATGTGATACACGTTGGGGCTCTCACTTCAGAACTGTGAACCATGTCATCTCTATGTACGGTGCACCCTCGCTGTGTCCTCAAGAACGCTTGGTCATCATAAGTAAACAAACCGGCTTGTCCTTTGCTCTAGAAAGGATTGGGCCCCTCGCTGCAATTATTATTGTTACGCTTTATTTACTCGCACTTTATTTATCTGTTATATCAAAAACTCCTAAAAACCTGTCTGCTAGTATTTACAGCGAAATCCTCATCAAAACTGCTTGTCAGCACCTTCTGCTCCTCGTTGGGTTCGACACTCTTATTTATCGAAAGTACTACGATACACCCCCTATACTTGTGGGTCATCATGACTATTTTCTGGCGCCGTTGCCGGGGAGTGACGCGCTATTGGTAAGTGGAATTGGTAAGGAAAGCTTTAGCTGTAAGTGTTGTTTTTATTTTTGTCTCCTAATTTGCTTAATTATGGAGAGAGGAACTATTGCTTTCCTGTTTGGAAAGGCTTCTACCACTGCTGAGGTAGAAAATGAGGCGCCACCTGAAGAAATACTGCCATTTAAAATACCTATGAAAATTATTGATCGTGTTTTGGATAACCGCTATGAAGGGGATGGAACTGTCCACCCCGGTGATCATTTACTGTTTTTACATGAATTATGCGAGTTGTTCAAGTGTGCAGGTATTACAAAGGACAAGGTCAGGAAGAAATTATTCTCCATATCACTTACTGGGAGAGCTGCGCATTGGTATAAATTGTTGAAGAACAGGAATTCTCTTGGATGGGAGGAAATCGTACCTCTCTTTTATTCTAAATTTTATCCTCCAAGTGAGATTCACCAAGATCGGAATTCTATTTATAATTTCTGGCCTCATGATGGAGAAAGTATTGCCCAAGCTTGGGGGAGATTGAAGTCACTAATGCTCAAATGCCCCATTCATGAGCTTCCTGGTAATATTATTGTTGATAAATTCTATGCAAGACTCTCCTTTGAAGATAAAACATTATTGGATACCTCTTGTGCTGGATCATTCACGCGTAATAAGGAGGAGTTTAAATGGGATCTTTTTGATCGTATTGAGGAAAATACTGAAGCATGGGAGAACGACAAAGGTAGGGAGTCAGGTATAAAATATGACTTCGAATGCATTAAAACTTTCATGAATACTGATGCATTTCGAAATATTAATAATGCTTATGGTCTTGACTCTCAAGTTGTTGCAAATTATTATAAATCCTTTGCTGCTTATTTTGGTTTGCCCAAGGAGGGGTTTGAAAAATATCATGAACCATATAAAGATAAATCTGTCACTCCTATAACTAAAAGCATTGAAGTTAATGTTGTTGATCATATTATTCCTGAACCCTATATTGAAAAGGTTTCTTTTCCTGTTAAGGTGAAAGAACATTCTGTTATGGCTAGTGCTGTTAACAAAAGTGAAAAGAAAGCTATACAACCTAATGAACAAATTAAAATTGAACCTCCTGTTGCTATAGTTAAAGATCTTGTTACTAAAAATGTTGGAGATGAGTATATTATATTTTGTGAAGATGCTTCTAATGTTGTTTCTCATCCTAAAAGTTCAAGGAAAACTAGTGTTCCTGTGTTATCTGTTAAAATTGGTGATCATTGCTATTATGGATTATGTGATATTGGTGAAGTTGTAGTGCTATTCCTTATGAGCTTTACAGGGAAATTATGCATGAGATTGGTCCTTGTGAACTTGAAGAAATTGATGTGGTTATCCAACTTGCTAATAGAGAAACTATCTCTCCAATTGGTATTATTAGAGATGTTGAAGTTCTATGTGGTAAGACTAAATATCCTGCTGATTTTCTCGTACTTGGTGCTGCTGCTAGTAAGACTTGTCCTATCATTTTTGGTAGACCTTTTCTAAATACTTGTGGTGCTGTTATAGATTGTAAGAAAGAGAAAATCTTTACTAAATTTGCTGGTGATTCGTATGAATTCAATTTTTCGAAATTTGCCAAAGTCCCTTATGAAACCGAATTGCCTAATGAGGATTTTAAAGTAGAACAACTTGCCTCTATTGCTCTTGTGCCTAACAATGTTTTGCAGCAATTTATGGAAGATCATGAAAGTGAAGTCTTTATGGAAGAAAGGAATGAACTTGATGAAATATTTCTTCGTCAACCTATTCTGAAACATAATTTACAAGTGGAAGACTTGAGTAAAACCCTTCCACCTAAAGAGGATCCTGTCTTTGATTTAAAACCTTTGCCTGAAAATCTTAAGTATGCTCATATTGATGATAAGAAAATATATCCTGTTATTATTAGTGCTAACCTTTCAGGTAAAGAAGAGGAAATATTATTGGAAGTACTGAAGAAACACCGTGGAGCTATGGGTTATACTTTGGATGATTTAAAAGGAATTTCTCCTACTATATGTCAACATTCTATTAATATGGAGCCTGATGCAAAGCCAGTTGTTGAACATCAACGCCGTTTAATACCCAAAATGAAGGAAGTGGTAAGAAATGAGGTATTAAAACTCCTTGATGCTGGTATAATTTATCCTATTGCTGATAGTAGATGGGTTAGTCCCGTGCGCTGTGTCCCTAAGAAAGGTGGAATTACTGTTGTGCCTAATGATAATGATGAGCTTATTCCTCAGAGAGTAGTAGTTGGTTATAGAATGTGCATTGATTTTAGAAAGGTTAATAAAGTTATTAAGAAAGATCATTATCCCTTACCCTTTATTGATCAAATGTTGGAGAGGTTAGCTAATAAAACTCATTTTTGCTTTCTTGATTGTTATTCTGGTTTCTCTCAAATTGCTGTTAAAGCTCAAGATCAAGAGAAAACCACGTTTACCTGTCCTTATGGTACTTATGCTTATAGACGTATGTCTTTTGGTTTATGTAATGCTCCTTCTACTTTTCAAAGATGTATGTCTGCTATCTTTCATGGTTTTTGTGAGGAAATTGTGGAGATATTCATGGACGATTTCTCTGTCTATGGAACTTCTTTTGATAATTGCTTGCACAATCTTGATAAAGTTTTGCAGAGATGTGAAGAAACTAATCTTGTTCTTAATTGGGAGAAATGTCACTTTATGGTTAATGAAGAAATTGTTCTTGGACATAAGATTTCTGAAAGAGGTATTGAAGTTGATAAAGCTAAAGTGGAGGCAATTGAGAAAATGCCTTGCCCCCGAGATGTCAAAGGTATACGTAGTATTCTTGGTCATCCTGGTTTCTATAGAAGGTTTATTAAAGATTTTGCTAAGGTATCGAAGCCTCTTACTAATATCTTGCAAAAAGATGTACCATTTGTTTTTGATGATGATTGTAAGGAAGCTTTTGAAAATCTTAAGAAGGCTTTAATAAGTGCTCCTATTGTTCAACCACCTGATTGGAATTTACCATTTGAAATTATGTGTGATGCTAGTGATTTTGCTGTTGGTGCTGTTCTTGGACAAAGAGTAGATAAAAGTTAAATGTCATTCATTATGCTAGTAAGACTCTTGATCCTGCTCAAAAGAATTATGCTACAACTGAAAAAGAATTTCTAGCTGTTGTTTTTGCCTGTGATAAATTTAGACAGTATATTGTTGATTCTAAAGTTATTATTCATACTGATCATGCTGCAATTAGATACATTATGGAAAAGAAAGATGCAAAGCCTAGGCTTATTAGATGGGTATTACTTTTGCAAGAATTTGAATTGCATATTGTAGATAGGAAAGGTGCTGGAAATCCTGTTGCTGATAATTTGTCTAGATTGGAAAACATTGAATATGATCCTATTCCTGTTAATGATAGTTTTCCAAATGAACAATTAGCTGCAATAAGGGTGATTTCACGAGATAGTCCTTAGTATGCTGATTATGCTAACTTTATTGTTTCGAAGTATTTGCCTCCAACCTTTTCAGCTCAACAAAGAAGAAAATTCTTTTATGATTTGAGGCATTATTTCTGGGATGACCCACACTTATATAAAGAAGGAGTGGATGGTATTATGCGAAGATGTGTTCCGGAGTATGAACAACATGAGATATTGAGAAAATGCCATAGTAGTGCTTATGGAGGACATCACGCCGGAGATAGAACTGCACAAAAGGTTTTACAATCAGGTTTTTATTGGCCTACTCTTTTTAAAGATGCAAGAAAGTTTATTTTATCTTGTGATCAATGTCAAAGAATTGGTAATATCTCTAGACGTAATGAAATGCCTATGAATTATTCTCTTGTTATTGAGCCATTTGATTGTTGGGGATTTGACTTTATGGGTCCTTTTCCTCATTCAAAGGGTTATACTCATATACTTGTTCCTGTTGATTATGTTACTAAATGGGTAGAAGCTATACCTACTAAAAGTGCTGATGCTGAGACATCATTAAAAATGCTTCAAGATATAATTTTTCCTAGGTTTGGTGTTTCTAGATATCTCATGACTGATGGAGGTTCTCATTTTATTCATGGTGGTTTTAGAAAAGTTCTTGCTAAATATGGTGTTAATCATAGAATTGCTTCAGCTTATCATCCTCAAACTAGTGGGCAAGTAAAATTATCAAATAGAGAAATTAAATCTATCTTGCAAAAGACTGTTAATAGAACGAGGAAGAACTGGGCTGATAAATTAAATGATGCATTGTGGGCTTATAGAACTGCTTATAAAAATCCCAAGGGTATGTCTCCTTATAAAATGGTCTATGGAAAAGCTTGTCACTTGCCTTTAGAATTAGAACACAAAGCTTATTGGGCAGTGAGGGAACTAAATAGAGATTTTAAACTTGCTGGTGAGAAAAGATTACTTAATTTGAGTTCTTTAGATGAATGGAGAAGTGAAGCTTATGAAAATGCTAAACTCTTTAAAGAGAAAGTTAAGAAATGGCATGATAGGAGAATCCTTAAGAGAGAGTTTCATGTTGGTGAAAAAGTTTTATTGTATAGCTCTCGTCTTAGATTCTTTGCAGGGAAATTACTCTCCAAGTGGGAAGGACCATATGTTATTGTTGAGGTGTTCCGTTCGGGTGCAATTAAAATTGCCTCACTTAAAGATGACTCTACACAAGTGGTGAATGGGCAAAGACTCAAACATTATATTTCTGGAGATTCTTATAATGAAGATGTTGATATTATTCAAGTTATTGCTCCGGAAACTTTTATCAAAGAGAATTTTTCTGAGTCTGCAGAAGCTGAATTCGAAAAGGTACAGTTTCGGTAAGAAAAAGTTCGCATTTTTAATTTTGGAAGACATAGAAGTTATTTTTAGAAAATATGGAAAAATACAAGACGAAAACGAGCAGGACACGGAGCACGAGGCGCCAACACCACGTGCTCGCGTGGGCCCCATCCTGGCCGCGCGAGCAGGGGGTCTGGACGCCTCGGTGTCCGTCTCCTACTCGATCTCGTGTTGTTGCCTTCCTTTTGTCATGTATATTTTTCCTATATAAACTCCCGGATCCCCCGAGGTCCGTATATCGTGTTTTCGAAGTGTTTTTGTTTCAAGCTGTTTCTGCCAGGTTTCAATCCTTGGATCTAGAGCCATCATGTCTTCGCCCGAGCCTTCAAAGGATAGTTTCTTCGTGAACGTTGTCAACCCGTACATGCACGAGTTGAGGATGCACCCGAAGGAGTTGACGTTGACAGGTGGGAAGGTGCATGTAGATGATGTCCAAGGTCCTCAAGGAGAGGGGAGCATGGAGGAGCGGATGAAGAGTCTGGAGCAGGAGGTCTTCAAGTATAAGAAGATGGCGGAACGAGAGGTGGATATCGTTCACCGTATCGTGGCTGAACTTATTACCAAGCATGAGAAGGAGATCGCAAAGCTCTGGGAGGACATCTTCTCACTCCACAAGACTACCAACAATCTGCAGGCGCAACTCTATGATGTTCAGAATCAGAACTATGAGTATGAAACCAGGTTTAAACGCATAAGTGCTGCTGCAAGTTTTAGGATACTCGAGATCAAGTCATCATTTGTTGATGGAGAGCCCCTACCTTGAAAGTTTGATGAAGAGGACTTGCCACCATCACCACCAAAGGAGTAAATTCATCATCGGTATTGGCATCTCCCTTAGCTTGTTCCAAGCTTGGGGGGAGTGCCGCGGTATCACACCACCATCTTTTATCTTTTATCTTTTAGTAGTGTCATATCATGAGTAGGGAAGTTATCTTATATGATGGTTTGCAATGTGGAAGTATCTCTCTTTTAGTTGGTTATCTATGTATCCCTTGGTGTGAGTTGTCGTTATGGAATATTAATGAGAAGTTTTATCATTTATTTTCTGCACATCTTATTTTAGTTTGCAACTTCTATCATATATGATTGATCTTGTCATTAGTATTGTTATCACTTTGGGAGCATATAGTAAATCTTTTGGTTTTGGCGAACTTAGCATTGGTCAGTAGCTACAATACTTTGAGACTTAAAGTGTAGGAAAGAATTACATGTAGATATAGTTTTCAATGGTCTTTCTCACTTGTAGATGATAAGCTTAGTATTCACAATTTAAAATTGTTTGTGCTTCCAAGTAAGAATTGCATGATTGCCTTTACTACATGTATATTTGTTTGTATCCATCAACTCTTATGCTTGCTACCAAACCTTGCTAGCCAAAGACCGGTATTGAGAGGGAATGCTGCTCATACTTCCAAACCTTGAGCCAAAACCCTTGCCACTTGTGTCCACCATACCTACCTATTATGTGGTATTTTGCGCCACTCCAAGTAAATACTTCATGTGCTATCTTTATTCAAAACTACTATCCCTAATTTGTGTCAATGTCTATTAGCTCATGAGGAAATAATAGTTGAGTTTGTTATCTTCCATACTAATTAAGTAACCCTTGACTTGCATGATTCATCTGCTCGTCACTAATATTGCAAAGGGCTGGTTAGACCACTATAATATCAAAAGGTTGAGAAAGTTAAAAATAGACACTCCTCCATGGTTTGAGATTGATTGGTAGGCACCCGAGGATTCGGTTAGCCATGGCTTGTGTAAGCAAAGGTTGGGAGGAGTGTTAAAGTTATCAAAATAGTTGTTTATTATAAAGGCTTGTTTTAAAATAATCGGAACCGCTCTCAACTTGCTTAGTATGGAAGATGACAAGAACTCTATTACCATTCGTTGACAACAACAAACACCGCTCAAAAACTTACTTTTATGCTCTCTATATGATTTAAAAACTAGAAGCTCTAGCACATGGTTATATCTCTGCTTCCCTCTGCGAAGGGCCTATCTTTTACTTTATGTTGAGTCAGTAAACCTATCTCCTTCTGTCTTAAGCAAGCATTTGAGTTGATTGTGATTCAACCATCTATACATTCGTATTGTTAATCATGTCTTTTATTCTTCCTTGTTTAGCACATTGCTGTTATTTGATAAATATGACTTTGAGAGTTAGCAACTATTTAATAGGGCTGTTTTGTAGAGTAAGCTCAATATGTTCATTGTTCTCTGACCAGGAACGAAGTTTGCCAACACCAACTATGGTTTTCTCTATGCACTTTATTGTGATTTACCCTTACTTGTTACAAGTTGAGTTATATGAATGGAGTTGATATCTAAGATGGCTTGTGTATTATTAAATGTGATGCTTCTTGTCCGTATATTCTCTATCGACACTTCACTCCATAAACCTGTGGTCATGTTTACTGAGCTCAGCTTTCGCTTGGGGACAAGCGAGGTCTAAGCTTGGGGGGAGTTGATACGTCCATTTTGCATCACTATTTTATATCATCATTTACTGTTATTCGTTGATATATTTCATATTTAGAGATGATACTTATGCTATTTCATCTATTTTGCATGTTTGATGATTATTGGAGAATTGATCACCGGAGTCTGGAAACAGCTGGAAAAAGCACCGTCAAGATACACTATTTGCGAAGATCAAAATACAGAACGAAGACCGTGGAAAATATTGTTTTGCCAGATCATGGAGTGAGCCACGAGGAGAGGCCAAGGTGGGGGCCAGGGGGCCCACACCCCCTCATGGCGCGGCAGGCCCTGGAGCCGCGCGAGCATGGGGTCTGGCCGCCCTGGCCCACCTCCTGCCGTGCCCCTTCGCGTACTTCATCCCCCGAAAACCTAAGACCTTCTACGGAGAGTTAGAATTATTCCGCCGCCGCCACGAGGCGGAAAACCACAGAGAGAAGAAAGCTCTCCGGCAGGGAGAAATCTGCCGGGGAAATCCCTTCCCGGAGGGGGGAAATCGTCGCCATCGTCACCGTCATCGAGCTGCACTTCATCGGGATCATAATCACCATCATCTCCACCGCCGTCACCGTCATCTCCACCGCTCCACTCCGTTCCCGCTGTAACATTTAGGGCTGAATCTTGTGTGTTTGATAGGGGAAACTCTCCCGGTGTTAATTGCTATTGTTATTGATGCTATTGGGTGGAACCGTTGAATTAAGGTTTATGTTCAGATTGTTACCCATCATTATATCATCTCTCATCATGTTCCAAATGATGTGTTGTGAGTAGTTCGTTTAGTTCTTGAGGACATGGGTGAAGTCTAGATGTTAGTAGTGAACTATGTTGAGTAATATTTAATGGTTTGATATTTAAGTTGTGGTGCTATTCTTCTAGTGGTGTCATGTGAACGTCGACTACATGACACTTCACCTTTATGGGCCTAGGGGAGTGCATTGTGTATTCGAATATTAATCGTGGGGTTGCCGGAGTGACAGAAACCTAAACCCCCGTTAATATCTCGATGCATGAGGGGTAGCAGGATCTTAGAGTTTAAGGCTGTGGTTAGATTTATCTTAATTACTTTCTTGTATTTGCGGATGCTTGCAAGGGGTATAATCACAAGTATGTATTAGTCCTAGGAAGGGCGGTGCATTAGCATAGGTTCACCCACACGACACTTATCAAAATACTAAAGATTAATCATCTATATGAAGCGAAAGCACTAGACATAAATCCCGTGTGTCCTCAAGAACGCTTGGTCATCATAAGTAAACAAACCGGCTTGTCCTTTGCTCTAGAAAGGATTGGGCCCCTCGCTACAATTATTATTGTTGCGCTTTATTTACTCGCACTTTATTTATCTGTTATATCAAAAACTCCTAAAAACCTGTCTGCTAGTATTTACAGTGAAATCCTCATCAAAACTGCTTGTCAGCACCTTCTGCTCCTCGTTGGGTTCGACACTCTTATTTATCGAAAGTACTACGATACACCCCCTATACTTGTGGGTCATCAGCTAGCCAGAAATTTTGAAGAGGTTGACAATGTTGTTCTCAAGAATGCTCCACGGAACTGCATGATGATTCACCATGATATACAGCAAGAGGTGATAAAATGTTGTGCACAAGAGACTACTAAACTAGTCATTGAAGATCTTGATGGTGATCATTTTGCAATACTTGCAGATGAGTCTAGTGATGTGTATCAGAATGCACAGTTGGCTGTTTGCTTGCGTTATGTTGATAAAGAAGGAAGGGCGGTTATCAGATTTCTTGGTCTTGCTCATGCTGAAGATACTACCTCTTTGACACTAAAAGCTGCAATTCAGAAAATGCTCTTGAACTACAATTTGACCTTTGCGATGGCGCGTGGGCAGGGATATGATGGAGCTAGTAACATGAAAGGTAATGCTAATGGTCTGAAAAAACTGATCATGGATGAGTCCCCTTCTGCCTATTATGTTCATTGTTTTGCCCATCAACTACAGTTAACTCTTGTTGCTGTTGCAAAGGAGAGTGGTGATTGTACTTGGTTCTTTCAGCAGCTTGCGCACTTGTTAAGTGCTCTTGGCATGTCTTGTAAAAAGATGAGAATGCTTCGGATAGCTCAGGCTGAAGAACTCATTGATGCATTGGAATTGGAAGAAGTAGAAACAGGGACCGAGCTGAATCAGGAAATGGGTTTGGGAAGGCCATGTGATACACGTTGGGGCTCTCACTTCAGAACTGTGAACCATGTCATCTCTATGTACGGTGCACCCAGGCCGAGGCAGTCGACATCGACGGCCATCCCCTTTTCGACCATGGAACGGCATCGGTCGTCCACACGGCCATGTTCAACGATGGCCAAGGAGAGGAGGAGGAGGAGGAGGTTGCCGATCCGGACGCCGAGGTTCCGGCTTCTGGCACCGCCGCGGCGGCCAAGAAGATATCGAAGAGGACCGTGGGCTACACGAACGCTGAGGACAAGTGCCTTTGCCGGTCTTGGCTCGCATCGAGCGTGAACGCCATTGTCGGCGCCGAGCAAAAGGGCAATGCCTATTGGAAGAGGGTGACCGTGGACTTCCATGAACGCCGGCAACTCAAGCCCTTCAACATCCACAGCGACCGCGACCAAGTGTCCATCCAAAAATGATGGTCCTACATCCAGGCCGAGACCAACAAGTTTTGCGGCGCCTATGAGCACGTCGTGAACCGCCCAATATCTGGCATCGGCGTCGCCGATATGGTACGTCCTTTATCCTAATCGCTTGAGGTGTCCTCCTCCATTGTTTGTTGTCGTGAGTGGCCACCATTCCATGGTCCATGTAGGTTGTGCAGGCCTTGGAGTTCTTCAAGACCGCCCATGAGGGCAAGTCCTACCACCTGATCCATTGTTGGCGGGAGCTTAAGGACCACGAGAAATGGAAGCAAACATATCAAAGCCACAAGAACGGCTTGAAGAATGGCCGAGACCCGGCCACCGTGGGGACGGAAAATGATGGTGGTGACAAGGCCGCTGTTTCCAAAGGAAGGCCGAGGGGACACAAAGCGTCGGCAATGGACATGAAGAGAGATGCCAATGTGCAAGCACTGACCGAGACCTTGAAGGTCTACATGGCCAACAAGGAGGAGGCCATTGCCGCGAGAGAGGCGAAGAAGCACCTCGAGAGGGAGGAGATGGCAGCTCAATTCTATGACCTCGCAAAGCAGGCTGTAGCAATGGAAACGAGCCACGCGAAGGCGAAGATCATGGCCGAGGAGAGGGCGATCATGTTCGCGGACACCTCCGACATGGCCGAGGACCAAAAGGCTTGGGTGATGAAGCAGCGCGCCATCATTTCAGCTCGCGCCGAGTGATTAATTTGGCGCCAACCTGCCCTTTTTGTAAATGGGACCGAGACATTATTTTGTAAAAAGGCGCGCGCCCAGAATGCGTCGGGCCGCTGGGCTGGGACGCGACCCAAACGTACATTTGCGCGGACATAGCCCATTTCCTGTCCGCGACCCGACGCAAACGGACCAAATCGAACAATGCATCGGGCCGTTGGAGATGCCTTAACTGAGTACTAGTTTAATGCCCGTGCGTTGCCACGGCCCCTCAATTTTATTCCGTTACCATATATCAACAAATCCACATGTTAAAAACTAGTCACACAGTATTCGAGAAATATTAAATTTCACTTGCATTCAAGTGTAATTGGATAAAAGTTGTTATTCAACAACATAATTCAATCATGTGAATAGTTGAATACAAAGCAAAAGCTAAATTATTATCCCTTACTAAAACCAAATAATAATTCTAGCAGGATATGCTCTTCACTTTACCGGTGACAATGTGGTTTTTAATATTATATTTTCATATGTCAAACTATGGGTAGCCATGCAGCGCTCAACACTTTTTCTAAAGCATGCATCCAATTGGCATTGCATATTTGCATTATGAAACTGGTAAGTATATGCCGAAACCTGATGTCCCATATACTTGTTGCACATGACGAAACAAATTTGTGCCTTGACAAGAAATATATCTTAACTCATATATCTACCGAAGAAAAAAGTACATTGAACTTTCATATATGCTCCAAGCAACAGTTGGGACACTGAGTTGCACACGATAACAGTTAATCAAACTAAAACAACCGTAGTATAAACTGATAGAAATATTGAGAAAATATCACTGGCGTGGGCATAAAAAGATGATCACGAAGCAATTGTCGTGTGCCCGCAGTTACCACAAGGCGAGTAGTTGGCATCTACAGCCGCTGCCAAATTTCCATACTGGAAATACCATCTGGATGCATGTATCGACGAGTCTGTAGTGCCATCTTTCCCTATTCATGCAAAAGAGAGAAAGAAAGCATGAACCAAGGTACGTATATTGCAGAGGGAAAATACTTAGTCAGTTGTACTTTCAACAGAGATAGCATTGCAGCTACCATTAAGGTCTAAATGAATAGGAAAAGAGAAGAACACCAAAAGCTAACATGTATTTGATGAGAAAATTTAAGCGAACATGGTTTGTTGCCATGAAATAACATAAAAATACACCGATGAAACAATTGTTTTGATATAAAATATTTTGTAGCAGTCAACTCTACTACTGAAAGATTTTTAGCTATAACCTGTAGTAAAAAAATATGCAAGGAAGTCGACTCGTGAGGAAGCAAGTCTAGTGTAAAAGAGGAAGCTGAGGTTTGAGCCAGACTGATATATACCTTAAGTGCATATTATTCTTAATGTTATTTGTCAAAAAGATATTATGCAATCAAGGATAATCTGAAGGTAAATGCGAGTTGCGGAGATGATGCAGAAGCAAATAAATTAAATAATCTGAGTGCTAAAATCTTCAGAAATCTACAGGCACACACTTACTAATTTTTATTCAGACTGAAACTGAAACTGAAAACTACCTAGGTGTAAGCTGCATTGATTTATCCAACACATCTCGGAGTCCTCACCCCCACAGCATCATAAACGTCCACAACAACGTCCCCTGTTGCTCCTCCTCCTATTCCCTTCAGAGAAACATCGAACAGGCCAAGCCGTGTAGCAGCTACGAGATATTCCGTTTTCTGACTGGCAAAATAAACGGCCAAAAGAAAACTCTGCTGCCCGCAAGATAATAAAAATGTAAGCGAAGCTATCATTCCCCACTGAATAAGCTATACACTCAGCCCTTCCCCATTGAATCTCAAGCTATGTCAGCCATAGACGTCGGGATGCCATCCCGACCCAAGAAGAGTGTCCAAAACATCAAATAATCATTAGGTCCTAAAGTATTTGGAGAGTACCTAGCAGTAGTCATTTGCTACATACTGCGGTTTAATGACTGAAACCTCAAAATTGAACAACAATATATTAGGATTCCCGCCTGAGCAGGTCTAGCTTGCTCATCGTGCAGTGCAGCTAGTGGCATCTTGAAATCCATGCAAATTCAATGAGTGTGTGTTTGTGTGTAACCAACATTGATCAGCTAGGACACTGAAATGCTAAAGCAATGTAATAACAATCATGCAACCATCATCAGTTTCTGCTATTATCAAACAAACCATCTCCCAGACTTGTGAAAGAGATCAGTTTTCTATCCATTGCATCAACTAATCACAAGTTTTCTATCCATTGCATCAACTAATCACATTGCAGACAAACGTCGACCCAGTTGGATGAACACAAGTAATAGCATAATGTCAATGCCGACATAGTGAGCTACAAAAATAGCATCGTCTGCCAGCGCATTTATGAGCAAAGCTTGGCGGATCCCCATCCATGGTCATAGAAACCATCAGCTAGCATTTGCAGAAACTGCCACGGTGCAAAGGTAAATGGGCAGGCAAATCTCCTAGTACCAAAGCCTTGTCCGAATAAACCAAATCACATGATTTAAACCAAAACCCAGGGTAAATGACGGACGAATCAACTGAAACCCACACCATCCTCAACAAAATCACCTGAAAACCAGGCAATGAGAAACGGGGAGGAAGATCAGAGTAAACGAACAGCACGGACATCCCGCCTTCATCGCATGGAGGATGGACTAAAACGACCCCCAAATCTTGCAGCACGTCCCAGAGGGTGGGGAGGTCGCTCTCCTCACCGTGGTCGCGGAGGGCGGTGCAGGCCCGCTGCAGTTAGGTCACGAGAAGATATCTGGCCGGATGGGGTCATGCAGCGATGGGAGGTGGGCGGATGTCGACGCGGCGGATGTAGTGGTCTGCTCACACACGGTAGTTGAGGAGGTCGAAGATGTCGGCGGCGACGTCGACGCCACCGGATCAGGCTTCCACGCAGCTGGATGGGGGAAAACATCAAAAATTTGGATTCAATCTGGGAAAGAGGTGAGGCTAGGGGACGGGGGTGGTGATGCGAGGGGGCGGAGAGGAGGAGGGTGCAGGGGCAGATCAACGTCGGCTGCTACCCTGCTCGTGCACGGCAGCGGCGATGGTGGCCACTCGGCGTCCATGTTGTCGGTTAGAAGAAAGAGGCGCGAGCCCGCGGCGCCGGCGAGGCGGAGGGCGCCGTGAAGGGCAGGGTCTAGAGACTGTGCCTAGGGTAGTAGTAGGGGAGTCGGTGGTTCGTGTTCGGCAGAGGTGTGGTAATGGAGACCAGCACGTCAGGATCGCGGGAGAAGGTGGAGGTCGTGGGGGTTCGTTATTTTCTTGCGGGCGATTTCCTTTCCTATGCGGAAGGCGGGGTAGGACGACGGACGACTCACCGCCACTTTCGCTTTAATATAGCAGAGATTACTTAACTCGCTCTACTCGACACGTGTCTTCCAACCACGTGTTCCCATCCGGCCACGCCGACCCAAACAGCGAGCGCCCCCACGCCGCAGCACATGGTTTCTTCCGCAAAATTAATCACGGTTCTACTCCCTGGATTTACCGTACTACCCCTCACCTGCTCTGCTCTTGCATCGATGTACTCCATCCTTCTCTCTCACGACGGCTACTGTTCACACTCCAACAGTAACAAACTCCGTACCACTGCTACCGGCAGCGGCGCTGCTCCAGTTCCAAACCCTAACCCTAGCCCCTCTCCGGCGACCAGGCCACGAGGCTCCCCGCGGCGTCGAGCGGGTGGAGATGGAGGAGCTCAAGCTCGGCGGCGGCGGCGGAAAGCCGCCGATCCCGTCGCCGGCGAGGAAGCCGGTGCTCTCGCGGCACGCCTCCTTCGTAAGTAAACGCCCCGGACTCTCAAATCTCGGCGCGCTTAGCTTGGCTGCTCGTGCGATCCGAGCGAAAGGCGCGAGCTTTTCGTGGTGCTAGGCCCGCCCGATTCGGGCTTAATCTCGTGCTGTCGTGTGCGATTCGTGCGCTGCGAGGTGAGGAGCTTAGGGTCTTCGCCGGTGTGATGGGAAGGCGTAGACGACGGGGAGGGACTAGGGAGAGAGGGTTGATGAATCTTTCGTCCTGAATTTCTTTTGTGGTACACATGTTGTACTAGAGTACTAGCGACCTGGGAGTGAGGTGATTGGATCCGTGCGGTTTATGTGGATGTGGGTTATTTGGAATCTGCAAAGCCATCTTAGCCTCTTAGGCGGTCAGTGAAAGAGACTGCCTTGGGTTCTATGAAATGACTGATTGGGTCAACAGAATATAGTAATCAGAGTTTTCAGAATGTTCTTGTTAACTAGATTAGTGCTGAATGCTGTGGTGTTTTCCTGGCATTTAATCTTTGGGCGGGTAAATTGTGACCGTAGCATGTTATTCGTCTTGAAGGACATATAAATTGTCTTGTCTAAAGATGTCAGTTGAGAAAGGGTTGGGTAGGGATTTGGGGCATTGCAAAAGGGGGCTATCAGACTGGTAATTTGGTACTTATGTGTCGTGAAAATCTCTTGCATCCTTTTGTACTTGACATGCCCTGTCCTGACCTCTTGCTCTCAGAAGTCAGAACATTGTTCAAACAAAGTACTAGTAAAGGTACTCTTAGACATCTCCTTTGTTGCAATACCAATTAACCCACACCAAACGCTAGTTCAAAAACGTATAATCGCTTACTCAGGAGTTTACAAAATGCTAGTTTGCCTAGATCTTATCCACCTGCTGCATTTTTTTTCATCTTATTGCTCTACTAAGGTTTGGTTTGGATCATGGAAAAGATCTGATAGAACGAAAATAATGGTGATGTATACATTATGCATGGCATTCCCTTCTGGTTACAGTACAAAAGGAAATATTTTTACTAATGTTTAATGATTTCTTATCTGACTCCGCACATGCCTGCATGCGGTTTCTATTCTTCTATAAGGCAACACTGTTTGAGCAAAGGATTGAAAGAATTATCACGTGACATTGATTTCACATGGGTGGGTAGAGAAATAGTCCTTTCACAACAGCTATGATTATTCAATGATTTAGCCTAATGCGGTTTTATTTTTGCCTTTGTGGGATCAACCTTATTTGTATATGCATTTTATGGTATAGACACTTAGCTTCAATGCTTGCACCGCTTCATAATGGAATAGCATGCAATGTAAATCTTGTAACTTCTATCATTTTTTTGTATGCTAACTAACTACCGTACATGGGCTTTGATTTCGCAGGCGAGGGGTCCCTTGAACAATATAAAGTCTGAAACAGAAAGAATTTTTGAAAGGATAGATGGTGGATTTATTCCAGTTGTACGGTCTGGAGGCTGGTCTGATATTGGATCAAGGAGCACAATGGAGGATGTCTACATCTGTTGTGACAACTTCTTGCAAGATTTTGGACCTGAAAGCTGCGAAGAAGGGCCCAGCTCATTTTATGGAGTATGCTTCCATTCTATTTATTAGCACCCAATTTTCTGTCCATTTTTGGAAATAGATTAGCCACAGCCCCTGGATTCATACATTAAACCCACAATGTGCTTGAAAAAAAACAGGAATAGATAAACAGTTTCAAACAAACTGATCACACAGGCACACAGCGACAAAGAGAGCATTATGATGCACATTTCTGTCTTGATGTTTGTTATAATTGTCAGCTAAATCTAATCATTTCATGACTGGGCAAACATTATCATCTCCCTACTGGGAAAGTACTTTTGTACATCTGATATGCAGTTCCTGTGTATGTCCTGTTCACACGATTTCAATGTTTTAGGTTTTTGATGGGCATGGTGGAAAGCACGCTGCGGACTTTGTGTGTAACAATTTGCCAAGGTTCATCGTTGAGGGTGATGGTTTTCCGGGGGAGATAGAGAAAGCTGTCTCCTCAGCATTCTTACAGACTGATGCTGCTTTTGCAGATGCTTGCTCTGAGAACTCTTCTCTTGCATCCGGCACGACTGCGCTTGCTGCACTCATCACTGGGAGGTATTGTCCTCACTTCTGCTGTTATAAGCCCTGTACTAAGTCAAGCCGGCAATTCCGCCCATGGGCACGTCCACCCATGGGCACCCGACCCTAATGGGTAGGGTATGGGTCGCTATGTTCACCCATGGGTCTCGCCCATGGGCAACCCGATTAGTCGTGGGTAGGGTATGGACAGATATGTCTACCCATGGGCGACCCGATAGGCAACC
This sequence comes from Poa annua, assembly GCA_026929855.1. Lineage (NCBI taxonomy): Eukaryota > Viridiplantae > Streptophyta > Magnoliopsida > Poales > Poaceae > Poa > Poa annua. The sequence continues at coordinate 94,492,274 of CM049437.1, forward strand.
CGATTAGCTGACATGTGGGGTCCCGTTGTAAGAAATGACATAGCCCACTACCAATTTAGTCCACTCCAGCCAGAATCAGTCCAGTAGTTCAGCACAGCCCAATAGCCCAGCCCAATTTAGTCCACAGCACATCGATTGAGCGAAGCCGCTGTTGCATCTCCCAACGCCACCGTCTCCAACTCCCTACCGTCGCCTACTCCCTTCCGTCCCCGACGCCGCCGCCCCGTCGCACGTTGCAGCTTCCCCCTGCCGTCCCCGACGCCTCCGTCCCCTACTCCCTGCCGGCACGAGGTGAATCCTCTAGCTGCACTTGTGTATGTTACAAATTTGGAGTTGTTTGTGTTCTGATGCGAGGTGCTTTCTACAGACCCGATGGGTCGCCCATCGGGTCGGGTGACCCGACAGGTATGGGCATGGGTCTAAGATATGACCCATGGGCAGGGTCATGGGCAGAGACCCTCGCCCATTTGTTATATGGGCATCATCATGTTGCATTGCTGTTTACTTATTACAGTTTAAGTTGTGTAACTATTTCCTCCTGTTATGGCACTCTGGTTCCCGTTTTGTTACGCTGAAAGTCAGTTGTTCTATTTATACGTTATCAGTTTCAGTTCCCATAGATATCATTTTTTTTCTGGTAACGAGTTCTCCTGTTGCTTGCATGGATTTTAAATCCGCTGGATGTTTTTACGCATATGAGCAGCATTTCCCTGTATGCATGTAGCCATCACTTCCTACTGATATCAGTTTCTCTTTGGAAATTGGAAAAGTTCTAAACTGATATGCACTTGAAGTGTGTTAGCAGGTTTTTATACACAAACTTTGCTCCTTATACAGAGCAATGTATTCACATATTTGTTTTTTGAACAGTTCACTAACATCCTTTTTATTTCTACTCTGTTCACCATGCTCAATACCAGCACGATTTTTCCTTGTCTTTATTTCATCTGTCCTCCATGTATTCATAGTTCTCATAGTATTTCGTCTGAAATCTTTTATTTTGCGCTAGATAAGTTTTTTTAAAATTGTTTCTGCATGATTGACAGGTCACTTCTGGTGGCAAATGCTGGTGATTGTAGAGCAGTGCTATGTTGCCGTGGAAAGGCAATTGAGATGTCGACGGACCACAAACCATCTTGCGACAGAGAGAAGATGCGCATTGAAGCCTCAGGTGGTTATGTTGATGATGGATACCTGAATGGGCTGCTCAATGTTGCTAGAGCAATTGGGGACTGGCACATGGAAGGAATGAAAGCATGTGACGGTCTTGGGCCTCTTAGTGCCGAGCCTGAGGTGATGATGAGGAATCTGACCGAGGAGGATGAATTCATGATCATCGGTTGTGACGGTATCTGGGATGTATTCCGCAGCCAAAATGCGGTGGACTTTGCACGCCGGAGGCTCCAAGAGCACAACGACCCTGTTGCTTGCTGTAAAGATTTGGTTGGTGAGGCCATCAAGCGAAAGAGCGGCGATAACCTTTCTGTAGTTGTTGTTTGCTTCAACTCTAGGGCACCTCCTGCCCTAACAGTTCCTAGGCCCCGGGTACAGAGAAGTATATCTGCAGAAGGCTTGAAGGAACTGCAGGGCTTCCTCGATAGCCTAGCAGAGGCAACCTGACATGTGTTGGCTTAGAAACCCTGAGACGAGATGATGTAACAGTCCCATTTTTCCATGGCCTAGCTTCGAATTTAGGTTTAGTATGCTCTATCTCATAACTTGAGATAGTTGTTGTTGAGCAATTTTAGTCTGCTCTATCTCATAACTTGAGATAGTTGTTGTTGAGTAATTTTAGTATGCTCTATCCCTTAACTTGAGATAGTTCTTGAGTAATACAGTGTTGTAAAATATTCTGCGGCTAATTTAATCTGTCCTTTGAAGTATTACTTGCTGGTTTTGGCAATACGGTATTATATCAGAGGTTTTGTAGACTTCAGTGAATTGTTCAGTGGTTATTCTTATGATCGTTGATACCTCTGTTCCTGAAGTTTTTGTTATGCTATTGTAATCGAGACAGGCTACTAGGTTTGGAGAACTGTATTGGACTGTGCTATTCAGCAGGCGCCTGCTACGAGGCGTACGTCCACGCGCTAGAGACAACAAAGAAACCGAATCCGCCCGGGCGCCAGCGCGCTTGCCTTGTAATGGTTAGTCAAAAAATTCAAAAAGTTCCATAGTTCAAACCGTTTACCCGATTGAGAAACCGTTTTCACCGTTAGACTAGTCGCGATGAGATCTTCAAAACTAGATCCCATATCGATATGTTTTGACAACTTTTTTTTTTGCCCAGAAGTTATCACCCACGTAACATATAAGTTACCCAATCTTGTATACGCAAGTTACCCACCATATTAGCTGTTAGTTTTTGGTTGAAAATAAAAATAATTAAAAATGTTTTGTAACTCAAATCGTTTATCTGATTTATGATCTGTTTCCACTGTTGGACTAGTCGCATCGAGATGTTCGAAACTAGATCCCATATAGATATGTTCCGACATATATTTACGAACCCAAAAGTTACCAACCCATTGACACGTAAATTATCAGGTGTAGTATGTAAGTTACACATCCAAGTAATGATTAATTTTTGGTTTGATGCTAACTTCTATTTTTTTGTTGTTCTTTTCGATTTTTCCGTGCTTTGAAGTTACAAACTAATTTTAGAACGTTATCACTACTAGGTTGGTAATTTTATCAGTACTATGTGGGTAATTATTACCAATAAAGTCTTTTTTATGGTGTAATTATCACTATAAAATCGAGAGTTATCATTTTAATACTTATTAAGTTGAAAAGGTATTTTTTATGTATAGTTATCAACTTATGCATGATACATTTACCATCCTAACGTGATATTCACTTATAAATAACTAGGTGTAGTAACTTTGAAAATATTTTTTAAAAAAGAACAATAAAAAAATGGTTCAATTTTAACCCAAAAATAATCATTAATATAATCGGTAACTTATATACTACAGCCTAGGTAACTTATGTGTTACGGATGTGATAACTTTTGAGCCCAAAAAAAAGTTCTCGGAACATGTCAACATGGGATCTAGTTTCAAAGATCTCGTCACGACTAGCTCAGCGGTGAAAACGGATTCTAAATCGGATAAACGGTTATGCCTACAAAACTTTTCAAAATTTCGAATTTAGCAAATAATGTGGGATGACATGCTGCATGTGGGGATCGTGCGGTGTTGAGGCATGCAGATGAACTGCGTAGACGTACGCCTCCTAGCAGGCGTCTGCTATTTAGATTTTCCGTTGATTTATAGGTTTGTATATATGCACTTCCAGTTAGCAATCATTATTATGTTGGTGTGTAGCTCTGATAGTTGAACAGCTGCGTGTTTTTGCGATCATTTCCTGATCCACTACCCAAAATGTCTCTTGGTTCAGTTGGTATCCATTAACAAAATGACTTGTTTTCGTCATCATTTTCTGATCCATGAGCCAAAATCTTCGCAGCGGTGTGGGCCAACCAAATCATTTCCAGACTCATACTACAACTGTCAAAGTAACAGCCGATTGCTTTCATTGTAAAAAGAAAAGGAAAAAGGAAACTGAGGATTGTTTCACGAGAAAATAAAGCTGGAAAGGGCCCATGTGATGGAAATTCCAAAACGTTGATGTGTTCCGTTGCTCCCTATAAACTTTGTAGGCGTGGAGGATCATCATATCATGCGGGTGAGTTACCACCAACTTATCTTGTCAATCTCGCTTTCTTTAGCTTGTCAATTTCCCTTTAGCATGCAAGTTTTGCAGCTTTCTGTCGGCCCATAACCGTCGAAAACCAGCCCATATGGTACAACAAAAAACAGGAGACATCCGGCAGCCCGTCCGTCCTCAGGGCCTTGGGTTCTGCTAAAAAGGAATGATGAGAACGAAATAGAAAACAAAGGGAAAATCAACATCAAAACGGATGCTCATCAACAGTGAGGAGGTTTTTCTGGTGGCATGACAGTAACAACCCTCACCGGACAAGGGTGTCAACCCCTAGCTCGACAGCGTCATCGACGATGGAGGATGTCACACAACGAATGCTAAACCACAATTATATTTCCGAAGACGTAAAACACACACATAGAATATTTGTAGTAAATTCGATAAAATTGACGGAGATGTTTTGGAGTCCACGAGCGTATGATTTGGCAAAAAAAATGACTCTCTCAACATCATGTGCTTTCTATCCCGGCAAATCTACTTCTAGAGTAACAACGGTCTGAACCTCCACCAATCGGATTTGGTAAAAGCTCAGTGATCCGACTCCAGCGACGGCGATGCATGCGGTTGACGTAACCTTCTTCGAGACGTCGTTGCGGTTGCCTTCACGCGTCAGTGCTCCGAGTAAAAAATCTTAATCGTATCGATCTTAACAACGGCGCGTATTACGTCGTCATCTTTTTGGGGGCGTTGCCGTTGAGCTCCAGTACCTCTCAGTTTCGTCCCGGTGTCTTTCATGGACAAGTTCGGATCCTTTTTTTAGCCCCTTCTGGCTCTACCGACAGACGCTCTTGGTGGCCTACGTTCTCCACCACTCTCCGTTCGCGTTGTCCCCTGGCAGGATCGACGCTTCATGGCCCGTTGTGAGAGGAAATGCAGCTTTCTTCAGCGACGATTTGGTGGGTGTGGTGAGTGGTTTCACCAGGAGGCGTCGTGGCATCTCTAGTTATTAGTCTCTGGTATTTCACTGCTCCTGTATATTTGTCATCCTTAATCTTCTTTATAAGTGAGTTACATCATCACTTTGCATTTGTTCGACAATGTGGCTTTATTTGTTATTTATAAAGTGGGACAAAATATTTTATAACTCACGGCATGCAGGAACTGATGCACAGTTTCTCCATCGAATCATCCAATTCCAGACCAGAAGCTATGCGTGTGAGTGTGACCACACCACACTCTTGAGTAAACACCAAGTTTAGCAATCGGTCTCCTCCTACCATGAGATCGATCGATCGATCGTTTCCATGGACCCCCAGCCTCGCCTCCACTAAGCGGCTGATCAGCCGCGCGACAGCACGAGGAGCTCTCCCCCACCAGCCAACCACTGAAAATTTGGACTGACAACGTCACGTCGTCGGCCGTTAACCGCACCTGCCACTGCCAACTGCCATGCATGCGAGCTACGACCCGTTTATTGCTGCTCCATATCGATCTATCATTGCGTCCCGGACTTTTGGGTCGATCTGTTCATGTGAGCAAGTGTTCTGCGTTTTGACTGCGGCGCTGCAGGAATCATTGAAGGACGACGAAGGGAGGGAGCAGAGAAGAGCACTGATCGGTCTATGATGACGATGAAGTGAACAGGTCGATGGCGACGACGAAAAGGACTGGACCGGCCGGGCAGGCAACTCAGCATTGCCCCCGTTGAGCAAGGTCCATCAGATATAGTGGGATCGATCTTGGAACTTGGATGCCACCGGGTGATCATCTTTTTTACAGTACTTGCTATATATTGATTGAAACTCTAACAAGATACGTAAGAGGCACCCAAATTGCTGCCATTGTGATCTACACCTTCTGCATCCATCAGAATGGGAAGCATATCTACATCATTTCAGATATAACGACGTGATCATCCGTAGGCCGAGCAACTGGGCAGAGGGCTATTAGACGGATTAATTGATGTGAATTCTCCATCTCCCTTATCTATCTGGGGGTCTACATGCCCCTTAATAATCATCACCATCACAAACCGATAAACCTAAATGGATGTACTTTGGCTTCAGGGTGGGTGCGTGGAGGGAGCAGGATTTGGATCTTGTGAAGAATAATCATAAATCCTCCTGCCACGGCCACGGGCATTGAAGCCCTTTGCATGCCGTGCACTGTGCGTGTGCATGCATGCACGCTCGATCCGCTGCGTGCGTGGTGGGTCGACCGCAAAAGGACACCTCTCCCATTTTAATGCATGCATGCATGCGCCAGAAAGCTTAGTCTTGATCTTTTGTGGGTTAACAAAGCTTCTTCTTTTAGGCAAAGATCAAAGGTTAAGATCCCTCCGCTTTAAACTGCTTGCTGATGGAGACGAAAAACATGCATGTGTCGGGGCATTGCTGCTCCATCGTACGATAGAGCATCTTCAACAGATGCCTTTGTAATTGTGTAAGGCACGAAAAAATAGTCTTAGGACATGAGAAAAGGGATGTTGAGCAATTTGGGGCACGGGAAGTAATTTTCGTGCTGTGGCAGATGCCCTATTTTAAGCCATGAAAACATATTCAGTACTTAGAAACTTGATCAAAATTTCATATATTACAAACTAGGAACCATGCATACATAGATAGTAAAGACCAAATTTTGCTCATTCAACTAGAGCATACTAATAAAATTTGTCGGATAAAACTACAGTGATCATTCCGGACGGCTTCCAAACGACACCGACTTCATTGTCAAAGTAGGAATACTCGGATGATGAATAATTCTCGATTTTGATATCACCGTCGAGGGGCCAAGGGACGTCGACGGGTCTGTCTGGTTGTTGTTACGGCTTGTCCAGAACTCATACTCCGCTTGCACGAGCTCCGGGCTTTGGACACCAACCCTGGCCATCGACTGCACGACCTCCGGATTTTGCAGGCCACTCGACCGCAAAAAGACACCTCTCCAATTTTAATGCATGCGCCAAAAAGCTTAGCCTTGATCTTTTGTGAGTAAACAAGCTAGGCTTCTTTTAGGCAAAGATCAAAGGTTAAGATCCCTCCACTTTAAGCTGCTCGCTGCTGATGGAGATGAAAGATATGTATGTGTCGGGGCTGGGCATCGCTGCCCGATTGTTAGTGCTCGGTGCAGTCACCTGTCGCAGTGCGTGCATGCATAAGTTTGCCTTAGCTCGCTGGGCACCAAAAGTGTAATATTTTCTTTTCTCATGAAAAAAGAAGTTGTTTCCAGGCTTTTTTTTGCGACTATTTTTTTTTAAGGCTAGGTCGGTGGTGTCAAATCTGCACTGACATATGATTATCACCGAATGATTTCAAAGTTACACTTTCTTCCTCATGCTTTCATTCATCTCATCTGGACCTACAGAGCTTTAGCTTTACTGCTTTGTTTCAAGGAGAGCTAAGGTAGGAGTACAAATTACACAACCCAAGTTGATTGATGGTTTGTTTGGACCAAGCTCCTGGGAACAACTCCAGATGGAGGAGGGGACGAACACGAACAAACTAGGTTTTGCTTTGCTTTGCCGGCACTTTAGAACTGTTTCGGCGTGCGTGAAAGGTCGAGCTCGGACTGCTCGAAAGCTGGTGGGCCGAATCTAGTCTACCCCGCCCGCGCTACACCGTCAAAGGATCCAGTCAAGATACCCATCATCATCATCATCGTTTTTTCATGCTGCAACGGCCAGGGCCCGTTTACGGCGACCCCACGTTGCTGAAATGGTTTCCAGCAAAAAGCGAGCTAGAGTAGCAACAAGCTATGAAAAAAAGTATATATAGTAATAAAGCATCACAGAAAATATCAGATATTTTCTTGGAAAATAAATCTGCTTGTTGATTTATTTGGAAAAATTATAAAAGTGGTACGATGGCAAAGTTCTCAAGTCAAGGGCATCTATAGTGAGAATGCACAGAGTATATGAGACTACCATTGGCAAAGGTCTAACGCGCAAAATATCGTAACACAATATAAAAAATGCAAGGGAGCCATATGTGGATGGGTAAATAATCCGAATGACCCCCTCCTGTTGTATACATTATACATGCCATCATCACCAAGTCGTGATCCTTGGATGTTTAAGCTTAGATAATGTTTTTTTTTTGTGCCTCTGGATAGGTACAGCTGTAGTATCTGAACTTAACACACCAACACACACCACACACACGCACTCAACACCCTACACACACTCTCTAGTGTGCAAGCCAAGACCTACAGATCTATACAAACCCCACGCGTTTTGTGACTCTAACACTGTGGCTCGAACGCGTGCTGAGCTAGGCCAACAAAGAATATTACACTACCCTAATGAACAGTGCGGTAACAGTGTCCGTGAACAGTGTCACTACAGTGCGCGAGCACTGTTCCTAGTGAACAGTACCCGCGGGTGAGACACCCAGAGAATCGCTCCCTTCGGGAGTCGATCTCGGGTGGGGAGGGAGGCCACTGCCTCTCCTTGCCACTGAGCCAGGGCTCAGTCCTCAGCTTAGATAATGTTGGAGACAAAGCCGGGTTACGCATAAGAATATTTCATGTGCGCATAAGAGTTTGTATTCTTATAAGAAAGAGCGATATTTTTTCAAAAAGTCAAAGCGACCAACACAAAGCGAGTGCTCCAATCAGGACTACAGTCATCCACTTATGGTCAACACTTCCCAAAAATTTATTAAACAAAACCGTAGAGCTTCGGAGTGGGAATAACTTACGTGCCCCCTCGATAACATGACACCCGTCTCTAGGTGAGAAAAATATTCTATATTTCCGTCATGAAATTTAGCACTTCGGATTGATGTGCAAAATTTCAGTTTATAAGGTTGTCCTTGGTTAGTGCACCTTTTGTTATAAATTATAAGACGTATAAGTTTAGTTAGCATTCAATAGTTTTCATGTACAAAATAAATTCAATAGCTTGACCAAAATATAGAAGAATACCAACATCTATAGTGCTAAATAAATGCATTATGACATCTTATATTTTAAAATTGAACAGTATGACGTGTATGCATATATATACAAGGCGTCGCGCCGCCGTCAAACCTGGGTGTCCGCCCGGGCTGGAGGGATGGTGGATCTGCCCCCATGGCTAAATCTAACTAGATGTCTAACCCGTTAGAATCTATTTCTAGAAAATGTAAGAACTACGTGGTTTATCATCTCACCACTTGCTATAGAAACCAGTCGACCTTGGGTATGGTGTATGGATGAAACACCATATTAGTCTAACTACATGCCTATTCTGTTAGATTCAAGTTTTTAAAGGTCGGATATCGGTGTCATATTTGTTTGAGTTTAGCACATAAGTTATGGGGTGATGCATCGTCGAAGGATATGTAGTTATGTCAAACAAAGTAATCCTACTCCTATATAATGCAACTATAACCTATATAAACATAAAATTGAAAATTACTCAAACATAACAAGGGTACGATAGAAACTTTGAAAAATACTCAAATATTATGATTCTCTTACAACAAAGAAAGGACAAATGTTACACGCTCGATAAATCAAAAATACTTTGGGAAAATCAAAAAAAAAATCTCAGATGTAGCTCTGTAATTTTTCTTAGATTTTTAATGTTAATTACATCACTTGCTTCTTGATGGGTGCCCATTTGAATATGCTAGAGAGTACAGAGTGTTTGTTTTTTCACTGTATTACAATCCATGAGACAATGAAACTGTATCAACTGTAGGTTCAAAACCAAATTCCTCAACCCCAAGCTAGGCGCCAGTGGTCCATTACCCTACCATATATAACAGTTTCCTGAGGCTTTGGCATCAGCAGCTGCCGGCGGTCCACCGGAACAACAGAAAACACAGAGAGCTCGGTGGCCGTGCCCGGTCATGCAAAACATGCACAAGCCACATAGCCACCTAATTAATTTTCGGCGACGCTCCGGCCCCATCTTTCTCTTCCTACGTCGCTTTGCTGAGTTTGCTCCGACGACCGACGTACGGCTCGTCTCCATCGTCGCCGGCCGGCGCCAGCCGACGCACGAGCTCGTAGCCCAACAACCCTCTCGCACGCAACAACGATCGAGTGAACAATCAACACCTGTAGCTAGTTCGTCCGCGTCAAGAAAATAATACGTTCCCGATCGAGTGACTTTGGTCTCGGCCGTCTTTCCCGGGTTAATTGTCCTTCCACCGTTTGCAAAGCCACGACAGAAAATTAACCGTTACGTACGTACGTACACCAAAGGCCTCTGTTTAAAGACGAGAAGCTAGCAGCAGCTGGTTAATTAAACTTATATATATCGGAGTGAAAAGAAGCTGCGCGCGTAAAAAGACGGTCGCTTTGAGCGTGTGCGCGGGCACTGGCTTTAGCTTTCTTTGGGTGTAGACTGCATGCATGCATGCATGCATATGGCCCCGGCTAGCTTTGCTTTGCTTTCGACTTTTTCCCGGGTTTATATAAACCCGACCGGCTTGCTTATGCTCTGCTTAGCCGTTGCTGCTATACTACTCGAGACTCGAGAGTCGAGGAAAGGTTGGAAATAGCTGAGATCGAGCTAGCTAGCTGATCTACCTGGAGGAGCTTGCTGTTCGGGCTCTGAGCACACGGCGTCCCTCCTCTCGTCAGGAATCAGGTATGCACGGAGTACTACTAGCTTGTAAGTAGTTCGCTGCTACTACCCGTTGACGGATATTAAGATTATCTTTCTTTAATCACGTGCATTTCATAAGCTTTGTTCGAGCTAGCATATGGATGCTCGCTTGCCTACTTGTTGATCTCAGCTCTGAATTCAGTCAATTCACCAAACACACATTGCATCCACAAAGAAACTGTATCCCCCTGTTTTTCTGTTGAGATTCCTGTGAGATGCTGGTTGATGAGCAGCTAGCGCTGTTGTCTGGGAGCTAGCGTCGCCAGTTAAGACAGCCGAGTACTGTACGCGGACGCGGGTACACCATGCATGATCGGCTGCTGCACATTTTGCCGTGGATTCGCTCGCTCGAATGCTCGTTGATTTTGTTCTCTCTCGAGCCCGCCCGGCCCATCGATCGAGCTTCTTCCATTTCCTCTCGACGCGTTGCCGTCTCGGGTCGATCGGCGCCGCTTTTGAGGCAATGGCAAGTGAGGGGAAGCCGGCTTTTCTGTTGCCCCAACCAAAGCAAAGCTAGCTGCGTCGTTCGTTCGTAGCCATGGCTACTAACTTGAAGCCAAGCAAAATTGTCTCTCCCCTCTCTCTCTACAGTCTACACTGTGGAGATCAGATCCCAGTCACACATCACGGCCGAAACACGTCTCATCCGATTGCTAGCTCTCTCCCTGCGCCGGCCATGCCATCAGAACTCTTCTTCGACGAAAGGAAACCTCCGGTAGAAGTAGAGCTCGATCGCCATGCATGATTGACTCGCTTGTTGGCTTCCGGCTCGTCGTGTTCCTCTGGGCTTCCCTTCTTGCTTCCGCGATCGATAGGGCGTGTACGTACCCTAGCTATAAACCGATTCCTAGTCCTTCCCTTTCCATGAAGGCAGCTCATCTACAACAACTTGTCGATGATGGTGCTACAGGAATAATTTCTGAACCTGGCAGGTTACATGTGGCTACTGAGTGGACGTCGTCGATCGTCGTAGCTAGGCTGATGAGTGGACCCCGGCCGAGCCTGATAATAATCTGTACTGCCACCATATATTCTCCGTTTTTAACTCGTAGTACTATGTAGTATGTGTGCATCTCATTGCAAAGTTCCAACTGTGTCTTCTAACTGCGCCATATATGAGCAGTAAACTGAAAACCACGTCCAAGAGTGCAAAAGACCGGCGGGGTCGCAATGTGACGATTATGCAAGAATACCATCTCTATCGATCATCAACAGATTAAAGGCCATATTTTATACGTAGCCTGGTGCAAAAGCGAAGTTCTTTCTCCGAGCTTTCGTCCATCGATCGCTGCGGTTAAAAAATAGGAGCAACACCGCTTTCATGCGTCCGCAAAGTAAAGCATTTTTGGTCCCTTTTGTTCTTTTGCTTTCACCCATCGATGGACGGACGAGGCACACACGTAGTACTACTGGCTAGCATGGGGAGAAGCAGGGCTGTAGCGTGAGTCAGCGATTGAGTGACCCTGCCTGCCTGCCTGGCCAGCACGTCACCCGTCGGCCGTCCATGCATCACCGGCGTATATTGCGTCCCGTCACCGGCGTCGGCGTGATGCGCTCGATCCGATCACGGCGACACGCCGTCTCGGTCGATCGGTCGCCTCCTCCGGTCGGCGGTGCCCCGTCCGGCGACCGACGTGACGGGTGGATATGATCCTCCGCCGTTAATCGGCGGGCGCGGCGCGGCGTGCCGCCCGTACGGCTGCGGCAGAGGAGCGCGGCCCCCACGTACGCGAAGCACGCCGTGCAAGGTAAAAACTGCTATGCAGCGGGCATCGTGCGCTACTGTTGCTGCACGCCACTTTTATGCGTGCCCGTTTGGTGTACTTCTTACCCGAAACGGTGGATGTACATTGTTGCGTGTCCGTAACTCGGTCAACAGTATATGCTCTGTAAGGGCACCTACAACGGCCCTCCGCCAACGGCCCTCCGCATATGGACACCTCTTGTACTAATCTGTCCTTTCGGACAGAGTAGACTCTCCAACGGCCCAGCGCATATGGACAACTGTCCGCGCGGACAAGTTTTCGGTCCCAAACCTAGCCCAAATTTGGTCCAGATTTGGGGGGAGAGAACGGACAAGCTCTTGTCCTCCCTTGTCCACGCCTGGCCCAGTGGCCAGCGACACAAACCCCTCCTCCCACCTCCACACAAACCCTGCTCCCACCCCGCCGCCGCCGCCGCCCTAGCTACCACCGCCGCCCACGATGGAGGACGGTCTTTCGGCGGGCACGGCCGCCGCCGGCGCCGCCCTGTTGATGGCCGAGGAGAACCGGATCATGATGGCCGACTTGACCATCATGTACCCGGAGACAAGAGCTTGCTTTCTCAAGAAGCAAAAGATCATTCGTGACCGTGGCGATGTTTGATTTGCATCTCGTCTCATTTGCTATCATTTGTATCTTAACTATGGATCATTTGTTTCGAACATGTCGATGTTGTTGTGCTATTTAATTTGAATGTTTGTTGTGCTATATTTGCTATTATTTGAACTATGCTTTTTTTTTGCACAAAGGCCAGATTTTGCGCCGGGCCGTTGGAGGCACTCCCTCCCCAAAGAGGACAGAGGCCGAAAATCTGTCCGCGGACAGCCCAAAGCGGACACAATCGGTCCGCTTTGGCTGTCCATATGCGGAGGGCCGTTTGAGGTGCCCTAACTAAACGTAAATGTATGACGTTTTGCTAGCAATAATACTCCCTTCGTTAGTGTAAGCTGATTTAGGTGTTCTACATATTGTTTGTTTAGATGCACACTAAATTTAGTGAATAGGCTCACTAAAATATATCTAGATATATTTATACACGTGAATGTTGACAAAGGGTGAAACATCTTATATTTAAAAAAGGATGGAGTACAACCATATATATGTACCAAATGTCAAATGTTGCCAAAAGACATCATGGAAGTGTAGATGATGTCTAAAACTCACAATGAGAAGGAAAAAAGAAAACAAAGGCAAAAACACCATGAAAACGGATGCTGATAAGCAGTAAGGAGTTTTTTCTAGTGACATGACAATAACACCCCTCACCGAACTAGGGTGTCGACACCTAGCTTGACACTGTCGTCACGAGGCAGGATGGCGGTGGCGACAAATCAGAGGAGGAAGGAAAACGGTATAGAAAGGAGAAAGAGGGGATGAATAACGTGTGGCGAAGGAGTAGTATGAGTGAATAGGAGGCGGTAGAACAATGAGGGAGGGCAGAGGTGGGAGGAAGCGACACAACAAAGAGTAAAGTTTGCTGCTAAGACGAAGAAATTACCGTTGCACACAATGAATGCTAAACTAGAATAACATTTCGGAAGACGTAAAACACACACACATACACACACATAGTATTTGTAGTAAATTCGATAAAAATAACGGAGACGTTTTGGAATACAGGAGCATATGCTCTAAGTTTTTTCTAAAAAAAATTGGAAACATTTTTGAAATGTAAAAATAAAGTGCACATTTTTTAGACGTAGAAAACCATCTCTCTCTCTCTCTTTTTTTTTCTTGCAAAACCTGAAGTAAAGCCAAAATGCATATCAAGAGAGAACAAAAAAATAATTATGTGACAATAGTGTATTTTTAACTAAATATGGCCGTTTTCAGGAACTAATCGCGTATCTGGCCATCCGACGAAACTAATTGCAAATCTGGCCTCTGAGGTCGGCGCCAACGAGGATGGAGCCGACCTTGTACAGGTCGGCTCCATCCTCTCTGGAGCCGACCTCTGTTTTATTTTATTTTAATCCTTAGAAAAATTACGGGACTGAAATGGGTGGCACCGAGCTACATAAGTTCGTCTCCAACCTCATTGGCGCCGACCTCAAGGGGCCAGATTTGAAAATAGTTTTGAGAAAAGGCCACATATATGTTTAGTTCATCAAAAGGGCCAGATTTGGCAAAAAATCAGTCATTTCAGTTTTCAATGATATATTCTGATACCCAAATAGTACTTACGTTGAATCTCGGCGCGAAATGCTAAATACTCCGGTACACCGTAGGTGGATTACATGCATGCTAATTTTCTCATGGCCGTGTGCGCCAGTTTTTTTTTTTTTGAATTTTAAACCACATATATTAGGTCAGCAGGCCGCCTCATTAAAAACCTTGCTAGTCCCTTTCGGTACCCTAACAAGGAAAAGAGTGCGTCAGGAACCTGCCGCCTTTCTCATCAAATACTTACATCGTTTATCAAAGAGCTAAGCAGAAAGCTAGGGGGATCATCGTCCCAATTACAATTGGATTTATCATTAAAAGAGGACCTAGCTATCTCATGAGCCACTTGGTTTGCTTCCCTCGAACAAAACTTAAACTGAACGCAGCCAATCATCGTAGATGCATCAACACAGTCGGCCATGATAGCCGCTGAAGCTGTCCACCACGAGTCTTGACCATTACACGCATCAATCACCTCCTTAGCATCTCCTTCGGCCACAATATTGTTGCATCCCAGTCTAACAGCTAGTGTGAGGCCTTCTTTCATCGCCAAAGCTTCAGCCATATTCGCCGAGGCCACATGTGGTAAGAATTTACAAGTAGCAGCAACAAAATTTCCTTGATAGTCTCTTATAACCGCTCCAATGGATCCTGAATAAGTATCAATATGAAAGGACGCATCAACATTTACCTTTAATTGTCGTGCTTCTGGACGTTTCCACATCTTCTCATCCTCGGAAGCAATTTGTTTAGATGCTTTGTAGTTATTAGCTACCATAGCCAATATAGACATTTTGCATTTGGAGATGGGAGGTACGGATTCATTGTGTGTGCGTCTTCTTCTAATCCACCAGAGGTACCAAGAAGCCACCAGGATGAGTTCTTTTTGATTAACATTTTCCATTATCAAGCTATTTACCTCCTTACGCAGCAAAATCTCCAAGATGGTCGAACCAGATCGGTCCACACGAGTTGCTTCATCAATGATTGTCGACAGTCCCAGCGATCTCCAAAGTTCAGAGGCTGTTTCACACTGAAATAGCAAGTGTTTAACATCTTTTGGCCCTTGTTGACAGATTGGGCAACCCCCAGATGTACCAACATGACGATTGGCAAGAATACCTTTTAATGGGAGGATGCCATGTAGCGCACGCCAGGAGAAAATTTTAATTTTGCTTGGAATCTTCAGTTTCCATAATATTTTCCAAACCGGGTTAGGAGCTGATGTACTGGACATCGCCATGTGCCCAGAGGCGTGGCCAAATTGGTGACGCCACTGTAGATGGTAGCCTGATCTTACAGTATATCTCCCATGCGATGAGTAAGCCCATGCAATAAAATCATCGAAGCCTTGGTTATGTAGGGGGATCTGCAGAATCCGGTTTGCATCAACCGGAAGAAAAAGAGCATTAAGAAGCTCATTGTCCCACAGTCCTGTATGCGGATCAATTAGCTCGCACACTTTCGTATAAACGGAGTTGCCCCGCGGTGATATAATCATACGATTAGGGCTACTCGGAATCCAAGGATGTCTCCAGATATCAATATCATGCCCATTACCTACTCTCCAAATAAATCCTCTCTTAAAAGTAGCTAGGCCTGCACAGATACTTTGCCAAGTAAATGAAGAACCAGATTTTGGTCCCGCCGCTAAAATATCGCTATTGGGGTAGTATTTAACCTTTAGAACCCGTGCACAAAGAGAGTCAGGGGCATTTACAAGTCTCCAAACTTGCTTGGCCAGCATTGCCAAGTTAAAGGAGTGAAAATCTCGAAACCCCATACCACCTTCATCTTTTGGGAAGCAGAGTTTCCACCAAGAATACCAATGCATTTTGTTACTGTTGTCATCATCTCCCCACCAAAATTTTGCAATAGCATCCATCATCCTTTTACAAACACCTTTAGGGATCTGGAACACCGACATAGCATAAACTGGTATAGCTTGAGCCACCGCTTTTAGAAGAATTTCTTTACCTCCAATGGATAGATTTTTCTCTTTCCAACCATTGATCCGCTGGATAATTCTCTCAATAAAATGTTCAAAAGAGTCACTCCTATCCGCACCCACCAAAGCTGGGAGCCCAAGATATTTGTCCGATAATGCTTCAGTATTGACATTAAGAGTTTCACAAATTTCAGCCTTCACAAGGACCCGTGTGCGCCAGTTATTTCTTAAAGTCAGCGATGAAAGTAATCCTTGCTGGATAAAAGAGGGACAGAAAGATGAACGAGGACCATATTTTCTTGCATTCTCCCCCACTCCGTTGTGGCTTCTTCTCCGGCGTGCTCGGGACCAGGGTGGTAGTTCGCGTGCGGGATGCCACCACCGCGCGTGGCGTGGCCCTGGTCCGTTTGTGATACGCCCGTACGTACGTTTTCCCCGCGTGCGCCGTGAAGCTGCACGCCGACGGCCGGATGGCGACGGCACGTTTTGGCGTCTGATCTTGTGCGTTCCACCAAGCCAAAAGCCCTTGTCCCGTCTGTCTGGTCTCTCGATCATGATATTTTCTTTCTAGCTTCAACGCTGCCATGATTGCACTGCACACACCGGCCGTCAGCAGGTCCGGTTTGCATATCTATCCGGTGTGCAGCTGCACCGTCAATGATGGCTAGCTTCTCTCAGCACTTCCCTTGGTACGCATAGGCATAGATCGATCATGCTAGGACTAGCTAGGAGTGCGTATCTCCTCCCGGGCCGTAGGCCGTTGGTCAACTTGTCAATCTGAGTCCCGAATCCCGATCGTCTCTATTTTTTTTATGGCTGTTCTTCCCATTTCCATGGAGCGACGAAATGAAAGCCCGCGACGAGCGAGGAGGAGGCGTGGTCCTACAATGCATGCGCGTGCCAGCCACCGTAGGATCACGTTCGATCGATCGTCCCCACCCCGCACAATGCAGATAGAGATCATGGGGCTTGCACTCCACCACCTTGCCCCATGCCGCCATCGATCGATGCAGCTTTTCAATTTGACCGGAACGACACACGGCTGATGGTGACGGAGCGCTGCCTGCCTGTGCAAGCGTGACGATCGAATCTGTGCAAGCGTGATGATCGCTTCAGTAATAACGGAACTTGATTAATTAGGATCCTCTGGGCAGAGAACAGTCGGCCGCCCTAGTGCATGCCATGCCATGATGGCTCCTTTAATTTTCTTTCTGGGCGAGAACACAGAACGCACCACCAACGCCACCATGCCGGCCGCAGCGCTGCACGTACGGGCAGGCAGCACGCGAACACGCAGCCGCTGCCATGCGAGCGCACTAGCAAGGAACAGGTACGGCAGTCGGCCGGCCTGCTGCGCTGCGGCGGTGTGGTGTGTGCGACAGTCGCGCTGCTGGTGCGCGATGCCGCCTCTCGTCTCCGGTGCCCGTGGCCCTCGTTCCGCAGCCGCCGCTCCCGCCGCCAGCCTACTCGTGAATGCACTAGTTGTAGGCCGCTGCCGCTGCCGCTCCGTCTCTTGCGCGCCTGCGACGTCGTTCGTGGCCTCTGATCGATGGCACCGCGCGCCGCCCGAACGAACGTCGAACGCTCCGCTTTGTCTCCCTCGGGCGCGAACGGGAACAGCAACACGCCGCCTCGATCGGCACGCACGCCGGCAGTGTTTCGGGCCGCGCGTGCTGTGTCATAGACAACGGGTTTCGGCCATGAGGATGGCATGCAGGAATGGGGTTCTATTCTGGAAATAGTAGCGGCGGAGCGCCCCACTTCCCTCTCTGTCGGGCTCGGGCGGATGCATGCCACGCTGCCAAAGCCTAGCTAATGTACGCACGCGCACCCACCGAGGCTGGCTTCGTGGTACCGCTGCTTTCTTGTTTGTTTAGGCCGGTGCCTGAGCGTCGGGTTTACGGTGCTACTCTCAACTGATTTTTATTTACTTCACGTTCTTTGGTTTAGTCAAGTCAAACTTCACCAAATTGGACCAAAAGTACGTAAAAATACATCAATACTCATATTAAAACGAATGTGATATCAAAAATATACTTTACAAGGATTCTAACAATTTAGATGTTACATTGTACTCCCTCCGTTTTTTAATATAAGATGTTATAGCATTTGGCTAGATTCACATGTATCTATATGTATGTAGACATGTTTTAGTGTACATTCATTTAAGTATGTATCTAGCCAACATACACACTATCTAAAACGTCTTATAATTATAAACAGAGGTAGTAGATGTTTACAGTTGTCTTCTAAATATTTGATCAAACCTAGCAAGGTCTTACCTTGACGACTAAACCCACAACACAAATAAAATAAAAAACAGAGGGAGTATAGCATGCAATTGATATATTATGAAAGTATGTTTTAAAACGGACCAGCGATAATAATTTAGAGTAACAAATATTGCTACGTTTTCATATAAAATTGGTGAAAAATTAATATTTTTTGACGTAAAACAAAAGATATATAGATGTACACTTATTAGCGGATATGTCTATGTCTGTACATTGATTTTATGCAAGGATGTAAAAGTGAGATTAGCGGGATAGTACAAATTAGATGCTCCTGTCAAATTTGTATTATCCCTAATTCCATTGGATAAGGAGTGTGATTTTCAAGTTTTCCAATTCGAAATGCCACCGCTGCTTTCAGAAATGTGACACTCATGAACCCAAAACTGCAGCTTGACAAACATCATTGAACCAGTAGCTCCCACGACGTAAGCCCTGTCCCCGTTTGAAACATAGGAATAGGAAAAACGCAGTAATTGAGGTGTCATGTTTTCTAAGTTCCGGTAGGAACTAAAACCACAGTAAATGCTTCAAAGTGTCGTTTGATTGTGCGCAGGAAAAATACAGGAATTCTAGGCACGGGAAGATGAATCATGCACTAAAATTTGATTGTACTTCAAATTCCTCATGTTTGTCTTCAGGAATCTTAGATTTTTATTCCTTTGTTCCAAACGGTACCATAGTGAACTTTCTGGAGGAATCTCATCCTCCGAAAATTTTAGGATTTTCCTTCATTCCAAACAGGGCTTAAGAAAATATTAGTGTACCACGGTCCACAGTTTTGCAAGAATTATCATTAAGCCGTCGGAGATGCTTCTAGTGAGAGTAGAAGAGCTCAATTCATAATCTGATTTAACTCTCGACCAACTAGAATCATAAGACTAAACTTATTCTCACCTCCACTTCCTACACAGAACATGCACTAATATGCATGGTAGGGTCTTTGAGATTTTCAGAATTTGTTAGACTGAACGGGCAAGTCCATATAAAATTCAACAAAATATGCACTTATATGATTTTCATTCAAGCAGCGCCCAACATTTTCCGCTTCACAGAAGAAAAAAATGTGACGTCGATTTTGTTGACACACTGCACACTGACCTGCACACTATCATTAACCGCACATGGTATATAATTCATCAATCAGAGATTAAAGAAACAAAATCAGCTGCCACCACCACAACCTCTTGTCAATAATAGTAGTAGTACTAGGGCGCACTAGCGGCCATCCGCACGAACATGCGATACACTTTTCAATAAAAATCCCCATCCTTGCCCCCCATTCCTGCGATCGATAACACCATCCATCCATCAGAAGCTCGGGAAGCTCCACACCATTCCGTTCCATTCCATTCATCACGCGCCCCAATTCCACAAATCTAATAAAATCTGCAGATGCCCATACCCCGTTCTTCTTGCCCGTTGCCACCTTCGGTAAAATATCTCCGACTCCGAGGAAGAAGGATTAATTCAAAGCCACCGCCGCGCGCCGCCGCAGCGGACGTATTTATCGCCGCCACCCCCACCACGCTCTGCGTCTGCGGCGTCCGTCCACAACAGGTCAAACCTGCCGCATCAGTGCCGTGCCGGTTCTAATGCCTTTCTGTCCCGCGCCGCATTGATTAACCCCCCCTCCGGCGCCATTTTTACCACCTTCGTTTTTTACGCCGGGCCGGATTTCGTGCTTGGCTTCTTCGCTCTGCCACCTTGCTTGCTCGCTCGCTTGCTTGCTGCTGCTGATCACGCAGAGGCTGTGGTAACATTATAAGGCACCGCGCAGGAGGAGGAGGAGGGGCCAGCGACCGCCTTGTCGGGTAACGGACGACGGACTCGTCGCCAGCCGCTCGCTCACATGCTGGAGGTCCTGGAGATGACGCCGCCGCCGCCGCGCCAGCCGGCGGCCGCCAGGGGAGGAGGAGGCGGGAAGGGACAGCCGAGGAAGCAGCCGCTGCAGAGCAGCGTCGCGCAGCCCAAGGCGGACACGGCGCCCGCGGTCGCGCCGCCGCCGGAGGGAGGCAAGAAGTGCGGCGGGAGGCGGCGCGGCGGGCGCGGCCGTGCCAGGCCCGCGGACTCTCGGCTGGCGACAGGGCCGGCGGCGGTGCCCGCCGTCATTGGGCCGCCAGTGGTGCCCACCAGCAAGGGGATGGCGTTCTGCCGGCGGCCGGGGTTCGGGACGGTCGGCGCGCGCTGCGTCGTCAAGGCCAACCACTTCCTCGCCCAGATTCCGGACAAGGACCTCACCCAGTACGACGTGAGTTAGCCCTCCGCCGTTCCGCTCGCTCGCAGCCGAGACGAAAGAGAAATGTCTGAGCTTTTTTCTTTTCCGTTGGCGGCCTCGCAGGTGAAGATCACGCCGGAGGTGAGCTCCCGGTACGTGAACCGGGCCATCATCGCGGAGCTGGTGCGCCTCTACCGCGACTCCGACCTCGGGACGCGCCTCCCGGCCTACGACGGCCGCAAGAGCCTCTACACCGCCGGCGCGCTCCCGTTCGACGCGCGCGAGTTCGTGGTGCGCCTCACCGACGACGACTGCGGCACCGGCGTCCCCCGACGGTACGTACGCACGCACGCAACCCCCTGCATCTGCATTTGCCATCTTGTTAGTAATAATCAGTTAATGGCTGGCCGGCGGCGGCTCGTGCCTTACTGTTTGCCTCCTCGACGTTCGTTCCTGCAGCGAGAGGGAGTACAGGGTCGCCATCAAGTTCGCCGCGCGTGCCGACCTCCACCACCTCCGCGAGTTCATGGCCGGGCGGCAGGCCGACGCGCCGCAGGATGCCGTCCAGGTGCTCGACATCGTCCTCCGGGAGCTCGCCAACCAGAGGTATTCCATCGAACACCTGCATTAAATTCGAGCGCACGCATTGCCCGTTGCAATGTCAAGCTTCTCCGCGCGTTCTCGAAGCGAAGGGAACTGAACTGAACTCAACTGATGGTGCCTCCTGTCCAATGCTACTAGGTACGTTCCGGTAGGGCGGTCGTTCTACTCGCCGGACATAAGGAAGCCGCAGCGGCTCGGCGATGGCCTGCAGTCCTGGTGTGGGTTCTACCAGAGCATCCGCCCGACTCAGATGGGCCTGTCGCTTAACATCGGTGAGATGAGATTCTTCCCGTCTGGCCCCCTCATGCATGTGTTTTCCTGCCCATGTACTGTGCTTGATATGCTTACTTGATGGTGTTGATGCCAGATATGTCGTCCACCGCGTTCATCGAGGCGCTGCCGGTCATCGAGTTCGTGGCCCAGATATTAGGGAAGGATGTCATGTCAAGGCCATTGTCGGATGCAAACAGAATTAAGGTGAGCTTTGCTGTGGGGAACAAGGAATCTGGCATAGTACTGGTGCAGTGTGGCCTGTTTCAGCTGCTATTTGCTTGCTGTTGGTTATATAGCTTGTTTATGGCCTTTTGATTGCTGTGCTTTGGCTAATAAAGGATTTTTTTTCATGTAATTTGCTAATGTCAAACAGATCAAGAAAGCATTGCGGGGTGTGAAAGTTGAAGTTACTCACCGGGAAAATGTAAGGCGGAAGTACCGCATTACGGGGGTGACAGCACAACCGACTCATGAACTGATGTAAGTTTAAATTGTACTTCATTTACCTTTCTCCTATAGTCCTATGTTCCATCATTTGGCAAATTTCTACACTAAGCTTGTACGCAAATATAGAGGTCTAAGTTCAAACACTCTATTGGTTCATAATCTAAGAAACATAGACTTCCGAATGCGATACATTTACTTTTATATCAGTTTGGTCAAATGAGTAACTAGAGTGAGCCTATGTTATAAGACATCTGGAACGGTGCAGAACTGTGGTTGATTTTGCTTGTTCTGGCAGTTTCCCAATTGTGATCAAATGAGACAATCAGACCTCCAAATGCCAAAACATTTACTTTTATATCAATCTGATCAATTCAGCAACTAGAGTAGGCCTATGTTAATGGACATGCGAAATGGGGCAGGATTGTGGTTGACTTTGCTTGTTCTGGCAGTTTCCCAATCGATGATCAGATGAATATGAAGTCTGTCGTGGAGTATTTCAAGGAAATGTATGGGTTCACCATTCAGCATTCACATCTTCCTTGCCTTATGGTGGGAAACCAAAAGAAGGCAAACTATCTGCCAATGGAGGTAAGCACAGCGAAACATTCCGTTAGCTGGTCAATTTTGTATATTTCAACGTTATTTGCTCGGTAAAAGTTTACAGTGTCTGTATCAGTGTTAAATACATTGTGATTTTGTTGACTTACCTTACCAGGCCTGCAAGATTGTTGAGGGTCAGAGATACACAAAGAGGTTGAATGAAAAGCAGATCACATCTCTGCTAAAGGTCACATGCCAAAGGCCTAGAGAGAAGGAAATGGATATTCTGCAGGTCCAGAGTTTTCTCCTAATCGTTGGAATAAATACATAAATTTACATGCTGGATAGGGCTAGATTTGCTAGGTTTCTGTTCCAACGATTTTTTTTTAACAAATCTGTGCATTGCAAGACATGCATGCAACATGCTCATTAATTGTCCTATCCTCAAGTCTTTGTTTTTATCTGCATGTGGTCCAAACATTCCATGCATACATCTTCAATCGAAACCCCCTATTGCATGCTACTAGGGTTTTCCTTCATGGCAGAATCTTCTTGACCAATACTGTTATCAACTTGGCTCAGACGACTAAATGAATTAGTTTTCAGACAGTTCATCAAAACGGATATGACCAAGATCCTTACGCAAAGGAATTTGGGATTAACATAAGTGAGAAGCTAACATCGGTTGAAGCCCGTGTCCTTCCTGCACCTTGGGTAAGATTGCGATCATATAGTGTTGTTTTTGCCTGTAGTTAGCTCATGTTGGCTAATAATGTGGACATGAAAATTTGAGAATTCCAGCTGAAATATCATGATGCTGGAAAGGAAAAGGAGTGCCTGCCACAGGTTGGTCAATGGAACATGGTTAACAAGGTTTGTCTCTATTTTGCTGCTGTTTACATGCCTAATTTCCCTCTTTCATGTTGTTGATCACACTTTGTTTACCAATAAAACATGCTCAATTTTGCAGAAAGTGATCAATGGGGGCAAGGTAAGCCATTGGGCTTGTATAAACTTCTCAAGGAGTGTTCAAGAAACCACCGCGCGTGGATTTTGCCAAGAGTTAGCACAAATGTGTACAATTTCGGGCATGGTAGTATACCACATTTCAATTGTGATAATATCTTCTTTGCAGTGCCAAGAGGCCTTTACAAAAATTTCAGGGGTCACATATTTATTAGTTTGATCTCTGCTGTTATTCCAGGAATTCAATAGTGAACCTGTGCTACCAATATATTCAGCTAGACCAGATCAAGTAGCAAAGGCGCTAAAACATGTGTATAATGTAGCACTACACAAACTCAAGGGTAAAGAACTTGAGCTTGTTTTGGCCATCCTCCCTGACAACAATGGTGCTTTATATGGTAAGTTTCAATCGTGCTGATTTCCCTGTGCATTTTGTTTTCTTCTAATCCTCTTGTACGGGTTGTATCGTGAACCTATTTCTGCAGGTGACATCAAACGTATCTGTGAAACCGATTTGGGATTGATAACACAGTGTTGCTTAACGAAGCATGTTTTTAAGATCAGCAAGCAGTACTTGGCAAATGTGTCGCTTAAAATCAATGTTAAGGTATTCTCCCTTTATTTGCACACCTGATTAATTTCCTATCATGCTAAATTATTACATCTTTGACGTAATAACATTGTTTAATTCAGATGGGTGGAAGAAACACCGTGCTCGTGGATGCGCTAAGTTGGAGGATTCCATTGGTCAGTGATATACCAACTATTATATTTGGTGCAGATGTAACACATCCTGAAACCGGGGAGGACTCCAGCCCCTCCATCGCTGCCGTAAGTCTTGGAGCATTGCTGTGCTTATTCCACATCAATATGCATTACATCTTTCCCAGATTATCTATGTTCTTTGGCCATGTTCTAATTAGCTGGCTGCAGGTTGTCGCTTCTCAAGACTGGCCGGAAGTCACAAAATATGCCGGATTGGTATGCGCACAGGCGCATCGACAAGAGCTCATTCAGGACCTTTACAAGACATGGCATGATCCTCAGAGAGGCACAGTAACAGGGGGCATGGTCAGGTATCTATCGTGGAACTTCTTCTGAAAAAAGTAGTTAAATGATTTTTCTACAGGACACAATTGATTTGTTTATTTTGCTATGCAGGGAACTCCTAATTTCCTTCAGAAAGGCAACTGGACAGAAGCCCCAGAGAATAATTTTCTACCGGTATGTTTACAAAAATTGAAAGAGAGTAGTTAAACATTGCTACAGCCGATTTAATGGCATGTGAATATTCTATAAATAAGATAATGGTTAGGTTACCTGTAACCTGTCGACTGTAGAGTACAAAAAAAACATTGTGAAGGCTTTTTTAATGTTCATTGCACTAATTAACATTATCTATTTCTTCCAGGGATGGGGTTAGCGAAGGTCAATTCTACCAAGTTCTCCTTTACGAGTTAGATGCTATCCGTAAGGTAGGGCCTGTCAATATTTTCTTGTGGTAGATTTTGTATCTATTTCAGAGCCTTCTAACACATGCTTTCTTCTAGGCCTGTGCATCCCTAGAACCAAATTACCAACCTCCGGTAACATTTGTGGTGGTTCAAAAGCGTCACCATACAAGACTGTTTGCAAACAATCACAAAGATAGAAGTAGCATGGACAAAAGTGGAAATATTTTGCCTGGTAATCTATTCATGACCTCTAATGTTTACGTTATGGGTTGCATCGCACATTATAACTCAACCAAAAATCAGTGATATCTCTTCATAAGTCATACCTACATTTGCTTAAACTACCGATGCACACTTTCGTTGAGCTAATTGTTTCTCCAGAAAGAAAAATCGGGTGTGCTCATTGCATGATGCTGTATATACTATGTTAATTGGCTTGTTTCTGTAATTGCTCACCAGTTACCTAAAAAAACAGGAACTGTTGTTGATTCCAAGATATGTCATCCAACGGAGTTTGATTTCTACCTCTGTAGTCATGCTGGAATCCAGGTAAGGAATATCGTACTGGTCCTTCTTGAAGGCTGACATATACTGAATTTGTCTCTTATCTCTGGTCCCATATCCTGCGGTCAAGTATGAGTAGACTCCATATTCTCTTTTCAACAAAGCTCTCACAGTGCCTAGTTACGCATGCTAAAAGAATAAACTAAAAACTGATGGCATGCTCAAAATTTTCAGATCATGTGACTGTACAAACACATAAAAAAAAGCCACTTCTTTTTGAAAAAGCGTGTACTGTACCTGTAAAGTGTTGTACTAGAAGTGTGGGAATACTATCCATCCTGTTCCGATTCCTGAAATGACTGATGTGTGAGTTCACCAGGGAACAAGTAGGCCTGCTCACTACCATGTCCTCTGGGATGAGAACAATTTCTCAGCAGACGAGATGCAGACATTGACAAACAACCTTTGCTACACGTAGGACATGACTGTTTTGTCATTATGTTTGTCTTTGGCTCTTCCCCTTATCTTGAAGAATGATAGTCTGAGCTGATGTTTATGCTGATTTTGCAGCTATGCTCGTTGCACACGCTCTGTTTCTGTCGGTACGTCCTTCTGTACTAACTGAAATGTGTCCCAGCTTCTTGTTCTTCTGCACTAGCTGAATATTCCTCAGCTTCTTATTTATTCATAAGTTCTCTTATCTTTGCCGTAAATCTGAACCGTGTTACGTTTTGTCTTTGCTTCCCCAACAGTCCCACCTGCATACTATGCACATCTGGCTGCATTTCGGGCGCGGTTCTATATGGAGCCGGAGCTGTCGGAGAACCACACATCGAAGAGTTCCAGTGGGACGAACGGAACCTCCGTGAAACCTTTGCCTGCCGTGAAAGAGAAGGTGAAGAGGGTGATGTTCTACTGCTGACATGGGAACTAGATTTAACTTGCCTAACATTGTAGAATTTAGTACTAGAGGCTAGGTTAGCTTTCTCCCGGAAAGGAAGAGAAGAGCATTTCTGCACTTGGACCCTGAAATGTCCCTTGACTACCTTTGTAAAGTACTCCAAAAGCATGTATAATAGTTCTTGCTTGGGTCAGAAGGCATCCAGAATGAAAGAAGGCGCGGTAAGATGGTGTTGAAGCCTGATTTCGATCTATATTTGTTAGCATAACTGACTTTCATCATAAGATGCATCCGAAATAATTATTTTGAGGCATTCCTAGGATAACAAAAGCAAATATCTTCATAAAGCATAATCAAAGATTATATATGTAAGAATGGAGCTACTATACTACATGGATGGAGATACAAACGGAGTAGAGGAATGAAACTTGTCCGCATATCTGGATTATATGCCGCCGGGAGCATTTATGTTGAGCAAGGGCATATCTAACGATACCAGCCATTAGGTGATAGTGTAAACTTAACATGAACATATTAAATTTGGTAAGATATGATATAATAAAGCACACCTGCAATTATCAATCTGAAAAACGAGATGCATATAAACAGAAACGGAAACAACAAATGTCAGTTATATGTACCTTCTACTTTTCAGTTATTCACTTATTCCAGATTTCCACTTGAGCAGATATATTTTGCCATTTTGGCATCTCAATGCGTGGATCAAATTTAGATGCGAAATTATATGACATGATAAATTGATTTTATTTTTGTATCAATAATTCAAAAAGAAAAATTAAGAAGTTATGCAGGCGTATCCATCGTACTATTTTTGTGCTAGAAGCACGATGAGTCCTAAAGTTTGATACCACCAGAGCTAATAGGGCTTTCATTATTTCGTCGTAATTAGATTTATTTGTAATTGGAATATCTCTGGGCAAAAGAAGGTAATATGCAGTACTGGCAGATTATGATTATCGTTGTGAATTTTTTTTGTCGGTTTTATAGTGTCGTTCTGATTTTCTTCCACTGCACATACCGGAGAACCTAGAATGAACAGTGCATTTGCAAAACAAAAAAAAACCCAGATAGATACTATACTCTCACCAGCTGTGAGCCTCGAATTTCGCCTAGTACCATTAAACTAAAGTTTGTTTGTCTAAATTTTGCCTAGTACCATTAAACTAAAGTTTGTTTAGCTAAATTCGCCGAATTTAAACAGTGGCTTAAATTTATGTAGCTGAACTTACTTCTATTATGACGTGAGGCAGCCGCCTCATGTTATCTCCTGAACAACCATCTGACAATAATATATTGCACTAACAGTCAAAGTGAAGTTCTAATTGTTGGTTAGTTCGAGCAGAAATGCATCAAAAGGTACAAGCCAACTATTGATTGTCTAATTAGTTCACAAAACAACCAACATCATATAGTTTTACGATAAGATTATAATGGTTCGGTCCGAGAATTGTCCTATAAGGTAGATTCGTCTGCCACAGATATATGCGAAAGGTACTACTGGCTTAGTGACTAACCTTCATTTCTTCATGTGGATAAGTGTGCATTTTGCTAGTGGGAGTTACATAAACTTCTATTCGAAAAATCTTACTTAAAATGCTCTTCATCAGGTATCGACATAAACTGCTCAAAACAAAATTAACAACAAACAGAAAAGGATTCAGTGTCTCACCAAACAAAATGAATAGGAAGAAACCATTTCCAGTAAGTTAAACTGTGGGCTATACCTGTGAACGGTTCTTCCAGTGAACCACTTGAAACAAAGTGATCCTTATTGATCCAGAATAAAATTAACCAACTGACTGCACACTTACATATCTGCATGTTCTGAATCTGTTTGTTCCGCAGTTTCTAGGAAGTAAGGATAAAGTAGAATTTAAACACATGTTTAAAGTTCTACTGAGCTGAGTCACCACAACTAAATCGATCATGATATTTGGTTAAATTAATTCAAGAGAGGCTGATGGATATTGCAGGAAAAAAACTCAGACCAAATGGATGTGTTAACCATTCATATGTTGAAGCATTAGATGTGTAAGTGCTAACTGCCATCCTCAGTATCCCTTCACCTCAATCAAGCTGCATCCTGCAGTCTTTTTGACAGTGGGGTGTGCCATCTCTCTTCTTACTCTTACTACATCCTCCCATCGACTTGCGGTTGCATACACATTAGACATGAGCAAATTCACATCAGGAATTTGGTAATCTTGCTCGCCTATTCGTTTGGTCAGCCTTTCGCTCATCTCGATATTGCCTCGAGCCTTGCACGCAGTGAGGAGTGCACCAAACAGTGGCATAGCGTCCTTGTCGACTGGTATATCCCTGATCAACTTCTCAGCTTCATCAAGTAGACCAGCACGACCCAGAAGATCGACAAGGCAACTGCAATGCTCAACTTTGGGCTGTATCCGATAAACCTCCTTCATACTACAAAACTGTTTCCGCCCTTCATCAACCAAGCCACCATGGCAACATGCACTCAGCACCCCAATGAAGGTAACGCTGTCAGGCTTAGCATTGCTTCTCTCCATATCCTCAAATACCTCGAGAGCTCTATCTGCCTGACCATTTGTGGCCAGACCACAGATAATGGCAGTCCAGGCCGTGGTGTCTCTGCCTTGCATTCCTTGAAAGACCTCCACCGATTTCTCTATATGCCCACACTTGGCATACATGTCAATCAACGCCGTACCAAGAACTGCGTCAACTTTCATCTTCCTAGCTTCAGCCAACTGGTGGATCCATTCACCTTGATCAAGCGCACCAAGGTTGGCGCAGCACGCCAACATAGTGACAACAGTGAACCTGTCTGGCTCAACTTGTTGCATCTGCATCTCTCGAAACAACGACAATGCCTCTTCGAAACATCCGTGTTGCACGCAGGCGTTGATCATCGCGGTCCACATAATAAGATCCTTTTCCGCACACTGGTAGAAGAGTACTCTCGCCTTGTCCAGCTGCCCAGCTAAGCCATATCCCGACACGAGTATTGTCCAAGAAATGATGTTCCTCACCGGCATCTTTTCGAACAAATTCACCGCCTCTTCCAAGCAACCATTCTTGATGTACATGTCCAGCAGCGCATTTGCAACTGGAAGGCTGAACCCGATGACCCCATCCATGTAGGCATGAATCCTCCTTCCTAAGCTCAGTTCACCGGCTCTGGAGCACGCGGTCAATGCAGTCACCAACGTTACCTTGTCGGGTGTGAGGCCACTCCTTTCCATCTCCTCGGCCAATGAAATCCCTGCGGTGTACCGGCCACACCTGACATAGCACCTGATCATCATATTCCAAACCACCAGCGCCCTCTGCGGCATTTCGTCGAACAGGTCTCGTGCGACGTCCGGGCAGCCCAGCATCGTGTACATGTCCATCAGCGAGCTCGCGGTGTACGCGTCCCACCGGAAGGCGGTCTTCACGGCCGCCGCATGCGCCTTGCGCCCCTCGACCGGTAGCTTGAGCACCCCTACGGCCCTGAGCACGAACGGGTAGGTGAAGCTGTCGGCCACGAGGCCGCGCCCGCGGAGGTCGTAGTAGACCGCCATGACACGGGCGAAGCTGCCGCGCCTCGCGAGGGTCCTGATCAGCAGGTTGCATTCGCGCAGCGGCATGCCGTGGTGGCACGCCGTCGCCATCCTGGACGTATGGCGGAGGCGCGCGCGGGCTGGCCAAGATGGATTTTTTAGGTGCCGTGTACAAATAGCAGTCAGCGATAAGAGAGGCGCTCGCGGAGTTGGGAGAAGCGATGGCTGCTGAGCCTGAGATGGGTAAGCGGGTGGCCGTGGTGGTGGGAGGGAGCGTGGCGGGCCTGGCCTGCGCGCACGCGGCGGCGGAGGCGGGGTGGAAGGCGGTTGTGCTGGAGAAGGCGGCGGGGCCGGCGGCCGGAGGCGGCACGGGCGCCGGGCTGGGGCTGGATGCGCAGTCTATGGAGACCCTCGCCCGCTGGATCCCCGGGTGGGGTCTCGACGCGGCCACGCTGCCGCTCGCCGTCGACCTGGTGAGCGCCTCCGTTCTCCTCTCCGATTCGACACCCAACAACTCGGCCTTTGCTCCCTTCCTTGCCTCATGGCCTCATGGACATGGGTTGCTATCTCAGAACAGAGCAACGGACAGCGAGACAAAGGCGGCGCGGACGCTGGCGAGGGACGAGGGCTTCAACTTCCGCGCGGCGCACTGGGGCGAGCTGCACCGGCGGCTTCACGAGGCTCTGCCGCCGGCGGTGACCGTGCGCTGGGGGCACCAGTTCCTGTCGTTCGAGGTGTCTGACGACGATGACGATGACAAACGCGGGGTGGTCGTCGCGACGGCTCGCGTGCTCGCAACCGGCGAAACCGTGGAGGTCGCGGGGGACTTGCTAGTCGCGGCGGATGGCTGCACGTCGTCGATCCGCCGGCGCTTCCTCCCCGACCTCAAACTGAGGTGAGTTACAAATCTGCTGATAGACACTTGTGAACTGAATGCGATCTGAATATTTGGTGACAAAGCAATTTCACATTTGAATGAACACATAGCATCCTCGAAAATTTCAGTAAATTCGTTTCGATCCGACCATATCAGGGCACTAGATCCACACAAATTTCTTATTTTGCGGTCAATGTGTGCAGGTACTCTGGTTACTGCGCATGGCGAGGCGTGTTCGATTTCACCGGAAAGGAGAGCTCCGACATCATCACCGGCATCCGGAGAGCGTACCCGGAGCTCGGCAGCTGCCTCTACTTCGATCTGGCCGACAAGACTCACGCCGTGCTCTACGAGCTGCCCGGGAACAGGCTCAACTGGCTCTGGTACATCAACGGTCCAGAGCCAGAGCTCACGGTAAGTAATGGCGAATTGGCGATCGCTCCACTGCCTCAAGCTGCAAATTATGTGTGTGCTTCTCTAACGGAACGGATGGATGGGTTGTGGCTAACTAACTAACTAACAGGGGAGCTCCTCGGTGACGATGAAGGTGAGCGACGCCACGCTGGCGCGGATGCAGGACGAGGCCGGCCGCGTGTGGTCGCCGGAGCTGGCGCGTCTGATCCGGGAGACGGCGGAGCCGTTCGTGAACGTGATCTACGACGCGGACCCGCTGCCGCGGCTGTCGTGGGCGGGAGGCCGCGTGGCGCTGGTCGGCGACGCTGCGCACCCGACCACGCCGCACGGGCTGCGCAGCACCAACATGTCCGTCCACGACGCCCGCGTGCTCGGGGGATGCCTCGGGAGGTGGGGGGAGACGCCGCAGCGCGCGCTGGCCGAGTACGAGGCGGCGCGGCTGCCGGTCGTGTCGGCGCAGGCGCTACATGCCCGCAGGCTCGGGCGGCTCAAGCAGGGCCTGCCCATGGTGGAGGACGGTGAGGCTGGGAGTTTCGACGTCAGGACGGCGACGGAGGAGGGGGCTGTGTCGCTTCGGCAGAGAGGCATGCCGTATTTTGGTGGCGCGCCAACTATCACTGGCGGCACTTCGTGCCACTTCCAATGAGATATCAAAACAGTTGATCTTGTATGAACTATGCTTGCTAGCAGATTGCTGGTGATCAAAATCCAATACGAAGTTCGTTTTCGATTTTTCTGATGCCAAATTGCAGTATGTGTTCCCTGAAGACTTTGCAATACTAAGTCTCTTTGATTGTAGTGAAGGAATTTTCCCATGAGACCTAATGTTTTTTTTTCAATGGAAATTGTACTACAAGATTCATGTGGGAAAATCCTATAGGAAATTTCCTATAGGATTTAATTCTACAAATATCCTATGCTATTCCTTTGTATCAAAGAGGCCCTAAGGGCTTGTTTGATTTGTAGGATGGGAAAAACATATGAATAGGAAAAGTATATGATTGCTATGTCATGCACACTTCAATCTTATAGGATTTGGTTTGTATCAAAGTTTGTTTGATTCCACCAAAGGAATCGTAAAAAGAGCTTGGAGTTGATTTTAGAATTCTATGCAAAGTAGTATAAAGATTTCTATGGGAAAAAACTAATTGATGCATGTAAAATACATACATGAACTTTGCACTTTATTATTTGATATTTTTTCATATGTAACGTATATGATGTTATATTTATATTTGATAATGATTTTGGAGATTTTTGATAATGATTTTGTAGAAAGTGCTTTTTTAGTGTTTTGAACTTTTTAGAATCTTCGGGACTCAAAAAATGCAAGGCCAAAGAGCACGATTCAGAATTTTTGAGACGAATGCAATGGGCTAAATATGGAGACCAGCAGCCTAACCAGCTGAGAAAGAGCATGGCTGGCGTGTCCCCCACCCCCCGGGCTGCGCCAACTATGCTCGTTTGCGCCTCAAGCGCCCTCCGCTATCCATCTTTTCGCCAACCGACTTGTTTTGACCTAAAACCACTATATATACCCTTTTCGGTTGTCCTCAACACATACGGAGGCGGAGATCAAAAACAAAGAAACATAGAGTCAGCACGCTGCTACCGGAGGAGATTGGAGGGGGGAGATTGAAAGTGCATGTGACCTCATGTGTGGTTTTGGTAATTAAATGACAATCTTTATGGACTAATGTTTGCATTGAGATATCCTTATAGATCTTATCCATGGGAATTGTGGAGTTCATGTGTTGGACTCTGGAAGCTTATTTGCGACCAAGATTCCATTCAAGGATGTATATGATGGATGGTCATGTGTTGAGTTGAGCATATTGCAAGTATGCCTTGAAGGAGTCAAGACATCATAGGTGCGAAGAAAGAGTGGAAGATACAAGATTGATCAAGATGTTGATCAACTCACAAAGCTACAAGATGTCCCAAGTGGGATCATGTATCTCTTGGGATGGTAAGCTCTTGTCTTTATAGCTTTGTGAACTAACCCATGATATATGTGTGTGTGGTATCTTTATGTGGGGTTAGGTATCTTCCCATGGCTTGCATCAAATGAAGATTTCATATAGCTCGTGGAGGATGACGTCATGTGGTGATCGTCATCAAGGTTGAGATGTGCAAGACCTAGAGAAGCTTCTCGAAGAGATCCTATGCTTGGAGCTTGAAATGGATACATGAAGACGGAGTTAAGCGAGACACTCCCATAATGGGGTATGGGGGAGTATTTGGAGAAGTCTTCATCAAGTACGTGCTAGCAAGCGCAATCCAGAAACGTGATCCACTTGAAGAGATCAAGATAGTCATCATCTAGCTCAAGTGGAATGCTCAAGGCAAAGGTATGATCTTGATAGGTTTTCTCTTCTACCGGTCTCATGTTGTTGAGAGACCGGGTTATAGGATAGATAGATGTACTATCAAGAGGGGCTGTTGAGTGAGTTACTTGATCGCATCTTTGTAGAGAGCTCAAACCTTTGCATACTTGGCATGTCATATATCTTGATTTTTATTTGGTTTTTATCCCTGTGAGGAATTAGAGCTTGGTTCATCTTCATGCCAAGCTCTAGTTCATCCAAATCGGATTTCATTCGTTTATCTTGGTGTGTTTTGGATGTTGGGTTTTGGCGCTTGTCGTGATCTTCATGACAAGCCCAAGTGTTTCGAAAACGGTTTTATTTTGGAAAACTTGTTGCATTTTCGGTGACGGAAATATTGCCGGTTAAACCGTGAGGAAAGTTCCATACCTTCCCATGTGTGGTGATTTTACTCTATTTATGGTTTGCAATATTTCCAACAAAATTGGTCTCACCTCATTCGGAGTTCATTTGCAAAAGTTATAGCAGTTTTCGTATCGGTGTTTTTACGGTTCTGCTGAATCAGAATATTGGTCCGGAGAATATCCGGTTCCCCAGTTTTCCCTAGTTTTTTCTCGAGTTTTCGGCTAAGGATTTCTATTCTGTTTGACTTGTTTCTAACCCTTAAACACGTTTTTTCGTGAACTGTATATTGCGTTTATAATTTCACATGATACAGATTTTGCTAGAGATGCTTTAGAGGCGTTGAGATTGGATGAAACTTCCTCCAAGAAAGGACAACCATAGTGTAAGTTAAACCTTCGGACCAGCTAAGCTAAGGAACACCCACCTCGCACGAAATATACATTGTTCAACATAATTTTCCAATGCCGCTCATTCCAATTATACAATCCATCCCAACCAAGAACGAAACGAAAAGAACGATTATTTTAGCCTGATACCACACATATTATAACTATATAAATATGTCAACAAATTGTAAGAGTTATCATAATAGGAAAATATAGTTGGACTTGGACTGTTGTAGGAAAGTGATAACAAGAGAGGAGATCCTTCGAGCCATATATAGGCCAAAAAGTACTTGCAAACAAGTGAATGGGGTTGTACTCAGTAGATGAGATAATTTAAGAAATTTGCACGGGCTACGCAGCACCAACATGTCCGTCCACATCCCGCGTGCTTGGGGGATGCCTCGGGAGGTGGGGGAGACGCCGTCGTCACGCGCACTGACCGAGTACGAGGCGGCCCGGCTGCCGGTCGTGTCAGCGCAGGTGCTACACGCCCGCAGGCTCGGGCGGCTCAAGCAGGGCCTGCCCATGGTGGAGGACGGTGAGGCTGGGATTTTCGACGTCAGGACAACGACGGAGGAGGGTGCTGTGCAGCTTCAGCAGAGAGGCATGCCGTATTTTGGTGGCGCGCCAACTATAGCTGGCGGCACTTCGTGCCACTTCCAGTGAAATAAAAAAACAAAATCATTTAATCTTGTATGAACTATGCTTGTTAGCAGATTGTTGGTGACCAAAATCCAATACGAAGTTCATTTTCAATTTTTCCGATGCCAATATGAGTTCCCTGACGACTTTGCAAACCATAAAACCAGTTTCAAGGAACCTGAAACTGGTTATAGGCTTCACAATTTTTCAGGATGTGCTACGGATGCTATGTGCAAATCCGAATAAACCCATCGACCCGAAAAATTTCGGCCTATATATGCGGTTTGGGCCATTTTAATGGTCCGAATGAAGGGGTTCCGGTGCAGAAAACAATAATTTTTCTAGCGTATGAACACCCTAACTAGCCAGGATCTATCTATCTAGTACATGTGATAACGGTGGCGGAACGGGTTACATTACCTCCATGTAGACCGATAGCGGGGATTACGCTCCCGCACAAGCGTTGACGATGAAGTCGTACGTAGCCGACCTCGAGGTCGCGGAGAACTTGCCGCGATGATGTAGATGATGACGCCGGGGTGTCGACGAAGACCTGCGTCGACGGGCGTCGGGCGGAAGATGGCGATGCGCCGGCGGCCGGGGGGTGGCGCCGGCGGCAGGGCAGTGACAGGGCTGCTGGGTGGGCGAGACGACGTCGCCCAGGCTCCTCAAATGTGGCGCTTCCGAGCACTCGCAAACATACGGAGCTTAACAACAACCCCCGGTCATTCAGATCCAGCTGAAATCGCAGGGGTAGAACTTTTCTGGAATCCCGCAGGGCAACGGCGCCCGGCGGTATAGCTTTGGTGGAGAGAGGAGGCAAAACGGGCGGAGAAACAGCTCGGCCGGCCTGCTACAATATTAATTGTATTTTCTGTGTGTAATTAATCCAATTAATATGCCTTGCTATATAAAGGGGGGAGGGGGTGTGCAAACACCTTGCCTCCCCCATGTGGGACTAAAAGAAAAGGAGGGGGAGGGGGGTTCGGCCGGCTCTCCTAGTCCGAGTTGGACTAGGGGCCCAAGCCCCCCTTTCCTTGCTTGGTGCGGCTCACCTTAGTGGGCCACAATTGGCCCACTTAGGTGGGCTGCCCCCTTTTTCCTTTATTAATTAATGATTAAATTAATATAAAATACTATTAATTCATAATTAATATATTTACATATAATTTAATATCCCGTGACTCCGAAACATTTTCCGGACCACCCGAACATCTTTCGGACATTCCTGGAACCATTCCAGACCTTCCCGGAACTCCTTCCGGACCAACGGAACTCTTTCCGGATCATTTCTCTCTCTCCAATAAAATCCTATATTATTCCAGAACCTTCTCCAGGTGTCGTCAAGACCTTAAGTTTGTTACGCTACGGTTCGAGAACACTCCAGACATGGTCGAGACACTCCGCTCACCAATGACCGCCAGGGATACCTGGATGCATATGACGGTCCCTGTGCATTCTACGAATATCGTCGTTGAACCGTAAACATGATATTCATTCCCTTTGTCTCTGCGATACTACCTTGTCCGAGATGTGATCGTAGACATCCAATGTCCTGTTGCATCTCGTTACCGACATAAGTTATTAACTCGTCTGTGATATTACATCTCCATGACCTAGTCATAAGCTGCGCAGCTATATAGATGCAATCTCATCGAGTGGGCCCAGAGTATCTTTCCATTACAAGAATGAACAAATCCCGCTCTTGATCCTTACGTCTCAACATACTCTTTCGGGATACCCAAGATGGACACCGTTATTGTCATGCTATATAAGACACAACGTTTGATGCTCTCAAAGTACCCCTACGGAGTAGCAATAAGCACGGTCTCACGGTTTAAGGAATAAGCTATCATATTACTTATCTATTGCAAATGACAAACATCGTAATACGATCTTGTTGCAATACTTTGCGTATGTCCATCACCTTATTCTGCTAATAAGATGACCCCATTGTCAACCGACGTCATTGTCCTTGATCGGGAATCTCGATCAACTGTTGCCCAATGGACTAGTTCATATAGAGGCTCACTAGGGACTCTGGTTGTCTATGTATCACACGTGTATTAATAATTCCGATTAATACAGTTATAGCATAATACAAGAACCTATTATAAACTTATGAGATAATGCAATAAATACTACTTATTTATTTGCCTCTAGGGCATATCTCCTTCAGTCTCCCACTTGCACTAGAGTACAAATAAACTAGCTGCATTTTACTTCATCAAAAACCCCTTATCAAATAAGCGTTATATGATAATGCTTGCTTGTGGAAGAGTGTTACTCTGACAATCTGTACAATACATAATTGTGCGTTCTTTTGCGATCCATTGATATCAACTTGTTTGATACCAACATGTTATCCAATAACACATATACAAATACCGTAACTAAGTGAGACTTCTGTTTCCCAGCGCTTACTCTGATTCTGTTAACCAGATAATTGCCTTGAAAACACACTCATTCATAGAGAGCTCCTTGTAACAATTACAACATCGCGATATCTATATATACTTTCACACCTATGTAGAAGACTTGACATTCTTATGTCAATCTAAAAACTAATACACTTCTACTTCCAGTAAATTCTAAATTTACTTTCACAACTGTTCTTCTTCTAAGAACATCGGTCATATTTCATCGAGCAGACAATATGGTTTCTGTATGATGTCTAATATCACATAATAGACCAACATGTCATACAACCACTATTACCGTGTATCATTACTCTTAATGATTAATTGGATTTCCAAGAACCATCCTTTGGATTTAATCTATTCTGACTCCTCAGATATAATCCAAAGACAACTCGACTAACTATTTAAAATTCCCGTTCTATTCCAAATAGACACTAACTTTCAAATAGTTTCACAACTTCATTAATTCTACTGGTACAATTCACAATGTGTCATTTACACAAGATGAATTCGGCTCCCACTCAAATTATATCTCCACACATTTGAGAACACGAGCTCCCACTCAAAACATGTCTTCTACATATTTGAGGTTCTAAGCTCCCACTCAAAAATATGTCCTTTACATATTCTACCTGAGTGAACTAACTTTGACTCCCACTTAAATTCATAATTTATTTCAACATTTTGGTCAAACCAAAATCATTGATCTCTTATCAATTCGAATTCAATACAAACTACAGTATTCCACTAATACAAATCCCACAGACTTCAAGCATGTCTACATCTACATCAATGTAGTCAACAAATTTGATCTTGTCCAAGACACATTTCTTGACAAAATATGCTTTCACGTCTTTCTTATAGTTACATTTCTCATATAACACTTTATATGATGATCAAGAAATCTTATTTCTCCAAAAGGAATTATAGCAACATTTACTGTTTCAATCCTTTCTAAATGTAACTTGGATTTTCAGGCTCAAAAGCCTTTGTTCGTATTCTGATATTTTCTCAACTTTCTTTGTATTCATAAGGTGCACCTTGATCTGTCAACAAGATCTGAAATATTTAATATTAAGCTGTGACCTGACAGCAATATTAAATATAACAGCACTTTATTTAGAAGCTTCTTTCATGAAAACATTATGATCTTCACGAAGAGGATTGCAAGCAGAAAACAATTTTCGAGTCTCCTTCACTCTTAATCATCAACTTTTCATTTGTAGACATATATCTTTTGGAACACTTTCCAATATTCTACTTTTATGAATATAGGTCTGATACCTTATTTCAAGCTTCTAATTTTATTCCATTAACCATAATTCGAAAAATCATATTTTCCTCGGAATTACATAGACAACAATACAAGTTTTGTTTCTATTGGGTTTTGGAATACACTCTCATCCAATGTGAGTGATCTACAAAGAACTATTCGTGTATATTCTGAATTATCGTATAATCATCTATATAACGACACTATTGTCGATCACACGAATTACTGTTGAAAAACATCTATTTTCTAAAGTGGACATCGACTATAATGTTTCGAACATATTAAGAGATTCTAAGACAGATTCTGAAAGACCACACTTTATCTAAAATAGAGTATGATTATAATACTTCACATATCACCATATATGATATTATAATATTGTGAAATGAATTTCCACAAGTCTTTTGTGTTGAAACCATAATTCAAAAATATTGCCCTTTTGATCGAATCTTGCGAATACAATATTCACAAATCTTTCTTCTGAAAAACCCCATTTGATCTTTTATCAAATTAATTTCAGACTCATGATTTATTATGCAAATACACTTATTTACCAATAATCATAGAAGAATTCGGATCAAGGAAAATTCACCATATAATTAATTTAATAATCATTCGAAATGACTCTTAATTAATTTCCTTTCGTATTGACACTTCAATACTAATTTTAAACTTAATCAATTCGGCACATGTAATACTTAAATAGATCAAAGTATCTATTACTTCTTTCATTGCCTTTATGATCAAATTCGATGGTGTTTGTTCTAGTAACAAAATCTTTTATTCCTTGGACACATAATTTCATCATTCCTACTATTATGAATGTTATCATACAAGTAATGTAATTGAGATGTGAAAACTTTATTCATAATATAAAACAACTGGCTTGTTTCATAACATAAAACAACTGAACTTGTCTTATTACATATATGAATAACTTTGTCTTGTAACAATCAAGACACTAAACACACTTTCTCACTATTACAAAAAGGTCTTATCAAAAACTATTAATGATAACTATGATAACTTGAGGACGTGAACACCAATAGCCATCAACTTCCTTGATCACCATCTTCAGTGCCAGGTCACATCATACTTCGCCGCATATATGTGATAATCAGGGCCTGTTTCACAAACAGAACAAGTATCAAATACTTTATCATATATCAAGGGGCGAATTCATTCATAATCCTGTATATATCAAATATATACCTGTAGCATCGAAGATTTCTCCTTCGATGGAATCAACTTTCAGGGATTTGAACTCGGACACGAACTTGTAGAAGTTCATATTGTCGGCCTTCAAAACGTACTCGCGTACATGCTTCTCATAGCTTGGAGGCAGAGATATTAGGACAGTCTGAATGGCACATGAATCCGCCATCCAGTAATCGAAAACATTTGTCAGCTTGAAGTAGATGTCATACAATCTCTTCAAATGAGTCTTCAGACAGGTGTGCTCCTCCATATGA
This sequence comes from Poa annua, assembly GCA_026929855.1. NCBI lineage: Eukaryota > Viridiplantae > Streptophyta > Magnoliopsida > Poales > Poaceae > Poa > Poa annua. Next base: position 94,532,373 of record CM049437.1, read on the forward strand.
ATGGTCCGGAACTCTCTAAGCTGGCTGAATTGCTCACGCCTCAATTCATCTTTGAAGTGCGTCTTTATCGCATCAATCATGACATATGGCTCCTTGTGTTGAAACAACTCTTTCAACTCAGGTGCTAGGCATACGGTCATGGTGATCTCCACTTCTATGAATATGTCTCGACGCCTACGGAATTCATCTTCCTCCTCCTCGCTAGCAGAATCATCTGGTCTTTCTCCTAATGCTTCATCGAGGACATACAGGATGTTGTTGTGTTTGAGAATGTTTCTAAAACCAATGTACCATCTGATGAAGTTGGACCCGTCGGCTTCTAAGGTAGAATCCGGGCTCCTGAGGAAGTAACCGAAGTATAGTTCCGTAGTCTACAGATGTGATCGCAAAAGAGGTAAGGTAAAGTTTATAATATATGTGAGTTTTAGTTTATAATCATATTATCAAACGCACTCCACTAAAATTATTATCCCTAAAATAATGATAGCGATTACACGACCCCCATCCACTATACCACCCCCGATTGTTACGGCCGGCGGCACAGCTTCAAAGGTGGACATAAAATGTCGATCACAACATCTCTGTGACTCATGCTCGATCTTTCGATCTTCCCGTGTTCCGAGGCCATATCTGCATATGCTAGGCTCGCCAATCAAACCTCGAAGACCCTGCGCGTGCAACATGGCTTACACCCACTGTATGCGAACGACGATATGTCTGACACCCGATCGTCACGGCCTGCCTCATAACGTAGAACTTTCTTGGTGGTGCGCAACGAGGGAGAACACACTTTTGGTATTTGTTAGGGATCATCCTATTTAAGTTGCTACCGTTGTATATCTAACATATAAGCAATCAACAGGATGCACACACAACAGCACACAATAATGATGCAATGAAGTGCGATGTGACATGGTCGATGCGCCTGGACCTCCATGGCGCCATGTGCCTGGCCCCGGGCGCCCCGGCATGGCTCCGAGTCTACGGTGCCCTCCATTGCCTCCGACAGTACGAGTAATATCAAACTTACCGTAACCATGTCACATAAAATAACGCCTCTGCAAAACAAAGTTAGACGCCTCTACCTTTATTTAGTTTTGCAAGTTTTACGTGGCATATAGGCTTATTCGTAAGAGAACCGTTTCCCTACCTACGAACTTTGTGCCACAACGTCGATCGTATAATTGCATGTTTAAGCATCCCTTTCGGGCTCTCCATTGAAAATGCTTTGCCGACTAAAGAGAGAGAAACAGACACCCGCCAGCCACAGATACGGTGCAAGCCGTATGTCAGTAGTGGAACCAGTCTCGCGTAAGCGTACGCGTAAAGTCGGTCCGGGCCGCTTCATCAACTCAATACCGAAGGCATCGCAAGTGCACGCTAGAGGGTAGCAAATATAAGAAAGACGTCCTCATTCAACATGAGTTCTAACCGTACCAGCAGTACTACGCATAGATCGGCTCTGATACCACTGAAGGGGTTCCGGTGCAGAAAACAATAATTTTTCTAGCGTATGAACACCCTAACTAGCCAGGATCTATCTATCTAGTACATGTGATAACGGTGGCGGAACGGGTTACATTACCTCCATGTAGACCGATAGCGGGGATTACGCTCCCGCACAAGCGTTGACGATGAAGTCGTACGTAGCCGACCTCGAGGTCGCGGAGAACTTGCCGCGATGATGTAGACGATGACGCCGAGGTGTCGACGAAGACCTGCGTCGACGGGCGTCGGGCGGAAGATGGCGATGCGCCGGCGGCCGGGGGGGTGGCGTCGGCGGCAGGGCAGTGACAGGGCTGCTGGGTGGGCGAGACGACGTCGCCCAGGCTCCTCAAATGTGGCGCCTCCGAGCACTCGCAAACATACGGAGCTTAACAACAACCCCCGGTCATTCAGATCCAGCTGAAATCGCAGGGGTAGAACTTTTCTGGAATCCCGCAGGGCAACGGCGCCCGGCGGTATAGCTTTGGTGGAGAGAGGAGGCAAAACGGGCGGAGAAACAGCTCGGCCGGCCTGCTACAATATTAATTGTATTTTTTGTGTGTAATTAATCCAATTAATATGCCTTGCTATATAAAGGGGGGAGGGGGTGTGCAAACACCTTGCCTCCCCCATGTGGGACTAAAAGAAAAGGAGGGGGAGGGGGGTTCGGCCGGCTCTCCTAGTCCGAGTTGGACTAGGGGCCCAAGCCCCCCTTTCCTTGCTTGGTGCGGCTCACCTTAGTGGGCCACAATTGGCCCACTTAGGTGGGATGCCCCCTTTTTCCTTTATTAATTAATGATTAAATTAATATAAAATACTATTAATTCATAATTAATATATTTACATATAATTTAATATCCCGTGACTCCGAAACATTTTCCGGACCACCCGAACATCTTTCGGACATTCCTGGAACCATTCCAGACCTTCCCGGAACTCCTTCCGGACCACCGGAACTCTTTCGGATCATTTCTCTCTCTCCAATAAAATCCTATATTATTCCAGAACCTTCTCCAGGTGTCGTTAAGACCTTAAGTTTGTTACGCTACGGTTCGAGAACACTCCAGACATGGTCGAGACACTCCGCTCACCAATGACCGCCAGGGATACCTGGATGCATATGACGGTCCCTGTGCATTCTACGAATATCGTCGTTGAACCGTAAACATGATATTCATTCACTTTGTCTCTGCGATACTACCTTGTCCGAGATGTGATCGTAGACATCCAATGTCCTGTTGCATCTCGTTACCGACATAAGTTATTAACTCGTCTGTGATATTACATCTCCATGACCTAGTCATAAGCTGCGCAGCTATATAGATGCAATCTCACCGAGTGGGCCCAGAGTATCTTTCCATTACAAGAATGAACAAATCCCGCTCTTGATCCTTACGTCTTAACATACTCTTTCGGGATACCCAAGATGGACACCGTTATTGTCATGCTATATAAGACACAACGTTTGATGCTCTCAAAGTACCCCTACGGAGTAGCAATAAGCACGGTCTCACGGTCTAAGGAATAAGCTATCATATTACTTATCTATTGCAAATGACAAACATCGTAATACGATCTTGTTGCAATACTTTGCGTATGTCCATCACCTTATTCTGCTAATAAGATGACCCCATTGTCGACCGACGTCATTGTCCTTGATCGGGAATCTCGATCAACTGTTGCCCAATGGACTAGTTCATATAGAGGCTCACTAGGGACTCTGGTTGTCTATGTATCACACGTGTATTAATAATTCCGATTAATACAGTTATAGCATAATACAAGAACCTATTATAAACTTATGAGATAATGCAATAAATACTACTTATTTATTTGCCTCTAGGGCATATCTCCTTCACCGAACACACAGTGCATATCGTCCAAAAAAATTATCCAGCGATTTCGGATAAGCATCCCCTTTGGCACTTTTTATGAACGGTAGTGGGGGACATTTAGGGTTAGTCCCCCCCCCCCCCCCCCCCAAAATTCCCTCTGCCGCGATTTTGTTTGGTCCGCTTGTAGGTTTAGATACCTCCGACGAGCAATTAGCCGCTTGTCTTAACCAACTTTATCCACTTCTCCGGTAGATCGATGGCTGGCTTGTCCATGCGCGGCAATGGCAGGCGCGACGGAGGTTGTGTACCTCCGGGTGTGGAGGAGGACCGCGGTCGGCACAACCAATGTCGGCCGCTTTGAGGGGTCAGGTGGGTTGGGCTGCTCCCTCCAGGCACTCCTATGAGGAGGCTGTGATGCGTCCCCGCTCGCACGAAGCGAAGGTTGGTAGCTCCCCCACGGTGCTGAAAGAGGTGTCAGACGAGGTAGTGATCTCCATGTGCGTTGGGCGAACCGCGCCAGTTGGCTTCGATGTGCGCTGATGCTCTGTCCGACCTTGAAGCCACCAAGGCAGAACACGAGATCGTATGGGCGCTAGGTAAGTCGACGTACAAACATTATCTTGGTTTTGAGTGAGCACGTTGGTGTAGAACAAGACTGCCATTTTTTTTATTTTGATTCTATCTATGAACATCTTTATGTAGTTCTATCTATCTAAAAAAGTTGATGAACTTGTCCGTTGAAATCTCCCATGAGTTGTTTAATTTAAATTTTAAGTACGAGTTTAGCTGATCTATTATGTCCCAAAACCGCGACATACAATAAACTGAACCCAAAAGTGGTTATTCGGTGTTTATTTTTCAGGATCCGCTAGAGATGTCAGAGGGTTTTGCAAGTCATATAAGGATTTAGTCAGGCATATTCATACACTATCTAAACAAGGAAGTTAGATTCGGCAATGCCACTCCCCTTTCGGGGGTGGGGGGGATTAATATCATCATTTTTGCTATGTGAATTCAGAATGAGATTAAGAAAATAAAGTTAATTAAATTTTCGAATCACTGACTCAGGCCTATTGTTGAATCCTACTCAGCAATTGTCGAATCCTACTCAGTCGAAAAAGAGGTACCTATGTAGGACGAAACAGACCAATCTGGTGTTTCATAATGAAAAGATAGATGCAACTCATAGGAAACGATTTTTAGAAGATTAATAGTAGATCATTTCGAAATGAGATATGCATCACATATACTGGAACAACTAAAAACTCCGGGCTTCCATCGATTTCGTTTTTTCCGGTCGTCCGGGCAGAAAGGTAGAGCTGAGTAAAGTGTCTAAGTGACTTGATCCTGTCCCTCCGTCTTGATCTAGCGGCCCAGAATCACCTATAGGCTGTAGCAGAACAAGCCCTACCAGAACCTCCTCTCTCCCGTTCTTCTCTCTTCCTCCCGAGTCCTGACCTATCGAGGCGGCTCCTACGCCGTGCCCTACATCCGCCGCCTGCCGTACTCCACCGTCACCGCCGACGCCTCAATCCCACACCCCCGGCTCTCACGCCTCGCCGCCGCCATCGCCGTTCCCGGTTCTTCCTCCTCCACGGGACATCGACATCCTGCTGTCTCCACCCCGTCCGCAAGTCTCTGGTGAGGTTTTTTTTTCCTGATCCAGCAATTTAGTTACAGTAGTTATAAATCCCACATCGGCACTCCATCTAGATTTGCCCCTGTATTTCCTGCGCGGAATGGAACCTACCCACATCGTTTGATTTGATCCCATGCTGCGCATTTTTTCTTACGCAGAGGACTGGTCACAGGATGCAGGCTCTGCTGCGGAGCGTCTGTAGAGCCGGAACACCCCGTGGCGCGTCCCTCAAGCTCCTGGACTGCGCGCCTCCCGGGGCTGTGCAGTCGTTCGTAGAGCCTCTGAGGCCTTGCAGCTGGATTCGTCAAATCGTGGTGCGTGTGTGTGTGTGTGTGTGTGTCGGTGTTCGTTTTGGTACTGTCGTCGACCTATGCTACTAACTTATTGATCCTGGTCGTGTCTATTGGATTCAATTTTGATGCGCAGAGTCCAGACATTCCACACCACGGCGGTGTTCAGGCTTATGGTTTCTGCACCAGGGCTTTGGCCGTGAGGGGGTTCTCGACAGTGGGGGCTGCCGAGGTTTCCGTTGATGATGAAGATTCCAGCTCTCCCATGGTCGAGCACCCGCCCCGCATCAAGTTCAAGAGGCCTGACAAGACGGCCAGGCACATTATGAATGTGAGTCAAGAGTATTTCCACGAGTCGAATAACATGCAGTAATATTTTCCAGTGATCACTTAACAGCTGAAGATGTTGATTACTTAATTTTTTCAGATCTTAAACAAAGAGGCAGTCGACAAGGTCCGCACGGAGAGGGAGATTCCTGACGTGCAGCCTGGATGTATTGTTCAAATGAGACTGGTAAGTACCAAGTAAATGCGCTCTCGCTTTAGTGCTGTTCATTTGTGTTATCTGTCGTTCTGATTCTATAAATAAACAGCAAGTTCCTGAGAACAAGCGGCGTGAGTCTACATTGAAAGGCATCGTCATAGCAAGGCGCAATGCTGGGATCGCCACAACTTTCAGATTGCGTAGATTAGTAGCTGGCGTGGGAGTTGAGTCTGTCTTTCCACTGTAAGTGACACCAAATATGTGCCTTTCTCTTCCATTCTCATGTTGACACTGCTTTGTTACTGATTTTTACATGTGAACATCATAATTACTTGGTTCTGAACTTCTGTGCTTATGCGAGAAAAACCACTTGTGCATTCACATCAGGGCAACTATTCACAGTACTTTAACTGCTCCTTATTATTTGGCATGACAGAACATGCCATTTTTTGGTTGTGCATAAACCTTTTTTTTGCTGTTACAAGTTACAACACACACATCACTACACATGAACACCGCCACGTGAGTGCGTCTTCCTAATCACACAATGTAATGATGGATACGGGAATAAATCTGCGAGATGCACTGAATTCCTATTTATTATGTCGTTGCATATATCTAATCAAACACAGGTCAACTTATGGATGCACAGCTGGTGTATTAGAAGTGTAGTTGGCTGAACTGAAAAAAATGATTTTTTTTTTTTTTTTACTTTGTTATGTTCTCTGGGCTACTCAGCATTCTCGGCCTTGGTATACCTCTTGGTATCTCATCTACCAATGACAAGGGAAACCAGTCAAGACATCTTGCTTCATCGTTACAGGGTCTAAGCTGCTCTAGTTCAGCAGCTAGTCGATTGGGTGTCTCTTAAGTTTTCTTAATCGTTTCTTCCTTTTTAGCCCGTGCACCTTTCTTCTGCTCTTGTTCTCAGTACTAGTTTCCCTTTTCTGTCTTTTGGGGTTGTCTTGGGTCATCATGTTTTGACCCTCGAAACCTCCTCTGCTCCATGTAAAGGACTTCTCCTCTCTTTTTATTAATATAAAATCTTAAACGTAGGGGTTTCGCCCTGGTCTAAAAAAACAATGGTGACACCAGCTTCATTCTGGCCTTATGTTAGTTGTAAATCCACGGCAACAAATACTGTTGTCTAAACCATAAGATCCTAAGTATCTGGTTAATGAACCTTGAGTGAACCGTAAAACATACCAGCAGTATTTGATACAAAGCACACAGTATCTTGTTAAGCATATGTACAAAATCAATTGCTTGTGCTTTGTTAGCATTGTGTTACAAATGGAGCTCGTAGTTTCATAAATTGTTTGTCCAGCTATGATTAACTATCTTTCGTGAGTACATACTACATATTCTTTGTCCGCTGCATCTGCTGCGGGACTGAATACATTGGAGGAATGCCATGAGTAGGATATTGGGCTCTCCTTCTGTTTTACTTCTGTTATGCAGTTAATTTCTTCAATACTTCACATAAAAAGTTGGCTTAAGTCATTGAAGAAGTCAAAAACAAATGATATCACTACAGAATACTTGTTTCATGTGGACTGTTCTCCTGATGCCAATTTTCTTTTATGTCCAGGTACTCGCCAAACATCAAAGAAATCAAAATCTTGGACAGGAAGAAAGTCAGGAGGGCAAAGCTGTATTACCTGAGGGACAGAATGAACGCACTCAAGAAATAATCGGCTTGGCTTTTTACCATTTTGTTTCTGATGTGGATCTGCAAGGCTTCAGCTGCCACAGCAGTTCGAGAAGCCCGGTCATTAGTTCCAGCTCCTAAAACTACTGTTTCTAGTCACCATGCTTGGTTTCTGGAGCAAGTGGTAGTAGAGATTTTGCTTCTGTTATTTGGAATTAACAGTGTGGATCTGTACTATTTTTGTGTTTTGTAGCTGTCAGTGTACGAAAAAGAAATAAAAACGCTCATGTCTCCAGGTCTTCCTTTTCGTGTCGAAGATTGTGATAGTACTATATTTGCCTATTTGGTAAGATGGAAAAGGTAGTAGTAGAGATTGTGATACTATGTCTATTTGCCTGCAATGCACGAATTTGTACTGAGCTTTCATCGTAGGCAGTTCATTTATATGCTCTAAACTGCATCTTGAGAGTTGTTCTTTGGATCAACGCTTTCAATCGTGTATTCGTGTTCAACGATTCCGTCTGGATTTTGCAGTTGCAAGAAGCCAGAGAAACAAACATGGAGCGTGTGAGGGGCGGAGGTAGACGGAAACTGTCCACGCGACGTTTGTCCAGCCAAAGCCAAACCCACCTGCCAAAACTCCTGTCGACACCCGACGCCGACAGGTTAACACGGAAAACTCGCTTGCTCGCTGTTGCCTTCTCTTCAGCCGGCCGCCCCCCTCTACGCTCCGCCAGCGCCGTCGCCGCCGAAACCCCTTGGGCCGCAGCATCCCGAACCTGCCCCCGTCCGCCTCTCGCCCTCCTCCGACCGGCGCACGCCTGCCTCTCTTCTACCCCCGGCGTCCTTCTCTGCCCGTCCTCTCTGCGGCTGGACTGGCGCGGGGTGAGGTTCCGGCCAAGACGCGCCTCCTTCTGTTGGTAAGTACTGTAAATCACTAGCTAGCTGCTCGGGTTGCCGTTTGTCTGCTCTGGTCGTCAGCTCGATTCGTTGCTGTGACCAATTGCAACCAGATCGATCTCAGTCGGCACTATTTCGTTTCCGCTCGAAGATTTCGCCATTTCGGTGCCTGCTATAGTATACTGATTTATAGTACTGGAGGATTTAGCAGATGTGTGCTGCCTCTAGCAGCAGGTTAGGCCAAGTTTGTGATAACGATAGTGAGTGGAATTGAAGTTCAACTCCGTCCAGCAGCGGGTGAGTGGAAGTTTGTCAATGGGGGTAATAAAAAAAAAGAATTAGGTTGAGCATCGTTCCGTCTAGCTGAAGATTCGTGTTACTGTAGGGAAATTCAGGTGTCAATTTTGTGCCTCACTCATGATATTATTTTTCCTATTTTGTCCACTGGTTCGTGCAGCGTGCGTTATTCTGAGATTGTAGAACTTACTTGAGATGCCAGTTTCGTTCCTTTTTTTTTTTTGCTTTTTCGATAAAGATCCCTTTTTTGCTTAATCTCTTTCGTATTCGATTGTTTCAGCAATTCGGCGCGCAGAGGAGTTCTGGGTTTTCCTTGTAAGCTGAACTTTGGTACTCTTGGATGGAGTTCTCATCAAGTGAAGACGACGAACTCGTTGAAGATTTCATCGATGTTGAGGACGATACAGGCACCACTGATGTTGATCAAGGAACTGCTGTGATGGCTTCTCAGACTCATTGCATCGATGCTTCTGAGGGATCCATGTTGACTCCTGGAAATGAGCTGCTTAAGGCAGCTGATGAGCTGTGCGAAAGTGGTGAACCATTCTTGGGCATGGAATTTGAGTCTGATGCAGCTGCGCGTGCATTCTACAGTGCTTATGCGCTACGCCTTGGGTTCGGCATTCGTGTTGCCCGATCCCGCACTGAGCGGAGGAAAGGTGTCGATGTGCTTGTCATGAAGCGTTTTGTGTGCATGAAAGAGGGGCATCACAAGAAGAAGGATGTTGAATCTAGCGACAAGAAAAAGAGGAAGCGCTCTTCTATACGGGACGGCTGCCCAGCGATGATGGAGGTGCTGTGGAGGAGGCTAGAAAAGTGGGTCGTCACAAAGTTGGTGCTGGAGCACACTCATGCTATTGTTAACCCGGACAAGGCGCGGGAGGTCCAGCTCCGTCGCCTCTGTGGGAAGGAGCATGTGGATCAATTGCAGGAGGTGCGGAGGAATGTGTTTGGTGACACTGATGCATGTGGTCTCTTCACCTACTTAATGAGAAAGCAGTCGGAGAACTCCGGTTTTTTCTACAACATACAAGTTGACAGTAAAAACTGTTTGAGGAGTGCAGTCTGGGTTGATGCAAGATCTAAAATGGCATACAAATACTTCGGAGATGCTGTTTACTTCGACACTACTTATAGTCAGAACGAGAATATGTTTCCTTTTGCCGCGTTCACAGGCGTGAATCACCATGGTGACACTGTTGTTTTTGGTTGTGCGCTGGTCTTGGACAAGACAGAATCTTCATATGCTTGGATTTTTGAGACATGGCTGACAGCAATGCATAAGCGATCGCCATTTTCGTTTACAACCGACGAAGGCAAAACTATGACAGACGCAGTTGCCAAAGTATTTCCTCAATGTTTCCATCGTCTTTGTAGATGGCGGATTCTTACTAGATGCAAGAAGAAATTGTCTGACGTCTACATGAGATTTCCTGGGCTCCATATCGAGTTAAAGAGATGTGTCAACGAGTGTGATACTATGCCTGTTTTTGACATGCTCTGGGGTTCTATTCTCGACAGGTATGACCTGAGGGATAACTCGTGGTTGCGATCACTGTTTGAAGCAAGGCATAAGTGGGTTCCTGCATACCTAACAACCTCCTTCTTTGCAGAGCTGTCACTGACCTATAGAGCAGAAACAGTCAGTAGGTTTTATAGGAATAATTTCACTACAAGGGGCTCCCTCCTTTCTTTTATCGGCAGATTTGATCAACACGTAGACATATTGTATATGAATGAAGCCCAGAAAGATCTTGCTTCTGTTCCTCCTGAACAACTCCTGAAAACCAATTCAATCTTGGAAAAACAAGCTGAGAGCATCTACACGAGGGCTGCATTTGAAATGTTCCAAATGGAGTTGATTGAGTCGCTGCATCACTACGCTGTTAAGGTTCAGGACGACCCTTACGAAACCAAGTACTATGTTGAAAGAGATGGCAATCCTCCTACCAGGCACACTGTTGTCTACAATATAGCTGAGAAGAAGGCTTGGTGTGACTGCTGCAGGTTTGCTTTGTCGGCGATATTGTGCAGACATGTACTGGGAGTATTCATCTTGGCCGACGTTGACATGATTCCGGAGCCGTGCATCACGAAGCGATGGACGAAAAAGGCAAAGACAGGGCCAGTGTTTGTTGGTGGCAATCGCGAAGACGAAAACCGCCATGCAAAGTCTGTAACTTCGAGGTTCAGTGATCTAGTTCGCGATGCGATGAGGTGTGCAGAGAAGGGAACTGTATCAGCAGGCTCCTTCAAAGTCGCAAAAGAAGTACTGCGCAAAGCCTTCAGGGAAATTGATAAACTGACGAATGCTGGTCCCCAACAAGTTGTCAATAGATAGCAGCGGTGGCTAGGGTTGTTCATTACTGGTTCCATCTGAACCTGTGAAACCCGTCGTTCAGTTTTTTTGTACAACTCAAGGAGCATGGTTGGAGCTATTGAATGAAAATGAACTACCACCCTATTCCCAAGTTTTCACGGGTTCGCTTCAATCCGGTTGAACACCCCTGGCAGTGGCATTGAACATCCCTACCAAAGGATGAAAACGAGGAATAGTTCTGCTGTTGAGGAAGAACTTGTGGCTTGCCACCGTATTATGGCAATTATCAATAGGGGCTATGGGGTGTTCATTACCTGTGAAATGTGTAGTTTAAAATTTTGTACTAACTCAAGCGGGATGGTGATGGTGGGAGAGATGGAACGAAGATGAACGACCACCCTATTCGCCTGTTTTCATGGTTTGGCTTCAAACCTGTTATGACTTATGAACACCCCTGATAGTTTAAAATTTTCTACTAACTCTTGAGCATCGCTATCAAAGGATGAAAACGTGGCTTATCTCTGCTGTGGTACCATGAGAAAGAACTTGCCTATGGCTACTTTATACTTTTATTATTTTATATTGTACATGGTTAGAAATCATGAAATTTGTGTCATTTTTCCTTTCGTTTCTAATATTAGGTGCTGATTATTCATTCCCCAAAGACCACAACCACAACTATTAGAAGCAGCCTCGTTCCATGCAGAAATTCTCTAATTTCAATAGCATTGGAAACAAAATTTTGTTATATCGAAGCATGACATTACTTTTTTTGCTAAGTTAAATGGTTAGAAAAATAATGTGTGATATCATTGCTATTTTAGACTAATTTTCTCAGTATTAATTGACTGTTTCTTTCACATGCTTGGAAGTGCGAGAAGCATATTTACAGCTACTCTGTTTTTATTTGCAAGAACTACTCTGACCGAGTCAACTTAAATTACATGGAGTAGCCTCTCAATCTCCTTTTCACTTCTTTGTTTACCCTAAGCCCTCAACCATTTGACCGCAAAAGCTCGAGGCGCGGTCGCGACGACTCGTATGGAAGGGCAACGTAGTGTGAGGTAAACATTCCTACCCCTGCTAGCTCCAAAAGTGCATCGATCTCGTATGGAAGGGCAACGTAGTGTGAGGTAAACATTCAGACCAGCTGAAGTACATCCATCTCGAATGAAATATACACATTGTTCAGCATAATTTCCCAATGCCGCTCTAGTATTCTAAGAGTTATCAAAAGAGACAAATATAGTTGGACTTGGACTGTTGTAGGAAAATGATAAGAAGAGAGGAGATCCGTCGAGCCATATATAGGCCAGAAAGTACTTGGAAATCACATACATAGGAAGGGGATGCCAACATTGTTGAAGGAAGGGGATGCCAACACCAAGTTCTTTCACATGAGAGTTATTTCTAGGAGGAGAAAAAATCACATACATAGGCTCAAGCTCAACAACGGTTGGATAACCGAGCATGCGGCCAAGGAAGAGGCTATACACAACCATTTTACCTCGGTCATGGGACATGGGAACGCGAGGACACAAGATTTCAATTGGGAGGGGCTACATTTTGAAGAGACTAACCTAGAGGAGCTGGGAGCCCCCTTCACAGAGGAGGAGGTCAAGAATGCAATCAACCAAATGCCTAGTGATAAGGCACCCGGCCCTGATGGGTACACGGGGGCCTTCTTCAAGAAGTGTTGGGACATCATCAAGGTGGATGTTATGCGTGTCATAAACCTCTTTGGCAACCTACACGCCGAAAACTTTCATTGGCTCAACCCCGCAAATATTGCTCTCTTGCCTAAGAAGGAAGGTGCGGAGGAGGTCTCCGACTTTAGGCCTATTAGCCTCATCCATGCCATTGCAAAGATTGTGACCAAGGTCCTTGCCCTCCGTCTTGCTCCACTTATGAATGACCTTGTCTCCAATGCCCAAAGCGCTTTCATAAAAAAACGAAGCATCCACGATAACTTCCTCTACGTCAAGAATCTAGCAAAAAGGCTACACAAGAGCAAGATACCGGCGCTTTTATTCAAGCTCGACATCCGGAAGGCGTTCGACTCCATTCGTTGGGAATACATTCTCGACCTTCTCCAACGCCGGGGGTTCCCTAGCCGCTTTCGGGGGTGGATCACCGCTCTCTTCACCACCGCTTCCTCTCGTGTGCTTCTCAATGGGATCGCCGGCTCCCCCATCTTCCATGGACGGGGGCTGCGGCAAGGAGACCCGCTATCCCCACTCCTTTTTGTGCTTGCCATCGACCCACTCACACAACTTTTGGAGATCGCAACTTCGGAAGGGTTACTTCACAAGTTGAGGGGGAGGGGCACCATTTTGAGAACATCCCTTTATGCGGATGACGCGGCGGTGTTCGTGGCTCCATTCAAGGAGGATATTGAAAACTTTGCGTCTATCCTACAAGCGTTTGGAGAGGTCACGGGGCTTTGCACCAACTTTGACAAGAGTGTTGTTGTGTCCATCCGTTGCGGAAACATAGACCTTGATGACGTTCTTGAGGGCATTCCGGCAACGAGGGGATCCTTTCCCTTGAGGTATCTTGGCCTCCCGCTCTCGGTTTGGAGGCTAAAAAGATCCGATTTCCAACACCTAGAGGATAAGTGTGCCGGAAAGCTTCCCACTTGGAATGGCAAATTCATTGCCACGGCCGGCCGGGCCTCCTTGGTCAAGTCGTTCATTGCCTCTCAAGCCATCTACTATATGACACCTCTTGTTATCCCTCCGGGCACTTTGGCATACATAAACAAGCTCCAACGCGCGTTCCTTTGGTCGGCTAAGGACAAAACCACGGGGGCAAAATGCAAAGTCGCATGGGAACTTGTGTGCCGCCCGAATGAGCTTGGAGGGCCCGGCTTGCTTCACCTTGGGAAATTCGCAACGGCTCTCCGCTTACGGTGGCCATGGCTTGAGTGGAAAGACCCCGGGAAGATTTGGGTGGGCTATGGCAACCCTTGCACGAACGAAGACATGGACATCTTCTACGCCGCCACAACTATCACTATGGGAAACAGTGGGAAAACGCCCTTTTGGCATGCCCCTTGGTTGGATGGGTGCAAGCCAAAAAATATTGCTCCCCTCATTTATGCTTGCTCTTCTAAGAAAAAGAGCCACGTCAAAGAAGCTCTTACGGGGGCGAGTTGGGTGGCGACGGTTCGGCTTGACGAGGGCTTCACCGCCGAACATTTCTCACAATTTGTGACCCTTTGGACGCGTTGCTCCGATATCCAACTCCACCCCCACATGGAAGACGAAATCTGTTGGAAGCTTACGGATGATGGGGAATATTCCGCCAAGTCCGCCTACAAGCTACAATTCCTAGGGACCATCACCTCTCCCATGGAAAAGACAATTTGGAAGGCTTGGGCCCCTCCGAAGACAATTTTTTTTGCGTGGCTTGCTAACCAAAATAGGGTGTGGACGGCCGACCGGTTGGCGGTGAGGGGGTGGCCGAATTGTGGCCCTTGCCCTTTTTGCAAGCAAAGCACCGAGACGGTGGCGCATCTTTTCGTCCATTGCCGCCTAACTAGAAGGATTTGGGATCTTGTCAAGGGTTGGCTCGGCCTCTACTTCATCCACCCCCATGATTGGGCTCATCTCTCCTTCAACGATTGGTGGCTTCGGATGGCTTCCACCTCGCCTAGCCGGAAGGCGGTTTCCACCCTCACCTTGCTTATCACTTGGGAGGTGTGGAATGAACGGAATGCGCGGGTTTTCAACAACAAGAGCACGCCGCCGCTAGTGATTTTTGAGAAAATAAAGACCGAGTCCCGGTTGTGGGTTCTTGCGGGTGCCAAATGTTTAGGCAATTTGATGCCGCGAGAGTAGTCATTTGTATTATTACAGTCCGTTAAAACATGCTCTCTTGCATCTCCTTCTTAATTAATATATGGGGCAAAGCTTTTGCCCCACTTTATATAGAAAGTACTTGGAAATAAGTGAATGAGATTGTACTCGGTAGATGAGATAATTTAGGAAATTTACATGAGCTAGGTAGAGAGGAACATGTCTCGGTAAGCTGTCACTTTTCTTTTCAACATTTGGTAGCTGCCACTTGAATTTGATTGTGCGACAGAAATTGGACCCAACTATGAGGTGTTCGATGGAACGGGGCTCCCAGAAAAACAGGGCCCCAAAGCACAGTTACATTCCGTGTTAAGCAGAGGAAAACAAAAATGTCGTCTATCTGCTTCATGTTGGACTTCAAAGTTCAATCGGCTACGAGTAGGGTTGTACTCTTCCGTTTTGTTATCTCCTTCCTCGATTTCTTAGGCCTTGTTTACTCCGGGGTTTTTTATGAGGATGAGAAATGTAGTGGTTGGTGAATAATATTCAGAGATTATCCCTTCTAAAATCGGACTAGTAAACAGATTATTGGAATTTTTTGGGGATTCAAGATAATTCCCTCCAATCTCCTAATATACACCGGAAGTAAACAAGGCATCAACGTGATTTCCTAGCCAGACTTTTCCTGGCGTCCGAGCTCAGAGGACGGTCACCCACAAGGATCGGCTACGCGCGTGCTCCTCACCGCCCCGGCCGCGACGCCTTTTTTTCCCTTAGTCTGAGTCCGTGTCTCTGTGAAGTTGCGTTCTGTAATTCCGATCTTCGTCCCCTAGTTTTCTTGACTACAATATGCAAATCGGCAGCTACCTGACTGGCAAGTCGATGCTCCATGTCTCATATCCTTGGAAATTTGAATCAAATCAATCGACCTGTTCCTTAATTTCTTAGCGAGGAAATCAATATATTTCAAAATTACCAATCGCCATCAAAACATTGTTGTTTTGCAATAACCACCGTAGCTATTCAAGAGTTCAAGGTGTTATCTCCTATTTGGAATTGTAGAACTGTGTTGTCCTGCTCACCTCATGTTGTCAATTGAACTATCCAAGATTAAAGATGTGCAAGATAATTCCAAGAATCTAATGTACGGCTGCTATCAATTTTTATTTTCAAGATTTCACGCTCATCACTGCATAAGTGTATATTAGGTACATTACCCTTTTATTTCATGATAAACATATAATTCATTATTCATTTAATGTCTGAATTTGTTCAGATTTTTTTGTTTTATAAAAGTGTTACATGATCATGAGCTTCAGAAATTATGAAGATGTGATTCAACTTCATTTCAAGATAAACCGTTTCTTGACAGAGAGTAATCTCCTGGCCAAATTTTAACATGCACGCAAAAAATCACCAAGCAAAATAGTACTCTTCCATTCATATATGTAGGGTGTATAAGTTTTGGCACGGGAATTAAAAAATGCTCTTTGAGGAAAATATTACACAAGTTTAGGACATAATTACTTCTGGCTAATTTCCGTGGTAAAAAGAGGAGTTTGACTTAGATAAAGAAATATAATAAAATCTCTAGAAAATATTCAGGTGAGCGGTGGAAAGAAGTACACCCTATATTTTGGAAAATTTCTCAAATCGTTAGATTCCTTACATCCAGAAACGTAGAAGGAGAAATGAAAAAAAGAAGTCTTTTTATAGAGAAAAACTCCAGCTGTCGAAACACAAGCCAAACGACATCAATGGCCACACGCCTCTCCTCCCCCGCCCACAGCTGTTGCCTCCACCACCAGTCCTCCCCAACCACGTAGGCCGACAAAAAGAGTCATCGCCACTTCTCGGAGGCGTCGGTCACACCTCGCTGTCGCAGCATAGGAGACGTTGAGCAGTGGCAACGGCTGGTGGAGTTCCTGAATACCGATTTGCCGCACCTCTTCGACGGTGTAGCATCAACCACTCCGCGTATGACAACCAAGTTGTCTTCCGCGACCCCGTCATCCGCTAATGTGAAGAGGAGATTGGACCAAACCTCCTCTCCAGAGGATTAATGTAGCGTGTGGTGAGCAATCAGACCAGCTAATGAGCATATGGACCACCTATCCGCAGCCTCAAACAAATGAACAACTAACAAAAATCATGCTTGTGTAGTTTATGGAAAATTATAAACAAATTTACTATCTACGCACCCGCATCCACCTTGCATGATTTTTTGAAACCGGTTCAACGCACTTTTCCAATGCCGCTCATTTCAAATATACGATCTAGCCCAACCAAGACCTAAACGAGAACACGACTAGTTTAGGATGTTACCCCTTATAACTATATAAAAATGTCAATAGAACAATACTCTATACCAATATTGTAAGAGTTTTGAGGAGTCAAACATAGTTGGGCTTGGACTATTGTAGGAAAATGATAAGAATAGAGGAGATCCACCATATATATATGACAAAGTACTTGGAAACAATGAATGTTGTTGTACTTGGTAGATAAGATAATTTAGGACAATTTACATGGGCTAGGTAGAGGAACATGTCTTGGTAAGCTGTAATTTTTTCTTTGAAAACTTTGGTATCTACCGCTAAAATTTGTTGTCGAAGTTTTGCACGTGTTAAATTTGCTCATTGTCCTAGAGAAGCCAATATGGAAGCTCATGAACTTGCTAATTTTTTTGAGATAGACCATGGGTGTGGCACGGTGATCCTCCTATTTGAATTAAAGCTGAAATTACAAATGATTTAATCATTATTCTAATTAATAAAGTTTGCCGTGATGGCTTTCCTTCAAAAGAAAAATTGCTTGTACGAAAGAATTGAAGGCAGTAACTCATATAAAAACACTGTGCGATTCGCGAGAGTAAATTTTGAGGAATGCCGGTAAACTTCCGCCACGGAACTCGTCGGAATCTCACCGGAATCCACACCGACCGAATTTTCGCCTGCAAATGATGTCAGCAGCTGCGCCACTGGCCTATCCGTGGCCGGTTCCCACGAGCTGGGCTGCTGAAATTTGTATTTTTTTGTCAAATATGACCTCTAAGCGAAACTAATATCAATTCTGGGGGTTTTCCTAAACTATTTATAAATCTGGGCCCTGAGGTCAGTGCCTGAGGTTACTGCCAGAGAGGATGGTATCGACCTTGTACATGTCGGTTGCATCCTCCTTGGCGCCAGTGTTGGATTAGGCGGCGCCTAGGCAGCGCTTAAGCACGCTTAGGCACTAGGCGATGGACAAATGCCTCACCTAGGTCATAAGCGAAATTCTAGGCAACCCAACTAAGAAATTGTCTTCTCTAGCAAGAAATTCATTCCTTATTACACTTAGAAATCAGATAGACCATAATCAATGGCAACTGTTGTTAGTTTATTCCTTTATATGCGCTAAATTAGTATGTATAGATATAAGAAACCCCAAATATAGACCTGATGGCAAAAACTATATGCCGCCTAGGTCACGCCTGGTGCGCTTAAGCATCGCCTAGGCGCTAGGCGAATGCCAACCGCCTCGCTTACGCCTAGCGCTTTTTCCAACCTTGCTTGGCGCCAACCCCCTGTTTTGAATTTTTAAGTCCTTAGAATGACAATGAAACTTTCTAAATGGCACCAAACTGAACAGTTCGGCTCCATCCTCTTTGACGTCGATCCGAAGAGGTCAGATTTGAAAATAGTTTTGAGAAGAGACCATACATGTGTTTAGTTGCTCAAAGGACTAGATTCGTAAAAAAAATAGTCCTAGTACGTGCACAGAATGATTCGAAAGACGCAAGGCAGCTGTGCTAGTACACTACTCGAAACATGCTTTCGCCCCGCTTTATAAATAAAGCAACCGTCCACAGTTTACATCATACAAATCACAGGTTTCAAAGGCAAGAAAATAAAAAGGTTTTGCTGGGACACAACACATATAAGCCCAAAGCTACCACTACTAATCCCGATACAAACTCTACCAAGTAAAGCTCAACGGCTGGTCGGCGAAGATAATAGACGAGCCGCCTTTAGAAGATCCTCAGGTATGCCGTCCAGCCGCTGCCTGTCCCGCTGTCTAGCAAACGGGTGCCACTCCTGCAGAAAAGCTAAGAATTTGAAAACTGAGTCAGTGGCGCGTCGTGGGAAGACATGCTCGATGACCATCTTATTACGAATCGTCCAAAGGGTCCAGGTCATTGCCGCGAACACCAAACAGAAGAGGGACCTCCTCCTTCCGGTATGGTTCGCCTACAGGTCATTGCTGTGCTAGTACACTAGCTAGGAACAATTTGGATCGATCGATGCCTCTGTAGTACGAGCTAGATGTAATACACCGATCGATCTATGCGATGGAGGCAAGGCAGCTTTGGTACTTCACTTCACTTGTATGCGGGGACTCAGCCGGCGGCGTCGGGCTAGAGGTAGAGGCAACACAGGTGAAAGATCTGCTAGAGCGAGGAAGAAGAAGATGGGGATAAAGAGGAGAAAAAAGTATCCGAGGAATATTCAGGAAATTCCATTTTACAGTTTACTCGTATTCAGTTTTTATTCTATGTGGCGGTTTTTACACTCGTAAACCAGCCAAATCGTGAACTGAAGACCATATTTTCAGTTCCGTGGTTTCCAGTCACTGCTAGAGATACTCTTAGCATGTGATTTCCTAACCAGACTTTTTCCTGACGCCCGAGTTCAGAGGACGGTCACCCACAAGGATCGGATACGTTGTTACGGCAACGCGCATGCTCCCATCGCCCCGGCCTTGACTCTTTAGCCTGAGTCTGTGTTTCGTAATTCCGATCTTCATCCCCAGTTGTCTTGACTCCAATCTACAAATCGGTAGTTACCTCACTGGCAAGTCGATGCTACATGTCTCATTTCATTGGAAATTTGAATCAAATCAATCAACCTATTCCTTAATCTTGTAGCGAGGAAATCAACCTATTTTACAATGACAATCACGATCAAACCATTGTTGTTCTGTAATTACCACCTTAGCTCTTCAAGAGTTCAAGGTGTTATCTCCTATTTGGAATTGTAGAATTGTGTTGTCCTGCTCACCTGGTTTGTCAATTGAACTATCCAAGATTAAAGACGTGCAAGATATTTCCAAGAATCTGATGTACCACTGCTATCAGTTCTTTTTTTCAAGATTTCAAGTTCATCACTGCGTAAGTGTATATTTGGTACATTACCCTTTCTATTTATGATAAACATATAATTTATTATTCATGTAATGTCAATTCGGTCAGATTTTGTTTTGTTTAAGTGTTACTTGATCATGAGGTTCAGAAATTAGGAAGACGTGTTTCAAGACTTCATTTCAACAAGTATTTGACAAATGATGCTTTTTAGTAGCTAGAACACGAGATCAGATTATTGCCGCGCATGGACGAGCCCATTGATCTACCGAATAAGTGGACAAAGTTAGCTAAGACAAACGGCTAATTGCTCGTCGGAGCTATCTAAACCTACCAGCGTAGCAAACAAAATCACGGTAGAGTGAATGGGGGTGGGGTGGGGGTTAACCCTAAATGTCCCCACTACCGTTCATAAAAGTGCCGGAGGGGATGCTTATCTGGAATCACAGGATAATTTTTTTAACGATATGCATTGCGTGTTCGGACCATTAAAATGGCCCAAACCACATATATAGACCGGATCTGCATAGAGCATCTCTAGCACATCCAGAAAAATCGTGAAGCGTATAACCAGTTTTTGATTCCTTGAAACTGGTTTTATGGTTTGCAAAGTTGTCTGGGAACACATACTGCAATTTGGCATCAGAAAAATGGAAAATTAACTTCGTTATTGATTTTGATCACCAGCAATCTGCTAGCAGAGCTTCTCTCCATAAACATCTATTGCTTCTCTTTTTCCATGTGTGCTACAGAGCATACCCTGCACATTTCGTTTCTTTTTCAGCACAACTGGAACTACTGTTTTCTTGAACATCGTCGAATTGATAAAGAGGCCAATCCCACATCTCAAGATTAGAGCATCTAGCAGAACACGTATAAGTGGCCAAACCTGTAAAAAACTGGTGTTCACAATTTTCTTTACAAAAAACATCCTGAATAGAGTCTGCCGGTAAATGTTTTTACATGCTCTGAAAATCCACACCCACGACCCTTGTATCTGTTCGGAGGCAAAACTAACAGTGCTCTGTAAACCTCGATCCCCCGACGAGCTCCTGCTCGAGGCGCGGCCGCGGTGACTGCAATCGTCTTCCCGTTCCTACCTGCTAGCTCCAAAAGCTCATGGATCGCTTGATGCATTGTGCTAGGTAGCTCAATGATGGACGCGTGATGCGGCGCGTACTAGCTAGCTCGCGTGGAGCGTGTGTGCGCCAGATGCTGACGGCGGCGTCGGCTGGATGTAGGGGGCTGCGCAGGTGAGGGAGGCGTTTATAATTCCGCGGGATACAGATTCTGCTACCGATGCTCTTGGATGCTCTTAGAAGTATCCAGCTCGCATGATTTCTACATATTGTTCAGCATAAATTCCCAATGCCGCTCATTCTAATTGTACAACCCATCCCAACCAAGAACTAAACGAAAAGAACGACTAGTTTAGGCTGATAACTCACTTATTATAATAACTATATAAAGATGTCAACAGAACAATGACCCTATACCAGTATTGTAAGAGTTATCAGAACTGGACTTGGACTATCTTCGGAAAGTGACAAGAACAGAGGAGATCCGTCGAGCCATATATAGGCCAAAAAGTACTTGCAAACAAGTGAATGGGGTTGTACTCGGTAGATGAGATAATTTAGGAAATTTGCATGGGCTAGGTAGAGAGGAACCTGTCTCGGTAAGTTGTCACTTTTCTTTTCAACATTTTGGTAGCTGCCACTTAAAATTTGCTTGTGCGACAGAAATCAGATCCATCTATGAGGATATTTGAGGTGTTCGATGGAACAGGGTTCAGAAAAATGGGGCCCCAAAGCACAGTTACATTATGTGTTAAGCAGAGGAAAACGAAAATGTCGTCCGTCTGCTTCATGTTGGACTTCGAAGTTCAATCGGCTATGAGTAGGGTCGTACTCTTCTGATCTGTTGTCTCGTAGCATTTCTAGCAGTGACCGTAAACACGTCGGAACTGAAGATAATTGTGGTTTACGATTTCCGAGGCGACAAAGTGTCGGAACAACAACCGTAAAAGTTGATGGACCGAATAACATTTTTCACGCGCCCGAAAACTTTCCTCTCCAAAGTGAGAATACACGGATTTTGCGGCCGAACCGACAGTGGCATGTATCTCTTGCGAGGCGTTCGCGAGAGTAAATGTTTAGGACATGCCGGTGAACTTCCGCCACAGAACTCGTCGGAATCTCACCGAAATCCACACCAACCCAATTTTCGCGTGCAAATGACGTCAGCAGCTGCGCCACTGGCCTATTCATGGCCGGTTCCCACGAGCTGGGCTGCTGAAATTTGTATTTTTTTTTGTCAAATATGGCCTCTAAGCGAAACTAATATCGATTCTTGGTTTGTTTCCTAAACTATTTACAAATCTAGACCCTGAGGTCAGCGCCAGAAAGGATGGTACCGACCTTGTACATGTCGGCTGAATCCTTCTTGGCGCCAACCCCCCGTTTTGAATTTTTAAGTCCTTAGAAAAATAATGAAACTTTCTAAATGGCGTCGAACTTGTTCCTCTGTAGTACGAGCTAGATGTAATACACCGATCGATCTATGCGAGGGACGCAAGGCAGCTGTGGTACTTCACTTGTATGCGCGGACTCAGCCGGCGGCGTCGGGCTAGAGGTAGGGGCAACACAGGTGAAAGATCTGCTAGAGCGAGGAAGAAGAAGATAGGGATAAAGAGGAGAAAAAAGTATCCGAGGAATATTCGGGAAATTTCATTTTACAGTTTACTCGTATTCAGTTTTTATTCTATGTGGCGGTTTTTATACTCGTAAACCAGCCAAATCGTGAACTGAAAACCATATTTTCAGTTCTATGGTTTCCAGTCACTGCTAGAGATACTCTTAGCATGTGATTTACTAACCAGACTTTTTCCTGATGCCCGAGTTCAGAGGACTGTCACTCACAAGGATCGGCTACGGTATTACGGCAACGCGCATGCTCCCATCGCCCCGGCCTCGGCGCCTTAGCCTGAGTCTGTGTTTCGTAATTCCGATCTTCGTCCCCAGTTGTCTTGACTTCAATCTACAAATCGGTAGTTACCTGACTGGCAAGTCGATGCTACATGTCTCATTTCACTGGAAATTTGAATCAAATCAATCAACCTATTCCTTAATCTTGTAGCGAGGAAATCAACCTATTTTACAATGACAATCACGATCAAACCATTGTTGTTCTGTAATTACCACCGTAGCTCTTTAAGAGTTCCAAGTGTTATCTCTTATTTGGAATTGTAGAATTGTGTTGTCCTGATCACCTGATGTTGTCAATTGAACTATTAAAGATGTGCAAGATATTTCCAAGAATCTAATGTACTGCTGCTATCAATTTTATTTTCAAGATTTCAAGTTCATCACTGCATAAGTGTATATTAGGTACATTACCCTTTTACTTTATGATAAATATATTCATTATTCATGTAATGTCTGAATTCATTCAGAATCTTTTGGTTTTATAAAAGTGTTACATGGTCATGAACTTCAGAAATTATATATGAAGATGTGATTCAAGACTTCATTTCAGGAAGTATTTGACAAATGATGTTTTTTAGTAGCTAGAACACGAGAACGGATTATCTTCAATGTGAGTACTATACATTCACACTTTTAGCACCAGTATTTCTTATATTTCAAAATATCATACAACATAATAACACATACTAAAGTTATACAATGAAATTCCCCATTTGCATTTCGCACCGGAGCCCATATTCTAGAGACAACCCTTAAAAAAATTATATGTACTAACTCATATGAAGATAAACCATTTCTTGAGAGAGAGTAATCTCCTGGCCAAATTATAACACGCAGAAAATCACCAAGAAAAATAGTACTCCCTCCGTTCATATATGTAGGGTGTATAAGTTTTGGCACAGAAAATTAAAGAATGCTCGTTGAGGAAAATAAACAAAAGTTCAGGACGGAATTACTTCTGGCTAATTTATGAGGTAAAAAGAGGAGTTTGAATTAGATAAAGAAATATGATCAAATCTATAAAAATATATTCAAATGAGTGGTGGAAAGAAGTACATCCTATATTTTAGAAATTTTCTCAAAACCTTAGACACCTTACATCAACGAACGCAAGGGAGTACTATAAGAAGACAAAATAAAACAAGTGTGCATAGAGAAACTCCAACTGTCGAAACACAAGCCAAACGACATCAATGCTCATCGATTGATGCATTGTGCTAGGTAGCTCAATGATGGACGCGTGATGCGGATGCGGCGTGTACTAGCTAGCTCGTGTGGAGCCTATGGGCGCCAGATACGGATGACGGTGTCGGCTGGAGCCTGGAGGTAGGGGGCTACGCAGTGAGGGAGGAGGAAGATGGGGAATATTCGGTTTTACAGTTTGTGTTTATGGTGTCTATTTTGTCTGACTTGTTTCTAACCCTTAAACATTTTTTTGTGAATTGTATATTGCGTTTATAATTTCGCTGGATACATATATTGCTAGAGATGCTCTCAGAGGCGTTGAGATTGGATGAAACTTCCTCCAAGAAAGGACAACCATAGTGTAAGTTAAACCTTCGGACCAGCTAAGCTAAGGAACACCCACCTCGCACGAAATATACATTGTTCAACATAATTTCCCAATGCCGCTCATTCCAATTATACAATCCATCCTAACCAAGAACTAAACGAAAAGAACGACTATTTTAGACTGATACCACAGTTATTATAGCTATATAAGGATGTCAACAGAACAATGACCCTATGCCAATATTGTAAGAGTTATCAGAATTGGACTTGGACTTTTGTAGGAAAGTGATAAGAAGAGAGGAGATCCGTCGAGCCATATATAGGTCAAAAAGTACTTGCAAACAAGTGAATGGGGTTGTACTCGGTAGTCGGTAGGTGAGATAATTTAGGACATTTACATGGGCTAGGTAGAGAGGAACATGTCTCGGTAAACTGTCACTTTTCTTTTCAACATTTTGGTAGCTGCCACTTAAATTTGCTTGTGCGACAGAAATAAGAGCATGTTTGAGGTGTTTGATGGAACAGGGCTCCCAGAATAATGGGTCCCCAAAGCACAATTACACTATGCGAAAACGAAAATATCGTTTGTCTGCTTCATGTTGGACTTCGAAGTTCAACCGGTTACAAGTAGGGTCGCATTTTTCTTGTATATTATCTCATAGCATCTCTAGCAGTGATCTTAAACACGTCGGAACTGAAAAATAACTGCCGTCTACAGTTTCTGAGACGAAAAAATTGCTAGAACAACATTTGTTCTATCATCGTTTCTGGCCGATTCATATGAACGAGGCGGAGATTGGCGGCAACTGATTTGGCCGGTTCCCACGAGCTGGGTTGTTGACACTTCTCGCCATCTGTGCTAGTACAAGCACGAAATCGATGCGAACGTAGCAAAGGAGTTGTGCTAGTACAAGCTACTCACTCCATTTTTTTAATATAAGATGTTTTAGATATTGTATATATTGACTAGATACATACTTTAGTGAGTGTATATACACACTAAAATATGTCTAGATACATGTGAATCTAGTTAAAAACTAAAACATCTTATGTTGAGAAACCGAGAGTTTTTTATTTAAATAATACGATTTTTTAATAGAAATTCGGATTCTAGCGCGCGGAATCAGGGATTTCGGAATATAGCGCGCCGTCGGCACGACTCATGCCGATCAGCGCGCCGTAGGCACGACTCATGCCGATCGGCATGGCCTATGCCGATATGTCCAGGTCGGCATTAGCCGTGCCGACGGCTGCATGACCTTCGCGTCAACCTGCTGCCGACGAGACATTTCGGCATTAGCCGTGCCGATCGGCACGGGCCATGCCGAAAGTGGCCCCTGCCCGTTTCCCGCATTTCCTGTTGTCGGCGAATCGCTCCAATTGTTTTCGCCCGCCTCTTTTCTCCCGGCACCGTTTCCCGCATAATTTCTTCCCGCCACCGTTTCGTGCACGATTTCTTCCCGCCACCGTTTCCTGCACAATTTCTTCGCGCCACCGTTTCCCGCCATAATTCCCCCGCCACCGTTTCCCGCCAGAATTCTCCCGCCACCGTTTCCCGCCAGAATTCTCCCGCCACCGTTTCCCGCCTATTTCTCCCGCCACCGCTTCCCGCCCACTTGTCCACCCGTTATCCTATAAAACCCACTCTAAGGTAGCCATGTGAGTCACTTGAGCGCAAGGATGGTGTGTATCGTTCCCTGTGAGAAGTGTGTGTCCGGGTTTCACATAGCCGCATCCGAGCATCTGGCTAAGATTTCCGACGATTTGAAGGTAGATGGAAGGATAGTTCCCCTCTCAGAAATTATTGGTAGTGAGAGACATCTCGCTTTGCTTGGGGCGAGGCAAATTCGAGACGGGTTTACTTATAGGACCCCGCAACAAATCCGTGCAGAAATCGTGCGTCTTGTAGATAAGTATGATAGGAAAGTTACGAAAAGTCCGTATCTCCGGACTGAAGATGACCGCTATTTTTACGGTGAGTCATATCTTTGGGTAGTCTCCAGCGATGATGACGACGATTTCATGCCGACATCAAAGGAAAGGAGGGCTGAAGCATCGAGGAAGGGCAAGGAGAAGAAGGCTGAAGCATCGAGCAAGGGCAAGGAGAAGAAGGCTGAAGCATCGATCAAGGATAAGGGAGCTAAATCGGCGGATGGTGCAGAGTGCATCGATGGGAGATAGGTAGAGTCTTAAATTGAGTTGTGTTCTTTCATTTCTCGTGTGGTGTGATCAGTATGGACTCGCCTTGTGTTGTATCTTATTTTTATTATCTTCATTTCTTCTGTTCTGCGGAGAGTATGGACTCGGTTTGTGTTATATCTTATTTTTGTATCAATTTATTATCTAGTATGTTTATCGGTTTATTTTTAGAAGTTGTACTTTTTGTACTACCGAGTATGTTTACCTAATCAAATCGTTACGGAAATGTCTCGTACATAGGAATATGTTTAGTACTGTCGAACGGAACACGGAGATGTGTCGTATATAGAAATATGTCTCGTACATAGAAATATGTCTAGTACATAATATCGAGTAGCACATAGGTAAAAGCATCACTCCTCGTCGACCTGACGACGGTACCGCGTCCTCCTACGCCGAGGCCCGGAAGGTGACAAACGCGTGGGAGCGTGGTGTTGCCGCATTCCGCGGCCTTGCAACGGCGCATCGTCCTGCTCGTCGTCTGGCTGTGCTGTCTCCGGAGGTGGTGTCTGCTGAGTGGGCATCGGTGGCGAAGGCTACACCATGTACCAAACGAGAGGGCATGGAACTGCCGGTAAAAGTCGACCTAAGCAGGCAATTAAACTGCCGGGACATTGTAACTGCCGGTAAAAAATAGCAATCAACTGCCGGCACAACTATTTGGCGGGATAGCAAAAATAGCGCGCGTTGTGTAAAAGGGGATCCCAGCGAAAAGTTAGGCGCGCGAGCGAAAATATCCCGCCGCCCTCAGAAACGAAAACCCTAAATCCCTAAATCCTCTTCTCTCGCCTAGCCAAAATTCCTCACTCCCGTGCACATCCCGCCGCCACCGCTCCGCCGCATCTCGTCTTTCCCACGGCTGAGCCCTCGTCACATCTTGTACTCTCCATGGCCGCCCTGCTCCGCCGCCCGTGCTGCACCGCCGCGTTTGGCACCGACGCCGGGCTCCCGTTCGATTCCTTCCACAACAGCAGAGAGGCAGCCCTCCGCTTGAGCACTGCCGCCGGCAAGAAGCTCGCAGTCGGCTCCTCGTCGTCCCCAACCTCCTTCCTCCGTTCTTGGCAAAGCTGCAGCGGCCGCCTGCCACAATCGCCAAAAGGAGCAGTTGGTTACGACTTCCTCCCGCCGGCTCGTCGTCGTCCCCAACCTCCTTCCTCCGTTCTTGGCAAAGCTGCAGCGGCCGCCTGCCACAATCGCCAAAAGGAGCAGTTGGTTACGACTTCCTCCCACCGGCTCGTCGTCGTCTCCAACCTCCTTCCTCTGTGCTTGAAAAAGCTGCATCGGCCGCCCGCCACCATCGCCAAAAGGAGCAGGGTATTCCGACTTCCTCCTGCCGGCTCCTCGTCATCCCCAACCTCGTCCATCCGTGGAGCTTCTGCTCAACTGCCCACTGCCAGGTTCCAATCTTGTCTGCTCCCGTCCGTGGAAGACCTCCACATCAAGAAGGTCAGGCCACCCCCGCTTCTAAATTATTTGCTTCAGTTTTTCATATTTGCATGTCTCTGAAAATACAACCCATGTGATTATTGATCTGTATGTTTATATCATGATGCTTGCTTATTTGAATGAAAGAGTATCCTGTATTTACTCTGCTAGCGAAATTGAGTGACATTAGCTCTGAAAGTGAGCAACTTTACACACAATATGGCTGCTTGGCTGCTGGGTATGAATGCCTTTGCTTATATACTTGTCCACATAGAACTGAGATACTTGTAAACTGAAACATAGTATCCTGATAAATGATATTAGCACTTTCTTTTGTTTCTGCTTGAAGCTCAGGTTGAGTGTATATGTGCTGTACAGTGGTCTCGCCCCAGCTTTAAACTGGCGATGCAATCTGTTGTGATGTTGCTAATGGTTGTATGCGTTTATATATGTGCGACCTGGTCTGGTACCCTGTTTTGTAAAATAGCTTGATGTAGGTAAATTAGGTAGTCACTCTTGTATGGTTGTGGTTTGCTTGTTCTTAAACTCTTTTGTTTCCGGTCACATGTTCTATTGTTGTATGTGGGGTTCAGAGTGGGATGTAGCTATTTGAAAATAAGAAAGAAGAAGCATCATTATTGATTAGGAAGAGGAAGGAAGTAGCCCAACGGCAGAACAATGAAGCAGCCTAGCAGAAAATAAGGAAGGAAGAAAAACAACAAAAGAGGAAGGATGATGCCCTACTACAGAAGAAGAAAGAAGAAGCCCTAATGCAAAAAAAGAAGGATCAAGGCTTGCATAGATGGGACAGTGCGACGCAGAAGAAGAAGGAAGCAACAACTACACAAAAGAATCATCAGGTGACTTAGGCCTTTTCTTCTTCAGTTTCTTACTTTTGTGGGAAATCGAATAATTGCTACTGCTTAGTTCTTACTCCAGTTTCACAATTTATTTTCGGAAAGGAAAAGAAGTGATTATGTACAATATTTACCGTGATCATAGTACACCTCTAGCAAAAGATACCATTCTATCAACTGATAGGAACAAGATCGTAGGGGGTCATGAACTTGACACTGAATATTGTGAAGTTGTCATTAACTACATCATTAAAAGAGATGCCATATTGCCTCGTCCTATTGGAAATGTGACGACCATGGGACAAGCTCAAGGAAGAACTATTGATTGGTTTATAAACATGTAGGATTATATTTCTTGAGTCGCAATGCCAATAATCAATATTGTCTGAAGTTTCTCACAAATCTTTACTGTCATATGTAGCTGGAGGTGGACACTTCCATGACAAGGCAAGGCTTGTCGCCACAAGAAGAATGAACTCCCCAAGAGGTAATAAAATAACTGATGCATGTTTACTCGCTTATTATTTCAGTTTCCAAAACTTTTCAGCAAGCGATGCTGTTGTTCAGTCATATATACTGTTATTCTTGCGGCTGCCTTTGGCTGATGCATGTCAACGACACATCATATTTATTCCTGATGATTGCTAGCGCCTGCGTTGCTTTTGCTCTTGAAATAAAACCCCTACAACTGTAATTGTTGCTTCTGCCTTTGGCTGATGAATGTCAGTGACACATCGATTGCTAGTGCTTGCTTTCCTATTGATCTTGCTAGATAACTTGTGATTAGCTAGCGCACATGTTTGCCTGATGCTTTGCTTGTTAGGCTTGCTAGCTACAACATATGCATTCCTACTTGTAAGTGGCTGCTCCTGATGCTTTGCTCCTATTGCTTGCTAGCTAGAGCTAGTTAGCTACGGTACATGTGATGGACACTGCTAGTTGATAGTACCCACCAGTAGTACTTAGATTAATTTGCATTTAGCCTAATTAAAGCAACATTGCACTTGTTTTTTGACTTGTACCTAGCGCGGGACACTGGTACATATTTATACTTTAACCTTGCAATTGTTTTTTGAGCTATATGTTCACAGTTAGGAGTTGGCATATATTTGTTTGCACATATTTTCGGGCAGATGCTTATTGACTCTCATCACTTTCTTTTCTTCAGGTTAATTAACACAAGAGGTTGATCAATCATCGCAAGAAATAGTACGGATGCTCCATAGAATTTGATGAATGCATCGCCATGTCTTGTACATATTTATGCACTGTCATTGTCTAAGAAACATGCATATGCATTGTTGTTCGTTTTGTTGCCTGTGTGTGACATATGTATGGTACCGAATGAAGTCATTCATTTTGAATGTGACATGTGGATGGACAATGATTTATGAAGAAAATGTGACTTGTGGATGGTCATGTTCAATTCTATAAAACATATAATCTATCAAAGTTAGAATGAATTCTGGTTTTGAGTTGAGTACTGCATGTCGTATATTGGGGAGGGCTTTGATCCAGTCCCATCCCTCCAGGGCAGTCACACTGCCGGGACAACTCAGAGCTAACTGCCGGGCAAGAAAATAACCTGCCGGCAATTGTCGATAAAACAGGGCAGGCTAACTGCCGGCATAGATAAAACTGCCGGCAAAGACTTTTGCCGGCAGGATTATAGCGGGCAGGCTGGACTGCCGGCAAACAACTTTTCCCGGCAGTTACATTGCCGTCTTAAGTGACTTTTCCCGGCAGCCAAAGTGCCCCTAGGTTTGGTCCATGGTGTAGTGGCGCGTATGCCTGAGTGGTGTCCAAGTCGTACTGTGGAGAGTTGTACGCCTGATCTGCACCTGCACAAGATAATATGTTAGTGTGTGCTGTTGGTGAATAAATGTTCTATCTTCGAGAAATAAAAATTTCTAACCTCCGTGCATTAGTTGCTGAGAGTACTGGCCCATAAGATTGGCCATCTGCAGCTGGTGTGATGCTCCAACGAACTGTGGTCCGCCCCCATAACCGTACGAATATGGCATCCCGGTGTACGGTGGTGCATGTGCCTGCCAGGATGAACTACCCGGCATAAAGAGTGGAGGCTGTGCAGGACCAGACATAAACAATGGCGACTGTGAAGTTGCCGGCATAAACATAGTCGGCTGTGAAGGACCCGACACATACACTGGAATCTGTGAAAGAGGTGGCTGGGATGGATCAGGGTCGATAGCGTCTTGCTGGCGAGAGGTAGACGCAACTGTGTCGTCTATGGGGCGTGTGCTAGGACTCTGCTGAGGTGTAAAACGTGGTCGTGGGTCGTGCCGAGGAGTGGTGTCACGGGGTGGTGATACCTGTGCGGCAGCTAACAGCCGTGCCGAGGAGTGCCGTGGGGGACGCGGGGGTGCATGGCGTGGAACAACGTCCCCAGCACCTGTGCAGGTCAGCACACCATAAGCACGTCGTAGCTTGCCCTCTAGACGCTTGAACCACGACTGGTGCTGGGCACCAACGACGGGGTAGTACGCAGCGACGTCCGCCTGAATATCTGCTATGATGTCGGCCTGTAAAATATAAATAAAATGTCAGATATGTTATTACTGTAGTACGTACATTGAGTAGTAGAGTACTGAAACTAGACCACTTACCGCTGTGTTTCCCCGAGCCCCGATTCCCTGTGTTGGGTACATGGCCGTGATATCGGCCGCAGGAAGCTCGTCAGGGTCGGCAGTCGTAACCAAACGAGTGCGACAGGCGAGCCTGTACGTCCGGAGGTACTCCTCAAAATCAGCAAGCACAAAGGGTGCTTCTGCGGGCCATAAATTTGCCGGATCCGTCGCACTCCCCCATTCTTGTATGTATGGAAGGACCGTCTGCATATAAGATGCGAGCGATCTCTCTCCCTGCCGTCCTTTCCTGCCACATGCACACATAGCATAAGTACATACTACAACACTAGTACCCCAGTTTATAAATACAAGTTCTAGTACTTACTTGTGCACGTGTTGAGGAAGTGTAGCTCTAGTCGGAGGCACCGGCCACTGGCGAAGTCCAAACTGTCTCATAACACGGTGTTGCGACATCTCCTCCACCAAGACGTCGAACACAATCCGACGTGTAGTCAACCAGTATGCACGATCTCTCGTGCACAAAGAAGAAAGCCCGCCGGGGTATCGTGCCTGTATCCGCGACTCGTGGTATGGCTCCCATATAACCTGGTGGTGTGGGAGTTGATCGAACCACTCAGTGAACATCACGTAGCAGTTTCTCACTTGATCACCCACGAAGCGTCTCTGCACAAATTTATAATCACTTATGAATAATTCAACATATTAATTCTAAAGAACCTAACGTAAAAGTAATGGAGTATCGAATGGGTACCTCTCTATATGCCCACATACTGCCAAATGTGGGAAGATCAACTGCGTTGTGATCTATCAGTCTGTAGTCCCAGGGCCTCGTCGCGTCCACGTCGGGTCTACCGACAGGGAACCTCTCCCAAGACCAGAGCTGCAGAAGTAGAGGACATCCAAGTATCGAAGAGCTATCCGAGTTCTTCGTGCAGACGGTGCACAGAGCTCTGTATGTACCAGCTAAGACAGCTGACCCCCAACTCCGCTGCACTATGTCTTCTTGGTTCTGTGCCGCTGCAATCTCTAGTGCTATAGGTACCCAACGAGCAGTAATAGTGTCGTGATGAGTCTCAGTGAACATCACCTTGCCAAATAGCCACAGTAGATACGCCTCGAGGCTCCGCGTAAGCTGCTCGTGAGTCAGGTGCTGCACCGGGATGCCGTAAGCCCGAACCTGCAAACATCAAACATAAGAAGTTAATTATGGAGGACAAATCGATAAAGTTAACTCACTACATAATTCACAATTTACCTGTCACTTGTTAAGCCAATTCTGCTGTACACCATGCTTGTGCTCAGGCAACATCGGATTCGCCGGATGCACGCCTGCGAACCGTGCCTGCATGACCTCATGCCAATCGGGCGGAGGATCTGAAGGTCCTGGCACGGCGCCAACCAAAGGGAGTCCCAACAAATATGACACATCCTGAAGAGTCGGTGCCATCTCCCCCCACGGAAAGTGAAAAGTGTGGGTCTCCGGCCTCCAACGGTCCACTAAGCAGCTGAGCAGTGACCTGTCTATCGCGATCTTACTAGTGGCACTCTGGTGCATTTGCCTCGGCTCGCCGTGTACCTCGTCCGGCTGAGGCTGAACCCATCCTGCGGGGATGCTCTCAACTAGACGTGCAAGCGGTAAAAGACCTGCCCAAGTCAACCTGCAAATAGTAAAAAAAAGTTTGTTAGAACTCCGTTACTAAAACCGTTGACAGTGTAAACAATATAAAATATTATTAAGTCCTACGTACCGATCAATCCAGGCAGGATGCAACTCCCAGTTACTCGATGATGTCCGAGTACGCAGAAGATGTGGCTGCCCACCTGACTCCCATATCTTAGCGCGATGTTTCGAATCAACATCGGCACTAAGCAAAGCACGCCCCGCCATCTGCAAAGTTATACCACATGAATTAAAACATAAAAAGTAGAACATACACATTAAAACATGGAAACATACACATAAAATGCCAATTAGAACATAGTGTTCTAATAAACAGCTTACACGTATTACAAATACGAATTAAAACAGAGTCCTCGAACAAACAACTTCGAACAATTGTACTTAATTATTACAAATTTGAATTACAACATAATACTAGCCACGATTTGCTCGCCCTCTGCCTCCTCGGGTGTGTCGCCCACGGACTGGTTCGCCACCTCTGGTGCCTCGGCCACGTACCGGTTCGCCTGCTTGGGGGAATTTTGGACAATGTTTCTCTTTATGGCCGAACAAATTGCATAACAAGCACTGACGAGTAGAACCACCTGCTTCAGCCTCGTCCATATCATTCCTGATGCGCCGTGACTGACGTCGTCCTCTACTAGTCCGCATGGTTAATGGATGAGGAATGATTTCTCTTTTTGCCTCGTCAACCTTGTTGAAGTTACCTTCGATTAGGAAACCTCTCATCTCACCGGTCCAGGTTTGCACCACTGCCTCCTTCATGTAGTATGGTGACACAAAACACCCAGCATGCAACCCCATCTGTCCACATACTGCTAACACATGAGACCAAGGAAGATGAAGAAGGCTCGGTTTGTTGCAGGTACACTCACATTTTGGCGGATATCCGTCAGTTATGAACACCTCGTGGGTTCTCAGCACGGCAGCCCCAAATCTTTCTGTCGGCAGGCCCACCTCATACCGAGCTTCTACATTACCAACTCTAACGACATTGTGCAACCGAGCCTTCTGTGTTTTCTTCTCCATGTATGTTCTTATCTTGCAACAGTAAGGTGTGTCAGGGTACCAATGGCAGTGATTCACGGCTTCGACACGTCTATCTCTAAAATAATTCATTGTTCCGTGCATAATCCCCTCGACCAGAGCTGTAAGTGGAAGACCCCGGTTCCCTCTGAGGACAAAGTTATATATCTCTGCAAGGTTCGTAGTCATGATGCCATATCTCGCTCCGTGTGCATCATGCAACAAAAACCACTTCACGGGCGGCTCTTTCTCTATCCACTCTTCGAAATTCCGGATGCGTGCTCCTTTCTTTCTCTTTGTTCCTGGTGGATCAATTCCGGGCAAATCACACAACCCTACTGGTTCAGACTCATCAGTTTGTGCCGCTTGTGCCGCTTGTGCTGCCGCCACCTGAGCAGCTACTGCCGTTGCCTGTGCAGCTCTTCTTTCCTTCACTTGTTTCTGCGTGAATTCAGTTAGCCTTTCCCACAAAAATTCATACTTTCTTTGCTGATTCACATTGCAGAGTCTTTTGAACAAATTCATAAGACGTTTACTCTTAAAACAAGAGTAAAAGTTAGCAGCCAGATGTCTCATACACCATCGGCTCTGCACATCAGTCCACGGAGTTTCTTCGTCTTCAGCAGGGTGCTGCAGAGTCTTGATTGCCTTCAACAGACCTGCATGTCTGTCATGAAGAATACACACGTTCGGCCTATCCTTCACAACCCCCGTTTTCAACTGCCTGAGAAAGAATAACCAGCTTTCATAATTCTCACCCTCAACAAAGGCAAACGCAATAGGGACGATTTGTCCGTTGCCGTCCACTCCTATTGCAGTCAATATCACCCCCTTGTACTTGCCGGTGAGAAATGTGCCGTCGATGCACAAGACTGGTCGGCAGTATTTAAAAGCTTCAATGCAGATGCCGAAGGAGAAAAACAACCGGGCAAACACGGACAACGTAGGATGGTTGTTCCAATCACAACATTCAAATTGAACCTCTGTACCAGGATTTCTCATTTTCAGTGTGTTCACCATGTCAACAACGCTGTCATAAGCATCATAAAAAGTCCCGAACCTCTCTTCTAGAGCCTTCTGCTTAGCTCTCCAAGCCTTCCCATACTTAATACTGGTTTTCCATCTACTCTTAACTGTCAACTGAATGCTTCTCGCGGTCATGTCTTTCTTCTGCACTATCTCGCTGAACAAGAGGCGTGCAATGAGAGTTGAAGACAGGTTTGGATGGTCCGTCACCGTACTAGATATCTCACAAGTGTGTGGCTCGAAATCAGACACCACCCACAGCACGTCGTACTTCGGTACGTGAGCGTGCACCCTTGCAGGACAGTCGATGTTAGTGCAGCTCATAGTCAAATATCGGCTATTTGACACATCAGTACGGAAAACCCTTTGCGTTGCCAATGCCCACTCAATCACGGCTTCCCTCAGCTCCTGCTTTGTGTTATACTGGGCTCCGATTCGAATATTATTCATTCGATACTCCCATGCCGCAGAATATCCATCGTCCACAGTTGTCATGTTCGACTTGTCCATATCCCAGGAGTGAGGAATCGGCACATCTGCAATACTATCTTCTTCATCATTAGCAATATCATCCTCATTTGCGTCATCTTCATCATCAGAATCAAGATCTTCTTCAACACCATCCTGATCTTCAACCAGCATCTCTTCTTGCACAGTACCTTCGTACTCATCCGCATCAGCCTCTCCGACTGGCGGAGGTCCTTCCGAGTAGTGCTGGCTCATACCTATCAGGAATATCCACATTTTGTGAATCAGCACCCTGACTGCTCTCTCCATGCTGAAAACCTCCGCCACCTTGTTCTACATTGTTCTGCTTCGGATAAAATATCAGCAGGATTTCTGGTTGG
The DNA here is from genome assembly GCA_026929855.1 of Poa annua. Lineage (NCBI taxonomy): Eukaryota > Viridiplantae > Streptophyta > Magnoliopsida > Poales > Poaceae > Poa > Poa annua. The sequence continues at coordinate 94,568,363 of CM049437.1, forward strand.
GTACCTCGACGTTTGCATGATGCTAGCCAAGTTATCCACTGACCTGTTCGATCCAGTGGTAACAACTCCCGAAAAATATTTGTACGGGATTTGGACCATACTGACTGAATCTTAACCGTAAATATATTAGGATCATACCCAAAATTACCAGTGAAATACTCCTGCACTGCAGCTATTCTAGCTCTCTCTAGGTCTGGCAACTGCATCACCATATTACTAAATTCACTAAGATTAACCCCAGTCTCTGTAACGCGGACAATACCGGCGCCGAAGTGCACAATGAAATCAATCACTTCCATTACCTATACAATTTATTGCGTCAAATACTACATAAACAATTATTACTACCACCCAAAATATTACCAATATTACTAATACTCCTAAAACATTAGCACAAAACCGACATCCACCGACAAATATCGACCGACACAGGAACCGACATCCACCGACACACGCATCCATCCGACAAAATTATTTATACAACAACTATATTAACACATTCATCCCGCAAATATCCACCAACAAAATAAACGCATCCATTTAACATATATCTATACTACAACTAACGCATTGTTCGGACAAAATTATTTATACAACTATATTAACACAATAACCAACATCCACCGACAAAATATTTTACACTACAACTATCACATCCACCGACACAAATATTGTACAACTAACACATACATAATAAATAAATCCACTAAACAAGATAAACAAGATTCATCTAGTGATTACTTAGGGTTTACCCTTGACGCGTGGAAATCCCGTTTCTTCCGTTCCCTGCCTCAATCTACCGCCACCACTGCTCCACCACCACACCTCCTCCTCCAACACGAGCTCCCACCACAGCTATCCACCATTGTTGGCCTCCATTGCTTCCAATCCTCCACCTCCTCTCCTCAAAACGAATCCACGAAAATTTACTGCATGGACAGATCCTTGATGCCCTAGTCCTCCTCTCTTCTTTCCTAGCAATCTAACCTTCTCAAACTAATTTTTTGGGCAAGATTTCGCAGTGTATTTGTGGGGGGGGGGGGGGGGAGAGGAAGAACAGAGGACAGCTCGGGTTCGACGCGAGGAAGAAGAAAGGAAGAAAGGAAGGGAGCCGGCGCGGGGGGCTTATCTCGGCCCAGATCGCCATGAGCCATGCCGATCGGCCTGAGTGATGCCGAAATGTGCGGGCCCGGCCTGCGCGCGTCTGCCGCATGCAGCCGTCGGTGTGGGTCCCGCCGACCGCCACTTTTCGGCACGGGCCGTGCCGATCGGCACGACTGACGCCGACGGCGCGCTAGATTCCGATTTTTCAAAGTCCGCGCGCTAGATTCCGAATTTTAATTAAAAAAACGTATTATTTAAAAAAAAACTCGTTATCTAGACTCCAACCTACAAATCGTAGTTACCTGACTGGCAAGTCGATGCTACATGTCTCATTTCCTTGGAAATTCGAATCAAATCAAGCAACCTATTCCTTAATTTTGTAGCGAGGAAATCAACATATTTTACAATGACAATCACGATCAAACCATTGTTGTTCTGTAATTACCATAGCTCTTCAAGAGTTCAAGGTGTTATCTCCTATTTGGAATTATAGAATTGTGTTGTCCTGCTCACCTAATGTTATCAATTGAACTATCCAAGACTAAAGATGTGCAAGATATTTCCAAGAATCTGATGTACCGCTGCTATCAATTTGTATTTTCAAGATTTCAAGTTCATCACTGCATAGTGTATATTAGGTACATTACCCTTTTAATTTATGATAAAGATATAATTCATTATTCATGTAATGTCTGAATTTGTTCAGTTTTTTGTTTTGTTTTGTTTTGTAAAAGTGTTACATGATCACGAGGTTCAGAAATTAGGAAGATATGTTTCAAGACTTCATTTCAAGAAGTATTTTACAATTGATGATTTTTAGTCAGATTATTACTTCAATGTCAGTACTATACATTTACACTTTAGCATCAGTATTTCTTATATTTCGAAATGTTATACAACATAACACATATTAAAGTTATACAATGTAATGCCCCATTTTGCATTTCGCATCGTACCCGATATTCTAGAGACAACCCTTGAAAATTTTATATGTAGCTCATATGAAGATAAACCGTTTCCTAAGAGAGAGTAATCTCCTGGCCAAATTTTAACACGCTCACAAAAATTCACCAAGCAAAATAGTACTCCCTCCATTCATAAATGTAGGATGTATAAGTTTTAGCACATAAATTAAAGTTGAGGAAATATTACACAAGTTTAGGACGGAGTTACTTATGGATAATTTACCGTTAAAAAGAGGAGTTTGAATTAGATAAAAAATATAATCAAAACTAAAAAAAAAATCAGATGAGTGGTGCAAAAAAGTACACCCTATATTTTGAATTTTTTCTCAAAACCTTAGGCACCTTACATCAAGGAAACGAGCAAGAGAGAGAGAGAGAGAGAGAGAGTACTATTATAAGACAAAATAGAAAAAACAAGTGTGCAAAGAGAAACTCCAACTATCGAAACACAAGCCAAACAATAGCAATGGCCACACGCCTCTCCTTCCCTACCGAAGCTGTTGCCTCCACCACCACTCATGTCTAACCACGTAGGCCGGAAAAAATAATCGTCGCCTCTGACCGAGGCGCAGGCCACGCCTCACTGTCGCCGCATAGGCGTCGAGCGGTTGCACCGTCTCCCTAGCGGCGGCAGAGGAGGGAGATAGGGACGCTAGGCTGCCGCCGACCAAGGCGCAACGGATGGTGGAGTTCCTAAATATCGACCTGCCGCACTTGTTCGACAACGTAGCATCTACCACTCCGCGTATGACGACCAAGGTGTCTTCCGCGACCCCATCACACGCTAATGTGAAGAGGAGATTGGACCAAACCTCCTCTCCAGAGGGTTAATGTAGCCTGAGGTGAACAATCAGACCAGCTAATGAGCATATGAACCACCTATCCACAACCTCAAACAAATGAACAACTAGCTAGATTCATGCTTGTTGTGTACTATATGGAAAATTCTAAACAGATCAACTATCTACGCAGTTGCATGAACCTTGCATGAATTTATGAAACCGTTCAACGTACTTTCCCAATGCCGCTTATTCCAAATATACGATCCAACCCAACCAAGACCTAAACGAGAAAACGACTAGTTTAGGATGTTACCACTTGTAACTATATAAAGGATGTCAATAGAACAATACCCTATACCAATAATGTAAAAGTTTTGAGGAGTGTCCAACATAGTTGGGTTTGGACTATTGTAGGAAGATGATAAGAATAGAGGAGATCCACCATATATATATATAGGGCAAAGTACTTGGAAACGTGAACGGTGTTGTACTTGGTAGATAAGATGATTTAGCACAATTTACAGGGGTTAGGTAGAGGAACATGCCTTGGTAAGCTGTCATTTTTTCTTTCAAAACCTTGGCATCTGCTGCTCAAATTTGTTGTCAAAGTTTTGCACGTGCTAAATTTGCGAGGAAATTGCAGCTTCCACCATGTCCTTCCCCATACGTTGCACAAAACACCATTTTCATCAATTTTTTGCGGCTTCCACCAGGTTGTAGTCTAATCATTGTGTTTTCCACCAATTGGTCATTTAATCAGTTTATTAACTCCACTGTAAGCAAAATTGATACTTAGCCCTGCATGTCAATGTTTTGATTGTTATAAAAATATATTGACTCCATTACAAGTCTATATTGTTTTACATATAAAATATAAGTAATGTGACACCATAAACAAAACACAAAAAAATAATAATACTCATGAAATCATGATTTACAAGGATTGATAAAACTATTTGATTAATTGTCCATTTGAAATACTGAACACAACTATTAGATATAAAATTTATAAATTCATTTTTATGTCAATTTTCTTAAGATCTTTTTTTGCCACGGGTATTTATTTTAAAATATAAGCGTAAAAATGTTTTAAAGTAAAAATTTGTTGCTAAGTGCATGAAAACATTCACAATTTTTGAATGAACAATTAACTCTTCATGAGTTTTTAAGTTCTTCGAAAAGAAAATTAATTGAAGCATTGACATACAATTAATGTTAAAATAGTTTTATTAAACCTTGTAAATCATGATTTATTGACCTACAATATTTTTGTGATTTGCTTATGGTGTCACGTCACAGATATTTTATATGTAAACAATATGAACTTGCGATGGAGTCTACATATTTTGACAATAATCAAAGCATTTACATACATGCCTAAGTGTCAATTTTACTTGCTATGGAGTTAATAAACTGATTAGATCACCGGTTAGTGGAAAACACAATAATTAGATCACAACCTGGTGGAAGCCACAAAAAATTGATGGATGTGGTGTTTTGTGCAACGCAAGGGGAAAAGCATGGTGGAAGGTGCAATTTCCTCTAAATTTGCTCATTGTCCTTGGAAAATCAATATGGCAGCTCACGAACTTGCTAATTTTTTTTAAGGCAGACCATGAGCTGTAATTGCAAACGATTTAACCAGCGCTTGGAACCGCACCCGGTTTCATCCACAAGAATTGTCAACTGGAGCACTGTCAGCCGGCCAAAGGACCTCGGTGGCCTTGGAATTTTTGACATTGAGAAATTTGGGAGGGCAATGCGTCTCCGCTGGCCGTGGTATGCTTGGATGGATCATGACCGGCCATGGCGTGGTATGGTTTTACCTTGTGACGACAAGGACATGGAGCTCTTCAGAACTTCCACTGACATTTCGATCGGCAATGGGATGAAATGCCTTTTTTGGCATGACCGTTGGTTGCCCGGGGGAGCCCTCAAGCTTCAGTTCCCCGCGCTGTTCGCCATCACCACGAGGAAATCGAGAACTGTTCAACACGAGCTGCTGAACCAAAACTGGATGCGGGCGCTCTTCCGTATTTCCACGCCCTCGCAGATTCTTCAGTTCACACACCTTTGGGCGGCTATGCAACAAGTGGTGCTGCAACCACGCCCAGATGCAATCACATAGCGGTGGACTGCCTCTGGCATCTACACCACCGCTTCCGCTTACCGGTGCCAATTCGTGGGGACATACGCGCCTTTCCGGACGGCCAAGGTTTGGAAGGCAAAGGCGGAGCCAAAGTGCCGCTATTTTGCTTGGCTTGCGCTCCACGGCAAGATCCTCACAGCGGAAAACTTGGCATTGCGGGGATGGCCCCATGACCCCGTCTGCAAATTGTGTAGGATTCATCCTGAGACTGTGCAACATTTGCTCCTTGACTGCAGTTTCGCTTCGAGGATTAGGGAGAAGATTTTTGAGTGGAATGGAAACATCGGGGTGGCTCCACCCCCTTTGGGCCACGCCTTGGACGCTTGGTGGGATGGCATGACCGCCGGGATCCCAAAGGAGCGTAGGCGAGAGGCAAGCGGTGCATTCGTTTACTCCATGTGGGGCACTTGGAAGGAGCGAAACAGGCGGGTTTTTCGCAACACCGCCTTGCAGCCGGACGCGGTGGCTCATCTCGTGTGGGAGGAGATTCAGCAGCGCGCTTTGGCGCATTCCCAGGACCCGGGAGGCTAGATTGCGGTTTTTGTGTTGTTTTGCTTTTCTTTGTCCTTTCGGCTCCTTGCCGATGAACTCATGTACATAAACTTCTATTCTATCTAATCGGACGGCAGGCTCGACTGCTTTAAAACTAAAAAAAAAAACGATTTAACCATTATTTCTAGTCAATAAAGTTCGTCGTGAGTATAAACACACCATTTTTTTTTTAGAGAGAGAGATCTCCTGGCCCAAATTGTAACAGACGGGCAAAAAATCACCAAGCAAGCCAAACGGCACCCATGGCCACATGCCTCTCCTCCCGCCTCCTCATCCTCCCGCCCACAGCCGTCGCCTCCACCACCACTCCTCTCCGGCCACGGAAGTCAGCCAAGACACTCACCGTCTCTTACCGGAGGAATGGTCCACGCCTCGCGGTCAAGGCACAGGCGGCGCCCAGCGGGGGCGCCGTCGCCCCGGCGGCGGCAGGGGATGAGGGAGACAGGGCCGCCGGGCTGCCTCCGGCCGAGGCGCAGCGGCTGATGGAGTTCCTGAAGGCCGACCTGCCGCACCTGTTCGACGACGTCGGCATCGACCGCTCCGCGTACGACGACCGCGTCCGCTTCCGCGACCCCATCACCCGCTACGACGACATCGACGGCTACCTCGCCAACATCAACCTCCTCAAGCTCATCTTCCGCCCCGACTTCTACCTCCACGGCGTCAAGCAGGTTAGGCGTCTCCTCCGTCATGACTAAGCTTTCCTGCAATTTTTCCAGCGAGGAGGTGCCGGGTGCGTGTGCGCTGCGAATTGGTAGTAATTTCTGCGAGTTCTGGTTCAGACAGGGCCCTATGAGATCACCACGAGGTGGACGATGGTCATGAAGTTTTCTCTCCTGCCGTGGAAGCCGGAGCTGGTCTTCACCGGGCTGTCCATCATGGGCGTCAACCCACAGAATCTCAAGTTCTGCAGCCATGAGGTTAGCAACCATGACTAGCCAATACTATTAGCTACTGCATTTACATGACCATCTTCGTATAATTCAATGCTTCAGGTTCATCCTACAGCCTGACACAAACTGCTGACCTTGAGTCCATTACCCTCTGTACTGTCACTTGCTACGATATGCTCTGTCATTTTATTTTATTCTAAAACCACAAGGGTATATAAGTAATATAAGTTTTACCATAGTTGGCAATTTAAGGAACCGTCAAAGAACTAGATCCAACGGGTGGGAAGATTGCAAGTATTAGGAAGTACTAGAAAAAAGTACCGGAAAGTACTCAAAAGTACCGTCAGATGGCCCACATGTCAGTCCCTTAATTAGATGGCCCCACATGTCACCCTCTTTCTCTCATCCCTCCCTCAGAAGTTAACACAGAGTCCAGAGCGCTCGTATGCGGCCGTCGCGGTTGCCTGACCGGTGTGCGTCCGCTCTGCCGTTGCGGGTTGCGGCTCCCTCGTCGGTGCCTTTCCAGCACGCTCTTCGTAGCGCCACAACACGCTCTTTACCGGAACGACAATGAGCGCGTCCCGCCAGCCATCGTCTCTTCTCTGATAGGGCGTTTGTTTCTTCCGGCCAATGTCCGGCATCGCGCGGCGGCCTTTTTCACGGACGTTTCCCAAGCCCCTTTTTTCAAGTCGCACTGTGATAGGGCCTCTGTTTCTTCCCTGTCTTGATGGCGATGCGGAGCGCGGCGCGCTAGTCCGTGACCTACTTGTAGGATCCCATGGAGAGGAACCTCTTGCCGCGTCGAAGGTCCTTCCTGCTAGTGCTCTCGGCGGCAAGCGACACTGCTGCGACAGACAGATGCGGCGATGCAGGGGACATTCCAGACGACGCCGGCACGTGCTTGGCGAGCATGGTCTGGACCGGCATGTCGGCTGAGTAGTCGAGCCGCGGGAAGATGGTCTCGGCACAGTAGCCCGGCACGGAGAAGCCGCCGCCGCCGTTGGCGTCGAATTGCGTGAGCGTCTTGGTGAGAAACTCGTGGGCATGCTGTCCTCGTGCTGCGCGGCGGTCGCGGCAATGGCGTCGTCAGCGTCGGCGGCGTCCTAGGCAGGGCGTGGACGAGGCAGATCTTGGCAAAGACCTCGTCGGTGTCCGGCGGCACCTGACGTCGGCTACGCGGCAGAGGACGAGCGCCAGGACCCTGCCGACGCCCGGCGGGGAGAACTCGACGGCGCGCCGAGACCCTGCTGCTCGACGGCTTCCTCCGCCTGACCGACACGCACGGCAGCGCGCGTTGCTGGTCGCGCTCCAGGCCGAGGCGCGTGCGGCGCTGCGCCATGAGGAGTTGAGGACTGGATTATGTGCTGATCGGACGGCTTTAATTAATTCCAGCGGGAATACTCGGGAGTAATAGGAAGTACTCGCCAATCACCGTAAAGGAGCTCATATAAGTAATACATAGTTGCAGGTTCTGCCTACTCTCATACCATTTACTGGGTGTGGTTGAAAAAACTTAAAACCATGGTACTTCCTGGAATTAATTATATTTATATCGGATTCCCTCCACAGGATTTCAAAAGCACAAGAGTATGAAAAGCATAAGAACTATTAAATTCATGATAAAATTCCCTTACCAAAATTCCATTCACAAAATTCTCCGAGATTCTTATTATTTGTGTGAATCAAATAGACGTTAGTGTTATTTCTATTTAGAATATTTGACAAAACAGTAATCGTACCAAACTTTTCATTAAATACTATTCTACTATCCTTATATGCTGAAGTGCAGGATATATGGGATTCAATACAGAACAATGAATACTTTTCCTTTGAAGGATTGCTGGAAGTTTTCAAGCAGGTAACTTTCTATCAGTCTACTTTTTGTTCATGTGCCGATCAATTATTTGAAGTTGACCTCATTATTTTACACAGCTACGATACTATAAGACCCCAGATATAGAAACACCAAGTTACCTCATTCTGAAAAAGACTGCAACTTATGAGGTACAAATTCGTTGTATCTATTTTTAGTTAGAAACTAGTAGTAGTTCACTGTAGATTAGAGGAGCAACACTGGGATGTCATCTTAATCCATTATTGATATTAAGTCACAACACTGACAAGTTGCCAGTATTTCCATATGATCTGATATGGAAGGATTGTGTATCTCTGCTTGACAACTAAATGTAAATGCTTCCTCTTCACAGAATTTAATTTGGTAAATTATAATCATAAATATTTTTGTAGGTCAGGAGTTATCCACCATTTTCAGTAGTCGAAGCAAAAGGAGAAAAACTGACAGGATCATCTGGTTTTAATAATGTTACTGGGTGAGTTACTTCTTAGCAATTACTGTATATATTTAACACCATATATTTTAATGCCGAAAGTGCTTGTACGGTTATACCTGTAGGTACATATTTGGCAAGAATGCTTCATCTGAAAAGATTCCAATGACTACGCCCGTCTTCACTCAAGCATCTGATGAAAAGCTTTCAGATGTATCTATACAGATAGCTCTGCCATCGAACAAAGACTTGAGCAGGTATGTTGTGCCATGATTGGTTCAACTAGTGACAGCATGTACATCTGCTCATACATAAACAAAATAATATGTATACGTTCTAGTTATTTCTATGGTTATATTTTTATTGACAATAATAGTCTCGTTCAATCAGTTTACCAGCTCCAAATACAGAAGCAGTTACCTTGCGAACGGTTGAAGGAGGCATTGCTGCGGTGAAAAAATTTAGTGGGCGACCAGAAGAGGAAATTGTGGCGAAGAAAGAGAAGGAGCTGCGCTCCCAGCTACTCAAAGATGGGTTGAAGCCTCAACAAGGCTGTTTGCTTGCACGTTACAATGATCCTAGCACAAAAAGCTTTGTGATGGTATGTTCCCTTTCCTCTGTGCCTTTCTTGTTAAGCTGGGATGTAAAATTTTGTGTAACTTAGAAAAACAAGTGTATAAAATTGCGTACCCTATCCATCTTTCTTAAATGCTGACCTTTCCAAGACGACGCCACAATCGTTTAATTGTATATTCAATCATTACTGGAACACTTCTTTTCTTTCTCGACCCATTTACTGGAACTCTGTTTGTTTTTCATGATCTAAAGAGGAATGAGGTGCTTATATGGCTAAACGACTTCACACTGGAGTAGTCTTCACTGTACATTATACAACATATTTCTGAAACATCAGCTACTGTACGTAGATCTACGTGATAGAAAGGTAAGTTTGTTCTTCAGAGACTGTTAATTACATTGTACTGCCTAACAATAGACTAGCTCTGTGAAACTGATCCTTATTTGCATGTACACACACATGCACACAAGTAATTAGTAAAGGAATGTAACCTAGAAAAAAATGAATGCATACATCCTATTTTATGCCCCCTTTTTTCGGCACCAGGAAGAAATAACATTGTTTGCTCCTCGACAATGCAACTAGGACAATTCTTTCAGTCTTTTGCAGATGAGTCTATGGTTATTAGTATCCTGAGTTTAGTACACACACATATTAGCCGTACCTGTTGCATTTTTAGACTGGATTTTAAGTTCCCGGTACTACCCGGAAACTCTTTGTTCAAAGATCTAATACACTTTTGACCCTAAAAGCAATTAAAAATACAAAGTCTATGTACACACAGATCCACGTTCCCATTGATTCATCCTGGAGGCGCGTCGCAGCTTCTAGTGTTCTTGTTTAAAGAGAGAAGAGGAGATACAAACAGATATTTTGTATTGTAATCCTCAAAGGAAGGGGAAATATGAGGTTGGTGCAAATGTTTGGAATTCTCCAAAAAGCTGAGAAAAGAAAACATTCCTATAGGAATAATTAGTTTCAATCCTATAGATCAAAGAGCTTCATATGAAAATTTCCTGTAGGATTCCAGTGCTATGAAATTCCTACAAACCAAAAGCACTGTTAGACAAACATTAGAAAATCTTGAATATTCGAGGAAAACACATATTGCCTATTGGGGGAAAGAACTCGTTCTTCCACTTTTGATAGCCCTTTTCTACCCAGGATGTTATAATGGAAGAACCCAGGCCTTTTTATTTTGAATTGTTGAAGTACATGGCTTTATGGTTACATTTGCATCATGACTGTCGCATATAATCTTATTTTCTGCTGTTCATTAAGATGAACCAGCATTCCAGCAATGTAATGATATTGTGGCAGCAATTCTGTATAGCGTGCAGTGTCTAACTGTAACGTTGTTTGGCATGTTCCTGCACCAGATGCTCAGTTCGACATTCCAAATGTGGACACAGAGAGTGCCGGGTGAGGATGAGGAACATCGAGCATTAGTAAATTGACTGACCGCCCACTATGCAATTTGCCTCATTGGAAAGATCGCAATTCACCGTAGATCGCAGATTGTATATTTGTATGATGATCCCCTCTTCTTGTTCTGAAATTCGTATAGGTTCAGCGAACACCAGCAGCATCCATTCTACTGCTTCGCTGGAGTTGAATTGTCAGTCTGGTTATCTCGTGTCTTTAGAAATGACTGAAAAGGCTGAAATTATCAGGACAAAATGACTGTTTTTACTACGATTACTAAACTCAGATATTGCATGGTGTTGATTTTCTCAGGATTACTTGTATCATGGACAGAAGTTGAGTTTTATTCCCTGTAAAAAAACGGAAGTTGTTTTTCATGGTGAAGACTGTTTGTAGTGTATAATTAGGTAAATATGCTCTTATAAATATCTTACTAGAGGTTTGTGGTGTACAATTAGGTAAGGAAATTGTTAAAACTTCAGGTTTATCACTAGTAGAAAACAGGGCTTCCGTTCAAGCCGAATCGGACCTTTAGTCCCGGTCGCGTTACGAACCGGGACAAATGTGAGCATTAGTCCCGGTTCGAGCGGCTAAAACGCCGAACGGGGCTCGTCAGGCATCAGTCCTGGTTCGAACGGGACCTTTAGTCCCGGTTGGTGTCACCAACCCGGACTAAAAAGTTTGGACCCTTTAGTCCGGGTTGGTGGCACCAACCGGGACTAAAGCCTTAACCTTTAGTCCCGGTTGGTGGCACCAACCCGGACTAAAGGGTATGCGGCAGACTACTTTTTCTACCGCGAAAAAAAAACGTCTAAAATAAATAAACAAAAATGATAAAAACTTCAAATTTTAAAATCCTTTGACGTGCCGGTACCTAACGCAACCTACTATTAGGAAAAAATTTAAATTTTGAATATTGATTTTTTTTGCAAAAAAATTGATTTTAATTTAAAACACTATATCTTTTGCGTACGAATTCGGAAAAAAAATTAATATATGAAAAACTATCTACGCAACTAGGTCACATAAAATGACATTGTACAATGGTTTTACATTTTTTTTGTTTTTTTAAATTAATTGTAGCCAAAGTTTGGTCTCGGATGGAATGATAGAACGCGAAACTTGCACGGCGGGTCAACCGGAAGGAATCATTCTAAACCGTCATGGTATTTGTGATGAAACATGATACTGTGAACCTAGAAGTGATTTTTACAAAAAAAAACCAGGAGCAACCTATGAAGCACCTGCAGTTCAATTTCCCCCCGCTTCCAGCTGACTCGGCAACATCTTATCTTTTTCCGAAGTCATGCATAAAACGATTTTCACATATACACATATGGTTCTTTGTGCACACATTATGACCTAGTAGGTCAGTTCTGAGAAGGGTTTTTAGAATTTTTGAATTAGTTGTAACCAAAAAACATGAGGCATGATGAATAAAATGATATGGAAGTCATATTTGGACTCCTCTCATTTTTCTAGTCGATTTAGACATGTTATTTGTAAAATTCCAATTTATAGATTTAAATATATGAATTATTCCATATGAAATAGATAAAGGTAAAAATAAATTTCATTCATTTTATTATTATTTATTTAAGATTATTATTACTTAATTATTTTTGTTTGTTCAAATAATTATTTCGAATTTAGATAATAAAGAAGTGTGACATCGTGAGCAAGAGGTTAATAGGCTTGATATGATACTAATATCAGTAAGTTGTGTTTGCGGTACTTGGAAGCTACTTCGGAAGGAACTCAAATGTTAAGCGTGCTCGGGGTGGAGTAGTGTGCGGGAAGTTTGAGCACATGTATGCACTTTGACTTGAGAATAGGAGTGAATATAGATTAAACTATCAAATGATTAAAAGATTCGAGATTCAAAAGAAAATTCGAATATTCAAAATTCAAAAAAAATTGAAGAAAAATTCAATTTTTTTTTATTTTTTTCAAATTTCTGCTAAAAACCTTTAGTCCGGGTTGGTATTACCAACCGGGACTAAAGGTCCTCCTGCCTGAGCGCTCCTCAACGGGCATGTGGAGACCCTTTAGTCCCGGTTCGTAACACAACCGGGACTAAAGGTTGGGGCCTTTAGTCCCGATTCCGTAGTCCCGGTTGGGGAACCGGGACTAAAGCCCCTTACCAACCGGGACTAAAGCCCCTTTTTCTACTAGTGTATGAATTGAACCGTTGGCATGACGGTTTATGTGGTCAAATATGTCTTAAGAGTTAAGTAATTTAATAAGTGGACACCATGTTAATGTTCTATACTTGTTCTTGAAATGGTATCTCTTATTGCAATGACCAACAAACATAATATATTGTGGGGTATGTTGGTTTTTCATATATAAATTTGATTGTTATATATGCTCACACCAAGCTCACACAATGTCCTTTGTATCATATGGTGTGTACAAGTGCTCCTCCAAATAAAAAGTTTTGCACTGAATTAAACATGGACCTAATTCTTTGGCCCAAAAGATGCAATAGGTCCAATAGGTCTGTTTCTTTTTATTAAGTTGGCATGCCTGTCCTGGTATGCATATAAGTAGTGGTTGGAGAGGACCAACGATGTCTCTAGAACCATGTATGATTCATTTCCAGATCCCACTTTCTTCTATCCAAATCCCTAAAGAGAATTCCTTCAATGGTTTTCCAAAGTCTGGGGAGCAGTGGCACCCTAGACATACACATGAAGCTCCGCCTATGCGTATACATGTCGTCAATATAGAGTTCACTGTTTCATATGGAGTACAACCAAGTCATAAGTAGTCTTATATAATGGATTCAAACTATGAGCCGACAACATGGTCCACATCAAATTGGTGTGTACCATAAAAGAGCTTTGTTGGAAACTGTTGTGGAAGGGAATGCATTTATAATCACACTGCCTTCTTCATATACCCTCTCCACGAAAAAGGGATCGGTTGTGGAAAAGAAGTTCTAGAGGATGTGGTAAGTGGTGATATGGACATGGAATCTTAAATTTGAGGAGCTAACACTGCAAACCTTTTCATTATTGATATACTAGTTTTATTTGTTTTAAATTTTTTTGGAAAAAAAGAGGTATAGTCACAGGGAGCTTTCACAGTTCTCAAAAGGTAAGTAGATTTATCGTATAATGTGTTCTATACCATGCAAGCTTTCTATAGTCACAAGGAGTTTTCACAGTTTTCTATGACCAGAACGTGAATCACTTGTCGCTCGACCCGAATAATTATTATTATTTTTGTATCAAATGAGATCAATGCTTACTTTGAAAATTTGTAGAGAGATAGAACATATATCCTCTGATGTGCATATTATAGATTTTATACTGTCGATAATTCCACACCTAACTTCTGCGCATTTCCATAATGTCACCCATTTTCACATGAAACTTGCCATAGTTAGTGTTTGTTTTCTTATCCTTGTCGCGCGTACTGCAATGTTACATCCCTGTGGCATGAATAGAACCTTGTCCGTCATGTCCACACTATACTGCTTAAAGAAATACATTTATTTTTCAGATTATATATTTTATGTTTTCAGAACAGTGTAAAACGTATACATGTCTTTCACCAGATACCACAAGAAACAACTGAAATTGCAGAATTACGGGCTGGGGTGTCGGAGGCGTTTTCTCTCTACTTTTTCCTTGTTCAACCAAATATCAGTGAAAAATGGAATCAACTAGAAAAACAAGGAAGCACAGCAAATCTGATAACAGTGGACCAAACATTAATCGACGCAAAGCGGTACCCTCGAGAGCTCCTAGGAGTTTAGGTCTCCTTGCCTCCCGTCGGCGCCGCCATCAATCTACCCCGCCTCTGTTTCCTTCGGGCCATGGAGACAAGGCCGATCTCGGGCTCTCGGCCCTAGTCGGTGGGAGGGCTCCCTTTTCTGGTCTTCGTGACAAGGTTTGTTGAGGCGGTGCTCTCAAGGATCTCGTTGTAAGTTTTCATTTTTATTGAAATGTCTTGTACTGTTCGGTGCTTATCTTAATGAAAGGGTCCTTCTCGCAAAAAAAAAAAAAGATAGTACAACTGAAGGCAGAACATCCAAATACAGTACACTATTGGTTTTCGTGTGATATTTCATAAGGTGCATTTTCTTCAGATGCACGCCATCAAGGCACCGAAACGTTCCGCGTGTTAAGCATTAATATAGATCTTGATGTGGTACATTGGTCATTGAGCCTAATATTTTGTAAATACATGTGTTGTAGCATATGCTCCGTCCAAAGACAACAGTGCAGCCAAACGCAGTGCAAAATAATTGCTCAAATCGGAACATCAAAATGTAGTGCATTGTAAGTGGGGCATCGGTGCAGCGATACCGTGCATAACAGAGGCTCGGATCATAGGGAAAGCCCAAAGCTATGCAAATCCAAAGGCAATGCAAGCTACGCACTTACAATAATAAAAATAAAGTTCGTCAAAATATATCAACATGTGATCTAGTTTTAAAGGTCTCAACGTCATTGGCATTAAGGTGAAAACAGGTCATCATTTGCATTCTCGATTCAAAATATATTTTCCTTTTCATATTAAAAAATAAACATCAAATCCATGTGTTCCCTTTCCAATAGGAGATTACACACAACACGAAGAGTGGTTGTTGTGATTCACCGGAACGTAAGCGAAATCCTCAACCCGTCACCTAACGCGCGAGAAGAGAATGAAATTGACCCTTCCTACAAGAGGGCCCTTAAACTATCATTTTTCTTCTTTTTATGTTGAAATGTGTGAAAACGGAAAAACAAGTAGAATGTGTCACGTGTGATGCTTCTTCTATTAGTATGATAAGAAATTCAAGTTCTTGAAAGAAACTACGGAAGACAAAAGTCACATACACATCACGTTATAGAATAGATAAATGATCAAGGTTGATTTATAATAGTTATAATCGGGAGTAACTTCAGTTAGTAACATACACATGTTACTCCTCCGTCCGGTACCTAAAGACATAATTTTTGAATATCTTACCCAAGGCGTGACGTGATTGACGCATTAATTACCCCAGGACGAGGCGTGATTGGCTCTGTGCACTGATTACTCTCTCTATTTGGACGAGGCGTGATTGGCTCTGTGCACTGGCCACTGATTACTCGGTTATGGGACAAATCGTTTTGGGATTATGCCCTGGGAACTAGGACGAAGGGAGTATTATCCTCGTAGTGCAAAATAACATATAGGTATGTCATATGTAGTCTCATTTATTACTCTATATAATACTCATTTTCTCTTAAAAAGTGTGATGTGATGGGAACTATGACGAAGGGTGCTCTAGTTAACTGTACTCATCAATTCCATGTCACATCATATTTTTTGCCTAGGTGTCATATGTGTTACTCCGATTATGAGTAGTATTACATCATATGATTCTTGCACTTCACTCAACTGCACCTCTTTTCGTGATATGCATATCGCCTAATCGAATATCAACTGACATCTCAACTTCCAAAAGAAGTCATAAACACAACATAGTTGTGTCCATGAAATTGTTTGGAGCTTCCCTTCATTCTTCGCTTGATTAATTAGTCATCATTATTCGCTTGATTAGTCAATGCTGCACTTGATATGTTAGGTGTGTACAGATCAGGTTGTTTGATTGTTTTAGCCATATGCACAGTTTTCAGTTCATGGTAGGTAATTATTATTTTCCCCCGAGTCAAGAGTTGGATAAGGAGGAAGATGGATGTAGGTTGCGTCCTGGCAAAAATGACTGAAACAACCTGGTTGCGTGTGTAATTTTGTGTCAAATTGACCATTATCTGTTCTTTACCAATACAAATCTATAATTTGTATTGTATTGTGAAAGTACGAAGAGCCACAGAGTACTCCTGCGGACCTGCCCGGGTTGTTGATACATATATTACTTTCTTATTATGGCCTCTTTAACTCTTATCCAGGATTATTTGATTTAGTGATTGTTTTAAAAGAATCCTTAAGGGGTTAAATTCTAGAATTTGTCTGTGTTGGTCTTTGATTCGTAGAATCCTTAGAATTCTTTTTAGATTCATTTGCATTCTAGTTTGTAGGAAAATATCCACCACCAAAACTTCTAATTTGAGTTTTCTTTCCTATGTGATGGCAAACACTTTTTTTTGGAGGAAACAATCACTCTCTGATGTATATTCATTATTAGATTGCATTAGATATTTGCGTAAAGAAAACAAAGCTATTTACATAAAACGCTCTTTGCTTCTCTTATGGATCACAAAACCTATGGAATGAAGTGTACATAACATTTTAATATTACATATTCTTTGTGTTTATGAATGCATAAGAAAATGTGCGCAAGTGTGTTTGAAATTATGACACAGTTTTTGTATGATTTTCTTACATTATTTTTCCATGCTTTTGATATACCACAAGAAAAATCATATGACGATGTTGCAAACATATAGAAATTGTTGCGCTGAGAAAATTTTTTGTTGTAAGGATGTGATTGCTCAGGATCGTGAACTTATGTTAGGTCAGACGACTATAGGGATGGCCGATCGAGTGAATAGCAACCATCTGCTTACACTTGCATATTTGTCTCTCTTTTTTCAAGGAACTTGCATTCTTGTAAAATTTCATGTTTTTTCCATATTCATGATCTTCATTGTGCAACTCAAAAATCCCTTAATATTTATTTTTTTGAATTAGCTAAACAAAAAAATCACTTTCCTTTCTTAGAGAACATGCCCTTATTTTTTCGCATGGCAAACTGGTTTACTTTGTAAACAAAAATTTTAGGAAGATCAAGCATACAATTAGTAGCACGGGACTTTGATTTGAAGCAGACGATTGTGTCTCGCGGGCGTATATGATAATTTGATCATTGGCTTTCAGTTGGGTGTGTTTGCCAAGATTAAATATGTACTAGATTTCCGATTTAAGGAAAGGTGAAATGGCAGCTCTTAATTGGATAGAGTTACTCAGATAGCCTGACACGTGGACATGATCAAATCAAGAATCCAAAGTGCTAATATCAGTACCAATGTACCATCACCTGGAAAACAGCTCTTCGTTATAAAGAGTTTCAATTCAAGCAAACACGAGTAAACTAAAACCAATGGTGATTTACTATCAGCATAAACCTACATGTTTAACTTGTGACTTCATACACCCCACCCATGACAAGCCGTTCCATTGTCGATGGCCTGCAAGTTAATCCTGTGACTGATCATACCATGACAAAGACAGAGGCTGTTCTTCAATCGCGTTGCACCGTCTGAGCTGAAGGGAGACAACGAGGAACAGTAGGTTACGTCCATGCCAACGCGGCCAGCTTGTAGTACGTCTTAGTACTGTGGCGACTAGCGAGACATACACAACTGTGTTGATGCGTTCGCGAAAATTTATTGCAAGTACGAATGTAAGACATCATCATGATTCGCCGATTCAAGGTGTCTCTAGCTAGGGTCTAGACAAGGCAGTTAAACCGATGGCATAGCTGGAGACGGAGCTTGATGCAGACTCAAATATAGGCAGGCATAGGCGTATATGAAAGGAAAACAGATCAAGACGAGATGTCTTGCGCTGCAATTGCAGTGAGGTACACAACCGACAATCAAATAATCATTTTCGAAAATCGTCGGGAGAAAACTTCAGCAACCTTTTCATTCGAGAAACTGAAGCCTGTCAAAGTCGCCTAATTCCAACGGATTGAAGAGATGGCTAACGATGATAATAGCCTAAAGTTACATTTTTTGTTGTTGATAAAAGGCAATAATGCCCAACTTTAAATTAACAAAGCCATCGAGTTCACAACGGCAAAGACAACATGCTGAAAAACAGCTTACAAGCATCAGCTCCACCACCACCCTAGCAACGCCGAAACAACATCACCGCCCACCACCGCACCAAAGGCACCACTCACACAAGACAACACCGTCTCCAGACGGTGTCTCCAGGAGAACACGACGCGATAACAAGCACGCTGCCCGATTCAGATGGATTTTGAGCTTGCTTGAGAGGGGGTCGGGGGCGTGAGGGAGGGTCCATAGCGGCGGCCTTGGGCCGGCGTCGACGCCGCAGCGGCCGAACCAGCCGGCCATAGGTTTCCCTCGGACCTGCACTTGAACCACCGACACCCCGCCAACAGGGATAGCGACGACCAAGGCCGTCGTGCTACACGGAGGACGGACGGGAGGGATCCTGAAAGAAGGGGGAGGGGTCATACCTTTCAGATCAAGAGTCGGAGCGGGAGAGCAGCGCACACCGCAACTTCCGCCGCTGGCGCCTCATCCCTCGAGCTACCAAGGCCTCTAGCCAACGGCACCTGCGACCAACACCTGCCGCCAAGGCGCCATCACGGCGTCACCTCACCAGCCAGGACCGCCACCTTCACCGGTAGGGCTGGCTTTGGCCCAGTGCGAGAAGTGCGACGGCCCAGGTCCTAACCAAATTTAGGGCCCATAACTATTAGGTATATACATAGAAAGTATAGTAAAAAATGAGTAGCCCACTGAAATGGGACCCATTAATAAAGTCCGCACATGGGCCATCAAAATGTTAGAGCCGGCCATGTTCACCGGCGGTCCCGCGGGCTTGCCCGACCTCCTCCTCTAGTGGCGACGAGGGAGAGGAGGGGAGGGGGTGGCGGCGCGGCAAAACCCCAGGTCGCCCACGATAGGACGACGCGAGGGCCAGAGTGATAATCGGTTTACTTATACCGGTCTAACTTCCCAGCACTTGCCTTGCTTGACGTGGCATTGTCCAGTGACATGTGTGTATGTGAAAAGGATACCTGATCACGGAAGAGCATGCCATCACTTGTCCAACGACGGTGAAGTCTAGAGTGGTCTGGAGGTGAGGGTAACATATTGGAGCAAACAATAACCGGAAGAGAGTACCCACATGAAGAACATGATGGAGGAGGAATCAAGGAAATGTCATGGTTGCAAGGTCATACCCTAACATGGTGATGGCAACGACAGCAGGGACCCAGTATCACGGTGAGATTTGTTTTCGTTAGAGACTAGTTGGAATACCAACAAGTCAACAACTCCTTGCCGCCAAGACAAAGCCTTTGCATGTTTTGTGATTTCAATTCCTGTACATTTTGACACAGACTTAGACATTAAAATTTGTAGTGCTCCCTCACTCTCAAATATGAAACATGTCTAGATACAAATCTAATACATTTATCGTTGTTTTGTGGTGATCCAATTCCTGTACGGTACGGGTTCTTTTCCGGGTCGGACTGCAGCCGACCTAGGGTTATGCCATCATATATACCTCTTGTAAGCCGTCGGTTCAGATAAGTCGCAAGTTGTAAATCCCCGCGTTTGTAACCTCACCCGATTATAGTGAAGTATTGTTGGCTGGTGTCCGTGGTTTTTTCTCCTCCTTTGTTTGGAGGGGTTTTACACGTTAAAATCTTGTTTCCCCGTTGATTTTATCTTTCCGCATTCATCGTTTTCGTGCTATCATTTATAACATTTATTTTAATACGGAGAGGGAATACTTCATAGTGTTGCGGAAAACGAACTCAAAGAGACCCTAACAATGAAGGGTCAAACATTATCGTGTCAGGGACTCACTATTCAGGGTCGAAACCGTGGATGAGAGTGAGTAGTTCAAACTTCCAAGAGAAGTGAGTCAGAGGCACTCGGGTGTTGGAGCTACAGAGTACAGACTCGAAGGAGTCGCAGTCGCAGAGAAGAAAGAAAAGGCTGAGCTGAATTTCTCCTGCTTGTCTCTTCCACTTCTTGTTGGTTTCCCGTGCCACCTATTAAAGACCCAGCTCAGCCGCTCGCCCTGCCCCCACGCGGTGCTCGCGGCTGTATTGGTGGCACAGATACTACACAAGAGAGCGAGCGAGGCGGCCGGGCGGCGCGGCTCCGGTGATCTTCTTCCCTGCTCCTCCTCCCCGCCACATCTGTTCGGCAGATTCCGTCGCCGAGGCCGCTCCTCCCGTCTCGGTACGTCTGAAAAACCTCCCCTTTTCTCCGTGCGTCGCGCGCGCATTACTCATTGCTCCAGCTCTCGGTAGTCGCCGGAGCCAGACCGCCGGCCGGACCGCCGGATCAGTTGTTGACCGGCGTGATTGCGTTTCTCCCTGGCGGGTTCTGACCTGTTGGTTGGTGGTTGTTGGGCAAAGCTTGTTTCAGTCTTGTTGCTCGATCTCGGAGGGAAAATGTTTTTCTTTTTTCCAATTCGAACGACTCTCTTTTTTCAGCACTTTCCTTGCTCGTTGCATGCGCATTCAGGTCTGTGCTGTGGGATCGCTACCGAGAAGAACGAGATAGATTTGTTGTTGCGATTTGCATCTCGGCTCCTAAACCCAAGTACTCTACTAGGATTTCATACTTTTGTCTTGGGATCTTTGTAATTAATTAACAATGTCCTTTTCGGTCAGCGGAATGGAAACCTCGGCGGCGCCCAATGCCGCCGCGCAGCCGCGGCGGCTACCGGACTTCCTCCAGTCGGTGCGGCTCAAGTACGTGAAGCTGGGGTACCACCACCTCATCTCCCACGGCATGTACCTGCTTCTGTCGCCGCTCATGGCCCTCGTCGCCGTGCACCTCTCCACCGTCTCCCCCGCCGACCTCGCCGACCTGTGGGAGCAGCTCCGCTACAACCTCATCTCCGCGCTCGCCTGCTCCACGCTCCTCGTCTTCCTCTCCACCTTCTACTTCCTCACCCGCCCGCGCCCCGTCTACCTCGTCGACTTCGCCTGCTACAAGCCGGAGCCGGAGCGCCGGTGCACGCGCCAGACCTTCATGCGCTGCTCCGAGGCCACCGGCTCCTTCACCGACGCCAACCTCGACTTCCAGCGCAAGATCATCGAGCGGTCCGGGCTCGGCGAGGACACCTACCTGCCCCCCGCCGTCATCCGGGTGCCGCCCAACCCGTGCATGGACGAGGCGCGCAAGGAGGCCAGCGACGTCATGTTCGGCGCCATCGACCAGCTGCTCCACAAGACGGGGGTCAGGCCCAAGGACATCGGCGTCCTCGTCGTCAACTGCAGCCTCTTCAACCCGACGCCGTCGCTGTCGGCCATGGTCGTGAACCACTACAAGCTGAGAGGCAACGTCGTCAGCTACAACCTTGCAGGGATGGGCTGCAGCGCGGGGCTGCTGTCCATCGACCTCGCCAAGGATCTCCTGCAGGTGCGCCCGAACACGTACGCGCTGGTCATCAGCATGGAGAACATCACCCTCAACTGGTACTTCGGCAACGACCGCTCCATGCTCGTGTCCAACTGCCTGTTCCGGATGGGCGGCGCGGCGATCCTGCTGTCCAACAGGCGCTCCGACCGGCGGCGGTCCAAGTACGAGCTGGTGCACACGGTGCGCACGCACAAGGGCGCCGACGACAAGTGCTTCGGCTGCGTGACGCAGGAGGAGGACGGGGCCGGCAAGGTGGGCGTGTCGCTCTCCAAGGACCTCATGGCGGTGGCCGGGGACGCGCTCAAGACCAACATCACCACGCTGGGCCCGCTGGTGCTCCCGTTCTCGGAGCAGCTGCTGTTCATGGCCACCCTGGTGGCCAAGAAGGCGTTCAAGGTGAAGATCAAGCCCTACATCCCGGACTTCAAGCTGGCCTTCGAGCACTTCTGCATCCACGCCGGCGGCCGCGCCGTGCTGGACGAGCTGGAGAAGAACCTGGACCTGACGGAGTGGCACATGGAGCCGTCGAGGATGACGCTGTACCGGTTCGGCAACACGTCCAGCAGCTCGCTCTGGTACGAGCTGGCCTACAGCGAGGCCAAGGGCAGGATCAGCCGGCGTGACAGGATCTGGCAGATCGCCTTCGGCTCCGGGTTCAAGTGCAACAGCGCCGTCTGGAAGGCGCTGCGCACGGTGAACCCGGAGACGGAGAAGAACCCGTGGATGGACGAGATTGACGACTTCCCCGTGGAGGTCCCCAAGATCTCCAAGGTCGGAAATGCATGAAACAATTCGCCTGTCTGTTTAATCAGGTGGTGATTGGCATTGCCAGCACCACCAGATCAGCATTAAGTTAATTTGTTCATCGTCTCGTGGTTCCGTTCCATCGATATTTGCACATGTACTTTCACTTCAGTTGTAGCATCTCATCTGTGGTGGGGAGGGACCTAAGCTAAACTTTAGGCCCTGTTTGGATTCACTGTAATGTTAGATGATCTGATGATCAGTTAGGTAGAAGCCTATAAGGGGTACTTTCTTTTTCTCTCGTAGTGGTGGCCTGGTATGTCATGTTTATTCAGATTGCTGATTGGAGGAGGGAAATAAACTGATGTTTCATTCACGTCAGATTCATCTTGTGGGTCAATCGAAACTTTCATCTCCTCCAGTGGTGTGGTCACATTCTATCGTCGTGCGAGCTGCATTATAAATCCTTGTGCTGGATTTGCTGGACTGTTCCTCAGTGCCTGCCTGTCGTTTAATGCGATGAACTGGTGGTCATGATGCTAATGTTTAAGCTGCCGTGGATAATTTCAGGACGCGAGTGGTCACGCCAGGGACAGTGGCGGAGGCAGGATTGCCTAAATATGGATATTAAGGGGGGCCAGTTAGTGCAAAAAAATTAAATTATGCACTGTTCACAGGATTTTTAGGAGTAAATCAATGGTGTTAGGGGGGGCCAGGGCCCCTGCTGGTCCCCCCCTGTATCCGCCCCTGCCAGGGACCCCGGCCTTCCCGGTTGCTGCACCCTGAGTCTCTGAAAGATTATGAAAAAGATCACTGTGTTTTCCTCTGTTAAACTTGGATATACTACGTGATGTGAATTATGAAGATCAATCGAGAGTCTATAAAAATTGGATGTCAATCTATTCAACTGTGTCTGTGCAGTAAGAGGTTGGCCCAGAAATGTACAATGGCATTCATGTCACCGATATTTACTTTGGAAGGCAAGTGCGCGCTGCGGCACTCAGAGCACCGGACTCTGCTGCAATCTGGGGGCTGTGATCGATTGCAGGGGTGTAAATAGCAATGCAGAAGCCTTACAAGATCCTGTAAAAACCACGTGAGGCCGATAAGGGTACTGCTCGCTCATAGGGAACGAACCCAGGCTGGCCGTGGATGCCATAAAGCACAAGAGTTCATGTCCTCGCGACAGATGCAAGTGGTAGTAACACTTATTTTCACATGTCCTCAGAGTATGTATTTCAACTACTGTAGGAAGCCTGTGGGCGATGCTCTTTAGATCCGCCGCCCTGGAGTTTTCTTCGATCTTTCCGGACTGGGAGCAAGCTGTTCGGGTGAAAGCCTAGATCATGTTGGGTCGAGCGAAGAGTTTGGTTCTCAACGTCGCTTTCCTTCTTTGTGGCGTCCCTTCGAAGATCTTACTTCCATCCACTCTTCTCGGTGGGCTGGACGCACAGGACTTCGTGGTTGGTGGGTGAAGTGGTGATTCCGTGTGGCGGTTTGTGTGGCAAGGACAATATTGGTGAGTGATGATCTAGTCGCGGCAATGGCTTCATAGTCGGCTCTGCTCCGGTGTGTCTTCATGTTCATGTTGCTCTCCCAGACTATGAAGTCGGAGCTGCTATGTTATCTAGCTTCTACCTTTGACCGGCGTGCAATGACTTGCATGGGAAGATCGAGTGGTGAAGATTTTTTTTCCGGCACAGGTCTTGCCTATCCCGTCAGAATCGGAGTTGTCTGCCAAGAGTCACATGTTTGACATAGCCCGATGTATGCTTGGTCTCCTTGGTGCTCTTCTAGCGAAGTCGGAGTCACACGATGACACTAAGGTGCAACATGGACGATGACTCTCGTTTGTCCTCACGATGATCGTGTTCCATGACAATCGTTGAGGTTGTCTATTCCGGTTTTCTGCTAATAAACCGACCAACTCCGTTCTTCTTGGTTAATGAAAGTTACAAAAAAAATGCCTCGTTTTAAAAAAAACATATTGTAGCAACTTATGACGAGGTTCTTTGACGAACTAACTTACTACCTCCGATTCACAAAGATTGTCGCGAAGGTAGCATGTGAAACGTACGCGCATAGGTCTTTCTGTACGACAATTAATTCGGATCGGAGGGAGTAACAAAAGTTGAAAAAGAAGTGTGTGACGTTTTTTTATCAGGGGCTGGAACTGTAAATTTGCTACGATTCGTTACCAATCATGAGTTGCAGTCCTAAATAAAGAGAATCATGTTTAATAAAAAAACAGGGATTTCACATGGGCTGTGCTGTTACCTCGTCGGTGATACTCCTCAGGTTCAAAGGAACACATGGCGGACCAGGTGAAGCAATTCTTCCTCATGTAACAATGATCAGCAGAGCTGACCAGAGATAGCTGCACGTCCTTGGATAGGCCCGTCCAATGCCAACAGTGCGCTGGAGACGAGCCAACTGAACAAGGATTCACCAGCGTCTAGTCTGACCTGTCAAAATCGAGTGCTATATGTGATGTGCTCAATCGCCGCACCCAAGTAATGGCAAATTGTTCATCCGTCATTGTCACAGAACGATGAGTAAAAAGGGTTAATACAGCTAACTTCTGTATAACGACTGCTATGGGCAATACATAAATTTTACTTTCTTTTTTTTTGGAAGCGAAGGCAAAAGCTTTGCCTTATATTTATTAAAAAGAAGGTGCCCGGTTTATTAATGGAAGAAACCGGGCAAAAATCATACAACCAACATCAACACCATAACAAGGTACCCACATAAACGCAAAGACCAACACCTATGGCAGGCAACGAGACCTTTCCTTGCACCCCCACCAAAACGCAACCCCACCAAAACAACCCATGACACTTGCACAACACAAAGGAACTCACTAAGCACACAACAACCACGAACCCAAGAGGACAAGAAACCAAAGATCATCAATCAAGAAGTCGTAAGTGTCTTTCCGACGGCGCCACTCTTCTTGTCTTTGCACTTGAGTGACTTCTCCTTCCGGATGCTAGCGCGAGAACAATCACCCACCTTACTCTTGCGCTTGGTTGCCGCCCCTGTTAGCAGGCAAGCAAACGCCCTTCCACATCCAGGAATAGCAGCATCTAAACCGCTAAGCAAGTCACAAACCTCTTTTACGAGTAGAGCATCAGACTTAGGCACCGGCGGGGGTGAAATGGACGTCGAAACCACATCAGATCTCTTAGGCAAACTAGGAGTCACCGACGAGTCCACCTTCACAAGTTCTACCGATAGAGGCAAAGCCCGACTCGCATAGAGCTCCTCAAGATCAGGCATGATCTGCATCACAGGAGCCACAACTTCAGCACTGACCTCGACCTCAGAAGTAGGCGGAACAGAGGTCAATGCGTCCAACAACGATGAAAAGTCTCCCACACGAGGAGAGAAGCAACCATAGAACTCAGCACCCTTGTCCTCCGTGGAGCCAAAACTAACCTCACCAGGAGAACACAATGTAGTCGTGGTCTTCGACAAAGCCGGTAAAAGAGAAAGCCTGAACAAAGCAGCCTCTGCCCGCTCTAGAAAACTTCCAACCCGTGCCAGACAATCTTGAAACTGCTCAGCTTGAGCAGCTAGAGTGGACCGCAACACTTCATCAAGCGGGGGGACGACGCCGACAGGAGCAGGCGCCTTGCAAGGAGGCGTGGATCCCATCGAACACCCACAAGAAGCTGGAGCATGATGAAGCATAGCACTGTTGCAGGTCACAGGTGGCTCGACATGGCATGAAAGCGAGCTGAGAGGGCGCCATGGGTTGCAGCATCCACGAGCATAATGACCATTCTCCAAACAGCGAGAACACCGAAATAGATCCCTGCATACAGCCGCCCGATGCCCAAGAGCGAGACATCTGCAACATCTACAAAACATCCAAGCCGGGATGGGGCGAGGACGCAGAGCGGAGGTTGGTGACGCTGGACGGTGTGGAGCACGTCCGGGCAGCACCTTCTGCCATCCCCTACTTGCCTCAGCCTCGAGCATTGCACTCTGTTGAACCGGCTGTGCAGCCATGAACGAACTTTTGGAAGCCGGCGGGGTCACCGGGGCCAACAAATCCTTATCAGTGTCATCGTCCTCGCAAGCGAGAGAAGCCCACGAGTTGGCCAGGATCCCGTCGGAGATGAGCCCCTCTAAAGAGGCCAGCGGTGAGGCAGAGGTCATCCCTGCAGCGCCTGAGGAAGCTGGCACCTTAGACGACGCCGGAGCCGGTGGGGCGGAAGACGGAGCTTGACTGCAGCCATCGGTACCGGAAGGGGGTGTCGCGTGGCAGAGCTCCGGGCGGCGGCAGCAACGCGGAGCCACCCTAGGTGGGCGGAGAGAGGACGCCGAGGGGAGTCCGGATCCGGTCGTGGTGGGAGCAGAGGAGGCCGGCCACGGGAGATCAGGCCGGCGGCGCGTCGCCGTCCCTGGAGGCGGCCGTGGTCGCGCGAGGCATCATACCTCGTAACGCTCCGGTGAAAAATATCTTAGCGGATCCAGGCCTGAGCAGGATCAAATTTTACTTTCTGATAACACAGGCACTGACACTAACTGTCGAATTGCTTCCCCTTGGTTTATTCTGGCTCTTAAGATGCTACCTTAACATAGTCTACTGAAGAGGGCCCGTACAGAAATCCACGGTTCCCTCACAGCAGGAAAATTTTCCCCGGGCCGTGAGAGATACAAGTTGCCCTTGGTTGGAAAAGAATCTTCTACATGGACTTAAGGGCAACGCCAAAAGACCAGGACTCTGAAGGCAATCTCCTACGCCTCGGTCCGCCAGGTTTGGTGACGATGTAATCCTACGCCTCGGCCTGCCCCTCCTTGGAAATGTGGAAGCCTTCGATTTTACGCGCGACCTCATTTACCACCGCAGCAGCCTTTGTTTTACCGTTTGCACTGGGTGCCTCGCTGTCATCAGTATTGGCCGGGTTCAACGGCCAGATCCGGATGGTGCCATCTTCTGATCCTGATGCGTATGATTCGCCAACAGGTGCAAACCGGACACAGTGGACTGGACCATGGTGTCCTTTGTTGCAGGCTGCAAAACAAAAAATAGAATCAGGCCTAAGTGTCATGATACCATATGGTAATGAAAAAGGAAGTACTTATTTCGGTATGTAATGTGGGCTTATGAAGTAACCACAGAAATAGTATGTTCTTGTCAGTGGCTCATGGCCATCATGGTGACCTTATTCCAGCAACAGCACAATAGCGTCCATTAGCAAGCAGGCAGACTACACAAACACTCAAGTCAAGGCTGGGGTGAAAGCCTTGACTTTGGAACACTGGGTTCTAGCTGCTTTACAGTATAAATTGCACTTGAGAATAATAACCAGTTGTGATTTGCCAAGTTATGTCATTGGAATCAGTTAGTGAAACCTCAATATTAAAAAAAAGCTTCACATCAAATTAGTATTTGAAATTTATTTTTGATTATCAGATAAAGAAAGCTGCAGCCAAAAAATAAAAAAAGGCAATGGTTATAGTCCAATTGTACAGTCAATGAGGTGATATTACTTTGTTGTAGATATAGCCAAATCAATATACTACTTCTACTTCTGTCATTCAGACCATCTCGGGTAGCATCCAATGGCTATTATTCAGTTCTGTATGTATCAACTGTTTCTGTGTGCAACATCGAGGCCCACATGTCATATGTGCAAATAGGGAAAAATACTGCAAAAGTGGGATTAGAACCCAGTACAATACTCACATAACCATGTCCGGCAGTCCCTGACTCCCTGTCTTTGGTCTAGAAGCTGATTTATTTTTATAGTATTAAATTGTCTCTGTAAAATTCAATTTCATTTTTTTTCTGACTGGTTCCCTGGGTAACCTAATTGCTCTACGAGACTACGACTCACAGTAAATAAAGCTCAACAAACATATTATGCTACTGTTATGTTCTAGGAATGAATAACTGTACCTGAAGACTCAGTCTTGCAGGAGTCAGAAGTAACTTGATTAAATATAATAACAGGCTTACCTATTTCTTCACCAGTGAAGAAATCATATACACGAACCCACATATCTTCGCCTCCGGTAATGAACTTACTACCAGACTTCGGTTCAAGTGAAGCTGACTCCACAGTGCATGGCATATCGTAGCTTTTAACGAGCCCAAAACTGTGAAATACAAGAAAAATTGCTGAAGAACTGAACAATGCATGTGATGCAGGACAATGGTCGTACAGGAAAGAACTTACTGATTGGCATCCCAAAATTTAACACTTGAACCATCAGCTGTAGTAATGAACCTGCCATCCTGGCTTACTTCTGCACTGGTGACAGGTGCCTTTGTTTCAAGAGTTTGGACAATTTTTCCACTTCTCACATCCCATAATCTGTTCACATCAACAATTAATCAGCGGAACAAGCATGCAGCAGGAGTTTTTCATACTAGCTTCAAATATTAAAAATATTTTCAAGACAAACCTCACTCCACCCATATCAGTGCAGGAACTTAAAATAGACTGGTCGCTATGAAGCCAAGTAACAGTTCGCACAGAACCAGGTGCTTTGTCAAGTTCTCTCGGAGCTGCATCTGGACGATTCATATCATATACACGCAAAATCTTTTCCATGCCTCCAGTGAGCAGCCTGTGTGTATCCTGCAGTTGCATCACTGATTTGATTAGGTTTAGAAGTGCTTATGGAGGACAGTTCCAACTGACTACTATAGCACACATAGTGGTAAGAACACAAGCACCTAACTATACAGCTTCATAGACATGATTAAAAGTATTCAATGAGATGGGCTGATGGATGTAGCGGCATGGCTAATATACTTGTCGAATAGTCCATATTTTGTGGCAAGTTGCAAGAAGTAGCACTACCAAGCCTTAGTTAAGAAAGTCTGAAGGAACTTACAGGACAAAAGGAGAAGAATACAGAAGTATCATCTTATTAGATGGGGAGGGGGTGATGGTATATAGATGTCAGAAGAGGAGGCGGAGTTAAAGCTTCCAACAAGCATTACCTCGGAAAAGGCACAAGCACGTACTATATGCTTGTGCTCAAATGAATGTAGCTCATTTCCTGTCAGTGCATCCCATATTTTGCTGCAAAAGGGAGTCAAATATGTTTTCAAAAGAGTAAACTATAGTCAAGAATTAGTGCGGAAGCATTTCTGAGCATTAGCATTAGAGGACTGGGATGCTTTCTGCAAAAACAAATGCTCGTCTTTCTTTGCACAGAGTTCAGCAGACTTACATTCATAAAATAGAATGATAATGTATCAATTATGCAGATGAATACAACATAGTTGCCTTATCATTCTATCTATTTTTTATGTTTGATAGTCAATGCATTAGGTTATGGTTCACCAAGCGAGCAACCAACCAGTAATGTGCAGTTAAGTGAATGCCCCATCATAGGAAATAAGATTAGCCCACTATGCATAAATCCACAACTGACAGCTGTAACTAAGTTTGTAACATACTGCATCCACTAACCCATGGTGCACGGAAATAATGATCTCAACCTGCTCGTGAATCTTGATCTAGATCACAAAGAGGATGAAAAATCAAATGCAGTTTTGTTCAGCACTTTTCAAGGTTGGCTAAGTTATGTACATATAATGGTTAAATAATGGAAGAATGCGTATAGTTATAACAAACCAAAATAATGTAGGGATCGCAAATGTACTATGCCGCTAACAATCACATTTTTGGCATGTCTCCTGAAGGAATGAAAAAACATGAATATACATAGATATCCATCCCATAACTATTAGCTGATACTCTGATAGAGTAGTGCAGTAGCCAGGAATATTCGAATTCCTCAAAGAAAAAATAACTGAAATGAGGATTAATTAAACTTTGCAGGACAAATGTCATACGCTGAGAAGTCTGCAGAACCGGAGGCAGCACGAAGGGCATTGGTGTCTAGACAAGAGCTCCAAACAGCACCTTTATGACCTTCAAAAGTCCCAATCCAATCTCCCGTATCGCCGTTACGAAGCATCGGATTTGAGTCTGCAGACCAGAATATAAGATCTTAGTGTCGGGTGACAGTTAACACTTATAATAAGACATGGACAATCTTTTATGTGTTTGAAAGTGAAAGTTACACGCAAAGTGGACTATAAGTAATAAGCTTAACAGGTAACACCTATCGTGTGCCTGTATTTGCAGCCTTGTCAGGTAAGAGCACTCTCTTCTTCAATAATGGTACAAAGCGAATAATATGTAATGGTGCAACCTATATATTAACATAAAAGGCACAACTTGATTCTTTGCCAGATATACCCCTGTTTATGTCCCTATTTGATTTGTAACTGTCCTGAAACCTTATTGTCCTGGCCCTCCATTCACCACATCCAATGGCCTAGATTAAAAGCTGGTCCAGGCATCCAACAATATCTTAAGTACATTAATAATGTCAGTAACTGGAACTGGAACTGATGGCAGCAATAGACGAAAAAGAATCAAGTTAATCATCTTAGTTATGTCAACAACCAATTAAAGAATGCACCAGACCGCAAACAGAAATTTTTTCATATTTAGCATGAACTCCGTGTGCGGACAGGCTAGTATCATGCTCAGCATTATAATACTGAGAGCAAAAAAGAGTACACCAGAGGATGATAGTTCTAATTCAACTTAAGTTGTCTCTCTCTGGGAATAATTCATTGGAATATTTTAATACTTGTTATAAAGAATTATGTCATTGAGGTAAATCTAGAATATGTACTAGAACTACACACTAATAAACAGGCATGCCATCTAATGGCGGAGAAATGCTGCTGCAACACCTAGCTAAGAAGACAAATTAGCTGTATAATGTTTGAAACAACATCTATGGAATAGAAAAATATCTTTGATTATATCCAACAGTTATCATTTATTTACATCCCTAGAGCTAACAGCTCAGCGGTGATGAAAACATGCACTTGTATGTATTACTCATTTAACAACCTCCATTTGAGCAGACATAAAAGCAACTACCTCGTGTGAATATCCAGGCAATTCTGTAACGTTACAACTCCATTCGACATTATAAACATCAATGAACGAATGAAGTATATATCCAATCTAATTTTTTGAAAAAATAACACCAAATTTCTGAACTTGAAATGAAGACGTGGAAGCAAAAACATGGAGCACAACAAAAATCAAGGCATCGATGTGCATTTAAATGTTCTGACCATGTTTAGAGTGACTAACAACGTATGCTTATAACAATTTATAGGCAAAAGGGAAAATAAGCTGCAGTATATGAACTAGGAGTACATAGGATTTGGTTTACAGCCTAATCTAATCTAGTTTGCGGTGGACAAAAACACCGCCACAACTTAGCTTGCTTAAGGCTCATACTGTGGTTCCACAACAGTTGTGCTGGATTGATTCTATAAGGGCATGTACAATGGTCTTATCTTAGCAATGCCACGAAGGATAATTGATGAGTTAGAGGAGAGAGGCACGGAAAAAGATGTTTGTCCTTTCTTAGCTAAGACAACATTTGTCCTACCACATATTTAGACATATTTGGTATCAGAGATAAGACTAAAAAATAACCCATTGGCATCATTTTTTTGGTCATATCTTGGTTACGTGGCAGGTTTTACGATAAGAGTGTTTTATCAACCATGGAGCATGCCCTATTCTTCTGCGGAAAGATAGCAACCAAAGCCAGTTGAAACGGCTGGATTATCATAATCTACCACAATGCCTAACGCAGACTAAGAGACCATTGCCCCAACTCCACATGTCTCTCACACGTGATCGAGCTAACATAGGTTGGCAGGTGAAACCGTGGCAAGAGACAAACACTTTCCTAACTTGGACAGGCTTAACTAAAGGCTGTTTGCCATCCGAACATGGCACAGGATAACTGCTACATCCTTCAAATCAAACCGAGATCACACAAACTTGATTAGATTGTGAATTTGGTACAAAATGTCAATGCATTCCACGACCAATAGAACCGATATACTACCCATATAAAGTGGGTGAGACAACAGTACAAACAGCAAGTGACCAAATATTCGTCCACCAGACCAGATACTGAATTCAACATATAAGCCCTCACGACCACGGATTAGATACATTTCAGGATAGAATCTTGCGTGCAAAAAAAAGGTAGTCTCATCGCAATCCACAATCTCGAGAATAACATATCTGCCGTCCCCATCACTCGCTACCAGTCTACCACGGCTTTGGATCCGAACGAATCCCAGCCACACAGACGCACAACCCCAAAAAATAACGAGTGAGGTGAGGTGGGCAGCGCAAAGCCGAGCGGAGCGGATCGCTTACCCTTGCTGGCGCTGATGAGGAAGTAGCCGTCGGGCGTGACGGGGCTGTAGAAGAGGTCGACGACCGGCCGCGAGTGGCCGTGGCAGACCTTGGACACCGCCACCTTCTTCTTCTCCATCGCCCCTCCCTCCCTCTCCCGGGGCCAAAAAACTCCGGCGGCGATGGCCTGAAATGCGGCGTTCCTAACCCTAGCCCCGATCGCGGGGAAAAAATCAAGGGAAGATCCAGGAAAAAATCGAGCGGATCGGCGAGGGGACCGATTTGATCCGGATCCCTGGGGTTTGATTGATTGTAGAGGAGTCTTATTGGATAGATAGATAGAGGCAGCAATGGAGTGTGGGAGGGCGCCGAGTGAGAGGAGGCGCTGCGCGGAGGAGGCGGGGAAGAGGGGGAGAGGGCCGGAGGGGACAGGAAGCCGGAGGTCGGGTTTTATGAATCTCTGGGCTCCTGACGGCCGTTGGATCACGGTATGACGATGTTGCTGCCGTTGATCTGATTTTGGAGATTTTTTTCTTTATACGGCGAGTTTTTAAGAAGAAATAACTCAGAACCCGACTGTGTAATATGGGAACTGCAAAATGCGTGAGATTGATCAGTTGATGTCGTGGATATTGGACAAGCCGAAGAGAGGTCATAGGGATAGGGTTCGGTGCCGCTGGCCTACCGATGGCAATGGGTACCCATTACCTGCATTACCCATTAGGGTAATAGTTTGGTAAAAGTATTTTACCCATGGGTAAGTAAATGGTAAAAACTATATACCCAATGGGTATTACGGGGTGGGTATGTTAAACTAGTACCCATACCCACATATCCAGATATTTTTATTTTTGACATGTACCTTCGTGGTACATCGATTTAGTTTGGGTAAGAATCTAGAAATATTAGCTAGCTATGTAATTCTCGCTTGTTTCTCATACAGCCACTTAATTTTCACCTGATTTGTAATTTACTAGCACATTTCCTGTCCCGTCCTCACTAATTTTAGATCGATATGGATATTTCACTCCCGACTCCTCATCACTGTCCTTTCCTAGCCTGTCATCTCATCCTCACCAAACACACTCCCCTGGACACGGTAGCCGGCTCGGTCATACCCATGGTCGCTCGCGATGCACACTGAGCTGATGAATGAGTTGTTTTGTTGTTCATTTGCATATATGTTGTGTTGCTTTATAGTTTCTTTTCATTTATGGGTGTCGCTTGCCGAACCAGTGGATGAATGAGCATAGATGTCGATGATTTTTTTATAGGTATATCGAAGATAAATGTATTTTTTAGTGGGTTTACCCGCGGTTTTTGAATACCCACATGGGTGCGGGTATGGTAGAATATATGTACCCAGAAAAGGGTGTGGGTATGGGTGTGGTTAAAATATGAGCACGCTGGTACGGGTTTGGTTAAGCTATACCCAAACCCAACGGGTGCGGGTGCCATCGGTACGCTGGCCCTAGCTTCGGTGGACTGCTCCTCACCGTTTTTGGGCGGACTCTGAGTTACGTTGTGACCCCATTGATGTGGCTTTCTTTTAGGCCTCCAATAGAATCACCTTGGAAAACGGGAGAAACGCATTTGCTAGCACGACAATTCGACTCGAGGTTTACAATATTGTGACATGAAAAAACACGAAGGTTTGGCATGACCTTCAGAGATAAATTTGGACAAGATCGGTGGCATATCCTTGTCAACTCGCGCCCAGCTCGTGGAATTCATCCACCTCTAGCCCGTCAACAACAAAAAAATTGGTGTTGCCTAGGAGGTGTCTGACTCCATTCATTGGCTCCTAACAGCAAATGACATATACTCTTCTGTTTTAGCATATCAGATCCGTTCAGTGGCTCCTAGCTAGTCCTACCCTTGCCTCGAGCCTGGAAATTTTGGTTGGCCAAGTTAGAACCGAAATGCAAGTTCTTCGCTTGGCGTGACATGAAGGGTCGTGCACTCAATGCGGACCTCCTTGTTGTCAGAGGTTGGCTTGATGACTTGTTTTGCCAGCTTTATCTTACTGATTTAGAAATAGTGGTGCACCTCTACAAGGACTGTCCCTTCTCCACCACGATATGGAATTCAACTCGTGGGTCAACGATTTATCCCCACGCCCTCCCCCCCCCCCCCCCCCCCCCCCCCTCGAACATGTCGTCCATGCAAGTTGACGAGCGGTTGAATGACCTCGTCCTCAATGTGGCAAATGACATTTGCCAAGGCCTGTAGCGGCATACTCATCCACATGACGTTTAATGTGTGAAAGGAGTTCCTCTTTGCTCCTTCTTGGATTCTAGATTTCTAGGTATGTCTATCATCATACCCCTCCTAGCCTTGTACTAGGTTTTCTCCCGTACTTCAATGAATAGCCAGAGCTTCTAATTCTTCACCCCCTTCCATCAGTGTGTTGCTGAGTCACTGACACATGAGATCATCATATATTTTTCCATGTGCTCGTGCTTTTCTCTTTAGTAGACATTTTATGCTGGGTATGCTACTAGAACTTTTTGTTGCATTCTATCATAATGTAGGATAGGTATTTGATGCATTGCTTGTTCGTTGTTATCGTTTATTTTATCCTCTATCATATATTCTTATCGTTACCCTGATATTTTCTGTTTCAGTCACGTCATCCACAAAGTATAGCGGCTTATATAGCCACGGGAAACCATGCGAGATAAGAAGGAATATTGATAAACTATGTGAAACACCGACAAATTTCCATGGTGAATATTTGGTGGAGATAACCATAACAAAAGTTTTTAAAATAAGAAATGAGCAAAATAAACCAAACCAAATAAACCTGAATGAAAAAAATAGAAACAAAACGAAGTGTGGAACAACCGCGTGTGTTCTCGCACCTACTCTCCGATCTGAACCCGAACCGTATCGGGCCACACCACACGGCGATCAGCTCGTCATATACGGGCCTGCACACCCGTCCAACCCCAGAACCAGAAAGAGAAGCGAACCAAAAAAAAGCTCGCTCCTCCTCAACACGCGAACCCGAGCCGACTCGAACGAACAGGGCGGCGGAGGAGACCACGAAGAAGCTCTCCATGGCGGCGGTGGCGATGGACATCGCGAAGCCCTCGCCGGCGCCGGAGAGCGCCGAGGACCCGGCCAAGGGGAGGGCCCCGGGCGGCGGCGAGGGCCTGCGCCAGTACTACCTGCAGCACATCCACGACCTGCAGCTCCAGATCCGGACCAAGACCCACAACCTCAACCGCCTCGAGGCCCAGCGGAACGACCTCAACTCCCGAGGTACGGCCAGCCCCATCCCCAATCCCGGCGCAACCCTAGTTGATCCGTCTCCAGTTTTTTTTTTTTACTTCGCGCGCGCAACCCTAGCTGATTTGTATCGTTGGACTGCTGCGAGCTCTTCGATCGGTCGAATTGGGCGTGGGGATTTAGTCTCGTCTCGAACTTAGGTTATGCTTGATCTGTTCTGTGCAGTTAGCGTCTCTGAGTTTAGGTCTGTTTTGGTGTGTGGGGTTAGCTGTTCATGTCTCCCCCCTTTAAGTTTCATGCGTAAGATTGGTGGAAATTTTGTTGCTTTAGTGTCTACTAGTCCTAGTAATTCTACATATGTGTATTCCCTCAATTGAAATTTAACAGCTTTTGGGGCATCGAATGTTGTTCAATTAGAATATGGAGATCATCATATGGTCAAAACATCAAACGCTCATCTCATGGTTTATCTTTATTGTTATATTTAGCATCTGTGTAAACTCTGTTTCGTGTATATCAAGCACCAGCTAAATCAATGTCACCATCATCGATCATCCTCACATATTGTCTTGCAATTTTGTAATTACAGTTAGAATGCTCCGGGAGGAGTTGCAGCTGCTGCAAGAGCCAGGCTCATATGTCGGGGAGGTTGTGAAGGTCATGGGCAAGTCAAAGGTTCTAGTGAAGGTGCATCCAGAAGGCAAATATGTCGTGGATCTTGATAAAAGCATCGACATTAACAAGATTACTCCGTCAACGAGGGTTGCTCTTCGAAACGACAGTTACATGCTTCACCTTATCCTTCCCAGCAAGGTCGATCCACTGGTTAATCTTATGAAGGTGGAGAAGGTTCCTGACTCTACCTATGATATGATTGGTGGTCTTGATCAACAGATCAAAGAGATCAAGGAGGTTTGTAAAAGATCTCAACGTGCAGTACGTTCGTTGTATCGTTAGCACTTGGCACTCTGGCCTAATAACCCAAATTTTCAGGTGATTGAGCTTCCCATAAAGCATCCTGAGCTGTTTGAGAGTCTCGGAATTGCCCAACCAAAGGTTAGAACTTGTTTACCAGTTTGCATTTTATTTGGCACTAATCGGGTCATTATTCAGTGATTAATAATCACCCTTATTTTTACAGGGCGTCCTTCTTTATGGGCCTCCAGGTACAGGAAAAACATTGCTTGCTCGTGCAGTTGCTCATCACACCGACTGCACCTTCATCAGGGTGTCAGGTTCCGAGTTGGTTCAGAAGTATATTGGAGAGGGTTCCAGGATGGTTCGTGAACTCTTTGTGATGGCCAGGTAAACATCATCTCATGTTGCATTCAAGTTGTTATAATTTCCTTTTGGGAAACCTCTTCAGTCAAACCATTCCTTTAAGGATATTTTCATTACATACTAAGGCTAATATACCCGGTCTGGATATTTACAGGGAGCATGCACCATCCATCATATTTATGGACGAAATTGACTCCATTGGATCTGCTAGAATGGAGTCAGGAACCGGCAATGGTGATAGTGAGGTTCAGCGCACTATGCTTGAGCTTCTAAACCAACTTGATGGTTTTGAAGCATCGAACAAAATAAAGGTGCTCATGGCAACAAATAGGATAGACATATTGGATCAAGCACTCCTGAGGCCTGGTCGTATTGACAGGAAGATTGAGTTCCCAAATCCTAACGCAGATGTAAGCGATGCAGTACTCACCATAATCAAGTTCATACCGCTTGCTCATATCACTGACAACCTTGAATTTTATTGTTCTCTGTTTCTCTTTCAGTCCCGTGGGGATATTTTGAAGATTCATTCAAGAAAAATGAATTTGATGCGCGGCATTGATCTGAAAAAGATCGCTGAGAAGATGAATGGAGCATCAGGAGCAGAGCTAAAGGTATGAATCGGTGCCACTGTAGGCTAGCATTTCAATGTCTAATACCTGTCCTTAAAATAGGAAAAGTACTTTGATGTGGACAATCATAATAAGCACATGGAATAATTTATAATCTGCTAGATACAGTCACCCTTCTTGCCCATGATATATACCAAGAACTCAAAACCTGTTTCTGGTAGCAAGTATTAAGTTCTCCCCATTTTGTTCTTGATTTTAGTTATTTAGCCAGTAGTTTAGCTCGTTCTCTCTTGAGCACAAATTTTTTGAGCTATTGTGCATCAAACCATAGGATATCTAATGTGTGTTACTCACCTTGATTGTCATCTGGTTTTCAGGCGGTCTGCACAGAAGCTGGAATGTTTGCCCTCCGCGAGAGAAGAGTGCACGTTACCCAGGAGGATTTCGAGATGGCGGTTGCGAAGGTAATGAAGAAGGATACAGAAAAGAACATGTCGCTGCGGAAGCTCTGGAAGTGAAGCACTCATTTTAGCATCCCAGCCATCACTGTCCTGTATTGGTTTAAGCTTATAAGTTGTCAGATGAGCTGCGGGTATTCTTGGTTTATCTCAAATACTGTAACTTACAGTATATCCTGCAGCAGCCTTCAGTTGAATTTCTTTATTGGGTTACGAGATGTGAGATGGAAACAATTTGCTTGCTTGTAATGTAATGTTCACTTTTCCACACCTATGTTGTGCCGAGAAGCATCGCTGTCTTGCTTCGGATAACGGAGTGATCTTGCACTGGGCGGTTGAGCTGCTCTATAATTCGAACGCAGATAACTCGCAGCCTCCGGTTATCTCGAGCTCGTCTTTACTCTGGTGTTGGGGCAACGAGTAACGGTGGTCTGGCTTGCACGCCTCTTTGAAATTCCCATGTTAATAAGATGTCGAGATGCAAATGTCAGCGCCACGGACATTGTTTTGTTTCTTTGAGATGAGACAAGACTTAGGGCGAGCTGAATGTAACTTTCCTTGTCAGGATCTTCGCTGTCTAGTCTGTTTCAGTAAATTTTCACTAACAAATTGCAACAGTCCTACTTGATTGCCAGATTTTCTAGTTGTTTACAAAATGGGAGAAATATGTTTTGAATCTCTACATATAGTAGATGCACCAACTATTTTAAAAATCTATCTTGAAATATAACAAATCAAACAAAAAATACGGTGTATATCTAGACATTCTATGTTCGCACACAAATTTTCGTGAAACAAATACATTTTTTTGTGACTTGTGTAAAAAAGATAAATTTTGGTACACTCCAAAAAGACTTTACAGAAAGACGTTTTTTTTTGTCTTTTCACAACTTTTTTCGTGAAACTTTATGTGCGGATACACCTGAAATTATGTTTGATTATTTTTTGACATTTTAAAATGCATTTTTAACTATGGGTGCATCCATGCCTACAAATTGAAACACCTTGTCCACGGAAAGGGCATTTTACTTACGAAAACATAAGAACGATATTTTATGATAGCTCACCGGATTAAGGAATTGAGCCGTGCCAGTCTGCAGTTGCCGTACGTCTGGACGCCACGGAGTCAACACGTCAAGGCAACACCCCACAATTTTCTATCCTGCCGTGAGACAGTAACTAAAAATAGTCCATAGATCTCTTCTTTAAAAAATTCAGACTACGGCAGTCGGCAGCAGCGAGACGCCAAATCTTTTGAGCCGACCGCGAAAATATAAAACCACGACCGAACACTATATATTACGGCGAAAACGTTGGTAACAGCATCGCATCCTGAACTCCATCCTGAATCCCGCTCAAGCTAACGATCGAGCGCTAGCAACAAGCAAGCACTAGTCATCATCTCTACCCTCAGCTCACCATGCTCAACCTCTACCCAACACTCTCGGCGAGCCCCCGCTCCCTCGACGCCGATGCCGACGACGCCGGCGGCGTCGCCAGGCCTCACGCCTTCTTCGGCATCGCCGTCGCCTGCGTGGCCATCCTTCTGTTCTGCTGCGTGCTCGCCGCCACCGCCAGCTTCCTGAAGGCCGGCGCTTTCGCCGTCACGACCGCGCTGATTATTGTCGTCCTCGGCTGCTTCGCGCCCAGGACGTCGTGGATTCGCCGCCGCCGCACGGGAAGGCCGGCGAGCGCGGTGCTCGCTCTGACGGCCAGATCATCTGTAGGCGCGCCCGCGGACGCGCCACCGGCGTTCGCGTTCGTTTGCCCACCGCTGGAGGAAGGCGACGGCGGTGGCGTCGATGGCGAGGAGGCGGTCCCGAGCTGCGTGGTGGTGTGCCCGGTCTGCCTGGAGGGCCTGCACGGCGGCGAGATGGTGCGGCAGCTGCTTGCGTGCAGGCACATCTTCCACGTGGAGTGCATCGACATGTGGCTGCACTCGCACAGGACGTGCCCAATGTGCCGGTGCGCTATCTCGCTGCCGCCGCCGACGGTGACGGCGAAGGCCTCGGAGCCGGAAGAGACGCCGGGGTCGTCGTTGGATGAGGTGTTGCCGCCGGTGTAGCTCTTTTTGATAGTGAAATTTCCATGTAGAGTCAATAACACCAATGGTACACAAACTCTTTCCCTATGTACATTTTTATACAACAACTCTGAAATTGTGAAACCGTGGTACAAGAACTCTGTTGCGGATTGGTTCTTGGTACAGACCAATGTGATTGCGACACGTGGAACTGCCAGGTCGGACAGGACACACGCCTGGCCTTGACAATTTTGTAAAAAAAAAACCCGTATTCTGTAGCAATTGCCGGCTGGTCCTCTTCAATGTTAGGAACAGAATCCCCAAATCGTGCAGGCGACGGCGAGCCGTAACCCTAGTTTTCCGTGGTGGCGCCGTATCCTCGGCGTTGAGCTCCGATCGAGCGAGCGGGCAGTTGGGCGGAGGAGGTGGTGCGGTGGGGTATGTCTGGCATGCGGGATAGCCGACGCTGGGCACGAGAGGGTGCGGGCGTTGGAGCATCAGGTCGGGCGAGTTGCAGCGGCGGCGACGGCGCCTCCGGTGAAGGTACAATTTGCTCCAACGCACCACTTCAAGCCTCCGTATTCTGCTGATTTAGATGTCCAATTAGAGCTATGTTCAATCAACTTCATGTTCGCGTCTGAGTAATCTCGTAGTTTCAGAGGAGAATCAACTTCGGGCGCCATTGTGCGGCGGCGCAGCGGGCGACGCGGCGGCGTCGGGGCAGCGCACGGCGTCGGAGCGTACAAGGAACAACCGCGCCTAGCGTACAAGGAAACAACCCCCAGCTGCATGAACTGTGGAGATTCACATGGAAACGGGTAGGGACCTTACCGTAATTTGTTTTCACTGCTGACAAAAACTAGGGACTTATTTGTGAGATAGAAAAGGTACCGGGTTCGTTCTTCAATACTACATTTCCACCGTGGCATGCCAAATCAGTACTCCCTCCGTTCCATATTAGATGATTTCCTTTTATCAAAAAGTTGATGTATCTAGACTTATAGCATATCTAGATACATCCACTTTTGTCCAAATAGAAGTCATCTAATTTGAAACGGATGGAGTATTTCGGACTGTTCTGACCAATTTTGCATCGGGATTGGAGTTTGTGTACCATTTTTTCCTAAAAACAGAGTTGTTGTATGAAAATGCACATAGGGGAAGAGAGTTTATGTACCATTGGTGTTATTGACTCTTCCATGTACGATCGATCTGAGTGTATATATATACGAGTGTCATTTAATCACCTCCCGAAAATTAAATGCCTTTCCCGCGTTTATTGTTCGTGCAAACATGAACATTTCAAGAAGTAGACCGTACGTACTCCCTCCGATCCCAAATAAATGTCGTGCATTTAAAACGGATCAGAGGTAGTATCAATATTCCGTTATATCGATTTGTTTTGTTGGTACAGTATATAACGAAATCAAAACAGTGCAAAAAAAAAAACGAGAGTGATGTCGAGCCAAGCCCTGCTATGCATAAGTGATGTACACGTACCAACAGTGTTAATGTGCTCCGTATGTACAAATACCGCAAAATAGTATCGGCATCTCGGTTTATAAGTAACATATCCAAAATCAAAAAAATTCAAGAATAAGCCACAATTTGAGCAATTAATACCCCTTTTTAATTATCGCTCCACCAATGTGCATGCGTTTTATTCAAAACTCTAATTAATTACTAGACAAATGCATGTGCTAGTGATTGGTCACATGTGTAATAAATGTCAGTTTTAGCAATTTTTCTCACCCAATAGACTTATGCATTGGTTCTAGAGATTTGCTATATGTTGCTTATAAACCGGGATAGAGGGAGTAGTCGTGTCACTAATTAATTACTCCGTTTTATTTATTCCCCAATTGCTTCGTGACCTTTGTAG
The DNA here is from genome assembly GCA_026929855.1 of Poa annua. Taxonomy (NCBI): domain Eukaryota; kingdom Viridiplantae; phylum Streptophyta; class Magnoliopsida; order Poales; family Poaceae; genus Poa; species Poa annua. The sequence continues at coordinate 94,610,608 of CM049437.1, forward strand.
AAAATAAGTAATAACAAAATTAAAGAGCTTATGTGATCAAAATCAAGACATACATGTATTATTCAGTCATAAACATATGACATTTTCAAAAACATGGACATACATGTCTACCAATGAAGTGACACCCACACGTGTGTCGTCGCAGTCCGCCTTTGCGGAAGAGGCTGAATTGATACGCTACGAGTTACAAAACTGTCTTGCAAGGGTTGATTGTTTTATGGCGAGAGCGGAGGCTGCTCTGGGTAGGCTTCCTGTTGTGTAGTCGTCGCTCCTCTGGCCGAGCTCTTCAGGTGTTTCTCTCCTCGTGGTAGGCCCTCCACATTATCGCCTTCTATGTTGCCTACCCGTGAGAGTGAGACATTCGTCAGAGTCGTGGCTCAGGTACCGCAAATCATGCTTGAGCTACAAGAACTGTGTGAGAAGCCTGGTTTGCCTATCTCAATGGTGCCTCTGATGGCAGATGCACTTGAGGCCTTGGTGGTGCCCTTCACCGCCCATACCTCCACCGCTCGATACTAGCCAGGCGTCACTTCATGGATGACAATGTTTCGACGATGTTATCGACTGAGTCAACTGGGCATGTAGTATCTATGGATGACAAGGTTGTTGGTTCCGGTGATTTGGCACCTATTACCGGAGCTCTCTTTGTAAAAAAGGCTTTGCGACTTCCTCGTTAGCTTGGAGGCGAAAATCAGGAAAAAAGTAAGAAGGTTGGATCTTGTAAGGGAAAATCATTTAGAGAAAAACAAACAATGGCACTGGCACCACAAGGATGGCATCCACAACTGCTTGTCGGATGGATCTCATGTGTTTTTAGTGGGGTTCAATGTGTCAAGAGTTTGCGGTTGTAGCGGGTTGAGAGAGTTGGTTGATCTGGGGGATCGACGATCGGGGAGTTGCATGTCTTGGGAATAGTCCGTATGTGATTTTGTTGTGATGGTTTTCCCCGGGTTTTACTTTAATTCACTAGGCAACTCTCTTCTTCTTAATTAATAGATTGAGAAAAAAAATTGCCCCAGTTTTTTTGGGGACCACCATTTTTACACGAATACGAAAAACTACAAAGCTATACTAAATATGTCCATTTCAAAAATACATTTCTACTATAGTTAGCTCACTAGTTGAGTACATATGTATGTAATACATATCAAAGTTAGAGGTTTAATTGCAAACCAACCACAAATTGCAAACCAACCTGTGGTTGGATGGCTAGCAGGGTGGTTGTACCCTCAGCCCACCAGAGTTCCAACCCCAGGTTTGACGTCTGTGTGTTGCATTTAGGCGGAATATTCTTTCAGTGCGAGGCGACGTTTCCGTCGACAGCGAGGCGCCGTGGTGTGACTTCGTCAATCTCAAGACTCGATCCGCCGACTCAGTATTTCGGAGGTGCTCATAGGGGTAGGGTGTGCGTGTGTGCGTTCATAGGGGTGAGTGTGTGAGCGTCTGCGCTCGTACCGTGTTCCTCAAAAAAAAAGTTAGAGGTTTAATTCAAGTTTTTAAATCGTACTCCTTTACATGATGTCCTCCAAGATGTGTGGTTGAACTTTTTAGTCTGTCTCACACATACGATGCACACTATTTTTATAGTACAATCTTAGATACAGTTCCTTTGTGTATGATGAACTATCTAAAAAGAAGAAAACTCAAAATAGAGAAAAACCAGGACAAGTGCAGACCAAAGAAAGCGAGGAAGTCATCCTGCCCTCCGTGCCTCGGCAAAATAAGATGTTACCTACTGTACAGAATAACAAAATTAGCGTCTTACTTACGGAAACTCAAGAAAGAGATTTTATACAGACACCACATGAGAAATTCGAAATTAGAGACACCACGGGGTCAACACGTCAACCTATTTTTCTATCCTGCCGTGAGGTGTCTAGTAACTGAAACCGAAGACCAGCAGTGTGTACATTAGTTTCCACTTAAAAATACAATCCCCAGCAGCAGCGAGACGCCAGAAGCATTCGTCCTCTTGATTCGAAAACTATTTATTGCCGCCAAAACGTTGTGGCAGCATTGCATCCCCAACTGATCCCGATCAAGTTATTAGCGATCAAGCAGCAAGCACGTGCACGACCCTGTACGTACGCTCTCAGCTCACCATGCTCAACCTTTACCCGAGGCTCGCGGCGAGCTCCCGCTCCCTCGACGGCGACGGCGACGGCGACGAGGACGTGGCCAGGCTCCGCTCCTTCTACGGCATCGCCGTCGCCTGCGTGGCCTGTTAGATATAGGCTTGTATTCCGGGAGTCGACTCGAGGAGTCGACTCGAGTTCCGGGAGTCGACTCGAGGAGTCGACTCGAGTTCCGACTAGGGAGTCTGTTCCCAGTCGAATGAGCCCCACTCGGAGTCTGTTCCGAGTAGAGGCAGTCGGTAGCCGGGTTCTGGACTGGACACTTTGTCCTGTAGCCAGTGTCCTGAAGTGGTGCGTCAGCACCAAGTACAGTAGGTAGGTAGGACGTGCTAGACGTCATCTACAGTGCACTCTAGTCATGACGGTGTCAACAGTGACCCGGCATGGGCAAGGGGTAGGACCGGTCACATCCGTATGATGTGACAGCTTAGTGGACTTTAGCAGCCCCTATTTGAAGGGATGAATACACACAAGCCCAATGAGGCAAACCGGAAACATATCTCACATTTTTCGGAATCGTTCTCCCCTCTTCTTCCGCTCCATTCTCTCCGTAGCATTTCCAAGAGTGGGCCATCAATTGGTATCAGAGCCTTAGCTTCGAGAGATCTCCACCGGCGATGGGTGATTTAGTCACACAGGAGGCGGTGGTGGCGGCGGCAGCGGCCGCAAGCACGCTGGCTATCCAGCGGGCGACGCGGGACTCCGGTGGTTCGTGGCCGCTTCTCACGCGGTCCAACTACGCGGACTGGGCGTTGCTCATGCAGGTCAAGCTTGAGGCACGCCGGGTGTGGTCCGCCGTCAAGGACGGCACCACGGAGCGGGATACGGACCGAGCAGCGATGGAGTACCTGCTGCTCGCCGTCCCGCCGGAGATGATCTCCACCCTCGCCGCCAAGAACACGGCGAAGGAGGCGTGGGAGGCCATCAAGACGATGCGTGTCGGAGACGGCCGTGTCCGGGAGGCAAAGGCGACGCTGCTGAAGAAGCAGTACGAAGCGCTCAAGTTCGGCGACAAGGAGGACATCGACGACTTCGCCATGCGCATGTCGTCGCTCGTGTCGCAGCTGGGAGTGCTCGGCGTCACCATTTCCGAGGCGGATACGGTGCGTAAGCTCCTCTCGGTGGTCCCCTCTAAGTTCTCGCAGATGGCATGTTCCATCGAGACTCTGCTCGACCTCAACACGCTCGCACTCGAGGAGCTCATCGGCCGGCTCAAGGCGGCTGAGGATCGCCACGAGGTGGAGCGGCCGGAAGTCAAGCAGACCGGGAAACTACTCCTCACGGAGGAAGAGTGGTTTGCCCGGATGCGACTGCAGGACGGAGGGTCATCAAGCCAAGCCGGACGCGGTGGCGGGAAGCCGCGCGGTCGCGGCAGGGGCAACTCGGGTCGTGGATCCGGGAACCGCGGCGCGTCGAAAGACACGTGCCGCTACTGCGGAGTCGCCGGCCACTGGGCGCGGGACTGCCGCAAGAAGAAGCGCGAGGAGGAAGCTCACCTCGTGCGCGGAGGAGATGACGATGACGCGCTGCTCATGATGCACGTGTGCACAGTCGCGTCTGCCCCGCAGGTCCCCTCGCCAACTCGACCTCAACTCGAGTCTGGTTGCTCGGAGGCGGCACCCTTGTCTCGACCGGTGGCAGAGTCAGCGACTCGACCGGTGGCAGAGTCGGAGGGACCGTCGACTCCTCCGAAGGAACGCGCGTCGATCCAGTGGATCGCCGAGTGGGACAGGCCGACTCGGGAGGAGTCGGCCGAGTCGGGTCGCAAGGACCCGACAGCGTCGAGTCGCAAGGACTCGACAGGACCGACTCGGGAGGAGTCGGCCGAGTCGGGTCGCAAGGACCCGACAGCGTCGAGTCGCAAGGACTCGACAGGACCGACTCGGGAGGAGTCGGACTCGGTGACTCGGGAGGAGTCGACCGAGTCGGGTCGCAAGGACCCGACAGCGTCGAGTCGCAAGGACTCGACAGGACCGACTCGGGAGGAGTCGGACTCGGTGACTCGGGAGGAGTCGACCGAGTCGGGTCGCAAGGACCCGACAGCGCCGAGTCGCAAGGACTCGTCGACTGAACCGGCTCGGGAGGAGCCGGTCCTCCTCCTGCTGGAGGAGAAGGCGCATGTTAACCTGGCGCAAGGAGGTGACGCCAAGAGCGGCGTCTGGTACCTCGACTCGGGCGCCACCAATCACATGACTGGTGACCGCGCCGCGTTCGCGGAACTGGACTCAAGCGTTGTCGGGACTGTCAAGTTCGGCGACGGCTCGCGAGTCGACATCTGCGGGCAAGGGACGGTGCTGTTTGTCTGCAGGACAGGCGAGCACCGAGCCATCACCGGGGTGTACTATATACCCCGCCTGAACACGCAGATCATCAGCCTGGGCCAGTTCGACGAGAACGGCTGCCAGGTGCTGATCGAGGACGGACTCCTCCGAGTGCGTGACCGGGAGCGGGTGCTCCTGATGAAGGTCAGGCGAGAGTCGAACCGGATGTACAAGCTGACAGCGCGAGTCGCTCAGCCAGTGTGCCTCTCTGTGCGGGCTGGAGACGACCCGGCCTGGACTTGGCATGCGCGGTTCGGGCATCTCAACTTCGACAGCTTGCATCGGCTGGCGAAGGACGGCATGGTGCGGGGACTTCCTCTGGTGAAGCACGTGAACCAGCTCTGCGACGCCTGCCTAGCAGGGAAGCAGAGGCGAGCCTCCTTTCCCAAGCAAGCGAAGTTCCGGGAAAAGGATCGACTCGAGCTGGTCCATGGCGACCTCTGCGGGCCAATCACCCCGACCACTCCGAGCGGGAAGAAGTACTTCCTCCTGCTCGTAGACGACCTGACGCGGTACATGTGGCTCGCCCTTCTCGCGACGAAGGACGAGGCCGCAGCCGCTATCATCCGACTCCAGGCAGGCGCCGAGTCGGAAGCAGGCTGCAAGCTGCGCACGCTGCGGACGGATCGCGGAGGCGAGTTCACCTCCGGCTCCTTCACGGCATACTGCGCCGAGCTCGGAGTGGAGCGTCACCTGACGGCTCCCTACTCCCCGCAGCAGAATGGCGTCGTGGAGCGACGCAACCAGACGATTGTGGGTATGGCCCGCAGTCTTCTGAAGGCCAAGAAAGTCCCTGGTGAGTTCTGGGGTGAGGCAGTGTCGACGGCCGTGTTCATCTTGAACAGGTCACCGACCAAGAGCGTGGACGGCAAGACGCCGTTCGAGGCCTGGCATGGCCGCAAGCCGGATGTGAGCTTCATGCGCACGTTCGGGTGCGTGGTGCATGTGCGGGAGACGCGACCCGGGCTCAAGAAGCTCGACGACCGGAGCAGGCGCATGATCTTCGTCGGGTACCAACCCGGCACGAAGGGCTACCGCGCCTACGACCCGGAGACCAAGCGAGTGAGCATCACTCGTGACGCCGTGTTCGACGAGAACGCGTGCTGGGACTGGAGTTCACCGGACTCTCCGGCGAGCACCTTCGGAGACGACTCCATCGAGGTCGAACACATGGTGTTCGAGCCTCAGTCGACTCCGGGAGACGGGAGTGCGGGTGATGACCCCGACTCGCCGACTCCGACTTCCCCGACTCCAGGAGCCGGGAGTGAGAGTCCAGCCGGTTCGCCAAGGACACCGGACAACCCGACACCGCAGTCTCCGACTCCGGCTGTCCCGGGTATCGAGTTCGTCACTCCGCCATCAAGGTATGCAGATATGCTTGATGCGACCGACAACTCCAACCTCGAGCATAGGTTCCGCACACTGCAGAACGTGCTCGACGCAGGTCCGGCTGAGGAGCCGGACGAGGAGCTCCATTTCCTAGCCTCCGAAGAGCCAGGCTCGTTCGATGAGGCAAAGGCGGACGCCAGCTGGCGTGCCGCGATGCAGGAGGAGCTGCAGGCCATCGAGTCCAACTCGACTTGGCGGCTTACCACCTTACCACCAGGCCACCGTGCGATCGGCCTGAAGTGGGTCTACAAGGTGAAGAAGGATGCGCAAGGCGCAGTCCTTAAGCACAAGGCTCGCCTCGTGGCGAAGGGCTATGTGCAGCGGCACGGGGTCGACTACGACGAAGTCTTCGCTCCCGTGGCCCGGCTGGAGTCAGTTCGACTACTGCTAGCCGCGGCTGCAAGTGCCGGATGGGGCGTCCATCACATGGACGTCAAGTCAGCCTTCCTCAACGGCGAGTTGGAGGAAGAGGTGTACGTGCAGCAGCCATCTGGCTTCGCTGCAAAGGGGAAGGAGCATATGGTGCTCCGACTCGACAAGACGCTCTACGGCCTCAAGCAGGCTCCAAGGGCATGGAACACCAAGCTCGACTCATGCCTCGTTCGACTCGGCTTCGCTAGGTGCGAGTCGGAACACGGCATGTACGCGCGAGGAGCGACTCCGAGCCGGCTTCTAGTCGGCGTCTACGTCGACGACTTGGTGATCACGGGCTCCGACTCCAGCGACATCGACATGTTCAAGCTGGAGATGCAGAGTCTGTTCCAAATGTCCGACCTCGGGCTGCTGAGCTACTACCTCGGCATAGAGGTTCGACAAGGACCCAGCGGGATCGACATCTCGCAGGGTGCCTATGCCCTTAAGCTGCTGGAGAAGGCAGACATGGTCGGGTGCAACCCGGTCCATACACCCATGGAGCCGCGCTTCAAGCTGTCCAAGGCCAGCACGGCACCCGCGACGGATGCAACCAAGTACCGCAGCATCGTCGGGAGCCTCAGGTACTTGGTGCACACGAGGCCGGACTTGACTTTCGCAGTCGGGTTCGTATCGCGCTTCATGGAGGCTCCAACTAGGGAGCACCTCGCGGCTGTGAGGCGCCTACTACGCTACATCGCCGGGACCACACGACTCGGATGTAGGTATGGGAGGAGTGCAGGTACACCACGCCTGGTCGGCTACAGCGACAGCGACCTGGCGGGCGACGTCGACTCACGCAAGAGTACGTCGGGTACGATGTACTTCCTCGGGAGCAGCCCAGTGACCTGGCAGTCCCAGAAGCAGAAGATCGTGGCTCTGTCGAGCTGCGAGTCGGAGTACGTGGCTGCTGCCACGGCTGCTTGCCAGGGGATCTGGCTCTCTCGGTTGCTGGCGGAGCTCAGCAACGGCGAAGCTGAGCAAGTGGTGCTCAAGGTCGACAACAAGTCGGCTATCGCGCTCGCCAAGAATCCCGTCTTCCACGAGCGCTCGAAACACATCGAGTTGAAGTATCACTTCATTCGAGACTGCGTGGAGGCGAAGAAGATCGAGCTGGAGTTTGTACCCACCGGACACCAGCTCGCGGACATGTTGACCAAGCCGCTGGGACGAGTCCGCCTGGCGGAGCTACGCGCAGGGATTGGCATGGTAGAAGTGCCGCCGGAACATAAGCCTAGGGAGTGATTGTTAGATATAGGCTTGTATTCCGGGAGTCGACTCGAGGAGTCGACTCGAGTTCCGACTAGGGAGTCTGTTCCCAGTCGAATGAGCCCCACTCGGAGTCTGTTCCGAGTAGAGGCAGTCGGTAGCCGGGTTCTGGACTGGACACTTTGTCCTGTAGCCAGTGTCCTGAAGTGGTGCGTCAGCACCAAGTACAGTAGGTAGGTAGGACGTGCTAGACGTCATCTACAGTGCACTCTAGTCATGACGGTGTCAACAGTGACCCGGCATGGGCAAGGGGTAGGACCGGTCACATCCGTATGATGTGACAGCTTAGTGGACTTTAGCAGCCCCTATTTGAAGGGATGAATACACACAAGCCCAATGAGGCAAACCGGAAACATATCTCACATTTTTCGGAATCGTTCTCCCCTCTTCCTCCGCTCCATTCTCTCCGTAGCATTTCCAAGAGTGGGCCATCATGGCCATCCTCCTGTTCTGCTGCGTGCTCGCTGCATCCGCCAGCGCTCTCAAGGCCGGCGCCTTCGCCGCCACAGCCGCGCTGCTGCTAGTCGTCCTCGGCTGCTTCGCGCCCAGGACGTTCTGGCTTCGCCGCCGCCGTGCTGGGAGGCCGGCGAGCCCGGTGCTCGCTCTCACTCAGGCTAGAGGCGGGTGCTCGTGCGCGCCCGCGGACGCGCCGCCGGCGTTCGCGTACGTGTGCCCATTGGAGGAAGGATCGACCGGAGACGGCGAGGAGGCGGTCCCGACCTACGTGGTGATTTGCCCGGTCTGCCTGGAGGGCGTCCACGGCGGCGAGATGGTGCGGCAGCTGCCGGCCTGCAGGCACGTCTTCCACATGGAGTGCATCGACATGTGGCTGCACTCGCACAGGACGTGCCCAATGTGCCGGTGCGTGATCTTGCCGCCGCCGACGCTGACGGCGAAAGCCTCGGAGCCGGAAGAGGCGTTGCCACCGGTTTAGTTGATGTTTTTTGACTAGCCGGTTTACTTGTTTTTGGCTAGTGATATTTGAATGTACGAGCCGAATGTTTATATATGAGTGTGTCGTTTGACATGGCTGGCCAGCGAACACCCGCCGCCCCCTTTTCCACTATTATTTTTCATGCAAATGAACATTATTAGACTCGGCAAACATCTAGGCACTCATTTCCCTTACTAAAATTTCTTGATAGAAATAGGTAAAATTTGTGCAAACACTTGAACGATCTCAAGCAAGAAAACAAAACAAACATATATAAATTTAGTCAAAAGTAATTTTTTACTTAGTTTACCCAAATATATAAAAATATATCAAATTTCCAATATTGCATAAATACACGATGAAATACCTGATAGTGGATCTATCTACGTATATTTGTTATTGTAGATGTTCATGTTTTTGTGAATAAACTTGCAATTTGGAATAGAGGGATTATTATAGTTTGGGACAGAGGGAGTATTATACCTATCATCACCATAATCAAACCAACATTAAACTGGTAAGAGAAATGCGAGAAACAAAACTTTAGCTTTCAGAAGAGAGAATCCCAGTTGCATGTGTTCCCGGTTGGCCGGTTCCTCTTGTCCACGGTGGTATCTCCAACATCAAGAGACCACATAAACCACTAATTAAGTTGAAGAGCAATTTTGGTCATTTTTTACTACACCTTGCATTCATGTTCTCTTGGTGACGGCGGTGAAGTCAAGTACTCCCTCCGTTCGGAATTAATTGACTCAGATTTAGTTCAAGTTGTACTAAATCTGAGTCAATTAATTCAGAACGGAGGGAGTATTAAAGAATAAAATGCTTACTACTCTATTTACATCATGGTGGTGTACAGTCGTCGTGGCAACTGCATCCGACATTGGACACATGTCTAACAGGTTACGACAATGAGGTAGGGTCATATGTGATTTTATCAGAATTATGTGGTTATGATACCTCATAATGACAATATTCTTTACCAACAACACGACATTGAAACGACAACTTGACACCTTGCATTAAGGTGGATGATTCAATTCATAACTTAACCTCCATTCATTTTGTGCATGTTTGATCTTCTGCAGTTTGTTTACGCAAGACATGGTGGACGTTGAGATTTAAAAGAAGAAAACCAGACATATCCATTCTTTTTTAGTTAGTTTGTTATAGTTTTTTTTAACATATCAATAAAGTTTGTCACTTGCTACGAAACATGCAAGTAGCAAAACACAAAAGCAAGTTAAACTCTTAGTCAATTCCCTAATTGCTTCATGATCTATCTAGCAAATAAGTAACTAAATTAAACAATTTTATACCCACGGGTAGTAGCAGTACTCGTACGCTACCCGTTTAAGTCGTGGGTAGGGCACGAGTATAACCTCGTACCCGTGGGTATACCCATACCTTACCCGTTATATGCCTTACTTTTATTTTCGTGAGTTTGTGAATCTATGTAAACTTGTCATCAATTATTAATTTGAGTTAATATAATTATCATGTACTCAAATATATGTTTGTGAATCTATGTACCTTACCCGTTATATGCCTTACTTTTATATTTATCGCCGATAAATATAAAATTAGAAATAACTTGTATAGTATGAGTTTCATATAGGAGTAAAATTTTGTACCCATTAACCATACTGATATGGATATGGACTGTGGGTTAATTGCTCCTAAACTGGAGGGGCAAACTGCAAAGCGGTGCGACACACGTATGTACGTACGGTCTAATACTCCGCTTAGATCTTAAGCTACACACCATGGCGGCCACCGGCAACCGCGGCTGCGGTAGATAGCTTAGGATCCAAGCAGACGACGCCATATATATACCTCGCCCCCCTCTCCTCCCTCAAACACGCGCCGAATCCCACCGCCCTCCCCGCCGCCCACTCCGCCGACGCTCCTCGATTCCGAGCCGGCGACCCGCTCCGGAGGCTTCGACCGGCCCAATGGTGCGTGGATTTCTTCGGTTTCCTCCCGTCCCGGTTTAGAATTCGAATTTCGGGGGCGGTTCCTCCTCCTCTCCTCCGTTCTAGATTCGCTCGTCTTTGCTCCGCGCGGCCTCTCGCGCTGGCTGGCTGTGATGGATTCTGATGGTTTTCGATTTCCTTTCCGACCCGACGCACGCAGGCTCTCCCCAACACCAACATCCAGGCCGACTTCAAGCTCGTCCTCGTCGGCGACGGCGGCACCGGCAAGACCACGTTCGTGAAGAGGCACGTCACCGGGGAGTTCGAGAAGAAGTACGAACGTGAGTGACGACGAACCTGTCTACGCTTCTGGTTAATTTGATGGCTCTTTCAGATCCTTGGGTCGCGCGTCTCGTGTGCGTGTCCGGTGAAGGATGATCGACCTTTGCTGTTGTTGCTGACTGTAAAATGTAAATGTTGATGTATGTGCGTGGTGTTTTTGCAGCGACGATCGGCGTGGAGGTGCGGCCCCTGGACTTCCACACCAGCCACGGCATCATCAGGTTCTCCTGCTGGGACACTGCTGGACAGGAGAAGTTCGGCGGCCTCCGTGACGGATACTAGTAAGACCCCTTCGAATCCACTACCTACTCGCAGTTATCTGTGAAATTATGAATCTGTGATGAGATGATCAGTGCGTGTACTCCCTGCTGCGGTCGATCTTGGTTCAGACCAAATTCAGATGCATGTTTGAGTATAATCTTTTAGGATTTGACGGGGGTTCGAATTTCCTGATCTAGCAGGAAGTAATCATGTACTGTAGGTCATAGTGAGATTGACACCGATAACTACTGTAGGCCCGGTTTGTCAACATTATGAATTGTATTTTATCCGGCCGATATGATACCCAAGTAGCCCAAGTTATTTATTCAGAGTTTCGGACGATCTCTTAGTGTAGCCACGGTTTTGCATATTGGTGGTTAGCTCAGAAATAATGTTCAAACGGATGAGCCATGTACATTGGTATTTAGAAGACATTTGCAATTGCTCTGCCTGCTCCTTGGACATTAATTGTTCTGCCTTCTTCAAGAACACTGGCATTACATTATGACCCATCAAACATTTGCAGCACCTAGAAAGTCTGACCAGATTAACATATTTACATATACTTATTTGGTCTGTTGTTCTGAGCCTGTGATCTGCAGAAAACAAATAAGATGCCATGATCATCACCCACAATTTTTCATGGCATGTACTGCTACTGTTTTCTACGAGATACTGCATTCCTTTTCGGCTTGTGCAAATTGACAGGGTGCATTCTTACCTTTTTCATGTTGTTTTTCAGCATCCATGGCAATTGCGCAATCATCATGTTCGATGTCACATCCCGGCTCACCTACAAGAACGTTCCCACCTGGCACAGGGACATCTGCAGGTAAAATTTCTGCTCTCCCACACTATCTTCAGTCTCCACCTAGCTCTCATTTCATCGATTGTCCAAAATTGTCTGACACGTCTCTTGAACTGTCCTTAAATTTTTTTTTTGCAACCAGGGTGTGCGAGAACATCCCAATCGTCCTGTGCGGCAACAAGGTGGACGTGAAGAACCGGCAGGTGAAGTCCAAGATGGTGACCTTCCACAGGAAGAAGAGCCTCCAGTACTACGAAATCTCGGCCAAGAGCAACTACAACTTCGAGAAGCCTTTCCTCTACCTTGCAAGGAAGCTCATAGGGTAACTATTTTCTCCTTCACTGCACCACCTTAACCACAAATTTCTGAATGCTACATAGATTCTCCTTGAGGATAAACAAGAAATGTTATGCTGATTCTGATCAATCAACAATATATATTCATGATTCTGAACAGTCAACAATTAACATAATGTATGGATGTGATTCCAGGGACATGAACCTCCAGTTTGTCGGGCAGATGGCCCTCGTCCCTGCCGAAGTCACCATCGACCTTGCCGCGCAGCAACGGTGAGTGAATAATGCACTGCTCTGAATACTGCTACTTCTGATTGCTCTACTGAAACTGCACGATTGTGATGCTGCCTTCACTCTCTTTATGCTGAAAAACTCTTGTTTGTGTGTGCAGGATTGAAGCAGAGATAGCAGCTGCGGCGGCAATGCCCCTCCCGGATGAGGATGATGATGGCATGTTATGAGCTGATCGTTCGCAGGCTGTGCCTAGTTCAGTATCAAGCATACATTTAGTTTAGAATAGAGCTCGTTTGAGAAGTGAACTTTCTCTGTTCGTCTGAAACTTTTCAGTATTGATTGATGAAGCTGGCTTGCGTGACACTTCGTGTTTTTCCCAGTAGTAGTTGATATGGGATTTCTTTGTCAGGTGCCTGAGAAAACATAATGAATGGAAATGTCAATCAGTCCTTTTATCGTGCTGGAATGTGGAGTAATAAAAGCTCAACTTGCCTTTTTTTTTTGTTTCTATTTCTCCTACTTTTCGGTGTGGTCAAGACAATATGCAGACTGCTCACCATGTTACAGTGTTATACACGATAGTATTACGCTAGCTCGGAAGCCGGCCTGCATCCTACATATGAAACGTAGGGGACTCTAGTTTAGTTTGAAGACGGAGTCCAAATTGTAGGGGACTCTGGCTAATGCAGGTCGTCGGTTGTGTAGTGCAGGTGTATCTGCTTAGCCTCCATCAGCCGCTAAAGTCCTATCCTGAATCTAATCCAACAGCAGCTTCGGACTCGTGCTGCATGCATGTTGGAGTTTTTTTTTGAGGTTTAAGGCGGTCGTATCCGCCATCCGATTAGATAGAATAGAGGTTTATGTACAGAATGTTGAGTTAGGAACCAACTCCTTTAAAAGCAAAACAAAAGGCAAAAACAAAAAAAAAAGAATTCTCCAGGATCCTCCGTGTGGGCGAAAACCTGCAGCTCCAACTCCTCCCACGCGAAGGAGTGCGCATGCATCAGAAACTTCAACCTCTAGTCCAGTCCCGACGGCATCTGCCGCTCCAACCTGGTTGTCCCTAACGTTTCTTCTTCTTGGGCTTCTTCACGGAGAGGACGAGGTCATCGATGGCCGCCATCGCTTGGTCCGAGAGAGGTCCATCGAACAGGGCCATGAAGTCTTGCCGCCGCCGTTCCGAGGTGCTAGCCTCCTCAGGTTGCGAACCAAGACGGCGCGCCACGGCCTCCCTAGTCAACTGCTCCATGTTGGCGCCTTCCGGGTGGAACTTTGTGGTTATTGTGGACTGTTATCATGTTGGTTGTTTTCCTCTGTTTTGAAGACTGGTAGCCTAGGGGTAGTTTTTTTTTTGCCCCATAACATGATTTCCGATGCAGGGATTATGTAGCTGGTTTTTCCTACCATTTATATTTCGGTTTTGCTAATCCGTAGACGTAGACAAACCAATCTATATGTCTAACACGTCATATTTGACGAAATAAATAAGGATAAAATATGTCATAATATCGCAACCAAAGGCTAAACGATGGTAAAAAAAACCTGATGCAGACACTAGGCAATTGAAAGGAGGGACTAACTAAAAGGTCCAATAAACTCTGAAATCCAATAAAACGTCAACTCCATCAAGGGCGGCTCATGTGTCCGAGCCGGATCAACGCCATCTCATTGGGCGCGTGGATTTTTTGTGCAACGGAAATACCCTGGTCCCTCTATCAGCACCAACGTCCTCTCCTTTGCCCCATCATCATCAACACCAGGATCTTTGGCCCCGAGAGAAACGAGGCTCTCATGGTAGACGTGCCATGTCGCGGTGAGGTGACTGATCCTCTCGATCTCCCTGCCAGCACTCACCACTTGACCCCTCCTGAGGTTGTACACTCCAAACCGCCGCGCCCCGTAGAAGAGCGCGTCCCCCGATTCGCTGACATGGGCAATGCCGAGCCACTTGAACTTTTTAATGCCGCCGCCGCCGAGGAACCCGACGTCCACCTTGTACCTGAGAGTCCATGTCTCCTCGGCCTTGCCGTAGTCCTGGAGCACCCACACGTCGGCCGTCGCTTCTCTCTCCGCGAAGGACGACGCGCCCAGCGTCGTCCCGTCGTCCATGGCGACGAGCCGCCCGACCATGCAGCGGTCTCGCATCGGGCCGCGCATGCCGCGGAACGTCTCCGACACCGTGTCGAACACGATCACCCGGTGGAGCTTCCTCATCCAGTGCAGGCAGCCGCGGAGGGCCACCGGCGCGTCGTTTCGCTTCCACCTGGTGTAGCCCCCGTACGACGTCGTGGTGGCGAGCTTCCTCACCTCCGGCCGGCCCACCGCCGCCACGCTGTAGGCGTAGTAGTGCTTCGGCCAGGACGCTGGCACGATATGTGTCCGGTAGGAGAGGACGCGGTACTCGGCGGTGGGAGCGTGGAAGTAGAACCCCGCGACGGCGAGGTCGCGTGCGAATTGGTGGCGAGGCAGCGCGACTTGTTCCCGAGTCGTGGGGTTGAACACCAAGAAGCTGTGGTTGACACGGTGTTTGAGGAGGAGCAAGCCGTGGCAGGAGCCAAGGAGGACCACGCGGCGTTGATGGCCTTCCTCGAGGCGGAGCGGCGTGGCGGATCGTCCGCCCAAGGGGAGCGTGTGGATGTCCTCGTCCCACTCGCCGCCGAAGGAGAGAGATCGCTTGCGGAGGAGGACGGGCGAAAACGGGGTCGGAGAAGAGACCACGCCACGACCTGGAGACGGCGCGGAAGCGAGCGATGGACCTGGCAGGAAGTCGGAGAAGGATCTCCTCGACGATGTCCTCCGGCAGCTTGGCCAAGCTGATGGTCAGCTCTGCCTTACGGCGTTTTCGAACACGTTTGCGACCCATGGTTCTATCGATCTAGCTAGGGCTTCCCTCGGCTAAGTCCGGCTGTGTACGTAGGGTTTCGTGAGGTTTATGTCTATGTCCTCCCGTCGTTTTATATATATATAGCACACAAGCGTGACGTGCGTGCATGACCCAAACTAACCATGGCCTTCTCTTTTGGAATGCAGATTTTTGCGTATCTGACATATACGCACGTCTCGCGAAGCGTTTTCCTCTCGATCGCTATAGGGGGATTTTGAAGGCGACCTAGGTCGCGACAGCCGACGCCGGCGGATGCTAGGCACCGCTGAAATTAGCCCCGCTTCAGGGTTTCCTTCCTCCCCCAGGCTCTGCCCGGTGGTGAGTTCCTATTCCATTCCCTGTCCAGATTGGTTCAGGTTCTTGTTGCACAATGAATATACTTTGCATGAACTGCAGGGGTCTGGGGCAGACTGATACAGTTCATGAAATTCGTAGCTTAATTCAGCTACACCGGCCATCCTTGATTTTCTTCTCTGAAACCAAAATGTGCGATAAGAAGGCTCAAGATTTGAGATGGAGATTTGGCTTTGATAATGCGTAAGGAGTTAAAAGTGAACGCCTAAGTGGTGGCATTGTCCTGTACTGGAATAATGAATCAAGTGTGAGTCTGAAATCTTTTAGTATAGGACTCATATTGATGTCATGGTGAAGGATGACCTAACTGGAGGTGGCCGAAAAACTGCATTTTTTCATGCTAGAGCACGTGAGCAAGCTAGAACAAATAAAACTGTCTCGCTTAATAAAGAAGACGACAGTTTTGCTTCATCACACCAAGCGGCTAGAGCTAAGTCGACTGAGAACTCATGAGTTCTCAGTCGCCTGACGTAAGCATGAGGTTTACGTGAAATTTATTTAACTCTGGAAAAAATTCACTTGCGGGCCACTTGCAACTCACTTGTAACTAAAAAAACTCACTTGGGAGCCACTTACAACCCGAAAAAATTCAGTTGCAACCCACTTGCAACCAAAAATGCAGTTACAACCCACTTGTAACTCAAAAAAATTCAGTTGCGACCAACTTGCAACTGAAAAAAATTCAGTTGCAACCCGCTTGTAATTAGAAAAATCTCGGTTACAAGTCACATGTAACTGGAAAAAGCGTAAATGAAAAAAAAAACGCACGCATCTTGGCGCATGATCGAACGGTGCTGGACGCGACTGAGAACTGGTGAGTTCTCAGGCGACTTAGAACTAGCAGAGCTTACTGATCCGGATATTGTCACACTTTTTGTGAAGCAGAAGGTTACCGATGATACAGCCCCGACAACATTCATTTGTTGAAATAGAATTTTTACCCTTCCTTTCCAAACTAATAAACATGATGGCCATATGAGCCTCTTCAGGTAGGAGGTGGGTGTCTTGGAGATGGCGAGCCAATATTGTAACAATGTTCGCTTATTGGAAAGCACCGGAGCATTTCTCATGATGTAAATCAAAGAAAGGAACAATAACAAGGAGGCTGCCACCGGCCAAATGCTCTTGGATTAATGACACTCACATTGACCATTTATTTTCCCCATTAAGTGTGGCACGGTGATCCCAAAACACTCTCCGTCTTATCTTGTCGAAGGGTTTGAGCGACCCTTTTTCAGCCTTGCTTGTTGTCAGCCGAAAGATAGGTAACGAAGTGAGAACTGATTTGACCAACTTATTGGAGCCCCCACGGACGATGCCAAGAAATGGTTTCGTCAATGAATGGTTGAGATCAACTGGTTGTAACCTTTCTAAAGAACATGATCAACACAAGTTATTTGATGGGAAGTTGAGTGATGACCAAGATTGTGCGAAGAGTTTGTGCAATCGATGGGTGCAATTGATCTCTTTATCACATTATACATATAATCTTACATGATAAAAGTTACGGTACATGTTGCTCAATTGTACATTTTCATAACTGCAATTTAAATGACAATTATGTGCACCAAAAACTTTCTAGAATCTATTGATGGTAAAAACGTACATTTTACCACCACATTGAGCAACATGTGTGTGTGTGTGTGTGCGCGCGCGTGTGGCAATACACGTCAGCATTTTATCAATGCAGGCTCCCGACATCCCGCGCTTTTTATATTTTAATAATTCTAAAAAGTATATTTACAAGTTTAAATTTTTAAAAAATGGATGTAGTTAAAGATGGATTCTCCTAGTATGTAAATTGTTAATACGAAATAATTTATATTATGAACTACACTAAAATAACAAAAAAAAGGGATTTGATAGTGTGTATTCATATACACTCATTTATCATTTTTGTGTAACTCAGTGTATAACGTACCTGAAAGTAAAAAAAAAATCTTGTTCATGAAGTACATCATTAACAATATATAGGATATTTAAAAAAACTTTAAATAAAATTTTAAAAGCTTGTGAGCACGATTTTTCTGAAAATAAAATAAAATCAAGGGAGCGCTGAAATCCGGTGCAAGAATTGTCCATTCCATGATCGAGCTCGTATCTCAGAGCGAAGGCTAAGGTCACCGTCTATTTTGTCTCGTCAAAGTGGTTGCTCCATTTTGGGGGAGCAGACATGGCTTGCTTCCCTAATTCGTTTCAAACATAAACATGCTCTACACCAAGAGCAACATACGTTCAAATCTAAATTTTGATTGACTTGATGGGGACCTCTTTTAAAAAAAGGTCACCCGATAAAAATTAGAGTATGCTGCACATGTGTGGCGCGCACACGGTATTCTTTAGTAAAAGGCGAAAGAATAGTTCGCTTTGTGCTCGCCACGCAGCTGCTTGAGTTCTCTGTGAGCAGGTACCGGCGTATATGTAGCAGAACTTGTGAGCGCAGCTCGCTCTAAGCGAGCGGTGTGGGACTAATTTTCTAACCCTAAACTTCTGCCTAAACCAGAGAGCGAGCGCTGCTCTGCAACACTCCAATAATCTCCCGCATGGGCATCCACATCGGTAAAGTTCTAAGGTTTGGCCTGGTTGTTTGGCCCTTGTAGCCCGCTCTAACATGCGAAGGAATTTTCCCAGGACAATTTGCATATAAAGTTGTATTTCATCGATAAAAAAGAACGAATCAACTCCAAATTAGAAACAAAAGAGCTACTCCCTTGAAATTCAAAAAAAAAGAGCTACTCCCTTCGATCCGATATTAGGGCCACTACGAACTTTGTCCAATACAAACTTTTTTAGAAACAGAGGTAGTAGCTCTAGCATTGCAGAACGAATTGTTCACTTCAGATGATGGATCAGGGAACGGATAGAATAAATCAGTAAAGTACACGGGAGAACAGTACATAAACTGTTCCACACAACAAAACATTCAGAAGGGAACCATGCAACCAAAACTTGCGTAACTCCTGTAATACAGGCTATACACTATTCATTTTGAGCAACATTACTACAATACACCAAAACATTCAGAAATGATCAGGTTACAAAAGTTCACAAGCGATAGAGCAGCCTATCGATCATCCCTGTGCTGCCTTTCTCTGTGCCTGCTTGCCTCACGGTGTCCACTGTCTTCTCTTCTATGCCTATCCGTATCAGGGCTCCGTGCTCTGCGCTCACGTTCGTCTCTCTTGTGACTATCGACCTTTCCACGGTCATCATCTTCCCTGTGGTGCCGCTCGCCGTCGGGCTTATCCCGGTCGTGTCGACCAGCTCCTGATCTTCGCTTGTAGTCTTGATCTTCGTCATCCCTGTTTCTGCTCCTGCTCTGGTGCTTGCTGTGGTCACGGTCGTCGTGCCTGGCAGAGCCTCGATCACCAGCTCTGTTGTAACTGGGATAGTCATCTTGCCTCCGCCCCCCTCGGCCGGCCTGGCGGCTCATATCATCTTCTTTAACTTGCCTGCTTCCTTTCTCGTTGCTCTGAGCTCTCTCCCGGCTTTTCCTATCGCGGTCGCCACGAGGTGGTAGCTCCGATCTCCGGTCATCTACTTTTTGAACACTTCTTCGGTCAGTTTTCTGATGAGCAGCATCATCGTCAAAGACCATATCATAACTGCAACATGGGAGTAAATTGTCAGAGCATGTAACAACAATATAAAAAAAACTGTGTAAGCAAGGAGATGGAGTGACCTTCGACGATTATTCACGCCTCGCTGAGTGTTCTCATCTTTCAGAACATAATTTGGGCCTTTAGTTTTCTGCTCACCATCTTGGTCACAATCTCGAGCCATGTGATTTGGAGCACCACACTTGAAACACCCATCTGCAATAAGAAATAATGGTATCATATGTTTTCCGTTTGGAAGTTTCTAGAAGATGCGTGAACAAGAAAAATGAAGATGACAGGCATATGTATCAAAAATCGGAGCCACGCTTTGGTGAGTCTAAGGAGAACTTGTAAAGTTGTAATACTTTTCAGAGTTTGAATGTTGGACCCAGTTGGCGGCGAAAGAATCTTGCCATATGCAGCTACAAACGACTTGCCTAACTTGGGGAGGGTGGGATGTGGCAAAAAATGTGTGGAAACCTGTTGTTCACATTTCCCATTGGCTGACAAAGCTCTTGCCAACCTAACAGAAACTGTTGTCATTGCTGAACATTTTCCAGGCACCTTCTCTTGACATCTTCAACATGCCCCAGAAGTTCTTTCTAACGACCTTAACAAAGTATTGATGATGTGTAATTTGGTTGCAAATGAACTGTTGCATTGCGAGTACGTTCCACTTCCACCAAAATAAACTGGAATAAAAAGATTCTAATGTGATCTTCCTTAGTAGAATTAGGCCTACAGGTAGAGTTTATATTTCACAGCACTATTAGCTAAGAACACTTTGTTCGCATTTCATAAGTTTTTTTCAAATGAATTCACATTTCTATTCGGATGTTGTAGGACACATAATATGTTCTCATCTGACGTCTACTATCCAGGGTGTAGTAACATGCCCAGCTTCTCCCTCTGCTCCTATATAACTATTAGAGCTTTGTCTTCCATAAAGAGAATTCACATTTTGCAACAGTAAAAGAATGTCATGGAAAAGAACATGCAGTCAAGACCTGTACCTTTATTTGCATTTCGTTTGCTTTGTCTAAACTGACCCCACAACTTTGAAACACTTTGACTAAAATCAACATGAATCCTCCGATCATCAATTAGACAATTGTCCATCTGCAAGCATAGCATTGAGTGAGCAATGTTATCTAGATATTGCTGAAGGAAGAAATACTGATATTCAACATTATTGCAGGTTATAAGTAAAAACACTGAAGACAACAACGAATTATCATAACCCCAAACTATATCAGGACACTTTTCAGTGAAGAGTAACTGACATAGTACAATAGCGCACAAATGATAAGTAACAAAACATGACTTGGGGAGAATGAGGAATCCAGGTAAGATGCTAACCTTGTAAAATGCACGTTCACATGCCTCCTTTACATCAAATTCTGAGAAAAGGTCATCAAGAGAATCTGTTAGAAATTTATCTTTTGACAGTAAAACTAATAACACATTCTATTACAACAGGCAGCTCTGATTATTAATAATCAAAATATGAAATGCTGTCCAAGATATATTAATACACCACAGTTATAGCCTTTCTACTATACCAAAACTGGAATCTTGAGACGACAACTGCCATCTAAAACCTTCTCTGCATCTAAGGCTCCCATTTTATTATATAAAACAGAAGCCAATACTTTGAAGGTGCGCAAATAGCTTCTATTTTTTAAGTTCATTATTTCCTATTTTTTCACCGAGCATTCAGTGGTTGGAGTGTGGTTGAGCACACTCGACATCCTGAGTTCGATCCCCGTTAGGGACGAATATCCTGGATTTTCTCACAAAGGAGACTTCCCTATAAAAATTCCCTGGGTGCTAGTGTCCATGGGTGCATTTTTTTATATACATCCTTCATATGACAGTGCACCCTAAAAGACTAGTAATCTCTGTCTGTTCACATTTTGTACATTTACCAGCCACATGAGGTGATTGTAGCTAGTAACATCTAGATCTCAAATGTGCAAATATCTCCCTCTGTTTGGACTCCCTGCAGCAGCTAGTCCACAAGACATTTTGTCCCTTTACCAGTTTGAGCAAATTACGCGATGCAAATTGTATGCGTGGTAGTAACATTTGAAACTCAAACGTGCATACACCATCAACCATATGTTCATGTCTCAGGCCCAAACGGCCAAACATATGCAAGCTGTTTGATGGCCAAACTGGAACAAAGTTCCCTACATAAATAAAACATTGCTATTTCTATTCAATTGCTTCCTCACAGCATATCTGATATCACTTTAGTACAGAAGATTTAGAGAGAATAAGCATACCAATAAAAGCATAGCATAAGCTATCTCCAGTCTTGAAGTCACGAATTATTTCAGCTCTGCAACCAAAGGGATGTGAAGTTAAAGGAGAGTATAAACAAGATGCACATGTTAACTGAAGTTAGCAAAAGCACTCACGATGTCACAGTTCCAAAACGTGAGAAGATTGTATATAAATCTTCATCCTGCAAAATGATTCAAGTAGCCAATTTACATATCAAGAAAGATTGTCATAATGATGAGGAAATTAACAATTTCATTTCAGACGTCCAAAATAATTAGCAACTTAATCGCAATGTGCGCCGAGCTGCCAGCAAAGTAGGATGACAAAAATAAAATGATGGTCTAAACGAGAAGAAAACTAGGCAAGCTATTACGAACTAATACTAACCTGTGTCACTGGGTTGAGTTTACAAACAAATAAGACATTTTCTGGTGGTTTGACCTCAGCATCTGGAATATCTCCTAGCTGAATTAACAACAGGTGTTTCATCAGCCGTGAATACCACATGAGTAACTAACAGTATTAATGAGTAAGCTGATAACTTTGTAATCGCAGCAGGACTTACGCTCTCAAGCATCACTGCATTAGTATGTGCTTCTTTAGAGCGGATCATCTCCTCAAGCTGACCAGGATCCACCGTATCAGCTAAAGGGACCCAGCTATCTTCTAGGCGTTGTTCTGCAACCTGTGTATTTGCAACAGGAAAAAAATATGACATATTCACATTGAGGGACGAGAGGGATCATATGGCATTGAGAGCATAAGCTCTTTTATAGATCTACTAGAAGACTAAAGGTTTCCATTTTTTATGAACAACAACTCAGTGTAAATGGCATGGCTCCAATTACCTCATCATGTGGCTTTCCTACTGGAGAATTCCCAGGATTAAGTTCAGCAAGCTGAGGAGGATCATCAAAAGGATCAACCAAGATATATGTGTGTTTAATCCTGTATATAATAAATTTAGCAAACAGTGAGCAGGCAGAAATAAGAAGGCAAATAAATTCTAGAAAAGAAATAGTCCTGATTGGTTTGTGGCCACAAGGAGCACATGGAAACTAAGCCAAATTTTACAGATCAAATTGGCAAGTCAGATTTCGGCCATAATTTGGCCACAAGGAGCACATGAAAATAACCTTAACAGAAATTTTGGCATCAAACCAAATGAAGACAGAAAAAAACATATAATGTTGAGACGGCTGGCAAAGTTTTCGCTCTCAAGGGCATTAAAACGAACTATCATGTTTACTAAGGTGTGAAATGATATTTTACCTTATGTCCTTAAATGGTCTTCCTTTTCCATCAACATATGCTTCATTTATCTTTGTCAGTGTGTCAAAACCTTCAGTAACTGTCCCAAAGATCTGCAATTGACAGAACAAAGAGATGAATTCATTGAAGATGAAGCAATTAATAGCCTCCCATCAATCCAGGAGATAACAGTGGAGTAAGGTACTACTTACAGTGTGCTTATCATCAAGGTAGTCGATTTCATCCCGCAAGGTGATGTAGAACTAAAACACACAAATAAATAATAAAAAGGTTTAAATCATCACCGAAGCCCTAAAAATGAATGATCAGTAGCATTGTACTTTTGTACCTGTGAGGCATTGCAATTCTCACCAGCACTTGCCATAGCCACAGTACCGGTTTTTGAATGCCTCAGTTCCGGACGGATCTCATCATTAAAAAATCGAGCTTGATCACCGTAAAGAAACCTGGAGAAACAGGTTTCAGTTGTCAGGCATACCTTTGATAGTAGTAGCCACCCTTGACTAATGTCATATTGAACTAAAATGACCAAACTCTATTGCATGGAGCTTAGAAACACAAAGAAAAACATAAGATGGGTAAATACACATAGTCAGAGTTTCAGTAAAGAATGCTCACTTGTATACAGAGTCGCCTCCGCTGCCAGTTCCCGTCGGATCCCCAGATTGCGCCAGAAAATCCTTCTCCACCTTGTGGAACAGACAGCCATTGTAATACTTCATTCTGCCAAGTCAAAACATGATGCAAAAGAATGAGAGTCCTGATGATTACTAAAAGGAACTAAGCCTAACTCAGTTGGTGCATTGTGTGGGTGTACACCACCACCACGCAAGTTCCAGCCCTCTTCAACTCAAACTTGGGTGCCTATTTCTTCTAACAAAGAAAATCTACCTAGTTCCTCCTAGGTGATCTCATTTTATACTAATAACTAGAACTCCATCCATCCATTGCTATTTTGTCGTAGGAGAAGCAGAGTCATTTACAATCACAGTCATTTGGAATACTAAAAGCTACAACAGGGTGGAAACAAGCCACCCAAAACACAGAGAGCTACTCCATCACAATAAGGCACCACTAGCAAACAAGACCTAAAGCTCAATCTCAATTCAGTTGTAATAATGACAAAGGTAATTATGAAATGACCATAGCAGCATGGGCGGAGCCTCGTTGAGGCGAAAGTGGGCTATGACCCCAACCCCCCCCCCCCCCACATTAGTCAACTTAAGAAGCACATTGGTCCTGAGACTGTACCATCCCCACATTTACCTCTAGTTGACGCTGATGGGGTAATTCGCATCGCACCTGAAGCAGTTCTGGACAGGAAGCTTATACCACGAGTGCAAGGTAACATAAGCATTCCGGTGGTGCAGTGGCTGGTGAAATGGCTTAATCAACCGATGGAAGCAGCAACCTGGGAAGATTCATCTTTTATCCAAAAGGTTTTTCCAGATTTCCAGCCTTGAGGTCAAGTCTGAACTTCACATGGGGGAATTGTCAGGATTGCAACAATCTTCAGTTATCCAAGCGTCCAGATTCATCAAGACAAAGAGAACGGCTGTGATCCTCTCTTACCGCTTCGTAGCAAGACGGACTCCCAGCCGTGCAGCAGCTGTCGCTGTCTTCTTTTTCGTTTACTGCTTTTCCCCTCTGGTTGTAAGGCAATATAAAGCAGAAAGTAGTTGAACCACGACATCTATCAATCTTGTAATTGGGTTAAACCCTAGCCGCCTCTATAGAGGTCAGGCCATATCGTATCTTGAAGTAAACCCTAGCTCGATTCAATCTGTCTTGAGTTCCTAGTTTTCCTAGCCAATTCTCTGAATTTACACTCTGAAGGTGTTCGTCAGGTTC
The DNA here is from genome assembly GCA_026929855.1 of Poa annua. Lineage (NCBI taxonomy): Eukaryota > Viridiplantae > Streptophyta > Magnoliopsida > Poales > Poaceae > Poa > Poa annua. The sequence goes on from CM049437.1 coordinate 94,635,173, forward strand.
CTGAACCTTAACAGGTCCTGTCAATGGTATCAGAGCCTACTGATCCTCGGCGGCGCGATGGATCTTGAACGTTGTGAGGTTGGGCTATCCTCTAAAATCCCTCATCTCTGTTCTTGATTCCGGCGGCGGTGTTGTGTTGTTGGTGGCGGCTTGGCGGCGGAGGCACCATTCGGTTGCAGATCACGGGAAAAGGGGCTGGTTTCTGAAGAAAATTTCTTCAGTCTAAAATCCCAAATCCCACCCAGATCCGTGCAACTCCGGGGGCGGGCGGCGCTGGCGGCGGCGTGGCGGCGGAAGAATCAGTCTCAAGTAGGTCCGGTTGCCGTGGGAACGGTGTGAAATTCCTCCCTGCTTCGACTGATTACCACCGCATCGAGTTCTTTCGGCACACCGTCGAAAAGTAAAATCCTTGCTGTGGCTCATGGAGAAACCAGCGGACTCCGGTGATACTGCTGCTTTGGAAGTACGCTCCCTCCAACTAGATGTGCAAACTCTCCACCAGCATCGTGACAGAGATCGACAAGAATTCCTCGATTTCTCGCACAAGGTACAGGAGAACTTCTCCAACATCCAAGAAATTTTTTCCAGTATTCAGTCAAACTTGGAGCGCCTTCTTGCGCTGGTTCCAGGAGATCCTCGTGAAACGGTTACACCAACCCCAGCACAGGAAGAACAGCTAGCAACAACGGCTGTCCCTCAGGTTGCTGACTCTCCTGGACAGGGCAGCGTGTACATGATCACGCCTCAAGGACCTGCCATGATGACTACTGTGCAACACAAAGAGCAACCCTCTGTCAGGCAGCCTGAGAAACAAGCAGTTGGGCCAGTTGGCTTAGGTGTTCTTCATGATGTGCAAGGTCGTGAATTAAATCTAGATGGCACAGTCAAGGTCCCATATCGCCATCCTCATTATGGTCGACAAAGAGCTCCTGGACATCAACAACAGTTCAGAATTGAGCAAGCAGCAATGATGCATCAGCAACAACAAAATGCACAGATACATGACAATGGGGATGATGAAAACTCTGATGGTGAACAGAGAAGAACACATCAGCGGCCGCGAGCTCATTTCCAGGGTGAAATCAGAAGATTACAGCCAGTGGTTAAGCCGGCTAAGATGAACATACCTGAGTTCGAGGGCATTGACGCCGACTCCTGGATCCAAACGATCGAACAATATTTTGATTCGGCGAGAACAGCTCTGGAACAGCGCACAGAGATTGCTGTAACATATATGAAGGGTCCAGCTGTTCAATGGTGGCGTGGCACTGGTTTCACTGCGTCAACATTACCATGGCACCGGTTTTGCAGATATTTGACGGACAGATTTGCTGAGTCGTCCATTTGTGATAATGTCAAAAACTTTCACTCACTGACACAAACATCAACAGTAGCAAATTATATTGAGCTGTTTGAAAAGGCCATGAATTTGATGCGCCGCGACAATCCAACACTACCAAATGACTATTATGTCTAACAGCTTCATCTCAGGGTTGACACCTTATATTCAGTCTCATTTGCAATGTCTCAAGCCACCTGATATGCAGCAGGCAATGTGGTATGCTAGACGTATCGAGAGCGCTCAGCCACCACCTGCTAAACCAGTACCTTTTCAAGGCCGCAGGCAATTCAATGCTGAATATCAGAAACCCCAGTTTGCAGCACCAACAACTCCCACTAATGTTATTCAAGATGCAAAGATCAAAAACTTGTGTTTCAAATGCAAAGAAAACTGGTTCCCTGGCCACAAGAAAGTGTGTAAAATGGGACAAAAAGCCCAAATTCAAGCCTTGCAAGCTCAAAGCAATGAAGAAGTGGAAATTATTTATATACATGAGTATGATGATGAAACTGAACCAGTACAGCCTGAAAAAGATGATACACCATTGCAGATTTCCATGCATGCCCTCATGGGAATAGGAGCGGCTCCAAATACATTCTCTGTATTAGTGAAAATTGGAACCACAACAGCTACTGCCCTCATTGATAGTGGAAGTTCACTCACTTTTATGTCACCTGCTTTGGCAAACAACATTTCTTGTCAGCCAGTGCCCAGTCCTAAGCTGAAGGTGAAAATAGCTAGTGGTGGGATATTATTCAGTGAATTTACTTGTTTTGCTTGTCCTTACACAATACAAGGAGAGGAATTTGTTTCAGATTTCAAGGTGATTGACTTAAAGGGTTATGACATCATACTGGGAGTTGATTGGTTGAAAACATACAGTCCTGTGGTATTGGATTACAACTTCATGACATTGCAGTTGAAGCAATTATCTGGAAAAATGGTAACTTTCCAAGATGAGTCTCTTCCAAACAATATACCACTGAAGGTCACACACAAGGCACACAAATTAATGGACAATTCCATTTGTGGGGCACTAATCTTTGTTGCTCAAGCTGAAAGAAACACCTCCTGTACCAGTCCAGTTACAGGATGTGCTAAAAGAATTCACAGAAATTTTTCAACAACCAACTGAATTACCTCCTACCAGGTTCTGTGATCATGCGATTCCACTCACACCAGATGCAAAGGTAATTAACCAGAGATCTTACAGGCTACCACATCATCAGAAGGATGCACTAGAAGCCCTGATTAAGAAGTTGCTTGAGGAAGGCATCATACAACTTAGTTCCAGTCCCTACTCCTCTCCTGCTATCTTAGTGAAGAAAAAGGATGGTAGCTGGCGACTTTGCATTGATTACAGGAAACTGAACTCCATGACAGTGAAAAATAAACACCCTATACCTGTCAAAGAAGACCTTCTAGATGAATTATTTGGTGCTAAAATTTTCTGCAAGATCGACCTCCGAAGTGGATACCATCAAATACGAATGAACAAGGAAGACATTGCCAAAACTGCATTCTCCACGCACTTGGGACACTATGAGTACATTGTCATGCCCTTTGGCCTCACCAATGCCCCGACAACATTTCAAAGCCTAATGAACTCTGTCCTGGCTCCTTGCCTCCGAAAATTTGCCGTGGTTTTCTTTGATGACATCTTGATTTATAGTCCGGATATATCCACTCACTGCAAGCATCTAGCTACTGTTTTCCAATTGCTGCAGCAAAATAAACTATATGCTAGACTATCAAAGTGCAGTTTTGGGCAAACACAAATTGAATATTTGGGACACATCATAACTGGTGAGGGCGTTGCCACAGATCCTGTGAAAATTCAGGCCATAAGCAAATGGCCAATGCCTACAAATCTGACAGAGCTCAGAAGCTTTCTAGGGATGACAGGCTACTATAGGCGTTTTATTGAGAAGTATGGAATTATTTGTCGGCCACTATTTGACTCCCTGAAGAAGGATGCTTTTCAGTGGGGAGAAAGTCAGCAGCAAGCTTTCCTTACACTCAAAGAGAAACTCACTCAAGCTCCGGTTCTGGCCATGCCGAACTTCCAAAAGCCATTCATTCTAGAGGCAGATGCTAGTGGATATGGGCTTGGAGCTGTCCTAATGCAAGAGGGTCGACCAATCTCTTTCATGAGCACTACAATTGGGCCAAAGGGAGCTGCTCTTTCTACTTATGACAAAGAGGCCCTAGCCATCCTGGAGGCTCTCAAAAAGTGGAAACACTATTTCAGTGCTTCGTCACTAATCATAAGAACTGACCAAGAAAGTCTTAAATACATTCAAGAACAGAAAATTACCGAAGGCATTCAACACAAACTATTGGTGAAACTGTTGGGTTACAATTTTACTGTGGAGTACAAAAGGGGGAAAGAGAATAAAGTGGCTGACGCATTGTCTAGAGTAAAATATTACATGCATTCTCTCATCTCCAGCTCGGCAGTTCCCACTTGGATTTCTGAAGTGGCAGCAAGTTATCTCAGTGATGACAAATGCAAAGCTCTACTCTCTGAATTGGCAATTAGAGCAGACTCTCACCCAAATTTCACATTGAAAAATGGGATAATTCGTTACAAAACAAAAATACTGGTGGGATCCTCAACAGAATTGAGAAAAGATTTGCTAACTTCATTCCACAAATCTGAATTGGGTGGCCATTCTGGAACCAGAGCCACATACAAACGGCTGAAGCTACTGTTCCATTGGCATGGACTGAAACAGGATGTCATTGCCTTTGTTAAAGCTTGACCTGTCTGTCAACTCAATAAGGTGGAGCACACACCTTATCCAGGCCTCCTCCAACCTCTCCCAGTACCTGACTTTGCATTCACACACATTAGCATGGATTTCGTGGAGGGACTTCCAACTTCTGAACATAAGGACATGATTTTGGTTGTGGTTGACAGATTTACAAAGTACTCACATTTTATCTCAATGAAGCATCCGATTACAGTCAAGACGGTTGCTAGGGCTTTCTCTGATAATGTTTTCAAACTGCATGGGCTTCCTACAGTGATTGTCACCGACAGGGACAGGATCTTTACATCCAACTTGTGGCAGCAACTGTTCAAAACACTAGGAGTCAAGTTGCATTTCAGTACTTCGTACCATCCACAAACTGATGGGCAGACCGAGAGAGTCAATCAATGTCTCGAAACTTATTTGCGATGCATGTCATTTGATCAACCAAAGAAATGGCACAGCTGGCTTTCAGTGGCAGAATGGTGGTATAACACCACTTTTCACACATCTCTGCAAATGACTCCATTCCAGGCCCTGTATGGTTTCAAGCCACCTCTGATAGCTGAATCTGCATTACCAGATACAATCACTGATGACACTGACGATTTACTCCGAGACAGGCAACTTGCCACAACTGTCATCAAGGATAATCTTCTCAAGGCCCAAGAAAGAATGAAGCACTTTGCCGACAAGCACAGGATGGACAGAGAGTTGGAAATTGGGGATATGGTTTATCTGAAAATCCAGCCTTATCGCCACACTTCACTGAGTCTACATCACCACCTGAAATTGCACTCCAAGTACTACGGACCGTACCGAGTCCTGGAGAGAGTTGGGGGCACTTCTTACAAGATCTTATTGCCGGATGGCTGCCAGCTGCATCCTATCTTTCATGTTAGTCAACTTAAGAAGCACATTGGTCCTGAGACTGTACCATCCCCACATTTACCTCTAGTTGACGCTGATGGGGTAATTCGCATCGCACCTGAAGCAGTTCTGGACAGGAAGCTTATACCACGAGTGCAAGGTAACATAAGCATTCCGGTGGTGCAGTGGCTGGTGAAATGGCTTAATCAACCGATGGAAGCAGCAACCTGGGAAGATTCATCTTTTATCCAAAAGGTTTTTCCAGATTTCCAGCCTTGAGGTCAAGTCTGAACTTCACATGGGGGAATTGTCAGGATTGCAACAATCTTCAGTTATCCAAGCGTCCAGATTCATCAAGACAAAGAGAACGGCTGTGATCCTCTCTTACCGCTTCGTAGCAAGACGGACTCCCAGCCGTGCAGCAGCTGTCGCTGTCTTCTTTTTCGTTTACTGCTTTTCCCCTCTGGTTGTAAGGCAATATAAAGCAGAGAGTAGTTGAACCACGACATCTATCAATCTTGTAATTGGGTTAAACCCTAGCCGCCTCTATAGAGGTCAGGCCATATCGTATCTTGAAGTAAACCCTAGCTCGATTCGATCTGTCTTGAGTTCCTAGTTTTCCTAGCCAATTCTCTGAATTTACACTCTGAAGGTGTTCGTCAGGTTCCTGAACCTTAACAGGTCCTGTCACCCCCCTCGTTAGACCCCCCCCCCCCCCCTCTTCGTAAAGTGCAAAAATATTTTACTACGTATACTTTCCACTCTTCACCATCCATTAGCAGAAACCAGCCCATTTACTCTTCCCGTTTCCCTATTTTGACAACAGAGAAGCAAACGAGGGAAGCAGATGTGAGACAAAATTATCCATGGCGACCTGATTGCAGCCCGCTAGGTATTCGTCCTTCTCCACTGTCCGCCAACCTCCATCCTCGCTCGCCTCCAGCCTCTCATCCCTCTCTTCAATCCCTGATCCCACGCCATGATGTTGTTGTTGCTCTGCCCCGGTGCCCCCAGTCCTACCCTGCACCGTTGCATGCCACTGAACAGTGCCTCAGTCCTACCGGCTGCAGGCAGCCAGGTTATGTCCGTTTTCTGATTATTATTTTTTCACTAAGAGTTGGGGTGCACTGGTATCCGTTACTCCACTATATTGATTAATTGATGCAAAATTTGATTTATGATGTAGGTACCAATGGGGAATCAGAAAAATATGCTCATATTTTTATAAGAAACGCGAAAAAATCGCTTGTCCCCAATACCTATGTATTTGTATTTGCGTGAAGAAGATATATATCATCACGAACACTGCCATCTAATTATGGCTTATATCTGTTCTATGGCTTGGCCGCTTTTTTCATTCATATTTTGTATTTTAGATGGAATTGGCCCCTGCTTATATTTTGTTCACGCTCCGCCGCAGCATAGCAGCTCCTAAGATGGCGACTAGAGTTCCTATCCCCAATCCAGTTGGCCTTATGGGGTGTTCACAGTATCACTAAGCATGTTAAAACGTTTACAGCCAGAAACAGCACGAGCACTAGAGGAGCATTCTCAGAGCTAGGGGAACACACAGGTCGCAGCTCCAATTACAAGCGATCTCGAACTGGCCTGGCCCACACCAACTCTAGAATACAGCGAAGCTAAGATTCGTAAAGGCGAAAATCAAGCAATTGGACGGGCCTAGGTGCTTACTTGCAGAGCTTGAGGAAGTTCTTGGTGGTGAGGGGGCACTTGCCGGTCTCGAGATCCAGGATGATGTCGCCCACGCTCGTGACGATCAGAACCGACATCGTCGCCCCTCGCCGGCGGCAGACGAACCACGGAGGCGGAGGAGGCGGAAGGTGGGTGGAGCAGGGTCTTTGAGGGGATTTGTGCGCCGCCGATGAGCCACGCCGCGACGATCTTCCCAACCCTAACTTTTTCGGAAGGGAAACAATCCACGCCGCGACGGAGCGGCCGGAAGCGATGGAGGCGAGTCTCGCGGCCCCGGGGCCAGAGCGGCCAGGGCGACGGAGGCAAGGCACACGGCTAGGGAGATGGGGACAGCCCCTCTGCTCCGGCCGCGAGCCCCTCTGTTCCGGCGGCTGAGCGGCTAGGGGCGACGGCGGCGAGGCCCGTTGCTCCGACGGCTAGGTCAGGGCGAGCAAAAGAGCACGAGCAGCTTCTCTCCCCCCTGCTCGTACGTATAGCTGGCCAAACGGGCCGTGCCAATCGGGCCGGCCCGAAGCACGCATTTTGTGGGCACGGCCCAAGCACGGCCGGCCCGCCACGAAACGTGCCGTGCCGGCACGAGGCCCACCCGTGCTCGTGCCCAGCCTCGGTTCGAGGCCCGCGTGCCGGCACGGCACGGCACGATTAGCGCGTGTAGGTCTTTTCCTTCTCCAGTTCTCCCCGTCCCCGTCGCCCTCCTCCAGACCTCCTGCGCCGCGCTGCCCTCCTCCTCCTGCGCCGCCCTTCTCCTCCTCTCCTCCCCTCCCCCGCCCTCCTCCACCTGCGCCCCGCCGCCCTCCTCCTCTTGCGCGGCTGCGCCGCCCGTCTCCGTCTCCGTCGCCATCGCATGAGCCGCGCCGCGCCGCATCTCGCCGGAGGTTGAGGCCGTGGAGGAGACGCCGGAGGTGGAGAAGAAAGCGGGCCGGCCGTGCCGTGCCGTGCCGTGCCGTGCCGTCGTGCCGCCGCCGTGCTGGCCGTGCCGTGCCCCGGCCGGAGTTGAAGCCCGCGTGCCGGCATGGCACGGCACGATTGGAGCCGTGCCGCATCCGTGCCGTGCCGCATCCGTGCCGTGCCGGCCCGATGGCCAGCTATACTCGTACGACCTGAAGAAACAGCCAAGGGTAGGTTTGTCATTCTATATAATATAATTAGCCTAATCTTCTACTCCCTCCGATTCCATATTAGATGACTTTCTTTTGTCAAAAAGTGGATGTATCTAGACTTATAGCATATCTAGATGCATCCACTTTTGTCCAAATAGAAGTCATCTAATTTGGAACGGAGGGAGTACATTATTGCCTTAATTAGGAGATACTAAATGCTGAAAAGGGGGCCATCAGGAATAATTAGACTAAATTGGAGGGCCTGAAAGGAAGGGAAACGAAGAAGGGGGTTTATGTTGCCAAGACGCACCAACAAGGGGTTAAAAGAAGAGCTAAATACACTAACAGTCCTACAACTTGTCTAGCATGTGCAAACTAGTCCTACAAGTTGTAAAGTGTGAATCAGTGGTACAACAACTTGTGTTGAGAGAGCAAATAGGTCCACAGCGAATCAGAAGATGACATGTGGCATCGTACATTTTGCAAATAGGCACCTGTATATTTTTCTTTGACGCAAGTGTCCTTTGTGCTAAGTTATAACGGGTCCCACGCTGTTGCGACCCCGTACACCACTGCATGTTGTAGTGTACAAGTCTGATATAACACTTACGGAAGGACTTATCCGCAAATGTTACACCCCACAGAGTAGTACAACGGAAACATAGGCGGTCCATTAACAGTGTAGAATTACATCACTACCATACCAAATCTTGAGAACCTTCTTTATAAAAGAGAAAATCTCATGCAAATAAAATACAAGAAGATCCAAATCGTAGCACTAAGCTGAATATCAGCTCTAACTCTAATCCTAATCCTCTACTGCTGTTGTCACAGCCTACACTATTCCACCTGGAATATCTTTATCCAGCGGTGTCCTCCACCTTCCAATAGGTATTGTCTCCTCCTTCGGCAATAGGTCGTTGAGACACTATTGCATTAATGCTGTTGTGGCTCCATTGGCATGGTTGTCGTCACTCCTCTGTTGGTGAAGTAGCAGTTGACTCCTTGTTGAAGACCTCCTCGACGTCATGCTGGCTACTGGCGACTCCCTTATTGGCTCCAAATATCTAAGCAGGGGGTCAACGAGTAAAGGGTGAGCAACACTAGCGTTACTCAGCAAGTTCAGATATTATAGGAAAGAGTTTTTGATTTTCATGCACTAACTACTGCCATGACCAACGGTCGTGGGCATAATGCAAGTTTTGGAAAACCTTTCTTCAAATGTCCAATTTTAATTCAGAAAACTAAGCTCCCAGTCTCCACGGGTTCATAGCCATCACTTGGGATGCCTTTCCCGCTGCGTTCTGTAGTTCCTTCCGGGAACACGGATGTGACAGTCACAGTTTCTTTTTGGTTTACTCTGCAGAGCTGCATAACTTTACCCATGAGAGTTCCCCAGCCTTTATGCCTTTCCGGGTGTACTTCCCGTCCATACTTCGATGGTATGGGGCCAGGCCAAAGTTCAAAGCCAATCACTGCCCCTCTCCGCACAACACATATCCGCCCATTTATGATCGAGCCGGTACATAACACAGCCGCTCATCACCCCTCCCGAGCTATACTCCAGACACCCCGTCGGGTGGGAAGTTTACCCGCTTCCACGTAGCTGGCCGCCGCAACGGACACAGCCCAGGTAGTATTCTGCCGAGGATATATGTCCGAGAGAAGATAGCAGCTGACTTTACCGTCCCATTCCAGATCTCATGGTAAACGCTTCAATACGGCGCTAGGATCACTGGAACTTTTGTAATTAATCCTAGGTATATACTTTCCGTACGATGGAACCTCCACCATGATATCCGTACCATTCCATGGTTCCATCGCCCGCCAAACAATATATATAGCAATTCACATCATTCGAAAATAGTTTTTCTTTTTCAAATGCAATGATAATAGTTTTTGAAAATAGTTTTTTTATAAAATATTTCAATGAGGATATGCAAGAATGAACTTGCCTGTGATAGAAGTGGCAATTCAATAATTCGGGATTCTAGTGTCTGCAGTAAAACCCCGAGATCTGAAAATAGCAAAGTAATCCCAATAAGGATTACAGAAAACTCTGGCAAGATGCTATTATGCATATATATGAGATGCATCGTAATTACCTCGAAAATACCCCATGCTCACAGGTGTAAGCTTCGTCTTACGCGATACTTCCATAACTTATTTGACTTAGAGTCTAAAGATTATTTAGGATTTATAATTTTTATTTGTTACATTATTTTGATGTGTTATAATTTCCAACTCAAGTGTTGTTCACTTTTATTAAGTTTGTAAAATATCATTTTTAGAAATGATACTTAAGTAAAATTGATTAATCTAAGTATTTAACTTGTTCAAATAATAATAGTTAAGAATATTAAAATGAGTGAGCAATTTATTATCTAAGGAATTTTATTTTACCACTTAGAATAATTTGGAATTTTCCTTAAAGAAAATTCTTATAAAAATATCTTTTCTCTTAGGAAAATATTTTGGATAATTGTTTTAACTCCAAATTTATCATGTTATTATCATTTTAATAATAATGAGTATTATTTTACAACTTGATAGCTTTAAAAATCAAATCCTTATTTTTAAGGAGTTGTTTGATTGAAATATCATTTTAACTTAATTCATTCATTTTGAAATACCAATTACTCATATTTTTACCATGAGGTAAAATCATCAAAAATTCTATAAAAAAATACTTTTAAATACTAGATAAAATATAGATACGTATTCCTATTTTTATTTGATTTTTAGGGCTCTTATACTTGTGTGAAAATTCATTTGAGTTGGAATAATTTTAATTTGTTAATTTACTAAAATAGCCCCTGGGTCAATGGGTTGAACCCAACCCGATAGCCTTGGGTCCAAGCCCTGGCTCGGTCGGTCAAACTGGACCGGCCCGCACTCATCCGTTCGATCTCTCTCTCTCTCTCTCCCTGGCCGGCCATCTCCGGCGCCCCCGCTTCGCCAGAACTTATCCGCCACATCTCCTCTTCCGATTTTCCAACACTACGGTGCCCAACTGCGCCCGTACCTGTTCCCCCGCAACCCTAACCCTAGCCGCCATGGCTCGGGTCGCCGGCGCTGTCTCCCGGGCTCCCGCGCCTCCACGGCTCCTGTTGGGCTGTCTCCTAGGACCCCGGTCGCCTCCTCGAGCTCCTGCGCAAGCAGGCCGCTCCGGCCTCCATTTGGACCCCAGCGCTGCTCGATTCGGTGTCGCCTACATCAACCTCGACGCCGGCGGGATGGTGTTCTAGCGCAACCCCGGCGTCCCTCTGTTGCTCGAGATCTTCCTCGACATGCTGCTACCGCTGGTGTGGTTCGGCGCAGGTCAATGCGCCGCTGCTGCTGGTCTGTTTCTTGTGCCGCCGTCGCCGCGGTGCTGTGTGTGTACCTCTACTGCCAACTGCCCCCTCCCGAGGTTGCACGAGCACTGCCTCGTCGCCTCGGAGCTACGGCAATGGCCGCGAGTAAGTGTTCGCCTCCTGCTGCTTGTTCTAGACGCTAAGGTGCTCCTCCTAGCGGCATCTCTTCTCCTGTGCCACTACTCGAGCCTCTGTTGCTCACGACAATGTGTAATTAGGGTTTCCCCTCTGTGATAGGATTTCTATATGCGGTTGTTACGATTACTGGTTCGTCAGTGATGTCACTGGCAACCAGACGCATAATACGAGTGCTTAATGCACTCATACGTGCCCTGATGCTATGCTAATTGCTTAAACTGCCTCATGTGATGCTAATTTGTGCACTGTGTAAATATGTATATGCTTAACACCGTTCCTGAAGCTCGTGGCTTCCTAATAACAGTGTATGCACTGATTAATACTTCTACAGGACATGCCAGTGTGGCATTTATCCATATAAGTGTATCTCCTCCTCTGATATAGTCCAGGATTTGCATTAGCATCCATTTGAGATGCTCTGGTGTGTCTAACACACCGCTGATGCATTTCTAGGCCTCCAATATGCTAGATATTCCTCTCCTCTTGCTCCTGCTACTATGTTAGCAGTTGAGCAATTGTTGCTTAGCAACAACTTCTCCCTTTTCTTCTCTTCTGTCAAGCCAATCCTTTAGCATGGAATCAATCCAGCTAGGATTTATGCATAACCTACTGAGCTATACTCTCTAGAGTTCAAGCAATGATGTGCAATCAATAAAACACAATTTTACCCCATGATTTCATTGTGATGTCTCCATATTGGAGTTACACAATACTTTGTGTGTGTAAATTTTATGTGTGTTATTTTAATGCTTTCCTGTGCTTCTTCTAATGTATAGATGTGTTGGGATCCAATGAATCCAGTGAAACTGGTTCACTTGTCTGTGTGTGATTTATTAAGAACAGATACACTAAGTAATTGTGCTTGCTTTTCTTAGGTGTCTTTAATTCCTGACTGCATCTAGAGAGCAACAGATCATGTGCATACATGATCCTGTCATGTGGTGTGTCTTAGCATTAATCTCTTTTATTACTTGCTTTTTTTTAATGCTAGAGAGGCTTTTCTTGCTTAATCTCAGGCTGTGAGTACTTGAATGTATTGTGCTTACAATCTTTGGAAGATTTATTGGTCTCTGGACAGATCCAAGTTTCTGTCCAGCTGCCAATGATGTGCCCTGTAATCTTATTGGATGCTTTTAATTTCCTGAGTGCATTTTAGGGTAACTAGGGTATACAAATACATGTGAAGCCTCCTAGGAGTGTACACATGTACTGTAATATCCTTTTTATGCTTTCATGTGCTGGAAAGATTTAAGAGGTGTATTATTGGATATATTTATTAAAGTGACAAGAATGGATGTGTTGCCAGGCTCTCCTCTCTTTCCTCTCATCTAAAGATAAGAGCAGATTATGTACTTCATCTCTTAGCCTTGCCAATGATGCAAAGGCTGAGGCACTTAATTAGATAAGAACAGATACTATTAATCACTTCCAATCTCTGTGATGAGCTATGTATAGCACTTCTATACATAACTGAGAGATCTATTTCCCTCTCTCCCTCTCTCAAGCATATTAATGCTTAGCTGGGTTCTGTATGAACAGAACCAGCTCTCTCACTCTCTTAACCTCTCATCTCTCTGAGCACACAACTGAGGCTGCAAAGCAATTCACTGCAATTTGCAGTGATGCTTGCACACACCAATAGATCAACCTACTCTATGTGAGTAGCTTGCTCTGTTGGATTCGGTTGGTACTTGCTCCATGGGTATGCGTGCACCTCCTCGCTGCTTCAATGTTCCTAGGGTGTATTTAGCTAGCTGAAATGGCTTATGGTGGTGTGCTTGGGCTGCTGTGAGCATAATAGGATGCACCTAAGGCTGGAAACGAATTTGTGAATGAATGAAGGCTATGGTGGGGTTTATATAATCCCCATAGGACGGTTTGAGTTGTTGTGTTCAAATTCTCATGTGTAGACATTTCTTGGGGTTCAAGTTAAGTGAGATATTTACTTGTGGATAAGATGAGTAGTCATTGGTCTTATCCTCTTGTGAGATGTTCTTGAGGTACAAGTTATGTGAGATATTTTGCTTGTGGATAAGAATGCATGGTCATTGTTCTTATCTCCTTGTAGTATTTATTTTTGATCAAGCCAAGTGGCATTTGTCACTAGATGGGCTTGTGTGGCTTCTCTCATGTGTGGGCTTGGCCATTTATGGGTGGTGATCATGTGTCTTGATAATTTCAGATTTAGCATTTGTCTATTTTCCTCCTTGGTAAATAATACCATTGGAGAAATAATCCATCTCTTCATGTGGGCTTTCTTATTTAGGAACTTGACTAGATTAGAGGGATTAATAAGTTGCCTAAGATAATTAAATATGGATCAAATGAATATGCCTCATTTAATCAGTGTTGCCTTTGTCCCTTCTCTCAATTGGATCAATATTGCCTCTTGTCCCTTGTTGCCTAGTTGCTTCAGGATGATCCAAAATATGATCCCTTGTTGCCTTTGATTTAATATTGATCCCTCTAGTCGAAATTTGGATACTAGGACAAGTTCCTATTATCCTTTAGTTAAGTTCCAAAATTAAATTGCCTCACCCTTGTGGTGAAGGCAAACATTTTAATTATCAACCCCCTCTCTTTTGTCTTTGTTTATCTTGCAGGAAATGATTTGAAGATGAAGATAAGAAGATCAGGATTTAGCTTAGGCTTTTCTTTCTATCTTTTGTAATTTTTCTTTTTATTTGGATGAGATATGTACATATTCAGTTAAAGATGTACTATTGATTAATTTATGTTTATCTTGTAAGGATTTGTATACTTCCATTTGTTGTAACTTAAATAGACCTTGGACATTTGAATTTCCATGTGTATTTGGGATGTGTAAAATGAGATGAATTAATGTGTGTGAGATAAGATGATGATTTGAGATGCGTTGATATTTGGGTGAATGTTGTAATCAGATGATCCTAGATATGAATTGGAATGAGATTGATTAGTTGTATCTACTCTCTCTTGGATTTATATATTGTCATATTTGATATTGTTTTCAGGGAGTGTCGAGAATTAAAAAAGGTCATGTCCAAATTTTAATTGCCTCGACTAAAGATTATGGTGGATAAATGCTAGTCGTAAAGATCATGTCAAAGTTTATAGCACTCAACAGATGATCTAACCCCTAATTCATCGTGTCGAGAGAAACATTGATCACTTTGCATCGTTTAATTTAACGCGCCAAAATTTCCGGTGTTTCCCGTGTTTTCATATGCATGCCATGCAAATGCACATATTCTATTTCTACCATTCCGACACTCACAACACTAGGGGAAACAACCCACTGCTCGTGCGCTAGCCACTAGGCCACACCGACGTTGCTGTTTGGAATCAGTGTTTTCTTCTTTTATATGCGCATAATAACTGGAAAAATAATAAAAGCAAGAGAGTAGTACGGGGATTCGAATTCACGACTTGAAAAGTGCCCTACAGCTGCACACGTTAGCGGCAGACGAACTTTGTTGCTTGACATGAGCATGTCCCGTCTTTAGATACCACGTATTATCGAGTACGACACTCCCACGCATGCCAGTACGACCAACCGTTGTTAGATGTTAGAGATAAAATCAAGGATGGGTGATGCTCCGCTTGCTGGATTTGGGTACAAATAGGTGGCATGCCACAGCCATGGTGGCCATGGTGTTTGCTTCGTGCGCAGACGCGTATGTCGAGCCTACGGTACACACGTCGCCCTCAAACTCATCTAATTTCAATATGTAACCATACGGTATGTTGGCTTGTGCATCTAATTAAAGTCTGGCTAGTACAAATCATAGCATGTACGTATGTGTAAAAGTCTGTGAAGAGTGTCAAAATAATACGTGTACTCCTAGTATATAAATGGAAGTGAAAGATACAAACTACAAAGTACACACATTGACTAAAAATTAGAATGTATGTGTGCATGGACGGCTTATGTTTTTTAATAGCTAAAACAAGGACATACTTGTTTCAAACAGCAACGTCGGTATGCCCTAGTGGCTATCGCATGGGCAGTAGGTTGTTTCCCCTAGTGTTGTGTTGTGAGTTCGAATGCACCCTTTTTTTGATTATTTCTCTGGCGAATGACAACGTGGGACCCGTCTGTATGTTAGCACAAAGGACACTTGCGTCAAAGAAAAATATACAGGTGTCTATTTGCAAAATGTACGATGTCACATGTCATTTTCAGATTCGCTGTGGACCTATTTGCCCTCTCAACACAAGTTGTTGTACCACTGATTCACGCTTTACAACTTGTAGGACTAGTTTACACATGCTATACAAGTTGTAGGACCGCTAGTGTATTTAACCCTTAAAAGAAAGAAAGAACAAATCGCTCGCGCCGGAAGCCTCAAATTTGCCACCTGATGGCATAGAGACTACTACTACGACCACTTATGCCAGCCTGGATGCATGAATTTCTTTTTCTGTCACTCTGTACTGTAGTCGTTTCGCTGGTTTAATTATTGGATTTTTTCGCAGGGAGTCCGCTCGATCGATGCAACAAGAAATCCGTTCGTCAAGAGCGACCCGTCGTTGGCCAGCAGCGGCGGGAGGGATTCAAGGCTCGTCGACGCGTCTCGATCGGAATTTAACTCGCGCTACTTGTGATTAATAATGGGCCGCGCTACTCTGCATGAACGGATTAATATCGGCATCAACCTTCCTGTATTTCTTGCAAATGTAATGCATAGAGTCAAACCACAGATATCAAACTAACCAGCCAACTACAAGCATGTACAGTACCTAATAACCTTATTACAATCGACCAAACTAATAAAAAAAAACATATCACAAGACATCAAACAGTCCATCTTTACGTACTGTATTATTACTCAGAAAACAATTATTAGCAGCAGCAGAAATCTCCAACATCAGAATATCCATCTTCAGCCGGCCCCATCCTCCTTGTGCGCGACGCGAAAAAGGCCTTGCCATCCACAACCGGCGCCATTTTGGAGCACCCCCCTCGCCCACCCAGCAGCTTAGGCGAGGGACACACTAATTCCTGTGCAGGGAGAAAAACAGCAGCTTTACTATCTCTCACACTTCCCTTCAAGCAGATGATGCAAAAATCAACATCGGGATAATAATAAACGAAACAAATAACCCCTTTTAGCCAAGCAAATATCGACAGCGATTTCAATTCAAGAAACTAATGACAGGGCAAACAAAATAGTCCCACTTATATAATAATTAACAGCACAATGATAACCAAGTTTAAACATATACAATATGATTTAGATGGATGTACAAGTTTCAACAACCGACAAGATTTTTACTGAGCATCACCAAAGGAATTAATGCCCGGCAAGTGACGACAATCATGCGGTGGCAAAAGAAAAACCCTACTGTTTTGATGCATCGTTAGTTCGTTACTACTCAACGTAGTACACAACAGCCACTGATCAGTACAATGGAGGCCTAGCTGATCCAACATCCAGAATTCAGCTTGTTTGGACACATGAAAAGCTGAACATTCTGTAGATATCGGTGACATAGCACAACAATGAAATACTTGATATTTTGGTCTTGGAAACTAGACAATCGTGTACTTAGGTAATCACAAGTTTCGTAAAATGGGTGGGAAAACCCAAAATCTATGTGTGGTGAAAATGGGTGGGAAGATTATCAAACCAAAATAGGTTGGAAAATAGTCAAGTATTTTATGTTAAAGGACTCGATACATCATGTGTACCATTAGATCATGTCACCTTACATAATAACTAGAAGTAAAATTTGAGCCGGAACCCCCATAAACTGTTTGTCTAGGAAACGGTGGAAAAACACAAAACTAGCAAAACAAAAAAAAAACAAGCGGGAGAAATGCCAGAACGAAAACAATGTGCTATATCTCCCGCAAAGGAGAGGTTTACGAAAACAAAAGGAAGGCGGGAAAACTGCTAGAATGTGCTATATAGCTTCCAGAAAATTGGACAGAAAATGCCATAATGATGTCTTGGTAGCCCTGTTCCTATCATGTAATGTCCGGAAAACCCAAAAATAAATGTGTTATTATATAGCCCCCAAGTACGGTCGTGAGAAACAACCTGTTTTAAAGATATATTATGTGAGGCGTCTCATGTGCAATAGTTGCGTTGCTGCATAAAATAACAAACACTACAAAAATGACATGTTCGTTGACAAATAAAATCATAAGAAATAGGTGTATGGTAGCATCAATAGGCTGTGTATGCAATGATAGGTAATGGCTATCTCCAGGCATAAAAGAGAGGTCTCGATAAAGCGTGGCGAGGAGGAGGCACACAAAATGATGGGTCCTGTCATTTCATTCCATGCATTTAGATTGGAGTAAAATGTACTACCACAAATGTTAAAACTTTTCGAGGGGCAAATTAGCCAGTACTGGTTTTATGAGAATGAACATAAAAAAATCTTAAAAGTTTGTTTAATGTATCACCCGAGCTTCTACCCATGCCACATATATATGTATTTTGATGGGTAACTCGCTATATATATAGGGACCAATGACTCGTCGTTTGTTTCTTTTCTTCATTTTCTTTTTGACGTGCATGCATGATACTCCCTCCGATCGGTAATGGCGGTGATGTACAAATTATGTCACGCGCGCGCACACAGGATGGATTTGTTGTGGTCCATTAATTATTAGGTTTTCTTTGAAGCCTAGCACATGGGGAAATTAAGTGACAGAAGGAGCTACGCTAGGTGAGGGGAATTAAGTGACAGCAAGGAGGGAAGGGAACACTAGTGGAAAACGAACCTTTGGTTCACCCCTTTAGCCCGGATTTAAAACCGAACCGAGACTAAAGGGGTGATAGGCACGGCGCCGGATTTGCGAGGGACCTTTAGTCCCGATTCGTGTTACGAACCGGGACTAAACGTCCACCACATGCGGCAGCAGAAGCGGGGCCCAGCGCCAGAGACCTTTAGTCCCGGTTCCTAACACGAACCGGGACTAAAGGTCCACCTATATCAGCTTCTTCCACCCCCGGCCGACTCCATTTCTCTCAGCCGAGCTCGAGCTCACAAAATTTTTCTCTCCATTTCTTCTCCATTTTCTCTCCCCAAGCCTAGATAATACACAATATTTTACACCATTTGGAGAGATTGAAGACACCCCACGGTTAGCAGCTGCATCCTCTTTCCGGCATTGGTTCTTTAGCTCATTTTGCTCATTTCAAATTTTTTGTGCAAGCAAGGTGTTCGATGGAATGCCTAAGTTACGATCTCATTTGTTTATATGTGCAATTTGTGCTCAAACTAATTTATGATTTATGTGTTTTAGCGTCGTCCCCGTCCTTACCGCCGTCGATCGCCCGCGCCGTCCCGTCACCGGCACCATCTCGGTGAGCCTCGTGTTTTTATTTGATTTTTAAAAACATAGCTTTATTGTTTTAGATGCATAGTTATTACTTCTATAATTTTCTA
This sequence comes from Poa annua, assembly GCA_026929855.1. NCBI lineage: Eukaryota > Viridiplantae > Streptophyta > Magnoliopsida > Poales > Poaceae > Poa > Poa annua. The sequence continues at coordinate 94,653,834 of CM049437.1, forward strand.
ACTTGTATTATATGTATAGAGTCATGGTTCTGATATCCGTCCCCGTCGGTCCTCGTCCGGTCTATGATTCGGATGTGGTATATTTTCAAAACTATTTATTTCATTTTGTGTTTCTGACAATTATGGCGACCAACTTGACATAGATTTATTTTTATCTAGGAGGTAGTTGAACCGGAAATTGAACCTGACCCTATTGTCGAGTTTTTGGATAAAGAAAACAATGATTTGAAAGCAAAATTGAAAAGGAGTGAAGATCTTTATCTTCAATGTTTAGAAGATAAGATGAAATTAGAGCTCAAACTTGCCGACGTGGTCGATGGTAACGAGATCAAGATGGATGCAATGCGCTTGAAGATAAAAAGGATTAGAAAATATGCCATTAATCGGGAGGCTTGGTATCATTATGCTGTGGGTCCAGTATTTATCTTAGTTGCGATTTTGATCGCATTTGTTGTTGGATTTAAATTCTTTAGATAATTTTTATATTTGTTTCAGTTAATGTATGTTTTATGAGAACTATGTATTACCAGTTGTCACTACTTTACTCTTATTTTAATGGATGACCTTGTATTAATTAATTTGCTCTTACATATTATTCATGACAGTAGTGTAATAATGGGGTTCGATATACTTTTATGTAATACAGATGAACCGACAATGGATGTACGGTGACCGATGTTGTCCTGAGTTCATTGATGGCATGCATAATTTTCTCCATGTGGCTGAGGCAAACAAGCCGAAGAATGGTTTTATTCGTTGTCCATGTAGTGCCTGCAAGAATATGAGTGATCACTCTATCTCAAAAGTCATTCACTCCCACCTCTTGCATAATGGTTTTATGCCTGGCTATTATTGTTTGACCAAGCACGGAGAAACAGGGGTTATCATGGAAGAAAATGAAGAAGAGGAGGATAATGACAAGTATCCTTGGTTCAGTGATACTACAATGGGAGAAGACGAAACTGAAGAAGATCCCATTATTGATAAGCCCGACGATGATCTTCGTCGGGCCATTCGTGATGCACAAATGGACTGTGGAAGTGAAAACGAAAGGTTGAAGTTGGAGCGTATGTTAGCTGATCACGCCAAATTGTTGTACCCAACTTGTCAAAATGACCAGAAAAAGCTGGGTACCACACTTGAATTGCTGCAATGGAAGGCAGAGAATGGTACTTCTGACAAGGGATTTGAAAATTTGTTGAAAATAGTTAAGAAGATGCTTCCAAAGGATAACGAATTGCCCTCTAGTACGTACGAAGCAAAGAAGGTGGTATGCCCTCTAGGATTAGAGGTGCATAAGATACACGCATGCATTAATGACTGCATCCTCTACCGCGGTGAGCACGAAAAATTGAATGCATGTCCTGTATGCGGTGCTTTGCGGTATAAGATCGGGCGAGATGACCCTGGTGATGTTGAGGGCGAGCCGCGCCCCAGGAAGAGGATTCCTGCAAAGGTGATGTGGTATGCTCCTATAATACCACGGTTGAAACGTTTGTTCAGCAACAGAGAGCATGCCAAGTTGTTGCGATGGCACAAAGAAGATCGTAAAAAAGACTTGATGTTGAGACACCCCGCGGATGGGTCCCAGTGGAGAAAAATTGACAGAGAGTTCCCGACATTTTCAGATGACGCAAGGAACTTAAGATTTGGTCTAAGTACAGATGGCTTTAATCCTTTTGGAGAGCAGAGCTCCAGTCACAGCACTTGGCCCGTGACTCTATGTATCTATAACCTTCCTCCTTGGTTGTGCATGAAGCGGAAGTACATTATGATGCCAGTGCTCATTCAAGGCCCGAAGCAACCTGACAACGACATTGATGTGTACCTCAGGCCATTAGTTGAAGAACTTTTGCAGTTGTGGCGTGAAGAAGGTGTACGTGTGTGGGATGAGCACAAACTGGAGGAATTTGATCTACGAGCTTTGCTTTTTGTAACCATCAATGATTGGCCTGCTCTTGGCAACATTTCAGGACAGTCAAACGACGGATACAATGCATGCACGCACTGTTTAGCTGAGACTGATAGTATACATTTAGGTAACAAGAATGTGTACCTGGGTCATCGTCGGTTTCTTGTACCCAAGCATCCGTTAAGGAAGAAAGGCAAGCATTACAAATGTGAGGCAGATCATCGGCCGAGGCCTACCCGCCCTTCTAGTTCTGTTATACATGATATGGTCAAGGATTTAAATGTAATCTTTGGAAAGGGTCCTGGCGGACTCACTGTTCCGAATGACGCAAACAACCACGTACCTATGTGGAAGAAGAAATCTATATTTTGGGAGCTGCCCTATTGGATAATGCTAGAGATTCACTCTGCAATCGACGTGATGCACGTGACAAAGAACATTTGCTGCAACCTGCTAAACTTCTTGGGCGTGTATGGGAAGTCAAAAGATGGGAAGTCAAAAAAAGGTACACCGAAAGGAAGGCAGGCCCATCAACGTATGAGCGAAGAGATGCATCGAGACGATACTCATTCAGAGAATCAGCCAGGTCCTGCAAGCTACGCTCTTACTAAAGAAGAGAAGAAAATATTTTTTGAGTGCCTTCGCAGTATGAAGGTTCCATCTAGCTTCTCATCAAATATAAAGGGAATAATAAACATGGCAGAGCAAAAATTTCAGAACCTAAAGTCTCATGACTGTCACGTGATTATGACACAATTACTTCCGGTTGCATTGAGAGGGCTTCTATCGGAAAATGTTCGAGAACCCATTGTGAAGCTATGTGCATTTCTCAATGCAATTTCTCAGAAGGTCATCAATCCACTAACTCTAAAAAAATTAGAGAAGGATGTGGTCCAATGTCTTGTCAGTTTCGAGTTGGTGTTCCCACCAACCTTCTTCAATATTATGACGCACCTTGTAGTCCACCTAGTCGAAGAGATTTCTGTTCTCGGTCCTGTATTTCTACACAACATGTTCCCCTTTGAGAGGTTCATGGGAGTCTTAAAAAAATATGTGCATAACCGGGCTAGGCCAGAAGGAAGCATCGTCAAGGGTTATGGAACAGAGGAGGTCATTGAGTTTTGTGTAGATTTTATTCCTGATCTGAAGCCGATCGGTGTTCCTGAATCACGTCATGAGGGGAGACTGCATGGAAAAGACACCCTAGGAAAGAAAGCAACAATATGTCAAGACGGGGATTCTTTCACTCAAGCACACGACACCGTTCTACATAATTCCAGTTTGGTGGGTCCGTATGTCGAGGAACACAAGAATGTTTTACGCTCCAAATACCCGGAGAAAACTGAAGATTGTATTGATGGAGAACACATGAAGACTTTCAGCAGTTGGTTAAAAAGACGTCTCATTAATGACACCAATGTTGAAGAACAGCTATACTTGTTGGCCACATCACCAGCTTCAACTATATTGACTTTTCAAGGGTACGAGATAAATGGAAATATATTTTACACAGCCAACCAAGATAAAAAGAGCACCAACCAAAACAGTGGAGTCCGCTTTGATGCGACAAACTGCAACGGGACAAAGGACACATATTATGGTTACATAGAGGAGATATGGGAACTTGACTATGGACCTACTTTTAAGGTCCCTTTGTTCAAGTGCAAATGGTTCAACCTACGAGGCAGGGTAGAGGTAGACCCACGATACGGAATGACTACAGTGGATCTCAAGAATCTTTCGTACGAGAACGAACCATTCGTCCTAGCCAGTGAAGTGGCTCAGGTTTTCTATGTGAAGGACATGTCTACCCTACCGAAAAAAAGAAAAGATAAGCAAGCGAGTACATCACACGATGAGCCAAAGCGCCACATAGTTCTTTCAGGGAAAAGAGTCATTGTGGGAGTGGAGGACAAGACAGACATGTCAGAAGATTACGATAAGTTTCATGACATTCCGCCCTTCAAAGTGAACACTGATCCAAGTATCAAGTTAAATGAAGAAGATTGTCCGTGGTTACGGCGCAATCAGAAGAACAAGTAAACACTAGATAGGGATATTATTGTTGATGTGTAATATCCGAATGCTTTGTATCAGAAGAACAAGTGAACTGAAGTATTTTGTAGATGCATGGAACAAAACACACGATTTCACCTGCATACAGCCCAACGGTGGCTCGTGAGTGCCTGCATATCAAATGCACCGTTGGGCGTATGCAGGGAATCCGAATGCTTTGTATTCGGTCGATGAACTGAAATATTATGTAGATAGAACCGTCCGGTGGCAAGACATCTCTGATGATCTACAACCGTCCGGCAAGACATCTCTGATGATCTGCAACCGTTTGGAACGGTCGCAGATCATCAGAGACGTCTTGCCGCTGGTTGCCCAAAGATGCCTCCGCCGAGGGGAGGGTTCACCTTCAGCCTTCACTGAGTGCTCTCTGCTACCCGTGTGCTGCCAAAATGAACTACAATGAGTAGACACTGAGTGCTGAACATGTCCGGGAGGGGGGCTATATATAGGGTACGTGTGCTTCTTTAGTCCCGGTTGGTAACAACAACCGGGATCTAACGGCTCACAAGTGCTTGAAAGAAACACACTCCTGATCTAACGGCTCACAAGTGCTTGAAAGAAACACACTCCTGATCTAACGGCTCACAAGTGCTTGAAAGAAACACACGATCCGTGTGCTTCTTTAGTCCCGGTTGGTGGCTCAACCCATGCCAAATGATTTCATTTTTTGAGATGTTTATCAATTTATTTCATTTTTTTCTTAAAAGCGATCAAAACGGTCGCGATGACTATTCGTCGAAAGAGGTAATATTTTCTAGAATTATCAGTGTTTCTGTGATATAACCACTAGTTGTGTACCTCAAAATGATTTTCCCAAAAATTTCAGAACAAACTATCAAACAGTTGTAGTTCAAATTTGAATTACTTTCGATAAATCAACATAAACTCATTAAACTATGGGAAATTAGTTAGAAATCAAGGAAAAACCTAATACTTGGGGATTATCCATCATATGTGTACTAGTTTCCATGAAAATTAAATGGGTCCCATTTTGCATCATATTTTCTGTACTTCCTTCACAAAAAACCTCATTTTTTTCACTTAAAAAATGGAAAATAATACTTATGGAATTAATTTTAAGATTTCCTTTGGCAAGGTTGTTTCTTATACCAAGATACATCTATTTGTGGGATATGAGATCTTTATCACAAACTATGCCGTCGAAATGACCATAACTTGGTCATTCGGCTCGAAACTTCTAGATGTTCATACATGATAGACCTTTTTGTGAAGACTTTTTTTGCAAAAGTTGGCAAAAATCAAGTTTATCATTTTTCATAGCAACTAGTACACATATAAGGATCCCATGCCAAAGTTTACCATGACAAACATTGGTATGAGTAGGTTTGTGCACAGATTTGTGCACTGATTTGTCTTTTATCTTTGCAAATAGTGAGGATATAAGAAAAGGTTTGCTATTTGTGCACTGATTTGTGCACAGATGGATGAATGTGTTTGTGATATTTGTGCACTGATATATGCAAAAATAAGCTCCCAATTTCCACTGCACTGATTTATGGACAGACGGTGTGTTTGTGATATTTGTGCACTGATTTGTGCACAGATGGATGAATAATTATGCCACGAGTAATTAGATATTTTAGTTGTGTGAATTACTGTTTATAGTTGCTGGCTTGGCTCATAAGCTCCCAGTTTCCACTGCTGCATGTATTTTTCTAATTTTGTGCTCATGTGCTCATCTATTGAGCATGATTTATTTACTGTGGTGCCTCCCTGAGAGTTACACAGTGCTCAGATCCATGCTAAACATGATCTGGTGATACTAATGATGCTGAAATGATTTATGAGAGATATTCCTGGACAGGATTTGGTTAATTAATTTGATAAGAACAGATTTCATGCTTGATATCTTAGCCTAGCCGATGATGCAAAGGCTCAGACATGTATTTTGATAAGAATAGATACTAATTAGTTCTTTACTTCTCTGTAATGAGCTATGCATAGAAATTCTATGCACCACTGAGAGATATACTTCTTTTAACTCCAAAATGTGTATAGATGGATATACAGTGAGTATATTTCACCTCTGGCAGGACCTGATGTATTAGCTGTGCCTTATTGCTTGCTGGAATTAATTTCCTAAACTTTCCAATGTGCTTTTTAGTGTATTTATGATGTACAAATACATGTGAAGCCTCCATAGGAGTGTACACATGTACTGAACATCCTTTTTATGCTTTCTTGTGTTGGAGTTGGTCTTTATTGGACTCATTTGAAATTTCCAGAAACCGACTGTCAAGACGTTTGCAAGACATTCTCTACTGTTTTTTGCTAGAGCTGATATACAATTCATTATACAATTGTTTTGATTGATATACAATTCATTATACAACTTGCAGGAGGTCTTGCTGCTCGGGTGTGTCCACGGCTTGCAGGAGGTCTTGCTTCTCGCTGCCAAGACGAACCTTGTATGATGAAATTGCCATTTGTTCTCACTCTTGGCTAGATTGCTTGCTACATTCCTGATGTTTCAGTCCATGTCCAGTGGCTATCTTTGTTTTGTAAATTGAGATGATTGTAAATGTGTTAGATATGAAATTGTAATATATGATCCATATATTATGTTGTGTTAGATATGCAAATTGAGATGATTTTGTGTTAGATATGCAAAATTCTAAAATATGATCCATATATAGTTTTGTGTTAGATATGCAAGATGAGCACACACTGTTTTTCTTCGCTGCCACCTTGTTGTGCTATATGATCTATACTCGTTGCAATTATTGTACTTGTATATGTTTTTCAGATGAATAAATGTAAACTTGATTATAATGCCCGAGCTATGGATTGCAGGTACATTTGAGCTATGGAGCACTTGCGAGACGAGCAGATAGAAGAAGCACAATTTCAACGAGACGAGGAGATGGAAGACCAAATGGAACAACTTATTTTTAACGATGCCCGAGCTGGAGGAGATGTAGATGATTATGATTTCGAACAATTTTTGAACGACTTTGGTGATGGAATGGAGTCACGAGATGTGATGATAACAAACTCCGGCGGAGAGGTGTATATGTGTTTATAATAAATATGGCGATATGTTGTTGTTAACTACATGCATTAATTGATTTGTGTTGCATTTATTAACGACTCATTTTTCTTTTAGCCATCCGGATCGAGCAAATCTGTCAAAAAGCAGCCACCATGTGCTCCTCGAGGCAAGGCAAAAAGAATGACGAGCGAGGATCCAAAGTTACCGATTGAGGAAATTGCTGATTCCGGCGAACCGCTCGAACCAAAACAGAACCGCAGCAAATTTATAAGTCAAGCTGGAGTTATTGTTAGGGACATGATCCCAATCAGCATACGCGAATGGAATAAGCCGGCGGCCGCAGATGTGGAGGACCCATGTTATGTCCACCAAGTTCTTAAGGATTTGGTCTACAACACGCTGTTGTCACATTTCACCCTCCCGCCAGATCTCTCTAAAGTGAAGAAGGACAACCTCAAGAAGTGGACTCTTATTAAGATGGCGGAACAATTCCGGAACTGGAAGAAAAAGTTATGGAATCAATATGAACAAACAAAAGAAGAGCCAGATTTCAGTGGAGCACAAGGGAAGAAGTTAGAATCTGAATGGGCGGCGTTTAAGGCGTATAGGGAATCACCTATGGCTGTGGCCCGATCGGAGATAAATAAGTTGAATGCTGGGCTGAAGGTACACCACCATACATTGGGGACAGGTGGCTACAAGAGCGCCATTCCTAAGTGGTTAGCCTATGAAGAAAAACTGGTTCGATCGGGGGTCCATCCAAAGACACTTGACTGGCCCGAGAGGTCAAAATTCTGGTTGTTCGCGCATGGGGCAGTGTTGGACCCAATAACCAGAGATATTGTTGGAAAAGGAAAATGGAAGGATCTCGTTGACAGAATCAAAAAGAAGCTTGAAGATGCAATTAATGATGTTCGCAATGGTGTGTTCAAACCCGATAGAGAGGATGACGAGCTGACACGGGCCCTGGGGAATCCTGAACATGTTGGACGAGCTCGAGGCTTTCCTGGCGGTGCTACGTTTAAGACTGCGTGGCCGGAATCCGCTCACACTTATAGAAGCCGTAGCAGAGGTAAGAAGAAGGAGGCCGACCGGATATCAGCATTGGAACGTGGCCTGAAGGAGACACAGGCGGAACTGAAAGCATTGAAGGAGCAAAGAACGGAACCTCAGGAGCGGGACCAATTAGATCATGAAGCAGATGCCGCCCCATCTCAGCGTAGAAGCAGCGTTGGTTCCACGCGTCAAGTCGATGGTCCCTACCCAGTGGATGACATCACAGAGCCTACAGGTTGTGAGCTACATATAGCAATGAGAAACATAACTTTGAAGGTGGCGGTGGGGCAAGCTTTAGTAATTCAACCTGGAGAACTCTACCATTGTGGTCAAATTCCAGATGGCTACGCTCGTGTCGGGGTGGACGAAATTATGGCGGGATTTGAAACCTTGGAACTTGAGTTTCCTGGAGGTGACGAGGAGAAGACATTGGCAGACGTCAAGCATGGCTTCGCCCTATGGCCCAAGAAATACATCGTCCTTTCAGAACAAGCAAAGTCCACTCCTCGTTCTAGGAGTCCAGCTCACCAGCAAAGTCCACTCTTCCTCGAGAGGGATCAAAGACGGAGTCCATCTCCACCTCATCAACAAAGCCCACACCTCCCCGATAGGGACCCCAGCCCGAGTCCATCTCCAGCTCAACAGCAAAGCCAACCGCCCCCCGAGAGGGTCCCCAGCGCGAGGCCATCGCAGTCTGTGCCAGTCCGCCAGAATGTTAAGTCGCTCTCGAGTAGGCGCCAGTCTGGTTCTCCTGTTAGGAAGAAACCTAGAAAGCAGAAAACACCGCCGCCTACTCCAAAGTTACCTTGGGAGAGAACCGTCGAGGAAAACAATATCGCCTGGAAAGAACATACGGATGCCTGGCTTGCTGGCGTGAAACAGAAAGCGTTAGCGAAACAATTGCCTCCTGCAAAATTTACTGCCGGAATTCCTCAGGAGAAAATTGACCGTTGCATCGATGCCCTATACAACCCCCCACCATCGCCGCCAACAGACTATGATCGCAACATTGGTAAGTCATATGACGAAGAGATGGATCGATCGAAAAAAGGGAAACAAGTTGCCCAACTCGGAGAACAAGACGCACAGTCGGCCCCCCCCGCTCAAGGTGCTTGATGACAGAGTTCTCAAAAACATCAATGTGCGGGAGCTGGTATATTCGGGAGATGATATCCCCTTCGCGGATGTTGTTCGTACTTATGTTCACGGGGAGAATTTCGTCGACGACGACTTACCCACAAGAATGCGTCAATTTCAAGCCTGGTACAAGAATACCGTAAAGGAGACGAATAAAGACGCTCTCATGTTGGCAGTTAAGGAAGAGCATTATTTCCAATCATACTCCATTGTCATTTACTTCGCCGAAATCTTTCAGTTATACAATCTCCGGGCGCTCGACAAAGCTATCTTGAGTTCCTATTGTCTGTAAGTGATATCTATTCCTGTAATTTAATGTTTTAATTAGATCTACTCGTTCATTGTCTGTGATAATCCTCTCTATAATATTTTGTGTGCTTTATTACGCAGAATGAAGATGCTCGAATGCAAGAAGCAGAAAATCAACCACATTGGGTTCATTGACCCCTCTATAATGCATGAAGAAAACATAATTGATCCAAGACTTAACAAGGATACACCGGGGAATTTGCTAATGTTTTTCAAGCGACAAGGTTACAAAAAATATATATTATGGCCTTACAACTTCAAGTGAGTGTTACTGCTTATTACACATTCTATTTTTCTCACCCGATGTTAAGTTTAATTGATGAGTTATGCATGACTATTTATAAACGTGCGCAGCTTCCACTACATTCTTATCGTTATTGACTTGCGGAAAGGAGAAATTGTTGTCCTTGACTCGTTAAGAAGATGCCCTAAACAATACAAGACCTGTTTTGATTTGGTGACAAGGTACTTTCATTTCTACTCGCCTCTTTCGTTCATTTCCTAATATCAAAGAATTTATGACTCATTCATTCATTTTCTTGTCATGCAGCGTTTGGAAAATGTTCCTCGCGGAACATCCGAACAGTGGATGGCCAGAGAAGCTGCTATGTGGATTCTACGTTTGCGAGTACATGCACACTGTGGTCAACGAGAGTTTGAAGAGCAAAAGAAGTATTGAAGTACGTAAAGCTCTAGTCACAACATTATTTTTGTACCATCAATCGTGATGAGTTTTATTCATTTCATATCTCATGTATTCATTGTGATATCATTTTTTTTACAGTTGGCAAGAAAGCGCAACGAGTTACCAATAAAGACCCGCTTCAGGGCACTTGCAGAGGAGTTGACGGGATTTTACCTCGCCCATGTCATACCGGAGACCGGAGAGTACCACCATTTTGACTAGTGCGGACATGTAATAGTGATCTCCATGTAACAAAGTACTTCTAAGTATCTGGAACCGGGAAACGTGATCTTCATGTACCACGCGTACTTAATTGTGTATGTGTTATCAACACATGATCTTCATGTAATTGTATATATGCATGATGCAACTTCATCTAGCTTCGTATAATAATTTATACGTGTTTTTCGCGCATCGAAGCCGTAGCATCCGAAACCCCTACCCCGACGCATCGACGTGGTACCATCCGAAACCCCCTACCATCACGCATCGACTATAGCATCGACGTGGTACCATCCGAAACCCCCTACCATCACGCATCGACGTGGTACCATCCGAAACCCCTACCCAGAAAACCGGTCGAAATAAAAAAAAAGCAAAACCCTGAAATGAAAAAAAAAAAAAACCCTGAAATGTAAAAAAAAAAAAACCCTAACACGAACCGGGACTAAAGGGTTCGCCCCCGCGCGCCCTGCCACGGCCACGTGCGTAGCGCTCATTGGGGGGGGGGGGGGGGCTCCGGTCCCGGTTTGTGCTGAGCCGAGACCAAAGGGTGGGGGGGCTCTAGTCCCGCCTTGGTAGTCCCGGTTGCTACACCGGGACTACAGCCCCTCTGGAACCGGGACTGGAGCCCCGATTTCCACTAGTGGAAATCGAAGCATGAAAAAGAAAAAATGAACGCAAGGAGTAGCCCAGCGCAAGGGGAAATTAATTTTCTCGGTCGCATTTAATTTGTACTAGTACTATAGCCCAGCGCAAGGAGTACTTTATAGTCATTTATCTCCATCTCCACTACTAATAAAAGAGCAAACATTAATTTGTCTAAGGCCACCCAGCTTTGTGTACCCGAAGTCACCAGAGGCCTCTGATCCAATCGATCCAACTATCCATAACGCATCAAACGTCTGCCACTCCAGTCAACGGCGCAGATTCATTGTTTTGCCTGGCAGACCATACTTTTAGTCGCTCCGCGTCCCCCACAATCCCACGAGGCCACGATCTGATTAATGAAATCAATCATGCGAAAACTTTCCTTCTGTGCATCCGCGCTGATTCTGGTCACCAAAAACCGGCGGGTGCAGTTGCTTCTGTGCACCATGGCAGTTGCTTCTGAGCACGAGAGGGCCAAGGAACCATGGTGGATCCTACGCGTGCACCCGCCGCTTAGGACGTAGAGCAGCACGCGTCTTCCCCTCTGCGCGACCCGGCGCGCGTTCGTCCCTGAGGCAATCTGAAGTCGTTGCGGCTCCATGCGTGCGCCACCGAGACCCGCGTCGCAAGTTCTTCGGATCATGTTCGACATCTGCAATCAACCCCCCACCTCTCGGTGCCTTCCTCCACTTCACCTGCTTCTGATGCAGGATCCATTCACGAAGGCATCAACAAGATCTCACATTGGTTATCTGATCGATGGTTTCGATTGGAGTAAATACGACACCATGTTTTGGATCTGCGGCAAGTATCCTAAATTTCGAGTGGTGAATATTTGTGGTGAGGATTTACTGTTTATTTTACTGATCGTTGCTTTTTGTTCTCATCGACAGTTAGTCTGCATGATTGAATCTCAAGAACATTGTTGCGTTTTGATCTCATGGACAGTGAGTCTGCATGCTTGAATCTCAAGAACATCCGCAATTGTAAGGAAAACATTGCACGCCTGACCACAAGCCTCCCGTTACTATTTGACCCATGCCTCTGAATCCACACTAGAGAAGCAGAATCGCAAGTTCACAACCAAGACTGATGCGATTGGTTTGTTTTTCCCTCTTTTCTGCCAAAGTTGCTCGCTAACCATGTGCTTTACAATTGGTGCAGTAACATATGATGTTTTTTTTGCAATACAAGATTCTTAACTGATGATGGCCAACTTATTAACTTTGTTTATGCAGCCACACTGAAGTGTTAACTTTGTTTATGACGCTGTCACTTCCAGACAGACAACCCCGCAAGAGCTCCACAAACCAGTGTCTTGCCGACGACCCTGCCGCCAGCAACCTCCATGAGGAACATGACCCACTTGCACCAAGCGCTGGCCGCAACTTAGCCGGTAGCTAGGAAGTGGCCGCCGACCCTTGTACTTGTTCACCAAGTGTGGAGCCGCCGTAAGATTTGCTCCACGTTTGCTTCTCTATTTTTCGTATGCATTTGGTTGGCAGATTTGGAAACATATGGTTTTGGTAGAAGCTGAATTTTCTTATGAAGGTGCCAGGCATACTGTGTAGGGATTGTTCCAACTTATGCATTGTTTTTTCACATAAAGAACAGATATTCAGACATGCGGAGGTTTGTATTGTTTGTAGCTCCTGGCAATAAGATGACTTGGTGAGATTGTGTCATCTTTAATTGCACGAAACTGGTGCTTACATAAAGTGGTACTGTTTTGTCTTATAGGTGCATCGGTGAGACATTAATGTACTAGATGTTGCAGAGGAGACTGAACTTATGAGAATGTGAAACAAGAGGTAATATGCTGCCATAGAAAGATGAATCTATGTAATGCATTCTCATATATGACCGTCTTAAACTGTAGTAGCCCATTTATGTGCAGATTCTTCTTTGATATCATAAGGCTTCATCCTTTTTCCTTACAGTATTTGCTTAGCAATATTTTCTTATGCTATCAGAGTTGACACTGGAAAGAGAATAGCAATACGTCCAATGTCTCCGTTGAGGATCGTCACATTGCTATAAGTGTCCACACTGGTCACACTAACACTGATGTGATTAAATTTGCTAATGCCGGCAACCTGGGAGGTTGGTCAGGCCAGCACCAGCCGAGCAGGTGGAACCTGTAGGTCCGTTTAGGTTCAACAGCGTCAGCGAGGCGGACAGTTCGTAACAGAATGGACAACATGTATCAAAATATTGTGAATTTATTCATGAATCCCAGCCGAGAAAGGCTGATTCCTGTGTTATTTAGCATTGTTATTGTAACTTGCGGGCCTATCAACTATCTCACTCTGATCGTGTCATTTCTTTGTGGGATGATTTCACAGATACATGGGTGAAGAGGTCAAGGTACTGGCATGGAAGAACCATGATATGAGTAAACAAAGACTGAGATGGAGTTCAGAAAGTTGAGGTATAGTATTTATATGGTCTCCACAATGCTACTTGTTTCGCCCATTTTTCGAAGTCTCTTTTTCTTCTTGCATTGTTATTAATCACCCGGCGTGCAACACAACGGTACATAATTGCATAACCACAGATATCAATATTTGGCAAAGCATTCCAATAATTTTGTGCCTAAATCTTCTGACTTCTCCGGTCAGAAACCACTACATAGGAAAATAGCAGACATGTAGGTCTAGAGAGCAGCTCCATTTTTTGTACTATAACTTTGATGCTCCAGGAAGTCGTAGCACTGTAAATTTGGTGTAACTAACTCACTAATTTTTTTGAGAATACACTAACTCACTATTGATGTTGGATCTTTGTTATTTACCCTTTGGAGTATAATTTTTTCTTCAGTGTGTATGTAAAGGAAGAAAACAAGATGCAGATCGCGGTAAATGAGGCAAAGGATATCCTATGCAAACTGTTATGGTATGTACCCAAGTTTGTTGATCCGTCTTTTTTTCTTTCCAGAATTATGATCACCATCAAGAATATTTCTGCAAGATCTCCTTTTGGGTTTCATTTTAGTGATTGTTCTCCTTGTTTTCGTAAACAAGGTCAGATAGATGGCGAGCTCATGTGCCCATGCAGATACATTTGTGAAATGTCACCCAGTTTCCGAAGCTGAAGATGATAATTGTGGTTTCTCTTTACAACTAGCCGGTGGTCATAAATTCCTTACTTCCAAAGAAATTCAGTTCCACTTTTTTGCACTGCCTGCATGGGCTACTGAATGAAGGCGACACCAGTGCAGCCGCTGATCCAAGATGCAACATAATGAGAAAATGCCCCCAAGATGCTTACTATGAAGGTAGCTCCATTTTTACAGACAGTAAACCTTTTGTAGTGAGCAACATATCAATTGAATAGAGCATGGTATATTGGATTCACTATTTGTTATACTGGCAATATTTATTTCAATTGGATGCTCATTTGATCATGGATATTAACTGTGGATAAAATTTTGTACAAGCCCCAATTTCGTACCATCATAAATACATATTGTGTGTTATAATGATCTCACAATACATAATATGATCATCATCAGGAATATTTCAAGTGGATGCTCAGTTGATGATGCGTTTATTTCAATTAAAATTGTATGGAGGAAGCAGAGTAGGAGCTCAGTAGTCACTATGTCTACAGGCGTAGATCCAATCTTAATTGAAAAAAGCACATACATTAGACCCAGAAGAAGTAGAGTACATATTTCTGAAATATTTTCACAACATAAATTGCACACACATGCCTTCCCCTTTCCCCATCAATAATAAAAGCGTAAGCGCAAATTTCAGGTCAAGCATTACAACTTGCTCTGTAATGGCTTTGGAAATGCTCTTTGTTTTGAGCACACACATGACCATTACTCTATTTTTGAGCAACACCAAGATGAACTTCGAAAATGCTCTTTGTTCTTTCATCCAAGATTATTGCTGGGATGTGAATTATTATGGATGATTACATAGACGTTCGTGCGCGTTTTGCATATTATGACCTATTTGCAGTGATCAACAATTTCCATATAACTTGAGTGTATTTCAGCCAATCTGCTATTTTCCTAACTGTAATGATGATCTGATTCATGATCCTCTATATTTTTAATTGAAAACTTTATCAGTTACTTTAATAAATTTCTATCATTTTGTACTGACACAATTTCTCACCTTTTTGAGGGACATAATTTCTATCTTTTTTATTTTATTACTTTCCATTTGGCTCAAGAGTTATATGCTCAATGTACATGGTAAATGATTAGTGTGCGGTGAGTTTCTTCAATGAAAGGTAAAAAGGTGGATGTTTGGTGTGTATTGTGAAGTTAAATTTATGATGTCTGTCTCTCGATGTTTTTCAACGGTTGTAGCGGGTGAAAGCCGCCGGTTACACGAAGCAGAGTGACGCGTGATGTAAGTCGCCATGTCCCTAAGTTGGGTGGTGCGGCAAAACTCGAGGTAGGGGAGGGGAGGTCGGAACCTTAGAGTCAAAGGAATTGAAATCATAATAACATAAGATGTATCATGTAAAGACGTGCGTGCACGTGCGAGGCTACTAGTATATTACTAGTAGTAGTATTTTTCTTATAACGAGGCAACAGCTTATTTGACGTGGAAATACGTACTAGCTAGTACGTTTGGTTTGTATGGTATTGACGTGGTGTCACAGCTTGTTGCAATAGCATCGAAAAAGAAAAGAAGTCAAGTTAAAACGAACGGAGTGGAGTGGAGTACGCGCGTGCACGTACGCTGGATGACGTCACTGGACCGAGAAAAAGAAAAGAGAGGAGAAGGAGAGGCGCGCGTGAGAGTCCAGGTCTCAAGGACGTTGGTGCTGATCGTGGGATCAGGGTATTTTCCCACTACGGCAAGCCCGAGGAGACCTGGACTCTTAGGTAAAAGGTGGATGTCGGGTTCCTCGGCGGCGGCGGCGACATTAAAAAGTTCAGGTGGCTCGGCATTGCCCACGTCGGCGAATTGGGGGATGCGCTCTTCTACGGGGCGCGGCGGTTCGGAGTGTACAACCTCGGGAGGAGTCAAGTCGTGAGTGCTGGTAGGAGGAGTGACCTCACCGCGACATGGCACGTCTACCATGAGAGCCTCGTTTTTCCCGGGCCCACCGCCGCCACGCTGTAGGCGTAGTTCTTCCGGGTCACCGTTTCACGTTGCCGTGGTGGTTGGCGTCGTCGTACGGTCTCTTTCCGGTCGCATATGTAGCAGAGGACGCGGTACTCGGCGGTGGGAGCGTGGAAGTAGAACCCCGCGACGGCGAGGTCGCGTGCGAGTTGGTGGCGGGGCAGCGCGACTTGTTCCCGAGTCGTGGGGTTGTACACCAAGAAGCTGTAGTTGAGGCGGTTTTTGAGGAGGAGCAAGCCGTGGCAGGAGCCCAGGAGTCCTCGAGGCGGAGCGGCGTGTCGGATCGTCCGCCGAAGGGGAGCGCGCGGATGTCCTCGTCCAACTCGCCGCGGAAGGAGGAAGCTGCATATCGCTTGCGGAGGAGGACGGCGCGGGGGGCGTGGTCGTGGTGGGCGCGGACGAAAACGGGGTCAGAGAAGAGACCACGCCACGACCTGCAGACGGCGCGGAAGCGAGCGATGGACCTGGCGGGAAGGCGGAGAAGGATCTCCTCGACGATGTCCTCCGGCAGCTTGGCCAAGCTGATGGTCAGCTCTTTTTCAAAGACATGGCTGATGGTCAGCTCTGCCTTATGGCGTTTTCGAGCACGTTTGCGATCCATGGTTCTATCGATCTAGGGCTTCCCTCGGGCAAGTCCGGCCGGCTGTGTAGGGGCAGGTTTTCGATCGTGAGGTTTATGTCTTTCTCATCCGTCGTTTTATAGCCCACAATCGTGACGTGCATGACCCAAATTCACCATGGCCATCTCTTTTGGAATGCAGATTTTATTAGGCACGTCTCGCGAAGCGTTTTCCTCTCGCTAGCCACCGGCGATTTTGAAGGCGACGACAGCCGCCGGCGGCGGATGCTGCTGCAGGTCCGGTGCTTGAGGGTTTGCTTCCTCCCCAGGCTCTGCCCGGTGGTTTCCTATTCCATTCCCTGTCCAGAGATTGGTTCAGGTTCTTGTTGCACAATGAATATACTTTGCTTAAACTGCAGGGGTTTGGGGCAGACTGATACAGTTCATGAAATTCGTAGCTTAATTCAGCTACACCGGCCAACCTTTATTTTTCTTTCTGAAATCAAGATTTGAGATGAAGATTTTGGCTTTGATGATAATGCGTATGGAGTTAAAAGTGAGCGCCTAAGTGGCGGCCTTGTCCTGTACTGGAATAAATGAATAATGAATCAAGTGTAAATCTGAAATCCTTTAGTTGGACTCATATTGATGTCATGGTTAAGGATGACCTAACTGGAGGTGACCGAAACAGTGCATTTTTCCATGCTAGAGCACGTGAGCGAGCTAGAACAAATAAAACTGTCTCGCTTAAAAAAGAAGACGACAGTTTTGCTTCATCACAGCAAGAGATTGAGTCTTTGGCAATTAAATTTTTGTACCAAACTATTTCACAGCCCAAGAGCTTACTGATCCGGATATTGTCACACTTTTTGTGAACTAGAAGGTTACCGATGATATGAATGAGAAGCTACGTGCTCCATTAACAGATCAAGAAATTGAAAAGTGCCATTTTATGATGCATCCTATTAAATCTCCGGGGCCGGATGGATTTACGGAAGGATTTTACATTCGCCATTTGGGATATTTCGACGCATGAGGTGTGTACAGCGATTCGGAATTTCTTTAATGGAGAGGACATGTCAGAGTCAGTAAACAGTACCATTTGGGTGTTAATTCCGAAACTAAAGCAACCAAGACATGACGCAATATCGGCCAATTGCTAATGGATGGGCTTCTAAAACTCTGAGTGTTGCAGCGAATTTAGAGATAGGGTTGGGTTAACAATTATTTCGGCTTTGAATTTGGGCTCAGCGGGATCACATTGGGCCGAGCGGGACAAAATTTGGTTCAAACTTTTTTGACCCCCAACGAGAAGATATCATCTAAATGGCTAAACTGGGCCTAAATCCATTTAGCCTAACTATTAGCGGCTACTATCTCTTTCGCCTATGAAAACCTTAACCGAACCCGCCCATACGTCCCATTCCATCTTAATCAACCCACCCGTGACTTAAAAAGACCAGTTATCCCGTACGGGAATAATGGAACGAGGCTCATCTAGCATATTGGAAACCAACATATCCCGCTATTGCGTACCTACTTTAGATCGGCTGCCGCCTTTGGACGAGGAGACGCTCCTCTGCGAGCAATCTTTACGTCTGAGAGGATGGAGGTTAAGAGCTCCTCCTCATGGCGCTTGAAGAGGCAGCGGAATCATGCCGCCACCTCATGGCGCTTGAAGGGGCAGTGAAATTATGACGCCGTAGAAGTATTTGTCCGGTTTTTCGTAAATTAACTGAACAATAATGGATTGGGGCAAATCTTTTGCTCCCGTTTAAAAAAATATATGTCACGCAGCGACGATGACAGAACAAGCGGTACACGCGAATGAACGACGTACGTGTGCAAGACATTCCGCCACGTACGTATGTAGGCATGCATCATTCGAGAGACCGGCAGTGCAGTGCGGCACAATGGACTGACAGTGATACTACGGCATTACTGTCATGGCCATGCATGATGTGCATGGCCGGCTAGACGGAGTTGGTGGTACGTACTTATGGTAGGAACTGAAGGCGTAGGAGGCGGCGTATGATGGGCTTAGGCCATGGAGGATGCGCACCGTTGCCGAACTGCATGCCGGCCGCGGCCGGCACGCACGTTCGCGTCTCGTGCGCCGGCCGGGGAGCCAAGGGACAAGGGAGCCAGCGGAGATGGCGGCTGTCGCCGGGGGCGGCGCCGGCCCTGGACCCCGGCCGGCGTCCCGTCTACGTTCGTGATCACGATCGAGCAGCAGAGATCGATCGGGCGTCGATCGCCGTCGTTCCATCATCCATGGGCTCCATCTGCCGGTTGTTTGCTCGTCAACCCGGCCCCGCCCTCATCGATCGATCGCATGCACGTACGGGACGAGCTACAGGAACGCGTGCTCGGATGACGAGCCGCGTCCACACTCCACACACACTGTTTAGTTTGTCGTCCTGATGCGACGTGTAAGCTAGCTTCAAACGCCTAGCTATATCAGAGAAAGTTGTGATCCACGAGGAGCACACATCTCTCGCGTGCATGGCCACCACTTCATGCAACGAGCTCGATCTGAACATCCGATCTGCTGCGTCTTGTTACTGTCCCCTGAAAGCCATTGGCGTCTTGCTGTCGTCCGGCAGCTCCAGGAAGAAGAAAGGCTACCGCACCGAACCGCACCGGCAACGCATGCAGCATCCTGTTTCGCTGTCTGAGAAGAGCAGGTAAGGTACACTCCCTCGATCTTGCACCTTTCTGATGGTCACACTCACATTGACGTCGGGGCCTACGTAAGACACGCACAAGGCGACGATTAACGCGTGTTACAGATAGATGTGGATCGCCATTTGGAGATCTTTTGGTGTGTATAGACTTGTCGACCAAGCTCTGCGAAAAGCTGCTGTGTGTTATGGATTGATGATTAATCAAGTCCAGTTGCTAGCTTAATCATGCCTTGGACCAGTTCATAATTAATAGGATATATATGGATGGATGGTCCGTGACTCTGTGGTCGCTGATGACAGCCGGTCATGCTAACCTCTCTGTGATGTACGGTTTGATTTGGATATTAGTTTCCTCACTCTGAACCGCTGGCAAACAAACTCTTTCAACTCTCGAAATAGGTTTGTCTTTAGTACCGAGCCTAACGACGACAGATTCACTTCACTCGTCATAAGTTAGTCTTTATCTTTATATGAATTTGAATCATTACAAAACAACACTACAACTTGAGATAAATTCTATCTCGCAAAATAAAATGAACCTTCACCTTGAAACAATAAAAAAAAATTCATCGTTAAATAGCCTCTCGAGCTAAACATTATACCAACTAAGTCCGAACAAAGTTTAAACTTAACAAAAGAAACTGACTTTGCCATCATATCATCATGATTATCATGAGTACTTATCCGGCATACCTCCAGCTTAACTTGTGCAACAACATTACAGACATAATTGTATTTGACATCAATGTGCTTTGTTCTCTTACAACATCTTATTTTTAGTAAGATAAATAGAACTTTGACTATCATAAAACATATTAATGTAATTGAAGTATCATCTTAAAAAGCTCACCAAACAAATATTTCAACCACCCAATTCTTTTAACTGCTTCAGCGATAGTCATATATTCGCCCCCGTGGTAGATTGGGCAACAACTGGCTGAAGTGTTGCCTTCCAAACTAACAACACATCCACCAATGGTGAACACATAACCTATGAGGGATCTCCTCTTATCCAAATCGACAACAAAGCTGAATCCACATAGCCAAAGAGTCCCTCGCCACGCTTGCCAAACTTCAAGCAAGAATTAGATGTGCCATGGAGATACTTGAAAATCTACTTGACAAATTTTCACTGTTTTACCTCGATTAGTTATGTATCTGATGGGAAAACTCGGAACATATGATAAAGCAAGACGAGAGCCGACTATATCATACGTTAAGGAGCTAACATCACTAGAATATGGAATTCGAGAAATATACTCCAAACTATCATCCGTACTAGGACATTGAGAAGCTGATAATCTAAAATAAAGAGTAATAGGAGTACTAACAGAGTTTGTATCATGCATGTCAGATTGCTATGTTAATGTAACTTTGCAGAGTAAGAAATAAGAAACCTGAATTACTATCACTTGTAATTTCCACGATTTCCACTCCTAGAATTTTCTTAGCAGCACCAAGATCTTTCATCTCAAACTCTCTACTCAACTGTGACTTGAGAGCAACGATTTCTTTCTTACTCTTGGAAGTTGTTAACATATCATTAACATATAACAACAAGTATATAATCGATCCATCAACAAACTTAATGTACACAGAGGTAGCAAATTTAGACCTCTTAAAGCCATGTGACAACATAAATGAATCAAACCTTTTACATCATTGATGAGGAGACTGTTTTAAACCATATAATGACGTTTTTCAACTTAGAAACAAGAACCTCCTTACCATTCAGTATCAGCCCTTCCGACTGGTTCATGTATATCTCCACTCCAACTCTCCATGCAGAAAAATAATCTTAACATCTAACTGCTCAAGCTAATGATCATACATAGATACAATACCGAAAAATGTACGAATTGAACCATGATTCACATTGATGACTTAACATCTGATTTTTGTAAAAAAAAAGGTTACAAGAAAATGCTCAGAAAAAATATCAGGAATTTAAAAAAAAGGCTAAACCGAGATAAAGAATTTAAAGAAGACTGAGATATCAGCAATTTTGAAACCATTTTGTGTGAAAAGCTAACCGAGATAAAGAATTTTAAAGTAGGCTGAGATCTTTTGATGGTTTGTCTACCTGGCCTTGCGAGAGCCGTCAGCCGAGAGCTGTATGGACTGTGTACACACACGTCGGTTTCTTCAGCGCGTTGCCGTCGATCGATGATCGATCTGGGTTCTGTCGCCTGACGGTGCATGCGCGGGGTGGTTAATTAAGCCTTTACGTCGTCGTCGTCGTCGTCGAGTCTAAAGTCTAAACTCTAACCGACATACTACGTCGCGTTTTTGACCGAGTAGACGAGCAGTTCGTTATGCTTGCCTCACCCTCACGGGAGTGGAAATTGGTCGACCAAAAGGCTCCGCCTTTCGCTTTACCGGAGATCCTGCCGGCCGGCCGGCCGGCCGGCGCAGAAAGCGAGCGCGAAATCGCGTAGAAGCATCACTGGTGCGCAACTTGGCCGCCGTCACGCATGACAGCGGAGTTCTTGCTTGACCCCTCCGGCTCCGAGCTAGATGCATGACAAAGTTGTTGGCTCTGTCATGCGCTTGATCGACCATATGTGAACTGAGTTCCGTCACATGAATATATGAATGGTAGCTAGCTAGTGAGATATAGTATATATGGCCGAAAGCGCACAGCCTTTCTGAAAGTCCTTTTCTCATACGAGAGGGACGGTTTAAGAATTGTTGCTTGCAGAAATCCCACTCTGAATCAGCTCATGCTAAAGAACTGGACGAAGTGTAGATACATCCGTATCTAGATAAAATCGTGTCAATCGTTTTCGAATGGAGGGAGTACGATTATCGATGGTGTCTTCCCCAAACCTAAAATTCACATGCATGGTTCTACGGATAATCATGGCAAATTCCTCCTTATATTTTGCATATGAATATGTTAGTTGTGATGCCATTGAAAATTGTATCATCCTTAGGGCCAGATTGCTCAAGTGGTAAGGATCGAAACCTTGATAAAAGCTTCTCTAAAACAGTCGAACCCTTAAAATAACCTTTATTTTAAAATTTTGTGCCCAGATCTCGTAAACTGGGCCGACCTTAACTCTCAACTCATGCTTAGGAACCATGGCAAATTCCATACATGGACTAAGTGTTACAATATTAATCGATGATGTCTATCCCAAACCTGAAATTCACATATTTGTCCCTTCTGGCTATATGGATAATCATGGTAAATTCATCCTTAAACTTCTTGCATCCAAATAGATTAAGTGTGATGCCTTTGAAATTGTATCATTCTTATGGGGTCCTGATTGGTGA
This sequence comes from Poa annua, assembly GCA_026929855.1. Taxonomy (NCBI): domain Eukaryota; kingdom Viridiplantae; phylum Streptophyta; class Magnoliopsida; order Poales; family Poaceae; genus Poa; species Poa annua. Next base: position 94,676,510 of record CM049437.1, read on the forward strand.
AGTGGTGAGGATGATAACCTCCATAAGGAAAGGCTGATGGAAGTGGTTCACTTAATGATCTGATAACGTCCAGTAGGGTGAGGTTTAGAAAGTCGACCTTAGTGTTTAAATCAAGTAACTCGTTAAAAACAAGGAAAAAGTGTTTAAACATAACATAAGAATAGTCTAACAAATATAAAAAATCCACTTAGGGCTCTTTGGCACCCATCATTTCATTTCATTTGACAAAATGAAATGAAATGAATTCAGAGAAGTGACAACATTAGAGACATGAATTGACTTAACATACATAGGCAGCATTTGGAATTCCAATTGAAATGACATTCCAATTCTATGACAGTCAAACACATTTGATATGGAATCTGAAATGATTTTTTCATGAAAATGATGGGTGTCAAACAACCCCTTAAGGAAGTTTACTTTGGGATTTTTATGTTTTTCTCCTTTGTTGTAATGTTATCCTAATGCTTTATATTTTGAAACTGTCCATAATGTTGTAAAAAATGGAATGAAGATCAACAAATACATATTGTATTGAATTCTCATTTTTGTTTATTTTTGTCTCAAAAATTTCTCATGTCATTTAATTATTTAGTATTACTAATTAATATTTATTTATCCAATTTTTCTTTATTTCGAGTTGAAATGTGATAACAATGCACTTTGTATCTTTCATTGTCTTATGTAGTCAAATTGTACCGGAAAAATTAAAATTCTACAAAGCTAGTGTCAAAATCTACTGCCCTCTACACTAACCAACTTAACTGCAGTTCACGATAAAACAAAAACTTCAACCACCTTGCCCTATTCCTTAAATATTTAATTTATCGTGTTTTTGAGATGCATGATCAAAATATGCACAAATTATAATTCTTCCCGCGCCCAGAAGTAGAACTACGGGATCTAACCTCGCCTTTAACAAAAACTGTTTTCCATGTTGCTTCTTGTTCTTTGTCCTTTGTCGCCCAGAAGTAGAGCTCTGTACATGAACAATTGAGGATAATCTCAGCGTCAATCTTTGTCCTTTTACCATGTTGTTTCTTGTTCAGGATTATTTTCCTTTTGCACCTTGCATTACTTAATTTCTTGATTTCGCACTAAAAATAATTTTATCGCCGACTGTATGTAGCCCTTTTTATTTTTTTGAATTATAACATTTAAGGTTTCAAAAGTTCCAAAAAAACAATACAAAGGTTCAAAATGACGTACTCTAAAGTGTTGCAAATTTTGAATGCAAAATATTCTGTATTTCAAACTACACGAAAATGACAAATCCTGACAATCTTTAAAAAATCAAATATGTACTGTTCACCACCTCAGATTTATAAATTTGTTAGTTTATAAAGCCCAATACACAAAATATTTCGCATTGATTTTTTACATAGTGATATAAGCTATGATCATATTATCAACATATAGGAATATTTTCGTAATTTTTTGATACTTTAAATTTCCGTTTTTTGAATCTTTCACAAAAACTTACATGTAGCACGTCCTACTAAACACCGTTCTGGATTTGGGAGACTTTTCCATCCTTCTGGATTCTCTGATCGGTGTTTAACATATGAAATGCATGGTTCCAATTCTAACTTTACATGTGAAAAGGGTCCGTGGTTTCAGACATTTGCATAATTGAGATCAATTGTGAACTTTGGATAATATTATTCGTGTAAATCTAACTCATATGCTACTTTTATGGCTCGAAACGTGTAGGTGCTACTTCGGATATCATTCAGGTAAATCTAACAAGACATACATATTTGGCGCATAAGCCTTAGTCAGCCTGTTGGTGGCGTCGGCCAGCGATATCGAGGTGGACAGCCACAACTTTATGTATGCCATCAAGGTGGTGCAACTTGCGTCCTCCTCCAGTGGCGCCGCCTACTCCTCAACCGCGGCGCATCCAAATGTGTCTTTCTTCACCACTGACTACGGCGCTTAAGATCATCGTCAATTCCTTTATCGGGATTTACTTTGCGACGCCTCGCTATGGGCAGCACCATTAGGACATACTCCCTCCATTTCAAAATACTTGACTTGCATTTGTCCACATTTAGACCTGTTAGAATTCAGGTATTTTGAAACGGAGGAAGTACATGTTTCTAGAGGTATTGACACGTTTTCAGGCCTGTCAGTGGAAATGCTCAGCATTCCCTTGGACAAACTCATCACCCATCACCGAGGCGCTAAGAGATCGGCTAGCTATTCACGGGAGATCGATCAACAGACAACATGCATAGACCCTGGGATCGCCCGCGAGACGACGTGCATGTCACTATGTCAGGCATCACGAGACTTGTATACACGGGAACGTTCTGCTCTCCCAACACGCACTTCAAACCAGCGGCGCCGGCCGGCGGCAGCAAGCAACCGTCGCCGCGGCTCGCGCGACGAGGTTTTCCCGGAGCGCCCACCATACCACATGCACCGAGCTTGCCGGAAACCCGAGCATCGTGCTCCTCCCGCCCGGCACCGTCCCGCGGGTGCGCGCGCGCCGCTGCGAGACACACGCCCACCTGTCCCGGCGCTCGCTTGTCGTTTCCGGCGCGCGCCCACCCCCTTTCCCGGCTTCTGCTCCATCAACCTCCATTTTTATACTACAGTGCTCATACTCGAGCTCACAGTCCACCCCCGATTACGCGCGCAAGTTGCCAATGCGATGCCACGACGCCGGCAGCGGCACACGGCGAGGGCGCCGCCGCATGCAGTTAGCTCGCCCCCATTGACTCCTTGCAACCAACAAATTAACATGGCGAGCCGAGCCAATCATGCACATCGCCTACGTAGTCGTTCCGATCCGGAGGGAGGTCGAAAAGGTTATCATTTCCGTGCGTGCTTGATCGGTTAGGACGGTTCCAAAAGAGCACACTGCATTGGTCGCTCGATCGAAGATGCAGCCGTAGTCGTCCGTGGAACATGCGTCCATGCATGATGCATGCTAGCTAGCCGCCGCCGGTTGCGTCGCCAACTTCGGCTCCATGTGGCGCGCGCGTCGACAACCGTTTTCTAGTGCATATCTACAACCACGCACCGGTAATCACCTGCCTAAACCGAGAAGCTAATCATGCTTATGTTTGGACTTGGCACTTATTGCGCTGGAGTTAGCAGCTAGCTTGTTTATTAGAGATCTCTGTTTATCATGCTCATGTTTCCTACCTTTCGGTGTCCGGGCCAACAAACCGAAGTCGCCGATCTTCTCGACCTTGGCGTGCCTTGGACGATACGGTCAAGTGGAAAATGTGGGCTCTCTAAGACTTACTTGTCGGTAATTCCGACCTCTTGACAAAGATCTGTTTGTCTCCAATACTACAAGAATGAAAGAGACAACCCCGGAAATTAATGGAAAGGGACAAGAGCTACGTGACTTCGGTCCCTTTGCCATGCGTCTTGGTCCCTGAAAACGGTACTGGCCGACCTCTAGTAAAACAAACCTACAATTCTTTGAGTGCAAACAAAATCATATGAAAACAAGCTCTAAAGTATAATATTAGCCGGAAATTCTATTTTGACACATGGGACCATATTTTGCCATCGGAGAAAACATTTTGACACGTCAAGAAACCTGAACAAAAATCCGGAGCATACATGTGAACAATATATGTGTGCGCGCAAAGTTTCACGGCATACCGGCATCTTTTGTGGCTCGTGTAAAATGACATAAAGATACTCCGTGAATAGCCTTTCCTCCATCGAATTTTACCTTTTCTTTTACACACGACATAAAAAATGTCGCTTTTTAATGAGAATACTTATATGAACACACAAAATATCGAGATGTTCGCACAATTTTTTGATCCGAAGACATTTCAAAATGCATTTGAAAAGTATTTTAAAATATGCTCCCGGGTGCCAAAACGCCATATGTTTCTTGATTGTGTCAATGGTAGTAGGTGATAACAATTACAGAAGTATAACAATTATTTATTTTGGAAACAAATTATTTTTTAAACCGAGGCAAAAACTTTGCCAAATTATTTAATTAATAATAAAAGAGTTGTCGCTAAATTAAAAAAACTGGTGAAAGTTGATAGAACCGCGGCCAGACCAATCCAAACATGAGCACAATCAAGGGCAAAAGCCCAAATACCCACTCTACCTAGAGCTATACAACACCTACCAATGCATGAGAGACGAGACTGTGGCAGGAGGAGACACGAGACGCTCCGACGTAGATGAAGTAGCCGACCCTCAAGGAGAGCTCGCCAATATGATGCCGACTAACAACATCAAGGCAACCTCGCCGTCCACATGCCACAAGGTCGATCCACTCAATACAATCAAACTTTAGTGTCAACACCACCTTTCAAGACCACCATCTAGATATACCACCTCTCGCACTTGAACTACAACACTGCACAATTAGGATGCCCACAACCCAAACTGCACAGGAAAAATCACACGTAGACCATGCCGCCTAACAACATGCAGGGCTGGCAAACCGGCGTATAGTCAAACCACCTTTGGTGAGACGCGTCGACCAAGCTGACATAATTCGCTGTATTAGCAAATGAATATTGCCCCCCAAACCATGGTGAGCAATATTTACACCCCATGAAACTTCCCCTCACCACGTTTTCCGAGGCCACTGCGTCGACGTGTAAAACGACATCAACTCGAGCCCGCTACCATGACATCCACTATATCCCGGTGAAAGGAGAAGCACACACCGGGAACAATATACTCCCTTTATTTATTCATATATATCAAATAATTTACGATTAAATAGCAATATATTGATTACTTGACACAAATTTACGACATTAAATTCGTATCGAAATACCCTTTCCAATCGTTGCGATCTTGTTATTTATAAGTACTCCCTTTTCTAAAGTGTTTCCATTTTTAATTTAATTAGTTATTTATTACACTATATTTGAACATTTCTAATCAACTGAGATTTAAGAAAACCTTAATTGACCGAAACATAGAAAACGTATGGTCGCGATACACATTAGTAAGTGTAGACTACTTACATACATAATCACGGGGAAGATGTTAGATGTCCACCTAGGAGACATGTTCAGGTGTCAATATGCTTAATTAGGTTTGGATCTGAGTGCTCTTGTCCAACGGTTCTATTAATTTAGAGACATATAAGCTGTTTGGTTGGGATGTCTGCAATCATCTATATAATGCCAATAATTAGTTTATTATTAGCAGGTAAAATACAATCATTATTCGTGATGAGAAATCACATCAAGATAGGAGGCAGACGTCCGCAATTGAGTCACCTTTTCTTTTGTTGGTTTGAGATTTGAGTCCTAAAAAATAATGGTTAAGAAACTTGGTTGTAGCATGATATGACTTGCGTATACAAGCATAGACAGGTCAGGCCATACTACAATTTTGCTGTCTGCTCACACTTCCACATTAACAAGGAAACTAAAGGGACATGCATGACTTGATGACTTGAGTAGTGGATTGCAATTATTTAGGAATAGAAGATTCGCACACTAGCAGTGTTGATGCCAGATCAAGAACTAGCAGAACACGTGTTTCCCCTTATGCCATTCCAATAACTGTTTAATTTCTTAAAGAGGGAAAGTCGGATATTTTATCATGATTTTCAATGAAATACCAATTGGACCTCACAAATTTATCCTTTATAGTTGCATCTAACTGTCATGATATATTTTCTAATCTTGCATACAAAGTAATAATCATGAGTAAGTAGGCTAGAGTGGGTGTTTATCCTTTGTACCATCAAAGAGTTGTGTCTTTAACAAGGATTTGGTTACCGACCGAAATACCACGGTTCTATCTAGAAATGGACCTAAACACCTCAGTTTTATTTGAAAAAGGACCGAAATAGCACGGTTTTAATCCAAAACTAATCTAAAAAAGGTTCTTTTGTCCATATATTCTTAATAATGTAGTATTAACTCTTACAGTAAAAAAAAATGTAGTATTATCTTAGTCAACTGGTGGTTCTTTATTTCATACAAAATACAAAGTGATCGCTTCAATTTATTTTATAACAAAGAACATACTATGTCCTAGAGTTGATTTAATTGTGAAATTACTGCATAAATCCTAACATCAGGGTGTCGGCTGAGAAATAAGAAAATCCAATATAACTGCAAAGTAGATAACCACTTCCGTCACGGATATATGCACTTCTAATTCAAGACCATTACTTCTCACATGACATTTTCCCCATCGTTCCAAGTTTCAACAGGAAAACTGGAAATGCCACGCCAGCATCCCAGGATGGCGGTCAATTGGAGACGCTGCTTAACCTACCACGTTGACCCCCACAACCCCAAACCCCAAAACATGATCAGAAGTTCAGAACGGAGCAATCACTGGGCCCGACCACCGCCGCCGGCCAGTCCCCTATATAACGGCCGCCCACCTCCTCCTGCTCCCTTCTCATTGCAACCCAGAACGAACGCTCGAACAACCACCGCTGACCGGAAGCAGGAGCAAAGCCCTGTTCTTTCAGCCGGGTGTCCTCTGTTTCAAGAAGCAGGGGAGCGTCGGAGCGAGTCAATGGGCGCCGAGGAGGAGGGGATGGTGTGGTGGTCGACGTGGGGCTGGCTGGCCGTCGCGGTGACGGCGGGGTGCCTGCTCCTACACGTCGCGGCGCGGGTGGCCGACGCTCTGTGGTGGCGGCCGCGGCGGCTGGAGGCGCACTTCTCGGCGCAGGGCGTGCGCGGCCCGCCGTACCGGTTCCTCTTCGGCTCCGTGCGCGAGATGGTGGCGCTCATGGCGGAGGCCACCGCCAAGCCCATGTCGCCGGCCACCTCCCACAACGCGCTCCCGCGGGTGCTCGCCTTCTACCACTACTGGAGAAAGATCTACGGTATGCATGCGCACGCCGCTTCGCTCTGTGCCTCTTTTTCCCATACTCCTTGTCAAGTTTGGCTGCACGTTCTCGCGACCGGTGGATGGAATTTTAATGGTGGTGTCCTCTCGCTGGCGCAGGGCCGACGTTCTTGATATGGTTCGGGCCGACGCCGCGGCTGACGGTGGCGGAGCCGGACCTCGTCCGCGAGATCTTCCTGACGCGCGCGGAGGCGTTCGACCGCTACGAGGCGCACCCCATCGTCCGGCAGCTGGAGGGCGACGGCCTCGTCAGCCTCCACGGCGACAAGTGGGCGCTCCACCGCCGCGTCCTCACCCCGGCCTTCTACCCCGACAACCTCAACGTATGAATGAATAAAACGCATGTTGTTGCCCTTTCTTCTCGGGTCCTGAGTGCGCAGTGGGTGACACGTACGGCGATGTGGGTTTTGCTTGCAGCGGCTGGTGCCGCACGTCGGCAGGTCGGTGGCGGCTCTGGCTGAGAGGTGGCGCGCGATGGCGTTCGCGAGCGGCGGCGAGGTGGAGGTGGACCTGGCGGAGTGGTTCCAGGCGGTGGCCGAGGAGGCCATCACGCGCGCCACGTTCGGGCGCAGCTACGAAGCCGGCCGCGTCGTGTTCCGCATGCAGGGCCGCCTCATGGCCTTCGCCTCCGAGGCCTTCCGCAAGGTGCTCGTCCCCGGCTACCGGTACGTCGTCAAACACATTTTTTTACCCAAGTAATAAAACCAATGATAGAAACTCGATTCCTGTTCACGCAAGTTCTTCGCGCCGGGATTAATTAAAAACTCGGTTCAAAATTGCAGCTTCTTTCCGACGAAGAAGAACCGGATGTCGTGGGGTCTGGACAGGGAGATCAGGCGGGGCCTAGTGCGGCTCATCGGCCGGCGCAGCGACGCCGCGGAGGAACACGAAACGAAGGCCACCATCAAGGGCCACGACGGCTTCCGCGACCTGCTGGGTCTGATGATCAATGCCCGCGACACCGACAAGAGGTCGCAGCCCATGCCGGTGGAGGACATGGTGGAGGAGTGCAAGACGTTCTTCTTCGCCGGCAAGCAGACGACCACCAACCTGCTGACCTGGGCCACCGTGCTGCTGGCCATGCACCCGGAGTGGCAGGCCCGCGCGCGGCAGGAGGTCGTCGCCGTCTGCGGCCCCGGCGAGCTCCCCACCAAGGAGCACCTCCACAAGCTGAAAACGGTACGCCACCCACAAACCACTGTTCCTAGAACCGAAAGTTTTCCTTCGACGAATGGGCGTTTCGGTAACTCGGCTACGACGACGACGACAGCAACCTAAAGAAAGAAAGAAAAGCCTGACGTTGTTCTCTTCTCCGTGTCGATCGTGCAGCTGGGGATGATCCTGAACGAGACGCTGAGGCTGTACCCACCGGCGGTGGCCACCATCCGCAGGGCCAAGGTCGACGTCACCCTGGGCGGCGGCATGGCGGTCCCGCGCGACACAGAGCTGCTCATCCCGATCATGGCTATCCACCACGACGCCAGGTTCTGGGGCGCCGACGCCGCGCGGTTCAACCCGGCGCGGTTCGCGGGCGGCGCGGCCAGGGCGGCGACGCACCCGCTGGCGTTCATACCGTTCGGGCTCGGGTCCCGGATGTGCATCGGCCAGAACCTCGCGCTTCTGGAGGCGAAGCTCACCGTGGCCGTCCTGCTCCAGCGGTTCGAGTTCAGGCTGTCGCCCAAGTACGTGCACGCGCCGACGGTGCTCATGCTGCTCCACCCGCAGTACGGCGCGCCCGTGATCTTCCGCCCCATCATCCCGTCGGCTTCGACTAGGTAGCTTGCCAACGAACTGTAGGAATTGACAGAAATGACCCGGCCGTGCTGTGTGTGTATATATGCCTAGTAGTCACTGAGACACTGACAGACAAGGAACCACTAGATCAACAGAAAGCTTTGCCTTTGCCGTGGCCTGTGCATTTGTTGCCGAAAATGCCCTCGTTAACTGACTAGATCACCAGAGAGCAGAGAACTTTAGGATTTGATGGCATGGCACGGGACAGGAAAACACCGGGCCCGCCTCCCCTGCCCGGTCGCTTCCAATTTTTTTCGTATCTTTTTGATGGCTTCCATTTGTTCTCTTCTCCTTGCATGGATTCTGGCTGGCTGTGTGCTTTGTTTGTGTACAGGTGTGTATTATTCCAGCTATTCTTTATTTTACAGGGGGAAAAGAGGAAAATCCAGGGCAAAAAGGTGTATGGGGATGGGAAATTTGTACACGGTATTCCAGCCTTGTGCGCCTCTGCTTTTTTTTGTTTGTGTGCCTAGTTGTGTTATGTTGTGTTGTGTTGACAATTCATCGTAGAAGAATCTCGGGTACAGGGAGGAATACGCTTTGTTCATTTTGTGCGCATGTGTTTGTACACACGCGTTAGATTCTAACAGAAGTCCACTGTGCTGTCAGTGTGTCGCCCACGCCACATTGTCCTCTCCTGTCTTCTCTCGCTTACTCCCTCATTATCATAATATAAGATGGTTTAGGTATTTCAATATGAAATAAAATAAGTCAATCTACACACTAACACATTGTATATGCATCCGTATATTTTACCTAGACCATCTTATATTATGTTACAAAGGGAGTATTTGTGAGTATGCAATTTAGAAAAAATCTCAGCAATGTACTTTCTTAACAAACTTTAGAGGTGAAAAATACACCCCTTAGGACTTTTGTAAATGGCCAACAACTAGGCGTCAATCTAACATACATTGTTTTGGCATTTGCTCGTGGGTTTCAAAGATTTTTATGTGAGAAAAGATTATTAAAAACTTTCATGTGAGACCGTAGAAGGTAAAAGCAGCGGTGCTCATGCTAATTTTCTTTTACAATTTTTCTATGTCCAACAAAACGAGCATGCCTAGTTTCAAAAAATAGTACCTGACAACATGAGCAGCAGAAACCCCCTTATTTCAAACGAAGGGAAATTTAATAACTGATGTGATGTTGGCTAATTTGACGATCAATAATGTCAAACGGTTACCGACCAATTCAAGTATAACTACAAATAGCCGACATTGTGGTCAGTTTATCGATAGTCTAGGTGTAATGGACGATAATGAAATAATATCCGACGATCCAGGTTTAACTCACAGCTATAAACTCAAATGGCCGACGATACATGTAGAACTTTCGACTATAAGAGAAAATACTTGACATGATATAATAATAAATGATAATTGCCATTGACACTCGGAGATATGTTTTGATGGACGACTGGGTTAAGCATGGGGGACTTTTCTAGTTCCCACATAATTGCCAATCGCTTTAATTAAATATATGTCTAATAAGTTCTGACACATTGCTATTAGCTGAAATTACTGTGAACCCCATCTAATAGTTTTATTTGCAGTGCGCCTCACCGCTGTGAGGTAAGCTTAATTGTGAGTTGGGTGATATATCTCCAAGTGGGCTATGACCAATGTGGCACGCTTCCACGAATTTAGTTTGTATGTTTTGCTTGCTCTCTTCAAGTGGGGTAGATCACATGATTGATTGTTGATGTTGCTGGGTTTTTCTAACATACAAAGTATAGTACTATATTTTGAGTCAATTTTATATATGCATATACCATAGATACAAATACGAAAACATTAATTACACTTCACCAATGTAGACTGATTTTTCATGTCTTGGACCAACTCGTTTTTATGCTCAATACTTTATCTTAAACACAAAAATACTACTTCTTTATATATTTAATTATCTATCATGTTCTTTTCAATCATGATACAAAATTTGCAGTTATATATTTTTTCTTGTCTCTTCTTAAACATGCCGACAAGCTCTTATACATACAACATTGATAGCACAAAAATCTTTTTGAACATGGGGCTCAAATTGAATCGTCTCATGTTGAAAAATAATTGATCGTTCCGAAGGTGAACATTTCATTGGTGAAAGTGCATGTCTCTCCTAATTATGTTTTGGTGATAATGACAAAAAAATTAGTGTTCTAACTGGTGCTAAGTGTTTATAGATATAAGTGATGATTGGACCATGACGGTTGGCGACCCTCTCAAACATGAAAAGACCGAAGATGACGTTCCTTTGTTTACTCTTGTGGTAAATAGGTTAGCCGTTCTCTCATTGGGGGGGGGGGGGGGGGGGGGAGGGGGGGGTGCTTGATGGAAGGTGTGCGAGAAACATTTTCTGCTCAGCTATAACCCCCCCTCCCCCACCACACACACACACACAAACTCCTAGCTATCCTAGGTTTTGGAAGAGAGAGCTCTCGAAAATGTGTCGGTTGCTGTTTGCTAGTTGCAATCTTGAAGTTCCAGGGCTCAGGGCGGAAGTTCCGCCCTAGCCCCAGATATTTCCATTACTGAAAGCTTAAATTCCATAGATCTCCATCCTCACTCACCCAATTTTGATGCCCTTCAAGAATTTGGTGGCGAAGACCTAGCTAGATCTACACTTCTATTGAGCCGGAACTTGATTCCCCCTCATTCCCTGTGACTTGTTACCTCTTGGGTTTATTGGAACCGTAAATCTCAAATTGGGTCTTGAAGCTTGATCTCATGTCGGAAGCTTTAAAACGTTATTGGAGTTTCCAGTATATTTTTAATTATCTATCATAGTCTCCACGATCATGTTGCGCATAATAATATCAACATTTATGATCTCCCACACTAATCGAACGACCATGGTAGAAAAGGGTACAAGACAATGGAAAAATAGGTTTGGAGCATACCAAGTGTCTGCTCCGCATCTTTCCTAACACTCTAATTTCGAGACAAAGTGAGATTTTTTCTGACCATCATGGTTGTAGATTGTGCTCACGGATATCGACCAACTATAGATGTCATCTGCTAGCTAGTATATCTAGGTTAATTGGTGTCAATTGATTGCGTAGTTGCAGTATAGAGTTTGGCTTTCAACAAGTCTCTCAAATACTGTAAATAGTTGCAACAAGTTGATGTTATTATGAGAACTGACCATGCCGATATGACATGACGTAGTTTCAACTATGGCGCTGCACGCTCCATTGCTCCAACATGACCTCCTTTACTATCTTGCAGACGTAAATAAAATGGTGGTACCTACGGAAATAACTGCATCATCCGTTTTACCCAAGGAAACAAACAAGCGCACGCAATGGTGCCGCCGATAAATAACTGCATTATCCTTTTTACCCAAGGAAACAAACAAGCCTAGCGCGTCGTGGAGGGACGTACGGCAAGGTTCCATTTCTATGGAAAGGAAGTAGCGTACGTCGGGAAGAAGAATGGGTCTGGATCAGAGCAGCAGCCCGTCGCTGACACGCTGCCGTGACCGGTAAGATCCACACACAGATGAGAGTCACGGACCTGGCGGCCGGCCACCGGGCAGCAAGCAGCCAGCCGCTCGCCGCAGCCTTTTCCGGTGGCGTAACGAGAAGACGCAGAAGCGACGGGACGAGCGCGCCGAGCGAGCGTCAGAGCTCGCTCGCTAGGGACGACGGGACGCTGCGGTGTCCGACGCTCCTGTGTCTGTCATGTGCGCCGCAAGCCGCACGCAAGTTACGCTGCCGCTCCCTGGCTCACTGACTGACTGACACCAGATCGGAGGAGGAGGCGGAGGAGACACGCGCCACGTTCCCGGCCGTCTCGCCGCCGGGGCCATGCGTCGATCTATCCCGCATGTGTTCCGCATGCCGTCTCTGGTGTGGCGTACATGTGCCGCGGCCGCGCCGCATGGCGCGGGATGGGATGGCGTGGCCACCGCCTGCCCGCCTGTGACCATCATTGGCCGTGTCCCTGTCGCCGCCCGCCATTGCCGGCCGGCTCCACCCTCCGTCGATCCCCACCGGATGCCTGTCCTCAGAGCATCTCCACCGGGGACTCTGTACTTAAAACCCTTTTGGAGCCGGACACGAAAATCGCCCACCAGCGACACCCCCAAAGTCTCGTCCCGAGCGATTTTATTTCCGTCACACCCAATAGGAGACCTTCCTGTGGGTGCCGGACATCGACTTGGGCATGATCCTGAAAGCGTTGGCCCGCCCGTAATACACACGACGCGACCCGCCCAATTCCCCTTCCTCTGCATTGCCGCTCTGGCGCCAAAATCTTCCCTATCTTCACTCCATTTTCCAAACACTCGCCTCGCCGACGCCGCCGCGACCTCCCTGCCTTCCGCCACCATGCCGCCCAAGGGTGCCGGCCTCTCGACACCCAAGGGTCACAAGCCGCCGCCGGCGTCGCAGCCGAACAAGAAGCCGATGAAAAGGGAGCCGCAGGATCTTTCGTTCCCGGCGCCCTTGAGCCAGAACCAGGACCAGCTCCGCCACGCCGCTTCCCAGCTTTGGCAAAAACGACGAGTCAAGGCGAAGGACAAGTCGGCTGATCTGTCGTCGCCGAACGACAACGCCACCGCCGAGATGTTGGTCGCCATGAGCCAAAGCAGCCAAAGCAGCCAAAGCGGGCAAAGCGGGTTTGCCGGGCCGCCGTCTGTCCCAGCCTTTTTCGATAGCACCTCCGGCTACCCGTCACAGCTGTCGCGGTTTTCCCCCGAAGAGTCGCACCTCGATCTGAACGTCTCGCCGCTGTTCAACGAATCGCCGGCGTTGCGGCGGACACCTTCGACGAGCCAAGACGGGACTGCTTCCCGCGGCCTTTACTTCGGCGACCATGTGAGTGCTATTTCTAATCTTGATCCCCCTCGTTTATTGTGTTCCCCGGCCGACTGTTTGTTGGGCGCAGTTATTGCGGGCGGACGGATGCAAATTCTTGTATTGTGCATTAATTGCCGACGATACAAATTGTGGTTTTTGTTGGATAGGACGCGTCGTTGGCCGAGGCGATGACTTCAATCATCGATGACGGTACTACCTTCGCCGCCAGTGGCTACGGCGAGACAGATCAGTTCGGACAGGGCGACGAAGGGTGATACGTCTCAAACGTATCTATAATTTCTTATGTTCCATGCTTATATTATACCAAATGCTACATGTTTTATATACACTTTGCATTGTTTTATGCATTTTTTGAGACTAACCTATTAACAAGATGCCACAGTGCCAGTTCCCTGTTTTGTACTGTTTTTGGTTTCAGAAAACCACTTAAAGAAATATTCTCGGGATTTGACGAATTTAATACCAAAGTCCCTATTTTTCACGGGAGGTTCCAGAACACCGAAGACCTAACGGAGAGGGGCCACGAGGCCCTCAGATGAGGTGCCGGCGCGGCCCCACTTCTGGCCGAGCCCGCACCTGATGACGGGGCCTCGGCCCTCCACCGCCTTCGCCCTTTCGCCTATTTAAAGCCCCCGACAATACAAGACCTAATACCCGAACACTTTTCCACGAAACATTACGGAGCCGCCACCGTCGTCAACCCTAGTTCGAGAGGGTTCAGAAGCTCTCCCCGGCACCCTGCCGGAGAAGGGAATCATCACCGGAGGGCTCTACATCACCATGCCCACCTCCGGACTGATGCGTGAGTAGTTCATCCTTGGACTACGGGTCCATAGCAGTAGCTAGATGGTTGTCTTCTCCTATTGTGCCATAATGTTTAGATCTTGTGAGCTACCTATCATGATCAAGATCATCTTTATGTAATGCTACATGTTATGTTTGCTGGGATCCGATGGATATTGAATACTATGTCATTTGCGTCATAATATATCATGTTGTGTGTTGTTTATGATCTTGCATGCTCTCCGTTGCTAGTAGATGCTCTGGCCAAGTATATGCTTGTGACTCCAAGAGGGTGTATTTATACTCGATAGTGGGTTCATATCTCTATTTAATCTGGGGTAGTGACATCAAGCTCTAAGATTTTAGATGTACTGTTGCTACTAGGGATAAAACAGTAGTACTTTGTCTAAGGATAATTGTATTACTTACATTACACACTTTTCCTAATGCAATAATCTGTTGCTTGCAACTTAATACTGAAAGGGGTACGGACGCTAACCGGAAGGTGGATTATTAGTCATAGATGCGGTTGGAACGGTCTATTTATATTGTTGTAATGCCCAAATGAATCTCATACTAGACATCATGACATTAGTATATGCATCATTATGCAGCTCTTTATTCTGTCAATTGCCCAGCTGTAATTTGTTTACCCACATGTATGCTATTATTATTATTCTTTATGAAGAGACACCACTAGTGAACTGTGAACCCCGGTCATTTTCTTTAAACTGATAATACAACCAACTGCAAACTGCTTTCTTTCATTCTCTGCAAACATCATCTTCCACACATACGTTTAATCCTTTGTTACAGCAAGCCGGTGAGATTGACAACCTCACTGTTTCGTTGGGGCAAAGTACTTTGATTGTGCTGTGTGCAGGTTCCACGTTGGTGATCGTAAACGGCGCCACCGACAACCTTCAGACGTGTTCTTCATCTCCTACTGGTTCGATAACCTTGGTTTCATAACTGAGTAATACTTGCCGCTGCACTCATCATACCTTACTCTTGGGGTTTCCCAACAACACCACCGTGTGCATCAAAGGGGATGCCGCCCAGGGCCAGGAAGGGGAGGTCGATGAAGAAGAGGATGGCGACGAAGAGGATGGTGTCCGGAAGGCTGGAAACAGAGGCAAGACTTGGTGCGTGAGTGAGGACGTCTTGTTGGCTGATGCACCGTTGTGGTGTTGTTGGGAAACCCCAAGAGTAAGGTATGAAGTAGTGCAGCAGCAAATTTCTCTCAGTTGTGAAACCAAGTTTATCGAATCAGTAGGAGATGAAGACGCTTCTGAAGTTGTCAACGGCGCCAAAAAAGAGCTTGCCGTGTAGCTGACGTGGAACCTGCACACAACACAACCAATATACTTTGCCCCAACTTAACAGTAAGGTTGTCAATCTCACTGGCTTGCTGTAACAAAGGATTAGACGTATAGTGTGGAAAATGATGTTTGTTTGTAGATAATGAAAGTAACAGTTTGCAGTAGGTTGTATTATCAATGTAAAAAAAAAGGACCGGGTTCCACAGTTCACTAGTGGTGTCTCTCCATAAATAAATAATAGCATACATGCGGGTAAACAAATTACAGCTGGGCAATTGACAAAATAAAGAACTGCATAATGATGCATATACTATAGTCATGGTGTCTAGTATGAGATTCATTTGGGCATTACAACATGATACATAGACCGTTATCCAACTGCATCTATGACTAATAATCCACCTTCCGGATAGCATCCGCACACCTTTCAGTATTAAGTTGCAAGCAACAGATTATTGCATTAAGCAAAGTGTGTAATGTAAGTAGCACAATTATCCTTAGAAAAGCACTACTGTTTTATCCCTAGTAGCAACAGTACATTCACAATCTTAGAGTTTGTTGTCACTCCCCTAGATTAAATTAAGACATGAACCCACTATCGAGCATAAATAGCCCCTCTTGGAGTCACAAGCATCTACTTGGCCAGAGTATCTACTAGCAACGGAGAGCATGCAAGATCATAAATAACACACACATAATATATTATGAAGCAAATGACATAGTATTCAATATTCATCGGATCCCAGCAAACATAACATGTAGCATTACATAAAGATGATCTTGATCATGATAGACAGCTCACAAGATCTAAACATGATGGCACAATAGGAGAAGACAACCATCTAGCTACTGCTATGGACCCGTAGTCCAAGGATGAACTACTCACGCATCAGTCCGGAGGCGGGCATGGTGATGTACAGCCCTCCGGTGATGATTCCCCTCTCCGGCAGGGTGCCGGGAAGAGCTTCTGAACCCTCCCGAACTAGGGTTGACGACGGCGGCTGCTCCGTAATGTTTGTTGGAAAAGTGTTCGGGTCCTTAGGTTTTTCCTGTTGGGGGCTATTTGTAGGCGAAAAGGCGAAGGAGGTGGAGCCCCGAGG
Organism: Poa annua; assembly: GCA_026929855.1. Taxonomy (NCBI): domain Eukaryota; kingdom Viridiplantae; phylum Streptophyta; class Magnoliopsida; order Poales; family Poaceae; genus Poa; species Poa annua. The sequence goes on from CM049437.1 coordinate 94,693,159, forward strand.
GGCCCACACCATGTGGTGGCGGGGCCAGGGGGAGCCACGCCTCCACCAGGTGTGGCCGCCTCGCGGCCCCCCTCCGTCTCCTCTTCGGTGTTCTATATGCTTCCGGGGAAAATAGGGATATTGGCTTTTGTTTCGTGCAATTCCGAGAATATTTCCTTAACAGCTTTTCTGAAACCAAAAATAGCAGAAAACAGGGAACTGGCACCATGGCATCTTGTTAATAGGTTAGTCCCAGAAAATGTATAAAAACCATATAAAGTGTATATAAAACATGTAGCAATGTGTATAATATAAGTATGGAACATAAAAAATTATAGATACGTTTGAGACGTATCATTGGCCGAGGCGTGGCTGGACGTGAGCATGGACGGCGAGAAGGGCGCCAACCAAAGGAAGAATACCTACTGGACACGCATTCACAAGGATTACACCGAAAGAAGGTCGTATCCTCCTCATCTAGAATTGCCATACCGCAATGCCAAATCGGTTGAGAGCCGTTGGGGCGTCATCTCGTCTCTCACTACCAAGTTTCACCATTGCCATGAGAAAATCTTGATGAGACACGAGAGTGGCAAGAACGATGCCGACAAAGTTAGCCGATCATCTTAACTTGTTACCCATCATGTTTGCATGCATACATAACTTGGCCTTTGTTTGTGTAGCTCAAAGACGCTAAGTCCTTGTACCTTGACTTGGAGTCGGATGGCAAGAAGCCGTACAAGTTCATGCATGTTTGGGAGGTGGTTAAAGAATGCCCGAAGTGGAAGAGCCATATAAAAGACCAAGGCATCGCCGAGGGAGATGAAAGAAACCTGCCGGCTGCTACCGCCGATCGTCCCGAGATGGGAGTGAAGGCGTGCAAGGTGGCCGCCAGGGCTGGCAAGAAGCCAGGGGCCTCGGGCGCCGCAGGCAGCATCCAAGAGTCGGTGAAGCTATACGTTGCTGAGGTGGCCGCGGCGACCGCCGAGAAGAAGAAGCTGCAAGCCAAGTCCGACGAGAAGTGGAAGCTCTACTTCAAGATGCAGGAGGCCAAGCTCAAGAACCAAGAGAAGAAGGAGGAGCGTCCCATCATGGCCACGAACACGTCCGGCATGAGCACCAATCAGAAGGCCTACTTCGTGGCCGAACGGAGGCGCATCCTGGCTGAGAAGGCGCAGGCCGAAGCGGAGGACGACCAGGAGGAAGTCCAGGAGGAGTCCGTGTGATCGGCATGAACCATTGCGCCAGGGAGGCGCCCTTTTGATGATCGGCCTTGGAGACTTGTTCTCCGGCGCGGTCGATCCTTTTTTGATGGCCGGCGTTGGAGATTGTTCTCCGGCGCGGTCGAAACTATGCCAAGTCCTTTTTGATGACTTGCTCTCCGGCGCGGCAAAACTCTTTGATTGCCGCCGTGGGCAATTTGAGACATTTCTATTAATGCATGCACTGCCGTCCTGTTCCTCTCATTTGTGTTGTTCATCGGCGGCGACCACGGCATGCCCGCGAGGTGTTCGACAGTTTGCTAGCGTTTGCGGGGTGGGCCTTTGGGGAGTGCCGCTGTGTGCGGCCTCTAAATGTTGACCGGACACATGTCCAGCACCCCCCAAAGGAGGCCCAATTGGGTGGTGCCGGACACCGATTTAGAGGCCCCCGGTGGAGATGCTTTTATAGTGCCATTGATTTGCATCGTCGATCGGCCCTCAGTCTCAGAGCATCAACACCGGTACCAACCAAGGTTTTTTTAGCTATCCACCGCCCGAATAGATAGAAGAGACGACCCAGTTTATAAGTAAAACCGGGTCTAAGAACCAAGATGTACAATGCCTGGTTTATGTGGAAAACAGGGCAAAAACCGCACGAACGAGGCGACATGCCGCCCAAACGAACCAAGGTTGTGGTTACCGGTATAATTTTTTTTCCAAAGGGGTCGGGATTATCTGGTTATCATAGTTACCAAAATGTCCCAACCAATTACCGGACGAATTTAAAAACCAAAATTCATAAATTCAATTTTTTTAGTTCCTAATATAACCATTTAGCGAAAGTTTTCGTTAAGATAAAAAAATTCAGATTTTTTTTGCCGATATGACCATTCTTCGGATGTGCTCGGGATCTTCGGTTACCGTCCGGTAAGTGAATTTCTCGACAGGTAACCAAAACCATGGTACTAGCAAAGCACACTCGGAGGCTCATCAGGGGTTCAGCCGGAAATATCGATCTCATAGGTACTCTCCAAGACTCCAACGGTACCCAATTTTGATGACCCGCTTATAGACATCGGAAAAGCCGTCCTCCAACATAAGGGTCCCATGTGTCATTGGCATACGCGATGCAGCCGACAAAATAGGATAATAGCTTACTCAGGGATTCAAGGATTCCCTATGCATCTTGCTCCCACGCGCGCCGAAATCTCCACGCCATCGTCAAGGAGTGTCTAATTCACTTGGCTAGTTAATTGGACACATAATCTAGCCACCCCACCTGTCGGGGATGTAATCCCCGGTACCCCAAGACTATGGTGTTGTTATATTGGTACGAGAAGTAAAAGAGGAGGTAAATAAACTGTAGATAAAGAAAAAGGAGAAAAAGAGTTCTGGACCGAGTTTGGAGCTACCCGGGCCGACATTTGTCTAAACCGAGATAAAAGATCTCGGTTTGGGCCGAGATTGGCTCTAACTCAGTGGGCCGGCATCCCCTTGGCCTCGGTACCCAGTTTATCGATCAACGCCTAGACCGAGTCAACCCTCGGCGTCGACCTCATCCACGCCCGCAACTCGTCCTCAACCTCCTCCACGAGCGCGTCGCCCGCGACCTCGCCGCCTCCGCGCTGCCTCGCCCCCGTCTGCGGGCATCCCGGCTTCCCAGCGCCCTCGAGCTCGTCCGCCCTCGCCCCATCAAGTCCCCGCGCCACGTCAACCCCGCCCGACCTCTCTGTCAGCTCGGCTGTGCCCCCGAGCTCCGTCGCGACCGACACGGCTCCGCACCGCCCCGGCACGCCCTCGGCCTCGCCCGGCAGGCCCGCACCTCCACATCTCCGGCTCGGCCGCGCCGCCCTCAGCTCGCCCTCGACCTTGGATATGCCGGCAGGCCCGCATCTCCACCAACCCCGGCATCTCCACCCGTCCCGGCCACGCATCCCAACGCCGCCCCGACATCCCCCCCGTCCTCGCCTTGGTGCGCCCGGCGGCCTCCGACTCACCTCCACCGCGCCGACCTCGCCCGTCTCCGCCTCCGACATCGCGCCCCCGGCCGCCCCTGACGTCAGACTCACCGACTTATCAGCGCCCTCGACCTCTCCCGAGCCGTGTTGGTCTCCTCAGCCATGAGCTTGAGCACGAGCAAGCTTGTGGCTCACCTCGGTTGGCCGAGATGGAAGCCTCACGGGCAGGCCGATTCTTTCTTCATTGTGCATGGGTTGAGTTCTCCCGTGGTCTAGAACCAATCGACTTCTCCAGCCATTCGGGTAGAGGGTCAGATGTTCAGACTTGACACTACGAGAAGATAAGGTGAGAAGAGCAAGAAGATCCCGAAGACAGGCGCTACGGACAAGGCAAAGGACATGCTAAGCCTAGCTGGTGCATGCACAGTCGTGGCTACAGTGCCCATGATGTGACGATACTACACTGCGCATGACATAGTGAATAGTGCCGATTAGACCCCAGTGGTCATGTCTGCTGCAGTGCGCGTGAACAGTGCACGTGGGCCACCCTTTGTCCCCTGGAGCACCATGGGGAGGCTCCAAAAACCAGCCACCACCCCACGGGCTCCCCATTTTCCCCCCTTGCTCTCATTTCCCCCAAGACCTCTTAGAGGCATTTAGCACTCAGCTCATGGAGCATGTATACCGCGATGATGTTAAAGAGAAGAAATACACCAAGTAGGATAGATGCTGCAGTAGGGGTTTTATCTCCTCACGAGAGCCCCGAAGCAGGGTAAATCCTTGCGTCCCCGTGTCGGTTGTGTTCATTTGTGCGTCCTACTTAGCGCGCTATCCCTCCCCGAATACTCTAGCGTCCATCCGACCCCACACATTAGCCTTCCCATAGACATCTGTCTGTTCGCCACGACGGTAGTTGGCGCCCACCGTGGGGCATCAGTGGCGCTTGTAGGACTAATTTCGGACGGGACCTTCTTCATGAGCGCGGGGACTCGGCATCACCATTGTCCTCGCACTCCGACTCGCTGCTGCAAGCGGAGGCCGGTGCGGCCTGCATCTGCGCTCGTCATCAACGGATCCCGGGTAACTCCTCGATAGTTGCCCGGGTCGTGTTGATTCAGTCGGTCCGCGCAACACCAGCCAGGCTCTGTGAGTATTCTTTCCGGTACCGCAAGCAGTTAGCTGATTTCAAATATTACTCGGGGACTGCCCCGCGCTTAACTTGTTTTCTCCCCGGGATCAAGCATTTCAACCCGGGGACTGCCCTGTTAGGCCTGTTTTGTTATCTGTATATTTTTCCCCGGGAGCAGGATGTCTTGACCCGGGGACTGGCTCACCGAATAATGCATGCTGCTTTCCTCCTAGATCTGTAAAATAGCTTGTGGACTCGGTGGAAACCAAGTTGGTATCCTAGTGTTTGGTTTTGCTGCTATAATTGCTATGTCATATCCTAGGGTTCATTCGGTTTGTTATACAGAATCGTTGCTCCTGTTAAATATTCATTATAAATATATATGTCCGACTAACCTTTGAAGGTGGTATCGGTTTTGCTAAGAGAGTTATCCTGAAATCCGATTTATCTTGAAATCCGACTTATCCTGAAATCCGAGTTATCCTGAAATCCGACTTATCCTGAAATCCGAGTTATCCTGAAATCCGAGTTATCCTGAAATCTGGGTTATTCTGAAATCCGAGTTGAGTTTGCAGATTCCGAGATGAAGTTGTGATCCGACGTATATTGTTCAAATCTGACATGCAGGTGGCTCAAGTCAAAGTATTGGTTATTCTAGATCGCCGTTTATGTCGGTTTGCCCCTGTATCGCGGCATCATGCAATATTTCTAGATCGCCATTTATGTCGGTTTGCCCCTATATCGCGGCATCATGCAATATTTCTAGATCGCCGTTTATGTCGGTTCGCCCCTGTATCGCGGCATCATGCAATATTTCTAGATCGCCGTTTATGTCGGTTCGCCCCTGTATCGCGGCATCATGCAATATTTCTAGATCGCCGTTTATGTCGGTTCGCCCCTGTATCGCGGCATCATGCAGTATTTCTATATCGCCGTTTATGCCGGTTTGCCCCTGTATCGCGACATCATGCAATATTTCTAGATCGCCGTTTATGCCGGTTCGCCAATGTATCATGGCATCATGCAATATCTCCAAATCGTCGTTTGTTTTGGTTTGTCAGAGTTCACCGGACATTTGAGACACCCGAGTTACCGCCATGTCAAACCAGCAGAGTCTGGAGACATCTATGTCGGTAAATGCCCAGAGTGGCTACCGGACATTCGAGACACCCGAGTTACCCCCATGTCAAACCAGCAGAGTCTGGAGACATCTATGTCGGTAAGTGTCCAGAGTCGCTACCGGACATTCGAGACACCCGAGATACCCCCATGTCAAACCAGCAGAGTCTGGAGACATCTATGTCGGTAAGTGCCCAGAGTGGCTACCGGACATTCGAGACACCCGAGATACCCTTATGTCAAACCAGCAGAGTCTGGAGACATCTATGTCGGTAAGTGCCCGGAGTGGCTACCGGACATCCAAGACATCTGAGGTACCCTATGTCAACCCAGCAGTGGCTGAAGAAGTCTATGTCGGTAAAACGCCCAGAGTGGCTAAAGAACCGGCATAGAATTGTATTTTTTGCAGGTACAAGGTGGAGTATGTGAAGACGGTGGTGTTATTATTTTTCTAAGTCTGCGCGCGACTCTGCGAGTCCCCCGCAGCCTCGGGGACTAGTGTCGGGGATGTAATCCCCGGTACCCCAAGACTATGGTGTTGTTATATTGGTACGAGAAGTAAAAGAGGAGGTAAATAAACTGTAGATAAAGAAAAAGGAGAAAAAGAGTTCTGGACCGAGTTTGGAGCTACCCGGGCCGACATTTGTCTAAACCGAGATAAAAGATCTCGGTTTGGGCCGAGATGGGCTCTAACTCGGTGGGCCGGCATCCCCTTGGCCTCGGTACCAAGTTTATCGATCAACGCCTAGACCGAGTCAACCCTCGGCGTCGACCTCATCCACGCCCGCAACTCGTCCTCAACCTCCTCCACGAGCGCGTCGCCCGCGACCTCGCCGCCTCCGCGCTGCCTCGCCCCCGTCTGCGGGCATCCCGGCTTCCCAGCGCCCTCGAGCTCGTCCACCCTCGCCCCATCAAGTCCCCGCGCCACGTCAACCCCGCCCGACCTCTCCGTCAGCTCGGCTGTGCCCCCGAGCTCCGCCGCGACCGACACGGCTCCGCACCGCCCCGGCACGCCCTCGGCCTCGCCCGGCAGGCCCACACCTCCACATCTCCGGCTCGGCCGCGCCGCCCTCAGCTCGCCCTCGACCTTGGATATGCCGGCAGGCCCGCATCTCCACCAACCCCGGCCACGCCTCCCAACGCCGCCCCTACATGCCCCCATCCTCGCCTTGGTGCGCTCGGCGGCCTCCGACTCACCTCCACCGCGCCGACCTCGCCCGTCTCCGCCTCCGACATCGCGCCACCGGCCGCCTCTGACGTCGGACTCGCCGACTTATCAGCGCCCTCGACCTCTCCCGAGCCGTGTTGGTCTCCTCAGCCATGAGCTTGAGCACGAGCTCGCTTGTGGCTCACCTAGGTTGGCCGAGATGGAAGCCTCACGGGCAGGCCGATTCTTTCTTCATTGTGCATGGGTTGACTTCTCCCGTGGTATAGAACCAACCGACTTCTCCAGCCATTCGGGTAGAGGGTCAGATGTTCAGACTTGACACCACGAGAAGATAAGGTGAGAAGAGCAAGAAGATCCCGAAGACAGGTGCTACGGACAAGGCAAAGGACATGCTAAGCCTAGCTGGTGCATGCACAGTCGTGGCTACAGTGCCCGTGATGTGACGATAGTACACTACGCATGACATAGTGAATAGTGCCGATTAGACCCCAGTGGTCATGTCTGCTACAGTGCGCATGAACAGTGCACATGGGCCACCCTTTGTCCCCTGGGCTCCTCTATATAATAGCACCAGGGGGAGGCTCCAAAAACCAGCCACCACCCCACGGGCTCCCCATTTTCCCCCCTTGCTCTCATTTTCCCCAAGACCTCTTAGAGGCATTTAGCACTCAGCTCATGGAGCATGTATACCGCGATGATGTTAAAGAGAAGAAATACACCAAGTAGGATAGATGCTGCAGTAGGGGTTTTATCTCCTCACGAGAGCCCCGAATCAGGGTAAATCCTTGCGTCCCCGTGTCGGTTGTGTTCATTTGTGTGTGCTACTTAGCGCGCTATCCCTCCCCGAATTCTCTAGCGTCCATCCGACCCCACACATTAGCCTATCCGTAGGCATCTGTCTGTTCGCCACGACGACACCACCCAGATTTAAATCCTTACATAATCTTAGGATCTTATACAAATTAAAAAAACTCGTTGTGGAGGCTTTCCCCACTGCTTTACTTTTTTTTAAAAGAGAAGCCCTGGAATGTTATGGGGCAATGAAATTCTCATCGGCACGCCACTACCGCGTCCTAGCAGGAGGACTCCCCACAGATTGGCGCCTTTTGTCGCCTCTCCGGGACCCGTCGATAATGGGGACACACGACGGCTAACCACGGTGCTCCCGCTCTTCGCGAGCGAGTCTTAGCAGCCGCCTCGGCACCCTCTTGTTCTGGAGGACGGCCCCGGTTTGTACACGACGACACGCGTGTCGATAGCATGGTTTTGGTTCACGGCCAGGAAATCTGTCATAGGTCGTTAACCGGATATCCCGAGCACCCTCGAGAATGCTCATACCGGCCGAAAAATCTGATTTTTATAATTTTTTTTCTATTTTACTGACAATTCGGAAAATGGTCAAACGGGAAACAAAAATAATTGAATTTTCAAATTCAGAATTCAAATTCGTACGGCAACAGGTTAGAATTTTCCTATAACCGCGTTAACCAGAAATCCTGACGCCCTTTAGAATTTTTTTTCCAACCGATAACCAAAAACTTGGTCCATAACCATATTAGTTATCGTAGGAGGGGCTAGAGGAGTCGCTGCAGCCGGTGGCGTAACAGAGTGTATAAGGATTGGGCTCAGAAGAACCCAACAATTAAATGATGAGAAATGCTCCTGTGCTTTTCTGAAACTTTTTTTGCACGAATTTTAAAGCATATCGACGACTGTGATTAAAAAATTATATGGGTCTAAAAGTGACGTAAGAGGATTACTAACTAGATGGGATTAGCACCCTCAATCTCCATCCCTAATCACAGCCATTGATGTGCTTTAAAATTCGTGCACATTTTTTTTGGGGAAAGCACTAGATCACTTCTTTTAAATGATATATATGCTACCCTGATCTAATCTTTGTCATTTTTTATTAGTGAAAATTGTACACGATATGTACAAGAATGACCCAATGGATTTACTCACTAGCTTTGCCAGTCACCACATGCATCAAACCCTGGTGAAGCAGGAGATCAAACTAGAGCCCAGCGGCGGCGTTGTCGAGCAGGAGCAGTCGGGCCCGTCGACCCTCGCTGCATGCCAAGCCGGAGCCCTACGACGGCGACATCGTCTACATCCCTGACGACGAGTAGATGCCGCCCAGCTAAGGTTTAGTTTGATTAAATTTCTGTCAAATTCGTGTAAAAAGCCGTCGAACTTGAATGAAATTCAAACCGGACACAATTTGGCAGCTACAGCCGAGATGAACGCTAGTAACCGATCGATGGTGAAGATCGACGCAGTGCTGGACTGCTGGCAGATAATGGAGCTTCACAGTAGGATGAGACCTACCTACGCTAGCTAGGGTAGACGAGTCCCTCCCTCGATCCCGAGCTTCGTTGACAGCAGCACAGGAACGTGAGCTCGATCGTACGCTACTCGCGCGGTAGCCATTGTCTGGACTGGAGTGGCGCACAAGCACAAATCTTCCGTCGGGGTAGGTTGCCAAAAGACGGACGGTCCCAAGATAGCAGCCAGCCGGCGCTGAAGCAGAAGCTAGAGCTAATAAGCTAGCTCGTACATCCCCTGCTTATGCTTCTGCTCGCGATCGAACCACTCCTGGTCCATCACCGCACCAATGATTGATCATCGGTGGGCGGCAGCGATGATCGAGCATGTAGCGGAGATGCTAGCTCACTGTGTGCGTCCACCTAACCTAATCCATATGTACATTGTCTCTCTGCCTGCGCCATGCTGATTCACTGTTGCAGGCAGCAGCTAGCTTGCTAGCTTTCGTCAGCCAGTGGATCCAGAATGTAATGGTCATTTTGTAGCAAGTAGCAACCAGTGATTTTTTCAGTGGTGATTTCCAACATGGGTGGATGAAAATGGAGATGGGCGTTGCTCCTTATCATCCATGCATGTGCATTAGTTCTCTGAAGTCCGGTCCCCTGGAGAGGCATGTGGTGCGGCACAAATAGGATAAATCCTTCGTTGCTTCTCCTCCGATGTAGTAATGGCTGCAAGGCCGCCTCCGCAACAGCTCCTCCGATCCTTTGCATAAAATGGAGAGGGAGCCCATGTGCCTCACTATCAAGTCCTTGTGGATCGATCAGTATGGTATTAGCGAGGTTCATGACCGTGACTACGTTTTAGCTTCTTTTATCCATCTGAATGGGACTTGAGCTCATGTCCTAGGAAGGGATGGACACTATAGCCCTAGCTACTTCGTTCATTTCTTCAAGGAACAGCAAACTTATGACCAGAACATGGCATGCTTGCGATTGTAGAGACAGTGTCAGACAGATGTGAAGTGGCTACGGTATAGCAAATTAAGCAGCTCAAGTTGTTCAGACAAGGAGCTAGGTTGCTGTTTTCACACACAAAATTAGCCCTTCAACCAATGGGGATGACGGCAGGTGGGAAGCTAGCGGCAGTTTGGTGCCTATAATGAGTCGGGAGCAGGAGCCAGCACCTCTCCATTTTGATATAAGTGCTCACTCTGATTCTGATGTCTCCAGCAATGGTGCACCATCACCAGCCAGCAATATTGTGCTAGGGGCATGTTCATCTCATGCCTTCTTTTTAGTGTTCAGTTGTGGTGTCGTTTGCGTATATGATTGATGCTGACGTTGCATGCATGATTTATTACGTTTAGTTCAATTGTCACAATTCCAATCCCAAAATTTAGGTTGGCGTTAAACATGACGAGTACACAAAGAAGAGAAAAAACTGGGAGATGACTACATCTACTTGACTTTCGTGAATAAAGCAACAAAAATATTTAGTACGGGTACTACTCCACCAGTGCATAACTATTTGCAACTAGTACCTGAGGTTCTTACACTTGTACAGAACTCTGAAAACTAGACTGAATGAGAAACACAAGCCGTTTAACTATTGCACAATAGTTGGCATGCATGCACCTTCAATTAATTGAGTTGTTCCCTCTCACTGAAGATAAGACAGTTTTTGTACTTGGAAAACTGTTTCTCTCAACCCTCAAGCAGTCTTTGCCATACTCTTGTGCCTTCTGATCATCTATGGCAGTTGGATTTAAAATTCTGCGGTGAAACTTGCAAGATGTAGGCATATCATCGTGTCCGCTGCCTGCACATCAGTTCTGACTTCTGGATTACGATGCAATCATCATCATCGAAGAAAATTTCGGGAATCAATAATTCAGATGAATGACACGTGTCCCTTCAATTATCCACTGTGAAGCAACAGTTAATGATGAATTATATGTTGCCCAGGGAGGTACGTGGATGCTTTAGTTTTTTTAGGGAGTGGATGCTTTCAGTTACTAATAAACGTATCAACGTCATAGAAAACTTAAATATAGTACTAAGCGGAGCATAAAGTCATGATCACACCACATGACATCGAAGTACAACATATCACCAATATAAAAGGCAAAGCTTTTGCCTTCATTTAAAAAAAAAGTACAACATATCACCAAAAGGATAGTTCGAGGAGATCTGATATACAAGTCGTGGAGGCTGACGTTAATTTAATCACTCGGTAGTTAGACGTCATGGTCCCCCAGGGTCACGCTACAAAAAGAACACGGGCAACTTTGCCACATTCCATTTTAAAAGTAGAAGAAAAGTAGCCAGTTTATTAGCAGGAAACCAGCGAAAAACCGCTAATTTACCAATATTGTCACGAAACACGATCAGATGGACATCCGACCTATCTCGTCCCGTACAATGCACACCAGCGCCATCGAGAACAAAGATCAGATCTTCACCAGAGCAAGTGGTCCCTCAGCCGGACCCATTCGAATCTCATAACAACAATACGAAATCAGCATGCGGGGACACCCATCATTTTACGTGGAAAACCCTAAACTTGAGGAAAAAACCACAAGCCGAGTCAAACTAAATCATGTTATCAAGTGTGGATACAACAACTTATTTTGTAGAAAGTACTAGAGTATCTCATACGTCAAGATATCTTAGATATTGGATGTAATGACAAGATTTGAGACACAAGAGGTTAGGTTGGAGTATTCTCACCAAATATGGTGGAACCACAGTTTGAATGAGACAAGATAGTGCATATGGATTTCACCACTTTGTGGTAATCACGATTTTTTCCTTCAACTTCCTCTCTTTCCTTCTCTCTTGATTGTATTTCTTTCTTCTCCAAAGGAGACTAACGTGAGATTTTCGTCACTCCACTTTGCTATGGTTGGATATATATATAGGAGGCTTAACATCCCCTTTCTTCCTTCGTGTGCAAAATTCAAAATAATTATGAGACATCACCCTACTATGTAGTGCGGTTCTGCACCTGTTTGAACCGCCTCAAAGATTTTAAATGGCAATCTGCTCACATCCTACGTGAGGAGTATGCCCAACATACACCGTTCCGTTCATTATCACCACCAGAAGTCCTGGCTAGAGCTAGACACGAGGACCGCCAATCGACAACTGCCAAAAAAACGTTGTCACTTGTTACGTGTACCTGTACCATGCATGCATATAAACTCCGCGGATTTGAATTAAGCAATCACTGATCAACACCGTTACGTTCCGCCAGAGATGGAGATGAGATGGCAAGTGTCCATCATCCAATCATCGGTGACGTCCCTCCCCGAGATTTTAGCCACGCCGCCCATCATCGATCACATGCCACGACGATAGAGACTAAGAAACAGCAGTCGCTCCAAATGGAGCGGTGAGTGGAACCTATCATCCAAGTAGCGAACGAAAGCTACACATGCACCACAGTAGGCCGGGCAGGTCCACGTACGGCACAAGCAGATATCAGAGTGAGTGGTAGGTTTGTTTGTATGTTTGTTTGTTGCCTTGTAGCTTGTCGTTCATCCATGCTTAAGTGCATGCATGATGAAGCACGCAGGCCCCAGACTCATGGCATATAGTATAAGCTAATTAAACGCTGCTTTCATCCTTGTCTATATCTGTAAACGAGAGTGATGGGTGACGGAGTGTGGACATATATAACTTGTCAAACCTAGCTGCGCACAGGCTTTATTATGCATCGTTTTGTTAAGGACTCGATCGGCGTCTCGGACCATCAGCACGGCCATCCCAGGCCCATAATGCTTGCGTAAATAAAGCGTATGCATGCAGCTGCAAGGTTCGTTAGGATATGTGTGTGGTAGTATCAGCAGCACGCAGAGGGCCAGCGCAGCCTCTGAGCCCATCATCTCGGTTCCTGGAGGATGTCGCCGTCGTCCTCGCCGTCGCAGCCACGTACCGGACCTGGTCCCCGGAGCGGTCGCGCCGCTGCCGCCCGATTTCACGTCTGCATGGCCCCAGGCCCCAGCTCTTCGACCCCCTATATGCTCAGCAGGATATCGGCATATGTCAGGTACTGGTACCGTCGGAGAAGTATCAAGTACGGCTGCTTTTATGGGGTGTGCTGGCTCATATTGATTTCGCGTATGCATCTTGTCTTTGCGATGGACCGATCTCACAGTCCCAGCCCGGATCAACGTACGCATGGTCGATCTTTCGCTCTCCTTCAAATCGTTTAGGATGGATTCCTGCTTGCTTCCAATGGAAACTTGAAAACTCCACGGGCTCCTGTTGTCTATAAGATTTCAGAAGATGTATGTAGGATTGAAATCCCATGAAATATTTCCTTCCAAGCCGTTTAATTTACATGATCGTCGCACCCCATATTTTTTTTTAAACTAGGCAAATAATTTATCATTTTCATTAATTACAAAGAAGTTTGTAGAGTTTTGCATGCCATGGCGCGACAAAGGTCGCGATCAAATAATAGTCTACTATCGCGGCAAAAATATTACTCAACACTTTTTGCCCGGCTAAGCCCCACATGATCGTCTCGTCTTGATCTTTGCGACAATCACGACGTTGGTCAACGAGTGATGTCTAAACACTTCCTTCTCTCTTTTCATATCTCCGACAAGGCAACATGACGAGCCTGATGACGGCTTTCCTATATACGGGGTGCATGTCTTGCTTATCCCCTCGGTCCACCAATCTTAACGATGCGCTTTAACGGTGCACAAGGATTGCCAAGTGCTTGGCACTACCAGAATCTTATGAGATCATTTATTATGGGAGGACCGAGAATCTGATAGTGTAAACTTCTTAGGAAAATAACATGAGTTTGAATCTCATGGAATTTCCATAAGATTCAAATGGAGAGGCCATTTTATTCCTATAAATTTCCTATTCCTATATATTCCCTATCCTATAAATAAAAAGAGTCACACATGTCATTATCACGGTCAGCATTAGACGCATAGTGTAATCAACCTTTTTTCCCTCAATAAAAGTGACCCCGTAATATGCATCAATTGATGAATATAACCCTATATATATTACCACGCCCCTATAGTATTAATTTAAGTGTCGATCAAAGCCAACCACCGATTCTAAATAAATAGGCTAACAAAAAAATGCAAGATTGATGGATTTAACATTACTATATGCCACTATGAGGCGTAAAACAGATGATGCAAAATGCACGTATTAACTTTCTCCAGGCTCCAGCGTAGATTTCCACTCTTCACTGCTTGTTGTCTACCTTGAATTGAATCGATCTTTGGTTCCTCGGGTACTAGTGAATCCTACGACTGGGATAAATTCAAAGGGAAAATAGTTACAAAATATACAAAGTAACATCACACAATAAATCCATTCTCATGCCCACATGTGTGGGCTGCGATGCTCTCGAGCCAAAGCCCGAATGGACTACCTACGCATCACGATCAAATAACAAGTGAAAGACTTTGTACAAAGAAATTCTTACAATGCTACCGATCGTCACCTCAGCACAAATGGTGTGGTTGACACACCGCACAAGTTACCGTAACCTTCCATGATGCATCCTTACGCACCCGATACATCATATTATGATTTCCGGTACAGTTTGGAAACAATCCTTGTGACGGCAAGAATCGCCATACCCAATGTGCGTTCTTAAGTGGACATGAGTATGGAACATGTGATTTAGCACTGAGAGTAAATAAACATGGAAATCTATACCTCTTATATAGCAAAACCTCACTAAGTATATTAATTAGTTTCTATTTCAACATGCAAGCTATCCACGTCATCCATTCTTTTAGCCAACCAAATGTCAATGTCATCCCACTAATTCATTAAAACAAATATTTTCTTGCATGCAACATATCCATGTCATTTACTTTTCATCATCCAATTTTCAATGTCACCTATTTTTATCATCAAATACAAAAAAAATCATGTCAAATAATATAACATTTCGACAATTGTATGATGTATATTTCTGTAAACAAATTCATATCCATAGTATTATATCCCTTTATTTGCATAGTATACATGCCAGTGACTAGTGAGTATAGAACAACCAACTTTTGTAACTTTTACCAGTTGCATCATTCTTTTGAAAATTGGGGCCACGACATATGTATCAAAGGTTGCACACAACCTTTATGAAGTATGCAGTCAACTACTACATAAATTGACAAAATGATGAACATGGGCACCACTAATCCTATTCCTAAACGCCAACAATAATAGGTGATGCCAAACAGGACAACAAGTTCTAATTGTTCTCAAGCTACATGACATCACTCTTCTTCTTTTTTCTTCCCAGGTTTCTCTTCGATATTTGTTGTATCTGTTCAGCTCATAAAAACATACAAGCCTGCTTTAGCTGCACAATGTTGCTGTAGTCTTACTGTTCATTAGCTGAACAATAGGCGCCCTGTCTTCATACACCTCCTTTCCATCCTTTGCTAGGTGCCGAGTCCAATGTGGACCCACAAACCATTCCACAACTATTCCCCCAAGCAAGCCTCCTAACTGTTATTAACGGAGTAAACTGATGAGTTAAGCATTTCATTATTTGCCAGATAAACTATGAATAAAATTAAGGAACGTACATGAGACCAATTGTTAATGCGGTGCCTGAAATAGAGCCCAATGCCCTATAAAAAGAAAAACACGTGAGATTTGCCGATGATGAAGAAAGTGGCAGAACATAAAACGACCATAAAAAGTTAAAATAGGTGGAAGTGTAAATCCTTACCATATTTAGGAGAGCGCAACATCCGAGATTTGTCAGAGTTTCATTTGCATCTTTCAAAAACTCTTTGTTCTTCCAGGTGTAAACCGCTTGCGCACCAACCTGATTGTGGGATAAACTCGATGAAATAGTTGATGTAAGAACATATATGAGTAACTTAAATGCCTCCTTTGTTAATATATATACTAGAAATCCAGGAACATAAACAGTGAAACCAACCAGTATATACAATCAAGGTATGCCCAAGTGTAGTACGTACGCAGATACACCTTGGTCAGATAATATTTTGAACTTTGAGACGGCAAAATAGAAAGAAATCATCCGCAAAACATCCAAATCAATTACACGCTGCTGGTGAATTATGCAGCACTACTGGGTATCCACGAATATTTCTGTATCGCACACTCTTGCAAAAAAAAACTGTATCACACACTACAAGTATTTCTATAAGTATACTAAGAAATAAACTTGACATAACATACCAATCCACAAATAGCACCGGATGCACCACGAGAACGTTGTGGACCGAAGAAGTAACTCATCAGTGAACCTGTTATAGTTCCAATAATGAAGACTTGATCAGATACAAATCAGAAATTAAAATAAGATCAACACAATGTGGATTTGCCTCCCCCAATGCATTGGCTATCAGGGTTCTATTCTAGATAGTGGTGTATTTTAAGAGATGACCGCCCCCAGTACATTGTGTTTGTGATGAGTTGTATCTAAGTAAGATTGTATTTAATGATTTTGGGCCTATTCATGCAGATTAGCATTTTGCTTATATATAGTGTCTTAAACCAAACATTGGGGAAACCTTGTGCAAAATAGGAAACTACGACAAATTAAGAAACACCTGTCAACGCCGAAGTGCAGTAAATAGCGAGAAATTTTCTTTGACCGGTAGCCTCTTCGACCATAGGGCATAGGCCCAAAGTCATCCAAAGCCAAAGAATTAGCCTGCATAATCACGGCGATAGGAAGTTAGTCATGCTTAGCTTGTAGAGAATAAATATAAATCTCAACTGAAGAAGGGACACGTACGGTAAGATGAAGTAAACCCCCATGAAGGACGGCTGTTGTGGCCAAACGCCAGACTTGGCCCGTTCTAATCAGGGCGTTGTCCTTTCCATGGTAAATGATCGTTTGAATGGCATTAGACCAAAAATCAAGAGAACTTAAATGAAGTGAAATCGACAAAGAACACACCTTAGCTCCCCAGAGGGTAAGTTTCCTATTTGTTGCTACATCTGCTGCATGCACCCTTAATTTGAGGTAAAAATAAATAAATAAAGCTATGTTATATATACTACTAGCTAGAACCAAATACTATAATGAACTCATGAAGTGAAGAAGCCGACTCCATAGAAGAAGCATTGTTTTTTACGGATTTGTGAAGATAAACTGGGGCGTTTCCGTGTTTGCGTCGTGTTCTGTTTGTGTGCCGGGGTAAACCGAGGCTGGTTGCTGCGTGTTTGACGTGGCGGGCTTTGTGTGGGCCTTTTTCTTCGTGTGCTCTGACTGGGCTTTTGTTATTTCTAAGTTTTAGTTTTTATTTTCATTTTTTTCCGTTCACTGCCTTTTTTTTTGTGACGCTACATTGTACTGTACTTACTCCAGTGTTGTTAGCTTCACGTAAAATTGTGTTTCTCTGAACACATTAAATAGTATATAACATGAGTTAAACTGGATTAATTTTGGTCGACGAGCTCACTATTTTTTGTTCACTTCTTCGCATGTATTTTTTTTGGGTGTGGGGGGGGATAGGTACAGTTGTAGTATCTAAACTTAACACACCAACTCACACCACACGCACGCACTCAACACCCCACACACCCTAGTGTGCAAGCTAAGACCTACAAATCTATACAAACCCCACACGTTTTTTCTGACTCCTAACGCTGTGGCTCGAACGCGTGCTGAGAGAGGCCAGCAAAGGACATTACACTGCCCCTAATGAACAGTGCGACAACAGTGTCCGTGAACAGTGTCACTACAGAACACACGCACTGTTCCTAGTGAACAGTAGCCGCGGGTGAGACACCCAGAAGATCGCTCCCTTCGGGAGTCGATCTCGGGTGGGGAGGGAGGCCACTGCCTCTCCTTGCCACTGAGCCAAGGCTCAGTCCTCTCGCATGTATTTTCTTGATGACTAGGTCACGACAAGTTTTTATCGGTTGCACACTTGTCACAAACTAGATTCGAACAACGCGGCTTAACGCGGAGCACTTGTTGATTCTTTTAGTTTTTTACCTGTGGTTGTCACATTTTGTATAGATCACCGTTCAAGATATCGGCTGATAAATACCGAGAAATCGGCCGATATGCCGATTTACCCCTTATCTTTGATCGACTTATAAGTTTCCGATAAGCGATATCCCCAACATTGGTATATATTATTAAATAATATGATTTATATCCATATGTATAAGGAAAACATGACCTAGCCGGCTTAGTTGCCGCCTTCCGTCTTGGGCTTGATGGCTTGATGGGTTTCAGTTTTCCGCCTTCCTTGAACCGTCCGCCTACAGTTCCTTGTACTGGACCGACCGACATGCATCAGCCTTTACCACCCTTGGGCCACCCTGGGCTAGCCGGATTGATCCATGTCAGAGATATACCCCGAAATTGGTATATCCCCAACACTTGGCGGAGGCAAAGGTATGTTCGGAGAGACGGGCAAAATTTGTAGCAAAACTGCTATTTTTTTTATAGAATATGGCTCGACGGAAGGGGAGGGGGTGAATGTCGCGTGGCACAGACTGGTGCTGGCGGCAATGAAAGGACGAGGGGGAGAGTTGTCGAAAAGTGCAGGTAGCTCCGAATTCACCGCATCTCTTTTAAAAAAGATCGAACATGTCTTGGATTCCATTTTTAAATAAAGCATAACTACAGTGCGTAGCGTACGTACTCTAATAATATTGTAAAAAAATAGCTGAGGGAGAGAAATGTCGTGTGGCACTAATTGCGTGACGCTATAGTAGCGCCGACGGCAGAGAAAGGATAAGGCAGAGAGTTGTCAGAAAGTGTCGGTAGCTCTAAATTCACCGCATCTCCTTTTTTTTTAAACAAAACCGAAACATTTTCATTTTTTTTGAACTAAAACCTACAACTACAGTGCGTAGTATGTACTCTAAAAGTGTTGTAAAACAATTTTTTGTATTTTGGGCTACACAAAAAAAGAGAAGTTTTGAGCTACACAAAATGGAGAAAATTTGAGAGGGAAAAGGAGCTATTTTTTCTTTTCACAAACACAATTTTCTTTTTTTGTGCAGCTGGAAATATCAACTTTATAACCGGAAACCGGAGATTTGGCAGATACAAACATATGCATATATAAAAACAAATCTCAAACTCAATTTTAATATAAAATAGGAGCTGAGTAGGATCCACCATGGGATGGTACATGTCACTACTTTATTGGAGGACATGTGGAGCAAGGGAAGAGATTGAATTCTAGGGAGATAAACCAATCGCGACGTGACCACATTTTCTTTCAAACAATCATGCATGTTTATCATGTTTGCACTGGTCAGACACAACAAGGTCTTTAAAAACGTATACCAAAGCATGCACACCGTTAATGTCACTTGTCAGACCCGGCCAAGGAAGACCAGCTCACAACGGGAGAATTAATCGTCTTGCTGATTACCAACCAGCGTGACGTTCTTCTGTGCCGTTGAGTATCGACGTCACATCGGAGCAGCTGTGCCTCCGCTCGAGATGTAGAGCCTCTTTAATTGGTAGGATAGAAAAAACCTAGAATTGAAACGGCGACATGAGTGCTAAATTCAATCGTACAAGATTTTGTATGCACCAAAACTTGTATGCGCAGTGCAATCGTACAAGATTTTGTATGCATCAAAATTTGTTTGATTTCATCAGAGAAATTGTGTAGAAGAGTGGAGTGAGTGCTAAATTACTATGGAAAATAGGACAAATGATACCTAAGCAATGTTTTTTTTATAGAAATCCAACCTTACAAATCAAACAGTCAAAATAGGAATTTACGTTACGATCCAATTCTCCATAAACTCTACTCCCTCCGTCTATAAAAGGATGTCATAACTTTGTCTAAATTTATATCTATTTACGCACTAAAATTTATCTGAATATATGTAAGTTTAGAAAAAGTTAAGACATCTTTTTTATAGACGGAGAGAGCATATGATTCCTTTATATGAAAGGAGCTTGTAGAATTTGTTCGAGGGTACTCCCTCCGTTTCATAATTTAAGAAGTTTTAGGTGTAACACATATTATCTATATTTACACTAAAATAAATATATATATTAAAATATGACTAGATATGTGTACCTATAAATGTAAAAAATTACTAAAACATCATATATTATTATGAAATAAAGGGAGTAGTTTTTTTTTGACAAAGAAACAAAGGGAGTAGTTAGCTTGACGTCACATCCGTGTCCCAGAGTCCCACTGCACGGCTCCACGATAGTGAAATTCGAAGGTATCAACACGTTACGGACGCGGCCGCGAGGACTGTTCTTGCTGCTGTCCATCGATCAACGCGAAATTATGTCGTACATGTCTTTATCTACTGGCTGGTTTCTACTCCACGTTTTCTTTCTTTTGATCGCCAGCGATTAATCCTAGATTGATGGCTTGCATCGTGCATCCACACACTGGACTCATAAGTCGTTTTTAAGTTCTTAGATTTTCTGGATGAAATTATGATCGGCGGCATTGATTTAGATAAGTTAGTATATTGAGTTGATTGGTTAGGATTCTTTCAATAAAACGATTAAAGTTCAGGTTTAAAGAATGTTCATAAGGTAGTAAATTTTTGCACATGAAGTTAATTTTTTTAAAAGAAAATTATTTCTTACTTGATCAGTTAGAAAAGGAGAACGTTTGAATTTGGGAATTGCTATTTCTCAGCTAGCTGGGAAATAACCTATAGCACAGCTAACTCGCCAACCGTCAGATCCTCCTCCGCGCCAAGATCCGTGCGGCTGCAGGATTTTGTTTAATTCGGCCCGAATTGCTTTCCTGGGCTGTTGTTGGGCCGCGGTTTTGTTTCCAGCAGCCCGTTTTCTGCATAGTTTCTCTGCGCGCGGTTTTTTTTTCTGTTTTGGGCCGCCTTTTGGCAGGTCGGGGGTTACTTGGTTTTTTTTAGTTTTTTTTTTCGTTTTGGGCCACCTTTTTTCTGGATTCGTTTTTTGTGTGATGTGCGGGGGGCTGGTGAGGTGTGTTTTTTTGCTGTTTTTTTTGTCCCGTGCGTATAGGGAGATCTTTTACTATGTTTTTATTTTTCTCGCTTTTCTTTGTTGTTTTTAGCAACTTTTTAATTTTCTGAATTATTTTCTTCTCTAATTTTTTGGTAACTTTTTGTCCTTAATTTTAACGAGCTCCAGCATGAGGCCTTTGTACATGATTCGTATTACATGTAACTCAACACGTTCCACGGTTGACTGTATTTTTTGGAGTCGATTACAATTATGGGGTGTAACGTGTGACCGTGTTCCATGGTTGGTGAACTCGACATGCAACTGATATCCATGTGTCCCCCCCCCCCCCCCCCCCCCCGACAGTAAAAAGATGTTTGTTGCAACTCAACACGTAGTTGTAATTTTTGCATCGTTTTTTTTGTTCGAGGCGAGTCAGTTGCAAGTAGGGTCGTAATTTTTTAGAATTCGTATTTTTCTGTTGCAACTCCACACGCAACTGAACATTTTTTCAAATGAACCTCCCATTTGATTGTAGTTGGAGTTAGTTTTGCAATTATGGTTGTAACATGTGATTTTTGTGTTCCACGTTTTTGGTGTATCCAGTTGCAACTCTACACGCAACTGATATCCCTGTCTCCCTTCCTGACTGTAAAAAAGGAATTAGTTGCAAATTAACACTCATTTGGATTTTTTGCATTTTTTTGTTCGAGGTGATTTAGTTGCAATTAGGGTTGTAACGGAGAAATCACGACCCTTGACACAGTTGGGAGTCAGTTTTACATTTGTATGTACTAACGGGGTTGATCGTGTTCCATGTTAGGGGGTATTCAGTTGCAACTCGACATGCAACTGATATCTCTGTCTTCCCCTTCCTACCTCAATGTAAAAAGGTGGTAGTTGCAACTCAATATGCATCTGGGGGTTTTTGTTCGAGGCGAGCCGGTTGCAATTAGTGTTGTAACTGAGGATTGAGTTGCAACTCAACACACAACTGACATTTGCGTCGATTATCGAAGGGAGTCAGTTGCATTTTTAGGGTTGCAAAACGAGGATCACGTTCTATGGATCGTTGTTTTTTGTCTTAAGTTGCAACTCGACACGCAACTGAGATCCCCCAAATGTAGAGAGAGTCAGTTGCAACTAGGGTTGTAAATGAGGATCGTGTTCCCCTGGTCGTAGTCTTTGTTGTCTTCAATTGCAATTCGACATGCAACTGACATGACCCCCTGACCGCAGAAGGAGTTAGTTGCAACTCAACACGCGACATGCATTTTACATCGATTATCGAGGTGAGTCAGTTGCAATCAGGGTTGGAACTGAGTGTCATGTTCCCGTTTGTTGTTTTTTTGTCTTGAGTTGCAACTCGACACACAACTGATATTTCTAAGGAACCTGCAAAATTGTAGAGGGAGTCAGTTGCAACTTGGGGTGCAACTGGGGATTCTGTTCCATGGTCGTCGTCTTGTTTTGTCTCCAGTTGCAACTCGACATGCAACAAACACCCCCTTCCTTTATCTTGTCTCCCGATCTTCACTTCTCTAGAATATTTTCTTCAAGATCTCCATGTTCTCCGATCTTCCCTCTTGTTTTTCTGCTTCGTAGAGGCACAACGATAAGGAACAATCGGGTTTTTTTGTGTCGGCGTTTTTGAGCTCGGATTTTCACAAAGGATTTATCTGTTATTTTTGTGTTTTTTTTACAGGTGTTATTTTTGTGTTCCTCATAATGTTCGGTCGCAGCAAGCACTATTTTTTCGCTTATACGGAAGAAGAAAGAGTATGCTTAATTTTGCCGGCAAGTCTCTCCCCTAAACCACCACACGTAGAGGAAGGAAGAAGGCAGTCGAAGCGTCGGAGAGAAACGAAAATAAAGCAGGCGACAGTTTCAATCACTGAACCCGCTGCAGCCCGTCGCCGGAGTAGCCGCCGGAGTACGGACGGAGCAGCACCGGTGCCGGCGAGTGCATCGCGGCACGGTTCACGTGACGCGGCGGTCGACGGGAAGAATGAAAGAAAGTAGCCGATGGATCTCGCTCGGTTCGGTCGTCCACGCGCGCGCACCGGCAGACGGATGGAACTGATGCATCGCAGCGTCGCAGCATCACCCAGTCTACTGGCATGCTGAATTATTGCTGAGACGATGCCCATGGCAGCTGCTGTGCCTGTGTGGCAATGGCTGATAGCAGCCGGGGCCCCCACCCGTTTCCGGTGAGAGACACGAAAAAAAAATACAGGCCCAACAAAGAGTACAGTACAAGAACAAGGAAAAAGCCCAACACAACATCCAGCGACGAAGTGTGCGCTGCACGCTCGCGCCTCGCGGTGTAGTCGACTGGGAAAAAGATATTTCCCAGCTAGCTGATCAATAGAGACTCCCTTTGAATTTACCAAGCGAGCTGTGATCGCACGCGCGCCTCTGTATTCTACAAGGGAATAATACATGGAAGCACACACAACCCTGGCCTATTACATCCTACTCGAAACAGTCTTTCGCCCCCACTTTATAAATAAAACAACAAACGACCGAACTGATACAAAGTGGTGAGTAGATGCTCTTACAAAGCAAGTAAAAAAGAAAAGAAAAATAAGAGGAGGGCGAGCGCCCCCTCCTCCAAGTCGAGCAAGAAACCGAAGAAGCTAGACCTAGCGGGGGGCAGCCTAGACTATCGAACAGGTATGAAACCGCGCCTCCTGAGAAGACCACCGGACGAGTTGCACCGAACACACGAAGCCATTGCTAGAGAGGGCCGCCTGCTCTCTCGCTCCGGGCCATGTAGCGCCGATACTGCTAGCGAACAGCGAGGACTGTGACCTGTGACAACAGGTCACGTGTAAAAGATAGGAGACCCGCGAGGTCATCCCACGCCCGAGCCGACGAAGCTTCACGCCAGGAACCGAATCTGCAACAAACAGACCCTAAGCTCCACGACAACTCCCCCAAGAGGGTAACGACGCAGTACGTCGTTGCTGTTGAGTCCGAAGAATCGGACAAGGGTTTTCACCCAGAGCCTGACATAGACATAGGACTCCACAACGACGCACCCAAGAGGGATTCAACGCCCGTAGGCGTTGCCGCCGTCGGCGCACAAGCGCGGAGCTTTCGCTCAGACCCTCACCCATGTCACTCAATGGTTGCAAAAGACAACCCAATGGGAGGATCGCTGCCAACAGCTCGCGCCCTCCAAAACTGACTAGGGAACCGCCACCGCAAGGACGACGTCGCTAGAATGACCTGGCGCTCCTCCCCTCGCTGCCCTTGCAGCCAAACGGAGGCGCCACCACCACTGCAACACTGCCTACCGCGAAGCCAGACGTGCAACCTCTCCATCCGGGGCCGCCACCCCGGCGTCCATGGTCATGCACCAAAGGAACTCCGACATCACGGAACGGACAGAAACGGTCGCCAAATCCGAGCCCACCTAGCCCAAATTTAGTCGAACGCAGCCGGCGGTTAGATAGCATGGCGACGGAGGGTGATATCTACAGCGGGTACGGCCCTCCATGTAATAGGCCTTCGAGCCCATATCTGGCCACCACACACGAACCCACCTTCACCGCTGCCCGTGGCCAGGCCAGCCACCTCTGCACACCATGGCCGCATCCTCCATCCTCGCCCCCGCCACGTCTTGAGTGTCGCCGACCGGAACCATTCCTGCACCGCCGCCAGATCGGAAACCGCCCCTCAAGCCGTCCTAGCGAGCAGGGAAAGGAGCTCCGCCGCCGCCGGCCCCATGTGGGCAAAGCCCGGCGGCGCCTGCCGGCGACGGCAGCGGGAGGAGAGGATGTGCCGTGCGAGCTGGGGGGAGTGGTTGGGGGCGCTCCGGTCGCCTAGGGAGAGGCGATGGGAGCGGGATGTGTTTTCGCGACGAGCCCTCGATAATGGTTTTCCCCTGGCCTATTACATGGATGCACTTTAAGGTTTTTAATAAATTAAATGTCCATATAGATCCCAATTCGTTTGATAAAAAATATCAACTAGTTTTATTCATCATCAATTATAGATGCATGTTACAAGATCGACGTCTCTGAACAAGATAACTATAACTACAGGGAAAAATTGATAATGCGGTCCGTTTGGGAAGCACACACCATGTGTCACACGAATCATTTCACTTGTTCACCGGAATGGATGAAATAATTATGCATGGTGAATCTTCCAGGAAGGGCAATCCCATGGAAAAACTTGTGTGGATATAGGATAGTCAGGCCAAACCGAAGACCTAGTCAATCCACAAGGTACATGAAAGCAACTCCAAGGAAGAAAACTCAGCGTGGAGCAATGACTGGGTCGAAACATCCGCGTATATGCGGTAGATTTTTTATCGGGAATATCATAACTTGTATTGTACACAACTTTTTACTGAGACTCTTGAAATCAATCGATAGAATGGAAATATGATATACCACTGTATCATGTGTATGATAATAAGGCAACAAAAAAAAAATCTTTGACACCTTTCACACGATCAGTTTCTAGAAGAAGATGCCATTATATTCGTCAAGTAATAAATTTACATTTCGTTTGTACTTGGAAAAAATAACATGATTTTTTTGGAAGAACGCAGTGAACAGCTTGCGTAGTGGATGGGTTATTTCCTAGCTGGATTTGCTGACCAGGCAACTGTGTGTGTTTCTCGTTCCTCTTTGCTAGCTTGTCGTCAAGAAATATCTCCCGCTTCGCTTATATAAAGTAAACAATCTGAGTACCATTCTTGTATCCTTCCATCTGTGCAAATGGCTTCACTCCATGTCCTCCTCTTGCTCGTCTGTGCATCTCTCTCCACCCATGTCTCCGGCGTCCGCATTGGGCTGACGCGCATCCACTCCAACCCCGATGTCACCGCCTCCGAGTTCGTGCGAGGGGCGCTGCGCCGCGACAGGTACCGCTTCGGCGGGGTACTCGCGGAAGGCACCGTTGCCGCACCGACCCAGCTGTTGACAGAAATGGGGGAGTACCTCATGATGCTGGCCATCGGCACGCCGCCGTTGGCATACCCGGCCATTGCTGACACGGGCAGCGACCTCATCTGGACGCAGTGCGCGCCCTGCGGAAGCCAGTGCTTCCCACAGCCCGTGCCTCTGTTTGACCCGTCGAGCTCATCGACGTTCAGCGTGCTCCCATGCAACAGCTCGCTGAGCCTCTGCGCCGCCAGCACCTGCCCGTCGCAGGGTTACCCGTGCAACTACAACTACACGTACGGCTCAGGGTGGACGGCGGTTGTCCAGGGCGTGGAAACGTTCACGTTCGGCTCAACGCCAGCGGACCAGGCAGTCGTTTCTGGCATCGCGTTCGGTTGCAGCAAGGCCAGCAGCGAAAACAGCTTCAATGGCTCAGCCGGCCTCGTCGGGCTGGGCAGGGGAAGCAACTCGCTCGTGTCGCAGCTCGGCGCCGGGAGGTTATCCTACTGCCTCACGCCATACCAGGACGCCAACAGCACGAGCACGCTCCTCCTCGGTCCGTCGGCAGTGCTCAACGACACCGGGGTCAGCTCGACGCCGTTCGTCCCCAGCCCGCCCACGAGACCGACGTACTACTACCTAAACCTGACCGGCATATCGGTCGGCGCCACGCGGCTCTCGATCCCCTCCAACGCCTTCTCCCAAAGAACCGACGGCACCGGCGGGTTCATCATCGACTCCGGGACGACCATCACGCATCTGGTCGATGGTGCCTACCAGCCAGTCCGGGCCGCTGTTCAGTCCCTAGTCACGCTGCCGCCGGTCAACGGCACGGATCTCGACCTGTGCTTTCAGCTTCCGTCCGAGGCGTCCACGCCGCCGGCCATGCCGAGCATGACCTTCCACTTCGACGGCGCGGACATGGTGCTGCCCGCGGACAACTACATGTTGTCATTGCCTCCCAACATATGGTGCCTCGCCATGAACACCGAGGCCTCTACCTCTCTTAGCATATTCGGCAACTACATGCAGCAGAACATGCACATACTCTACGACGTCCAGAATGAGATGCTGTCATTTGCTCCTGCCAAGTGCAGCACGCTCTGACGAGAAAATATATAGACGTATTTTAAGCCCTGATCTTATACCATCTAAACACAAGTATAAGAAAAAATATATATCATACCATAGCATCCAGGCTATGTACATTCTATACCCCAACTGGTTGGCAGCTCACTTATAGGCTAAATGGTGCACAAGTGTCTCATCTTATTTGTATTTGGCTGGTTGGTGTTTGTAGCCACCTTGTATCATCCATAAATTGTAAACTCTTAAACTTAATACTCCCTCCGTCCCGGTTTATAAGTCATCTCCGTATCCCTAGGTCGTAAATTTAACTAATATAATACACAGACTCGAACTTTGCTCCCAATTTTGAAAACAAAACATACCATATATAGCATCTCCACCCACACCTCAAGTACCACCTCCAGTTTGCCATGTTCTTCCATGTCTTGCAGCCTTTTGGCAATCTCTGCTCCACCCTCAATGACAGGTTTTTCATGGCCCATCAGTTTTTTTTAATAGGGGTACGGGTCACAACCTTCACGAGTACATCCAAAATCCATAAGTACACGTTGGTCGACACATGTTGATCCAGTATACCGCCTTGTTGGCCACCTGTAAGAAATGAATATTTTCGATCTTGTTAAATATAATATTGTTGTGCCAATTCCATATTGCTAACAGAAAATCCGGCACGCCCACACGTACCCGCTTTAGTGTTCTTATCTATACCATTTAACCCATTGCAAAACATATGAGCAATGCTAGTTGGTGGGTATATGTTGAAATTGAAGTGTACTAATCGTTAATTTTTTTTAATAAAAGGACACGAGATAAACAGATGATGAACCGATTCATCCGTACGACAAAACACACATTTCTTACACGGTGTCCATCTCCTTTTAACCAAGTAATATTTTATTAAATATTATTTTCGTTGAATGAACCAAAGAAAAAATTTCAATCTTAGTGGGGTCTTAAGTTTCCACAAATATTTTCATAAAAACCTTATGTGCCCATTAATCGTATCAACATATATGATTTAATAAAAAAAAACACCCGTCGATGTCAAGTTCCACTTTAACATGTCGGTTTAAACACTGAGATGAACTCTCATAATTAAGTCTCTCAACCAAATACAACCCTGCAGTATGTTTGTTGGTGGGTATATGTTCAAATAGTGAAATGTAGTGTACTACTCGCCAAATGCAGTCTTGCAGTCCATTTGTCACCCACAATTTTTTTCGAAGGTAAGATTAGTAGGGACCGTCAATAAAACAACAACTACCGACTAGTGTATAGAGAGGGATATTCATTCACTAATGAATTTTGGTCTAACCAATTATCCTCTAAAATCTTATCCATTAACCATTACCGAGGACAAAAGACCTTGATAAAAGAATTTGTGTTTGACCTCAATAAGGCCCTTTCAAAAAAGTGAATCTGTAGGTTTTGCCCTTACCTGAGATAGCATTTTACGACCTATGTATTTATTGATTAAAAGTTCCTGGCACAGCCCTTCTTCATTCAGCAACTTAAATAACCATTTAGTCAATAGACACCTTTTTTAATATATAAAACCTCAATAACAAGACCCCCCCCCCCCCCCCCCCCCCCCATATCCTTCGGTCTACGCATAATACTCCACTTAGAAAGACGATATTGCTTATTCGTACTAT
This sequence comes from Poa annua, assembly GCA_026929855.1. NCBI lineage: Eukaryota > Viridiplantae > Streptophyta > Magnoliopsida > Poales > Poaceae > Poa > Poa annua. The sequence goes on from CM049437.1 coordinate 94,721,540, forward strand.
GACTTTGCCAAAAGAAACGAGAGGGATAAAAGTCTAATATTCTGTGTACCCTTTTAGGTAATAAAATGAATGACAATAAAAACATTGGTAGGGTTGTTAGAACCGAATTAACAAAAATAAGACAATCCCCGTATGACAACATCTTGCATGTCCAAGAGCCAAATTTAGTTTCGAAACAATCATCTACGGGTTTCCATTCCTTATTAAGTACTCCCTCCGTTCTGAATTAATTGACTTAGATTTAGTACAACTTGTACTAAAACTGAGTCAATTAATTTAGAATGGAGGGAGTACTTCCTACAATGAATAGGTATACGTAAATATCGTAAAGGAAGAGCACCCAGCTCACAGCCGAATTTATGACTATGCTCATCCTGGGCCTCATTTGCCTTGCCAATACAGTATATTATCTTTTAGAAAATTAATTTTCAGTCCAGACAATAGTTCAAGAAAGCCAATATTAGTTTCATGTTCAGAGCTTCAGCAACTTTGTGTTCAAGAAATAAAATTGTATCATCAACATATTGGAGAATATATACTCTACCTTCAACGAAATGTGGTATCAACCCTCCAACCAAACCGAAAAACCGTCCTCTTTTGTGGGTGCAATTAGAATGGACAACCTATCACCAATCAGAGGATCCCTTGACTAAGTCCTTTTAGTGTTTGCAAGTAATGGCTGATATCATCAGTAACACGTATACCAACACTTCCTCCCTCAATAAATCTCACAATCCATTCACATCAATGTGGTGCAAATCCTTTCATGTAATCACTTGCTGTAAGAAAGACCATTTAACCTTATCATTAGCTTTCTCAAATCAATTTTAAATAAAACTTGATCGAAAAAAAAAATCGGTGCAACTCGTCAACGATCTCATGGAGAACTACTAGACCTTCTAAATTATTGCGCCCAAAATGACGTCGTTAATGTTGGATGCACAACTCTACTTGGTATAGAAGTGACTCAGATGGTTCCCACCATCGTAAAAAAATTGAAGCTCACATGCAGTAGGCAAATAGATCGATATTTCTAAATCTACTAGCATCTTCTTTTTTGGGCAGCAAAGTAATCACACCAAAGTTCAGCTTGCACAATGGTAAATAACCTATTTGCAATTGCGCAAACATAGCCATCGTATCAGTTTGATGACTCCCTAATTTTTTTGAGAAAAGTCCACAGGAAACCCGTCTTGTCCCGGAGCTTTACTGTGTTCCATTTGTTTAACAGCGTCAAACACTTTCAAAGATGGAAGGTGCCAACCCGGGCTGGAGCCACAGCTTGTTTGGCAATCGTAAGGACAGGGAATGGGAGTTCATTGCCTTTTCCACATCCCACGTCTCAATCACCAACCCCCCTAGGTAAGACATTAGTGGGAGTTTAGCGTATGAATTCTTTCTCCACTTCCCTACTTAATTCTCATTCCCTCCAACCAATCAATGGATTAAAAGTCTCCATAACTTAAACTCCCATTCCCTATCTTTAATTCCTACCAACGAAACACGCCATGGAGGGTCTATGCGAGCAATGTGGGAAAACATGGAACACGGAATTTAAAGGTGGAACTTGCGCGAACTCCTCCTATGCCTCTATCAGTTTTCATTAGTTATTTCTCGCGGGGATGTGAGGGAGACGAAGAGAGTGCACGGTCGAGACAGCCGATAGAAACAATTAATGTAACGAGGGCATGGTTGCATGTTGAGAGAAATACAGTTAATGGGTTGCTCCTTTTTAGATACTATAGATCGATTACATTTTATACGCTGCTTGGTATAGGTAATTTTGGATGGATTTTTAGAGGTCATCTTTGTTTCGAGCGGTCTGCCACAATATAGCGAGATTGTTCAAACCTGTATGTTACAAGCCAATTCTGAAGCTTGCAGGAGCCTGTGGCGAAAATGCGAACCCAGCGTGCAACAATTCCAACACCCCGCGTAGCTCATCGTGCGATCGTGTTGCATACATATTTAAAATTTGTAACAAATTCGTAGTTTTGCTGAGAAAGCACACGTTTGATGTTGCAAAAAAAATTAGTCGTTGCTAAAAGTATGTGTTTCTCGGATTTCGATGGTGTTTACCAAACTGTTGCAAACATATGGATTTACTGTTCTATGTGTTTTTTATTTTTGTTTTAAATACTTGGTAATTTTGTTACAAATGAATCTGCAGCAATAAAAGTATTGCTTACTGTCGCAGCAGTGGAACATGGGGTTCCCCTAGCGCTGCCTAAGTGGGTCCACCGCCTGTGGGCCCAGCACAAGGATGAACAAGGCCAAGACTCGACGCAAGGCCTGGCGGGCGCACCCGCGCCATACAAGAACTCCCGGGTGCACAGGACCCCCGGGCCTCCTGCGACCCGGAAGGAGCCGAAGACCCCGAGAGCGCGAGTCCCCGGCTGGCCCGAGCTCCCTCTCGGGTACAAGACCGTACGACGAGCATATAAGGTTTCCACCACCTTCCAGAGGATGGTGGAAGCCCCCAGAAGGCATGGGAAGCAAGGCGCGGCCAGGGGACACCACCTACCCACTGTCAGCCCGTGCCAGCCGCTTTCCCCAAAGGCGCCAGAGATCTCAACCACTCGAAGACGGATACTTGGAGGAGACCACGGAGAGAGGTTGTTTCCCGCCAAGAACACCTCACGCTCCTTGCATGACCTCTGTGGTATCCCCTTTCCCTATAAAAGGAGGACCAAGGGCATGGAGGAGAAAGGGACCGGCTCAAGCTAGCTGAAGGAGTAAGCAAGCGATGCACTCACGGGTGTGTAGTTGGAAAACCCCAAGAGGAAGGTGTGAAGTAGTGCAGCAGAAATTACCCTCAGTTATGAAACCAAGGTTATCGAACCAGTAAGAGATGGAGAACACGTCTGAAGGTCTCCCCTTTGCAATGGCGCCAGAAATTGCTTGGTGGCGTGTAGTTGACGAGGGAGGTGGAACCTGCGCAACACAATCAAGAAACTTTGCCCCAACTCAACAGTGAGGTTGTCAATCTCACCGGCTTGCTGTAACAAAGGATTAAACGTATGTGTGGAGGATGATGTTTGCAGAGAATCAGTTTGCAGTTGGTTGTATTATCAGTTTAAAGAAAAAGAACCGGGGTCCACAGTTCACTAGTGGTGTCTCTCCATAAATAATAATAATAGCATACATGTGGGTAAACAAATTACAGCTGGGCAATTGACAGAATAAAGAGCTGCATAATGATGCATATACTAATGTCATGATGTCTAGTGTGAGATTCATTTGGGCATTACAACAATATACATAGACCGTTCCAACCGCATCTATGACTAATAATCCACCTTCTGGTTAGCGTCCGCACCCCTTTTAGTATTAAGTTGCAAGCAACAGATTATTGCATTAGGCAAAGTGTGTAATGTAAGTAATAACATTATCCTTAGACAAAGTACTACTGTTTTATCCCTAGTAGCAACAGTACATCTACAATCTTAGAGCTTGCTGTCACTACCCCAGATTAAATAGAGACATGAACCCACTATCGAGCATAAATACCTACTCTTGGAGTCACAAGCATCTACTTGGCCAGAGCATCTACTAGCAACGGAGAGCATGCAAGATCATAAACAACACACAACATGATATATTATGAAGCAAATGACTTAGTATTCAATATCCATCGGATCCCAGCAAACACAACACGTAGCATTACATAAAGATGATCTTGATTATGATAGGCAGCTCACAAGATCTAAACATGATGGCACAATAGGAGAAGACAACCATCTAGCTACTGCTATGGACCCGTAGTCAAAGGATGAACTACTCACGCATCAGTCCGGAGGCGGGCATGGTGATGTAGAGCCCTCCGGTGATGATTCCCCTCTCCGGCAGGGTGCCGGGAAGAGCTTCTGAACCCTCCCGAACTAGGGTTGACGACGGTGGCGGCTCCGTAAGGTTTTGTGGAAAAGTGTTCGGGTGCTAGGTCTTGTATTGGGGGGGGGGGGGGGGTATTTGTAGGCGAAAGGGCGAAGGCGGCTGAGGCCCGAGGCCACGTCCTCATGTGCTGGCGCGGCAGGGGTGGGACCCGCGCCATCACCTGATGAGGGCGGCTCGGTCCCCTCCTCCGTCTCCTCTTCGGTGTTCTGGAACCTCCCGTGAAAAATAGGGACTTTGGCATTAAAATCGTCCAATTCCGAGAATATTTCCTTAAGTGGTTTTCTGAAACCAAAAACAGCAGAAAACAGGGAACTGGCACTGTGGCATCTTGTTAATAGGTTAGTCCTAGAAAATGCATAAAACAATGCAAAATGTATATAAAACATGTAGCAATTGGTATAATATAAGCATGGAACATAAGAAATTATAGATACGTTTGAGACGTATCACTATATAGACTTTTATATCATTTTATACATTTTCTGGGACTAACCTATTAACAAGATGCCACAGTGCCAGTTGCCTGTTTTCTGCTGTTTTTGGTTTCAGAAAAGTTGTTAAGGAAATATTCTCGGAATTGGACAAACGAAACGTCAAAGTGCTTATATTCCCCGGGAGGTTCCAGAACACCGAAGAGGACACGGAGGTGGACCCCGAGGGGCCCACACCCCCTCCCGGCGCGGCAGCCCCCTTGGCCGCGCGAGCACAGGGTGTGGGGCCCTCGAGGCCCCGCCGCCTTCTCCCTTTCGCCTTAATATATACCCCTCGGATATCTAAGACCTAGGACACGCACCTTTTTCCTCCACGAAGTCCAGAGCCGCCGCCGTCGTCAACCCTAGATCGGGAGGGTTCAGAAGCTCCTCCCGGCACCCTGCTGGGGAGGGGAATCATCACCGGAGGGCTCTACATCACCATGCCCGCCTCCGGACTGATGCGTGAGTAGTTCATCCTTGGACTACGGGTCCATAGCAGTAGCTAGATGGTTGTCTTCTTCTCTTGTGCTACCATGTTTAGATCTTGTGAGCTGCCTAACATGATCAAGATCATCTTTATGTAATGCTACATGTTGTGTTTGCTGGGATCCGATGAATATTGAGTACTATGTTATTGCTTCATAATATATCTTGTGAGTGCGTTGTTTATGATCTTGCATGCTCTCCGTTGCTAGTAGATGCTCTGGCCAAGTAGATGCTTGTGACTCCAAGAGGTGGTATTTATGCTCGATTGTAGGTTCATGTCTCTATTTAATCTGGGGTGGTGACAGCTAGCTCTAAGGTTGTAGATGTACTGTTGCTACTAGGGATAAAACAGTGGTACTTTATAATCGAAGCTATGCAAGGAGTAGTGATTGCCACACAACGCATGCACATAGAGCTATAAGTGTATGAAAGCTCTCCAATGGAACTAGTGGGGGTGCATCTAACTTGCTTGCTCATGAAGACCTAGAGCACTTTTGAGGAGGCTCATCATCATTGGAATATACAAGCCAAATTTTATAGTGTAAAGTTCCCCACATAGTTATGCAAGTAAAACATGAAAACTCTCACATATGGAGTAAAGGTGCTAAACATGAGCACAAATGATGACTATGAATATTACAGGTGCTATAAGATGAGCACAAGTGTGGATAAAGAGTAGTAATGTTGCCCCATTTTTATTCTTTTTTTTTTGTATTTTTTTTTTTTTGTATTTTTCTGTTTCTCTTTTCGATGGCCTCCATGGCTCTTTTCACTTTTTGGGGCAAACATTCTAATATGACAACACACTTTTGATACAAGGATCTCATAAGAGATAAAACATGGTGTATGAAACGGTGCCTCTGCCAGTGTAGCAGGATATGCAATGATCTAGCGTAACGTGGGTAAAACCACACATCAGCTATATAGAATCATGCAAAGCAATATATAAATGATAAATGACAACAAGTCATGTAATGTAAGATGAAAGTTGCATGGCAATATATGTCGGAACAGTTATGGAAATGCTGTAGTAGGTAGGTATGGTGGATGTTTTGAGAAAGATATTTGGCTTATGTGTAGGAGAACATGATGAAGATCTCCCACGAGTTTTGGATGTACCCGCGAAGTATGCACCAACTCTCAATGTGAGAAAGGGCAATGCAAAGTACCGAATAGGCTAGCAAATATGGTGGTGGAGGTGCCATGAAAACCGCAGCTTTAGAACTCACAAGTAAAAATATTCCAACTAGAAATATGATCTTACAAGGCATAATGAAAATCACTCCATGAGGGACTGTGGCAAATGAACAAGTCACTGTTGGGACCCCGACCGTAGCACATAACACAAAGTCATTACGGTTGTTTTTAACATTAGAAGTCATATACCATTATGCTATCAACTAGATATTTAAGTGTGGCACAGCTTCAAGTTTTCTAGACCAACCATTAATCATTCCACTTTACTAAACCATCATGTTTACCATTAAGCATATTAATATCTCAAAACAACATCAATGATTCAAGTGACACAATTTAATGATCTACAAGATTATGTATCATTTAGTTATACCATCTACCACATTTAACATTTTCTGTTCTTAACCAAACACCAATCAACTTATTTAAAACATAAACTCTCCAAGTATTTAACAATGAAGCAAGATAGTATAACATATGAGAACTAACAGCTCTGAACAAGAGGTGCATGAAAAATAAGAGCTGAAAGTATTGCAGTAGCTATAGAAGAATACTAAAACAAATATAAGTGAAGAATAGGAGTATTCAAATGAAAAAGCGGAGCATGTCTCTCTCCCACACAAGAATGCTAGGATCCATTTTATTCAGAAAACAAAAAATAACAAAAGCAAAAATAAAAACAAACAAACGCTCCAAGTAAAGCACATAAGATGTGGCGGAATTAAAATATAGTTTCACTAGAGATGACCTGATAAGTTGTTGATGAAGAAGAGGATGCCTTGGGCATCCCCAAGCTTTGACGCTTGAGTCTTCTTGAAATATGCTTGGGTGACCCACGGGGGCATCCCCAAGCTTAGACTCTTTCATCTTCTTGATCACATCATATCATCCTCTGTCTTGATCCTTGAAAACTTCCTCCACACCAAACTCAAAGTAAACTTGATTAGAGGGTTAGTGCATAATCAAAAATTCTCATATTCTTCGTGGAGACAATCATTATCATGGTACTGGACATTAGCTACAGCCACTGGAATTTTATGGAACAAAAAGATCCATTCAAAAACAGCAAAAGAACCAATACAAAATAAATAGCAGAATCTGTCAAAACCAGAACAGTCCGTAAAGACGAATTTTTTCGAGGCACTTAACTTGCTCAAATCAGAAAACTCAAAACGAATGAAAGTTGCGTACATATCTGAGGATCACGCACAAAAAATATGAGGTCATTCCGACGTTTCTGTAAAGAGTTATGAATTTAACGGTAAACACCAGAAAAACTGTTCCTGCGCAGAAATCCAAATCTAGCATCAACTTTCTACTAGAGACTTAACTTGGCACACCTTACGCAATAAAATAAAGATACAAAGGAATTGCTACAGAGGTAGGCATGTTCCTTGACTCAAGAAAATAAAATAACAGGAATAAAAAGTGGGTTGTCTTCCATAAGCGCTTTTGTTTAACGCCTTTGAGCTAGGCACAGAAAGTAAAACTCAAGTATTTTCAAGAGAAGCAGCATCCAAATCAATAATTTCATCCAAGACATGGTTTGTTGTAATAGGTGCTTTAGGTATCCATGAAGGTGTCATATTACGTAAATCACTACCATCATTTTTAGGCATACTAGGGGGTTTCGGTTTGGTAATATAGATGAACTTTTGCTCCCTCCCCACAAAAGCTTTCTCTTTCTTAGTTTTAATAGAGGAAAAAGTTGAGCTTAAAGTTTCCATAGACTCTTATAATCCATCAATTCTATGATTATGGGTATCAAGGGTGTTACTAGTTTCTAAAGCAGTGATCCTTTCATTAATATCCTCTATTGATCCATTACTCTTGCTAGCATTATCAAGAAAAAATTTCTCCATAGAATCCAACCTTTTAATAACATCTTCCAAAGTGATCTCAGTTTTAATTTCTTTAGTAGGTGGTGGTGATCCTACCAAACTCTCAATTAAATTGCAGCCCTCCAAAGCAGAAGTACCAAGAAAATTACCCCCCGTGAGAGTGTCAAGAACATACCTATACCAACTAGAAATACCAACATAAAAATTTCTAAGAAGGATTAAAGTGGAATGTTTTTTAGTGCATTTTTGATGAGCATCATTTATCCTATGCCATGCATCTTTCAAACTTTCTCCTCCTTGTTGCCTAAATGAACGTACTTCAACTTCAGGACTTCCCATTTTAGCAATATTAAGGCAAAACCGAAATATAAATATTAATGCAAGTAGCTAATTTTTTTGTATTTTTTATAACAAGAAGCAAACAAAATAATAACAAGGTAAATAAAATGCAAGTAACTAATTTTTTTGTGTTTTTGATATTTAATAGCAAACTAAACAGGAAATAAAAATAAACTAAGCAAGACAAAAACAAAGTAAAGAGATTGGGAAGTGAGAGACTCCCCTTGCAGATGTGTCTTGATCTCCCCGGCAACGGCGCTAGAAATGTGCTGTTGCAGGGAGTCAAGACTTGCTGACACAGAGGTGCTCCTATCTCCCCGGCAACGGCGCCATAAATTCTTTGATGCACTCACGGGTGTGTAGTTGGAAAACCCCAAGAGGAAGGTGTGAAGTAGTGCAGCAGCAAATTTCTCTCAGTTATGAAACCAAGGTTATCGAACCAGTAGGAGATGGAGAACACGTCTGAAGGTCTCCCCTTTGCAATGGCGCCAGAAATTGCTTGGTGGCGTGTAGTTGACGAGGGAGGTGGAACCTGCACAACACAATCAAGAAACTTTGCCCCAACTCAACAGTAAGGTTGTCAATCTCACCGGCTTGCTGTAACAAAGGATTAAACGTATGTGTGGAGGATGATGTTTGCAGAGAATGAAAGTAACAGTTTGCAGTTGGTTGTATTATCAGTTTTAAAAAAAAGGACCGGGGTCCACAGTTCACTAGTGGTGTCTCTACATAAATAATAATAATAGCATACATGTGGGTAAACAAATTACAGCTGGGCAATTGACAGAATAAAGAGCTGCATAATGATGCATATACTAATGTCATGATGTCTAGTGTGAGATTCATTTGGGCATTACAACAATATACATAGACCGTTCCAACCGCATCTATGACTAATAATCCACCTTCCGGTTAGCGTCCGCACCCCTTTCAGTATTAAGTTGCAAGCAACAGATTATTGCATTAGGCAAAGTGTGTAATGTAAGTAATGTCGGGGGGCTACCCCCGGGTAGGGTAAAGGCGAGGGTAAGATACTCGTGTTTACAGTGGTAAATATCTTTAGCCTGGTGCCAAAGATCTTATGACTCTTCGGGAGGTCAAGAGGTGCCCTTTGGAGGATGCAGGGGCCAGGCTGTCTTCCCTGGTGATACTATAAATAGACCCCCAGCCCCTCACTCTCATGCAGGCAGAGGCAGAGACTTCTCCTAAGAACCAGCTTCTCGAAGATGTCTTTGGGAGCAAGCCTAAGACATCTTCGTGTAACTGGGCCTAGGGGCGTTCTCTTGTGCAACGCCCGAAACCGGTGCTGGTGTGCAGGGTCCGGGCTAGACCAAGTTGTATGCTTGGCCGACTTAATCTTATGTCGGAAATAGCCGACATGTTCTAACCGGCATCCCCATGTCGGGATTCTTTACTTGTCTATGATATGCAGGAAGGAGGATCCGGCATAGCCATGCCAGGGCCAGGTGAGGTATGCCGGAGGTCCTGGCTCGGCATACTCTTGCCGGAACACGGAGAGGAGCCCGGCATAGTCATGCCGGGATAGGTGGAACCGTCCGACATATCCTATGTCGGGCAACAAGTCAAGGGCAAGTACAGGGCCAGGACACTGACCCGCCTGACACGGGAGTATGGTCACCTCCCGTCTGGCACGGGCGCGGGACAAAGGGTACAAGACAAGGGCGACGTGACTACTCCACTGTACTGGCAACTGACTGACAGGAGACAAGGCATGGAGAAGGCACGTCCTGTCTCTGACAGGGGAAGCATCATTACCTAGGCCAGCGGCGGCTACGGAAGAGGCATCATGACCTACCGCGGCCTATGTCGGATAGCCCGGCTGCTAGGTCGTGGTAGGGATGTCGACATTAACGTTGCACTGAAGCTGTTGTCCGGGGGGGCCCGGAGAGGCTAGGGTTCCCGGGCAACTCGGCCGGACCTCTATAAATAGCGCCATAACTCCTCCTGTGAGAGGGACACCAACCAGAGAGCCAAAACTATAGTCTCATTTACTGCTAGAGCATTTACTCCTCTCTCACTTGTAGTTCATCCTAGTTCTTACCAAAACAGCTCAAGGAGCTCCTTGTAGATCTTGTGAGATACATATACAGAGAGGCAAGGCAGGAGTAGGGGTGTTACCTCCTCACGAGGGCCCCGAACCTGGGTATATCGTGTGTGTTTGTGGTTCTTTGTGGATTCGCTTGTGTTCTTGAGGTTTCTTGAGTGTTCTTGCTTGTTCTTGAGCCGAGTTAAGTCGGCTCGGGTCTGATTCTTGTTCTCTCTCGTGTGAGCTTCTCAGCTCGCTAGCCCTCCCCGGATCCACCAGCGTCCATCGGCCCCACACATTAGCCATCCTATGGCATCTGCCGTGATACCACCACGACAGTTGGCGCCCACCGTGGGGCAGGTAGAGGCGCTGGCTGGTGTACTCATCCGGACGGGTTCCGTCATCCACTCCGACACGAGGGTCCTCTCCGGCCTCGTCGTCAAGTTCGGCGAAATGGAGTTCGTCAGCGACAACGCCGGCTGCTTCCGCGGCAGGCCCTTTCCGGCCAACGGCTACGTCATCGAGTTCGGCGCCTTCGCCACCTATATCGCCACCGAGTTCGTCTGCGAGTACCCGGAACAGGTGCTCGTGGCCGAGGATCCCCCAGCTGTTTGTGCAGCTCGCGGCCGGCGTACCACTCGCCCCGAGAGCTGCGTAGTCATGATGGCTGGCGTGACGGCTCCTCCGACAGAGGAACCTGTCATCGCGCCCGTGGAGAGGTCGACCCGGAGGGCCAAGCAGGCACTAGAGAGGCAGGGCCATGACGGCGCCGAGACATCCCGTGCCCCGGTAAGGACTGAACCTCTTAGAGAGACAGTAGAGAGGCTGAACGTGCCGGGGGCGGCCGAGTTAGAGGCAGAGCGGCTGAACTTGCTGGAGGAGGCCGAACAGTTAGCCGAGGTCCGGAGGGACTTCGACCAGGTCATGCGTGAGTATGACGCGGCTCATGGTTTATCGCCGGTAGGAGGCCGGCCGAACCGTGAGGCTCAGGTACGCAGAAGAGGCAAGGGTCTCAATGCCGAGATAGATAGGGATGGCAGGGCTGCATCTAGTGTGACTCCCAGCGTAATGTCGGCAGCAAGGCCGAATTACAGTTCTCCGGCCAAGACTCTCAGGGCTGCTGACGCAGCGAGGGCCGAGCTTTCCGGTCTGACCGGGGAGGCCCGCCGCAGGCAGCAGGACCGAGTCAACGAGCTGGTGGAGGTGGCAACCCGGCAGAACGAGGACTTCAAGAGGGCCAATACGGCTGCGGGAGGATCTCAGGTTGTTCACTCAACTAGAGCGGCCAGTAACAGGTCCAGAGGACAGGCTTCCTCTCCGGATGTCGGAGGAAGTCAGGACCGGAATAGGAACCCCGGAGGAAATCAGCAGATGTAGATGCAGACCTACGACCCGGCCTATGCCGGGAAGCAGATAGCAGAGCAGGGCAACATTGGGCAGGCACAGAGCAGAAGCCGACAGGCACCGAGTAATCGGAATGTCGGAAATGCCAACTCAATTGGTCGAGGACACCCACCTCGGTATCCGGTGCCGAATCAAGCCCCGAGGCGTCAAATTGTTGGAGCAATGCCGTAGCGGCAGATGGGCGGACAGGAAGTCAGCCGGTATGATGACGGCAACTCGGCAATGGCCAAGGCCGGGTATCAAGCATATGAGAGTGCTCTGGGGTCACGACTGGGAACTCGCCAGTTAGATCCAAATGATGCCCGGTATAAGCTAGATCGGATATATCGATCTAAGCTGATGGAGGAACAAGGCCCACCCGGTCCTTCGTGTTTTGGACCCAGGATCATGTCGGAGCAGCCTGTCCCACACTTTCAGTTGAACAGGGGAGCCAAGACTTACGACGGCAGCACCAAGCCAGAGGACTGGTTGACCGACTATGTGACAACAGTGCACATTGCGGGGGGAAACCGCCGGTGGGCGGTAAGATACATCCCGCAGATGCTTGAGGGACCAGCCCGGATCTGGCTGAACAACTTGAGAGAGGGAAGTGTCAACAGCTGGCTGGACTTCGAGGAAGCCTTTGTCAGCAACTTCTCCAGCACCTACAAGAGACCAAACCGACCTCAGCAGCTTGCTATGTGCAGGCAGAGGGACAACGAAACTGACCGAGAGTACCTGACTCGGTGGAGCACAATTCGCAATTCCTGCGAAGGAGTTGTGGAGGCCCAAGCCATTTCTTGGTTTGCGCAGGGATGCCGACACGGTCCATGCTTTGGCAGAAACTGCAGAGGGAGATGTCGGCCACCTTGGCCGAGACAATGAGAATTGCCGACAGCTATGCTCTCGGTGATCCAATGCAACCTCAGCTGGACTCGGGCGAACCGAGTAGGAGGAACCCGGGGAACAACAGGTCCGGACCGGGCAGAAACAATGACCGTCAGGATTTCGGGCACAAGAGGAGGGAGCCCGACTTTCGCTATGCCTCGCAGCAGGTGGCGGCGGTAACCGGGGAACAAGGCAAGGCCGATAGTAACCAGTGTCAGAAGACCAGCGGCCAGGCTTGGGGTCAGAACCAGGAGATAAAGAAGACTTGGGCCGGGCAAAGAAAGCCCTTGACTTATGAGGAGATGCTGGACAAACCCTGCTGCTATCACACCTTAGAGCCCAACCGACCGGCCAACCACACAACTCGGCAGTGCAGCTGGTATCAGCGCATGCGGCGAGAAGGCGCACCGGGAGGATCTCTGGTAACTGCCCCAGAAAGGCCCACAGCTCCAAGACCGCCGGCACCAGTAAGTGGGGCCAATGCTGTCCGGGTTAATCCGCCAGTCCAAAGGCGACCACCGGCAAGGCCGGTAAATATGGTGAATGTCCGGGGTAACAACAATGCCGGTCCTAGCAACCAGGGCAGGTACCCACAGGGTGACTATCAGGAAGCTCATCAGAGATATGTGGTCTTTGTGACCGAGCCCACTGACAAGAAAAGTCTGCGCCAGCGCGCTCTGGAGGTGAACGCCGTCATGCCGGCTGTGCCCAAGTTCATGCACTGGTCCGAAATGGAGATCACTTGGGGTCGGAAGGATCACCCCCGAGTCATGCCTAAGCCGGGAGGCTACGCCTTAGTGGTGGACCCGACATTCATCGGGCCAAGTATCAACGTCCGGTTCAGCAGAGTCCTGGTCGACAATGGCAGTGCCATTAACATCATGTACAAGGACACAATGCTGAAGTTGGGAGTGTCCCTGAACACGCTGCTGCCGACCAACACGACCTTCCATGGCATTGTGCCGGGGGTTTCTTGTTCGCCTATGGGCAAAATCTGGATAGATGTGCTGTTCGGAACCCGGGAGAACTGCCGGAGTGAGAGTCTTGAGTTCGAGGTGGTGGACCTTGAGAGCCCATACCATGCCTTGATTGGCCGACCTGCTCTGGCCAAGTTCATGATCTCCACTCACATGGGCTATCTGAAAATGAAGATGCCAGGTCCGAATGGCATAATCACTGTCTCGGGCGACTACAAACGCTCTATCGAGTGTGCCACTGCCGGCTCATGCTTGGCCGAGTCCTTGTTCATAGCCGAGGAGAAGAAGAGAATCCAGCAGGTGGTGACACTGGCCCAAGCCTCCCAACTCGGCGTGCCCGGGATGGCGAATCCGGAGCAGCATGCTTCCTTCCAGCCGCCAAAGGAGACCAAGAAGGTCGTAGTGGACCCGGCTAACCCAGAGCACCGGGTGATCATCGGCACCAGCTTGGACAGCAAATAGGAAGGCGAGCTCACCGACTTCCTCCGTGAGAATCGGGATGTCTTTGCTTGGTCAAATGACGACCTTCAAGGAGTTCCGAGGGAGTTGGCTGAGCACTCTTTATTCGTGAGGCCGGATGCAAAGCCAGTGAAGCAACCAACAAGACGTCTCTCGGACGAGAGAAGAGCTGCGATCATGGAACATCTAGCCGTACTGCTCGCGGCTGGATTTGTGATGGAAGTGCTGCACCCGGACTGGTTGTCTAACCCGGTCCTGGTAGAGAAGAAAAAGGATGACCCTCTCCTGGCCAAGGTGTGGCGTATGTGTATCGACTTCACCAACCTCAACAAGGCATGCCCGAAAGATCCTTTCCCGCTCCCCCGGATAGATCAACTGATCGACTCCACTGCCGGGTGTGAGCTTTTGTCTTTTGTAGATGCGTATTCTGGTTTTCACCAGATACCTTTGAACCCGGCTGATCAATTAAAGACTGCTTTTATTACCCCGTACGGGGCTTATTGCTATCGTGTCATGACCTTCGGGTTGAGAAATGCCGGTGCCACTTATCAAAGATGCATGCAGAAATGCTTGCATGAACAAATAGGTCGGAATGCAAAGGTGTATGTCGATGACATAGTCATAAAAACAAAAGAAAAATCCACTCTGATCGATGATCTAAGAGAAACATTCGCTAACTTGAGAAAATTTCGAATGAAACTTAACCCGGATAAGTGTACTTTCGGTGTGCCGGCCGGGAAGTTACTCGGTTTCCTGGTGTCTAGCCGGGGTATTGAGGTTAACCCGGGCAAGATCCGTGCTATCGAGAGCATGAAACTGCCTACCCACCTTAGAGATGTACAAAAATTCACCGGGTGCCTGGCATCCCTAAGTCGGTTTGTGAGCCGGTTAGGAGAGAAAGCTTTGCCTTTGTATCAGCTCATGAAAAAGAGTAAAACCTTTGTATGGACACCACAAGCCGATGCAGCTTTTAGTGACCTGAAGAGGACACTCTCAAACGCACCAGTGTTGGCATCCCCATTACCCAAGGAGCCGATGTTGCTCTATATCGCGGCCACAAACCGAGTCGTAAGCGTCGTGATGGTGGTGGAAAGAGAAGAGGGTGAGAAGGTAGTGCAGAGGCCCGTGTATTATCTGAGTGAGGTACTCTCCCTCTCCAAGCAGAATTACCCGCACTACCAGAAGATGGCCTATGGCGTGTACCTGGCGGTCACCAAGTTGAAGCACTACTTTCAAGAGCATCCGGTTACAGTGGTGAGCGAGGCTCCCTTATCCGAGATTATCGGGTGCAAAGATGCCAGCGGCCGAATTGCCAAGTGGGCCATCCAGTTATCTCCGTACGCCCCGACTTACGAGAGGAGAGACGCCATTAAGTCGCAGGCGCTGCCGGACTTTTTGGTGGACTGGGCCGAGATGCAGTATGAGCCTCCCCCGCCCGACTTCAATTTCTGGAAAATGCACTTTGATGGGTCCAAGGCAAAAATTGGGTTGGGTGCCGGAGTGGTCCTCACTTCCCCGAAGCAAGATATACTGAAATATGTGCTCCAAATTCACTTTTCGGCATCCAATAATGTGGCTGAGTATGAGGCACTCGTGCATGGCCTGAATGTCGCTAAGGAAATTGGTATCCGTCGGGTAGAATGTTATGGTGACTCGGACTTAGTGGTGCAGCAGGTATCGGGAAATTGGGATGCGTTGGATGCCAACATGGCGTCATATCGGTTCCATGTGCAGAAAATTTCCGGGTTTTTTGAAGGATGCGAGTTCAAGCACATACCCCGGGGAGAGAATGAGGCTGCGGATGTACTGTCCAAGTTGGGGTCGTCACGGGACGCGGTCCCACCCGGCATAGCTTTGGAACACTTAAGGAAACCGTCAATCAAGCCATCACCCGAGTCAGAGTCCATCTTTATCCCGAAGAGCTCGGAAGCAGAGGCTGTGCCCATGGAGGTTGATGTCGGGAGCATTTGGCTAAACCCGGGGACTGCGCAAGATATGTCGGCAGAGGTGATGTCAGCCGAACCTATGGAGATAGACGCCCCAGTCTTCCCTATGAGGCCGGTGCCGGATTGGGCGCAGCCCATCATGGCATATATCATGGATGGGACCTTGCCTGGCAATGAAGTGGAAGCGCGGCAAGTGTTGAGAAGATCCAAGGCTTACACGGTGATCAACCAAGAGCTGTACAAGAGAAGTGTCACTGAGCTGCTGCAGCGCTGCGTGGACCCAGAAGAAGGGAAAGAAATGCTGCTGGAGATACATCAAGGTGAATGCGGTCATCATGCTTCCTCAAGATCACTGGTAGCAAAGGTCTTCCGGCATGGGTTTTATTGGCCTTCGGCTCTGCAGCAAGCAGAAGATATTGTCCGGAAGTGTGGAGGTTGCCAGAGGTTTGCCCACAGAATACACATGCCGGCGGCAGCACTAAAAACTATCCCCATCACTTGGCCGTTTGCTGTATGGTGCTTGGATATGGTGGGTGCGTTCAAGCCGGCACGAGGTAACATGACTCATATACTAGTCATGGTGGACAAGTTCACCAAGTGGATCGAGGTGAAGCCGATTCGGAAGTGTGATGGAGCTACGGCCGTCTCATTTTTGAAGGATATCATACGGAGATATGGTTACCCGCATAGCATTATCACCGACAATGGCACCAATTTTGCAGTAGGGGAATTTGCTCGGTTCTGTGCTGAAAAGAGAATCCGGCTTGATGTGGCCTCGGTGGCACACCCAGAAGCGAATGGGCAGGTTGAGAGAGCCAACGCATTGGTGCTGGCCGGCATAAAAGCCCGATTGATAGAACCACTCCTGCGGACTCCGGGATGCTGGATAGAAGAACTACCGGCGGTGCTATGGGGTCTCCGGACCACACCCAACAGATCCACCGGGTACACACCATTCTTTATGGTGTATGGTGCGGAGGCAGTATTGCCAACCGACATACAGTATGACTCGCCCAGAGTGGCGATGTTTACAGAAATCGAGGCAAGAGATGCCCGAGAGAATGATGTCGATTTGCTTGAAGAAGCAAGAGAATTGGCCCTATCTCGGTCAGCAATATACCAGCAGAACCTCCGACGCTATCATAGCCGGAAGGTACACCCCCGGGTATTCAGAGAAGGAGATCTAGTGCTGAGGCTGATACAACGCACTGCCGGCATGCACAAGTTATCCCCTCCATGGGAAGGACCTTTCGTTGTGAGCAAAGCCCTGCACAACGACTCTTATTATCTTGTAGATGCACAGGAAGCCAGAAAGGGTGTAATGGATAAAGCCGGAGAGGAAACCAAACGACCGTGGAATGTAGATCTACTTCGTCCCTTTCACACTTAAGGGCACAGTGTATGTATCTCGGTCCCTTTTGAATGAAATGCCGGCACCCCGGAGTGAATCTCGGGGACTGCCTTATCCGCATGATTGTTTCTCTCTTATGTCTTTTGCCTGTCGGCACCCCGGGATGAACTCGGGGACTGCCCGATCTTTATTTGTGTTTGTATCTCAGTTATTTCTCTGTTATCTGCGTACCGGCGTCTCGAGGTGAAACTCGGGGACTGCCTTGTATGTTTCGTATTTATTGTCCATATGCCGAGTGAGCTTTCAACCTTGCTTCAAAGTTAAGTAATGTATGCTATGTGAAATGATCTTGTGACTCGACTGACGGACGCCCAAAGTGGTAGTCAAGAGCAAAGATAGTGGAAGATGGTAAACACGAAAACGAACTCGGGGACTCGGTATAAAAGCAATTCGGCATGTGTTGTGTACTAACCCTGTATGTCAGTTATTCGTCCGTTATGTCGAATACCTTTAAACCTTAACTCGGGCATTTTCTAGTACCGTATGCTATAGTCGTGATTTTGTGACTCGACTGTCGAACGCCTATATGGTAGACAAGAGCAAAAGTCACTAAGTATAGTAAACGAGAAAGTAAACCCGGGGACTCGGTGTAAAGTAATCCGACATGACTAAATACTTGTTTGATTCAGTAAGGCGGATAGCAGAATATTTTACTTAAAATTGTGTATATTACAAATGCACCCGGCATTCCGGGGATCTAATGAGTTTGCCTAAGTAGTCTCGGCAGCAGGAGTGGGTGTGGATGCAGAGGCAGCAGCAGGAGCTTGCGCGGAGGCAGTCTCAGGAGCAGGTGGCACAGCGGAGCCGGTCGCTTCCGGATGGTCAGTATCGGTGGTGGCCGACTTGTTGGCGTTGGCTGCTCCCGGTGTAGTGGTGTCGGCGGCGGCATCCTCGCTGGCGATGTCGGCAGTCCCGGAAGAGGAAGCCTTCCCGGATGGCTGGGCTTTACCAGAGGTTTTGGAGGTGTCCTCGTTTTCTTCTTCGTCCTCGTCCTCCTCGTCCTCAAGATCGTCGGCGTAGTCTTCGTCATCCGAGTAGACCTCGCCCTCGACATATTGGTGGTGCTGTGAATAGCTGGCAAAGTAATGCGCAGCATCTTGTCGGAGCTGGATCTTGACGGGATCGGTTGTCCACGCCGAGTTCTCGCGCTGCACCCGCACCTTCTGAAGATCAATTCCCTCATACCAGGATAGTATGAAGGAGAGTGTTTGGTCCGCACCGGCACGGGCGGCGGAGGATCTCCATTCCCGGAGGCGCCTTTCCGTCTTCATCAACTCCTGGGCCAAGTCGGACACATTGTCCGGAGGCGTGGCGCCGGGCCAGAGCTTTCGGTAGACGTGAACGCCGGCATCGAGGAGCTCCATCCCGATACTCTTGAGTGGCGCGAAGCGCGCGTTGAGTGCTACGAGGTGGTCCTCCACGTCCCACTCGCCAGAGATGGAGCCGGCTTCAGCCCTCTTCGCACGCGCCCGGTTAATGGCCTTCACCGCAACGGTGTGCGTGTGGGAGAAGTGCTCTGAGGAGAATAAGGTTGTTGATAAGTTAGAAGGCAGGCCGATATAGGACGTGTGTCGGCAAAAAAGTCAAGCAAGAAGGGAAAAAGTTGGAGGAACTCACTATCCATCTGGTCGTTGATCTTCTTCAATTCGGCCAGCCAGATGTCGCACTGGGACTTGAGGGTGTTGAGCTTTTTCTCGGCCAAGGTGGCGCGAGACTCAGTTTGCTCGAGCACTTCACCCTGAATCCGCACGGCGTCCGCCAGGGTCTTCTCCAACTCGGCCTTCTCTATCTTGGCCTGCTCCAGTTCTTGTTGGAGCCGAGTTGATTTGGCCTGCTCCTTCTCCAACTCGAGCTTGTGCTCGGCGGCAACTCGGGCGGCGATGTCGGCTGGAAAAAGCGACAAGTCGGTTATAATGGTAAAGGGAACTTAGAAAAAGGAAGGATGTTTCGGAAACAAGGAAGTATACCATGGCCCTGGTGCGCAGCCTGGAGCTCTTTGAACCGTCTCCGGAGGGACCCATGCTCGACCAGCAGCCTCTGGAACACCCGGGTACGCTCCTTGCTACACGACTGAGATATAAAGCGGAAATGTTAGTGCAAAGTGTTGGAGATGCCAGCCGAGTAGCCTTTACTCGGGCAAGTATTGTTACTCGGCAGGAATCTCGGGGACTGGATGCGAAGTGTTTTTGAAGTTTCTCGCCGAATGGTCTTAACTCGGTCAAGTCTTAACTATTCGACCAGAACCTCGGGGACTAGAGATAGTAGATGTTGAAAAACTTACCTCTGCAGCTGTTGTCAGTTGAAGGACCGCAGATTGAAGAGCGTGCAAAGACTGAGCAACTTTCCCGGGGCCAGCCCGGTGGTCGATACTCGGGTCGGAAGAGGTAGCCTCGTTGATATCGGCGGCATTCCAATCCATGTTGTACTGCTCCATCGAACCTGAAGAGTCAGCACTAGGCATAAGGAAACCCGAGCTCTCCAAGTCGGCAGCAGAGGCAACCAGGTCGACAGTGGCCTCCAGCATGCGCAGTGCCGCCGTCTTAACGGCGATGCGAGGAGGATGCACCACTTTGAGTTTACCCGAAGGAGGCTGACCTTTCTTGGCCGCCAACTGATCCGGGGTCGCGGCAGTTTTCTTCTTGGCGGTCTTGGCATCGGTGCGCGCCTTCATGGTAGGGCCTTCGGTTGGTGCCTGGCACTGTTGTTGTGCGGGTGGCTGCTGGGTTGCAGCGGAGGATTGTGGTTCCGGCGGCGCTGATTGCTGCGGGAATGCGTCCGGCACCAACGTGGTCTCGGCTTGCGCAGTGGCCGGACGCGCTGGGTTGCCACCAGACCCGACATCGCGGTCCGGGCTTGCTCGGCCCCCTTCCGCCGCGGTCTTGGATGTCGGCGGTGAGGCGTCGGGCAGGACTGTGTCGGCGGCCGCAGGTGTTGCCCGGGGTGGGCTGCCGACTCCGGCGTTTGTCGGGGCTGCCGAGTCACTCTGGTCGAGCTCGAGTGGGGCTCTGCGCATGAAATAAAAGGTTAGAGTGGATGAGGCAAAGGGGTCGAAAGACAGGAGGAAGAATGTTTACTCGGCAGCAGTCAGGATCTTTTTGCGGGAAAGCTTCTTGGTGGTTTTGGCCTTCTTGGCCCCCGGGTTGTCAGCGGCAGAGGCGCTGGCTCCCGCGCGCTTGCGCGTAGCTGCTTGGGTACTCGGGGCAGCTGATGGTGGAGGCAGAGGGTCAGCACAGGCCAAGGGGGTGGCGTGTGTGATCTCTAACATCACACAGTCATCGTCGTCAGATTCGTCTTGGGGGCGAGACCGAGTTCGAGGCTTACCCGGGCCGGAGGTGCGGGATACCGGGATCGACAAGTGGTCCTCGTCATCCGGATCTTCCGGGAGCGGGGTTGCTGGCGTGACAAGATCTGCCCGCCAACCACCGTTGGCCCACCGCTTATCCTCCCGGGTTTGACGGTCAAACCTCTGCAGAAGGAAGATAGCGAGAACTGGTTAAGAAAACAAGAAAGACAAGAGGATAATATAACGGCCATGTCGGATACTAGGTTATGTCGGAGAGGAAGAACACGAGTTTACCTCGGGCGGGGGATTTGCGCGGCTGTGTGGCTCAAGTCCCCATTCCCAGTCGTCTCCCATGGAGGTCTGGGCGATGGCGCGAACACGCCTGCGCACTGCCGGCTTATCCAGCTCGAAAGGGCTGATGCGAGTTGGGTCGCGGGGCCCACTCATGTGGCAGATCTTGTGCGCCCGGTTCTGCAGGGGGCTTATCCGGCGGATGACGAAGGTCCTCAAGAGGTCGTCCGCCGTCAGCTCGTCCTTGATCGAGAGAAGGTGCTTGTGAATGGCCTGGATCTCTGCGTCGCTGCCCGACGGATCCCAGCCCCAATTCGCCTGAGAGTAAGGCGGGTCAATACGGAATTCCGGGAGGTTGATGAAGTCGTACCCCTTGGCGTTGTCGGCGGAATCCGGATTCTTCACGTAGAAGAAACTGCGCTGCCACTTACGGCAGGACTCCAGCCCGGTGACCTTGGGGAAGTCGGAGAGCTTCCGGGCGGCAATGGTGGCGGCTCCGCAGGCGGTCATCTCTTTGTCCTTCACGCCCTTGTTCGGAATGCTTTGCTTCCGGAGCACGAAGTACTTCGCCCAGAGGCTGACCAGGGGCCACAGGCCGAGGTACCCCTCGGAGAAGGCGACGAAGGCCGAGAGGACCGTGATGGAATTTGCCGGCAAATGATGCGGCTGCAGCTCGAACTTGTCGAGGAAGGCCCGAAAGAACCTGCTTGTCGGAAGGGCGAAGCCGCGCTCGACGTGCGCGACAAAAACCACCCGTTCTCCTTCCTGGGGCGCGGGCTCAACTTCGTCACCAGGAAGCCGGCATATGATTGGTGCCGGGACGCGGCGCGTGCGACGTAGCCAGTCGAGGTCGTCTTGCATGACGTCGGAACCTTCCCATCCTCCTCGGATTCCTTCCACGGACGTGTCGGGTTGCTCGGAGGAATGGCTCGAAGACATGTCGGCTTATCTGCAAAACAGATGCCGAGTTATAGACCGAGGTGTAGAGTAAGTCGGATAACAGTCGTCAGATGCCGGGGAGAAAACAGAGTTGTGTCGGTTACAAGGCACATAGGAGATCTGAATAATGGAAATAAAGGAAGACCTATCTTTGAACTAAGGGAAAAGAACCATGGGTATGGCGCCTAATGTTGCTAAGTTGAACAAGGAAGATCTGGGGAGCAGTAGCAAGACTGGAGTGCGCGGGGAACATTCGCTCCCCTCCGGTGGATGCACGTAGGGCACCTACGGTGGCCGGAGTATAGGCAAGGGCGGAGGAAAAGCATCGGAAACGAGCACGCCGGCGAGGTCCTAGGGGATCTAATCGGGTGCGGAGAGGGAAAGAAACTCACCGGAGTTCGCGATTCGCGCTGAAGGAACGATGAGGACGGCGGCTCCGGGCTGCGTCTTCTGATCGGCGGCGAGGTCGTCGGTGTGCGGCCGCGGGCGTTCGGGCGCAGCGGCGGCGGAGGAGAATGAAGGAGGAAGAAGATGGGGGGTATGGAGGCGAAGGGGCGAGGGAATCGTGCGCGAGGCTATTTAAGAGGGAAGGTGGCGAGGCGGTTGCCAATTTTTCCCGCCCGTTGGTTTCGAGCGGGTAGTGGGATCGTGTATGCGGCGGTTCACGGAGGTGGAGCGGTTATGGCCGCACGATCGGCCGCACAACGGGCCACAGAATGGGAACCGTCGGCTGCGGATCTGGTGCGGTCGCCAGCCCGGGAATCGAGGAGGCTCCTCGGGGTCAAGCCTCTCGAGTGCCTGCGGGACAAGATCGATGGTGGGGCCCGTGCGGCGTGTTTGTGACGGTTTGTCAGGTCGCGTGGCGAGTTTCTCGGGATGGTGCAGCAAGTATATGGCACGTCTCGGGAGAAGGTCTGCGGCAAGATTTGTTGATGTCGGAGGTACCGGAACAAGAACCAAGGATGGCTGAGAGCTCAGTGCCAAACCAAAATGGCCATGTCGAATGATTTTACAGTATATCGGGATAAGCATGCCGGAGTTTTCTTATCAGGCCGACATGGTGGTGTCGGAGGGCCTTAAAAATGACCGACTTGAGCAAGTCGGAGCAATCGAGTTATCCGACATAGTTGTGTCGGCTGTTGGTTCAAGGCAGATATTGGGTTAAATCTGATGCAGCCCTTCATCCGAGCCTGCAGGACTACACCAGCTTCGGGGACTAGTGTCGGGGGGACTACCCCCGGGTAGGGTAAAGGCGAGGGTAAGATACTCGTGTTTACAGTGGTAAATATCTTTAGCCTGGTGCCAAAGATCTTATGACTCTTCGGGAGGTCAAGAGGTGCCCTTTGGAGGATGCAGGGGCCAGGCTGTCTTCCCTGGTGATACTATAAATAGACCCCCAGCCCCTCACTCTCATGCAGGCAGAGGCAGAGACTTCTCCTAAGAACCAGCTTCTCGAAGATGTCTTTGGGAGCAAGCCTAAGACATCTTCGTGTAACTGGGCCTAGGGGCGTTCTCTTGTGCAACGCCCGAAACCGGTGCTGGTGTGCAGGGTCCGAGCTAGACCAAGTTGTATGCTTGGCCGACTTAATCTTATGTCGGAAATAGCCGACATGTTCTAACCGGCATCCCCATGTCGGGGTTCTTTACTTGTCTATGATATGTAGGAAGGAGGATCCGGCATAGCCATGCCAGGGCCAGGTGAGGTATGCCGGAGGTCCAGGCTCGGCATACTCTTGCCGGAACACGGAGAGGAGCCCGGCATAGTCATGCCGGGATAGGTGGAACCGTCCGACATATCCTATGTCGGGCAACAAGTCAAGGGCAAGTACAGGGCCAGGACACTGACCCGCCTGACACGGGAGTATGGTCACCTCCCGTCTGGCACGGGCGCGGGACAAAGGGTACAAGACAAGGGCGACGTGACTACTCCACTGTACTGGCAACTGACTGACAGGAGACAAGGCATGGAGAAGGCACGTCCTGTCTCTGACAGGGGAAGCATCATTACCTAGGCCGGCGGCGGCTACGGCAAGAGGCATCATGACCTACCGCGGCCTATGTCGGATAGCCCGGCTGCTAGGTCGTGGTAGGGATGTCGACATTAACGTTGCACTGAAGCTGTTGTCCGGGGGGGGGGGGGGGGGGCGGAGAGGCTAGGGTTCCCGGGCAACTCGGCCGGACCTCTATAAATAGCGCCATAACTCCTCCTGTGAGAGGGACACCAACCAGAGAGCCAAAACTATAGTCTCATTTACTGCTAGAGCATTTACTCCTCTCTCACTTGTAATTCATCCTAGTTCTTACCAAAACAGCTCAAGGAGCTCCTTGTAGATCTTGTGAGATACATATACAGAGAGGCAAGGCAGGAGTAGGGGTGTTACCTCCTCACGAGAGCCCCGAACCTGGGTATATCGTGTGTGTTTGTGGTTCTTTGTGGATTCGCTTGTGTTCTTGAGGTTTCTTGAGTGTTCTTGCTTGTTCTTGAGCCGAGTTAAGTCGGCTCGGGTCTGATTCTTGTTCTCTCTCGTGTGAGCTTCTCAGCTCGCTAGCCCTCCCCGGATCCACCAGCGTCCATCGGCCCCACACATTAGCCATCCTATGGCATCTGCCGTGATACCACCACGACAAGTAATAACATTATCCTTAGACAAAGTACTACTGTTTTATCCCTAGTAGCAACAGTACATCTACAATCTTAGAGCTTGCTGTCACTACCCCAGATTAAAAAGATACATGAACCCACTATCGAGCATAAATACCCCCTCTTGGAGTCACAAGCATCTACTAGCAACAGAGAGCATGCAAGATCATAAACAACACACAACATGATATATTATGAAGCAAATGACTTAGTATTCAATATCCATCGGATCCCAGCAAACACAACATGTAGCATTACATAAAGATGATCTTGATCATGATAGGCAGCTCACAAGATCTAAACATGATGGCACAATAGGAGAAGACAACCATCTAGCTACTGCTATGGACCCGTAGTCCAAGGATGAACTACTCACGCATCAGTCCGGAGGCGGGCATGGTGATGTAGAGCCCTCCGGTGATGATTCCCCTCTCCGGCAGGGTGCCGGGAAGAGCTTCTGAACCCTCCCGAACTAGGGTTGACGACGGCGGTGGCTCCGTAAGGTTTTGTGGAAAAGTGTTCGGGTGCTAGGTCTTGTATTGTCGGGGGGTATTTGTAGGCGAAAGGGCGAAGGCGGCGGAGGCCCGAGGCCACGTCCTCATGTGCTGGCGCGGCAGGGGTGGGACCCGCGCCAGCACCTGATGAGGGCGGCTCGGTCCCCTCCTCCATCTCCTCTTCGGTGTTCTGGAACCTCCCGTGAAAAATAGGGACTTTGGCATTAAAATCGTCCAATTCCGAGAATATTTCCTTAAGTGGTTTTCTGAAACCAAAAACAGCAGAAAACAGGGAACTGGCACTGTGGCATCTTGTTAATAGGTTAGTCCCAGAAAATGCATAAAACAATGCAAAGTGTATATAAAACATGTAGCAATTGGTATAATATAAGCATGGAACATAAGAAATTATAGATACGTTTGAGACATATCAGCAAGCTCTAGCCAGGAACTAACCGGCGATCCAAGGTAGAAGATAGCCACCAAGCTAGGCTAGAAGGAGGAAGGGAAGGAAGGTGATCTTCTCCGGGCAAGGATCTGTCCTCCCCCTTCCTCTAGTCGGAGCACCCTGCCGGGTTTATCGCCAGAAAACACCATTGTAGCCACACCATGATCCAACCATCTATCCAGACATGCAGGAGTAGGGCTGTTAGCCTTCGGGCGGCCTGAACCTGGGTAGATCGCTGTGTGCTTTCCTTGTTTGCATGCCACGTCGAGATCGGAGAGCGAGAGAGGAACTTTTCCGAAGATCGTCCCCCGGGAGACATTTCCAGCCTCCTTCGCGCCCCTACCGAATCTACAAAGGGGATGCCTCGCATCCCCGGTGTCCGTGATTCGAGACACGACATCTGGTGCGCCAGGTAGGGGGCGCAAGCGCTGATCTCGTCTTCATCGACTCGGAGATCTTCGTCAAGTTCTTCTTCGTCAAGATCTACGTCGAGTTCTTCTTCGTCAAAGATCTGCCTCCAGTTCTTTTGCCGGCGCCAGGTCTGCGCTGAGACCTTCACCAAACGGCTCTCGGCATGTCCCGGAAAAGGAAAGAAAACGCGGCGATGGAGTTCCCACAGCATCCCGGTCTCGGTTATGTCCTGAAGAGGTCTCCTCCCCCTCTGGTGGAAGGCCGGACATTTGGGACCAAGTTCGTCCCGTCCACCGAGTACGTCAGTCCCTGGATCAGCAAGGATGGACCCAAGTATCTCCCCACCGGCACCGAAATCCTTCTTCCCCCGCAAGCACATGAGCACGCAGCAGAGCGTCTCTCAACAGCACTGCCCGCTGAAACAACGTCAGAGGACGGAATCCCGGACCAAGCCGAGAAAGAAACTCTGTGGAATGAAGAGGTCGACGGGTATATACCACAAGGGATCTGCATCCCGCCAAGGAAGGACGGAAAGCCCGGAGTCTGGTGTATGTACCACCAGTTGGATAGGCACAGTTTGGAGGACTGCCGACAGCTAAAAAACAACAACTACCTGAAGAACAATGAGGGGGACTGCTATACTTGCGGGGAACTTGGGCATATCAGCCGGGAATGCTTTTTCAAACCAGCACGAAGAACCAAGGCAGACTACCGGGTGCCCAAGAGAGAAAGACCGCCCAAGACCTTCTCGAATGTCTCCACGCAGACAAGCGAACCCCTTGAAAACAGCCCACCAGTCTCTCAGCAGCCTACACAAAGCACGGTTTCCATCCGGGATCAAGCTTCTATCCCGGGAGATGCTCCGGGCGGACAATGGGAGCTCCCGGGTCATGTAGTAACCATCCAAATCGGGTTGAGCACACCTCCTCAAAGATATTGGATTTATAGATGGATGACTTCTGAGGAATCCAAATCGATCGCTGATGGAATTACGGGACCGGTACCATTGCCGCATCAATAAAGAAAAACGGAATATAAAGGATTTGGTTTTCTTATCTTGAGCACTGACTGCCGGAAGAGATTTTTCTGATAGGTCCCAGGACTGACCTCTTCATTACGTCAGCAAGTATTTTCTGGTCTTCTCACCGGAAGGGTTTCTATCTGGAGAAGAAGTCCAGCGGTCTCAGGACCGGTGTCTTCATTACGCCAGCAAGCCGCCGGATCACCTTTGTGGTGGGCTCCGTGTATTGGAAAAGAGAAAAAGGTCCCAGGACCGGCGTCTTCACAACGTCAGCAATAATTCCCGGGTCTTCTCACCGGAAGGGTTTCTATCTGGAGAAGAAGTCCAGTGGTCTCAGGACCGGCGTCTTCACTACACCAGCCAGCAGCCGTAGCACTGTGTGGTGAAACTCCGAAGTATTGGAAGAAAAATAAGAGGTCCCAGGACCGGCGTCTTCACTACGCCAGCCAGCCAGCCGGTTCACCTGTGTGGTGGTCTCCGGGTTCCAAGGGAAGAAAATAAGAGGTCCCAGGACCGGCTTAGGCCAGTAGCAGCCGTGCCAAGGAAGGCACAACGAGTCAGACCCGGGAATAGGTTATCTCGGTTCAAGACTCTATTCCTGCAAGATTGAGTAGAAGGAAAATAATTGCGCCCGAAACACGACGTAGAAGACCCGCCACGGCGGCAGCGCTACTGAACACCGAGATAACCTGAGGACTTCACGAATCAAGATAAGTGTCTTCGCCTTATTTGTCCCATTTCTCTATACTTTGCCTAAAGCGAACGCGGGCGTAAACCTGAGGCGGCACCTTCCCCAACGCCATTGTCCGTTTCCCTCGGGCAGTGGAGATGTGGGCTGAGGAACGAGCCATCAGGAACGATGAGTCTTTTTGGGGGGTTGCGCCCTGTGTCGGCTCTCCAGATGATCTGGATGCACACGGCTGGTTAGCGCTCTGGCTGATGGACTCTTCCCGAGAGCGCCAAGCCTCCACGGGTATAGCAGAGATAGTTCAATACAAGGGAAAGGATATTTACATGCAAAAGCTATAAGACACATCGCCCTTTGGCTACATAAAAACACGGTTCACGACACCCGGTATCGTCGCCTTGCGTGTTTCAGGGAACCCGGCGAACTACGGAGCATCCTCAAGGGAGAAGCGCTCCATGATCCTCTCTACTTCGTCAACGACCCCCGGGAGAGACGCCATCCTTGAAGAAACCTCGTCCATCTCTGCGAACAGGGAGATGTCCGGGTGCCGCCGCTGAAGGGCAGCAACGAGGTGGGTCACCGCCTGCCGGGCGGCCTTCTCTCCAGCCAGGCGGGTGGCCTGATCCGCTTGGGAACGAACCTCGCCAAGAAGGCCGGCGACACGCTCCAGAAATGACGGGTAACCCGAGAAGGAGCCGGAGTGACTGCTCGAGATGACCGGGAGCGGGGCCATCCGCAGTCCTTTGAACTCCCGAACAATCTTCTCCGCAGACGCGCTCATGGACGGGAGAAGACCCATCAGGTCTCGCTTGATGGCCGCTGCCTTATCCTGCTCCTTCAGCGCCGCTTTCAGCTGCCCGGACAACTCATCTTGGCGCGTCCGGGCGGCTTGCGCAGAGGAGTTGGCAAACCCGGCGGCCTCCTTCGCCGACGCAAGCTCAGCGTCCTTCTCTTCGCGCTCCTTGTTCTCCTTCGCTCGGAGGATTCCGACACGACGAAGTTGGTTGTCTCGATCAGCCACGATCTCCTTCAGCTTGGCAACTTTACTTGCCAACCCGTTAGCCAGAGTGTTCTGCTTATCCCGCTCGTCCCGGGCCTTGTGGAAATCACGGCGTGCGATGTCCCGGTCGCGCCTTGCGTCGTCAAGCTCCCCTGACAGTTGGGTGACCCGCTCGGAAAGCCGGGAAA
Organism: Poa annua; assembly: GCA_026929855.1. Lineage (NCBI taxonomy): Eukaryota > Viridiplantae > Streptophyta > Magnoliopsida > Poales > Poaceae > Poa > Poa annua. The sequence goes on from CM049437.1 coordinate 94,750,285, forward strand.
CCTGCTTGCCTTTGTCACTTACCTCCTGACGGGCCCAGGCTTCCACGTTGGTCATGCCCTGATCCAAGCAAGGCTCGCTTTGCTCTAGCTTCAGGCCAAGCTGCAGATCGCTTTCCCAGCATCTAACCTCGGCCTCCTCCAGCGCCGCCATCCGAGCTTCCAATCCCCGCTCGCTTGCCGCAACCCACTAATCTCGAGCATTAAGCAGCTCGTCTTCCGCGGCCAATTTCTCCTCCTCTGGGATCGCGTACCCGGAAGAAGCATCAGCCCTGACACGAAACTGACCAGAGGGTTCCCGGGGGTCCACGCCGTGCTCTACCCCGGGGGCTCCAGATCCTTGTGCCCCACCCTCCGGAGTGGCCAAGGGGACCAAAGGAACGATCGGCCGATCCAGTACAGGCCCGGGGACCGCGACAGACTCCCCGGCATCGTCAACACCACCGCCCTCATCCTCACGGGCGCGCTTGCTGGAATACTCGGGTGATTGGCTCCTACGCACAACAAAGATGGAATATCAGAACTACCTCGCGGACAGTCTTTTTCTCCGGTGCCACCGCGAGCGAAGGACTTACCACTCCCGCTTCCTGGACGCAGAGAAGCCCCGCCTCTTCTCCAACAAATCCGCAAAACTCCAGGCGCCGGCACGCCCTGCCCCCCCAGATTCTCCGCTGGCCTCCGGGCGGGAAGACTCATGGATGGCAAGTCAGAGCCTTTGGACCACGAAGAGCTCGAAGAGACTGTCCGCTCTGGCGAGTCGACGCCAGCGGAGGGAGCAAAATTGGGGCCCTGGTTCTCCTCACGGACGGCCGGGCACTCGTCTTCTTCTTCTTCGTCAGAGGTTCCAGACTCCTCCGGAGAAGCATCGCCATGAACAGTGCCTGACGCCTGCAAGCCAACCCCGATTGGCCCTCGATCCTTGGGCACGGGAGGAGGGTCTATCACCGTGGTGCCAACTGTTCCGTATTCATTACACGGAGGCATGGCAATTATGACCTCATCGGCAAGTGGATCTTCAAACAGGGGCTGGATGTCACCCGGAAGAGAAATTGGTTGGCTTGGCATCATTTTCCCCATGGTCCTCCTCCAGCTGCCCTCTGAGATGTGAAACCGTGGCGGCAGAGCACTGCACCCCACCGGGTGAGACTCCCAAACTAAGCTATCTCTATGCTGCAGCGGAGCAATTTCTCTACGAAGAAAGTCCGCCGCAATCATGGCGCAAGTCACTCCCCGCTCTCGGAGGAAGGCTAATCGCGCGACAGCCGGAGACAAGGCTTCATTCTGAGGGCTTTTCTTCTTGTAGTGCGCCAAATGTTGGGCGGGGTAACTCGGAACCAGCAAGTTGGCACTCAGCCCAATTACCCGAACAGAGTACCACCCTCCTCTCCATTCCTCCTGAGGAGCCATTACGGTCATATCCGGATATTGACACACCGCTTCCTCTCGAAGACGGAAGGTCACCCCGCCGGCGATCCACCTGGACCTGCCTATGCGCGGGACGAAGAAGTGCCGAAGCAGGGCTACAGGCGGCCTGACGCCCACGAACGCTTCACAGGCATAGGCGAAGACAGCAATAATCAGCACCGCTCGCGGATGCAAGTGCATCATGGACAAGCCGTAAGCCTCCAGTACGGCCAAGAAAAACTCAGAGAAGGGCGGTAGGAGGCCCATGAGGGAGAATGCGTGGAAGGTGGTTGCCCTGTCGGCATGACCTTCCTCTGACCCAGGAAACACTACCACCTCCGCCCCTCGGAAGCGCGAACAAAGAGCACTGCGGATGCGCCTCATGGCCTTCTCATCGGGAAACTCGCTCGGAAACTGCAGCGCTTGCGAAACACGAGCCGCCGCGGCAGAAGCTTGCTCCGCCGCTGCCGTTTTACTCAGTTTCGCCACCCCTTGCCGGGTTCTCTTGGGAGCCATCGGCTGGATCTGGTTTCGCGGCGGAGGATGCGAGAAGGGCGAGCGTCGGATTCGGGAGAGCAGGGCGGAGATTGGGAGGTGGTAGCTTGGGGGAAGAATGGCGTCAATACGGATGGGGGCGGCCGCTTCAGAACCGCTAAATCAAGGCTGGCGGCCGGTCCCACGCGTCGCGTCGCGGCCCCATTACTGCGACGGACGCGGGGATCGAGGAATCGTGCCGACTTCGGCACGACCCAACCGTTGGGCACCCGACCACGTCCGAGGCCCGCATGACCCGCAACGTTCGGTACGACTCAGTCGACAAGGCTCAGGGGCTCGCCCCTACCTCAACTCGGCGGGCCCCACTCAGCAGCACAAGGACGACCAGGCGCCGGACCCACTTTGACTTTTTTGGTCATGCCCCCGGCAGCCTCAGAAGACCGAAGCCGCCGAGACCATACCCGGGGGCTACTGTCGCAGCAGTGGAACATGGGGTTCCCCTAGCGCTGCCTAAGTGGGTCCACCGCCTGTGGGCCCAGCACAAGGATGAACAAGGCCAAAACTTGACGCAAGGCCTGGCGGGCGCACCCGCGCCATACAAGACCTCGCGGGTGCACAGGACCCCCGGGCCTCCTGCGACCCGGAAGGAACCGAAGACCCCGAGAGCGCGAGTCCCCGGCTGGGCCGAGCTCCCTCTCAGGTACAAGACCGTACGACGAGAAGATAAAGTTTCCACCACCTTCCAGAGGATGGTGGAAGCCCCCAGAAGGCTTGGGAAGCAAGGCGCGACCAGGGGACACCACCTACCCACTGTCAGCCCGCGCCAGCCGCTTTCCCCAAATGCGCCAGAGATCTCAACCACCCGAAGACGGATACTTGGAGGAGAAGAGGCCACGTCGCCGTCTCCACCACGCAGAGGGGTTGCTTCCTGCCAAGAACCCCTCACGCTCCTTGCATGACCTCTGTGGTATCCCCTTTCCCTATAAAAGGAGGACCAAGGGCATGGAGGAGAAAGGGACCGGTTCAAGCTAGCTGAAGGAGTAAGCAAGCTCTAGCCAGGAACTAACCAGCGATCTAAGGTAGAAGATAGCCACCAAGCTAGGCTAGAAGGAGGAAGGGAAGGAAGGTGATCTCCTCCGGGCAAGGATCTGTCCTCCCCCTTCCTCTAGTCGGAGCACCCTGCCGGGTACCTCGCCGGGAAACATCATTGTAGCCACACCATGATCCAACCATCTATCCAGAAATGCAGGAGTAGGGCTGTTAGCCTTCGGATGGCCTGAACCTGCTTTCCTTGTTTGCATACCACGACGAGATCGGAGAGCGAGAGAGGAACTTGTCCGAAGATCGTTCCCCGGGAGACGTTTCCAGACTCCTTCGCGCCCCTACCGAATCTACAAAGGGGATGCCTCGCATCTCCGGTGTCCGTGATTCGAGACACGACACTTACCCACTTTTTAATTCTTATAAACAGATGATTTTTGTTGTAGTCCTTTGAGATTTTTATTGTAATTGTTGGTGATTTTTATTGCAAAGTAATCTGAAGCAAACAAAAGTTTGTTAACCATTTTTTTGAATTACTTATTTTCAAAATGTTGCGACAATTTGTTGTAATACTGTATTTTTTTACATGGGGCAAGAAATTCTGTTTTCATAATCATACTCTCAGGATAAATCACCACAGTGGTGTTTTAACTGTAATATTTTAGATAAAGATTTTAACTGTAACTATCGGGAAGTTTGAGGGAAACCCTGATCTGCTGTGTAATGCAACAGCAGGATGATTTTCAGAAAAGTATAAGATGCTAAAGGCAAAAACGTGTTGGACTGATGATTTCTAGCCATAGGATGACGATCCTACGGCCCGATAGAAACCTAGATTAGCCTTTTTTTTTAGGGCGGCCGATGCCTACCGCTGGCCATATATACAACTCCATAATCCCCACAGGGCAGGGTATCGTCACGGATAGCATTGCGTATCATCTTTCACTGATTTCGTGAGCTGCTGATTACTGTCGGCAATGGCGGCTTTTGCCAAGCTCGCCATGGAGTGCCTCCAGGACCCACTCATCTGGCTCTTCTTCCTCGCCTCCCTGGCCTCCGTCGTCGCCCTGCAAAGTCGGCGTCACGACGGCTACCCGCTGCCGCTCCCTCCGGGGCCGAAGCCGCTGCCGATCATTGGCCGGCAACATGATGATGGCGGACCAGTTCACTCACCGTGGCCTGGCCGTGCTTGCAAAGAAGTACGGAGGTCTGCTGCACCTCCGCGTCGGCTCGCTCCGCATCATCGTGGTATCCAGTCCGGAGCTCGCGCGGGAGGTGCTCCAGGCGCAGGACAGACACTTCTCGCACCGCCCGGCCACCGCCGCCGTCCACTACCTCACCTACGGCCGCTCCGACAGGCGACATGGCGTTCGCGCACAACGGCAGCGCCTACTGGCGCCACATGCGCAGGCTCTGCGCCACCAAGCTCTTCAGCCGCCGCCGCGCCGAGACGTGGCTCGCCGTGCGCGATGGTTACGGTGCGCTGGCCCGCGCCGTCGGGAAGTCCAGCTCCAGCGGCCAGGCCGTGAACCTCAGCGAACTCATCTTCAACCACACCGTGCGGGTCATCTTCCGTGCCGCCTTCAGCGCCGTCTACGATGACGAAAAAGGCCTGGAAGAACTAGAAGAGTTCATCTCCATGTTCCCGGACTTCTCCAAGCTCTTGGAAGCGTTCCACATCGGTGACTTCTTTCCCTGGCTAGGCTGGATGGGACGGCGGGGCTTCGACCGCCGCCTCCGCACGGCACACGAAGCTCTCGGCGAGTTTTTGGACAAGATCATTGACCAGCACATGAGGATGGGCAAGAACCCCGACGACGCCGACGCCGACATGGTGGACGGCCTACTTTCGTTCCTCGCCGATGCTGAGAAGGCCAGCGCCAGCGGGAAGGGCAAGGAGGACGACCAACACTTCACCCACGATAACGTGAAGGCAGTCATGATGGTATGTAAACTACTCCACATCTTACTGTACGTCTCAGGGCATCTCCAGCCGTGCCCCCAGTAGCCCTCCCCAGATCATTTTTGGATCCGGATCGGCGAAAAATCACCCAGTTAGACCCCCCCAGGAGCTCGTTTTTTGCCGAATTTAGCCAATCTCTAATCCGGCGAACCCACCCACCCCCGGGACTCGCCTAGGGACGCCGGATGTATTTTCTGCATGCACTTGGCCCACCTGCAGCCTCTACACCTCTGTTTCTCAGGCTGGACGCAAAACACCGAGCTTTTGGGCTCGGCCCGAGCTTTTGAGGCTCGCCCCGAGCAAGGCTCGCCCCGACAGATATTTTGACCGAGCCGAGCTCTCAAAGCTGGCCCGCGGCAAGCTCGGGCCGAGCCAGGCTCGGCTCGGTCCAGCTCGTTGGCCCGTGAATTGTTTTTTTTCAGAGTTGAGGGAGAAGAATGGGCCTGGTCCAGCTCGAACGAGGCAACGAACGCTTCGTTTTAGGTCTTCCGCCGCCAGTCATCTTCCTCAGCAAGCGAGTCGGCGAACCAGTCGTGCAGCAGATCATGCGCCGCCGCCGTTCGCGCTCGCCTCATCCAACCTGCATCTGCTGCCGCCGCCGTTCGCGCTCTCCTCCTCCAACCTGCTTCTGCCGCCGCCGTTCGCGCCACCTCCTCCAAGCTGCTCAATCCTGCTCCACCCCGGCATGCCCACGGTCACCCCGCCATGCTCACGGTCGCCCCGTCCTCGTCGACCTCGAATCCGTCCTCGCGGACCTCTAGTTCGTGCTCCGCCGCCGCCAGGAAGCACCGCTGCGCCGCCCCGCATGGTCGCCGTCGCCGGAGAAGAGCGGCCCCACCCGTCAGTGTCACATCACGGCGAGGCTCGCGAGCTGCACCGAGCTTGGGGGAAGGTCGGGCCGAGCTCAGTTTCATGGCTCGCCGGAGGGAGCGAGCCGGCTCGCGGCTCGCCATTTCTGCCCGAGCTTTTGGCTGGCTCGTTGGCCCGCGTCCAGCCAGATCTATTTCCCTATGTCCTCTCTCTCCTCCTTTTCCTCACCGACCACTCCTCTCTCTCCCAATTTTTCCCGTCGCCGGCGGCCACCCCCTCCCTGCCCGGCGAGCTCGCCAGCGCCGCCGCCACCTCCCCGTCCGAGGAGAGGTCGTCCTCAGCTCTATATAGAGCTCGGCCTCGGCCGGAGAAAGAGCCCGCTGTCCATGGCAGGAGCAGGGAGGCGGGGCAACGACCACCGCGACGACGGAGCGGCTGCTCCTCCGCCGCGCACGCGCGCTCAAGGCGCTCGGATGCGACGAGCTCGTGCTCCTGGGAGGCACGACGTAGGCTGGCGGCGTGGGTGCGAGGACGGCTGGGAAAATCAAGCCCCCAGCGCTCCAAGACCTCCTGGGGGGGCTACACGAATGGAGATGCCCTTATACCGTCATGATGGAGTAATTGCTTTATAATGACGACCGTATTACCGGGCTTACAAGTTACGATACATCTTACAGATTTCACATCTTGTAAGTTGACAAATTGCACGACGTTCGATTCAAACAGTGTGCATCGTTTGTGCCTCTTGCTAAGATCAGAGTCTGATCATCAGACCAATGCAAACAGTGTCTATGAATATTGAGCTGGGACTATATTAAGGGTTAAACTATCACCACTTCCTTCACTTAGCATATAGCTTAGTTTTTTCGTTTCTCACATGCTCTACCTTTTTCCACGATCATACTTACTGATTCTGTTAGGTGTCACTTAATTAGCTTATCAGTAGTCCCTCCAGCTTTTCCGTTTCTCACATACTCTACCTTATCCACGATCATACTAACTGATTCTGTTAGGTGGACATTGGCACGAGAAAGCGACCGCAAGTCACACCAGCCGTTTTTGCTAGTCACCCCATGTAAAAGAGCCATGTCTGAAATAAAAAGAAAATTTAGGGACTTAATTAATGTGGAAAAAAGTCGATGAACTGGTAGCCGAGGCAGGAATTGAGGTCAGCCAGGTCGAATATAGTAACATTTTCACACAAAAAAGGTATAATTTTTCCATGATATGAATACAATTCCCTCAGTAATTTGAGGTCAAACTGTGAATTTATAAAAAAATCAAAACATGCACTTCAGAAACTAGAATGGAGAGAGTATGATTATAAATCTTAGCACAAGGAATCAAGGATAATCATATTAATAGCTTTTAAACAGTGAGTACTCCACTAAATTAAAGGAGCTTTTGATAAATAATGGTATACCAATATTAAAGGAGCTTTTGATGTTGATGATACGCAGTCATAAAATTAAATTATAGTTTAGGAGGGCCAGGATAAGAATAATATGCCACCCTAACATATTTCTCATGCATATTTGTTGTTTTCTAGTTGACAAAGTAGTCCTACAAGTTGGCCGTCAGTTCCAGAAGAAAATTTGTGTACAATGCAACTAGACGCGTGTGACATACGGTAGACCAATATATTACGGATAATTGTTCCTCAGATCCAAAAGACAATTTGTGCACAGATGTGCAACCAAACGTGTGTCACATATGCAGACCATCAGTTCCAATAGTTTACGAATAATTGTCCCTCACTGGCAATTCAAGAGATAATATAATAAAACTTTTGGGATCGACTTTATGTATTACTAGGAAAATCGGCGTGGTGTTATTGAATAATTAGCGAAATCATTTTACTACAAAATAGTGGAAGGCTGATTTATGGCCTCGTGATGGCGTAGCTGATGATGTCAGCAATGGCCAGCACGGCCATGTCGACCACGGCCTCCTCGACTGGAGGCGAGAGGGGTCGCGGGGATGGTCGCGTTCGACACGCGCGGGCGCGCTGACCTGGATGGTGGCGGCGCTGGGACCAAATGGTCACCGGAGCCACGCCGGCGACCATGTCCAACGGCGGCGCACAGAGGCGCTTGGCGGCACGGCGGCACAGAGGGGAAGGGAGAGGGAAAAGGGGTCCTCGAGGACCGGAGGCTCACCAGGAGCGCGAGGAGACGACCGGCAAGGGCGGGGAAGGACGGACGGCGGCGACGGCCGGTCTCAGGGAAGACGACCCCGGCGCGGGTGATTCCGGGGCTCCCAGCTCGCGATACTCCACGAGGATGTAGAGGAGGTCGAGGCGGTTCCGACGGTGACCTTGGATTCGTCTGGGGGGCGTGTAGCGGCGGCGAGGGACGGATTCGTATGTTTTGGAGGACTGCAGGGTGGTTTGGCGGTCGGGGCGCGCCCAGCTACGGTCGAGCAGGTCGCTGAGACGCTCCCTGCCGTCGAGGGGGTCGGTCGCGAAGGTGGTGGCGGGCTCGTTGTCGTCTGGGCCGAGACCGAGGTTGCAGATGCGGTGGACGATGCGGTCAATGGAGGTGGTGGGGGCAGGGCCGGCGGAGGGGGCGGGCGGCGGCGTGGAGGGGTCCGCGGGAGCCCGTCCATGGCGCGCCTCCGCTGCCGCGGCTGTGGGCGGGAGGGCCGCGGTAGCCGCCGGAGTAGGAGGAGGCGACGGCGGGGGAAGGAGCGCAGTGGGAGGAGGAGAGGAGGCGGAGCGGGAGGAGGTAGAGTTGCGGGCGAGAGGCCGACGGACTGCGGGTTGACTTCCCAAATTGTTAGGGTGTTTTTTGCAAAACCGGGCGCCATATGAGGCTGACAGGTGGGGCCCAGGACCAACCAAACCACCAAACCAAGGAAGCCATCCTTCCTTTATTAGTAGGTATATATATATAGATATAGATATAGATTTGTGAACCGACGCGATGGTGTTATCTTGATGCATTTTTTGTTATAACACAGGACATGCTGTTTGGCGGGCCAGACACCATAGCAGCTACAATCGAGTGGGCAATGGCAGAGATGATTCGAAGCCCTGGAGAAAATTGCAAAATACCACCACATTTGGGGCAAGGGTTTCAAAAAACCACCATGTTGTCAATTTTTTGCAAAAAACCACCAGCCTGAAGTAATAGCGTTGCAGAAAACACTGATTTGCTAGTTGACACGCTCTAAGTGAGTTTCTGACCAATGGGTCCCGGTGTCAGACTTACGTGGCATGTATGTTTTTTAAAAAAGACCTGCATATATTCTATCTTCTAATTCTCCATCCCTAAGTTAACTATTCTGCTCCACGAGACCCTTCTCGCCGCCGGTCACCTCCCCGTCCTATATAGCTCGCCGCCGGTCACCTCCCTTGTCGCCATAGCGCGTTCCATCTGCTCCTCCTGCTCCTGCTGGACGTGGCTGTGGGCTTCGATTCCAGGAAGCGAGGACGCTGGGCTCGGTCACTGCGGCAGCCGCAGCCGTGGACGCCGTGCGTGCCCGCCCGGACGCTTCTCGCGGCGTCTGCTCAAGGTCTGCTAGGGTTGCCGCGCCCCTGCGATTCCCCATCGCCGGCCTCCAAATGGGCCTACTCGGTGGCGTGCACGGTGAGGCAGAGGCGGCGCATGGACGAGCCGGTGAGGCGAGGCGCGATGGCGTACCGGGTTCTGGAGGTGACGCTGATCTCTGCCAAGGACCTTAAGAAGGTGACGGTGTTCTCCAAGATGCGGGTGTACGCGGTGGCGTCCATCTCCGGCGGCGACCCACGGACGCCGACGCACCGGACGCACTCAGACCGGCAAGGCGGGCGGAGCCCAATGTGGCACGCGCCGCTGCGGTTCCCCATCTCTGCCGCCGCCGACCCGCGCGGGCTGGCGCTGCACGTGCTCCTCCGCGCCGAGCGCTCCTTCGGCAACTGCGACGTCGGCGAGGTGCTCGTCCCCGTCCAGGACCTCGTCCCTGCGAAGGGGTTAAAGGCCGCGGGGCCGCCGTGAGGAGAGGCGGCGCGCCGGCCGCCGCGCGCGTGGGCTGGAGCTCGTGGCGCCGCTTGGGGGGCGGGTCCGCGCCGGCGGAGGGCGACTCGGTGGGGATGCTGAGCACGCCGTTGACGGTGGTGAGCCGGGCGACGATGGGCGGCTCCGACTCGCGGGCACCGTCCCCGTGCCCGTGGCGGCGACGATGGCCGGCTCCGACTGCTGGAGCAGCCAGCTCGGTGGTGAGCCGGGCGACCCTCGCCGGCCCCGCCATGCGGATGCGCCGCCCGCGGCCCTCCACCTCTGATCGGGAAAGTGGAAGGAGGAAGGAGAAGATAAGGTAACAGGTGGGTCCCATGGAAAATTGCACAAAAGTCCAAAATTTGCTGCACTGCTACGTTTATCTCCTCAGACCGGTTAGCATGTGCCACGTCAGCCCGACAAATGGGTCCCACTGTCAGTTTTCCTGTTAACTGACCTAAAACAAAGGATCAGTGTTTTTTGCAACGTTGTTACTTCAGACCGGTGGTTTTTTGCAAAAAATTAACAACATGGTGGTTTTTTGAAACCCTTACCTCAAAAGTGGTGGTATTTTGCAATTTTCTCGAAGCCCTGGCATCCTTCTACGGCTGCAGCAGGAGCTCGACGACGTTGTTGTGGGGCATGACCGGATCGTGGATGAATCTGACCTTCACAAGTTCCCCTTCCTCAAGTGCGTCGTCAAGGAAACGTTCCGCATGCACCCGCCCATCCCGATGCACCTTCACGGGACAACCAAAGACTGCGTCCTCGGCGGCTACCTAGTGCCCAGGGGCTCCCGGGTCTTGGTAAACGCCTGGGCCATGGGCCGTGACGGCGAGGCGTGGAAGGACGCCGACACGTTTCGCCCGTCGAGGTTCATGCCCGGCGAGGGAGAGGCCGCCGGGCTGGACCTTAAGGGCGGCAGCTATGAGTTCCTGCCGTTCGGTGCCGGACGACGTTCGTGCCCGGCACAAGTTCTCGGGCCGTATGCGGTGGAGTTCGCCGTTGTGACGCTCGCCCATGGTTTCGACTGGGAGGTACCCGACGGCATGGACCCAGCAGAGCTCGACATGGACGACATGTTCGGCGGGACCATGTCTCGCGCAACAAGGCTCTATGCCGTGCCCACGCCCCGTCCAACCTGCTCCTCTTAAAACAAATTTAAGGTCCGATTAGATAGAATAGAGTGTTTTGTACGGAGTTTATTTACAAGCGACTACTCGAGCGAAAGTCTAGACTACTACAAAGCCTGGTCCTGTGTGTGGGCATAAGCCCGCTGCGCAACCTGCTCCTCTAATTATTGTTAGTAACCCACCACTTCTGAAGTACTATTGCATGTTACAATAAATGGGTTTGATCCATGTGCATTTTCAGATTTCCCAATAAATCTCAAAGGTTCATATGTGATAAGCACTACCGGAAAATTTGCCTTTGCCGTGAGGAGTCGTCTTTGCCGTGAGCCACGATTTTGCGGAACACGGCACAGATTGCTTTGGCGTGAGGAAAAGAGAGAGGCGCACGGCAAACAAATAATTCACGGCACATCGGATTTAGGGCGCACGGCAAAGTATACATCATGGTAAAATGGACAGAATACACACGGCACAGATTTCCTGCTCGGCAAAGCAATCTTTGCCGTGCGCCTTTGAGCACCCGCACGGCAAACTAGTGGGACCAGCGACGACCAGAATTTGCAACCTTCCCGCGCCGCCCAATAAATCGCGGGAAATATCTTTACCGTGCGTGGATAGAAAAACTCACGGCAAAGAATGGACAAATTTTATTCCCCCGTGGCGGCAAAATTCCCGCGCTCTAAATAAACTCGCGGGAAAGTCTATGCCGTGCGACCGAAACATTGCTTCTTTGCCGTGCGCCACTGAGCCTAGCACACGGCAAAGAATGCTTGCTTTATTTATTTTCTTTGTTAATGCCCCGATGAAGCGTGTCGCGTCTCGGAGGTGTATCTTGGTTCCGACAACCTATCAACACACTAGTATACATATATTACCCATGCAAGTTTTGGTTAGGTTCTGACGCTCCGGACCCCCTCTACGGCGAAACCCTACTCCCGCTGGAAAAAAGTCTAACCTGACGATCTACCCCTTTGATCGGCGCCGAGAGGGGGTAGACGCATGAACTTTTTTGCTTGGTTGTGTTAGGTTGGTACATATGACCATGGGGAATACACATTTCATGTGTTCCGTCGCATGTTTCCATGTCCGGCACCCGAAATGTGGACTAGTACTTGGGGATTATCCATCATATGTGGACTAGTCTTTGTGAAAATTAAATGGGTGCCATTTTGCATCTTATTTTTTGTACTTTGTTCACAAAAAAAGTCATTTTTGGCATTTAAAAAAAATGGAAAATGATATTTATGAAAATAATTTGTGGAATCCCTTTGGCAAGATTGTTTCTTATACCAATATGCACCTATTTATAGAATATGAGATCTTTATCACAAACTATGCCGTGAAAATGACCATAACTTGGTCATTTGGCTTGAAACTTCTATATGTTTATACGTGATAGACCTTTTTGTGAAGACTTTTTTTTGTAAATTTTGTCAAAAATCAAGTTTATCATTTTTCATAGCAACTAGTACACATATAAGGAGCCCATGCCAAATGATTTCATTTTTTGAGGTGTTTATCGCTTTTATTCCATTTTTTGGTAAAAACGATCAAAACGGCCGCGATGACTATTCATCGAAAGATGTAAGATTCTATAGAATTATCAATATTTCTGTGATATAACCAATAGTTTTGTACCTTAAAATGATTTGTTAAGTGTGGCGCACCGAAATTGGTGCGCCACAGATTTCATGTGGTCTGTCGCATGATTCCATGGCCGACACTCGAAACATGAGTTTTCAGCTCTAAGTGCAAGAAATTACGGCGGAGTAAGAGGGGTCGGTAAAGCGGGTCGCGTCTCGGAGGTGTATCTTGGTTCCCACAACCTACCAACACACTTTTATACATATATTATGGATCCATGCAAGTTTTGGTGGGTTTCTGACGCTCCGTACACCCGCCACGGCACAACCCCACATCCGCTGGAAAAAACTCCAACTTGGCGATCTACCCCATTGACCGACGCCGAGAGGGGATAAACGCATGAACTTTTTTACTTGTTTGTGTTAGGTTGGTACATAGGACCATGGGGAACCAACATTTCGTGTGCTCCGTCACATGATTCCCGGCACCCGAAACGGGAGTTTTATGTGTAGAAAGTGAAACAACACCTTAAAAGTAAATCCTTTCGCACAGAGTCATTTTATGTGTAGTAGTTCATTGCAAAAATAATAAACTCGAATATTCTATACAATAGTCACTGCAACATAATCAAAGTAAATAAGAAAATCAAAAGATAAATCAAAAAAATATTTGCCGTGTGCTGATTCACGGCAAAGAATCTTGGCACACGGCAAAGAATCAGCGGCACACAGCAAAGAATCTGTGCGTGCTGATTGGTAAGAAGATTTGACGCGGATTGCGCATCTGAGCCGTTGGATGGTTGCCTGCACGATCCAACGGCGGGCAGTATCACCAAGAAAACACACAATCCGTGCCATGCCCTCACTAGTAGAAAACGGACCTTTCGTCCAGAGCATTAGTCCCGGCCGGGTTGGAGGCCGGTACTAATGTGGCATTAGTACCGGTCCTAACGGTTAGTTCGGCTGGGGGCATTAGTACCGGTCCGTGACGAACCTTTGGTACCGGTCCCTGACACGAACCAGTACTAAAGGTTTAGCGTCAGGCTGGGCCTAGTACCGGTCCGTGTCACGAACCGGTACTAAAGGTTTCGGCAATAAATACCATGTTTTTAAAAAAAAATTAAAGCCACATAAACTCATTTAACTAGGCGAAATTAGGTAGAAATCAAGAACACTTATAATCTTTTGGAATTGCCCATCAAATGTGTACTAATCTTTGTGGAAATTAGATGGGTGTCATTTTGCATCATAATTATTATACTTGGTTCACAAAAAAGTCATTTTTGGCACTTAAAAAATGGAAAATGATATTTATGAAAATAATTTGAAGAATCCCTTCAGCATGATTGTTTCCTATACCAATATGCACATATTTGTGGAATATGAGATCTTTATCACAAACTATGCCGTGGAAATGACCATAACTTGATCATTTGGCTTGAAACTTATTGATGTTTATAGATGATACACCTTTTTGTGAAGATTTATTTGGAAATTTTCTCAAAAATCAAGTTTATCAATTTTCATAGCAACTAGTACACATATAAGGACACATGCCAAAGGATTTTCTTTTTTGAGGTGTTTATCACTTTATTTCATTTTTGGGACAATTGCTTCTGTGCCCCGGTTCTCTCTAGTTTATCCGTCTGGGCCATACCTGCGTAGTTTCCCTCGTCTGTGCCCCGTTTGGCTCGGAAATCGGCCAAACGCTCCGTTGCCCTCTGGTCAACCGTCACTTGGCCTGACTGGTGGGGTCGGCCTGGCGCGGCTCGGTTGGGATTTCCTGGGGTCGCCTTGTGTGCGGCTCGGTTGGGATTTCCTGGGGTCGGCGTGGTGTCGGAGCGTGGGGTCGGAGCGTGGGGTCGGCGTGGGGTTGGCGTGGGGCCGGGGCACTTGTTTAATCAAGGGATACCGCCGATGGGGCCCACGTGGTCTTTCTCCCTGGCTCACTGCTGCCGCCGAGAAAACCCCCAAGGAACCCCCAAGAACAGAGCAATAGGAGTTGGATTGAGGGCGGAGAGCAGGGTGATTGAAGGCGCAAAGGAGCTCCATCGCCATCGCCATTGTCGTCGCCCGCCCGTCTCCCGTGGCCCGTCGAGAAGGAGGGACAAGCAAGGAGCTCCATCGTCATCGCCATTGTACGGCCGCCTTCGCTGTTTGGGGTTTTTTGGTCGCCGACGGTTCCAGCTGCAGTCCATCAACCCCATTTCGATGGTCAGTGCTATCTTCTCTACATGTTTCATTTTCTTGTTTGGTGCATTATATGTGAGTAGATTTAATTTTCTATTTGGCTTGCGGAATGGGGAAAAACCCCAGGTTCCGCCTGTTTATCTGGTTCTAAATTTCATTTGTTAAAATAGGATTCCGGTAGCGATAGCGATGGCATAGATCACTGTGCTATGTGCCTTCACGAAGCAACTTTCTGTCGCACACTAACTCGTCGTTCCAATACTTTCAAAGTCCCGATGGAACACGGTTACAAAACGGCCGTTGTAAGTATTGCCTTTCAAATTCGAGGCAATGTCATTTGTTTTTCCTTCAATGAGTGTCTTCATAGTTTCTCCGGTTTTGTATTACATGTAGATTCTGCCATGCCCTTTAAGATATATATCTTCTAGATCAGAGCCGGGCAATTGGCCCTCATAATCACTGGATGGAGGCAAGGTGCTCGAACGGAGACCAGTACTTCTTCTAACTGGATAGGTAGGTAACTAAAACTGACACGGATCGGAAATATCTCTGTAAGCGGCTAAGTGGTAGCCTGAACACCCATATCTACACGGAGATCTGTGGAACGCAGTGGAGAGCACTATGTGAATGCTACGGCATCGAGGAGGGCGATGTTGTCAAATTCAGTTGGAATAAAGATCAGCATTTGTTCAATGTTGAAGTGACTAACGAGCACAATGCTGCAAAACCTTTTGTGCAACACACGGGTATGCTGGTTTGTGTTCTTTTTCTTACACATTGAGTAGTTTACAAGTTTTCTGAATGTCCTCCTCTCTTTGATCAGAGTTTAAATAGATTGACAGATGCTGCAAGCCAGCCCTCCTGTCGACCATATTTGAGGAACTGAGAGATGTCACCTATTCAGAAATGAATGCGATATCTCTCGCTTTATTCAAAGATGCCACGAAGGAGTTGGAAGAGATCCCTCAGTTCTACGTGCGTAGGATTGAGAATGATTCTCTAGATGTCGTTTCTCTGGTATTCTAATATGATGTTCATGTTCTGTCATTTGAATGATCCCTTAGTTCTGTCATTTGAACTATTTTGATACGATGCTCATGTTATTTTGATAGCATCTCAAGATTGAGGTACTAGATGGCTACGATGTTATTCCATCGCGTGATCTCATATTACGTCAAGTTCACGGAAATTCTCGTCTTTTGCCGAGAGACGATGTCGAGATCTTTGGATCATATCGAGTGGTCAACGACGAGGTTTACATCGAGTTCACGGAGAACTGGGATCTATTCTGGGAGCAACTGCCGATTCGCTTTGGTGATCTCAATGTTATCAAGGTGATATTCAAGTAGGAGTACATCGAGCTGACATTTGATAAGATCAGCGAAGACGTTGAGGGGCCCGACGAAGACATCGAGCAGTCGGACGAATAGATCAGCGACCCCAGCAAAGAGATCGAGTAGTGGGCTGACGAGATGATGTCCAACTTTGACGACGTCAAAGAAGAGACTGATTAATATTACTATGAGTTGTATTTTGGTCGGATGTATTTTGGTCGAACACCTTATGGGCGTGCTCTGGGCATGAACTGGCGCGCTCTGGGCGCGTTGTGGCGCGCTCTGGGCGCGTTCTGTGCGCGCTCTATGCGTCACCTTAATTATATTATGATGGATAAGCTTGCCTTCGGTCATTTATTTCAAACTTTTATGTTGCAAGTCCAAAACCACTTCTCTTTACTCTTGAGTTCATACGACATAGTTTGAGAAACACAATTGATACATGCATTTCTCGTCAGAATGTACGTAGACCTTGTTTATCAACTTGAATCGTTAGTATATGACATAAGACGACTATGTGCGCAGGATTTTTCTTTTTTTTGAATATTTGAAGCTCATTTCAAATTTCGGCCAAACTTAAGTTTGACCGACATTTAAACAAGTTTAAAACAAGAAAATGAAAAACTAAGCATGGATCCTTCTTAGTCACTCCAAAATGAAGCTTTTGTGAGTTTTTTTTGAAAATTTCATGTTGCAATTCGACCTCATAGTTTGAGTTATGCAATATCACATGAGATCCATGCCCTTCTCCTTTTGAATGTATGTAGATCATGTTTTTCAACTTGAGTCGTTAGTATATGACATATAAAGACTATGTGCGTCGGTTTTTCAATTTTTCGATACATTCAAAATGAGAACGGTATGGATCTCATGTGATATCACAAAACTCAAACGATGAGGTCTAAGGTTGAAAAGAAGTGGTTTTGGAATTGCAACATGAAATTTTCAAAAACCTCACAAAAGCTTCATTTTGGAGTGATTAAGAAGGATCCATGCTTAGTTTTTCATTTCTTGTTTTAAACTTGTTTAAATGTCGGTCAAACTTAGGTTTGACAGAAATTTCAAATGAGCTTCAAATATTCAAAAACATTCAAAAAAAGGAAAATATTCAAAAAAAAAGGGTTGGTGGACTCGCAACAGCCGCACCACCGCATGGGACCGTTACACGCTCACCGCGGACCCACCATTTTCCTCCTCTTCATAGACAGAGCATCCATCCTCTTTGGACCATCTTCTTCTTCCTCTTCCTTACTCTTCCTTCCTCTTCTTCCTCTCCGGCGACAAAGGGCAGCAGCAATGTCGAGCTCCTCCAGTTAATTCCTTCGCCCCACTTGGCCAAAGCAGCCTGAGGTGCCGTTGCCGCCATGTTCTAAATGCTCACGCAAGGAGCCACTACTCCTTAAGGCTAGTAAGGCGGAGACACCCAACAAGGGACGCGAGTATTTGAAATGCCAGAGCCTGCCACATGATGTAAAGATCTTTCTCTCGCATCCTTTTGTTTTGATTTCTTCAGTGTTTTCAATTTCTTGCTCAGATATGGGATTTAGGGTTCAGGTTGACTTTTCCAGGGGTTGGAACCATGCAGCCATTTTCAGTGGATGGATGAATACGTTTCCCAGCTTAAACGGGATGGAAGGTGGCCCGCGCCCAGCGACCTTCCTCTGCCGTCTGATGTGGAGATTGCGCCCTCTGCTCCGCCGATGGGGTCTGACATGGTTGCTCCGCCGATGGGGCTTGAGGAAGTGAGAGGCGAACTGAAGAAGTTGAACAAGAACTTAAGGCAGATGAATGATCTGAAGAAGCAGGCTAATTTGATAGCTGCAGGATTTTATCTCTGTATACTTGCTCTAGGATTTGTTTATCTGCTGATTGTCAGTCGTAGTTAATTAATGCGATGTAAGCATAATTAATGCAATGTAACCTCTATGTTATTTGGACCAACCGCTTATGATAAACCAGCCCTCTCATTTGGACCAACCGCTTATTACTAATCATCTCTACCGAAACTATCTACAGTTTTAGGGGCAGATCTATACACCAACACGTATTTTACACCAGAAATTACATATATTTTTTTGAGACAAATGACTAATCACCGAAACTATCTACAGTTTTAGGGGCAGATCTATACACCAACACGTATTTTACACTAGAAATTGCTTACAAGTGACTAATCATCCATACCGAAACAATCTACTATTACAAATGACTAATCATCCGTACCAAAACTATCTACAATTTTAGGGGCGGATCTATACAGCAACACGTATTTTACACCAGAAATTGCTTATATTTGTTGGGATAAATGATTAATCATCCGTAAAAGCATTGAAAGAAGAGGGTCCGGGCCCGGTTCAACCCTTCTCATTTCAATGTTTTACAATAGCCTTGGAATGTTGTGTTATATAAAGAGGTCGCGCACACACCCAACTAGCGAGGTGGGACAAAAAAAACAACTCAACTACACAGCGGGAGACGTGCTAAGTTCGAGCCGAGCCGCACACAAGCCGACCCCAGGAAATCCCAACCGAGCCGCGCCAGGCCGACCCCACCAGTCAGGCCAAGTGACGGTTAACTAGAGGGCAACGGAGCGTTTGGCCGATTTGCGAGCCAGCCAGGGCACAGACGAGAGAAACTACGCGGGTATGGCACAGACGGATAAACTAGAAAGAACCGGGGCACAGAAGCAATTGTCCCTTCATTTTTTTCGTAAGAACGATCAAAACGGTCGCGATAACTATTCATCGAAAGAGGTAAGATTTTCTAAAATTATCAATGTTTCTGTGATATAACCAATAGTTGTGCACCTTAAAATGATTTTTCCTAAAGATTCAGACCAAACTATCAAACAATTGTAGTTCAAATTTGAATTACTTTCGAATAACCGGCATAAACTCATTTAAGTAGGCGAAATTAGGTAGAAATCAAGAAAAAACCTAATACTTGGGGATTATCCATCATATGTGTACTAGTTTTCATGAAAATTAAATGGGTGGCATTTTGCATCATATTTTTTGTACTTTGTTCAGAAAAAAGTCATTTTTCGCACTTAAAAACGGAAAATGATATTTATGAAAATAATTTCAAGAATCTCTTCGCATGATTGTTTCTTATAACAATATGCACCTATTTGTGGAATATGAGATCTTTATCACAAACTATGCAGTCGAAATGACCATAACTTGATCATTTAGCTTGAAACTTATAGATGTTTATAGATGATAGACCTTTTTGTGAAGATTTTTTTTGCAAATTTTGTCAAAAATCAAGTTTATCATTTTTCATGGCAACTAGTACACATATAAGGACCCCATGCCAAAGGATTTTCTTTTTTGAGGTGTTTATCACTTTATTTCATTTTTTCGTAAGAATGATCAAAATGGTCGCGATGACTATTCATCGAAAGAAGAAAGATTTTCTAGAATTATCAATGTTTCTGTGATATAACCAATAGTTGTGCACCTTAAAATGATTTTTCCTAAAGATTCAGACCAAACTATCAAACAGTTGTAGCTCAAATTTCAATTATTTTTGAATAATCGGCATAAACTCATTTAAGTAGGCGAAATTAGATAGAAATCAAGGAAAAACCTAATACTTGGGGATTATCCATCATATGTGTACTAGTTTCCATGATAATTAAATGGGTGCCATTTTGCATCATATTTTCGTACTTTGTTCACAAAAAAGTCATTTTCGCACTTAAAAAATGGAAAATGATATTTATGGAAATAATTTCAAGAATCCCTTCGGCATGATTGTTTCTTATACCAATATCCACCTATTTGTGGAATATGAGATCTTTATCACAAACTATGCCGTGGAAATGACCATAACTTGATCATTTGGCTTGAAACTTATAGATGTTTATAGTTGATTGACCTTTTTGTGAAGATTTATTTGGAAATTTTTTCAAAAATCAAGTTAATCATTTTTCATAGCAACTAGTACACATATAAGGACCCCATGCCAAAGGATTTTGTTTTTTGAGGTGTTTATCACTTTATTTCATTTTTTTCGTAAGAACGA
This sequence comes from Poa annua, assembly GCA_026929855.1. Taxonomy (NCBI): domain Eukaryota; kingdom Viridiplantae; phylum Streptophyta; class Magnoliopsida; order Poales; family Poaceae; genus Poa; species Poa annua. The sequence continues at coordinate 94,770,241 of CM049437.1, forward strand.
TCAAAACGGTCGCGATAACTATTCATCGAAAGAGGTAAGATTTTCTAAAATTATCAATGTTTCTGTGATATAACCAATAGTTGTGCACCTTAAAATGATTTTTACTAAAGATTCAGACCAAACTATCAAACAATTGTAGTTCAAATTTGAATTACTTTCGAATAATCGGCATAAACTCATTTAAGTAGGCGAAATTAGGTAGAAATCAAGGAAAAACCTAATACTTGGGGATTATCCATCATATGTGTACTAGTTTCCATGAAAATTAAATGGGTGGCATTGTGCATCATATTTTTTGTACTTTGTTCAGAAAAAGTCATTTTTCGCACTTAAAAAAGGAAAATGATATTTATGAAAATAATTTTAAGAATCCCTTCGCATGATTGTTTCTTATACCAATATGCACCTATTTGTGGAATATGAGATCTTTATCACAAACTATGCCGTGGAAATGACCATAACTTGATCATTTGACTTGAAACTTATAGATGTTTATAGATGATAGACCATTTTGGGAAGACTTTTTTTGCAAATTTTGTCAAAAATCAAGTTTATCATTTTTCATCGCAACTAGTACACATATAAGGACCCCATGCCAAAGGATTTTCTTTTTTGAGGTGTTTATCACTTTATTTCATTTTTTCGTAAGAATGATCAAAATGGTCGCGATGACTATTCATCGAAAGAGGAAAGATTTTCTAGAATTATCAATGTTTCTGTGATATAACCAATATTTGTGCACCTTAAAATGATTTTTACTAAAGATTCAGACCAAACTATCAAACAGTTGTAGTTCAAATTTGTATTACTTTTAAATAATCGGCATAAACTCATTTAAGTAGGCGAAATTAGATAGAAATCAAGGAAAAACCTAATACTTGGGGATTATCCATCATATGTGTACTAGTTTCGATGAAAATTAAATGGGTGGCATTTTGCATCATATTTTTTGTACTTTGTCCACAAAAAAGTCATTTTTCGCACTTAAAAAATGGAAAATGATATTTATGAAAATAATTTTAAGAATCCCTTCGCATGATTGTTTCTTATACCAATATGCACCTATTTGTGGAATATGAGATCTTTATCACAAACTATGCCGTGGAAATGACCATAACTTGATCATTTGACTTGAAACTTATAGATGTTTATAGATGATAGACCATTTTGGGAAGATTTTTTTTGCAAATTTTGTCAAAAATCAAGTTTATCATTTTTCATCGCAACTAGTACACATATAAGGACCCCATGCCAAAGGATTTTCTTTTTTGAGGTGTTTATCACTTTATTTCATTTTTTCGTAAGAATGATCAAAATGGTCGCGATGACTATTCATCGAAAGAGGAAAGATTTTCTAGAATTATCAATGTTTCTGTGATATAACCAATATTTGTGCACCTTAAAATGATTTTTACTAAAGATTCAGACCAAACTATCAAACAGTTGTAGTTCAAATTTGAATTACTTTTAAATAATCGGCATAAACTCATTTAAGTAGGCGAAATTAGATAGAAATCAAGGAAAAACCTAATACTTGGGGATTATCCATCATATGTGTACTAGTTTCGATGAAAATTAAATGGGTGGCATTTTGCATCATATTTTTTGTACTTTGTCCACAAAAAAGTCATTTTTCGCACTTAAAAAATGGAAAATGATATTTATGAAAGTAATTTTAAGAATCCCTTCGGCATGATTGTTTCTTATACCAATATGCACCTATTTGTGTAATATGAGATCTTTATCACAAACTATGCCGTGGAAATGATCATAACTTGATCATTTGGCTTGAAACTTATAGATGTTTATAGATGATAGACCTTTTTGTGAATACTTTTTTTGCAAATTTTGTCAAAAATCAAGTTTATCATTTTTCATGGCAACTAGTACACATATAAGGACCCCATGCCAATGGATTTTCGTTTTTGAGGTGTTTATCACTTTATTTCATTTTTTCGTAAGAATGATCAAAATGGTCGCGATGACTATTCATCGAAAGAGGAAAGATTTTCTAGAATTATCAATGTTTCTGTGATATACCAATAGTTGTGCACCTTAAAATGATTTTTCCCAAAGATTCAGACCAAACTATCAAACAGTTGTAGCTCAAATTTGAATTACTTTTGAAAAATCGGCATAAACTCATTTAACTAGGCGAAATTAGATAGAAATCAAGGAAAAACCTAATACTTGGGCATTATCCATCATATGTGTACTAGTTTCCATGAAAATTAAATGGGTGCCATTTTGCATCATATTTTTTGTACTTTGTTCACAAAAAAGTCATTTTTCGCACTTAAAAAATGGAAAATGATATTTATGAAAATAATTTCAAAAATCCCTTCGGCATGATTGTTTCTTATACCAATATGCACCTATTTGTGGAATATGAGATCTTTATCACAAACTATGCCGTGGAAATGACCATAACTAGATCATTTGGCTTGAAACTTATAGATGTTTATAGATGATAGACCTTTCTGTGAAGATTTATTTGGAAATTTTTTCAAAAATCAAGTTTATCATTTGTCATAGCAACTAGTACACATATAAGGACCCCATGCCAAAGGATTTTCTTTTTTGAGGTGTTTATTACTTTATTTCATTTTTTTCGTAAGAATGATCAAAACGGTCGCGATAACTATTCATCGAAAGAGGTAAGATTTTCTAAAATTATCAATATTTCTGTGATATACCAATAATTGTGCACCTTAAAATGATTTTTCCTAAAGATTCAGACCAAACTATCAAACAATTGTAGTTCAAATTTGAATTACTTTCGAATAATCGGTATAAACTCATTTAAGTAGGCGAAATTAGGTAGAAATAAAGTAAAAACCTAATACTTGGGGATTATCCATCATATGTGTACTAATTTCCATGAAAATTAAATGGGTGGCATTTTGCATCATATTTTTTGTACTTTGTTCAGAAAAAAGTCAATTTTCGCACTTAAAAAAAGAAAATGATATTTATGAAAATAATTTTAAGAATCCTTTCGCATGATTGTTTCTTATACCAATATGCACCTATTTGTGGAATATGAGATGTTTATCACAAATTATGCCGTGGAAATGACCATAACTTGATCATTTGGCTTGAAACTTATACATGTTTATAGATGATAGACCTTTTTGTGAAGACTTTTTTTGCAAATTTTCTCAAAAATCAAGTTTATCATTTTTCATGACAACTAGTACACATATAAGCACCCCATGCCAAAGGATTTTCTTTTTTAAGGTGTTTATCACTTTATTTCATTTTTTCGTAAGAATTATCCAAATGGTCGCGATGACTATTCATCGAAAGAGGAAAGATTTTCTAGAATTATCAATGTTTCTGTGATATAACCAATAGTTGTGCACCTTAAAATGATTTTTCCTAAAGATTCAGACCAAACTATCAAACAGTTGTAGCTCAAATTTGAATTACTTTTGAATAATCGTCATAAACTCATTTAACTAGGCGAAATTAGATGGAAATCAAGGAAAAACCTAATACTTGGGGATTATCCATCATATGTGTACTAGTTTCCATGAAAATTAAATGGGTGCCATTTTGCCTCATTTTTTTGTACTTCGTTCACAAAAAGGTCATTTTTCGCACTTAAAAAATGGAAAATGATATTTATGAAAATAATTTCAAGAATCCCTTCGGCATGATTGTTTCTTATACCAATATGCACCTATTTGTGGAATATGAGATCTTTATCACAAACTATGCCGTGGAAATGACTATAACTTGATCATTTTGCTTGAAACTTCTAGATGTTTATAGATCATAGACCTTTTTGTGAAGACTTTTTTTGCAAATTTTGTTCAAAAATCAGGTTTATCATTTTTCATGGCAACTAGTACACATATAAGGACCCCATGCCAAAGGATTTCCTTTTTTGAGGTGTTTATCTCATTTTTTTCGTAAGAACGATCAAAACGGTCGCGATGACTATTCATCGAAAGAGGTAAGATTTTCCAGTATTATCAATGTTTCTGTGATATAACCAATAGTTGTGCACCTTAAAATGATTTTTCCTAATGATTCAGACCAAACTATCAAACAATTGTAGTTCAAATTTGAATTACTTTCGAATAATCGGCATAAACTAATTTAACAAGACAAAATTAGGTAGAAATCAAGAAAAAACCTAATACTTGGGGATTATCCATCATATGTGTACTAGTTTCCATGAAAATTAAATGGGTGCCATTTTGCATCATATTTTTTGTACTTTGTTCACAAAAAAGTCATTTTTCGCACTTAAAAAATGGAAAATGATATTTATGAAAATAATTTCAAGAATCCCTTTGGCATGATTGTTTCTTATACCAATATGCACCAATTTGTGGAATATGAGATCTTTATCACAAACTATGCCGTGGAAATGATCATAACTTGATCATTTGGCTTGAAACTTCTAGATGTTTATAGATGATACACCTTTTTGTGAAGATTTTTTTTGCAATTTTTGTCAAAAATCAAGTTTATCATTTTTATGGCAACTAATACACATATAAGGACCCCATGCCAAAGGATATCATTTTTTGAGTTGTTCATCGTTTTATTTCATTTTTCGTAAAAACGATCAAAATGGTCACCATGGCTATCGATGTTTCTGTAATGCAAAAGATGATTTCGATGTCATATTTGGATTCCTCTAATTGTTTTGATCAATTTAGACATTTTATTTGTTAAATTCCGATTTAAGGATTTAAAGGTACGAATTATTTCATACTAAATGAAAAGGCAAAAATAAAGTAATATTTATTTTATCATTATTTATTTCAATATTATTATTATATAATCATTTTTGTTTATTCAAGTAAAATTTTATAATACAAGCAATGAAAAAGTGTATCATCATGACCGAGTGGTTAATATGATTGATAAGATAGTAAAATTAGTAAGTTCTCTCTTAGTATCTAATTTGAAAGGAAACTAAATGTTAAGTGTGCTGGGGTTGGAGTAGTTTGAGGATGGGTGACCGAACGGGAAATTTGACTAGAATAAATAGTTTGACTTGATATTAAGTGTGTGGGTTAGTGGATAGTTAAGTGTGGGGCTAATTGAGAAATTTCAAAATTCTAAAAAAAATGTTTTTTCAGAAAAATTAAAAAAATATCAATTTTTTTGGAAAACCTTTAGTACGGTCGGTAACACCGACCGGTACTAAAGGTTTTCCACACGAATCGTTGTCCCGCGCCCACGTGTAGACCCTTTAGTACCGGTCTATAAGCAGCCGGTACTAATGCTCCGGTGGCTTTAGTCCCGGTTGCGCAGTACCGGTTGCAAAACCGGTGCTAAATATCAGTTTTCTACTAGTGCCTACTTTTTCTTTTTCTTTTCCTTTTTTTCCTCTTCTTATCTTTTCCTTTTCTCCCCCGACCGCACGTTCCTTTCCTTATCCTTTTCTTCTCCAGAGCACGCTGGATCGATCCAGAGCACGGTGCCTCCCTCACGCATCTGGCCGGCTCCCTCCCTCACGCTGCGCCTCCCTCCACGACGCCGGCTCCGGCAACCCGTCTCCGCCTCCCTCCACCTCGCCACCTCGATGCGCCTCCTTCTCCATGTGCGGCTGATACGTCCATTTTGCATCACTATTTTATACCATAATTTACTGTTATTCATTGATATATTTCGTATTTGGAGATGATACTTATGTTATTTCATCTATTTTGCATGTTTGATGATTATTGGAGAATGGATCATCGGAGTCTGGATTCTGCTGGAAAAAGCACCGTCAAGATACAATATTTGCGAAGATCAGAAATCAAATCCAACCAGATGGAAGTTACTATTTTACCAGATAACGGAGGAGGCCAAAAGGGGAGCCCAAGGTGGGGCCCAGGGGGCCCACACCATGCCACGGCGCGGCCCCCCCTTCTGCAGCGCCGGGAGGGGGTGTGGCCACCCTGGCCCACCTGAGGCGATGCCCCTTCGCGTACTTGATGCCCCCGAAAACCTAAGGTAGAGAGGGGAGACGAGAAACAGAGCCGCCGCCTCCACGAGGCGGAAACCACCGAGAGAGAAAAGCTCTCCGGCAGGCTGTCGGGGAAATCCCTTCCCGGAGGGGGGAATCGTCGCTATCGTCATCGTCATTGAGCTGCGCTTCATCGGGATCATTATCTCCACCGCCGACACCATCATCTCCACCGCTCCACTCCGTTCCCGCTGTAACATCTAGGGCTGAATCTTGTGCATTTGCTAGGGGAAACTCTCCCGGTGTTGATTACTATTGTTATTGATGCTATTGGGTGGAACCGTTGAATTAAGGTTTATGTTCAGATTGTTACCCATCATTATATCATCTCTGATCATGATCCATATGATGTGTTGTGAGTAGTTCGTTTAGTTCTTGAGGACATGGGAGAAGTCTAGATGTTAGTAGTGAACTATGTTGAGTAATATTTAATGGTTTGATATTTAAGTTGTGGTGCTATTCTTCTAGTGGTGTCATGTGAACGTCGACTACATGACACTTCACCTTTATGGGCCTAGGGGAATGCATTGTGTATTCGAATATTAATTGTGGGGTTGCCGGAGTGACAGAAAACTAAACCCCCGTTGGTATCTCGATGCATGAGGGATGGTAGGATCTCAGAGTTCAAGGCTGTGGTTAGATTTATCTTAATTACTTTCTTGTATTTGCGGATGCTTGCAAGGGGTATAATCACAAGTATATATTAGTCCTAAGAAGGGCGGTGCATTAGCATAGGTTCACCCACACAGCACTTATCGAAACACTAAAGATTAATCATCTATACGAAGCGAAAGCACTAGACATAAATCCTGTGTGTCTTCAGGAACGTTTGGTCATCATAAGTAAACAAACCGGCTTGTCCTTTGCTCTAAAAAGGATTGGGCCACTCGCTGCAATTATTATTGACGCGCTTTATTTACTCGCACTTTATTTATCTGCATTATCAAAAACTCCTAAAAACTTGTCTGCTAGTGTTTACAGTGAAATCCTCATCAAAACCGCTTGTCAGCACCTTCTGCTCCTCGTTGGGTTCGACACTCTTATTTATCGAAAGTACTACGATACACCCCCTATACTTGTGGGTCATCAAGACTATTTTCTGGCGCCGTTGCCGGGGAGTGAAGCGCAATTGGTAAGTGGAATTGGTAAGGAAAACTTTAGCTGTAAGTGTTGTTTTTATTGTTGTCTCCTAATTTACTTAATTATGGAGAGAGCATCGATTGACTTCCTGTTTGGAAGAACTTCTACCGCTGCTGAGGTAGAAGATGAGGCGCCACCTGAAGAAATTGTGCCATTTAAAATACCTATGAAAATTGTTGATCGTGTTATGAGTAACCACTATGAAGGGGATGGAACTGTCCATCCTGGTGATCATTTGCTATATTTACATGAATTATGCGAGTTGTTCAAGTGTGCAGGTATTACAATGGACAATGTAAGGAAGAAATTATTCTCTTTATCACTTACTGGGAGAGCTGCGCATTGGTATAAATTGTTGAAGAACAGGAATTCTCTTTTATTCTAAATTTTATCCTCCAAGTGAGATTCACCAAGATCGGAATTCTATATATAATTTCTAGCCTCATGATGGAGAAAGTATTGCCCAAGCGTGGGGGAGATTGAAGGCATTAATGCTCAAATGCCCCATTCATGAGCTTCCTGGTAATATTATTGTTGATAACTTCTATGCAAGACTCTCTTTTGAAGATAAAACATTATTGGATACTGCTTGTTCTGGATCATTCACGCGCAATAAAGAAGAGTTTAAATGGGACCTTCATGATCGTATTGAGGAGAATACTGAAGCATGGGAGAACGACAAAGGTAGGGACTCAGGTATAAAATATGACTTCGAATGCATTAAAACTTTCATGAATACTGATGCATTTCGAAATATTAGTAAAGCTTATGGTCTTGACTCTCAAGTTGTTGCAAATTATTACAAAGCTTTTGCTGCTCATTTCGGTTTGCCTAAGGAGGGTTTTGAGAAATACCATGAGCCTTATAAAGATAAATCTGTTTCTCCTATAGCTAAAAGCATTGAAGTTAATATTGTTGATAATGTTATCCCTGAGCCTTATATTGAAAAAATTCCTTTTCCTGTTAAAATGAAAGAACATTCTATTATGGCTAGTGTGGTTAACAAAAGTTCAAAGAAAGCTATAGAACCTGATGAACAAATTAATATTGAACCTTCTGTAGCTATAGTAAAAGATCTTGTTACTGGAAATGTGGAAGATGAGTATATTATATTTTGTGAGGATGCTTCTAATGTTGTTTCTCATCCTAAGAGTTCAAGGAAAACAAGTGTACATGTGCTTTCTGTTAGAATTGGTGATCATTGCTATTATGGTTTATGTGATATTGGTGCAAGTTCAAGTGCTATTCCTTATGAGCTTTATAAAGAAATTATGCATGAGATTGTTCCTTGTGAACTTGAAGAGATTGATGTGGTTATTCAGCTTGCTAATAGAGAAACCATCTCTCCAATTGGTATTGTTAGAGATGTTGAAGTTTTATGTGGTAAGATTAAATATCCTGCTGATTTTCTCGTACTTGGTTCTGTTGCTAGTAATACTTGTCCTATCATTTTTGGTAGACCTTTTCTAAATACTTGTGGAGCTATTATAGATTGTAAGAAAGAGAAAATCTTTACTAAGTTTGCTGGTGATTCGTATGAGTTTAATTTTTCGAAATTTGCTAAAGCACCTTATGAAACCGAAATGCCCAATGCAGATTTTAAAATTGAACAACTTGCTTCTATTGCTCTTGCTCCTAACAATGCTTTGCAGCAATATATGGAAGAGCATGAAAGTGAAGTCTTTAGAGAAGAAAGGAATGAACTTGATGAAATATTCCTCCATCAACCTATACTTAAACATAATTTACAAGTGGAAGATTTGGGTAAAACACTTCCACCTAAGGAGGAACTTGTCTTTGATTTAAAACCTTTGCCTGATACTCTTAAATATGCACATATAGATGATAAGAAAACATATCATGTTATTATTAGTGCTAACCTTTCAGGTGAAGAAGAAGAAAGATTATTGGAAGTATTAAAGAAACACCGTGGAGCTATTGGTTATACTCTTGATGATTTAAAAGGGATTTCTCCTACTATATGTCAACATTCTATTAATATGGAGCCTGATGCAAAGCCAGTTGTTGAACATCAACGCCGTTTAATACCCAAGATGAAGGAAGTGGTAAGAAATGAGGTATTAAAACTTCTTGATGCTGGCATTATTTATCCTATTGCTGATAGTAGATGGGTTAGTCCTGTGCATTGTGTCCCTAAGAAAGGTGGAATTACTGTTGTGGCTAATGATAATGATGAGCTTATTCCTCAAAGAGTAGTAGTTGGTTATAGAATGTGCATTGATTTTAGAAAGGTTAATAAAGTTACTAAGAAAGATCATTATCCTTTACCCTTTATTGATCAAATGCTAGAGAGGTTATCTAAAAAGACTCATTTTTGCTTTCTTGATGGTTATTCTGGGTTCTCTCAAATTGCTGTTAAAGCCCAAGATCAAGAGAAAACCACCTTTACTTGTCCTTATGGTACTTATGCTTATATACGTATGCCTTTTTCGTTTATGTAATGCTCCTGCAACTTTTCAAAGATGCATGTCTGCTATTTTTCATGGTTTTTGTGAGGAGATTGTGGAAGTGTTCATGGACGATTTCTCTGTCTATGGAACTTCTTTTGATAATTGCTTGCACAATCTTGATAAAGTTTTGCAGAGATGTGAAGAAACTAACCTTGTTCTTAATTGGGAGAAATGCCACTTTATGGTTAATGAAGGGATTGTTCTTGGACATAAAATTTCTGAAAGAGGTATTGAAGTTGATAGAGCTAAAGTGGAGGCAATTGAGAAAATGCCTTGCCCTAGAGATGTTAAAGGTATTCGTAGTATTCTTGGTCATGCTGGTTTCTATAGAAGGTTTATTAAAGATTTTGCTAAGGTATCAAAACCTCTTACTAATCTCCTACAAAAAGATGTACCATTTGTTTTTTATGATGATTGTAAGGAGGCTTTTGAAACTCTAAAGAAAGCTTTAATTACTGCTCCTATTGTTCAACCACCTGATTTGAATTTACCATTTGAAATTATGTGTGATGCTAGTGATTTTGCTGTTGGTGCTGTTCTTGGACAAAGAATAGATAAGAAATTGAAAGTTATTCATTATGCTCGTAAGACTCTTGATTCTGCTTAAAAGAATTATGCTACAACTGAAATAGAATTTCTAGCTGTTGTTTTTGCTTGTGATAAATTTAGACCTTATATTGTTGATTCAAAAGTTACTATTCATACTGATCATGCTGCTATAAGATATCTTATGGAAAAGAAAGATGCAAAGCCTAGGCTTATTAGATGTGTGCTACTTTTGCAAGAATTTGATTTGCATATTGTAGATAGGAAAGGTGCTGAAAATCCTGTTGCTGATAATTTGTCTAGATTGGAAAACATTGCTTATGATCCTATTCCTGTTAATGATAGTTTTCCAAATGAACAATTGGCTGCAATAAGGGTGAGTTCACGAGATAGTCCTTGGTATGCTGATTATGCTAATTTTGTTGTTTCGAAGTATTTGCCTCCAACCTTTTCAGCTCAACAAAGGAGGAAATTCTTTTATGATTTGAGGCATTATTTCTGGGATGACCCACACTTATATAAAGAAGGAGGGGATGGTATTATGCGAAGATGCGTTCCGGAATATGAACAAAAAGAGATACCGAGAAAATGCCATAATAGTGCTTATGGAGGACATCACGCTGGAGATAGAACTGCACAAAAGGTTCTACAATCAGATTTTTATTGGCCTACTCTCTTTAAAGATGCAAGAAAGTTTATTTTATCTTGTGATGAATGTCAAAGAGTCGGTAATATTTCTAGACGTAATGAAATGCCTATGAATTACTCTCTTGTTATTGAACCATTTGATTGTTGGGGATTTGACTTTATGGGTCCTTTCCCTTCCTCGGAAGGTAATACTCATATACTTGTTGTTGTTGATTATGTTACTAAATGGGTAGAAGCTATACCTACTAAAAGTGCTGATGGTGAGACCTCATTAAAAATGCTTCAAGATATTATTTTCCCTAGGTTTGGTGTTCCTAGATATCTTATGACTGATGGAGGTTCTCATTTTATTCATGGTGGTTTTAGAAAGGTTCTTGCTAAATATGGTGTTAAGCATAGAATTGCTTCAGCTTATCATCCTCAAACTAGTGGGCAAGTAGAATTATCAAATAGAGAAATTAAATCTATCTTGCAAAAGACTGTTAATAGAACTAGGAAAAATTGGGCTAGTAAGTTAAATGATGCTTTATGGGCCTATAGAACTGCTTATAAAAATCCCATGGGTATGTCTCCTTATAAAATGGTTTATGGAAAAGCTTGTCACTTGCCTCTAGAATTAGAACACAAAGCTTATTGGGCAGTAAGAGAACTAAATAGAGATTTTAAACTTGCGGGTGAGAAAAGATTACTTAACTTGAGTTCCCTAGATGAATGGAGAAGTGAAGCTTATGAAAACGTCAAACTATTTAAAGAGAAAGTTCAGAAATGGCATGATAGGAGAATTCTTAAGCGAGAGTTTCATGTTGGTGAGAAAGTTCTTTTGTATAGCTCTCGTCTTAGATTCTTTGCAGGGAAATTACTCTCCAAATGGGAAGGACCTTATGTTATTGTGGAGGTATTTCGTTCGGGTGCAATAAAAATTGCTTCACTCAAGGATGACTCTACACATGTGGTAAATGGACAAAGACTCAAACATTATATTTCTGGAGATTCGTATAATGAAGATGTTGATATTATTCAAGTTATTGCTCCGGAAACGTTTATCAAAGAGAAATTTTCTGAGTCTGCATAAGCTGAATTCGAAAAGGTATGGTTTCGGTAAGAAAAGGTCCGCGTTTTAATTTTTGGAAGATACTACATCAGCTTTTGGAAAATATAGAAAAATAAGAGACGAAAACGAGCACGAGACGGTGCCCGAGGCGCCGTAACCACGTGGTGGCGCGGGCCCCATGCTGGCTGCGCCACCCTATGGTTTGGCCGCCTCGGAGTCCGTCTCCTACTCGATTTCGCCTTGTTGCCTTCCGTTTGTTGCGTATATTTTTGCTATATAATCTCCCGAGACCCCTGAGGTCCGTATATCGTGTTTTCGACGTGTTTTTGTTTCGAGCTGTTTCTGTCCAGAATTTTGTCCCAGTTTTAGAGGCATCATGGTCTCCGCCAACGACAAGGGAAAGAAGACTTTGGAGGATGAACCCCAAGATCCCAAGCTAGAGGAGGAAGTCAAGAGTGAAGATGAAGAAGAGGGGGAAGAAGGCCCGCGTCATCACCCTCGCGCCACCGTTGCAAACATTGGAGTGGTGGCAAACCCCTCCAACCGCAAGATGGGCGCACGAATGAGAACAGGAAGGAAGGTTCCACGTCATCTTCTAGCTCCAAGGACATCTCCTTCGAGCAACAACAACCCTTTTCACAACTTAATCTATTTGGATCAAATTGAAAATCTTCCTGAGGCAAAGCGGCCAAATCCTTGGAATATAGATCGTTCTAACAATGCAGGTCAAAGAAGTTCTAAGTCTGATGAGAAGTGGGGGAACAACTCCAAGAGCTGGGATTCACAAGCAGATATGTTTATGAGCCGAATTGAGGGCAACACGGAGATGATTCGCAACCTCACCTACAGGATTGACGAGTTGAAAGAGCTTGTTATGAAGCTTATTAAGGATCAACCATCACCGCCGAAGGAGTAATTCATCATCGGTATTGGCATCTCCCTTGGCTTGTTCCAAGCTTGGGGGAGTGCTGCGGTATCACACCATTATCTTGTACCTTTTACCTTTTAGTAGTGTCATATCATGAGTAGGGAAGTTATCTTATATGATGGTTTGCAATGTGGAAGTATCTCTCTTTTAGTTGGTTATCTATCTATGTATCCCTTGGTGTGAGTTGCCGTTATGGAATATTAATGAGAAGTTTTATCATTTACTTTCTGCACACTTTATTTTAGTTTGCAACTTCTATCATATATGATTAAGCTTGTTATTAGTATTTGCATCACTTTGGGAACATATAGTGAATCTTTTGGTTTTGGCAAACTTAGCATTGGTCAGTAGCTTCAATACTTTGAGACTTGAGGGGAGAAAAGGGAATCACATGTAGACATATTATTCAATGATCTTTCTCACTTGTAGCTAATAAGTTTAGTATTCACAATTTAAAATTGTTTGTACTTCCAAGTAAGAATTGCATGATTGTCTTTACTACATGTATGTTTGTTTGTATCCTTCAAGTCTTATGCTTGCTACCCAGCCTTGCTAGCCAAAGACCTGTATCGAGAGGGAATGCTTCTCATACATCCAAACCTTGAGCCAAAACCCTTGTCACTTGTGTCCACCATACCTACCTATTATGTGGTATTTTGCGCCACTCCAAGTAAATACTTCATGTGCTATCTTTATTCAAAACTACTATCCCTTATTTGTGTCAATGTTTATTAGCTCATGAGGAAATAATAGTTGAGTTTGTTATCTTCCATGCTAATCAAGTAACCATTGACTTGCATGCTCCATCTGCTCGTCACTAATATTGCAAAGAGCTGGTTAGACCACTATAATATCAAAAGGTTGAGAAAGTTAAAAATAGACACTCCTCCATGGTTTGAGATTGATTGGTGGGCACCCGAGGATTCGGTTAGCCATGGTTTGTGAAAGCAAAGGTTGGGAGGAGTGTCAAGTTATATAAATAAAGTGCATATTATAAATGCCTGTTACTAAACAATTCGAACCGCTCTCAACTTGCTTAGTATGGAAGATAACAAGAACTCTATTACCATTCGTTGACAACGACAAACACTACCCAAAAACTTATTCTTATGCTCCCTATATGATTTCAAAACCTATAAAACTAAAAGCTCTAGCACATGCTTGTATCGCTGCTTCCCTCTGCGAAGGGCCTATCTTTTACTTTATATTGAGTCAGTAAACCTATTTCTTTCTATCTTAAGCAAGCATTTGAGTTGATCGTGATTCAACCATTTATACATGTATATTGTTAATCATGTCTTTTATTCTTCCTTGTTTAGCACAATGTTGTTATCTAATAAATATGACCATGGGAGTTAGCAACTATTTAAGAGGGCTGTTTTGTAGAGTAAGTTCTATTTGATCATTGTTCTCTGACCAAGAACGAAGTTTGCCAACACCAATTATGATTGTCTCTATGCACCTTATTGTGATTTTCCTTTACTTGTTACAAGTTGAGTTATATGAATGGAGTTATTATCTAAAATGACTTGTGTAGTAATAAATGTGATGCTTCTTGTCCGTATATTGTTTATTGACACTTCACTCCATAAACCTGTGGTCATGTTTACTGAGTTCAGCTCTCGCTTGGGGACAAGCGAGGTCTAAGCTTGGGGGGAGTTGATACGTCCATTTTGCATGACTATTTTATACCATAATTTACTGTTATTCATTGATATATTTCGTATTTAGAGATGATACTTATGTTATTTCATCTATTTTGCATGTTTGATGATTATTGGAGAATGGATCATCGGAGTCTGGATTCTGCTGGAAAAAGCACCGTCAAGATACAATATTTGCGAAGATCAGAAATCAAATCCAACTAGATGGAAGTTACTATTTTACCAGATAACGGAGGAGGCCAAAAGGGGAGCCCAAGGTGGGGCCCAGGGGACCCACACCATGCCACGGCGCGGCCCCCCTTCTGCCGCGCCAAGAGGGGGTGTGGCCACCCTGGCCCACCTGAGGCGATGCCCCTTCACGTACTTGATGCCCCCTAAAACCTAAGGCAGAGAGGGGAGACGAGAAACAGAGCCGCCGCCTCCACGAGGCGGAAACCACCGAGAGAGAAAAGCTCTCCGGCAGGCTGAAAAGCTGTCGGGGAAATCCCTTCCCGGAGGGGGGAAATCGCCGCCATCATCATCGTCATCGAGCTGCGCTTCATCGGGATCATCATCACCATCATCTCCACCGCTCCACTCCGTTCCCGCTGTAACATCTAGGGCTGAATCTTGTACATTTGATAGGGGAAACTCAACCGGTGTTGATTACTATTGTTATTGATGCTATTGGGTGGAACCGTTGAATTAAGGTTTATGTTCAGATTGTTACCCATCATTATATCATCTCTGATCATGATCCATATGATGTGTTGTGAGTAGTTCGTTTAGTTCTTGAAGACATGGGAGAAGTCTAGATGTTAGTAGTGAACTATGTTGAGTAATATTTAATGGTTTGATATTTAAGTTGTGGTATTATTCTTCTAGTGGTGTCATGTGAACGTCGACTACATGACACTTCACCTTTATGGGCCTAGGGGAATGCATTGTGTATTCGAATATTAATTGTGGGGTTTCCGGAGTGACAGAAACCTAAACCCCCGTTGGTATCTCGATGCATGAGGGATGGTAGGATCTCAGAGTTTAAGGTTGTGGTTAGATTTATCTTAATTACTTTCTTGTATTTGCGGATGCTTGCAAGGGGTATAATCACAAGTATGTATTAGTCCTAAGAAGGGCGGTGCATTAGCATAGGTTCACCCACACAGCATTTATCGAAACACTAAAGATTAATCATCTATACGAAGCGAAAGCAGTAGACATAAATCTCGTGTGTCCTCAGAAACGTTTGGTCATCATAAGTAAACAAACCGGCTTGTCCTTTGCTCTAAAAAGGATTGGGCCACTCGCTGCAATTATTATTGCCGCGCTTTATTTACTCGCACTTTATTTATCTGCATTATCAAAAACTCATAAAAACTTGTCTGCTAGTGTTTACAGTGAAATACTCATCAAAACCGCTTGTCAGCACCTTCTGCTCCTCGTTGGGTTCGACACTCTTATTTATCGAAAGTAATACGATACACCCCCTATACTTGTGGGTCATCAGCGGCGCCTGCGAGGACCTGCGCAGGAGCAGCCGACGACGGCTGTCGTGGTGGAGGACCTGGGTGCAGACTATCTCGACGAGCTCCTCCAGGTGCGGGTGGTTGCGCTGCGGTGGCCTCCCTCGCCGACATGCCAGGCCGCCTTCTCTGTGTGCGGCGCCAGCCCGTCCCCTGCCAGGACCTTGGCAGCAGCCGACGCAGGTTGTCGTGGTGGAGCTGAAGATTCTGGGCGCCGTCTACCTCGACGAGCTTCTCCAGGTGCGGGTGGTGGCGCTGTGGTGGCCTCCCTCGCCGGCATCGCGTGCAGTGGCCAAGAGCCGGCGCGCGGTTCTGTCGAGGATGGCGAGTGGTGACTTCTAGCACGTTTCTAGGACAGCGGCCAGCCCCTCTCTCTCCCGTGCGCCGCCAGCCCCACCCTCGTGCGCCGCCAGCCCGTCCCCTGCGAGGGACGGGGATTTTTTGTGACCTCATCCCTCTCTTTGCCGTGCGCTTGGCACACGGCAAAGAGCGATGATGTGCCGTGATGTGCCGCACTGGGCACACGGCAAAGCGGCAAAATATGCCGTGCAGCGCCGCGTAGGGCGCACGGCAAAGCGGCCTGATGTGCCGTGCTGCCATTATGTACACTCACGGCAAACCTATACATCACGGCACACCTTTGGCGCACGGCAAAGAGGAGGATGAGGGTTGACCGCAATCTGACAATTTTGTGCCGTGCAGTGCTCGTAGGGCTCACGGCAAAGCTTTTGCCGTCCATTTTTCGGAAAGCTAACGGCAAAGAGCCTTTGCCGACGAAAAAAAACAAGAGCCTTTGCCGACGAGTATTATGCCGTGTGATGTTTGCCGTGCGAGTCCTCACGGCAAATGCTTTGCCGGGTTCCGCAACCATCTTTGCCGTGTGGTTTTGCCTCACGGCAAATTCCTGATTTCCGGTAGTGAAGGGGTGTAGGTCTAGTATTTAGTCTCACGCTGTTACTGGAACTGGAAGTAGGCTAAGACCAGCTTATAATTTTTCGTGTACTACTTATTTTATTAGTGATGTAATGTGGAGAGAGGGAATGACGTTTTGGCAGGCCTCTCGGTTTTTAAAATGCGTTTAAAACTCGGTTCAAAATGTAAAAAGACGATAAAAATTGACGCGTACATCTCGATGTTCCATGTGCTCACAGTCATTTTACGAAAAAAACAATATTTTTGTGTAATGTGTTAAAACGCCAAAATTAGTTGCTAAAACAACTTTTCAGGGGACTTTGTTTTGTCTTTTTATATTGTCTAGAAAAAATTGTTTTTCGCGAAACTTGGTATGCCTAAAAAAATGTCGAGATGTACACGCATATATTTTCTTTGGAATTTCTTGACATACAATAACGGTGGTAAGATTATATACTACAGTGTGTCGATGTAAATTTCTCGAGAGTGAGAACATCTCCAATCGGACCGCACAATTTTGGGTCACCTATATGGCCGCAGACACGTCCAGATGTGTCCTTGGATAGGACCCGGCCATTCTTCCATTTGTCTGTCTAGACAACAACACCCCTCATATTCAAACCCTTATTTTCATGCAGAGACACCCACATTGATCATATCGCACGATCAGTTCATCACCAACTTGTCGATTCAATGTAAGCCCAAAACAAATCTTCGATTTAACAATTCAACACAAGACAGAATAAAATTTAACAATTCCTACATTGAAGATACACAAATGAATCGAAACGCCCACTTTGTTGTAATCGTTGATCAACTAGTTATCATCGGATTCTATACTACAAAATTTCGCCAAGGAGAAGAGTGTTGCGGAAGGCGAACTCCTATTCACCGCTTTAAACATGGGGACCACACACGCCGCATGAAGCACCCACTTTGTGAGCCGCCCAGATGAGGCGAGATTTTATTTGTTACTTTTCAGTTTCCTGGATTTTTTTTCAAATTTTTTTCCCTGTGTTTCCTTTGTTGTCGTTTTTATTTTCTTCTTTAGTTCTAATATATCCCAAAAATTATCAAGTTTCTATTTATTTATAAGAAACCTCAGTTCGATGCGGTGAAAGAAGAACCCCTCAAAATATTTTCCAATCCCAGCAACATTTTTTTGAACCTTGCGAAGATTTTTATAACATCGTCAACATTTTTTTGTCCTCGGTAGTCATTTTTCAAACAACATGAAAAACAATGAAGCCCGTAGATTGTTTTTCCTAACATTGAACATTTTGCAACCTTGCACATTTTTAAAACTGTATTTTATGAAAAACTGAACATTCTAAAAACAAAAAAGCAAATTTAAAAAATAAAAAAATTGAATAATAAAAATAAAAGACAAACACAAAAGAAAAAAAATGAAAAACGAAAACAAAACTCATACCATATCATTTGCCTGAAACGAAATGAAAACAATCATATGCTATCATTTATTTCCCAAATGAAATGACAGAGTTAGGAATAGACTTAGCATACTAAGACATTTGCTGAAATTGCAGTTAAAATGATACTTCCAATTTCGTTTTTTTTTCATGTACTGCTTTGCAACAAGGCTGAGTACTACATAGCCCATATACCTGGGCCCTAACCAAAGCAAAAAATGATCTAGCAGAGAACAGAACACTCCGGCATGGTTCGACCAATATAGATGACAGTCCATGTGAGTTCTCCAAAAAAAAATGACGCTCTGCTTTGGTTGAATTTTCAATGCCACCATGCTTGTTTATTTTCTCTTATAAGAAATATAACTTTTGAACAAAAAGGAGGCAGCCTAGATACAGCGGCCGGATCCCTAATGAAAACAATTGCAATCAACTACCGAGAGCATGTAAAAGACAAGAACAAATGTGGAACATCACTGGCATCCTCCAAATGGAATGGATCAGTTGCACATCTTACTGCAGATGGAAAGACGGGTCAATGCGCGTTGGCACGGAGGATGAAACGAATTGCGGGACGGCTGAATAGAATACAGAGGGAGAGATCTCTTGGGACGGCACTGCCTAGGGTCAACTAGAGGTGCCGGATCTGGGGACGGCCGGAGAAGGTCCATGCACGCGTTCTTCGGGTGGACGCACACGACGCCGCTGATTCAGTCAGGGGTGGCGATATCGAGAAGCGAGGTGACAAACCCCGCTGGTTGTACTTAACTGGAAATGGCTTGACTAAATAGGTTCTGAAAGTTGCACTCTTCGCACAGGACATAAACAAACGATCAATTTTGTTTCACGTGAGCTAGGCTACCCAAACGTCGAACAGACAGTATAAGAGACTGCACCCCACAGGCCCCAGATCATCCTCACATCACATGTAACAGCGAGCATTGCGATCTTCTTTCAAGGCACACTAGTGTCGTGTGACTATCAACAATGGTAGACTTTGCCAAGCTCGCCATGGAGTGCCTCCAGGACCCGCTCATCTGGCTTGTCTTCGCCTCCCTAGCCTTCGTCGTCCTAAGAATGCGGCGGCGTCATGGCAGCCCGCCGCTCCCACCAGGCCCGCGGAAGCTGCCGATCATCGGCAACATGATGGTGGCAGACCGGCTGACCCCCCGCGGCCTGGCCGCGATGGCGAAGCGGTACGGCGGGCTGCTGCACCTCCGCCTCGGCCAGCTCCACATCTTCGCGGTATCGACCCCGGAGTACGCGCGCGAGGTGCTCCACGCGCAGGACAGCGACTTCGCCAACCGCCCACCCTCCATCGCCATCATGTACCTCAGCTACGGCTGCTCCGACATGGCCTTCGTGAGCAGCGGTCCCCACTGGCGCCGGATGCGCAAGCTCTGCGCCACCAAGCTCTTCAGCCGGCGCCGCGCCGAGACGTGGCTCGCCGTTCGCGACGGGTACGGGGCAATGGCGCGCGCCGTCGCCAGGCGCGGCGGAGAAGCCGTCAATCTCGGCGAGCTCGTCTTCAACCACACCGTCAGCGTCGTCTTCCGCGCCGCCTTCGGCATCCACGGCGACGACGACGGAGGAGAAAGACTACGGGACGAGTTCATCGACATCTTCCGGGACTTCTCAAAGGTCTTACAAGCGTTACACATCGGTGACTTCTTCCCGTGGCTCAGCTGGGTGAACCGTCGGGCTTTCGACCGCCGCCTCCGCACGGCCCGAAGTGCTCTCTGCCAGTTTTTGGACAAGATCATTGACGAGCACGTGAGGAAGGGCAAGAACCCCGACGACGCCGACGCCGACATGGTAGACGGCCTACTCTCGTTCCTCGCCGATGCTGACAGTGAGAAGGCCAGCGAGGACGACCAGCTGCGCTTCACCCGCGAAAACATTAAGGCCATGATGATGGTACGTAACTACTACTTACCACTTTACCATGTTCCAAATTCTAATGGAGATGTAATGTACAATCATAGATTTATTAAGTTGCACCGACATCACACAGTGTGCAAACTAATATTGGTTTTACACTTTTACTAGACTCAAAAACAAAGAAAAATGCATTGGAACAAACCGATGACCCCATTTCATTTCATTAGGTAAAATCGAAATGACAGAGTTAGGAATCGACTTAGCATACTAAAACATTTGTTAAAATTTCGGTTGACATGATGTTTCCAATTCCATGACAGGCAAACCCGTTGAGTATGAAACCTCAGTTGAATTTCATGATTCCGACTCTGAATAATGGCTACCAAGCAAGATCTAAGTTTCTCTTCACCGTTAACTCTTAGTTACTCCCTCTATAGTCTATACCGACCATTAATGATTAAGATGTATTTACTTCCTCAAGACAAACTTTTGACCAATAATTAATATTTTAATACTGTATGTCTTATGTTATACAAATTAAGTCACTTCCATAGCAACCTATATAATACTACCTTCACAATTCATAGTGAGATAAAGAGTGAACGTTCATCATGTCTATATATTCATATTGATGGCATGTATGGCTGGGAGTTAATTGCATAGAACTACGACTTTGTGTGCAAAATTCCGGAAAACTACCACTTTACGACAAAATCACAAAAAACTACCACTATTCGTCACATTTGTTGCAATGTGCGCTAAAACCGAATTGAACACGAATTGACACTCGTTCTGCCGATGTGGCAGCACGCGTGGACTTTTTGCTGAGGTGGCACCACGTGTGGACATGGGCCCACCTGTCAGATCAATAAAAAATAAATATCTCAAAAAATAAAAAATAAAAATATTTTTGCCTGACTTGGAGGGTGGGTCCCACCTGTGGATGAAACAATAAAAAGGAAGTGCTGACGTCATGGTGACGTCAGCAATGAAGCTTTCTGGCCGCGAGAGGACACGCGCGAGGGCGCGTTGGGCGCACGGGAAGGCGGCCGACCAGATGGTGTCGGCGCCGCCTGGATTTGGTCGTCGGAGTTCCTCGGGCCTGATGGACAGAGCAAATCGAACGGAATTGCTCCAACTCCGACGAGGCCGGAGTTCCTCGGGCTGGCTCGCCGTCACGGGCGGGGCTGCAGCAGGCTATGGCAGCGCGGCGGCGCATGCCTGGAGGGCGGAGGTCCGAGGCGGGGAGGTGGCCGAGGCGGAGCCGCAGGAGATGGGGCCCGCCATGGGCAGTGCCCCGCCCTCGCTCCGTCACCTCCGTGAGTCCCATCACGTTCACCTGGATCATCCTCGCCAGCCGCTCCACGCCGGCCTCGTGGACGTATAGCGCGCCCGGCCTGTTCACCGCCGCGTTGTTTGCCAGCACGCCCACGTCCAGCCCATCCACGGCGCCCCTCCACGGCCGCCCTCAGCGCCCGCGCCGCCTCGTCGCCGGCGGCCGTGCCGGCGAGGGACAGGTCGAACACCACGGTCTTGGTCTGGACGCCGGGGTGGACGCGGCCAGTCCGGCGGCGCGGCGTGGACGCGGCGCTGCGGACTCCCTCGGTGCTCTGCTCCGGCCAGTCCGGCTCAGAAGAAAGCAGAGGGAGAGGTCCAGGAGACGAATCGGAGGTTAGCGGCGTCGAGGTCCAGGAGCACGAGGCTGATGCCCCGGCGGCGGCGCATGCCTGGAGGGCGGAGGTCCGAGGCGGGGAGGGGCCCGCGGAGGGCGGCGCGGGGCCTGCCGGCGGCGAGGTCCTCCGGGCATAGTCGTACGCGGGCGGGTCGGGCCTTGCTAGTGCGGTCAACGACACGGAAACGGAAAAGTCACGCGTGCTGCCACCTCAGCCCTGACTGGTGGGTTCCACTTGTCAGCACGAGTGTCAATTCGTGTTCAATTCCATTTTAGCGCACATTGCAACGAATGTGACGAATAGTGGTAGTTTTTTGTGATTTCGTTGTAAAGTGGTAGTTTTCCGGAATTTAGTACACAAAGTCGTAGTTCCATGCAATTAACTCCATGGCTGGTGAATGCAGGACATGTTGTTTGGTGGACCAGACACGTTGGGTTTCACAATTGAGTGGGCGATGGCAGAGATGATGCACAACCCACACGTCCTTCGGCGACTGCAGCAAGAGCTCGCCGACGTTGTGGGCCTTGACCGGATCGTGGATGAAACGGACCTTGACAAGCTCCCCTTCCTCAAGTGCGTCGTCAAGGAGACACTCCGCTTGCACCCGCCCATCCCATTGCACCTCCATGGGACTATCAAAGATTGTGTCCTTGGCGGCTATTCAGTACCCAGAAACTCCCGTGTCTTCATTAACGCGTGGGCGATCAACCGCGACCCCGAGGCCTGGAAAGATGCTGACATGTTCCGGCCATCCAGGTTCATGCCCGGCGAGGGAGAGGCCGCCGAGTTGGACCTCAAGGGGTGTGAGTTCCTTTCGTTCGGTTCCGGCCGACGTGCGTGCCCGGCGCAGGGCCTCGGACCATATGCGGTGGAGTTTGCTGTTGCGCAGCTCGCACACGGGTTCAACTGGGAGCTACCCGATGGGCTTAACCCCGCGGAGCTCGACATGGGTGACATGTTTGGTGTCAGTATGTCACGGGCAAAACGGCTCTATGCCGTGCCCACGCCGCGTCTCGCTTTCCACTTGTAATATTACACTGTCGTGTTCTCGCTGTGATACAATGTCGAGTACTAAGAAGCCCCGTGAATGACTCAATATGGACTCGACATTTGCTTGAAAAGATCAAGTGAATCACTCTTTAAATCACGATCCTAAGTTAAGTTTGACTTCATATACTCACGCTGTCAAAGTGTCAAGAGTGAACACTTGTTGAATATAACTTGCAACCAAGAGAGAATGCCACTTACGGATGATTTTGTTGGCAAGAAATGCAGCTTGCATCATATATTTGTATGCCAAAAGGTCAAATGTGTATCACGGAGAGAGGGGGATCAAGACTGAAATAGATAAAAGGTCTTACATTAGTGAACTTAGGGAGTATTTACATACATAAAACCTAACACCAGTCCAACTGATACCAGGTGTACGTACGATATCTCGGTGAGCAAGCTATGGTGGAAGAATCACAAGGGGCATGTAAGCCGGGGTGTGGGCACGGCATAGAGGCGCCTGGTGCGTGGTGTGGTTAGGCCGAAGATGTCGCTCATGTCAAGCTCTGTTGGCTTCATGCCGTCAGGCAGTTCCCAGTTGAACCCATGGGCGAGCTGTGCCACGGCAAACTCCACTGCGTGCTGACCGAGACCCTGTGCCGGGCACGATCGTCGGCCAGACCCGAACGGTATGAACTCATAGCAGCCGCCCTTGAGGTCCAACTCAGCGGCCTCCCCCTCTTCGGCCATGAACCGCGACGGTCGGAACGTGTCGGCGTCCTTCCAGGCTTCACGGTCACGGTTGATTGCCCAGGCATTGACCATGACGCGGGAGCCTCTGGGCACCCAGTAGCCTCCGACGACGCAGTCTTTGGCAGCCTCATGGAGGAGCAATGGGATGGGCGGGTGCATGCGCAGCGCCTCCTTGACGACGCACTTGAGGAAAGGGAGCTTGTCGAGGTCTGATTCATCGACCGTGCGGTCGAGCCCCACCACGTCGGCGAGCTCCTGCTGGAGTCGGCGTAGGACGGATGGGCTACGCATCATCTCGGCCATTGCCCACTCGGTTGTGGACGCCACCGTTTCTGGTCCGCCGAACAACACGTCCTGTGTACACCATCCATGCATTAGATATATCTCACATCTACTCCCCTGGTAACAGTAAATTACTTTGACCGGTAACACCGTATGTATAAGGGGTTCTACAAATAAATTACTATAGGCCGTTAACATATAGATACATGGGTTCTACATGTAAATACACAAGGTTTTTACGTATAATTACTAGCCCATTTCACACGTATATACAGAGATCATATACTCAAGGTCCTACATACTACTATGAGTCACTTGGGTTTCAGCCCATGAAACCAGAAGTAAAGTCCATTTGGATTAAACTCAACCTGTTGTGTTTTTCTACTGCTTACAAATCGGTTGCCACATGTTGACAAGAGTCGATTGCCACGTGTCATCTTATGACTAGAATAAAAATGTGACCTATGGTGAATTTAAAATCAGTCAAGTGCAAACTACACTTACAAAAAGACATGGCATGACGAAGGTCAAAGGGAGCATACAGTAGTAAGAAGGTATTCCTTAGTCCTTACTTACCATAATCATGGCCTTGACGTTGTGGCGGGTGAAGCGGATGGCGTCCTCTCTGTGTCTCCCCTTGGCCGGCTCCGCCTCAGCGAGGAATGCGAGCAGGCCGTCTACCATGTCCGCGTCATCGTCCGCGGCGTTCCTGCCTCTCTTCATGTGCTCATCGACGATCTTGTCGATAAACCTGTCAAGAGCGCCGCGCGCCATGCGGAGGCGCCGGTCGAAGCCACGCCGGTCCACCCAGCGGAGCCACGGAAAGAAGTCGCCGATGTGGAACAACCCCATGAGCCTGGAGAACTCCTGGAGGATGCCGACGAACTCGTCCAGCCCTTCATTGTCGCGGGCACTGAATGCTGCACGGAAGATGACGCTGACGGTGAGGTTGAAGATGAGCTCGCCGAGGTTCACGGCCTCGCCGCTGCGCTTGGCGACGGCCCGTGCCAGCGCCCCGTACCCGTCACGGACGGCAAGCCACGTCTCAGCGCGGCGGCGGCTGAAGATCTTGGTGACGCAGAGCTTGCGCATCTGGCGCCAGTAGGCCCCGTTGTGCGCAAACGCCATGTCGGAGCGGCCGTAGGTGAGGTAGTGAATGGCCATGGTGGCTGGGCGGTTTGAGAGGACGCCGTCCTGCGCGTGCAGCACCTCCCTCGCGTACTCCGGCGTCGACACGACGAAGACGTGGAGCCAGCCGAGGCGGAGGTGCAGCAGCCCACCGTACTGCTTAGCAAGCGCCCCCAGGCCGCGGTGGGTCAGCTGGTCCGCCAGCGACATGTTGCCAATGATCGGCAACGGCTTCGGGCCCGGAGGAAAGCGCGTGCGGCCCAGCCGTCGCATCTGGTGGACGACGAGCGACAGCGATGCGAGGATCAGCCAGATCAGTGGATCATGGAGGCACTCCATAGCGATGTTTGCAAAGGCCGCCATTGACGATCAATCACGAGCTCACTGCAGTGCCTTCAAAAAGAATAAGCTTGCTGCTTCCGTGTGGTCTTGTGGATGCATGAAGGTGGGCCTAATATATAGTCGGCACTTGGTCTCCCAGGTCACACATGAGCCCGGACCAAAAAACAATCACCAAATAGTGTACTTCTGTATATTTCAGAAAAGAAATTCATCGTCAATCTGTGACTTTTAAATTATATGGAACAAGTGTTCCCTGTGATGCTCCCGCGCACCGACGTGATTCATAACGTGCAAATGCTTGGACGTGGTTTTGCTACGCAAGCAAAACTGACAACTTTTGCCATCTATGCATTGCACCAAAACTCTAAATCGAAATTTGATTCTATATAGCTTGATAAACTGAAAAGACAAATCAGACTGTGAATCATAGCAAAATCAAATATCAGAATTTTTAAGTTGTGTGTCAAGTTGGTCTACAAATGGGAGACATGGCATCACATTTATATAAATGTTGCCATTTTTCAGAATTTTTCATAGCTTTCTTTAATGCTCAACTAGAGTCCTACTAGTAGATAGTGCACCCCAAGGTGCTACTGCACATCAGCACATATATATATATCGTATACCTCCCAATCGCTCGAAGTTTGTTTTGCAAGGGCACGTACATCAGGCTAGGGGCATGGCTGCATGGAACAGGTTATATAGGTGAACGATTGATGCGCGGAGTTTGCACCATATCCTAATGTCATCTAAAGGCACGGTTCTTTAGGGTGAGAAGAATGCAACAACATTATATTGCCGATGTGTGCGATGTTCACTGGCTTCTTCCTTCGTCGTCAACAAACTTTCGGTGCTATTCGACATGGTGCAGCATTGTGATTCGTTTGGATGTTCACTAGAATCGACAAGATCAATCTGGTGATAAAGTCACACTTCACAAGACCGACTGCTGCTCTGATATCATGGGATTGTGATGTTCAAGAAAAGAAGCTGTTGTCATCTCATTCAAATGGGGGAAGATGAGAAAAAAAAAAAAAAAAAAAAAACGAGACCTATAGGCTCTAGCACCCAAGGCATACTTTTATAGAAGAAAGGGAGCTGCGAGAAACACCCGCGGGCACGAGATTCGAACCCGGGCTGCTGGGGCTAGCGAGCTACTCCGCATATAGTAGTGCTGATAGGTCAATTCTGAGGAGTTAGGCTGGAAACATAAGAATAGCAAGGACGCAAAGCAGTGGGGAATGAAACTGTTCATTTCCCTTATTTACCCCAGTTTAGAGGAAATATTTTTTAATGAAAACTTCAAGACAGACCCGAATAAAGAATAATCAAGGTCCCGTTCAAAGTAGATACTACAGTAGATCGATGTGATACTCTCATCTCAGGAGTCACTTCTTCCACTATGCTGATCTCTAGGTCCCATCGCATACGTTTAATAGTATGGTCCAGGTGTCCGAGCTATGATCAAGATCTTACTTAGTCACATTTCTACTGGTGCATAATAACAGCAAGGAAGTGAAACTGTTGCTATCAGAACATACTGAACCTGCTCTATGTCATGGCTTTGGTTTCTGTTATAATAGAACCAGGGAACGGGGGAAGGATAGCTGATTTTCTTTTTGAAATCAACCAAGTGGTGATTTGGTTGAGCTAGATAGTAGATACCATATATTGATATATACACTTGTATCTAGCGTGTGTTTCTCGGGAATATCATGTCATGCACTCCCTCCACTCCAAATTAACTGAAGTTCTAAAAAATATAAACATCTACAAGCACCATTTTAGTCTTATTAGATTCGTCATCCAATCTAGTTGTATACTACTCCCTCCGGTCCAGATGCTACGGCAGTATAATCCCCACGACAATTTTATTGGATCGGTGGTAGTATATAGATTTTTGACCGTGTAGATATTGACATACTTCTGTATAAACCCGGTCAAATTTAGAGAAGTGTAATCTAGGAAAAAACCTTAAACTCAAATAATTTGGAAAAGAGGGGTATAAAACAATATCCATGGTATATACTGTACAAGTTTACTGTTGGAAAAGAATACATACCCTGTATTCTGTATACAAACTGTATTGGTGGATCAAATCACACCAACTCCAATCTGGAGTGAAAAGAATATCCAAAAATAGCCACCTAGTAGGTGTACTACCGTATCATTCCTGGTCTACTTCACTGTACCTTCTGCAAACTCCATGGAAACCAGATTTTAGATCCAGTCGATGTATCCTCGTATTATCAGTCTGTATACAGCAGAGAAATTCCGATCAAGAAACCATTTGGGGAGCAAAACAAGGAAATAATATTATGCAGAGATGCAATATACTACTGAACTTAAAACTCCATTGCTGGATGACTGATAAACGCAGCATAGTATCTATCAGGGACTTAGGGCCAATAAAATGCATGACAGAAGTTAGGAGACCGCAAAATTAGAGAAAAGTTGAGCACATGAAAAGTTAAGCCAATTGACGATTTGGCCCATTGCAAAGTACATAGAGATGGAGGCAGATTCCCAAAGCCACTGAAAACAACAAAGATATCTCTGAAAAATGGCTCCTTGAGTCCTGATAGGGTCATTAACAATAATGCAATGTCATACTGCAGTTTTGCAGCGAAACAAGATTGCTCTAAGAGCAAGTGCATTCAAACATTCTGTGGTAGGCTGATGCACTCCACCAACAGGGGAGGCAGGGACTACATTTCTGCCGCTGTAAAGCAGATGCAGACAAGTGGAACCTCGTACCTCCTGAGGGGAGCATCAAACAGCTTCAATAACCACAAGCCAAAGTTGGCGGCTGGATCCCGGAAACAGGACAACTCGCCTGCTGCAAGGAGGGCTGGCAATAGCCTGAATCCAGAAAATTTGGCTACCATATTGAGATGGGGATACTGTGGCACAACATTTCGTCCTGTGATGTGCTGCCAACAAATTTCATTGTCTTTTATTTTGCAAAATCTTCCAGGATTATGGTAACCTAGTACGTAGCAATTTGCATAGTCATTTGACTTGTTTCAGGATGTATTTGTTCAACAGACAAACCAACAACATTTTTTCGAGTACATCACAAGCTATGTCGACAAATTGTCGTGTCGTGATCTGATTCAGATGGAAACCAACAGAGCTGAAGGTTCAAAGCACGCCGGAATTGATCGCTACCGCACTATTGGCCGATTTTAGACGCGTCCCAGTCTCCCAGACTAGCAAAGTGCGACACATTGCGTCGGCATCGAAACAGGATGCTCTATTCTTATCATCGATTTCCGCAGGGAACATACTCTCGGAGTGGGTGGGAACGGTGCTCGCACGAGCAGGCGCATCGTGACGAAAGGTGGCGACCGGATCGGGATCGAGAAGAGGGGACGAGCTGGCACTGGCAGGATTGTCTTCTTACCGAGGTGAACCGGGGAGATGGAGAGCCAGAGCACGAAGGCGCAGAAGAGCAGCAGCAGCGGGATGCAGTGCACGGCGCGCCCGAGCGCCCGCGTCCGCGCGGCCTCCCGCCGCCCCGCCGCCGACAAGGGGTCGAACGTCGGCAGCGCCGCGTCGTCGCCGTGGTGGGGGCCCGCCGAGGCCGAGGAGGAGGACGAGGCCGCGTCGCCGCCCTCCGACACGCGGGCCCCGCTCGAGGAGCGCCGCATCTATCCGCCTCCGCCCGCGCGCGCGGCGCGCGGCCTCTCCCGACGGGATCCGAGGAGCGAGGTGGACAGGACGACGCGGTGGCCGCCGGCGCGGGGGGCGCTTGCCTCGACCTCGAAGGCGCGGTGCTGCGCCGTGTCGGCGTTGGGCGGGCGGCGGGTTTGTGCTCTGCGTCTGCGGTGTGGCTGGAATCGGATTTTTGACTGGTTTGGTACGCCTCCCTCCACCACGAGTCCACGAATCCACGTCGAGGCAACCAAACAAAGCTGTCAAGCATTTTTCTGTGATACTATATGATAATCTCATCGACTTTGGCGAAAGCATGATTTCGAACGACAACATGGGTGTGGAACACGTTAGGACATGTGGACACACCAAGTCTCGAGCAATGATCATCGCATAATTAATTACTACTCTCTCCGTTCTGAATTAATTGATTCAGATTTAATACATCCGATCCTCCGATCCGTTATTAGTGCTGGGAAAAGAACTAACTACGTACGATTCCAAAGCACAACTCGCGACATTCTTTCCGATTAGGAGGGAGTAGTAAAATCGAGTGTGAAGAGAGCAACCTTTCTCATTCCCATTTCTCCGTTTGTAACCAAACATTTTTCGCGTTTAAGAGAATCTATGTAAATGCTCCGAAAAATTGATCATCATGATTGACCATACCAACTCATACGTAGCATTTCATTTTAATGCAAATCGGGAATCTGCTCAATTACATCTTGAATCTCGCGCGAAGGATCTGGTAGTTCTAAAGGTTTAGTTGACTTGAAAACATTCTGATGTCTCCAAACGAAAGACACTGGACGGTCACGTGTTCATGGCATTTTCCCCAACAGACATACACATTGTCATACGTCATGGGAGCCCTCATTGGTATTCTATAAGTACTAGCTATCAATTCTGGGGATTTTCATCCTTTTTTCCTAGCAAATGTTGCAGATTGCATGCTAATTATGGATCACTCTGGTAGTAGGGAATATCAAAATTGCATTAGGTCATGCACAATGGAATGACGTCAGTCTTCTCTTAGCATTGACACATAAGATATTTATCTAGTTTGAGGAGAGAGAATGAAGCAAGGGGAGGCTGCTTTCCTTTAGTTAAGCTTAAAAAATAAGAGAAGGCTATTTTCTCTATTGTGCCACATTTCTTCCCTTAGCAACACGATTTCTTACTAAAACGTAATTCATTTTCATTAACTATTAGGGATGCCAATAAGAGATAATGCGTTATATAACTTATATTTTTTTGCTTTCTCTAAATAATGTGGATGGCTAAGAGAAAGCATGCCTTCTCTATAATTGTAAATGCCCTTATAGACTCAATGGAAACAGACAAGATATGGAGGTTCCTTTTAGTTGAAGGAAATCCATCATATCATATAGCTTCAGAACCATCATATTGGGTTTTCAGCAAGTAGGCTCTCTTTGGATTGAACGATTTTCATAGGAATATCAGAGGATTCCAATCCATAACAATGTTTTCTGAGGAATCCCTTTGAATCAAAGGAATGACAGCTCCAAAATTCGTATGGATTACGTTCCTACACACAGTTCCATAGAAATTTCAACATCCACTCTAACATCTTTTTTACACTCATTCACGTAGGATCGATGCACTTTTTCTTGTGTTTTTCCTGTGTATCATCTGAACGACCATTCATGTAGTTTTCCTCTGTTTTGCACATTCAATCCTATCAAATTCTTGTGTTTTTTCAATTCCTCTGTGTTATAATCCTGTGATCCAAAGAAGCTCGTACTTTCTAAATGTATGCATGTTCTCCTTATCATTAAATGCATCGAGATCCCTTGGCTCCTTGATACGTCTCAAACGTATCTATAATTTCTTATGTTCCATGCTTATATTATACCAATTGCTACATGTTTTATATACACTTTATATCATTTTTATGCATTTTCTGGGACTAACCTATTAACAAGATGCCACAATGCCAGTTCCCTGTTTTCTGCTGTTTTTGGTTTCAGAAAAGTTGTTAAGGAAATATTCTCGGAATTGGACGAATCAAAAGCCAAAGTCCCTATTTTTCTCGGGAGCTTCCAGAACACCGAAGAGGAGACGGAGAGGGGCCACGAGGCAGCCACACCATGTGGTGGCGCGGCAAGATTCCCTGCCGCGCGGCCACGTGGTGTAGGCGCCTCGGGCGCACACCGCCTTCGCCCTTTCGCCTACATATACCCCCCGACAAAATAAGACCTACTACGGAGTCCTTTTCCAGAGAAGAGTTCCGTTGCGCCGCCACCACCAAAAACCCTAAATCGGGGGACAGAAGTCTCTGTTTCGGCACCCTGCCGGGACGGGGAATTGCCCCCGGAGCCATCTCCATCGACTCACTCGCCGTCTCCATCACCGTTGCTGACTCCTACGATGAGGAGTGAGTAGTTCTCCCCCGGGGCTGCGGGCTCTACCGGTAGCTATGTGGTTTATCTCTCTCTGTCCCATGGTGTGATCTTTATGTGATCGTGAGCTTTGTAATCTAGTTGAATATGTGATATTACTCTTTATCTATTATGCACTATAGAGGTTACTTTAATATGAACTCCGGGGTTATTCACGGTTGTGAAGGTGACAGTGTGCGCACCGTGTGTGATTCCTTTTATGACATTGTTGGTGTTTGTTTACTCAGACTTTGATGGTGCTCTTGTAGCCCTACGCAATGAATGGTGTCTGTTATCCAACAAGAGAGTGTTTAAGAGTAGTATTTATTATTCAACTATGAGGTCATTGTTGAGAGTGTCCACTAGTGAAAGTATGATCCCTAGGCCTTGTTTCTAAGCATTGAAACGCCGTTTCCAACAAGTTCTGCTACATGTTTCCTTGCTGCCATTTTTATTTCAGACTGCAATTACTAATTATAATCATCCATATTACTTGTATTTCACTATCTCTTCGCCGAACTAGTGCACCTATACATCTGACAAGTGTATTGGGTGTGTTGGGGACACAAGAGACTTCTTGTATCTTAATTGCAGGGTTGCTTGAGAGGGGTATCTTTGACCTCTACCTCCCTGAGTTCGATATACCTTGGGTGATTCACTTAAGGGAAACTTGCTGCTGTTCTACAAACCTCTGCTCTTGGAGGCCCAACACTGTCTACGAGAATAGAAGCGTGCGTAGACATCACTCCTCTCCTCAAACATAATCTACCACCATTACAATCAATTGCGAAGTATAGTTGTGCAACCAATATCCTTCTCTTCTTTCTTATTTTATTTTCTTCGGCTATGCAAGATAGCAAATCCAATGGTCCTCTCACCATTGTCTAACTATACGTGGTTTCAAAACCAAAACATACAAAAAAAAACAGTATTGACAATAATAGAACGATATGTCGTTGTGTTCATACTGTGGGTTAACCATATTCACATAAAATAATTAAAGAACTGCATGTGAAATAAACAAATATTGTATCTCACATGATATGTCACCAGTTCTTACATAGAGTGTGAAATACGTAACAAAAAGGTTTCTCTAAACATAATATTTTTACACAACGGATAATATTTGAAGTGGACTAGTGGAGTGAATATTTTATTTGAAAACAAGAATATTTCTTTTATAAATAACATACCTAATAAAAAGTTTTACATATGAAACATTTTCATCACTCAAAAACAAAATTTAAAACTAGAGTAAACATCCGCATACAAGAAGACTGTACTGGACATACATGGATCTCATAGATGGCGGAAAAAAAATTATCTTATATATGTTGTAATATAAATATGTGTTACTATTAAACACAATAACAAACTACATTTCTTTATTTTTACTCCTCCAATCTTAAATAAATGTTGCATCTTGAACTGAGATTGATTCAAAACTGCGATACTTATTATGAATCGGAGGTAGTGGAATATATGAAAAAAATAAGAAAATCAAAAGTTTTTTTTTATAGGTAATGAAAATCACAAGCTAAATGTGCCAAATGGGCCTGGACTGTGACTGGCACAGCCAGGTTTTCTATAGGCCGGCTGCGGGCCTCCCGTAAAGAGCTGCAGGTGAGCTCCCGACCGGGCTTACTCGATGAATTAGCTCAGCCTACTCAGTAGGGCCCATTTGGCTTCATCAGCGATAAACCCACGAAGAGAGGGTTAGAAGGGAGAAGACGGCGAAATATCCGAAACGAGCTCGTGGAAATGGCGACGACGGTGGTGCCGCTCGCCGCGGCCATGGCCGCCGCTCCAAGGGCTCGCGCCCTGGGCCCTCCAGACCACGCTCCGTTTCTCGGGATCCGCCTGCGCCTCTGCCTCTCTTCGCGGGGCGTCGCCTGCGCCCTTCGCCGGCCTTCCAAGTACAAGGTACTTTACCCTACAAGCAGCTCCCTCCCTCTCCCCGCTGTTTTAGTGCGTCATGTATGCGTATGATTAGTATATGGTAGGAAGGGAAGGATTAGCTTTGGAGTAGGTAGGTACGTGAATACAGTTTAGGTGGTGGTACCTGTCGGCAATTGGTGACACTCTGTTCCTGTAAAACCTGGAACTGTCTGGTCTCTGGTGACCTTGTTTTTGTTCATTGAAGGGAAGATTTCTGGTGACAGGTGAAGTGTATGTACCGCCAACCTCCAGGGATTTGAATGGAAATCATGCTGGGTTTTATTTAAAATATTGGGTATGTGACGTTGCTCTGCGTAATTGTTGTGGCGTCTGTGTGAATTATAATGGATTTTGCTTTGTTTGATTTGAATGGATTTTAGTTATGTCACCATAAACTGTTACTGAAATGCTTGTTGCAAAATCTTCTGCATTACAGACTAAAATTCAGAACGAGGTAGTGTTAGCAGAGGATGCCATTGATGCTGGTGATGATGATGTCGATGACGAGGATGGTGGGTTGGAAGCACTTTTTAAGCAGCTGGAAGAAGATCTGAAGAACGACGATTTGTCTGTCGAGGATGATGATGATGAAATATCAGAGGAAGATATGGCCAGGTTTGAACAAGTATTGGCAGAAGCCATTGGAGATATTGAAGGCACTGATGAATCTGCAGTGGATTTGGTGTCAAGCTCCAAAGTTGATGGTAATGATGAGATAACAGAAGCACTCGAACAGCCAGAGCTGAAAAACTGGCAACTCAAGAGATTGGCTCGCGCACTGAAAATAGGTCGCCGTAAAACTAGTGTAAGGAGATAAAATCCACTTGATTTCTGTTTATACAGCCACCTCTTAAATCAGCATGAATTGCTTTTTGGTATAAATACTTAATTCAAAACTTATTTTTTCCTTTGCCTTCCTTAAATTGATTTCCTTGCAGATGAAGAATCTTGCAGGGGAGCTTGGCCTGGATAGGGGTTTGGTAATTGAATTGCTCCGTAATCCACCTCCAAAACTTCTGCTCATGTCTGATTCTTTGCCTGATGAAGCGCCTTCTAAACCGGAGGTCAAAGAAATAAAGCCTTTTCCAGTAGCTGATGATGTCGTAGTTGATGAGATTGATGTCACTGAAACCGAGCCACAGATGGACCTTCCGATTCATGTCATGAGCAACGAATGGTCTGCGCAGAAAAGATTGAAAAAGGTGCAACTGGCAACACTAGAAAAAGTTTACGTCAAATCAAAACGCCCCACTGTAAGTAATTTTTACATGGAGATCATCAGTTATATTCAATTTATTTTTGCCATTTCTTAAAATTTTAACTTTTTTTGGTAATTTATCATCACTTACTTTGGTGCTGCATTTATAACAGAATACCATGATAAGCAGCATAGTTCAAGTTACAAGTCTTCCAAGAAAAACCATTATTAAGTGGTTTGAGGATAGAAGGGGGCAAGATGGTGTACCAGACCGACATGCTGCATACAAGAGATCTCTATCTGAGACGGTAGCTAGTTGATAACTTCAGATGAGCTTCCGTTACATTGTTCTCTTTGAATCTGAACTACGTAGAATGTAAATTCGAACTGTGAAGTGCAGCCAATGTCACCAACCCAATATAGCATATGATTTATATTATATTATGCTCTGACACCGGCCAATGTGACAGGTATAACTCCTAACTGCCACCTTGCCATTTTTATTGGCTTCACTATGGACCACTGTTTTGACTATTGGTTTCACTGGCAGTTGGTTTACGGTCAGTTGACCAGATCTTAATGTTTCCTATGGTAAAGATCATGGGTCATCAGTTTCTTGTTAGAGGAATTTTCTGGTGTGGAACCATGGTGTTCCACATGATCCTTGTCCTAGTCCAGTATTGTGGGGCATGTTACCAGTATTTATTTTCTTTATTTTATGCACTTGATGCAAGATTTCCAACAGTATTGGGTATTTCATTGTAGCTCATTAAGATAAAGTTGTCTGACATTTAATTTCACATGTTTGGAGAATTTGTGGCATTGTAGCTGAGACCTGTTCATCACCAGTATGATTGTGTGAAGTATATTTGATTTTCCCATTTTGACCTAAATGTCTACAGTCTTGGCAGGCCACTTGTAACAATGTGTCATCTAGATTGTGTCCATGCATCGTTGCACATATTGTAATCAGAGGGTTTTGATGCCTCTAATGTCAGATTTTTTAACTGATGAGTTAGCTGAGCTGTCGTCACTCTTCACTAGTCATGAGAGCAACACAGACTCAGCTGGTAGGCAGTAATTTGAGATGCTACATACGACTACGTGTATCTACAGAGCACACGTCTTGACACTTCTATAAGGCAATCTTCTCGATGTTTTTATCTTTGCAACTCTGATGAATTTTGTTTTTCGGTTTTCACCATTCATAGCACAGGTGAGGCTTGTTATCAACGAGTACACACCACATAATGTGTGGGGTTAGGGGCATCTGGAGAAACCGAGTAGCTTATCACTCATCAGAAGAAAATCATGCGGAAAGAGAAAGAAGGGGGAGGTAACAACTGGGGATAATGAGTTTTTTTCGCTGATACAATAAAGATAATGAGATGGAAAGTAAGAAGAATCTGGAGCTAGTATGATAGAGAGAGAAATACTGCCAGGGAGAAAGACATGAGGGGATAAAGAGGCAGAGGGGAGAAGTAAATTTGGAGACAACTGTTGGCAGTTTTTGTCACTTTTTTTTTGAATGATATAGGTAGTGATTGTACATATGTCTAGCTAGTGATTGTAGACGTCTCTTTATTGACAATATTCAGACCCCTTTCCACACTACCCTGCCTAGTGATGATTGTTTGTTTGCTGATGCTGACTAGAACCGAATACAATTGCCATTTGCCTTTGGTTGCTTTTATTTGGATCCAAGGGACATCTTATTCAGCTGTACTATTTCTTCATTAACCGAATTCTGGTAGTGATTCTTCATATGAAAGGTAAGATTCTTACTACCCAATTTCGTCATTTATGTTTATCGTTTTTATGCCGACGCTCATGCACGGATCCTATATTCCTGGATCCTATTATACTTGACACATATTTCTGGCACTTCATATCATGGATTGATTTGTGCTGGTCGCTCTCTGAGTTGTCTTGGCTCTGTAGTGGGTTGGGTGATGTTTAGTTGGACAGCTGGATCCTCTTTCTTCCACATGCTTGTGTGATGGAAAAGTAAAACCAGGGGCATGTGGATCAAAATAGAAAACTCCAATAATTTTATCGTTTCTGTTCTTGTAGCACTGTTTTACCTGCACGTAGACTAATCCCTGCACAAGCACAAGTTGGTTAATTAGTTATTGCAAGACAGGGCCTGGTAGGTTTCAGAAGCACCGGCTGTTGACCGGTCTTGTGTCTGTACGTTAATGGCTGTCTCTTTCCGTTCACATATATACACACAGGAAGCCCGCGAGGGCAGAGCAACCACCTCAAAAAGACACATACATACTTCAGCTTACCCTCCCTCCCCTCTTGTGTTCCCCATATCTTGCAGATAAGCTCGTTCCTTTGGCAGAGAGGAGAGGTGGATTAGCTAGGTGTAGATGGAAGGGTTACAGAGATCGTCGTCGACTTTCAGAAGGTCCGGCTCGTCGGGCCTGGTCTGGGACGAACGGTTCCTGACCGAGGAGGCCGAGGCGCAGGCCGCTGAAGGCGGCACCGATGAGTCCCAGCCGGACCTGCGGCGTTCCCGGAGCGCCGGTGGCCTCGGCATGCTGTCACGCCGTGCCGGTGGTGGAGGAGACGACAAGAAGAAGCAGCAGCAGCTGAAGAAGAAGCACGGCCAGAAGGAGGAGGAGCGCGATCCGCAGGTGTTCCGGACCAAGGACGTGGCCCCAGACGTCGACCCTCCTTCGCCCAGGGTGTCCGGCTGCATCCTCTGCTCCATCTTCTCCGGCTCAGGCTCCGGCTCTGCCGCGCGCCGAGGAGGAGGACGCTCCAAGGCGAAGACGAAGAAGCAACGTTGATGCGATTCTGCCGAAGTTTGTCGGCGAAAGTTTGAGCCATGGTGGATGTGAGAGTGTTTATACTGGAGTGATATAGTACCGCTATGGGTTTGTACTCTACTCTACGTCGCCTATAGATGACAGGTTAGTTTAGCTTCTCGATTCAGATCCATGGGCAGCAGCTTTTGAGATCTGGGAGTATGTTCTTGATATGGTGCAATTTTTTCTTCTCTTTTCTCTCTGGAGCAGCTGCTGTGTCTTGGATCGGTCGGTGATCTGTCTATATCTTGATTGCTTTGCATGTGAGGTGTGTTGGTTGCTTGTATGTTATATGGAGTATGCCTTCCTGGGAGTTGCGCCCATAAACAATTGAGATGTGTGATTGGGAAAACATACGGTTATGCGCGAGGGCATGTGACTACGAGAGCTGTTTTTTTAAATTGTGTGCTCTACTTTTATAGAGGGTTTACAAGGGCTGCCTATACTGTCGAAACAGCGTAGGGTAGTGACTATGAGAGTTGTGACTTGTGTGGCGGTTTCGTTTGGCCAGAGAGGAGGATTCATTGGCCACCTTGTGCTGTAGGGGATGCACTTGCGGCGGGAGTCCCGTAGACACATGATCCAGAAATGACAGTGGTTTTGAGCATTGTCACAGTC
Source organism: Poa annua (assembly GCA_026929855.1). Taxonomy (NCBI): domain Eukaryota; kingdom Viridiplantae; phylum Streptophyta; class Magnoliopsida; order Poales; family Poaceae; genus Poa; species Poa annua. The sequence goes on from CM049437.1 coordinate 94,808,188, forward strand.
GGGATAGTCGGAATGCTAGTTTGAACAGGTATCAGGTCCTGTGCAAGCACATGGGCTGTTCCGTAAAATTGGTTTTTATACTACGAAATTATACGGAGTACATGAACATAGTCCGTATTTAGTGAACATTGAGAATATCCAAAAACATCTTATAATCCGTGACGGATGGACTGCAATAGCAAATTGATATTTTGAACGAGTAGTGTTTGGTTGTTTACTAGGGCCGTTTTGGCGCAACCTGTTTTACACGTTGATATACTATTTCTTGATCTTTGTCGAAAAAAATGTCGATACCATTTCTAATTCGGAAGGGAAGTGACCCCTAAGCTAGAAAGTATATATTGGGGTTCAATTTTGAAATGCTAGCAATTTTTATTTATAGATGGTCAAAGAGTTTGACTGATACAAATTCTAAGTGAGCCTGCAACGGATGAGTAGGTCTTAGGGTTGGTCCGGTGAGTGGCGGTGTACCGGAAGGCTGTCTAGCACAGGACATTGATCCTACTCTTGTTTTACATCTCAGTTCGCTGAACCTGTCTTCACTGCACAAACGGTGAGGTTTGTAAGAGCGTGCTTCCTCACAACGAAGAACCGGAGAATGGTTGATCCAATGCCAATCCATCCATCATCGCGCGTGGCGGAGGCCAGGCGGCCACATGACGGTGTAATTAACAACCAACGTAACAGGGCCATTGAAACATCATCACATGGCTTACATGATGATCTTGTTGGTATCATAACTCCGTCAGTTGATCGTCGAGTTGGACAGGGACCGTTATCCGTCCCTGCCATCCGTATTGCCGACATTGACATGAATTCATCTCTGAATTCTTGGATTCATAATTCATACAGCCGACACTAGCTACAAGGACGAAACTTATATTGACCTCGCAGAGAAGAACACAAATTTGATCTTGTTACTGGGTTGATGAGTGGTTCGAGCTTCTTTGCGTTACGAACCTACCTGCGCTGGTCCTTGGATGGTTTGATCGTTCAACCCTGGTGGCCTTTTCTGGTCGACGCGTGCGTACCAGTTCGTCCATGCTCAAGCACATGTGGATTATCCGTTTGACCCTGAGCTTCGTTATTGCTTTTCTATGTTTATTATATCCACCTTTTTTCATCTCTCAACACACGTTCCTGATGACGACCTGTTTACTAGTTCTTGTTGTGAAAGAAAATGATGAGTTGATTTTTCGCAAGAATGAATGATGAGTTGATGACGACCGTGATTTATAGACTGAATATGATGTGGACCATTCGCATAATTTGGTTCTATAATTAGGCATCGAACCGGCATTTTTTGTTTACTCATTCGTACTTTTTTTTTTGAAACTGATTCGTACTAATTTGATGTGGAGTATACTACAGTATTTATGTGTTTATATGGAGACTCACGCGCACGCCATAAGAAACCACGAGGCAATGAGTCATACACTTTACAATATTACTCTTTTTTTTTCCTGAAATGATCAACAAAATTAACTTCAGCACTTATTACTCCTTTATGGGCCGTAGGTAAACAAGAATTGAGCCCGCGCGCACCGCTCAGCCCATTAGTCATTCACTAGCTATGACCCTCAAGCAGGCCCATAATGCAACTTGACATTCTCATCAAGCGACTACTAGGAGGGACTCGCCCGCTCCGGACAGCTACTTGCCCGGATCTTTTTCGGCCCATTAAATGATATGCTCCTCCGTCCTAAAATAAGTGTCTCAATTTTGATAGAAAGTGAATATATGTAGACATCCACTTTCTATCAAAGTGTAAACCGAGAAGGAGGGAGTACAGTTTTGTATTTTTATATTGAAGTTAACCTAATAATTAAATAAATTGTATGTAGTCATAAGAATATTTACTTTTTTTGAAGTTTCGTGTTTTTCAAAAGTTGTTCATGAATATTCAAAAACTATTTTATCATGTTTTGAAATTAAAAAATTTCACACACTTGAAAAAATATGTTCATTTTTTCAAACAAATTTTCATGCGATTCAAAAACTATTCATGGAGTTCAAAAATGTGTTCATGCTTTAAAAAGGTTCACAGGTTCGAAAACACGAGTTCAAAATATATTTAAGTGTTGGAAAACATGGGTTAAAAAATTTGTTCACCGGTTCATAAGATTCCTCATGGTTAAATTTTTTTGTTTGCGTGTTCGAAAAATTTCTCACCGTTCAAAACAATTTCACGCGTTAAAAAAAAGTGTTGACAGGTTAAAAAAGCGTGGCTCAAAAAATGTTTATGGGTTCTAAAACACGGGTAAAAAAATATTGACGGCTTCCAAAAATTGTTAAGAGTTGGGAAGAAAATACATTAGTGTATTACCAAAAAACTAATGAACAATAAAAAGGGGAAATATAAGGGGAGATAAAAATATACATAAAAGAGCAGAAAAATAGAGAAAAGAAACATAAGAACCGAAAAACAAGGGTACCTTGATCGGGGCCCATTGTAGATCCCACACGGGCGAGCAGCACCACAATTCACAAGGGCTAATAAATAGTGGATGCCAATTGTGCACGGTGTTGAGCTCCATATATTTTCATGTTAGCGTGGAGAATAGTGGGAGCATCGTGGGTCGATCCGAGGGTGAGCGGGGATGAAGGAATATTGCCAACAGAAAGGGGCAGTTCCAGTCCAATTTGATGTTGGGAAGCTACCCACTAGAAACTTGGCATACGATGAATGTGAGAACGTCGATGCAATATCATCTTTGGGCTAATTTAGATACCGCTAAGGGGTGGGCGAGCGCGGAAGGAAATTCATTCCACCGTTAAGGAATTTGTTGTTTGCTTTTATGTCGTTTTATAAGTAATTGTAGAGGTGTTGGTCTTGTGTACTTGCGTGTGATTTTGTTCGGTCAAAACTTCTAGCTTGTGATCTTTTAGAGTGGTTCTTCTTGAGATTTTTGGGTTTCCGAACCGATTCATCTCTACTAGCATGTGAATGATTACACCGAAAATATTGTGGAAAGCAAATTTTCATTTTTAAAATAATGTCCATGAATATTTTAAAACTAATTATTAATGTTTCGAAAAAATGGTCATGCAGTTAAAAACACATGTTCATGAACATGTTTTTGAACTTCGTCCATGGGATTAAATAAAATGCACGAAGTTCATAAACGTGTTCATGAATAAAAAAGGTTCATGGTTCGATAACACGAGCTCAAAATAATTATGAGTGTTGAAAAACATGGGTTAGAAAATTGTTCGCGGGTTCAAAAAGTTGCTCGTGGGTTCGTAAAAATGTTCACGGGGTTTAATTTTTTTAATGAGTTGGGAAGAAACTATATTCATGTAGTACCAAAATATAATAAACAATAAAAAGGAAAAAAAAAGGAGGAAATGAAAATAGCACAGAGACACATAAAAGTACAAATAGAGGGGAAAAAAAAGCAGGGGTTGCTTGATCGCGGTCCATTACAGATCCCCACTTTTCAGGTCAATGTTTGGAAGCTACCAACTTGAAACTTGGGATAAGATGAACGTCGATGCAATGTTCATCGATCTCCCGGCTATTTTAGACAACGCTAAGGATAAGACGAACGTCGATGAGAATCATTCCACCATTGATCATGTGCTTTTATGTCGTTTTGTGAGTATGCTGGCGCTATTTTCTGAACTACTTTTAGAGGTAGACTAGTAATATGCCCGTGCGTTGCAACGAGGTATAAATATAACGATAGATTAATTCAATAACCGCGAGCCAATCACATGCATGATTGCCTACCATTTTACTGTCAATGTGATTGCTTAGCAAAAAATTGGATTTTATTTATAAGTTAATAAAACATGAGGCAATTGAGACTTTAGAGAAAGCCGGTGGGAGAATTAACAAAAATGAGATGGGAAAGTTCAAACCGGTGGGAGTGAAAAAGCAAGAAATTTACAAGGTCATGGAAAATAAAGAAATTCTATTGTAACGTCACAAATTACCTGACTCCTTAGTTGTCTAGAGTTTTGTCTCAAGTAATACAGCTGAACTTAGTAATGTTGCACCTACAACACACGATTACTTGGATAACTGAGACGCATGATAGCTTATACGAATATATACCACATAAATTTCACCATTTTTGGGATCTAACGTATGTGTGCAATCTGCAGTAAGCATTGGAGCAATCCATTGCCATTACATTAAAAAAACCTTTTTGGTGAAAGCAATAATTTTTTCTCGACCAAATATGTAAGACATTCACAAAGGTAGTCACAGTTGAGTATTGGGTATGTCTATACTCTATACTTATCTATGGTCAGCTCATACAATAGGGCGTATCTGACATACAAGGGCAATAAGATCGACGCTGAGCACTACACCTAACGAGCATTCAAATGTATCTCTCTACTCTTTTATCTTTGCTTTATCAGCAAGGTTGCGCTGGCATTAAGACTTCCAGATCTTAAATCAGAACCATGAGCATTCGCCATTCAGCAACAGAGACTGAATTTTTTTGATCTTCTTCATATGGTATAAAACTGAATATCCTTCGGTATATCGCCTGTTATGCATTCTTTCTACATTTCAACTAATGTATGACAATAGATTAACCAAACTTATGTGGGCGAAAATGTAAATTTTTACAATTAATTTCTTGTTTGTTAAGAAGAAAAGTGAGATAAAGATCGTACAGTCTAGAAACCCTCATGTTTTTCATTACATTCCACTCCAACTTGTCGTCGCGAACATTGTGTTCCTTGGGTTCCCCCATCATTCATCAAGAAAGTGTGTAGTGTATAGTCGTCTCCATACCAGCCTGACACCCAGTTAGTGCAGTCGGTACTTTGACAAGAATTAGTTGTGGCAGATTATTCTCCAAAAGCCTTGCTAAGCTTCTACCGGATCTTATCAAGCTCAAGCTCAGAAACACATGTCCAAAAATGGTCAGTAATATACCAACCAAATAGAAATGAGATCACCACCGGCAAAAAAGGAGCCACACTCTAAGAAAAGAGATGGTGCGTCATTTAAAAAAAAACTTAGATCATCTCATTCTAACATAGAAGAAACATCCTCAGGGCTAAAATTTTATGCAGTTGAACACTCATATACTATGCCTGAGAAAATTCATAAAGAAGTATATGAATCATAGCTTTGTTTCTGCAGCTAGATTCTAGTTTCCCATTTGTAGGTGATAAAATTAATAACGAACAACTTACAGATGCATTACTAAAACAGTGAATCAATTTTAGTCTATTATGGTTAAACACGTGTACTGTTCATATATGTGTGTCTTAGGCACTTCAGTAGCAAAGGTCAACAAAATAATCAATTTTAATTTGGTACATCAAACATTACGTTGGGCATATAAAAACGACATTGTACAGGATTGATGCATATAAAAACGATATTGTGCAGGATTTACATTGAGCTATTTAGTACAATTACATGATTGAATCCAGGAAAGTCAGAGATGTAACTCCCTATTAAGAAATCTACCTAACCATTTATCTTGGAGATGGGGCGGCGACAAATGTGAGAGGAATGCCAAATCAAGGAACCACGGGAAGCGGCCATATACCTCATCTTGACAGCTGATTGACGAATCTGAGAGGAATGCCAAAAAATAACGGATAAATTGGATGGTATTCATTTCCATCAAAAAATCATACTAACATCCATGAAAAAAAATATCAGAATGGTTCTTCAACTTTGTGCAGCTTCAAATTACTTTTCCTCTTCTCTAAAAAAAATTACCCCATAGCATTTTTTTCTAATATGACGCCTTCAGGATCAGCTTCCCACCCAGGAAGATCATACACAACTCTTTTGAAGCCCGCAAATAGTTTTTTAAAAATAGCTTCAAAGTTCAGAAATTTTAAGTTAATTGATTGATACTTCAGTATTAATTTTTCTGAAAGGGCGGCAAATGATTTTTTCTTAAAAAGTATCAAGAGAACCAGCATAAAAGTATTAGCACTGCGAATCAGGGTATTTAGCATGACTCCAACTTGAAATTGTACTGCTACTGGTTAGTAGGATGTGTTGTACCAGATGTTCATATTGATTGTTACCGATTTTCCGTATAGCTTATCAAACTCTCAAACACATATGGCATGCATGGATGAATACTGATGTTTGGAAGACCAATTAAATCAACTTGTCAGTGCAAAAACGTACCAAGCAAGACGCAGCACCATCAGCTTTGCAATATTTGCATCCCATCACGGTTCTACAATGAAAGAAATAAAATATAACACAGAAGACCCTAGATTAGAGCAGTTAACACCGTATGATAACATGTCAATTCGGTGCTCAGATTACATGATTGACTGCTGAGTAGATAACACACAAACACCATAATTTCATTGTCATTAAACAGGAGATGTATCAGATCAGTGTAATTAGGGAATAGAAGGCCAGAGACCTTACCAATCAGATAAAAATCATGGGCACAGAGAGGAAACAATTTGGTTAACATATATGTGCAGAACCTGGAGATGAGACCATCATAGCTGTATGCAAGTGCATGTGTAGCTCAAACCATGGATCTCATGCAATAGCAAACCTCAAGCACTCCCAGAGTGGCGAGTTGCCACACCCGACCTCAAGGACTTGCAGTGCAACAACACACTACATCCATTCATATCAATTCATATCAAGTACTCGCAGATCAGAGTCCCTCATGAGTAACCTCACAAATCTGAGGAACATGTATTGCGATCACTTCTCAACATGTTCAGTTCAGTTGAAGATAGCAGGCATATCAAAGGACATGCAAAGCCAATGTGATTCGCAGAAACATACTCTTGATAATGGTGTTTTTAACATGTTCAGTTCAGTTGAAGAGACAGTCCCATCAAACTTCCGAGTGCAGCCTCCATCTCTTGAAGTGCAGCCTCGTCTTTGCACTGAACCATCTCGGCAGCGGGTGCTGAAACTGCCGCCTCTTCCAGGCGCTTCAGCTTGTTACTTTTGTAGTTTTGCATGCTCTGCAAGTCACATTAAACACATGAATAACTAAGGAGAAATCAGACTTGGTGCCGAACCATCATCTGGATTCAGGGACAATGCACATGAAGTGCAGTACATACACACTACAGCCACCCAAAGTCAAACAGTAAATTTCCCCACACTCGTTAATTTTTTTTCCCAATTGTGGCAACACTTGCCATACCACGTGAGAAATGAGATCGTCCCAGTGCTAGGAGATCTTCTCAATTCGTATGGATTGAGTAACGCACCTCCACAAACTTTTTGACGAAATCAAATTGTCTTCCGTGAGCGGGTATGCGAGGAGTGGGGATGCAGGGGTGTAGCAAAGCGGAGGGGGCGCTCACCAGCCAATCGTGCTGCCCTCGGCGACTGCTGGGCGAAGGTGTCGGCGTAGCTCAGCATGGCCGCTCGCCTTGACGGCCTTGCTCAAGGCGCTTCGCAATCAGAACGACGTCGCAGGATCACGGTGATTCCGCCCCGCTGCGGTCTCCTCCAGAATAGGCACAAGGTGATTTCTCGCCCTAGTCGCCAGGGAAGGCGCTGCCGTGACCGTAGCAGCCGGTGCTGGCGTTCCACGGGTTGAAGGCAGTGATGGTGCAGACCTACTTCAACCCTGACGAGCATCGGTAGTGTCCCCGGATCCGATCTGTGCGTCACAGGGAGAGAGAGGATTGGAGAAGGGCAGAAGTGTAGCCGTGTAGGCTTCGTAGATAAGACGCAGAGAGGGGGGAGGGAAATCTTCTCGGCGGAGTAAACGCCGGCGATTACGGGGAGGATATGCGGATCGTGGAACGCTTCCTAATATTTCGGTAGGAGAGACTTGGGTGATTAGGGAATGCCTGGGAGGGCAACAGACGGACGGAAAGTAACGCAAATAGAGGGTTGGACGAAAGGGTGGGCAGAAAGAAAAACCAAACTTTTCTTTTATTTTAGATAGGAGAGATTGTGTTCATGCATGTAGAGTGGTTCTTCGTCAGCAGATTTTTAGCTTTTCTCGAACCGAGTCATCTAAACTAGTACCATGTGCATTGATGAAAAGGTTGCTTCCTACGCAAATCGAGCTTAGAGTGAGTACGGAATTATGCGGCCGATTACATGCAAATCGACCGGTGCTAGTGCTAGTGCGCTACCACTAGCTGCCACCGACACGCAATGCATGGCGGACGAGGATCCACACCACACCGCCGCGACAAAACACGCGCACAGTCACCTACGGCCGCAGCCCTCGCCTAACCCTTTCGTCTCCACCCGCTCCTCCGTCAGCTACCTCCGCGTCCTCCCAAATCCACCCACGTCGCTGACTCACCGGGCCCAGCGCCCCCGGCGGCCCGCGCGTCGGCGGGGCGGCAGGCGGGTGCGAGGCCGGGAGCGCGGCCACGCGGCGGGGCTCGCCACCTCTGGATACCTGCGGCCAACGCCTGGCGCCGCTTGCCGCGACGTGGAGGGCTCCGCCGCCGTGCGATCCGGGGCGGGGGTGGACGGGGCGGACGGCCTGGAACGACCCCCCGGTCGCAGGCTGAACTGGGGGTCTCTCTCGGCATCAAAACGGCCAAAAGGTGGATCCGTCCGCATGGGTGAAAGCGCCGGACTTTTTTATATCGGTATAGCATGTCTCCGGAAATGTTGAACACCTCCCTAACTAGATCGTCTCCAGCCGTTCGGTCCCAGCGTTCTGACGTAAACTTTCGATCTTTTGTGCCTACGCTATTTGAGTATCTGGGAGAGGAATTTTCCAGCCGAGTGCAGTTTTCGTAACATGATTTGAAAATAATTTTTTTCCCGTTACCATAGCCTCGACATAGTTCGGAACAATAAAATAGCATAGTCTCAGCCACATCAGGGCGATTGGAACAAACAATGCCACATTCGGCTTTCAGTCATGGTCCCTAACGACTCTTCGGAAGCATCACCAAGGAGATTGGCGACCTCGGCGTAACTGGCATGATGTAACCGACCGGCGCGAACCTCGTCTTCGCCGCCAACAAGGTCCCGCGCGACGTAGCCCTCAACGCTTCCTGCTCCTCTTCATCCTCCTCCTCCGCACTAGCCTCCTCAAGCTCCCTCGTCTTCTTCTCCTGTCCCTATCCCGACGGACCGTGGACTCGTGTTTTCGGTGCGTCACGTCCGACGCTCAGGTGGTGTAGCTCATCTCTTTCTGCTTCTTCATTGGCGATCTCGGCTTCCTCGCCTTCTATGTCGTTGGCGTTGGAATGGTGGTGGACTGGGGGCCGGCGAACTTTTTGGGCGCCATGGCGGCCGAACCCTATTCGGGAGAGGAGGAAATGGCGCAAACTTGGGCGGGAGAGGGGGTATATAGGAAAGAAAAATGGAGTGAAACTCAGCTTGTGTAGCCGACAGGGTTCGGCCTGGGATTGAAAAACGAGTCTTAAGACCGACTGGAAGGATTTCTTTTGTCGGAACCGAAAAAGTGGTCCTTCGAGACGTTCGGGGCACGGCTGGAGATGCTCTTAGCACGTAGGCTTACATGCATGGATGAAGATCCATCGGTCGATCGACCCCATATGCTTATGTGCGAAAGTGGAACAACGTAGGGGTCAGTCTGCAATAACACGTTGGTGTCGTTTTTTGAACCGATGAGGCGATGAAGAGGGGGGTTGGCCATGTCATGTCTTGCAAGGACTACGTCCGAGCAAGCTGAGAAAGGAAGAGCCAATCAGAAAGCAATCAGATTTAGAGGGGGAGACAGAGAAACGTGCACACAATCAACAATAAGATACTTCTCCACCGGGAAGGACAAAGCGCAGGAAGAGAGGCGAAGGAGAAATGCAAGATCAGACGACCACCACGACGAGCTCGCCGCATTCCAGCAGCGACAGGTCCTCCAGCTCCGCCGCTCACTCCAAGGAAGGCACGCACGCACTCTCATCAATATTGCACGCACATAATTAAACCCCTGCTGGTTATAGATAGATTTTCTCCATGATCTTAGTCATAACTTTTCCTCGTTTTCCCTTCTGCATCATCATATCTCTTGTTTTGTCCGGCGTACGACGTGATCGACAAGCCGATGTACACCCAGACCTGAAGCTTGTTTCACTCTTTTGCTTCCTTGTTGCTCTTCAGTCTTCGTTTTTGGATTTTCCCCTCGATCTTCTTGCACACGATCGGCGGATATTATGCGGGACTAGCTAGATGCTGGATTGATGTCTGAGCGGCGCGCATGCAGGGATGGACAGCGACGACGACATAGGGAGGGTGCCGGAGTTCAGGCTGGACCAGGGAGGCGCGTCGACGTCGGGAAGGGAGCCGGCGGCTGCCGGGACGTCGTCGGAGCCCGCACAGTCGGCAGCGGCGGCGCAGGCCGCCTCGCGCCGCCGCGGCCGCAGCCCGGCCGACAAGGAGCATCGCCGACTCAAAAGGTACTGTACGCCCATCGATCCGACGTACGTACTGTGTGTTCGTAGCTCTGTCGATCGATCTAGTTCGTGTATGTAGTAGTAGCACACGTACTAGTGTCGTTGCCGTACGTAGTTCGACATTAATTTCAGGTTGCCGGTTCATGCAAAGCGACAAACTGAAGACCCAAACTTAGAGCATCTCTATCAGAGTTCTTAAACCGCGCCGAACCGTAAAATAACTGTCAAATACGGTTCGCGAACCTTAAAAAGAGAAATAGGAGCGCCCTCAAACGTCGCGGGCCCGTAAAAAAATTTGAGGGCGCCCGGGAAATCGGCCCGCGGACCTGGGAAAATTGGGTTTTCGCCTCCGAACCGAATCGCGAATCCTATCTTCTCATTGCGTTGGCGGTAGGGACATTTCAGCCCCGCGCGAAACCATATTCCGCCGCCGCCGCCGTTTCTTTCTTCTTCCCCTGTTCCGGCGAAGCACGCTCCCCTCGCGCCGCCATGGAGGACGCCGATGCCGGGCTATTCACCGTCCCTGTTGCGGAGGTCCAAGCGGCAGATCCAGTGGGCTCCGGGCTCGGCCAGCCGCGGCCTCCGCCGGTGCCACCGAGGCGCTCCTCTGCCGGCCCCCGCCCCTCCGGTGCCTCCCCAGAGGCCGATGCTGCCGGCAGGAAGCGCAAGCGGCTCGGAACTGCTGGTGCGGCCCAAGCTATGGCCGCAGGCGACGTCGCAGCCGGTGGGACGGCCGGATCCCCATCCGCGCGGCCGGGCAAGAGGGCAGCAGTTCGGAAGGTGAAGGCCGTCGTTGTGGCCGCTGCCGCCGGCCCCGTTCATGTGGACACCACCGCCATGGACCCGCCCTCTGCTAGCCCGAGGTATGTGCCGAAAATCGCCGCCGTCCCCCATTCTTGTTGCTCCAAATTCGCGCTCCAATTTCGTGCTCCAATTTGTAGCATCCCTCCGGTCGACGGTCCCAATTCGTTTGTCGAGATGATGAACGACGCGTCTGTGGACATTGCCGAACCCCCTCTCGGTGATTATTCCTACGACGAGACCGATGCCGGCGTTGAGGGTGGAGTTGGAGGAGACGATGAGGTGGAGGAGGTGGATGCCTCGGCGGTGAAACCACGCGGCGTCAACTACACGATCAAGGAGGACGAGACATTGATCCGTGCTTGGGAGGCTATGTCCCTCGACGCAATTCATGGCACCGATCAAGCGAAGTTGCGGTTTTGGCAACGAGTTGAGGACAAGTACTTCCAACTTCTGCCTCGCAATGTCAAAAGGGTGCCTCGAACGTTCCGATCGCTCCAAGGCCGTTGGGACGTGATCAAGACAACTTGCAGTAGGTGGAGTGGGTGCCTGCAGCAAGTGCACAATGCTCCTCCAAGTGGTACCGTGGAGGCTGATTGGGTAAATTGAATTGCTTCTCTCAGACAAATGTATATGCCTAGATGGTATTGTGAACCATGGCAACTGTTTGTTGTTCCTAGGACCGCATTGCAAGGGAGCGGTACAAGGACATGCCGGCGTCGAAGAACAAGCCCTTCCTCCTTGACCATTGTTGGAAAATACTTCAAAACAGCGAGAAGTGGAAATTGTCTCTCCTTGAACCAACTAAAAAGAATGACATTGTCATCGAGGATGATGACGATGAAAATGGAGGGAGAAACATCAACAAGCCCGAAGGCAACAAGAAAGCTAAGCTGCGGATGATGAAGGAAGCCGAGGCTGCAAGCTTGAGGGAGAAGCTTGAGCAAATGGTGCAGTCCAATGAGAGTATGGTGACCAAGACATTGGAGGCAAGACAAAACATGGCCGAGAAGAAATCTCAAGAGAAGAGAGAGAGGTGGCTTCTACTTCGGGAGGATGGGATGCGCAAGGACGACATTGAGCGTCGAAGAGTGGCTGCCGAGGAGAACAAGTCCGTCGCCAAGCTCCTTGCCGAGGAAAACAAGATCATGATGATGAACCGAGCCGAGATGGATGAACTCACGCGGGAGTGGCATGACATCGCTCGGCAGGACATCTTGTTCCGAAGGAAGCAAGCCTTGATCAACTCGAGCACTACTCGTGGAGGTGATGGTGGTGGAGGTGATGTTTAGGTGTAGTTTTACATGTGGGTGGCTATTTTGGATGCAAGTTTTTGGTCATATGTGTGCACAAGTTTGTGAACTATGTTTATTTACCCTGTACTATGATCAAAACTATGTTATTTGCAAAACTGCTGATAAAATTCTGAACATTTCGACATACTTTGGTACCAAATGTGTTTAAGGTTCACAGTTTGAGTATAGCCGCGCCATAGCAGTACCCGTAAAGCAGAACCGTAAAACAGAACATTCTGTTTAGAGGTTCTGCTTTACGGGTACTACTATGACGCGGCGCGTTTACGAGCAAAAAACGCGACTTTCACGACCCTTATAATGCGTTTACGGTTCCGCGGTTTGAGTACTCTGTTAGAGATGCTCCTAGCCCAGCAGTCTAGCACACATATACTCCACTAGGCAGTCTGCCTATAAAAGGTTTTTATAGCTAACTGATAGTCAACTAAAAAAACTGATAGCCAACCCATGAACTGCTCTGTTACAAATTTGCAATATCTCTTAACCTTTTGCCACGTGTATGGTGTACGTGCGCAAGTGCCGGTCTTCATTTTGTCCCTTCGCATGAACTAATGTACTCACTCCGAACCATATAATTGCTGCCGAATTAGTATAAAACTGCATTTAGGTCTACGACAATTAATATGGTTGGAGGAAGTAACAACTTTGCCGAATTATGATGTTGCATAACTATAATGATAGATTAGTGGATTTGAAGAAGCATATGATCAAGGACTCACATTTATGGTAACCGGATAGAGTTAAAGAGGTTCCACAAAATAAACTCCAGATTCTATAAGTAAACCATTTATCTCTCTACCAGACGCTTCACACAGAAACAACATTGGCACATAGTAATTGAAGATCATGCCATATCTTTATGGTTTGCTCTCTCAAAAGACAAACTCCTTATTCCTCTACTAATTTTTTATATATATTAAGTGTGATATCATGATTAAAATGTAATTTGTAAAATCTAGGAAATTTCTGCCAGAGTGGGTTGTGATCAATCCAATTGTCTTCTCAAAACCTAGTTTTTTTCACCTCCAAAACTCTTTGACACCAACTGAAAATATATCTTAACCTCACACTTGACCAAAAGTGAGAGTGGTTATGGGCATGCTTTGAGTCAGCATTTTTAAACTACTTTTCTCTAAGCAACTCCCGCTAGTCATTTTCATCATTTTCAAACCTCCCGATCCATTCACATAGAACACTCATATTTTTACATTCACAACTTGTTACACCCAAACCCACTGATCTTTAGTTTGAGAAACATAATATCATTTGACAAAATTGTGACTGTCCCAAGCATTTGTTTTTTCTACCAATGAATCAAGCTCTCAAGAAATCCTCATTCCTAATTTTCCTCTTAGGCTTTCTACAAAATGACATTACATATGACTAGGTAAAATACTCGAGCAAATTTCTACCAAAATTAGTCTAGCAGCAGAAGACACCAAATCCCCTTTCTAAATAGCAACTTTATCTTCGGAACATTCCAGTTTTGGTTTAACAAATTTCAAAATGCATTGGTACACACCAAGGTAACTAAAAGGGAAATTTCTTACTTAAAAGTAAAAACTTGGTCATATTCTTCTTGTCTATCTTTTAGATTTTCTTTTAAAACCACTGATTTGTTCAAATATGCACAAACTGAACTGGATTCCTTACACTATATAACTCATCTCCAAAAAGGAAAAATGTGTTGTCAGCATGTTGCATTATTGCTAATCCATCCTCCAACAAGTCAGATGCTAAACATTTGGTTAAACCTTTCTCTTGGGCCCTTTTAACCAAGACATCCAATACATCTATTACAATATTTAAAAGTAGAGGGGGAGAATCTCTTTGCTTTAGCCCTTTTCTTGTTCTAAAGTAAGGACCTAGTCTGATTGACCATAATAAAAACACTACCATTTGCAACAACTAACCTGGTCCAGTTAATGAATCTGATATGGGAAACATTTCATATCCAAAACAAAACATGAAATCCCAATAAAAAAATTCATAGACCTTTTCAAAAATCAACTTTAAATATTGTTGTAACCTGTTTACTACATGTGTAACTTGTGCATAATTTCATATAACAAGGAAACACTACAACAAACAAACAAACCTACCTCCTATGAAATCATCAACTAATAAATAGATGTGTGCATCAGTCGATGTAGAGGCTGGGAGGCTGGGGCTTCGATCCCCATTTCTAAAAAAAATGAAATCATCAACAACAATCATTTATCTATTGTTAATAACTTTGGGTAAAAAAAATAAAAAAATCTTGTGGACTATGCAAAAATGAAAATTCTGATGTTCTAATCGATGTTTGAAGAGAAATGTTTTTTTATCGTTTATACATGCCAAAAAATGTCTTTTTTGGCGAATTTTTGTATTTAGGATAAAATGCATTTTCATAATTGGGGTGCATGTAGACCCATGAGTCAAAACATCGTGTCTACTTCATATAGACTACAATATGTGCTTCTCCTTAGACATTATCTAGATTTCCCCTTCAAACGAATTTTCTTTATACAAATTAAGAACTTTTGTAAGAAATCTATCATCAACACACTCCACACGTCATATAAATCTTCTCGAACACGGAACACCCATAATCAAACCTCCCGAAGTGCTTTAGAAGGGGTTAGCAAGCACACATAGAAAATATTTCCACTAATTCTATCTAGGCAAGAATGAGTAAAATATTCCTTTTTTGTTTTTTGCACACACAAATATCCAAGCTAAGATTAGAATTTGCATCTTTAGTACCATTTTATTTTCTAGATCAGATTCTCGTTCTAACATTCCAGAACAAGCAAATCACGATAACGCATATTTACATTTACTTCTACATTTGGACTTCACAATAATGTTTTGTGTGTAAGTCAATTTTGTACTGGTATGTAAAGTTGATTAATGCAATTATTTAGCTCAGTGTCATTATCGTCATCTCTATCACTCGAATTAATGTCAGATTTTGGCCCAACCCATACAACAACTATAAGACTAGTCACAGTGGGAAGCATCCTACACTATTATCATGCATATGATGTAATCTATGTTACTAACTCCGCAATGGGTAGTAACATATGTATGTTATCATATAATCATGCATGTATTACGTTAGAAATTCATATTGTCTTAAAATATGTTATGTTAATGTATCTACCTATGATATCATCATCATCCCTGTCATCATTAATTGGAGTGACACATCAGCTTTTTTTCAACATGACATGCATATAGTCTCCCACTTTGGCTGGTTTAAGAAAAATACCCAAAAAGGGCAGCCTGACATAACTCTGTGCCACCCTAGCATATATAAAGTTCTCGATCTGCGACAAACTATTGCATTTTGCGGGGGGGGGGGGGGGGGGGGGGGGTATATAACTTTTATAATTTAAAGAATATGTTTACAATTGTTCTAGCACTTTTCATCAATTGTGTTGGCTCCGACCAAAGCCACACCGTCGTACGATCTCGTAGACGACCAAAGTTCTTCATAAAATGGGTGACAAAGTTTTACTAACAGCACTTAATGTGAGTAATAGAAGTATCTATTTTTTCGTAGGAATACATCAAATGTTTGGTCTCATTCAGGAGTGATGAATATCTGGATCGGTCTATCTTATCTCCTTTTATTAATTGCACCATCTCCAAAATGTCAGCCTCTACGCTTGTGTAACTTTTAATTAGATTGCACGTCAAGAAAAAACATTAAACTAGATTGGGTATGTCGTTTGATTACATATAACAATATATGATGTAACCAAAAAAATTGGTAAGATCTTATACAAAAATTGATTACATATCTTATTCTACAAATTTATATACACATATCTTCTAATTTTTTAAAGCTTGCCGATCATGTTTTCATGTTGCTATAATTTATATCTCATATGATATTTATTTGCACTTTTTATTTTACAAAATGAATATCATACACTAACACAAAAGGTATTGTGACAAGTAGGATCTTATATTCCACAGACCCTCGATTTGTGGTCTTTTCGAGGACCCATATCAAAATCATCATCGTGCTATCCGAGTTGGGTTACTATTTTTTCATAAGCCATTTATGCCATGACATCCATTAAGTAAAACAAAAAAGACTAAGTTGATATGGAAATTGGGCGAAAACCGTCTACCAGACTCGCCCTCCTATCTAAACAACACCATCATCCTCACATGCTGAAAACTCAATAAACAGTCATACCACCAAAATACGGACTTCCGACTATTTTCTACCCTCCCTCATGACTGTGCCAAAACAATAACCTCGCTACACCTTCTAAAACCTTTCATATCTGCAATTATTCATTTTTGCATGTTTTATGAATAGAATTAATGTCTTGGTCTACTCACCTATTGCGAACTCAAAATAAAACACGAGAATGCAGAACTTCACTGACAAAACATCGAAAGTTAGCTAACTTCTGCACGACTGTAATCTCATTTCCTTTATCCTTAACTATTTTGTGCTGACTGCATGCTAATCTAGGTTGTTGAGGAACCGGGTGTCGGCGCAGCAAGCGCGGGAGAGGAAGAAGGCGTACATGGGTGAGCTGGAGACGAAGGTGAAGGACTTGGAGAACAGAAATTCAGAGCTTGAAGAGAGGCTCTCCACACTGCAGAACGAGAACCAAATGCTTAGACAGGTACGTGAACGGAAATCATATATGCATGATCGAGTTATACACACGCACATGAGATTAGAACGTTTATATTCATGGCACATGCGACACCTCTAATTGTAGTTAATCTGGTCTCGTAGCTAGTTAACAGGAGATGCCTTTCTTGTCTAATCTCGTGTTTGCAGATACTGAAGAACACCACTGGCAACAGGAGAGGACCAGGTAGCGGCGCCGGCGGTGGAGACAGCTAGCCAATAGCAGCACCCCGTGACGTCTGGGATCATCTGCAGCTTAACTGCTTGTGGTATATAGGAACAGCGAATATAATGGCGGCAGTTCCCTTGATTAATTTAACTAGAGTGTTTTTTAATTAGATCGATAAAGCGCCCAAAAAAATTTATAGTGTTGCGCTATGTAATATGGAGTTGAACTGAAATTGTCTCAAGTAAATAGTCAGGGGAGCCGGAACCTCAAATGTACACTGTCCGTGATCGGTCCCAGCCGAACTTATACATGTACATGTCGACTGTATGTATGTACCCTAAGTAGATTGAGTAGTATGTATGTGTCCTTTGTTTTTATATGTATCATGTTCTAGTAGTTAAGAATGTGGATTATTGCTATATGTATATTTGAGGTACAGATGCTTCTGATCTTAGGATTACATGAATATATCGGATTTATTTCTCATTCACATAATATATGTGCATTTAAGATTAATTTTAAGCCATATTCTACATTATCGATCCACCTAAGTACTGTACTTGTTAATGGTTAACCAACTGTTTACTACTCGTAGAAAATAGCAGGTAGTGATTGACTGCTTCCTTCCGATTCCTTAACTGACGATAAGTTCATTCTTCCTAGGCAGACACTTGTCTGTTGTTCCTGCACAAGCTCTACCAGACCAAAACAATCCGCATCAGCCTGTTGTTTCTTTCGCCGAGACCGCCTCGCGATCACCGTACGAATCACGTACGGCATCTTTTCGCTTCCAGTCGTGGGATACCTGGGATGGAATTTGCAGGACTGGATTCCTCGGTGAGGACAAAAATAATTAACTGAAAGCCTGAAAATACATGCTGCTTCAGCTGTCGTATAAATAGATCTCTATCTTGGTCTTAACATCCAACACAATGCACTTCGGCTACGACCTGGTTCCCTGCGATTGTGCACCGATCGGCCATTGAGATGGATAGCGGCGAGAGCCTGCAGAAAGCGCCTCCCAACACACCGGAGCCAGAAAGGTGAGTATAACAGCTCAATACGCCGTTCAGTTTCAGACTTTCAGTACGCGGTAATTCTCCTAGTTTCATCTGCTCAGATATGCTTTAACAAGTCCGAGTTGGTGCTAAATCACCGTGCACAATCATGGTTTCTCCCGGTGGTTTTTTCGCAGCGGCGGCGATGACGGGCCTATTCCTCCTCCGGAGCCTCTCAGCAGCAAGGTACCCATACCGTCCGCCACGCTCAACCTGTACCGTGCGGCCGTGGCGCTCCGTGCCATCTTCCTCGCGCTCTTCCTCCGTTACCGCGTCACCCACCCGGTCTCCGACTCCGAAGGGTACGGTCTCTGGCTCACTTCCGTCGTCTGCGAGTCCTGGCTCGCCGTCTCATGGCTCGCCGCCCAGCTCACGAAGCTCTCCCCGACCAACCGCGCCACACACCTCCACGTGCTCGACAAGGACCACGACCACAAGCTGGTGGCGAGCGTGGACGTGTTCGTGAGCGCGGCGGACGCGCGGAGGGAGCCGCCGCTGGCGACGGCGAACACGGTGCTGTCCGTGCTCGCGGCGGACTACCCCGCGGGCAGGCTCGCCTGCTACGTCTCCGACGACGGCGCGGACATGCTGCTCTTCGAGGCGCTATCCGAGACGGCGCGGCTCGCGCGAAGGTGGGTGCCGTTCTGCCGCGAGCACGGCGTGGAGCCGAGGGCGCCCGAGCCCTACTTCGCGCGGGGCGTGGACTACCTCCGGGACAAGGTCGCGCCGTCCTTCGTCAAGGAGCGCCGCGCCATGAAGAGGGAGTACGAGGAGTTCAAGGTGCGGATGAACCACCTCGCCGCCAAGGCGCGCAAGGTGCCGGAGGAAGGGTGGGTCATGTCGGACGGCACGCCGTGGCCCGGGAACGACCCGAGGGACCATCCTGCCATGATCCAGGAGCTTCTGGTGCACTGTGAAGACCAGGGGAAGGACCTCCCTCGGCTCTTCTATGTGTCGCGAGAGAAGCGCCCGGGGTTCCAGCATAACAAGAAAGCCGGCGCCATGAACGCATTGGTGCGAACGTGTTCGATCATGTCGTGCAATGCATGCTTCCATTTTCCGTTGCATTGTTCTGTTCGTCAGATGCAACCAATGTTACCCCTGAATCTGACAAATTGGTTTCGGTCAGCTTCGGGTGTCTGCCGTGCTGACAAATGGCGCGTACGTGCTCAACCTGGACTACGACCACTACGTCAACAACAGCAGAGCCCTGAAGGAGGCAATGTGCGTCCTGACGAACCAGCAAGCCGGGAGCAGGACATGCTTCGTTCAGTTCCCTCTGCGCCCCGCTGTCCTCCCCGCTCCAGGTGGCGTGGATCCATGGGCGAGCCGCGACTCCGTCTTCTTCGATGTAATTAACTGAGGTCACTTGCGCACAACCTGTGGAATGCGACCGTGCATTAATTTGATCGCGCTAACTTTGGTATTTTTCAATGGTTCGGTTCAGATCGACATGAAATGTTTGGACGGCATTCAGGGCCCGGTTTACGTCGGCTCCGGGTGCTGCTTCAACCGGAAGGCGCTGTACGGTTTCGACCCCGCAGTGGCCGACGATGCCGATGACCTGCAGACCGGCCGTCGGAACTGGTGCTGTTTGGGGGCGAGGGAGCGGCGCAAGCTGAGGCTGAGGAGGACCATGTCAGTCGTCCCGTTGCTGGACTCTGAAGACGACGACGAGGAAACCGAGGGGGCAAAGAGGCGGAGGCTGCGTTCGTACCGCGCCGCGTTGGAGCGGCACTTCGGCCTGTCCCCGGTGTTCATCGCCTCGGCGTTCGGTGAGCACGACTCGCGGCAGCCCGCGGACATGGCGGCGTCTCCTCTCCTCAAGGAGGCCATCATCCACGTCGTCAGCTGCGCCTATGAGGAGCGGACGAGATGGGGCAAAGAGGTGCTACCAGTCAGTTTTCTACAGCTTCTGCCGACCGAGTCCCGCGTGCTCTAGAAGTTCTGATTGGACGTTGTTGATCTCATGCATGCAGTTTGGGTGGATTTACGGTGCCGGCGCCGGCGGGGGTGTCGCGACGGGAATGAGGATGCACGCGCGGGGGTGGGCGTCGGCGTACTGCATGCCGGCACGGCCCGCGTTCAGGAGCTACGCGGCGTGCAGCCCCTCGGAGATGCTCGCCCGCGCGTCGCGGCGGGCGGCGGCCGCTATGGAGACCTTGCTGAGCCGGCACTGCCCCGTCTGGGCCGGCGTCAGCGACGGCTTGAGGCCGCTGCAGCGCCTGGCATACGCGAACCTCGTCGCCTACCCGCTCGCCTCCCTTCCGCTCACCGTCTACTGCGCGCTCTCGGCCGTCTGCCTCCTGGCCGGCAAGTCCATCTTCCCCGAAGACATGGGCTACGACGCCGGGTTCCTGCTCATCCTGCTGCTCTCCTCGGTGGCCGCGACCGTGGCGCTGGAGCTGAGGTGGAGCCGCGTGTCGCTCCGGGAGTGGTGGCGGGACGAGAAGCTCTGGGTGGTGATTGGTACGTCTGCCGGCCTCGCTGCCGTGTTCCAGGGCATTTTCAGGGCATGCACCGGCATCGACGTAGGCTTCTCGACAGACACGAGGACGCCGGCTGAGGAGGAGGAGGAGGGCACAATGGCGGACTCGACGCGGTCAGTGCAGTGGAGTAACCTGCTCGTGCCGCCGATCAGCTTGCTGCTGGGCAACCTCGCCGGCGTGGTGGTGGCGGTCTCGTACAGCGTGGACCACGGGTACGATTCGTGGGGCCCGGTCGCCTGGAGGCTGCTGTTCGCGGCGTGGGTGGTGGCGCACCTACAGGAGTTCCTCGGGGGCCTCCTCGCCCGGCGGGAGCGGGCGCCGACGCTCGCCGTCCTCTGGTCGGTGCTCCTCGTCTCCATCATATCGCTGCTCTGGGTCAACGTCCAGACATATTATGCGCCAGCGGCGGCCACGCAGCAGCCGATCTTCTGAGGAAACTCAGAAAGGGCCGGCGGCGGCGGCCACGCAGCAGCCGATCTTCCGAACGATCGATCTAAACGGTACTGGCTGTAAAAAAAATCTAAGCGGTACTGTATTTGTACGGTATTCATAATGTATTCTCGAGTTAACATAATTAATAAATTTGGGGAAAGAACAGAAAGATAAGATGCACGTGTTTTTCCCGGAAAACTAGGAGCCCCTGTGGAGGCGATTAGGGTTCCGTGGCGATAAGGCGGCGCTCGCTGATCTCATCGGCGAGGCGCATCGGAGTGGGATCGGGATGGCCTCGGCGTCCGATCCAGCGAAGGGGAAGGAGACTGCGCTCTCGCCGCGGTCGGCAAGGGTGCGGATGGAGGAATCCATGGGGAAGCTTGGCCTCTCGGAGGAGGAGGCAACTCCTCTGATCATCAACGATCGGGAGGAAGGGAGGAAGACGAAGTGGGCACTCGCACAGAAAGTTCTGCATCGCAACACGTTGCATATTCAGACGATCTTGAGTGCCCTGCGTCCGGCATGGGGAAACCCTAGAGGACTGATCTTCCGATCGGCCGGGGAGAACATGTTCGTCGCAGAATTTGATATCCAGCGCGACCTTGATCGCGTGTGGGAGGGATCACCTTGGCATGTTAGTAAGAATGCTGTTATTCTGGAGGAATTCCTAGAGTGCATGCGACCGTCGGAGCTGAAATTTGACAAGCTGCAAGTCTGGGCAAGGATCCTTAACTTGCCTTTCGACGTGGGGGCCCCAAGTGGCGAGAATGATTGATAAGGATGCAAAATCAGTTTCTGTCGACCCAGTTGGAGGATTTCTGCGAGCAAGGGGTTCCTATCAATGTTCAGAAACCTCTGCGAAGGGGTGTTCTGATCAATTCATCATGGAGAGAGAGTCAGGATTGGTATGATGTCCAGTACGAACACATACCCAATTTCTGTTTTTCGTGTGGGCGTCTCGGTCATGCTAACCCCTACTGCCCGGAGCCGGGTACCAGAGATGAGGAAGGTGCTTTACCTTTCTCGACGTGTTTGAGGGCACCTGATGACAAGAAGAGGCCGCAGATGAGTGAAAACTCGGCAAGTGATCAGTCGTCCGCTCAACAAAGCAAGAAACATGGTTCAAGTTCTAGTACTGTTGCTGATCCTAATGGGGAGGTTACCTCTCCGGCAAAAAGAACCAGTGGACAACAAAACAATATTTACAAGAGGAAAGCCGGAGTGCAGAAGCCAGTATACAGGAAAGTGGAGCTCCCGGTGCCGGTGATACAAGAGGTTCTCCACGATAACTCGGGGGCAATTGTCCCATTTGGAGCCACACCTGCGGCACTGGAGGAAGTAAGAGTTGGGGAGGTAGATGAGCTACACCCTAGAAAGAAGCGTGCAACACCAACAAGCTCGGATGCATCGGCGGAGGCCGCGGCGCAGCCCCGCCGGGACCAATGAATTGTGTCGGTTGGAACAGCCAGGGGCTTGGGAACCCCGAAGCTGTTCGAGAGCTTCGTAGCATAGCGAAACAAGAAGGTCCTGTTTTGCTCTTTGTTATGGAAACGAAGATCAAAGCGTGTAGAGTTGAAGCGCTGAAAAATACTCTTGATTCTTAAGGATGCTTTGCAGTGGACAGTGATGGCCTTAGTGGTGGTGTGGGGCTATTCTAGTCCAAAGATGTGACAGTGAGCCTTCAAAACTTTAGTATTAGTCATATCGATGTGTTGGTGAACAATGTGGGTGATTCGTCATCGACATGGCGTTTCACGGGCTTTTATGGTGAACCTCGTGCGGAGAATAGACATCATTCATGGAGGTTTTTGCGAACACCGGATAATATTCCTCATTCGGCCTGGTTGTGTCTCGGCAATTTTAATGAAACTATGTTTGGCTCTGAACATTTTAGCTGAGCGGCAAGACCTAAATGGCGTATGCGAGCGTTTCGAGATGTGATTGCTGATTGCTCATTCCAAGATTTGGGGTTGATTTCACATGGGATAATAAGAGACAAGGTGATGTTAATGTTAAAGCAAGGCTGGATAGAGCTCTTGCTAATGCTGAATTCCGAACACGGTTTGCTGAAACCAGTGTGCGGCATGTTAGTGCTGTGGAGTCAGATCATTGTTTTCTTGTGGTGGAAGTATGTGCCCATAGCCGAAGCACTCACGGTGGTAATAGACGGCAATTCCGCTATGAAAACGTCTGGCAGTCACATGTTGATTATGATCAGATAGTGGCTGAGTCGTGGAAACGACTGCATCATGGACCGGGTCTTGCTGGAGTTTCCAACACTCTGTTGTCGTTGCAGAAGGAACTCGCAGCGTGGGGAGCTAAGGAGTTTGGCTGCATAGCTCGGAAGGTGAAGAAGTTGCAGGCAAAACTCGGGAAATTGCGCTGCAGGTCTGTCGGTAGAGGCCCTACAGAGGAGGAGAAAAATGTTGTGATTCAACTCCGAGAGGCACTCAAACAGGAAGAGGTGTGGATGCGACAACGGTCTCGCGTTCGCTGGCTTCGGGAAGGCGACCGCAATACGGCATACTTTCACGCTCAAGCTGCGCAACAGAAGCGTACCAATCGTATCCTTGGTCTCAAACGGCATGATGGTTCCCTGTGTGCTAACGAGGACGAGGACAAGATAGAGGTCCAAGCCTTTTATGAAGATCTGTATAAATCTCAGGGGTACCGGAATATGAATGAGCTGCTACAGTTTGTACCGGAGAAGGTTACGCCGGAAATGAATGATTTCTTTGGTAAACCGTATGAGGCTGTCGAGATACGTACAGCTCTGATCCAAATGGCACCGTCCAAAGCTCCAGGAGTGGACGGTTTCACGGCGGGTTTTTTCAGAGGCACTGGAACCTTGTCCAAGGTGATATTGTGCCGGCTGTTCTGGATTTTCCCAATGGAGGGGAGCTTCCATTAGGTATGAATGACACGTCCATTACTTTGATTCCTAAGGTGGTTAATCCCCGGACCATTTTGCAGTATCGTCCCATATCGCTATGCCCCGTGACTTACAAAATTGCAGCAAAAGTTCTTACGAACCGGCTGCATGTGTATATGGACGATATCATTGGAGAAGAGCAAAGTGCATTTGTCCCCGGTCGTTTAATCACCGACAATGTGCTGGTTGCTTTCGAAAATGTTCACGCGATGAGGAGAAGGAAAAAAGGGAAGAATTACTCTTGCGCGGTGAAACTGGATATGATGAAAGCATATGATAGGGTGGAGTGGCATTATCTTGAGGCCATTCTACATAAATTGGGCTTTGGACATGATCTGGTGCGGCTCATCATGAAGTGTGTCTCCTCGGTTAGGTTCTCTATCCGGGTGAATGGAGAGCTGCTACCTTTCTTTACACCAACGCGAGGCCTTCGACAAGGGGATCCAATCTCGCCTTTCTTGTTCTTGCTTTGTGGTGAAGGTTTCACCTCCTTGTTGAATCGCTTTGGAGGGAACTACGTGGATAGGGGGATTCGTGTCTCTGTTCGTTCTCCTTGGGTCAACCATCTGTTGTTTGTGGATGATTCCCCGATATTCATGAGTGCTTGTGATCAAAGCTCCAACAGATTGAATCGCATATTGAGTATTTATGCCGACTGTTCGGGACAGAAGGTTAATAGAGCAAAGAGTGCAGTTTATTTCTCACCCAATACCCCCACCAGAGACGGAAATCTATAAAGCAGGCTCTCGGTATTGAGGTGGAGACTTTCAGTGATCGCTACTTGGGCCTGCCGACTGCGGTTGGAAGAATAACCAGCGGTACTTTTGATCACATTGGTGATAGGTCCAAGAGAAAGATGCAAGGCTGGTCTGAGAAGAACCTAGCTTGTGCAGGGCGTGAAAAATTGCTGAAAAATGTCATCCAAGCGATCTGCACTTTCAGTATGTTGTGTTTTATTCTTACAAAGAAAGTTTGCAAAAGTCTTTCTTCGGATATGGTGAACCCACAAGTGTAGGGGATCGTTGAAATCTTCGATGTGTAAGTAAAGTATCGATCCCACGAGGAGTAGAAGGTATAAGTGTTTATCCTTTCAAATAAGAGTGTCACTATTCTTATTATCTATGCACTAGACAAAGTAAAATGATGCAAGTGTTTTGGGTTTTTGGTGTAGAGTTTGCAATAAAGTAAAAGCTGAAAATAAAATATGACAAGTGAAAGCTCTCAAAAAGAGAAAGCCCAATCCTCTATGCAGCAAGAGGACAAGCTCAAGTGTTTGTTTCTTATGTGTGAAAACGTTCCCAAGGGCTACATGGATTTCATGGCATAGATATTTATAGAACAAGAAGGTAAATATTTTGTCAAGTTTTAATCTTATTTGGACGGAGCCATAGTTTAGGTAAAGCTAAATAAATAGACTAAACCCTCTTATGATGGATCATGTGGCCAAGTAAATGACTACACAAGAGTTATGAAGACATAAAAGTCCCACCATAGCATTACACTCTAAGGTCCCCGATATTAATCCCCTCCTAATGGAACTTCATGTATTAGACCATAGGTTTAGTTGTCAACTCCCAGGTCCTACCCAATCCATTACATAGTGTGATCACCTCATGCATTCCTCAACATATGCGTGCACTCATATATTGTACAACAAGACAATCATCAAAGATAAAGACTTGACCAAATACACAACACATGTATAGTGAAATCATTGCCAATCCATCCTATGCCCCCAGGAACATGAGAGAACTACTCACAACGTGAAGACATGATATGATTCAATGACATAAGTGGTACAACACAATCTGAAAATATAGTCTCCCCACAAAACAATGACAAGTAGCAATTCACACACATGTAGAACAGTACTTGGACAATAGCTAGGGTTCGAACAATCACAAACTATGAGTGGGATGAAGTGGATCACGAAGATGGTGATGGTGCTGGTCTTGACGGTGGTGTTGATGGAGACTCCAGAGGGGGGATGGAGGAGCCTTCCGGAGGTGATCCAGCGGCGTTTCCCCCCTCTAATCTTCTCCGGCGGCAGCCTTCTGACTCTCTGTTTCTTGGTTTCATGTTTCTCCGCCGTCTCCCTGTGAAAATCCTCGGGGGACTATTTTTATAGTCGGTTTTAGGTCAAGACGAAGCCACGGAGACGAAAACGGACGGCATCGGAGCCACGAGGGGGAAAAGAGGGTGCCTCACGCGGCCAGGGAATCTGGCCACGTGGGCCCACTCAAAATCCTCCTCGGGCTTCCTTTTTTGCTCTTTCTTGGCTCGTACTCTTTCTTCCTTCCAAAAAATGATCCCCGTGAAATCTCAGGTCATTTGGACGTCGTATGCTCCCTGAAAGTTAAAAACATGGAAAAAGGGGTTTTCTGGTTCTGCAGGGTTAATTCCAAATAAATGGGGAAAGTGTGAATTATCCCCCAAAATCATTATATAACATAAATATAACCCATATATGATGCAAATAAGTTCGAATATCAAGTAATAAAATGTAAAGTTCATGTATGCATTTTACATGCATCATATGGCTAAATTCTGGTGGAGTAGTTCTATTGATAAGAGATCTATGCACTGGATCTCCTGGAAGAACCTCTCGGCACCAAAAGTTTGTGGAGGAATGGGTTTCCGGGATCTTCATCTGTTTAATATTGCTCTACTTGGGAAGCATGGCTTGCGATTTATGGACAACCCGAACTCGCTTTGTTCTAGAGTTATGAAGACTCGGTATTTCCCGAACTGTGATTTTATGCACGCCACAGCTCCGCAATCCTCATCAGCGATCTGGCGTGCTATTGTTGCTGGTCGGGCAGCGTTGGATGTTGGCCTGTACAAGACAATTGGCGATGGCCGGAGTATCTCAGTTCGTCTTGACAAATGGATACCGTCAACCTTCTCTATGAAGCCGATGTTTGTTGGCCAAGCAACACTCTTATTGATACCGTCAATGATCTGATTGACATGGATAATTGGTCGTGGAAGACTGATTTGGTGAGGGAAATTTGTTCCAGACCCGATGCCGATGCAATTCTGAATATTCCTTTGCGGCAGGGTGGTGGAGTGGATTCTTTTGCTTGGGCACATGAAGCTTCAGGCTCCTATTCTGTTAAATCTGCGTACCACTCTCTGGTGAATCATAAGGAGGCTACTTCTCCAGATGAAGGGACGGCTACAAGCACATCATTGACTGAACAACAGATGTGGAGTTCTTTATGGAAGCTGAATGTGTTGCCCAAGGTTCGTGTATTCTGGTGGCGTGTTCTCCGTGGCATTCTTCCAGATGAACTGACTCTGAAGCGTAGACATATCAAACTGATAAGTTTGTGTCGGGTGTGTTTAGCAAAGGAGGAAAGTCTCAAGCATGCATTGCTGGATTGCTCTCTGTCGTCGTGGCGAACAACAGATGCCTACGGGTAGGCTAATTTGTGGGGTCGGATGGACGCTAGAGGATTCGGGGAGGGATAGCGCGAAGGGATCGCACACGGAAAAACAGACGAACACAAGGATTTACCCTGCTTCGGGGCTCTCGTGAGGAGATAAAACCCCTACTGCAGCATCTAGCCTAGCAGTGTATTTCTTCTCTCCGTATATGCGTGGTACAAGGTGCTCCATGAGCCGGGCAAGGAATGCCTCTAGGAGAAATTGGGGAGGAAAGAGCCCAAGGGGCGAATGAGCAAGCCGTGGCCGTGTTTTGGCCTTCCCCCTGGTGCTCCTTATATAGGAGGAGCCCAGGGGACAACAGGTGGCCCACATGTCACTATACACGCATTGTAGCTGAGGTGACTACTGGGGTCTTGTCTGCACTGTTCACTGCATCATGAGGTGTAATCTAGTCACATCATCGGTACTATAGCCACGTCTGGTCCCTTCCTGGACAGGTACGACCCGTGCGGCGCGCGTCCTTGTCTTGTCCATTTGCGCCTGTCCTCAGAATCATCCGCACCGGTCGGGGAAGTCGGGGGTGACGCCATGTCGGGGAAGCCGGGAGTGACGCCATGTCGGGGAAGCCGGGAGTGCCGCCATGTCGGGGAAGCCGGGAGAATGCTTATGTCGGCCCGAGTAGCGTCTCTTTGCCTATCATTTTTATCTTTCACCCACTTACTCATTTAACTTCTCTTTTTCCTCTAGTATAAGCATAATAACACCATAACTTTAGGGTACCGAGGATTACATCCGCGACACTCTCACGCAAGAAGGGTTTGGGATGAAGCTCAAAGTGTGTTCGACTTTCGTCTCCCTAATCTGCATCCAGCTACTTGGGATAAAGACATTTTGTGTGATCCTCGTTTCTCTACTGAAACTCGGGCGAAGATCATCACTGTTATGTGGTGCATATGGCACTCGCGCAATCGAAAGGTGCACGACGATGAGTCGCTGGATCCGGCTTCGTCGATGCGTAGTATAAAGCAAGATCTAGCTCTGCTAGATATTCCATCGGTGTGTGCTAATGTGTTACCAGGTTTTGGGTGGCGGCCGCCGGATGCTGGTGTGATCAAGATTAACACAGACGCGGCTGTAAACTTGGAGTTGGGCAAGGCTGGAGCGGGAGGTGTGGCAAGATCATCTTCAGCTCTCCTTGGCGCCTGGTGCAAACCCCACGATGGGGTTACAAATCCACTGATTGCTGAACACAAGGATTTACCCTGCTTCGGGGCTCTCGTGAGGAGATAAAACCCCTACTGCAGCATCTAGCCTAGCAGTGTATTTCTTCTCTCCATATATGCGTGGTACAAGGTGCTCCATGAGCCGGGCAAGGAATGCCTCTAGGAGGACTTGGGGAGGAAAGAGCCCAAGGGGCGAATGAGCAAGCCGTGGCCGTGTTTTGGCCTTCCCCCTGGTGCTCCTTATATAGGAGGAGCCCAGGGGACAAGAGGTGGCCCACATGTCACTATACACGCACTGTAGCTGAGGTGACTACTGGGGTCTTGTCTGCACTGTTCACTGCATCATGCAGTGTACTCTAGTCACATCATCGGTACTGTAGCCACGTCTGGTCCCTTCCTGGACAGGTACGACCCGTGCAACGCGCGTCCTTGTCTTGTCCACTTGCGCCTGTCCTCAGAATCATCTGCACCGGTCGGGGAAGTCGGGGGTGCCGCCATGTCGGGGAAGCCGGGGTGACGCCATGTCGGGGAAGCCGGGCGTGACGCCATGTCAGGGAAGCCGGGGGTGCCGGCATGTCGGGGAAGCCGGGGGTGACGCCATGTCGGGGAAGCCGGGACTGCCGCCATGTCGGGGAAGCCGGGAGAATGCTTATGTCGGCCCGAGTAGCATCTCTTTGCCTATCATTTTATCTTTCACCCACTTACTCATTTAACTTCTCTTTTTCCTCTAGTATAAGCATAATAACACCATAAATTTAGGGTACCGGGGATTACATCCGCGACACTAGTCCCCGAGGCTGCGGGGGACTCGCAGAGTCGCGCGCAGACTTAGAAAAAATAACCACATCACCATCTTCACATAATCCGCCTTGTACCTGCAAAAATACAATCATATGCCGGTTCCTTAGCCACTCTGGGCGTTTTACCGATATAGATGTCTTCAGCCACTGCTGGTTTGACGTAAGGGTACCTCGGGTGTCTCGGATGTCCGGTAGCCACTCTGGGCACTTACCGACATAGATGTCTCCAGCCACTACTGGTTTGACATAAGGGTATCTCGGGTGTCTCGGATGTCCGGTAGCCACTCTGGGCACTTACCGACATAGATGTCTCCAGCCACTGCTGGTTTGACATAAGGGTACCTCGGCCACTCTGGGCATATCACACATGTCTCAGTACCTCGGTCACTCTGGGCTCGTCACATACATTGCCTTTGGCAAACCAACACAAACGATGATCTGAGATATGGAAAGATGTCGTGATACTGTGGCAAATCGAAATAAACGGCGATCTGGGATATGGAATGATGCCGTGATACTGTGGCGAACCGACATGAACGGTGATCTGGGATATGGAAGGATGCCGTGATACAGTGGTGAACCGAAATAAACGGCGATCTGGGATATGGAAGGATGCCGTGATACAGTGGCGAACCGAAATAAACGGCGATCTGGGATATGAAATGATGCAGTGATACTGTGGCGAACCGACATAAGCAACAACTTGGTATGATATGCCATTATAACTCGGTAAGCCGATACCAAAGACTATCCATGATATATACTGAGACAATAATAACTATAAGATGGATCCGAGATAACCGATATGATAACCGACATAACCAAGACCATTGACATGAATATCCTCTCGGTAACACCGATATCACCTTTCAATGTTAGTTCAGGCACTGATGGCACCGGTGAGGTGTTGTTGGGAAACCCCAAGAGTAAGGTATGAAGTAGTGCAGCAGCAAGTTTTCCCTCAGTTGTGAAACCAAGGTTTATCGAACCAGTAGGAAACTAGAGATCTTCCGGAGGTTGTTGAAGATGACTTTGGCAGGGCGCACTACCGGTGTCAGCAACGAACGTGGAACCTGCACACAACACAACCAAGATACTTTGCCCCAACTTAACAGTGAGGTTGTCAATCTCACTGGCTTGCTGTAACAAAGGATTAAACGTATGTGTGGAGAATGATGTTTGCTTGCAGAGAATAAAAGTAACAGGATTGCAGTAGGATTGTTTATCAGTTTGAGGAAAAAGGACCGGGGTCCACAGTTCACTAGTGGTGTCTCTCCATAAATAATAATGGCATACATGCGGGTAAACAAATTACAGCTGGGCAATTGACAGAATAAAGAAGTGCATAATGATGCATATACTATAGTTATGATGGCTAGAGTGATATTCATTTGGGCATTACAACAATATATATAGACCGTTCCAACCGCATCTATGACTAATAATCCACCTTCCGGTTAGCGTCCGCACCCCTTTCAGTATTAAGTTGCAAGCAACAGATAATTGCATTAGGCAATGTGTGTAATGTAAGTAATACAAATACCCTTAGATAAAGTACTACTGTTTTATCCCTATTAGCAACAGTACATCTACAACCTTAGAGCTTGTTGTCACTAACCCAGATTAAATAGAGACATGAACCTACTATCGAGCATAAATACCCCCTCTTGGAGTCACAAGCATCTACTTGGCCAGAGCATCTACTAGCAACGGAGAGCATGCAAGATCATAAACAACGCACTCACAAGATATATTATGAAGCAATAACATAGTACTCAATATTCATCGGATCCCAGCAAACACAACATGTAGCATTACATAAAGATGATCTTGATCATGTTAGGCAGCTCACAAGATCTAAACATGGTAGCACAAGAGGAGAAGACAACCATCTAGCTACTGCTATGGACCCGTAGTCCAAGTATGAACTACTCACGCATCAGTCCGGAGGCGGGCATGGTGATGTAGAGCCCTCCGGTGATGATTCCCCTCTCCGGCAGGGTGCCGGGAGGAGCTTCTGAACCCTCCCGATCTAGGGTTGACGACGGCGGCGGCTCTGGACTTCGTGGAGGAAAAAGGTGCGTGTCCTAGGTCTTAGATATCCGAGGGGTATAAGTAGGCGAAAGGGCGAAGGCGACGGGGCCTCGAGGGCCCCACACCCTGTGCTCGCGCGGCCAGGAGGGTTGCCGCGCCACCTGGGGGTGTGGGCCCCTCGGGGTCCCCCTCCGTGTCGTCTTCGGTGTTCTGGAACCTCCCGGGGAAAATAAGGACTTTGACGTTTCGTTCGTCCAATTCCGAGAATATTTCCCTAACAACTTTTCTGAAACCAAAAACAGCAGAAAACAGGCAACTGGCACTGTGGCATCTTGTTAATAGGTTAGTCCCAGAAAATGCATAAAATGATATAAAAGTGTATATAAAACATGTAGCAATTGGCATAATATAAGCATGGAACATAAGAAATTATAGATACGTTTGAGACGTATCAAGCATCCCCAAGCTTAGTTCTACTCGTCCCGAGTAGGTAAAACGATAACAAGAATAATTTCTGAAGTGACATGCTTCACACAATCTTGATCAAATAATAATGTAAGGCTCATGTTATGAATGAAGTGATTCAAAGCAATGGTTTATAGTTTGCTAACAAATAGACAAGGAGTAAACAACTACATCATATAAGCAAAAACTTTTCATGGATAGTACTTTCAAACAAGCATCAAAATGATTCACATGAAAGTTAACTCATAAAGCAATAGTCTCTAAGTAAAATAGCATTGAAGCAACACAAAGGAAGATATAAGTTTAAGCATTGGCTTTCAACTTGTAACATGTATATCATATAGATAGCTGTCAACACAAAGGAATATAACAAGTGCAATAAGTAAGCATATAAGAATTGTTGCACACAGTTGACACAAGTGTTTGCTTCTAAGACAGAAAGAAGTATGTAAACTGACTCAACATAAAGTAAAAGAAGGGCCCTTCGCAGAGGGAAGCAGGGATACAAACATGTGCTAGAGCTTTTTAGTTTTATAGGTTTTTGAAATCATATAGAGAGCATAAAAGTAAGTTTTGAGAGGTGTTTCTTGTTGTCAACGAATGGTAATGGGCACTCTACCCCCCTTGTCAACCAGACTTTCAAGAGCGGCTCCCATGAAGGACGTTATTTCTACCAGCAAGGTAGATCATCCCTCTTATCTCTTTTGTTTACACATACAGTTAAAAACTGTTGTCATTGCTTGACTGATTACATCAGGGCAAAAATGTGAAGAGATTGAAGTGGTTAAAGTTGTAATTAATTGGGACTGGGCACCCCATTTGCCAGCTCTTTTTGCAAAGTTAATGGTTAAGCGGATGTATATGCCACTAGTCCGGTTGTGAAAGTCTGTCTAAAAGCAAATGACAAGGTTGATATCCGTCACACCACATACTTCCTCATGAGCTAATAAACATTGACACAAATAAGAGATAATATGTTTTGAATAAAAGGTAGCACACGAAGTATTTGCTTGTAATGGCAGGAAATACCATGTAGTAGGTAGGTATGGTGGACACAAATGGCATGGGTTTTGGCTCAAGGTTTTGGATGCACGAGAAGCATTCCCTCCTAGTACAAGGATTTGGCTAGCAAGGTTATTTGAAGCAAACACAAGTATAAACTATGACAACAAGACGTATATAAAAACATATTACAAGTATTATAAAACTCTACATTGTCTTCCTTGTTGTTCAAACACCTTTAATAGAAAATATCTAGACCTTAGAGATAACAAACATGCAAACCAAATTTCAACAAGCTTTACGGTAGTTCTTCATTAATAGGTTTTAACTACATGATGTAAAAGCTTAAACATGATCTACTTGAGAGCTCAAAACAATTGCCAAGCACCACAACATACAAGATAACAATCCATAAGAGCATGTATATCTTTTTCATTATACCATCTACCACATTTAGCATTTTCTGTTTCCAACCAAACACCAATCAACTTATTTAAAAATAAACTCTCCAAGTATATAACAATGAGATATGAGAGTATAACATAAGAAAAACTAACAGCTCCAACAAGAGATGCATGAAAACCAAGAGCTGAAAGTATTGAAATAGCATAGAAGAATACTCAACAAATATAAGTGAAGAATGTGAGTATTCATAAGAAAAAGCGGAGCGTGTCTCTCTCCCACAAAAGAATGCTAGGATCCATATTATTCAGAGAATGAAAATAACAAAAACCAAAACAAACAGACGCTTCAAGTAAAGCACATAAGATGTGTCGGAATTAAAATATAGTTTCACTAGAGATGACCTGATAGTTTGTTGATGAAAAAGGGGATGCCTTGGGCATCCCCAAACTTTGACGCTTGAGTCTTCTTGAAATATGCTTGGGTGACCCACGTGGGCATCCCCAAGATTTGGCTCTTTCATCTTCTTGATCACATCATATCATCCTTCTCTCTTGATCCTTGAAAACTTCCTCCACACCAAACTCAAAGTAAACTTAATTAGAGGGTTAGTGCAAGAAAAATTCTTATATTCTGCATGAACACAATTGCTACCAATGCTACTGGACATTAGCTACAGCCACTGATACTTTATGGAACAAAAAGATCCATTCAAATAGTAAAAGAGGCATTGCAAAATAAATGGCAGAATCTGTCAAAAACAGAACAGTCCCTAAAGACGAATTTTTTCGAGGCACTTAACTTGCTCAAATCAGAAAACTCAAAACTAATGAAAGTTGCATATATATCTGAGGATTACGCACAAAACATCCCAGGTCCATCCGATTTTTCTGTAAACAGTTATGAATTTAACGGTGGACAGCAGAAAACAGTTTCAGCACAGCAATCCAAATCTAGCATCAACTTTCTACTAGAGGCTTAAATTCACACAACAATGCAATAAAGTAAAGATACAAATGAATTGCTACAGAGGTAGACATCTTCCTTGACTAAAAAAAAATAACATAAATAAAAAGTGGGTTGTCTCCCATAAGCGCTTTTCTTTAACGCCTTTCAGCTCAGCTAGGCACAGAAAGCAAAACTCAAGTGTTTCCAAGAGATGAAGCATCAACATCATAATTTGTACGAATGATAGAATCAAAAGGAAACTTCATTTTCTTCCTAGGGAAGTGTTCCATACCTTTCTTAAGTGGGAATTGGTACCTTATATTTCCTTCTTTCATATCAATAATAGCACCAACCGTGCGAAGGAAAGGTCTTCCCAAAACAATTGGACAAGATGGGTTGCATTCAGTATCCAAGACAATAAAATCAACGGGGACAAGGTTATTGTTAACCATAATAAGAACATCATTGACTCTCCCCAAAGGTTTCTTCAAAGCATTATCAGCAAGAAAAACATCCAAATAACAATGTTCCAAAGGTGGCAAATCAAACATATCATAAAGCTTTTTAAGCATAATAGAGATACTTGCACCAAGGTCACATAAAGCATTGCAATCAAATTTATCCACTTTTATTTTAATGATGGGCCCCCAACCATCTTCTAACTTCCTAGGGATAGAAGTTTCAAGTTTTAATTTCTCTTCCCTAGCCTTAATGAGAGCATTTGTAATATAGGTTGTAAATGCCAAGTTCATGGCACTAGCATTAGGACATGTGGCTAACTTTTGCAAGAACTTAATAACTTCAGTGATATTACAATTATCAAAATCAAAATTATTATCATCAAAGCAAACCGAACCACCATCTCCTATGTTCTTAAAAATTTCAGCACTTTTATTAATAACAGTTTCAGCAGTTTTAGGCAATTTTAACTTTTTGGAAGAAGTAGAAGAAATATTTCCAACACCAACTATGTTACCATTAATAGTAGGAGGCTTACTAGCATGTGAAGTAACATTATTTTCAGCAGTGGTAATAGTAAAAACTTTAACAATATTATCTTCCTTAGCTAGCTCTTTCTCTCTTTCCCATCTAGCATGCAATTGGGCTATCATCCTAACATTTTCATCAATTCTAACTTGGATGGCATTAATTTTAGCAAAAGCCTTACTCTCTTTAGTATCATTAGGCATGACTTTAGATTTTAAAAGATCAACATCAAGGGTAAGACTATCAACTTTAGAGGCAAGATTATCAATTTTA
This sequence comes from Poa annua, assembly GCA_026929855.1. Lineage (NCBI taxonomy): Eukaryota > Viridiplantae > Streptophyta > Magnoliopsida > Poales > Poaceae > Poa > Poa annua. Next base: position 94,843,868 of record CM049437.1, read on the forward strand.
CCAAGCTTTTCCTCAACAGTTTTATTAAAAGAAGTTTGTGTAGTGATAAAATCTTTTAGCATGGTTTCAAGTTCAGTGGAAGTATTCCTATTATTGCTATAAGAATTAACATAACCATTACCATTATTAGAAGGATAGGGCTTATAGTTATTATTACCATAATTGTTCCTATAGGCATTGTTGTTGAAATTGTTATTTTTAATGAAGTTCACATCAACATGCTCTTCTTGTGCAACTAAAGAAGCTAAGGGAACATTATTTGGATCAACATGAGATTTACCATTCACAAGCATAGACATAATAATATCAATTTTTTCACTCAAAGAGAAGGTTTCTTCAACAGAATTTACCTTCTTACCTTGAGGTGTCCTTTCAGTATGCCACTCAGAATAATTCACCATCATATCATCCAAGAGTTTTGTTACAGCCCCCAAAGTGATGGACATAAAGTTAGCCCCCGTAGCCGAATCAAGAAGGTTTCTTGAAGAAAAATTCAGTCCTGCATAAAAAGTTTGGATGATCAGCCAAGTAGTCAGTCCATGGGTAGGGCAATTTTTAACCAAAGATTTCATTCTTTCCCAAGCTTGAGCAACATGTTCATTATCCAGTTGTTTAAAATTCATAATGCTACTTCTTAGAGAAATAATCTTAGCAGGAGGATAGTATTTTCCAATAAAAGCATCTTTGCATTTACTCCATGAATCAATACTATTCCTAGGCAATGAAAGCAACCATTCTTTAGCTATTCCTCTCAAAGAGAAAGGAAATAATTTCAGTTTTATAATATCACCATCTACATCTTTTTGCTTTTGCATTTCACAAAGTTCAACAAAATTATTTAGATGGGCAGCAGCATCATCAGTACTAACACCAGAAAATTGCTCTCTCATAACAAGGTTTAACAAAGCAGATTTTATTTCAAAGAACTCTGCTTTAGAAGCATGTGGAGCAATAGGAGTGCATATAAAGTCATTATTATTGGTGCTAGTGAAGTCACACAACTTAGTATTCTCAGCAGTACTCATTTTAGCAAATTAAAAAGTAAACCGAAATAAATAAAATAGTAATGCAAGTAACTAATTTTTTTGTATTTTTGATATTTAAGCAAACAAGACAATAAAATAAATTGCAAGTAACTAATTTTTTTGTATTTTTGATATTAAGCAAACAAGACAATAAAAATAAACTAAGCAAGACAATAACAAAATAAAAAGATTGGATGTGAGAGACTCACCTCGCAGAAGAGCTTAGCTTCCCCAGAAAAATTGCTGGCGTCAAAGGGAAGCTAAACTTTGCTGAACAGAAGAACTCTCGTCTCCCCGGCAACGGCGCCAGAAAAATTGCTTGATGGCACCGGTGAGGTGTTGTTGGGAAACCCCAAGAGGAAGGTATGAAGTAGTGCAGCAGCAAGTTTTCCCTCAGTTGTGAAACCAAGGTTTATCGAACCAGTAGGAAAATAGAGATCTTCCGGAGGTTGTTGAAGATGACTTTGGCAGGGCGCACTACCGGTGTCAGCAACGAACGTGGAACCTGCACACAACACAACCAAGATACTTTGCCCCAGCTTAACAGTGAGGTTGTCAATCTCACTGGTTTGCTATAACAAAGGATTAAACGTATGTGTGGAGAATGATGTTTGCTTGCAGAGAATAAAAGTAACAGGATTACAGTAGGATTGTTTATCAGTTTGAGGAAAAAGGACCGGGGTCCACAGTTCACTAGTGGTGTCTCTCCATAAATAATAATGGCATACATGCGGGTAAACAAATTACAGCTGGGCAATTGACAGAATAAAGAAGTGCATAATGATGCATATACTATAGTTATGATGGCTAGTGTGATATTCATTTGGGCATTACAACAATATACATAGACCGTTCCAACCGCATCTATGACTAATAATCCACCTTCCGGTTAGCGTCCGCACCCCTTTCAGTATTAAGTTGCAAGCAACAGATAATTGCATTAGGCAATGTGTGTAATGTAAGTAATACAAATACCCTTAGATAAAGTACTACTGTTTTATCCCTATTAGCAACAGTACATCTACAATCTTAGAGCTTGCTGTCACTACCCCAGATTAAATAGAGACATGAACCTACTATCGAGCATAAATACCCCCTCTTGGAGTCACAAGCATCTACTTGGCCAGAGCATCTACTAGCAACGGAGAGCATGCAAGATCATAAACAACGCACTCACAAGATATATTATGAAGCAATAACATAGTACTCAATATTCATCGGATCCCAGCAAACACAACATGTAGCATTACATAAAGATGATCTTGATCATGTTAGGCAGCTCACAAGATCTAAACATGGTAGCACAAGAGGAGAAGACAACCATCTAGCTACTTCTATGGACCCGTAGTCCAAGGATGAACTACTCACGCATCAGTCCGGAGGCGGGCATGGTGATGTAGAGCCCTCCGGTGATGATTCCCCTCTCCGGCAGGGTGCCGGGAGGAGCTTCTGAACCCTCCCGATCTAGGGTTAACGACGGCGGCGGCTCTGGACTTCATGGAGGAAAAAGGTGCGTGTCCTAGGTCTTAGATATCCGAGGGGTATAAGTAGGCGAAAGGGCGAAGGCGGCGGGGCCTCGAGGGCCCCACACCCTGTGCTCGCGCGGCCAGGAGGGCTGCCGCGCCACCTGGGGGTGTGGCCCCTCGGGGTCCCCCTCCGTGTCGTCTTCGGTGTTCTGGAACCTCCCGGGGAAAATAAGCACTTTGACGTTTCGTTTGTCCAATTCCGAGAATATTTCCTTAACAACTTTTCTGAAACCAAAAACAGCAGAAAACAGGCAACTGGCACTGTGGCATCTTGCTAATAGGTTAGTCCCAGAAAATGCATAAAATGATATAAAAGTGTGTATAAAACATGTAGCAATTGGCATAATATAAGCATGGAACATAAGAAATTATAGATACGTTTGAGACGTATCAGGCACATATATGTTTAACAAGAATAATGGCTCTATTTAATTGATCATACCAAGTCTAGCACAAGACAGAAATTACAATGATCCGCGAAGCTATGCACTATGATGTTGACTTGGTTTTCACCGAGTCCCCGAGCCATTTTAGAGATCTAGCAGAGGGAACAGAATGCACTGGTGGGCCAATCCCCGGGTCAAGACATCTTGCTCCGGGCAAAACACACAGACACCATACGCCGAATTACTTTCTAGACCGAGTTCCCGAGTATGTTTTCATGTTTACTACACTCCACAACCTCTGCTCTTGACTACCATTCTAGGTGTTCGTCAGTCGAGTCACAAGATTATATCCGATAGCATACATTACTTGAACTTTGAAACAAGGTTGAAAGCTATTCGGTATATGGACAACACAAACAACAACATGCAAAGACGAACAAGTCAGTCCCCGAGACTCACCTCGGGGTGCCGGCATACAAACGATACGAGAATAACCGACATGATACACAAGTATAAAGAAGAGGCAGTCCCCGAGTTTATCCCGGGATGCCGACATATAAACGACATAAACAGCAGGCATGCATATAAATAACAGGGCAATCCCCGAGTTTACCTCGAAGTGCCGACATACGAATAATTCGGAACAAACAGACATAAACCACATGCATACAGATAAATTAAATTCCGAGTTGTTCTACCGACTTAGGATGAAAAGCATAACTGACCGGTGAGCCAGTCCCCGGGTCAAGACATCTTGCTCCCGGGGAAAAACATACCGACAACACAACAGGACAGTCCCCGGGTTACGACATTTCGTTCCGGGGTAAACAAATAAGCTAGGCACGAAGGGGCAGTCCCCGAATAATATTTGAAATTAACTAACTGCATGCGGTACCGGAAAGAATACTCACGGAGCCTGGCTGGTGTTGCGCGGACCAAACGAATCGACACGACCCGGGCAACTGTCGGGGAGTTACCCGGGATCTGTCGAAGACGATCGCCGATACCGTCTGCGCCGGCCTCTGCTTGCGGCGGCGAGTTGGAGTGCGAGGACAATGGTGATGCCGAGTCCCCGCGTTGATGAAAAAGGTCCCTTCCGAATTTAGTCCAGCAAGCGCCACTCTCAGCTCCACGGTGGGCGCCAACTGTCGTCGTGGCGAACAACAGATGCCTACGGGTAGGCTAATTTGTGGGGCCGGATGGACGCTAGAGGATTCGGAGAGGGATAGCGCGAAGGGATCGCACACGGAAAAACAGACGAACACAAGGATTTACCCTGCTTCGGGGCTCTCGTGAGGAGATAAAACCCCTACTGCAGCATCTAGCCTAGCAGTGTATTTCTTCTCTCCGTATATGCGTGGTACAAGGTGCTCCATGAGCCGGGCAAGGAATGCCTCTAGGAGAAATTGGGGAGGAAAGAGCCCAAGGGGCGAATGAGCAAGCCGTGGCCGTGTTTTGGCCTTCCCCCTGGTGCTCCTTATATAGGAGGAGCCCAGGGGACAACAGGTGGCCCACATGTCACTATACACGCATTGTAGCTGAGGTGACTACTGGGGTCTTGTCTGCACTGTTCACTGCATCATGAGGTGTAATCTAGTCACATCATCGGTACTATAGCCACGTCTGGTCCCTTCCTGGACAGGTACGACCCGTGCGGCGCGCGTCCTTGTCTTGTCCATTTGCGCCTGTCCTCAGAATCATCCGCACCGGTCGGGGAAGTCGGGGGTGACGCCATGTCGGGGAAGCCGGGAGTGACGCCATGTCGGGGAAGCCGGGAGTGCCGCCATGTCGGGGAAGCCGGGAGAATGCTTATGTCGGCCCGAGTAGCGTCTCTTTGCCTATCATTTTTATCTTTCACCCACTTACTCATTTAACTTCTCTTTTTCCTCTAATATAAGCATAATAACACCATAACTTTAGGGTACCGAGGATTACATCCGCGACACTCTCACGCAAGAAGGGTTTGGGATGAAGCTCAAAGTGTGTTCGACTTTCGTCTCCCTAATCTGCATCCAGCTACTTGGGATAAAGACATTTTGTGTGATCCTCGTTTCTCTACTGAAACTCGGGCGAAGATCATCACTGTTATGTGGTGCATATGGCACTCGCGCAATCGAAAGGTGCACGACGATGAGTCGCTGGATCCGGCTTCGTCGATGCGTAGTATAAAGCAAGATCTAGCTCTGCTAGATATTCCATCGGTGTGTGCTAATGTGTTACCAGGTTTTGGGTGGCGGCCGCCGGATGCTGGTGTGATCAAGATTAACACAGACGCGGCTGTAAACTTGGAGTTGGGCAAGGCTGGAGCGGGAGGTGTGGCAAGATCATCTTCAGCTCTCCTTGGCGCCTGGTGCAAACCCCACGATGGGGTTACAAATCCACTGATTGCTGAAGCTGGGCGATGCGGGATGGCGTCATCTTCACGAAGCTTCGAGGTTTTTCACATGTGATCATGGAGACGGACTGCCTGGAGATGGTGCATCTCTGGAAAAATCGCCGCAACTCTCGTTCTGTTGTGGCTCCTATTCTGTTAGACATTGGGGAGCTTGTTTTTAATTTTCAGTCTTTTGTAATTCAACATGTATCTAGATCTTCCAATATCCCGGTCCATCTGTGTGCTAAGCGTGCTTGCTCCATGATGGTGACCGAGAGTTGGTTAGAGTCTGAACCTGCTTTTCTGGTGACCAGCCTCTTGGCTGACTGTCCCCGGTGTGCTTTCGTTTGAATAAAGCTCCCAAAGTTATCGCAAAAAAAAAGAAATTGTAGAAAGAGAAACAGAGCAAATTAGTGATGATTCGGTGTAATATGTGGCAAACAGTAGAAGGTCAAGTAAAATGTGGCAAATTATAAAGGATTGAAATAAAGCATGCCAAATTGTAAATTCTCCCCTGTTTCTGAAGGTTTGTTTCCGTATACTGTATTAGTTAAGCTCTCTTAGATTATGTGTGTTGCCTGCGATTTCTGCTGCTTAATTACTTCCACCAGTGTACTTCGCTCACTGGAATAGTTCGGGTATCGATTTACTACTACCTCCGGTTGGATTTAATTGACGCATCCATGTAGTTGTAGTTCTACTAATGTCCACGATAATCATTTCCGGCCGGAGGGAGTAGGATTTTGTTATTTTATACTCTCTCCGTTTCAAATTGGATAACTTTTCTTTGTACAAAATTAGATATATATAGACATGTTATAAGTCTATGTATTCTATTTTTAAACCAATAGAAATCATCTAAATATGGAACGGAGGGAACAGTACTTTATGTTCATTCCCCACCTTTTGTTTCTTTCATGTTACGTTTGATTTGCACAATGTAGGTTAATAATTAGTCTATATTATGGAGTTAAATTGTTTGTCCATCTATTAAATCATTGTACTTTGTGTGGTAGTACTTCTTGAAATAATATAGATATCCTTACAATACGCCCAAATAACCTTTACTGGTTGTATGTTGGAGAATTCAAATGGATCTTTCACTTTTGTAAGGCATAACTTGATATATTCATGTGTGCATTAAGTTTCATCTCGCATAATAATAGCATACTTTCGTAATTTATCCTAGACATTGCGCTTCATTCTTTTTTGATTGTTCCTGGGTTCTGGGTGGACTAGCGTTGGTCTGATTTATGTAAACCTCATGGTTGTGCTCCGCTTACTCTGGATAACTTCAAGTTTTTTTCTTGGCTTCATCTTTGTACTTTGTATGTGATCAGGTAGTTTTCAATGCCTCAACATTTTCCTTTATCTATTTTACTTTCGGATTAAGGATATGAATCATGGTAAGGTCAAGTGTGTTATTACATTGCAATTAAAACTTGCATATATGCATTCTTAGTTGCTGGTGTACAATTACAACAATGCAGGTTAGTAGGTATTTTCTGATATTACCCATCATTTGCTTTGCAACATATATTCATAGTTGTTGCCGGTAGAATTAGTATCAATCAGCAGCAGGCCTCGAAAAACTATCCATTAGTTTCATATATCAGGAGCTTTCTCTATGTTCCAATGACTAGTTTTCTTTCCGCTCGGAAAAAACAAAACTTTGTTAAGTAAATATGTTTTTATGTCAAAGCTCATCTTTCTTTTTGTTGGCTTGTTTGCTTTTGAAATGTTTTTCAGATAACAATACTCTTCAATTCTGTCAAAAAACAAATACTCCTGAGCAAGATGTCAACCAGGGTTTTGTTTTTGTTTGTCGAGACATTTGTTGGAGTATATGCGAGTCATTTGTTTTTGTTTGTCGACCATGATTCAAGGGAAAGTTGACTTTTAATTATGTGAGCAAGATGTTTTTGGTGTTACAACTTTCTGACTCAATTCAGTATTTTGTGCATCATATCGATGTGAAATATTGTTCGTGTTACTACTTTTTGGTTAATAGGGCATCTTTGAAGGGATTTTAATTCATTTATGTTACTATTGTATGTGCCTTTACTTTATTGCTAATGTTATCTCGTTTTAGATTCACAAGGAGGCCAAAAAAATTGTGAAGGAACTGATAAGATGGCTTATGGAGGTGGAGGAGCTCCAATGTTTCAGCAGGTAATTGTCGTTTGTATGTTTTTTGTGTGATGGCTTCTCCTAACTTTCAAGTAGCTCTGTAGTGCATAAATTAGTTAACATATTTAAGAATAAATTATTATGGGGAATTTATATATCGTATTTCTTTGAAACAGTTGATGTCAATAGAATGTTATATCCCTATTTTATTGTTTGACCAATCAGTATAACATTGATGAATGTTTAGCTTATATGTCTTTTTGCATTACTCATCGAACATGTTATTTTTGTGCTTGCTTGTTTAATGTTTAGCCTCTAGGTGATATAGGAAGTGGCGTCGGAGTTCACCTGGGCGCCTTGTGGACATTCTTGAAAGAGCAAAGGTCTCCCTTGGGCAGGGCCAGGCCAAAGGATACGGGGCGAGTTAAACCAATATATTTTATACAAAACTCTTATACTTCCATATAACTTACTTTTATTATATTTCAAATATCTCCCCATATATAGTTTGCATAGTTAAACTAAATATAATTTGTTAATAATATTACATGTATACTATGTGTTGAATCTAAATAATTTCCGTAACCAAAACTATATTGGTTTTTGCCGTATACACTTAGGTTAAAAATTCAAAAAGGAAATTTTAGGCCTCATTTATGGTTAAATTAGGACATAATTGTATATAATATTTTGGAGGGGCATATCCACTGAGAATATTCTAACATATATCTTAATACAAGTTTCGAGTATATCATTGCATCAGAAAATTTATAAAAAACTTTTATAGCATAAGTGGAACTATTGTCTTGTTCACTTTCTTAAAGTGTGTCTTACAAGTAACATTGTGTTAGATAATGATCGCACGACACGTGATTATATATACTTGATATTAAAATATAAATAGTTAAACCAATCACTAATAATCATAAAAAGTATTGTGAATTCTTAAACTTCCTATGCATACGGTTTAATCTGTTATGCCAATTGAAAATGTGTTTTATATTATCATAAATAGTTAAGCTCTCTTAGATTATGTGTGTTGCCTGTGATTTATGCTGCTTAATTTTTTTTGAAAGGAAGGCGGTGGGGGAAGCCCCCACAGCGAGTTTTTTTTAAAATAATAAGAACCCAAATTCAATCCCGTGAGGACTTGAACCTGGGTGGCTGGGTTGTACATCCACTCCACTATGCCGCTTAATTACTAGGATTTTGTTGTTTTATACTCCCTCTGTTTAAAATTATATGACTTTCCTTTGTACAAAATTAGATATATCTAGACATATTTTAAGTCTAGATACGTCTATTTTTAAACAAATAAAAATCATGTAAATATGGAACGGAGGGAGCAGCACTTTATGTTCATTCCCCACCTTCTGTTTCTTTCATGTTACGCTCGATTTGCACAATGTCGGTGTAACAATTAGTGTATATTATGGAGTGAAATTGTTCGTCCATCTATTAAATCATTGTACTTTGTGTGCTAGTACTTCTTGAAATAACATAGATTTCCTTACATTCTGTCCTAATTACCTTTACTGGTTGTATGTTGGAGAATTCAGACGGATCTTTCACTTTTGTAGGCATAACTTGATATATTCATGTGTGCATTCATTTTCATCTCCCACAATAATAGCATACGATGGTAATTTATCCCAGACATGCGCTTCATTCTTTTTTGATTGTTCCTGCTGGGTTCTGGGTGGACTAGCGTTGGCCTGATTTATGTAAACCTCATGGTTGTGCTCCGCTTACTCCAGATAACTTCAAGTTTTTTATTGGCTTCATCTATGTACTTTGTATGTGATCAAGTAGTTTTCAATGTCTCAACATCTTCCTTTATCTAGTTTACTTCCGGATTTAAGGATATGAATCAAGGCAAGTTCAAGTGTGTTATTACATTGCAATTAAAACTTGTGTATGTACATTCTTAGTTTGCTGATGTACAGTTACAATAATGCAGGTTAGTAGGTATTTTCTGATATTACCCATCCTTTTCTTTGCAACATATATTCAGAGTTGTTGCCGGTAGAATTAGTATTAATCAGCTGAAGGCCTCGAAAAACTATCCATTAGTTTCATGTATCAGGAGCTTTTTTCTGTGTTCCAGTGACTAGTTTTCTTTCCGCGCGGAAGAAACAAAACTTTGTTAAGTAATAACAGTACTCTTCAATTCTATCATAAAAGAAATACCCCCGAGAAAGATGTCGACCAAGGTTTTGTTTTTGTTTGTCGAGGCATTTGTTGAAGTACATGCGAGACAATTTGTTTTTGTTTGTTGACCATGGTTCAGGGGAAAGTTGACTTTTAATTATGTGAGCAAGATGCTTGTGGTGTTACGACTTCCTGACTCACTTCAGTATTTTGTGCATCATATCGTTGTGAAATATTGTTCATGTGTACTATTTAACTTTTTAATGTTATGTCGAATGTTGAGTGTGTTACTACTTTTTGTTTAATAGAGCATCTTTTAAGGGATTTCAATTCATTTATGTTACTATTGCATGTGCCTTTACTTTATTGCTAATGATATCTCGTTTTTGATTGACGAGGAGGCTAAAAAATTATGTGAAGGAACCGAAATCAGAGTTGATGGCTTATGGAGGTGGAGGAACTCCAATGTTTGAGAAGATAATTGTCGTTTGTATGCTTTTTGACGTGATGGCTTCTCCTAACTTTGAAGTAGCTCTCTGTAGGGCAGAAATAAGTTAAAATGTAGAAAAATAAATTAAAATAGTGATGCATGTAAAATGCATATATGAACTTTGCATTGTATTACTCATATTTCAATCATATTTGCATCATATAAGGGTTATATCATTGTTTTATATTGTTTTTGGGAATATTTCACAGTTTCCCTATTTTCTGAAATTAACCCTGCACTGTCAGAAACCCTATTTTTCTATATTTTGATGTTTCAGGGACCCAAACGACGTCCAAATGACCTAATATTTTGCGGGGATCATTTTTTGGAAGGAAGAAGGAGTAGGAGCCAAGAAAGCGCATAAAAGGAAGTCCGAGGAGAAAAAAGGGAAGGGCCCACGTGGCCAGATTCCTTGGTCGCGTGGGGTGCCCCCTTTTCCCCCCTCGAGGCTCCGATGCCGTCGATCTTCGTCCCTTACCTTCGTCTTGACCTAAAAACGACTATAGAAATAGTCCCCCGACGGCTTTCAGAAGGAAGCGCCGCAGAAACACAAAACCACGAAACAGAGACTTGGAGCTGCAGATTGGAGGGGAAAACTCCGGCGGGGCGCTGCCGGCGTGGTCTCCATCTTCTCCAACGACTCCTACACCGTCTCCATGATGAAGAAGGAGTAGTCCACCCCTAGACTATGGGTTTGTGGAAGTAACTTATGTATCTCTCCTCTCTATTGAGCTTCACTAATTAGTATCTTATGAGCTGCTGAACATGATTACGGTCATCTATGTAATACTTTTGTGGTGGATCTTTTTATGAGTTGATATATGTTTGAAATTGCAATTATTTGTTATGAAAGTAGATGCATATTATGTACCCCGTTCTTGTTTATGTGTTCTGATCCAACATATGTATGAGGGCGTGTGAGGGGGAACTGATACGTCCATTTTGCATCACTATTTTATATCATAATTTACTGTTATTCATTGATATATTTCATATTTAGATATGATACTTATGTTATTTCATCTATTTTGCATGTTTGATGATTATTGGAGGATGGATCACCGGAGTCTGAATTCTGCTGGAAAAAGCACCGTCAAGATACAATATTTGCAAAGACCAGAAGAACAAAATGAAAAGATGGAAGTTCCTATTCTTCCAGATACCGGAGGGAGCCAAAAGGGGAGAGCTAGGTGGGCCCCAGGGGGCCCACACCATGCCATGGCGCCCCCCCCCCCTCTGCCGCGCCGGGAGGTGGTGTGGCCACCCTGGCCCACTCCTGGCGACGCCCTTTCGCGTACTTCATCCCCCCGAAAATCTAAGACCTGGAGAACCATCGTGGAAATATTCCGCCGCCTCCACGAGGCGGAAAACACCAGAGAGAGAAAAGCTCTTCGGCAGGGAGAAATCTGCCTGGGAAATCCCTTCCCGGAGGGGGGAAATCGTCGCCATCGTCACCGTCATCGAGCTGCACTTCATCGGGATCATCATCACCATCATCTCCACCGCCGACACCGTCATCTCCATCGGTCCACTCCGTTCCCGCTGTAACATATAGGGCTGAATCTTGTATGTTTGATAGAGGAAACTCTCCCGGTGTTGATTACTCTTGTTATTGATGGTATTGAGTGAAACCGTTGAATTAAGGTTTATGTTCAGATTGTTACCCATCATTATATCACCTCTGATCATGTTTCAAATGATGTGTTGTGAGTAGTTCGTTTAGTTCTTGAGGACATGGGAGAAGTCTAGATGTTAGTAGTGAACTATGTTGAGTAATATTTAATGTTTTGATATTTAAGTTGTGGTGCTATTCTTCTAGTGGTGTCATGTGAACGTCAACTACATGACACTTCACCTTTATGGGCCTAGGGGAATGCATTGTGTATTCGAATATTAATTGTGGGGTTGCCGGAGTGACAGAAACCTAAACCCCCGTTAGTATCTCGATGCTTGAGGGATGGTAGGATCTCAAAGTTTAAGGTTGTGGTTAGATTTATCTTAATTACTTTCTTGTATTTGCGGATGCTTGCAAGGGGTATAATCACAAGTATGTATTAGTCCTAGGAAGGGTGGTGCATTAGCATAGGTTCACCCACACAACACTTATCGAAACACTAAAGATTAATCATCTATATGAAGCGAAAGCACTAGACATAAATCCCGTGTGTCCTCAGGAACGTTTGGTCATGATAAGTAAACAAACCGGCTTGTCCTTTGCTCTAAAAAGGATTGGGCTACTCGCTGCAATTATAATTGCCGCGCTTTATTTACTCGCACTTTATTTATCTGTATTACCAAAAACTCCTAAAAACTTGTCTGCTAGTGTTTACAGTGAAATCCTCATCAAAACCGCTTGTCAGCACCTTCTGCTCCTCGTTGGGTTCGACACTCTTATTTATCAAAAGTACTACGATACACCCCCTATACTTGTGGGTCATCAAGACTATTTTCTGGCGCCGTTGCCGGGGAGTGAAGCGCTATTGGTAAGTGGAATTGGTAAAGAAAACTTTAGCTGTAAGTGCTGTTTTTATTTCTGTCTCCTAATTTGCTTAATTATGGAGAGAGGATCTATTGCCTTCCTGTTTGGAAGAGCTTCTACCGCTGCTGAGGTAAAAGAGGAGGTGCCACCTGAAGAAATAGTGCCATTTAAAATACCTATGAAAATTATTGATCGTGTTATGAATAACCGCTATGTAGGGGATGGAACTATCCATCCCGGTGATCATTTGCTGTTTTTACATGAATTATGCGAGTTGTTCAAGTGTGCAGGTATTTCAATGGACAAAGTAAGGAAGAAATTATTCTCTATATCACTTGGTGGAAGGGCTTCTCATTGGTATAAATTGCTGAAGAATAGGAATTCTCTTGGATGGGAGGAAATTGTACCTCTCTTTTATTCTAAATTTTATCCTCCAAGTGAAATTCACCAAGATCGGAATTCTATATATAATTTCTGGCCTCATGAAGGAGAAAGTATTGCCCAAGCTTGGGGGAGATTGAAGTCACTAATGCTCAAATGCCCCATTCATGAGCTTCATGTTAATATTATTGTTGATAACTTCTATGCAAGACTCTACTTTGAAGATAAAACATTATTGGATACTTCTTGTGCTGGATCATTCACGCGTAATAAAAAAGGTTTTAAATGGGATCTTCTTGACCGAATTGAAGAAAATACTGAAGCATGGGAGAACGATAAAGGTAGGGAGTCAGGTATAAAATATGACTTCGAATGCATTAAAACTTTCATGAATACTGATGCATTTCGTAATATTAATAATGCTTATGGTCTTGACTCTCAAGTTGTTGCAATTATTATAAATCCTTTGCTGCATATTTCGGTTTGCCTAAGGAGGGTTTTGAAAAATATCATGAGCCTTATAAAGATAAGTCTATTACTCCTATAACTAAAAGCATTGAAGTTAATACTGTTGATCGTATTATTCCTGAGCCTTATATTGAAAAGGTTCCTTTTCCTGTTAAGATGAAGGAACATTCTGTTATGGCTAGTGTTGTTAACAAAAGTGTTAAGAAAGCTATAGAACCTGATGAACAAATTAAAATTGAACCTCCTGTGGCTATAGTTAAAGATCTGGTTACTAAAAATGTTGGAGATGAGTACATTATATTTTGTGAGGATGCTTCTAATGTTGTTTCTCATCCTAAAAGTTCAAAGAAAACTAGTGTACCTGTGTTATCTGTTCGAATTGGAGATCATTGCTATTATGGTTTATGTGATATTGGTGCAAGTTCTAGTGCTATTCCCTATGAGCTTTACAAAGAAATTATGCATGAGATAGGTCCGTGTGAACTTGAGGAAATTGATGTGGTTATTCAACTTGCTAATAGAGAAACTATCTCTCCAATTGGTATTGTTAGAGATGTTGAAGTTTTATGTGGTAAGATTAAATATCCTGCTGATTTTCTTGTACTTGGTTCAGTTGCTAGTAAGATTTGTCCTATCATTTTTGGTAGACCTTTTCTGAACACTTGTGGTGCTGTTATAGATTGTAAGAAAGAGAAAATCTTGACTAAGTTTGCTGGTGATTCATATGAATTTAATTTTTCTAAATTTGCTAAAGTCCCTTATGAAACCGAATTGCCTAATGAGGATTTTAAAGTTGAACAGCTTGCCTCTATTGCTCTTACTCCTAACAATGTTTTGCAGCAATTTTTGGAAGATCATGAAAGTGAAGCCTTTAGAGAGGAAAGGGATGAGCTTGATGAAATATTTCTTCGTCAACTCATCTTAAAAGATAATTTAAAGGTGAAAGACTTGGGTAAAACACTCCCACCTAAAGAGGATCCTGTCTTTGATTTAAAACCTTTGCCTGATAACCTTAAATATGCTCATATTGATGATAAGAAAATATATCTTGTTATTATTAGTGCTAACCTTTCAGGTAAAGAGGAGGAAAGATTATTGAAAGTATTGAAGAAACACCGTGGAGCTATGGGTTATACTCTGTATGATTTAAAAGGGATGTCTCCTACTGTATGTCAACATTCTATTAATATGGAGCCTGATGCAAAGCCAGTTGTTGAACATCAACGCCGTTTAATACCCAAGATGAAGGAAGTGGTAAGAAATGAGGTATTAAAGCTTCTTGACGCTGGTATTATTTATCCTATTGCTAATAGTAGATGGGTTAGTCCTGTGCACTGTGTCCCTAAGAAAGGAGGAATTACTGTTGTGCCTAATGAAAATGATGAACTTATTCCTCAAAGAGTAGTTGTTGGTTATAGGATGTGCATTGATTTTCGGAAGGTTAATAAAGTTACTAAGAAAGATCATTATCCATTACCCTTTATTGATCAAATGTTAGAGAGATTAGCTAAGAAAGCTCATTTTTGCTTTCTTGATGGTTATTCTGGCTTCTCACAAATTGCTGTTAAAGCGCAAGATTAAGAGAAAACCACATTTACTTGTCCCTATGATACTTATGCTTATAGACGTATGCCCTTTGGTTTATGTAATGCTACTGCTACTTTTCAAAGATGCATGTCTGCTATTTTTCACGGTTTTTGTGAGGAGATCGTGGAAGTATTCATGGACGATTTCTCCGTCTATGGAACTTCTCTTGATAATTGCTTGCACAACCTTGATAAAGTTTTGCAGAGATGTGAATAAACTAACCTTGTTCTTAATTGGGAGAAATGTCACTTTATGGTTAATGAAGGAATTGTTCTTGGACATAATTTTTTTGAAATAGGTATTGAAGTAGATAGAGCTAAAGTGGAGGCAATTGAGAAAATGCATTGCCCCCGAGATGTTAAAGGTATTCGTAGTATTCTTGGTCATGCTGGTTTCTATAGAAGGTTTATTAAAGATTTCTCTAAAATATCAAAGCCTCTTACTAATCTTCTACAAAAAGATGTACCTTTTGTTTTTTATGATGATTGTAAGGAAGCTTTTGAAACTTTGAAAAAGGCTTTAATAAGTGCTCCTATTGTTCAACCACCTGATTGGAATTTACCATTTGAAATTATGTGCGATGCTAGTGATTTTGCCGTTGGTGCTGTTCTTGGACAGCGAATTGATAAAAAGTTGAATGTTATTCATTATGCTAGTAAGACTCTTGATTCTGCACAAAAGAATTATGCTACAACTGAAAAAGAATTTCTAGCTGTTGTCTTTGCTTGTGATAAGTTTAGACCTTATATTGTTGATTCGAAAATTATTATTCACACTGATCATGCTGCTATTAGATATCTTATGGAAAAGAAAGATGCTAAGCCTAGACTTATTAGATGGTGTTGCTTTTGCAAGAATTCGATTTGCATATTGTAGATAGGAAAGGTGCTGAAAATCCTGTTGCTGATAATTTGTCTAGATTGGAAAACATTGCTTATGATCCTATTCCTGTTAATGATAGTTTTCCAAATAAACAATTGGCTGCAATAAGGGTGAGTTCACTAAATAGTCCTTGGTATGCTGATTATGCTAACTTTATTGTTTCGAAGTATTTGCCTCCAACCATTTCAGCTCAACAAAGAAGAAAATTCTTTTATGACTTGAGGCATTATTTTTGGGATGACCCACACTTATATAAAGAAGGAGTGGATGGTATTATGTGAAGATGTGTTCCGGAACATGAACAAAAAGATATATTGAGAAAGTGCCATAGTAGTGCTTATGGAGGACATCGCGCTGGAGATAGAACTACACAAAAGGTTCTTCAGTCAGGTTTTTATTGGCATACCCTCTTTAAAGATGTAAGAAAGTTTATTTTATCTTGTGATGAGTGTCAAAGAACTGGTAATATTTCTAGACGTAATGAAATGCCCATGAATTATACTCTTGTTATTGAGCCATTTGATTGTTGGGGATTTGACTTTATGGGTCCTTTTCCTCCTTCAAAGGGTTATACTCATATACTTGTTGTTGTTGATTATGTTACTAAATGGGTAGAAGCTATACCTACAAAAAGTGCTGATGGTGAGACCTCATTAAAAATGCTTCAAGATATTATTTTCTCTAGGTTTGGTGTACCTAGATATCTTATGACTGATGGAGGTTCTCATTTTATTCATGGTGGTTTTAGAAAAGTTCTTGCTAAATATGGTGTTAATCATAGAATTGCTTCAGCCTATCATCCTCAAACTAGTGGGCAAGTGGAACTATCAAATAGAGAAATTAAATCTATCTTGCAAAAGATTGTTAATAGAACTAGGAAAAATTGGGCTAACAAATTAAATGATGCTTTATGGGCTTATAGAATTGCTTATAAAAATCCTATGGGTATGTCTCCTTATAAAATGGTTTATGGAAAAGCTTGTCACTTGCCTTTAGAATTAGAACACAAAGCTTATTGGGCAGTGAGAGAACTTAATAGAGATTTTAAACTTGCTGGAGAGAAGAGGTTACTAGAGTTGAGTTCTTTAGATGAATGGAGAAGTGAGGCATATGAAAATGCTAGACTCTTTAAAGAGAAAGTTAAGAAATGGCATGATAAGAGGATTATTAAGAGAGAGTTTCATGTTGGTGAGAAAGTTCTATTGTATCGTTCCCGTCTTAGATTTTTTGCAGGAAAGCTACTCTCCAAATGGGAAGGACCTTATGTTATTGTGGAGGTATATCCTTCAGGTGCAATTAAAATTGCTACACTCAAGGATGATACTACACAAGTGGTAAATGGACAAAGACTCAAACATTATATTTCTAGAGATTCTTAAAATGAAGATGTTGATATTATTCAAGTGATTACTCCGGAAGTTTTTATTAAAGAGCAATTTCCTGAGGCTGTAGAAGCTGAATTCGAAAAGGTAAAGTTTTGGTAAGAAAAAGTCTGTGTTTTTAATTTTGGAAGATACTATATTAGTTTTTCGAAAATATGAAAAAATACAAGACGAAAACGAGCAGGACACGGAGCACGGGGCGCCGTCACCACGTGGTGGCGCGGGCCCCATGCTGGCCGTGCCACCGTATGGTGTGCGCGCCTCGGAGTCCGTCTCCTACCCGATTTCGCCCTGTTGCCTTCCTTTTGTTGCGTAAATTTTTGCTATATAATCTCCCAGATCCCCCGAGGTATGTATATCGTGTTTTCGACGTGTTTTTGTTTCGAGCTGTTTCTGCCAGATTTCAACCTTGGATCTGGAGCTATCATGTATTCGTCCGAGCCCTCCAAGGACAGTTTCTTTGCGAACGTCGTCAACCTGTACTTAAACGAGTTGAAGATGCATCCCAAAGAGTTGCTGCTCAAGTAAGGGAAGGTACAAGTTGAAGACGTTCAAGGGCCTCAAGGAGAAGGGAGCATGGAGGAAAGGATGAAGAGTCTAGAGCAAGAGTTCTTCAAATACAGGAAGATGGCAGAACGTGAGGTGGATATCGTTCATAGGATCGTGGCTGAACTTATTGCCAAGCATGAGGAGGAGAGCACAAAGCTCTGGGAGGACATCTTCTCACTCCATAAGACTACCAACAACCTTCAGGCGCAACTCTACGATGTTCAGAATCAAAACTGTGAGTATGAAACCAGGTTTAAACGCATAAGTGCTGCTGCAAGTTTCAGGATAGTCGAGACCAAGTCATCATTTGTTGATGGAGAGCCCCTGCCTTGGAAGTTTGATGAAGAGGATTCTCCACCGACGCCACCTCAGGAGTAATTCATCATCGGTATTGGCATCCCCTTGGCTTGTTCCAAGCTTGGGGGAGTGCCGGGGTATCACACTATTATCTTTTACCTTTTTACCTTTTGAGTTGAGTCATATCATGAGTAGAGAAGTTATCTTATAGGATAGTATGCAATGTGGAAGTATCTCTCTTTTAGTTGGTTATCTATGTATCCCTTGGTGTGAGTTACCGATATGGAATATTAATGAGAAGTTTATCATTTACTTTCTGCACACCTTATTTTAGTTTGCAACTTCTATTATATATGATTGATCTTGTCATTAGTATTGGTATCACTCTGGGAGCATATAGTAAATCTTATGGTTTTGGCAAACTTAGCATTGGTCAGTAGCTACAATACTTTGAGACTTAAGTGGAGAAAATAAGTACATGTAGATATATTATTCAATGATCTTTCTCACTTGTAGCTCATAAGCTTAGTATTCACAAATTAAAATTGTTTGTGCTTCCAAGGAAGATTGCATGATTGTTCTTACTACATGTATATTTGTTTGTATCCATCGGCTCTTATGCTTGCTACCCAACCTTGCTAGCCAAAGCCTTGTATCGAGAGGGAATGCTTCTCATACATCCAAACCATGAGCCAAAACCTTTGCCATCTATGTCCACCATAACTACCTATTATGTGGTATTTTGCGCCACTCAAAGTAAATACTTCGTGTGCTATCTTTATTCAAAATTATTATCCCTTATTTGTGTCACTGTTTATTAGCTCATGAGGAAGTATGTGGGTTACTCTATGTTTAACTTGTTAGATAGACTTTCAAATGAGCTGGCAAATGGGGTGCCCAGTCCCAAGTTTAATTGTTCAATTCTCTTCACATGGTTTTCAATGAGTTATCAAAAAGAAAGTTCCAAAGTGTTATGATATTCAAAAATAGGCACTCCTCCAAGGTTTGAGATGGATTGGAAGGCACCCGAGGATTCAGTTAGCCATGGATTATGTAAGCAATGGTGGGGAGGAGTGCCAAACCAATTTATAAAAAGTGTGCATGTGTAAACAAAAGAGAAGAGGGATGATCTACCCTTGGGTAGAAATAACGTCCTTAAATGGGAGCCGCTCTTGAAAGTCTGGATAACATGGTAACTATAGTTTTCATTCACTATCATTGGTTGACAACGACATACATAGCTTAAAACTTATTTCATACTCTCTATATGATTTCGAAACTTCAAAGCTCTAGCACATGTTTTTATCTTTGCTTCCCTCTGCGAAGGGCCTATCTTTTACTTTCATGTTGAGTCAGTAAACCTACTTCCTTCTGTCTTAAGAAAGCATTTGAGTTGTTGTGATTCAACCATCTACACATTTGTATTATTGATCATGTCTTTATTTCTTTCTTGTTTAGCACAATGCCGTTATCTCATAGATATAATCTTGAAAGTTAGCAATTACTGTAAGAGAGCTGTTTTGAAGAGTAAGTTCAATCTGTTCATTGTTCTTTGACCAAGAAAGAAGTTTGCCAACACCAACTTGATTGTCTCTATGCACCTTATTGTGATTTCCCTTTACTTGTCACAAGTTGAGTTATATGAATGGGGTTGTGATCTAAGATGACTTGTGTATTATTAGATGTGATGCTTCTTGTCCGTATATTCTTTATCGACACTTCACTCCATAAACATGTGGTCATGTTTACTGAGTTCAGCTTTCACTTGGGGACAAGCGAGGTCTAAGCTTGGGGGGAGTTGATACGTCCATTTTGCATCACTATTTTATATCATAATTTACTGTTATTCATTGATATATTTCATATTTAGATATGATACTTATGTTATTTCATCTATTTTGCATGTTTGATGATTATTGGAGGATGGATCACCGGAGTCTGAATTCTGCTAGAAAAAGCACCGTCAAGATACAATATTTGCAAAGACCAAAAGAACAAAATGAAAAGATGGAAGTTCCTATTCTTCCAGATGCCGGAGGGAGCCAAATGGGGAGAGCCAGGTGGGCCCCAGGGGCCCACACCATGCCCAGGCGCCCCCCCCCCTCTGCCGCGTCGGGAGGTGGTGTGGCCACCCTGGCCCACTCCTGGCGACGTCCTTTCGCGTACCTCATCCCCCCGAAAACCTAAGACCTGGAGAACCATCGTGGAAATATTCCGCCGACTCCACGAGGCGGAAAACACCAGAGAGAGAAAAGCTCTCCGGCAGGGAGAAATCTGTCGGGGAAATCCCTTCCCGGAGGGGGGAAATCGTCGCCATCGTCACCGTCATCGAGCTGCACTTCATCGGGGTCATCATCACCATCATCTCCACCGCCGACACCGTCATCTCCATCGGTCCACTCCGTTCCCGCTGTAACATCTAGGGCTGAATCTTGTATGTTTGATAGGGGAAACTCTCCCGGTGTTGATTACTCTTGTTATTGATGCTATTGAGTGAAACCGTTGAATTAAGGTTTATGTTCAGATTGTTACCCATCATTATATCACCTCTGATCATGTTCCAAATGATGTGTTGTGAGTAGTTCGTTTAGTTCTTGAGGACATGGGAGAAGTCTAGATGTTAGTAGTGAACTATGTTGAGTAATATTTAATGTTTTGATATTTAAGTTGTGGTGCTATTCTTCTAATGGTGTCATGTGAACGTCGACTACATGACACTTCACCTTTATGGGCCTAGGGGAATGCATTGTGTCTTCGAATATTAATTGTGGGGTTGCCGGAGTGACAGAAACCTAAACCCCCGTTAGTATCTCGATGCATAAGGGATGGTAGGATCTCAAAGTTTAAGGCTGTGGTTAGATTTATCTTAATTACTTTCTTGTATTTGCGGATGATTGCAAGGGGTATAATCACAAGTATGTATTAGTCCTAGAAAGGGCGGTGCATTAGCATAGGTTCACCCACACAACACTTATCGAAACACTAAAGATTAATCATCTATATGAAGCGAAAGCACTAGACAGAAATCCCGTGTGTCCTCAGGAATGTTTGGTCATCATAAGTAAGCAAACCGGCTTGTCCTTTGCTCTAAAAAGGATTGGGCCACTCGCTGCAATTATAATTGCCGCGCTTTATTTACTCGCACTTTATTTATCTGTATTACCAAAAACTTCTAAAAACTTGTCTGCTAATGTTTACAGTGAAATTCTCATCAAAACCGCTTGTCAGCACCTTCTGCTCCTCGTTGGGTTCGACACTCTTATTTATCGAAAGTACTACGATACACCCCCTATACTTGTGGGTCATAAGGAACGTGTGCATTAGTTGGAGTAACGGCGGGGAACGTGAGAGAAAGTTCCGCGATCCACTTGGGTATTTTACCTTACTTTGTTGCCTCACTAGGGATAATAAGAAATAACTTGCTACCGGGGATGTTGGGCGTGACCATTGCCACTTCTCCATGATTAGATATAGCATGTTCTTATTTTAACTTCATGTCATAGAACTTAAAACTATACTCTGATTCTATCTTAATTACTAGGGTGTTATGATTTAGTTCGCATCTTGGTGGAGTATAAGAGAGGTTAATAACCAAAAGACCTTTATGTTAGGACGTGATGCCCATATTATTAATAATTTGTTGTGTTGCAATCTCATATGTCAATTCTTGCGTTCCATTATCTACCACTATATTAAAGAGAGAGTGCATTTGTGAAACCATGAACCCCAGTCCATTTTTAATCATAAGAAACACCTTTCCAACACTTTATAAGCACTTTTCATTTTCTGCCATTTAAAAATCCGAAAATACAAAAATACTTTTACATCTTGCATTCACAATACAAAACCCAAAAATATCATCTATCATTGTTAACACCATCCTTGCATATTTATTTACCATCATTGCATATTTATTTCTTGTTTGCATTTTTTATTTTCATATCTTTTGCTCACACTTTGTGCTTGACAACCACTTAGTGAGGTTGAGGGCACAAAACAATTTACTTTGTTTTGCAGGTCTCATAAAGAAGGATAAGGAGACAACAGCATTTGGCACATTTCCCCCAGAGTTCGATATAAACCCTCCAGTCACCCTCGTGGGGAAAATAAGTCTTTCCCTTATTATACACTCTGCACTTGGAGTCTCAACCTAATCCGTATTCTTTTGACGCAGGTATCTACGGACATCAAATGGGGACTTTTATGTCGTATTTCTTTAAAACTGTTGATGTAATAAGAATGTTATATCCCTATTTTATTGCTTGGCCAACCATATAATGTTGATGAATGTTTAGCTTATATGCCTTTTTGCATTATACTCATCGAACATGATGTTTTTTTGTGCTTGTTGTTTAGCCTCTCGGTGATATAACAAGTGGCGTCGATCTTCCTGTGGCTACACCTGGGCGTCTCGTGGACATTCTTGAAAGAGCAAAGGTCTCTCTTGAGGCAATTAAGTACCTAGTAATGGAGAGGTTGACATGATGCTGGATATGGGGTTTGAGCCTCTGATAAGAAAGATTGCTGATGACATGGGTATGCCACTTAAGTCTATGAGACAAACGATGCTTTTCAAAGAACCATTCCCACCACAAATACATGTAATGAATTGTATATTTTCTTCCAATGCATCATGTCAAGTAGGATTAAGAATGGAATAACTGAATGTTTTTAGTGTTTACGTTTTCTGCAATAGCAGAATGGTTACTACTAAGTTGACAACGTAAGGTTTACTTCCTGTACAGGAGGAGGGAGTCGGCTTAACACCAGAGGAAAGCTTTTTTGTAGCTGAATAGAGAGCAAATATATCTGCCCACAGTGTAATACATCAGGAAAGCTTTATATCTGCCCACAGTGCAAATATATCTAGAGGAAGAACAAATGAACAAAACTGGCTTGAGAGGTACGTGAAGACGAAGGGGAGGTGGTCCAAGAGGAAGAGTTGGAGGAAGATTTGAGTGGCTCATGTTTGGGAATAAAAAAGGAGGTAAGAAACAGGGTGAGCAATCGGGCCAACAAGATGGCGACCAAGAGGGATGCAAGAGTAGCTCGTGTTTTCCATTTAGTTGATTCTTGTTGTCTAGTTGTCGAGCAAGACTATGTTCTATTATGCTGTCTGGTATTGTTGTCGAATGTTGTTGAATGTTATCGACTGTTGTCAAATATATTGTCGAATCTGGTACTTTTGTCGAACAACCACTAAGATAGCAATTCAGTCTCAACCCTAACTTTTGTCAAACTATGTAGATATCAAGTAAATTTGAGTCTTTATGGTACTGTTGTCGAACTATGTCAATTGAGTAAAAAAGAGAGTAAAATTGGATCTCATGGATGCAGGGCCGGCCTTGAGGGCGGGGCTGAGGGGCGACCGCCCCGGGCCTTCGATTTGTAAGGGTCCCATCAAATATAATACATCCGAGTAGAAAATAAAAGAAAGACAAAACCCACAAACGAATCAAGTTCATTGCTCAGAAAATTGAGTAGCATTTCTATGGCATTCCGGCGGTTCACATGAAGAGAATGAGCATGTCAAATACCCCGACGGTGATGACTAGACAACAAATGATGTAGACAAAGGTGACGCAACACACTCACATGTGATTGTGCGCTTGGTGTTCTAGTGATAGAATGATTGGCACATGTGTCTACCATGGTGGCTTGCCCTCATTCCCACCTAGCGCTGTCACCAGCAAGGCCGCGTCAAGGGCTCATAGGTCAGACAAATGGCATCCTTCAAGGGGCTAAAGAGTATTAACATTTATCTATTATAGGCAAGAAAGTACTAATCTCTAAGGAAATTTTATTTGTTACTTAGGAGGAAGTCTTCACCACAAATTGTGTATCTTGTAGGAAGAAGTCAATCTAGTCTTCCCATAAAAACACACTATGGTCTGCACTCGCAAGTTTAATTAGACTATACTTTTTCCAGAGAGAGCCCCGCTAGTTGTAAAATGAAAGTTATGATAACTAAGTTCAATTTAATATTACGCTTATATTTTTATTTGAGAATCTTGCATGAGAAGTTGTGTATAGATAATATAACACATTTCAATTGGCGTAACAGATTAACCCGTATGAATACGAAGTTTTAAAATTCACAATTCTTTTTATGATTATTAGTGATTAGTTTAACTACTTATATTTTAATATCAAGTACATATAATCCGCGTCGTGCGATCATTATTTAAATGTTACTTGTAAGACACACTTAAAAAATGTGAAGAAAACAGTAGTTCCATTTATGCTATAAAAGTTCTTATAAATTTTCTGATATAATGATACACTCAGAAACTTGTATTAAGATATCCGTTAGAATATTCTCAGTGGAGATGCCTCCCAAAATATTATATATAATTATGTCCTGATTTAACCGTAAAGAGGCCTAAAATTTTTCATTTTCAATTTTAACCTAAGTGTATACAGAAAAAACCAATATAGTTTTGGTTACGGTTTTTTTATACTCAACACATAGTATACACATAATATTAGTAACAAGTTATATTTAGTTTGACTGTGCAAACTATATGCGGAGAGATATTTGAAATATATTAAAAGTAAGTTATATGGAAGTATAAGAGTTTGGTATAAAATATATTGGTTTAACTCGCCCCGGATCCAAAACTTCTTTGGACCGTCCCTGAGCACAATCAACATGGAGTAGCGCGCTTCACGGGAGTCGTGTTGTCGTAGCCGCACCGCAACACATTCCGTAGAATGCCTCCGCGATCCCGTCCTCCTCCTCCTCGAAGCCTTCCGCCGGCGCGGGCGCACCGTGTCTGCTCACCACGATTGGCTTGCCGTACTTGTCCAGCCTCCGGCTCCCGTCCTCAATCTCGAGCCCAACGAAGCCCTTGGTGACCTCACGAGCGGTAGGCACGGTGGGCGTGGTATTGAGGTAGCGCCCAGCGGGGACGGAGTGGGTAGAGCGTCCGGAGCGAGTAACGGTGAGCGTAGGACACTCACACTCACCGGCGGTCAGGTAGTCATCGCCCCACCCGTTGGATCCCACCATATGGAGATCTCTCCTTACTTCTAAACCCTACCAACGACTCTACAAAGAAGGGGAGGGGAGAGGATGTGGAAGGAGAGGAGGTGGAAGGAGAGGTGATGGGAGGCAAGGATGCCGGCGTGGTAAATTTGTATGCCCGTCCCTCTGCGTGTGGGTGTTGAGCGTGTCGTCGCCGTGATCGTTGTGGGTTCTGTTCTGAGAGAGCTTTAAGCTGAGCTGCTTTACCACCAAATTAGTTCACACGGCTGTGTTATCTTCAATTCAATATTATTTTTTTCCGTTGGCATTTAAGATGGTAATATCTCGTATTGATCAAACCCGCCAAGGATTCCACTTATCAATATTATTATCTGATCAACACCGCATTTCCCTCCATAAACCAATTTGACATTTCGTTTTTATCTTGGGATAGATGCACCTCTTTACTTTGAAATTTGTGAAAATGTATTTTAAAGTTTTTAAATAATCTTTAAAAGGATTCTAAATGTAGGCAATGATGTACTCTATCATTGTGCAAAATAACGTCTTGAAGTACATTATATTCTAGATTGCGTTAAATGACAAAAGTGCGAATCTAAAGTCTTATCCGTACCTAAATTTCAACCCTCCATTTTTTTCTTTCAATTTTTTTGTTGAGAAACACAGTACAGACGCAGACGCTCACACACGCACGTACAGACACCCCTATGACCGCACACACGCAAACCCTACCCCTATGAGCACCTCCGAGAGACTGGTCCGGCAAATCTTGAGGTTGACGAAGTCACCACGGGCGCCTCGCTGTTGACGGGCACGTCACCTACCACTGAAAGCATAGCGCCGGTTAAATCCTGAAAAATCCAGAAAAATGCGAGCACCCATGTCAAGTCTGGAACTTGAACCTGGGTGGGCTGGTTCCACCACAAGGAACCAAACCAGTTGAGCTAGGCTCACTTCGCAAATACAAGATGTTTCAAGTTGAGCTACTGCATACTGGTAGAATATATCATTCTAAACATCGAAATTTTCGTCCCAACAAAGCGGCGCTGCTATCATAAAATCTTCATCCTAGTCCCATCCTGAGAAGGAGGAACTCCCTCCTGATTGGCTGGTTGCATCGCCTCTCTAGGACCCCGTCAGCGACGGAGACACACCCGACTTTACTGTGGCGCTTCTTTCTTCCAAGACCGAGCCTACATCACCGTCGCACCACCCGTTGGATCTGGATGACTGCCCCGACAACTACCTCGACGTCGTACGTTTACAGAAGTGCACAAGCGCATGCCGAATAGTTGAAGCAACTAGTGCCGACTAAGGTGAAGTCGGAGCCCAGCGACGACGTCGTGGATCTGGCAGGACCGTCAAGCCCAAACGTTGGCGGCATCATCTCCATCTTCAACGAGGAGTAGATGCCGCCACCTAGCTAGGGTTTAGTCTGATCAAATTTGTGCCAAGTTCATGTACAAATCATTAAATTTGAATGAAATTTGATGATTTTGGTATGATTCGATAAAAAATAACCCTTTTTGATTTTGGTACATCATCCTCCGTGTATCAAACAAGTATCTAGCACCTCCAAAACGGACACAATTTAGAGTGTGTCAGACTAACTTTGGAGGGGTTCAGTGGAGATGCTCTAATTAAGAAAAAAATTCTAGCTTCAAGAAATTAAAACCTCAACATACACACGAGTACAGAGTTTTGGCTCCCAAGGTCGAGTGCTCTCTTCATTTTAAAAATTGAAAATCATATTTTTCAAGTTTCAGTAAAAAAAATGGAAACAATTCTAGACGTACGTACTCCATGATGTATGTTTATTCGGAGGTACACAAAAAGTAAATAAAAACTATGGATCCGAGTATAGTGAACCGTGCATACTTTGAAATTACAAAGTTCATAAGCTGTAATTTTTTTGTAGCCTAGATATTTTTTTAGTAACCGTTAAGATTTTACATAATTAACTACATCTAGCATTTATTTGCAGTTTTTTTTAAAACTTATAACATGAATTCCGAGTTTTATTTTTCCGAGTAGTACTACTGCACATGACTAGCTGTAATTAAAGCGCAACAAAACCCCAAATCCAACAAATGTGCTGGGAATATCTACCCCCAAGTTCATCTAGCCACCTTCTACAGCTTCACCCGGAACGGCACCGTCAGGCTGTGATTGGATGGGTACACAACTTTCGAGTACCCATAGCATTTCTCCTCTGTGGTGTCAGAAAAAGCCTGCGCGCGAAACCCGAAACGCCGCGTCCACGAAAACCCCGCCCACCACCAACGGCGCGCCATCCTCCACCTCCATCCCCGATCCGACGGCTAGCAACAGCCGCCAGCCCGTACACCGCATCCACTGAACGGTGTCCACCGTCTCTGTACAGCTCACATCTCGAACACCTCGAGGTGGATCGTACGGCTCGTCTCTCTCACCGGTCCATAGACCCGGTGCACCAACCCACTCAACCACTCCCCCACACGGCACCGCACTCAACACACGCGCAGAGGCAGAGGGAGGGACTGGGATACAAAATCACCACCACGCCGGCCTCCTCGCCTCCTCACCTCACCACCACCTCACCTCCCCCTGCCTTCTCCCCTCCCTCGGTAGGGTTTTGCGGTAGGAGCTCTCCAGATGGCGGCGACGGCGACCACCGGCTGGGGCGACGACGACCCGACCGCCGGCGAGTGGACCACCGTCACGCGCTCCGGCCGCTCCGCCCCGGCCGGGCGCTACCCCAACCCCGCGCCCGCTCCCCCTCGCCCCGCGCCGCCACCGCCACCGGCCGCGCCGACCGCCGCTGCCGAGGTCGCCAAGGGCCTCGCGGGGCTCGAGATCGAGGGCGGGACCCGGAGCAGGCTCGACAAGTACGACATCCCGGTCGAGGTGAGCGGCGACGGCGCGCCCCCGCCCGCGGACGGGTTCGAGGAGGCCGGGCTCGCCGAGGCCGTGCTCCGGAACGTCGCGCGCTGCGGCTACGACAGCCCGACCCCCGTGCAGCGCTACTCCATGCCGATTGTGCTGTCCGGGAGGGACCTCATGGCGTGCGCGCAGACCGGGTCCGGCAAGACGGCCGCGTTCTGCCTCCCGATGGTGAGCGGGCTGCTGGCCTCGTCGGCGTCGGCGGCGGCTGCGGGAGGGCGAGGAGGTGGAGGGGGTCGCGGCGGCGACAGGGAGGCGTACGACTACGACGACTACAACCGCGTCGCCAGGCCGCGCGCGCTCGTGCTCGCGCCCACCAGAGAACTTGCAGCGCAGGTATAAGGCTCGCCGTCTCCCTCTCTCTCTCTCTTGGATGCTACTGCTCGTGCTAGATCGGTCGAGCGCCGTGTTGTTTGTGTGGATGCGTTGTTTGCGCTGTTATATATGTAGATGATTTTTCTCGTGCGTGCGCCGAAATCAGGCTCGGTTTCGCGTAGATGTCTCCTTGGCGCCGGTGTTTTGTAGGCTGTTCGCGTACCCCGGCGCCGTGTTCATGCCTGTGTTCGTGGTTTGCGGGATTTGCGGAAGGCTCCTGTGTGTTTCGGTGTGCCATGTCCACCATCTAACGGGTCCGGTGCATGTCTGGAAACTTCTACTTGGGGGTTTTCATGGCTGATCTAGTTTCTGAAGATTTTTTGGCCGTATTGTATGCATTAGTGTGCTTAAGTTCTGGTAGATTATGCGTGTTGCCTGCGATTTCTGCTGCTCCATTGCTTCCATCAGTTTATTTTGCTCACTGAAATAGTTCGGGTACAGATTTACCAAGATTTTGTCGTCTCATAGTAATTTGGGTTCGTTCCCTACCTTCTGTTTCTTTCATGTTACGTTTGATTTGCACAGGTAGGCGTAACAAACTAACAATTAGTGTAATATGGAGTGAATTTGTCTGTCCATCTATTAAATCAGTATACTCTGTGTGCTAGTACTTCCTGAAATAATATGGATTTACTTACATTCCTGTCCAAATTTCCTTTACTATGTTGGATAATTTGGACGGGTCTTTCACTTTTGTAAGGAATATCTTGATTTGTTCTGTTGCTGCATTAATTTTCATCTCCCACAATAGCATATAGTTTGCTAATTAATCCCAGGCATTGCACTTCATTCTTTTTTTATTGTTCTGGTTTCCTGCGTAGGCTAGCATTGGTCTGATTTATATGCAACTTCATGTTTTTGCTTCCCTTACTCTCTATAACTTCATGTTTTCTCTTGGCTCGATCTTTGTACTGTGTATGTCATCAGGTCGTTTTTATGTCTCAACATTTTCGTTCATCAATTTGACATTCACATTTAAGTACAGGAATCAAAGTAAGGTTATGTACTCTTTCCATCCATAAAAGGATGTCTCAACTTGGTCTAAACTTGCATGTATCTAGACATGCTTTAGTGTGTAGATACATACAAATTTAGACAAAGTTGAGACATCCTTTTATGGACGGAGGAGTATGTTATTTCACTCGGAAGTAAAACTTGCATATCTGCATTATTAGCTGCTTATATATACCAATAATGCAAGTTAGTAGGTTGATATTAACCATCCTTTGCTTTTGCAACATGTATTCAGAGTTTCTGTGTAGTAGTATTAGACTATTAGTATCAACTAGCAGCAGACCTCGAAAAACTATCCCTTAGTGTCATATATCTGGAGCTTTCTCTGCAGTTCCAATAACTAGTTTTTCTTTCCTCCCGGAAGAAACATTTCTTTGTTAAGTAAAAATATGTTTCTATGTCAATGCTCTTCTTTCTTAAAGTTGGCTTGTTTGCTTTTGAAATGATTTTCAGATGATAGTACTCTGCAATTCTGTCAAAAAACAAGAACAGAGATATGTGTGGCATTTGTTTTTGTTTGTCGGCCCTGAGGGATAGTTTACTTTTAAGTATGTGGAGCAAGATGCCTGTGGTGTTACTACTACTTCTTTTTTTTTTTTGAAAAATGTGGTGTTACTACTTCCTGACTTACTTCAGTATTGTGTGCATCATATCATTCTGAATTACTACTGTTCCTGTATACTATTCATCTTTTTAATGTTATGTCGAATGTTGAGTGTGTTTTTATTTCTTGTTTTTGAGGGCATCTGTGAAGGGATTTTGATTCATTTATATTATTATTACCTGTGCCATTACTTCATTGCTAATGATATCTTGTTTTAGATTTACGAGGAGGCCAAGTTCTCTCACCAAACTGGAATCAGAGTTAAGGTGGCCTATGGAGGAACTCCAATATTTCAGCAGGTGATTGTAGACTGTTTGCTTTTTCGCGTGATGGCTTCTCTTAACTAAGTAGCTCCATAGTGCAGAAATTAGTTTAAATGTAGGAGTAGAAATCAGTATGGGGAATTTATATGTCACATTGTCTTTAATATAATTGATGTATCACTCAAATGTTATATTGGCTTCCCGCATTTTTGTTTTATGTTATATGGGTATTTTGTTGCTTGACCAATCAGTATAACATTGTTGGATGTTTCTATTATCTGTCTTTTTTCATTTCTCATCTAACATGCAGTTTCTGTGCTTGCTTGTTTAGCAGCTACGTGATATAGAAAAAGGCGTTGACGCTCTTGTGGCTACACCTGGGCGCCTTGTGGACATGATTGAAAGATCAAAGATCTCTCTTGAGGCAATTAAGTACCTTGTAATGGATGAGGCTGATAGGATGCTGGATATGGGGTTTGAGCCGCAGATAAGAAAGATTGTTGATGGGATGGGTATGCCACGAAAGTCTGTGAGACAAACGATGCTTTTCAGTGCAACCTTCCCACCACAAATACAGGTAATGAATTGTATATTTTCTTCCAATGCATTTTGTAAAGTAGGATTAGGAATGGAACAACTGAATGTTTTCATATTTCTGTTTTCTACAATAGCACAATGTTAAATCCTAAGTTCCTGTAACATGCATCGCCACAAACATATTAGCAAGTGGGTAGCACTTAGATTTGCACGAAAAAAAATGTAATTCTGTAATATATATTACCTCTCAAGTGGATGATTTCATATTTATTAGCTTAGTGCCATCTAGATGGAAATGCTTGAACTGATGATATACGCCTGATTATGTCTGCTTTAGGTATGTTTGGCTAATATTTGCTTTTATCCAGAGATTGGCTTCGGACTTTTTGTCGAAGTACATATTTATCACTGTTGGGAGGGTGGGTTCTAGTACCGACCTAATTACCCAGAAAGTTGAGTTTGTCGCTGATGATGAGAAAAGAACCTACCTGATAGATCTCCTGCAGAAGCAATCTTTCTGTTCATCTGACGGCAAGGTATTATTTGTTCCATCTTGGATGTTATGATTGTATTAGTTGGAATTTTGTTATTTGAGATTTGTTCTCATGTTAGTTTTTTTGTTTATTTAGCCGCAGCAGCCTTTAACATTGGTTTTTGTGGAGACAAAACGAGAAGCTGATTTATTGAGGTATTGGCTATACAACAAAGGTTTCCCCGCAACAGCGATCCATGGTGACAGGACACAAGAGGTAAATGCATATGTATGAACTCTTCTGTAATTGCATAATTTGTTCCTTAGCAGTAAATGTAAAATTGCAATGGGTACACATTATAATCTGAAATATTTGCCATGCTATGTCAACACTGGGAGCTTAAGAATAACATTAAATTTTCATGAACATAATATTTTCTTGCTTGAGTTACATATTTCGTCCTACCTCTTTTCATGCATATATGATATATGTGTGCCCTTAAATCTCAAGAACATATCTGGCTTATTTTTATGATGATTCCTGTAATGCTTTATGTCTCTGCGGCGAGTATCATTGCTGATAATTTGGCTAGTTTTGAATGCCTATTGACTATTGTATTTCACCTGTTTCACTAGCTGAAGAAATGAAAAAATAGTTTGTATATATCATTGCAGTATCAATGATGACTGTATGTAGCTGCTCCAGAGTTGTGTTGCACTTTTTTTTACAAAGAGTGAAATGCTTTGGCATATTTACATTCCACAGTGGCACATGTGCAAGACATAAACTTCACAGATTGCTACTACTTGATTTCCTCGTAACCATTCAAATAGATTATGTGTTACATAGCACTCCTTTGGCACTTCCTTACCTCTAGACTGGTAAATATGTTTAGCCTTTTATCTGTCTTATTACTATAGACTGATATCTGTATGCTTGTTATTTGAAGGAGAGGGAAAGCGCACTGAGATCCTTCAAGTCTGGCCTGACTCCTATCATGGTCGCCACTGATGTAGTTGCGCGTGGCCTGGATGTCCCCAATGTTAGTCATGTGATCAACTATGATCTTCCCAAGAGCATAGAGGATTACGTCCATAGGATTGGAAGAACTGGGAGAGCTGGAAATGCTGGGTCCGCCACCGCCTTCTTCACTGAACAAAACCACCCCATAGCAAAGGGATTGCTGGAACTGATGACCGAGGCAAAACAGAACGTTCCTGACTGGCTAGAGGATTACGCAGAGAGGCCATGCTATGGAGGAGGCTCGACCTACGGTGGAAGAGGCCGAAGGTCCGGAGGTGGTGGTGGCAGCTTTGGCGGCAGAGATTATCGCAGCGGTGGGGACTATCCTGGCTACTCCGGTGGTGGCGGTGGCAGCTACTCCGGTGGTGGTGTTGGCGGTGGAAGGTACTCAGGTGGTGGCGGTGGCAGGAGCTACTCTGGTGGTGGCGGTGACAGGTACTCCGGTGGTGGTGATGGAGGTGGAAGGTACTCAGGCGGTGGCGGTGGCAGGAGCTACTCTGGTGGTGGTGGTGGCGGTGGCAGCTACTCCAGTGGTGGTGATGGCGGTGGAAGGTACTCAGGTGGCGGCGGCGGCGGCAGGAGCTACTCTGGTGATGGTGGTGGTGGCAGATACTCCAGTGGCGGGGGCTCCTCCAGGGCAAATGACCCACCTCCGCGGTACTACCCTTCCTACCCCATGGGCACGACAAACATCAACGCCTCTGGCTGGGACTAGTCACAGCGCACCCTCGCCTCTCGGTTCACATACCGTATATATTACTAGTAGCTAAAAAAACTTAGGGAATCAAGTTGCGTGTGGCACACATGATCTGAGCATGGTGTCTGCTTGTCCTTTTGCCATGTCGATGGTCGTCTAAGAATGGTGTGCACAGAGGGGTAAGTTTCAAATGTTTTGCTGGGAAAATGGGGTTTCACATGGATGTGGTGGTGGCACTGATGTTTAAACTCTACCTGATGCTTAAGACTTGCTGGCTATATATTATTGTAAGCGGCAAATAACACTGCCTGGTCTTCTATTTAACAATGTTGGTGCTCTATCTGCATCTTGAGTTATGGTTCTGTATGTTGTGGTGTGGTTATGCTGGAACGTCTAAGTGGCCTGCATTGTTTTAACTTTGTATTGCATCCCTCTGTTGAAGTCGGCTCATTGCCGGAGGTTTGCTGTTTGTTTCCTGACATCAACTGTGTCTATGCAGTTCAGAACTTATGTAGTTCTGAACCCAGATGCTTGAGCATCTGTTTTGGCTTTCGGATTCCATTCAGAGAGCTTCGTATTTACGGCTGGGGTATCTTCACTTTGATATATTTTCTCTTCGTATTTAAGATGACAATCTCTTTTATTCATCAAACCCACCAATAGTTTCAGTTACTCATATACTCATATTTGTGTCAGATCAGCATTACATTTCTCGACACATGCTCTTCTCGTCCCCTTGGGTGAACAGGTTTAGAAGAACCTAGGGTGACGTATTGGTAATGGTAGATCAGTATTGGAATACTGCTGCGCGTGACGGCCGGGTGACCGTGGAGGGGCAGGTGCGTGTGACGGCCGGGTCACTGCTGCGCGCCATCGAGCTCCGTTCTGCTGTGCCGGAAGCGGCGGTGAAGGTATGTGAGACCTGCCCACCGTTTCACTTCTTCCTCGAGTTCGATTCCGAGGAGGATTGCACGCGCGTGGTGCATTTGTCGATGCATCTTCGATGCAACGGTGCCCGCATTGGTTTCAAGCACTGGAGCAGTACCGCGCGTGGCAAGCCGGGGAAGATGGAGTACAAGTGCACCTTGAGCTTCGAGGGTTTGCCAGAGGAGGCGCAGGAGCCGCAGTCATTTAAGCTTCTGCTTGCGGGTCTGGATGGTGAGCTGATTGAGATGCTGCCGTCGACCGATAAGTGGGTCGTTACGGTTCGTGCTTGGCTCCGTGACCCATGCGCCGTGCCGAAGCAGATGAATGTCGTCGTTCCCGCCGCTCCGGTGATTCCTAGGGCGGAGGATAGTGACGATGACGGGAAGTCGCCGCCGCGTCCGTGGTCACCTGTGAAGTACAACAATCAGAACCATCTTGTGCTTGCGCACATGAAGGATGTGATCAATCGTAGCAGAGGAGGACCAACCGGCCTGCACGGGGGCGGAGTCACCGTGGCTGACGAGCTCGGCGCGGCATAATCGCCCACAGCGCAGGACCGCGCCGCCTCCACCTCCTCTGCCTTCACGGGAGGATCTTCTTGGGCCTCGACTTCCTCCGCCTCCACGGGAGGATCTTTATCGACCTCCTCCTCCGCCTCGACGGCGGTGGACACGACCGCCGCAGCGACATCGCTCGCATCCACCAGATCGGGATCTGCAGCGACCTTCGACGAGGCCTCCACCAGCACGGACGAATCAGCATACGGCGGAGGCGCGGCCCCTCCGCCGCCGGAAACGCCGCCATCGGTAGCCGCATCGACCGCCACCACGCCGCCGCCACCGCCGCCATCGGTCGCCTCCTCCATTGCCGGTCAACTGAATAACAGAAAACGACTAACCGACACGAGAACAAACAATAAGTTTATCAGTCCACGAGTTTTTGTAATTTAGTCCTCGATTAAAAAGATCGGGGGGGGTTTCGCAAAAAAGGGTACGATAAGTGACCACGTGCGCCACGCTGGCCTCTCCGCAACGGAAAACGGACTGACGGGTGGGGTCGGAGACCAGGTCTGCACCCAGTTGTCGAGTTGAGGGACCAAATATTTCAGTTCTCCAGTTGAGTGACTTAAGCGCACATGGTGGTCGAGTTTGGTGACCAGTGGTGCAATTAACTCCCTATTATGTATACTTAATATGAAATAATACAGGTCCTTGGATAAATGCATGCTGTGTCGAAATAGTATGGCAAGGTGAGAGCGTCGATAGGGGCTGCGCATGGGAGTAGATCCAAACCTTGATGAGACCAGCAACGACAATCAATGTTTGTACTGTCCCCTTGGCCACCGGCGATCATCGAGACGTGAGGAGTGATACCGCGGCTGGTGGAGAGCCGCCACCGTAGGGATCGCCGCTTGTGGATAGCGGCCACCTGAGAGGAAGGGGACGGGGGAGAGGAACGGGAGCAACCCGAGTCTGTTCTGTTCTTCGATGCCCTGTCCCGCACGAGCGTCTTCCTCTTATCGTGACGAAACCGAACCCCAAGCCCATTGCCACCAGCCCACGGCCCATGTCCACTGTATCATAATGCACGGGCATGACAGCGCATGACAGCGGCTGGACCAAACCACATGATTATGTAAAGGTAAACGATGATGCCTCCTGGCTCCTTTGATGAACGCCTACTTATGGGTGTGGTGATTCGAAACAACGGAAATTTCGTCGCAGCTACAAACTGTAAACTTGAGGATGTTCAGGATGTTCTATCGGTAGAAGTCAAACACCCAATTAACAAGGACTACTTGTTGCTCAATCAATCGGTTGAAATTTGAAAATATGATTATCCTAAGCTATGTTGTCAGGTAGCTGCCAAGATTGTGGAGGAAGGAACCCGCAAAAAAAAAAGATTATGGAGGAAGGAGACGTATCGTCATTTAGCTCGAACATGTTGCTAGGGAAGCAACCTCTGTAACCAGAACTACCAAAGAATATTGAGGTTTAAACTAGTGAAAACAAATTAACATTCGACTGCGGTAGTAGCACATCAGGGTTCAAACGGCGCGGCGCGAAACTCAATTCATTTCAAACGGCGCGGCGCGAAACTCAATTCATTTCAAACGGCGGGAGAGAGAGGTTTTCAACTTTTCATCCGCCGTCGTAGCCCATGACACGGCCCATACTCAGTAGCTAGCTGGTACCACGACCCGCTAGGCCCACCTCGACCCCTCGCCCACTCGGACGGCGCCTCCTCGCCGACGCCGCCACCGCAGGCGGCAAGCACGCCTTCCTGTTCCCCTTGTCGCCTCCACCTCCAGAGTCCCAATCCGCGACGCCGCATGCTTCACGGACGGATTCCACGGCTCCGACCGAGAACCAGCTCTCCACTTCTGCTCGACAGGTAGAACGCTTGATTCGCCGTGCTACTCCTTGGGGGTAACAGGTTGGTCCTTCAGCTTTGGGAAAATAATAGTTGGGAAAATTACAAGTTAAAGAGACACAGTCCTCATGCTTTGAACCTTGATATGATATATCATTACTATTAGTACTATTGACCTGTAGGAAATATCTCACTTGGTTAATATTCAATTAAATATAAGCAAGCAATAATACAATTCTTAACCCCCGTGTTATTTCTTTGCCTGTTCCTGAATTAATAGCAGATTTGTGCTTAAGAAATACTTAGGAAAAATTAAGCATGATTTTTCCTTTTTAGTGCGCCCATCAGGTTCCCTACTTGCTGCTATTGTGAAGTGACAAATATGATATTGGGATCTTAAGATATGTACGCATCATCGATGAAGTCGTCCTGACTCTGAACTTCCTTTTGCCACGGCATGGGTTAACTGTCCATTATTAGTTATACCTATACAGGGTCCATACTTTGTGGATCCAACTAGCCTCCTGGATATAAGCAAAACATGTGTCAATGAAATTCCAACCAAATCCTAAGATTCAAGAAATTTGAATATCGATATAGTAGGTTCAACCAAGACAGCAACACCCATGAATATGTATTCTCAGAAAGGAAAAGCCACACCGTCAACATATCTTGCATTGATGGTAAATCACAAATAGTCACACAAAATCTTAATTTCTTATAATACATACTAGCATAACTTTTGAGTAGCTATTGGAATTATTTTATTCGAGGAAACGCAAAAGACCTTTGCGTTTCATTTCATTGAAAAGATCAAAAGATAGAGTTTGTTACATTCCTCCTAGGAGGCAGAATACAAGCGAGCTAAAGCAGTTCAGTGTACATCCCAGCTCTGTGGCAACACCACCCTAAGCCTGG
Organism: Poa annua; assembly: GCA_026929855.1. Lineage (NCBI taxonomy): Eukaryota > Viridiplantae > Streptophyta > Magnoliopsida > Poales > Poaceae > Poa > Poa annua. The sequence goes on from CM049437.1 coordinate 94,881,089, forward strand.
CTGCGCTGGCTCTAACCCATAAGGCAGCCTCCTCTTTGATCTTGGATAGGACTGAAGCTGTCGAGGGTTGTGCACCGTCAAAGATGCATTCGTTGTGTTGCTTCCAGACCATCCAGGGGAGGACGGAGGAGGAGGGTGATGGAGGCCAGTCCTTTTCTATGTGGTTTGGGCATGCTCTGCTTAGCCTTTTGCCACAAATCCAGCAGCGACGCTTTCTGGTTTGGGGCTGTGGCTGTCATCTGAAGCCAAGCAAAGTGTTTCATGAACTATTGACATTATGACACTACATAACCTGCACACTGTTGTCAAAAACGAAATTCAATATTGGTATACAAGCAGCTCATGCAGTTTTTGATTTACATGTATGCACATTATAAGTATCTTGTTTTGGACCCTATAATAGGCATAGATTCTGCATACTATACTAAATGTCAAACTGTTTTTTAGTCGGTATGATACTGCTGCATTATGCCACTGGCCCCATCAACCGAAAGAAGCATCTGCACAACATTTTCCATGGTGGGCCTTTTTCTACTATCTTCTTCCACGCATGAAACAGCCAACTTGACCATTGTTCTTGCTTGCAAGTTGTCGAATTGGCTGTTCAACCTGGAATCAATGAAATCAGTGATCCATAACTGTTCGCTGCCCTCCAGCATCAGATTTTCTGAAAGCATCCTAATAACCCTTCGAAGGACCATTTCCACTTCCTCATCAGCATTTGATGTCCAGTCCGAAACACGAGCCCCCTTCAGTAGTTCTAGGAGAACCACCCCGAAGCTGTAGACGTCAACCTTTGCTGTTATTGGGGCGCTAGAAACCCACTCAGGAGCTATATAACCTCTAGTTCCATGGATCCGCGATACATTTTTATTGGATCCACCTCTATTCATAAGTTTTGCAAGGCCAAAGTCCGTGATCTTTGGCTCGAAGTTCTCATCCAGCAGTATGTTCTCGGGCTTCAGGTCACAGTGGATAACCCACTCCAAGCACTCGTGATGAAGATAAGCCAATCCTTTTGCCACCCCTATAGCAATCTTGTATCTTTCGCTCCATTTAAGCATGATATGTGAGCCCTTGCTACCGAATAGAGCTTTATCCAATGAGCCATTCTCAACATACTCTAAAACCAATATCCTGTTTGGACCATCAGAACAGAATCCCCAAACCCTCACCAGATTCATATGGTAAATCCTTCCAATCACACTCAGTTCATGCTGGAATTCTTCTTCACCTTGGTTTATGTCTGCCAACCTTTTCACTGCTACTGCCCTCTTATCTTTCAAGACCCCCTTGTATACATGGCCAGCTGCCCCCCTCCCAATCTGATCCTTGAACTTTTGAGTAGCTCCCTGCAACTCCCTGTATGTGTATCTGCGGAAATGGTTGGTTATCATTTCGTAGCCAACCTCAGCTGGCCGTACTCCTATTAACTGCATGCCTTCCCTTCTCAGAATAAACCAGTATCCTAATGCCACAAATATTACCTCCACAAAAAATATCGCTGATAAGAATCCATAAAAGTACAGATATGGTGATCCAATCAGACTGCTCTTAGGTTTATCCAGAAAATCTGCATTGACGCCACAGTTAAGATCATATATAGGACCAATAGGTTGCGAGCGAGGAATTGATGACCCTAAGACCTGTAATGTATTAGGAATCTTGACATAGATAGAACCAGGTATTTCCGGGCTGCTTACACCACCAACAAAGGACGACATTGGATAGCAGCCTCCATCTCCTTGCTGATATGAGAAACCTTTGCATTTGCAGTCTCTCAAGCATATGTTCTGACAAGCATTCTGAGAAATAAAGTTATGCTTACTTCCATCGAAACCTAGGAAGTCAGTGGCAGGTAACCTAAAAAATTTCACCTCCTGTCCATCGTCACAAGTGAGGTTGAACTTGGGCTTGCAACCTTTGCTCCAGTCAGTTGGGTCAATGATCTCATGTCCAGGGGCACATGCACAAGCAGGCCTAGGTGTATACACACATATTCCATTCATACCACACAAACCACGTACAAAGCAGGTCCGAAGAAATGCTGTCCATGTGATCGACCATCTTCCATCTGCTTTTAGACTGTATAGTCTAAGGTTGCCATCAGGATCCATTGTTAGCCTCCTCATAGCCCCGGGACCCCAATCAGTAGCCCTAAAAGTTAAATGATCACTTCCAAGGAAATATCCCCAACTATCAAGGACCCCAAGTGTGGTGGTATTAAATGACCTCCTTTGCTTTGGACACACATCAATGACAGGATTCGGCGAACAGATCAAAGAAATATACTTCTGACCATCGATCAGTCTAAATAAATGTTCATCATCAAAATGGAAGTTGTACTTCTGAGGAACAAATAACCTATTAGCAGATACCAACTTTGTAGCAGCAGTTATGTTCTGATTGGGTAGCAACGTATGAGTAGGAGAATCAAAGCTTTGCCATAGTATGATATCACCTTGGCCCTTCACAATGAGGTTTCCTGTGTCCAATAATTGAGCTTGCACGGCATTTGAGGAGTTCACATCATTTTTCCACACGATTTGGCCATTGTAATCTTGTACTACTAGTCCACCATTCTTCTCTAGCATGACTTGGGATCCCCAGGAGTACACGGGATGGAGATGATTTGCGCTCCAGACGATAGTCATGTCAGCTGCGTGGGAGAACCAAATAGAGAAGACGAAGGCATTAGGGAAAACGTTGTAGAAGCCACAGGTGAAAGCACCATTTGGTGAATTGAGCGTATCAGAGCCATCCTCTACAGAGATGGAGGATCCTGGCAAGAGGAATTCATGAGCTGACGTGCGCAAAAGCAGATGAATCAAAGTTATTAGAAACAAAGGGGGAAAGTGTTCATCCATATTTGTTGCAGGCTAGAGGCACTGAGTTGATCTTTAGAATGATCACAAGTAGTGGTAATATAGGAACCAGCTAGCAATACGGAACTGTTAGATGCTCGTCTTTTCTTTCAAGTGGTAGCTTGGTCTGTTTTGTCAAACATTCAATGAATAGTTAGCTGTAAAGTCCTTTTCAAGTTTAAGAGCTGTAGAATTGTTTATTGGAGTAGGTCAGTTGGTTTGACGCAAAGTCCAAGTCATCGTTCAACTTGGGCCAGTCGTGCTTAACAAACAGGTAAGTGAAAAAAAACTTGATTGTTCCGAATGTGCGGTGACAGCAATGTACATAAGCAATTAATTTGCTATCGCCTACAACGGTTCCCGGGTCATATAAGAAATGGTCAACATAGCAAAATCTCAAATATCTTCTTGTCCTTTTCATAAGTGGAAACTTGTTCTATTCAGTCAACAATCCAACTATTCTGGAAGTCTGTCATTCATTCAAGTTTCAACGTTGTAGAATCGTCCCTTGTTTCAAACGTCTAGTTGGATGATGTATACTCCTCAAATAAAGTTCCATGGGTATGTAGGTGGTCTTTGACTAGTGCATTTTTCTTCTCCGCTGCAGTTTCTTTCCTACTTAGGCCATGTACAATGCAAGGTGCTTACAAAAATAAACCAAGCATTTTTCTAAGCACCGGTGCCTATACCTATAGGAGAGGTGCCTAGTTAAGCATTTTTCTTGTGTAAATAAGCACCGGTGCTTACCTAAAGACCGGTTTATTTTGCTAAGCACCTCTATAAGCACCTTGCATTGTACATGCCCTTAGAACATCTCCAGCGGAGGCCCTCATCCCCCCCAATCGACCCATGGGGTTCCAAACAAAAAATCACCAAGTTCTTCTCGACCCCAACCCCAATATTTGGGGTCGGTAAGGGGTGTCCGGACATGTCTCACCCGCCACGTCGGCCACCTGCCTAGCAGCTAGGAGATGGGGTCAGCCTAGTTTAATGTCGGCTACCCACCCTCGGACACACATCCACAGGCCACATGCGCCGCTTCCCCAAGCGCCGCCGCATTAGTGCCGACGACCTACCCGGCAACGCCGTCTTCGTCCAGCTGACCCTCGCGGTTACACGGGCATGTGTGGGTCCGGGGCGCGGATAATTTCCGGCCCTAGAGGCATGGACATGTCCTAAGCGGGAAAGTTTCTGGCTTGGGCAGATTGACAAGGGGGTCGGTCATTTAAGGGGGCTGTATGTGACATCCCGGCCTAGGGTTTAATAGAATTGATAGAATACTCATGTGAATAAGGTGCATCTTCTTTTCAGAAGCTCATCTCCATGGTAACAGCCGGCTGCCCGGGGTGGCCGGGTGTTACATTTGGTATCAGACCCAATGTATTCCCAGAAAGGAAAAGAGGCACCATCAACGTATCTTGCGTTATGGTAATCCCAAATGGTCACACAAATCTTAATTTCTTACAATACACTGCATAATCTGGCATAATGTGGCTTGAATACGAAAATCAATATTGTTATACAAACAGCTCATGCAGTTCTTGATTTACATGGATACACATCATAGATATCTTGTTTTGGATCCAAGAATATGCATAGATGCTGTGTACTATATCAAACGTGAAGCTCTTATTTTAGCCGATAGAATACTGCTGAATTGTGCCGCTGGCCTCATCAACCGACAGAAGCATCTGCACAACATTTTCCATGGTGGGCCTTTTTCTACTATCTTCTTCCACGCATGAGACAGCCAACTTGACCATTGTTCTTGCTTGCAAGTGGTTGAACCGGCTGTTCAACCTGGAATCAATGAAGTCAGTGATCCATAACTGTTCGCTGCCCTCCAGCATCAGATTTTCTGCAAGCATCCTAATAACCTACGAAGCACCGATACGGCAAAACGGATACGGCGATACTGATACGGCGATACAGGATACGTCGATTTCAGAAAACAGCAGTTCGGCGATACGGCGGGTATATATATAAAATTAATGAAATGCCATGTAAAAAAGACAAGAATAATTTAATGCATGAGATGAGATCAAAATACTGCCCCTGTGCCCCATTTGTTTGCTTTGTAAGTCCTCAATGATCATCAATCGCCCACACTCCAAGGATAACTTGCAAAATAGATCATATGCTCATATTAGAATCTGAGAGAAACAAGAAAAGAAAGAAACAGCAAAGATGTTGGCTTGTAGAATGCTTACCAAAACACATGTATTGCTTCCCAGCCTCCTAACTTCCAATTCCATCCTAGTTGCACCATTTAGTATAAATTGTCTACCCGCCTCTTCCTCCTTTTGCAGTTATGTAAAGATATGATTCGGCAGCTTATTACAAGGATCAACCCCATTACCCTCTATGTGAAGAAGATGAGCTCTTACTCTAGAATAGCTGCCCATGAAAGTGCAATTACAGAAGTTGCAACGCACTTTTTTGTTGCCTCCAGCACCAGTTTCATCTGCTGAAATTTTTGTACAGTGAGCCCATAGAGGATACTTCCGATTGACAACTCCTGTCGGTGCATCTTCACCATCGGCACTAGCAGTGTTGTTTGAACTCCCACCAACTGAAGACTGGCTGCCTGCCATGCCACTGCCAGCAGATGACATGCTTGCTGCAAGAACCAAGAAGAATAGGTTGGAGAACCAAGAAGGCAAGAAGAATCGTTGGAGATAGGCAGTAGGCTGCTGCAATAACCAAGAAGAATAGGTTGGAGAACAGGAGAAGTTTACCTCGTTGCTGGCCAAGGGCGGGGACGGAGGCGACTCCAAGCGGCGGAGATGGACGAACTCCGGCCGGGTGAGTCGAATCTGGGCGAGGGCGGCGCGATTCCAGGCGACGGCGGCGCGGTTCCAGGCGACGGCGGCGCGAGATCCACTCCTGCCCAGCGAACGAATGGATAGAGGGAAAGTACGGGGGGCGCTGGGGTTAGGGTTAGTCATCGTGGGGGCGCTCGATTCCCTCCTCTCGTATCGTCGACGAGTCGCCGCCGTCCCCGAAGCGAATCGGCTTTATTTTCTTTTTTTTTATTCGGGAAAACCTGGACACGCCGGCGACTCGCGTATCAGCGCGTATCGGAGGGATACGCGCGTCCGGTACGCACCGTTCGGGGACGCGTTGGCTTCTGCCGTATCGGTGCTTTCGAGCTAATAACCCTTTGAAGGACCATTTCCACTTCCTCATCAGCATTTGATGTCCAGTCCGAATCACGAGCCCCCTTCAGTAGTTCTAGGAGAACCACTCCGAACCTGTAGACGTCAACCTTTGCTGTTATCGGGGCGCTAGAAACCCACTCAGGAGCTATATAACCTCTAGTTCCATGGATCCGCGATACATTTTTATCGGATCCACCTCTATTCAGAAGTTTTGCAAGGCCAAAGTCTGTGATCTTTGGCTCTAAGTTCTCATCCAACAGTATGTTTTCGGGCTTCAGGTCACAGTGGATAACCCACTCTAAGCACTCGTGATGAAGATAGGCCAATCCTTTTGCAACCCCTAGAGCAATGTTGAATCTTTTGTTCCACTCAAGCAAGATATGTGAGCTCTTGGTGCTGAATAGATTCTTATCCAATGAGCCATTTTTAACGTACTCTAAAACCAATATCCTGTGTGGACCATCAGAGCAGAATCCCCAAACCCTCACCAGATTCATATGGTAAATCCTTCCAATCACACTCAGTTCATGTTGGAATTCTTCTTCACCTTGGTATATGTCTGCCAACCTTTTCACTGCTACTGCCCTCTTGTCTTTCAAGAGCCCCTTGTATACAAGACCGGATGCCCCTCTCCCTATCTCATCCTTGAACTTTTGAGTAGCTTTCTGCAACTCCGTGTAAGGTGTATCTGCGGAAATGGTTTGTTATCATTTCATAGCCAACCTCAGCTGGCCATACTCCTGTTAGCTGCTTGCCCTCCCTTCTCAAAATAAACCAGCACCCTAATGCCACAAATATTACCTCCACACAAAATATCGCTGACAAGAATCCATAGAAGTACAAATACTGCGGTGCACTCTGATTACTTGTAGGTTTATCCAGAAAATCTGGAAATAAATATTGGTTCTTTGCACTACATTTAGGAGCATAACTAGGACTAGAAGGCTGTGAGTGAGGAATTGAGGACCTAGAGACATGTAATGTCTTAGGAAGCTTGAGATAGATAGAACCAGGTAACTGCGGGGTAGTTACACCAGCACCAAGGAACGACTTTGTATAGCAGCTTCCATCTCCTTGCCAGTATAAGAAACCTTTGCAATTGCAGTACTTCAAGAATATTTTCTTGCAAGTACGGAAGGAAACTGGACCATGCTTGCTTTGATCATAGCCTATGAAGTCGGTGCTGGGAAGCTTCACAAATTTCATCTCCTGCCCATGACAACTGAGGTTAAACTTCGGCCTGCAACCTTTGGTCCGGTCACTTTGGTCGATAATCTCATGTCCAGGGGCACATGCACAAGCCGGCCTAGGTGTATACTGTAGAAGGACTAGGTTGTAAATATTGTAGGTATTCTGGACTAAGGTGTAAATGTACCTGTAATATAGAGAAATAGAGTTGGCCGGGCTGAGTTCGATAGCCTTCCAGAAAATTTCCTCTTCAAGTCAACTTGGTATCAGAGCCCACGGTGGTTCCTGGAGATTGCCGGAGGTAAATCGGCGGCCGTAGCGAGGTCGAGCCGGGGCGGCACAGGAGGGAGGCGCAGAGCGTCGGGCGAGCAGGCACGCCGGAGAGGAGATCGTGCAGGGTGCAGGCACGAGCTGCTGTGGACGTGCGCGGAGCCGCACGAACGGCGGGCACGGGCGACCGGACAGAGGCGCAGACCACCAGGTCGAATCAGGGCAGAGCGAGGGCTCGCTGGCGGTGAGTCTTCTGCTTGCTGTGGTCGTGGTTGTGAAGGGAGCAGCTGGGTGAGCTGCAACTGAGGGCGGCTTGTAGGAAAGAACTCTGTTGCGTACGAGAAGAAGATAAGGGGACTGTAACTTCCGGCTGGGGGTGCTATTGGTGTTTGCTTCGAGGCAAAATTGATCCGTGCAGCTGAAAAATGGCAGAAGGTACATCAACGCCAGTGACTACGGAAGAGCTTGTAGCTCTTCTACGATCCATGGATGAAAAGTATGGAAGACTGCTTGACAGGCAAGAAGCCGAGCCGAAGGAGGACGTGCACCCCCTGCAGATGCCTCTGGTGAAATTGGAAGGTGCTGAGACATATGGGAGCTGGGCTGAGCATGCTGAGACAATTCTTGTCTCAAGAAGGCTAGAGGGCTATGTACTTGGTACTGTGAGGAAGCCATCTAATGAGGATTCCAAGGAAGGACAGAAGTGGAAGACAAGCAATGCCTTAGTGAGGGCTTGGCTGCTGAGCTCCATATCACCTCAGATTGCCAAGCAGGTTGAAAGAATAAAAGAAGCAGCTGAGATTTGGAGACTGCTGAAAGGCACATATTCAGGTGTCGGTAATGAAATGTTGGCTTGTAGGATTCAGAAGGAACTACAGGATTTGAGTCAGGGGGAGAAGACAGTGGTGGAGTATGTGTCTGAATTGAAAAGACTGTGGAGTGACTTAGAGTTCTATGATCCCATTGGTATGGACTGTGGCAAATGTGTGGAGAAATACCGCAGCTGGGTCGAGAGGAGGCAAGTTAGAGATTTCCTGAATGGTCTGAATGCTAAGTTTGAACCAAGAAGGGCAGCTTTGTATGGTACTGGCAAGCTACCTAGCCTAGAGCAGGCAATCTCAGCAATTGTAAGTGAAGAAACAAGGCTGAAGTTGGAGGAATCTGAAGGTGCAGGTGGAGGTCATGGACGCTCTGCCTTATTTGCTGGAGAGGTCACACAGTCATTTGGGCATGCCGTAAATCTGGGAGACAGAACCTGCTTTGAGTGTGGCAAATCAGGGCATTTGAAGGCTTCATGCCCGGATCTGGTTAACAATGGTGGTCGAGGTAGAGGAAGAGATGGCTATGGTAGAGGAAGAGATGGCTATGGTAGAGGAAGAGATAGTTATGGTCGTGGACGTGGTTTTTATTATGGTCGTGGTGCAAACCGGGGACGTGGTACCCTGGCAGCAGGTAGAGCTAATGTGTCAAGGACCACAGGGGAAGAAAATCAGACAATTAATGTGTCGATAACACTAGATGACCTGGAGAAATGGCGGCAATTCAAGGAAAGTCTGGAAGAGAAAACACCTGCTGAAGCTTCTGCTGCGTCGACAAGTCTTGATGGTAATAAGTCCCAAACCCCTCATCTTTTATGGCTTATTGACTCTGGTGCATCACAGCATATGGCTGGCTCATCCAGGAACTTCATTAGTTATATTCATGACTTTAAGGGACAGCATGTTAAACTTGCGGATGGATCCACTCAGCGCATTATTGGGCTAGGAACTGTCAAATGTGATAATGATTTAACTCTTTCAGCTGTACTACATGTCCCTTCTTTTCCAATAAATCTGTTGTCGGTCAGTCGAATCACAAGGGAGTTAAATTGTGCTGCCATTTTCCTCCCTTTTGGGTGCATATTTCAGGAGCTTGGGACTGGAAGGAGGCTTGGGACAGGGACTGTGCATGAGGGATTATATTATCTCGACAACCTACCATATGCAGCAGCTGCAAGTCTACCATATTCTCCTACAGATGAGTTTTTATTGCAGCACCGTCGTCTAGGGCACTTATCTTTTGTAAATTTGGGAAGACTCTATCCCAGTCTGTATGATAAAGTTGATAAGACCAAGTTGGTTTGTGATGCATGCGAGTATGGGAAATTTACCAAGAGCTCCTATATGTTATCTAACAATAGGAGTGTGGTGCCACTTCATACTATACATTCTGATGTGTGGGGCCCTAGTGGAGTTTATTCAGTTAATGGATATCGCTATTTCGTAACTTTTATTGATTGTTGCACTAGAACTACATGGGTTTATGTTCTGAAAAACAAGAGTGATGTGTTTGAATGCTTTAGGGACTTCCATAAATTAATTATGACTCAGTACAATGCTCATGTTAAAATTGTGCGAACAGACAATGGTACTGAATATGTAAACAAGCTGTTTGATGAATATCTTTCTAGCTTTGGGATTCTCCATCAAACAACATGCCCAGGAACTTCAGAACAAAATGGTTTGGCTGAGAGAAAAAACAGGCACCTCTTAGAAGTGACTAGATGCTTGATGATGAGTATGAAGGTTCCAAAGTACCTATGGGCGGATGCTGTAATGACAGCTTCATATCTGATAAATAGAATGCCAACCCGTGTACTTGACTACAAAACTCCCTTAGAGTGTTTGACAGGAAAAACAACATATGTTGTTCCACCAAAAACCTTCGGATGTGTCTGTTTTGTGAGAGACCACAGACCATCAGTGGGAAAGCTGGATCCGAGGGCTCTGAAATGCATATTTGTTGGCTATTCTGGAACCCAGAAAGGCTATAAATGCTGGTGCCCAACAGAGAGAAGAATGTTCGTGAGCATGGACGTTACATTTAGGGAAAATGAAACCTTTTATGGAGAATCTCCTGACTTGACTAATGTGTTTCCTGATTTGTTTAATGATGATAGCTCAGATGGAGCCTTGAGGACAGGGGGAGATGAGAGAGGAGAAGACAATGACGCAACTTCACAGAAGATGATTATTGGAGTAATTCCAACTGGAGATGAACCTGATAGTAGAGATGAAGATACATCAAATACTGAACAAGATCACACTCAGGAGGAGCAGCAAGAGTATCAAACTAGAAGATCAAGGTGGCCACAAAACCTTAAGGTGTACACACGGAGAAAGAGAACTGAGAGTGATCAAGTACAAGGGGAGGAAGAAGTCACAGTGAGCCAAAATCCTGAAGTCCAAGTGCAGCCAGATGTGTGTGACTCAAGTTCAAGTCCCTCTACAAGTGATGGTACAATTTCTGCCCCATTAGATGATCTTGATATCCCTATAGCTCAGAGGAAACAATCTCGCTCTACTGCTGGAAAACTGCCATCACATTTGTCTTCATACGATATTTCTAACTATGTATCATATTCCTCTGTGGGACCACAGTATAGGGCTTTTATTGCTGCACTTGACTCGGCTGTACCCATTCCCCATGATTGGCAGGAAGCCAAGAGGCACCCTCAATGGAGAGCAGCCATGTTAGAGGAGATGGCAGCTCTAGATAAAAATGATACCTGGGAATTATCTACACTTCCCATTGGCAAGAAAGCAGTAGGGTGTAAGTGGGTCTTTACCATTAAGCATAAACCTGATGGTAAAGTTGAGAGATATAAAGCTAGACTGGTGGCCAAAGGGTACAGCCAAACATATGGGGTTGATTACGATGAGACATTTGCACCAGTAGCTAAGATGAACACTATTAAGACACTGATTTCTATAGCAGCAAACCAGAAATGGAAATTATTTCAACTTGATGTCAAAAATGCTTTTCTCCATGGGGAGTTACAAGAGGAAGTCTATATGGAAATTCCTCCAGGTTTCAATACCAGAATGACTGAAGGGAAAGTATGTAAACTAAAAAAATCTTTATATGGTCTAAAGCAGTCACCTAGAGCTTGGTTTGGGAAATTTAGAAAGGAAATTTGTAACAAGGGTTTCTTACAAAGCAATGCTGACCATACCTTGTTCTATAAGAATCATCAAGGCAGAATTGTTATCCTGATCGTATATGTTGATGATATTATAATAACAGGTAATGATGAAAGAGAGATGGTGCAGCTGAAGAAGGATTTGGCAAGATCCTTTGAGGTTAAAGACTTGGGACATCTCCATTATTTCCTTGGAATTGAAGTAGCATATAGTACTCAAGGTATTTATCTCTCTCAAAGAAAATATGCTCTTGATCTGTTGAAAGAAACTGGAATGATGGATTGTCAACCTGCTGCTACACCAATAGAACAAAATCACAAAATACAAGCAGACTGTGGAAAACCAGTAGATAAAATGAGATTTCAGAGGTTAGTGGGTCGGCTAATATATTTATCACATACCAGACCTGATATTGCATATGCTGTCAGCCTCGTTAGTAGATATATGCACGATCCCCGAACTGGTCATATGAATGCAATATCCAGAATTCTGAGATATCTTAAAGGTTGTCCTGGAAAAGGGATTCTTTTCTCTAACCATGGACATCTTAATGTGGAAGGATTTACTGATGCTGATTGGGCTGGGAGTATTGACGATAGAAAATCCACTTCTGGGTATTGTATTTTTGTTGGGGGTAATATTGTTAGTTGGAGAAGTAAGAAGCAAAATGTAGTGGCTAGATCCACTACTGAAGCTGAATTTAGATCAATGGCACAGGGCATATGTGAATTGATGTGGGTGAGGATATTGCTCTCTGAATTACGACTATTTAAGGGTGTGCCACTGAGATTATATTGTGACAATCAGTCTGCTATTAACCTAGTGAACAACCCTGTTCATCATGACAGAACAAAGCATGTAGGAGTTGATAGGCACTTCATCAAGGACAACCTAGACACAGGTGTATTGCAAGTAGTCTATGTAAAATCTTCTAATCAGCTAGCTGATATTTTGACCAAAGGTGTAGATTCTGTAACTTTTATGAGGTTGTGTGACAAGATGAGGCTGTGTAACATCTTTGCCTCATCTTGAGGGGGAGTGTAGAAGGACTAGGTTGTAAATATTGTAGGTATTCTGGACTAAGGTGTAAATGTACCTGTAATATAGAGAAATAGAGTTGGCCGGGCTGAGTTCGATAGCCTTCCAGAAAATTTCCTCTTCAAGTCAACTTATACACACATATTCCATTCATACCACACACACCACGTACAAAGCAGGTCTGACGAAATGCCATCCATGTGACCGACCATCTTCCATTTGGCTCATTTAGACTGTATAATCTAAGGTTGCCATCATAATCCAATGTTAGCCTACTCACAACCCTGAGACCCCAATTACTAGCACTAAAAGTTAAATTATCACTTCCAAGGAAAAACCCCGAATTATCAAGGACCCCAACTGTGGTGGTATTAAAGGAGTTTCTTTGCTTCGTCCAGATATTACTATCAGGATTTGGCCAATAGATAAAAGAGATATCCTTCAGATCATGAAACAATGTAAGTATATGCTCATCATCAAAATGGAAGCTGAAGTTCCCATGAACAAGTAACCTATTAGTAGATACCAACTTTGTAGCAGCAGTAATGTTTTGATTTGCTAGCAGCGTATCAGTAGGACAATCAAAGCTTTGCCATAGAATGATATCACCTTGGCCCTTCACGATAAGGTTTCCTGTGTCCAACAACTGAGCTTGTTCGGCATTTGATGAAGAGTTCACATGGTTCTCCCACACGGGCTGGCCACTGTAGTCTGTTACAACCAATCTGCCATCCGTATTTAACATGACTTCGGATCCCCAGGAGTACACGGGATGCAGGTGATTTGCGCTCCAGACAACAGTCTTCTCAGCTGTGTTGGTGAACCAAATAGAGAAGACAGAAGCATTATGGGAAATGTTGTTGAAGCCGCAGGTGAAAGCACCATCTGGTGAATGGAGTATGTCAGAGCTATCCTCTACAGAGAGAGAGGATCCTGGCAAGAGGAATTCATAAGCCGAGACGCGCAAAAGCAGATGAATTAAAGCTTGTAGAAGCAGAGTGGTAAAGCGTGCATTCATATTTGTTTCAGGCTAAAGGCACTGAGTTGATCTAGCGACTGATCACAAATGGTGCTATTATAGGAACCAGCTAGCAGTACAGAATAGTCATGCTTGAGAGTGGTAGTTTGCTCTGTTTCGTCAAAGATTCGATGAATAGTTAGATGGAAAGTCCTACTTTTCAAGTTTTAACAGCTGTAAAATTGCCTCTTAGTTCAGTTTGGACCAGACGTGCTTAATAATCAGATAACTGGAAAAAAAGATTATTTTGATTTACGGTGACAACGATATGTATGAGCAATTAATTTGCTCTGTCCTACCACGGCTGACGGGTCAAATTTTAAATGGTCAACTTTGCACCATGGATTTCGTTGTCGCACATAGCCTTCTCCCAAACAGTTTCTTGTTCTTTTTTGACTGGTAACTTGCTCTTCAGTCAACAATTCAACTATTCTGGGAACTGTTTGGCTTTCGAGTTTTTTTTTTGACAAGGTTTGTCTTTCGAGTTGAGCGTTGCAGAATCGTCCCTTGCTCCAGGCTTTCAGCTGGATGATGTATCAGGGTGGGCGTTCGGTTATGACCGAATTTTCGGTCTTTTATTTTCGGTCTTCTTAGAATTCGGTTAGTAAAAATGAAGCACCGAAATTTACTCAGAATCTTCTAGAACCGAACGTTTCGGGTACCCGGAAATTCGGTCCTTATTTCGGTCATTTCGGGTATGACCGTATTTGACATATACTACAGATAGTTCCAAAAAAATGATGAAATAAACAAAAAAAAATGCCAGCATTTCGTCCATAATTTGGACAGAATTGAATGTACATATTAATATCAAATTGCAATCTCCATATTAAACATAAAAGCCTCACGGGAGGACACACAAAACGTCAAAACCACAATCTCATGCCAAATCTGGCATCCCACAATCACATGCAGAGGAGATCTCTAGTGTACTAGAATCTCACAAATAGGCCAAATAATATGAAACGGTTCGAGTTTGGACAATAAAAAGTGCAGATGCGCCGACGCCGAGTTGCCGACAAAGCAGAACAAGTTGTCACTGTGAAGGCTGAAGTCCATGCCCCTACCTGAAAGACAAATGTAAAAAAGAACTTCAGCCCATAGAACTATAGAAGTACACAACCAGATATGTTCAGTGCATATAACATGATAAACATAAGATAACATGAATATTCTAGTTTAGAGATAGGCCTAACCTTTAGTTGTTTTTAGAAGTAGAGGCTGTTTGAGATTTCCCTGGGTGGTTGCTAGTGATGGACCTGTATAAAAATTGTGAGAGACATTACAAGTTTAACTAATGCAAGACTTTGATGTAATGTTGCAAACATACTTGGTAGACTTGGAAGTAGAAACTTGTTTTGAAGCTTGCTCCTTTTGTTTTTCCTTTTCCTTTCCCTTTCCCCTATTTGTACCTTTCCCTTTTTCCTTTTCATACTCTTCAATTAGCTCTGAGATTAATGCAAACAACAAAGCACAATATGAATATCTACTACACAAGAATTTAAAATAGCTAATACATAAGGAAGAATTTATTGATTTACCTTTCTCCAACTTAGCTAGTTCTTCATAGTCCTCTTCAACATTGACAGGAGTGGAGCGTCGAAGCCAATCTTGTGTACAAACAAGTGCTTCCACCATGAAAGGAGTAAGAGAGGTTCTGAAATCATCTAGGACTCGTCCACCTGTGCTGAATGCCGATTCCGAAGCTACTGTAGAGATAGGAATGGCTAGAACATCACGGGCCAAACGTGCTAATATTGGAAATCTGGTAGCATTAACCTTCCACCAAGCAAGCACATCAAGTTTTTTGTATGGATCTTCACAATCTTCAGCAAGGTACTTGTCGAGTTCAGATTTGTGAACGCTAATTCTACTGCTTCCCCCATTATTTAACTTCATCTTTTTAGCTATAAGTTCCTTCATCATACTGCCTCCAACACTAGCAGCATCTTTTTAGCACCATGTTGTCTAAAGAATTGTTTCAGCTTTGCTCTCTGCTCAAAGTACTTGCGAACAGCACCTCTTGTGCATGTTCTTCTCGATGGCAAGGTGAAACGAGGGCAAGCTTTGGCCATGAATTTTCTAATTCCCGACCTCTCACCCATTGAAAAAGGCTGCTCGTCTTCTATCACCATTTCAGCAAAAGCCTCCCTCAGCTCTTCGGGGTCAAATTTAGATACAGCAACACCATCTCCACCCATATGCAAAGTACTTTGAGTGGGATCTTTCTCATGCCTATTTGGATTATGCTTGCAACTACTCAAGTGCCTCCTACAAGAAGATGTGCCATTAATGGCTGTAGTGGCCTTGATGCTACGGTTACAATATTTGCACGTGCCCGACACAAGAATTCCCAGTTCATTCAGGTTCCTTGTGAAATGTGACCACACTTCTGATCTTGGTTCCATTTTTCTTCTTTCTACCTTCTTCACAGTATCATCTTTCTTCTCTCCCTCTTTGTCATCTTCAATCTGAACAATCTCAGGTGCATCCCTAGCAAACTGGCTTACTTCTGTTGATACAGTAGTGTTCACTTCTAGCTCAGACATCTATCAAAAACAAAACAAAAACTATATTTATTATCATATAAAAACGATGCAAATTTATGTTAACAGGAAATTAGCTGCTGCATTTCCTGAAAGAATCAGTACGCATCCAAACTAAAATATTAGCTACTGAAATTAGTCCAGAGAGGTGCAACAATAGGCATCTAGCTAGCGGCTAGCAGATACATTAAATACACTAGATTAATTAGCAGATTACTTATGCTAATCGCAAATCTCAAATATCCAGAGGATCGCATCTAGCTAGCACGAAGTAGACAGATTAAATATCCAGAGGAACTGATGTTGCGCAAATCTCAGAACCGGCTAACCAGCTAACCTATTTTAATCTCAGAACCGGATGATCCATTGACTCACCTTCGAGGAGACAAGAGAGGTCGAGTGTGTCCAGCGGAGACGCAGGCGAGCGCGGCGGAGGCGGAAGCTGACGGCTGATGGGCGAATCCTTGGCTTGGCGTGGTGGCGGATGGCCCGACACGGAGAGAACGAAGGAGCAGCCCAGGCGGCTATGGCGTCTCTTTGGCCTTGGGGAATTGGGAGTACAAGTAGGAATTGGGAGTGGGAAGTGCGAATCCTTCAATTTGGGGAGTAATTTCAGCATCGTGGCTCTCGCCTCTCGGGAAGATCAACAGTGCGGGCGCCTGGGCTGCTCTCCGTTCGTTGGCTCTGGGGAAGATGGCCATATTAACTCAACTTTACTAGGTGGGATTATGTCGCGTTGGTCTGCGCAGCACTAACCCGGTCACTTCGGTCTCATCGGGTTTTAGAGATGTGTTGCCCGAATTTTTGAATTAATTTCGGTCTATTTTACTCTAGTACCCAAATTTGCATCGGTTTTTTCGGTTCCGGTCATCTCGGTTTCGGTGTCGGTTTTTCCGGTTTCGGGTTTCGGGTATCGGTTTTTGTGCCCACCCTTAATGATGTATACTCCTCGAATAAAAAGCTCCATGGGTATGAATCGAGCCACTCGTGCTTCGTCGAATCATCCATCAAGCTGCTGATAAGGGAAATAATGTCTTCACTTTGCCCGGTCTGTGTGGTCCATAATAATTCATGTGGTGTCCAATTTGTATCCATCACGTCCAAATACTTCGTTGCATTATCTTTTATAAATCTGAAAACAACTGAAATAATTGTTTGAAAGTTAAGTAAAAATGTTCATATAGTTTAAAGATTATTGTTCGTGAGGTTTAAAAATGAGAAAATAAATGTTCGAATAGATCAAAATAATTGTTGGTGAATTAAAAAACACTTGTTCATGTGAGATGAAATATGTTCGCACAATATAAAATGTTTATCGTGAGGTTTAAAAAAGTTGATGTCTTACACAAATAAAATCCATATAATTTAATAAAATATAAGAAAATAAATATGAAAAAAAGGAAAGATAAAATTATGGAACAAAGAATAAAATAAAAACGAAAAACAAACTGGAAAAGAAAAGGTTAAAAAATGAAAACAGAGAACAGGAAAAAACAGTGGAAAAGAAAAAAGTACATGGGCCGGCCCACCAGACCTGGCGCTTCACACCCTCGTCGCATCCACCTCAACAAGTCCCCACTCCCCACACACGGCGCACCGCCGGCGAGGTCACGGCCGGATCCCACGGCGCCGACCGCAAAACCAACGCTCCGCTTCCGCTCGACAGATCAATCGCTTTCTCCTGCTTGAATCTCAGTGCTGCATCATGCTTTCCTCGTAAGTTCCGGTAATCCCTTCTTTGGCGGTAACATCGGGTGTTGCAAAGTTCCAATGTTCCTGTGTCGCCCTCTGTGAAAGAGCTAGGATTCTGTCGAAGGGCGTACGGTGTTAACCGATATTTTCTGATATGTAAAACTAAAAGGCATATATGGATTAAATGTTCAATAGTTCAAAATACTGATTATTCTTACTTAGACGGTTAGACCAACACAACACCAGATAAAAGTTAGGAAAAAGTACAAATTGAAGAGACAGTCATCATGCTTCCGACCTTGAAAAGATTTAGCATACTACTGACTTTTAGGAAAATCTCACTTGGTAAATATAAGCAAGAAATATATTTTTTATTGATCTGCATTCTGATTTTTGGCCCGTTTTCCCTTCACCAAAAACAATTTCTAATTGCTAGAGGATGAACTAGCATAAATAGGCAAGTTTATTATTGATATTTTGGTACAGTACTTTGATTCGAAAAGCACAACTGGGGCTCAGTGTGGTTCTTTTTTGAAGGAGGCAGTGAGCACTGCTTCATTTCATTAAGAGAAACATGGATAAATACCGACAAGAGTACAAGGTAGCTAGGATCATTTACAAGGAAACACTAGAGAGCTAGTTACAGGAAACTAAGAAGGATCTGTGATGGCTTTGCCATGCACAGCAAAAACAGAGGAAGCAGATTACTCTCCTAGAAGCCACGACGTTTAAGAATTCCGGCGGAACGCCAGTCGTTGAGCTCGATCATGATCTTGACGACCAGCATCGTCGAGACTCTTGCTTTATTGTTGAAAATGCGGGTGTTCCTTTCTTTCCACAAAAATCACCAGGTGATTAGTGCTGCCACTGATTGCCATCTGAGCCTGACTTGGTGAGGTATATGTTTGAGTGATTTAGGCATCGGAGCTTGATGCGAGTAGGAGACAGGCAGAGCCGTGCGGCTGATGGTCTCGCGCCAGACCAACTTGCTGTAACTGCAGGTGGAAAAGAGATGCACCGCAATTTCGGGCTCAGTGTGGTTCCTACACATATTGCTATATCAGCAATGTACAAACCATTTTTGGAAAAAAGATGAGTCGGATTTGTGTTTAAGCAATCTTAGAGAAAATTGAGCACAATTGTTGCTTCTGGTGAACATAACTAGATTCATCAGCAAGTATTGTTGCTTCACTGTAGCATCACTAGTTACTTGTGTCCAGTTTGGGTCTGTATGGTAGGAAACTGGTCCTGTTCGTGTTCCTCCTGTCAAGGAATATTCTTTATGTTTCTTTTTAGTTGTTCTATTTTGTGTTTGAAGAAGTACTCATGTTTTGTTATCCTTTGATAATGGAACCCGGCTTATGTTGAAGTCGTATGAAAAAAACATCACCACCAATATCTTCCATGACATGTCTAGTAGTTCTGTTGTCGGAAGAGTTGATGATAGTGTTTTAGATCTATGGGAATTGCTATATTAGGCTGTTACTACGAATCAAGCCAAATTGTGTTACACATTGGTGGCAAGTGGCATACGGATTGGGCTGCAGACTGAAGCCTGGAAATGTTATGGGTGCTGATTTCTTACCCATTTATGTGCATATTACCCATCGATACTATTGATTTGTTTTATTACTAGGGGTACAATACTTTCCCCCATCAGGCACTACTGCTTGTTGCTTTTGTATGCATCGATGAAGTCGTTCTGACTTCGAACTTCCTTATGCTGTGACATGAGGGTCCATAATTTGTCTTTGACGATTGAAGTTGCCTCCTAGATATAAGCAAAATAGGTGACAATGAAGTGCTGTGCAAAACAGGTCGTCCTAAGATTCAGTAAATCTGAATATCAATATAATAGGTTCAACCAAGACAGCTACACCCATGGACATGAATTCTCAGAAAAGAAAAGCCATAATGTCAATATATCTTGGATTGATGGGTAAATCATAAATGGTCACACAAAATCTTAATTTCTTACAATACATACTAGCATAGCCTTAGCACAAATATTACTATTATGACACTACATAACCTAGCCTAGTGTGCCCAATTACAAAGTTTTATATTGGTATACAAGCGACTTGAGCAGTTCTTGATTTACATGGATACACATCATAGATATCTTGTTTTGCATCCAAGAATATGCATAGATGCTGCGTACTATATCAAGCGTCAAGCTTTTATTTTAGTTGATAGAATACTGCTGAACTATGCCACTGGCCTAATCAACCGAAAGAAGCATCTGCACAACATCTTCCATGGTGGGCCTTTTCTTACTATCTTCTTGCACACATGAAACAGCCAACTTGACCATCATCTTTGCTTGTAAGTTATCGAACTGGATGTTCAATCTGGGGTCAATGAAGTCTGTGATCCACAACTGTTCGCTACCCTCCAGCATCAGATTTTCTGCAAGCATCCTAGTGACCTTTC
Organism: Poa annua; assembly: GCA_026929855.1. Taxonomy (NCBI): domain Eukaryota; kingdom Viridiplantae; phylum Streptophyta; class Magnoliopsida; order Poales; family Poaceae; genus Poa; species Poa annua. The sequence continues at coordinate 94,901,261 of CM049437.1, forward strand.
GGAGGACCATTTCCACTTCCTCGTCGGCATCTGATGCCCAGTCTGAAACACGGGCCCCCTTCAGTAGTTCTAGGAGAACCACTCCGAAGCTGTAGACATCAACCTTTGCTGTTATTGGGGTGCTAGAGACCCACTCAGGAGCTATATAACCTCTAGTTCCATGGAGCCGCGATACATTTTTATTGGATCCACCCCTATTCATAAGTTTTGCAAGGCCAAAGTCGGTGATCTTTGGCTCTAAGTTCTCATCCAAAAGTATGTTCTCGGGCTTCAGGTCACAATGGATAACCCACTCCAAACACTCGTGATGAAGATAGGCCAATCCTTTTGCCACCCCTAGGGCAATTTTAAATCTTTGGCTCCATTCAAGTAAGGTCTGTGAGCCCTTGCTGTTAAAGAGGATTTTATCCAACGAACCATTCTGAACATACTCTAAAACCAATATCCTGTGTCGACCATCAGAACAGAATCCCCAAACCCTCACCAGATTCATATGGTAAATCCTTCCAATCACACTAAGTTCATGTTGGAATTCTTCTTCACCTTGGTTTATGTCTTCCAGCCTTTTTACAGCTACAGCCCTCTTGTCTTTCAAGACCCCCTTGTATACAAGACCAGATGCTCCGCTCCCAATCTGATCCTTGAACTTTCGAGTTGCTCTGTGCAACTCCTTGTAAGTGTACCTGCGGAAATGGTTGGTTATCATTTCATAGCCAGCCTCAGCTGGCCATACTCCTGTTAACTGCTTGCCCTCCATTTTCAACACAAACCAGCATCCTAATGCCACCAATATTACCTCCATACAAAATATCGCTGATAGAAATCCATAGAAGTACAAGTACTGTGATCCACTCTTACCGCTCTTGGGTTTATCCAGAAAATTTGCAGTGAAAGTTTTGTTCGTCGTACTACAGTTAGGAGCATATGTAAGGCCAAAAGGCTGCGAGTGAGGAATTGAGGACCCTTGTACCTGTAACGCCTTAGGAAGCTTGAGATAGATAGAACCACCTAAATCCGGTCTTGATACACCACCAACAAGGGACGACTTTGGATAGCAATGTCCACCTCCTTGCCAGTATGAGAAACCTTTGCAATTGCAGTCATTCAAGCACATCTTCTTGCAAGTATCAAAGGAAACTAAGCTACGCTGACGTTGATCATAACCTATGAAGTCAGTGGTGGGTAGCTTCACAAATTTAATCTCCTGCCCATCACAACTGAGGTTGAACTTCGGACGGCAACCTTTTGTCCGGTAACTTTGGTCGATAATCTCGTATCCAGGGGCACATGCACAAGCAGGCCTAGGTGTATACACACATATTCCATTCGGACCACACAGACCATTTACAAAGCAGGTCGAAAATGCTATCCACGTGACCGACCATTTCTGCTTTTCCTTATTTAGACTGTATAATCTAAGGTTGCCATCATAATCCAATGTTAGCCTCCTCATAACCCCAAGACCCCAATCAGTAGCATTAAAAGTTAAATTATCACTTCCAAGAAAATTTCCCCAGCTATCAAGGACCCCAAATGTGGTGGTACTAAATGGGTACCTTTGCTTTGCCCATGTAGCAATATCAGGCTTTGGCCAATAGATAAAAGAGATATCCTTCTGATCATTGAACAGTGTGAGTAAATGTTCATCATCAAAATGGAAGCTGTAGTGCCCAGGAACAAGTAATCTATCAGTAGATACCAACTTTGTAGCAGCAGTAATGTTCTGATTGGGTAGCAATGTATCAGTAGGAGAATCAAAGCTTTGCCATAGAATGGTATCACCTTGGCCCATCACGATGAGGTTTCCCGTGTCCAATAACCGAGCTTGTTCGGCCTTTGATGAAGAGTTCACATCATTTTCCCACACGGGCTGGCCATTGTAATCCTCTACAACCATTCGGCCATCCGTGTGTAGCATCACTTGGGATCCCCAGGAGTACACGGGGTGGAGATGATTTGCGCTCCAGACGACAGTCTTTTCAGCTGTGTTGGAGAACCAAACAGAGAAGACAAATGCATTATGGGAAATGTTATTGAAGCCGCAGGTGAAAGTACCATCTGGTGAATGGAGCATGTCAGAGCTGTCCTCTACGGAGAGAGATGAGCCTGGAAAGAGGAATTCACGAGCCGAGATGCGCAAAAGCAGATGCATCGAAGTTAGTAGAAGCAGAGTGGTAGAGCGTGCATCCATATTTGTTGCAGGCTTGGGGCACTCGAGTTGATCTTTAGAATGGTCACAAACGGAAGCTGTTATAGGAAACAACTAGCAGTACATCCTCCCGAGAAATCAATATACTTCTATGATTTGATACTAAATTGTTAGGTGCATGTCTTTTCTTGAGAGTGATATTTTGCCTTGTTTCGTCAACGATTCAGTGGATAACTTAGCTGTAAAGTCTTTGTTCTCTAGTTTAAGCGCTGTAGAATTGTCTCTTATCTGACGCATACTTCTGTCCTGGCTCCAAGGCATCATTCAATCTGGACCACTCGTGCTTAATTCGATCATCCATCATACGGCAGATAAATGGAGTGAAAAGCTTTGATATTTCAACTTGTGTGGTGAGAACGACATGCATGAGCAATTATTTTGCTATGTCCTTACAAAAGCCGCCGGGTCCAAATTTTTCTCGGGAAAAAAGCTAGTCAACTTTGCAGCATGGATTTGATTGCTGCACATAGTCTTCTCTCAGCAGCTTCTTGTCCCTGTCTAGAGTGGTAACTTGTAGTTTAACTTGAAGTCATTATCTCAAGTTCCAGCGTTGTAGAGTTGCCAATCGCGGCGCCCCTTGTTTCAGGCTTTCATCTGGCTGATGTATAGCCCAGAAATAAAGGTCCAGGGACAGGGGTATGACCCGAGCCTGTGGTGTTTTGCTCAATCGTCAATCATCCAGCTGATAGGTAATTAAAAATTTCCAGCGTGGCCTGTCTCCACTATCTAACGTTCAGGTGGCGTCCGATTTGTATCCACCATGCAGTTTTTTGTATAGTTTTTTCTGGTAACTGGCTGCATGGTATTGGTACAAAGCTAAGGGCTAAGTCCTAGTCATGGCGGCAGACCTTGGTAATTGATAATTGCTTATATACACATGTGCACAGCAGTTTTAGAAATAATGTGGTTTTGACCAGAGAAGCTTCTCCGCTTCAGCTTACATACTCATGTCATGTACACACTAGCTTTTGCTTCAGGGGCTGGATGGACGATGCTTGGTCACCCGCGAGTGAGCGTGTGCAAGTGCAACTGGCAACGAAGTGTTCACCCTACACAAAGATGGCGGTCCAGGCTCCAGATTGATGCTCCTCCTTGGTAATTTTTTCCTTGCTCTTTGGGACTACTTCTATTACTCTTTTTTGTTTGGTATTTGGTATCGGCAAGATGCTGCGAATAAATTAGTAAAAACTTTCATCATAAAAAAGGTGAAATAAATTCATAATCATTTCAAGTTTTCAACACTGTCGTGACAGTGATATATAGATGACTAATGGTTTGGCTTGTTCCTACGCAGGTTTTCGGCATGATCCCAATTAGTATCGGTAAACTTGGTAACATGGATTTCACTGCTGCAGATAACAGATAGTCATCGCCCTTGTTCAAAAGGAACTGACATCGGACCAATATAACACTGTACATGAAAAATTGAACGTTGAACATCCGGACAGGAAAATGACACTTTATGGCTTCATGCATTGCAACACATGATTCAAAGTGACCACAGGTGGTCTATCCATTTGGCTTTCAGAGGAATAATTAGCATCAGAACGGAGAACCTCACAAATTTGAACTTCACGCTACTCATCGGGTATGTTAGAGATGAGCCCTCAAACCGCGCGGAACTGTAAAATAACTGCCAAACACGGTTCGGAAACCTTAAAAAGAAAAATAGCAGCGCACTCAAACTTCGCGGATCCGTAAAACATTTTGAGGTCGCCCCGGAAATCCGCCCGCGGAACCGCGAATTCGAAGGTTTCGCGTCGGAACCGCCGGGCCCCTGTATATGTCGGAAGTGGTTGGCGGGAGGGACATTTCAGCACGGCTCCGAGACAGCTTCGTTCCCCACCCCGCCGCCGCCTCCTCCCCCGCCCTTCCCGCCACTGCCGGAACGTCTCAAGAGGTCGGCGCCCGCCGGATCTACCGTCCGAGAGCAAGCGGAGTTGCAGCGCTTCGGGAATCGCCGCCGCCCGCTGGATCTGACGGAATCGCCGCCGCCGAGGTTAAACTCAGCTCTTCTTTTCCATTGCAGATGAATTTGACCCCGTGTGAGCAGTTCGTCCTCTCCGACTCGTCGTCCTCCGATGACGACGATTTGGACGACATGCTCTTCGAGGTGCGCCGGCAGCAGATGGTGGTTGCGGTCCTCGCCGTGAAGGAGTTCGAGGACCGCTATAAAAGGACGCGGCTAGGATCAAGAGCCGGCCACCTCTGCATCCCGCGCAACCGCTTCTACGGCAACGAACTGCTGATGCGCGACTACTTCGCCGACAACCCGACGTATCCGGCTCACATCTTCCGTCGAAGGTACCGAATGCGCCGCTCTCTTTTTGTGAAGATTGTGAAAGCGTGTGAGGAAAATTGCCGATATTTAACCCGCCGACGGAATGTTGCGGGCTTGCTAGGATTTAGTGCTTACCAAAAGATCTCGGCCGCAATGAGAGTGATAGCGTACGGAGTTCCGGCGGACTACGCCGATGAGTATCTTCGCATTGGCGAGGATACAACGATCGAGTCGGTTCGCACATTTGCGAAAACGATCATTCGGGTGTTCGGCAAAGAGTATCTTCGAGCACCCAACGAAGATGACACGAAGAGATTGATGGCTGCCAATGAGAAGCGGGGTTGGCCGGGCATGCTAGGCAGCATAAATTGTATGCATTGGACATGGAAAAACTGTCCAAAAGCTTGGCACGGGCAGTACTGCGGTAAGGGAGGCGATGCAACAATTGTGCTAGAGGCCGTTGCATCCGAGGATCTATGGATTTGGCATTGCTTTTTCGGTTTACCGGGCACGCTCAATGATATCAACATTTTGCAGAGGTCCCATCTTCTTCGTAGGCTAGCCGAAGGCGATGCTCCCGCTTGCAACTTCACTGTGAACGGGCATGATTACACAAAGGGATACTATCTTGCTGATGGTATTTATCCTTCTTGGTGTACATTTGTGAAGACTGTCTCCAAACCAAAAGGAAAGAAGGAGGCAGAATTTGCCAGGGCACAAGAGGCCTGCCGAAAGGATATAAAGAGAGCATTCGGTGTCCTGCAATCTAGGTTTGCCATTGTTCGAGGACCTGCCCGTTTTTCAGACAAGAACACTCTGAAGAACATCATGACATGTTGTGTTATTTTTCACAACATGATTGTTGAAGATGAAAGGGACTTGAACTTGGATTTGTCTTATGACAATGTTGGCAGCCGTGTGAAACCAGCAAAAAACCCGGATTCTGTACAACCATTCCTTGAAACTTACAGGGAGATTGAGAGCGAGGACACCCACAAGCAACTGCAGCTAGACCTTATTGAGCACCTTTGGCAGTTGCACGGGCAGTAAATTTGTCATCTCGTTTGAGTTCATTTTTCATTTCGTTTCATTTTATTCATTTGAGTTCATGTATGATTGGTACTATTGTTTTCATTTGGCACATTGTCATGTAATATTGCTGAGTCGATATTTCATTGCATTATTGTAATAATATGGATTATTGTTTGAGCTGCGAAAATATTTTTCATTGTCAAATGTGTGATCTTTGCTGAAAATGCTGAAAATTGTATAGTTTACGGTTCGCGAAAACGAGCCGCGCAATAGCAGTACCACTATTGCGCGGCTCGTTTTACTGCTATTGCGCGGCTCGTTTTCGCGAGAAAAACGCGACTTTCGCGAACCTTAAAAGGGCTTTACGGTTCCGCGGTTTGAGGGCTCTGTTACAGATGCTCTTATTGAGTCCTCAACGTGTAAGTCATCTCAAGCCCGGCCGACCGCCTAGTTTTTCCTCTGGCTAGTCTTGAAGAACAGATGTGGAGAGGAAAACTACGGGAAATTTCCCTTCCAATTTCAGATTCAAGGCAAAACGCACAAGAAGCAAAAATCAACTCAAACCTCATTTTTCATTTCCTATGCACAAGGAACGAGGATAGGTGGCAAGGTCGAACAAGGAACCAAAGCCGATGTTATGGAGGTGCTTAGTGGTGGTTAGACCTTGCCGCCATGAGTTGTAATCGTGTGCTCGTCGAGGAATGAAGGCCATGGTGATGGCCATGATGAAGTAGGTGTCTATGTCGTGTCGACGTTGATGTGACGACTTGGCATGTCATGCACTTGATTGGGCAACAAGCTTGGGTGTGACAATTTTTGTATTGATTTTGTATCAAATTGTCACGACACACTCACATAGATGGGAAGAACACCCAGAAAGCAAATATATATAATCATAGGATAGTAATTGTATGTGGCTACAATCAAACCATCGATATAAGGGAGATCAAAGCAGGTTAATGGTTATAGTAGTAGCAGGTGAGGAATATAAGCGATATAAGGGAGATCAAAGCAGGTTAATGGTTATAGTAGTAGCAGGTGAGGAATATAAGCGGAGAGATAAGATTGCGGACAATTCAATCATTCAATTCTCTCTCGAGTTTTTTTATAATTATAAGACGTTTTAGATGGTGTGTAGGTTGACTAGATATACACTTAAATGAATGTACATACACAGTAAAGCATGTCTACATACATAGACATACATGTGAATCTAGCCAAATGCTAAAACATCTTATATTAAAAAACAGAGGGAGTATTATTTTTTGTGGAGAATATTTTATTTCTTGAGCTACTCTCCTCCTCTATAAGCATCGATCCACACTCCTTCAGTTGGACCAAGCCCAAAAACCACAAACCCTTATGTGTAACGTCAACGTTTAAAAAAAAATCTATAACCAAACCAAGAGCTCCTATTCTGCGCTTCACTCGAAGCACACACTCGCCAACCTGGTCCGGCGCCTAATCTTTTGCGTTGTGACGAAAAGAACATCCGGTTTTTCTTTAAATGTACGAAATTTGTGAAATCAAAACATGTTCCCATATTTTCAATCCTAAAAACATGAATTTTAAAAATGTTTCTTAAATTTAAAATATCCTAAAAATTTAAAAAGTTCAGGTAATTTAAAATGGTTCCCGCATTTTAAAAAATGTTCATGAATTAAAAAAATGGATCGTGAATTTAAAATGTCTTGAATCCATTTTTCAAAAACTAAACATCTGTTAAAGTTAAACATTTTTCGAATCAAGAACATTTCAAAATCTTAACATGTTTACAATTTGAGTATTTTTCAAATTCATGAATAGGATTCGGTCCTATTCAGGAAAAGCTACGTGGGCCGCGGGGCCACTTACCGATCCTATCGCTGAAGAAGGGTGCGCGTCTCTCCACTAACCTATGTCATAGTGGAGAAACGTAGAATAGGATTCGGTCCTGGCAAGCTGCAGAAGGCCCACAAGCCCATGAGTGTTGGGCTCGGACTCGAGTTGGATTTGGACCCCAACACGAACTCGCTCCTCGTCCCATATAACCCAGCCGCCCCACAGGATAGGCCGATAGGGCTTCGCAGCCGAATCGCGATATTTATTTTTCTTGCGTCCCGGTCCCCAGATTCCGACCTTTTCTACTTCGGTGCCCCCTCCCCTCTCCACGCGCGGCGGCGGCGGCGGCGGCGGAGGGTTTGCCTCGGCGAGCTAGGGTTTCCAGGGAGCGAGGAGGGAGATGGAGGAGGTGACGGAGGGGGTCAAGAACCTGGCCGTGACGGAGCCGCACAAGAAGAACCGGATCCAGGTCTCCAACACCAAGAAGCCGCTCTTCTTCTACGTCAACCTCGCCAAGGTGAAATATCCTTTTCTGTTTTCTCGTCGATTTCTCAAGGAGTAATACTGTAATAGGGATCCATCGTAGCTTTCCGCTTTATTCTCTTTCCGTTGTGAAATTTACGGTTTGCTGATCTATGCTGTTTATTTTGGGGCATCGAGATTTAGCCTTCTTGTTGTGTGTATGTGTGGTGGTGGTTTTGGTAAAATCGGAAGCTAATGTTGTTGTGATGATTTTGCAGAGGTACATGCAGCTGCATACCGAGGTGGAGCTCTCGGCCCTCGGCATGGGTAAGCTCCCACGCCCTTTATTAGGATGATTCAAATGTTTTTGGTACTGGGCTACTATGGATTAGTGATTGCTGCAACCAAGCGCTCGTGTTGGTTGACTCGATGTTAGAACCGATTTTATAGGCTGGTTGCTCGTCATGATTTGCTCTACTCTAGATTTGACCGTAATGCTGTGATTGTTTGTGATGTCATGTTTGGTGGAACAACTTCTACTATGTAACTTCGTTTACTGGCATTCGTCTTGATTTTACCAGGCTCCCACTAATGGTTGGCTCATAATTCTTTATGAAGTAGGGTCACCAGTAGAGCATACAATTTGTAATACTAGTGACTTCTCGAAAATAATAAGATTGGAGAGTGATGTATCTTATGTACTTTCTTACAAATTGTTTCCAAAATTTGGTTGCATTACATTCGTGATGACATGTTGATATATATAGTTATTTTTGTTTACATGCTGTTAACTGTCATCGTATACTTATTACAAGTTTGTCTGTTGCTTTGGGCCTTTGGCTTCTGTTTTGATGGTCTTGTATTGCCAATATGAGTTTCTAGAAAATGTCCTTCATTCTTTGTCAGCTCTGTCCATTGGTTCTTTGTTATGGTGCTTATGAACTGATGATTCTCTTGTTTATCCTTTCAGCCATTGCCACAGTTGTCACTGTTGCCGAAATTCTGAAAAATAATGGCCTTGCTGTTGAGAAGAGTAAGATACCTGTTGCCTTGTATTGTAATTTCATCATTGCAATTTATTCCTTCTAATTATTCAATCAAAAATGGCTTGCAGAGATCATGACATCTACTGTTGATGTCAATGATGAATCAAGGGGCCGCCCAATGCAGAAGGCCAAGGTTAGCTTTCTCTCAAGTTTGCATTACTGATATGATGTAGCGCGGTGTTTTGAGACTGGACCATTGTTTGCTGACCCTGAAACTGTTGTCATGCCAGATTGAAATAGTCCTGGGCAAAACAGAGAACTTTGATGAGCTGATGGCTGCCGCTGCTGCGGAAAGGGAAGTAGCAGCCGCCGAGGAGGGCGAGGAACAGAGCTAAATGAACTATCTTAAGTCGCTGTTGTAGCTTAATTTTAGTACCTGCTGCTAGATTATTTCTTTCAGTCTGTTGGCCAGCAAGAGAACTTGTGTAATCAAAGAGCTATGCCTATTTGATTTGTTCGAATAGTAGTTTGTCATCATCATGGTATGCTGGTGATCCATTTCATATATGGTTTGAATTGTTTGTTTCGTGTTGCAACTTATGATCACGCTGTGTTGGGCTCAGTTTATGCCTTGTACATTTGGCTCAGAACCCAAAGATCGTGGCTTAAATCAGGAAATTGTCATATGACTGAATCATTGAAAATCAAGTCTCAGATATCTTATCTTAGTTCTGGAAAATTAACACAACCCTGAGATTTATGCTACTGGTATCCATCAGAGTAGGGTTGAAAATGACAAGGAAATTTTCAGGAAATTTTCCGGTTGTTTCCGTAGAACAAGGAAACGAAGAGCAAAAAATGAAAACGAAAATAGCATTTTACGGAAACGAAACGGAAATGGTATATTTTAAAACGAAAATGATAAAGGAAATGATATAGCAATTTCTGACGGAAACGGAAACGAAACGGAAATTTTCAGAAATATAAAGACATACCTGGTTGGATTCGCTCGTAGGGTCCATTAGGGAACAGAAATGGCATATTTTAAAACGGAAATGATCAAGGAAATGATATAGCAATTTCTGACGGAAACGGAAACGAAACGGAAATTTCCGGAAATATAAATACAGACCTGGTTGGATTCGCTCGTAGGGTCCATTAGGGATTAGGCTATTAATACTAAATCATAATTAATCTAATTATGTTTATGCAGCGCAGTGGCGGAGACAGGGGGACCAGCAGGGGCCTGGCCCCCCCTAAGATTTGATATTTCAGGCTAGGTCCTTTCTTCTCAATGTCTAAGTCTATGTATTTTGTTATTCCGGCCCCCCTAATAGCTGTGTTTTCCTCTTAGGCCCCCCTCATATATTTTTCCTGGCTCCGCCCTTGATGCAGCGTGCGGTGCCGATGATCAGAGTGTCTGTAGTGCGACTATATAAGATAAACAAAAGTATTTACTTGCAATAAGCTGCAATGTTTTCTGTCAAAAAAATGACAGAACTGGTTCCGCTAGTATGAATAGTGTTCTTTTTTTTAACAAAGAATATTGCTTCCAAAACGGCTGAATCTGAAGCTGTTACCATGCCAGATTGAAAATTTGAAATAGTCCTGGGCTGCAACTGATGGGGTTTCACTGAAAATTAATTTGAAGCCAGTATCTGATGCTAGGTTGTGCGGTTTGCTCTTCGCCAGCTCTCTTTTTTTAGGGTAATTCTTGTCTCATTTATCTATATCTATATCTATATCTATATCTATATATTATATATATATATATATATTATATATATATATATACATTTAACCTATATATATATATATATATATATATATAGGTTAAATGGTTTCTACTCCCGGGTGTAACTACACCCATGTCTCATATACCATCATACGGAAGTATTTGTCATACTTTATCGGTTTGAGTATGTTCATATACTATATCTAAGATATCCCAAAACAAGTTTCATGAAAAAGTTGCAACTGTCCTAATATTTTACACTATATACTCGAAATATCGATATATGTGCATATAAAAGAGAAGTATGTAGAAATTTTCTACATACTACCTAAAAAGAAGTATCTATAGTACTAAAATAGCATAATATACTCCATACTACATGTTACATACCTCCCGGTATGATAGATACTCCATACATGTGTGAAACACACATGGGTGTAGTTACACCCGGGAGTAGTATGAATATGTCCTATATATATATATATATATATATATATATATATATATATATATATATATAGGTTAAATGCTTTCTACTCCCGGGTGTAGCTACACCCACGTCTCATATACCACCTTACGGAAGTATTTCTCATACTTTATCGGTTTGAGTATGTTCATATACTATATCTAAGATACCCAAAACAAGTTTCATGAAAAAATTGCAACTGTCCTAATATTTTACACTATATACTCGAAATATCGATATATGTGCATATAAAAGAGAAATATGTAGAAATTTTCTACATACCACCTAAAAAGAAGTATCTATAGTACTAAAATAGCATTATATACTCCATATTACATGTTACATACCTCCCGGAATGATAGATACTCCATACATGTGTGAAACACACGTGGGTGTAGTTACACCCGGGAGTAGTACGAATATGTCCTATATATATATATATATATATATATATATATATATATATATATCTCCACTACTATTAAACAAGCAAACTTTTCTTTGCTACGACCACCCCAACAAATGTACACAGATTTACTTGCACGTAACAATCAGGCCCACTAGATTACATCCAATGGTCCAGATTCGTCCCACCTATTTGGTGTGTGCATCTAGCAATTTAGACCGGTGGAACTTTTGCAGCAGACGAAAACGAAACCCAGCACCCCACGCATCAACTCAAAACCGCAATTAAGGACCTGCTTAATTAGAACGACAATTACGGACGAGCTGGACGCATAGGTTAGGAAGGATCGCTCCAAAATTTTAGTCAATGATCAATGATCAATTAAGGGACTGCTTAATGAAGACGACAATTACGGAATTAATCAAATGCTTCCAGTTGAGGCTGACGTCCAGTTTTCTTGCTCCAACATTTGCCGCCATTGACGCCGCCTCCGCCATTGACGCCGCCTCTCCCTACCATGCACCAGCGCCGCTGCACCTCAGTTTGCCGCAGCCGCCTCCATTGACGTTGTCAGTCCTGCGCCGTAGCCGGCACGCGCAACCGGCGATCTCGACGACCATCGCCTCCTCACCGTTGCCAGGTGCAATATCATACCTGTGTAAATTGCTTATGTATGACCTGTACCATTCTCAAAAGAATAATTTTGCCATCTAAAAAGTACAATATATGCATAACCTATATTCGATGTCTTACCCTAGAATCTCTATAACACACATGCACGCAGTGATTTAGTTCCACATGAATTGAAGAGGCATGTTGGTGGAAATTCTCTATAAGACACATGCACCCGATGATTTAGTTCAAGGAAAAGAGAATTTTCACCAATGTTGCAAAACAGTTCAGCACATGATGCATCTATTTAATTGTTAGAGAGTGTACTACTTAACCCAAGGCGACAACAAGCAACAACCAGCCAATTTTAATAAAAAAGCCAGCAATTAGCAACTAATTGATGAAGTCAACAGATTAAGCTAGCAGATCATAGAGAACACCGTTGAATGACATTGATACTAAGTCAAAATGCAACTTATGTAAGTTTGAGGTATAGCTTTCATGTACTAATCCAGCTAAACACATGTTTCTCCCAAAATGATAAATACAATGGAAATACCACATACCAAAATTGTTCTTATTAGTGTAATCAGCCAATTGATGTCTTTGCTGGAGGACAAGATGTTAAACCATGGCACTGACCAGGTGCTGGTGGTATGAGATAAAAAAAGTAGAATATTCCATAAGATGCAGCAGTACGCTCCTTCCAAATTTCCAAACTAAGCTGCTGGGTAGCGGCAGTCGGGGAGGAGATGACAATTAATCCTGTAATATATTGGTCACACCTTTTGCAATCACCTATAGATGCACATAGACACACAGAAAGATAACATTTAGACCATCAATTTATAGATGGGTACATTCGCTACTGGTTGGCCAAAAAAAATGATTAAGCATCTCAAATATAAACTGAAGGGGATCAAACAATGATATTAACAGAACATTTGCTACGAGGGGAAAAACTAACTGCTAAAATATGCTACAAGGGGATCCCAAAATAAATGAGTCTTGATCTCAATATTTGTTAATTGGGCTGAACAGCCATACTACACGTCTACGTGCATTTCGATTATGTGTGTGCTATATTTCAGATAATGATCTTGCATACTCATTAAATATCATATGCAGGTATATGGCATCTTCGCAGGTATCTAATATTTTGATATTTCGCAGGTATGGCATCTTCCAATCCGAATGGTGCACGCAGCCCGATCCAAGATATAAGCAACAATCACACTCCGAATGGTGCACGCACCCCGTTCCAAGATATGAGCAACGGTCAAGCCTTGGGTAAGTAGATCATCACAAAAAGATCACTCAAAGTGCAAATGTCGCCTATAATGGAAAACCATTCTGTAACCCTTGCAGACCCAAAGGAATTGAGGAGGCAGCGGGACAAAGAACGGTATGCATTAAATAGAGATGAGATACTAGCTAAACGACGACAAACCCGTGAACATAACAAACTTCCCAATGAGGAAAACACCCCAGAATCAGGTACGTGCTCATGAGAATTATGACTAATGCATGCTTGATATTGTTAACATGCTTAACTGTGTCGTATGGTCGTATGTGTCGTATATGCAGACCCAAAAGAACTAAAAAGACTAAGGGCTAGAGAGCATTATTCACAAAATAAAGATGAGATTAATAAGAGACGACGCGAAGCCTACCAACAGAAAAAAAAAGCCACTGCCGAAAGCAAGGGCCTAGAAGATGGAACACACACACTGCAAGATATGACACCTGTGTATAACATGATGTCACATACACCAGCTACCGGACAGTCAGCTGTCACACAATTGCAGCAGAGAATATGTGCAGATGGGGTGATATCAAATTCATTACGACCGACACAGGTCATGTTGGACAAGGAAAATATTTATGAGGACGATGATGATCAATGGCTGCATAGGAATGATTCCTACCAGCTGCAGCAAAATTCAAGACGAAAGAGAGATGTTGTTCACGCTTTTGGTACTGACCCACAAACAATTTCGTCCCTCGTAACCGATAGCACACAAGGTAATGTCGTTTGAGGGGGTTTATGGGTTCCCAACAATACCACTATAATCAGCACTAACCCAAAACACGTCGTTTTTGCAACCCAATGCAGTGCCCCTCACACGGGCATCAGGTGTTCACAACCCGCAAAGCAATACATTCCTCGAATCATGGAACCCAGAATGCATTGCTGAAACGCACGGTTAGTGTATTCATTATTTTCCTCTATAATTATTTCTCAACTATCAACCTTGATCAATGTTAAATCAGGCGCAGAGCCGGTTTGTGGCGACAATGAACCACAACACAGCCAACATAATTCTCACTCCATTATATTGCAACCGTCCCCAGTTTCGAACCAAACTAATCATAATCCAATAGGTACTATTGGTATACCTATGAATTCTTCATTGAGTACTATGCTCCTGTTACTTATACATTTATGTTCCAAACTAATCATAATTCAGTTCTAAGCTGCTACTTATACATTTATGTTCTGTGAATTGTTAACAGGAAACGACCACGGTGAAGATGAATTTGGAATTCTTGAACCTGATGTCAACACGTTAAACATTGATGGTATGCACACAAGATCATGTTAAGTTTCTCTTAGCTATGTATTAGGGGTATTGTGTACTAAAGTAAATCGTTGCCGTCTAGACGGCTTGGGAGACGAAAACCTAGGAGCAGATGGAGACATTGACCCTGATGATGAAGCTAGGATATTTGCTCAACAAGGTATATCATTGCTATCATGATGAGCAAATGCAAAAATAAATTCTTATTGTGGTTTGTGTAAATAAGTCTAATTATTGTAAATCTCATTTTACTTGCAGATGTGGAATTTGAAACCGTTCGTGAGGAACGTCAACATGCTAACAGAACTCCAAATAATGATCCTCATGACAGGATTTACATGAATCTGCCCAAAAAACATCATGTCCTCAGAAAAACACCCGACTGTCGTCACTGTGGAGCATTGCGGTTTCAATACGAAGGGCCTGCATTCTGTTGCAGAAAGGGGAAAGTGGATATTGCGACTCCAGAGGTTCCTGAGGACTTGAAACGGTTGTTCACAAGTCAAGTTGATGAGGATGCCAAGTATTTTAGAGATAATATACGGTATTTCAATTCCCACTTCTCATTCACAAGTCTTGGAGTCACACTTGATCGTCGAGTCAGCACTGCGGCGGGGACGGGTGTATATACCTTTCGTGCGTGTGGGGGTTTGTACCATGCTCTTGATGATCTGGTGGCTGCTGATAATGGGCCTCGACATTTGCAGCTATATATTTATGATACAGATGAAAATTTGTTTCATAGAATTAAGAGGTCTCCAAATCTGCGCCTGGATCTCATACGGAGGATTCTGACAATACTAGAGCGAAACCCTTATGCTCAAGTTTTTAAAAGCCTTGGCGCTGTTCCAAATCTAGATGAATATAAGATTGTACTGAACACAGATATCAAACTTGATCAAAGAAGGTACAATGCCCCAACTGCTTCTCAGGTTGCAGCAATATGGGTTGAAGGGAGCGACCCACAAAATTGCTTTGATAGGAGTGTTATCGTGTATGGAAAAGGTGACCGTCCACTGTATATTAGAGCATACTACGGGTGCTACGACCCATTGTCATATCCACTATACTTCCCGCGGGGGGAGACCGGTTGGAACCGTTGGATGCCATATCTTCGGGCACCTGATGGCAGGGCGCAAGATGCAGCAGATAATTCTGGTCAGCCAAACCAAGGCTATGATTTTCCAACATGTATGATGTTCATTATTTATTCTCTCTGGACGTTCAAATTATCTGAAACTTATCAATACCCTCACCTTTCAGATGATAACATTCCTATAGGCCAACATGACCATACCGCACGACATGAAGACCATACCAGACCATCTTGCCAAGATAATTCTGTACAGCGAAACCAACCCTCCGATTTTATAACAGGTATGATGTTTTTTCAATATTTATCTTTGAACTTTTTAATCAAATGGAAACTGATCAATGCCCCCACCTTTCAGATGATGACATTAATAGAGGACAAGATGACCATACCGCAAGACAGGAAGACCAGACCACTTTTGAACCCCCAGGTATTGGTCCTGAGTGTTATTCTTTAAAATCAGAAAACGAAGAATCATGTAGGTAATAATATTTATGATATCTATCAATTTTTAGATGACAATGAGGAAAACCCAGATGAGGATTTTGGTGACAATGAAATGAGTGCAACACAATCAAGGAAATTTGTGAGCGCAAGGGAGTACTATTGCTTCAAGCTGCAGGTTCGGAAGAAGCTCTTTAACATCATATTGTTTGGAGGACGCCTTTTCCAACAGTGGGCAGTTGACATGTATATAAAGATTGAGACTATGAGATTGGACTGGTACTCAAAGCCAGAAAATCAGAAAGTGATACGTGCTGATCTCTACCAGGTAACGGCTAATACAATTAAATTTAAACCACCACACTTTTTATCTCAATAATTGTATACTAAAGGGCGAATTTACTCTACATTATAGGGTCTTGTTGACACTATCATTGCCGGCGAGTCACGCGGTGATCGGATTGGCAAGAGAATTGTGCTTCCACGTACATTTCCTGGTGGTGACCGTGACATGCAGCGGAGGTTCCTTGATGCGATGGCAATAGTTCAGCGGTGGGGTAAACCTGATTATTTTATCACAATGACATGCAATCCCTACTGGGAGGAGATCACTCAAGAATTGTTGCCTGGACAGCTGCCACAAGACCGTCCAGACCTTGTGGCAAGAGTATACAGAGCTAAACAGCGAAGCATGATGGACTTACTGACTAAAAAGGGTAAACATTTTGGAGAAGTTGCTGCTTATGTACATGTGACAGAGTTTCAGAAACGAGGGTTGCCCCATGAGCATATACTTCTAATTATGAAAGCAAACAGCAAGTTAAGGACCCCAGATGACTATGATCGGGTGATATCTGCAGAGATACCAGACAAAGAAAAATACCCTGTTCTCCATGATTTGGTAGTGAAACACATGTTACACGGACCATGTGGGGCACTCAAGAAAAGTTGCCCTTGCATGATAGATGGACAGTGTCGGTTTCATTACCCCCGAGAATTTTGTGATGTTACATTACAAGGGAAGGACTCATACCCTATCTATAGAAGGAGGGAGGATGGGGTTAAAATTAATATTAGAGGAGCAACTTTGGACAATAGATGGGTGGTCCCTTACAACCCCTTTTTGTTGATGACATACAATTGTCACATTAATGTCGAAGCATGCTCAAGCATAAAGGCAGTAAAGTACTTATTCAAGTACATATACAAAGGACATGATAAGGCATCATTTGCATTTGAGCAGGATATTATAAATGATGGGGGAATCATCAATGAAATTCGGCAGTATAGAGATGCACGTTTTATATCTCCTCCAGAGGCTCTTTACAGGATTTTTGGTTTTAAGATGTTCGGTGTCAGTCCATCAGTGTTACAGCTCCAACTTCACTTGCCAAACATGCATACAGTCGCATTTAAGGCATATGAAAATCTGGAAGATGTTGTGGCTCGACCTAAATCTTCCAAATCCATGCTTACCGAGTACTTTGAGATGAACCGAAAGTTTCCAAATGCACGTAAATGGTTGTACAGAGAGTTTCCCGAACACTATAGATGGATATCAGGACAAAAGAAGTGGCAGAATAGAAAAACCAAGAGAACACAGATTGGACGACTTGTGTATGCACACCCTGCTGAAGGAGAGAGATACTACTTACGGGTGCTCCTAAGTCATGTCCGAGGTGCCACTTCTTTTGATGATTTAAAAACAGTAAATGGAACGCTATGCGGTTCCTTCAGGGAGGCATGTGAGCACTTAGGCCTCATTGAGCACGACAGGACCCTTGATGATTGCATGACGGAGGCTGCTACATTTCAGATGCCCTGTGCCCTAAGACGGTTGTTTGCGACTATATTGGTATTTTGTGAGGCAACAGAAATCCGACAGATGTGGGACAAACATCTTGCATCTATGTCTGAGGATTACCATCGTAATCAATCCAATGAGGCAGTACTTGAGCAAATGGTCCTTAGAGATATCAGGGATATGTTGCAATCCATGGGGAAGGATATTACAAGCTATCCGGAACTGGTTGAGACCTATGGTTCTTGCAATGCTGATGACTACAGAGAGGTCATAGAGGAGAGGCAGGTCACCGCGGACAAAGAACATCTTGATCTATTTGGTAGTTTGAACGAAGAGCAACTGGCTGGTTTCAATGACATCATGGATCACGTGACAAGCAAAAAAAGTCAGATATTCTTTGTTGATGGTCCAGGAGGCACCGGGAAGACGCATATGTACAAGGCATTGCTCGCAAAGGTGCGTTCGATGGGCCTAATAGCGATTGCAACCGCTACATCAGGTATAGCGGCGTCGATAATGCCCGGAGGGCGGACTGCACATTCCAGGTTCAAAATTCCAATCAAGCTCACCGACAACAGCATGTGCAGTTTCACAAAGCAGAGTGGTACGGCAGAGTTGCTTAAACAGGCTTCCTTGATAATTTGGGACGAAGTTGCCATGACTAAGCGTCAAGCAGTTGAGACGCTTGATAGATCGCTCCAGGATATAATGGAATGTCCTCTGCCGTTTGGTGGAAAGGTTGTCGTCTTTGGTGGGGATTTCAGGCAGGTCCTCCCAGTTGTCACGCGTGGAACAAGAGCACAGATCACAGATGCTACACTGCTGAAATCCTACCTGTGGGAGAAGACCCGCAAGATACGCCTCAAGCGCAATATGCGGGCGCAGGCTGACCCTTAGTTCTCTGAATATCTCCTGAGGATCGGCAATGGGACAGAAGAAACAATTGGCGACGACTATGTGCGTCTCCCTGATGACATTGTGATTGGTTATACCGAGGATGAAGAACCAATTAACAAGCTCATCGAAGAGGTCTTCCCATCCCTACACGCCAATGCTAGGTCGAGAGAGTACATTAGCACACGTGCAATTCTCTCAACAAAGAACGAGCATGTGGATAAGCTGAATGATAAGATGATCTCCAGGTTTCCCGGCGAAGAAAAGGTATACCATAGCTTCGACTCTATCGAGGATGACTTTCAGAATAATTACACGATTGACTTCGTGAACTCGATCACACCAAATGGATTGCCCCCGCACGTCTTGAAAGTAAAGGTCAACTGCCCGGTCATACTGCTACGGAACCTCGACCCTTATAATGGCCTATGCAATGGAACACGGCTAATGATTAGAGCCTTCCAGGATAATGCAATCGATGCAGAGATTGTTGGTGGCCAACATGCTGGAAAAAGGGTGTTTATACCTAGGATCCCTATGTCTCCCTCCGAGGATACCTCACTTCCATTCAAGCTCAAGAGGAAACAGTTCCCCATCCGCCTGAGTTTTGCAATGACGATTAACAAGGCACAGGGCCAAACCATCCCAAACGTCGGTATTTACCTTCCCGAACCCGTCTTCTCACATGGGCAGCTATATGTTGCATTGTCTAGGGGTGTGTCAAGAAAGACGACGCGCATTTTGGCAAAGCCGAACAAGGAGGTTGATAAATCTGGGAAAAGCACAAAGAACATTGTCTATAGAGATGTGTTAGAGGGATGAGATAGGTGTGTTCTTCTTTCCTGTTTTTATTCCAGCTAAATTAAGGTCAACAACACTTGCTGCCTCTGTATTATAATTCTGAATTGATTTCCTCTACAGGCTTTCTACTGCTACTACCAGCTTTTAATCAGCCGTCAGGTAAGAGACCACAAAGATAGTGGTATCCTGAAGCTGCTCTTATTGCATTGCAGCTTTAAGTAAGATAATACTACTCAGGGTTCGTTTTCACTTGTTTGCTCATTTAAGTACTAAGTAACTTCAGCCTATC
Source organism: Poa annua (assembly GCA_026929855.1). Taxonomy (NCBI): domain Eukaryota; kingdom Viridiplantae; phylum Streptophyta; class Magnoliopsida; order Poales; family Poaceae; genus Poa; species Poa annua. The sequence continues at coordinate 94,921,178 of CM049437.1, forward strand.
AACAAATGTGAGGATCCTGAGCCTCTTATTAGGTCCATCTTATGATTTTTTTTAATGAACCATCATTTGTTTGTTCCTGTCTAAGAATACGAAAAAACATGTAGGTAAATACCCTGTGTTCCTAGCTACCTTTTCTTACATATGCAACAAACAATGCTATGTAACTCTTGCATCCTTCTAAGAATAATCGAATTAGCTAAACTTGAATATAGAGTGCAAAGTACATACTAAGAGTCTCGACGAGCACCTGTACCTTCTGAAAATCCTTGGAGAAGGTTACAAGGAAAGCGAGCAGCATGTCCTTGGTCCGCTTCTTGGGGTCGCTATCGGAGGCGCCGTACATACTAAGAGTCTCGACGAGCACCTGTCGCCCTTTAGCCGCAGTCAGGACTCAGGGGAGGGGCATCGGCATCCACTCCGGGAGCCTCAGCCGGATCCCACCAAGGCCGCGCGACCGCCAGTGCTGATGACCCGTTGGAGAAGAAGAAGCTCATCCATGGATTCCGGAGTGGAGCCGTGGCTGCGGAACAGGCTGGTGGCGGCCAACGGGTGCGTGGCGGGCCTCGAGAGCACCGGGGAAAAGTGATTCGAGGTCGAATGGAAGCTTCGGGCTGCGGGAGGAGAGTTTGAGGGAGTGGAGGCCTCCATGGACCAGCGCGCCGGTGGTAGGAGGGGGTGATGCCGTGCATCGGCGTGACGGCGGGAGGATGGGGCGCGCCATGGACTAGCGTGCCGACAGGGCCGCGACGGCGGGAGGAGGGGTGAGCGGGCGCCATGGGCCAGCGCGCTTACAGGGGCCTGGAGGCTGGGGAAGGGCGGCCGCCATGGACCGGCCGCTGGGGATTCTTGCCGTCGGTGGTGATGAAGTGGAAGCGGGCGGTGGTGCTGTGAGAGAGTGAGAGACTGAGACTATCTCGGGCAAGTGTCCGTCGGTGGTGATTTTTTTATTTATTTTAGATTCTATCCTAGAAGTGTCCGTCGAATTTAGGCATAATATCACGAAAGTGTCCGTCTGTTTAGTGAGTAGTAGGTACGGAGTACGTGTTTAGGATTTTGAAAGTTTCATAAAATTGGTTCAGTCATTTCAATAATCGATTTAAAGGTTTTATCAAATAATATTAAGATTTTGTATAACTGGGTTTATTGAATTGAATATATTCAAATTTGTATAATTAAAATGTTATAATCATGAAGGTCATCTAGATGCTAAATTTCATGGAGTACTTCACGGGAGATTTTTGTCCGACACTCTCGATCAGCTATATTTTACTTTGTATCATGATTATTTTCCTGGAGCAGCCTTTTTTCCAATACTCACAGTGAATATTCTCAATCATGCTCATTTCTACATTTTGAATATGAACTTTACCTGACAATGTTGTATATGATGCATATGTAGGATGGTTTTGTGTTGAAAAAGCGAGGTGCATATTCGGAAGTATGAAGAAAATGAGGCGTTAAACAATATTCCTACCTTAGAACGAAAAATTATTGATCGCATAAAGAGATGAATCTTCATGAAACAAAATAGCGGATGTTGTTATGTTATTTAGAATTTGGGTTTTAATTAGCACTTTCAACTTCTGTTGAATTGTAGTATTTCTGCATCACATCTATTATTTTGTACTCTGTTCATTTTAAGTGATGCAACCTGTATGCATTCTATGTTGTTCGCGCATCGTTATACATTCGAAATTATTTCTATGGTATTAATCATTAAACTATAAATGGCGTTTATATGTTGAAGACGTGCGCTTGCACGTGCACGGCTACTATATATATCTATACCTAATAATAAAGGAAGGAAGACTTCTTGTGTCGTCCGTCATGAAAAGACCGAAATACCCTCGAACTAATCACATATTTACTAGAATTGCAACCGCCAAGCGAAAATAACCGTTCACTTAGGCCCTCTGTACGCGAGAGGTTAGCCACGTTGACGAGGATGCCGACGCCGATGCGTTGCTCGTTGTGCGCCCGTCCACTAGGAGCTCCTTGGGGAAGTAGACGAGGTCCATCCGAAGGACATCGAAGATGCTCCCGTCCACGCACCGGGAGTATGCATCTATAGAAGAAGCGGCGGATGGCAAGGAGCCCCGACGTGCCGGCGAGATGGCACTCGCTAGCGACGAACTCAAGCAGGCGGCCGTGTGGCAGACCTCCCACTCGCACACGGCCTTCTCCGCGAGGAACATCATCGCCTCTGCCAGGACAACCCGTAGAAGATTTCCAGCGCAGCTCCACGGCTGCGTCCCAAGGGGATTCCCCGGTGATGGTTGACCGTTGTGGAGGCAGTCAAGCGGATGGACGCGCTTGCCGGCCCGAGCGCCGCCGGCCCCTTGGATTATCCGTCGCGTCTCCCTTGGATTCCCGGCGATGGATGCGCTCGATCTCAGTGGCGTGAGAGCATAACAGTTATACTCGGAGGCAGCCAGGCAGGCAGGAGGCCAGATGTGGGCGGGACGTGATGGACTGCACGAGCTCGACCGGACAAAAACGGCGCAGGCTCCTAGCTCGTGCATCCACCGTGGTTCATGCCCTTAACGCTGCCTGAGCACGGAGGTGGACTCAACAAATTAGGATGTGATATTTGGAAATTTGCAGGTCCTGGGACTCACCCTGTGGCGCACGGAGGCTCTGTTTCTCCTGGCAGCCTCCTTTCATAACCAGATGACATTGAATCGTGGAAAGTTAGAAACAAAGCCAACCATATTTGGCTGGTTGCAGTGTTTCGGGGAGAAGCAAGTCGACATGTACAAGCTAGCCAGCTAAGAGAGTGTCTTGAAGGCCCCCATAGCCACCGGACAGAAACCTCAACATGGTCGGCCGAGCTGCGCTTTTGCCTCCTTGGAGGTGACCTGCTTCCCAGCCCTGGCGTTCGGCATGGAGCAGAATGGTTTGCTGCGGCGATCACTCCCTTACTTCTATTTTCAATTTCGAGTTGCACGCCAGGTGCTCGACAGTTTGCCTAGGCAGGAGTAAAAACGTGCTATGATTAACTTTTCCAGGTAAGAGCTTGCTGCTATCAATGCCTAATTGATCACCATCATTAGCACAATCCATTCTGCTATCACGGCTTGTCGGAGCAGATCGGCAAGATTTTATACCTATTCTGATTTTCAATCCAGTCATTTGCAGAACTATATCAGTTCAATTCAATAGTAAATTAGTAATGAGGGAAGCTAGGGTAGTCATAATGTAACTACGCGATGGTAGGAATGCTTCCCTATTTGTTATGAACAAATGACTTTAGTAACAGTAATTACCCGTACCGATAACTTATTCGTATTTTTTCACGCACCAGGGAATAACCATGGCAATCAAAAAATCACCGGCGAGGCGGCTACTGGCGGCGCGAAGCGTAGCCATGTGGAGTACTAGCTTGTGTCATCGTGGCAATCCTCACAAACTTTTTTAGCTACGTGCGGACGTTGACGGTCATTGGTGGTGCAATCGTGCTCACCAACAAGGTATATATAATTTTTCTGTCCCGTTGCAACGCACGGGCATGTTTACTAGTAATAATAAAGGCACTAAGGGTTCTGCCCAAATTTTCGTCGACCCTTTATTTGGACGGTTTTACCCTCCCACCGAAGCCCTTATTACAACCATTGCCACCGCTAAACAGAAAAACTGTTCGTTCAACCATCGATCGATCCCCTTCCTTCATCCGCTGCGCCTCCCGAGCACCTCTCCTCACGACACTGCGCCCCCCTTCATCCGCTGCCACCTCCTCCACCACCTCCAACGCCACTCCGGTTAGGAACCACCATCTTGCCTCGCCGTCCATGCGCAGCCCGCTTCCGTCGTGGCCCGGCAACCGCCGATGACTTGGCCTCCGCGGTGGGGCGAGCGATGTTGCCGGTGGCTGTGGTGACCGCGCGCTCCACCGCCCGGAGAGGGAGGACGCCGACGAGGCCAGCCGGTCCACGCGGCCGTGGGTGCTCGGCTTGGCGCGACGACCTCCACTTCCTCCCTGTACCACAGCGCCCCCATCCCCCCGTCCCGAGCACCAGATCCTCCCGCGGCCCGAGCCCTACCCCCGTTCTCGTGCTTGCCGTCTCCTGCTTGTGGCACTGGAGTCAGGACGATTGTGCAGTTTTGAAGATGGCTTGCTTGGTGCCTCACGTATTGAAGTCGCCTATCCTATCGAGTACAGAGTGCAAACGCAGCAGTCTGAATCCCTCTGTAACCTGACGGTCAGGGACACAAAGAACAGACAAACGAACCTAGGAGAAACAGTACTGACAGATTTGATTAATGCTAAAAGATTAGCTAACACTTGACTGAATTTACTCAACGATTTCCTTGGCCAAGCTTGCAGAAGCCTCTCTGGGCGCCGGCGAGGCACCTCCAGCTACAATCAGGTTTCTATTGAGGAAATGGACCCATCTCTGCTCCTTCGAGGTCGCATGAACCACAGCTGCGGGAGGGCGACGGCGCACGACGAGCAGCAGGCGACCAGGCACCAGGCACCATTCTCTGCAGCCAAGCCGTCCTATACAAACCACCGACGCCTAGAGGATGGTGCCTGGTTGCCTGCGCCGGAGGATGCGCAGGGAGAAAGCGAGCACGAGGCCCGTGAAGCAGAGCGCAATCGAGGAGTCCTCTCCGCTCCAAGCGCAAGATGCCCAGCTCCAAGAGGACTACCCGATTTGGTCAGATCTCATCTAGCCCTGCCAAGATTGGTGATCCGCTACTCGATTATCTCGCTGGAAGAGAGCAAAGGTATTTTTCAGCTCACCTGATACAGCCAAGACGATGGTAGAGACAAGTTTGGGATTTGTTTTAGAGAAGAAAGGGGATTTTTTTGGGTGGCTGTTCAAAATACGAGACGTAGAGGTGTGTGTTAGCTGGGAGCATTAAAATGGTGACCCGTAACCGTAACGTATAGCATGAGAGCATTAACCCGGTGGACCAGCAGCAAATTGTGTAACATAAAAAGTGAACAGAAATGATTGTTGGATGAGATAAATGCATCAGATATTTTTACCAACATATCCATATAGGTGTTAAAAATCATATGTATTGTTGAATCGGATTGTTTTTCCTAATTTCATAGACATATTTATATTTAATATATGTACAAGTTTGTCAAATTCTGACTATCAAGTGGATTTCAATTGAACAATAGCACGTGGATATATGAGGATGAAGTTGAAAATGAAGGATGAAGATTCATTCCACTCTTTTTTTCACCTGTCGCCCTCTTTCTGTCAACACCACATCAATGTCGATATAATTTTATTGAAATTCGTCGACAAATGTTCAAGTGTAGTCAGTGTTACATGTTCTCTCCCGGTGCAACGCACGGGCATTGTTACTAGTAATATGAAAATAAAGATCGAGTTATAACGCACACATTGACCTTACACGACCGAAAAGATAGAATAGTCCTATGTAAAAAAATCAGCGTCTATCCCACTCGTTTGACACCAACGAAGTGACCACCAAACAAATGGAAGATGGATCACCTCTTCAACTAAGCTAGACTCAGTTCCATCGCTGATGAAGCAAAACCATTACCAAGAATCAGATCGCTCGATGCTAGGTGCCATGCGCGTTCCTTCTCCCGACCGCTGCGGCCATCGCCGGCGTGCCCGTGCCCCAGTCCCGCCTGCAGGCTGCCGTCGGCGCAGCTCACACTTGCCTCCTCCGTGCCTCGTCACGAATGGTCGGCGTTGGAGCCGTTCTACAGCAACCATGGCGCGTCAGGCATGTCAACCATCCAGCGTTGGACCTTGACGAAAGAAAGATGCACGCTCGCGGCCATGCATACGGAGCTGCGTCGAGTGGGAGCCCGGTGGCGCGGCTCCTCGGCATGCCGGTCGTTCCCCTCGGCCTTCTGCCGCCGCCGCCCGAAGGAGGCCGCCGTGCCGCCGGCACCGATGGAGCAGAGCACGCCAACGTACGGTGGCTGGACGCGCAGCCACCCGGGTCGGTGTTGTACGTGGCGCTGGGGAGCGAGGTGCCGCTGCGCGTGGAGGAGGTGCACGAGCGGCTTGGAGCTCGCCGGGACGCGCTTCCTCTGGGCACTGAGGAAGCCCAGCGGCGCTGCCGTCGTAGGTGACGACGTGCTTCCTCCCGGCATCCAGGATCGCACCCGCGACCTCGGTCTGGTGACCACGGGATGGGTTCCCCAGATGAGCATACTGGCGCACGCCGCCGTGGGCGGGTTCCTGGCGCACTGTGGCCGGAACTCGCTCGTCGAAGGGCTCCTGTTCGGGCACCCTCTCGTCATGCTGTACCTCTTCTGGGACCAAGGCCCCAGTGCGCGGCAAATGGAGGCGAAGAAGCTGGGCCTGCAGGTGGCGAGGGACGAGAAGGTCGCGAGCGCGGTCCGGGCCGTCATGGACTCATGGTTGAGGGAGAACCGGAGAAGCCAGGAGTGGCTTTGTGGAAGGTGCACCGAAGATGCAGAAGGTTGCCCGTCGCTGATAGGGAACTCCATGAGAGGTACATTGACGGAGCTTGTACAGCACCTTAGAACTTATGCTGCTGCAGCTGCAACTGATGGGGGTTTCAGTACTACTGCTGCCGCGCCGCCCCAGCTGAAACTTTTTTTTTTGAAACGTGGCAAAAGATTTGCCTTTTATTGATGGGCGCTTTTTCAAGCCAGAGCGCACGCGTACATGTCACTGCTCTACCGAGCCCTCGTGGGTCTAATCTAAATTTTAAAAATGTATAACTTTCAAACCAAGCTTCCAAATTAAAATCGGTTTTAACCGTAGTGTTCCTCGCGACTAGATCTACAAAACTAGATCCCCCATGGACATGTTCCGATAATTATTTTCCAAAAAGCAACTTTGTGTCATGGTAAAGCAAGTTCATGGTAAAAACATGTTTTTCTATCTAGAAGTTGCTTTTAGAAAATATTCATCGGAGTATATAAGTAAGAGATATTATTTTGAATGTCTCATGCCAAGGAGCATGATAGTCTCTCATAACCCAACAAGTTGACCATTGCTTGGATTTGAAAACATATACCCACTCATCCTCACATTATTTATTGTTTATAAAAGAAAAGGCAAATTTATAGTACAAACTTTGTTCTTGTCATGAAAGTTGCTTTTAGAAGTCAGAACATGAGAGAAAGGGAAATATATATGCTAGAAAAACGTGGCTCAACCAATAAATTGTTTTTTTTAAACAACATCGGAGTAGAAACAAGATCTTCTCGTTTAAAAGCAAGTTTATAGTACTAAGTTGCTTTTCGTGCTAGTGTATACTACATAGCTGCTTTTGTGATAGAAAAACAAGTTTACATTTCAAAAGTTGACTTCGTAAAATATTTTGAAATCAATTGTTATCACGAAAAAACAACTTCTGGTTAAAATTTGCTTTTGTTGAACGAATCAACGAGTTGAAACAAAATTGTATCAATATTTTAAAAATTGATAGTACGAACTTTTATGTCATAGAAGTTGTTTTTAAAACTTAGAAAATGTGTTAGTATTATGCATGTTGATAGACAAGGTTGCAGAATGCCGTTTTTTTCTTGCTTTTTTGGACGAAAGCAAGTTTATAGTACAAAAGGTTTTTATCGTGTTGATGTATACTACATAGCTACTTTTGTGATAGAAAAGGCAAGTTTATATTTCAAAGTTGATTTCATAAAGGAAAATTTGAAAAACAATTGTTATCATAAAAAACACCTTATGGTCAAAATTTCTTCTGTACGATGAATCGACGAGTTGAACAAAATTTGTATCACAAAAAGGCAATTATACGAGAAAAGTTTGCTTTTTGATAGAAAAGCAAGTTTATAATACAAAGTTGCTTTTGAAAAATAATGGTCAGAACATACTCATATGAGATCGTTTTGAAGATATCGTTGCGAGTAACACGATGGTGAAAACCGATCTTAATTTGTACGCTCAGTTTAAAAGTTATAGACTTTTAAAAATTCAAAACCGTTTTGCGTGCGCCCGCGCTTGGTAGAAGCGCACGCGTGCTTACTTTGATTTCCCTTCATTAATATAGAAGAAGAGAATCGGTCAGTTTATAAGGAAACTGGCCGAAAACCGATACATCATAAAAACACAACACACCGGTCCCAAGGCCGCGTTCTAAACGAGTCGGCGGCCAAAACACCCGAGGGATCGAAGCCACCACACACACGCCTCAACGCAACACAGCGGAGGAAAAACTCGGAGCCGCCGCTCCGACGTCCACGCCGGCCCTAGGGCCACGCACCACCTAGCCGATGACAAAAAGCAAGACATAGACGCCCTGCAGCTCGCCGCCGCCTGCCACCAGCTCTCCACAGGTCCCTCCGGCCGGCGAAGCATCCAAGACAAGGTCTTAAGAGACGAACGACGCAAAAACGCCGACCTTGCCTGATCCCAGGTGCGATCAAGGTTTCCCCCGGAAGCTTCCGGGCTAAGGAGCGAGAAAACAACACGTCAACGACATCTTCAAGAAGAACGCGACACCCAAGAGCGTCATCGTCGCCTGCCCATCACTGCAATCGGGGCAAGGTTTTCACCCGGTGATGAGTCGCAAAGCTCCCGCCGGCCCCATGGACCAACCAGACCACTGCCGCAAACCCGCACGCAGACCGCCAGCCCCACGCGCCCGACGTCTGTGGCCACCATCGGAACTAGGCGCTAGGGGCTAGAACCGCCTCGCATTGAGCCAACTCCTTGCTCGAAGCGACGAAGACCGCCATCTGGGGCCGCCGCCCCGGCTTCCGGGCACCACGCCAAGCCGCAGCCCAACAGGAGCCATCCATGGTCCGCCCGTGAACCGACACGAAGAAACCGCGACGCCCGCCGTCGAAACCGCCGGAACTGAACAATCGAGCTCAGCCCCCATCACGCCGCCACGCCTAGGCTCCCCGTCGCCTCGACAAGAAGTGTCGTCGTACGGATCATCACCACCAGTCTACCCGATTGCAAAGGAGGAGCAAATCGGATACGACCAGCCGCCACCGCGAGCAGGACGGCCACACCCGCTGTCAACGCCGACACCACCACCACCGCAACCCGCAGCCGGGAACACAGCCTGTCACCGACGGGAGGCAGAGGGAAGTCTCCCAGCTGAAACTCTTACTGAAGGTGATGATGAAACACTGAAAATTGCAGCTACATGGGAAATTCGATGCGCGAATTTGTAGAAATGATCCCCTGTACTTGTATGTTACTAGACATTCAGGGACTGAAGTTCGTAAGCCTATCCACCTTGAAAACTTACTCAGACCTTAAATCAATGGAAAGAGGAAGTAAATAAAGAACGGAAGCCTTCTGCAAAATATCATCTCAGACATTCTGCCGTCTATTTCAATCAATAGGATCAGCCACTATACATCAAATACTCTCTGCGTCTCAAAATAAATGTCTTAAATTTCTCAAAATCTGAATGTATTTAAACATAAAACATACTGTATTTAAATACATTCAAATTTGGACAAATTAAAAACATTTATTTTGAAATGGAGGGAGTAGCTTTTATTTATCCTCAGGGGGGCATCAGCTCACCCTACCGTGCGGATCTGTGATAGTCTCATGTCATTCTTTTGACTCTACTCTTTACATTTGTCCGGTATGTTGGCCTAGCTAGTCCTCTGCGCCGGTGATTGTTGTTTCTTGCTTGCGTGGTCGGACAAGCATACGCCCTGCCGTGTGTTACACTTGTTCACAGCAAAAAGAAGGGGATTATTGTGCGATGACGTGATAACAAACTAGGAGGCCGCTGAGCATGATTAGTTAACAACCATATCCATGTACCCTGCGACACCGCACACGTCCACGTCCAAAGCTGCAGGCCTAGGCAGTGAGTGATCAAATGGCGTTGCTTGAAACAAACGCTAGACTAACTTAATTAGCACGTCGAGTAGCAAAATCGGATCACTTTTTTCACGTAACCACACCGACTTTGTTAAGCAAACCAGATTTTCTTTTTCAAAGAACTATGTTTAGAAGTTTTACAAACCTAGGTCATGAACAAGGTCATGCCTCCAACATTTAAGTTTTATACCCCGGCAAGGCACTAAAGCGCTGCTTCCTCTTTGATCTTGGACATAAGCATGCTCATGGTGGAAATTGATTACTAACAACGCGAGCGTTGCTCTCCAACCAAATCTTCCAAGAAATAAGAATGGCCAGCGATGACATGGCCTCCTATGACAATTCTTCTTGTGTATCACATCGGTTCATCAATCTTTAATGTATAGTTTGCCGTTCATCAAGAACCAAGTCATGAAGCCTAAATCAATTCTTAAAGGAAGTTCAAATGCGAGAGGTGAAGCGACATTTGAAAAAGAGTTGGGCGACCGTCTCGTGCTCTTGGTCTTGGACTCTTGGTTGTAAAGCTTACATAGCCTGTAATCTTACCATCATCTTTGACCTACTCTATCCATCGTTCACACTTGATAGGATCAAACAAGTGAAGATTTTGCACTTTGGAAGGTGCCCACAACTTCCACGCAAGAGTAGGCACCATCGAAGTGGTACGTCCCAAAATTTGCATCTCGTAGAAGGACCCCAACTAGTAGCTCCCATTATTATTTACTCCCTCCGTTCTGAATTAATTGACTCGGATACAACTTGCACCAAATCTGAGTCAATTAATTCAGAACGGAGTGAGTAGCTTACAAATAATCTTGTCCGCGATATCATCAAGAATGTGAACCTCCCGGGCCTTCTTGAATTTCAAATCCCGACAGCGCGGAAGCAAATGCATCACATAGATTATATCGTCGTCTTCCAGTCTGTGTGGGCCAGCGAGTAGAGGCTTTGTCCCTGGCTCCTTGCCCCTACCTGGGATAAGAATAACAGGAGAAATGATATTCACTACAGGAGAAGGCGAAGATGCTGATGACAAAAAGTCGGGACCGTCAGTGTAGGTGCCTGAGCTGGGCAGCTGAGCGACGCGGCTGTCGGCCCAGATTAGCCGTCGTCGTACAGGGCTATACCGACGGCAAAGCCGTCGGCCTAGGCATACATGTTTGTTTTCTATTTTTTTATTTAATATGAAATAATCGATATCTTTAAATCGGTAAATTGAAATTTAACAAATAAAATGTCTAAATCGAGTAGAAAAATGAGAGGAGTCAAAATATGACAATATATCATCTTTTGAATTACAGAAACTCATCTAACTAAGCGAAATTAGTTTCAAATACATTTTTATAATTCAAATAGTGAAGAAGTGTAACATCGTGACCTACATGTTTATATGATTGATATGATACTAATATCAGTAAGTTCTAACTTCTCACTTGAAAGCTAATTTAGAATGAATTTAAAAGTTAAACGTGTTTGGGCTAGAGCAATTTGAAGATGAGTGACCGAATGAAAAGTTTGATCATATTAAGTACCTGAAGTTAAATGTGTAATCAGTGATTAAACGTGTGGCTAAGTGAGAAATTTTGAAATAAAAATAAATAATTTTAAAAAAAATTGCCGTCGGCGCCTGACCTATTTCCTTTAGTGATTTGCCGAATAGTGTATCAGTTGATCCGTTCTTGTCAGCGCTTGGTTTTCACAAGATCGAGGTACTGTATTATTTTTCTATCGCACTATACTACACTGAACTTGTGGTCACGTGGAGTAACCAAAGATGCTTCATGAACACGTGTGTATGCGTGGGATCCGTACATGATAAGTACAGCGACGCCACGACACGAGCGGCCGATCTCCACGGAAAAAAGTCCTATCTCGTCGACCGGTAGGTGTGATAAGCTGTCCGCTCACCTCACATCCGTGATCCACCAAAGCAAATGCGGCGTCCCAACAACATTTTTATGCAATATATTCGATTATAAGTCAAAAACGAAAAAACACTTATTTTAGGTGCTCTTTTGATTTATATAAGTTAAAGACAAAAGTCAAGAAAAAATCTAACCCAAAACCCCTAAAAATAGCGTCTAGTGGCGTTTGACGTTTTGTTGGACGGATCCACGTACGTCAACCCGACCAAGGTGTATTGGATGAGGTAAATTTGAATGCTTTGAATTGATTAGGTAAATTTGAATGCTTTTGAATTGATCCATCAAAACTGGGCTCTTGAATTTATTTTTAACTAGATAAAACCACGCACGTTGCTGCTGAATTTTATAGTGATATATATTAGAAAACTTTTTTATTGTAAGGAATATGAATTGAATTATTCTATTTCTTTGTTCAAAGATTAACTCATAGGCTAAAGGTAAATGTGGATGGCTTAATGAGGTGGGCCAATTAAAATTTTGATGATATGGCATGCTTGCATGTTGAGACAAATAAAATAGTGGGGTGCTCATATTTAGATAAAAAAGATATATACTCGCTCTGTACCACAATATAAGACGTTTCGAGAAGCTAAAACAGCTACTCAGAACGTCTTATATTATGATATAAAGGGAGTAAATAACACCTAGACATGTACCATCTCCTCTCTAAGTTTTGTACCCTAGGCTACTTGCAACTATTTATCTTGGATATTTGAAAAACAAAATTTAAGGTTAGAAAATCTGAATAAATATGTACATCTAACCATGCACGGATATATTCTACAAGTGTGAAGAATCGAAATCAAAATATAATGTATATTAGCCTACACAAAAATGACTAGTGTCCTCCAAATTTTGCCAGAATTTGTCTTTTACGTACCCTAAAGTAAAAAAGAATTCCGCATTAGTACTTGCACAACTATAGGATACAGTAGTGGCTATCAGATTTATTTTTAGAACTTTTTGAAACTTTAATAAGTTTGTTAAATAGTTTAAAATAAAGCGTTGCGAGTAGCCCGGGCTACAAATGGCTTCCCTCGTCTCATCCCTATCCGCAAGAGATTGAACGAAGCTCTTACGATTATGGTACAACTTACAACATGTACACGACATATTTCTTACGAATGATACCATACACTTTGGCTGGCGACACGGAGAGAACCACATGACACGCATCCGTCGATGATCGGGCATGCCATGGGGTGGTTGCAACTAAAAATAGTAGAATTAGTGAACAAGAGAGCAAAGCCCAAACAAACGACGTGTTTTACAAGTTTTCAAAGATTTGAAAAGAATCCCGGTTATACGGTATCCCATAAACTTGCAAAACATTAATTCCAAATAATTTGTATTCTACTCAACATAAAAAATTGATAAAATCTAATAATTTAGAGATTTAAAAATATATATATTCATATCCACACTTTTATGTTTTCAAGTGAAGCAGAATACAAAGTACTATGTGAAGTTAATTAAAACTGGGAAGCACTAAATCTTCACTCGTTTATTTCTTTTTGAAGTAAAAGTAGTCAGACTAGCAGACAAACGGGTGGATAAAGATACGTTGCCGGCCCATCCCACCCAGGACAAGCGTACGTATCTCATTCATACAGGGCAACGAATGCTTTGTCAAGTGCCGCTCATCATGAGTGGAGAGTGAGCCGAATGATTGGTTCCCTGATCGATCGATCGATCGATGCCGCGATGACGTCCGGGAATCGTCGGCATATATGGTTTGGTGATCATGGCGAGCAAGAGAGATGATGGATAATCTTCTGATAGGGCCACCGCGACCGATCTAGGTTATAATATAAGAATGTGCCACAGATGGGAGAGATAGATGCCGAGTCCAGCACGACTTGTGCTTTGTTTTCTACTCGTACGTAATGGCCGGTCTCCGTGGGACGCTGGAAGCCTCTCCACGTGGATGGTGTACACAAGCCAACGAAGCAAAGCAAAAGAGGACTTGTACTCGCACCGGAGGATTTGTACTCGCACTGGAGGATTAGATCAATGCTCCGGTGCTTTCCGGGAAAACATGTTGCACGAATTTTACGAATTTTAAAGCAAATCAATGGCTATGATTAGGGGTGAAGACTAAGGGTGCTTATCCCACGTGGTTAGTACTCCTCTTAAATCACTTTGTGAACCTAATCATAGCCGTTGATGTGCTTTAAAATTCGTGCAAGATGTTTTTTCGGAAAGCACCGGAGCATGTAGCCTCACTCTTCTTGGGAGACAGTCAGGTTACACAGGGATGGTATAAAAAATTGTGAAGGAGCATCTTGTTTTCCACGTCAAGTTAAAGCACGGTTTGGTTTACTTGTATATTTTTTATGGGAATTTACTTGTTGATTTTGGACTTACTTCGCTTCACTATCTAATAAATTTTTCTACCCCTATTCCCTTTTTCTTTGTATCAACTATAACCATTGGATTGTCTTCAATTGGATGGTGGAATCCAATTGACAGCTTCGATTCGTATCCTAACTCATCTGAGAGCTAGCTTCGCTTCAACCAATTCTTTCGTACCCTCAGCTTTACTCAAGTTAGATTTTATACCCATTGCGGTTAAAATTTGCAAATAACTCGAGGGAGCTCCATATTTTTTTTTGAAAAAGAAACACATTTTCCGGTGTAAAAAATTCCGAAAGAAATGTAGAAATAAATCCCACAAGTCCAAAATGATATACCAGTTGCTTTTTTTAAAACTGCTTCCTCCGTCATAAATTATTTGACTTTGATTTGGTATAAATCCGCGTCAATTAATTCGGAAATGGACGGGCCGGATAATAGGTTATTAGTTTGCATACTAATATATCTGTAGTAGCTGCTTTTATGCCTATAAAGACTTGTGCAACTTACGTTTGACGAAGGAACACACCGCCTAGGACGTCATTTAGCAAAGCAAATAAAAGGAATAAGTTTGTACCCCTCATTTTCTTTTCTTGTAACCTAACAACATTTCATGACATAAACTCAATATATACATATCCTTACCCTTATGCATATCTTTGGTTCAATGTACTTTATCCCAAGAAATGTTTGACCTCCTTAACCTTTTTTTATAGAGTTGGTGCCACCATAATAACTAAGCATAACCCATTGTCACATGGGGCAAAATTATTTTGTACGGAATCACTGGAGTATACACGTGTCATCATCTCTCTCTTTACCTATTGTCACAAGTAATTGCCGTTGTAGATAAAGCAATAATACTGATTCTTCTTGACATACATATCTTTACCCTTACGTCTATCTTTGGCCCAATGTGATTGTTATCCAAAAAGGGGTAATAGCAAACATAATATTGTCTTGGTGTGGAATTGCTTTGAGATTTTTATAGGTGCACATTAATTACAGTTTAGATTTTTTTTAGGTGCCCATGGGTTGCAGCTAAGAAAAATTGCTCGCTCTAGCCGGCGTCCTATCAGTTTTGCATAGCACCACCTCATTATACACATCCTTATCCTTTATGTTTTTTTCTAGCATAAGTTGTGAATTTCAGTAATGTAACTGAACAACCATCAGTTGTCATCTGAGGGCAACATTAATCTTTACTTGACTCAACCTCATTACACATACATACCCTCATCTCCTTGTTTGTCTTTTGACCATCTCTCCAAATAAAGTACTAGTAACCGTCGGTTGCTAATCTTACCGGTAGAATTTCATATTAGTTCTACTCCTACCGTACTACACATCCTTTATACAGTACCTCCATATTTGTTTGTCTTCGGTCCAAATTAATCGCCTCCCAGGAAACAAGAAGTAGGAGTAGTAACTGTCAGTCATGAAACTACAGTAGTAGTATAAACCAAACATCGTCGACTTGACTTCACAAATCACACTCGATTCCAAAAGAAAGTTCATCGAATCACCACAATCCGGTATTATTCCAAACCCAGCACCTCACTCCACTCCACCATTCGTTGGGTGCACATTGCCCAAACCCAACCAAAAGTCGTCAGCACCAACCCAACCGGCGCTTGGCAAGATTTGCGATCCGTTCCGCGCAACCCTCTTCCTCTCGTGAGGGCATGTACAACGCGCGGCGCTTAGGCCGACGCTAGGAAGAAAATCCCAGCAGTTACGCCAAGTTCCCGGTTGAACCTGGGATCGAGCCTTGCGTCGACGCAAGATGTAGCGCCGACGCCTGGACGAGATTTGAAGCGTCCACGGATATTGCGGGGAGGCGGACGCTACCCAGGCGCAAAAGAAAGGAAAAAAACGCGCCGGCTTCTTCAACAACGAGGGATGAGAGCCATGAAAATTTGACGATTGCTTCGCCGCTGAGTCTCGCCGGCGACAACCAAGGGCATGGGCGTGATCAGAAGGAGGCGGCGGTTCCATTTTTTGAAAGAAATTGACGGATTGTTGCAGGTGAGGAGGTGTGCTATTTGGGATTTTCTACCGCTGTGAGGTTCCTCCATGGAGATTTCAGGTGAGAGATTGGCCATGGCGGCGATTTTGTAAGAAGGGGAGGAAACAAGAGATGATGGAGGCGTCCGCGAGCATGCAGCTTTGATCAGCACCATGCCGCCCCTGATTGCTAGCCACCGGTCCATCAACGATGTCCTCCGGTGTGCTGCGCATCACGGATGAGCTAGTGCTCCAGTGCCCGGCAGGGCCTCTACAACGACTCGGAGAGTGCAGGCCGTCGCAATTGGCGTCTTGCGTTGCAGAAGATGAACGCTTAATCAGGTGTGGAGCGTCTCAATTAGCGTCTTGCGTTGGAGGACATGGCGCTTAGCTGATTTTTCTTTCTCGAAACATTTATTTATTTCTTCTAAGCGCTCACCTAAGCGTCTCCCATTGTACTTGCCCTGACTCGCGAGCCCCCCTTCCCCTTGGCGGAGACGAGACGAGAGGGATCCATCGACACCACACGCCAACGCCAACCGTCGTCGGCCACATTTAATCCCGCACCGCCGCCGCGCCCTTGCCGGACGGACGGACTGATCGCGATCCTCGCCGCAGGTCCGTCCAGGGGGAGGACATGATGGAGTCGAAGCCGCCGTCGCCGGGGCCGGCATCGGCGGCGGCGCACCACCACCACCGGCGCTGGGCGGCGCCGCTGCTGGCGTCCGTGCTGCTCTCCTCGCTCCTCATCTCCGCCTCCCTCTTCTTCTCCTCCTCCCGGGCGCTGCTCCTCTCCTTCTCCCCGCTCCCCTCCTCCTTGGCCTCCCCCTCCTCCTCCGCGGACTCGCCGCTCTTCGTCGAGGCCAAGCTGCGCGGCCAGATGCGCGCCGAACACGACGCCCCGCCGCGCCGCGCCGTGCCCCGGATCGCCTACCTCGTCTCGGGCTCCGCGGGGGACGGGGCCGCGCTGCGCCGCACGCTCAGGGCGCTCTACCACCCGGCCAACCGCTACGTCGTGCACCTCGACCTCGAGGCGCCCGCCGCCGAGCGCGCCGAGCTCGCCGCCGCCCTGCGCGCCGACCCCGTCTACGCGCGCTTCCGCAACGTCAAGGTCGTCACCCGCGCCAACCTCGTCACCTACCGGGGGCCCACCATGGTCGCCAACACGCTGCACGCCGCCGCCATACTGCTCCGCGACGGCGGCGACTGGGATTGGTTCATCAACCTCTCCGCATCCGACTACCCGCTCGTCTCACAGGACGGTAAGCGCAGATGCGATCTGCTCTGCCCTGCTCTGCTCCTCCGCCTCCCCCGCAATTCCGCGATTCGATCGTGCACACACACGACTCCCGATCCAAATTTCTTTGGTCCGATCTTTTTTCGGCAAAACCGAATCCACCCACTCGACGCTACTGGGATTTTCAAATTGGAGCTTGTGCTGTTTCGGCCGCAAAAGCTTGTGGGTAAAGATGCGACTTTTATACGTTTCCGATGCCTAGTTGCTTTATTTAATTCCATTTTCTCCTACTGGATTGGGGATTTGGTTCGATTGATTACTTCTGCCCGTTCAAGGTGGTATATGGGGAAAGCCACATCCTGGGGCGTGTTCTTTTCCCTTTATGGATTGGATGCTTCTACTGCTCTCTGCTCCCCTGACCCAAATATTGCTTGGCCTTTCCTCTTTCTATCTACTCCCATATGTGATTGTTCTACTTGTTCATGGAGATAAAGTGGGTACTTCCAAATTCGGTATCTGCCCTGAGCTCATGTTTCTCTTCTTTCGTCTGTTTGCTGCTAGCCTGCTACGCCTAGGGGAATTGGCCCACTGAGATTACTTTTAGAATTTGTCATTTGGTAGGCAGTTGCGTTGGCAATTTAGGATTAGCTGGTTCTCTGTTTGTACTCTGACCTCACTTGCTTCAATGTTTGCAGATCTCTTGTATGTACTGTCCGACTTGCCAAGGGAACTTAACTTTATTGAGCATACCAGTGACATCGGATGGAAGGAGTAAGCATGGAATTTCGCTCAAACTGCTCTTATTTGTTCATCCAAGTTGGGCACTGGCTAATTATATCTGTCTAGGTATCAGAGGGCGAAGCCTGTGATCGTCGACCCTGGGCTATACAGCCTGCAGAAGTCCGATGTTTTTTGGATTACAGAGAAAAGGAGCGTGCCTACCGCATTCAAGCTCTTCACCGGTAAATGCCTCCTCCTACCTAATGCTTCTATGGTAGACCCTATATTGTTCATGCTTTTAGGTTTTCTTCATTTACGTCATCTTGTGTGTACACAATTTTTCGTGCGTTATTTTATCATTTAATTATTACTACCTCCGGCTCGAAATGGTTGTCGCGGCAACAACGCTAGGGCAGCACAAATGTCTATAGTACCGACGACAGTCAATCATGATTGGAGGGAGTACTTCTTTGTTCGGCTAATACTGACAATTTAATTTTAACTTTGCCTTAAAGGCTTACTCTTTTTGGTCAGTCTAAGCCATGACACTAATACTTCTATGATAGATACTGTTCTCTGTTTTGCTGGTTCAGCTGTTGAAACATTTAGTGCGAAGTTAAAGAACTAGTTCTACTCTGGTAATGTTTCATCAATGGTTCGCACCAATCACCATCACCTAATTATTCCAGGGACACGCATTTTAATGATTGTAATCTTTTCTACAAACACTTGCTGCATTCTCAATCTCATGTTACTGAGTATCAAGAAATGATTAGTAAATAGTTCTAAACAGATAGCACACCAGTCTGCTCACTGTATTGCCTTTGTCCAGATATAAGGAAAGTATCCTTAGAAGGCTAGCTGTTGAGATGGCCCTGAACAGCTTTACTGTAGATTGTAGTTCTCCAAGCATGCCACACGATGTTCTATTTTTGTAGTACAGGCGTATGAAGGCTGCTTTAGGGAGGCCAAGAAGCACATTCAGATTATCAAATCCAGTGCTATGTTCTTGGACCACTGATGTTATCAAAATGAATTATTGCTTCTTTAGAGAGATACACCAATCCGGTTCAAAGATGAGAGATTTGATTGTTATTTGTTTCCTATTTAGTAAGAAACGGTCTAACCAATTAATCATTTCAGAACATTTATGTTTCATGTACTAATCTAACGGATTACATTTCTACAGATCGAGTTGTTTGAAAATGTATACATTCGTTGTCTGCAAATAGTTACCTTTCCTTTTTCTATTATCAAGGCGTAGGCATCAATTGTATCCTGCACTTGTGCTTACTTCTTCTGGTTAGGAGATGGTAAATCTCATTGGTGGCTTGGATTATTGAAAATTACACCCTTTTAGATTCTGCTCTTAAGAATGTGCAGAGGAAAAAAAGGGTAATATTGTGGTTGCTTCTGAACCACTAGCAGATTATTATCTTTATAAGTATAAGAGTCAGGCGTAACATACATTGGATTGATTGTTACCCACATCCTTGTTTTGGTGCTTTAACATTCAACATCAATTTGACCAATAGTGCATGAGGCATGTGTTGTACAAATTATAAAAATACAATTTATTTTTAATACGAGTTCAATGTTATAATTTGTGTAGCACGATGTAAATTTTGTTGGTCAATTTGATGGTCAGAGCTGTACTTCGAAATATTTGTGCACCATGTAAATATAGATGCAGGGTGTATACAACATAATGAGGATAATATGCTCTTTTTTTCCTGAAATTGTCATGATAAATTTTCGTTTAGTGATGTTGAAAACTTAGTATCTACTTCTATCTGGTGGTCCAAACCTCTTCTGAACCTGGACTTTGCACTATTACTAATCATTTCTTGCCCAGTTTTGTTTTCTAACATCTGAACACATGTTTTTCTGCTTGTATCATGTTTCAGGTTCAGCATGGATGATGCTTTCTCATCACTTTATTGAATACTGCATATGGGGATGGGACAATCTTCCAAGGACAGTCCTAATGTATTATGCAAATTTTCTCTCTTCTCCGGAGGGTTACTTTCACACAGTCATCTGCAATGTCCCAGAGTTCCGCAACACCACAGTCAACCATGATCTACATTTCATTTCCTGGGATAACCCACCAAAGCAACATCCTCATTACCTCACTCTCAATGACTTTGACGGTATGGTTAACAGCAATGCTCCCTTTGCAAGGAAGTTTGGGAGAGAAGATCCTGTCCTAGACAAGATTGATCAGGAAATACTTGGCCGTCAGCCTGATGGATTTGTGGCTGGTGGATGGTTGGATCTGTTGAATACAACAGTGAAAGGCAAACACTTTGCTGTCGAGCGTGTAGAAGATCTCCGCCCAGGTCCTGGTGCGGAGAGGCTAAAAAAACTTGTCACAGGCTTGATCACTCAAGAAGGCTTTGATGACAAGCATTGCTTATGAAACTTGATGATTCTGGGGTAGGTTACCTGATCAAAAAATATGGCGCTTGAGCCATTGGCTAGTCATTCTGCTAGCTGAGGAAGCATCACATAGCATCAAATCCGCATGAATGGAATGTTCTGATAGGTGTTCTTATAGACAACCGCATGAGTTGAGTTACCGTACAGCAGGAGACCACGGCCGTAGTCAGAGATTATACATCACTAATAGCTCATTAGATTATGTTAGAAGATTATATGAGCCCAACAATTAATAATATTGGAGTTTTCGGTTTCTCAGAGCTGCAGGTAGTCCCAAGTTTGGTCCATTCTTTGCTTAGAAACAACAGGGCCCAATCTATTTACTTACGACCCATCTGCAGATGAGATTTCGTTGTATTAATTGTGGATTCCTCCCGGGCAAACTGGTACATTTTGGCTGCGTATATGTATTCTTTGATTTGTTTTCCTTCTCCCACTGCCAAGTATACCAAATCTTTGCACTGTTTTTCCTCTTTGGTAAATATGCATACATGTTGTGTTGGGCAACTTCCTATCAAAACAGTTGAGACTCAGCAACATCTGATGTTGGCCTTGTAAATTTGTGCTAAACTCGGTGTCGATTATCTGACTGACTTGACTGGTATCAAACTGGTGCTGTGCTAGTTCAGATTTGCTGGGTTTTATTTTTATTTTTGTACCTTTCTGATTTAGTGTGGGGTATGCATAACATATTAACTTCCAAGCTAAACTATGTTCTGCACTTGATTTAGCGTCATTTAAGGTAGGACTAACTGTCCTTTATACATACTTTCGGCTCAACCAAACAACTTGCAACCAACTGCCCAGAGTACAGATTCCAATGGAAATATCTGGAAGTACAAGAACTTGTTTCTATGCCAGTTTAACGAGCTTCTTGCCGACATTTTCGCCGCGGAACAGCGCAGCGAAAGCCGACGGGACGCTCTCCAGCCCTTCGGACACATCCTCAACAACCTGGATCTTGCCCTCGCGCGTCCAGTCGCCGATGATCCCGACGTACTCAGGGAACTTGGTCATGAAATCGTAGGCGAAGAAGCCTCTCAGGGTGATGCGCTTGTAGATCACCTCCAGGAAGTCTATCACGGCGCGCCTCCCGGGGTCGGTGTACTCGGCGATGACGCCGCAGACGGCCACCCGGCCGTAGGTGTTCATGTTGGCCAGCGCGGCCTCCAGCATCTCGCCGCCGACGTTCTCGAAGTAGATGTCGATCCCGTCAGGGAAGTGCCTGTCGGAATATAGGATACCAGTTTAGGGCGAATGGCATATTTAAAGTACACAGGATATATTCTTGTCATCGAAGTTTTGGGAACAGAACCGACTTTTTCAGTGCGGACTTGAGGTCAGGCTCGTCTCTGTAGTTGAAGGCGTCGTCGAACCCCAGCTTGTCCTTGAGCAGATCCACCTGAATTGATTCATGAATTTCATTGTCAGAATCTCTCAGTCTCAGTGTGTAACTCACGGCCTGTGTCTCGTTCAGTGAAGTTAGCCTATGTCGCACCTTGGCTTGGGTGCCGGCGCAGCCAACGACGTAGCAGCCGGCGAGCTTGGCGAACTGGCCGACGAGGCTGCCGACGGAGCCGGACGCCGCCGACACGAACACCTTCTCGCCCCTCTGCGGCTTGCACACCTCGTAGAAGCCGCCGTAGGCCGTCATGCCGCTCGTCCCCAGCACGCCGACGTGGTAGGACAGCGGGAAGCCGGCTGAGGCGTCGACCTTGACCATGAGCACCGCGGGGGACGGCCGGAACAGCGTGTACTCCTCCCACGCGAGCACGCCGGCGACCACGTCGCCCGCCTCGTACTCCGCGCACGCCGACGCCACCACCTCGCCGACCCCGGTCGACGCGATCCTCTGCGAACCGAGAAAAATAACGTGAAATCACGGCCGCCGGGTGGCGGCTCGCCGCCGCTTTCTGTGTTGGTGGTTATATATACCTCGCCGGGCAGGATGACGTCGACGGAGTGGTGGGACGCGCTGCGGCGCTTCATGCGGTTGAGCTGGTAGGGGTCGACGGAGAGGTAGATGTTCTTGACCAGGACCTCGCCGGACTCGGGCGTCCACCGCAGCGGCGCCGTCTTCACCTCGAAGTCGTCCTCCGTCGGGGACCCCTCCACGTGGTGCCTCACGGCCACATACCGGTTCTCCACCTCCATTGATGGGTTGCCGGCAAACAAATGCACAATCGGGAAATAGAAGTAATGTGGGTGTTTGCAGACGATAGAGCTGGTTAATCTACGTACCCAGTCAAGAACAAGTGGTCGATATATATTACTAGTTGGCACGCGGTGTCTTGTCTTCAGGGACGATACATGCGTTAGAATGCCGCTCGTTAAACCCAAGGATGAGGACAAGAAACGGGAGCTCGTTGATTAGATGCTCTGCTAGGGGTTCAGGTGGAGATGCTTTGCCCAGAAATTTGTACGCACTCTGAAAATGCGCTAGGAAAGTAGATTAAATCGCAAGGGAACAATTAGCAATTTGTATCTCTTGGTTGGTCCTTGAGAACTTGCCTGTGGCAAGATGGTTAGGTGGGTGGTTATATCCCAGCTCATCAGAGTTCAAACCCTAGGTTTGACGCTGATGTTTCTCATTTAGACGGAATATTCTTAAGTGAGAGGCGACGTTCCCGTCGACAGCGAGGCGCTTGTGGTGACTTCGTCAATCTCAAGACCTGATTCGCTGGCTCAGTCTCTCGGAATGCTCATAGGGGTAGGGTGTGCATGCGTGCGTTCATAAGGGTGAGTGTGTGCGCGTGTATACGAGCGCTTACGTTGTACTGTGTTTCTCAAAAAAAAATCACTTGGTTGGTCTTTCTTGTCGGTTCGGTTTTGCATTTTCGAAAGAGTAAAGTCTGAAAAAAAAGTTGAAATCATAGAGGGTGTCCGAATCGAACCCTGGAATGTCAATTCCAAAAATCAGCAAACTCATCCCGCTCAATGGTGAAAGTTTGGTCGTGACCAAATTGCGAGATCGCTGATGTCTCAAAGCAGTGGCTGAGGAGGTTGTGTTGCGGGTGGGCTTGGGCCGAAAGCCTGTTTGGCCAGCCTATGTATCTGTGGCTTATACCATTATACCCCTTCATCCAAGGAGGCCTCCCCGGCCACCCCTCCCTAGCGCCCGGGCGATCGCATGCTCTTGTTTCGCCTCATTGGGCCGGCCCAGTTAGTCCGCTTTGTTGTTCCTTTTCTTTTTATATTTTTTTTGTTTCTTTTTGTTCAGATAGTTCCTTTTGTTGTGTGGTCTTCTTGTCAGATGGCATTGTGTGCCTCCGTTTTGCTCGTACACGGCTGGGCAAACTGAGGTATTTAAGTTGATGCAGATGCAATTAAACTTCCGAGGTGGGACTAAAAAAGGTGTCTGACGCGCAACGTGCGCGCAGCCCACACACTCAGGAACAACAGGTGGGAATATTAAGGAACAAGTCTGCTTTTCCGCGAATGCGGAGGAACAAGCCTGTTTCACACGACTTTAATCAGTTTGATGCATACTTCTGGGAACAAATAAGCGGGAACACAAAGGAACAAACCTCCTTGTTCGAGAATACAGAGGAACAATACTGTTTCACGACACTCTTTATGAGTTTGTTGCACACTTTTACGGGAACAATAAGCCGGGACACGAAGAAACAAGACTTTTACGTTGTACTTTTTGTTCCTTATGATTAAGATATAAGGTTAGCTTTCCTTTGTTATATAAAATTAGTTCCCATGTGTATATTGTTTTGTTCCTCCATTCAAAGAGATTTTGTTCATGGATATACTTTTTGTTCCTTGTGCTATAAGATTAGTTCCTATATGTTTAATTTTTTGTTCCTCTATTCAAGGAGATTTGTTCCTATATGTACTTTTTGTTCCTTAATATTAAGTGGAACAAAAATTTACAAAGAGGAACAAAACATTTATTGATAGAAATCAAATTCCTCTTTAGAGGAACGCATCTCAATGTATTTAGGACAATACCTATGTATGATGGGGTTAAGGAGAAAAGATACAGGGAAACAAAAACTATAGGATAGAGGAACATACCAATATTAAATGGAACAAAAGGCTCATATTTGGAGGAACACATCTCCATATATTTGAGGAACAAATTGTTTTAGGTTTATAGAATTAGGGAAACAAACTATAGGGGTACAATATTGTAAGAGAGAGGAACATTACTCTATTAAATGGAACATAAAACTTGAGAGAAGAAACAAACTACTATAGAGGAACAAAACTACTACATAGAGAAGCAAAACTTAAAAAGAGGCACAAATCTCTATCGATTTAGGAATTAAAGAAGCTATATGAAACAAAACTCTATTAGAGAGGAACATTACTCTATTAAATGGAACACACACACACTTGAGATAATAAAAACAAATGTATGAAGGAACAAAACCTTATGCTATTTAGAATAAAAATTAAATTGATAGGAAACAATAAAATCATATTGAACAAAATAAAAAACCAGAAACAAATTATGATTGCAAAGGGAAAACGCCTAATTAGTGAAATAATTTTGTTTTATCCATGGAACAAACCATGATGATGGAAGGAACAAGAAGCATACATCTAGATACAAAAACAACTGTGGACATAATTTCTAGAATAAGCGGAACACATATTTTTGAATGAGGGAACACATCGATATTCATGTGAGAACAAAACATAAATCACACGAAACAAAAAGTACATCTATAGGGACTACTAGTGGAACAAATAACATGTGCAAGCGGAACCAAAGAAAAACAGGGGCCATAATTTTAACGCATGAGAAATAGATCACCAATATATGTAGAACAAAATTTTGACAAAAGATTATAGTCTTGGGGATAAAAAATCATTTATTAAACATGGAACAAAACATTATGACAAATGGAACAAAAGTTTAGTCCTAAAGGAACAAAAGTTTACATACATGAGAAAATCATGGCTAATCATGGCTACTAGCGAAACATTATATTAAACTGAGTGGAACAAAACTTTAGTACTCGTGGAAACAAAAGGAGAAATTAAGAAAAAGAAAAAAGAAAGATAAATAGAAAGAAATAACATACGGAAAAGAAGAAAAACAAACATACAAAAAGAAAAAATACGCAAAATAAAAAACGAAACACAAACATAAAAAGTGATTTCTTGTTATGTGATACGTCTCAAACGTATCTATAATTTCTTATGTTCCATGCTTATATTATACCAATTGCTACATGTTTTATGTACACTTTATACCACTTTTATGCATTTTCTGGGACTAACCTATTAACAAGATGCCACAGTGACAATTCCCTGTTTTCTGCAGTTTTTGGTTTCAGAAAAGCTGTTAAGGATATATTCTTGGAATTGCACGAAACAAAAGCCAAAAACATACATCTAGATACAAAAACAAAGCTGTGTCCCCTGCGCCGGACAACGAAGCTTTCCCCTTTGGTGATAAAGCAGATGGCCGGCGCTACGCTCCAACGACGACGTCACCGTGGGCGCCCCCACGGTCTCTGCGGCACCAACTGGTCGTCCTGCGAGGACGGTGGCTTTCCTGCCACAAGGGCAGGCTTTGCGGCCATGAACCGAGTCCATGGACTTCCCGGCCGCGGTGCACCCCGCTCCCCTGTTTTGTCGCCATGTGGGAACCCTTCCGCTGCGCAGGTCGCAGGGAAGAGGCCCGGGGCGCCTATAAGAGGGGGGGGGGGGGGGGGGAGCACCTCCGTAGCAAGGGACCCGATCGATCCCCGGGCGGAAGATTACACATTCACCATAGCCTAGTCCAGCCTAGCTCACTCGAGGAGGAAGAAGACCTTAGCTTCCCCCTTGAGCTTCGCACTGCCGCACGAGAGCCCTCGGCAAGCTCATTGTACTGTACTCTCTGCAGCGCAATACAGACAAGCATGAGTAGCGGTTTTACCTCCTCCTGAGGGCCGTGAACCTGGGTACGGGCTGGTGTTCCTCTCTGTCGTGGTGTCCCTCTCCAGGCTCGACGAGCACCGTCGCCGTGCCGGTTGAGGGTTGTTGACCAACGTGTTCAGTCCCCTCCACGAACTTCTCTTCAGAGCGTGATCACCCTAGCTTCGTGGGAATCACTCCTCGACATTTGGCGCGCCAGGTAGCGGGCTGAGGCGCGTCTTCAACCTTCGACCAACCTCCGCGCCATGGCGGACACCCGCACGACGCGCGCCAACAGGCGCGCAGCTGAGAGGGCTCATACCGAGCCCGGCACCGCTCCCACCCGCAGCCGCCGCGGCCGCCCTCGCACTGCGGAGCGCGCCAACACCGGCCCGCATGTGGAGGAGCCCGAGAACGAGGAACACCACGGCGGCGACCGCCGCGGCGACGAGGACTTCTCCGAGCACCACGAGGACGCTGAGTCCTCGCGTCCGTCTCGGCGCCAGAGCGCGTCTTCTCAGGGACGCCCGGAGCCCACGCCACACACCGCGCTTCTCATGGCCCAGGAGCTTCTCCGCTACCGGCCTAGCGCAGAGGCCCACGACCAGTGGCTCGACCGCCTCCACCACCTCGTCGACGTCGCGACGACGTGCCTCGCTCCGTCGCGCTCGTTGGTTCACCACTCCGGCCGCGCGGGAACGGCTGCACCGGATGCGCCTCCGCCGCCGCCGGGACCACCTCCAGTTGCAGCGCAGAGGGCTCCCTCTCACGCGTCCTCGCCGCGCGACTGCCAAATCGTGCAGCGCGCCGCGCCTGACGCGCGTGTGGGGATGGAGCGCCGGAGGGACCTCCAGAACCGCCTCGTCGAGGTACTCGGCCAGGCGGGGAAGCAGAACCGCAGGGCTCTCCAGGGCGGAGTCACCACGTACGCCACCGGCTGCATGGCCTTCACCCGCGCTCTGCGTCGCGTGGTCTGGCCGCAGAAGTTCAGGCCAGCCCTCCCTAAGGGCTTCGACGGGTCAAGCAACCCTCTCGAGTTCCTGCAGCTCTACACCACCTCTATCCAGGCTGCAGGGGGAGACGACAAGGTCATGGCCAACTGGTTCTCCCACGCGCTTAGGGACTCCGCGCTGTCGTGGCTCCTCAACCTGCCCGAAGACTCCATCGACTCCTGGGAGGAGCTCTGCAGGCAGTTCGTCGCCAACTTCAAGGGCACGTATGAGCGCGCGCTCACCCACAACGACCTGCGCGCAGTGGTGCAGAGGAAAGATGAGACCCTCCGCAAGTACATCCAGCGCTTCAGCCAAGTGCGCAACAAGATCCCGAACATCCCCGACACGCAGGTCATTGCTGCCTTCAGAGAGGGCGTCACAAACCGCAGGATGCTCGAGAAGCTGGGCATTCACGACAAGCTCACCTCTGTGGTGAAGCTGTTCGACCTCGCTGACAAGTGCGCCAAGTCTGAAGAGGGACTCCTCTTCGTCAAGATGAGCCAGCGGGCTGACGACCAGGCCGAGGGGTCCAAGAGCCACAAGAAGCGCGAAGAGACCAAGCGCAAGACCACCGCTGTCCTGGCGGCGGAGCCGGCCGCCAAGAACGCCCGCAGAAGCTCCCCTGAGCCTGGCGATAGAGAGGCGGACAACCGTCCGTTCTGCGTCTACCACAACAGGCGTGGCCACGCCATAGAGAACTGCTTCGACCTCAAGAGGCCGAGCAGGGAGCGCGAACGAGAAGAAGGCAGCGGGAACCGCGACAGAGGCCGCGGCTACCGGAGAGACGGCAGGGGCGGGCGCAATGGCGGCTACCAGAGGCCGCCAGGCACTCAAGCCAATGCCGCCGAGAAGAACAACAAGCTCCCTGACGAGGAAGATGGAGGCTATCAGGCCCCAAGGGGGGCTATGGCCTGCATCCTCGGCGGGGCTCAGGCGCCCAAGTCGAACAACCAATTCAAGCAGTTCGCCCGCGAGCTCAATGCCGCGCTCCCGAGCACCGAGACCTCCAGGCCCCTCAAGTGGTCCCAGTACACCATCGCCTTCGACGCCAAGGACCACCCCAAGTCGACCAAGACTGTTGGAACCCTCCCCCTGGTCTGCTCCCCCACCATCAACAACATCACCGTCTCCAAGACGCTCATTGATGGGGGAGCTGGCCTGAACGTCATCTCTGTCGAGACCTTCGAGACGCTTCAAGTGCCTTACGAGTGGCTTATGCCCTCCAGGCCATTCATAGGGGTCACCAGTGGTTCAATCGAACCTCTGGGACAGGTCCGGCTGGCCGTCACCTTCGGCACGCAGAAGAACTATCGCACTGAGCTGATCGACTTCGATGTTGCCCACATTGGCCTGCCGTATAACGCCATCCTCGGCTACCCCGCCCTCGCTAAGTTCATGGCCGTCACGCATCACGCCTACAACATGGTCAAGATCCCCGGCAGCGCTGGCACCATCACGATCCATGGTCACATCCTGGACGCCATGCGCGCTGTCGAGAGCGCCTACAAGGCGGCCGCCATGGCATTTCCGGCTGACGAGGACATGGAGCCTCTCGAGAGGCCTAAGAAGAAGAAACAGGTGTTCTCCCAGGAGCAGGCTGCCACGAAGAAGGTGTCGCTGAGCACCAGTGGCTCGGGGGCTGAAGGCTCTGGGGCTAGCGTCACCATAGGCGCTGCCCTGCCTCCCAAATAGGAAAGCGCGCTCGTCGCCTTCCTTCGGGCAAACTCTGACATGTTCGCATGGACTCCGTCAGATATGTCCGGTGTACCAAGGCAGGTGATCGAGCACCATCTAGCCGTGTGTCCAGACGCACACCCCGTCAAGCAGAAAGCACGGAAGCAAGCCCCCGAGAAGCAAGCATTCATCGTCAAGGAAGTAGAGAAGCTAAAAGCGGCAAATGTCGTCCGCGAAGTCGCGCACCCCACTTGGCTCTCCAACGGCGTGGTCGTCCCGAAACCCGCTGGAGGAGGCCGACTCTGCATCAACTACACGGACGTCAACAAGGCCTGCCCGAAGGACCCATACCCCATGCCGAGGATAGACCAGATCGTGGACTCCACTGCCGGCTGCGACCTCCTTTGTTTCTGGACGCCTTCTCTGGTTACCACCAGATCAAAATGGCTAAAGAGGACGAGGAGAAAACAGCATTCCTCACCCCTTGTGGTGTGTATTGCTACACTTGCATGCCTTTCGGCCTGAAGAACGCCGGCGCCACTTTCCAGAGGCTCATGAGGATAGCCTTGGGGGCGCAGATGGGCAGAAACGCAGAAGCCTATGTCGACGACATCGTGGTCAAGTCTCGCGAGGGAGACACTCTCTTGAAGTATCTCGAGGAAACCTTCGCCAGCCTGCGCAAGGTGAACAACAAGCTGAACCCCGCCAAGTGCGTCTTCGGGGTGCCTTCAGGCAAACTCCTCGGATTCCTTGTGTCTCACCGCGACATAGAAGCGAACCCTGACAAGATCAAGGCCATAGAAGGGATGCAGCCTCCTCGCCATCTCAAGGACATGCAGCGCCTGGCAGGCTGCATGGCCAGCCTGGGCCGTTTCATCTCCAAGTTTGGCGAGAGAGCCCTGCCGTTTTTCAAGATCATGAAGAGATCCGGCACATTCAAGTGGACCCCTGAGGCGGACAAGGCTTTTGAAGACTTGA
Source organism: Poa annua (assembly GCA_026929855.1). NCBI lineage: Eukaryota > Viridiplantae > Streptophyta > Magnoliopsida > Poales > Poaceae > Poa > Poa annua. Next base: position 94,951,158 of record CM049437.1, read on the forward strand.
AGAGGTATTTGGCCAGCCCACCAGTCATGGTGGCCCCCAGGACAGGCGAACATCTGAAGCTGTACCTATCAGCCACTCCTCAGACCGCAAGCGCGTCCTGGTGGCCGAAAGGGAAGAGCCAGTCCTCCCCAAGAAGAGCACTGCCACTCCAAGCCCGAAGCCGCCCGACAAAGATCTCGCCAGCGGAGCAGCCTCCACAGACCCACTGCCAGGCCCACAGCCTCAAGTCGAGTCTGCTCCGAACACCCTTGCTGAGACTCCTCCACAGGCGAGTCTCGACAAGGGCCCTGAAGAGCCTCCACAGGAAGCGGACGCTGCACCTCCACCGACAACCCTTGTCGAGCACCCCGTCTACTTCGTCAGCACAGTGCCGCGGGACGCTCAGGAACGGTATCCAATGCAGCAGAAGCTCCTCGTCGCGCTCCTCATCGCCTCCAGGAAGCTACGACACTACTTCCAGGGCCACCCCATCACGGTGGTCACTTCCTTCCCCCTGGAGCAGATCCTGCGCAATCCCAACGCCACAGACCGTGTCGCGGGATGGAACATAGAGCTGCAGCTATTCAACTTGCGCTTCGACACCACAAGAGTCATCAAGGGAAGAGCGCTGCCGGACTTCGTCGCCGAATGGACTGACCCAAGCCCTGAAGAGCCTCGGGGAGAAGAGGCCGAGCCATCTGGAGACACAATGCCCAGCCACTGGACCATGCACTTCGACGGAGCCTTCGCCTGCCGCAATGGCGGGGCAGGCGTCGTCTTGACCTCGCCCAAAGGCGACAAGCTCTACTACGCTGTCCAGTTGTGCTTCACGATTGACAAGATCTCCAACAACATCGCTGAATACGAGGGCCTCCTCGCCGGCTTAAGGGCCGCCATCGCTCTAGGCGTCAATCACTTACTCGTCAAGGGCGACTCCCAGTTGCTTGTCAACTTCTCCAACAAAAGCTACACGCCTAAGGACGACCACATGGCCGCATACCTTGAAGAGGTCCGCAAGCTCGAGAAGCACTTCAGGGGCATGGAGCTCATGCACATCCCGAGGAAAGAGAACCAGGAGGCCGATGACATCGCCAAGCGAGCCTCGCAAAGGCAAGCCCAGCAGGCAGGCGTCTTTGAAGAAAGGCTCACCAAGGCATCCATCAAGCAGCCTCGAGAAGCTACAGCCGCAAGCACGGACGAACTCCCACCACCTCCTGAAGCTGGGGCACCCGATTGTGGTCCTCACACAGGGGAGCGTCTGCTGCTGACGGCGGCTCACCAAGAAACAGGCTGGATTGACGAGCTCAAGGACTACTTGGTGAAGGGGATCCTCCCCGAGGAAGATGCGGAAGCAGAGCGAATCGCTCGACAGGCAAAATCCTACTACATCCTTGAAGGAGACCTGTACCGCAAGCGCCCAAATGGCATCGCGCTCAAATGCGTCCCTCCTGAGGAAGGCCGAATGCTGATCAAGGACATCCATAGCGGAGAGTGCGGCCACCACTCGTGTGCGCGCACCCTCGCAGGCAAGGTCTTTAGGAGCGGTTTCTACTGGCCACAAGTGCTTCAAGATGCGGTCACCATCGTCCAAGCTTACGACGCCTGCCAGTACCACGCCAAGAAAATTCATCAGCCGGCGCTGGGGCTCCAGACCACCCTGCTCTCCTGGCCGTTCGCGGTCTGGGGGCTGGACATTTTGGGCCCCTTCCCGAAATCGCAGGGGGGCTATCGCTTCCTCTTCGTGGTCGTCGACAAGTTCACTAAGTGGGCCGAGGTTGAACCAGTGCGCACCATACCAGCCAGAGCAGCGGTGAAATTCATCAGGAGCCTGGTCTGCCGCTTCGGAGTGCCTAATCGCATCATCACCGACAATGGCTCGCAATTTACTAGCGGCATCTTCCGAGCCTACTGCGAAAAGCTCGGCATCAAGCTCTGCTTTGCCTCGGTGGCTCATCCAAGGAGCAATGGTCAAGCCGAGCGAGCAAACGCAGAAGTCCTTAAGGGCCTCAAGACCAGAAGCTTCAACATCCTCAAGGGTCACGGCAAGGGCTGGATCGACGAGCTCCCATCCGTGCTCTGGTCCATGCGCACAACCTCTTCAAGGCCCATGGGTGAAACTCCGTTCGCCCTTGTATACGGAGCCGAAGCAGTCCTCCCTGCAGAAATCAAGCACGGATCCCCACGGGTCCTTGCCTTCAACGAGGACACCCAAGAGGACCTCCACAACGACGACCTGCTGCTTCTCGAGGGACTGCTCCGCCGTGCCGCCCTCAGAGCGGCAAAGTACCAGCAAGACCTGCGACGTTACCACAGCCGCCATGTGCGCTCACGCACTCTCGAGGTGGGCGACCTCGTCCTCAGGCGAATCCTCTCCAGAGAAGGCCTCCACAAGCTCTCGCCGATGTGGGAAGGCCCCTACAGGGTCTCCTACATCGCCAGACCTGGCGCCGTATGCCTCGAGACTGAAGACGGCATCCCCGTCAAGAACCCGTGGAACATCGCACATCTACGCAAGTTCTACCCGTGATCATTGTCACGTCAGGCATTTTTTGTCTCTAGAGGGAAGCTCACGGCTTCGCCTCCAAGCTTCTCAAAGCTTCTCCTGAGGGTCAGCCCTCCGAGCTCTCCTGCTAACGAGCCACCGCAGGCCGCAGTGAATCTCAGCCACTAATGGGTGGTCCCCATGGCTCGACATGGATGGAACGTTAGCTTGGCAAACCCAAGTGTAATGAACCATTTTCGTTCGCAAGTGAACTATGCGCTACGGCGCCATTTCGTTCCTAAGTGAACTATGCGCTGAGGCGCCACTGTGTAATATTTCGATGGCAAGTTTCCTTTCGTCATTTACTTTTCCACGTGCGCTTATATTTTTCCCATGCGCACCTCGCGAGCGGGGGCTGAGTACGGTGCCTGTGCCTCAAGAGCACCCCAGCAGCACTGCAAAATCCAAGAGATCCAAGCTCTGGCTAATGGGCATGCTCCCAAACACACGCCACCTCTCCAAAGGACCTTGGTACTTACTCTCCTCGCGAGATACCCATGAGGAAGCCTATAAGCGCGCATGAGTCCTTACTACCATGCTCTAGCGTTTGGGTTCGCCTCTCTAACATCCGCAGGGAACAAGAGTCTCCCCAAGCTTGTGGAGGAAAAACTGGGCCCCTGGAGGAAAACGCATCGCCAAGAAAAGCCTACGCAGAGCAAAAGCCTCGCGAAGCTAAGTTCCCTGCTCACACCAAGAGAATCTCTCCATCTCTCTCATGAGCACTCTTCGTCCCTCGAGCGTTCCTTTTCCCTCTCTCTCCATGAACTGCTTGCACGTCAAAGGGGGGCCCTTGAGCATCGCGCCTCGAGGACCCCTACCCCCCTAAGCCTTGAACTCCCCCCGGCCTTGCCGAGTCATTGCTCGAGCATACCGTAGCGGCGGAGTCATAGCGCGAGGAGAAGGGTCCTAGCGACGCAGAGCGAAAAAGGGCATGGAGTTGAAGCAAGAGGCCCTCGAGGGGCACGCACACAAACTTAGTAGCACATACTTAAAGATGTAAAGTATATTACAGACTGCGAAGCAAAAGTCTTTAAGACAAATATCTCTACGGCGCTACAGGCGCATTACAATGCAGGAGCGGTTCAGGTAGAAGCCTCGTCGTCCTCCTCCGCGGAACCTTCCTCTCCAGGCTCGTCCTCGGAGCCTGCCTCCTCGCCGTCGTCGCCCTCCGCCTCCGCCCGCTTGAAGCGGCTGCAGAAGTCGTCGACTTGGTCGCGGATGGAGTTGGAGATCTTCCACCCCTTCTCCCCCTCGAGAGGCTCGGTCACCGTGGAGTAGTCGAAGCCAGGCTGGAGGTGCTGTAGGTTGGTGAAGATGCGATCGACCGCTACCGCCAGGAGTTGGCGGCATTCCTCCTCGACGACGTCGCGGAGCTCCGCGGCAGGGCCCTCGAGCGCCGTGAAGAGTTGCTCGAAGTAGACGAGTTACGCGGCGGCGTCGGAGTTGCCCTGAACGGGGACGGGCGGCGCCTCCGCTCCCAGCTTCGCGGCGAGCTCGTTGCCCCGAGCCACCAAGGACTGGAACATGCGCTCCCGCTGCTGCGAGAGCACCCGCGCCGCCTGAGCGCTCTCGGCAGCCTCCACCGCCTTCTCCACAGCAGGGCCCACCTGCTGCTTCATCTCCTCCATGTCCGCCATGAGGGAGGCGAGGTCCTGCGCCGCGTGCTCGCGAGCCTCTTCAGCAACGCGGCGGCGATCCGCTTCGCGCCTCACCCGGGCGTTCAGGGTGGCGTTCTTCTCCTCCAGCTCGCGGATCTGGGTGCTGTCCTCCGCTGCAGTGTTTGGCGGGGGAGGAGGAAGATTCTCCCCTTCCGTCTCGCCGGCCCTCGGTGGGCTCTGAGTCGGTGCCGAGTCTGGCGCGGCCCCCTGCTGCGCTGGAGGGGTGGCAGCGCGAGGCGGCGTAGGCTCCTTCTCCGCCTGCTCCTTAGGGTGCCCCTCCTCCGGAAGAGGCGCTGTTGTCTCCGCCTGAGGCGCGTCCTCCTGAGGACCTACGGGACCCTCCTCCACAGGCCTCACGGCCTCATCGGCTGTGGCCTCTGGCGCCGCCTTCTTCACGTCCGCGGCCTTGCGGAGCCTTCGGCGCTTCGCAGGCGCCTGGTCGCTGGAGAGGAGCAGGACAAGCCTGTCAGGAGGGAACCGAAAAACAAGGATGGGGAGAGAAGAAAAGCTCAAGTTCAAAGCACTTACCCAGCCTTCTTGGCGCGGGTGTCAACCCACGCCATGCCAGACGAGCGCCACGAAGGCGCGGCCCTGGCTCCAGCCCCTCAGGAGCCGCCTCCGCTTTCCTCTTGAGGGGAGCGCCCGTAGGCTCCCCGGCAGGCCTGTCGTGGGCTGCCTTAGTTCGGGGCTCCCGCCGCCCCGCCTCGGCCTCCTCATCGTCGCTGGACGAGACCACAAGGACTTCCTCGGTGAGAGGCGCAGCCCTTGACGAGCTCGCCCCCACGGATGTGGGGACCTCCTTCGCCTTCTCCACCTCGTCGCCGGCCTCGGCGTCCGATGCGTAGGGCGACTCCGCGGCCCCTGGCCCCTTCGCCACCGGCATGGCCATCTCGTCCTCCGCCTCTCCCGCCAGGCCTAGCGGGGTGAATGTGGGCATCTGCTCCAGGATCGCCAGGCGCGGGGCCAAGTTCATTTGATGGAGAGGCCTTAGCACCGCGGCGACCGCCACAGTCACGTCGGGGTTGATGAAGAGACCGCCCATGATGGTGGCGACGACCTCGGGGCGGTGGTCGCAGCAGTGGAGTTGCATCGGGTCCATGAGCCCCGAGTACATCCACATCGGATTCTTGTGCGCCTGAAGAGGAGCGATGCGGCGCTTCACGAAGTCCTCCGCAACCATCTGGCCCGTGAGGCCGTTCTCCCGAAGCAGCTGCATGCGGCCCACGAGGTCGGCTATCTGCGGGTCCTGGAAGACCTGCTTGCCCCAATGGGTATTCTTCACAGGCGGCGCCTCCGGGATGTCGAGGAAGGAGCTCTGCGACGTGGCGCTGATGAGGAACCACTTCTGCCTGAAGTCGTCCACCTTCTTCACCACCGCCGTGACAGGCTTCTCGCCGCTCCACGACATGGGGATGTAGACGTCCCCCATGCCGTCCACGAGGCGGAAGGATACGCATCCCGTCCGCTCGAGCCTCGCGGAGTTCCGGAGCGTGTAGAAGCTCCTGAAGAGGGCCACCGAAGGCTGCACCCCCAAGTACGCCTCGCACAGATAGGCGAAGATGGAGAGGATGAGAATGGAGTTGGGGTGGAGATGAAGGAGATGGATCTGGTAGAACTCCAGAACCGCCTCCAAGAAGGGCGAGTATGGAGGCACCAATCCGGCGTAGATGGTGCGGAGGAAAATGGGAAAAAACCCCGCCGGAAGATGGCCGAGCTTCGCGGCCCGGATGGCGCTGGTGCCGTGTTCATTGGTCTTCCCGGCGACCAGGTGCCGGATCTTGACCAGCGCCGCTTCATTGACGCGCTCCCCGATCAAGGCAGGACCGAGCGCCTCCTCGCCATCGCTGCCTTGCCCTTGGCTCCACCCATCGCCGGAGAAGAGGAATGGGAAGCGCGAAAGAACGAAGGAAGGAGAAGCAGTTCGCCGGCGAGAGGACACTAGGAGGATGAGAGCAAAGGTCGGGAGCGAAGAAATGAGTAGTAACTGCTGCTCGGACCGGCGCGCAGGCTTTATGCCCCATCAGAGCAGTTACCAAGACGGACGTGGTGGGACCCCCCACGACGCACGTTCTGCCGGAGAAACCGAGTCGCCGCAAACTCAGCATAGATCGACGCGTGTCTCGGGCCGGCCGGACACTTTGTACCCACGACGCTTCGACTAAGCCTGGCGGCTTCGCCGTGCCCATCATGGGCCTGGGGGCTACTGTCGGCCCAGTGGAATCCAGGGTGTGCAGGGCCCACTCTCCACAGCCCTCGCATTCATCGGCACCAAAAATGACTAAGGACCAAGCCAGGCGCTTGAGGAGACTCTCGAGGGGAAAAACCCTCGACAGGCCCTGAAGAGGCAGCGAAGGCCTGAAGAGGCCTCTCCCCGCTGCCGCCCCTCTACAAGGCTCTCTCCCCTGGAGAGGAGTCACCGCCAGCTTCTCCGCAGGGCCACTTTGGGCCTGAAGAGATGCTTCGCGGAGAAGCCACGTCTGCGGAGCGCACATGGCCTCTGCCGCAGCCGCAGAGTGACGCGCGCGTCTGCGCGCGATGACGACGGCGCCGCAGTTGCCATTCTGGTGATTAAAGGAGTCAACAAAGCTATGTCCCCTGCGCCGGACAACGAAGCTTTCCCCTTTGGTGATAAAGCGGATGGCCGGCGCTACGCTCCAACGACGACGTCACCGTGGGCGCCCCCACGGTCTTTGCGGTACCAGCTGGTCGTCCTGCGAGGACGGTGGCTTTCCTGCCACAAGGGCAGGCTTTGCGGCCATGAATCGAGTCCATGGACTGCCCGGCCGCGGTGCACCCCGCTCCCCTGTTTCGTCGCCATGTGGGAACCCTTCCGCTGCGCAGGTCGCAGGGAAGAGGCCCGGGGCGCCTATAAAAGGGGGGGAGCACCTCCGTAGCTAGGGACCCGATCGATCCCCGGGCGGAAGATTACACATTCACCATAGCCTAGTCTAGCCTAGCGCACTCGAGGAGGAAGAAGACCTTAGCTTCCCCCCTTGAGCTTCGCACTGCCGCACGAGAGCCCTCGGCAAGCTCATTGTACTGTACTCTCTGCAGCGCAATACAGACAAGCAGGAGTAGCGGTTTTACCTCCTCCTGAGGGCCGTGAACCTGGGTACGGGCTGGTGTTCCTCTCTGTCGTGGTGTCCCTCTCCAGGCTCGACGAGCACCGTCGCCGTGCCGGTTGAGGGTTGTTGACCAACGTGTTCAGTCCCCTCCACAAACTTCTCTTCAGAGCGTGATCACCCTAGCTTCGTGGGAATCACTCCTCGACAGAGTTGATTTAAAAGAATACATATAGTTGCATGATTCATGTGCTTTGTTAATGAATATTAATATGCAAGTGTCTTGTCTGGAGTTATTTATTATTCATGTTTTATATGCTGAATGATGCTTTACTTTGTTTAACATGAAATGGTTAGCTCTATGGACACTTATGCATGCATTTAGATGGTCAACTTTCTCCCTCTTTCTAGCCCCAAAATTCCAACAAGTAAAAAGCTTGTTTTCCAACACCTTCAACCAAGTCTTTTCAGTGAGTCCACCATATCTACCTATTAGCTAATATGCTATTTCAAGTATGTTTACCATGTTATATTGTTTTATCTATGCTTCCAAATTAAGATGCTTATCTTATTGGGATTGTCCTGGGTTAAGTTGGTTTAAAAGCTCTCACGAACTTGATGCACATATTACTTTTCATGCACTTAATAAACATGATCCATTGTGATTAAGATTATGATGTTTTGGGCTTGACAAAGGTCTTTGGTTAGGAGCTAGCTCATACGTGCAGACACGTGGAAAGCTTTCAACATTGCACTTTATTCTATATGAAAGTTGATATCATGTTCCTTTGGTGATGGATGCATAACATTGCGTGAAATAAAGATGGAAACTTAGTAAGTTCGGGTGAGTGATATTATTGGCTAGAGAGACACCTGTGGCAGCTAACCTAAGCCATGTGGATCATGGTGGAAGTTTGCAACATAACCATAGTGGAGGAATCCATGAAACATCTCATAACAGAAAAAGCATTTACGAGAAAAAAAGCATGAGTAAAGAAAGAGATGTAGAGATATCCACTGTTTGCTTGCTTTGTCATTTGGACATGGGCCCACTTCCATGTCCTGGGGCAAAGGGTACCCGGGGTGAAACTCTCTATGATGCCACTTTTATTCACGATGACTGTAACCTTCACTTGCTTTGTGGCCCAAGTTGAGTAGCCAGTCGAGAGGTTTTTATTTTCAACGGGCATGAGGCTTTTTGACCCATACTTTGTCAAGCACATAACTCATATTTGCTTTCATTTTCAACTATTAATCACTAAAGATGCTATGATAGGGGCAATGAGAACTTCACACCAATGATCACTACATGGCAAACATTAGCTTACGTTGAAGCATTTGGAAGCTAGATAATACTCTTGCATGTTATTCATCTACTTACTTATCTATCTTTCCAAAGTGTCCACCTTTTATATTCAGATTTCTATTACAATACTCTATGACCAACCTAGGATATCTTTTACTTTCCAATTATGGATTCATTTGGTCCATAGAACTTTTCTTTCATGTTACACTTTGTGAATTATCATTGAACATCTTTACCTTGAATATTTAATATCTCTTGATAATATGGCTTGTATGTTGCTACTCTTTATTAAAGAATGAATCATTTAACTCTATGTAGCAATCATCTTTGATATCCTTTGCTAAGTAATAAAATGCCAAGTCCATGTTTAGTTTTATCACCTTCATACTCGAGGATGAGTATAGGTTAAGCTTGGGGATGTTGATGCATGTAAAATGCATACATGAACTTTGCATTATATTACTCATATTTCATCCATATTTGCATCATATAAGTGTTATATCAATGTTTTATAATTTTTTTGGGGAATATTTCACACTTTCCCTATTTATTTGGAATTAACCCTGTGCTGTCAGAAAACCCCTTTTTGTATATTTTGATGTTTCAGGGACCCAAACGATGTCCAAATGACCTAATATTCCACAGAGATCATTTTTGGAAGGAACAAGGCTTAGGAGCGAAGTAAGAGCAAAAATGGAAGGCCGAGGGCCAAAAGAGGTGGGCCCACGCGGCCAGATTCCTTGGCCGCGTGGGACCCCTCATCTCAGCCTTCGAGCCTCCGATGCCGTCGATCTTCGTCTTGACCTAAAAACGACTATAAAAATAGCCCCCCGAACCCTCTCGGAGAAGAGCGCCGCAGAAACACAGAAACCACGAAACAGAGACCTGGAGCTGCAGATTGGAGGGGGAAAACTCTGGCTTGGCGCTGCCGGTGTGGTCTCCACCTTCTCCAACGACTTCTCCACCGTCTCCATGATGAAGAGGGAGTAGTCCACACCTGGACTATGGGTTTGTGGAAGTAACTTATGTATCTCTCCTCTCTCTTGAGCTTCACTAATTAGTGCCATATGAGCTGCTGAACATGATTATGGTCATATATGTAATACCTTTGTGGTGGATCTCTTAAGTTGATATATGTTATGATGATTGCCAATATTATGTCTTTGTTATGAAAGTAGATGCATATTATGTACCCCGTTCTTGTCTATGTGTTTTGATCCAACATGTTTATTAGAGCGTGTGAGGGGGAACGTGTGCATTAGTTGGAGTAACGGGGGGTGGTTTTGTGGTAAGTTGACAGCAATACCGTGATCCACTTGGGTTTTTACCTTACTTTGTTGCCTCACTAGGGATAAAGGAAATACCATGCTACCGGGGGTACGTGGGTGACATTGCCACTATCACCATGACTAGATCTAGCATGTTCTTATTTAAACTTCATGTCATTGAACTTAAAGCTATACTCTTGTTATCTTAATTACTGAGGTGTTATGATTTAGTTCGCATCTTGGTGGAGGATAAGAGAGATTAATAACCAAAAGATCTCTATGTTAGGATGTGATGCCCATATTATTAATAACTTGTCTTGTTGCAATCTCATATGTCAATTCCTATGTTCCATTATCTACCACTATATAAAAGAGAGATTGCATTTGTGAAACCATGAACCCCAGTCCATTTTTAATCATAAGAAACACATTTCCAATACTTTTATTGCACTTTACATTTTCTGCCATTATTAAATCCGAAAATACACAAATACATTTACATCTTGCAAACACCATACAAACCACAAACACATCATCCAATATCATTCATGCCATCCTTGTTTATTTATTTACCACCATTGCATATTTATTTCTGTTTTGCATTTATTTCTATATCTTTTACTTACACCTTGTGCTTGACAACCACTTGGTGAGGTTGAGGGCACAAAACAATCTACTTTGTTTTGTAGGTTTCATAAAGAAGAATAAGGAGACAACAGCTTTTGGTTCATTTACCCGAGAGTTCGATATTAAACCCTCGAGTCACCCTCGTGGGGAAAATTAGTCTTTTCCCTTACTATACACTTTGCACTTGGAGTCTCAACCTAACCCACATTCTTTTGACGCATGTACTTTGTGCTCAGCAAGACTATCTTCTGGCGCCATCGTCATCATCGTCAAGGGCCATCACCGTGTTGTCACTATGACTCCGGAAACTAGATAAAATCACTTGAGTAGCATAGACATTACATATGAATTCAGCCATACTTAACAATGCTCATGATCACATAAAGATCACACCATGTAAGAGAGAGATAAACCACATAGCTACCGTACGAGCCCTCAGCCCCGAGGGAAACTACTCACACATGGTCATGGTGACGATGGTGGAGATGTTGGAGAAGATGGAGACTGCCCCGCTAGCGGTTGCCCTAGGGGACGGAGGCTCCTTCCCCCTTCTTCTTCCTTGGTGATGGTGCAGCAATGGAGGAGCTCCTCCCCCTCCTTGGCGGCTGACAAGAGGAGGAAAATTCGTGGCTTTTGGTGGCTTGCTTGGAAAATAGGGTTTTCCTTCATTATATAGAGGTGGAGATGCAATCTAGGCCATGGGATGGATGCCCCTTTGATCCAAGGGCTCATGGGCACCTCTAGAAGCTTCCTAGGAACCTCTCTCAGCCCTAATGAGGCCCTAATTCGTGGCTTGGCCGAATCCAACAAATTTGGTAAGAGTTGGAGTCAATAAAATCACAATCTTTCAGATTTCCGTAATCAGATCTTTGCCTTCGGTGGAACGGGTCTCCAGATCATGTCCGGACTCGTATTGGGCCAAACTTTTAGTCCACAAATAAAATTCCCTACAACTTTCTAGTTTTATGTTTTTCCATTTGACGTCGTCTTCGGGGGTGTACGTTGCAATCTTTGAAAACTTATCTGCAGGGACAGATTTAAGGAAACTCCGAATTTCACCATAATGAGTGATTTTCTTCCATATTCGTTTATTCCCTACACAACAAAGTGTAAAACAAGGATTTGTGCACTTTTGCAACTATTAGTAAGTTAGTTCCAATAAATATAATAAAGTTGCAAATAAATAAGGATTCTAGCATAATAAACTACAAAGTTCACGTATGCATTTTACATGCATAAACATCCCCAAGCTTAACCCATACTCGTCCTCGAGTATGAAGGTGACAAAAACTAAAATGAACTTTGTACTTTAACACTATAGTACGATATCAAAGTTGATTACTATTGCTACATAGAGTCAAATGATTCATTCTTAATAAGGAGTAGCAACATATAAGATATATTATCAAGTGATATCAAATATTCAAGATAAAGATGTTCAATGATAATTCACAAAGTGTAACATAGAAGAAAAGTTCTATGGATCAAATGAATGCATAATGAAAAATAAAAAGAAATCCTATATTGGTCATAGAGTATTCTTATAGAAATCTGAATATAAAAGGTGGACACTTAGAAAAGATAGATAAATAAGTAGAGGTATAACATGCAAAAGTATCATCTAGCTTCCAAATGCTTCAACTTAAATTAATGTTTGCAATGTGGTGTCCATTGGTGTGAAGTTCTCATTACCCCTATCATAGCATCTTTAGTGATTAATAGTTGAAAGTGAAAGCAAATATGAGTTATGTGCTTGACAAAGTATGGGTCAAAAGCCTCATGCCCGTTGAAAACAAAAACCTCTCCGACTGGCTACTCAACTTGGGCCACAAAGCAAGTGAAGGTTACAGTCACCGTGAATAAAAGTGGCATCATAGAGAGTATCACCCCGGGTATACCCTTTGCCCCAGGACATGGAAGTGGGCACATGTCCAAATGACAAAGCAAGCAAACAGTGGACATCTCTACATCTCTTTCTTTACTCATGTTTTTTTCTTGTAAATGCTTTTTCTGTTGTGAGATGTGTCATGGATTCCTCCACTATGGTTATGTTGCAAATTTCCACCATGATCCACATGGCTTATGTTAGCCGCCACAGGTGTCTCTCTAGCCAATAATATCACTCGCCCGAACTTACTAAGTTTTCATCTTTATTTCACGCAATGTTAGGCATCCATTACCAAAGGAACATGATATCAATTTTCATAAAGAATAAAGTGCAATGTTGAAAGCTTTCCACGTGTCAGCACGTATGAGCTAGCTCCTAACCAAAGACCTTTGTCAAGCCCAAAACATCATAATCTTAATCACAATGGGTCAAATTTATTAAGTGCATAAAAAGTAATGTGTGCATCAAGTTCGTGAGAGCTTTTAAACCAACTTAACCCATGACAATCCCAATAACATAAGCATCTTAATTTGGAAGCATAGATAAAACAGTATAACATGGTAAACATACTTGGAATAGCATATTAGCTAATAGGTAGATATGGTGTACTCACTGGAAAAACTTGGTTGAAGGTGTTGGAAACAAGCTTTTTACTTGTTAGAGTTTTTGGGCAAGCAAGAGGGAGAAAGTTGACCATCTAAATGCATGCATAAGTGTCCATAGAGCTAACCATTACATGTTAAACAAAGTAAAGCATCATTCAGCATATAAAACATGAATAAGAAATAACTCTTGACAAAACACTTGCATATTAACACTCATTAAAAAGCACATGAATCATGCAACTATATGTATCTTTTTAAATCAACTCAAACATCCTCTTCCCAATATTTCTAATAGCATCCAACTTAATTCAACTAAAGTTTCCAGCACCTCTCTCATAACATAAATGATAATGATCATCTTATTAAAAACAAAACAAAAATACAAAGAACAATAAAAAGACGCTCCAAGTTTATACGATAGTAATTCGTTGATAGAAAACAGAAAATAGACGTGTGCAAACCGAGAGTGTTTAGTCCAATGGGGTTGTATTCACATCCCCAAGCTTATGGTCTTCACCATCCCTAGATAGCTCTTGGTGCATCTCCTCTAATCCCTGTGAAAAACTTCAACACAAAATTTTCTCCCATCTTTTTTCTGTGTGGTGACATTAGTAGGCACAAAACAATAGAATTGTTTGCTGTATGAAAGCCTTAGACAAACATAAGAAACATGTCCAGAAAGTGTATAATGTTGTATTCCTTCTAATAAACTCAACTGGGTAAAAAAGATTCAAATTAAAAGCTTAAAGAATGCATAAAACAAAATGGGACACAATCTGTCCAGAAAAACTGCAGCAGCAAAACGTATTTTTTACCCCACTTAACTTTGTCGAAAAAATCTAAATAAATTCATGCTTACAGAGGGATAAAAGTTGCAACTAGAGTTAGAATTTCAGCTCATTCGGAGTTACAGAATAGAAATGAAAAATCATACCGTGAACAGTTTCGTGCTGGAATAAAATCTCCGAATGGAAAATGCAAATTTTCTAAGCCCAAATGGGTTAAACATTGCACTTTATTAAATATTCCAAAACCTAAACTAAAAATTAAGTCTCTTGTTACAGCAAGAGGACACAAAGAAAATCAAAAATAAAATTACCGGGTTGCCTCCCGTAAAGCGCTTTCTTTATAGCCATATAGCTAGGCTTTCTTACTTGGTATCAAGATGGTTGGAGTGAGGTGGCTTGGCATCCCCAAGCTTGAATTCTTGTACTTAATTGATATATAGGGGTGAACCTAGGGGTAACATCCCCAAGCTTGAGTGTTTGTCCCTCTTGATCTTTGTTCATCTCCCTCAACTCTTCCACTTGAAAATTCTCTTCACACAAAACTCATCATAAACTTGATTAGATGGGTTAGTGTCTCCATAAATTAAATCCACATTGGTACAGCAAACACATATCATGAGTTGATTCTAAAAATTAACTATTGTTACTATGGTTGTGTATTGTTCATTGATCAAAAGAACGATACAAAACGCAAGTAATGAGAGCAATGCAAAATAAAGACAGAATCTGTCAAAAACTGGACAACCCGTAAAGAATGAATTTTCAGAGGCACTTACGTTGCTCAAATCAGAAAACTTTGAACTAATGAAATGTGTAATAATAACTGAATATTTCTGTCGTAAAATATCAGGTCAAAATCCCTTTTCTGTGATTTTTAACATTTTTCGCAGTGAAGCTCAGGAATCTGTTTTCTGGACAGCCATGTAGTTTTAATGATGCTCACATATGAATAAGAACTGAAGCACAAAAGAGAGCATCAAAACAAAAATATGAAACATATTTAAGTCTAACCCACTTCGTATGCATTGGGATCTTGTAAGAAAATACATCATTAAAACACAAAGCAAGTAGCATAGGAAGATAAAACAATAGCAATTTCCATACTTTCAACTTAAAGAGGGAATGTAATAATATTGAAATATTTAGAACCATGTTTTCCCTTCTCATAATAACTTTCAGTAGCATCATGAATAAATTCAACAACATAACTATCACATAGAGCATGTCTTTCATGATCTGCAAGCATAAAAGTATTAATACTCTCCACATAAGTAAAATCCTTCTTATTAGTGATAGTGGGAGTAAAACATTCATAACCATCATTATAATCATCATATATAGGAGGCATATCATAATCGTAATAAACTTTATCCTCAATAATAGGTGGACTAAAAATATCATATTCATCATTGTAATCATCATAAATAGGAGACATAGTATCATCAAAATAAATTTTCTCTTCCAAACTTGGGGGACTAAAAATATCATATTCATCAAAAGAAACTTCCCCAAGCTTAAGGTTTTCCGTAGCATTATCAGTAAAGGTGTTCTAAGAATTCATATCAATAGTATTACCACTCACATGATTATTATGCAAATAAATTTCCATATATTTTTTTAATTTTCACCTCAAACACTTCATGTCCTAACTCAAGATAGATATTATAAAGTTCTCTAATATTTTTGTAGTTTTCCATTTTATAAATTTTTTGTGTTTTTGATATACATATAACTGAAAGTAAACTAAACTAAATGCAAAACTGAAAGTAAATACCTAGTGCAAACAAGAATAGAAGCTCACAACCAAACAAGTTTAAAGAAACCTCCCCAAGCTTAGATGATTGCAAGATATAAAACAAGCTAAAATAAATCTAAAGTCTAGTGCACACAAGAATAGAAAGTTAAGCGCTACGCTCCCCGGCAACGGCACAAGAAAAGTACTTGATATGGAAGTAGGGTATCGATCCGCAGGAGTAAGAAGGAAAAGTTATCTATTCTCTACAACTAAAGTGTCACAAGTTTTAGTTGATTATGCACTAAACAAGTTTAACGAACAAGATGGTTGTTTTAATGAATGGAAGTTTAATGTAACAAAACAAGAATGTAAAAAGTGTCCCAATCCTCTTCAATGCAAGAGGACAAGACAAAGGTTTTCTCTTATAGGAACAATGGACAACGGTGTTTCAATGCTTGGAAATAAGGCCTAGGGATCATACTTTCACTAGTGGTCTCTCTCAACATGTTAGCATAACTGAACGCAAGTAAGTGCTACTCGGGATTATTCTCCTTCTTGATAAAACAAGAGTACTATGTGTAGGAACAATGGACGCTACCTCTTCCGCCCCCGCGAAAGCTCGAGGTCAAGGTGCGGCGGACGTTTCCCATGGCCGCCTCATCAGAAAACTTGCTCGGCGACAGCAGCGCCTTGGTCACCCTTGGCGAAGCCGCCGCCGCCGGATTTGTTCCGACCGACTTCTTCGCTACCGTTCGCCGAATCCTCTTCGGGGCCATCGGAGCACGGCGGAGCGGATCTATCTCCGCGACGGAGGAGGTGGAAAGGGCGAGCAATGGAATCGGTGGAGAAAGACGAAGAGTTGGAGGCAATAGCGTGGGGGAGAGTGGCGAAGGTGAGAAGGCGGCCGCTCCGGAACCACTAAGTGAAGGCCAGCCGCCTGCCCCACGCGTCACGTCGCGGCCCCATTACTCCGACGGGCGCGGGGATCGAGGAGTCGTGCCGACTTCGGCGCAACCCAACCGTTGGGCACACGACCACGTCCGAGGCCCGCATGAACCGCAACGTTCGGCACGACTCAGTCGACAAGGCTCGGGGGCTCGCCTCTACCTCAACTCGGCGGGCCCCACTAAGCAGCACCAGGACGACCAGGCGCCGGACCCACTTTGACTTTTTTGGTCATGCCCCCCGGCAGCCTCAGAAGACCGAAGCCGTCGGGACCATGCCCGGGGGCTACTGTCGCAGCAGTGGAACATGGGGTTCCCCTAGCGCTGCCTAAGTGGGTCCACCGCCTGTGGGCCCAGCACAAGGATGAACAAGGCCAAGACTCGACGCAAGGCCTGGCGGGCGCACCCGCGCCATACAAGACCTCCCGGGTGCGCAGGACCCCCGGGCCTCCTGCGACCCGGAAGGAACCGAAGACCCCGAGAGCGCGAGTGCCCGGCGAGGCCGAGCTCCCTCTCGGGTGCAAGACCGTACGACGAGAAGATAAGGTTTCTACCACCTTCCAGAGGATGGTGGAAGCCCCCAGAAGGCTTGGGAAGTAAGGCGCAGCCAGGGGACACCACCTACCCGTTGTCAGCCCGCGCCAGCCGCTTTCCCCAAAGGCGCCAGAGATCTCAACCATCCAAAGACGGATACTTGCAGGAGAAGAGGCCACGTCGCCGTCTCAACCACGGAGAGGAGTTGCTTCCCGCCAAGAACCCCTCACACTCCTTGCATGACCTCTGTGGTATCCCCTTTCCCTATAAAAGGAGGACCAAGGGGATGGGGGAGAGGGGACCGACTCAAGCTAGCTTAAGGAGTAAGCAAGCTCTAGCCAAGAAATCCAAGGTAGAAAACAACCACCAAGTTAGGCTAGAAGGAGGAAGGGAAGGAAGGTGATCTCCTCCGGGCAAGGATCTGTCCTCCCCCTTCCTCTAGTCGGAGCACCCTGCCGGGTACCTCGCCCGGAAACACCATTGTAGCCACACCATGATTCAACCATCTATCCAGACATGCAGGAGTAGGGCTATTAGCCTTCGGGCGGCCTGAACCTGGGTAGATCGCTGTGTGCTTTCCTTGTTTGCATACCACGTCGAGATCGGAGAGCAAGAGAGGAACTTGTCCGACTGACGTGGTGTGCCCACGGCAATCCTAGAGTCGAGTACCCTAGGTAGATTTTGAGGAAGAAGATGTGCGCGCTGGTAGTTCTGGACGGCTGACAAGCAAGGATTTATCCAGGTTCGGCCCCTCATTGTGAGGTAAAGACCTACTCCTGCCTGTCTGATTATGATGATATATGAGGTTACTTGGTGGCCGCAAGGGCGATGTGGTGAGAGGCGATCTCTCTATGCTATGCCATGTATGCTATGTCTAATTGTGGGTCTGATGTGGCTTGTCTATGGGGGTGCCCCTGCCTGGCTTTATATAGGGAGCCAGGGAGGGTTTACAAGAGTCCTAGTAGACTACTTCTTGGAGTTCTTGACTTGTGCTTCAAGTAATTGATAGACCGCCAGGTGGGCCTTCGTATAGGCTGTACCAGGTATACCAATAGTGGGGTGCCCGGAGGGTATGCCCACGTCACCGACGATCGTCCCCCGGGAGACGTTTTCAGCCTCCTTCGCGCCCCTACCGAATCTACAAAGGGGGTGCCTCGCATCCCCGGTGTCCGTGATTCGAGACACGACAACGGGTTCAGGACGCTTTGGCAAACAACAACTGGGTGTCTGATATTGCGGCCCACGTGTTCACTCTGGAGCACATCTCACAAATTTTTTTTTTTGAAACGAAGGCAAAACCTTTGCCTTATTCATTAATTAAGAAGAAGGTGCCCGGTTTATTATCGGAAGAAATCGGGCGAAAACCATACAACGAACGCCACACAACCTCGAGAACACATAGGGCCAAGCCCAACCCACAACTCCGCAACCAGATGATCGGCCCCCCACCCCTACCGAAGAGAAGAAGCTGTAACTGCTATGGGAGGAGCCGATACGGGACCGTTCAACGTAGATGAAAGCGACCAACCCACCGGGAGCCTCAACGACAACCAACACCGTGAGCAACCTTGTCGTCCACGTGACACAAGGTGAAACACCCTCGATGATGATGTAGAAACCTCAGAGCCACCGCCCCGACATCCAACACTCCATCACGCCCTGCGCAATCCACCTGGGCCACCTTCCGGGGCCGCCGCCCCGACATGCCACCGCTCGCACGCGAGCTGTCACGCCGCACGACCTAGCTTCCTGCAGCCCAAACTGCACCGGGATAGCTACCCGCAGACCACGACCGCCACACCATATCCGAGGCCGCTGCCTCGACATACTGAGGATCGCCCCACGCTGGGACGCATCAACCGAGCCGACAACCTCGCCACCCATGTGGCCAGAAGTCGCCACTTCCGCTGTAGAGCCGCAACCCCACCTCATTGGGTCACTGCGCCACAGCAAACCAGGGCCGCCGCCCCGACATGCAATTCGATGGTCAGAGCTGTACTTCGAAATATTTGTGCACCATGTAAATAGAGAGGGAGGGTGTATACAACATAATGAGGATAATATGCTATTTATTCCTGAAATTGTAGTGATGTTGAAAACTTAGTATCTACTTCTATCTGGTGGTCCAAATTACCTCTTCTGAACCCGGACTTCGCACTATTACTAGTCATTTCTTGCCCAGTTTTATTTTCTAACAGTGAACACATGTTTTTCTCCATGTATCATGTTTCAGGTTCAGCGTGGATGATGCTTTCTCATCACTTTATTGAATACTGCATATGGGGATGGGACAATCTTCCAAGGACAGTCCTAATGTATTATGCGAATTTTCTCTCTTCTCCGGAGGGTTACTTTCACACAGTCATCTGCAATGTCCCAGAGTTCCGCAACACCACAGTCAACCATGATCTACATTTCATTTCCTGGGATAACCGAACAAAGCAACATCCTCATTACCTCACTCTCAATGACTTTGACGGTGTGGTTAACAGCAATGCTCCCTTTGCAAGGAAGTTTGGGAGAGAAGATCCTGTCCTAGACAAGATTGATCAGGAAATACTTGGCCGTCAGCCTGATGGATTTGTGGCTGGTGGATGGTTGGATCTGTTGAATAGAACAGTGAAAGGCAAACACTTTGCTGTCGAGCGTGTAGAAGATCTCCGCCCAGGTCCTGGTGCGGAAAGGCTAAAAAAACTTGTCACAGGCTTGATCACTCAGGAAGGCTTTGATGACTAGCATTGCTTGTGAAACTTGATGATTCTGGGGTAGGTTACCTGATAGAAAAATATGGCGCTTGAGCCATTGGCTAGTCTTTCTGCTAGCTGAGGAAGCATCACATAGCGTCAAATCCGCATGAATGGAATGTTCTGATAGGTGTTCTTATAGACAACCGCTTGAGTTGAGTTACCGTACAGCAGGAGACCACGGCCGTAGTCAGAGATTATACATCACTAATAGCTCATTAGATTATGTTAGAAGATTATATGAGCCCAACAATTAATAATATTGGAGTTTTCGGTTTCTCAGAGCTGCAGGTAGTCCCAAGGTTGGTCCATTCTTTGCTTAGAAACAACAGGGTCTAATCTATTTACTTACGACCCATCTGCAGATGAGATTTCGTTGTATTAATTGTGGATTCCTCCCGGGCAAACTGGTGCATTTTGGCTGCGTATATGTATTCTTTGATTTGTTTTCCTTCTCCCACTGCCAAATATACCAAATCTTTGCACTGTTTTTCCTCTTTGGTAAATATGCATACATGCTGTGTTGGGCAACTTCCTATCAAAACAGTTGAGACTCAGCAACCTCTGAATCTCTGATGTTGGCCTTGTAAATTTGTGCTAAACTCGGTGTCGATTATCTGACTGACTTGACTGGTATCAAACTGGTGCTGTGCTAGTTCAGATTTGCTGGGTTTTATTTTTATTTTTGTAACTTTCTGATTTGGTATGGGGTATGCATAACTTATTAACTTCCAAGCTAAACAACGTTCTGCATTTGATTTAGCGTCATTTCAGGTGGGACTCACTGTCCTTTATGCATACTTTCGGCTCAACCAAACAACTTACAACTACCTGCCCAGAGTTCAGATTCCAATGGATATATCTGGAAGTACCAGAACTTGTTTCTATGCCAGTTTAACGAGCTTCTTGCCGACATTTTCACCGCGGAACAGCGCAGCGAAAGCCGACGGGACGCTCTCCAGCCCTTCGGACACATCCTCGACGACCTGGATCTTGCCCTCGCGCGTCCAGTCGCCGATGATCCCGACGTACTCGGGGAACTTGGTCATGAAATCGGAGATTAAGAAGCCTCTCAGGGTGATGCGCTTGTAGATCACCTCCAGGAAGTCTATCACGGCGCGCCTCCCGGGGTCGGTGTACTCCGCGATGACACCGCAGACGGCCACCCGGCCGTAGGTGTTCATGTTGGCCAGCGCGGCCTCCAGCATCTCGCCGCCGACGTTCTCGAAGTAGATGTCGATCCCGTCAGGGAAGTGCCTGTTCGTTATAGGATACCAGTTTAGGGCGAATGCCATATACACAGGATATATTCTTGCCATCGAAGTTTTGGGAACAAAACCGACTTTTTCAGTGCGGACTTGAGGTCAGGCTCGTCTCTGTAGTTGAAGGCGTCGTCGAACCCCAGCTTGTCCTTGAGCAGATCCACCTTGGCTTGGGTGCCGGCGCAGCCAACGACGTAGCAGCCGGCGAGCTTAGCGAACTGGCCGACGAGGCTGCCGACGGAGCCAGACGCCGCCGACACGAACACCTTCTCGCCTCGCTGCGGCTTGCACAGCTCGTAGAAGCCGCCGTAGGCCGTCATGCCGCTGGTCCCCAGCACGCTGACGTGGTAGGACAGCGGGAAGCCGGCTGAGGCGTCGACCTTGACCATGAGCACCACGGGAGACGGCCGGAACAGCGTGTACTCCTCCCACGCGACCACGCCGGCGACCACGTCCCCCACCTCGTACTCTGCGCACGCCGACGCCACCACCTCGCCGACACCGGTCGACGCGATCCTCTGCGCGAACACGACGAACCAAGAAAAAACGTGAGACCACTGCCGGCCGGGCGGTTCGCCGCTTGATGCCTGTGTTAGTGATTACCTCGCCGGGCAGGATGACGTCGACGGAGTGGTGGGACGCGCTGCGGCGCTTCATGCGGTTGAGCTGGTAGGGGTCGACGGAGAGGTAGAGGTTCTTGACCAGGACGTCGCCGGACTCGGGCGTCCACCGCAGCGGCGCCGTCTTCACCTCGAAGTCGTCCTCCGACGGGGCCCCCTCCACGTGGTGCCTCACGGCCACGTACCGGTTCTCCACCTCCATCGCTCGGGAAGAAGAAGAAGTAATGTGAGTGTTTGCAGATAGAAGAACAAGTGGTTGAGTAGTTGGCACGCGGTGTCCCTCTTGTGTTCGGCGACTATATATGCGTTAGGATGCCGCTCGTTAAACCCAAGGATGAGGATAAGAAACGGGAGCTCGTTGAAGGATGAGGAGGGCATAGCCGTTCGGCCCCGCCAGGTTTTGGTTGGGCGCTTTTTAGCGTTAACGCCGCCCTTCACCAACGACGGGGGGGGGGGGGGGGGGGGGGGGGGGATTTTACCAACCGTCCAGCAGCCCAGGAAAACACAATGGTTATAAATTTGAAAGTTCTTCTTCCCACCCCAAAAAATAGCCCGAGTTCGGCGATCACAGCAGCCACAGTTGGGCGAACTCATTACAAAAAAACACAACAGTTGGGCGATCAAATAGTCTCGATCAGGCCACAGTCGGGCGATCACGGCCACAATCGGCAGTCAGCTGACGCGCAGGTCAGACTGAGGCCGGCGACACCGCGGCGTCATCCTCAACGTCGACGACGGGAGTCGACGCCGTCTTCACCCGCTTCCAGTAGTTGTCCATGGCCTGGTTGGCGCCGACGATGGTGTCGAAGCTGACTGTCTTCCATGACTCGGCGAGGAGGACGTCCTCCCTGTTCGTCCACTTGATCCGAGGCTCGACGGGCTGCTTGGGCGCCGCCTTCGCGCCCTTCCTGGGTCGTCGACCGCCCGTGTCGCCCTCCTTGGCCGGGCCATCTGCTGCCTCCGGCGCTGAAGGCGCCGTCTCTGGTTCTTCTTTCGCCGTGGCCACCTCCTCCGTGTCGACACCGGCGCCAGACGCACCCTGGCCGTAATCGCCGCCGCCCTGCGAGAAAAACTCCCCACTTTGTTCGAGGAAGCCCGGGCATGCCGCTGCCGCCATCGAGCCGGTGGTGATGATCTCGTCCATGTAGCTGTCTTGGGGCTGCATCCCGGCCAACATGGCTTGCGCGACGTAGGGGAGAGGATGGCGGTGCGACGTTGAAGATGCGTAGCCGGGCAAACCGCCGTACATCATCGGGGGGGGGGGGGGGGGGGGGGCTAGAAACCACCATGAGGGTCAGCGTCGGCGTACCCAGGGGAGTAGCGGAACCGCGGTGACGGTGATGGCGAGGCAACGGTGGCTTGGCTCCAGCCGCCGAACAGCGGAGCGAAGGCGTCCCTACGCTTGACAGGCGGCGCCGCAGCCGCGACCGGAGTGGGCGGCTCATTCAGCGCCTCTTCCTCCTCCTCCCCTTCTTCTTCTTCCTCGACGACGGTGATACGTCTCAAACGTATCTATAATTTCTTATGTTCCATGCTTATATTATACCAATTGCTACATGTTTTATATACACTTTGTATGGTTTTATGCATTTTCTGGGACTAACCTATTAACAAGATGCCACGGGGCCAGTTCCCTGTTTTCTGCTGTTTTTGGTTTCAGAAAACCCCTTAAGAAAATATTCTCGGAATTGGACGAATTTAATACCAAAGTCCCTATTTTTCACGGGAGGTTCCAGAACACCGAAGACCTGACGGAGAGGGGCCACGAGGCCACCAGATGAGGTCCCGGCGCGGCTCCCCCCACTGCCGCCCGGGCCCCTCATGAGGGCGCCTCGGGCCTCCACCACCTTCGCCCTTTCGCACATATAATGCCCCCGACGCAAAAATCCTAAAACAATAAGCCTTTTCCCGAGAAGAGTTCCGCTGGGCCGCCGCCATCAAAGACAAGATTCGGGGGACAGAAGTCTCTGTTCCGGCACCCTGTCGGGACGGGGAATTTCCCCCGGAGTCATCTCCATCAACTCTACTGCCATCTCCATCGCCGTTGCTGACTCCTACGATGAGGAGTGAGTAGTTCTTCCCCGGGGCTGCGGGCTCTACCGGTAGCTTTGTGGTTTATCTCTCTCTCCCATGGTGTGATCTTTGGGGCTGCTCTTGTAGCCCTACACAGTGAATGATGTTTATCATCCAACATGAGAGTGTTTGAGAGTAGTATTTATTATTCAGCTTTGATGACATTGTTGAGAATGTCCACTAGTGAAAGTATGATACCTAGCTAGGCCTTGTTTCTAAGCATTGAAACACCGTTTCCAACAAGTTCTGCTACATGTTTGCTTGCTGCCATTTTTATTTCAGATTGCAATTACTACTTATAATCATCCATATTACTTGTATTTCACTATCTCTTCGCCGAACTAGTGCACCTATACATCTGACAACTGTATTGGGTGTGTTGGGGACACAAGAGACTTCTTGTATCTTAATTGCAGGGTTGCTTGAGAGGGATATCTTTGACCTCTACCTCCCTGAGTTCGATAAACCTTGGGTGATTCACTTAAGGGAAACTTGCTGCTGTCCTACAAACCTCTGCTCTTGGAGGCCCAACACTGTCTACGAGAATAGAAACGTGCGTAGACATCAAGCTATTTTCTGGCTCCGTTGCCGGGGAGGTGAGTGCTTGAAGGTATCTCCTTTAGATCCTGCAGTTATTACTTTTTGTTTCTTGTTTTTATTTTCACTAGGTAGGCTAAATGGAAAACAACAAAAAAATTAGAGATCTCTATGAAATTTATATTGCATTAGGACATGATACTTTTGAAGAGAAAATTAAAAAACCTATGGAAGTTAGTTTGCATAATAGTGGTAGTAGTGTTATTAGTATAAATTGTTTGGACACCATTATTGCTAAGGCCGTGGAAAAGCCTAAGCTTGGGGAAGCTAGTTTACGTAAAAATAATCATTTTTGCTCCTCAGCTTTGGAGGAATTATTTTGCCTTGATAATGTTTTGCCTCCAATATATGATAAATCTGATGATGCGTGTGATATTATAAAACCACCTACTGAAAGTACTGCTTTTGAAATACCTATGGAAATTGTTGAAATGGTTATAGATGAAACTTATGTAGGAGATGGAATAGTCCATCCAAGTGATCACTTGTTGAAACTTAAAGGATATTGTGAGTTGTTTAAGCTTGCAGGTTTATCAAGAGAAAATGTTATGAAGAAATTATTTCCATTGTCACTTAAGGACAAAGCAAGGAAGTGGTATGAGCTACTAGATGATCCTCATCATTTGGAATGGAAGGAGATTGAATATCTTTTTTACTCTAAATTTTATCCTCCTTATGAATTGCATTTAGATAGGAATTATATTTTTAATTTTTGGCCTCATGATGGAGAAAGCATTGCTCAAGCTTGGGGAAGGCTGAAAACATTAATACTCAAATGTCCTAACCATGAGCTTCCTAAGAATATAATTGTTAATAATTTTTATGCAAGGCTTTCAGGTCATTGCAAGGATTATCTAGATGCCTGTTCAGCGGGTTCTTTCACAAGTAAGAAGGTTGAAGCTAGATGGGATCTTCTTGAAACAATTCAAACCAATGCTGAAGATTGGGAGAATGACAAAGGTAAAGAATCAGGTATAAACTATGAATATGATTGCATTAAGTCTTCCGTTGAAACTGCTGGTTTTCAAGAGCTTAGTGCTAAATATGGTCTTGATTCTCATATTATTGTTGATTGTTTTAGAACCTTTGCTTCTCATATTAATGTCCCTAAAGAAAATTGGGACGTGTATCATGAACCTTTCAAAGACACTTGCATGGAAAATGAAATTGTTGTTAATGATTGCAATAAACATGCTCAAACTTCTGAAAATACTATTTCTTATAAGCATGTTAATTTTTGTGGAATACATAGACCTTGTGGGATTAATCAAATCGAAGATGAATATTGTATCCACCATAGGAATGAAAAAACTAGAGCTTGGTACAAGTCTCTAAGAGATCTTGGTAAAACAATTTGTGCCACCTATCTTTTTATTTGTGAACTTTGATATGAAGAGGGTCATTTCGAATTTCAATGCTCAGGTTCTAATAAAGATATTGCAGGAGACTTTTGTGATAACATGATCACTCCTAATCAACATGATGAACTTACATTATTTTTGGGGTGTGAAGAGTTATCAAGAAAAACTTCTTTGTTAAATATGAGTGATATTGATATGAATGATGCGTTGCATGGATGTTATCTCTATTGTGTTAATAATTTTCATGCTAATACTTACATACAAAATATTATAAAGGATGGGACTTTACCAAAGTATGACAGGACTAATATGTGTTTTCATCTTATTAATGAAAGAGGGGAATTCCCCCAAGTTTCTTCCATCGTCTCTAATACTAAACCAGGTTATGTGGAGAAGTTTCCTTTCAAGCCTCTCCCTCCTAAAGAGGAAAAGAAGAAGAAAAAGGGAAGGAGGAAGAAGAAGAAGAAGAGGAGTAAAAGGAGAGAGGAAACGGTATCTTCTCCCAAACTTGTTGCTCCTGTTACAATTGATACTTATAATTCTGAATTTGATGATTCTGAACTTGATGATGAACCTATGCCTGTTATTTATATTAGTGATCATGATTGGGAAAAGCACACTTCTTTTGATATTGAAGATCTCTAGGACACTAGTTATGAAAATGATGATGTTAATAATTGCTATACTATTAGTACTATCCATGTTTCTTCCCATGATGATATAGAAAGCTCTGAGCTTGGGGATGCGGTGTTTGAAAATCCTTTTGCTACTAATGATTATATATTTGTGGCCTCTCCTTCTAGTAAAAATGATGATATGTTTACAAACAAACACACTTTGGAAGATAACTATTCTATTGCTTATGATGATACTATGCCTCCGGTCTTTGATAGTTATAGAGGAATTAATCAAACCAATCCTTTTAATATACAACTCGTCTATCATGTTCAAGTTCTTTATGATGATCCTGCTCCCCTTGTTATTAATGAGAAGAACTTTTCTTATGAGGGAAATAATGATACTTTTATGCATATGGATCATGATAAGAATGTTTCGTGTGATGGTTATATTGTGGATTTTATCAATTATGCTACTGAAAGTTAATATGAGGGAGGAAAATACGGTTGTAAAAGTTTTCAAGTTACTAAAACACCTCTCTTTATGTTGGAAGTTTTGAAGTTGCATTTGTTTCATCTTTCTATGATAGTTGCTTTATGTTTCAATAATTTATCCTACTACAAAATCCCTTTGCCTAGGAATTGGGTTAGACTTAAATGTGTTTGATGTTCGCCTCTTGATGCTCTCTTTTGTTTTTCAACTCTCATTTTTATGACAGGATCATAAAAATCTCCTTCCCTAGCTAAAAAGCTTTAAAGAAAAGCGCTTATGGGAGACAACCCACCATTTTATTTCTGTTATTTTTCTTTTATTTGAGTAAAGGAACATGCTTACCTCTGTAACAACTCCTTTGTATATTTATTTTATTGCATAGTTGTCCCAAGTTAAGTCTCTAGTAGAAAGTTGACGCTAGATTTGGATTTCTGCGCAGGAACAGTTTTTCTGCTGTCCACCGTTAAATTCATAACTCTTTACAGAAAAGTTGGAATGACCTGATATTTTCTGAGCGTGATCCTCAGATATGTACGCAACTTTCATTAATTTTGAGTTTTCTTATTTGAGCAAGTTAAGTTCCTCGAAAAAATTCGTCTTTACAGACTGTTCTGTTTTTGACAGATTCTGCCATTTATTTTGGATTGGTTCTTTTGCTGTTTTTGAGTGGATCTTTTTGTTCCATAAAATTACAGTGTCTGTAGCTAATGTCCAGTACCATGATAATGATTGTCTCCATACAGAATATGAGAATTTTTGATTACGCACTAACCCTCTAATGAAGTTTACTTTGAGTTTGGTGTGGAGGAAGTTTTCAATGATCAAGAGAGTGGATGATATGATGTGATCAAGAAGATCAAAGAGCCTAAGCTTGGGAATGCCCCCGTGGGACACCCAACCATATTAGCATATTTCAAGAAGACTCAAGCGTCTAAGCTTGGGGATGCCTTGGGCATCCCCTTCTTCATCAACAAACTATCAGGTCATCTCTAGTGAAACTATATTTTAATTCCGTCACATCTTATGTGCTTTACTTGAAGCGTCTGTTTGTTTTTGTTTTTGTTATTTTCATTCTCTGAATAAAATGGATCCTACCATTACTTTGTGGGAGAGAGACACGCTCCGCTTTTTCTTATGAATACTCCTATTCTTCACTTATATTTGTTGAGTATTCTTCTATAGCTACTGCAATACTTTCAGCTCTTGTTTTTCATGCACCTCTTCTTCAGAGCTGTTAGTTCTCATATGTTATACTCTCTTGCTTCGTTGTTAAATACTTGGAGAGTTTATGTTTAAATAAGTTGATTGGTGTTTGGTTGGAAAAAGAAAATGCTAAATGTGGTAAACGGTATAAAGAAAAGATAAACATGCTCTTATGAATTGTTATCTTGCATGTTGTGGTACTTGGCAATTGTTTTGAGCTCTCAGGTAGATCATGTTTAAGCTCTTGCATCATGTAGTTAAAACCTATTAGTGGAGAACTACCGTAGAGCTTGCTGAAATTTGGTTTGCATGATTGGTATCTCTAAGGTCTAGATATTTTCTAGTTAAAGTGTTTGAACAACAAGGAAGGCAATGTAGAGTTTTATAATGCTTGCAATATGTTTTTATATACATCTTGTTGTCATAGTTTATACTTGTGTTTGCTTCAAACAACCTTGCTAGCCCTTGTACTGAGAGGGAATGCTTCTCGTGCATCCAGAACCTTGAGCCAAAACCCATGCCATTTGTGTCCACCGTACCTACCTACTACATGGTATTTCCTGCCATTCCAAGCAAATACTTCGTGTGCTATCTTTTATTCAAAATTTATTATCACGTATTTGTGTCAATGTTTAATAGCTCATGAGGAAGTAGTAGTTGGGTTTGTTATCTTCCATGCTAATTAAGTAACCCTCGACTTGCATGCTTCATCTGCTCGTCATTAATATTGCAAAGAGCTGGTTAGACCACTATAATATCAAAAGTTTTGAGAAAGTTGAAAATAGACACTCCTCCATGGTATGAGATTGATTGGTGGGCACCCGAGGATTCGGTTAGGCATGGTTTGTGAAAGCAAAGGTTGGGAGGAGTGTCAAGTTATATAAATAAGGTGCATATTATAAATGATTGTTACTAAATAATTCGGAACCGCTCTCAACTTGCTTAGTATGGAAGATAACCAGAACTCTATTGCCATTCGTTGACAACGACAAACACCACTCAAAACTTTACTTTTATGCTCTCTATATGATTTCAAAAAACCTATAAAACCAAGAAGCTCTAGCACATGCTTGTATCCCTGCTTCCCTCTGCGAAGGGCCTATCTTTTACTTTATGTTGAGTCAGTTTACCTACTTCTTTCTGTCACCCGAAGCAAACACTTGTGTCAACTTTGTGCAACAACTCTTATATGCTTACTTATTGCACTTGTTATATTTCTTTGTGTTGACAACTATCTATATGATATACATGTTCAAGGTTGAAAGCCAATGCTGAAACTTATATCTTCCTTTGTGTTGCTTCAATGCTCTTTTGCTTAGAGAATATTGCTTTATGAGTTAACTCTTATGTAAATCTTTTTGATGCTTGTTTGAAAGTGTCGGAGGGTGATTCACACAAGGCTGGGGTGGTCACACTCTGAAGAGTTGTTCGAGAAGGGGACTGAACACGTTGGTCAAACAACCCTCAACCGGCACGGCAACGGTGCTCGTCGAGCCTGAGGAGGGACGCCACGACAGAGATGAACACCAGCCCGTACCCAGGTTCACGGCCCTCGGGAGGAGGTAACACCGCTACTCCTGCTTGTCTGTATTGCGCTGCAGAGGGTACAGTACAATGAGCTTGCCGAGGACTCTCTTGTGGCAGTGCGGAGCTCAAGGAGGGAAAGCTAAGGTCTTCTTCCTCCTCGAGCTCGCTACGCTAGGCTAAGCTACAGTGGAGTGTCGATTGCTCGATTGATCGATCGGTCCCTCGCTACGGAGGTGCTCCCCCCCTTTTATAGGCGCCCTGGGCCTCATCCCTGCGGCCTGCGCAGCGAAAGGGTTCCCACATGGCGACGAAACAGAGGGGCGGGGTGCACCGCAGCCGGGCTGTCCATGAACTCGGTCCATGGTCGCAAAGCCTGCCCTTGTGGCAGGAAGACCACCGTCCACGCAGGACGGCCAGCTGGTGCCGCAGAGATCGTGGGGGCGCCCACGGTGACGTCGTCGTTGGAGCGTAGCGCCAGCCATCCGCTTTATCACCAAAGGGGAAAGCTCCGTAGTCCGGCGTGGGGGGGGCACAACTTTGTTGACTCCTTTAATCACCAGAATGGCAACTGCGGCGCCGTCGTCACCGCGCGCAGACGCGCGCGTCACTCTGCGGCCGCTGCAGAGGCCATGTGCGCTCTGTGGCGGTTTGCGTTGACTCCTCTCCACGGGAGAGAGCCTTGTAGAGGGACAGCCGTGGGGGGAGCCTCTTCAGGCCTTCGCTGCCCCTTCAAGCCCTCTCGAGGGCTTCTCCCCTCGAGAGTCTCTTCAAGCGTTCGGCTTGGTCCTTAGTCATCTTTCGATACCGTAGCGTGCGAGGGCTGTGGAGAGTGGGCCCTGCACACCCTGGATTCCACTGGGCCGACAGTAGCCCCCGGGCCCATGACGGGCACGGCGAAGCCCACCAGGCTCAGACGAAGCGTCGTGGGCCCAAAGTGTCCG
This sequence comes from Poa annua, assembly GCA_026929855.1. Classification (NCBI taxonomy): domain Eukaryota; kingdom Viridiplantae; phylum Streptophyta; class Magnoliopsida; order Poales; family Poaceae; genus Poa; species Poa annua. Next base: position 94,981,532 of record CM049437.1, read on the forward strand.
GTCGGCCCGAGACACGCGTCGATCTGTGGCGAGTTTGCGGCGACTCGGTTTCTCCGGCAGGACGTGCGTCGTGGGGGGTCCCACCCCGCCTCGGTAACTGCCCAGATGGGGCATAAAGCCTGCACGCCGGTCCGAGCAGCCGTTACTGCTCTCATTCTACGCGCCCGGCCTTCCGCTCTCGCCCTCCTATCTTCCTCTCACTGTCGAACTCCTTCTTCATCCTCGTTCTTCCGCACTTTCCTCCTTTCCCGACGATGGGTCCAGCGAAGGGCAAGGCGGCGATGGCGACACTCCTCTCGGACGCGCAGGGGGAAGAGGTGCTCGGCCCCGCCCTGGTCGGGGAGCGCGTTAATGAGGCGGCGCTGGACAAGATTTGGCATCTGGTCGCCAGGAAGACCAACGAGCACGGCGCCAGTGCTCTCCAGGCCGCCAAGCTCGGCCGGCTCCCGAAGGGGTTTTTCCCCTATTCCTCCACACCATCTACGCCGGGTTGGTGCCTCCCTACTCGCCCTTCCTGGAGGCGATTTTGGAGTTCTACCAGATCCACCTCCTCCATCTGCACCCCAACTCCGTCTTGATCCTCTCCATCTTCGCCTATCTGTGTGAAGCCTACTTGTGGGTGCAGCCTTCGGTGGCCCTCTTCCGGAGCTTCTACGCGCTCCGGAGCTCTGCAAACCTCGAGCGGATGGGGTGCGTCTCTTTCCGCATCGTGGACGGCATGGGGGACGTCTACATCCCCATGTCGTGGAACGGCGAGAAGCCTGTCACGGCGGTGGTGAAGAAGGTGGATGACTTCCGGCAGAAGTGGCTCCTCATCGGCGTCAAGTCGCAGAGCTCCTTCATCGACGTCCCGGAGGCGCCGCCCGTGAAGAACACCCACTGGGGCAAGCAGGTCTTCCAGGGCCCGCAGAACACAGACCTAGTGGGCCGCATGAAGCTTCTCCGGGAGAATGGCCTCACCGGGCAGATGATTGCGGAAGACTTCGTGAGGCGTCGCATCGCTCCGCTTCAGGCGCACAAGAAGCCGATGTGGATGTACTCGGGCCTCACGGACCCGATGCGGCTCCACTGCTGCGACCACCGCCCCGACGTCGTCTCCACCATCGTGGGCTTCCTCTTCATCAATCCGGACGTGCCCGTGGCGGTCGCTGCGGTGCTGAGGCCTCTCCACCAGCTCTCCTTGGCCGCGCGCCTGGCGGTTCTGGAGCAGATGCCCACGTTCACCCCGCTTGGCTTGGCGGGGGAGGAGGAGGAGGACGAGGTGGCCCTGCCCGTGGCGAAGGGGCCAGAAGCCGCGGAGTCGCCCTGCGCATCAGAAGCCGAGCCGGGCAGCGAGGCGGCGAGGGTGATCACCTCGTCCGGCGGGGCGAGCTCGTCAAGGGCTGCGCCCCTTGCCGAGAAAATCCTCGAGGTCTCGTCCGGTGACGACGAGGAGGCCGACGCGGGGCGACGGGAGGCCTGCCGGGGACCCGATGGGCGCTCCCCTCAAGAGGAAAGCCGAGACGGCTCCCGAGGGATCCGGAGCCAGGTTCACGTCTTCTTGGCGTTCGTCAGGTATGGCGTGGGTTGACACCCGCGCCAAGAAGACTGGGTAAGTGTTTTTAACTTGGTTTTTCTTCCTTAATCTTTGCTTGTCTGCTCTCCTCTGACAAGTCTTCTTGCTCTTTGCCAGCGACCTGGTGCCTCCGAAGCGGCGGAGGCTTCGCAAGGCTGCGGAGGTGAAGAGAGCCGCGCCAGAGGCTGTGCCAGAAGCCGCGGCAGACGAGGCCTCGAGGCCTGTGGAGGAGGACCCGGCAGGCTCTCTCAAGGATGTGCCTCAGCCTGAGGCGACCGCGTCACCTCCCGCGGGGGGGGGGGGGGGGGGCGCCCTGAAGAGCAGGCGGAGGTGGCGCCCACTCCACCTCGCGCTGCCACTCCTCCAGCGCAGCAGGAGGCTGTGGCAGGCACGACGCCGAACCCGAGCCCACCAAGGGCCGACGAGATGGGGGGGGCAGCCCCTCCGCCGCCCCCGCCCAGCTCTGCAGCGGAGGCGGAGACGGAGACTGCGGGGCAGGCCTCTCCTGCCCCTGAAGTTCATGATGAGGCGCCGCTCGAGGAGGGCGACACCGGCGCGCGGAGCGCGGGCGTTGAAGTGGAGAACTCGCCACCAAGCCCCCAGGCCTGCGACGCTGCAGGGCCCCGCGCAGAGGTCCCCTCCTCCAAGCTCGACGTCGGTGCCGGGACCTCTGCGCCGCGCGGGGCTTCACAAGCCCTTGTCCTCAGCGGCTGGGACTGGAGCAGGGGACGCCGCGCCGTCGCCTTCCGCCTGGTGCGGGAGTCCCTGGACGGGCTGGAGGCCCATCTCGCCCTCGAGGACGAGGAGCTCGCCCGGCAGCAGGACGAGCTCGCGGAGGCCTGGGCCGCCTTCCACGCAGCTGTGGAGGTGCGCCGGCAGGGTGATCTGGCTCTGCAGGCGGAGCGCGAGGAGGCTCGGTGCTTTGCCCAGGAGGTTCGCGAGGGTGCCGTGCGCGAAGCCGAGGAGCTTCTGCAGCCCCTCCAGGCCGAGCGCCAGGCAGCGGCGGACGACTTGACCACGGCCAGGGCGGAGCGGGAGGTTGTGGAGCTCTCGCTGGCGGACAAGCACCGCGAGCTTGTCCAGCTCGAGGCCAAGATCCTGGCCGACTCCGAAGTCGTGCGGACCTCTCTGGAGGCAGCCCGTGCGACCTTGGAGGCACGGGGGCAAAAGTTGACCGAGCGCGAGAACGACGTGCGCCGGCGCGACGAGCAGCTGCTGCAGGCGGAGCAGGATCTGTCAGTGCAGCGCGCCGACCTCGAGGCCCGGGAGGGGAATTTGGCCGAGGCCCTCGGCAAGTTCGACCGCGAAGTGGCTACCCACAAGAAGCATGTGGAGCGCTTCAACGCGAGGATTGCCGAGCGGAAGGAGGAGGCGGAGAAGGAGTTCCAGGACCGGGAGAGGGAGTACCACGCCGCCGTCTCTCGAGACTATAACGAGAGGTTCAAGAAGCAGGATAATCGCTTCAAGAAGAGGCGCGCCGAGGACAACGCCCGGATCCGCGAGCTGGAGGAAATGAACGCCAATTTGAACTCCCGGGCGAGGCGTGCTGCAGATGGTCGCCGCGTTGCCGAAGAAGCCCGCGAGCGCGTGGCGCAGGACCTCGCCTCCCTCATGGCGGACATGGAGGAGATGAACCAACAGGTGGGCCTTGCCGTGTAGCGAGCGGTGGAGGCTGTCGAGAACGCTCAAGCGGCGCGGGTGCTGTCGCAGCAGCGGGAGCGCATGTTCCAGTCCTTGGTGGCTCGGGGCAACGAGCTCGCAGCGAAGCTGGGAGCGGAGGCGCCGCCCGTCCCCGCTCAAGGCAACGCCGACGCCGCCGCGTACCTCGTCTACTGCGAGCAGCTCTTCACGGCGCTCGAGGGCCCTGCCGCGGAGCTCCGCGACGTCATCGAGAAGGAATGCCGCCAACTCCTGGCAGTGGCGGTCGACCGCATCTCCACCAATCTCCAGCACCTCCAGCCCGGCTTCGACTACTCAACGGTGACCGAGCCCCTCGAGGGGGAGAAGGGGTGGAAGATCTCCAACTCGGTCCGCGACCAAGTCGACGACTTCTGCAGCCGCTTCAAGCGGGCCGAGGCGGAGGAGGACGACGGCGAGGAGGCAGGCTCCGAGGACGAGCCTGGAGAGGAAAGGTCTGCGGAGGAAAGCGGCGAAGCTTCTGCCTGACCCTCTCCTGTAACATAGTGCGCTTGTGGCGCCATTGAACGATTTGGCTTAGAGACTGATGCTCCACAATCTGTAATATATTTTTAAGTATGTGCTACTAAGTTTGCGTGCGTGCCCCTCAAGGGCCTTTTGCTTCAACTTCATGTCTTTGTTCGCTCTGCGTCGCTAGGACCCTTCTCCTTGCGCCATGACTCCGCCGCTGCGGTATGCCTGAGCACTGACTCGGCAAGGTTGGGGGGAGTTTAAGGCTTAGAGAGGTAAGAGTCCTCGAGGCGCGATGCTCAAGGACCCCCCTTTGACGTGCAAGCAGTCCATGGAGAGTGAGGGAAAAGAAACGCTCGAGGGACGAGAAGTGCTCGTGAGAGAGATGAAGAGATTCTCTTGGCATGACTGGTGAACTTAGCTTCGCGAGGCTTTTGCTCTGCGTAGGCTTTCCTTGGCGATGCGTTCTCCTCCAGGGGCCGAGTTTTTCCTCCACGAGCTTGGAGGGACCCTTGTGCCCTGCGGATGTTAGAGAGGCGAAACCAAACGCTAGAGCATGGTAGTAAGGACTCATGCGCGCTTATAGGTTTCCTCACGTGTATCTCGTGAGGAGAGTAAGTACCAAGGTCCTTTGGAGAGGTGGCGTGTTTTTGGGAGCATGCCCTTTAGCCAGAGCTCGGATCCCTTGGATTTTGCAGTGCTGCTGGGGTGCTCTTGAGGCACAGGCACCGTACTCAGCCTCCGCTCGCGAGGTGCGCATGGGAAGAATATAAGCGCACATGGAAAAGTAAATGACGAAAGTAAACTTGCCATTGGAATATTACATAGCGGCGCCTCAGCGCATAGTTCACTTAGGAACGAAATGGCGCCTCAGCGCATAGTTCACTTAGGAACGAAATGGCGCCTCAGGAGAGCTCGGAGGGCTGAGACTCTCTACGGCCTGCGGTGGCTCGTGATCAGGAGAGCTCGGAGGGCTGACCCTCAGGAGAAGCTCTGTGAAGCTTGGAGGTGAAGCCGTGAGCTTCCCTCTAGAGACAAAAAATGCCTGACGTGACAATGATCACGGGCGTGACTATGATCACGGGTAGAACTTGCGTAGATGTGCAATGTTCCACGGGTTCTTGACGGGGATGCCGTCTTCAGTCTCGAGGCGTACGGCGCCAGGCCTGGCGATGTGGGAGACCCTGTAGGGGCCCTCCCACATAGGCGAGAGCTTGTGGAGACCTTCTCTGGAGAGGATTCGTCTGAGGACGAGGTCGCCCGCCTCAAGAGTGCGCGAGCGCACATGGCGGCTGTGGTAGCGTCGCAGGTCTTGCTGGTACTTTGCCGCTCTGAGGGCGGCACGGCGGCGCAATCCCTCTAGAAGCAGCAGGTCGTCGTTGTGGAGGTCCCCTTGGGTGTCCTCCTTGAAGGCAAGGACCCGTGGGGATCCGTGCTTGATTTCTGCGGGGAGGACTGCTTCGGCTCCATAGACGAGGGCGAACAGCGTTTCACCAGTGGGCTTTGGGGGAGTTGTGCGCATGGACCAGAGCACAGATGGGAGCTCGTCGATCCAGCCCTTGCCGTGGCCCTTGAGGATGTTGAAGCTTCTGGTCTTGAGGCCCTTGAGGACTTCTGCATTTGCTCGCTCGGCTTGACCATTGCTCCGTGGATGAGCCACCGAGGCGAAGTAGACCTTAATGCCGAGTTTTTCGCAGTAAGACCGGAAGATGCCGCTGGTAAACTGTGAGCCATTGTCGGTGATGATGCGATTAGGCACTCCGAAGCGGCAGACCAGGCTCCTGATGAATTTCACCGCTGCCCCGGCTGGTATACTGCGCGTCGGTTCGACCTCGGGCCTCTTGGTGAACTTGTCGACGGCCACGAAGAGGAAGCGGTAGCCCCCTTGCGATTTCGGGAAGGGGCCCAAAATGTCCAGCCCCCAGACCGCGAACGGCCATGAGAGCGGGATGGTCTGGAGCCCCAGCGCCGGCTGGTGGATTTGCTTGGCGTGGTACTGGCAGGCATCGCAAGCTTGGACGATGATGACCGCATCTTGAAGCGCTTGCGGCCAGTAGAAGCCACTCCTGAAGACCTTGCCTGCGAGGGTGCGCGCGCACGAGTGGTGGCCGTACTCTCCGCTATGGATGTCTTTGATCAGCATTCGGCCTTCTTCGGGAGGGACGCATTTGAGCGCGACCCCATTTGGGCGCTTGCGGTATAGGTCTCCCTCGAGGATGCGGTAGGATTTCGCCTGTCGAACGATTCGCTCTGCTTCCGCATCTTCTTCGGGGAGGATCCCCTTCACCAAGTAGTCTTTGAGCTCATCAATCCAGCCTGTTTCTTGGTGAGCCGCTGTCACCAACAAACGCTCCCCTGTGTGAGGACCACAATCGGGTGCCCCAGCTTCAGGAGGTGGTGGGAGTGCTTCGTCCGTGCTTGCGGCTGTAGTTTCTTGAGGCTGCTTTATGGATGCCTTGGTGAGCCTTTCCTCGAAGACACCTGCCTGCTGGGCTTGTCTGCGCGAGGCTCGCTTGGCGATGTCGTCGGCCTCCTGGTTTTCTTTCCTCGGGATGTGCATGAGCTCCATGCCTCTGAAGTGCTTCTCGAGCTTGCGGACCTCTTCAAGGTATGCGGCCATGTGGTCGTCCTTAGGCGTGTAGCTTTTGTTGGAGAAGTTGACAAGCAACTGGGAGTCGCCTTTGACGAGCAAGTGCTTGACGCCTAAAGCGATGGCGGCCCTTAAGCCGGCGAGGAGGCCCTCGTATTCAGCGATGTTGTTGGAGATCTTGTCGATTGTGAAGCACAGCTGGACAGCGTAGTACAATCTGTCGCCTTTGGGCGAGGTCAAGACGACGCCTGCCCCGCCATTGCGGCAGGCGTAGGCTCCATCGAAGTGCATGGTCCAGTGGCCGGGCATCGTGTCTCCAGAAAGCTCGGCTTCTTCTCCTCGAGGCTCTTCAGGGCTTGGGTCAGTCCATTCGGCGACGAAGTCCGCCAGCGCTCTTCCCTTGATGACTCTTGTGGTGTCGAAGCGCAAATTGAATGGCTGCAGCTCGATGTTCCATCCCGCGACACGATCTATGGCGTTGGGGCTGCGCAGGATCTACTCCAGGGGGAAGGAAGTTACCACCGTGATGGGGTGGCCCTGGAAGTAGTGTCGCAGCTTCCTGGAGGCGATGAGGAGCGCGACGAGAAGCTTCTGCTACGTTGGGTACCGTTCCCGAGCGTCCCGCAGTACTGTACTGACAAAGTAGACGGGGTGCTCGACAAGGGTTGTCGATGGTGGTGCAGCGTCAGCTCTCTGTGGAGGCTCTTCAGGGCCCTTGTCGAGATCCGCCTGTGGAGGGGTCTCGGCAAGTGTGTTCGGAGCAGACTCGACTTGAGGCTGTGGGCCTGGCGGTGGGTCTGTGGAGACTGCTCCTTTGCCGAGATCTTTGTCGGGCGGCTTTGAACTTGGAGTGGCAGCGCTTTTCTTGGGGAGGACTGGCTCTTCCCTTTCGGCCACCAGGACGGCGCTTGCGGTCTGAGGAGTGGCTGATAGGTACAGCTTCAGATGTTCGCCTGTCCTGGGGGCTACCATGACTGGTGGGCTGGCTAAGTACCTCTTTAGGTCTTCAAAAGCTTTGTCTGCTTCAGGGGTCCACTTGAATGTGCCGGACTTCTTCATGATCTTGAAAAATGGCAGGGCTCTCTCGCCGAATTTGGAGATGAAACGGCTCAAGCTGGCCATACAGCCTGCTAAGCGTTGTATGTCCTTGAGCCGGCGAGGAGGCTGCATTCCTTCTATGGCTTTGATCTTGTCCGGGTTCGCTTCTATGTCGCGGTGAGACATGAGGAATCCGAGGAGTTTGCCTGAAGGTACCCCGAAGACGCACTTGGCGGGGTTCAGCTTGATGTTCACCTTGCGCAGGCTGGCGAAGGTTTCCTCGAGATCCTTCAAGAGAGTGTCTCCCTCGCGAGACTTGACCACAATGTCGTCGACATAAGCTTCTGCGTTTCTGCCCATCTGCGCCCCCAAGGCTATCCTCATGAGCCTATGGAAAGTGGCGCCGGCGTTCTTCAGGCCGAAAGGCATGCAAGTGTAGCAATACACACCACAGGGGGTGAGGAATGCTGTTTTCTCCTCGTCCTCTTTAGCCACTTTGATCTGGTGATAACCAGAGAAGGCGTCCAGAAAACAAAGGAGGTCGCAGCCGGCGGTGGAGTCCACGATCTGGTCTATCCTTGGCATGGGGTATGGGTCCTTGGGGCAGGCCTTATTGACGTCTGTGTAGTCGATGCATAGTCGGCCTCCTCCAGCGGGTTTAGGGACAACCACGCCGTTGGAGAGCCAAGTGGGGTGCGCGACTTCGCGGACGACATTTGCCGCTTTTAACTTTTCTACTTCCTTGACGATGAATGCTTGCTTCTCGGGGGCTTGCTTCCGTGCTTTTTCTTGACGGGGCGTGCGTCTGGACACACGGCTAAGTGGTGCTCGATCACCTCCCTTGGTACACCGGACATATCTGACGGAGTCCATGCGAACATGTCAGAGTTTGCCCGAAGGAAGGCGACGAGCGCGCTTTCCTATTTGGGAGGCAAGGCAGCGCCTATGGTGACGCTCGCCCCGGAGCCCTCAGCCCCCGAGCCACTGGTGCTCAGCGACACCTTCTTCGTGGAAGCTTGCTCTTGAGAGAACATCTGTTTCTTCTTCTTGGGCCTCTCGAGAGGCTCCATGTTCTCGTCAGCCGGGAACGCCATGGCGGCTGCCTTGTAGGCGCTCTCGACGGCGCACGTGGCCTCCAGGATATGACCATGGATGGTGATAGTGCCAGCGCTGCCGGGGATCTTGACCATGTTGTAGGCGTGATGCGTGACGGCCATGAACTTCGCGAGGGCGGGGTAGCCGAGGATGGCATTATTCGGCAGGCCAATGTGCGTGACGTCGAAGTCGATCAGCTCAGTGCGGTTGTTCTTCTGCGTGCCGAAGGTGACGGCCAGCCGGACCTGCCCCAGAGGTTCAATCGAACCACTGGTGACCCCTGTGAATGGCCTGGAGGGCATAAGCCACTCGTAAGGCACTTGAAGCGTCTCGAAGGTCTCGACAGAGATGACGTTCAGGCCAGCACCCCCATCGATGAGCGCCTTGGAGACGGCAATGTTGTTGATGGTGGGGGAGCAGACCAGGGGCAGGGTTCCGACAGTTTTGGTCGACTTGGGGTGGTCCTTGGCGTCGAAGGCGATGGTGTACTGAGACCACTTGAGGGGCCTGGAGGTCTCGACGCTTGGGAGCGCGGCATTGAGCTCGCGGGCGAACTGCATAACTGGTTGTTAGACTTGGGCGCCTGAGCTCCGTCGAGGATGCAGGCCATACCCCCCTTGGGGCCTGATAGCCTCCATCTTCCTCGTCAGGGAGGTTATTGTTCTTCTCGGCGGCGTTGGCTTGAGTGCCTGGCGGCTTCTGGTAGCTGCCATTGCGTCCGCCTCTGCGGTAGCTGCGGCCTATGCCGCGGCTCCCGCTGTCTTCTTCTCGCTCGCGCTCTCTGCTCAGCCTCTTGAGGTCGAAGCAGTTCTCTGTGGCGTGGTCGCGCCTGTTGTGGTAGACGCAGAATGGACGGTTGTCCGCCTCTTTGTCGCCAGGCTCAGGGGAGTTTCTGCGGGCGTACTTGGCGGCTGGCTCAGCCGCTAGGACATCGGTGGTCTTGCGCTTGGTTTCTTCCCGCCTCTTGTGGCTCTTGGATCCCTCGGCCTGGTCGTCCCCCCACTGGTTCATCTTGACGAAGAGGAGTCCCTCTTCAGCCTTGGCGTACTTGTCAGCGAGGTCGAACAGCTTCACCACAGAGGTGAGCTTGTCGTGAATGCCCAGCTTCTCGAGCATCCTGCGGTTTGTGACGCCCTCTCTGAAGGCGGCAATGACTTGTGTGTCGGGGATGTTCGGGATCTTGTTGCGCAATTGGCTGAAGCGCTGGATGTACTTACGGAGGGTCTCATCTTTCCTCTGCACCACAGCGCGCAGGTCATTGTGGGTGAGCGCGCGCTCGTATGTGCCCTTGAAATTGGCGACGAACTGCCTGCAGAGCTCCTCCCACGAGTCGATGTAGTGTTCAGGCAGGTTGAGGAGCCATGACAGCGCGGAGTCCCTAAGCGCGTGGGAGAACCAGTTGGCCATGACCTTGTCGTCCCCTCCTGCAGCCTGGATAGAGGTGGTGTAGAGCTGCAGGAACTCGATGGGGTTGCTCGACCCGTCGAAGCCCTTGGGAAGGGCAGGCCTGAACTTCTGTGGCCAAACCACGCGGCGCAGAGCGCGGGTGAAGGCCATGCAGCCGGTGGCATACGTGGCGGTTCCGCCCTGGAGAACCCTGCGGTTCTGCTGCCCCGCCTGGCCGATCTCCTCGACGAGGCGGTTCTGGAGGTCCCTCCGGCGTTCCATCCCCACTCACGCGTCAAGCGCGGTGCGCTGCACGATTTGGCAGTCGCGCGGCAAGGACGCATGAGAGGCAGCCCTCTGCGTTGCAGCCGGAGGTGGTCCCGGTGGTGGCGGAGGCGCATCCGGCGCGGCCGTTCCTGCGCGGCCAGAATGGTGAAACAGGGAGCGCGACGGAGTGGGGCGCGTCGTCGCGACATCGACGAGGTGGTGAAGGCGGTCGAGCCACTGGTCGTGGGCCTCCGGACTAGGCCGGTAGCGGAGAAGCTCCTGGGCCATGAGCAGCGCGGTGTGCGGACTGGGCTCAGGACGTCCCTGAGTGGACGCGCTTTAGCGCCGAGACGGGCGCGAGGACTCAGCGTCCTCGTGATGCTCGGAGAAGTCCTCGTCGCCGCGGTGGTCGCCGTCGCGGTGTTCTTCGCTCTCGGGCTCCTCCACGCGCGGGCCGGTGTTGGCGCGCTCCGCCGTGCGAGGGCGGCCGCGGCGGCCGCGAGTGGTGGCGGTGCCGGGCTCAGTATGAGCCCTCTCAGCTGCGCGCCTGTTGGCGCGTGTCGCGCGGGTGTCCGTCATGGCGCGGAGGCTGGTCGAAGGTTGAAGACGCGCCTCAGCCCCCTACCTGGCGCGCCAAATGTCGGAGGGTGATTCCCACGAGGCTGGGGTGGTCACACTCTGAAGAGTTGTTCGAGAAGGGGACTGAACACGTTAGTCAAACAACCCTCAACCGGCACGGCGACGGTGCTCGTCGAGCCTGAGGAGGGACGCCACGACAGAGATGAACACCAGCCCGTACCCAGGTTCACGGCCCTCGGGAGGAGGTAACACCGCTACTCCTGCTTGTCTGTATTGCGCTGCAGAGGGTACAGTACAATGAGCTTGCCGAGGACTCTCTTGTGGCAGTGCGGAGCTCAAGGAGGGAAAGCTAAGGTCTTCTTCCTCCTCGAGCACGCTAGGCTAGGCTAAGCTACAGTGGAGTGTCGATTGCTCGATTGATCGATCGGTCTCTCGCTACGGAGGTGCTCCCTCCCCTTTTATAGGCGCCCCGGGCCTCATCCCTGCGGCCTGCGCAGCGGAAGGGTTCCCACATGGCGACGAAACAGAGGGGCGGGGTGCACCGCAGCCGGGCTGTCCATGGACTCGGTCCATGGTCGCAAAGCCTGCCCTTGTGGCAGGAAGACCACCATCCGCGCAGGACGGCCAGCTGGTGCCGCAGAGATCGTGGGGGCGCCCACGGTGACGTCGTCGTTGGAGCGTAGCGCCGGCCATCCGCTTTATCACCAAAGGGGAAAGCTTCGTAGTCCGGCGCGGGGGGGGCACAGCTTTGTTGACTCCTTTAATCACCAGAATGGCAACTGCGGCGCCGTCGTCACCGCGCGCAGACGCGCGCGTCACTCTGCGGCCGCGGCAGAGGCCATGTGCGCTCTGCGGCGGTTGCTTCACAGCGAAGTATCTATACAAGGCCTAAGCGGCCTTGTGGAGGGGTTTGCGTTGACTCCTCTCCAGGGGAGAGAGCCTTGTAGAGGGGCAGCCGCGGGGGGGGGGGGGGCTCTTCAGGCCTTCGCTGCCCCTTCAAGACCTCTCGAGGGCTTCTCCCCTCGAGAGTCTCTTCAAGCGTTCGGCTTGGTCCTTAGTCATCTTTCGATACCGTAGCGTGCGAGGGCTGTGGAGAGTGGGCCCTGCACACCCTGGATTCCACTGGGCCGACAGAAAGTACTATTCATGAAAAGTTTATACTTATATGATGTAGTTGTTTACTCCTTGTCTATTTGTTAGCAAACTATAGATCATTGCTTTGAGTCACTTTATTCATAACACGAGCCTTACAATATTATATGATCAAGATTATGTGAAAGCATGTCACATCAGAAATTATTTGTGGTTATCGTTTTACCTACTCGAGGACGAGTAGAACTAAGCTTGGGGATGCTTGATACGTCTCAAACGTATATATAATTTCTTATGTTCCATGCTTATATTATACCAATTGCTACATGTTTTATATACACTTTGTATGGTTTTATGCATTTTCTGGGACTTAACCTATTAACAAGATGCCACAGTGCCAGTTCCCTGTTTTCTGTTGTTTTTTATTTCAGAAAACCCCTTAAGGAAATATTCTCGGAATTGGACGAATTTAATACCAAAGTCCCTATTTTTCACGGGAGGTTCCAGAACACCGAAGACCTGACGGAGAGGGGCCACGAGGCCCCCAGATGAGGTCCCGGCGCGGCTCACCCCTCTACCGCGCGGGCCCCTCATGAGGGCGCCTCGGGCCTCCACCGCCTTCGCCCTTTCGCCCATATAATGCCCCCGACGAAAAAACCCTAAAACAACAAGCCTTTTCTCGAGAAGAGTTCCGCTGCGCCGCCGCCATCGAAGACAACATTCGGGGGACAGAAGTCTATGTTCCGGCACCCTGTCGGGACGGGGAATTGCCCCCGGAGTCATCTCCATCAACTCCATTGCCATCTCCATCGCCGTTGCTGACTCCTACGATGAGGAGTGAGTAGTTCTCCCCCGGGGCTGCGGGCTCTACCGGTAGCTATGTGGTTTATCTCTCTCTCCCATGGTGTGATCTTTATGTGATCATGTGCTTTGTAATCTAGTTGAATATGTGATGCTACTCTTTATCTTTTATGCACTCTAGAGGTTACCTTAATGTGAACTCCGGGGTTATTCATGGTTGTAAAGGTGACAGTATGTGCACCGTGTGTGATTCCTTTATGACGCTATGGTGTTAGTTTACTCTGACTTTGGGGGTGCTCTTGTAGCCCTACACAGTGAATCGTGTTTATCATCCAACAGGAGAGTGTTTGAGAGTAGTATTTATTATTCAGCTTTGATGACATTGTTGAGAATGTCCACTAGTGAAAGTATGATCCCTAGGCCTTGTTTCTAAACATTGAAACACCGTTTCCAACAAGTTCTGCTACATGTTTACTTGCTGCCATTTTTATTTCAGATTGCAATTACTACTTATAATCATCCATATTACTTGTATTTCACTATCTCTTCGCCGAACTAGTGCACCTATACATCTGACAAGTGTATTGGGTGTGTTGGGGACACAAGAGACTTCTTGTATCTTAATTGCAGGGTTGCTTGAGAGGGATATCTTTGACCTCTACCTCCCTGAGTTCGATAAACCTTGGGTGATTCACTTAAGGGAAACTTGCTGCTGTCCTACAAACCTCTGCTCTTGGAGGCCCAACACTGTCTACGAGAATAGAAGCGTGCGTAGACATCAGACGGCCGTGTCCTCGGCCGCCACCAGCTGCGCCGCCAGCTCCCTGTGCCGCTGCGCTGCCTCCCTCGTCCGGCGCTGGAGGTTCGCCGATCTCAGGCGTGTCTGCTCGGCGATCCACTCCTTGTTGGTCATGCCCGGCGGCTTCTCCTTCTGCACTCTCGGCTTCCGCGGCTTTTTGCCGATCATGGAGGTGGCGGAGGCCGCGGGGACGGCGGCGGCGACTCGGGGACCTACGAATCGGGCGGGAGCCATGGCGGCCAGATCTTGGAGATGGGGGAAATGGCGGGAACGGGGCGGGGGGGGGGGGGGGGGGGAGGTGTATGTGGGGGGAGAAATGGAGGGAAATGCCAAAATTATGGAGGGAAGGGGCAAATTATGGAGGGAAATCGCCTTCCCTCGCCGACAAGTCTGGCCCACGAACGCCTCCCCCCCCCCCCCAGGGTTCGGGCTGGGTTTGCCGGCGCGAAACGGTGCCAAAAACGGCGCCAAGCGGCGCTAAATCGACTTCTGGGGGGGGGGGGGGCGGCTGGTGGGTTTTCGTTAGCGCCGGCGCTAAAAAGGCCTGCTGGGGGGGGGGGGGCGGCTGGAGATGCCCTATGAAACGGGAGCTCGTTGATTAGATGCTCTGCTAGTGGTTCAGGTGGAGATGCTTTGCCCATAAATTTGTACGCACTCTGGAAATACTAGGAAAGAAGATTAAATCGCAAGGGAACAATGAGCAGTTTGTATCTCTTGGTTGGTCCTTGAGAACTTGCCCGTGGCAAGATGGTTAGGTGGGTGGTTGTACCCCAACCCCACCAGAGTTTAAACCCCAGGTTTGACGCTGGTGTTTCTCATTTAGGCGGAATATTCATCAGTGGGAGGCGACGTTCCCATCGACAGTGAGGCGCCTGTGGTGACATCGTCAATCTTAAGACCTGATTCGCTGGCTCAGTCTCTCGGGGGTGCTCATAGGGGTAGGGTGTGCGTGCGTGCGTTCATAGGGCGAGTGTGTGCGCGTGTATATGAGCGCTTACGTTGTACTGTGTTTCTCAAAAAAAAAAATCTCTTGGTCGGTCCTTTTCCTGACTTTCTTGTCGGTTCGGTTTTGCATTTTTGAAAGAGTAAAGTCTGAAGAAAAAAAAGTTAAAATCGTAGAGGGTGTCCGAATCGAACCCTGGAATGTCAATTCCAAAAATCAGCAAACTCATCCCGCTCAATGGTGAAAGTTTGGTCGTGACCAAATGGCGAGATCGCTGATGTCTCAAAGCAGTGGCTGAGGAGGTTGTGTTGCGGGTGGGCTTGGGACGAAAGCCTGTTTGGCCAGCCTATGTATCCGTGGCTTACACCATTATACCCCTTCATCCAAGGAGGCCTCCCCGGTCACCCCTCCCTAGCGTATGGACAAACGCATGCTCTTGTTTCGCCTGATTGGGCCGGCCCAGTTAGTCCGCTTTGTTGTTCCTTTTCTTTTTATGTTGTTTTGTTTCTTTTTGTTCAGATAGTTCCTTTTGTTGTGTGGTCTTCTTGTCAAATGGCATTGTGTGCCTCCGTTTTGCTCGTACACGGTTGTGCAAACTGAGGTATTTAAGTTGGTGCAAATGCAATTAAACTTCCGAGGTGGGACTAAAAAAGGTGTCTGACACGCAACGTGCGCGCAGCCCACACACTCAGGAACAACAAGTGGGAACACGAACGAACAAGTCTGCTTTTCCGCGAATATGGAGGAACAAACCTATTTCGCACGACTTTAATCAGTTTGATGCATACTTCTGGGAACAAATAAGCGGGAACACAGAGAAACAAACCTCCTTGTTCGAGAATACAGAGGAACAATACTGTTTCATGACACTCTTTATGAGTTTGTTGCACACTTTTACGGGAACAAAAAAGCCGGAACACGAAGGAACAGGACTTTTATGTTGTACTTTTTGTTCCTTATGATTAATCATAAGGTTAGCTTTCCTTTGTTATATAAAATTAGTTCCCATGTGTATATTGTTTTGTTCCTCCATTCAAAGAGATTTTGTTCATGGATATACTTTTTGTTCCTTGTGCTACAAGATTAGTTCCTATGTGTTTAATGTTTTGTTCCTCTATTCAAAGAGATTTGTTCCTATATGTACTTTTTGTTCCTTAATATTAAGTGGAACAAAAATCTACAAAGAGGAACAAAACATTTCTCTCCTATTTATTTAAAAGAAAAGTTTAGTTCCTCTTTCTGCCTCTGGTTTCGTCCAACTCCCCGTCGCTGACGTATGCATCAAGCGAGTCGCGGACTCGCAGCCCTCGTCCCGTCTTCTTCGCGCATCCATCGCTCCACGCGTAATCACGGTTCTTTCGGAGGTCCACGCGTGATTATCGGTCACCTCTGCGCAATCAAGTCCCGTTTCTCCATCGATTGACCCCTCCTTGATCGCTCCTCGCTACAGCTAACCATCATTAGCAATCAGCCTATAGCGTTAGCAGGCAGTCAAACCAATCGTTACTTGCCAGAAATTAACGATTCCTTTCCCTCAGCTCACACTGCTCCTCGATGCCCTCAGGCCTCAGCTCTCTTCGCGGCCGCCGCCGCCGGCCTACACACCGCACGTCCGCACCAGCGTCCCTGTCCAAACGCAAGTCTTCTCGGCCTTGCCTCCGCCAGATCCTATATATGCGGCGACCGGCGGAGGCGAGGCTGCCGCAACAGGGCCGCTTGCTCACTCTCCTTCTCTCGGTCGTGCTCATCCTTCACCATCGGTTGTTCTAATTTATTCTGCTTCTGCATCCAGGGGATTTAAAACACTGGATGCCAGAGAATTAATTGGTGTGTGAGCATAGGTCAAAATGTTTCCTCCTTCTATGATGCATTAGATTTTTGATTTTTCTGCTCAATACAAAGTTTGAATGCAAGAGGTTGTTAAGATGGAAGTGCAGGGTATGCATCTGTTATTGGGACTTCTCTCCTTTTTGTTACATGTTTCACTTGGATACATGAATAAGGTATATACATTTTTAAAGATTGATTAAGAGAAATTGGCCAATATCAGTGAACTTTTCCCGTTAAAACTACATGATATGAACCAAGAAATATTTTAGCAACTAAAGTTGTATGCCCTTTATTTTCTCATCCTTTGGTTTTGTAAAAGAATCAATGATGCTAATTCTATTGTTTCAAAGGTTAAGTTAATTGTCATCTAAAAATGGTTTAGTTGGTTTCTGTAAGTGAGAACATTTTATTTCTTTTTTGCTCAAGTCTCTGAAATGTGCTCTGTTGTAAGTGTGATGATTTCACTATGTCACTGTAGTACTATGATTCCTGTGATATAACCTTTTCTATTTGGAGAGAAAATGGCTGCCTACCAACCATCGAAGGTGAGCTTTTCCGAAATCATCATGAATTTGTCTGGGGCTGTTTTGCTCCATGGTTGAAGACACCAACTTCAACAAGCTCTCTAACGTACTGTAAAGTACACCCTCTAATTATCATAATTGTTTCCATTTATTAATAATCTGGGGACTAATCTTCCAAGCAAACTTATTCCTGAATGCATCGAAGTTGTCTCTTTGAGAGCTAAATATTTTGATTTCTGAGATATAGATAGCATTTTGTTTATCAGTTAAAGCTTCGGTAGTGTATCCCCCAATAATATACTTTAATGTCTTCATTCAACTCTTAATTTCTACCGAAGGAAATGAGCTTACAGATATTGTTGTTAGAGATTATTTTCTGATACATTGATTTGAATAAGTTTACATTTCTCTGGTTATGTGGAATTGCATTCAAGTCTTTGATCTGGAGACATGGTCCCTACCCATGTGTGTTTGGGTATGGCAGCTACGTGTAATTGATATTAGGTCTTGGTATGATGCCAGTTGCTATTTTTGCACAAATATTCAAGCCCATCACATAACGGATTATGACCTGAAAACTTTGTCAGTTAGAATTTCAGACGAAAGTTGCGGTTCTAATTATGCATCTGCTTTTCCCTTGTAGATTAAAGAGGATCTAGAACATTCATGCAAGAGGATATTGGTCATAGGAAGTTACAGAGTTGCTTATTGCTGATGACAGTGATATGCATTGCGCTATTCCCAGGATGTCTGGACGCATTCGTCGCGCTCCACACGCGGACTTCTGTTCCACCGAGCTCTCCCGTCCTCTCTCTTCCATCATGCTCTCCTGATCCTTTCCATGTCCACCTCCCTCTCTGCATTCTTCATGTAGGACTACTTCGCCTGACTGTGATAATCAAGTTCCTGATGGATGGACGCCTGCTGAAACCAACGCGCCATCGTGGTAAGTTAATTGTTTTGCTTTTCTACTTGCCCCAATTGTGGATTGAGTTGATTTCTGTTCAGCATTATCATTTTTTAAATAGCCAGATTTATATGTTTGTGAGGTGCAGCTGCCTAACATCTTGGTACCACATTAATGTGTTAATTTATTGGAGCCAAATTTGCAGCGGTGGCTGATTGATGAGAAGCCTAGAGATCAATTCATCTGGGTCGGCAAGTTTACGTAGATCAATGGAACGATGCTTTGCAGGCTATGCCCGAGTTTGTGCATCATGGTGTTGATACTTACTGGAATGTAGGGTCCCTTTCAATCCTGATATTCAGCAAGCTGAGAAGTTAGATAAAATGTCATCGGGTGTTTACATATATTTACTTGAGATATTCTCTTGAAAATATTTCAATGAAGCTTGAACATATATTTTATACAAGCCTGAAGGTACTTTTTTTTAGCATTCTGTTGATTCTGTTGAAATTAGTATTATAAGATATGTTTTTTTTTCAATTCATCGTTCAGACAGAAATCACAAAAAAATTGATTCGCCTTGTGCATCTCATAATATATGAAACTATATATGCTGATTTTGAGTATATGTACACAGTGAAGAACATGGGGTTCGGTTTTTATATCTTGCTCGAGGATTCACCCAAGCATCTCGCCTGATCTCTCTTGCTGTAGCAGTTTGCTAACTTGCAAATCAAAAGTTTCTTCTATCAGAGAAGTTGGTGATGTATCTCTGAAAATAAATTCCCGCCAGCAACTTGTATGCATGATTATGTAAATATTATTTATTATTCTTGTCTATGAGTTGGATTCCTGAATGGCGTGTGACCTTACTTAATGTGCATTTAATTTTCCCATTCATTTTATTCAAGTAATGGAAAAAGATATAGTTGTACTTGAAACATAAAGTATACTGATATGTTTTCATGATTCTTATTTCACGTTATATAAAATTAATAGCTAAATCAATTATCTGAGTATAGTGGAGAAATCATCTATTCTTCTAAAGGAGGAAACACTAAAATTGCTTGGAGCCAATAAGAGTTGTTTATCAATATTTTTGAGAGGCATACATAATTGAACTAAATACTAGGGTACAATTGTGACACCGTAGTAATGCACGGATATTCATCAAATTGTGCCGTCATAGCAACGCACGGGCATTCAACTAGTATTGATAGAAATAAAATTCCTCTTTAGAGGAACACATCTCAATGTATTTAGGACAATACCTATGTATGATGGGGTTAAGGAGAAAAGATACAGGGAAACAAAAACTATAGGATAGAGGAACATACCAATATTAAATGGAACAAAAGGCTCATATTTGGAGGAACAAATCTCCATATATTTTAGGAACAAATTGTTTTAGGTTTATAGAATTAGGGAAACAAACTATAGGGGTACAATATTGTAAGAGAGAGGAACATTACTCTATTAAATGGAACATAAAACTTGAGAGAAGAAACAAACTATATAGAGGAACAAAACTACTACATAGAGAAGCAAAACTTAAAAAGAGGCACAAATCTCTATCGATTTAGGAATTAAAAAAGCTATATGAAACAAAACTCTATTAGAGAGGAAGATTACTCTATTAAATGGAACACACACACTTGAGATAATAAAAACAAATGTATGAAGGAACAAAACCTTATGCTATTTAGAATAAAAATTAAATTGATAGGAAACAATAAAATCATATTGAACAAAATAAAAAACCAGAAACAAATTATGATTGCAAAGGGAACACGCCTAATTAGTGAAATAATTTTGTTTTATCCATGGAACAAACCATGATGATGGAAGGAACAAGAAACATACATCTAGATACAGAAACAACTGTGGACATAATTTCTAGAATAAGCGGAACACATATTTTTGAATGAGGGAACACATCGATATTCATGTGAGAACAAAACATAAATCACACGAAACAAAACGTACATCTATAGTGACTACTAGTGGAACAAATAACATGTGCAAGCGGAACCAAAGAAAAACGCGGGCCATAATTTTAACGCATGAGAAATAAATCACCAATATATGTAGAACAAAATTTCGACAAAAGATTATATTCTTGGGGATAAAAAATCATTTATTAAACATGGAACAAAACATTATGACAAATGGAACAGAAGTTTAGTCCTAAAGGAACAAAAGTTTACATTCATGAGAAAATCCTGGCTACTAGCAAAACATTATATTAAACTTAGTGGAACAAAACTTTAGTACTCGTGGAAACTAAAAGATTAATTGAGAAAAAAGAAAAAAGAAAGAAATAACATACGGAAAAGAAGAAAAACAAACATACAGAAAGAAAAAAATACGCAAAAGAAAAAACGAAACACAAAGATAAGAAGTCATTTCTTGTTATGTGATTTGCCGAAGCTGAAGCGTGTATCCACGTCCTTCACTTCTGACTGGTTGAATCTGAAGCATCGAGCGAAGCATACTCTAGTACCAGTAATAGGTAGTACTGTAGAAGCAAAACGAAAGAACGAAGCGATAAATGGGCCGAGCCCAGCGGCCGAACCGTTCAGCGAAACGGTGGTACCAATCACCCGGGCGATAGCGAGGGAATCCCACCCCAGAGCGCGTCGAGTCGAAATCCAACCACCAGTTCAAAAACAAAATCCATCCTACGCCGCCCAGTCTTGTTCCTACACCACCGTCATCACTCGTCAGCTCCCCGATGAATCACCGTCGCGGAGGCAGCAGCTCTCCACCGCCCCAAGGGAGACACCCCTCCCCCTGCACCCCGTCACCGTCTCGTGAGTGCGGTGACACGTAGCCTGAGCTATATAAATCCTGTTTAATTTTTTTCTTCAGAATCTGCACTGTTTTGCTTCTAGAAAATATAAACAATAATTCGGGGTGGAGATTATGTTGAGATCTATAGTTGTGCAAAATCTTAATGAAAAAATCGTAATATTTTGGCATTGAGAAAAAAGATAAATCCGTAGTTTTGGATGGTGAGCAGTTACAAAATTTTGAAAACTTTATCAGATTTATCTTTTTTCATTGAGATTTGGCTAAGCGATAGATCTCAACATCGATTTTCTTCATACACAAAGATGCATATAAAAAAAACAAGATCCCTCGGGCTACGTTTGGTTTTTTCTAAGTTAGCGCATATCCGAGAGAACATCAATAACTGATTGCCCAAACCTTCCTAAGAGACAATTTTGCAAAATGTTTACTGCCCGAGGGACAAAATGTAGTGGCGATCCGCGTCGCCCCCGCGTGGGCGACCTCGGGGGAAACCACCGCCGCCGCCACTGCCGCTGGCCTCTCCGCGGTGGTGGCGGCCCCCCGCCTCCGAAGTCGAAGGCCGTGGGGAGAGCAGCGGTGGACGCGACGCCCGGGGCGCGGTGGTGTGCGGCGATGGTGTCCGGTGGCGAGCCGGCGGTCGGCGCCGCGCTGAGGCTTGAGAAGGAGACGGCTGTGGCGAGGGCGGTGCAGGCGGCCTCCGGCGGCGCTCGTGATTTCTGTGGTGGCGCGAGCCTACATGGGCCTGATCTGGGCTTCCAGGGCCAGTGTTCGGCGCGGTGGCGGCCTGTGGGTGCGCAGCGGCGCTCTTCGGGGCTTCTGCAGGCGCTGGTCTGCGGCGTGGTGGTGCTGGCTGAAGGAGATATGCCCTAGAGGCAATTAATAAAGTGTTTTATTTATCATATCTCATTTGTTCATAATACGTTTTTGTGTCATGCTATAACTGTATTAAGCGGAAACATTAATACACGTGTGATACGTAAGACAACCAGGTCACTAGTAGCCTCTACGTGACTAGTTCATTGTGCAATCGATGATCGAGGTTTCCCGATCATGTGACATGGTGTCAGTTGACAATGGAGTCATATCGTTGGTAGAACGATGTGATGGACATACCCAATATTTGTAGGACGTAATCATTACGCCTTTGACCGTGAGATCAACTCTTATTGCTATTCCTGAAAGATACTTTGATTGTATCAAACGTCATGTCTTAATAGTATGACAATAAAGATGTCCCTCTCGGGTATCGGAAGGGAGTATGTTGAGACGAGGGATCAAGAGCGGGATTTGGCAGTCCGCATAGCAGGATAGATACTCTAGGGCCCACTCGGTGAGATTATGTCAAATAAGCTTGCAAGCATGTGACTAGGTCACCAGGACATAATATCATGGACGAGTAGAAGATAGTGTTGTCGGTAACGAGATCAAGCTAGGTATCGCGATATCTATGAACGAGTCTCGGACACACTAAGTATCGCCATGGCAAAAGGTTTAACACTCGACGTCTAGGTTCGAACGACAAAGTTATTCGTTATCTCACAGGGATTAATTCTGGGTATCCAAGGTCCACGAATTAGTCATTGATCGGAGAGCGCGTCTCGATCATGTCTGGCGAGATCTCAAACCGCTAGGGTAACACACTTAAGGGGAGTCGACAAGTTTACCGGAAGAGAAATTAGAAGAGAGAGCACCGGGAGCGTCCCGGGAAAGATCCGATGAAGATCGGAGAGCGACGAAATGGTTTTCGGAGCCGGAATAAATTAGATAATGTGTGTTTAATATTAATTAGTGTAATTAATAGTTAAATACATTTTTATTTAATAATTTTATGAATTTAAAAGGCAGCCCACCTTAAATGGGCCTTCCCATGGGAGAGAAGGCCCATGGGGGGAATTTCCCCCCTAGGTGCGCATGAGGAAGGGGGGCTGCCCTAGGTGGGCCAAATGGGGCCCACCTAGGCCGGCGCACCCCTTGGGGGCGGGTTGGTGTGGGAATAGTCCCACACCACCCAGCCAGCAAGGCTGGCAGCCCCCCTCCACCTATATATAGAGGTGCCCCCTTTGGCTTTTAAAGTACAACCAATCTCTCTCTCTCTCTCTTCTTCTCCTTGAAAACGTGATTCCTCCATTGGAGTTGCGCCAAGGTGAAGTTCTCTCCACCATACGCACACCGTCGTGCTGCTGGTCTTCCGGTCCAAGTCTTCTCTGCTCGTCCCTGGATCGGAGCCCGGAGGTCGTCGTCTTCATCGTAGATCCCTGCGAGGTGCCACGCTAGTGGTGCTCGGAGGTCTTCTTTCTCTACACGACCTCGAGGTCGTCTTCGTCGGCTTCACCGACAACACTTGTGCGGGAGCGTAATCCCCACGTTTCGGTCTACAAGGGTATGTATATCGATCTCCTCCGTATTACTATATCTGAATAGTATAGATCCTGGCTAGTTTAAGGTTATCGTTGTTTGAAAATTTATTGTTTTCTGCCTGCGATCCCCTTCAGTGGTATCAGAGCCGATCTATGCGTAGATATAGCTGTACGCTTTTAGAACCCGTGTTTATCACGGGGACATCGTTCTTTTATTTGCTACCCTCTCGCGTGCACTTGCATTGCCGGCGGCATTGAGTTGATGAAGCGGCCCGGACCAACTTTACGCGTACGCTTACGCGAGACTGGTTCCACAACTGACATACGGCTTGTACCGTATATGTGGCTGGCGGGTGTCTGTCTCTCTCTCATTAGTTGGCTTTGCATTTTCAATGGAGGGCCCAAGAGGGATAAATAAATATGCAATTATTTGATCGTTGTTGTGGTCATAGGTTCGTAGGTATGAAGCGGTTCTATTTACGACAGCCCCAAGTCACGTAAAATATGCAAAAGATAAAGTAGAACGCGTCTAACTTTATTTTGCAGGGGCAATGTGATATGGTCAAGATAGGTTTATTAAATTGTTTATAAACTGTGGGCGCGAAGGAGACCATCGGCGCAAGGACCATGTCACGTCGCATTACATATTGATGTTTTGAGTGCATCTTATATTGTGTATATATATATATATATATATATATATAGGGTGGGACTATTCTACAACCCCCAGCCAAAAAGACTTTCTAAACCCGTACCGCAAAATCGATCCGGCAAACCCGAACCGCACCTACCCACCTCCTTTCTCATCCCGACCCCCACCCACGTCCTGTTGACCAGCTCTCTTCTCCACATCTCCGGCCGGACCTCCCCGCGCGCCGCCCCTCCCCCCCCCCCCCCCAGCGCCTCCACCCACGCGGGCCCCGGGCCCCAGCGCCTCTCTCCTTCGCGTCCCTCCTCCCTGGCGCGCCGCCGCCGCGCCTCATGGACACCCCTGCCGCGACCTCCTCCCTGGCGCGCCGCCCCAGCGCTCCTCCTCCGCGCTGCCTCGACTAGCCACCTGCACCGCGCGCCGTCGAGCCCCCAAACATCCGGCTCGTCGCCGCACTCCTCCCCGGCGAGTGCTTCCCCAACTCCGGCCGGCGCGGCCACCCGGCCTCCTCCGCCGCGGGCGGCTGCTCCGAACTCCACCACGCCTGCCGCCGCTACCGGCCTCCAGCCGCACGCAGGACCTCCGACCTCCATGGCTTGGGAGAACTCCATCTCCGCGGCTCGGCAACGGGGATAACCAGACCGTGCCGCCCTTGTCCGTTAGCTGCTTCGGACATAGCCCATCCCACAACCACGGCAATGGGAGTTCATCCGAGCCGCCGTGTGAGTCCACCGTGCGACGACCCCGGAGTTCACTTCGAAGATGTCCTGCTCTGAGCCTGCATTGCGACATGCGCTGCTCTGAACTCCCATTTGTGAAAAATATTCACTAAAAAACATGTGTTGTTGGTCAAGTTTATTTTTCTTGTTTGTGAAGTTTAGTTCGGTGATGTAGGAGTTCACTTTATTTTTTTGTCGGCAGAAGATTCAGCAAAAAAAATTCAGCAAACAAAATCATTTGTAATTTTTTTATGAAGTTCACTGAAAAAAATACCCGATGTTCACTTATCTGAAGTTTCGAAGTTCACACTAGACGAGCGAAGTTTAGGAAAAAATTGCCACCGAAAAATTCATTAATGAAATTTTGTGAAGTTCACTTATTTGAATTTTCGAAGTTCACACTGGACGGGCGAAGTTCAGCAAAAAAACTGTCAGCCAAAAAATTTATTTGTAAATTTTTTATGAAGTTCACTTAAAAATCCCGAAGTTCACTTATATGAAGTTCCGAAGTTCACACTGGACAGGCGAAGTTCAGAAAAAAAAATTATCAGCCAAAAAAATTATTTGTGAAATTCAGTTGAAAAAACCCGAAGTTCACTTCTCTGTCAGGCGAAGTTCACTTACGTGAAAGAAGTTCAGAAGGGTTGTAGAATAGTTATTCTACAAGTATATATATATATAGGGTGGGACTATTCTACAACCCCCCTTAAGAGGTTGTAGAATAGCTATTCTACAACCCCTACTAAAATCACTTTCTGAACCCCGCTCGGAAAAACTACCCACCGAATTAACCCACCTCGGCCCGGCCCACCCACCTCCTTCCCCATCTCACCTCTTCCCCCACGCAACCCCACCCCGACCCGGCCGTATTCCTCCTCGCGCCGCCCTTCCCAGTCCTTACCGGCGGGCCGGCGCGCCGCCCTCCTCCTCTCCGGCTCGCCTCCCCAACCCCGCCACGGGCCGTCCTCCTCCCTGGCCACGGGCCGCCCAACGCCTCCACGCCCTGCCGCCGGCGTCCCCCAGCTCCTCCACGCCCTGGCGGCGCCGCCGCCAAGCTTCCTCCACGCGCGCCCCGCCTCCTTCCTCGCTCCTCCGCGCGCTTCCCACAGCCCGGCCTCCTACTCCGCGCTCGCACCGCCGCCCCACCCCGTTCCCACCAACTACCTACCCTCGACTCGGTCCGATACCCCGATTCCCCACCTTCCTCCTCGCCGCCGGGAGGAACCCCACTTCCACCGCGTGCCGCCGGCGGCCCGGTCGATCAACGGTGCCCCTCCCGACCACTTTCTCCTTCCCTTTCTGGGTCGATCCGCCGACGTGCGTCTTCGTTCGGCGAGCCGCCATGCCGTGGATGGAGATGTGGCTGCCGCCCACGGGCGAGGGTGGTGGCGGCGGGACTGTTCCTCGACGGTGGCGATCGGAACCGCGTCGTCCCCAGCAGCATGCGCCCTGTTTACTTGCAACGCCACTGAAGTTCACCACCAATCTCAACCGCGAGCGGAACCGCGTCGTCCCCAGCAGCCTGCGCCCTGTTCTCTAAGTCGAGAGGGATCCCCTCCATCATATGAGCTCCTGCGGTTCATTTATTTTGGCCCTGAAGTTACATTCTGGTGATGTGAAAACGTGTAGTTCATTTATGAAAAAAATTAAGGTTCACTGAAAAAGCCGAAGTTAACGAAGTTCTGAAGTTCACATGGGACGAGCGGAGTGAAGTTCAGAAAAAAAAAATCATTTTGTAACTTAAAAAAAATCGAAGTTCACCTACTTGACGTTTTGAAGTTCACACTGGATAAGCGAAATTCAAAAGAAAAAAATTATCAGCCAAAAAATTAATTTGCAATTTTTTTGTGAACTTCAGTTAAAAAAATCCAAAGTTCACTTGCATGAAGTTTCGAAGTTCACACTTGACGGGCGAAGTTCAGGAAAAAAAATTGTCAGCCAAAAATATTTATTTGTAAAATTTTTGTGAAGTTCACTTCAAAAAATCCGAAGTTCACTTACGTGAATTTCTGAAGTTCACACTGGACGGACGAAGTTCAGGAAAAAAATTTGTCAGGAAAAAATTCATTTTGTAAAAATTATGTGAAGTTCAAGTAACAGGCGAAGTTCACTTACGTGAAAGACGAAGTTCAGAAGGGTTGTAGAATAGTTATTCTACAAGTGGCTGTAGAATAGCTGAATATATATATAAAAGCCCAATTGGGGCACCTAGGTGCCCATGCTCCTGATTGGAATACGAACCATTTTTAGGTATGTAGACCATTTATATACCTTGGGTATGTATACCTTACGTATGTAGGAGGTACATATGACTTTGGGTATGCACGTAACGGGGTATACATACCTAATTTGTACACATACCTCAATTATTTATATATATACCTGATTTGTACGCGTACTATTGAAAATATATACCCGAGGTATATGTACTATGTAGATACCTTGAAAATGCATACCCAAAGTCATATATACCTCATACATACCTAAGATATACATACCCAAAATATTTACATGGTGTACATACCTAAAACTTACCGTATTTCATCCAGGAGCATGGGCACCAGGGAGCACCTGTTAATTTACCTATATATATATATATAGGAAGCCAATCTGGTACGTCCAGACACTAGGGAGGACGCTATCATAGCCGTCCTAGTGCT
Organism: Poa annua; assembly: GCA_026929855.1. Classification (NCBI taxonomy): domain Eukaryota; kingdom Viridiplantae; phylum Streptophyta; class Magnoliopsida; order Poales; family Poaceae; genus Poa; species Poa annua. The sequence goes on from CM049437.1 coordinate 95,008,285, forward strand.
TTAAGATGCGGGATTGCAATTTCTATTTAGGATTTGGTAAAATAGTTTCTCTTTCCTGCCTAGGTTTCATAGGTGTGTAATGTGGGTCTAAAATGTTTGAGTTGTTACCTCATTTGGTTCAGTAGGCAGTCTAAGTTTGAAATTTTGAACCCTCAAATAGACATGGTAGCAGAAAACAATGTACCACCGGTAGCAGAAAACACTGTACCGACGCAGTGGGCTGGCAGGACTGCCGTCTGTCATATGGGCCTGCGCACTTTAATTTGAATTTTCATGCTATTTCTGGCTCAGTACCGTTTCAGCCCCGTTTTCATGATCACCGTTCCTGCCTACACTGTTTCGTTCTCATAGCGTACATGCTATACCCTACATTCAGCTCCTGACATAAACTAACTAGGTACCTTTGGTGTCTCCATCATTAAGCACCCGCGAAAAGGCAATCAGCACCCCAAGATATGTGTTCAATCTTCATTCCTTTGGTGTCACTATATATTTGCGTCGTCCCAAGAAATTGTTAGGAACCTTGGTGCACCTCTGCATCAGCTTACATACCACATCCTGAAAAATGTCAATAATCACATGTGAAAATTTTGCTCTAGTCGGCGAATTGTCGGGTTTGGAGCACATTAAACACCCGAGTATAAAGCTGCTTAATAGGATGAGAGAAAGAGCAAACTCCAATTCATATATGAGCACCCTCGTATAATTCATTCAGCACCCCACCTTAACTCATGAGCAAATTATTATGACGCATTCGGTACCTTAGTATGATACCATTCGGCACTCGGCGCTAGTACGGACGAGTGCCAACTCTCGGCATTTATGACGCATTGGATGTCTCGCATTCGGCTCCTGACATAAACTAACTAGGTACCTTGCTTATGGTACCATTCGGCACTCGGCACTAGTTTGGCTAACTAGCAAAACTCGAATTGTTTCGATATGTCTCCGAACATTGCCGGAACACCACCTCATAAATATTGTATAAAGAACATATGGTCTAGATGAGGAAATCACATTCAGATCCCAAAAAATAACCTAACTATGTGCCTTAATATGGTCTACATTCAGCTCTCGACGCCATTTAAATAAGTACCCTTCTTGGGTCCATTCATCTCTCGAAATAACTAGCTAGGTACCTTAATATGGTACCATTCGGCACTCGGCGCTGGTTGGGCTAACTATCAAGTCTCGAACTTCACAAAAAGTCTCCATAATTCCGAGTGCCGAACACCGCATCATAATTATGGTTAGCAAGTGGCTAACTAGCAAAACTCGAATCGTTTCAATATGTCTCCAAACATTGCCGGAACACCACCTCGTAAATATTGTATAAAAAACATATGGTCCACACGAGGAAATCACATTCAGCTCTCGGGTCAGCCCTCTCTCAAAACGTTAGGTACCTTAATATGATACCTAACATAATTGGATTGTCATTACAAAGGAACCAATCCAGATACTCGCTCAGTATACCAAGTGCACTTGCCATTTAACTTGAACAAAATAACATGATAAAGTGAACAAAAAATACAAAATCATTTGGCACCCCCACATTAACTTATCAAGCACCCATGTCGAAATTCATTCTGCACCACACCGTACCACATTAAGTACCCTAATATATGTGTTTAACCGGCAAGGTTGCAAGTATCAACGAAATAATAAAGCAGAAACTACTCCACATCTCATTAGAAAGCGATGGACTGATGTAAATCATACACTCATATGCTAAGAGAGCCAAGGCCAGAATCCAGGGATACTATTGCTGAAACGCGTACCTAATAATAAAATACCACATACTCATCGATTTCCATTGGCATGGTGAACAATAACCGGCAAGGTTACAAGTATCAACGAAATAATAAAGCAGAAACTACTCCACATCTCATTAGAAAGCGATGTACTGATGTAAATCATACACTCATATGCTAAGAGAGCCAAGGCCAGAATCCAGGGATACTATTGCTGAAACATGTACCTAATAATAAAATACCACATATTCATAAATTTCCATTGGCATGGTGAACAACTCCTTCATAAAAGTGGGGCAGCTTGCGGTTAGATCATTCGACGCCCCACCTTGACTCGTTAAGCACACTATTAAAATCATTCGGCACCCCACCTCAACTCATTAAGAATATGGTTGAAATCATTCGGCACCAGAGAACATTACATCATGAATTAGAGGAGAAGTGAAACTGCACGAGCTGAGCGTTGGCAACATGACATGATAAATGAAAAACACACTCCAGTTTGGCTTCTAAACAATTGAAAACCACAATATCAAGCAATGAACAGATAAATAGATGAAGTTTGAAATGAAACATTTCAGCCCAAATGCAACAATCCAGAGCCATAATGAACACATGAATGAATTTCGAAATACCACATTCTAGTTTTAATCAGTACAGATAATCATGGACAAACATTTAAATTCCATGGTGTAAAGTCTTAAACCGTAGGATAAAGTAAGGATTAATTTGTTGAATTATGAAATGCCACAATCTAGTCTAGAGTCTTCATCAAGGAGCAGATGGAAGGATTCTGAACTGCATGGGTGAAATGAATAATCTCACCTTCCTGGAGCTTGGTAGGCTCTTCCACAGATTCATCCACCTTAGAATTATCACAGCTCTTGTCAGCAGATTCAACCGTCGCAACAGAAGAAACCACTGCACAATCACGAATTCGCATAAGTAACTGCTCGCAAACAATGCAGAACACTAAACAATCACGAATTCGCAACAGTAACTGCTCGAAAACAATGCAGAACACTAAAACACACATAGAATTCAAATCTCACCTTCCTCTCCCTGCTTTGGTTCATCGGCTCCTGCAGATTTTTTGGTGGAGCAGTTGCGCTGTGCTGCAGTCTCACTTCTCAAGTACTTGCAATTTCTGCAGAGGCTAGTGATATTTGAGCACATAGTATAAGAACGAAGAACGACAACCGCAATGGTTAAATCTGTTAAATGTAATTACGGTAAGCTGCCAGGTAGTTACATTACAGTATCACCACGAAACTCAATTTGCAAGGGGGCAAAGGATGCGAGGCCTGAGACCAAGATTCCCCTAGAACCTTGATGAGGTACTGGAAGTAGGCGGCGCCGCGGTGCTGGTTCCGGTGCCGTGCAGCTCCAGCTCATCTCTTCGTCCTGAAAAATTTCAGTAGCAATTGGAGTAGCTCCAGCAATTGGAGTAGCAAGCAGTATAAAGTTAACCCATTATGCACATTCAGAAAATACATTCAGCACCCGAGTATAAAGCTGCTTAACAGCACCAGAATCTCCCCATCAAATTGACCAACACATTAAGTACCCAATTCAATATCACTATTTTCAGAAATTACTAACATCAGCACTCAGATTGAAAAGAGCACATACGGCACCACGCCGCACCACATTAAGCACCCTTTAAAAAGCACATTCAGCACACTAACGTAACTCATTCAGTAAAAATTATTCGGCACCAACTTTAACTCTTAATCACACTCGTAAAATCATTCCGCACCCCATTACCCAGAAAACAGAACTTATTGAGCACCCCTGAAAAAAGCAATCAGTATGCACCATGTCTATCTTAAAAAACAATCAGATCCTAGTAGCAGAATTAGAAGACGAATGGTGCATCGCTAACTTACTTTGTTCACCATCAGATTAATTTCAACCATGAAAGGGACCTTGCACAATTTTACTGTACCCAAATTGAAATCATTCACTACCCTTGAAAAGGCACATTAAGCTTCGGAACCTTCAGGTAACCTTCCAAGAGTAGCAGAGTAGCAAGCAATTACAGAATATTTGAACCTCAAGAATGGCAGATTAACTACAGTAGCAGATCAACTACAATACCTAGATTGGAAAATCTGGAGTCGGTTGCTTGCATTGATGTCCAAATACACCCATCGCTTAACTTGATGAAATGGACGTTTGCAAAAATAAAAGCTTGCAGTTCGTAGTGATCTTAATTCTCTGTTATACAACTAGACTATAAAAGCCAAAAGCACTAGTGATCATAATTCCCTTTCATAGAACTGAAATAAATGCCAAACGACAATTGATCAAGTTGCACGTACATTCACCATGATTGTTACTACCAAAACAGTGTGCTTTTTTGTGACACACTGATACAAAACAAGCTAGTTAACTGCTATTTTCTAGTGACACACTGAATTTCTGAAAAAACAGGGCAACAATACACGAACACACTGAATTTTTGACGGAGAGAGCAGGATGGGGATGGAACAATACCAGATCTCAAACTGCATCCACGAGGACGAGTGAATACGGATCAGGAGGAGTGATTGCGCCACGAAGCCCACCTTCGGTGCCTATCCTTAAATCAAACTGTGCTACCCAATCACCAATCGGTACCAAGTACAGCACCAAACGGAGCCCTTGTCCTCGCGGTGGAGCCAGGCCGGAGAAGATCGACGAGCGCCGGCCGGCAGTGGATGGAGATCGACGAGAGCCCGAATTTCGTCGATGCAGGTCCTGCCGATGACGAGCACCGCGGGGAACAGCGCCACGGCACCCATACTTGAATCCGTCGGCAGTTTCCGCCCATGATAAAGATGTCTCTGTCCGTGCGCCTAGATGCGCCGATGTGCAGCAGGAAGGCGCGATGGGGAACCAACCAGACTTTGCGGGCGACGGAGGGAGGGAGGTTGCGGCAGGGCAGGATGGGATGGCGGAGGGCGGCGGCACGGGCGGTCGAGATGAATTTGGGAGGAGACGATGCCGGCCTCGGACTGGATCGTGGCATCTGAGAGAAAGAGAAAGAGGGATGCTCACCGCACACCCGTGATGCCCTCTGTGGCTTGACAGGCAGGACAATCCAAAAAAACTGATCGATGGCATCTGGACACTGTAGCTAGCACTAGCCCGCACTGTAGCAACTTTGCCTGAAATGGTAATTTGTATGAAATTGCTAAAGGGGGGAAATAGGGAGCTATGCTTGCCCAAATTGCTGATCTCAAAGCATCTGATGGTGGAGACAACGTCCTTCCTAGTGTCTGGACATACCAACTAGTTCCCTATATATATATGAATAACAATCTGGTCATAACAAAAATTTACCGATAAAATTCAACAACATCAATTACAACGGGGTAATTAACACCGGGAGAGAGATCCTAATAAATAAATGAATAGTACAAGATATAACCTTAAATGTTACGACATATGAGACGGGATGATGGTGACGGTGGTGCTGGTGGTGGAGATAATGTTGATGATGATCTCGATGATGCACAACGTGATAACGATGAAGACGGTGAAGTTTCCCGCCCCGCCTCTAGGAGGGAATTTCTCCCTGACATATCTCTTTTTCTCTAGTCCGCTGCGAGGTGGCGGCGAAAAAATAATGTGAAGCCTCCCCAAAAAAAATTAGGTCATGAGGACTAAGTACGTCAAAGATGGGCACCAGGGATGGGCCCCACCTCCCACGCGACGCCACGTCGCGAGTATTCCTCGTTACGCGCATTGGTTGTTGCGTGTGCTACGGTTTGACTTCGCCGAGCTCTAGGCGCCTACGGCGCATCATCTCGGTTGCGCCTTATTCTAGTCCCCTACGGTAGTAATACAAATTATGAGCTATTGGCATTATAAAGGACGGTGTACATATTACACAAAACACAAAATACAAACTACACCAAAAAATGATGTACAAATTAAGAGTGCATACACATAGAGGATGGTGTACAAAGTGTACAGAACATGAAATACAAAATACACTGACGCGGGTAGTATACATACACATAAAACGATGTACACAAGTACATGGCACAAGAAGTACAAATTACACAAAAATGAGAGTAAAGTACACAAAACAGGAAGTACACATTATACAAAACCGGGAGTATAAAAAAAAGTTTTTCAAAACGTATCAACATGGGATCTAATTTTGAAATTCTCGACGCAAGAACTCAAAAGTGAAAACAGTTTGTAATTTGGATAAGTGGTTCTCAAAATATTTTGTGTTGAAATTTTTGTTTTAGAAAATAAAACGGGAAAACTGCTCTCCCAGCTTCTATATCCTTTTTTCTCTCATCGTCCCCTGTTTAGCGACTTTTTTGCGGACATGCAAACAATTGTGGAGGACGAAGCAGGGAGAAGGCGACACTTATTGTGACGAGAACAAGTCTGAGATTCCCTATTCACTTTTTTTTTTTGACAATATTCACTTTCTTAGTTATTACCGAGAGAAAGCGCAAGATTACGGCAAATCCTGGGAGCTCGTACCGTCCGTTATAGCGCAACGCTCACGTGGAAAGTCTGATGGGCCGCGGGCCATGACATGCTCGCTCAGCTGCTGCTCGATGTCTATGCTTTTTGAGAAAAAAAAATCCTTCCGCTTGCATAAATTAAAAAATGTTCAAAAGTGTAGAATTAAAAATAGAATTAAAAAACATTTAAATATGAATAGTTTTAAAAATCTGAACATTTTTTAATCTAGATTTGAAATCTGAACAATTTTCAACTCCAAACAATTTCACAATCTGAACATTTTTCAATTTTTTTTAATCTGAACATTTTTTAATCGGAACAATTTCCCAGTCAGAATCATGCATGCTTGGTCCCTTTTTCCTGATGTGTCATTGAGCGCAGAATTTCCTGTCGGTTGCATTTTCTGAAAAGCTCTTTTAGAGAACGATCTTCGAGCATGACGTGACACACGCTCTCTAGTTGATCGAAAATGAGGGGAAGAAGCGGTGGCGGTGGCGAGAGGAGACATGTTGCACAGCAACTCGAGATATTTGTTTCTGTCAGATTATTCGAAGTTGTATCTTGATCTTCAATCATATATTTTACATATCTCCGAATCAGATTTATACCGGAAATATGATGTTCAAAACGGGCCTCGTATCATGTGAATCCACCGGACTCCTCGTATCCAAAGCCTCTAAAAACGTCCGGATCCGGGTGTCATAAAATTTGAGAAATTATGTCCACGCCTCTCGAAGTTAGGGCTGCTAATTTTCCCTTTAAAACAGGACCAAGGTAAAATTCTGAAAGAGTCTAGAGGTGAGAGTTTCATTTGCCAGAAAAGAATAGTGCAAACCCATTCAATCGCCTTCGAGTTTTGAATTGCCCGTTGTGCACAGATCAATATAGAATGTCTATACAACTAGAAAGGAAAATGAAGGCATAGGTTTCAACCTTATTCCTAGAACAAAAGCGAGAAGTGTTTTTATCTTCATCTGAGACACCTAAGAATACGGAATTGTGTGAAAATTCTACTATTACTACAAGTATTGTTGCCAGAGGCTACCATGACCGACTTTGTACTAAAGCAGAGGACTACGACCACGCTGTTGTGCCACATCAACTATGATTTCGCTACTAAAGCAGAGGACAGACTAGAAGAGCTCGGTTACCAAGAAGTTTAAGGACACATCAAGTACCCCTTAAACAGCATGCTTTTGGATTAGGATATATACACAAAACTAGGAACTATGTCAAAGAAAAGCAGGCGTATATGAGATCAGTCCTTAGAGAAGGTAAGGCCCATGGAGCTTGTGCACAAGCCCGTACTCCCTCAATCTGGGAGCAAAACAAAGTACTCCCTCCGATCCATATAAAGTGTCCGAAGAAAGCTGCTGATCACGTTAAAACAGTTTGCCTAACGTACGACAGTTTATTCGGATCGGAGGGAGTAAAAGATCTTCAAGGACCAAAGCCCAGACAAGTGCAATAAAAGGATTATTGTACATATGACAAATTTGATTGCAAGGCAGTTCAGGCCCGGCAGAGCATGTTCCTCCCCAGTGCCCAGACATGGTTTAATATTTACAATGTTCCATCGTATGAGAGAATGAAGATAGTTCTTGGTTCAGGTGAATAGCTGGCGCAGGAGAGCTCCCGAATAGGCGAATGACTTCTCGGTCTCCTCCAGGCAGTGGTCCTTCTCTTCCCGGGACCAGCTCTGAGCACAAATGTAATCCCGTTAAGACCAAATTGTCTTGAGAACAAACGAGCAGATAAAACGTAAGAGCGTGAAATCAAGGCTCCTGGACTTACAGAAGCAACTTGGTTGAGTTTGCTGCGGACATTCTGCAGCAGCTGAGACAGGGTACCTTCCCACTTGTAGAATTCCAGCTCTTTCTTGTCCAGAATCTTCTCAGCAACCTGAAAGGAATATAGGGCATGATTACTAGGTCAAAGAATATCCATTAATGAAGGAACAGATAACTATTGCTCACGCCACACAGACAGATTACAGGCAGACACGATGCCCTGATTTGGACAAGTAAAATATAAGATTCATGATCCATAACGAAATGACCAGCTATAGAGTGAATGTAGAAGTATCTACAATAGCAGAAGTCTGAGATATATAAGATGTGTATATAAGCTAGTATCCTCTGTGGAAATTTGAATCAGCAAAACCAGAAAAACCAGAAGATTGAGATTTAAGCAGCATGGTCAACAACATGATCTTTACAACAATATGGGAGCCCATGCAAACACATTATTCGGCATTACATGAACTTTTCTGAAAAGTGGTACCTTTTTTCCGATCATTCGACCTCCAGCAGTATGAGCGAAGTACACATTGTAGAAGTGACAGATAAAAGCTTGTGGATCTTTCTCAGACAACTCTTTCAAATAGGAAGCATATGTGGTGCCAGCACTAGTTGGCTCTGGAATTGTGTTACCCTGTTCACTGAACCATTCCAGATCCTTCTTCAATGGCTCTGATCTCTCCAACCCTGTATTCTGAAACTCCGCATCTGAAAGGCATAGATAACTAGAGTGTCAATCAACACCGTCTAGCCAACAATGATTAAAGAATGTTCCGGCGTCCTCCTATTGAACTTCAATTTACGGCAGAAACAAGTTAGACAACCTATCACAGAACCACTATGAGATTTCAGTAATTATGACGTTTATTGTTAAAAGCAGAATAAACAACGTACAATCCATTGAGCAAAAAAAATCCAGTACCAAGAGTGACCACATAGTGTTACTGTTAACAGAACTATATGTGGCTAAAGGTGCCTATTGTTTATTCCCAAATTACTTGTTGCCTAACTAACAACCATGGATTTCAGAAGTTCGAACAAACAAGGATGTAAAACATCCATTCAATAAACCAGATAAATAGAGACAATCTAGATATGGCCAATTTAAATTTAAGAATTACAACAGTAATAGGTACTGTTATCAATCTATAAACTATTTTTTTATTTACTAATTTTCAGTAAAGCTCATTTTCATTACAAAATAATAATTATTACCAAGAACAAAGTTACAAATCCATAACCATATTTGATGGAAACATTATAACTACACCAACGTAACACTGAAATTGTTAGTACAAGGTTAAGGTCCCTTACAGAGAAAAACGAAATTATTATAAGTGCATATTTTGCATTCCAAGTTTTTCAACAAATTTATTTCATATTAAGACCTAAAAAATGAAGCGATCGTGCATTGCATGGGAGCATATATCTGTAGCAGATTAGGCGACTACCAGGATGCCAATAGTATGGAAAAACAGTTTCATGATTGCTGAAATAAATGGTTTGTGCCACAACCCTGAACTAAAGGCAATTGTGACATTTTGTGCTAATGTCACAGAGGTAATATATTAACTTCTGATTTCATGCTTCTCAATAAATTACATAGAGCAGAAAACACACAATTCTCTCGTCTAGTGACTTGATGCAGGAGAGTTGCAGCTAAGGATGTCAGCACAAACAGGTGGACGAAGGTTGCACCTAATAATAAACCAAAATCCCCTGGGAAGAGTGTTATAAAAGGTTCCACCTAATGCATAAATTGCCTTGGCAGTCACCTAACCCTGGCTAAGCGCTAGGTGCTTCCTCACCACCCTCATAGTTCCTAGAGCTTTTTAGAACCCTTATTTTCAAAGAAAAAAACTGCAAAAGCCATTGAAATCTATCACTGGTAAAATGGCTCTGATCATCACTCTTAATGGGAGATTTCACCATGCACGAATACGATGGTACAGGGAAGCTTTCAACAGGTTTACCAAATAGAGGTAATACCACTATTTCACTACGGTTATATGCCAAGCAAACAAATACATCATACAAAATCACAATCAAATCTGAATGAAAATGCACGGCTTCCAACACATTTTAGTTGATAACTTGATGAGCACAGCACAGCATAGCTGTACCTACAAATTGCCTTCAAACTGGGTTCAAATTGGGAGTCTGAGGCATTGAATCAAAATATTTCCTATAGAAACCGAACATGAAACCATCAGGTCATATCCTTGGAACCGACACTGGTTCTCTGGCAGCATCCAGCATGCCTCTTTGCAACACACAAACTCCTATGTTTATTACATTTGAATGAGTTGAATGTTGATGTCAACAAGAACATCACCACTGCAAGCAGTCGATCTGACGCTAGTTTGAGTATTGAAGTATTTTTCTTATAGAAAGTAACATAGTACGCCTCACCAGTCATCACAGTTCTTTTTAGAAGAACACATCTCATTACAGGTTCAGTAACAGGAAAAAAACATACAGCTATTCTATTGAAAATTTCAGTTGGGTACCTGGTTTTGAGTAAGTAAGTATGTATTTCCTCCAATAATGATGGGCTTAAGATCTTTGGGTAGCTTAATAGTATGGATTAGTACAGCAGGATTAGTATTAGGATAACCTATCTTTTCCAAACATGAGAAGATTCAGAAATGGCAAAATAATTGCCTGTCTCTGAATCCTGGCTCTTGGTCTGTGCATTCGATTTTAGTTTCGCAAAAAGAGCTGTTCTGACCAAATAAACATAAACTGTAGCACGGAATCACTACACACCACACACAAGCAGAAGCAGTTGCACAGAGGCCGGCCGCCAAAATAGATTTCTCTGGTCAAAAAGCAAGACACGGAAGACCAACCAATAGTGAGCGAGGGTTTGGGGCGACTCACACCAGGGGACGGCGGCGCGGCCGACGACGTCCTCGAGGGTCTGGAAGACGAGCTTGCTGTCGACGAGGAAGCGCAGGTAGCCCTCGACGGTGGGCTCCCACCTGTTGACGGGCGGCGCCTGGGACTCCTTCTCCCCCTCCCTGGCCTGGTCCTTGGTGTGCAGGCGCATGGCGACGGCCCTCATTTCCTCCACGAAGGGCTTGCCCCTCGCCGCGGGGGGCGGCGTCTCGGTCGCCTGCGCCGCCGCCGCCGCGACCATCCTCCTCCGCTGCTGCTGCGAGTGGGCCACGGAGATCCCCGGCACCCGGCGCGCGCCAACCGACACGGACAGGGTCCTCCCGGCGGCGGCGGCGGAGGCGGAGGCGGAGGCGCGCGGGGAGGCGAGGGCGTGCGTGGTGGCGGTGAGGGACGCTGATGCTGCTGCTGCTGCGGGAGCCATGGGGGCGGGCTGGCGGGGATTGTATTATAGCGCAGGGGTTTCGTGCCGGGGAGTGCGAGGCGACGAAGGGGATAGGGACGTGCGGTGCGGGGGGAGGGGAGGTTGCTTTGGAGCGCGGCGAGGAGCTCGGAGGGGGTGGGAATAGAATAGTGGAGCGCTTGCTTGGATTGTTAATCGCGCTCGGGTGGGCTGGGGAGTGGATTGGGACGGCCGGCAATGGCGTGAGGGTGAGGCTCTCTCCTCTCTTGGGCTCTCGGGGAAGACGATGCGATGGGGTTCTCTTCTCTTCCCCCCCCCCCCCCCCCCCCCCCCTTGTTTGACGCGAGACCGGGAGAGGTCCACCATGGCGCGCTATGACATGTGGGGCCGGCGGTGTATGGGGTTCGGATGTCAGTTGGAGGTTTGAGAAGGGTCGAGCGGTGGGGTCCACGTGTCTGAGAGATTCGAGAGGAATTTTCTTTTCTTGTTGAGAACAGAGGTTCGAGAGGATGGGTTGGGACAGGTGTCACATGACGGGTGGGCCATGGAGCAAGGTGAGCGTGCGGGCCACTGGGGCGTCACGTGACGGCGAGTGGGGCGACGAACTCGTCCATTTCTCTATGCTTTGGGTTCAAGTGCCCGTGTGACAATTTTTGCAGACTTCTAGGCCATATTTTGAGATCCGTAAAAGAAAAGAGAATTTAAATCCTAAAGTTTATACTTCTACTCCCTCCTTTCCACAATCCATGGATGTAAGATGTTTTAACACTTTCTATATTTACGTGCATAGTGTGTATGTTTATTTATTATAGTATGAATCTAGATAATATGTAACACCTCTAAAACATTTTATATTGTGGAGCAGAGTACAGAGTATCGTAACAATATGAGACTATTTGCAGCCTAAAAGAGGTACTATGATCATCTCTCATTCTCTCAACATTCAACACGGAAACCCATTTTATCCGTCTGTCTGCGTCTGTTTATTCTCATTTGGGCTAAGGATAAGGCTCAATACGATTACGTACTTAGGTCCACGAAGGTGTCCATCCAAATTCATTTTCAGCACATATTTGGTTTATTTTTGCGTCCCAGCGGTCCACGAAGGTGTCCATCTAGATTCATTCCCAGCACACATTTGGTTTACTTTTGCGTCAAAGCGGTCCACAAAGGTGTCCACCTAGATTCATTTCCAACACACATTTGGTTTACTTTTGCGTCGCAACGGTCCACGAAGGTGTCCATCTAGATTCATTTACAGCACACATTTGGTTTACTTTTGCGTCCCAGCGGTACACGAAGGTGTCCATCTAGATTCTTTTCCAGCACACATTTGGTTTACTTTTGCGTCCCAGCTGATAGCAGTCAGACCGTTCATTCCATCGCATCCGGCTCGGTTTGCTCGTCAGCCTCCTACCCGTTTTGAATGGGTTTTAATGCACGTCACGTGAACCACTACATGCGTTAATGAGCGCCACCCACCTCACACAGTTTATCACCGCCCCCTCTCCCACATTTCACCATCGACCCCTCTACTCTCCTACACTTCACGGGTATGTCTAGTCCCCGCAAGCAGTTTAAACAAATCCTGGAGATCAATGTGGCAGGCAGATGGTATCTCAATACCCCAGGTGCGTCTCATCTTGATCTTGTCATTCGTTATATCAACGCTAGCAAAATGAATGCCGCTACGAAGAAAATCCATGAGTATTGGACATTGCTTGTCACTACTGCAACAACAAATGTAACACATGTTAAAAATACTGCCAATATATAATTTGAGATCAAGTAGTATAATAAGAATAACAACAATATGCAACTTTCATTCTCGGCCAATTATATAATTTGAGATCTTGTATTATAAGAATAACAACAATATGCAATGCAACTTTCATTTTCGGCCAATATATAATTTGAGATCAAGTATAATAAGAATAACAACAATATGCAACTTTCATTTCGGCCAATATATAATTTGAGATCATGTATAATAAGAATAACAACAATATATGCAATGCAACTAAGATTTTCGGCCAATATATAATTTGAGATCAAGTATAATAAGAATTTATAACAGCAATATGCAACTTTCATTTTCGGCCACTATATAATTTGATGAGATCATGTATAATATAAGAATAACAACAATATGCAATGCAACTTTCATTTCGGCCAATATATATAATTATGTTCACTACAATCAAAAAGAAATTGTTATCCTATGCAATTTTCCTATCCTATGAATCAACAAATTAAAAAAAATAAGCCCCAACATTGGATTAATTACCTTGCCCATTGGAAGACCATGACACGTTTCTTGAAACATAGTTGGATGACCGCAACATTTCCTTGATCGACCGTGTACTCGAGATCAAGACCCATGAATTTGTCTTGCTCCCGAGCTTCGCCAAGCCAATACTTGAAATCGGAGAGAAAACCCGCCATCTTAGCGCTATCGTTCGTGTACGCGACATTGAGATATGTGTTGCCATGTGCAAGCACCTGCCCGTAGCGAGTGATTGGTGGTGCCGGATTCATGGTGGTCGGAGGGATGCAAGAAGAGGACAGGCTCGCCGGCCGGAAGGAAGAAGAGAGAGGAGAGGATCGCCGGGGAGAAGGAAGAAAGACATGAGAGGAAAATGAGAACTGCCCACTTGCCCGTAGCCAATCGCGTGTAAAATCGTGGGCGGGAGTCGAACGGTTAGGGCTTTAGTACCGGTCCGTAACACGAACCAGTACTAAAGCTCCACTCGCCCAGCCCCGCGCGACCGTTGTCATGCCACAGACCTTTAGTACCGGCTCGTGTTACGGCCCGGTACTAATGGTCCCTTACGGACCGGTACTGCTGTCCCCCTCCCCTCTGACCGTTCGGACCGGTACTGATGCTCATTAGTACCGGCCGTAAACGCGTGCGGGACTAAAAGTCTGGACCAAAAGTCCGTTTTCTACTAGTGGTAGAAGGAGTCGGAAGTCGATGCCAGCTTCCAATCGGAGGCACGGGAGTGAAGATAATAAGGTTGCGCAGAAAGAGGATTACAAAGAACAATCCTTAGTTGGGCATTGTGTGCTATGGTCTGAATGAGGGATGGTTTTTGAATCTCCAGGCTCCTGTGTGCGAGCTTGTACTATTGTGATTATCATTTGTAAATACTACTCACTGAGACTTGAATACCTACCAGGGATGGATTTACATGTGTGGCATCTGCCCGAGTGTCTTCTTCTAGCCCTCTTTTCCTCCATGGTGTTCCAGGTGGATTTCAATCTTGCCAAGGCCGGCCTCGTCGTCCTCGCTCCTCCCTGGGGTGGCGCCTTTGGAGGTGTCGCAAGGCGGCGACATGGGCACGACCCTGAGTCCGAACCGCGGGTGCTCGGCCGTGTTCTTCCTGATGAAGGCACGAAGCTGCAGGCTGCAGCATATCCCTTCTGCCGCCTAACTACCCAGCTCCTCGTAGATCACCGGCTCCATCATGTTGTAGTCTGCTTGTTGAATCGATTCGCGTTAGCGACCTGGGTTCCAGACTGAGAGGGAAGGGGGAGGGGGAGGGGCATTGGGGCATACAGTGAGGTCGGAGGAGGACTCACGATGGCCGGCGAGAAAGAGCAGAATCTTCACAGCCTCCTCGGCGGCGGCTTTGGTGAGGCACCCGCGGCGGAGAGAGGAATCCGATCGAGGGATTGTTGCGGGGGTGTGACGGGGGACGAGGGCTATTTGGGTGCTGCAGACGCGTCCACATCTCCAACCGTCTATTCAGGATCGAACGGGAGAGCTCCGAGTCGTTTTCCAGAGTAGCTGCCCTCGAGACGTCTATCTCAGGAGCCGGCGAATCGGACGGACCGAAACAAGCACAACGCACAATCCGACGGTTCAAATAGCTAATGGCATGAGGTAGCTCCTATTTGGCTCAGTTATAATATCCTCTGTTATGGTGCAAATAGTCTCATATTGTCCCTCCGCTTCACAATATAAAATGTTTTAGAGGTGTTACGTATTATCTGGATTTAGATTATAATAAATAAACATACACACTATGCACGTAAATATAGAAAGTGTTAAAAAAATCTTACATCCATGGATTGTGGAAGGGAGGGAGTAGAAGTATAAACTTTAGGATTTAAATTCTCATTTCTTTTTGCGGAACTCAATGGAAATCACTAAAAAAAGGCTTCCCTTTGTAAAGGGAAACCTTACCCTCACTCTCGTCGTGACAAGTGTCGTTTTCTACATATTTTGGTCTCCCATTGTTGTTTGCATGTCCGCCAAGTGTCGCTACCATAATAAAAGTGGGGATGAGTACTAGAGAGAAATGGAGACGGGAGAGGTGGGAGGGCAGTTTTCCCTTTTTTTTTTCAAAAATCGAAATTTCATAACAAAATATCTCAAGAACCGTTTATCCAAATTACGAACCTTTTTCATTTTTTAGCTCCTCGCGTCGAGATATCCAAAGCATAAAGAAATGGACGAGTTCATCGCCCCACTCGCCGTCACGTGATGCCCCAATGGCCCACACGCTCACCTTGCTCCAGGGCCCACCCGTCATCCGACACCTGTCCCAATCCAGTGCCCAATGCCCATCCTCCCAAACCTCTGTTCTCGAAAAAGAAAATAAAAGTTCTTCTCGAACCTCTCCCAGACATGTGGACCCCACCGCTCCACCCTTCTCAATCCTCCAACTGACATCCGTACCCATACACCGCCGGCCCCACATGTCATAGTACGCCGTGGTGGACCTCCCCCCTCTGCTCGCGTCAAACAAAGGGGGGGGGGGGGGGGGGGGGAAGAGAAGAGAACCCCATCGCATCGTCTTCCTCGAGAGAAAGGAGAGAGCCTCACCCTCACGCCATTGCCGGCCGTTCCAATCCACTCCACCCGAGCGCGATTAACAATCCAAGCGCTCCACTATTCTATTCCCACCCCTCCGAGCTCCTCTCCCTCGCCGCGCTCCAAAGCAACCTCCCCTCCCCCACCCTACGTCCCTATCGCCTCGCCCTCCCCGGCACGAAACCCCAGCGCTATAATACAATCCCCGCCAGCCCGCCCCCATGGCGCCCACAGCAGCAGCAGCGTCCCTCACCGCCACCGCCACCACGCACGCCCTCGCTTCCCCGCGCGCCTCCGCCGCCGGGAGGACCCTGCCCGTGTCGGTCGGCGCGCGCCGGGTGCCGGGGATCTCCGCGGCCCACTCGCAGCAGCAGCAGCGGAGGAGGATGGTCACGGCTTCGGCGACGCAGGCGATCAAGATTTCAAATACATTTTATCTAGCAAAACTAGCCAGTTTTTCCTAGTTAGAGCAGTTATAATAGGGTGACATGGGCGCGTTGTACGAGATCTCAAATCATATTTTTACCTAGTTTGAGTATAGAGAGGAAGGGAGAAAGAGGAGAGAAGCAGGTATCTAACGAAATTCTAGTGGGAGGTTCAACACCCTTTCCAACGAATAAGGTGAATCACGTATTGATGATAGAGTAAACATTTATGTGTGACTGTTATATGATTGGGCTATAAAATTGACTATACGTGACATGGCAACTAGATATAGCTAATCTATGATTATGAAAAAGAGGCATCGATAGGTCTATGCAGGGTAGATGTTTATGCAAATTGATATACTTATTGATGTAGCGCAGATCTATCCCTCCTATATATGTTGCTTAGGCGCACGGGATGGACTACGTCACGATGGATCCCTCACAAGAGATGGGTAAAGATGATAGAAGAACGAAAATTCACTTTGACTCGTAGGTATAGATGAACCCAAATACTCATAAAATGTATTTGTAAATGTCAAAATATTATGAAAAAAACAAGTGTACATCCAAAACTTTTATGTTCACACACAATGTTTCGCAAAATAATAATTATACATCAGGCTATGTAAAAAAGACAATTTGACTCTTCAAAATGAGTTTTCATGAGATATATTTTTCTTTTCACACATGCCATTAAAAAGGTTTTTTTACTTCTTTTGTGCGCGAAAATAGAATGCTTGTATGCTTGTATGACCCAATTTGTTTTTTGAGTTATTTTTACTTTTTTTAGTTAATTCTAAATTATTATTGCATAATGGTGCATCTAAATCTATGAAGACCGTGTTCGTACCAAGACAGCTTATTTTATTTTAGACTTAGACGCCTTTCGTTGGGAAGGTGCATAAGATTGAGCAAAGAAACGCGGCTCCAGCCTAATGTTTCTCATGCGCCGTCACAGACTCGAATCTCTAGAAGACGACTTTCAGAATATCCATGCCTCACTCGGTCGCTGAGTCAAGAAAAAATATATGATTTGTTCAGACTCCTCCCAAAAGGAAAACACGATGGAGCACGAAACATCTCCACGCGATTGATAAATCAAGCTACCTACAAGTTAATTAAAGAGAAAAATTCACGAACAGTCACTGAACTCGTCCGGCACATGCAAATTCGTCACTAAACTCAGAAAAATGGCATTTGCGGGTGCTTAAACTTGTTCCGTCGCTGCATCTACGGTCATTAGGCGGTTTGGCGTACATATTTTGCCCACGTATCAGCATGTCACACCGAAAAATGGTCCCACGAGCTGAAATTCCTTCCAATCCCGCGACCTAAATTTCCAATTCCTCTGTCTTCTCCAGCGCCTCCGTCTCCTCTACGTATTTTGAGGCTGTCCCCGCCTGCGGCTTCATCGGCGGCGCCCCCGGTCGCGGGGAGGGCGTGGGGGCGGCACCCCCGAACGGGGGGAAGGCGTGGCCAGCGGCGGCGCCGTCTCCAGATCTCCACCTGACCGGAAAAAGGATGGCCGGCCGGCCATTCCGAGCTACTAGGTGCGGCATGGGAGATGACGCTCGGCAGTCCAGACTCCGTCGCAGAAGCTTCGTACTGCAGACGGAAAAGAGAGAGCTTGCGGAGTAGAACCCGCATCTGGTCGCGGTGAAGACTGTGGTGCTGGAGCAGCGACGTCGTCGTGGCGAAAAGACAGATGCCATGGGATGGCTAATTGTGTGGGGCCGATGGACGCTAGAGGATTTCGGGGAGGGATAGCGCGCTAAGTAGCACACACAAATAAACATAAACGACACGGGGACGCGAGGATTTACCCTGCTTCGGGGCTCTCGTGAGGAGATAAAACCCCTACTGCAGCATCTAGCCTATTTGTTGTGTATTTCTCACTGGTATTGGCGCGATACAAAAGATGCTCCACGAGCTAAGCAAAACTTGCCTCTAAGAGGACTGGGAGAGGAAATGGGAAAGGGGGAAATGAGGAGCCCGTGCCGTGGTGGCCGCTGTCTTGGCCTCCCCATGGTGCTCTTATATAGAGGAGCCCAGGGGACAAACGATAGCCCACGTGAGGGGAAAAGCAGACAGGAAACGTTTTTCACGCGCCATGCAGCTGTACTCTTGTCACCTCAATACCGCTGTAGCCACGCCTTAGCCTTGCTTCGCAGCTACACACGGCAGGTCTATTATGTGTCCTTGACCTTGTCTTTTAGCAGTTGGCCTCGTACCTACTGTCTTCTTCTCCTTGTCTTGCGTCTACATCGTTGACCCGGAGTAGCCGAGTCGGTCCGTCCGAGATGAGGATGTCTACTGCGAAGGAGGTGCCGCTGGGGTGCTGATGACGGGCAGGGGCGCGAGTGTTGTCGTAGTAGAGCCGGAGCAGCCGGGTTGCTGAGTTTGGAGGCGAACTCGGGGGCGCCGGGTTGACGTATGTCGGGGACGAACTCGGGCGGCGCCGGGATGTGGATGCCGGGGTCGAGGACGATGCCGGGGTGGTCACGGTGAAGCCGGCGCTGCCGAGGTGGCCACGGTGCCGATGTCGGGTGCAGCTTGGCGCCTCCAAGCCGAGGTTGGACGCGGCGCTGTCGGAGGCCATGCCCAGATGCAGAGGGGGCGAAGTGCGGGGCGAGGCGGGGATGCTTGTCGGAGCAGTGCGAGATGCCTGGGCGGAAGCGAGGATGAAGCCGATGCGGATGAACACGGGCGAAGGCGAGCCGGGTCGCGGTCGGAGGCGGTTATACGGTCTATGCCGGCGAGGGCCGAAGTCGGAGAGATGCCGGGGCGCGGGCACGAGGCAGTGGGGGCGAGGGCGAGGTCGCCGGGACGCGGCCGGGCACGGCCGGAGTGCTGGCAGCTCCGAGGTCGGGGGCGCGGTGCCGGGGGACCTGCCGAGACACGGGCGGCGTTCCGAGGTCTCTGCGGCCGAGGTGAGTCGCGGGCGGGGGCGTGCCGAGGAAGTTGGGGCGGTGCGGCCGAGGCAGCACGGGAGCGGTTGGGGTCGGAGAAGAACTCGGGGGAGGCTTGACCGAGGCGAGGGCGCAGGCGAGGGCGGTGCTGGTGGAGTCGGGGGCGGCGATGTCGGAGTCGTGGGCGACTTGCTCGTGGAGGAAGATAAGGACGAGGTCGAGGCAGGGGATTTCGGTCTGCCGAGATGAAGCCGAGATGAAGACGAGGTGACGGTTCCCAGCCCACCGAGCTGCAGACTTCGGCCCACCGGGATGGGAATCTTAGACGGCTTAGGGGACTCGGTCCATCCGAGTTAAACTGGATCTCGGCCCAGCTTTTCCCATTTTGGCCCGAGATGCTATGCGATCCTACTCTTTTATTTTTATAGCTATTTCTCTGTTATCTCTTTTAATAATTCAGTAACACCACCAACTTTAGGGTACCCGGGGATACATCCCCGACAAGCGAGATCGAGGCGGCGGCCGCCGCGCGCTACCAGGTGGCCAGCACGGTCGCGAGAGCTCCCTTACTTGATTAGCGGCAAGGCGTGCGTAGAATTAGCGGCGTACGAGCTACATGCTGACGCGTACGCCAAATTGCCTAATGACCGTACGTGCAGTGACGGAACAAGTTTAAACACCGCAAATGCCATTTCTTGAGTTTAGTGACGAATTTACACACGTCAGATGAGTTCAGTGACTGTTCGTCCCTTAATTAAATCACCTGTCAACAAAGACTGTGCCAGGGGTAGCGTCACGGTGAACACGACTGTGCAACCCGTTCAGTTTCTGCCCGAATGCAAACTCCACCCTTTTCATTTTCATTCAAGATTAAACTCATATGCTTAAAACGAAATATACTACGGTTGCGTGAAGCAAAGCACCCAGAGAGCTGTAACGTGTACGCTTCTCCCGCGTAACAAATTCAAATAAAGAGTTTGAGTTCCTCCCTACGTCGGTGCGTCTCTTCCATGGTTTGTCATGGTGGCCAAGAGCCGGCTCAATCCTTTTCCAGAAAGGCAGTTTCATAGGCTATACTGTGCATATGCTATGGTCCCAATGTCAACAACAAAAACACATGCTATGGTCGCCAAACTCGCACGATTTTATTTTCTTTACGCGGTACAACTGCTCTTGTTTCTTTTTGTACTACGAGTCGAACGAAATGAGAAGGCGCACGCTAGGCGTAGGTCGCCCTACCGCGCCCCTTTCTATGTCCCCTCCCGCACCGTCCGATCGCCATCCTGCGATCAGGATTAGTTGGACCATTTTTTGCATTTTAGCCCCTGATAAATTGAAACATCAACCCGCACTCCACCCAGGCTCCACTTAAACCGAAGCGGTATATTTCGTTGCCCCTCGTCTTCGTAGTATTTGCACGTATAATGTCATCCTGGTGATTTACCCCACCGCCGCAACAAAAATCACGCGTATTACAACAAAATGACTCACCTCGTGTACAAAAAATATATATTATCGCAACAAATCAACGCAACTTTTCAAAGAAAAATAATCTTACGTAAAAATGGTAAATAATAACATTTTTAGTGCAAATTTTTCCGCAACAAAAGTCAGCTATAATTACAACAAAAATTATCAATAGTTTCAACAAAAATCACAACATATTACAACAAAAACTCATTTGTTCGTAGCAATTAAAAAAAGTGGGCAACTGTTGTTGAAGATCCATTTACAACAAAAACACCAGCTATTTTAACAAAAAATACAGACTATTACAACAAAATCATGTATTTTTAGAAATCCAAAAGTATGTAAACAAAACAAAAGTTTTGCCACAACTTCGTTTGTAACAAAAATCACCACCTATTTCAACAAAAAAGAAAATCTATTACAACAAAAAAATCACTTATATTACAGCATAATAACACAATAAAAAATGACTTAGCAACCAAAAAGGTTGTTCCGAATTAATTTGCAACAAAAATATACTTATTTCGATAAAAAAACAAACGATGGCAATAAAAAATGTTGACAACTATTGAAAAATTATCCAACAAAAAACTTAGCAAAACAATTATTTAAAATAATAATAAAGTCATACACGTTATTAGGCCGAAAATAATCAGCAGCACCAGACATGCCTACGCGCATGAACATCCCACCTACCTACGCGCGCGGCCCATGAACAGCCTACCTACCTAGCAGCGCGCGCAGAGCGAGGCGACCTACGCCAAGGCGCGTTAGGTCGCCCTAACGGAAGCGTTTTCCAAACGAGAAGGTATATGTATTTTGTATTAATGTTAATAATCCGTTTGACCATGTAACAAACCAAACAATGGAATAAAAGTTGATGGCACCTTCACATAAATGCTATTTAGGAAAAAAACAAATATGATAAACTATCTAAAACGCCATCGATAATGCTGGAATTAAAGGTAAGCATGTCATGCTAGTAGGCAAAAGCTCCCGAAGAGACAAGTAGATTACACATTGAAGCATATGTTCTTCAAACCAATGCGGATTCTCAGCCCAAATATGAAGAAGCTCGAGGTCGAGCCATGTCATTGATTTGTTGGGGACGAGCCATGTCTTTGATTTGTTGGGGACGAGGTCGAGCAAGAGTAGGAGAGCCACGCACTGCTTGCCAAGACTGGAATGGCTGATATGGCAAGCGCCGTGATCGACGAGGACGCGTACGCTGATATGAAGACAAGATTCGACAAAGAGCAGCACAAACTTTGGGAGAAGTACCCACTTGACGGTTGCAACATTGAGTATGCAGCAATAGATGCGTATGTTGCATACGAGGTGTACCGCAAGATTAGAATCATCAACTATTGGCAGCGTCACCTCGTACCGCGACCAGTGCGCCATGAGTCTTCTGCTTCTGGGTGTTCAGATTCGGAGTACGATTTGTACTAGTGTTTGTAGTGCTTGAGGGTCTCCTCATGTGGAAGACAGTAGTGTTAGTGCAAACATTTTATCTCTCTAATATTTTGTAGTGCTTGAGAGTCTCCTCATGTGGAAGTGAGTAGTGTTATTGTTGCAAACAATTTATCTCTAATATTTTGTAGTGCTTGAGAGTCTCCTCATGTGGAAGTGAGTAGTGTTATTGTTGCAAACAATTTATCTCTAATATATTGTAGTGCTTGAGAGTCTCCTCATGTGGAAGTGGTAGTGTTATTGTTGCAAACAATTTATCTCTAATATTTTGTAGTGCTTGAGTGTCTCCTCATCTGGAAGTGAGTAGTGTTATTGTTGCAAACAATTTATCTCTAATATTTTGTAGTGCTTGAGTGTCTCCTCATCTGGGAGTGACAATTCATCAGAAGATGTAATGTTTTATAGAACAATCAATGTTTCTGTGATATAACCACTAGTTGTGTACATTAAAATGATTTTTCCAAAAATTTCAGACCAAGCTATCAAACAGTTGTAGTTCAAATTTGAATTACTTTCGAAAAATAGGCATAAACTCATTTAACTAGGGGAAATTAGGTAGAAATCAAGGAAAAACCTAATACTTGGGCATTATCCATCATATGTGTACTAGTTTCCATGAAAACTAAATGGGTGTCATTTTGCAGCATATTTTTGGTACTTTGTTCACACAAAAAAGTCAGTTTTTGCACTTAAAAATGGAAAATGATATTTATAAAAATAATTTCAAGATTTCCTTTTACATAAATAATGAGATCTTTATCACAAACTATGCCTTGATCATTTTCATAAATATTTCACAAGGCATAGTTTCTTATACCAGTATGCACCTATTTGTGAAATATGAGATCTTTATCACAAACTATGCCTTGAAAATGATCATAACTTGATCATTTGGCTTGAAACTTTTAGATATCTATACATGATAGACTTTTTTGCGAAGACTTTTTTCGCAAATTTTGTCAAAAATAAAGTTTATCATTTTTCATATCAACTAGTACACATATAAGGTCCCCATGCCAAAGGATTTCTTTTTTTTGAAGTGTTTATCACATTATTTCATTTTTTAAAATATTTATTATTATGTAATCATTTTTAAAAATAAAGTAATATTTATTTTATCATTATTTATTTCAATATTATTATTATATAATATTTTTGTTTAATCAAGTAAATTTTTATAATATAAGAAATGAAAAAGTGTTTCATCATGACCGAGTGGTTAACATGATTGATAAGATAGAAGTATCAGTAAGTTCTCAGTTCTCTCTTAGTATCTAGTTTGAAAGGAACCTAAATGTTAAGCGTGCTAGTGTTATAGCAGTTTCAGGATGGGTGACCGATCGGGAAATTTGACAGTTCCAAAATAGATTAAGTGTGTAGATATTAAGTGTGTAGGAAGGGGGAAATTAACTAGATTAAATAGTTAGACTTGAGATTAAGTGTGGGTTAGTGGATAGTTAAGTGATGAATTGTGTGGGTTAGTAGATAGTTAAGTGAGAAATTTCGAAATTCTAAAAAAATATTTTTTTTCTGAAAATTTCAAAAAGAAATTATTTTTTTTGGAACATCCACGCCTGCGGCCCACGTGGATGTTATTTAGTACCAGTCGCAACACGACCGGTACTGATACCCGGGGGGCATCAGTCCCGATTGCGCAGTACCGGTTGCATAACCGGTACTGATGCCCCTCCCCGACCGGTACTAAAGAGCCGTTTTCCACTAGTGATACCGCAGCTGATGCAATAGGGAGCGATGCGTTATAGCAATGCCGTCCTCCTAGTGTTCCCCGAGGGGGTTTCTGAAAATGTTCCCACCAAAACCAGATAAGGTGTCCGATTTTTTATTAAAGTGCACCGAAAGTTCAGTTAGGTGACCAAATAATCTAGTTTTTGAGTTGAGTGACTTATAAGTGCACTTAAATCGGTTAATTGGGTCAACTTAACTTACTCAATTTCGAGCTCTTTCGCGCAAGCTGTCGCAGCAATCCAGACCTTTCTTTTCTTCATTTTTTACGCGCATACGTGCTACCGGAGTTGCACGATCGGGAGTTATAGGCTCAAGTTTACAAGCTCTAGGCGTAATTAGATAATGAAACCAGGCCTTCTTCTTGCTGGGATGCTCAGCCAATTCATACTTACCAATCGAAAGATGGGGAACCTGCGGAAGGGAGCCTCTCAATTGAGAGTCTGGAACTCTTTCTTGGTGATGAAATGCGCCTATAAATAGAGAGGGAGAAGAGGAATCGTAGAACACAATGTGAGAAGATATTAAAAAGAACTGGAGATAAGGGGCTTACCCGATGTATTCCTTCAAAAAGAATGCATAACTTGATCGATTCTGATCTTTGATATCACTAGCTTCAATCATA
Source organism: Poa annua (assembly GCA_026929855.1). Classification (NCBI taxonomy): domain Eukaryota; kingdom Viridiplantae; phylum Streptophyta; class Magnoliopsida; order Poales; family Poaceae; genus Poa; species Poa annua. The sequence goes on from CM049437.1 coordinate 95,033,082, forward strand.
TTACAGAAGGCATCATTACCTTGCCCAATATGCGCGCTTAATGTTGAAATGCAAATATGAATATATATATATATAAAAGAACCAACTATATCTGCTTGAATGAGTCTATCAACCCATCAACCTTTTTCTAAGGTCAGCATTTTCCATTGCCAGTCCCTCAAGGATAATCCCTGATCGAGTACTTTCAGCTAACTGTGCAGTTAGCACTTTTCCTCGAAATCGAATTGTTTTGGTTCTAATCCATTTCTTTTCTTCATTAAATATAGGCCGTCTTTTTTACTGTTCATCATGCCTGACGAGTTGTGTGACCGCCGGTGCAATTAACTCTTCTACCGCAGCTGATGCAATAGGTAGCGATGCGTTATAGTATATAGTAGAGATAACTTGGGTGTGCCCGTCGATGTGGCAGTGCAGGACACAGCCACGAAACAGGCTTTCGCCCCGCTTTATAAATAAAGCCCAACGGCCGAACCGATACAAGGTGATGAGGAAACCCTCTTACAAGGCAGATCAAAGATAAACAACAAAGAAAAAAAGGAAACCAGACTTGTCACCGAAGACTAGGACGCAGGATCGAGTAGTATCGAGCCTCCACGACGACGCCCCCAATAGGATCACGACGCAAAGCGCCACCGTCGTCTCGACCAAGAGGTCAAGGTTTTCACCGTATCCCTAGTGCGGTGCAGGGCACAGAAAGCTTGGGTGTGCCCGTCGCTGTGGCTCTCCGCGCGCAAGCGATCTGATGGACGACCAACGGTTTGGACGGACAGCAGAGTTGAGAAAATTTGCCGTCCGGTGTCGCACTGTCGCCATGATTTTGGTTCGGGCAGCAAGGATCTGACGCCGGCCGGTTCCTCTCCACTTGATCTGTTACCGTTGTGGATGCCGGTCCGCTTGGCGAGATTCAGGTTTCAAAGGGTTTAACTGTTCTGAACCTGTCAATTCTAGTGCGACATGTTCTTCTGAAACTTTAGTCTTAGGCAGTCCAGACTCCTGGCAAAACACAGAGCATCTGGTTTGGATGCCTGGCTAACTGCATCGACTGTTCAGTTAATCAGGTGGCTCTCCTTTTCTTCCCTGATGAACCAGGTAAAATTAGCAGTTTTTGCTGCACGATATCCCCCATTGTACTATTACTGCTAGTTGCTGTTAGCTCCCGGTCGGGAAGTGCCGGATGGAACAAGCATGGCCCGGATTTAATTCTCTCTAGGTATGTATTCTGGCAATATTGACCACTTATCTTAGTACAACACTAAGTAATCGATTCCATTTGTTTGACTATGTGTGAAGCATTCGTTTTTATCAAGCCTCATATGATAGTTGCCCCAGCCAAGGTAGTTTTGTTGTATAAATCCAACAGTTTAGTTTATACGATTGATCCCATTCATATATCTAAGACTTCCATTTTTTTTTAGAAATGGGTGCCCTCGGCCTCTGCATCAAAGTGATGCATACCGCCTTATTTATAAATAAATAGAAATGTATCGTCTCAGTACATGCAATATTACAACTCAACGATCACAGACATGAAACACAAAGATCAATCAACTGAAAATCGAAGTGCTATGCATCGATCCTCCTAAATGAAACCAACCTCCCGGGCACAAGATAGACCGCACGACCGCCAGCATGCGGGTACATCCGGTATCCATAATCGTCCGCTGCTACACAGGTAGAAGTAAGGACCATGAGTGGATCCAGTAGATGGCTTTGTTGATAACCTGCAAATAATGAACAATATTTGTTTTGCTAAACACCACATCATTCCGACAGTTCCAGATTGACCACAACAAGGCTGAAACGTCGATACGTATACGAGCCATCGTCTTAAAATCAATGCCATTTAGCCAACTACCAAACATGTGCGCAATGCTAGTAGGATCTAAGACTTCCATATGTACTGGTGGTCGACAACTTTACGGTGGAGCACATCTCTCACTTTGTTCATCTATGGGGAACGTCCTCACCACTGTTAGGTAAACCCAAATGGCACTTTGGATACAAGGAAACCATTGACGGGTTATTTTAGGCCATAGAATATTTTCAACTCCAATGTCATCTCGCTTCCCTATATATGTCTAAATCCTGACTCCACCCCTTTCGCTGGGCACCCCACCTGGCAGGACTCATCTCCAAAGGTGTGAGAGGTTTCGCCGTTTCTTGCTACGGTAGGTGGCCGACCTGTGAGGGTCGATATCGCCGGGATGACCCCGGCGTGCACCGGCACATCCACAACAACCCAGATGGGTGCACAAAACACTAGGAAGAAAAATCTTTGGTAAATAGCAAATTTTAACCACATATGAACCCCAAAAAAATGTGTGAAATGTTTTTTGGTACCATGAGTGCACCCTGGTTTCAAATGTAAAATAGCAATTCTTAACCACATATGGACTCTGATTGCACATCAATTGGGCACCATAATTTATTTCACATTACAAACTGGCCAAAAATAATCAGGCAGTACACCTCATTCGCAAAAAAAAGTGTACACGTTTGATAAATAAGAAAATTAGAACAACTCTACAAACTGAACCTAACATATTGTCTTCTCACAAGAAAAAAACATGGGGTGCCAACAAAAATTCAACTTGACCAATAATCCACACTAATGTTTCTCAGAATGTATGCACCATGGCTTTTCATGAAACCGTAGCCTCCGGTGTCTTAAATCTGCAACAGGAAAAAAGTGTGAATGAGAGTCGAAACAGTTAGGCACCACATAATTTTTGAAGTTGTTTCAATATGTTTTATGGGTTAAATGTTAGTAGTAGGACTATGAATTACCTTTGGATCAGTCATGCTTTCCCTTGACATTGTACTTGCACATCTTGTTCTTGGCACAGTTTATCAAGATATCGGCGGAGTCAAAACCTACAGAACACAGTACGGTCATAGGATCGGAGTTCATACGTACCAAACCAAACTCTCAGAAATTAAGCATGAGAGAAGAAGCTGTTAATTACCAGAGAGATATGCTCCATGGACATAGCCGTTGTACTTTTCGCTGGTGTGCTCACCCGTGAAGTAGACCCTCCCAACCGGTGCCTGAATAACATGACAAAATTAAACACAGGCTAAAATAATGATCATATGCTTATTTATTGTCAATAATTAATTTAGTAAAATGCAAGAAATATGTACAATTAATGTATTTGAAGCACGTACCCGTATGAGGTCATATTCGTAGCGGTTGACGCCAATAGGCCAGTTGGAGAAGGTGCCCTTGAAGAACCTGTTGGACCACCACCTGGGCACGAGTATCTCCGTGGCATCGGGCACTTGCTCTCCGGGGAACATCTTCCGGAGCACCTCCACCGCCTCCGCCATTGTCTGGTTATCGGACTGCTGCTCGATCCTCCTGGACTCGTCGTCGGTGACCGTCACCAGAAGCACGTTGGACCCCGGGTACTGCTTCTCGAACTGCTGCCACACCGGGTAGTACCCTCTCCTCCCGCTGGCGTAGAGGAAGAACTCCGTGCCGGGGCCCTCCGGCCAGAACCTCTTGGGGAACTTGAGGAAGATCTTGGTGTACACCGCCATGTCGAACTGGTAGATGGAGACGATCTTCCATGACGGCAGCTGCGGCTTGAACCGTATGAGGTCGGTCTGCAGGACGCCGAGGCTGGCGGAGACGAGCACGTAATCTGCCCGGTACACCTTGCCGTCCTCCGTCCGGACGCTGACGCCGCTCGGGAAGTAGGTGATCTCACGCACCACCGTGTTTAGCTTGAGCCTGGGGTCGACGATGGCGCCGGACTTGCGGTCGGTCTTGAGGTACTTCCCGGCGACGTGGTACACGACCGACTCGTAGCCGCGCGGGTCGGCCACGAAGTAGACGTCGTCGCCGAAGTTGTCAAACGTTGGCAGCGGCTGCGTGTTCTGCAGGCTTGTCACGCGGGGCGGCTCCGCGAACTCGAAGTCGTGCTGGTAGTAGTCGACAACCATGTCCACGGGCGTCGATGGACCCGTAGGCATACTGCAGTAGGCACATATTTTTTTCTTAGATCTCAGCTGCAGGCACAAGTTACATGACAAAGAAAAGCCAGGTGTGGATGTCCACGGAGACAGATTGAGTTGTATCATTAATCTATATCATGTCTAGGGGTACTTTGGAGTCATTCGACTATATATGGTGCACGAGTAGGTTTCTTGGTCCATTGTTGGACGTTTCTTGGTCCCTAGTTCCCTACTCCCTATATTAGCTATTGAGGAATAAAAAAGGAATAGGGTCCATTGGATGCCATTGCATAGAGAGCGCGAGTCGCTTGAAGGTATTGTACTCTCTCTCCCCCTCTCTCAATATTTTACTATGATGTATGCAGGGTGATGTGAGGCCGGCCGGTGACTTTTATGACAAGTGTACTTGATATTTCTAATGGTCCAGTGGTAAAATAGTGAAATCCACTATTACTCATAGATGTGCAATTGTGACATCAATTACTACCACATCTACTCATATTCTACCCCATTTACCCATAGTAATGATCAAAGTCAATAGTACGGTAAATATGTTATACATCAATGTGGCCCAATAAATTTTATTGCATGCTATTACTTATACCGCCCTAGCTCAGCCTCGTTATCGTTGGAATTTGTGTTAGTGGCGCATGGGCCGCTTCTAGGCATCTTTCAGGTGCTCATGGCGTGTAGTGCAATGTACTGTAATATTTTATTTGTTAGATTTCTATTGTGTATTGTAATCAGTTATGTTACGGTATCTACACCCCTTTGTTATCATTAATTGCGGTGACAACATTTTCACATGCATGGAATGCATTATACCTGTGAGGCCCCATTGTGGGTAATCTTCTACGTTGTCTAATTCCTGATTTATTAATGAAAAGTGTGCAAATTAATGATGGATGTGTAGAAAATTCCGGCCACCTCATGGGGTCATAAGCTTATTTTTCTTATGGTCGTAGTGTCGTCCAACCGTATCAAACAAGGGATACCATATCTAGATATGATGTAGCATCTCGACTGAGACATGATTTCTTGCGAACTGAACTGCCGCTACAAACTATGGCAAACCACGTTCGGAAAGGTTAGCTACCTCGGGCTTTGGTTTAAAGTGGTAGTACTTCGTTCAAAGCCGTCCATTTGAAGCTGTGAGGTATTCTCTCCGTTCCAAATTAGATGATTTCTATTTGTACAAAAGTAGATGTATCTGGATATGTTATAAGTCTAGATACATTCACTTTTTGACAAAAGGAAGCCATCTAATATGGAACGGAGGGAGTAGCTTTTAGACAACAGAATGTACCTTATATATACACTTCACTGATATTGTGAGATCTCGCTTTAGCAAAGTACACGTGGGAAAATTCTATTATTAGCAATTTCAAAATGATTGTGACATTATTATATATGGCACTCACTCATTCATGAAATAACTTGAGCACCTAGACATTGTAGCGGTTCTTAAATTTGCTAACATATTTACACTCAAAGTTTGAAGATTTGGTGTTGCAAATTGAATAATTACCGTCATGGGTCCAAGCTTGCGTTTCTTGGGAATTGGTATATTGACTTTCGCCAAACAACCCCAAGTCCGCAGGTAAGAGAGTTTTAACCTTTTCTTCTCAAACTCCTCAAACGGAGTTATCTCTTTGTCTTTTACGGGAACTCGGTTTAGGACATGACACGCAGTCAATATCGCCTCCCCCCACCATGCCTTGGAGAGACCCGATGTGTCTAACATGGCGTTAACCAAATCAGTTAGCGTACGGTTCTTTCTTTCAGCAACTCCATTTGACTGGGGTGAGTAGGGAGGCGTCCTCTCATGAATTATACCATGTTCCGCACAAAAAGAGTCAAAGTCATTCGAAAAATACTCTCCACCACGATCAGACCGAAGCCTCTTAATCTTTCGATCGAGTTGGTTTTCTGTTTCAGCTTTATAGATTTTGAAGAAATTTAGAGCCTCATCTTTTGTTTTTAGAAGGTACACGTAACAGTATCTAGTGGAGTCATCAATCAACGTCATGAAATATTTCTTTCCACCTTTTGTCAACACGCCATTCATCTCACAGAGATCAGAATGTATGAGATCTAGAGGTGCCAAGTTTCTTACTTCTGCAGTCGTATGAGACTTGCGAGGTTGCTTTGCTTGAACACAAACTTGACACTTAGACCCCTTGACGGTAGTGAAAGAAGGGATTAAGTTCAATTTGGCTAGTCGCGTCATACACCCAAAATTAATATGACAAAGACGAGAATGCCATACATTTGATTCAATAGTAGTGCAAACATGATTCGCAACTTTATTACAAACGTCTGACAATGACAGGCGGAACAAGCCTCCGCACTCATAGCCTTTACCAACGAAAGTTCCAAATTTAGAAACAACAAATTTATTGGACTCAAAAACTATCTTGTAGCCATCTCGACACATAAGAGAACCGCTAACAAGATTTTTATTGATGGAGGGCACATGATGAACGTTCTTCAGGCGCACGATCTTCCCCGAAGTAAACTTCAGATCGACCGTACCAACACCACGAACAGAAGCATGTGACCCGTTTCCCATCAGCACGGGAGAAGTCCCTGCGACCTGATAAGAAGAAAACATTGAGATGTCAGAACAAACATGTACATTTGCACCTGTGTCAATCCACCATTCAGGAGAGTGACATACTGAAAATATAGTTGGGAATATACCGTACCCAGCATCTTTCATCTCAGTATCACCGACGACAACATTAGCGGTCTTGCCGCTCTTCTCAAGTTCACGTTGGTCATATCGGTTAGTACATCTTGGAGCCCAGTGATTAGGATCACCGCAGACATGGCAGGATCCCTTCTTCCTATCGGTCTTCTTTTTGAAGTTGGTAGACTGTGAGGCCTTGTTCTTTCCATCAAACTTGCCTTTGCCCTCAGACTTATTCTTGTTGTTCTTGTGTTTATAGGACTGGAAGTTTTTCTTCTGCACAAAGTTAGCAGTAGATCCTCCCTCAAGACCTCGAGCCCGTGTGTCTTTTGCTCTCGCCTTTTCTTCCACATCAAGAGACCCAATGAGATCCACGACGGAAAACTCCTGTCTCTTATGCTTCAGAGAGGTAGCAAAATTCCTCCACGAAGGAGGGAGTTTGGCAATGATGCCTCCGGCAATAAACTTGTCGGGTAACACACACGAAACTTGCTCAAGTTCCTTAGCAATGGACTGTATCTCATGAGCCTGCTCAACAATGGAGCGCTCACCAGTCATCTTGTAGTCAAAGAACTGCTCCATGACGTACAGTTCACTGCCTGCGTCCGAGACCCCAAATTTAGCCTCGAGCGCGTCCCACATGCCCTTGCCCGTAGTGATGGACAAATACGGGTCGACAATTTTGTCACCAAGAATGCTAAGAATAGCAGCCCTCAAAAGGGTGTCGGCTTCCTGAAAAACTCTCTCCTCATCAGGAGTAAGTTCTCCTTCAGGCTTGCCTTTAGCAGCGTGAAAACACTTCATGGTTTCAAACCAGAGAGTGGCTCTCGCACGCCACTTTTTATAGTTCACTCCATCGAAAGGAGCCGGCCTCAGTGAAGCGGAAAAGCCAACAGGAGAAAATTGCCTAAAATAAGGTTTTTGGATTGTTGAATATATGAGCAATTTTCTATATGATTTAATCCATAAGAACATCAGATAAAACATGGCTAGAGAAGTATAAAACAGACTAGTCATGCAATCTAACAGAGAGTACGGATATAGCAATTCTACACATCCTGCTAGAAGAAAAGTCTGAAAGATGATCTCGACCAGACAGAATAGGAAGACGTACGGTCCAGTGGAGGAAGATCCGTTTGCGGTGGCAGACATGTTGTCGAAGAGGGCGTCGACGTCGGGGAAGAAGTCGTCGTCCGGGAAGTAGTCGTCGGAGTCCGTGTTGGGGAAGAAGCCAGTAGTCGCGTGAAGACGCTCCCCAAAAACCTTATCGCCTCTCTCCCGTACAGGATCGCGAGAGACGGGGTTCCGGAGGCCTACTGTTCCGTCACGCGGTGCACGCCGCGGAACGGAATGAGGAAGACTTGATCGGCGGCGCAGTGCTCGAGAACCAGGAGGTAGGCGCATGAGTTGTGGCTGTGTTTTTGGTGTGTCTAACTTAGAGGAGCGACCTCTATTATGTAGGCACACAGATTGGAGGCGAACAGACACCGCAGGAGATGAGACGAAAAACCAGGAGGCGAATTGAAGAGGTAGCCATCCGTTTTCGTTTCGTATTAATCTCCCATTAGTGCTAGCGTTTCCGTTCGTATTCATTTGCATTTAGAGCGAAACGTTTCAGCTTCGTGCAACTGTTCACCTTCATATTTATCCATTCACGTGTGGCAAAAAGAACACATCGGCTCGGCGAGATTCCCGCAACCCGCGGCGCGCGCGCGCGTCGTGACGAGACGTGGCGAGGCGAGGCGGGCGGCGGAGGAGGAGGAGCGCGCGTGGAGCTCTCTCCTATTCTCATGCTCGTACTAGTGCTAGAGGAGCTCACCTTATAAACTGGTGTGGCACTCTCTAAACTAGCAATGTGGGACTAAACATTTGTCCCACCTCTTGCCATGTATGAATGGGCCACATGGGCCTCTAGGATTTTCAGGAATTATGGAAAAGGTTAAATGGGCTAGACAATTTAGGCCAAAATTCCAGCAATCCCCCACAAGATTCTAGAGGCACGTAAATTTTATTCTGGTTTCAAATACTGTTTATATACCGGTGTTATAGTGGAGACTGTTAAGTTGAACTTCCACCTAGAACTTCATGTTACACTAGACTGCGACTTGGACAGTGGACTATGCCTTGAACTGCATGTTTTCTGCGAATCTAGCTTCACACAAAGCCTTGACCGATACTAGGCCGCCGTGGGTCTTCCCCGCGGATGGAGCTTATGCGTCGTACTCCGAGGTCTTTCATGAGTTTATTAGAGAGCACCCAACTCTCATGGACTGCGACGTTTGACAGTCATGCTCATATAGGTGTGTTCCTCAAAAGATGTTCTGCAGGACAACATCTCTGCTTAAAATAAAGCCTCTTGGTACACATTAAGATATACATCAGCCTACCGTGCAGTTTAGGAGAGTATTGCATCTTTGCGGAGTGGTATTATACAGAAGTAAGGATACTCTCCTCTCAGTTGATCAACAACTTGTCTCCCAATTCTACTTCACGGGATCTCCGATCACATAGAGTGGGTTGCTATTGTGAACAACTCATATTGTGGGTCTCAAACCCATCTCCCTCGATGCATTATCTATCACATTACGTGATAAACCTTTCGTGAAGGGATCTGCCAGATTTTTAGATGTTTGGATATAATCCAATGCAACAACTCCGGAGTTCTTCAATTTTCTGACAGATTTTAATCTCCTCTTCACATGCCTTGATGACTTCATATTATCCTTAGAACTGTTCACTTTTATTATAACAGTTTGATTGTCACAGTTCATCAGGATAGCGGGTATTGGTTTTTCAACCACAGGTAAGTCCATCAAAAGCTCACGAAGCCACTCTGCTTCAACAGTGGCTGTGTCTAATGCTGTGAGTTCTGCTTCCATTGTTGACCTCGTTAAGATGGTCTGCTTGCAAGACTTCCAGGAAACAGCACCACCACCAAGTGTAAAAACATAACCACTCGTGGCCTTAATCTCATCAGCATCAGATATCCAATTAGAGTCACTATAACCCTCAAGTACCCTCGGATACCCAGTATAGTGAATACCGTAACTCGCAGTGCCTTTTAGATAGCGCATAACCCTCTCAAGAGCATGCCAATGATCATCTCCCGGATTTGACACAAATCGGCTCAGCTTGCTTACAGCAAAGGAGATGTCAGGCCTCGTGGCGCTGGCTAGATACATGAGCGAGCCTATAATCTGAGAATATCTCATTTGATCCTTCGAAATGTGTCGATTCTTTCGAAGCAACACGCTAGGATCGTACGGTGTTGGAGAAGGCTTGCAGTCGCTATACCCGAAGCGACTCAAGACCTTATCCACGTAGTGGGATTGAAGCAGAGTGATCCCACCATTGTCATCTCTCAGGAGCTTGACGTTCAAGATAACATCAGCTACTCCTAGATCCTTCATCTCAAAACAGCGAGATAGGAAATCCTTGACTTCCTTAATCACCATAAGGTTGGTTCCAAATATCAGTATGTCATCGACGTATAAACAGAGAATAACTCCCTCGCCCCCACCATGGCGATAATACACACATTTGTCAGCTTCGTTTACAACAAAGCCTTCAGCGGTTAAAGTCTTTTCGAACTTCTCATGCCACTGCTTAGGAGCTTGTTTAAGGCCATACAAAGACTTCACCAACTTACACACCTTTCCTTCCTGACCAGGTACCACGAAACCATCTGGCTGCTCCATGTAAATTTCCTCATCCAACTCTCCGTTTAGGAAAGCCGTCTTTACGTCCATTTGATGAACGAGAAGACCGTGTGAGGCAGCCAATGATAGTAGCACACGAATGGTTGTCAGTCTGGCTACAGGTGAGTAAGTGTCAAAGAAGTCTTCACCTTCTTTTTGGGTATAACCCTTGGCCACAAGCCGTGCCTTGTACTTTTCAATGGTACCATCAGGCCTAAGCTTCTTCTTAAACACCCACTTGCATCCTACTGGTTTGCACCCGTAAGGACGATCAGTGATTTCCCAAGTTCCGTTAGCTAAGATGGAATCCATCTCACTACGGACAGCTTCCTTCCAGTAGTCAGCATCCAAAGATGCATATGCTTCTGAAATAGAACTGGGAGTGTCATCCACGAGGTACACAATGAAATCATCACCAAAAGACTTTGCAGTCCTCTGTCTCTTACTCCTTTTCGGAGTTTCACTGTCATCCTCCACGATATTTTCATGGTGTTCTATCGCAATGGTGGGTTCAGGAATTGCAACTAGTTCCTGACTAGATGAACTTGGTATCTCCTGATTTGATGAGCTCGGCATATCCTTCATGGGAAAGATATCCTCAAAGAAAGTCGCATCATTCGACTCCATGATTGTACCAACATGCATGTCGGATACCTCGGATTTTACTATCAAGAATCTATAACCAATGCTATGAAAAGCATAGCCCAGGAATACACAATCAACGGTTTTGGGTCCAAGCTTGCGTTTCTTGGGAATTGGTATATTGACTTTCGCCAAACAACCCCAAGTCCGCAGGTAAGAGAGTTTTAACCTTTTCTTCTCAAACTCCTCAAACGGAGTTATCTCTTTGTCTTTTACGGGAACTCGGTTTAGGACATGACACGCAGTCAATATCGCCTCCCCCCACCATGCCTTGGAGAGACCCGATGTGTCTAACATGGCGTTAACCAAATCAGTTAGCGTACGGTTCTTTCTTTCAGCAACTCCATTTGACTGGGGTGAGTAGGGAGGCGTCCTCTCATGAATTATACCATGTTCCGCACAAAAAGAGTCAAAGTCATTCGAAAAATACTCTCCACCACGATCAGACCGAAGCCTCTTAATCTTTCGATCGAGTTGGTTTTCTGTTTCAGCTTTATAGATTTTGAAGAAATTTAGAGCCTCATCTTTTGTTTTTAGAAGGTACACGTAACAGTATCTAGTGGAGTCATCAATCAACGTCATGAAATATTTCTTTCCACCTTTTGTCAACACGCCATTCATCTCACAGAGATCAGAATGTATGAGATCTAGAGGTGCCAAGTTTCTTACTTCTGCAGTCGTATGAGACTTGCGAGGTTGCTTTGCTTGAACACAAACTTGACACTTAGACCCCTTGACGGTAGTGAAAGAAGGGATTAAGTTCAATTTGGCTAGTCGCGTCATACACCCAAAATTAATATGACAAAGACGAGAATGCCATACATTTGATTCAATAGTAGTGCAAACATGATTCGCAACTTTATTACAAACGTCTGACAATGACAGGCGGAACAAGCCTCCGCACTCATAGCCTTTACCAACGAAAGTTCCAAATTTAGAAACAACAAATTTATTGGACTCAAAAACTATCTTGTGGTGTATTATAAGCCATAAGAAAAAAGCCCCCGCGTCGTCTCCTCCGAGACGGCTCGGGCGGAACCACCGCCTCCCGCCGCCACCACCCTCCTCCCTCCTCCGCCCCCTCGCCGCCGACCGGATGAGGCTTGCCGGGCACAACCCTAGGTGGCGGACGGCGGCGGCGAGGTGCTGTATCTCCTGGCGAAGCTCCTGGTACAGATCGACGGCGTGCGGGCTGCTTGGTGGCGCGGCTCTGCAGGGGCGGAGGCGGCGCTGCGGGAGCGGCGTGCGGTGCTGCGGGCGCGGCGCTGCCGGCGCGGGAGCGTGGCGGTGGTGCGGCGGGCGGATCCGGTTGGCGGCGGCCCGGGCCCCATCTGGGCCGGGGCGGGCCGAGCGGGCCGCGGTCGCGCGGCGTGAAGGGAGGCCGCTCTTGGCTCGTGAGGGCGTGGAGACTGGCGCAGGGGCAGAGGCGGGCGCTCCGACGCGGTGGCGTTCGGGCGTGCGGCGACCCAGGCTGCTGAGGCGTGGCCGGCGGGTCTGCTGCCGTGGTAGAAGATTGGTGGTTTGGCGACGGGGATATGCTTCCAACCGGCTGCTCCCTGAGCTTCGTGGACGGGGAGAATTCCGGGCGAAAGCTTGCACAGACCGTGGTCTGTGCCGACGACGGCGGCGCCTTCGGGCGTCGTTCCCTTCTTGATCGCGTCGTCGTGGAACTCGATCCGGACCGACGCGAGTGGTTCCAAGACTCCGGGTGAAAACCTAAGCTCCGTCGGGGGCGGGCGACGGTGACGGACGCGTCACTTCCTTGTTGGAGGCGTTGTCTTGGAGTTTCTTGGCCCTTGCGGTGTGATGGATTCGCGATGGATGGGCAGGATAGCTCCGTCATGCGGTCGTGGGCGGTGGATGTCGGGGCGGCGGTCCCGGAAGGTGGTGGTGCGTCGAGGCGGCGGCCTCGATCTCCCACGCTACGACGGTTCTATGAGGCAGAACCACTGTTTATCGTGGGTTTTGGGTGGCGATCTGGATGAAGACTGCTTGGGCAGAGGGTCCGTCGACCCGACTGGATCATCTTCGGGCAATGCGAAGGTTGATCTGGTTGCTACACCGGGGCGGCGGCCCCGGGAAATGGTGGTTTTGGTGGCCACCCGGATGAAGACTGCGGGGGCAGAGGGTTCGTCGACCATGACTGGATCACTTTCGGGCGATGCGAAGGTTGATCTGGTTGTTACGTCGGGGCGGCGGCCCCGGACTAGGTGGTGTGTTTTGTGGCGTTTGTCGACTTGGGTCGTGTGGGCGGCGGGTCGTTTCGTTTGTGTCTTCTTTGTTGTACAGATTGTATGGTTTTTGGACCCGGTTTTCCTTATAAACTGGGTCAATTCTCTTCTATCTATTCGAGCAGTGGTACGACCACTTTTACCTCAAAAAAAAAAAACTATCTTGTAGCCATCTCGACACATAAGAGAACCGCTAACAAGATTTTTATTGATGGAGGGCACATGATGAACGTTCTTCAGGCGCACGATCTTCCCCGAAGTAAACTTCAGATCGACCGTACCAACACCACGAACAGAAGCATGTGACCCGTTTCCCATCAGCACGGGAGAAGTCCCTGCGACCTGATAAGAAGAAAACATTGAGATGTCAGAACAAACGTGTACATTTGCACCTGTGTCAATCCACCATTCAGGAGAGTGACATACTGAAAATATAGTTGGGAATATACCGTACCCAGCATCTTTCATCTCAGTATCACCGACGACAACATTAGCGGTCTTGCCGCTCTTCTCAAGTTCACGTTGGTCATATCGGTTAGTACATCTTGGAGCCCAGTGATTAGGATCACCGCAGACATGGCAGGATCCCTTCTTCCTATCGGTCTTCTTTTTGAAGTTGGTAGACTGTGAGGCCTTGTTCTTTCCATCAAACTTGCCTTTGCCCTCAGACTTATTCTTGTTGTTCTTGTGTTTATAGGACTGGAAGTTTTTCTTCTGCACAAAGTTAGCAGTAGATCCTCCCTCAAGACCTCGAGCCCGTGTGTCTTTTGCTCTCGCCTTTTCTTCCACATCAAGAGACCCAATGAGATCCACGACGGAAAACTCCTGTCTCTTATGCTTCAGAGAGGTAGCAAAATTCCTCCACGAAGGAGGGAGTTTGGCAATGATGCCTCCGGCAATAAACTTGTCGGGTAACACACACGAAACTTGCTCAAGTTCCTTAGCAATGGACTGTATCTCATGAGCCTGCTCAACAATGGAGCGCTCACCAGTCATCTTGTAGTCAAAGAACTGCTCCATGACGTACAGTTCACTGCCTGCGTCCGAGACCCCAAATTTAGCCTCGAGCGCGTCCCACATGCCCTTGCCCGTAGTGATGGACAAATACGGGTCGACAATTTTGTCACCAAGAATGCTAAGAATAGCAGCCCTCAAAAGGGTGTCGGCTTCCTGAAAAACTCTCTCCTCATCAGGAGTAAGTTCTCCTTCAGGCTTGCCTTTAGCAGCGTGAAAACACTTCATGGTTTCAAACCAGAGAGTGGCTCTCGCACGCCACTTTTTATAGTTCACTCCATCGAAAGGAGCCGGCCTCAGTGAAGCGGAAAAGCCAACAGGAGAAAATTGCCTAAAATAAGGTTTTTGGATTGTTGAATATATGAGCAATTTTCTATATGATTTAATCCATAAGAACATCAGATAAAACATGGCTAGAGAAGTATAAAACAGACTAGTCATGCAATCTAACAGAGAGTACGGATATAGCAATTCTACACATCCTGCTAGAAGAAAAGTCTGAAAGATGATCTCGACCAGACAGAATAGGAAGACGTACGGTCCAGTGGAGGAAGATCCGTTTGCGGTGGCAGACATGTTGTCGAAGAGGGCGTCGACGTCGGGGAAGAAGTCGTCGTCCGGGAAGTAGTCGTCGGAGTCCGTGTTGGGGAAGAAGCCAGTAGTCGCGTGAAGACGCTCCCCAAAAACCTTATCGCCTCTCTCCCGTACAGGATCGCGAGAGACGGGGTTCCGGAGGCCTACTGTTCCGTCACGCGGTGCACGCCGCGGAACGGAATGAGGAAGACTTGATCGGCGGCGCAGTGCTCGAGAACCAGGAGGTAGGCGCATGAGTTGTGGCTGTGTTTTTGGTGTGTCTAACTTAGAGGAGCGACCTCTATTATGTAGGCACACAGATTGGAGGCGAACAGACACCGCAGGAGATGAGACGAAAAACCAGGAGGCGAATTGAAGAGGTAGCCATCCGTTTTCGTTTCGTATTAATCTCCCATTAGTGCTAGCGTTTCCGTTCGTATTCATTTGCATTTAGAGCGAAACGTTTCAGCTTCGTGCAACTGTTCACCTTCATATTTATCCATTCACGTGTGGCAAAAAGAACACATCGGCTCGGCGAGATTCCCGCAACCCGCGGCGCGCGCGCGCGCGTCGTGACGAGACGTGGCGAGGCGAGGCGGGCGGCGGAGGAGGAGGAGCGCGCGTGGAGCTCTCTCCTATTCTCATGCTCGTACTAGTGCTAGAGGAGCTCACCTTATAAACTGGTGTGGCACTCTCTAAACTAGCAATGTGGGACTAAACATTTGTCCCACCTCTTGCCATGTATGAATGGGCCACATGGGCCTCTAGGATTTTCAGGAATTATGGAAAAGGTTAAATGGGCTAGACAATTTAGGCCAAAATTCCAGCAATCCCCCACAAGATTCTAGAGGCACGTAAATTTTATTCTGGTTTCAAATACTGTTTATATACCGGTGTTATAGTGGAGACTGTTAAGTTGAACTTCCACCTAGAACTTCATGTTACACTAGACTGCGACTTGGACAGTGGACTATGCCTTGAACTGCATGTTTTCTGCGAATCTAGCTTCACACAAAGCCTTGACCGATACTAGGCCGCCGTGGGTCTTCCCCGCGGATGGAGCTTATGCGTCGTACTCCGAGGTCTTTCATGAGTTTATTAGAGAGCACCCAACTCTCATGGACTGCGACGTTTGACAGTCATGCTCATATAGGTGTGTTCCTCAAAAGATGTTCTGCAGGACAACATCTCTGCTTAAAATAAAGCCTCTTGGTACACATTAAGATATACATCAGCCTACCGTGCAGTTTAGGAGAGTATTGCATCTTTGCGGAGTGGTATTATACAGAAGTAAGGATACTCTCCTCTCAGTTGATCAACAACTTGTCTCCCAATTCTACTTCACGGGATCTCCGATCACATAGAGTGGGTTGCTATTGTGAACAACTCATATTGTGGGTCTCAAACCCATCTCCCTCGATGCATTATCTATCACATTACGTGATAAACCTTTCGTGAAGGGATCTGCCAGATTTTTAGATGTTTGGATATAATCCAATGCAACAACTCCGGAGTTCTTCAATTTTCTGACAGATTTTAATCTCCTCTTCACATGCCTTGATGACTTCATATTATCCTTAGAACTGTTCACTTTTATTATAACAGTTTGATTGTCACAGTTCATCAGGATAGCGGGTATTGGTTTTTCAACCACAGGTAAGTCCATCAAAAGCTCACGAAGCCACTCTGCTTCAACAGTGGCTGTGTCTAATGCTGTGAGTTCTGCTTCCATTGTTGACCTCGTTAAGATGGTCTGCTTGCAAGACTTCCAGGAAACAGCACCACCACCAAGTGTAAAAACATAACCACTCGTGGCCTTAATCTCATCAGCATCAGATATCCAATTAGAGTCACTATAACCCTCAAGTACCCTCGGATACCCAGTATAGTGAATACCGTAACTCGCAGTGCCTTTTAGATAGCGCATAACCCTCTCAAGAGCATGCCAATGATCATCTCCCGGATTTGACACAAATCGGCTCAGCTTGCTTACAGCAAAGGAGATGTCAGGCCTCGTGGCGCTGGCTAGATACATGAGCGAGCCTATAATCTGAGAATATCTCATTTGATCCTTCGAAATGTGTCGATTCTTTCGAAGCAACACGCTAGGATCGTACGGTGTTGGAGAAGGCTTGCAGTCGCTATACCCGAAGCGACTCAAGACCTTATCCACGTAGTGGGATTGAAGCAGAGTGATCCCACCATTGTCATCTCTCAGGAGCTTGACGTTCAAGATAACATCAGCTACTCCTAGATCCTTCATCTCAAAACAGCGAGATAGGAAATCCTTGACTTCCTTAATCACCATAAGGTTGGTTCCAAATATCAGTATGTCATCGACGTATAAACAGAGAATAACTCCCTCGCCCCCACCATGGCGATAATACACACATTTGTCAGCTTCGTTTACAACAAAGCCTTCAGCGGTTAAAGTCTTTTCGAACTTCTCATGCCACTGCTTAGGAGCTTGTTTAAGGCCATACAAAGACTTCACCAACTTACACACCTTTCCTTCCTGACCAGGTACCACGAAACCATCTGGCTGCTCCATGTAAATTTCCTCATCCAACTCTCCGTTTAGGAAAGCCGTCTTTACGTCCATTTGATGAACGAGAAGACCGTGTGAGGCAGCCAATGATAGTAGCACACGAATGGTTGTCAGTCTGGCTACAGGTGAGTAAGTGTCAAAGAAGTCTTCACCTTCTTTTTGGGTATAACCCTTGGCCACAAGCCGTGCCTTGTACTTTTCAATGGTACCATCAGGCCTAAGCTTCTTCTTAAACACCCACTTGCATCCTACTGGTTTGCACCCGTAAGGACGATCAGTGATTTCCCAAGTTCCGTTAGCTAAGATGGAATCCATCTCACTACGGACAGCTTCCTTCCAGTAGTCAGCATCCAAAGATGCATATGCTTCTGAAATAGAACTGGGAGTGTCATCCACGAGGTACACAATGAAATCATCACCAAAAGACTTTGCAGTCCTCTGTCTCTTACTCCTTTTCGGAGTTTCACTGTCATCCTCCACGATATTTTCATGGTGTTCTATCGCAATGGTGGGTTCAGGAATTGCAACTAGTTCCTGACTAGATGAACTTGGTATCTCCTGATTTGATGAGCTCGGCATATCCTTCATGGGAAAGATATCCTCAAAGAAAGTCGCATCATTCGACTCCATGATTGTACCAACATGCATGTCGGATACCTCGGATTTTACTATCAAGAATCTATAACCAATGCTATGAAAAGCATAGCCCAGGAATACACAATCAACGGTTTTGGGTCCAAGCTTGCGTTTCTTGGGAATTGGTATATTGACTTTCGCCAAACAACCCCAAGTCCGCAGGTAAGAGAGTTTTAACCTTTTCTTCTCAAACTCCTCAAACGGAGTTATCTCTTTGTCTTTTACGGGAACTCGGTTTAGGACATGACACGCAGTCAATATCGCCTCCCCCCACCATGCCTTGGAGAGACCCGATGTGTCTAACATGGCGTTAACCAAATCAGTTAGCGTACGGTTCTTTCTTTCAGCAACTCCATTTGACTGGGGTGAGTAGGGAGGCGTCCTCTCATGAATTATACCATGTTCCGCACAAAAAGAGTCAAAGTCATTCGAAAAATACTCTCCACCACGATCAGACCGAAGCCTCTTAATCTTTCGATCGAGTTGGTTTTCTGTTTCAGCTTTATAGATTTTGAAGAAATTTAGAGCCTCATCTTTTGTTTTTAGAAGGTACACGTAACAGTATCTAGTGGAGTCATCAATCAACGTCATGAAATATTTCTTTCCACCTTTTGTCAACACGCCATTCATCTCACAGAGATCAGAATGTATGAGATCTAGAGGTGCCAAGTTTCTTACTTCTGCAGTCGTATGAGACTTGCGAGGTTGCTTTGCTTGAACACAAACTTGACACTTAGACCCCTTGACGGTAGTGAAAGAAGGGATTAAGTTCAATTTGGCTAGTCGCGTCATACACCCAAAATTAATATGACAAAGACGAGAATGCCATACATTTGATTCAATAGTAGTGCAAACATGATTCGCAACTTTATTACAAACGTCTGACAATGACAGGCGGAACAAGCCTCCGCACTCATAGCCTTTACCAACGAAAGTTCCAAATTTAGAAACAACAAATTTATTGGACTCAAAAACTATCTTGTGGTGTATTATAAGCCATAAGAAAAAAGCCCCCGCGTCGTCTCCTCCGAGACGGCTCGGGCGGAACCACCGCCTCCCGCCGCCACCACCCTCCTCCCTCCTCCGCCCCCTCGCCGCCGACCGGATGAGGCTTGCCGGGCACAACCCTAGGTGGCGGACGGCGGCGGCGAGGTGCTGTATCTCCTGGCGAAGCTCCTGGTACAGATCGACGGCGTGCGGGCTGCTTGGTGGCGCGGCTCTGCAGGGGCGGAGGCGGCGCTGCGGGAGCGGCGTGCGGTGCTGCGGGCGCGGCGCTGCCGGCGCGGGAGCGTGGCGGTGGTGCGGCGGGCGGATCCGGTTGGCGGCGGCCCGGGCCCCATCTGGGCCGGGGCGGGCCGAGCGGGCCGCGGTCGCGCGGCGTGAAGGGAGGCCGCTCTTGGCTCGTGAGGGCGTGGAGACTGGCGCAGGGGCAGAGGCGGGCGCTCCGACGCGGTGGCGTTCGGGCGTGCGGCGACCCAGGCTGCTGAGGCGTGGCCGGCGGGTCTGCTGCCGTGGTAGAAGATTGGTGGTTTGGCGACGGGGATATGCTTCCAACCGGCTGCTCCCTGAGCTTCGTGGACGGGGAGAATTCCGGGCGAAAGCTTGCACAGACCGTGGTCTGTGCCGACGACGGCGGCGCCTTCGGGCGTCGTTCCCTTCTTGATCGCGTCGTCGTGGAACTCGATCCGGACCGACGCGAGTGGTTCCAAGACTCCGGGTGAAAACCTAAGCTCCGTCGGGGGCGGGCGACGGTGACGGACGCGTCACTTCCTTGTTGGAGGCGTTGTCTTGGAGTTTCTTGGCCCTTGCGGTGTGATGGATTCGCGATGGATGGGCAGGATAGCTCCGTCATGCGGTCGTGGGCGGTGGATGTCGGGGCGGCGGTCCCGGAAGGTGGTGGTGCGTCGAGGCGGCGGCCTCGATCTCCCACGCTACGACGGTTCTATGAGGCAGAACCACTGTTTATCGTGGGTTTTGGGTGGCGATCTGGATGAAGACTGCTTGGGCAGAGGGTCCGTCGACCCGACTGGATCATCTTCGGGCAATGCGAAGGTTGATCTGGTTGCTACACCGGGGCGGCGGCCCCGGGAAATGGTGGTTTTGGTGGCCACCCGGATGAAGACTGCGGGGGCAGAGGGTTCGTCGACCATGACTGGATCACTTTCGGGCGATGCGAAGGTTGATCTGGTTGTTACGTCGGGGCGGCGGCCCCGGACTAGGTGGTGTGTTTTGTGGCGTTTGTCGACTTGGGTCGTGTGGGCGGCGGGTCGTTTCGTTTGTGTCTTCTTTGTTGTACAGATTGTATGGTTTTTGGACCCGGTTTTCCTTATAAACTGGGTCAATTCTCTTCTATCTATTCGAGCAGTGGTACGACCACTTTTACCTCAAAAAAAAAAAACTATCTTGTAGCCATCTCGACACATAAGAGAACCGCTAACAAGATTTTTATTGATGGAGGGCACATGATGAACGTTCTTCAGGCGCACGATCTTCCCCGAAGTAAACTTCAGATCGACCGTACCAACACCACGAACAGAAGCATGTGACCCGTTTCCCATCAGCACGGGAGAAGTCCCTGCGACCTGATAAGAAGAAAACATTGAGATGTCAGAACAAACGTGTACATTTGCACCTGTGTCAATCCACCATTCAGGAGAGTGACATACTGAAAATATAGTTGGGAATATACCGTACCCAGCATCTTTCATCTCAGTATCACCGACGACAACATTAGCGGTCTTGCCGCTCTTCTCAAGTTCACGTTGGTCATATCGGTTAGTACATCTTGGAGCCCAGTGATTAGGATCACCGCAGACATGGCAGGATCCCTTCTTCCTATCGGTCTTCTTTTTGAAGTTGGTAGACTGTGAGGCCTTGTTCTTTCCATCAAACTTGCCTTTGCCCTCAGACTTATTCTTGTTGTTCTTGTGTTTATAGGACTGGAAGTTTTTCTTCTGCACAAAGTTAGCAGTAGATCCTCCCTCAAGACCTCGAGCCCGTGTGTCTTTTGCTCTCGCCTTTTCTTCCACATCAAGAGACCCAATGAGATCCACGACGGAAAACTCCTGTCTCTTATGCTTCAGAGAGGTAGCAAAATTCCTCCACGAAGGAGGGAGTTTGGCAATGATGCCTCCGGCAATAAACTTGTCGGGTAACACACACGAAACTTGCTCAAGTTCCTTAGCAATGGACTGTATCTCATGAGCCTGCTCAACAATGGAGCGCTCACCAGTCATCTTGTAGTCAAAGAACTGCTCCATGACGTACAGTTCACTGCCTGCGTCCGAGACCCCAAATTTAGCCTCGAGCGCGTCCCACATGCCCTTGCCCGTAGTGATGGACAAATACGGGTCGACAATTTTGTCACCAAGAATGCTAAGAATAGCAGCCCTCAAAAGGGTGTCGGCTTCCTGAAAAACTCTCTCCTCATCAGGAGTAAGTTCTCCTTCAGGCTTGCCTTTAGCAGCGTGAAAACACTTCATGGTTTCAAACCAGAGAGTGGCTCTCGCACGCCACTTTTTATAGTTCACTCCATCGAAAGGAGCCGGCCTCAGTGAAGCGGAAAAGCCAACAGGAGAAAATTGCCTAAAATAAGGTTTTTGGATTGTTGAATATATGAGCAATTTTCTATATGATTTAATCCATAAGAACATCAGATAAAACATGGCTAGAGAAGTATAAAACAGACTAGTCATGCAATCTAACAGAGAGTACGGATATAGCAATTCTACACATCCTGCTAGAAGAAAAGTCTGAAAGATGATCTCGACCAGACAGAATAGGAAGACGTACGGTCCAGTGGAGGAAGATCCGTTTGCGGTGGCAGACATGTTGTCGAAGAGGGCATCGACGTCGGGGAAGAAGTCGTCGTCCGGGAAGTAGTCGTCGGAGTCCGTGTTGGGGAAGAAGCCAGTAGTCGCGTGAAGACGCTCCCCAAAAACCTTATCGCCTCTCTCCCGTACAGGATCGCGAGAGACGGGGTTCCGGAGGCCTACTGTTCCGTCACGCGGTGCACGCCGCGGAACGGAATGAGGAAGACTTGATCGGCGGCGCAGTGCTCGAGAACCAGGAGGTAGGCGCATGAGTTGTGGCTGTGTTTTTGGTGTGTCTAACTTAGAGGAGCGACCTCTATTATGTAGGCACACAGATTGGAGGCGAACAGACACCGCAGGAGATGAGACGAAAAACCAGGAGGCGAATTGAAGAGGTAGCCATCCGTTTTCGTTTCGTATTAATCTCCCATTAGTGCTAGCGTTTCCGTTCGTATTCATTTGCATTTAGAGCGAAACGTTTCAGCTTCGTGCAACTGTTCACCTTCATATTTATCCATTCACGTGTGGCAAAAAGAACACATCGGCTCGGCGAGATTCCCGCAACCCGCGGCGCGCGCGCGCGCGTCGTGACGAGACGTGGCGAGGCGAGGCGGGCGGCGGAGGAGGAGGAGCGCGCGTGGAGCTCTCTCCTATTCTCATGCTCGTACTAGTGCTAGAGGAGCTCACCTTATAAACTGGTGTGGCACTCTCTAAACTAGCAATGTGGGACTAAACATTTGTCCCACCTCTTGCCATGTATGAATGGGCCACATGGGCCTCTAGGATTTTCAGGAATTATGGAAAAGGTTAAATGGGCTAGACAATTTAGGCCAAAATTCCAGCAATCCCCCACAAGATTCTAGAGGCACGTAAATTTTATTCTGGTTTCAAATACTGTTTATATACCGGTGTTATAGTGGAGACTGTTAAGTTGAACTTCCACCTAGAACTTCATGTTACACTAGACTGCGACTTGGACAGTGGACTATGCCTTGAACTGCATGTTTTCTGCGAATCTAGCTTCACACAAAGCCTTGACCGATACTAGGCCGCCGTGGGTCTTCCCCGCGGATGGAGCTTATGCGTCGTACTCCGAGGTCTTTCATGAGTTTATTAGAGAGCACCCAACTCTCATGGACTGCGACGTTTGACAGTCATGCTCATATAGGTGTGTTCCTCAAAAGATGTTCTGCAGGACAACATCTCTGCTTAAAATAAAGCCTCTTGGTACACATTAAGATATACATCAGCCTACCGTGCAGTTTAGGAGAGTATTGCATCTTTGCGGAGTGGTATTATACAGAAGTAAGGATACTCTCCTCTCAGTTGATCAACAACTTGTCTCCCAATTCTACTTCACGGGATCTCCGATCACATAGAGTGGGTTGCTATTGTGAACAACTCATATTGTGGGTCTCAAACCCATCTCCCTCGATGCATTATCTATCACATTACGTGATAAACCTTTCGTGAAGGGATCTGCCAGATTTTTAGATGTTTGGATATAATCCAATGCAACAACTCCGGAGTTCTTCAATTTTCTGACAGATTTTAATCTCCTCTTCACATGCCTTGATGACTTCATATTATCCTTAGAACTGTTCACTTTTATTATAACAGTTTGATTGTCACAGTTCATCAGGATAGCGGGTATTGGTTTTTCAACCACAGGTAAGTCCATCAAAAGCTCACGAAGCCACTCTGCTTCAACAGTGGCTGTGTCTAATGCTGTGAGTTCTGCTTCCATTGTTGACCTCGTTAAGATGGTCTGCTTGCAAGACTTCCAGGAAACAGCACCACCACCAAGTGTAAAAACATAACCACTCGTGGCCTTAATCTCATCAGCATCAGATATCCAATTAGAGTCACTATAACCCTCAAGTACCCTCGGATACCCAGTATAGTGAATACCGTAACTCGCAGTGCCTTTTAGATAGCGCATAACCCTCTCAAGAGCATGCCAATGATCATCTCCCGGATTTGACACAAATCGGCTCAGCTTGCTTACAGCAAAGGAGATGTCAGGCCTCGTGGCGCTGGCTAGATACATGAGCGAGCCTATAATCTGAGAATATCTCATTTGATCCTTCGAAATGTGTCGATTCTTTCGAAGCAACACGCTAGGATCGTACGGTGTTGGAGAAGGCTTGCAGTCGCTATACCCGAAGCGACTCAAGACCTTATCCACGTAGTGGGATTGAAGCAGAGTGATCCCACCATTGTCATCTCTCAGGAGCTTGACGTTCAAGATAACATCAGCTACTCCTAGATCCTTCATCTCAAAACAGCGAGATAGGAAATCCTTGACTTCCTTAATCACCATAAGGTTGGTTCCAAATATCAGTATGTCATCGACGTATAAACAGAGAATAACTCCCTCGCCCCCACCATGGCGATAATACACACATTTGTCAGCTTCGTTTACAACAAAGCCTTCAGCGGTTAAAGTCTTTTCGAACTTCTCATGCCACTGCTTAGGAGCTTGTTTAAGGCCATACAAAGACTTCACCAACTTACACACCTTTCCTTCCTGACCAGGTACCACGAAACCATCTGGCTGCTCCATGTAAATTTCCTCATCCAACTCTCCGTTTAGGAAAGCCGTCTTTACGTCCATTTGATGAACGAGAAGACCGTGTGAGGCAGCCAATGATAGTAGCACACGAATGGTTGTCAGTCTGGCTACAGGTGAGTAAGTGTCAAAGAAGTCTTCACCTTCTTTTTGGGTATAACCCTTGGCCACAAGCCGTGCCTTGTACTTTTCAATGGTACCATCAGGCCTAAGCTTCTTCTTAAACACCCACTTGCATCCTACTGGTTTGCACCCGTAAGGACGATCAGTGATTTCCCAAGTTCCGTTAGCTAAGATGGAATCCATCTCACTACGGACAGCTTCCTTCCAGTAGTCAGCATCCAAAGATGCATATGCTTCTGAAATAGAACTGGGAGTGTCATCCACGAGGTACACAATGAAATCATCACCAAAAGACTTTGCAGTCCTCTGTCTCTTACTCCTTTTCGGAGTTTCACTGTCATCCTCCACGATATTTTCATGGTGTTCTATCGCAATGGTGGGTTCAGGAATTGCAACTAGTTCCTGACTAGATGAACTTGGTATCTCCTGATTTGATGAGCTCGGCATATCCTTCATGGGAAAGATATCCTCAAAGAAAGTCGCATCATTCGACTCCATGATTGTACCAACATGCATGTCGGATACCTCGGATTTTACTATCAAGAATCTATAACCAATGCTATGAAAAGCATAGCCCAGGAATACACAATCAACGGTTTTGGGTCCAAGCTTGCGTTTCTTGGGAATTGGTATATTGACTTTCGCCAAACAACCCCAAGTCCGCAGGTAAGAGAGTTTTAACCTTTTCTTCTCAAACTCCTCAAACGGAGTTATCTCTTTGTCTTTTACGGGAACTCGGTTTAGGACATGACACGCAGTCAATATCGCCTCCCCCCACCATGCCTTGGAGAGACCCGATGTGTCTAACATGGCGTTAACCAAATCAGTTAGCGTACGGTTCTTTCTTTCAGCAACTCCATTTGACTGGGGTGAGTAGGGAGGCGTCCTCTCATGAATTATACCATGTTCCGCACAAAAAGAGTCAAAGTCATTCGAAAAATACTCTCCACCACGATCAGACCGAAGCCTCTTAATCTTTCGATCGAGTTGGTTTTCTGTTTCAGCTTTATAGATTTTGAAGAAATTTAGAGCCTCATCTTTTGTTTTTAGAAGGTACACGTAACAGTATCTAGTGGAGTCATCAATCAACGTCATGAAATATTTCTTTCCACCTTTTGTCAACACGCCATTCATCTCACAGAGATCAGAATGTATGAGATCTAGAGGTGCCAAGTTTCTTACTTCTGCAGTCGTATGAGACTTGCGAGGTTGCTTTGCTTGAACACAAACTTGACACTTAGACCCCTTGACGGTAGTGAAAGAAGGGATTAAGTTCAATTTGGCTAGTCGCGTCATACACCCAAAATTAATATGACAAAGACGAGAATGCCATACATTTGATTCAATAGTAGTGCAAACATGATTCGCAACTTTATTACAAACGTCTGACAATGACAGGCGGAACAAGCCTCCGCACTCATAGCCTTTACCAACGAAAGTTCCAAATTTAGAAACAACAAATTTATTGGACTCAAAAACTATCTTGTGGTGTATTATAAGCCATAAGAAAAAAGCCCCCGCGTCGTCTCCTCCGAGACGGCTCGGGCGGAACCACCGCCTCCCGCCGCCACCACCCTCCTCCCTCCTCCGCCCCCTCGCCGCCGACCGGATGAGGCTTGCCGGGCACAACCCTAGGTGGCGGACGGCGGCGGCGAGGTGCTGTATCTCCTGGCGAAGCTCCTGGTACAGATCGACGGCGTGCGGGCTGCTTGGTGGCGCGGCTCTGCAGGGGCGGAGGCGGCGCTGCGGGAGCGGCGTGCGGTGCTGCGGGCGCGGCGCTGCCGGCGCGGGAGCGTGGCGGTGGTGCGGCGGGCGGATCCGGTTGGCGGCGGCCCGGGCCCCATCTGGGCCGGGGCGGGCCGAGCGGGCCGCGGTCGCGCGGCGTGAAGGGAGGCCGCTCTTGGCTCGTGAGGGCGTGGAGACTGGCGCAGGGGCAGAGGCGGGCGCTCCGACGCGGTGGCGTTCGGGCGTGCGGCGACCCAGGCTGCTGAGGCGTGGCCGGCGGGTCTGCTGCCGTGGTAGAAGATTGGTGGTTTGGCGACGGGGATATGCTTCCAACCGGCTGCTCCCTGAGCTTCGTGGACGGGGAGAATTCCGGGCGAAAGCTTGCACAGACCGTGGTCTGTGCCGACGACGGCGGCGCCTTCGGGCGTCGTTCCCTTCTTGATCGCGTCGTCGTGGAACTCGATCCGGACCGACGCGAGTGGTTCCAAGACTCCGGGTGAAAACCTAAGCTCCGTCGGGGGCGGGCGACGGTGACGGACGCGTCACTTCCTTGTTGGAGGCGTTGTCTTGGAGTTTCTTGGCCCTTGCGGTGTGATGGATTCGCGATGGATGGGCAGGATAGCTCCGTCATGCGGTCGTGGGCGGTGGATGTCGGGGCGGCGGTCCCGGAAGGTGGTGGTGCGTCGAGGCGGCGGCCTCGATCTCCCACGCTACGACGGTTCTATGAGGCAGAACCACTGTTTATCGTGGGTTTTGGGTGGCGATCTGGATGAAGACTGCTTGGGCAGAGGGTCCGTCGACCCGACTGGATCATCTTCGGGCAATGCGAAGGTTGATCTGGTTGCTACACCGGGGCGGCGGCCCCGGGAAATGGTGGTTTTGGTGGCCACCCGGATGAAGACTGCGGGGGCAGAGGGTTCGTCGACCATGACTGGATCACTTTCGGGCGATGCGAAGGTTGATCTGGTTGTTACGTCGGGGCGGCGGCCCCGGACTAGGTGGTGTGTTTTGTGGCGTTTGTCGACTTGGGTCGTGTGGGCGGCGGGTCGTTTCGTTTGTGTCTTCTTTGTTGTACAGATTGTATGGTTTTTGGACCCGGTTTTCCTTATAAACTGGGTCAATTCTCTTCTATCTATTCGAGCAGTGGTACGACCACTTTTACCTCAAAAAAAAAAAACTATCTTGTAGCCATCTCGACACATAAGAGAACCGCTAACAAGATTTTTATTGATGGAGGGCACATGATGAACGTTCTTCAGGCGCACGATCTTCCCCGAAGTAAACTTCAGATCGACCGTACCAACACCACGAACAGAAGCATGTGACCCGTTTCCCATCAGCACGGGAGAAGTCCCTGCGACCTGATAAGAAGAAAACATTGAGATGTCAGAACAAACGTGTACATTTGCACCTGTGTCAATCCACCATTCAGGAGAGTGACATACTGAAAATATAGTTGGGAATATACCGTACCCAGCATCTTTCATCTCAGTATCACCGACGACAACATTAGCGGTCTTGCCGCTCTTCTCAAGTTCACGTTGGTCATATCGGTTAGTACATCTTGGAGCCCAGTGATTAGGATCACCGCAGACATGGCAGGATCCCTTCTTCCTATCGGTCTTCTTTTTGAAGTTGGTAGACTGTGAGGCCTTGTTCTTTCCATCAAACTTGCCTTTGCCCTCAGACTTATTCTTGTTGTTCTTGTGTTTATAGGACTGGAAGTTTTTCTTCTGCACAAAGTTAGCAGTAGATCCTCCCTCAAGACCTCGAGCCCGTGTGTCTTTTGCTCTCGCCTTTTCTTCCACATCAAGAGACCCAATGAGATCCACGACGGAAAACTCCTGTCTCTTATGCTTCAGAGAGGTAGCAAAATTCCTCCACGAAGGAGGGAGTTTGGCAATGATGCCTCCGGCAATAAACTTGTCGGGTAACACACACGAAACTTGCTCAAGTTCCTTAGCAATGGACTGTATCTCATGAGCCTGCTCAACAATGGAGCGCTCACCAGTCATCTTGTAGTCAAAGAACTGCTCCATGACGTACAGTTCACTGCCTGCGTCCGAGACCCCAAATTTAGCCTCGAGCGCGTCCCACATGCCCTTGCCCGTAGTGATGGACAAATACGGGTCGACAATTTTGTCACCAAGAATGCTAAGAATAGCAGCCCTCAAAAGGGTGTCGGCTTCCTGAAAAACTCTCTCCTCATCAGGAGTAAGTTCTCCTTCAGGCTTGCCTTTAGCAGCGTGAAAACACTTCATGGTTTCAAACCAGAGAGTGGCTCTCGCACGCCACTTTTTATAGTTCACTCCATCGAAAGGAGCCGGCCTCAGTGAAGCGGAAAAGCCAACAGGAGAAAATTGCCTAAAATAAGGTTTTTGGATTGTTGAATATATGAGCAATTTTCTATATGATTTAATCCATAAGAACATCAGATAAAACATGGCTAGAGAAGTATAAAACAGACTAGTCATGCAATCTAACAGAGAGTACGGATATAGCAATTCTACACATCCTGCTAGAAGAAAAGTCTGAAAGATGATCTCGACCAGACAGAATAGGAAGACGTACGGTCCAGTGGAGGAAGATCCGTTTGCGGTGGCAGACATGTTGTCGAAGAGGGCGTCGACGTCGGGGAAGAAGTCGTCGTCCGGGAAGTAGTCGTCGGAGTCCGTGTTGGGGAAGAAGCCAGTAGTCGCGTGAAGACGCTCCCCAAAAACCTTATCGCCTCTCTCCCGTACAGGATCGCGAGAGACGGGGTTCCGGAGGCCTACTGTTCCGTCACGCGGTGCACGCCGCGGAACGGAATGAGGAAGACTTGATCGGCGGCGCAGTGCTCGAGAACCAGGAGGTAGGCGCATGAGTTGTGGCTGTGTTTTTGGTGTGTCTAACTTAGAGGAGCGACCTCTATTATGTAGGCACACAGATTGGAGGCGAA
This sequence comes from Poa annua, assembly GCA_026929855.1. Classification (NCBI taxonomy): domain Eukaryota; kingdom Viridiplantae; phylum Streptophyta; class Magnoliopsida; order Poales; family Poaceae; genus Poa; species Poa annua. Next base: position 95,062,246 of record CM049437.1, read on the forward strand.
CAGACACCGCAGGAGATGAGACGAAAAACCAGGAGGCGAATTGAAGAGGTAGCCATCCGTTTTCGTTTCGTATTAATCTCCCATTAGTGCTAGCGTTTCCGTTCGTATTCATTTGCGGCAAAAAGAACACATCGGCTCGGCGAGATTCCCGCAACCCGCAACCCGCAACCCGCAACCCGCGGCGCGCGTCGTGACGAGACGAGGCGAGGCGAGGCGAGGCGAGGCGAGGCGAGGCGTGGCGTGGCGTGGCGAGGCGAGGCGGGCGGCGGAGGAGGAGGAGCGCGCGTGGAGCTCTCTCCTATTCTCATGCTCGTACTAGTGTTAGAGGAGCTCACCTTATAAACTGGTGTGGCACTCTCTAAACTAGCAATGTGGGACTAAACATTTGTCCCACCTCTTGCCATGTATGAATGGGCCACATGGGCCTCTAGGATTTTCAGGAATTATGGAAAAGGTTAAATGGGCTAGACAATTTAGGCCAAAATTCCAGCAGGCAGATCAAAGATAAACAACAAAGAAAAAAAGGAAACCAGACTTGTCACCGAAGACTAGGACGCAGGATCGAGTAGTATCGAGCCTCCACGACGACGCCCCCAATAGGATCACGACGCAAAGCGCCACCGTCGTCTCGACCAAGAGGTCAAGGTTTTCACCGTATCCCTAGTGCGGTGCAGGGCACAGAAAGCTTGGGTGTGCCCGTCGCTGTGGCTCTCCGCGCGCAAGCGATCTGATGGACGACCAACGGTTTGGACGGACAGCAGAGTTGAGAAAATTTGCCGTCCGGTGTCGCACTGTCGCCATGATTTTGGTTCGGGCAGCAAGGATCTGACGCCGGCCGGTTCCTCTCCACTTGATCTGTTACCGTTGTGGATGCCGGTCCGCTTGGCGAGATTCAGGTTTCAAAGGGTTTAACTGTTCTGAACCTGTCAATTCTAGTGCGACATGTTCTTCTGAAACTTTAGTCTTAGGCAGTCCAGACTCCTGGCAAAACACAGAGCATCTGGTTTGGATGCCTGGCTAACTGCATCGACTGTTCAGTTAATCAGGTGGCTCTCCTTTTCTTCCCTGATGAACCAGGTAAAATTAGCAGTTTTTGCTGCACGATATCCCCCATTGTACTATTACTGCTAGTTGCTGTTAGCTCCCGGTCGGGAAGTGCCGGATGGAACAAGCATGGCCCGGATTTAATTCTCTCTAGGTATGTATTCTGGCAATATTGACCACTTATCTTAGTACAACACTAAGTAATCGATTCCATTTGTTTGACTATGTGTGAAGCATTCGTTTTTATCAAGCCTCATATGATAGTTGCCCCAGCCAAGGTAGTTTTGTTGTATAAATCCAACAGTTTAGTTTATACGATTGATCCCATTCATATATCTAAGACTTCCATTTTTTTTTAGAAATGGGTGCCCTCGGCCTCTGCATCAAAGTGATGCATACCGCCTTATTTATAAATAAATAGAAATGTATCGTCTCAGTACATGCAATATTACAACTCAACGATCACAGACATGAAACACAAAGATCAATCAACTGAAAATCGAAGTGCTATGCATCGATCCTCCTAAATGAAACCAACCTCCCGGGCACAAGATAGACCGCACGACCGCCAGCATGCGGGTACATCCGGTATCCATAATCGTCCGCTGCTACACAGGTAGAAGTAAGGACCATGAGTGGATCCAGTAGATGGCTTTGTTGATAACCTGCAAATAATGAACAATATTTGTTTTGCTAAACACCACATCATTCCGACAGTTCCAGATTGACCACAACAAGGCTGAAACGTCGATACGTATACGAGCCATCGTCTTAAAATCAATGCCATTTAGCCAACTACCAAACATGTGCGCAATGCTAGTAGGATCTAAGACTTCCATATGTACTGGTGGTCGACAACTTTACGGTGGAGCACATCTCTCACTTTGTTCATCTATGGGGAACGTCCTCACCACTGTTAGGTAAACCCAAATGGCACTTTGGATACAAGGAAACCATTGACGGGTTATTTTAGGCCATAGAATATTTTCAACTCCAATGTCATCTCGCTTCCCTATATATGTCTAAATCCTGACTCCACCCCTTTCGCTGGGCACCCCACCTGGCAGGACTCATCTCCAAAGGTGTGAGAGGTTTCGCCGTTTCTTGCTACGGTAGGTGGCCGACCTGTGAGGGTCGATATCGCCGGGATGACCCCGGCGTGCACCGGCACATCCACAACAACCCAGATGGGTGCACAAAACACTAGGAAGAAAAATCTTTGGTAAATAGCAAATTTTAACCACATATGAACCCCAAAAAAATGTGTGAAATGTTTTTTGGTACCATGAGTGCACCCTGGTTTCAAATGTAAAATAGCAATTCTTAACCACATATGGACTCTGATTGCACATCAATTGGGCACCATAATTTATTTCACATTACAAACTGGCCAAAAATAATCAGGCAGTACACCTCATTCGCAAAAAAAAGTGTACACGTTTGATAAATAAGAAAATTAGAACAACTCTACAAACTGAACCTAACATATTGTCTTCTCACAAGAAAAAAACATGGGGTGCCAACAAAAATTCAACTTGACCAATAATCCACACTAATGTTTCTCAGAATGTATGCACCATGGCTTTTCATGAAACCGTAGCCTCCGGTGTCTTAAATCTGCAACAGGAAAAAAGTGTGAATGAGAGTCGAAACAGTTAGGCACCACATAATTTTTGAAGTTGTTTCAATATGTTTTATGGGTTAAATGTTAGTAGTAGGACTATGAATTACCTTTGGATCAGTCATGCTTTCCCTTGACATTGTACTTGCACATCTTGTTCTTGGCACAGTTTATCAAGATATCGGCGGAGTCAAAACCTACAGAACACAGTACGGTCATAGGATCGGAGTTCATACGTACCAAACCAAACTCTCAGAAATTAAGCATGAGAGAAGAAGCTGTTAATTACCAGAGAGATATGCTCCATGGACATAGCCGTTGTACTTTTCGCTGGTGTGCTCACCCGTGAAGTAGACCCTCCCAACCGGTGCCTGAATAACATGACAAAATTAAACACAGGCTAAAATAATGATCATATGCTTATTTATTGTCAATAATTAATTTAGTAAAATGCAAGAAATATGTACAATTAATGTATTTGAAGCACGTACCCGTATGAGGTCATATTCGTAGCGGTTGACGCCAATAGGCCAGTTGGAGAAGGTGCCCTTGAAGAACCTGTTGGACCACCACCTGGGCACGAGTATCTCCGTGGCATCGGGCACTTGCTCTCCGGGGAACATCTTCCGGAGCACCTCCACCGCCTCCGCCATTGTCTGGTTATCGGACTGCTGCTCGATCCTCCTGGACTCGTCGTCGGTGACCGTCACCAGAAGCACGTTGGACCCCGGGTACTGCTTCTCGAACTGCTGCCACACCGGGTAGTACCCTCTCCTCCCGCTGGCGTAGAGGAAGAACTCCGTGCCGGGGCCCTCCGGCCAGAACCTCTTGGGGAACTTGAGGAAGATCTTGGTGTACACCGCCATGTCGAACTGGTAGATGGAGACGATCTTCCATGACGGCAGCTGCGGCTTGAACCGTATGAGGTCGGTCTGCAGGACGCCGAGGCTGGCGGAGACGAGCACGTAATCTGCCCGGTACACCTTGCCGTCCTCCGTCCGGACGCTGACGCCGCTCGGGAAGTAGGTGATCTCACGCACCACCGTGTTTAGCTTGAGCCTGGGGTCGACGATGGCGCCGGACTTGCGGTCGGTCTTGAGGTACTTCCCGGCGACGTGGTACACGACCGACTCGTAGCCGCGCGGGTCGGCCACGAAGTAGACGTCGTCGCCGAAGTTGTCAAACGTTGGCAGCGGCTGCGTGTTCTGCAGGCTTGTCACGCGGGGCGGCTCCGCGAACTCGAAGTCGTGCTGGTAGTAGTCGACAACCATGTCCACGGGCGTCGATGGACCCGTAGGCATACTGCAGTAGGCACATATTTTTTTCTTAGATCTCAGCTGCAGGCACAAGTTACATGACAAAGAAAAGCCAGGTGTGGATGTCCACGGAGACAGATTGAGTTGTATCATTAATCTATATCATGTCTAGGGGTACTTTGGAGTCATTCGACTATATATGGTGCACGAGTAGGTTTCTTGGTCCATTGTTGGACGTTTCTTGGTCCCTAGTTCCCTACTCCCTATATTAGCTATTGAGGAATAAAAAAGGAATAGGGTCCATTGGATGCCATTGCATAGAGAGCGCGAGTCGCTTGAAGGTATTGTACTCTCTCTCCCCCTCTCTCAATATTTTACTATGATGTATGCAGGGTGATGTGAGGCCGGCCGGTGACTTTTATGACAAGTGTACTTGATATTTCTAATGGTCCAGTGGTAAAATAGTGAAATCCACTATTACTCATAGATGTGCAATTGTGACATCAATTACTACCACATCTACTCATATTCTACCCCATTTACCCATAGTAATGATCAAAGTCAATAGTACGGTAAATATGTTATACATCAATGTGGCCCAATAAATTTTATTGCATGCTATTACTTATACCGCCCTAGCTCAGCCTCGTTATCGTTGGAATTTGTGTTAGTGGCGCATGGGCCGCTTCTAGGCATCTTTCAGGTGCTCATGGCGTGTAGTGCAATGTACTGTAATATTTTATTTGTTAGATTTCTATTGTGTATTGTAATCAGTTATGTTACGGTATCTACACCCCTTTGTTATCATTAATTGCGGTGACAACATTTTCACATGCATGGAATGCATTATACCTGTGAGGCCCCATTGTGGGTAATCTTCTACGTTGTCTAATTCCTGATTTATTAATGAAAAGTGTGCAAATTAATGATGGATGTGTAGAAAATTCCGGCCACCTCATGGGGTCATAAGCTTACTTTTCTTATGGTCGTAGTGTCGTCCAACCGTATCAAACAAGGGATACCATATCTAGATATGATGTAGCATCTCGACTGAGACATGATTTCTTGCGAACTGAACTGCCGCTACAAACTATGGCAAACCACGTTCGGAAAGGTTAGCTACCTCGGGCTTTGGTTTAAAGTGGTAGTACTTCGTTCAAAGCCGTCCATTTGAAGCTGTGAGGTATTCTCTCCGTTCCAAATTAGATGATTTCTATTTGTACAAAAGTAGATGTATCTGGATATGTTATAAGTCTAGATACATTCACTTTTTGACAAAAGGAAGCCATCTAATATGGAACGGAGGGAGTAGCTTTTAGACAACAGAATGTACCTTATATATACACTTCACTGATATTGTGAGATCTCGCTTTAGCAAAGTACACGTGGGAAAATTCTATTATTAGCAATTTCAAAATGATTGCGACATTATTATATATGGCACTCACTCATTCATGAAATAACTTGAGCACCTAGACATTGTAGCGGTTCTTAAATTTGCTAACATATTTACACTCAAAGTTTGAAGATTTGGTGTTGCAAATTGAATAATTACCGTCATTTGCTGGTGGTGCTCCCTCATTTTCACAATAACCTACATTCTAGAATAGAATTTTTTCCATATTAATTTACTTCTAGATTTCACACATTAACTGGGTCTTTATAATCGAAGAATATCTTGGGAGTAATCCCAAGAGAAATTCCCGGATCTCGGTTAGAAGCTAGCTAGCTAGCACATCGGAGCATACTGAAAGTGCAAGTTTGTGTGATTAGCGAGTGTATACGTACTGGTCGTTGAGGCGTTGCATGGCCATGACGGACATGTCTTGTTGGCCGCTCTGGTTCAAGGTGCCGGCGAGCTTGGCACCGCTCTCTTCCACCTCCTCCATTCTCTTGATTATCTTCTCGACAAGTTTCTCCTCGTAAAGACCACCGCTGGATCCACACAAGAAGGTATACATATATATACGGATCATCCCAAGGGATTTAATACACAAAAGAGTTGATTTCAAACAAGTAACTACTACTAGCTAGTCGATATATGAAAGAAGCGGAAGTCTTGTGCACACACTCTTGCTTGTAGGTGTTGCTGGCGAGGTGGTCAAAGTCGGAGCGGAAGGTCCTGAGATTGAGGCCTCCGGTGCCGTTGGCCATGGTCCAGATGGGGTTCATTTCGTCGCCGTTCACGCCTTCCACCCAGTTGGCCCCCATCTCCACGTTCACCCCGGCGAACTTGGTCTTGTGGATGCGCCCGCCAATGCGGTCGGTCGCCTCCAGGATTAGCAAGTCGGTGATCCCGGCGTCCGATAGCCTCTTCCCTGCCGAGATCCCTACAAACCAGAGATATATTCAGCACAAGCACGTACGCAATGCTTGTGTGTGTGTGTCTGTGCATGTGTGTAGCATAGTACTCCAGCTAGGTAGCTAGGCTCTTACCGGACATGCCGGCGCCGACGATGATGACCTTGGGTCCGGCGGCGGTGGCCAGGGAGGCATACTGTGCTACAGCAACTAGAAACACCAGAACGATAGAGGGCTTCATCTCTAGCATCATGCTCTATTGCGCTCTCTCTCTCTCTCTCTCTAGCAATTGTTGCTCGCTAGACAGCTTTTTGTGTTGAACGATGGCGGCCCAGTGTATATATAAGGACTAAGGACGAGGTGCAAGACGTCGTTTCTTTTGAAAAAAAATCGCCTTTCATTCGATTAATTAAGAAGGAGATAAATATTTTTAAGTCGGGCGAAAAGCCTCACAACAACACCATGTGCATGACTGCGGACTACTCCAGGGTCGCCTAGGCAGTCCAACAATACTCTTCTTCCGACCGATATATATGCTATAATCCCAAACCGAATCGTCTATAAAGTAATTAATTGCAGACTTCGTGCCTCCATTCTCCTTGCTTATTATCGTGCTGAATAGTTTATCCTTCAAAATGCCGAAGTGATGGCCAACCACGTTGCTGTTCTTATCCCTAATTGCAGGATCCAGGCTAGCACACTGGCGTTAATATTGTATGCTTCCCGTACGTACGTGTATCTTGTGCAGTGTGCTGTGCCAAGCTGAACATGTCATTGAGAATCCTTTCCCTCTTACTTGTTTACGTCTAGTTGGTCCTTGCTTTTTCTAAACCCTGTTGGTTCTAGCTAGCTAATTAAGATACTCTAGACTAACGCGTGGGACGCGTTGGAAGAAAGTACTAAGAAACCTCATCTTATGAGCCAACAACCATTCTTTTTGGTGCGCTAATATGGTAAAGCTGCTCTCGGATGCGATCGAGTCTAGCACATAAGGTCTGACTTTGACCAACACCGACACACCCTGCAACCATGTAGCCTGATTGTAACCAGTACATTTTGAGATGTGTAGCAGTCCGTTGGCTTAATTGCCCCTGCTTAAACATATCAAGTGGCGAGTAGAGACTCTCAGTGCTCCCTCCGATAAAAAAAAATCAAATATCATATTTATGAGTTCTTTCAAAAAATCGGAAAAAAATAATTGGTGTAGATAATAGTATATCCCACAAACTGCAAAATATCAATTTCAAATACTTTGTATTTTTTAGCTACACAATAATAATAAAGTGTGGATCTAAAAATGCATATTTTCAAATCTTTAGGGTTAACCGGATTTTATTATTTTTGTGTAGGCTATAATATAAAGTATTTAAAATTGATATTTTGCATGTTTGTGGGACTAGTTCTCTCAACACTCAACACGGAAACCCATGTTATATGTTCGCGTCTGTTTATTCTCCCTTGGGCTGAGGGTATATAAGGCTCAATAGTCAATATGATTACGTACTTAGGTCCATGAAGCTGTCCATCTAGATCCATTTTCAGCACACATTTGGTTTACTTTTGCGTCCCAGGTGACAGCAGTCGGACCGTCCATTCCATCGCATCCGCCTCGGTTTGCTCGTCGGCCTCCTACCCATTTTGAATGGGTTTTAATGCACGCCACATGAACCACTACCTGCGTTAATGAGCGCCACCCACCTCACACAGTTTACCACCGCTCGCTCTCCCACAGTTCACCACCGATCCCTCTACTCTCCAACACTTCACGGGTATGTCTAGCCCCCGCAAGCAGAGCCTGGCCCGCCAATTTTGCCGCCAGTGGCACCTCCGCATATAGCCGAGCTCGTCATGCGTCTCGCCGTCACCGCCTCCATCTCCACCGTTCCCGCCTTCGGGTGGGCCTTAATCACATTGGTTGTTGACGCAACGGGAAGCGTACTGCCATAGATACGCCATGCATATAACAATACCACAATAGGCTCCCAATACTATAGTAAGTTGCCTCAGTTGCAAAGCAGAACCTTATCAAGCCTTACTTGCAATCACATAGCTCCGACTCAAGTGACTAAAAACATACCCGAAGCTAACCATATGACGAATGGATGATGTTGAGATGTTCATTGTGCGAACTATACCAACTCGTGATATGTCAAATGTATGTTGCACACATCAAAGACCAAAAAACACTTGACGTTTGGTTTGTCGAGTGCCACCATCATGATATGAAAAGATCGACACGTTAATCCGAGGATAATTAATTGTGCTTTATTCGATCCAACTTAAGAGAAATCGCAATTGTTGGTTTTGCGATTGGTTCTTCTAGTCTGTAGTTTGATGGTCTGACCACACCGACACCCCCTTCTCGCCACTACTCCTGTACCTCTCCTGATTTTGCTTCTAGCTAGCGCAACGGTCTTGCTCGACCTCGTCCCCAACAAATCAATGACATGGCTCGACCTCGAGCTCCTTCATATTTGGTTTGAGAATCCGCATATCTACCTATATATTAAGGACAGACAATTTCTCCTCACCTTAGCAATTCTGGGCCCACATGTTACTGTAGATTTCTACAGTAACTACAGTGTTTCCATCCCGCACCGTCCGTACTCGATCCAACGGTCCCCGCGGCTGTTTTGCATAAAAGCCTATGCATTTTTTCCAAATTTACGAATAGGTCCTTTGTATATAAAAGACCAACCTGTGACCCTAATCCCTAATCCTCTCCATTTCCCTCCCCAGCCGCCACACACACCGCCCCTACCGCTCCTCTTCCTTCCCCGCCCCCACCCCGGCTGCTCCCTCCTCGACCCACTCCTCGCCCCTGCGGCCGCGTCGGCGCCTGCCCACACCGTCGAGCTCGTGCCTGCCTGAGCCCATGCCCATGCCACCGGGTCTCTGCGCTGGAGGAGTAGAAGCGCCGCCGAGCCCGAGCCTCTGCCCACGCAGCCGAGTACCTGCGCTGGTGGAGGAGAAGGCCGCGCGCCCGCCGCTCGCTCTCGCCGACGCGCTCTATGCTCTCCCTCTCCCTCATGCGCCAAGGTCTCTGCCACCTCCATGCCCTTCCTCTCCCACTTGCCGGCGCGTCGAGGTGAAAGCAGTGATTTTAATCCAAATCCATGGCCGGTCATGGTGGAGCGCTGGGCAGCAGTGGATACGGATCATCGCTTTTGGATATGGACCTGAAAAACTACATATGCCTCAGCTGGGAGTGTGGACTGCTACCGGCGAGCCCATTCCTCTTCAGGTATCTCTCTCCCGTCTTTTGTTTCCTTTTTTAGTTCAGTCAAGTCAATTTCTTTACTCATTCGTTCTATTATTCATTCTTGGGCACTCTGAAAAGAGGGCTTGATGGGAGAATCAAGCGAGGTATGCTACAGTCCATGTATTTATGGTCATGTATTAGTTGGTTTGAAGAACATACGTCTATGTGTAATCTACTTGTCTCTTCGAGGGCTTGAGCCTACTAACATGACATGCTTACCTATTATTCCAACATTATCAAGGGTATTTTAGAAAATTTAACCATTTTTTTCTTCCTAAATTGCATTTATGTGAAGGTGCCACCAACTTTTATTCCACTGTTACATGGTCAAACGGAGTATACCTTATCGTTTCGTTCAACTACTAGTACTAGAAAAAGAAACAAGGGCAGATGTCAAATAGAGTAGTAATATGAGATTCCACATACCTACTTACCTATACCTATACCTACTTACCTACTTACCTACTATATATAATGGCTCAAGATTTCCTCAGCTTATCAGCGCGTCCACGTCGCCACCTTCACGTGGACCGTCCGATCGGGTCGAACAGACGGCTGGGATCGACCCACGCAACACATCTCAGCCCGGTACTGTTCATTGCACGAACATTAGAGCACGCACCGACTGGTTCCCGGCTCCCGCCCGGTCAATCTTCTATTTGCACGGTTTGTGGCGCACCCCCGTGACCGGTCGGTGCCAGCGGCCAACCCGTCCGCACGTTTTTTGACGCGCGCGGCGACCGGTTGCCCGCTCCCATCCGGTCCCTTTTCCTTCCCCCGACCAGCCTTGCAGTTTTCAGAAATTACAAACGGGTCCTTTCATATATAAAGAGAATCCCTAACCCTAAACCTAGATCGGGTTCTTCCTCATTTCCCCATTGTAGAGTTTCTGAAACGGTGGATTGGGTTATCCTCTCAGGACCCCTCACACGCATATATATATATCACCAGATTAGGGTTTCGGTTACATGGGCCACCATGGGCCTTAACATGGTCCAACACTCCCCCTCAAGATGATCATGGGTAATCTACCATGGTCATCTTGCTACCATACATAACACATACTACAACTACCACTAATGAACACATACATAACACATAGGATACATGAGAGCACCAACATCCCTTGCTCTCTCTCGGTCTTTGATCTCGAGCATCATCTTGTGTCTGAACACCATCAACTATGGTATGATCCTACTGCCTCAACCATCTCTCCTCAGCTTCTCTCCTCCATTGCCTCCTCAACCATCTACTCTGTGTCCTCAGCCTTTCCTCCACACTCCAAGCCATTGACCTCATCCATCCTTCCCACAAACCCCCGGCCAACTCCGGCCTCAACCATCTCCACCTCAGGCAACACATGCCTCTCCCCGGGTCAGTACGGCCTCTACCATCTCCACCTCTGGCAACGCATGCCTCTTCCCCCGGACACCTTCCAAACATCACCACAGAACCAACAGCCTCATCATCTCCATCAGTAGCAGTAGTCATCACACCTTCATCAACAACACCAGACATCATCCTCCTAAGCACTGCAGCAACCTCACGTAAGCACATTCTCCCCATTGCTGCAACTCCTCTCTTCTCTCTCTCAGTTCACCCCATCCTTCTCCCCCTAAAAGAAAACCACCTTCTCCTCTCCAGCAGCAACAACACCCAGCCACATTCACCTTGTGGTTCACCCATCTTCCTGACCAGCTACACGCAGCAGCAAGGTCTCTTCTTCTCCCCCTGCCTAGCATAACAGCACCAACTTCAGTTCAGCCCGAGCTTCTTCTCCTAGCAAGCAGCAGCATGCAACAGAGCTTGAGCTCCTTCTTTATTTCTCTCCCCCTCTGCTCCTTGGTCCCTTACAGCGAACCAAGACAAGGAGCAGCACCATCTGGTTCAGCTGAAACAGACTTCCTTCTCTGCCCATCTGTATCTCCACGAATTTCTGCAGTCTCATCGTCTCCATCATCAGCAGCAGGATCCCGGCGACGGAAACATCCTACTCAGTTCAGCTTCTGACTGGGCCGGACAGTGCCCCGGAGTTGGTCTTCACACAGCGACCATTCACCACGGACAGCTCTTCACACAGCAGCTTCACCATGTACAACTCAAGCAGCAGCTCGAGCCCCTTCTTTTCTTCTTCTCTTGAGAGCAGCGAGGCAGGCCATGAGCGCCACCAGTGAGGGTTTCCTCTTCTCTCTCCCTCGCATCCTCCTCTCTGCAACCTGGAATTCCACCTGCTGCCTCCCTTTTTCAGCTCCGGCCGGCCGGCCGCCGGCGTGCCTCAGCTTGTCCGGTGGCCACTTCTCACCCTTGCTCACAGCACCACCGCACGGATGCCATCCGCACTTGCAGCTTGCCCCTCTCCTGTCTCCTGCCTCCGGCTTTCTCCTGCGCACAGCGGCAGCACGTCCTCTTCCAGCTGCCTTCCTCTGTCCCGAGCACGGACAGCAGGGCCATGGACGCCCCGGACTTGCGCCGGCGAGCACCAGCTCGCCAACCTTCTCCTGCCTCCAGGACGTCGTCCTCCACGAGCTTCTCCGGCCTGAACGCCTCCAGCTCCGAGCTCCCTGGCTGAGCTCGAGCCTCTGCTTCTTCTTCTCCACGGACGGAGCAGCCAGCCCACGCATAGGATCCGGCTAGCACTGCCCAGATCGGGGCCGCCCCGTCGCGTGCCAGCAGCAGCTCTAGCTTGATCTGCATCTGCTGCAGCGCCGCGACCAACTGCCGCGGCCCACCCCACCTAACACGGGTCCAGATCGGGCCTGCACCCCAGCGCCACCACCAGCCTCCATTCTCATCCCCTTCACCTCTGAAATCTACCTATCCTAGCCACTATCTTACTCCATCTTCCTCCCCTGCGCAGAGCAGCAGCCATACCCACACAACTCACCTCGCTGTGTGAGATGGCCACAGCCCACGCAGAGCAACAGATGCGGCCTCCCGCCGCCTGGATATCTACAACTCGCCTGGTTGTTGTGGCCGGCGAGGAACTAGTCTGCTGGTTGTTGTGGTGGCGGCGGACAGCGGGTGGCGGCTGCTAGTTTGGAAACCTAAGCTCTGATACCATGTAGAGTTTCTGAAACGGTGGATTGGGTTATCCTCTCAGGACCCCTCACACGCATATATATATATATCACCAGATTAGGGTTTCGGTTACATGGGCCACCATGGGCCTTAACATGGTCCAACACCCATCATCTCCTCCCCGACCGCCTTCCTCCCGCTCTCGCCGCCACCTTCTCCTCCTCCTCGCCATCCCCACACACCTCCTTCCCGACGCGCTCCGGCCCCCTTGTGGCCTCCTCCGTGGCTGGGTCCGCCTGTGCTGGCCACAGCCTCCTCGACCGCCGCCCGAGCTCATCCAGCTCCGCCCCACCGGCCGTCGCCTAGGCTGAGTGCCGCCCGGCCGCGGCCGCTTCTCCTCTCCTCTGGCTCCCGCGCGCCGCGCCAAGCACCGCCCCGACCTCGGCCGTCTCCCGCCGGCCCTCTCCCTCCCCGTCTCTATTCTCTTTCCTGTCTCACCTCCTCTCTTTCTTAGCAGACGGAGGCGCGCCGTCCCCTGCACTGCCCGCTGGACAGGCTCGGCTAGCAGGAATATCTGCCATGCCAAACGAGAGCAGAGGCGGTCGGGGCGTGGTCGCAAGCAGCGTCGCGTCCAGCTCGGCTGGTCGCAGGAGGGGCTCTACTCAGCAGCTCACGCGCGGCCGACGCATGGATACGGCGGCCGGGACGCAGCGCAGCAAGTGACCAGAACTTGCAGCTCGATGGTGTCCACCACCTGGACCACGCACTCTAGATGTTTGTGAAAATGCTTGACCCAATGTCGTGAGCTACACCATCGTGATCCATCTCAGGTAAGCAGCCCCGTAAGTTCATCACAAAAAAATAAATTCCTTCAATCGATAACGTATTATCTTGAAAAATCTGTTAGGTTCCTGTCTTTCCGCACAAACTTGACTGATTATACGTTCTAGGGAGTCCAAAAGAAGGAAGGAGCAGGATTGAATTCCATCACGTTCAGTGGAAACTTGCAGACTGCAGTAAGTTTTTCTACACCTACAAATCTATCACCAGCCAACCAGTACACTTTTCTGTTTACATGAAGTTCTACACATATTCGGATGGAGTGGATTTGGATATTGCGTATTCCATAAACAATCATCATGACTAATGGAGCGTATATTTCTTCAGGCCGTAATTCATTAGTGATTTTGGACTGAATTGAGAGTGATTTGATTGGTACTGAGATTTTGTTATATAGTTAGGAAGGTAAAATCAATTATCTACCACCACCTCTCTCAGAGTATAAAATTAGCGTATTATAGTTATTTCTTTTATTGGTCAAAAGAAATCACAGTTCCTATGGACTATAGCGACATCTGCGCAATGGGTATCTTTTGTATAAATACATGTTGTGAATGCGCCCTTTTAATGGCAGGCAAAATCAACTTACTGCTGCTGCTTTTGTTGGTGCAAGAAAATTTGCCAGCCTATACTTATCCCATGAGCATCATTAAGTTTTTGCTGATGATATTGGTAAAACTATAGAATGACTTTGTTCTCTAGCTAGCTTTGTTGACAGTATCTTCAGATTGAAGCTTCGGTTCCAGTGAGGTGTTCTTCTGTTCACCTCGAGAAGTATTTCATGCATTGCTTTGGTTTCGTGCTTATGGAGATGTAAGCTGTATAGATTTTGGTTTACTCGGGCAAAAGCGATATGCTGCATTTTGTTGAGAAGGCTCAGTGTGCAAAAGGGAACACATGCTTGCAGACTTCAGTGTTAGCTCAAATGTGATGTACCTTATAGAGATTGGGCAAAAATAAATCTTTGTACAGTTTTACGAGCACGGCTGTTATGAATTCAAGAAGCTACCTTCTCTATTTTTCAGAACTTTTACTTTCTAACTACTAACCTTTTTGCACATGGATGTGTGTACATTCCTCTTGGTGAGATTAAATTGTATTTGCAGAGCACGCATGGAAGGGGTCAGATTTAGCTGTCATTCTCGAGCATTTTTTATAAATATCTGTACAATTTTATGACCATGGCTGTTATGAGTTCATTAAGGTATCTTCTCTATTTTTTCTGAACTTCTTGTGCTGCCTCTGTTCTTTTTTATTGTTCTTTTCGTTTCATAATGCATGCATTTTTGTTGCCTGCATGTCATGTACAAAGTTTCCTTGAACCGAATTATATTCCTACAATCTCGGTTAATAACTCATTGTACAAAACTACAGCACATACCAATACAACGGGCGCGGCGTGCCGCTGCGCAACATTTTCTATTCATCTAATTTCTCATCGCGTATATACTTCTTGGTCGTTAGTATACATTATGGTTCTTTATTTTGGTAATATGGCAAGTACAGGCAGTTCACTATTTGAGGATTATCTATCAATAGATCTTGCATTACTCAAACTATCAATAAATTAGTCATGGTTTTTTTTCCATATATCTTTTAAATTTAGCCGGTTAGGATTGTGCAACTCTAATTCCAGTAAATGTTTATTTGACAGGTCTTTGTGCTGCAGAACAGAATGTCCTCAAGTGAACCTTGTGCTTATCAATTTTCAGTTCTTAAACAACTCGCTGGGAGCTGGAAAATAGAGTATAACATTAAGGCTTGCGGTCAGGGCACCAGGTAAGTCCATGTAATTAGTACTCCATTAGTTAGTTAGTTGGATGCCATGGTGAGGATCACCATCAAACTGAAATCACCATTTTCTAATCCAAAAGCTTGGATATGAAAAAGTCCAGTTATTCTCTTTCTGTGCAACAAGTAATTCTGGAAATTGTATTGCTCAAATAATGACTATCATATTCATATACAAGCTCTTTAGCTGCTGCAATACAAATGTCAGGTTTCCCTATTTGCTATGAACCAGACATACAATTCCATAGGGATAGCTGAATAACATTGTGTGGTCGCTCACTCACATACACCATCACACTTTTGTCACTTTGACGTACAGCATGGATCTTGTCTTCAATTTGAGACATAAGCATCAGATTTCCTTTTCCAGAGTACCTCTTGGACAGCAAGGTCCAGACAGCTGATGAACATGGCAGTGCCTCAACGGACGCTGCAATAGGTGGACTCAAGGAGTTCAGCATCCATGCCAATATCAGGGAGTCAGTGATACTCCACTTCTTCCACTCCGAGCTCTCCTTGTCAGCCGGTTCTCCAACAGTTCCAAGAACATATTCCATGAGACCCTTTGTTTTCAGGATCAACAAAGCCCGCCTAGACCAGCTCAAGTAGTTGCTCACCCCATTCAGCTTGACATCATTGGGCATGAGCTCGAGCTTTAGAACCTGATCTCCTTGAGACGCAACAAGTGCGCCTCCTGCTGCACCATTTGCTGGAGTCCCCGCAGCATTCGCTGTCATCATCTGCGCTAACTTCTCCAGGGCAGCGGTGAGTTCAGTCCCCATGATAGCCTCTTGATGCAGTTGACCTTCACCAACAAGTCCACGCAGCTGCTCCCCCTTGACTCCTCAGCTGCACACAGACGTCTTCCCCTCCTCCAAGACCAAGCACCTGCGAACCCCTTCACTCACGCACCTCTGCTGCCGCTGAAGCTGAACAACACCTCTGCTTGGTGCAGCTCCTCCTCCCAAGCTCGCCCCACCTGCCCTGAAGCCCTTGGTGACCAGGAGCTCCGCCTCCTGCCGCTGATTCACCGCCGGCAGCCTCCAGTACCCAGCAACCCTAGCTCTGATACCATGTGGTGTTTTGGAGTACACACCTTTCCACTGGTTTGTGGCGGCCCACAGCAGCAGGGGAACCTGCTCGACTAGAACTAGGGCAGCACCCTCACGTACATGGGCCTGGGCCTCCTGGGCCACTATTCAACACTCCCCCTCAAGAGGGGTGATAGATATCTATCATTCCCATCTTGTCACACGCCAGATTGCATTCTTTAGGTCCCAATCCTTTAGTCAAACAGTCGGCAATCTGTTGTCCCGAACTCACATGGTCTATCTTGATAATTCCCGTATCTAGTTTTTCTTTGATGAAGAATCTGTCTATTTCCACATGCTTGGTTCTATCATGCTGCACTGGATTGTTTGCGATGTTGATTGCTGACTTGTTATCACACCAAACATTTACACAACTAGTTTTCAATATCTTCAGTTCTTCAAGCAAATTTCTTGTCCACAACATCTCACTTAGCCCTTGGGCCATAGCTCTATATTCAGATTCGGCTGTGGACCTGGACACAACAGCCTGCTTCTTACTTCTCCACGAGACCAAGTTTCCACCAACAAAGACACAAAACCCCGATGTTGATCTGCGATCATCTAGACAACTTGCCCAATCTGCATCACAATACCCATCTATCACGAGATGCTTGTTACTTTCAAACAACAATCCCTTTCCTGGAGTTCCCTTCAGGTACCTCAAGATCCTGTATACTGCTTCAAGGTGATCACTCCTTGGTTCATGCATGTATCTGCTTACTACACTTACTGCAAAGGCGATGTCAGGGCGTGTATGACATAAGTACAACAACCTCCCAACTAATCTTTGATATCTTTCTTTCTCGACTAGTTGTCCTGACTGAGCTGTCACTTTGTGGTTTTGATCAATTGGGGTTGCGGCTGCCCGGCATCCTAGCATTCCTACATCACTTAGGAGGTCTAAAGTATACTTCCTCTGAGATAGCACAATCCCCTTGGCAGACCTAGCCACTTCTATACCCAGGAAGTACTTGAGTCGGCCTAGATCCTTAACTTCAAATGCTTTGCCTAGGCACTCTTTCAATCTTGCAATTTCTTCCTTGTCATCCCCTGTGATAATAATATCATCCACATATACAGTGAGTATGGTGATTTTCCCTTTGTTATGTCTATAGAACAGTGTGTGATCACCATTACATTGCCCATAACCCATACTACATACAGCACGTCTGAATTTGTCAAACCAAGCTCTTGGAGACTGCTTCAGTCCGTAAAGGGCTTTCTTTAGTCTGCATACCTTGCCAGTAGTCTGAGAGGTTGAGAAACCAGGGGGGATCTCCATGTAGACCTCTTCCTGCAAGTCCCCATGCAAGAAGGCATTCTTCACATCGAGTTGATGCAAAGACCATCCAAAGTTCGCTGCACATGAGATCAGAATCCTCACAGTATTCATCTTTGCTACTGGAGCAAATGTCTCATCATAGTCAATGCCGTAGGTCTGACTATACCCCCTCGCCACAAGCCTTGCTTTGTACCTTTCAGTCTTCCCTTCTGCATTCTGCTTCACAGTGTATACCCATTTGCAACTAACAGCCTTCTTTCCCGCTGGTAGAGGTGTTAGAACCCATGTCTTGTTCTTACACAAAGCCTCCAACTCCTCCTCCATAGCCATACGCCATTTCGAATCCTCCTTTGCCTTCTTCCAGTCAGTTGGAACCGATACAGACTGCAGAGAAGCAACAAATGCTTTATAGGCTGGTGATAATGCTTCATAGGAAACATAGTTTCCAATATCATTTACATTTAACCCATATCGTTCTGGTGGTATCCCTGCGTTTGCTCGAGTAGTTCTTCGCGGAGCAATTTCTTCATCAATTTTCCCTTCAGCCTGATCTTCATCAGAGGAGATGGAAGTCACATCAGCACTACCTTGTTGTTCAGTTGGTGACTGATCAAGTTGCTCCCCCTGATTTGCAACACCATTGCCGCGCTTTCGTGAATACACCTTAAGTTGCTCCTCCTGCTCTGTTGTCCACCTCGGTATGCTGCCAGGCACACCACCGATATGAGCCGGTGCAGAAACCTGCACACCACCAGTGTCGGCCGGTGGCACACCACCAGTGTAGGCTGGTGCTGGCACAGAATTCTCCCCCTCTTGACCAACTTCATCTTCGTAAAATTGGTCAAGACTGTCAAACATGCCACTTAAATCAGTTTTCTCACCATAGAAAGGTTCCGACTCACGGAATGTCACATCCATGCTCACAAAGGTCCTTCTTTCAGACGGACTCCAGCATTTGTACCCTTTTTGCCCTGAAGAGTACCCAATAAAAATGCACTTGACTGCTCGAGGATCCAACTTGTTGACTGATGGCCTATGATCACGAACAAAACAAGTGCAACCAAACACCTTGGGAGGAACTGGGAATTTATTTTCTGCGAAAATCAACTCACACGGTGATTTCATACCTGTCACCCGGGATGGTGTACGGTTGATCAAGAAGGTGGCCATCATGATAGCTTCACTCCAAAGGAACTTGGGCACATTCATGGTGAACATCAAGGCCCGAGCAACCTCCAAGAGGTGACGATTTTTTCTCTCTGCTACCCCATTCTGAGGAGGTGTATCCGGACAAGATGTTTGATGCAGGATGCCTTTTTTGGACATGAAGGCGCCAATGGCCTTGTTAACATATTCAGTACCATTGTCTGATCGGAGTGATTGAATCTTCGCATTAAACTGAGTCTGAACAAGGGCATAAAAGGTTTTGAAACACTGAAACACTTCATCTTTATGTTTCATAAGATAGACCCAAGTCATGCGAGAATGGCAGTCAATGAAGGTAACAAAGTACTTCATACCACTGAAAGATAACACTGGACATGTCCATACATCAGAATGAATTAACATAAAAGGAGATATGCTCCTTATCCCCTTACTCACATAGGAGTTTCTAGTATGCTTAGCAAACTCACACGCATCACAGTGCAGCTTGCTCTTGTCCACACCACGCATTACATCAGGGAAAACTTGATACATTTTGTCAAAAGACACATGCCCCATCCTACAGTGATGAATGATGGCCCCAGTCTCTTTATTCTCAGCAACTGCAGCAAGCATGTGCATTCCCTCCTGCTCCGTCAGGCTGCGATCCATGTACCACAGCCCCTTACGCCTCACTCCAGTCCCAAGACTCCTGCCCGTCAATCGCTCCTGGATCAAGAACACAAAACGGTCCACAATGAGTCGACAATCAATTTGATCAACCAGAGCACTCAAGGACACTAAGTTCACGGGAAAAGCTGGCACATGCAACACTGAGGATAACTTTATACTCTGTGTGCAGGTGACTGTCCCAACACCTGTGATGGGCTGGGCTGTGCCATCTGCTGTGTAAATGGTTTTCGAATTTGTGTGTGGAGTGTAGGTTGTAAACTCAGTAAAGTCTCCAGCGACATGTTGTGATGCTCCAGAATCAAGCACCCATTCAGATTTTTGTTTATGGACAGCTATTGATGCATGTTCATTGGTACCTTCATTTGTATCGACAAAGTTGGCGTAGCTAGTAGCAGCCTCTTGTCCTCCTGTAGGCTGCTTCACCTCAGCAGGGGCAGCAACATTTGCCCGGGGAGCATTCCAAGGAGCAGCATTCCAGTAACCGCCACGTCCATTCCGACCACCTCTGTTGTTGTTGCCACCATAATACCCTCTGCCTCTGCCTCTTCGAGGTGGTTCAGTACAGAAACGGCTAATATGCCTCGGGCTACCACAGTTAAAACATTCCCTAGAACCATGGTGATCCGCTACTCTGTAGGCAGATTCGTTCCCAGCTCCTCCTCTAGACTGCAGGCGTACCTCTTCTTGAGACATCGCAGCAATGGCCTCATCTAGAGACACGAGTGTAGACTGATGGAGCAGAGCAGCACGCCTGTTCTCGAAATCTTGATTCAGACCCTTTAGGAACTGCATCACACGTCTGCGCTCAACCCAAGTCCTGGCAATCTCCATGGACTCTACATGTGGAAGCTCAAGGGGATCACACTGATCCAGTTCTGCCCAAAAATGTTGCAGCTCGTTCACATACACCATCACACTTTTGTCACTTTGACGTACAGCATGGATCTTGTCTTCAATTTGAGACATAAGCATCAGATTTCCTTTTCCAGAGTACCTCTTGGACAGCAAGGTCCAGACAGCTGATGAACATGGCAGTGCCTCAACGGACGCTGCAATAGGTGGACTCAAGGAGTTCAGCATCCATGCCAATATCAGGGAGTCAGTGATACTCCACTTCTTCCACTCCGAGCTCTCCTTGTCAGCCGGTTCTCCAACAGTTCCAAGAACATATTCCATGAGACCCTTTGTTTTCAGGATCAACAAAGCCCGCCTAGACCAGCTCAAGTAGTTGCTCACCCCATTCAGCTTGACATCATTGGGCATGAGCTCGAGCTTTAGAACCTGATCTCCTTGAGACGCAACAAGTGCGCCTCCTGCTGCACCATTTGCTGGAGTCCCCGCAGCATTCGCTGTCATCATCTGCGCTAACTTCTCCAGGGCAGCGGTGAGTTCAGTCCCCATGATAGCCTCTTGATGCAGTTGACCTTCACCAACAAGTCCACGCAGCTGCTCCCCCTTGACTCCTCAGCTGCACACAGACGTCTTCCCCTCCTCCAGGACCAAGCACCTGCGAACCCCTTCACTCACGCACCTCTGCTGCCGCTGAAGCTGAACAACACCTCTGCTTGGTGCAGCTCCTCCTCCCAAGCTCGCCCCACCTGCCCTGAAGCCCTTGGTGACCAGGAGCTCCGCCTCCTGCCGCTGATTCACCGCCGGCAGCCTCCAGTACCCAGCAACCCTAGCTCTGATACCATGTGGTGTTTTGGAGTACACACCTTTCCACTGGTTTGTGGCGGCCCACAGCAGCAGGGGAACCTGCTCGACTAGAACTAGGGCAGCACCCTCACGTACATGGGCCTGGGCCTCCTGGGCCACTATTCAACACATTGTAATGATTGAACCAAACCAAAAGACAGATAAGAATGTGAAAAATAGTAGATGTGGTCTTTATAGTTTACACTGTCATTTTGCTTCAAGTGGCTATTGAGATGGCATTGGTGTGTCCTTCAAGAAATGTCTGAATAGAATTACTGCTTGACTAACCTGGGATATCACAACATATCAGGTTATTTTATTTTTCAGGGAAAATGTTTTTGAGAAATTTCTTTTTGAATCCTAGGATGGGAACTGGTCTTCTACTTGCAGCCTCTGCTGAAAAGGTAAGCGCCAACAACTACTGCTTTCCAGTAATGAATTCACAGAAGTACACATGCATTCATTTGAAGATTTCACATTTTTTGGGCTACTCAAGTCAACTTTCTCGAAATAAATCCAAACGGCACACGGAAATTGTAGTTGCATTCCGTTGATTTGTTCAGATTTGTAGATATACAGCTGCAAATTATTTCTGGGATTTCCTGCAGACCCGTAATATAATCCCATCACTACCTACTGTTGAAGCATACCGGAGGAGACTGAAGGTAAGAATCAAACCAAAAGACGGAAAAAGAATGTGAAAAATAGTAGATGTAGTCTTTGTAGTTTACACTGTCATTTTGCTTCAAGTGGCTATTGAGATAGCATTGGTGTGTCCTTCAAGAAATGTCTGAATAGAATTACTGCTTGACTAACCTGGGATATCACAACATATCAGGTTATTTTATTTTTCAGGGGAAAATGGCTTTGAGAAATTACTTTTTAAATCCCAGGATGGGAACTGATCTTCTACTTGCAGTTTCTGGTGAAAAGGTAAGCGCCAACAACTACTGCTTTCCAGTACTGAATTCACAGAAGTACACATGCATTCATACGAAGATTTCACATTTTTTGGGCTACTTAAGTCAACTTTCTCAAAATAAATCCAAACGGCACACGGAAACTATAGTTGCATTCGTTGATTTGTTCAGATTTGTGGATATACAATTGCAAATAATTTCTGGGATTTCCTGCAGGCCCGTAATATAATTCCATCGCTGCCTACTGTTGAAGCATACCATAGGAGACTGAAGGTAAGTATCATAATTATGTCATCCCTTGGAGTCCTCAGTGATTTGTTCACTGGATTTAGTTAAATTTTAATATTGGTTTAGAATTCTGAATGACTAAATTGCGTTCATTCTGTGGTTAGTACAGAATAAAGTTTATAAATTCTGAATATAATATATATCAGTGTGCTTGCCTGACCTAACGAGAATGTAAGTTAGCCCATATGGGGTCATTGCTGTTTCTTCCTTATTTTGTTTCCTACACAGAGACGAGCAATTCCTTTAGATGATCCACCGCTTTTGCATGATGCCCATGTTCTGGACAATCTCCAGCTCCAGTTTGGACCGAGGAGATTTACCCCAGCATCACACAGATTAGTAGTCTCCAAACCAATCCAGGTCGAAACATGTCTTTGACTCTTTAGTGCCGTTGCTGACTGCAACAACATGTATAAACCTGAGAAAGCAAAATAACTCTTTCGTCTTGGTAAGACCTTACACAAATTCATATGATGGTTACTGCTCTGCTTTTTCATGTGTGCTTCAAGCAAACTTGGTGGCATTAATTTTACATGCGTGTGAATCTTGATTAGATGCTTACAAATTAGACATCTCTATGCATATTAGTAAGGTTTGCAAATTTCTATGAGCTAATGGGAATCTTACTGGAGTTATTTGATTAAAAATGACGTGGGAGTTATTCGACTAAAAATGATGATCGTTTGGTGATACTACTACATTATTCATACTTCACAATTATATATTTATGTTTCCATAGGCGTACTTCCTCTGCGTCAAGGAGAAGATCCTAACTTTTTATTCCCCCTTTTCTCCGCCATGGGAGAAGCATCGCCGTTGCCACAAACGGTCGAGATCGAGGTGAGCTGAGCCGCCTCTGATTCTCCCTTTGCATAGCGTGTTGTATGCACTTGGATGTGAGTGAAATTGGATCGCCATTTTTAAGTATATATGCTACCTTAATTGTTTCAGAATCTGTTGCATATGCGCATGTTTGCTTTTTCTGCATACATAGTATTCTATCATTTCAGGGTGGTTATTTAATATATTCCAGAAATAAATTATTTGTAGGGTCTATTTTTCGGATACTCCAATACAAATTGTTAAGGAACATGATCAAGAGCTTAACAGGCTGGGAGCTGATGGGTTAATTCCTGCTACGCCAGGACATGTAGTGCAGACTTTTACATTGTTAGAATCAAGCTTGGAAGGTCATGTCTGTACACTAATACCTGTTGTGGTTAATCTTCATTCAGTCAGCTCTTCGTACCATCTTTTCACATTGCATTGTTCTTTGCTGGCTTTGTATATTCATATTCGTAAAAAGTTATTGAAGTTGCTTTTGGGAAGAGATTATGTAAGTGTAATTGGATGGGGACAGCGGGAGGGCCCTAGGGCTTCAGCTTCAACAAGTGCTTCGCCGCCAAGTACAACATGGGGGACGAGGTGGGCAGGCACGGGCGCCGCCGGCTTCATTGGCTGCTACGTCTCTGAGCGCCTTCTCGCACAGGAATGGTTAGTCCCCCTCCCCGCTCCGCTCTACCGTTTCTGACGGCTGTCAGCACAAATCGTGGACTGTTCCAAGTCTGTACCTCATGATGGCTTCTCCCATAAAATATGTACACGAGGAGTGGATCTGGTGGACGAGACTGGTATGGTGCCATGTAGGCGACCAGAAGGATGGGAAGAGGTTGGAGATGGCAGCGATCATGTGGTGACGACAGCGGCGTTTCATTTGTCATGCTTCTACTCGAGATTCAAGGATCAGATGGACAAGTGATCTGTAGCAGCTACCAAACTCTCTGTGCGAAGACGCAATTGAAGAAAATATCCTTAGAATTGCAAACAGCCCAAAAGACACCATAATCAAGTTGACAATGCTGGAGGGATTGTAATAGCTATATAAATGTGATTGAATTGAGTTTGGTGTACCATTAAACAGTCTTCATATTGGTGCTGCCACTACATACACACGTGTGAAGTAATAACTAAAGAAGCAAGTACGTGTCTTGCCCATCGCTTAAACTGTACACTCAACAGCTGGTTCCTATTTAACTCTCCAGTTGGTCATCACATATGTAAACAACCTTCGACACATTTCATCAGCACACACAATGAGCCAGCAATATCACACAATTCCTTTGTATGTCGATGGAGCTCTCTACTACGTTGTCAATATATTTTTCACAACTATGGCGTTGATCCTGTACCTCTAGCCATGATACCGCCACCAGATACACACCCCTTCCCACTAAGCACCTACCCCTGCTCACCTATCCTCCACCACCACCAAGCACTCCATCCGCTGACTTCCGGGAGAAGAAAAACACGGACAACGCCAACTGATGGACAAATTTCTGCAACTGCTAAACGACCATTAGCTTCTTCTTTCGTTCACCTGATTGTTGTAGTATGTAATAAGATGGCTTTTTCGTCTAATCCACCGTGTAATAATACCGCAAGTGAAATCTTTAGATGTTCGTCCTATAGAAATCATTTGCTACCGTCTGTCTTCTATTTCAGAACAATAGTCCATGTTCCGATCCTTCTTCCATATGACATATCACATATACAATCTTACGAGGCCAATACATACACTAAATTACTAATTCTACTTACATAAATTAACAGACACGCCGTGCCACCTTACCTAGTCGGCTGTTGTATCGCGTAAAGAAAATAAAATCGTACGAGTTTCACGACCATAGCATGTGTTTTTATTGTTGACATTGGTACCATAGCATATGCAGACTGCAGTAGCCTATGAAACTGCCTTTTCGGAAAAGGATTGAGCCGGCTCTTCGCCACCATGACAAACCATGGAAGAGACGCACCGACGTAGCTACTAGCTAGGGAGGAACTCAAACTCTTTATTTTTGTTACGCGGGAGAAGCGTACACGTTACAGCTCTCTGGGTGCTTCCGTAGTATATTTCGTTTTAAGCAGACGAGTTTAATCTTGAATGAAAAAAGAAAAGGGTGGAGTTTGCATTCTGGCAGAAACTGAACGGGTTGCACCGTTGTTTACACTGGAAAAAAGTCTATTTTAAACCCTGAACTCATATACGTTTGATGATTTGAACCCTCAACTCGAAATCCTTGTCATTCAGACCCTAAACTTGTGAATGCCGTCCAAATCGAACCTTAAGGTGGGATTTCGCTAAAAAGGCTGACGTGGCAAGTTAGAGCCCGGGATGTTGACTTTAGACTCACATGACAGATTCATCTCTATCTCTACTTCTCCATCTTTATCTCTACTACTAATATAATACAGATTCATGTGGTTAGCAAACCAATTGGATGGTTAGCAGGGTGGTTATACCCTCAGCCCACCAGAGTTCAAACCCCAGACGTCTGTGTGTTGCATTTAGGCGGAATATTCTTTCAGTGGGAGGCGACGTTCCCGTCGACAGCGAGATGCCCGTGGTGACTTCGTCAATCTCAAGACTCGATCCGCCGGCTCAGTTTTCGAAGGTGCTCATAGGGGTAGGGTGTGCGTGTGTGCGTTCATAGGGGTGAGTGTGCGCGCGTGAATGTGAGCGTCTGCGTTTGTAGTGTGTTTCTAAAAAAAGATTCATGTGGTTATGGTTGCCGATGGTGCGTCAACCCAAAGCGAAAAACAAACCCGGACCGGCTAGATCAGTAACTAAAAAGAACGGACCGGCTCAATGAGTAATCGGAAAGAACGGACTATGCATCAAGAATAAGAATAGACTACGAATCCCGCTCAATCAGTAGTCGGAGATCGAGCACTACTACTTAAGATCATCATGGACGTATTAGCCCGTGCCAACAGTCGTATGAAGACTTGCTGCAATATAATAACTTTTTTGCTGTTATTTTTATGTGGTGTTGTTATAATAGTACAATAACTTTACTACATAAGTCTATGAAGTTAATATTGCTACATCAAGCTACGTGAGATGCTACAATAGCAAAAAAAATTGCTATTAAACTTTTTTTCTTCGCAGAAACATTTGCTACAATAGCAAAAAAATGCTACATCAACTTTTTTTTGCTACAACAAACAAATTTGCTACAAATAGAACTTTATTTTTCTCCATAGAAGCATTTTGCTACGAGCAACATTTGTTGCGAATAAACTTTTTGCTACGTAGAAACATTTTGTGAGTTTTGGGAGAAAAAAAAAATTACAATTTTTTGGTTGTGCGATGCTACAATAGCAAAATAAAAAGGATGCACCGTTGAGGACCAACATCCGGCTGGAGGAGGCCGAGTTCATGGCTAGTGAGCGCATCCCGGTTCCGCCGGGCATGCGCCTGCCCGGGCGGTGGGTGACTAGCGCCATGGGTTATGCCGTCCCTCCCCTACCGGACGAAGGGGCCGGGCTCGACGCGCTCATCCTAGCCCGCCGGCTGGACCTGACGCCGGAGCAGCGCGAAGACCCGGCGTACGCGGTGAACAGCCCGAGTTGGCGCCCGCTTCTCGCCGCGGAGCGCCAGGCGTCCATCGACGACCAGCCCGGACTGTACAAGCCAGCGGCGTGGAACAGGGAGTGGCGCCGGCACTGGTGGGGCGGCCGCAACTTCCAAGCCGTCCTCGCCGAGCGTGGCTTCGTCCCCCTCGCGCAGCGGGCCCCGTGGTTGGCGCCGGCGTCGAGGACGCCGAAGCCGGAATCGTCGCACGGGTCCTCCTCGCGTTCGGCGATGAAGACGTCGACTGCATCACGCCAGACGCTCCCCCTCGCCGTCAAGAAGGAGCCGAGCTGGTCGGCGCCGCCACCACGCCGGACTAGGCCCGCCGTTTTGGCCCACGCCAGCACCAGCACCAAGAAGGTGAAGACGGAGGACGGCGAGGGCTCGTCGGCCGCTCCGGCGCGCCAGATGACGGAGGAGGAGGCCGAGGCGCTGTTCTAGGCGCAGATCGCCGAGGCGACGCGCCTCTCCTTCAACACCGTCCAGCCGGCGAGCTTGGAGTACGCGGAGGCCTTCTCCACAAGTGAAGCCGGCATCGTCGTCCTCTCGGACGACGAAGCCGAGCCGCCGGCGACCGGATCAGACGCCGGTGAGGTCAAGGAGGAGCCGGCCGACGACTGAGACGACCTCTACCGCCACTTCGGATATATTAGGTTTAGGTTAGGTCTTGTACTCCATTATGTATGCATGCACACCATTTTATGTAAAAAAAATCTTTACGAATCACAGTGCATTCGAAAAAATGGCGCGTCGTGTGTATTACGGGCGGGCCAGCGCTGTCAGGACCATGCCCGAGGCGATGTCCGGCACCCCCAATTGGAGACCCGACTGGGGGTGCCGGACACAAAATCGCTCGGGGCGAGGCTTTGGGGGGTGCCGCTGGTGAACGTTTTTTTGTGTCCGGCCCCCCAAAGGGCCTTTGGGGGGACTTTAGAGGCCCCCGGTGGAGATGCGCTAAGTCTAAAATAAAATAAGCTGTCTTGGTAGGAACACGGTCTCCATAGATTTAGC
Organism: Poa annua; assembly: GCA_026929855.1. NCBI lineage: Eukaryota > Viridiplantae > Streptophyta > Magnoliopsida > Poales > Poaceae > Poa > Poa annua. Next base: position 95,089,916 of record CM049437.1, read on the forward strand.
TGCACCATTATGCAATAAATAATTTAGATTTAACCAAAAAAACTTGAAAAAACAAATTAGGTCATACAAGCATTATAGCATTATATTTTCGCGCACAAAAAGAAGTAAAAAGGACCTTTTTAATGGCATGTGTGAAAAGAAAAAAAAAATATCTCATGAAAACTCATTTTGAAGAGTCGAATATGTCTTTTTTACATAGCCTGCTATATAATTATTATTTTGCGAAACATTGTGTGTGAACATATAAGTTTTGGACGTACACTTGTTTTTTTTTCAAAATATTTTAACATTTTTAAATACATTTTATGAGTATTTGGGTTCATCTATACCTATGAGTCAAAGTGAATTTTCGTTCTTCTATCATCTTTACACACCTCTTGTGAGGGATCCATCATGACGTAGTCCAACCCGTGGGAAAATAATCGTACGAGACCGAAAATAGACCCAATTTAGGAGGCGCCACGTGGAATCACGAATCTTAAAGCAATTGTTCCTTCTTCTTCTCCAAAGCCTGTATTCCACATCTTAACGGCAGCGTTCTTCTGGATACTCCGGTCGGGGCAGGGCAGCGACCTCTGGGCGGTAATGTGGAGCGGCTGGTGCGAGCTCGGTCCGGGCAAAGCGGCATGAGGAGCGTCTGGTGCACTCTCAGTCGGGACAGGGCGGCGACCTCTGCGCGGCGAGATGAACGCAATTTACCGCCTCCACGCCATCTGCAGTCACGACAGCATGTCTTCCTTCTGTTCGTGAGTTCACTGCGACCTACAAGATTTTCTCCTTGTTGTTATGTGTTCCATGCAGTACCTTGTACCGGAAAGACAAATCGGAAATCGGACGCGATTGAAGCCGCCGTCGTCATCACTTTGGAGCTGTGGTATGAAATTGTCCAAGCCCACATGGGGATTAATTAGACCAAAATCAACCAAGCTTTCAGTTCACATGCAGACTACTAGTTTCCAACCCGCGGCCATTCTTTGAGCTCCGGTTAAATACGTTGCAGCAGGATTGCAGCACCGACGCTCACCTACCATTTCCTAAGCAGCCCTCCATTCTAAATTAATTTACTTCTATTTGTCCACATATGTGTATGTCACGTGGGCAAATAGAAGTCAATTAATTTGGAACGGAGGGAGTAGTATTTGGCAAGGATTAGATAAGGAGGAAGATACAGCTGCTTTAAGATTCACGATTCCATGTGGCGTCTCCCAGATTGGGTCTATACTGATAGGAAAATAAACCCGGTCTCATAGGATTATTTTCCCAACCCGTGCGCCTATGCAACATAGATGGGAGGGATAGATCTGCGCTACATCACTAAGTATATGAATTAGCATAAACACCTACCCCGCATAGACTTGTCGATGCCTCTTTTTCATAATCATAGATCAGCTATATCTAGTTGCCATTTCACATATAGTCAATTTTATAGTCAATCATATAATAGTCACATATACTTGTTTACTCTATCATCAATACGATGATTCACCTTATTCGTTGAAAAAGGGTGTTGAACCTCCTACTAGATTTGGCTGTAACTTTAGGTGCCTGCTTCTCTCCTCTCTCTCTCCCTTGCTCTCTGTACTCAAACTAGGTAAAAATATGATTTGAGATCTCGTACAACCCGCCTATGTCACCCTATTATAATTGCTCTAACTAGGAAAAACTGGCTAGTTTAGCTAGATAATGGTGTGGACATTGTATTGATAAGCCAAGCTACTTCTCCGCTCCGCGAGTAATACATACTAATATAGGTAATACATAAATCATAGGGATCACCCGTTTATCCTCAACATAAGTAAAGACATCGTTTTTTTGTATATAAGAATTAAATATTTTCTTTTCCAGTTAAAATTTTATTATATATAAGAATTATGATGGATCATAGACATGGATGCCTGTTTTGATGGAGATTTTGCACTTCCATTGTTGTCTAGGGCCTTTTCGCGAAGCCTAACAAGGGCACACTTGTCAACCCAGATGCAAACATCCATGCCACCAAATTGAGGAAAATAAATCTTAAACATCCACACCCTTCAAGGATTAAATTCATACAGTTTCTCAATGCAGGACCAAACACATGAGTTGGTGGGCCGAAGATCATATGCCTTAAGGGAGTCGAACATGTATCTTCGACATGAAAAGGCGATGTCCTAGACTCTAAATTAATGAATCGGACCGCACTGGAGCACTAGCCATTTTATTAATCTCCTAAAGTGGTGTTGCTGGCTCTTAGACCAATTCATTTTACACGTCATTAACGCCCTCACTACTACCTCTCTCATTAAGCTGATCTCTTTTTTTCTAAGAGTTGAGAAAGGGCATATCGGCATGAGAGAGAGAGAAATCACATATGTTTTCATGTGCTCATTTGTATTACATACCAGAGTAATGAATTCAAAATAATGAATTTCTATCAAACAAAAGTCTTTTGCCAAAATCTATTTGATTTGATACATTATGGTCAATAACATCGTTGAATTAACATAATTTGAAAGAGGATGATTTGAACCCTCGATAAACAAAATCATACCCCTTTCAAGCCTTTTTAGCAAGCTAAACATCTAGCTAACAAGTCCTACATTGTGGAACATATATAGGTAGCACATAGCAGTCCCGATGCTACGCCGTGAACCACTTGAATACTTTCCTGCTTGAAAGAGCAAGTAAAGTACACATCCGAACCGAAAAAATGTCAGAAGTTCTACTTACCGTACTACTCCCTCTGATCCGAAATAGCTGTCGCTGGGAAAGACTTATGCACGTACAATTGCCCAGTACCAGGCCCGACAATATTTTCGGACTGGAGGGAGCACGTATGTTGATTTCTAGTGACAGTTATGCCTCGTTTGGATGTTTGTATTGAGCCTAGATATTAGACATTCGGGAGTCTCTAGTCCCGAATATCCGAAATAAGATCGTTTGGATGCGTTAGATATTCCATCTGTGTATTGCTGCACGATATCGAGCCAGAGCTTGGAACGGGGAAAAGGAAGCCAGCGAATGTCGAGGCCAACCGCTCGACATCGCACTAGTGGAAAAAGGGCTACTGGTGGCGCACCAAAAAGTCTTTCTGTGGCGCACCCAGGAAAATGGGGGGTGCGCCACAGAAATATAATTTAGTAAAATTATATTTCTGTGTCGCACCCCCACAGGAAGTGGCACATTTCTGTGGCGCATCCTTCCTAGTGCGCCACAGAAATTTATCAGTGACGCATGCTTGTACTGTGCGCCACAGAAATAGGTGCGCCATAGAAAAGTTTGGCCATGCGCCACAGAATTATGTACAGGAATTTTCATATTATTTCTGCCCGCTGTACAAATACAGGTATATTAACGAAAATACATGTATATATTACAGGATTTAAACACACAGAACAGAAACATGATATATTTGACACATCACATTACTTAGACACATCACATATAGTTACAAATGCCGAATCTTACACAAGTCATGATACAAATGGAGCTCGAAATACAAAAGTTCATCATTTCATACATATAGAGTTATCAAATAAAGTATATCGGCGATGATGGTAAGGAAGATCAGCGGGAGAGCACGATCACGTAGCCTAGTTCTGCATCGGCGCCGGGAACGGTTTGTACATTTCCTTCGTCGTCCACGTCCTGGTGTCCTGCTGCAATGCTAGGCGTTCTTCGATCTCCCTCTTAGTCAAACCTGGAGATGGATTGGTAAGTATCAGTTAATAATATAAATAGAGTGTGAATAATTCATCTAAGTACAATAAAGAAAACACTTCTTGCGAGTGAGGCAAGCAGCTAGCTAGGCGCAGTTTTGTAATACATCCTACCTCTAGGGTAGTGGAGGGGCCCTGCGGTTGCCATGACATCCTGGAGGATGATATGTGATAGCTTCATCTGGGTGCGATGGAAGTCTTCTCTAAGATCATCATCAGAGATTTCCCCCATATTTTTGGTCCATTCCCGGAGTTTATTTGGAAACCTCATGGCATCTGCTTCCTCAACATACCCTTTAAGTTGATGGATGACGTAGAACCCCTCCTTCACGCTCTCAGAGTCCTCCTTGATGCAAGGGAAGTTGGTGACATGCCTGAACTTGTGTGTCTTATTCTTGTTGAAGAATTCACAGTTCTTTTCGAAGGTGCCTCCATTACGGGCGTAGATCTCGAGAGCCTCATCGAGAACACTCTTTATTCGGGTGTAGTCTTTCTCTATAACCGAACTCCCCGAGTCGAAATAAGTGGCAATGGACCACCTCGGGTTTACAGCGATGAGTACTGCGTACTTGTCCCTGCTTAACACAATTCAAACGGAATGTAGGAAATTCATGATAAGCAATGGAACGACTCTATGGGAAAACATAAGTTACGACATCGACGAGCGGACGTGTACTTACTTGCAAAAGAAAGGCACAAGATGGCTGTTCTTGCTCATGTTTTTCAGCATGAAGCTTTGGAGGTACTCCCTCGCCATGATCCGTCTCCCTGATCCTTCAACCAGCTGGCTGTCACGCATGTAGTAGGGATCCGCTATCGCGACGTACGGGTTTGTCTCTCTCTTGATCTTCACCGCCAGATTGAGCGCGTATAGACGGACCAAGTTATAGTCCAGCCGTCTAGAGTGAAACAGCTTGAAGACGTCCTCGAAGGCTATAAAGATTACATCCGCAGGGGCTTCATCGACAAAGTTCACGCCCTTTGGCACCTTGCACGTGAACACCGGGTAATTTGGGTCCTCGTCATTAAGAAGGATGCCCTCTAGCGTCAAGATAGCATCATGCAAAGCTTTCATGGATCCTTGTGCGATGCGGAGCAGCTTCGGAGGCAGTATCGGTTTACCAGCTTCATGCATTCGGGTCAAGCCATCACGACGTGGTGGAACCATTTGTTCATCCCGGACAGTCCTAGGAGCTGGCTGGCTCGCAGAGGCACCTGGCTTACTTCTCTTCCTGTGCTTCTTCTTCACCTCTGGGGATTGCACATCTTGAATCGACTTATGCAGTGTGCCAGGGCTGAAAATGTTAGCCTGTTCAGCTTGATCGCCGGCCTCCGGAGGCGTGTCTTGAGATAAACCATGGAAGTTCAGGCGCTGCGAGCATGAAGTGGGACGAATAGGCATAATGCGGGGGCCGCGGAAGTGTTCGTCATCCAAAGGAGGCATGTACGAACCATCCAAGGCGCCAGTGTTGAGGAAGCCATCGACGTCGTCGCCATTATTATCATCATCATGATCATCGTCGATGACTGGAAGTTGAGGCGCAACGGCTTTGTCTTTGCCTTATTGCGGTGCAGACGCTCCCAACAGTATTTGGTGCCGGCTTGTGGTGGCGACGACCGGCGCTTCCTTCCGGGTCCTGGCAACGGGTGCTTGTGGCGCCGGCTCGTTCACAACAGGTATATGTGGCGGCCTCGACGAGGGCCGAACGATAGAGTGCCTAACCTTTTGTTGCGGCTTCGAGGTGGCGCCGGAGGTGCGTCTGACCCCCCCAAGACGAATTTGGCTCTTCGGCCATTCCATGAGCCACTTGACGCAGGCTCCAAGGACCATGTGCTCATCCTCGGCTCCCGGAGGTTGCATTGGGGGATCGATGTGTTGAAACTGAGGCAATACCTCATCCAACTTGATTCTCAGCACGGCCTCGTTCATGCGTTGGTTGTGCATTAGGCTACTCTTTGGTTGTATGATCGTGCCCGTAGCAACATCCACCAACTCGCCGCCGGCCCGCACCGTATGCAGGAGTATGCAAGGCGTGTCCTGAGAGTCAACACATGCATGTTGGGCATCATGAGATGGCAGTCATCAAAGGCATAGTTAATTATAGAAGATGTCGTGGACTAACTAGTTAGTTACCTTGTCGATTGCGTTGAGCTCCTCTAATGTTGATACAATGGCGCCGGTGGTGGCGGCCGGCGTCTCATTCTCTGGCGCCGGAGGTTGCATGGGGGGCTCCTGTGCCTCGGTAGGGGGCGCCTGTGGCACAGTATGGAGCGGCGGCTCGGCAGCGGTGTTGTCCGGCGGGGTCACCATATGGCTGGAGGTGCTGCCGGCGTAGCTGGGCACGTGTATCGGCCCCTGTCGACCTGCCGCATTCCAAACAGCTATACCCTCCATGAACCCAGGGGGTAAGAAATCCCGGATCCCCTCCTTCACTAGCTGGCTCACAGTGTTGGAGTCCACTTTCTCCTGCTCCAGTGTTTCCACCTTCTTCCTTAGCTCCAGAACCTCGGCGCTATCCCTACTCGGCTTCCTCCTCTGCCTTCTCTTCTCGCCGCCATCCGTGCTGTAGTACTGGAGAAACTTCATGCTCGTACCAAAGCCGGACACACGGCCTGCTGACGTCGGCGCCGCCGTCTTCTCCCTCTCCTTGTAAACGTTCATCGCCCTGTTGAAAGTACTGTCCCAGGGCTCCGTCGAATCCTGGGACGACGGGCCGGCCTCAGCGTCAGCGTTCAACTCGTCCTCCTGAAGACAATGCAAATTAAGGTGAACCCATGCATGTAGAAAAATATGGCTACGCGGTAAATTAAATTCCTTACCAGCACTTTCTCAAATCTCTTCACATCGTCATCGTCCGTAACGAATTCCCCCGTGTCTTTGACCAGATAGTAGTGGGACCGGACAAAGTTCCGGACCTGCTCGTCCGCGATCTTGTGCCACGGGTTCTCTTTCCCTAGTCTTTCAACCTCGGCATCCTCCTTGTCCCAAATGGGCTGTTTTCCTCGGTAGCCACCGCTTCCCAAACGGTGGTTACCTAGGTTCAGGTCCCGCATTTTCTTCCCCCACTCGGTCCATTTTTTAGACTCCTCAGTAGACAAGGACAACTTGAATGCGTCGAAGTCTTCTTTGTCGAGCATCGGGTCTTTGGTTTTTATCTCTTCCCAGGTTTCACCCTTTTCAATCTTCCTCCTCACCCTGCATTTCCAGCTGCTCAAGGCGGTGCTCATCTTCGTGATGGCTAAACTGTCCACCTTTTTGTTGAACGGCTGCGGGAACGTGTATCGTTGGTGAAGCTTCTTGATGAGGGTCTTGACCAGAGCCTCATTCTGCATGCTTCTGAGGTCCTTCGTGTTGATCGACACGGTTTCCCGGAGGATGCACCCTAGTTGCATGCCGTATCGTGCGGCAAGTCTCGTGGGCTGCAATGGGAGGCCACTTGGCGAGACCTCAGTGAAGACATCTGTGACGTTGCCGAGTGCTTGCGGTGTCCGATCCCTCCTTGGCTTCTTTTTCTTCTGCGCGGGCGGGTTGCTACCATCGGCCCTGTGGTCCTCGCCGCCATCAGTGGTGGTATCGGCGTCCTCATGGCCGTCACTAGCATCTCCATCAGTGGTGGTGGTATGCTCCTCATGCTCGCCGCCACCACCAGTAGGATTTTTCGCGGCCTCCTCCAACTCCTGGGACAACTCCCAGAAGGGCTTGTTCGCGTCTCCAGCATCTTCATCGCAGCTCATATGCTTAGAAGTGCCAGCCCCGACATGTTTGCACTGCTATAATTAATAAAACAAATATAAGTAAAAAATCACTTAATTAAATACTAAGGTACCCCGGCCATTGCATTACCCCATATGTCCCTTTTTTAGCAAAGTCATGCTAAAATTCACGAAAAATTTCGGCATAACCTTTGCTAAAAAAGGGACATATGGAGTACCCGAATTTGCCGGAACGGAAGTTAATCAACGTTCCGGCAATCTCAAGGGCCCCACGGGGTACCTGCAAACATTCCACAAGCACCTCCACATTTTGCATTTGTGCAACAACAGTGCACAAGCACATCCACAAAAACAGTGCACAAATGCTTTCAAACACATATCATATTAAATTTAAATGCTTTCAAACACAAAAACAGTGCAAAAAAACAGTGCACAAATTCATGCTTAAATGCTTTCACAAGTGCATTCTCACAGTAGGAAGCATTTACAAAATTGAACACTAGGATCTAGGAAGCATTTTCACAAGCACCTTCGGTGCGGTAAGGGAGGGAGGGAGGAGGGGGGGGAGAGAGAAGCACCTCGGGGAGGGGAGGAAGGGGAGTTCGAGGGCGGTGCGAGGGAGGGAGAGGCCGGCGTCGCGTGGGCGTCGCCGGTGTGCCGTGCGTGCGGGGGAGGGAGAGGCCGGCGTCACGCGGGCGGCGGCGACTCTTCTTCTTCGAGGCCGAGCGCCACGCAGGGATGGGTAGGGTTGGGCGGGGGCGCGGGGCGCAGGGGAGGTCGCCGGCGACGAGGGGGGGGGGGGGTGCTCGGGGTGGCGGCGCGGACGGCGGTGCTCGGGGATGGCGGCGCGCGGCGTCGCGAGCGGTTCCCTGTCGCGGGGACTTGGAAAATTTCGAAGAGGCAGGTTGGGAGACAGGCGCGGGAGGTGGGCCCACATGTAAGTGGCCGCAGAGGAATTCTGTGGCGCATCCTCGGAGCGGTGCGCCACAGAATGTCTGAATTCTGTGGCGCATGCCTCAGTAGATGCGCCACAGAATTATGTGTTTTTGTGGCGCACCCCTCTGAGGATGCGCCACAAAATGTCTTTGCAAGAATTTCAGCACTGGTTATGGCATGGTGTTGTTTCTATTGTTTTTACATGTACTACTACTTCCTTCATTTTTTTAATATAACCCTTTTACACATTCACATATATCTTATGTAAACTTGTCACTCATTTTAATTCGTATCTTAACAACATGCACAATGGGTAAAACATGTTTATATTTAAAGAAAGAAGAGACACAAATTTTAGTATATCATTATTTTATTTATGACATACATAAATATATGCTTGTCTCACATGTGTACATACGCACAAAAAGTAATACACCAAAAAAGTCTTCGTCGATCCCGGCTGGTTCCGAGAGCTAGCTTCTCTTCTTCTTTCCCTTCTTCGCGGTTGAATACATTAGGCCGGGCACCTTGAGATTTCTTCGCGTGAACGGACAACCTTTAGTAGGTAGGGAGGTCTTCCTTGTGTTTTTGCTCGTAGTCGGCTTGTCGAAGAACTTGTCGAATTCCTCCTCGATCTTCGGATCACCGTCCAAGTCTTCCTCGTTGGCGTCTCCGTCCATTCTGATGATGCTCCTCTTGCCCCTCCTCACGACAACACGGCTAGGCTTTGACGGGTCGGTAATGAAGAAGCATTGCTCAACTTGGCTAGCGAGTACCCATGGCTCGTTTTTCGCGGAGGCTTTCTTCGATTTGGCATCGGGTATTACCATGGTGGTGAAATACCGGCCTTCTTTCACGACGTCCTTGGCCCATCTTACACGGAACATTGGCACCAACTCTCCACAGTAGTTGAGCTCCCATATCTCCTCGATCTTTCCGAAGAATCTTTCCTTAACAGTAGCCTCGTCATCACCGTAGGATAGCATAGTTACTCCTGAGTTTTGATATTCACTATTCTTGTCCTTTTCCTCGGTGTAGAATGTGTAACCGTTGATGTCGTACGCCTGATAGGTCCTTACGTTCTGTCTGGGGCCCTGTGATAAGGAGAATATGAGTTCTTCATCTTCCGTAGATGGCGTTATGTTCGCTGCTTGAAACAATTGCCTTTTCTTGAACCAACGTGTGAAGCTGGAGTTGTGCTCTTTGGATACGTCTCCATTCTTCCTCTGCCGACCCAGCTCGATGTAATTCTGCTCGATTAAGCTCTTGTGCTCCTCCACCCAAGGTTCGATCAATTGTAAGTGTTGTAGCGCGACCCGGTGAGCCCTGTCGAGGTCTTCTCTACGACCATGAACGCCGACAAAGAGTGAGCGGCAGCCCTCGCGGTGACCAACTCCACCGAGCCTGCCGAGGTGCTTCCTGGTGGGCAGACCAACATCCTCGTTCTCGGTGCTTAGATAATTCTGGCAGAAGGAGATGCACTCGTAGGTTAGAAAGCCCTTGGCCATGCTTGCGTCCGGACGGGCCCAGTTGCGAACGTATCCTTTCATGACACCGTTCTGCCTTTCGAACGGCATCATGTAGTGCAGGAACGTCGGCCCGAGCTGCTTGATGTCCTCAACGACATGGAGAAGGAGATGCACGCAGATATCAAAGAAAGAGGGTGGGAAGTAAATCTCGAGCTCGCATAGTATCAGCACGATCTCTTCCTGTAGCCTGTCGAGCTGCTTCACGCCGATCGACTTCCTATTGATGACGTCGAAAAAGTTGCATAGGGCAAGCAGCGTATCTCGGACGTGATCGTCCATTATCCCTCGGATCCCAACGGGAATTATCTACGTAATCAGCACGTTACAATCGTGAGACTTCATCCCGGTGAACCTCTTCTTCGTTGCGTCCAGATATCTGCTGATCTTCCCCGCGTAACCGTGAGGAAATTTGACTCCTACGAGGCACTTGTAGAACTGCTCGAGCTCCACCGGACTCATAGTGTAGCAGGCAGGGGGAAGCACCACCGTGTTCTTCTTTGCCCTTTTGCGGCGACCTTGAGTCCCTTCCGTATGATCATCATCAGCGTCATTGTCGTCATCACTGTCGGGTGCCTGTAGATCTTTCTTGATGCCAAGCCATTTCAGATCGTATCTTGCTCTCGTCCCATCCTTGGACTTTTCTGGCATGTTGGAAAGAGTGCCAAGTAGACTCTCGGTGACAGTCTTCGTAATATGCATCATATCGAGGCTATGGGGCGCTTTAAGGACCTTCCAGTACGGCAAGTCGTGGAAAACAGACCTCGCTTTCTATACACCCAGCAGGGGATCAACTCTCGGTCGCTTCTTTCCAGGAGCAGGGCACTCCACCCAATTTCTCAAAAGCTCGTCGATTTCAGTGCCGGTTGAACGGGAATCCGGCACCTAGAGGGGGGGGGGGGTGAATAGGTGCTATTACAAATTTTAGGTCTTTTCAAATTTAGGCTCAACACAAAGGTAAATTCTCTAGATATGCAACTATGGTGAATTTACCTAAATGACAACCTAAGCAATAACAAGATAAAAGCTAACAAGACAAGCAAGTAAGGGAGCAAGATAAAGGGAACCGAGTGAAGCACGCGGAGACGAAGATGTAATCCCGAGTTCCACCCAAGGGTGTACGTCTCGTTTGGAGAGGTGTGCGCTACCACAACAGGTTAGCCGCAACGCCACAAAGGCTCACCTTCTTCTCCGATGAACTCAACCACAAAGGTTGCGAGTTCACCTTCCACTATTGATCCCCTTTTAGGGCGGAGATCGAATCCCTTACAAACGCTTGAGGCACGCACCCACAACTTAATTGGGGGCTCTCAAGAAGACCACAACAGGTCAAGGACCACAAAAGGTCAAGGCAACACCAAGATTACAACAAAGGTGAACTAGGTTTTCCCACCGGAAACCCTAGCCACGAAATCCCCAAGTGAATGGGGAGGAAATGCAAATCCCTTCGGTGAAGATGTAGATCCGGGCCTTCTCCTCCAATCCTTCAAAGATCAACGAATTTGGGTGGAGGGATTGGGAGATCTTGATGATGTGAGCTTTCAAGAATAGTAGGAGAGAGAAAATCTGAGAGCTGGCTGTTCTTGAGTGAGTGAGGGGGTATTTATACCCCCTCCCAAAATCTGGCCGTTGGCTGCCTCGAGGACCCGGAAATTCCGGTATAAGTGACACCCGGAAATTCCGGGTCACTCGGAATATCCGAGTCTGTGAAAAATCCGAGTTAAATTTCCGGTTGAGATCAGAACGTCTTCGACATCTTGACTTAGCCAAATTTCTGAGGGTGACTCGGAAATTCCGAGTCAGTGAAATTTCCGAGCTGAATTTCCGGTTGAAGTCAGAACGTCTTCGACATCTTGACTTAGCCAAATTTCTGAGGGTGACTCGGAAATTCCGAGTCAGTGAAATTTCCGAGCTGAATTTCCGGTTGAAGTCAGAACGTCTTCGACATCTTGACTTAGCCAAATTTCTGAGGGTGACTCGGAAATTCCGGGTCAGTGAAATTTCCGAGCTGAATTTCCGGTTGAAGTCAGAACGTCTTCGACATCTTGACTTAGCCAAATTTCTGAGGGTGACTCGGAAATTCCGGGTCAGTGAAATTTCCGAGCTGAATTTCCGGTTGAAGTCAGAACCACTTCCTGACTTTTCCTTAGCCATTTTTCTGTTAGATATAGGAGACCCGGAATTTCCGATCCTGAAAATTTCCGGCTCCAATAATCCGATTCTGGGAAGAATTCCAGAAACTCTTTTTCTCTACATTTTGGCTTTGGGATATGTGGTATGCAACTCACACAAACTGAAATACTTAGCAATAGGATTAGTACATCATTGGTATTGTTAACTAACACACAAAACACTAGGGATTAAGAAATGTTCTTTCAATCTCCCCCTTTTTGGTGTTAGATGACAATACCAAGATTTGCAAAGAAACAAAATGCAATATCATGTTTTTGACAGAAAATAGCTCCCCCTAAACAAGTGCATGTATGAAACACAAAAAGACAAAGGATAGGAGCAATTTTATAATAACAAACACAAGATATCACAAAGGAGTAATGGGACAAAATGAAGGTTATTTTACCATTTGAGACTAGATAGATTTTCATACCTTGTGTAAATAGGATATGAAGAGAATACCAACACAATAACTTTGAAGTCTCAACCATAGGATAATGATAGCATAACATTGTCTCAATACACATAGATAATAAAAGAGTTCAACAAATAACCACAAATAAGATAAATGGACACAAGCGCAAAGAAATGGTAAACGCATATGCTTGTGCCCGAACCCCTGCAAATCCCCGAATTCCTAGTAGAGCAACTTCTCCCCCTTTGGCATCAAAACGCCAAAAAGGAAGAGGAGCGATGCTACGTCCCGTGAAGGTCTTCAGTCCGAGGGGGTCTCCTCCTCATCATCATCATCCTCAGCATCATCATAATCTGCCTCCTCATCATCATCATCATCCTCATCATCATAATCATGTCCAGTGGTGTACGAGCTGCCGCCAAGGTCATGATCAATTTGAGTCCATGGAGCCAAAGAACCCTGGTTCCACTGAGCAAAGGTCAGAGGATCAGAGAGATCAGCAGGAGCAGGAGAGCCAGACACATGATGAAGGATCAAGTCTTGATTGTAGGCCAGCTGACGACGATCCTTGTAGGCGGTGTATTGCTCTTTGCGGATGTCCACATTCATGCACAGGATGTTGCGTTGGAACCAATTCAGCTTCTTCACCTTCGCATGAGTGGCCGGGACATAAGTAGGAGCAGCAGCCCTCCTAGCATCACCCATAAAAGAGCCACCCTGAGCTGAGCTAGAGGAAGGCACAGGAGGAGGCTTGACCACTGTCTTCTTCTCATATAGTGTCTTGAAGTCATGCGGCTCCAACTCATCGCCACTGAAGTTATAGTCAGGAACCTTGAACTTGATGAGTTTCATGATGTAAGGAGCATAGGGGATAGTGACTCTGGTGGTCATGGCTTCATACATCTCATTGTAGATGTAATCCATAACATCCACACTCCAGTCTTCATCAGAGCCCGGGTCCTCCACAATGCGGTTGGCATGAAGGAGCAAGTTGCATAGAGGGGTCACCACATTGTCGTTGTTGCCACCACTTGGTGCAATGTTCTCTCGGAGGATGCGCACAAGAACATCATAAAGAGGAAGCAAGTCTCGAGAATTGCCGGGTGTGGCTCCCTCACCATATAAGTGCACGGTCTGCTTCTTGTTGATCTTGTACGGGTGGTGCATGCGATAGCCTTGAGGATTGTTTCCATCAAACTTGTAGCCCAAAACCTTGGCAAACTCCTCAAAGTTGGACTCACAGAAAGATTCACCAGTCATCCACTTAATTGTCTTCTTTGAGTCACCCTTGATCACTAGAGTGGCAAAGAACTGCATCACAAGCTGAGGGTTGTAAGGACAACGAGTGAGCACTAGCCTCTCCAAGCCCATAGTCTTGACAAGATGTATAGCTTCAACAAAGGAGGCTTTCTTCTGCAGAGTTGCAAGGTTAAACGGATGCATAGGCCGAATGGGCTTCGACAGAGAGTAGTAGAGGTCCACGAGTATGTGCTCTTGCTCTTGACACCAAAAGCTGCGATCATCCAGAGTGTTGTCCCTTGGCCTAAGGTGCCAATCCCCTTGTCTGAGCTGAGAGTATTCAACAGAGTTCATCTTTGAATAGTTCTGACGTTGAGGAGCAGGAGCATTCTTCCTTTTCTTGGATGGTGGCTTGCTAACAACAGTTTTCTTCTTCCTTTGGACAGGTGGATTGCTTGAGGAGGCAGGACCCTTACCCTTATTGACAGGGATCTTGTGTACAGGTGCCCTTGAGGTGTACCTTGATGCCCCAGCGGACGGACTCCCACTTGAACCTGTGAATTTGAGCATAGTGGGTAGCAAAAGGTAAGTACACACAAGTCAGGAGAGGATACACACATTAGGTAGGCATTTGAGGAATCATATGTAGTTAAACATGAGTTAATCTTAAAACTGCAGTGTTCAGCTCGGAAATTCCGATTCAGACATAACCGGAAATTCCGGGGGACCGGAAATTCCGAGTCAGGCTGAGTCGGAAATTCCGACCTAAACAGAAACAGTGCAGATCTGAGATTGACTCGGTCTAAAACTAGATCGATCCAACACAATGCAAAACTAATGTATGTAGATGGCAGGGAATGAAGCTAGGAACAATCTCTACCAAGCAATCTTGAAACAAATAACTCCACAACAAGATCCTAGTGCAAGCACATAGGGAAGAGGAAAAGTGAAGTTACCCTCATCCATTGAGGCCATTGCTTGGAGGAGTGAGTTCCCGGGGCGGAGGAGGAACAGATCCGGCCGAGAAAGAGGTTCCCCGGCGGTCGGAGTGCTCCGGAGGGAGCTTGGAGCAGCAGGGGCGGCGGTTGGAGGAGAGGGAGTTCGGGGGTGGAAGAAGGGCACGAATGAGCCCTTCACCCCGAGCCTGCCCTTAAATTTTTTTGGACAAACCGCCCGATCGGAATTTCCGGGTGTAACTTACACCGGAAATTCCGAGTCACCGGATATTCCGGTTCATAAATGAACCGGATATTCCGACCTGCTGAACTAAAATCCCAGTTTTCAAATGGATGACTTGTGTGCAATAGAGAGAAATGTTTTCAGGGGGAAGTAGGCTTGGGATAGATTTCCAAACTGTCATTGGTACACCATACTCAACTCACAACTACCAAAACGAAACATAAAGCGCCAAGTTGAGTAGGTTTCCCACATGCATGAAAAGGAGGGCAAATAGCAACAATAAGCTCCAAATAAAACCAACTCTTCAAAGAGAAGAGGTCGGTGGCCGAGGCCACCATGTAGGAGTGTATGGCATGTCACCGCGAAGATGTATCTTGGGCACATAACCAATACTCGTCGTTTTAGCTCATTAGTCATGGGAATGAATATAGAGATAAAAGAACACTTGCTATCGGCATAATGGGGGGAGGGATGGTCCAATGTATTAGGACCGCACTCCCCCTATTTCCATGCCTACATCTAAACAAGATAAGATGCAATTACGCCCTAGGTGAGTGTGCAAGCGATCAAGCTAAGGACCTCGAATCAATGATATTTAGCTCATTCCTCAAAAAACAAAACCTTCCTTCCTCAAGGGGCTTCGTGAAGATATCCGCCAATTGATCCCTTGTGCCCACATGTAATAAGTCAATGTCTCCTCGGGCCACATGATCTCTGATGAAATGATGGCGGATCTCAATATGCTTGGTTCTTGAATGTTGCACCGGGTTGTAAGCAATCTTGATGGTACTTTCGTTGTCACATAGAAGAGGCACTTTGTCGCAAGCGACTCCGTACTCCTTTAAAGTTTGCCTCATCCATAGCAACTGAGCGCAACAACTTGCGGCGGCAACATACTCGGCTTCGGTGGTGGAGAGAGATATACAATTTTGCTTCTTAGAAGACCAACTTACCAAGGACCTCCCAATAAATTGACAAGCGCCGGAGGTTGACTTCCTATCATCTTGATCTCCTGCCCAATCGGAATCCGTGTACCCACATAGTGAGAAATTTGCATCCTTGGGGTACCACAATCCAAAGGTTGGGGTATAAGCCAAATATCTAAAGATCCTCTTGACCGCCATATCATGGCTTTCTTTAGGAGCCGCCTGATATCTTGCACACACTCCTACGGCTAGCACTATATCCGGTCTAGATGCACAAAGGTAGAGTAGAGATCCAATCATGGAGCGGTATACCTTTTGATCCACATCCTTACCCTTGGGGTTGAGCTCAAGGTGACATTTGGTTTGCATTGGGGTAGAGGCACCCTTGAGCTCAAGCAACCCGTACTTCTTGAGCATGTCTTGAATGTACTTTGCTTGGTTGATGAACGTTCCTTCCTTCAATTGTTTGATCTCAAATCCGAGGAAGAACTTCATCTCACCCATCATAGACATCTCAAACCTGTCAGTCATAAGCTTAGAGAATTCTTCGTTAAATGCTTTGTTAGTAGATCCAAATATAATGTCATCCACATATAATTGACAAATGAAAAGCTCTCCATTAACTTTCTTAGTGAAAAGTGTGGGGTCGATTTCCCCAACTTGGAATCCACGGTCTACAAGTAGTTCTCTAAGGTGCTCGTACCACGCTCGTGGGGCTTGTTTAAGGCCATAGAGTGCCTTATCTAACTTGTAGACATGGTTCGGATACTTGAGGTCTTCAAACCCCGGTGGTTGCTTAACATAAACAAGTTCATTTAGTGGACCATTTAGAAAAGCGGATTTAACATCCATTTGTTGCAACTTAAAGTTATGATGAGAGGCATAGGCAAGAAGAATACGAATAGACTCAAGTCGAGCCACGGGCGCGTAGGTTTCTCCAAAGTCAATGCCTTCAATTTGGGAGTACCCTTGAGCCACCAATCTTGCCTTGTTTCTCACCACCATGCCATGTTCATCTTGCTTGTTCTTGAAAATCCACTTGGTGCCGATAACATTGCGGCAATCTTTGGGTCTTTCCACCAACTTCCACACCTTGTTGCGCTCGAAGTTGTTGAGCTCTTCATGCATGGCATCAAGCCAATCTTTATCTTCAAGAGCTTCAAAGACCTTCTTGGGTTCCACCATGGAGATGTGAGTTTGATGTTCACTAAAACTTGCAAGTTGTCTTCGGGTAGAGACCTTGCTTCTCACATCACCAAGCACCTTGTCAAGAGATAGAGCTCTTAATTCTTGTGAGGTGCCAACCCTATTCAAGCGGCGGATCTCGATATCCCTACGAGTGGTGGGAGGAATCGCTTGATCATCTTGATCATTCATGTCTCCGCCTTGACTGAATTGATGGCCTTGATCAACCATTGGAGTGACGTCCAGCTGTGAAGGAGAGGGTTGATCTTGGCCTTGCTGCGAGCTGCTACCGGGAATGTCAGCAGGACCGGATATTCCGGGTTCAGTATGGACCGGAAATTCCGAATCACCGGAATTTCCGACTCCAGTTTGAACCGGATTTTCCGGCCCTCCGGAAATTCCAGGAGCAGCTGGAGAGTCTTGTGCTTCTTCTTGGCTAGGCGTGTTGGGCACGGTGTTGTCGATGGGTGTTTCTTGTGTTGGGGTAGCCACCACTTGTGAAGAACTTGATCCTTGTTGAGCAACCTCATAATGGACTTCAACGGGGCGGTGGACTCCCAACCCCATTCTTTGAATAGCATCTTGAGGTTGATCATCACCTACAACGGAAACACCACTTTGCTCCACAAGGGAGCCGTCATTCTCCTCGAACATCACACTACAAGTTTCTATGATAATGCGCGAGGCCTTATCATAGACTCTATAAGTGTGAGATTCGGACCCGTAGCCCACAAATGTCCCTTCAAGAGACTTAGATTCAAACTTGCCCAAACGAACACCTTTGATGAGATAGAAACACTTACAACCAAAAACTCGGAAGTAAGAGATATTGGGCTTGTTCCCGGTAAGCACTTCATAAGGGGTCTTCATGAGTCCTTTGCGAAAGAAGAGCCGGTTGGATGAATGGCAAGCGGTGTTGACGGCTTCGGCCCAAAAGTTGTGAGGGGACTTGAACTCGGCCATCATCGACCTTGCCATCTCAATAAGAGTGCGATTCTTCCTTTCGGCTACACCATTTTGTTGGGGAGTATAAGCAGCGGAATATTGATGACGAATCCCTTCTTCACTAAGGAACTCGTTTAAGGTGTAGTTCTTGAACTCGGACCCGTTGTCACTTCTTATCACCAAGATAGGGACATTGTGTTGACGTTGAGCTTCATTGGAGAAGTCGATAATAGTTTGTTGAGTCTCCATCTTCGACTTGAAGAAGAAAACCCATGTGTATCTTGAATAGTCATCAACAATCACCAAGCAATATTTCTTGCCACCAAGACTAGCTTCCGGAATGGGACCAAAGAGGTCAACATGAAGAAGTTCCAAAACCCTTTTTGAGGAAATGATGGTCTTGCTTGGATGGTGAATATCATGCATTTTTCCTTCAACACAAGCCCTACACATCCGATCCTTCGAGAAAGAAACATGGTCTTTTAGTCCTAGGATATGGCCACCCTTGTGGAGACTTTGCAAAGTCCTCATGTTGACATGGGCTAGTCGGCGATGCCATAGCCAACCCAAGTCCGCCTTAGCGAATAGGCACATTGAGTGGGAAGTGGTGACTCCGGAGAAGTCAACCACATAGAGCCCATTCTCAACGTACCCAACGAAAGACACATTGAGAGACTTGCTCCGCATGAGGATAACCATCTCCTTTTCGAAGACAACGGTATAACCCAAACAAGTTAAAGAATGGACGGAGATCAAGTTGAAACCTAGGGACTCGACAAGCAAAACATTCACGAGTGTGATGTCCGGTGCCACTACCACCTTGCCGAGCCCTATTACCTTAGACTTTGAATTGTCACCATATGTAACGGTCATTTGATCATCATTGGGCTTCAACTCCGTTACAATTTCCTTGCTTCCGGTCATGTGACTAGTGCACCCACTATCAATTATCCATTTCGATCCTCCGGAAGCAAGTCCCTACACACAATCAATTCTTTGGTTTAGGTACCCATTTTGCAATGGGTGCCTTTTGGTTAGCAACAAGAGTCTTTGGGACCCAAATAGCATATTCAATGTAACCATCAAAAGGACCAATGTATCTAGCATAGACATCCCCATAATAATCAACATATAAAGCATAATTGGGGTTAGATATGCCCGCAAAGTCATCACGAGTGGGAGTGCCCCTTGTGGCATTTCCGCTTGCTATATCATCTTTCTTGGCTTGTGCGGGCTTGGTCTTTTTCTTGATCATCTTCTTCTTCTCCTTAGCAACATAGCCTAGACCTTCCTTACCCTTGTGGGGTACTCGCTCATGAAGAGGAGTAGTGAGTGTCCCCTTGCCTTTATCAAGGGAGGTCTTAGGCTCGGTTGCCATGGAGGGAACAAACAAGACCCTAGCTTTATCCTTGACAACATTTGCATTAGTATTCAAAGGAGTAGAAGTACTAGGTTTCTCAAGAATAGATATCCGAGTTTGGAGTTGATCACGAGACTTGAGGAGACGCTCGTGATCACTTGTCAATACCTTGTGAGTATTTTCAAGTGACTCGAAGTCTTCGCAAAGTCTAGCATGAGCAACCACAAGCTCGGACTTTTCATTTTGCACAATTTTACATTTAGCAAAGTAAAGGTCACGATCCTTAGTGATCTTAGTAAGTTGCTCCTTGAGGAGAGCATGAGCTTCTTGTTCATCTTCGAGAGAGGATTGGAGGGACACCTTAGCGTGTGCATCCTCTCTCTCAATCTCACCTTTTAATTCAAGCTCATCCTCAAGCTCACCTATACGACTCATAATTGAGCCAAAGTGTTTCTTTCCTTCTCCTTGCAAGTTAGTCATGAATTTATCAAAAGCAATAATTTCTTCCTTGACTTCTAGGCTCATACCATCATCAATATCATGGGATATAGAGGTGGGGGACAATTTTACCTCGGATGTCTTTGCCATAAGACATCTTGCATTCTTGATGATGGGGCTCTCGTTTGGTGAGGAGAAGAGTGACGGAGGTGTGGAAAAAATGGCTAGTGCGGCCACTTGCGTTGGAGTGTCCTCCTTGTCACTATCTTCATCATCGGTGGGATATTGCTCTTGAGTTACCAAGACAATCTTTTGGTTCTTCTTGAAGTAGGGCTTCTTCATGGGCATGGGCCCCTTCCCTTTCGTCTTGGCCACGAGCCTCCCACCATGATCCTCTCTTCTCTCCCATGGGCAATCTGCAACAAAGTGGCTTTTGTCATCACAGTTATAGCAAAGCCTCACCTTGTTGAATGGCTTTCCTCCATTGGAGGGAAACTTCTTGTCAATCCTCGCTTTGGCCCTTCCGGGGTTCTTCCAAAACGTTCTTGCCGCAAGACCCATGTGTTGAGTAAGAGTACTTGAGAGAGTCTCACTAGATAGCTCGACTTGATCATCATACTCCTCTTCATCCTCTTCTTCAACGGTGGCCTTCAAAGCAATTGAGGCATGCTTGTGCATCCCTATGGCTCTAGCTCTTGCATCTTGTGCAATCTTGGAGGCCACCTTGTATGCGGTCATCTCTTGCATGACTTCATTGGATGTCATCTTTGCGAAGTCATGTCTCCCTTGGAGTGTCTTCAAATCCGTTTCCTCAAAGGGCAAGAGAGCGGTCACAAACTTCCTCTTGATCCAAGCGTCATCAATGTAGACCGCCCCGAGGTTCTTGAAGGAGTTGGCAACCAACACCAACCTCCGGTACATGTCCTCGTGGCTTTCTCCATCCAACTTGTAGAACCCTTCCACCTCATTGCATAAGGCATCATACCGGTTCTTCTTCATGCTCTCATTCCCGACGAAGATGTCGGAAAGAGCATTCCAAACTTCTTTGGCGGTGGAGAATTGTTGAATGAGCGCCATGTCCTTCTCTCCAACGGCCATTTGGAGTTGATGAAGAGCGGTGGCGTTGAGTTGGCTATCAACCACCTCTCTTCTTGTCAAGTTGGTTGGATCATGGGGCTTGAATCCTTCTTCAATGATGCGCCATAGCTCAATGGAGGCACTACATAGATGAGACTTCATTAGAAATTGCCATTGAGAGAAATGAGTAGGTTTGAGCTTAGGAGGATCACTTCTAAAGTTTACATGAGGGTGAGGGATAGGAGGGTTAGGAGAGTAATTATGGTTGACATTATGAAATTCCTCTCCTTTGGGGGTGTTATGGGAGCTAGGTGATTCATCCTTTTCTGCCTTTCCGAGGGAAACACTTAGAGGAACGTCTTTGGACCCATCTGAAGATGACTCCTTAGAGTTCTCACCATGCTCCTTAGGAGGAGGAGAGGGAGAAGTAGCCTCGGGCTCCTTAGACTTCAAGAGTGCCATGAGCATCTCATTCATCTTGAGGAGTTGGGCCTCCAAGGACGATCTCATATCAATAAGATCGGCCATGGTTGCCCCTTTGGCTAACGCCTCCTTCTCCGCCTCTAATTTCTCACGGGCGGCCCTCTCGGCATCGGATTCCGTCATCGTTGCACTTAGGCGGTTAAGCCCTTAAAAGTGAACCTGGCTCTGATACCAATTGAACGGGAATCCGGCACCTAGAGGGGGGGGGGGGGTGAATAGGTGCTATTACAAATTTTAGGTCTTTTCAAATTTAGGCTCAACACAAAGGTAAATTCTCTAGATATGCAACTATGGTGAATTTACCTAAATGACAACCTAAGCAATAACAAGATAAAAGCTAACAAGACAAGCAAGTAAGGGAGCAAGATAAAGGGAACCGAGTGAAGCACGCGGAGACGAAGATGTAATCCCGAGTTCCACCCAAGGGTGTACGTCTCGTTTGGAGAGGTGTGCGCTACCACAACAGGTTAGCCGCAACGCCACAAAGGCTCACCTTCTTCTCCGATGAACTCAACCACAAAGGTTGCGAGTTCACCTTCCACTATTGATCCCCTTTTAGGGCGGAGATCGAATCCCTTACAAACGCTTGAGGCACGCACCCACAACTTAATTGGGGGCTCTCAAGAAGACCACAACAGGTCAAGGACCACAAAAGGTCAAGGCAACACCAAGATTACAACAAAGGTGAACTAGGTTTTCCCACCGGAAACCCTAGCCACGAAATCCCCAAGTGAATGGGGAGGAAATGCAAATCCCTTCGGTGAAGATGTAGATCCGGGCCTTCTCCTCCAATCCTTCAAAGATCAACGAATTTGGGTGGAGGGATTGGGAGATCTTGATGATGTGAGCTTTCAAGAATAGTAGGAGAGAGAAAATCTGAGAGCTGGCTGTTCTTGAGTGAGTGAGGGGGTATTTATACCCCCTCCCAAAATCTGGCCGTTGGCTGCCTCGAGGACCCGGAAATTCCGGTATAAGTGACACCCGGAAATTCCGGGTCACTCGGAATATCCGAGTCTGTGAAAAATCCGAGTTAAATTTCCGGTTGAGATCAGAACGTCTTCGACATCTTGACTTAGCCAAATTTCTGAGGGTGACTCGGAAATTCCGAGTCAGTGAAATTTCCGAGCTGAATTTCCGGTTGAAGTCAGAACGTCTTCGACATCTTGACTTAGCCAAATTTCTGAGGGTGACTCGGAAATTCCGAGTCAGTGAAATTTCCGAGCTGAATTTCCGGTTGAAGTCAGAACGTCTTCGACATCTTGACTTAGCCAAATTTCTGAGGGTGACTCGGAAATTCCGGGTCAGTGAAATTTCCGAGCTGAATTTCCGGTTGAAGTCAGAACGTCTTCGACATCTTGACTTAGCCAAATTTCTGAGGGTGACTCGGAAATTCCGGGTCAGTGAAATTTCCGAGCTGAATTTCCGGTTGAAGTCAGAACCACTTCCTGACTTTTCCTTAGCCATTTTTCTGTTAGATATAGGAGACCCGGAATTTCCGATCCTGAAAATTTCCGGCTCCAATAATCCGATTCTGGGAAGAATTCCAGAAACTCTTTTTCTCTACATTTTGGCTTTGGGATATGTGGTATGCAACTCACACAAACTGAAATACTTAGCAATAGGATTAGTACATCATTGGTATTGTTAACTAACACACAAAACACTAGGGATTAAGAAATGTTCTTTCACCGGTCCTCTCGTGCGGGACTCTTTCGAGCTCGTTTTCACCATCGAACAGGTCACCGCGTTTCCTCAACGGGTGATCCATGCGAAGCCACCGTCGAGCACCTGGGTACACGGTTTTTGAAGACCCATCCCTTGGTAGCTGGAGATGCGGGGTCACATCCATGCACCTGACACATGCACAGAATCCGTGGCCTACCTGTGCTGATACGTATGAGCAACCAGGATAGTCCTGCACCGTCGTGAACAAGGCGGCTCTCATGTCGAAATATTCTCTAGTGTAGGCATCCCACGTACGGGCTGGCGTGTCCCACAACGTGGCTAACTCCTCTTTCAACAGTGTGAGATACAGATGTATGTCGACACCCGGTTGTTTCGGCCCCTGGATGAGAATGCTCATGTGTATGTACCTTTGCTTCGTGCACAGCCAAGGGGGAAGGTTGTAAGGCCATACAAACACGGGCCAGGTGCTATGCGTGCTACTCTGGTTGCCGAACGGATTGAGTCCATCGGTGCTCATACCCAGCCTGACGTTCCTTGCGTCGCCTCCGAAATTTTGAAAGGCGTCCAATGCTTCCCACTGGAGGGCATCTGAAGGGTGTGACAGGATCCTTCCCTTCTCCGGATCTTCTTCGGGCTTCTCCCTTTCCGCATGCCATTGCATTAGCTTTGCTTCCTTATGGTCCACAAAGTACCGCTGCAGACGGGGAGTGATAGGAAAGTACCATACCACTTTTCGAGGAACTTTCTTGTTAGCACCCTTGTACCGTCCTTGGTCGCACACCGGACATTTGGTTATGTCCTTGTACTCTCCCGGGTAAATTGCGCAATCATTGATGCAGGCATGGTATTTGACGTGCGGTAAGTCAAGTGGGCACACGACTTTCTTGGCCTCCTCGATGCTTTTTGGCAATGTGTTCCCCTCGGGAAGACGATCGTGCTTGAATTTCATGCTCTTCGTGAAGCTCACGCCGGTCCACTTGCTTTGCGCCTTCATCTCCAGAGCATCAAGCGTTACTTGCAAGCGCGTATCCTCTGGCCGGCACCCAGGATACAACGGAGTCTTCCCGTCGACCTCCATTTGCGCCAGTTTGGCTTTCTCTCTGGCGGTGCTCGTCTCCTGGAGGAGCAATTCTTGAACATGAGAGTCCCGTAAGGCCGACATTAGCGTGTTCTCCGTGTTCGCGTCTTCTTCACCGCCATCTCCCCCATGGTCATCATGATCATCTTGTCCGCCGACATCTCCTTCGTCATGATCATCTTGTCCGCCGACATCTCCTTCGTCATGTCCGGGCGCATTTGTTGTTTTTGGTGTCTGGTTCAAGCCTAGCATGAAACCTTGCCTGAGCAGGTGATCCTCCAATTGTCCGGAATCAGGGTCGATCCATCTCTCGAGTTTACATTTTCGACACGGACATCTTATCTGGCGCCTGTTACACTGAATCATTTCCGCCTTCGCTTCTTCCTTGTATCTACTGATTTGACCGGATCTCATCATGACGACCATGGTTGCCTACGCACGGGTTACATAGAGCACACAACCAAGAAACGTTATTTAGAACCGCAACATATGCACACACACATACACACACATGCATGTTCGACGGAAAATTTTGACATGACTTCTCCTAATAGTCGGACGTATGGGTGGTGCAAAAATTTGCCGAAATGGAAATGAATCAACATTTCGGCAAACATACATGCACCACGCCGCCGCAAGAAACAACAAAAATACCAAACATGCATATGCATGTGTCCACATACACCGATGGCCATACACCCGGCGCCCCATAAATGATCGGTGGCCATATACACCGAGATGGCATATACACCGGCCATAAACCGATGCCATACCACCGCACAAGCATGCACACCACAACAATAAGAGAAGATGTCTCACCTAGTAGATTGGAGCTCCTCCCGGACCTTGATCGTGTGATGTGTGCTTGGAGAGAATTTAGTGGACAAAAAGAGGAGGAGAGAGTATATATGAAGCCTCCCTACGTACTAATCAATCTCTATGGAACAAAATAGGTTTTAACCTACTAGAAATGGATAAATAATGGGTAGAATTGGGTGAGAAAGAGGAGAAATACGAGCTGTGTGAGAGAAGGGGAAAGGTTGCAAATGAATCTGAGATTTTAGTGCATTGAATGCTTTTGTGGGCCCAGGTTCCCATTTTGTGGCGCACCAAATAATTTTTTTGTGGCGCACCCAGACCATGCGCCACAAAAAGGACACATTCTATGGCGCACCAAAGTCATGCGCCACAGAAAAGGCACATTCTGTGGCGCACCGTCCAGCATGCGCCACAGAAAGTTGGCATTCTGTGGCGCATGCTGGACGGTGCGCCACATAATATCTATTTCCTGTGGCGCATGGGAGAGGTGCGCCACAGAAACTGACCTGGATTCCGAAATTCGAACTGGCTGGCGGGGACCACCTACTTTCTGTGGCGCATGCTCCACAGTGCGCCACAAAAAAACACATTTCAGTGGCGCATGTTTATATTGTGCGCCACACACTGGTTTGGTGCGCCGCTAAAATTGTTTTGTGCCGCATGCGCCTAGGCTGCACTTCGCGAATCCTCTCTCCCTCGCGAGCCTGCGCCTCGGCGTCTCTCACGCGCGACCTAGCTAACGGCGGCGGCGTAGCAGGTTCGCCGCCTCCTGCGGCCGGCGCGGAGCTGCAGCTTCTATGGAAAGGTACAGATCGATCCCCTGACCTGCGGCCGGCACGGAGCTGCAGCTTCTCTGGAGAGGTACAGATCAATCTCCTGACCTGCGGCCGTCGCGGAGCCGCAGCTTCTCTGGAGAGGTACAGATCGATCCCCTGACCTGCGGCCGGCACGGAGTTGCAACTTTGCTGGAGGGGTGCTGATCGATCCCCTGAGTTCTGCTGCTGGGTTTCCTCGACCCCAACTTCTGCTGCTGATCTTCCCCAAGACGACGACCTGAAGCTCTTGTTTCCTGCGCCTCTTGCTGCTGCTCTTCACCAACTTCAGTACCAACGACCTCCTCTTCACCAAGCTGAAGCACCACCTGAGTTGATTCAAATTGATTCCTCTCTCTTTCTAGTTCTGTCTGGTGACGTGTTTTGTTCAGTACTAAATCTTGTGTTAGTTTTGTAGTGTTCGGTAGACATGTGAGAACAAGACCGTGTCATGCAACCTTGTTCATATGTGTTTGAGAACAAAACCGTGTTGTTCTGTACAATTTTGGTATAAATATAAGTATATAATGCTTAATTTGTCAAAAATTGCAATTCATCACTTTTATACCATCCAAACAACATTTGACATTTAACCTCAATATCTTGTCTATGTACGAATATCTAACACATTCAAACAGAAAATATTGACATTCAGTCTCAATATCAATATTCACAATATTGGATATTCGGGTCAATATAATATCTACCCTCTCAATATAAACATCCAAACGGAGCATTAGTGGATGGGAGGGAGTATATTTTTCGTATTTTCATAATCTGGGCCGGGGTAGGAGAAAGTCATGTGGGCCGGACTGGGAGGCACCATTAGCATGCTAAATCAGTGCATGACCGCGTCTGCTGGGCCTAAACGTTCACGGCAAGCACCAGAGCTGGAGAGGACACGGCCCGATCTCTCGATTGTTCCGTCCCCTCTCTCTTCTCTCTCTGTCCAGGGAAAAGAGAATCCATGGTGAAAAAGAAAAACCAAAATCTCGCTCGGCTTTCTCCGGCGCCAGTAGGATTGGGAAGGATGCGGTACTCCATACTCGGAGGGTTCCGGCAGCCGCGGCGGCGCGCCATGAGGGAGGAGGCCGGAGGCGGCGGCGCGCCACGAGGGGGGAGGCCGGAGGCGGGGCGGCGGCGCGCCATGAAGGCTACGAGGGTTTGGGGGTGGTGGCCACCGGGGCCGAAATGGAGTGGAGTCGACGGCGCCGGCAAGCGCGGGGAATCTTGGAGCCCCATGCATCCGCCGCCAGCCGGAGCAGCGTGGAGGGCGGAGAAACGGCGGACGGGGAGATGCGGCTCCGACGCGGTGCGGAAGCAAGGCGAATACGGCGGCCGCCGCCGCCTCCCCTTCCACGTCACGGGTGCGGCATCAGGGCCGTCCGTCCTGATCTAACTGCCGCGGGTGGGCCTTGGGCCCACGAGTCGAGCGTCGGGATCATCAGGGACCGTTCGATGCGCCACGTCAGGCGCGGATACCGATCGGACGGCAGGCGACGCGCCAGCCTGGAGTCCGAGAGAGAAACCCAGCCGACGCCGAGCTGTATATCTGCTGCCGCAGCGCATGCAACTCCGTAACAACTTTTCTCCTCCAAGCAGACGCAGAAGCTTCTCCTCTCCCGTCTCCTCTCCTCCGAGCGGACGCAGAAGCAGAGGGAGAGCGGCGGCGGACGAAAGGTGAGAGCCTCCTCTTCTCTCCTCCCCTTCCCGTCTCCTCTCCTCTCTCGTGAGATCGTCTGCTTCCGTGGCTACTTTGTTCTGCAATGGCGCCATGTTTATGGATTCCGCTTGCTATCGTTGCTGTTTTCGGTTCCAAACTAGCGAGATCGTCTTGCTACTTGCTTCATTTCGTTCGTGGGCTACTTACTGATCGAGCAGAGCACGGGCGTGTCGGCGTCCCGTGACCGTTTTGCTCTGCGACGACGCCATGATTATCGATTCCTCTTGCTATCGCTGCTGGTTTTGGTTCGTCGGAACTCGCGAGGTTCTTCTGCTTCTTCGGTTCGGTTCGTGTCGCGTGGGCTGCCGATCGAGCATAGCACTGAACGGCGTGTCGGCTATCGATCGGGTTTGTTCTGCGAGGACGCCACGTTTGTTGGTTCCTCTTATTATCGCGTTGCTGTTTTTGGTTCGAAACTCGAGAGATCTTCTGCGTCTTGGGTTCGTTCGTGGGCAGCTTGTTCCGTGATGATTACGTGCTGTGCGACGACGCCATGTTCGTCGATTCCTCTTGTTATCGTTGCTATTTTCGATTCAAAAATCACGAGATCTTCTGCTTCTTCCGTTTCGTGGGCAGCTTGTTCCGCGATGACGCCGTGTTTATCAGATTCCTCTTGATACCGTTGCTGCTTTTGATTCGAGACTCGCGAGATCTTCTGCTTCTTCGCCCCCTGGTCCTGGGCTACTCATCGAGCCGCAGAGCACGGCGTGTGCCATGTTTGTTGATTCCTCTTGTTGTTCTTGACTTCTCTTGATTCAAAACTCTGCCCGTGCTCGCTGTTGAGTCTAAGTAATCAACGTGCATGCCTTGCCAAGTCTTGCTTCATGAACCCGCTTCGGTTTTTCTTATGGTGAAGCGGTGGCCATTTTGGGGTTATATCGCTCTTAAGATGATGAGATCGTGCAGACGTGCACCCTAGCTTGCTTATTCTACCATCTGTTCGTGTCTTGCTAATTCGCCCAGTACTTGGTGTATGATTTGAGTTTCTTTTTTTGCGAAAACGCAAAAAGCATTGCGTTTCATTGCATTGATAGAAAGAGAGTTAATTACAAGCCTACAAGGAGGCCACCCAGCCCGTACAACTCCACCCAAGACTAAGGAAGAACTAGGGCGAGGCCTCGGGCACCCGCGCTCACCCACGAGTGCGCCTCCGTCTTGATGGTTTCCACCAAAGCGCCAACAGAGGGGCGTGCGATTGTCGAAGACGACCGCGTTTCGTTGTTTCCAGATCCACCACGCGGAGAGCATGATCACCGAAGAGGTGCCCTTGCGTAACACCCGAGGGGTGGCCTTGAGAACCAACGTCCACCAAGTCGCGAAGTCGTCCTCAGCAACAGGTGGTCTTGAGGTTGATCGAATCCAAGATAGCACTTCGTGCCAAATCGTGCGCGAGAAGGAGCAGCCCGTGAGGATGTGACCTATCGATTCTGTCGCTTGATCACACAGTGGGCAAGCCGCCGGGTGTGGTAAGTCCCGTCTCGCCAACCTCTCCCCCGTCCAGCAGCGATCCATGCAGGCCAACCAGACGAAGAATTTCACCCGTGGGGGAGCCCAAGTCTTCCAGTTCAGCTTCCAAGATCCTGATGCAGTCGCCCCACAAAACAAGGCGTTGTAGCAAGATTTGGAAGAGTACTGCCCGTCCGTGGTCCAGCGCCAGACCAGATTGTCCGGCTGCTCTGTCAGGTGTATCCTACGCAAGGTGTTCCAGATGTGGACATACTGCGATAGGGCAAGCGGGCTGAGGGCTCCCGAAATATCTGTTATCCATCGGCGCTCTACCAGCGCCTCTCTCACCGTTCTCTTCTTTCTAGCTCTCTTGGCACTTAGTGCAAATAGATGGGGGGCCAGGTCCTGAATGGATTTGCCACTCAACCATTTGTCCTTCCAGAAGAGCGCCGTGGATCCGTCACCGAGCTGCATCTCTGACGAGGCATGGAAAATTTGGCGTTCCTCTCTAGAAAACTGCATATCCAAGCCTCGCCACAGTCTTTGTTGGTCCGTGCGTAGCCTCCACAACCAACGGACTCGCAGGCTGATGGACGTGCGACCCAGATCAGGGATACCCAAGCCTCCCAATTGCAGCGGACGGCACACCCTAGACCAGTTGACATGGCAGTGACCTCCATTCGCCTCCGCCCTTCCGGCCCACAGAAAGCCTCTAAGGATTTTCTCGACTTTCTTTAGGGTCTTTTTGTTGACGGCCAACACAACCAGTTGGTGAAGCGGGATCGCTGCCAGAACCGATTTCACCAAGGTCAGGCGCCCAGCCTTGGGCATCATGGCTGCCTTCCACGTGGGTAGTTTGTCCGCGAGCCTGTCCAGGAGGGGTTGAAATGCTTCGCTCGGTAGCCTCCGCAGGCCCAACGGGATACCTAGGTACTTCACCGGGAATGTAGCCAACTGACAACCCATGATCTGTGCCGCCTCCTCGGCGA
Organism: Poa annua; assembly: GCA_026929855.1. Classification (NCBI taxonomy): domain Eukaryota; kingdom Viridiplantae; phylum Streptophyta; class Magnoliopsida; order Poales; family Poaceae; genus Poa; species Poa annua. The sequence continues at coordinate 95,119,762 of CM049437.1, forward strand.
CCGCCTCCTCACACTCTATGGGGGAGATCGAACACTTAGCGAAGTTGGTGTGCAGCCCCGAGGCATGCCCAAACAATGCCAAGATATCCTGAATCCCGTTCAGATCGTCGGCGTCCGGATGACAAAACAGGACTACGTCATCTGCATAGAGGGATACAGTAGTGACTAGGTCCTGTCGGGCCACTTTTTTCAGGATACCCAACTCCGCTGCTTTGGCCAGGAGCTTGTTCAGAGTGTTAATCACTAGGACGAAAAGCTGTGGTGAAAGCGGATCACCCTGCCTAAGCCCCCTCCTGTGCCAAATTGGCGGGCCAGGCTCGCCATTCAGCAACACCCTCGAGCTAGCCGTGGAAAGAAGAATAGCCACGCATTCGCAGAACCTTGGACCGAAGCCAAGTTTCCGAAGCACCTCAAAGAGCAGGCCCCACGAGACCGAGTCAAAGGCCTTCGCAATGTCCAGCTTGAGCATCACCCTGGGCTCCTTGAGCCTATGGAGTAGCCTTGCCGTTTGCTGGACCAACGTAAAGTTGTCATGGATGCAGCGTTTCTGAATGAACGCGCATTGGTTCGAGTCCACCAAGCGAGTCAGCAGAGGGGCTAATCTCGAGGCCATTACCTTTGCGGCCAGCTTCGCAAAGATGTGAATCAGGCTGATCGGTCTGTAGTCGCCCATAGCAGCCGCGTCTGGGCGCTTTGGTATCAGAATGATCAGAGCCTGGTTTAGGCCTTGGAACCCCCTTCCACACATCGAGAAGAACTTGTGGAATGCAGTCATGAAGTCCTCCTTCACAATAGACCAACAGTTCTGAAGGAATTCTGCCGTGAAGCCATCCGGTCCAGGCGCCTTCCCATGGGGCAGTCGCCGCACCACCTCCCAGACCTCTTCAGCCGTGAAGGGTTCCTCCAGCTGGGTAAGGTTCTCAGCCTGTAGGCCTAGGAACTCAAGATCCAGCGAGAAATCCCTAGCCACTGATGTGCCAAGAAGGGCCTCATAGTGTGAGAAAGCCGCTTCTGCCATGGCAGCGTGATCGGTCACCACCCCTCCGTCGACCTGGAGACTGCGGATCACGTTTTTCTGGCGTCTATAGGAGGCATGCTGATGGAAAAAGGATGTATTGGCATCACCCTCCGCAAGCCAGGCGATTTTGGCCCTCTGGCGTGCCATGGTGCGTTCCAGCGATGCAAGCCCTAGGTGGGTTTGCTTCAGCTTAGCGCGCAACCTTCGCTCGTCCTCGGAGAGCTGACGAGATTCCATGGCAATGTCCAACCTAAGTACCACTTCCCGCGCTATTGAAAGCTGCAGTTTTATGCACCCAACCTTTTTGCTACTCCAGCTAGACAGTTGTCTCGCCGTACGCTTCAACTTGGCGTGTAGTCTACGGAAGGGGTCTGGGTCCCCGTCAATGACCTGCCAAGCGCTCTCCACCACCTCCCTGAACCCGTCAATCTTTAGCCAAAAACGTTCAAACTGGAAGCGTTTGCGGCCAGCTGGCTGTGAGGTACAGTCCAGTAGCAGGGGGGAATGGTCAGCGATCACCGAGGCTAAGCAGCGTAGGGAGCAGTGTTCATGGAGTTCCTCCCAATCCACTGAGCAAAACACCCTGTCGAGTCTAACGAGAGTCGGGTTCGCCCTCTCATTTGACCACGTGTAACGGCGACCATGGAGATAGATCTCCTTCAGCTCGCTGTCGCTAAGGAAGCGTCTGAGTCTGCCCATCATCCTTCTATCGAGGTTACCATTGTTTTTGTCCTCATCCCGGTAGATCATGTTAAAGTCCCCACAAATCATCCACGGTCCCGGACGCGTGGCTCTAATCTCTCGTAGCTCTGTGAGGAAGGCTATCTTAGCCGCATCCTCTTGGGGTCCATAGACACCCGTGAGCCACCACCCTGTGCTTCCGCAAACCGGGGAGACCTTGGCCGTTACCGTATTGACGTCCACATGAGCGCAATCGAGGTGAACCTGCGAACTTACCCAAGCTAAAATAATTCCCCCCCGAGTGCCAATGGCCGGCAAGTAGAAGTAACCATCAAACTCCGCGCCTAAGGTTTCCATTACAATAGCAAGGGTTACAACAACAAGTTTCGTCTCTTGCACACACACAATGGACGCACCCACAGTGCTAGCTACGGAACGTACATTCGATCTTCGCGCGCGGTCGTTCAGACCTCGCGCGTTAACTACCATTACCCTTGGTTCGTACGACATAAAGATTGTTCGTACACCCTAGGGGGAAGTCGGACCAGAGGTCAAACCTCCACGAGATGCCCACCCGCCCTGTCCATCGAGGATGGGGAGCAGCCACCCCGGAGGGAAGCTAACGTCTACCCATACAACTCTCCGATGGCGTCGAACATCTCCTCCTCCAAAGGAACCTCGAACAACCTGTGGTAGGCCTCAACCGCCTCCGAGGAGGGCGCCTCCTCCTGGTCAATCAACCCCAGCTTGCGCATCAGGTTGCGCTGCGCCCTCTTCTCCGTGTTTAGGTCACCAGGCTGCTTTGCAATCCGAGCGCTGCGGCGTGGCTGGAAGTTCATCTCGATCAGTCTCCGGCGCGCAAGGGGGTTTTGAAGTAGCGCCTCCGAGCACGCCTTCGCCGCACCCAGGAATCCCCCGATCGTACGAGGAATCGCTGGCGCCAACGTCCTCGGAGCACCCACCCTTCGCACGAACATCAACGGAGGCGAGGCAAACCTGGTCCCACTGCGTGTAAAGGTGCTCTCAACGCGAGCCGGCGGGGGAGAGGGCTCAGCAAACACCGAAGGGGGCGAGTCTTCCGTCTCCGGAGCCACCGAGGATCTGTGCGGGGAGGGGGTGCGAAAAACAGGGGATGGAGCCTTGTGAGTGAATCTCTGGGCCAGCAACCCATCATCATCATAGTACCACTCTCCCAATTCCACCTTTCGAATGCCCTCCAAGCTAAGGCCACCCTCAGAGTCCACATCCACCTCGGCACTAGAATCAGCGCTCCAGCAAGCCTGCGCATCCTCACGCTCTGCTGTGGCGCGGCCCAAGAACGGATCCATTTGCGCACAGGCGGAGCGGCCCACATCCATTCCGGCCTCACAATCATCAGCGAGGAGGCCCGCATCGTGCGCGGCCTCAAACTCGTCCGCGAGGAGGCCCACAACCTGATTGGTAGCAGCCTCGCTTCTGGACCCGACATGGGCCGGCCCGGAAAGGAGCTCTGTCGCATCGTCCTCATCCTCTCCCCTTCTGTTGACCGGGACAGAGGAGAGGGAGCACGGTCGCGGTGGCGTCTTGGCAGCTTCTACGCCTGAGCCCGCCTGCACCTCGCCAGTTCCCTGTCCCCCCTCCAAAGCTGCAGCCGAGGCGTCGAAAGCAGCCGGTCCATGCTCCAAAAGCAAGGGCGCTGGCGCTCTGTCCGCGGTGGCGTTAGTGGTGAGCTGGGAGGGAGGGGACCGCGCTCCGATTTGAATCGCGCCGCCCAGCTCCACCGCGTCAGCAGGCTCTGCCATGCCGGCTCGGGCGCGACCATCGCGCTTTCGCGCACGCTGCCTTTCTCTCTTAGCTCTCTGCTTTTCACGCCGCGACAAATGGGGAGGCCCGACCGTGACGCCGGACGCCAGCGTTCTACAGCGGCCATGAGCGCTGGGCCCCGCCGCGCCGCGTCCACCACCCTCGCTGGCACCGGCCTCACCCCCACGGCCACCGGAAGCAGGGGCGGGGCTCCACGGCGTATAGGAGTAACGCCGCGTCGCCGGCCATCCCGGGGTCGGGCCCGTGCCATCCCTACCATTGGAGCCTGCGCGCGGCGGCGGACGGCTGTAGTCCGTCGTTCGGGTGACGTGGATGAGGAGCGGGTACACCAACGTCCGCAGCTCCGGAGGCGAGACCAGCTCGTGCGGCGTTGCGAGCTCCTCCGCAGATGGAGGCTCGTCCGTCTCGGGGACGTGGAAATCCACCTCCCGTGGCAGCGCGGCGAGGTCCAGACACCACGCCGAGACGCGGAGCACGCTGAGATCGGCGCGGGAGTGCGAGAGGGGATGCAGCCGATCCACGAAGAACAGCAGGAAGGAGCCGCCCCGGTGTCGGTGTACGTTGAACGTGCCCGGCGCGAACCGATGCAGCTCCACCACCGCGTCCGCCACCGTCCTCGTGCTGAGCGGGCGCCGCGAGCCGTCATCCACGACCATGACCGCGTTCTGGAGCTCCAGCTCCGCGTCCTCCACCCTCTGCGTGCGCGCGAAGATGCAAGTCGACCGCGCCGGACGCCGCACCAGTTCGCCACCCAGCGCCGCCGGCCTCTCGACGGGCGGCGCCACCCGCGGCGCGAGCTGTGCAGCGAAGGGGAGGACCTCCTCCGCACTTCGGTGGCGAGCTGCTGCCAGCGAGATCTGCATCCCTCCCGCGCCACCCGTGGGCGGCGGCGGTGCACCCCTGCGAGCAAGCCCTTGAGGCCCCTCACGATTGACCTCGGCGCGCGCCGTCGCAGTGCGCGATCCCGACGACGCCGACACACCACGGTCCTGCCTCTTGCGCACCCTCTCGTCGCCGGAGTCCGTGGACGGACGCGCGCGCCATGGCGCCATGCAGTCACGGGACCAGTGGCCCTCGGCGTCGCAGCGGATGCAGACAGGACCCACCGTGCAGTCCTTGGCGCGGTGGCCTTCTTCCCGGCAGAGGAGGCAGACGCCGTCGAAGGCGCCCGCTTCCCTCGCCGTGCGCCGCGCCGCCTCGAGCTTTCCCGAACGCCGCCCCCGCATCCGCTTCTTCTTGCGCTTCGGCTGCTCCCATGGCGCGTCGTCGGGGTCGTCCGAGCGGTCGAGCTCGTCCACCGCGGCAGACGCCGGCGCGACCTCGGAGCGCATCCGTGGCTGCGCCTCACCCTCCGACGAGCCCAACAGGGCCTCCCGGTAGGAGCGGAGCGGAGAGACCGAGTCGCGGCTTGCGCGCCAACGGTTCTCACGTCCCCGCGGCCCCAGGTGCTCGTTGTCGTCGCGCGGGGAAGGGGAGGTCGAGGGGGAGAGAGGGCTGGAGGAGGAGGAAGCCATGGCCGGAGAAGGAGGTTGGGCGCCGCCCCCGGAGCGGAGGACGGCGGGGGGAGGGAGAAGGAGCGGCCGCTCACCTGCTACTCCTTTCTGAAGCTTGTATGTGGTGTGTAAGCTCTGTATTCTGCTAGAAGAATGTGATTTCCTCATCTAAAAAAGATAGACATGGGTATGCACCAAGCCCTCCCAGCGATTCTGCGTTCCGGACCGTCCGATCTCCGCCGCGGAGCGATCTCCACCGTCCGTTTCGCTGCTGACTTTTTCTAACCGTTTTTGGGCCCACCCGTCATTCACTTATTGGGTGGAGAACTTGGTACACACAGCTTTCTCCTCAGCGATTGGTCGCTACAAACCGTCCAATCGGAGAAACCTGCCCCGCGTCGATCTGGGCCGTCCGTTGGACACACAAAATGACGCCGCTGGAAACCCTAGCCGCGACCCTCACGCCTCCCCCTCGCGTACGTCTCCTGCCCTCTTCTTCTCCCGTCGCTGCCGCCGCCACGCCGCCACGGCTCGACGCGCTTGCGCCGCCGGAGCCCCTCTCTCCGTCAGCCGCTGCGCCAGTCTCCCTACCAGCCATGGGTCTCCGACCGATGATGCGGCGCAGCAGCCACCTCGAGCTCTCCTACCGCCTCCAGCCACAGCAACCTCTCCTCCGGTGGCATGGAGAGGAGGCCGACGAGGCCAAGGCCGCCCGGAACCCGCCTCACCGGAGCGTAGCGGAGGTTTCCTCCGTAGATGCTGTGTGAGGCGAGATTGAGGCGCGGGTCGGAGATTCTAGGGGTCCCCTTCCTTCCATTTCTTCCCCTTTCGCTGCTCCCCACGCTGGGACGCTGAGACCTCGGCCGCCTCCGCCTTGCGCTTTGCTCCCTCTGGTGCCGTCCTCTCCTCCGGCAGCAAGGGCTACGACGTCATCCTCCGGGACGTCGTCGCGCAGGCCGGCCTCTTCCGACTACACGGCCACGGCGACCAGGTACGCTGATGCTACGGTTCTTACGCCTGTCTCCATGTCTCCGTTCGTCCGTCTGAGTGGCATAATGATGCGAGTTTGGGGGGTTTCTGCTTGGTTGCTGCAGGTAACGGATTTGGTTTTCCTGGAATCGGGGAACAAGTTGGTGACCCTGCTACAAGGACAAGTTTATGCGGGTTTCGGAGTCATTCTAGATTTGAGATATTCAGGTGAGGTATTCTGTTAGTTGATTTGGTACCAGTAAATAGCTGAATGTGATAGAGGCCCGTGAGCCCAAGTTCATGCCTTATGAGTTTTAGTTTGGAAACCATTGTGCAGTGCGTACATCTGAGTTCATGACTTATGCCCCTGAGTTCATGACTTATGTCGTTTTCTCTTTCTTAATATATGAATATTTTTATGACATGCACATATTTGTATTCTTTGATAAAGAAGCTAGCTAGGGTACTATCTCATTCATAAAAGAACGCATTTCTGTAGCTCTGGTTAATATGAGAGACAATGGTTCATGTCTTTATCTTTGTCGGTCAATCATTTTTCATGCTAAGTACCTCTTTCGGATTTAGCTTCTGCTACTGGACATGTATTTCTAGATTGTTTGGCAGAATATAACGTTGAAGTAGAACTGTGTAACTACTGACATGTCCTTTGGTGCTGTAGAGTTCATATATTTATTAACATTACGAGACACTCTGAATGGTCATTGCTTTTGAATGCTTCACTCAGCAAAATGATTTTATTTTTATGTATCATGATCATCTATAGACCTACAGTAGTTAATATACATGTCAACATCATACCGATTCGGTTCAGTTCATAGTAATGAATGATCCAGTTTCTTGGATGATGTATTTTTTGTTAGATCAGCTTGCATGATGTATTATGTTTTCTGTTATCATGTATGTTTATAAATAATCAACCTTTTTATATTTCCTTTGTGCAGATGAGAGGTTGTCTGAACTCAACGACATGCCCAGCTATTTCAGAGAGCTCATAGGTTATGCTTTTATTGCTTTTGCCAGGTCTTCCTCCTCCTTCCAGCCAATCGAGCCGCCAGGTCGATTTGAGAATGGGGGAGAGGAGCTAACCGCGCTGTTTGTGCCGCACAGGCCGACGAGAGACAACCTGGTGCCGATACGCGTCGACGTCGCGGTGGACGGGCAGCGCTACAGGAACGCCTTCACCTGGACCCCCCACGGTGCGCCACTCCCTCCGCCTCCCGCTCGCTTCTTCCTTTCACCAGGTTCCTCTTTTCTTGACGGTCTGGTCTTTCTTTCGCTGTTCAGATCCCGACTCGGAGATCACCAGCTTCGCCAAGAGGACGGCCAAGGAACTCAAGCTTCGTGCCGGCTTCGTGCCCCAGATGCTCCAGTCCATCCAGGTACCACCTCTCCTTCATTCATCTTTCGTAGGGATACAGATAGGTTTGTACCACGAGGGAACCTTGCATCTGCGCTACGCATGGCCTCCCCGAAGATGAGCTCGGGCTGCACGACGCGATATCTCAAACCATACTGATTTGTTTCCATTTATTTGTTTTTTCGCAGTGGAGCGCTAGCAGTTTGGTCGCCCATGGTTTGGCCAACAACGGCGACAATAAGATGTATGAGATTTTGGGCCGTAGGTTTGCTTTAATCTGCAATTTATATTCAATGAACGTAGGTTTGCTTGCATTGGGTTCAGAAATTTTGTTTTTGCTTGTGTCATGCGCACATTGTATTTGCTCTCTATTAGTTCACCTATATTTGACTCTGTAAGTTCTGAACTATGAAGATGTGCTTGTGTGATGTACATAGATATGAAAGTAGTAAAGGTAATTTGTCATGGTAGAATACTCAAGTTGTTTTCACTGGGTTAAGATAAAAAGGAATGCCCATGTTAAATTAAAAGTAGAAACATATTATTGCAGATGGAAACAACATATATATTCTGGTTAGTGGTTACATTCAACCAAGAAAAACAAAGTGACTGTCCACGACTAGCAACAACAAAGTGATTGTCTTTAGAGCTTAATTTAATTGATTGGACTTCAGTTCACAATGGTTTCACTTCAAAGATTGTTGCTGATTTAGTATTTTGGGATTGAAAATATTAAGATAAAATTAGTGAACATCTAAAGAGTTGGTCGAAAGAAGGTGCTAACCACATTTTAGTCAACTAACATAAATTATTATTCAGGTATTTTCTTCTATATTGACCAAGGCGAGTATTTTGTGTGTCGCCATGGAGATAAGCTATGAAAAAGCAATTCTTATACTGAATCTCTTCTCATCTAAATGAAGAAGGTATTTTTCTTCCAAAGTAATCAAGCCGCATAATGAAAAAGTTTCAGTTTTGGCGATACTGTGATCTCTATACCTCAGTTATTCTACAAAATATTACTTTTGTGATTTATGTATGGATATCTTTGTTTTGTTTCCTAATTATGGAGCACAACTCTCCATTTCATTATTGTATGGAACCCATAAACAAGGTTCAGTTTGATAGTATAGAACTTTAAATATATGTAGTGGTTCCCTCTGTTATACCACATATATTGCTTCACAATCCCGCTCTCTGATTACTCACATAGTTTTCTTTAGTTAATATTTTTCTTGCATCAATTGTTTGCAGCTCATGCTAGCTATTGAATTCTTGGTTAGTTTTGCTTTGTGGGATATGATGTATGCTCTGCTGTAGTATTTTTGGTTAGTTTAGTATGTGTAAAGTATTATGATGTGGTTTTCGTATCTTTCCTTGCTTGCAGTTGGCCAGTAAAGATTTTGTGTCCACTTGGATGGCACCAAAGGCCTTTGTTCATGTTATAATTGATAATTTTGTTTACTGATTCAGGCCCCTGGTGTAATATTTGTTCGTGGTTCCAGAGCAGCAGTAAATTAATTCAAACGAGGACGAATGGCTCAAACGCTGGTCTAGGTCTTACATGAGCTTACATGAGCATCATCATGGCCAGAACAAAGGTCATAAGCTCTAGGTGAGATATTTTTTATTTATTCATCCCCAGGAAATGTATCATCTCCTCCCTTGCCAGGGTGCAAGTTTTGGGCGTGAATTTTTCTCAGTTATGCCAAACGCCTAGATATTGTTTATCTTATATGACCATGTAATTTACTTCCATTGTATGTCCACTGTTCATACTTGTGGCACGGATTTATTACCGCATATATTGGTTGTGAAATCTTTTGTTATAGCACTCATAGCACTCAGTTATGGGCAACCAACAATGCGTATTATTATCTTAGTTATCTATCATAATGTTTTGTCTCTTTGAATTGTTGGAATGGTACTAAGCTTTTTTTCACTCCTTTGCCTCCGCATGAACAGATTAAGAAGACTAATGCCCAAATCTTGAGTGCCCATCAACCTATCATGGTATGGACCTATAATTGTTTTTGTTTGATGGTTGAACTATGGGGTCTTAATGAGGATTCATCATTGATCACATGGAAAGAGCAGTTTAGCTATCAAGTAGCTCTCAAGGGCGGCAGTTAACTAACATATTTTAGGTGGGGTGGGGATTGGCCGATAAATTCTCTTTGTTTTTCTTATAGATGGGTTCTTTCAGCTTATCTGGTTATAGATACTTGGGTTTAGTTGGTCTATTCTAATAAAGTCATCCTCATTTGATTATGATGTCTCTTTGTATTTCTGTGATTTTTCATGCATTTTCACTACTGGGTATGCAAGACTAATGTATAGTTCATTTTATCTTTTATTGCAACAATGCTTAGCTACTTATGTAGGCATCTAAATTTTTATTGCGTTGTTTTATGATGAGCTGATGGACTGTATAGAGCGAGCCATTGTGTCCTCCTCATAATTCATGAACAAACAAATGGTCCTGGTTACGTGGGTTATATTTGTGCATAATCCAAGAACAAAGTTTGCATATTGTGTTTCTTATTTATCGGAAATCTTACTAAAGAAATAATGCAATGAGTAGTCTCTTTTAACCCATCTTGCTTTGTCTCATCTTTTTGACAATTTGCTGCCAAATATTGGCAGGGAGGTGGGAACATTGACAATGGTCTCACCAGGCTGGTAACCAGATTGGGCCTGAACGAAAGGTTTATATCAAAGGTAAGGTACCCATCTCCCTTCTCTACCACCACCTAGATTAGCTACAATATATCACTGTTAATGGCGGTTGGTCCATCGTTTACTTGGTGTTGCTCCCTTTACAGAGATAATCCATCACGGTGGCGAGTAGGTCCAATTCTCATGTGAGCTCCTCCTTAGTGTTTTGAGCTCGTGAGACATTGAGCGAAAGCAAAAGTCCATCTTCACATTTTCTCTAACTTATTTATTAGTCTCCAGGTCAGTACAGATTTAGTTCTTATTGCCTTCATTCTTTTGTTGACTACTTCATTTTTAGTGTATGCATTGTATCAGATGTGGCCATTTTTGGCTGGGGATGTGGCCTTGGTAATTTTAGAAATATGTAAGGATGCCCTTTTAGGGCCTTGATGTGATACTGCTCCCTAACTGAGTTTTCTGATGCATGAAAGTGTTTAGCATCCTGGCCATTCGGTTTCAAAACCTTACATTATATGTTGCTGTCATTTTCTGATTTTTTAAATTTGGTTCAATGAATTGACAAGAACTAGAGTAATACTCCCAGTTCTGAAATACAAATTTGTGTCGTTGGCTGTTACTTTAAATTAGACCATCAATGAACCATCGGGTCCATTTGTTTAAATTAATTCACTTACATAGTCACTTCAAGGGTTTTTCTCAGGTTTTATTTTTTGGCATATAATAAAGGTTCACTTCAATATTATCTATAGTAGTGTCAATGGCTCAAAGCCTTATTGTTTCATAGAAGCATTTGATACTGAAGTTTGCACATTTTACAATATTACTTATGTTGTGTCTATCCAGCATTACATTAAAACATATGAAATTAGCTCAGTTTATTTCATGCTTCAGATTTCGAATGCACTGACCCCTGTTGATATATAAATTGATGTCATTTCAGTTCAGTCACTAACTCACTATGTGCTGATTGTGTACGACTTTCACTGGAACACCGAGCCAAAGACCCTTCTGCCAAGGAGGTGAATATTCTTACTACTTCCTCCGAACCGAAAAAAGCATCGGAAGAAAGCTACGTACGAGGCACGACTTTGTACCTGTACCAGCGACACTTAAATCGGACCAGAGGTAGTATCTATATTCATGCCATATTGATTGATAATTCTAACACATTTTCTGTTGATAGTTGTGCTATATTGGTTTGGTCCATTTATATTTATCTAATAGGAGGAGCAAAAATAGTTCTTATGCCATATTGTGCGTTAATGATTTTCGTGGATATTTCTATTGGACTAGGCTTTAATGATTATTGAAAATGAGTCACCGAGCGTGTGGGTGGTCACCAGATTTGTAAATGAAGGTGGTCAGCCTAAATTGCTTTAACAACCTATTACTGAGAGAAAAATCTAAGTATGAACTACCTATTACTTGGTATTCATGCCTCCATGATATTCTTGACAGAAGACACAACGTCTCTTGCATACTTGCTGGTCATTATTGTTGCCTTCCATATGTTCATCCACCACCGAAGTCTGAATTGAATACGTGAGAATTTGAGTTTATGTCCAGGGTTCTTAGTTTTAACCTGGATAAATCGATATTAAAGCTAACACGACCGACACTTTCAGGATAACAAGACTGACACTGTTATGCATGCTTGCTTATGTTCAAATGTTAAATATGGTAGGGTGTGTGTCGCAGATGTTAATTGTCGGGCTGCAGTATATAGCACCCATCGTTATATGCAGCTCCTGTATTTTCAGCTAATTTCCTCACTACTTTAATTGTAAAAGGTACACACTGGCTGGTGTTTGGGTGATTACTTCTATCGCTGAGTGTGGTTAAATTGCTGAAACGATTCGTTGATATTTTGATGCCTGTGAAAAGTTCATATGTTGTTGTTTATTCATGTTCTTCAAATAATTTCATACAATTTTCTTATTTATGTTCTTCAAATCATTTACCTGATTCTATCATCCGACAATTTTTTTTGAATTCTAATTGTCCGTTCCTCCAGATTAATTGGAACCAAGAATTCATAGACCGATCAGATGTATGAGGAGTTTGAGGTTGAGTACACCCTCAATGGGTCTGTGATCCATTCGCTCACCTCTTCACATACTCCCAAGATACTTTTATGTCCGAAATCCTCACCAAGCTCTCCGGTCTCTCTATGTATCTCTAGCTTTGCTGTCCTGAAGTAGCAGCTTAAATTAATAGAAGTGTTGAACTGTCTATGTTGCCATCTATGTCTTTAGGTTAGTTCTTAATACTATTTATTTCGATGTTGTTGATATCTATAATGATAAAATAAATACTACAACTAACAATATTTCCTTTCCGTTTAACTTTACCACAACAATGTCTACACAATATTGTCTATACAAATGACGATGAAAAGGGCGTTCGACCCGGGCTCATAAATTATTTTAAACCAGGTGGCGCGCGGCAAGCCGCGCCCCAAATCTAGTAGTATATAGAAGCATCCCAGGAAGCAATCTGTACATGCAGTAACATGATAGAGCTACTTAACCCTTTCTAAATCAAGTTTTCTGGCATATAGCAATCTGTAATGCAGTCAGTGTCAAACTTTTAAATAAATTCAGTTTTCCTTTTTTCCCTATTATTTTTCTTGGATAACAATTTCTAGACTACTATATTCATACTGAAACCTTGCAGGAAAGTGAACCCCGCAATGGGTCAACGTCAGTCTTATTACCTATCGAAGTTTACTGTAGGAGACGAGAATAGCAGAATGATGTTTGCTTCGTCAACTATGCAAGGATTGTGCTCGTACATGAATGAATATGTGAGTAATGTTGCACTACTTTGTAGAATTCTTGGGATGTTCTTCACTATTTTTGATCTGCTGTCAAGTAAATCTTAAGCTTGATTTTCGCTCTTATTGTTTTCAGCGTACAGCTATCCTAGATCTTGATCTAGATGGTGTCAGGTCCACATCATTCTTTGGTGTTTATGATGACCATGGAGGTTTGTTCTTCATTTCTGGTCTTGTTACAACATACCGAAACATTTCAACCTATACCATTGATAATGTGCAAAAGTAATACTTATGATATACCAAACATCTCGTGTTTCCGTGTTAGAGTTGCGACTATTGTTCTGATTTGTATTTGTGAGAAAGAAATCAAAACACGCCTGTGATCTTTTGCTGACAGAAGACGGGTGTATATCATCAGTGTGTTGAGTGTATCATTTATTTCCAGTGATACCGATTGAAGGAATATTCAGCTAGTGGTCTCCATCATGACATTTTGAATATAAGCTTCTATGCACATTCTGTTGATTCCGCATTATTTTTCTGCTATATACTTATATGGCAGTGCCATACTTAGCTATATATTATCTGTTTTAGGAGCTACTGTAGCACGCTATTGTGCGAGCCGGTTTCATACTGAGCTTCGACGAGATGAAGATTATGAAAACAATCTGGATAATGCAGTGGAGCACGTGTTTTTCAGGTTATTTAACTAAATCTGAGGCTCCATAGTTTTTATCGTTTTTCAGTAGTCAAAGGTGAAAAGGTCAATGTTACACCTATTTTGTTCATTCATAGTTCTCTTATTCTAATATAAAAGAAATTTGGGCATAGTGCATGTCAAATATGAAATATTTAATCATCGTTCCTGCTTAATTGTTGCAGAATGGATGAGCAGTTGAAAGAACAAAATGAATCGAGGGTGTTAGCTAACCCCATTCGTTTTAGCTTCAGTTTGCTACGCCGTCTCAAGACTGCTGCTGGTGTTAAGGTTTGGTTTTCTTCAAGATGATTATCAAGTAATTAATGTGCTTTGATATCAAACTGTTGAAGAAGTTAACTAAGATTGTATCTCTTGGATCATATGCATACTGTTATCTGTAAAAACGAATTTGAAGGGGTCGAGTGGTGTGATATGGATTATGGAGGCACTAGTTTACTTTCTTGAGATAAGCTTTTGAGTTGGAAGTGGTATATATATTGCTCATTTTCCCAAATATATTGAGTGCTAGGTTTACTGAGTTGGAGGCCAAATGCTACTAAGTTCTCGTTGGTCATTGGACCTTGACTGTTATCACTTATCGTATTCCCAGAATCACGGTATGACATGAGAAATAACTCTTTTTAATATGCTCGAGTTCATCGTTCCTTTCTCACAGTTGTTTGCTCTCAGTGCTTGTTTCTTGCTATCATGTTCTTCCATATAAGAGTTGGATTTTTTTTCGTATAATTTAGTTTGGAAACCTTTTCCTTTCAGGGACCCGGAAGCACAGCCTGCATGGCTGTCATTAGAGGACACCAGATCATTGCTGGAAATGTTGGCCATTCTCGCTGCGTACTCTCAAGGGGTGGTCGGGTATAGTGACTGATTCCTTATTGTTCAGCTCTTTTTTCATGACAAATGCATTCAGTGGGTGCCTTAAAGTTTTATTATCCGTTTATCTACTAGGCAATGGATTTATCTACCGATCACAAACCAAACCTTCACGCCGAATGCCAGAGAATTCAAAATGCTGGAGGACGAGTAACCAAACCTTATAGGTTTGCAGGACGAATACAGTTGGGCAGCTATCGTGTAAATGGGGCTCTAACCATGTCCAGAGCTATTGGTATAATCTTATTTGATTTCGTTTTGGGCTGTTGCATACTTAATACTTTCATACTATCTATTTCATTATACTTGGCAATTTGCATACTTGCATTTCAGGTGATTTTCACTACAAGTCGAACACAAATTTAGGTATTACAGATCAAATGGTGACATGTAATCCTGACGTTCGCACTGTAAGTTTGTAATTTAGCTGTGTTAGTGGAGTATAATTTAATTCCATGGGCGTCTTGTAATGGAAATTGCGCTTTCTTGCTAGGTGGACATAACTGAAGACATAGATTTTCTTCTTATAGCAAGTGATGGCATCTGGTTAGTCCTCGTTCCAAAATTATTGAAGTGGTTATATTTTATATTTACTTCCTTCGAAGTGCAAATTTTCGTCCAGAATAAATCAATGAAGGTTGTGTCTAATGCTTTGATAGTCTTAGGACAGAAGAATATATCCAGAGCGGCTTTTACACTTCCAATCTGTTAGCTTCTGAGTCCAAGCTACTTAATTGCACGTGTAGTTCCTTTTTGTGTGGTTTCTTGTACTGGGGGACTTACAGTACAGGAACATGCGCCAATACTTACCTTAGCTCTTCACCGTGTCCAAATGATTTTTAGATTTGATGATGTCATATATGTTTCACTTAGCTCTAATTAGAAATGTATGCTTCATTCATCTTGAGAGAGCTTGCTTGAAAATCTTGCCACTTGGTGAAACATTTGCACCGATAAAATTATTTTAAGTTGCGAATAATATATCTTTAATTCAGCTTGGTATCTTGTACTACCTTTAATTGTGCTACGAAAACGTCTTACATTTAGGAACAGAAGGAGTAGTATTCTGCTCGGCTCAGAGAATGCTAAAACTATAAAAGAATAAACTGAATTAACATACCCTATTCAGTCACATTTTTTATGTTTTTGTGAATTCTTTTATATAACGATATTCAAATTACACCCCTCTATTTCCCTCCTGCTTTTACTTATTCAACAGAAGGTGAACTTTGTGCGCGAGAAGTTAGCCAACGTAAGCCTTCTTTTACTTATTCTTCCTTGTCGTTAAAGTAAAAAACAAAAATACCCCCGATGAGAAGTTGTTATAAAATACCATGTAGAACATATCTGTTCATGTGTGTATTTGTTATGGTCGGTTTGACCTATACACGCAAGAAGCCCACTAGTGGCTAGTTGTGGGCTTAGTCCAAGTAAATTAGGGGCTTAGCCCAAGTAAATTAGGGTTTAGAGGAGGCCGTCCTCCTATATAAACACATGTACCCCTTCGTGATTAATCAGACAAATATTCAGTATCCTACTGTCTCGTCTCCTGAAGGGAGACGGGAGACCCCCCTGCGCCCTAGCCGCACCAACCCTAGCCGCCGCCTCCTTCCTCCGCGACGGCGCCCAGCCGCCGGCGCCGAGCTCTCCAGCCTCTCCGCCCTCACTTCCACCCTTACAACCTCCGCCCTAGACCCGGTAGAACCCTAGCCCCTACCACTTTGGTATCAGATTGCCTAGGTCTCATGGGCCCCAACGGCCCCAACATCGACCCCATCCCCGCCACCTCCGCCGCCGCCATCAACCCCATCCCCGCCACCTCCGCCGCCATGACAGGCGCCCACGCGCCGCCGGGGGCCGCCGCCGTCGCCAACGACCAGGGGGCCGCCGCCGCCGCTGCCATCCACGCAGCCGCCGCCGCCCCCCCCCCCCCCCCCCCCCCCCGCCGCGGTCCTCGACCTCCTGCCCGCGGCCCTGACGGACCTCGCCGCCAGTCTCCGCGCCATCCGCTTCGAGCTCGCGGAG
Source organism: Poa annua (assembly GCA_026929855.1). Taxonomy (NCBI): domain Eukaryota; kingdom Viridiplantae; phylum Streptophyta; class Magnoliopsida; order Poales; family Poaceae; genus Poa; species Poa annua. The sequence goes on from CM049437.1 coordinate 95,136,178, forward strand.
ATCAAAGCGGGCCAGCACCCGCCGCCCCCACCGGCCGCTGCCCCGGCCCTGTCCGCCACCTCGACACCGCCCGCCGCCGTCGCCAGCAAGGGCCGCCCCGCGTGGTGGCCGCCATCGCCCTCGCCGATCCCCACGTGGACCGACGCGCCGCCCGTCTACACTCAGGCTGCGGCGCGGCCGACGGTTCAGCAGCCCGCCCACACCTTTGGCGGTCCTGGCGGGTTTGCTGCCCCCTTCGCCGAGAGCACGTCCTTCACCCCGGGCCGCCAGGAGGGCGCCTACGGGGTCACGCCGCTGGCGCAGCAGCCGCCCCGCTTCACCAAGCTGGAGTTCGCCACCTACGACGGCGCCACCGACCCCCTGAACTGGCTGAACCAGTGTGAGCAGTTCTTTCGGGGGCAGCGGACGCTCAGCTCCGACCGCACGTGGATCGCCTCCTATCACCTACGTGGCGCCGCGCAGACTTGGTACTACGCCCTCGAGCAGGACGAGGGCGGGATGCCGTCATGGGAGCGCTTCCGCGTTCTGTGCCTCCAGCGGTTTGGGCCGACCCTCCGCGGAAGCCGCCTCGCCGAGCTGGGACGCCTCGCCTTCACCACCACGGTCCAGGACTTCGCCGACCGCTTTCAGGCGCTCGCGTGCCATGCCCCGGGCGTCTCGGCGCGGCAGCGCGCCGATCTCTTCGTCGGCGGGCTCCCCGACTACATCCGCGTCGACGTCGAGATGCGCGAGCCTGAGGACCTTCAGACGGCCATGTACTACGCACGGGCCTACGAGCAGCGCGCCATCGCCATGCAGCAGGTCTACGCGCAACGTGGCAGCGCTCGTCCCGCGCTCCGCCCCACCCCGGCGCCCACCGCCCCGCCGCGCCCCGCGCCGGCCGCTGCGCCCGCGGGCCCTCCTGCGCCGACTCGCCCCTTCAAGCGGCTGACGTCCGCGGAGCAGCTCGAGCGGCGCCGCAAGGGGCTGTGCTTCAACTGCGACGAGCAGTACGCGCCGGGCCACACGTGCGCCCGCCTCTTCTACCTGGAGACCGTTGACGACGCCGACGTGGAGGCCCTCACCGCCGAGCTCGCGGCCGCCACCGTCACTGAGGCCGGCGTCACGACCTACGCGCCGGTCGACGCGTCCGCCTTCGTCGTCTCTCTTCATGCTATGGCGGGCATCAAGACGGCGAAAACGATGCTGCTTCCGGTGACGATCAATGGGGAGCGCCTTACTGCGCTGGTGGACACGGGCTCGACGCACAACTTCCTGTCCAACACCGCCATGCGCCGCCTCGCTCTCCAGCCGGCGGGATCGGAGAAGTACAGCGTCACCGTCGCCAACGGGGACCGTCTCACGTGCCAGGGCGTGGCGCGACAGGTTCCCGTGCTCGTAGGCGACGAGCCGTTCTCCATCGACTGCGTCGGCATCGACCTTGGCTGCTACGACTTCATCCTCGGCCTCGACTTCCTGAGCACCTTAGGCCCCATCCTGTGGGACCTCGACGTGCTGTCCCTCATCTTCTGGCGCGAGGGCGGCCGCCGTGTTCACTGGACGGGCTTGGGCAGCACTGGCGCCTCACCGCAGCTCCACCTGATGGCCGCCGCGCTTGACGAGGCGCATCCACTCCTGGCCGACTTACTGCAGCAGCACGGCGACATCTTCGACGAGCCGCAGGGCCTCCCTCCCTCGCGGCCCTGTGACCACCGCATACACCTGCTGCCGAACACGGCGCCCGTCGCTGTGCGGCCGTACCGGTACCCCCAGCTGCAGAAGGACGAGCTCGAGCGCTAGGTGGCGATCATGCTAGCGCAGGGCATCATTCGGATTTCGACGTCGCCGTTCTCCGCACCCGTGCTCCTTGTGCGCAAGGCCGACGGCACGTGGCGCTTCTGCATCGATTTCCGCGCCCTCAACGCCGTCACGTCCAAGGACAAGTTCCCCATCCCCGTCGTGGATGAGCTCCTGGACGAGCTGCATGGCGCGCGCTTCTTCACCAAGCTCGACTTGCGCTCGGGCTATCATCAGGTGCGCATGCACCCGGACGACATCGCCAAGACGGCGTTCCGCACTCACCATGGCCACTACGAGTTTTTGGTGATGCCGTTCGGCCTCTCCAACGCGCCGGCGACCTTCCAGGCCCTGATGAACGACGTGCTCAGCCCCTACTTACGCCGCTTTGTGCTTGTTTTCTTTGATGATATTTTGATCTACAGCGCATCCTGGGCGGAGCACCTGCAGCACGTGGCCATCATCTTCAACGAGCTTCGAGCGCATCGTCTTCATCTCAAGCGCTCGAAGTGCTCGTTTGGCACGACCTCCGTCGCCTACTTGGGCCACGTCATCTCCGCGGACGGTGTCGCGATGGACGCGGACAAGGTCGCCGCCGTGGCCGCATGGCCGACGCCTCAGTCGCCGCGAGCTCTTCGCGGATTTTTGGGCCTCGCGGGCTACTACCGGCGGTACATCCAGGACTTCGGCCTCATCGCCGCGCCACTCACGCGCCTGCTTCGCCGCGACTCTTTCTCCTGGGACGAGGAGGCGGCCACGGCCTTCGCCGCCCTGCAGCGGGCACTCACGACGGGCCCCGTTCTTCAGATGCCGGACTTCGACGAGCCGTTCGTGGTGGACTGCGACGCCTCCGGCATCGGCTTCGGCGCCGTCCTGCACCAGGGCGAGGGGCCACTCGCGTTCTTCAGCCGCCCCTTCGCCGCGCGCCACCACAAGCTCGCCGCGTATGAGCGCGAGCTGATCGGGCTGGTCCAGGCGGTGCGCCACTGGCGGGCGTATCTTTGGGGCCGGACGTTCCGGGTGCGCACGGACCACTACAGCCTGAAGTTCTTGCTGGATCAGCGCCTCTCCACAGTGCCGCAGCATCAGTGGATCAGCAAGCTCTTCGGCTTCGACTTCACCGTCGAGTACCGCCCCGGCCGCCTCAACACCGTCGCCGACGCCCTGTCCCGCCGCGACATCGACGACGCCGCCGACGCCCCCACGGTGGGTGCGGCCCTCTGCATCCACTCCGGGCCATCATTCGCCTTCATCGACGAGGTTCGCCGCGCGACTGCCGAGGCCGCGGATGCGCAGCAGCTGCGCCAGCGCCTGGCTGACGGCGAGCTGGCCGCGCCATGGCGCCTGGACGAGGGACTACTCCTCCATGGGCGCCGTATCTTCGTGCCGGATCATGGCGACCTGCGCCACCAGGCCTTGTCCTTGGCGCATTCTGCAGGTCACGAGGGCGTCCAGAAGACCCTGCACCGTCTCCGCGCTGATTTTTACATTCCAGGGGATGGCGCCCTGGTACGAGACTGGGTGCGGGCGTGTGTCACGTGCCAGCGGAACAAGACGGAGACGCTCCGTCCGGCGGGCTTACTGCAGCCGCTGGACGTGCCATCCCAGGTGTGGACGGACATCTCCATGGACTTCATCGAGGGGCTGCCGAAGGTTGGCGGCAAGTCCGTCATCCTCACGGTGGTCGATCGCTTCTCCAAGTACGCGCACTTCATCGCCCTCGGCCATCCTTACACGGCGGCATCCGTGGCACGCGCCTTCTTCGACGGCATCGTTCGCCTCCACGGGTTCCCGTCCTCCATCGTCAGTGATCGTGATCCTGTGTTCACGGGTCACGTATGGAGGGACCTCTTTGGGTTGGCGGGCGTGAAACTCCGCATGAGCACGGCGTTTCATCCTCAGACGGACGGCCAGTCCGAGGTCGTCAACAAGATCATCGCCATGTACCTGCGCTGCATCACCGGAGATCGTCCACGAGCTTGGGTGGACTGGCTGGCGTGGGCCGAGTACTGCTACAACACGTCCTACCACTCTGCGCTGCACGCCACTCCCTTTGAGGTGGTCTACGGGCGACCACCGCCGGCGATGCTGCCCTATGCGCCTGGCACGGCACGTACTGAGACGGCGGATGACCTACTGCGTACCCGTGACGAGATACTGGCTGAGGCGCGCCAGCGACTTCTTCAGGCTCAGCAGCTGGCCAGGAGGTACTATGATGCACACCATCGCGAGGCCGAGTTTGCGGTGGGCGACTGGGTCTGGCTACGCCTTCTTCACCGGACGACCCAGTCCTTGGACCCGCGCTCCAAGCGCAAGTTGGGGCCTCGTTACGCCGGTCCCTTTCGTGTGCTGGAGCGCATCGGCACGCTCGCCTACCGTCTTGAGCTGCCCGCAGGCTCGCGCCTCCACGACGTCTTCAACGTCGGCCTCCTGAAGGCCTACCGTGGCGACCCTCCGTCTGCACCACCAGTTCTTCCACCTACTTCGGATGGGCGTCTCGAGCCTGCCCCGGCGAGTGTGGCTCGCGTGTTGAAGGCCCAGCAGCGCCGTGGAGTTTGGCACGTCTTGGTGCATTGGACGGGCATGCCAGAGGACGAGGCGACCTGGGAGAAGCTTGAAGATCTCCGCCAGCAGTTTCCAGAAGTTCAGCTCGAGGACGAGCTGTTTGAGAAGGCGGGGAGAGATGTTATGGTCGGTTTGACCTATACACGCAAGAAGCCCACTAGTGGCTAGTTGTGGGCTTAGTCCAAGTAAATTAGGGGCTTAGCCCAAGTAAATTAGGGTTTAGAGGAGGCCGTCCTCCTATATAAACACATGTACCCCTTCGTGATTAATCAGACAAATATTCAGTATCCTACTGTCTCGTCTCCTGAAGGGAGACGGGAGACCCCCCTGCGCCCTAGCCGCACCAACCCTAGCCGCCGCCTCCTTCCTCCGCGACGGCGCCCAGCCGCCGGCGCCGAGCTCTCCAGCCTCTCCGCCCTCACTTCCACCCTTACAACCTCCGCCCTAGACCCGGTAGAACCCTAGCCCCTACCAGTATTACTCATGATCTGCTTGGCTACTTGAAAACAGTTGATTGATAGCTAAAGCCTACAACTGAAGAGCAACATCAGCAAGTTTTTCATTTTATGCATTTGCTGACAGAATTGTAACTCATGTTGCAGGTACCTGCTGAGTCAACAGTGGGGACGAAAGAACTGTGTTCAATCTGTGAGGACCTTCTTAACCATTGCGACAAGTCGAAGGATAACTCGACCGTAATACTGGTTCGGTTCAAGCCTGCTGCCAGGATTGCTCCTCCTGCTCCTTCGGTGGTCCAAGCAAGTGGCGCTGAAAGTTCCAACGTCCGCAATCCCAGCGCTGGTGCTGGAGACAAGGCTGAGACCAGCAGCGAGATCAAGGAGGATGAAGAATCCCTCCTATCCTCTGTCAGCAATACCTAGCTGCTCAGAGTTGTGAGTTCTGATCGAGAAGAGAGAGCTCAAGGATTGGGAAGCGTGCAGTGCTATTTGGTTTCCTATTTTGCAAAGACGAAGGAAGCCTCCATGTGTTGCCTTGCCACTGTGTAGGATGATGATACATTGCGTAGTAGTAGTTGTTCGCCCACTTACACTCTCGTATTGCTGCTTCCTGGGAACTGTTTAGGAGGTTTTACCACTTGGAGTTGGATCTACGCACTTTGTCCTCTCGTTCTGATACTGGATCTTGAAGATGCTCTATCGTGTAGTTGATGTTCACTGCCTTCTGAATTCCTCTGGGCTATGCAGTATTATGCCTTCAGAAATCTGATATTTGATCTTGAAGATGTTAGTCGACTAGTGTTTCTGTCTTCAGAATTCCTCTTTGTTATGTAGTATAGCCCATTTGTCTGGTGTGGATTTTGTGACCTCTGGTTTTGTTCGGTTTGATTCTTCGCCAGGGGCATTGATTTGATATACAGTAGTTAGTTTCAGGAATCATGTCAAACAGACTCAGGGACCATCCATGGATAGATACAGCATCAAACAAGCAATCACACCAGACCTGAATCCTGTTATCTTTGATACCAGAAGCATCTGCGTTTTGTTTCTGTCATTGTGTGTGGCCAGAGCTTCGAGTTGGTTTTCTGTGATGATGGCACTTTCGCACTTTGCCTGTAAAATGAGGGTCGTTCCATATCAATGCAGATGGGGTGGTTTGAGTTGCACTAGTGGCAGCTAGAACTGATCAAGCTTCAAGAGTGATTCATTTTTCTTTGCTAGTCCACACTTGGGAGTAAAAAATCGTTGTAATCGGAATTGTTATATAGTTTTTTTTTCGTGTCCCAGTTTGCTTAGTTCTACTCATTAGTTTTGTCCGACTCATTTAGCCTTCCTTAATTTTGCCACAGGCGGCCAAACTGGCCATATATGTATGGTCAAACTTGTTGACCCTTGCTCGGTTGTGGCATGACGAGTAGACCCTGATCTGACCAACAAGATTGCCACGGTAAGAATCTAAATTTTTGTGAAAGTTTCTTTTCATATTTTTAGTTCCAAATTTTGGATTTTTATGAAGCAGGTATCAAAATAAAATTGAATTTTAACAATTTTCACGCAAAGTATATCATATCAGAGGCACAAACCTTCAACATCATGATTTTAAAAGCTTCTAGCTATATTCCATACATTAAACTTGGGTAAAATTTGAACTAGTGTTTTTTCATACAATATTAGAGAAAAATCATACAAACCTAGTCTTTCACGATCCTACGCAATACCACCCAAAAGTGGGAAAATCGACACATTTGCTATGAATGGTGAGGGTGTCATATTTTGTCATGTTTATAGAAAAACATTTAAATCAAGGATTTTTTTTTAAAAAGAAAATCCGGCGAGAAGCTTACTAGTTACAAGGGAAAAAAACTTGCAATACAAAAAGGGGTCTTCATAAAATGGAGTATGACCGTCATACAAATGACCAAGTCATGGTTATATTCATGACTGCGTTGTTGCTACCATGACCAAACTCGATAGAAAAATGGGTTTTGACACTATAAACAAGATTACAAAATTTTGTGCAGTGATTTTTGTAGTGTCAAAGTTATTTTTTATGACGCAGCTACCAAAAATAAGATTGAAATTAGATTTCACAATGTCCACGCAAAACATTTTACCCCACTCTCCCCCACTTCGGCATAAAATTGGAAGCCCAAAAAAAAAGTTTGTAAAAATTTCTTTCCACTTTCCAGGATCTGGGCTGGGGTAGGTGAAAGTCATGTGGGCCGAACTGGCCGGCACAATTAGCATGCTGAATCGGTGCATCAGTGATGGAGAGGACACGGCCCGATTTCTCGATTATCCCGTCCCCTCTCTCTGTTTAGTAGGGAAAAGAGATTACTTGATAAAAAAGAAAGAAAAAGAAAAAGAAAAGCTCCTCTCGCTCGGCTTTCTCCGGCGCCAGTAGGATTGGGAAGGAAGAAGGAGGGTTCCGGCAGCAGCCGAGGCGGCGGGCCATGAGGGAGGAGGTCGGAGGCGGTGGCGCACTATGCCACCTTGTGAGCGGGAGTTTGGGGGTAGCCGGGTAGGCGCCACTGGCTAGCATGCGCAAGTGGCGAAATGGAGTGGAGTCGACGGCGCCGGCAAGCGCGGGGAATCTTGGAGCCCCACGCAACCGCCGCCAGCCGGAGCAGCGCGGAGGGCGGAGAGGCTGGGGTCGACGGCGACGGAGACGGCGGGCGCGGGGATCCGTGGATCTGGATGCGGCTCCGCCGAGAAAAGGCGATCACGGCGGAGCGACCTACAAGCGCGGCGGCTGCGGCGGCGCGCGGAGGACACGTCACGCGCGCGGCATCAGGGCCGTTCTTCCCGATCCAACGGCCCACTGGTGCCCCCGGGCCCACGAGTCGGGCGACGGGATGATCAGAGGCCGTCCGATGCGCCACGTCAGCCTTGGATACCGATCGGACGCCACGCGACGCGCCAGCCTGGAGTCCGAGAGAGAAACCCAGCCGACGCCGAGCTGTATATCTGCTGCCGCAGCGCATGCAACTCCGTAACAACTTTTCTCCTCCAAGCAGACGCAGACGCAGAAGCTTCTCCTCTCCTCTCCTCCGAGCGGAAGCGGACGCAGAAGCAGCGCGGCGGAGGAAAGGTGAGATGGTCTCCTCTCCTCTCCTCTCCTCTCCTCCCCTCCCCTTCTCGTGAGATCGTCTGCTTCCTCGCTTCGTTCGGAGCAGAGCACGGGTGTGTGGGCGTTCTGTGGCCACTTTGTTCTGCAATGTGGCGCCATGCTTATCGATTCCTCTTGCTGTCGTTGCTGTTTTCGGTTCGGAACTCTCGTCAGGTCGTTTGCTTCTTCGGTTCGTTCGTTTCGTTCGCGGGCTACCGATCGAACGCGTCTGCGCTCCGTGACCGTTTTGCTCTGCGACGACGCCATGATTACCGACTCCTCTTGCTGTTGTTGCTGTTTTTTGGTTCGTCGGGAACTCGCGAGATTCTTCTGCTTCTTCGGTTCGTGTCGTGCGGGATGCCGATCGAGCACAGCTCGGCGTCCTGTGACCGTTTAATTTGTTCTGCGACGACGCCACGTTTGTTGATTCCTCTGGTTATCGCTCGGGTTGCTGTTTTTGGTTCGAAACTCGCGAGATTCTTCTGCGTCTTCGGTTCGTTCGTGGGCTACTGGTCGAGCAGAGCGCGGCGCGTCAGCGTCCCGTGCCGCCTACCATTCTGTAGTTGTGCGACGAGACGACGCCATGTTCGTCGACTCCTCTTGTTATCCTTGCTATTTTCGATTCAAAAATCGCGAGCATAGCGTGGCGTGTCAGCGTTCTATGACCGGTTTGTTCCGCGATGCATGACGCCATGTATATCGGTTCCTCTTGCTATCGTTGCTGCTTTTGATTCAAAACTCGCGAGATCTTCTGCTTCTCAGCTTCGATCGTGGGCTACTCATCGAGCCGCAGAGCACCGCGTGTCAGCTTATCCTTACCATTTTTGTTCTGAGACGATGCCATGTTTGTTGATTCCTCTTGTTATTCTTGTCGTTTCTTGATTCAAAACTATGCGCGTGACTGCTGTTGAGTCCTAATCGATGTGCATGCCTTGCCATTAAATCGAACACGTGCCTACCGATCGAGTCTGCTTCGGATTTTCTTATGGTGAAGCGCTGGCCAGTTTGGGGTTATGTTGCTCTTACGATGATGAGATCGTGCACTCTTGCTTACAACTCTACCATCTGTTCGTGTCTTGTTAATTCGCCCAGTTCATGCATGGTGTATGATTTGAGTTTCTGAAGCTTGTATGTAGTATGTAATGTGGTTTGATTCTTGTGTGTAAGATCCTCGGTGCAAAGCCCTGTACTCTGTTAGAAGAATGTGATTTCCTCGTAGTATATAAGTGTCCCTGAATGCATTCTGTACATGCAGTAACATGATGGAGCTACTTAACCCTTTCTAAATCAAGTTTTCTGAATAACGATCTGCAATGCAGTCAGTGTTAATACATTCACTTTTCTTCTTTCCTATCTTTTTCCTTGGATAACAATTTCTAGAAACCTTCCAGGAAAGCAAACCCCACAATGGGTCAAAGTCAGTCTTATTACCTATCGGAAGTTTACTGTCAGCGACGAGAATGACAGAATTAAGTTTGCTGCTTCATCTATGCAAGGATTGTGCTCGTACAGGAATGAAACTGTGAGTACTGTTGCACTACTTTGTACAATTCTTGGGATGTTCTTCACAAATATTTTTTATCGTCTGACAAGTAAATCTTAAGCTTGATTATCGCTCTTATTGTTGTCAGCGTACAACATACGCAGATCTTGATGCAAATGGGATCAGGTCCACAGCATTCTTTGGTGTTTATGATGGCCATGGAGGTTTGTTCTTCATTTCTGGCCTTGTTACAACATACCGAAACATTTCAACCTATACCATTGATAATGTGCAAAAGTAATACTTGCGATAGACCAAACATTTCATGTGTTGCCGTGTTAGAGTTGCGACTATTGTATTCTGAAGTTTCTGATTTGTGAGGAATAAATCATAACATTCCTGTGATCTTATACTGACGGAAGAGGGGTGTATATCATCACTGTGTTGAGTGTATTATTTCTTTCCAGTGATATCTATTGAAGGGATATTCAGCTAGCAGTGTTCATCACATTCTCATGAGAATAAACTTCTATGCGCATTCTGCTGATTCTGCATTCTTGTTCTGCTATATATATTTATATTACAATGCGAGACTTATAGGTATAAATATATTATCTGTTTTATATAGGAGCTAATGTAGCAAACTATTGTGCGAGTCGATTTCATATTGATCTTAAACAAGATGAAGATTATGAGAACAATCTGGACGATGCAGTGCGGCACGTGTTTTTCAGGTTATTATATAACTAAATCTTGTACTCTACATCTCAGGCTCCATAACTTTTATCCTTTTCAGTAGTCAAAGGTGAAAGGGGTTAATGTTACATCTATTTTGTCTGTAGTCTTGTTCTAATAGAATATAAGGTTGGGCATGTTCCATGTGTAAATATGAAATATTTAATCATTATTCTTGTTTAATTGTTGCAGAATGGATGAGCAGTTGAAAGAACTTGATGAATTTAGGGCGTCAGCTAACCCACCTCGTTTTAGCTTCAATTTTCTACGTCGTCTCAAGACTGGTGCTTCTGTTAAGGTTTGTTTTTGTTCAAGATGATTATCAAGTAATTAATGGGCCTTGATATCAAACTATTGAGTAAGTTAACTAAGACTGTATCTCTTGGATCATATGCATACTATTATCTGTAAAATCAAACTGGAAGGAGTCGAATGGTGTGATATGGACTATGGAGGCTCTAGTTTACTTTCTTGAGATAAGATTTTGAGTTGGAAGTGGTATATATATTACTCATATGCCCAACTATATTGAGTTCCCGGTTTACTGAGTTGGAGGCCAAATGCTCCTAAGTTCTCTTTGGTCATTGCATCTTGGCTGTTATCACTTATCATCCCAGAATTAACTTCAAAAAAAAAAACTTATCATCCCAGAATCAAGGTATGACATGAGAAATAACTCTTTTCATGTTTGCTTCTTTATCAAAGGGCACACAAAAGGTTTTCCCTCTTCCTAGTGGCTCTCACTGCTTGTTTCTTGAAATCATGTTCTTCCATATAAAAGTTGGAATTATTTTTCGTATAATTTAGTTTGGAAACCTTTTCCTTTCAGGGACCCGGAAGCACAGCCTGTGTGGCTGTCATTAGAGGACACCACATCATTGTTGGAAATGTTGGCAATTCTCGCTGCGTACTCTCAAGGGGTGGTCAGGTATAGTGACTGATTCCTTATTGTTCAGCTCTTTTTTCATAACAAATGCATTTCAGTGGTGCCTTAAAGTATTTTTATCCGTTTTTCCAAAGGCATGGGATTTATCTGCCGATCACAAACCAAACCTTCATGGCGAGTATCAGAGAATTCAGAAAGCTGGAGGACGAGTAACCAAACCTAATAGGTTTTTAGGACGGGCCAACTATCGTGTAAATGGGATTCTAGCCATGTCCAGAGCTATTGGTATAATCTTATTTGATTTCGTTTTGGTCTGTTGCATACTCTTATACTATCTATTTCATCATACTTGGCAATTTGCTCACTTGCATTTCAGGTGATTTTCACTACAAGTCGAACAAAAAGTTGGGTGATATAGATCAAATGGTGACATGTAATCCTGACATTCGCATTGTAAGTTTGTAATTTATCTGTGTTAGTAGAGTATAAATTTAATTCCATGTGTGTCTTCTAATGGAAATTGCGCTTTCTTGATAGGTGGGCATAACTGAAGATATTGATTTTCTTCTTATAGCAAGTGATGGCATCTGGTTAGTCCTCGGTTCAAAATTATTGAAGTGATTATATTTTACTTTTACTTCCTTCTAAGTGCGAATTTTTCGTCCAGAATAAATCAATGATGGTTGTGTCTCATGCTTTGGTAGTCTTAGGACAGAAGAATATATCGAGCGGCTCTTACATTTTGATTCAGTTAGATTCGTTGTGGCCTGGACTGGTACCCTCTGAGTCCAAGCTACTTAATTGCACACGTAGTTCAGGAACATGTGCCAATACTTACCTCAGCTAGTTCTTCACCGTGTCCAAATAATTTTTGGATTTGATGTTTTTGTATCTGTTTTACTTAGCTCTAATTGGAAATGTATGCTTCATTCATCGTGCAAGAGCTTGCTTAAAAATCTGACCACTTGGTGAAACATTTGCACCGATAAGAATTATTCTAAGTTGTGGAATAGTTTATCTTGTAGTATTCTGCTCGGCTCGAAGAATGCTAAAACTAATAAAATAATAAAATGAATTATCATACCCCATTTAGTCATATTTTGTATGCTTCTGTGAATTCATTTATATATCAATATTCAAATTACACTCCTCTGTTTCTCCCTGCTTCAGGGATATCATGTCAAGTCAGGACGTGGTGGAATTTGTACAGGATAAGTTAGACAGTGTAAGCTTTCTTTTGCTCATTGTTCCTTCTTGCCATTAAAGTAAAGAAAAAAAAATTCTTATGAAATAGCATGTAAAATATGTCTGCTCATGTATAAAGACATAGCAGGTTTTTCATTTTATGCATTGTTGACAGAATTGTTACTCATGTTGCACGTATCTGATGTTTCAACACAGGGGAAGACAGAGCCGCGTAAAATATGTGAGGAGCTCCTTAACCATTGCGTTAAGTCGAAGGACAACTCGACTGTGATACTGGTTCAGTTCAAGCCTGCCGCCGTGATTCCTCCTCCTGCTCCTCCGGTGGTCCAAGAAAGTAACGCTGGTATTGGAGTCAAGGCTGAGACCAGCAGCGAGATCAAGGAGGATGAAGAATCCCTCCTATCCTCTGTCAACAATACCTAGCTGCTCAGAGTTGTGAGTTCTGATCGAGAAGAGAGAGCTCAAGGATTGGGAAGCGTGCAGTGCTATTTGGTTTCCTATTTTGCAAAGACGAAGGAAGCCTCCATGTGTTGCCTTGACACTGTGTAGGATGATGATACAATGCGTAGTAGTAGTTGTCCGCCCACTTACACTCTCGTATTGCTGCTTCCTGGGAACTGTTTAGGAGATTTTGCCACTTGGAGATGGATCTACGCACTTTGTTTTCTCGTTCTGATATTGGATCTTGAAGATGCTCAATCGTTTAGTTGATGTTCGCTTTACTGCCTTCTTATTTCCTCCGTGCTATGCAGTATTATACCTTCAGCAATCTTGTTCTTATATTGTATCTTGAAGATGCTTAGTTCACTAGTGTTTCTGTCTTCAGAAATTCTCTTTGTTATGCAGTATATCCCATTTGTCTGGTGCGCATTTTGTTACCTCTGGTTTTGTTCGGTTTGACTCTTAGCCAGGGCAACGATTTGATGTGGTTAGTTCTGGAGTCATGAAAATAGTGGTTAGTTTAACATTTCGTAATAATGAACTATACAAGTTTTACCATGGTTGGGGAATTTAGCAACCATCGATCAAGTCGATTCAACGGCAGGAAAATTAGGAAGCACTAGAAAGAAAGCACTGGAAAGTATTGATTTACCACACTAAAAAAAATTGAATTATGGCCCGACCTGTCATTCTCTCTCAATCAGACATCCGATCCTAGGGACTCTATGGCGCCGCCGGGGGTACCAGCTACTTAATGTTCGGTGGATGGACGCTATGGCGCCATTGCTGACTACCGAGTTCTCATGATAATTCTTCATGTATTTCAATGGAGTGTACGTAATCACATTTTAAAGGAATAAAAGAGGCTCCAGCTATGCATACACGTTTCACTTCATCCATTCAGAACAGATCAATCCAAATCGGAACCAAGCAAATCATAACCATGTTCAAACGCATCGAAGCTTATTGGATTGATTAGGAAGGCGACTGCTATGGGTGTATGGTCTGGACAAGGACAGAGACGACGCATCAATCCGAACTACTCGTATTAGTCTGTGACTGCTGATGCCGGATGGGGAGGAGTCGGCGAGGTGAGGTACAAGGAGAGGAGGAGAGAAGAAGACGGCTTCGCGGGCTCCGATCGTGTGTGGGTTGGTTACTGGGTAGATCGTGCAGGTGGTTCTACGTTACGGTGTAGTAAGTTGCCATAATACCTCTCATTAAATTAATTAAATATTGTACTAACTGCGCTGATCGGATGGACAGAAATATTTCCACCTGGAGTACTGGGGAGTACATGCCAACCACTGTAAAAGTGCTCAATGAACTAATAATTACAGAGTAAAAAAACAATCAGAATTCAGAATGACAATTTTTTCTTCCAGATTGTACGTGACTGAAAAATAGCATTTCTGAAGAATGTCAAACAATATACAGTACTAGGGCTCATAGCAAGTGTAGCCACGCTAAAAGACTAAAACCGCAGTGCGTTAAAGTACATCTGCGTTTTGTTTCTGTCATACTGTCGCATAGTATTTTTTTTCGGGGGTTAATACTGTCACATTTTGTTAGTTAAAGGATTTGTATGTGACCAGGCCAGAGCTTCGAGTTGGTTTTCTGTGATGGCACTTTGCCTGTAAACCGAGGGTCGTTTCAACTATCAATGCAGCCGAGGTGTGCTAAAACTGATGAAGCTTCACGAATAGTTCATTTTTATTTCTAGTCCACACGGCGCGGGAGTAAAAAATCGTTGCAATGGGCATTGTTTGTTCAATAATGCTAGACTTACGGATGGATTGGGCTACGGAAAGTGTTACGGATATACGTGGAGTGAATTGGATGGCTGATTGTTGATTCCCTCCCTGAAAAACCGGCCACGTTCTGATTTGTATACCTGCACTCTGCTCCCCGTAACAAAAATCCATAACAATAATTCCGTAAGTGTAGCATTACTCTTGTTTGTTTGATGCTGGAGGAAGCAAAATATAGAAATATCAGATAAACGATACGGAGTACTTGATTACAAAATCAAAAAATAGGGGCATTCCGAGAATTGAACTCGGGACCTCTCGCACCCTAAGCGAGAATCATACCACTAGACCAAATGCCCTTGTGTGCTGCAATCAATTTAATATTACATAACAAAACATATGATGGTTTTTATGCGTGAATCCATGATAATTAACACTAACCATCTTAATTTGGTCTGGTAATGCAACATTGCCTCTTCCATGGAAGAAAAACTTTATCTATAATCCCGTCAAAGGAAAAACTGATACCGCGTATGCCAACTCCTCTAAAATCTGGCCACCAAGCTGTGTACATATATAGCAAGTGGATCAACGAGAGTTGTGCTTAAACTGTTCGAGCAGAAAGTGGTTTGCATGTAGCTAGAGCAGGATATATATGCTGCATATATATCCTGTCAAGGCAAGCGCCTAATTCATAGCCTAAACAGTTGTTCCAGCAACTTGCACACCAGCTAAAACGAATCAACCAATAAATCAATTACATATTTCATGGGCGCACCAGTTTATACGTTATTACAATTAATGTACGGCAAGAACTGCAACCAACACCAAAATTTACATCATCAAACACATAAAACCAATACCACCATCGTCGAGAGCCTACGCTATTAATTTACAGCTTGCCGGACCAGCTAGTTGCTTAATTGATCATCATGTGAGGGGAGCATGGATGCGATCGAGTTCATCTTGCAGAAACCCTAATGCATATTGAGTCCATATATATCGAGGCGAGCCTGACCAATAAGGTTGATCCGCGCGATCACTGATTCTGAGAGGAGAGCGGCCCGAAGATGTCGAGGAAGGCGGACGGCGAGCCGAGCGCCGCCGCGCCGCCGGGGCTGAGGAAATGGTCGCTGACCTGATGCAGCCAGGGAGAGATCATGGGCGTCTCGCCCTTGAGCGCCCCGCCGCGGAGCGGGCTGAGGTCGGTGAACAGGAACCCCGTCGTGGGTGAAGGCGACGGTCCTCCCGCCCACGACGGAGGCACGGCCTGCTGCTGCAGCTTCGTGGCCGTCACCGACACCGACACCGCCGGACCGCCGGGCCGGTTGAGGGCGCGCGCCTTGACGCGCACCGGCTGCGCCGACCTCCCACCGGCCCTGTCCGCCGCCGACGACGCCCTCGGCGACGACGACGTGGACGCCCTCTCCTGCCTGTCGTCCCCCCCGGGGCCGGTGAGCCGCTGCACGAGCGACATGAACTCGTGCGCCTCCACGTGGATCACCTTGGGCGACACCATGTAGATGATGACCGGCTTCCGATGCTGCTGCTGCTGCACCGGCGACGACGACGACGTCGGCTTACCGATCTTGCGCGACGCGCCGTGCACGCCGAGGCCCCTGCTATGCCGGACGTCTCCCTCGTAGCTCGTGGCGGCCATGGAAGCGGAAGGAAGGAAGCACGTACGGGCCCGGCCGGCGGCGACGACGACGATGGAATGATAATGGAGAGTGGATAGGTGCGACTTGACTTGAGGGGAACACGGAAGGGGACAGCAAGAGGTTAAACCGATCTATCATCCATGGAAGCGAAATGGATTTGTATATATAGCCATGGACACCGTCGTGGCCTCTTGGCGTTTATAATAAACCGAATGAGACGAGAGTTTTGAGGCGCGGCACGTGCTCATCTTTCATCCGGTGCGGTCGCCTCTTCGCAGCCCCAGTTGTGTGCTGCATTGTCGACACGCCAGCATATACCCTTTTTTTACACAGCTAGAAGAAACCCATTTGAAGTGCTGTACCACTTTTATTTGCATCAAAATATTGATGTTTGGTAAACCACAATAGCACAACGTGGTCCTTAATTTTGTCCAGGTCACTTTGTGTATATCTTCAAATTTTAGGGTCTCTTTGTTTTCTAGAATTGAATAAAACACGCAAGAATAGAAGAAAAAACTGCTTTAATTCGAGCATGGCATGTTTGAAACCTAATTAATAATAAAAGGGGGGAATTACAAGTTTTAATACTGCTTGAAATGGGCCATGATTGATTTGTAGTACATGCCCCCAAAAATTATTTATAGAATAATATGATGTTTGGTAGCCACAACCGATCTTCTTGTCCACTTCAGATTTTTTTTTCTCTTTAGAAATTACAAAAGATTTGCCTCTCCTATGTACGCCCATTCACATTTATGTTATGATCTGGCTGATTCCTTGTAAGGTTGTCTCTTTTCTATGGAAATGGGACTGGGCGAGTCCCATTGCATCTAAAAAAACATTTAGATATGTCGCGAGAGAAACCATTTGAATTGTAACACCGTAATTTTCTACGGAATAAGAAGCTTACACTTGCCTCCTACTTCGAGGTAGGAGGAGGATCTAATCCTAGTAGTCGGCTGATTAAACGTAAATTTTTATGACACACAAATGTGGTAATTAGAACAATATAAATAGGAAAAATTACTAGCATATTAATGATCTCTCTTTGCAAACAGAGACTTTAGCTATTATGAAAGATGTGATTAATTCTCGGTCAAATGAGAATTAAAGTAGTTCTCGGTTAGTGAGATCATTGAACCTCAGCTGTAACTCATGACTAGTACGAATTACGACGCAAATCAAATGCCTTGAGTTTTTTTTGTCAGTTGCAATCTCAAGTGCAAGTAAAAAAGAACAAACTTAGCTGCAACCCAATTCTTGTAACGCGTAGGGTGCACGAATCGCGATGCAAACTCGACGGTTATAGAGTTGAATGAACTCTAACTTAATTATCATTTCACAGGGAATTAGCCAAACCACATGCATGTCCAGGTCCGAAACAAAAAACAAAATCTTCACTCTTTCACTCATGTGCATGCATGTCCTAATCTTTGACACCCCCCTGGAAGAAACCCATTATTTGTTGAGCCTATTACCACCATAATTTCCTAGCACTTGCTGCCTTTCCAACGATGTTGTTGGTTTGGTAGCCACAATAGATCCTGCTTTTGACAATGCGTACGTATATTCCCCCCACCAGCGGCCCGCAGGCAAGGCAAGAATTAGCCTGACCAACAAAAGGAGCGACGATATTTTTTTTAAAGAATTTTTTAAAAAAAAGGAGCGACGACCGGGCGCGGGCGGGAGGTGTAGCTAGAGAGCACCGGGCCAACAAACCATCCGAGAAAACCATTTTAAAAACGCAAGATGTGACTCTAGTATACATTTGTGTCCCCGTCAGCTGAGCAAGATGGAGACGTGGAGCACTTCACCTCGCGCCATTGGCTCCCCGGACCGCCAAAGTCAGCTACCTCTCGATCGCGCCATTAGCAACCATGGCGACGACTAAGGAAGGATCGATGATCGATGATCGAGCTAGCTGTGTGGTTATCTTTCCCAGTTGCGAATTACAAGCAGACGGCCAGGAGCTGCCGTCGTCTATCGATCACTGGCGGCGGCGACGACAAGGACGTGGCGAGAACTCTAGCTCTAGCTGGTGTAAGTTTTGGTGCATGCACGGACGGACGGACGGACGGACAGGGGTACGACGATCGTACAGGTCAAGCACGCGATGGAGGACTTCTTGAAGAGGCGATGACGGCTTGACCATGCCCGATTGCCCGAGCACGTTTTTGCTCCTTTTGCCTAGGACGCTTAATTTGTACTCTACTGTGCTGACCTTGAATGACGGAGAGCTTGGAACATAAATATTCGGACGGCCTCGATCGGTAGGAGGAGTAGTATATGAAACTTGGACAAAACTATAGGGACGGCTTGCTTGTTCGCGGGTGATTTTTCTATGTATTGAGCATGAAATGACGACATATGCAAGCTAGCACGGGCGGCCGCGAACCTTCGAAAACGGACGGACGGGCGCAGGTTAAAACGTGGCATAAACAAGATTGATCGATACGTCGTCGAGGAGTAATAATATTAATCTCTCAATCCACCAAAAGCAAATTAGGGGCACTTTCGGGCGCCTTCGGAGCTGCTTCAATCTGTATCCATGCCAGGGTTACCAGCTGCAGCAGGTAGAAAGTGCAACGCACGCCGCCGTGCGTCATTTCTAGTTTTCTACCCCGCCGCCGTCTCGTCGTGAATAGCAGTAGAAAATCTATCGTCGCTTTCTCCCGGTTTGACAACGCGGGGCCAGCAGCAAGGCGTGACCTGATACTGATACTGATAGATTTTCAGCTATCGCGGCGTGCTAGCTAGCGTGCAAGAAAGCGCCGCGCCATGCGTACGGGTGAAAGGCCGGGTCGCCATGGTGTTAGCTAGCACGTTGGGGCTTAAAATTGGTTTATTTACTGGTTTGGTTGATGATCCACTTGTAACGGGTTCCAGGAAGATGCATGAGACTTTTGAAGGAAGGTATCCAGGACCAGGACCTCCAACGGATGTTCAGCATTTCGGCCTACTGTTGAACTCCAAGGGGTCCGCGAGGTTTCGTCCCAACAAATCAGAAGAAGAAAAATGATTGAGGTCGATTGGCATTGGCCCCGGCGACTTTTCTTTTGTGAAATAACAAGTGATGGATGCCTCTAGTCAGTTGCACTTTTTTTTAGGGAACTAGTCAGTTGCACTTGCAGCGCCGTGTTGTGTTCGGAGAAAACATTTTCTGGACCCGCCATTAGCTTATCTGCACGGTACATTTTATATTATATTTATTGCCCTCTCAGCATGGTGCAGCGAAAAATCAAGCATGAAAACTGGAAACAGAGAAAGCTACAGGTGAAAGCAAAGCATAAATGTTAGTTGCAAAGCAATGTTAACGCTTCTACAGTAGCAGCGACAATTTTTCAAACTGTAACGACAGGCAATAGACAGCTGAAAACAAAACCTTTTAGCCCTGAGCTAGCAAATTTTTGTACGCTCAGACTTCAGATGATGCTGATTACAGTACCTTTGGGTGATACTAAGTAAAGCCAATATTGCACAGAAAGATGATAATAATAATAATGATGATAATAATAATACAGCTACCGTACTTGTAAAGCAAAGAAAGGCAAATGATAGCAAATCACCAGCGTTGATTCAGGTCAACCCCCATATCTCTGGAGAGAAAAATGCTACCATGGATACAGAACTGAAGATGGGGTTCCAAGACTTGGCCTGAAAGGGGGCACATCTCACTTTCAGTCCATGTTAGTTCGATCCCGCAAAATGCCGTGTATTGCGGAATCCTAATGCTCGCAAGCTGAAAAGAATAGACAAGCAACCACAGCCGGCCTTTCAAAAGAAATCCTTAATGTTACCATGTGCACACTTTATATAATCTGTTGGTAGTTAGCCTGACATATCCAAGACTGTTTATTTTGTTTGGTTCTAGTTTACAAAGAACAAAATAAATTGGAGAGAAAATAGTTTACTAAGGTAAGTTATTTAAAACAGTGTTTAGCTTATCACACATTATCTCCAGCACACCCCCAGCCTCCCTCAAGTTGACAAAGGATTGAGGAGGGTTTATCAAATTATTTTTTACACCAATAATAGAAGAATAGAAATATAAGATATCACTACAGGAAATCGTTTTACACAACTCACCTTGATTCAACTTTCTAAATGTCTTTAGAGTGATGACATGTAGATTGAGGTCAACCAATATTACAGTATAAACCACACCAGTCACTGGACCCACCTTTCATGTTTGTTTGTGTTTTAATATAGGAGCTCCTTGTCTCTTTACTCAGGGAACAATCTCCTCTTTTCTCAGAGAAGAATTTTTCAGCTTTTTTTCGAAGTATGATAATTGATGAAGATAAGCAGAACTGCAAAATCCATGCCATCCATAGCATTGTTGTGGATTGTGGTGCATGTGAGGAAGTTTTGCCTACATACTCTTAGGTGAGGCTAAGTGTGCTACTAGAGTTTCCAGCTCTGAATTTCATACTCAAGTAATGAGTATGCGCCATCTGATATACGTATACCACATACTTGAGTAACGAGTATTTAAGTCCGTGTTTTTGCAGGAGCATGCTCAGTGTCACTATGATATCGAGGAATACTTGCTACAATTCCATACTGTATATCAAATCATGCACAGACAGGTAACGGTAATACAGCTAACGTACATGAAAAGCAACGAAGGCAAATGATAGCACGGATCATAAGAGTCGATACAGGTCAACCCCCATATCTTTGAAGAAAATGAAAATACTGCCAGGGATACAAAACTGAAAATGGGGTTCCAAGACTTGGCCTGAAGTGGGGCTTATCTCACTCTTGAGTTCATGTTAATTAGGTTCCTGCCAAACAATAATCAAATTACAACTATGGTTTATTACAAAATTTTGATGGATGCGAGCTGAAAAGAACAGACAAATAACCACACCTTGCCTTTCATAAGAAGTGCTTAATGTTACGATGTGCACACTTTTTCTTTAGCAGTGTACACAGTTTATATAATCTGTTAAAGTTAGCCTGACATATCCAAAACGTTCTGCTGCCTGAACATTGGTTTGTTTTTTCAGTGCTAGTTTACACAGAACATTATTCCACCTAGGGTAATAGAGTTTTCATCTTTTGATAAATTATTCCGCACATAACCCCAGCCTCCGTCGAATTGACAAAGGATCGAGTAGGCTTTACAAAATTATATTTCACAACAATAATAGAGGAATGGAAATATAAAGAAATCTCTACATGACCTAGTGTTACACAACTCAGCTCGATTTCATATTCTAAATGTCTTTAGCATGATGACACTTAACGTAGATTGAGGTCAACCAATATTACAGTATAAACCTCACCAGCCGTCCAGCCACACCTTTATGATTATTGTTTAAATAAGAGTCTGTCTTCTCTTTTCTCATGAACAATCATTTCAAATTAAGACGATAGATGAAGATCAAAATAAGTACATAATCCATAGCAGCATAGCACAGTTTTACAAATTGTGATGCAGGCAAGGATGATTTGCATAGATACTAATAGGTGAGCTAAGTGTACTACTAGAGATTTTCATCTCTGAAGTTTCCTATTGAGCCTGTGCTGTCTGATATTCCAAACCTAAATATGCTAGGTCAATTTGTTTTAAAATGAGCGTACTTCCCTTATGATATCAAGAATACTTGCTCACATTCATGATTGTTCTACATACATCAACAGACAGATGAGTACAATAGAAGATCCAGTGCTGGTTCTGAAGTTTCAGCCAAACGAAATATTCGTTTTTATGGCAGCATAGATTTTCATATTTGGGTTGGGCTTGAAGTTGGAACTACCTTTCATAGCCCTAGGCCGCACTTGGAACGTCTGCAAAAATTGTGCTCCGTAATTATTTCCGGGGCTTTGTACCTGACGGGCCGGGTTTTAAGCGGACCTGAGAAGGTCCGTGAAATAAAACGATCGTTTTGCTTAAAATACATCAAACCAAGCGAGCCCCTAGAGAAAATAATTCCAATTTCATGAAGTCTGGGAGTGGTCTCCTACTCTCCTAAGATTCTCCCTATTTGCTTTCACAACTCATCAGGTCATAAGAACAATGCATCACCCAACCCTTTCAGGTTTGGGACACCAAAAAAGAGAGGAAGAATTGCACGATTGCGTTTTGGATTGTAAACAAGCACTAGCTGGTGTACTATGCGTGCTGAAAACAGTGGCACCTTGTGCATTCCATCTTCAAAGTTCTTAAACTTTCTTAAATCCGTTCTTAGTATAAAAGCTGATTAACAAAGCAAGTCTCAAGGCCCAGTGGTTGCAATCGAACAAGAGGTTGATAATTAAGGTAGATTGAACTTGGATCTTGTGTCCAGCTAACTAATAGTACCACAAGCATGCACCAAAATTGATCCCATCAAATTAATAGAATCAGAAACCTGTTCCCGTCAATCCGTCATAGTAGCATGATGGTAACACAGTTGCCAGTGGTCGAAATATCGCCTTCTGAACCCTGTTCCCAGTTCAGAAAAGGACTACTTCCATTAGTAGACAAACATGTTATGTGAAAGGAGCACAATTGACCACCAATTAAACAATCCTGCATGTTCCCAGTTCAGAAAGGGCCTACTTCCATTAATAGATAACAAGTTATGTGAAAAGAACACAATTGACAACCAATTAAACAATCCTACACAGAAAGATGTACATATGGCACTGATCTCTTGTTGCTTTCAATCCAACAATTGCAAGGACACCAATAGATAGACTATAAAATGTTAAAACACTTCAATTGTTGTAAAGTCTACAGCAATTACACAAATTTAACACTAATCAACAGAAGTGACCATTTATCAGTGATAGCAAAAGTACTACCCACAAGTTCATCCAGAACCAATATGCATGGTATGTGCGGTGTGGTAAATCTGAGCCAGAAAAGGCTTGTCTACAAATGTGGTAAACACCAAATGCACGGTACATCAACTGGGCAATTGTGATCTCACATATAACAATCTTGTCTATAGGAACAGCACATCAACAAAAGTATATAATTTATATCACAGTAGTGAGTCAACCAAATTTTAGTCAAAGTTTACAATCCCCAACTTAGTTGAGCAATGCAGAGACGATAGGATTTGTCCATGGTGGACAATGACAATTATTGGGGGCTTCAACTGCAATATTGCACCTTTTGTAGAAGCTACAAACATTTGTTTGGTACGTTGATGCTGAACAGACTTCTAACTGAGTGCAAACAATACAGTGTAGCTATGCAATTGCTTCTTAATAAGATTAGGTATGCACACGCCACCACCTGACATGTCTACCCTGTCCTAGACCTCGCACCACAACACCATTTGATCAGAGAGCCACCGCAATCCCACAAGTGTCTACAAACACCAATTCAGCAACACTTGATTCACCAATCCATCCAAGCACAATTCACATGTGAAAGAGGGCGCTCACCGCCTAGAAGTCCATCTGCAGCCACTTCTTGTAGTAGACACAGGTGGTGGGCGAGATGACCCCGTCCGGCGAGCACTCATCGATCCGGGGGCAGACCCCGCACGGGATCCCCTCCATCATGCCGCCCTGCGGAGCACCACCCCTTCGGTAGCACGCCTTCCCCGCTCTGACGGCGCTGAACTCCCCCTCCCCAGTGCTCGTGCACTTCTCGAGCACCTTGTCGAGCATCATGGTGTTGAGGATCTCCCTGATCTGGTCGATGGTGTACCCGGCCCTGGGCTCGTCCCTCTCGACGCCCTTGTGGACCATCTCGGGGGTGGCGGCGCCGAGCTTGTCGACCTGGTCGAGGCACCTGCGGCGCACGGCGGCGACGGCGTCGGTGTCGAGCTGGCCGTTGTGGAACCAGGTCCCGCCGGTGATCTCGGAGGCGGGCTCGATGCGGGCGTCCATGAAGATCTTCTTGGCGCGGTGGCGGACGTCCGTGACCTCCTTGAGGATGCCCCGCTGGAGGAGGGCCTTGGTGAGCTTGGTGAGGCCGGGGGCGGACAGCTTCATCTGGTGCCGGAGGTCCTGGCTCCACATGCCCTTGTTGCCCGCCGCGTAGATGCGCTTGTATACCTCGCGCTCGGGCGCGGGGAGGTTGTTGAGGATGCCGGCGGAGATGGGCGGGATCTCCGGTGTGTTGTCGTTGTCGGGGGCGGGGGCGGGGGCATCGATGGGCCTGGACGCCGGGGGAATGGAGGGCTTGACGTCCGGTAGGGGTGGCTTGCCCGAGGACGGTTCCAGCGGGCGCTTGCGCGGCGGCATGGCGGCGGCGGCGACGAGGAGCGGGCGGGCGGGCGGCGGCGTGGCCGGTGGGGTTGGAAGGTTTTCCTGCGACTTGGGCGCACTGTCCCGAGACTTCAATTGGGCCTTCCTTTCAATGAAGAAATGGAGGTTCGAGCATTTACAGGAAAGTAGAAAGGCTGAAAGGTCCCGTCAAAAAAAAAAAGGCTGAAAGGCTAGTAAATTCATGGGCCGGGCAATGAGAAATGAATTTGAGCTCTCGAGCGCCTTCATTTCAAAAGATCCAAAAAGAGCAAATCCCCAAATTTCCATAGGTATACATGTGCGAATACACTCTGAATCTGCAGAATCCTGTGAAAAAATAGTCTCATCTATGGGTCTCCAAAATAATAACGAGCTAAAGTTGAAAAATAATAGGGCTCTAATATTGTCTTATTTTCATGAAAAGTTTGTAATTGTATTTGGAATTGCTTACTTGTTGTTTAGTTTTTTTAAAAAATGTTACAATTAAGGGGGAAACCACTTCAAGAACATTGGGTCCCGGGTTGCTGTTTCCAGATTAAATTGAAGGTATTCTCTGTAAAACATAGGGACTTGGATGTAAATTTTGTTTCTTTGGAGGCCCCTTCTATAACTTTACCTGCACCGCTTTTAGTTAAGTCAGCATTCAGACTCTTCGGGGCCTCTCCAGTTTAAAAAGAAAAGAACATTGGGTCTCTAGATGTCATTTCACCACGAAACTTGTCACGTACGTGAAACAATTGTATATGTGCGTCAGCAATTTGGTTTAGAATTTGTTACGTATTTGCACATTGCAGATGAGTTCAGGAGTCCTTGTGAATTTCCGGATGCATCGGGGAATACTCACATGGCTCGGACTCAGACTAAAGTGTATGGCCTCTTTTATCTAAAGGGTCTTAGTTTGGTATTTCAAGAATTAAAATGCTTAGGAATTTATTCTAAGAACTACTCCCTCCATTTCATATTATAAGATGTTTTAGATATTTCAATATGGATTAAATACAGACAGAAATGAGTGAAACACACCTAGATATATTCAAATCGAAAAAAAACTAAAGCGTCTAATTAGGAGCGTAGGGAGTATTTTCCAGTACATTTCATAACATTTTGAGTTGCCTCGAAGCTACAGGACCAACTTGACAAGTCATTGCAATTTTGTTCTTATCATTGTTGCATTTCTAAACATACAAATGGAATGGCCCTAAATTTGATCGTAAAGGGAGTAGTAGCACATTTAAGACGAAAAAGGTCTACTTTTCATCTGGAGGAAGTTCACTTTTGGTGCTAAAAAATATGTTTGGTAATTGGTATGAAACCAACCTAAACTCTTGGAGATGTCCTTATCCCATCTAAGCCAGGAACATGTTATGCCAACACATGTTTTTCAAATATGAGTGGTGGCTGTGGTAGGTCAGCCGTAATATTAAGACAAACCATAAAAGGATTGGAAAGCAATATATATAAATACTACACTAACCCAACGAATTTCATGAACTGCATATTTTGCAACAAGCGACACCATTCCAAAAAAATGAAAAGATTTCGTTTGAAGAGAATCTGGAACGAATAGATCAAAAATCAACTATGTGGAATCCATAAACCAGTTCTGTACCAAAGACTAGTGGATCGTTCAGAGAACATCAAACGTACAGTATTAAATTCACAGTGGTGAATAAAACTATATAGGTTCACCATGAGGGTTACGATGGCGTCATATGATTTAACAATGTATCTTCAAACATTTCCACCATTTTACAGCAGTTAGGAATCCTGGAATTGTACAGATTACAGAATGAATCAGGGAATGAGATCCCAGTTCCATCTTCAGCAAGCGTCAAGATTAAGGGTGTAATGAGTAAGAGGTGTCTGTATGCCGTCTGCTGGTCTTGTCATTTGGCAGCCTGTTCGATCACAGATATCTTCTTCCAACTTTCCTGCTCCTCGGGTGCATTGTTGCCCTGAAGAGGTGGCAACGAGAACGCACTGACTGTTGAGCTTTTGCTCCGGATCTCCTTCAGAGACCTAAGCGCCGCGACTGTGCTCTTCATGTACATGCTCTCCATGAACTCAATCTCATCAAGCTCCGGAATGCATCCACTGGTCCCCAAGGTAGAACTTGGGTTCAAAGGCTTGTCCTCGGTGTTGATATCTTCTTTTCCATCTTCATATGATACAGATGGTAGGAGCTGGTCAAGCATGGCCTCACACTCCTTCACAAGCTTGTACAGGAGGTCAGTGGTGAAGAAAGGCTGAAGCAACACATTCTGGATGAAGGGCAGACGGACCAGGGCCCCAGTTCTCTTGTCATACTTCTTGAGAATCTTGACCAGTCCTGCAATGGCAAAAAGAACATAAGCATCATGGATGATGAAAATCGAAGGAATAAAGAGTATGCAATAGCTTAGACAGAGTATAGTAATACATAAGCAAAAGTAGCTAGAAAAAAGCAGAAGGTTTTGACATATTCCAAGTTTCAATTCAAATGGCACAAGATCACGTTCAGTCTCTTGCCTCTTTTTCAGGATGTTCTCCCTAAGAGAAGAGGATTGCTGAGTTCTGATTTTATAAAATTTAGAATAATCATAGAGCTTAGACTCAATAAACTTTTATCCTTGGCCTGGCCAATAATTTTTAAAAATAGGTGAAATCAGCGGAAATGACAAAAACAGGAAACAACATTTTTCACAAAGATGAATGTCTTCATTTCACTTATAAGCTGCACTGTTGAAACAGTACAGCCATATAAGTGTATCATGCCACCGCACTAGCTAACATGATTAATCGAGGAGCATGACACGGAAAATTACTGTCCACGAAAGTTAACATCATAGCATCTTGTACATTATATCGGACAAATATGGTGACTGAATAGGGTTACAGAACAATAGAAATAATTTCATGCTCACAGAAACATACAAGCAGACTAGCACCACAAAAAATGGCAACAAGCACAAATGGTAAAACATTGAGAAGTATACAGGAAGCACACATCTGACATGCCATGTTTGTCATAATTCCAGAAAAAATTCAAAATGGCAAAGCTTTTTATGTGTCACACTCAACACTCAGCAAGTGAAGTAAACTTTGAGAAAGTGAACAGACTTCAACAGTTGACTACCCAATTTAATCAGAAATCTGCAAGCCACATTATTAGTACGCTGCCTCACAAATAAATGTTCATAAATAGATGTCTTATACTAAAACAAATGGTATATGTTTAGTCAACCCGTAGGGGCAAATTGTTCTCTACGGGGAAAAAAAACTCATGACATGCTACGTCCTAGTAAAAACATTTTATTTCGCACCACAATCATGAGTCCGAATTAGTGCTATAGTTTTAAAGGTGGCTCATAGGGCTGTGATGCCATCAAGTTTCACCATTGTAAAGGCACACTACAGGAGCTAGAAGCTGATATTAGGTTGAGTGGTCTGGTCACAGCATCTCCACTAAAGCCACTATGCAGAAGCACATTAAACAGAAAAACAAGCTACACCTCAAATTCATGGAGCTAGCAAAAATAAGATTTTACGAAAGCAGCCTACCAAAGTAACATGGAAAATAAATCACTCATACAGATGAGGTTATGATCACTCATGTAGCACTTTATCGAATTTTACAAGAATTTGAGCAGTACCAAAGCATGAAAATTATTTTACTTTGTATAATTTATCATCAACATGACTGACCATGGCAGCTTTTTTTCACACTCGATGCATAAGTATTAACAAAGAGGGTACAAGGTTACTTGACAGTAAACCAAAACAATGAAGGCCTAGTTTGCACCGCATTGCGTATGTTGATTGCAAGACAGTCTACCAAGGAAACAGATAATCTATTGCATGATACAGCGTCATCATGACATCTCGTGAGTGTGTAAAATTAAAACAATATTTTGTCATGTGAATTTAGAATCCATAGTACAATGCGAGATGCATATCGCTCTATTGAGAATTAACTTATTTTCTACTATTTTTTATGTTTATACTGTCTAGACCAGATGTAAAACCTATTAGGGCCATTTTAAATCACAGGAGAATTAAACATAGTGGGGTGAACTAAACATATGTGCTTATGTGAGGCATCGCTGATTTCTCGGTAGAACTTTTTATATTATCATGCCCAGTTGCCCACGCAGTTTCTCCCCTCAAACATTTATATATTCGTCAAGTCGCGGCAATGCACGTGCAATTTCAACGGCGCAACAAGGATCCAGTCGCGTTGACAGCGACACGAGTGCTCCACTCACTGACAAGGGATCCATAGCCTATTCGGACGCAAGGCAGGTCACCCTTTCCTTGACTCGTGTTCACAGAAGCTCACTCTTAGCTCCCCCGCTTTACGATTGTGCAACAAACTACTTGACTACCCGAATCGGAACAACTTCCCCACTCCCTTCCCACCCACTACAGGCACAAACAATTCCAGAAGGAGATAAGCAACAACAACAACAACATGTCCTTAAAAGTACTACTACTTGAATGACTCTGAAACGGCATATATATAAGAACTACATGCAGTAAGTAGTGGGGAGGCGCGGCAGCTCACCGGTGTAGTTCAGGGCGCTGTAATTCTCGAGCAGCACCATCTCGCCGTGGAAGTCGACGATCTCCTTGTGCACGCGCAGGGACTCCTCCCTGGACCCCATCCCGGCCGCCCTGGCCACCCTGTCCTGCAGCTCCTGCTCCACTCACCGGCGGCCTCAGTCAGATCACGGGATTCGCACAGACGAATATATAATGATGACGGATTATTGGTCGAGCGAGCGAGCGAGTGGCTACAAAGTACAAACGAACCTTCTGGCGGATGATGTACTCCTCCTCCTTCTCGACGAAGAAGGAGTTGAACTTGTCGAGCTCGGCCTCGAGGAGGCGCATGAACTCGGCCTCCTCGGGCGTCATCGCCGCCGCGGCCGCCGCCTCGTCGTCATCGGCGGGGTCCGAGACGCGGGCGCGCTTGGGGTGGCGCTCCGGCTCCCCGTCGGCGCCTGGGATTGGGAGGCCGATGAGCTTGAGGCGCTTCTTGAGGTCCTTGTAGGAGAGGAACTTGTCGCGCCACTCCGGCAGCGTCTCCACGATCTGGCTGCTCAGGCTCTTGCCGAACTTCATCCCGCGGGGCTCGGATGGTGGGGTGGGTTCCTCGACGTCACGCTCGATCTCCAATGGCGGTTGATTGGGTGGGGTGCGGGTGGAAGGATGGATCGATCGATGGAGGGATTGTGCTTGCGGCGGTCCGGCGGATGGGGTGGTGAAATAGAGGGAGGGGAAAGGGAAGGGATATGCGGAGAGGAGGGGAGGAAGGCGAGAGCGGAATATTCGCGACGAGGAGGAGGATATGACTGACTTGCGGTGTGCGCCACTGGTTATTCTTCCTCTGCTCGTCGAGTTTTTCATTTCAGATCACACAAGTGAGACCTCTTCCAAAACGGCCAAAGAGACACTATCAGAGTAACCAAAGTTCACAAGGTTATCCTGTTGGCACACGTCTAAGTTCTTTTTTTTGAAACGCACACGTCTAAGTTCTAACAAGATTCTAGTAGCTATATCTTTTTGGCAAAATAGAGTGCAACCGATTTTTAAAAAAATATATATATAATATCGAAACATTTTAAAATTAAGTTTCGTAGGTACGAGTCTCCTAAACTACGGGTTCCCAAAATCGTTTTGCGGACAATCGATATTATTGTGGCCTACGTAAAAAGGACACAAAAAAGTTGGTTTTCGTAAAAATGACTTGGCGAACACAAGGATGTTATGATATGTGCGCGGACATTTTTTCGCAACTTTTTGAAAGTTCCAAAATGCGTTTTAAAAAAGGCAAATTAAATACCATGTGTATATATGTAAGCCAAAACCGCCTTCCCATCTAGATGATTCTTGTAAGTAGTGTCCACGCTCTGATAGGGTCGAAAGAAAGTGAAAGGGGAGCTAGATTGTGGAAATAAAAATGGCGAGTATTACATTATAAAACGGCATGCGTACACGTGACGATGCATGTCACCGGACGAAACCGGGACCCAGTCTGTAGGAAGGTGCACGAGAAGACTAGAGTCATCCCCCGTTAAAGGGAGCAAACCCCGTCGGTGATGAAGACAACAAGCCACCTTGTCGGAGTATCTTCCTTACAGTAAATCCCTCCCACTGGTCCGACCATTTTTTCATGCATGGCCACTAGCCCCATCAGTAGGTCAATCTCAACGGTGGCTCTTCGCGGTCACTTTATCAATTCACATGAAAATCTTAGTCCCAACATTAACATCATGTTTCTAGTGCTTTATAATTTACTCATCCAATAAAAGGATTATCCGATCGATAGGCATGAATCGATCAAATCGTTACATAACTGGAGTCATTATGTTAGTAGACACTTTTTTTAGATATGTTTGTTTATCTAGGTTGCACACAAAATATTGGCTCCTTTTACAAGTGGAGAAGAAATAGAGTCCAAACAGGAGAACGAGGCACTGAAGTGATAAGAGCAACTCGTCAATGTTAGGATGAAGATCAAGGTTTTTCTTCTAAAGTGGTTAGATAGCCATGAAGAGATATCCTTGGAATATTCCTAGAAATCATATGATAAGTACCCGTGGTTACTCCTTTTTTTTTTCGTGGTTACTCCTTTCTTATATGGCATCCATGCATGTGGCTCATGAGCAAGTGTCAAGTGAATGACGAACTCGGTTTCATAATTCATTCCAGCATGTGCGACACAGCTCGTGTGCCACAGAAGATCGCGGGAGCATTCCCCCAAATCCACGCACACGGCACGCCCGCATGACCCTGCCGCGATGGAAGATTCCAAGCATAATTCCTGGAATATCCAAACGGATATGTCCCAGATCCTCTGCGCGTCCCTGTCCAGGCTTAAAGCCTCCCGTCTCTGCCTGTCGTCTCTCGCCACAGAAAAATTCAGCTCTCGCCCGTGTCTTCTCGTTGCAAAACTTGGAGAAAATTAAACACCGTTTTTATTAGTGACGCTTTGCTTGTTGAAAGCCTTGATGCTGTAGTGTGATTCTAGTAGAATCTGGGTGGCACAGAGTGTGGCCGCCTGCTTAATTTAAGCGTGTTGTGGGTTGTTTCACTATTTTAAGTAAGGGCTCAAAGAGGTTCGAAGAATAAGATATTGAAGTTAGTTAAAGTACAACTCACGTAGTCTTGACAGGTCGTAAAAGTGCATGTCGTGATTTGGTCCGGAGTGCGGTCCACGTGAGATACATACTATAACATGTTTTTTTTGTCCTTTATCATAGTGGTTCGTCAACTTTTAGTCTAACCGAATGACCGGTGTATGTGACTTTTCTCCCACTTGTGAGTTGTTATATCTCATCCGCTATCTTAGTGGGCGGCGTATTGAATATTATTTTCTCGGCTATGTGTATATTAGATGACTAGATTACTATATATTATTTCTTAAATTTCTAAAATCACCTTTGCCACAACAGTAAGTCGACTACTTCAAACAACTATACGTTCTCACCTTGACATTATCAGCTAAATAGCGAGCTTTTAGTCGGTGCGAAACCATCGATCTTTTCCTCATGTTCACAAACCTAGGACAAGACCGACAGACAAGGTACCCTTCCCCCCTCTTTTTCTCTACTCTTTGTAGCATAGGCAGTGAATTCAAGCTGCAAAATGGCGTGGTTTCCAACGGTCTTGGAAGACAACGACTACCTTTCATGCGACGGAGAACACAACAATTTCGTTCATAGCTTTATCCATTACTGTATTATCTTTCCCTCATCAAAGAGAACACGAAAGGATATCCGCTTGCCGCTCCTTGATCTCAACTGCCGATCGAAGCAGCAACCGCCAGACTGGGCTAGATTTGAATCGAGCTAGCTCGTAGTTCAACCGTGCGGGCTCTCTCGGGAAAACGACCCGAATCTCTTGCATATTCCCGCGCAGATGCGTATGTAGTTAGCCAAAATACACTGGGTCGGTGTGTATTTGCAGAGTATAGCTTGAAGATTGAAAAAAGAAGAATAGACTTGTCCAATGGATGATCACGGACATGCATGGCGCGGAAGATAAGCGCCGGCCGAGACCGAGATATGTTTTTCTTTGCGAGAGCTTTGGTCTCCAGACGGCATCAGATGAGCATATCCTTCCTGATGTTCAGCTGCTTTAGAAGAAAAAAGTCCAGCAGGGGAAGAATCCCTGCGGAATTATCTTAAGCTTTTTATCGAATTCGGTGTGTACGCTCCCGAGAGCGGGCGCCGGCGCTCAAACTCGAGCGGGCGGGCATCACAGGTCTCAGCACCTGGTAGCCATCCGGGCTAGGCCTCGGTTCACTTCAGCTGCTTTAGGCAGCTGTTTATATATGCCACAGCAAGACATTATTTTAGGGATATAAAAGTACATTTATATTAATACATATATTAATGTTGCTTTGCACTTTCTTGTCACATGATCTCGATCAGCGACGCGTTACTACCGAGTCTTAGTCGACAAACATGTCAAACTTTGGCCGCAATAACGGGAAAAATAGGAAGCGAATACCCTGACGTAGCTGCTCCTACCATTAAGTCCCTGACATGTAGGACCCATCAGGCGTGCGGAAACGACGTTAAAGGTGCCATCTCGAGAAAAATAGGGAGCGACGGGGCGTTACAAATTAGCTGACTTAAAATTAACTTCATCCGTGGTCACATGACGTCATTCACGACTATGTGATACGTCTACAACGTATCTATAATTTCTTATGTTCCATGCTTATATTATACCAATTGCTACATGTTTTATATACACTTTATATGGTTTTTATGCATTTTCTGGGACTAACCTATTAACAAGATGGCACAGTGCCAGTTCCCTGTTTTCTGCTGTTTTTGGTTTCGAGAAAAGTTGTTAAGAAAATATTCTCGGAATTGCACGAAACAAAAGCCAATACCCCTATTTTCCCCGGAAGCATACAGAATACCGAAGAGGATACGGAGGAGGGCCACGAGGCGGCCACACCTGTTGGTGGCGCGGCTCCCTCCTTGGCCGCGCCACCACGTGGTGTGGGCCCCACCTAGTTCGCCCTTTCGCCTACTTAAACCACCTGACGGGAAAACTCTAAGGACCCGAACACTTTTCCAGAAAACATTACGGAGCCGCCGCCGTCGTCAACCCTAGTTCGGGAGGGTTCAGAAGCTCTTCCCGGCACCCTGCCGAAGAGGGGAATCATCACCGGAGGGCTCTACATCACCATGCCCGCCTCCGGACTGATGCGTGAGCAGTTCATCCTTGGACTACGGGTCCATAGCAGTAGCTAGATGGTTGTCTTCTCCTATTGTGCCATCATGTTTAGATCTTGTGAGCTGCCTATCATGATCAAGATCATCTTTATGTAATGCTACATGTTGTATTTGCTGTGATCCGATGAATAATTGAGTACTATGTCATTTGCTTCATAATATATCTTGTGAGTGCGTTATTTATGATCATGCATGCTCTCCGTTACTAGTAGATGCTCTGGCCAAGTAGATGCTTGTGACTCCAAGAGGGGGTATTTATGCTCGATAGTGGGTTAATGTCTCTATTTAATCTGGGGGAGTGACAGTAAACTCTAAGATCGTAGATGTACTGTTGCTACTAAGGATAAAACAGTAGTTCTTTATCTAAGAATATTTGTGCTATTACTACCGAGTCTTAGTCGACAAACATGTCAAACTTTGGCCGCAATAACGGGAAAAATAGGAAGCGAATACCCTGACGTAGCTGCTCCTACCATTAAGTCCCTGACATGTAGGACCCATCAGGCGTGCGGAAACGACGTTAAAGGGGCCATCTTGAGAAAAATAGGGAGCGGCAGGGCGTTACAAATTAGCTGACTTAAAATTAACTTCATCCGTGGTCACATGACGTCATTCACGACTATGTGATACGTCTCCAACGTATCTATAATTTCTTATGTTCCATGCTTATATTATACCAATTGCTACATGTTTTATATACACTTTATATGGTTTTTATGCATTTTCTGGGACTAACCTATTAACAAGATGCCAAAGTGCCAGTTCCCTGTTTTCTGCTGTTTTTGGTTTCGAGAAAAGTTGTTAAGGAAATATTCTCGGAATTGCACGAAACAAAAGCCAATACCCCTATTTTCCCCGGAAGCATACAGAATACCGAAGAGGATACGGAGGAGGGCCACGAGGCGGCCACACCTGTTGGTGGCACGGCTCCCTCCTTGGTCGCGCCACCACGTGGTGTGGGCCCCTCGGGGCCCCACCTACTTCGCCCTTTCGCCTACTTAAACCACCTGACGGGAAAACCCTAAGGACCCGAACACTTTTCCAGAAAACATTACGGAGCCGCCGCCGTCGTTGATACGTCTCCAACGTATCTATAATTTCTTATGTTCCATGCTATATTATACCAAGTTATTACATGTTTTATATGCATTTTATATAGTTTTATGCATTTTCTGGGACTAACCTATTAACAAGATGCCACAGTGCCAGTTCCCTGTTTTCTGCTGTTTTTGGTTTCAGAAAAGTACTTAAGGAAATATTCTCGGAATTGGACGATTTCTTTTCTGAAGTCAGTTTTTCATCGGGAACGTTCTAGAAAGCCGAACACGAGACGAAGTGGGCCACCGAGGCGGCGCCACCACGTGCTCGCGCGGCAGCACCCCTGGCCGCGCGAGGACCAGGTGTGGGCCCCTCGGGCCACCGACTTCGCCCTTTCGCCTACAAATACCCCCCAGACTAAAAACCCTAATACGGTGTTCATATTTTCCTCCACAGGTCCCGAGCCACCGCCGTCATCAACACTAATTCGGGAGAGATCAGAACTTCTCCCCGGCACCCTGCCGGGAGGGGGAATCGTCACCGGAAGCCTCTACGTCGCCATGACCGCCTCCGGACTGATGCGTGAGTAGTCTACCCTTGGACTACGGGTCCATAGCAGTAGCTAGATGGTTGTCTTCTCCTCTTGTGCTATCATGTTTAGATCTTGTGAGATGCCTATCATGATCAAGATCACCGTTATGTAATACTTCATGTTGTGTTTGCTGGAATCCGATGAATATTGAGTACTAAAGTTATTGCTTCATAATATATCATGTGTGTGCTATTTAATGATCTTGCATGCTCTCCGTTACTTGTGTATGCTCTGGCCAAGTAGATGCTTGTGACTCCAAGAGGGGATATTTATGCTCGATAATAGGTTCATGTCTCTATTAAATCTGGGGTGGTGACAGCTAGCTCTAAGGTTGTAGATGTACTGTTGCTACTAGGGATAAAACAGTAGTACTTTGTCTAAGGATGATGTTACTTACTTACTTTACACACAGTGCTTAAGGCGATAATCTGTTGCATGCAACTTAATACTGAAAGGGGTGCGGACGCTAACCGGAAGGTGGATTATTAGTCATAGATGCGGTTGGAACGGTCTATGTATATTGTTGTAATGACCGAATGAATCTCACACTAGACATCATAACATTGGTATATGCATTGGTTTGCTCATCATTATTCTATCAATTGCCCAGCTGTAATTTGTTTACCCGCATGAATGTTATTATTATTTATGGAGAGACACCACTAGTGAACTGTGGACCCCGGTCCTTCTCTTTAATCTGATAAACCACAAACTGCAAACCTGTTACTTTCTGCAAACAAACATCTTTCTTCCACACATACGTTTAATCCTTTGTTACAGCAATCCGGTGAGATTGACAACCTCACCGTTAAGTTGGGGCAAAGTATCTTGATTGTGTTGTGTGCAGGTTCCACGTCACCTACGTCCCAGGAAGCATTTTCTGGTGCCCTTACGTCGCAGATTTTTCTGGCGCCGTTGACACCTCGGGGGAATTCATTATTTCCTACTGGTTCGATAACCTTGGTTTCACAACTGAGGGAAACTTGCTGCTGCACTACTTCATACCTTCCTCTTGGGGTCTCCCAACAACACACCCACCGTGTGCATCAAGCATTTTTCTGGCGCCGTTGCCGGGGAAATAAGAGTTCCTTTGAAGACCTTCACACTCCTCCGTCAACTTCGTTGCCGGTGATTTGAAGATTCTTCTACGAGGGGAGTTTTCGCACTTCCAATCTTTTTATTTTGTTATTGTCTTGCTTAGTTTATTTTTATTACTGTCTTGTTTGCTTAATATCAAAAATACAAAAAAAATTAGTTACTTGCATTACTTTGTTTATTTCGGTTTGCTATTTTATTTTCAGTTTTTGTTATTTTGGTTATTTCGGTTTGTTAATTAATTTGCTAAAATGAGTACTGCTGAGAATACTAAGTTGTGTGACTTTACTAGCACCAACAACAATGATTTTATATGCACACCTATTGTTCCACCTGCATCTAAAGCTGAATTCTTTGAAATTAAACCTGCTTTGTTGAACCTTGTTATGAGAGAGCAATTTTCTGGTGTTAGTTCTGATGATGCTGCTGCCCATCTAAATAATTTTGTTGAACTATGTGAAATGCAAAAATATAAGGATATAGATGGTGATATTATAAAACTGAAATTATTTCCTTTCTCCTTGAGAGGAAGAGCTAAAGAATGGTTGCTTTCATTGCCTAGGAATAGTATTGATTCATGGATTAAATGTAAAGATGCTTTTATTGGAAAATACTATCCTCCTGCTAAGATTATTTCTCTAAGAAGTAGCATCATGAATTTTAAACAACTTGATAATGAACATGTTGCTCAAGCTTGGGAAAGAATGAAATCTTTGATAAAGAATTGCCCAACCCATGGACTGATTGCTTGGATGATCATCCAAACCTTTTATGCAGGACTGAATTTTTTTTCAAGAAACTTATTAGATTCGGCTGCTGGAGGTACTTTTATGTCCATCACCTTGGGGGCTGCAACAAAACTCTTGGATAATATGATGGTGAATTATTCTGAATGGCATACTGAAAGGACACCTCAAGGTAAGAAGGTAAATTCTGTTGAAGAAACCTCCTCCTTGAGTGAAAAGATTGATATTATTATGTCTATGCTTGCAAATGGTAAATCCCATGTTGATCCAAATAATGTTCCCTTAGCTTCTTTAGTTGCACAAGAAGAGCATGTTGATGTGAACTTTATTAAAAACAACAATTTCAACTACAATGCCTATAGGAACAATTATGGTAATAACAACTATAAGCCCTATCCTCCTAATAATGGGAACTCTTATGGTAATTCTTATAACAATAATAGGACTACCACCTCTGAACTTGAGACCATGTTAAAAGATTGTATCACTACACAAACTCTGTTTAATAAAACTGTTGAGGAAAAGCTTGGGAAAATTGATATACTTGCCTCTAAAGTTGATAGTCTTGTCCTTGATGTTGATCTTTTAAAATCTAAAATCATGCCTACTGAAACTAAAGAGAGCAATCCCTTTTCTAAAATTAATGCCATCCAAGTTCAAATAGATGAAAATGTTAGGATGATGGCCCAATTACGTGCTAGATGGGAAAGAGAGAAAGAACTAGATAAATAGGCTAATATTGTTAAAGTTTTTACTATTACTACCTCTGAAAATAATGGTGTTTCACATGCTAGTAAGCCTCCTATTATCAATGATAACATAGTTGGTGTTGGAAATGTCTCCTCTACTTCTTCCAAAAATTTAAAATTGCCCAAAACTGCTGAAACTAGTGTTGATAAAAGTGCTGAAATTTTTAAGAACATGGGAGAATGTGGTTCGGTTTGCTTTGATGATAATAATATTGATTTTGATAATTGTAATATCTCTGAAGTTATTAAGTTCTTGGAAAAGTTGGCCACAAGTCCTAATGCTAGCTCTCTTAATTTGGCTTTTACTACTCACATTACAAATGCTCTCATTAAAGCTAGGGAAGATAAATTAAGACTTGAAGCTTCTATCCCTAAGAAGTTAGAAGATGGTTGGGAGCCCATCATTAAAATGAAAGTAGATAAATTTGATTGCAATGCTTTGTGTGACCTTGGTGCAAGTATTTCTGTTATGCCTAAAAAGCTTTATGATATGTTTGATTTGCCACCATTGGAACATTGCTATTTGGATGTTTTTCTTGCTAATAATGCTTTGAAGAAACCTTTGGGGAGAGTTAATGATGTTCCCATTATGGTTAATAATAACCTGGTCCCCGTTGATTTCATTGTCTTGGATATTGAATGCAATCCATCTTGTCCAATTGTGTTGGGAATGCCTTTTCTTAGAACTGTGGGTGCTATTATTGATATGAAATAAGGTACCATCAAGTACCAATTCCCACTCAAGAAAGGTATGAAACACTTTCCTAGGAAGAGAATGAAGCTACCTTTTGATTCTATTGTTCATTCAAATTATGGTGTTGATGCTTCATCTCTTGATAATACTTGAGTTTTGCTTTCTGTGCCTAGCTGAAAGGCGTTAAACAAAAGAGCTTATGGGAGACAGCCCACTTTTATTTCCTGTTATTTTATTTTGTTTGTGTCAAGGACTTGTCCTACCTCTGTAGAAATTCCTTTGTATCTTTATTTTATTGCATTGTTGTGTCAAGATAAGCCTCTAGTTGAAAGTTCATGCTAAATTTGGATTCCTGCGCAGAAACAGTTTTCTGCTGTCCACCGTTTAATTCGTAACTCCTCACAGAAAAATCCAAATAATCTGCCGTTTTTTGTGCGTAATCCTCAGATATATATGCAACTTGCATTAGTTTTGAGTTTTCTGATCTGAGCAAGTTAAGTGCCTCGAAAAAATTCGTCTTTACGGATTGTTCTGTTTTTGACAGATTCTGCCATTTATTTTGCAATGCCTCTTTTGCTATTTTGATTGGATCTTTTTATCCTATGAAGTATCAGTGGCTGTAGAAAATGTCCAGTAGCATTGGTAGCAATTGTGTTCCTACAGAATATCATAATTTTTCGTGCACTAACCCTCTAATGAAGTTTACTCTAAGTTTGGTGTGGAGGAAGTTTTCAAGGATCAAGAGAGAAGGATGATATGATGTGATCAAGAGGATAGTAAAGCCAAAGCTTGGGCATGCCCCGGTGGTTCATCCCCAACATATTTCAAGAAGACTCAAGCGTCAAAGCTTGGGGATGGCATCCCCTTCTTCATCAACAAACTATCAGGTCCTTTCTAGTGAAACTATATTTTAATTCCGCCACTTCTTATGTGCTTTTCTTGAAGCGTCGGTTTGTTTTTGTTTTTGTTATTTTCATTCTCTGAATAAAATGGATCCTAGCATTCCTTTGTGGGAGAGAGACACGCTCCGCTTTTTCTTATGAATACTCGTATTCTTCACTTATATTTGTTGAGTATTCTTCTATGTTACTTCAATGCTTTCTAGCTCTTGTTTTTCATGCATCTCTTGCTAGAGCTGTTAGCTTTATTATATCATACTCTCATATCTCATTGTTTAATTACTTGGAGAGTTTATCTTTTAAATAAGTTGATTGGTGTTTGGTTGAGAACAGAAAATGCTAAATGTGGTAGATGGTATAAAGAAAGATATACATGCTCTTATGGATTGTTATCTTGCATGTTGTGGTGCTTGGCAATTGTTTTGAGCTCTCAAGTAGATCATGTTTAAGTTTTTACATCATGTAGTTAAAACCTATTAGTGAGGAACTACCGTAAAACTTGCTGAAATTTGGTTTGCATGTTTGGTATCTCTAAGGTCTAGATATTTTCTAGTTAAAGTGTTTGAACAACAAGGAAGACAATGTAGAGTTTTATAATGCTTGCAATATGTTTTTATATACGTCTTGTTGTCATAGTTTATACTTGTGTTTGTTTCAAACAACCTTGCTAGCCAAAGCCTTGTACTGAGAGGGAATGCTTCTCGTGCATCCATAATCCTTGAGCCAAAACCTATGCCATTTGTGTCCATCATACCTACCTACTACATGGTATTTCCTGCCATTCCAAGTAAATACTTCATGTGCTACCTTTTATTCAAAATTTATTATCCCTTATTTGTGTCAATGTTTATTAGCTCATGAGGAAGTATGTGGTGTTACGGATATCAACCTTGTCATTTGCTTTTAGACAGACTTTCACCAACCGGACTAGTGGCATATACACCGCTTATCCATTAACTTTGCAAAAAGAGCTGGCAAATGGGGTGCCCAGTCCCAATTAATTACAACTTTAACCACTGCATTCTCTTCACATTTTTGCTCTGATCTAATCAGCCAAGCAATGATACTAGTTCTAAACTACATGTGTAAACAAAAGAGAAAAGAGGGATGATCTGCCCTTGGGTAGAAATAACGTCCTTCATGGGAGCCGCTCTTAAGAAAGTCTGGTTGACAAGGGGGTAGAGTGCCCATTACCATTCGTTGACAACGACAAACACCGCTCAAAACTTACTTTTATGCTCTCTATATGATTTCAAAAACCTATAAAACTAAGAAGCTCTAGCACATGCTTGTATCCCTGCTTCCCTCTGCGAA
Organism: Poa annua; assembly: GCA_026929855.1. NCBI lineage: Eukaryota > Viridiplantae > Streptophyta > Magnoliopsida > Poales > Poaceae > Poa > Poa annua. The sequence goes on from CM049437.1 coordinate 95,176,808, forward strand.
GGGCCTATCTTTTACTTTATGTTGAGTCAGTTTACCTACTTCTTTCTATCCCCGAAGCAAACACTTGTGTCAACTGTGTGCAACAATTCTTATATGCTTACTTATTGCACTTGTTATATTTCTTTGTGTTGACAACTATCTATATGATATACATGTTCAAAAGTTGAAAGCCAATGCTGAAACTTATATCTTCCTTTGTGTTGCTTCAATGCTCTTTTGTTTAGATAATATTGATTTATGAGTTAACTCTTATGCAAATCTTTTTGATGCTTGTTTGAAAGTACTATTCATGAAAAGTTTTACTTATATGATGTAGTTGTTTACTCCTTGTCTATTTGTTAGCAAACTATAGATCATTGCCTTGAGTCACTTCATTCATAACATGAGCCTTACATTATATTATGATCAAGATTGTGTTTAAGCATGTCACTTCAGAAATTATTCTTCTTTTATCGTTCTTGCCTACTCGGGACGAGTAGAACTAAGCTTGGGGATGTTGATACGTCTCCAACGTATCTATAATTTCTTATGTTCCATGCTATATTATACCAAGTTATTACATGTTTTATATGCATTTTATATAGTTTTATGCATTTTCTGGGACTAACCTATTAACAAGATGCCACAGTGCTAGTTCCCTGTTTTCTGTTGTTTTTGGTTTCAGAAAAGTACTTAAGGAAATATTTTCGGAATTGGACGATTTCTTTTCTGAAGTCAGTTTTTCATCGGGAACGTTCCAGAAAGCCGAACACGAGACGAAGTGGGCCACCGAGGCGGCGCCACCACGTGCTCGCGCGGCAGCACCCCTGGCCGCGCGAGGACCAGGTGTGGGCCCCTCGGGGCGCCACCGACTTCGCCCTTCCGCCTACAAATACCCCCCCAGACTAAAAACCCTAACACGGTGTTCATATTTTCCTCCACGGGTCCCGAGCCGCCGCCGTCGTCAACACCAATTCGGGAGAGATCAGAACTTCTCCCCGGCACCCTGCCGGGAGGGGGAATCGTCACCGGAGGCCTCTACGTCGCCATGACCGCCTCCGGACTGATGCGTGAGTAGTCTACCCTTGGACTACGGGTCCATAGCAGTAGCTAGATGGTTGTCTTCTCCTCTTGTGCTATCATGTTTAGATCTTGTGAGATGCCTATCATGATCAAGATCACCGTTATGTAATACTTCATGTTGTGTTTGCTGGGATCCGATGAATATTGAGTACTAAAGTTATTGCTTCATAATATATCATGTGTGTGCTATTTAATGATCTTGCATGCTCTCCGTTACTTGTGTATGCTCTGGCCAAGTAGATGCTTGTGACTCCAAGAGGGGATATTTATGCTCGATAGTAGGTTCATGTCTCTATTAAATCTGGGGTGGTGACAGCTAGCTCTAAGGTTGTAGATGTACTGTTGCTACTAGGGATAAAACAGTAGTACTTTGTCTAAGGATGATGTTACTTACTTACTTTACACACAGTGCTTAAGGCGATAATCTGTTGCATGCAACTTAATACTGAAAGGGGTGCGGACGCTAACCGGAAGGTGGATTATTAGTCATAGATGCGGTTGGAACGGTCTATGTATATTGTTGTAATGACCGAATGAATCTCACACTAGACATCATAACATTGGTATATGCATTGGTTTGCTCATCATTATTCTATCAATTGCCCAGCTGTAATTTGTTTACCCGCATGAATGTTATTATTATTTATGTAGAGACACCACTAGTGAACTGTGGACCCCGGTCCTTCTCTTTAATCTGATAAACCACAAACTGCAAACCTGTTACTTTCTGCAAACAAACATCTTTCTTCCACACATACGTTTAATCCTTTGTTACAGCAATCCGGTGAGATTGACAACCTCACCGTTAAGTTGGGGCAAAGTATCTTGATTGTGTTGTGTGCAGGTTCCACGTCACCTACGTCCCAGGAAGCATTTTCTGGTGCCCTTACGTCGCAGATTTTTCTGGCGCCGTTGACACCTCGGGGGAATTCATTATTTCCTACTGGTTCGATAACCTTGGTTTCACAACTGAGGGAAACTTGCTGCTGCACTACTTCATACCTTCCTCTTGGGGTCTCCCAACAACACACACACCGTGTGCATCAGTCGTCAACCCTAGTTCGGGAGGGTTCAGAAGCTCTTCCCGGCACCCTGCCGAAGAGGGGAATCATCACCGGAGGGCTCTACATCACCATGCCCGCCTCCGGACTGATGCGTGAGTAGTTCATCCTTGGATTACGGGTCCATAGCAGTAGCTAGATGGTTGTCTTCTCCTATTGTGCCATCATGTTTAGATCTTGTGAGTTGCCTATCATGATCAAGATCATCTTTATGTAATGCTACATGTTGTGTTTGCTGTGATCCGATGAATAATTGAGTACTATGTCATTTGCTTCATAATATATCTTGTGTGTGCGTTATTTATGATCATGCATGCTCTCCGTTACTAGTAGATGCTCTGGCCAAGTAGATGCTTGTGACTCCAAGAGGGGGTATTTATGCTCGATAGTGGGTTAATGTCTCTATTTAATCTGGGGGAGTGACAGTAGACTCTAAGATTGTAGATGTACTGTTGCTACTAAGGATAAAACAGTAGTTCTTTATCTAAGGAAATTTGTGCTACTTACATTACACACTTTACTTAATGCAATAATCAGTTGTTTGCAACTTAATGCTGAATGGTGTTGCAGATGCTATACTGAAGGTGGATTATTAGTCATAGATGCAGTTGGATGACGGTCTATGTATCATGTTGTAATGCCTAAATGAATCTCACACTAGACATCATGACTTGTATATGCATTGTTATGCAGTTCTTTATTCTGTCAATTGCCCAGCTGTAATTTGTTTACCCGCATGTATGCTATTATTATTTATGGAGAGACACCACTAGTGAACTGTGGACCCCGGTCCTTTTTCCTTAAACTGATAAAACAACCTACTACAATCCTGTTAATTTCATTCTCTGCAAACAAACATCATTTTCCACACATACGTTTAATCCTTTGTTACAGCAAGCCAGTGAGATTGACAACCTCACTGTTAAGTTGGGGCAAAATATCTTGATTGTGTTGTGTGCAGGTTTCACGTCGGCTACACGCCAAGCTCTTTTCTGGCGCCGTTGACACCTTCAGAAGAACTCTAGTTTCATACTGGTTCGATAACATTGGTTTCACAATTGAGCGAAATTTGCTGCTGCACTACTTCATACCTTCCTCTTGGGGTTTCCCAACAACACCTCACCGGTGCATCACTATGTACATGTGAATACTTTTCATAACCTCGTGAACAACAATTTCATATTACGCTAAGAAAATTGTTGTACCGTTTCAAAAAAAATCTCACTTACAGTACATGTGTCACTGAGTTACAACAGCAACCCACATACTAACACGAATCAAGACACAAATCAAATAGCTAGGAACTTGACTAAACTAACTTAAACCTCAATCAAATTTCTAATTAGCAGAACTGGAACAAATTTGAGACAAAGCAGTGGCAAGACAATTTGGGTTTTCCCTCTCTCAACAACCATATTAAACCAACCCCATCAAATAGTTATATAGCTAGAACCTAGGTTGAGTTTCTCTTTGTAGTGATTTTAATCAGAAATGAAATACAGCTAGGTTTAGTTTTTCTTGAAGGGAATCGCAGGCAGAAAACAAAAATTTTCTAACAACAATAACCTTAAAACAGCCAGGATCTATACTATGCAGATATAGTAATACGGAGGAGATCGATATACATACCCTTGTAGACCGAAACGCGGGGATTACGCTCCCGCACAAGCGTTGTCGATGAAGCCGACGAAGACGACCTCCGAGCACCACTAGCGTGGCACCTCGCAGGGATTCACACACGTACGGTGAAGACGACGACTTCCGGGCTCCGATCCAAGGACGAGCAGCGGAAGACTTGGACCGGAAGACCAGCAGCACAGCGGTGTGCGTATGGTGGAGAGAACTTCACCTTGGCGCAACTCCAATGGAGGAATCACGTTATCAAGGAGAAGAAGAGAGGGATTGGTTGTGTCCTTTAAAGGCCAAGGGGGCACCTCTATATATAGATGGAGGGGGCTGCCAGCCTTACTGGTTGGGCGGTGTGGGACTATTCCCACACCAGCCCGCCTCAAGGGGGTGCGCCGGCCTAGGTGGGCCCCATTTGGCCCACCTAGGGCAGCCCCCTCCCTTCATGCGCACCAAGGGGGGAATTCCCCCCTTTATGGGCTTTCTCTCCCATGGGAAGGCCCATTTAAGGTGGGCTGCCTTTAAAAATCCGAAAATCATTAAATAAAAATGTATTTAACTATTAATTACACTAATTAATATTAAACACACATTATCTAATTTATTCCGGCTCCGAAAACTATTTCGTTGCTCTCCGATCTCCATCGGATCTTTCCCGGGACGCTCCCGGTGCTCTCTTCTAATTTCTCTTCCGGTAAACTTGTCGACTCCCCTTAAGTGTGTTACCCTAGCGGTTCGAGATCTCGCCAGACATGATCGAGACACGCTCTCCGATCAATGACTAATTCGTGGACTTTGGATACCCAGAATTAATCCCTGTGAGATAACGAATAACTTTGTCGTTCGAACCTGTACGTCGAGTCTTAAAACCTTTTGCCATAGCGATACTTAGTGTGTCCGAGACTCGTTCATAGATATCGCCATACCTAGCTTGATCTCGTTACCGACAACACTATCTTCTACTCGTCCATGATATTATGTCATGTTGACCTAGTCACATGCTTGCAAGCTCATTTGACATAATCTCACCGAGTGGGCCCTAGAGTATCTATCCTGCTATGCGGACTGGCAAATCCCGCTCTTGATCCCTCATCTCAACATACTCCCTTCCGATACCCGAGAGGAACACCTTTATTGTCATACTATTAAGACATGACGTTTGATGCAATCAAAGTATCTTTCAGGAATAGCAATAAGAGTTGATCTCACGGTCAAAGGCGTAATGACTACGTCCTACAAATATTGGGTATGTCCATCACGTCATTCTCCCAATGACATGACTCCATTGTCAACTGACATCAATGTCACATGATCGGGAAACCTCGATCATCAATTGCCCAATGAACTAGTTAGATAGAGGCTAATAGGGACCTGGTTGTTTATCTACCACACGTGTATTAATGTTTCCGCTTAATACAGTTATAGCATGGTATAAAACATATAATGAACAATTGAGATATGACGAATAAACTATCTTTATTAAGTGCCTCTAGGGCATATCTCCTTCAGTCTCCCACTTGCACTAGAGTAACACTTAATCTAGTTTACAACTTGGTAAAAGCTCAACACCCATAGCAACTTGGTGCATGCTTGTCTCGTGGAAGAGGAATACAGTCAACAGATCTCACAGATTGAGACCTATATGTGCTTTGCAACACTTCTATGTCACCTAGTTTGACATCATCCCGTATCTTACGATGACAGTGAAATATATCTTAGTCAATGGAGTGAGACTCGAACCTTCGCGTAGCATGGGCCTTAAAAGTCTAAGAGATCTATTAAGGGGAACCACATATGCTCGAAAACTGTTCAGTCCAATCACACTTGCTACTTCTGAAGTTGCCATATATTTCTATACCTATGCAGATTATGCGACAGTGCATTCATATGCGACTTCGCAAGCTAACCATGTCTTTCTTCAAAATAAAGGACATCTCCTATATGAGATTTCTAGTCGTATGGGTCAGTGTCATAACTTGCATCATCGTAACCGTTTTACGGCAAGTTGTCTTTCCACTCTTACCCTTTACCAGAAAACATATCTTTAGTTCTCACAGACACTGAAGAATATACTTAACGTTTGTTCATTGATTCACACAAGGATCACTCTAGAACCCGTTCTTCAACCAAGAACTTGGGTCACACCAAGTCGAGCTTTCGGTCTGATAGAATCTATGTCTGAGGCATAGAGAATGTCGAACATCATTTTCTTTCATTAGCTATCACTGAAAATGCCAAGATAAACTTAATATTTTACCTAGTCATACAAGCAAGAACCTTTTTCTTCGCTTGTTCTATTCTGAAACACTTCAGAATCTTAACCTAGGAAAATATTCCGACCTAATGTTATTAAGCCCCTTTTGATCTATACAATTATAGATCGGATGCCTAATACTCCTAACTTCATTCATAGAAAATTTAATCAATTAAATAATCCTTTATACTTTACTAGAGGATCTGTATCATTCTCAATATGTCGTTACATATAAAATCATGAATGACACCTAGCTCCCACTCAAATATGCCTTCCACATATCAGATCAAGAAAAGCTACTTAGCTCCCACTCACTTCTTTGCAAATGCAAGTTTCTTCAACTATTTTGGACAACTCCAAAATCCTTTGATGACATCATCAAAGTGAAGATTCCAGCTCCGATATGCTTGCTTCAGCCCATGAATGGACAGCTGAAGTTTGCATACATGTTTAGCATCCTCAGGATCACCAAACCATTTCATTGTACTAATTACAACTCTTTCTTAATGATAACATTAAGAAACATGGTTTCCTTATCCATCTATCAATTTCTCAATTTGAAATTATAGTAATTGCTAAACGACCCCGAATAGATTTAGACTTCGCCACTTGAGACAAAATCTCGTTGTGGTCAACTTTTGAATCTGTCGGAACTGTTTCACGACAAATCGATCCTTATCAGTGTCTACTCTCTCATAAAATTCCATATTCTATTAACAGCTTAGATGCCATCAACAAGATCTCCCAAGTCATTACCTGGTAATCGTACATGGATTTTATCTCGGATCATATATGACTCATAGCCATTTCTCGGAGTTAGGTCTACCATCTCTTCTTCGTAGTTCGTAGGTCTGTCATATTCCATTAACATGACCTTCATAACAAGATTGTCGTACCACACAGTGTGGAACACAACCTCGTACGCCTACGTTCTTAGTATGAGCTCAGAGCATCATGATCTTTATCATCAGCTTCTTTCCAGTTGAGGAGCATAACACCGGAAACACTTTCCGTTGCGCCACTCTGATGTCTGGAGAGAAAATTCATTAACTTCGTCTTGCTCTACTTTCTTTCCCACTTATACCCATGGACAATAAACTATTTCTTTTGCAAGGTATATTCCGGTAACGTTTTTGCCTATGTCGTGAGACATGTACCCAACTAATTCTTTAGGTACGGTACACTACAAAGATTTATCCATTTTAGGTTTGATCACATCGAAACACTAAATTGCTGAAACGACAATCTAGGCTAAAAGCCATGCCATCACTCATATGGTATTGTCTCCATGGATTTAAATGGTTTCCCTATTATCTAACGTGAATGTTATGTTTCTACCATATGACTCCAATGATCACAATAATTCGATAAGAGATTTATTTACCACACACTATCCGATAGGGTGCGATTACGACGTCCTAACACACCATAACACTATGGTGTTCCATGCGACGTAATTTGTGGAACTCTTCTCACAAGTCTTCCAATGATATGCCAACATTATAACTCAAATCTTTATTTCCTCGATCTGTATCGCAGGAATTTGATTTTTCTTGTTAAATTTATTTTCCTACTTCATTCTGAACTTGTTTGATCGAATCAAAATTTCCAGACTAACATTTCCTAAGTGGATATCCATATATCTACTCGGAATATTCATGAAGTCTATGAAATAAAGACTTCCACTATACGTTAAAGTACTTCATTGATTCACATACACCCATATGCATGATTCTCAACAAGTTATACTGAAAACGTTCAGTGAAGTTTACGAAATAAAGGTCTCCACTACACGTTAATTACTTCATTGATCCACATACATCTATATGCATGATTATCAATAAGTTATATGACCGCTTTCCGAAAACGGTGTCTTAGTTATCTTGCAAGTGTCAAAAGATCAAATCTAAGAACTTGTAGATCTATCTGTATGGAGTTTGTTCATTGACTATAACATTGACATGACTTAAACGGTAGTGCCACACGAATGTGGTATCTTTATTAAGTTTGTATCCTTTGACATTAATATTATGAATGTGGGAGCTTCTACCATCTAAATTCAAATCGGCTTATGATCATTACTTCATAAATATAGGACAACGATTTTGTCACTAACATATATGAACAATTGTCTTGCTAGAGGAAACACACTTATAACGATCATACTAACAGGCGATCATAAAAGAATTTATTCAAATGGTAGATCTAGAGGGAGAGTGTCTATGGCCATCACAACATTTTGTCTGCCATCATCAACACACATTGTCGCCTCATCCTTCCAAGCTACTCAAGTAGTAAATCTGGTTTTCATAAAACATGACTAGTATCAAAAACTTAGTCACTACTGCGAGTACTTGCTTAGGTAAAACATTCATAACGTGTATATCATATATACACCATCATCATTGATGACTTCCCGGCGATCTGTTTCATCTTCTTGATTCTTCCAACGCAATCAAGAACCATGAAGGTGAACGATTCCCCTTGCATGACATAGTCTATGACAAAGCATTTGCATCTGGCAACGCTGTCTGTCATCCAGTGATCGAGCTGAGCGAGGCGTCTCAATGTTATCAAGTATGACCAATGTCATCGAGTATGACCAGTGTCATCAAGTATGACTGCCACGTGCTCCTTCAATGCGTGCATTCTCTTCCATCTTGGTTGAGAAGAAAAACAATCAACGTACTGATAAACTTCATCAAGCCAACTTTAGGTGTATCCTGAGTTTACCGATCATCTCATATGTTCGCGATCTAACAACTCGCACCCACCGTTAAGTCTCTATGGCAGAGATCATAGCATACACTGGACTATGATGATATTATCCGCACAAAAACTTGATAATCCAAATTATCTTTTTGTTAGCGGAATCTCCGGGTTTATCTCCTAGCGGGTATTGTATCACAAAGAGCTAATGGTTTAAACAAGGAGTATCCTCAAGCTAAAGTATAAAACTATGAAGTTTGGACCCAACCTTTTAAGTTTCTCAATCGCAGGATTGCGGCTAATTTTTGAATAAGGCTATTACATTGGTTAATATCTACAAAGGTTTTGCAAAACATAAAGACTTTGTTCATTATAAAATAGGGTTCAAGTTTTAATAAAATAAAACTACCAGAACTCCCACTCAAAATGAATATCCATCTAATCGTTTTAGTGATTACACGATCCTCATCCATTATGCAACCCCTCATCGTCAGAGCCGGCAACATAACTTCAAAGGTAGACATCGACATGTCAATCACAACAACTCTGTGACTCATGCTTAACCTTTCGGTCACCGTGTTCCGAGGCCATGTATGTACATGCTAGGCTCGCCATAATAACCTTCAGCGTATACGCTTGTGCAAACATGTCTTACACCCACTGTATGCGAACGACGATATGTCTGACACCCGATCGTCACGGCCTGCCTCATGACGTAGAACTTTCTTGGTGGTGCACGTCGAAGGGAGAACACAAATGATATTTTGGAGGGATCATCTTATATTACTACCGCCGTGTAACTAATATATAACTATATATATATATATATACACTATAAGATGTACTCAAAACATCAATATGTAATGCGACGTGACATAGTCCTTGCGCCGATGGTCTCCTTCGCGCCCACAGTTTATAAACAATTTAATAAACCTACCTTGACCATATCACATTGCCCCCGCAAAATAAAGTTAGACGCGTTCTACTTTATCTTTTGCATATTTTACGTGGCTTGGGGCTGTCGTAAATAGAACCGCTTCATACCTACGGAACCTATGACCACAACAACGATCAAATAATTGCATATTTATTTATCCCTTTCGGGCCCTCCATTGAAAATGCAAAGCCAACTAAATAGAGAGAGACAGACACCCGCTAGCCACATATACGGTACAAGCCGCATGTCAGTTGTGGAACTAGTCTCGCGTAAGCGTACGCGTAAAGTCGGTCCGGGCCGCTTCATCAACTCAAAGCTGCCGACAATGCAAGTGCACGCGAGAGGGTAGCAAATAAAAGAACGATGCCCCCGTGATAAACACGGGTTCTAAAAGCGTACAACTATATCTACGTATAGATCGGCTCTGATACCACTGAAGGGGATCGCAGGCAGAAAACAAAAAAATTCTAACAACAATAACCTTAAAACAGCCAGGATCTATACTATGCAGATATAGTAATACGGAGGAGATCGATATACATACCCTTGTAGACCGAAACGCGGGGATTACGCTCCCGCACAAGCGTTGTCGATGAAGTCGACGAAGACGACCTCCGAGCACCACTAGCGTGGCACCTCGCAGGGATTCACACACGTACGGTGAAGACGACGACTTCCGGGCTCCGATCCAGGGACGAGCAGCGGAAGACTTGGACCGGAAGACCAGCAGCACGGCGGTGTGCGTATGGTGGAGAGAACTTCACCTTGGCGCAACTCCAATGGAGGAATCACGTTATCAAGGAGAAGAAGAGAGAGATTGGTTGTGTCCTTTAAAGGCCAAGGGGGCACCTCTATATATAGGTGGAGGGGGGCTGCCAGCCTTGCTGGCTTGGCGGTGTGGGACTATGCCCACACCAGCCCGCCTCAAGGGGGTGCGCCGGCCTAGGTGGGCCCCATTTGGCCCACCTAGGGCAGCCCCCTCCCTTCATGCGCACCAAGGGGGGAATTCCCCCCTTTATGGGCCTTCTCTCCCATGGGAAGGCCCATTTAAGGTGGGCTGCCTTTAAAAATCCGAAAATCATTAAATAAAAATGTATTTAACTATTAATTACACTAATTAATATTAAACACACATTATCTAATTTATTCCGGCTCCGAAAACTATTTCGTTGCTCTCCGATCTCCATCGGATCTTTCCCGGGATGCTCCCGGTGCTCTCTTCTAATTTCTCTTCCGATAAACTTGTCGACTCCCCTTAAGTGTGTTACCCTAGCGGTTCGAGATCTCGCCAGACATGATCGAGACACGCTCTCCTATCAATGACTAATTCGTGGACCTTGGATACCCAGAATTAATCCCTGTGAGATAACGAATAACTTTGTCGTTCGAACCTGGACATCGAGTCTTAAAACCTTTTGCCATAGCGATACTTAGTGTGTCCGAGACTCGTTCATAGATATCGCCATACCTAGCTTGATCTCGTTACCGAGAACACTATCTTCTACTCGTCCATGATATTATGTCCTGGTGACCTAGTCACATGCTTGCAAGCTCATTTGACACAATCTCACCGAGTGGACCCTAGAGTATCTATCCTGCTATGCGGACTGGCAAATCCCGCTCTTGATCCTTCGTCTCAACATACTCCCTACCGATACCCGAGAGGAACACCTTTATTGTCATACTATTAAGACATGACGTATGATGCAATCAAAGTATCTTTCAGGAATAGCAATAAGAGTTGATCTCACGGTCAAAGGCGTAATGACTACGTCCTACAAATATTGGGTATGTCCATCACGTCATTCTCCCAATGACATGACTCCATTGTCAACTGACATCAATGTCACATGATCGGGAAACCTCGATCATCAATTGCAACTAGTTAGATAGAGGCTACTAGGGACCTGGTTGTTTATCTACCACACGTGTATTAATGTTTCCGCTTAATACAGTTATAGCATGGTATAAAACATATAATGAACAATTGAGATATGACGAATAAACTATCTTTATTAAGTGCCTCTAGGGCATATCTCCTTCATTTCTTTGTAGTGACTTTAATCACAAATGAAATACAGCTAGACATATTTTTCTTGCCCAACTTAAATTTTTGTGTTAGCGGAAGTTGTTAAACAATAGTGGTAAAAGGGAAACACCCTTCCGAGCGGTCGGAGGCCTCCCTACACGACACGTGAAATGTCGCTCACTCACCTTGGCAACACGTGTAGGACAAATGACGGCACATAGACATAGGGTGGACCCATGCATCGACATGTAGTTTCATTGCGATACAATGTGTGACCATTAACTTGGTATACAAGACAAGCAAAGACATACCCGGAATATTTAGGCCCCGCTTGGAAAGGATGTGCAGTTTTACCCTTCGTAATTTTCTACCCGTCCAAACCTATGAAATACACAGACCTATGGACGTCCATGTTTTCTCCCAATTGATTATGGCCCGAAAACGGCCATCCAAGTGAGCTCTTAGACTAGTTTTTATCCGACTAGAATATACCTATGGACAAAGCCTTGTCTCTATCGGCCAACAATATACTCCATGATATGTTTCAACTTCCCCTGTCAGTCATTGCACATAGACAACTTCATGACCTCCAAGAGGAATTGAAGTCCATCAGTATATCCGGTGAACATGAAATCTGGAAATTCTTATGGGAAGATCGCCATATAATAGCAGGAAAGTAAGAAAGTCTACAGAGACATAATTGGGAGCTATCGTACTCCTAAATCCATCTTGGAAATATGGAAGATGTACAACCTCCCCAAGCACAATTTCTACACACACAGTTCTATAGCATGGAAACGAAATATTTCTACGTTTTGCATCTTACAACATGTGACATATGCCTTGACGAAAATCCTTATGAAACCAGATCCCCTCTACTTCTTGTTTCATCGTAAATTTAAAGGCTCTTCGTGTGCTATGATGCAAAGGGCTAGCATGGTTCAACATTTTATGAATTTGTAGCTGGGCTAACACCCCAATTCTAATTATTGTCATCCCTTACATCTTTAAAAATATATAAAATGACACGTCACATGCTTCTCCTTCAATTTGTGCAAAAGGAAAATAGACGCAAATCCACAAACCCCATTGTAATAATTGCCATACTTTTTAAGAATATATAAAATGACACAGTAGGTGTTTCCCCTACTGTTCTAGGAACTAGATAACACCACACACGTTGTTGCGGAATTTCGTATTGATATATGTTAGAAAACTTTCTACCATAAGGAATATGAATTGACATGGACGAAGCTAGAAAATTTTGCCAACGTGGTCAGCTCTCTATTATAGTGGGGTCAACTCTATAATAAGCATTAGTTTGTACTAATTAGTGAAGGATTTACGAATTTTCATTGGGGTCAGGTGACCCCATTGCCCATAAGCCAACTCCGTTCCTGTGAGTTGAGTTAGTTGAGTTGTGCCATTTCTTTATTCAAAGATTAACTCATAGGCTAAAGATAAATGTGGATTAATGAGTTGGACCAATCAAAAACTTGATGACGTGACATGCTTGCAAGCAGCTTGCATGTTGAGGGAAGATTTGCAAATCCACAAACCCCATATATCGGGCTACCCATTTCGAAAAAAGAAAAAACATACAGTATATGGATTCGTATAAACAAACTGCATTTGGAAAAAGGCATAGCCTCGGGTGACCTGGTCGTGCGGTAGTAGGGGACGCACACCCCCGAACGGTTACGGTAGTTAAATGGGCCGGCCCATTATGCTTCGTTGTCAGCTCCAGACGGAACGATTTTTTTTTTTTTTGAATAATTTTTAAATTTGGAAGATATTCATGTATGAACAAAAATTTGAATGTGAACAATTTCTAAACTTGAACAATTTTCAAATCTGAAACGTTTTTAATTTGAATAATTTTTAAATGTGAACAGTTTTCGAATTTGAACATTTTTTAAATTTGAACAATTTTTAAATTTGAACATTTTCAATTTTTTATTTTTTATGTCAATACAAAAAATCCTATGAACAAAAAAAAACTATGAACATAAAAAATAATAGAGAAAAAGAATTTAAAAAATCATAAAAATAATAATAAATGAAAATTTAAACAAAAAAAGAAAATATTTAAAAAATAAAACTGAAAAGAAAAACGAAAAAAGAAACATACGAAAAAATAAAACGAAAAAATAAATATAAACAGAAAAAAGAAAAAGAAACTGGAAAAGGAAAAAACGGAAAAAGAAGAAAAAAGCCAGGCCGGCGCTATTGGGCCGGCCCACCTCGCCCCGAGGGGGTGGGCGTGCGCTAATAGCGCACGACCTGGTCGTGAAATAGGGGATGGACAAGTAGTAGGTGTGTAATGCGCGATTTACTTCGGGCCGAGATTACTGTACTAGGTGCGCACAAACGCCGCATTCCATGCCGGTTTTCGTGGGCTCGAAACGGGGGATGCGGTGTGGCGAGGGCGAGTTCTGAGAAGTAGTCCTCGGAATTTCGGTAGGGTTCTAGGTTTGGAGGTGTAGATATGTGGTTAGGATCTCCTTGTTTTGGCCCGTGGCGAGCTTTATCTGGGTGGCCGTCTGGGAACATGGCTTGAGTGCAGATGTAACTCTTTCCTTTTGTGAGGTTATGAGTAATTTATTTGTGGGTTTAGCTGTTTTGTTGTGTCAAACATTTCTGGACATAAATTTTGAAACCTTGGTGTTTCGACCTAGCACTAGTAGTAGTTATTTACAAAGCCTTTGAATACAGATGAATGTGAGAGAAAACTTGGGGTTCCTGTTAGTGACTCAGTATTGCGTATACACTCGTTTCACAATTGTAGTATTATAGTTTAATTTGTGACAAAGTATTTATCTGTTTTAACCGTAAGAATTCCATATAGAACAAACACGCATAGAGTTTTCCCTGGAAAATGTATCAAGTTGATGATCTGTTATTATCTACACTCTAGCATTGCAAGTTCATTTAATATCTGCAAACTAACTGCACTTTGCAGGTGCTTTACCTGTTTCAGTCTTCTGATTTAGCGGCATCTAGATGATGATTTGCTTGTTGTAAGACATTAAGACTTCCCTAGCGTGGTACTTTTAGCAGGGAAAAGTCCTTCCTAAAGAGCCCCATTTTGTTGTATGCAGGCGATATGGCAAGTACATTTGGCCAAATTCATGATGAATTCAAGAGTATTCCTTTTGCTGTTCTTCCTGCTAACATTAAGCTAGCAAAAGAAGCAGGAGACTATGCCAAACTCCAGTTGGTGGAAAGAGCTTCTGTGCTTAAGGAAGCAGCTTCCCTGCTATACCAATTTCACACATCGGCGTGATCATTTAATTGAGAGCTGCACTCGCGTGCGCCTTGTGCCGTGGTCTCTTGCAGATGGTTTTGCTAAGTCTGAGACCTCAAGTTCTGTTATGCCTACCCAGCACAGATGCAAGCAATAAATAATGGAAGCTTTTGACTCTGTTAATGTTAGATATCAGCAAAGAAACAGTTCTGTTCCCAGTTGACGAAATCTCTAGATGTTCAAATGTGCAGTTGTAGCACTTATGGACCAGTGAGGACCATGTGCAGTTGGTCCTGTTTGTGTCAGAGCAAGCAATAGTGCACCAAAGGATGTACCTTTTAAAACTTCTCTTTGGAGATCCTTTGGCCCCAGAACTGCAGAAACTGAGATGGGTCGCAGTTGGTACCAGTATGTATAGTAGGCTGGTTGATCTTACAATGCTGAGCCTTATAATCTTCTGCACTCTATTTTGGGTGATGTCGATTGTTTGCAGTCAATGGCATGTAGGTATCAAGTCATGCAATTTGTTGAGCACGTCCATGGGCCCTGGCTGCAATATTTCTACTCTGGCTGCTACATTTCAGCAAAAGTACATTTACAGATCAGATAACAGTAAGGTTACCTGCCGGAAACAAGTAAACTGAAGAAAGCATCTAAACAACTAATGAGTAATTGAGTACTCATGATTGTGGAGTTGAAGAATTTTGCTTACCAAAGAATTGGCTGCCATTGTTTCTAACAAGTCTTGTGGACATAGTATGAATCATGGGTTTTGAGAGTATGCCAAGTCATATAGAATTCCAACGAGAATATCTTGAATCAAGGAGCAGATGTGTTAATTTCTTTGTGATTGATGACAACTGAAAGCTTTCTGAGTGCGATCTTTCATTCTCTGAAGCCTGTCGGAGTTCAGAGACAACTCTTTGACATGCACTGCCATAGCATAATTCATATGACAAATGTAAAATATCTGCCACCTATCTCAGTGTAAACAACATACGAGTCAAATACGAAAGGTATAATTTGCAGTTTTTCTTTATTCTCTTGTGTGTTTAATTTGTTTATTTGAGAGGATAATTGTTCAAACCTGTTAGATGTAAGTGGTGAGGAGTTACATCATAGCTTTTGAACTTTTGGTTTTTACTTGTGTGGCTAGCTCCAGCACAGGCAATTATGAATGATGCCTTACCATATATAAGAGTGACTCTATGCCCTTCCAAAAGAAAGCTGCACATATCTTGACCGTTAATAGTTCAATGGAAAACAGTTTTTCAACTATTTATTGGGCTTTTAGGAGATTTGCTGTTTTCTTTCAAGAAGCGTGGATTCATATGATCTCCCTTGGCACATTTTTACTCTGGTAGTTCTTTTTGCTATGGTTTCAGCCGCCTCTAGCCTAAGTACTTAAAGAATTACCTCGGTTGTCAACCTGCTCTGTTTTTTTAACTTTTTACTCGGGACTGCAGGAATTAACACGTTTGCCACATTCTGGCTAGACCTTCTGCCCCTCCACATTGAATTATGGTCAAATCTGTGTCCTGGTTGCTCTTGGCTATATCTAATATAAACGAATCGAGATGTGTGGTCTAGGTTGACCATGTCAAGTAATATGGGGTCTTCTGAGCACTCTTTTCCTACAGAAAAAATATACTCCTATTGTATTGATTGTAGTTGGTTGGGAACTAAAGTTACTATGGGGCTATGAGATGGAAATTGGATAATATGTGGACAAATTGCTCATTTGTCATCGTTTGAAAGCAAATGAACAAATAAATATGAGCATGACCTCAGTCTTATTGTTGCTTTGAAGGTTGCTTTTGCGCAGTATGGACCTAGCACATTTATGCTGTTGAAACATGTTCGCTTGGGTTCTTGTGCTCTAAGTGTCATCACCTGCTTGCAACCCTTGACTATCATATGGTTTTGTACTCAAGTCTGGTAGCCAAGCTTTAGCTTAAGGATGTTAGACTGACAAGTAGAAGATCCGCACAACTATTAGGCTTCAAATAATAAGTGGGACCAAATGAACACCATCCGTGTAGAAGAATTGAAGTGATGAAACTGAAACTGCGGCTATTGGAATAAACAGTTCATACAAGTACCATGACTTCGCCTTTTGCAGACGAACAAAGCAGGGCTTAAATCAAATATAACTACACCTATGCATATTTTTCTATATGGTAGCGCCAGGTTTGATATATTTCCTATAGCCTTATGTAGCTTGTTGGTCCAAAGCCCAAACCTGTTCATTTGGCCTCTGTGGGCTGACCTTTCTCATTTTTTGCTGGTAATGTGCAATGAGCAGACCACTTAGAACCAGTTAAACCACTCTATATGTTCAAAGGTAAGGTATCAGCGGGGAGCTATCAGAAAGCTAGTTTATTTTAGTGAAATAACATCTTCAGAAAATATTATTATCAAATCTACAAAGAACTACAGATTTAAGCAACATTTCACATACATAAAGATTTCAGGTGAAAGAGCATCACTAAATTATCAAGCATCATTTCGCATACATACAGATTTAATAATTAGATGCTTGATAAATAATGATTTATCGAGCATCTAACTATTCCAAATGGTTATGTGCCTGTAATAGTGTCAAGATCTAACAACTAGCTAGGACCAGCAGGACACGGTACTAAGCCCTCCTAAGGGTGACTTCTTTTGGGCTCCTGCTTATGCATAAGCCGGCTTATGGATTCCGGTGGGGAAAAACTGTGGTGGGGAGAAACTCCTAAAAACTACTTGGGAGACTTCTTTTGGGCTTATGGAGTTTTGACTTATTTGTGTGTTGAGTTGTTAGATGTCCATAACACCCCTAAATTTCATGTGTGCACTTAATAAAGTGATATATTACATATGTTAATGGTTTTACAAAATGAGCCAGAAATTAACTAAAAATAATATGAAAAGGTAGGTGATTGTAAAATGCATAAAAAAATAATATTTAAAATATATAAATTGATGAGCTATATGAGAGTAGGATCGTACCTACGTGCACTTAGCGGCATGGTTACCTTAATGAATGATAAAGGGTTATTTAACTGGCCCATGTGCATGCATGCAATTCTAGGTAGGAAAATGAAATCTCACTTGTCACTTCTCACGCGATGTCAGCGAGCAATAAGATAGCAGCGACCGACGTGATACTAGCCAAGCGAGCAAAAACAGTGCGGAGTGGCATTCCACCAGTAAATAGAACCAACAAAAGGGGTAACTCTGAATACCCATTCGCATCCGAGCAGGGAAGCTCGGGAAGCTACCCAGAAGTTGGTCCATAGCAGTTTCTCGGTTTACACATGATTTGGGCTTCGCGGTAGGGAGAAGCTGTGCAAAAACTGGACACTTCTTTTGGGCTCGTGAGGTTTGCCACCGATAAGCAGCTCTACAAGCCCAAAAGAAGTCACCCTAAGAGGGGCAGGGGTCTGATCATACCACTAGCAGTTATACTTATCAATGCTTTGCCATGTGTGGTTAGCTGGTCTACACTCTACAGCTATAGTTGTTTCCAGAAATGCTGGTCATACTTGATTTTCTTAGGGAGTGTTTTTATTTATTTATAGAATGTTCAAAAACTCTGCACATCTTATCATTTAGAAATGTGCCCGATGTGATTTATCTATTATGAAAAGTTATATTGATACCAATAAATCCAGATAGTGCTGTACACATTAACTGCAGGTCAAAGCATTGCTCTATTTACTAAGCAGGTCCGTTTGTTATGACACATTATGAATTTCCGCACATGCCACATTTCTTTGGCACCTTCCCAAACATGGTAAACTAGCGATTCTTGCTTGTTGGGTCTCTTTATACTATAGTTTTGCATAGTATAGTAATTTATTCACTGAATATTTCAGCAGACAACTCACCATGCTTTTGGAACCCGGAGTACTTGAAAGTATGGTATTATACTTTATATTTGAACCATCAGCTAATATTTAATTCAATTTTTACAAGTCACGGTCCAATGGTTGTTGACACTCTCCCTAATCAGCCCCAGTCCATTACCTATTACCTGCAAACTTATGGTTCATATTTAATTTAAGGTTAATAGTAATACTCAGGTTTTCCCTTCCAGTGTTTTTTTGGAGACATGAAATTTAGATAACTTATATTTTAAATGATGTTCCCTCATATCTGAGTATATATACATAGTGAAGAACGTGCATTGCACTATGCGGTTGCTAGCACCATAATCATTTGAGGATTGCAGCAAGTCTTATAAACCCCTAAAAGTTTCTATACTTAAAAATAGTGGTGGAGCTAGCCATTTTGTTTAGCGTGGAAAAAATACAACTTACACTACAAAATAGTGTTTGCCCCATGCATGAAATCAGCTATTAAACTTTACTTCTGCTACCACAACAAGAGAGATTAGCAGCCAGAGCCTGGGCAGCCACCCGGGCTTGCCAGGCTGTGACTCCACCACTACTTATAAATTGCATAATATTACTGGTTAGCTGATGTGCTTTTGATTTGAATTCGTGTATCCTTAATTCAGCTTTATGGATTGCAATCTAATGGTTATTGGCCAAAGTTAGGCTCTCAACCCTAATCCCTTCTATACGAATTACCTCAAGATTATCCGTTGATATTCAGTCTCATTACCACTTGATCACAAATTTATTCCCTTAGAGTAGTTTAAATAATCATGGTGAACTTATATTTAAATATGCTTTTCCTCACATGTGTGGATTTTAGCAAGTCTTATGAGTTACTTTCTCTGTTCATTAATATAAGACTGTTTAGATAGTTTAAAGTAGACTAGATACGAACCAAAATGAGTGAACCTACATACTCCCTCCATCTAGTATTATAAGTCACTTCTCAACCTTCTCTACGACCAAGGCAACACGCTATTGGGTGAGGAATAGGAAATAAATTCGCTTTTGGTGCCCAATTTTGTGCTAAATTGATGCATGTATTAAATGTGGAATCCAAACGATTGGACGGGCAATTAATTTTTCGTGGGCCTGCTAGCCTTTCCCAAAGCAAAACGCCATATTAATTGCTAAATACGCCCTATGGAAAGAGAAAACCTGTTTTTGGAGAAGTGACTAATAATCCTAGATGGAGGGAGTACTAAAAATAGACTAGATACAAACTAAAGTGAGTGAACCTACAAAAGAGCTAGAACGTCTTATAAAAGAGAACGGAGGGAGTATGACCTTAATGCCGGTTACTTACAAAAAATTACCTGTTCACTAGAAGATACCTAAAATGTGGTTCACCTGAATTGATTCTTTACTATATATTTTGAAAGGAAAGCGGCGGGTGAGACACCAACAACGACTATTAAGAACCCAAATTTGTGGCCTGGGTACTTGAAGTTGGGTGGCTAGGTTGTACATCCACCTCCCTAGCCAAGTATGGTTTTCGTCATATCTGAAACTGTAGCAAGTCTCATGACCTTAACATACCATTTAGCTTAAAAGAACTTACCAGTTATGTACTACTCCCTCCGTTCCATATTAGATGACTTTCATTTGTATAAAACTGGATGTAACTAAACTTATAACATGTCTAGATACATTCTTTTTTATACAAATGGAAGTCATCTAATTTGGAACGGAGGGAGTAGAAGATACTGGGAATGTTATTCACCTGAACTAATTCTTCACTTCTACAATCTAAAGAGTGCAAGGAATCCTTTGTGCAGTGTCATTGGCAGCTCTCTCATTATCCGAAAGTTGAAACAAAGTAGTTTTCCAGTTTTTTACTCAGGGCCAGGGGTATACTTACTACTATAGTCATTAACTAATTAGTTGGCATGTACATGCACCACGATTTGGGCCATTTTAGGTAGATCTGGCGGATAACAGTGTCAACATCGCTGGTTAACTTAATGCCTTAGGCCTTACAAATCTTAATCAGGATGGCATCGCCAGATTGATACCAATGAGTGTAGCAAAGGGCAAAGTTAATGGCGAGGGACCAGTACACCTACACTACTAGACATATTTAATGCATGCTTTTGCAACATGGGAGGTCCTTCACCAGCTACTGTGGCACCACACACTGTCAAGACGAAACTGGTATGATTTTTCAGAAAACATACAAGCAGCAGTGCCACTAACCTGAATGATTGGAGCACCATATGTCTAACAATTTGTTCTGTAGCACATATTAGGGGCACTGATCGTCATATTTCGGGTTTGTTGTGCGGAACCCATTTATTATGTTTTGATAGATGGAGACCTGAGCTGGCAAGCACTTTTTCTGATAATAAGGACATGATAAGAAAGTCAAACTTATCTATTTGTTCCTAAGCATGCCAACTCAATAGTGAGCTCCTCTATTTGCACGCTTTTGTTTCTGACCATCATTGGGTTTTACCAAGGTCATACTCGGGTACTAGCTAGTTTATCATTGTGTACTGCCAAGTACTTCGAATTTGGTAGTGTCAGTGTTTTTTTTCACGAACATCTTAGACCTCACACTAGTGTATGCATCGATGGCAGGCACCTAATATATATATACACTCATGCTGATGTTATTATTGTTATTTTTTTCTGACATGATTGTACTTTATAACTGACCAACTAACTAACTGGGACCGTCTGCATTGACTGCTTGCTTTACCAACCTACATAACCAACCGTGGAGCTGTTTTGCGCTTCATTGCGACTATAACTGTGTGTAGTGAAATTAAGAAAGGGAAAGAATATGGGGACCATGATCTTTATTATCCATTTTTGTGCCTCCTCTTCTTTGCTCGTTTGATATTTCCTCCATGATGTGTTATCCATGGATATTTCCTACATGATTTGTGTAGGGATGATCACCATACATATGCATGCAGTTTTGTGCACTCTCTCAGTTTAGTTGTGCCTTGTGGTCATCTGTTAGTCCACATAGACTGGTGCAATAGTGTCTCACTATATATGGTATGTGTACTAGTCATATAGGCTAACATGCCTGTGATTATTAATTATCTCCCTTTTGGATTTACTTATTTGATGTGGAGAAATATGAGTCTGGTATCTTTTAGTTTGATGCACTAACACATGATGTAACTGTTAAAAATAAAAACACATGCATATGTTAAATGTACTGATCAGTCTTTGAGTTCAGCATTAACTATCGAGTCATTATGTATGCAGCAATGTTTATAGAGCATCTGATGGTCCTCTGAACCTCTGATGATGACCGATCCCTTGTAATGACAAGAGAGTTACCAAAGGGAACATCCACGAACGTGATCTTTATGCATGCATGCCTGGCCTCCTGCACATGAGTAATTGATTGAGAGGTTGTTGTAGTTGATATTTGTTCATTTTTTAATTAAAGTATCTTGACACACTTCGCCTATTGCTTTGAGTTCACTAATGGGGCTGAAATGAAATACATGAAAAATTGGCAGGCATGTTGTTTGGTCTCCAGTTACTTCTTCCCGCTATGGAAAGTTCAAACATACTGCATCCTTGTTCAAAAGTCTGTGCTTGCATTCATATGATATGACAGTCTATACACATCTTTTGAACGAAGCCTTATTCTTAATTAGGGGTGCAGCCCATACACAAATTTGTACTGGACTAGAATGAACAGTGCTTAGAGATGAATGTCTTATCAAATATATGATTTGCAATCACCCTCACTAAATTCATGATACTTTTGATGAAATCCCAACAGTAGTCTGAAAGCAAAAGGAAATTAAAGGCACAAGAGTACTACATTACAAGGTGTTTATTCCATTTATTAGAAAGGGATATCTCCGATATATGTAATCATATACAGTACTATATAGTCTGGTGATGTTGATACAAGGTATGACTATCATGACTAGGACGGCATATACGTAGTTACATACAAGTAAGCCTTTAATTATAGATAAATACACAGAGCTTCACACACGTACACAGTAGTAATTAATCGTTTCCTAAGCTTGATTTTTGCGTACTATAACGTAATAGAGAGTTATTCAGATATCTATAATGTGGAGCAATGATCTTAACTGCATGTGCACCAACTACCGTACCAGATCCTTGATCTGGGATAGTGACCTGATCACGCTTTCTTAACCGTGCATTCTTGTAATACTCGCTCCGTTCTAAAATAAGTGTCACAACTTTGATAGAAAGTGGATGTATGTAGATATAAACATGTCTACATACATCCACTTTCTATCAAATTTGAGACACTTATTTTGGGACGGAGGGAGTATATTTTTTCTTCAGATGATGAGGCTGCCTTCTTCGCCGTTCAGCAGCCCATGTGATGGAGAATCTGGGCTGCTCCTGCTCAGCAGCTCCTCGATCATCTGCAGCGCGATCCTCTCCTCGTCGTCCATTGCCGCCGGAGGTGGCGAGCCCGTCGTGGATGTGGAGGTGGATGAGGATGTAGTCACGGACACCGTGCTGTCACTGGGCGTCTCCGCCGCCGCCGCGGCAGTAGCAGGCTCCTTGTTGAGCTGGACGGTCATGACCCAGCTGGAGTCGGCGCGAGCACCTGCGCGTTTCTGCCATACGCCAATGTGGGACTTCTCGGTGTCGAGGCGGAGGCAGGTGAGAGACGGAGACGGCGTCTTGCAGCACTTGCGGAGCTTGGCACTGAGGATCTGCGACAGGCTGCCGGCACCGGTCACGCCGGAGGAGGAGGACGAGCCGACGCCGCCGCGACCGTCCCTCGCCGCTGCCGGGGCGACGATTATCTCCCCGTTGGCGCTCCTGGGGACGGGGAAGTTGGTCTTGGCGTTGCGCCCGCTCATGAGGATGGCGGCCTCGTCGTACGCCCGCGCCGCCTCTTCGGCCGTCTCAAAGGTACCCAGCCACACCCTTCTCTTCCTGCAAAGCTCATCACAGTTATATCCATGCACGCATTGTGAGAACATGATAACAAAGAATCATCAAGGGAAAGCTATACGGGTGTACGTAGGAGAGAGTAGTGATGAGATGAGAGAGCTGAGTGAGGCTTACAGGAGAGGGTGCCTGATCTCGGAGACCCAGGAGCCCCAGTGGCGCTGCCTGACGCCGCGAAACTTCTTCTTGGACAGTACCATGATTCCCTGCAGAGCGCGCAGAGCGAGAGATTCTCTGGCAGGGAAGAGGACGGGAGTGAATGAATGAGCTAGCAGCAGGCAGAGTGGCAGTGTGTGTGCAAGAGTGAGTGTGGGGGAGTGATGTAGTGTGGGGAGGAGCAAGAGCCCTGCTGCTGCCAGTGAATATAAGCTACTGCCTGCCCCTCGGACCCCCGTACTTGCAGCGTTAAATGTGGTTAGATAGATCCATGGATACACGCTCGCATGCATATGTAGGCCTGCTTGGCGTGTGCCTGAGGGAGAGAGGGCGTGTCCTAGTGGAGATTTTGGATTTGTGGGACGATGGCCGGTGGCAGTAACTTAACTGGGAAGTGGTACGTCTGGCTTGCGTTCCACGTATACTGTTAACGGTTTGTCTGCTCGTTATTCACTTGTATTGTACTCCGCTAGGACTGCTGTCGGTTACACATGCACCCACTGTAAGCTTCAGATCAGATTTCCTGTGACCGTGTAGCGTCGTAGCACACGTCGAATCTACCTATCTGTTTACTAAGATTTCAGGAGCCAGAAATTACAATTTACTAGCGAGCACTATCTGTTTTTAGCTGGTCCAGATTGTAGCATCGAAAATTAAGTACTGCAGTAGATACTCACGGAAGTTGTTGCACATTTGTGTAGTGATGTATACTGTAACCCACTATATATATAATCCATGTTTCATCAAAAGAAAAAATGCCACCTATTCATGCATGCAGGGAAGTTGGAGGCGTGGGGTCGGCAGCGGTTAACAGCATGCGTGTAGCTCAACCAGAAGAAAAGACCTTCGTCCAAGGCCGGAGATGGAGAAGAAAGGTCTGTCCGTCTCTCCGGCGAGAGGAGAGAAGGGAAGGGAACGGCTGGGGGCCCGCAGTCGCTGCCGTGGTGGGCTGTCGGTGAACTGTGGCAACAACATAACGCCACCTTCTTCCTCTCCTCTCCTCCCTCCTCGCTGCCGGGTACGTAACACCGGTAGTAAACTCCCCCACCTACGCGCTTGGCGACCTCATTAATGGCGTGGGAGACCCTCCCTGCTCATGCATGGATCCATCCATCCGTCCCCAGCTCGCCCTTAGCAGCTGGTTGGCACTAGTGTTCCTCGCTCGCTGCTACATGCAATGGTGAATGCTACTAACCCGGTAAGCTGGCTTTATCTAACCACCTTGCATACAGCACCATTTTGGCTCCACGTTGCTGCAGGCAGCTCTGGAGGATGAATGCTCGATCGGTACTCGAGGGTGGCGCACGGGTGACGAGTGTGAAACTGCAAACGCTGTTACTTGATCATTTCACAATTATATATAAGATGCATTTCGACTTTCCAAGTTCAGGTTTGCTTCCAGCTTTCTTATACTTACAGTGTCATGTAAATTCCAGCTTTCAGGTTGGACGTACTGTCTAAAGGAGGGTGGAGGCTAGAGCACAGTGCATGGCATGACTCATGCCCATGCCATGCCATGCATGATGGACGGATCTATGGTAACTCGAGCAGCAAGCAAGTGCTAGATAACCAGGACCGAAGAACCTATCGATCGTACGCAGTGATGCGCTACAGGTCAAGCTCTGCTACTACTGCTAGTTCCAAAGCCATGAGGAGGGAGGGACGCTCGAGCGGTTGGCCGGCAATAACTTTCCATCCACACGCAGTACACAACACAATCAGTCACTCGAGCAGCCAATCATCCCCATGCAGCAGCGTCCGGCAAGCTCCGCAAGAAAAGGTGAAACTGGGGGCGAGTTTTAATGGCGAATTGAATGCGCACGAGCGCCCGGCACGCACTTTTACGGTTCGGCTCCACCCGGATTCGTGTGTCAGACTGTCAGTGAGTTCTTGCTCGCAGGACGGGACGGATCGGACGGATGGATGGAAGCTTCTATATCTTCTCTGGTGGATGGATCTGCTCCCGCGCTCCTGCTCCTGTTCGCGCGGTCCTTTCTGCTCCTCCGTGTAAAGTGCAGCGAGCAGCGAGCAGCGAGCAGGCAGGTTAAGGTGGTTGTTGGCTGTGGTGGTGATCGACCAGCCCAGGGGGGCGTGTGAAAGACGGTTAAAAAAGGAGAGCCGGCCGGCCGGCAGCAGTTACGCCGGTGCTTCATCTCTCAGCTACCGGCCCAAGTCCGATCCTCTGGTAAGAATAAGATGATCAGTGTTCTAGCCGAGAGCATCCGGGAATCTGAATGCGGTTCTACAAGCCTGCGAGTTCATATTCGCACGCAAGATCCTCTCACCGTGGGGTCGCGAGCCTGATTGAGCTGGCCGGAAGGAGTGTGGCAGTGAGTGATGACGATGTGGTTGGCGACCTCACCTCACAAGGAGTCAGTATTTAAACCTTTCTAATAGAACACGGAGGAGTTAATCATCCGTGCTTTATTTATCTGAACAAACTGCTCGCTAAACTTGTCCCAGCGCAAGTAGAAGGCGGGCCGAGCTGTACTCCACGTCCGGTTCGGCTGATCAGCGGTGAAAGCAATGGCAGCAGTTCTAATCTGATCTGATGTTTGGTAAGTACTTGCACCGCAACTCGACCGTCAGTGGAGCTTTACGTACTACGTAGTGGTTCTGCTAAGTAATTAAGCAAACGGTGTTAGCTTCTGTAATAATGGTGGTTTTCTTGCAGACCAGTCACCACAATGTTGGCTTCAGCTGGAACTGGAATGCTGTTAGCTATGGTAGTCCTATATATATATATATATATAGTAAAAATGCCCGCGCGTTGCACTGGGAGTAAAAAATATTTTTCATGAGAACGGGGCAAAGTGGTTAGGGTTGCGGTGTGGCGGCCCAATGAACTAATTTGATCCCCGCCGGGTACGAATTTCCTGTAATTCTCGCAAAGGAGCATTCTATTTTAAAAATCTCTCGGTGCTAGTGTCCATGGGTCTTATTTTTTCAAAATATTTTTCATAGAAAAACGTCGGCACAACCCAAATTTTACCCCAAAATAGTATAATATTTTTTCTAACGTACCAAATCGTTACAATAGTGAAAATAGCTCGATGGGTAAAACAAATGTGTTGCTACATTTTTATCTCCGTGATAACTTCAAATAGATAGATGTACATACTTTCCACCTATGTTCCTTCAGTATATGCAGGGTTTATCATCGCAATTGACTCTTTACATGGTGTGTTGCGCCTATACTCACGATTTGCCATAATTTGCTTTATTCTTGCTTTCTTTTGTTCGGACTGCATATTTGCATATTTATGCTTCTCTCGCTCGCATTTTTTTGTCTTCTGTTCGGGCTCGAAATCTACATATTTCTTCCTCCCTTGTGTGTATTTTTTTTGCAACTTGGTTGAATCTTTAATTGCTTTTTTTAGCTGATAGGTTTCACGGCGCCTTTTCAGTTTTTCTTGTTTTACTTCATTGGTCATCCGTGCATACCGATCTCTATCTTTTTTCCTTGTTTGCTCCTTGGAATCCATGATTGAAGATTGCGTCCGAAATTGCTCTGAATGCATAGGAGTTTTATTTTCTGTCATTGATCAAAAAGAAGAGACTCGTAAATAAAGTATGTGTAGGTACTTATAAATTACTTTAATCATGCTAATGATTATTACTAATAAAATATATGTATCTAATAATAAAATCAAGGCAGATATTAATTTCTTTTATTTTATTATCACCAACTAATTTCATCGCAGTTTTTGACCGAAGCCTAAAAATGTGTATCAATTGTGTTCCATAATTCTTGTGGAAGCTAGGTAGAAACTATTTATCGACAGTCGGCACTATAGCAACGTAACATTATGCATACATTACCCAATAAAAATAGCAGCCAGAACTGAAGAAAAAAAACAAAAAGGGGTGGATTTGCACAAAGCTAGGATTTGAAATACGATCTGCTCGGTAGAGGGTCAAGCTGCTAGCCACTGGGATACGGTCGCTTCATAATGCCTTTCAGACGCGATTGCACATGAACTCTAGAGCGGTCGTTAACTGAACTTTGGACAGACAAAAGCTTCAGGCTTTGAGCTGGACGACGACGGGGCCAGCGACCATGAACTGGAAGCGCGGTGCAGATGTGTGAAGTGGTACCGTGCCGCGTGCAGCACGAGAGAGCGAGCAGCAGCAGAAACAGAGGACGGTGGACGCGGCAGGATGAGCACAAGCTCGGAAGCGAGCGTCCATGTTGGACGAGCTCAGATGAAACACACAGGAGCGAGATAAAAGGGGAAAATAGCAGAGGCTCACGGGGAGGTTTCTGGTGCAGACGAACGGGATCGGGCTCCTCACGGACGGACATCGATCTTGGCGTGGCTGAGAAGCAAGCGGGCGGTGTCATCTGCGGCGCGTGGTCGGCGGGATCAAAGCAAAGGTACGACGGCTGTCAACAAACCGGAGATGGAGAATCCATCGAGATTACGGATCCAACATGATGATCGCGAACAACTGACCTGGCAAGCTCGTCGCGCCGGTCTCCTGCATCCGCCGCTCGGCCGACGAGGATGCGCTCCGTCCTTGATTTGCCCTCTGTGTCGAGCTCGTCACGCCGGTCTCCTGCATCCTCCGCTCGGACGGTGACGGCACGCTCCGTCCTTTGATTTTTGTTCTGCGCCGAGTTCGTCGCGCCGGTCTCCAGCATCCACCGCACGGCCGCGCTCCGTCCTTTGATTTTCCCTCTGCGCCGAGCTCGTCGCGTCGGTCTCCTGCATCCACCGTACGGCCGGCTAGGGTGCGCTCCGTCTTTTGATTTTGTCTCTGCGTCGAGCTCGTCAATGATTTCCGCTACAATTCTGTGGTTTGATGCGACGCTCTTGGGAGGAGTATATAGGGATAGGAACGGATTCGTGTCGTGCTTCCATCCGGAGTTAGGGACGGCTTCATGTCCTTCTTCCATCCGGAGTTAGTCTAGATCGAGAATTTCAATACGACGGACGACAACTCTTCCTCCTCCAACGAACCAAACCAAGGAAACAGATGAAAACGTATTTAGCGGCCGACGAAAACGTATGACCAGACGGACGAAAAAACGGACGAAAATTAGGAGGAAGAAACCTTACTGCTTTTATTATTAGGTATAGATTAGAGTGTGGCACCACATCGGACGAACGAAAAAAGCGGATCAGGATCGATCGGTCCGTCCGTCGGTCTTGTGTTGGAAAATTGGAACTGCCGCACCTGCATTGCAGTGTACAGGAAGCAGATGGATTATTAGGCGTCCTTGCTCAGTAGCTCCGAGGTCTTCGGCCTAACTCTGTCGGCCAGCCGACGAACCCAATATTCAGCTACATGAATTTTCTCTCTCTCCCTCTGAAGAGGCTGCTGAACTGAAGAGGTGAGACTTCAGAGAGTTGGGCGGGCACAAACAGTAATGAGGCTGCTCTGTCGATGGTCGCCGGGTGGTTGCTGTAAACGGGCTGGCTAGTTAGTTGTTGGAGATGGCTGGCTGTAGGTTTGGGCCGCTTGACTCGGCCTACGTGTTCGCCTGGGCTCCTTCCTGGACCTAGCTACGTGCCTAATCTGGGCCATGTTCACAAGCATCGTCTCTTGTCCATATCCATCTCTCAGCTGCTCATCACCTGGTGTAGGTCGCAGCGGATGAAATTGCGGCGTCTAATCAAATCCCGGCCGCGGCCGGCACCCCGAATCATGGGATTAATTTCGGGCATGTGAAGTTTTATCCCCTCGACCTGTTCTCTAGCGTATGCATGATGCATGGATGATGGTCTAACCACGCACTGGTCCTCCTAATTTCAAGGATATCTCAATTCTTTATTAGAGCATTTTTAGTCAGAACGTCCACATGGTCGGCCAAAACCCTTTGCGGCGTATCAAACAGAAAATTGTTTCCACTCGCGACGTACAAATTCGCTTTTGATCCGACGAGTCCCAATTTTATGTTCGACACGCCCAGCCCACGCCCTCCGCTTGGACAGTCGATTGGCCGCGTCGGACGAAACGAAACGTCACGTCGACCTCCGACCGGGCTACGCCTGTCATTGAGACGTTAAGTCCGGTCAGCACAATTTATGACGGGCGACGCCTCGGTTTCTCTATCGGGCACAGTGTCGCTTCGTTGTACTCCTCTGCGGCGACGACGCGTCTACTTCACGGCGGCATGCGCGCCTTTTCAAGCATCGCCGTAATGTCGTGGCGGGCGGGCCGTTGGCTGGCAAGGCGCCCTACCCAGCTATATAGCACCCCCCCCCCCCCCCCCGTCGTGGAGCAAGCAGAACACACCACAACTGCTCCGCTCATTTCCATGGAGGGAGGATGAGGGCGTGGTGGCCATGGAAGGGGCGGGGCCGCGACGGCGATGCCGCACCGCCGGCGCCTCCCTCATCTGCCAGCTTCAAGTTCCTTATTATCCTGTACAACGGCATCGAATCGCGGCTGAGGCTCCTGTCGGCGTTCGTGGATAAGCTCGAAGACATGGTGCCAAAGATGATGCATCTGAGAATGGAGTACTGCGAGAATGGTAGCTGGGCGGTGGAGATGGTATTCGATTCGCCAGGGGTGGAAAAGATTCGCCGAAGCATACAAGTTTGAGCAGGGTCCATCCTCTGCTTCGAGTTCTACGCCAACAACGGGTTCTTCATCAAGGTTTTTGACGACACTTTATGCCGGAGGGACGCCGCCGTGTACAGCAAGGACGAGAGTAGTAGGGACGAGGACGACGACAATTAGATTAGGTTTAGCTTATATTTCATTCGAATATGTAAAAAATCCTAAATTTTGAATGAAATCCGTCATATTTATATCTTGCAAAATCGATTTTGGGCGCCGCGAGAGGGGAGCGCGGCATGCACGATGCCATCTGGATGGCGCCCAAATGACCTGCCCGCACGGCTTTTGGGCAGTTGTTTGGACGTTACGAGCTCCACTCTCTTATTTCTGGCAGGTGCGTAGGCGTGCCTAGGCGTCTCTTATGTGTATATTTTTTGGATTTAAAAACTCTTCTTTTTTAAGGAAGTCGGAGGACGCACTCACATTTCATTACGGAAGAATAAACCGAAGGACCTCGTATATTTCAAGTGTTCGACAAAGACAGGGTGATTAGTTTTTTTTAGAAACACAGTACAATGCAAGCGCTCATATACACGCGCATACACTCACCCCTATGAACGCACGCACGCAC
The DNA here is from genome assembly GCA_026929855.1 of Poa annua. Classification (NCBI taxonomy): domain Eukaryota; kingdom Viridiplantae; phylum Streptophyta; class Magnoliopsida; order Poales; family Poaceae; genus Poa; species Poa annua. The sequence goes on from CM049437.1 coordinate 95,207,834, forward strand.
ACCCTCCCCATATGAGCACCTTCGAGAGACTGAGCCGGCGGATCAGGGCTTGAGATTGACGAAGTCACCACAGGCGCCTCGCTATCGACGGGAACGTCGCCTCCCACTGAAGAATATTCCGCCTAAATGAGAAACATCAGGATCAAATCTGGGATTTGAACTCTGGTGGGCTGGGGGTACAACCACCATTCTAACCATCTTGCCTTGCTGATGTACTTTTCTTGCACTAGTTGCTGATACATCTCTTTTAGACAAATAAAAGTTATTTAATTTATAACGAAAACAGTATTATCTTGGGTACATCCAATAATAGCATACATATATCTTTGTGGCACGTGTGACGATCGGATTGAATATTTGAATACGCTCACCACCTTATGATTACATATACCAACACGTATGCGTTGTTCCCATTAGGGCGAGTAGTTGCTATTCACGGCGCTTGTTTTTGTACAAATGAATGAGGGAATTATGAAAGCAAGACAAAACCTGCACAACAGCGCAAGGCACCGAGATGGACCACAGCCACACAAACACAAGATTAGATGCAATATTAGGGCGACTTCCGTAGTTGTTCAGCTTCTCTAGTTCTAAAAATTTCTAGGCTCCAACTCTGTCTCCAGCATCTTCGAAATCGCTAGGAGGAGGAGGAGGAGCTAAAAACGTTCGCTTCAGCGTCTGTTTCGATAGTGGGGCAGAAAGCCCATTTCCTGCCGATTTGGCCCATAGTAGCATGAAGAAGTTTAACTCGGTGGCATAGGTACGGCTACGCCTATTTGACGACCAGGTCGTGCGCTATTAGCGCACGACCACCCCCTCCGGGGCGAGTAGGCCGGCCCAATAGTGCACGGCCTGGATTTTCTTCTTCCTTTTTTTTCATGTTTCTTTTTCTTTTTTCTGTTTATATTTTCTTTTTTTGTTTTATTTTTTCGGATGTTTCTTTTTTCGTTTTCTTTTCTGTTTTTTATTTTCAATATATTTCTTATTTTATTAAAAATTTCAACTATAAATATTTTTATGATTTTTTCTTTTTCCTCTATTATTTTTTATGTTCATAGATTTTTTCCGTTCATGGGATTTTTTGTGTTGACATTAAAAAAATACAAATTTTAAAATGTTCATATTTAAAAATTGTTCAAATTCGAAAATTGTTCACATTTAAAAATTATTCAAAATAAAAAAATAGATTTGAAAATTTGTTCAAATTTAAAAATTGTTCAAATTCGAAAATTGTTCACATTTAAAAATTATTCAAAATAAAAAAGTTTTAAATTTGAAAAATTGTTCAAATTCAGAAATGTTTTCAGTTTAAAAGATATTCATATTTAAAAATTGTTCGCTGTCAAATTTGTTCAAATTCGAAAATTGTTCATAATCGAAAATTATTCACATTTTAAAATTTTACTCAATTCAAAATTGTTCACATTCAAAAATTGTTCAGATTCGAAAAATATTTAATTTTAAAATTTGTTCACATTCACAAATTTATTCACATGCAAATATTTCTTGTTTTTCTTTTTTCTGTAAAAATTGAAAAGAAAAAACAGAAGAGAAAAAAACAGGGGGAGGAGTGGTTCTTTGGGCCGACCCACTTAGCTGGAAGGGGGTGTGCGGGAGCTAATCCCGCACGACCTGGTCGTGAAACAGGAGCTCCCCATAGGTACCGCGGAGATACCACGCCTCCGCGCACCCCCCGGCGGAACGGGCCGGCCCAATAAGGCACGGCCAGCCAGGTTCGTCTCCTTGTTTTTTTTCTTTTTTTCTGTTTCTTTTTCCTTTTTCTTTTTTGGTTGTTTCTTTTTTTTCTTAGTTTCTTTTTCTTTTTTCCATTTTTTTCTGTTTTTTGTGGATATATTTTTTTAAATGTTCAAAACAAAAAATTGTTCAGTTTTCGAAAATATTTTAAAATTTAGTAATGTCTTTATATTTTTGAAAAATGTTTAACTTTTTAAAAATTAAAATGTTCAAACAGAAATTTTGTTCAAACTAGTTTCCGTTCAAATACCTATTTTGTTCAATTTTAAAAATTGTTCACAATAATTTTTTCGTTCATAGTTTTTTTCTATGCACTTTTAAAAAAATGTTTAAAAAATATTTTCGTTCAAATACCATTTTTTCGCTTTTTAAAAAAATCCAAAAAATATTTTCGTTCAAATACCATTTTTGTTCACTTTTAAAAAAAATATCAAATTCTTAGCATATTTGTAAAAACGAAAACAGAAAAAATAGTAGAAGCACAGTAAATGGGCCGGCCCATTTAGCGTGAGCTGGGGGGAGAGGGGTACGCGGAGCGCTGCTCCCTCCGCGCACCGCGGAGACTAGGAGCTCCCGTGGCATAGATCGATCTTCTCTTACACAAAAACAGTGCACAAGCGTGGCATGGGCTGGCCCAGTTAGCTCCTAACTGCGGCGAAATGGTAGCACCGAAAAGGCAATCCCTAACCGACGCCCATTGTGTCGGTTAGTAGGGAAACGCGTACCCTTTTCCTTCTCAATCTTCATCACTACACTTGGCGAGAGTGAACCTTGATGAAGATATAATCAGACTTGGCTTCAGTGATTTGAGAAGCCAAATCACCGTGGCGAATTCACCAATCTCAACCTTTTATTTAAAATCTAACGTATTACATGGATCCAAATTTGTAGCTAAAAATTTCATAATGTTCAGGATGTTTTATAAATATTTAAAATCCATTTGGTTAAAATGTTAAAATGTTTGTGATAAAATAACATTTTATGTTTGAAACTTTCTCAAAATACACAATGAAACAATTATATATCCATTCCGTAAAACTAGGCGTACAATTTTCTCCAAAAGTAAAATCATAACTTTAACCATGTTTACATAAAAATATCAGCAATTATAATATTATATAAATATAAAATGGAACTAAATTCAGTAATGTACTCCCTTTGCTGCTATATATATGGTGTATATGGTTTGCAATAAAAATCCAAAACATAACAGTCACGTGTTCCACCACTCGTCTCAAAAATGTTTTTAGGAATTTGATTATGTTCTCTTATCTCATGCCCAGTCGTCTTTTCCCCATATCAATTAGATGAAGACAATTTCATCCAAACTGATGTAATTTCCCCCCTGAAAGAACATTTCTTAACCCCTAGTGTTTTGTGTGTTAGTTAACAATACGAATGATATACTAATTCTAATGCTAAGTATTTCAGTTAGTCTATGACTAAATATCATATGCATCAAAACCAAAAATGCAAAGAAGAAGTGGCTTTGAAAAAGTTCCAGGAATCGGATTATTGGAGCCGGAAATTCCCAGGGCCGGAATTTCCGGTCCCTCAGAACTTCGCAAAAATTGGCTAAGGAAAAGTTGGAAAGTGGTTCTGGCTTCAACCGGAAATTGTGCCCGGAAATTCCAGTCTACCGGAATTTCCGAGTGCACCCAGAAGAGCCCTCCAGAAATGACTAAGTCAAGTTGAAAAAGCGTTCTGGCTCCAACCGGAAATTGTGTCCGGAAATTCCAGTCTACCGGATTTTCCGGGTGCACCCAGAAGAGCCCCCCAGAAACGACTAAGTCAAGTTGAGAAAGCGTTCTGCCTCGAACCGGAAATTGTACTCGGAAATTTCCATATACCGGAATTTCCGAGTGCACCTAGAAGGACACTCAAGAAACGGCTAAGGAAATAAGAGGTTTCGGTTCTGGCTCCAACCGGAAATTCTGGTCGGATATTTCAATATTCCGGATATTCCGGGCGACCGGAATTTCCGGTAGTGACTTATACCGGAATTTCCGGGTGGTCGAAGCAGCCAACGGCCAGATTTTGGGGAGAGCTATAAATACCCCCTCATTCACTCAAGAACAGCCAGCTCTCTGGTTTTCTCTCTCCCCATTCTCAAGAAAGCTCAAATCATCAAGATCTCCCAATCGCCCCACTCAAATCCGTTGATCTTTGGAGGATTGAAGGAGAAGGCCCCGATCTACTACTTCACCGAAGCGATTTACATTTCCTCCCCATTCACTTGGGGATTTCGTGGCTAGGGTTTCCATTGGGAAAACCTAGTTCACCATTGTTGCTTTCTTGGTGTTGCCTTGACCTTTTGTGGTCCTTGACCTGTTGTGGTCATCTTGAGAGCCCCCAATTAAGTTGTGGGTGTGTGCCTCAAGCTTGTGTAAGGGATTCGATCTCCGCCCCAAAGGGGATCAATAGTGGAAGGTGAACTCGCAACCTTTGTGGTTGAGTTCATCGGAGAAGAAGGTGAGCCTTAGTGGCGTTGTGGTCAACCTTTTGTGGTGACACACACCTCTCCAACGAGACGTACACCCTTGTGGTGGAACTCGGGATTATTCCTTCGTCTCCGCGTGCTTCACTTGGTTCCCCTAATCCTTACTCCCTTACTTGCTTGTTTCGCACTTATATTTATCTTGTATCTTGTTGAATTGCTTAGCTTGTCATCTAGGTAAATTCACCTTAGTTGCGTATCTAGAGAATTTACCTTTGTGTTAAGCTTGAATTGAAAAAGAGTTAAAATTTGTAATAGCACCTATTCACCCCCCCCCCCTCTAGGTGCCGGATTCCCGTTCAATTGGTATCAGAGCCAGGTTCACTTTTAAGGGCTTTACCGCCTAAGTGATACGATGTCGGAATCCGAACCCGAGAGGGTAGCCCGTGAGTTGGAGTTGGCGGAGGCGCATGCCAAGGGAGCAACCATGGGCGATCTCAACTTGTTGAAATCATCCATGGATGCCCAATTCCTAAACATGAACGAATTGCTTCAAGCAATTTTGAAATCTAAGGAAACCTCGAATGCTTCTCTCTCAACCCCACTATCTCCTAAGGAGAAAGGTGACTCCTTCAAGGAATCATCGTCGGGTGAGTCCAAGGAAACGCCTCCGGGTATTTCTTTGGAAAAGGATGGGAAGGGTGAACCACTTAGCTCCACTAAAACCCCACCATCCGGAGAGAAATATAATGAAGTCTTTCACACCTATTCTCCGGATCCTCCCATTCCACACCCTAATGTTAACATTAGAACCGATCCCTCAAAGCTTAAACCTCAACATTTTTCTCAATGGCAATTTCAAATGAAGTCTCACATTTGCAGTGCTTCCATGGAGTTATGGCGCATCATTCAAGTTGGATTCAAGGCCAATGACCCAACCAACTTGACAGGGAGAGAGGTGGTTGATGGTCAACTCAACGCCACCGCTCTCCACCAACTTCAAGTGGCCGTTGGAGAAAAGGACATGCCTCTCATCCAACATCTCTCCACCGCCAAAGAAGTTTGGGATGCTCTTTCCGACATTTTTGTCGGTAATGAGAGCATGAAGAAGAACCGGTATGATGCCTTGTGTAACGAGGTGGAAGGGTTCTTCAAATTGGATGGTGAAAACCATGAGGACATGTACCGGAGGTTGGTGGCCATCGCTACTACCTTTAGAAGCCTTGGTGCGGTCTACGTTGATGACCAATGGATCAAGAGGAAGTTCGTGAGCACTCTCTTGCCCTTTGAGGAAGCGGACTTGAAGACCTTACAAGGAAGGCACGACTACGCCAAGTTGACATCCAATGAAGTCATGCAAGAGATGACCGCCTACAAGGTTGCCGCGAAGATTGCTCAAGACGCAAGAGCAAGAGCTATCGGGATGCACAAGCACGCATCGGTTGCCTTGAAGGCCACCGTTGAAGAAGAAGATGATGATGATTGTCATGACTCTATCGAGCTATCACATGATCATTACCAAGGTTCTCTCAACCAACATCTTGCTCTTACGGCTCATAAGTTTTGGAAGAATCCCTCGAAGGCCAAAGCAAGGATGGATAGGAAGTTTCCAAACAATGGAAAGAACCAAGGTAACAAGGTGAGGACTTGCTATAATTGTGATGACAAAGGTCACTTTGTTGTAGATTGTCCATGGGAGAGGAGAGAAGAGCATGGTGGGAGGCTCGTGGCCAAGCCCAAGAGCAAGGGGCCACTACCCATGAACAAGAAGCCCTTCTTCAAGAAGAACCAAAAGATTGTTTTGGTGACTCAAGAGCAATATCCCTCCGATGATGAAGATAGTGACAAGGAAGACACTCGAAGTGAAGTAGCCTCAATAGCCACTACCTCTACCACTTCATCACTCTTCTCATCCCCAAATGAGAGCCCCATCATCAAGAATGCAAGATGCCTTATGGCTAAGGCGTCCGAGGTAAAATTGCCTCCTACTTCTATATCCCATGATCTTGATGATGAAGTTAGTCTTGAAATAAAACAAGAAATTATTGCTTTTGATGAATTCATGACTAACTTGCAAGGGGTTGGCAAGAAACACTTTGGCTCTCTTATGAGTCGTATAGGTGAGCTTGAGGATGAGCTTGAGCTCAAAGGTGAGATTGAGAGGGAAGATGCCTATGCTAAGGCATCTCTCCAATCTTCTTTGGAAGATGAACAAGAAGCTCATGCTCTTCTCCAAGAGCAACTTAAAACTCTTGTGGAGTCTCATAACTCCGATGTTGCCAAGCTAACTAAGGATCGTGATCTTTACTTTGCTAGATATAAACTTGTGCAAAATGAAAAGGCCGAGTTTGTGGCTGCTCATGCTAGACTAGTGGAAGACTTTGAGTCACTTGACAATGCTCACAAGGCATTGACAAGTGAACATGATCTTCTTACCAAGGCTCATGATCAACTTCAAACTCGGTTGTCAAACCTTGAGAAACCTAGCACCTCTACTCATTTAAATGACCATGCTATTGTTGTTGAGAATGTTGCTAGGGTAAAGTTTGTTCCTTCCATGGCAACTACAGCCAAGACCTCTCTTGATAAGGGTAAGAAGTCACTTGCTACCCCTCTTCATGAGCAAGTGACCCACAAAGGGAAAGAGGGTCTAGGCTATGTTGCCAAGAAGAAGAAGAAGACCAAGAAGAAGGCCAAGCCCGCTCTAGCCAAGAAAGATGACGTTGCGAGTGGAAGTGTCACAAGGGGCACACCCACTCGTAATGACTTTGCGGGCATATCTAACCCTAACTATGCTCTATATGTTGATTATTATGGGGATGTCTATGCTAGATACATTGGTCCATTTGATGGCTATATTGAGTATGCTATTTGGGTTCCAAAGACCCTTGTTGCTAACCAAAAGGCACCCATTGCAAAATGGGTACCTAAATCAAAGAATTGATTGTGTGTAGGGCCTTGTTTCCGGCGGATCGAAATGGATAGTTGATAGTGGGTGCACTAGTCACATATCCGGAAGCAAGGAGCTTGTAACGGAGTTGAGGCCTAATGATGATCATATAACCGTTACATTTGGCGACAAATCAAAGTCTAAGGTAATGGGACTCGGCAAGGTGGTAGTGGCGCCGGACATCACTCTTGTGAATGTCTTGCTTGTCGAATCCCTAGGTTACAACTTACTCTCGGTTCGTTCTTTAACTAAGTTGGGTTTCTCCGTTCTCTTTGAAAAGGATATGGTTATCCTCTTGCGGAGCAAGTCTCTCAATGTTGCTTTCGTTGGGTACATTGAAAATGAGCTCTATGTGGTTGACTTCTCTGGAGTCACCACTTCTCATACAATGTGCCTATTCGCTAAAGCGGACTTGGGTTGGTTGTGGCACCGCCGCCTAGCCCATGTCAACATGAGAACTTTGCAAAGTCTCCAAAAAGGTGGCCATATCCTAGGACTAAAAGACCATGTTTCCTTCTCGAAGGATCGAATGTGTAGGGCTTGTGTTGAAGGCAAGATGCATGATTCCCCCCATCCAAGCAAAACCATCATTTCATCAAAGAGGGTTTTGGAGCTCCTCCATGTTGACCTCTTTGGTCCTATTCCGGAAGTTAGTCTTGGTGGGAAGAAATATTGCTTGGTTATTGTTGATGATTATTCGAGATACACATGGGTCTTCTTCTTCAAGACGAAGATGGAGACTCAACAAACAATCATCGACTTCTCCAATGAAGCTCAACGTCAACACAATGTCCCAATCTTGGTGATTAGAAGTGACAATGGGTCCGAGTTCAAGAACTATACGTTGAATGAGTTCCTTAGTGAAGAAGGGATTCGTCATCAATATTCCGCTGCGTATACTCCCCAACAAAATGGTGTAGCCGAAAGGAAGAACCGCACTCTCATTGAAATGGCAAGATCGATGATGGCCGAGTTTAAGTCCCCAAACAACTTTTGGGCCGAAGCCGTCAACACCGCCTGTCATTCTTCAAACCGGCTCTTCTTTCGCAAAGGACTCATGAAGACACCCTATGAAGTGCTTACGGGGAACAAGCCCAATATCTCCTACTTCCGAGTCTTTGGTTGTAAGTGTTTTTATCTCATCAAAGGTGCTCGCTTAGGAAAGTTTCATACTAGATCTCTTGAAGGGACATTTGTTGGTTACGGTGCCGAATCCCACACTTATAGAGTCTATGACAAGGCTTCACGCATTGTCATAAAATCTTGTAGTGTGGTGTTCGATGAGAATGATGGCTCCCTTGTGGAGCAAGTTGGTGTTTCCGATGTAGGTGATGTTCAACCTCAAGATGCTATCCTAAGGATGGGGGTGGGTTTTCACCGCCCCGTCGAAGTCTATTATGAAGTTGATCAACAAGGACCAAGCTCTACGCAAGTGGTAGCTACTTCCTCACAGGGAACCCAAGACAACAACACCGTGCCCAACATGTCCAACCAAGAAGATGGACAAGAACCTTCAACTGCTCCAGGAATTCCCGGAGAGCCGGAAAATCCGGTTCAGCCTGATGTCGGAAATTCCGGTGGCTCGGAATTTCCGGTTCAAGGTGAACCCGGAATATCCGGTTCTGCTGAAATTCCCGGTGGCAGTTCGCAACAAGGCCAAGATCAACCTACTCCCTCATCTCATGAAGTCACTCCAAGGGTTGATCAAGGCCATCAAACCGGTCAAGGCGGAGACAAGAATGATCAAGATGATCAAGTGATTCCTCCCACCTCAAGAAGGGAGATCGAGGTCCGCCGTTTGAATAGAGTTGGCACCTCTCAAGAATTGAGAGCCCTCTCTCTTGACAAGGTTCTTGGAGATGTAAGAAGCAAGGTTTCCACCCGAAGGCAACTAGCAAGCTTTAGTGAGCATCAAGCTCACATCTCCATGGTGGAACCAAAGAAGGTGTTTGAAGCGCTTGAGGATCCGGATTGGCTTGAGGCCATGCACGATGAACTCAACAACTTCAAGCGCAACAAGGTTTGGAAGTTAGTGGAAAGACCCAAAGATTGCCGCAACGTTATCGGCACTAAGTGGATATTCAAGAACAAGCAAGATGAGCATGGCATAGTGGTGAGGAACAAAGCAAGATTGGTGGCTCAAGGCTTCTCCCAAATTGAAGGCATTGACTTTGGAGAGACCTACGCGCCCGTGGCTCGACTCGAGTCCATTCGTATACTTCTTGCCTATGCTTCTCATCATAACTTTAAATTGCAACAAATGGATGTTAAAAGTGCTGTTCTAAATGGTCCACTAAGCGAACTTGTTTATGTTAAGCAACCTCCGGGGTTTGAGGACCCCAAATATCCGAACCATGTCTACAAGTTGGATAAGGCGCTCTATGGCCTTAAACAAGCCCCACGTGCGTGGTATGAGCACCTTAGAGAACTACTTGTAGACCGTGGGTTCCAAGTTGGGGAAATCGACCCCACCCTTTTCACTAAGAAAGTAAATGGAGAACTTTTCATATGTCAATTATATGTGGATGATATTATATTTGGATCTACTAACAAAGCATTTAACGAAGAATTCTCTAAGCTTATGACCGATAGGTTTGAGATGTCCATGATGGGTGAGATGAAGTTCTTCCTCGGATTCGAGATCAAGCAATTGAAGGAAGGGACTTTCATCAACCAAGCAAAGTACATTCAAGACATGCTCAAGAGGTTCGGGTTGCTTGAGCTCAAGGTGCCTCTACTCCAATGCAAACCAAGTGCCACCTTGAGCTCAACCCCAAGGGTAAGGATGTGGATCAAAAGGTATATCGCTCAATGATTGGATCTCTTCTTTACCTTTGTGCATCTAGACCGGATATAGTACTAACCGTAGGAGTGTGTGCAAGATATCAAGCGGCTCCTAAAGAAAGCCATGATGTGGCGGTCAAGAGAATCTTTCGGTATTTGGCTCATACCCCAACCTATGGATTGTGGTACCCCAAGGATGCTCATTTCACTCTATGCGGGTACACGGATTCCGATTGGGCGGGAGATCAAGATGATAGGAAGTCCACCTCCGGTGCTTGTCAATTTATTGGGAGGTCATTGGTAAGTTGGTCTTCTAAGAAGCAAAACTACATATCTCTCTCCACCACCGAAGCCGAGTATGTTGCCGCCGCAAGTTGTTGCACCCAATTACTATGAATGAGGCAAACTTTAAAGGAGTACGGTGTCGATTGCGACAAAGTGCCTCTTCTATGTGACAATGAAAGTGCCATCAAGACTGCCTACAACCCGGTGCAACATTCAATAACCAAGCATATTGAGATCCGCCATCATTTCATAAGGGATCATGTGGCCCGAGGAGACATTGACTTATCTTATGTGGGCACAAGGGATCAATTGGCGGATATCTTCACGAAGCCCCTTGAGGAAGGAAGGTTTTGCTTCTTGAGGAATGAGCTCAATATCATTGATTCGAGGTCCTTAGCTTGATGGCTTGTACACACACCTAGGGCGCAATAGTATCTTATTTTGTCTAGATGTAGGCATGGACATAGGGGGAGTGCGGTCCTAATACATTGGACCATCCCTCCCCCCATTATGCCGATAGTAAGTGTTCTTTTATCTCTATATTCATTCTTATGACTAGTGAGCTAAAATGACGAGTATTGGTTATGTACCCAAGATATATCTTCGCGGTGACATGCCATACGCTCCTACATGGTGGCTTCGGCCACCGCCCTCTTCATCTAGAAGAGTTGGTGTTATTTGGAGCTTATTGATGTTTTTTTGCATACTTGTTCATGCATGTGGGAAACCTACTCAACTTGGCGCTTTATATTCGTTTTGGTTGTTGTAAGTTGGGTATGGTGTGCCAATGACAGTTTGGAAGTCCATCCCAAGCCTTTCGTATCTTGAAAACATTTCTATCTATTGCACACAAGTCATCCGTTTGAAAACTGGGAGTTTGGTTCAGCAGGTCGGAATATCCGGTCTGTGTTCAGACCGGAATATCCGGTGACTCGGAATTTCCGGTGTAAGTTACACCCGGAATTTCCGGTCGGGCGGTTTGTCTAAAAAATATAAGGGCAGGCTCGGGGTGAAGGGCTCATTCGTGCCCTTCTTCCACCCCCGAACTCCCTCTCCTCCAGCCGCCGCCCCTGCTGCTCCAAGGTCCCTCCGGAGCACTCCGACCGCCGGGAACCTCTTTCTCGGCCGGATCTGCTCCTCCTCCACCCCGGGAACGTTCTCCTCCAAGCAATGTCCTCAATGGATGAGGGTAACTACCACTTTCCCTAACCCTAGGTGCTTGCACTTGGATCTAGATGTGGAGTTATTTGTTTTGAAATTGCTTGGTTGAGGTTGCTCCTAGTGCCATTCCCTGCCATCTACATACATTAGTTTTGCATTTTGTTGGATCGATCTAGTTTTAGACGGAGTCAATCTCAAAACTGCACTGTTTTCCGTCAGACCGGAATTTCCGGTCTAAACACGAACCGGAATTTCCGGTCTGAACCTGAAAAGTGCAAATTTTCAGATTTCTCATGTTTAGCTATATGTGATCAACTAAATGCCTACCTAATGTGTGTATGCACTCCTGACTTGTGTGTACTTATCTTGTGCTATCCATCTATGCTAAATTCACAGGTAATTCGAGTGGGAGTTCTTCTCCTCCCATGAGTGGAAGACTCTCAAGGCAAGTCACTCGAAAGGTTAAGGGCAAAGGTCTTGCATCCTCTAGCATGTCCAATTCCAAGAAAGCAGTTGCCTCCTCTAGCAAGCCCAAGTCCAAGAAGAGAAAGGAAGTTCCTCCTCCTACTCGCCGTCTGCCGTGCACAAAGATGAGTGCAGTTGACTATGCTCTGTTTCGTCAAAGGGATTGGTATCTTATGCCGAGGGATGATGGCCTCGATGATCGCAGTTTTTGGTGCAAAGAGGAAGAATATGTCCTCAAGGACCTCTACTACTCATTGAAGAAACCCATCCGCAAGATGCAGCCCTACAACCTTCAGGCTCTACAGAAGAAGGCCTCATTTGCTGAAGCCATCCATCTTATCAAGGCTATGGGGTTGGAGAGACTTGTGATCACCCGCTGCGACTACAACTCTCAGCTTGTGCTGCAGTTCTTTGCCACTCTTGTGATGAAGGGTGACTCAAAGAAGACCATCAAGTGGATGACTGGCGAGACATACTGTGAGTCTGACTGGTATGAGTTTGCAAAGGTGTTGGGTTACTCGTTTGATGGTGACAATCCTCAGGGTTACCGCATGCACCACAACTACCGCCTCAACAAGAAGGATACCGCTCATCTCTATGGCGAGGGTGGAGTTCCCGGTCTCTCCAAGGACTTGCTCCCTCTGTATGATGTCCTTGTGCGCATTCTCCGGGAGAATATTGCTCCAAGTGGTGGAAACAATGATAATGTGGTCTCTCCCCTTTGCAACTTGCTACTTCATGCTCACACCATTGCTATGAGCACCGATGAGGGTGCGGATTGGAGTGTGGATGTGATGGACTACATTCACCATGAGATGCATGAGGCCATGACCACTATGGTCACCATTCCCTATGCTCCATACATCATGATGCTCATCAAGTCCAAGTTCCCCGACCATGATCTTAGTGATGATGACTTGGAGGTCCATGACTTCAAGAACCTATATGAGAAGAGGACTGTGCCCAAGCCCCCAAGTGTGCCATCCTCTCGGTCCACTCGGGGTGGTTCGTTCATGGGTGATGCTCGGAGGGCTGCTACTCCCTCTTATGCCCCCTCCACCTCCGGGCACGTGAAGAAGCTGAATTGGTTCCAACGCAACATCCTTTGCATGAACATCGACATTCGCAAGGAACAATACTCAGCCTACAAGGACCGCCGTCAGTCTGCTCACAATCAAGAGATGATCCTCCATCACATTTCTGGATCTCCCGCTCCTGCTGAGCTCACACCGCCTCTCTCCTATGCTCAGTGGAACCAGGGGTCTATGGCTCCGTGGTCTCAGTTTGAGAACGATCTTGGTGGCAGCTCATACTCCACGGGACAGGCTTATGAGGAGGTTACTTTTGATGATGATGACGAGGATGAGGACGATGATGAGGATACCCCTTCCGAGTGATGTTCTTCACGGGACGTAGCATCGCTCTTCTTCCTTTTTGGCGTTTCGATGCCAAAGGGGGAGAAGTTGATCTATTAGGAACGGGGATTTGCATGGGTTCGGGCACAAGCATATGCTTCTACCATTTATTTGCGCTTGTGTCCATTTATCTTATTTGTGTTTGTCAAACTATTTATGCTTGTTGAACTATTTGTGTGAACCTTTGTGTGTATTGAGACAATTCCCATGCTATCTATATTATCTATGGTTGAGACTACAAGACTATTGTGTTGGTATTCACCTCATATGTTATATGCAAAAGGTATGAAATTCTATCAAGTCTCTAGTTATACCATGGCTATGTATATTGTCTCATTACTCCTTATGATATCATGTGCTCTCTATTGCAAAAATGCTCTTGTCTATTGTGCTATCCGTTGTCTAGCTGTTTTCAAGTATGCACATGTTTAGGGGGAGCCATTTTTATCATAAGCATGATATAGCATTGTCTTTTATTGCAAATCTTTGTATTGTCATCTAACACCAAAAAGGGGGAGATTGAAAGAACATTTCTTAACCCCTAGTGTTTTGTGTGTTAGTTAACAATACGAATGATATACTAATTCTAATGCTAAGTATTTCAGTTAGTGTATGACTAAATATCATATGCATCAAAGCCAAAAATGCAAAGAAGAAGTGGCTCTGAAAAAGTTCCAGGAATCGGATTATTGGAGCCGGAAATTCACAGGGCCGGAATTTCCGGTACCCCAGAACTTCGCAAAAATTGGCTAAGGAAAAGTTGGAAAGTGGTTCTGGCTTCAACCGGAAATTGTGCCCGGAAATTCCAGTCTACCGGAATTTCCGAGTGCACCCAGAAGAGCCCTCCAGAAATGACTAAGTCAAGTTGAAAAAGCGTTCTGGTTCCAACCGGAAATTGTGCCCGGAAATTCCAGTCTACCGGATTTTCCGGGTGCACCCAGAAGAGCCCCCAGAAACGACTAAGTCAAGTTGAGAAAGCGTTCTGCCTTGAACCGGAAATTGTACTCGGAAATTTCCATATACCGGAATTTCCGAGTGCACCCAGAAGGACACTCAAGAAACGGCTAAGGAAAGAAGAGGTTTCGGTTCTGGCTCCAACCGGAAATTCTGATCGGATATTTCAATATTCCTGATATTCCGGGCGACCGGAATTTCCGGCAGTGACTTATACCGGAATTTCCGGGTGGTCGAAGCAGCCAACGGCCAGATTTTGGGGAGAGCTATAAATACCCCCTCATTCACTCAAGAACAGCCAGCTCACTGGTTTTCTCTCTCCCCATTCTCAAGAAAGCTCAAATCATCAAGATCTCCCAATCCCCCCACTCAAATCCGTTGATCTTTGGAGGATTGAAGGAGAAGGCCCCGATCTACTACTTCACCGAAGCGATTTACATTTCCTCCCCATTCACTTGGGGATTTCGTGGCTAGGGTTTCCATTGGGAAAACCTAGTTCACCATTGTTGCTTTCTTGGTGTTGCCTTGACCTTTTGTGGTCCTTGACCTGTTGTGGTCATCTTGAGAGCCACCAATTAAGTTGTGGGTGTGTGCCTCAAGCTTGTGTAAGGGATTCGATCTCCGCCCCAAAGGGGATCAATAGTGGAAGGTGAACTCGCAACCTTTGTGGTTGAGTTCATCGGAGAAGAAGGTGAGCCTTAGTGGCGTTGTGGTCAACCTGTTGTGGTGACACACACCTCTCCAACGAGACGTACACCCTTGTGGTGGAACTCGGGATTATTCCTTCGTCTCCGCGTGCTTCACTTGGTTACCCTAATCCTTACTCCCTTACTTGCTTGTTTCGCATTTATATTTATCTTGTATCTTGTTGAATTGCTTAGCTTGTCATCTAGGTAAATTCACCTTAGTTGCATATCTAGAGAATTTACCTTTGTGTTAAGCTTGAATTGAAAAAGAGTTAAAATTTGTAATAGCACCTATTCACCCCCCCTCTAGGTGCCGGATTCCCGTTCACCCCCTTCGCAGGTGTGCTTTATTTCTGAACAAAAACTTATACGCCTACGCCTAAAAACGGAGGGGACTATGTGATTGATTTAACATTGAGAATGTTGGTAGATTTATCCAAAAGTTTTCGGAAATGCTTTTGTACATGCACGCACGGGTATGGGACATATCGTGTCCATTGACAGTTGTGTTTGTGCTTTGAGATCCGGGGAAAAGAATAGGCAGAAAAATGTTTTCTGGTTTTTGCATTTAGTCCTGTCAACTGTCCTATCCTACATTGTGTCCTGTCGTGTCGGCCGTCCACTGTTCCACATTGGGCAAGTAGGCACCGTATCATGTCCCACGTTAGACTTTTATCTCTGTCAACTCTCCCTCCCGTTCCACGCCGCCCACACATTCCCGCCGCCGTGCAGCCCAGCAGTCTACCCAGTACCCTCCCTCCGGCTCTCGCAAGTCGCACCTGTCAGCTCGCCACGCCTCAAATGTAGATCCTCCGCTTGCTCGTGGCTAGGCGCGTCGCCTGGGACTTCTTTGACGCCGGCGGCGTGCTCGCGGCGATGCTTGTGGCGCGCGGCGCCGACCATGCGCAGCTGCTCTTCTCCGTGGAGGACGCCCTCGTGTTCCTCGTGCGGAGCCTCCGCCGTGGCTGGTCGTCTTTTGGTAGTGCAGGCAGCCTCTGCGCTCTGTTCCAGCGACCGGTCGGCACCGCCTTTCGGAAGGTCTTCGGCAAGCTCACGTTGTGGGACACGTCACACTGAACCTTGTAATCATGGGATCGACGCCGGCGGCCTGCTCGCGACGATGCTTGTGGCGCGCGGCGTCGACCACGCGCGGCCGCTCTTTTCCGCGGAGGCGGAGGACGCCCTCGCGTTCCTCGTGCGAGAACCGGAGGTCGCGGCTGGTCGTCTTCTGGCAGTGCAGGGCAGCCTCCGCGCTCTGTTCCAGCGATCGGCCGACGCCGCCTTCCGCAAGGTCTTCGGCGAGCTCACGCTGTGGGACACAGCGTGGCTGGTGCTCGTCCCTGCTACGAGCTCGCCATGAAGCAGGTGCTGTTCGGGGCAAGAAGCTGGCGGAGCAGACCAATGCCGAGAAGCTTGAGCAGAACATGACCACCGCGCTTCAAACACGTTTGCCGCCGCGCCGACAGTCGTCAAGCCAAGCAGCAGCCGACGACGGCCGCCGGAGAGAGCACGGACGCGCAGGCGCCGGCATCGTACTATAACCTGGTCAGCCAGATGTTCACCAGTATCCTGTATTGACTTCTTTCTCGACTTGTCCAAGTGTTGCGCTATGCACTGTTGAGCTATTGACTTCTGTTTGGTAAGCTGCATTGACCGCACTGTTATAAAGGCATGTCCCGTACTGTACACCCTGGAACCATGCTTGTTTGTACGAACTATTTAGAGTCATGGCCGTACTCTAAGGTTACTATTCGATGGGAAACGTGGCAAATATAAAGGAAGAACGTACAATGTTGAATGCCATATTAAATCACGACCATTCCATATAGGAAACTAAAATGTTCCCTGGCACAAATCTCGATGAATCTACTAAGGGACATGATAGCACCCACACCCGTTAGTGCATGTACAAAATCCATTCTCAAAAGTTTTTGTCAAAATTTACATGGTTTTACTTGTGAAAAAAATCTATATCTTATTTTACGGACTGAAGGGACTACGATTTGTTACTTTTTGTTTCTATTTTTCTGATCTCTATATAAATTTAATACGTTGGATCTGGTAAGTTTGATTTGACATTTTGAAGGTTGATAGTTTTATCTAAAGTTTTTTCAAACTTTACATGGTTTAACCTCTGAAGAAAAGTATGTGTATGATTCATTACAAATTGTTTTCAAGTTTTTATGAACACTAGATCAATCTAATACGTTGGATCTCACATGAAAGGCCGGGTATGGGGACATCGCCTCGGTGACTTTACTACTCAATGTCGACATTGAACCCAACTCCGATCCTTAATAGCGAGGTTCAAGAAAGCGTAATTAATAGTACGATTAAGCTCGCTTAAGCGCTAAGCGATAGCAAAACGCTTCACTTAGGCCATAAGCGACTAATTAAGCGATGATAAGGTCCATTAAGATAATAGGGCGTGAGAGACTACTCCTCACGGTGTCTTTTATGCTATAGAGTTGGCTCAATAAGGCCCATTATGAAATTGTAGTTTGTTAACCCGATCTGAGTCATTCGTCTATTCTAATTCAAGCCATCCATCTACACTACTCATCTCTTTCTCTCACCTTTTATAATTCTACGCACAAATTAACGTGAATAATGGTAGCCTTGCAGGTACAACCCCTTCCCTGCCTCCCAGGCATGTCCTTCACCGTAGCAAGTATCACTCTGGTCTGCTCCCCTCAACTTCTACTCTGCTCTCAGATGCAAGTACACCACCAAATTCAGTGAATTTTAGAAACGCTTAAGCATACTTAAACGTCGCTTGGTTAAGCGAACAAAACTCTAAGCGAGAGCAAAACGTTCTGTTTACGCTTTTCGCTTTCTTAAACCTTGCTTAATAGTACTACTTTTCTCGAGAATCATCCTATTTTAGACTAATCCACGCAATGAAATCCCGTTGTAACGATGTTTATCGCACCTTGGCTAGATGTGCTCGATTGGCTAGCGTTGCGGTGGTGCGTGCAGCCGGCTAGAGTTCAGTCCCTGGTAGGGACGAATTTCTAATATCTCAAAAAGGGTTTTCTCCTAAGGCCCCACTCGGATGCCTGGAAATTCTAACCGGCAGGTATTTTCTCACCCGTCTCACGTGTAAATTATACGGACTTGAGGACCTCCAGATTTTCTTCCGACGGATTACGGAGCTAAAACGGCCAACCAATCAAGGCCTAAACAAATTGCACATGCCTCTCACAACGTCTACGAGCCATATGAGACGAGGACTTGCCTGCGGTTCCCGTGTCGTGCATAGGTTGTAAAGTCTAGTTTAGGTGCATTGCCGGGCATGAATTGTGATTAAACGTGAGAACAGTTTTGTGTAAACCGGATCTGCTGGGTCAGTTTTACCACATGATCTTGTTTGGTTTGGGTGTAAATGGGTTGAGAGTGAAACAAGCAAAAGTTTAGTTTCTATTCCGACTCGATCATATATGATTGGGTACAGTTTGTGAAGTGTGTGGGCGTGGTGTTCGTCCGTGCGTCCCAACAAATGCTAAACCTTGTATTCTACTGTAGTTGAGGCTCAAAACAGAAGAGAACACATGTATTGTGGTTGGTCATCAGTCAATTTACAAACACTAGCTGTCGTTGATAATTTATCCTTGACGTTTCCTCTCCCTCTGACCTCTCTTTCAGACCCTGAAGTGGTACCTCTCAACGTGTCGACCGGTCAAGACACTTCCTTTTATCCCTTCCGTGGCATTCCATATACAAAACAACTTTTGCTACTCGCGTGTGCTTGCTTCGTAGTATTAGGTTGGTAATAATATTGTGTGTGGGTACGTGGTCTTTCTCCAGAATCCTGACGGTGTCCATCTGGAAAAATAGGAAAAACCTTTGATGCTCCCGTCAAACCTACATGAAAGCCCAAGCCCTCGCGAGTTTAGAGCATCTCCAGCAGCAGCTCTAAATATGCTGCACGCTTAAAAAACCGTTTTTTTTTTGCGCGGGCGATGGCAAAAAAAAAAAAAACGCTCCAGCAGCAGCTGTAATACGCTATCGAAAGCCCCAGATGTAGCGCTCGCGAAACCGCACGCTGAAACGACGAGGCCGCCCACGGGAAGCCAACTGCCGTGCAGAAATTTGTGGAATCGCCCAGCGCGGCCACGTCTCCCTCCCTCCTCGAAGGCTTGAGCGCGAGCGTGAAGGAGACGACCATGGTGAGGCGGAGGCGGCGGCCGGCACGGAGCCGGGGACGAGGGACAGGACCACCAGTTTCTGCGGCGGCGGCGTCACTTGCGGGACCAGGACCAGGAGGGCCGTGAGCTTCTGCGGCGGCGGCGCCACGCGCGGCACCAATCCCTTGCTAAATCAAGGGAAATCGGGCTCCGCTGCTCTTGCCTTCTCCTCCGCAGCGGAATGGGGGAATCGGGCGAGGACACAAGGAGTGGAATGCACATGCCCAGCGTCGGCGCCCCTCTGGCCGTCTTTCTCGTCTCCTCCCTCAAGTCCGGCACGCGCCTCCGCAACGGGGAGCAGCTCCACACGCTCGCCGCCAAGTCGGGCCTCCTCGCCTCCAACCCCGATTTCGATGATATACCCCTCGCCCTCCGCGCCGCCGCCGCCCACAACACCCTCCTCGCTCGCGCGGGCCAACTCGACCTCGCGCAGCGCATGCTCGCGGAGATGCCCCAGAGGGACACAGTCTCCTACACCACCGTCTTGACCGCCCTCGCGCGCGTCGGCCATGCCGAGGACGCCTTGGCGGTCTTCCGCGGCATGCTCGCCTAGGACGTGCCTCCCAACGACGTGACTCTCGCGGAGGGGAATCGGGCGTTGTATGATTTATTTTGTCTTGTTTGATCTTTTTTTTATCCATCTATGTGAAAAAGTTGTTATTGACGCTGTATTTTAGCGCGGCTGGTAAAGCACTATTTGCGTGCTCTATTTTTTAGCGATTCTACTGGAGTTGGTGCTTGTTGTAGCGTGATAAAAATGGATACAGCGTGACAAAACGATTTTTAAGCGTCAAATTTTAGAGCTGCTGTTGGAAATGCTCTTATAAATTTTGGACGCAACTATGCTGGTTAATTCTCCATCGAAATGTGCACCTACGTTTAAAAAATGAAACAAAGCCGGGTGGCACAAGATCCTGTGACTCCACTGCACGCACTCAGATCAGCGTGGAAAGGCATCTTCTTCCTCCTCGCAACCCCGTACGCGCACGTTGGAGCGCTGCTCTGCGATCTCGCGTTGACGCCATGTGACTCTTGCTCCAAAGTGGCAGCTACTGCAGGCTTCTGACTGTGAGTGGCAAGTGAGATAGTGCTCACCTCTCCCGTCGGATCTGCCTTTGCTTCCACCTCGTCATGTTGGGAAAGATATTATATATGCACATAATAAACAGAGCCAAAAACTATTTTCTGCAGTTATTAATTTCGTTCATTAAT
The DNA here is from genome assembly GCA_026929855.1 of Poa annua. Classification (NCBI taxonomy): domain Eukaryota; kingdom Viridiplantae; phylum Streptophyta; class Magnoliopsida; order Poales; family Poaceae; genus Poa; species Poa annua. Next base: position 95,228,125 of record CM049437.1, read on the forward strand.
TCCTTCCAGCAATCTTCTGTTGGTTCTTCCCATTTGACATCATCGCTGACTGAGCTGACGGTGCAGTGTCGGCATCTTGCCCTTACAGCCGTCCTAGTCTTATTGGACGGAGTTTCTCCCCCTTGGCCGAGCCCGGGCATAGTTCCCTCCGTCCGTCTCGATTTTCCTTCTTCCTAGCGAGAGGAGAGGTGAGTGAGCGGAGGCGGGGGAGCAATGGCTCACCGGCTGCTGCACGGCACCCTCCACGCCACCATCTTGGAGGCCGACAAGCTCACCGACCCCACCCGCGCCACCGGCGCCGCCCCCCAGATCTTCCGCAAGGTCAGTTCCCTCCCTCCCCTGCAACCACACCACTCCACGACAGCGAAAGCAGGGTAGATTGCATCCATGGAAACCTCACTTCCGCTCAGCCCAGAGATCTGCAATCTTTTCCGTCGGTAGAGAGATTCTTGGTTTCCGTAGGCGCAGGAGGGGGAAGAAAAGATGCGATTTTTGGAGTGCAGCAGCGTGCGCCGCTAGATTTGAAAATTGTTCGAGCGCCTTCGCTAGGAATTAATTATAAATCTTGTCCGACTGTACTATGTAGTTTGTGCAAGGGCTCGAGGAGTCGATCGGGCGCGGCAAGGGGTCGACGCAGCTGTACGCGACGATCGACCTCGGCAGGGCGCGCGTCGGCCGGACGCGGGTCATCACCGGCGACCCGGTGAACCCGCGCTGGTACGAGGACTTCCACATCTACTGCGCCCACTTCGCGTCCGACGTCGTCTTCTCCGTCAAGGTCGCGCAGCCCATCAGCGCCACGCTCGTCGGCCGCGCCTACCTCCCCGTCAGGGACCTCCTCGACGCCGGCGCCCGTGGGGTCGAGCGCCGGCTCGACGTCCTCGGCACCAACAAGAAGAAGCTCTCGCACGGGCCGACCATACACGTGCGGCTCAGGTTCTGCGACGTCACCGCCGACCGCCTCGAGTGGGGCCGGGGCGTCGCCAGCGCGCGGAACCCCGGCGTGCCGTACACCTTCTTCTCGCAGCGGCCCGGGTGCAGGGTCACCCTGTACCAGGACGCGCACACCCCGGACGCGTTCGCGCCCAGGATCCCGCTCGCCGGCGGCCGGACCTACCAGCAGGGCCGGTGCTGGGAGGACGTGTTCGACGCCATCAGCGACGCGCGCCACCTGGTGTACGTCACCGGCTGGTCGGTCTACACCGAGATCAAGCTCATACGGGACGGCTCCCGCCCGCGCCCGGGCGGCGACGCCACCCTTGGTGAGCTCCTCAAGCGCAAGGCCAGCGAGGGCGTGCGCGTCCTCATGCTGGTCTGGGACGACCGCACCTCCGTCGAGTCCCTCGGCATGACATGGGGGTTCATGGGCACGCACGACGCCGAGACGTTGGAGTACTTCCGCGGCAGCGACGTGCAGTGCGTCCTCTGCCCGCGGAACCCGGATGCCGGCAGAAGCGCCGTCATGGGCATGCAGATCGCCTACATGATCAGCCACCACCAGAAGATCATCGCCGTCGACCACGACATGCCGGTGAAGGGCAGCTCGACCCGCCGCCGCATCGTCAGCTTCGTCGGCGGCCTCGACCTCTGCGACGGCCGCTACGACACTCAGTTCCACTCCCTGTTCAGGACGCTGGACACGGCGCACCATACGGACTTCCACCAACCCATCCTGGCCGGCTCCATCGGCATGGGCGGGCCGAGGGAGCCGTGGCACGACATCCACTCCAAGATCGAAGGTCCAGCAGCGTGGGACATTCTCTACAACTTCGAGCAGCGGTGGAGGAAGCAAGGTGGTGCCCACGACCTCCTCGTTGATCTGAAAACCATGGAGAACCTGATCATACCGCCATCGTCAGTGACGTTCCCAGATGACCAGGAGGCATGGAATGTGCAGGTGTTCCGGTCCATCGATGGCGGTGCGTGCTTCGGCTTTCCTAGCACCCCCGAGGCGGCTGCTCGGTCTGGCCTTGTCAGTGGCAAGAACAACACCCTTGACAGGAGCATCCAGGATGCCTACATCCACGCGATACGCCGCGCGAAGCACTTCGTCTACATTGAGAATCAGTACTTCCTTGGTAGTTCTTTCGCGTGGAAAGCCGACGGCATAAACCCGTCAGAAGTCGAAGCCTTGCATCTGATTCCCAGAGAGCTTTCGCTGAAGATTGTTAGCAAGATTGAGGCTGGTGAACATTTCGTGGTCTATGTTGTGGTGCCAATGTGGCCTGAAGGTGCTCCTGGCGAGGGATCTATTCAGGCAATACTAGATTGGCAGAGAAGGACGATGGACATGATGTACTATGACATCGCCATTGCACTTGAGGCAAAAGGGATCTTCGACGCGAACCTAAAGGATTACCTCACCTTCTTTTGCTTAGGGAACAGAGAGGTGAAGAGGAGCGGTGAGTATGAACCTGCAGGTCGCCCATTGGACGGATCAGCCTATGAAAGGGCACAGAAGGCTCGGCGGTTCATGATCTATGTTCACTCCAAGATGATGATAGGTATGCCCACTCCACATGTTACATGAAAATTCTTGCAACTGTCGACATCTTAGGACATCTCCTTTTCGAAGGAAAAAGACATCTTAGGCACTTACATGGCATTTCAGCTTTCCATGATTCCCACGTTTGAAATATGTTTAGAATTAACTGACGTTACTGTCCAAATTCCAATACAATTATACACACATGTCACATACTGCATTGTTTTTTGCAATAGAACATACCTGCAGTTTTCTATTCATGTTATCACAAACACATGTCACTTGATCTTGTTGTAAACAGCTAGGACATATCCCATGTGCTTGAAGTTAAAAAAATCTGACATCTAGTCTGCTTGGTTTGTATCAGTTGATGACGAGTACATCATCGTTGGATCTGCCAACATCAACCAGCGGTCAATGGACGGGGGAAGAGACTCCGAGATCGCCATGGGCTCATTCCAGCCACACCACCTGAACACCAAAGGCCAGGTTGCCAGAGGGCAGGTCCATGGTTTTCGGATGTCCCTGTGGTACGAGCACCTCGGCATGCTGCACGACGATTTCGTCTACCCGGGGAGCCTGGAGTGCGTCCAGAGGGTGAACAAGATGGCAGACAAGTACTGGGACCTCTACGCCAGTGATGAGCTGAACGACGACCTCCCCGGGCACCTTCTCACCTACCCGGTCGTTGTGACGAAAGATGGCACTGTGAAGGAGTTGCCTGGCGCAAAATGCTTCCCCGACACGCAGGCTCCGGTGCTCGGAATGAAATCTCCACGCCTACCTCCTTATCTCACCACATAGGGCAGCAAAATCTGCACTTCAAGAGTTACAATCTCTGAATATCTAGATGCTGCTTCTACATAGATATGACGCGGTACTCACAGCAGTCTAAGTTTATTCTATTGTTGTCACCTCTATAGTCTATATGATGTTTGCAGTGAGGATTTATACTAGCCAATCTGAAGTATGGAAATTTGAGCTGGTGCTCCTTGAATGTTGCATACTTCGTACCAAGGCTTGAAGATTCGGGAATGCTGTGTGGAGAGAAAAAAAAAAGATTTGGGAATGCGTCATTTCCTGAATTACTTGTGTAACATGTCATGTCAGCTAACGGTCTGGTCTCTTGAATTGAGGACTATCTTTTGGAAGGTTCCTGTCAGCTAACATATGTCCAATGTGGCTTCTTTCTTCGTCGTCTCATTTCAGCCTGCACTGCGTGTCCGTTTACTAATCTTTGAGTTGGAGAAACAATGCCACATGTACCAATCTGAAACCTGCTGCTTAATCATCTAAACTGACAATCGGTGCTTTTTGAATTACCACACAATATTTTTGTAAGATCATGAGAGTAGTAACATAACTGATTAGCAGAACACATTTCCTTACAGCAGCGTCATGTAACATAACTGTTTTACTTGCAGGGATATATAGCTGAATGTTGTAAAGGAAATCTGATATGCTGGAGTTCATCAAGTTACAGCTTGTGTTCAGTTATGTTACATGACGCTAAGCTCCAAGGTACTACCTGAACTTCCAGTTTGTGATCTTGCCACCTCCAAGCTACTACCTGAACTTCCAGTTTGTGTTGGTCTGGTCTTTCGTGGAAGCTTTGGACTTTTGGAGACTGGAGTGATTTGTGTTTCCGCAGATGAGGATGGATGATTTTAACCCCTGGGGGCAGATTCAGATAGAGTACGCTTATCAAGCCTGGCTTCAAGGACCTTTTTTGTGCGAGTTCACTACCTGAAACAGGGTCCTCCCGCTACTGAATGTTCCTAACGAATTTGAGTTTAAAAAGCCGTACATGTCATTTTTTATTTCGGTTTCTTCAGGTAACTCAAGAGATGAAGAGAGACTATGCTTGTACCGAGTCTGTATCCACAATGGACGTCCTGACAGCCTCACAACTGCTAAATCAAGATATAATCACTCAAGGACAGCTAAGCGGTTTGACAACACGAGTTTGACTCTCTTTTTTCTTCTACTCCAGAGTACAACATGAGTTTGACTTACCCGGCTGACCAGAGGGTGACATGTGGTCTTCTAGAGGTGACACTGTTGGACACGGAGAACATTCTTGGACCTGTCACCTCCGCTGTTCCCTGCTGCTCATGCCGTCAGATTTGTGCAGCCAACCTGGTCTTCCGCACAATCTTCTTCACAAGGAAAAAATTATGAAGCGATCACCGACCGACTTGAGTGACCTTCTTTTGGACCAGCTGATCGATGCTCTCGCCTTTTCTTTGTGCTTTCTCGCCGGTCCTTTTCCACCCTTGTGCGTCAAGCCTGTTCCTGTCCAATTTATTCCCTGGTCCCCCCCGTATCCACCAGTTTTTCAGTGCAAATTCCACCAGCAAAGGGATGCCGAGAACTGTTCGAGGTGCACGATAGCATGGCTCGACAGCCTCAGAATAGATTTTATGAATCTTTGCAGCGCTGGTGCGCAAGGTTTTAGGCCGACGCTGCACCAAGAAGATACCATCCTTGAAGAACTGCACCGGCCACCGGCCACAGCTCATCTTCGCCGTCGCGGGCTCCAGGTGACCCTGTCCGTCCGCATGTCCTGCAAAATAGAAGGCACGACGTCGAGGTGGTTGGTAAAGGACTAGAGATTCAGTACAGTACTGCCTAAACAAATCTCATGGTCACGGATCATAGCATATGTCAACGTCTATGACCAGCTCAGATCTCAATCACTCGACCACCGTCCTACCCAGGTCAGCACTGAGAACACGGGTAGGATTGAGCGAAGTGCTTCCAAATCATATTTGCCGAAGATTTATAACCGGATGTAAGTATTGGATCCATGTATGTCCACAGACGCGTCTGAACGAGTCCGTGAATACCTCGTGATCTAAGAGGAGTATTAACCATGTGGGAATAGCACCCTTAATCCCCACCCCTAATCACAGCCATCGATTTGACTTAAAATTCGTGCAACATGTTTTACCGGAAAGCACCGCAGCATTTCTCGAGCACCCTTAATCCCCACCCCTAATCACAGCCATCGATTTGTCTTAAAATTCATGCAACATGTTTTCCCGGAAAGCACCGGAGCATTTCTCGTTTTTTTATTTGTATGATTTGTTCAAAGCGTGGGCCAACGGGGGAGGGGGGAGTCACACCCTTGCCAAGGGTGGTGGAGAAATTTTCGGAAGCCCAATGCACTGGTCATGGACGTCGAGAGTAGCATCCACAACCAAGCTTACGAGGAGTACATTCTATTTTGTCTTGTGTTGTGTTGAGTTTGATATCTGATTTGGTTTACGCTGAATTGTTAAATTGATGACGAATTGATTGTGTGTTATATGATATATACTCATGTGTTTGAGGGTTCGAATACGTAAGCGGGATGAGGTTTCCGAGTGGACAAATGAGGTATGAGAAATGCTCTGGTGCTTTCCGGTAAAACATGTTGCATGAATTTTAAGGCAAATCGATGCTGTGATTAGGGGTGGGGATTAAGGGTGCTATTCCCACATGGTTAGTACTCCTCTTAGATCACTTTAAACCTAATCATAGGCGTCGATGCACTTTAAAATTCATGCAACATGTTTTTCGGGAAAACACAGGAGCACATCTCAAAAAGAATACATCTTTGGAACACTATATTCTAGCTAGTGAACGGTAATCCTCAAACCAAACACAACTAAAGTGTCGGTTTTTACTATACTTTTTCTGATAGAAAATCATTGAAATGGATTTTTAGAAATAGATTTTCTCCCAAATATCATCTTGATCATTGACATCATGCGTTCAAATAGAAATGCTACTTACTGGATCACATTCGAATGGGAGATGAGTATTAACTGGCCTACCACTGGGAAACAAGGTGATGGTGTTGTTGTTGCTTTAACTTCAGTTTCAATCTTTTTTTTGTTGACTTGACTTCAGTTTCAATCTTGGTATAGGCGTCAACTGGAGATGGACAATCATGCAGAAAAATTCTACTGCTTGGAGCGCATTCAACTTGCACATCAAACGCAACTGACGGTGATGTAGAAAAAGAATTTTTGTTTGCTTCGTGTTTTTGGAAATGGTGTGGGATGTCACCAGTTCTCTTTAGTTTTGACAATTCTACAACAAAGGTAATAAAAACTTTCGAGTTGACAAAAACTGAGGCAATTGCATTTTACTTACCTTATAACTAACAAGCTAACACTAACAAACTAACAATGGACATAATCAAAACCAGAAGGGCTGCTCATATTAGTATTATACTACATTTTTCTTAAAATATAAAACGTTTTGATAGGCTAAAATATCATACCAAAACATTTTATATTTTGGGATGGAGGTAGTAGTCGTTAATAGTTTTTTTTACCGCTTAAAAGAAATATATGTGCTTAACCGACAGGGATTCTCTGACTTTACCGTCACTGACTTTGGGTCGTTGACAGGCGGGTCCCGTATCTGGTTGGCCCCACGTACCAATGACTCAAAGTCAGGGAAAAGTTAGAGGGGCAAAGTTAGACAATCTGTGCCGGTGCTTAACACACCACATGCCTCTTTGAATTGCAGGAATGTAGGAACATAAAAGACACATGATTACAATACCACACATGGTGAATTCCTATAGGATCTGGAAAATGGAAGAATTTATGAGATGTATGTTCTGATGATGCACAAGAATACAACATAGGAATTATGCAGGATTGATGGTAGAGATATATTGTAGAGCAATTGTGTTAGACTTGTCAAAGGGACCTACATGTTATTGAATGGTGGACCTAAATGTCATCACTTTGGTAAATTTAGATTATTTTTCCATAATGTCGCGGTGTCTTCGGCATAATACTAAGGTCTTCGGGCCGCATTTCCTTTTCGAAGCCGGCATCATGATCTCGTCCCCAAGGCTCCACTGTCCTCCAATAGGCAGCCTCGTGTCTCGCAAGCACCACCCCCTGTTTTGCTCTTACTGGTCTAGTCGGCGGGGCACCATTGGAAGCCACAACAGTAAGTGTCACCCGTCGCAGCCACGCTCGTATGGTACTCCACCATGTGCATGCCGGTCGCGACACCTTCGAGCGCATCATGTCGTGGCAGAAGCCCTGCATTTTATAGGAATTTGATGATCTCGTTCTAATATCTAAAAATCTTAAATAGAAATAGTTCATATGATTTACTAGAATCCTTCAAAATTTATGTAATGTTTCGTGATAGAAGCCCTGCATTTTACTTGTTCCATTACAACGTGGGGTGGGCACTCGAAGAAGCCCATGCCGATACCGGCACGGTAACACGGGAGCCTGTATCCCGTAGGCCTCAAACGCACACGTGTACATTCCCTTCGCTTCTACCCCTCCTCCCCTTCCTTTGATCCTTTCCCTCTCGCTTCGATTCCGACTCGATTCCATTCCATTCCCCAAACCAACACAACCCACCACCACCGCCACCCCCCCCTCCCGTCCCGCCTCGCCGCCGTCGCCATGACCGGCGCGGCGGCCCACGCGGTCGAAACCCGCGGCGCCTCCCCTCCCCCAGCCGCCGCCGCCGCCGCCGCGGCGACGGCATCCCCGGCGGCGGCGGCCGCAACCTCGGGGCCGTGCGAGCCGGTGCGCAAGGCGGGGCCCGTGACCATGGAGCACGTGCTGCTGGCGCTCCACGAGACGGAGCCGGAGCGGGAGGCGCGGATCCGGGACATGTTCGGCTTCTTCGACGCCTCGGGGTCCGGCCAGCTCGACTACGCGCAGATCGAGGCCGGCCTCGCCGCGATGCAGGTCCCCGCCGAGTGCAAGTACGCGCGGGAGCTGCTCCGCGCCTGCGACCGGGACCGCGACGGCCGCGTCGGCTACGACGACTTCAGGCGGTACATGGACGACAAGGAGCTCGAGCTCTACCGCATCTTCCAGGCCATCGACGTCGAGCACAACGGGTGCATCCTCCCCGAGGAGCTCTGGGACGCCCTCGTCAAGGCCGGTATGTTGTTGTAGCCCCACACCCCACACCCCGCGTCCGTACTCCGTACTGTACCTACCACCGCAATAGGTACAATCGTCTCGTGCTGTGCGGTTACAACTTACAAGACGGTCGCAGTGGCATCTAAATTCTGCCTCGTCGTGCAGAATGCTGTTACCGTAGCATATTTCTACTTGGTGCTGTTGGATGCTTGCAGCAAATTAGTAGCCAATCTGTTGGATTGGAGTGTTGCCTTTCCCCCCGGTTTGGCTCTATGAGTAGATGTTTATATCACTGTTGTCATGTGTGAAGATTAGAAGGTTCCTTTGCAACTGACTTGATACCAGTACCAACTATGTTTAGTCGCAGTTGCAATGAGTGTATATCTGTTCTGATAGAATGGTGAGGCAGGGTAGGTCCTGAGGGGCGTCTACCGCTAGAACCGTCCTTTGTGTCATATCTGTGAGCAGCGGAGACACGGAGCTTTATGCTAGAACCGTCCTTGCAATCTATTAAGCATGTAAGCTTGTTATTTCTGCATGGAGAATGTGGTTTAACCTCTCGGTTTAGGAAGATCACTTTTAGCAAATCGAGAGTGCGTAAAGTTTCGCCTGACCCCAGGGCTATTTTCCCATTAGTTTAATGAAAAACAGCCATAGCATCACGTTTCGTGATGCAAAGAGTTCATGCTGGAGGCACAAACTTTGTGGGGATGGACTTTATGTTGTTACCCCACAAATTCCATACTTCTAGATATGAGAGAGGAAGGTAAATCGATTTGTAGTGTACTAATATAGTGGTTAAACGAGGCATCAATTTAATGTGTTCCTTGTTGATGGATACCTCAGTTTATCAAGCTACAAAACAAAACTGGCCTGAACCCAAAATGCCCATTTGGGGTGTTAGGGCATCCACTATGTAGTCCGTAAGGAAAAAGTGACCCATATGGACTTCCATATACATTCCTACATAGTACTCCCTCCGTTCCTAAATATAAGATGTTTTAGGTGTTTCACATGTTGACTAGATGTGGACTGAAATGAGTGAACATATACACTAAAACATGCCTAGATACATGTGGACACATGTGACTTGCTGCACAATGTCAATGGCCATCACGTTTCTCATTATTTGGCTGTTATGTAGAGTATAATACTATTGAAATGTCAATATTCTCAATTGCACCGTGCAGGGACGGAGGAAGGGGGGGACGAGCAGGGGCTAAGCCCCCCCCCCCCCCCCCATGAATTTGATTTCCTTCATAATCCTACTACTAATCACACTTATACTTAGTGATTCTAAGCTATTTCGCCCCCTCCAAGCATTGTGGCTGGCTCCGTCCCTGGCACCATGGTCTTTCAGTTAAGTAGATTTCTTGTTAATATACTACTCCCTCACTCACAATTATAAGATGTTTTAGCCTTTTCCTGAAATGCATGTATCTAGACGCGTTTCAGTGTGTAGGTTCACTCAATTTTGGTACGTTTATAGTCCACATTAAAATATCTTAAACATCTTATAACTGTGAACGGAGGGAGTACTTTCTAAATGAGTTGAACTGAACATATGAAAGCAATTGCCACAACTAATATGGGTGGATTTACCCACCACTCACATAGGCAGTCACATGACATTCATGTTGGAGGCGTTTGTCTGACAGATTTAGGAGTTGATAAGTCATGTAGTTTATATCCTTCTAATATATTCGGTGTCTCTAAACAGTATTTTTTATCAGCGACTAAGGCATTTTTTTCTTTTATCAGCAACTATTCAGTAATAAAACACCATTTAATTTATCCAAGCCCACCGCTCCTTGCTGTTTTCTCCCCTAAAAATATTTCTGGTTCGCCCTGAGGTTTCTGTCAAGCTCCATCACTGCTTGGAGAGTTCATAACGGTAACAATTTGCTTATTTGCCTTGATCTTTACCTTGTCTGAGTCTGACGGAACAATTCTCTCTGTCCGTTAGTGGAATTCATACGGCAGCCCCAAGTGCTGCAGCGTAGCTAGGCAGACCCAAGACTATAACCCATACTGTAGCATAGCTTATGCAACTAAAATCAGATGCCTAGCAACTTATACTTATAACTCACTTAACGGAGGCAGTGCCCCGCCTATGAGTGGGTTCTAACATTGAAATGGATACTTTGCAGGAAAAATACTAATCAACAGGCTGAGAAATAGGTTTAAATGGTTGTAAGGCTGGCTGCTCTAGGTCTTGGTTGTTTGCATTAGGAAAATTTGTAAATTGAAGGATGAAGATTAGGTTACTGGTTTTATTTTCCAGCAAGTTACCAGGCAACTTATATTTACTTGTTAGTTCTTCATTCGGACTCCCAAGCTCTGGCATATTTGCTTGTCTCTATCAAAGATTCTGGTTATCCAACATCAGCTAAGATCATGGAGTCTCCTATGCAGGGTGTGTTTGGGAGAGCTCCACTCCACTTAGCTTCACTCCACCTCTAAACTCCACTCCACTTAAAAACTATTCAGATCCACATTAGCTCCAGATGCACATTACAAAGATTTTTTTTGTCAAAGCACCTCATTACCCCTGTTTTTATTTACTCAGCCTTGCACTATTTTCTGTTATATTTTGAAGACGTATTCATCAGTTCCAACGCTTGTAGGAAATATTCATCAGTTATGTATATATCAAAACTGATATGTGGTGATAACTGTTACAAGCATTTGATGAAACCAACGGATATCAAAGATCATTCTATCATTTTCAGTTTTCGTTTCGAACATCAATCATTAATTGTTCATCGTGTATCAACAGATTGATTTGGTACTACACAGTACACTGCTGGAACTTCTGAACAAGCCTTATTGCGAACCAATTTCTTGAATCAGTTAAACAGTAGTTCATGCAGTTCATGCGACCTGAACTCTGAAGAAAATGCATAGAAGCTCATGTAGCCTGAACTAAGAAAGAGCATGTAACTCCCCATTCATTCATCCAGATCGTCCAACAAAAACCCAACCGGACACAATAATCAAAGAAACAACAGTGGGGACAGAACTAGATAAGAACTGGATACACACGTTACGAGAGAGGCAGATCTGGGCACAAAGAAAAAATAGATCGCTGGCCACAAGTCTGAGAATGGGTCATCGGGTTACGGATGAATATGAAAAGGGACATCCGGGCAGAGATGATGTGACGGGGTGAGGATGTGCCGTTGGAGAGCAGCATGCCCTCATGCTAGGGATTCGGCGGCACCATGGGGAAGACGAGCGGGCTCACCGGAGCTGTTTGCGGCGATGAACTCTAGTCACCTCTAGCATCGTGCTGAAGGAGAAGGGGGGACATTTTGGGCGACTGCCCTCGTCGCCGGAGACTGGTGGTGGCGTGCCAACTTGCATCGCCATCGGGGGAGGAAGGTATTGAGGGGAGAAAGTAGAAAACGATTCGGGCTGTAGGGGCGCCGGGCGCGGGAGGTGAAGTGGGGCAGGTGAAGCACCTCTTTCTTTGCTCCGGTAAAATGAACTAGGTGTATCTCAGCTCCACTCTGCCTGGTACGTGGAGTTTGTGCGTTTGGGGCAGCTTCACCAGCTTCATCCTTGTATTGATGGAGTGGAGCTGTCCCAAACACAGCTGCAGTGTCCCAGTTGAAGTTAAATTTTACTCCGGTGTATTGTCAAGCTTTAGGAAATATGCGTTGATATTATTCTGGAACTGCATTTCTACTTTATTAGTTTACCATGTTTTCTGCCAGAAAAATATGTTCTCCCGTGTCTAGATTTTACTCACATTATTTGCTTGAAGTCTAGGATCATCCTTAACTCTGGTTATTCGGAGCTTTCATTTTATTATATCCATAATATAACTTACAAGCGATGCCAGCTTGTTGTTTGCAGGTATAGAGATTGATGACGAGGAGCTTGCACGATTTGTTGAGCATGTCGACAAGGACAACAATGGAATTATTACTTTTGAAGAATGGAGGGATTTTCTCATGCTTTATCCCAATGAAGCAACAATTGAGAACATATATCATCACTGGGAAAGAGTTTGCCTTGTTGATATAGGTGAACAGGCAGCTATACCAGAAGGATTAAGCAAGCATGTCAGCGCTAGCAAATATCTGATTGCAGGAGGCATTGCTGGTGCAGCATCTCGTACTGCAACTGCACCGCTTGATCGTCTTAAAGTGATCATGCAAGTACAAACAACACGCACTACTGTTGCACATGCAGTTAAGGATATATTTATCCGAGGTGGCCTATTGGGATTTTTTAGAGGGAATGGTCTGAATGTTGTAAAAGTTGCTCCAGAAAGTGCAATAAGGTTTTATGCCTATGAGACGCTGAAAGAATATATTATGAAGAGCAAAGGAGAAAATAAGAGTGCAGTTGGTGCTTCTGAACGCCTTGTTGCTGGTGGTTTGGCTGGAGCAATAGCGCAAACCGCCATTTATCCCATAGATTTAGTAAAGACGCGGCTACAAACCTTTTCTTGCGAGAGCGGTAAAGTTCCTAGTCTTGGCAAGTTATCAAGGGATATATGGAAACACGAAGGTCCTCGAGCGTTCTATAGAGGTCTTGTTCCATCTTTGCTTGGTATTGTACCTTATGCTGGAATTGATCTTGCTGTATATGAGACTTTGAAAGATGCATCCAGGACCTATATCATAAAGGACAGTGGTAAGCTCTCGCTCAAAATTTGTTGGCATTTCCTACCCTTTGTATGTTCAACCTTTTCCTTGATTATCGGCTATTCTGATAATGTAGAACCTGGTCCTCTAGTACAACTGGGCTGTGGTACTGTCTCTGGCGCTTTGGGAGCCACATGTGTTTACCCTTTACAGGTGATCAGAACAAGGTAAGAAATAAAGAATGTGTAACTGTATATACATACATAAAAATCTCTGTCTCAACTGTATTTCGAAATAATTGTAGACTGCAAGCTCAACAAGGGAATTCGGAGGCTGCATATCGAGGAATGTCTGATGTGTTCTGGAGAACCCTACAGCATGAAGGCGTTTCTGGTTTCTACAAAGGAATCCTACCAAACCTCCTTAAAGTGGTGCCTGCTGCGAGTATTACCTATATGGTTTATGAGGCGATGAAAAAAAATCTGTCTCTCGATTAAATTCTGGAATTGTTTTGCAAACCGGCCATTATTATTGGCATGGCTGACTGTAGAGATAATGACGACACATGAATTTACTGGTTAAAGAGCTCCTTTTTTGACGCGAAAGACAGTGCCTTCAGGATATAACTGAAAGCTATTGCTATCCTACTTGTTAATGAAAACAACGAGATTATCATGAGATCATCAAGGCTGCCACACTGGCATACTGGTAACAATTCCTCATTGTCAAGTTACAGGCTAAAAGCAATCAGTTATACTTTATATGCTCCCTTTGGTCTTCTTATGGATCTATTATTTGTACATACACAACTATCTTCCACTCCACACGTTTGGCAACTAGGAACACTACAGATGTACTTGGGATTTGTTCTGATCCGCGGCTCATTTCTTGTTAACTACTGCTAATAACGTTATTTAGGATTCATTGTAAGGTGACAACGAGCAAATAAAAAGCTTGCAATGATGATCACTTTCAATCTTGGTACTTTGATTATCTGTGTACACTTCTTTTGTCACGTAGACAGTACTAGGAAATACTGTAGCAGTTAAATGCTACTACTGTGCACACTATGATAATGCAAATATGATTAGTAATATGACATGATACTTCTAGATGTGGCATTGACTCTTAAATGACAAGCTTGGCATACATGATACATATTGTCATCTACCACAGGTCCACAGTTGAATACGTGTAGGTTCTGTGAATAGACTATGACAATGACAAGGTGGTTAAATGACTGTTTATTTTACCGAATACAGTAGGTTAGGTTTGTAGTCAGAAGGTTTCAGAAAATCCCACTGTCCAAATATGTCCCTTCCTCCAGCCATCTTTGGTAATTCTTTGGCTTCTGGATTTGCCATAAAGCCCCTCATCATTGATTGCTCGACACAGTGATCTTCATCCCATTGTCGGCACACTGTAGGCTTTGGTTTTGTTAGTATGGGGTTTTACCTTCTATCTTACGACCGTAGAACCTGGTGTTAAGTGCGACTATACAAGAAACCTGTGGATATTTGCGGCCATAATTTCCTATGGTTTTGTAGAGTTTAGTTAGTTTATTAATTACATAAGTTGTTGGATGGCAAATATATACAAACAAACATGGTACCTGCATAAGATAGTTTACTTGAGAGGAAACAACCTTCTCCCATGGAGACTAAACCAGACAGTCTTTGTAATAAGCTGTGTTGATACTATGGCCAAAATAAGATCATATTTGCATCATCGTTATGTTTAAAAATGAATGTTCTGTGCCTTCTTGAAATGGTGCATGAAGAAATTGAAATGCAGCCTCTGTAAATTGATGAAATGAAGTAACATTATTGGTCTGAAGACATTAGCTAAGTGAAAGCACACTACTGCAGTCCAATTGTGTTTCCCTGAGGTTTATTGTGTCCTTGAAAGGTTTATGGTTACAATATATTTATTATATGTATAATTGTGTTTTATAATGGAAGAGGAAAATGTAGAACTCGTTTACAGATCCTCTGACACTAGTCTTGCGAATTGCCACTACTCCGGTACAAAGTCTGTTTAGAATCACAATGAGTCCCAGTTACCACCAAAAGAAAAGTTATCAGTGATACCATTGTAGGATTCTTCCCTTATCTCTGCTAGGACGAGCTGTAGCTAGGAGCGGACACCTTGAGGAGCCATGATGTCATTCTGTTGTACTGCAGCCATGGTGTGTTCCAGTTTTGTACTCCATTTGCTTCTATATAATTAATGGTCATCTACTCCGTAGCAGTAGTGAAGTATTCTGACTCTTTCATCATCTGTTTGAAATCCAGTCGTTCGCATAATTATTTGCACTGTACTTGTTTGGCGTCAACTTTGCTTTACTGCTTCATGATTCATTTTCCTACAATAGTCTATTGTGTTTTTAAGTTGTTTTATCTGTTGACATTTGATGATTATTGTCATGTCACTGTCCAAGATCTAAGTTATTGTGTTACTTGCTTTGATATCTTTGAGCTGGGAAAAATTATCGCGTCACATTAATCCGCTACCAAACTGGATGAATTAGAGATGTCGCTGAACCATTTTAATGTTGTCTCTGTGGCAAGAAGAAACTCATATTGGATCCTAAATACGTTTGGAGGCAAATGGTAAAAAAAACAGCTTACATTTTTTCGATTTTCTTCTTTTGCTCTTCTGAAGGAGGTGGAGGAACATATGATGCAGCATCAATGATTGCCTGTTAACCAAATATTTAGGGGGTAAGCTATACGAAAAAAGAAAAATATCGTGAGACCTGTGCAAATTGCTTCAAGACAAAGTTCAAATGGATGATGCATACCTGTATTTTCTGCAGAGCATCTTCAATGTTGCCCCTATGATGATAAACATGTCAATTGTTATCCAAACAAGACAACAAAAAAACTAGCTAGGTAATATTTACTTCTGTGTCCTAGTTTTTGTAGAAGACATCACAAGTTCACCATCTCTATTTATCCTGTTCTTTTCCTGGGCATACAGAGAACTTAAATTGTAATTAAACTCTCTAGATATGAAATATATTGCAATAGTACATACAAGAGAAATAAATAATAAGGTACATCAACGAAAAGTAAACAAAATAATCTAGAATCATTTAAAATGTGCAAACTACAGAGGTTTGTCGAACTGTTTGCAATATCTTTTCCTTAATCCTCTCTCCAAGCCAATGAGCTTTCTCAACATTGAACCGCATGTCAACCTTTGTGTTAACTGCAAAATGGTAGTACATATATTATCATGAAGAGGTAACAACAGCATGCTTAAGTAATCACTATTTTGACGTCCTTAATATAAAGACAAATGGGGTTTCTGGTTTGAAGGAATGAACATCAAATGGAACATCCCATCCCATGACCCATCCCACCTCCAAATCTAACCCACTAATGGGCCAACAACAATTATCTGATCATTAGTTCATGACAGGTGAGGAAATAAAAGATGATACCAATTCATTCAAAATATGGGCCAATATAGACTAGTCATTAGTTTCACAAGATGAACCAAGAGCGATTCAGACACGCTATGGAAAAGTACCAATGCGAATATGCGATGATAAAATAAGGAAAACGGACAGAGGCAAACCTTTATTGACGTTCTGACCACCAGCACCCCCACTTCTTGCAAAGCTAACGGTAACATGATCTGCAGACATAAAATGGGGTATTTAAGAACAGCTTGGCAGCTCACATAATGACTGCGCACATAATCATCAGGAATCAACAGATACCACTGGGATACAACATCTAGAACTACTACTGTGCACATGAATATTTATAATAGATGCTATCTTTATGCTAGACGCTTAGCCAATTCTTCAAACTATTTTTTTCTTATTCCAGGTCGTGTAGTCACATACACCTATTACAGATAATTAAAAGGTATTGCATTGATGACTACTAACACTTACGACAAGCTATGACAAGAATATGAATTTTACTTGCAACGAGTCAGGTCGCAACAATCCAACCAGATATTTTGTTACCACCGCTTGAATCAACTTAAAGGTTAGATGATGAATCTTGCTAACCAAAGATTTACCAGAACCTCACAGCTGACAGCTGTACCAAACATTTACTCGTTTATGCTTCTAGCCATAAGTCAAGCAAGCTTTTAGCTTCTTCTCCAAGCTTAATTAACTTTATTTCCATACTACCAGTTCAGTTTAGCAGATTGAAAACATACCAACCAAATCAAGTTCACAGGTTGCATTCACCACGTTGCATGAATACCACAGAACAATCTCCTTAGCACTTGAATGAACAATCAGGATGGCCAACTCCCTAGGAGCTATATGGCTAGGTATCATGAACTTCGACCCACAACATATGCCTTTTTTTCCTCCTTAACAAATAGTATGGTACCTAAATCTCAAGTTCTTAATCCAGCTACTATGTTCCTGGTTATAAGCTAGAAACTGTAAATGTCTGGTCTCTTCGATAGGATATGAGTTTTATTTTCATTTCTAAACATGCAGAAATCAATTAGGATTTACCTGTTTAGGAGTGTGCACCAACTAGTACTACTAGCTAAATGTCCGTGCGTTGCAACGGATTGTTAAGCTTCTTCCCATAGCCAAACCAAACATTTACAATCACCTATAGATGGATGTGCATGTTTGTTCAACATGCCTTATCTCGTGCCATTTCTATGAGTTTCTCCTTTCTAGCATGCCTTTTCCAAGCGGTCACACAAAATAAGTGTCATCGTCGTAGGCGCATGATATCTACCGAGACAAGTAATCGCAACATATGACAACACCGAGAACTTTTAATGAGATTCGGCCAAATTTCCTATTCTCTGGGGCATAACTACAAGCCCTCCTCCCCTATGATAGCGCAACACCTGGTTCTCCTAAGCGTCGGCACAATCCGGGATCAAGCAGACGGCTCTGCCTTCATGCATGTTGCTACCAAGTTGTTATAGGTTACATCATGTGGTGCCCACCTCATCTATCTATACCTATTATAAAGCAAAACCCAACTAAGTGCACTAATTATTTTCTATCTCTACATGCAAACTATCCACATCATCCTTTCTCTTAGCCAACCAAATGTCCATATCATCCCACTAATTCATTAAAGTCAATATTAAATCACGTCAAATAATATAACATTTCAACAATTGTGATATGTTGTATACAAAAAAATTATATCCATGGTATTATATCCCTTTATTTGCATAGTAAAACTATTAAAGGATTTCCCGCCGCAACGCGCAGGGTATATTTCTAGTTATATAGGAGACCAATACTATACACTTATCTGAGTCGAACACTACTCGTACCCTACTCCAAGTTTAAATGTAACCCAACACCCATCACATACATAATAATCGACACAAACACAACAAAGTCCGCATGAGCGAATATTCTCAACCACATTGAGTTCATCCAACGTCTGTTTTCTTCCATGAGTTCCACTGCTAGTTCCAGACCCCACGTGACTCCACAGACAACGTCTTCTTCCCGTTCATAACCATCACACACCGATCTGCGTGGAAGCGCTTTCACCTTAAAGGAATTTCACTATCGCTTTTTAGTAACTTTGAGTCAAATCCACAATTGCCTCAATTTTTTTCCTGGAAGTCTTCTACATGGCCCAGGACTATAGCACTACGCAATCTTCTTCCTCTATTCTTCCTCTAGTCACCCGTATTTTGCCATGTGCACTGAGCGTCACATATTATAGAGCCATGTGCTTTTCAATCTTCCGACATTCTAGACTTTTCAACACTTTCTCAGATTTCTTCCCATGGTTGACTCATGTCTATCACCTCACGCCAATCCTGATAGACCCAGTCACCAATCTGAACTCGGTACTCGCCAACACTGCTTCAATACCCCCTACACCCATGTATGACCGGGAGTGCCCTGGTCCGTCGTTGTGTCCCAACTCCCATGCTTACCATACGTCTCGCTGCTATTACCACGTCGAGCCTCCGCAATCCTGGCCAAGATCTACTGGGTCGCTAACCCACACAATCTCAGGCCCCACTATAGATAACCACCAGTCATACTACCCGACCAATGCCGACTTCCATGCATCGCTCGAACCTTAACGTCCAGTTCGAACAATGTTCTTCTTTCCTTCCCGTTGAGATAGGCTTTGACTCTGCCAAGTCTAACAAGAAAACTCAAGAGAAACAAGTGGTAGTTTGAGTCTCTGAGAGATGAAGATCCCGTGAACAGTCATGTGGATTCTTTGCACCAAATATTTCAAGAAAATACTTCATGAAAGTTTCTTTCCCTGCTTATGTGGATACAGATCGGGCTTTATAAATGACAAAAACCGACCGACGGACATGAAAAAATATTACTTAAAAGGCATGTGGTGTTAGTATCAATTACATAAAAACATACTTGTTAATTCCCATGTTCGCCATGACACTTCACAAGCTAAGTACAATGTACGGGTACAAGATGTGATCATTTTTTTTAGGAAACTTGTGCCAAATTTAAAATTGCAGCGATACTCAGGTTTCAACGATAAATCATGTGACGAAGTATTCCAAAATAATCTGGTGCTTTATATTGACCTTTAAGATAAAAATCTTAGTTAACTCTCTTCCAATAGGGTGGCAAATTAGCATACCTATATCTTCATACTGAAAGCAACTTATCATATAGCAAGAACATTAACAGATTTGCTAGAGTCATGGATTGCAGAGTGCTAATGACGATATTTTGTACGTACATGAATGCATAAAAGCTCTAAGAAATGTGTGTGGGAGATACTGACATTTATCATGCTGTAGCCGTAGATACTTATCCCTTTGCATTTTTGTCTTCATTACTGGTATACACAACTTCCCAAGCTTTATAACACAAAATAAGAAAAGGTAACTGGCATGAAACCAGAGATCAATGAGCTAGTAGGACACTTCACACAAGCCTTAGCTTGCTTTTTATTACTACATCCGATGACACATGTATATCAAGTTATTGCCGAGGTTAATATAAGTCCTGGCTTTCTTCTTATGCAGTTGCTCAAATCTCTCGGAAAATCGTCCATCTTGCAATTGTGATTCAGAAAGATGAGGTCGATGTACAATTGTGAATTGTCAAACTCCAAACCGGAGGCTCCGACACCCACCGAACCGTCGATTTACTCATAATTTTGCAGAGGCGTTCCATGAGATCTCAAATCGTAGAGACACCGACCAGAGCCATAACTCATCTAGCAGCCCACCACGGCGGCGACCACTTGCAGTTCTGATTCAGAATCAGAAATTCAGTAAACCTTCTAAGTAGTTGATAGAAATAAAATTCGGAAAAAATGGATATACATATGAGAAATACATACACACAATTGGCGGATTCATAACAGTGATCGTGGTCTCTGTGTTTCACTTGTTTTGGTAGTAGATAAAAGATATAAAACACATATATACTGATATACAGTGTGGGAGATACTGTACTGTCGTACATAAATTGCAACCAAAAGGTTAGAAATTAATGCCTCACATAGCCCTCGTCAACACTCCACTGGAGGCGAACGAGAGAATAGGATATCCCCACAACACCGTGAATGTGCTCCAGCAGTCGAACGGGTACCGCTCACGCTCAGCCAGGATACTGACATCCTCCTTCACCAGTGACGGCGACGGCGCGCGACCATGGTACACGCGTCGGCAGGGATGCAGAACGACGCAAGTGCGGTGAGTGCTCGCTCGCTCGGCCGGCAGCACGACCACCACGACAATGGTGGCCGGCGAGACGGTGGGAGCACGTCATAGATAGCGGCGACACAGGCCACGGTGCATGAAGTACCTGCTCGCACTTATCATTGTAGGTGCAGTACTCCCCGCCATGGCAATGTTATCATCTCTCTCTTCCTCCTCTCTATCTTGCTCTGGCTTATGAACAAATAACAGCTACGGGTGTGGTATTTGGAGAGAACGAGGGACGAAGTTCTAACCGGAAAACGAAACAACATGCGACATGGGATGATGAGATAGATGAGGAGAGGAAGGGGACGCACTGATCGAGTTAGTTGGAGATTGACGGACGACATGGAGACTCTCAGGGCATGTACAGTGGTATCTAGTCACCCGTCGATAACACAGCCCACGTAAGAATTTATATTAGGTGGAGGAGAGAGAAAACAGAAAAAGGACCAGTCCGTCGATAGAATTGCCGATGGTCTATTAGCAGAAAAATCGCTGCTTATCGACAGGCTATTTGCCGTTGTACAGAGAGGATCGCTAGTGGTCGGTCAGATCGGATCCG
This sequence comes from Poa annua, assembly GCA_026929855.1. NCBI lineage: Eukaryota > Viridiplantae > Streptophyta > Magnoliopsida > Poales > Poaceae > Poa > Poa annua. Next base: position 95,249,341 of record CM049437.1, read on the forward strand.
TTTTTTACGGAAACAACCTGGGATGGCCGTGGGATTTTGTGGTTTATAGACAGTTAACAGATTCCTCGTTGTACAGCCTGTCTCTTCAGATGTCTATAGGTGAGGTGGAGAAATTTTATCGACACCCATCGTCGAAACAATTGTACATGCCCTCAAGATAAGATTTTGCAGTTCCGTCTCGGGGGCACCCCATGTACTGAGAAACTGAAAGGAAATTAATGCGTGAATTAATTTGGACCTTACCCTTCCGATTTACTTGGCATGGACTGGAACTGGAACGAGCATGCAAAACAGAAAACAAATTTTATTGAGACTCTTTGGTCGTCACTCATCGCAATAAGCGAGAGATAAGGAGGCAGTTAGGGGATAGTCGGAGAGAGATAAGACAGTTTTAGGCAACCGGTATTTCACTTATACTGTAGGTGGCAAACCTCTGTAATTACTACGAAGTGTGAGCGCATTTAAACTGTGACACCATACCACGCATTCTGATTTAATAGTAAAATGGGGACAATTAGGGCCGGCGGTTGGAGTGTGTTACCCATGGTGATCTTGGGGGCGGGGTCAGAACCGGCCGAGGCCGCGCGCTCCTCGGCATCGCGCATCACCTGCTGCGCCAGTGCAAGTCGCGCTGACACCTTCTTGCCCCTGCCGTCGCCGGCCTCAGACGCCGAGCATCGCCGCATTGGAGCCGGACCAACCCCACCCTGCCGACGCCTGGACCCAGACCCAGGCTCGGGGCGGGGAGCAAGGGCCCGCGAAACAGTAGGGAGGGGATGTGACGGAAGCCAAGCCGCAGGAGGCCGGTGCTCCTTAGAATGCTCGCCATTAGTCGCCTTTCTGTGGAGGGAGGCGGGCGACGAGAAAACCAGACTGGGACGGCAGCACGGTGAAGAAGAGGTAGAAATTGGTTTGGGCTTGACGGCCTTCAGTGGCTATCTGTGTTGGATAATGGGCTGACATCAGACATCAGAGCTACGTATCCTGGATCCTGGACCGTACATGGAGTCCTGACAAGGATTGGATGGTTAGGGCACGACACGTAAAAAAGTTGTCAGTGACATCATTGTAAACTTTATTTCTCCAATGAAAGCACAACTAGCACTCATGTCACGCAGAAAAAAGAAACATGGAAAGGACAGCACATGCATGTGGTGTATCTCTTCCTCTCTCTCCACTTTTTTCTACGGGACCATGACTTTTCATCTTGAGATCCCGCCTCCTGCAAAGGAGTCTCTGGCGCACTGAGGAGCAGCGGCTCTGTCAATCCGAGCCTAGGTGGCCTGCGGGGCAGTAGGTTGGGGCTATGCGTTGGACATGCCCTTAGGGCATCTCGGACGGAAATCCCTCAATATCGCCCGAGTGAAATGTACCACAGTTTTGTTAAAGGATTTTGATTATGGGCTCGGCCTATTTAAATGCCTTCGCTCGTTCCGCCTTCCGACAACTTCTTATTCTATTTTGTTCCTTTCTAGTTCATAATAGCGTATGTTCTTTATTCTTATTCCTTTTCGTTTCTTTCTAGTTCCCCCGGTATTTGTTCCTTTTTGTTCATCTAGGCTTGTATCACGCTTTTGATTTATGCGACTCCTTTCGTTCCTTTAATTTTTTTCTTGATTCTTTTCTTGTTCCATTTGTATGCATTCTTCTTCTATGTTTTAATACTGGTGCTATTTCAATTTATGTTTTCACTTTTTTCTTTAATCTAAATCTTTTGTATCAAGGATGTGTTTCAGTGACAATATTTGTAGAGTGAGTTCTAAAGTATTGTTCCTTTAGTTTTAGTTTTTTCTCATGTGTTTCAAGTTTGTTCTGTATGACTTAAATTTTGTTTCACCAGTGTTAGACATTTCTTTATTCCTTGTGAGTTCGCTAAAACTTTGTTCCTTTATGTCCACATTTTGATCCTCGCACATAAAAACTTTGTTCCGCTTAGTTCAAAATATTATTCCTTCTTCTACTTGTTCTAGTTACTAAAATTTTGTTCCATGGAGCAAAATTGTGTTCTCTTAGTTTATCACACTTTTTGCTCCTCTTTTTCTAAAACTTTGTTCCGTGTGGTTTAAAATTTTGTTCCTCTTTTATATGCATTTGGTTCCATGTTTACTATCATTTTGGTTCTACAGGAAAAAATGTGTTCCTTTACCTGTCATGATTTTTTATTCCTCGCGCGTTAAAACTTTGTTCCTCTCAGCGCAAATGGTGTTCCTTTTTCCATTTGTTTTTATTCCACGGATACTAAATTTTTGTTCCATACATCAAATTTTTGTTCTCTTAGTTATCACAATTTTTGTCTCTTGCCTCTTAAACTTTGTTCATCTCGGTCAAAAATGGTGATTTTTGTTCCATGGCTACTATCATTTTCTTCCACGGAACAAAAAATGTGTTCCTTTAGCTGTCACGATATTTTTTTGTTTCTCGCGCGTTAAAACTTTGTTCCGCTCAGTGTAAAATGTTTTTCCTTTTGTTCCAATAGTCTGTATTTTTTTTGTTCTGGCAGTCTAATTTTCATCTGTCCAATGTATTCTAATTTTTTTTTTGAGAATTTTAGCGCTTTATTGATCACACAATGTCATTACAAAGTTCAGCCCGGATTACACCGGGAATAACACCAACAAAATATTACAACAAGAAAGTTCGTACGAACGAGCTAAAACGTGTGCGACAACATTTGATGTACTAATTGGTTGTTCCATGTGGTGGCAATTTTTGTTCCTAATAGGCTGGTGTTTTATTCTGCTTGTAGATTCAATTTGTTTGATGAAGTCTTTTTCCACACAGTCTTGTTCCATGTAGTCATGTTCCTCGGAGTCTTGTTCCATGTAGTCTTGTTACACATAGTCTTGTTCCACATGCTCTTTGTTTCATGTAGTCCGTTCCATGTAGTTTTATTCCATGTATCTTGTTCCCTGGAGTCTTGTTGCACGTAGTGTTTGTTCCATGTAGTCTTGTTCCATGTAGTCTTATTCCACGTAGTCTTGTTCCCTGGAGGTTAGTTCCACATACTCTTGTTCCCTAGAATCTTGTTCCATGTAGAGTTTTGGTCCTTTTTATTAGAGATTTGTTTCTCTCTCCAATAATTTTGTTCCCCAAAAAGCAGTTCTGAACATGAGTTTTGTTCCTTCGTGTTCCCGCTTATTGTTCTTGTAAAAGTGTGCAACGAAATGATAAAGAACCACACGAGTCTTGTTCCTTCACGTTCCCGCTTATTTGTTCCTAAATCCAATGAGTTTTATTCTCTTAATAGGAGTTTTGTTCTTGTTTATCAAGCTTTTGCTCCATTTACTAGAGACATGTTCCTCTCTCATATATTTTTGTTCAATTATATTTTTTGTTCCATTTAGAGTTTTTGTTCCTCTAAAATAAAGCATTGTTTATCTCAAAAGTATTGTTGTTTCTTTTCGTAGAGTTTTTGGTCCTTTTATCACAGATTTGTTCCTCTCTCCGATAATTTTGTTCCACAAAAAACAATTCTGAACAAAGAGTTTTGTTCCTTCGTGTTCTCGCTTATTCTGAACAAGGAGTCTTGTTCTCGCTTTTTTGTTCCCTAAAAGTGTGCAGCAAACCGAACAAACAGTATTGTTCCTCCTTGTTCCCATTATATTGTTCCAAAAATTGTCTGCTAGCAGCGCGCGCAACTGTTAGGTACGGGCGTGTAAGTTTAGTCCCACCTCGGAAGATTAGTAAGATGCGCACCAACTTAAATACCGTGCTCTGCTCATCCGTGTACGAGCATCAGCAAGTCACTCATTACCGTCTGACAAGCAGGCCCCACAGCTAGAAGGAACCATTTGATCGCATGTAACAGAATCATATGAAGAAAAAGGAACAAATGCAGCATATAAGTGTTAGCTAACTGGGCCGGCCTAATCGGGCGAAATGGGAGCAAGGGATCGCCCGGGCGTGAGGGAGGGGGACCCTCTCCGACGGCCGTGAGGTCCGTTATGTCCGAAAATGATTGGGGTTCCCAGCCCGACGTAAAATGATCGAGCTATCTGCGACGACGCACACGACCCTAATTTGGGCTCGGTTTGCGTCGCCGCAGACGGTCCGCTGTTTCCGCGCGTGTCATCTACCCCTTTGACCTGGTCCCGCACGTCGGCGACCGTGGCCACTTCTTCGTCTCCCGAGGCCGCGACGACTCGAGGCGGAAGGCTGCGCCGCCGCTTCAGCGCCTTTGTCACCATCAATGGCGACACGCCACTAGCCACCGCCTTCCGTATCAGCGCCCGCCATTAATATCTTGGAAGACCGTGTCCTCAGCCTCCGTTAAAAGGACGCTGCGGCCAGCTACCACGACTACACTCCATTCGCTCTTCGTCCCTCTACACTCGAAAAAACACGGCGTTGTGGTCGTTCAAGAAGAACAAGGACTGCGGCGGTGGCTCCTCCTCCTCGACACGCCTCCGTTCGCCACCGCCGAAGAAGACCATGGACCGCCCGTACATGGCGGTCCCTTTGACACAGGCGCTGTTCAACCAGAACAAGCCTGTGCCGGTCGAGGACGTCCACCTACGGGCGGTTGGCACCTCAACGCCCGACGCATGCCTGTCCCGCCAGTTCCTGCCGGCGGCGAGGCGCGCTTCCTCGAGATCCGCCGCTGCCGCCTCCTGTCGATCTGAAAGGAATATGCCCAAGAGGCAATAATAAAGTGGTTATTATCTTATTCCATATTTATGATAAATGATTATTTCTCATGCTAGAATTGTATTAATCGGAAACATTAATACATGTGTGACTAATGAACAAATAAGAGTTCCTAGTAAAGCCTCTCGTTTAACTAGCTCGTTGATTAACAGATGATCAAGGTTTCCTGATCATGAACATTGGATGTTGTAAATAACGGGATCACATCATTAGGAGAATGATGTGATGAACATGCACCCAAATTAAGTATAGCAATGCGATCAAGTCATTAAGTTTACATTGTTGTACTAAGCATACGAAGTAATTCTAATCCTTAGATCACGAGATCATGTCAATCACTAACACCGGAAGAATGCTTTGATGACATCAAACATCACACCGTAACAGGGTGACTATAAAGGTGGCGTTGGGTATTCCGAAAGTATTAGTTTAGGCTCATGGATCAAGAAGTGGGATTTGTCCATCCAGATGACGGAGAGATATACTCTGGGCCCTCTCGGTGATATCACATCGACACCGCTTGCAACCACGTGACTAGGTCACAAGGATGTCATACCACGGAACGAGTAAAGAGTACTTGTCGGGAACGAGATCGAACTAGGTATAGATGATACCAATGATCGGATCTCGGACAAGTAAAATATCGCGAGACAAAAGGAATTGGTTATGACGTTTTTGGTTCACACGATCACAATATTCATCGTCGAATATGTAGGAGTCATTACGGATCTCCATATCCCGCTGTTGACTATTGATCAGAGAGGTGTCTCGATCATCTCTACATTATTGACGAACCGTAGGGTGACACACTTAAGGTTTGTCGATGCTTTTGGGTAGACACGGAATTTCGGAGAAAAGTTTGGACATCACCGAAATTGTTTCGGGTAATATTGAAATAGTTCTAGGGATTAATTGTCAATGGTTGCCAATGGTTGTTAATAGAATTAACAAATGAACCAAGCGGGTAAGTGTTAATGTTTGTTAATAGAATTAACAAATGAACCAAGCGGGTAAGTGTTAATGTTTGTTAATAGAATTAACAAATATTAAAAGAAATGAAATTGTTTTATTTAATAAAGAAAAACCCTTGGAATTTTGAGTGGGAATTAATGAGAGAATGAGTGGGTTGAGTGGAGACTCCACTCACATGATGAGGGGAGTGGTGGGGGCACTCAAATTCGTGGCTCCCTCCCCCTCCTATATAAAGAGGGGTGTGAGCTCCCTCTCCCCACACACTTGCTTCTCTCTCCCTCCTCCCGCTGCTCCACCTTCTAGCCATCCGCTGGCGAAGCCATGGCCGATTAGTTTCTCCACCACACCACGCCGTCGTGCTGCTGGAGTTTCCGTTGGTTCTACTACTTCCTCTGCCCCGCTGGATCGAGGGAACGGAGGTCTTCATCAAGCCGTACGTGTGACCGAGTATGGAGGCGCTGCCCGTTGCAGCGCACATCTTCACGATCTTGAGATCGGCGAGTGAACGACTAAATCGTCCACGAGAATTATTCTCGAAACGCTTACGGTTTTCGAGGGTGAGTTTCTCTTGGAATATGTTCCACTCGTTACGAGCATCTCCTTGATTAGATCTTGGCTTGTTGGTTTGTTCTCACCGTAGGAATTTTTTTGTTTTCTATGCTACGAACCCATCAGTGGTATCAGAGCCATGTCTATGCGTAGATGGTTTTGTACGGGTAGAACACATATGTGTATGTGGGCGTTGATGATCATGTTATTGCTTCCTTTGTATATTTTGTATCCTAGTGGCATAGTGGGATGAAGCGGCCCGGACTAACCTTACATGTCCACGCACATGAGACTTGTTCCACGACTGACATGCAACTTGTTTTGCATAAGTGGCTTTGCGGGTGTCTGTCTCTCCCACTATAGTTAAGATATAAAATAGAACAGGTTGTTAATAATTTTTCCATCACCATTGTGGTTTAATGTTCATAGGTAAGAACGGTTCTATTTTCGAAAGACCTAAGCCACGTAAAATATGCAAAAATAAATTAGAGGACGTCTAACTTGTTTTTGCAGGGCATGTGATGTGATATGGTCAAAATTACAAATTTGATGTATGAGATGATACCTTTTGTAAATTATGACAAACCGGCAGGAGCCAAATGGTTGTCTTTTAATTTTATGGCATGCGTGCTAAATATCATATCCATATGATATGTTGTAAATTTGGAGGACAATCAAGAAGGAGGCGCCATGGACCTTGGTGCCACGCCGGTGGAATGATGGAGAGCATGCCAAGATGCACAAGATGGAGATCAAGTGCAAGAAGGACCATATCATATCACATTATCCATGCATGTGATGTTAATCCTTTTATGCATCTTATTTTGCTTAGATCTTTGCTTAGATCGTGACAGTAGCATTATAAGATGATCCCTCTCACAATTAATATCAAGATAATAATGTGTTCTTCCTTAGTACGCACCGTTAAGAAAGTTCGTCGTTTCGAAGCACCACGTGATGATCGGGTGTGATAGACTCAACGTTCGCATACAACGGGTGTAAGCCAGATTTACACACGCAAATACTACGGTTCTACTTGGCGAGCCTAGCATGTACAGACATGGTCTCGGAACACGTAACCGAAAGGTAAAGCATGAGTCATATGGATGATATGATGAACATGTTGATGTTCGCCTTTGCAGCTGCACCATCTCTCGTGATGATCGGTTACTGGTATAATGAATTTGGTTCGTGTAATCACTAAAACGACTAGAGGGATGTTGTTTTTGAGTGGGAGTTCACGTAGTAATTTCTGAATTAACTTGAACTTAATTTATCATAAATATTAGTCTAAATAGTCTTTGCAAATATGTTGTAGATCATGGCACCACCTGCTTTCAATTTCAATATGTTCATGGAAAAAAGAGAAACTAGCAAACAATGGAAGCAACTTTACCAACTGGGCACTTAACCTGAGGATTCTCCTCACAGCTTGTCAAAAGCTCTATGTGCTTGATGCACCGCTAGGTGCCCCGCCCGCTGATGACGCTCCCGATGATGTGAAAAATGTTTTCCTGACTCAGAAGGAGGACCACAGTGTAGTTCACTGCGACATTCTGTATGGTTTAGAGCCGGAGTTACGAAAACGTTTCGAGAACAACACCGTGATAACCCACAAGTATAGGGGATCGCAATAGTCTTCGAGGGAAGTAAAACCCAAATTTATTGATTCGACACAAGGGGAGACAAAGAATACTTATAAGCCTTAACAGCGGAGTTGTCAATTCAGCTGCACCTGGAAAAGCACTAGTAACAGGGGTGATGTGAAAGCAGCAGTAATATGAGAGCAATAGTAACAGTAACACAGTAGCAGTAACACAGAGGCAATGGCACAAAAAAATATTCAAGTGCGTAGTTGACTGTAGAGCAATGATGATGACAGAAGGACCGGGGTTCCCAGCTATCTACACTAGTGGTAACTCTCCAAGAACAAGTGTTGGGTGAACAAATTACTACGCACTGGAATACTTTCCGGTGCCATCACCTCTGTGTTACTCCTACTGCTGTGTTACTATTACTATTGCTCTCATATTACTGCTGTTTTCACATCACCCCTGTTACTAGTGCTTTTCCAGGTGTAGCTGAATTGACAACTCCGCTGTTAAGGCTTATAAGTATTCTTTGTCTCCCCTTGTGTCGAATCAATAAATTTGGGTTTTACTTCCCTCGAAGACTGTTGCGATCCCCTATACTTGTGGGTTATCAATAGCTTTAAGAAATATCATGAACCTTATAAAGATAAATCTATTTCTCCTATAACTAAAAGTATTGAAGTTAATACCGTTGATCACATTATTGATCACATTATTCCTGAGCCTTATATTGAAAAAATTCCTTTTCCTGCTAAAATGAAGGAACATTCTATTATGGCTAGTGTTGTTAACAAAAGTACAAAGAGAGCTATAGAACCTGATGAACAAATTAACGTTGAACCTTTTGTAGCAATATTAGAAGATCTTGTTTCTGGAAATGTGGAAGATGGGCATATTATATTTTGTGAGGATGCTTCTAATATTGTTTCACATCCTAAAAGTTTTAGGAAAACTAGTGTTCCTGTGCTTTCTGTTAGAATTGGTGATCATTGCTATTATGGTTTATGTGATATTGGTGCAAGTTCAAGAGCTATTCCTTTTGAGCTTTACAAAGAAATCATGCATGAGATTGGTCCTTGTGAACTTGAAGATATTGATATGGTTATTCAACTTGCTAATAGAGAAACTATCTCTCCAATTGGTATTGTTAGAGATGTTGAAGTTTTATGTGGTAAGACTAAATATCCTGCTGATTTTCTCGTACTTGGTTCAGTTGCTAGTAAGACTTGTCCTATCATTTTTGGTAGACCTTTTCTGAATACTTGTGGTGCTGTTATAGATTGTAAGAAAGAGAAAATCTTTACTAAGTTTGCTGGTGATTCATATGAATTTAATTTTTTGAAATTAGCTAAAACTCCTTATGAAACCGAATTGCCTAATGAAGACTTTAAAGTTGAACTGCTTGCCTCTATTGCTCTTGCTCCTAACAATGTTTTGCAGCAATATATGGAAGATCATGAAAGTGAAGTCTTTAGGGAAGAAAGGAATGAGATTGATGAAATATTTCTTCGTCAACCAATATTGAAACACAATTTACCGGTGGAAGATTTGGGTACTACACTCCCACCTAAGGAGGATCCTGTTTTTGATTTAAAACCTTTGCCTGATAATCTTAAGTATGCTCATATAGATGATAAGAAAACATATCCTGTTATTATTAGTGCTAACCTTTCAGGTAAAGAAGAAGAAAGATTATTGGAAGTGTGGAAGAAACACCGTGGAGCTATTGGTTATATTGTTGATGATTTAAAAGGGATTTCTCCTACTATATGTAAACATGCTATTAATATGGAACCTGATGCAAAGCCAGTTGTTGAACATCAACGCTGTCTAATACCCAAGATGAAGGAAGTGGCAAGAAATGAGGTATTGAAACTTCTTGATACTGGTATTATTTATCCTATTGCTGATAGTAGATGGGTAAGTCCTGTGCACTGTGTCCCTAAGAAAGGAGGAATTACTGTTGTGCCAAATGAAAATGATGAACTTTTTCCTCAAAGAGTAGTAGTTAGTTATAGAATGTGCATTGATTTTAGAAAGGTTAATAAATTACTAAGAAAGATCACTATCATTTGCCTTTTATTGATCAAATGTTAGAGAGATTGTCTAAGAAAACTCACTTTTGCTTTCTTGATGGTTATTCTAGGTTTTCTCAAATTGCTGTTAAAGCGCAAGATCAAGAGAAAACCACTTTTACTTGTCCTTATGGAACTTATGCTTATAGACGTATGCCTTTTGGTTTATGTAATGCTCCTGCTACTTTTCAAAGATGCATCTCTGCTATTTTTCATGGTTTTTGTGAGGAAATTGTGGAAGTATTCATGGACGATTTCTCTATCTATGGAACTTCTTTTGGTAATTGTTTGCACAACCTTGATAATGTTTTGCAGAGATGTGAAGAAACTAACCTTGTTCTTAATTGGGAGAAATGCCACTTTATGGTTAATGAAGGAACTGTTCTTGGACATAAAATTTCTGAAAGAGGTATTGAAGTTGATAGAGCTAAAGTTGAGGCAATTGAGAAGATGCCTTGCCCCAGAGATGTTAAAGGTATTCGTAGTATTCTTGGTCATGTTGGTTTCTATAGAAGGTTTATTAAAGGTTTCTCTAAAATTTCAAAGCCTCTTACTAATCTTCTCCAAAAAGATGTACCATTTGTTTTTTATGATGATTGTAAGGAAGCTTTTGAAACTTTAAAGAAGGCTTTAACAAGTGCTCCTATTGTTCAACCACCTGATTGGAATTTACCATTTGAGATTATGTGTGATGCTAGTGATTTTGCTGTTGGTGCTGCTCTTGGACAGCGAATAGATAAGAAGTTGAATGTTATTCATTATGCTAGTAAGACTCTTGATTCTGCTCAAAAGAATTATGCTACAACTGAAAAAGAATTTCTAGCTGTTGTTTTTGCTTGTGATAACTAAAGTTACTATTCATACAGATCATGCTTCTATTAGATACCTTATGGAAAAGAAAGATGCTAAGCCTAGGCTTATTAGATGGGTGTTACTTTTGCAAGAATTCGAATTGCATATTGTAGATAGGAAAGGTGCTGAAAATCCTGTTGCTGATAATTTGTCTAGATTGGAAAACATTGCTTATGATCCTATTCCTGTTGATGATAGTTTTCCGAATGAACAATTGGCTGCAATAAGGGTGAGTTCATGAGATAGTCCTTGGTATGCTGATTATGCTAACTTTATTGTTTCAAAGTATTTGCCTCCAACCTTTTTAGCTCAACAAAGAAGGAAATTCTTCTATGACTTGAGGCATTATTTTTGGGATGACCCACACTTATATAAAGAAGGAGTGGATGGTATTATGCGAAGATGTGTTCCAGAATATGAACAACGAGAGATATTGAGGAAATGTCGTAGTAGTGCTTATGGAGGACATCACGCTGGAGATAGAACTGCACAAAAGGTTCTACAATCAGTTTTTTATTGGCCTACTCTCTTTAAAGATGCAAGAAAGTTTATTTTATCTTCTGATGAATGTCAAATAGTTGGTAATATCTCTAGACGTAATGAAATGCCTATGAATTATTCTCTTGTTATTGAACCATTTGATTGTTGGGGATTTGACTTAATGGGTCCTTTTCCTCCTTCAGAAGGTTATACTCGTATACTTGTTGCTGTTGATTATGTTACTAAATGGGTAGAAGCTATACCAACAAAAAGTGCTGATGGTGAGACCTCATTAAAAATGCTTCAAGATATTATTTTCCCTAGGTGTGGTGTACCTAGATATCTTATGACTGATGGAGGTTCTCATTTTATTCATGGTGGTTTTAGAAAGGTTCTTGCTAAATATGGTGTTAATCATAGAATTGCTTCAGCTTATCATCCTCAAACAAGTGGGCAAGTAGAATTATCAAATAGAGAGATTAAATCTATCTTGCAAAAGACTGTTAATAGAACTAGGAAAAATTTGGCAAGTAAGTTAAATGATGCTTTATGGGCTTATAGAACTGCTTATAAAAACCATATGGGTATGTCTCCTTATAAAATGGTTTATGGAAAAGCTTGTCACCTGCCTTTAGAATTAGAACACAAAGCTTATTGGGCAGTGAGAGAACTTAATAGAGATTTTAAACTTGCTGGTGAGAAAAGGTTACTTGATTTGAGTTCTTTAGATGAATGGAGAAGTGAGGCATATGAAAATGCTAAACTTTTTAAAGAGAAAGTTAAGAGATGGCATGATAGGAGAATTCTTAAGGGAGAGTTTCATGTTGGTGAGAAAGTTCTATTGTATAGTTCTCGTCTCAGATTTTTTGCAGGAAAATTACTCTCCAAATGGGAAGGACGTTATGTTATTGTGGAGGTATATCGTTCGGGTGCAATAAAAATTGCTTCACTCAAAGATGACTCTACACAAGTGGTGAATGGGCAAAGACTCAAACATTATATTTCTAGAGATTCTTATAATGAAGATGTTGATATTATTCAAGTGATTACTCCGGAAGTTTTCATTAAAGAGCAAATTTCTGAGACTGCAGAAGCTGATTTCGAATATGTACAGTTTCGGTAAGAAAAAGTTCGCGTTTTACTTTTTGGAAGATATTTTTAGTTATTTTAAGAAAATATAGAAAATTACAAGCCGAAAACGAGCAGGAGACGATGCCCGAGGGCACCACACCATGTGGTGGCGCGGGCCCACCTTTGGCCGTGCCACCGCATGATGTGGGCGCCTCGGAGTCCGTCTCCGCCCAGGTTTCTTCCTATTCCCTTCCTTTTGTTGCGAAACTTTTTGCTATATAATCTCCCGTATCCCCTGAGGTCTGTATATCGTGTTATCGTCGTGTTTTTGTTTCGACCTGTTTCTGCCAGATTTCATCCTTGGATCTAGAGCCATCATGTCTTCGCCTGTGCCCTCCAAGGACAGTTTCTTCGCAAACATCGTCAACCCGTACATGAATGAGCTGAAGATGCATCCCAAGGAGTTGCTGCTCAAGGACGAGAAGATACAAGTAGAAGACGTTCGGGGTCCTCAAGGAGAAGGGAGCATGGAGGATAGGATGAAGAATTTGGAGCAAGAAGTATTTATAAACAAGAAGATGGCAGAACGTGAAGTGGATATCGTTCACCGGATAGTGGCTAAACTTATTGCCAAGCATGAGAAGGAGACCGCAAAGCTCTGGGAAGATATCTTCTTACTCCATGAGACCACCAGCAAGTTTCAGGCGCAACTCTACGATGTTCAGAATCAAAACTGTGAGTATGAAACCAGGTTTAAACGCATAAGCTCTGCTGCCAGTTTCAGGATACTCGAGACCAAGTCATCATTTGTTGATGGGGAAACTCTACCTTGGAAGTTTGATGATGAGGAGTCACCATCACCGCCGAAGGAGTAATTCATCATGGGTATTGGCATCCCCTTGGCTTGTTCCAAGCTTGGGGGAGTGCCGCGGTATCACACCATTATATTTTACCTTTTTACCTTTTTCAGTAGAGCCATATCATGAGTAGGGAAGTTATCTTATAAGATGGTTTGCAGTATGGAAGTATCTCTCTTTTAGTTGGTTATCTATGTATCCCTTGGTGTAAGTTGCCGATATGGAATATTAATGAAAAGTTTTATCATTTACTTTCTGCACACCTTATTTTAGTTTGCAATTTCTATTATATGATTGATCTTGTTATTACTATGGGTATCACTTTTGGGAGCATATAGTAAATCTTTTGGTTTTGGCAAACTTAGCATTGGTCAGTAGCTACAATACCTTGAGACTTAAGTGGAGAAAAGGAAGTAGATGTAGATATATTATTCAATGATCTTTCTCACTTGTTAGCTCATAAGCTTAGTATTCACAAGTTAAAATTGTTTGTGCTTCCAAGGAAGATTGCATGATTGTTTTTACTACATGTATATTTGTTTGTATCCCTCAACTCTTATGCTTGCTACACAACCTTGCTAGCCAAAAACCTGTATTAAGAGGGAACGCTTCTCATACATCCAAACCTTGAGCCAAAACCTTTGCCATTTGTGTCCCCCATAACTACCTATTATGTTGTATTTTGCGCCACACCAAGTAAATACTGCATGTGCTACTTTTATTCAAAACTATTATCTCTTATTTGTGTCACTGTTTATTAGCTCATGAGGAACTATGTGGGTTACTCTACGTTTAACATGTTAGATGGACTTTCACTCTTGGACTAGTGGCACATCCACTTATCCATTAATATTGCAAAAAGAGCCGGCAAATGGGGTGCCCAGTCCCAATTAATTATAACTACAATTGTTTAATTCTCTTCACATGATTTACCATGATTTATCAAAAAGCAAGTTTCAAAGTGTTAGACTATTTAAAAAAAAGAGGCACTCCTCCATGGTTTGAGATTGTTGGAAGGCACCCGAGGATTCAGTTAGCCATGGATTGTGTAAGCAATGGTGGGGAGGAGTGCCAAACCAATTTATAACATGTGCATGTGTAAACAAAAGAGAAGAGGGATGATCTACCCTTGGGTAGAAATAACGTCCTTTAATGGGAGCCGCTCTTGAAAGTTTAGATAACATGGTAAATATAGTTTTCATTCACAATCATTCGTTGACAACGACATACATAGCTAAAAATTTATTTCATACTCTCTATATGATTTCAAAACTTAAAAGCTCTAGCACATGTTTGTATCTCTGTTTCCCTCTGCGAAGGGCCTATCTTTTACTTTTATGTTGAGTCAGTAAACCTATTTCCCTCTGTCTCAAGCAAGCATTTGAGTTGTTGTGATTCAACCATGTATACATTTGTATTGTTAATCCTGTCTTTTATTCTTCCTTGTTTAGCACAAAGTTGTTATCTGATAAATATAACTTTGGAAGTTAGTAATGACTGTAAGGAGGTTGTTTTGAAGAGTAAGTTCAATCTATTAATTGTTCTCTGACCAAGAACAAAGTTTGCCATCACCAACTATGATTGTCTCTATGCACCTTATTGTGATTTCCTTTTACTTGTTTCAAGATTGAGTTATATGAATGGAGTTGTTGTCTAAGATGACTTGTGTATGAATAGATGTGATACTTCTTGTCCGTATTTTATTTATCGACACTTCAGTCCATAAACCCGTGGTCATGTTTACTGAGTTCAGCTTTCGCTTGGGGACAAGCGAGGTCTAAGCTTGGGGGGAGTTGATACGTCCATTTTTCATCACTATTTTATATCATAATTTACTGTTATTCATTGATGTATTTCATATTTAGAGATGATACTTATGTGATGCATGTAAAATGCATACATGAGCTTTACATTTTATTACTTGATATTTCAACTTATTTGCATCATATATGGGTTATATTTATGTTATATAATGATTTTGGGGGATAATTCACACTTTCCCCATTTATTCGGAATTAACCCTGCAGAACCAGAAAACCCTTTTTTCCATGTTTTTGACTTTCAGGGAGCATACGACGTCCAAAAGACCTGAGATTTCACGGGGATCATTTTTCGGAAGGAAGAGAGAGTACGAGCCAAGAAAGAGCAAGAAAGGAAGTCCGAGGAGGAAAAGAGGTGGCCCCACACGGCCAGATTCCTTGGCCGCGTGGAGGGGTCCCTTTTCCCCCTCGTGGCTCCGATGCCGTCCGTTTTCGTCTCTGTGGCTTCGTCTTGACCTAAAACCGACTATAAAAATAGTCCCCCGAGGAGTTTCGCAGGGAGGCGGCGGAGAAACACGAAACCAAGAAACAGAGAGTCAGAAGGCTGCCGCCGGAGAAGATTGGAGGGGGGAAACGCCGCCGGATCACCTCCGGAAGGCTCCTTCATCCCCCCTCCGGAGTCTCCATCAACACCACCGTCAAGACCAGCACCATCTCCATCACCATCTTCGTGACCACTTCATCCCCCTCATAGTTTGAGATTGTTCGAACCCTAGCTATTGTACAAGTACTGTTCTACATGTGTGTGAATTGCTACTTGTCATTGTTTTGTGGGGAGATTATATTTTCAGATTTTGTTGTACCACTTATGCCATTGAATCATATCATGTCTTTGCGTTGTGGGTAGTTCTCTCATGTTTCTGGGGGCATAGGATGGATTGGCAATGATTTCACTAAACATGTTTGAGTGTTTGGTCAAGTCTTTATCTTTGATGATTGTCATATTGTACAATATATGAGTGCACACATATGTTGAGGAATGCATGAGGTAACGATGCATGTAAAATGCATACATGAACTTTGCATTGTATTACACATATTTCATCCATATTTGCATCATATAAGGGTTATATCAATATTTTATAATGATTTTGGGAATATTTTACACTTTCCCTATTTATTTGGAATTAACCCTGCGCTGTCAGAAAACCCCTTTTTCTATATTTTGATGTTTCAGGGACCCAAACGACGTCCAAATGACCTAATATTCCACGGGGATCATTTTTTTTGGAAGGAACAAGGCTTAGGAGCGAAGGAAGAGCAAAAAAGGAAGTTCGAGGAGGAAAAGAGGGGGGCCCACGTGGCCAGATTCCTTGGCCGCGTGGGGCCCACCTTCTCCCCCCTCGTGGCTCCGATGCCGTCGATCTTCGTCTCCGTGGCTTCGTCTTGACCTAAAAACGCCTATAAAAATAGTCTCACGAGCCCTTTCGGAGGGACCGCCGCAGAAACACAGAAACCACGAAACAGAGACCTGGAGCTGCAGATTGGAGGGGGAAAACTCCGGCGGGGCGCTGCCGGTGTGGTCTCCACCTTCTCCAACGACTTCTCCACCGTCTCCATGATGAAGAGGGACTAGTCCACCCCTGGACTACGGGTGTGTGGAAGTAACTTATGTATCTCTCCTCTCTCTTGAGCTTCACTAATTAGTGCCATATGAGCCGCTGAACATGATTATGGTCATATATGTAATACCTTTGTGGTGGATCTCTTAAGTTGATATATGTTATGATGATTGCAATTATTATGTCTTTGTTATGAAAGTAGATGCATATTATGTACCACGTTCTTGTCTATCTGTTTTGATCCAACATGTGTATGAGAGCGTGTTAGGGGGAACGTGTGCATTAGTTGGAGTAACGGGGGGTGGTTTTGTGGTAAGTTGACAACAATACCGTGATCCACTTGGGTTTTTACCTTACTTTGTTGCCTCACTAGGGATATAGGAATGTTACTACCGGGGATATGTGGGTGACATTGCCACTATCAGCATGACTAGATCTAGCATGTTCTTATTTAAACTTCATGTCATTGAACTTAAAGCTATACTCTGTTTATCTTAATTACTGAGGTGTTATGATTTAGTTCGCATCTTGGTGGAGTATAAGATAGATTAATAACCAAAAGATCTCTATGTTAGGATGTGATGCCCATATTATTAATAACTTGTCTTGTTGCAATCTCATATGTCAATTCCTATGTTCCATTATCTACCATTATATAAAAGAGAGAGTGCATTTGTGAAACCATGAACCCCAGTCCATTTTTAATCATAAGAAACACCTTTCCAACACTTTATTAGCACTTTACATTTTCTGTTATATATTTAAAAATACGAAAATACAAAAATACTTTTACATCTTGCAAACACCATACAAACCACAAAAACATCATCCAATATCATTCATACCATACTTGCACATTTATTTATTATCATTGCATATTTATTTCAGTTTTGCATTTGCTATCTTTATATCTTTTACTCACACCTTGTGCTTGACAACCACTTGGTGAGGTTGAGGGCACAAAACAATTTACTTTATTTTGTAGGTTTCATAAAGTAGGATAAGGAGACAACAACTTTTGGTTCATTTCCCCGAGAGTTTGATATTAAACCCTCGAGTCACCCTCGTGGGGAAAATTAGTCTTTTCCCTTACTATACACTTTGCACTTGGAGTCTCAACCTAACCCACATTCTTTTGACGCAGGTGTTGGAGCTAGTACATCTTCTGGAACCATCATCATCGTCAAGGGCCATCAGGTAATCATACTATGTAATTTATTGGGTAGGACCTGGGAGGAGACGTAAACCTTTGGTCTAATACATGAAGTTCCATTAGGAGGGGATTAATATCGGGGACCTTAGAGTTTATGGCTATGGTGTGTCTCTATGTCTTAATAACTCTTGTGCAGTCATTTACTTGGCCACAAGCCCCATCATAAGAGGTTTAGTATATTTATTTAGCTACACCTAATTATGGCTCCGTCCAAAGAAGATTAAAACTTGACAAAATATTTACCTTGTTGTTCTAGAAATATCTATGCCATGAAATCCATCTAGCCCTTGGGAACGTTTTCCACCTATAAGAAACACACACTTAAGCTTGTCCTCTTGCTGCATAGAGGATAGGGCTTTCTCTCTTTAAGAGCTTTCACTTGTCATATTTTATTTTCAGCTTTTTGCAAACTCTACACCAAAAACCCAAAACACTTGCATCATTTTACTTTGTTTAGTGCATAGATAATAAGAATAGTGACACTCTGATACGTCTCAAACGTATCTATAATTTCTTATGTTCCATGCTTATATTATACCCATTGCTACATGTTTTATATACACTTTATATGGTTTTTATGCATTTTCTGGGACTAACCTATTAACAAGATGCCACAGTGCCAGTTCCCTGTTTTCTGCTGTTTTTGGTTTCAGAAAAGCTGTTAAGGAAATATTCTCGGAATTGCACGAAACAAAAGCCAAAGTCCCTATTTTTCCCGGAAGCATCCAGAACACCGAAGAGGAGACGGAGGGGGGCCACGAGGCGGCCACACCTGGTGGAGGCGCGGCTCCCCCTTGGCCGCGCCACCACGTGGTGTGGGCCCCTCGGGCGCCCACCGATGTTGCCCTTTCGCCTATTTATACCCCCGACGGGAAAACCCTAAGAGCCCGAACACTTTTCCACGAAACATTACGGAGCCGCCGCCGTCGTCAACCCTAGTTTGGGAGGGTTCAGAAGCTCTTCCCGGCACCCTGCCGGAGAGGGGAATCATCACCGGAGGGCTCTACATCACCATGCCCGCCTCTGGACTGATGCGTGAGTAGTTCATCCTTGGACTACGGGTCCATAGCAGTATCTAGATGGTTGTCTTCTCCTATTGTGCCATCATGTTTAGATCTTGTGAGCTGCCTATCATGATCAAGATCATCTTTATGTAATGCTACATGTTGTGTTTGCTGGGATCCGATGAATATTGAGTACTATGTCATTAGCTTCATTACATATTATGTGTGTGTTATTTATGATCTTGCATGCTCTCCGTTGCTAGTAGATGCTCTGGCCAAGTAGATGCTTGTGACTCCAAGAGGGGGTATTTATGCTCGATAGTGGGTTCATGTCTTCATTTAATCTGGGGGAGTGACAGCAACCTCTAAGATTGTGAATGTACTGTTGCTACTAGGGATAAAGCAGTAGTGCTTTGTCTAAGGATAATTGTGCTACTTACATTACACACTTTGCCTAATGCAATAATCTGTTGCTTGCAACTTAATACTGAAAGGTGTGCTGATGCTATGCGGAAGGTGGATTATTAGTCATAGACGCAGTTGGATAACGGTCTATGTATCATGTTGTAATGCCCAAATGAATCTCATACTAGACACCATGACTATAGTATATGCATCATTATGCAATTCTTTATTTTGTCAATTGCCCAGCTGTAATTTGTTTACCCGCATGTATGCTATTATTTATTTATGGAGAGACACCACTAGTGAACTGTGGACCCCGGTCCTTTTTCTTTACATTGATAATACAACCTACTGCAAACTGTTCCTTTCATTCTCTGCAAACAAACATCAGTTTCCACACTATACGTTTAATCCTTTGTTACAGCAAGCCAGTGAGATTGACAACCTCACTGTTGAGTTGGGGCAAAGTATCTTGGTTGTGTTGTGTGCAGGTCTCTCGTCAACTACACGGCAAGCTCTTTTCTGGCGCCGTTGACACCTTCAGAAGAGTCTTCATCTCCTACTGGTTCGATAACCTTGGTTTAATAACTGAGGGAAATTTGCTGCACTACTTCACACCTTACTCTTGGGGTTTCCCAACAACACCATTGTGTGCATCAAGCTATTTTCTGACGCCGTTGCCGGGGAGACTGAAGCACTTCTGCAAGGGGAGTCTCTCACTTCCAATCTTTTTATTTTTTTTATTGTCTTGCTTAGTTTATTTTTATTACTGTCTTGTTTGCTTATTATTATTATTAAAAACACAAAAAATAGTTACTTGCATCTAGTTTATTTCGGTTTGTTATTATGTCTAGTTCTTTACTTGCTATTAATGGATTCTCTATTTGATACAAAATATTATTGGCCCGGTGGGTTCACGGAGGAACAACAAAATTATTATAAGGAATACCGCTTGTCTAAAAACGGACCACATTTATGGGAACAAATAAGTAGATTGAATTATTTTGCTAAGAACTTGTGTTCTACATATGATGAATCCTACTGCTTCAATGAATCTTTTTGTTGTAGAAGGCATAAACACCTACCTTTCCAATGTGATTATAATGATAATGAAACCTTGGCTGCTTATGCTAAAGGAAACTATGACTTTGGTAATCTTGAACGAATTGAAGAATTTGTTGTTTTTAAGGGTGCCTATGAAGTTGCTGGTTATATTCAAAATGATGATGCTCCTTGTAAAATTGAGAATTATGCTATACTTGGTTACTGTCTTGAGTATTATAATGATAATCCTTATATTGCTAAATTTCTTGAGAAAAGACATCCTCAAATAGAAGAAACCGTTGTCTTGCAGGAACCTGTAGAAGAAGAAATTGCTGAACCTGAAACCTCATTAGATGAAAAAGAGGAGGAGAGTGAAGAACAAAAGTAGGATCTACCTCCTAAATATAGTAACTCTTTAACTCTTACATTATTTGATTGCCCTCCATGCGTGTCTAAGGAGTAAGTGTGCTATATTGTTGAATGTCATGAATCTATTGAAATATCTACTTTTGATAAATTTGAAAAAAGCATGTTCCTTGACTCAAATAAAAGGGAAATAACAGAAAGTAAAAATGTGCTCCCTAATATTATATATGATAATGCTTTAGATGATAGTCCTATGCTTATCAATATACCTATATATAATGGCGCGACCGATCCGTGGCCTCTCAGGCCACCAGTTACTGTTCATCCGCGTGTTGATTCCCGGCCGTCCGATCGTCAATCGACGAGAGCAGTTTTCCCACAACTTCGTTGGGGTACCGGGCTTATCTGGACCGTCCATCGACGGCGGATCCGGCAGAAGCGGGATGCTTGCGCGCGCTGCTTTGATTCGCTTAATGCGAGCGAATAATGTCTAAGACTGCTTGTCTAAACTGTACCTCCCGACAGACAGCGCGCTTTTCTCGGTTCGCTCGTCTCCGGACCCCCACCATCGTCTCCCCATCCCGTCGGCTCGCACGTCGCCGGGGTAGGGTATCGCACGTCGTCTCCATCTCGGAGGCAGCCTCTCCCCCCCCAGCTAGATCCATTTTTTCCGCGACTTTGCTTTTCCCCTCCGAGGCGATCCACCACATCCTTGCTCGGCGGCGGCGGTTCACCACATCCTTGCTCGGCGGCGGCCGCTCACCACCAGGAGGCATGGAAGGGCCTGGAAGCTACACCGAGCTACTGTCTCGATTCGCCGCCCCCGTATGCCCGCGGTGAGTTTGTTCGATCTGTCTCGATCTGTTCATAGAACCGCGGCGAGATTTTCGATCTGTTCCAAGAATCGCAGTGTCCCACCCGTGGAGAGATTAGCGCCCCCCATTGTTCTCACATGCTGTTTCTCTCGGTGTATTAGATTTGATGGCGCGAGCTACGGGTTCCCCGGCGACGAAGGATCCGACGCTCCTGTTCCAGCTACGTCTTGCTATTTCGAGGGCACAGGCGCCGGGTAAGTCAGCTGCATCAAGCCGACAGCAGCAAGAACTTCTCCCCCTTCCATTCTAGTGCTCTGTATTTCTGCACAATCTGTTCTTCATCCTGCAGCACCCTCTTTTTTGCCTGTAGTTCTGAATGTCGTCGGGTCTTTATGGATACATGAAAAAATGCTGCCGCTTGGGACATTTTTTTAGAAAAAACTTCCAGACAGTGCGCAGGTTGGTGCAGCCAAAAAATGATGAATTGTTGAAATGCTTCCACTAGGGACATTATTTGACAAAGAACTTCCAGACAATGCGCAGATTGGTGCAGCAAAAAATGATGAATTGTTGAAATGTTTAACATTTTCGTTCCTCTGTATTTTAACATTTTTGCACAGGTAAAAAAATCATAATCCTGTTTCTCATGTCGGCGTCTCTGTTTTTTCATGCATCTGTTGCGCATTCTGATTCATGCATTCTAGTTTTTGTTCCTCCAGAAGGTGAATTATATATGAGTTTCAGTATTTTGGTCAGTCCTGTACGAGAAAATGAGAATTTTCGTTGGTGAAGTAGCATGATTTGGGATGTAAAAATTAATAGGTGGCGCGATCTGTTTCCTTGTTTATCTGTATTGGTTTTTCTAGACATATATGGAAA
This sequence comes from Poa annua, assembly GCA_026929855.1. NCBI lineage: Eukaryota > Viridiplantae > Streptophyta > Magnoliopsida > Poales > Poaceae > Poa > Poa annua. The sequence continues at coordinate 95,271,544 of CM049437.1, forward strand.
CAACCATTAAAAAGGCATAGACCAGTACTAAAAAGCTTACATCTATTTTTTTTGCAGATGATTATTTCAGTTGGGGGTAACTAAGGTCCCAGCAAAACATATCATGAAGAGGTGGACTAGGGATGCCCGTGACGTGCTCCCTCCTCACCTGGCAATATATCAAAAGGATACGTCCGCAATGCAATCAAGAACTTTCCGCCACTCGCTCCTGCACACTAGCGCGGTTGAGTCTGTTCGGTTAGGCGACAGTAATACCAGGCGATGATGAGGCATTTTGAATCGGGTCAGAAAGAGTGCAAATCTATAATGTCAGCTCTCGGTGAGCAGGTTGAACAAGAACCCATGCCGAACTATGATTCAAGCGATGCAGAATGGCACCGGGGCGCGGCAGCGGGGTACCAATCGGAACCTGAACCAGCCATCACAGGCGCGGTGCTGTATGGTGTTTCAGGGGTTAACGCGTCCATGACAACGGATGAGCTGTCCGCAATGAGGCCACCACAGGCACCGGCAAGGAAAAGTGGGCACCCAAAAGTAAAAAGGTTCCTGTCCCCGTTTGAGAAGCCGAAGAAGAAGAGCAGATCAGGTGCAAAGCCTGGGTATGTTAGACAGACAAGGTTTTGCTCAGTTTGCCGCTCCAGCTCTCATGTGAGGACTGGGTGCCCAGATAACCCAGATAAGAAGGCGCGCGAGCCGCCAAGATGCAGCGTCTGTGGTTTGTCCGGGCACAAAGCGAACTCATGCTTCACCAAAACACCAGTCCTCACAGACTATGTTCCGTACACCGATGACGACAGCTCTTAAGGTGGTCTCAGTTTGATTTAAAGCATCTTCATTTGTACCCATGGGTTGAGATGTTGCCCCATGTAGCTATGAATTTCATTTAGACTCAGTGATCTGGCTCTAACATGTTTTAGCCTGTAATCTTTTGAATATCCGTCACATTCAGTGCTTTCATGTACATTATGCTGGCTGTAGTAACACAAGACAAAATGATGGTTGTGTCCAGTCAGTCTGACTGAATCCATTTTACAGTTTATGTGTCAGTTTCCGGTTCTACGCTCTTCCATGTTATCATTTTCAATCAATGGATGCTGGGTTACTTATTGCAAATGTTGAAAAACAAAGCATTCCCAGTGTGAAATGATTTAGAGATCCCTATAGCATATGTTGGCACATTATCCCGGCAGGAACATTGTTTGGTTCAGGTGTGCCTGAAACCACAAATTCAGTTTTCGTCAGAAAACAAAATGTGCAGTTCAGTTTCGTTGAACGTACAAAATTCAGTTTCATCACTGAATCATGTTGATTCATCCATGTATCTGCTTCAGAAACTGAACCTGTGAAATTAAGCGCAGTTAGAGAGGCCAGTGAGCTAACTAAATCAGAAAGCCGCACATCGAGCTAACTCAAACATTATGGTTCCACCAGCTGACTGCTCTAACTGAAACCGTGCTACAGTTAGCGCCAATTCCTCTGAACCTGTCCTCCTTCCAGTGCGTGCTTGAATCCATTTTTTCATTGAAATCTCGGCATGAACAAGGTTGATACAACTGCATAATCTTACATCACATCTTCACTAAGAACATGGTAGCTACCAGAAACATTACAACGGACGCAGCAACTAATGACCCTGGAGCTAAAAACAATCCAACAGAAGCGCACAAGAGGCAAAAGCGCAGAATCTTGATCTTCCTCGCATCCGAACAGAACACGCTCTAGGTTCTCATCTTGGCTGCTAGTTCCTTCTTTACTGTCGTCAACTCTTGGTTCATCCGCTCTAGGTCGAGGTTGTGCCTCCATTTGACAATCTTCTCCACGTACCGGTTAAAAAGATCGACCCATATCCATGTCTTGCAGGAGAAATTTTCGAGCTGCGGAGGGCGAAGGGGGGAGGAAGTACAACAAATTAAGAACTCTATTCTCTGAAACATATAAATCTGCAAGCAAAACATAGGGGAAAACACAGCGAGAGTGGTAGGATCATGCTTACTCTGGTTCCTGCTCGCTGACATTGGGAGAAATCCCGATCTGTTTAAGCGGGATTTTGCAAGCGCAAAGAAGTTGCGGCGGCCCGATCTGTTCGGCGTCGATCTCGTCTGCGCTGCAGCGGCTTTTCCAATCGACAGCGCCTTGGCCGCAGCTGCTGCTACGGCATGAGGATTCGGCGGACATGGTGTTCGGAGAGGTAAGGGGAAGGGGTAGCGGTGGCGGCGGCGGCGGCGACGGCAGGGTTCGGAGAGGTGGGAGAGAGGCCGCCGTGCGGAGGGGAGAGGATGTCGGTGACGACCTGACACGAGAGGATAAGACGAGAGGTGGGAGAAAGGTGTGCGGCCACGATGTCCGGTCGGCAAGGTTTGGTGAGGTGGCGAGTGTGTTAACATGGTGTGCTCTCTCTCTCCCCCGGTTTGTGGGACTAACACCGAATGGCGCGGGCGTGTGGTTTCCTTGACCAGCACGAATCTTACAGCGTAGGGGTGGTGTGGATAGGCCAGGTACCCAACGAATGTGTGGGATTGCATTTTCGTCAATCGACGTCCTAGATTCACTCCCTGCAGGTGAACAATACCCGATGAACTGTACCCCCATGATGAACAGTGCCATCGAACAGTGCGCGCAGCGGATATATCCGGTGATGAACAGTGCCTGCAGTGAACAGTACCGGTGCCTGCAGTGAACAGTACCGGTCCATGCACAGTGTTTCTGCAGCAAACACCCGGTTGATGAACGGTGCCTATGATAAACAGTGCCGATGGCGACCTGAACAGTAACCTAATCGATGAACAGTGTGTTCTTGAGTCTAGCTTCTAAAATTTGTTGATTTTATCTTTTTCGCCGAGCCCAAAATATATGGTTTTTTCCAGTGAATTTTTACACGACCATAGGGAATAGAGTTAGCTATATCCATGCATTTTTTCAAAAAAAATTGAGAAGTTTTTAAAAAAATTCAAAATGTGATAAGTTGCAGAAAAGTCCCCACCTTTTCCAAAAATTGTGAATCGGTCCTCTGACGTAACATACTAACATACCCGCAGCTCCACCTTTATTTGCAGAAAAGTCCTCACATTTTCTCCTATATTTTTTGCAGAAAAAATCCGTTGTTCAATAAATATGAAACGGTCCTTCGACAGAAAGACCCTCACACTTATCAAGAATTATGATCCATTCTCCTTTTCATGATAATGTACATGAAATACATGTGCGTCGACGAGTGGGTTCCATTCCCGTGATCGGTTTTGAGTTTGATCGACTCTAACTCCTTAATTTTGGATGCAAATTTGCAGAAAAAAATGACAAATATTGTCGCGCACTCGGTCATCCGTTTGAATTTTGTTTTGACGAGTAGATAGATATCACCATTTCAAACAACTTTCATGTTTTAACATTTTTCACGGACATATGCATATTTAGAACATAACCCTAACTAAAACACAACATACACTATTTTCCACACGAGCGCGGCGTGTCGCCGCGCCATCTTGCCTAGTAATCCTCTATGTTTGGAAGTTATTACTTATTTATGTGAGGATAAAAATGATATAATTGCTGCTTGTAATGGTACTCTTACTCATGAGAGTCCTACTTTGTTCTTGAATTCTCCAAATTACACCATGGAGGAGAAATTTGCTTATGTTGAGAGATACTTATGTGATTTGCAATTGTCTCTAGTTACAAATCTTTGTTGCAACCATGATCTTAAACTTGATATTGATCTTAGTAATTATTTTGAAAGAGAGAAGCATGCTAATGAATTCCAAAATAAATTTAATGATTCTCTTTATGTGTCTATATTATCTAAGTTGAATGATTCTTGTGGTTATCTGGTTGAATTTATTTCTACTACTGAAAATTATTATGAGAGAGGAGAATATGGTTGTAGAAGTTTTCATGGTACTAAAAGACGTCTCTATATGCTAAAAGTTTTGAAGTTACTCTTGTTTTATCTTCCTATGCTTGTCACTTTATTCTTTGTGAATTTATTTGTGTACAAGATTCCTATGCATAGGAAGTGGGTTAGACTTAAATGTGTTTTCAATTTTCCTCTTGATGCTCCTTTTGCTTCATTTTCTATATTCATGAGAGCATCATTAGAACTATCAAGCCTAGCTAAAAGTCATTAAAGAAAGCACTTTTGGGAGGCAACCCATTATCTTTTATTTTCATCTTTAGTCAAGGAACATGTCTAATTCTGTAGCAATTCCTTTGTATCTTTATTTTATCGCATTGTTGTGTCAAGTTAACCCTCTAGTAGAAAATTGATGCTAGATTTGGATTTCTGCGCAGGAACAGTTTTCTGTTGTCCACCGTTTAATTCATAACTCCTTACAGAAAAATCAAAAATATCTGATATTTTCTGTGCGTGATCCTCAGATATGTACACAACTTTCATTAGTTTTGAGTTTTCTGATTGGAGCAAGTTAAGTGCCACGAATAAATTCGTCTTTACGGACTGTTCTGTTTTTGACAGATTCTGCCATTTATTTTGCATTGCTCCTTTTGCTGTTTATGAGTTGATCTTTTTGCTCCACAAAATACCAGTGGCTGTAACTAATGTCCAGTAGCATGTGTAATGATTTTGTCCATGGATAATATGAGAATTTTTGATTATGCACTAACCCTCTAATGAAGTCTACTTCGAGTTTGGTGTGGAGGAAGTTTTCAAGTATCAAGAGAGAGGATGATATGATGTGATCAAGAAGATGAAAAAGCCTAAGCTTGGGGATGCCCCCGTGGGTTGCCCAAGCTTATTTCAAGAAGACTCAAGCGTCAAACCTTGGGGATGCCCAAGGCATCCCCTTCTTTATCAACAAACTATCAGGTCATCTCTAGTGGAACTATATTTTAATTCCTTCACATCCTATGTGTTTTACTTGAAGCGTCTGTTTGCTTTTATTTTTGCTTTGTTATTTTAATTGTCTGAATAAAATGGATCCTATCATTCTTTTATGTTTATGGAGAAAGCTGAAAGCCTTAGCAGTTATCTTTTATGTTTATGGCGAAAGCTGAAAGCCGCAACACTTATTGTTTTATGTTTATGGTGAAAGCTGAAAGCCGCAGCAGTTAGGTTATACTCTCTTGTTTCATTGTTAAATAATTTGAGAGTTTATGTTTAAATAAGTTGATTGGTGTTTGGTTGGAAACAGAAAATGTTAAATGTGGTAGATGGTATAACGAAAGGATACATAATATTGTAGATCATTAAACTGTTTCATTTGAATCATTGATGTTGCTTTGAGATATTAATATGCTTAATGGTAAACTTGATGGTTTAGTAAAGTAAAATGATGAATGGTTGGTCTAGAAAACTTGAAGCTGTGCCACACTTAAATATCCAGTTGATAGCATAATGATATATGACTTCTAATGTTAAAAGCAACTGTAATGACTTTGTGTTATGCGCTACGGTCGGGGTTCCAACAGTGACTTGTTCATTTGCCACAGTCCCTCATGGAGTAATTTTCATTATGCCTTGTAAGATCATATTTCTAGTTGGAATCTTTTTACCTGTGAGTTCTAAGCTGCGGTTTTCATGGCACTTCCACCACCATATTTGCTAGCCTCTTCGGTACTTTGCATTGCCCTTTCTCACATTGAGAGTTGGTGCATATTTCGCGGGTACATCCAAAACTCGTGGGAGATCTTCATCATGTTCTCCTACACACAAGCCAAATATCTTCCTCAAAACATCCACCATACCTACCTACCACAACATTTCCATAGCTGTTCCGAGATATATTGCCATGCAAATTTCATCTTAAATTACATGACTTGCTGTCATTTATCATTTATATATTGCCTTGCATGATTCTATACAGCTGATGTGCGGTTTTACCCATGTTACGCTAGATCATTGCATATCCTGCTACACTGGCAGAGGCACCGTTTCATACATTATGTTTTATTCATTATGAGTTATTTGTACCAAAAGTATGTTGTCATATTAGAATGTTTGCCCCTTAAACTGAAAAGAGCCATGGAGGCCATCGAAAAGAGAAACAAAAAAACAAAAACAGAAAAAAGAGAAAAGAAAAAAAAGAGAAACAAAAATAAAAAAGGGGGCAACATTACTATTCTTTATCCACACTTGTGCTCATGTTTTAGCACCTGTAGTATTCATAGTCATGATTTGTGCTCATGTTTAGCACCTTTACTCCATATGAGAGAGTTTTCATGTTTTACTTGCATAACTATGTGGGGAACTTTACATTATAGAACTTGGCTTGTATATTCCAATGATGAGCCTCCTCAAAAGTGCTCTAGGTCTTCATGAGCAAGCAAGTTGGATGCACCCCCACTAGTTCCATTGGAGAGCTTTCATACACTTATAGCTCCATGTGCATCCGTTGTGTGGCAATCACTACTCCTTGCATAGGTTCGATTATAAGACTTCCTCTTGTCTAATGATCACTTTCAGCTGTGTGAGACTTTCTTCCGTTGGCCTTCCAAACCCCCCTTAATGTTCTTTTAGCCACAACATCCTGGTGCCAGGGACCAACGCTGAACGCTTTCTTGTTTTTAAGTGAACAAATAGAGAGATGATTTTCTACGTGCATATTGTTATTGCTTGACTTGATCCTAACATAAAATTGTCATGAGTGTTTGCTACATTAGATGATTATATTGCTGTTCTTGAAGCTTAAATCATCTGTAATATCTACTATGCACGGTTGATTGTTCTTTAGTACTGATTCATTTTAAGTCTTACTTTGCTCTTCCTACTTGTTTATTAATTACTCATTTGATATCAATATAAACTACAACTCTTATTCATTTGATCTCAATTTACATGCATTACATTATTATATGATCAAGATTGTGTGAAAGCATGTCACTTCAGAAATTATTCTTGTTATCGTTTTACCTACTCGGGACGAGTAGAACTAAGCTTGGGGATGCTTGATACGTCTCAAACGTATCTCTAATTTCTTATGTTCCATGCTTATATTATACCCATTGCTACATGTTTTATATACACTTTATATGGTTTTTATGCATTTTCTGGGACTAACCTATTAACAAGATGCCACAGTGCCAGTTCCCTGTTTTCTGCTGTTTTTGGTTTCAGAAAAGCTGTTAAGGAAATATTCTAGGAATTTCACGAAACAAAAGCCAAAGTCCCTATTTTTCACGGAAGCATCCAGAACATCGAAGAGGAGACGGAGGGGGGCCACGAGGCGGCCACACCTGGTGGAGGCGCGGCTCCCCCCTTGGCCGCGCCACCACGTGGTGTGGGCCCCTCGGGCGCCCACCGACGTTGCCCATTCGCCTATTTATACCCCCCCCCCCCCCGACGGGAAAACCCTAAGAGATCGAACACTTTTCCACGAAACATTACGGAGCCGCCGCCGTCGTCAACCCTAGTTCGGGAGGGTTCAGAAGCTCTTCCCGGCACCCTGCCGGAGAGGGGAATCATCACCGGAGGGCTCTATCACCATGCCCGCCTCCGGACTGATGCGTGAGTCGTTCATCCTTGGACTACGGGTCCATAGCAGTTGCTAGATGGTTGTCTTCTTCTATTGTGCCATCATGTTTAGATCTTGTGAGCTGCATATCATGATCAAGATCATCTTTATGTAATGCTACATGTTGTGTTTGCTGGGATCCGATGAATATTGAGTACTATGTCATTTGCTTCATTATATATTATGTGTGTGTTATTTATGATCTTCCATGCTCTCCGTTGCTAGTAGATGCTCTGGCCAAGTCGATGCTTGTGACTCAAAGAGGGGGTATTTATGCTTCATAGTGGGTGCTGAAATGTTGGACCTTTTAGCCCATTTAACAATTCCTGAAAATCCCTAAGGCCCATGTTGTCATTGCATGTGGTGGGAGTTTAGTCCCATACTGCTAGTTTAGTGAGATGTACACCAGCTTATATACTGAGCCATTCTCCTACTAGTATGAGTTGGTGTGAGGTATGAGGAGAATGGCTGTGTACCACACGCGCGCTCCTCCTCCTCCGCCGCCCGCCTCGCCAGGCCTCGCCTCGTCACGACGCGCCACGGGTTGCGGGAATCTCGCCGAGCCGATGTATTCTTTTGGTCACGCAGGAATAAAATGTCAACGGTCCTGAAACGTTTTGCCTTAATGGAAAATGAATTCGAAGTTGAAACGTCTGTCTTAAGTGCTCTTAAGTACGACCGTTTCCAGAATTCATTTGCCTTAACGTAATTGATTGTGCACGTTTCTGTTGGACCTCTCGCCTCCTGTGCTGCGTGTATAAAGGAGAGGTGGCTCCTCTCCTGATGACACAGAATAGAATCATCTGCCCACAGCCGCCACCGCCTCCGTCGTTCCTCTACTTGTTGCTTCCATCGCTGATCCCATCCCGTCCACCGCGTACACGGCCGACGGGAGAGCAGGCCTCTGGAACCCCGCCTCTCTGAATCCTGTACGGGAGAGGGGCGATTAGGTTTTTGGGGACCGTCTCATACGCGACTGCTCGCCTACGTTCATCATCATCGTCTGCATCTACTTCCTCTTCGTCCACTACGTCCGCGTCGCCTTCCTCATCATCATGGGTACTGATGCCGACCGCCTCGCCGCTGAGAAGGCCGCCGCTGACAAGAGGGCTGCCGACGATTACGCTGCTTCTGCTTCGACCAACTGGCCTGCAGGAGGGTATGATATGTTCATCCCTCTGCTGCTTATTCCCATGCTTGCCGTACTAGTTATCTGTGTAGATGTTTCTACTATCTTGCTAGTACATGGTTACGTCATTAAGCATCAGTATGTCATTAGCACTATCTACGTCATGATTTTAGTTTATACTTGGATTAATATAATCGAACAATTGCTTATATTCTCAACAATCCAAAAACCTAATATGTGTAGGCAATTTTCGATCTAAGGTTTTGCTGCTGCACTGAAACCAACCCCATTCACGGGGACGTACTTGAAGCGTTGGCAGACCAAAACCACCTTATGGCTCACTGCGATGAACGTGTTCTGGGTCGCCGGTGTGACTCCCACTGGAACGATTGCTCCTGAACAGGAGAAAGCGTTTAGGGAGGCCACCGTCGTCTTTATTGGAGCCGTTCTGAGCATGATCGGAGATAAGTTGGTTGACGCATATTTGCATGTGCGGGTTGCCAAGGACTAGTGGGAGGCGCTCGAATCTAAATTCGGCGCAACCGATGCTGGAAGCGAGATGTATACCATCGAGCAGTTCCATGATTACAAGATGGTTGAAAACCGTTCTGTATTGGAGCAGGCTCATGAGATTCAATGCATGGCAAAAGAGCTTGAGCTTCTCAAGTGTGATCTACCGGGCAAATTTGTCGCGGGATGCATAATCGCTAAGCTGCCTAATTCATGGAGGAGCTTTGCCACTACTCTGAAACATCAGAGGCGTGAATTCTCTGTTGAGGATGTCATTGGCCATCTGAGTGTCGAGCAGAATTGCAGGGCAAAGGACTCGCATGGAAAAGGCGAAGGTACTTCTGTTGCCAATATGGTACAGAAGAACTTCAACTCCCACAAGCACAAGGGAAAAGCTGGTGTCCAACAGAATACCGACTTCGAGAAGAAGGGTAACAAACCCTTTAAGAAGGATAAGAAGAAAGATGCATGCTTCACCTGTGGTTCAGAGGAACATTGGGCGCCTAAGTGCCCGAAGAAGTTCAAGACACCAGGACAAGACTCCAAGTCTGTCAACATGATTGTGAGCAACAATGAGAATGGTGCATCCGGGTACGGTAATTTGTTTACTGTATTTTTAGTTTGTTAGTCTAACGAATGGTGGATTGACACAGGTGCAAATACTCATGTATGTACTGACATTTCATTGTTTTCTTCTTATCAGGTCACAGGGAACGGATCCGTATTGATGGGGAATGGAGCGAGTGCTTCTGTTCTTGATGTTGGCACGGTCGATCTGAAGTTTACTTCGGGAAGGATCGTGCAGCTCAAGAATGTGCAGCATGTCCCCGCCATCAAGAAGAATCTGGTTAGTGGCTCCCTTCTACGTAGAGAAGGGTTTAAGTTGGTATTCGAGTCTAATAAAGTAGTTGTTACGAAATATGGACTGTTTGTTGGAAAAGGTTATGAATGCGGAGGTATGTTCCGCTTTTCTCTTGCTGATTTTTGTAATAAAGTCGTGAACAATATTCATTCGAATGTTAATGAAACAGAAGTTTGGCATTCACGTCTTTATCACATTGGTTTCGGTTGTATGACGCGGCTAGCAAAACTAAGTTTAATCCCATCTTTCACTTTAGCCAAAGGTTCTAAATGTCTCTCGTGTGTTCAAGCAAAGCAACCTCGCAAGTCTCATAAAGCTGCGGAGGAAAGACACTTGGCACCGTTAGAACTCATACATTCTGATCTTTGTGAGATGAATGGCGTATTGACTAAAGGTGGAAAGAGATACTTCATGACACTGATAGATGATTCCACTAGATTTTGCTATGTATATTTGTTAAGTACTAAAGATGAGGCTCTGCACTACTTTAAAATCTATAAGGCAGAAGTTGAGAATCAACTTGAAAAGAAAATTAAACACATCCGGTCAGATCGTGGTGGAGAGTACTTCTCCAATGAGTTCGATTCTTTCTGTATGGAACATGGTATTATTCATGAGAGGACGCCTCCCTATTCTCCCGAGTCAAATGGGGTTGCCGAACGGAAAAACCGTACTCTAACTTATTTGGTTAACGCCATGTTAGATACATCGGGTTTATCCAAGGCATGGTGGGGGGAGGCGATATTGACGTCATGTCATGTTCTAAATAAAGTTCCGACAAAATACAATGAGCTCACTCCCTATGAGCAATGGGAGAAGAGAAGGACAACACTCTCATACTTACGTACTTGGGGCTGTTTGGCGAAAGTCAATGTGCCGATCCCCAAAAAGCGTAAGCTTGGACATAAGACCGTGGACTGTGTTAATTTGGGCTACGCTAAGAATAGCGTTGGCTATAGATTCTTGGTAGTGAAATCTGAAGTACCTGACGTGAAGGTCGGTACAGTTATGGAGTCTAAAGATGCTACTTTCTTTGAGGATGTTTTTCCTATGAAAGATATGCAAAGCACTTCTAAGCAGGAATCCGAGGAAACTCCTGAACCTGCCATTCCTATGGCATATTATGAACAAACCCATGATGAAATTCCTGAGAAGGATGATGAGGAAACCCTTGGTAGGGGCAAGCGACAGAGGACTACAAAGTCCTTTGGCAATGATTTCCTTGTGTACCTTATGGATGACACTCCCACTTCTATTTCAGAGGCTTATGCATCTTCGGATGCTGATTACTGGAAAGAATCAGTCCGTAGCGAGATGGTTTCCATCATGGCTAACGGGACATGGGAAATTACTGAACGTCCCTATGGTTGTAAACCGTTGGGATGTAAGTGGGTGTTCAAAAAGAAGCTTAGACCCGATGGTACGATTGAAAAGTACAAGGCTAGACTTGTGGCTAAGGGCTATGCCCAGAAAGAAGAGGAAGATTTCTTCGATACTTATTCACCTGTGGCCAGACTGACCACCATACGAGGTTTACTCTCGTTGGCGGCCTCACATGGTCTTCTCGTCCATCAAATGGACGTTAAGACGGCTTTACTAAACGGAGAGCTAGACGAGGAAATCTATATGCAACAACCAGATTGCTTTGTATTAGATGGTCAGGAAGGAAAGGTATGTAAGTTACTGAAATCTTTATATGGCCTGAAACAAGCACCTAAGCAATGGCATGAGAAATTCAATACAACTTTAACCTCTGTTGGTTTTGTTGTTAATGAAGCTGACAAATGCGTATACTATCGCCATGGTGGGGGCGAAGGAGTTATACTGTGCTTGTATGTTGATGACATACTGATCTTTGGAACCAACCTCAAAGTAATTGAGGAGGTCAAGTCATTTCTATCCTAGAACTTTGAGATGAAAGATCTTGGTGTGGCTGATGTTATTCTGAACATTAAGCTACTGAGAGATAATGAGGGTGGGATTACACTTTTGCAATCCCATTACGTTGAGAAGATTTTGAGTCGTTTTGGATATTCAGACTGCAAAACTTCTCCAACGCCATATGATCCTAGTGTGCAGATTCAAAAATTCAATGGCACAGCTAAGGATCAACTGAGATACTCTCAAGTAATTGGTTCACTCATGTATCTAGCTAGCGCGACAAGGCCTGACATCATGTTTACTGTGTGCAAACTTAGCCGGTTTGTTTCCAATCCGGGTGATGTGCATTGGCATGCTGTCGAAAGAATCATGCGCTATCTGAAAGGTACTGAGAACTACGGACTTCACTATACCGGAAGCCCGTCAGTGCTTGAAGAGTACTGTGATGCGAATTGGATCTCTGATGCTGATGAGATGAAAGCCACAACAGGGTATGTGTTTACCCTTGGAGGTGGTGCTGTTTCCTGGAAGTCTTGCAAGCAAACGATCCTGACGAGATCGACAATGGAAGCAGAATTAACAGCATTGGACACATCTGGTGTCGAAGCAGGATGGCTTCGAGATCTTTTGATGGACTTGCCAGTGGTTGAAAAGCCAGTTCCGGCTATTCTTATGAACTGTGATAACCAAACAGTGATTGTTAAGGTTAAGAGTTCAAAGGACAACATGCAGTCCAACAAACATATAAGAATGAGATTAAAAGTTGTCAGACATTTGAGAAACTTTGGAGTAATAGCGTTGGATTATATCCAGTCAACTAAGAATCTGGCAGATCCCTTCACTAAAGGGCTATCACGTGTTGTGATAGAAAATGCATCGAGGGAGATGGGTATGAGACCCACATGAGTTGCCATGGTAGTAACCCAACCTATGTGATCGGAGATCCCGTGAAGTAGGACCTGGGAAAACAAGCTATTGGTTAACTGAAGAGAGTAAACTATACTAACCCATTCCGTTGGAGATGCAATACTCTCGGTAACTGTATGGCAGGTTGACATTTGTCTTAATGTGTTCCAAAGCTTTGCATAAGCAAGACGCTATCCTACAGAGCGATATTTGGAGGAACACACCTATATGAACCTGACTGCTGGTCACAGTCTATGAGATTTGGGTGATCTCTAGTAAGTTCATGAATAGGTCAGGAGTGTGACTAATATGCTCCACCCGAGGGGTCAGCCTTCGGCAGCCTAGTACTGGTAAGACATTTGGTGAAACTACTTTACGCCAAACAGACAATTCAAGGCGTAGTCCATTGTCAGTTGTGAAGGAGTGTAGCTATTTGCGCTAGGTGGATGTTCAACCTTAACGGGTCTCCACTGAAAATACTGGTATATCAAAACAGTGTTTGGAAGGAGTGTAGTCCATTGTTAGTTGTGAAGGAGTGTAGCTATTTGCGCTAGGTGGATGTTCAACCTTAACGGGTCTCCACTGAAAATACTGGTATATCAAAACAGTGTTTCGAACAGATGACAACATCATGGGTCTTTGGGATCTGGTGGGGGATTGCTGAAATGTTGGGCCTTTTAGCCCATTTAACAATTCCTGAAAATCCCTAAGGCCCATGTTGTCATGGCATGTGGTGGGAGTTTAGTCCCATACTGCTAGTTTAGTGAGATGTACACCAGCTTATATACTGAGCCATTCTCCTACTAGTATGAGTTGGTGTGAGGTATGAGGAGAATGGCTGTGTACCACACGCGCGCTCCTCCTCCTCCGCCGCCCGCCTCGCCACGCCTCGCCTCGCCTCGTCACGACACGTCACGACGCGACGCGACGCGGGTTGCGGGAATCTCGCCGAGCCGATGTACGTTTTGCCTTAATGGAAAATGAATTCGAAGTTGAAACGTCTGTCTTAAGTGCTCTTAAGTACGACCGTTTCCAGAATTCATTTGCCTTAACGTAATTGATTGTGCACGTTTTTGTTGGACCTCTCGCCTCCTGTGCTGCGTGTATAAAGGAGATGTCGCTCCTCTCCTGATGACACAGAATAGAATCATCTGCCCACCGCCTCCGTCGTTCCTCTACCTGTTGCTTCCATCGCTGATCCCATCCCGTCCACCGCATACACGGCCGACGGGAGAGCAGGCCTCCGGAACCCCGCCTCTCTGAATCCTGTACGGGAGAGGGGCGATTAGGTTTTTGGGGAGCGTCTCATACGCGACTGCTCGCCTACGTTCATCATCATCGTCTGCATCTACTTCCTCTTCGTCCACTACGTTCGCGTCGCCTTCGTCATCATCATGGGTACTGACGCCGACCGCCTCGCCGCTGAGAAGGCCGCCGCTGACAAGAGGGATGCCGACGATTCCGCTGCTTCTGCTTCGACCAACTGGCCTACAGGAGGGTATGATATGTTCATCCCTCTGCTGCTTATTCCCATGCTTGTCATACTAGTTATTTGTGTAGATGTTTCTACTATCTTGCTAGTACATGGTTACGTCATTAAGCATCAGTATGTCATTAGCACTATCTACGTCATGATTTTAGTTTATACTTGAATTAATATAATAGAACAATTGCTTATATTCTCAACAGTTGGTTCATGTCTTCATTTAATCTAGGGGAGTGACAGCAACTTCTAAGATTGTGAATGTATTGTTTCTACTAGGGATAAAACAGTAGTGCTTTGTCTAAGGATAATTGTGCTACTTACATTACACACTTTGCCTAATGCAATAATCTGTTGCTTGCAACTTAATACTGAAAGGTGTGCGGATGCTATCCGGAAGGTGGATTATTAGTTATAGACGCAGTTGGATAACGGTCTATTTATCATGTTGTAATGCCCAAATGAATCTCATACTAGACACCATGACTATAGTATATGCATCATTATGCAGTTCTTTATTTTGTCAATTGCCCAGCTGTAATTTGTTTACCCGCATGTATGCTATTATTTATTTATGGAGAGACACCACTAGTGAACTGTGGACCCCGGTCCTTTTTCTTTACATTAATAATACAACCTACTGCAAACTGTTCCTTTCATTCTCTGCAAACAAACATCATTTTCCACACTATACGTCTAATCCTTTATTACAGCAAGCCAGTGAGATTGACAACCTCACTTTTGAGTTGGGGCAAAGTATCTTGGTTGTGTTGTGTGCAGGTCTCTCGTCAGCTACACGCCAAGCTCTTTTCTGGCACCGTTCACACCTTCAGAAGAGTCTTTATCTCCTACTGGTTCGATAACATTGGTTTCATAACTGAGGGAAATTTGCTGCTGCACTACTTCCTATTGGGGTTTCCCAACAACACCATCGTGTGCATCACACTCTTATTTGAAAGGATAAACACTTATACCTTCTACCCCTTGTGGGATCGATACTTTACTTACACATTGAAGATTTCAACGATCCCCCATACTTGTGGTTATCATTATGTTATTTCATCTATTTTGCATGTTTGATGATTATTGGAGAATTGATCACCAGAGTCAGAATTCTGATGGAAAAAGGACCATCAAGACACCTGACGAGGTTATACCAAATGGATACCCCATCGTGTGGGTACCTGGTGCATGTAATGACTATAGCCCAATTGTCAATAAACTGAAGAAGCCCACGAAGGAAGGCCCAAGACGAAGTTTGCCTTCCAAGTTAGCATAGTCGGTTGTAGTTTCCATATATGTAATCCTAGTCGGTTACGTACCCGAGACCTAGCCGCCCGTATAAGGGCTAGGAGGGCAGCCGATTAGGGACACGCTCATCCAGAACCACCAAAACCTAGCGAGATCGACATCTCGCTGGACATTGTAATCACCGCATATTCCACAATCAATACACACAAGCAGGAAGTAGGGGTGTTACCTCAATCAAGGGCCCTGAACCTGGGTAACTCCCGCTTGTCAGCCGACGAATCTACTAACAGTATGCGTTCTCTACCACATAACTCTAACCCTAGGCTATCAGTCGAGGGTATTGACGGGGCCACCCCTCGTCACTTGGCGCCGTCTCTGGGAATCGATAGTGTTGGACCCATGGATTCATCGGTTTTAGCCTCAAACGGCAACTCGCCGACAGCATCTGCAAACGGCCACACACCGGCAATTTCGACTGGCGTCGAATCAGCAGGCGAACACTCGCCAACTTCGCAAGCAACCTCGCCAAGGAGGATCAAGCCATACTCGCCAAACGCCCAAGAAATCTTCTCTAGTCTCGACTCAGGTTTTGATCTAACTATCGGAGAACATAACTCTTTCGTGGATAAGTTTGGTGTGTAGGACTTGACCGATTCGATCGCGACTGAGGTGAACAAGGAGCAGTCGACTACGATCACATCTTCAGCAGACAAAGAAGCTACCTCATCACAGATCGACTCGATCCCACCGCCCGAGTCCCCAATCTCCTCCATGTCGACACAAGAGTTAAACAAACTCATGGCAGAAGAGTTTCCAGATGATGAGGGCCAATCCACCTATCAGAGCAAGGCAGTCGAAGAACCATCTACTAAAGTTACATCACCAAAAAGCATGGGAGCAACTCAATCACAGATCAACTCGATCTCGACGATAGGATCTCCAATCGACTCCATGACAACCCGAGAGATCAACGATCTCGTGGCGCAGGAGCAGCTGGAGGATGAGGTACAGTCTGACTTTCAAGTCAACACAGTCAAATATATCACCCCACTCGACACTGCACCCAATCATATGCAACCAGAGGATGCGGAGGACAGCATCTACCTCACCGACTTCACCGGGCCAGAGATCCAAGCGGATCAAGATTACTTATCCGACTACGAAGATCATCCTGAGCCAGCACTCGAGACATACGTCAATATCGATGCTCAGATCAGCAAAAGCAATAACTCCGACATGAGCTTGGACGATGAAGTTCAATCCATAACTAGCATCTACAACACAAACACATGTCCTCTGATCACACCACGACAGGTGTACGCCGCATTTAGTGCAGAAACCTCGGCGGCTGCTGCCAGTCGAAGGCCTACAGAATTTCCCTGTGAAGTTACGTTGCCAGATGGTGTAACAAAGTTAAACATCACGGCGGAGATGGCGGCGAAAGTAGACAAAATCATCACCGATTTCACGATGATGCCAGCAGATGCAACCAACGATGAGATTATGACATATAACTATTTCAATTGGCAAGAAACAATGCGACTGAAGCAGTACCGAGCAACACTCGAGGAGCGAAGGAGGCAAGCCAGCATCTCGAGTGCACGAAGAAGGCAGCTGTCTCTTAGCTCTACGGGTGCAACTGAATAGAGGCGCCGATCTAGGTTGTCAAATATACCAGAAGGCGAAAGATCAGAAATCGTTCGCAACCTTGAGAACTCGTTCCTCACATTAGATACAGAAGGCATTCTAGCGCCTAAAACGCCCAAAGGTGCCCTGATATCAATTGGAGCATACCTCAAGGCAACAGCACCTCCATCAGACGATCCAGCCGCAGAGCTACATCACCAACAGCTCAAAGCACTCGCGTTAGCAGCTAAAGGACTCCAGTCAGGGAGCAGCAGGAGACGTAGCAGGAGTCGCTCGCGGCATACATCAAGATACCGCCACAGTCGCAGTCCCCACAGGAGTAGTGCAAGAATAAGCTCAAGCCGCTACAGATCACGGAGCAGATCTAGAAGCAACAGCTCGGGAGATAGTCGCGACGCAGGACCTTGCGGGGCGCGATGTTTCACCCGACAAATTCGTGAGACCAGAATGCCCAAATGATTTGGCCTGCCAACGACGCCGAAATTCAATTGCAAGCAAGAGCCTTTAGGCTGGCTCGAGGACTACAAGCTGGCAGTAATATGCCAAAGAGGAATGACCACAACGGCGTTACAGTACATACAACTGATGCTTGAAGGCACAGCTCGCGACTGGCTCAAAGCATTACCCGAAGGATCTTACGACTCTTGGGACCACTTCAAGGAGGACTTCATCAAATACTTCGACCCTCTGTGCGAGCGACCCAAAACATTCGAAGAATTACGAGCTTGTAAACAAAGGTCAGACGAGACGCTCCGAGCATATATCAGAAGGTGGACTGCTATCCGCAATTCAGTAGGCACAATCTCTGAAGACAGAGCCATGGATGCTTTCACCATGGGAGTTTACAGAAACGACTTCAGAGAGGCACTCGGTCGCCAGAAACCAAAATCCATGGCAGAGCTCATGAAAATACCGACTGAGTGGGCAGACGGAGAGGACGCCGTAAGGACCAAACGCCCGCTTTCCCCACGCGACCAAGAAGATCGACGCGACAGTCGAGATCGTCGTGACAGAGATGATAAAAGGCGGCGACGCAGGAGCGATTACGGCGACAAAGACAAGGTAAAATTTCTCGCAGCTGGTTTTTCACAGAACGATCACGTCCGGGAGGATAGGCGACAAGACGGTCACCGTGACAGTTGAGGCGATGACCGTCACGACAGTCGATCGGATGACCGTCGCAACAGTCGAGACCGCGACCAGCGTAGCAGCGGCTACCAAAGGCAAGAATGGCGTAAGCGATTGATGCACCGGTGTGGTGTTGTTGGGAAACCCCAAGAGGAAGGTATGAAGTAGTGCAGCAGCAAATTTCCCTCAGTTGTGAAACCAAGGTTATCAATCCAGTAGGAAACTAGAATTCTTCTGAAGGTTGTTGGCGGCGCCGTTTACGATAACCAACGCTGAACCTGCACACAACACAACCAAGATACTTTGCCCCAACTTAACAGTGAGGTTGTCAATCTCACTGGCTTGCTGTAACAAAGGATTAAACGTATGTGTGGAAAATGATGTTTGTTTGCAGAGAATGAAAGTAACAGGATTGCAGTAGGTTGTATTATCAGTTTAAAGAAAAGGACCGGGGTCCACAGTTCACTAGTGCAAGCAACAGATTATTGCATTAAGTAAAGTGTGTAATGTAAGTAGCACAAATATCCTTAGATAAAGAACTACTGTTTTATCCCTAGTAGCAACAGTACATCTACAATCTTAGAGGTTGCTGTCACTCCCCCAGATTAAATAGAGACATGAACCCACTATCGAGCATAAATACCCCCTCTTGGAGTCATAAGCATCTACTTGGCCAGAGCATCTACTAGTAACGGAGAGCATGCAAGATCATAAATAACGCACTCATAAGATATATTATGAAGCAAATGACATAGTACTCAATTATTCATCGGATCCCAGCAAACACAACATGTAACATTACCTAAAGATGATCTTATCATGATAGGCAGCTCACAAGATCTAAACATGATGGCACAATAGGAGAAGACAACCATCTAGCTACTGCTATGGACCCGTAGTCCAAGGATGAACTACTCACGCATCAGTCCGGAGGCGGGCATGGTGATGAAGAGCCCTCCGGTGATGATTCCCCTCTCCGGCAGGGTGACGGGAAGAGCTTCTGAACCCTCCCGAACTAGGGTTGACGGCGGCGGCGGCTCTGGAACGTATCGTGGAAAAGTGTTCGGGTCTTAGGTCTTATTTCGTCGGGGGGTATAAGTAGGCGAGAGGGCAAAGGCGGTGGAGGCCCGAGGGCCCCACACCACGTGGCCGCGCGGCTAGGGGGGACCCGCGCCACCAATAGGTGTGGGCGCCTCGGTGCCCTCCTCCGTCTCGTCTTCGGTGTTCTGGAAGCTCCCGAGAAAAATAGGGGCTTTGGCTTTTGATTCGTCCAATTCCGAGAATATTTCCTTAACAGCTTTTCTGAAACCAACAACAACAGAAAACAGGGAACTGGCACTGTGGCATCTTGTTAATAGGTTAGTCCCAGAAAATGCACAAAACTATATAAAGTGTATATAAAACATGTAGCAATTGGTATAATATAAGCATGGAACATAAGAAATTATAGATACGTTTGAGACGTATCAAGCATCCCCAAGCTTAGTTCTACTCGTCCCGAGTAGGTAAAACGATAACAAGAATAATTTCTGAAGTGACATGCTTTCACACAATCTTGATCATATAATAATGTAATGCATGTAAATTGAGATCAAATGAATAAAAGCTGTAGTTTATATTGATATCAAATGAGTAATGAGTAAACAAGTAGGAAGAACAAAGTAAAACTTTCAATGAATCAATACTAGAGAACAATCAACCGTGCAAAGTAGATATTAAAGATGATTTAAGCTTCCAGAATAACAATATAATCATCTAATGCATCCAACACTCATGACAACTTTGTGAAAGGATCAAGTCAAGCAATAACAATATGCACGTAGAAAATCATCTCTCTATTTGTTCACTTAAAAACAAGCAAGCATTCATCGTTGGTTCCTGGCACCAGGATGTTGAGGCTAAAGAATAATAAGGGGGGTTTGGAAGGCCAACGGAAGAAAGTCTCACACAGCTTAAAGTGATCATTAGACAAGAGGAAGTCTTATAATCGAAGCTATGCAAGGAGTAGTGATTGCCACACAATGGATGCACATAGAGCTATAAGTGTATGAAAGCTCTCCAATGGAACTAGTGGGGGATGCATCCAACTTGCTTGCTCATGAAGACCTAGAGCACTTTTGAGGAGGCTCATCATTGGAATATACAAGCCAAGTTCTATAATGTAAAGTTTCCCACATAGTTATGCAACGAAAACATGAAAACTCTCTCATATGGAGTAAAGGTGCTAAACATGAGCACAAATGATGACTATGAATACTACAGGTGCTATAACATGAGCACAAGTGTGGATAAAGAGTAGTAATGTTGCCCCCTTTTTAATTTTCTTTCTTTCTCTTTTTTTTTTCTCTTTTTCTATTTTTTTACTTTTTCTGCTTCTCTTTTTGATGGCCTCCATGGCATTTTTCACTTTTAGGGGCAAACATTCTAATATGACAACACACTTTTGATACAAGTAACTCATAAGGAATAAAACATAGTGTATGAAACGGTGCCTCTGCGAGTGTAGCAGGATATGCAATGATCTAGCGTAATATGGGTAAAACCACACATCAGCTGTAAAGAATCGTGCAAGGGAATATATATATGATAAATGACAACAAGTCATGTAATGTAAGATGAAAGTTGCATGGCAATATATCTCGGAACAGCTATGGAAATGCTGCAGTAGGTAGGTATGGTGGATGTTTTGAGGAAGATATTTGGCTTATGTGTAGGAGAACATGATGAAGATCTCCCACGAGTTTTGGATGTACCCGCGAAGTATGCACCAACTCTCAATGTGAGAAAGGGCAATGCAAAGTACCGAAGAGGCTAGCAAATATGGTGGTGGAAATGCCATGAAAAACCGCAGCTTAGAACTCACAAGCAAAAAGATTCCAACTAGAAATATGATCTTACAAGGCATAATGAAAATCACTCCATGAGGGACTGTGGCAAATGAACAAGTCACTGTTGGGACCCCGACCGTAGCGCATAACGCAAAGTCATTACGGTTGCTTTTAACATTAGAAGTCATATATCATTATGCTATCAACTGGATATTTAAGTGTGGCACAGCTTCAAGTTTTCTAGACCAACCATTAATCATTCCACTCTACTAAACCATCATGTTTTATCATTAAGCTTATTAATATCTCAAAACAACATCAATGATTCAAGTGACACAATTTAATGATCTACAAGATTATGTATCATTTCATCATACCATCTACCACATTTAACATTTTCTGTTCTTAACCAAACACCAATCAACTTATCTAAAAATAAACTCTCCAAGTATTTAACAATGAGATATGAGAGTATAATATAAGAAAACTAACAGCTCTATCAAGAGATGCATGGAAAACAAGAGCTAATAACATTGAAGTAACATAGAAGAATACTCAAGAAATAATAGTGAAGAATACGAGTATTCATAAGAAAAAGCGGAGCGTGTCTCTCTCCCACGAAGAAATGCTAGGATCCATTTTATTCAGAGAATGAAAATAACGAAGAAAAAAACAGACGCTTCAAGTAAAGCACATAAGATGTGTCGGAATTAATATATAGTTTCACAAGAGAGGACCTGATAGTTTGTTGATGAAGAAGGGGATGCCTTGGGCATCCCCAAGCTTAGACGCTTGAGTCTTCTTGAAATATGCTTGGGTGACCCACGGGGGCATCCCCAAGCTTAGACTCTTTCATCTTCTTCATCACATCACATCATCCTTCTCTCTTGATCCTTGAAAACTTCCTCCACACCAAACTCAAAGTAGACTTCATTAGAGGGTTAGTGCTTAATCAAAAATTCTTATATTCTGCATGGACAAAACCATTACACATGCTACTGGACATTAGCTACAGCCACTGGTATAGAACAAAAAGATCCATTCAAAAACAGCAAAAGGAGCAATGCAAAATAAATGGCAGAATCTGTCAAAAAAAGAACAGTCCGTAAGGACGAATTTTTTCGAGGCACTTAACTTGCTCAAATCGGAAAACTCAAAATAATGAAAGTTGCATACATATCTGAGGATCACGCACAAAAAATCCCAGGTCATTTTGATTTTTCTGTGAATTCTTACGAATTAAACGGTGGACAGCAGAAAAACTGTTCCTGCGCAGGAATCCAAATCTAGCATCAACTTTCTACTAGAGGCTTAACTTGACACAACAATGCAATAAAATAAAGATACAAAGGAATTGCTACAGAGGTAGACATGTTCCTTGACTCAAAAAAATAAAATAACAGAAATAAAAAGTGGGTTGTCTCCCATAAGCGCTTTTATTTGACGCCTTTCAGCTAGGCACAGAAAATGATATTCAAGTGTTTCCAAAAGATGAAGCATCAACATCAATAATTTCATCCAAGACATAGTTTGTTGTAATAGGTGCTTTAGGTATCCATGAAGGTGTCCTATTACGTAAATCATTACCATCATTTTTAGGCATATTAGGAGGTTTTTGTTTGGGAATGTAGATGAACTTTTGCTCCCTTCCTACAAAGGTCTTCTCTTTCTTAGTTTTAATAGAGGAAAAAGTTGAACTTATTCTAATTCATCTATTCTATGATTATGAGTATCAAGGGTGTTGCTAGTTTCTAAAGCAGTTATTCTTCCATTAATATCCTCTATTGATTCATTACCCTTGCTAGCATTATCAAGAAAAAAAATCTCCATAGAATCCAACCTTTTAATAACATCTTCCAAAGTGATCTCAGTTTTAATTTGTTTAGTAGGTGGTGGTTATCCTACCAAACTCTCAATTAAATTGCAAGCTTCCAAAGCAGGTGTACCAAGAAAGTTACCCCCCGTAAGAGTGTCAAGAACATACCTATACCAACTAGAAATACCAACAGAAAAGTTCCTAAGAAGGATTAAAGTGGAATGTTTCTTAGTGCATTTTTTATGAGCATCATTTATCCTATACCATGCATCTTTCAAACTTTCTCCTCCTTGTTGTTTAAACGATCGAACTTCAACTTCAGGACTACCCATTTTTTTTAGCAAATTCTAATGCAACCGAAATAAATAAAACAAAAACCGAAATAACAATATTAATGCAAGTAACTATTTTTTTTTGTATTTTTGATATTAAGCAAATAAGACAGTAATAAAAATAAACTAAGAAAGACAATAACAAAATAAAAGATTGGGTGTGAGAGACTCCCCTCGCAGAAGAGCTTAGTTTCCCCGGCAACGGCGCCAGAAAAGAGCTTGATGCACCGGTGTGGTGTTGTTGGGAAACCCCAAGAGGAAGGTATGAAGTAGTGCAGCAGCAAATTTCCCTCAGTTGTGAAACCAAGATTATCAATCCAGTAGGAAACTAGAATTCTTCTGAAGGTTGTTGGCGGCGCCGTTTACGATAACCAACGCTGAACCTGCACACAACACAACCAAGATACTTTGCCCCAACTTAACAGTGAGGTTGTCAATCTCACTGGCTTGCTGTAACAAAGGATTAAACGTATGTGTGGAAAATGATGTTTGTTTGCAGAGAATGAAAGTAACAGGATTGCAGTAGGTTGTTTTATCAGTTTAAGGAAAAAGGACCGGGGTCCACAGTTCACTAGTGGTGTCTCTCCATAAATAATAATAGCATACATGCGGGTAAACAAATTACAGCTGGGCAATTGACAGAATAAAGAACTGCATAACAATGCATATACAAGTCATGATGTCTAGTGTGAGATTCATTTGGGCATTACAACATGATACATAGACCGTCATCCAGCTGCATCTATGACTAATAATCCACCTTCAGGATAGCATCCGCAACACCATTCAGTATTAAGTTGCAAGAAACAGATTATTGCATTAAGTAAAGTGTGTAATGTAAGTAGCACAAATATCCTTAGATAAAGAACTCCTGTTTTATCCCTAGTAGCAACAGTACATCTAGAATCTTAGAGGTTGCTGTCACTCCCCCAGATTAAATAGAGACATGAACCCACTATCGAGCATAAATACCCCCTCTTGGAGTCACAAGCATCTACTTGGCCAGAGCATCTACTAGTAACGGAGAGCATGCAAGATCATAAATAACGCACTCACAAGATATATTATGAAGCAAATGACATAGTACTCAATTATTAATCGGATCCCAGCAAACACAACATGTAGCATTACATAAAGATGATCTTATCATGATAGGCAGCACACAAGATCTAAACATGATGGCACAATAGGAGAAGACAACCATCTAGCTACTGCTATGGACCCGTAGTCCAAGGATGAAGTACTCACGCATCAGTCCGGAGGCGGGCATGGTGATGTAGAGCCATCCGGTGATGATTCCCCTCTCCGGCAGGGTGCCGGGAAGAGCTTCTGAACCCTCCGGAACTAGCGTTGACGGCGGCGGCGGCTCTGGAACGTATCGTGGAAAAGTGTTCGGGTCTTAGATCTTATTTCGTCGGGGGGTATAAGTAGGCGAGAGGGCGAAGGCGGTGGAGGCCCGAGGGCCCCAAACCACGTGGCCGCGCGGCCAGGGGGGGCCCGTGCCACCAATAGGTGTGGGCGCCTCGGTGCCCACCTCCGTCTCGTCTTTGGTGTTCTGTAAGGTCCCGAGAAAAATAGGGACTTTGGCTTTTGATTCGTCCAATTCCGAGAATATTTCCTTAACAGCTTTTCTGAAACCAAAAACAGCAGAAAACAGGGAACTGGCACTGTGGCATCTTGTTAATAGGTTAGTCCCAGAAAATGCATAAAAACCATATAAAGTGTATATAAAACATGTAGCAATTGGTATAATATAAGCATGGAACATAAGAA
This sequence comes from Poa annua, assembly GCA_026929855.1. NCBI lineage: Eukaryota > Viridiplantae > Streptophyta > Magnoliopsida > Poales > Poaceae > Poa > Poa annua. The sequence goes on from CM049437.1 coordinate 95,296,553, forward strand.
ATTATAGATACGTTTGAGATGTATCAGCGATCAGACGCAAAACCAGAGAAGTCGTTCCAAGAAAAGATGGAGGATCAATGCAGACTACACCTATTCAAAGATTCAGCTACTGTAAGGCTAACTTCCAACCATACCACGGGGAATTACCGCGAGTTCGAACAAATAGTGGCAGATTACACGAGACGACTCAGAAGGCATGCACCCCCGACTGCTCCGCCAGCATACACTGCACCGCCACCAATACAGCCAGTCGCGGAACTCCCACCCCCACCACCATATAATGCAGGTAGTCAAATAGCTGGAGCCATACATCACATACCGCAAGCTGCCGAAGAGCAATATCCAAAGCCTCAAGTACAGATGTACATGATTCAAAAAGTGCGTCCTTCCAACAGGCAGCAAGAAAATCACACTCGACATGTTAGCATGGCGGTTATGGCGGCACCAGCCATACCCGACTTCTTGCGAGGTTCCGAGACAGCAATCACGTTCAGTAGAGAAGATCACCCACCATCCATCTATCGCCCAGGCCACGCTGCTCTGGTACTCGATGCTCAAATTGGCGGATACGCCATGACCAAGGTCTTCATGGATGGAGGTAGCGGCATCAACATTATCTTCGCCGACACACTTCGTAGGATGAACAGGTCAGTCGAGAACTTACCCTACTCCACAAACACTTTCCATGGTATTGTCCCAGGCAAAGCCATTCTCCCAGAAGGCACAATACAACTTGACGTCACATTTGGCGACGCAAAGCACTTCTAAACGGAGACGATTGAGTTCGAAGTCGTCGACTGGAAGCCACAGTACCACGCCATACTAGGACGTCCTGCGTTCGCTAGGTTCATGGCAGTACCACACTACGCATACCTCAAACTGAAGATGCCAGGTCTAAAAGGAGTGATCACAGTCAACGGAAATTTTCAAAGGTCAGACGCTTGCGATCGTGACTTCAGCAAAATCTCTGAGATGTTCGGCGCGGAACAAACACTCGAAGAGCTTTTGCTCACCAACGATCCAACATACATGCCCGAGCACAAGAAGCAGGCAGTCGACAAAGCGTTCAGCACCACAGATGACACAAGGACACACCAAATTCCCCCGACTGACTCTGCTAAGACAGTCAAGGTGTCAACAAGCTTGCCTCTCGCATAGGAAAGCGCGCTCGTCGAATTCCTCCGTGAGAACTGGGATATGTTTGCATGGTGCGCAGCCGACATGCCAGGCATACCCAGGGAATTCGCCGAGCACTCTCTCCAACTCAATCCAGGAACTAGACCAGTTAAGCAAGCAGTACGTCGTGTGTCAGGCCCTAAAAGAGAGGCCATTGAGAAGCATGTAGATAAATTGCTAAAAGCAAATTTCATTCGAGAAATCAAGAAATCAGAGTGGGTGCATCGACTTCACTGGGCTCAACAAATGTTGTCCCAAAGATCATTTTCCTCTTCCTCGAATCGACCAGATCGTCGACTCCACAGCAGGGTGTGCACGTCTATCCTTTCTGGACGCATACTCGGGGTACCACCAAATTCGGATGAAGGTAGAAGACGAAGAGAAGACAACTTTCACAACTCCACTCGTAGTATATTGCTACACCACAATGCTCTTCGGGCTCAAGAACGCAGGTGCTACTTACCAGCGTGTGATGCAGAATTGCCTGAAGGTACAAATCGGCCGAAATGTCGAAGTTTATGTGGACGACATAGTTGTCAAGTCAAAAGAAGAGGACACATTACTCGCAGACTTACGAGAAACATTCGACAACCTCAGAAGGTACATCATCAAACTTAACCCAGACAAGTGTACCTTTGGCGTTCCAGCCGGAGAACTCTTAGGGTACTTGGTATCAGCTCGCGGAATTGAAGCAAATCCAGAAAAGATACAGGCCATATTAACCATGCATAGGCCTACAAAGCTCTATGAGGTGCAGCAGTTGACAGGAAGAGTTGCAGCACTCAGTCGCTTCATCAGCAAGCTAGACGAAAAGGCACTACCACTATATCGACTGATGAAGAAAGCAGATAAGTTCGAGTGGACGGACGAGGCTGAAGCAGCTTTCGTCGTTCTCAAGCGGATACTCACATAACCGCCCATCTTGGCGGCACCCAAGGAAAGAGAGCCAATGTACCTATATGTTGCAGCCACAAATCGAGTGGAAAGTACGGTACTAGTAGTCGAGCGCATGGAGGAAGGCAAAGCTCAGAGTGTGCAAAGACCAGTCTACTACGTCAGCGAAATTCTGTCCTTGTCCAAACAAAGATACCCCCACTTTCAAAAGCTGGCATATGAAGTCTTCATAACAACAAGGAAGTTGCGACATTACTTCACAGAGCACCCGATTACCGTAATCAGCAAGTCGGCAATCGGAGATATACTCACCAATCCAAACGCAAGTGAACTAGTTGCAAAATGGCTCATCGAGCTCGGTCCACTCGGAATCACATATGATCACCCGAAGGCCCTTAAAGCACAAGTCTTTCCTGACTTTACCACGGAGTGGATAGAATCCCAACTGCCGGAAACCCCTGATGTGTCCAACTCATGGACGATGTACTTCGATGGTTCCAAGAAAAATGAAGGCGCAGGCACAGGTGTCATACTTATCTCACCCAAGGGTGACAAGCTCAAATATGTGTTGCGGATGGACTTCGTAAGACCATCCAACAACGAAGCAGAGTACGAAGGCTTGCTCCATGGCATGCGCATGGCCAAGGCTTTGGGATGCACTCGACTGATGATATATGGTGACTCAAATTTAGTTGTACAACAAACAATGAAAGCTTGTGATGCCATAGCTGATAACATGATCGCATATCGTGACCTCTACAACATATTAGAAGGCGACTTCGACGGATGCGAGCTACGACATATTGGGAGGGAAAGCAACGAAGAAGCAGACATACTAGCCAACATCGGCTCGACTAAAGCGCAAGTTCCACCTGGTGTTTTCCTAGAGCGAATCTCGCAAAGGTCTATCAGCAAACAACGTCCTCCCTCAACTTCGACTGCCACATCAAAGGACAAAACACCAAGCTCAGAAGATCCACCAATCGAAGTACTTCTATGTCAAGGCGATCAGGTAACACCAGCATGGACTGAACCTCTTCTAGCATTCATACTCCGCGACGAGCTACCAGACGATGCAGCAGAAGCGAGGCGAATCACTCGACGCACAAAAGCATACACCATTATAAACGGTGAACTCTACAAACGGAGTGTCTCAGGTATGTTTCAGAGATGTGTGGAATTCGAAGATGGCAAAACAATACTTCGTGATATCCATGCAGGAACCTGTGGGCATCATGCCGGCAGTCGATCACTCGTAGCCAAAGCCTTCAGAGCAGGGTTTTACTGGCCTACAACACTTAAGGACGCAGAAGACATAGTTAAAAGGTGCATTGGGTGTCAAAAATTTGCTACTAAACCTCATGCACCCGCATCGGCACTCAAAACCATTCAACTCGCGTGGCCCTTCGCCCAATGGGGATTGGACATGGTTGGACCACTCAAAAAGTCATCACCTGGAGGACATACTCACCTACTGGTGGCAGTCGACAAGTTCACGAAATGGATCGAAGCAGTTCCAATCACAAGTTCGACTGCCACTGCAGCAGTCAACTTCATAAAATCCATCGTCTATCGCTTTGGCGTCCCGAATAGCATCATCACGGACAACGGCACAAACTTCATAGCCGAGGAGTTTCGTTCCTTCTGCAAAGAGTGGAATATCACACTCAATTACGCATCTGTGGCACACCCGCAATCCAATTGACAAGTCGAAAAGGCCAATGGCCTTGTCTGCACAGGCATCAAGAAAAGACTGTTGGCGCCACTCAAAAGAGCTGCAGGTGCTTGGGTTGACGAACTCCCCGCGGTACTCTGGAGCCTCTGTACAACTCCAAACGCTTCGACCCAATGAACTCCGTTCTTCATGGTCTACGGTGCAGAGGCAGTACTGCCACCAGAGGTGAAATTCAGCGCACCCAGAGTCGAAGCGTACAACGAAGATGATGCGAGCGAGTCACAGGAAGATGCAATGGATCTACTCGAAGAAGCACGCAGTACAGCCCTTGCTCGCATAGCCATTTACCAGCAGGATCTTCGCAATTATCACAGTCGACGACTCCGCCCCAGGACATTCATGGTGGGCGACTTAGTACTTCGACTGAAGCAGAAGAAGGTGCACAAACTCGCATCACCATGGGAAGGACCTTTTATCATTACGGAAGTCATCGATGGTGGCGCCTATCGACTGAAGCATGCCCAGACGGGAGAGTTATCACACAACCCATGGAATGTGGCGCTCTTGCGTCGTTTCTATGCCTAGGTCCAATAGTCGATCAATGTAATAGAGCATAAATGTCAAAATGACCAGCAGGTTTCAGACGCGCTCTTTTCCTTACCAGGGTACCTAAGGGGACTGGAAGGTTTTTAATGAGGCGGCTTGCTGGTCAGTATCTGCAATAAAGAAGATGTTTCTCCATACACATTTTCGCATACTTTACATTACAGTAAATTCATAACCCACTCGAACGCTCGGGAGCTGGGTCTTGGCAATAACAGCAAAACTTAGTTACACCCGAATGCTTGGGGGCTGGATCTCATAACTCGATCAACGACAAAGTATACTTGCAAAACGCAATTTGTTTCTTAATAATCATACATGGAGTAATTTTCATACAACCCACTCAACAGGCTCGGGGGCTGGTTATATAGATACTTACATAAATACTTAGTCTTTTACATACTCCACTCGACTGACTCGAGGGCGGAACAATTACACAAGAATATTTTATACATACACCCCCTTGAGCGTCTCGGGTGCTGAACACTGCGCAGGCTACGCAGCCTCGTCCTTCATGAACAGGTTAGAATCGATGAGCTGTTTATGCAAACGCTCTATCAGTTTCCCAGCCGCAACTGCAGTCCGCTCCAAATCTTTCTTCTCGAGTCGGGACCCAACATCAGGTGCAAGAAACCGCCTATCTGGATCCTGACTACGAATATAAGCAAAGGCAGTGTTAGCTCCAAGCACAACCTTCGAGTCACTGCCTCTCGGATGGGATCCGCAGATCGAAAAAGGTCAACCAGCGCTTGAATTCCCTGTGGCTGTGGCCCATCAGGAAACAAAAAATGATTCACACGCATCAACGCCGCTCGGCAACGCTCGAGTAAGATACCGCCGCGAAATACTCGATCCTTCAGGGTGGCAAGCTTGGCGGCATGGTACCCATCCGCCCAAAAGTGCTGAGAACCGGTAACGACGTTGTCAGTCGCGTTGGCTAGGCGCTCTCTTACCCGTTTTTCTTCTTCATCAAAATTATGAACGAAAACTGCAGGCGAGAACAAAAGAAGATAAACAAAAGAGGGCACAAAGAATATCACAAGGGCATTCGACTAGTAAAATACCTTCGAATTGTCTATTCGAAAGTTCGATTTCACCAAGTACATACTCCTCTCTCTGGGTGGCAAGAGCTGGCTTAGCTTTCAGTATTTTCAACTCGGTCTGGGCGGCTTTTAGCCCATGCTCCAGTTTTGCCACCCGACTCTTCGCATAAGCCAACACTTTGGCATCATTTTTTACTGCAGCAGGAGTTCGAGTGTCCACCCGTGACTCCTCACTGGGATTATCATCAACCAGCTGACAGAAGAAGTACAATGATCAAGATTCATGCATGATTTAAATAAAGGCAGAAACGAGCAGAATAAGCATCACTGTTTCACAAATATTCATCAAGTCGCAAAAGCACACAAGCTGTGTCAAAGTTATCATTACAGGACCCTCAAAACTACCTACGGGATACAGACTCAGACTTATCACTACAAGGCCTAGCCATGGCAGCAACCTCAGTCGCTCTGCGCTCCATAGTGCAGATGCTGACTTTGGAAAGCCGCACAGCAGGTTCGGCTACTCCCTTCAAAGACAGGGGCTTCCCATCTGACCTTTTAGGAAAGTCAGATAGGGCACGCTCATAGTCGATAGTCACGCCATTACCAAGGAGAAGCTTGAGGGTGGACTCCGAGCCGCGTACCGTCAAGTCATGCGCGAAAGCAGCCATAGTCGCCGAGCCGGGACCCAGCACGTCGGCAAAACCTTGCGCGGTGACAGGAACATCAGTCGATGGCAGCACCTCCTTGAAGACAGCGCCAAGGGTGCGAGTGGAAGTGTCTAGGGACCTCCTGGCATGGTGGATGGCGGCGCCCAGCTTCTCAATCGCGTGGTCAAGTGACAATTTGTCACTCGCCATATCTTCTGGAGCAGAAGAAGAACCAGGCCCTTCGCAAAAACAAAAAAAGATCGTCTAAGAAAATCGGCAGACGAGCAAGCACAGAAGAATGTAGATAGAACAGAAATCTACTAACCTTCCACATTATGCACAAGACCCAGCAGCAGCTTGGCATATTCTTTTTCTCGTCTGGCGGCTGAAATTCGCACCTTCTCAAGTTCTTCATCCATATGCAGCCGCTGGTCGGCAAGCTGCTTTTCCAGGTCCGCCACTCGCTTTTCGACAGCGCTCTTACCCCCTTGGATGGTCATGCACCAATTCAGTCGCAAGACTTCATCAAGCATAAAAGCAAAGTACCTCAAAAAAATTAAATTCTCAAAAGGTTTACGGCTAAGTTCTTCGAGATTGGAGCGCAGGGTGACCCGTTACTCTTCTGCCTGGACAAAAGCCTTGCCAGCCGCGACAAGGCCGCATACGGCCGGCTACAAGAGAACAATCACTACTTATTAAAACAAAAAGGTCGACTCGCATACTGGCGCAATAGGAAGAAGTACTTACATGATCTGTCCATAAAAGAAATGCAGAAGTAGAAGGATTTGCAGCCGAGGTAGATGCAGGCTGCGCCTCGCCCATGTTACTCGCACCAACCACCAAGGTGGTCTCGGCGGTGTCAGCATCAACACGGGGAGAGGCCACAGTCGTTTCCTCTGCGGCTGGAGGAGTCTGCACTTGCCCGGCACTGGCGCTGTTGAAAAGATTTTTTGCAACAAGCGTAAGACGAAGAAAAGCAAGACAGGAACTAAAGGCAGAGAATCAAATCGAAACACATACCTGTGTTCATCCTCATCTGAGCTGGGGTCAACATCCAGGCACGGGCCCCCGAAGCCTATAAACCCAGTCGGAGGTGGCGGTGAGCACTTAGCCAACGGACTGGCGTTCTTCACAGGCGAGGAGGTGTCGGAGTCGTCTAAATCTTTATGCCCTGCGCCTCCCGAGTGGGAACTCGACACCTCCCGACGAGCCACACGACGGCGTTTCGGGGCAGACGCGGTCCCGGATTCACCATCTCGCCGAACTGGGTTCTCTTCCTCGACTTCGTTATCCTCAGAAGAGGAAGAGTTAGCCGAAGGCAGAGAGATGCACTAGTGGAAAACACACATACAGTACCGGTCGGGGAGGGGCATCAGTACCGGTTTCCCAACCGGTACTGCGCAATCGGGACTGATGCCCCCCCAGCATCAGTACCGGTTGTGCATCGTCCGGTACTAAAAGGCCTCCACGTGGGCGCGGGGCACGGGCTCGTGCGGAGAACCTTTAGTACCGGTCGGTAACACCGACCGGTACTAAAGGGTTTAGGGTTTAAGGGTTTTGCAATTTATTTTTCGTTTCCTATTTTTTCTTTTTATTTTCTGTTATCTGTTTTCTTTTCTTCACTGCAATTTTATTTTATGTTTTCTTTTTCATGTACTGTTTTACATACATACGGTATTATATATATACACGGTACACGTTGATGCATACGTAATATACTTTCGTATATGTATTCTACGCTACTACATACGGTACACGTTGATATATAATATAATTTAGATATAGGACATATTCATACTACTCTATTACATACATATATACATATATACAATTCGGTGTATAGAGATCGCAATAATGTCATACATCCTCCTCTTTCATGTGGCATAGCTATATTTAGGATTATGGTATTCTCCCTTTGGATGCATGACCTCCTCAAGAATAAATCCCGCTATCTCCTCTTGAATTGCTTCTACGCGCTGATGTGGTAAGATGGCGTTCCGCTTGTCGTTAATATGAATATATTAGTTGTGTGTGTATATATATATCAAATCATAATAAGATTGAAATATAGTGCAAGACAGTCACACTCACATCCATTCTTTTTTCACGCGACGCCTGCTCAACGCTCAAGGTCCTCATGAACTCGCAGACGTAGAATCCACATAATTCATTTCCCGGGGGCTGCTTCAAGGTCTTTATGAGAATATAAATTAATTAAATAATAATTCAAAATGATGATGAATTAAAGAGACTATGTTTAATAGTAGCACACTTACATCAATATGTTTAATAGTCAGCTCTGGTTTCCATTCACCCCTCTCTCTCTTGATGAATATTTTCCAAACCCTACTCGCAAAAGCAAATGAATAAATGAGTTATGATTACTTGATATCATGAAATGGGATTAATGGTTGAAATTACCTCTGAAGCATGTCAATCAAGTCCTGGTAGTATGATTCTGGTTTGCGTAATGAGTCAAAGACTTCAACTAATCCCTTGTCAATGATAATGTCCAGTAGAATCCAATGGTAGCTGCACACGTTTATATAGTGAGGCATGCATATAACTCATCAATTAAACTTAACATCTAGTAATTAGCAATATAGAAATGTGTTCAAGACAGTCACACTCACTTGAAGTTGTAAGGAAGAAGTATATCTGCCGCCTGTGTTTGCCTCAATAGCGACCTCAACAATGCCTCCTCACAGTCCTCAGGCTTCCGCTGTAAGTTTTTGCAGTTAACGATAGATGGGTCAATGAACCCAACTTCCCAGAGTCTTTTCCTTTTGCACTCGATAAGCATCCACCTGCATATATAATAGCATACGAAAGAATATAGTGAGGATAATTAAAGGCTCAATTAGTGAGGATAATTACATGCTCAGCTAGACACTTAGAAAAAATCACTTACAGAACATAGCAACTCATGATAGTTGCGTCGAAAGCACGCCGGTTGTATAACTGCCATAATTCTTCAAATTCGACACATATCTCGTGGTTGACGAAGAATTGGTCTTCTCGGTATGTCACGTAAAACACGAGTTGCTTGTCCTTTGCAACCTTCATGTACCAGTCATGCAATCTCCGCATTTGAAAAGCTAGACGCACCATCTCATCAGTAGGGAGAAGATCTTTCCCGTAGACAAACGTCCGTGCTATCTCAGTCGACTTGGGGAAAAGTGCGTCAATTGCAGCATCGTCCATGTAGTCAGTAGCAGGAACATTTGTCCCAACGTTGGGACTCTTGTCTGTCTGAACCTTCAGCGGGGCGACCGACTGTACTTTCTGTTCTCCGAGCTGGGGAACCTGTTTCGCCTTCTTCTTCTTCTGTGCAGCGACCCTTTTCTTTTTATTCTCCTCTTGCGTGTCAAAACTCTTCGAGATAGAGCGTTCATAGTTATCAGGCAAAGTTCTACGGTTAGGATCACAGACGATGTCTAAAAAGTGTTTAACACCCTTAGGGTTTAGTACCTGTTTTGGCTCGGGCTTTTTCTCCGCAAAGTGTGCGGCATTGTGAGCTTTGACCAAGGGAGCATTCTCCTCAACGGTCCGGTGGTAAGTTAACACCGGAAGATCCTTCAACGGCGGCCCGTACTTGTAGGTGTCCTTTGGAGCACCACTCGACGCACCGGCAAGCATCTTCTGCCTCATTGAGAAGGTCCTATTGCCGGTGGGCGGACTCTTTGCAAGCTCCGAGGTGGACTCCCGCTGGAGTGGACTCTTTGCACGCTCCGGGGTGGACTCCCGCTGGGTTGGACTCGCGCACCGGGGAGATGGAGTCGCGCTGGGTTCCCTCTCGGTGTCCATATTTTCAATGTGGGGTGGACTTGGAGGTTGATTGCTACTCGGAGGGGTTGGTGGCCTACGCGTCGATTCTCCTGGAAACACGATGTGTTCCTTTCTCCATAGAATGACTCCGCGCAACACTTCTCCCAGTGTCGTCTCCCCTTCAGCTCCAGGAAATTCAAGCTCTAGGTCCTCGAATCCCTTCATAATTTCGTCCACCCCGACTCGCGCGTAGCCAGCTGGAATCTGACCGCCATGAAGGGTTGCTCCGGGTATATTCTCTAAAGCAAAGCCGACCGCCACCTTTATGGATAGGTTCCTCATCTTGATGTGCAACTCACAGTTTGTTTGCCCCTGAATCTGATCCACGGGGTATGTTGCGTCATCAGGCTGGACATTTTGCGTGGAAGCCACGCTGCTTTTCCGCTGAGATGCCATATCAAGTTGGTCCTCCTGCGGCTCAAATGCCCTTTCCTGCCTCATTGCATGTTGCTGCTGCTGCAGGTCTAATACCATGTTTTCCAACCGCTGATATCTCTCTACCTCATGTTTCTTCTTCCTGTCGCGGCTCCTGTAAGTGTCCCTATTCTCGACGAACCCAACCTTCCAAGGAACGACGCCCACGCCTCGTACTCGCCCAGTGTGTTCAGGATTCCCGAGGGCGAGTGACAGCTCGTCGTTCTCTCTATTGGGCGCGAACCTTCCCTCCCGAGCGGCAACTACTGCATCATCAAGTTCTTTGACTTTCTTCCGAATGTTTTCTCTTTCGGGCTCTCACTCGGGGCCTGGTTTAACCTTTTCCTTCAACACAAGAATCCCTGTCTGTGAGTCGGGCTCCAGCCCGATGCCGTACAACCAATGCCTCGCCCTTGCGGGATAGCTCGATGTACTTGGAGTGACCCCGGCAGCAATTAACTTGGCGTCCCTTTCTTCCCACTTAGGAATGACGGTCTTATAGCCACCTGGCCCCAAACGTTGGAAATATTGCTTTTTGTCGGCATTCAACTTATTTTTCTTCGACTTTTCCAGAGCTTCTTCTGATTCCTTGTAGTCCTTGAACTCTTGCCACTGATCTCTTATCCTCCTGTACTGTACGTCTTCAAAATTGGGGGTTTTCTTTATCTTGATGAATTGGTGGTATAACCTTTTCTTGTAGTTCATGAATTGTTCGGCCATTTTCTTTAGAGTCCACTGAGACTTTCTTTTTCTCGGCATCTCTGAGGCCTGTCGGTAGGGCGAAATTGTGGAAAAGGGACTTCAGAAGTTCCTTCTTGCAAATATCTGACACAAAACTCTCTCCTCCACCCTTCGGCTTGTGCCATTCTCGGATGGTGATCGGAATGTTATCCCGAACAATAACTCTGCACTGACTCACAAATTTACGTGCGTGCTCTTTCGGAGCAATCGGTTCGCCAATTTCAGAGATTTCTTCGATATCAAATCTTTCATCTTTTAACTTTTTGGCCGGGCCTCGTTTTCTTTTACCAGACTTGCTCGATCCCGATCCGGAGGGCTAAAAGAAGAAATATTATGTTAAAACATGTATATGTACACATATCAAATCATTCATCACCAGAAGCTATGTATACCTCGTCGGTATTCTGCGCTACATTCTCATCGGCATTATTGTTCGAGGCGGATGGGGGGGCTCCTAAGTTATAAATATCTTCGTCCTCCATTCCATCACCGGACATGTTAAGATATTGCGAGCCATCATCTTCAACAACGTTGTGATCGGGCTCAGCTATCATGTCGAACAATTCCTCTTCACGTGCTCTGCCGTCCATAGCTTAACTAATACCAAAAAAAGATAGAACAATTTAGTGCCAAATCGGGTGGCAACATTGGAAAGAAATAACATGTGCACGGTAGAGGCTCACCGTGGGGGAGGGCATTAGGGGATGCGCGGGGACGACGGTGAGGCGAGGGATAGACGGTGAGATTCCTACATAATGTCAAGTTATAACGGTGAGGCGAGGGATCGACGAAATCAAGTACTTTGCATTGCGGAAATTGTGGTTGCATTCCCCGCGCGTTGCCGCGGGAAATTGTGGTTGCATTTTCACAATACTATTTCACAAATTCTAACACTTTCATTCACAAATTTCAACACTTGCATCCACACTATTTATTACATTGTAGCATTATAATCTTTGCATCAAATAAAATTACATAGTAGCATCCATAAAATTACATAGTAGCATCAAATAAAATTACATAGTAGCATCCACACTATTAATCCAAATTTACAAACTTCCTAACATTGCAAAACAGACAGCAAGGCCTCATATAGAATTGCTTCAGGGATGGTGTCAGCGAACAACGTGGAATGAACATTGCATATATGTTCAGACAACATGGTTCACTCACACCTCCCTGAAGATGCAACCATCTAATCATCGGCCAAAAGTAGTCATTCTGACGTCAGCATGACAATGGAGCTTAACAGTAGCAATTCACTTAACATTGCATCACAAATTAATCAACACATTGCATAAAAACACATTGTCACAAATAGCATTTTCACAAATATTAATCAACACATTGCACAAATATTAATCAACACATTGCACATAACTCTAGCAACTAAAGAACAATAGCATTTTCCTAACAATAATTCTAAGACACTACCCTTTGCACATTTCACAAATATTAATCAACACATTGCACAAATATTAATCAACTAAATAGTACTAAAGCAATAGCAATTCATCTAAAACAGTAGCATTTCCTATAGCAATTTAAAAAACAGTAGCATTTCTATCAATTTCCTACCAATTCCTAGCAATTCTAAAAGGATTAACTAAAAAAATTCACATTTAAACATATTCTCATTTACATTCCTAGCAACTTAATTGACATTTGAACTAGGAATTAGAAAACAGTAGCATTTGAACTAATTTCAACGAATCTAAACGGTAGCATTTGAACCCTAATTCAAAGAATACCTAATTTTTTCTCCTAATTCAAAAAATAGCCTAACTACCTAATGATGACGTCACCACGTCGTCACGGCCACCACACCACGGCCGGTGTCGCACGGCTCCGGCGACCACGGCTTCGGTGAGGAGTTGCTCATGTTCGCCCGCGACAAAACTGTAGCGGCGCCGCCCTGAAATGGACGCGCAACATCTCCGGCGACGAGCTCGGGCAACGGCCTAAGAGGGGAACACCGCGGCCGGACCAACTGCACCAAGAGGAGGAGAAAGGAGGGGGTCCACGAGGACCAGTGGGCTCACCTGAATACGCCGGAGGGGTTGGGGACGCTTTGCGAGGTCGGAGATGGCTGGAATCAATGGAGGCGCCGCGGCGGACTCGAGGGAGAAGACAGAGACAATGGGTGGCGTGGCACGGCGTCGGGGGAGCGACGTCGGGGAGCGGCGTGTCGATTCGTCGAGGAGCCGCACGGTGTCAGGGCGGCACGGCGGCGCTGCGTCGTCGAGGGTTCGGGGTACGTCTGTGTGTGGGAGATGAACTGCCCGATCTGGCCAAGTCTTGCATTTAAGGCACACACCTTTAGTACCGGTCGATGGCACGGACCGGTACTAAAGGTCCTTCAGTACCGGTTGCTGGTTGCAACCGGTACAAAAAGTTTGTCGATTCGGCGTCCGAATAACTGGCGCGAAACGAAAACCTTTAGTACCGGTTGCAACCAGCAACCGGTACTAAAGTTCTTTTTTCATTTTTCTTTCTCTTTTCTGTTTTCTATTTTCTGATTTTTCATATCTATATATTTAATTGTTCAAACCAAGTAAAATTAGTTTCTAATAATTTGTAAAAAACACATATATATTCAAGAACATGTTTTCAACAAATTACAAAAAAAAATTAGATAATTAAAAATGTAACATTTAAAATAAAGAGAATTGATAAAAATAAAAGGTATTGATAAAAATAAAAGGTATTCCACAAATAGGTGCATAAAACTAAAAGGTATTGAGAAACAATCTTGCCAAAGGAATTCTTGAAGTTATTTTCATAAATATCATTTTCCATTTTTTAAGTGCAAAAAATGACTTTTTTTTGTGAACAAAATACAAAAAATATGATGCAAAATGGCACCCATCCAATTTTCACTAAGAGTAGTCCACATATGATGGATAATCCCCAAGTATTAGGTTTTTCTTTGATTTCTACCTAATTTCCCCTAGTTAATTGAGTTTATGTCGATTTTTCGAAAGTAATTCAAATTTGAACTACAACTGTTTGATAGTTTGGTCTGAAATTTTTGGAAAAATCATTTTAAGGTACACAACTACTGGTTATATCACAGAAACATTGATAGTTCTAGAAAATATTACATCTTTCGATGAATTGTCATCGCGACCGTTTTGATCGTTTTTCCGAAAAAATGTAATAATGTGATAAACACTTCAAAAAAGGAAATCATTTGGCATGGGGACCTTATATGTGTACTAGTTGCTATGAAAAATGATAAACTTGATTTTGGACAAATATACAAAAAAAGTCTTCACAAAAATGTCTATCATCTATAGACATCTAGAAGTTTCAAGTCAAATGATCAAGTTATGGTCATTTCAACAACATAGTTTGTGATAAAGATCTCATATTCCACGAATAGGTGCATACAGTATTACACATCACCAATATTCCCATCTGTTGTATTATTCCTCCTTTTCTTCGATTGCTTAACTTTGCGCCGGAACCATGGAGAATCTTCATTACTTAACGTGATGCTTGGGTCAGTGTTGACTTTGAAGGGCGGAATTTCATCAAACTTATCATAATCTTCTGACATGTCTGTCTTGTCCTCCACTCCCACGATGTTTCTTTTCCCTGAAAGAACTATGCGGCGTTTTGGCTCGTCTGATGTATTCGCTTCCATGTTTTTTTCTTTTTTTCGGTTTGGTAGACATGTCTTTCACGTAGAAAACTTGAGCTACATCATTTGCTAGGACGAACGGTTCGTCTTTGTAATCAAGATTGTTCAGATCCACCGTTGTTATTCCGTACATCGGGTCTAACTTTACCCCACCTGCATTGAGCTTGACCCATTCGCACTGAAACAAAGGGACCTTAAAAGAAGGTCCATACTCAAGTTCCCATATCTCCTCTATGTAACCATAATATGTGTCCTTTTGCCCATTGCTGTTTGTTGCGTCAAAGCGGACACCACTGTTTTGATCGGTGCTCTTTTTATCTTGAGCGATCGTGTAAAATGTATTCCCATTTATCTCGTACCCTTCGAAAGTGACTATAGTCGAAGGTGGCAGTCATATGTGACTTTAGGTTTTGAAATTTTTGTTGTGCCACATTTATTATTCCCTTTATATTCGACGAGAAGCCAGACGGACCTTGATACTGCTAAGACATTCAAAAAATATCGCTTTCTCTTGTTTGGTTAGAGCATAGCTGGCAGGACCTTCATAGTGTTCTGGAAGCAGGCCGTCTCGTTCTTTCAAACGTTTCTGGTCCTCCCGTGCTTCCACTGTGTTTTTTTCTTCCCATACACGCCCAAGTGGCCTAGCAGGTTCACGCAAATATTCTTCGTCACGTGCATCACGTCGATAGCAGATCGGACCTATAGGACTTTCCAATATGGTAGCTCCCAAAATATAGATTTCTTCTTCCACATGGGTGCGTGTCCGTTAGCGTCATACGGAACCTGTAGTCCTCCAGGACCCTTTCCAAATATTACTTTTAAATCCTTGACCATATCAAATATTTGTTCACCAGTACGGTCCATTGGCCTCCTACGGTGATCTGCCTCACCTTTGAAATGCTTGCCTTTCTTCCATACGTTATGCCTGACCGGAAGAAATCGACGATGCCCCAGGTAGACACACTTCTTACATTTATCCAAGTATATACATTCAGTATCATCCAAACAGTGTGTGCATGCATGGTATCCCTTAGTTGACTGTCCTGAGATGTTACTTAGAGCAGGCCAATAATTGATCATTACGAACAGCAACCCTCGAAGGTCAAAATCCTCCTGTTTGTGCTCATCCCACACACGTACACCTTCTTCCCGCCACAACTCTAAAAGTTCGTCAACTAATGGCCTGAGGTACACATCAAGCTCGCTGCCGGGTTGCTTCGGTCCTTGGATGAGCACAGGCATCATAATGAACTTTCGCTTCATGCACAACCAAGGCGGAAGGTTGTAAATACATAGAGTCACAGGCCAGGTGCTATGACTGCTGCTCTGCTCCCCAAAAGGATTGAAGCCGTCCGTACTTAGACCAAACCTTAAGTTTCTTGCGTCATCTGCAAAGTCCGGAAACTCTCTCTCGATTTTTCTCCACTGGGACCCATCAGCGGGGTGTCTGAACATCGCGTCTTTCTTACGGTCCTCTTTGTGCCATCGCAACATCTTGGCATGCTCTCTGTTGCTGAACAAACGTTTCAACCGTGGTATTATAGGAGCATACCACATCACCTTGGCAGGAACCCTCTTTCTGGGGCGCTCGCCCTCAACTTCACCAGGGTCATCTCGCCTGATCTTATACCGCAATGCACCGCATACCGGGCATGCATTCAGATTCTCGTACTCCTCACCGCGGTAGAGTATGCAGTCATTAATGCATGCATGTATCTTTTGCACCTCTAATCCTAGAGGACAGACGATCTTTTTTGGCTCGTACGTACTGTCGGGCAATTCGTTATCCTTTGGAAGCATCTTCTTTATCTTTTTCAGCAACTTTTCAAACCCCTTGTCCGATACACCATTCTCAGCCTTCCATTGCAGCAAATCCAGCGTTGTACCCAGCTTTTTCTGGTCATCTTCGACACCTGGGTACAATTTTTTTTTATGATCCTCTAACATGCGCTCCAACTTCAACCACTCACTCTGACTTACGCTATTTCTCTGTGCATCAGCAATGACCCGAGCAAGATCATCAGCTGGCACATCCGGCGCCTCTTCGTCAGGCGCGTCTTCTCCAGGTTCCCCCAGTGTAGTACCGTCTTATTCAGGAAACTCAGGATAGTTGTCATCATCCTCTTCTTCTTCATTGTCTTCCATTATGACCCATGTTTCTCCGTGTTTGGTCCAACAATTATAGCCGGACATGAAACCGGACTCAAACAGGTGGATGTGAATGGTTTTTGATTTGGAGTAACCCTTGATATTCTTACAAGCACAACATGGACAGTACATAAAACCATCCCGCTTATTTGCCTCAGCAACACGGATAAAATCCAGCACGCCGATCATGAACTCCGGAGAGCGTCGATTCATCTGCATTATGTAAATATATCCAAAACCATTACACAATAGCTATATATATATATATATATATAGGTAAATTAATAGGTGCTCCCTGGTGCCCATGCTCCTATATATATATATATATATATATATATATATATATATATATATATATATATATATATATATATATTGGGCACCTAGGTGCCCATGCTCCTGATGGGAATACGAACCATTTTTAGGTATGTAGACCATTTATATACCTTGGGTATATATACCTTAGGTATGTAGGAGGTACATATGACTTTGGGTATGCACGTAACGGGGTATACATACCTAATTTGTACACATACCTCAATTATTTATATATATACCTGATCTGTACGCGTACTATTGAAAATATATACCCGAGGTATATGTGCTATGTAGATACCTTGAAAATGCATACCCAAAGTCATATATACCTCATACGTACCTAAGATATACATACCCAAAATATTTACATGGTGTACATACCTAAAACTTACCGTATTCCATCCAGGAGCATGGGCACCAGGGAGCACCTGTTAATTTACCTATATATATATATATATATATATATATATATATATAAATACAAGTTCACCATATTTAAACAAATCTAATACATAGTTCTCATAAATATTCATAAACATTCATTAATTGAAACTAACATAGAACTAGCTAAAGAATTTAAATCCAACGACAAATGTGATCAAAATCGCAACTAAGGTAATTATTGAACCAACAACATAATGATACCAAGCCTCTTGACTAATGACATATTTTCTAAACTTTTTAAGCTTCAAGCGCATTGCATTCATCTTGATCTCGTGATCCAAGCGCATTGCCTCCATCTTTATCTCGTTATCATCGACGATGTCGACAATCTTCAACTCCCATTTCATCTTCTCTTCGAGACGAAGATCTTCACTTCTTTTCAATTTAGCTTTCAAATCATTGTTTTCTTTTACTAAAAACACGAAAATAGGGTCGGGCTCATTTTCCGGTTCAACTACCTCCTATATAAAAATATATTTACGTCAAGTTGGTCGGCATAATTTTTATAAACCCGAAATTAAACAAACATATACTTATAACAAACAGTCCTACCACATCCGAATAATAGAGCGGGCGAGAGCCGGTGTGGACAGATGTCAAAACCATGACACTATATAACAAAAAAAAACACAAATAAGAAAATTATACAAGAAGTAATAATTTAAAAACTTGCATAAAATGAGCTAAACTAGGACTAAATGAGCTAAACTAGGACAAAATTAGCTAAACTAGGACAAAGTAAATGATGAAACTAGCACTAAATAAGCTACATTTCTAGATTTTCCAAAATTTTCTATCTAGGTCAAACTAACAATATATTTCTAGATTTTCCTAAATTTTCTATCTAGGTCAAACTAACACTAAATGAGCTCAAACTAGCACTAAATGAACTAAAATTTCCAATTAAATGTAAGAGAAACAAGTTGCTAACCTTTTTGAGCAAAAATGGTGCCACCAAATTCGACAAATCGCCGGATCGCCACCGAGCTCGAGCAAGAACAGAGAGAAATAAATGAGGAGGCAGAGAGTGAAGTGAGCTCGGGCTGGAGGAAGCAGATGAAATTTATAGCGAGAACCTTTAGTACCGGTTGGTATTACCAACCGGTACTAATGTCCATCTTTAGTACCGGCTGGTGTCACCAGCCGGTACTAAAGGTTCTCCCCAGCCGGTACTAAAAGTTGTTCTTTCTTTTTTCTTTCTCTTTTCTCTTTTCTATTTTCTCTTTTCTGTTTTTTCATATCTATAGATTTACTTGTTCAAATATGAGGAGACCCTAAAGCACTACATAATATTAGAGATAAAGTGTTTGCCATTGCCAACACTAGTACTGATCGTCCTCCGAATCAGAATACCCCCAAGCAGGAGACCCACGGGGCACTGGTGGCAGTACGAGGTGACGCTGCCCGTAGTTGATGATTCTAATCTTGCGGTACACCTCGTATGCAGCGTACGCATCTATTGCTGCATACTCAATGTTGATACCGTCAAGTGGGGTCTTCTCCCAAAAGTTGTGCTGCTTCTTGGGGAATCACTTCTTCATATCAGCGTACTTGTCCTCGTCGATCATGGCGACTGCCATATCAGCCATTCCGGTCTTGTCATGGTCAAGTTTGAACAAGTCCTGGAGATCAATGTGGCAGGCGGATGGTATCTCAAGACCCTAGGTGCGTCTCATCTTGATCTTGTCATTCGTTATATAAACGCTAGCAAAATGCATGCCGCTGCGAAGAAAATCCATAAGTATTGGACATTGCTTGTCACTACTGCAACAACAAATGGAACACATGTTATAAATACTGCTGCAACAAAGTATAATTTAGAACAACAAGTATAATAAGAATAATAACAAGTACAATTTTAGATCAAGTATAATAAGAATTAATCATAACAACAAGTATAATAATAATCATATATAACAATTATAATTTAGAACAAGTATAATAATTAAGAATCATAACAAGTATATTTCGGCACAAGTATATATAATTTTCCTTCATTTCCTATGAATCAACAAGTATAATAAGAATTAATCATAACAAGTATACCTTAAGAATCATAACAAGTATAATTTTCCTATGCAATTTTCGGCCAAAAGAAATTGCTATCCTATGCAATTTTCGGCCAAAAGAAATTGCTATCCTATGCAATTTTCCTATGCAAATTTCTATGCAATTTTCGGCCAAAAGAAATTGCTATCCTATGCAATTTTCGGCCAAAAGAAATTGCTATCCTATGCAATTTTCGGCCAAAAGAATTTGCCATCCTATGCAATTTTCCTATGCACTTTTCTATGCAATTTTCGGCCAAAAAGAATTGCTATCCTATGCAATTTTCGGCCAAAAGAATTTGCTATCCTATGCAATTTTCCTATCCCTATGATCAACAAACAAAATAAGCCCCAATTTAAAACTAAGAGAAGTTTTCATATTACCTTGCCCACTGGAAGACCATGACACGTTTCTTGAAACATAGTTGGATGACGGCAACATCTCTTTGATCCGGCGTGTACTCGAGATCAAGGCCTATGAACTTGTCTTGCTCCGGAGCTTCGCGAAGCCAATACTCGAAATCGGAAAGAAAACCCGGCACCTTAGTGCTGTCATTCGTGTACACGGCATTGAGATAGGTGGTGCCATGTGCACGCACCTTCCCGTAGCGAGTGATCGGTGGTGCAGGATTCATGGTGGAGGGGGATGGAAGAAGAGAGGAGAGAGGGATCAGATGAACAAGACGAACAAGAGAATGGAACCGCAAGTCGTGTTCCCGTGTGTTAAAATCGTGGCGGGAGGCAAACCGTTTTCTCATTAGTACCGAGCCGTAACACGAGCCGGTACTAAAGCTCCTCTCGCGCGGCTGTTGCCCTGCCACGTACCTTTAGTATCGGGCCGTGTTACGGACCGGTACTAAAGATCCCCTACGGCCCGGTACTGATGCCCCTCGCCTGTCCGGCAGCTTCGACCAGTACTAATGCCACGTTAGTACCGGCCGCAAAACCGGCCGGGACTGATAGTCTGGACGAAAGGTCCTTTTTCCACTATTGATGGTCGCCTTCTTCCCCTCGTCCAGCACAGTCGTTTCCTCGGCAGGACCAGACTCGGGAAGGGGGGGAAGAGAGGTCGCAGTCGAATGCCCCTAATCACGAAACGAAGCAGAATAAGCACAAGGCATACACACTACAAACGGAGGAAATCAAGCAACTCGAAATATCAAAACAGAATCTAACATGATTACCTCGGGAAGAGCATTTTCCGAGTCATATGGAGCGACGGTGAAGTTGAAGTCGATGACTTCGTCGGCCTTGATGCTGGTGATATACTTCACATGCGCGCTGAGCTCATTAGGCGACAGCTCCACATCGCTCATCCGGGTGGCATCGAGTGGCCCTTCATATCACCACATAGAGTGGGCGCGTTGCTGCAGGGGCCACACTCGACGCTTGATGAAGGTGCTCATCAACTGGACACTAGTAACGGTGCCCAGGAGCTTGCTGATCTTGTCCATAAGGGGAGCAGCCTCCTCCCTCTCTTCAGTCAAGAGAGAGTGCTCCCATGCCTTCGTCTTTAGTGGGGTTGTCGCAGTCGAGAACGCTAGGCGCACGTCCTGGTCGACTGGGACGTAAAACCACTTGCTCCTCCATCCTTGGGCAGAATCGACTGCCTTGAGGTTGAAGTAGTGGCAGTCGCTGCGGACTTGGATACCGACGCCACCAGTCGGACATATGCGCCCGTCACGGCACATATGACGCACCTGGAAGATAGACTTCCAGAGTGCCCAGCTAGGGGACACCCCCAAAAAGCACTCGCACAATACCATGAAACAGGCAATGTGCAAGATACTGTTGGGGTGAGATCGTGGATCTGCACCCCGTAGGCATAAAGGAGCCTGCGCACGAAATCATGCAGCGGGAAGGCAAAGCCGTGAGGCAAGAACTCAGCAAAACATACCCGCTCGCCGGCACGAGGCTCGGGAAGAATCTCCTTGTTCGACGGAGCGCGGGATGCAAGCTTGTCCGCTGGTGGGAGTAATCCAGCCTGGCGAATGCCGACATCTTCTTCTCAGTGACTGCGGACTTGACCCAGTCACCAGAGACTTTCTTCAAAGCGGTGGAGGAATCCGCCACCGGGGCCACCGCAATCGCAGTCGCCTTCCCCTTCTTGCCGGCGTCGGCGGCAGAGGATGCAGCAGCAGCGCTCTTTCTCTTAGGAGCCATGACGCAAGGTGGACGAAGCAGCAAGAGACAAGCGCGCAAGGAAGAAGATGAGCACAGGAGCAAAAGAGGCAAATGGCAGGGTAAAAACGTGAACGGCGGCGAGATCTGTATTTACTACAACACGCGAAATGATCTCGGCCGTCCGCGCGCGATCCCTTGGCCACGTGGCACTCTCGGAGGGCAACCGTCGCTGCCCACGCCGCCCACTACGCACGTAAAACGAGGAAGTTATGATCATGCCCGCGGAAAATTCGCCATGCCCGGTCAAATCAAAACTGAACCGGCGTCTCCCACGGTTAAACAAATGGGCCCATGATACGTCCATTTTGCATCACTATTTTATATCATAATTTACTGTTATTCATTGATATATTTCATATTTAGAGATGATACTTATGTTATTTCATCTATTTTGCATGTTTGATGATTATTGGAGAATTGATCACCGGAGTCTGGAAACAGCTGGAAAAAGCACCGTCAAGATACACTATTTGCGAAGATCAGAATACAAAATAAAGACCGTGGAAAATATTGTTTTGCCAGATCATGGAGGGAGCCACGAGGAGAGGCCAAGGTGGGGCCCAGGGGGCCCACACCCCCTCCTCGCGCGGCAGGCCCTGGACCCGCGCGAGCATGGGGTCTGGCCGCCCTGGCCCACCTCCTGCCGTGCCCCTTCGCGTACTTCATCCCCCCAAAAACCTAAGAACTTCTACGGAGAGTTAGAATTATTCCGCCGCCGCCACGAGGCGGAAAACCACAGAGAGAAGAAAGCTCTCCGGCAGGCTGAAATCTGCCGGGGAAATCCCTTCCCGGAGGGGGGAAATCGTCGCCATCGTCACCGTCATCGAGCTGCACATCATCGGGATCATCGTCACCATCATCTCCACCGCCGTCACCGTCATCTCCACTGCTCCACTCCGTTCCCGCTGTAACATCTAGGGCTGAATCTTGTGTGTTTGATAGGGGAAACTCTCCCAGTGTTAATTACTATTGTTATTGATGCTATTGGGTGGAACCGTTGAATTAAGGTTTATGTTCAGATTGTTACCCATCATTATATCATCTCTGATCATGTTCCAAATGATGTGTTGTGAGTAGTTCGTTTAGTTCTTGAGGACATGGGTGAAGTCTAGATGTTAGTAGTGAACTATGTTGAGTAATATTTAATGGTTTGATATTTAAGTTGTGGTGCTATTCTTCTAGTGGTGTCATGTGAACGTCGACTACATGACACTTCACCTTTATGGGCCTAGGGGAATGCATTGTGTATTCGAATATTAATTGTGGGGTTGCCGGAGTGACAAAAACCTAAACCCCCGTTAATATCTCGATGCATGAGGGATAGCAGGATCTTAGAGTTTAAGGCTGTGGTTAGATTTATCTTAATTACTTTCTTGTATTTGCGGATGCTTGCAAGGGGTATAATCACAAGTATGTATTAGTCCTAGGAAGGGCAGTGCATTAGCATAGGTTCACCCACACGACACTTATCAAAACACTAAAGATTACTCATCTATATGAAGCGAAAGCATTAGACATAAATCCCGTGTGTCCTCAAGAACGCTTGGTCATCATAAGTAAACAAACCGGCTTGTCCTTTGTTCTAGAAAGGATTGGGCCCCTCGCTGCAATTATTATTGTTGCGCTTTATTTACTCGCACTTTATTTATCTGTTGTATCAAAAACTCCTAAAAACCTGTCTGCTAGTATTTACAGTGAAATCCTCATCAAAACTGCTTGTCAGCACCTTCTGCTCCTCGTTGGGTTCGACACTCTTATTTATCGAAAGTACTACGATACACCCCCTATACTTGTGGGTCATCAAGACTATTTTCTGGCGCCGTTGCCGGGGAGTGAAGCGCTATTGGTAAGTGGAATTGGTAAGGAAAACTTTAGCTGTAAGTGTTGTTTTTATTTCTGTCTCCTAATTTGCTTAATTATGGAGAGAGGAACTATTGCTTTCCTGTTTGGAAAGGCTTCTACCACTGCTGAGGTAGAAAATGAGGCGCCACCTGAAGAAATAGTGTCATTTAAAATACCTATGAAAATTATTGATCGTGTTTTGGATAACCGCTATGAAGGGGATGGAACTGTCCACCCCGGTGATCATTTACTGTTTTTACATGAATTATGCGAGTTGTTCAGGTGGGCAGGTATTACAATGGACAAAGTCAGGAAGAAATTATTCTCCATATCACTTACTGGGAGAGCTGCGCATTGGTATAAACTGTTGAAGAACATAAATTCTCTTGGATGGGAGGAAATCATACCTCTCTTTTATTCTAAATTTTATCCTCCAAGTGAGATACACCAAGATCGGAATTCTATATATAATTTCTGGCCTCATGATGGAGAAAGTATTGCCCAAGCTTGGGGGAGATTGAAGGCATTAATGCTCAAATGCCCCATTCATGAGCTTCCTGGTAATATTATTGTTGATAACTTCTATGCAAGACTCTCCTTTGAAGATAAAACATTATTGGATACCTCCTGTGCTGGATCATTCACGCGTAATAAGGAGGAGTTTAAATGGGATCTTCTTGATCGTATTGAAGAAAATACTGAAGCATGGGAGAACGACAAAGGTAGGGAGTCAGGTATAAAATATGACTTCGAATGCATTAAAACTTTCATGAATACTGATGCATTTCGAAATATTAATAATGCTTATGGTCTTGACTCTCAAGTTGTTGCAAATTATTATAAATCCTTTGCTGCTTATTTCGGTTTGCCCAAGGAGGGGTTTGAAAAATATCATGAACCATATAAAGATAAATCTGTTACTCCTATAACTAAAAGCATTGAAGTTAATGTTGTTGATCATATTATTCCTGAGCCCTATATTGAAAAGGTTCCTTTTCCTGTTAAGGTGAAAGAACATTCTGTTATGGCTAGTGTTGTTAACAAAAGTGAAAAGAAAGCTATACAACTTGATGAACAAATTAAAATTGAACCTCCTGTTGCTATAGTTAAAGATCTTGTTACTAAAAATGTTGGAGATGAGTATATTATATTTTGTGAAGATGCTTCTAATGTTGTTTCTCATCCTAAAAGTTCAAGGAAAACTAGTGTTATCTGTTAAAATTGGTGATCATTGCTATTATGGATTATGTGATATTGGTGCAAGTTCTAGTGCTATTCCTTATGAGCTTTACAGGGAAATTATGCATGAGATTGGTCCTTGTGAACTTGAAGAAATTGATGTGGTTATTCAACTTGCTAATAGAGAAACTATCTCTCCAATTGGTATTATTAGAGATGTTGAAGTTCTATGTGGTAAGACTAAATATCCTGCTGATTTTCTCGTACTTGGTGCTGCTGCTAGTAAGACTTGTCCTATCATTTTAGGTAGACCTTTTCTAAATACTTGTGGTGCTGTTATAGATTGTAAGAAAGAGAAAATCTTTACTAAATTTGCTGGTCATTCGTATGAATTCAATTTTTCGAAATTTGCCAAAGTCCCTTATGAAACCGAATTGCCTAATGAGGATTTTAAAGTAGAACAACTTGCCTCTATTGCTTTTGCGCCTAACAATGTTTTGCAGCAATTTATGGAAGATCATGAAAGTGAAGTCTTTATGGAAGAAAGGAATGAACTTGATGAAATATTTCTTCGTCAACCTATCTTGAAACACAATTTGAAAGAGGAAGACTTGGGTAAAACACTTCCACCTAAAGAGGATCCTGTCTTTGATTTAAAACCTTTGCTTGAAAATCTTAAGTATGATCATATTGATGATAAGAAAATATATCCTGTTATTATTAGTGCTAACCTTTCAGGTAAAGAAGAGGAAAGATTATTGGAAGTATTGAAGAAACACCGTGGAGCTATGGGTTATACTTTGGATGATTTGAAAGGGATTTCGTCTACTATATGTCAACATTCTATTAATATGGAGCCTGATGCAAAGCCAATTGTTGAACATCAACGACGTTTAATACCCAAAATGAAGGAAGTGGTAAGAAATGAGGTATTAAAACTCCTTGATGCTGGTATTATTTATCCTATTGCTGATAGTAGATGGGTTAGTCTTGTGCACTGTGTCCCTAAGAAAGGTGGAATTACTGTTGTGCCTAATGATAATGATGAGCTCATTCCTCAGAGAGTAGTAGTTGGTTATAGAATGTGCATTGATTTTAGAAAGGTTAATAAAGTTACTAAGAAAGATCATTATCCCTTACCCTTTATTGATCAAATGTTGGAGAGGTTAGCTAATAAAACTCATTTTTGCTTTCTTGATGGTTATTTTGGTTTCTCTCAAATTGCTGTTAAAGCTCAAGATCAAGAGAAAACCACGTTTACTTGTCCTTATGGTACTTATGCTTATAGACGTATGCCTTTTGGTTTATGTAATGCTCCTGCTACTTTTCAAAGATGTATGTCTGCTATCTTTCATGGTTTTTGTGAGGAAATTGTGGAGGTATTCATGGACGATTTTTCTGTCTATGGAACTTCTTTTGATAATTGCTTGCACAATCTTGATAAGGTTTTGCAGAGATGTGAAGAAACTAATCTTGTTCTTAATTGGGAGAAGTGCCACTTTATGGTTAATGAAGGAATTGTCCTTGGACATAAGATTTCTGAAAAAGGTATTGAAGTTGATAGAGCTAAAGTGGAGGCAATTGAGAAAATGCCTTGCCCCCGAGATGTTAAAGGTATACGTAGTATTCTTGGTCATGCTGGTTTCTATAGAAGGTTTATAAAAGATTTCGCTAAGGTATCGAAGCCTCTTACTAATCTCTTGCAAAAAGATGTACCATTTGTTTTTGATGATGATTGTAAGGAAGCTTTTGAAACTCTTAAGAAGGCTTTAATAAGTGCTCCTATTGTTCAACCACCTGATTGGAATTTACCATTTGAAATTATGTGTGATGCTAGTGATTTTGCTGTTGGTGTTGTTCTTGGACAAAGAGTAGATAAAAAGTTAAATGTCATTCATTATGCTAGTAAGACTCTTGATCCTGCTCAAAAGAATTATGCTACAACTGAAAAAGAATTTCTAGCTGTTGTTTTTGCTTGTGATAAATTTAGACAATATATTGTTGATTCTAAAGTTATTATTCACACTGATCATGCTGCAATTAGATACCTTATGGAAAAGAAAGATGCAAAGCCTAGGCTTATTAGATGGGTATTACTGTTGCAAGAATTTGATTTGCATATTGTAGATAGGAAAGGTGCTGAAAATCCTGTTGCTGATAATTTGTCTAGATTGGAAAACATTGAATATGATCCTATTCCTGTTAATGATAGTTTTCCAAATGGACAATTAGCTGCAATAAGGGTGAGTTCACGAGATAGTCCTTGGTATGCTGATTATGCTAACTTTATTGTTTCGAAGTATTTGCCTCCAACCTTTTCAGCTCAACAAAGAAGAAAATTCTTTTATGATTTGAGGCATTATTTCTGGGATGACCCACACTTATATAAAGAAGGAGTGGATGGTATTATGCGAAGATGTGTTCCGGAGTATGAACAACAGGAGATATTGAGAAAATGCCATAGTAGTGCTTATGGAGGACATCACGCTGGAGATAGAACTGCACAAAAGGTTTTACAATCAGGTTTTTATTGGCCTACTCTTTTTAAAGATGCAAGAAAGTTTATTTCATCTTGTGATCAATGTCAAAGAATAGGTAACATCTCTAGACGTAATGAAGTGCCTATGAATTATTCTCTTGTTATTGAGCCATTTGATTGTTGGGGATTTGACTTTATGGGTCCTTTTCCTCCTTCAAAGGGTTATACTCATATACTTGTTGCTGTTGATTATGTTACTAAATGGGTAGAAGCTATACCTACTAAAAGTGTTGATGCTGAGACATCATTAAAAATGCTTCAAGATATAATTTTTCCTAGGTTTGGTGTTCCTAGATATCTCATGACTGATGGAGGTTCACATTTTATTCATGGAGGTTTTAGAAAAGTTCTTGCTAAATATGGTGTTAATCATAGAATAGCTTCAGCTTATCATCCTCAAACTAGTGGGCAAGTAGAATTATCAAATAGGGAAATTAAATCTATCTTGCAAAAGACTGTTAATAGAACGAGGAAGAACTGGGCTGGTAAATTAAATGATGCATTGTGGGCTTATAGAAATGCTTATAAAAATCCCATGGGTATGTCTCCTTATAAAATGGTCTATGGAAAAGCTTGTCACTTGCCTTTAGAATTAGAACACAAAGCTTATTGGGCAGCGAGAGAACTAAATAGAGATTTTAAACTTGCTGGTGAGAAAAGATTACTTAATTTGAGTTCTTTAGATGAATGGAGAAGTGAAGCTTATGAAAATGCTAAACTATTTAAAGAGAAAGTTAAGAAATGGCATGATAGGAGAATCCTTAAGAGAGAGTTTCATGTTGGTGAAAAAGTTTTATTGTATAGCTCTCGTCTTAGATTCTTTGCAGGGAAATTACTCTCCAAGTGGGAAGGACCATATGTTATTGTTGAGGTGTTCCGTTCGGGTGCAATTAAAATTGCCTCACTTAAAGATGACTCTACACAAGTGGTGAATGGGCAAAGACTCAAACATTATATTTCTGGATATTCTTATAATGAAGATGTTGATATTATTCAAGTTATTGCTCTGGAAACTTTTATCAAAGAGAATTTTTCTGAGTCTGCAGAAGCTGAATTCGAAAAGGTATAGTTTCGGTAAGGAAAAGTTCACGATTTTAATTTTGGAAGACATAGAAGTTATTTTTAGAAAATATGGAAAAATACAAGACGAAAACGAGCAGGACACGGAGCCCGAGGCACCGACACCATGTGCTCGCGTGGGCCCCATCCTGGCCGCGCGAGCAGGGGGTCTGGGCGCCCCAGACTCCGTCTCCTACTCGATCTCGTGCTGTTGCCTTCCTTTTGTCATGTATATTTTTCCTATATAAACTCCCGGATCCACCGAGGTCCGTATATTGTGTTTTCGAAGTGTTTTTGTTTCGAGCTGTTTTTGTCCAGATGTCGTCCCAGGGGTCCTGTTCCGAAGACTACGCGTTGCGTCGCCAACGTGAACTCCTTCAGGATCTAGATCAAGGATCTTTTGTTGGATGGGCAGAGGAGGACAAAGTGAAGGCTAGGCGCAAGGACATGGACGAGAGCGTCATGGAGGAAGTGAAGAAGATGTCATCGGCCAAAAGAGAACGAGCAGGAGCAGGAGCAAGGGGTAGCAAGCCCATCTTTGTGGGATCCGTTAACGCTCAACGTGCCTTTTCTCATAACATGCAGGGACCCATACCACCTGTTCCAGATCTTAGCTCTTTCCCGGATGCGGAAGACGCTCTTCGGATCACGGACCAGTTTTGTGATCAGTATCGAGTCCTGAGGATGGAAGTGGACATACTTCAAGAGGAGAACAACAGGCTTCGCAAGATGCTGGAGCGTTACCTGACCCCGCTCAAAGTTGTCCCACCATCACCACCAAAGGAGTAATTCATCATCGGTATTGGCATCTCCCTTAGCTTGTTCCAAGCTTGGGGGGAGTGCCGCGGTATCACACCACCATCTTTTATCTTTTATCTTATAGTAGTGTCATATCATGAGTAGGGAAGTTATCTTATATGATGGTTTGCAATGTGGAAGTATCTCTCTTTTAGTTGGTTATCTATGTATCCCTTGGTGTGAGTTGTCGTTATGGAATATTAATGAGAAGTTTTATCATTTATTTTCTGCACATCTTATTTTAGTTTGCAATTTCTATCATATATGATTGATCTTGTCATTAGTATTGTTATCACTTTGGGAGCATATAGTAAATCTTTTGGTTTTGGCGAACTTAGCATTGTTCATTAGCTACAATACTTTGAGACTTAAGTGGAGGAAAGAATTACATGTAGATATAGTTTTCAATGATCTCTCTCACTTGTAGATGATAATCTTAGTATTCACAATTTAAAATTGTTTGTGCCTCCAAGTAAGAATTGCATGATTGCCTTTACTACATGTATATTTGTTTGTATCCATCAACTCTTATGCTTGCTACCAAACCTTGCTAGCCAAAGACCGGTATCGAGAGGGAATGCTTCTCATACTTCCAAACCTTGAGCCAAAACCCTTGCCACTTGTGTCCACCATACCTACCTACTATGTGGTATTTTGCGCCACTCCAACTAAATACTTCATGTGCTATCTTTATTCAAAACTACTATCCCTTATTTGTGTCAATGTTTATTAGCTCATGAGGAAATAATAGTTGAGTTTGTTATCTTCCATACTAATTAAGTAACCCTTGACTTGCATGCTTCATCTGCTCGTCACTAATATTGCAAAGGGCTGGTTAGACCACTATAATATCAAAAGGTTGAGAAAGTTAAAAATAGACACTCCTCCATGGTTTGAGATTGATTGGTAGGCACCCAAGGATTCGGTTAGCCATGGCTTGTGTAAGCAAAGGTTGGGAGGAGTGTCAAAGTCATCAAAATAGTTGTTTATTATAAAGGCTTGTTTTAAAATAGTCGGAACCGCTCTCAACTTGCTTAGTATGGAAGATGACAAGAACTCTATTACCATTCGTTGACAACAACAAACACCGCTCAAAAACTTACTTTTATGCTCTCTATATGATTTAAAAACTAGAAGCTCTAGCACATGCTTGTATCTCTGCTTCCCTCTGCGAAGGGCCTATCTTTTACTTTATGTTGAGTCAGTAAACCTATCTCTTTCTGTCTTAAGCAAGCATTTGAGTTGATCGTGATTCAACCGTCTATACATTCGTATTGTTAATCATGTCTCTTATTCTTTCTTGTTGGGCACATTGCTGTTATTTGATAAATATGACTTTGAGAGTTAGCAACTATTTAATAGGGATGTTTTGTAGAGTAAGCTCAATATGTTCATTGTTCTCTGACCAAGAACGAAGTTTGCCAACACCAACTATGATTTTCTCTATGCACTTTATTGTGATTTGCCTCTACTTGTTACAAGTTGAGTTATATGAATGGAGTTGATATCTAAGATGACTTGTGTATTATTAAATGTGATGCTTCTTGTCCGTATATTCTTTATCGACACTTCACTCCATAAACCTGTGGTCATGTTTACTGAGCTCAGTTTTCGCTTGGGGACAAGCGAGGTCTAAGCTTGGGGGGAGTTGATACGTCCATTTTGCATCACTATTTTATATCATAATTTACTGTTATTCATTGATATATTTCATATTTAGAGATGATACTTATGTTATTTCATCTATTTTGCATGTTTGATGATTATTGGAGAATTGATCACCGGAGTCTGGAAACAGCTGGAAAAAGCACCGTCAAGATAGACTATTTGCGAAGATCAGAATACAAAACGAAGACCGTGGAAAATATTGTTTTGCCAGATCATGGAGGGAGCCACGAGGAGAGGCCAAGGTGGGGCCCAGGGGGCCCACACCCCCTCCTCGCGCGGCAGGCCCTGGACCCGCGCGAGCATGGGTTCTGGCCGCCCTGGCCCACCTCCTGCCGTGCCCCTTCGCGTACTTCATCCCCCCGAAAACCTAAGAACTTCTACGGAGAGTTAGAATTATTCCGCCGCCGCCACGAGGCGGAAAACCAAAGAGAGAAGAAAGCTCTCCGGCAGGCTGAAATCTGCCGGGGAAATCCCTTCCCGGAGGGGGGAAATCGTCGCCATCGTCACCGTCATCGGGATCATCGTCACCATCATCTCCACCGCCGTCACCGTCATCTCCACCGCTCCACTCCGTTCCCGCTGTAACATCTAGGGCTGAATCTTGTGTGTTTGATAGGGGAAACTCTCCCGGTGTTAATTACTATTGTTATTGATGCTATTGGGTGGAACCGTTGAATTAAGGTTTATTTTCAGATTGTTACCCATCATTATATCATCTCTGATCATGTTCCAAATGATGTGTTGTGAGTAGTTCGTTTAGTTCTTGAGGACATGGGTGAAGTCTAGATGTTAGTAGTGAACTATGTTGAGTAATATTTAATGGTTTGATATTTAAGTTGTGGTGCTATTCTTCTAGTGGTGTCATGTGAACGTCGACTACATGACACTTCACCTTTATGGGCCTAGGGGAATGCATTGTGTATTCGAATATTAATTGTGGGGTTGCCGGAGTGACAGAAACCTAAACCCCCGTTAATATCTCGATGCATGAGGGATAGCAGGATCATAGAGTTTAAGGCTGTGGTTAGATTTATCTTAATTACTTTCTTGTATTTGCGGATGCTTGCAAGGGGTATAATCACAAGTATGTATTAGTCCTAGGAAGGGCGGTGCATTAGCATAGGTTCACCCACACGACACTTATCAAAACACTAAAGATTAATCATCTATATGAAGCGAAAGCACTAGACATAAGTCCCCTGTGTGCTCAAGAACGCTTGGTCATCATAAGTAAACAAACTGGCTTGTCCTTTGTTCTAGAAAGGATTGGGCCCCTCGCTGCAATTATTATTGTTGCGCTTTATTTATTCGCACTTTATTTATCTGTTATATCAAAAACTCCTAAAAACCTGTCTGCTAATATTTACAGTGAAATCCTCATCAAAACTGCTTGTCAGCACCTTCTGCTCCTCGTTGGGTTCGACACTCTTATTTATCGAAAGTACTACGATACACCCCCTATACTTGTGGGTCATCAGCCCACAATGACATGTCTTGTCACAAGCTCTGCACACACGCCAACGACATCATGCGTGACGTCACCCAAGCTAGCAGAAGCAGAAGAGTCATAAGATGACAGTTGACAGCTGGTCGACTGGCCAAACATACACGAACTTGCAAAAGTTTCTCGACTAAGTTAGAAAAGCAAACGCTATACGAATGGTCGAGTGTACTCCCATCGGGAGCGGATAAAAATGTCTTCGACTGACATAGATAATGAAAAGGCAAATTTGAGATTATCCTCTATTACAAGCAATAAAGCACGATCTCGGGGGCTACTCCCATCGGGAGCGCTGTCGCGCACCCGATAGATTCAAAAAGCAAAAAAGGCAGTCGGTAAAGAGACTCGGCTCAGACGAAAGCAAAAGTTCAAAAGAATTCCCGAATTAAGTCGGTCAATGGCACTTCGGATGCTGCATGCGTGAAATACAAAGGTAAGACCCGCCGATCAGTCGAGCTGGGCTGAGGACCACTCCGGCAGTGCTAAGTCCTTATTCTTTCCGTGTCAACAGACGCGATGAAAATTCCGGCGGACGTGCTGGGTAGCAAAGTTGAAACTGCAGAACGAATCAGTAAGACCACAACGGCCTGAGTCGAGTCTGTCCAGTGTGTTCCAGGTTCGAGCCCAATGACTTGAACTTGATTGAAGACTAGTAAGGTTTTACCCAAATGTGCAGTTAACTGGTCTCGATTCATCGAGTAAATCCAGGCCTACTAAGTCGAAATCCTTTGTCAAAACTCATAGTCAGAAGACAATACGAAACATACGGCATAAAGCATAAAACGTGAGACGTGCACTATGAAGGGGATCGCATGCAGAAAACAAAAAATTTCCTAACATCGATAACCTTAAACTAGCCAGAATCTATACTATGCAGATATAGTAGTACGCAGGGGGTTCGGTATACACACCTCTTGTAGACCGAAAAGCGGGGATTACGCTCCCGCACAAGCGTTGCTGACGAAGACGCCGTAGCCGACCTCAAGGTCGCGGAGAACTTGGCGCGACGAAGAAGACGATGACGCGGCGATGTCGGTGAAACCGACGACGACCTCGAGGCCGTGTGGAGGAAGCAGACCTCCAGCACCACTAGCGTGGCACCTCGCAGGGCATTACACACATACGGTGAAGCCGACGAACTCCGGGCCCGATCCAGGGACGAGCAGCGGAAGACTGGGACCGGAAGACCAGCAGCACGGCGGCGTGCGTATGGTGGAGAAAACTTTATCCTTGGCGCAACTCCAAACTTGGGAGTCACGGGATCCAAGGAGAGAGAGAGAGAGAGAGAAAGGTGTGTTGAGAGGGGACCTCTCCCCCTCTATATAAAGGGGAAAGGGGGGCACCCCACCTTGCTAACCAGGCAAGGTGGGACTAAACCCAGCCGCCGGCCCCCCCACATGGGCCCCTAGGGCCCAATTCGGCCCCCCCTTGGTGGGTATGGCCCTTGGGGGGAAATTCGGCCCTATATGGGCCTACTCCCCTCCGGGGAAGGCCCATTTAGTGGGCTGCATGTTTAAATACGAATTTAATCATTATAAATTCATTAAAATAATATTAATTTAACATATATAAACAATTTCCTCTCTTCCGGAACTTTTCCGAAACTCTCCGAACTATCTTCGGAGCTGCCCGATCTCCATCGGAACTTTCCCGGGACGTTCCCGCTCTCTCTTTTCCTATTTTTCTCTTCCGGTAAAATGTCGACTCCCCTTAAGTGTGTTACCCTAGCGGTTCGATTATCTCACCAGACATGATCGAGACTCCTCTCCGATCAATGACTAATTCGTGGACCGAGGATACCCAGAATTAATCCCTGCGAGATAACGAATACTTTACCTTTCGAACCTAGACGTCTGAGTCTTAAACCTTTTGCCATGCGATACTTAGCGTGTCCGAGACTCGTTCATAGATATCTCCATACCTAGCTTGATCTCGTTACCGACACTGCTAACTTCTACTCGTCCATGATATTATGTCCTGGTGACCTAGTCACATGCTTGCAAGCTCTTTTGACATAATCTCACCGAGTGGGCCCTAGAGTATCTATCCTGCTATGCGGACTGGCAAATCCCGCTCTTGATCCCCCGTCTCAACATACTCCTTTCCGACACCCGAGAGGGACACCTTTATTGTCACACTATATAAGATATGACGTTTGATGCAATCAAAGTGTCTTCCAGGAATAGCAATAAGAGTAGATCTCACGGTCGAAGGCGTAATGACTACGTCCTACAAATATTGGGTATGTCCATCACGTCATTCTCCCAATGACATGACTCCATTGTCAACTGACATAAATGTCACATGATCGGGAAACCTCGATCATCAATTGCCCAATGAACTAGTCAAGTAGAGGCTACTAGGGACCTGGTTGTTTATCTACCACACGTGTATTAATGTTTCCGCTTAATACAGTTATAGCATGGTATAAAACATATAATGAACAATTGAGATATGACGAATAAACTATATTTATTAAGTGCCTCTAGGGCATATCTCCTTCACACTATTGAGTGACTCCATGACTGATTCTCCGAATTAGCCAAGCACTCGGGGGCTAATGACGAGGTTATACCAAATGGGTACCCCATCGTGTGGGTACCTGGTTCACGTAATGACTATAGCTCAATTGTCAATAAACTGAAGAAGCCCACGAAGGAAGGCCCAAGACGAAGTTTGCCTTCCAAGTTAGCATAGTCGGTTGTAGTTTCCATATATGTAATCCTAGTCGGTTACGTACCCGAGACCTAGACCCCCATATAAGGGCTAGGAGGGCAGCCGATTAGGAACACGCTCATGCAGAACCACCAAAACCTAGCGAGATCGACATCTCGCTGGAGCGATACCGAGTGAAATCCCTGTGGACGGGCTTAACAGTTGGCATAAAAGCAAGAACTCGGGCCTCGGCCCATGCACGCACCCATTTCGAGAATTCGGTTCCCTAAAATGTCAGCATTCTCCGGCCATGGCCTTGCACATAGCCATGGCAAGATGTGTTTGGGCGATAGCAGATCCTACAGTTGTTCAAGCACATTAGCTTGACAGCGGAGCCCTCCGCCCGGTAATGACTTTTCTCGATGATGGAGACTCTAGACCACGAGGAATTCACGCGTTTGGCGGTGACTCTGTGGGCTATCTGGCATTCTAGAAGGAAGATGATCCATAAAGAAATCTTCCAAAGCCCTTTGACGACTCATCTGTTTGTTGAGTCTTTCTTACACGAGCAGGGCATGATCCAACCAATGCCATCAAGAGTGGCGCCGAATGGAGCAAGAGGACCACAACCCCAGAAGTGGATTCCGCCTCCAGTGGAGTGGACGCGTGCAAGATGAGCGGGGATTGACGAGGTTATACCAAATGGGTACCCCATCGTGTGGGGATCTGGTGCACGTGATGACTATAGCCCAATTGTCAAATAAACTGAAGAAGCCCACGAAGGAAGGCCCAAGACGAAGTTTGCCTTCCAAGTTAGCATAGTTGGTTGTAGTTTCCATATATGTAATCCTAGTCGGTTACGTACCCGAGACCTAGCCCCCCATATAAGGGCTAGGAGGGCAGCCGATAAGGGACACGCTCATCCAGAACCACCAAACCCTAGCAAGATCGACATCTCGCTGGACATTGTAATCGCCGCATATTCCACAATCAATACAGACAGGCAGGAAGTAGGGGTGTTACCTCAGTCGAGGCCCCTGAACCTGGGTAACTCCCGCTTGTCAGCCGACGAATCTACTAACACTATGCGTTCTCTACCACATAACTCTAACCCTAGGCTATCAGTCGAGGGTATTGACGGGGACACCCCTCGTCAACACCATATTTGCGAAGATCAGAAATCCGAGAGCAATATCAGAAAACTCCTATTTTACCAGATGAGGAAGGGAGCCAAGAGGAGAGACCGAGGGGAGCCACAGGGGGGCCCACACCATGTGTTGGCGCGGCCCCCCTTGCTGTCGCGCCACCACGTGGTGAGGCCACCCTGACCCACCTCCGGCGTCGCCCTTTCGCGTACTTCAAGCCCCCGAAACCCTAAGACCTATACCATCGTCGAGGAAATATTCCGCCGCCTCCACGAGGCGGAAAACACCAGAGAGAGGAAAGCTCTCCGGCAGGGAGAAATCTACCGGGGAAATTCCCTCTCGGTGGGGGGAAATCGTCGCCATCGTCACCGTCATGGAGCTGCACTTCATCGGGATCATCACCATCATCTCCACCGCCGACACCGTCATCTCCACCGCTCCACTCCGTTCCCGTTGTAACATCTAGGGATGAATCTTGTCTATTTGATAGGGGAAACTCTCCCGGTGTTGATTACTCTTGTTAATGATGCTATTGAGTGAAACCGTTGAATTAAGGTTTATGTTCAGATTGTTATTCATCATTATATCACCTCTGATCATGTTCCATATGATGTCTTGTGAGTAGTTCGTTTAGTTCTTGAGGACATGGGAGAAGTCTAGATGTTAGTAGTGAACTATGTTGAGTAATATTTAATGGTTCGATATTTAAGTTGTGGTGTTATTCTTCTAGTGGTATCATATGAACGTCGACTACATGACACTTCACCTTTATGGGCCTAGGGGAATGCATCACTAGTGGAAAAAGGGCTACTAGTGGCGCACCAAAAAGCCTTTCTGTGGCGCACCCAGGGAAATGGGGGGTGCGCCTCGGTGCGCCACAGAAAGTGGCACATTTCTGTGGCGCATCCTTCCTAGTGCGCCACAGAAATTTATCAGTGGCACATCCTTGTCCTGTGCGCCACAGAAATAGGTGCGCCACAACAAAGTTATGCCATACGCCACAGAATTATTTACAAGAATTTTCATTTTATTTCTGCCCGCTGTACAAATACAGGTATATTAACGAAAATACAGGTATATATTACAGGATTTAAACACACATAACAGAAACATGATATATTTGACACATCACATTACTTAGACACATCACATATATAGTTACAAATGCCGAATCTTACACAAGTCATGATACAAATGGAGCTCGAAATACAAAAGTTCATCATTTCATCATTTCATACATATAGAGTTATCAAATAAAGTACATCGGCGATGATGGTGAGGAAGATCAGTGGGAGAGCACGATCACGTAGCCTAGTTCTGCATCGGCGCCGGGAACGGTTTGTACATTTCCTTCGTCGTCCACGTCCTGGTGTCCTGCTGCAATGCTAGGCGTTCTTCGATCTCCCTCTTAGTCAAACCTGGAGATGGATTGGTAAGTATCAGTTAATAACATAAATAGAGTGTGAATAATTCATCTAAGTGCAATAAAGAAAACACTTCTTGCGAGTGAGGCAAGCAGCTAGCTAGGCGCAGTTTTGTAATACATCCTA
Organism: Poa annua; assembly: GCA_026929855.1. Lineage (NCBI taxonomy): Eukaryota > Viridiplantae > Streptophyta > Magnoliopsida > Poales > Poaceae > Poa > Poa annua. The sequence goes on from CM049437.1 coordinate 95,334,301, forward strand.
CCTCTAGGGTAGTGGAGGGGCCCTACGGTTGCCATGACATCCTGGAGGATGATATGTGATAACTTCATCTGGGTGCGATGGAAGTCTTCTCTAAGATCAGCATCAGAGATTTCCCCCATATTTTTGGTCCATTCCCGGAGTTTATTTGGAAACCTCATGGCATCTGCTTCCTCGACATACCCTTTAAGTTGATGGATGACGTAGAACCCCTCCTTCACGCTCTCAGAGTGCTCCTTGATGCAAGGGAACTCGGTGGCATGCCTGAACTTGTGTGTCTTGTTCTTGTTGAAGAATTCACACTTCTTTTCGAAGGTGCCTCCATTACGGGCGTAGATCTCGAGAGCCTCCTCGAGAACACCCTTTATTCGGGTGTAGTCTTTCTCTATAACCGAACTCCCCGAGTCGAAATAAGTGGCAATGGACCACCTCGGGTTTACGGCGATGAGTACTACGTACTTGTCCCTGCTTAACGCAATTCAAACGGAATGTAGGAAATTCATGATAAGCAATGGAACGACTCTATGGGAAAACATAAGGTACGACATCGACGAGCGGATGTGTACTTACTTGCAAAAGAAAGGCACAAGATGGCTGTTCTTGCTCATGTTTTTCAGCATGAAGCTTTGGAGGTACTCCCTCGCCATGATCCGTCTCCCTGATCCTTCAACCAGCTGGCTGTCACGCATGTAGTAGGGATCCGCTATCGCGACGTACGGGTTTGTCTCTCTCTTGATCTTCACCGCCAGATTGAGCGCGTATAGACGGACCAAGTTATAGTCCAGCCGTCTAGAGTGAAACAGCTTGAAGACGTCCTCGAAGGCTATAAAGATTACATCCGCAGGGGCTTCATCGATGAAGTTCACGCCCTTTGGCACCATGCACGTGAACACCGGGTAATTTCGGTCCTCGTCTTTAAGAAGGATGCCTTCTAGCGTCAAGATAGCATCATGCAAAGCTTTCATGGATCCTTGTGCGATGCGGAGCAGCTTCGGAGGCAGTATCGGTTTACCAGCTTCATGCATTCGGGTCAAGCCATCACAACGTGGTGGAACCATTTGTTCATCCCGGGCAATCCTAGGAGCTGGCTGGCTCGCAGAGGCACCTGGCTTACTTCTCTTCATGTGCTTCTTCTTCACCTCTGGGGATTGCACATCGTGAATCGACTTATGCAGTGTGCCATGGCTGAAAATGTTAGCCTGTTCAGCTTGATCGCCGGCCTCCGGAGGCGTGTCTTGAGATAAACCATGGAAGTTCAGGCGCTGCGAGCATGAAGTGGGACGAATAGGCATAATGCGGGGCCGCGGAAGTGTTCGTCATCCAAAGGAGGCATGTACGAACCATCCAAGGCGCCAGTGTTGAGGAAGCCATCGACGTCGTCGCCATTATTATCATCATCATGATCATCGTCGATGACTGGAAGTTGAGGCGCAACGGCTTTGTGTTTGGCTTGTTGCGGTGCAGACGCTCCCAACAGTATTTGGTGCCGGCTTGTGGTGGCGACGACCGGCGCTTCCTTCCGGGTCCTGGCAACGGGTGCTTGTGGCGCCGGCTCGTTCACAACAGGTATATGTGGCGGCCTCGACGAGGGCCGAACGATAGAGTGCCTAACCTTTTGTGGCGGCTTCGAGGTGGCGCCGGAGGTGCGTCTGACCCCCCCAAGAGGAATTTGGCTCTTCGGCCATTCCATGAGCCACTTGACGCAGGCTCCAAGGACCATGTGCTCATCCTCGGCTCCCGGAGATTGCATTGGGGGATCGATGTGTTGAAACTGAGGCAATACCTCATCCAACTTGATTCTCAACACGGCCTCGTTCATGCGTTGGTTGTGCATTAGGCTACTCTTTGGTTGTATGATCGTGCCCTTAGCAACATCCACCAACTCGCCGCCGGCCCGCACCGTATGCAGGAGTATGCAAGGCGTGTCCTGAGAGTCAACACATGCATGTTGGGCCTCATGAGATGGCAGTCATCAAAGGCATAGTTAATTATAGAAGATGTCGTGGACTAACTAGTTAGTTACCTTGTCGATTGCGTTGAGCTCCTCTAATGTTGATACAATGGCGCCGGTGCCGGTGGCCGGCGTCTCATTCTCTGGTGCCGGAGGTTGCATGGGGGGCTCCTGTGCCTCGGTAGGGGGCGCATGTGGCACAGTATGGAGCGGCGGCTCGGCAGCGGTGTTGGTCGGCGGGGTCACCATCTGGTCCGGAGGGGTCGCTATATGGCTGGAGGTGGTGCCGGCGTAGCTGGGCACGTGTATCGGCCCCTGTCGACCTGCCGCATTCCAAGCAGCTAACCCCTCCATCAACCCAGGGGGGAAGAGCTCCTCGAACCTCTCCTTCACCAACTTGTTCACCGTGCTGGAGTCCACTTTCTCGTGCTCCAGTGTCTCCACCTTCTTCCTTAGCTCCAGAACCTCGGCGCTATCCCTAGTCGGCTTCCTCCTCTGCCTTCTCGTCTGGCCGCCGTCTGTGCTGTAGTACTGGAGGAACTTCATGCTCGTACCAAAGCCGGACACACGGCCAGCTGACGTCGGCGCCGCGGTCTTGTCCCTAGCCTTGTAAACGTTCATCGCCCTGTTGAAAGTACTGTCCCAGGGCTCCGTCGAATCCTGGGACGACGGGCCGGCCTCAGCGTCAGCCTTCAACTCGTCGTCCTGCAGACAATGCAAATTAAGGTGAACCCATGCAAGTAGAAAAATATGGCTACGCGGTAAATTAAATTCCTTACCAGCACTTTCTCAAATCTCTTCACATCGTCATCGTCCGTAACGAATTCCCCCGTCTCTTTAACCAGATAGTAGCGGGACCGGACAAAGTTTCGGACCTGCTCGTCCGCGATTTTGTGCCACGGGTTCTCTTTCCCTAGTCTTTCAACCTCGGCATCCTCCTTGTCCCAAATGGGCTGTTTTCCTCGGTAGCCACCGCTTCCCAAACGGTGGTTACCTAGGTTCAGGTCCCGCATTTTCTTCCCCCAGTCGGTCCATTTTGTAAACTCCTCAGTAGACAAGGACAACTTGAATGCGTCGAAGTCTTCTTTGTCGAGCAACGGGTCTTTGGTTTTTATCTCTTCCCAGGTTTCACCCTTTTCAATCTTCCTCCTCACCCTGCATTTCCAGCTGCTCAAGGCGGTGCTCATCTTTGTCCACCTTTTTGTTGAACGGCTGCGGGAACGTGTATCGTTGGTGAAGATTCTTGATGAGGGTTTTGACCAGAGCCTCATTCTGCGTGCTTCTGAGGTCCTTCGTGTTGATCGACACGGTTTCCCGGAGGATGCACCCTAGTTGCATGCCGTATCCTGCGGCAAGTCTCTCGGGCTGCAATGGGAGGCCACTTGGCGAGACCTCAGTGAAGGCGTCTGTGACGTTGCCGAGTGCTTGCGGTGTCCGATCCCTCCTTGGCTTCTTTTTCTTCTGCGCGGGTGGGTTGCTACCATCGGCCCTGTGGTCCTCGCCGCCATCGGTGGTGGTATCGGCGTCCTCATGGCCGCCACTAGCATCTCCATCGGTGGTGGTGGTGGTATGCTCCTCATGCTCGTCGCCACCACCAGTAGGACATTTCGCGGCCTCCTCCAACTCCTGGGACAACTCCCAGAAGGTCTTGTTCGCGTCTACAGCATCTTCATCGACGCTCATATGCTTAGAAGTGCCGGCCCCCGACATGTTTGCACTGCTATAATTAATACAACATATATAAGTAAAAACTCACTTAATTAAATACTAAGATACCCCGGCCATTGCATTACCCCATATGTCTTTTTTTTAGCAAAGTCATGCTAAAATTCACGAAAAATTTCGGCATAACCTTTGCTAAAAAAGGGACATATGGAGTACCCGAATTTGCCGGAACGGAAGTTAATCAACGTTCCGGCAATCTCAAGGGCCTCACGGGGTACCTGCAAACATTTCACAAATCATGTTGCCGGAATCGCACACCGGCAACATCCACATACATGATGGTATTACAGAATGCACATAGTTCTTGCATATCAAGTACATAAAACTTCAAAACTTGCGATGCCGGCAACAACCATATACACGATGGTATGACACAATTGCAACTTCGGAATTCCTCAAAAATTGGCACAATTGCATCTCGTTCCAAGCCTGCACATTTTGCAACATTTTGCAACAAGACCAACAGTGCACATTTTGCAAAAAAATGTCATAGACATTTCATCGAACACTTTGGCTACGGTGGTTCGGTAGGGGAGGGAGTAGGGGGAGAGGGGAGTCACCTCGGGGAGGGGAGGACGTAGGGGAGGTCGAGGGCGGTGGAGGAGGACGTCGCCGGTGTCTCGGAGGGAGGGGAGGTGCGAGGCCGGTGGCTCTTCTTCGTTGGCGGCGGCGGTAGGGGAGCGCGGGGTGGCGCGGCGTCGAGGCTGTCCGTGGCGGGGCGCGGGGTGGCGCGGCGTCGAGGCCACTGGCGGCGGTGGGGGAGCGCGGTGGCGGGTGGTCGATCTCGGCGGTGGTGGAGCGCGGCGGCGGGTGGACGAGGTCGCGGTGGCGGTTGCGGGGTCGAGGGCGCGATTTTGGACTTAGCCGTTTCGAGGAAGAAGGAGTTAGGCGTGTGGGCGGCCCCACATGTAAGTGGGGGTAACTATATTCTGTGGCGCATACTTAGGGCGCTGCGCCACAAAACAGAGGGATTCTGTGGCGCATCCAGTCGTCCATGCGCCACAGAATAGTGGGATTCTGTGGCGCATATTAGTGTGGGTGCGCCACAGAATTGTGTCACATCTTTTTATTTTTATAGTTATATTTTTGGTTATATTTAAAGAAAGAAGAAACACACATATTTTAAGGAAAAAACGAACACACAAATTTGTTGCCACATATATTAATACACCAAAAAAGTATATATATTTAAAGATTAATTCATGATATACACATGCATATAAATGCTTGCATTGTCTCACACACACCAAAAAAGTCTTCTTCTCTCATCTCACATGTGTACACACGCACAAAAAGTAATACACCAAAAAAGTCTTCGTCGATCCCGGCTGGTTCCGAGAGCTAGCTTCTCTTCTTCTTTCCCTTCTTCGCGGTTGAATACTTTAGGCCGGGCACCTTGAGATTTCTTCGCGTGAACGGACAACTTTTAGTAGGTAGGGAGGTCTTCCTTGTGTTTTTGCTCGTAGTCGGCTTGTCGAAGAACTTGTCGAATTCCTCCTCGATCTTCGGATCGCCGTCCAAGTCTTCCTCGTTGGCGTCTCCGTCCATTCCGATGATGCTCCTCTTGCCCCTCCTCACGACAACACGGCTAGGCTTTGACGGGTCGGTAATGAAGAAGCATTGCTCAACTTGGCTAGCGAGTACCCATGGCTCGTTTTTCGCAGAGGCTTTCTTCGATTTGGCATCAGGTATTACCATGGTGGTGAAATACCGGCCTTCTTTCACGACGTCCTTGGCCCATCTTACACGGAACATTGGCACCAACTCTCCACAATAGTTGAGCTCCCATATCTCCTCGATCCTTCCGAAGAATCTTTCCTTGACAGTAGCCTCGTCATCACCGTAGGATAGCATAGTTACTCCTGAGTTTTGATATTCACTATTCTTGTCCTTTTCCTCGGTGTAGAATGTGTAACCGTTGATGTCGTACGCCTGATAGGCCCTTACGTTCTGTCCGGGGCCCTGTGATAAGGAGAATATGAGTTCTTCATCTTCCGTAGATGGAGTTATGCTCGCTGCTTGAAACAGTTGCCTTTTCTTGAACCAACGTGTGAAGCTGGAGTTGTGCTCTTTGGATACGTCTCCATTCTTCCTCTGCCGACCCAGCTCGATGTAATTCTGCTCGATTAAGCTCTTGTGCTCCTCCACCCAAGGTTCGATCAATTGTAAGTGTTGTAGCGTGACCCGGTGAGCCCTGTCGAGGTCTTCTCTTCGAACATGAACGCCGACAAAGAGTGAGCGGCAGCCCTCGCGGTGACCAACTCCACCGAGCCTGCCGAGGTGCTTCCTGGTGGGCAGACCAACATCCTCGTTCTCGGTGCTTAGATAATTCTGGCAGAAGGAGATGCACTCGTAGGTTAGAAAGCCCTTGGCCATGCTTGCGTCCGGACGGGCCCTGTTGCGAACGTATCCTTTCATGACACCGTTCTGCCTTTCGAACGGCATCATGTAGTGCAGGAACGTCGGCCCGAGCTGCTTGATGTCCTCAACGACATGGAGAAGGAGATGCACGCAGATATCAAAGAAAGAGGGCGGGAAGTAAATCTCGAGCTCGCATTGTATCAGCACGATCTCTTCCTGTAGCCTGTCGAGCTGCTTCACGCCGATCGACTTCCTGTTGATGACGTCGAAAAAGTTGCCCAGGGCAAGCAGCGTATCTCGGACGTGATCGTCCATTATCCCTCGGATCGCAACGGGAATTATCTGCGTAATCAGCACGTGACAATCGTGAGACTTCATCCCGGTGAACCTCTTCTTCGTTGCGTCATCGTCGTCATCACTGTCGGGTGCCTATAGATCTTTCTTGATGCCAAGCCATTTCAGATCGTATCTTGCTCTCGTCCCATCCTTGGACTTTTCCAGCATGTTGGAAAGAGTGCCAAGTAGACTCTCGGTGACATTCTTCGTAATGTGCATCATATCGAGGCTATGGGGCGCTTTAAGGACCTTCCAGTACGGCAAGTCGTGGAAAACAGACCTCGCTTTCCATACACCCATCAGGGGATCAACCCTCGGTCGCTTCTTTCCAGGAGCAGGGCACTCCTCCCAATTTCTCAAAAGCTTATCGATTTCAGTGCCGGTCCTCTCGTGCGGGGCTCTTTCGAGCTCGTTTTCACCATCGAACAGGTCACCGCGTTTCCTCCACGGGTGATCCATGCGAAGCCACCGTCGAGCACCTGGGTACACGGTTTTCGAAGACCCATCCCTTGGTAGCTGGAGATGCGGGGTCTCATCCATGCACCTGACACACGCACAGAATCCGTGGCCTACCTGGGCCGATACGTATGAGCAACCAGGATAGTCCTGCACCGTCGTGAACAAGGCGGCTCTCATGTCGAAATATTCTCTAGTGTAGGCATCCCATGTACGGGCTGGCGTGTCCCACAACGTGGCTAACTCCTCTTTCAACAGTGTGAGATACAGATGTATGTCGACACCCGGTTGTTTCGGCCCCTGGATGAGAATGCTCATGTGTATGTACCTTTGCTTCGTGCACAGCCAAGGGGGAAGGTTGTAAGGCCATACAAACATGGGCCAGGTGCTATGCGTGCTACTCTGGTTGCCGAACGGATTGAGTCCATTGGTGCTCATACCCAGCCTGACGTTCCTTGCGTCGCCTCCGAAATTTTGAAAGGCGTCCAATGCTTCCCACTGGAGGGCATCTGAAGGGTGTGACAGGATCCTTCCCTTCTCCGGATCTTCTTCGGGCTTCTCCCTTTCCGCGTGCCATTGCATTAGCTTTGCTTCCTTATGGTCCACAAAGTACCGCTGCAGACGGGGAGTGATAGGAAAGTACCATACCACTTTTCGAGGAACATTTTTGTTAGCACCCTTGTACCGTCCTTGGTCGCACACCGGACATTTGGTTATGTCCTTGTACTCTCCCCGGTAAATTGCGCAATCATTGATGCAGGCATGGTATTTGACGTGCGGTAAGTCAAGTGGGCACACGACTTTCTTGGCCTCCTCGATGGTTTTTGGCAATGTGTTCCCCTCGGGAAGACGATCGTGCATGAATTTCATGCTCTTCGTGAAGCTCACGTCGGTCCACTTGCTTTGCGCCTTCATCTCCAGAGCATCAAGCGTTGCTTGCAAGCGCGTATCCTCTGGCCGGCACCCAGGATACAACGGAGTCTTCCCGTCGATCTCCATTTGCGCCAGTTTGGCTTTCTCTCTGGCGTTGCTCGTCTCCTGGAGGAGCAATTCTTGAACATGAGAGTCCCGTAAGGCCGACATTAGCGTGTTCTCTGTGTTCGCGTCTTCTCCACCGCCATCTCCCCCATGGTCATCATGATCATCTTGTCCGCCGACATCTCCTTTGTCATGATCATCTTGTCCGCCGACATCTCCTTCGTCATGTCCGGGCGCATTTGCTGTCGGTGCCTGGTTCAAGCCTAGCATGAAACCTTGCCTGAGCAGGTGATCCTCCAATTGTCCGGAATCAGGGTCGATCCATCTCTTGAGTTTACATTTTCGACACGGACATCTTATCTGGCGCCTGTTACACTGAATCATTTCCGCCTTCGCTTCTTCCTTGTATCTACTGATTTGACCGGATCTCATCATGACGACCATGGTTGCCTACGCACGGGTTACATAGAGCACACAACCGAGAAACGTTATTTAGAACCGCAACATATGCACACACACATACACACACATGCATGCATGTTCGACGGAAAATTTTGGCATGACTTCTCCTAATAGTCGGACGTATGGGTGGTGCAAAAATTTGCCGAAATGGAAATGAATCAACATTTCGGCAAACATACATGCACCACGCCGCCGCAAGAAACAACAAAAACAACAAACATGCATATGCATGTGTCCACATACACCGATGGCCATACACCCGGCGCCCCATAAATGATCGGTGGATATATACACGCCGATGGCCATATACACCGGCCATAAACCGATGCCATACCACCGCACAAGCATGCACACCACAACAAAAAGAGAAGATGTCTCACCTAGTAGATTGGAGCTCCTCCGGGACCGTGATCGTGTGATGTGTGTTTGGAGAGAATTTAGTGGACAAAAAGAGGAGGAGAGAGTATATATGAAGCCTCCCTACCTACTAACCAATCTCTATGGAACAAAATAGGTTTTAACCTACTATAAATGGAGGAATAATGGAGAAAGAATGGGGAGAATTGGGTGAGAAAGAGGAGAAATACGAGCTGTGTGAGAGAAGGAGAAAGGTTGCAAATGAATCTGAAATTTTAGTGCATTGAATGCTTTTGTGGGCCCTGGTTGACATTTTGTGGCGCATCAAATAATATTTTTGTGGCGCATCTGACACATGCGCCACAGAAAAGCAACATTCTGTGGCGCACCAATTCCATGCGCCACAGAAAGTTCACATTCTGTGGCGCACCGTCCACCATGCGCCACAGAATGCCAACTTTTTGTGGCGCATTGGCCAAGGTGCGCCACAGAAACTGCCCCGGATTCCGAAATTCGAACTTGCTGGCGGGGACCACCTACTTTCTGTGGCGCATGCTCCACCGTGCGCCACAAAAAACAACATTTCAGTGGCGCATGTTTATTTTGTACGCCACAGATGTTTGTGGCGCACTGGTTTGGTGCGCCACTAATTTTTTTTATTGGCGCATGGGCTTAGGGTGCGCCACAAACAGGCATCCCACCTATAAGCCTTTTTCTACTAGTGCATTGTGTATTCGAATATTAATTGTGTGGTTGCCAGAGTGACAGAAACCTAAACCCCCGTTGGTATCTCGATGCATGAGGGATGCTAGCATCTCAGAGTTTAAGGTTGTGGTTAGATTTATCTTAATTACTTTCTAGTATTTGCGGATGCTTGCTATGGGTATAATCACAAGTATGTATTAGTCCTAGGAAGGGCAGTGCATTAGCATAGGTTCACCCACACCACACCTATCAAAACACTAAAGATTAATCATCTATATGAAGCGAAAGCACTAGACAGAAATCCCGTGTGTCCTCAAGAACGTTTGGTCAATATAAGTAAACCTACCGGCTTGTCCTTTGCTCTAGAAAGGATTGGGCCACTCACTGCAATTATTATTATTGTCTTTTATTTACTCGTACTTTATTTATCTGCTATATCAAAAACTCCTAAAAACTTGTCTGCTAGTATTTACAGTGAATTCCTAATCAAAACTGTTTGTCGGCACCTTCTGCTCCTCGTTGGGTTCAACACTCTAATTTATCGAAAGTACTACGATACACCCCCTATACTTGTGGGTCATCAGCGGGCATGGTGGCGTAGAGCCCTCCGGTGATGATTCCCCTCTCCGGCAGGGTGCCAGGAAGAGCTTCAGAACCCTCCCGAACTAGGGTTGACGACGACGGCGGCTATGGGATGTTTCGTGGAAATGTGTTCGGGTACTTAGGGTTTTCCCGTGAAGAGGTACTTATAGGCGAAAGGGCAACGTCGCTGGGCGCCCGAGGGGCACACACCACGTGGTGGCGCGGCCAAGGGTGGGGCCGCGCCACCGTATGGCGTGGCCACCTCGTGGCTCATCTTCGTCTCCTTTTTAGACTTCGTGAACGTGTCGGAAAAAATAGGGACTTTGTAGTTTGTTTCGTCAAATTCCGAGAATATTTCTAGAAAAACTTTTCTGAAACCAAAAACAGCAGAAAAGAGGAACTGGCACTGTGGCATCTTGTTAATAGGTTAGTCCCAGAAAATGCATAAAATGATATAAAGTGTATATAAAACATGTTGCAATTGGTATAATATAAGCATGGAACAACAGAAATTATGCATATGTTGGAGACGTATCAAGCATCCCAAGCTTAGTTCTACTCGTCCTCGAGTAGGTAAAACGATAACAACAAAATAATTTCTGTAGTGACATGCTACCACACAATCTTGATCAAATAATATTGTAAGGCTCATGTTATGAATGAAGTGACTCAAGGAAATGGTCTATAGTTTGCTAACAAATAGACAAAGAGTAAACAACGGAATCATATAAGCAAAAACTTTTCATGGATAGTACTTACAAGACAAGTATCAAGAAGTTTTGCATAAGAGTTAACTCATAAAGCAATAGATTCTAAGTAAAAAGGCATTGAAGCAACACACAGGAAGATTTAAGTTTCCGCATTTGCTTTCAACTTTCAACATGTATATCTCATGGATAATTGTCAACACAAAGAAATATAACAAGTGCAATAAGTAAGCATATAAGAATTGTTGCACACAAAGTTGACACAAGTGTTTGCTTCTAACATAGAAATAAATTGGTAAACTGACTCAACATAAAAGTAAAAGAAAGGTCCTTCGCAGAGGGAAGCAGGGATACAAATATGTGCTAGAGCATTTTTTGTTTTTATAGGTTTTTGAAATCATATAGAGAGCATAAAAGTAAGTTTTTGAGAGGTGTTTGTTGTTGTCAACGAATGGTAATGGACACTCTACCCCCCTTGTCAACCAGACTTTCAAGAGCGGCTCCCATTGAAGGACGTTATTATCCTTCTTGTTCTCTTTTGTTTACACGTGCAGTTATTCACTGGTATTATTGCTTGGCTGATTGGATCAGGGCAAAAATGTGAAGAGAATTAAGCGGTTAAAGTTGTAATTAATTGGGACTGGGCACCCCATTTGCCAGCTCTTTTTGCAAAATTATTGGATAAGTGGATGTGCCAATAGTCCATTGGTGAAAGTCTGTCATAAGCAAATGACAAGGTTGACATCGAAAACACCACATACTTTCTCATGAGTTATAAAATATTAACACAAATATGAGATAATAGCTTTTGAATAAAGGTGGCACACGAAGTATTTACTTGGAATGGTAGGAAATACCACATAGTAGGTAGGTATGTTGGACACAAATGGCATGGGTTTTGGCTCAAGATTTGGATGCACGAGAAGCATTCCCTCTCAGTACAAGGATTTTAGGCTAGCAAGGTTTTTGAAGCGAACACAAGATAACAACTGGTAAAGCAAGACTTACATAAAACAAATTGCAAGTATTATAAGACTCTATGCTGTCTTCCTTGTTATTCAAACATTTTTACCAGAATATATCTAAACCTTAGAGATACCAAACATGTAAGTAAACCAAGTTTCAACAAGTTCTCCAGTAGTTCTTCATTAATAGGTTTATAACTACATGATGCAAGAGCTTAGACATGATCTACTTGAGAGCTCAAAACAATTGCCAAGCACCACAATATCCAAGACAATGATCTACACGAATATGTATGTCTTTTCAATATACCACCTACCACATGTAGCATTTTCTGTTTCCAACCAAACACCAATCAACTTATTTAAACATAAACTCTCCAAGTATTTAACAATGAGATAAGAGAGTATTTCTACAAATGTTGCGGCTTTCAGCTTTCGCCAAATAAAAACAATAAGTGTTGTGGCTTTCAGCTTTCGCCAAATAAAAACAATAAGTACTGCGGCTTTCAGCTTTCGCCATAAATAAATATGAAGAATACAAGTATTCATATGAAAAATCGGAGCGTGTCTCTCTCCCACAGAAGAATGCTAGGATCCAATTTATGAAGAAAATGAAAATAACAAAGCAAAAATAAAAACACACAGACGCTCCAAGTAAAGTACATAAGATGTGAGAGAATTAAAATATAGTTTCACTAGAGATGACCTGATAAGTTGTTGATGAAGAAGGGGATGCCTTGGGCATCCCCAAGCTTAGACGCTTCAGTCTTCTTGAAATATGCTTGTGTGCTTCTTGAAATATGCTTGTGTGACCCACGGGGGCATCCCCAAGCTTAGGCTTTTCACTCTTCTTGATCATATCATATCATTCTTCTCTCTTGATCCTTGAAAACTTACTTCACACCAAACTCAAAGTAATCTTTATTAACGGGTTAGTGCATAATCAAAAATTCACATGTTCTGCATGGACACAATCATCACCAATACTTCTGGACATTAGCTACAGCCACTGATGTTTTTTGGAGCAAAGAAATCCACTCAAACATAGTAAAAGAGAGAATGCAAAATAAAAGGCAGAATCTGTCAGAACAGAACAGCCCGTAAAGACGAATTTTTTCTAGGCACTTAACTTGCTTAGATCATAAAACTTAAAACTAATGAAAGTTGCGTACATATATTAGGATCACACACAAAAAAATTCAGGACGTTTCGATTTTTCTGGAATTTATTACGAAGTAAACGGCAGACAGCAGAAAATCTGTACCTGTGCAGAAATCCAAATCTAGCATCAACTTTCTAATAGAGACTTTACTTGGCACAACAATGCAATAAAATAAAGATAAAAGGAGTTGTTACTGAGGTAAACAAGCTCCTTGACTCAAATGAAAGAAAAAATTACAGAAATAAAATAATGGGTTGTCTCCCATAAGCGCTTTTCTTTAACGCCTTTCAGCTAGGCACAGAAAGTGAGAATCAAGTGTTTCCAAGTGAAGAAGCATCCAAATCAAGACCAGAAATATTTTCAACAATGCATTGTCTTTTATCTATATAAGGTTCAGAAGTCCCTCTTTCAACACTATTGGGTTTACTGCTCTCATCAAATGGGTTTTCAGGAACAATCCAATCAAAATTCTTTTCCAAAGCTTCATACATTCCTATAAGTTTAAAAGGTATTGGTATTTTGATTTCCTTCCCATTTTTAGGCTCGTTTTTCCCAAATTTTTCAAGTCTGCCAATAACATCTACACATAAGCCTAGCATATTAAAACGATCATAGACTTTCCTAGCTTCTAAAGCAACGTCACCAAATTCTATAAGCAAGGTTTCCAGAATAAAATCTTTCTTTTCAATATCCTCAACATCATGAAGTTTAAGAAACATTTGCTGTATTATGGGGTTTAGGTTAACAAACATAGCTTCTAACATGTGGACCAAAGCAGCTGCAGCAATTTCATAATTCGGAACAAGTTCTGCTGAGGATCTGTCCTCAAATTTTTTATGCTTACTAACATGATTAAAGAATTCTTCAATCTTATCTCTTCCAATTAGGGAACCACTACCTATGGATAGGTATTTAAGGGTGTTCTTAGGAGTATTCATTTTAGCAAAATTAAAATAAAACCGAAATAAAAAGATAAATACAAGTAACTATTTTTTGTGTGTTTTTTATATAAAGAAGCAAACAAGATAAAAATAAAAAATGAACTAAGCAAGACAATAACAAAGTAAAGAGATTGGAAGTGAGAGACTCCCCTTGCAGGAGGCTTGATCTCCCCGGCAACGGCGCCAGAAATTCTTGATGCTTGCGTAGTTGGGAAACCCCAAGAGGAAGGTGTGATGAGCGTAGCAGCAAGTTTTCCCTTAGTTTAAAACCAAGGTTATCGAACCAGTAGGAGATGAAGGCACTCCTGAAGGTGTCAACGGCGTCATAAATTCTTAAGGTTGCAGGGAGGCAATGGCGCCAGAAATTCTTGGTGAGCGCTGAGTTGACGAGAGATCTGGACACAACACAACCAAGATACTTTGCCCCAACTTGACAGTGAGGTTGTCAATCTCACCGGCTTGCTGAAAACAAAGGATTAGACGTATAGTGTGGAAAATGATGTTTGTTTGCAGAGAATGAAAAAGAACAGTACCTGCAGTAGATTGTATTGTCGATGTAAAAGAATGGACCGGGGTCCACAGTTCACTAGTGGTGTCTCTCCATAAATAATGACTAACATGTGGGTAAACAAATTACAGCTGGGCAATTGACAAAATAAAGAAGTGCATAACAATGCATATACTAGTCATGGTGTCTACTATGAGATTTACTTGGGCATTACAACATGATTCATATACCGTTCCAACCGCATCTATGACTAATAATCCACCTTCAGGTTAGCGTCCGCACCCATTTCAGTATTAAGTTGCAAGCAAAAAATTATTGAATTAAGTAAAGTGCGTAATGTAAGCAATACAATTATCTTTAGACAAAGCATTGCTGTTTTACCCCTAGTGGCAACAGCACATCCACAACCTTAGAGGTCGCTGTCACTCCCCCAGATTAAATGGAGTCTGAACCCACTATCTAGCATAAATACTCCCTCTTGTAGTTATATGTATCAACTTGGCCAGAGCATCTACTACTAACGGAGGGCATGCAAGATCATAAATAACATACACATGATATTAATTAAGCCACTTGACATAGTATTCAATATTCATCGGATCCCAGCCAACACAACATGTAGCATTACAATAATATGATCTTGATCATGTTAGGCAGCTCACAAAATCTAAACATGATGGCACAAAAGGAGAAGACAACCATCTAGCTACTGCTATGTACCCATAGCCAAGGATGAACTACTCACGCATCACTCCGGAGGCGGGCATGGTGGTGTAGAGCCCTCTGGTGATGATTCCCCTCTCCGGCAGGGTGCCGGGAAGAGCTTCAAAACTCTCCCGAACTAGGGTTGACGACGGCGGCGACTACGGGATGTTTCGTGAAAAAGTGTTCGGGTACTTAGGGTTTTCCCGTGAAGAGGTACTTATAGGTGAAAGAGCAACGTCGGTGGGTGCCCGAGGGGCCCACACCACGTATGGTGTGGCCGCCTTGTGGCTCATCTTCGTCTCCTTTTTGGACTTCGTGAACGTGTCGGGAAAAATAGGGACTTTGCAATTTGTTTCGTCCAATTCCGAGAATATTTCCAGAACAACTTTTCTGAAACCAAAAACAACAGAAAATAGGAACTGGCACTGTGGCATCTTGTTAATAGGTTAGTCCCAGAAAATGCATAAAAATGATATAAAGTGTATATAAAACATGTTGCAATTGGTATAATATAAGCATGGAACAACAGAAATTATGGATACGTTGGAGACGTATCAGCGACACATCGAGAAACTGATATCGCCAGATCAAACGAACGACGAGAAGATCAAGCTGCCGATCTGAAGAATCGACACGCACACGTTGCCATCAACTCCGAGATGCCGCCATAAAAGATGTCGCCGGTGTGGGAGTAGAGTTGAGGCAAATTTATTAGGCCGGACGCCGCTCCCACCACCCCAATGACGCACCACAGCAGAAAAATCCAAACTAACAGGCGGAGAAACGAGGCCCCCCTCCCTCCGGCCGCGGAAGCGGCGACAGAGAGAGAGGAACCAGCGGTCCGCCGCCGGATGGGATCTGGTTCTCCACCGCCGCTTGTTAGGAAGAGAGAGGGGTCGTGATGGGCGTTTTTTTCGCTGAGCAATTACTGGATGGGTATTTGATGGCACAAATAGGTGATAAAAAACGGAATTCACTCAAACAAAACTTGGTTTATAAATACATACAACTTCAATTTTCAAAAAACTAATCACACCACTCACTTACTACTAAAATATTATGTAGATTTATTACTCTATTTCTAGTTTTCTAGTTTGCCAAGGCTAATTTATGCTAATTTTCTTGTAGTGATTAAAGCTGATGCCACTCAGATCATCGCTTTGAAAGCACTGCTGCACTCCTTTGCTGATTCAACGGGCCTGAGGGTTAACTATGCCAAATCTAGCATGGTTCCAATTAACATGAATTATGAAAGGCTTGACCACTTTGCAAGCACATTAAACTGCAAAAAATGGAAGCTCCCCTTCACTTATTTGGGTCTGCCTCTTGGAATCACAAAGCCCTCTCTCAAACATTTCCTACCACTAGTCACAAGAGTGGAGAGAAGATTGTGTAGCATTGCTGACTTCCTCAATTATGGTGGTAAATTACTCATGGTCAATTCTTGTCTGGCTTCCCTGCCAATCTTCTTTCTCAGCATTTTTGAAGTTTCTCCAACGATTATTAAACAAGTTGAAAAGTATATGAGGCACTGCTTATGGAGGAAAAAAACTGAAGATGTTCAATCTAAGGGTCAGGCCATGATTGCTTGGAAGAAGGTATGCAAACCCAAAGAACAGGGAGGTTTGGGTGTGCTAAACCTTAGAATTCAGAACCATGCTCTACTACTGAAGAACATACATAAATTTTACAATAATCATGATATTCCTTGGGTAAATCTGATTTGGAACTCTTACTACCACAATGGTAATTTACCTGGCACTCACACTGAAGGATCTTTTTGGTGGAAGGCGCACCTCAAGTTGGTTGATGCATATAAATCAATGGCTAAATGTGATTTTGGGGATGGGAAATCTGTTTATTTCTGGTCTGATCTCTGGAGTGATCATTGCCTGCAACAAAAATTACCTGACCTGGTCTCCTTTGCCAAGAATATTGAAGGCAATGTAATGGACACTATTCACGCTGAAGATTTGGAAGATCTATTTCACTTACCTCTCACTCAACAAGCTTTTATTGAGTTCACAGAATTTTAACAAATTTGCGCGCAAGCTATTGAAAAGGAAAGTGAGGGCAGCAAAGATTCTTGGACTTATATCTGGGGCAACAACAATTTCTATTCCAAAAAGGCTTACAAGCAACTGGTGGGATTTCAGCAAGCATTGCCACATTTCAAATGGATTTGGGATTCATCATGTCAAGCGAAACATAAAATCTTCTTCTGGTTATTATTACATGATAGATTAAATACAAGAAACCTGTTGGCGAGAAAAAAAATTCATCTACAATCCTACAACTGTGCTACGCTACAATGTGCCCAAGAAGAAACCCTGATACATTTGTTCTGGATGTGCCCTTTCGCGGCAAAATGCTGGGACTTTGTTTGTCCGAATCGAGTCAGAAATCTCGCTGTCCATGAAGCTTTTGAAGATATTAAAAATAAGCTGAAGGTCCCTTTCTTCATGGAGATCATTATTACAGCTTCTTGGGGTATCTGGATTATCAGAAATAACAAAATTTTCAAAGATCAAGAACCTAGTTTTGGTTGCTGGAAGGCAGTGTATTTTCAAGAACTGCACTTGCTTACACATAGAATGAAGAAGAAGCATGCTCAACAGTTTTCAGTTTTGTTGACTAACTTAACATAGCTCATGTTGTATTGTATTTTATTTTGTTCATTTGTAATTAGTTAGTGCTGTATTTCTAGTACAGTGACTTGTGGAGTTAATAGAAAATGGAAAATTACAGTGGGGGTTTTCCTCACTGTTCAGCCTCAAAAAAAAATTATGCTAATTTTGTTTTTGAAAATATACAATAAACAACTATTCATACGAAAATCTATCACGCTACTCGTTTGTTGCACAGTATGCGACGTTTACGATCAAGATCCCGATGCCGTGGGACTATGGCCTTTGGGAGTAGTTCCCAATGAAGAAGCACCCGCAGGGCGGGTAAGAGCATCTCTAGCAGAAACCGCTTTTGCGGTGAAACCTGTAAAAAAGAGGGACTTTTACAGTTTCGGTCAAAAAAGGCGCGGAACAGATACTGTAAAATTCGTTCGACCCCTAAAAATTTTGCAAGGCCCTGAGCGTATATGCACTAGACTCTGATTTCTGCAGTTTGGGAGGCGATTTGCAGTCCACCTACAAACTGGTCAAACCTCGTCGGAGCAGATGCGTCGCCACGGAACTCGACGGAATTTAGCCGGAACTCGCTAGAAACCGTCGCCACACGCCGGAATCCACTGCCGCCGGTTCGAATTCGTTCGTTCGTTTTCGCCGCACGCCGGAATCCGCCGCCGCGCGTCCGCCTCGCCCGGAATCCGCCGGAACCTGTCGGCGGCCGCAGTCATGGCTGGACGGCTAAGAGCAGGCCGAGCGACGATGCTGTGCAGAGCTGCTCCGACTAGCCGGCACGCGCCGCTGCAGCTCATGTCATCGATCGATCTAGCTAGGTTGCCCGGCCAGCACGAATCCATCATACTAGCTTGCCCGGCCAGCACGCGCCACTGCGGCTCATGTCTATGCCATCGATCGATCTAGCTAGCTGTTGAACGGTGTGGCCTGTTTTCCTCAATTCGGCACACCATGGTTAGATTGCTCCGGCCCGCTCTATTCCGTGTCATGATTCGAGGAAGAAGAAGAAGGAATATTCCTTTTTACAGTTCTGTTTAAGGGATCTGTTCGGCCGTAGACAAAAATGAACTCGTAAACGTGTTTTTCGTGATCTGCATCTCGGTTTTGCAGGCTGGCAAAATGCAGCGGCAAGATGCAGATCGCTAGATGATCCAGTCGACCAATTCGGTTTTGCAGGCTGGCGCCACGACGAGGAAGTGTCCACGTACCATGATGGATCACCTCAGGCTGACCTCTTGTCGCACTCGTATCGCAACAGCAAATGCTGTTCGAAATCACGAAACCAGATTCACAGGAGCGAAATGTACATACAGAAAAACCACCATAGATCCCATTCCCATATTCACACATCGATCAAATGCAAGCCTGCTTTTTACCGCGCAAATAAAATCCATCCTGGTGTCTTTTTGAAAGAAAAAAACTATACTCTACTGCTCATGCAGTTCTTCCCCGCATCCGTAACACCACCGTTCAGATCGCTACAGCCACTCCCCAGACCCACAGCGCCATTGACGCTGCTCCCGCCATCTCTGTGGCTACCGGTGCGGCCGTTGTTGTTGTTGTAGACGCACACCACCTTGCACTTGACGACGCCGCCGGCGTCGGCGACGTAGACGTGGAACCCGGCGCCACCATCATCTTGACGCTGACCGGCTCCAGCTGGCCGGCGCACGCGGCCGCGGCGTCCTCCATGAACCGCGAGTCGAAGCGCGTGCCGCGGTCGACGCGCACGACGGGCAGTGGCGGGTGCACGGACCGCGCCAGGAGGCGCACCCCCCACACGCCCTTGGCGGCCAGGAAGAAGGCCTGCAGCAGCGGCTCCGGCCACGGCCGCGCGCGCCCAGCCCAGCGAGGACACCACCTCGCTCATCTTGGCGTCGCAGAACCGGCTGAGCCCCTCGCTGTAGTGCTTGGTGCCGTGGAGGAGGACCTCCTCCCAGGTGAGCGCGGCCACGGCGTGGTACGCCGCGAGGTTGGCCTCGCAGCGGCCCGCCGGGTCCGCGGTGTGGATCACGTCGCCGTCGGCGTCGAGCTCGAAGTCCGCGTGGAAGGCGTGGTTCAGGAAGCTCTCGAGGCTCAGGCCGGGGCTGGCCGGGCTGCGCAGGTGCGTGGAGAGCGCACGCGTGAGGTTCCGCACCGTGGCGCGCGCCGTGGAGACGGCGCGGAGGAAGGACTCGACGGGGAAGACGGCGGCGGCGGACGGCGTGGGGAGCACGCGCGCCTCGAGCCGCGCGAGCTTGAGCTCCAGCTCAGCGAGGGAGCTCTTGAGCCGCGCGGTCTCCTCCACCGCGTCGTCCCGCATCCGCGTGGCCACGGCGAGACGCCGCGAGAGGTCGGCCGCGGCCAGGTGCCACTGCTCGCCCCCGCCGTCGCCGCCCTCTGACGCCGCCTAGGTCGTCGTGGACGGCGACGAGCGTGGGGTGGAGCGCCGGGTGAGGGAGACGAACAGAGAGCGGATGACAGCCCCCGGCGGCGACGCCGGCGCTTGGGGGCGTTGCTTGAAGCGGCAGTCGGAGCAGGACACCGCCGCGACGTACGCCGCCGCCGTATCGGCCGCGCCGCCCTCGCTCCGGCCGCGCCGCGGCGTCTTCTTGGTGGCGCCGTGGGTGTGGAGAGGTGTCGCGGAGTGCGCGTACTTCTGGTCCAGCTTATCCGAGGCCGTCGTGGCGACGCCAGCGTGCTGCTGCTTCGCCTGCTCGGTGTCGGGATGTAATCCCCGGTACCCTGTTGTCATGCTTATGTTCGAGTAATGTTCGAGTAAAGAGACGCTACTCGGCCCGACATAAGCATTCTCCCGGCCAGCCTAAGCTCGGGATTGGCCGACTTTATGGATAACCCGGGCGGACCGAGGTAGCCAGCAGAGGGGCACGATGCCTTTGGACTTCAGGCCGTCCGAACTATCTCCAACCTCGACCTTCACCTCACCGACACCACCAAGCCGTCTTCGACCTTGCCCCCGCCTTCGGCACTCCCGGCTTCCCCGACTCGGCGTCAGCCCCGACTTCCCCGACTTGGCGGCACTCCCGACTTCCCCGACTTGGCGTCGCCCCGGCTTCCCCGACTTGGCGTCGCCCCGGCTTCCCCGACATGGCGGCACCCCGGCTTCCCCGACTTGGCGTCCCCCCGGCTTCCTCGACTTGGCGTCGCCCCGGCTCCCCCGACATAGCGTCACACCCGACTTCCCCGACCAGTACGGATGATTCTGAAGACAGGCGCAAGCAGACAAGACAAGAACGCGCGCCGCACGGGTCGTGTCAGTCCAGGAAGTGACCAAGCGTGGCTGCAGTGCCGGTGATATAACTAGAGTACACTGCATGATGCAGTGAATAGTGCGGACAAGGCCCCAGTAGTCACCTCAGCTACAGCTACAGTACATGTATAGTGGCATGTGGGACACCTCTTGTCCCCTGGGCTCCTCCTATATAAAGGGCACCAGGGGGAGAGGGAGGGGGAGAGAAGGCCACGGCCGGCCAAGCCACGCACGGGCTGCTCTCTTCCCCCCTTTGCTCTCTTTCTCCCCCAAAACCTCTTAGAGGTAACTCGGTTCAGCTCATGTAGCATATTGTGCATAGCATATGCGGAGAGAAGAAATACACAGAGTAGGCTAGATGCTGCAGTAGGGGTTTTATCTCCTCACGAGAGCCCCGAAGCAGGGTAAATCCCCGCGTCCATGTGTTCATCTGTGTGTGCTTCTTAGCACGCTATCCCTCCCCGAATCCTCTAGTGTCCATCCGGTCCCACAAATTAGCCTACCCGTAGGCATCTGCTTGTTCACCACGACGACAGTTGGCGCCCACCGTGGGGCATCAGTGGCGCTTGCTGGACTAATTTCGGACGGGACCTTCTTCATCGACTCGGGGACTCGACATCACCATGGTCCACACGCTCCAACTCGCTGCCGCACGCAGAGGCCGTTCCGACCTACACCAGCGCTCGCCGTTGACAGATTCCGGGTAACTCCCCGACAGTTGCCCGGGTCATGTCGGCTCCGTCGATCCCGACCGCACCAATGCTCCGTGAGTATCTTCGTCTGTATCATGCAATTGGCCAGTCTTGAGAGTAACTCGGGGACTGCCCCTTCGTGGCTAATTTAGTTGTTAACCTGGGAGCGAGAGGTCGTAACCCGGGGACTGCCATGTTATGTTATCTGTATATTTTTCCCCGGGGGCAAGATGTCTTGACCCGGGGACTGGCTCACCGGTCAGTTTTGCTCTTCATCCTAAGTCGGTGGAGCAACTCGGAAATCAATTTATCTGTATGCATGTGGTTTATGTCATTTAGTTCCGAGTTATTTGCATGCCGGCACCCCGACATGTAACTCGGGGACTGCCATGTTTATATGTCTGTCTTGTTATCTGTGGTGTCCATATACCGAATAGTTTTCAACCTTGTTTCAAAGTTCAAGTAATGTATGCTATCCGAGATGATCTTTTGACTCGACTGACGAACGCCTAGAATGGTAGTCAAGAGCAGAGGTTGTGGAGTATAGTAAACATGAAAACATACTCGGGGACTCGGTCTAAAGAGTAATTCGGCATATGTTGTCTGTGTGTTTTCCCCGGAGCAACATGTCTTGACCCGGGGGCTGGCCCGCCAGTGCATTCTATTCTTTCTGCTAGATCTCTGACATAACTCGGGGACTCGGTGAAAACCGAGTCGGCATCCTAGTGCGTAGATTTGCAACTCGTCGTAATTTCTGTCTATAAGTTAAATCTAGTTAAATAGAGTAGTCGCTCCTGTTGAGTATTTATTATGCATGCATTTCTGGACTAACATTGAAAGGTGATACCGGTTTTATCGAGAGAATACTCATGTCAAAAGGTCTTGGTTATGTCAGTTATTATGTCGGTTATCTCGGATCCATCTTATATTTATTATGGCCTGAAAGTGTATCCCGGACTGTCGTTGATTTCGTTTTGCCAAATTGTAAATGGCATGTTACACCGTGTTATTGCTTACGTCGGTAAGATTTAATTTGATCGGTTAATTAGAATTGTCGCTCATGTTAAATATTTATATTATATGTATGCATGAACTAACGTTTAAAGGTGACGTCGGTTTTACCGAGAGAATATTCATCTCAAAGGTCTTGATCATGTCGGTTATTATGTCGGTTATCTCGGATCCATCTTATAGTTATTATTGTCTCAGTGTATATCACGGATAGTCTTTGGTATCGGCTTGCCGAGCTATAATGGCTTGTCATACCAAGTTGTTGCTTATGACGGTTCGCCACTGTATCACAGCATCCTTCCATATCCCAGATCGCCGTTTATTTCGGTTCGCCACTGTATCACGACATCCTTCCATGTCCCAGATCGCCGTTTATTTCGGTTTTCCACAGTATCACGGCATCTTTCCATGTCTCAGATCATCGTTTGTGTTGGTTTGCCAAAGGCGACGTGTGTGATGAGCCCAGAGTGGCCGAGGTACCGAGACATGTGTGAGTTGCCCAGAGTGGCCGAGATACCCTTATGTCAAACCAGCAGTGGCTGGAGACATCTATGTCGGTAAGTGCCCAGAGTGGCTACCGGACATCCGAGACACCCGAGATACCCTTATGTCAAACCAGCAGTGGCTGGAGACATATATGTCGGTAAGTGCCTAGAGTGGCTACCGGACATCCGAGACATCCGAGGTACCCTTACGTCAAACCAGCAGTGGCTGAAGACATCTATGTCGGTAAAACGCCTAGAGTGGCTAAGGAACCGGCATATGATTGTATTTTTGCAGGTAAAAGGAGGAGTACGTGAAGACGATGACGTTATTATTTTTCTAACTCTGCGCGCGACTCTGCGAGTCCCCTGCAGCCTCGGGGACTAGTGTCGGGGATGTAATCCCCGGTACCCTAAAGTTATGGTGTTGTCATGCTTATGTTCGAGTAAAGAGACGCTACTCGGGCCGACATAAGCATTCTCCCGGCCAGCCTAAGCTCGGGATGGGCCGACTTTATGGATAACCCGGGCGGACCGAGGTAGCCAGCAGAGGGGCACGATGCCTTTGGACTTTGGGCCGTCCGAACTATCTCCAACCTCGACATTCACCTCACCGACACCACCAAGCCGTCTTCGACCTTGCCCCCGCCTTCGGCACTCCCGGCTGCCCCGACATGGCGTCACCCCGGCTTCCCCGACTTGGCGTCGCCCCGGCTTCCCCGACATGGCGGCACCCCGGCTTCCCCGACTTGGCGTCGCCCCGGCTTCCCCGACATGGCGGCACCCCGGCTTCCCCGACTTGGCGTTGCCCCGGCTTCCCCGACATGGCGTCCCCCCGGCTTCCCCGACTTGGCGTCGCCCCGGCTCCCCCGACATAGCGTCACACCCGACTTCCCCGACCAGTACGAATGATTCTGAAGACAGGCGCAAGCAGACAAGACAAGGACGCGCGCCGCACGGGTCGTGTCAGTCCAGGAAGTGACCAAGCGTGGCTACAGTGCCGGTGATGTAACTAGAGTACACTGCATGATGTGGTGAACAGTGCGGACAAGACCCCAGTAGTCACCTCAGCTACAGTACATGTATAGTGGCATGTGGGCCACCTCTTGTCCCCTGGGCTCCTCCTATATAAAGGGCACCAGGGGGAGAGGGAGGGGGAGAGAAGGCCACGGCCGGCCAAGCCACGCACGGGCTGCTCTCTTCCCTCATTTGCTCTCTTTCTCCCCCAAAACCTATTAGAGGTAACTCGGTTCAGCTCATGTAGCATACTGTGCATAGCATATGCGGAGAGAAGAAATACACAGAGTAGGCTAGATGCTGCGGTATGGGTTTTATCTTCTCACGAGAGCCCCGAAGCATGGTAAATCTCCGCGTCCATGTGTTCATCTGTGTGTGCTTCTTAGCGCGCTATCCCTCGCCGAATCCTTTAGCGTCCATCCGGCCCCACAAATCAGCCTACCCGTAGCCATCTGTCTGTTCACTACGACGACACTCGGAGACCTGCGCATGCATTGCGGCTCGGAACTAAGCAACAAGCAGCAGCCTAGCACTGGAAGAACGGTGAGACGTCGGAGGGGACTTACCGCGGAATTGAAGGTAGGTGATGGAGAGGGGGACGACACCATTGCTAGGGATCGAGCTTGCTCTATGCTGGAGTAGCCTACGAGCAATGACCGCTTTTGCGGGTGGGATTTGCGGTGGTCGGATCCTAGCGTAGGTGTTGCTCTCTGGTGGCTTTTGCCTCGCGGTGGTGGCGGCTGGCGGGGCGACAGTGCCGTGGTGCGCTGTTGGTTGCGTGCCTCTGTACAATCGTGGAGGTGTACGTGTGACGACTGACGACGTCTTTTCTTTGCAGTCTACTTCGTCTTCACGGGGACGAGCGAGAGCACGAGGCAGGACGAGATGATGAATGCGGGTCAGTTCGGGTCGTTGGTGCTGCGTTTAATGCGTCCCCCATCCCCCGTCGTCTGGACCATCTCTCTTCCCTCTCTCTCTCTCGCTCGATTTACCTCTTCCGCTTCCCAGGTTTTCCATTTGCGACCTTGTGGTGAACCCCTGCCCCCTGGCTCACCGGAGGCAGAGAAAGCTCTTGCGCGGCCATGCCGCATTTGTCAGTTTCTCCCGCTCGATCGTCCGTTGTACTACCAAAGCAGAGATCGATTACCTCGAGACAACGGCCAAGTTTTTCCATCACAACTCCACGTACGACGCAAAGAGGAAGATACTCGATCGTATCGTATTTCACTGCGCAAATAGCATGAGTTTTTTTTTTGTAGAGGCGCATTAAGAGCGGTCGGCAGGTTGGGCGGGACACCATAAATCCGGACGTCGACTGATCTGGACCGCCCCGCACGCTCGAATGAATCAAGAATTGAGACGTAGTGGCCGGAAGCCCGTGTGTGGAACTCAATGCCCTTAAACTATGATCGCGTCCTCTGATGACACGGTGATGCTTCGTTTGGATGTATATATTGGGCCTAGATATTGGATATTCGTAAGATTTGGGTACCGAATATCTCAATTGTGGCTGTTTGGATGTGCTTAGCATTCCATCTAGGTTTTCGGCTTCGATATCTCGCCAGCCACGCGAAAGCAAAAGTCGCCCCGACTCAATCTCCAGGGGTAGAGGTGGAGATTGCTAGACATTCGCAAAATTCGCCCCGACTCGCTCGTCCAGACCCTCGCGTACCCTTTCGCTCGTCCAGACTCAAGACACTCGCGCGTCCTCGTTCCTAATCCTCTGCCCTCCCGTCCGCAAGACCTAGCGGCGGCGGCGCTGCAGGTGAGCGCCTCCTGTATCACCACTTTTGTGCATCCAAACGACATTTGACATTCAGCCTCAATATCTTGTTTCTTATCCGAATATCTAATACATCCAAACAGAAATATTGATATTCAATCTCAATATCAATATCTTGGATATTGGACATTCATCCCAATATAATATCTAGGCTCTCAATATATACGTCCAAATCGAAGCATGAGGGATATTGCATCATGATTTTGCCGGAGAATCAAACTCTGGCACATCACACTTACGGAACCATCGCAGCACATGTCCTTCTCGGCATGCACCTTGTATGAGCATGCAGCCAAAGAAGTTGCAAAGATAAGGCAACTAATGCTAGATTTATTGGTTGAATACCAACAACCCTCCGAGGATGAAGTGATGCCAAATATTGGAAATACATCAACTACTAATGGTGGCGTGGATGAAGTTTATGAGATATTTGATGAATATATGAATTCAAAGCCTGCTGCCTCCGCTTCTCAAGTGCGCACAGAGTTGGACCTGTACTTGGAAGAGGACCCTCTCCCTCGAACACAAGAGCTAGACATCATTGGTTGGTGGAAATTTGAAGGTATTAAGTACCCTACTTTGCAAATGATTGCTCATGATATATTATCTATTCCTGTTACATCCGTAGCATCAGAGTGTGTCTTTAGTGCGAGTGGGAGATTAATTAGCCCACATCGTAGTCGACTTGCACCAAAAATAGCAGAAGCTCTTATGTGTATGCAGTCATGGTGTCGAGCGGACATGCTAGGTAATTCATTTCTACATCCCACTTTGTATCTAACTTTTATTGTGCAATATGGGATCTAAGTTATTATTATTTTACAATTGCACTAGGTGATATTCACGGTGATCTCCTTGCTGTCCAAAATGTTCTTGAAGATGAACAAGAAGAAATGGTACTGTTTCTATAGTTATTTATTCTAATTATTCATTCTTGTGATGTGTACCTTAGCTAAGCTTTGGTGTCTTGTTCGATTGTAGGATGCCAATGAATCCATTGTTACGGAAGAATAAGGTTCCAATCATCCAAGATTCAAGACAACAATTCTACTTTTTTACTATATCTCATTAGCTCTTCAATGTATGAATTGTTGTGTTGGAAACTTGTAATAAGAATTATTGGCTACCTCTCGTGAGATTGAGATGAGACAATTATGTTATTTTGTCGTGTGATTGTGTGAGATTCTACATATTTTTAAGTACTTCACGATTAAAATATTGTTTATTTAATACTCAAATGCATTACCGTTGGATATCCATGGATACCGGATACCCGGCGGGTTTGGATATGGGGCGACATCCATGCCCATGGATATTTTCGTGGACAGGTCATAGTGACGTTGATGGATTTGGATTTGGATCTGGTTTTGGTATATCCGTCCAAACCCGCTCCATTGCCATCCTTATCTAGATGGTTGTCATGCAAAACTAATTCCTGTAGACAACCTCTTGTGTTGTGCTATTTGAGCAGATAAATCTTGTTCGTTTTACTGACGGCTCTTTTTTTAATAACTTGATCAGCTTCTTAGGATCGAGGAGGAGCTTGGTGCCGCAGCTGTGTACGCGGGACTCAAATTCCGTGCGCCCGTGAAGCCCTACTAGATGCGCATTGAGGAGCCTCTCTGTCCCTAAATTTTGTCAAAATATGTGTATTACCTAAACTGGCCCCCCCAGATTGTGCTCGTAGGATCTGAGCAATAAGTTCCCAGTCACGTGGTTCCAAAAAACATTTATAATTTTTATGCTGTCTGAAGCTCACGTATTCTGGATGGAACTCGACCCTGTTTGCGACTGGTGTGGTAATAGTTGTAACTTATTGTTTTTGGATGCTTGGTTTTAGCCACTTAAAATTATTTCGCAGAGATATCTAAGCCAGTGCTTAGAAAAAGGTGCAGCTTATGGTTTTTGGATGCTTGGTTTTAGCAGCTTAAATTATTTCCCCGAGCTATCTAAGATCATGTACCATGGGGTGTGCTTCGAAAGGTGCTTGTTATTTTTTTGTTAAGCATTGTGTTTTTTTTTAGAAACACAGTACAAACGCATACGCTCACAACACGCACGTACACTCACCCCTATGAGCACTTCCGAAATACTAAGCCGGCGGATCGAGTCTTGAGCACTTCCGAAATACGAAGCAGGCGGATCGAGTCTTGAGATTGATGAAGTCACACCACGGGCGCCTCGCTGTCAATGCGAAGCGTCGCCTCCCACTGAAAGAATATTCTGCCTAAATGCAACACACAGATGTCGAACTCTGGTGGGCTGAGAGTACAAACCACCCTGCTAGCCATCCAACCACTTGATTTGCTTGTTAAGCATTATTTTTGTTTTTATAGGAGAGCATCTAAAACTTCCGCCCGCTGGCGATCCGTCACTACCCACCTACCTTGTGCACACCCTTGTTGTCCGTGTGACCACTCCCCCAGTCCCCCTGTGTGACCACTCCCCCTGCCGCCTCTTCTGGTCATGGAAGAGGAGGTGGATAAATTGTGCCTAGACGCCCATCCACCATGCCAAAGGGATGAGGCAATGGCGCCGCCAAGGTGGAGGCCAAAGGGATGAGGCAATGGCGCCGCCAAGGTGGAGGCATCGATATTGAGATCAACGAACAAGAAGATCTTCGAGTGGTTAAAAATACATCACCTATTAGGACCTCATGCCCTAAACTACATAACATTTTGACTTGGACACTTTCGATGATGTAAATTTTACATCAGATAGTTTTGTAGGCCGCTTTTTATTGACCTATTGGAGATGCTCTAAGGTCTAACCCCTCCACTCCGATGTACGAGCCCCAATCGTTCATGTCGGTGTTTAACATGTTATTTGTTTTATGTTTAGCTCATCCATTTCAACACACTTAATAATAATTTAAAATCCGAAAACATCTCTAAACCAGACCTACCACTTCTCCTAATGTATGTACATTGCACGACAGGATATTTATGCCTACCCAAATCCAAATGTTTTGATTATACTCCTTTAATATCTAACCCTTGTGTTGGAGTAGAAATGGGCCCAACTTGACACGAGTCTGCCACGAAACTAAGTGGCATTGTTGACTGTTGGTCCTCATTGATGGCCCATTGTTGCTGCTTCAGCCGAGGTGTCTCATCTCCGCTATTAAACTCAATTGGACAAATCCTAGACTCCACACTTTCTTCTCCTCTCGCCTGCGTCTTCAACAGCTTGCCTCGTCTACTCCGCCACCTTGAGTTGTCCGCTTCTCCATCATGCTTCCTCTAAGTGCACATGATACAAGAAACTTACCTTAGTACTACGCGGAGATTGTCGCAGAGATGATGCGCGACCTGTTGTGCGGCCCGCGTTGTCGTCGACCTTCAGGCGTGGCACGGAGGATGAAGATCTGGTCGGGGGGCAAGGGACGGTCCAAAGGGAGCGTTAAGAAACCGATCTCTCTAAGGAGTCTTTTCCCTCTCTCCATAACCATATGGAATGGACTCATATTCAAAATTGTCCTCAAGACCACCTACTTATTCAGGGTAGAGACACCACAATTGCAGCCCATGTATTCTCACAAAAAATCCGAATCATAAAAAGGAGAACCTTCCCTACATGTACATCTTATGTATATTATTCTCGTGTGTTTCAACATAGTCTAAGCAAATACTAATTCTAATGGTCCTCACTTTTTTTCTCTCCGTGATAGGTATATTTTGGGTTCATAAACCTCACCCTTGACCATTGGGAACGAGAACACTCTTTGCCACACACTCTTTTGGGCAGTGATCTCTCTCTCACTCACTCGTTGTTTATCTATTTTTTTTGTTCCTTTTCATAAATTTTCCATTTTCTCAATCTAGTTGAAATTTTTATTTTTCCCTTTCTTGTTCAAGTGTTTATATTTTCTCGTTTTATTTCTATTTGAGTTCTAGTTTAGTTTACATATTTATTTTCTCAGGTTTATCTTTTGTTTCCTTTTACACTTTTGTGGTAACGTGAACTTGTTTTAGAAATAAGTGTTGTTCTGAATATTATAGACATTTTATACATATTTCTTTCAAATTTATTAACAATTTATATGAGAGTGGTTAACATTTACTTTCATTGGAATATAATATCAAAATGTTTCTTTACATCTCGACGATTTTTCCTGTGATTCTAAAAAAAATCTTCTACATGCGTGTGGTCTTGCATGCTAATGAACATGATTTGAAAAAGGTAAAACTAGAATTTCTTGTGCCAAAAATTGTTGAATACATAATTCATCATACATTTAATCTTGACCGTATTTTCTTCATTCAAAAATAAAAGAAAATATAGACTAAATTTGCTGCACTGTACCGACTCATTATAACTGGAATAATACTATCCTTGTACCACTCGGTGTGTTTGGTTTTAGAACGAGGTGGAACGGAATGGAACCGTTACGTTCCTAGAGGCCATTCCTGTGTTTGGTTGGAGAGAGGAACGGAACCAACTCGTTCCCTAAAAAGGAATATTCTCTGTATATGCGGAACGGAGCCGTCCGGCCGAATCGGCCGGACCGAGTGGAACCGTCGCTAATTACCCTATCATAATCGCGATCTCGTCGTCTATCTCTGTCTCTCCTCGCGTGTCTCTCCCTCACCGGCGGTCAGCAGCGAGGCGGGGGCGACGGCCAGCAGGCGAGGCCGGGGCAGGCGAGGACCCTCTCATCTCTCCCGTCTCTACTCGACAGCGGCGGCGGACCAGCAGGCGCGGAGAAGGAAGCGGGGGATTCAGACGCCAAGAACGGGCGGCCGCAATCGCCCATGGTGCGGCGCACCCCCGCGGGCGGCGCGGTGTCGTGGATGAGCAGCCATGTCCGAGGAGCTGCAGGAGCAGCGGGCGGCGCGGCCGAGGACGAGCACTGTGCTCTGCCATGTCCGGAGAAGCTGCAGGACCAGTGGAGGCAAGCCGCTCGGCCGGCAGCGCTTGGTACTCCTGAACCCTGATCAAACGGGCGATTGAGAGACGAGCTCGTTGATCGGATTGAACTGATTTGATCGCTTCACCTTTTGCTGGTGCGTGTGGATTGTTAAATAATCTTTTTTACGGGATTGGTCAAATAATCAAGATTAGAAGAACATGTGCTATCTTTTTTCTGATGTGTCTTTGTCAAACTTCAATTTGGGGTGAAAATAATCAAGTTTGGCTCAAACTAATTAAAAAAAATTAATGCTTAAGAATAAACAGGGAAAAACCCATTCCACATATTCAATTCCAACCAAACATGAGAATGGAACGGAACCATGACGGTGGAATGGAATGGAACGGAATCATGACATTCCATTCCACCCAATTCCAAAACCAAACACACCCAAATTCAAATTTACAAGTGGCCAAAAAAACTCCCAAAAAACAATGAATGATCATAAGATGTGTGTTTACATATCCTGTCTTTTTTAGAACCAAATTTGAAGTACACACAAGAAACAGAAATGAGAAATACAACGTTAACCGTGTCATTTTTGTGTTTGTATCTTTTTTTATACTATTCATGTTGGATTTGTCTCGTTTCTATGCTTGTATTTCGAATCTGGGTTTGCAAATTCTAGGAATGCTAAATGCACGGCTTGTGAACGTCACCAAATTTATTCCGATTTTTTTGAATTTTCGAAAAGTGCAATCATATGAATTGTCGTATATTTAAATATGCACTTCTACTATAATGTGTATCCAAGCGGCCGTGAACCTCCGCCGGGATTCGTGCAAAAAAAACCTCCGCCGGGAAGCACCGCAGGCCGACCGCGGCTTCGGATCCCCCGAAGAGCGCCGCGGAGTCCGCCCCCTGCGATATGTCGTTCCATTTTCTATTGAAGATCGTCGAGGCCGATTACTTCTTTTCTTCCTCTCTAAGAAAACAATTGCCGAATGCTATCAAAAGAAACAGAAGATGAATAAACAAAAAGAAATCTAGAAAAAGGTGGATGCCAATTCATGTGACGCCTCCCTTTCTCCGTCATCAAAGGCTACGGGCCTACGGCCAGCCGCTCCGTTGCCCGAATAAAAAGGCCCAGCTCCACCTCCGCAAATACCTAATCCGCTCTCCGACCAAAACATCTAGATCCATCCCTCGTCTTCTCCGGCCATGGCTGTGACCATCCAGAGCATCAAGGCTCGCCAGATCTTCGACAGCCGCGGCAACCCCACCGTCGAGGTAGGCTCAGCTCATCCACCGTACTCCGCGCGTCCTATGCATCTAAGTTGAAGCGAGATCTGGACCTCTGGTGGTTAGAGCGGTTGCGGATTTTTTTGGCATGCTATGTAGGGTTTATCTTGTAATGTACGACGCGTCCTACTATTTCTATCGTCCTGGACGGTACGATCTGTACCTGTGTAGCCCCGATTTGGCCATGGGGTTGGTTCGTTGGGCTCTGATTTGCTTGTCTCTGTCGGGTGAGTGAGTCCGGTTTGGCTGTAATTTTGTTTACGGATAGGTTCTTGGACAGTATACCAGTTTCAGCAGATCTGATCATTCTACCCCTCACGCATTTACTCGATCAGCAGTCTATTCTATTTGATTTTTTCCATTTCGGAATTTTAGCTTTAGCGAGACGATTGGAAGTTTCTTGGACAGTATAGGTTCTTGGACAGTATACCGGATTGGCTGTAATTTTGTTTACGGATAGTTTCTTGGACAGTATACGCCTGCCTGCTCACGACGGCCAGGTATCTTGACCGTTTGTTTCAACATGACATCTGTTATAACTTGGGTTGGTTTCAGACTAGTCTGAGACGATAATATGTGTCATTTATTTGGGGTTTGAGATGTGATCGTAGAGTTGTCGCCTTGGTCATCTGTTCCATTGCGCCAAACTTGAGAATGATTAATGGGTCTAGCTGCAAAATGTTCCTATAGCTAAATATGAACCTGATGCTTGTATTCCTAGGTTGACGTGTGCTGCTCTGATGGAACATTTGCGAGGGCTGCTGTGCCCAGCGGTGCATCAACTGGTAAGCCATTTCCTTACCAACAGTCAACTTAATTTATTTGGGCAATACATTTTTAGGTTTGTTTGTCAGTTTTACCGTGTTCAGGTTTCTGATTAAACTTCAAAATATTGACTTTATTGACATTCTTTCATTTTTTTATGCACCACCTAGATTCACAGCATCCCTTTTAATGTGTTTTAAGAATACTAGTGGAGAAGTGCTCCTGTTTCCGGAAAGTTTTTTTGCACGAATTTTAAAGCGTATCGACGACTGTGATTAGGTTCACATGGGATCTAAAAATGACGTAAGAGGAGTACTAAGCAGGTGGGATTAGCACCCCCAATCCCCGCCCCTAATCACAGCCGTCGATGCGCTTTAAAATTCGTTCAGAAAAACTTCTCGGAAAGCATAGGAGCATTTCTCATACTAGTGTTCTTATATGATGGAGAAGTGTGTAATTTGTGTTTGGGATTATTAAGCCTTTGGCTTTTCCATATTAATTTTTCTGCATTGATATTTAGTTTCCCGTTAGAGATTTAGAGCAATGATGTTGTACTTTATGACAATCATGAAAGTTTCAGGTGGCCACTTTTATTGTGAAGTTCAGCTTAAACTTTTCTTGCCTGTGTAATAGGTGTGTATGAAGCTTTGGAATTGAGGGATGGAGGCTCTGATTACTTGGGAAAGGGTGTTCTAAAGGTTTGTTATGATTTGGGACATTCCTTGTTAGAATGTTCGATTTGTGTGTGTTGTCTCTTATAACTTTATACTGTGGTTCCTTCACAAGTTAACTTCCTTTATCATAACAATTTTGTCTTTGTAACAGGCTGTTGACAATGTGAACTCCATTATTGGACCAGCATTGATTGGCAAGGTTTGGCTTCCTTACTCTGTCATTACAATTCTGTGCATAGTACACTATCTATCTATACCTCTTATAAAGCAAAATCCCACTAAGTTCATTTGAGATTTTTCAATCTGAACATGCAAGCTATCCACATCATCCACTATTATAGCCAACCAATTGTCCATGTCATCCCACTAATGACAATATATTTTGCATGCAACATATCCACGTCATCTACTTTTCATCCATACAATTGTCCACGGCACCTGTTTTTTATCATCAAATACAAAAAATATCAGGTCAATTAAATTTAGCCTTTCGACAAGTATGATATGTTCCATATTTTGTGTAAACAAATTCATATTCTATGGATTTTATATCCCTTTATTTTCATAACGCAAGTTCTGTACATGTTCTATTGGCTTTGTAGGACCCCACAGAACAGACTGAGCTTGACAACTTCATGGTTCATCAGCTTGATGGAACCAAGAATGAATGGGGCTGGTGCAAGCAAAAGGTAATTTTCAATACTACCGCAGATGCTGGTGCTGTTGCAGTGACAGCTGAAAGTATTTCAATTTGCCAATTCCCATTTGATGGCTATATTCTTTTGACATTCAGCTTGGTGCTAATGCCATCCTCGCTGTATCACTTGCTATATGCAAAGCTGGAGCTTCTGTCAAGAAGATTCCGTTGTACCAGGTATATTTTGCTATATGAATTGTTTTAATATGTTCTGCTTATAACTCTCAGATTGTTTGCTCATTGGTTACGTGGCTTGTATTGCAGCATATTGCCAACCTTGCTGGTAACAAGCAACTGGTTCTGCCTGTGCCTGCATTCAATGTCATTAATGGTGGATCACATGCTGGAAACAAGCTTGCCATGCAGGCAATGCCCCAAACCAAAATTACATATACAACCGAGGAATATTTGCAGCCTGTAACTTGTGCTCTAATTTCTTCTATAGGAATTCATGATCCTTCCTACCGGTGCTTCATCCTTCAAGGAGGCCATGAAGATGGGTGTTGAAGTGTATCACAACTTGAAGGTCATTCTTTTGTCATCATTTTAACTTCCGCTGGTAGTTTTGCGAAAATCTTACAATTTACCTGTTTTGTGTTCTGTACAGTCCGTTATCAAGAAGAAGTATGGGCAAGATGCCACAAATGTTGGTGATGAAGGTGGTTTCGCTCCTAACATTCAGGTTTGTCCTTAATATATCTTTGGCGTACACCCGACAATGCGAGATAATTCTTCAAATTAGATTTTCTGATGTTACTTGTTTAGGAAAATTTATATGTGATTCGTTTTAGGTATTTTTGATAGTTTGATTATATGCTGGTAAAGAAATATTTCAGTGGCCCAAAGTTAAGTCAGACTAATATCTTATTTGTTTATTATGGATCAGTATTTAGTAGATGTAACAAACACTAGTATGCTACATGGTACGTTGAACTTTCTGTACATAGTGAACAAGTTGTGGTTTCCACTGATTTTTTTTTTTGCTAATGTGACAATCATAGAATTTGGGGGTATATTTTCTTAATTCCTTAGCCTTTTGTTTCATTGTAGGAGAACAAGGAGGGTCTTGAGCTCTTGAAGACGGCAATTGAAAAGGCTGGATATACTGGCAAGGTTTGTTGAAATTACATCATGTTACATTAATTTAATGATGATGGTACGTTTGTTTGAGATATTTAGTATCAAGGACTAATTATTCTGTCGGACATACTAGGTTGTCATTGGAATGGATGTTGCTGCTTCGGAGTTCTACGGAGAGAAGGATCAAACCTATGACCTTAACTTCAAGGAAGAGGTAATGTTAGTTTGAAGGGATTCCTAAGTTTATTTTGATGGATAAATTTATGGTTAATTGTTTGCTTGTTGCAGAACAATGATGGCTCCCAGAAGATATCTGGAGATAGCCTGAAGAATGTGTACAAGTCATTTGTTAGTGAATACCCAATTGTCTCTATCGAGGACCCATTTGATCAGGATGACTGGGTTCACTATGCTAAGATGACTGAGGAAATCGGAGAGCAAGTGCAGATTGTCGGAGATGACCTCCTCGTCACGAACCCAACTGTATGTGCATTCTTATTTGAGATACATTGTCTTTAAACTTTTCTTTCTTTGGTGAATTAATTAGTTTACTTTACTCTTTCCTGTAGAGAGTTGCAAAGGCCATTGCGGAGAAGTCCTGCAATGCCCTTCTCCTCAAGGTATGTCTGGTTTGCGACACTTACTTTTTGTTGTACTTGTTGCCAATAGTGTCAGCTGAATAATTCTGTCTCCCATTTATAATGTAGGTTAACCAAATTGGGTCTGTAACTGAGAGCATTGAGGCTGTGAAAATGTCAAAACGTGCTGGATGGGGTGTGATGACCAGTCACCGGAGGTACACTTCTCAGTCATCTTGTCTTTTGTTTCTGTACTTCTTTCCTTCATCTTTGTCTGTAATATTTAGTTGTCATATCTTGGCTGCAGTGGTGAAACTGAGGATACATTCATTGCTGATTTGGCGGTTGGCTTATCTACGGTATGTTTACACTCTGTACTGGGAAGGCCTAATCAGTGCGACTCAGTTTTCAGTTTAATGTAAATGCAACAATTTTTCTTATGAAACAGGGCCAGATCAAGACCGGAGCACCTTGCAGATCAGAACGCCTTGCGAAGTACAACCAGGCAAGGAGCTTGCAGTCCTCTATTCGTCTCCATTATCTATTTTCTGTTGCTCTTTCTTGGATCAGAGCGTGCGTTCATTTGAGCGGTTAAATCTGGTGCATTTTACTGACGCCTGTTTTTTTAATATGTCGAGCAGCTTCTTAGGATCGAGGAAGAGCTTGGTGCCGGTGCTGTGTACGCTGGACTCAAATTCCGTGCGCCAGTGGAGCCCTACTAGATGGGAAAGTGAAGGAGCCTCTATGTTCCTAAATTTTGTCAAAATGTGCCGTACCATCTCAACTTGCCTGCTCCTCAGATTGTGCTCGTAGGATCTGAGCAATAAGTTCCCAGTCACGTGGGTAAAAACAATTTTTAATTTTAATATTTGGCTGGAGCTCACGTGTTTTGGATGGACCTGTACCCACGGTAGGTGCAATATTGTAACGTTTTTAACGTATGATGTTTGGATGCGTGGTTTTAGCTATTTAAAATGGAATCCCAATAATTCTGTTGAGGAACAATGGTCAGCAACACAGAAACAGATTTTTTGAATTTATTAATACTCCCTATTTATGCAAAGGAGTAGAACCGGATTAATAAAGTTGAGGAAAATAACCTAGAGGTCTTTTGTGGAGAACATAATTAAGCTAGAGAACTTTTGGAAGGACTAGCACAAAGCCCGTGCGTTGCTACGGTGCCTCATAAAATCAAATAAACAATCTTGTATATGTTTATTAAAACCAAATATCAACAATTTCTCGCGCCGACAAACAAATTTCCATGGCCAGCGACAACGTTGAGTGGCCTGCCTGTGATGTGAAGTTCAGACTATCAGCCAACAAAATACACGCAAGACTCAAATTGAAAATGACCTCATGTGTTGCTAAAGGCTTTTCCCGTCATGCCTACATCAAATAAAAAAGCAGAAGTGCTGATGGAAATTAACACTCAAGTATGCCAATATGAATCTACCAAACAATTTCTACTCCATGTCCAAAGGGGAAAACACTCGAGGACATGGGCTTGATTTAGAGGATTCAGAGAGGCGCCAGTTCTCTCGCCTCATGTTTCTTGTTTCACCGTCACTTGTTTCTTTTCTTTCGTGCAACAACCAAAATTAACCAGTGGCAAGTAACGACACTTCAGAAAGGTTCATGCTCATTACTTACCAATCATTACATTAGACGTCCGTTAAAAAATTATGCTTGATTTAATCCACACATCAACAGAACATTACAGTCAAAAAAAATCAACCGAACATAGACTGCATATCGTACTCATGGAAATTTGTTAGTTTTCCGGCAGGCGCAGGTTGTTCTGCACGATCCCCGGCCTAACGTCAAGCAGCTACTAGTTGCATGTTGCCTCGCGCAGGCACGGATGGTCGAAAGGTTATACTCCTCTACCATAATCCAGGGATCTGTACGCAAAGACTGAATAGATAAGGTTGTTGACCTTCTCTTGTGCGGTTCCAAATCGGAAGAATTCCGCATCAATTCACGACGGGACCGCCGCCCAAAGGCCACCGCCCACCACGCGGGAGTGCGCTGGCCAAGGCCATGGCCGTGCGCAGGCGAGCCCATGCGCGCAAGCGTCGTTGATGCTGAATGTCCAGGCCGCCGCCCGAGCTGCACTTTTCGTCGCCCTGCTCCGAGTCTGATCTGAACCCTACAATGGCCGCTGCCTCGTACGTCTCCTACGCGCGAGCAAAGTCCCGACCTCACCAATGCTCCGGACGTATGGCAGATCCACCAACACGCGCGACCTCGTCAACCTGACCACCCTGACGCCTCCGGGAGGTTGCCTCCCGTCGCTTCTCCTACGCGCTACGCGCGAGCAAAGCCGAGAAAGAAAAATAACGGTTCGGTGGCATTGGTGCGTAATATGATATTTGGTGGGAGGGTAAAACCGTCCAAAAAAAGGGTTGACGAAAATTTGGGCAGAATTAAGATAAACATTTTTCTCATCCAAACATATAAAGGTACATACAATAGAATGAAAAGAAAACTACTCTGACGCTCCCTATGACGGCTACTACGTTCACTACGTCGGCTGCTCCGGCTGTCTCTACGGCCGCATCTGTAGGACGGCAACTACACCGTGTCGTCGCCGCTGTTGTAGCCACTGACGCCGCTTTCGTTGGCTCCGTCGCCGCCGTAGCCACCGCTGCCACTTCTCTGTCGGGGCAAATGGTGGTGCTGGAGCCGATGGTGGTCCTCCTGGCTTCGGACCTCGCCATGGAGGCCTCCCTCCGGTAGTGCTCCTCCTCCGCGGCCGAGCGGTGACGTTTCCTCACCGTCCCCCGTGCTGGCGTTGGGGCGGGGCGTAGCTCCGTCAAGTACCTTCTCTAGGCAGCCATCAACTCGCAATTTTCCGCCTCCTGCACCGCCGTCTCCATTGACGCGCGGTAGACGACGGCTTCGATGGCGTCGGCGGTTTGACGGATGGCCTAAGCCGCCAGTTGCCCGTGGATGAGGGTCTGGTTGTCGATATGAGGCTGCCGTGGCTGCCAGTCCCACTCGTCGTCGTCAAGGTTGTCGAAGAAGTCGCCTCGTCGTCGCCGTCCTCCTCCATGGGCAACCGCACCTCCTCCTCTGACAGTGGCTGCGGCTGCTCTTCCTCCATCGGCTCCACCAGGTGTTCCGGCGTAGGCTCCTCCTGCATCTGCACTGACGGCCAAGGGATGTCCTCACTTACGGGCGGATAGGCGGCGCAAGCGGCGATAGGTGGTCGGGAGACGGGGAGGCATGGTGGCGAGGCGTGGGTGTGTGCTACTACCCTGCACCGAGACCGCAGCTGGGCGGGAAAGGGGGCGGGAAGTGGCGGGAACGTGTCGTGTGCGCGGGAAGCGACAGGTAGGTGGGCAGCGAGCTAGCCATTAACTCCTGCGTTGGGAGGCGAGCCAACACTGGCAGTCTGACGGACGGGGAAGAGACGTCTCCTCACGCTGCTAGGCAGGCCCTGCCCGTCAGATCCAACGTGGCACGTGGATGCGATCGTTGGGTGTGCCGGTGCGGGGAGCGGCCCTCAAACTGCTGGCGTTTTGGGCGCCAGCCCTCTGCCGGACGGCCTTTGCGGGCTACCGATGGAGATGCACTTATGACAAAGTCCAGTGAATAAATACACAGGAAAGGTTTAGCGTAATTCCATGTGGAATTAAGAGCATTGAACTGTAGGAGTAAGAACAATGAACTAATTACTCTCTCAAGCTATATAGGATGGATCATGCCGCCGCCTTGTACTTGTCGAACCGGTGGATGGAGTCGGACCCATTGAAAGTATTTTTAATTTCCTTTTCAACAAGTGCTTAGTGGCATTATTTAGAGTAGTATGAAGAATATGCGGTTGTTTCAAAATTAAGACTTCCGTCAGTCCGAACTGAATACTCTTCTCCTTGTTGGCTCTACTTCCTCCCTCGTCTCCCTTGTACTTGTCATCGTTGTCATCATGCTCCATTCCTTCTCCAATGTTTGGTTTATCAATAAATCTGATCATACATAAGTGCATAGATTTAGATAGCATAAAATTCTCAGATATCAAAGTATTGTTTTTAGCTCGGAATAAATTCATCTGATAATAATTGTCAATTATGCTCAATATTTCCTTTCAATTCAAACATGGGCAATCACCATAATTCATGGATATATCCTCGTCAGAGAGGCGACGAATTGGACAACGGTGGTGGTGGTGTTAAGAACGGCATCCAGCCGCACTGAGCGGGATTGGGGAGCAGCTTTGGGAGGTAACGCGGGAGAATAGTCAAAGTAGAAGCACGAATCTTGGCGAATCTCAATGGCTGTGGAGGTGTGGATATGCATTTTCAAAAAAGCGCGCACAAATTTGATAGTAACCAAATCTTGCGAAAATGCAATCCCACACCGTCGTTCGGGTACCGGCATATCTGCACCGCCCGTTTGCTGTAAGATCCGTGTTGGTCAACGACCACCCACGGCCGCGCCAGTCTGTGTTAGCCTCCACAAACCACCACCCTGTTAATACACTCGCGATCACATCAAGCTGGCCGACCAGACAGCATGGCCGCAGACTCTTTCTCTCACCTCTCGTCTTATCCTCTCGCGCCCGGCCGTCGCCGACATCCTCTCTCCGCCGCCCAGGCGATTTCCCCCCTCCGGTAGCTGTTCAACATCTCCGCTCCGCCCGCCAATCTATCACCATAGCCCACCCCGCCGGCACTGCTTTGCTTCACCACCCCATCCTCTGCAAGGCCGGCGCCGCCGCCGCCGCCACCGCTATTGTCTCCATGTCCACCGAATCTTCATGCCGCAACAGCAGTTTTACCGATTGGAAAGCTTGCAGCGGAGACGAGCACGACGCCGAACAGATCGGCGAGCCGCAACTTTTTTGCGCTTGCAAGATCCCGCTGGATCAGAAGAGAGCACACACTACAAGGAACCCAGATCGGGTTTTCTACCAATGTCAGAAAGCAGGAACCAGAGTAAGCATAGTCCACACCACCGATAGATTTCCCCTGCATTGCCATGATTCTTCCACTCTCGCTTTTTGTTTTTTTCTTCTGGTTGCAGATTTGTTTGTTTCGGAAAAAATATTTCTTACCTTGGGAGAAAATCAGAGACGAGAAATAGAAAAACAATTTATGTGCTGCCTTGGACACACCTAATCAATGATCCTTGAAGCTTCTGTGATTTCCTGTTATCAGTGCACCCATCTTGCTTGGTGGTTTTGGGTATTCAGTCGAGTTACTCTACTTGGATTAAGCAGTTGACAGAACGCACTGCCTTGTGTCTGCCCAATTTTGAGAAGTTCGTTTTGCTTTCCATATCCCATATCGTAATAGATAGATTGTACAGTCTGAAGCACTTCTAAACTGTAAACCATGAACATATACATAATCTAGAGATCTACCTTCTGTACCTTTTGTCTAAAAAATAAGTCAGATGCAGGGTACCTAGTTTTTATTTTATGAAGCAAACCATTAGCAGTTTTTTTTACACTTTCGTTGTATATGTGCGTTACACTTTAGCATTTGTTCCTAGGTTGCCTTTTTCTCTAGAGTTTGTGAAGTTATACATAGTTGATATCATGATATGTAAGCTTCTAAACATACATTTGATTAGATTGGTCTAGCTTAGTTGCATGTAGTTTTCATAAGGTTAGAGATGAACTTTGATCTGTAGATGCAATGATGATCAAAGTTCATTACTTGTAGACTTGTTCAGTTTATTTTCTGATGTAACCAATGTGAAGTTCATAAATGCAGTGAAAAGTTTTGAGCATAGAGATTATGCCCCACACCCTGCATTAAATCTCGAGTAACCGTGAGCTGTATAATTCGGCATTTGTATTTGGACAGAAATTCAATCAGAGACAATAAAAAAACAAATATGTCCTGCCTTGGACACAACTAATCAGTGATCCTTCATGCTTCTGTGCTTTCCTATTTTTGTTTTATGGTATTCAGTTGTGTCACTCTACTTGGATTCAGCAGTTGACAGAATGCACACCGCCTTGTGTCTGCCCATTTTTTAGAAGTTCCTTTGATTGCCATCTCGCAGTAGACAGATTATACAGTCCGAAGCACTTCTAAACTATAAACCACAATGGGCAGACACAAGGCGCCTCGCCGCCACTGGCCGCCGCCCCCCTGCACTCATCTTCTTGCGACTAACAATGGCGCCGCCCACCTCCCCAAAGAGCTCCGATGTACCTGTGCGCGCCATTCATATACCTCATACATGACAAATGTTTATTCTATCTTTTATGAAATTGCATGTATGCAATGTTCTACATTACTTATTCTTTACTTTACGAAGCATCAACCTGACATAGAGTTTCATAAATTTCTCAAGGCAGAAAATGGAAGGAGCAAGACTTGAAGAGTCCCTCATGGGAAACAAGAAGGCAAGAACACAAGCATTGACGATGGAAGGATTTAAGGGTTTGATGCTGCATGAGGTGCTGTCGATCTTGGGAAAAAGTGTGAAGCCACCATCCAACTTTGTCCGCCCATAGCCTTGCACTGACGCAACAATGGATAAAAGAGCTGCATTCTCGTTTTGCTCTGAACAAATGGATTATAGGGCGACCTCACCTCCCTATGTATCTCTATTTTTTTTTTCTGTCGGCGTGTTAAAAAAAATTGTATCTAGACAACTGATGTTCTACGGCCTGATGCTCTTGCCAGTGTCAAATACAATC
Source organism: Poa annua (assembly GCA_026929855.1). NCBI lineage: Eukaryota > Viridiplantae > Streptophyta > Magnoliopsida > Poales > Poaceae > Poa > Poa annua. Next base: position 95,376,679 of record CM049437.1, read on the forward strand.
AGTCATTTTTGTCAGATGTGAAATCGAGAACATGTTTATATATTTTTTTGGTTGAGCCGGACATGTCTATTATTTACCTTTTCAGACTCATTTAATAAAAATTGTCATTCCAGCTTTTGCCATATTGTTCCAGTTTGTTACAAAATGTTTTGGAAATACCTTTTCCCTAGAAGTACTTTGTATTTCCAAAAAACAAGGCACAGTTCCAATCTGATCATATTGGTTTGCCTACCATTGAGGAAACAAGACACAGTTTTTGCAAGTCGAAGCTCTACCAAATCTCACCATCAAACATCGTACACTCCACTCTTGTAACTAGTAACTAGACCAAAATGTTCTCTGCCCAAACAAGGGGATGTAGTGTTCAGTTTTGGTACACTATGGAGAGTACATAATTCCTGCTCGTGCCATCATTTCAAAAATGATTCTTACATGAAAAAAGAAAGTATTCTACATGTGGTGCAAGGAAATTATGTACTGGAGTTAGTTTTGCCAAGATTCAGAGTATGTCGGAGATTCAGTAATCCAGGTAAAATAAAACGGGCAGAGTGTACCCACTAGCCTGAAGTAATTCAAAAAAAACGTATAAGATGGATGTCTTAACTAAAGATTCAGTACATCGGAAAGATACATTCAGTAAATGTAAAAAGCAGCTCCTGAACACCTGCATACAAGTTGCCCAGGCCGCAATGGACCTTTCTTAGCGACACAATTTCTCCCAAAGGTTCCTTATCATATCCTTCGTGTAGTGTATGCGACAATAGCGCTGTCGGATTTCCGCTGCCTCTTCTCCCAGCAACAAACAGACAACGTATGGTTGTTTTGCGTTATCAACTGGCTAACATACCACCAATGGTCTTCCGCACGGAGCAGCTTCGTCGAGACCCCACACTCAGATCGCTGGGACTGGTGTTACACCTGCTATCCTTACCCTGCATTAGAAAAAAGAAAATAGTTTTACTTACTCGATATAGTACTATGTCAAAAACGAGAAGGAGAGGACCATTTTTCATACCGCATCTGCACACTCGATCTCCTGCATCGATGCTGTGAGAATATGAATCTAAGTAGTTTGATATACGTACATACATAGATGCTTGAAGAAGATACTACTTTCCTCTAACAATAGTGTACAGATGTGTGCATTCTAACTGATTGTGGACTAGTCATGTTTCTAGGCCGCATACTTGCCTGACATGTTACTAACAGGCAATATATAAATAGTGTGACCATTTTTTCAGACATAAAAAGGAACGGTCATCGTTCCAGGAAATTAATGTACAAGTCTGCATTATTAAGTATCGTCAGTATCTATCTAATACTCACTCCGTTCCAAATTAATGTCATGTAGGCAAGTAGAAGTCAATTAATTTGGAACGGAGGGAGTACCTACAAACGGAAAATTATTCAGTTCAGATGACTTTTCATAGGAAAAAAGACTATCAAGTATGATTTTTCAACAGACCATGTGATGTACAACGAATCATCCGAACGGACGAAGATTTGTTGCGACGAAACAGCAGCTGCCACTCGCAATTTGAACTGCAATTTCTTCACACGCCGCCGCCGTAATCCCCGTGTTCAGCAATGAACTCTTCCCAGATATTTGACGAGTACGGCTGATCTTCGGCCGGACCAATGTCAACCTCCTCGTCCAGCATAACCAGTTCGTCGTCATCCTCCGGATCAGATGAATCCGACGAAAATCCCAATTCTGAGCTGCAGGTGCTGCCAGATCAGTAACAGAATGCCGGGACAACAGGACAGATCGAGAGCGGAAAGGAAACACTGTGGGTGACGCAGATTACTAACCTTGCGTCTGTGCCATGACACTACCCATATGCATCCTCCGTCCTGTTGTATGCTGCAGCTCGCCCCATCGAATCTAAAAGATCGAAGGAACGAGTAAGAACAACAGGCCGCGCAATATCTTTCGAACGGCGAAAACACTTGGATTTTTGGAACAGATCGAAGATCTCACCTCGGGGCTACGGGTACAGCGAATCGTGAGAGAAGCTCCGTGAAGCTTCCCACCCCTTCCATGGCGCCTGGTGGTGGCGGCCGCCGCCGAGCAAGGCTAATGGGGTGCGAGCTCTAAAGATCGAGACGGCGTGCGAGAACAGCGCCCCGTGACGTGCGAGCAGACAGGATGGGGGGCCGGCAGCGTGCGAGCTGAGGAAGACGGGATAGTTGTCGGGAGGTTCAGTTGAGACAGCCATCTTAAACTGTTTCGGGCCGCATTAGACGAGTCAAATCACCGCGCGCGAGCCCCGCCCCTCCTGCATCCGTGCTCGCCATGGAATTCTTCCTCTACGCACCATGCGCTATCCTCTTCGTCGTTTCCTCTCTGTACCTCCTCCGCCTCTTCGCCGACGCCCGCCGCAACCTTCCTCCGGGGCCCTGGCCGCTCCCTCTCATCGGCAACCTCCTCGACCTCGGTACACAGCCGCACCGCTCCCTCGCGCTCCTCGCCGAACGCCACGGCCCGCTCATGACGCTCCGCCTCGGCGCCGTCACCACCATCGTCGCCTCCTCCGCGGACGCCGCCCGCGACGTCCTCCAGCGCCACGACGCCGCCTTATCCGCGCGCTCCGTGCCCGACTCCGCCCGCGCTTGCGGCAACGACAGGTTCTCCATCGGCTGGCTCCCGCCCAGCGACCACCTGTGGCGCGCCCTCCGCAAGGTGTGCTCCGCGGAGCTCTTCTCGCCGTCCCGCCTCAACGGGCACCAGTCCCTGCGCCGCGAGAAGTTGCGGGACCTCGTCTCCGACGTCGCGCGGCTGTCGAGCGAGGGCGCGGCCGTGGACGTCGGCCGCGTCGCGTTCGCAACCGTGCTGAGCCTGCTCTCCCGCACCATATTCTCGGCCGACCTCGACGACCGAGGCGGGTTGTGGAAGTTCAGGGACGTGATCGCGGAGTTCACCATGGCCGCCGGGTTGCCTAACCTGTCGGACTTCTTCCCCGCGGTCGCCCCGCTCGACCCGCAGCGCCTCAGGAAGCGCCTCGTCAGGGTGTTCCAGAGGCTGTACGCCATCTTCGACGAGCAGATCGAGCAGCGCGTGCTAGAGCGCGACGCCGGGGAGCCGCCTAAGAACGATTTCCTGGACGTGCTCCTCGACTACCGCAGCCCGGAGGATGGACGGTGTTTTGATCGGCAGACGCTGTGGTCGTTGCTTGCGGTATCTTCTAATCCTAAGCCACCTCCCAATTTTTGAGCCCTTTTATGGTACCCCAAAATGAACCACAGCCATCTATTTGTGTCAATCCAAAGGCTAAAAACGTTTCATACTAGTGCTAAAATGATGACTAGTATAAGTTATACCAGTGCTAAACCTGTGAGTCCCCGCCGATGGGCCCTGGCCCATTAAGCCAGAAGAGTGCGGCCCAACAAAAACTCCTAATTTCTGCAAGTCTAATGCTAACGCAAAAATCCCCAATTACTCTTCACACATGGAACCCTAACGCTGCCTGCTCCTCACCCGCGTCTTCTCCGGCAGGAGGCGCGATAGGGCCACGATGCGGCGACGGAGGAGCGGAGCAGAGGCGCGAGGCGGAGCAGAGGCGCGACGATCCCCTTGCGACGGTGTCGAGCGGGAGGCGCGAGGCGGATCGACGGACGCGGCGACGGCGGGGACGAGCCCCTTGCGGACGGCGTCGAGAAGAAGGCGCAGACTGTGCACTGATGCGGCGACCGCGGAGGCGAGCACCTTGCGGACGGCGTGGAGCAGGAGGCGCGGTGGCTCCACCGATGCGGCGACGGCGGGGGGCGTTCCCCTTGCGGACCCTGAGCGGCAGGACTCGGCCTCCTTGTCGCCGCCGCTGCCGATGTCGCTGCAACTCCATCCGCCAAGTCGCCCACCAACAAGTGTCCGTCGCCGGCGCCCTGGACACCTCGCTCCGGACCGGAAACTGGAAGCTGGTGCCCGCGGTGCAGAAGGGGAACGAGACCGCCAGGAGCTTCTTGTGAAGATGAAAATGGGGAGGATGAACGGAGTGGAGATGGGATGGAGGAGGTGCCACGAGCTGGAGGCGGCGACGGACGATTCTGCGAGGCGGACATGGTCGGGCAGGGAGGTTCTGTGGCGTGCTCGACGATGGGGAGATGGTCGGCGTCAAGGAGATGTTCGATCATAAGTTAGTACCTTCGTTTCCTGTTGTCAGTGTTACATTGTTAGAATTTGATGAATAAGCTAGCAGACATGAGTATACTTTCGTGGTGCAAATTGCAGTAACATGTTTCCTCTGTAATAAGATTAGTTCATATGCAATTTTGGTACCTCCTGGTTGAGACATTTCTTTATCTCAGTACCTGACCAGTAAAACATTTTGGTCTTCTTTACTTGTAAGTTACGTGGCTACTTCTGAATCTATTACTTGTGTCCATAAGCACAAACAGGATACTTGAATATTGATGACAAGCCTTTGACCAACGATTATGCAATTATTCTGTTATGTTCACCAACTTGCAGCGTTAGATACACGCAGCATCCGCATATGAAGAGGAAAACGACAGTGAGGTGGTTGACGTCAACAAGATGTTGCATCACAAGTAAGTACCTGGGCTTCCTCTTGTCATTGTTACCTTGTTGAATTTGATGAATAAGCTAGCTGCTGCATCACTTCTAGTCTGTCAGTTTCGCTTTTGAGGTGTATGGCTTAGACTGTTTGTTTTCAGTTAAGTTAGTGATTTTTGTGCTCAGTATAATATATGTGCGTGACGAGCGAGTTTGTACGATCGTTGCGGACCATGCTTCAGGTCGTGGGATGGCTGTTTTTGCTTCTCAATAAAATAGAACAACACATAAACAAACACTGCAGCAAAAACCATTTTCATCTGACATGTGAACGTAACAACAAAAAACCAAATACCATTTTCATCTCATACGTCAAAAGAAGAACATAAGCTTCTGGTCGTATGAAAAAGGGAAAAATGAACTTTGGGCAAGCAAAAGTTCCAATTTCTACTTTTGCAAGTTATAAAGTTTAAAAATTGCTGAAACTCATACATCTAGGATTGTATCTGATGCAGGGTACCTAGATGAACAGGTTTGGGTGTAAACACATATGTAATTCATTGAGTTAGCCGTTGAAGTATTGAGTTGCGAAAAAAGAATTTACTTTTCAAAATGTCAATTTCCAAAATAGTGAAAAGTCCTTTTAACGGATTTAATGAAGCAAACAGTAGGACAGGAAAATAATGAAAATGAATTGTGTAAATTGAGACTTCATATCAAAATAATAACTGTCGCATTCAAATACGCAGACTGAATATGTAAATTGTACTTATTACATCAAATCCATCGAAGATAATACTTTTTGAAATTACTAAAATTTTCGGCTATCATCCATCTAAGATAGTAGATGTTTCAGAAACTAAAAAGTTTGGCTGCCATCATCCTTCTTGGGGTCGTCATCCTTCCTGGGGCCTTTAGCAAGTTTGTTGAATGGCGACTTGATGAGTGTGACCGCGAGCTTTGGGCGAAATCTGTTGATCATTGCCTGCCACATACAAAGTTAATTAATATGGTTGTACATAAACTTAACAGTAGTTTGTTGAAACGGTTACAATTATTACCTGGTTGAACCATTCTGTTAGCTCTCTGCCCGTCCAGTTAATCATATTCTTTATCAGAAACAGACCGCAGGATGTTCTGAAAAAACATGCTAACAATTTAATACACTATAAACAACTCAGGACTGTGAATCTGTTCGTTTGTGCACCTACCCGTCGGTCTGTTGTGGTACGTCTCCAATGACATGTACGGGCCATGATGACACATCATAGTTTCTCTGCGGGTGTCTCCACGCACATATGCCCTCCCCAAATGTTTGAAGCGCAGACGTGATGTGGATCCCAAAACCCCTTAGCTGCAGGTCGCAAATAAGTAAGTGAGTGGGATTTAAATATAGTTCAACGAACAAAATTTGGTCAGAAAATACGGTCTGATAGAACTCACCGTGTTCTCCATATAGGTGCGTATTTCGTCAGTTTCCATCATCCTGTGGTTTAGCGAGTTTAGGATCTGGAGACACTGGATAGTGGTATTGATGACCAACAGAAACCAGTGCTCTGGCTCATCAGTACGAATTGGCAGAAAAATCTGTAAAATGAATTGTATAACCAATTAAATAAAGAATAATGTAGGAATGCATGTTATTTTGCGAAGGTTATATAACGTTTACCATATGATGACTCAGGTAATCTAATCCTTTTGTGCTGCCACCGATGCGTAGCCTTACTGGAGCATTTATTTTGCCATCATTTTCAAGAGCAAAAGTGTTCAGAGCCTTCTCTATAAAAACTGTACCATGCTCCCTGATGTCTATTGGCGTTGTCTGCCTATGGTGCTCTATAAAAGCGTCGATAACCTGAATATTGAAATAAGTTAGAAATAAGTTAACGGTTGGTTAAATTTTATAATGTACATATAGAAATAATATGTTACCTCATCGCCCAAGTACTTTTTGGTGGGCTCTGCATATGGATTAGTGAGCCCTTCCAGAAGCCTTTGTTTTATGAACAAGCCGTCAATCTCGACCATGTTGACATCTTCTCGGGTTGTGTTGACGTAGGTTTCTATTTCTTCGAGCTCAGCCCGCTCAGCAATTTGTGACGGTGTTTGCATGTTCGTCAGCTCGATCACTTTTATCTTTCCCATTCTCAGCCGTCGCCGGTCACACTCAGATTTGGTCTCATTCTGGTACATGGATGAATCAGAAGCCTGGGCCTGGGTTTGGACCTTCCCTTTGTCAGACTGCACCTTGCCTGAGATCTGCTTTCGAGAACGACTGTACACATAGTCGGACTTCTGGTTGTTTGCGGGCTTCCTTCCTGAAGGGCCTCTCAAACGCTTACCAATGGTGCCAGATTCGTCATCTGCCTTTGCACCTACAAAACCATCATCTGTCTTCTTCTTTTTAAGGCTTCCCTGCGACTTTGCAACCTGTACGCAACATTACATTGACATTTTTCAAAAGAATACAGTATGAGTTAAATAAATATGTTGCATACATTGCACTTAAGTCAATGAATCTGTTACTTACCTCGTCAAATTGGTTTTCCAGTACGGTACGGTCGCCATACACATTCATGTCCCTAGGCACCTTCAGGTGTATTCATGTCCCTAGGCACCTTCAGGTGTCTCCGGAAGCGACATTGTCACCCTACATTGTCCGGAAAGACAAGTCTCACCCAAGATTGTCCGGAAACGCCACTGTTACCCTACATAGTCTGGAAACGATAATGTCACCATAGATCGTCCGGAAACACCACATTCACCCTAGATCGTCCGGAAGCGACAGTGTCACCCTACATTGTCCGGAAAGACAAGTCTCACCCAAGATTGTCCGGAAACGCCATTGTCACCCTAGATAGTCTGGAAACACCACATTCACCCTAGATCTCCGGAAGCGACATTGTCACCCTACATTGTCCGGAAAGACAAGTCTCACCCAAGATTGTCCGGAAACGCCACTGTTACCCTACATAGTCTGGAAACGATAATGTCACCATAGATCGTCCGGAAACACCACATTCACCCTAGATCGTCCGGAAGCGACAGTGTCACCCTACATTGTCCAGAAAGACAAGTCTCACGCAAGATTGTCCGGAAACGCCACCGTTACCCTACATAGTCTGGAAACGATAATGTCACCATAGATCGTCCGGAAACACCACATTTACCCTAGATCGTCTGGAAGCGACAGTGTCACCCTAGATAGTCCGGAAAGACAAGTCTCACCCAAGATTGTTCGGAAACGCCACTGTCAACCTAGATAGTCCGGAAAGACAAGTCTCACGCAAGATCGTTCGGAAACACCACATTCACCCTAGATCGTCCGGAAGCGACAGTGTCACCCTACATCGTCCGGAAACACAAGTCTCTTTTTTTCTTTGATATTTTTGGCTTGTTCTTAATTTCAAATCGTTAACACTTCTCTGAAAAAGAGCTCCAAATTTCCCAAGAAAATTGTGTATAGGAGAATTTTTTTTTTGCAAAAAAAGGGGTTACAACATTTTAAATGAAATTATTTTTTGACACGAGAAGTCGAGTTACAATATTTTAGAAAATCATTCTTTTTACCAGGTGCGCACGTTCATCTAGCTTTTTGTATCGATGGTTGAGACTATAGGAATTGTCAGTCACGTGAGACGTAACAAAATTAGGAAACAATCTTCTGCCATTATATCCTCTGATTTCCTACCCTGCTTTCACCACCATCATATATTCCTTACGATGTGGTGTTTTTTTTGTGTAACCTTCCTTCTCCATCTACTAACAAGAGCGTGAGAAATTTAGGAACCTGCCCTCCATCCGTCTCCATCTTGCCAGAACGCCCAGACGAATCTGCCGCCCATCGAGAGGCCAACAAGTCGTATTCGCTTCTGCATCCATAGGTACGACGGGCGTCTAGATATTCTAATTGTTTCATATACTGATTCCATGTATTTTTTCCCTTTAACTTTTTTGATACCGCCTCATATATTGCTTCAATTATTTGTCTGCATGGTTGTCTGTAGGTTAAGGATTTTGAATATGTCAACCAAACGATCCATTTTGGGTTTGAATCGTCATGCATCGCCTTCCTTAAACAATTGTGATATGCCGGAGTTACAATGTGATTGCCATGAACCGGCAGTGAGAAACATATATTACACTGAACATTACGAACGCCTATGCTTTCTTAGATGCTCGCTACAGTCAGAGGTGTATTTTCCTTAAGTAATCACATATATTATGTCGTCCAATATTGTGTAATTATTGGTTGCTACTCATTCTTAGGAAGTACCCACCTTTTGTGTACGCCATCGCCCATTTCATTCTCAGCTCGTACATCCTCCGGAACCATGCGTCATCTTCCTTAACCTTGTATAGAAGCAAAAACGCGGCCCATCGCTGCTCAAACTCATCAGGTTCCATCCTCTCATAAATGAAAGTCTTGAAGTCTTTCAGCTTTTGCTTTCGGAGGTGTTTTATCATATTTTGCTCTATGTGCCAGCTGCATAACCGATGAAATGCATCGGGCATTACCACTGAGATTGCCCTAGCCATTGCATGATCCCCATCTGTGATCAGCGACCTTGGATACTTCTGGCGCATCGCCAGGAGAAATGTCCGAAGCAACCAGATATATGCACTAGTGGTCTCATCCGATATGACGGCACACCCAAACACAGTTGTGCTGCGATGATGGTTCACTCCAACGAACGGAACAAATGGAAGATTGTAGCGGTTGACACGATAAGTGCTGTCAAATACCACGACACCACCAAACGCATCGTAGTCGAAACGTGACTGTGCATCTGCCCAGAAAATGTTTCTCAGATGGCCCTTACTGTCAGTGGTATATTCATAAAAAAAATCCGCATCCCTGTCTTTCTGTGCCTCCATATAGTTCAGCATATATTCAGCATCTCTACCTTCGATCTTCTTCTTGTACTCCGCAACAAAGTTATACAAATCCCGGGGAATAAATCCAACCTTGGCGGGACCACCGGCTTGATGTTCCATAACGTCCATTATCTTGTGTGTGCGGAGGCCACCAATCCCATACCCCACTACATCAGCCTTCTGTCCATCTGTCATCTTACGGTGAGAGTATAGATAAGCAGACCGCCCTTCCTTAGCAAGCTGATGGTTATGCACATCCTGAAACTTCTTCACGAACCACTCGCCAGTAGCCGCATTCAGCTCTATCTCTAAATGAGCCGGACATCCACAACGAGTAAGAGCCTTTGGTGTCCTTTTTGGGTCGGCTCTTTCAAAGTTCGCCAACGAACGGTATCCTTCCTTGAAGCAGGTGTAAAGGCGCCTGAAACGAACGTTCGTGCCAGGCAAGTATTTCACCTCTTCCTTCCTAACACTGAACCCTTTGACCTTTGCATATTCATTATAAAATTTGAATCCTTCGTTCTCGCTTCCGAAGGTCTTGCTAACCACGCGCAGGTACTCATCACGCTCCTCCATGCTGACGCCTTCAGAATCCATGACTCAAACCTGTAGTGTAATTGTACGATTTCATGTTAATAATCGAATATATCACTTAAAAATATGAAAACAACATTATGTGCCATATTTATTAAAACCGACAGGGTCAATGACAACAATGTCTAATGCACCATCCATACTTGAAAATATTTATTAAAACCGACAGGCTCGACAAATTGAACTAAATAGCTGATCATCTATGTGATCATTTCATAATGATGTATAACTTGAAGTTTGTTTCAAGAGTACTAGTTCTATTTCTTGAAACTTGAAAATATGCCGGATGAGTAATATTACTTTATTTTACCAATGGCCATGGCCATGTCTAGCTTTCATCAGGCTATAAGCTAACCTGACAATAGAGTTAAGCCATGGTTGTACTCCAGGAGTTCACTTACGGACTAGATGCCAAGAACACTTATGCAGATGATAAAGCTATAAATCATGGACAAATCATAACCATTCGAAATGCACTGGAGAGACACAGAGGTCATGTAAAGAACTAAATAGCCAAAAGGATATGATAATGTGAATTAGTACAAGTATTCCTTACAGGAAATGAGCAGCGACTAATTGTGCTAAGAAACTAATTGATTGAGTGGAACAAGTACTCTTGACAGCACTGAGCTATACGTTGCTGGTTACTAATTGTTACAGCCAAGGTTACTGCATGATTAACCCATACATATAGGTACTAACCAATGTCAAACCAGTTGCATTGTCATAGAAACTCTCTAAACTCTTCTCTACAGCAGCGACAGCCAACACGTCCCGACGACATGTGCTACAAACGCAATGGTGCCCAAACACATGTCATACGAATTAGTCATTTACTTCTGCAGATTCTTCAGATTACAGCAACCAAAGAACAAAGATCACAAGTAGTCTGCATGCTACTTGTATTTTGACAAAGCTCTGTAATCTGAAGACATGTGCAGACTACTTGTATTTTAACTAAAGACATGTGCAGACTACTTGAATTATACCACAGAATCTGAATTATACCACTACTGGAACAATTCTTTTGAAGAGCTTTATCAAAGCTCACAATAATTCAGACTGGCCCTGGTATAATTCTTTTGACGTGCTAAGACCAACCAAGTATTTTGACAAAGCTCTGTAATCTGAAGACATGTGCAGACTACTTGTATTTTAACTAAAGACATGTGCAGACTACTTGAATTATACCACAGAATCTGAATTATACCACTACTGGAACGACCAACCAAGTATTTTGACATGAAAACTGAACCAGATTGGCTATCTGCTAAAGTGAAAGTGCACGAAATATAATACCTGACAACTAAGCCGAGGCTAGCTAGCTGCGACCTCCGGGTGCAGAGGCTAGGTAGCGGGCGTCGGCGTCGCAGGAAATGAGCGACCCAGCCACAGTCGACGTCGACGGAGGGAGCGTGCAGGCAGAATCGAAGAGGGGATAGGGTTGGATGCTGCGCGAGTTGGGATGTGGCGGCGGCGCGAGTTTGGGGTGTATAGGCAGTCGACGGACGGCTCGGCGGCGGCGCCCTCACGTGGAAAGAGTACTGGAGGGTGGCGGCGGCGGGATCCCGGCGCCGGAGTCGACTGCGCAGAGAGCCTGGAGTGCGGCGGCGTGCTGTCGTCGAGGACGAGTGCGAGAGGATTGGATCGTGCTCTGCTTCTGTTTCTCCGATTGGGCCTGTTGGGCTAGTCTTTTTTTCCAATCAAATATCACTAACGGGCTAGCTGGGCTGAATCTTCCTGAGCCGTTGGATGAAACCATACTACTCCTTTTTCATGACTAGTAAAAGGTACAGTAAAATACGCCCAATTTTTAGTGGGTTTATGAAGAAGAAAAACATTCCTCCAGTTTACTCCAGAACTGTTTAGCTGTTCTGCTTGCAGCATGTTACTGTATACTAGAGCAGATGCTGGATTTTGATGCCATTACTTGCCACCGAACATAACTGAATTCAGATTTTTGTTCCACAGGATTTGGTTAGTGCTGGAACTGATTCGAGTACAGTAACCGTTGAATGGGCAATGGCTGAGCTGCTGCAAAATCCATCGTCCATGGCAAAAGCTCGCCAAGAACTTGCACAAGTGATTGGCACCAAATCAGACGTCGAGGAATCAGACCTCGTCCAACTCAAGTACCTGCAGGCCATCGTCAAAGAGGTTTTCCGTCTTCATCCCGCTGCCCCGTTCTTGCTGCCGCGGCAAGCCGTGGCGACTACGGAGCTTGGAGGCTACACGGTGCCAAAGGGCACACATGTTCTGGTGAACGTCTGGGCGATTGGCCGAGACAGCAAGCTGTGGACAGAACCTGAGAAGTTCATGCCGGAGAGGTTCATGGACATGGGGAGGGAGATCGATTACCGGGGCCGGGACTTCGAGCTCCTTCCGTTTGGTGCCGGTCGGAGGATCTGCCCCGGGATGCCGCTAGCTATGCGCACGGTGCCTCTGATGCTTGCGACCTTGCTGTACCGGTTCGAGTGGAGGCTTCCAAGGGAAGTGGAGGCTAATGGGGTGGACATGGGGGAGAAGTTTGGGACGGTACTAGGATTGGCCACGCCACTACACGCCATAGCTCAGCCAATTTAAGTCAAATAGTACAGTAAGATTTATAGATATTATACATGTTGTTTAGATCCATATAAAATAAGCATACATGCTATCCAACTATCCAAGTAAACAAGGACAAAAGAGGGGAGTACTGTGCCTATAAACTGGATCTACCAAAAGCTTACGATAGAGTTTTTTTTTTTAACAGCTTACGATAGAGTTGACTGGAAGTACCTTGAAGGAGCACTGAAAAAATTGGGCTTCGACGCTAGCTGGATTCAATGGACTATGGCATGTGTTAAATCTGTTACTTACAGAGTTAGACTGAATGGGCATTTACTGCGAAGATTCAAACCAACTAGGGGCCTTCGACAAGGTTGATCCGCTGTCCCCTTACCTCTTTCTTCTAGTGGCCGAGGGGTTATCAAAACTGATCCAACATAACATTGATGAAGGAAGAATTCAAGATCTGAAGATTTGTCGCCAAAGTCCAGGAATCTCCCATCTGCTCTTTGCGGATGATAGTCTCCTATTTTTTAAAGCCGAAGAACAGCAAGCTACTGAAATAAAAAAACACCTTGCAGCGCTATGAGAAAGCCACTGGACAACTACTTAGTTTGGGTAAAAGCTCTCTGCTTTTGGGAAATAAAGTTACGGAAGAAAACAAGAAGGTGGTCATGGATATCCTAAATGTTCAGAATACTAGTTTTGATGAGAAATACCTAGGTCTCCCAGTACCTGAGGGGCGCATAAAGAATGAGAAATTTGTTTCGATCAAGGAGACTTATAAAAAGAAAATGTCTGATTGGTCAGAGAAATATCTCTCTGGTGCAGCAAAGGAGACACAAATTAAGGCAATTATGCAAGAGATACCTACGTACGCTATGAGCGTGTTTAAGTTCTCTGTTGGGATGTGAGGAACTGATGCAAATGATAAGGCAATTTTTGTGGGGAGATGAACATAATCAGAGACATATTCATTGGACAAGTTGGGAAAATCTTACCAGAAGCAAATCCCAAGGTGGATTGGGTTTTAGGGACCTGAAGCTGTTCAACCAAGCCCTATTAGCAAGACAGGCATGGCGTCTTATTGCTTTTCCGGACAGTCTTTGTGCAAGACTATTAAAGGCTAAATATTACCCCTCGGGTGATCTCACGGATACAGCTTTCATCAAAAACCCTTCGCCGTGCTGGCAGGGAATCATCCATGGACTTGAGCTACTGAAAAAAGGAATTGTGTGGAAGATTGGAAATGGAGAAAAGGTAAGAATTTGGCGAGATAGCTGGATTCCAAGAGGGGAATCAGGATTACAAAAAATATTAAAAAGTCTCGTCTCAGGAAAGTGAAAGATATCATTGATCATGATAGAATGGAATGGAAGGAAGAGGTGGTCAGGGAGATATTCATGCCTCACGATGCAGATGAAGTACTCAGGATCAGGTTACCAAAAAGTGAAAATGAAGATTTTGTATCCTGGCATTATGAGAAATCTGGGATTTTCTCTGTTCGGAGTGCTTACAGACTTGCACTTAAGGAGAAAATGGCAGTCAACATCAGTACTAGCTCGAGTACTAATGGGGATCACATGTTGTGGAAAAATATCTGGAACACCAATGTTCCTCCAAAGGTGAGAATTTTTATGTGGAAATTAGCTACTAACTCATTGGCAGTCCAAGAAAACCGCAGTAAACGGATCCCAAACCAAGTCCCAACATGTCATGTGTGCGGTATGGGGGTGGATAATGGTTACCACATGGCCATGGATTGTACTCCTGCGAAAGCTCTCCGTAGAGAACTTAAAAAACTATGGACCCTACCATCTGAGGATGCCATGAGATACACTGGGAAGGACTGGGTGATTGTTCTGTTGCAAAACTTAAGTGAGGATATGAGAGCAAAAGTAATGTTCATGTGGTGGAGAACCTGGCATCATAGGAATGATTGCATTTTTGGTAAAGGAGATGCAAGCTACACACACTCCGCTTCTTTTCTGAAGCACTACTATGATTCAATGCAGTTGATAAAAAACGGAAATGCCGATTTAGACAGGAAAGGGAAGAAACCAATGATTAACTTGACTACAGTACATGAAAAGCAATGTTCAGAAAAGAAGGTTGAGCCATGGGAAAAACCAATTGAGGGCTGGATAAAGATTAATGTGGATGCTAGTTTCATGGACAGTCTAAAGTCAGGTTCATGGGGTGCGGTCGTCAGAGACCACGAAGGAAACATCATTTCTTCAGCTTGGGGAAGAATCAGGCATTGCCACACAGCTCAGGTCAGCGAAGCGATAGCTTGCTACGAAGGACTGAAACTTGCCATCAACGAATCTTGTGATCAGATTATTGTTGAAACTGATTGCCAGGCCCTGTTACAAGCTTTTGATCCTGGTGGTAATGATCGCACGGATGTCGCAATTATCGCCAAGGATTTTAACCAATTGATTAAAGAAGGGAAGACTGTCAGACTTGAATACAGGAACAGGGAAGCTAATCTCCTTGCACATGAGATTGCAAAATATGCTAGGAGGGAGTTGTGTAGCGGGGTGCTGCACGGTCAAGTTCCAACCTGCGTGTTGGAAATGGCTCGGCGTGATTGTATGATTTCTTTATCCACTTAATTAATACACCAAAAAATAAAATAAAAACACATACATTAAAATATGTCTAAATATAAATTTGAATATGTATATGTTGAAAAGAGTAAAAGTGTAAAACATCTTATATTATAAAATAGATTGTTTTTGTCTGTTTGGGTCGTCGAACGGTCAGACCGTGTCGGCGCCGGTTCGTCGTGCGAGTGCGCTCAACGCACGCGACATATTGCATAACTGTTTTTTTCGTTTGTCTAAACATGCAATATATGGGCAGTTTTTCATTGCATAGGGGGAGGTGGGTCACAAACGGCCATTTTACATAATAATCTAAAAAGAAAAAAGGACATAAAATTAAACTATGCCCTTCGCGGGCTTTCCTCGTCATCGGAGGAGAGGATGACGTAGGGGCGGCGCCTGCCACATATATGCCGGTGGGGCGCGCTGATGGCGTGGGAGGTTGTTCCTGCTCCTCTGGGCGCTCCGAGAGAAGGGCCTCGGCATTGTTGGTCCATGTCCAGCTCTGGCCGTACATCGGCCTAAACTAGTCAGGCATTGCGGCGCGTTCAGCCGCGAGCGCGCGTTGATGCTCCGCCTCCTCTGCCTCAAGACGGTGCACCTCGTCTTCCTCCTACCGGCGCGCCTCCTCGTCCCCCTGCTGGCGCTGGCGTGCCAAGTTTGAAGACTCCTGGAGGGCCGGCCCGAGCCCTATTCACGACCAAGCTCGTCTGTGTTGACGGTGAGCATGGACTCCTCCAGCACCGTCTTCAGGTTGGGGTCGTCCTCCTTGTCCATCTTGACCATGCGCGGCGGTGCTCTGAGGTGGGGTGGTGCCGCTGTAGCCACCCTGAGGTGGGGTGGCGGAGACGAGCGGCCTATGGGCGGCGCCGGAGCCCGCGTGAAGAGCGACTACCGGCGTAGGTCGTGCTCCTCGTTCAACCAGAATGGGGACATGGGGCTGAACACCTGGTCGTTCAGATACTCAGTCGGTGCGCGATTTCCTAATCCCGCGCGTGCTGGGTCGCCGGAAGGGCCGACATTGGAAACTGTTGAGGATTCAGATGCCGGCCGCTTGGTAGCTTGCCGTCGCTCCAGGGTACGGGACACACATGTTCCCAGTACCAATTGTAGTCCTTCTTCTGGACGCAGTGCCTGTTTCGGCGGTCGACCTGGGCCGCCTCGACCTCGACACCCAGAGGTGCAAGGGAGAATGGGGCGGGAGGGACCGAAGCAGGGGTCGGTGGCGGGGATGGGGAGTGTTGGCGGCGGCGACCCGACGAGGACCCCGCCTTGTGGTCTTTTCTCCGCCTTCCCGTAGTGCGGCCACCGGAGCGGCATAGCTGGAGGCAGCGATTTGTGGGCGGTGGTGATGCTTGCGTAGTTGGGAAACCCCAAGAGGAAGGTGTGATGAGCGTAGCACCAAGTTGTTGGTGGCGCCGTTTACGATTACCAACATGGAACCTGCACACAGCACAATCAAACTACTTTGCCCCAACTAAACAGTGAGGTTGTCAATCTCACCGGCTTGCTGAAAACAAAGGATTAAACGTATGATGTTTGTTTGCAGAGAATGAAAAAAGAACAGTGTTTGAAGTAGGTTGTATTATCAGTATAAAAGAATGGACCGGGGTCCACAGTTCACTAGTGCTGTCTCTCCATAATAAATAATAACTAACATGCGGGTAAACAAATTACAGCTGGACAATTGACAAAATAAAAAACTGCATAACAATATTATCAGTATAAAAGAATGGACCGGGGTCCACAGTTCACTAGTGCTGTCTCTCCATAATAAATAATAACTAACATGCGGGTAAACAAATTACAGCTGGACAATTGACAAAATAAAAAACTGCATAACAATGCATATACTAGTCACAGTGTCTACTATGAGATTTAATTGGGCATTACAACATGATTCATAGACCGTTCCAACCGCATCTATGACTAATAATCCACCTTCCGGTTAACGTCCGCACCCCATTCAGTATTAAGTTGCAAGCAACAGATTATTGCATTAAGTAAAGTGCGTAATGTAAGCAACACAATTATCCTTAGACAAAGCATCGTTGTTTTACCCCTAGTAGCAACAGTACATCCACAACCTTAGAGGTAGCTGTCACTCCCCCAGATTAAATGGAGACTGAACCCACTATCTTGCATAAATACCCCTTCTTAGAGTCACAAGCATCTACTTGGTCAGAGCATCTACTAGCAACGGAGAGCATGCAAGATCATAAATAACATACACATGATATAAATAAGCATCTTGATATATTATTCAATATTCATCGGATCCCAGCAAACACAACATGTAGCATTGCAATAAGATGATCTTGATCATGATAGGCAGCTCACAAGATCTAAACATGATAGCACAAGAGGAGAAGACAAACATCTAGCTACTGCTATGGACCCATAATCTAAGGATGAACTACTCACGCATCAGTCCGGAGGTGGGTATGGTGATGTATAGCCCTCCGGTGATGATTCCCCTCTCCGGCAGGGTGCCGGGAAGAGCTTCTAAACCCCCCGAACTAGGGTTGACGACCGCGGCGGCTACGGGATGTTTCGTGGAAAAGTGTTCGGTGCCTTAGGGTTTTCCTGTGGAAGGGTTTAAGTAGGCGAAAGGGCAACGTCGGTGGGCGCCCAAGGGGCCCACACCACGTGGTGGCGCGGCCGGGGGGGGGGGGGGGGGGGGGGCGCCGCCACAAGGTGTAGCCGCCTCGTGGCCCCTCTCTGTCTCCTATTCGGTCTTCGCGAACCTTCCTGGAAAAATAGGCACTTTGGTTTTTGTTGCGTCCAATTCCGAGAATATTTCAAGAACAACTTTTCTAAAACCAAAAACAGCAACACCACGTGGTGGCGCGACCGGGGGGGGGGGGGGGGGGGGCATGCCGCCACAAGGTGTGGCCGCCTCGTGGCCCCTCTCTGTCTCCTATTCGGTCTTCGCGAACCTTCCTGGAAAAATAGGTACTTTGGTTTTTGTTGCGTCCAATTCCGAGAATATTTCGAGAACAACTTTTCTAAAACCAAAAACAGCAGAAAACAGGAATTGGCACCGTGGCATCTTGTTAATAGGTTAGTCACAGAAAACACATTAAAATGATATAAAGTGTATATAAAACATGTAGCAATTGGTATAATATAAGCATGGAACAAAAAAAATTATAGATACGTTTGAAACGTATCAGGTGGCAGTGTCTAGGGTTTCTGCGCGTGTCGAAGTAGGGAAATGGTGCCATCCCTTTCCCACGCCCAAGCCAGTGACGTTTAATATGACCGCGTGGGGGAGGGCGACCACTGCTACTGCCAAATGAGCCAGTAGGAGGACAAGAGACGCGCAGAAGCTCCTTCGATGTCCGTGTGGATGTAAACCTGACCAAAATTTGGGCCAGGAATGAGTGGATCCAAACGCGCGGTGGACCAAAATCGGGTGCGCTTCGATTTTGCGTATGAGTATTGGGTCATGGTTTCAACGTAAACAGACGGATGCAGACCAGAGCGTACTCGATGTGTCGCCCCGTTGAAGTCAGTCCTAACGTGGACAGAAAATGATAAGAGCATTTTTGTATTGAAGTGCAATTTGAACGGACCCAAGACCTCTGCTTTTTCATTCATCAATCAGTAGAATCAAAAGTCCCAACTGGTTGAGAGAAGATGGTCAATCCACATATACCATAACACATAGCTTTTGACATTGTAGATGTTGATTTTTTAATACAACTGGTTAAACTTTACAATGTTTTGACTTCGACAGGAGTTAAAATCCAAGATAATTTGAGATAGAGGGAGTACGATCTTGTAGAAAAAAAATCTTGTACATCAAGATATTACAGAGCTGAAGTCCAATACAAATTAACTTGGGGCTAATGGCTTACACAACTACCGGTCTAGCAAGACCATCCAAGTTCTAAGAGTATCTCTAACATGTACCGCAAAAACTCAACTGGGAAAAGCCGTTGACGAAATCACGTTCCCCCACAATCGACGGGAAAAGACCCTTAAAATCATGTATTTCCTTTTTTTTCTTCTTTTTTTCTTCTTTTCCTCTTCCACTTCCGGTCTCTTTTCTCCATCCGCCCTCCTTCCTCCATTCGCCTCCCTCGCGCCTGGCCGCTGGTAGCTAGCTCCTCCCTATGTTCCTAAATATAAGATGTTCCAGATGTTTCACATTTTGATTAGATGCGGACAAAATTGAGTGAATATATACACTAATATATATATATATATATATATATGTGTAAATGCATTTGCATATAAAAAATACTAGTAAATATTTTATATATTTAGAAATAGAGGGAGCAGCTACCTAACTTGGGTGGCTCCATCAGATCCGCGCGGCGCAAGCTAGCTAGTAACTAGTTGGATCGATCGATCGGATCCGCGCATCAGGCTAGCTAGCAAGTTTCGACCAGTTTCCGGCCGTGTGCTGCCCATGCGAGTTCTGAGTCAATTTTTAAAGTCAAACAGAGCTGCTGTTAGCACAGGCAAAAAAGTCGGCATCATAGTTCCCTAGATATTTGACTAACATGCTCATCTTGGCACGTACTCCAAACCTGGAGTACATGCAAGGAAATTTGGTGCGATTTCTGCATGTATAGCCTAAATAATTGGCAACTTGTCGTCATGTCACAATCATAGCAAGTTCTAGTACTTGTGTTTTGTTGACTCGAGGCCTACACGTGGACAGAAAAATGATAAGAGCATTTTTTATTGAAGTGCAATTTGAACGAATCCAAGACCTTTGCTCTTTCATGCATCAATCAGTAGAATCAAAAGTCCGAGATGGTTAAGAGAACCGGACAGTCCACATATACCACAACACATATCCTTTGACATTGTAGATGTTGATTTTTATACAACTGGTTAAACTTTACAATGCTTTGACTTCGATAGAAGTTAAATCCAAGGTAATTTGAGATAGAGGGAGTACGATCTTGCAGAAACTAAATCTTGTAGATCAGGATACTACAAAACTAAAGTCCAATGCAAATTAACTTGGGGCTAATGGCTTACACACCTACCGGTTTAGCAAGGTCATCCAAGTTCTAGGAACATCTCTGCATCGCAAACACTTGACTCGCAAAAACTGCTTGGGGTTGACCTGAGACGTAAACCAAAAATACCCTAGAATTTTTTTTTCCCATTTTCATTTCCTCTTCCTCTTCTCTTCCGGTCTCTTTCCTCCCTCTGTTCTCCTTTCTCCGTTCGCCTTGCTCGCACCCTGGCCGCGCCTACCCCGCCGCTAGCTAGCTCCTCCCTTTGTTCCTAAATGTAAGATGTTTCAGATGTTCCATATGTTGACTAGATGCGGACGAAGTTGAGTGAATATACACAAAAATATGTATGTATAGATACATGTAAATGCATGTAAAAATAAAAAAGACCTAAAATATTTTATATTTAGAAATGAGGGTGACTAGGAGTAGCTAACTAGGGCATCTCCACTCGTTAAGGCCTCCAGGAGATGATCAGGATAAAAAACAGTTCCCCCAGGAGGTCTTTGAGCGCTGGGACTGGATTTTCCTAGTCGTGCCCGTCCCTCGTCTCCTACCTTTCACAATGGCCGTGAGCTCCATGTGATTGGCGGCGGCGAGCTCCTCGCGTCCACGCCCAGCCGCTCGCTCGTGCGGCGAGCTCCTCGCGCCCACGCATAGCCGCCCGCCCGTGTGGCTGCCTGCTCACCTGCTTGCACCGTCACCGGCTCGCCGCGCTGATACGGCTGCCCGTTTGCCGCGCTCATGAGGCTTCCTGCTTGCGCAGCCTCCCGCTCGCCGCACCGCCCACTCGCCTGCTCGCGCGGTCGGCTCGCTCGCGTGCCCGCACCCGCGCCATGGTCGACGTCGAGCTTCCGGAGCTCGACGATATGGTCGAGGTCGAGCTCTCCCTGGAGCCGAGAATGACCTCTCCTTGGACGGGGAGGTGGCGGCGGCGCTAGCGAGCTCACGGGGCAGGGAGGGGGCAGCCGTCGGCGACACGAAAAATGATGGGAGAGAGGTGAGGGAAAAGGAGGAGAGAGAGGAGGGTGTCGGGTGGGGTGGGGTGGGTCCATGGGTGGGGGAGGGAAACTGAAGAAAGAGAGCGTAGTGGCTGCAAGTGGGCCTTTGCATCCAAAAGTTTGACCCCGGCGTCCCAGCTGCTCGGGCTGGGTGCGTCGAACGAAATATTGTCCAGGTCCGGACGAAAATGACGTTTCGAAGAGACGGAAGATTTTTATGATCAGATCCGCGCGGCGCAAGCTAGATCGATCGGATCAGCGCGTGTCAGGCTAGCTAGCAAGTTTCGACCAGATTCCGGCCCGTGTGCTGCCCGTGGCAACGTTCGCCGGCGGCGAGTTCTGAGTCTCTAGTCCATCACGGGCTGCAAAGATCGGTCACAATCGAGATGAATCACCATGATTTGAAAAAACATTTGGCCGGATTAAGAGCGTCGCCGTGGAATTTCGCCGGATTTCATCGAGTCGGAGGGCCATCCAGTGACGGCTGGGCTGAAAGTTCCCTCCTGTAACCTTTGCTTGGCTCTTCAGTTTACACAGTTCCCTCCCGCAACCCTTACGTAAATCAACTCACGACATAATGAGCCAAGGAAACAACGCGTAAAACAGGAATATAAATGCACCACACCATGCCCATGCAATCCAACAAACACCCATTTTGAAGCCAAAAGCAAACCATCCACTTTCACTTGACATGGAGTTTCTATGGAAACCCTGTGCTCAAACCATACTTATAAGGCTAACCAATGCCATTTGCAAACCTGACTAGCAAAGTAATCAGAGAACAAACGGTGCTCACTGGAAAACCAGAGTCGTAAGGCTACGCATTGAGAACTCTACCCCTAACACTTGCAGCACAGAACTAATATGGCATCCAAAACGGGCAGTTCAATCCCGAGAGCCGCCAGTTTCTAACCAGACAGCTTGAAGCTTTTCCTAGCAATGTGGTCTTTTTTCATTGCCTCAACTGCCTCCCTGCGAAGTGAACAAAATTAATTCCAGTTTCAATGCCTTATCTAAACTAGTCTGCAAAGCGCAAATCAAGATCTGATCTGTCTTCTTCACCCCGGGCATTTATGTTGTCGTTCTTTTTTGTTTGCTAAATAAAATTTACAGGTTAGAAATCATAGACATGAGCATATTTTGTATGTAATGTGGCATAATATAAGCTATATTACCTTAATGCTTTCTCCATCTCGGCATTTACAGGGTCCAGCTTCAGTCCAGCCATGAAAACATCGCATGCTTCTTTGTACTCCTATTGGTAGAAAAGCAGATTACATATAGAATGTGACATATAAATAAGTGCAAAGTGAACCAAGTGTAATATAAAAGTTATTTGTTTGACCTTGAGAAACATGAGAGCAACTCCCTTCCTATAATATCCTTTCAGCCATCCAGGGCGCAATTCAATGCAAGTATCAGCATCAAACAAAGCCTTATCTACTTCAGTCATTTGCATACTGCAAAAGCTCCTGTTCGAATACAGTGTTGCATCACTAGGGTCCAGCTCAATTGCCTGCTTCAAAACGTAGAATTAAAGATAGAGAGAGCCATATTACTATCAAACAATTTTTATATCACAAACAAGTAAAATTGCATATATCTATAGTAAAGGGTTGGCAACGTATGCATGACAACAGCCTCATTTACTCGGCTAGCAACAGAACACATGTTCTATGTCTACAGCAATACATTCAGGTCTGGTGACGCACTGACTCCATGATAGTTATACACTGAAACCTTAGAACCAGGGTTTCTCAAACCATTCGAGGCCTCTTTCTAGGGGTCTGCTGGAGCTGATTTGAATTTTCAATTGTCACCGGCAGTTGATGGCTGACAAAGGTTTCCCAACAGCACAAATAAACAATACATGTCGAGCTTGGTGAAACCCATCATGGAACCAACTACATGATAAAATCCCACGTCTTAATTTGCCCCTTGCCCACAGAAGACCAACTATTTGGTAAAACACCAAATGATACAGAAGTACTCAATTTTATAAATATTTCGTCTACATTATTTTAATCATTTCCACTCCCCTGGTATGCGAGAAGACCCAAAACCACAAATGTGTTTATCAGTGGATATTCTGTCTACAGTCTTAAAACGTAGAAATATAGTATTACCTCCGTTCCAATATGTAAGAAGTGTTTGTAGGCCATTTTAGCCTACCAAAACGTCCTATATTTTGGAAGGCTACCAAAACCTCCTATATTTTGGAACAGAAGTAATACAGCACAAGCAGAAGCTCAACCTCTGTGACACAGCATTTTTTTCTCTCTTTAATCGTACCATGCATATGAATCTTCCAAAGAACTCGCATAAAAAAACAAATTGTGTTATAAAAAGAAGAATCAAAAGATAAAGGATCTGATAGACTAAAGATAAATACTACCTCAACCCATAGAACATGTAGTATTGGTATGATTGAATATGCCTCACACCACTACTACTATTCCTCACATTACTTCTAGAGTCGATAAAGCATTCCTAGTAAATCATTCCTCAGTATTAACCTCGGTGTAGAACATTTGCGCGCCACGATAGTCCTTTCTCTTAACAGCTTCTGCACCGTATAATTTCAGCTGGACTTTAGCATTGTTATCATCTTGCTCGTCCTAAATCATGGAGATAATTAAACCAAGTAAAATATAGACACAAAATGACCAATATTTGCTCGTCTTAAATCATGGAGACAAATAATAAGTTTTCGTGTCAAGAAAGTTTAAAGTAGTTTGATCAGACAACTTCATATAGAAATAAAAGATCAAGCAAACAACTAAGTTTAGTTTCTGGGCACCATGCCCTGCTGTGGTTTAGGTCGCCGGCAAGAGGCACCGCCCTCTTCTTTCTGTCTTTTGCCCCTGTTGGGTTGTAATGCTGCAGCATAATTTAGGTGATATTTGGACAAACTCTGTACACTTCTGACCCCAGCTGTTTGGGTTTGTATAAATCTGAGTCAAAAGGCCTTATCTCTAACAAAACAAACAACTAGTCGCACGCATTTTGTTGCATCTTAACCAAGTCGTACAAAGTCGTGATAAATAAATATCACGTTTCCCTGTTATTAAAAAGTAAAGCATAATATATGGAAATGTATGAAGCAAACAAGGCTTTAGCCTAGTAGCAAAAAATCTGCCCATAGGCAGCTAGGTTGCAAAAGGCACATTTATCCCAAACAAACAAAAAAAATAAGTAAAGAGTATTACATTCCATAGTCCACAAGCAATTACGCAAGTAAAAAGGTACACCAAGAATTTAAGCTCGAAGTAGTACAGTCGATCAGGATCAAAATTCATAATGCAATAAAAAATCATAAAAAACTTACGCTGATAAGATCACCGTCCAATAAAGGTGTACTATCTGTGGTGAGGTTGAGACTCACAATTGCAAGTACCAGCATATTCAAGATGAAACTTTTTAGCAAAGCCACTTCAGGTAAACACCTAAACCCTCGGTTGCCTTTGGGTATATAAAATATTATTTTTCTGACATTGTCACCCTAAGAAAAATCTTCTTCCAATCTTTTTTTAACTTGGAGACCATAAATCAAAAGAAAACACCTAAACCTAACATTAACTTCTTTCCTGTCACTGGGACAATAAAGTAAAAGCCCCTGGCATTCTTTTTCACTAATGATATATGCATTTATATAATGATAGCAAATGTCAAATTCATTGAACTGTTGTTCTGAATTGGTGTTTTGTTTCGTGGTCTACATAATAAAACAATCTAAAAGTGAAACAATGTGAGCATACCACTGATACAAATGCTACCTCGCGAACTATCTTAAGAATATGCAGTAGAGAGAAACAGAGTTCAAGAAATTCAAGCTGGTCCCACGGAAAAAATCTGGAGCTAATCACTTTGCAATGCTATGGGAAAACCTGCTTCCCCACTAGTCTTTACTATTAAATGGGAGTTCAACGTACGTACGTCGAACTCCCTTCGTCTGCCTTCGTCGTCTGCCTTCGTCTGTCATCGCTATAGGCTAATCGCTAAGGCCCGCTAACCTGCCACGGCCCATCTTCGGCAGACGATCTCCATGCGCCAATCACTCGTACACTTGCCAAATCTCAGACAAACAATCAATATACACATCAAGACTTGCCAAATCAGTGCGAAGCTTTCCAATCTCAAACAAATCAATCAATCTACGAGAGGCAAACACCGCTCTTCACATCAACAAGCCGTTGTGGATCGGCACACGGCAAAACGCAGCAATTTGCCGCTCCGCCGGCCGAGCCGGCTGCTGATCATCATCTGCTAACCGCTGCTGCACCAGTTGTCTCTCCGCCGGCTGCTGATCAACATCTTCTCATCTGTTTAGAGGTACACATAGATCTTCTCATCTCATCGCTAGGATCTTTTCATCTTCTCATCTGTTTAGAGGTACACATAGATCTTCTCATCGCTAGAAAAAATGAATAATTAAATGAGCATTTTTATCACAAACCACTAAATATGCCATTTACGAATCCAATTGTTGAGACAAACTAACGATTGCTGAAAGCATGGCCTTAGTTGTTTTCCTTTCCCCTTTGGCGGAAAAGGGATAAAAATTCTATTTAAAAAAAAAATTAGAGGTTAAGTTGTAATGACACCAGCAAGTACAACACAAACCAGTTCTGAATCGGTTCAGCAATTGATTCGTTCAGAAATCATTTTATTGTATGAATTGAATATCCTCAGGGAGAGTAGAAGCCAGTCATATAAATGTGTGGAATAGTTATACAAACTGAAGATAAAAATTGAAAAAAGCTATCCATCCCAAACCCTTTTCCTGATGTGAAATGTCCGAAAGAAAATAAAAGTAAAATTCTAAAATAGATAATGGACTTGAATGTACTCTCACCTAATAACTGTAGTTACAGATGGAATAGGTCCTGGACTCCTGATACGAATAGCCAAGACAGCCTGATGCGAAGCTAGCTACTGGATGCAAATTGACGACCAAAGCTTCGATTCTAACATTTTCCATACCTACAGCAGATTAATTGAACCTGCAAAATGAACTGTCAGTAAATGTACAGATTTTAGGTACTAAACATTTAGATATGCTGGTTGCAACTACCTCACTTTCAGGATTCTTTTGAACAACTGGAAATGCTATAGGTTGTCCCGGTATGATTTATAGCTGTATCATGTAAATGGATGCCCCTGGTATGATTTATAGTTGTAATATGTAAATGGCAGTCAAGTTCAATTATAAACCCTATACTTCGAAACAGTGAAAGTACAACGATCGTTCTGACTATTCATTTCTTATTGATGTCAACAGATTGGAGAAGCGGTATGTCATCATCAAAGCCTACTCGGGTTTGGACTCCATTCGAAGACCTAACCAACAACACCAATTCAGGTAAAGATATCATCATCGTTTACCTACTTGAACCTTGTATATCCTAAAGACTTGCCTTCCTCTTGACAAGTCTCGTGTAGAAATGACACTGTGTTAAGCTCAGTTTAGATGTGCCAGTTTCATTATCACTAATGAAGATTACTATGAGAAAACATATTTTATATAAGTTTCCTACATATTCTATATAAGTTTTCTCATATTTATTATATGAGAATATTCTTCCATCATTGTTATACTGTAACGTGATTTTTATGCATAAACATAGTCTTATTCAGTTTGTATTTTCTGGTGTACATGCATGTTTTGTTACTTTAGTGGGTCAGAGATGTTCAATAAGAGAGGTTCTTTTTGCAGTAAGAGATGCTCTCTTAGGAATACTGAAAGAGATGAGCATTTTGATTTGTTTTTTGGTGACACCTACAACCAGCAATATCATATACATATTTGGACAAGTATATCTTCTTACCTAATAAGAGAGTTCGGATGTTTGACTAGCAGTTCAGTTGCTTCTCTGTCTAGAATATCTGATGAATCTTCATGTCCTTTCTTGATAGCAGTAGTTGAACAGGTCCTCAAGAGTCAAGACTAGGCCTGAGAAGATAGATCACCATCATATTATACTCTCCCTCCACACCAAACCATTTGAAGTTTGAAATGCCAGCTTTATTAAGCAAGCAAAATGAATTCGACTCAAATCATCAGAGCGATTCTTCCGCTAAGCAAATACGACATCTGAACGGAGCACATAATTGACATTCTTTTCACAATACGAGCTTCATGCAGCATGCACCTGGCACCATGTAGGTGGAATAGAGCCACCAAAGCACCGGAGCAACCTACATGCAGACAACCTGATATTAATACCAGCTTCGTAGGAGGCTGCTAACATATATAACAATATAAACAAAATATGATGGTTCCATTGCATCCACACTCATAACTTCAACCATGTACGATCCAGGAGTAGTAATTAACAACATAAGATAAGACTCGTAATACTGTGAATAGATGCATTCATACTCTTATTCCTCTCAAGATAATTCACCAGTTCTGTCCATATGGCTACAGCTGATCGGATGTTTATATGTGCATACACATATATGAACCTTAACCACCAGATGAGCATGTCTAGGATGTGTGGAAAACTAAACAGATGACATAATGTATATGTACTATCCTTACTACTACCACCAAAGCAGACGGAATGGACGACAAAGCTTATCATCAATTCAGCACAGTACAACCAATTTTATTTCTCCAAGAATCACTATCATATCAATTAAAAAAATTGTTATTATTCATTCATTTTCATCAGACCAGATTGTCATCGGTCAAAGAACAATCTTTTCTTACAGAAGGAGCTCCCTGGCACGAGGCTTACTGTTTTCTTAGTGGCATATATATAATTCTTTTTGTTAAGACCGTGAACCATTTTAGTATGTTAATGACAACGCATCATCCTTCAGATCTTGTGAGGTCCAGTATGGATTTATTTGTGTGCGCCTAGGACCCCGACAGCTATGGGCCGTGGTGTGCAGAAACTCAGAAACATTGTTTCGTATTAACAGTGCACATATCAGAATCCCCTCAATAAAAAGCATATACCATATATGGAGGACGATTTCACATTCCATTTGTGATTTCATTGCAGAATTATGTACCGAAAGGAAATATTCTTATCCAACACCTACCAATAAGAGAGGTTCTTTTTACAGTAAGAGTTTCTCTCTTAGGAGTACTGAAAGAGATGAGCATTTTGAATTTTTTTTTGTGACACACCAAACCACTTGAAGTTTGGAATGCCAGCTTTAATAAGCAAGAACAAATGAACTCGACTCAATTAAGCAGAGCCGTTGCAGGTCATCAGAAAATACTATTCCAACAACAATTTCTCAATGATAGCTGACTTACTTCCTCCTTGGAGAAACATGTAGAGCTTCGAGTGAAGCTGTCGGTGCTTCGTCATCACATTTTCCTGCTGACACAAAGCAACATATCTCAGCAACCCCTAACAATTAAATACTATCTGCTACCCAAACAACTAAGCAAATCTGACAGTAATTCCACAAAACTTGTCACTGCAGCGGGTGTCTTATGATACAAGCTGCATACTTTATCAAACTGTTCCACCTAAATCGGCAAAACTCCCAAGGCACGCTTACTGTAAAAAGTGGAAGGGATAGTTATCAATACCAATTTGGCGGTGATTTCCTCTTCAGTCTGCATATTCACATCTGCAGCCAAGTGGCCTTGCCTCGCCGGCTTCCGGACGGCGACCAGAAGAAGGAGTCGACCCTGATTCAGTGCAGCAACACGAAGACGAACTCCTCCACCCGCCTGTCCACCTGCTACTCCTCGGCCGCTCCTTCTCTGTGCTCTCCACTCCTTGCCTATTCTTGAGCTTCTTCGCGCCCTCGTCGCTGTGTCCTGCCGACGAAACAACACCGCCTCGGAGTGGCGGGGCGTGGAAGAGCAGCTCGTTGAGCCTAAGCTATGAGCACCAGAGCGGGGGCGGCCGCCATGGGCGAGCGCAGTGGTGGGTGTCTTCGGGCTCCGCCGGTGGGGATGTTGGGAGAGTGGGTAGCTTCCTCGTGCCCTGGTCACCGGCTGCTGCCGCCGTGGAATCCCCAACGCCGCCTCGGCGGGCGAGGCTATGCAGGGACGGGGGCCGTGGAAAAGCAGCTTGCCGAGACTGAGCCGCGAGCAGCGGACCGGGGCAGAAAAGCGCAGCGGGATCTTCCAGCTCTACCGGTGAGGATATTCGGAGAGTGAGTGACGGGAAGATCAGAACAAAGTCACTCGATTTTTTTCTTTCTGTCTTTTGTTCCTCCGCCTTTTTGTTTTTCTGTTAGCCGAGAAATTTGTGTAGGAGTAGATTTTATCCAGAAAGAACATGTAGGATTTCTTTTTTCTAAACACAGTACAAATGCATACACTTACATTTACATATACGCACGCACACTCACCCCTATGAACGCACATCCTACCCTATGAGCACCTCTAAAAACTGAGCCGGCGGAACGAGTCTTGAGATTGACGAACATGTAGGATTCCTGAGATGTCGTTATGGACTTGTTCGGAAGATAAGTTTGCAGCTTGTGGATTATTTGTGTATATATAGATATATTTATACAATATTTGTATTGATCAATTACTTTTAGAATACATTTTTTAAATTTTGGAATAGAGGTACTCTCTCCATTTTAAATATATAAGCTGCTCTATCCTTTATTCACATTCATAAATATATCTAGACATGTTCATGTATATGTTCACTAATTTTAATATGTATTTAGATAACATGTAAATCACCTAAAACATCTTACATTTAATTAAACAGAGGGAATATTTTAATCATTACTTTCTATACAAGTGACATTGAATTATGCCAACTACATTTTATATATCTTTAATGATATGCGGATATCTTTTTAAAAATTTATGTATTTTATAATTACATGCACGGCATAAATGACAATAGAAAATATGCCGTAGCAACGCACGGTCATTCAACTAGTAATAGTAAGGATGAGCTCTGGCGACCGCGACGCCGCGTGAGCCCCCGGCCGCCGCCGGCTGGATCTCTTTGCTCCGGCCTCCCCTGCGCCTGCCGCGTCCGGATCCGGCAGCCCAGCTGCTCCCTCTTCTCCTCCTGTTGGAAAAAGCTTCGGTGATGTGACCTGCAGCCCTGCGTCGCTGGTGCCGTTTCCGCCGTCGTTGCCGCCGCCGGCGCTTGCGGCAGCGGCAGCTGCTCTCGCCCCCCGCAGGTCCGGTCCTGCGATTCGTGGAAAGGTGTTGGTGAAGCGCTCTCCTGCGACCACGGCGCATACTGCTGTTCCGACCTCTCCGGCTGCCGACCTTGACGCGACCCCGCGACCCCGCGTGCTCTCACGACGCCGGCATTCTCGCGGCCTCGACCACGAGCTCTCCGGCCCCCGTCCTCGTATCCGTGCCTCTTGCGCCGGCGGCCTCCGCGGCGAGCCACATGGACTGGGGCTTCGGGATGCCCAGGGATTAGGGCTTCGGGATGCCCCACGCTCCCACGGCGCGCCAAGCCACGCCGCCCTCCGCCGCCGCGCTAGCTGCGGCCGTCTCCGGAGCTCCGGCTACCAAGCTGTCCTCTGGCAACACGGCGCCAACCCCCTCGCCCGTCTCGCCGACGACCTCGCATCCCGGAGCTGCGACTTCCAAGCAGCCCGCTGGCAGCACGACGCCAACCCCATGGTCCGCCTCGCCGACGACCTCGCCTCCCGGAGCTCCGACCACCAAGCAGCCCGAAGGCTGCACGGCGTCATCCCCGTCTTCCGCTCACTCTGTTCGGGGCTGGGAGCTCCCGTCAGTGCCTCCGAAGCTGGGCTGCTCCGTCGCACCATCTCCGTCGGCCCCATTCACCGAGCCGCTGCCTGCTTGGCCCTCTGCTGCTGACGGCAGGGAGGACAACCGCAAGGAAAACGAAGAGGAGACGGCCACCCAAGCACCGCCCGCCACCAAGTTCATTGCTGCTGTTGATGTGGACACCGCCGAAGCCTGTACAGTGGAGATGGACCTGCCCGGGCAGGTTGCTCCAGCCTCGTCGACCACCTCCGTTGCGCTGGCCGCGGCTGTCCTGGCATCCCGCAAGGCTGACCCGGCATTTGGGGGTCGTTTGGAAGTGCCTGCGGAGCTCCACGGCGACCTCTCTGCGGATCTCTGGTTGGCGAGGAAGGTTGGGTGCAAGTTGGTCAGGGCGGCCGTCCCGTCCGCGCGCCATCGTCTCCGCTCTGGGATGAAGGTATCGACCGTGGTCTCGCATTCAAGCGTTGGGCTCGAGGGAGATGTTTTCGGTGCCTCGAGCGTGGTCACCTGGTCAGCACATGTCGAGGGCCCTTCAGATGCATCCGATGTCGTCGTCCTGGTCATCGGGAGCGTTTCTGCCGTGCGCGCTCTCCCGCTGCTCGCTCTCGCTCTCCAGATGCTCGGGCTCGTTCACCGGACACTCGTGCTCCGTGCCTGCGAAGTGCTCCGGTGGAGCCAAGGCCCCCTCCTAGGTGTTGCGAGGAGTTCGATTACTCTGTTTTTCAGTCGCGCTTTGCCTTGTTGCGTATGGAGCTACGTCAGCTGGTAGCTGACTGTGTTGATGTGGCGTCTCGCCCCCTTCGTGAAGAGATTGCAACTCTCAAACTGTTGTTGGCACGCGATGGTGATTCTTTGCAGCCGATGGAGACATATACCTCTGGTGGCCTAGGGCTCGCCCTTGTGTAGGCTTCGGTTCCACTTGACTCCACTATGCAGTCGTCTGTGGTTGAGGAAGCACTTCACTTTGGTTGTTTCTCTCCTCGTGGTTGTCCTTGCCCGTCGCCGCAGATTGTTGCCATGTCCGCCCCTGAGGGCGAGGACATAGGCGAGATCTTGGCTCCAGTGCTTCAGGAGTCGTGTGAGGATTCATCTATTATGTCTCCGACGGAGTTCAGCTCGTTGGAGGATTTGACGATGGCCTCGACGCCCTGTGTGGGTGTTGCTCCCTCACCCATGGTTGTTGGCCAGGTGGCGTCTATGGAGGTTGAGGTTGATGAGGTAGGTGCTCTGGCACCTAATTCTGAAGCGTTGAAGTCCATCCGGTCACCCTTCTTTGATTGTGATGGTATGTTGGCACGTATTGATGAGGCGGTTTTCATGAAAAAACTTGGTGGTTTGCTCGCTTCCTTGGAGGCAGCTAGCCCTGGGTCTGGCAAGGCGATTGTTTGCCTCCTAGCAGAGGAGGCTCCTACTGGCAAGATCAAGAAGGTGAAGAAGGCTCTTAGCAGCATAGGCATGAAGAGTGGCGCCATTAGCAAGGCGTCTGCGGCTGTTTCTTCTTGATTGTTGAGACGATAGTCAGGTAGTCGATTCGTGGTTGGGTTATGTGGGGCGAGTTTGTAAGCGGTCGTGTTGCTTCTGGATGTTGCCATAGGTGTTGGTCTTTATGTTTGTGTGGGTACATGGTGTTGATGTTCGTTGTATGGTTTTCGCCCGGTTTCTTCCACTAATAAACCGGGCACCTTCTTCTTAATAAATATAAGGCAAAGCTTTTGCCTTCGTTTCGAAAAAAAAAACTTTACAATGCTGAAACTTATGGGTAGTTAGGTACGTGGGTATTAGGCGTTGAGTATCTCTATGAAATATAGAATGATCCAAGTACATATAATTCAATTCATACCCCGGGCTTGGAACATTTTGATTTGGCGTGAGCAATAATTCCTTCAACGGTCCAGTTTGATATTGTTTGAATTGGAGAAGTTAAAGGAAATAGTAATTCCACATGATTTCTTCTTCCACAGCTTGCTGCGATTTGTATCGGCATGGCACCACACTGTCAAGTAATAAAGGGACCAAACATGAGTGACATGATTGAATAAGAGAGGAAGATCTTACATACGTAGCTACTATGAGAAGAAAAACTAATGTAGACCTAGTCAAATTAAATTTACAGATTATATAATGCAATAAGTATAATATACTAAATCATACTGGACACTACATGACCAACCTACTTCAATGTCATTTGAGCCTTGAGGTACTGTTTCTAGAAGTTTCAGCTTCGCTCGGCTCAAAGTCAACATATAGTCCCTTCATCCCATGTTACGTGTATAGATACATCCACGTGTAGACAAATGGAAGTCATCTAATTTGGAATGGAGAGAGTACTTTCAAAATTAATTGGAAAAGGTGAGATCTTCATATGAACTTCTAGTTCCTCATATTAATAGGCTTATGCGCTACCAAGCATACAAAAATTTCCTGAAATTAGATCTAAATCTCAGGAGTCAAGAGGCCACAAGGAACAACCTGGCCATTAGGTACAAATGAGCAAGAATCTTTCCCTAAGCTGTCCAGAGAGGATTATCGTTCACTTAATCATGGGGCATTAAAAGCAAATGCACAATGGGAAGGCTGCAAAACTGTCCCATGGTACTGGTTTATAAATGAGAGTAGGTAGAAGAATGCAAACCCACAAAAACTCACATGGCTATTTGGGATATTAGGGTCTGCACCAGCCTTTAGCAAGTACTTAATGCATTTAGTTAAGCCATGGGTAGTTGCCACCACCAGGGGAGTGTCAGGAGTAGAATTTATCTCAGCACCTGCCTGCGTGGTCATGCAAAATTAAAAGTTGAGACACTGCAGTTTTCAACTTTTTATGAATATATAAATTAATCCAACAAAGAGAAGTATATTTTTTTATATACAGGATTACCATTAAATAAAATACTACATGATATCAAAGTGAACAGTGAACAGACCTTGACAAGCAGCTGCGCACACTTCAGTGAAATGGATTCAGGTAATCCTTCAGAAGTAGCATGTAGAGTTGCAATCAATGGTGTACCTAGAACTTCTGAAACTTTGTTTGGCTACAAGAAAAGATCAGTTTTAGGGGGGGGGGACATTGTCTTAATTTACTGCAGAATATACCAGGAATTAAATTCTGAGATAAAATGTCAAAAATATACAGAAAAATTCAGTTCAACCATTTATGGCATACTATTAGACAAAATAACACTTTGTTACATTGAGTGACAAACCAAATAAGAAACAGCACATGGTACACCATAAATTTATCTTATCTCTTCATAAAAATAGGTTTTTTTAAAGCTGTAAGACCATTGGCATATGTATGTATCTTGCTACGACATCTGCATGGTGCTACGACGTAACTGATATCACACAACAATGAAAAAAAACTTTGTAAAAAAAAGTGAAATTTACTTATTACATCTGCATGATGCTCCAACAAGACTTTGATGACACCGGTCTTCCCATGTTTTGCCCCCCACAGTCTAGGGGCGAGTTTTGTTAGTCAAAATTGTAACAGGGAAAAAGTATCCTTACATAATTTACAATTCCTTATGCTCCTAAACTTGATGGCAGTTATAGCCTTGACTCACCACAAAATTACCCTGTAAAAGGGCTGCTGGTTTTACATGTTTGTGTTTTTCTCGGGTAGCCAAAAGTTGATGCCAGCAATATGTGTAGTACTGTGCATCCACTGCCGTTTCAGCTTCCTTATAGTTCCCCTATTGCATGCATCTGCATCAGTAACATAAATGACCTGGGAGGCTTGAGTAATGTAATGAGGGTGAAATATCCGAAGTGTGAATGTTTATGTGCTTAGCAAAAGTTTCCTTTGGGGTGTTTATACATGGTAGTATTTGTGTGTTTTGTTCCAGATACAGGTGGTTTCTTGTGAAAGGTAAGATTGAGTTTTGGTACATAGTTGCTGAACTTATTTCCCTACAAAAAAAAGTTTTTTGTTTTGTTTTGCCGGTTAGATCCGGTATAGGTCTAACATAGAAAAGAGTTGCTGAACCAGATGCATGTTAGGTCCCTTGTATAAACACCACAAAGGAAACTATACAGAAGGCGTGGTGGTGATTGTGCCCGTTATTTATCAGTTCACATTACATGAGGGCCTGATACTGACCTCACACCCCAAAAAAGCTTCTTGAAAAGATAGACTAGGATGCCAGGGAGCTCACATCAGCGAATGGCCCAGGTTTCCCGCTCTCCAATAAGTTGGTCGGCTCTTCTAGAAGTCCTCGTGCTTGAAAGCTTCGTGGTTGGAAACTAGAGACAATGAATTGAGGAAGATGAACTGGACAAGGTGAGGATATGACGAAAAAAAAGAGGTGTGCAGTCGTCTCGATGGTACTGGTTGGTGACACCGCCGTTGGACTCCTACTGGCACAGCCATGGCAGCTTCCCAAACAGATTTCGGCCTCAATTTCTTGACTAGCTGCGGTCAAGATCTCGTGATTACGTTACGGTGGATGAGGTGAGCATCCAGGGGTAATGTATGCGGGGCAGAGCTGGTACGATAGTAGCCTGTAGGCTGTAGCCGTTCGGTGAACTGGGACGCCATGTGCGGATTTATACTGGCTGGATTCCGTTTGCAGGCTGATTACCTGTGACGTACAGTACATAAAAAAAGTCCTGTGATGGCCTGAACCAAACCATATAGGAAAAAGAAGATAATGTTCAACAAATCTAGACGCATGTTTCCTCTGGGAAAAAGATGGGCGTAGGTTCATTTGGTACTATTCGGCGGGACTGCTGACAGAAACCATATCTGATCCTGAGTCCTGACCAGGGCAGCCAGATCAGGGAATTTGGCATTTCAACACGGGATAGGCGTTGCGTTTTTGCCGTCAAGGCATCGACAGACCAGTGAAGACGTAAAGTAGGCTTGCGCTCAACTATTTAGATCACACTTGGCCAAGTGTTTGGCCACTCAGGTAATGTACATGTGCTCCCCTTGTTATGCCGAACACGTTTGACAAATCGCATGTTTGGCCACTCAATGCACGTGTTCTCGTCTCATCCGCTGGATATAGGACCGGAGGTAGTACTAAATTGCTCATCCAAAAATGTACTCCCTCCGATCCGTTTTACATGTCGTGAGAAAATAACTGGATACGTACAAACTCACAGTATAACAAAAATGTACTCCCTCCGATCCGTTTTACATGTCGTGAGAAAATAACTGGATACGTACAAACTCACAGTAAAAGTTGCGACATCTATTTAGGATCAGATGGAGTATATATCAAAACAGCCTAAGAAATAGTATCGTCCAAAACGTGATGTAGAGCTAATTTCGTACAGAAACAGCAGGGCACACGATTGTACACCTACACCTGGAGGAAACAGCAGCCAGCGCAAGGGCGACAAGTGTCCAGACAGCGACGGCTCACAGGAGCAAAGTTGCACGCCGCAAAAAGAGTGGGCATCGTCTGTTTTCTCTACGCTTCGCTCAGCTCTCTGTCCTTTCGTCCGGTTCGCTGGAGAGTGGAGACGCACGATCGATGCTGCGGCGGTCGGTCGGCCATGTTCTCCGACTCCAATCAGAGAGGGAAAATCTTGGAGTGGATAAGCACAAGGACGCCTGGGCATATGGCAGCATGCATAGCGCCGGCAGCCGCTCGCTCCTTGGAGGGACACTTTGATTAGTTTGATATCCAAATGGTGCCTAATATTAAAAAAAGAAACGCATGCGGGCCTAATATTGTCCTTAAAAATATTTTGATATCCAAGTTGGTTGATGTGTACTAGGGAGGTCGACACCAACCCTGCAACAAACAAACAGAAACAAATGGTCCTTAAAATATTTGGTCAGACTCCCTCAAAAATACCATGTAGGAGACCATCATTACACGAATCACTATGTGACATGTCTTGTGGGGGAACTAGCCACCCAAATTCGAGTGCTAGACTAGGTTACTCATATTAACTGGATTTATTTCTAAAATGAAGTGACCGTCAAACCAGGAGATGTTCACGGTGCTACTCAATACATCAGAGATGGAAATAGGGGTAAGTTTTACGTGTGTTCAGCTGAGAGGACTCTATGGACGTCTTCACGAATGTTAGGGTACGGTCTTAAAAATATCGTTATTATATGTCTCCAATGTGCTAACTAGTCAGGTTTGGAACACCATAACGAGAGCTTCAAGTGTGTCGTTCATGAACTTAGAAGAAAAAAGTGTCACTTAGATGATACACATATAGTACAGAAAATTAGATAAAGTAAGGGAAAGCAAGGTAAGCCTTATTTTTTTTTTCTTTCTTCGAAGTTATAATGTGATTGGCCGTCATGGAAATCATTGCTGCGAAACCTTATGCTTGACAATCACACGGTGGAGTTGAGGACACAAGACAAATATATTTACTTTGTAGGTTGATAGAAGAAGATAACCCTGCAATTTCCTAAGAGTTTGATATAAACCCTCGAGTCACCCTATGGGGAAAAGACGCTTGTTACAACACTCTCACATGCCCCCCCCCCCCCCCCCCCCCCCCACCCGCCGGCGCCAACGCCCTTAGCAAAAATTTAAAATAAAATTCTACCACATAGAACTAATATTTCTAAGTATGTTCTACACGAATAAAAAGTCTAGATAAGCCACAATGAAGGTTAATATGTTAGAAATATGTCCTAGAGTTATTAATAAATTTATGATTATGCCATTTGCTTTATGTTAATGATTAAGTTTATATTCTATGCTATAATTGTAATATGTTCTGAATGAAAGATTTAGAGAAAACCTAATTACATTCTTGGAATAATAAACACCAATGATCTTATAATTATATGTCGCTTTTATATTGGTGCATGTAGATTTTTATCATGTTGTTTTATTGAATTATGTGTGCATGTTTACAAAAGTTTAACTTTGTCCACAAAGATTAATATATGACTTACCCGTATACAAAAGCGGTACAGTTAGATTCATGTTTAAATAGTAGTACTCAATTTTTATGAAACATGAAAGAGCAAATGTTTAGATCAGTCATGCATTTCCCCTAGTCCCATCTGGTGGCGTGATTCGTATGGTGACCACCCAGCGAGGTACCCGCCGCCAGACATATAGCCATGGTGTCCAAAACCGCTTACGGGAGATTTCGTTGTTCTTCTAGAAAAATATGGCAAGCTGGTTCGTTGCATTGCATCAGCACAAAAGGCAAGAGCCAGCCAGCCAAAAGCGCAGTTTGTTTGCAAATTGAGATAGATTATCTTAACATCAATTTAAAGGCTATCATCACATGGTGGTAGGTGGTAGCTTCCACTATGATTAGTTGGATGACTATCAGCTACAATTAACATCACTTTTTCTAAATCGATCGTCACTCCGGCGCGGAGTACTGGCTAATCTAGCCAGCGGATATCCCTACAAACATTCTGTACTTAGTCACGGATTTGCTAGTTCTCGGACGTTTGAGAATTAACTAAAAAATCTCGGGCCTCGTTATGTATTAGATTTGCATGATGATTTGTGCGATATGTGAGTTGTAAGTGAGTTATAATTGAGATTTTTATAGTTACATATGGGTTGCAACTCCATAGTTATTAGATTTACATCACGTTTCATGTTATGAGTGAGTTGTAAGTGGGTTGTAATTAAGATTTTTTTTAGTTACAGGTGAGATGCAACTAACTTATTTCCAGCACACATACTATAAGTTACTAATCATTAAATTTACACCATGATTCGTGTAATATGTGAGTTGTAATGGGTTGTAACTGAAACTATAGGAGATTTAGCCTGAGATCTAATAGAATGGAGGGTGCTTAAAAAATAAACCAACCTTTTTTTTCAAGCACCAGGTCTTAATTGTTTAGGAAAGGTACCTATTTAGACATCTGCCTGATCTAAATAAATACCCATGTTTAAATAAAAAAGGTTTATTTTTATAAACACGCCTCTAAATATTTTAGAGCATCTCCACTCGCGGCGCCCAAACGGCCGCCCAAAGGATTTCCGCACGGGTCATTTGGGCGCCGTCCGGACGGGTAGATAGCAATGGGTGGCGTCGCTTCCCACTCACGCGCCCAAATCGGCCCAAATGACAGTTTTCTGTGGCAATTTAAAAATAGAGAATTCATAAATAACAACAGTAATTTAAAATTTCAGTCACAGTCGGCCATAGTCGGCCCCAAATTCGGAGTGTCGGTAACGATCGGCCTTACTCGGTCACGAACATGAAGGTTGGGCCATCAAAACACGCCAAAATATGTCGGGAGATGTCGGGGGAGAACCTGGATCGAGGCGTGCCGGTGGAGCTTTCGACGTAGAACGAAGAGTTCGACGTGAGGCACCGATCTTGCAGCTAAGAGGGCCGACGCTCTCTTGGCTTCCTCCGACGGTGAAAGACGAATTTAAGCGTCACGGGCGGGAACGAAAATCTGTCCGGCATAATCTAGAGATGGTCATTTGGACGCCCGGAGTGGAGATGCTCTTACATTATACATGTCCTAAGCGTGCGTTAATTATATCGGTTAGCTCCAAAGCGCGGGCTCTTCTGGTGTCGCCGTCAACGCGCGTCACCCCCTCTCCCGCCGGTACCTACGCACGCACGCACCCGCGTCAAGTTGCGCTCCGGCAGAGCCACCGCACGCGACAGCGCTTTCCGGCAGCGACAAGGCCGGGGTCGGATCTCTCGGATGCATTGTGTTAGATTAGATGACGTTCGCCGGTTAGGTTGGAATATGCGTGTGGATTCTGCTTGCATTTCCTTGTTTCTGCCTTTGGATATATAATAGGATTCAGGATCGAATGATTCCGGCTTAGCTTCTACCTTGTGTGGAGAGTTAGGCGTGTGGCTTCTGGACTTCTTCCGACTAAAGTACGTACTGTGACTTGTCTACTTGGTGGAGCTCGATCGATCAGTTCAGTTGAAATATGTTCGGATATATACTTCTGGCCGAATTTGACCGGTATTGTAGAAAGAAAAAATATGAATGGTGTTTACTATATCCAATAAATATAAATAGATTCAAAATATAATTAATTCATATTTTAGATGATGATATTCTGTTCTTTATATTCTATCAAAAATTGTAAGATTCCCTTCCTGACTAAATTTACATTTTTATTCAGTAAAACAGAGTGAGTGGTATATTGA
Organism: Poa annua; assembly: GCA_026929855.1. Taxonomy (NCBI): domain Eukaryota; kingdom Viridiplantae; phylum Streptophyta; class Magnoliopsida; order Poales; family Poaceae; genus Poa; species Poa annua. Next base: position 95,416,584 of record CM049437.1, read on the forward strand.
GTACGAGAAACCACATACGTGAAGATCATATGGATTAAGAAACACCGAATATTACAAAACATCTTTAAAAAATAAAAATTACTATGAAATGCTCTTCGTTTTCAACCTCCACACCGTGTCGACGGAGCGCCGCCGCTACCGCTCCTCCCTGAGCTGACCTGACGTTGTTAGTTTTGGGAGTTTGAAATATGTTATTACATCATGTCGGAGATACCATATTAGGAAACACTTGCTTATTGTAGATGATGTCATCTCCATTAATGAAGAAGAGGACTAATAAAGCCCTAACCAATCTATTGAAAAACTACTTTTACTCAGAATTCCGCCCATAGATCAGGTTCCCCACCCCTCCCACCGTCAGCAAGGCCGGTCAGAGGAGGCGAACCGAGCTATGCCGAAGGAGTTGCTGGTAGGGGTGGCTAGGTTTGCATATGCACGTATTGCTTGTTGATATTGTTTCCGAAAGAACTTTTATTCTTGGATTCGATTTACACGCTAGCTAATTGCATTTGACGTACGTGGAGAACGCAAGCAAATGTAGACGCATGTTTCCTCTGAGAAAATAGGGGGTAGTGTTCATTTGGTACTATTTTGGCCGGACTGCTGACAGAAACCATACTTTTTTTGAACAAGACAGAAACCATACTTGATCCTGACCAGAGCAGCCAGAGATAGATCAGGGAAGTTGGCATTTGAACACATGTTAGACGTTGGCATCGACAGAGTAGCAAAGACGCAAAGTACTCTTGCGCTCAGCTATTTCGATCAGACCAACTGTTTGGCCATTCAGGTAATGTACACGTGCTCCGTTGTTATGCCGAACACTTTTGGGAAGTCGCGCGTATTTGGCCACAAAGGTACGTACGATACGTCAATGCACGTGTTCTCGTGCAAAAAAAGAGGTGGCCTAATAAAAATCTGAAAATTTACCAAAATGGAAAAAATCATGCATTCTAGTGCAAGCTCCAATGATATTTTTTTAAAAAAATCGTTTATGAGATTTTAAAATAAGAAGAACAAATTATGCATGTTGTCGATCAACAATATATCCCACAAACGTGACAAAAATGATAAAACGTGGATATGATTATACACACTTTTAAATCTAAAATATATACTCCCCCTGATCCTAAAAAAAATTGACTTGAAAAGTGAGCTACCTCCATGAAAATTTGTATGTAGCTCACGACACTTAAACGGGATCAGAGGGAGTATAACATTTTGTCATCTTCATGTAACCCACACGCTCGTTTCCCCCACCCTTTCTCTCTCCTCCCTCGCCCCTCTTGTTGAGTCTATAGTTGCTCCCGAGCTCTCTCAACTCCGACGGAGGGCTCGATTTGTACAGAGTATATGTAGGTGTTGCGGCTGTATGCTGACTTGGACTTGATGCACATAGTTAGGGAGCAGGGTGCTAGATCGATCGATACAACCAGATTTGGTGCCACCTAGGGTTACTCTTCGTCGTCCTGCTACTCGGGGGGTTTGCCATGGGTGCGTTCGAGAGGACCGGCGGCTCCTTTTAATAAGGTCGTGGCTTGTGTCCGCTGCTTGCTGATGTTGAGTGGAGCTTCTAAAAAAAACTCTGGCCAGTTCACTGGCCAACATAATACAAAGAATTTTGCAAAGTGATTCTTTTTCTTTTTGAATTAAACATGATTTTTTTCACTGTGGTTTGCCTGCCTGTAGGATGTATCATTGACTATACCCAGAAATTTGTTTATCTTTTTGAAACTAGGAAATCTACTACTGTAGTTTTTGTTTAAGAAACAGGTCTCACTAGAACTCTCCTGAAGCAAAATGGCATAGCGAATATCGTTCAAATGGAAAAGTAGAGGCATGCAGTACGTTTCGCACTGGAACACTCGAACAGCACCCACGGCGCGACGGCCTCCCACCTGGAGAAACAACGAGGGCGACAAGTGTCCAGACAGCGACGCCTTCCTTGCGGGAGGATCTCCCGACGCCACGGTTGCGCATCCCATCCATCATGGCGGCAGGGCAGCAGCAGTAGCAAAGTTGCACGCGATTTCATTCAGATTACACCCCGGCCGGCCGGCCGGCGCCCAGCCACAAAAATGACAAATCATGGACGGAGACACTACACCATGGGTGCGGCGGCGGTCGGCCATCTTCTCCAATCAGAGAGCCCATTCGGGAAAATGTTGGAGTGGATAAGCAGAAACACGCCTGGACGGTGGCAGCGCCCGCTCGCTCCCTGGAGGGACGTTTTCCGTCTATTATCTACTCCAATAATGCAATGCTGCGTTGGTGGTAGTCATTGTGACCTAGGGGAAGAGATCTCCTTCTTCTTCTTCTAGTCGAAATTAGTAAAAAGGTATGGCAAGTTGCGTTGCGTCAGCACAAGAGGCAAGAGCCAGCCAAAAGCGCAGTTTATTTGTTCGCTCCTTTGTCATAGGTTAAACAATTTACAAATGCTAATCATGGTGCTAGCCCAGCTTCCACTATGATGATTAGTTGGATATGACCACAGCTCCGATTACATTAACCTCGCTTTGGCGAATCTAGCGGATATCCCAACAAGTTCACTCCCAAATCCTCCATCGGTCGTTGGCTAGGCTCTTTTGGCGTCGCCGTCCACCACGTGCGTCACCCCGCTCTTTTGGTTAGTTTGGAATATGCGTCTGGATTCTGCTTGCGTATTCTTGTTTCTGCCTCCACCTGGATAGGATCGAGCTGCGCGGAGGACGCTTCCTGTCCTGCGTACGTACGTAGCTTGTGTGTGTGGCTTCTCGATTTCTTCCGGTAAAGGCCATTTTCTGTGATTTGTTGGAGCTCCGTACATCAATTCACGCATGTTGTCCAATCTCCCCCTAACTTCATGAGTCACGATAACATAATTTTAACGGGTTTTCTTTAGAATCATCATATGATGATATGATGCATTTTCGTATCGTATGTTTTTATATTATATAATCACTCTATTTCACAATATAAGATGTTACAGAGGTGTTGTACATGATGCTTAGATTCATATCAAAATAGGTGTATACATACACTAAAATGTATCTAGATATGGATTTACACATGTGCATATGAAAAAAAAGGCTAAAACAATTGTGAAACGGAGGAAGTAAATGTGATTACACCAAGCCAAAAAATATTTAAAGTTTGACTTCGAAAAAACCCATAACGTGAAATAAATTAAAACAGTGTACCTGTCATTAAACAATTATGTAAATACAAATGTTTTAGATCTTGACAACTAGCAGTGTATGTTAAGAAACAAGAGAGCACACACGTGAAGTTCATATCGAAACAAGAGGACACATGACTTGGGGGAGTTTCAAATATGTTAAAGAGTTTTCCCCTGACGTAGCTAGCAATAGTTTCCATATAAAATCAGAGCTTCCATGTTAGATCTTGGCGTGGCCTCACCTATCTGGTGAGGTGAGGACTTTGTAAGCGGTTGTGTGGGTGAAGTTGGAGTTAGTTGTTCGTGGAGGAGGGATGATGATTTGTCGACAACATTGTATCACTTGCGAGCCGGGTCGGTTAGATTGTTTGTCGTGTTACATCGAGCTAGGGGACCTAGTTACATATGTCGACATGAGCCCTTTTTTCGGTTTCGACCCGGTTTTCTAATCACTAACGGACACTCTTCTTCTTGATCAATGCGATGGGAGCTTTAGTTTGTCTACGTTTCAAAAAAAAATAGATGAACAAAAGATTTTATGTGCAAGACATTCAAATCGAGGGAGAAATAACTAACAAAGTACTACTCCCTCCGTATCTTAATGTAAATGACGTTTTGGTAGACAAAATTTAACTACCAAAACATTTTATATTGTGTATAGAGGAAGTGGTAAAATACATGTAGGCCCCGCTTGGTATGTCGTGAGGATCTTTGGAGCCGTAATATTTACGGTCATCGCTCAGTATTTTCTGCGGGAGCTCCGCACCTCTGTGAAATTTTCCACGGGTTTTACCTAAAATAAGATACGGTCCATCCAAGCGGGGCCGTAACTAACATATGGTGGCCCACAACCGGGAAAACATGTGACCTACCAAAACGTCTTATATTTTGTTATAGAGGAGGTGGTAAAATACACATAACATGTGGCCGCACACAGCGGGGAAACATGTGAGGATGCATGATCCATCCGTATGCAAGTAAATCTCGGTTAAAAGGCTACGTAAGCAAAATCAGACGGCGACGATCGATCACGAGCATCACCCATTTCTTTCTTGGCCAAAAGTACCAACCAAATTTTCTTTGTCTAAAAAGCAAACAGGCTCGTGAGTCGTGACGTGAGCTACAGGACGATCATATTGCTTCCTCTGCAAGTTGCGCCAATAATTCGAGGTCGCCGGAGCACAGGTATTTCCCGGTAACTTCCGCCAGCCGATAACCCTAGAAAACAAACTTGACCAGCGCGACTTCGCGCCTCGCCGTCGCAGCCAGCACGCAGCACGCTGCTCCTATAATATAGCGGGAGCAACGTGCGCGCCTACAGCCACCGCACGGTCCCCGACCTCTGGCCAGCTCCGACGACTCAACAACAACCCAGCTACAAACGCCCACCCACGATAGTCGCCGTCGTACGTACGTCGGCCCTCTGCTCTCCATCTCCTCCTCTCTAGTTCACCGGCCGGCCGCCTCTGCGGAGCTGTCATAGCATGCCGTCGTCGTCCTCGTCGGCGGCGCTGGGCGGCGTCGCCCTCGCCGCCACCGCCATGGCGCTCTCCGGCACCCTCGTCCTCTTCTCCCTCTGCCGCGCCAAGCAGACGGCGGACCACCTCGTCTCCTCCGACGCCGGCGACGCGTCACCCGCTCGGCTCCGCCCCTGCCTCTCCTCCTCCGGTAAGTGACGACACAGCACCGCCACCGCTCACCGGCCACCAGAACCCTGCTGACGTTTTTGCGCAGCGTTCTTGGTTCTTACCTACGTCCCCTGTTTCTGCGTGCGTGCGTGCAGAGAAGCGGAAGCGGGAGAAGGCGCGGCGCGGGAGCATGAAGCGGGTGCGCTTCGCCGCCGACGTCGTCGACAATGGCGCCGGCGCCGCCCGCCCGGCGACTCCGGCCGAGGAGAAGGTGGCTCCCGGGAGGAGGACGTCGTGCATGGCCGTCGACGCCGCGATGCCGGCGAACCGGGAGGCGCTGTACCGCGGCATGCTCCGCGGCCGCTCCATGCTCAGGACAGCCTGCTCCTACTAGCTAGCCTGAAGCTACGCCGCCGCGCGCGCGCGAGCTTCGATTAACCCGCCGTCTCTACCTAGTCGTTCCCCGCCTAGCCTAAATTAATCCGGAGCTTCGTCCATTGGGCGCGCTGGCCGCCGCTGATTGGGAGATTTTTTGTAATTAGTGAGCCAGCATCCCGTACGCGCGAGCGATCTGTGTGGTGCGTGTCAGCTGTTAATTTGTACCGCCATTTGTACACCTGCATTTCTAGCTAGCTTACCTAGCCGATGTGAGTAGTTCATGGTGAATTTGATGGATCCAAGAAACGGGTTCTTGCAACTTGTGGTTTCGGTTTAGTCCGTCCCTTTCTCCAGTTTGTGTGATGAGCAGCTCGAATTGTGAAGCCAAAAAAGAAGAAAGAAAGAAATCCCCTACGGATATCGTCGGATCAGCCGTTGTGGTCGGCCGTTGCTGTCCAGCGGAAAGAACGAGACGCAAGATTTCTGCCCCGTCGAATCTCGCCACAGAAGGCTAGGGCCTACCAGCGGCTTCCAATTTTCGGCCAGATTTCTTCTTCGTTTCTCTTCTCTTGCTTCATTTCATGGCTGCGAAAGCTCTGTGTCTTCCCGAGCTGGGCGGTGAGCCGGTGTGTCCCTCTCCGTCTCCGGCAGCGACAGGTGAAGACAGCAACTGCTAGCAGGCTGAACCGAAAGGAACGAGCGGCGGAGCTGCGCCGCGCACGGCGGAGCCCGGCCCGTGATCACGGACACGGCCCACGGGTGTCCAGGCTTGGCGGGCCCCAGGCCTCGCGTATGTGTCGCCTCTCGTATGGCCTGCGTGTGTGTCAGTCAGTAGCAGCAGCTGAGTGAATGGCTTTTCCCAACCGTTTTACTGTACACCTCTGGCCTACCTATGTCCTATGTGTCCCCTCTCGTGGCCTGCTTGTATATACAAAATTCTTGCCAAATTCAAACATTTGTATGTTCCACAGCTTTGAATTCCACAATGAATTAAAAATATAATAAAGTAGTTCATACATTTCAAAGAGAATGAAGTTCAACTAGACTGCGCCGGTCATTCCTTTGAGCGCCCACATATGATATACTATTATCATTTTGTAGTTGGTGATGAAAAAGTAAATCGTCAAACTCCGCTAGCACCTTGTGAGATACATAGCGCCAAGGGGACCCTAGTACATATACAGAACTGGATCAATTACTTGACCTCGGTGCTCATTTTCAATGATCATATTATACATGACCTTACAATTATACATGACCTTCCACGTATGATCGATCGACCACGTAAGGGCAGGGTACCGGCTAACAGCAAACCGAGTCTAGAGCACAACAAAGGCCCGCCCGACATCATTTTTTCTAACCTCCTAGCATGAAGCATACCAAGATCTTTGTCACCTGGAGTATCAACAATTGTCTTCACAAATGTCTACCATTTTAGATAGATGCCATAGGCTACGTTACACTTTGGCGTACTGGTGGAAATGATAGGTATGACGATTAATAGTGTTCATGATTGAGTCATCTAATTATCTATAAATTGTCATAAAACGCGTGAAATAGATGAAGGTCCATGTCTTATTGTCAAATTAAATGTTGATCATGATTTAATCATCTAATTATTCATCTCTTATCAATAAAAACCCAAGCAGGTCATCAAACATACAATGAACTCACTAATCCTCTCTAAATTAGTCCTCACGCTGCAATTCTCCTTCTCTCCTCAGGTTTGGTTGAACTCGCTAATCATCCTTGTGGCATGGTGCCTTCGGTTGGAGCGTAACAGCATGGTCTTCAACAAGTTTGCGTCTATGCCTGCTGAGGTTTGTAGGAAGATCAAGGCTGAGTTTGAGCTCTTGAAGAGAGCCAACTTGGGTGGAAAGTTAGGGATGTTGAGTAAATAGCCGTGTGTGGAGTTTTTGGAGGTGGATCGGTTGTGATTCATACCTCCCACGGTGTTTTCTTGTAAACAAATTTTCTCTTCCTTAATAGAGAACACACAAGTTTCATGCATGTTCTTGAAAAGCCAGCGAGTTTGGCAGTCACCATCTCTGACGCAGTGATCGCACTGAGCACTAGGTTGTTGATGTCTCCGGATGAACTATCTTTTTGATTTGCTTGGGTAAAGATACAACACACCCACACTCTAAAAATAAGTCTAAAGTCTATTGCAGCACGGCATAAAACTTGACGAGCAGACAACATATTGCATATTACTTAATTCCTCTGATTCTCCGATGAATTTAATGGGCACGCCATAGATAAAAAACTTATTACATTCACCCGTAGGTCCACTCCAAATTGTGTACTCCTTATTCGTTCTCGTCTCAACAAAATGGTATGAATAATTTAATACAGATACATAGAACAAGCACAGGAAGACTCCAATAAAAGGGAGATGCCCCTGTTTGGTATTGTCAAGGTCGCTATTCAACGCCTCTCAGCAGAAGAGTCAGCAGAAAATAGATGCTTCACACGGGAAAGAACCGAATCACTCTCTGGGTCATATGGATGGTCCTTGGATGGGATTTCCAATATAGCAGGGATTGGCTTGTTGTAGCCATCCACCAGAAATCTTATCATGTTTGCAATCTGTGGCATATTAGAAAGAAGTAAGAAGCTATCATATCCTCTCACAAGGTTAGTTGGATCAATATGTATAAGACACACATCTGCATCTGGTTCTGGTAATGCTCTAAATGGTTCCCCGAAATGCTTTTAGACTGTTTTGTTTATGCATAATAGGAAATACGCACTGCTGAGCATATACAGTATAAAATAGTTTGATTTTTAATAGTTGCAAGAGAGGTTTACTTAAGATGTAAGTGACGCGTGATAAGACTAGAATATTTTGTTGGAAAACTTTGGTACCTAAATCAAGTCTAACAGCATATATTCTTAACTGAGATGGCAAAGTTCTTGAAGGGCACCAGAAACTAGCAGAAGTTTGAAAGCCCACTTTATATTCTCCTTGTTAATATACAGCTAAATCTACTATGATAGGACCTTTCGAGTTTCAACATCCTCGTTCATTTTGTTTTCAGCAGAAGGAGCTGAGTCTAAGTAATCAGGACTAAGTAACCATCTTCCAATTCCTTCTTTCTTGTTTAGGTGATATACTTTACAAGATTCCAGCGACCAAGAAATTTGTTAATTCTGTAGAGAAAACAATAATGTGCATTCATAACGATGGTTCACTTACGTATTGGCTGATGAGCACAATCGCAATATCATCCCTGGCAGTGAACTCTTTAAAAGCGTCTTCAATCTGTTTCACCGTCGTTTCTGTGACATAACAAAAAAGTATTATTCTAAAAAAAAGTATTTATTCAAGCCCCTAGGACCAGTGCATGTAACAGAAGTATGAAATAGTATCACGGAAAGAAATGATAATGGAGTTATGTTACAGGACTAGAAGTGGCATTTGAGATTCTTTAGAACACATGAAAGCTCAGGACTGGGAAAACCAGTATAGATATTTCCTAAAAGAATAATGGACAAAGTTTTGCATTTGTCTAACAGAATGAATAGAAGAGGGATGAAGATGAAAAGACGATGAAATCCTATTAAGAATTGCTTAAGAAAATAGACAATGAGGAGGATTTTTTTATTGGACAAAAACATTCTGTTGCCAATCATTCAACATATTTTCATAGACAACAGATACTATATTCTACAGAGATCTTATGTAAATTGTTGACTAACAGTACGTTATGTAGCAAGTTCAGGATATTACTGTTATCCACAAGAAGGTAGTTTGTTTTCTTCCGCAGATCAACATTGCCAACTCCAGCCATCAAAAACCCAGTAACAGTGTCCTGCGCAAATTATAAACATCAATGTCAAAACAACACTTGGTATGACACCATCGATCATCACATAACAATACTGTTGGTTGTCAAATCCTGTACTACAACATGATAAGCTCGCCGCCAACGTCGGCAACGTATTTTTTTTTCATCTACAACAAAAAGGTATTTGTGCAAATTACTGTGTGAATGGTAATCTCAAACAAGAATGATACGCTTGAACTATAGATGGCACTGTGGAAGCCAGTAATGCTTGTGATGTAGTGGCTGTCTGGAGGATAGTAGCATCCATGCTAAAGTTGCTTGCACTGGAGGTTGAGACGTGTCTGAAGTTTGTCAGGTGAAGATATGTTCATGTTAAGCTACACGGCCTGCCAGGTTGTCTATTCTACTTGACAAGGTCAGTAAACAACAACGTGGTTTATTCCATCTGATGCTCTGGTGTGTGTGGCAACTCTGAAATGTACTTTTCACGACAAAGGGTTATGCAATTGCTTGCTTAGTTATATTCCTGCAGCAAGGGGAAAACATGATGCTTCTGCTAGGTGTTAATGCTAATAGGTATGAACAGAGGAGATTCAGAGATGGCTACCACCAGTAGAAGGGTGGACTAAGTTCAATGTTGATGCTCTTTTTATTCATTATAGTGGTACTGACACATCATTGAAAATTTGTGCGGATTACAGGGAATTCTTTTTTCAGCAAGCAAAAAAATCTGAGACCAAATGGCGTGTTCTTAAAAGGGGCTCATTTATGCTGCACAATAGAGGGCTTATCCTGCAAACTATTTCAGTTGTGTGTAGAATGCACTTAAGGTCGTCAGGCGTCAGGGCGTTATGAACTATGGTGTTCAGTTAATGAAAACAACCAGACATAGGTGGAAAAACAATAGATGGAAGAATAAAAGTTAAGAGCAGTCTGCAAAAATAAGAATTGGAGGTACAAGATGATCCGGCAAATGAAGAAAAGGTGATATTCGAACACGAGATAGCAATCCTCACAGCGGACACCAAAAAATGGCATTGTGAAAAGGCCAAGACCAAACCGAAACTAAGGGGAAAAAATAGAATAAAATGGTGAGATTATCCTGCATGGTCTTTGCTGTTACTTTTTGTTTGCTTAGTGACTGTATCTGGTGGGGTATTGCACTGGCCGTAGAAACAGGCCTATTTGTTTTTTGCCTGGTTGACTGAGTGATTGGTATGTGGTGTTATCAGTTTTCAGCAATCCTATTTAACAAAGTGTTGGCTCAATCCTGTGTTCTATATGTCTTGAGGGAGCGATCCTGTTAAACAGTGCCCGCTCTCTATTCAGCATGCTACCAGATTTCGTGTTGTTATTATAGAACCATACTGAGTATATTTTGTGAAATTGGCACTCCGTAGTGTTCACATCTCATGTGGCGTAAGCATATCGCCAACTTTTCTCGTGGAAGCATCCGAGAGAAACTAATGTATACACCACGAACGCTAGGACGATTGCCGGGGCAGGGAAGAGGCAACACATACACAAGTCATCCCCAACTCGTAGCTAGCATCTAGGTGGCGCTCGGGGTCCAACAGATGCTCAATTATCAAAGGGAGGCAGCTCAAGAACCATTACGGAGGGTGAAAAGTGGGATAGGACAGGATCTGACCTCATCAGCGATGATGCCGATGAGCGCGGAGTTGTTGGTCGAGATATTGCCCCTCCCCGCCATTGCTGCTTCCTGCCAACAAGCCAGACAGATACAAGGAATCGATCGATTAATAACAAAACCAAAAGGGGGCAAATTTGGCAAGCAAGCAATTCCCTGAGGAATAGGATAGGGGGGACGGATCGAACCTTGGCGAGCGGAGATCGCAGAACCGGAGGCAGAGATCCAGGCGGAGGAAGAGGAAGAGGGGATGAAGATCCGGTGGCGCAGGGGGGGAATAGGGCGGTGGACTCGGCGCAGGGGAAGGCCGGATGAACGTGGAGCGCGAGTGCTTGTCGACGACGGAGATCGGATCGGGTTTTTTTTTTGCTTTTGAGGGGAGAGTCAGGATGCAGGTCGCGTTGGCGGACATGCTGCAATCCGTTTATGCAGGCCTTGCGGCCTGGCCCGCGTATCGATTTTTCTTTTTTACCGTGCTGGCCAAAAGAGGAAAAAAAAGTTTGTCAGAAGTGGGGTTCGAACCCACGCCCTCGTAAGTAAGAGGACCAGAACTTGAATCTGGCGCCTTAGACCACTCGGCCATCCTGACAGTACATTATGTTCACTTTTAATATTTTATTTAATAATTAACAATACTAATACGTTTTGTATTTTTGTACATAGAGTGGTAGACGCCACAAAGGCATGGGACCCCACTTCCATCACCCGTTACTTTGCGCTTTTCTCTGTCAATCGTGGGATCACACCTTTATATTGGGTTTTTTACCGTGAAGAACAGTAAACGTATCACCGGACTAATGCTTACCGGAACAGCGCAAGCTAGTTTCCATGAGACAGTTGACTTGGTATCCGAAAGGCAGTGGCGGAGCCAAGGACATCAATCATGTGTAGTCAGCTTAAAGTTGTATAGTCAAATATAGGTTTTTGTATTATTTTTTACACACTTTTAGCTAGTATTGTCAAAAATCTATGTAGTCATTTGACTACACGGTTATATGTGGCTCCGCCACTGCCGAAAGGTTAGCCAAAATATATTTTGAATCATACTGTATAGTTTGGCATCGCCCGAACTTGGTATCGGAAAGGCTAGCCAAAATATTTTGAATCATATTGTTTGGTTTGGCCTCGCCCCAACTCCTCCTTTCCTGAGAGCCCCCCCCCCCCCCCCCCCCCCCCCCCCCCCCTTTTTGTTCTAACCTTGCTGCTCGGGCAATCAGACACCCTTCTCGATGGTGGTATCGACCAAAAGGTGCTGATAAGAGGTGTCGAATCTAGGGAGGTCTAGTGTTGTGTCTCGGCGACCGGTTGTCGGCTTCATGCCAAGGAGTTGATACCTTGTCCTCTTGGCTGGTGCTTTTGTATCTCGTGGCAGTGCTCTCATGGTCGGGGCCAAAGGCGACGAGGAGAATGGACATACACGACTCCTTCCATAAGGTCTACATCGGCAGCTAGATCTCGGTTGTGGAGGCGGCTTTTCAAATTTTCTCTGCTCGTAGCGGCGGAGTTGGGGGGGGGGGGGGGGGGGGGGGTATCAAACTGACGTCCACAACTTCGTTGGTGGGCAGATCTAAAAGCAGAGATACCACTTTCTATCATACAATCTTGACGGCCTTTGTTCCTCGGCCGATTGTGAAGGCCATCCGGGAAGCTCCTCGTTGCGCTCCACGTCTACTCTTAGCCAAATGGTGGCGTCCCCGTAGCCGATGAAGACGGCCACGACTCGAGCGCTCTGCTCGTTGGTGGTGATGGAGGACCTTATCGCGTTTTCCAAACTCTTTTTAGGGTCTTCTTTATAAAATGTAAAGGCCTTGTTATAAATTCTTTTTTTCTGCTCGCTTCTGTTGTAGTAGTAGCTTGAAAAAATATCCGGAATGAGTCCAAAGGCTGACATCCTGATATCTGACCGCACGTACACACAATCTCCAGATATTTGTCTGCTCCTCCCCTTCTTGTAGCCCTGCCACAGCGCCGCCTTATCCTCGCACGCTCTCACTCCACTCATCTCCTCAAGCCCCTGAGCACAGACATGGCAGCCATGGCCACCGCCGCCTCCAGCCTCCTCAAGACCTCCTTCGCCGGCGCACGGCTCCCGGCTGCGGCCACACGCACCCCGTCCTGCGTCGCCACCCCGCGCGCCGGCGCCATCTGCAACTCCATCTCCTCCTCCACCCCTCCCTACGACCTCAACGCCTTCAAGTTCAGCCCCATCAAGGAGTCCATCGTCTCCCGCGAGATGACCCGCCGCTACATGACCGACATGATCACCTACGCCGACACCGACGTCGTCATCGTCGGGGCCGGCTCCGCGGGGCTGTCCTGCGCGTACGAGCTCTCCAAGGACCCCTCATCAGCATCGCCATCATCGAGCAGTCCGTCTCCCCGGGGGGCGGCGCGTGGCTGGGCGGCCAGCTCTTCTCCGCCATGGTCGTGCGCAAGCCGGCGCACCTCTTCCTCGACGAGCTCGACATCGAGTACGACGAGACGGAGGACTACGTCGTCATCAAGCACGCCGCGCTCTTCACCTCCACCGTCATGAGCCGCCTCCTCGCGCGGCCCAACGTGAAGCTCTTCAACGCCGTCGCCGTCGAGGACCTCATCGTCAAGGAGGACCGCGTCGCCGGCGTCGTCACCAACTGGGCGCTCGTGTCCATGAACCACGACACACAGTCCTGCATGGACCCAAACGTCATGGAGGCCAAGGTCGTGGTCAGCTCCTGCGGCCACGACGGGCCCTTCGGCGCCACCGGGGTCAAACGGCTGCAGGACATCGGCATGATCGAGACGGTGCCCGGGATGAAGGCGCTCGACATGAACACGGCCGAGGATGCCATCGTGCGCCTCACTCGCGAGGTCGTCCCCGGCATGATCGTCACCGGCATGGAGGTCGCCGAGATCGACGGCGCCCCCAGAATGGTACGTACTACCAACAAATTAAAGATCAAATTTTGATACGTACTTATTTCTTACAGCAGTTCTTAATTAGAATCTGTCACAAGTTTTGGACTGACGATCGGTTATATTGTCTTGTGGTGGTTACATTTACAGGGCCCAACGTTCGGCGCCATGATGATCTCCGGCCAGAAGGCGGCGCACCTGGCGCTCAAGGCGCTCGGACGGCCGAACGCCATCGACGGGACGCTCAAGAACGCCACTCCGGCGCTGACCCCGGAGATGGTCCTGGCGCTGGCGAACAACGGCGACATCGTGGACGCCTGAACAGCGGATGCGTAGGCTGGGCAACAGTCGATAAGATGGTTTGGTGAAACAGAGGATACTTCGGGACTAACAGAGGAGGAACCTTCTTCTTGATTTGTCGACTCGTGTTAATTTGTTCCTCCTGTTTGTCTTAAGTTCCTTGATGTTAGCGTCTTGTTCATAGCAGCATAATGGATCTTGTGGAACAAGAGGAAGGGAATAAAAAGGTTGGATTCTATGGTGTTTTTCTTTTGAGAGAAAGTGCACTTCGATAATCATCAACAACCAAGTTCTTTTCTTCTGCGAATATCATCAACAACCAAGTTACGAGATAAACACACTCTGCCCTACCTTTTTTGTGCAAACATTAAGATGTGTGTGTTTCTCTTATCAATTTGAATGGTCATAAGTAGAAAATGGATTTCGTACGAGAAGTTATGCTTGTTTAGTAAACAGCACGCAAAACCGATTATGAACGAAAACAGAGGCTACGTTTAGTCTAGTGGGAAACAAACTTTTTCTCTTCGCAATAGCTGGGTTTTTTCTCTTTGGTGTGAGGGAAACTATAGGATATTTAAGAACATTTATAGCTCTTTTGCCACTGTTGCTAGTTTGATTAGAGATGCCTCGAAAGCAAGGGTTCTCGCCTTTGTTAGGGTGGTAGGCGATGACCTTGGCTGATCTTGCAGCCATGAGCGTCACCATGTAAATGGTTACCTTTTTTCTCTTCTATATGATTGGGCAGCGCTCCTGCCGACGTTTAGAAAAAAAATAGCTGGGTTTTTTTCTAACAAAATCCGACTCTAAATGATGTATTAGGTGGAGTAATTAAGGGCGATTTGAGCGTACTCTGACCAAATTATGGAAGAAATCAACTCTAGGTACCTCCGTACTTGGGCGTAAACAATGTAGACTGATATGTATGAGCTAAAGATATATGCTCGTTAATATTAGTGTTAAACTGACCATAATTTAATATCACATATATTGGCTTTACGTATACATGTGTATCAAATGATCTCATTATGTTTCCCTTTTTCTTGAGAGTGCCGTAAGTCCATCCTGTTAATAAGTCTAATTATCCTCCTCGAAACAGGCTTTCAAGAAGAATAATTAGACTTATTAACAGGATGGACTTATCAAACAAACAGGTTAATAAGACTAATTATCAAACAAACAGGTACAAGGCTACAAGCGCACGTCAACTCTTCTTTCAACAAGTTTCACTGAATCTGAATAATATCTTCTGGTTGTAGAAATTACTCATTCGCAACATTTGAGTCAGCATTTGTTTTTTTAGTGAGCATCTGTTCTTTTGGTCTGAGCATTCAATGTAATATTGTTGGTGTGTCCAACTCAATATTTATTACCACCAGATGAGTGCTTTCTCTTTTCTCTATATATGGCGCTCAGTTGGTGTTCACGAGGGTAGAGAGCAACCAATTGTTTCAGTTCATTTTTTTAATTGTTAGCACTAGCTTAGTACTTAAATAAATAGCACACGAAGCATACATAGTTGAGAGCAGAAAACCTAAAGAGAGATGGAAAAAGAAGAAAGCATGTACGTGGGAATATGAGCCATCACGAAAAGAGGCAAAGGCTTTAGGTTGAACACTCGGGGGTGTGGTATGCGACCTAGAGTAAATGCTTGTTGCGAATATAATTAAGCGGTTGCAACAACAACTTCGCGTGACAAAATCGCCGGATTCCTTTAGGCTAGGCTCAAGATGTGGCCGTTCAGTACGTCGAACTATTTAGTCATGAGCAGATTGTGTCAAGAAACAAGTAGTGGTTATTTCGATACGTTATCGAAGACTTACAAACGTCGAACAAAAGCATGTGGAGGAACGTCTTCAAATGAGATTAATCAATTGGAACAGAAAGCTATGATCTTTTGGGGGAAGTTTGGTACTCATTAATTCGGTAATATGGTGTTGTATATATAATTCTTACCATAAGGACAAAAGGAGTACTATAAAGATTGGACTATTTTGATCAAGATTTTGTTGGCAACAGACTTAGACAAAAAAAAAATATAGACTAGCTAGATGGCATGTTGTTTGTTGTCCAAAAGACCAAGGGGATCTTGGTATTCATGACCTCACGGTTAAAGACAAGACCCTACTTAGCAAATGGCTTTTAAGCTCCTTAGTGAGGTTGAGATTTGGCAAAGCCTACTAAAAAGAAAGTACATCGGCTCAAACGTGTTTTCAGAAGTTTAATGAAAACCTCGCGATCCCATTTTTCGCTCATCTTATGGCGACTAAGAAATATTTCTTCCACTTCTTATCTTCTAATATCAAGAATGCACCAGAAATTATTTTTTGGAAGGATAAGTGGCTAGGCAATGGCACCCTCCAAGAGCAGTATCTAGCTTTTTACAATATCGTTTGTCATAGGAGCGATACAATACCGTTTGTCTCAATCCTTTGAGGACACCCTCGCCGAGCTTTTTCGCCTCCCCGCGTCCCCGTTGCCGCCCTCGAACTCTTGAGCATCACCAAGCATGCCGTCTTGGCCAAACTTTGTCTCTGTCATCGTCGAACCTCCCGCCTTGTTCCCGAATTTGGCGCAACTCGAACTCGCATCGAGTTTGTCAACTGGGACGTTCTCACGACATCATAAAAGAGGAGAAGGCTCTGAGATGAACATGTCAATCGCCTTATCCAACACAGGCCGCCAAAGCCAGTGTTGACCGGATCGAGGAGGACAAGACAATGAAAGGCGGTGTGTGCCCGACAAAAGTAGGTCGTGTAGTCTCATGAGGAGATTGGAGAAGTAGAGGAGGTTGAGAAGGGCAAGACCATCTTCTTGTTTGTTAATAATAGCTTAATGACCATAATATCTTTTAATCTCTATATATATGGTCATTTCCATATGTTATCGAAATTACTCTTCATCGAAAGATTATATCTGAATGAAACCTGGTACACCCTTGTGGGACATCCAGAAAAAAATACACCCTATGGCCCTGTGGGTACGGCCGGAGAATTATAAAATTATAATTTTATGAAAAGAAAAGAATTTCAAGCAGCGTCTGCTCCTGAATCCTACTTACTACTGTATATTCCTGCTCCAATCCCAGCCCACCACGGAATCCCATTCCTGGTTCCTTCTCCGCCCCACTCCTCGCCCTCCTCCTCCTCCGCCCCGTGCGCCTCGCGGCGGGGGCCTAGGGTTTCCCCCCCGCACCTCTCCCCCACCGCCGCGACGGCGCGGATGCTATGCTGCTGGGCTGCAGGTCCCTCTCCTCCTGGGTTCGCCGCCTCGTCGCCTGCATGGGGTGCGTGTCTTCCCTCACTCTCACCCCCCTGACCCGTTTCGACCGTGATGTATGTAACGGCGGCGAGCTCGATCGGGTTTAGGGATTGGTGCTCGTGCTGCGCCCCCCACATGCCTGGAGGCCAATAGGATTAGTGGATGCGATGTTCGCCCTTTTTGGCTCCGGTTCTATCTATGTGCGCGCGACCACGATGCCTGCGTCCCGATTCTGATTCTTGCTGCCTGTGCATAAATATACAGGGCTCGCTCGCTCGTCCTATAAATGTTTACCTCCGGCTGTGAATCCGTTGTTTCCACAGTAGGGGGTGGTTCCATGTGATGGTATCTGATTCTTCTTTAATGTACATGACTTAGTTTTGGTACTATAAGAGAAATACTCTCTGTCTGATCTTTTTTATGGGCCACTATCTGTCTGTTCTTGAAAACTGACCTTGTAATCTTGTAGTAGCAAAATGCTCCGTCTGAGACCGTAGATAGAATGATGCCTTTTGTGCAGTCCAGCGTCGAAAGCTTTTTATGAAGAAATGGATACTCATTCTTGCTGACTTGTTATGCCGACGTGCCTTTGCTTGACTCTCCGATACCTGAAGCTAATCGTTTACTGGTCGGTCGATACTGTTTTGCTACAGAGCAGAAGTTGCCTTGGATGCTGTGGCTGTGCAAAGCCTGCTCCCATAACAGCGGTCGATGAGCCTTCGAAAGGTTTGAGGATCCAGGGCCGTTCGGTGAGGAAGACGAGCGTGTCTGAAGGCTACAGCGCGCTTCAGTCGCAGAGGAGCGTGTCTTCCATTAGCACGGCGCCACAGTCGAGCGATCAGCATGGTGCTGGAAGTAGCAGCAAGACAAACGAGTTTGTAAATCAAGGTATACAGCATAAACCTGATTACTGTCATGGCACATTGTCCATTTGCTTTATTTATCTTACTCTATCATGCTGGTGTAGTGTCAACTAAATACAATTCTGCAATTGATAATTGGAGCTCTATCTTCCATCTCCATCTATAAGTTCAGTTTGGATATTAAATGTCTATTATCCAGAACTCGTAGTGCTTCTTGTGTACCCTTAACTTTCTCTGATTGAAACAGTCTTAGATGTTTACATTATGATAAAGAAGAATCATATACATCTGAACTGATGACAACCAACGAAAGCCTCAGCCGTCTTATTTTGCCTTTTTGTTCTTTGCAGTGTGACACACTGATGCACAATTATGTTGAACTGGATAAAGTTATTGGAAAAAATATCTAATTATCAGCTTAGTACTTCTGTAGCATGTTCACATGTCAATATATTCAGATGCAGTATTTTGGCAGTCTTATGTAAATTCCCCTTCCTATCTAAAGGTCTCCTGCATTGGAACCAGACTAGAGAACAGTGGATTGGAAACAAAAAACACAAAGGTCGACCTGAGAAGCCCCAAGAGCCAAAACTAAGGTCAGTTATTATGACTTCTCTCACTGCACCTGAAATACATGGAATGTCTTGTTTTTATGGCCCTTAAACCGGAAGAATCTCCAACTATTTTATATTTGTGCTATCCAGATTATTTTGGCTGTTCCAGTTTAGGTTACGGCCATTTTTTGCTCACGGAACCATGTGCATTTTGTTTTATTAACTTCAGTATACTGAATGCTAACTTGATTATTTTTGCTGATGTTGCAGCTGGAACACAACGTATGAGAGCCTGCTAGGGAGCAATAAGCCATTCTCCCAACCAATCCCGCTTGCTGTAAGATTCTATACTAAATCGTTTGAAAGAAAATCCTATCCTAAACCTAAATGAACCACACATTTCTCCACCACAGAGTGTCCCTTTGCGTTATATAATGTTATTTCTCATACTTAATCAGAAATTGAAACTTTATTTACAGGAAATGGTCGATTTGCTTGTGGACGTCTGGGAGCAGGAAGGCCTATACAGTTAGGCAGGGACAGAGCATTTTGTTTAAGTCACGTTGATTTCTTTATTAAGTGTCTCTAAGATTATAGATTGCCAGGAGCTCTAGGTTGGTGAAAGTGTATATTTGGCGAGCTCATTCGTGTACCGCAAAGTCATGAACCTTGAACAATACGGCATCTATATCTTGATCAACTGTAATTTAATACTTCCTGCTTGAATATGATAATGACAGATTTCAGATTGTACAGATGGGTAATAAGCTAAACATACATAGACATACTCACGTAAAGGAAATAAAAAAGAAGGATCTGGTTCCAGCTGGTATTTTTTAGGACACATTGTAACTGGAAAGAAAATACTATTGTCACTAATTTCAGCATGAGATTGTGGCGATAACAAAGAAAACTTAACCATGAGGTATTTCACTGTTGAAAAATGAAACGACAATATCAGGCTGATTAAGTTGAATATTCCACATGATTGAAAATTATCTATATAATTGCAGAACATCATTTCAGATTAGGGCAGTTACCAGCAGGACAGAGCAAGCCACATCACTTAGCAGGATAACATCTCGGCATAGTCCACACAAACGAATGACTTGACAATGTAATATGAATGAATGAAATGGGTCCACACAAGACACTGATACAACATCGTCCAACAACTCAAGCCAACAAAACCAACGCAGACTAACTTCTGGTTCCATGACTAGTGCTCCTTGGGGAGCAAAGCGAAAGAGACTAGGACTCTGCACTAACAGCATCCGGACCTGCCATTTTTCACCATAAACAGGGGAAGGCAGCGGGCATCATAACTGTTGCTGGTTTACGTTTCGAGATTCAGACATGTGGCAGGCACCGGGCATGCTCTTCCAGGTGGCTGACTCAAGCCCAAGCTGATGGCCATCGCCTGCGGCTGACAATATAGACTCATCATAAGAACCTCCAAAAAGTTGCGCATTAAGTTGACCGTTCATGGGCAGGAACTCTGAGTGTGGTGAATCTACATAAAAAAATCCTGCGTCCGATGACTCATCAAGCATGCAGGTATCTGGCAAGCAATACTTGCCTACAATCGTATCTTCTGGTTGGTGTTTTCTGTCCCTCAAAATTGCATCCATGCCTGCAAAGACCAACAGTAAGTTCATTCTGATATTGACAAGCATCGAAATAAGAGTCTTCTCAGAAAAAAACAGTACTGAAATAAGAGTGAGCAGACTTACTAGCATGTGATTGTGAATTTCCAAATTCATCCAAAAGACTGCCCTCGAGGAGATTGTTACCAAAGGATGAACAGGGCGGATTAGGGCAAACATACACAATAGGAGAAACACCTTCATACGCTCCTTGGAACATTGTAGGTACATGCTCCTGATGAACCACTGCACCCAGCAGACCATTGTCTTGGGAAGGGAAACATTCTGGTTTAGTTAAGACAGATGCTGGAGAAACCATACAGTTCTCAGCCAGCTCAAGAGGAGTTGCTAGGGGGAAAGGAGGCGACTGGCAGCTATTGATTGTTTCAAAGGTGGAATGTTGGATTAAAGGGAGCTCCATCTTCATGGGCCTCTGTATGGTCCCAGAAGTAGAGAAGTTGCCACCTAAATTTGACAGGCCATTGGGAATGGCATTATTAAAAGGAAAACTGTGGTTCCTTGCTATTCCCGGGTTGATATCAGTGTAACAGGTCTTCTCAGCCTCATGAGGAACTTGCTCATACGTGGGACTGCCACTGTAGCCTGATAGTATACCTGAAGATGCATAACTCTTCAAAGGGTGGTTCATGCCATCAACTGGAATAGAATCTGGAATTGTGAAAGTTGGGGCAAGGAAATTTTCTGCTCGCTTTTTATAGTCCAACTTCTCAAATATAATATCATCAAATTCAAGACCACTTCCCTGTGAGAGCTCATTTGGTCGTTTTTTACCACGTGAATCTTCAGGACTGCGACAGTCCATGTCTTGATTTGCCACCCGAGATAGCAAGCCATCTGGATACAGATCTAGACCAGCTTTCGAAAGTCTCTTGCTTCTTGTGTTCCAGAAGTTCTTAATTTCATTATCTGTCCGTCCTGGCAACTGGAATAACAATCAAAGGTATTCAGTGTCCACCATGGCTAATTGGCAGGAATAGAAGAAAATTCTTTGTACAAGCTGGACAACTTTCAAGGCACACAATATCGAGAAAGAAACAAATCAATAAGGGAGAGAGATAGAGAGCAAGATCTTTAACACTTGCACTGACATCCAAATATAGCAATGGTCTCTGTCAAAAACAGTGTTAATGGCTATTTTCCTATAGTTTTTGGCAAAATACTCATCTGAGATTACTCTATTACTCAAGTTTGACTGTAGTGCAACCACTGCTACCACAAGGTGTAACAAACAACAAAAGGCGCCATTCCTATATTACCGGAAAGAGAAACTAACGCACCATGTTTGAGGACATAGTGTCATACGCCTTTTTAATTTACTAATATGTCAAAAATACCAAAATAATAGATCTGGCTCTAGTTTTAGACATAAACTAAAGCCAAGATATAAGATTTATTAGGGCCTGTGTGTTTCGACTTTTGCTGGCTTTCCACAGGAAAAAGTCGCAAAGCTGAAACAAACGGCCTGCTTCGTATCTGGCTTTTTCCAAAGCCAAAGCTGCTAACACGCAGGGCGAGCGAAGCACGTCCCAGGGTGCTTCCGGAGCTTCTTTGGTGAAACTCCAATCGCTATATGTGGCTGCCCCTGTCGTTCGAATAATTTACAAGGAGAATGCCACCGTCTGTTGCACTCTGGGTAGAAAGAAAGCCAGAAACGATACACGTCACCCCCTGTCCATTAGTTTAATCAAAACAGAGTACATACACGCTGCACTGTATCCATTAGAAGTAATCTTGTCATATCTATGAATGAAGTTTCTGGTAGGTCCATGAAGTATCCAGAGTATGTAGGAGTCCTAGTAGAAGTAAAAGTCTGCAGTTCTGTAGTAGTTTCTAGAGTACAGTAACCGACCTACTGTTCAATGAACAAGTAACCGTAGAAAGGCTTCATAAGGCTGTATCCCCTTTTTTTATGAAACCAACCGTGTAAGCCAAGATGTAGCCTCAAGCTTGTGTGATATATTGAGAAGATATATAGAGCTTGGTCCAGGTGATCTGGATTATTAGATCTAGTTGATATGACATGATTAAGGGGGAAATTGTTAGAAGTAATCTTGTCATATCTTTGCATGAAGTTTCTGGCAGGTCCATGAAGTATCCAGAGTATGTAGGAGTCCTAGTAGAAGTAAAAGTCTGCAGCTCTGTAGTAGTTTCTAGAGTACTGTAACCGACTTGTTGTTCAATTAACAGTATGTCAGTAACCGACCTAGAAAGCCTATATAAGGCTGCAACCTCTTTGTATGAGAACCAGGCTTGTAAGCCAAGATGTAGCCTCAAGCTTGTGTGATATACTGAGAAGATATATCGAGCTTCACATATTCTTGTGTGATACTGTGAGTGAGGTATGTATGTGAAGCACAACCTAATTGAAAGGAGCTAAGTGATTTAGCATCCAACACGTTATCTGACAGGTTAGCTATATACTAGCAGAGATCAACCGAGCACTACTAATGGCGCCATTCTAGTTTTTATTGAAATTTCCTCATCAATTATCTGATTAGATTTGATTTATATTCTGAAACCATAACATGAAAGTTCACGTCTCAAATAATGCATCAGAGAATCATATGTTATCTGACATGTTATTTGCATACTAGCAGATCAGTCGAGCACTACTAATGGCACCTCGTCTAGTTTTTATCAAAATTCCCTCAACAAACAGCAGATATTGCTTTCTGGCTAGTCTCATGAAGTTACAGCACAGAGCAATATACTGTCTGGTAGGAAGGAATAATGTTCAAGAATATAGGTGACAAGCACAGCGAAATGGATACCCAGGCTTACACCATGATCGATATTCAAATCTATAGTAGACAGTAAGATCATTTGGCATCAATTTATTTAATACTATTATACTACCTCGGATCCATAATAAGTGTCTCAGTTTTGAACTAACCACAGTTCAAAACTGCGACACTTATCTTGGATCGAAGGGAGCAGAAAATAGGACATAGCAGTGTGGCCAGAAAAAAAGTGTCATCCAAATGATTTCATAACACATAAAATCTATATCTAGCGGACATTCCTCAACCAGATATAAGTTCCTCAAGTATGCTAACACGAGAAGAAAAAAATTCAATGGAAAAGAGAACTATGCATGTTTTAGAACATATGAGGCAGTGAATGGAAGATACTGAAGATAGTAGGCTCAAACAAAGTTACTTGCACTGCTTGTATCAGGCTAGGATGTAATCATAAATAGTCACATGGTAAATATCACCATCTAAAAAAAGACTCTGAGTGTAAGATAAGATACACTATCTAGGGAATGAAGGAGGGCTTCTCTCCAATTTCTAATAGTGGGTATTAGTAATAGTAAAATACTAAGATAGAACAAAAAACGAATCACTGGCGCTGACATAAATTCGGCATAGGTCCAGGACTAGTCTACATACCGCCTCCGCCGGCCAGTCGAATTAATGATCGCTTACTCCCAGCCAAACTGCTAGGGCCAACTGGACAACGGATCACGGGTTGCGAACAATGGCATGGAGTAGCAGAGCCAAAACTAGCTTCGGTTCACTTAAGTTTGTTAGTTCTCAGTAACCGCATACAACAGCAGCAGTGACATAGACACATACAAACGCGAATTTGCCAATCGGATAATTTCTGATTATATCCTTACAAACTAATAGTCTTGAAACCCATTTTTAAATCTAATATTAAACAAATACTTCATCTCCACTATACAAACGAAAGAAGGCATTGAAATTTTTCTGAATATTTATCCCGTAATAAACAAGTACCCAACTAGGTAAACTGTTGGCAGGCTTTGATGAAGAAGCAAAAGTTCCCCCAATCCAATCGACCACCAAAGCATATTAAAAAGTTTTTCGTTACTATACCAGTGCAAACACTAAGAAGAAACGAGCAGTAGATCAAGCGACCACACAATTTAGAAGCATGTAATAAGAGCATATATCGAGAACCGAGGCTTGGCCCGGATGGCTACCAGGTGTTGATACCTGTGATGCCCGACCGCACGAGTTCGAGCCCCAGCGCTCGCTGGCGGGTGCGTACTCACCGATGGCACTTCTGTGCGCTGAAAGCTTAATATAAAAACCGCCAAGGGCTAGTCCTGGCTGGTCTCATTTTATAAGAGCATATATAACGAGCAAAAACTTACAGAGCCGGCCATCATAGCCCACTTGTTGCCGTGCATGGCGTGAAGCTCGATGATCTTCTGCTCCTCCTCCTTGGAGAAGGGCCCCTTCTTGAGGTGCGGCCTGAGGTGGTTGGCCCAGCGGAGGCGGCAGCTCTTGCCGCAGCGGTTGAGCCCGGCGTTCCTCTGGACGGTGTTCCAGCTCCCCTCGCCGTGCGCCTCCACGTACGTCCTCAGGCGCCTGTCCTCCTCGGGCGTCCAGGGCCCCTTCTTCAGGGGCGGCCCCGTGACCACGGGGCGGACGGTTCCGACGCCAGCAGCGCTGCCCTCCTCCTCTTCCTCGCCATCGCTGTCATCAGGCTCGGTAGTCTCGTCGTCGTCGTCATCGTCGTCGCTGTCGCGCGGCGACGGCGGCGGCGAGATCACCTCCAGCTTCGGCTCCTCCGGGTACCCAGTCATCTCCATCTCCTCCATCGTGCCGGGCCGCAGGACACGCCGCCGCCCCCACCTACCTACCTGCCAAATCAAGATCAGAAGCGAGGAGGAAATGCGTCAGCGATCATCGGACCGCGAAACGAATCCAATCTGTGTAGGAGAAAATTCACTCCAAGACCCAGCCAAATTCAAACCCGATCGGAACTGATCTAGGTGAATCTCGGGCGCTGCGCTCACCGGGAGAGGAGCCGCTTGGCCGGAACCGATCTGCTGCCGCGTGCTGCGGCGGCGGCGGAGGAGAGGAGAGGAGAGGGAGAACAGAGGACTCGCGATAGCTTTGGAGTCTTCGGAGTTTGGACTGGCGCTGCTGAAGTACTACCGTACGACGAAAAGTCCAACTGGGAAATGGAGCGGGCTCGCGGATTCGGCCCGACCCGGAATCGCCCCGAGAATGCCGCCGTGGATCGGGCTCGGCGCCGAAGAGCGCGAATGGCGGGGGTGATGGGCTGGGCTGGCATCCGTTTACATTCGGCTGAGAGTTCGTGATGTTTGGAGGCCCGGTGAGAGATCTGTTTATGATGTTTTTCCTTTTTCTTCGAGGCAAAGGAGCAAGCGTCGTTCATTAACAACAACCCATGTTTGGAGCATCTCCAATTCTCCATAGCTGCCCTATTTTAGGTACGAACCGTTTCTAGGACATTCGGAGTAACACGCATGTAGCTGCATTTGATGTAAATGTTAACCAATGTATCATGATGTAAATGTATCATCACTTGGGTGGTGCCCAAAAAGCCAAATCGTCAAGATTCCCGCCCGCGAGGTAAAACCACCCACATTCATCGTCGGCGGCCCCGCCGCTCCTTCCCACCCTTCCACCGCCGCCATCACATCCTTTTCTCACACCGCTACCCCCCCCCCCCCCCCCCCCCCCCCGACCCCCCGATGACCGTCAGAGCCCCGAGTTAGGGAAAGTAGTCGGCGTCGGTCGTCGAGGGACGGAGGATTGGAGAGCCGCCATACCTCCGCTGTCCTTCGCTCTCGTCGTCATTGAATTATTTATCTTGTTGGCCGCTTGAGACTCTGTTGATATCCACGCCACCCTACAACTGGCCTCGAGTGGGGAGCGACGCCCCCAAAAGCCTGTGGCGCGTCCAAACGTCGCCTACAACGTTCGTCCGATGCTGGTGACAGACACGATTTGGGCACCACGAGTTCTCCAATAGTCGATGTACCTTGGGCACCAAAAATTTAAAATTTACATGACCAAAGAGATTTTTAGGGTAGCATAAAATAGAGTACCATGTAGGACATGAGTCTACCAACAATACTTCACTAAAATAGGACAATCACACCACATCGCCCGACCGACCGCCCACCCCAACCATTGCCGGTGTTCCCACCTCCCCGGTGCTCCCCAACCACTTCGGATGGCCGTCGGAGCCCATGTCGTGTTGTCTGACAACGACCAAAGTTGTCATTGCTCGACTCCCAATAGGCCATGCAAAAAAAATCTTCTTTTTTCGCGAATACAAATATTGCACCACATACAAATCAAATTGTTGGAACGGTACATAGATTTCAAGGTATAAACTAAAGTTTCACAATAATGAAAATAACAATAAAATTGTTGCATCAATATAATTCAATTTTGTTGCCCTATGGTGGTTGTCGATGCTATTTCCCGACGTGCTCACAAATGCTCGGCTAGATCGTTTTAAAGTTGATGATGAATGCCTTCATCACGGATCTCCATATGCATGGTTAGAATATGCTGAAAGTTGAACGAAACAAAATCATTGACTAGATACACGCGTTCACTCTCGATGATCATGATGTCAAGATCACACATGCATTCATACCCTCCCACATCACATGTGCTCATTCAACCACATCAAACCAGGGTACCGAGCAAAAAAGACGACATTGGAGTGCTCCAAATGCATTGGGCGCCTGCGCCGGACGTAACGCTGCTATTGACACCACGAGTGGGCACGGTTTTACGTCGGACTCGGACACATCCAATAGTGCTATTGGCGGTCCCATTGACACCGCGAGCGGAGATGATCTAAGAAGATCAGCCTGAAGGAGCGGCACGACTGCATCATGGACAACTGAAAACTTGTCTTCCGCTTATAAAACTAGCATGGTGGCCCTCGCAAATGCGAGGGCATCGTCTTTAGTGTGTTGAAAATGTTTACTATTGACATGTGTCATATTCTTACAAAAATTCTTCTAAGCAAAACACAATCTGAGAGACCAATGAGAGTTTTGAATTTTCCGACACCAACACAAATGATATAGTAAAGAATATATCACATATGTCGGCAATATTTTGTAATTTTTGGACCACGAATTATTGTGATTTGGAGTATACTCAGTATTCCCCATTCATATGTTGTTTAATATTCTGAAATGATGATTATAAATGCATATGTCTTTGAGAACTAATGTATAGTTGTATGGCTAGAAGGGAGCTTGTATCCATAATCACCCCATGTCAACACCCTCTATAATAATAATGAACGTATAACAATTTGGATTGTACGATTCATTAGTATACACGTCAGACCTATATTAACCTTGGATTCTATCCAGCCTCTCGCTACAGCTCCTCTTCATGCCTTTTGTCACTTCATATGTGCAACCATCATATTTTCCATGATCTCTATCGGTTCTAGGTCCACATATTATTTGATCCCTACTTTCTCCATGTCTCTATTTTTTAATGTTAATTTTCTAAATATGTTCTTTTGATAATGTATTGTTGGTGATACTTATGAATATAGATATTTATTAAATTCCCAAATTGTATAAAAATTATCAATGAAATCGAAAATCGGAAGGCTTTTTTGTAAGAATTTATATTATCTCTCTGTTTTTCAAGTTTTACTATATACTATGATTTTATCATACGATAAATTAATTTGAGAATAATCTGATGTGCCCATATTGTCTAGATGCACATAGTTACAAAATAAACAATCGGGAACCATGTTCATATAATTAATTTTAAATTCGTGAAAATTGTGTGTTTGTTATGCCGGTGTGGAATTTTGAAATTTATGTCTCATCACGGTAAGATATATCATCATGGTAAGATATGCAACCTTCAAATTTTTAAATTTATGTCTTATATTTATGACAGGAGGTAACATGTTTTTGCACCGTGTGTCTTGTTAAGCAGATTATATTCTGAACGCCAAACTTACATCACTGTCAATAGTGGTGAACTCACAAATATTGTAGCTCTATAACTCTGGTCGTCAGTATACTATATGTAAGTGTGTGTGCATATGGTCGCAGTGTACTCGTGTATGTCGAAATCACAGACTATGCTTATCATTTTTTGTCCACCCACGCATAAACACGTTACATTGTTGGTCGTCTAATTTTTTTCTTTAATTTCACATATTAATATACTAATTTTGTGGTATAAAATGTATGTCGTTGATCAACAAAATTTTAAAAATTCTTATATTTTAGGACAAAAGGAATATATATATATATTACTAAAAAAGAACTAATTTTACCTTTCAAAAGAAAATTGTTGTATGTATACCACCAGATTCTATCAGCAGCAGTATTTTTTTTATCGTGACTGTATGTTATGAATTGTACATAAACGATATGTCTAGTTTTTTTATTCTATACATCTAACCAATCCACGTTACTTGTCTACTTGATATCTTTTTTTCCTCCTATTCTGTCCCCGTTACTTTGGCGTTGTCTCCGCCGCCATGGTAGAGCAGAGAGTATTTGTCCATGAGTACGTGCAGACGGTGGTCTGCACTGGTGACAGCTGGAAGATGGTGCACCTTGTGCTTGGTTTGTGGTTGGAGGCTGATGGTTCTGTTTCTCTACTCCGACGTCGTCGTGCGGGGGTGCCAGTGCTGAAGTTCGATGCCGTGTCCGGGGTCGTGCTGCCCCGGTCTGATTCTTTCAACGGTAATGGTTTGTCCTATGGCAAACTACTTTGTAGGTCCGAAAAGCTGATGATCAGCGATGGAGCCGCGTCGAGCTCGGGTGGCTGCTACGGTCGTGCCGAAGAAGATGGATAGTCGTTGGTTTGTCACATAGGTTTATCCTATCTTTTCAGATCTGTAAGATCGGTGTATACGTACTTTGTATCTCGTCTTTTATTTACCAATGAGAATCGTATTACCATGAAACAAAAATCTTGCTAAGTACGACATTTTTTTTTAACGTGACGCGGCTAGCTATTTGATTGGCTTGGGCCAATTAATAGTACGTACATGTGCGCAGGTCTTTTTTTTAACAAAAAATGCACGTCTCGGATAGATCCAGATTAAACGTGTCAGACTGATTTTTTTTAACGTGACGCAGCTACCTATTGGCTTGGGCTAATTAATAGTACGTACAGTGCGCAAGTCTTTTTTCTTTTAAAACCACGTCTTGGATATATGCATATTAAACGTGCCAGACTGAAATTTGACGTTACGTAATTATAAATATCTAATTACATCTTAGCCGCATATTTTAGATCTAACTATTAAAATTAATTTAGATGATGTGGCTTAACGTGGTGGCTCGAAAAACTAACTCATTTTACTTTTAGTATATAATAGATTGCTCATCCCTTCTGTAAACAAAGAAGCCTCAGATATCTTGACACGGATAACCGAACATCATGACAGTCTTGCTCCATAGGCATTAAACTTACGATTGGAGTAACATACACCACGAAAGCATTACAGGTGATCACTAGCCCAAGGGATCGATCACAAAACCAAAACCATGGGTACTATCTGAGTGAAATAAACACTCGGATTTTTGTACGGAAGATGACTGTTTGACAGTAACACGCGCATTTGGTTTTCGTAAACAGCACTGCACAGGGGCAGGCAGAGACTGAGGGGTGGAGAAGAAGAGAAGCAAGCTTGCTGGGGTCGTTGTGGGGCGAGTGGTACTTATTAGCCAGTGGGGTAGCTAAACAGAATGAGCGAATGGGACCTCCAATGGCTGGACATACGTACGCATATGTTTTTATAGCAAGAATGGAGCGAGCAACGCCACACCGATCAGAATTCAGAGCGGCACCGACCGGCGACGTCGAAGGCTGCAGAGATGGGCAGCATGGAAGAAAGGCCATTTTCAGCGGCGCATGCAGTAGCGAACTGTGGAGAAGACAGTGGACGACGCAGTGCGGTCCTTGTTTGACGAAGGAGGAGGCCATGTTTCGTCGCTGCACGTCGCAGCGGGTTCTTGCTGACTTGCAGCCATCTTGTCGCGATCCTGTTATTTCGGAATCATTGCTGGCCGGCTTATGCATACACATTTGATTTCAATCTCTGCACCGCTACCGAGTAACAGTTGTGGCTTTGGGACGTTGGGTGATAGAATTGATGCGTTCTCATGCAGGTACCACGAGGGGTAGTGCAAGCGTGTCCCGACTATGGTCCTGTTTGTTTGGGCTTCCGCTTCAGCTTTTACGGGCCAAAAGCAGAAGCCGAAACAAACACCTACAAATAGGAAAGCACTTGCGGGAAGCGCGGTCGGAAAATGCACTACGCGCGCGAGAGCCAAGGAAAGCTACCCGAGAGCTGCTTCCCGAGCTTTCTCAGCTTCCCGAGTGGCATCGGACCGAGTTGCCCTCAATGGTTCGTACTATTTACAAAGAAACTGCCACAGCTATATAACTTGAATCCTCCTGTGCAAAACGGTTGAACCTGACGCCCCCGAGACATTTTCCTCTTTCTCCAGTCCTGGACATGGCGACCTAGGGTTAGGTCTTCCGCCGCCGCCGCCGCCCTCCCCCACCGCCCTACCCTCGCCGCCGCAGTTCCCCGACAGCCCTCGCCCCTCGTCCTCGTTCCCGGCTTTGGGCCTCCAGCAGCTCGCGCCTGCCGTCCTCGTTCCACTCTCCGGGTCGACCTTGTTCCCGTCGGCCGCCGGAGACAGGAGTCCGTCGAGCTGCCGCCTCGCCCTGTCTCGTTCCCGTCCGCCGCTGCCGTTCACTTCCACCGCCGCCTCGCCCTATCTCTTTCCCGTCCGTCGCTGCAGTGCACTTCCGCCGTTGCCGCCGGCGTTCACCGCCGCTGATGCGCCCTGGAGCTTCTCTCCCACACTAGAACCGAGCTGGAACAACACTCCGGTGGTCTGGCGCAGCGCGAGCTAGCCGCTGCTACGTACAAGCGAAGACTATGGAGTGCTGGATTGTGGTCGCGTGAAACTAGTTGTTCTTGTCCTGTGTGGAGCAGCAGCCCCATCCCAGATCTAGCTGTTCGTCAGTCCGTTTTTTATGCAGGTTACCTGTACGTAGGGACCTATCTACTCTCATGTGTGATCGATGATTCGATGGATACTACTGCATGTGTAATTGACGGATGTAAACTTGTTTGATGTATGGACTTATGTATTACAGAGCTTAACGTTTAAAGAAGTCCGATAAATAAGTGTAGTCTTGTGATATATACGTATGGAATATTGGCTTAACAATATTTTATCAAAATTCTTGTAATATTAATTATCATAACATTCTAATATTATCTTGTGAATATTTTCCAATCCAAAACACTCCAAAAAATTATTTCCCATAGAAGCGTGTTAGAATGTGATAATCCAGCTTCTAAAACATTTGGAAACTACTAATTCCAGACATTTCGGTTCAAATCAGCACTTGTATAACATCTTCAGTATTCAGGGGCATTCCAGACATTTTAGCCAGAAAATCAACAGCAACAGCTGCTAATAGCAGTTTTACCAAACATCCAATCTCTGCTTCCAACAGCTGCTTCTCACAGCTGCTTTCTCACAGCTCAACAGCTACAGCTGCTTTTCAAAAGCTGCAGCCCAAACAAACAGACCCTATGGCCCCTGCTTCTCCGGCAGATTTTGGGAGAAGCTCCCCCACCAGCTTCTCCCAGAATCTCGGATAAAAAAAATGTTCCACAATCTGGAAGAATCTTTAGTATCTAAACCCATATTGTGGGACATTTTTTTTGTTCGGGATTCTGGGAGAAGCTGGTGGGAGCAGCTTCTCCCAGAATCTGCCGGAGAAGCTGAAATGAAGGGGGCCTATATGTCCCTGAAGGTATCGCAATGACCTATGTTCAGGTTTTACTTTTGCTGATGATTGATTTGAGGTAGCTTATCATGTGTTCCACGCGATTGTTCAGCGTTTACTGATCATGCCATGAAGTAGCTATATAGGATTTCGTTTTGGATTTTCCCTTTTTTTCTTGGAAAGTTTGTGTGTTTGCGTAACCTTTAACCTAGGTTTCCTTTTTTCGTATTTTTTTTCACTGGGTTGCCTGGTGTTTGGTGGCTTTTCAACGTTTCTCTTTGACTTCTCGTGTCATCCTGAATAGTTGTAACTTGTGAAATAGATATTGTTGGTAGATTCTTGCCATATAAGATTTTGATGTTGAAACATAAAATAAATGATTGTGTTCATGAACCAACAATGCTTGCTCGGTCTCCAACCTAGAATAAGAGAAAGGTGATGTATATTCTCCCAATTTCCATTGGATAAAATAATTAATCGAAAGGCAAACGACTGCCAACTCCTATATTAAAAAAATTACACCCCATAAAGCATCTACAAAATATTCATATTTTTATACATATAATTATTTTCTATGATACGATAGATTGTTTTAGAATATAAGCATACAAATGATTTAAAGTAAAAAAAAGTGATGTTACAGAATACAGATATAATGGAGTCTATAACATTCAATTTAAGCGGACATGAGGTAATATCAATTTGACAATTTCCAAGTCAAGAATTAAGTTAATCGTTATCACTAGAATATGAAGGAGTACTGGCCACGCCGCGGCACAGTGCAAGTGCATGCATGCGTGCGTACGGTACGTATTGCACTGGCCGATCTTGGACAAGTACGACCGTAGGACGTGCGAGTGCCGCCCTACATATCTACAGTGTTTTTCTTAATTGCAATTTATGATATCTTGTAGTAGGCTGCAGCAGTTCTGCGTGGCATGCAGTTGCATGCATGCATTGCGAGTGAAATGCACGTACAGTCCCGAAAGTCATTGGCTAGGTCCAAAACGGTCCTGGAACTTAGGGAATGGATCGATTCAGTCCCTAATGTTGCGTAGGAGGTCCATTGACGATCCTGTCTACGTATGGGCGCTGACGTGGCAGGTGAACGGGCCCAGCACAGCACGGAGAGAGCCCAACACCTTCTCGTTTATGATGGCAAATTTGCAGATTCGCCCCTGCAGCTCTTTTGGCAACTAAAATCAAGTCGACAATCCTCTGTTCCCCTGCTTTTTCCGCGCGGACCGCTCGAGGTGAACGACGACGACATTGGAAGAACATGATCGGCGGCTGGAGAAGGTGAAAGACGAGGGGGACGGAGGCGATTGACGGCGGCAGTCAAGGTGACCGTGGCAGCCCAGCAAGGTTGCGGAGATGGCGCCCGTTCGTCGGCGGGAAGGAGAGCCCTTTCCTGTGTACGGTGAGTTCGATTCTCGTCGTCTCTACCCCAAATCCTAGTTTGTTTCGTAGTTAGTTTAGGGTACATGTGATTGTTGCATGTTCTGGTAGCGATTTCTACCGAGTTGGTGGATTAAAGCTTAGGGTTTTAGTTGGTGTGAAGGCCTGAATTTTAGCTCTTTTTTTGTTTAATTTTCAGATGATTCTAGTGATTTTTTTTCACGGGAAGTGATCCATGGAGGATTCTTCGTTGGATGTGGAGGCAATAGGTCGTATGTGGATGGTACGAAGGTTTGCTATGATGGCTGTGACTGTGATACTTGGTCTGCACTGTTTTTGGATGATGTAATTGAGGATTTAGGGTATGAGGCAGCAGGCAGAATCGATGTTTACTGGTTGTTGCCAGGCATGCAGATTAATGAAGAAGGTCTTCGCCTGATTTCTAGAGACACAGATGCATTGGACATGGTTGGAAAGGTGAAGCAGGGGCACAAGTATCTGATGTTGTATCTTGATCACGAACCAGCAACCAAAGCAAGTGCTTTTGATGATGTGGTTGGTAATCCTGTAGTCAACTTACCACCTGTGATTAGTCTGGTGAAGCAATGCAGTGCTGCCACCAATGTTGCCATTGTTCTTGCGCATGATGGGCAAGTTGCAGAGAGCACTGTTGCAAATTCAGGTGCAAGGAGGAAGCAAAGAAGTTGGCGGCCGAACAGAAGAAGAAAGAACTTCAACAGGAGAAACTAGCACAAGCTGAGAAGAAAAGGCTGGAGCAGGAGGCAAAGAAAAAAGAAGCACAAGCAGCGAAGCTTGCACTTGCAGAGAAGAGGAGGCTAGATCAGGAAGCTAGGAGAAGAGAAATAGAAGAAACTAAGCTCAGACTAGAAGAAGAAGCCAGACAAAAGGCCTCTCGGGTGCAAAGTAAAAGAAAAACAGGACAAGGAAGCAGCTACAGCTACATGGCGCCTTTCAAGAAACCAAGGAAGGAATCCATGTTTGATTATTTCAAAGGCCCACCTCCCGGCTCCTTTCCGAATGAAGATGAAGAGTAGTGCTTCATTAGTTTCAGTTATCACTGTTTTAGTTTATGTTTGGTTCACTGATGTATGAAGTGACATAAAACTTCTATTTTGTGCTTTGTGCCGCTGGAGAAATCATTTTGCTAGCATGTGCTTGTTGAACACATAGCTATTCTAGTTTCTATTTAGTTCACTGATGTTCTAAGTGACAAATAAACTTCTTCTATGATCTATCTTCAGTTCACTGTTGGTGCAACGATTAAGTGTCGCTCGACTTGTCTACTTGTCCGAACCCCATCGACAAGTTGCGACATGGGCCAATTCTGGAATGAAATGTGTGTGCACTGAAATCTGTGAAATATTGACGAAATATAACAATGCAAAAGTGCCACACAAATGACAGTACTGGCAACATTGATTCAACATCATTTTTGTAGTTCAAACACACACATACTACTACATCACGCACTAACACATCCATCGGTGCTTTATCACAAACACGAACATCAGACACAGTAACATAGCTACACTAAATGTTACAGCTTTCTAGCAGGGAAATAATCTGCTTGAAATCCTTCTCAATTTCATTGCTTTCAGCTAACTGCTTCGTTGTCTTCCAGCTTCATACTCTTTCATCCAGTGCGTACGTCCTTTGCATTGAGCTACTGATCTTTCACATCTTCACAGCCACCATTTCTCGGCTGAAGAAAATAAAATCCAAATTCAACCAAAGCTTCAGGGTGAGCAGAAAATTGGTTCGCCGGGATTCCAGACGCCCGCATGAGGAAGAACAGCTAGTGCTGAGGTGCAGGTCCGGGGCAGAGGCGGAGGCGATTATCCTGCCGTGGACGGACCTTCCTTGCCGGACGCAGATCATGCAGCTCTGGAGGAGGGAGTGGTAGCAGGCGGCGGCGTTGGCGGTAGCTCACTCCCTCGCGCGCCCGGTGGGGAATTTCACGATCTAGGTTTGCAGCAATCACGGTCCCGCTGATGGTTGGAGAGGACGCGCTGGACTCGCTCGGCGCCGTCGAGGGGCCCGCTCACTTGCCACGTCAGCTCCATACGGTGCCCATACGTAGCCAGGACCGTTGATGGACATCCTAAGCAACATCAGGGACTGAATTGATCCATTCCCTGAGTTCCAGGACTGTTTTCAACCTAGCCAATGACTTCCGGGACTGTACGTGCATTTCACTCCATGCATTGCACTTGCAGCCCCTCATCATTTACTTCTCGCCCTATCTATAGCAGAGGCCGAAGAGCTGCAATGTGTTGTGCATTTGCATGAGCCCAGCTTGTACGTTGTATCGTGCGAAGTGAGTCTCAACTGGTTTGTTTATTTGTGGTGGAACCAGCCCATCCAGGTTCAAGTCCCAGACTGGCATGGGTGCTCGCATTTTTTTGGATTTTCCAGTATTTAACCGGCGCTTTGCTTCAGTGGTAGGTGACGTGCTCGTCAACAGCGAGGCGTCCGTGGTGACTTCGTCAACCTTAAGATTTGTCGGACCAGTCTCTCAGAGGTGCTCATAGGTGTAGGGTGTGCGTGTGTGCGGTCATAGGGGTGTCTGTACGTGCGTGTTTGTGAGCGTCTGTACTGTGTTTCTAAAAAAAAAGCTTGTACGTTGTATTGTCAATTTTAAACAAAAAAAATCAATAATTTGCTTACAACGAAGAACCTAAACACATGTCGGTCTTAGGCTATTACACGACGCTCTCGCTGATCCGAGTACAATTTCACGATGGAAAGAAACACAGGTGATCAGTAGCTACCTCAAGACATCACAAATCAAAATCACACAGAGCATGCAAGAACGAGCATACGAGCGGCCACTGAAATCTACTCACTAGCTAACGTGCGGGCAGCATCTTCGATCAGGCGACGCATGAGTTGAGGCCGAGGCACCCCATCAGCAGGCTCCTCCTCTTCCGCCTCGGGCGGCGGCTGGAGGCGGCGAACTCCGGCGGCGGCACCTGGTACAGGTCCTCGTCGACGGGCCGCACCACCCGGGAGGCCGACGCGCCCGATCTGCCTCTGATCGCTGTGGCAAGTGGCAGGCCGCCAGCAGCGTCCGTCGCCCTAGGCCCGCGCCGGCCGCTTCCCTTGTCGCCCTCCGCCCTCCTCGTCTTCCTCCTGGGCGTCTGCTGCTTGCGCGGGGGCGGCGAGTACCTGAACCACACGTCGCTGCAGGCCTCCGGCTCCGGCTCGGGGGCGTAGTAGCACTCGGCGGCGGGCGGCGCGTCGTAGGGGTGGTAGCAGTAGTTCCACTCCCCGAAGGCCGGCACCTGCAGCCTCCTCGCCTTCTGCGAAACCAAAAACCACAGGCAAAAGAGTTAGACCATATGCATGTTCCGATTCTTCAATAGATGACTCCATGGTTCACACACAAAGGCACACTTGCCTCCATCTGGTTTACACGAACAGCACGGGAGCTCGCAGAGACAGAAATGGGATGAAGAAGAACTGAAGAAGAGAAGCAATCTTGCTACTGCTGGGGTCTCAGTGGGGTAGTTTCGCTAGTGGAGATAGCTAAACAGAATGGAATGTGAGCTCTCCAATGGCTGGAGTACATACGCCTGTTTTTATAGCTGGAATGGGACTATGCATGGGAGGTGAGCAAGACAATGCCGCACCGATCGGAACGGCCTCGCGACCGACCGGACAGGCGATGCTGAGAGTCTGAGACGGAGTGGGGCAGGCGGCAGCCATGGAAAGGCCCTTTCTCCGCGGCGCATGCAGTAGATAACTGTAGCCTGCGGCAGGCTAGCTTCATCGCTAGGCTGGGAGAAGACAGTGGAGACGACGACGCAGTGGTCCTGGTTTGACGAGCAAGGCTTTTACTACACATGATGATCGATGGAGGAAGCCCTGTTCCCTCGCTGCACGTCGCAGCGGGTTCTTGCTGACTTGCAGCCATCTTGTCTTGCTCTTGTTATTTCCGCATCATTGCAGCCTGATGAGGAACTGTTTTTTTTTTAAAAGGGGAGGGGTCTAGAAAGACCCCGATGCTGCATAAATTACCGTCGGTGGAGTACAATTACAGAAAGGGCCTCATAAAGAAAAGGGGTTACAACTTGGCCCTGAGAAATTGCAAAAAAGACCCTAAAACTAACAGCAGGAAAGCAATCAGGTCCAGGATCTCTTCTAGCTCCTTCTCCACCGCAGTCACAACGACGCCGAGCACAGTCAACTGCGCCACCGCCGGGGACTACGCCACTTGGGGTGGGACAGCGGGAGCACACCGTCTCGAAGCCAGAAGACCTCCATGTCGGCACCACGGCCTGGAGGATAAGCGCCCTTCGCCAGCAGCGCGGCGAGCAGGGTGGGAGCGGCTGCCCTACAGCCATTGATCTCGGCGACTGAGTGGCCTCTCGCCACCGGAAGATCGTCGAGGAGAAGCTCCCAAAGAGGTGGAGCGGCTGCCCTTCAGCTTGCATAGTCGACGGCGAGGAGGCCGTCGAGGTGTCGCTCCGAACGAACGCAGCACCGGCGTCCAGATAAAGCCACTTTTGCCTCCAAAATCTCATCCTGCCATCTGAAACCTCCTCCTCGCCGCCACGGCCGGCCAGGAGGTTGCGGGGCACGCGGAGAAGTCGGATGCATCGGTGGCTGCGCTTTGAAAGGAGGGAGCAGGCCGCCTGCCCTGTTGTCGCCATCTCTGTCCCCTCGCCTCCACGGCCGGCCGGAGGGGGATGAAGCAACGAGGCGGACCCAACAGGCCACCGCCCGACGCCGCGCACACGCGCCAGAGCGGCAACTCCCACACCACCTCCACCACCGCGCCATGCCCGGGCCGTCTTCCCTCTCCCCTCGCCACCACGGCCGGCCAGAGAGAGACTAGAGAACACCGGAACATCGCAGACAGAGAGGCAGAAGGAAATCTCTACCTTATTTAAGGATGCAGCGGCCTCCATCGTCGCCAGCCACTCCAACCAGAGGAGGAGACAAACGAAGAAGAAGAGCCCAAAAGGGCAGAGCCGGTCCCGTAGCTCCACCACTCCGCATCCGGGGACAAGCCCCACTACCGGCACATGGCCGCAACAACTACACCTAGTAACACTACAAGCACCGGCACCTCTCCTCCGCCTCCCTCGACCGGCGCCGCCGGCGAGTTTGGCCTTGGATCGGCCCGGCGCTCTCGAGACTTCTTGGAGGAACTGTAGCAGGGGAGAGGATAGGGACGGGGGGAACTCTCAGTATAAGTGTCGCCTGATGAGGAACTGAAATACGCATTCCAACTCCGCCCTACTGCTGACTGCTAGTAGTATATATACTCGCAGGATATACTAC
The DNA here is from genome assembly GCA_026929855.1 of Poa annua. NCBI lineage: Eukaryota > Viridiplantae > Streptophyta > Magnoliopsida > Poales > Poaceae > Poa > Poa annua. The sequence continues at coordinate 95,454,992 of CM049437.1, forward strand.
TTCTACAGTGATCTACAGTATGGCTTCTTTAGCAAAACGCAGAAAAAAAAACGATACAAATTCCTTATTTGACACTCGTAAGAAATGTGATCCACTGTCTGGTAATGACATTCTAGCTCATTGAGAAAAAGGTCACTACTGGAGTGACGTTGCCGAATGCCGTCCATGAGATGGGAAAAAATACGCACGTCGTATATTCAGCCGTTTGAAGAGTGTTGCATGGCAAGCAAAAAGTAGTCGGCATACTCGGATTTATCATAATGCGGATGACGGCAGACGGACGGTGGGATCAGCTTTCTTTGAAAAACACAATGAAAACAAGAGATATAAATTTTATGCATGTATATATTTTATGTTGAAGTGTGGACTTCCGAATATAAATTTTCAATAGCTCAAAAGGAGTTTCCAACCTTTTATCACATAATAAATATCTTTTTGTGCAAAAACGTTTTTTTATGAAGAAAGTGCAATGAATATGGTGCCAAATGACACCACTCCAATTTTCGCACAAGAGTAGAACATATTTGATAGATAATTTCCAAGTTCTATGAATTCTCAATCTTTCTAGTTACATGTCAACATTTAAATGACTTTATGCCAACTCACCGAAAGTAATTCAAAATTGATTTGTAGTGTCTTATTGCTTGGTCCTAAACACTAAACATTAGCAAAATCTTTGTAAGTACACAAGTATAGTAGTAAATAGAGGAACCGTTGATACTTTTGAAAGCTTGGTATAAATAGTCATGTTGATTATTTAGACCCTTTCTAAAAAAATATGGAAGAAAATGGAGCGAAATGAAAAAAAAGCAATCTAGCTCATGTAGTCCTTTTATGTATACTATTTGTAAAAAACATAACAAACTTGCAATATGAAATTTTTCATAAAAGAAACTTCACAAAAGGGTTATTATGTATGAATGTTAATAACTTTCAAGTCAAATGAACAAGTACATGCAAATTAATGTGCGGCATAGTAACTTAGATTGTGCCCAACTTGTAGACGGATGTGCATCTTGTGATGACAAAAATGTTGCTAAATAGAGTTTTCAGCTGCACGATACAAAAAATCTTTCCATTGAGTGCCAAAATGGTTTGTATGAGGCAAGTACCAAAAATATGGTGCAAAATACCATCACTCCAGTTTTCATGCAAAATAGACAATGGTTTATGGAAGATTCCCAAGTTTCATTTATTTTGAACCTTTCTAGCCACTTTCGCGCATTGAAATGATCTCATGCTGATTTATAATTTCGTCCTAAAAATTCATCAAAACATATATTTTAGATACAGAAGTAGTCATTACATGGTGGAACCACTTGTAGTTTTGCAAGATTTTAAACCCCTTCCTATGAATAGCCAACTCGCCATCTTGATGTTGTTTTGAGGAAATGAAAGAAATGAAGCCAACGTACCCTTAGGGTTTCTGTCCTCCCGCTCTGGCGATCGCGGCGGCGATCCCGACGGTGAGTCCCCGTACACTTCGTGTTCGCGTCCGATTCCAAGTGCCATCCATGGCCGGTGATCCCCGATCCCCGTGCCCTCGTTCCCTCGTTAAAGCCGCCACTCCGGTCTCGGCTCCCCCGTTCCCGTGCTGTTTCCAATCTAGGTTTTCTGTCGATTGAAGTCCTATGGCGGAAATTCGTGATAACTCGGCGGCAGCTGCCGCAGCGGGTGATCTCGACAAAGCAAAAGGCTCGCAGCTCTCTGATGGCGACGCGGCTTCCTCGTCGCAGATTGTCGGCCGTCAGGGGATCGGCATTGATTCGATGTTCGATCTGTTGGACATCGGTGAAGAGGAGTTCAATGACTTCGTTCTGGAAGAGGATCTGGAGGAGATCAAGGTCAATACCATATGGTTGGTTGTGGCCAGAGTCCACTGCCCTAAGAGCTTCAGCCATGAAGCCTTCTTTCAGCAGATGCACCTCGCCTGGAACCCGGCGAGGGAAATCACCATGAGAGCGGTTGGCATCAATCGGTTTGTCATCCAGTGCTTCTGTCTAGGGGATTGGGAGAAGGTAACGGAACGTGGCCCTTGGCTATTTCGTGACTGGGCTGTCATCCTAGCTCCTTACGACGGCCTCGTCGACGGCCTGTCTGATCCAGACGAGGTGTCCCTCGAGTTCCTCCCAATCTGGCTGCAAATTCATAAATTACCGGAAGGATATAGGAAGGAGAAGTTCGTGCGGACGATGGTTAGCCGTGTTGCAGGCGAAATTGATGCGGTGGAGATGATCCCCTCTTGTGGATTCAAGGGAGATTTCGGCAGAGTGCGTGTTAGACATGATGTTCGTACTGCTCTGACCAGATGGGTATCCTTCATACTAGAAGGGAAGCTTCAGCTATACATGGTCAAGTATGAAAAGCTTGGCCTCTTCTGCCATGCATGTGGTCATCTGGGACATGAATATAAGGAATGTGGCACGGGCCTGTTTGAGGATAAACAATTAAAATGGGGTGAGTGGCTCCATGCTTTCCCTTCTGGTCGTGGTCGTGGCAATCCCCTGCGTGGTGGTTTGCGTGGTGGCGGCGTGACTTTCAATACTCGTGGAGGTAGATCAGAGTTTATACATGGCCGTGGTAGAGGAGAACCAGGTGCTGGTCTTGGCCGTGGTTATGTAGATTGGCGCCTACACCCTGAGCGCCGCCCTGCGGAAGATAAGGACCTGAAGGTTACGGCCATGAGCCCAATCAAAGCGGGCGATGTCGTGATGACTGATGCGGAGAAGGCTGCGCGTAAAAGGCTTGCATTTGAGGACGGGCCTTATCCAGCTGATGGTGTTTCCCCCAGTTTGAATCCTGCTTTGTTACTTACAACGCATGATGTAGAGTCTCTGGATGCTGATGGTAAGGAGAGGTCGAGCGATAGTAAAAGGCATAAGACGGGTGGTGGCAACATTGAACAAGATACACTTCTTGGATCGGCGGCATCCTGCGAGGATGACCGCCGGGTCCAATGAGTTGCCTCGGTCTGAACTGTCGCGGTGCAGGGAATTCCGCGATAGTTTGAGACATCACTGTTCTGCAAAGAACAGAAAATTCCTAGGTGGTGTTTCTTTCGGAGACACGCCAAAGTTGTGATCGTATGCGTCGGCTTCGAGGCAGACTTGGTCTTAGAGGTTTTGCAGGTGTTGATGCGGTTGGGCATAGTGGTGGCCTTGCCTTATTCTGGCATGAAAGTTTATTCGTTGACGTGAAGGAAAAGAATGAGAGATTCATTGATGTGCATATGAGATTTGGTCCTAATGATCCACTTGTGCATGCCACCTTTGTCTACGGTGAGCCAAGGACTGAGAATCGTTAGCGCATGTGGGATCTTCTTACCACTCTACGTGCTTCCTCTACCCTCCCATGGGTTTTACTCGGTGATTTTAATGAGGTACTGTGGCAGTATGAACACTTTTCAGTCCGAGCGCGTCCAGAACCTCAGATGGTGGCGTTCCGGGATTGTGTACAGCGCTGCGGTTTGCATGACTTGGGTTTTTATAGGCCTCCCACACACATATGATAACAAGCGCGCGGGTAGCGCGAATGTGAAGGTACGATTGGACTGGGCCCTAGCGGATGACAGTTGGAGGGATATTTACTCGGAGTCGTCGGTGGTACATCTCGTGACTCCCTGCTCTGGTCACTGCCCGATCCTCCTGAAGCTTGCGAGGGAAACTCGGCCGCAGCCTGTACGTCGTTGTCGTTGTCGCCAGTATGAGATATTCTGGGAAAGGGATCCCGCCATGAAAGAAAGTATTGATAATGCATGGATGGATATGGGGCCAGTGAACGACTTGGGTCAGATCAATGCTGGGCTCTCTTCGGTTATGGAGAAGTTACATACTTGGGGTAGGAAAAGGTTTGGCAATGCCAGTGCGCCCGAAACTCCATGCGCTGCAGGAAGCCAATGCTCCGAGGTCGGAGATTAAAGAGGCGACAGATCAGATGAACGAACTCCTCTACAAGGAGGAGATGTTGTGGTTGCAACGTTCACGCATTAACTGGATGAGAGAGGGCGATCGTAACACGAATTTTTTTCATCAGAAAGCTAAATGGCGTGCGCGTCGTAATAAGATTACCAAGCTGCATGATGCGGATGGAACGATTAAAACAGTACCATCCGATATGGAGAGGATGTCTGCTTCCTTCTTCAAGCAGCTTTATACACGTGATCCAAGCATTAATGGGGATCTAATTACGGAGCTAACTCATCAGTTGATTGATGAGGATATGAATCTGAATTTATGCAAAGATTTCTCTGATCAGGAAATTTCGGATGCCCTCTTTCAGATTGGGCCTCTCAAGGCCCCGGGCCCAGATGGCTTCCCAGGCCGGTTCTATCAAAGAAATTGGGATTTTATGAAGAAGGATGTTATTAATGCTGTTAAACAATTCTTTGTTTCTGGGTCTATGCCGATAGGAGTTAACGACACTTCCATTGTCTTAATTCCCAAGATTGAAAACCCGCCGGAGTTGAAGGACTATAGGCCAATAGGCCTTTGCAATGTAATTTACAAGGTGGTCTCCAAATGCTTGGTTAATCGTCTGCGACCTCTCCTGGAAGGTGTAATATCTGAGAACCAAAGTGCGTTTGTGCCGGGAAGGCTTATTAGCGACAATGCTCTGTTAGCCTTTGAGTGCCTTCACTACATGGAGCATGGTTCGTCGGTGAATTCAAATTTCTGTGCATATAAGCTTGATCTATCTAAAGCCTATGACCGAGTGGATTGGGCGTTTCTGGAGAAGACAATGCAGAAGATGGGGTTTTCTCACAGGTGGACACAATGGATTATGGCGTGTGTTACCACTGTGAGATACTCGATAAAATTCAATGGAACTCAGTTGGAAGCATTTTCTCCGACGCGTGGTCTAAGGCAAGGAGATCCTCTCTCCCCCTTTTTATTCCTGTTTGTGGCTGATGGTCTATCTTCCCTGTTGCAAAATGAGGTTATGCTTAATGGGATTACTCCAATTAAAGTATGTCGTAATGCCCCGGGGATCTCGCATCTCCTCTTCGCAGACGATACATTGCTGTTTTTCCGCGCTACACCGGAAGAGGCTACTCGAGTGAAGCATGTGATCAAGGCCGTTGAAGATGGTACGGGACAGCTTATTAACCCCAATAAATGTTCTATCTCTTTCGCCAAGTCTTGTTCTCAGGAAGTGCAGCACCAAATTAAAGATATTTTGTCAGTTGGCGATTCTGACTTTGAGGACAAGTATCTGGGTCTGCCCACCCCGGCGGGTAGGATGCACAAAGGTCAATTTCAGTCCTTGCAGGAACGGCTGAGTAAAATGCTGATGGACAGTGGTGTCGACTGGATGTCCCAGAGCGCCCGAGCTGTTCTGATCTAGGCGGTGGCACAGGCAATTCCAACGTATGTGATGGGAGTTTTCAAGCTACCCTATGCTCTCTGCGATTAACTTACAAAACTGATCCGTGAATTTTGGTGGGGAGTGGACAGAGGAAAGCGGAAAATGCATTGGGTTAGCTGGGATAAATTGACCAGAACAAAATTACAAGGTGGTATGGGGTTCCGTGATATGAGAATTTTTAACCAGGCCTTACTAGCCCGCCAAGCTTGGAGGTTGTTGGCGTTTCCTGAGAGTCTTTGTGCTAGAGTTTTGAAAGCGAAGTATTACCCAAACAGAGACCTTCTCGACACTGTCTTCACGGGTAATCCGTCGTCAACTTGGACGGCTATCGCTCATGGCCTGGAGCTGCTGAAAAAAGGAATAGTCTGGAGAGTGGGTAACGGCAACAAAATTCGTGTTTGGAGGGACAGCTGGATTCCGAGGAATTCTTATGGAAAGATTATGTCTCCAAGGCGCAGTAGTCGACTACGGTGGGTCTCAGAGTTAATTGATGCTAATGGCTCTTGGAAAGAAAACATTGTCCGTACTACTTTCTTGCCCGTGGATGCTGAAGCAATCTTGTCTATTAGATTGTCACGTCGTGTTGAAGATGATGTTGTCGCTTGGCTGCCGGAGAAGACCGGTATCTTCTCGGTTCGTAGTGCCTACAAGCTGTGCGTCTCTGTACTCCCCTCACAAACAGAGATCACCACGTCTAGTTCACGACCGGAGGGTCATGATTTATGCTGGCAAAAGATTTGGTGGTCAAATGTGCCCCCAAAGGTGAAGAACTTTGCATGGAAGGCTGCGTCTGAAGCTCTTGCGACTGAATCAAATAAGCTACATTGGCATATTCCGGTGTCAGGAGTTTGCCGTATTTGTGGTCGGGAAGACAGCGCACACATTGAATCGTTGTCACCATGCCTCAAGTCTATGGGAGTCTATGCGGAAATTCTGGTCGCTGCCGTCAGTTGTTGATATGCGGCCACAACAAAGCTCTTGGTTCCGTCAGTTGGTGATAGGCACCCCCGCATCTTCATTGGACATGACGCTGCTCGTTGCTTGGAGGGTGTGTGGCATGCGAGGAACGAAGTTACGCATGATAAACCCTTGCCTACTATCGCCAGCTCTACAAACTTCTTGCTTAGCTATTTTAAGCTCATGCATGACGTCAAGAAATTTCCATCTGAGACCATCTTGAAGGGGAAGCAACCGGCGGTTGCCTCGGTGGATCCGGTCCCAGCACCTCGCTGCGCTCCGTTCGCCCCCTGGTGTAAGCCTCCGGCAGGTTTTGTTAAACTCACGGTGGATGGCTCCTTCAAAGATGGCATTGCAGGAACAGGCTCGATCCTGAGAGATGAAGAAGACTCGATCATTTTCTCCTCCTGCAAGTATATCACTCCATGCACCGAAGCGCTTGAGGCTGAGTTGTTGGCTTGTTTGGATGGTTTATCCCTAGCTTTGGAACATACTACTCTACCGATCATCATTGACACGGATTGCTCACAGCTGGTGTCTTTAGTCCTTGCTAAGGGCATTGATAGATCCCCTCACCACTCCTTAGTTTCTGAGATTAATTTTTTTGCGGATAGTGGCAGACCTTGCTCATTTGTAAAGGTGGATCGTGGACAAGTTAGGGTTAGTCATGTTCTTGCAAATTTTGCAAGGACGGAGCATAGAACATCCACTTGGCTGGGTTCACCTCCAACGGCCCTCCGCATATGGACAGCCAAAGCGGACCGATTCTATCCGTTTTGTGCTGTCCGCGGACCAATTTTGAGCATCTGTCCTCTTTGGGGAGGAAGTGCCTCCAACGGCCCAGCGCAAAACCAGTCTGTTTGTGTGGAGGGTGGGAGGAATGCAGACAAGGGAGGACAACGGTTTGTGTGGAGGGTGGGAGTAATGCGGACAAGGGAGGACAAGAGGCTGTCCGTTTTCTACCCCAAATCTGAACCAAATTTGGTCTAGGTTTGGGGTCGAAAACATGTCCGCGCGGACAGTTGTCCCTATGCGCCAGACCGTTGGAGAGCCTCCTCTGTCCGGAAGGACAGATTGGGACAAGCTCTGTCCATATGCGCTGGGCCGTTGGAGGTGCCCTGATGTTGCTCTTCGGGAACTTGAACTCGAGTCTCTTGTAAGGGCACCTCCAACGGGCCTCCGCATATGGACAGCCAAAGCGGACCGATTGTGGCCGCTTTGGGCTGTCCGCGGACAGATTTTGGTGCTCTGTTCTCTTTGGGGATAGAGTGCCTCCAACGGCCCAGCGCAAAAAAAAAGGACAAAACATAAACTTAATTAACATATATTTAGTTCGGTAGGGCCCAGTGGCCAGTGAGACATACAAAATATAAACATGAAAAAAAAATAGGGCGGGGAAGGGCGGCGCCGGAGTGGAAAATGGGCGCCGGCTCCGGCCTGTTGGCGTCGTGGCGGTGGCGGCTCCGGCCTACTCATCCTCGTCGGAGGGGTCGAGGATGATGTAGGGCGGCGGCGAGTACAGCCACACCGGTGGCGCCGCGGGTGGAGGTGGAGGCGTGGCTGGCGCCTCGGGGTCCTGAGGCCATGCCGGTGGGGGCACGTACGCCCGGCCCTCGCCGCCCTCGCCGCGCTCGGCCCACGGCGACCATGGAACCTGCCACCGCGCGCGCTCCTCGTCTAGGCGCGCCTGCTCGTCCCGGCGCGCCTGCTCGGCCGCAGCCTCGGCGGACGCACGGAGCGTGGCCGCCAGATCGGGCCAGCGGCCGAGCTCCTCCAGGTCGGACAGCTCCATGGCGAGCTTGATCTGCTCGTCCTCGTCCTCCGGCTCGGCCTTCACGGGAGGAGGAGCGTCGCCGCCGTCGTCGTACTCCCAGTCGAGGTCCGGGTCCTCCTCGTCCTCCTCGGGCTCGGCGTAGTCCTCATCGTCCTCCGGCTCGGCGTGGTCCTCCTCGGGCAGCGTCGCCGCGAAGGCTGCCCGGCGCCGGTGGCCGTGCTCTAGCTCGAACCACCCGTCCCATAGGGACGAGGTGACGGCGTAGGCCGGGTCGTGGAGGAGATCTGAGGGGAGCATGGCCCGGCACCGGTGGATCTCCTCCGTGCGCTCACGGCCGGAGCGCGGCACGGGGGGCACGGGGACGCGCTGCCGGTTGAGGTGCCACCCCTCGGGGAGGTGGACATCTCCCCACGGCAGCGGCTGCCGCCGCTCCCAGTGCATCGCGGCCACGTCCGGCTAGACGCGGGCGCGGCGCGCCCGGCGGCGCGCGTTGCGAGCCTCGCGGGCGGCCTGCGTGTCGCGGGCGACGGCGGGACCGCGGGGTGGAGCCACGGGGGCGGGCACCAATCGGCGGCGCGGCGGCCCATGAGAGCTCGACGCCTCGTGGTTATTCCGGCCGCCTTTCGCCCAGAATGGCCTCATGGCGCGTCGACCGCGGCGAGCTCGTACCGGCTGTAGTGGTGGCGGTGGCCGGGGCGGCGGTTAGGTTTTGGGCCGGAGTGGAGTGTGGATAGCGACCCCGGCCACCCACCGCATTTAATAAGACCAGGCCAAGCGTCCGGTCTCGCTGACGCGTGGGCCAGGGCGGACAAGGAGAGGACACGCGCTGTGTCCGCGGCTCCCCAAACTTGGACCAAACTTGGGGCAGGTTTGGTCCAGTTTGGCTGTCCGCGCGGACAAGTGTCCATTTGCACTGACCCATTGGAGAGCCTGTTTAGTCCGTTCGGACAAAAACGGACAGGTGACCTAAAAGAGCCCTATAATTGTTCAATAAGATCCATTTTTTACCCGAAAAAAAAATCGCTCCGATGCGACGTGAACTCCGCGCGTCGTATGCTGTCAGGAGCGTATCTGTCACCCCGTACCCCTGTGCCGCCTACCGTACGTGCAAGCTACCACGTCCGCCGCTGGTGGCACGCCATGCGTTGATTTCACGACGCCGGAGACCGAGCGGGGCGGCAGGGCCGCGCCGCCGCGCAACCGGGTGTCATCTGGGCCCGCTTCACGTCACCGGGTACTCCGGCGTGGAGAGGGGCAAAGGATGGGAATGGGATGCACTGCATGCACCGAAAGTCCACCCTGCAAGCGCCATGGATACGATTTCAGCAGTGTGCCTACGAGCACCCATCCCCATTGACCGGCTTGGCACAGTACATGCAGCTACACCTTCACGGACATTCGACAAGACAGACACACACCGTGGAGGACCGCAAAGCAGTTTAGTCCAAGCAACAGCCATTCCAGTGACCTCAGTACAAATACATTTGAGACAGAAAAGTTGTCGCAAGACGTGCATAAATTACGTGTGGCTAGGTTGTTGCAAGGATTGTGATGATTTTCTTGAGACGACAGGTTAATTAAGCACTAATTCTACACCAAAAAGTGAAGGAGAAATCTGTGTTCTGTAGCACGTACGTGGAGGAGAGGAGAAGTAAACCTCTCTCTCTGATTGGGGGTGCAGGTCAAATCTTTGTCATATACTGTATGTACGTGGAGGCGTGGACATTGCTCCGATGCGACGTGAACTTCCCGCGCCGCACGCGGTCAGGAGCCATGGTCCATGGACGCGACAACAGCGTATCGCCCCATGCTCCGGTGCCGCCTCCCGTACGCGCACGCTCCCACGGCCGCCGCTGCCGCGGTACGCCATGCGTTGATTTCGCGTGGCCGGAGACCGAGCAGCCGCGCGACCGAGGTTCGATCTGGGCCGGCCGGTTCACGTCACCGGCGTGGAGAGGGAAGGAGGGATGGTACATCGAGCACAGCACGCGCCGAAAGTCTACCCTGCAAGCGCCATGGATACGGCTTCACGACTGTGCTCCGATCGAACCCCATCCCCATTGATCGATCGGCTTCAGGACAGCATAGCGACACTCCCTAGAGGCAAACCATTTAGTGCTGCCAACCCAATACAGAATTCAGCAGCTTCCAGTACCGGCAGCTCTACTGCCTAGCCTCTCCACGCCTCTCATGCAGATGCAGTGATGCGCAGCATAGTGCACCTCTGCCGCTGCCGCTGCCGCTGCTGAAGAGAGTGGAGTAAATGAGGAGGCGCTGCAATGCTGCATTGCCAATGCATGCCACGCAGGCAGAACGGGCAGCCTGCAGGCCATAAATTTCCAATAATACTATACTATACATATATATTTCCCACAGTGCACTACACGATGGATATAGGACGGCACGCGCACGGCGTTTGGTCGTCCATGATCGGCCGGCCGGCCGGAGGCGCCATGCCATACCATACGCACGCATGCACTGTAGCGCGGCATGGCATGGCAATGGCAATGGCAGACGTCCAAACCTGCTTGCCCCTGTGTGCACGCGGCCGAGCGCCGCTGACCGGACCACTGGCCATTTCGGGTTAGCCGGGAAGACTGCGTGGACCATAAAGGCATTCGAGTTAGATTATTACTGCATCACAAAGATTTGGCCTGCACCGCCACCGGTCAAGCCGAGAGAGATTTAATTTTCTCCTCTCTGTCAAGAATACAGTTTTCTCCTTCAGTTTTGGTGGAGAATCCTTGCAACAACTTAAACGTAATTGTTGCAGATATGTACAGTAAGTCTTGTAAGAATTTTTATGTCTCTACTGTCTCTGTATTGAGGTTAGTGCAGGAGTAGAATGAAACACGAGTAGATCAAATGATTAATTAGCACGACATTCGCTTGGACATACAGATACCTCAGTCTACTTTCGGTTTTTCAGATAGAGGTCCTTTGATTTTAAATGATCCGGAAACTGCTTGATATAGGAGTCCTCAAATGGACAATCGTACTTTTTTTTTCAGGAAACCTATAGAGTACCGACCAGCAAGTTGTGGAGTATTAAACTATACTAGTGGAGCTAGCGCGGCGATGCCGCGCCCGTGCTGTAAATGTAATTTAAATTTGGCAGTTCGATCGTTTTTAAATTATGTAGGTTTGAAAATTTTGCCCATCTAGTAAATAAAATGTAAACACGTTAATGCGCACATTTAGAAAACAGCAGGTTTGAATATTGCTGGAGCTAAGATAAATTCGCATTTAAAAATTGTTTTCCCCGTGAATGTTATTCAAGTTGGGGGCATTTTTCGATTTGAATTTGGTGTATTCTCGCAAAATGAGTAGACGTGGAAGTTAAATTTGAAATACGTCAGTGTCGGTAGAAGAAGAAATGTTTTGGAGCTGTCAAATGTTATGTATTTTTGTAATCATTTTGATAATTTTTTCATATTTTCCGGATGGTTATATTTGAAGACAGTAATTTCCCGTAGTTAACATTTTGTTGCCCTTGCCTAAATTTACACCAAATTGAAACTTTAAGACGGTGTTCAAGTGTGCCATAAGAAGTTTTTTTTTTGTGATCATCTTGATATTTTTTTTGGTGGCCATATTTTGAAGATATTAATTTTTAATAGGCAACCGTTTGCTGTTTTTTTTGTCTAAATTTACACCGATCTAAAACTTTTAAATGTAGTACACTGTGCCACAAGTAATTAGGTATTTCTTCTTGTGGTCATGTTGAGATTTTTTGTTCTTCCTGTTGGACACATTTTTGAAATTATTAGAAGAAATGGCTTTAAATTTGTTTAAATTTACACCTTTTTCAAACTTTCAAATGCATTGCATTTTCCCATAACTATTTAGGTTTTTTTTTCCTGACCATTTTGATATATTTTTTATATTTTTACGGTGGGTATATTTGAAGTTATTAATATAACAGATTTAATTATTTTCTGTTTTTTTTTTCGCAGCGAAAATGGGAGAGAGGCTGACAGCGGGGCCCACGGTGACGTCGCGCTGACGTCACCAGAGGCCGGATCTGGCGGCCGCGGCCGCGGCGGCGCCGACCTCGCCGGCAGCGCATCCGCGCGAGCTGGGACGCGCGGATGGTCGCGTCCGAAGCGCCTCGACGCGGGGCGCCAGGAATAGGCGGCGTAGCCACAGTTGAGCCGCCGGAGCATCCCCGGTGGCGTCGAAAAGCGGCGGAGCAAGCGACCTACGCCGGCGACGATTCCGGCGAGGACCGAACGTCCCAGGACGCGATACTCAGCCAGGATGGAGAGGCCGAGGCGGCGGAGCTTCCAGCGCTCTTCGATCTGGGCGGGGAGGCGCGAGGTGGCGGCGCGGCGCAGCGGCGCCGCCGGCGACCTCCGGGTCGCTGGAGAGAAGAAAAGGTCGGGGGGGGGGTTATGCCGAGACGTTTTGCAGAAAAGTCCGTGACGTTTTCCAGTTTGGCAAACAGGACCGCGGGGCGTTGATTCGATATTTCAGTGGCTTTTGTGTAAAAAGGCCGGGTGACCGGTGGAACCGGAGCTCACCGGCGGGCGACCGGGACGCGTGTCGCCTCCTGATTGGCTATTAATCGGAAATGAACAGTAGCGGAATTTCGGGGCGACGTAGTGTTATCCGGGACGTCCGTTTGAACGATCGGACGGTCAGAAGAATTCGGGCGACGTGGAAGCTGGAGAGGAGGCGAATACTGGGAGATATTATATATTAGGTATATACTGGTCCTAAACAAATACTAATATTGGCGAAACGAGATAGAGAGTCTATTACATCAATTTAGAGCTCGCGTCCCGTGCTCTAACTGTTTAGTATCACTGACAATTTTTGCAGGACATATTGCGCATGTGTAGCAGTTGCACTAGTTAATTAATCTAACGGAAATGTGTAGTTACCACCCGGGGAGAATACCCCTATCGCAAACCAACATGTGATTGGATGCCTAGCAGGTTGGTTGCACTCTCAGCCCACCAGAGTTCAAACCTCAGGTTTGACGGCTGTGTGTTACATTTAGGCGGAATTTTTTCTTTCAGTGGGAGGCGACGTTCCCGTCGACAGCGAGGCGCCCACGGTGTGACTTCGTCAATCTGAAGACTCGATCCACCGGCACAGTATTTCAGAGGAGCTTATAGGGGTAGGGTACTGTGTTTATTAAAAAAAAAAGAATACCCCTATCTCTGCACCGTTGGATGTGGTATTGGGATTGGTGCCTTGTAGACAATTAACTTTCCAATCAACTATTCGTTCTGTAATCATCTGCAATGATATGAGTACACTCGAGCAGTCGAGCTGCCAAAAACTGTCAGCATTAAACTCCCGACTGCCCTACTCACCGAACCAATTAATGTTGGTCGGTCCACTGTAACTAGCCAGAGCTAGTACGTTTTATATGTTTGCTCGCCAACGTAGAAATGTTAGGCACAATTTCGAATCATATCGCTCGCGAAATATACACGCCTCCGCGTCGAGATGGCCACTATCACTTGTGAGAGTGCCTAAATTTGTCGCGTGAGATCGTCAAATTTTCCCGCGTTGAGCTGGCCAAACTAACTGTGGTGAGAGTTTCGTTAAGACTAGTGGACTTGGCGCGGCGCCCGTGAAGTAAATAAGATTTAAATTTGGTAGTGTGTACCTTGTAAATTTATGTAGTTTTGAAAATCAGTGAAAGTTAAAGAAATATGTGTTTTAAACTTGTCTAGAGTGCAAAAGTTGGTCGACCTGAGGCATTTTTTTGTTTCGAATCATTTGGACGTTTGTATATCAAGTAGATCAAGTAGATGTAAAAGATACTTGAAAATATGAAGTATGCAAATTTGAAATTTGATTAGATGGCACAAACGATTAGCATTTATTTTTGCGCGGCTATTTATAGAAACACTTGCCTGTTCTCAAAATTGTTCTAAAGAGGAAATACATTAGGATATTTTTTCAAATATTCACCAATTTAAAATATGGAACATATTTATTTTTTGCCAGCTTATAGTAAGTTTGTATCTCGGCATAAAAAATAATTTAATTCCATAACCTGATAGAATTGTGTGAGCATTTGTTAATTTGAGTCTTTAATTGGAGGAAATGAAAAGATATGTAAACATTTGAAGTACGCAAATTCGAAATTCGATTAAATGACATAAATTATTAGCATTTATTATTGTGAGGCTATTTATAGAAATATTTCCATTATCTACAAATTGTTCTAAAGAGGAAGTGCATTAGAATTTTTTTCAAATATTTGTCAATTTCAAATATGGAGAATATTTTTTTTCAACTTGTAGTAAGCTTGCATTTCGGAGTAAAATTTTAATTTAATTTCATAATCGTATGGAAGACATTACGCGAGTATTCGGTAGTTTGAATATTTAATTTGAGGAAATGAATTTTGAATTTATTCAAATAATCATGTTGTTGAAATATTGAAGTATGTTTACATTATGCCATAAGGAATTAGTTTTTTTTGATCATTTTGATATATTCAGATGGAATACCTTATGCGAGCATTTGTTAAATTCAATACCTTATGCGAGCATTATATTAGTGGAGTTGGCGCGGTCATGCCGCGCCCGTGTATTAAAAAAAATTAAATTTGGTGGTATGCAAATTTTGTAAGTATATAGGTTCGAAAATGAGTGAAATTCAAAGGAGCTTGCATTTTGAAATTGATATTTTAATTGTTTAAGTTGGAATGTTTTTCAAAAAAATATAATCTAATTTTATAATTGGATGGAACACATTATGTAAGCATTTGTTAATTTCAATATGTAATTTGAGGAAACGAATTTGGAATGTCATCAAATATTCACCGTATTAAAATACTAAAATATGTTTGAACTATGGTGTTAGTAATTAGGATATTTTTATGATTATTTTGATATGTTTTTCAGATTTTCACGTTTCATAAATTGGTCGAGTAATTTTAAAAAAGTATATCATTTCTTGTAGTTATTATTTGTTGAGTTGTGTAAACATGCATATAAATGTGTTGGTTGCAAAGATATCATTTTTATTCAAATTTTGATATTTTGTTTGATTTTTTCTGAGTTGTACATTGGAAGATATGTATTATTATTTTATTTTTTCTGTAATTAGAAGGCGGGTGACAGGCGGGACCCGCGCGTCAGCCTCACCGCGCTGACGTCAGCCCCCGACGTCAGCGGGCGGCAGACGCGGCCGGCGGCACCGAGCCCGGGCTGCGCGGCGGCGGACGCAGAGGCGAGCCGGATGGGAGGCGGGCCGAGCCTTTTAGTCGCCGGAGCCGCCGGCGGCGACCGTTTCCACGGCGGCGAGCCGCGATGGTTTGCCGGCGATTCCGGTCGTCCGGGCGCACCAAAATCGGCGAGGAGGTGGAGGCGAAGGCGGCGCATCTCCCCGTGGCGGCGAATCTGGTCGGGGAGGCACGGAGAGGCGGCGCGGCGGCGGCGCCGGCGATTCGGAGGTCGCCGGAGAGGAAAGCAAGGAGGGGGAAGAATGCGGGGTATTTTTGCAAAAAACATGCGAACTTTGCCGTATTCACAAAGGGGTCCCTCGCTGTGCTAATTCGTGGACTGCGGGTTGATGGCGCGTTTTTGTCAGTGGCTTTTTTGCAAAATTACACGGTTACCGGCTGAAACCGGCGCGACCGGCGCGTGACCGGGCGACGTGTCGATTTCCTATTGGTAGATACTCGAGAATGAACAGTGCCCGCGCGGGAGGGGCGACGTGGGTCAATCTGGACCGTTGATTCGCGTGATCGGACGGCCGAAAGAATCCGGGCGACGTGGCTGAAGGACCGGGGGCGAAAAAGCTCTGCTTTTATATATTAGGTAATAGCCAAACTGACAAGTAATAATGACTGAAGATTTAAAACCAAGCCTATGTACTCCGTATTGACCTGGCCAAATTAACAGTGGCCAGAGTTTCAAAATTTTACCACGTTTGACTTGGCTAAACTAGCAGCTAGCAGTACGAGTTAGTGGAAGTCTAATGTTGATCGTGTTCATAGCCAGCTAGGATGTGTTATGTTCAAAATTAACATTTCAGAATTTCCAATGTAGGGGTGCAAATCTAAACATGAAAACAGAGACCTACACATTGGCTAAACATAACACATCCATGGAATAACTAAGCCCCAGTTGATCGCCTATTTCATTGTTGAGCCACACACACAACCAAGTATCCTTTTTTGAACCTATTTCCTTGCACAAGCTATGGCTTCATGGAAGGCAAATAACTATTGTGTAAAAATGATATCATTAAAAATTGAATTATCGTCATGTGTAGTCTTAACAGGAAACAACATCTCACATGAAGATAACTGGACATTGCCTTGTTGGCTAGAGTTGTGCCTATGCACCTAGTTTGTCAACACTTGAATACCCTCTCCGGATGATATCTCATGAACAAAGTGTGAAGAAACATTCATGCTTTAAACACCAACTAGTAGCTTTGCACGTGCACACACACGTCTCAACTAAAATTTATGAACACATAATTATCTTTATATCCCGTAACTTAGACGTATATTGCATTGACAATTATCGAAGCTACATCCTCACACGGATCTTTCCACATGTGTAAGGGCAGCAAATGCACCAGCTTAGGGTTGTTACTCTTCCATCCTACAAAATAAACAAGTTTCAATATAGTAATGTCAAAAGGGGTTATACACGTGCAACACACGATCTAGATATTTGTCAATGTGTATTGAAAATTCGTGTAACTATTAAATAATTAATACAAATATTTCATTCAAAATATATCTACTAAGCAACAATCCCATCTAAATACAATAGCTTACACACTTGAATCGAAATCCTATTCTAGAAGCTCCATGAAAAACAATTTCATAAGAATTCTACTCACAAGATGTACACTCCCATTTATATGATGCAATTAGCAAAGAAAGACAACAGAATTAAAAATGTCACACGCAGAAGGTTAGGCAAGCCCAACCAAACTCACTCGCGGACACGGATTCACAAACACGCCTGCTGTCTGAACCGATCCTGGATCTGCGTAGCAGGCGACATCTTCAAGGCGTAAGCGTAACTGATTATAAGAAATTGGACACCGCCAGTGTCAAATCTCGTAGAGCATGATAAAGAGAAGACGAAGATAGCCACAAATGCCAAATATCAGAAGAGTAAAGAGACTAAGGTCCTATTTTTTCACGAATATCAGAACACGCTATGCATGAATACATAGGCAACGAACAATTATTTGATACACCACTGATACATATCAGAATATAAATAATGTAAAATGCTCCATAGCATAGATAAGTGGGACAGACATGCGATCTACTATCTCAGTACAAAGCCAGAAAACTGAAGTGGTGCTTGAATAATAGTCACACACTCACACTATTAGAGCATTAGAAACAGTGTGGACAAACCAAGAAAACAAAATATAGATGACAATAATGAATATGTAACATCCACAAAAGACAATGATCTTTTCCTGATATATTAATTTCTAGCATGCGAATACCCGCGTGTCCACAAGAAGCCATGGACATGGCAATCAGCCCTTACATCGGTAGTACGGGAAACAAGAGCTTTATACTAATATGCCATCAAAGTAAAAAAAAAATCAAAAGCGACAAAATCTACATTCAGGTCTTTTTTTAACTGTACGGCACGAGTCCTGTCTTCTTTATAAGAAGGGAAAGAGGGTGAGAACACCCCAAATACATCAGATCAGCCAACAGACCGGCCGCTCAACACACATGAAAAGGATCATGCCCAACGCTTTGCAACACTAAATTTCATGAACTCCTGCCTAGCTAGGTCCGCAAAGCTTCAACCACTACTCTTTCAGGCATGTTGCAGATGATGTGAGCTGAAACAAACCGGCTCCTCGACTGCAAAGTCTGCACACCTATTTTGCAAAGGGGCAAAGCAGCACCAGGTGCACAACATCCTCCGGAACTTGACTGCACAAACTGTATTTGTCATCATGATTCCAGCCTCGCCTGCACAGTCTAGCGGCCATCCATTGGCGATCTTGGATCAACAACCAGATGCAGAATCGCACATTCTCTTCCGCTTTGAGCCTCCACACCAGCTCCAGCTCAGGGAGAATTAGCCTGGCACACCAGCTCCAACAAAGTGTGAAGAGACATTCATGCTTTAAACAACAATTAGGCGGAATGAACTGTGATTACATACCACCACACAAGTATTGCACAAACAATAATTATTGCAGTCACATATTCTCTCACCGTGTATTGTAACTAGAAGAATTGCCCATGTGTTGCTGCAGGAATCATAACAAGAACCCTCCTAACTCTTATTTAAGATAATAAACTTTTGAACTCGAAAGGTGTATACATGTTTTTTAGACATATTAGCCCGTGTTGTTGCACGGTCCGATAAGTAGTTAATACAAAAGGATAATTCATCAAGTGAGCAAATTAGAAAGCGGCAAAAGGGAAGATCAAAATAAACAAAGGTGGATGCGAACAAAATTCCCCATGTTGTTGTTAAATTATTTATGTTGTCCATAAAATCTTGTCCAAACTCTCTTATTTATACTAAACACTTTTACATCTTCATACATTTCTTGTTGTTAAAGGTACTTATCAGTCTTTATATAATACATTATATCCTAAAAAAAATCTTTATATAACACATTCAACATAATATGTTGAATAATAGTTTTGGTTTGTTTATAAAAAATAACAATGTGTAGACGCTCATGTTTATAAAATAATCACATATTATTACTAGCGCTAAATACATATCATTGCAAATTATTTTTGGGGCTAAACTAAAACTTTGTTTCGTCAAAAACATTGTTTTTATTTTCTTTGGGATGTTGAGAAGATGGATTCTATCGCCAATATTAGCAAACTAATGTTATCGACATCATGTCATATGTTTGGACGTATCATTGTTCGTGGTTTCACTAAATATAGCCTAAACTTCGTATATTGTTGTAGATCATATGAAGCTAACAAATATCTCGATAGAAGTTTGTAGAGTATAATATTATTCGGCTTATGGAAAACTGATAGATAATTTTAGATTGAACCAAGTAACACATTCATAGAAATTCCTCAAGCACTCTTGCTACAGGAATCCATAGAAATCTAGATGGCATGTTTTCAATTTTTTTATGACTCAGGTGTCAACCACCAAATATAATTATTATATCTATCCGACGTTTCCACTTTAGCTCTAACAATGAGATTGTTTCATCAATCCGTAGTAGAATGATTGAGCAATTAGGTAAGAGTCACATGTCATATTATAGTTCAGATTCAATTGATAATTTTGCAAACCAATCCACTCTTGGGGCATTATATCCTACTTAAATGTTAGCACAATTGCAATGAATGGGCTTCCACAACATGTATTTCATATAAAAAATGGCGTTCCTATTATGCTTCTACGCAAACTAGATCCATCAAGAGGGCTTTGAAATGAAACTAGTCTCATTGTAACACATCTGAGTGTCATAGATGGAAAAATAATAACACAAAAGACAAAAAGGGTCAAAAGCATAAAATGACCATAGAAACTAAGATATCGACAGTTCCACATCAGGATTTCTTAGGCTATGACAATAAAAATAAAGGACAAACTCTTTGTAGGGTGGGTGTCTATTTGCTGACCCCCATCTTATCTCATGTTTAACTTTATTTTGCACTTTGTCATGTCACATCAACCAATGGTTTGTGAATTCTTATCGGAAAAAATCCCACCTGCATACGAAAACCAGACACATAATGTAGCTTATAACGATATTTTCTCTCAGATTTATAATACAAACATTTGGTTGGCTAAGGTGCTACTTAAATTCAATACCATTTTCATTTCAATGCTTCTTTCATATGTTGTACGGTGCCATCATAACTTCAAATTGCATATTATGTGATTTATGCATGATCATCACCACCGTGAGCCAAAATATGAAACTCAAAGATGTTGTTACCGGGCAACAAAATTGCAAGGCTTTTGGCATACTTATATGATTATGGGATGCAAAAGATGTCACCCCCACATCATTGATTAACATCGATGGTGTACTGTTGATGAAGATGTGTGTATCCTATCTTAGCATTTGCAATCTTCATTTATATAACTACAACTTTGACTGCATTGTATGCTTTCACGGGGAATTATGGCTCATATCAGTGTTCTTTCGGAAAGAGGAATTTTCGGCCAGCGCCTACTCAAGATCATGTCTACATTTTATCTGGTCTTAATGTTGTTCATCTGAGAAGTAAAACTACAACTATCATCACCAACCTAGCATCCTTCAGTTTAGATTTACCACTAAAGTTAATGATTTTGAGTTAAGAGGAGAAACATCCCACACTATGCATTCAAATTATGCTCATTCAATTAAGTGCCTAGCAAAAGCATCACTTCCAAACAACTTCTAGGTACTCTTATCGTATTCCTAATTGACCGTCTTATAGATTCTTTCATACTGAAACTCATGTATTTGTTTTCTTCTACCTGAACTATATTTAATAGGAGAGGTCAGCAACATCGCCCCATTTGACTTTCCAAGACCTACCTCAAAAAAATATAGAAAGATTCAAATTCGCAACCCCGAGTACGTATGGATATCCATTTTGATAATCAAACTTTTTCTAAATCAGCATATAACATTGTTCTAAATTTCTTTTCTCATTATTTTTTAGGGAACAAACTCAAGAGATAAATCTTTCGCACCAAGATAGTATATATTGGTAAGTTGAAGCAACTATATGGTGATTGGTATAGATTGTGTAGCAGCTTTGACAATTTATATAGATTTATGCACAAGTTGAAAGGTATTGCCCTAGTATCATAGCGCAGATCGACCATCATACAATAAATGATATAATCGGGTTTAAAAAAAGGACGGGAGTACACGGCGGCGCCACATTTCTTGGCAGCTCCTTTCCATGCATGCAGTGACGTCACCCATGACATCGTCTAGATTCACTTTATTGTTTGGATTAAAAATGATTTATCTTTCAAATGATTAATTTGATTCAAAATCCGTTTTCATCGTTGGCTTAGTCCTGATAAAATCTACAAAACTAAATCCCATGTTGCCATGTTTTGATCACTTTTTTCTTCAGTAATTACCAGATTACTATGACTAACTTATCACATTATATTAACTTGGCTATTAGGTTTCTATATTTTACCATTCTACACCAATATAAGGTCGAATGATATTACTTTATGTGGAACGGTATTATTTCTTGGATTTTGAAAACACAGAAACTCTTACTCACTAGCTGTATATATCATTGCAATGTATAAAAACATCTACAAAATTATGTGATAACCATGTATAATTATCATGATAACTACTCAATATAAATCTAGTATATATTTTGTTTATCTGGTAACTGATGTGACGGAAAAAGTTCATCACAACCGATTGTAGATGTGTCACAAGTGTTTCATAACATTTATAGTAAAGATATATAATTATTGATAATTATTTGTGTTAATCTGATAGCCATAGTATCACAATCTGGTAACTTGTTTAGAATTTTTATTTTCATCTAAACATATTAACAATGTTTTTAGTTTTGAAGCCC
Organism: Poa annua; assembly: GCA_026929855.1. Classification (NCBI taxonomy): domain Eukaryota; kingdom Viridiplantae; phylum Streptophyta; class Magnoliopsida; order Poales; family Poaceae; genus Poa; species Poa annua. The sequence goes on from CM049437.1 coordinate 95,476,606, forward strand.
TCATCGAGACAAATCTAGCGGTATAAACAGATGGCAAATCGGAATAACGGTTTAAAAGATAAATCCTTTAAAATTTTGAATTTGATAATTAATGCGATGATGTCACCCATAGTGTTGCATGGTGTTGCATGCATGCATGAAGCTACGCAAATTACCCGCCGCATGAGAAGCTCCGGGTGTGGCGCCTTATACTAGCTTTTCCCTTAAAAATCATTCCTTTGAAACCTAGCATGATCATGCATATATGACAATGGGTAGTTGGCTATTGCTACCCGCGTTGATGGCCATAATTGGATGTATATAGTTTGTTTTGGATCGTTTGACTCTGAAAACTAATAAGATTAGATCGCGTTCCTGCAATTGCTTAGACATGCTTTATGATCACCAACAGGTATAGCCATATGCACTAATGCTGGGCATGCATTCATGACAGGGGCAAAAGACATGTTCGACAAGGCAGAACGTAGAGAATTTATGTTTCACTGAAGAAGTTTCATCTAAATGTGTTTGATGACCAGCTTTACTCAAATAGGAGAAAACAACTTTTTCATAGGCAGATAGGAATCACATTTTTAATTAGTGCCAAATAAAGAATTCTCTCCGGCGGTATCTTTTTTTTCGTGGTTTTGCTAGAGAAGCCATCCTGTAGAAGCTGTATTTCCTATACGTATACTTGACGATAATTTCCTATACGTATACTACTACTAGCAGTTAGCAGTAGCGCAGAGATGGAATGTGTATTTCAGTTCCTCATCAGGCAGCAATGATGCGGAAATAACAAGAGCAAGACAAGATGGCTGCAAGTCAGCGAGAACCCGCTGCGACGTGCAGCCAGGAAACAAGGCTTCCTCCATGCTCGTCAAACCAGGACCACTGCGTCGTCGTCCACTGTCTTCTCGCAGCCTACCGATGAGCGATGAAGCTAGCCTGCCGCAGGCTACAGTTATCTACTGCACGCGCCGCGGAGAAAGGGCCCAGCATCGCCGGTCCGGTCGGTCGCGAGGCCGCTCCGATCGGTGCGGCATTGTCTTGCTCTCCTCCCATTTCCGCTATAAAAGCAGGCGTATGTAGTCCAGCCATTGGAGAACTCACATTCCATTCTGTTTAGCTATCTCCACTAGCGAAACTACCCCACCGAGACCCCAGCAGGAGCAAGCTTGCTTCGCTTCTCCAGTTCTTCTCCACCTCATTCTGTCTCTACCTGCCCCTGTGCTGTTCGTACGGGTAAACCAGATGGAGGTGAGTCTGAGTGTGTGTGAACCAAGGAATCATCCATGGAAGAATCGGGGTATGCATATGGTCTAACTCTTTTGCTTGTGGTTTTTGGTTTCGCAGAAGGCGAGGAGGCTGCAGGTGCCGGCCTTCGGGGAGTGGAACTACTGCTACCACCCCTACGACGCGCCGCCCGCCGCCGAGTGCTACCACGCCACCGAGTGCTACGCCCCGGAGGAGCCGGAGGCCTGCAGCGACGTGTGGTTCAGGTACTCGCCGCCCCAGCTCAAGCAGCAGACGCCCAGGAAGAAGACGAGTAGGCCGGAGGGCGACAAGGGAAGCGGCCGGCGCGGGACTAGGGCATCGGACGCTGCTGGCGGCCTGCCGATTGCTGCCGCGATCAGGGGCAGATCAGGCGCGTCTGCCTCCAGGGTGGTGCGGCCCGTCGACGAGGACCTGTACCAGGTGCCGCCGCCGGAGTTCGTCTCCAGCCGCCGCCCGAGGCGGAAGAGGAGGAGCCTGCTGATGGGGTGCCTCGGCCTCAACTCATGTGTTGCCTGAAGATGGCGCGCGTTCCTGAGTAGCTAGATTCAGTTCCCGCTCGAATGCTGGTTCTTGCTCTGTGTGTTTGTTTTGTGAGGATGTCTTTGAGAGTAGCTACTGATCAGTGATCTGTTGTAATGGTTTCGGTCGAGATCGATGTTTATTTGCACCGTAAAATTGTACTCGGATCAGCTGGTCTGATCTCGTGAATTAATAGACTAAGATCAACATCCGTTTAGGTTGTTCATGACAAGCCAATTATGGCCTTTTTTGTTTGTTTAAAGGGAGATTAGAACGTACAAGGTCTCATTCAAATGCAAAACACATCGCAGCCTAGCTCTGCTATAGATAGGAGCAGAAGTAAATAATGAGGCTCTGCAATGCATGCATGGAACTGTATGCCACGCAGAACGGCAGCTTGCAGGGCTCCATAAATTTCAATGAAGAAAAACACCATATATAGGACGGCACGCGCACGTCCTCGTCCAAGACCGTCCAGTGCCAAACTGCCAATGTGCCATGCCATACGTACGCACGCATGCACTGTGCCGCGGCGTGGCTTACTTGTGCAGGCCGCCGAGTGTCTAGACCGTGCCACTACCTATTTCGGGGCATGTACACTGCTGCTAGCCGTTGATCTTGGGTACAGAAATATTATTATTGAGGGTGATGCTGAATATGTGGTGAAGATGATGAATTCGGGTATGCACGATAAAACGGAAGTTGTAGCCGTTTACCATGTCATTAAAGAGCTTTGCGGGTTGTTAAATAATTTCAAGCTAGTTTTTGTGGGCAGGGAACCAGGGAAGCAAATACTCTGGCAAAAAGGCTAATTCTTCTAGAAGAAGGCACGTGTGCATCGCCACAACGAGCTCCACAGCGAGCAACGTCGTGAGCAACTGGCCCAACACCGCCTCCTACACGAGGAGCGGAAAATTACCGAGGTGTGGCACAACTGGAGTGGTTTGTGTCGGACAACGAGCTGTCATGCGCTGACAATACGGATGACGAGCTTCCTACCACCGGCACCGACTCCAGCATAGGAACCTGCCCCAGCACCAGAGAACGGGGGAAGGATGAAGAGGGACATGACGTCTAGGCATAACCGCAATAGAAGGGCATACGGGCGGCCATCGAGGTTTCCATCTGCCGCCGCTAGATCAAATACCAACCCACTCCAGGGTCGAAGCGAGAAGACTCATCCTGCAATGATGTGTTGTTTTGTGCTGATCCAAATTCATATACAGATATTAACTTCATACGAGTGAAGCGAGACCCGTCGCTGGGTAGGATTGGGTCACTGTACAGTACGGATCGTTTTCGAGTTGGACTCCAACCGACTTGGGTTGTGCCACCATATATACCTCTTGTGCGCAAGCCTCTGAGTCGTCAATGATGACGGCGCAGAAGCGGAAGCAGCCGCGCAGCCTTTCCCGGTGCGCAGGCCTCTGAGTTGTCACAGACGCAGAAGACGAAGCGGTCGCGGTCGCTGACACGCGGGAGCCGCATGTAAAAAGGGAGGACACGCGCGGACGTAGCGGTCAGTCCACAGCAACACAAACTCGACCCAAATTTGGACACGGTTTGCGTCGCCGCGGCCAGTACGGTGAAAATGCGTCGGGCCGCTGGGCTGGGTTTTTCCCGGCCCCGAACAGTTTCGGACCGAATCGGACGGTCGCGGTCCGTTTACGTCGGACCGTTGAAGATACCTAAGCAAGTTGAAAGTTGTAAGTCCCTAGCGTTTATAAACTCACCCGATCATAGTGAAAATTTGCTGGCTGATGTCCGTGATTTTTTTCTTCCACCGTTGAAAGGGTTTTTCACATTAAATCTCGTATTCCCGTTATGTTGATCTTAATTTTGTTCATCGTTTACTTACCTATCAAAGATTTATAACATGATGCATTGATTCCCAAATAACTAGAGCAAGACAAGATGGCTGCAAGTCAGCAAGAACCCGCTGCGACGTGCAGCGAGGAAACAGGGCCTCCATCGTGTGTAGTAAAGCTTTGCTCGTCAAACCAGGACCACGCTGTGTCCACTGTCTCCTCCACAGTTAGCTACCGCGCCGCTGAAAAGGGCCTTTCCATGCTGCCCATCTCTGCCTCAGTGTCGCCGGTCGGCGCCGCTCTGAATTCCGATCGCTGTGGGGTTGCTTCGTCCATTCTTTCTATAGAAACAAGCGCGTAAACATGTCCAGCCATTGGAGGTCCCATTCGGTCATTCTGTTTAGCTACCCACTAGCAAGGCCAAAAGCGCCTCCGCCTCCATGGTGATGCGGCCGGTCGACACTCGACGAGGACCTGTACCAGGTGCCACCGCCGGAGTTCATCGCGCACCGCCCGAGACGGAGGAGCATGTTGATGTGATGCTTGGGCCTAAACTCTTGCGTCGCCTGAAAGGCTGAACCTGTACTGACGGGATGCTGCACGAACGTTCTTGAGTAGTGTTAAGTAGATTGAATGGACGTTCGAATTATGTGTGTGTATTGTTTTGTGATCGATCTCTTGGGCTTTCGTGTTGTGTGTTACTACAATTGTAAGTTTTATGCCTATTTCGCCAGGTCTGGTCTTGTGTAGTTGTGTGTAGAGGCTGCGTCAATGAGTTGAGAACTGAGAGTATAGTGCAAGACTGTCATGCTTTTTTGGGTTGTTCGTGTCAAAAAATCTGGGGTTTCTTGATTACAGAACAAAGGAGAAACAATCGGTTTAAATAGAGGAAAATTTGTCAGTCCAATTGCATAACTGCAAGCAACCAGACATGTTATATACTGCGCCTAGGATATAAATTGCAACACTACACGTCTACTCCCTAGTCCTTAGTTACCTCTCTTTTTGTCTAAACCTAGGTCCTCCTAGTCCCTACTTTGTGTATATAACACCAGTCACAACGGGGAGTAACATGGAATAGTAACGTACATATTTTACGAATCTATGGTACTACCCACTATGGTGATTCTCGAAGCGCTTACATTTGATGTGCAGTTGCAAAGCTATAAAAATTATTCTATATTTGGTGTGAAGAGATTTCCCAACTTATGCACAGTTCAAAATATATTGGAAGCATAGTTAACTTTGTATATAATTTTAATGTGAATCTAGACAATATATTTGAAATTTCATGCGGTCCAAGAGAAGTTCAGAGTGTACATAATTTTGTTTTCTGAACTTCTCAGTTTTTCACACTATCCTTTAGATTTATTTTTGAACCACTTGTTAGAATGACGGAAATGATAGTGATTAGGTGCAACCTTTTTGTGTATAATTTCTTTTTGAATTTCATTCGCTTTTAGATTAAATTCTAAGATACTAAAAAACATAGACGGCTGCATGGGTGGGAGCGATTTAAACCAGCACAGATAGGTCGCTCTTGTCGAGCCTAGCGGTAACTGAAATTAGATTCATTTCGTTGCATAGTAGGTGCGGGGGAGTTAATTTTGGACCTATGGATCTCGTAAAAAATAATTTTGTGCGTAGGATTTCTGTTCCAGGAATTATTTTTAAATTTCTTGACAGTAAATCTAATACATTTTTTTGAGAATAAGTAAATCTAATACATAATAAATTTAAATGAAATAGTGGCCCTTAATGGGCCGCTCAAAACTCCGCCCACGGAAGTGGTTCAGACGTCACTATGCGTAGTCCATCTGGTTCCGTGGGCTTGGCCCATTTTGTCGCTTCACTAGATATTGGGTTAGCTCACCACGCTGGTGTTTAAATTTGTTTTTTAAATGTTCGGTTTTGCTGGTGAGCACGTTAAGAAAAGATGTTCCTTTTTGTTTTTTAATTTTGAAAATGCAATGTTCCCAAATTAGAAAAATGTTCATTTTGTAGATTTTAAAAATGTTTCTGAATTTGAAAATAGTTCATGAATGTTTTAAAAAAATCATGATTTTAAAAATATTCACTACTTTAAGAAAAAACACAAAAATGTTTATGAATTTGAAAATGGTTCAATAATTTGAAAAAATGTTCGTGACAGCAAAATATGTTCATAAATTTCTGAAAAATCATGACAAATGTTCATGAATTTAAAAAAATGTCCGTGAATTAAATAATGTTCACAAATTTCAAGAAAATCACAAAAAATGTTCATGAATTTTCAAAATGGTTCATGAATTTGAAGAATGGTCGTTAGTTTGATATTTGCCCCAAACTTCAAAACCCGGACTGTCCACATTGATCCTGCAAACAGGAAAAAAAATCCCCCAAAACCCACCCAGAAGCTTCTAGAATCTTCACAAAACCGGACACACAATTGTTATTTCGGTCAGCCCACTTACGAAACTAAACGCTTGAAATCGATTAGGCACTAGGTTATTAAAGTATAATATGTCATATAATAAGGGAAAATACCTCTAGGAAAGGAGCACACATATCTTTAGGAGCCTAGATAGGATTTTCCACAATGCCGAAGAAAATTATTTAAAGAGAAGCAAAAATACCACTCGGGAAAAATAATAGTCCCGCTAACTATCGCTCCTATCGAGCACTACCGCGGGATCTCATTCAGTGGCTATCTACTGCATTGGATATTTTCAGACCAACTAATAGGTAAGTTCTATGTTTCTCTTTTGTATTTTAATCACATAATTTATAATTATTTTATTAAGTTCAAAAAAAAAATTATTTTATTAGTTCTATATGTTCACATCATTAATCATTAATGGCATGCCCATTACAATCCTACACCCCCCCCCCCCCCCCCCCCCACACACACACATGCACACACTCCCCCACAGTAAACACGTCAAGTGATGAGAGGCTTTGTACCCCTTTGTAATTAAGGATATAATGGTCCTTCCACACGGTACATGTAACAGAAACATGCAACTTATTCCCCACGTTGCTCCCTCCCTGGACACCCTTCATTCTCTGAGACGGTCCCCGCGACGTAGAAGACGGCTATCGAGATTACACTTATCAATGTGCAGAGGATGCTCACCGGCGGATGAGATGAGTAGGGCGGGGCGGCAAGACTGGTGTGGTCGTGCTCATCTTTTCCTCGTCGTCTTGTCGTTTTGTGGTGGAAACGTCGCGCGCGGGCCGTCGGAAACCACGAGATAGGTAGCCTTAAGGATGCAAAAACGGAACCATTTGTCCAAATTTTCCTACATTACCAAACTTCTGTACTAGATATGTACAAAATGTAGGAAAAGTGAGACAAACGAGTCTCGCTAGCCTTAAAACTTTGTATTAGATATGTATAAAATGTACTAGGAAAGGTGAGAGAAACGGGGCTCGTTAGCATGCTTCCCGGCCAAAACAGAAGATGATCGGATCCATCTGGTAGCAGCCTAGCAAGCTGGCCGGCATGCCAGATGATGCGCGTGGTTCACCTGATGAGGACCCCCGATCCTGGTTCGTTCCATGATCCCGATCGATCCCATACGCCTAGTGGGATGATGGCCTGGATGAGTTCACGTGAAGATGGGAACGAGCCAGACGCAGAAGCGCGTACGTACGTATCGGCCGATCGAGGCAGTTGGTTGACGGCCGGAAATGCATGTATCTATGCGGTTGCCGTTTCTATCCTGCAAGGTACGATGAATCCCAAATTCCCACCCCACCAAGCTATTCAGTTTCTTCACATGTACAGACTTCTTGCCCTTCCCAAAAGCTATTGTTTTTAGCGTGAAACAGAGCTAAATTGGTCAGATTAACTATCCGATCGAGCGAAGCCAGCTGCGTAAATAAATAATAATATATGCCCAGAACTATTGCTGCTCATAATCTTTTTTTGCTGCTCATAGCGACGACATCGAACTTCTTTTGGACATGGCTTTTTGGAGTTCTGTACAGTAGTATCTTTTACTGTACTATATGTACACTCCTTACAAATTTTCATGTTAAATCTACAAAGATAAAACAAATATCCAATATTTTGGAAGACACTACACGTCGTGTCAGACATATCGAGCGATGTCTATTTTTGGCATGTTAAGTAATTTCCCAGGCATGGAAAACAACACACCTTTTCATGTTTCTTGCTATTCATCTCGTATACTTAACAAAGTACTATTTTTGGCATGCATATTTGTGTATGTGTGTAAATAAGTTTGGATTGTTGAGTTTCATTTTAGTCTGGAACTATGTATGTTACCTTGCAATAAGAGAAATTAATGGATATGTGAGCGTAATTTATTTTACGAAACTTCCTTATTTTTAACTTTAGTTAATTCGTAAAAGGCCTAACAACGTATATATGTAGAAAAATGGTTGATGAGTCAAGTAATATATGTAATATCTATGAATAATATCCCATTTAATAGTCGTATAATGAAATAAAGGAAAAGGCGAGTATTAGGGTATTGATATTCAACAATTAACTTTGCAAAATGTAATGTTCTTATATAAAGTCTACATATATGGTATGCATGCATTCTTCGAATTGGTGTCCATATATTAAAATTCTCATGATTTATTCAAGGATTGCTTAAGTCGTGTCATGGTCTGCATATTTTTTTTTTTAGAAAAGGGGGGGGGGGGGGGGGGGGGGTCCCGGCCTCTGCATCATGAGGGGGGGGGGGGGGGGTCCCGGCCTCTGCATCATGATGATGCACACAGCCTTTATATTAAAGAAGAGAGTAGCAACAAAGTATCAAGTACCACCTTTCTTACTCCAATGGCGGGAGTTATAGAGGCAACAAGAATCCAAGTAAACAAATTCTCTAATCATTTCTCGTTATTTTATAGAGAAGTGGTATAAGCAACAAAAATAGAAATAGTTAGCTACGTACGATACAAGCTAACAATTTGTAACCGTCGGAATGCTGAAAAATAAAGGGTAGCCCGTGCGAATCTAACAAAGAAAACATCTAAGGTTAATTACCTGCGGAATGGGGAGTCATGTTTAGACTCCATCCACATTGGCCAGTAGAGAGGAGACACACATGACACGGCAGAAACCACGAAGAAGTGCATGTGGTACGCACCAGGTTCACTGAACGTGACGCCGGCCGATGCTTGAACCGAATACATCTATGCCAGCCAACGGTTCTTGCCCCATCGTTATACCATGACAATCGTAGACAAATGTAAACGTATCAATCCACGGATTCAGCTCACCAGGACGTCCAAAAGCTGTTCCGAGCAGCGAAGATGAATAGTCTATCTGAATGTGTACGCACGCATGCATGTGGCAACTTATTCGATAGAGATATATTAACATATTGGTACCTTTTTTTCTTCCCTTTGTTACCTGCCTGGCTTGCACCCCAGAGCAGCTGTGTGCTCGAGATGCATGCATACAGCTCAAGCTTCCCTCTGCGAACGTACGGTTCAAAGTGGTTCCTCGTTTATACTCCCTCCGTCTCAAAATAAGTGTCTCATAGACATGTTGAGACACTTATTTTTGGGACGGAGGGAGTACTATGGTTCATAAAGGTGTTTTCATCCATGGTCCAAAAGAAGGTGAAGAGAGAATCATGGTAGCTAGCTTAGCATGATGGCGATCGAGTATATGTTTGATCGTCACTCGTGATCGACATTCTTTGAAATTTTACCGAATAGATAATTTTTTGCCTGATAAGTTCCTTGACCTTTTCGGAACTAAAGTTCTCTAGCTTGTCGTACTTAAGTATAGTGGATTAGTAAAAAATCCATATGCGTGCTTGGGTTCGGCTCACCCGGACAATCAGATTTGAGGACTACGTACACGCCAAGAAGATGAAGGTTCTAGCAACTTGCAACCAAAAATATTGTACATGAAACTTCCTTTCTTAGCAACTACACCAGCAAGTGGTACGAGTACTACTATTTTGCTTGCGAGAGCTGAGCTTGAGAACAGCTCACGCATTTCATTATCTGGGACGAAGACCAAGTTTCTTTCTTGGTCATGACTGTACCGTGGCATTACCCATGTAAATATGCTCGCCAACGGGAAGCAGGGAATCGTAGCTAGGGGTATTTAGATGTAGAGGTCTTTGTCCAAAGCTGTTCAGTTCAGCGAAAAGAAAAACCAGTGAGTTGAAAGTTCTTCAGTTCTTGCAGCAAGAAGGTAAGGTGCGCCTGCATTTAGCACCAACGGAGTGCTCGGTAGCTCGGAAATCGTTGATCATAAATTGAGTAACTTGCTTGAGGTATTGTTTACTTTCTAGTGTATTTTAGGAGATTTGAAGCCTTTTCAGAACTAAAGTTCTCTAGCTTGTCCTACTTAAGTATAGCGTACCACGTAGATGAGGTTCATTTCTTCCCGACGATCACGACGGGTAAAAGCGCACCCAAGACTGGACAATATATGGAGTTGTACGCGGCTCTATATCGTCCATGGATTGATTGGGTTCAGCTCACCAGGACACAGCCAATATACGGCCATGGTCCAAGAAAATGAAAGGTCTCGAGTCTACCAGCAAGGGCGAGCTTGAAGAACAACTGTTCGTTGTTTTGGACTACTAGCTAGATCAAGTGGCGGCTTAATTGGTCACCATGATACACCTCCGTACTACTCTATGTACAGTACTAATATACCAATAGATTCAGCTCCCTAAAATAACGACTGTGTCTATGAAAGACATCCTCCCTCCGTCCACAAAAGGATGTCTGAAGTTTATCTAAATTTATACAAAATTGAGCATCATTTTAGAAATGGAGGAGTACTGTACTAGTTTTTTTTCTTCAAAATGGGAGCAAAGCCCCATACTCTGCATCAGTTCACCGGGAGACAGCCACAAGCATGCTCCAAGCTGACGAAGGGTCTCGACTCTCGAGCCTGGCCGCTTCAAGTGAAGGCAACTTGCGGAGAGTATTTATTTTTTAAGACAAGTAGATCAAGTGTCCCTCGATTAGTACCGATCTAGCAGAGGATTCAGATCCCCCAAGCTATCTGAATCATAATACATGTCTTGGTCCATGAAGGTAGGGAAAAAAATTGAAGCCCAAATGGGCAGTACTTCTACCGTACAGTGAAGTAGCATGCTATCAGATGTGTGCTTTGAATTGTGGTTATGGTGGTCTATTTAGATGGAGCTGATCTGCAACTGTCAGCAGCGTGGGCTACAATGAGTTGGATCGCAAGATTTGATGTAAAACGACTGGAACTACTCTTCTCCAATTAACACACATCTACTTAACTATGCTGTGTACACAAGTTGCCTTAAGTACGGAACGAGCCGACGAGGTTTGGTAGCGACCTACGCATGGCTAAACGAAGAAAAACTCAAGGTTAAGAGACAACCCAGAAGCGGGGCGCTCATGCATCAGGTTCATTGAACGAACGCCGGCCGGCCGGCCCGGCAAGAGAGACGTCGTTGCAGGCGTACATACGATGCACGAGCGATAGCTACTTAATTGGATCACGTCGTGAACAAAACGTCAATTTCTGGGGTCAGGCCTGTAAAGGTTTTACATGTAGTATGCATTAACCTAAAAGACGTCTAAGGCCCCGTTTGTTTCAGCTTCCGTTTCAGCTTTTGAGATGCAGAGGTTCAAGCGTAAACAGACAGCTAACATTACGAAAGCGCTTGGCAGAAGCGCAGCAGGAAAATCAAAGACAATCAACGTGGCGAGCGAGCGAGAGGCAAAGCTAGCTGGGAGCTGCTTCCCAAGCTTTTTCCATGCTCCTTGAGAGTCATCGGACGAAACTACCCTCTATGGTTTGTAGAAATTTGAAAACCTGCCACCCGATATAAGTGGAAACTGCCTGTACGAAAACGAAGCCCACCCGAGCATTTTTCCCATTCCCACTGTCTTCTGTCACGTAACCATGGATGGATAGGGTTAGGGTTAGCAGGTCCGGCCGCCGCCACTGTTTCCCGCCGCCAATCCCCGCCGCCATCCTCCCTCTCTCCATTCCTAAAGTTCTCCAGCTCGCGCCGTCCCTCAGTCGCTCGGGCGCACCACCGGACCCGTCGGCCGCCGGCGACTAGAGGAGTGGCCGGCGACCTGAGCTTTTGGAGGAGCGGGGTTAGGGTTTGTGGCACTAGGGTTTGGCCACCAACGCCTTTTTAAAGAGCTATACCGCCCACAATTGATGGTGGTAGGTGACCACTCGCGCCGTCCCTTCGCGTCCGCGACCGATGTAAACGAGGCCTAAATTTGGGCCAAGAATGGGTCTCGACGGATAACTGTTTGTTTACGTCGTCCCGTTGGGCTGTGAATTTGGCTCGCGCGAACAGAATCAGACACAGACGGACTCGATGGGTCGGTCCATTGAAGTCTTCATAGATCAGTACGCAAACTAGCTTGCCACAATAAACTAACGAGGACGTGTTTGGTTCATCGGTTGTCCACAGGGCTCTGTATGGTTGCCTACGGTGTATCGTGTTTTTCACAACATGAAGATTAAAGCATCTAATTAATTAAAAAGTTGACTGCTGAAACGCCCGAATCTGTTGTTTCTGCAGTGACAGCTTTCTGGAGACAAAAAAAACACGTGCTGGCTCTGATGAATGATGATATGTAAACTCAGGCACCTCTCACTGCTCCAGTAATTTCTCTCTCTAATCTACGCAATCATGGTTCGATTTAAAATGAAACTTACCAATGAATATGCACATTGACATTCTGGTTTCGTTCTCGTCCTCGGTTTCGACTTTCGTCAACGGTAAGTTCTCGATTTTGAATCGGTGTTCAAAACTTCTTTTTTGAATTTGTCTCACTCGGTTGATCGTTTAAATGTCCTTTTGCGAGCAAGTTCATCTCAACATTTTGCACAACTTTCATGCTATAATTTTTTTTTTTCGTTTTGGCGGTTATAGACAAGTAGATCTTCGTCGGTGTTCGCTGCCATCCCAAACTTCAACGACGTCGGTGCATCTCCTACTGTGGCCGCCGCTTCGCCGCACTGTTGTAGTTGGAGCAAACTAAAAAAACATTGTCATTTTCTCGTTAGGTTTGGCCGCGAAGGGACACATGGCCATTTGTTTTGTCGAGTGCTAGCTCCGACACATGGCATATGCATGTCATGGCTTTGCCGAGCGTCATTGAAAAAACACTCCGCATTCACATGTTTATTTGATGCAGTGCATTGTCGAGTGTATATTCTTAGCACTCGGCATTCGGGGCGTCGTTGCGAAATGCTTGATAATTTTCACTAGGCACAGGTGGAGGGCGTGGAGCACTCGGCATCTTAGGCGTTTTCGGTAATGATTTGGCAAAGCACACAAGAAAGTTGTATGGGGCTCTATGTTCAATGGATTGATTAGATCTCTGCTCACCAGCACACACACACAACTAATGTGGTCATGGTCCAAGAAGATGAAAGGCCCCGACTCTACCAACTAGCTAGAGTTGGAGAACCCGGGTTTTAAGAATACCTCTACATTGTTTTGGACTACTAGATCAAGTGGTGGCTTAATTGGTCATCGTGAAGAACACCTATTCGCTATTTCATTTTAAAATAGGAAACCAAGGAAAGACATATGAGAAGTCATCGGCTCTTGCACTTGTACCAGAAGAATACAACTCAATCTATATCCATGGGTTCATTTCACCAGGACATAGTGTGGTCACGGTCCAAGACGACGAAGGGTCTCGACTCTAGGTGTTTGCCCAAAAATGAAATAATGCCGCTTCCAGTTGCCTTCTGGGCAACTTGCGGAGAGCAACAAGCTCGAAGAATAATATAGGTAGCTCTTCATTGTTTAGGATTAGTAGATCAAGTGGCTCCTTAACTGTGAACGATAATACAGTGTACTCTAGCAATCTAGCAATGGATTCAGCTCCCCTAAGCTATCTGAATCATAATAAAGGTCTTGGTCCAGGGAGATGAGGAGAAAAATTAAGCCCAAGTGGGCAGCGGGCGGGGTGTACTTGCAAGCTGTGTGCTTTAAAACTTTGAATGGTGGTTATGGTGGTTCACTTAGAAGCTGGTGTGGTTCACACACTTCACGCCTTGCAACTATCAGCAGCGTGGGCTACAAAGAGTTGGATCAACAGATTTGATGTAAACGATTGGAGCGACACAAGTTGCATGCATTTATTCAGAGACGATGTTTAATTTTCATGTCTTCTCCAACTAACACTGCTAGATAGGTACCCGTAGTCCTATGAAAAAGGGGATAGCTTAGCTTGTATATCTAGCTGGTTTTCATTGCCTCTTTGATCTGTCCGTCGATCTGATCCGTGATCAACATATGTAACCCCGTATATATGGTTGTTGCATGGTGATAACTTAAAAGATACAAATGCTTCGAATCATTTTTGAATATATATAATTCAAACTGTTCTTGCTAACGGTCTAAACCAAAATATGAAAAATAATTACGCCGGCCGGCTTGCCGGTTCGTCTTTGAACCGGCCACCTACGCTCAACGCGTGCACGCCGAAGAGTAAACCATTGATGCATGCATGTTGTCTCGTACGTCGCCGGCATCCATCGATCGATAGCGAGACCTAGAAGGAAGAAATTGACCAGGTTCCTCCATGCCATTCCACCGGTCGGGCAGCAGATCAAGAATCGCACACGGCAGAGGCCACACAAAAGCGCGGCAGGCAGCAGCAGGTTCGTTGAACGAACGCCGGCCGAGGGCCGACCGGGCAGGAGAGACGTCGTCACAGACGTACGTATGATGCACGAGCGATAGCTACTAGGATCAGGCGATAAGAAAACGGCTGGTTCTTCTTCTTCGGCCAGGTCCGCAAATGGTCTTCGCATGCATGCATTAACCTGAACTACCTCTATATGACAGCCAACTGTTCTTCCTCTCGCACAACAAGTCAACAATGCCAGAAGTAGCTAGATTAATACTGTAGATTTATCCGTCTATGGTGATCATGAAGAGTCTAGAAGAGTAGTACGTACCCTGCAACTTGCTAGAGATCCTGATACTTTATTATGGTATTGTTAGCAGCAGTCTGCAGGTTTTCTGGGGCCAGCTTGCATTCCAGAGCAAAGGTCGAGGTATATACAGCTAAGGTCTCGATGTTTGGCCACTCGGATCAAGTGGTTCCTCGATCTATCGCTCGTGCATCAAGAATCTAACAGCAGATTCAGCTCCCCAAGGAAACCTGATGAATTAACAGGTCAATATAGCTTGCAGGCATGGATGCATGGTTCAAGAAAGGCGAAGAGAGAGTCAAGATCGACCTGCAAGTTGCGTACCCTTGAGTAAGTATACTAGGTAACTCAGCGCGGCGATACGCCGCGCCCTTTCGGTTAACCGTGGGGATTTTTTTTAGTTTTCATATATTGTTGGAAAAATGCCGAAGAATTCAAGAAATGATAATTAAAAAACGAACTACCACCGGAGAACTGTGTGTTGAATAAGTACCGGCAAAGGGCGTGGACGAAAAATTATTGTTGAGTTGTGACTGTCGAGAAAGAAAATCATTGGCTAAAAATTACCGTTAAAGATGTTGCCAAATTAGTGTCCAATATACCATAGAGAAATACGGTCAGAAAGATGTGGCTGAAGATTAAGAGAAAATAATCTGAAAATAACGGAATGTCGACAAAACGACATCAGATCATACAAAATCAACGGGGCACCATCACCACATACATTAAATAATTCTTCTTTTGACAGTGATGTTTGCAACCCAAAAAAATAAGTTAATATGCACGAAAAATCGCAACATGGTAGCAAATCTATGACAATGTAAGCAAAAAGCTTAGAGAACAAAAAGGTAACTAACTACAAATTGGCAACTCTCAAATTCCGGCCTGACGGGGAGGAGTAAGCCAAATTTTTAGGAGACATTGGTGTTGTAAATATGAGCCTGCCTATCAATACATGATATATATGACTTTAAATGCAGGACACATTATCATGTGCAATACTACTATGTGGATATATTCTTCTCACCTTTCCTTGCAGCCTATTGAAGAAAAATGATAGAATATCCTAGTTGCTATCCCATATCACTTATCTCCGTCAGTATTTTTTATAGTACACAATAGACTTCTATGCTCCATCAACATAGGAAATAAGATCTCAGCTCCAACAACATGCGAGGGCACCATCGATGCATGAAATTCAAGAACCATGAGTTAAAAAGGAAAAACAATAATGGGGATTTGTCATGTTGGATAGGTTTTCGGTGGTAGATGGCCTGATTACTTATTTACCTCTAGTGCAATAGAAAGTGTCCAATGAGAGTGGTGGAGCAGGAGCTAGAAGAGAACTACATGTTCACATTTTTTGCTGATGTCGGCAAAGCTGAAACCACATCGAAACTGAAATTGCAGCAATATGTGAAGGGGATATGCCCTAGAGGCAAATAAATAAATAAATAGTATTTATTGCATTATCTCATAAGTTTATAATAGGTTTTTGTATTATGCTATAACTGTATTAATCGGAATTATTAATACACGTGTAATACATAACAACCAGAGTCCCTAGTGAGCCTCTATATGAACTAGTCCATTGGGCAACAGTTGATCGAGATTCCCGATCAAGGACAATGACGTCGGTTGACAATGGGGTCATCTTATTGGTAGAATAAGGTGATGGACATACGCAAAGTATTGCAACAAGATCGTATTACGATGTTTGTCATTTGCAATAGATAAGTAATATGATAGCTTATTCCTTAGACCGTGAGATCGTGCTGATTACTACTTCGTAGGAGTACTTTGAGAACATCAAACGTTGTGTCTTACATAGCATGACAATAACGGTGTCCATCTTGGGTATCCCGAAAGAGTATGTTAAGATGTAAGGATCAAGAGCGGGATTTGTTCATTCTTGTAATGGAAAGATACTCTGGGCCCACTCGGTGAGATTACATCTATATAGCTGCGTAGCTTATGACTAGGTCATGGAGATGTAATATCACAGACGAGTTAATAACCTATGTCGGTAACGAGATGCAACAGGACATTGGATGTCTACGATCACATCTCGGACAAGGTAGTATCGCAGAGACAAAGGGAATGAATATCATGTTTATGGTTCAACGACGATATTCGTAGAATGCACAGGGACCGTCATATGCATCCAGGTATCCCTGGCGGTCATTGGCGAGCGAAGGGTCTCGACCATGTCTGGAGTATTCTCGAACCGTAGCGTAACAAACTTAAGGTCTTAACGACACCTGGAGAAGGTTCTGGATTTTATAGGATTTTATTGGAGAGAGAGAAATGATCCGGAAAGAGTTCCGGTGGTCCGGAAGGAGTTCCGGGAAGGTCTGGAATGGTTCCAGGAATGTCCGAAAGATGTTCGGGTGGTCCGGAAAATGTTTCGGGGTCACGGGATATTAAATAGTATTTAAATATATTAATTATGAATTAATTATATTTTATATTAATTTAATTATTAAATAATAAAGGAAAAAAAGGGGCAACCCACCTAAGTGGGCCAATTGTGGCCCACTAAGGTGAGCCGCACCAAGCAAGGAAGGGGGGGCTTGGGCCCCTAGTCCGAATTGGACTAGGAGGGTTCGGCCGGCTCCCCCCTCCCTCTCCTTTAGTCCCACATGGGGGAGGCAAGGTGTTTGCACACCCCCTCCTCCCTTTATATAGCAAGGCATATTAATTGGATTAATAACACAGAAAATACAATTAATATTGTAGCAAGCCGGCCGAGCTGTTTCTACGCCTGCTTTGCCTCCTCTCTCCACCAAAGCTATACCGTCGGGCACCGTTGCCCTGCGGGATTCCAGAAAAGTTCTACCCCTGCGATTTCAGCTGGATCTGAATGACCGGGGGTTGTTGTTAAGCTCCGTATGTTTGCGAGTGCTCGGAGGCGCCACATTTGAGGAGCCAGGGCGACGTCGTCTCGCCCACCCAGCAGCCCTGTCGCTGCCCTGCCGCCGGCGCCACCCCCCCAGTCGCCGGCGCCACGCCCCCTTCCGCCCAATGCCCGTCGACGCAGGTCTTCGTCGACACCTCGGCATCATCGTCTACATCATCGCGGCAAGTTCTCCGCGACTTCGAGGTCGGCTACGTACGACTTCATCATCAACGCTTGTGCGGGAGCGTAATCCCCGCTATCGGTCTACATGGAGGTAATGTAACCCGTTCCGCCACCGTTATCACATGTACTAGATAGATAGATCCTGGCTAGTTAGGGTGTTCATACGCTAGAAAAATTATTGTTTTCTGCACCGGAACCCCTTCAGTGGTATCAGAGCCGATCTATGCGTAGTAATGCTGGTACGGTTAGAACTCATGTTGAATGAGGACGTCTTTCTTATATTTGCTACCCTCTAGCGTGCACTTGCGATGCCTTCGGTATTGAGTTGATGAAGCGGCCCGGACCGACTTTACGCGTACGCTTACGCGAGACTGGTTCCACTACTGACATACGGCTTGCACCGTATCTGTGGCTGGCGGGTGTCTGTTTCTCTCTCTTTAGTCGGCAAAGCATTTTCAATGGAGGGCCCGAAAGGGATGCTTAAACATGCAATTATACGATCGACGTTGTGGTACAAAGTTCGTAGGTTGGGAAACGGTTCTCTTACGAATAAGCCTATATGCCACGTAAAACTTGCAAAACTAAATAAAGGTAGAGGCGTCTAACTTTGTTTTGCAGAGGCGTTATTTTATGTGACATGGTTACGGTAAGTTTGATATTACTCGTACTGTCGGAGGCAATGGAGGGCACCGTAGACTCGGAGCCATGCCGGGGCGCCCGGGGCCAGGCACATGGCGCCATGGAGGTCCAGGCGCATCGACCATGTCACATCGCACTTCATTGCATCATTATTGTGTGCTGTTGTGTGTGCATCCTGTTGATTGCTTATATGATAGATATACAACGGTAGCAACTTAAATAGGATGATCCCTAACAAATACCAAAAGTGTGTTCTCCCTCGTTGCGCACCACCAAGAAAGTTCTACGTTATGAGGCAGGCCGTGACGATCGGGTGTCAGACATATCGTCGTTCGCATACAGTAGGTGTAAGCCATGTTGCACGCGCAGGATCTTCGAGGTTTGATTGGCGAGCCTAGCATATGCAGATATGGCCTCGGAACACGGGAAGATCGAAAGATCGAGCATGAATCACATAGTTGTTGTGATCGACATTTTATGTCCACCTTTGAAGCTGTGCCGCCGGCCGTGACGATCGGGGGTGGTATAGTGGATGGGGGTCGTGTAATCGCTATTATTATTTTAGGGATAATAATTTTAGTGGAGTGTGTTTGATAATATGATTATAAAACTAAAACTCACATATGTTATAAACTTTACCTTACCTCTTTTGCGATCATATCTGTAGACGGAACTATACTTCGGTTACTTCCTTAAGAATCCAGATTCCACCTTAGAAGCCGACGGGTCCAACTTCATCAGATGGTACATTGGTTTTAGAAACATTCTCCAACACAACAAACATCCTATATGTCCTAGAACATAAGTTAGGAGATAGACCAGATGATTCTGCTAGCAAGGAGAAAGATGATGAGTTCCGTAAGCATCATGATATTTTTCATAGAAGTGGAGGTCGTCATGAGCGTATGCCTAGCACCAGAGTTGAAAGTTGTTTCATCACATGGAGCCATATGTCATGATTGATGCGATCAAAGGACACTTCAAAGATGAATTGAGTCTTGAGCAGTTCAGACAGCTTAGAAAGTTCCGGACCATTCACATGGGGAGCATACCTGTCTGGAGACTCATTTGAAGAAGTTGTATGACATCTACTTCAGGCTTACGAATATCTACGATTTCTAGATAGCGGACTCTAGTGCAATAGAGACTGCGCTTATATCTTTGCCTCCTAGCTATGAAGAGCATGTGCGTGAATATGCTATAGAGACACGATGAGCTTCTTCACATTCGTGAACAAGTTCAAATCTCTAAAAGTTGATTCCATCGAAGAAGAGTTCTTCGACGCTACGGGTATATTTGATATACGAAGATATAAATGTATTCTTCTCATACTTGATGAAAAGTATTTGATACTTGTTCTGTTTATGAAACAGTCCCTGTTTATCACAAGTATGTGGCGGTGGGTGACGTGACAGTGCACAAGTGATGGCAAGCAAGGAAGTTGATGGCCAGTAGTGCTCACGCCCTCGAGATATCATATTAGTTATCATCAATAGTTTTTGATAAGACATTTTGTAATAATGAGAGTGTGATCTTGTTTGGTGTCTTGAATGTTACAAGACATAGTTATTCATATAAAACAAATCAGTTGTTTTATGTTATGAAACAAAGCAGTTGTTTTATATTATGAGTAATTTGTATCACATCTCAATTACATTATGCGTATGATATACATTTATAATAGCGGGAATGATAAAATTATGTGTCCAAGGAATAAAAGATTTTGTTACTAGAACAAACACCATTGAATTTCATCATAAAGGCAATGTAAGAAGTAATAGATACTTTGATCTATTTAAGTATTACATGTGCCGAATTGATTAAGTTTAAAATTAGTATTGAAGTGTCAATACGAAAGGAAATTAATTAAGAGTCATTTCGAATGATTATTAAATTAATTATATGGTGAATTTTCCTTGATCCGAATTCTTCTATGATTATTGGTAAATAATTGTATTTGCATAATAAATCATGAGTCTGAAATTAATTTGATAAAAGATCAAATGGGGTTTTTCAGAAGAAAGATTGATGAATATTGTATTCGCAAGATTCGATCAAAAGGGCAATATTTTTGAATTATGGTTTCAACACAAAAGACTTGTGGAAATTCGTTTCACAATATTATAATATCATATATGGTGATATGTGAAGTATTATAATCATACTATATTTTAGATAAAGTGTGGTCTTTCAGAATCTGTCTTTAGAATCTCTTAATATGTTCGAAACATTATAGTCGATGTCCACTTTAGAAAATAGATGTTTTCCAACGGTAATTCGTGAGATCGACAATAGTGTCGTTATATAGAGGATTATGCGATAATTCAGAATATACACGAATAGTTCTTTGTAGATTACTCACATTGGATGAGAGTGTATTCCAAAACCCAATAGAAACAAAACTTGTATTGTTGTCTATGAAATTCCGAAGAAAATATGATTTTTCGAATTATGGTTTATGGATTGAAATTAGAAGCTTGAAATAAGGTGTCAGACCTGTGTTCATAAAAGTAGAATATTGGAAAGTGTTCCAAAAGGTTATATGTCTACGAATGAAAATTTGATTATTAAGAGTGGAGAAGACTGGAAAATTGTTTTCTGCTTGCAATCCTCTTCGTGAAGATCATAATATTTTCATAAAAGAAGCTTCTAAATAAGGTGCTGTTATATTTAATATTGCTGTCAGGTCACGGCATAATATTAAGTGTTTCAGATCTTGTTGACAGATCAAGGTGCACTTTATGAATACAAAGAAAGTTGAGAAAATATCAGAATACGAACAAAGGCTTTTGTGCCTGAAAATCCAATTGCATTTAGAAAGGATTAAAACAGTAAATGTTGCTATAATTCCTTTTGGAGAAATAAGATTTCTTGATCATCATGTAAAATGTTATATGAGAAATGTAACTATAAGAAAGACGTGAAAGCATATTTTGTCAAGAAATGTGTCTTGGACAAAATCAAATTTGTTGACTACATAAGTAGACATGGTTGAAGTCTGTGGGATTTGTATTAATGGAATACTGTAGTTTGTATTGAATTCGAATTGATAAGAGATCAATGATTTTGGTTTGACCAAAATGTCGAAATAAATTATGAATTTGAGTGGGAGTCAAAGTTAGTTCACTCGGGTAGAATATGTAAAGGACATATTTTTGAGTGGGAGCTTAGAACCTCAAATATGTAGAAGACATGTTTTGAGTGGAAGCTCGTGTTCTCAAATGTGTGGAGACATAATTTGAGTGGGAGCCGAATTCATCTTGTGTAATGACACATTGTGAATCGTACCAGTAGAATTAATGAAGTTGTGAAACTATTTGAAAGTTAGTGTCTATTTGGAATAGAACGGGGATTTTAAATAGTTAGTCGAGTTGTTTTGGATTATGTCTGAGGAGTCAGAATAGATTAAAACCAAAGGATGGTACTTGGAAATCCAACTATTCATTAAGAGTAATGATACACGGTAATAGTGGTTGTATGATATGTTGGTCTATTATGTGATATTAGACATTATACAGAAACCATATTATGTGCTCGATAAAATATGACCCATGTTCTTAAAAGAAGAACAATTATGAAAGTAAATTTAGAATTTACTGAAAGTAGAGGTGTATTAGTTATTAGATTGACATTGGAATGTCGACTTTTCTACATAGGTGTGAAAGTATATATAGATATCGCGAGGTTGTAATTGTTACAAGGAGCTCTCTATTACTGAGTGTGTTTTCAAGTCAATTATCTGGTTAACAGAATCAGAGTAAGCGCTGGGAAACAGAAGTCTCACTTAGTTACGGTATTTGTATATATGTTATTGGATAACATGTTGGTATCAAGCAAGTTGATATCAATGGATCGCAAAAGAATGCACAATTATGTATTGTACAGATTGTCAGAGTAACACTCTTCCACAAGCAAGCATTATCATATAACGCTTATTTGATAAGGGGTTTTTGATGAAGTAAAATGCAACTAGTTTATTTGTACTCTAGTGCAAGTGGGAGACTGAAGGGGATATGCCCTAGAGGCAAATAAATAAATAGTATTTATTGCATTATCTCATAAGTTTATAATAGGTTTTTGTATTATGCTATAACTGTATTAATCGGAATTATTAATACACGTGTAATACATAACAACCAGAGTCCCTAGTGAGCCTCTATATGAACTAGTCCATTGGGCAACAGTTGATCGAGATTCCCGATCAAGGACAATGACGTCGGTTGACAATGGGGTCATCTTATTGGTAGAATAAGGTGATGGACATACGCAAAGTATTGCAACAAGATACGATGTTTGTCATTTGCAATAGATAAGTAATATGATAGCTTATTCCTTAGACCGTGAGATCGTGCTGATTACTACTTCGTAGGAGTACTTTGAGAACATCAAACGTTGTGTCTTACATAGCATGACAATAACGGTGTCCATCTTGGGTATCCCGAAAGAGTATGTTAAGATGTAAGGATCAAGAGCGGGATTTGTTCATTCTTGTAATGGAAAGATACTCTGGGCCCACTCGGTGAGATTACATCTATATAGCTGCGCAGCTTATGACTAGGTCATGGAGATGTAATATCACAGACGAGTTAATAACCTATGTCAGTAACGAGATGCAACAGGACATTGGATGTCTACGATCACATCTCGGACAAGGTAGTATCGCAGAGACAAAGGGAATGAATATCATGTTTATGGTTCAACGACGATATTCGTAGAATGCACAGGGACCGTCATATGCATCCAGGTATCCCTGGCGGTCATTGGCGAGCGAAGGGTCTCGACCATGTCTGGAGTATTCTCGAACCGTAGCGTAACAAACTTAAGGTCTTAACGACACCTGGAGAAGGTTCTGGATTTTATAGGATTTTATTGGAGAGAGAGAAATGATCCGGAAAGAGTTCCGGTGGTCCGGAAGGAGTTCCGGGAAGGTCTGGAATGGTTCCAGGAATGTCCGAAAGATGTTCGGGTGGTCCGGAAAATGTTTCGGGGTCACGGGATATTAAATAGTATTTAAATATATTAATTATGAATTAATTATATTTTATATTAATTTAATTATTAAATAATAAAGGAAAAAAAGGGGCAGCCCACCTAAGTGGGCCAATTGTGGCCCACTAAGGTGAGCCGCACCAAGCAAGGAAGGGGGGGCTTGGGCCCCTAGTCCGAATTGGACTAGGAGGGTTCGGCCGGCTCCCCCCTCCCTCTCCTTTAGTCCCACATGGGGGAGGCAAGGTGTTTGCACACCCCCTCCCCCCTTTATATAGCAAGGCATATTAATTGGATTAATAACACAGAAAATACAATTAATATTGTAGCAAGCCGGCCGAGCTGTTTCTACGCCCGCTTTGCCTCCTCTCTCCACCAAAGCTATACCGTCGGGCACCGTTGCCCTGCGGGATTCCAGAAAAGTTCTACCCCTGCGATTTCAGCTGGATCTGAATGACCGGGGGTTGTTGTTAAGCTCCGTATGTTTGCGAGTGCTCGGAGGCGCCACATTTGAGGAGCCAGGGCGACGTCGTCTCGCCCACCCAGCAGCCCTGTCGCTGCCCTGCCGCCGGCGCCACCCCCCCAGTCGCCGGCGCCACGCCATCTTCCGCCCAACGCCCGTCGACGCAGGTCTTCGTCGACACCTCGGCATCATCGTCTACATCATCGCGGCAAGTTCTCCGCGACCTCGAGGTCGGCTACGTACGACTTCATCATCAACGCTTGTGCGGGAGCGTAATCCCCGCTATCGGTCTACATGGAGGTAATGTAACCCGTTCCGCCACCGTTATCACATGTACTAGATAGATAGATCCTGGCTAGTTAGGGTGTTCATACGCTAGAAAAATTATTGTTTTCTGCACCGGAACCCCTTCAATATGCACTAACTAATAAAATGAACACAAGGAGAACATGGAAGCTTTGTTGCAATAAACACGAGCTCTTATGTAGTACAAACTCGAAATAGAACTATTTTTCAGCAATGCTATATTCTATTGCATCAAAGAGCTACTTTGCAGGCCAAAGCGGTAAACATTGTCCTAATTCTAGAAGCTTGCCAGGAGCTGTAAAACTGGACATAGCAAAGAACAATTACCTACAGGTAAGATGGTGAATAAAAAGTGGTAGACTGTGAACGAATAGGCACCAACCAATAAAAGAAAAGATGGAACCGCTCCTTTGTAAGGCAAGGACATATGATCATCATTTTCAAAGAGGAATATATAAACGATGTATAGCCACATCACCGTTTATTTTTTAGGCCGTCCACGTAGAGGACATACGATCATCATTTTCAAAGAGAAACAAACTGTCACCAGGTTGTAATACATGCATAAATTCAATATGTGAAATGTCTAAAACAAAATGGTGAGCATACTTTGTTAAAAAAATGGTGAGCATATGGAATAAAAGGAATGGATTGGTAAGACCTAATAACTTAGGAGCAAAATGTGTAGAAAATGTTCCCGTTAAACATGTTGCTAAATTCCAGATCTGAAACAATTCCAAATCAACTGCGTGGAACAAAATGTGTAGAAATTTTTTCCAAATCTGAAACAATGGAAGATGGTCCAGAAAGTAGTATGTGTTTTCTGCCTGTAGAAAATAAAAGGGCAAGCAAATATCATTGCCAACATTTCAGAAACCCTAGAGCAGAAGCAGGCCGTAAAGGCTTCACTGTAATTATATAAGACTATCCCTAGTGTATAAGCCTCATATGAGCGAGTTGTTTTTTATTGTTCGTAGAATATCCTTTGGTATAACCTGGACACAGTGAATGTTCTATATAGTCTATTAAGATCAGAAAAATGACATCCAAATTGTAAATCGTTGCAGCACATGTGTGTATTGACTAAATATAGAATTGATTATTATGGCACTGGATCCTAAGATAGTGCATTCATATGGATATGTGTGTATGACACTATGGAAGCAGCCTAAATTACATATAAGAAGAAAACTGAAAGAGGAGATTCCCAATAGCCAGAACAGGAGGTCATACCTGAATATCTTTACATTAAAATATAATCCAATTTGGGAACCTCTGGTGCGTCGTTTAAAATACATCCGTAGCTACATTTTCAATGATCTGAAAATAAGATGGCATGCTCTATTTAACGCTCATTGTTCAGCAATACATCATACAATCGTATAGAAAAGCACATGTGTATTTTAAAGTTGCAAGTAAACATAAGGAGCATGAGCATTGTTGCAGATAGTTGTTTACAAAGAATCGGACAGAAAAAAAGTTCTAAAAAACTAAATGAACTTACCTTCAGGCTGACCAATTGAGGTCTACCCCTGAATCTTGGGGTCATGACAACAAAGGAATCTCAATTGTTGAGGTGGCAGAATATGGCTGAATCAATAGAGCAGACAAACAACAATACCTCAGTTATTCGCTGGAAAATAACGATGTAATGAAACAAAATGGCTGATTTGGGATTACTCCAAGCTAGTATTCATTATTCATGTCCTAGTGTGGTATTGTTACAGAATTTGAATGGTCATCCAGCAAGAAAAGATCTGAAGTATACCTTCTTTGTGTTAAGACTGATTTGAAACATAGGCTAAGATGCCTACCATAGAAAATGAAGAAAGAACAATTCATGCTGGGCCAATAGCTCCTGTACTACATCTTTCCATGCCAATAGCTGGACAACGTCGTTTTTTCGAGAAATAGCTCAGAGGCTACAAATGGACAGGCCCAAATCGTGAAGGCCCTTTAAGCCCTTATTAAACGGAAGAGAACTGTCAGCTTCAATTATGTGAGCTGGGCTATTAGAAAGCGGGACCCACCAGGCGACCGTTGCCACGCGGGACCCACTGTGGGCCAACTTAGACAGGGACCCACCACTTATCCACGTCAACATTACCGTCATTTGTTTTTTTACGAGAACCTTATCCATTTATAAAAAAGCAGAGGGAGCCTCCCGTGGTCCTGCCCTGCCCCCGACATTACCGTTGCCTCTCTTCCTCTGTTCTTCCGCGCACCTTCTTCTTCCTCTTCTCCGGCAACAGTCCACGGCGGCGGCGGCGAAGGATGTCGAGCTCCGTTTCTGGCTCCCAGAAGTCGTGGCCGCGTTATGGAGAAGTCCCGATGTTTAGATGCCCGGACTGCCCTCGCCTAGATCCACTTAAGCGCTTGACATGTGTGCGCTCGACGAGGGGCAATGTCGGTCGGGAATTTATCAAATGCGAGAGCGCCCCGCATCTTGGGAAGGATGGGAAGGTAGGATTTGTCCTGATTTGTCTTGATTTGTTCTGAATTTGGTTTTGCACAATGGATTTGGAAAATAAGTGTTTCCATTCCCCTTTTTAGGAATTGGCGGAATGTGGCTATTTTATGTGGATGGACGAGTACATTCGAGATCGAGGGCTTGTTGCTGAATTGCTGCCCCCAATTCGGTGTCCCCCAATCTAGGAGGCTCCCCGTGCCCCTGCCATATCGTCTGCTGTGGAGGAGCAGATCTCATACAGAGCAGATCGTCCTCCATTGGAGGATGTTTTGGTGAATAGGGAGTTGGAGAAATTGAACAAGCAGTTGAAGAAGCAGTTGAGCCAGCTTGTGGAATTGAAGAAGCAGTCAAACATGATGGCCGGAGCATTTTATGTGTGTATCATTGCCATTTATTTGGTTTATCTTTGTCGTTCGAATTAGAAATTTCGATTTAGGAGTTAGAAATTTCGATGTAGGAGATGTTTGTCATATGAACAATGTTATAATTTCGATGTAGGAGCTGTTTGTCGTATGAATTCAGTTAACATCTCGAACAGGTTTAGTTAGCCGTATAACGAAATAGAAAAACCAACAAGTTCATGGGCCCGTTGTTTGGGCCAAGCCGTGATTGCTCGTTTAAAATAGGTGCAGGAAAAAAAATCATATTGTTGGGTCTAGCCGTTGTTGGGCCTAGCCGAAACAAATGTTAAATTAAATCGTGTTGACTAAATAAATTGGCTAAAAAAATAACGTTTTAAGTTAGAAGAAAATGTACATAGAAGTGGTGTTTTTGTACATAGAACCCCGAAATGACTCCATATTGGTCGCGGACACTAGTGGTGTTTTTGTACACTAGATGTTAAATAAATTATAGAACAAGGAGATTTATATTTCCATGAAGATTGAGTTCATTTATAGAAGGTTAAAAAATTGCTCGGATTAGAACAAGGAAGATTTGTATATGAAGATTAGTATATAACTACATAATAAGATATATATATAATAATAGACCTCAATAAGAAATAACTCTTACATAATAAGATATATAATAAGACATAACAAGCACACTTATAACTTGTGCCCTCTCTTACAACTTACGAACACGAGAAAATAAACTACTAGAATTGAAATAAACATGGAAATAAGCCCTAAATATAACGGGCTTCTGGGCTTCTTCTGGGCTCCTCCTCCTCTTCTTGGTGGCTCACTCGGGGGCCCCTCACTCGGCGTAGTGGACGCCGTGGATGGTGCCGCGGAAGCGGAAGATCTCGTTGAAGTTGGTGAAGGCGCCGTAGTCCGTGAATGCGAGGTACTCGCACCCATACCAAAACGCCGTATAACGCAGCTGCTCTACGTCATGGCGGTTGGTGAAGGTCACGTAGTACCCCACGACGAGCTCTCCTTCGTACTGCTCCTCGATCTGGTACATGGGCGGCCCGCCAGGAGAGAGGTGGCGGAAGCCGGCCTCGAGGAAGAACTCAATCAGGTCCCGTGGGGACCTCCACCTCGAGAAGGCCCACACGCGGACCTGGTTATGCTCCAGGAGCAAGGGCGATGAAGACCGGGGGATCTGGCGCTCCGGCTGCAGGTTGGGGAGGCGGTAGGTCGGGCCGCTGAACTGCGGCATGGTTGCTAGGGGCGGGGCGCGCTGCGTGTTTGAGAGAAGAGGGTTGGAGGAAGAGGGAGCAAGATGGGATGCGGTGTGCGACTTGGAGAACAACGATGGGTGCCATTTTATATCGGACTGATCTTGTTTAATGCGATGGTTGGGAGATCAAAGGGCATGTGATGGTTGAGAGGCACGTGCAGCCGGTCGATTCAGTTCTGGGCTGCGTGCACACTGCAATAGCGCGTCGTCCCGCCGCCGCTGTCAGCGCAAAAGTCGATCCGTCAAAAAAGGAGCAGTAATGGCTCTGCTACTACGTGCCTACGCGTCGGAAGAGGCGTGCAGCGCAAAATAGCCTAGCTGAGACGTCTGCATGCCTGGAAGCGGGCCCACTCGATGGCATGCCTGCGTCAACGAGGCTCCGCTCAATCCAACGGTTCTACCAGTGTACCGCCTCTCAGCCAATCAGGTAGCAGAAACAGCCATCCCACGGATCGTGTGTGAGCTCACATACAGGGGCCAGATCGCACGGCCACAGGGCGATCACACGGATGAACGGTCGACGTTGCATACGAATTAGAAATTATCACAAAATATTCAAAAAACATTAAAAAAAATGCAAATCCAGCGCACATGGTCTTGGTTAATCATGTACTAACATCTCCAACCGATAAACAAGGTATAGACACATATTATACAAGAGATGCTTCATTATGGTGTGAAATAGGCCGAATTTGAAATAGTCACAAAATATTCAAAAAACATAAAAAAATGCAAATCCAGTGCACGTGGTCTTAGTTTATCATGTACTAGCATCTCCAACCGATAAACAAGGTCTAGACACATATTATACAAGAGATGCTTCATTATGGTGTGAAATAGGCCGAATTTG
Source organism: Poa annua (assembly GCA_026929855.1). Lineage (NCBI taxonomy): Eukaryota > Viridiplantae > Streptophyta > Magnoliopsida > Poales > Poaceae > Poa > Poa annua. Next base: position 95,505,503 of record CM049437.1, read on the forward strand.
AAATAATCATAAGATATTCAAAAAACATCAAAAAAATGCAAATCCAGTGCCCATGGTCGTAGTTCATCATGTACTAACATATCCAACTGATAAACAAGGTAAAGAGACATATCAATCAAGAAATGCTTCAATATGGTATGAAATCACACATCTCAAACTAAAGAGTTCATAGTTTGAGATGTGTGATTTCACACCATATTGAAGCATCTCTTGTTTAATATGTTCTTATACCTTGTTTATCAGTTGGAGATGTTAGTACATGATGAAATAAGACCATGGGCACTGGATTTGCATTTTTTTTGATGTTTTTTGAATATCTTATGATTATTTCAAAACTTGGTCAACAAAAGTCAAACAAATATCTTATGAGCATTTCTTGATTGATATGTCTCTTTACCTTGTTTATCAGTTGGATATGTTAGTACATGATGAACTACGACCATGGGCACTGGATTTGCATTTTTTTGATGTTTGTTGAATATTTTTTGAATATTTCAAATTCGGTCAACAAAAGTCAAACCAAATTTTAAAGAAATTTTGAGTTAAAAATTGGTCTAGGACACTATATTAGTGCAATAGATGTTAACCCTAGAGTTTGAGATCATTTGGAGAAGGTCGAAAAATTGACAAGATTAGAAATGAGGGTGTTTTGGCTACTTTTGGGGCTCTTCTCTAGCTCATTTTGGATGACCGATTTTTTGTTGTAGATGTTTACCCCAGCAAAAGAGAAGGATTGTTCATACAATGAGCATATCAACTAAGAAATCATGGTTGGTTCAAAATGTGAGAAATGTTTCACACAATTTTCAATTATTACACAAATTCAAATCCAAATTCAAATTCAAATTCAAATTATTACACAAATTCAAATGTTTCACGGCAAATGTTTCACGGCAAATGTCACGCTCTCGATTTTCTCTTCTTCTGGCCACTAGATTGTGGCGGCACACCAGACAAAACGTTGATGCTGCCAGCTTTCTTGGAGTGAGTCATAAGAGGCAGAGGCCACACAAGTCGTTCTTCGTCTTCAGATGACACCTCTTCAGAATTCAGATCTGTAACAGCTTCAGCTTCAATGTGCACCACATCATCCAGAACTGCATCAGGTTGCAGCACATCGACCAAAACTGCATCAGGTTGCACAACATCATCCAGAACTGGATCATTCTCAATGTGCACCAGCTCTTCAAAATCTTGAGGTTACACAGTTCTCCTTATTCTCTGTTTTCCCTTTTTTGCTGCCGGGGGAGCAGATTCAGAATTCTCAACGATGGGCTCACTTGCAGGCTTTGCTCTGAAAAAATAAAATAGAGTATGAAAACATAGTAGAATTGCAGTTGAATTTAAATAAATGATTTGATACTTGAACTTACTTTGGTTGCTTCGGTTGTTTTGGTTGCCTTGGTTTTCTTTGTTCTTTTGGACGAGGGTAAGCACATTTGGCTGATCCAGCATTGTGACCAAGTACCTGACACTCCGTGCATCTATGTTTGTTACCTTTCTGAGGCCGTTTTGGTTTGTCATCTTTTTTCTTCTTCTTACTACTGCCTCCTTTCTCAAACCACTGCTTGAATCTGCTCATCTTAGGCCAGCCAGCCTTTCTTTTGGCAAGGGGGGGACACATATCAAAATCAAAATGCACTTCAGGCCACTGCATTTGATCTGTAAGTGCTGGTATTGGCTCTACATAAGCAGCCTTGAATCTTGCTACTGAATAATATTCATGGAGATAAGGGTGCATGTTTACCCTCGGTTTTCCAGCCAAGAAGAGTATGGCATGCTCACACGGTTTTCCAGTATGTTGCCACTCAAGGCAAGTGCATTCATGCAGTTCAGTGTTGACCACATGCCTTCTTCCAGTCTTGGTATCTCTCACTTCAGCTCCCCACAATGAAGAATTCTCAACTGCTAAATGTGTAAGGCTTCTGCTCCTGTTAACCACCTGCTGAACCACTGCTGGAAGCTTATCCGTCGTCATAGCATCACCTAATCTTCTTCTCAAATCCCACATCCGCATGATCATGATCCTGATTTGGTCAACCATGTCATGCACAGGCAAGTCTTTCAACTCTTTCACCTTGTTGTTAAAACTTTCAGCTAGATTGTTGTTGATATGATTACACTTGATGGCTGTATTAAATCCTGACCTATACCACAAAAGAGAATGGTATGCTGTCAGCCAGTGCTCAAACTCAGGATCTGCTGCAATAACCTTCGCAAGGTGATAATCATGTGTCCTTTTCGAGTAAGATCTTGCTGCTGGCCACAGTCGCCCAAATTCTTCTCCCCTATGTCTCTTGATCACATTCATCCACATATGCCCGAAGCACTCCCTTTTCTCAGCATGTGGAAGTACGGTGCTGACAGCATTTTCTAGCCCTTTACAAGCATCAGTGTGTATAGCCAGAGGTGACACAGGCCCAATGCATCTTTTCAACTGCATCATGAACCATGTCCATGAAGCCTCTGTTTCTGATTGAAACAGGCCAATAGCAACGGGAAACATCCAGTTGTGTCCATCTAGAGCATTGCATGCTGCCAACTGACCATTCCACTTTCCAGTCAAAAAAGATGAGTCTATGCTCAAATATGGCCGACATCCTGCTTTGAAGCCGTCGATGCAAGGCTTGAAAGCCATAAAAAAATTGGAGAAAAATATCTTGCCATCAGGTGCAACCTCAGTATCTATCTCCACAACACTGTCAGGTGACCTCTTCTTCACCTCTTCCTTGAAACTATACAGCATCCGGAAGGTATTTGCCCAATCACCATATAATTCTTTCATTGCCTTCTGTTTTGCTTTCCACACTGTGGTATATTTCAGCTTAATAGGGTACTGGGCTTCCATGTCTGTTTTCAACTGCTTGGCAGTAGTGTTTGGGGTTTTTGTCAAAATAGGTGTGATCTTTTCGGCAACCCAGGCCTGTGATGTCATGGAGGTGGGCTTCTGTGAACTAGTAATACAAGTATGTTCATTGGGGATTTGATTAATTCTGACTGTACTGCCATCAGGTTGGCGTCTAGCAGAAATGTACCACTTGCAAGGATCTGCATTTCCATCCCAGCCTTTGCACTTCGCATAAAATTTCTTTGTATCTGACCACAGAGTCCTGCTGTCAAACTGCCTCCTCACTGCAAAAGTCCTGTTACACATCCTAAACTCAGCCATAGTTGGAAAAAACTTTCCTACTTCAATTAAAGGGTTCTCTTTGTCATATACATTAACCATCTCAGCATCATTCTCATCATCTACATCATCAGCAGCCTCCTTCATCAACTCTGGATCCACAACTCCAGAACCAGAAGCCCTGTTAGACGCATCCCTCTTCTTCTTCTCCTTGTCTTTCTCATCAACTGGAATTCCAGAAAGGTCTGCCATCTCAATGTCATCCATGGGTGCAATGACCAAATCAGTAAGCTCATTCAGTTCTACTGAATTCCAGTCAACAACGGTCGGGGCCGTAACAGCCACCTCATTAGCAGCAACAAGGGCTCGTTCTTCTACATCATCAGCTAACACTGTCAATTCGGTTACAATGGGCACTATCGCTCTAGTTGCAGCCCACTCATTATCTGCAATCTGCATAGCCCTCTTTGATGCCACATATCCTACCCTTGAATCTGATTTCAGATCAACCAGCTCGGCAAGAAGTGTAGCACGTTTGTTGTCAAAGCCCAATTGACTTTGAATTTCATCAACAAGCGCTTCGCCAACCTCCGTTCTCACATACTCTCCCTTCCAATCGTCGTACCATACCAATGCCACTTCTTGGTCTGGACCCCAAGGAATACTCTCCCCTATTCTCTCCACAATATCTCTCACCGCTTTCTCTTCTTGGTCCACTAGTGCTTGTGGATCGATGTCGTCAAATGAAAGCTGCAAATTAACTACTGTGTTGTGATCTATGGACCTCATGCTACCATCAGCTAGCTTCGCCGTAGAACGCATAAAATTTACTTCCAATTCGAAGATTTTGGGTTCATCTCCCCTGTTTCGACAACGAGGCGGGAATGTGACGATTTGAGTTGAATTTGACGACTTGGAAGTGAACGAGCTAAAATCGATACAAGAATGAGCACGAGAGTGATAAATTACCCCGAATTTGTCTCTGCCGGCTCCGCGGATCTCGCCATCTGCCTCCTCCTTCCGGGCTGCTTGCCCCGCCTCCAATACGCCTGGCCGCGAGCATAAACGGCGGGGAATGTGTCAGATTTGGGGCAGAACTAAGAATGGAAGGTCACGCTGGTTCGATTTGACTCACCCCCAGATGCCGGCGACAACGAATTCGACGCCCCACGAGTTGATAGCTCCGCCGCCAGAGAGGGAGCTACGGCGCGCACTGTTGGGTTCAGATGGCGGGCTAGGGCAAGGTCGGTCTGAGCGGTTGCTCGAACCGGTAGGGTTGACCGGGTACAACTATGTGGGTCCTACATCCGCTAAACCTAATTCGACACTCCTTAGCTAGCAAAGGTAAGTGACACGGCCGTTTAACCACAATCGGTGGGTCGTGGCTATTTTGCTGCGACGACCCGTAGCACCGTAGCTATTCATGTGGAAACATGTCGCTGCTGAGCCAATTCCCTGAAAATATGTAGTACAGGAGCTATTCGCCCATTCATGCTACGTGGGAACTTTGAAGGCTAAGAAAAATTGATTGACGACATAGTCCAATGAACTGCAGGCTTATTAGGTCGTACTGATGCAACTGGACATAGACGTCAGGGATTCAGGGAAATTAAGAAACTTTCATTTCACTCAATGAAAATGTTGTTCCTTTATATATTTGTACTATTGGAAGAGATGATCACTGAAACATAAGTGTCGGGCAAACCATTAGAGTTGATACTTGATGGCCTTTTGCCTTACCTTATTGAATTAGATTACTTTTGGATAAGCAAGAGAAGTGAATTGATAATTGTTGTCAGTTCTGCTAAATAATGGAATAGTAAAATAAATAAGACTGTAGATGGAAGATTAAAAGAACGTACACATCAACAATTTGGCTATGTATTCCACTTAACTCTGTATTCAGAGAAACAGAAAAATGGAATAGTAAAATAAATAAGAGCGTAGATGGAAGATAAAAAAAAGTAGACATCAACAGTTCGGCTATATAATCCACATTTCCACTTAACTCTGCATTCAGAGAAACAGAAAACACATTACAGTTAGAATATCCAAGATACAAAAAATATAAAAATTGAAAGGAAAGGTGGCAAGGGAAGACAAAGGACCACGCGTGCTTACCACATAAAATTCACACTGAATTATTCAGAAAATGTAACAATCAATATGCTGGGCCTTTGCTGCATTTGTTTTCCTGGACTAATGGAAGCATATGGTAAAATGTTCAGAAAAAATATTTAAGGGGTGTTGAATTCGTAAAAAACTTCCAATCCAATGCCGACTGCAAAACTGAAACACACACGCAGAGGGAGCTTTCCGTCAATCAAAAGAAAAAGATTGCGATTGAGAGTGAGAGAGAGGTGCTTGCCAATGGAAAGCGCAATCTAGGTCATGAATATTTGACCCAAGAAAATAAAATCAATGGTACGCTCTAACACATATGATTTCTTTAATTTGGAGGTCTCTGTAATAAATGCATAACTGCGAAAGAAATACATACAGTTGGTAAGAATCTAGCTATGCAGATTAAGAAACATGCATAAAACCTGAATAGAAAATAAATAGAGCAGCATCGTCAGACTGTGTTCATAAATCTTTCACCATGTAGCAACTTAATCAGAGCAGCATGCTACAGAATTGAGTTGTCCCAACAAAAAATGAATGCTACATATATGGTGTAGATGAGAAGGAAATAGTATGCTCACTTGCAAACAATCTGAATCTGATACATGGAAAAATCAAACGGAAAGAGAGCATGTACCGATGGACAGATCGGAGACTAATAAACACATATCGTTAGGATAATGCTATCTCAATTCTTATAGGCTAGGATGTACTGGCCGGAGGTGTGAATTTGGTAGTGTGAATTTAGTGAGCTGATAGTCCTAGATGGCATCGTCGTGTGGTTGACAATCGCATGACGTCGTGATGTTGATTGTTAAACCAAATGAGTCAAGAGCAATGGACGAACAGATCTAACCGAGATTGGGACGGACCTGGATGGTTAGTAACTGCACAATTACCATGGACAGCACTCAGATTCAGTGTGAAGGGCGTCGTCTTCCTTACAGCAAACTCCAGTGTGTAGCCGCTGGAGCCCAACAACCGGAACCAGAGCAGCACCCGCTGCTGTCCCGGACGGAGAGGTTGAGCTACAGATGCGAGGTTGCCTGTCAGCTCATTGTGCTTGAGGCGGAGGAAGAGGACGCGAGGTCGCCGATTCGCCGGTCGCCGTCGTCGGTGAAGTTGACCGCCACCGTCGCGGTCAAGAGCTTCTTGCCCGGCCGTCTGTCGCCTCGTTGCTTTGAGGTGGTGCAGGAGGAGGCAAGGTAGCGAGCAGCAAGTAAGGGCGACGAACCAGAGGGGTAGGGGCGGCCGGAGTCGCGCTGGGCGGTGCTGCGCACCGACGGTGGTACTCGATCTGGGGCTTCCGTCCTCGCCGGGTCGCTCGAGAAGGATAGGCGAGGGCGTTGGCGATGGAGGACGACGGAGAACGGCGGCACCGGAAGACGGCCCCATACGACGCCCTCGAAGCCTCCCGGCAGGCGAGACTCCTCGATGAGGAGGGCGGCGCGGCCTCGATCTTGACCGGGATGGCCGGAATCGCCGACGGCGAGCAATCCCGCAGCGGTGCACGCGGACGACGGCCGCGACGAACCGCGCCGATTCCGGCTGTCCCGGCACGCGTCCACCGGCGAGGAGGTAAAGGGCGTGGCGGCGGAGCTCCCCGTGCCTTTCGATCTGACCGGGGAGGCGCGGAGCGGCGGCGCTGCGCGTCGGCGGCGGCGGCGACCTCGGGGTCGCGCGCGTGAGAGAAGAGGAAGGGGATTCTGCGGTGTCTTTTCTGCAAAAAGGCCTGTAACTTTGTCCGTATTCACAAGTAGGTCCCTTGCAGTGTTAATGAAAGAGCATTTTCTAGTAGACCCTTGTTTTGGTGCTAATGACAACACAATCTGTGTTCTAACATGCCTATTAAAGTTTGCAGGATGTATCCAAGAACTTAGCAAAAAGGAAAGGATCGAAACGGGTGCTGCGAAAGTTTTTCAGCAAGCCTTGCTCTAGGCAGCGGTAGTACCGCTGGCATCAGCGGTAGTACCGCTGCACAGGACTGAGCCCTGGCTACCGCTGGCGGTACCGCCCGAGCTACCGCCGTTTTTGGCGCTCTGTTGCGCTGAGCGGTACCTCGAGCGGTACCTGAGCGGTACTACCGTCGTCCAGCGGTACTACCGGTCCCTCCAGCGGTAGTACCGCTGTGTGTTTTTTATGCAGGTTCGCAGGCCAGATCGATGCCGAGGTGCCGCTGGCGGTACCGCCGGAGGTACCGCTGATTTCAGCCTTCTGTTACTCAGAGCGGTACCTCCAGCGGTACCGGGGCGGTACTACAGCCCGCCAGCGGTACTACCGGCCTCCCCAGCGGTAGTACCGCTACGTGATGTTGGAGTTGCTGTGAAGCCTGTGAAGCGAGCAACGGCAGGATTCAAAGACACAGCGGTACTACCGGCCCCTCCAGCGGTAGTACCGCTGCGTAAGTGACAGCTCCAAACGGCCAGTTTTTGGAGGAGCTATAAAAGGACCCCTTCACCTACCTTTGAAGACTTGAGCTTCTACACTCTCTCACCTCCATTAATGCGAAGCTAAGAACTCCAAGATCTCCCAATCCCCCCACCCAAACTCGTTGATCTATGGAGGGTTGAAGGAGAAGGCCCCGATCTACATCTTCACCGAGCCGTTCTTCATCCCCCCCCCCATTCACTTGAGAGAACACTTGCTAGGGTTTCCACTAGGAAAACCTAGACCATTGTTGTACTTACCTTTTGTCTTTGTGACAGATTGTAGCTGTTCGGGAGCCCCCAAGCCCTTTGTGGGCTGTGCCCCGAATCGTTGTTGTAAAGGCTCCGGATTCCGCCTCGAAGGATTCCGATAGTGGAAAGTGAACCAAACCTTTGTGGTGCGATTCACCGGAGAAGAGGGTGAGGCCTTTGTGGCCGTTGAACCATTGTGTTGGTTCACACCTCTCCAACGAGACGTACTCCTCTTTAAGGGAGGAACTCGGGAATACATCCTTTTCATCTCGTGCTTTCACTTCGGTTACCTCTATCCTTGTTTACCGCCTTTTCTCTATCATGCTTAGTTGTTAGCTTGTCATATAGGTAAATTCACCGTAGTTGCATATCTAGAGAATTTATCTTTTGTGTCAAGCCTAAATTGAAAAAGAATTAAAATTGGAGTAGCACCTATTCACCCCCCCTCTAGGTGTCATACTGATCCTTTCAGTTAAAATCTGGACTGCGGGGCACGGGTTCGATTATCAAGGCGCTTTTCTGCAAAAGAGGCGCGGTGACCGGTGGAACCGGGGGCGACCGGCCGGTGACCGGGCGACGTGGCGCACTGTGATTGGTGGAAACCGGGGAGCTACAGTAACGCGCGATTTGCCCACCAAAAACTTGCAATCTGAGCCGTCCAACGGCGATATCGGACGGCCACTGTTCAAAAGGCGACGTGGATGTCGAAATTGAGCCTGAATCCTACGCACTTTCATATATAGGGTAATGATTCATCTATATATTTCACCAAAGACACCTTTTCACATAGGTTCATTTGCCTTTTAAGACAGAGGGAAGGACAATCAAAATATCAGGCACGCCGGTAATGTATTATGATGTGGTATATTAGGCTACTAGTCTCATACAACGGCTACTCTAGTCGTACTAAAATATTGTGGAGCAGTGAAATGCAGATCGATCCATATATGCCTGGGTTCAGCTCATCCGGACAGCCTAAGTAAAGAGACTACGTACAGACCAAGAAGATGAAGCTTCTGGTAGCAATTTTCTACGGGAAATGAGACTTTAAGTTGCCTTTCTTGGCATCCTTTCATGCATGTCACAGCTGCAAGCAGTAGTATTTTTCTAGCTACTTGCGAGAGCTTAGATTAAGAAACAGCTCACACATTTCATTGTTTAGGACGTAGCTTAAGACCAAGTTGCCCTCCGTTCTTACTTGTTATGAGTGCCCCCCCAATGCGAAGCAGGGTATACGTACACCTAGATTACGACGTCTTTGGTGGTGGATGTTGGGGTGATGCTTGAGTGGGCTTAGTTAGTTAGTTTTGAATGTTTTATGTTGTCGTGGTTGTTTGTAAGACTATCGGTTATGGTGTGTTTGCATGAACTTTAGGCATGTTTGATTTGAATGATTCAAATGTTTGAAGTATATCTATGTGTATTGTCAATTTGTGATGTATGTTGAATTTGAATTATTCGAACAATCGATGAAATATTGTGCAAATATTTGAGATGTTTGTGAAAAGGCTTAAAAGTTTGTGCAAAAAAATTGAGGAGCTAAAAATAGCCTACAGTTAAGAATTGTCGCCCTTTAACTCCTCAAATTATAAGGAGGTAAGTTTAGGGAGACTTTTGTCCTCTAAAGTTTGAGGAGTCGGTTAGAGATGCCCTAAGGTCTCTTGCAGCAGTTGTTAGCTAGGAGGTTCAAGTATTTTGCAGATTATTTGATTTACTATTTTTATTTGCCGGTACGTACTGGCTAGCATTTTTCATATCAGCACCCACATAATCAGATGATGATGTATAAATTAATTAGCCGTGTAGGTTAATATGGACCTCGTTACATTCAAAAAAAAACTGGACCTAGAGTTGGATGTCTTAGTCTACACAATAAAAGATGTTTTGTTTCCTGTAGAGTGCGACTTCAGAAATGTGAAAATGAAGGCTCGTACCGCACTAGAGCTTGTTTTTAGATTTATGTTTCTTTGTGTAGAACTGTAAGTTATGTTTTGTTTCATGCACCTGCGTCGCGGCTTAGGATAGCATGGCGATAGCATGGATTGAAATATTTGTTTACTTAACTAGAAACAACTCAGCAGAAATTATAATAAACTTTTGTACTTATTTGTGACTTAATTTAGTCATGTTATGGTCTTAGTGAGTACAATTTTTATTTATTAGTTCACTGTTAACCACATTTAAATATTGCTAATAGTAATGACATCATTTTATTACAGAATTGAAATGTATATCAATACAAATTTGTGATGTGAAAAATTCAAACGATATGTTGTAAAAAAATCTCCTTGAAGTTACTTTCATAGTATCATAATGTTTATATGATTATAGATGAGTCTATTTTAATAATATAATATCATGATAGATCTCTTTAAATCATTTCCTCTAATAAATAAAAATCTTGATAGTGGTTTCTCGTGTATGATAACACATTTATACTCCCACCGTTTTGAAAGTAAGACGTATATTGTATATTATTTTCTTCAAAAATAAAATAGTGTGAAGTTTGACCAAGTTTTATAAAGAAAAAATTAACATATTATAATACCAAGTGAAACATCAGGAAATACATTTTCATGTGATGTCCGTATAGCATAAACTTGTAGAGCATAAATTTAAACATCTGTAAATGTGTCTTGCAAGTTTGGTTTGCTACGAGTTTGAAAATGTATATGTTTTCTAATTGGTATTGAAATAGTATCGATCTAATAATCATGGGATATTTTAGTTTATTTATGATTTCATTGTCATATATATATGCTCGTCGTGTTTGGGCCAACATATAACAATTTGGCTCACATGAACCCAAAGAAAAATTAATTTGTCTCTTAACAATATATTTACTACATATACATATTTTAAACCTAGTCTTGCAAAACAGTGAACCCAATAAAAATATATTCTACCTCCGCCTCTGATACTGGTATGCAATATGTTTGGCATCACTTGTTGTATGCAACCATATGTTTCTTAGAAATAATATTCATATAACAAAAAAAATTAAATCTTACTAACATATATTTGAGTATAACACACAGAACGAGATTGACTAGGAGTCTAGGTAAAACTCATGTTTGTTTATTGAATTGGTCTGTTTCTATGTGGTACATGATATTAGTCCATTGTCTCGATCGACTTGCTCCTGCAAACTGATATTTTCAGATATTTATATTTGTTTGGACGTAATACAAAATAGTACAATGGTTTATCAATATATTACGATTAAAGCCTATTTTATACTGTGGCGCGGGACAACGTTTACCCTGTTGTTTGTTCGGTCCATGGGATGGTCATGTTATAGTCGTCGTCGTGTATGGGCCATATGGCTACACAGTTCCAAGGCTAGCCAGCAAAGACAAACACTATTGCCTTAAAACAAAAGGCAAAGACAACGGAAATCCATATCGGGTCATGGGTGCACCCACTACTTAATTTTTTTAAATGTAAAAAAATCAAAATAAGTTTTTAATATATTTCAAAACATTTTATGTTAATACAAAAGTTTCACGAAGAAAAGACATTTTTTAACATGTGCAATAAAAAATCCGGACGCTGCTAAATAATTTTGTACGAGACATTTTTTATCTTTCTCGAACAGGTAAAAAAATGGTTTTTCACTACGAAACTTTTTATGCTAACACAAAATATCCTGATGTACATGCGATATTTTTTTAAATCTTTTTACATCTTAATATATTTTTTAAAAAAATTTACATAGCTGGTGCATCTGTACCATGACCCCTATACGCCGTGTACCAAAGACAACCACAATATTACACCGTGTTACACACGGATACACTAGCTAGTTCATGGCAATAATCAATCATCTTTTGGTGAAAATGCCACCACTACCACCAAGACCAAGCGTTCCCATCGATGATCAGCCGAGCTGTCTCGTACCCAGCAGGCACTGATAACGATCTCCATTGGAGGAGGAGAAACGACCACCACCAGGAAGCAATATGTACTCCATCGGGCATCGGGTAAGCAGAAACTAGAAACGCACACGTCAAGGACCGTCCAAAAAGTGCAGCTCGATCGCGGCGGGTTCATTGAACTTCGTGAGCGATCGGTCGACGCCGTGTGTGTGTACGCCAATGTAACACGTAGGTGCGTTACTCCCGACGACCACGACAGGTAAAAGCGCATCCAAGATTGGACGACAAGTCCGTATGTAGTCCGTCCAACGGATCGATGCGTCCCCCCAGCCACAGTATCGACGATCACGCGAGCTTGTCCTTCTATGAATTCCTAAGATCAGTACAAGTAAACTAGCTTGCCACAGTAAACTAATAATATATGCACATGGACTTGTGGTTTTATTCCAATAATTGATTTTGAGTTTGTAAGTTCTTAAATTTGAATCGATGTTTAGAACTTTTTTGGAAATAGGATAATCGTTTAAAATTTCCTTTGATGAGCAAGTTCATCTTAACGTTTTGCACAACTTTCATTTTGTAATTTTTGTTTTGTTTTGGCGGTCATATATGAGTAGATCTTCGTCAGCGTTCGTTGTCCTGACAAACTTCAATGGCGTCGGTGCATCTCCTACCGTGATTGCCACTTTGCCACTGTTCTGCTCACGACTCTTTGATGTCACATACATGGTTCTAGTGTAGTTGTGTAGATATGAGGTTAGAGTACACGAAACACAGAGCGGAACATGGCTCAGGACGCTTCTTCTCAACTAGGATCTGAAGAGCCACATATGTAAAGACACCAAAATAAAGCGAGAAATAAAACACCCCCTAAACGCATACATCAACCCTATCTCACGCGATTTCATGTGTCCTTCGGTCCGACGGGTCTCAGAATGGAAAAAAATTCGTTTTTCATCAACAAAAGTGATTTAGTTTGATTTTCCTCTTTGTTAGTATTAACTAAGTCACGGGAACATGACCAACCCAAAAAAGGCCAAGTTCTTACAAAAGTTGTTTCGGTTGGTCGAATTGGGAGTTTACACTAGAAGCCTAGATCTAAACCCTGGATTTTAACTCGGGGGGTATAGTTTGGGGTTAGGTTCTAGGGTAAGATCTAAACCCTAGATTTATACTCCAAGATATAGGGTTAAGTCTAAGTCTATTGTTTCGATATAGGTTTCAGATCTATATATATTTAGGATGTAGCGAGGGTCTAGATTTTATCTAGGATTAGTAAGGATATATATCTTGTGTATATATTTTGAGTTAGAGTCCACATCAAGTATTTCGGTCTATACCTTTGATCACCGGACCTAAACCCTTGATTTAAATCTTGACCCTAAATCCGAAGACCTACCTACATCCTTATACACCCTAGTCCTTGGACCATAAACCCTAGAGAACTAAAACCTGGATATACCCTAGATGTAACAGCAGATCTAGACCATAGCTCTAGACCCTCGCTAATGGCGTGGAAATAATGGCAGAAAACCATGGGGAAAAGGCAGGTGAATAGGGGCGGGAAAGAGCTGGAAAGAAAAGGTGTGGGAAAGAGAGGGGAGAAATAGGGCGGAATAGCAAACAAAAAAATTAATTTTAAAAAATGTCGAGTGCCATGTGAGACGATATTCAACAAACATTAGAGGCAAGGTGTTTGCCAAGTGCCTATTACAACGCACTCGGCAAAAGGCACGACATCACCATTTTCTTGTTAGGTTCAGCCACACACGTAGCCATTTGTTTTGTCGAGTGTTCCGCTCCAACACTTGGCATATGTCATGACTTTGCCGAGTTTAGGCATTCACATGTTTATTTAATGTAGTGCATTGTCGAGTATATATTCTTAACACTCAGCACTCGGGCTGTCGTTCCGAAATGCATGATAATTTGCACTACACACAGGTGGCGGGCGTGGAGGCACTCCACATCTTAGCCGTTTTCGCTAATGTTTGGGCAAAGCACAAAACGAAGTTGTATGGGGCTTTATGTTTCATGGATTGATTAGATTCAGCTCACGACACACAACTAATGTGGTCATGGACTCATGGTCCAAGAAGATGAAAGTAATACCAACTAGCTAGTTAGAGTGGGAGACCCCAGGTAGTTGTGTTTCCAGCTTCAAATTAACAATATGCATAAACCTTCGTTCTATATAATCTAATGGAAGAAGTCCTCTCCTAAAAAAGGTCATAAACTAGCTAGAGAGGGAGCGAGCTTGAAGAATACCTCTGCATTGTTTTGGGCTACTAGATCAAGTGGTGGCTTAATTTGTCATCATGAAGAACACCTATTCGCTATTTCTTTTTAAAAAAAGAAACCAAGTAAAGACAGATGAGAAGTTCTCAGTTCTTTGCACTTGTACCAGAATATACAACTCAATCTATCCATGGGTTGAGTTCACCAGGGCACAGCCAGTGTGGAGTGGTCACGGTCCAAGGCGATGAAAGGTCTCGACTCTTGGAGTTTGCCCGAAATAATGCCGCTTCCAGTTGCCTTTCTGGGCAACTTGCGGAAAGCAACAAGCTCGAAGAATAATATAGCTAGCTCTCTTCATTGTTTAGGACTAGTAGATCAAGTGGCTCCTTAACTGTGAACGCTAATACGGTGTACTCTACCAATCTAGCAATGGATTCAGCTCCCCTAAGCTAGCTGCAATTCTGAATCATAATAAAGGTCTTGGTCCAGGAAGATGATGAGAAAATTTAAGCCCAAGTGGGCAGCGCGGGCGGGGTGTACTTGCAAGCTGTGTGCTTTAAAAGTTTGAATGGTGGTTCATTTAGAAGCTGGTGTAGTTCACACACTTCACGCCTTGCAACTATCAGCTGCGTGTGCTACAAAGAGTTGGATCAACAGATTTGATGTAAACGATTAGAGCGACACAAGTTGCATGCATTTATTCTGAGACGACGTTTAATTTACATGTAAACGAGCTTGAGTAACACTGTTAGATAGGTACCCGTAGTCCTATGAAGGGGGATAGCTTATATATCTAGCTGGTCTTCATTGCCTCTTTAATTTGATCTGTCCGTCGATCTGATCCGTGATCAACATATGTAACCACGTATGGTTGTTGCATGGTGATGTCTTAAAAGATATTAATGCTGAACTCAGATCCTTTTTGAATAATTCAAACTATTCTCTTGCTAACGGTTTAAACCAAAATATGAAAAATAATTACGCCGGCCAGCTTGCCGGTTCGTCTTTGAACCGGCGGCCAACCTAGGCTCACCGCGTGCACGCCGAAGAGTAAGCCATTGATGCATGCATGTTGTCTCGTACGTCGCCGGCATCCGTCGATCGATAGCGACCTACAAGGAAGAGATATTTGGACCAGGTTAATTACCAGCGAAATGGACATCGATCAATGCCATGGCAGCAGAAGAATCGCACACGGCAGAGACCACCCAAAAGCGCGGCAGGCAGCAGGTTCATTGAACGAGAACGCCGGCCGGCCGGGCAGGAGAGACGTCGTCACAGACGTACGTATGATGCACGAGCGATAGCTACTAGGATTAGGCGATAAGAAAACGTCTGGTTCTTCTTCTTCGGCTAGGTCCGCAAATGGTCTTCGCATGCATGCATTAACCTGAACTACCTCTATATGACAGCCAACTGTTCTTCCTCTCGCACAACAAGTCAACAATGCCAGGGGTAGCTACTCCCTCCGTCTCAAAATAAGTGTCTCAACTTTGATAGAAAGTGGAGGTATGTAGACATGAACTCATGTCTACATACCTCCACTTTCTATCAAAGTTGAGACACTTATTTTTGGGACGGAGGGAGTAGCTTAATACTGTCGATTTATCGGTCCATATGGAGATCATGAAGAGTCTAGAAGAGTACCTGCAACTTGCTAGAGTAGTATGGTATTGTTAGCATCTGTCTGCGGGTTTTCTGGGGCCAGCTTGCGTTCCAGAGCAGAGGTCGAGGTATATACAGCTAATAAGGTCTCGATGTTTGGCGCACTCGGTGACTCGGATCAAGTGGTTCCTCGATCGATCGCTCGTGCATCAAGAATCTAACAGCAGATTCAGCTCCCCAAGGAAACCTGATGAATTAACAGGTCAATATAGCTTGCAGGCATGCATGCATATGGTTCAAGAAAGGCGAAGAGCGAATCAAGATCGACCTGCAAGTTGCGTACCCTTGCGATGATGGCAAACTAGATATATGATTGATATATATTTTTCATCAAAGACACCTTTTCACATAAGTTTATTTGCCTTTTAGGACAGAGGGAAGGACAATCAAAATATCAAGCACGCCGGTAATGTATCATGATGTGGTATTAGCTAGGCTACTAGTCTCATACAACGGCTACCCTAGTCGTACTTAAATATTGTGGAGTAGTGAAATGCAGATCGATCCATATGCATGCCTGGGTTCAGCTCATCTGGGCAGCCTAAGTAAAGAGACTACGTACAGACCAAGAAGATGAAGCTTCTAGTAGCAATTTTCTACGGGAAATCAGACTTTAAGTTGCCTTTCTTGGCAGCCCTTCATGCATGTCACAGCTGCAAGCAGTAGTATTTTTCTAGCTACTTGCGAGAGCTTATATTAAGAAACAGCTCACACATTTCATTGTTTAGGACGTAGCTTAAGACCAAGTTGTCCTCCGTTCTTACTTGGTCATGAGTGCTCCCCATGGCAAAGCAGGGTATACGTACCTAGATTACGACGTCTTGGTGCAAAGCTGTTGAGCTGAACGAAAATGAATCAAAGAGTTGAAAGTTTTTCAGGCCTCACTCTCTTTTCTTTTCTTATCTGCTGCAAAGTCTTCACCGTTGGTCAGGACACGAACCAACATGGAAGTATGTGATTATTTTCGTATGAATATTTTGAATCGACAATCGCATATATAAATGAAACTAATACTAGGTGGCAGCGGAATAACGACACGCATGATCGACCAGCGACAAACTGTCAAACTAAGTAATCTAGCAGAATATTTAAGGGCACCGGCCGGAGCCCGGAGCTGGGGAGCTCGATCAGATGCAATGGATGATGGATCGTTCATGTCGGACGACAACACATCGACAAATTAAAGCAGCTACATGCCGGCCTGTTGATTACATCGCTATTGATTACTCTCGCATAAACCTTTTCGAATGAATCTCTGCAGAACACTGTCGTCGATGAACAAGGGCTCATGTACTAGCCGCACTGTTTCTTTCTTTTCATTTTACGTTTGTTTGTGTATAATGCACCTGCACCGCGGTTATTAGGTTCCCAGGTTGGTTAGGAGGGTACCAGGTGAAGCTCTGAGGTGGCCTCACATCGGTCCATTTTTGTGGAAGTGTGCGAGAAAAAACACCTTACAAGAAGACATGTCAAATCATTTTTATTTTTAAAAGTCCACAACATTTTAAATCAACATCAAATTTGACTAATTGTTTGAAAGATCTCATATGTATCCATTTGTCCATCCTGTTCCACCACCTTTCACCCTCCCGGCCCTCACTCCATTCAGCATCTCTCTCCTCTTTGCCGATCCCACGTTGCCCTCTCTCTCCCTCTCGCTCCTCTCACCTCCCTCCTTCACCTCAGCGCCGACCATCACCCTCATCTCGTATGCCCTTGTTGTATTAATCATGCACCCTCATCACCGCCTCCGGTGCCTCCCCTACAACTATTGCCACGAATCCTTCTTATGCCGCCACCGACTGGTGGGCCATAGAAATCACATGATTTGGTGAATATATCCTTAAACCGTGCATGATTTGGTTAATGTTGGCGAGAAAAATGCATTCGAGTCAAGTTGGCGTGTGCCCTAAAAAAATTGATAGTCACCGGAACGAGGCCTATTTTGATTTGGGGAGAGTTGGTCTTGGACAGCAACCAAACATACCATATCGTCTAGAGCACACATTTTGTTCCTACTACCATCTTGTATTCAAGGTGAAGCTAGAATCGACTACTAGGTACTTCCTCACTAGATCCCAAATGGTATGTCGTGATTGAGTTTTGCTTTTTTTCGATTAGCAACTTTGCAAGATATACTCCCTCCGTTGCTTGATGTAAGGTGTATAGTTTTTCCTAACTTGACTAACTTTGACTAGGATTTTAGTAAAAACTATCAATATTTTAAATACTAATAAAATATATTTCATGATGAATATAATGGTAATGATTTGATATGGTAACTCGTAATAATATTTTCTAAAATCTTTGTCAAATATAGTCAAGTTTGACTCTAAAAACCTATACACCTTATATAAAAAACGGAGGGAGTACTATGTAAAGATATACGAATAAAAGAATTTTGCAACATAACTACAATGACACCATGTACACATTCGAACCCATATAATTTCATACTATTACACATAAGTGGTCAAAGTCCCGCATGAAAACCGTGCGAAATAAAACGTGTCTTACATTTTAGGACGAAGGGATTATAGCATATTAAATCTACAATTTAGATATAAACGGCACTAGCTAGGTACCGTGCATTTGCACCAAAGCTTAATAATTAAGTAGGGAGAGTAGCACAGATCAGTGATTAAGTTGTGGGTCAGAGAAATGGCAACATGCACGCGTGAACATCATCACCGGCCGGCCGGCCCATGGCCGAATGGTAGCTAGCTAGAACCTGTGCATGCCATTCTTTTTCAGGGAAAAGACAATCATACATGTCGTCGTTTGGATCATCAAAGTTTTCGCTGTGCAAAGAAAAGAAAAGGCTTTGTTAGTGACAGCAAAACTAGTGGCGAAACCGCGTGGATGATCAGTACTTAATTGATAATAATTAAGATAAGATGTCTCCGTAGAGCAGCAGGGTTTGGTTTGGCTAATGACAATCACCGGGTTCCAGCAGGGTTAGCAGTAGCAGATCAGAAGAAATGAAAACAAAAGGCAGCGGATCGGCGAGAAGATTAGATAAGAGATCCCGAGACGGAAGAGAAGAAAAGGTCCGTTGGCTACATGCATGCACTTGCACCCGGTGGCTAGCTAGTGGTGGTTAATCTATTTCCTTGATTATATTCTTCGCTGCTGATCGATCGAGTTGGGTTAATCTAAACGGAAAGGTCGGGCGCTGGGGCGTCCAGGTTCGGCGCACACGGAACACGCGGACGCGGTGCGTGTTGTACGTGGGTGGATCGGAGGTGCAGGCGGGTGGCCGGGTGCACGAATCTCTCCATCATCGGCTCGATGTACTCCCTCCGTTCTAAATTAGATGACTTCTATTTCGATAAAAGTGGATGTATCTAGACTTTTTGACAAAAAGAAGTCATCTAATATAAAACGGAGCGAGCATATGGTTCATGTGGATGGACGGTCGCGGGCACATGCATGGAAACGGCTCGATTGACCTGCGTTTACGCGCTGCATTAACGGAAAATACTCCCCCCGTTTCGTAATATAAGATCGTAATAAGAGATGTTTTAGGTGTAACATGTTGTTTAGATTTTTAAGCTAAAATAAAATGAGTAGACATGTACATTAAAACATACTAGTTACATGTATATGCATATGGGCGACGTATCCTATGCATCCGAAGAAGCTGTGTATCCGTGCATCCGACTGTCCTCGACCATCCGATCCAAATCGCATGATCAGCGTAAAAAAACCATTAGTTTGCGATTACACGCCCGCCTGCACACTTAAGTCAAAGTAACTTTTCAGTAACCCCCCTACATGCGTTCTCCCTTGATCAAATTGTAGTCAGCGAACAGATCAGATCAGGTGCGCCGGCGGCGACTGCAAGACGCGGAGGCCTGCGTGTATTCTCGCTTAATAGATGAAACTCATTCAACAGATCGGGTCACAGATGTGGAGCCTCGGCGGGGACTCCAAAACGCGCCGGCCTGAATCGATCGCAAACTTGGAGACCATGCGTGTTTGCGGCCGACGGCGGCGGCGACACACAGCTGCAGCAAATCAATGGACGACGTCTTCGATTCTAAATCAGAAGCCATCCATATTTCTGTAAGAGACAGCAGCAGCTTCGTCATGTCTGGTTCCGACTTCCAAGAGATACCAGATGACCGTGCGGGCGTACATGCAATGGAACTCACACAGATTTCCTGAACATGACTGTCTCCCCATGCGATTTTGAGCACAAAAGTGGGATTATAATCTAGCTTATCCTAGGTATAATTAGCTCTAGATATATAGCACATGCTGTTACATGCATGCATGTTATGAGTCCTCGAGCAGTTGGTGATCTCCGGTAGCCACCGCGTTGTGTGTTCACCGCCACCGGCCCACCATCAGCCGCTGTTTGTGTGGTCGCCACCGGTGCCTGCGACGTTGGGTGGCCCCCGACAGTCGCCGCATCGCGTTGTGTCGTCGAAACCTGCATGGTCGCCGTGTTTGTGCTCACACGCAGGCCTCCGCGTCTTGTAGTCGCCGCCGGCGCACCTGATCTGATCTGTTCGCTGACTACAATTTGATCAAGGGAGAACGCATGTAGGGGGGTTACTGAAAAGTTACTTTGACTTAAGTGTGCAGGCGGGCGTGTAATCGCAAACTAATGGTTTTTTTACGCTGATCATGCGATTTGGATCGGATGGTCGAGGACAGTCGGATGCACGGATACACAGCTTCTTCGGATGCATAGGATACGTCGCCATGCATATGATCGTGAAAATGACTAAAACATCTTATATTGTAAAACAAAGGGAGGATTTGCGCGCGGGGGGAGTTAAAATGCGTTTGCCATTTAAAAAAAGCCTTTGTCTCACTTTATAAATAACACGATCATAACCATACTCGGAGTTTGAAATACAAAAACAATATTGGCGCAATAGCGAGCTTATTTAAGCTGTTTCCTCCAAATCGGCCACAACCCTTCAGCATCCACCATGGACAACAACATAGTAGCAAGAGGAGGGCTCCCTCGCCGTCACTCAGGGAAGCCGGAGAGCAAAACCGTGGCGGCATCATGCCCGTCGCCACGGAGGACAAGACCCTAAACCTAATACTATAAGTACTATACATAGGGAGACGACCTCCCGCCTCGCATTATCGTCAGACGACAGAGTCGCCAGAGAGGAGGAAGGGAGGATCCCGGGGTAGTGGGTCGGCTCCCAAAGAATGAAGGGGAGCTCCAAGCTTCAGCAACTAAAAAAAATAGCTGAACGTTAAGTTACCAAACGTCTCATACAAAACAAATCATAAAAACTCAGGGGCGATCCACTATTTTTCCGAAAACAAAAATAAATATCCAAAAAAAAAATCACTTTTGCAAAAACATATAACCTGCACGAGAAATCACGTTTAAACTCATTTTAGACACGTTCCCTTTTTCAAACTCCACTTGTTTTCATATAGCGATCCCTCGTCAAAGAGAGAACAAGTTTTCTTGTTGTGGATAGCATAGTTGTACTCAGAGGATGAACAAAAAAAAAAGAAAACTTTGTTGCTCCCCTGAAACTACCTCAAAGAAAGAAAAAAAAAAGGTAGAGAAACAGGTGCATGCACAGCCCAGCACATCACAGCGGCGGTACAGTGTACAGCCTTCCCCCCTTGCTTGACCCAACCCAAGAGTAGCGAAGAGATTCATTGAATCCCAGCAAATCTCGGCGACAAGTTGGGCAACTAGACGATGCCCCGCCGCACCATCCACATAAGAAGAACCAGGACCCGTCGTCCTTCCCCAACCCACCACCACCACCACCACCACCACCATTCCTCCTCCTCCCCACCCAATTTTTCCCCTCTCATAGGGGTTCGTTCATCCAATCCAACCCGCACCCGCTGTGGCGCTCTCTCGATTTCGACTTCGACTTCGATTTGTCGATTTCTTCGTCGACATGCCTCCCTTCCATGACTACCGAGGTAAAGATCCTGAATTTGGAGTGATTTCTACGGTGTTTGCACGGAGATCTGGAGAAAGTTTGTTTCTTTGGTTGAGTTTTCCGGTTTTGGTGTGCTCATGTAGTATCTGTGTTTCTTCGTGTAGACGGTGGCCTGCTCGTCCTGGACCCTGCGCCGGCGGCCGCTCTGTTCGGCGGCGTGCGCCAGCGGAAGCGCGCGCGCGTCACGGCCGTGGCCCCCTCCGTCTTCGCCGCGGCGGCCGCGGCCGAGGTCGCGCTGGCCAAGAAGCGGAAGCTGAGGGAGGCGCCGTCCCTGGACGCGCTCCCGGACGAGTGCCTCTTCGAGATCCTGCGCCGCGTGCGGTCCCCCCGCGCGCGGGGCGCGTCCGCGTGCGTCTCCCGCCGCTGGCTCACGCTGCTCGGCGGCATCCGCGCCTCCGAGATCAAGCGGGCCGTGCCGGACCTCAACCAGGTGTTCGTCTGCGACGACGACGAGGAGGAGGAGCCCGCTCTCGCCCTCCCGGGCTGCTCACGCTCCGAGAGGAGCCTCGAGGGCGTGGGCGCCACGGACGTCGCCCTCACCGCGGCGGCCGTCCGCGGCCACCTGGAGAGCCTGGTCGTCCGCGGCAGCCACCCCACGCGCGGCGTCACCGACAGCGGCCTCTCCGCGGTCGCTCGCGGCTGCTCCTCGCTCCGTTCGCTCGCCCTGTGGGACGTGCCGCAGGTGACGGACGCGGGGCTCGCCGAGATCGCCGCTGGGTGCCCCTCGCTGGAGAAGCTCGACATCACTGGCTGCCCGCTGATCACCGACAAGGGCCTCATCGCGGTTGCTCAGGGCTGCCCGGATTTGAAGACGCTGACCATTGAGGCGTGCCCTGGTGTTGCCAACGAGGGCCTCAGGGCTATCGGCCGGTGCTGCTCGAAGCTGCAGGCGGTGAACATCAAGAACTGTGCGCATGTTGGTGACCAGGGTGTGTCTGGCCTCATCTGTTCCGCGACGGCCTCGCTTGCCAAGGTCCGCCTCCAGGGCTTGAACATTACTGATGCTTCGCTTGCCGTGATCGGGTACTATGGAAAGGCGATCACCGACCTCACCCTTGCTCGCCTCCCTACCGTTGGCGAGAGGGGTTTTTGGGTGATGGCAAATGCTCTTGGCTTGCAGAAGCTCAGATGTATGAGTATCACCTCCTGCCCGGGAGTCACCGAGCTGGCACTTGTTTCCATTGCCAAGTTCTGTCTGAGCTTGAAGCAGCTTTACCTCAGGAAGTGCAGCCAGATCTCGGATGCTCTTCTCAAGGATTTCGCGGAATCGGCAAAGGTTCTCGAGAATCTGCAGATTGAGGAATGCAACAAGGTTACTCTCATGGGCATCCTTGCTTTCCTCCTCAACTGCAGCCCAAAGTTTAAGGCTCTCTCTTTGGTCAAGTGTATTGGTATCAAGGACATCCGCTCCGCTCCTGCACAGCTTCCCGTTTGCAAGTCACTCCGTTCCCTTACCATCAAGAACTGCCCGGGCTTCACAGATGCGAGCTTGGCCGTGGTTGGCATGATCTGCCCTCATTTGGAGAATCTCGACTTGAGCAGTCTTGGTGCGGTTACCGACAACGGCCTCCTACCGTTGATCAGGAGTTCAGAAAGTGGGCTGGTCAATGTTGATTTGAATGGTTGCGAGAATCTCACGGATGCCGCTATTTCTGCCCTGGTGAAGGCACATGGCAGTTCGCTTGCACATCTGAGTCTTGAGAGCTGCAGCAAGATAACCGATGCAAGCCTGTTTGCCATTTCTGAGAGTTGCTGTGAGCTTGCCGAGCTTGATCTTTCAAACTGCATGGTCAGCGACTACGGTGTTGCGGTCTTGGCATCGGCTGCACGGCTCAAACTCCGTGTCCTCTCACTGTCCGGCTGCCTCAAGGTCACACAGAAGAGTGTTCCTTTCTTGGGAAGCATGCCTGCTTCATTGGAGGGCCTTAATCTCCAGTTCAACTTCATTGGCAACCACAACATCGCATCGCTGGAGAAGCAGCTCTGGTGGTGTGACATCCTTGCTTAAGTGGAACAAGAAGGCATGATTAATTGCTGGGTCATCCATCTCCAGATGCAAATATATGACCGTAGGTAGTAACTTCAGTCAATCTTCGTAGCAGAGTCAGTTCGTCGGTTCGCGTTCGAGTCATGGTGGGCTTCCTTTGTCTTAGGGTCGGTTGTTTTCCGGGGGACACTTTAGTCAAGTGCTCGTTTTTTGCAGGCGTCCTCTTCGGGAGGATGCCTGTTCCTTGAGCCTTCGGCTGCCATTAGTGTGGCACCCTTGTCCCTCTACCCCAACCTATGCCCTTGTGATTACAGTCCCTACACCATGCTCTTTTTTCTCCTTAAGTCTTGTGTGGGAGCTCAAATATCATCAGTCGTGTCTTCTTTTCCAGTACCTCTGGTTCCATCAGTACTTCTGGTTTCAATTCCATATCAAGTTCAGTTTGTCGGCGTCCGCCTGTTGTAGATGCTTAGCTCTGGTTCTTCAGTGTCTGCGATCTCTCTCATTGTGTGGTTGTTCCAGTTCCAGTAGTGTAGTGTGTGCTGTGTGTCGTCGGCAGTGGATGGTTGCTTGTCTGCAGTATCTGTAAGAGTCGCCTGATATCCCCGGGGATCTGGCCATGGCAAGGTGCAACACATACCATAGGCCCTTGCCATGACAACCTTGCATGGTTGTTTTTCTTCTCCAGATCCCTGGTTTTTGCAGGCGTGTGTTTGGGTGCTGTAACTTCTGCAATCTTCATGGAATAAAAAAGAAAATTTGTCTCCGTCCATGTTCTGTGCTTCATATTCATGCAACTTTCTAATGGTATTATCATCACGTACGTTTTACTGTCTCGGAATTTATGTAGTCCTGGGTATCCGAAGATGCAAACTCTCGGTGCTCCTTTTGGAGGAAATATTTCCATCCAACTCAAACCTCATGTTACAGTTATTTGGTTATACCGTGATTCAGACATTGCTTGATGAAAATTCTTGTACTCCCTCTGTCCAACAAAAGATGTCACACTTTATATCAAATTTGTATGTATCTATATAATAAGTCATGTCTAGATACATCCAATTTTTTTGATCAAGTTGAGACATTCTTTATTGGACGGAGAGAGTAGAACCTTAATATTCACGTGGACATGACACTCGAATCCTGTATTTTCCCTTTTACTGCATTTTGAGAATCCTATGAATCAGTGAGGCCCTGAAGCCCCAGAAATATGATAGACGGCTAGAGTTGCAGCTTGATTTCACTGAGATCAACATCTTCCAGGTAGCCTGAGTTACTTGTACACGGAGTTTGGCTGGCTGGGACTCGATCGGACTCCTCTCCTTTCCGGTGGCGAGCAGGCAGGCAGGTGCATGCATCCTGTTCCTGTCGACGCCACGTCCCTTTCGGCCTTTTCGTGTTGCTTTCATTCTTCCCCCCCTCCTCCTCCTCCTCCTCCTCCTCCTCCTCCTGCTCCGGTTCATGCACCTGTTGGTTGCCCGGTTCATGGCCTTGCGTCACTGGAGTGACGAGATTACCGGTCATTTCTTTCTTTGAACCTTTTGGATGGGAGGCCGGTCAGGTTCGTCTGAACTCTACTTTGTTTGCAAATTGCAATAAGGCTTTTATTATGTTCATCTTATTACTATTAAAGCAAGGTGCGTGTACGCCATGCCGAAGGGAGAATTGGCACTGGCACTTGGGTGCGGACATTTATTTCGTGTACCAAAATATTTTTATAATTTTAAATACCCACTCTTAATACTCATAATTTTGAATACCCACTCTCAATATTTTGAGCCCGCCCCTGGCAGAGCATTGGTCGCGGATTTTTGTTAAACAAGAAGCAAATGCCTTGCCTTTTTGGACTCTCTACTACTCTTTCTCAACCGATCGTGCTACACGTTGCGCTAAGAAGATCATGACGTACTACTATGCTCATCCAAATGGCCCGGCAACAAGCATAATATTTTCCTTGGAGAAAGGCTGAATAAGAGCAGCTCTAGCAGCTACCAGCTACCGTAAAACATGAACCATAACATTCGAGTTCAGTTCACGGAAAACGCGATTTTAGGGGCCGCGAGAGGCGGTGCAGTGCAGTTACCGTAAACGCAAACCGGAAAATAACGATTGTTCGATAGTTCATACGACAGGAAATGCGACATTTCAGACAATGTTTATAAACATGTTCGTATCAAATCACACCCAAGATAGAATCAACACACCAATGTAATGCACGCTCAAGCCGCACCGCCTTCCTCCGACACGCGTCCATCAAATGTAGCACCACCACTCTCGCCGTAGCACCTCCACCCAATGTAGCTTGGGCCTCCGCCATGGCTTGCCTCCGCCCTGCGATGATCTCCATCCTGCTCGAGTCCCACCACTAGAGTGTATGCATCCATCAAGCTTGGATCCATCATCATTGTTCTATTCTCCTCGGCAAGAAGCTCGGCATTTGCTTTCTTCTCCTCTAGAGCAATCTTTCTCTCCTCCAACTCACGGATTCCCTTCCACCTTTCGAGTTTCATCTCATTCTTCTTCTTCTCCTTCATGAGCATTTTTGCCTCCACGGTTTTTATTGCGGTTGATTCATTTGACTTCACCATCTCATCAATTTTAGATGCCAAGTTGGTATTTTCTTTCTCAATTTTGATCCACTCTTTTGCCTTCTTGTTTCCTTCTGGTCTCCCCTTGTTCCTTCCTCTTTCCTCATCACTATCATCCAACTTAAGCAAAGCTCCCTTTTGTGGTTTTGATTCTTCCTCCCTCAACTTCCACTTCTCCATATGCTCAAGCAACTTCCAACAATGTTGGAGATTGAATGCTTACCCTTTGAAGCCGGCCATTTCCTTGTACCTATCCATTGCAATAGATTCAATTTCATCTATGGTTCTACCACTTGGTAAAGGTTGTGCCCGGACTTGCTCCAATGCTCCACTCTAACGGTTACAACATGACTTGATCACATCCCACCGTCCTTGTAGGGGCGACGACGGCCCTGGCGGCAGCGGCTGGGGGCCGGGGAAGCATGGGAAGCGGCGGCAGCCGCGCGCTTCCTCTTCTTGATAGCGGAAGCGGCGGCGGACGGCGAGCACACGTGCACCGGCGGAGCAACAAGAGTTGGCGCTGTCGGGCGCGGGACTTGAGCAGCGGCCGGCAGGAGGTCGGAGGACTCCATGGCGCCGATTCACGGTGGCGGCGGCCTCGGAGGATCACTGGGCCGGTAGATCAACGACGGTGGCGTCGCAGGAGCGGGAAGGTATGGGGTGAATGTTCCGTCCCGCCAAAAACAGGAGGGAGTGCGGGTCGCGCTCGGTCCCCCGTGAAGCCCGAAGAAGTACCGCTCGGCGGGCGGAATTTGGCGCTGCCCGTAAATTTTTTTAGGATTCGGTTCGTTCAACGGTAGGTGCACGTCACGTTCTTTAAACGGGGGACACAAAAGTGATGGTTATTATACATTTTTGACCCCTTTACGGTAGCTGTTACTCTAATGGCTCCTTCCAAATAAGCGTAACATCCATGAAAACAACTTTCTATTGACAACAATTTTTCCAGAGCCAATTCAATGTTGGACAGACTGCAGTGTTACCCATAAGGGATTTATATGTACACTGAAAACACAGTAGCATGTAGGCTATCCCAGAGTCATGATTGTCAGCAGGATTTAGAGCTTGCATGAGAGTCTGGAGCCGAAGAAATTCAGAATAAACCTCCACTGAATTGGCAGGTTGAACAAATCAGCCAACTCCTGAATAAGAGCCTCCTGGAGGGAAATATTCTCATTCATAACAAACGAGAAAAAGTGTGTCCATGTGTCTTTGAGAGGGTCGTGATGCCAAACATCCTTTCAAAGTACAACCTCCGTTCTTAAATGTAAAATGTTTTACACATTTCACATATTATCTAGATACATGTTAAAATGAGCGAACATACACATTAAAAGGTGTCTAAATACATTTGGATTTCAAATAGTCTCTCCACCAGGAGATATATCTGGAGTTTAGCTGGAGGGAGGGCATTTTGATTATAAAGTTCACAGGCCATATTGAGCCATGCTAAGTTGTTGTGATTGTAAAACTTGTGCAGATATCACACACCAATTTGGTCCTCTCCATGCTTTATGTATGTACATAGAATTGTAACAAGCACGATCTTTCGTCTCATTTAAGGCCACACTTGGTTCGGCGTTAATTAAGCAAAATGATGTGACTATTTCACGGAGATGGTCCGTTCCTGAAAATACCGAGTGCCCGTCGTTAAAATATTTTGTTCGAGCAATTTTCCCAACAATCTAAGCGAGACCTAACTCTTGCAAAGGAATAAACTTAACCAGGCCTAAATGGTGTGCCCAATTGCAGTATCAGGTAGGGTTTCTCGCTGTTCAAAAGTCAGTTAAAGTGTTCCAGTTTCCAGGCAGCAGACGTTGTTCAACCTTCTGAAACTCTGGCTCCTCTTGAAAGCATTACAAACATTTACAGGGTTTGATATCACCCAGTCAGCTTATTTTATAGACACATAATCTAAGTCTACTCTATGTACCTTCAAGGCTTCAACATACAAATGCAAACTATCTACACAATCTGTGAAACATACCTGTGGACGCAAACCACCTAATCTACTTCGTTTGGCTCAGCTATGGTACATCAAGTGCCTGGGGATGATTGACACACGGATCCACCTTTTAATATGCGACGCCAGATTCAGCACAAGGCCCCAACTTGACATCTGGGAATCCTATTTGGCGAAGGTGTAGCTGCATTGATCCCAGGCTAGCAAGTGGTTGTTCTCAGCAATGCAGAATTAGCAGAAACCTCGATAGGTCTCCAGATTATACTCTCGAGCTTGCCGCATAAGCTCTTGTAGAACTGCCATGGGTGTAGCACCAAGTTAGCATTCAAATATTATTATTTTTGACAGATCAGAAGGCCGAACGAACAGAGAATTAGTGGCTAAGTCCTCTAAACTAGCATTTTGTAACAAAATGGCTATATAATTAGTTAGGATATCAGGAGCTCAACTTTTAAACTTCTCCAGGAAAGCAAACACTTTTGTACACACAATATGCCCTCATTATCGGCACTAAGGGAGATTTTTTTTTTGAAAAACCCCGATGTGAATATTAGAGAACTCAAGTTTGCTGCGAAGAGTAGCTTGTGTGCCAAGGTAGATGCATATTGTATAAAGAGATACTAACTAAACTCTAACACACTACTATAGACATAATATGCCCCCATGGTTCTGATTTAGGACAATATTAAAACCTGGGACGCATTTAACTACTCAGAACATCAAATGTACTAATGACTTGCAGTGTGCTGTGGCACAATAATGTTTGGTGCCTACCATTCATCATGTTCAGTGCATTGGAACCATTAAGAATTATTCTTTCATAAGTTGGGAGTTGGGACAGCTATCTAGTAATGCTCATTTTTGTCACAATGCTGTTCCCAGCAACAAAAATGCCCCCGAAAAGTCAACTACGATACATGATGTTATACTAAAAGAACAGACCTTGTGGTATTCCAGAGTGTCACCAGCGACTTTTCGTACATCAACCATAAACAGAGAAGGAGCAACTTCAAAAATCTGAAATAACACACTTCAAAGCATAAGAATACATTCAAAACGGTGTTCATGAACAAGTAACAAACTCAAGTGCTTGATAAGAACCTGTAATACAACAGAAAATGGACTCATTTTGTTGGCCGATACTCCTTCAAGCCGTAACTACAGTAAAAGTAGCACTGCTTATCAATACAATATCAAGATTAACAAAGTTAACTAATTACCCAAAAGTTGATCCTTAAAACACTTTTCCGACAATTACCTTGTAGTTATGGGAATGCACTTTGAGACACATGGAATCAGCTACAACTTCAATTGTAGCTACTATAGTCTTTGCTGGTTTCCTTGAGACAAAGCGAGTTTGACGTTTAACGAAGTCCTATAAACAGAAATCACTTATTATGGTTTCTACAGACACATTAATTATGAGTAGTTCCACGAAAGATGATAAGAGGGACCAGAAGAACGAGTATGTCAGTTATCCATGGGCACTGCAGTTATATAATTGCATGCAGCAAACACCAAAGAAAAACGATAGAGACATTCAAATCAAACCAAGAACAAAAAACAGACATCCACTTAAATTTTAAGCCAGGACTAATTGGTGCATGTAAACAATTATTGATACTAATATCGGTAAAAAGCACAGGCTGTTACATCGTCTTCTTTAAAATATGTATAAAATATTACTATTACCAGGCTCTGTGTCTCAAGCCTAACATCACAGGAACTGGGGGAACAGCATATGACACAAACTAATACGAAATGGCAAGGGTAAAGTGTTGGTAAAACATTAGCAAGGAGAATATGCGGAACATATATAATGCCCATATATTTTTTAGCCATCAATGTTTCACAACTTTATCGTACTTAAAGTAAAGAGTCAACCATGATGACTAAAAGGTAATACAATTACCTGTTGTCTATCAAATAAAGATGAAAGATCCAAACCTTGAGATAGTGTAATCATCTCAAAGGCATTCATTACAAGGGGGCCACCATCCTTATGAGTCACTTGCTCAGATACATACTTGTCCTGATGAAAGATAATTATGTGAGTGTAACAGTGGAAACAAACCTTTCAAATGGATAAAAAGCATAGGCAGTTTACGACTACTCTGAACAAGAGCTACATAATAAGTTACCAGTAATATACGAAACATGACTAGATGGACCGAATAACAATTTATCCACAAACCTCAATATTATCAAAAACAGCTTGTACATCATCCAGACTGACGTTTGCATCGTCACCACGTCTAAGGGCTACATAATTCTTCTTAAACCATGTGTCTTCCCTTATTTCTTCAATAGTTATACGCTGCAAATTGTGCAAAAGCCTATGAAACCAAAGGCGGGAATTTGTAAATCAAGATAACTGAAACCCCATGCTTGTAAAACCCACTGAACATAAACCTCAAAAAAAAATCCACTGCACTAGATTTACATAGTTGGTTCTAGTTAACAAGTTTCTGTTATTGGCTATGCATAAGAGATAGTATCATTTAGCTTAATGGAGATGGGGAGACTAACGTAACTAACTAGCAACCATGCATAGTCCTCTGGCAGCTTCAACTCAAATGATAGCTTTGTCGCTACCGCTAAATGTTTCCAGATTATGCTATCTAATTTAACAAATTCCAGTACTTACAGTATTTGGATTTGGATCAAGTATTCGCTCAATCAATGACTTGGCTCCTGGAGAGAACCAATCTGGGCATGAAAAGTCAGCTGCAGTTATCTTCAAATTTGAGAGCAACCATAAGTTAGCTTCTAAAAATGTCAAATTTGGAGAGACAGAAGATCATGAAGACCACAACACTAGTACAGAAGCCAGTACCTTGTCATACAATTTTGCCAGATCACTTTCTTCAAAGGGAAGATACCCAGCCATTAACACGTAAAGAATAACACCACATGACCAAACATCTGCTGCAGATCCATCATAGCCATCATTGCTAAGAACCTAAATAGCAACCCAATTTAAAGTTCAGAACACATATGTACTTAAATTTCTATTTTTTACTAAGGAAATAGTTCAACATTCACAGTGATATCTCCATGAACTACTTCCGACAATTAGAATAACTAGTGATGGTAAACATGGTACATTACATATGATAGATAATAACCATAAGTAAACTCCTGAAATACAGCACAAAGTGAGGATTTGATCACTGAAACGAACTACAGGCAAACTGACTGATTGCAAAATGATATATATAAAACAAACATATGATATTTTTTTCAAATCTGAAGACATTTTGCACAAGGCTTTATATTTCAAAAACATAGCTCCAAAAAAATTCAGAAACAAGGAGTGCATTCTCAATGACTCCAACCCTAACATGATTCCTCAGATCATATTCTTTAAAAATTTACGGAAGAAATTCTGAAGTTATAGCTAACAATTAGTTACATAACAAAGGGCATCCATTTCTTTTTAGAGGTAATTGCACCGAACCACAACTCCTGGGGCACTTATTGCACTTAACCACAAGTCCACAACTCTTGGCCTTGATTTTAGAAAACCACCTCTCTACAGCTAATGACCAACACAGTACCCATATCTCTAATCTCTCTGCTGGACACCAAAACTAAGATGAGAGCAAGTGAAAGAATGTTGGGGAATCCCAAATAACTTGTTGCCGCTGACAAAAGCTCTTGGCGCCGTCGACATCGCCTTCACTGGAGCTATTCAACAGCGATGGCACAGCTCACGCGGCGGCACCAAGCTCGCTTCGCATTATGCCACCGTTGTTGTCTCCGAGC
This sequence comes from Poa annua, assembly GCA_026929855.1. NCBI lineage: Eukaryota > Viridiplantae > Streptophyta > Magnoliopsida > Poales > Poaceae > Poa > Poa annua. Next base: position 95,537,461 of record CM049437.1, read on the forward strand.
ACGGCTTCAGGAGAGAGGCATCAAACTGGTTTTGCTTGCTCAGTCTCGCCCGATTAGAGTGCAGTGTGCACCTCTTTGAGCCAGGGCGGACTGTTTCCGGCACATCATCGCTGACATACGGGTCCACTACATCAGTTCTTTTGTGAAATGGAGAAAAAGGGAGATTTGGGTTCTGTTGAGGGTTAACTCTAAAGTTGTGGTTCTCCGAAAACGAGTCCAAAAGTTGTGGTTGAGTGTTACAACTGATAAGTGCCCTTAGAGTTGTGGTTCTTTGTAATTACCTTTTATTTATACCGCTATTTCCCTTCATGTTTCGATAGAACAAGCATCGAAAGATACTTCGTGTTTATAGGCTAAAAAGAGAAGAAGCATCACATACCTCAGGAGCAATGTAATTTGGCGTGCCACACGTTGTGTGAAGAAGGCCTACTCCCTGGAACCCCCAAGAATTAAGAACTCTCAATCAGCACAGTGAAATATAACTATGCATTGTCAGCAAAAGAAATACCTGTACTCACATTCTGGGACAGTGTGCTAAGTCCGAAATCAGAAACTTTTAAGTTCCCGCGTGAATCAAGAAGCAAGTTTTCAGGCTACAAAAGCAGATTATAATTTTCAACCATGTGAAAATGCAATTAGCGAATAAGACAAAAGAATCTGATGCGTGCATCTCTTATACAGAACGGACCTTCAGATCTCTATGATAGACTCCTTTGCTGTGGCAATAATCAATTGCATCAATAAGCTGCTGGAAGTACTTCCTACCTTCATTTTCACGAAGTTTACCTTGGCGGGCCTACAAATATTTGGTAGTGACAATATTAAGATTTGAATAAATTAAATCACAGAATACTTCTAACCTACCTTTTATCTTTTGAGATTTATCCTAAAACTTTAATGGTTGCCAATGAATTGTTCAGATCTCTGCATTTACTTTAGAACCTGTGTATCAGTGTATTGTGCAAGGATTTGTGCATAAGACAATGTATGTGGGAATATGTTTTTGTTCTACTGGTAATTGGGAGGATATAACCGCCTTATCCAGAATCTAAGTTTACATTTACTAAACAGCAAGTTTCTGATATGTATGGGCGGTGTACAGAAAGACCATCAAGATAAAAAAACAATTGACTGTTCAAGTGGGGAAGCAGTTGTGCATTAGCTTCATTATTTTAAGCATGTAAATATACTCAAAAACATAGAAAGTGGTTTCCAAGCAAAATCAAGTGAGTCAACTATCACAAATTCTGTTCATTATAAAGATATGTCAAATTATATAATCAATTATTAAGTGCTCAGTTGGTAACAGTGTAGATCCTAGGCTTCTTACTATTTTATCGAATAGCTCGCCTCCAGTCATAAGCTCCAAGATTATGTATATCTTTGTCTGTCCAGCTAAAACCTACAAGATCGTCAAAAAAGCTAGTCATGAAAATTAAACTGGCAACACAGACTGTAAAATAGGTAACACAATGATTTTAGTGAGTAAAAGAAGTTGTACAAAGACAATAGGAAGTAGATGTTCAGTATACCTCATTTAGCCTAACTATGTTGGGGTGTCTTACAATCTTCATTATTGATATCTCCTTTTTGATCTGTCAAAAAGACGTGAGAAGTGAGCTAGCAATGTTAACCATTCAAATTGTACGGACACAAAATCAAGGGGTTCCTATAACTGATCTCGGACTCGACGATATTTACATACGATGCCGCCCTCGTCTCCTAATTGCCAGACATACTTATTCCACGATCTTCATCCTCTCCACGACCGCGTACAAGGTATTGCTCAATTGATATAATCCATTTGCCATTTCCTTGATGTAGTATGACGGGTACCAACAATGATTTAGGATAGGGATAGGGATAGGGATTTGACTTGCATGGCGGCTTGTATGGTTAAACCAATAGATCATGCTTTCAACGATGGTGTCTGGTCCATTTTGCCAATAATTTTATTTGCTTTTTTCGACAATACATCTAGTAAGTTGCAGACATAAATTCATATTTGTTTTAATCAGCATGGAAGATGAAATATGTTGCTCAGTTCAAACATGGTGTTCTCTAGTCGACAAGCTAATACCCAAACAATGTGATAGACTTCTTGTGTGTACCATGTAATGTTCGCAATATGTCAATGTTTGCTACCTTTGACTTGCAGGTTGAAAATAATATTACACTTGCATATAGAAGAAAGGAGATAGAAAATACTGATATTGTCGTGAAACATGAACCTAAATCTTCTAAGAAAGGCAGAGCTGGAAGCACAAGCAAGAAGAAAACTAGCTCAAAATAATGCTTACAGGGAAGCCAATCTTTCTAGCATTTCTGCAAATACATAGAGCCAAAATTTCACCTTTTACACAAACCAATTTTGCATATATATGCACCCACTTATAATAGAAGTGAATATATCAACTCCAGTTTCCGTATAGAATGTCCTACCAGTTCTCAAAATGGTGTCCCAAATGTTCTGAACCCGGGGAGTATTAACTGAAATCGAGCAGAAAGAGACTTATTTTTCTCCACGGAGAAATTAAAGATGCTCCGTGCTATTTAGCAGTTTATTAATCAGATGACGGTAGTCCGCACAACTTGCTCGTACTGGGTGGAGCGTAATGTTCAGGAGGCATATTCCACCCGCACCTGAATCCCTGACCTCTCTCCCCCCAAAATCGCACGGAATATACAGAGAATTATCCAAACTGCTACTTATCGCACGGAATATACAGCGAATTATCCAAAATTGATACTAAAGGCGAGCGAAAACAAGAAATTGATTGGGTCAAAGCAAAGACGGGGATTAAAGGGGGGCGGTGACTAGGGGCAGAAAGAGTTTGATTTGGATTCGTGCTACTGGGAACTGTGAGCGGATGAGTCAGATGAGAGGGGAGGGACGGGGCGTGGCGGGGCACCTACCTGTTGCAGCTTGCGGTGGTCGAGGATGGTGGCCTTGTCGAGCACCTTCATGGCGACGGGGGCGCCAGTGTCGGTGTCGACCGCGAACTTCACCTTGGCGAACGCCCCCTGCCCGATGGTCCGCCCCACCTCGTACCGCCCCACAAGCTTCTTCCTCGCCGCGCCCGCCATTCCCTGAGCTCGCTCCTTCAAGCTCTCGCCTCACGCCAAGCCGCAGGGATCGGGGTCCCTTTCCACGGTCGGGTTTCGAGAGCGCGCGCGCCCGGTCCGCTATGCTCGGCCGGCCGGCCGTGCGAGGGGGCGAGCCGTTGTTCGGATTCGTCGGTGCGCGCGCGCCGCTACCACGATGTTATGGCCTTCGTCGGAGGAGGCGAGCGCGAGCCCGAGGATTGATTAAAACGACGAGGTGCCGCCGTGGCGTGGTTCAGCTTTTTTAAAGTGTGGTGTTTGGTTAGGCTTTTTAGCTGGCTTTTGGATTTGGTTTATAAGCGAAAAAACATCTAAATAGGTAAATAGGTGTTTTTCATTTTTGGCTTTTGATTTATGTTACACTATGGTATAAGCCAAAATCTAAAAGCACATATTTAGGTGTTTTCATGGCTTATAAGCAAAAAGCAAAAATCAGGAAAAAAGTTATAGGCTCAGTTGAGTGAGAATTAAGTTAATCCTTACTAGATGTTTTCATTCAGACTCATTTGTAATGTATATGCAACTCAAAATAAATTAATTGCAACTCATGTGTAGCTGAAAAAATCTCAGTTACAACTCATGTCTAACCATGAAAATCTCAGTTGCAACTCATGTCTAACTATGCGTAACTCATGCATGCCGCACGAATCGTAATGTAAATCTAACGGAATTAGAGTTGAGTGAGATCTAACTTAATTCTCAGTTGAGTAAGAAATAAAAAATCTGATATATTAATATACCGATACAACTTCGAAACTATTGCAAGGACAAACAACACCGTTAAGCCCGAAAAATAAAAATAAAATAAAAAACAATGTTGATATCGGCGGATCAACCAAAGCGAAAGTGACCCGCAACCGCTCACCCTCTCTCCGGCGTATTCCCATCACAATCGTAGCATTCTAAATCGGGGCGTACCAAACACCACCTCCAAGAAGAAAAGCGACCACGACGACGCTGCTGTTTGGATTGGTCCTATAATTTCCCGTACGCTCCGAGGAATGGGGAAGAGGTACATCCAAGCGCCACCGCGTTAGTGCCAAAACGCCAGGGATTTGTCCCAACCCACATAAAACCACATCCCGGACAATCCGTAGCTCTTGACCAATCTTGTCATCCACCAACACACGCCACATGGTTTTGTAGTAACCATCGTCGTCTCATCATGGCAAACGTTGCAAGACCGGCCAGCCCGAGATGAAGCAGTTGTAGACAAGGTCCGGCAGTATCATAACCACGCGGGAGGGAACAACCTCCACTGCCATACACGTTACCCGATCGGACGTAACGACAAAAGCACACCGAGCCATTAGAGCCGGAGGGCGGCAACAGCGCAGCCACCTAACGGAGATCCTCCATCGCCATAGGCGGGTGTCGACCGGACACAACAGAAGGGACACACCAAGCCACGCTGCCCGGCAGATTCGGTGGGCTCGTAAAGTCCCCGCCGCCATGTACTTGCACGTGAGCCACCACTACCACTACCCTCATGATTGGCCCATAGGCTCGGCCGGACCCAGACATGCCCGCGAAGCTCCCGCCGCCATGTTGCGGTCAGACGCACGACATCATCGCTACCAACTACGTTACGAGCCGCTCAGTAGGCCAACCGGAAGCGTCGTTGCCACATCAACCACCCGCGCCGCACCAGGGAGATCCCGCCGCCGCACCAGACCTTCGCCGTCAAGCTGCACCATCTAGGCCAAGGCTGTCTCACACCGCCCAAAGCCAGGAGGGGAGAAGCCTAGGGTCCACTGCCCGGCCAAGGACCGGCGCAGCACACCGGCGGCGGCGGGAGGGAGGAGAGGAACGAGAGTCTGGGGTCGGGGGCGGAGGCGCGGTCTGGACACCGCGGGTCGCGGGAAGGAAGGAGCGGGTGAGACAGAGATACAAGATATGGTGGTCATCCTACTTCACCCTACTACACTTTGCAATCAGCTTCTTTAACTATCAGGGGAAACTTATTTATAAGAGTGTGGCTAATTAGGTTGTAGCGCGGCGTCCTAGAAACTAAAACACTTCTAGATAGATTCAAATTGTACGTGAAGTATTTTTTTAAAGAGCGAGTACTAATTAAACTGCAGTGGATTGGCTCGATTTGTGCTACAGCGGGACGACGCCTGCAACCTAATTGTGATTCCGCTAATAATTTCATTCTCGTTTATCTCATGAATTTTACACTATGAGTAATTTTTTTATTGTGTGATACTCCCTCCGTTTCATAATATAAGATGTTTTCATGTGTATATGAAAACATCTTATATTATGCAACAGATGGAGTATTTTTGTATTGTGTGAATCAAATTTTCAGTTATAGACCACTTCTAACAGAATAATCTCACTAGTACCCTTGAAATTGAGGAAAAAACTCAGTTGCAATGCACTGTAACTGAAAATTTTCAGTTGAAACACTATTTCTAAACTAGAAAAATCCTAGTGAGAACTTCACTTGCAGCTCATATGGTGCACTTCGATGCGGTCCGATGGTGTTGAAGTTGATTGAGGTCTAACTTAATTATCATTCTAATATGATTTTGTTAATTCTTAATTGACTAAGTATTAAGTTATAGCACGGTTAACTCTATGAACCATAGAATTGCATCATGATTCCCTTTAATTTGAAAAATGTTCACGTGGTACGAAAAGATTCACTTGTACAAAATCATGGGATGACTTCCTTAATTTGATGAGATTTAGAGACACACCCTCTTTAGAATACTTTATGCTCTTATCTAAGTTTCAGCACCTATAAACCTTTGGGAGTTTTATGTTTACCTACTCCGAGGCCACATGAAAAACACAAAGTTGGTTTTAAAGGTATCTAGCAAAATATAGGAATAGGAAAAACATATGACTGGGATGTGAATTGAACTTCTCAAAATAAAATAAAATATAGTTTGACCTGATGTTCAAATATTATCTATAAAAATAGGGGACATAGGAATGGATTTGTAGGAAGTTTTATGACCTTAATCCTATGATCCTATGAATTGAAACCCTCCAAGTTTTGTAACAAAGCTCTTTCAATCCAAAGAGACCCTAATTTTTTCTGCATTTTCATCGGTACAGAGTTCACAACAAAATGTGCGGTTCCCTCAGTCTTCTTCCACGTTGTGACCCCACTCCTTACAGTGAAAAAATATTGGCATTTTCTGTCCCTTTATCTTTGACTTCCTACCATTATTGTTTCTGACCGTCAGTTCCTCACCATCATCTGCACCCGCAGAAGCACCTTCCTCAAAAGTTTTTATTCTATCTTTTATTTTTAGATAATATTGTTGTACTAACCTTGCTTGTAATGATACTGGTATTACCATATGTCAGAGTAATAAACAACCCTTGTAGAACTTAGACAATAAAGTAAGCATAAGTAAAGCAATGCCCTCGTCCTCCACCTTGATCTCAGTCCGTGCTAGGTATGAGATCACATGGTAGAAGGCATTGACATGCTTACTAAGGTCTGGCACACTTCATCTTACGGGCATAAAGTTTTTGTTTCACATACAAATTATTGGACGTGGTCTTGTGAAGTAAACTTCATCTAGATCTTTCTCGATGACTCTACATCGATCACATGGTACAAGATCTGATAAATACAACTGTATGGTTCCAACTACTTGATTTTCATCTCCTCATAGCCTTTAAAAAAAAAAAATGAGACCAGCCAGGACTAGCCCATGGCGGTTTTATATTAAGCTTTCAGCGCACAGAAGTGCCATCGGTGAGTACGCACCCGCCAGCGAGCGCTGGGGCTCGAACTCGTGCGGTCGGGCATCACAGGTATCAACACCTGGTAGCCATCCGGGCCAAGCCTCGGTTCTCCCTCATAGCCTTTAGATTCAAGGCTTCGTAGCATCAACTTTGATCGTCATCGGGCATCCCTCCTACCCCCAGCAAGTTCTTGACTCGACTGCCACGACACGAAGTTGAACGTACCATTGAACTTTGTCACCTTGAACCTGATTGGCGTGGATATGGTTGTCCACCCGCTGCTCTCCTGCGAAGATTTGTCGATCTCACTTACGTCGGAGCGATCAGATTGACCCGACCTTCTTTTTCGGTTCATCAAATCCTCCTCGTGGGCGATGCCTTGCTATCGAAACTCTCGTGCTCGAGACTTGGGATAGGGAACTCGTGAGATTTTTTATCCGATGCCTCTTCACCCTCTCCTTTTATTGACCTTGTGGTGCCTACCACTCGCTGATTCAAAGTCGTAACCGAGTAGGACCTGACCACTGACCAAAATGTATCGTGATTCAAGATAGATTGGATATATCTTCACCTTCAATCTGACCCAATGTGACTATCTTCACCTCCAATTCACCTTGCGTTATCCAACTCGGCCTTCTTTTGTTTCACCATGCACACAAAATATCTGAGACGGTCCACGCCTTTGTTGAATCGAACCCACATGACTCTCAACACATATGAATCTTAGAGCCACATGTGCACATACCGTGCACATTAGAGATCTAATTATAACAACATCAATACTCAGCAGGTTCTTGTCAACCACACCTCATCTTTTTCTTGTGGGGCCGACCACTCTGGTTGAACCGGCCGGTCTGACCATCCAAATCTGTTGAGCTGCTTTAGTCGGTAGGTGTAACATCCCAGCATTTAGGAAACCTCGGAGGGTAGAAATAGAAATTGTGCATCTGCATTCATGCATCAGAAAACCGGAATAAATTTTTCGCAACTTAAAACCCTGAGGTGATCAAAGTTTCTTTCCCTTGTTGAGTTAGGATTTAGCTCTAATAAGGTGATTGTTATAAATTTTGACATGACCTTTAGGTATTTTACTTGTTTGAGGGAATTTGAGCAAATTCAAATATTTAAATAATTTGAATTTGAATTACAACAAAATAAATGATAAGTAATTATTTGATAAATGGGCAACTCACAAACTAAATAATTACACATACAAGTTACAAATAATGAATTACAAAAAGACTTCCTTTATTAATAAATAACAATGATACATTGTCTTTACAAACATTCATATAAATACTCTAATAAATAAAGGATTACACAAGTGAAACAAAAACCCTAAGAAACTAATTCTTGTATCTTGATCTTCCTCATCTCAATATTCATCTTCTTCAGCTTCATATCATCTATCCTTCCTGTAACAAAAGAAAACAAGACAGAAATAAAAGAAGACAAAGGAAAGCTAGATAACAATTGAAGGATAACAAAAATAAGTACTCTCAGTTTGACAGTGAGATGCACTGCTAATCACATCATTGAGTTAAGCTTAATCAAGTTTAGTATCTGTTCTTAACCTCACATTAAGCCTCAGGAGACCATCATAGGCTAGGTAATTAGAAATTACACTTGGCATCAAAAATAAAGCCACAAGCATGGATAATACCAGAGCAGTCGAATGGATCAGGACAACTCAAAAGATCTAGAGGAGGCAGGCATGCAGGCAGCTCACAAAGCAGCTCAATGCATGGCAGTGCTGTCAACACAAGGTTCCTCACAGGAGAGATAAGAGCTGCTGCCGAAGCAGGCAAAGAAGCAAACACCCATCACATTTGCTCACCTCAGCTTCACAGTACACAACACCTCCATTCCATCTGTTCATCACACAGCACCCAATCATCTAGTTCATCTCTACCCAAATCATCCACCCAGCACCACTAGACCAAATCTCACTTTTGCCAAAAGCAAAGCAAGATGGTGGCTAGCAGCACCAAGGAGGAGAAGGGCTGAGCATGTACTAGGAGGAGAAGGGCTGAGCTCAAATAAGGAGGAGAAGGGCTGAGTACAAGCAAGAGAAGGTGGACAATTGATCAAGAACTGCACAACCCCAAGTGAACTAGGACCTCCACAACAGCTCACTGCTTCACCCAACTGCCAGAGGTTGATCTCAACTCTTAAAAGCTAGTCATGAAAGCAATAGATTGAGTTGTGGATTAGTTTTCCCTCAGGCATGCATAGAAATGCTATGCATGGCTCATCACAGGGATTTAAACAAAGTAAATCAAGCATGTATCTGTTCTTATCAGATATAAGCCTCAGCCTATGCATCATAGGCAGGGGGGCATCAAATACACATTAGCAACAATACCTCAGTTGATATCAACAACAATATCTCAGCCTAAGCATCATAGGTAGGAGGCAACCATCACTCATACAAACACATGAATACATGTTCTTATTAAATAAGGGCCTCAGCCTGTGCATCATAGGATGTGGGCATTAAAACAAAAGCCTCAGTCTTTTGCCTCATAGGCTAGTTATTAAGAAATTAAGTAAACCAACTGATCCAACATCCAATAGCCTCAGCCCCACATCATTGGCTATAGACCAATCCACTAAATGTATACAACATCCAGGAGGTAATTAGAATCCAAACAGTTAGCAGTTTGAGTAAATATGATTTGCTGGGCACTATCCTTAAGGAAATAGCACCACAAGCACAAATCACACTCTCATACCTTCAATACTAGCATCTGGACACAAAGGTAAACTCCATACACCAAACTCACTTTCCTAGAATTAATTCTAGGAATCATGGGAGGTTAACCGAACCTCAGGTTCAGAGAACACTGCAGTGGCACACATCTGAACCAAAAGTTCAGAATAGCAACCACTAGCACATCAACTACAGGACATATCACAGAGCAACAACAACAAAGAGCACGGCCTCAGGCCCAAAAGGGTGACAGTAGCACTAAGCACGGCCTCAGGCCCAAATGGTGAGAGAGAGAGAGAGAGAGAGAGAGAGAGAGAGAGAGAGAGGGAACAAAGGAAGAAGAGGGGGAGCTCAACCGCGCCCTAGGGCAACCGTGATGGCATGGTGAGGCAGTGCCCACGCGGCCAGCACGGCGCAACCAGAGGAAGCCGTCCTCGTGTACCAGAACCACCGCAGCGTCGCCGGAGAAGAGGAATCGCGCGGGTCGCAAACCCTAGCTCGGGTACGGATGTAGCTCGTGCCCGAGGGAGCGAGGGAGGGGATCTCGCGGATGGGGAGAAAGAGCGGAACGAGGCGAGTACTTTGCGCCGCATCTCGGCATCGACGCTCGCCGGAGGCGACCAGATTCGGTCGGCGATGGCGGCGGCGATTTCCAATCGCCAGCGAGAGAGAGAAGGGGATCGGGGAGGCGAGGAGCGAGCGTCTGGGCGTTGACCGGTTCGGTGGAACCATTTGGTTCCATCCGACCGAGCCACCCTGGCCCACCCGTCAATGGGCCAATGCTATTTCAGCCCAAATAAAAAATCCAAAAATAAAAACAAAGAAATAAAACAAAACATCATACCAAATAAATAAATCGGAACTCAAAATTCAAATAAAAATAAGTTTTGAATTCAGAAAAATATAATGCATTCAAAACTAATTTATCCTGATTTTTTAAAAAAAAATAAGATTTCCTAAAAGAATTTATTTAAATACCTAGTTTCTCTAGTTAAGGATTTAAAATTTTCCAAACTCAAAAGCCAATAAAATAAAGTTATTATTTTATCTTCTCAAATAAGTCACAACTTAAATTACCTACTTTATTATAGTATTTCCTTTTGAATTGATTACCTTTAAAAAAAATTAAACCATTTTGATCCAAACATAAATATTTAAATAAGACAAAAATTATCAAAAAAGTCCATAACCCAAAATATCATTAATATCAGAACCCAATTAAAACATTATCATGCATCGTAGCATCTATTCTTTTAAGCATTGTCTTACAAGACAATGATGCTTTATTTTCAGAACCCGAGGTCCCGGGTCAGTCCGAAGCTTTGAAATACACTACCTCTCAGTCAGCAGGCAAGTTCATCACTTGCTCATGTCCGTTGAAATATTTTGAAGCAAAGTATGTGCCAAATGCTATATCTTATCACCTTTGCATTGAAAATCAAAACCTTATTTTCATAATAATTATGACTTTTTGGTTACCAGCCCAGGGTGGCTGATTAACCTATTATGGTGGGCAGTGGAACCATGGTAAGACTGTGGTTGGTGGAGGTTCCACTGCACAAGGAAAGTAATAACCCTAGGATTAATAACAGATGTCGTCAGTGATTCTTGCGCCGTATATAACGCGCAACCATAAGATCTGGAATGGGACGGAGAAGTCAGCTGTGTCCTTTTCCTCTCGTACACCAACGGATGTCTAGACTTAGGCCGGGGCGGTGTGATCCGCTGGCTTGAGATAGCCGTATAATAATCTCACCTTCGGGTTGTGGCTTCTAGCATCTATTGAAGGTTGGCTTCAGGACCAGTTTGAGACGGGTTTCACATGGTCAGTCGGCTGAAAGTTGGATTTTCCCATCACCTGCAACTGAAGTAATGGGGGGTGTGCGAGGATGGTGGAAAGGTGCGGTGATTGGCTTGGATCACCGACCGGGCCCCACACAAAAGAAGTGTGGACAGGAAAGTACGCCTGGCTGTGCAACAAGGCGTGGATCTCTTATGGGTAAAGCAGCGCACCTCTGCAGAGTGTATAAATGTGACATGTTACTCCACGTTCCAGGATGGAACGACGAACGCAGCAGGAAAGGAGGCTCCTCAAAGCCCTAGCACCTGTGACTCCTGGCGGACACAGCTCTTCATAATAAAAGCAATCTTTTGAAGAAATGTTTACAAAAACTTGCATTGGCCTACGACAATCCATTGTCTGTGGCTGTAGTTAGTGCATCAAACTTCCCACTATACATTATTGAACTTGTTGAGTAACGTTGTTACTCATCCTTGCCTTGAACCCGTTTCTTAGACTTTGAGGCTACTGAAGATGATGGCGGACACGACATCTACAACCAGGACAACCTGGTCTACGACGAGCCAGATTTGACGGGCGGAGTTGAATGCGTTGACTACCTCATCGCCTTCGACAACGAAGAGGAGGAGTCCGACTAAGAGTAGGGTGGTGCCCTAGTGTAGATAGTGAGCCGAGCAACGTAGAATCCTACTAAATAAGTTGCTGAGCTCCATGGTCTTTAGTTTGTTGTTTCCACTCGTTTGTAAACTCTTCAGTTTGCAACTTGAACTTAGTAGTGCGGATCCTCGTTGGACCGAGGAGGATCTTACCAAATTTGTACAGCTTTGGCTTGTAATAATAAGTGGTTGACTGTTGGACCCATGCAAATGTTTCTGTTGTACCACTCTGATGGTGTGATATTTGCGGAACGGTGTTTCGTGAATCTTACATCGATGCCCTGCGTGCTGCAATCATGCGGTAGCATGGTGGGTCATCACAGCTAGTATCAGAGCAATTGCTTTCACCTTAGGTTGGAAACCTAGTAATGGGATAGAACCTGTAGGAGTAACGAGCAACGGTAAAGAGTTCTCTAGAAATATTATAAATATTCACTTGAGAATAACATTGTCATGTTTTTGGTGCGATGATTCTTTATTATGATGCACTAGTACTAATTATAAATCTTATGTACAGTTATCACGACGCCGATGGGTTCCAAGAAGTCGACGTGGGTTCAGCATGACACGCTGGAGGACTTTCAGGGGACACTTACGGAGCAGTTAAGGTCAGTACTCAGAGCCTTTGGATATCCTATCGACATTCCCGTGCACACCTACACGTTTAAGGAGGGTGACATGTTAGTGAAGTATCGGGTATTAGTGATAATACCCAAGGAGTTGTCACCGTGTCCTATTCCACCTAGAGGTGAAGGGCTTAGTGCCACCGCAGCTTACCATGAGGCTGTCTTGGAGGCGGTTGCTACTATTCGGGAGAATAAGGCAGGAGAGTTGGAGGGCACGAGCTTCATAGCACTGCCACATGATGCTCTTTCCACCGAGAAGAAGGTAAACCACACAGTCTTAGTTAAGACCAAGCCGAGTCTAGTGTCTAGGTTGCTGGACAGGTATAGACAGGTGGTGGGTTCTCTCTACAACACCCACCGAGTCATGGTAGAGGACAAGGATGTGATGTTGGAGGATCTGGAGAATTCCCAGAGGAGGAAGAGACAGGGGAAGAAGATAGCCACAGAGATAGGGGAGTCTAGTAAGGTACCCGCGGAGGGCACATCTAGGAAGCCAACACAGCATGTGCCATTCTGCTATTCCCCTACACCCGAGCCGATCTTTTACCCAGTGTTACCACCTAGTGAGCCAGAGCCACCTACGCCATTTGGAGTTTCTGGGTCCGAGACTCCGATAGAGAACTCGGACGGATGGAGGTACAACTGGTTCGCTGGCACACGCCAGGATCCAGTGCCTGTCTACGACACAGACGACAGCGTAGTGGAGATAGCACCACCCACTGCAGAGGGCGGGGCAAGTCCAGTGGTGATAGATATCTCTTCTGATGACGATGAGCTGATGAATGCTTACCAGGCTGAGCAGGACGCCGTGGAGGACGCCGCGAGCTATGTCGGCATGGGAGGGTTGTTCCTTGACACCTCCGATACCGACTACGTTCCATCAGAGAGACCCTATGTGCCAGAGGCGGTGCGCCGGACTCCACGTCAGCACGGGTGGACTTCGGGCAGGTACCGCGAGGAGTGACGGACTTGACGCGAGATGGCTGGATGCAAGGTTAAGTTATGTACATTATTTAGTACTTCGGTGAGTATGAGTTTGAGTATGAGTATGGGTACGCGTGTGAGTATGAGTTGTACTAATAATGGAGCAAGTTCTCCCAAGACCTGGGGAAAACTGTGTAGTATACCGGGTGAGGTTGCAATATATCTGTAGAACGATATTGTACGAATCATGTATGTTTGCTGTATGTGTAATATACCGCTGGTTTTTATTTGGATTTGGTTCTTTGTGTGACACGCACTGTGCATTGAGTTGAGCTCAAAAAGCATTGCAAGGTGTAATTATGAGTTTCGCTTTTTGTACAGGACGTGGGGGGAAATGGCGTTAAAATTAACGGAAGAAGAGAGAGCCCGGATGGAAAGAGAGAATAAACAAAAGGAGGAAGCGGAAGCTAGACAAGAAGGGTTACCACCACCACCACCCATGATGACACCGCAGCAGTTCGCGCAATATCTGCTGACGATGGATGAGAATCGTAGGAGGGATCAGGAAAACCAAAACAAGTTCATGGAGGCCCTACTACAGCGGGCAGGAGGTGAAAGAGATCCCGAGGGAGTTCGGGGTGTTACCTTAAAGAATTTTCAAGAAACAAAACCCCTACCATTTGTTGTTGCTACAGAGCCAATGGATGCGGAGGACTGGCTCCGTGACACTGCCAGGAAGCTGATGACAGTGGGATGTTCCGACCAGGAAAAGGTGCGCTATGCTGTACATCTATTATCAGGACCAGCAGCAGCATGGTGGGAAAGTATCGTAAATGTCCATCTAGTGGACAAGATATTCACCTGGGAGGAGTTCCAGAGGAAGTTCCGTGAAGCACACATTCCTGATAGTGTGTTGGAGCTGAAGCGCCGGGAGTTTGAAACTCTCAGGCAGAATAATATGCCGGTGCAGAAGTACATCAGGGAGTTTAACATACTCTCTCGCTATGCTGAGGATGATGTTAACACACCCGAAAAAAGGAAGAAGAGGTTTTTACGAGGACTGCATCCGTACATGAAAATGCATATCAGATTGACCAAGGCCGCCAGCTTTGAAGAGCTGGTGGATGCAGCCATCACTTGGGAGGACGATTTCAAGCAGGTCCAAGAGGAGAGGAATAAGAGGATGAAGGTGGAACCCAGGAGAGTGCAAACCAGTAAACCGACACCCAAGTTGGTTTTCAAACCTCGTCCGGTTATGGCAAGCAGGGAGCCCAATCAGAGGAGCCCGGAGTTTAAACGTAATATCATTTGTCGTGGTTGCGGTATGCAAGGTCATTACCAGAATGAGTGTAGGACTCCTAAGGTCATATGCTATGGTTGCGGACAGGAGGGACACATCAAGCCGAACTGTCCTAATCCGAATCCAGGAGGAAGACCAGGGTTGGGCGGAAGCCGCCAAGGAGGAGGTGGACCACTAAGGACTGGGAACTTCGGCAAGAACGGCAATGGGAAGAGAGGCAGGCCCTACGGGAAGCTCAACTGCACTACTCTTGAAGAGGCAGATCGTTCGGACCAGGCTGTCATAGGTACGCTCCAAATTCTAACTCATCCCGGCAAGGTATTATTTGATACCGGAGCCACTACTACTTTCATGGCACAGCAATTTGTAGATAGATATGGGATTAGATGTGGGACGTTAGAAACGCCTATCACGGTTTGGTCAGCTGGTGGGATAATTACAGTCACCCAGATGAAAGTGGATCAGGTGATTATGGTATGTGGACAGACATACTATGCCAATCTATACGTGATACCTTTGAAGGATATGGATGCCATCCTAGGAATGGATTGGTTAACAGATAATGGAGCAGTTATAAATTGTGAGGACAAGACCATATCACTGCAGAGTCCGGGAGGAGGCCGGATTGTATACCAAGGAGATCGGCATAACCATTTGGAAGTAGGACTACAATTAAACTCCATGAAGGAGGCTCGTATTGATGACATTCTGGTGGTTAAGGAATTCCAGGATGTATTTCCACAAGAATTACCTGGTATGCCACCCGATCGGGAGATAGAATTCACTATTGATCTAATTCCCGGAACCTCACCAATAGCTCAAGCACCATACAAGATGGGTCCCAAGGAGCTGAAGGAACTTAAAGAGCAGCTCGATGAGCTGGAAAGCAAAGGTTTCATCAGGGAAAGTGTATCACCCTGGGGAGCACCTGTTATCCAAGATTGGAGGTAGAAGAATGTGTGGAGATTTCAGAAATCTGAACCACGTTACTATCAAGAATAAGTATCCCCTACCTAGGATCCAAGATTTGTTTGATCAAGTTCAAGGAGCTGGAGTGTTCTCCAAGATAGATCTCAGGTCAGGTTACCATCAGATCAAGATCAAGCCGGAAGATATACCCAAAACAGCATTTGTCTCCAGGTATGGACATCATGAATACCTAGTTGTCCCATTTGGATTCACCAATGCACTAGCAATTTTCATGAATCTGATGAACAAGATCTTCATGCCATATCTGGACAAGTTTGTCATAGTCTTTATTGATGACATTTTGGTATATTCCAAGACTAAAGAGGATCATGCCAAGCATTTGAGAACTGTGTTACAAGTTCTAAGGGAGCACCAGTTGTATGCCAAGTTCAGCAAGTGTGAGTTTTGGCTTGACCAAGTGGAATTTCTTGGTCATGTTATCAGCAAAGAAGGAATTGCAGTTAATCCGGCAAAGGTACAATCAGTTTTGGACTGGCAATCACCGAAAAACGTCAAGGAAATTAGAGGATTTCTGGGGATGGCCGGATATTACCGGAGATTCATTGAAGGATTCTCTCGGATAGCTGGACCAATGACAAAGCTACTAAGAAAGAATGTTCCATTTGAGTGGACTGATAAGTGTGAGGCAAGTTTTCAGGAGTTGAAAACCAAGCTAACAACAGCACCAATCCTAGCATTGCCTGAACCAGGCAAGGATTATATCGTATATTGTGATGCATCCAAGAATGGATTAGGTTGTGTGTTGATGCAAGAGCGGAAGGTAATAGCTTGTGCCTCTAGACAGCTCAAACCACATGAAGTAAACCATCCAACACATGATCTTGAGCTGGCAGCAGTTGTCTATGCCTTGAAGAAATGGAGACAGTTTCTCTATGGGGCAAGGTGTGAGTTGTACACTGACCATAAAAGTCTCAAGTACTTCTTTACCCAGAAGGAGTTAAACATGAGGCAGAGGCTATGGCTGGAGTTGATTAAGGATTATGATCTCACTATCAACTATACTCTAGGAAAAGCCAATGCGGTAGCTGATGCCTTGAGCAGAAAAAGTATGGACAACCAACCAATAAACCGAGAGCTACCGAACGAGTTGTATTTCATATATTCTTAATTGATGAGTTTGATGCTAAGTTTAGGAAACTCTACCCTAGAAATCCTTTTTACCGATTGGGTACAGAAGTGATTATACCAATTCCTGATGATTATGTTGATTTAGATATAGATCCATCAAAGGTATTAGATGAATTCCATCTCTTTGGAACTCTATTTGATATTGAATCAGATGAAATCCAGATACTGGAGGTTCAGTCATTAGGAAGTTTGAATACCTTAAGGGTGATGGAAGAACGACAGAGTAACCTTCGGAATGAGATAATCCGACGACAAGACGAGGATTCCTTCATCAAGGAAGAAATCCGTAGAAAAGAAGAAGGAAGACCATCAGAGTTCCGGTTGGGTGATTATGGATCACTATGGTTCCATCAGAGGATATGTGTGCCCGACATCCCAGAAATCAAAGGGTTGATCCTTCGGGAGGCACATGAGACACCTTATTCAATTCACCCTGAGAATACCAAGATGTACATGGATCTCAAGGAGTTATTCTGGTGGAATAACATGAAGAGGGACATTGCTCAATATGTTGCCGATTGTTATACTTGTCAACGAGTGAAGGCCGAGCATCAGAGTCCAGCAGGACTACTACAACCTCTAGAGATTCCTGAATGGAAATGGGAGGAAATCGGGATGGATTTCATCACTGGTTTACCAATGACCAAAAAGCATAAGGATATGATATGGGTGATCGTAGATCGATTCACCAAGAGTGCACATTTCCTAGCAGTAAATCAGAAAGACAACGCAGAGAAGTTAGTTGATCTTTATGTTAAGGAGATAGTCAGTAAGCATGGTGTACCCAAGAGGATAGTGTCGGATCGAGGATCCGTATTCACCTCAATATTCTGGCAGAAGTTACATGAAGCTCTGGGATCACAGCTAGACTTCAGTACCGCATATCATCCACAGACAGGAGGTCAGACAGAAAGGACTAACCAGGTGTTAGAAGACATGCTTCGAGCTTGTGCTTTGGATTTCGGAGGATCATGGGATGAACACCTGCCATTAGCAGAGTTTTCTTACAACAATAGTTATCATAGCAGCTTGAAAGCAGCACCCTTTGAAGTATTATATGGGCGCAAGTGCAGATCACCAATATGTTGGTATGAGACCGGAAGTAACCAGGAGTTTGCACCAGATTATGTTAAGGAGAAGCAAAACATCATCGACATCATCCGTGACCGCTTGAAGATAGCTCAGAGTCGTCAAAAGAGTTATGCAGACCAGAAGAGAAGGACCTGGGAACCCAATGCAGGAGACCTGGTATACCTCAAGGTCAGTCCGATGAAAGGAGTGAAGAGATTTGGGGTAAAAGGAAAGCTAAGTCCGAGGTACATTGGACCTTTCAAAATCTTGGCACAGAATCGGAATGTAGCCTTTACACTGGAATTACCCGAGCAGTTGAAGCAGATACACAATGTTTTTCATGTGTCACAACTACGGAAATGTTTGAAGGCACCAGAGGATTCCGTTACACATGAAGAATTGGACCTACAAGCAGACCTGACTTATGTCGAAGAACCAGCAAAGATATTAGGGGAAAATTGGAAAAGACTTAGAAACCGAGCAATAAAGTTCTGCAAGGTGCAATGGAAACATCACTCGGAGCAAGAAGCCACTTGGGAAAGGAAGAGGATCTGAGACAAACCTATCCGGAATTCTTCAGGTACACAAAGTTATAACTTCGGGACGAAGTTCTGGTTAAGGGGGAAAGACTGTAACATCCCAGCGTTTAGGAAACCTCGGAGGGTAGAAATAGAAATTGTGCATCTGCATTCATGCATCAGAAAACCGGAATAAATTTTTCGCAACTTAAAACCCTGAGGTGATCAAAGTTTCTTTCCCTTGTTGAGTTAGGATTTAGCTCTAATAAGGTGATTGTTATAAATTTTGACATGACCTTTAGGTATTTTACTTGTTTGAGGGAATTTGAGCAAATTCAAATATTTAAATAATTTGAATTTGAATTACAACAAAATAAATGATAAGTAATTATTTGATAAATGGGCAACTCACAAACTAAATAATTGCACATACAAGATACAAATAATGAATTACAAAAAGACTTCCTTTATTAATAAATAACAATGATACATTGTCTTTACAAACATTCAAATAAATACTCTAATAAATAAAGGATTACACAAGTGAAACAAAAACCCTAAGAAACTAATTCTTGTATCTTGAACTTCCTCATCTCAATATTCATCTTCTTCAGCTTCATATCATCTATCCTTCCTGTAACAAAAGAAAACAAGACAGAAATAAAAGAAGACAAAGGAAAGCTAGATAACAATTGAAGGATAACAAAAATAAGTACTCTCAGTTTGGCAGTGAGATGCACTGCTAATCACATCATTGAGTTAAGCTTAATCAAGTTTAGTATCTGTTCTTAACCTCACATTAAGCCTCAGGAGACCATCATAGGCTAGGTAATTAGAAATTACACTTGGCATAAAAAATGAAGCCACAAGCATGGATAATACCAGAGCAGTCGAATGGATCAGGACAACTCAAAAGATCTAGAGGAGGCAGGCATGCAGGCAGCTCACAAGCAGCTCAATGCATGGCAGTGCTGTCAACACAAGGTTCCTCACAGGAGAGATAAGAGCTGCTGCCGAAGCAGGCAAAGAAGCAAACACCCATCACATTTGCTCACCTCAGCTTCACAGTGCACAACACCTCCATTCCATCTGTTCATCACACAGCACCCAATCATCTAGTTCATCTCTACCCAAATCATCCACCCAGCACCACTAGACCAAATCTCACTTTTGCCAAAAGCAAAGCAAGATGGTGGCCAGCAGCACCAAGGAGGAGAAGGGCTGAGCATGTACTAGGAGGAGAAGGGCTGAGCTCAAACAAGGAGGAGATGAAGGGCATCGCAGGCAGAAAACAATAAATTTTGTAACAACGATAACCTTAAACTAGCCAGGATCTATACTATGCAGATATAGTAATACGGAGGAGATCGATATACATACCCTTGTAGACCGAAACACGGGGATTACGCTCCCGCAAAAGCGTTGTCGATGAAGCCGACGAAGACGACCTCGAGGTCGTGTAGAGGAAGAAGACCTCCGAGCACCACTAGCGTGGCACCTCGCAGGGATCCACACACGTACGGTGAAGACGACGACCTCCGGGCTCCGATCCAAGGACGAGCAGCGGAAGACTTGGACCAGAAGACCAGCAGCACGGCGGTGTGCGTATGGTGGAGAGAACTTCACCTTGGCGCAACTCCAATGGAGGAATCACGTTTCAAGGAGAAGAAGAGAGAGAGATTGGTTGTTCTTTTAAAAGCCAAAGGGGGCACCTCTATATATAGGTCACTAGTAGAAAAAGGCTTATAGGTGGGATGCCCGTTTGTGGCGCACCCTTAGCCCATGCGCCACAAAAAACATTTAGTGGCGCACCAAACCAGTGCGCCACAAACATCTGTGGCGCACAAAATAAAAATGCGCCACTGAAATTTGGTTTTTTGTGGCGCACCGTGGAGCATGCGCCACAGAAAGAGGGTGGTCCCCGCCAGGCAGGTCGAATTTCGAAATCCGGGGATCTTTCTATGGCGCACGAAGCCCATGCGCCACAGAAAGTAGACATTCTGTGGCGCACCCTGGACCATGCGCCACAAAAAGTAGACATTCTGTGGCGCATTGTGAGGGGTGTGCCACAGAAATCCAACATTCTGTGGCGCATGGGCCTGGTGCGCCACAGAACCAGCTTTTCCCGCTTTTTTTCCTGTCACGCCCTTTCCCGCCTTTTCTCCCGCCACCCTTTCCCGCCATTTTTCTGCTCTCCTCTTCCTATAAAACCCCCCTCCGGTCTGAGCTTTGGTATTATAGATTTTCAATCTAGGCGGGCAAGCATGGTTTGTGTTGGTCCTTGCAATAAGTGTGCGTCTGGCGGGTTCCACAGTCCCGCCGCCGAGTATCTCGCGCGTATTTCACATAATTTGCATGTTGAGGGTAGGAAAGTGTATCACGACGAACTTATTGAGAGTGAGAGCCATCTCGCTTTGCTGGGAGCCAAGCTATGCAGCGCTGGGTATCCATATCGGACCCCTAACCAAATTCGTCATGAATTGATTAGGATTCGAGCCAGGTTTGAGAAGAAAGTTGAGAAGGGCAAGTTCTTCAAGACTCAATGGGATCTTGATTCATACGATGAGTCTTACCGTTGGGTAGATGAGAGCGATGATTCTGATGAATTCATGCCGTCGTCCAAGGCCCTGAAGTCTGAATGAGCGTCGAAGGGAAAGGGCAAGAAGGTTGAATCGTCGTCCAAGAAGAAGAGTGTATCATCGTCAATGGGCAAGGGCGCTGTATCAACGGATGTAGCAGGCTGCGTTGATGGGAGGTGAATTTATTAAGTTCGACGAATTTGAGTTGTGTTGTGTATCTTCATTTCAGCTATGTTGTATCGTAATTTGAGTTGTGTTGTATTTTTATTTCAGCTCTGTTGTATCTTTAATTTGTCGTGTGTTATATGTGATGTTGGTTTGAGTTGTATATTATTCAGTACCAACTTATTTGAAGTTTAGCACAATGAAAATTCAATTTATGTAGAAGAATTCAATTCAAGATATATGCGATTCAACAGGGTTTTTTTATAGGGTAGATTTTTTTGGCGCACCCCAGGTTTTTCTGTGGCGCATGGATTTTTGTGGCGCATGCTGCTTCTTTCCGTGGCGCAGCCAGCCCATGCGCCATAGAAAGGACTCCCAACAAAACCCCACACCCACCCCTATCCCGCACGACCTTATCCTCCAGCGCGCCGCCGCCGCTCGCCGCTCCTCCCGCGCGCTAGCCCTCCTCCCACCGCCGCCGCCGCCGCCGCGGACGCGCGTCCCCGTCCCCGGCCCTCGCGCCCCCGCCTTCGTCCGCCCGGGAGCCGCGCCGGCCGTGCGCCGCCTCCATCGCCTGCCCCCGCCTTCGTCCGCCCGGGAGCCGCGCCGGCCGTGCGCCGCCTTCCTCGCCTGCTCCCGCCGCGCGTCGGCGCCGAGCCCGCTACGGGCGCCGCTGCGGCATCCGACGACGCCGCGCGTTCCACGAGACAGGTGAGGAGTCCCTTCCCCCACCCCCCCCCCCCCCCCCCCCGTGATTCTTCGTCATCTGTTAGCTTCTGCAGATTGTGCTGTCTCATAGGAATCTTTGAACGGTATAGTCTTGATCCGAGTAGGAATCTCCAGAATACCATGTTGGGTAGGAATTTTTGAGGTATATCGTGATTTTGTATGCTATAAGGTGGATTTGGAAACCCTAGCTAGGTTTGGTTGAAACCTAGCTATGTAGATGTGCTCAACTGCTCATACAGTTGGTTGTGTAGATGTGCTTATCAAATCAATATGCTACTTGCTGCTTGCTACATGTTTTTGTGAGTCGTATGCTACATGTTTTCAGTATTTGTGAGTCGTATGCTATTTGCTGCACACAAAGGTGGAGCTAGTTTGGGCTACTACCTAACAATTTTGTGAGTCGTATGCTACTGATGTGGGCTACTACCTAACAATATTCCCCGTCTCATCCATGCAAATTCCCCGTCTCATCCATGTTAATATGTTAATATGCAGTAGAAATATGTTAAAATTGTAGTTGTGGTAAAAAAGCATTGATGTTATTGGTTTTATGCCCATATGTGTGCAATACTTTCTTGTCCTGTTAGTAGTTTTCTTGTCCTCTTTGGTTATTAACTGTTAGTATGGTTGTTTACTTTTGGCCGGTGATTAAACAAATGGTTGCGCGTTGCATCTTTAGGGAGGTGTTAGTGAACCATGTTGTCTGAACATATATACAGTGTTCATTCCACTTTGTTCGCTGACACCGTCTCTGAAGTTCATGTGTGAGTGATCAATTCCATATGAGGCCTTGCTTGTTTTTGTTGAGTGATTTTTAATTTGCATTTTACTTTTTGTACTATTTACCATCTTTTGATATGCCGATGATTAAAATGTTGTGACACAGAAAGGCTTAATGGTGCGCCACAGGTTCCAGGGGTGGGGCTAGTGAGCCTTGTGATATGCATGAGTGCACAGATCTCGTGCATCCTACCTGGCTCACTGGCTCCATCCCTGAAGCACGTGTCACTTCTAAATTTGTGTCCAACATATGAGGCATGCGTTTGTGTTGACATTATTTTTTGAATCTTGTTGTCTATAAGTTTTTAATTAGAATTTTTATTTACATGTCACCATTAAGCAAGTTTAATTTGTTGTACTAACCGCTTATGAAGGGGATCGCATGCAGAAAACAAAAAATTTCCTAACATCGATAACCTTAAACTAGCCAGAATCTATACTATGCAGATATAGTATTACGCAGGGGGTTCGGTGCACATACCCTTGTAGACCGAAAAGCGGGGATTACGCTCCCGCACAAGCGTTGTCGATGAAGCCGACGAAGACTTCGATGCCGTGTAGAGGAAGCAGACCTCTAGCACCACTAGCGTGGTGCCTCGCAGGGCGTCAAACACGTACGGTGAAGCCGACGAACTCCGGGCTCCGATCCAAAGACGAAGCAGCGGAAGACTGGGACCGGAAGACCAGCAGCGCGGCGGCGTGCGTATGGTGGAGAAAACTTATCCTTGGCGCAACTCCAAACTGGGGAGTCACGGGATCCAAGGAGAGAGAGAGAGAAAAAGGTGTGTCTTTAAAGGCCATGGGTACCCATGTATATATAGGAGCCCGGGGGGCTGCCCAACCTGCCAGGCTGGCGGTGTGGGACTAAACCCACACCCCAGCCGGCCAAGGTGGTGCGCCGGCCCTAGGTGGGCCCGCCGGCCCCTCCCCCATGCGCACCAAGGAGGGGGGCTTCCCCCCCTCATGGGCCTTCTTTCCACCAGAAGGCCCATTTAAGGTATTCTGCCTTTAAAAATTCAGAAAAAATTAAAATAAAATATATTTAACTATTAATTACACTAATTAATATTAAATACATATTACATAATTTATTCTGGCTCCAAAAACTATTTCGTCGCTGCCCGATCTCCATCGGAACTTTCCCGGGACGTTCCCGGTGCTCTCTTTTCCTATTTTTCTCTTCCGGTAAAATGTCGACTCCCCTTAAGCGTGTTACCCTAGCGGTTCGATTATCTCACCAGACATGATGGAGACTCCTCTCCGATCAATGACTAATTCGTGGACCTTGTATACCCAGAATTAACCCCTGCGAGATAACGAATACTTTTCCTATCGAACCTGGACGTCCGAGTCTTAAACCTTTTGCCATGCGATACTTAGCGTGTCCGGGACTCGTTCATAGATATCTCCATACCTAGCTTGATCTCGTTACCGACACCGCTAACTTCTACTCGTCCATGATCTTATGTCCTGGTGACCTAGTCACACGCTTGCAAGCTCTTTTGACATAATCTCACCGAGTGGGCCCTAGAGTATCTATCCTGCTATGGGACTGGCAAATCCCGCTCTTGACCCCCGTCTCAACATACTCCTTTCCGACACCCGAGAGGGACACCTTTATTGTCACACTATGTAAGATATGACGTTTGATGCAATCAAAGTGTCTTCCAGGAATAGCAATAAGAGTAGGTCTCACGGTCGGAGGCGTAATGACTACGTCCTACAAATATTGGGTATGTCCATCACACCGTTCTACCAACGACATGACTTCATTGTCAAATAGACGCCATGTCACATGATCGGGAAACCTCGATCATCGATTGCACAATGAACCAGTCAAATAGAGGCTACTGGGGACCTGGTTGTTTTACGTATCACACCTGTATTAATGTTTCCGCTTAATACAGTTATAGCATGACACAAAAACGCATTATGAACAAATGAGATATGATAAATAAAACTCTTTATTAAGTGCCTCTAGGGCATATATCCTTCAGTCTCCCACTTGCACTAGAGTACAACTTAATCTAGTTTACAACTTGGTAAAAGCCGGACACCCATAGCATCTTGGTGTTTCACGTGCTTGTCAAGCAGGAGAGGCTTTGTCAACGGATCTGCCACATTCAGATCCGCATGTATTTTGCAAATCTTCATTTCACCTCCTTGTATGTACTGTCGTATCACATGGAAGCGTCGGAGTATGTGTTTGGCAGTTGAGTGAGACCTCGGTTCCTTCGCATTAGCAATGGCGCCCGTATTGTCGCAGTAAAGGGTCACGGGGTCTTGCGCGCTAGGGAACACTCCAAGTTCGATGATGAACTTCCTCAGCCACACAGCTTCATTCGCGGCTTCAGAAGCGGCAATGTACTCCGATTCCATTGTAGATTGGGCCACGATGGGTTGCTTCCCACTCCTCCAGCATACAGCGCCTCCGTTCACCTTGAACACATATCCTGTCTGTGACTTAGAGTCATCTGGGTCTGAGCAGAAACTTGCATCAACGTAACCTGTTACGCCAAGTTCTTCCTCACAGTCCCCATACACAAGGAACATTTCCTTTGTATGCTTGAGATTCTTAAGAATGCTTTTAACAGCAATCCAATGATCCTTTCCAGGATTACTTTGGAACCGGCTCGTCAAACTAAGAGCCAATGCTACATCAGGTCGAGTACTTAACATGGCATACATGATCGATCCTATGGCTGAAGCATAGGGATGTTTAGTCATCTCGACTTTATCATGTTCCGTCACCGGACACTGTGCCTTGCTCAATACCTTATTCTTGACAACCGGCAGAAAACCCTTCTTTGCCATCTCCATACCGAACCGTTTCAGTATCTTGTCAATATAAGTACTCTGACTTAACGCTAATAGGCGTCTTGATCTATCACGATAGATTTTAATGCCTAGAACGTATGCAGCTTCTCCTAAGTCCTTCATCGAAAATTTACTGTTTAAATATTTCTTGACGCTATTCAGAAGTTCCACATTGTCCCCTATTAGTAGTATATCATCAACATATAGTACTAGGAACACAACTGAGCTCCCACTCATTTTCTTGTAAATGCAGGTCTCTTCGCTATTTTGGACAAATCCAAAATCTTTGATCACCTCATCAAAGCGAAGATTCCAGCTCCGAGATGCTTGCTTCAGTCCATAAATGGAACGCTGAAGCTTGCATACCTTGCCAGCATTTTCTGGATCGACAAAACCATCAGGTTGTACCATATACAACTCTTCCTCAATGTTACCATTTAGGAACGCTGTTTTGACATCCATTTGCCATATCTCATAGTCATAATATGCGGCAACTGCTAGCAAAATCCGAATAGACTTTAGCATCGCTACCGGTGAAAACGTTTCATCGTAGTCAATCCCATGAACTTGTCGGAAACCCTTTGCGACAAGCCGAGCTTTATAGACGGTCACATTACCATCAGCATCAGTCTTCTTCTTAAAGATCCATTTATTCTCGACGGCCTTGCGCCCTTCGGGAATCTCCATCAAAATCCACACTTTGTTATCATACATGGATCCTATTTCGGATTTCATGGCTTCAAGCCATTTCTCGGACTCAGGACTGGCCATAGCCTCTTTGTAGTTCGTAGGTTCGTCTTGTTCAATCAACATGACGGTGCAAACCATGTTGCCATACCATTCAGGGGCGATCCGAGATCTCCCTGACCTACGAGGTAGAATAGCACCCTCGACATCTTCTCCCACTCCATCTGTGGAGGACGTTTCCGGAACAGCTTCCGTTGCGCCACTCGGAATTTCGAGTTCAGGATCAACGATCTCGTCGAGGTCTATTTTCCTCCCACTTACTCCTTTGGCGAGAAACTCCTTCTCGAGAAAGGTACCGTTCTTCGCGACAAACGTTTTGCCCTCAGCTCGGTTGTAGAAGGTGTATCCTATGGTTTCCCGTGGATACCCTACAAAGACGACTTTCTCCGACTTCGGTTCGAGTTTGTCGGGCTGTAGTTTCTTAACATACGCCTCACAACCCCAGACCTTCAGGAACGACAGCTTAGGTTTCTGGCCATGCCATACCTCATACGGTGTCGTTGCTACGGATTTGGACGGAGCCCTATTTAAAATGAATGCGGCTGTTTCTAACGCATACCCCCAAAAAGACACGGGCAAGTCGGTAAGAGACATCATAGATCGGACGCTATCTAATAGGGTACGATTACGTCGCTCGGACACACCGTTGCGTTGCGGCGTTCCAGCTGGCGTAAGCTGCGGCACGATGCCACAGGCCTTCAGATGTATGCCAAACTCAAAACTCAAATATTCGCCACCACGATCGGATCGAAGGTGCTTGATTTTCTTGTTGAGTTGATTTTCAACTTCACTTTGAAATTCTTTGAACTTTTCAAATGTTTCAGACTTGTGTTTCATCAAATAGATATACCCATATCTACTCAAGTCATCGGTGAAGGTGACAAAGTAACGATAACCATTGCGTGTCGACACACTCATTGGTCCACACATATCTGTATGTATGACTCCCAATAAGTCCGACGCCCGTTCCATGAAACCATTGAACGGTGTCTTGGTCATTTTGCCCATGAGGCATGGTTCGCATGTGTCGAGGGATCCAAAATCCAACGAGTCCAGAAGTCCATCGGCATGGAGTTTCTTCATGCGCTTTATTCCAATATGACCGAGACGGCAATGCCATATATACATGGCGGTATTGCTACTAAGTTTAATCCTCTTGGCATCTATGCTATGGATGTGAGTACTACGATCGAGATTCAACAAGAATAAACCATTACTCTCGGGAGCATTAACATAAAAGATATCATTCATAGAAATAGCACAACCACTTGATACTGATTTGAATGAATATCCGTCTTGCAACAAGCAAGACCCACTGATAATGTTTACACTCAAGGTTGGTACAAAATAACACTTATTCAGAACCAAAACTAATCCCGATGGTAGGTGTAGAGGGAGTGTGCCGACAGCCACCACGTCAACCCTTGATCCGTTGCCGACGCGCATCGTCACCTCGTCCTTTGCCAGGCGCCGCTTATTCCGCAACTCCTCCTGAGAGTTACATATATGAGCAACAGAGCCAGTATCAAATACCCAGGTGTTGCTTCGGGCGTAGGTAAGGTACACATCAATAACATGTATATCAAATATACCTTTTTCCTTTCCGACAATCTTGCCGGCCTTCTTATCCTCTAGACACTTGGGCAGTTGCCTTTCCAGGGATCTGATGGTCACCACCATCTTGTCCATCTTGATTTCCAATTCGGCCATGTTGAGCATCATAAGAATTTCCGACAGGGATTTTGATGTCCCAATCATGTCGTAGTTCATGATGGCGTCCTTATAGCTAGGGGGCAGCGACAACAGCACCCTATCTATAACCAGCTCTTCTGGGATCACATATCCCAGATCTTTCAGGAGCTGAACGCTGCCATACATATTGGCCAAGTGCTCACTTATATTGCCGTGCTCTTCCATCTGGGCTGAGAAGAAAAGCTTGGTAGCTTCAAACCTCTCATCCTTGACTTGCCGTGCAAAAATAACCATGAGTTCAGTGATTATCTCATAAGCACTCTTGTTCTCAAAATGGTTCTGCAGGTCAGCCTCCATGGCAAAGAGCATGCCACTCCGGACAAAAGAGGAAATCTCCGCCTTCAACTCGTGGACACTCCTAACGAATTCTGAGGCGGTGTTTGCTGGCTGATCACCTAAGGGGGCTTCAAGAAGGTAAGACACCCCGTGGGTATTCAGAATGGACTTCAGATCGCGGAACCAGGATACGAAGTTGGACCCATTGGTCCTAAGCTTCTCTTTCTCAAGGAACAGGGCTAGGTTAAAGGTGGGGTGAGACATCTACAATGGAATTTGCAAAACATAAGACTTTGTTCATAATATTTTGAGTTCAAGTATTTTCGAAAATAACTATAAGAACTCCCACTCAAAACGAGTATCCCTCTCATCGTTTTAGTGATTACACGACCCTAATCCATTGTGCAACCCCTCATCATCAGAGCCGGCAACACAACTTCAAAGGTAGACATCGGAATGTCAATCACAACAACTCTGTGACTCATGCTCGACCTTTCGGTCACCTTGTTCCGAGGCCATGTCTGTACATGCTAGGCTCGCCATAATAACCTTCAACGAAAGTGCTTGTGCAACGTGGCTTACACCCACTGTATGCGAACGACGATATGTCTGACACCCGATCATCACGGCCTGCCTCATAACGTAGAACTTTCTTGGTGGTGCACGTTGAAGGGAGAACACAAATGGTATTTTGGAGGGATCATCTTATATAACTACCGCCGTGTAACTAATATATACTATATATATATATATACACACAATATAAGATGCACTCAAAACATCAAATGTAATGCGACGTGATATGGTCCTTGCGCCGGTGGTCTCCTTCGCGCCAACAGTTCATAAACAATTTAATAAACTTACCTTGACCATAGCACACAGCCCCTGCAAAATAAAGTTAGACGCCTCTACTTTATCTTTTGCATATTTTACGTGGCTTGGGGCTTTCGTAAATAGAACCGCTTCATACCTACGAACCTATGACCACAACAACGATCAAATAATTGCATATTTATTCATCCCTTTCGGGCCCTCCATTGAAAATGCAAAGCCAACTAAAGAGAGAGAGACAGACACCCGCCAGCCACATATACGGAACCAGCCGTATGTCAGTTGAGGAACCAGTCTCGCGTAAGCGTACGCGTAAGGTCGGTCCGGGCCGCTTCATCAGCTCGATGCTGCCGGCAGTGCAAGTGCACGCGAGAGGGTAGCAAATAATAAGAACGTTGCCCCCGTGAAAAACACGGGTGCAGCTAGCGCATAGCTATATCTACGCATAGATCGGCTCTGATACCACTGAAGGGGATCGCATGCAGAAAACAAAAAATTTCCTAACATCGATAACCTTAAACTAGCCAGAATCTATACTATGCAGATATAGTATTACGCAGGGGGTTCGGTGCACATACCCTTGTAGACCGAAAAGCGGGGATTACGCTCCCGCACAAGCGTTGTCGATGAAGCCGACGAAGACTTCGATGCCGTGTAGAGGAAGCAGACCTCTAGCACCACTAGCGTGGTGCCTCGCAGGGCGTCACACACGTACGGTGAAGCCGACGAACTCCGGGCTCCGATCCAAAGACGAAGCAGCGGAAGACTGGGACCGGAAGACCAGCAGCGCGGCGGCATGCGTATGGTGGAGAAAACTTATCCTTGGCGCAACTCCAAACTGGGGAGTCACGGGATCCAAGGAGAGAGAGAGAGAAAAAGGTGTGTCTTTAAAGGCCAGGGGTACCCATGTATATATAGGAGCCCGGGGGGCTGCCCAACCTGCCAGGCTGGCGGTGTGGGACTAAACCCACACCCCAGCCGGCCAAGGTGGTGCGCCGGCCCTAGGTGGGCCCGCCGGCCCCTCCCCCATGCGCACCAAGGAGGGGGGCTTCCCCCCCTCATGGGCCTTCTTTCCACCAGAAGGCCCATTTAAGGTATTCTGCCTTTAAAAATTCAGAAAAAATTAAAATAAAATATATTTAACTATTAATTACACTAATTAATATTAAATACATATTACATAATTTATTCTGGCTCCGAAAACTATTTCGTCGCTGCCCGATCTCCATCGGAACTTTCCCGGGACGTTCCCGGTGCTCTCTTTTCCTATTTTTCTCTTCCGGTAAAATGTCGACTCCCCTTAAGCGTGTTACCCTAGCGGTTCGATTATCTCACCAGACATGATCGAGACTCCTCTCCGATCAATGACTAATTCGTGGACCTTGGATACCCAGAATTAATCCCTGCGAGATAACGAATACTTTTCCTATCGAACCTGGACGTCCGAGTCTTAAACCTTTTGCCATGCGATACTTAGCGTGTCCGAGACTCGTTCATAGATATCTCCATACCTAGCTTGATCTCGTTACCGACACCGCTAACTTCTACTCGTCCATGATCTTATGTCCTGGTGACCTAGTCACACGCTTGCAAGCTCTTTTGACATAATCTCACCGAGTGGGCCCTAGAGTATCTATCCTGCTATGGGACTGGCAAATCCCGCTCTTGACCCCCCGTCTCAACATACTCCTTTCCGACACCCGAGAGGGACACCTTTATTGTCACACTATGTAAGATATGACGTTTGATGCAATCAAAGTGTCTTCCAGGAATAGCAATAAGAGTAGGTCTCACGGTCGGAGGCGTAATGACTACGTCCTACAAATATTGGGTATGTCCATCACACCGTTCTACCAACGACGTGACTTCATTGTCAAATAGACGCCATGTCACATGATCGGGAAACCTCGATCATCGATTGCACAATGAACCAGTCAAATAGAGGCTACTGGGGACCTGGTTGTTTTACGTATCACACCTGTATTAATGTTTCAGCTTAATACAGTTATAGCATGACACAAAAACGCATTATGAACAAATGAGATATGATAAATAAAACTCTTTATTAAGTGCCTCTAGGGCATATCTCCTTCAGTCTCCCACTTGCACTAGAGTACAACTTAATCTAGTTTACAACTTGGTAAAAGCCGGACACCCATAGCATCTTGGTGTTTCACGTGCTTGTCAAGCAGGAGAGGCTTTGTCAACGGATCTGCCACATTCAGATCCGTATGTATTTTGCAAATCTTCACTTCACCTCCTTGTACGTACAATTTAGTGGCGAGAATTCTGTGGCGCACCCCCCATTTTTCTGGGTGCGCCACAGAAAGGCTTAATGGTGCGCCACAGGTAGCCCTTTTTCCACTAGTGGGTGGAGGGGGGCTGCCAGCCTTGCTGGCTGGGTGGTGTGGGACTATTCCCACACCAGCCCGCCCCCAAAGGGTGCGCCGGCCCTAGGTGGGCCCCATTTGGCCCACCTAGGGCAGCCCCCTTCCTCATGCGCACCTAGGGGGGAAATTCCCCCCCTATGGGCCTTCTCTCCCATGGGAAGGCCCATTTAAGGTGGGTGATGCACACGGTGGGTGTGTTGTTGGGAGACCCCAAGAGGAAGGTATGAAGTAGTGCAACAGCAAGTTTCCCTCAGTTGTGAAACCAAGGTTATCGAACCAGTAGGAAATAATGAATTCCCCCGAGGTGTCAACGGCGCCAGAAAAATCTGCGACGTAAAGGCGCCAGAAAATGCTTCCTGGGACGTAGGTGACGTGGAACCTGCACACAACACAATCAAGATACTTTGCCCCAACTTAACGGTGAGGTTGTCAATCTCACCGGCTTGCTGTAACAAAGGATTAAACGTATGTGTGGAAGAAAGATGTTTGTTTGCAGAAAGTAACAGGTTTGCAGTTTGTGGTTTATCAGATTAAAGAGAAGGACCGGGGTCCACAGTTCACTAGTGGTGTCTCTCCATAAATAATAACAACATTCATGCGGTTAAACAAATTACAGCTGGGCAATTGATAGAATAATGATGAGCAAACCAATGCATATACCAATGTTATGATGTCTAGTATGAGATTCATTCGGGCATTACAACAATATACATAGACCGTTCCAACCGCATCTATGACTAATAATCCACCTTCCGGTTAGCGTCCGCACCCCTTTCAGTATTAAGTTGCATGCAACAGATTATCGCCTTAAGCACTGTGTGTAAAGTAAGTAAGTAACATCATCCTTAGACAAAGTACTACTGTTTTATCCCTAGTAGCAACAGTACATTTACAACCTTAGAGCTAGCTGTCACCACCCCAGATTTAATAGAGACATGAACCTACTATCGAGCATAAATACCCCCTCTTGGAGTCACAAGCATCTACTTGGCCAGAGCATACATAAGTAACGGAGAGCATGCAAGATCATTAAATAGCACACACATGATATATTATGAAGCAATAACTTTAGTACTCAATATTCATCGGATCCCAGCAAACACAACATGAAGTATTACATAACGGTGATCTTGATCATGATAGGCAGCTCACAAGATCTAAACATGATAGCACAAGAGGAGAAGACAACCATCTAGCTACTGCTATGGACCCGTAGTCCAAGGGTAGACTACTCACGCATCAGTCCGGAGGCGGTCATGGCGACGTAGAGGCCTCCGGTGACGATTCCCCCTCCCGGCAGGGTGCCGGGGAGAAGTTCTGATCTCTCCCGAATTGGTGTTGACGACGGCGGCGGCTCGGGACCCGTGGAGGACAATATGAACACCGTGTTAGGGTTTTTAGTCTGGGGGGTATTTGTAGGCGAAAGGGCGAAGTCGGTGGCGCCCCGAGGGGCCCAGACCTGGTCCTCGCGCGGCTAGGGGTGCTGCCGCGCGAGCACGTGGTGGCGCCGCCTCGGTGGCCCACTTCGTCTCGTGTTCGGCTTTCTGGAACGTTCCCGATGAAAAACTGACTTCAGAAAAGAAATCGTCCAATTCCGAGAATATTTCCTTAAGTACTTTTCTGAAACCAAAAACAGCAGAAAACAGGGAACTGGCACTGTGGCATCTTGTTAATAGGTTAGACCCAGAAAATGCATAAAACTATATAAAATGCATATAAAACATGTAATAACTTGGTATAATATAGCATGGAACATAAGAAATTATAGATACGTTGGAGACGTATCAGTGGGCTGCCTTTTAAATTCCGAAAATCATTAAATAAAAATGTATTTAACTATTAATTACACTAATTAATATTAAACACACATTATCTAATTTATTCCGGCTCCGAAAACTATTTCGTCGCTCTCCGATCTTCATCGGATCTTTCCCGGGACGCTCCCGGTGCTCTCTCTCTCTTCTAATTTCTCTTCCGGTAAACTTGTCGACTCCCCTTAAGTGTGTTACCCTAGCGGTTCGAGATCTCGCCAGACATGATCAAGACGCGCTCTCCGATCAATGACTAATTCGTGGGCCTTGGATACCCAGAATTAATCCCTGTGAGATAACGAATAACTTTGTCGTTCGAACCTAGACGTCGAGTCTTAAACCTTTTGCCATGACGATACTTAGCGTGTCCGAGACTCGTTCATAGATATCACGATACCTAGCTTGATCTCGTTACCGACAACACTATCTTCTACTCGTCCATGATATTATGTCCTGGTGACCTAGTCACATGCTTGCAAGCTTATTTGACATAATCTCACCGAGTGGGCCCTAGAGTATCTATCCTGCTATGCGGACTGGCAAATCCCGCTCTTGATCCCTCGTCTCAACATACTCCCTTCCGATACCCGAGAGGGACACCTTTATTGTCATACTATTAAGACATGACGTTTGATGCAATCAAAGTATCCTTCAGGAATAGCAATAAGAGTTGATCTCACGGTCAAAGGCGTAATGACTACATCCTACAAATATTGGGCATGTCCATCACATTGTTCTACCAACGATATGACTCCATTGTCAACTGACACCATGTCACATGATCGGGAAACCTCGATCATCGATTGCACAATGAACTAGTCACGTAGAGGCTAATAGGGACCTGGTTGTCTTACGTATCACACGTGTATTAATGTTTCCGCTTAATACAGTTATAGCATGACACAAAAACATATTATGAACAAATGAGATATGATAAATAAAACACTTTATTAATTGCCTCTAGGGCATATCTCCTTCAGTCTCCCACTTGCACTAGAGTACAATTTATTCTAGATTACAACTTGGTAAAAGCCTAACACCCATAGCATTTTGGTGTTTTACATGCTTGTCAAGTAGAAGAGGCTTCGTCAGAGGATCTGCCACATTCAGATCCGTATGCACTTTGCAAATCTTCACATCGCCTTCCTGTACATACTGTCGTATCACGTGGAAGCGTCGGAGAATGTGTTTGGCAGTTAAGTGAGACCTTGGTTCCTCCGCGTTAGCAATAGCACCCGTGTTGTCGCAGTAGAGGGTTACAGGGTCTTGCGCGCTAGGGAACACTCCAAGCTCGATGATGAACTTCCTCAGCCACACAGCTTCATTCGCGGCTTCAGAAGCAGCGATGTACTCCGATTCCATTGTAGATTGGGCCACTATGGGTTGCTTCCCACTCCTCCAGCTTACAGCGCCTCCGTTCACCTTGAAAACATATCCT
This sequence comes from Poa annua, assembly GCA_026929855.1. Taxonomy (NCBI): domain Eukaryota; kingdom Viridiplantae; phylum Streptophyta; class Magnoliopsida; order Poales; family Poaceae; genus Poa; species Poa annua. The sequence continues at coordinate 95,572,319 of CM049437.1, forward strand.
GTTTGTGACTTAGAGTCATCTGGGTCTGTGCAGAAACTTGCATCAACATAAACTGTTACGCCAAGTTCTTCTTCACAGTCACCATACACAAGGAACATTTCCTTTGTCTTCTTGAGATGCTTAAGAATGTTCTTAACAGCTACCCAATGATCCTTTACAGGATTACTTTGGAACCGGCTCGTCAAGCTAAGAGCCAATGCTACATCAGGTCGAGTACTTAACATGGCATACATGATCGATCCTATGGCTGAAGCATAGGGATGTTTAGCCATCTCGGCTCTATCATGTTCCGTCACCGGACACTGAGCCTTGCTCAATGTTTTATTCTTGATAACCGGTAGAGAACCTCTCTTTGCCGTCTCCATACCGAACTGTTTCAGTATTTTATCAAGATAAGTACTCTGACTCAACGCTAATAGACGTCTTGATCTATCACGATAGATTTTAATGCCTAAAACGTATGCAGCATCTACTAAGTCCTTCATTGAAAATTTACTATTTAAATACTTCTTCACGCTATTCAGAAGATCCACATTATCCCCTATTAGTAATATATCATCCACATATAGAACTAGGAACACAACTGAGCTCCCACTCATTTTCTTGTAAATACAGGTCTCTTCTATATTTTGGATAAATCCAAAACCTTTGATCACCTCATCAAAGCGAAGATTCCAGCTCCGAGATGCTTGCTTCAGTCCATAAATGGAACGCTGAAGCTTGCATACCTTGCCAGCATTTTCTGGATCGACAAAACCTTCAGGTTGTACCATATACAACTCTTCCTCAATGTTACCATTTAGGAACGCTGTTTTGACATCCATCTGCCATATTTCATAGTCGTAATATGCAGCAAGTGCTAGCAAAACCCGAATAGACTTTAGCATCGCTACCGGTGAAAATGTTTCATCATAGTCAATTCCATGAACTTGTCGGAAACCCTTTGCGACAAGCCGAGCTTTATAAACGGTCACATTACCATCAGCATCAGTCTTCTTCTTAAAGATCCATTTATTCTCGACGGCCTTGCGCCCTTCGGGAATCTCCATCAAAGTCCATACTTTGTTGTCATACATGGATCCTATTTCGGATTTCATGGGTTTAAGCCATTTCTCGGACTCAGGGCTTGCCATAGCCTCTTTGTAGTTCGTAGGTTCGTCTTGTTCAATTAACATGACGGTGCAAACCAGGTTGCCGTACCACTCAGGAGCGATACGAGGTCTCCCAGACCTACGAAGTAGAATAGTATTCTCGACATTTTCTCCCACTCCATCTGTGGAGGACGTTTCCGGAACAGTTTCCGTTGCGCCACTCGAAATTTCGAGTTCAGGATCAACAATCTCGTCGAGGTCTATTTTCCTCCCACTTACTCCTTTGGCGAGAAACTCCTTCTCGAGAAAGTTCCAGCCGGCGTAAGTTGCGGCACGATGCCACAGGCCTTCAGATGTGTGCCAAACTCAAAACTCAAATATTCGCCACCACGATCGGATCGAAGGTGCTTGATTTTCTTGTTGAGTTGATTTTCAACTTCACTTTGAAATTCTTTGAACTTTTCAAATGTTTCAGACTTGTGTTTCATCAAATAGATATACCCATATCTACTCAAGTCATCGGTGAAGGTGACAAAATAACGATAACCATTGCGTGTCGACACGCTCATCGGTCCACACACATCTGTATGTATGACTCCCAATAAGTCCGACGCCCGTTCCATGAAACCATTGAATGGTGTCTTGGTCATCTTGCCCATGAGGCACGGTTCGCATGTGTTGAGGGATCCAAAATCCAACGAGTCTAAAAGTCCATCGGTATGGAGTTTCTTCATGCGCTTTATACCAATATGACCGAGACGGCAATGCCAGATATACATGGCGGTATCGCTACTAAGTTTAATCCTCTTGGCATCAATGTTATGGATGTGAGTACTACGATCGAGATTCGACAAGAATAAACCATTACTCTCGGGAGCATTAACATAAAAGATATCATTCATCAAAATAGTACAACCACTTGATACTGATTTGAACGAATATCCGTTTTGCAACAAGCAAGACCCACTAATAATGTTTACACTCAAAGACGGTACAAAATAACACTTATTTAAAACCAAAACTAATCCCGATGGTAGATGTAGAGGGAGTGTGCCGACAGCCACCACGTCAACTCTTGATCCGTTGCCGACGCGCATCGTCACCTCATCCTTTGCCAGGCGCCGTTTATTCCGTAACTCCTCCTGAGAGTTACAAATGTGAGCAACAGAACCGGTATCAAATACCCAGGTATTACTACGGGCGCATGTAAGGTACACATCAATAACATGTATATCAAATATACCTTTCTCTTTTCCGACAATCTTGCCGGCCTTCTTATCTTCCAGATACTTGGGGCAGTTGCGCTTCCAGTGACCATCTCCCTTGCAGTAGAAGCATTCCACGCCAGGTTTGGGACCAGGTTTGTTAGTCTTGGATTTGGCAACGTATTTGCCATCCTTCTTAGACTTCGAGTTCTTCCTTCCCTTGCCGCTAGATTTCTTGAAATCGACGGTCTTGTTGACCATCAACAACGTGTGCTCCTTCTTGATTTCCACTTCAGCAGTCTTGAGCACCCTGCATGTTATAGTTCATGACGAAGCCTTTGTAGCTAGGAGGCAATGATTGCAGCACTCTATCAATCGCCAGCTCATCAGGAATCTTGCATTCCAGAGCATTCAGGCGTTGAACGTAGTCAGACATTTTGACCACGTGCTCGCTCACACTGCTATGCTCTTCCATCTTGGCTGAGAAGAAAAGCTCAGAAGCTTCATATCTCTCAGCCTTAGCCTGCGGCGCAAAGACAACCTTGAGATCAGAAATTATCTCAAAAGCACTCATCTTCTCAAAGCTCTTTTGCAGGTCGGCTTCCATGGCGTAGAGCATGCCACTCTGGACAAAAGAGGAATCGTCCGACTTGGTCTGATAGAGCTTCTTCTCATCATCGGAGGCATTGTTTGCAGGAGGGTCACCTAGGGCGGCTTCAATGACGTAAGCCACCCTGTGGGGAGTGAGGAGGATCCTCAGGTTGCGGAACCAGGACATGAAGTTCGACCCATTGGTCTTAACCTTTTCTTTCTCAAGGAACAGGCCTAGGTTAAAGGTGGGACGAGACATCTACAATGGAATTTGCAAAACATAAGACTTTGTACATAAAATTTTGAGTTCAAGTTTTAGAAAATAACTATAAGAACTCCCACTCAAAACGAATATCCCTCTAATCGCTTTAGTGATTACACGACCCTAATCCATTGTGCAACCCCTCATCATCAGAGCCGCCAACACAACTTCAAAGGTAGACATCGAAATGTCAATCACAACAACTCTGTGACTCATGCTCGACCTTTCGGTCACCGTGTTCCGAGGCCATGTCTGTACATGCTAGGCTCGCCATAATAACCTTCAACGTATACGCTTGTGCAAACATGTCTTACACCCACTGTATGCGAACGACGATATGTATGACACCCGATCGTCACGGCCTGCCTCATAACGTAGAACTTTCTTGGTGGTGCACGTCGAAGCGAGAACACTAATGGTATTTTGGAGGGATCATCTTATATTACTACCGCCGTGTAACTAATATATATATATATATATATATATATATATATATATATATATATATATATATATATATATATACACACACACACACACAATATAAGATGTACTCAAAACATCAATATGTAATACGACGTGACATGGTCCTTGCGCCGATGGTCTCCTTCGCGCCCACAGTTTATAAACAATTTAATAAACCTAACTTGACCATATCACATTGCCACTGCAAAATAAAGTTAGACGCGTTCTACTTTATCTTTTACAGATTTTACGTGGCTTGGGGATGTCGTAAATAGAACCGCTTCATACCTACGAACATATGACCACAACAACGATCAAATAATTGCATATTTATTTATCCCTCTTGGGCCCTCCATTGAAAATGCAAAGCCAACTAATGAGAGAGAGACGGACACCCGCCAGCCACATATACGGTACAAGCCATATGTCAGTTGTGGAACCAGTCTCGCGTAAGCGTACGCGTAAAGTCGGTCCGGGCCGCTTCATCAACTCAATGCCGCCGGCAATGCAACTGCACGCGAGAGGGTAGCAAATAAAAGAACGATGTCCCCGTGATAAACACGGGTTCTAAAAGCGTACAGCTGATACGTCTCCAACGTATCTATAATTTCTTATGTTCCATGCTATATTATACCAAGTTATCACATGTTTTATATGCATTTTATATAGTTTTATGCATTTTCTAGGACTAACCTATTAACAAGATGCCACAGTGCCAGTTCCCTGTTTTCTGCTGTTTTTGGTTTTAGAAAAGTACTTAAGGAAATATTCTCGGAATTAGACGATTTCTTTTCTGAAGTCAGTTTTTCATCGGGAACGTTCCAGAAAGCCGAACACGAGACGAAGTGGGCCACCGAGGCGGCGCCACCACGTGCTCGCGCGGCAGCACTCCTGGCCGTGCGAGGACCAGGTGTGGGCCCCTCGGGGCGCCACCGACTTCGCCTTTTCGCCTACAAATACCCCCCAGACTAAAATCCCTAACACGGTGTGCAATATTTCCTCCACGGGTCCCGAGCGCCGCCGCCATCGAAGACAAGATTCGGGGGGACAGAACTCTCAGTTCCGGCACCCTGCCGGGACGGGGAATTGCCCCCGGAACCATCTCCATCGACTCCACCGCCATCTCCATCGCCGTTGCTGACTCCTACGATGAGGAGTGAGTAGTTCTCCCCCGAGGCTGCGGGATCTACGGTAACTATGTGGTCTATCTCTCTCTCCCATGATGTGATCTTTTATGTGATCATGAGCTTTGTAACCTAGTTGAATATGTGATGCTACTCTTTATCTATTATGCACTCTAGAGGTTACTTTAATATGAACTCCGGGGTTATTCACGGTTGTAACGGTGACAGTGTGTGCACCGTGTGTGATTCCTTTATGACGTTGTTGGTGTTAGTTTACTCTGACTTTGAGGGTGCTCCTGTAGCCCTACACAATGAATGGTGTTTGTTATCCAACATGAGAGTGTTTGAGAGTAGTGTTTATTTATTTAACTTTGATGTCATTGTTGAGAATGTCCACTGGTGAAAGTAGGATCCCTAGGCCTTGTTTCTAAGCATTAAAACACCGTTTCCAACAAGTTCTGCTACATGTTTGCTTGCTGCCATTTTTATTACAGATTGCAATTACTACTTATAATCATCCATATTACTTGTATTTCACTATCTCTTCACATAACTAGTGCACCTATACATCTGACAAGTGTATTGGGTGTGTTGGGGACACAAGAGACTTCTCGTATCTTAATTGCAGGGTTGTTCGAGAGGGTTATCTTTGACCTCTACCTCCCTGAGTTCGATATACCTTGGGTGATTCACTTAAGGGAAACTTGCTGCTGTTCTACAAACCTCTGCTCTTGGAGGCCCAACACTGTCTACGAGAATAGAAGCGTGCGTAGACATCAACAGCTATATCTACGCATAGATCGGCTCTGATACCACTGAAGGGGACCGCAAGCAGAAAACAATAAATTTTCTAACAACGATAACCTTAAACTAGCCAGGATCTATACTATGCAGATATAGTAATACGGAGGAGATCGATATACATACCCTTGTAGACCGAAACGCGGGGATTACGCTCCCGCACAAGCGTTGTCGATGAAGCCGACGAAGACGACCTCGAGGTCGTGTAGAGGAAGAAGACCTCCGAACACCGCTAGCGTGGCACCTCGCAGGGATCCACACACGTACGGTGAAGATGACGACCTCCGGGCTCCGATCCAGGGACGAGCAGCGGAAGACTTGGACCGGAAGACCAGCATCACGGCGGTGTGCGTATGGTGGAGAGAACTTCACCTTGGCGCAACTCCAATGGAGGAATCACGTTTCAAGGAGAAGAAGAGAGAGAGATTGGTTGTTCTTTTAAAAGCCAAATGGGGCACCTCTATATATAGGTGGAGGGGGCTGCCAGCCTTGCTGGCTGGGTGGTGTGGGACTATTCCCACACCAGCCCGCCCCCAAAGGGTGCGCCGGCCCTAGGTGGGCCCCATTTGGCCCACCTAGGGCAGCCCCCTTCCTCATGCGCACCTAGGGGGGAAATTCCCCCCCTATGGGCCTTCTCTCCCATGGGAAGGCCCATTTAAGGTGGGCTGCCTTTTAAATTCCGAAAATCATTAAATAAAAATGTATTTAACTATTAATTGCACTAATTAATATTAAACACACATTATCTAATTTATTCCGGCTCCGAAAACTATTTCGTCGCTCTCCGATCTTCATCGGATCTTTCCCGGGACGCTCCCGGTGCTCTCTCTTCTAATTTCTCTTCCGGTAAACTTGTCGACTCCCCTTAAGTGTGTTACCCTAGCGGTTCGAGATCTCGCCAGACATGATCAAGACGCGCTCTCCGATCAATGACTAATTCGTGGACCTTGGATACCCAGAATTAATCCCTGTGAGATAACGAATAACTTTGTCGTTCGAACCTAGACGTCGAGTCTTAAACCTTTTGCCACGACGATACTTAGCGTGTCCGAGACTCGTTCCTAGATATCGCGATACCTAGCTTGATCTCGTTACCGACAACACTATCTTCTACTCGTACATGATATTATGTCCTGGTGACCTAGTCACATGCTTGCAAGCTTATTTGACATAATCTCACCGAGTGGGCCCTAGAGTATCTATCCTGCTATGCGGACTAGCAAATCCCGCTCTTGATCCCTCGTCTCAACATACTCCCTTCCGATACCCGAGATGGACACCTTTATTGTCATACTATTAAGACATGACGTTTGATGCAATCAAAGTATCCTTCAGGAATAGCAATAAGAGTTGATCTCACGGTCAAAGGCGTAATGACTACATCCTACAAATATTGGGCATGTCCATCACATCGTTCTACCAACGATATGACTCCATTGTCAACTGACACCATGTCACATGATCGGGAAACCTCGATCATCGATTGCACAATGAACTAGTCACGTAGAGGCTACTAGGGACCTGGTTGTCTTACGTATCACACGTGTATTAATGTTTCCGCTTAATACAGTTATAGCATGACACAAAAACGTATTATGAACAAATGAGATATGATAAATAAAACACTTTATTAATTGCCTCTAGGGCATATCTCCTTCAGGAGAAGGGCTGAGTACAAGCAAGAGAAGGTGGACAATTGATCAAGAACTGCACAACCCCAAGTGAACCAGGACCTCCACAACAGCTCACTGCTTCACCCAACTGCCAGAGGTTGATCTCAACTCTTAAAAGCTAGTCATGCAAGCAATAGATTGAGTTGTGGATTAGTTTTCCCTCAGGCATGCATAGAAATGCTATGCATGGCTCATCACAGGGATTTAAACAAAGTAAATCAAGCATGTATCTGTTCTTATCAGATATAAGCCTCAGCCTATGCATCATAGGCAGGGGGGCATCAAATACACATTAGCAACAATACCTCAGTTGATATCAACAACAATATCTCAGCCTAAGCATCATAGGTAGGAGGCAACCATCACTCATACAAACACATGAATACACGTTCTTATTAAATAAGGGCCTCAGCCTGTGCATCATAGGCTGTGGGCATTAAAACAAAAGCCTCAGTCTTTTGCCTCATAGGCTAGTTATTAAGAAATTAAGTAAACCAACTGATCCAACATCCAATAGCCTCAGCCCCACATCATTGGCTATAGACCAATCCACTAAATGTATACAACATCCAGGAGGTAATTAGAATCCAAACAGTTAGCAGTTTGAGTAAATATGATTTGCTGGGCACTAATTCCTTAAGGAAATAGCACCACAAGCACAAATCACACTCTCATACCTTCAATACTAGCATCTGGACACAAAGGTAAACTCCATACACCAAACTCACTTTCCTAGAATTAATTCTAGGAATCATGGGAGGTTAACCGAACCTCAGGTTCAGAGAACACTGCAGTGGCACACATCTGAACCAAAAGTTCAGAATAGCACCCACTAGCACATCAACTACAGGACATATCACAGAGCAACAACAACAAAGAGCACGGCCTCAGGCCCAAAAGGGTGACAGTAGCACTAAGCACGGCCTCGGGCCCAAATGGTGAGAGAGAGAGAGAGGGAACAGAGGAAGAAGAGGGGGAGCTCAACCGCGCCCTAGCGCAACCGTGATGGCATGGTGAGGCAGTGGCCACGCGGCCAGCACGGCGCAACCAGAGGAAGCCGTCCTCGTGCACCAGAACCACCGCAGCGTCGCCAGAGAAGAGGAATCGCGCGGGTCGCAAACCCTAGCTCGGGTACGGATGTAGCTCGTGCCAGAGGGAGCGAGGGAGGGGATCTCGCGGATGGGGAGAAAGAGCGGAACGAGGCGAGTACTTTGCGCCGCATCTCGGCGTCGGGGCTCGCCGGAGGCGACCAGATTCGGTCGGCGATGGCGGCGGCGATGTCCAATCGCTAGCGAGAGAGAGAAGGGGATCGGGGAGGCGAGAAGCGAGCGTCTGGGCGTTGACCGGTTCGGTGGAACCATTTGGTTCCATCCGACCGAGCCACCCTGGCCCACCCGTCAATGGGCCAATGCTATTTCAGCCCAAATAAATAATCCAAAAATAAAAACAAAGAAATAAAACAAAACATCATACCAAATAAATAAATCGGAACTCAAAATTCAAATAAAAATAAGTTTTGAATTCAGAAAAATATAATGCATTCAAAACTAATTTATCCTGATTTTTTTTTTAAAAGATTTCCTAAAAGAATTTATTTAAATACCTAGTTTCTCTAGTTAAGGATTTAAAATTTTCCAAACTCAAAAGCCAATAAAATAAAGTTATTATTTTATCTTCTCAAATAATTCACAACTTAAATTACCTACTTTATTATAGTATTTCCTTTTGAATTGGTTACCTTTAAAAAAATAAACCATTTTGATCCAAACATAAATATTTAATTAAGACAAAAATTATCAAAAAAGTCCATAACCCAAAATATCAATAATATCAGAACCCAATTAAAACATTATCATGCATCATAGCATCTATTGCTTCTTTTAAACATTGTCTTACAAGACAATGATGCTTTATTTTCAGAACCCGAGGTCCCGGGTCGGTCTGAAGCTTCGAAATACACTACCACTCAGTCAGCAGGCAAGTTCATCACTTGCTCATGTCCGTTGAAATATTTTGTAGCAAAGTATGTGCCCAAATGCTATATCTTATCACCTTTGCATTGAAAATCAAAACCTTATTTTCATAATAATTATGACTATTTGGTTACCAGCCCAGGGTGGCTGATTAACCTATTATGGTGGGCAGTGGGACCATGGTAAGACTGTGGTTGGTGGAGGTTCCACTTCACAAGGAAAGTAATAACCCTAGGATTAATAACAGATGTCGTCAGTGATTCTTGCGCCGTATATAACGCGCAACCATAAGATCTGGAATGGGACGGAGAAGTCAGCTGTGTCCTTTTCCTCTCGTACACCAACGGATGTCTAGACTTAGGCCAGGGCGGTGTGATCCGCTGGCTTGAGATAGCCGTATAATAATCTCACCTTCGGGTTGTGGCTTCTAGCATCTATTGAAGGTTGGCTTCAGGACCAGTTTGAGACGGGCTTCAAATGGTCAGCAGGCTGAAAGTTGGATTTTCCCATCACCTGCAACTGAAGTAATGGGGGGTGTGCGAGGATGGTGGAAAGGCGTGGTGATTGGCTTGGATCATCGACCGGGCCCCACACAAAAGAAGTGTGGACAGGAAAGTACGCCTGGCTGTGCAACAAGGCGTGGATCTCTTATGGGTAAAGCAGCGCACCTCTGCAGAGTGTATAAATGTGACATGTTACTCCACGTTCCAGGATGGAACGACGAACGCAGCAGGAAAGGAGGCTCCTCAAAGCCCTAGCACCTGTGACTCCTGGCGGACATAGCTCTTCATAATAAAAGCAATCTTTTGAAGAAATGTTTACAAAAACTTGCATTGGCCTACGACAATCCATTGTATGTGGCTGTAGTTAGTGCATCAAACTTTCCACTATACATTATTGAACTTATTGAGTAACATTGTTACTCATCCTTGCCTTGAACCCCTTTCTTATACTTTGAGGCTACTGAAGATGATGGCGGACACGACATCTACAACCAGGACAACCTGGTCTACGACGAGCCAGATTTGACGGGCGGAGTTGAATGCGTTGACTACCTCATCGCCTACGACAACGAAGAGGAGGAGTCCGACTAAGAGTAGGGTGGTGCCCTAGTGTAGATAGTGAGCCGAGCAACGTAGAATCCTATTAATTAAGTTGCTGAGCTCCATGGTCTTTAGTTTGTTGTTTCCACTCGTTTGCAAACTCTTCAGTTTGCAACTTGAACTTAGTAGTGCGGATCCTCGTTGGACCGAGGAGGATCTTACCAAATTTGTACATCTTTGGCTTGTAATAAGTGGTTGACTGTTGGACTCATGCAATGTTTCTGTTGTACCACTCTGATGATGTGATATTTGCGGAACGGTGTTTCGTGAATCTTACATCGATGCCCTGCGTGCTGCAATCATGCGGTTGCATGGCGGGTCATCACAGTAAGAGTTCTCCCAATTTGCATGCCAAGCTAATCCAACAAATTTTGCTTGTCGATTGGAACTACTTTCTCAATAGTTGTCGTCGCGTCCACGATATATGTGGTTCCTTGTTCGATGGTTCTACTGCCATCAATGATGCGTACCCGTTTAGCTTCAACCTCTGCTTCGACAGAAAACTATCTTTCACCAGAACATCCATCACTTTCGTCTCTAGATTATCCGCACCATGATCTAATCTACAACCTCGTTCGGATAAAACTTGTTAGCATTATTCACAGTTAGATCATTACTGAAAGTAGATGGGACACGATATTTGGTAAAACATGGTTAAACGACAACACCTACGTGACTACATCCACGGGGCATGATAAAACGGCCCCTCCTCTCAATGTGCTAATCACGGTAGAGTCGACGACAAACCCACCGTGGTCAAGAGCCACATAACAATCACCAATGGCACGATGTCCAATACCCCTACAACGGGCGTCTAACCTTTGAGTTTACCTCTAGTCTAATTTAGCTACCCGTGATGATTTTATAACAGAGCTAACTTATCAGTGTTCGACTGCAATGATTTCATTCTCACCCATTCCATTCCATTCCATTCTCATCCAATTCTAAAACTAAACACAGAAATGGAACCGTTCTGTGACATTTTCTTGTCCGAACTGAACACAAGAATGGAACGGTTCCGCTCTGATGGAATGTAACCGTTCCATTCCATTCCACTTGGTTCCAAAACTGAACACAAACATGGTTACACCTTATCCGCACCATGCAACTGTTGGGTTGAAGACTTCGAGAAGATACATCGCACATATACGAGAAAGGATAGGTCCACAATCAAGTTAGGAGTTTGCACTGTACGCCACTTTTATAATGTCGCCGCCGCATGACCACCGCGGACATCCCCGGCCACCAATTTCTTTCTCCTGAACAGGGGTCTGTCCAAGTGGTGCCATTGTCGCTACAGGAAGGAAGAGATCGCATGATCTCATGGCCGGGGATCAACATGGTTACACCTTATCCGCACCATGCAACTGTTGGGTTGAAGACTTCGAGAAGATACATCGCACATATACGAGAAAGGATAGGTCCACAATCAAGTTAGGAGTTTGCACTGTACGCCACTTTTATAATGTCGCCGCCGCATGACCACCGCGGACGTCCCCGGCCACCAATTTCTTTCTCCTGAACAGGGGTCTGTCCAAGTGGTGCCATTGTCGCTACAGGAAGGAAGAGATCGCATGATCTCATGGCCGGCTCTAAGTTCAACGCCTGCTCGCGTACGTGTGGATGTGGAGGCTGCGGCTGCTAAGCTGGGAACAGGATTAATAACGACGGGTCTAGTCGTTTTCCGGGTAATCAAATGAGAGGTCAGCGATCCACCAGGCCCTCCACATCGATCCTGTTAGGCTAATCTTGTTTAGGTCGTGTATGATCTGGTGTGTTTTGTCAGCTTCGAAGCAGTCGGTTTGTGAGCATGATCGCTGGCCCCCTTTTCCACATAAATAATGTGTTAGGTCGTTTCGCCACCTCGAGTAGCTTCGGCTGCTCTCCCATCTATATGGACCTTTTCAAACTCATCCATAAGAGGTTCTCTACCTGAATATGTTGCTTTAAAAAGAAGAGAAAAATTAACACAAAAAAGGAGAATATTTACGTACGAGTCGTAAAATTTGTGAACATCGATAGTCAAGTCAATAGAACCGAGCCTGATGAATCGGGTACATTATGGTCGGAGTGTTCAACCATGATATTGGCAAGTAGCAATGGTTGCTGGCGCGGGCAAATCAAAAATTCTGAACACCTCTTGGCGTTGCAGGCCTCGCAGAATTTCCAGAGCACGAGGAGGATGCATGGTTGGTCATATATAAAACCGAAGATTAACTCGCATTCTTGTGATAAAATATTAGTGAAGTAATGAAATAAATTACAATTCCACCTAGTTCATTGATTTGCTTCTTACTATTGATATTGTTCGAAAACACTAAGCGGCTAGGCTAACCTGGGATCTAACAAGTTGTGTATTTTTTCACTAGAAGAGTTCGAGAAGATTGAAAGTAGTCTCACGGTCCTCGTTTAGTGGGTTGGGCAAGTGTTTTTGTTCGGCTTGATCAAGTAGAATAAGTGTAGATCTGACGGAACGTGTGAATTTTGTTGCCACGGTATAGTCAATGTAGATTATAATTTAGAGTACTCAAATAAAATTGAGATAAATCTGATGTCTAGTTTCCCTTTGATTATATTATCATTGCCATGTGGTTTAGTGGTCTACTCTAGCTTATTATTTGTGTTTCTTGTTGTTTCGAGTTTCTTCGAGCTGATATACTTTATGTTTTGGTTGAACAATAAAGTTGTATCGTGTCCACACACAAAAACTAAGTATGTGTCGAGTTTCTTCCAAGATAAAAACTAGCGTGCTAAACAAGTAGCGGTGGCCTCCTCCATATGCTCTACATGCTATAGAGTGCTAATAGCATGCTATATTTCAAATAGTTCCTTTTGTAGACATATCAGATTTAACCAAAAAATAAAAGATTTTAACAAGAGTAAAGGATATAGTAAAAATATATCAGAACAATATATGCATAACCACATACAGAAATTGTTCTCCAATTGTCTAGAAGCCTAGCATCAACATCCCATGAGACAACAACATAGTATAAATTACTTATTAGGAATCATCAACATTAACGATGTCATCTTCCGATTAAGAAGAGAACCAACAATTGCAGTTCTTCACCACAACAAACAGGAGCAGCTTGTTCTTCTTCCTAGCTAAGGTGAAACTCGAGATTTTTTAAGTCGATAGACTTGAAAAACTAATGCGATAACGCTATAATGTTTTAGCGCAATATACTGTGCTGTTTAACGAATGGCACCAGATGGCCAATTGACTATTAGTGCCAAAATAGTGTGCTACTTTTTTCTCATGCTTTCTTCTTGCATTTAATTTTCTAAGGAAAAGGGCTAAGCTAATTGCTCAAACCAGAGGAGTGGGCCTTAAGTATACTGTACAGATTCAACGGCCCAAGCCCAAATAGCAAAACGACATATTAGGCCCGTCAAAAGAAAAGAAAAATTAAGCGTAGAACGAACTAATCGGAAACCGTATCCGATTTGGACTCCGGTAACCTCCGTCTTCGTGGCCGTCCCTCTCGTCGTATATAGCAGCAGGCGGCGTACGGCGATCTAAAATCTTAAGATCAGAGCTGCTCTCTTTGAAACAAAACAAAACAAAAAGGAATCAGTCATGGCGGATAACGGCTGTACAGATCAGGAGGACCCGTCAACCGTGCCGCCGTATGTAACCATTTGTCAACCAGTGATTATATATGTTGAGTCTGTTGACGAATCCACTTCATTTTCCTGCGATTCCTGGTCTGGTTCAGGTGTAAGGAGAATTTGCATGTCTTGCCAGAGGAGTTAAAGCAGCACCATCATTCTGAAGTTGCAGTCTCACGTGCTGCTTCAAAGGGGAGATATTCAAGGTAAAACTCCTAACCACTTCACTTTATTCTTGGGTCTCTCTGCACTCCGCACTATGAGAATATGAGAAGTGACAGTGAGATGTATAACTCAAATCCTCTGGTTCCCAGTATTTGGATTCAAATTTGACATGATGGACTGAACACCTTCACTTGTTAGCTGATTTCGATCCTTTGAAAAACACTATACGCACAAATTGCATCAATAATCAGCTAACAATTGTAAAAAAGGCACAGCAACCCATTCCAAAAATATCACAGACTCATGATTTGCTCACAATGTGTTAAGTCGACCATGTCTGATACGGGCATCGTCGGCATTATGTTGGTCCATTGACACGCTAGGACATATGTAATAGTAATATAAGTCTAAGGTGTTGTTAATTAGGGCCTGCGTGCCAAATATGGCCGAACCCAACCATGGGTCGGTTTGTATCAGTTTGAGTCCAATTAGGTTTAGGTGTCTGAGTCGAACCAGGTTAGGTTTCAGCGGCTCCTACCCCTTTGGCCTTTATAACCAGAGGGGGTGCCACAATATTAGGGGAGTTGAAAATCATGTAGAACCACGTGTTCAAGGTTGCCTCCGTCCTAAGGGACCGGCGTGTAGACGGCGTCTCGGACGTTTGTCTAGTTATCCAATAAATTGAGGCATGATAGTTCTTGAGTCTGTCAAGAGTGTTCGTGCGTGGCGAGAAGGTCCTTGATTCTGTCAAGGGTTGTTAAGCTTGGCGTGAGGCGTGGTGTTCATCATCTCGTTGCTCGCCGTGAGATTCGTTCTCTCGTTCTTCAGGTTGCGCGGATCGTTCCCGTGATTGGAAGAATAGTTATCCGGTGGTTCTTGCGGTGAAAGATCGGGCAAACATCTACATCAATGTCCTCATCAGCCTGTTCCTGCCATGGCAGCTGTTTTTATCCCGCATCCGCAAACGTTACTTGTTCAATCCATCATGTCAAATTTGAATCCAAACAAACTCGAGAAGTTTCTAAACATGTTTCTTGAATTCTGCATACACTTTCATCATTGAAAAAAAAAACCTGGGTGAATGGTACTCATACAAGTGATTTCATCCTTTCTGATAACAATAATATATGTTAACAACAATGAATCAGGAGTAAAGCTGGTTGGATGTCTAAGGAGAGGAGCACTCCTGAAAATATCAACTTGGAGAAACATGCTGCGATGTTTAAGTGCCCTTTACCCCAACCCCCGAGAATAGACCCAGACCCGTATGTCTTCTCTGGACGTCCATTTGTAATGAAGAAGAGAAAACCTCTGGAGGTGAGGAACGCTCGACGTGAAAGAAGGATGGCCTACAAACAAAGCGCTGCGCGTAACCACGCTGAGGCAGCCCTGCGTAAATACAGCAGAGCAAACAACACCAAGGTATTCCTCTCTCTTTCTCGGTGCATGTTAGGTACGACAATTGGGATGTGCTAATCCAGCACTTGTAATTCATTTTAACTGTATTTCCCTTTTGTTTGTTTCTGTTTGAGCTGGTGGAGGTACTAGTTATCTCTATATTTTATGAGTTTGGAGGGGGCTGCATTCATTATAACTTCACAACTAAGCAGCCTGAGGACCATCATTCTGCTGAAACCGGCAGTACCAAGCTATTTTTCTCTGAAGTTGACTATTGGTTTCGGAATGAGAATGATGTGATGCTGTGCTGTATAGTTGGGGAAAATGATGCAGGTATGCACTTGGTTACCCGGGTTCATTCATTTTCACTGTTTTCTTGTCAGTTCCTTTTGTAGTTTTCTTGTCAGTTCCTATTGTAGTTTTCTTGGCAGTTCCTATTGTTAATACCTTATCTATAGTCCCATGTTTCATTGTTAATCTCCTATCTTTATCGTTATGTCATATTGTCAGTCTCATGTCATGACTAGTTGTTTCTACCTTAATATTTTCATGTTTCATTGTCAATCTCGTATCATTTTATCATTACATCAAATTGTTTTCTCATGTTAATATTTGGACAGCAAAGGCTTCTCCCTTCGCACACACCACCTGGAGGACTATCGGCATCTTTCTAGACCTAATATCCCCTTAACTGAACTCTGCAAAAAAAAATCCTTCATTGAACTTTGCAAAATGCATCATGGTCCCTTAGACCGTTTGAAAGAACAACTCACATTGTATGTAAAGCATACACGTAGTTTACAATAATTGGTTGAGAGAGAGCTACACCACACGTAAATATTGTTCATATAACCAGAAGATAACTAGCGTATTACACAACAGATGTTCTTACATAAAAGGCACTCTTATACAGGTAAATCCAGCTCGTTCTACTTGGCCCTTACACTGACGGTGCAGAGCATTTACAAAATTGAACGATCTAGCTAGCTACATGAAGAACATCATTTTATTCATTACTACACACAGCATCTAAGATAACTACTACTAGGCAAGTACCTACACGGCTACGCACACATCTAAACTGAACTGAGCAACAAAGGATAGACAGGCTAAACTGAACGGCGATGTGTTCCCAGCATAGACAGGCCAAGCTGGAAGCACCGCTGCAAATGTATCCAGAGCTACTCACTCAACATATGGTGACTGAACAATCTGAACAAGATCGAGAGCCAGCTTGGATATATAATCCGCCCGCGCCGGCGACAGCGGACCCACATACTCGACGCCGGATGGACCTCCGGCACGCACAGGCAGCACGTGAGCAAACTGGATGCAGACATCTCTCACTCGCTGGACCAGCGCGTCGAACTTCAAATCCTCGAGAAGGAGACGAACGACCAGCTGCTCATGCTACGATCGAGCATGTAGTTTAAAAGAAGTACTACTACTAAACATGGTTTATCGGAAAACGTATGAGCGGCTCACCTCAGCTTCATCAGCCGCTGGAGGATCCATGGACACGGATCGGCTTAATCAGTTGAGGAATGGAAAGGGACGCAAACGAAGGCAAGGCGTAGTACATATGGTCTGCTCTCCCCCTGCATCCCCTAAGAATACTAAGCCGGCTGGGATCGTTGCCCTCTGATTGATTCATGGGCTGGGCCCACAAATCAGCGACTCATCTTTTTGTCCTTTTCTGTCTGTTTCAGTGTTTCCGGCCCGCGCCGTCCCTTGTCGGTCCGACGGTCCCCGTGGTTATTTTGCAAGAAAGTCCCCACGCTTACCGGAAATTACGAGTCAGTTCACGTACATAAACAACAAACCCTAGCTCTGCATCCAAAATCTTCCTCATTTTTCCTCATCCACTTCTCCTCCCCGACACGGCCGTCGCCGGCAGCCCCCTCGCCTCCCCCAACCTCATGCGCGTCGCCGGAAGCCCCTCGCCTTCGTCAACTCGCCGGAAGCCCCTCGCCTTCGTCAACCTCATGTGCGCCGCCGGCATCCCCCTGCCTCCCAAACTCCGCTAGCCTTGTCGACATGGACGGCGACCATCGGAAGCCGGCGAGTCGGCAGCGACGGCGGCCATCGAGACGCCACCGATGCTGCTAGGCTTCTCCAGCGACGACTCTCTGGTGAGTTTCTCTCGTGTTTCATCCCCTCTCCTCTCCTCCCCTCCCATCCCCATCCTAGGGTTTCTTAGTGGCAACGCAAAAAGGCGACTGTGTCGCCTCTTGCCAGACCATCTCCTCCGTTGAATCCTCTCTCGCTTACCTGCCAAGGATGGGGAGCTCACCTCCGTGTTGTTCTCGCGCTACCGTTCGAGGCAGTGCTCTGGGAGACGGAAGAATTCAGGTCATAGCTCGACGGCGCGCTCCGGATCCCTGCGACGTTAGAGGTATTCCAGGGCATCCTTTGGCAGGTCGCCAGCAGCTAGAAAGGACATTGGTGCCGCCTCCATGTGTAAAATCTCCTATTTCTCTGAGACCGAGAACCTGGGCAGATGACGCGTTCGACTCTGAAGATTCAGCCAGACTTCCTTTTTTTCCCCTCTTCTTTCTTGTGTTCTCCCATTCTTTCTTGGTTTTGCTAAACAAATGGTAAGAGGCGCAACTAGCTGGGACTATAATGCGTACACTGGGAAGAGAGCAAGGATTTTGCTACCTAATGTTTAAAAATTAGGCATTCCTATTTACGTTGTCCAGCTTCTTTCAGAAACTGAAATTAAGATTCTTTTCAGATCAGCACCTTAGCAGATCCTCTGAGGATCAACTTTTTCTTTTACCCAAACTGAAAATTGGTAGAGGAGAGGCTACCTGACCACTCAAGTAAATTTTCTGTAGTTATTGTTGTTATTTCTCATGAGTTGTTATAGAGGCAGGTTGCAGCCCTTTTCTTTCAGATACTATTTCTTATATCGCGTTATTCACTATTTTTCTGGATCTGCCAATTCAATTTGCTGGCTGCTTTGATTGTGTCCTAGATTACAAGGTATAAGGGTTTGTTCATGTTCCTAATTTTATACAAAATCATCTGGAACTAAAAGCTTAGTTCACTCCCTATTTTTAGCTTTGAATAATTTTTTAGATTTCTGGAATACGTCGCAAAAAAATAGTACCATCTTCTCTCACTTTACCATCCTATACAGAAAAGATAGTTTCGATGCCAACCCACCATTTTGTACCGAATACCCCTTTATTTTCTCAATAGGTTATATATATCTATGAAGATTACAATAGATTGTACCTGTAGTTTCCTATTGCATCTGCACTGATTTACTTAAGCATAATTGTCTCATGAATTAGATATGATATGTTCCTAATTTTATTGGTGTTACCTCCTAAGAGGAGCTTTATTATATCTTAGTGTGTTAAATTAAAATCTAAATTTCCATAGTTTTAACAATTACGGGAGATAGCTCTCAACCTTTACACACATTGACTGATTTGGCATTTTGCCTGATCGTTTTATGTTTCTTGGTCACAATACACAATAATCCATTTGGTATGAAATTTGTATTTCTCATAGTCTTCCTTTACTATAGGTAGCTGCTGGTGAGAACTTGTCTATCAATCTAATTGTTCAACTGCACCATTCAAATTTGCTCCATTTTGCACTCCTTTTGATCCAACCTCTTATTGACAATTTTAATATAAATATCATTATTTTGTATGAGGGTAATGATTTTAAGAATTGTGTAACACAGTTTTTCGATTGCACATCTGCGTAGTTTGGTTCAGGTTGCGCCAATTCTGATTTTTTGTTGTTGTTCTTGAGATGAGATATAGCTTCCCCTGGAGATTCTATATGTGTGAGGTGGCAGCCCTGCAACTCTCAATGCTTTATCCTTGATTTTAACTTATGTGTTACATGTGAAACAGATGGTGCGCTTAGAACAAAACAATTGTCCGGATCTTGACATTGCTATGTCGTGAAGCTGCCGAACATAAGCAACAACAGCGTGTGTATGCGTGTCGCATTGTCTACCCATTTCTCTCTTCTATCCGGTGAGTCCTGCTTTGTTGCCTATTTACATGGGTAATAGGTTCTGTTCTTACCTCTTTTGCATGAGTTATTGAAATGAAATTTTAGGCAGCCTTGGCTTTTTTTGCAAGGGGGACAGTCCAGCAGCTCTGAACATGGCTATGTTCATGCTGGGGAGAGATTCCTAGAGCACATTTTAACTGAATTTTTTCGCTGGCTTGATTGGGTGGAAGTATATAGTCAACAAATAACATTATGCTCTTGGATGTTGTTTCTTTAGCTTGGCCTTTTAATTTTAAACCTACATTTGCACCGATTTATGGGCTGGAATGGTCGGTTTTTCTCTTTGTTTTTTAAGTTCCACGTACTTGATCTATTTATCTAATAGAAATCTGAGGCAAGATGTTCTTTCTCTAAGAAGAAAATTGCATCTCCTAATGTGTGTTGCATGTAGTCTGGCTCTTTCCATGTACAAATGTGTGATTCATGTGAAATCAAAATATTATTCCACGTGGCATGCCTTTCTCTTGTGTATATATCTACCTACTGTTTTAGCAAGTGCACATGCAAGCTTAT
The DNA here is from genome assembly GCA_026929855.1 of Poa annua. NCBI lineage: Eukaryota > Viridiplantae > Streptophyta > Magnoliopsida > Poales > Poaceae > Poa > Poa annua. Next base: position 95,592,342 of record CM049437.1, read on the forward strand.
CTCTGAAAATGCAATGAGCACTTATCCTAAACATAGATTGGTAATTACTCTGTATCTAAATGCATTGCTAATTTGCTACTTGGTTGTCTAAATAAGGAGATATAAGTGTAGTCTTTTTATTAGTAGGCCAGGAAGGTAGAGTTGCACATGATTTTTTTTTCCAAATAACCGGCTGCACTTGTGGTTCTGTTTATCATTCTTCGCCATTTGTGTTGATTCTGGTGCTTTGAGATGTTGGCTTCTAATGGAGATGCATGGTATAGCTAGATTACTTTGGTTTGCTGAACCAAAAGTGGTACTACACTTCTGCAAGAGGGCTCACTACCATATATAGGATGGTCTTTTCTGTCTTACCAGATTTGCTTCCGTTATTCAAGATAATGTTTTCTGATTGTTTGTAGGGCGTAGAATGCAGTGTGCATAGATCTTGATTAGTAGGCTCTTCAAGTAGGTAAAGATATTGCTAGGTTGTGTACAATGCCATATTTAAGCTAATCAGTAACACACATCTTGCTCACTAACTTTTTCTCATTTTCTCTCCAAATGTTTCTAGCAATCAGGACCTTATAAACAATTAGGGAAGCCTTTGCATCACAATTCACACAGGCATAGCTTATTCGTTATTATTTCAGTATGTTACACTTGTAGTTTCCTTATGATGCGCTGTGATATTATGTAGATTGGTAGGATCCATGCGGTCTACTGAGCTTATTAGCGGATGGATGGCGTTTTGAATCTAACGGCGCTAAATTTGTTACCATAACTGAGCTATTTGTTATGAACCCACATGTTGCAACAGGCAGTGAATGTTATTTATTTAGCGTTTATGCGTCCTGGTATGTACATACTGATAGTGGGTTTTCCAGGGTAAGGAGTTCTGATGTTAAACAATGGTCGACGAACTGTAGCCCAATCACGGGTGGTGACTTTTGTCGTCCCATGAGTGCAACTAGAAGGCGATGGAGGAAGGCTCTGGGTCTTACCTTCCATGGTGGGAGGAGGATTGACATGCCGATGGTGGACACGCTTCTTCAATCAAGCTCGCGTTTGGTCGACAACGACATGATTTCGGGTTTTCTTCTCCTCCCAGATGCCCTCTTGGTGGGGGATTGAAGATGGAGTTGATTCCCCGTGTCCTGCTATTGCTCGGCATCGGGAAGGTGGTGTTGGCGCAGCTGTGCCGACTCCAGGAACTGCGCTTTGTTGCGGAGATCCCAAACTATGGCGATGGTGCGCCACGGTTATCCTCGGTCAGAGAGGCCACTCCGCGCTCGGTTTCTTTGTTCATCCGAGCTTCTTCTTCCTTTCCTGGAAGATCTTCTTCGATCTCGGCGTGGGGCTCAACGGTGGCGGTGCTCCAAGTGGTTACGTCCCCGGCGGTGCTGCTACTGCCTACGCCTGAGAGAGGTACAACCCTTCTCGCTGTCAACACTCTACACTGCAATCAATATTGTTTTTGTTTGGTGTTCCACTAAACTTAGAGAAATGGTGTGGTCAGGCCCGTCCAGGTATATATGCTTAACCTGTTCTTGAGCCTATGTATACGCTTGGAGAATGGTATGGCTAGCTTTGATAACGTCTTCACGCTTGTAGAAAGTGTACCAAGGATAATACAAACATTATAGCGGATAAATCCAGCGCAAATAGCCAAAGCGGGCGCAGCAAAGCGCGCCCTATCCTTCTAATTTATACTACCTGAGCTGATAACCTCGACGGTGGCAGAACATGGGACCCCCACAGCCCACGTGTAAACCGACATGGCATGCATTTGACACGTATGTTGCACGGTAATGCTTATCGGCTTCGGCGGGTTACTATCTTCACACACATACCTCTATCCATGTATCGACAACAAAATTCTAGTAAGATTAATTTATGATGATTGTTTATCACAAAGTACAAGTTATCTATATAATTCACTATTTAATTAATTAATTGTCTATTCATCTCCACTTGCATCTACTCCCTCTATTTCTAAATATAAGATGTTTTAGACTTTGTTCACATTCACATGTACATAGATGTATCTACATATGTTTTAGCGTGTATATTTACTCATTTTAATATGCATCTAGACAACATGTGTAACATCTAAAACATCTTACATTTAAGAACGGAGAGAGTATTAATAATATTTATCTCTACGTGCAAACTATTCAGACTACACTTGTTTTAGCTATCTTGTTATCCATATTATCCTTTTTCAGCCACCAAGTTGATAAGAGCACACTATACTGTTATATAATTATACAATAATATCATGCACAACTAAAAACCACAACTATTTGTGTACTTGATCGTTCCAGTCTACCAAGTGAATTTTCTGCCAATTGTTTTTGGAGATGAAAAATATTTAATGGTTATTCGAATATATGACCTGTTTATAAAAATCAAGAATTTTTAAAAAGAATGTGCGAAAATGTGTATTAAAGTCTTTATGCAATTTATCCACATCATCGGTTTTGGCTTATCCACGATTATAAGTACCATGCAGCTACATTTATGAACTTAGCTATCTTTAATTAGTCAAATACCCAACTATTTCATGTTGATTAAATTTAGCCTCTTGACTAATTTTACCAATTGAATCCTGCATATTCTCGTTGACAATTTCATGTTTCATGCATCTTATACCCTTTTTTACGCATTATTGAATAATTAAAGAGATTCGCTGCAACGTGTAGGCTAGTTATTTAATTATTTGTAAACCCAATAGATCGAGCATCGTGCCTCGAGCTCCTTCTTCCTCCTTGGGAGGATATTTTCAAGTTTCGGCTTGGCGGCCATGGCTAAGGTTGCGCCAAGTGGTTCTGTCCTCGACGGCGACCGGAAGCTCCCCGCTCGGAGGCTTTACGTCGACAGAGTCTTACAAGGACTTGATCGTGTTTTTGCGACCTTTTTTCGCGCACAGGGTGTAAAAGGTATTTCCTTCTGGACCTTTCTCCGTTTAAATAAATATTAAGAGAAATATGTAAGCAAGAGATGTCAAGTTGAGATAAGGGCGAAAAGCTAGTTATTTAGCATGTTGTTTGGGAGTCATTATGCAAATTTTCATCTTTCCGGGACTTTTAATTGCCATAGTTGCTTCCAGACTGGGTGAATACATGATCTGCTCTGTTCCGATGTGCCGATGTGCGACGTAGCTTCTCTTCATGCTGAGAGTCCAAGTCAAGGTGGTAAGCAAAGAGAAACTCTAGTTAGGTTAGTGAAACTAATTATTTAACTATATAAAATAAGCTTCCTTTGACTTAATGCAAGACTGTGGCGAGTTGACTCTGCCTAATCACTTGTTTACAGGCTCACCCGTTTAAATAAATATTGAGAGAAATAGGTTAGTGAAACTACCTATTTAACTATATTAAATAAGCTTCCTTGACTTTGTGCAAGGCTGTGGTCAGTTGACTCTGCCAAATCACTTGTTTGCAGGCCGCTTACTCTGTCATTTGCACTGCACGTCGCCCGACTTTAAATTAATAAAGCCTGCAACCGGCTAAGATACAAGGTACTGATTACAAATGCAAGATCAAGCTTAAAAGAAGCTAGCAAAGCGCTACACACTAGTGGAAAACTCATATTTAGTACCGGTCGGGGAGGGGCATCAGTACCGGTTTCGCAACCGGTACTGCGCAATCGGGACTGATGCCCCCCCCAACATCAGTACCGGTTGTGAATAGTCCGGTACTAAAAAGGTCTCCACGTGAGGCGCTGGGCAGCGTTTCGCCTGGAGATCTTTAGTACCGGTCGGTAACAGCGACCGGTACTAAAGGGTTGAGGGTTTTAGTGTTTTGTAATTTGTTTTTCGTTTTCTGTTTTTTTTCATTTTATTTTCTGTTATTTGTTTTCTTTTCTTCACTGCAATTTTATTTTATGTTTTCTTTTTCATCTACTGTTTTACATACATACGGTATTATATATACGGTACACATTGATGCATAAAATACTTTTCGTATATGTATTCTACGCTACTACATATGGTACACGTTGATCTATAATACAATTTAGATATAGCACATATTCATACTACGCTATTACACACATATATACATATATACAATCCGGTATATAGAGATCGCAATAATGTCTCATACATCCTCCTCATTACGTCGTGGTTTTGTTTCATGTGGCATAGCTATATTTAGGATTATGGTATTCTCCCTTTGGATGCATGACCTCCTCAAGGATAAATCCCGCTATCTCCTGTTGAATTGCTTCCACGCGCTGATGTGGTAGGATGGCGTTCCGCTTGTCGTTAAGCTTTAAACGAGATCAATATGAATATATTAGTTGTGTGTGTATATATATATATCAAATCATAATAAGATTAAAATATAGTGCAAGACAGTCACACTCACATCCATTCTTTTTTCACGCGACGCCTGCTCAACGCTCAAGGTCCTTATGAACTCGCAGACGTAGAATCCACATAATTCATTTCCCAGGGGCTGCTTCAAGGTCTTTACGAGAATATAAATTAAAGAGACTATGTTTAATAGTAGTACACTTATATCAATATGTTTAATACTCAGCTGTGGTTTCCATTCACCCCTCTCTCTCAAAAGCAAATGAATAAATGAGTTATGATTACTTGATATCATGAAATGGGGTTAATGGTTGAAATTATCTCTGAAGCATGTCAATCAAGTCCTGGTAGTATGATTCTGGTTTGCGTAATGAGTCAAAGACTTCAACTACTCCCTTGTCAATGATAATGTCCAGTAGAATCCAATGGTAGCTGCACACGTTTATATAATTAAACTTAACATCTAGTAATTAGCAATATAGAAATGTGTTCAAGACAGTCACACTCATTTGAAGTTGTAAGGAAGAAGTATATCTGCCGCCTGTGTTTGCCTCAGTAGCGACCTCAACAATGCCTCCTCGCAGTCCTCGGGCTTCCGCTGTAAGTTTTTGCAGTTAACGATAGATGTGTCAATGAACCCAACTTCCCAGAGTCTTTTCATTTTGCACTCGATAAGCATCCACCTGCATATATAATAGCATACGAAAGAATATAGTGAGTATAATTACAGGCTCAATTAGTGAGGATAATTACATGCTCAGCTAGACACTTAGAAAAAAATCACTTACAGAACATAGCAACTCATGATAGTTGCGTCGAGAGCACGCCGGTTGTATAACTGACATAATTCTTCAAATTCGACACATATCTCGTGGTTGGCGAAGAATTGGTCTTCTCGGTATGTCACGTAAAACACGAGTTGCTTGTCCTTTGCAACCTTCATGTACCAGTCATGCAATCTCCGCATTTGAAAAGCTAGACGCACCATCTCATCAGGAGGGAGAAGATCTTTCCCGTAGACAAACTTCCGTGCTATCTCAGTCGACTTGGGGAAAAGTGCGTCAAGCTCAGCATCGTCCATGTAGTCTGAAGCAGGAACATTTGTCCCAACGTTGGGACTCTTGTCTGTCTGAACCTTCAGCGGGGCGACCGACTGTACTTTCTGTTCTCCGAGCTGGGGGAACCTGTTTCGCCTTCTTCTTCTTCTTCTTCTGTGCAGCGACCCTTTTCTTTTTATTCTCCTCTTGCGTGTCAAAACTCTTCGAGATAGAGCGGTCATAGTTATCAGGCAAAGTTCTACGGTGAGGATCACAGACGATGTCTAAAAAGTGTTTAACACCCTTAGGGTTTAGTACCTGTTTTGCCTCGGGCACTTTCTTCGCAAAGTGTGCGGCATTGTGAGCTTTGACCAAGGGAGCATTCTCCTCAACGGTCCGGTGGTAAGTTAACACCGGAAGATCCTTCAACGACGGCCCGTACTTGTAGGTGTCCTTTGGAGCACCACTCGACGCACTGGCAAGCATCTTCTGCCTCATTGAGAAGGTCCTATTGCCGGTGGGTGGACTCTTTGCAAGCTCCGGGGTGGACTCCCGCTGGAGTGAACTCTTTGCAAGCTCCGGAGTGGACTCCCGCTGGGTTGGACTCGCGCACCGGGGAGATGGAGTCGCGCTGGGTTCCCTCTCGGTGTCCATATTTTCAATACGGGGTGGACTTGGAGGTTGATTGCTACTCGGAGGGGTTGGTGGCCTACGCGTCGATTCTCCTGGAAACACGATGTGTTCCTTTCTCCATAGAATGACTCCGCGCAACACTTCTCCCAGTGTCGTCTCCCCTTCAGCTCCAGGAAAGTCAAGCTCTAGGTCCTCGAATCCCTTCATAATTTCGTCCACCCCGACTCGCGCGTAGCCAGCTGGAATCTGACCGCCATGAAGGGTTGCTCCGGGTATATTATCTAAAGCAAAGCCGACCGCCACCTTTATGGATAGGTTCCTCATCTTGATGTGCAGCTCACAGTTTGTTCGCCCCTGAATCTGATCCACGGGGTATGTTGCGTCATCAGGCTGGACATTTTGTGTGGAAGCCACGCTGCTTTTCCGCTGAGATGCCATATCAAGTTGGTCCTCCTGCGGCTCAGATGCCTTTTTCTGCCTCATTTCATGTCGCAGGTCTATTATCATGTCTTCCAACCGCTGATATTTCTCTGCCTCCTGTTTCTTCTTCCTGTCGCGGCTCCTGTAAGTGTCCCTATGCTCGGGGAACCCAACCTTCCAAGGGACGACGCCCACGCCTCGTACTCGCCCAGTGTGTTCAGGATTCCCGAGGGCAAGTGACAGCTCGTCCTTCTCTCTATTGGGCGCGAACCTTCCCTCCCGAGCGGCAACTACTGCATCATCAAGTTCTTTGACTTTATTCCGAATTTTTTCTCTTTCGGGCTCTCCCTCGGGGTCTGGTTTAACCTTTTCCTTCAACACAAGATTCCCTGTTTGTGGGTCGGGCTCCAGCCCGACGCTGTACGCCCAATGCCTCGCCCTTGCGGGATAGCTTGATGTACTTGGAGTGACCCCGGCAGCAATTAACTTGGCGTCCCTTTCTTCCCACTTAGGAATGGCGGTCTTATAGCCACCTGGCCCCAAACGTTGGAAATATTGCTTTTTGTCGGCATTCAACTTATTTTTCGCTGACTTTTCCAGAGCTTCTTCTGATTCCTTGTAGTCCTTGAATTCTTGCCACTGATCTCTTATCCTCCTGTACTGTACGTCTTCAAAATTAGGGGTTTTCTTTATCTTGATGAATTGGTGGTATAACCTTTTCTTGTAGTTCATGAATTGTTCGGCCATTTTCTTTAGAGTCCACTGGAAGACTTTCTTTTTCTCGGCATCTCCGAGGCCTGTCGGTAGGGCGAAATTGTGGAAAACGGACTTCAGAAGTTCCTTCTTGCAAATATCTGACACAAAACTCTCTCCTCCACCCTTCGGCTTGTGCCATTCTCGGATAGTGATCGGAATGTTGTCCCGAACAATAACTCCGCACTGACTCACAAATTTACGTGCGTGCTCTTTCGGAGCAATCGGTTCGCCAATTTCAGATATTTCTTCGATATCAAATCTTTCTTCTTTTAACTTTTTGGCTGGGCCTCGTTTTCTTTTACCAGACTTGCTCGATCCCGATCCGGAGGGCTAAAAGAAGGAATATTATGTTAAAACATGTATATGTACACATATCAAATCATTAATTTATCACCAGAAGCTATGTATACCTCGTCGGTATTCTGCGCTACATTCTCATCGGCACTATTGTTCGACGCGGATGGAGGAGCTTCTAAGTTATAAATCTCCTCGCCCTCCATTTCATCACCGGACATGTTAAGATATTGCGATCCATCATCTTCACCATCTCTGACGATGTCGAACAATTGCTCTTCCCCTGCTCTGTCGTCCATAGCTTAACTAATACAACAAAAAAAAAGATAGAACAATTTAGTGCCAAATCGGGCGGCGGCATTATTGTAAAGAAATAACATGTGCGCACGGTAGAGGCTCACCGCCGGGGAGGGCACGAGGGGATGCTCGGGAACGACGGTGAGGCGCGGGATCAACGAGACTCGGGAAGGTCACAGACAGGACGACGGTAAGGCGAGGGATAGACGGCGAGATTTCTACATGATGTCAAGTTATAACGGTGAGGCGAGGGATCGACGAAATCAAGTACTTTGCATTGGGGAAATTGTGGTTGCATTCCCCGCGCGTTGCCGCGGGAAATTGTGGTTGCATTTTCACAATACTATTTCACAAATTCTAACACTTTCATTCACAAATTTCAACACTTGCATCCACGCTATTTATTACATTGTAGCATTATAATCTTTGCATCATATAAAATTACATAGTAGCATCCATAAAATTACCCTAAATTACACAAGTACTTTGCACAACTACTTTGCATCCACACTATTAATCCAAATTTACAAACTTCCTAACATTGCAAAACAGACAGCAAGGCCTCATATAGAATTGCTTCAGGGATGGTGTCAGCGAATAACGTGGAATGAACATTGCATATATGTTCAGACAACATGGTTCACTCACACCTCCCTGAAGATGCAATGTGCAACCATCTAATCATCGGCCAAAATTTAGAAACTTCCTAAAACAGTAGCAAAAATTGCAAGTATTTTGCATCAAATAAAATTGCATAAGTACTTTGCATCAAATAAAATTGCATAAGTTCTTTGCATCAAATAAAATTGTTCTTTGAATTCACAAGTATATTAGTGCTAACACTTGAATTCTAAAACTATTACACTAATGCTAACATAGATACCAAGTTCATGAATATTTTTGCTAACACTTGAATTCTAAAACTATTATACTTTAAATTCTAACACAAATATATTATTGCTAACACTTGAATTCTAAAACTATTACACTAATACTAACATACAGTACTAATTGTAATTAACATCCAAAAATAATTGCATTTCCTAGCAATTAAAATAAACAGTAGCAATTTCCTGGAAAACAAGGAGCTAACGTCAGCATGACGTCAGCATGACCTCCTCTCTCCAATGCCGCACGGAATCGAAGCCACACCGAATCGAAGCCCTAGCTACGGTCAGCATGACCTCCTCTCGAGCAATGCTGCACGGATTTGGGCTGCGGCGGGGTCGGGCGCGTTGGGGACGGCTGCGGCACTCCGGCGGCGGCGGGGTCGGGCGCGTTGGGGACGGCTGCGGGCGGCTCCGTCGTTTTTCTAAGCCCTAGCTACGATGGCGAAAAGGAGGGAGGAGGGAGGACATCACATAGCAACGGCGGAGCATCGGCCGGAGTCGGGCGCGTTGGGGACGGCTGCGGGCGGCTCCATCGTTTTTCTAAGCCCTAGCTACGGTGGCGAAAAGGAGGGAGGAGGGAGGACCTCACCTAGCAACGGCGGAGCGTCGGCCGGAGTCGGAGGAGACGAAGACGATGTCAGGGAGCGGCGCAGCACGATGTCTCCGGTGATGGGGTCGAGGGCGCGGCGCGGCGTCTCTTCTTCGTCGTCGTCGGGAAACACTCTGCGTCTGTGAGAGAATGAGGAACTGCCCGATCTGGGCGAGAGCATTTAAGGCACAGGCCTTTAGTACCGGTCGGTGCCACGGACCGGTACTAAAGGTCCTTTAGTACCGGCTGGTGGTTGCAGCCGGTACTAAAGGTTTGTCGATTCGGCGTCCGAATAACTGGCGCGAAACGAAAACCTTTAGTACCGGTTGCAACCAGCAACCGGTACTAAAGTTCTTTTTTCATTTTTCTTTCTCTTTTCTGTTTTCTATTTTCTGATTTTTCATATCTATATATTTAATTGTTCAAACCAAGTAAAATTAGTTTCTAATCATTTGTAAAAAACACATATATATTCAAGAACATGTTTTCAACAAATTACAAATAAATAGATAATTAAAAATGTAACATTTAAAATAAAGAGAATTGATAAAAAAAGGTATTGATAAAAATAAAAGGTATTGATAAAAATAAAAGGTATTCCACAAATAGGTGCATAAAACTAAAAGGTATTGAGAAACAATCTTGCCAAAGGAATTCTTGAAATTATTTTCATAAATATCATTTTCCATTTTTAAGTGCAAAAAATGACTTTTTTGTGAGCAAAATACAAAAAATATGATGCAAAATGGCACCCATCCAATTTCTTACAAAATTTGCAAAAAAAGTCTTCACAAAAAGGTCTATCATGTATGAACATCTAGAAGTTTCAAGACAAATGACCAGGTTATGGTCATTTCAAGAACATAGTTTGTGATAAAGACCTCATATTTCAACAACATAGTTTGTGATAGAGACCTCATATTTCATAAATATCATTCCTGGATTACACATCACCAATATTCCCATCTGTTGTATTGTTCCTCCTTTTTTTCGATTGCTTAACTTTGCGCCGGAACCATGAAGAATATTCATTACTTAACGTGATGCTTGGGTCAGTGTTGACTTTGAAGAGCGGAATTTCATCAAACTTATCATAATCTTCTGACATGTCTGTCTTGTCCTCCACTCCCACGATGTTTCTTTTCCCTGAAAGAACTATGTGGCGTTTTGCCTCGTCTGATGTATTCGCTTCCATGTTTTTTCTTTTCTTCGGTTTGGTAGACATGTCTTTCACGTAGAAAATTTGAGCTATATCATTTGCTAGGACGAACGGTTCGTCTTTGTAATCAAGATTGTTCAGATCCACCGTTGTCATTCCGTACATCGGGTCTACCTTTACCCCGCCTGCATTCAGCTTGACCCATTTGCACCGAAACAAAGGGACCTTAAAAGAAGGTCCATACTCAAGTTCCCATATCTCCTCTACGTAACCATAATATGTGTCCTTTTCCCATTGCTGTTTGTTGCGTCAAAGCGGATACCACTGTTTTGGTTGGTGCTCTTTTTATCTTGAGCGATCGTGTAAAATGTATTCCCATTTATCTCGTACCCTTCGAAAGTGACTATAGTCGAAGATGTTGTCCTGACCAACAAGTACAGCTGAACATCAACTTCGGTGTTACTCATGAGATGTGTTTGCAACCAACCGCTGAATTTCGCCGTGTGTTGATCTTTAATCCAGAACTCATCCTCCACCGGGTTCTCAGATCATAAAATATTTATGTGTTCCTCGATATACGGAGCTGCCAACGAGGAATTTTGTAGAACTGTGTAGTGCGCTTGACTGAAAGAAGGTCCGTCCCTACATACAAATACTTTTTTCCCTAGAGTGCCTTTTCCACTCAGTCTCCCCTCATGTCGCGACTGTGGAACACCAATCGAATTAATGTCAGGAATAAAGTCAACACAGAACTCAATGACCTCCATGGTTCCATAGCCCTTGAAGATGCTTCCTTCTGGCCTAGCACGGTTATGAACATATTTCTTTAAGACTCCCATGAACCTCTCAAATGGGAACATATTGTGTAGAAATACGGGACCGAGAATTTGAATCTCTTCGACTAGGTGAACCAAGACATGCGTCATAACATCGAAAAAGGATGGGGGGAACACCAACTCAAAGCTGACAAGACACTTGACCACATCATTCTGTAATCTTGGTAGGATCATTGGATCGATTACCTTCTGAGATATTGCTTTGAGGAATGCACAAAGCTTCACAATGGGTACTCGAACATTTTCTGGTAGAAGCCCCCTCAATGCAATCGGAAGCAATTGCGTCATAATCACATGGCAGTCATGAGACTTTAGGTTTTGAAATTTTTGTTGTGCCACATTTATTATTCCCTTTATATTCGACGAGAAGCCAGACGGGACCTTGATACTGCTCAGACATTCAAAAAATATCACTTTCTCTTGTTTGGTTAGAGCATAGCTGGCAGGACCGTCATAATGTTCTGGAAGCAGGCCGCCTCGTTCTTTCAAACGTTTCTTGTCCTCCCGTGCTGCCGCTGTGTTTTTTTCTTCCCATACACGCCCAAATGGCCTAGCAGGTTCACACAAATATTCTTCGTCACGTGCATCACGTCGATTGCAGATCGGACCTCTAGGACTTTCCAATATGGTAGCTCCCAAAATATAGATTTCTTCTTCCACATGGGTGCGTACCCGTTTGCGTCATCCGGAACCTTTAGTCCTCCAGGACCCTTTCCAAAGATTACTTTTAGATCCTTCACCATATCAAATATTTGTTCACCAGTACGGTCCATAGGCCTCCTACGGTGATCTGCCTCACCTTTGAAATGCTTTCCTTGCTTCCGGACGTTATGCCTGACCGGAAGAAATCGACGATGCCCCAGGTACACACACTTCTTACAATTATCCAAGTATATACATTCAGTATCATCCAAACAGTGTGTGCATGCATGGTATCCCTTAGTTGTCTGTCCTGAGATGTTACTAAGAGCAGGCCAATCATTGATCGTTACGAAAAGCAACCCTCGAAGGTCAAAATCCTCCTGTTTGTGCTCATCCCACACACGTACACCTTCTTCCCGCCACAATTCTAAAAGTTCGTCAACTAATGGCCTGAGGTACACATCAAGCTTGCTCCCTGGTTGCTTCGGTCCTTGGATGAGCACTGGCATCATAATGAACTTTCGCTTCATGCACAACCAAGGAGGAAGGTTGTAAATACATAGAGTAACAGGCCAGGTGCTATGACTGCTGCTTTGCTCTCCAAAAGGATTGAAGCCGTCCGTACTTAGACCAAATCTTAAGTTTCTTGCGTCATCTGCAAAGTCCGGGAACTCTCTCTCGATTTTTCTCCACTGGGATCCATCAGCGGGGTGTCTGAACATCGCGTCTTTCTTCCGGTCCTCTTTATGCCATCGCAACATCTTGGCATGCTCTCTGTTGCTGAACAAACGTTTCAACCGTGGTATTATAAGAGCATACCACATCACCTTGGCAGGAACCCTCTTTCTGGGGCGCTCGCCCTCAACTTCACCAGGGTCATCTCGCCTGATCTTATACCGCAATGCACCGCATACCGGGCATGCATTCAGATTCTCGTACTCCTCACCGCGGTAGAGTATGCAGTCATTAATGCATGCATGTATCTTTTGCACCTCTAATCCTAGAGGACAGACGATCTTCTTTGCCTCGTACGTACTGTCGGGCAATTCGTTATCCTTTGGAAGCATCTTCTTTATCTTTTTCAACAACTTTTCAAACCCCTTGTCCGATACACCATTCTCAGCCTTCCATTGCAGCAAATCCAGCGTCGTACCCAGCTTTTTTCTGATCATCTTCGACACCTGGGTACAATTTTTTTTGTGATCCTCTAACATGCGCTCCAACTTGAGCCACTCCCTCTAATTTACGTTGTTTCTCTGTGCATCAGCAATGGCCCGAGCAAGATCATCAGCGGGCTCATCCGGCGCCTCTTCGTCAGGCGCGTCTTCTCCAGTTTCCCCCATTGTAGTACCGTCATATTCAGAAAACTCAGGATAGTTGTCATCGTCCTCTTCTTCTTCATTGTCTTCCATTATGACCCTTGTTTCTCCGTGTTTGGTCCAACAATTATAGCCGGACATGAAACCGGACTGAAACAGGTGGATGTGAATGGTTTTTGAGTTGGAGTAACTCCTGATATTTTTACAAGCACAACATGGACAATACATAAAACCATCCCGCTTATTTGCCTCAGCAACACGGATAAAATGCAGCACGCCGGTCATGAACTCCGGAGTGCGTCGGTCAACGAACATCCATTGTCGATTCATCTGCATTATGTAAATATATACAAAACTATTACACAATAGTTATATATATCTATCTATCTATCATGAATAGATAGATACGTGACCAATTCATTAATACAAGTTCACCATATTTAAACAAATCTAATACATAGTTCTCATAAAACATTAATTGAAACTAACATAGAACTAGCTAAAGAATCAAAATCGCAACTAAGGTAATTATTGAACCAACGGCATAATGATACCAAGCCTCTTGACTAATGACATTTCTAAACTTTTTAAGCTTCAAGCGCATTGCATTCATCTTGATCTTGTGATCCAAGCGCATTGCCTCCATCTTGATCTTGTTATCATCGATGACGTCGGCAATCTTCAACTCCCATTTCATCTTCTCTTCGAGACGAAGATCTTCACTTCTTTTCAATTTAGCTTTCAGATCATTGTTTTCTTCTACTAAAAACTCGACAATAGGGTCGGGCTCATTTTCCGGTTCAACTACCTCCTAGATAAAAATATATCTAAGTTAAGTTGGTCGGTATAATTTTTATAAACACGAAATTAAACAAACGTATACTTATAACAAACAATCGTACCACATCCGAATAATAGAGCGGGCGAGAGCCGGTGTGGACAGATGTCAAAACCATGACACTATATATAACAAAAAGTTACACAAATAAGAAAATTATACAAGTAATAATTCTATAAACAATTAATTACGTAATTATAGCATAAAATGAGCTAAACTAGGACTAAATGAGCTAAACTAGGACAAAAATAGCTAAACTAGCACAAAGTAAATGATGAAACTAGCACTAAATAAGCTACATTTGTAGATTTTTCTAAATTTTTCTATCTAGGTCAAACTAACAATACATTTCTAGATTTTCCTACATTTTTCTATCCAGGTCAAACTAACACTAAATGAGCTCAAACTAGCACTAAATGAACTGAAGTTTACAATTAAATGTAAGAGAAACAAGTTTCTAACATTTTTGACCAAAAATGGTGCCACCAAATTGGACAAATCGCCGGATCGCCACCGAGCTCGAGCAAGAACAGAGAGAAATAAATGAGGAGGCAGAGAGTGAAGTGAGCTCGGGCTGGAGGAAGCAGATGAAATTTATAGCGAAATGTTTTAGTACCGGTTTGTAACACAAACCGGTATTAAATGTCCATCTTTAGTACCGGTTTGTAACACAGACCGGTACTAAAGGTTCTCGCCGTGGGGCCCCCCGCTGCAGCGCCAGCCCCAAACCCTTTAGTTCCGGTTGGTTACACCAACCGGTACTGAAGGTTGCTTCCCGACCGGTACTGCTGCCCCTCGCCTGTCCGGCCGCTTGGACCGGTACTAATGTAATATTAGTACCGGCCGCAAACTGGTGCGGGACTAAAAGTCTGGACCAAAGGTCCGTTTTCTACTAGTGACAAGAACTACAGAGGCTGGAACGCGAGCAAACGAGGGCGGCAGAGAGGTCCTTGAGCACCCATGTGCTACAAGTGCAGGTTTGGGTATTTGCAGGAGTTAACCTGCACCCCTAAACTGCGCAACCAACGCTCTCAGCACTGTTGCTATGGCAGCGGACACCCTGAAACTTCACAACGCCACACCACCGAGAGAACACCTTGAACATGTTGAAGATCGATGTTCACAGTGCATCCAAAGCCACGAACACCACACAGCCCCTCCAAGCCCCAACCTTCCCAAGGCAACGCCTCCAAGGAGGAGAACGGCGTTGAAGCGTCGCCGCTGCCCGGCGCAAGCCTAGGGTTTTCACCCGGGAATTGGGGGGGATGGAGGGGCGGGGAAAATGAGAAATCTCAGTGACGCCTTCAGGAAGGGAGCAGCGCAGGAGCGCCGCCGTCGTTGTGGTCGTCGAAGCAACCGAGGGTTCCCCCGGCCCTCGAAATCCACTGCCAAGCAACACTCTAGCGAACAAGAGGAGCCGCTGCCGCATCCGGAGGCCATGGACTTCCATCAAGCGCAAGCCACCGAAGCCGCAACACGCCACAACCACCTCCGCCTACCTCCACGCCAATCAAGTGGCCACGACAAGCAGGACCAGCACCAGCAGCTGCCACCCACCGGCGAGGTCGGCGCCGCCCACCTGCCCAGAGCCGCCGCCCCGACTTCCAAAACTCCCTCACGCCAAAGCAAAGGAGTCACCAGGAAACCAAAAATCGCCACCGGAGACCAGCAGACCGGCGAGGCCAGAGCAGGGGGGGGGAGTGGAGGTGCCCTCTCGTCCAACTACCGGGGGGAACCAGCCCCTGCTTCCTCCCCCGAGCCGCAGCTCCCCGCTCAACGCCGTCGAGCAGCCGTGGACACCGGCTGACCAGATTGACCACCACGTCCTCCAAGCTTCAGCGAAGGGGAGGACGACCACCATGTAGCCGCCACGCCGCCGCGCCCTACGAACAGCGCCGCGCCCCGCCGACCGCAGCAGCCCGCGCCGCAACCACCGCGCGAGGGGGAAGGAGGCCCGCCGCCGCCAACGAGGTGGGGAGGGCGGCGGCGGCGGCTCGATCTAGGGTTCCGCCCTGTCGCTCGCGGGAGCGGACAGGACGAAACGAAGCAAGGGTCGTGTTCAAAGGAGAAAATTACAAAAACGTACCACAATTGGGGCAGCAGTTACAGGTCAGTACCGGTTGTGCTAATTTTTTCAAAAAACTACCAACATTGGGCTAATTACCACAGGCGCCACTGATGGATCGTCTTAGGCGCTCTGACAAGGCGGGGCCACCGTCCGAGCTGAGCTGGGGTAGACGGCCGTGAACACTTTAAGTCTGTCTCGCCCGTGCCTTTCCTTTTTTAATTTCTTTCCATATCTGGCCCATTAATCTGCAACGCCGGTCTGTATTCGTTCCTGCTAGCAGCGCCGCCGTGTTTCTCGCTTGTAGGCGCCCGTCCAGTCTAGCTGTCTAGGGCTAGCAGCCGCACACGGAGCACCGGCCGGATTTCGTGCCGCCGCATCTCCTTGTACCCACACCGCCGGAGCACAGCGGAGCTCGCCGTCGCTCTCGCCGCCGGTCCACGGCCCAGTACACCTCGCCCACGGCCCCGCGTTCTAGACCGGGATGCGACAGTCGGGCGGCTGCGGTGTCGAGGTGGCTCGGCCGCGCAGCTCACGCACGTCGGCCATGGCGGCGAGGCTGTGGCGGTGACTTCCTGCACTTCCTGCACGCGCACGTGCGGGAGGGCAGCTTGGGCGCCGGGGCTTCGGCGGGCGCGCGTGACCGGAGAACGGATGGCTGACGACCATGCGCAGCCGATGCGAGGGTATGGCGAGCTGTTGCTGCCGAGAGCTGCCGAGGCATCCACGTGCCGCAGCACAGCCGCCGCGAGAAGCTCCAGTTCCCGCCAGACGCTGCCGCGGGGGACTCACCCCCGACCACCACTCTCGCCCCGCAGCACCAGCACCAGCACCAGACTGCAGGGGCCTGGCCGCCTCCGGCTTTCTACTCCTACGCGTCCTCCTCCTCGTCCTACTCGCCGCACAGCCCCACGGTGGCGCAGGGCCAGCTCGTGCCCGATGCGCTCGCAGCGCAGGCGCAGCAACAGCTCCCGCAGATCCCGACACAGAACTTATCGCTCTCCCTCTCCTCCGCGTCATCGAACCCTGCCACGACGCCGCCCACGCCCAGGAGGCAGCAGCAGCTAGGAGGAGGCCCTGCGGCGACGGCCCCCGGGCCGCACGGTCCCTTCACGGGCTACGCCACGGTGCTCGGCCGCTCCAGGTTCCTCAGCCCGTCGCGGCCGGGCACGTCGACCGCAACGTCCCCGACGAGGACCTGCTCGAGGCCGATCCGATGGGCGGTGTGCCGACGACGCCGGCCACGAGCTGGACGGCGCCGACCGCGACACTGCATGCCCCATCTCCGGCGCCGAGCAGAAGTGGAAGAACGCCGCCAGTATCGCCGCCGCCGCCCGGATTCGCCGCGTCGTCCATCGCGCGCGAGAGGAGAGGAAAGTGAAGCTACTCGACTCTGGTCTTACGGGAACGGGCACGGGCGAGACAGAGTCGTTAACGGCCGTCTACGCCAGCTCAGCTCGGATGGTGGCCCCGCCTTGTCAGAGCTCTTAAGTCGATCCATTAGTGGCGCCTGTGGTAATTAGCCCAATGTTGATAGTTTTTTGAAAAAATTACCACAACCGATACTGACCTGTACCACAACTGCTGCACCAATTGTGGTATGTTTTTGTAATTTTCTCTGTTCAAAGGGTTAGGTGCACTGCACGTCTAACCAATGGAGCTCGCGACAGCGCGATTTGCCATCGATGCTCCGTGCGCAGCACACTGTGCGTCTATTCATTTGCCGGTTATTCACAATAGAGAGAAAAGAGACATTGTGCGTCTGTGGGAACAACTTAACAACTATGTGAGTAGTTGTTCCCATCGACACTGTGCGTCTGTGGGAACAGCTTAACAACTTAAAATTTTCTGTGTTCGACTAAATTTATAGCAAAAAAGTACAAACGACTACAATAGAAAATTAGTATCATTAGATCCGTCAATTTTCATATTGTAGGTATTCACATTTACTATATAAATTTGTCAAGCATAGAAATGTTTTAAAACTAAATGGGGGTTGACAACCAATATCGATGGAATTTTTCGCAGCAATGGCTTTGAGAGCCACCACCTCCGTGAGTATGTGAGTTGCTAGGGCAAATAGAGTAGTTGAAGGATGTTCAACCTTGCATCTATTCATTTGCTGCGTATTATTTCCGTTGATCAATTCAATAATATGGTATCTTCCAAATAGTGGAAATAGTAGAATCTTGTAATTTTTATTTGTAGTTTGTTGTTTTACCCACTGTGTGTTCTGTTCCATCCGATAGCTGACCTATTTTTCCAACTTGGGGTTAACTAATTAGATTCTTCGCGCAACACCAAGTGGTGGATATGTTAGGGACACCAAGTGGTGGTCAATGCAAAATGAAATATCATATTTTTACTAACTAAGAGTTATTGATCGACGATAATTAACTTGACACTGGATGTAGTAGCTTTCATTATATTATGACAACTTGTAAAGTTGTTGACATAGTCGCGTGCAACGATGATGATGGGTAGTACTCCGCACCTTCCAACGTTTACAACTTGGAGTTAACAAAATTGCCTCGTTGTCTTACTAAAACAGACAAAGCAGAGAATCTTGCTTGCCATGTCATCTGAATCCTATATTAATTAATTCGAGCATGTGTCAACATGACGTCACGTCAACTTGTAGTTAGGTATTTATTATTTTAATAGTATTTTCTCCGTTCCATTATATAGAGTTTTTAAAAAGTCAAACTTTTCTGAGTTTAACAATATTTATAGGAAAAGGATAAGCATCTACAACATCAAATTAGTGAAATTAGATCGTAATGAAACGTACTTCCAAATTTATTTAATTCATATTACATATATTGATATTTTCATGTATAAAACTTTTCAAATATAAGTATATTTAACCTTTTTATTAATAATACATAATTATATTTATAACAGAGAGGGTAGATCGGGCTTAGTGGATATGTGCATGATGCAGGTTATGAAAGTATGCGTGTAGGCGAGACAACTAATTGGCAATTGTGAAACTGGTTGATGAGATCAGAGTAAAGAGTGAATGTGCATTTTTGAATTGCATAGATTTAAAAATAGGCCTAACCTAGAAATTAGTCTTTTGTAACCTATCTATGGCCTATTAATTTTGGAGAGGAATTAATTTGGATGCAATATGTTCATTATACATTTTTTTATCAATTCTGCACGGCACTTTATTGCGAAAAATTATGTAGTCTACTATCAAATGTATCATTCCATTGATAAGTATTACTCAAGTAACTTTATCAATCTACTATTTTTACACATATTTTCACACATATTTCTTAATTATTATATTATTTGATCCATGCTCTGGTATAATTGTTATATGGGGAATGGAAAGTGGTACCGTACTTGAGACAAATATGAGGAATTATTTCAAAGCCGGGGGCCATAAACATTGTATATCGCATTCAGTATTATCATCTTTTGTTGCAACGACCATCATGCAAATGGTTGCCATATGAAAAAATAAAGACATTCACATGCAAATCGAGCTCTGGTTCATAAGGACCATCGACAAATTAAGGAGCTCTCATTAGACACTCCTTCTATTCAAAAAAATTCAAAACATGTGTATAGACTTCACATGCATTTCAACTTATACATCACATGATCAATTTGATCATAACCAACCGAGCTTCGACATAGTCCACCGTGGACAACATACAACTCAAGACGATCATTCAGTTTTACATACCCCATCATATTTGCTCAAATCTATCTATACTTCTTATAAAGCAAAACCCCACTAAGTGCATTAATTGTTTTTTCTCAACATGCAAGCTATCCATATCACCCACTATTTTAGCCAATCAATTGTCCATGTCATCTCCATTAACAATAATTAGTAATAGTAGATCTTTCATGCATCCCATCTATGATCTATGTCATCTTCTTTTTCAGCCATATAATTTTCCACATCGGTAATATTTAGTCCCAAAACATTCAACAGTTTTACACGAATTAAATTTAGTGCCTCAATTGTTGTGCTTAATAGGATCTTGAAAATTAAATAATCCATATATTTTATACTAATTTTATTTACATAATTTTTTTGTAAGGAGTTTCCCGCTGCAACGCGTGGGGTATTCCTCTAGTACATAACATTGTCCATACACAAGTTACATACATAACAGAATTTGACATTCAACGCTCTATCACATATATAGCATATACACTATACAAGATAGAGTGGTAAATGAACTTATAGCGCGGCTACAACAGAATTGTCCACCACCCATAACAACAGTAAGTTGGAGGCTCATTTGCCACTACAGAATAAATACTACGTTATGAAATGTTTGCGTAAATTAGAATAATGGCATCCAAAAAGCATGTAGTCTAGGTTGGGTTTAGATTTAAAGTTGGACAAGGCATAGATGTAGAGTATGAGTATCATGTGTACACTTTACCATGAAAAGGTGAAGGGAACTAACCGGAGTTACCGATGGAAGAGTAAGCACCACCCTAGGAGGGGGAGGGGGTGTGGGTTGTATGAAGCACGAGTAGAAGTAGCACCTCAAATAGATCCGATGCAGCTGATCCCTACATGTTTAAGCAATAGATCCTAAGTATAAATCTCCACGACACCAAGGCACCATTTTTTTAGTTCTCTTTTTCTCGTACTACCTCCGGTCCACAAAAACTATCGTGAAGAAACTACTACGACAGTGCAAATTCATGTACAATGAGAGACACTTAATAAGGATCTGAGGGAGTATCACTCAAACAATACAATATTTGGATTTAAAACTTTGTAGTTCACTAAAACATTGTAAATTATAATGTGGGAAAAATAGTTCAATTTTTTGTGCAATTTGAATTTTAAATAATTTCAATAAAAATATATTTAATGTCGGAAAAAGCTCGAACTGTTAAGCTCAAATGCTTGACTGGATTTTAACTTTTAAATTCAAAGTTTATATGATTTAAAAGATACAAAAAAAGAGAGTTTGGAAAAACTAGAGGCTAGCACAAATATTTGATGTACCTACGAACATGAGTATGGACAGAGACAGAGATCCAGGTAGCTCTTTATATTTTTAAATAAAAATCATATTTTTGGAGTTACAAATGTTTCATTGGGTTTCTTATACTTTAAATAAGACTTTCTAATTTTTCGAAGTAAAAAGCTCCATGGAGCTTGGCCTTCATTTCTGGTTTACGCTATGAGCATCACATAGTCCGTAACTTTTGAGCTTCGGCTTGTGCATAAGCCCTCCTGAGTAGAGCTGTCCAAATAAGCAGCTGTGGATTTAAGCTAAGCAGAAACTGCAGTCCAGTTCTTTTGGGCTTCCCCTGTCCTAGCTTATTGTCTGAGTTGTATGATGGAAAGTCTAAAACGCCCTTGTGTGCTGTTTTAGCATGTATGATCACAATATAATATACAAACAGAACAAAGGATTCATTGTTAGTTGATTACAACTTAAGTAGAAGAAAGGAAGTGCAATGTCTCTTTCCTAGAAAATATACAATTTGCTTCTAATAATTCTAAGGATACACACTCATAGCGATTTCATCACGGATCCCTTTCATGTAAGTACCATCATCTTCAGGTGGAGCACTAGGATATGAAGCACTCTCCTCTTGAACATATTCTCCACCATCAAACATGTCGAAATGTTGATCACGTAGATTGCTCTCACGAATGTCTTCCATGTGCTGTACTCTTTTTTTAATGTGCTGTACTCTTTTTTTAATGTCTCCCACCTATTCTTGAATTGCTTGCGGTTGTATTGTCTCTTGGTGCGATCGTTGAAACTTTTTATCAAATTGTCATACCCATTTTTGTTTAGATGACCTTCATGACGGTTTCTCTTCAGTACTTCCTCTATACACACATCTAGAAAAACTTCAGCTGCAAATGTATCCCACACAGCCTTCTCACTCTTTCCAGATTTTGCAGATTTGTCATTCTCCATCTAGTCATTATATGTATAACAATATTATTCAAAATAACTAGAGAAACATGGACTGCTAGCTAGAAATTGAGTGCTGGCCACATACAAATTATTTACACAAGATTGCACATGCTATTTCATCTTGAATCGGGAGGCAGTACCTCGGTGGATTGCTGGAACGCTCGAGCGTTGGACGGGAATTGCTGGAGGCTGCTGGAGTGCTACCGGCGACGAACTTGAGGCCGTTCGAGCGCTTGCAGGCGCGTGGAGGCTGGTCGCGCGCTGCAGACGGTGCGCTCGACACCGGTGATGCGGGGCCCTGGACGCCGGCGGAGACGATGCGCTGGACACCGGCCGAGAGCCGCTGCGGACCAAGCCGCCGCCGAGCTCTGGATCGAGTGGATCCGGGCGGAGAGATGGGCGGGGCTATCCTCCTGCCATGGGGTTGCTCGAGGGCGACGGGGTGCTGGGATGCGGCGGCGGGAATCGTCACAAGAGGAGGCGGCGGCGGCGACGTCGCCCACGAAGGAGGCGGCGGAGGGTCTGAGAAGATCTGGATCGGGGAGGCCGGGAGAGAGGAGTGTCGGGAGAGAGAGGTGGGGAAATATCTCCTCGTCCGCGTCATGGAGAAGAAAGGGAAAAAAAGAAAAGGAGAAAGAAATGGCCGGTTCGGTCGGGGCACTGCGGTGGCAATCTACTGTAATTTCCATGGCAAACGTGGGCAACACAATATAACGCTTCGTCCGTTTTGCGGGAAGCCGCGAGAAGTTGGGGTGGGCTGGCTTCCCCCCACTGTGAAGAAACGAAGGAAGCTGGCTGTCCAGAAAAACGGCTTAAATTCGAGTTTTTTTGGGCTTAGACTTTTTTTCACCTACAAGCCACTAGGAAGCCCCAAAAGAACTGGCTCTTAACTAGTGTCGGCTTCACGTTTGTCCTCGTATTCTCATTGGTCACCCGGGAAAGAGACGCATTACGTCTCGTCACTGCCACATCTTCTCTCTACCGGCCAATATTAGTGACGCAACTTATGTTTCTGTCCATGAATCGGCAGCACAGCTTGCCATTTAAGTGCTTCGCCGTATATTAGCTCGTCGGCACACCTAGATCACAAAAAGTTCTTGTTCGATCGACATCTCAACTACTCACAAGGAGTGGGTAGCTAGAAGCTGGTTCGGTTGGCTCCACTTGACCACATACACAGTAGTTAATTTGCCTCGATCGATCGACCAACAACGATGAGGATGGTAGTTCACTGAACTGGTTGAACTGGTCTTGTTCAAAAAGTCTACTACCTATACGTGTATATAAACCCATGCATCCGCTTGCTTTCTTTCTCACACCAAAACAGCCTCGAGCAGACCAATAGAGCTTCTTCAGCCATGGCACTCGGGCGACAAGTCTCCAGCAGCTTGTCTCCATTCCTCATCCTCCTGTTTTTCCACGCTCTGCTGCACACGACCTCCGATGCGGCTGGCTCCTCGATCCTTCAAGACCACAGCTGCTCCGCGACGTCCGATAACTACACCGCCACCGCCGCCTACGCCGCCAACGTCGTCAAGTTCCTCGCCGCGCTGCCGGAGAATGCCGTGGCCAAGAACGGCGGCTTCTACAATGGCACGGTCGGCGAGGGCCCGGACGCCGTCTACGGCCTCGCCCTGTGCCCCGCCGACTACTCGCGCGCCGACTGCGCAGACTGCCTCACGGCCGCTGCCGCGCCGGCCGATGGGCTGCCTAGCCTCTACCCCGGGAGCACCACCGTGCTCGCAATGTACGAACGCTGCCTCATCCGCTACTCCAATGTCAGCTTCCTCGGTACAGCTGATATAGGTATAGTTGAGTCCACCGACGGTAAAATGCTGGCGGACACGGTGGCGGGGAAGTCGACGTTCGGCCCCAACGTGAAGCAGAATCTGAATGACAGGACGGACGATGCGATACTGGTGCCGCAGCGGTTCGCCGCAAACTCGGGGTCCCCGTTCGTGCTCGTGCAGTGCACCTGGGACCTTCCGCCGGACAAGTGCAAGCAGTGCCTCAACGCGCTGACCAAGAACGCGACGGGCACCACTGGCTTCCAACCCGAAGGTGGCATGCGGAAGAGCTACAGCTGCAGCGTCAGGTACAGCAACACCAGCTTCATGGTCGTGCCCTTCACGGCTGGTCCGGGACCTGCGCCACCAACGGCAACGGGCATGCCGCAGGATCATACTCCGTCGAGCTCTAAAAACTGTGAGTACTCACTCTCTTCCACAATCTCCGCAATATAAGATGTTTTAGTTTTTTTTCACATGCACATGCATGAGACCATGTCTAAACTTGTATCTAAAGTTCTAAACACATTTTGGTGTATGTATATACTTATTTTGATATGAATCTAGACAACATATACAACACCTACAACATCTTATATATTGTGAAACGTAGGGAGTACCAGCTAGCTTTACATCGGCCGTCAAGCTCTAGCGACCGTTAGGTGCGGTCATAGCTAGCTTTACACGCATGGGCTGCTCATTAACTGGTTTCAATGTACATGTACAGATGGCCCGACGATCATCGGAGTAGCGGTGGTGCTCGCGTTGCTGGTGGTGGTGGGAACTTGGTCCATGGTGTCATGGTGCATGGTGACACGAACACGCGAGTCCTTCGGGTCCGGAACTCGGCTCAAGCCGGTGGAGTACCGCGACCTGTCCATCGCCACCAAGGGCTTCTCCAAAGAGAACAAGATCGGAGAGGGTGGCTTCGGCGTCGTATACAAGGGGGTTCTCAAGGACAAACCGGTGGCCGTGAAGAGAATCCTCAAGGACTCGACCGGGGAGTTCAAGGACTTCCTGGCGGAGCTGGGCGCCATCGACGGGACAGGCCACCTCAACATTGTCCGCCTCGAAGGCTGGTGTTGCAGCATAAACAACTTCCTCTTCTGGTGGTTGCACAGGCAGAACCTCAAGCTCTTCCTCGTCTACGAACTTGTCACCAACGGTAGCCTTCAGGATCATCTGCACAAAAAGCCAGACGTAGTACTCACTACGGGAAACTCAGCCCAGCCCGACGGCTATTTCAACGCCGACGGCAATATGTCGGGGCCGTCGGCGTCACAATGTGAAACCGACGAAACGAAAAAACCGTCGACGTCGTTTTGCCGTCGGCGTCCTAGTTGTAAGGCCGACGGCCACCGTCGGGCTCACAGTGCCGTCAGCGTTCATTTAGTGAGCCCGACGGGCCGTCGGCGTCACAATGTGAAACCGACGAAACGAAAAAACCGTCGACGTCGTTTTGCCGTCGGCGTCCTAGTTGTAAGGCCGACGGCCACCGTCGGGCTCACAGTGCCGTCAGCGTTCATTTAGTGAGCCCGACGGCCACCGTCGGGCTTACAGTGCCGTCAGCGTCCAGCTAATCACATAGTGAGCCCGACGGCATTACCGTCGGGCTCACTATACTGTTTTTCAGTTTTTCTTAAAAAATTAGATTACATTCAAAAAAAATATGAAAAAGTACTAAAAAAAAAGAAACCCTTTGGCATGCAGTCTTTTGACGTGTACTAGTTTTTAGAAAAATGATAAACTTGAGTTTTGGCAACTTTTCAAAACAAAACTTTACAAAAATATCAATCATATACAAACATGCATAAGTTTCAACACATATGTGTGACCATTATCATGTCATAGTTTGTGATAAAGTGCGCATAATCAGCACATATGTGTGTCATGGTATGGAAAACAACGTCGCCGAAGCGATTTTCAAAATTCTTTTTAGAAATATCATTTTCCATTTTTTAAGTGCCAAAAATGACTTTTTTTGTGAAGCAAGTACATAAAATATGGTCCAAAATGACACCCGTTTAATTTTCACAAAGAGTAGTACATATTTTATGGATAATACCTGAATATGAGGATTTTCCTTGCTTTCTATCTAAATTCGCCTCTTTAATTGACTTTATGTCAATTTTCCGAAAGTAATTCAAATTTGAACTACAACTGTGTGATAGTTTGCTCTGAAATTTTTACAAAAATAATTTTAAGATACACAAGTAGTGGTTACAACATAGAACCGTCAATAGTTTTGAAAAATTCGACCACTTTTGATGAATAGCCATGCTCTCCATTTTGACCGTCTTTTGAAAGAAATGAAAAAATATGAAAAAGTACTCAAAAAAAGAAACCCTTTGGCATGGAGTCCTTTTACGTGTACTAGTTTATAGGAAAAATGATAAACTTGAGTTTTGGTAAACTTTTCAAAACAAAACTTCATAAAAATGTCAATCATCTATAAACATGCATAAGTTTCAAGACAAATGACCAATGTATGACCATTATCATGTCATAATTTGTGATAAAGTGCCCATATTCAGCACATATGTGTGTCATGATATGGGAAACAACGTCACCGAGGCGATTTTCAAAATTCTATTTGGAAATATCATTTTCCATTTTTTAAGTGTCAAAAATGACTTTTTTTGTGAAGCAAGTACATAAAATATGGTCCAAAATGACACCCATTTAATTTTCACAAAGAGTAGAACATATTTTATGGATAATACCTGAATATGAGGATTTTCCTTGCTTTCTATCTAAATTCGCCTCTTTAATTGACTTTATGTCAATTTTCCGAAAGTAATTCAAATTTGAACTACAACTGTGTGATAGTTTGCTCTGAAATTTTTACAAAAATAATTTTAAGATACACAAGTAGTGGTTACAACATAGAACCGTCAATAGTTTTGAAAAAATCGACCACTTTTGATGAATAGCCATGCTCTCCATTTTGACCGTTTTTTGAAAGAAATGAAAAAATATGAAAAAGTACTCAAAAAAAGAAACCCTTTGGCATGGAGTCCTTTTACGTGTACTAGTTTATAGGAAAAATGATAAACTTGAGTTTTGGTAAACTTTTCAAAACAAAACTTCATAAAAATGTCAATCATCTATAAACATGCATAAGTTTCAAGACAAATGACCAATGTATGACCATTATCATGTCATAGTTTGTGATAAAGTGCCCATATTCAGCACATATGTGTGTCATGGTATGGGAAACAACGTCACCGAAGCGATTTTCAAAATTCTTTTTGGAAATATCATTTTTCATTTTTTAAGTGTCAAAAATGACTTTTTTTGTGAAGCAAGTACATAAAATATGGTCCAAAATGACACCCATTTAATTTTCACAAAGAGTATAACATATTTTATGGATAATACCTGAATATGAGGATTTTCCTTGCTTTCTATCTAAATTCGCCTCTTTAATTGACTTTATGTCAATTTTTTGAAAGTAATTCAATTTTGAACTACAACTGTGTGATAGTTTGCTCTGAAGTTCTTACAAAAATAATTTTAAGGTACACAAGTAGTGGTTACAACATAGAACCGTCAATAGTTTTGAAAAATTCGACCACTTTTGATGAATAGCCATGCTCTCCATTTTGACCGTTTTTTGAAAGAAATGAAAAAATATGAAAAAGTACTCAAAAAAAAGAAACCCTTTGGCATGGAGTCATTTTACGTGTACTAGTTTATAGGAAAAATGATAAACTTGAGTTTTGGTAAACTTTTCAAAACAAAACTTCATAAAAATGTCAATCATCTATAAACATGCATAACTTTCAAGACAAATGACCAATGTATGACCATTATCATGTCATTGTTTGTGATAAAGTGCCCATATTCAGCACATATGTGTGTCATGGTATGGTAAACAACGTCACCGAAGCGATTTTCAAAATTCTTTTTCGAAATATCATTTTCCATTTTTTAAGTACCAAAAATGACTTTTTTTGTGAAGCAAGTACATAAAATATGGTCCAAAATGACACCCATTTAATTTTCACAAAGAGTAGAACATATTTTATGGATAATACCTGAATATGAGGATTTTCCTTGCTTTCTATCTAAATTCGTCTCTTTAATTGACTTTATGCTGATTTATGTTGGTTCTTGTTTGTTTTAAAAGACATCATTCATTATGAAAATTATGACATGGATGTCATATTTGGATTCCTCTCATTTTTATGATCGACATAGACATTTTATTTAGTAAATTCTGATATACAAATATGAAGATATGAATTATTTCTTATTAAATGGAAAAGACAAAACAAAACTAAAATCATTGATTATTATTATTATTATTCAAGTATTATTAAACATAGTTATTTTGTTCATTCAAATCTTATTTTTGAAATTTTAAAGATTAAAAAGTATAATATCTCAAATGAGGGTTAATATGATTGCTATCATATTAATAGCAGTAAGGTATGACATCTCAACTGGAATCTCATTTGAATAGAACTCAATAGTTAAGCGTGCTTGGCCCGGAGCACTCTAAGGATGGGTGACCGTCTGGGGAAGTTTGACTAATGTGGATAGTTTGAGCTAAGATTATGATTAAGTGTGTGATATGAGATTAAATATATGACTAAATTGGAGTTGAAATAATAATAAAAAAAGTTGAAAAAAATTCGATTTTTTTTTTTTGAAAAATTGGTTTTGAAAAATATTTGGTAGAGCTATCTATGAGCCCGACGGCAATACCGTCGGCGTAAATGCCGTCGGGCTCACTATGAGCCCGACGGCATTTGCGACGCCGACGGCAACGGCGTGAGGCCGATGAATTACACGCCGACGGCCTTAACCCGACGGCCACCGTCGGGCTACGTGTACGCCGACGGTTTCCAGCGTGAGCCCGACGGCATTTGCCGTCGGTCTAGGCTGTTACTCCCGTAGTGACTGCCATGGACAACCAGGTATATATATGCACATGCATTGGTGCCTTGTTTATCTTTTGTTTCCATATAATCACAGAATCATTTTTATGGAACATGCATATTAATGGTGGAACCCGACATATGTATTGCAGGTACAAGATAGTGAGGGGCATAGGGTCCGCTCTACGTTATCTCCACCACGACTGCAACCCATACATCCTGCACAGAGATATCAAACCGGCCAACATACTCCTAGATGACGAGTTCAACGCCAAGCTCGGCGACTTCGGCCTCTCCAGGGTCGCCCACAACAACGTCGTCACATCAGTGCAGACGATGGCTGTCGGGACCATGGGCTACATGGATCCCCAGTGCATGGAAGATGGACAGGTCAAGTTCCGCCCTAGCTCCGACGTCTACAGCTTTGGGATCGTCCTTCTAGAGATTGCGCATGGGAAAAACAACCCGGTTCTTGTCAGGCAACTGCAGAAAGATCGGCCGGCCCAAACATTTGTGATGGAAGCTGCTGACAAGAAGCTAGCTGGAAAATTCGATGAGACGCAGATGGAGCGCGTCCTTCTCCTCGGCCTCCGGTGCTCCGAACAAGACGAGGTGAAACGGCCTTCACTCGTTGGTGCGATGCAATTCCTAGAGAACGGCGGAGAGCTGCACCCTGCCACACCCGATGAACGCCACGATACTGCTCACCTAGTTAGTATCTCTTAATCGAAAGCATACCTTGCTCCATTCGTACGTTTTGGCCCCCGCTGGAGGGTCTGTATCAATCAAGTACACTTGTTGTCGTACGTGTAATATATATGAGTTAATTTGGTTATATATTACTGTTGGGTTTTCATCCTGTAGCTAGCTAGTGTGCTAGCTCCTCTGAATCGCTTAATTCCAGCTCAAGTGTTACAATGGCGCCCAAGCTGTATTTGTCAAATTAAAACTCTTTTTTGTAAGATTACTTGTTTCGCAATGAATTATGGAAGCATGTATCTCCTGCATAGCAACGAGTCCTGCAACATTGTCATCTGTGGATTTACCCAAGATTTTGGGCTTTGGCAAGGGAAAATCCTGGTAACTTGACAGCAAAATCTGCACACACCTCGGACTCTGTACCTAGGGCCCTTTTACATACTGTACAGATTCAAGGACCTAAGCCCAAACAGCGAAACATGCCTCACGTCGTATTAGGCCCATTAAAAATAAAATTTAAGCCTACAACGTACGCACCAATCGGAAACCGTATTGGATTTAGACTCCCGGAACCTCCCTCTTCGTGGCCGTCCCTCTCCGTCTAGCTTCGTAGCAGCAGAGGGCATACGACGATCTCAAATCTTAGTCGATCAGCGGAATCGGTCATGGCGGATTACATCCGTACAGATCAGGGTCGGGGCCCGACGTAAGTTTTCGTCAACCAGTGGCTATTTATGTTGACGGATCCGCTTCCTTTTGCAGTGACTCTGAATAAACCATATGTTCTGATTCAGGTATAAGGAGAATTCGCATGTCTTGACAGAGGAACACCATCACACTCAAGTAGTAGCTATCTCACGTGCTGCTTCAATGGGGAGATATGCAAGGTAAAACTCCTAATCACTCCACTTCATTCTTTGGGTTGTTCCCTGCTCAACGCCATTGTGCATCTGCAGTCCGCACCATGAAAGTGGCAGCGAGATCTATGACTCAAATCCTCTGGTGCCCAGTATTAAGTTGTCATTTTTTCTTTATAATCCAAAAAGTTTTTTCCTGTCGTAGATAAATGGGTGACACAATTCTTCCCGTACGTTCCCATTAGGTTACCTGACTTCCGTAAAATCTGCGATGCTAGCTGCATCGTCAGTGATGGGCTAAGATTTGTACTGAGAAACGCAGCAACATATCCATTCCAAAAACATAATATCACAATTCTTATTGTTCTCAGTTTTCTGCGAGTAGAATAATAATCACAATTTCGCTCACTACTCCGCTTCTGTTTACAGTAATTCTGTTTAAAGCATATGTGTTCTGGTTCAGGTTGAAGAAGAATATGCACGTCTTGCCAGAGGAGACAACGCAACAGCATCATTCCCAAGTTGCAGTCTCATGCGCCACTTCAAAGGGGAGGTATGCAAATCAAAGCTCCTAATCTCTCACTTTCTGTTGGACTACTCCGTTCAACACCATTGTGCACATCTTTGTTTGGCACTATGAAATGTGTCTGTGAGATCGATAACTCAGATCGTCTGGTTCCTGGTATTAAGTCATCCATTTTTTTGTTTATATTTTAAACTACTTTTCCTGGACATATGTAACATAGTTCCTACGGTTCCGTATAGTTAGATAATTTTGTTCCTTCAAAAAACATTCTACATACAAGCTTCATCAATAATGGGCTAAGCATTGTAAAAAAAACACAAACAATCATGATTTCCTCACGTTATGTTAAGGCATCTCATGTCCTCAGCTTGTTGATGTCATAACATGGTAGCTGTTGAATTCATCATGTCAAATTTTAAATTAACTCGACAAGTTTCTCAACATGTTTCTTCAATTCTGCATACACGACGAGAAGTGGTCCAAAGGAGATCTCGGAAGCTTGGCTCCTCCGGAATTCCTGGAGATCAGGCCCCGCGACACCATGGGCGACTACTCGCCGCCCGGGCGCGAGCTGGCTCGCCATGCCGCTTCCAACCCGCCCTACTTGTTTCGGCGCGCCGCCACCCACACTCCGGCCGCCACTAATCCCACTACCACCGCACCCTCCATCCATAGATCCACTCATCCTTCCCCACCACTCCTTCATCTGCTGCTGCGGATACCCAACGTTCATCGAAGATGGCAATGCCAAGGATGGTGCCGCACCGGATCCGGTGGCCATGCTATGAGTGCTTCCTCCTTCCTCGACCATGAAGACACCGCAAGCATGTAACGTCCTCGACGATGGTCCCGTGACGCTGTCTTGCCTCGTTCAAACCTAGGTACGGTGTTCTGCCTCCTCGTTCTTCGTCGATACCGCACCACGGTGGCTTTCTCTCTTGATTTTCGCAAAAAAATTGTACCCGGCTGTTTTTGGATCACCCCTGGGCGGCTTGAGAAGATTTGCACTGGCTTTCTGGTTAAAACTCTTTAAAAAAATTCTACACCGTCTCCTCCAACTCCTTCCCCGTTTGCGAGATCCAGCCTCTGATCTTCACCTCCCTTGCGGCGTCTCCTGCAATTGCTAACTTGAATGTTTCTCGGTCCCACCCATCCCCCTCCGTCCCCACCTGTCAGTGACCCATGTCTGCATGCGAGAGAAAATCCGCCCCACGACCCGGTGGCCCCTCTCCTCTGTCCTAACGGACCCACCTCACTGCTTACCTCCGCTCCCCACGCCGCGTTGCAGATACGCACGTCCCCTAGGGCCACAGTTAACCCATCCCAACCCGACTCCATCATTGACGCGTGCTCACCCCCTTTCTCTGACCTCTCCCCCTCTCGTCTTGACCGGTCACATCTCATTGTGGACTCCGAGACCGCAGCCCTGACACCGCCGCGCCCGTCCCATCGCCTATAACCGGCGCTGAGCTAGAGCGCGTCCTCTCGCCGCGTTGTCCGGTCTGCGGCCCACGTGCACCCCCTCCTCCTATTTAGATGTGCTCCTGTCCACCCCCTTACCCCAAACCCACCTCTGTCGGTGACGCGCCCTTGTCTTTCACCCCTGCCGTCAGAAATCACGTTACTTCCGCTGCCTCACCACCGGTCAACCGGTTCTTGAGTGTCGCGACCCCGTGCACTGCTACTGCGGGAGCTTCGGCCACCGGAGTCGAAGATGTAAGCTTCACTCCCTTTGTTACCTCCCCTCCTGTGGATCCCCTGTCCCTCCTCACACCATTTTCGCGCCCTCCTCCTTCAGGTTGTTCGATGCCTTCCACGGTGGTGCCTCTCGCTCCCACTTCCCCTCTCTCGACTCGCCGCGGGACAGTTGGTTGTCCTGGTGGCGCATGGGACTGGACGACGAACGTCGTCACCGCAATGGGCCACCCTTGTTCCGCCCGCCCATGGCGCCAAAGTGCGACGCCACGAGCCCGATAGTGGGTTCCCTCCGACCTCCTCGAATGCGCGTCGGGGCATGAAGCCCGGAGAGGCCGAGGGGGGGGGGGGGGTCAATTAGAGCGAATGCGAAGCGGCGGCTCGAGGAAGTGTGTGGGCGAGCCGGGGCAGGAGGAGGCGCGGGGGTCGTAGCAGATGTCGCTGTCGAGCCACTCCAAAGCGGGATGGGGCCGTGCGGGTACGGCATGCTGGTGCTGTTCCCCTCACAAAAGGTGAGGGAGACCACCATGGCCCGCTTCCCTGTCCGCTATCTCGGCCACTCCATCACGCTCAAGAAACCGGAGTTGGCTGACAACCGCTCCGGATGTAGGTACTCCCACTTTGCTTAAGTCTCCGTCTACGGTTTTTCGTTGGAGCATTGGAACGAAGGGGTAACATCCACCGCTTTTCGGCCCATCGGGGAAGTTCCATGAAATATTTTCTTCGTATTAGGTTTTTTTATCGCGTGGGGGGTGGGGGGGGGGGGGGGGGTTTACTAACCAAAAGATGGGCACCAAGGGGTGGCCTCACCCCTGGCGCATGCTGTGCCTGGAGGGTGCGCCGCTTCCCTGGTGGGCCCCGCTGCCTGCCCTTTCGTGTGGTGCTTCGTTCCGAACAAAAAATTTCTCCCTTATTTTTGGTGGATATTTTTAGTTTTTTTTCTTAAGGGGATTTTCTGAGATAAAAGACAACAGAAAATAGAAACTTGCATTGGGCATCTTGTTAACAGGTTAATTCAGAAAAATGTCTCAAAATAATATAATATTGCAATATAAACATGTACCAATAATATAAAATAAATATGGAACATTAAAATTATAGATACATTTACGGCGTATCCAGCCGGCCCCACATGTATGTCAGCCCGCCAGCCCTATATAAGGCAGGTTGGGCATAGTGTAGAAACTTAGTTCCACTGTTATTTTCCACCTTACGCTACACATCTCAAGAAGCATCTATGTAGGTCCATACTCATCTATACAAGTCCAAGCAGAAGTAGGGGTGTTACCTCCCCGTTTGAACCTGGGTATGTCTTGGTTCCCTCGCTCATACCCGATTCCTCCAACGAGCATCACTGCCATGAACCTTAGGCCCCACCCACTAAGTCATTCCCGATTACACTGTCATGTACAATACCACGACAACTTATCCGACACACTTCCGGACGCTCATTAGAAGCGCAAATGAAGATGATCGAAGTGTATATAGTGGGAAGTGCATATGATAGTAATCTATGTTAATATTCTTATAATTCCTAGGAATATATGTAGTACATTTATTATGCTATAGAATCATATTGCTTTGAAATCTATTTCTACCTATAATACCCCTACCATCTCCCTTATCATTAATTATTACGATGATATATGTTTTTTTTTTTGCTAATAGGGCATGAACGATACTATTTACTATCTTCATCTCAAAATAAGTGTCTTTAATTTATCTAAATATAAATATATCTAGACATATTTCATATTTAAATGCATTTGTATTTGGATAAATTAAAACACTTATTTTAGAACGGAGTAAGTATAATAATCCTATTGTATAGCTAGTCACCCATTCAAAGCTTTCGTTTTCTTCTAAAAATATCGGATGCAATCGCAACTTGCGCATATCCAGGCGGCCTCCGGCGCGACAGCAT
Source organism: Poa annua (assembly GCA_026929855.1). Taxonomy (NCBI): domain Eukaryota; kingdom Viridiplantae; phylum Streptophyta; class Magnoliopsida; order Poales; family Poaceae; genus Poa; species Poa annua. Next base: position 95,626,715 of record CM049437.1, read on the forward strand.
TCGCACACGTGGCGTCAACGCCAGTGTTGGTGGACGCATGTGTTTCTGCACACACACACCGTCGACGTGTCATATTTTACGTGATCATCCCCCACGTGGGTTTGTTTCTCTATTGTTAAGAACTGGAAAATAAATCGGCAAGTAAAATTCTTCAACTTTATAATTCTTTGAGCAACAACCCAACTACTCTTTAAAACCTACCGTATGTTAGGGACACGTGTGAAATCGCTGGTTCAAGTGAGCTATTTTACCACATGCACTAGCACCAATCCATATGAACAAGCACCTTGTTGGAATCTAACATTTATGATCATGAACAGATGAACTCTAATCTCTCTACACGTCGGCAACACTAATTGTGTAAGACCTAGCTATGCTATCGGCGTACACGTAGCCGCAGTTATACACTCCATAGCCCGGGGAGTAGCTGTTCAAGTACTCATAGTAGAGCTCGATCTTAGTCAGCTTTGTCTCATCCTTGATAAACTCCAACGGCGTATAGACTTTCCTGTGACTTATCAGAACGACGCAATGAACATCTTTGGGCTGCTTCTTTCCACTCGGGTCAACCCTACGCTCCCTTGCCATGTAGCGATACATGTCGTGCGGGAGTATGGTTCGGTACTCGTCTGTCACCGGAAAACCGGGAATGGTCTGCTTCTCGCAGGCAGAGAGCTTCTCAAAGTCAGCAACTCTGTATCGGACCCCGGTCCAAAGAAGTTTTGGACTCGGGGCAAGTTAAACCAATATATTTTTTATAGCAAACTCTTATACTTCCTTATAACTTAGTTTCATTATATTTCACTATTATAAGTATATCCCCCGTATATAGCTTGCACCGTTAAGTTAGTAATATTATGTGTATACTTCTTATACCTTATGTACATTTAAATTTTAATTACCTTATCCCGAGTCTAAATATTTTTGTAATCAAAACTATATTGATTTTTGTTGTATACACTTAGGCTAAAACTTGTAAAAAGAAAAATTATACGCCTCCTTTCACAGCTGAATTAAGACATAATTATATACTCCCTCCGTTACTGAATGTAGGGTGTATAGTTTTTTGCATAAATATAGACATGTGTATTTTGCATATAATGGACTCATTTTATATTGGGAAAAACGCGAGGAATGAGTTCTTAATAGGCACAAAATGAATGCAATCCGTTAAATCTCTCTTTTGAGGCTAGGTCTCTTTTTTGATGGGTCAAATTATCATTAAATAGCAAATGCACCTTATATTATGGATTTTTTTTTCAAAAAACTATACACCTTACATCAAGAAACGTGGGGAGTATAATATTCTGGGAGGCATATCTACTGAGTATATATTCTACCAGATATCTTCATAGAAGTTTCGAGTGTATCATTACATGAAACAAATTGTAAAAACTTCTATAGTTGTTCAATTCATGATGTCAAATTTGAATTCAAACAAACTTGAGAAGTTTTTCAACATGTTTCTTGAATTCTGCATACACATTCATCATAGAAAAAAAAACAATCTGGGTAAATGGTACTCATACAACTGATTTCAACATCCTTTTTATGACATAACAATATGTTAACGTTGATGAATCAGGAGTAGAGCTAGTTGGATGTCCAAGGAGAGGAGCACTCCTGAAGATATCGACTTGGAGAAACATGCTGCGATGTTTAAGTGCCCTTTACCCCAACCAACGGGAGCAAACAACTATGTTTTCACTGGACGTCCAGTTGTACTGAAGAAGAGGAAACCTCCGGAGGTGAGGAACGCGCGACGTGAAAGAAGGATGGCCTACAAACAAAGCACTGGGTGTAACCACGCCGAGGTAGCCCTGCGTAAATACAACAGAGCAAACAACACCAAGGTATATATTCCTCTCGCTTTCTCCGTGTATCTGAGGTGCGACAGTTGGGATATACTAACCCAGCACTTGTATCACATGATAATCCATTTTAACAGTATTTCCATTTTGTTTGTTTCAGTTTGAGCTGGTGGAGGTACTAGTTATCTCCATATTTTATGAGTTTGGAGGAGGCTGCATTCATTATAATTTCACAGCTAAGCAGCCCGAGGACCATCATTCTACTGATGCCGGCAGTACCAAGCTATTTTTCTCTGAAGTTAACTATTGGTTTCGAAATGAGAATGATGTGCTGCTGTGCTGTATAGTTAAGGATAATGACGCAGGTATGCATTTGGTTACTCGGGTTCATTTATTCTTACTATTTTCTTGACAGTTCCTATTGCTTCTTCCTTAAAATTCCCGTGTTTCATCATCAGTGTCCTATCTTTTTATCGCTACGCCATATTGTCAATCTCATGTCATATCATATTGCTTCTACCGGCCATGTTTCATTGTCAATCTCATATCATTTTATCATTGTTTCATACTATTTTCTCATGTTAATATTTGACAATCGCTTCATTCTGTTTTCTAGGGCATTGCCATGGTTGCAAAAACTACCAGCCTGTTGTTCACCCAAGTAGCCAAGCATACGGTGGTGGTAATAGTACTTGTATTGACTATCCTGCTTCAGACGGTGATAGCACAGATGACACAGACAGCGATTAGTATGTAAGCACTTGAAGCTGTGATGTATATATAAATATTCTGAGGCGCATAAATCAACTCAGAGAGCTGTGAACATGGGATGAAAACCTGAGTTTTAGTTGGACCTTGAATGTCGTTGTGTCATCGGACAATGCTTTCACCATTTGGTTACGAATTCAACTTATCTATATATACAATCTGGAAATCGTATACATTGGTTTTTGTTTCTCCTGTTTGTGTAAGCGCATGTCTGAAAAAATCAGATGGCCGCGACAGGAAAGACTCTTGGCATCTTTCTAGACCTGATACTCCCTTAATCGAACTCTGCAACATTTCCGTGATTGAACTTTACAAAATGCATTATCGGTCCAACGATGCCCTACCCATATCAAACTACGCACTGATCACAAATATGGTTTCTCCGTGTGATTAATCCAGGCCTGTGTGTGCTCCATCGCTCGCTGGTCGCTGACATCCGTCTGTATCACTGTATGGAGAAGAGATCTCGCTGCGTTGTTGTGCGTGTGTGATCGTTCAGTGGAAAAGGTTGTGAGTGCGACGGCAGAATTTCTCGGCTCAAATCTTCTCGGCCGTGCCTTCTCTCGCAAGTGGCTGATCAGGTGGAGTGGATCCATGGACGCCCATGCCCCGTGCTTCTTCGCCGCTCCCTCTGGTTCGTGGCCGTGGAACCCAGCATCCGATGGCTGGACTCGGCGTGCTTAGGTTCTGCCGAGGAAATGTGTTCAGAACGTTGAATGGTCTTGCATCCGCATGTCCTTCATTCCGCACCAAATATTGGAAGATTGGGGAGTAACTCGGATCAACGCAAGAAGGGACCATTCATTCAAGCGTGGCCTAGAAGGCAATAAATAACAGCTAGCACGCCTACATCTAATCTGTGTCAAGCGCTGTTGTTCTTTGTCCGAAGGGCGCAATGCCATGTTCCTAACAACATCTCTAGCAGAAATCAGCGACCTATGAAATGTCTGGGCTGCGAACGAACATTCATAAATGTGTTGCCTACCCGATCAGCTGCGAAGGTTTTAACCTTCCTGACGTTCTTTCCGACTTTGGCGGCACGGTTGGAAGTTTCCCCTGCGCCTACCTGGGTCTGCCACTTGGGTTCAGTAAGCCAAGCAGGGGCGAGTTGCAGATCATCCTCGACAAGATTGCCGGCGTCCTCAAGATCTGGAAGGGTAAACTCATGGACAGGTCCGCACGGCTTCGGCTTGTCAATGCTGTTATCACGGCCAAAGCAACGTACCACCTGACAGCCTTCCCCGCTGACAAGTGGTTCATCAAGAAGATTGACAAGATTAGGCCAGGTTTCTTTTGGTGTGCCGAGGAGGAGGTCAGCGGCAGCAAATGCCTGGTCAATTGGAGAAGGATTTGCGCTCCTAAGAGTGTTGGAGGATTGGGAATCAAAGACATTGCCGCTTTCAGCAGAGCTCTTCGACTGCGATGGTTGTGGCACGAATGGGATGCTGTGGCGCGGCCTTGGAAGGGCATGGACGTCCCCTGCGATGACGCCGACAAGGCGCTTTTCAGAGCTAGCACGAAGATCACACTTGGCGACGGCACTCAGACTGATTTTTGGCGCGACCATTGGCTACAAGGCGATGCTCCTCGGGTGCTGGCCCCGAACCTCTTCAAGCTTGCTTCTCGCAAGAAGATCTCGGTGGCGGCGGCACTGACTGATGGTCGTTGGGTGCGTGGGCTACACCGCCTAAACAGCTTAGAGGACCTGGTCACGTTCGCGGGCCTGTGGGACAGAATACAGACGATCCAACTGAACACCGAGAGGGACTCTATCACCTGGGAGAACTCGGCCAACAGGACATATTCAGCTCGAGCTGCTTACGACGCTCAATTCATCGGCCGGATGGAGGAACCTGACCTTGATGCGGTTTGGAAGGCGAAGGCGGAAGACAAGGTTCAGTTTTTCATATGGCTCATTCTACAGGACCGCCTCTGGACGGCAGATCGCCTACAGAAAAGGGGATGGCCCCACGACGATCGTTGTGGCCTCTGCAATCAGGTTTTGGAGGATGCTCCTCACCTAAGCCTGAACTGCCCATACGCCAAACAGGTTTGGCATTCCTTCGCCACGGACGAGCAGGAACTTGTGCAAATGACATACTGTGGAACCTCCCGGGGCGACCCGAGGGAAACCCTAGCCGCCGCCGCGAGTAGAGCCTCCCTCCGAGCATCCGCCCTGCCGCCGCTGCCGCCGGCTCGTCCGCGGTGGCGGCGGCCCCCAGCCTCCACAAGGGCGGCGCGGGGAGAGCAGCGGTGAACGCGTCCGCAGTGAGGCGCGGTGGTGCGGCGCCCTCGGTGGAGAGAGGCGCGCCGTCGTTGGGCGAGGTTGCAGGGGTGGTCTGCGGTGGTGCGGCGGCGGAGCAGGGGCGGTGGGGCGACGGCGAGGACGGGGCGGCGGCGGCGCACGCGCTCGGGCTAGGTCCGGGCCCGGGCGGGCCAGATCTAGCGGCGCCCTCGCGGGTCTTCCGGGCCTTTTATGGGCGCTGGCGGGCCGCGACGGAGATGCACAGTGGTGCAGGGCGCCGGCTCTCAGGCGATGTGGTGGTCGTCGTGCCCTTCCTGCTCGCCCTATTCCCCTCCTGCGCCTTCCATCCGTGACGGAGGCTGCTCCCGGCTCTAGGTATCATGCTCTACCTTCCTTGTTCGGGGATTTCGGTGGTGCGAAGTAGGGACACGGGAAACCCCGGCCGACAAGTCCGGCACTGCCGCGGTGGCGCCTGCGGGTGTCGCCTTTCCTCGCTGGAGGGCGTCAGGTAGTCCCCTACTACAAACCGCATCTGTGTGCCGGGGGAAACCCCAGGACCTTTCGGTCCGAGCAGCAGCGGCGCCTTGGCGTCGCATTCCTTCTTGAAGGTGCTGTTAATGGTACTCAGGTTCCCTGGTACAAGAGGTGCAGCGGTGGTACGATGCTGACCTCCGTCTCGGACTAGGAGCTTCAAAGGGCGCAATGTTCTTGCTTCGTGGCTTCGCGGAGGCGAACCCTACTCCCGACTCCGGTCCGGCATATCCCACTTGCCGGGGCTAGCCCCTCTTCGGCCTGCCTTTTCTTCTTGGCGCATAGGTGTGATCTCGTCGGAGCGGTTCCGTGGTAGTGGTGAGTCTCGGGAGCCACCTCGCCGGCGACGCGGCCAGTAAAGCTTGGTGCTCTGCATCCTCGCCGTTTGGCTGGTTGCTCGGCATGGAGGGCTTGTTGTGAGGCTTGGTTGTGATGGTGTCCCTGCTGAGCTGTTGTAGTTGTTGTTGTGTTGCTGTGTTGTTGCTGTTGTTCTTTGCCATGCTTCGGCATGTGCCGCTGTCCTAGCTTTGCTAGGTGTTGTATGGTTTTCAGGCCTGGTTTCCCTTATAAACCGAGTCATTCGGCTATCAGCCTTTCTTCTAATCATATTGAAAAACAGCTCTTGACTGGCTTTTCAGTCAAAAAAACATACTGTGGAACATCTGGAACGAGCGCAACAGGCGTATTTTTCAGAAAACGGAGACTACAGCGGCTGCTGTGGCAGAATTAGCCAAGCTTGACATCTCCAGATTCAGAGCGGCACACCGTCTTGTATAGCGCGTGTGTGTGTGGGCGTGTGTGAATTGTCATCCTTGTCCTGACAATTCGCAATTCTTTGTAACACCATTTTTTCTCCCCCTATCTATCATGCAAAGGCAGAGCTCCTACCGTTACGGTTCAAAAAAAAAAGTGCACACAGCTTGCTGAAACACGTGTTTCCAGTCCCAAATTTGCTCCAGCACAAGCAGAACAGAACCTGTAATGTTCAAACTAATATTACTGCCAGCCATTTCATGTTGTTCTAAATTGATTTATTGATTTTGGTTGTAAGATTTTACTGAGTGGGCATTTCGGCTTACACATCATCAACTGACACTGTAGCACCATTTCCTGTTAATTAAACTTGTAGTGAACTTTGTATTTCCGTTATGCATGTAATGGAAAGGGAAGTAGTCTGATTTGAAGAAGAAAAAAACTGTAACACTCTTGAGTTATATCAGTGCTGTCACCTTTGTGTGCCAAAATGAGTAATTAAGAACGAACTGGGAGAGAGGGACGACGATACCTTGTGCTTTTGTGTGCCAGGACTATACCCTTGTACGGTTTGTTTTAGCAGTCATCGCTACACGAGAAAATTCAAAAGAAAAACACAACAATACATGGGAAATACTTAGACCAAAGGCAATGAGTATCCCTCTTAGCTACGTTAATGTGATTTTTGACAAGTTGAGCACACTGTCAGGTTTACGTGGCACGATAAGTGAGATTCAGTCGCCACTTTTTTTTTGGTTTTTCATTGTATTATTCTTTATTTTTCCCACTCAAAGGCCCACGTGATCCACACGATCGTGCTCGACCACGACATCAACCTCGCCTATATAGAAGGTCACGCCGGCCCGACGTGGACCTCGCCCCCCTCGAGTCCAAATTGATGGCGGCAATTTCGACACTTTTTTCTCACAGCCCACCTCATGTCAGCCGACGCAGACCGCTTGCTCTTGTCGGTGTTTCGGAACCTTTGGAAACAGCATTTCGTCCTGCTTTATAATTAAAATCACACGGTCGAACCAATACAAGATGTGTTAGTGATCTTATTATCATTATTGTGGAGTAGGGCATGTGGTACTGATCTTATTGTCGTTATTATGGAGTATGTAATGTGAATTAATAATGTATTTGGTACTGAACTCAGTGTCGTTATTATGGAGTATGTAATGTGAATTTGGTGTACCCCTCATGAATATCGGTACTGAAATTTGTATTGTTGTAGAATTCAAATATTTGTCAACAATAGATAATAAAAAATCAAAAAATACAGCAATGGCAAACATAAGAGGTTACCACTGGCGAACCAGATTTAGTCGCCGGGGCTATCCCTGATTAGCATTAGCGAACAGCAGGAGCGTTCTCCAGCGATAACTGGCGTAGCCCTGGCGAACAGAACTAATCCGTCAGAGATAACTTTTACCACTGACAAAACAGTGCTGACCGACATATTTTATGTGTCAACTTTTCCTACGTGTTGTTAGTTCAGTAAGAGGGGCCATTTTGGGAAATGCTTGATAGCTCAAAAAAAATCGAACCTCGGCAATGCATTTGATTGATAAAGTCAAAAGGAGTTGGACAGTTTATAAGGGGAACCGGCCGAAAACCATACAACACAACGCACCACGCTGGCCCCAAGGTCACGTCCCAAAAATGAGTTGACGACTACGTCACCCTAGCAACCATAGCCGACAAAAACACGGCGGAGGCAACCTCAACGCAAGATACCCGGAGCCGCCGCTCCGACATCCACGCTGGTCCCAAGACAATGCCCCAAAACAAGTCGACGACCATGTCACCCTAGCAACCATAGCCGACACAAAACACGGCGGAGGCGACCTCAACGAAAGACGAATTCTGGAGCCGCCGCTCCGACATCCACGCCAGCCCCAAGGCCGCGCACCACCTAGCCGAAGACGAAGAAATCGCCACCGCCAACCACCAGCACACCACAGACCCCTTGGACCGGTGGAACATCCAAGACGAGGCCCCAAGAGGCAAGCGACACAAAGAGCGCCCTCGCCCGATCCCTTGAGGGATCTAGGGTTTCACCCGGAGAACCCGGACGAAGCAGTGAGAGCACCGTCACGACGACGCCTCCAAGAAGGTCACGACGCCAAAGGCGTCGCCGTCGTCGGCCCAGGCCGAGAGCCAGGGCAAGGCTTTCGCCCGCAGATGTGTCACACACCCCGCAACCGCCCTCGAGGACCGGCCAGACCACCAACTCGATCCCGGACACCGACCATCGGCCCCACGCGCCCGATGATCTGAGGCCACGAACGGAACTAGGCGCAGGGGCCTAGATCCGCCTCCCGCTGAGCCACCTCCTGGCTCGGTGCGACACGAAGACCACCATCCAGGGCCGCCGCCCCGGCATCCGGGCGCCACATTCACCGACGGACACCCCCACGGCCGAGCTGACGAACACGACGAAGAGATCGCAATGTCCTCGGCGAAGCCGGTCGAACTGGGCAGCGAGGCCCAGCATCCAACACGCCACAACGCCTAGGCTCCCCGTCACCGCAACGAAAGCCGCCGTCCGAATCATCACTGCTGCTCCGAGCAGCCGCCACCGCGCCCGGACCGGAGACCACCACCGCCGCAGACCTCCACCACCACCACAGAGCTAGGGGAGAGCCAAGCTCTAGGCAGCCACGCCCACTGGCCGACCTCCCCAGGCGCTGGTGAAGGAGGACGCCGCCACTGTAGCCCAGAGCGCCGCCACGGCGCACCACGACCACCCTGGACACGCCAGCACTGGCCGCGGCCCACAAGAGCCCAGATCGGGCCCTCAAGAACCACCGGCCAGAGAGGAGCAGCCGTAGCGACGAGCCCTGCTCCGCGACCTTGCAAGCACGCCGAAGACCTCCTCTGCCGACACCAGACAAGGCGCCTCCCGGAGCTGGGCGCAGACCTGCACCACCGAAGCCGCGCGAGAGGACCTCCCCAACGCCGCCATTTTTTTTGGAGCGGAGCGGGCCGCCGCCACCGCGGCAAGGGCCAACGGCAGCGGCGGAGGAGGTGGAGGGCGGGGGGCGGCCGCCGGCGGCGGCTAGGGTTTGCCCCCCGGGGTCGCCACGGGAGGGGCGACACGGGGTCGGGAGGGCCCTTAGGGTCTGGTTGGTTGTTTCCTAACCCAATTCCGTCTCTCCCCCGACTAAAAAAAAAGGGTGATAGCTCAAATTTAGCTATCAAAATATTTTATATTTTGTTACAGAGAGCCAGTAAAGCGCTGTGTGTGACCGAGTGGCAACCGGCAACGGTGAAGAACGGCGGCCCCACTCTACATTTCCAAGAATCTCAAAGGCAAGAATTTCCTAAAACCTTGGATCTTTCCTCGGGCGATGACAAACAAGCAACCACCTGATCCCTTCGCGCCACATCTAACCGCTGGTCTCCTGCCGTCCGCATGTTAACTTTCACCCCCCGCCGTGCACCGGTGCAAGTTGGACGTTCACTGTAACCAGCAGTCACCGGAGCTGCCGTCGCGCTCGCCCACGCCCCCAGCTTCCTGTCGCGTAGCTCGCGGCTCATGGCGTCCGTCCGTCCGTCCCTACTCCCTGTCCCTGGCCCCACCCCCGCCGGCGACAGACCACCGCCGTGGGCCCACTGGAGGGCCAACACGGTGGCCTTCTTCACGTGCCTCGCCGGATATATATATATCCCCGGGCGCCCGCAGTGTCAGTGACTGACGAGAGCGCGCGCACACCGGTAGTCTTCCAGTTAAGAATCTGAGATATTTTTCTCGCTCTGGGGTGAGGGTGAGGGTGAGCCTGAGCCTTGAGGACGACATGCTGCTGCGGAGCGCCTCCTCGCCGCTGCTCAACGCCGCGCGCGTTGCGCCGGCGGCGGAGCACGGAGTGGGGCACCTCGCGGTGGCGCCGCCGGCGGCGGGGCATCATCATCATCGGCAGGGGGCGGCGCTGTGCCGCGCATTGTCCGAGGCCGATCTGCTGGCGCCGGTGCAGCTCCCGGCCGCCAGCGCCAGGGGCTCGCACGCCCCCGCCTTCGTCGAGGAAGACGAGGACGCGCAGTCGCAGTCGCAGGAGGACGAGGACCAGGACGTGTTCCGCCGGCTGCTGACGAGCACGGGGCTGGACCTGGACGACGCCTCCGCGGAGGAGGCCGGCCTGGGCCTGGCGCTCCTCGAGGGCGTGGTCGGGGGAGGCGGCGGGCGCGGGAGGGTGTGCCGCGGCGGGGGGCACGGCGGCCGCGGTGGCGACGATGGCGCGGCCGACGCGCACTACCGGCGGATGATCAGGGCCAACCCGGGCAACTCGCTGCCGCTCGGGAACTACGCCAGGTTCCTCAAGGAGGTGGAAGGGGACGCGGTGAGGGCGCAGGAGTACTGCGAGCGCGCCATCGTCGCCGACCCCGGCGACGGCGACGCCCTGGCGCTCTACGCCGGGCTCGTCTGGGAGACCAGCCGCGAGGCCCAGCGCGCCGACGCCTACTACAGCCGCGCCGTCCAGGCCGCGCCCGACGACTGGTAAGTCAACGCGTGAACTGAAGCACAAATCTTTGTGTTCGCGGGATGCTTGACGGTTGGGTTGCCGCCCTTGCAGCTACGTGCTGGGATCCTACGCCGGCTTCCTGTGGGACGCCGAGGAGGAAGACGATCTCAACGACGACGTCCAGCCTCCGCCGTTCTTCGGGGCAGCTCAGCCTCCCTCCGTCACCGCGGCCTCGTAGACCAAGAACCGATCTCAATGCCAGTAAAACAGACTGCGTTCGGAAGAGCGACACGCCACACCATCCCGGCGGGTTCTGAGGCGAGACACTGTCGTCGCCGGCCAGCTTCATAAACTAAGTCCGGCTACATGTAAGATGAATCTGGGAAGAGCACTACGCTTCTAAGGTTGGTAGGATCTGCAGTACTGTAGGATAAATATCTAGCTTAATAAGGCTTTGATGTACTTGTACATGTAGGATGTTCTCAATCACACGGTGTACGTAGTATATGCTGTACCATTTGTGAATTATAAAATAATAAACGTCAAGACGTTTCTCCCAGCAGTTCAGCAAAAGCAGATCATATCAAATCACACTGAATCAACCCAAGTTATCACAACAGATTGCAGTGAAGAAGAACCAAGGAAATGCACGTGGAAAAAGGTATATCACTACACCTGGAAATGCTCGATGATCAGATGCAATTGTTACTAACTACAAACAGCAGTAGGTGCACACTCCCTTTTATTGTCTGAACAAAAACCTTCAAGATAAAACAGCACAGTGGCTTACTCTCCATCCTTCAAACTCCTGGTAATTAAACTAATTTTACCAGCCAGAAGTTTACTACTGAAATAGCAAAAATGTAGAGACAGGAAGCTGAGGCATGACTCTTGCTTTCCGTACGACTCAACTCGATTGTTTTCTATTCGTTGAGCACAAGGTCATCCGGAGTAACCTGAGCACGGATTGGCTTCAAGATAGGATCTGCCGTTGACTTGCTAATTTCTAGCTGCTCTGCAGAAGATATCGACGATGCAATGTCAACGGAACCTGTTTGCTCTGATGGCAATTTGGGGAGAGATTTCCGTTGGGGCTTCTTTGCGCCATTCGCAGCAGGTGCTGTCTTGGCACTGTTCTGGGAGGCCCTTTGGTCAAGGCTCAGACGAGCTGGACGGCTTGGAGTATTGGTACTTGCTTCTGTGGCTGCTGAGGTTGTGTTCTTTGAACGACCAAGCTTTGGTGATCTAGCTCTGGTGGTAGGGACCTAAGATGAATAGTATTAAGTAATATACTTCAGAAGCTGGAATGAAACAATAAGCGTATATCGTTAACATGTTGCCAAGTAAAAGTGGCAGTGCAATAGTCACGACAGAAACTTGAACCAACCTTCTACTGGGAAATCTATACTCTGAACTAGTTAACACTACCTCCGTTCCTAAATATAAGATTTTTAGTAAGCCAAAATAGCAAACAAAAACATCTTATATTCTGAAACAGAGGTGGTGTAGCAAATTCATCAAAGCAGCATATGAACTGATTTTCAGATTTCTTAAAGTATACGTTAACAAAGTACACATCGATCATGTGGTGCTGGAGCTGATCATTTTTAGCAGTTAGATATTTAAAAGAAAGTTGCATAATATCAACAAGAATGAAATTTCCTAAATAGCTGGCGAAGTAATTATCTCCCCCAATACAACTGCACAAACTACATAAAAGAGTAGTAGTTAAGGCATACACATTGGCTGCCAATAGAAAGTTCTCCGGGATTCTCGAACAAGGTAGAGCCATGCAAAAAATGTGAAAGCTGTATGTCAATGGTAGGCCACCCATGGCTAGGCCCAGATGGCCCTAGCTGGTTCCAATCAAGGAAAATAATCCCTGTTCTCGTTAAGTTTGGAATAGTATGATTTAGAGATAAGATATCCCTTAGCTTGAGCCTCAAGCCAATCAGAGATAAGATATTTCCTTGGACATGACATGTGCTCAGATCAGGTTGTTGGAGGCGGACAGCTCCTTGGCACATCTGTTTTCATCGAGAAAGAACTACATTCTATCTCCCGTCTATTTCGTCCTCCCGGTCCCTAATCTAACCTTATCCCTGATCAGCCATGCCGGCCCGCCATACTCCTGGTGGTATTTACCCTCACGAATCAGTTCATAACATGTATACGTGAAGCTGCCAGCAACACTGGAATCACAATTTAGCTATAGTAACCGCAATGTTAGATTTTAGTACAAGAATGCAAAAGTTTTTCTTTTGCAAGCCAAGAAAGTCAAATATTTAATGGTATTCTAGCAAGAATTAATTTTGACAGAGCAAGGCTGCATTCAGGAGCTGCTTCCACAGTTATACAGCCTTCAGTTATATACTTATATCAACAGGATCTCTACAAGGATAGTTATGATTAATTTCGTGAAGAGTTTAGAACTTCATATTGCCAAGAATATTTTGTGACAGACATGCATGTAAAGCCATTAACTTGCCTGAAAGAATGGAAAGAGGAAGTTCTAAGCAGCGGTCATACAGTTACCTTCTTCAAGTCAACCCTTGGAGGTGGTGGCTCCTTATAAAAGCTGGGCATAGGCGCTGCCTTGAAATTCAGACTCTTCCTTAACCTCCTAAGTTCAGCTTCTTCTGTCTCCTGCAAAAGAAATAAAACAAACACTATATTCACTTGACCACTCAAAAAATCAGTGATTTCTTACCAATAAATGAAAAAAAAAGAATTGGACCTTTGATTTTGCCTGCAAGTTGTTTTTCTCCAATTCCTGTGCATGAATCTTCTCCTCCAGCTTTGAGTAGAACTGCTTGATTGCAGAATGAGTAAGCAAAGGGATGACAGACCTTAACTGCACAAACACAAAACATATGTAACGACTACTAACCTCCCTTCTTTTCTCAGCTCTCTCGTTACATTTGAAGGCAAACCCATATGAAGGGGTGCTGCCCACCCTCTGAGGTTTTATCGTTTCACAATTAGATTCTTCTTCATTTTTTATAACATCCTGGTTAGATGCTTTCCGTGTTTTCCTCTTCTCCCTAGATTATAGAATATGAAAATGTAAGAAACTATTTGAATAATCCAAAAGTAATAGGTAAGTAGTAGTAAGTTTACAGAAAAGGCAAGTGTTAAGATTCTTTTAATAAATCCAAGAGTGATAGGTAATGTTTTATGAGTGTTAAGATTTGTTAGTTGGAAAAGAGTTAAGTAGACTCGGTCACGTGCTAAATTCGATAGTACTGAACTGATTTTATGAACTGTTTGTGTTTCCAGGCAGAGAATGCATTCAGAAGGTGGCTATATCCAACTGCGATAAGAGGGGTGGAGGGGGTTTAGGTTCTTAACATAATGCATATGTAGCTAGACTCCTGCAAAGGCTAGAGATGTTGACATGAGCATGACTGCTTCGGGTTTCAAAGATGGAAATTGTACTCAAATAATCATATGCAATATGGCAACAATAACCACTTCTTGTATTCACTGATATTAATCTGCGTTTTAGAAAATGCAGAAAGACTTAACTGGATATACATATTGTGGATCTACACAAGAAAGAAAAAAAAAGCATACTTTGAGTCCTCGACCGGTGAACTCTCCTTGGCAACAGGACGAAAATTGCTCCTTTCTGCCTTCTGAATCAAAACACATACAATTCTAGTAAGATCAAAATGCATTAGATGTATTGCCATCTCTTAACACTGCACACATAAGGAGTTCTGCATTACAGCACTATATAAAGTGTGTATGTAGTAGCCAAGAAGCAACACGGGGATACAACCAAAAAAACGAACTTACTTTAGTATCCCCGTTGCTTGAAGAGCCATCGACTAAATCTGGATCGGACACTCGTGCGATGGGTGCCTTAGCATAAGGAGAGTCAGGAGTACTTTTCCTAGCTTGACTCTTATCGCCGTTCCGTGGGCTCTGGCGTGCCGATTTGCTAACTTTAGGGGAATGGCTTTGGCCTCCCTAAAACACATGAAAACGTTAAGCGAGCACATAACTGTCAGCAAACCGTATCAATGTGAGACCTCAGCGTTGGATAATGTAGTATCGGCAAAGGCCTCACCTTGGGTACACGGGGCTTTACGACCTCCGAGGGCGAGGTGGCTTCCCCACCCACCTCCTCAGACGGATTGATCACCTCGCTCTCGCCCGAGTGCGCCACATCCGCCAGCGCGTCGTGCTCTTCTCGGCATGCCTCCGTGTTATCATCATCGGGCAGAAACTTCCTGCTCTCACCACCATTGTCAACGCCTAAAGCGCCCATGGCGTCGGCGACCTCGGCCACCGCATCCATCTCTCCCTACCACCTCAAGACTCCCCTTTTCACCGGTTTATCGGCACTCCAAGCGTACCGTAGCAGCCTGCACGAGCTACGTTCTTAGCTCATATCATCCTCGACGCTCACCGCAGCAAGAAACCCCGGAAAATTCTTCTGGATCTGCAATGTCGTTAGCATAGCTAGGTGAGCTGATGCCGAAATACGTGGGCGGAAACGGGGTGAAGTCAACTACGTCTGGTCTCGAAGAAGAAAGATCTGGGCGGATTCGACTGTTCGGAGCAGAGCGGAGAGAAGAGAGGGATCAGTACGAAACAGCAGTCAACGCGGAGGGGTTTCTTACCGGCGAGAGGAGCCGCGTCTCGTGCGGATCTTCACGGCGGGGCGACGGGGGTTTCGGCGGCGGCGGCGGCGCTCGCGGCGAGGACGGCCGAATGGGGGGGGCGGAAGCTGGGTGGAAGCGAGGAGCGCGACGGGAGATGAATCTGGGATGTGATGGCAGTGATGATAAAGAGGAAAAGACCCCGCAGCAGCAGTTCGTTCCACACGGGGACGCGTCAACACTGTGCCTGCGTCTACTTCCGCCGCGTTCCACGGCTAGCTGTGCCTCTCTCTCGCCGATCTGCTTTCGTATCTGTTTGGCGGAAAATGATAAGTATGTTGAATGAAATTTATAAAATCTGAAGTTCAAGCAGTAAAATACCTCTATATATTATGGAGGGAGTTTTTTAGAAGTGGGTAGTACCTAGATTAGAGACCATAGGGGCTCTTTTGATTCGAAGGATTTGCAAAGAAAATGTGTAGGGTTGAAATCCAATTGGATTTTTTCTTCGAATCCGTCTGATTCAAAGGATCATACCCTATTTCACATAAGAATTTCGTAGTACAAGTAGGAAAATAACCAACCTCATGAAAAATTCCTTCACTATAATTTTAAAAAAAGGTGTTATTCCTATAGTATCCAATAAGACGTGTCATCTCAATTCCTACACTTTTCCTATCCTACAAAAAGGAGCCCTACATCTTACCGTTTGCAACCTCTCTCCTAAAAAATAGCATCCCGGCCAATGACCAGTGGGTCCTCGCCTCCACTTACCGGCCTAGGGGCGGCAGGAAAGGGTAGAGAACCTAGATATGCGATCGGCGTTGTAACCAAATCCCTAAATTTAGGGTCTTGTAATATCATTGTGATGTTGTTTAGAGGACGATAGCAGTGTGATAACCCATAAGTATAGGGGATCGCAACAGTTTTCGAGAGAAGTAAAACCCAAATTTATTGATTCGACACAAGGGGAAACAAAGAATACTTATAAGTCTTAACAGCGGAGTTGTCAATTCAGCTGCACCTGGAAAAGCACTAGTAACAGGGGTGATGTGAAAGCAGCAGTAATATGAGAGCAATAGTAACAGTAACACAGAGGCAATGACACCAGAAAATAGTTGCTTGCGTGGAGTTGACTTTAGAGCAATGATGATGACAGAAGGACCGGGGTTCCCAGCTATCTACACTAGTGGTAACTCTACAAGAACAAGTGTTGGTGAACAAATTACAGTTGGGCAATTGACAATTGTAAGGGCATGACAATGCATGCTAAGATAGAATATCCAGTCTATTAACCATGTAGTCATGTTTTCCATATATAGTCATACGTGCTCGCAATGAGAAACTTGCATAACATCTTTTGTCCTACCAGCCTGTTTGCAGCGGGGACTCAAGGGAAACTACTGGTAATTAAGGTACTCCTTTTAATAGAGCACAGGAGCAAAGCATTAACACTTGGTAAAAACATGTGATCCTCGTATCAAAGCAATCCCCTCCGGTTATCCCAATTTCTGTCACTTTGGGGCCTCGGGTTCCGGACAAGGACATGTGCAAACAATTTGTAGATACAATCTAAACAATAATTATAGAGCTTAAATCTAAGATCATGTCACTCATGCACTAGTAGCAAGCATTAAACAAAACAAGATTGCAGCAACAATAACTTCACAAACTTTGATGGATAGACCGATCATAATGTAACAATTTATCGGATCCCAACAAACACAACACCGATTACATCATATGGATCTCAATCATGTAAGACAGCTCATGAGATCATTGTATTGAAGTACATGGGAGAGAGAGTACCAACTAGATACAGCCAAGAACCCGTAGTCCATGGGGGAACTACTCACAAACCATCATGGAGTCGAAGTGGAGGTGGTGGAGTCGATGGAGATGGCTCCGGGGGTCAATCCCCGTCCCGGCAGGGTGCCGGAGCAGGAACTTCTGACCCCGAAACTTGTCTTCGATGGCGGCGGCGATTCGGAACGTTTCGTGGAAAATTGCTCGGGGGGTTAGGGTTTTTCCGTCGGGGTCTTTATAGGCGAAAGGGAGCCGCGCCACCACATGGTGTGGCCGCCTCGTGGCCCCACTACTTCTCCTTTTCGGTCTTCTGGATCCTTCCGGGGAAAATAGGGACTTTGGCTTTTGTTTCGTGCAATTCCGAGAATATTTCCAGAACAACTTTTCTGAAACCAAAAAGCAGCAGAAAACAGGAACTGGCACTGTGGCATCTTGTTAATAGGTTAGTTCCAGAAAATGCATAAAAATGATATAAAGTATATATAAAACATGTAGCAATTGATATAATATAATCATGGAACATCAGAAATTATGGATACGTTTGAGACGTATCACAGTGCTATGCCGAATAATGTACCCCGACTTCAACCCACCTCAACACTATGGTTTATGCTCCGACTTTGTGTGGTGTTAGTTTGGTCGACGGCTTGTTGATGTTGTCCATAGCTTGTCTTGTGTGCACTATGTGCTGGTTATTTCCACCCGCGAGCATATGCGAGCTGAACCGTCGACTACCATCGATGAATTTAGCCCTAGCGACAATGCATATCCAAGAAAAAATATGTCAAATTTGTAAGATGGTCATTTTTCATCAGTCAGATGAAACAATAATTTTTTGTCGATTCAGCTTCTCTCTTAGATCCCATCTTATATGATGGGTGGCTATTGCGACAATTTTTACGATGAATATCTCTCTACAGATATGTGTGGACAACTCAGTTACCGTTTTGACGTCAGTCTTCGTTCTCTCTTTCAAAGATATGATTGCTACCAAATAAGCATTGGTAGATTCACACAAATAAAGTTTTATTGGTGGACTTAGATGTATTTCTGAATTTGGAGGTTGTATTTGTCCACTTCTAAGTTTGTGTAATAGTTCCAACTTCTATGCTTATTTTTCCACATAATAGGGAATATTCTACACTTTAGAGAGTATATATATAGAAGGGACCTTTGTTGTTATTACATCATGTTGTTTTGATATGAAAATTGGTTGTGGGTTTTAGAGACGCATCAGTGGTATCTAAAAATTGTGTTTGACCATATTGAATCTGCCTCAACCCAATAGGGTATAGTGTGTTTTAGCATGCGATTGTGTTTCTTATGGTTTTCTAGGCGGACAAGTATACCTCAAATTGTCATATTTTCGGAGATGCGGAGTCTCTTTCGGCTAAGACCACGAAGATGTCCAGTTTCGCTTGTAAAAATTGTTGTGTTAAAGATTCTTATGTTCCAATGACAACTAGGTTTGTCCATCTAAAAGGTTTTCATAACCGAGATAGTTCATATTGACTTATTAGCCCCACCAGAGAAATATTAGTTGTATGTGTGAAGTGTCAAGTGCCATAGGACAAACACTAAAGTCTAAGTCGTCGTAAGAAACACATTGATCTTGACAGGGTACGAGAGAGCTTATGAAAACCTAATCGTCGCCACCACCACCTCCTTCTCCACCATATGTCGGTTCCACCACCTCCGGCTGGCGCCTGCGTTGGGAAGGGTGGGGAACCCGATATATGAGTGAAGTTCTTAATAAAAGTAGCGTTTTCAATTGTTAGGGTTAGGGTTTTGTTATCCATCTTCTTCTTCAATGAATATGTCATCGTCTACAATAAAAATCTTTAGCTCTTTGTTCGACAACGAGATGTCCTTCCCAGTGTTTTGTTGAAAGATTGAATTTGTCTAGTTTTGGTTCTTCAGATCTTGCTTCGACAGATCGATTTTGGACATTTTTTCTCATAATTGTCTAGTTTCCCAATATTTGTCCCGGATGCTATGTCCTCGACAATGGTGATTCTTACTCTCTTCTTCGAGGGACGTCGACCAGGTTGCTCAATTATTTTTCTAAAATAATGGTGATCGATTTTGGTTGATTACTTTAATTACCGAGTGCGTGCACGTAGTCTTGACACGACGACTCAAAAAATTATGACAGAATCCTCGTTGGTATTTACATGTCTATGGTTTGATATCTTTCTCGTTCCATGGCTACATACCTTTAGAAAGTAGTACTCCCTCCGTCCAACAAAGGATGTCTCAACTTTATCAAAAATTGGATGCATCTAGACATGACTTAGTGTATAGATACATCCAGTTTTGATCAAAACTGAGACATCCTTTATTGGACGGAGGGAGTATAAGATTGTGTCATGAAAGAAACAAGAGTTTGAAGGTGTCGAAGATTTGCTAATTTATTTTAGACTTTATTTTATAATTGTTGTAAATCAGCTCATGTATCTATACCATGGACTATTCGCCACCATAATATGACATGGTACTGATTGTCAAAAAAGTGTCATAGACAAAGAGTCAAAACTTAGGCGCGGTGGATCTAGGCCCTCGTTGTCGGGAGGGCTCCGTTTTATGTTTGACGTGTCCAAGTTATTGAGGCAGGGCTCTTCTTGCAGTAACGTCTCCCGACTTCAACCCGTCTCAGCGGCGGTGTGGAGATGCTCGTGGGAGTGGTGTGGTTCTCGATGGACTTCTTCTCACGGTGAATGTGGTCTCTCCGGGTGCGGACAAAAAATCGGCTCTGCCTATACACTTGAGATGCTCCTACACTACTTCATCTGTTTGTACATGCTCTCATCGTAGCCCATCGGCGAAGCCCTAGCACGGCCTTTTACCATTTTTCCAATTCCGTTCCGGCTAAATAAATTGAAAAAGCACTCAACTACTACTCCGGTCCGGCTCGCCCGCTCCCCGTCCCCCAGCCGCCGCACACAGCCGCCCCACACCAGAGCGCGAGGCCGGCGGCGCGGGACAAGGGGAGAGAGAGAATGATGGACGCGCGGCGGTGGCAGTCCCCGGCGGCGGCGGCCGCGGCCGGCGGGCCCTCGAGGCGGCCGCCGCCGCGCCGCGGGGTGCACCGCGCGTCGCCCTACGGCCTCGGCCCCCGGCGGTGGCTCCCGAAGCCCCCGGCGTCCTCTAGGATCCTCCTCGGCGTGCCCCGCGACCACGCCGCCGCCGGTATACCCCCCTCTCCCTCTCTCACTCACCCCCGTTGGTTTTGTTCGGCCGTTGGCAGTAGTCTAGGGTTGTGATTTGTGAGCACTGGGCACGGCATTAGTCTGCCGATCCGATCCAGCTGGGCTGGGTTATTTAGGCCTGAGAACTTCCAAGCTATTTAGAGATATTGATCCTGGTTGGGCTCGTACATTTTGCTCTTCGGAACGGGTGCATTATGGCTGGTGCCGAGTCAGCCAGCATGGGCTCAAATCTGCCACCAGAGATCCTTGCTGTAGGTACATACAAGGTTGCCGACTTACAGTATATTAGTTATCTAGTTGTAGAATTTCTGCGGTGAGCAGGGTAGTTTCCATGAATCGGTGTTCCCTAATTCATCCTATATTCAGTATCTTGGGTGCATCGATGAGGCAGTTTCTCATTTGAACCGGGTATCGAAGAAGCTACTTCTGTTCTGTCTGTACCATTTGTTGTTGTTTCCGTCTGTAACGTGATCCTGAAATAAAATCGGTATTGTCTGGTATGCTTGTCGGATACTAGAATGATCACTGGAATAGTTCAGTACAAGTTTAGTTCCCTTTTTTTTCAGCAAAATATGTCCAACTTTTAATGGGGATCCCCTTGTTGCTTGTTTTGATGTTCACAGACAATAATCAGACGGATCAATGTGAGCCGATGGACGTAACACATGAAGCAAGCAGGGCAACACATGAAGTAAGCAAGGTACGTTTTATTGAATGCATTAACCTGCCTACTCATGATTTTTATAACTTATGGATGTGCTACATATAGAACTTCTTTTCATTCTTCTTTACATTGTCTCAAATGCAATGTTGCAAACTTTCAATAAAGTGTAGATCATGTTAAGCAATCTAGTGATTTTAATTAGTGGCAAACGGTCCAATATAATATGCATCATGTAAAGTTCAGTTCATAGTAAAATAATTCAACGCTCATTTTTTTCTTCATCTGTCCAGATCATTAGAAATAGTCCGCTTTACACTCTCCTCATCTGGTTAATGTTCCAGTAATTTAATTATTTCAAGTGCATACACTCCTGGAACTGAAAGATGATAACCATATTTTAGCTTTGAGCTGAAGTATTGTTTGAGAGCTGCAAAGTCAACTAGTTACCTTTTATTTTACTCTGCAAGCATGATCCGCCACAGGCATTGCATTCGATCTCCAATCAAGATGTATCTCTTACTGACTTTTTGTTACCTACAATCTACATTAAATTGCAGATTAAGTCAATGGAACCAAACAACGATGCTACAACCAGTGCGGTTCCGGCGCTTGTGAATAAAGTGAATCTACTGCCTGAAGGCAACCACACACATGGAAATGATGGCAGACTCAATGAAATTGAGAAGATCATCAAACAGAAGCATTTTTCTAGGTAGGGTTGCGTTTGCCTGTTTGGACCTTTCTGCAGTCTGACTTAATTCCAAAAGTTTCAGTTAGAGTTTGCTGGATCCTTCAATAGAGTTTTGAATATTAGGAAACCAAAAACATGTTTACCTTTTCATCCAGAGATACATATATCCTCTTATATAATTGTAAGATGGGAAAATAAAGTAAAAGCACGAGGTAGAAGTTAAGAGCCATGCTTTGTAGCGGGTTGTTTGTCCGTGATAATAAAACTTGAGAAAATGAAGGATCCTTTAATAAAGTCATTATTACTGTTTCTTATAACTAATCTGATTGATAAAATGCTTGGGCAATTGATTCCAGCCCATAAAATTTGATTTTTTAACCAATCGACTGGATTAAATGTTTGGGTAATTGGCTCTGACCTTCAAAATTGTGCTCCTAACAATAATTTTGTCCATTTAAAATCAGTATATTTGTGTTCTTTATTATGGGATGTTTTTCGTCACTGTAGTCTGAATACTTTTATGGCTAGAAGAGAGTTATACGCTTCATACTTTTTTATTTCTTGCAAGGGGTATCTTAACTGGAATAAAAACACATCATTTGGAGAAAAAAATCTGCCTCTTACACTCTTGAGCTTCCCACGAGCTTCGTAGCACATACCAGTTGGTTATTTGATTTTTGCCATAATTCTTATTGAGTGAAAGCACCCGAGTTTTGCTTCTGTTCATTAGAATTTGAAATCTCAGCTAAAGAAAAACGGTTTTGGCCTGCAGGGACGAAACCGAACGCCTAATAGAGATCATGCGTTCGAGGACTCCTGATCTTTACGGTGAAGATCAGAGAGCTCCAAAATCTTTTGTGAAAGATAGCGAAGCTATACCATTTTCGAACAAACTGGTGTCACTTGCAAACCCAGATGCTCAAAATTGGGGGATTGATGTCTTTGCACCGCCAATTGTAAGATAATCTTATCTCTGCAACTTCATTTCCCAATTACTTATGTATTTTTTTTGTTCATATGCCAAGGCTAAAACTATCTCCTAAGAACTCTAGGTGTCGGATATAGGTTTATGAAATTCATTTATGAATGTTATCTAAGAAACACCAGAGTAGTTACCCTCCATTCATACTTTATTCTTGTTGACCTGAACTCATGCTTTATTGGCTTTCTAGGGGCACGATGTTAGTTCTTCACCCATTGAACTTGCAAGAGCTTATATGGAAGCACAGACCTTAGCAACTGTACATGAATCCCAAAGGAGAAAATACAGAGCCTTGAGTCATGGTGTTGAAATTGATAATTCAGCATCGAAACTATTCCCTAAAGTTGGTGTAGACTCTCCTGTACGCTGGCCAGGTACAGTTGTCCGAGACTATACAAACTATCTTACACCACAGAGCAATAAAGGAAGGACCCTTCCTCTGGCTTCCTCCCGATCACCTTATTCTGGCTCAGTTTTCCGTACATCTGTCAAGGTATATGTCTGCTTATGATTTTATGTGAACGCTGGCTTGTGTTCCATTAATACATGTTCGGGCTGTAACTATCTGTTCATTCGTATGTCATTACAGAGATCAGGAAACCTTGATAGCTACAGTAACTCGTCTGGCCGGCCACAATTTTCAACACCTTTTTCTGTTGGAAGTAAGGTATTGCTTAATTACTCCTATTTGTTTGGTTGTCACCATGATGCGTCGATTTCTCTTTGCTTCATAAGTTTGTTGATGTTTAGTTTTTAGGAATAGGTAGTCTAGGGTGGATTAGTCTGGTGGACTCATCCTTCATTTTTGTGACATGGCTTGATATTTTCTTTATGTTCTGTTGTCATTTTAGTCATGTGGGATGGGGCATTGATGGCCAACTGATTCACGCTTAACCTAACAAGAAGGTCAGGTTGATGCTAGGATGATTCACTCCTCAAACTAAACACTCGTAATCATATGATTCAGTAGGTGTATTCGTTGTTGGGAGTACTGTGAGCAAGTTTATCATTTCAGATTGGAACTACTATGAGAACTACAAAACTGAGATGACTGCATCAAACCATTATTATCATGGAAATTTGTGGCATCATCTTGGATATGGAAGCTTGAAAGCTAATAGACTCACAATCTTATAGGTTATACATCGGTCACAAGCTTTTGATTGATTTACAACTGAAAGTGGTTTACAACATTTCCGCTATCTTTAGAACTTGCAGTAATGACTGCAGAGATCTTAACATATGAACCGTGTCGATCATCTTGCAACTCATAATTTTTGTACATAATTTATATCTGCTTCATCTGTTCTGACCCCCTTCCCAAAATGCAGGCAATACTAGAGGATAAAGTGACAGCAACGGGTGGCGTTCTTGGAGTGCAACCAGCAACCTCTTCGGTAGGAGCATACGCAGATGATGCTGGCACGAATACTCCATTCTTTCCTAGAGATGGTACTGCTGCGACAAAGAGTTTTGCATTCAACCTTGAAAGGCCTCATGGCAAAGGCACCATGGAGAGTGGCTCAACCATTGGAAGTATACGAGTAGACAATATTTCCAAGCAGGCTGCTGTATCTGTTCATCCGAAGTCCAGCCAAACGGCTCAAAAAATACTCCAGCATCTCGAGAGGACAATTCCTTCCCCTACAGCAAAACCATTTGAGCCAAGGCGAACTGCAAAGAGAACTACTCCTTCAGTTGCAGTCAGCAGCCTGTATAAAGTGTCTGATTCCATTACTAGTAATGGTCCTGGACAGAGCAGTGTCAATGAGCGTCGCAGTGCTTACCAGGCGATTTCAGATGCGAAGAAGGTATATTTCTCTATGTTTTTTCTAGTGCAGTAATCTGCTAAATGCATCTGAGTTTGCGATTAGGAGTCATCGTCAGCATCCAGTTCCTATGTTTATATAGTCAATTGCTGATTAAAAAGGCTGAACACCCAAAGAATTATGGTACTACAGCACAACTGAATAGTATTCTATTGCAACATCTACTTTTGATTACAGGCTTCCCATGTAAGTTAGTTTTGTACTGCTAGTATCTGTTTGTCCATTTAGCATTGATTGACTTTTAATATTTTATTTAGCAGATGTTTGGCAGCATTATATAATGGACAGTTATATTTACTCAGATGGCCGTGTTTACTTCTGTGTAGGTTCAGGTACCTCCAAGCAGCTCCAATTGTGAGGGGTTGGCCAACCCAGAAGTTGCTGAAATGACCAGTTCACAGCTTCCTTCAAAAACTGACTTGGCAAGTGCGCCAGCTGCAATGGTCTTGGAGAAAAGCGCAAACAATGGCTTCATGTTCTCATTTCCTGTCACCAAGACCTCGATTTCACTTCCAGAACCGCCGCCTACCCCTACTTTCTTCTCACCACCAAAAAGGAGTCTTCCAGCTGATACCGAAGATATTCCCAAGTTCACCTTTGGCTTGTCAAGTTCTACTGATCGTCTCATTTTCTCTGCTGATTCAGCGAGTGGTTCTGCTGGTGGAGATGAAATGGCTCCCGAGTTCAAGTTTGGGTCTGATAAGAAGCGAGAACTGTCCTTTGATGTAGCCTGCAAAGATGCAGTTTGCATTTGAGACTGGCAATTGTCTGCTATTTGAAAGGAGTCATTGCCTGGTATTTGCTGCGACGACAACAGCGCCCATTTGTAACACGCGATACCTGACCTATAAAAGAAAACATCGGTTCTCATATCGCCGGTATTTTCTGTAATTTTGGAAGCTCCAGAGTCATTTGCCATTTGCAGGATCTTTTTTACCCTGCGGTTTTCATCAATGGCTGGAGTTGTTAAGCATCGTCAGCCAAGTTGCTCTCCGTTTCTTAATGGCTTTGCATGCATCTGAATGCAACAAGTAAAGCAATACATTTTTGGTCCAAGGTACGAGTCCGATGATCTATTCTAATCCGTTGAAAAGACCCTTCTTTTGCCCGTCTTTGATCTTGCATATTTTTGACGTGTCTCATCTGACTTGAAAACCAAAAGAAACAAGGGGGATGATCTGGTTCCCAAAGACGTGAGTAGATTCCAAGTCATGAGCGTGACCGGTTCATGCAGAAAGGCATTTGACTGATTGGATTTCCACACTGGACTGATGCTGCCTTTTGAACTAAGCATGTGGTGTGATGCACATAACGAGTAGGGGTAAAGGTAATCTGCGTGTGATCACTGCACGGTGTAAAAGTTACTATCTTTGACGCGTGTGATCAGAACGCGTTGTGATGACCTGGAGAAAGGTGAATCGTGTCCGTGCCATTATTGGCACAGCCCCGGCACTGCAGGTGTGATCGCAGCGTCGGATCATCCGATTATGGGGTCGATGATGTTAAGTCCCAACGACCACTGACACTGTGTTTTGTCCCTAACCTAACCTGTAGATTTACGAAAGTAGGTCTAGTTTAGTGCACATTTTGGGAGATCTTACAGAAGCTTCAACTCTTATGAAAAATAGAATATGCTATTCTCATTTCTCAAACAGGAGAGTGAAACCCACCCGCAGTGTCGATTTCAGTTTACAGATTTATGAAAAATAGAATATGCTATTCTCATTTCTCAAACAGGAGAGTGAAACCCACCCGCAGTGTCGATTTCAGTTTACAGATACCATCACGATCTTGTGGTGATCCCTGCACATTTTGTTTTCCCAGATGCGATTCGTAACTTTTTCTCCTCACGACCGGAGGAACGCAAAATCGCTTTCATTATCATGATGTGATGATATCCTATACCTTTCTCCATAACCACCCGAGGACGACCCAAAATCCCTTTCTCACGTGGGCCCGGATTTTTGACGTGTTAGAAAGGGGCTAGAATGGTACAGTAAATGATTCCGGTGCACCCATGCCACCCGCTGATTCCAACGTGAACCTGTCACATCACATCTAGGCCCTCCGTGTGGCCAAAGCTCTGCATCACCAGCCAGCCTACGGTGCCGATGAGGTCGCCCTCAAGCAGCCGTCCACCCAACTAGGGCATTTTCTTCTGAAAATAAATCAATGAAACTAGGGTTTTGCGTCTGCTTACGCACGCAGCCAGCAACACTGCTCAGGTCGGCCTCCACCCTCACAGTCCAGGAGAGGGAAACCGCGTGGTATTGGCATCTTTTGAATTTTCTGTTCTACTCCCTTGGTTCTCCTGATATCTACTATGCTTGTTTTCTTCAATCTTTTGAATTAACAACCATGAATGGTTTGGTGAGCTCAATTACAATCGACAGCTTTATCACTTACTTGAACCTAAGTGAGTGTAGGCTCCTCTTATTTGCATCCAGTCAAATCTGTTCAAAATAATCCTTCGTTTTTTGTTGTGGAATCAAACAAATCAGAATGTTAGATCTGAAAGAACATGCAATTACAACCATGCTTTCTTTTGTCTATTGTATGAATCAAAGAGCCCTAAGATTTTGAGTACGAATTAATACAATATCAGACCATTAATATGATAATTTTTTGAATAATTTGCACCTGATAAAGAAAATTTTGGGAAAGACCAATGTTTCATAGACAAAAATATAATGTTTCGTGATAAAGAAAAGTTGATGTTTAAGAAGATACTGGCAACAAAAGCTTGCGTGTCAATCAAGAGGGTAAGATTGTTCAGAACGATTTTTCTGATTTGTCCATAGTACCTTCACACACCCTTTTCTGTAAATGAAAACAATATTCCTCTTCATAATTTCAGTCAATGGGGAAGTCTTCGGTTACAAACTCACTTGCTAAAAAGAGCTTTAGGTGGGTGATGACCAAAAGTCCACAGCGTAAAGCACTACCTCACCACGGCATGGCTACTATAGCTAAAAAGTGCAAGCACCAAGGAGACTATAATAATATATACATTGCACTAACCTTTAGTTGATTAACACATAATGGAGCTCAACAAACCAAGTAAAAAGCAAGTAAGATACACGTCACATTTTAACCTAAATGCAATACGAGGAAGTCTTTCTTTTTCTAGCTACAGATGCATTGAAACCCTGTTACTACACTTTTTTTTAATATTATTATAGTGTAATTTATGAGGCGAACACAGAAAAGCCACACAAAATCTTTCTAAAACCCAAGACAACCGTTAAAGTAGGTTCCAGTTTTTTTCGACTTCCAGAACGACTTTCCCAAGAAACGGCTTCCCCACAGCTTTATGGAAAAGTCGCACCCCCTCCCCCCAAAATTTTGGTTGCGATTCCAAATTATTTCAAACACATATAGTATGAAATCATATCTAAATTTATTCCGGCCAGCTTCTCTATAAAGTTATTTTTTTGCGGGTAGGCTTCTCTATAAAGTTGGGAAGAGAGAAACTCACCAAAGATGCATCCAAACGCACTAGGTCTAGAAAGGCAACACGAGAAACATCTGAGGGTGCATTATGCAAAACCCCGCTAAAAGCCGGTACGGCAGCAGCACCACCGCCCCCACCGGCTCCGGTTAACCCTCCTCCTCCTACCTTCGCGTTTCAAAAATCAAATCCCCGCAACTCAAAATCTTTCCAAAGCCCGAGCTTTTCCCCTCCTCGTCCTCGTCCCTGCCTGCCGTTGCGGTGGCGAATCCGGAGTGGAGCGCGGCGTGATCCTCCTCCTCCTCCGCGTCCCATTCGCCTGGTCGCCAGTCCACTTCTCCCGCACCTCTCCAACTTTTCCCAATCTCCCTGTCGCTAAGCAAACCCTTAACCCCCACCCGGCCGAATCCATGGATTATTAGCCTAGAAAAAGCTCGCCACTCCGCGCTAGGCGGCACTCCGCTGCCCGGCGCTGCGCCAGGTAGAGTAGATTACAGCCTACTGGGTGGTGGGGCGGAGTGTTAGCAGGCGAGCGGCCGAGCAGCGGCCAAAGATTGCTGCTTGTCTTCGACTAGGTCCTGTCGACTTCTTGGATTTATTGGTTGGTTGTGGTGGTTGACTGGCCGATAACCGCGGATTCCTTCCACGTTCTTGGTAAGCCCGTCGTCCTGCTCCCGTGCGGCGGATCGAAATCAGCCAAGATTGCTCGGAGGCGCGCGGGGAGCAGCCGCCAGTGCCCGGCTCCGTCTATGGAAGTTGCCGCCCCGACCTGGAGGCGAATTGCGGAGCAAGGCGCACCTTCCCCGCCCTTCTGACGCTGCTGCTGCTCGTGGTGGCGGTCGCTTGCTTGGTTCTTGCTCCGGACCGGCGAATCGCGGCGGGCCTGCTACGATGCTGGTGATGGGTACGCGCCGGTCTGCTCACTGGGCGCCGCTGCTCTTCTGCTGCCTCCTCATCACGTTCCCCTCCCACGGTACTGCCAGTATACTTTTCCGATCCAGTTTACCATTATGTCGTGATCAATTATGGAAGCTCACTTACGCCTAGACATGCTTCTTCTGTAACAAAGTAGTGACAAACTTAATTGTCGAACAAGGTGGAATTTGATTGTTTCTGCTTGCTGTTTGACTAGGTCCTCGAGCCGTCGAGGCGTTTGTCGGCGCGTACGGGATAAACTATGGGAGAATAGCGAACAACATCCCGTCTCCGGACAAGGTGGTGGCGCTCTTGAGGAGCTCCAAGATAAGGAATGTCAAGATATATGATGCAGATCACAGCGTGCTTGATGCGTTCAAAGGGACGGGGCTCAACCTGGTCATCGCCGTCAACAATGGACTGTTGAAGGATTTTGCTGCAAATGAGAGCTCTGCGATGGACTGGCTGAATGACAATGTAAAACCTTATCTTCCTCAGACACGCATCGTTGGGATCACTGTGGGGAATGAGGTGCTGGGAGGGGACCCGAGCTTGGCCGAACCGCTCGTCGAAGCTATTAAGAATGTATACAATGGTCTCAAGAAGCTGCATCTGCAAGACAAAATCGAGCTTTTCTCACCTCACTCAGAAGCTGTTTTTGCTACCTCCTATCCGCCCTCTGCCTGTGTTTTCAAGGATGATGTCATGGTGTACATGAAACCGCTGCTGGACTTCTTCGCACGGATCGGTTCACCTTTCTATGTCAATGCATATCCCTTTTTGGCTTACATAAGTGATCCAGAGAACATTGACATTAACTATGCTCTCTTTCAGCCCAACCCTGGAATAGTTGATCCGAATACTAGTCTGCACTATGATAACATGTTTGATGCTCAGGTAGATGCAGCTTATGCTGCTCTGCAGGCTGCTGGTTATAATGACATGGAAGTCCGGGTAGCAGAGACTGGCTGGGCTTCTAGTGGAGATCAAAATGAAGTAGGGGCATCAGTTGAGAATGCAAGGACTTACAATTTCAATCTCCGGAAGAGGCTCTTTCTGAGGAAGGGAACTCCTCTCAAACCAAAGACACCGGTCAAAGCATACATCTTTGCGTTGTTTAATGAGAACTCCAAGCCTGGACCTGCTTCTGAGAAGCACTATGGGCTCTTCAATGCTGATGGAAGGATTTCATATGATATTGGTTACCCAGGTCTATTACCTTCGTCTGCATCCTCGTTGTCAATGAAGGTAGGCAGTTAATTGTCATCCATTTGCTTGATTGCCCATTAGTTTTCTTTTATTGCCTCTTCTCGTTGATGGCTGTTGGCTTTTATTTAAGTCAGGGCTTTACTTCAGTACTCTGCTTCCTCAGCGTTTATTAACTTTAATGAAGATTAGAGGGGGAGATCAAAAGTTCCAAAATCAGTACTACTTTTTACTCAAAAGGGTTCACTACTCAATCGTGGTTCAGTAGTCAATCGGAATGAACTTTCCAGCATTGTTCGGGAATTCAGTAACTGGTAACTGCTCGGTCGGCCACTGAGTAGCGATTAATCAGTGAATCGGCCGATTAACTGGATTAATCGGTCGATCATTAATCGGTTGTCAGAACATATTTTGCATACTATATATATAATATTTTCTGTATTATTTTATACTCCCATGCTCCGAGATATATAATTATACTAAATTATGCTACTGCAAGCATAGAAGGATCACATAGCACTGCAAACATTTCCTTTCCACACAACTTGCATTTCACTTTCTGTAACTGAAGAGGATCACATAGCACTGCAAACTCCCAGCCCATGTCATCTGAATTTCTCTTCAGAGTTTGAGAAGTAGCAGCGGTAGAACCTGCTGTCGACCCCTGTAAATATGATGCACACCAAGTAAATAAATCAAGAGAAATCAACAAGTTGCTATTTAATTGAGCAACAAATCATCAATCAAGAGAAGAGGTAGTACTGTAGTACCTTGCTAACCGGTGACACCATGGTCGAGCACTCGAGTAGCTGCAGCCTGGAGCTGGAGGGGCGACGGGGAGCTGCAGCCTGGAGCAGAACTGGGGAGGGAGTAGAGCAGCAGAACGGGAGGGAATGGGGACAGGGGAGGGAGAAGAGAGGGCGGCGGTGGCTGGAGCTGCCCGAGATGGCCAGCCACCAGGGGCAGGCAACGGAAGGAGCGGGAGGTGAGCCAACCCTAGTGAGAGAAACAGAGAAACCCTAGCCGCCAGGGGCTGGCGGGCCAAATTTATACCAACTTCAGTTAATGGGCTGGCCGATTACTCGGCCTAATCGGCCTGACAGCCGATTACTCGGCCTGACAACCGATTAATCGGGGTCACCAGGTAACGCACCGAATAGGTGCTAATCGCGTCAGTCAGGCACTGAGCAGCGATTAACTGGCCGATTAACTGGTTAACTGGCCGATTTCCCGAACAATGCTTTCCAGTCCAACCCTCATTACATCTCTAACAAAGTCAGCCCTATCAATTTGTTTTCTTCTATGCATCATGGAACATCACAAACGAGCCCATTTTTACAGTCCAATACTTGGCTGAGAAAATCAATTAAGAATAGTGGTTTGTGAAATCAATTAAGCGATGCTGTCTTGGCGGAAGGATTCATGGCCATGCTGCGTGGTCGGCTAGCGTTCAGGATACCCTCATGGGGATGAACATGTGAGTCGATCCTTATCCAGGTTGATGAATACTGCCGTAAATGTTCGTCCACAATTCAAGAGGCCTGAAGGTGTTGTAGATGAACATGCTCATTTGCGAACTGGATTGGTTCCACCATTGTCCAAAAGTGCTTCCACATCATATATGTATTTGGCATTAGGTTTTGGTACTATTTGCAGTCTAATTCATGACGAAAGTGCAATTTTATCCTTAAATAATTCGTTTGAGATCTGTAAATTTTACTTAAATAACAGTATGAAGCAAACCCAACAGTGCGTATGAGTGCCTTGTTATTGAGAAATATTCGAAATTGTGGTTCAATAACCGATCAAATTATAACTAGTTGGTGTCTCAACTGAAATGCTGAGCTTTTTATCAAAAAAGTCTTATGTTGAGTGCAACATATGTTCTGTTTACTGCTAAGTTTTTTTCCCTTATATCCTTGGCAAGTATTGAAAAGTTCTACGGAAGATCATCTTGATAAGGATAATAGCTATGGGGCTTATCTAGTATCCATGCATGAACGCACATTGTGTCTTGTGCCTTCGCCAGAACTCTCAGATAATTGGCATATATTTTGGCTCTGATACACTTATGTTTCCATATTACTCAAATATAAATGACTTAGGCTAAGCAGTCAACACGGAGATCCTCAATAAAGTAGATATTTAAACCTATTAGTACAGTTGTGCTATCTCAATTTCGTCGCTCAAATAACTGGGAAAATATGGATAACTTTGTAAATTCCTTTCTGGAAATTAATTTATTGTTAGCAGTGCAGTGAATAATTAATAGAGGTATTGATCTTCAAGTTCAGGATCTGAATTGTCTAGCCTATGGTAATAACTTATGGTATGTTTTGATCAAACTACCTAGAGAATCCATGGTGTGTTTATTTCCCAATTCTTGCTTTATGTGCTTTAGCCTGGTAGCAAAATAATAATGGGCCACATTTTCATTAAATAATTTTGGTTATGTCTTCTGTGTATTCTGTAATGAAATAACGACCCCCAATTTAAAATATGTTTTCTACTTTCTGTAATCAATTTATTCTGATGGATTCAAGTACTACCTATTTCTTGCTTACCTCTGGTTTCTGATACCACATCATTACCATATACTGTAACCTTACCAGGCATTGTGATTTCCATTTGCAGAAATGGCGTACTGGGAGGTGGATCGTACATTTTTCGGCTGCAGTTATTCTATCTATTTTCTTCTTTTAGCCTTTGTGACTTGATTATAGAGTAGCATATCTGTTAAGGGTACAATCAAGATCAGCAGGTAGAATGCTTGTACTGGGAAATTCACAACGAAAATTCCAATAACGGTTCCCTCCTGTACACCAGTTTGTGTTCCCTTCACTTCTTTACTTGTGGAAAGAACACGGCCCTGAATTTTCACTGTATATATATTTATTTAGCATCAGAAATACTGTTATCAAGCTAATAATCCTCTGAAACCTATCATACCATGTTCCCAGAAATGGATTCTTGCTATCGTGGCCTAGCTCCAGCTTGCACACTGCAGATGCTTATTATTTTTCTGACAACATGGCGGTGTCTCTTCCCCAGTAAGTATCGCACTCAGGGCACCTGCTCTTACTACCGAAAGATCGGAACCACTAGACTTTTATACTCTGAATTGTGAGAGCTTAGATTATGAATTTGTTCTTTTCTTAATCATGAGACGGCAAAACTATTATCTTGTGAGCTACATGATTTACAATCTCTCGTACTGCTAAGTTGTCCTACAGTTCCATTTAGCTGGACTAGGGAAACTGCAAAGGTAAATGAACCAGTATGGTCAATTGACTCGCGGAATTGGCTGCTGTCCTTTTGGATCCACCTGGTAAGCATATCAGTTGCTGCTGAAGCCATCATATCTTAGACAATTTTTTCTCACATCATCTCTGTAAACCTGGCCTGCCTACTTATGTAGTGGTCAGTCCTTTATTCTCTGTCTGTCCTTTATTTTCTTTCGCTTGCAACTTTTTATCTCCTTGCAAAGAATATATCAGGGAGAAAAAGAGAAGTGGAATTTTTAGGATATGCGGACTTTTTGAAATTATATTTAGTCTTTGTGTTCTCTTTTCCAACGGGATGGCAGTGAGCCTTGGATCCCACTGCGACATGATGTGAGGTTTGGCTAAATTATCATTATTTTATTAGTACGGCATGTCACTGGCCTTTCAACCTTTGGCATCATGGATACGCTTTGGAGTTCGGACGTGCAGTCCCGTCGTACCTGTACCAGTGATGATTAATTATTCATGACATTGTTAAGCAAGTTACAGGGAAGTGCTATGATTAACAATAATATACGTATAACTTAACGACTATGATGCGGTGGTGCTATGAGAAAAGGAACCAGGCTCCTCTGCACCTGCATACCACTATTCCTGAACTTCCAGATGACGATGTAGAGAACTAAAGTGACGTAATATTTGCCACCGAATTCCTTGTGACACCTAACCAAAAATCTAGCAATACTTTTTCATAGCTGCAACTTGAGAAGAATAGATGTGATATCTGTTCGGCTTCAGCACATGATAAAAATACCAAGAAATTGTATCAGTTTCCTCGCTAGCAAGGCAGTAGAGGCAATCTGGAGAAGATCATGCGATTAAGCCACGAGCCTGCCATCATCAGAGTAGATCCTTGTTCACTTTTTTATTTATAAAATAAAACATGTTTGACTAAATCTCAGTATGATATAGCTTCTGAATGTAAAACATTCAACCTCCGCCCTGAAAGGAGCATCCATGCAGAATTAGAAACACTGGGATACAACTATGGCAATCCCCTAGTCGAATTCTTTTTAAACTATGGCGATAACAGAAGAACATGTCCAGCCACAAACAAAAGAGAAGAAAGCAACCCCTGGGCGATCTGGGCCAACTAAAACCTCTAAAAGTACCTGCAGGTCGCAGCAGAAGAGTTTGCCATGGTTTGTGCCCTCATCGCTGTCCCTGCAGGTGACCAGCTCTATCTGATAAGTTGATAAGTTCCTTTGGTCACTAGTCCTTGCATAAGTGGTCTGACAAGGATACCAGAAACATAGAGGATGCAGAGATACAACTATGACAATCGACTAGTCTACAACACACAATCTAAAACATAGGAACTACATCATGTTTTTCTTATGCGCATATTTTATACAGTAGCAGCACCATCAGTATTTTACTTCGAATAATATAATCGGAGACATACATAACTTCAATACCTGACCTATCATTAACACTCGAACAATGTTACAGTTCCCCTTGTATTTATAACTCGTTGTCCTTTTCTTTTCTCTTGCAACTTTTGATCCTTTTTGCAAAGAATATATCAAGGAGAAAAACAGAAGCACAACTTTTAGGATATGCGTACATTTTATATTATATTTAGTCTTTGTGAGCCTTGGATCCCACTGCACAGTCATGTGATTAAGATGTGAGATTTTGTTAGATTATCGTTGTTTTGTTACGACAGGGCACTGGCCTTTCAACCTTTGACATCATGGATACGCTCTGGATGTGCATTGTCGTCGTACTTGTACCAGTGATTAATTGTTCATGGCATTCTTAAGCAAGTAAAGAAAAGTATGGTGCTGCAACAATAACATTACCTAGATTACTTGAAATAAAATCACCTTAACAACTATGATGCGGGCGGTGATATGATGCACTTGGGCAAGAAGGCAGGCACCTCAGCACCTGCATACCGGGTAAGTCTGCATTCTCTGTGTCCATTGTTTAGAAACTTTCAGGCCACATAGGGTTTGACCAGAGCACAATCTGGGAAACAGACGAGATACGCGTCCGGCGTCATCATATGATACAGATTCACCAGGACAGCCAAAGAACTGTGTATATAAAGATTGAAGCAACAGTGATAGAATCAAGAAGAAAAAAACACAATCTACAAACATCATAGCTTTCTTATATTCAAGATGGAGAAAACGAGCTTCAAAATATAACATACATTTTATACAACAGCAGCAACATCAACATTTACTTAAATCAATATAATTAGAGACTACTGTACTACACACCTTCAGTACAAGACCTAACATTAACACTTGAACACTGATAACGTTATTTTTCCCCTTTTATTTATCTCAGAGAGGGGTTATTAATACAAATCCATTCAAACAGTTAATTCATGTCCAAATGGAGGGCAGGTGGAAACTTTTAGGAACTAGAGCCAGTTGCAGCGACCAGAGTTGCTAGCCTCCACACCGTTGGTGGATTTCTTTCCGAAACTCATACCATTAGCAAACATTGCTACGATGTTACCGCCATGAACCCGACCCTCGGGGACAGGTACCGGCGTTTGACAAGGAGCCTCCACTGGAGGCATGAACATGCTGTGTCTGCTGGTTTCAGTGTGTGAAGGGCCGTCCGTAAAATCAAGGGCAGTGCTCGTAATACTGAAAGCACCCAGTGTTCGACCACCATGGATACGATCATCATCCAGCAGTGGGTTGTGATGAACACACATGCCTTTCTTGCCTCTGGCAAGACGATCACAAGGAGGCCCACCAACTCCAAGGCCAGACCCTGGATGACCCCACGAGCAGCGTTTGCCCCCTCCGTGTGCCTTGCAAAGATCGGTGCTTCCCTGCGCGCTCTTGTCACACCCAACATATATGCATCTCTTTCCCCCACCATGACCAACACAACAATCAGTACGGCCTCTAGCGCTCTTAGTGCATCCTTCGAATACACACCTCTTGCCACCTCCATGCTTAACACATGATTGTGTACCTCCATGTACACTTTTTGTGCAACCTTGAGCTGAACAACGTTTTCCTCCTCCATGGCCTTTGCAGAATAGAGTGCTTCCCTCGGCACCCTTCGCGCAGTTGGGGTGCGTGCATCTTTTGCCACCACCATGGGATTTGCAGAAATCAGTATTGCCCTGGGCACCCTTCTTGCAACCAGCATGCTGACAGCGAGGTCCACCTCCATGAGCGATGCATAGACCTGAACGCCCCTCCGCACTCTTTGTGCAGTTCTCCTGTTGACACCTTTTTCCACCACCATGTTTGATGCAGCGGCCAGACTTTCCTCTTGCTGCTCTTCTGCAATCCTCATGGATACAACGTCGACCACCGCCATGGGTTATGCAGAAGCCAGTACGGCCTTCAGCGCTCTTGGTGCATCCAAGGTGCTCGCAACGCCTCCCGCCTCCATGAGCCTTGCAAAATATGGTCTTGCCCTCAGCTCCTTTGCCGCAACCCTCTTTGTAGCACCTTCTGCCCCCACCATGTGCAATGCAGCGCCCTGACGAACCTCTGCCCCCTTTTCTACATCCTGGATATGAGCAGACTTTTGCACTACTGATGCGATGTTTTGGACTGACAAACCCAGAAGTACCAGTTGCTGGATTTTCTTGTAGTTGGGGCAATGTTGGCAGTGAAGCTGGACCTTGAGTCGGGTTGGAGCTACTTAAGAAAACTTGCCTCGGAGAAAACCCAGTCAGCATTGCTGTCTTATTAAGGAATGAAAGGACCTGACCGCCAGACGGCCGGCGAAGAGATGTAGATCCTTCATCAACTGTTGGGACTAAGTTCATAATGCATGGCTGCAGAAATGTGTTCTGTTCGGTTGTTGTCGTTGGGTCTGGGCCGGTAATACCAGATTGACATGGTCCAACAGACAAGGATAACTCAAGATCCAGCCCAGCCTTTGTCGAAGTTCTCCTACAATCACTAGCATGCTTTTGCAGCCTAGAAGTACCTTCATTGCCCATAGTAAAATTATTTAAGCCCAAATCAATACAAGAACCATCATGGCTACCCATTGGGGAAGATGTGGTGCAGCCAGTACCCATACTTTGCTTGCTGGAATCTGAGTTTGATAAGTTGCCCAGACCGAGTGATAAGCCATCAAACTTTCTCTTGGCTCCCCTAGGAAAGTCGTATGAATTACTCTGAGCTAGTACATCAAGTTGACTTGTGGGGTGACTGGCTACCGGAAATACAGAGAAGTTGTTCACCCAGGCAGTTGGATTTGAGAAATTTATAGTAAATGCTGATTGCCCAAGCTCGGGGTCCATTGTTCTCAGTGGCAGTGAATATCTGAGGAGTCCAAGCTCAGAAAACTCTTTGGATAAGTTCCTGCGTGCCTCACTTCCGGGTTAAACATGGGTTAAACTATGGTCATCAGAACTACCAAGTTAAAAAACCTAGGGCATTTATCAGTACACTTTATCTTCGCAACCTCCACTGACAAACCCTGAAGTATCTCTACGATCCATTTTCCAGTGCTTTATGTAGATATAATGTTATTTCGTCTCAAAGCAGCGACAATACTAAACTTCAGAGGAATCAGCCAGGGTTTTCATCTGAACTGAATTATGGTCTGCAGAGAAGGAAATGACACAAGTCTAATCAATGCTCACGAGTTGACATAATGCACAAATTCGATCGATACACAAGAAATTTGGGTCACAGAATACAGCAGAAAGAGAATTAGTTTTGGAGTATTTTAGGGTATTGTTCAGTTATGTAACACTAGTACAACCACCTGAAACATAATGTCAACTTTTAATACCCCCTCCATTCCCATGAATAAGACATTTGCGTTTGCCAACATTTAGAAGAATTAATTTAAGTACATGAGGATTATTTGATACAAACTTGATATCATTAGGAAGTGTTTTTCACTACAAATCCAACAATATGAATTTCGTACAACATAATCGAGATATTATTGACCAAAATTTTGGTCAAATATTTGTCTTGGAAATCACGTGCACCTTATTCATGAAAACAGAGTGAATCATAAGGACAACAGAACAACCTGAATTTCGTGTCTAAAACTCAGGAATCAGAAATATGACGCCACTTACTGTATAGCAAGCATATTGACAACATAGAGAAATTCCATTCGTGCCATTAAAGAGAAATTCAGAAATTAAATTTCATCGACCAAAGTGAAATGGTACTTATGAAACAGTTAAATGATAGAACAACCATCTACTCATCGATAGCACAACAGAAAAACGTGAAATCAATCTGTCCACTATAGGGACTAGTCTATTGCTGGTATTCACTTTGCAACAGGAAGAAGAATATTAACATCATGTCTTAATCACTGAAAGAAGGCGAGAATCAGCATATATCTACCTAAAATAGCTGGAAGAAGGCGCTAACATTGCAAAGCTCTTCCCAGCGCAAAACAATGATTACAACCTATGAATCCAAAACGGGATTTCGCTTTTACGCAAACTTATGTACTCCCTCCGTCCAATAAAGGATGTCTCAACTTGATCAAAAATTGGATGTATCTAGACATGATTTAATGTATAAATACATCCAAATTTGATAGAAAGTGTGACATCTTTTGTTGTACAGAGGGAGTAGTTCAAACGTGAACGACATATCAAACCACGAAGCAAGCAAGGAAAAATTTACGGCTCCTCTCTAGGCCAGGCCAGGGGCGGATCTAGACGGTGCGCACACCCAAAATCTGTAGAGGCCAGTTCGGTCTGAAGCAACCACTGGATGAATAGAAAAAAATCCATACCTCAAAAACCAATGCCCAAGATCGAGGACGGGGGAGAACGGGAACGGCAACGCGCGTGGGAAGCAGAGCTGTGGCGCGCCGGCGGCAGCGGTGGTCAGGAGAGGAAGGTAGGGGATGGTGGAGAGGAGCCGCTTTTGTAGAGAGATTGGCGTTGTGGACGACGCTGCACAAAACCAAATCAAAATTCCTTTCTTTTCTGGTTTCTTTCCTTGGAAGTGTATGATGGGAAGCGTCCGAGACATGTGGGAGTGGCAGAGTATCTTTTCTTTTTTGGGAATCTTTCTTTGTTTGAAGATGTATGCTATTAAGGTCCTTGTGGTTGCTTCTAATTATTTTGCACCTCTTCATTTAGAAATAAAATACTCCCTCCGTTCCATATTAGATGACTTACTTTCGTCAAAAAGTGGATGTATCTAGACTTATAGCATATCTATATACATCCACTTTTGTCCAAATAGAAGTCATCTAATTTGGAACGGAGGGAGTAGTTATTAAAGATAAAGAGGCTTGCACCAAAATTGTGCATACGTACAAACTATAAATGTCATATTTGAATGTCGGAATTTCATTGGACATGCCATTCCTGCATTTTTTGGGTGGGCTTTAGACTTGCATTCCTGTTAATTTCATTTTTGAGGGTTTCCATATTTTCTCAATGGTACAATTTAAAGATGTTAAATATAAGGTGAATAAAAACTTATCTGTGTCTATTTGAACATTGGAATGTGAAACACATATAGTAAAAATGTCGATGATTTCTGTTTGGCTGTTATTTCTGAAGGAGTGGCCGATTTATGTTCGAAGGGGAGAAAACAGTCGCATAATTAGAGCAACGACACAATAGGTTTTCCTATAGCATAAAATTTAAAAAGGAACTCCCGTTGATTCATATTAATTGTTGCCGAATTGATGTATGTAGATGTAGACATATTTCAATGCTAGATACATCCGTTTTTGCGACAATTAATATAGACCGGAATGAGAAAATTAACAATCATCATCCTTGATTATCCTATCAAAGGCCAATGGTCTCGCCGAGCCTCCGTGACCTAAAAGAAGAAATGTTTGTCTCTAAGAACAGTTTATCGAACAACCTTACCTTCTCTCTTTCAATTGAACCACACCCAGTGGCGGATGCAGGACCAAACTACAGGGGGTGCCAACTCAGTGTTCATAGTTGAAATATGTCATGTATAATTATTTTAACATATTTAATACACAAGAAATAAGGCTAGTTGATCACTAGATAAAAGAGTGTGCATTTTTAGGGGGTGCCATGGCACCCCCACTAGATACGCCACTGGCCACACCCTATAGGCAACAACACCGCCAAACGTTCACCTCTCAGTGTCTTGCATCTGACTTCTAGTATTTCACGAGACATCAATTGGAGACGAGTCATCTGGAGTATTTGGTGGCTGAGGTGTTATGACGAGTAGC
Source organism: Poa annua (assembly GCA_026929855.1). Taxonomy (NCBI): domain Eukaryota; kingdom Viridiplantae; phylum Streptophyta; class Magnoliopsida; order Poales; family Poaceae; genus Poa; species Poa annua. The sequence goes on from CM049437.1 coordinate 95,667,088, forward strand.
CCGACCAAGAAGCAACGTAACACCAAACTTGTCGGGCGCATAATTAGGTGCAACGCGGTCTCCTCGGGAATACCCTAGGGGTGCAGATGGGGCTCCTAAGTCATTGGCGCATAATGAGTTTATTGACGAATAATATTTGGTTGTTTAATTTGTAGGATTGAATCCTACATTCAAAACTCGTGTGGTATATGAATTTCGAAGAGGCACCTTGCTACACAGTGTGGCCTGTTCAGCCATGATATTATTTTTACCATTTGTTAAACTAAAGGGTGTTTCCCGCAAAAATGAACAAAATAAGAAAGAAGGTTGTCATTTTAACATTGCAGACAAAAGAAACTAACCATATGATCATTAACTAGGAACCAGCAGCGAAGAAAATGATGCATAGATTTGCTAGCTTCCACTTGTGTGCGTTATATATTCTTGAGTCGTTGTAGGCGTCGATTACTTGTTCAACTTCGCGGCGTCTTTTCTATATGTAATTACGATTAAAAAAGTTGATGACCTCCTAGGCAGACCAACTACCACTATAAAATTTAGCGTCGTGAACGACTAGCTGGCTTTCATCTCCAAGTTAACATTTTTTGTTGTGTGGCGACGACCTCAAGTCAATGGACGGGATGCCATTTTTAATCCAATTCTCCAAGCCACGACATGGCCGCCCGTCGTTAGGTTTCGAGCTTGCCTTGCATCAAGTACTTTTTGATGGTATAAGTTGGAGCTTAATTCGGATACTGCAATGCAAATGCATGGTGTTAGTTCCAACGATTGGCAAAAAAGTGACATTATTTGTCTTAATTACGATTGAACATAAGTAACTTGCGAGGAAGGTGGAAATCAAAAGTTGTTCAAGGAGCTCATGCTTGATTGCCCGCCGAGCAGTGCTATACATACGACGATTTCGGTCTGATTTTCATACGACACGCATATACACAAGCATCACACACGGATTGATGCCTTCCCCTCCCCTAGCATACATGGAACTTAAGGATGTGTTCGTTTTTAGAACCGGGTGGAATGGAACCGTTCCATTCCTGCGTTCTTTTTGAACAAAAAAAATTGTCACGGAACCGTTCCATTCTTGTGTTCTTTTCTAGGATGGGGTGGAATGGAATGGAATGGAACGGAACGGCATCAAACTCGATTAATTATTTCCTAATCTTGATTAATTATTGCTAAACTTAATTAATTATTGCTAAACTTGATTAATTATTCCTAATCTTAATTAATTATTGCTAAACTTGATTAAATTAGAGTTAATCGCCGTCATTACTGTGCCGTTCCACCTCGTCCGGCCGAATCGGCCGGACCGGTCAGTTCCGCATATTGAGGGAATATTCCCTTTTCTGGAACCACTCCATTCCACTCCATCCCAGAAAAGAATCGCAAGAACGAGCTCACGGAATGGAACCGTTCCATTCCATTCCGGTTGATTCCAGAAACGAACACACCCTAAAAGAACATGATCTAGCCACGTCTAAGCCCAGGGGCGGAGCCAGGATTCGGACATGGGGGGACGACAAGTCGAACGACCATCAAGGATAACACACATCATAATATATTAAGTCCAAAAATATATATGTTTGACGCATAAAAAGAAAATTACATGTCTATTAGCTTAAACTCCGCTTTTCGACCACCGGTGTCGAATAAATCAATAATCTCATCAGAACTGATCTTTGCACCTATTTCCTTACCAATGTAGAGAATCATATAATGTCGAAGAAAATCATCTCCCATTCTATTTCGAAGACGTGTCTTGATGAGTTTTATGGCCGAGAAAGCTCGCTCGGTGGTTGCAGTGGACACAAGAAAAGTTATGACTAACCGTAGTAGTTTATCAACCATTGAGTACATAGCAGCTTTACCTGTTTTAAATAGTTCAACCGTCAAATCAGCAAGTGAAGACAAGCATTTTAGATCTGGATTATTGCAAACATCCAACTGGAAATGAGGAAGCTGAGACTCTAGCTGAGCCCTTGACTAGAAAAATCCTCAGGATAAAACTTCTCAACCAGTGTGCATATTTTTGAGATGTCAAAAGAATCATGTCTTGGATCTAAAGATGCACAAAATGTTAAGAGCTCTGTACTTTGAATACCAAAGCGATCATTTATCTCAGATCGCTTGAAGTTGAGGCTTGCTTGACGCTTAGTCTGCCTACTCCACGATGGGCTTAGCCTGCTAGATGGGCTGTTGTGTCTTGGGCCTTTATGGCACGGACTAAGGATTTTTTTCCCAATAGATTATCTAATTAAGTGATCCCTGCTAAATATGCCTAGTATTACCTACTTAAAATTGTTGGAGGCACCCGCGAGGTGGACCTGCGTGGCCGCCACGTGGCTCGCCTCCCGACGCCCTTTTGCGTTTATTTTTCATCTGTCTTCACATTATTTTTCCACCACCGTCTTGTGGCAGAACCAGATAGAGCTTGAGAGAGCTCCGTAGTGCAAATTCCTCACGTCGGGCATCATCGAGATCATCACCTCCATTCAACACGACCACCAACATCGTCTCCACCACCGTCTCCTCGTCGACCCGTTGTTCACTCTCGATGCATAACTTGTATCTATCATTGGAATACATTTATCGGGGTTGATTACCCTTTATAGTTGATGCTATTGAAATTTATCGGTGACTTCTTGTTATGACCAGATTATTAGTCATCCATAAATCAACCCTAATCATGTCCATATGTTGTCTTATCTCTCGAGGATATGGGATAAATTTTGTTGCTAGTAATCATGTAAAAAGAGTGATATAGAGCCTCAAAGTTTTAATGCTATAGTCAAATACTTTTTTATAACCTGGTAACGGGTTTAATTCTAAGTGTGTATAAGTCCAAAACTCCAAGTAAGAGCAGATTAGTATAATTTACCCATCCAACGTTTATCAAAATGATAAAGTTTAATCATGCAGTAGGCATGCGATGAAAGTACTATGATATCATTAATTTCGTGTGTTTTCAGAAACATATTAATCATTGATCTAACAAGATTATCGTTCCACGAAATAATAATAAAATAATGCTGTAAAGAGATATGTACAAAGGAGCTGGAGTAGTATCGGGCTGACACAATCCATGCGATGCTTACAGGTATGCATCACCGTGCAACATACGTGTCAAATGCATGGCATGTCGGTTGACACATGTCGGGCTGTGTGGGTCCTGTGTTTACCACCGTGGAGGATGGCAGCCAAGGTGGCATAAAAGCAGGGGGAGGGCAGAGCATATGGATGCCGCCCTGCCTTCGTCTTCGTTTCTTCTCTTTCATTTCCCCACAGATTGAGGCGATCCGTGTTCATGCATGGATCCTTTAGAGCAAGTGTTTCCATGGGGTGGCATAGCTGATGGGGAGGTGAGCCGCTTACCATATCCTCAGTTCCGTAGTAGTATTACCTCCTTTTAATTGCATGCTCGTTGCAAGTGAACTGCCGGTCGTTCTCTTAACTTTCTTTCCGCCAAGTTTGCTGTTCTTTCTTAGAAAATTGTACAGTGAGTACTTCTCGAGGGATTTGATTAGTGTTCTGTGTTGTTCTTTGGATGCAGCCACCACTGGTTGTTTACATTCCCAGGAAACAAATTTTAGCCGAGACCGGTCTTGCTCACATGTACAGATCGGTCACTTGCGACAACGGTCTGGTGAAGGCCCGTGTCTTGACCGACGTTCCCCAGATACCAGGAAGGCGTGAGAAGTCGCGTGCTTTCTATGGCGAGCCCAAGGGTGACCTCGCCAGCGCCAAAGAAAGCGCCGCCGAGGTCGCCCTCCGCCATCTCTGCGACGAGTACGGCTTCGTCATCCACGACTACAACTACTCAGCCATGGCCGAGTGCAGGGGGCAGCTGGACACCCTACTGGAGCGTAACCGCAAGATGGAAGCTGTGATTGAAGCGAAGAAGCAGAAGGAGGCCATCCGCTACAAGCAGCGGACTGATCGGCTGGTCCAGAAACTGAAGGAGTTCGGCGTCCAGTTCGCTCGCTTGCTGCCTCTGCGTGCCGGCGGTCCGTGCGGCGTCGAGTATGCCGGTCCGCCTTCGCCGACGGGCCGACATGACAAGCTGGCCCTCCATCTTGTCAAGCTTATTCAGTCAGCATATGTTGAGTAGCTCGCTTAGCCTGTCTACGTTGGTAACGCATCGCTCGTGTGTGTCCTTTGTTTACTTAGTTCAGTTTAGATGTGCGTCTGTGTAGTGTAGTGTAGGACCTGCCTAGTACCTTAGGTCGTGTGTGTTTTAATAATAAATAAAAAGATTGTGCTTCATGTAGCCAGTTCGTTCATTTTTGTAAAATGCTCTTCACCGTCGGTGTAAGGGCCAAGTAGAATGAGCTGGATCTACCTGGATAAGAGGGCCTTTTATGCATGAACAACTATTGTGTAATATTACCCGACAAAAAAAAATTGTGTAATAGTACACGCAAAAAAAAGTAACTATTGTGTAATAGGGTAGTTTTCCTCTGGTTGTGAAGTATATATGTGGTGTTGTTCTTATAACTAGCATTTGCGAGGGCGTCATTTGTTCTTGGTTGTTAAAGAAATAAAATAAGGGTTCACTGATATCATATTATTTTCAATTATGTGACAATAAACAAAATTATTCTAGAGCTATCCCTGCAGTTTTCTAGTAAACAAAATATCACGTATGTGGTAACATATTTGGTAATCTGAAATTTTGACAAACAACATCGTGCCATATACTGAAATACCCATGTAACATTTTGACAAACAACATCGTGCCATATACTGAAATACCCATGTAACTAATAATGTATATTTAACTCAACTATAGGTTTTTCTTGATGTTACATCAGTTTGGGAGAATAGTTATCTTTGATAAAAACATTGAATTAAGATAAAGCGGTCTATCCTACTTAATAGGTAGGCCACATTAAACAGTGAGACTTATCTTGTTATGATGTTTTTTCTCTCATTTACTCAGTCCATGTCACAATGTGAAAAAACTTAGAAACTTTGAACGTGGTGAAACATTGGCCATCATTTTTTCACATAAATATGCTGCTAAAGATTCTAGGCATATCCGTTAACATGTTTATACATTAATAGTCAAAGATAGAGAAGTACTACTCTAAGTTTTCCAAACTCTTAACTTATCATGATCCTCATTCAAATGTTGAAATTCTTCAGGAAATTAAATTAAGGTTTCATTAATTTCATAGTATTTGCCATTACTAGAAGACAAACGAATTTGTTCTGCCGCTATCCCCATTTTTTGGTAAGAAAAATATCAAATATGCGAGTAACATCTATGGCAATCTGATATTTTTGGGTTGAAACACCCATGTAAGTACAACTGGATCTGTAAACTGAACTATAAGTCTTACATGATGTTGGATCAATAAGGGAGAGTAGTTGTCTTTCGTAAAAACGTTAAATGAAGATAAAACGGTCTATCATCCTTAACTGGTGGGCCACATTAAAGAGTGAGAATTATCTTGTGTGATGTTTCCTCCTCTGATTTACTTACTCCATGTCAAAATGTGCAACGTATTAGAAACATGAACATGATGAAGCGTTGGCATGATTTTTTTACATAAATATACAACTAAAGATAAATTACTTTTTCTAGGCATATTCATCAACATGTTTATGCATTAATAGTCAGAGTTAGAGAAGTACTACTCTATGTTTTCCAGACTGAAAATATCATATATCCATTCAAATGGTTCTACACACCTCAGTCACATGTATTTTATGTGTTACGCAAAACGTCTACTCGACTTGATAACATAGTTCAAAACTCTTAATCCAAATTAAATGAAATGTGCACTTATATTGATTTTGTTACATGAGAGAAATACACATACAACATTTCAAATATGTTTACCATACAAAGCAAGCATATCCGTAAAAATAATTCATAAAAATTAAGTAATCACGTCCTCGGATAAAATTGTATCGACACGCCATATGTGGATACGCCATATGTGGATACTGAATATGAAACAAACCAATCAAGAATATGTGTCGACTTGGCGTTATGTGTATCATTAAAGAAAATAGTGTGAGAGATGCTCCCATCGCTAGTGTGTCGCCTAATGTTATATCTTTAACGATTTTGAAGGTTTTTATGCTTTGTGTCTCATTATATGGTAATATTCACTCCATGCAGGGAGAGTATGTGTTGTCTTAGCCATGTGAGTATCATTATGCCAGTAATTTTTTAGTGTGAGCGAGGTCCATGTCGATAATGCAACTCTTGTTGCTAATTCATTAATATTAAAATTTCCCGACTCAGAACTCCTAACTCTCGTATGCGTTTTGTGAGAGTGTTGGTCTGATGGAAATCGAATAAAATATTCATTTATGCGTACTCAGTAATAGAAACAATATATGTAGTGCGACTAATGCCGTGACTTCATTAATTTTAAAATCTAGGAATCAAAACTTCTGCCTGTGTCGAATAAATTTATCAATTATGTGTACTTTGTCATAGAAACAATATACTCCCTCAATTCGTAGTTAACCTGCATTCTGGTGCTTAGTCCAAATCAAAATGCATAAAGTTTGACCAAGTATATATATAAAAAATCAACACCCAAAATAAAAAACATTATTATTAGATTTATCACAAAATGTTTTCATATTAAATAATTTTTACTATGATATTTATTACTACATCTTTAATCATTTTTACAATGTTGGTTTTAGCTACACTCAGAAATCACAGGCTAAATAAAATAGAGAACATATCACTGACCAGTTTAATTATCTGTGAGGTGTGCATATCTTAGCAGTTCCAATCCTTTGTCACCATGTTTCACGATTTTTTTCTTTTAGCTATCACGTATTAAGGTAGTTAGCTACTCTAGTATACTACCGGTTTTTAAATGGAGATACATGTATTTATTTGGCGGAAGCACCTAATTAGTTAGTCCACATCACATAGATATTTTCCCTCTTAACTATCACGGTACATATGTACTATTTTTTTAATAAAAGGAGGGCACCTCTCTTAAGTTAAAAAAACCAAGGGAGGTCACGTTGAAAGAGCATTTTCCCACATGTGTGGTTTTGGTAATTGATGACAACCTCTATGGACTAATGTTTGCATTGAGATATCTTTATAGATCTTGTCCATGCAAATAGTGGAGTTCATGTGTTGGACTCTTGAAGCTTATTTGATGACCAAGGTTCCATCTAAAGGTGTATATGATGGATGGTCATGTGTTGAGTTGAGCACAATGCAAGTATGTCTTGAAAGAGTCAAGACATCATATTAGCAAAGAAAGTTTGGAAGATATAAGGTTGGTCATGTGTTGAGTTGAGCACAATGCAAGTATGTCTTGAAGGAGTCAAGACATCATATTAGCAAAGAAAGTTTGGAAGATACAAGGTTGATCAAGATGTTGATCAACACACAAAGCTACAAGATGTACCAAGAGGGATCATGTATCTCTTGGGATGGTAAACACGTGTTCGTATAGCTTTGTGAACTAACCCATGATATATGTGCGTGTGGTATCTTTATGTGGGGTTAGGTATCTTCCCATGGGCTTGCATCAAATGAAGATTTCATATAGCTCATGGAGGATGACGTCATGTGGTGATCGTCATCAAGTATAAGGTGCGCAAGACCAAGAGAACCTCTTGAAGAGATCCTATGCTTGGAACTTGCAATGGAGGCATGAAGACGAAGCTAAGCGAGACTCTCCCATAATGGAGTATGGGGGAGTATTTGGAGATGTCTTCATCAAGCATGTGCTAGCAAGCGCAATCAAGAAAGGTGATCCACTTGAAGAGATCAAGATAGTCATCATCTAACTCAAGTGGAATGCTCAAGGCAAAGGTATGATCTTGATAGGGCTATAGGATAGATAGGCGTACTATCAAGAGGGGCTCTCGAGTGAGTAACTTGATCGCATCTTTGTGGAGAGCTCAAACCTTTGCATACTTGGCATATCATATTTCCTGGTTCTTATTTGGCTCTTATCCATGTGAGGAATTAGAGCTTGGTTCATCTTCATGCCAAGCGCTAGCTCATCCAATTCGGGATTTCATTCGTTCATCTTGTTGTGTTTTGGATGTTGGGTTTTGGTGCTTGTCGTGTTCCTCATGACAAGCCCAAGTGCTTCGAAAACGGTTTTACTTTGGCAAACTTCTTGCGTTTTCGGTGGCGGAAATATTGCCGGTTCGACCATGAGGAAAGTCCCACACCTTGCCATGTGTGGTGACTTTGCTCTATTTATGGGATGCAATATTTCCACTTTTTGTAGCCCTGTGCTCGTCGCTATCTTTCCAACAAAGTTGGTTTCACCTCATTCGGAGTTCATTTGCAAAAGTTATAGCGGTTTTAGTTTGGCTGTTCTGAACCGGATTATTGGGGCCGGATATTTCGTTCCACCGGAATTTCCGGTTCCCCAACTCGTCCAAGAAATCGGCTAAGGAAAGAAGGAAAAGAGGTGCTGGACTCAACCGGAAATTGTGGTCGGATATTTTGATGACCCGGAATTTCCGAGTTGCCCTCAAAGAGCCTCGCGAAAACGGCTAAGGAATGTTTGGTTTTGGTTCTGACTCCAGCCGGAATTTCAGCTCGGAAATTTCATGGACTCGGAATTTCCGGTTGACCGGAATTTCCGAGTCTCACTTATACCGGAATTTCCGAGTTTCGAAACAGCCAACGGCTATATTTCCTGGAGAGCTATAAATAGCCCTCCCCTTCTTCTTCCTTGAGACATCCAAGGCAGCACGACTTTCCCCTCTCTCCTACTCCATTGTTGACCTTGGAAAGCTCACTTCCCTCTCAATCCCTCCATAGATTCTTGCATATTCTTTAGGGAAAGTTGAGAGGAGATCTAGATCTACAATCCTACCAATCCATCTCTCCTCTAAGTGAGGGGAACCTAGTGGATCTAGATCTTGGATTTCCTTTGTGGTTCTTCTCCTTGTTCTTCCTCTCTTCTCCCCCCATAAGCATTAGTTGCTTTTGGTGGGATTTGGGAGTGAGGGATTTGACTCCTTTGTGGTTTTCTTTGTTCTTCCTCTCTTATTCCCCCATAAGCATTTGTTGCTTTGTTGGAATTTGAGAGTGAAGGACTTGAGCACTTCGTGTGCTCTTGCCATTGCATTTGCATCGGTTTGAGCCCTCCACGAGGATTCGTGGTGGTGATACTTGTGAGCTTGTTTCTCTTGGGTCATTGGACCCTAGACGCCTTTTGTGGCCGGCCTTTTGTGGCCAAGACCTTTTGTGGTCAAGACCTTTTGTGGTCACTTGAGAGCCCCCAATTAAGTTGTGGGTGTGTGCCTCAAGACTTGGGAGCCCCCAATTAAGTTGTGGGTGTGTGCCTCAAGATTGTTGTAAGGGATTCGATCTCCGCCCAAAAGGGGATCAATAGTGGAAGGTGAACTCGCAACCTTTTGTGGTTGAGTTCATCAGGAGAAGAAGGTGAGCCTTGGTGGCGTTGCGGCTAACCTGTTGTGGTTGCGCACACCTCTCCAACGAGACGTACACCCTTTGGGTGGAACTCGGGAATACATCCTCGTCTCCGCGTGCCTCGGTTATTTCTACACCCGAGCTCTTTACTTATGCACTTTACATTGTGATAGCCTTCGTGCTTGAAGTCATATTTATATCTTGCTATCACCTTGTTACTTGTATTGCTTAGCATAAGTTGTTGGTGCACATAGGTGAACCTAGTATATTTAGGTTGTATGCTTGCTAAAGTAAAACACTAGTTTTATTCCGCCTTTATCAAGCATACCGGAATTTCCGGTCCATCTAGGCTCGGAAATTCCGGCTCCCCGGAAAAAGTTTTAAATCGCCTATTCACCCCCCCCCCCTCTAGGCGACATCTGTCCGTTCACACGTCTCCTTAACTATCACGGTACAGGTACGCATGTTGCCTTATTTTGTGAGGTACCTATAGTTTTTTTTTAAAGGAGGTACGTACGCTCTCTCAACATAAAAGTTGTGTCAACCTTGTTAGGTAACTTTAATTTAAAAAAATCTTAGCCATCTATTTTAGATCTAACCACTAAAATTAATCGGTTAATCTATCTAGAGTGCGTGCCCTATGTAACTTCTCTGTCCGACGGGTGCATGTTAGGAATCTCCCCCTATAGGGGCGTGAGACCAACGACATATATGCATAAAAATAATCTTTTCCTTAGCCAAAAATTCAAAATAAATTATCTCTTCAACCGTTAATCCGATTGGACATCCGTTTTCACCGTGGAGTTCGGATCGACGAGAACTTCAAAACAAGATCCCATCTTAATATGTTTTGACGATTTTTTTTCACCGGTAGTTACCAGGTTATATTATCATAATTGCCATATTACTAGTTAACACTTACCATTCAAATAATACCTCGTTACACTGTACAATTTATATGTTTTTTTGTCATATCCATGATTTACACGTCAAATAGTGAGTATATGATCCATTCAAAACACGTAAAACATGGAATACCATCATGAAAGGATTACGTCGGCGAGTAAAAAAGTTCAAATAACCAGGCAAACATTTGATTTTAATCTGGCAACCAACCTGACAATACCTGGTGACTAAGTGACTATAATCTGGTAACTTGGTTCAGAAAAAAATGTTGTCAAAACATATCAAGATGGGATTTAGTTTTGAAGATCTCGTCGCGACAAAGTCAACCATGAAAGTGGATTTGAAATTTGATTTATGGTTTGAGAAATAAAACATTTTTAAGCTCTAATATCCAAAAAGAATATAAGTGGCTGCTGCATGCAAGTCTCGGTTGCCTTATTCTTTCCGTGCCCACGGAAAGCTAATCTGGTGCACGTGCCCTTAATAGCACAGTCCAAAATTAATTTAGATGATGTGGATTAATGTGGTGGCTCTATTAGACACCCTTATTTTACTTTTAGTACATAATAGATTATGTGTGTATGGATAGTTCGTGCAATGTGTTTGTAATCGAACTTGGTACTTTGCCCGCCAAATGTCGTCCGCCCTATGGGGCTGCGGAGCTGGATTCCTCCGGCAACCATGGGCTGTGAAGCCGGATTTTTCCGACAACGGTGAGATGTTTGGGAAAGGAGCATTGGGGCCGTGGCGCGAGGGCTAGGATTTCGTCGAAGCCATAGTTGGGGCCGTGGCGAGAGGGCTAGGATTTCGTCGAAGCCATAGTTGGGGCCGTGGCGAGAGGGTTAGGATTTCATCGAAGCCATAGACAAGATGTTTGGGAGAGAGGAGGGTTGGGGCCGCGGCGTGACGGCTAGGATTTCATTAGAGCCATAGATGCGGGAACTCCGAGAATTCTCACGTCAGTATTAAGAACATCACCCTCGCCATAGATGCGGGGAACTCCGAGAATTCTCACGTCAGTATTAAGAACATCACCCTCGTATTAAGAACATCACCCTCTAAGCTGTTATCGGAGAGGGCCGCTTGCCCTTTGTTAAGTCGTGGAGCGCCCATCCTACGAGTACTGAGTACGAGCACAGTGACAATCGAGTCACGTGTATGGGAAAAGAAACCACCGAGCACAGTGACAATCGAGTCACGTGTATGGGAAAAGAAACCACCGAGACTTACGCCACGACTGAGCCGAAGGATATGAACCTACTTATCGATGGCAACCCAACGAAACCGAAAGGAGCTTCCATCTAGGATATAAACATAGTCAACAACATAGAATTTTCAAGGGTTTCTCTTGGAACCTTGGTGCGCGGAAGCTGACCACAACGAAGACCCAAGAGAGTCGCGACACCCACACGCATCGCCGTCATTGGCATCTGAGCAATGTCATTTCACCCTAAATAACCTTGACACCGCACCAAGGTATTACGGGCTATCGTTGCCACCAAATCAGACCTCATAGGCATGATCTCGGAGCAACAACTACTAAAGAACCACCTGCCAGGATTACTAGCTCGAGCCCGTTGCACATGCGACCACCGCCCCAAAGCCGCCGCCACGTGCATGCCAAGCTAGAGCCACCCCATCACCACCGCAGGCGACCGCGACCGCGCCCCCGTACCCAACGCCCAACACGACGTCGCCGTTGGCCGCATCGTCTTGCACTGCCGCCATTGCGCGGAGAAGGGGAAATGCCGATGACGTCGCCCATGCTTCGCCATGTGACGCCCTTTATGACGTCGAGTAATGGAACTAACCGGTACGATTCCAACTCGTATAAAAAGAAAATAACAATCACCATACTAGTCATAGGGTTTGTATACCATTTAAGTAACCTGTACCTATGCAATGAATACTTCCTCGTTCCTAATTATAAAATGTTTTGATATTTTAGTTCTCACTACATATGAATCTAAATGGTTAATTATACATATTAAAATACGTGTAGATACATGTAAATAAAAAATACTTAGACATTATGAACTGTGTACTACTTTCTCCGTTTCAAATTAGATGATTTATATTTGTGTAAAAATGAATGCATCTAGACACGTCATAAATCTAGATATATCCATTTGTCATCTAATATGAGACGGAGGTAGTACTAAGTAAGAATAATAATTATATAAAAGGATTACGCGTGGTAGACTCTAGAGCTTAGCAGTATCCTGTCGAAACAATCTATGCGATGGTTGCAGATATGCATCACCATGCATGCAACATACGTGTCAAATGCATGCCATGTCGGTTGACACATGGCGGAGTGGGTGGCTCTCTTGTTTTACTACCGTCGAGGATATATAAATGCAGGAGGAGGGAGGAGCACTCTGCCTTGCCTTCGCCTCCGTTCCTTTCCTTCCCCCATTCCATAGTCCATACATTCTACAAGCAAGCAGATCAGTGCGACACTGCCTCATGGGCGCCGATTCGTCTACCTCGCCTGGGGCTTACAAGGTTCCTTCCTCGGCTGTCTTTCTTACCTATTTTCTTTCCTACAAGTTTGTTGTTTAGCTTACAAACTTGTGCACTTGGTGCTTCTGAGGATTCGATTGTATTCTTGGCGCAGACACTTGTTTTCCAGGGCGAGCCCAAGGGTGATCCCGAGAGCGCTAAGGAAAGCGCCGCCGACGTCGCTCTCCGCTATCTGGTCGGCGCGTACGGCATCGTCATCGACGACTGGAACTACTCGGCTCTGGTCGAGTACAGGGAGAGAGCGGCCGTCGCGCAGCAGGAGCTTCGCCGGAAGACGGAAGCTCTGAAGAAGGAGGTGGTCCGCGAGAAGCAGCAGCTTGATGGGCTGATCCAGGGGGTGAAAGACCTGTGCCTCGAGTTTGCTGACCTACTGCCTGTGCGTGCTGCTGGTGGTTCACGCGGCGGCGTCGAGTACGTCGGCCCGCCTTCCCCCGCCAGCGGATTCGACGAGCTGGCCCTCGGTCTGGTTCAGCTGCTTCAGGAAGCAGCAGATGATGAGTAGCTTCTTCAGTCGAGGATGCATTTGCAGTCCTTGTTCCAGTTTAGGTCTGTCTCTGCTCGGAGTATGCATCCTTTGTTGCTCAGTTTAGACGTGTGTAGTGTAGGTACCTGCAGCCTACTACCTAGTAGTAGTAGTAGTAGTAGTAGTAGTAGTGAATAAAATGATGTGCTTCATGCAATCCAGTTTGTTCATTTTGTAAAATACATGCTCTGCAGTGCCGGTGTCAGGGCTAACTAGAATGAGCTGGATTTATTTGCCTGTATAAGAGGGCTTTTTATGTAAGAACATCTGTCGTGTAATGGGTTAGCTGTCCTCTGGTTGTGAAGTACTCCCTCCGTGTAAACTATGTGTTTGCTTAGTATTTGCAATGTGTTTTGGAACTCGGTTGCTATAGCTTGTGTGGACTGTTAGTGCTAGTTATTGTGGACAGATACAACGTAAGTAATCCCAATGTACAACCAGAATATAGTGCGCCAGAGACTAGTCCTACAAAGTTGAACAAGAAGTCAAGAACCATCTATTGTTCTAGCGAATTTCCCTCGGTCATAGTACTCCCTCCGTCCCAGTAGTACTCCCTCCGTCCCAAATAAGTGTCTCTATTTTGGGACGGAGGAAGGAGTACCAATTTTGTTGTTGAAAGTGTTACCTCCTCTGTCCTCTCCCAGGTTTTTGATGCTAACATTTTAGGCTTTCTTTTAGGCCAGTCCTAATCCATCACCGAGTAAACCCTGCAATGTGTTCCTAACCAAACTCAGTACGAGCACCGACTTGTGGGCTATTAGTGCCAGTTATCGTTAGCAGATACTGTTTTTTGACTACTGAGACCGATGAAACTGTCCCAGTGCACAACCAAACTTCGTCAGAGACTAGTCCTGCAAAGTTGGACACAGAACCATATATTGTTCTAGCGAATTTCCTTTCCGTCGTACGAATGTTTTGTTGAAATAGTTACCCATCTTTTGTTTATCAATGATCAGATTTTAAAACTAGTCACAATAAAAAAGTATCATGCATATCATACTAGTCTATGTTATTACTTTCACAATGTTTAGTCGTAACATATATGTGATATCATATAACACTATATTTATTAGGTGCTAGACACATTGTGTATTGAAGTCCGTTATGTTACGATATTACCTATGATATCACTACAATCTTTTTTTTTAATTAACTAGCAAGGTGGCCCTCTCAAATGCGAGGGCATCATCTGTAATGTGTTGAAATGAATGAAATCAAAATATCTGGTTTACGTCCATTACAAAAATTTATCACATAAATGGAGTTGCGTTGATCTAGAAGTATTGAATTTTTTGTTATTTGTTTGATGAAGTATTGTTTGTGATCTGATTAAGTAACGGGCATGAAGATCTATCAACTATGGTCTACTGATAAAAGAGGGTCAATGTTGATGGTATTTTGTGTGTGTTGTGCTTTTAATTAGACTAATATTTTTGATATATTTAATTACAATTAGGTGCTATGTTGGCTATTATATCTATGATGATATATCACTTACGGTCTATATAAAGAGGTCCATAAGATATACATCTGTATATTTTCAATAATTTAAATTAGATATCTAATATCTGTTAATATTGTGTTGTCTTAATATGTAATATAGCAACGAATGAATTCTTCCAAATGTGGACTGAGTTACCAAGAATTATATTCCGGATAAATATCTAGGTATACTTATAAAGTTCTATACGAAAATCATGATAATTTATGAGTTATCATTAGCGTAAGCACATAATATACGAAGGTCTACCGGTTGTTATATTTACCACCGAAGTCATATTTTTTGTCCTATAACCATTAAAATTATAGGCACGTTATAAAATGAGGGTATGCACAATTGTTGTTCATGTTGTTTGTCCTATACGAACTACTGTCACATTTAGTTTTCTAATATAGTGTGGTTGAGATGGGTGTTTTGGGTCGTAGGTCTAGATGCACCCATTATGTAAAATATTTTTCTATGTAAAATAAATTCAAATATAAATTCCAGGTACATAATATAGTGTGTACAAAATGTTTCGTTAAAAGATGACACATTTTGTGGCCTAGGTAA
Organism: Poa annua; assembly: GCA_026929855.1. Taxonomy (NCBI): domain Eukaryota; kingdom Viridiplantae; phylum Streptophyta; class Magnoliopsida; order Poales; family Poaceae; genus Poa; species Poa annua. The sequence continues at coordinate 95,682,487 of CM049437.1, forward strand.
AAAAGAAAAATAAATGTTTGTGAACATTTATTTTGGGGCACCGGAATTTGACTTTTTTCACATGCCACAAAAAATGTCATTTTTTCACGAAACATTTTGTGGGAACATAGAATATGCGTACGTATATCCAAAAAAATTGTTTATTTTTTTTGACATTTTAAAATGGCGGTTTTGAATAGTGGGTGCATCTACACCTATGAGCTGAATATAATTTACCTTTGGAGATCTATATATTCTGTTAGGATTATGATATTTTGTTAGAGCGCAAATCCGATTATTCGTTGGTTGGATAAGACATAACTTTTAGAAAATAACATGGAGAGAGTTTCCATTGGATTGTGAGTCAGGTGTTGGAATGTCTAGCTTACGTACATGCAGCAATAATTATTGTTCTACCTATATAAGTGATGAAATATAATTCTTAATCTAAAAGGATAACCATAATTTCTATAATTTACACTGAAGTTGGTGCGTATTTTTTCTACAATAGTGGACACTATTAAATTTATTACTCAAAAGAACAAAAATGTATGGTCATGATTTCAAATTGCATGTATGCATGCCCTTTTCTTTTCAAAAGTTCCACTCTCATTAGTAATATCTTTTTTCCTTTTGCAATTTATATTCTCATTCATGTATACAGCAATTTATATCATATATCTAACTTGTCCGATGGGGCACACCAATGATATATGATCTAGTGTATCTTTTTACATGCCTATATTGCACTCACCCCGTTCCTGAATGTAAGGCGTATAATTTTCTGCACGAATATTAAGATAAAGGGTATCTGGCATACGGTGGACTCATTTGTTTATGAAAAAATCGAATGAGAGGAACCCCTAATAGCCACGGAATGAAAACTATCCATAAATCGCTCCGTTCGAGATTGCAAATCATTTTTGGATGGGTAAATTGTTCGTAAATCACAATAAACCCTATATTTTAGAATTTTTCTTAAAAAACTGTACGCCCTACATATAGGAACGGAGGGAGTACCTAGCTAGCACTGAGATGTACGTGACTCACATGGGAGTCTTTTTGTAAAAATTGGATTTTAATACAAATATGATCCTCCGCCAAATTTTATTGTCAAAAGTAACCCTTTCAGATGTTTTTTTTTTGTCAAATCTAACTTTGTTGGCTTCCCTTCATCCGGAATGGGGGGGGGGGAGGACACGTGTCACTTCGCTGTCTTCCCGTAAGGGTTACATTTGACAAAAAAAAAATCGGAAGACGAAATTTTTGATAATTACATTGAACATGGGTCATTTTTTGTAAAAAGAAATAAATACTGTATCGATGAAATTTGTTTTCTAGGTATGTAATGGAGAGAAAATTTAATACAGATCTCATCAAACAGATTTACATGGTAAAAGACCAGATCTCATGAACGCAGTTTTTTGAGATGATCGAACACACATAATTTCAAAAAAAAAAAGAGATGAGCGAACACACATATTGAAAACAAAACTTCAACAAAAATCTTATCAAACAGAACGCATGAAACACAATTACTCTAAATATTAACGTCATATTTTTTATCTGATCAATGACTCAATGAGGTTGTTGCATGGGGCATAAGATCGTTTTTCACGTCAGACCAACGGTGGGTGGTCGTGCTTGTTTCTGACTATAGGTACCAGATTTCTCTCATTAAGATAAGATTTAGATCAGCTATTTTTTCCGTCCGGCCGGAAGACGTGGTAGTGTACACATTCTTTGTCAACACGCCAGCTATTCTTACGGGAAGCTAACTACCCGTTCAACTATTCATACACGGGATGTTGTTATCTAGATTTTGTTTTGGCACGTACCAAAACTTGATCTCTCGGATACAAACCACGTCTAGCACTCAATAATTTTTTCGTAGCTATTATATTTTAAAATCTCCACTGTTAAAATCCAGATTAATGATTTAGTTCCATTGTTTTTCAAACAAATCTTAGCAGCTTTATACTGAAATCCTGCTGCAACTTACCGTGTGCACACAGCACAAAAAGGTGGATCAATTGCAAACCAACCTGTTTTTAGATGGCTAGCAGGGTGGTTGTATCCTCAGCCCATCAGAGTTCAAACCCCACGTTTGACGTCTGTGTGTTGCATTTAGGCGGAATATTCTTTCAGTGGGAGGCAACGTTCCCGTCGACAGCGAGGCGCCTGTGGTGTGACTTCGTCAATCTCAAGACTCGATCCGCCGGCTCAGTACTTCGGAGGTGCTCATAAGGGTGGGGTGTAGGGTGTGCGTGCGTGCGTTCATAGGGGTGAGTGTGCGCACGTGTTGTGAGCGTATGCGTTTGTACTGTGTTTTTCAAAAAAAAAAAATGGATCAATTTAAACTGTTTCCGCCTTGTGTGCTTGGACACGATTCTATATTTTTTTCCATTGACCTGTCCGTCACGATTCCTTTTTATTTTTACCTCAACCGACGACTGGATCTTGTGTGGGACGAAACTTGTACGTGACATGACTGGCCTCGTTTATACAGCTTTAATGTTTACGTAATTTTAATCTTTGATTAAATCATAACCATTAAAAATAATTGAGATGATATGGATTAACGTGGCGTCTCTATTTTAGGACCCCGTATTGTGCTTTTAGTATATACTAGTACACGTGCACGTGCAACGCACGTCCTACGAAAAATAGAGTGGAATTAATCTTCCTCCCTATATTTTCTTCTTCATCATGTATCCATTTACCACCTCGTTCAATTGAAATTCAACCTATAAATCAGAATTTGACAATCTTTGCATATATTAAGTAAATAGATAGTGAACTATTTTAAAAGAAGTACTCACTATGTTCCAATAATTAAGGGAACGGAGATAGTATTTTTGTGCACATGCACGCCTACTATATACGAATTCAGGGTAGCAAACACAAAAAAATTGGGCATGAACTTTTAAACATTAGATTCTTTCAAAACTTGCATTGACCAAGAGTCCTAGACCATCCAACCTAGTCCATCTTTGAACCCCGTAAAACAATTGATTTTCTCCTATGGTTGATGCTCTTGAAGCACGTGGGCTAGAAAAAGAAATGTGGTTCTTCATATTATCTACAAAAGTTTAGCTACCAGAAAAGTAAATAAGATAAAAAACGCATGTAAGCAAAGTACATGTAAGCAGAAATTTTGATAATGCCTAATGTATTAACTTTTTAGGAGTCCAAATTTCTTTCGTAATGCGTGCCATGAAATTGGAGACTGGCCTGGCCTTTGGTGTTTTGTATGTTTGTTCGAGTAGATGAGTTAGCTACATGCACTATGACTTCTACCCTGATCGATGTGCTGCACCCGACGGCCGGCCGATTCTCAAGTGCTTCCCATTGTCACAAACGTATAGGGGATAAGAGATTAGACATCGCACGCCTGCGCTGTGCAAGCTGCTCGTGTTCTTCATATCCCCTAGCTGCCCGTACTCGCCGTGGTTAGAGCGGCCAACATCTTCGTCGCTGACGGGGCCAAGCACGGGGAAAACGCACGGCGTCACTTTTCAGACTTCAGAGTCTAGGCTAGCTAGAAGGAGAGCTTGTAGACCATGTCGTGGTTGTAATCCTCGCCGGGCCTCACCGTGATGGACGGGAACTCGGGGTGGTTCACGGCGTCGGGGACGCCCGCGCGTCTCCAGCCAGTTGCCCGTGTAGAGCTGCCTCGCCGGCTGGTTGGCCGAGAGCTCCAACCGGCGGTCGGACGGTTCGACTCGTGGCCACCTTCCACATACCGTACGTACCCGTCGATCACGTAGTTGATGTCGTAGCTGACCTGCTGCCCGCCCATGACCTTCCGGATGCACGCATCGATGTTCGATGGGCGTCGGCGTCCGGAAGTTGTAGTTGGTGCCGGCAACGGGGTCGAGGCGGCCAAGCGAAGAGATCAAGGAGCTTGTCCAGCAGTGTGTACCGGCATGCGAAGAGCTTGGAGCGTGTGGCCCAGCACGTCGCCGCTGCCGTGCCATCTCACATCTCAGAGGTAGTCAGGTTCTGTATGTCCAGTAGATGTGCTGAAGGAAGTTCAGCGGCGCCGCCATGTTCAACGCCGTCGTGTTCATGCACACGCTCAGCACCTATAAGTTTTCTCGTATACGAATCGAACTCATCGGAAGTTGCTCTCCTTTTTTTCTTCCTACTATAGGAATCGAACGGAGAAAGATGGGACTCATTGGAAGTTGCGTTCCTTTTTTTTTTTTGCTTTTCTCCCTGTACCTATAGGAATCGAACGGAGACGTTGTGCTTATTTGTGTTTCTTTTTTACAATGGATAAAAAACTGTTTGACCGGTCAAAGGTTGTTTGGTGCTCGACATTGGGACGATCTGGAACGTTGATCAGAAATTGAACGCCTGAGATTTAATGTATCCCATCAAGTTTGCTCTTTTAATAGTAGTGTAGATAATAGATTGTTGTGACACGTCATCATTAATATGACGTCATCATTAATATGACATGCATGATAATACTCACTGTGACTAGTCTTATGCAAGTCCTATATCCATCTTCGAATAATTCATTTTTTTTTCCAGATGTGCCTCCATTTTCTTAAGGTAGAAGGCACACGTGACCAACCTTATAAATTAATGAAGTTCAACAAGGTTAGTTACATTATATGGTATATAACTTAGCCATAAGGGAAGAATGACATAGCTAAAACAGGTCGACACCCTGACCAGCAGCAAGGTAAAACATGACCCTATACAGACAACACACAACTGTGTTTTCGTAGGACTGGTTGCGTGTAGCCAGTTTTCTTAAAAATTCGAAAATGATGCTTAAAGCTTTATAAAATTCTGAATATAATCCTAATTGTAGATGATAATGACTTCTACCAGTGTGTAAAAATCAATGAAAATATGTTGTATCTTGGACGGTCCAACAAAATATATGCTCAGAAATTAGGTTTGTAACTAATCAATACATGTTCAGAGATGAGGCTTGTCACTAATCCCTTCAACCAGCTTTATATGGCCGCACTGCCAATGATGCAATGTCGGAAACAAAATGGAGAGAGGGGAGAAGAAAGAACTCAAGCCAAAAGAGGCTCACCGAGCAAAAACGGTCGATGCTACTGCGTGGGGTTGAAGAAATGGAGGAGGTAGTTGTGCTTCCGGCCATCGCCCATCATGACGGATCTGAGACACACTGCTCCTCATAGGCACCCCACAGCTCCACCAGCCACTCTTCTTGGCGACAAAATGTCGTGCGGCGGCGAGCTGCGCTGCTGCGTGGCATCCCTGCTGTTAGAGAGGTAGAGGATGATAGAATGCATAGAATAGGAGAAGCATGGGGGCTGTCAGTTGGTGAATCGGTGGCGCCGTACCTCGGCACGACGTCCTCTTTTCCATCCTTTAATCGAGAGCAGCTGCAACGGGCGGAGCACCAGCGCAAGCCTTACGGCCCGTGCGTTGAGAGGCGAAGAGGGTCGCCGCCTCCTCCATCTCTCTACATCTTGGCGAGGATGTCGGCGGCGTGACCTGCTGGGCCTCCTCATTCTTCCCTCCGGCCACGCGCAGCAGCGGCGCAAGCTTGTCTCCGTGGAAAAGAAGAGGCGGGAGGGCGGAGGAGGAGGTCGAGCACCGCATGGCTCGTCGCGCCCTCCGCGGCGTGGAGAAAGACCACGATGGCCGGCGACGCGAGAAGCCCAGGGAGGAGGGCGGCGCGAGGAGCGAGAAGGGGAGAGGGTGCGCCGCGTGAGAGCGGCTAGGGTTTCGGTCTGGCGGCTAGATTTCACGGGGGGGGGGGGGGGGGGAGTTTGGCCTCAGGCTGTGGAAACTTGGACGGCTCGGATCGAAGCGGAAGAGGGTTCACTAGTCGAAAAAGGCTTATAGGTGGAGTGCCTTTTGTGGCGCACCAAACTGCATGCGCCTCAGAAAAGTATTTTTGTGGCGCATACTTCTGTGGCGCATGGGCTTGGGTGCGCCACAGAAAGTCGACATTCTGTGTCGCATCAGGTGGGGTGCGCCACAGAAATTGGACATTCTGTGGCGCATCAGGTGGGGTGCGCCACAAAATGTCTGCACTTTCTGTGGCGCATGGGGTCCCATGTGCCACAGAATATCTGCACATAGATCCACCCCCCCCCCCCCCCCCCCCCCCCACCGTGGATCGCCTTTTCAATCTTGCGCCAAAAACAAGAAAATGAAAAAATGTTCAAAAAATTCCATCCTTTGAAATATGGTTAGGTATTAGTGTCTACTTCGTGTAGCATATTTGAAATATGAGTTTTGACCTTTTATGCAAAATCACTGTAGAGAAAGTCGAAACAGCCATAACTTTTGCATACGACGTCGAAAAAATGCGTTTAATACCTTAAAAAAAACTAGACAAAAATCCAAGAGTGCCCACACCGGGGCTTGCCCGGTTAGGATTTTTCAGATTCTCCAAATTCGAAAAGGAAAAAAAAGTTATTTCAAAAAGATTGTTTTTTTCAGCAAAATCAAAAAAAAAGAAAAAAAATTCCGTGGCGCACCGAGAGGGGGTGCGCCACAGAAAGTTCGGGCGGGATCCGAAATTTGAAATGGGAGGCTGGCTCCCCTTATCCTCTCCCCTTCTCACCTTATCCTCTCATTTCCTTCTCCTTTCCTCCACTTCTCCTTCTCCTCTCCCCTTCTCCTCTCCTCCACTTCCCTTCTCCTCCACCTCCCCTCCACTCCCCTTCTCCTCCACTCCACCAACTCCGGCGAAGAGAGACGACTTCGACCTCCTCCTCCTACACCGGCGACCACCTCCGGCGACTTCGACGGCGACCTCCTCCTCCTCCTCCGGCGACCACCTCCTCCTCCGGTGACCTCCTCCTCCTCCTCCGGCGACCTCCTCCTCCGGTGACCTCCTCCGGCAAGCTCCTCCTCCTCCAACCACCTCCGGCGACCACCTCCTCCTCCTCCTCCTCCTCCTCCTCCTCCGGTGACCTGCTCCTCCTCCTCCGGCGACCTCCTCCGGCAAGCTCCTCCTCCTCCACCCACCTCCGGCGACCCCCTCCTACACGCACTTACGAGGACCTCCTCCTCCTCCGACCACGGGCTCCGACGAAATTCCGGCGAAAAACGGGCGGCGCCAGATCCAGATTTGGATCTGGCCGCCATTTTTTTTAATTCAAAAAAAAAATTTAGTGGCGCACCTAAGTGCGGGTGCGCCACAGACATGTTTCTGTGGCGCATGGTGGTGGGGTGCGCCATAGAAATGTTTTTGTGGCGCACCGGACGGGTGCGCCATAGAAATATTTTTTAGTGGCGAGAATTCTGTGGCACACCGATCATGCCCAATTGGTGCGCCACAGAATTCAAAAATGTGCGCCACTGATAAGGGTTTTTCTACTAGTGGTTCCTGGATCGGACGGCTCTGGATGACCAATCGCTGAGGAAAAAGCTGTACACACCGATTTGTCCACCCACTAAGCCAATGACGGGTGGGTCAAAAAATTCGAGTCAAAGGTCAACACAAAAACGGACGGCCGAGATCGCACCGAAACGAAGATCGGACGGCTGGGAGCGTGAAATCGCTGTGAGAGCTTGGTGACTACCCAAGGTTCTATTCTTTAGATGACAGGTCGAGTCTCGCAGGTCTGCAGGTTACGAGGGTACGAGTTTGACACCCCATACCCGTCTCCGCTAGACTCGTCGGCTTTAAAAATTTCTCGATAAGTAGACTCGCAGGTTTTCCTTATTTTACGCGGGTACCCGTCAGGTTAGCAAATAGTATAGCTTAACCGTTGTCATCCGTAATTGCACCATAACCTGACGACGGCACACTCCATTCAAACTAAGTGTCTCAAATTTGATAGAAAGTGGATGTATGCATAGTTGAGACACTTAGTGTGAGAGCGGAGGGAGTACTTTTTAAGTGAGCATCCAGGGAAGAAGCGAGCCCATGCATGCCGACCCCGTGATGACCCGCCATCGGGATCATGGGGAACAGGCTACCGTGCTGGATCGCGAGATGCACCGTTATCGGAGTACGTAACAGCACGCCTGCTCCTGGACCGTATGTGCGTGTCCCGCCAAGGCCAATCACGTTAACCTTGACAGCGTGCTGATTCAATCCGCCTCGTCTCGGAGGACTGTACTACTGATTGGGCGCCGGGCGCCCACGTGTGTACGTGACGTTGGTAGTAGAAACTTGGATTTCTTTTAATGGATGCAGGTCCGTGCTCCCTTCGTTTAACTTTTTCTCAGAAGTTTTAAATAAATTGAAAATAATTCTTGGACATGTTCCATGATGTAGCCTACAAACGTGTAAAATCATCACGCGAAATTCCTTATACTATAGGCAACACAAAAAGAAGATTTTTAACACATCTGGAGGTTTGAAACACCATACTCTATGTAGCTCAAAATACAAATTTTCTAGTTGAAATTTTGCATAGTTTAGAATACGTCATTGTCACATTTTTATACAGCTTTAAAATATGGTTTTTTTTAAATAAAAATAAACGCAGGGAGCAGTGGACTCTGGGAGCAAGAAATTTCCGGTGGTTTCGCATATTTGCTTACCAGCTTGAGTTGGCGTGACCGTCCCCTATTGAATGCGTGTTGCTTAGAGGTTGGCCATTATTAGTAGTAGTATCTCCTTGTGTCGGTGTCATGGATCTTGGCCACTTTTTCAGCCTAGTGTCGGTCCAGGTGCACGTCGCCAGACCTTGATGCTCAATTCTCGTCGTAAGGTGGGTTTTAAAACAAAATTAGACCATTAAATTTAGTTAAGAAAATAAAATTTATATGTCACAAAATTATATTATTGATTTATATTGAAAATATTTTTTGGGGTACATGGGTTTTTGTGACGTGTAATTTACAATTGTTGACCAAATTAATAGTAAATGTGTTTTCTTAATGCCCTATAATTTTACTACACTACTAGTCCGTAGAAATTATCACATGCCTCGCTCTTTTTACGCCCCATTTCCTCGCGAACTTAGTCGCTCTAAAATATTCTCCGAATAATTGCAACATTAACAGAAGAGAGACACCACATCACGATGCCGGCGTGTTTGCACACATGTGAAAAATAACACGTCCAACATAAGAAAATACAAAGCACTAACCTTTTATGTCATATAACCGACTCGCCACCCTAAACTCATCGACGGATACCATGCTTTACGAGACATCGTTCCTATAGAAATTGGCGAGGGGCTTAAGAAAAAGTATATTCTATAAAAATAGGCACTATTTTACGTTGTATCACTACATTGCAATCATAGTTAACCACATCACCCAACAGATTTGGGCATTTTACAGGTTTCAGGTTGGGCTAAAAAAGTCAGCAAATCTAGGCTTGAGCCCGGCTCGAACGAAAATTCGATAATCTTGGTCAAGCCCGAACGGGAAAGGCCCGCCTCGATGTTTTCCTAAATTACATTTTTTTTTGGCACGCCCAACCTGCCCAAAGTTTAAGATGGTAAAACATACAAAATAAAACGTGCTATAAAATGCACATTGAACAAACTGCGGAAACACGATTTAAAACCAACTAATAGGGCCCAGAGAAACTGAGGCAAAGTACTTCCTCCTTAATTGGATCGGATATCAACTGGATTATTCAAACTCAAAATTCAAGCGCAACCCTGAGCCGAAGGCATGGGTCGGCCCGAATTTATTTGGGCTGCCCATGCCCGGGTCTACTGACACAGCCACAACTATACACTCTCACTCAACAACAACCCAATTCATCATGGTTGCACATACGTTACTTCATTTACAACGTCACAACGGTCAGACCCTAGCGAGCATGTCTAACCCTAGAGGTGGCTAGGTAGTAGCGACCACTTTGCCCCCTCCCTCTGCCGACAAGGCTAGGTTTTTCCGGGGGCATCACATCGGTGACAGAGATGGCACCATGTTGGAAAAAGTTGTCCCTGCTTCTTCCCCATCTTGACGATGCTCTATTCGGCGGCGTCATGGAGCAGGTGGCTTGGTTCTCTCGCCGTTCTTCGAGATTAGTTTCTCGGTGTGTCGTTACCCTTTGTCGTTACTCGAGGCAGATCTAAAGCGGATGCTTTGGGACGAGGACGGTGGTCCGAAGACGGTGGATCTGTCGTTCTACCTCGACTTTGTCTTCAATGGGAAGTGGCTAGTCTAGGTCCAAGGTAGCACGGGGACGTTTCTCGGTCGACGTGGCACAATAACATCTCATCGCACTTGCAGCGGGCCTGTTCATCGACTCAAGTTTAGGATTCTATCTTCAACGTTTTCAGAACAACTTTGATCTTTTAATTTTCACTGGTGTTACTTCATGTAACTTAATTTTCTATTAATGAAATACGTGGTTGTTTAAAGAAAATAACCAGCGTGCACCATGAATCGCATTCAACACGCGCCTCCCCCCTCGTGACCTCCGCCCAAGCGCCGCGGCCATCGGAGTAAAACGCTACAAAAACAGCGCGAAAGCAGGAAAACAAATCCACGAATCCTCAGCCCAAGATTTTCCCACCACCACCAGTCACCGGACCAACCGCGCCCCGCCCCGTCACGCTCACGCTCGGACCGAAACCGCCAACCGTCCGTCCGCGCCCCGCGGCCAGCCGACGCGTGCCCGCGCGCATGCCGCCGCCCAGCCTGCCCGCCGCGCAGCAGGACCAGGCCGCCTCCGTCGTTCGCCGCGCGGGCGTCAAGGCCAAGAAGGTCCACCCGCTGCCGATGGGGGACGGCGAGAAGCCGGCGGCGACGGCCGGCGGGACGACGAGGAGGCCGGCCCTGGCCGAGTGGATGTCGCCGGCGGGGGTGGCCGGCATCCTGCGGCGGCACCCGCTGCCGGCGCTGTTCGCGTGCGGGCTGCTGACCTTCATGGGCATCGAGTACACCATCCCCATGGTCCCCCACGCCGCGGCCCCGCTCGACCTCGGCTTCGTCGCCACCGCCGCGATGCACGCCGGGATCGCCGCCCGGCCGTGGCTCAACTCGCTCCTCGCCGCGCTCAACACGGTGAGTGAGTCCACTTCGGCTAACCGCCCGCCTAGATCCGTTCAACTTACGGTAGCTGCTGCCGATCTACCTCCAGTAGTAATTCATAGCCTTTTTTCCCCTTTCGCCTTTTGACCTCCAAGAAGTCCCAATGTTTCTCTCTTTGATTGAAGCAACCTGCAGCCACATTGTAGCCACGCACTCTCCACCCGAAGTAGTCAGTACTCGCCACCACTAAAACGCCGACACCTCACGTGTAACACGTGTTCCAAGCGATCTGTCTTCTCGCGAAGATTTTGTTTTTCTTTTATGTATGTATTTTCTGATGCAATTTGATTGTCAACTGTTGTAAGATGCGTAGTTGGCAGTTGCACATCAACATCTCCCGCTTTAAATATAAGAATGATTATGTCTAGGCTAGGCTATGCTCTTGTGAGGCTAGTCACAATGGGCAGTAATATAGAGCAGTAACATACACGTTATGCTAGCCTATGTTATCACCTCCATAGTGGGTAGTAACAAACATGTGGTGTCATGCAAATCTCTATTTATTAGCTTATAGACTCACAATGTCTTGGGATACGTGATGTTACGGTAACTAGCTATGTTACCACTACCCTCTCTTTTCTCATTAAATTACCTTCTCTTTTCTCATTAAATGCTTGCCACATCAGTTTTTTATCCTACGTGGCAACGATGTTACTACTAAGTTACTCCCCACTGTGACTAGTCTGACAACAGCTGAATCTTCTTTGGGAATTGTCGCTGGTAGCTGCTGATGGAAGCAAAACCAGCTTGTAGCCATTGACTCTTTTCTTGTGACAACAAGTGAATCCACTTTGGGAATTGTCGCTCCTGCTGAGTGAAGCAAAGCTAGCCTGTAGTGAGATGGAGGCAAAGTTGCAAGAAACTGATGGAGGGTAACTGACTGACTTGGGTCGCCCAAAACCACCACCCAATCTTTTTCCGATAAGATTATAGATTCTCATCTTCATGCATTCTTCACATGTCCATGGATTTCCTGATAAGATCCTGCATCTGGCTAGATGGCTACCTGGTCCCCGCTGTAACTTGCTAATGTTTGCCAAGTTGCCATGACGGAATCCATGCTGAATGGGACGTGTGACCTTGTGATGTGCAGGTGTTCGTCGCCATGCAATCCGCCTACATTCTGTGGGCCATCCTCGCTGAGCAGCGCCCGCGCGCCGCCATCGCCACGCTCATGATGTTCACCTGCCGCGGCCTGCTCGGCTGCTCCACCCAGCTGCCCCTGCCGGTCGAGTTCCTGGGCTCCGGGATGGATTTCCCCCCGGGGAACGTCTCCTTCTTCCTCTTCTACTCCGGCCATGTCGCGGGCGCAGTGATAGCGTCCCTTGACATGCGTCGCGTGGGCCGCCACAGGCTCGCTGCTCTCTACGACGCCCTCAACCTGGCTCAGGGCGTCAGGCTGCTTGCCTGCAGAGGGCACTATACCATTGACCTGGCCGTGGGCGTCGGAGCTGGTCTCCTCTTCGACATGCTCGCCGGCAGGTACCTGGACAGCAAGAACCTTGATGGCGGCGACACCCGTTGCTGCAGCAGTTGCCAGAAGGCTCTTGTCTCACAGAAGCTTACATCATAGGCCCATCAATGGCCATGGAAATGCAGGGGATTTGACATTGATCCGTGTCATTCTTCATGTAAGAGAATTCAGATGCTACTTACTGATATATGTGATTGTGTAAACCGTGTTTGCCCTATGTGAGCTGTAACGTCTTCTGAATTACAAGTATCAGAAGTTTCAAGTACTGTAGATAACAAGACAAAATTAGCACATGAACTAATTAAAGCTGCTAAGTGGCACGAGAAAGCAATGTAAAGATGCACCATTTATTTCTGACTGAAGCGTGGTGCTTCCCTGAAGATTATTTTTGCATCCAGTTACTAGGATGATTTACTAGCTCTTGGAGGACATATATAGGGTAATACATTGCAACAGCTTACAACAGGTGAATAGGTGGCTATGTCTATCTAGTATACAGTGGTTGCTTCTTCTACCTCAGCCTTGCACCATGGAAATGCAAGGATTTGAGACCTACTTGTTAACTCATGGAACAACATCAGGGTGATCAAAGCAAACATAGCAGACACCGAAAAAAATCATCAGTTTCATCACAGCGAAGCACATTTGGCACCGCATCTTACGTGGACACTGTCATTTTATTGTCACCATTGGTAGACACGTTCTGCTCACCGAGCTTGTGAAACTCAGCCTCGATGGCCTCCACGATCTTGGCGTCCTCAGGGTCTTGGTCAGGGATGTTTACATGCAAAGAACACTGCTTGACGAGTTCCTGGTTCAATGCCTGCTGCTCGATGTAATGGTAGAGCTCTTGGTGGAAAGGATGGTCAAGCGAGAAGCAATCGTCGACGCTGCTCAATGGAGCTTTATATGAGCCCTCGCGTCGACAGAAATGGGGAATGGAGGAATGGTCCATAATCTGCACAGGTTAAATAATTAGATACAGGTTGGCAATCATATTGCGAACCGAAAAGCTGGAAGCATCCAAACTCCATGGAGGAATTATCATTTTCTTTTCTTAATAAGGTAGGCCGAGCAATGAATGGTAAATGAAAAGATAGCACTAGCAAGTAATCTAACCTTTAGGAGCTCATCTTTCCCAGAGCCATGCAAAACATGAACCTTCTTTCTTGTTCTGTCTTGCAACAGAGGTTTCACAACCTAGTAACAGAACTAAATGACTACTGGGTCTTCAAAACGAAAATCAGAAAGTTACCAGTAAAACCGAAATCTTAGGTATCATACCTTCCAACATGCTGAGAATATATATGGAGCATTTACAATATAATAGCTCTCGGCCTTTTCAGGGTAATTCAGATCATCAACAGCAGATATTGCAGTCAAAATCTGTAATCAGCAACAAGTAGCATCATAAATATGGATTGGCGCACACAGTGGTCAGAATGTTGTTTCCATGCCTGCTTATAACCTGGAGAAAAGATATTGTTTTCCACTCCTATGTGTAGCCATAAAAGAAAACAACATAAATATATGACATACCCACGTACCTTCAACAGGCTCAGTGCTGACAACTTCAAACCAGTCATATCAAGAACCTTTATACAGGTGGTAATAGGTCGCCCAAACTTCTTCGACGCCATAGGCTAGATGGAACATAAGCAGGCAAAAAATATGTGTTATGAAATCTCATATGACTGGATGGTCTGAATGACTGGAAGATTAGTTGCACACTCACCAAAATAAAACGATCACGGTACTCATTGATCTGAATATGAGACTGAACATAGTAATGGACCTGACAATACGAGATATTATCATGTTAATGCACATAAAGAATGATAGGTTAAATCTCCATGCCTATCAATCCAGTAGAAATACAGCATTCTCAATTTTAATTAATATCACAGTTTGGTAATTATCTCTAATTGACAATGGATACAACCTAGCAAGTTAAACACTCATCAGTTGTGTATTGCAGAGGAGAAAGCGAAAACATCCAATTGGTCAAGTAAGAAATATATGATCAATTACCGAAGCTTTGTCATATGTGCTCAGTCCAACACCAAAGGCAAATACTGGGACGCCCTGGCAAAGAGAGAGGAAAATTTATTAAATAACTTTAAGTTATCGATATCACATTTAATTATGGCATAGGTTCATACACCAAATATATTTATATCAGATGAAGACCCACAATGACAAAAGTGGTACTTCCATGGAGATCAGTAGTTTTAAAAATGCAACATCATATCACCTGGACACCAATGTCCCGGACATTTACGATGAAAGAAGTTCAAAACTGGACTATTTCTCTAATTTGTTACCATTGATTGTTCAATATACATATCCTTTACGAGTTCAACTAGACATGTTTCATATATTTTTTAAGGTGAATGTATGGATGTTATCCACCAGAAACATATCCACAATGGCTAACTCAAGCATATGTTCGTATCAAAAGGGAGCTGTGTAAAAAAGTACCGGTACACAATAATGGAAGTACAGAACAAATAACTGCATCTAGTTCAGTTATGCAGATCATTGCATGTTCAAAACAACAAACTGATGAAACAAGTTGTACAAAAGGTGAAAGGATAGCAACTAACAATGGAAAAAAGAAAAGATAACTGGCTTAAGACAGCTATACCTCCTTTGAGTATCCTGATAATCCAACAAGGTGTGATTCTCGTACCGATCTATACAAATCTACTGGGATAATAGGTTTCTGCGATTGTCCAATCCATGGAGATGATCAGTAACAGGAAAATGTAAACATATAAATTGATTTAGCGCCTCACTGAACAGAGGTTATAGGCAAGCATATCATAGAAGAATGGTTGCTCACCTCCAGTATACTATCAATTTCATTTTGTATCCTCCAATTTAGACAATCTACAAGCTAGCAGTAATAAAATATAATTAATCAGTAAATTAATCCATAATACATTTACTTCAGCGTTAATCAAGTAGGGGAAAATGTAATCTAAAACACTACCATTTTATGAGCATTAGTTACATTCCACTCTCTAGCTTTAAGGAAGCGCACTAGTGTCTCATTTGGATAGCCCTGGTGCACATTCTGGAAAAGAAAAGTGTAATTAAGAACTCAATTCCCATACAAAAGCTACTTTACAACCTCGCATGGTAAAAAATTCTTTACAAATTTAAAATAGCTGAAATGCACCAATTATGGTTCATGGCTCTCCTATATATGGTACTCTGTAAAAATGAGAGTAATGTGAAATTTTACAAGTATGGTATTCATACACCGAATATAGTTCATGCTAGTTTCGCCATGAAGCTAAGAGGCGGTAGCTGGTGTTTTTCTTGAAGACAATGGTGTGGACGTATGCTCTGCTTGGTTTTTCCTTTTGGCCTTTGTGTTATGGTGTGTGTTGGCAGAGGCCCGATGTACCTTATTTGTATCAGCTTGATGCAATAATAAAATTTCCCTTCTCCAAAAATTAAGCTCAAGTAACTCCTTATATGGTAATATGCACACTGAGGTTAATCTGAAATTAAAAATATGGTTTTCTTTCCATATTGTTGTAAGGACTTGTAGTCGCAAACTGGTAACTAGTGTTGCCATATGCTAGGCTACTTGAGTAATAATAGCTAGATCACATTAAGTTTGCCTTATATTAGAAGGAAACTTTGCGGAAAGAGTAACCAGGCATGATCAGATACTACTAGTTCAATCATTGCAGACATGACTCCAGATATGGCTGAATAAGTACTAGGTATATGCTTATCTTGAGTTTTTTGTCTGTTTTTCAGTGGCGGAATCTGTCTTTCAAAGTCAGGTTTTGTTATGACATAAGGAATATAGAATCTGAGCCCTTAAAAGCCGGGTTTTCGTTATCACTGAAGGAATAAATATTCTTTTCCCATACAAGCCACAGAAATAGACTATGAATAATGTATTCATTGGTACGGTACGCAATTACAGATCTTTTTCAGGTACATGCTTATCTTGAACTTTTTTTAATCTGTTTTTCAATGGCGCAATCTGCCTATAAAGTCAGGTTTTGTTATGACAGAAGGAATATAGAATCTTAGCCCTTAAAAGCTGGGTTTGTTATCATTGAAGGAATCAATATTCATTTCCCACACAAGCCTCAGAAATGGACTATTCATTGTATAACAAGCAATTTTTAGATCATCTACGAGTATGAAAATAAACATCCCGAATTCACATGCATTTGTTACTTATACAACCAGATTTATGACCGGATTTGGTTCATTTTTCTTATAAAAAGAACTTGGATACTCATTAGCATTTTGAATAAAATAGTAACTCCACGTGCTAGTAATTTTCCGGCCTAATAAATAATTTTCAGCACAATATATATGCTGCAAGTAGCACTGCCCCTCTTGATTCTAACTCCACTAAATTTGAGGTTCTGCCCTCGAAAATGTTGACATCTCCTAGTGATCAGCACTGAGTGCATGCAAAAAAGCCTTAGTTCTAGAGACATTTCAGTAACCGCAAACGCCTAACCTGAGGCTAGAGCTGTCCACATTTCTACCGGTAAATCGAGAGGCTTGATGCCGCAAAAACAGATCAGGAGGCTAAGAGTGAGGACATCTCACTGTCCACCAGTTGACTTAGTGGAGCTGAGATCAGAACAATTCCCTGAGACACAGGCCTCACTTCATTGTCCAACCACTCACAATTACCATCGAAAGTCCCCAAACGTGTGGTCTACACCGAGCAACAAAATAGCAATGTTGCATCCAAATCCAAGCAATAGTGCGCCGACTTTCCCTACCGAAAATCGACCCACAAACCCCATATACTCGATGCAAAAATTGGCTAGCAGCCTAGCACCAAAGTTTCATCGGTATGCAATTCAATATACCACCCTTGTCCAAGCAATTTTTGGATCTTACACAGGTATGAAAATAAACATCCCGAATTCACATGCATTTGTTACTTATACAACCAGATTTATGACCGGATTTGGTTCATTTTTCCTATAAAATGAACTTGGATACTCATTAGCATTGTGAATAAAAATAGTAACTCCACGCTTGTAAACTTTCGGCCTAATAAATAATTTTCAGCACGATATATATGCTGCAAGTAGCACTGTCCCTCTTGATTCCAACTCCATTAAATTTGAGATTCTTCTCTCGAAAATGTTGACATCTCCTAGTGTTCAGCACTGAGTGCATGCAAAAAAGCCTTAGTTTTAGAGAGCATTTCAGTAACCGTAAACGCCTAACCTGAGGCTATGGCTGTCCACATTTCTACCGGTAAATCGAGAGGCTCGATGCCCCTCAAAAACAGATCAGGAGGCTAAGAGTGAGGACATCTCACTGTCCACTAGTTGACTTAGTGGAGCTGAGATCAGAACAATTCCCTGAGACACAGGCCTCACTTCATTGTCCAACCACTCACAATTACCCATCGAAAGTCCCCAAACGTTGGGTCTACACCGAGCAACAAAAGAGCACCGTTGCAGCCAAATCCAAGCAATAGTGCGCCGACTTTCCCTACCGAAAATCTACCCACAGACCCCATATACTCGATATGCAAAAACTGGCTAGCAGCCTAGAAGCACCAAAGTTCATCGGTATTCAGTAAACCACCCCTGTCCAAGCACATCAACAAAATGATTTGTTCTAGAAGAGTACCAAGCATTTGTCTTGTCGA
Source organism: Poa annua (assembly GCA_026929855.1). Classification (NCBI taxonomy): domain Eukaryota; kingdom Viridiplantae; phylum Streptophyta; class Magnoliopsida; order Poales; family Poaceae; genus Poa; species Poa annua. The sequence goes on from CM049437.1 coordinate 95,700,561, forward strand.
CAAACACGAACATCAACCATCTCCCGGCCCTAGTTCATATGAACCAGATTGGTATTTCCGCAGACTGCTGAACTGAACTAAGTAACGGCATACTCCAATTTAGTAAACAGAGGAATGAACACACGCGACGCGAGGAACCGATAGCTCAGGGCACGGAAACACTGAAGGGATTACAGAGAAAGATCAAGTAACATACCTGGAACGTCTTCTTCAGCGGCGCCTCCGCTGCAAAAAAAAAAAAAAAAAATCACACACGCTAATCAGCATGAAGCACCAAGCAGATTTCAGAACAGGGGATCAGGAGGGCTGAATGTAAGCTCTCGCGAAACCCAGAAGAAAGACAGAAACTTGAGAGACACGCGGGCGCACCTTGGTCCAGGAGGCCGGCGAGCTGCCCGACGGCGTCATCGCAGGCGGCTCCCATGGTGAGCGGCCGATTTGGAGGGGCGGGCGACCCGGGAAAGATTCAAGGCGGGAGAACTGGGAAGGAAGGACGGTCTCGGCCGAGAAAACCAGTTGTTTGTCGGTGAGGTCGGTGGCTGGTTTTGCGACGTGGAGTCCACTTAAGTAGGACGCTGGCCTTCACGCTTTGCGTACGGGTCTTGCCGGCCAATTTTTTTTAAATAATATTTATTTTATTAGAATTTCGGAAAATATTGTGCAGAAATAGGAATTTTCAAAAATAATATAGCCTCGGCCCGGAGGAGGCCGAAACGGCTGCGTCGGCCGAGAGGAGGCCGAGCAGGCCTAGTCGGCCCAGAGGAAGCCGACTGGGGCCGTCGGCCGCATCTGCGCGCGTGCAGGCGCCTGGCAACGATCTGCATGGCTCTGGTCGGCCTCCTCTCGGCCGACCAGGCCCTATCGGCCCAGGGAATGCCGACGTTTGCATGGGCTGTTTTCCCGCCCCCGTTTCGCGCCTCTTTTTTCTCCCGCCACCGTTTCGCGCCTATTTTTTCGCGTGACCGTTTCCCGCCTTGTCCCGTCACCGTTTCGCGCCTGTTTTTTCTCCCGCCACCGTTTGACGCCTCTTTTTTCGCGTGGCCGTTTCCCGCATGATTCTCCCGCCAAATTATTCCCGCCCGAGGACTCCCGCCTCTATAAAAACCACCCGAGGCTAGGCATGTTACTCTCAAGAGCGCACGATGGTGTGTATTGTTCCTTGTGAGAAGTGTGTGTCCGGGTATCACATAGCCGCATCCCAGCATCTGGCTATGATTTCCGAGGATTTGAAGGTAGATGGTAGGATAGTTCCACATCAAGAAATTGTTGATAGTGAGAGACATCTCGCTTTTCTTTCGGCGAGGCAATGCCGAGATGGGTTTCCGTATAGGACCCCGCAGCAAGTCCGTGCAGAAATCTTTAGGCTTGCAGATAAGTATGAGAGGAAAGTTACCAATGGTCCTTTTCATAAGACTGAAGCTGACCGTGCTAGTTACGCGGATTCCTATCTCTGGGTATACTCCAGCGATGATTCCGACGATTTTATGCCGTCGGAAAAGGAAAGGAGGGCGGAAGAATCGAGAAAGGGCAAGAACAAGAAGGCTGAAGCATCGAGACAGGGCAAGAACAAGAAGGCAGAAGCATCGAGCAAGGGTAAAGGCAAGAAGGCTGAATCTTCGTCCAAGGGCAAGAGTGCAAACGCGGTGGACGGTGCAGGATGCGTCGATGGAAGATAGGTATCAGTATCTGTGGTCATTATGGACTCGAGTTGTGTTGTATCTTACTTTCAGTATCAGTTTATTTGAAGTATTGCAGTTGTATTTTTAGAATTGTATCTTACTTCCGCATTTATTTGACGGTCTGGTGTTCGTATTACGTAGTGTATCTCATACATATGAATACGTCAGACACAGAAGTAAAGAAGTAGCATACATATGTCTCATACGTAGGTCTTACGGTACATGGAAAATAGCGAACATACGTCTCTGATACATAAGTAGAGTCTCAGTCATCGCCTCTGCCACGACGTGGCGGATGTGGCTGAGGAGTGCTCCATCCTAACCGATGGGGTGGGCGGGTGACTCGTGGAGGAAGCAAAGACCCGTCATCTGCCTGCTGTGTATCCTGTGTGGGGGGTGGAGGAGGAGTGTTGTTGTACATGTTGAGCCACTGGGTGTCCGCATCCGCATCGGGAAACACGTCCTGCTGACTCGCCCAACCCGACGCACCCGAGTAATGCTCGGAGATAATAGGCCCCAAGTCGAAGTCGAATTGTGCTAGAATCGAGAAATTTTATGTAACATGTTATTTCGTAAATAGTTTGAAGACATGAGAATGTAGTAGTACGAATCGACATACCTGGTGGTGGTCGCTGCTGGTAGGCCCCAGTGGGGCTCTGCTGGTAGGCCCCCTGATGGTAGCCCCCAGCGGGGCTCTGCTGATAGCCCCCCTGGTGGTAACTCTGCTGCTGCCAGCCCGAACCTCCAGGCTGGTCAGGTGGAGGTGGTGCGACACGTGGACGCGGGTGCTGTCGGTGTGCCTCTGGAGGTGGCTGCACGTTACGCCGTGCCCGCCGTTGAGGCAGCTGCGTGGACGGATGCGGTGGCCGTCGTGCAGCATGTGGGAGAACGTCAGACGAGCGGACACACGTGATAGCCTCGTAGATCCGTCGCACTCTCTGGGCAGCGGACTGCAACCAAGACCGATGCTCTTCGCGTGTAAGCAAAGGCCCGGTCGAAAGTGAACGGTCTAACTGGTCTATATCATTCCCAAGATCCCACGTCAACTCAGCCTGAAAGTGATATAGACATTTAGGAAATGAAGGACAATATAAAAAAAAAGTAAATGATTGTAGAGAAGTTAATTATTTATACCGCGTGTTGCCGTGAGCCGGACATAGACTGGCTGGGGTACATATCCCACGTAGCAGGGGCCGGCATCACATCCGGCTGGGCGTGATGAACGAGAGAAACCCGTGTGGACCTGACGTACCACTGTAGGTACTCGTCGTACTGCGCCTGATCGAAGGGTTGCGCCTCGACCCAGAGACGAGTCAGCGCATGAACCCACTCGGCCACGTAAGGTTGCACTCTTTGCAACCATTGTGTCGCAGTTCTGTTAGTTCCCTTCCTGCTCCATCTACAAGAAAAGAAACATGTGCATAATTGTGGATGACAAGTGTTCAAACAAAACTGTGTGGATAAGAAATGGACGTACCGGTGGACGATGTCTGGTAGAGGGGCATCCATAGGCGGGGGAACCGACATCTGGCGCAGACCGAACTGCCTCATAACACGCTGCTGGGCCATCTCCTCAACGCTGACGTCGAAGATAATCTTCGACTTCGTCATCCAGTATGCTTCATCTCGCGTGCACATGATAGAAATTCCTCCAGGGAATTTCGACGCGATCGCGTCAGGCGAGTATGGCTCCCAAATAACTGAAGCCGCGGAGAGAACGTCGAACTGCTCGTTGAATGCCGGGTAGCAGTTCCTAACCTGATCTCGAGCGAATCGTCTCTGCAAAACACAGACGTAAATTGTATAACTAAACAGGAAGATACTCATTGACAAGCAGCATTAGTAAACTATTATTGAACATACCTTGCGATGTGTCCAAAGTGTGCCGAACGTAGGGTCGTCTATGTGCTCCGGGTCGAAATAAAGGTTGAGCGGCCACGGGTCGGCAGCCGAAATGTCAGGTCGTCCAATGGGGAACCTCTCCCACGACCACAGCTGTAACAACATAGGGCATCCAAGAATTGCTGACTTTGTCGCCGTAAGAGAGCACGCGTTGCACATACCTCGGTACGTAGCATCCATGTACTTCGTAATCTTTTCACACCAGGGGGAGTTTGGAGTGCGAAGTATATGCATTTCGGCTTGCTGGCGTTTGACTCTGAAGTAATTAACCGTGCCTTGGAAAATTCCCTCCACAAGGGCAGTTAATGGCAAGGCTCTGTTCCCTCGGAGGACAAAATTGTATGTTTCGGCAAGGTTTGTAGTCATGACGCCATATCTGGCTCCGTATGAGTCGTGCAACAATGACCACCTCTCCACGGGCTCATGCTCAATCCACTGCTGGAAATTCTTAATCAACCGTCCACCCTTTCTCCTCGTGCCCGGTGGGTCAAAGCCTGGCAGATCACACAGACCGATCGGTTCTTCTTCAGGCGGTGCAGGCCCTGTAGCTGCTTGTGCCGCTACTTGGGCTACATGAAACGCCACTGCCGCAGTACGTGCAGCTTTCCTCTCCCGAACATGTTTGTTCGTGAACTCATCAAGCTTGCCACGGATAAAATTGTACTTCCACTCCTGGTTCTGCTTGCAAAGTTTTTTGAACAGATTCATGAGACTCTTATTTCTGAACTGTGAGAAGAAGTTAGCAGCTAGATGGCGCATGCACCAACGACTCTGAAGATCCACCCACGGTGTTTCTTCATCTGGTCCAGGGTTTGTTAATGCCTTTATAGCGTTCAGTATACCCGCATGTCTGTCATGTAGAACGCAAACATTATGCTTATCCTTCACAACTGCTTTTTTCAACTGCCTAAAGAACCACGTCCAACTATCCGTGTTCTCGCTCTCAACAAAAGCGAAAGCAAGGGGCAACAGTTGGTTATTGCCGTCTTGGCCAATAGCAGTCAATATCTGACCCTTGTACTTGCCGGTCAAAAATGTGCCATCGACGCATAACACTGGTCGGCAGTGGCTAAAGGCTTCGATGCATACACCAAAAGAGAAGAACAAACGGTGCAACACCCTAACTGTAGGGAACTCTGGCATGTAGAAGTCTTGAAGATCAACATATGTGCCAGGATTCCTCGCCTGAAGCGTGCGGAGCAAACGGACAACAGAATCATATGAGTCAAAGAATGACCCAAATCTCTGCTCCAGCGCGCTCTGCTTAGCCCTCCAGGCCTTGCCATAAGAAATGTTGAAATTGAATCTCGTGAAGACTTTGTTCCTTATTGCCTTCACTTCCATCGCCTTGCTCTCCACTATCTCCGTGTAAAACAAACGAGCAATAAGCGTGGATGACAGATTACGGTGATCCTGAAGGATGCTGGGAATACGACATGTATGCATTACCATGTCACTCACAACCCAATTCGTATCATACTTGGGGACATATGCGTGCACCCTACCCGGACAGTCTATCCTCGAGCATTCCATGGTCAGATATTTCTTACTCGACACAGTTGTCTTGAAAACCCTTGATGTCGACATTGCCCACTGTATGATTGCTTCCTGCAGATGTTGCTTGTCAGCGTACATTGCTCCCACAGCCATGCTGCTCTGGTGATATTGCCAGGAAGAATCATGACCATCGTCCAGAGTCATGCCAGATGAGATGTCCTGAGTCCATGAAGCTGGATAAGGCACCTCCGGCTCGTACTCTGCGTCATTCGACGAATCAGAATCACTGCCGTCCCCGCAATCACCCTCAATATCTTCATCTTCCATCTCGTTCTGCATTCGGCCATCTTCCTCATCCCCATCTGCCTCCACATTTTCACCGTCATCATGCCCTCCAACCATACTACTCTGCCCTGATTCATAACCACTGCCTCCATCATAACCATGGCTCTCATCATGTTCAATTTCCATGGTTGCTGCACTGCTCTGCCCTGGATCGTGCCCACCTTCGCCTACAGGAGGATTGACATTTACCTCATTAACGACAGGAAGCAACAAGGCAACTGGGTGGCTTCCCCTGTTTTCGCAACCTTGCAACCAGTTCACCCACTGAGAATCCCGATCAATCGGCCTCAGAGTGTACCAAATTTTTTTACTGGACCTGGACCATAACGCGTGCACCCCGACAGTGTGTGTTTCTGCATTTAATCCCAAACACTGTGCCAACCAATCTTTTAACTGACTAACAGACCAATTTTCAGGGTCAGTCAGATCCAACTCGACGTGCTGAAACTGACTCAGGTCCATCCCATACTCATTTTGCTTTACTGAACCGGCACCGTAGTAGAAAACAAACTTTACTATGTTCGACATAATTCCTCACCTAAAAAATATTAAAACGCATCAAATATTAATATCACATCGTACCTAAAATTCTACCGAAACTACTACATAATTAAAATACACGGAATTAATTTTATCAGATTACGTAAACACGAACCCTAAGCCTAATCCAAGATTAAACACAAACCCTAACCCTAATGCATGAAACTATGGCGACGGTAACTACACACTACTACAATATCAACTACCAGTACTACCATACTAACTACAAATCCATCCGGACTAACTACACACTGACTGCAAACTAAATCCTAATGTACATATAACACAAACCCTAACCCTAATGTACGAAAAATGTCTTACCCTTGAAGCGTGACAGCAGCACAACCGCACCAGCCGGAGCAGCGCACCACCGCAGCACCTCGAGCCTCCACCGGAGCACCAACAGAGCACCACCACGAGCACGAACACCTCCAAAACCGCACCTCCAAACGCCACCAAATCGCCTCCACAGCCTACCCCATCGTAGATGAGCCACCCCACAGCATTAGGAACACCCTAGAATTAATTTTTTGTGGCTAGATGGAACAAATCGCGGGGAAAACGGTGCTGTTTTTTCGGGTAACGAAGAACAGGAGAGAGAGAGGAGAGAGCCGGCGCGAGGAAGAGGAAGGCCGCGCCGCGCGAGGTCTTGAAGCCTCCTCGTCGGCCCAGAGGAGGCCGACCCGTACTTCGGCCTAGACGTGGCCGAATCCCAGCCACTCGCCGCCGATCAGGCAGTCGGCCGTGGCCCGTGACCTGCATGCGCCCCAGTCGGCTTCCTCTGGACCGACGAGGCCTGCTCGGCCTCCTCTGGGCCGACGCAGCCGTTTCGGCCTCCTCCGGACCGAGGCTATATTATTTTTGCAAATTCCTATTTCTGCACAATATTTTCCGAAATTCTAATAAAATAAATATTATTTAAAAAAAATCAGCGTCTTGCCGCGCCTACACCCCACTTGCGACTCGGACACGAATACAGAGAATTACACGGAGTGTCGGTGCAACAGCGCGCGCGATATCAATTCTCGGCCGCCAAATTACATATGCAATTTACCTAGTTACATATGCAATTCATCTGTGGTTTTACAAAGTTATGTGCAATTGCTATCCATTAATTTGTAACTCTGAGATATACTAATTACAAATTTATGATGTACTCACTACATATATATTTAAACATGTTTTAGTATTGCAAAAAAGCTAAAAAAGTCTTACATTTATGAACGAAGGGAGTATATCACACCGTTAAGAGGGTGGGCCGACCTCAAACTTAATTCCCGATTACCGAGATTTTAGCAAAAGAAAATTATAAATATTTTAATTATGTATGAACTCTTTCAATAGTGGCTTTACATGATTGCTTTTTCTTCTTCCTATGTCCTACTTTGTACGCAATCCAAAATATAACTTCCCATTAAGCTTAGTCTTAGGAAAAAAAAACATTTGTTTCCATGTCAACCTTAGCATGCACATAATCATTTATACAAGCAGCCATGTTTCCCTAGGTGTAGCTATAAAACTTATGTGCCACGTTTATGTGCTTCCAGCTATTTTAAGATTCGATATGCCATGACACCTTGATGTTAAGTTTTTTGCTATTTCTGTATTTTAAAAATCTCGCGAACTAATGTATCCCAAAAATTCTTTCTAGCGGGTGTGCCAGCGAGAATCATGTGCAATGAGATTGCGATGAGGATATATCGATGATCCTCGAGATCGAGCCTAGCTAGTGCTGAAATTAAAACTCGAAACTCTTAAGTTAAATGAGTAATTTAGAACTTGACTCGATTTAGATCGAACTCGTTGCTAAACAAGCTAACCAGAGTTTTCATTTTAAAATACAATCCGAGTTTCGAGCTGCTCATTTAGCTCTTTTAACTCAGTAAAAATAAGTCGTTGTCTTATTCTTCTCTTTTTTAATTGTTTTTCCTGATTATTATTACTTGATAGTGTCATATTTTTTTTGAGATTTTAAAAGATTTTAAGCAGGAACACACGAGTTTACAAAATCATCCTGAACGCAAACAGCAATATCTGGTGGGACACGCCCCAACCAGAAATTGTTAGCAGAAGAAGACCTAGCTAAAGAAGCCAGCCCGTGAGCAGCCTGGTTAGCTATTCTACAGATTTTCCGCACTCTGAATCTCCCCAGCTGTTCCTCTGTTGAATCGCATTCACCACCGAACTATTGTCCGACTCCAAGATAAAAGACGAGCCCTGTCCATTGTGAATGGCCTGAAGACCGAGCAAGCATGCCTTGGCCTCAGCTTCTTCCACATCAAAACATCTTTTAACAGCCGAGTTCAGCGCTCAAATGACAACACCTTTGTCATCACGAGCAATGCAGCCTGCCCACGCTTCACCAGATGAACTTAGGTAGGCGGCATCAACGTTGATCTTGATCCAACCATGATCCGGAGGAACCCAACCCTCCTTATTTTTAGATTGACTGAAGTTATTCACCCTGTCACAATCAGAGTTCAGGTTAGCATTAGAAGCTAAAACAGGTTGCTTACCTTTAGCATTTTTGACAGGTTCGCAAGCAAGTGTTAACTCCTGGCTATACTTTTTGAGGAAGTTAACAGAACTAGCAATTGTGTTATCCCCTTTAGCATGAACAATATCACATCTCAGGTGCCAAGCTCTCCAAAGTGTTAAGAGCAGAAGATCTCTCATATCTTTGGAAATGTTGGCCAGCAATAGAAGAAGCCAGTCCGTGCCTGTGAAATTGAAGCAATTTTCACGTGGGAGGTTCCAATGCTTTCTCATTTCACACCTCAGGGCTCGGGCTTTAGTACACTGCACGGTGGCGTGGAAGCTCGTTTCCTCTTCACAACCGCAGATGGTGCAGGTACTGACCAGTTCAAGAGTCCTTCGGTGTTTGTTCTTTTGAGTTGCAAGGTTATCACATGCCGTTCTCCAGGCAAAGATCTTTACTTGATAGCGTCATATTGTGTTGATTGTTGTCATAATTGCATCATACATGTCCAAATAATTAAAAAATATACCGTTTTATTGAGCTAAACGAGTTAAATGAGCAAACTCACGAGTTTACGAACCGAGCCAAATTCGACACTCGTTTGTTAAAAGAGTCGAGCCAAGTTGTCTCATTTAGTTGAACAAGTCGGCTCGAATTTAAGACCAAACCGAGCCCCATAGGTAGCTTTGGCTAAGAGATCTTTTCTGGGTATTTGTTTGCCCCTCAAGACCATCTTGTAATTTTTTTTCTTTCTTTAATCGAACGGAAGATAGTCTGTCTTTATACCCTGTAAAATAGAATTTATAATCTGGTACTCCAATACATTTGTTTAGAAAAAGTTTAATGGTTCGTGTTAGGTGTGGTTCCTCGTGCGACTGATGCATACTAACCCGCAAAAAGAAAAATAAACATGATGATATGGAAAAGCTAGCCCATAAGAAAGTGCTGGTCGAGTCCATTTTTAACAATGATCGACATGGTGCAAATTAAAGTTGCCGTCGGCGGCTGCGCCACCGCGGAAGGAAGATATATATGCTGATCGTACCCTGTGGAGGAAGTTGGCTTTATATGCATGGGGAATATTATCTTTTGTTGGCAAAACAATAGCTTTATTTTCATGGGGAATAGAATAGAATTGAGCTAGTAGCATGCGCACGTATTCTTTATCCTTCCTTCCATGTTTTCCACGGTACTGTTGACTCATCGTCGGTCCACGCGCGGCACATGCATGGCAGGATCGATGCTCGTCAGCTCACCGCTCGGTCTTTCTGTATTGTGTAGCGATGGAATGTTAGTTGGAGCATTGCCCGTAGGTGGTGTCACTTCTTTCTATAGTTCTAAGTATAGTGGTTGCATAGCATGTTTATGAGAGTAATTGGCTAATTCTGAAGAAGGTTAGTAAGAAACCGTTTCTGTCATTTGACACAAATGCTTAATTAGGTACTAATATGCATATGGTAGATCCGCCGCCGTCGATACTGGATCAGCCTCTCGGAGTTGCTTATATAGGTAGGGTGTGTGTGACTACGTTTATAAGCGTGTATGTGCGTACGCATTTGTGAACATCTATACCTGTACTGTGTTTTGAAAAAATAGTCTTGATGAAGATAACGCATCAAGACCAGCGGTTGGCTGGTTGTTAATTTTAGGAGGCTGGCATCGATGTCTAGTCGAGGTTGGATCTGTTAAACGTACAGAGGGTGCGTGTTTAGACTTTAGAGTAAATCAATGATCACGAGCTAGCTTAATTAGTGAAAAAAGTGTGGCAAGTCCATGGCTTCCACGCTTCATACTCTCATAGGAGTATTTCAATCTTTGCTCAATGAGTTAAAAAAGGGTATCTCTCTTCCTTGGGAAAAAAGGACAGCGCGCGTGTGTTCGTCTTAAAAAGGTTGTTGAGAATCTCATCAGTTCAAGTCATTTTACGGTTTATCGTGATAACCGAAAGGAACCCTGAAGTAAACTTTCGGTCGGTACGGAATGGCTGCGCGTCATCATCGTTCGTATGGGCCAGGCTGTAGCAGAATCAGTGCCTACATACTCCATGAGCTGCTTTCAACAAATCACATCTTCTTCCATCTCTGAGGGGAGTCGGCCGGTGGAGATGAGGAGAAAAGGGAGATGCATGGGAGGAACTGGCCTGTATTGGTGGAACGATCAGTGCCCATTGGGTTGATCGGTTGCGTGTTATAAAGATGATGGAAAAGCCCCATCAGTGGCATTACATGGAAGGTACAACGGGTGTGTCTAGGAGAGAAAAAGGAAACCCCAACGGTGGTGTCTATTCACCATACGTGAGGTAATCCGGGAAAGAAATAAAGCCTATTCATTACAGTTTATTCCTATGTCTAACACCCCCCCTTAATCTTAGCCTTGGAGGATGCGGAGAGGTTGAGATTACGCTTGAATTCGTCAAAGGTCTTGGTCGGCAGAGCCTTGGTGAAGCCGTCGGCAATCTGGTCTTTGCTGGATATGAACCGAATGTCAAGAGCCTTGCTCGCCACACGTTCACGAACAAAATGAAAGTCAATTTCAATGTGTTTGGTACGAGCATGGAAGACTGGATTTGCGGAGAGATATGTGGCTCCAAGGTTGTCACACCAAAGGCATGGTGTGTTCTTCAGACTGATGCCTAGTTCTTTGAGCAAAGCTTCAACCCATATGAGTTCAGCGGTGGCATTTGCAAGAGCTTTATATTCAGCTTCAGTGCTTGATCGAGATACAGTGGCTTGTTTTCGTGCACTCCATGAAATGAGATTGGGGCCATAAAAAATTGCAAAACCCCCAGTGGAGCGTCTATCATCAAGGCAACCGGCCCAATCTGCATCTGTAAAAGCACTAAGAAGAGTAGAGTGAGTTTTTTGAAAAGTGATGCCAACTGTAATGGTACCTTGGATGTAACGAAGAATCCTTTTTGCAGCTGTCCAATGTGTTGTGGTGGGGGCATGTAAGAATTGACATATTTTGTTGACGGAGAAGGATATATCAGGTCGAGTGAGTGTGAGGTACTGAAGGCCACCCACAATACTTCTGTAACGAGTGCTATCTTGAGGACCAAGTGGAGTACCATCTGTTAAAGATAACTTGTCGGTGTGGTTGAGAGGTGTGGGACATGGTGTGCATTGAACCATGTCAACACGCTCAATGAGGTCCTTTGCGTATTTTTCTTGTGACAAAAGTAATCCATCTTCTGTCTTGAGAACTTCGATGCCGAGAAAGAAATGTAGTGCGCCAAGGTCTTTGAGAGCAAATGTGGCGCTCAAATCTTGGAGTAAGGCCGTAATAGCATGATCTGAAGAGCTTGTGACAATAATATCATCAACATAAATTAACATGAATATGGTGATACCTGACTTGTGGTAGATGAAGAGGGATGTATCCGCCTTGGAGGGCAAAAAACCAAGAGTAATAAGCTTGGAGCTGAGTTTAGAGTACCAGGCGCGAGGAGCTTGTTTGAGACCATATAGAGCTTTGTCAAGTTTACAAATATAGTGGGGATGCTTAGGATCTTCAAAACCAGGTGGTTGTTTCATGTAAACCTCCTCTTCCAGAACGCCATGTAAGAACGCGTTCTTGACGTCGAGTTGACGTAGACTCCATCCTTGAGAGACAGAGATGGCCAAGACAAGACGGATGGTGGCTGCTTTTACAACAGGGCTGAAAGTGTCTTCATAATCAATACCATAGCGTTGTTTGAAACCCTTTGCAACAAGTCTTGCTTTGTGCCTGTCAATGGTGCCATCTGCATTTTTTTAAGGCGATAAACCCACTTACAGTCAATGATATTTTTGTTGGAGTTGGGGGGAACTAGATGCCATGTGTTGTTTTGGAGTAATGCATCATATTCCTCTTGCATAGCAGCTCTCCATTTTGTATCACCTAGAGCTTCAGATATCTTGCTTGGTTCACCTGTAGATGTAAACATACCATAGCGAATAGTGCCATCTTTATAAATTCTCGGTTGACGAATACCTTTTTGTAATCTTGTTCTTGCTTCAGGTGCAGCAGGTGGTGCAGGTTGGGGTGTAGGAGCAGTAGCCGTAGAAGATCCGGAGGGAATCTCGGTGCTAGCAGACGAATCTGGCGCACCGGATCCAGTGGCCATATCTGTGCTTGGTGTGGAGGAAGTCCCAGCCGCAGAGGATCCTGAGGAAGCTGCGGTGGTGACAGGAGAATCTGGCACAGAAGATCCTGTAGCCGCAGCTGTGTTCGGTGTGGACGACGGAGTCGTCGTAGAAGATCCCGTAGCACTGTCACTGTCGGTACCTGCGGAAGAAGTTGTCGGCGACGTGGCGAAACGGGAGTGGCGTAGAGGAGATGTCCTGTCTGGCGGGGGACCTGTGGGATCCGCGTGGGTCTCCGCATGCGGCGACGTAGCTGACGTGGCGGCGTCTGGTTGGAGCGGAGAGGCGGGACCAGGCGCGGAGCGGGTCGTGTTGATGACGGCGACGTTTCCGCAGCAGTGGCGGGGCGCAATTGGCGGGGCAGGTGTAGCCGTGGCGGGGCCCGCGGTCGTGTGCTGGTGCGGGGCGAGACAGGCGAGGCAGTGCCCTCCTCTCCGGGATTGGTTGGCTCAAATCCCGGAGGGAATGTTGGCGACGGATCCGAGGCGGATTCATGCGCAGTCTGCGCAGTGGAGGCGGGAGAATCGCCTCCGGGATCCGTGCAGAATCTGTCTTCTTGCCCAGAGATGGAAATTTGACCATTTGAGTGATTTTCTGCATTGTTGTGGCTGATTTCTTCTGTAGTTGATTGGTGTACCGAACCTGTACCTGCACCACTATTTTCTGGAACTTGGGTATGGTTAGTAGCAGAGACAAAATGTATGTGATCATCCTTAGACATATCCTCAATAGTAGATGTGGGGAGAGATGGTTGATTGGGAAGAAGTAGAATTTCTTGTCGAAGACGGGAACCGGCATTGGGTTGTAGCGAAGCAAAAGGAAAAATATTTTCGTCAAAAACAACATCACGAGAAATATAAACTCTCCCAGTTTTGACATCAAGACATTTGACACATTTATGTAAAGGGCTGTAGCCAAGAAAAACACATTGTTTGGAGCGAAAAGAAAGTTCGCGTTTGTTGTAGGGGCGAAGATTGGGCCAGCAAGCACAGCCAAAAATGCGAAGGGAATTGTAGTTCGGCTTGATATGAAGGAGTTTTTCGGTTGGTGTGTCAAAATTTAGAGGCTTGCTAGGGATCATATTGATGAGGAATGTGGCGGTTAAAAAGGCTTCATCCCAAAATTTGAGAGGCATGGAGGCGTTTGCAAGGAGTGATAGGCCAACTTCAACAATGTGGCGGTGTTTTCGTTCGGCGGAGCCATTTTGTTGATGAGCATGGGGACATGAAACATGGTGGGAGATGCCAACTTTTTGGAAGAAAGAGTTGAGTTTTTCATATTCGCCACCCCAATCCGTTTGCATGGTTATTATAATGCAATTAAATTTGCGTTCAACATATTGCTGAAAATTGAGAAAGGCTTGATAAACATCGGAGCGTTTTTTAAGTAAATAAATCCATGTGAATTTAGTAAAATCATCAATAAAGCTTACATAATAGGCATGTTTACCAACTGAAAGAGGGGCCGGTCCCCAAACATCCGAAAATATTTGTTCCAAAGGTACAGTGGAAACACTAGTAGAAATAGGATAAGGCAATTGTTTACTCTTTGCTTGTTGACAAGGATCACAAACATAAGGATTTATTTCATGAGAATAAGCAAGATTATTTTTCCGAAGGATTTGTTGAACTATGAATGAAGATGGGTGCCCTAGACGTCGATGCCACGTGGAGGATGAAGGCTTGAGGGTGATGAAGGCGTGCTTGTGTGGCTCCACGGAAGTAGGTACGATAGGATAGAGGCCACAATGACACGGACCTCTAAACATGATTTGCTTCGTGGCGCGGTCCTTTATCAAAAAGAAGAATGGGTGAATTTCAATGAACGCATCATTATCTAGGGCAATTTTGTGTGCGGATAATAAGTTTTTAGATGCATTAGGGACATGGAGAATATTTTTAAGATGAATAGAACTATGAGGAGTATGAATAAGAGAATGACCAATATGTTGAATTTCCATACCTTGACCACTAGCGGTGTGGATTTGATCGTGGCCCTTGTACTGTTCATGGGTGGTGAGCTTGTTCAATTCTCCGGTGAGGTGGTGTGTGGCTCCAGAGTCCATGTACCAATTTGTGTCCACTCCATAAGATGCATGGTGAGCACCTTTTTCTTCATGGGAGGAGTCATCATCATGTTCGTCATCACCGTAGCGCCACCAACACTCGGTTGCGGGATGCCCATATTTCTTGCAGATTTGGCAAGTGACGTCCTGCATAGGAGAGGGAACACGATTGTTGCGGCCACGTCCACGGTTCCCGCGGCCACGGCCACCTTGGGAACGGCGATCATAGCCGTCCGAGCGGCGAGGAGATCTCCCTTGTTGAGGATGACGAGAGCCACCACCACCGTAGCCACCCGGGCCTCCTCCATTGTGGGAGCGATAGCCACCACCACCACCACCATGGGTAGGGCGATAGCTACCAGTACCACCATCTTGGCGAGATGCAACATTGGCGGAGGAGGTGAAGGGGGCAGCGATTTCCTCCGACTCGGAGAGCATAGTTTGACGATGATCATAGGCTCGAAGTTGGTGACATGCATCGGCAGAAGTGGAGAATGGGTTAGCATTAAGAGCTGCAACTAGGCCATTGTACTCACTGGGTAAACCGGCAAGAAGAGCTTCTTTGAGTTCGTCATCGGGAACAGCACGTCCCGCAGAGGCGAGTTCAGAGGCGAAGGACTTTTTCTTGGTGATGTAGTCCGTGGCGGAGAGATCTCTCTTCTTGGTGGTGATGAGGGCAGCACGGAGGGAGCCGATGCGGACCTTCACTTGGGCGGAGAACTTGACATTGATGGCCGCCCAGATGTCAACCGCGTGCTCCAGATCAAGGACATCCCCGAACATGTCCGGAGAGATGGCCTTGACGAGGTAGCTCACAAGTTGCTGATCCCGCGCGATCCAAAGCCCGTAGGCCGGATTTGGGACCATGATTTTGTTCTTCTCCCGATCTTCAACCTCGATTTTCTCGGCGGGCGCGGGGTCGGAACCGTCAAGCAGTCCCATGGCCTGCGCGCCTCGCACCGCCGGCAGCACTTGTGCCTTCCAGTAGAGGAAGTTGCCGAGCGTAAGCTTTTCCGTCGGAGGACCGCCGAGGGCGGACGACAGCGAGGGAGTGGTGGTCGTCATTGTGGGAGGGAGGGAGGAACGATCGTAGGTTGTTTTCTCTCTGTTGTTTTCCTGTTAGACGACGTCAAGGAAGAGACGCTCTGATTACCATATTGGTGGAACGATCAGTGCCCATTGGGTTGATCGGTTGCGTGTTATAAAGATGATGGAAAAGCCCCATCAGTGGCATTACATGTAAGGTACAACGGGTGTGTCTAGGAGAGAAAAAGGAAACCCCAACGGTGGTGTCTATTCACCATACGTGAGGTAATCCGGGAAAGAAATAAAGCCTATTCATTACAGTTTATTCCTATGTCTAACAGCCTGAAATAGCTCGTACAAATCAAGGGGAGGAATGGAGTTTAGGTACCTCCATCTTTTCAACTTAGCAATGTTGGGTAAGAAAGGTTGGAGATCAGAGCATCTCCACTCGGGAGCCAGTAATGATGTCAATTCAATAGCTTTATTGGACGCGTCAAATGTAATTTCTCGCCCACCCGTGACGCCAATAACGGCCTTAAGTTCGAGACGGCCCAATATATTATCCGGCGCGTTCAGTTCACACCCTCCCTGTTAAATATTTGATCGATGTTATTTTTTCCGTTTTTGATAGGTCGCATATATACACGGGTCATTCACTCATTCTCTTGTTCTATCCAAGAGACCAACACAAAGGCAGAGCTCCATCGTCCATCGAGATTCAAACATAACACCATTTTTTTTTTGAAAACCAAACATAACACCATTGACCATGCATGAAACCAACCTTACACTTACACAGGTAAGGTAACTAACACATCACACATTGGCAAAGTCCAAAACAGAAGTTGCAGAATACGATTAAGGTAGCCAAGCTTGACGTTACTTCAGCAATATCGATCGAAAGAGCCGCATCAGTTGTCGAGTAGACGCTCGCCCAGCTTGTATGGTATTTTTTTTGCCAAATCTGACCCATTTGGCGAACTAAACATATGTGTCACCCTTTGTTGAAACTATTTTCAAATCTGGCCCCTTGAGGTCGGCGCCAATGAGGTTGGAGCCGAACTTATGTAGTTCGGCGCCACCCGTTTCAGTCCCGTAATTTTTCTAATGATTAAAATAAAATAAAACAGAGGAGCCGACCTGTACAAGGTCGGCTCCATCCTCATTGGCGCCGACCTCAGATGCCAGATTTGCAATTAGTTTCGTCGGACGGCCAGATACGCGATTAGTTCCCGAAAACGGCCATATTTGGTAAAAAATACGCTTGTATGAGACGTATGCGTCAACGCAAGCGTACTGCACCTGCGCCACGTCGAGCTGGCGCTTCTCGCAGTTGCTCATGGTGACGTCGCGCGGCTTCTCCATGGCCTGCCCCAGCACCTCCCTGGCGTAGCCCTTGAGCCCGAGCCTGGTCCTGCCGAGGCCGCCGCCGCCGCCGATGCCGAGGTGCTGGTTGCAGCGGCCCTCGAGGTCCACCGCCGCGGCGCACACCAGGCCGTAGTCGTCGGCCAGCTTCGCCGCGTCCTCGCCGACGCACCGCACGGTGGGGTCGCCGAGGAGGCTCCTGACGGCCGCGGGGACATGGTTGGCGTAGAAGAGCTGGAGGACGAGGCAGGTGGTGCCGACGCAGAGCTGGAGGATGGCCACCTTGGAGGTCGTCCATGTGTGGTAGTTGGGCTTCCACTCGCAGTCGAGCCCGACGATGAGGCCGCCGCCGCGCCCGGCGTTGGCGGCGCGGACGCTGCGGACCCACTCGTCGGCGGCCGCGGTGTCGCTGGTGACCGTCGTTTCGATCAGGGCCGAGCCGAAGCGGACGGTGTGTACCGCGGTGGTCATCTTCGCTTCGCTTGCTCGACGGTGCAGGAGGGCTTGTGTGTTGTGTAGCTGTTCAAGTGCACGCACGTAGGTCCAGTATTTATGTAGTTGAATAGTGTGTGGCTGAGCTGCTTGATCCATCTACGCGTGTAAGCAGTAATTAAAACTTGATTTCGGAATTTGGAACGCCGACGCCTAATCCAAGGAGTCGTCAAGTTTCCAAGTGAAGCACTAATTACTATCCTTTGGAGGAGTGGTCGTGCCTTCACTTGTGGTTTGGCTTGCAAATTTGACACAAAGGGAATTAAGTTGAGTGATAAACATTTTGTTTTAAGAACGAGTTAGTTTTACATTCTTTTTCCCGTGTTCACTCGTTTGTAGCGCATTTTCATTAACTCTTGCGTCTCCATTGGTAAAGTAAAATCATATACAAAATTCAACAACATATATGCTACCGATGCATGACAATTCCTATTAGTAGGCTGGTACTTCCAGCTGGTTTTTCCGGTGTTCCGTAATGTTTCTTTCCTTTTCTTTTTCTTACTTATAATTTGTTTTATTCTTATTGTTATTTTATGTTTCTTTTTGTGGTTTCTTTTCTCTTGTTCAAATAACACAAATGTGAGTTTTTTGTTCAGATAACATAAAGATTCATATCCGAATAATCATGTAATTAATATAGATGATCATATTAAAAATCGTTGAAATAATATAAATGTTGTTCTTGAAAAATCGTTCAAATGACATAAATGTTCATATTTGAAAATTGTTCAAATAACATAAAAAAATCTTACTAGTTTTGTTACAAAAATTATGATGAATTTGTTTTATATTTTATTTTAAATATAAAACAGAAAAGAAAACAATGAAAATAATATAAAAAGGTAAAAAAGGATAGTACTCCACCTGTTATCTGGCCGCATTCGAAGCGACCCAACAGGGAAACAACACATGCGGGTGAGAATTTCTCCTGCTGGGAGCCCGCATGCATCGTGGAAGCGGGAGCTCCAAATTGCTCATTTGAACACGTTAACATTTTTATATTATTTTTAAAATAAATATATGAGTAATGAAATATTTTTTAAACACATACTATTTGAGAATGGTTCAGATTTTCAATATGTTCATTTTTTAAATGGTTTGGATTAAAAAAGATATTCACATTTAATAAATATTCATTTTTAAAATGGTATAAAATGGTTCAAATTTTGAAAATGTTCATTTTTAAATAGAGCATATTTCAAAAAAATCATATTGCGAAGTGAGCCTAGCTCAACTGGTTTGGTTCCTTGTGATGGAACCAGCCCACCCAGGTTCAAGTCCCAGACTTGGCATGGGTGCTCGCATTTTCCTGGATTTTTCAGGATTTAACCGGCGCTATGCTTTCAGCGGTAGGTGACGTGCCCGTCAACAGCGAGGCGCCCGTGGTGACTTCGTCAACCTCAAGATATGCCAGACCAGTCTCTCGGAGGTGCTCATAGGGGTAGGGTTTGCGCGTGTGCGGTCATAGGGGTGTCTGTACGTGCGTGTTTATGAGCGTCTGCGTCTGTACTGTGTTTCTTAGAAAAAAATCATATTAAAAATGTCTATTTTTTTAAAGGGGAACACATTTGTACATGTACGCATGTGTACAACACCTATTTTGTCCGTTGAGAGTTTGTGATGTGCTTTGATATCCGAAAACGTATGTCGGAGAGAAATGTTTTCAGTGAATTTTGTATTTCCTTAAAAGCCGTGAGATATGCAGATAGGACATAAAGTAGCTGTGCCCAATATCTGGCGCTAGATTTGCGTTTCTTTCTTCTTTTTCTTTTCACATTTTTTGTTTCCATTTTTTCTATATCTTTTTTCTTTTACATTATTTCGGTTAGTATTTCTTTAAATCTAAACAGTTCCAGTTATCAACATTCTTTAAAGTTGACAATTTTTCAAAGTGGAGTATTTGTCAAATGTGCACATTTTTGAAAATTTGATTTTATTAGAATTTTAGCATTGTAAAATTGGAACAACTTTCAATGGCGAAACATTTTTAAATTTAAGTTTTTTCAATTCTGATTTTTTTTTAAAATTGAACACTTATAAATCTAAACAACTCTTAATTCTGAACTTTTAATTTGAATTTTTATCAGGTCATTTTGAGATTTGAACATATTTTACATTTGAACAATTTCCAAAAAAAACATCAAAGGGGGATAAAATAAATAAATTTTTTGAAAGCAAAACAAAACAAAACAGAAAAAAGTAAAGGAAAAGGAAAAACGTCGACGATGTTGTCTGATATGCATGAGAATATACTTATTGTTCGACGCAACTTTTTTTTAGGAGTGAATACTACTCTTTCATTCATTCAAAATATTCAGAGGTACAGAAGTAGTATCATTGGGTATGCCAAGCCAGACATGACGGTCTGACGCTAAAGAAGAAGCAAACTTTGCTAGATTACAAGGCTCAAAATTTGCTAATCTAGGCTCATGAACAAACATGCAATGGTCGAAGCTAACAACTCAGAGCTTTATCTCTCTAATGATGGCAGCGTAATGACTTAGAAGGTGTTTGTTTGGGTTGTGGCTGGCTGGTTGCGCTGCTTTGCAGGGAAATCTGTTTTGCAGGAAAAACTGCTTTCTTGAGTTCCACTTTTCTTGGATGTCTAGTTGTGTGTTCTGGAATTGTCTGAAATACCCTCGAAGTTCAAAAACATATGTATTTCGTGATCAAAGTGTATAAACCTATCCGGTAAGATATAGATTTGTCCAAAATACGTATCCATACCATTATACTGGTAAGATATAGATTTTCGATAACATTGTATTCTTAAACGCAGTGGGCGACGAAATTCACAAAATAATGAATTATATTTTAGTTAGGTTAAAATTACCCGAAATGGTCACCGGAAAAAGCTACTAGTTCAGAAAAGTCAAATACATGCATTAGCACACTTTGATCAGATTGCCACACGTTGATCAGTTTGAGGGTTGAGTAATTCGCCTATTAGCTGATCAACTAAAAAGAAAAGGAAAACGAATCAGAGAAATAAAAATAAAAAAACAGTGAAAGAAAATCCGACAGATGGGCCGGCCTATCACGAAACCTTTCAGGCGGCGCGACCTTCTGGCGCCGCTGCTGGGCCGGTTCGGCCCGTACGTAGCTCCGGCGCGTCGTCCCGTTACACCACCGGGCCTCACGCCGTCACGTCAACCTCCGCACAGAAAAGCACGCGTTCCCCACTCCTTCCCCCGCCGCATGTCCACCGCCGGCGACCCCGCCGGTCCGGCGGCGTCCACCCCGTCCGGGCGCACCCCGAGGCTTCCGCGGTGGACGCGGCAGGAGATCCTGGTGCTCATCGAGGGCAAGCGCACGGTTGAGCTCCCGCGCGGCGGCGGGCGCGGCGGGAGGGGGCGCCTGGCGGGCGCGGCGGGGGTGCTGGAGCCCAAGTGGGCCGCGGTGGCCGAGTACTGCCTGCGCCACGGCGTGGAGAGGGGCGCCGTGCAGTGCCGGAAGCGGTGGAGCAACCTCGCCGGCGACTTCAAGAAGATCAAGGAGTGGGAGCGGGCGGCCGCGCGGGCGCGGGAGCCGTCGTTCTGGGCCATGCGCAACGACGCGAGGCGGGAGCGCGGGCTCCCCGGTTTCTTCGACCGCGAGGTCTTCGACATACTCGAAGGGCGGGTGCGGGGGGTCGTCGTCGCCGGCAGCAGCTCCGGCGGAAATGCCGCGGAGGAAGAGGAGACTGTGATGCGCGTGGAGGAGGATGGGGAGGAAGAAGGGAGGGGGTGTGAGAAAGAGGTGGCTGTGGCGGTGGAGGAGACTGTGTTTGACAGTGGCCGGCCCGCCGGGGAGGAGGCCCTCTTCTCGGAGGACGAAGAGGGGGAAGATGGTGAGACGCTGGAGATGACGCAGGCACCGCTGCCGGCGGTTATCGCCCTGCCTATTCCCGGTGAGCCGTCCTTTGATTCTTGGTGGTAAAACTGCGACAGAAATTTTGGTTATGCCCTGTTTCTCGATGATGAATTTGAGTTCCTTGCTTGCCTCTCTGTGTTTTTTCTTCTTTTAAAAGCAGAGCAGAGCTTTGAGAGAATAGCCACTATACCACCAGTGAAAACCGGGAGTTCCAAAATACCACTTAAAAAACCAAGATTGCTAAAATACCATTACAATCTTGGTTCTTATAGCCAAAATAGCACTGCCGTGAAATGTCAACCTTTTTCCGTTAGTCAAGCTGTGAAGTCTTTGTCAGAAAGAAGAAAGGAAGGAGAGAGTGTTGTGTGCCCAACATTATTGTACAAGTAGAAAAGTTTCAGATAGATTGCAGTCTCGTTAATTGCCGCTGCTTTCTGCTGTCTGAAAACAGTAAAGAATTAACCAGGCGGTGAGCGAGCAGGCCATGGCGGCCGGCCGAGCAGCACACAGGAAGCGGCCGCAAGATGGGCAGGGGCGCGGCACACGTAATGGGAGGCGCGCGGCACGGCGAGCGACCAGGGCGATGCGGCCGGTCGAACAGCAGGGCAGGAGCCACGGCCAGAAGCTGGAAAGGGGTGCGGCAAGCCAGCACGGCCACGGCGGCTCGCCGAGTACCAGGGAGTTGGCGCGGCGGCCGGCGGCGGGAGGATATGCCATGGAGCTACACCGAGAGGAGCCAGCGCCAGCGGTATGCTGGCAATGCTGCAGTCGGGCGTGCCGCCATGGCCATGTTGAGACGGAGGAGATGGACAGACTAGGTCGGGGCTAGCTTCAGAGTAGACAGGGGTAATTTTGGTATTTAAGGTTTCTAGGAAGATTTCACAGCCTGACTAACGGAAATAGTTTGACATGTGACGGGAGTGCTATTTTGGCTCTGAAAACCGAAATTATAGTGGTATTTTGGCAACCTTGGTTATTTCAGTGGTATTTTGGAACTTGCGGTTTTCAGTAGTGGTATAGTGGCTATTCTCTTGGTTTCAGACCATTACAATCTTGGTTCTTATAGCCAATTTTGAGTTCTTGCCCTGTTTCTCGATGATGAATTTTGCTTTCAGTTGGCCTAATTTTGCTTGCCCTGCTCATAGGAGGTAAAACCACAGGAAGCTTTCTATAGTAGTTCATATCTGTGGTAAAGTTTAATACTCGATATTTACAACGTCTAAAGACGCCATCTTCTCTTGGTTCCCATCTAAAATGGCCTGACTAAACATATCAGTGGTTTGAATTGGCGTAAATATTGAGTTCTTGGTGTGTATGATTATTTTAGCAGTTCCCGGAGGAAGGGTTTGAGTAATTCGCCTGATTTTTCTCTGGGTTATGGTAGTAGTGTTTTTGCGGTGTACTCCATTCACTTGTATTCATTGTGGGTTGTGGAAGACACTAGCTAGCTGCAACGGGGAATCTTTTACAATGTCTGATTCATATGGCAATAGATTTTCAAGAGATCAAATTACAATTACCTAAATTATGCAAGGCAGTACCTAGAGTTTCATTGTAAACAGTCTGATGCTACAAGCATAACTATGGATGGTAGTACTACATGAACTGATCTACAATGAAAATGGAAGAGAATTTCTCTCAGTAGCTAATGAGGTGGCATAGTTGCATGTCGAGAGAAATACTCTTAGTGGGTTGCTCCTATTTAAATATTAGAGATAATGGTAGCTTAAGAGCATCTCCAGTAGATGACATAAAATAGAGCACCACTTTTTGATTATAGGGCGCCAATTTTTTGGTTATAGGGCAGGAAAACAGGTTTTGCTCGGTGGATGAGGCATTTTAGGGCACAAAAAAGTTGGGAGCTCCAAGAGATGATGTATTTTAGGGCACGAAAGCACATTTTCATCATACACAAATGCATACATATGAATCATCAAATGCACAAGCAATACCGATTAAGTTTCAAATAATTGCAATCCAACTCTGCCACTCCTCAATTAGATACTTTTGTACAAACCGAACTTATTAATAATAAATTGACTGAACTTGCTTTGCAAACCGAATTGTACAAATAAGAAAAGCTAAACAACAACAAGATTGATCAAAACAAAAATTGCAAAGCAAGTAATCTTGTTTTGCAATTTTTCAGCTAGCTAGTAATCCTGCAAACCGAATCGTAAGCTACATGCCGTTTCATACTAGGGAGTGTTGCTTTTCAGCTAGCTAGGCAGTACGATCCATTCCTGGGTTAGCGCCGCCATCTATGACCGGCGAGCAGAGCTGCACGAGGGCTGACGCAGGCCCGCGAGGTGCTACGCGGCTGACCGCGCCTCGCCGCTGCTGTTCCCGGCTGTTTCAGACTAGATTGAGATTGAGACCTGTAGGAGGGCTGCACGCGGACGATTCTCCCAAATCGAGAGTTGCACGAGCAGGGTGAGCAGGGCTGGCTAGCAAGGCTCCACCGTCGCCGCCTTGCGCGTGGCCCGCGTCGCCGATTCCATCTCCGCAGCGCTCGACCGCAGCTGGGCCAATCTCCACCGCCGAGCGCCCGCGCTCTCTGCCGGGGGCGACGGTGATGACGTCGGGTTCGGAGAATCGGTAGGGCACATCGCCGGGGAGCAGCGGCGCTGGGAGGCGACAGTGGCGCTAAGAAGGGGATCGGGAGGAGCTGAAGGTTCAAGACGGCAGTTGGGCTGCGTGCCACAGCAAAGAGTGTGTTTTTTGGCAGCCCTACTGGTGATGCAAATATGCATCACCAAAGCCATGTTTTTGGGCATGCCCTAAAACTTTTGCATCGTCGTAAAGGGATTCATCATCTTCTGGAGCTGTTTTTTAGGGCACAGGTGATGTCAAAATCAGTTTGGGCATGCGCTATTTTACATCATCTACTGGAGATGCTCTAACTGATAACCATCGTGTGTGTAATGGCCCAGATTAGGAGAATTACCAGTCTATCTTTGTGCAACCATTGTTGCAGCGGACTCACAAGCCGAAGTAGGGTCTTTGAAACAAAAACCTGAAGTAACTGATGATAATCTGCTAGAATGGCAACCCACAACAAACTGAATTGATTTGGTGGTTACCATGTCCGTCAACCTTTCCTGTATCGGTAGTCCTGGATCGGGATACGGTTGTTGGTTTTCCGTTATGCACGTCTAGAATTTAAACCTTACTAGCACTTACGGATTCAATTTACTGATGTTTTACACGTACTTCCATACAGCTAATCCCTACCACAACTAATACTAGCTTCAACGTGTTCATTATCGAAAACTAGATTCTTTCAAGGCAAATGGCTTGCTTGGAAACCTCTGAAATGTTGTATTCTCACCATATTCCTGTGATTGATGAGCTGCAAGTATGTTTAAAAGGACAAGGACAACGCCTGACGAACAACCACATCTTCGTAGCAGGCACATCGAAAGAGAAGCAACCCGGGCAGCAAGGCTCACCGGCACAGCAGCAGCAGAGCGAGCAAAAGAGGCAGCGAACTGGCGGTGATGACGGTGAGCCCAGAGACGAAGGCATGGCGGACTTGCAGAGCAACAAGCTACTGGAGATCCTAGACCGGAACAGCCGGATGGTAGCAGCACAGCTGGAGCAGCAGAATTTGAACTCAGAGCGCGACCGGGAGCAGAGAAGAGAGCAGGCCAAAAGCCTCACCGTCGTGCTTGGCAGGATCGCGGATGCTCTTGGCAGGATCGCCGATAAGCTCTAGCTAGCAGCAGCTAGCTGAAGCTGCTTGGACAGAAATTGGGTGTACAGATTGGTACAGGAGGATTACCGGCATTTAATTCTTTATTTTTTGTTGTACTGGTTATGAAATTTAGACAACGGTGGGCGATTGTTATATAGGGTTATGAGGTTATATATGTCATTCAGAATGATCTAAACTTGCAGAGATCTTAATTGTGTATCCGTTGTCTCCATGGTTGGTTTTGTTAGCATTGCTCTATGAAATGGATATGTGTCTTTTGCTGAGTAATGTTGCTTCTGCTTAGAATATGCAGGAAGAGGGCATCTTCGGTTACACTAGTAGCTGGGGTGCGCCTCCAGGCCGGTCTATTGCGGCCCAATTCAGGTTTTGAGCGTACTTGTTCAAGTCCCAAACCAAATGAGTAATGAACATATTCTTCTTTATAAACATGAAAAGTATATCGGTATAAATAGCTTCATGCATTATGTCAAGAGCATACAGAAATTAATAAGAAACCATTAACCTGAAAATTATGTACGCTCTCACAACATCAAGATACTACAGAACCTGCTAAGTCAGTAGTCTCTCATTAAGCTTTATTCTTTGCGACGTAGAATTTTAAGGTACTGCAAAGCAGCGAAGCAATCTGGTGGTTTGGAAACTTCATGCTTGAGCTGTTGCTACTCTAATCCTTCCCTTATCTATAGAGTCTGGCAGCTTCTGAAACTGTATAAAGAAAGAAGGAGAACTGACAACGTGTACTGCATAGTTTCAGAAAAGAAAATATAATGCAGATTTGTTAATTGGCACAAATATAAAGAGAACAAACACCAGATCACACGGAGATAAGCATACATGTATAGAATTTATATCTTTAACCTAGTAGTGTTGAAAGAACTAAGTGAGGCACTAAATGCTTGATAAGCACCATAACTCGGCATAGTTTCAGAAAAGGAAATGTAATACAGATTTGTTAATTGGTGCAAAGATAAAGAGAACGAACACCAGATCACACGGAGAAAGCATACATGTCTACAGTAACCAACACGAGAGATTTCAAGTGGGATTAAGTACCCACCCAGTAGGTTTTTGCTGACTATTGGTACCTTACAAATACGAGGAGTGATCCTGTACTTTCTGGAAAGTTTTTTTGCACGTATTTTAAAGCACACCTAATCCCACCTGGTTAGTACTCCTCTTACGTCACTTCTAAATACCATGTGAACTGGGTTAGCACCACCAATCTCAGCTGTCGGTGCGCTTTAAAATTTGTGCAAAATAACTTTGTGAAAAGCACATGAGACTAAGTGGATTTGTATCTGAAAGCATATGGTAGGATTGAGAAATTTCCAGTGAGGTGGCTGTCTCTCTGGCGTGGGGGGGTTATAGGGAATATATCTAGCCCGTTTCTTATTTAGATAAATCACCAAATTCTTTTAGGGATTGGGGATTTTAGGGCATCAATTGAATTGTTTTTTGCTCTTTTGGGGGGGACGATGACAGTTATTAGGAATTAGGGATAGACTTACAAAATCCACAGTGATGCTTTATAGGGGTGTCATAGTATTTTTTTTTTTGAAACCTATGTTATAGTATTTTGACATTCCTTTTACCAAATGCCAAACTTTAGTTGTCGGGGGGCTACCCCCGGGTAGGGTTAAGGCAAGGGGTCCCAGCCAGACCAAGTTGTATGTTTGGCCGACTTAGTCTTATGTCGGAGGTAGCCGACATGTTCTAACCGACATAACCATGTCCGAGATCTCTATCTATATGTGTTGTGCAGGAAGGAGGATCCGACATACATGTTCGGGCCGGGTGAGGTATGTCGGAGGTCCGGGCCCGGCATAACCAGGCCGGCGCACGGAGAGAAGCCCGATATACTTATGCCGGGATAGGAGGATGTGTCCGACATATCGCATGTCGGGCAACAAGTCAAGGGCAAGTACAAGTGCAGGGCAAGTACAGGAGCAGGACACTGACCTGTCTGACACGGAGGAAAGGTCACCTCCCGTCTGACACGGGCGCGGGACAAAGGGCACAAGACAAGGGCGACGTGACTATACCTCTGTACTGGCAACGGACTGACAGGAGACAAGGCATGGAGAAGGCACGTCCTGTCTCTGGCAGGGGAAGCGTCTTCATCTAGGACGGCGGCGGCTGCAGCAAGAGGCATCATGGCCTACCCCGGCCTATGTCGGATAGCCCGGCGGCTAGGTCGTGGTAGAGGTGTCGACATTACCGTTGGACGGGTGCTGTTGTCTGGGGGGCCCGGAGGAATTAGGGTTCCCGGACAACCCGGCAGGAACTCTATATATAGCGCCATAACTCCCCCTGTGGGACAGGAGAGGGACGGGAGAGAGGGCCAGAACTATAGTCTCATTCACTGCGAGAGCATTTACTCCTCCTTCCTTAGTAGTTCACCCTTGTTCTTGAGCTCATCCTAGGGAGAGAGGCAAAACAGCTCAAGGAGCACCTTTGTAGATCTTGTGTGACAGATATAGAGAGAAGCAAGGCAGGAGTAGGGGTGTTACCTCCTCACGAGGGCCCCGAACCTGGGTACATCGTGTGTGTTTGTGGTTGCTTGTGGTTTAGAGTGTGTTCTTCGTGTGTTCCTACGGTTTCATTCTCCCTCTAGTCGGTTTGGGTGTTTCCGTGTCGTCCTTCGTGTGAGCTCCTTAGCTCGCTAGCCCTCCCCGGATCCACCAGCGTCC
Source organism: Poa annua (assembly GCA_026929855.1). Taxonomy (NCBI): domain Eukaryota; kingdom Viridiplantae; phylum Streptophyta; class Magnoliopsida; order Poales; family Poaceae; genus Poa; species Poa annua. The sequence continues at coordinate 95,728,335 of CM049437.1, forward strand.
ATCGGCCCCACACTTTTAGCCATCCTATGGCATCTGCCGTGATCCCACCACGACAGTTGGCGCCCACCGTGGGGCAGGTAGAGGCGCTGGCTGGTGTACTCATCCGGACGGGCCCCGTGCGAGTCCTCTCCGGACTCGTCGTCAAGTTCGGCGACATGGAGTTCGTCAGCGACAACGCCGGCTGCTTTCGCGGCAGGCCATTTCCGGCCAACGGCTGCGTCATCGAGTTCGGCAACTTCGCCACCTATGTCGCCACCGAGCTCGTCTGCGAGTACCCGGCGAAGGTGCTCGTGGCCGAGGATCCCCCAGCTGTCTGTGCGGCTCGCGGCCGGCGTACCACTCGCCCCGAGAGCTGCGCGGTCATGATGGCCGGGGTGACGGCTCCTCCGACAGAGGACCCTGTCTTGGAGCCCGAGGCCAGGTCGACCCGGAGGGCCAAGCAGGCACTGGAGAGGCAGGGCCATGGTGGCGCCGAGACATCTCGTGTCCCGGTAAGAACTGAACCTCTTAGAGAGGCAGTAGAGAGGTTGACTATGCCGGGGGCAGTAGAGTTAGAGGCAGAACGGCTGAGCTTGCTGGAGGAGGCAGAGAAGTTAGCAGAAGTCCGAAGGGACTTCGACCGAGTTCAGCGTGAGTATGACGCGGCTCATGGTTTCTCGCCGGTAGGAGGTCGGCCGAACCGTGAGGCCGAGGTGCGCAGAAGAGGCAAGGGCCTCAATGCCGAGATAGATAGGGATGGCAGAGCTACATCCAATGTGACTCCGAGCGTAATGTCGGTGGCTAGGCCGAATTACAGCTCTCCGGCCAAGACCCTCAGGGCTGCCGAGGCAGCAAGGGCCGAGTTATCCGGTCTAACCGGAGAGGCTCGCCGTAAGCAACAGGACCGAGTCAATGAGCTGGTAGAAGTGGCAACCCGGCATAATGAGGCTGTCAAGAAGGCCGGGGGTGGATCTCAGGTTGTCCACTCAACCCGGGCTCCCAGTGGCATGTCCAGAGGACAGGCTTCTTCCCCGCATGTCGGTGGAAACCAGAGTCGGAGTAGGAATCCCGGAGGAGGTCAGCAGCTCCAGATGCTGACATATGACCCGGCATATGCCGGGAAGCAGATCGCAGGCCAGGGCAACGTTGGGCAAGCCCAGAGCAGAAGCCGACAAGCTCCGAGTAATCGGCACGCCAAAAATGCCAACTCGGTCGGTCGGGGGTACCCACCCCGATATCCGGCGCCTAACCAGGCCCCGAGGCAGCAAGTTGTTGGAGCACTGCAAACCCGGCAAGTGGGCGGGCAAGACCTGAACTGGTACGATGACGGCAACTCGGCATTGGCCAAGGCCGGGTATCATGTGTATGAGAGTGCTCTGGGGTCTCGACTGGGGACTCGCCAGTTGGATCCAAATGATGCTCGGTACAAGCTGGATCGGTTGTACAGATCCGAGCAAATGGAAGAGCAAGGTCCACCAGGTCCTGCTTGCTTCGGGCCCCGAATCATGTCGGAGCAGCCTGTCCCCCACTTTCAGTTGAACAGGGGAGCCAAGACCTATGACGGCAGCTCCAAGCCAGAGGACTGGCTGACTGACTATGTGACAGCAGTGCACATTGCCGGAGGAAATCGCCGATGGGCGGTACGGTATATCCCGCAGATGCTTGAGGGACCGGCCCGAATCTGGCTGAACAATTTGAGGGAGGGAAGTGTTAACAGCTGGCTGGACTTCGAGGAAGCCTTTGTCAGCAACTTCTCCAGTACCTACAAGAGACCAAACCGACCTCAGCAGCTTGCAATGTGCAGGCAGAGGGACAATGAGACTGACCGAGAGTACTTGACTCGGTGGAGCACCATTCGCAATTCCTGCGAAGGAGTTGTGGAGGCCCAAGCCATTTCATGGTTTGCGCAGGGATGCCGACATGGATCCATGCTTTGGCAGAAGCTTCAGAGGGAAATGCCGGCCACCTTGGCCGAGACGATGAGAATTGCCGACAGCTATGCCCTCGGTGATCCAATGCAACCACAGCTGGACTCGGGAGAACCGAGTAGGAGGAACTCGGGAAACCACAGGTCCGGGCAGGGCAGAAACAGTGACCGGCATGATTTTGGCCAAAAAAGGAGGGAGCCCGACTTTCGCTATGCCTCGCAGCAGGTAGCGGCGGTAACCGGTGAACGAGGCAATACCGGTAACAACCAGCGGCAGAAGACTGATGGTCAGGGTTGGGCAGAAGTCAAGAAAACTTGGGCCGAGCAGAGGAAGCCCTTGACGTATGAGGAGATGCTGGACAAGCCCTGCTGCTATCATACCTTCGAGCCCAACCGACCGGCCAACCACACAACTCGGCAATGCAGCTGGTATCAGCGCATGCGGCAAGAAGGTGCTCCGGGGGGATCTCTGGTAACTGCCCCCGAAAAACCCGCAGCGCCAAGACCGCCGGCACCTGTGAGTGGGGCCAATGCTGTCCGGGTTAACCCGCCAGTCCAGAGGAGACCGCCGGCAAGGCCAGTAAACGTGGTGAACGTCCGGGGTAACAACCGTGTCGATCCCAGCAACCAGGGCAGGTACCCCCAGGGTGACTATCAGGAGGCTCATCAGAGTTACGTGGTCTTCGTAACCGAGCCCACTGACAAGAAAAGCCAGCGCCAGCGCGCTCTGGAGGTGAATGCCGTCATGCCAGCGGTAACCAAGTTCATGCACTGGTCCGAGATGGAAATCACCTGGGGTCGGAAGGATCACCCCCGGGTTATGCCTAAGCCGGGAGGCTACGCCTTGGTGGTGGACCCGACATTCATCGGGCCGAGTATCAACGTCCGGTTCAGCAGAGTTCTGGTTGACAATGGCAGTGCCATTAACATCATGTATAAGGACACGATGCTGAAGTTGGGAGTGTCCATGAACACGCTGTTGCCGACCCACACGACTTTCCATGGCATTGTGCCAGGGGTTTCTTGTTCGCCTATGGGCAAGATCTGGATAGATGTGTTGTTCGGGACCCGGGAGAACTGCCGGACCGAGAGTCTTGAGTTCGAGGTGGTGGACTTGGAGAGTCCATATCACGCCCTGATTGGCCGACCTGCTCTGGCCAAGTTCATGATCTCCACTCACATGGGCTATCTGAAAATGAAAATGCCAGGTCCGAATGGCATAATCACCATCGCGGGGGACTACAAGCGCTCAATCGAGTGTGCTACTACCGGCTCGTGCTTGGCCGAGTCGTTGGTCATAGCCGAGGAGAAGAAGAGAATCCAGCAAGTGGTAACGCTGGCCCAAGCCTCACAACTCGGTGTGCCCGGGATAACAAACCCGGAGCAGCATGCTTCCTTCCAGCCACCGAAGGAGACCAAGAAGGTCGTAGTGGACCCGGCTAACTCGGAGCACCGGGTGATTATCGGCACCAGCCTGGACAGTAAATAGGAAGGCAAGCTCACTGACTTCCTCCGTGAGAATCGGGATGTCTTTGCTTGGTCAAATGACGACCTTCAAGGAGTTCCGAGGGAGTTGGCTGAGCACTCATTATTCGTGAGGCCGGATGCAAAGCCGGTGAAGCAACCGACAAGACGTCTCTCGGACGAGAGAAGAGCTGCAATCATGGAACATCTAGCCGTACTACTTGCGGCTGGATTTGTGATGGAAGTACTGCACCCGGACTGGTTATCTAACCCGGTCCTGGTAGAGAAGAAGAAGGATGACCCTCTCCTGGTCAAGGTGTGGCGCATGTGCATCGACTTCACCAACCTCAACAAAGCATGCCCGAAAGATCCTTTCCCGCTCCCTCGGATAGATCAAGTGATCGACTCCACTGCCGGGTGTGAGCTTTTGTCTTTTGTAGATGCGTATTCTGGTTTTCACCAGATACCTTTGAACCCGGCTGATCAATTAAAAACTGCTTTTATTACCCCGTACGGGGCTTATTTTGCTATCGTGTTATGACCTTCGGGTTGAGAAATGCCGGGGCCACCTATCAAAGGTGCATGCAGAAGTGCTTGCATGACCAAATAGGTCGGAATGCAGAGGTGTATGTCGACGACATAGTCATAAAAACAAAAGAGAAATCCACTCTGATCGAGGATCTGAGAGAAACATTCGCTAACTTGAGGAAATTCCGGATGAAACTTAACCCGGATAAGTGCACCTTCGGTGTGCCGGCCGGAAAATTACTCGGTTTCTTGGTATCTAGCCGGGGTATAGAGGTTAACCCGGGCAAGATCCGAGCTATTGAAAGCATGAAATTACCAACTCGCCTTAAGGATGTACAAAAATTCACCGGATGTCTGGCATCCCTGAGTAGGTTCGTAAGTCGGTTAGGAGAGAAAGCCTTGCCTTTATATCAACTCATGAAAAAGAGTAAAACCTTTATTTGGACGCCGCAGGCAGATGCAGCTTTTAATGACTTAAAAAAGACACTCTCAAGTACACCAGTGTTGGCATCCCCGTTACCCAAGGAGCCGATGTTGCTCTATATCGCGGCTACCAACCGGGTTGTAAGTGTGGTAATGGTGGTGGAAAGAGAAGAAGGTGAAAAGGTGGTACAGAGGCCCGTGTATTACCTGAGTGAGGTACTCTCCCTCTCCAAGCAGAATTACCCGCACTACCAGAAGATGGCCTATGGTGTATACCTGGCGGTCACCAAGTTGAAGCACTACTTTCAAGAGCATCCGGTTACAGTGGTGAGCGAGGCTCCCTTGTCCGAGATTATAGGGTGCAAAGATGCCAGCGGCCGAGTTGCCAAGTGGGCCATCCAGCTGTCCCCCTACGCCCCGACTTACGAAAGAAGGGACGCCATTAAGTCGCAGGCGCTGCCGGACTTCTTGGTGGATTGGGCCGAGATGCAATATGAGCCTCCCCCGCCCGACTTCAATTTCTGGAAGATGCATTTTGACGGGTCCAAGGCAAAGATCGGGTTGGGTGCCGGAGTGGTACTCACCTCCCCGAAGCAGGATGTACTGAAATACGTACTCCAAATTCATTTCTCGGCATCCAACAATGTGGCCGAGTATGAAGCACTCGTGCACGGCCTCAATGTTGCTAGGGAAATTGGCATACGGCGGGTAGAATGTTATGGTGACTCGGATTTGGTGGTCCAGCAGGTGTCGGGAAATTGGGACGCCTTGGATGCCAACATGGCGTCATACCGGTTCCATGTGCAGAAAATCTCCGGGTTTTTTGAAGGGTGCGAGTTCAAGCATATACCCCGGGGAGAGAATGAGGCTGCGGATGTATTGTCCAAGCTGGGGTCTTCGCGGGACGTGATCCCACCCGGCATAGCATTGGAACACTTGAAGAAACCGTCTATCAAGCCATCACCCGAGTCGGAGTCCATATTTATCCCGAAGAGCTCGGAGACAGAAGCCGTGCCCATGGAGATTGATGTCGGGAGCATTTGGATAAACTCGGGGACTGTACCAGGTATGTCGGCAGAGGTGATGACGGCCGATCCTATGGAAATAGATGCCCCAGTCTTCCCGGTGAGGCAGGTACCGGAATGGGCGCAGCCCATCATGGCATATATGGTGTATGGAACCCTGCCGGAGAATGAAGTGGAAGCTCGGCAGGTGATAAGGAGGGCCAAGGCTTACACGGTAATCAATCAAGAGCTGTATAAGAGAAGTGTCACTGAAGTGCTGCAGCGTTGCGTTGACCCGGAGGAGGGGCAAGAAATGCTGCTCGAGATACATCAAGGTGAATGCGGTCACCATGCTTCCTCAAGGGCACTGGTGGCAAAGGTCTTCCGACATGGGTTCTATTGGCCTTCGGCTCTGCAACAGGCAGAAGATATTGTCCGAAAATGTGGAGGTTGCCAGAGATTTGCACACAGAATACATATGCCGGCGGCAGCACTGAAAACTATCCCCATCACATGGCCGTTTGCGGTATGGTGCTTGGATATGGTGGGTCCATTCAAGCCGGCGCGGGGCAACATGACTCATATACTAGTCATGGTGGACAAGTTCACCAAGTGGATCGAGGTGAAGCCAATTCGGAAATGTGATGGAGCTACAGCCGTCTCATTTTTGAAGGATATCATACTGAGATACGGTTACCCGCACAGCATTATCACGGACAATGGCACCAATTTTGCAGTAGGGGAGTTTGCTCGGTTCTGTGCAGATAAGAGAATCTGACTTGATGTAGCCTCGGTGGCGCACCCGGAGGCAAATGGACAGGTTGAGAGGGCCAACGCGTTGGTGCTGGCCGGCATAAAGGCCCGGTTGATAGAACCTCTTCTGCGGACTCCGGGGTGTTGGATAGAGGAAATACCGGCGGTGCTGTGGGGTCTCCGGACCACGCCCAACAGATCCACCGGGTACACCCCATTCTTTATGGTGTATGGTGCTGAGGCAGTGTTGCCAACCGACATACAGTATGACTCGCCCAGGGTGGCAATGTTTACAGAGACCGAGGCAAGAGAAGCTCGAGAGAATGATGTCGACTTGCTTGAGGAAGCAAGAGAGTTGGCCCTATCTCGGTCAGCGATATACCAGCAGAGCCTCCGACGCTATCATAGCCGGAAGGTGCACCCCCGGGTGTTTAGAGAAGGAGAGTTGGTACTGAGACTGATACAGCGAACGGCCGGCATGCACAAGTTATCCCCTCCGTGGGAAGGACCTTTTGTGGTGAGCAAAGCCCTGCACAATGACTCATATTATCTTGTAGATGCGCAGGAAGCTAGGAAAGGTGTGATGGATAGAGCCGGCGAGGAAACCAAACGACCATGGAATGTAGCCTTACTTCGTCCCTTTTTTGCATAAAAGGCACAGTGTATGTATCTCCGTTCCTTATGAATGAAATGCCGGCACCCCAGAATGAATCTCGGGGACTGCCTTATCCGTATGATGGTTCTTTTCTTATGTTTTTTGCATGTCGGCACTCCGGGGTAAACTCGGGGACTGCCAGACCTTTTATCTATGTTTGTATCTCGGTTAGTCCCTCGTTACCTGCATGCCGGCGACTCGAGGTGAAACTCGGGGACTGCCGTGCTTATTTCGTACCTGTTGTCCACGTGCCGAATGAACTTTCAACCTCGTTTCAAAGTTAAGTAATGTATGCTATGTGAAATGATCTTGTGACTCGACTGACGAATGCCCAAAGTGGTAGTCAAGAGCAAAGATAGTGGAAGGTGGTAAACACGAAAACGAACTCGGGGACTCGGTGTAAAAGCAATTCGGCACGTGTTGTGTGTTAACCCCGTCTTTCAATTATTCTTCCGTTATGTCGAATACTTTTGAACCTTAACTCGGGTATTCTCTAGTACCGTATGCTATAGTCGTGATTTTGTGACTCGACTGTCGAACGCCTGTATGGTAGACAAGAGCAAAAATCACTAAGTATAGTAAACGAGAAAGTAAACTCGGGGACTCGGTGTAAAATGATCCGACATAACTATGTACATGCTCGATTCAATAAGGCAAACAGCAAAGTATTCTACTTAAAATTGTATATGTTACATATGAACCCGGCATTCCGGGGATTTGATAGATTTGTTCTCTAGAGTTTTACACAGGAGACTGGGCAGCAGGAATATCGTTAGTCGCGGTGGTGTCGGCAGCTCCCAGCTCGACGGTGGCCTCAACGGCGATTCTCGGCTGGTCAGTCGAGGCCGACTTGGTGATGTCGGCGGCGGCGTCCTGGCTGGCTACATCGGCGGTCCCCGAAGTGGAAGCCTTCCCGGATGACTGGGCTTTGCCGGAGGTTTTGGAGGTGTCGGGGAGGTTGCCTTGGGCTTCTTCTTCATCGTCCTTCTCCTCGTCCTCAACGTCGTCGGCGTAATCTTCGTCATCCGAGTAGACTTCGCCCTCGATGTATAGATGGGGCTGTGAGTAGCCGGCGAAGTAGTGCGCCGCGTCTCGCCGAAGCTGGATCTTGGCCGAATCGGTTGTCCACGCCGAGTTCTCGCGCTGCGCCCGCACCCTCTGAAGGTCGATCCCCTCATACCAGGATAGTATGAAGGAGAGGGTTTGGTCCGCACCGGCACGGGCGGCGGAAGACCGCCATTCTCGGAGGCGCCTTTCCGTCTTCATCAGCTCCTGGGCCAGGTCGGACACATTGTCCGGAGGCGTGGCGCCAGGCCAGAGCTTCCGGTAGACGTGAATGCCGGCGTCGAGAAGCTCCGTCCCGATACTCTTAAGCGGCGCGAGGCGCGCGTTAAGTGCTACGAGATGGTCTTCTACGTCCCACTCTCCAGAGATGGGGCCGGCTTCAGCCCTCTTCGCACGCGCCCGGTTGATGGCCTTCACAGCGACGGCGTGCGTGTGGGAGAAGTGCTCTGCGGAGAAGAAAGCTGTTGATGAGTTAGAAGGCGGGCCAGTATAATGTGAATGTCGGCAAGAGAGTCAGGCAAGAAGAAGTAAGAGTTTGGAGGAACTCACTGTCCATCTGGGCATTAATCTTCTTAAGTTCGGCCAGCCAGAGGTCACACTGGGATTTGAGGGCGTTGAGCTTTTTCTCGGCCAAGGTGGCGCGAGACTCAGTTTGCTCGAGCACTTCACCCTGAGTCCGTACGGCGTCCGCCAGGGTCTTCTCCAACTCGGCCTTCTCAATCTTGGCCTGCTCCAGTTCTTGTTGAAGCCGAGTTGAATTGGCCCGCTCCTTCTCCAACTCGAGCTGGTGCTCGGCGGCAACTCGGGCGGCGGTGTCGGCTGAAAAAGGCGACAAGTCGGTGGTAAATGTAAAGGCAAACTAGAGAAAGGAAAGATGTTTCAGAAACAAGGAAGTGTACCATGGTCCTGGTGCGCAGCCTGGAGCTCTTTGAACCGCCTCCGGAGGGACCCATGCTCGACCAACAGCCTTTGGAACACCCGGGTGCGTTCTTTGCTGCATGACTGCAATAAAAAGCGAGGTGTTAGAGCAAGTTGGTTGTTGAAGTTTTTCGCCGAATGGTCTTAACTCGGTCGAGTCTTAACCATTCGACCAAAACCTCGGGGACTGGAGATAGTGGATGTGGAAGAGCTTACCTCTGCGGCTGTTGTCAGGTGAAGGACTGCAGACTGAAGTGCATGCAGAGACTGAGCGACTTTCCCGGGCCCAGCCGGGTGGTCGATACTCGGGTCGGAAGAGGTAGCCTCGCTGATGTCGGCGGCATTCCAATCCATATTATACTGCTCCATCGAACCTGAAGAGTCAGCACTAGGTGTGAGGAACCCTGAGCTCTCCAAGTCGGCAGCGCTAGCAACCCGGTCGACAGTGGCCTCCAGCATGCGCAGGGCCGCCGTCTTAACGGCAATGCGGGGAGGATGCACCACTTTGAGTTTACCCGGAGGAAGCTGACCTTTCTTGGCCGCCAACTGATCCGGGGTCGGGGCAGTTTTCTTCTTGGCGGCCTTAGTTGGTGCCCGGCACTGTTGTTGTGCAGATGGCTGCTTACTTGCAGCGAAGGATTGTGGCTCCGGCGGCGTTGGTTGCTGCGGGGGTGCGTTCGGCACCGCCGTGGTCTCGGTTTGTGCAGCGGCAGAGCGCGATTGGTTACCGCCAGCCCCGACATCTCGGTCCGGGCTGGCTCGGCTCGCTTCCGCTGCCGTCTTAAGTGTCGACGGGGAGGTGTCGGACCCAGCTAAGTCGGCAGCCGCAGGTGTCGCCCGGGAGGGGCTGCCAACTCCGACGTTTGTCGGGGCCGCCGGCTCGTTCTGGTCGAGCTCAAGCGGGGCTCTGAACATGAAGTAAAAGGTTAGAAGGAATAAAGCAAAGAGGTCGGAAGGCGAAAGAAAGGAGGCTTACCCGGCAGCGGTCGGAATCTTCTTGCGGGAGAGTTTCTTGGTGGTTTTGGCCTTCTTGGCCCCCGGGGGATCCGCGGCAGAGGTGCCGGCTCCCGCGCGCTTACGCGTGGCTGCTTGGGTGCTCGGCCCGGCTGATGGTGAAGGCAGAGGGTCAGCACAGGCCAAGGGAGTGGCGTGTGTGATCTCTAGCATCACACAGTCGTCGTCGTCAGAATCGTCTTGGGGACGGGACCGAGTTCGAGGCTTACCCGGGCCGGAAGTGCGGGGTACCGGGATCGACAAGTGGTCCTCGTCGTCCGGGTCTTCAGTGAGCGGAGTTGCCGGCACGGCAGTGTCCGCGCGCCAACTTCCATTCGCCCACCTTTGGTCCTCCCGGGCTTGACGATCAAACCGCTGCAAAAGAAGAATAGCAAGAAATGTCTAAGGAAACAAGAAAGGCAAGAATGTAGTTTAACCGCTATGTCGGGTGCTCGAAGATATGTCGGAGATGAGTGGCTAGAGCTTACCTGGGGCGGAGGATTGGCGCGGCTGTACGGTTCAAGCCCCCATTCCCAGTCATCTCCCATGGAGGTTTGGGCGATGGCTCGGACACGTCGGCGGACTGCCGGCTTGTCCAACTCGAACGGGCTGATCCGAGTTGGGTCTCGGGGCCCGCTCATGTGGCAGATCTTGTGCACCCGGTTCTGCAGGGGGCTTATCCGGCGGGCGACGAAGGTCCTCAGGAGGTCGTCCGCCGTCAGCTCGTCCTTGATGGAGAGCAGGTGTTCATGGATGGCCTGGGACTCTGCGTCGCAGCCCGACGGATCCCAGCCCCAATTCGCCTGAGAGTTAGGCGGGTCAAGTCGGAACTCCGGGAGGTTGAGGAAGTCGTACCCCTTGGCGTTGTCGGAGGGGTCCGGATTCTTCACGTAGAAGAAGCTACGCTGCCATTTACGGCAGGACTCCAACCCGGAGACCTTGGGGAAGTCGGAAAGCTTGCGGGCGGTGATAGTGGCGGCCCCGCACGCCGTCATCTCCTTGGTCTTCACACCCTTGTTCGGGATGCTCTGCTTCCGGAGCACGAAGTACCTCGCCCAGAGGCCGACCAGAGGCCACAGGCCGAGGTATCCCTCGGAGAAGGCGACGAAGGCCGAGAGGGAGGTAATGGAGTTTGCCGGCAAGTGGTGCGGCTGTAGCTCGAACTTGTCAAGGAAGGCTCGGAAGAACCTGCTTGTCGGAAGGGCGAAGCCGCGCTCGAAGTGCGCGACAAACACCACGCGCTCTCCTTCCTGGGGCGCGGGTTCCACTTCCTCGCCAGGAATCCGGCATATGATGGGCGCCGGGACGCGACGCGTGCGACGTAGCCAGTCAAGGTCGTCTTGCACGACGTCCGAGCCTTCCCATCCCCCACGGATTCCTTCGGCGGATATGTCGGATTGCTCGGAGGTATGGCTTGAAGACATGTCGGCGGATCTGCAAAACAGATACCGGGCAATAGCCCGAGGTAGGGGGTAAGTCGGATAACAGTCGGCGAATCCCGGCAATAAACTGAAATCCACGCCCGAGTAGCATGGAAGAAGATCTACCGAGACCATTTAAAAGGAAGTTAAATGGTTCTAGCAAGGAAGAACCGCTAGCCGTACAATGGTGAATCGCTATTGAAGAGGTATGGCGAGATCTGGTGAAGAGAAACCTATAGCGGTGTTGTGATGACGGAAACAATGATCTGCGGAGAGATTAACACTGGTTCTAACCTGTTCTACCGAAGAAGGGGGATGAACTAGGTTCGGCCGAGCCGCGGTTCAATCTGTTCAAGCCTCGGGAGGAACCTTACCGTGGAGATTGGTGCCGTAGAGCGAGAGGATCTCGTCCCGACGGCAGCGAGGCGAACTTCGGTCGCCGGCGTCGAGCTCCCCGGCGTGCGGTGCGTAGGCGGCGTGCGTCGCGGCGGCGATTCGCTCGGGAGCAGAAGGGGAGCAAAGGAGAAGAGAATGCGGAAGAAGAAGGAGAGGAACCCCGCCGCCGTATTTAAGAGGGAAGGAGAAGAGGCAGTTGCTAGGTTTTCCCGCCCGTTGGTTTCGAGCCGATCGTGGGATCGTGCGTGCGGCGGTTGGCGCGAGTGGAGCGGTTGTGGCCACACGATCGGCCGCACCGTGGGTTACAGAATGGCAACCGTCCACTGCGGATCGGGTGCGGTCGCCAGCCCAGGAATCAAGGAGGCGCCTCGGGTGCTCAAACTACTCGAGTGCCTGTTAGATATGACGGCTGGTGGGACCAGCACGGTGTTTTCGGGACAGCGTGTCAGACCGCGTGGCGCGTTTCTCGGAATGGGGCAGCGTATGTGTGGCACGTCTCGGCGAAGATCTGAGACAAAGATTCAGTGATATCGAGGGTACCGGAACAATAACCCGGGATGGCTAAGAACTCGGTGACAAACCGAGATGGCCATGTCAGATGATTTTTTACAGTAAGTCGGGACAGGCATGCCGGAGTTTTCTCATCAGGCCGACATCGTGGTGTCGCAGGGCCTTGACTGACCGACTTGGGCAAGTCGGAGCAATCAAGTTGCTAGGCATAGTTATGCCGGCTTTTGGTTCAAGGCAGTTGTCAGGTTAAAACTGATGCAGCCCTTCATCCAAGGCTGTAGGACTACACCAGCTTCGGGGACTAGTGTCGGGGGGCTACCCCCGGGTAGGGTTAAGGCAAGGGGTCCCAGCCAGACCAAGTTGTATGTTTGGCCGACTTAGTCTTATGTCGGAGGTAGCCGACATGTTCTAACCGACATAACCATGTCCGAGATCTCTATCTATATGTGTTGTGCAGGAAGGAGGATCCGATATACATGTTCGGGCCGGGTGAGGTATGTCGGAGGTCCGGGCCCGGCATAACCAGGCCGGCGCACGGAGAGAAGCCCGATATACTTATGCCGGGATAGGAGGATGTGTCCGACATATCGCATGTCGGGCAACAAGTCAAGGGCAAGTACAAGTGCAGGGCAAGTACAGGAGCAGGACACTGACCTGTCTGACACGGAGGAAAGGTCACCTCCCGTCTGACACGGGCGCGGGACAAAGGGCACAAGACAAGGGCGACGTGACTATACCTCTGTACTGGCAACGGACTGACAGGAGACAAGGCATGGAGAAGGCACGTCCTGTCTCTGGCAGGGGAAGCGTCTTCATCTAGGACGGCGGCGGCTGCAGCAAGAGGCATCATGGCCTACCCCGGCCTATGTCGGATAGCCCGGCGGCTAGGTCGTGGTAGAGGTGTCGACATTACCGTTGGACGGGTGCTGTTGTCTGGGGGGCCCGGAGGAATTAGGGTTCCCGGACAACCCGGCAGGAACTCTATATATAGCGCCATAACTCCCCCTGTGGGACAGGAGAGGGACGGGAGAGAGGGCCAGAACTATAGTCTCATTCACTGCGAGAGCATTTACTCCTCCTTCCTTAGTAGTTCACCCTTGTTCTTGAGCTCATCCTAGGGAGAGAGGCAAAACAGCTCAAGGAGCACCTTTGTAGATCTTGTGTGACAGATATAGAGAGAAGCAAGGCAGGAGTAGGGGTGTTACCTCCTCACGAGGGCCCCGAACCTGGGTACATCGTGTGTGTTTGTGGTTGCTTGTGGTTTAGAGTGTGTTCTTCGTGTGTTCCTACGGTTTCATTCTCCCTCTAGTCGGTTTGGGTGTTTCCGTGTCGTCCTTCGTGTGAGCTCCTTAGCTCGCTAGCCCTCCCCGGATCCACCAGCGTCCATCGGCCCCACACTTTTAGCCATCCTATGGCATCTGCCGTGATCCCACCACGACATTAGTCGTCAAACTAAGATTTTTTAGAGACGGAGGGAGCTAGTATAGGCCGGGCATCCACTGATGCGCATTGTTTCTTACCGTGTTATCCTAAAATTATAAGAGCATATATCCTATCGTATTTATTTTTAAGAGTTGCATCCAAGTGAACTTACGTTTAATGATTTTAACCTCAAACCTGCGTGCGATTGGACTGACAACGTTTTTTTGCCTACAAGCTCGTGCAAGAGCAGTATGCCAGTATATTAGCTAATGCATGGTCAATCTCTTTCTTCATTATATAAGGTGTCGCAACAACAATTTTCCTACGATAACATGCTAAGGAGACAAGCATTAAGGCTGGCATTTTCAAACAAGATATCCCTGATGCATTTATCTCCACAAAATGTTTCTTTCACATATTCAGTCTTCTCAGAGAAAGACAGGAGGATATAATGCCATCAGAAGTTATTATCCTCTGGAGTGGAAGGTTCTCCCAAACCAGAGCTCCTTGGAAAGATTGTGGGTCACCAAACCAGGTCAAAAAAGAACCGTAACGGATATAACAAAGTAGGCATGCTCTTGGTTGCTAGTAGTTGCTCTCACACCTCCCATTTTTTTCAACTGGTTCATAAAAAGAAGAGAGTGGCCGTGTGCTTGGCTTTCTTCTCAACCTAGTTTTCTCTCTGTCCATGGAGATCAGCAGTGATGATAGGGTGGAGCTATCCATTGTGGAGCAGATCCCTCCTCCTTCCTCCCATCACAATCGAGATGCCGGCGGTGTGGAGGTTGCCATGGATGAGGATCATGTATGGCCAACCAAAGACGGCCCTCTTCCTATATTCCTTAAGGTATCTGCTTGCGATCTTCCTTTTTCTGTCCTTGCTTATGTTTCTAGCACAAAGTTACAATCACCCTGACTTAAAATGGAAGTACCAGTGAATCATTTTTACATCCGTGATCAAACTAAATTTGAAGTTCTTTCCCTAGGTAGGTAAAAGTACTCTCAGTTAATGAACCTGCATGGTCTCTCCTGATTTATTTATTTTTAAGAAAATCTGTTTGTAGTCTTCATTACATACGGATCCTTAACTGGATGATTAGCCAAGGAACTAGGAAGGTACCAGTTAGGTGGTTGAAAATTTGCATGACCCCCATTGCTAGCTAATTTCCACCAATAAGTACGAGAACTACTTTTTGCATGTAAGAATTTTGTGTGGAATGTAACAAAGCTCATGAAAAATTAAAATATCTTATATGTATTTGGGAAAAAAAATACAGTTTGAGAACGTGGAGTACAAGGTGAAGCTGAGTCCAAAGAACCCCCTGACAGCGGCAAAGGTAGCCTTCGCATCCCACACGAGGGCAGATCATGGCAAGAGCAGCAGCTGCAAGCACATCCTCAATGGCATAGGTGGCAGTGTTGATCCTGGTGAGATCCTTGCACTGATGGGTCCGTCTGGCAGTGGCAAGACTACATTGCTCAAGATACTCGGTGGCAGGCTGGGCGGCAGCGTCAAGGGCCAAATCACCTACAACGACACCCCTTACAGCCCCTGCCTCAAGAGGAGGTAAGTAACCAAGTTCAGACAAAATACTACATCAGAATTTTGTCGAATCAAAGCCTGAACGTGTGCAGAGTTCTTGCAGTACCGTGTAGACCAATGTAGCAGATTTGATTCAGTTGAGTGGAAAAAAAGATTGAGAAGATTGGTTGATCAAATTTTGCTGTTTCTGTTCGTTGCAAAACAGGATTGGGTTTGTGACTCAGGACGACGTCCTGTTCCCTCAGCTGACGGTGGAGGAGACGCTGGTGTTCGCCGCCTTCCTACGGCTCCCGGCGCGCATGTCCAAGCAGCAGAAGCGCGACAGGGTGGACGCCATCATCGCGGAGCTGAACCTGGAGCGGTGCCGGCACACCAAGATCGGCGGCGCGTTCGTGCGCGGGGTGTCGGGCGGCGAGAGGAAGCGGACGAGCATCGGGTACGAGATCCTGGTGGACCCGTCCCTCCTCCTTCTCGACGAGCCCACGTCGGGGCTGGACTCCACGTCGGCGAGCAAGCTCATCCTGATCCTCCAGCGGCTGGCCAAGTCGTCGACGCGGCGCACCATCATCATCACCATCCACCAGCCGTCGAGCCGGATGTTCCACATGTTCGACAAGCTGCTGCTCATCTCCGAGGGCCACGCCATCTACCACGGCAAGGCCAGGGACTGCATGCACCATTTCTCCTCGCTGGGGTTCACGCCGGAGATCCCCATGAACCCGGCCGAGTTCCTGCTGGACCTCGCCACGGGAAACCTCGAGGACATCAGCGTGCCGGAGCTGCTCCGGGACGGGTCCCCCGCGCCGCAGGAGTTCAGGTCCCGCGTCGTCGCGTACCTCCAGGTGAAGTACAGGGAGGAGGCGAAGCAGCAGCAGGTGGCGGAGAGGCGGCCCGGGGAGCAGCTGAGGCTGGCGATCCGGATGCGGAAGGACCGGAGCATCAACTGGTTCCAGCAGTTCCTGGTGCTGTCGCGGCGCACGTTCCGGGAGCGCGCCGCCGACTACCTGGACAAGATGCGGCTGGCGCAGGCCGTCGGCGTGGCGCTCCTGCTGGGGCTCCTCTGGTGGAAGTCCAAGACCGGGAACGAGGCGCAGCTCAGGGACCAGGTGGGGCTCATCTTCTACATCTGCATCTTCTGGACGTCGTCGTCGCTGTTCGGCTCCGTCTACGTGTTCCCCTTCGAGAAGCTCTACCTGGTGAAGGAGCGCAAGGCGGACATGTACCGGCTCAGCGCCTACTACGCCAGCAGCACCCTCTGCGACGCCGTGCCGCACGTCGTCTACCCGGTCCTCTTCATGGGCATCCTCTACTTCATGGCCGACCTCCGCCGCACCGTCCCCTGCTTCTTCCTCACCCTGTTCGCAACCCTCCTCATCGTCTTCACCAGCCAGGTACTTTCTTCTTCTGCTACGTACTAGACCGATGATGCATGGTGACCACGATCGACGACGACGAAGGTGATTAATTGATTTGTTGTGACCAGGGGACGGGGGAACTGCTGGGGGCGGCGATCCTGAGCGTGAAGAGGGCGGGGGTGATGGCGTCGCTGGTGCTCATGCTGTTCCTGCTCACCGGAGGGTACTACGTGCAGCACATACCCAAGTTCATACGCTGGCTGAGGTACGTGTCCTTCATGCACTACGGCTTCAACATGCTGCTCAAGGCGCAGTATCACGGCCACCTCACCTACAACTGCGGCAGCCGGACGGGGTGCCAGCGGCTGCAGTCGTCGCCGTCCTTCGACACGGTTGACCTCGACGGCGGCATGCGCGAGGTGTGGATCCTGCTCGCCATGGCCGTCGCCTACCGCCTCCTCGCCTACTTCTGCCTCCTCAAGAGGATCAGCCTCATGCCATTGTGAAAAGAAAATTGCGAACTGCGCGCGCCGGCCATGGACACATATGGCATGGCATGCTTTGCTAGCTGCTCTTATTCCTTTGCGGTATGTAATCTTTACTATTAAATGGGAGTCGCGATGGTCCGTCCATACGTTTTTTTTTGAGTTTGGTCCGTCCATACGTTGGTTCAGCAACAGGTGGAAATTTTCTGACTCTGCCTCTTCGCTCGCGATCTCTCTCGCGCGCTGGCGCGCCGACTTGTGGGCCAGCGCTCCCCGTTCATTTTATCAGTACCGCACAGAGAGAAGAAAGCGAGGCTAGGGTTTGCCGCCGCCATCCCGTCCCGTCGTCCTCCGACGATGCCCATGGAAACCCTTCCCCAGCGCAGCCGCCGCCACCGCATAACCGAATAACCGCGACCACGCCTGTCCTTCGCCGCGCTCCCCCGGCGCCCCTCCTGTGCCCCTCCCGCGCCGCTCTTCCGCGCTCGTCCGCAATGCAGCAGAAGCCGGCGAGGCCCATGTTGCTTGACGCCATGGGGATTTTGAAGTGTTGTACCGTCCTCCACGCCGACGCGGGCACTCGCCTCCACGCCATTGCCGTCGCCGCTTGGACGGCCGTGCGTGCCCGCCCCTCCGCCTCTCACCCGCGTCGCCGCTCCGCCCCGCCTGCAGCTTGTACTCTCCGGCCATGGATTCCGCTACAGTCTTCGGCCAGCTGTAGAGGAGCTCGGACGAATCCTCTCATTGCAAATCCAAGGGTACTCGCTTCCAATGCTCCAGCTTTTTCTGTGCGCTGTGGCCCTCCTGTCAGTCCTACTACCTCCGGCTGAAATTCCTAGCTATCTCCACACCACCAGCGCCGCAGCCCATCTTCTTGAGGCAGGAAGCATCCTTGTTGCTTGCAGTTTTCTGAATCCTGAATTTTAGTCTCTTCAGACCTATTGACGGGTACATAGACGTATATGCTTACAGAAATATTTTAGCCGAGGTGAATTTCTTTCTCTTGCATTTCTTGATTTAGTTGTGTTCTTTTTTTCAGGTTCCAAGCCTTCACTACCGGAAAATCTTCCTTTGCCGTGAGGAGAGTTCTTTGCCGTGCGCTAAAATTTTGCGGAACACGGCAAAGACGGCTTTGCCGTGCGGAATGGATAGAGGCGCACGGCAAATCAACCATTCACGGCACATAGAATTTACGGCGCACGGCAAAGTATACAGCACGGCAAAATGGACAGAACACACGGCACAGAATGCCCACTCGGCAAAGAGATCTTTGCCGTGCGTCTTTGTGCACCCGCACGGCAAACTAGTGGGACCCGTGACGACCAGACTTTGCAACCTTCCCGTGCTGCCCAATAAATCGTGAGAAATATCTTTGCCGTGCGTGGATAGAAAAACTCACGGCAAAGAATTGACAAAATTTTATTGCCCCGTGGCGGCAAAATTCCCGCGGTCCGAATAAATTAGCATGGAAGGCTATGCCGTGCGAATAGTGGGGGTACACGGCAAAGATATTCTTTGCCGTGCGCTTTTGAAGGCTGCACACGGCAAATCAATTCTTTGCCGTGCGCCTTTGGGGACAGCACACGGCAAATTAATTCTTTGCCGTGCGCCTTTGAGGACAGCACACGGCAAAGAACTCCTCCCTTATTTTCTTTGTTTTTATATGCTTGTTTTGTTTATTTTCTTTGTTAAGGGTTCTAGTAAGTACATTTACTCACGGCAAAGGTGAACGATGTGCCGTGCGTTTTTTAGACCAAGCTCACGGCAAAGTTGCACCGACGGCAAAAAAGCCTTCCGGAGGGTTGACCATATTCTGACAATATTGTGCCGTGCAGTGCTCGTAGGGCTCACGGCAAAGCCTTTGCCGTCCATTTTTTGGGTAAGCGCACGGCAAAGATCTTTGCCTACGAGTATTATGCCGTGGGACGTTTACCGTGCGAGTCCTCACGGCAAAGTCTTTGCCGTGTTCCGCAAAGCCTTTACCGTGTGGTTTTGTCTCACGGCAAATTCGTGATTTCCCGTAGTGCTTGGCTGTACCTATCCTGATTTGAAGACATTTCTTGTTAGGTGATAAGTTTGGTTGTAGCCAGCTTGATTTTGTGTTGCAAGTCCTTGACATATTATTAGATGCTTAAGGTGTACTCTTATCCACATTCAGGCAAACGCGAGAATGGTGGCACATGTATTCAGAGGCTATCTACAATATTGTTCGATCACCGATGTGTCGAAAGCAATATTCATAGATTAAATTTTGCAGCAACCGCTACACACTAAATTATTCGTTGTCTCATCGCTGAACTGGTAAGACTAGTCACAATGCGTAGTAACATGGGAGTAACATAAGTGCCACATAGGCAAAAATGATGATGTGGCATTCAATTAAAGAAGATTTCACTGTAAACACTAGCAGACAAGTTTTTAGGAGTCACAATGAGTAGCAAAAGGTGCTGACAAGCAGTTTTGATGAGGATTTCACTGTAAACACTAGCAGACAAGTTTTTAGGAGTTTTTGATAATGCAAATAAATAAAGTGCGAGTAAATAGAGCGCGACAATAATAATTGCAGCGAGTGGTCCGATCCTTTTTAGAGCAAAGGACAAGCCGGTTTGTTTACTTATGATGACCAAACGTTTCTGAGGACACATGGGATTTATGTCTAGTGCTTTCGCTACATATAGATGATTAATCTTTAGTGTTTTGATAAGTGTCAGGTGGGTGAACCTATGCTAATGCACCACCCTTCCTAGGACTAATACATACTTGTGATTATACCCCTTGTAAGCATCCGCAAATACAAGAAAGTAATTAAGATAAATCTAACCACAGCCTTGAACTCTGAGATCCTGCTATCCCTCATGCATCGAAATACCAACGGGGTTTTAGGTTTCTGTCACTCCGGCAACCCCACAATTGATAATCGAATACACAATGCATTCGCCTAGTCCCATAAAGGTGAAGTGTCATGTAGTCGACGTTCACATGACACCACTAGAAGAATAACACCACAACTTAAATATCAAACCATTAAATATTACTCAACATAGTTCACTACTAACATCGATCTAGACTTCTCCCATGTCCTCAAGAACTAAACGAACTACTCACAACACATCATTTGGATCATGATCAGAGGTGATATAATGATGGTAACAATCTGAACATAAACCTTAATTCAACGGTTCCACCCAATAGCATCAATAACAATAGTAATCAACACCGGGAGAGTTTCCCCTATCAAATACACAAGATTCATCCCTAGATGTTACAGCGGGAACGGAGTGGAGCAGTGGAGATGACGGCGCCAGCGGTGGAGATGATGGTGATGATGATCCCGATGAAGTGCAGCTCGATGACGGTGACGATGGCGACGATTTCCCCCCTCCGGGAGGGGATTTCCCGGCGGCTTCGCAACCTGCCGGAGAGCTTTTCTCTCTCGGTGGTTTCCGTCTCGTGGAGGCGGCGGCTCTGTTTTCTCGTCTAACCCCCGTATCTTAGATTTTCTGGGGGTCAAGTACGCGAAGGGGCGCTGCCAGACGTGGGCCAGGGCGGCCACCTCATGTGGTGGCGCGGCAGGCAAGGGAGCCGCGCCAGCCCTTGAGGTGGGCCCCCTGTGGCCCATCTTGCTCCCCCCTTTCGACCTCCTTCATGATCTGGAACTTTAAGACTTTTGGTATTCTCCATTTTGTTTTCTGAACTTTGCAAATATTGTATCTTGACGGTGTTTTTTCCATCAGATTCCAGACTCCGGTGATTCATCCCCCAACAATCATCAAACATGCAAAATAGATGAAATAACATAAGTATCATCTACAAATATGAAATATATCAATGAATAACAGTAAATTATGATATAAAATAGTGATGCAAAATGGACGTATCAACTCCCCCCAAGCTTAGACCTCGCTTGTCCCCAAGCGAAAGCTGAGCTCAGTAAACATGACCAAAGGTTTATGGAGTGAAGTGTCGATAAACAATATACGGACAAGAAGCATCACATCTATTAATACACAAGTCATCTTAGATAATAACTCTATTCATATAACTCAACTTGTAACAAGTAAAGGCAAATCACAATAAGGTGCATAGAGAAAACCATAGTTGGTGTTGGCAAACTTCGTTCTTGGTCAGAGAACAATGAACATATTGAGCTTATTCTACAAAACAACCCTCTTTATTAGTTGCTAACTCCCAAGGTCATATTTATTAGATAACTACAATGTGCTACACAAGGAAGAATAAAAGACATGATTAACAACATACATGTATAAATGGTTGAATCACAATCAACTCAAATGCTTGCTTAAGATAGAAGGAGATAGGTTTACTGACTCAACATAAAATAAAAGATAGGCCCTTCGCAGAGGGAAGCAGAGATACAAGCATGTGCTAGAGCTTTTAGTTTTAATAGGTTTTGAAATCATATAGAGAGCATAAGAATAAGTTTTTGAGTGGTGTTTGTCATTGTCAACGAATGGTAATAGAGTTCTTGTCATCTTCCATACTAAGCAAGTTGAGAGCGGTTCCGAATTGTTTAGTAACAGGCATTTATAATATGCACTTTATTTATATAACTTGACACTCCTCCCAACCTTTGCTTTCACAAGTCATGGCTAACCGAATCCTTGGGTGCCCACCAATCAATCTCAAACCATGGAGGAGTGTCTATTTTTAACTTTCTCAAGCCTTTTGATATTATAGTGGTCTAACCAGCTCTTTGCAATATTAGTGACGAGCAGATGAAGCATGCAAGTCATGGGTTACTTAATTAGCATGGAAGATAACAAACTCAACTATTATTTCCTCATGAGCTAATAAACATTGACACAAATAAGGGATAATAGTTTTGAATAAAGATAGCACATGAAGTATTTACTTGGAGTGGCGCAAAATACCACATAATAGGTAGGTATGGTGGACACAATTGACAAGGGTTTTGGCTGAAGGTTTGGATGCATGAGAAGCATTCCCTCTCGATACAGGTCTATGGCTAGCAAGGTTGGGTAGCAAGCATGAAGGATACAAACAAACATGCAATTCTTACTTGAGAGCACAAACAATTTTAAATTGTGAATACTAAACTTATCATCTACAAGTGAGAAAGATAAATGAATGCTATTGCTACATGTAATTCTTTTTCCCCTTTCAAATCTCAAAGTATTGTAGCTACTGACCAATGCTAAGTTTGCCAAAACCAAAAGATTTACTATATGTTCCCAAAGTGATATCAATACTAGTAACAAGATCAATCATATATGATAGAAGTTGCAAACTAAAATAAAATGTGCAGAAAGTAAATGATAACACTTCTCATTAATATTCCAAAACGACAACTCACACCAAGGGATACATAGATAGATAACCAACTAAAAGAGAGATACTTCCACATTGCAAACCATCATATAAGATAACTTCCCTACTCATGATATGACACTCACTAGTGGAAAAAGGGCTAGCTGTGGCGCACCAAAAAGCCTTTCTGTGGCGCACCCAGGAAAATGGGGGGTGCGCCACAGTTATCTCGCCACAAAAATATATTTCTGTGGCGCACCCGCCCGGTGCGCCACAAAAATATTTCTGTGGCGCACCCCACCACGATGCGCCACAGAAAACCCCCACTTAGGTGCGCCACTAATTTTTTTTTTGAATTTCAAAAAAAAGGGCGGCCAGATCTAAATCTGGATTCTGGCCAGATCTAGATCGGGCCGCCCAAATTTCAAAATATTTTCGTTTCGCCGGAGCTCGTCGGAGGCAGCACCGGGCTTGGCCGTAGGTGGGTGGGTGGAAGATGGGGGTCGCCGGAGATGGGTGGAGGAGGAGGAGGAGGAGGTGGTGTTCATCGCCGGAGGAGGTCACCGGAGGAGGAAGTGGTGGTGGTCACCGGAGAAGGTCGCCGGAGGAGGATGTGGTGGTGGTCGTCGGAGGAGGTCACCGGAGGTGGTGGTGGTAGTCACCGGAGGAGGAGAAGGAGGTGGTGATTACCGGAGGAGGTCACCGAAGGAGGAGAAGGAGGTGGTGGTCGCCGGAGATGGTGGTGGAGGAGGAGGTCATCGGAGGTGGTGGTGGAGGAGATGGAGCTCGCCGGAGTTGAGAAGGAGGAGGGAGGAGAAGTAGAGGAGAGGAGAAGAGGAGGAGGAAATGAGAGGAGAGGAGGAGGAGGAGGAAATGAGAGAAGTGGAGGAGAATAGGAGGGAGGAGGAGAGGAAAAGGGGGCGGCCGGTTCAAATTTCAAATCCCGCCCTATAATTCTGCGGCCGGTTCAAATTTCAAATCCCGGTGCGCCACAGAATTGTTTTTCTTTTTTTTTTTGATTTTGTTGAGAAAAAGTTTATTTTTTAAATAACTTTTTTTCGTTTGGCAGTTTGAGGATCTGAAAAAGGCCAAACCGGGCAAGCCCAGGTTCGAGCCATTTTCTATAATTCTCTAGTTTTTTTTAAGGTATTAAACGCATTTTTTCGACATCGTATGCAAAAGTTAGGGCCGTTTCGACTTTTTTTACAGTGATTTTGCATAAAAGGTCAAAACTCATATTTCAAATATTCTACACGAAGTAGACAATAATACCTACCCATATCTTAAAGGATGGAATTTTTTGAACAATTTTTCATTTTCTTCTTTCTGCCGCAAAATTGAAAAGGCGATCCACGGGGCGGGGGGGGGGGGGGGGGTGTGGGATCTGAGTGCAGAAATTCTGTGGCGCATGGGACCCCATGCGCCACAGAAAGTGTAGCAATTTAGTGGCGCACCCCACCTGATGCGCCACAGAATGTCCAATTTCTGTGGCGCATCCACCTGATGCGCCACAGAATGTCGACTTTCTGTGGCGCACCCGAGCCCATGCGCCACAGAAAGTCATATTTTTGTGGCGCATGGGCTCGGGTGCGCCACAAAAATGCTTTTCGGTGGCGCATTAAATTAGGTGCGCCACAAACGGGCATCCCACCTATAAGCATTTTTCTACTAGTGACTACTAGAAGGTAAAAGATAAAAGATAATGGTGTGATACCGCGGCACTCCCCCCAAGCTTGGAACAAGCTAAGGGAGATGCCTATACCGATGACGAATTACTCCTTCGGTGGTGATGGATGATCCTTAATAAGCTTAATAACCAGCTCCTTCAATTCATCAATATTGTGGGTGAGGTTGCGGATCATCTCGGTGTTGCTCTCAATGCGGTTCATGAATATATCAGTCCGTGAATCCCAGCTCTGGGAATTGTTTCCCCATCCTTCATCAGGCTTGGAGCTCTTTTTCCCTGCATTGTTAGAGCGATGCATATTCCAAGGATTTGGCCGCTTCACCTCAGGAAGTTTTTCAATTTGATCCCAATGGATTAAGTTGTGGAAGAGGTTGTTGGTACTTGCGGAAGGTGTCCTTGGAGCTAGAAGATGACGTGGAACTCTCCCTCCGGTGCTCATCCTTGCGTTCATCCTGCGGTTGGAGGGGTTTGCAACCACTCCAATGCTTGCAACGATGGCGCTAGGGTTCCCACGTGGGTCTTCCTCTACCTCTTCTCCATCTTCATCCTTTACCTCCTCTTCAAGCTTGGGATCTTGAAGATCATCCTCCGGAAGCTTCTTGTTCTTGTCGTTGGCGTAGACCATGGCGGCTCTAAAACTCAAAGTTTCTCTGGACAGAAACAGCTCGAAACAAAAACACATCGAAAACACGATATACGGACCTCAGGGGTCTCGAGAGATTATATAGCAAAAACATATGCAACAAAAGGAAGGCAACAGGGCGAAAACGGGTAGGAGATGGACTCCGAGGCTCCCACCTCATGTGGTGGCGCGGCCAGCATGGGGCCCGCGCCACCACCTGATGGCGGCGCCTCGGGCACCGTCTCGTGCTCGTTTTGGTCTCATATTTTTCCATATTTTCCAAATATTAATAATTTATATCCCAAATTAAATTCGCGAACTTTTTCTTACCGAAACTGTACCTTTTCCAATTCAGCTTCTGCAGACTCAGAAATATTTTCCTTAATAAAAGCTTCTGGAGAAATTGCTTGAATAATATCAACATCTTCATTATAGGAATCTCCAGAAATATAATGCTTGAGTCTTTTTCCATTTACCACTTGTGTAGAATCATCTTTAAGTGAAGCAATTTTTATGGCACCCGAACGAAACACTTCCACGATAACTTATGGTCCTTCCCACTTGGAGAGTAATTTCCCTGCAAAGAATCTAAGACGAGAGCTATACAATAGAACTTTCTCACCAACATGAAACTCTCTCTTAAGGATTCTCCTATCATGCCATTTCTTAACTTTTTCTTTAAAAACTTTAGCATTTTCATAAGCTTCACTTCTCCATTCATCTAAAGAACTCAAATCAAGTAATCTTTTCTCACCAGCAAGTTTAAAATCTCTATTTAGTTCTCTCACTGCCCAATAAGCTTTGTGTTCTAATTCTGAAGGCAAGTGACAAGCTTTTCCATAGACCATCATACCCATGGGATTTTTATAAGCAGTTCTATAAGCCCATAATGCATCATTTAATTTACTAGCCCAATTCTTCCTCGTTCTATTAACAGTCTTTTGGAAGATAGATTTAATTTCTCTATATGATAATTCTACTTGCCCACTAGTTTGAGGATGATAAGCTGAAGCAATTCTACGATTAACACCATATTTAGCAAGAACTTTTCTAAAACCACCATGAATAAAATGAGAACCTCCATCAGTCATGAGATATCTAGGAACACCAAACATAGGAAAAATAACATCTTGAAGCATTTTTAATGATGTCTCACCATCAGCACTTTTAGTAGGTATAGCTTCTACCCATTTAGTAACATAATCAACAGCAACAAGTATATGAGTATTACCTTCTGAGGCAGGGAAGGGACCCATAAAGTCAAATCCCCAACAATCAAACGGTTCAATAACAAGAGAATAATTCATAGGCATTTCATTACATCTAGAGATATTACCAACTCTTTGACATTCATCACAAGACAAAATAAACTTTCTTGCATCTTTAAAGAGAGTAGGCCAATAAAAACCTGATTGTAAAACCTTTTGTGTGGTTCTATCTCGCGCGTGATGTCCTCCATAAGTACTTCTATGACATTTTCTCAATATCTCTTTTTGTTCATACTCCGGAACACATCTTCGCATAATACCATCCACTCCTTCTTTATATAAGTGTGGGTTCATAAAAGAATTTTCTTCTTTGTTGAGCTGAAAAGGTTGGAGGCAAATACTTCGAAACAATAAAGTTAGCGTAATCAGCATACCAAGGACTGTCCCGTGAACTCACCCGTATTGCAGCCAATTGTTCATTTGGAAAACTATCATTAACACGAATAGTATCATATGCAATGTTTTCCAATCTAGACAAATTATCAGCAACAGGATTTTCAGCACCTTTCCTATCTACTAACTGCAAATCGAATTCTTGCAAAAGTAATCACATCTAATAAGCCTAGGCTTTGCATCTTTCTTTTCCATAAGGTATCTAATTGCAGCATGATCAGTATGAATAATAACCTTAGAATCAACAATATATTGTCTAAATTTATCACAAGCAAATACAACAGCTAGAAATTCTTTTTCAGTAGTAGCATAATTCTTTTGAGCAGAATCAAGAGTCTTACTAGCATAATGAATAACATTTAACTTCTTATCAATTCTTTGTCCAAGAACAGCACCAACAGCAAAATCACTAGCATCACACATAATTTCAAATGGTAAATTCCAATCAGGTGGTTGAACAACAGGAGCAGTAATTAAAGCCTTCTTAAGAGTTTTAAAAGCTTCCTTACAATCATCATCAAAAACAAATGGTACATTTTTTTGCAAGAGATTAGTAAGAGGCTTTGATACCTTAGCAAAATCTTTAATAAACCTTCTGTAGAAACCAGCATGACCAAGAATACTACGAATACCTTTAACATCTCTGGGGCAAGGCATTTTCTCAATTGCCTCCACTTTAGCTCTATCAACTTCAATACCTCTTTCAGAAATTTTATGTCTAAGGACAATTCCTTCATTAACCATAAAGTGACATTTCTCCCAATTAAGAACAAGATTAGTTTCTTCACATCTCTGCAAAACTTTATCAAGGTTGTGCAAAAGAGGTACCATAGACGGAGAAATCGTCCATGAACACCTCCACAATTTCCTCACAAAAACCATGAAAGATAGCAGACATGCATTTTTTAAAAGTAGCAGGAGCATTACATAAACCAAAAGGCATACGTCTATAAGCATAAGTACCATAAGGACAAGTAAATGTGGTTTTCTCTTGATCTTGAGTTTTAACAACAATTTGAGAGAAACCAGAATAACCATCAAGAAAGCAAAAGTGAGTTTTATTGGCTAATCTTTCTAACATTTGATCAATAAAGGGTAATGGATAATGATCTTTTTTAGTAACTTTATTAACCTTTCTAAAATCAATGCACATTCTATAACCAACAACTACTCTTTGAGGAATAAACTCATCATTTTCGTTAGGCACAACAGTAATTCCACCTTTCTTAGGGACAAAGTGCACATGACTAACCCATCTACTATCAGTAATAGGATAAATAATACCAGCATCAAGAAGTTTTAATACCTCATTTCTTACCACTTCCTTCATCTTGGGTATTAAACGGCGTTGATGTTCAACAACTGGCTTTGCATCGGGCTCCATATTAATAGAATGTTGACATATAGTAGGAGAAATCCCTTTTAAATCATCCAAAGTATAACCCATGGCTCCTCGGTGTTTCTTCAATACTTCCAATAATCTTTCCTCTTCTATTCCTGAAAGGTTAGCACTAATAATAACATGATATAGTTTCTTATCATCAAGATGAACATAGTTAAGATTATCAGGCAAGGGTTTTAAATCAAAGACAGGATCCTCTTTAGGTGGAAGTGTTTTACCCAAGTCTTCCACTTTTAAATTATGTTTAAGAATAGGTTGACGGAGGAATATTTCTTCTAGTTCATTCCTTTCTTCCATAAAAACTTCACTTTCATGATCTTCCATAAATTGTTGCATAAAATTATTAGGAGCAAGAGCAATAGAAGCAAGTTGTTCTACTCTAAAATCCTCATTAGGCAATTCGGTTTCATAAGGGGTTTTAGCAAATTTCGAAAAATTGAATTCATATGAATCACCGGCGAATTTAGTAAGGATTTTTTCTTTCTTACAATCTATAACGGCACCACAAGTATTTAGAAAAGGTCTACCAAAAATGATAGGACAAGACTTACTAGCAGCAGCACCAAGTACGAGAAAATCAGCAGGATATTTAATCTTACCACATAAAACTTCGACATCTCTAACAATACCAATCGGAGAGATAGTTTCTCTATTAGCAAGTTGAATAACCACATCAATTTCTTCAAGTTCACAAGAACCAATCTCATGCATAATTTCTCTATAGAGCTCATAAGGAATAGCACTTGAACTTGCACCAATATCACATAAGCCATAATAGCAATGATCACCAATTTTAACAGATAACAAAGGAACACTAGTTTTCTTTGATCTTTTAGGATGAGAAACAATATTAGAAGCATCTTCGCAAAATATAATATACTCACCTCCAACATTTTTAGTAACAAGATCTTTAACTATAGCCACAAGTGTTTCAATTTTAATTTGTTCATCAGGTTCTATAGCTTTCTTTTCACTCTTGTTAACAACACTAGCCATAACAGAATGTTCTTTCACTTTAACAGGAAAAGGAATTCTTTCAATATAAGGCTCAGGAATAATATGATCAACAGTATGAACTTCAATGCTTTTAGTTATAGGAGCAATAGATTACTCTTTATAAGGTTCATGATATTTTTCAAACCCCTTCTTGGGCAAACCGAAATAAGCAGCAAATGATTTATAATAATTTGCAACAACTTGAGAGTCAAGACCATAAGCATTATTAATATTTCGAAATGCATCAGTATTCATGAAAGTTTTAATGCAGTCGAAGTCATATTTTATACCTGACTCCCTACCTTTGTCGTTCTCCCATGCTTCAGTATTTTCTTCAATACGATCAAGAAGATCCCATTTAAACTCCTCTTTATTACGAGTGAATGATCCAGCACAAGAGGTATCCAATAATGTTTTATCTTCAAAAGAGAGTCTTGCATAGAAGTTATCAACAATAATATTACCAGGAAGCTTATGAATGGGGAATTTGAGCATTAGTGACTTCAGTCTCCCCCAAGCTTGGGCAATACTTTCTCCATCGCGAGGCCAGAAATTATATATAGAATTCCGATCTTGGTGAATCTCACTTGGAGGATAAAATTTGGAGTAAAAGAGAGGTACAATTTCCTCCCATCCAAGAGAACTCCTGTTCTTCAGCAATTTATACCAATGCGCAGCTCTCCCAGCAAGCGATATGGAGAATAATTTCTTCCTAACTTTGTCCATTGTAATACCTGCACACTTGAACAACTCGCATAATTCATGTAGAAACAATAAATGATCACCGGGGTGGACAGTTCCATCCCCTTCATAGCGGTTATCCATAACACGATCAATAATTTTCATGGTATTTTAAATGGCACTATTTCATCAGGGTGCGCCTCATTTTCTACCTCAGCAGTGGTAGAAGCTTTCCCAAACAGGGAAGCAATATTTCCTCTCTCCATAATTAAGCAAATTAGGAGACAGAAATAAAAACAGCACTTACAGCTAAAGTTTTCCTTACCAATTCCACTTACCAATAGCGCTTCACTCCCCGGCAACGGCTCCAGAAATTTTTGATGCACTCACGGTGTAGTTGGAAAACCCCAAGAGGAAGGTGTGAAGTAGTGCAGCGGCAAATTTCACTCAGTTATGAAACCAAGGTTATCGAACCAGTAGGAGATGAAGAACACGTCTGAAGGTCTCCCCTTTGCAATGGCGCCAGAAATTGCTTGGTGGAGGTGGAACATGCACAACACAATCAATAAACTTTGCCCCAACTCAACAGTGAGGTTGTCAATCTCACCGGCTTGCTGTAACAAAGAGATTAAACGTACTGTGTGGAAAATGATGTTTGTTTGTAGAGAATGAAAGAAACAGTTTGCAGTTGGTTGTATTATCAGTTTAAAGAAAAGGACCGGGGTGCACAGTTCACTAGTGGTGTCTCTCCATAATAATAATAATAGCATACATGCGGGTAAACAAATTACAGCTGGACAATTGATAGAATAAAGAGCTGCATAATGATGCATATACTAATGACATGATGTCTAGTGTGATATTCATTTGGGCATTACAACAATATACATAGACCGTTCCAACCGCATATATGACTAATAATCCACCTTCCGGTTAGCGTCCGCACCCCTTTCAGTATTAAGTTGCAAGCAACAGATTATTGCATTAAGCAAAGTGTGTAAAGTAAGTAAGTAACATCATCCTTAGATAAAGTACTACTGTTTTATCCCTAGTAGCAACAGTACATCTACAACCTTAGAGCTTTCTGTCACTGCCCCAGATTAAATAGAGACATGAACCCACTATCGAGCATAAATACCCCCTCTAGGAGTCACAAGCATCTACTTGGCCAGAGTATCTACTAGCAACGGAGAGCATGCAAGATTATAAACAACACACAACATGATATATTACTAGAAGGAAAAGACGCGCGTTGCCGCGTCTGTCCTAATACGAACAACAATAGATCAAAAAACAATTTTTTTAGCAAACACATACTCCTATATAAAATAGTACTACCTCTGATCCGATAAAACTGTCGGGAGGTTTGTACTACCGTAATACAAACTCACTATACAACTCCCGACGATTATTTTGGTTCGGAGGGAGTACTAATGATGGAAAACATAGTACCATTGGATCACTACATACAGAAGTACAAAAAATAAACAACTATTTAGTTGTAGCAAAGTTAGAAATACACCACTTAACAGAAAGAGCATGACCCCACTTAAAAAAGTTTACACTCAATTAGAGAATCAGGATACAACAATAATTATGAAATGTCATGAAAGTAAAATTGTGTGCATGGTTCTATAATGATTTGATTAAAAAATTGATCAAAATTCTAACAATCTGCAGACATTGTACAATATGATGAAAAATGTAAACTTGAAGAGATAGATTAGTCAAGATTTCATTAGCCATCAAGGTCCTACAACGAAGGTCATTTATTTTAATATAATGAAATCAGGTAGAATTTCTGACATAAATTATCCCAAAATAATAATAGTTGGCATAATTATGTCTTGGCATATTTAAATAAATTACATCAATGTGGTCGATGCTACATAAAAACAGTAGAACATTCCACAAATAAACATTAAATAATTCGCCAAAATATAGAGCAAACTGAGATCTTATAATGTTTACATGCAATATCAATATGTGCATTAGATCCAGATTGTTCTAAAAAAAATAGGCATGAATAACACCAACAATTATTTATGTAATTGCAAGAATGTCCTTCTTTTAACATATAATTTACATGTTCGCCACACGACTTCAACACCACATGTCATGACTTTTCCACGCTCTGATGATTGCAACGGAGTCTAGTCAAACATAGATCTTTTTTAGGGTATGCATTCAACTATCTAAACAATACACACATGCATTTTCTTACATGATATGGATTGTTCTCTACATACAAGTGAGATATAAGCAAATATATAAAGTTCACGGATAAATACCCACGTGATTTTTCATCAGTAATAGGTGGCATCTAACAACGATGCGTATAACTCATCTTTCCACCCCCATTCAACATCGATTTGTCATTCACGGTTTCAACCGTTGTTGCCGCCACCATCGAGTCGACCACTACTAACAGCAACGGTGACAACGTTGGCCGATGCGGGAGGAAACATGGGTGTTCACGTGCAACTATTGCGAGGGTTGTAGAAAATCAAGTCAATGTCGTTGGCTGGTTACCAGAGGGGAGCGCACGAGGCGTGCAAGTGAACAATGGATTTGAGGCGCGACATTAGGGATGGACAGTCGACCACTCCTAACAACAACGGTGACAACGGCTGATGCAAGAGGCGGGAAGGGTGTTCACGTGCAGCTACTATGAGGGTTTTAGGATGTCAGCTCAATGGCGTTGGGTGGCCACCAGAGGGGAGCGAATGTGGCGTGCAAGTTAACAATGGACTTGACGTTAGGTGGCCACCAGAGGGGAGCACACGTGGTGTGCAAGTTAGCAATGGACTTGAGGCTGGACACCAAGGATGGAGGTGCATGTAGTCTCACGTACTTGACGGAGCCAGAGGTGTGTGTGGAGAGACGGGAAAACTTTGCGCATGGAAAGTTGCTTTCAATAGAATATAGCTCGAGGGGGGCGGAGGGAGAGATTTGGTTTCGCGTGGCACAGGCTGCGCGACGCTATGGTGGAATCTAGGCAAAGATAAGAGAGATTTAACTGATGTCGTCGATAGCTCCGAAGTCACGGCATGTTCTTTACAAAAACCGAAACGACATGTTTAGGTTTAATTTTTTTGAAATAAAACATATAACTATGTATTGTACATACTCTAGAAGTTTTTTTTGTATTTTGGTCTACACAAAAAGAATAATTTTGAGTAGAATGGAGCTAATTTTTCTTTCTTACAACCATAATTTTCTTTTTATATATATGGGAATCCCTTTTTATTTCACCAAAAATTTAGTAGATAATTACAAACATATGTGTATATCCAATAAATGGTTCTCAAACTGTATTTAAATATGAACTATAAATAAATATAAAGTGAAATGTGATGGGGTCCACCATGATGTGGACATGTGGGAGAAGGAGAAAGCACCAATCCTAGCTAGCTTAGTATTCTTAGGGGATGAAGCAATGACAAAGTATTCAATATTCATCGGATCCCAGCAAACACAACATGTAGCATTACATAAAGATGATCTTGATCATGATAGGCAGCTCACAAGATCTAAACATGATAGCACAATAGGAGAAGACAACCATCTAGCTACTGCTATGGACCCGTAGTCCAAGGATGAACTACTCACGCATCAGTCCGGAGGCGGGCATGGTGATGTAGAGCCCTCCGGCAGGGTGCCGGGAGGAGCTTATGAACCCCCCCCCCCCCCCCCGCCCCCCGAACTAGGGTTGACGATGGCGGCGGCTCCGTGAGGAAAAGTGTTCGGTCTCCTCGTCTTAGGTGTTCGGGGAGAATATATAGGCGAAAGGGCGAAGGCGGTGGAGCCCCGAGGGCCCCACCTCAGGTCCCGGCGCAGCCCGGGGGGGGGGGGGGGGGGAGCCGCGCCACCCTATGAGGTGGGCGCCTCGGGCCCCGTCTGCTTCTCCCCCTCGGACTTCTGGAACGTGTCGGAGATTTTAACCATCCCCGGCAATGGCGCCAGAAAATAGCTTGATGTCTACGCACGCTTCTATTCTTGTAGACAGTGTTGGGCCTCCAAGAGCATAGGTTTGTAGGACAGCGGCAAGTTTCCCTTAAGTGAATCACCCAAGATATATCGAACTCAGGGAGGTAGAGGTCAAAGATATCCCTCTCAAGCAACCCTGCAATTAAGATACAAGAAGTCTCTTGTGTCCCCAACACACCCAATACACTTGTCAGATGTATAGGTGCACTAGTTCGGCGAAGAGATAGTGAAATACAAGTAATATGGATGATTATAAGTAGTAATTGCAATCTGTAATAAAAATGGTAGCAAGCAAACATGTAGCAGAACTTGTTGGAAACGGTGTTTTGATGCTTAGAAACAAGGCCTATGGATCATACTTTCACTAGTGGACATTCTCAACAATGACATCAAAGCTGAATAATAAATACTACTCTCAAACACTCTCATGTTGGATGATAAACACCATTCACTGTGTAGGGCTACAAGAGCACCCTCAAAGTCAGAGTAAACTAACACCACAACATCATAAAGGAATCACACACGGTGCACACACTGTCAAATTTACATCCGTGAATAACCCCGGAGTTCATATTAAAGTAACCTCTACGTTTTATGTCTTCTAGGCGGTGTCGTGCGTCTTCTGGAGAGAGCTGTTGTCCGCCTCTATTGGTGTGTGGCTCATCCTGCGCAGCCCGGCTTTTGCTGTGCCTAGGCTCTTCTGCCGCCTCCTTTTTCTTATTGCCGGTGCTGCAGGGTGGTGATGAACTCCGGTCCCGGGCTCTCTTGGGAGGGTCGTTGCCGCCATCTTTACGAGGCGGATGGCCATTGTTCCGACTCCCGCCGTAGCTGCGCCTTGGCGGTGGCAGGTTTCTTTGTTCCCTGTACGCGAGTGCTCGTCCCGCCTTTGCTTCGCCGGTGGCGTCTTCTTGGGAGGTGGCGTCTTTTTCATTTTGTCGCCATGGCTACTTGAGCCGGACGGGCCGTCGGGGTCGGCATCGGGTGCCACTCTGCATTTTTGCGACTTGGAAACCAGATTTCCCCCTCGGGGCGTCCGCCATGTGGCCATAGGAATCGGCACGCGCTTGTTTTTCTAGGGCCTTGTACACGTAATGTCTTGCGTTGACTATCTTTTCATCCGCCGTGGTAGCTTGGTCCTCAAGGGTATCTAGTGCTGCGGCCGCGTTGAGGATAGGCGTGCAGAAAACGATGTCTCCTCGCTTGTCCTCACGCTGCGGTGCTGTGCGCCAATCGGAAACCCAGCTGCGAGCTGCTGTTTGCTTACGCACTTGAGGTTCCTTTTCCCGGCGGTGTTTAGACTTCTTGTCTTCAAAGAGCCTTTTTGTTGTCTTGAGAGACAACTTCTCCTGCTCCTCTTGGACTTTCTTCGCAAGGCCTTCAACATACTCCTCCCTTTTGCGCAGGAAATCAGAGTGTAAGAGCATGCTCTGTCGGAGTCCCTCCACTTCTTCAAGCGGGGTATCCTTAGTGACCGGAGTCGCCATTAATTCGTCAATCTCTGCGATGCTTGTGAGCAAATCCTTGTTGGGTTTGCTAGCTTCGCCATTCTCGAGACCAGACTTGTTCTTCGCTTTCGCTTTGTCGGAGCCTTTGATGATTTGTCCGACAACAGTGTTGTCGGCTTCCTCGGCCACCTTGACTTGCGCGTTGGAACTTTCTGGGATCTTTTCGTTGCCTAGTACGACCATCATAGCTTCCTTGTTAGGCATGTCTGTATCCGCTGTGGCCTCGGAAGGCACTGGATGAGCACTATTGAAGCAGCTTTTGACTCTTTCTTCGTAAAGACTGACGGAATCATCAGAGTCAGAATCGATGTTGACTTGAACGGTAGATCTGGATCCGGCATCCGACATCGTATCGTCCTGGAGTGCAGGGAGGATCGATTCGGGATCGTTGTTTTCCGGCTGGGAGTCGGATCCCAGTCCGACCACTCCGACGAAGTGGAAGTCTCGGGCATTGTAGATAGGAGACGGGGGTCCTCTAGCCAAAGGATGGATTGTGGAGAAGAAGACTGGAGTCGTCAAGGTCGGGATTGAACACGGCGAGTTTACCCAGCTTCGGATCTCACAGCGGTGGCGAGATCCTACGTGCTGCTATAATTCACTATAAGGCAATAGCCGTGAACAGGTTACAATGGTGTATGAGATTGTCTCAAGCGTATTGAAGCGTGCCCTAAAGGCTTCCCGGTTGCCGGCTTGTATAGGCGGCCTGACCCCGGGATACAAGGTAAGTACTTGTCCGGCAAGTAAACAGAGTCCTAGACCTAGCCGGCTTGGTTGCCGCCTTCCGTATTGGGCTTGGTGGCTTGATGGGCTTCGGCCTTCCGCCTTCCTTGGACCGTCCGCCTACTTCCTTGTACGTCAGCTATCTGGGCTGCCCGGTAGGCGTCAGCCTTAACCACCCTTGGGCCACCCTGGACTAGCCGGATTAATCCATGCTGGAGATACCCCTAGTTAGTATATCCCCAACAGTGATGATTGCTGGATTTTTTCTCGGGTACTTAGGGTTTTCCTGTCGGGGGGATTAAATAGGCGAAAGGGCAAGGTCGTGGAGCCCCGAGGGGCCCACACAACATGGCGGCGCGGCCAAGGAAGGAGCCACACCACCAACAAGTGTGGCCACCTCGGTCTACGTCTTCGTCTCCTCTTCGGTGTTCGCGAACCTTCCGGGAAAACTAGGAGTTTTGGCTTTTGTCCCGTGCAATTTCGAGAGTTTTTCCTTAACAGCTTTTCTGAAACAAAAAACAACAGAAAACAGGGAACTGGCACTGTGGCATCTTGTTAATAGGTTAGTCCCAGAAAATGCATAAAAATGATATAAATTGTATATAAAACATGTAGCAATTGGTATAATATAATCATGGAACATAAGAAATTAGAGATACGTTCGAGACGTATCAACGTCCCCGTAGGCTATAAAGAATACATCTGCGGGGGCTTCCTGGACGAAGTCCACGTCCTTTGGCACCTTGCACGTGAACACTGGGTAATTTGGGTGCTTGTCTTTAAGAAGGATGCCCTCGAGCGTCAAGATAGAATAATGCAAAGCGAGCATGGATCCATGTGCGATGTGGAGCAGCTTCGCAGGCAGTATCGGTTTACCAGCTTCATGCATTCGGGTCAAGCCATCCGCACGTGGTGGAACCATTTGTTCATCCCGGACAGTCCTAGGATCTGGCTGGCTCGTAGAGGCACCTGGCTTACTTCTCTTCCTGTGCTTCTTCTTCACCTCTGGGATTGCACATCGTGAATCGACTTATGCAGTGTGCCAGGGCTGAAAATGTTAGCCGGTTCAGCTTGATCGCCGCCCTCCGGAGGCGTGTCTTGAGATAAACCATGGAAGTCCAAGCGCTGCGAGCATGCAGTGGGACGAACATGTTTACCGCGGGGGCGGAACGGTTCGTCATCCACAGGAGGCATGTATAAACCATCCATGACCCCGGTGTTGACGAAGGCATCGACGTCGGCATTATCATCATTATCGTCGTCGACGATTTCAAGTTGAGGTGCAACGGCTTTCTCTTTTTTCTGTTGCGGCACGGACGTTCCCAACAGCATTTGGTGGCGGCTTGTGGTGGCGACGACCAGCGGTTCCTTCCGGGCGCTGGCAATGGCTGCTTGTGGCGCCAAGGCGTTCCGAACAGGTATATGTGGTGACATAGAGGGCCGAACGATAGATGGCTGAACGATAGAGGGCCTAACCTTCTATGGAGGCTTCGAGGTGGCGCCAGTGGTGCGCCTGGCCCCCCAAGACGAATCTGGGTCTTCGGCCATTCCATGACCCATGCAATGCAGTCTCCAAGGACCATGGGCTCGTCGTCTCCCGCAGGTTGCAGGGGGGCTCGATGTGATGAAACTGAGGTTGTACCACATTCAACTTGACTCTCATCACGACCTCGTCCATGCGTTTGTGGTGCATTTCGCGGGCCATTGGTTGTATGACCATACCCTCAGCGACATCCACCAACTCGCCGCTGGCCCCCATCGTATGCAGGAGTACGCAAGGTGTGTCCTTAGAGTCAACACATGCATGTTGGGCGTCATGAGATGGCAGTCATCAAAGCCATAGTTAATTATAGAAGATGTCGCGGACTAACTAATAAGTTACCTCGGCCGGATCTCATTCTTCGGTGCCGGAGGTTGCATGGGGGGCTCCTGTGCCTCGGTAGGGGGCGCCTGTGGCACACTATGGAGCAGCGGCTCCGCAGCGATGTTGGCCGGCGGGGTCACCAACAGGTCCGACGACACGTTATGGCTGGAGGTGCTGCCGGCGTAGCTGGGCACGTGTATCGGCCCCTGTCGACCTGCCGCATTCCAAGCAGCTAACCTCTCCATCAACCCAGGGGGTAAGAAGGCCTTGATCCCCTCCTTCACTAACTTGTTCACCATGCTGGAGTCCACTTTCTCCTGCTCCAGTGTCTCCACCTTCTTTCTTAGCTCCAGAACCTCGGCGCTATCCCTAGTCGGCTTCCTCCTCTGCCTTCTCGTCTCGCCGCCGTCTGTGTTGTAGTACTGGAGGAACTTCATGCTCGTACCAAAGCCGGAAACACGGCCAGCTGACGTCGACGCCGTCGTCTTGTCCCTTTTCTTGTAAACGTTCATCGCCCTGTTGAAAGTAGTGTCCCACGGCTCCGTCAAATCCTGGGACGACGGGCCGGCTTAATCGTCAGCCTTCAACTCGTCCTCCTGCAGACAAAGCAAATTAAGGTGAACCCATGCATGTAGAAAAATATGGCTCCGCGGTAAATTAAATTCTTTACCAGCACTTTCTCAAATTTCTTCACATCTTCATCGTCGGTAACGAATCCCCCATCTTTTTGTTCAGATAGTAGCGGGACCGGACAAAGTTCCGGACCTGCTCGTCCGTGATTTTGTGCCACGGGTTCTGGAATAACTCAATAGCATATATGCATATTCGCCTGGTGGAGTTCAAGTCTATTTTGCATAATGCCAGTTTTGCCTAACTCTGTAAAACATTTTCATCAATGTATGGCATGAAAACCATAGTCTACTCTACCCTTGTTCACCAACAAGTTTTAATTCAAAAGCGGAAT
This sequence comes from Poa annua, assembly GCA_026929855.1. Taxonomy (NCBI): domain Eukaryota; kingdom Viridiplantae; phylum Streptophyta; class Magnoliopsida; order Poales; family Poaceae; genus Poa; species Poa annua. Next base: position 95,766,557 of record CM049437.1, read on the forward strand.
GTTGGGAGCCTCCGTTGAATCCTTGATCAGCTGGGCGTCGACGTGGCCTTGACTGGATCTCATATGGATCGTCAGATCTAGATCTGACGGCTGGGATTGAATTGTACGGATTTCGTGGAGAACAAGGCTCAGATTTGGAGCGTGTTCGGATCGAACTCCCGGACACGTATCTCAGACGGAGGTTGAAGACATCTGACAGGTGGGGCCCACCTGTCAGCAAGAGAGGGGAAGGATGCGGGCTGGAACTGCTTGCTGGGCTTCTGCTGGATGCGTGTGCGGTAGATAGCGCCTGGGCTTCGGCCCTGTTTGCTCGTTTCCTCTTTTTTTAAATGATTTTCTGTTTTAAAACTTTTGAATAAAAAATGATTTTCAAACCTTATCAAATCTTTTCAGCCCGTAAAAAAAATCTTTTCATAAAAATTCACAAAAATATGTTTTGGAAAGCTTATCAAATTTAGAACACAAAATAAATTAAATAATATGGAAAATTATAAAAGTACAAATAATAACTTTATGGAAATAAATCCTATTTAAATCTATAAATGAATGTTAATTTAAACCTTATGTGATTTAAATGACATGATTAAATGATGATGATGCATGAATGCAATGCTTGATTTTGGATTCCAAAAAAAAAGTTTTCAAAAGTTTTAAATTTTTCTGAATTTTCAAAATTTGAAAAATCCTAGGATGTTAAAGACTATCACCCTTAAAAGCAATCTCGTCCTCGAGATTCGAGAAGGCTAGCAAAAAGGTTGTGACCGGTTTAACTAGGTGGCTACCACCCTTAAAAGAAACTTTTGTTGGTAGTCAAACTTTAAACTGGATACTTGGTTACGCAACGCAACGTACCAGTCACCGTAGCAGGCTCATTGTAGTTTCTTCCCATATGGACATGGTTCACATATCCTTTATCGAAAGGATTTGACTTGGCAGCTCCTTCCTTCTTCCATTCTAGACAATCACTAAGATAATGTCCCATCTTCTTACACTTGTAACATTGTACCTGACTAAGATCCTTCTTGCCTTGAGAAGGGTGACCATTGTGATTGTTATCTCTGTGGCACCATTGTTTCCTTTGATTCCACCATTATGGTTATGACCATGATTTACATCATGAGGGAAATGCTTCTTGAATGGAGGTTCAGACTGATGCTTGTTCATACCCATCTTCCTCTTCTTAGGACCACAATTGGCATAGTCCCCTTTATCATTGCATTTGTGGCACGTCACGAGACTGATGTCTTTCTTATGCGAGCGGATAAGGTCGTTCTCATTTACCATTACCGGGCATCTATTAGAAGAATTTGGCTTGGCAGTTTCCTCGGCCCTTTTTGTTGGGCACTCATTGGCGTAATGGCCCTTGTGAAAGGACAATGATGTCGCCTAGAGGGGGGGGGGGGGTGAATAGGCGGTTTAAAACTTTTCCGGTTTAGGCTTGATAATTGCGGAATAAAACTACGCCGACAACCTAAATAAACTAGGCTCACCTATGTGCACCAACAACTTATGCTAAGCAAGACAAACAACAAGGTGATAGCTATAGAATACTTCAAGCACGAAGGCTATCACAATGTAAAATGCATAAGTAAAGAGCTCGGGTATAGAAATAACCGAGGCACGTGGAGACGAGGATGTATTTCCGAGTTCCTCCTTGTTAAGGGAGTACGTCTCGTTGGAGAGGTGTGAACCGACACAACGGTTCAACAACCACAAAGGTTTCACCTTCTTCTCCGATGAACCGCACCACAAAGGCTTGGTTCACCTTCCACTATCGGAATTCCTTCGAGGCGGAATCCGGAGCCTTTGAACAACAATCCGGGGCACAACCCGCAATGGGATTGGGGGCTCCCGAACGGCCTCCAACAACAATCCGGGGCACAACCCACAATGGGATTGGGGGCTCCCGAACGGCTTCAAGTGACCACACAAGGGTCCAACCACCACAAAGGCGTCTAGGGTCCAAGGACCCAAGAGTAACAAGCTCACAAACTTTCAACTTCCACGAATCCTCGTGGAGAGCACACCGATGCACCAAATGCAAAAGGCAAGAGCACAAGTGCTCAAAATCCTTCACTCTCAAATTCCAACAAAGCAACGAATGCTTATGTGGGAATAAGAGAGGAAGAACAAAGAGGAGATGCACCAAGAACTCCAAGATCAAGATCTACAAGGTTTCCCTCACTTAGAGGAGAAATCGATCGGTGGAAACGTAGATCAAGATCACCTCTCACTTTCCGTCAAATATTAGCAAGAACCATGGGAGGGATTGAGAGGAAGAGCAAGCTTTCCAAAGGGCAACAATGGAGGAGAGAGAGGAGAAAGACTTGCTCAAAAGCTTAGGGAACCATTGGGGAAGAAGGCCCCTTAAATAGCTCAACCCAAAATCCAACCGTTGGGTGCAGATTCGCGCCGTAGCGGTACTACCGCTGGCCCTAGCGGTACTACCGCCCCCCTAGGGAGTTAGGGCATCAAAACGGGCTGAAAACAGGCTTCCGTAGCGGTACTACCGCCCCGGGCAGCGGTACTACCGCCCCGGCGGAACTACCGCTCCCGGTACCGCCGAAAACGGCTCTCTGTTAGCTTCGGCGGTACCTCGGGCGGTACCGTGGCGGTACTACCGCCACAGCAAAAAAACAGCAGAAACTGGTAAACGAAAACGTCAATATCTTTTCCATCCGGACTCCGTTTTCGATGATTTTTGGCTCGTTGGAATCGTTACAACGAGCTCTACTTGAATGTGCATAGAAACATCACAGTCCATCATGTGAGGATAAAACCAAATGGGGAAAGGTTGAACTTTCCTAAACAATGCAAACCGGTAAAACCTCCTTCATCAAAAACGCAACAAGATATTCATACGAAATCTGTTTTTGATGAACTAGAGCTTAGTATGGAGATAAACCAAGCTCTAAATCCTCACATGGATAAAAGGCAACAAGTTTTCCAAAGTAAAACCATTTTCGAAGGACTTGGTCTTGTCATGAAGATCACGACAAGCACCAAAACTCAACACGGAGAAAAACCAAATAAGAACCAAGAAATATGATATGCCAAGCATGCAAAGGTTTGAGCTCTCCACAAAGATGCGATCAAGTTACTCACTCGAGAGCCCCTCTTGATAGTACGCCTATCTATCCTATATCCCTATCAAGATCATACCTTTGCCATGAGCATTCCACTTGAGCTAGATGATGACGATCTTGACTCTCTCAAGTTGAAACACCTTTCTTGTTTGTGCTTGCTAGCACATGCTTGATGAAGACTTCTCCAAATGCTCCCCCATACTCCATTATGGGAGGGCCTCGCTAAGCTTCGTCTTCATGTCTCCTTTGCAAGCTTCAATCAAAAGATATCTTCCGAGATGCATCATATTGAGCTTGCACTTCATCTTCTTCTCTTGATATGTATGATGGCTTGGGGTTAAACATGATTGTTCACTCAATCTTCTATTCCAAGCCATACTTGCAATGAGCTCAACTCTACACATGACCATTCTTCATATAAACCCTTTGAATAGAGCATTGGTCATTAAGTCATCTTGAAGAGTCCAACACATGAACTCCTATAATTTCCCATGGACAAGATCTATAAGAATATCTCAATGTAAACATTAGTCCATAAGGATTGTCATTAATTACCAAAACCACGCATGGGGGCAACCATGCACTTTCACCTTGTCCTTACATTTTTAGCAAATGATGTCTTCTAAGTCCTTTTTCTTCTTATTAGGTGCTTCCAAGGCTAAAAATTCTTCTAAATCTTGTTTGTCATATTCTATCTCAATGGACGAAGTCCTGACTCGCTTGATAGGGCAATTTCGAGCTAAATGACCTCCTTCACATTTATAGCAACACTTGGAGGTACCTTTGGATCTCTTCGGGTGTGACTTTACTCTTACTTCATTGTTCACCTTGGTATGATCCACGATCGTCTTCAGCCAATGATTTGGCTCAGTATCCTTACTAATCTTCTTCTCTATGCAGTCCCGTGAATAATGTCCTCGTTCTTTGCTCTTGTAGCAATTTATTTGGCTAACATCTTTCTTGTATTTAACCTTTTGTTCTGGTTCCTCCAAGGTCTTCTTGAGAGAATGTTGCATTACCTCCTTGGTTTGCTGGATAACTTGTTGCACCATGGGATAAAGTTGACACTGTATTGGGACATAATTTGTTCCATCACACAAATAGCACGAAACGTGAGTTGTGGGACATCCTTTAACTAGATGTCTTATTTCACCATGGGGCCACTCATCATGACATTCCTTGGATGTATGGCCTATCTCTCCACAAGTTTTACATGCTTTCGGTTGTGTCACAAGACCCTCTTCAAACTCGTGATTATTTTGGTCAATCTTGGGCATGTCGTTATTGGTCATATTTTGGTTCATCATTTCCCACAACTGACTCTGGGTCTCAAATAGTAGTTGTATTGTTGTGTGCATATCATTGGTGTTGGTATTGTGATGAGATATCTGTGGTTTTAGCATACATGAGCAAAAGATAGACAGATCTGAAAGAAATATTCCTACCCATACAAGCAATTAACACAATCAACCACAACCATCAAATTTCCAAACATGTTTTTGAGAGAACCGAACTAATCGTTTTGGAATGAAGCACATCGAGTTTATGGAGAACAATACGATAATACTTCCATTCCACAATTTGATAGGTCAATACATCATCGGATCTCGTTATTCTATTAATAAGTGGTCTAATCTATCTTCTTCTTGAGTGCCTCGAGTTCCTCTTCTATTTCCTTGAGTTCTTTAAGGTGCTTCTGGGTGTTGTGTAGTCTAAGCGAAGTCTTTCTGCAAGGTACTCGATGGCTTTCCATGCTGCACTTCTTGCTGAATCAAAAAATGATGTGTGAAGTATTAGGTTGGTGAAAATGCAGTCACCTCCAGTCTTGTGGTTATCTTATTTTCTCCTATATAGATGGAGTTGCACCCACCAGTACTCTTGGCCTTCATCCATGAAAGGAAACCCTCTGTATATTGCTTCTCCTTCAAAGCCCAAACTCTTCATGTTAGCCTTAAGTGCTCTTGGAAACTCAGTCTCACATTCTAAAGTCATAGTCATTACTGGACCCTTCTTCAGTGATTCAATGAGGCCGTTCATCTAAAAAGAAGAGAAGATACTTAAAAAGAAAATAGTTAAGATAGTTACAAGAATGATGTTTGAAAAGTTTTATTTTTATCAAACTAAATAAAAATAAATTTTCAATCCTATGGCCAAACCTATTTCTATCCAAACTTAGGGGTTTCGAACCTATAGGCAACACCGTGCTCTGATACCATCTGTAGCGGACCTGCACTTAGAAAATGGCAAATCCCTGTGTATAGTGCAAATCCCTGGATCGATTCGTTTGCACACACAGTTTACGATGTAATATCACAAAAAAGTATCAAATTTATTACATCAATGATCCAGACTTAGAAAATATTCATTACAATTTGCATAGCATAAAGCTAGCTTTGAAAGAGTAAACAACGGAAATAAAAGTAGCAGTGAGTCTCCATCATCTTCATGCTGCCGCAGGAGAAAACATGTTGGTTGCAGACTCGAAACCCTTGACGTAAACTCGTCGTTTGAACATCCTGCAACAAGTAAAATTTTGCAACAACGTGGGTCAGAACCATTTAAAATGGACTGGCAAGTGACACTATGGTGGACACTTAATGGAATAACTCTATAGCCTATATGCGTATTTGGCTGGTGCAGTTCAAGGCTATTTTGCATAAAGCCAGTTTTGCCTAACTCTTTGTAAAACATTTTCATCAATGTATGGCATGAAAACCATAGTCTCCTCTACCCTTGTTCACCAACAAGTTTTAATTCAAAATTGGAATGTTGGGAGCCTCCGTTGAATCCTTGATCAGCTGCTCAAATTGTCTGTAACCGGGGACACGGCTAAGTACTTAGTTTTTAACTCTGCCGAGGTTGTGCACTTTCACCATTAGACCCAACAAACCAAAACTATCCTCAAGCACTCAATTTGTGCTAAGGAAAAGGAGAGAGTTGCGACAAGACTTTTTAGAAGCATTTTCCCATCCCAGAAAGACTTGACGCGCTCCCATTCTAACCATCTACCACCACCTGTCAAGTCGGGACGAGTCCACGCAACTTAATCCATCTAGCCAGAGCCCGTTGACTAATGGCTGCAATGGAAGCAATCTTCACTTAGAGAAAACTTAGGTCCCTTTAATACCCTGGGTGGCAACCACAAGTGACCATCCCTTAGAGGTCAGCCCTAAGGGACACAACAAAAAACATTCAAAACCAATCCACCCAGGTGGTAAATTAACTTAGTAGAATTAAGCTTTTCAATAAACACGTTTTGCATAACATCAATATTTCTACTAAGTTATCAATAGGATTCTAGACACAACTAGTGTAAGGGAGAGTTTTAGCATAGAAATACTATCCAACACATGCATATAAAGAAATACACTAAGTCATGCATAGAAAATACTTAGGAAATTTATGGGTTGTGCCACTTGCCTTTGGAAGTCGTCTTTGCTCACAAACACTTTTCAACGTTACTCGGAGCTCTCCGTTCAATCTATACATAGCAATCATAAACAATCACACGACAACACAATACATAATGAACAAACAAGTTTCATAAAACTTCTAAGGAAAACATGTCATGCATGATGTGCAAGATATTTCTAAGGACTAGAGATGCATGCCATGCCATTAAAGTATTCTAAGTTAATGCAAGGCAAGTATGTTGGTCAAAATTACTAAGGACCAAGGTCATAGGTTGGACAAAATAAATTTGCTATAAATCAACTTGAATAAGTTGTAAGGCTGCTCCAAGTCTTCACACGTGTTTGGTCTCGGAATCTTAAACTCCCTTGTAGTTTTATTCATCTTCAATTAGCACTCTAAGGAGTTAGTCCTAAACACTAAGGACTTGGTTCATGTCCAAAGTGAAAGAGGGATAGGAAGGCAGAAAAAGATAAAGAGAAAGATGTAGTTGGTCTTCCAGGCTTCCTCGTAACTTTCTCCTTAGTGTGATGTCTTCATTGAAATTTTGTAGACTTGATGGTTTTGCAGACTTGATGGTTTTGGTATCACCAGGGCTGGTCTTGGATATAACTTAGACACCACAAAGTCTAAAAGAGAAGAAAAGAAAAGAGAGAAAGACTTAGAGATCATAGGTGGTTGGTCTTCTTGAAGTTTCTCTTGATTTTCTTCTAAGTGCTTTTACTTCTTGAAGATGCTTTCGGAGTCTGTTTTCTTTGCTAAGTCCTTCATTGGCCTTATAACTTCATGTTGAGAATCCCAAGTGTGTCTAAGTGCATAACCACTTTTTCAAACACTATCGAAAATAAACCTAAACAAAATACTTAGCAAAACTAAGGGAGAAGTTTTCCTATGAGGAGTATAACTATACAATAAAATATTTTATGCATGAAATGCAATTTTTAATCACAAGAAATCATCATACTAACTTTTGTGATTTTTATAAAGTATGCATGAAGCTATAAATGCAATTTAATTAATTTCTATTACAGCAAAATATAATAAAAGGGGTAAATACAAGATTAAAGTTTTCTGTGATTAAAATTTTATAACTAAAATTTATAAACAATACTAATGGACAGAGGACATCTAAACAAATTTTATACAATTGGATTTACTCAAAAATAAATTACAGAAAAAGTTTTATTATTAAAATACTAATTTTAAGCAATTTAACTATAACATGTTTGTGCACGAAATAAAAGTAGCAAATTATATTTTTAGTTAATTCTAATTATTCTGCTGATTCCAGGGATATAAAATTTGCCAAATTTGGAGTTACGGTTTGAAAGTTATGAATTTTTGAAGTTTAGCATGTTTTCTGATTCTTAAAGAAAAATCGAGGCGACGTGGCGTCTTCTGATTGGCTCGCTCCGATAACTGTGCTGCTGACGAGGCGCTGACTGGGCGTCGACGTGGCGTTGACTGGATCTCATCTGGATCGTCAGATCTAAATCTGACGGCTGGGATTGAATCGTACCGGTTCGATCTAAGTGTTCTAATCTCGGCCGTTGGTTTCAGATCGGGTGGCCCGGGGCTAGGGTTTACACCGGGCGGCGCTAATGGTTGCCGGAGTTACCCCGGTTGCGGCGGTCCCATGGCCGACGTCGCACGCGCTCACGAGCTATGAGGCTACGGGATAGAGGAGTTGTGTCGTGGCGAAGAAGACGGCGAGGTGGTGACGATGGCCTGGTCGGAGGCCTCAGAGCTTCTTCGTTCGCCAGATATCCTTCGCCAGAGTTGACGCCAGCGGCTGCTTCTTCGGTCGCGGATGAAGACGCCATTCTAGGAAGCAAGGCACGAGGTGAAAATGTCATCGGGCTGCGCACGGTGAGTTCGAAGCGAGAGGGATGCATGGAAGCGCTCGAGGAGTCGCACACTCACCAGAATAGGAGGTTTTCGCCGGAGGCAGTGCCGAACGGCAGCGGAAGATTGCGGGCAGCCTGGCGGCGATTGGGCTAGGGTTTGTGGGGGGGGGGAGAGGCGGCGGAGGCTGTGGTATAAATAGGGTGCGCCGAGGATGGATTTCGTGGAGAACAAGGCTCGGACTTGGAGCGTGTTCGGATCGAACTCCCGGACGCGTATCTCGGACGGAGGTTGAAGACATCTGACAGGTGGGGCCCACCTGTCAGTGAGAGAGGGGAAGGATGCGGGCTGGAACTGCTTACTGGGCTTCTAGTGGCAGCGCGCGCGGTAGATAGCGCATGGGCTTCAGCCCTGTTGGCTCGTTTCCTCTCTTTTTTTAAACGATTTTCTGTTTTAAAACTTTTGAATCAAAAATGGTTTTCTAACCCTATCAAATCTTTTCAGAAAAACTCACAAAAATATGTTTTGGAAAGCTTATCAAATTTAGAACTTTTTTATATCATTCTTGAACACAAAATAAATTAAAGAATATGGAAAATTATAGAGTACAAATAACAACTTTATGGAAATAAATCCTATTTAAATCTATAAATGTATTTTAATTTAAACCTTATGTGATTTAAATGACATGATTAAATGATGATGATGCATGAATGCAATGCTTGATTTTGGATTCCAAAACAAATATATATAGTTTTCAAAAGTTTTTAATTTTTTTGAATTTATAAAATTTGAAAAATCCTAGGATGTTCCATCGGTACAGACGCTACTCTCTACGCGTGCCTCTGGGCTGCCACTCGCGCCTACGATTCCATTGTCACGACTCTTGTCGTCGCGGTCGTCACGTTGAGTGTCTCTGTGGTTATCCCCCTGCTTGGTGTTATTGCGACTGCGATCATCCTGGAAACCGGCTGCGACTTGCTCGAGCCCGTCTAACTCGTTATAAGGCCTCCGTCTATTGGGCCTGTCGCCACGACCGCGGCGTCCCCAAGTGCCCTGCTGGCCTTCTGCTTCGGGTGACGGTAACCTGTCGGACCGGACAGAGTCTTCTCCGCCAGCCCACTTGTTGGCTATCTCCATGAGGTGCGCGATTGTCTTGGGGTCCTCACGACCTAGTGCTTCCTGGAAGTCATTGCGTTTGACCCCCTGGATGAAGGCGAATATGGCGTTATCCTTTGATATGTTCGCGCCTGAGTTCTTCATTGTTTGACACTGCTGGATGTACTCGCGGAGTGACTCGCCAGTCTTTTTCTTGCAGGCTCTGAGCTGCTGGAACGTCGCGGGCCGTTTGAAGGTGGACGAGAAGTTTCTGTTGAAGTCGCTGCAGAAAGCGTCCCATGTTCCGTACGAGCTGCGGGGCAGGCTTCTAAGCCACGCTCGGGCTGATCCTAAGAGCATTAACTGAATGTACTGCATTGATGTTGTTGTATTACCCCTTTGACAGGCGACTGATGTTCTGTAATCGTCGAGCCAAGGTGAAGGCTCTTGGGTGCCGTCGTACTTGGGAGTCTCCGAAGTTAGCTTCAATCTCTTAGGCATGCGTGTTTCTCGTACGGCAGTCATGAAGCACAAAGCTCCACAAGGCTCGACTTTTGAATCTGTATACGAACTGCTTCGACTTGATCTAGGGGTGCGACTCCGGTTTCTTCCTCATGTCTCCGCCTGTTTATAATTCGCTGGGTGATGACGTCTCGGCCGTCAACGCCTTCTTCTACGTAGTCGTGGTGAAAACCTTCGGCACGCCTTTGCTCGCGGCGTTCTCTTCTGTCACGCCGACGTCGAGTCGTGCGATCCTCTTCTGCGTCGTCTTTGTCGCATCGCTGCGATGGCGACGTCTGGGCCTATCTCTTTCTGGTTCGTCCTTATCGCGGTCGTCGCGATGACGGCGTCTGGGCCTGCTTCCTTCTGGCTCCTCTTGTTCGCGATCATCGCGGCGCCGGGTATTATTATGTGTATCCTCGTCGCAAGGGTTAGGTACACCATCTGGCCTGTTGCCGTTTGCTTGGGTGCCGGTGTTCGGCAGATTTTGCCCGGGGCTGGTCCCAGGGCGACTTGGTGGGTTCGCGGCTGGTACCAGCCTCCTTCGCACCCCTACCGAATCTACAAAGGGGGTGACTCGCATCCCCGGTGTCCGTCTTTCGAGACACGACACCGCCATTTTTGCCTCTCTATTTGGCACAGCGGTACCTCGAGCGGCTCCATCAGCGGTACCGGCCCCTACAGCGGTAGTACCGCTGTGTGTGTTTTTGCAGTATTCACAGGGGTGCTCGGAGGTTCGGTACCGCTGGCCGTACCGCTGGAGGTATCGCCGATTTCGGCCTTCTGTTACTCAAAGCGGTACCGCGAGCGGTACCGGGGCGGTACTACCGTCCGTCCGCGCTACTACCAGCCCCCCTGGCGGTAGTACCGGTGTTCATGTTTGGAGCGGTAGCCAGCGGTTGTACCGCTGCTGTGCTGCCAACGGGCAGAGTACTACTGGCCCCTCCAGCGGTAGTACCGATGCATAAGTTGCAGCTCCAAACGGCTAGATTTTGGGGGAGATATAATAGGACCCCTTCACCTAGCTTTGAAGAACACAGCTTCTACACACTCTCTCTCTTCCATTAATGCAAAGCTAAGTACTCCAAGATCTCCCAATCCCTCCACCCAAATCCATTGATATTTGGAGGGTTGAAGGAGAAGGCCTGGATCTACTACTTCACCAAAGCTTTTTTCATTTCCCCCTCATTCACTTGAGAATTTCGTGCTTAGGATTTTCATTGGGAAAACCTAGCTCACCATTGTTGCTACTTGGTGTTGCCTTAACCTTTTGTGGTCTTGACCTGTTGTGGTCATCTTGAGAGCCCCCAATTAAGTCGTGGGTCTGTGCCTCAAGTTGTTATAAGGGATTCGATCTCGGCCCCAAAGTGGATCAATAGTGGAAGGTGAACTCGATCTCCGCCTTCCGGGCCTTGTCGGCCATTGACCACTCAAGAGCCAACCAGCCACGGGCAGGTATGGCGTCTCACTCCAACTGAGTTGGAAGAACATCGCCGCGAGGGACTTTGCTTCAACTACGATGAAATTTAAGTTTGGGGTCACCAGTGCGCGGGACTCTTCTTCGTTGAGACTGATGACTACAACCAAGATAGCTTCACTAGTGTCTACTGCTACCATCCAAGGTCCCCTGGGAGGCAATTAACAACCTAGTGGACAAGCCATTTTTCGAGAAAGAGAGAGATGTTATGTGGGGAGCCAAGTAGGAGGGCCCAGCCAAGGTCCCCAAAGTGGCTAGTATTTACTTATTACTATAGGCTATTGATAAGGTTCATACTTGAATTAGGTGCAAAGTCTCGTTTAGATCGGATTCAGAGTCCAGATTGGATCTCCTTTGAATCGGCTCGTCAACCAAGATATCCCTCATATGTATTGGGCTTCTCCCACGATCAATAAAGCATGAGAATTCAAAGTATTTACTTTTGTTAGGCTTAGAGTAATTAGGGTTTGTTCCAAGGGAGACGAACGGATTAGTGGCCTCTCTCATATACAAACTCCTAACCGTGTTATCTTGTTACGCGAATCACGATCTTCTAAACGATCAAAGCATGATAGAACTAAACAAAACTTACCAAATGTTTTTTTTTAAACGAGGTAAAAGCTTTGCCTTTATATTGATGAACACTAGTAGAAAACGGACCTTTTGTCCAGACTTTTAGTCCCGCACCAGTTTGCGGCCGGTACTAATATTACATTAGTACCGGTCCAAGCGGCCGGACAGGCGAGGGGCAGCAGTACCGGTCGGGAAGCAACCTTCAGTACCGGTTGGTGTAACCAACCGGAACTAAAGGGTTTGGGGCTGGCGCTGCAGCGGGGGGCCCACGGCGAGAACCTTTAGTACCGGTCTGTGTTACAAACCGGTACTAAAGATGGACATTTAGTACCGGTTTGTGTTACAAACCGGTACTAAAACATTTTGCTATAAATTCCATCTGCTTCCTCCAGCCCGAGCTCACTTCACTCTCTGCCTCCTCATTTATTTCTCTCTGTTCTTGCTCGAGCTCGGTGGCGATCCGGCGATTTGTCCAATTTGGTGGCACCATTTTTGGTCAAAAAGGTTAGAAACTTGTTTCTCTTACATTTAATTGGAAATTTTAGTTCATTTAGTGCTAGTTTGAGCTCATTTAGTGTTAGTTTGACCTAGATAGAAAAATGTAGGAAAATCTAGAAATGTATTGTTAGTTTGACCTAGATACAAAAATTTAGAAAAATCTACAAATGTAGCTTATTTAGTGCTAGTTTCATCATTTACTTTGTGCTAGTTTAGCTAATTTTGTCCTAGTTTAGCTCATTTAGTCCTAGTTTAGCTCATTTTATGCTATAATTACATAATTAATTGTTTATTGAATTATTACTTGTATAATTTTCTTATTTGTGTAACTTTTTGTTATATATAGTGTCATGGTTTTGACATCTGTCCACACCGGCTCTCGCCCGCTCTATTATTCGGATGTGATACGATTGTTTGTTATAAGTATATGTTTGTTTAATTTCATGTTTATAAAAATTATACCGACCAACTTAATGTAGATATATTTTTATCTAGGAGGTAGTTGAACCGGAAAATGAGCCCGACCCTATTGTCGAGTTTTTAGTAGAAGAAAACAATGATTTGAAAGCTAAATTGAAAAGAAGTGAAGATCTTCGTCTCGAAGAGAAGATGAAATGGGAGTTGAAGATTGCCGACGTCATCGATGATAACGAGATCAAGATGGAGGCAATGCGCTTGGATCACAAGATCAAGATGAATGCAATGCGCTTGAAGCTTAAAAAGTTTAGAAAATATGTCATTGGTCAAGAGGCTTGGTATCATTATGCTGTTGGTTCAATAATTAACTTAGTGACGATTTTGATCGCATTTGTCGTTGGATTTAAATTCTTTAGCTAGTTCTATGTTAGTTTCAATTAATGAATTTTTATGAGAACTATGTATTAGATTTGTTTAAATATGGTGAACTTGTATTAATGAATTGGTCACGTATCTATCTATTCATGATAGATAGATAGATATATATAACTATTGTGTAATAGTTTTGTATATATTTACATAATGCAGATGAATCGACAATGGATGTTCGTTGACCGACGCACTCCGGAGTTCATGACCGGCGTGCTGGATTTTATCTGTGTTGCTGAGGCAAATAAGCGGGATGGTTTTATGTATTGTCCATGTTGTGCTTGTAAGAATATCAGGACTTACTCCAACTCAAAAACCATTCACATCCACCTGTTTCGGTCCGATTTCATGTCCGGCTATAATTGTTGGACCAAACACGGAGAAACAGGGGTCATAATGGAAGACAATGAAGAAGAAGAGGACGATGACAACTATCCTGAGTTTCCTGAATACGACGGTACTACAATGGGGGAAACTGGAGAAGACGCGCCGGATGAGCCCGCTGATGATCTTGCTCGGGCCATTGCTGATGAACAGAGAAACAGCGTAAATCAGAGGGAGTGGCTCAAGTTGGAGCGCATGTTAGAGGATCAGAAAAAAAATTGTACCCAGGTGTCGAAGATGACCAGAAAAAGCTGGGTACGACGCTGGATTTGCTGCAATGGAAGGCTGGGAATGGTGTATCGGACAAGGGGTTTGAAAAGTTGTTGAAAAAGATAAAAAAGATGCTTCCAAAGGATAACGAATTGCCCGACAGTACGTACGAGGCAAAGAAAATCGTCTGTCCTCTAGGATTAGAGGTGCAAAAGATACATGCATGCATTAATGACTGCATACTATACCGCGGTGAGGAGTACGAGAATCTGAATGCATGCCCGGTATGCGGTGCATTGCGGTCCTAGTTGAAAAAACCGGACCGGACCGGCGGTTCGACCAGAAAAAACCGGAACCAGCGCCTCCGCCGGTCCGTTAAGCGTACTGGACCGGACAAGGAATCGAACCGGATTTTTGCCGGTCGAACCGCCGGTTTTGACCTGAACCAGCGAAAACCGGGGCGGTTTAACCGGTAACAGAACCAGCCGTCCCAGCGTGGAATTAAAAATTATTGCGTCCGCTAGGATTCGAACCATGGTGCCGCTGGGAACGCTACGCAAGCTGCGCTAGCCATGTTTCCAGCGCCTCGGTTGTGATATGTGAAGGAAACTTATTTACTTGACCTTGTTATTTAGCTGTTTTCCTAATAAAAGTAATCAATTTTTTAAATTTCCAGTCCAGCAATCGAACCAATTGAACCGACGGTTGAACCAAACCTGAACCGAGAGGCTGGCCGATTCGATTACCGGTCCGGTTTTTTAAACTATAAGATCAGGCGAGATGACCCTGGTGAAGTTGAGGGCGAGCGCCCCAGAAAGAGGGTTCCTGCCAAGGTGATGTGGTATGCTCCTATAATACCACGGTTGAAACGTTTGTTCAGCAACAGAGAGCATGCCAAGATGTTGCGATGGCACATAGAGGACCGGAAGTAAGACGCGATGTTCAGACACCCCGCTGATGGATCCCAGTGGAGAAAAATCGAGAGAGAGTTCCCGGACTTTGCAGATGACGCAAGAAACTTAAGATTTGGTCTAAGTACGGACGGCTTCAATCCTTTTGGAGAGCAAAGCAGCAGTCATAGCACCTGGCCTGTTACTCTATGTATTTACAACCTTCCTCCTTGGTTGTGCATGAAGCGAAAGTTCATTATGATGCCAGTGCTCATCAAGGACCGAAGCAATCAGGGAGCGAGCTTGATGTGTACCTCAGGCCATTAGTTGACGAACTTTTAGAGTTGTGGCGGGAAGAAGGTGTACGTGTGTGGGATGAGCACAAACATGAGGATTTTGACCTTCGAGGGTTGCTTTTCGTAACGATCAATGATTGGTCTGCTCTTAGTAACATCTCAGGACAGACAACTAAGGGATACCATGCATGCACACACTGTTTGGATTATAATGAATGTATATACTTGGTTAATTGTAAGAAGTGTGTGTACCTGGGGCATCGTCGATTTCTTCCGGTCAGGCATAACGTCCGGAAGTAAGGAAAGCATTTCAAAGGTGAGGCAGATCACCGTAGGAGGCCTATGGACCGTACTGGTGAACAAATAGTTGATATGGGCAAGTATTTAAAAGTAATCTTTGGAAAGGGTCCTGGAGGACTAAAGGTTCCGGATGACGCAAACGGGCACGCACCCATGTGGAAGAAGAAATCTATATTCTGGGAGCTACCATGTAACATCCCAATTTTTAGAATTGGATGTTTGCACATCATTCCCGTGCATAGCATCATATAGTTTGCATTTTTATTCATTTTATTAAAAAAAATAATGAACAACCTCAAACCACTAAACAAAGATCAAATCAATATTTATAAATGCATAAGTGCAATATAAGCACAAAAAGTATTTTCCTATTTCTACTATATGAGAAAACCGTGCTATGTGGTCTGAAATTTCAATATAGAGTTTAAAATATTTTTATTTATTTTACTTCACTTAATTTGGAGTTGGTTGGTACTTCAAATAGAGAAAACAATAAACAGAAAAGAACAAATGAGCAAATAAGAAGAGGAGTATCCGTATGCCGTAGACTTTTTGGCCAAAGGAGGCCACCGTACCAGGAACACCGTAGGCTAATTTAGAGGAGACCACAGTACCAGCTTATTCTTCCTCTCTCCCCACGTTCTGGTTTCTTTTCCTTGTTTTCATTTTTCCCTGATGCAACATACTGCGCGTTGTGTTCTGTTAACTGAACTTTGTTCTCTGAAACCTGAACCGGAAACGACTCCTGGAGTCGCACGCTTTTCCCTACCGAACTGCTACCAGAAAAATCTCCAGAATTCGTTCGTTTCAGATATCTTTTCGCCACCAAACACAGTCTATAAATACCCCACATCAACGCCGTTTCCGTTTTCCCGCAAAACACGAACCCTAGCCGCCGTTTTCGAGCTCGGCGGAGCTCGCCGTCATTGCCGCCGTCCAGAGCTTCGAAAGGTTCTTGTCGCATGTCCGGGACGTCCCGAACCCATCTACCAATCCCCTGTTGTTCTTCTTTCATTCCTGAACCGTTTCTAATGCTTCAATCTCAAAATCGTGCACCAGACGAATCAATCTCGTCGACGGTATTTTCGTCGGAAAACCATCTCGGCCGGAGTCATCACCGTCACAGCCACCGTTTGGAGCTAGAAGAGGAGGAGAAGAAGAGCTGAGAAGAACCTCCGCCGTCGCCAAGCCCAGGAGACGCTGAACGTCGCCGCCGTCTACACCCGAGCTGCTCAACGTCGTTTCCGTGAGTTCATCTACAGCCATTCTCTACGTACTGGTTTTCTCATCTGGGAAGAAGTACAGCAGCCGTTGGATGTGAAATCAATGGATCGGATAGGTCACTTAGATGAAAGGGTAACACCCAATCAGAACTCGACATGTGTCACAGTTCTGAAAATTCGAATAGTACACAAACAGAGAATTAGTAGATCTTGTAAAAATCATATAAAATAAACCACACGTCAGAAAATTGCAAATAAAATACCGTTGGAATCAGAATTTTGTGTAGAATCTTAATATACAAAAATATTACATGTTTGCCGAACCTACATGCTGCAGAAATCAAAACATTGAATATAGTATTTCGGACATAACTTTATTTCTATAAATCCAAATGAGTTAAATCTTTTTGTTCCTGGAAGATAATTAAATTGTATATACAGAGGAGATAAAATATATATTTTTCTAATGCATAATCATATGGAGAATTGCAGAAACTTATTAAACCCTTTTAAAAGTCTTTGATAATCGTATTAACTATATTGTTGCATTATAGTAAATTGCATAAGCATCATTCTAGTTAAATGATCAGAGAACAAACTAAAAACAATGTGCACTATTAATTTGACATGCATGCATGTGTACGAATTTCTTGTATTGTTTGATGTTCTTATTGTGGTACTATCAATAACGTGTAGATTGTGCGGAGTGCAACCCTTGCGACTATGAGGATTGTGTAAACGACAACATTCACCAAGGCAAGTGTGCTTTTACCATAAATGTCCTATTATTTTCCTATGCATTATTAGATTTTTAAATAGTCTTGCATGTATAGGAAATATTGTGTTATTACGCATTACTATGAAAACCCAGTTAGGATAGCCATGTTTTCTACCATGACAATTATTGTCCTCTTGTCGCCATCGTAGGTATAGTTGTGCTTAACCATGCTTAGTAAACGGGGTTATGGATTTCATGATATGAAAAAATATTTTAAAGTTATTGATATTTTACGTTATGATGAAAACAACTTAAGTTAATCAATTATCTGGGCGGATTGCTAGAGTGGTCATCGGAGTGTGTTGTATGGTGGGGACCGCCGCCCAGGTTTCAAGAGAATAGATTGGTTGCTTGTTTGGTAGTTTACGTGTACAACCGTTTGTCAACATAAGTATGGGCGTTGATGGAACCTAGTAAGTTATAGAATCTCCAACCCGTCGTGACTAGCAGATGTAGTTTATAGTAGGATGTACCGGTCCGCAGGTGGTTTGAGGGTCTATTTCCTAATGATTTTAGCTTGGTTTTCTCCCAACCATTATACAAATTGTGTGTTTTGGTAAACGGGGCTAATCGGGTCTTACGGGTAAAGTGTACAAAACTCTCGAGAGTCTAAAACTAAGATCTTAGCCATGTCCCTGGTTAAGGACAAATTGAACAACTAGGCTTGTAACTATGTCGATTTCTCACTCATCCCAATTTCATAATTTCTTAAAACTTGTGGTTGAACTAATGGGTAGGAGCACCTGTTGTCAAGCAGTGTGTCCAAGTGATTATTGGAAAACTATTTTGTTTAATAAATGATAGGATAAATGTATTGCTTTTCGCAAAAGAGCCTAAACCTCCACCTAGCCAAATATGCATGTAGATGCTAGGTATAATAAACAACCATTCTTTTTGCACATCTTGCCAATACAATTCAATTGTGTTGACCAGTGGTTGTTCTGGCTGTAACTCACCATTGCAGGATATACCTATTCCGAGTGAACGTTGCGGTAGGTCGCGAGACTCCACTCAAACATGGTCGCCTGTGGCACATCTAGATGGAGCCTTCTATCATTTTGTTTCCGCTGTTATTTGCTACTTGATGCTTTATTTGAGCTAGCCGTGAGCTACGCAGATTGTAATGAATTATATTTATCTGGATCATTACGTTGTAATAATGATGCACTGGATTTTGATACTCATTTGGAAACGTGTGTGCTAGCGAGTCGATCCAGGGACTAGCACTATACACGGGATACAACACATTGCCGGGTTGTTCCGTTTCAGATGGTATCAGAGCCGTGTGTTGACTGTAGGATCGCGACCTAGGTATGGATTAGGAAAAGCCATAGGATGAAAACATATTTTCCAAATCCTCTATACAATGTTACACTTCATTCTTGTAATCCTGTTATCTGTTATCTTCATCTTTTACTCTCATCCCTCACTTTTCAAATATTAGTGGAGATCCCCATACAGAAGTTCTTGGGTCAAGGAGGAGACACAACTACGTGCTATTGGAGCTTTCTAGAAGATATAATAGATTGCCCACCAATTAGTCTTTGCTAGGAATTGAAAATCGTGTTAGGTTTTGGCCATACCGAAATACATGGTATGGCAAAAAAATAGTTCGATTATTTTCGACTATTTTGTTTTCAAACTATAACTAGGATTTTCGCAGGAATTTATACCCTATTTTTAAGAACTATTTTAAAATGATTGGTTTGCTTATATCTTGATTGCTATGTGTTGTTTTGATCATGATAGGTATGGGTAGTATTTTTCCATAGTCTATTTCCATCTATACTCATCTATGCCAACCCAACAGATGCCTCCCCGCCGTGATCGCCATAACAACAATGATAAGTTCCAAAGATTGATGGTTGCAATAGCTAATTCATGCAAGAGATTTTCAACGCTTGTTTTGAGGAGGCCAAGTTAAACTCTCTTAAGGGGGTTAGTCTAGATATTGACCATAGATAAAACCGGCTAAATCTATTTTCTAGCCATTCCGAATCTCGAGGACGAGATTCATCTTAAGGGGGTTAGTTTGTAACATCCCAATTTTTAGAATTGGATGTTTGCACATCATTCCCGTGCATAGCATCATATAGTTTGCATTTTTATTCATTTTATTAAAAAAAAAATGAACAACCTCAAACCACTAAACAAAGATCAAATCACTATTTATAAATGCATAAGTGCAATATAAGCACAAAAAGTATTTTCCTATTTCTACTATATGAGAAAACCGTGCTATGTGGTCTGAAATTTCAATATAGAGTTTAAAATATTTTTATTTATTTTACTTCACTTAATTTGGAGTTGGTTGGTACTTCAAATAGAGAAAACAATAAACAGAAAAGAACAAATGAGCAAATAAGAAGAGGAGTATCCGTATGCCGTAGACTTTTTGGCCAAAGGAGGCCACCGTACCAGGAACACCGTAGGCTAATTTAGAGGAGACCACAGTACCAGCTTATTCTTCCTCTCTCCCCACGTTCTGGTTTCTTTTCCTTGTTTTCATTTTTCCCTGATGCAACATACTGCGCGTTGTGTTCTGTTAACTGAACTTTGTTCTCTGAAACCTGAACCGGAAACGACTCCTGGAGTCGCACGCTTTTCCCTACCGAACTGCTACCAGAAAAATCTCCAGAATTCGTTCGTTTCAGATATCTTTTCGCCACCAAACACAGTCTATAAATACCCCACATCAACGCCGTTTCCGTTTTCCCGCAAAACACGAACCCTAGCCGCCGTTTTCGAGCTCGGCGGAGCTCGCCGTCATTGCCGCCGTCCAGAGCTTCGAAAGGTTCTTGTCGCATGTCCGGGACGTCCCGAACCCATCTACCAATCCCCTGTTGTTCTTCTTTCATTCCTGAACCGTTTCTAATGCTTCAATCTCAAAATCGTGCACCAGACGAATCAATCTCGTCGACGGTATTTTCGTCGGAAAACCATCTCGGCCGGAGTCATCACCGTCACAGCCACCGTTTGGAGCTAGAAGAGGAGGAGAAGAAGAGCTGAGAAGAACCTCCGCCGTCGCCAAGCCCAGGAGACGATGAACGTCGCCGCCGTCTACACCCGAGCTGCTCAACGTCGTTTCCGTGAGTTCATCTACAGCCATTCTCTACGTACTGGTTTTCTCATCTGGGAAGAAGTACAGCAGCCGTTGGATGTGAAATCAATGGATCGGATAGGTCACTTAGATGAAAGGGTAACACCCAATCAGAACTCGACATGTGTCACAGTTCTGAAAATTCGAATAGTACACAAACAGAGAATTAGTAGATCTTGTAAAAATCATATAAAATAAACCACACGTCAGAAAATTGCAAATAAAATACCGTTGGAATCAGAATTTTGTGTAGAATCTGAATATACAAAAATATTACATGTTTGCCGAACCTACATGCTGCAGAAATCAAAACATTGAATATAGTATTTCGGACATAACTTTATTTCTATAAATTCAAATGAGTTAAATCTTTTTGTTCCTGGAAGATAATTAAATTGTCTATACAGAGGAGATAAAATATATATTTTTCTAATGCATAATCATATGGAGAATTGCAGAAACTTATTAAACCCTTTTAAAAGTCTTTGATAATCGTATTAACTATATTGTTGCATTATAGTAAATTGCATAAGCATCATTCTAGTTAAATGATCAGAGAACAAACTAAAAACAATGTGCACTATTAATTTGACATGCATGCATGTGTACGAATTTCTTGTATTGTTTGATGTTCTTATTGTGGTACTATCAATAACGTGTAGATTGTGCGGAGTGCAACCCTTGCGACTGTGAGGATTGTGTAAACGACAACATTCACCAAGGCAAGTGTGCTTTTACCATAAATGTCCTATTATTTTCCTATGCATTATTAGATTTTTAAATAGTCTTGCATGTATAGGAAATATTGTGTTATTACGCATTACTATGAAAACCCAGTTAGGATAGCCATGTTTTCTACCATGACAATTATTGTCCTCTTGTCGCCATCGTAGGTATAGTTGTGCTTAGCCATGCTTAGTAAACGGGGTTATGGATTTCATGATATGAAAAAATATTCTAAAGTTATTGATATTTTACGTTATGATGAAAACAACTTAAGTTAATCAATTATCTGGGCGGATTGCTAGAGTGGTCATCGGAGTGTGTTGTATGGTGGGGACCGCCGCCCAGGTTTCAAGAGAATAGATTGGTTGCTTGTTTGGTAGTTTACGTGTACAACCGTTTGTCAACATAAGTATGGGCGTTGATGGAACCTAGTAAGTTATAGAATCTCCAACCCGTCGTGACTAGCAGATGTAGTTTATAGTAGGATGTACCGGTCCGCAGGTGGTTTGAGGGTCTATTTCCTAATGGTTTTAGCTTGGTTTTCTCCCAACCATTATACAAATTGTGTGTTTTGGTAAACGGGGCTAATCGGGTCTTACGGGTAAAGTGTACAAAACTCTCGAGAGTCTAAAACTAAGATCTTAGCCATGTCCCTGGTTAAGGACAAATTGAACAACTAGGCTTGTAACTATGTCGATTTCTCACTCATCCCAATTTCATAATTTCTTAAAACTTGTGGTTGAACTAATGGGTAGGAGCACCTGTTGTCAAGCAGTGTGTCCAAGTGATTATTGGAAAACTATTTTGTTTAATAAATGATAGGATAAATGTATTGCTTTTCGCAAAAGAGCCTAAACCTCCACCTAGCCAAATATGCATGTAGATGCTAGGTATAATAAACAACCATTCTTTTTGCACATCTTGCCAATACAATTCAATTGTGTTGACCAGTGGTTGTTCTGGCTGTAACTCACCATTGCAGGATATACCTATTCCGAGTGAACGTTGCGGTAGGTCGCGAGACTCCACTCAAACATGGTCGCCTGTGGCACATCTAGATGGAGCCTTCTATCATTTTGTTTTCGCTGTTACTTGCTACTTGATGCTTTATTTGAGCTAGCCGTGAGCTACGCAGATTGTAATGAATTATATTTATCTAGATCATTACGTTGTAATAATGATGCACTGGATTTTGATACTCATTTGGAAACGTGTGTGCTAGCGAGTCGATCCAGGGACTAGCACTATACACGGGATACAACACCTTACCGGGTTGTTCCGTTTCATACCATATTGGAAAGTCCTAGAGGTCCGATCTGCAATCGACGTGATGCACGTGACGAAGAATATTTGTGTGAACCTGCTAGGCCATTTGGGCGTGTATGGGAAGAAAAAAAACACAGCGGCAGCACGGGAGGACCAGAAACGTTTGAAAGAACGAGACGGCCTGCTTCCAGAACATTATGACGGTCCTGCCAGCTATGCTCTAACCAAACAAGAGAAAGTGATATTTTTTGAATGTCTGAGCAGTATCAAGGTCCCGTCTGGCTTCTCGTCGAATATAAAGGGAATAATAAATGTGGCACAACAAAAATTTCAAAACCTAAAGTCTCATGACTGCCATGTGATTATGACGCAATTGCTTCCGATTGCATTGAGGGGGCTTCTACCGGAAAATGTTCGAGTACCCATTGTGAAGCTTTGTGCATTCCTCAATGCAATATCTCAGAAGGTAATCGATCCAATGATCCTACCAAGATTACAGAATGATGTGGTCCAGTGTCTTGTCAGCTTTGAGTTGGTGTTCCCCCCATCCTTTTTCGATGTTATGACACATGTCTTGGTTCACCTAGTCGAAGAGATTCAAATTCTCGGTCCCGTATTTCTACACAATATGTTCCCATTTGAGAGGTTCATGGGAGTCTTAAAGAAATATGTTCATAACCGTGCTAGGCCAGAAGGAAGCATCTCCAAGGGCTATGGAACCGAGGAGGTCATTGAGTTCTATGTTGACTTTATTCCTGACATTAATCCGATTGGTGTTCCACAGTCGCGACATGAGGGGAGACTGAGTGGAAAAGGCACTCTAGGGAAAAAAGTATTTGTATGTAGGGACGGACCTTCTTTCAGTCAAGCGCACTACACAGTTCTACAAAATTCCTCGTTGGCAGCTCCGTATATCGAGGAACACATGAATATTTTACGATCTGAGAACCCGGTGGAGGATGAGTTCTGGATTAAAGATCAACACACGGCGAAATTCAGCGGTTGGTTGCAAACACATCTCATGAGTAACACCGAAGTTGATGTTCAGCTGTACTTGTTGGCCAGGACACCATCTTCGACTATAGTCACTTTCGAAGGGTACGAGATAAATGGGAATACATTTTACACGGTCGCTCAAGATAAAAAGAGCACCAACCAAAATAGTGGTGTCCGCTTTGACGCAACAAACAGCAATGGGCAAAAGGACACATATTATGGTTACGTAGAGGAGATATGGGAACTTGAGTGTGGACCTTCTTTTAAGGTCCCTTTGTTTCGGTGCAAATGGGTCAAGCTGAATGCAGGCGGGGTAAAGGTAGACCCGATGTACGGAATGACAACGGTGGATCTGAACAATCTTGATTACAAAGACGAACCGTTCGTCCTAGCAAATGATGTAGCTCAAGTTTTCTACGTGAAAGACATGTCTACCAAACCGAAGAAAATAAAAAACATGGAAGCGAATACATCAGACGAGGCAAAACGCCACATAGTTCTTTCAGGGAAAAGAAACATCGTGGGAGTGGAGGACAAGACAGACATGTCAGAAGATTATGATAAGTTTGATGAAATTCCGCCCTTCAAAGTCAACACTGACCCAAGCATCACGTTAAGTAATGAAGATTCTCCATGGTTCCGGCGCAAAGTTAAGCAATCGAAGAAAAGGAGGAATAATACAACAGATGGGAATATTGGTGATGTGTAATCCAGGAATGATATATATGAAATATGAGGTCTTTATCACAAACTATGTTGTTGAAATATGAGGTCTTTATCACAAACTATGTTGTTGAAATGACCATAACTTGGTCATTTGTCTTGAAACTTCTAGATGTTCATACATGATAGACCTTTTTTGTTATGACTTTTTTTGCAAATTTTGTCAGAAATCAAGTTTCTAGAACTATCAATGTTTCTGTGATATAACCACTAGTTGTGTACCTTAAAATGATTTTTCCAAAAACTTAAGACCAAACTATCAAATAGTTGTAGTTCAAATTTGAATTACTTTCGAAAAATCGACATAAACTCAATTAACTAGGGAAAATTAGGTAGAAATCAAAGAAAAACCTACTACTTGGGGATTATCCATCATAAGTGGACTAGTTTCCATGAAAATTAAATGGGTGCCATTTTGCATCATATTTTTGGTACTTTGTTCACAAAAAAAGTCATGATTTTAAATGGGGATTATCAATTCCCTTTATTTTAAATGTTACATTTTTAATATCTAATTTTTGTAATTTATTCAAAACATGTTCTTCAATATAGACATGTTTTTTAGTAATTATTACAAACTAATTAAACAATTACATCAGTAGATATAAAAAAACAGAAAGGAGAAAAGAGAAAAGAGAAATAAAATGAAATGAAAAAGATCTTTAGTACCGGGCCGTTTTACCAGCCGGTACTAAAGGTTTTCGTTTCGCGCCAGTTTTCTGGGCGCCCAAACGACAGACCTTTAGTACCGGCTGGTAGAACGGCCCGGTACTAAAGGGCCTTTAGTATCGATCGAGGGCACGGACCAGTACTAAAGGTGGGTGCTTTAAATGCCTCCTCGCCCGATCGGGCAGTTCTCATCTCCCTCACACAGACACAGACGCAGAGAAGCCCGAAGGACCTCGACGCCATCGACGGAGAGGTGCTGCCCGACGGAGACGAAGTGCTGCCCGACGACGTCCTCGACTTCGGCCGCGCGCTCCCCGACTCCGGCGCTCCCTCACGGTGAGCTCTCCTCACTCGTTCTCTCTCGCCGCCGACCGAAACCCTAGCTAGGTAGAAGATTAATTAGCGCCGCCGCCGCCGGTAGAAATCGCCACCAAGGGGAGGCGGAGCGCGGTGGCGGAGGCCGAGCCGGAGCACAGAAGCGGAGGCCGAGGCGGAGCACGAAGGCGCAGGCCGAGGCGGAGCGCGGAGGCGCTGCGCGGAGGCGGAGGCGGAGGTGCCGTCGGTAGAAATCGTCGCCGCCTCGTACGGCATTTCCGCCGTCGGGTTTCTTGCTGCCGCCGCCGTCGGAGTGGTTGTGGATTTGTCATGCTGATGTCATGATGACGTCAGCATTTCATTTTAACAGAGGAGGGAGGAGATCCATATACTTTGTATTTAGAACTTTGTGAATTTAGGAGTATTTTAAATAGAAACTTAGGAGTATTTAGAACATTGTGAATTTAGGACCGGTACTAAAGGGTGTTAGATTATTTGTTAAATAGAGTTTAGGACATTTTATATAGAGTGTAACATTATTTTAGAATTGCTAGAAAAAATGGTACTGTTTTTAGATGAATTCTTAGGAAATGATATTGTTATTTATATGAATGCTATTGTTATTTATATGAATGTTATTGTTACAATATTTATGTAAATGCTATAGTGTTAGCAAAAAGCAGGAGGGGAGGAGGGCTACTGTTTTTTTCTACTGTTTTGGAGAGAAGATTATAGTTAGTGTGTGTATTTTTGATGCAAAGTACTTATGCAATTTTATTTGATGCAAAGTACTTATGCAATTTTATTTGATGCAAAGTACTTGCAATTTTTGCTACTGTTTTAGGAAGTTTCTAAATTTTGGCCGATGATTAGATCGTTGCACGTTGCATCTTCAGGGAGGTGTGAGTGAACCATGTTGTCTGAACATATATGCAATGTTCATTCCATGTTGTTCGCTGACACCATCCCTGAAGCAATTCTATATGAGGCCTTGCTGTCTGTTTTGCAATGTTAGGAAGTTTGTAAATTTGGATTAATAGTGTGGATGCAAAGTAGTTGTGCAAAGTACTTGTGTAATTTAGGGTAATTTTATGGATGCTACTATGTAATTTTATTTGATGCAAAGATTAGATTCAAGTGTTGAAATTTGTGAATGAAAGTGTTAGAATTTGTGAAATATTATTGTGAAAAAGCAACCACAATTTCCCGCGGCAACGCGCGGGGAATGCAACCACAATTTCCCCAATGCAAAGTACTTGATTTCGTCGATCCCTCGCCTCACCGTTATAACTTGACATCATGTAGGAATCTCGCCGTCTATCCCTCGCCTCACCGTCGTCCTGTCTGTGACCTTCCCGAGTCTCGTTGATCCCGCGCCTCACCGTCGTTCCCGAGCATCCCCTCGTGCCCTCCCACGCGGTGAGCCTCTACCGTGCGCACATGTTATTTCTTTACAATAATGCCGCCGCCCGATTTGGCACTAAATTGTTCTATATTTTTTTTCGTATTAGTTAAGCTATGGACGGCAGAGCAGGGGAAGAGCAATTGTTTGACATCATCAGAGATGGTGAAGATGATGGATCGCAATATCTTAACATGTCCGGTGATGAAATGGAGGACGAGGAGATTTATAACTTAGAAGCTCCTCCATCCGCCTCGAACAATAATGCCGATGAGAATGTAGCGCAGAATACCGACGAGGTATACATAGCTTCTGGTGATAAATTCATGATTTGATATGTGTACATATACATGTTTTAACATAATATTTCTTCTTTTAGCCCTCCGTCTCGGGATCGAGCAAGTCTGGTAAAAGAAAACGAGGCCCGGCCAAGAAGTTAAAAGATGAAAGATTTGATATCGAAGAAATCTCTGAAATTGGCGAACCGATTGCTCCGAAAGAGCACACACGTAAATTTGTGAGTCGGTGCGGAGTTATTGTTCGGGACAACATTCCGATCACCATCCGAGAATGGCACAAGCCGAAGGGTGGAGGAGAGAGTTTTGTGTCAAATATTTGCAAGAAGGAACCTCTGAAGTCCGTTTTCCACAATTTCTCCCTACCGACAGGCCTCGGAGATGCCGAGAAAAAGAATGTCTTCCAGTGGACTCTAAAGAAAATGGCCGAACAATTCATGAACTACAAGAAAAGGTTATACCACCAATTCATCAAGATAAATAAAACCCCTAATTTTGAAGACGTACAGTACAGGAGGATAAGAGATCAGTGGCAAGAATTCAAGGACTACAAGGAATCAGAAGAAGCTCTGGAAAAGTCAGCGAAAAATAAGTTGAATGCAGACAAAAAGCAATATTTCCAACGTTTGGGGCCAGGTGGCTATAAGACCGCCATTCCTAAGTGGGAAGAAAGGGACGCCAAGTTAATTGCTGCCGGGGTCACTCCAAGTACATCAAGCTATCCCGCAAGGGCGAGACATTGGGCGTACAGCGTCGGGCTGGAGCCCGACCCACAGACAGGGAATCTTGTGTTGAAGGAAAAGGTTAAACCAGGCCCCGAGGGAGAGCCCGAAAGAGAAAAAATTCGGAATAAAGTCAAAGAACTTGATGATGCAGTAGTTGCCGCTCGGGAGGGAAGGTTCGCGCCCAATAGAGAGAAGGACGAGCTGTCACTCGCCCTCGGGACTCCTGAACACACTGGGCGAGTACGAGGCGTGGGCGTCGTCCCTTGGAAGGTTGGGTTCCCCGAGCATAGGGACACTTACAGGAGCCGCGACAGGAAGAAGAAACAGGAGGCAGAGAAATATCAGCGGTTGGAAGACATGATAATAAATCTGCGACATGAAATGAGGCAGAAAAGGGCATCTGAGCCGCAGGAGGACCAACTTGATATGGCATCTCAGCGGAAAAGCAGCGTGGCTTCCACACAAAATGTCCAGCCTGATGACGCAACATACCCCGTGGATCAGATTCAGGGGCGAACAAACTGTGAGCTGCACATCAAGATGAGGAACCTATCCATAAAGGTGGCGGTCGGCTTTGCTTTAGAGAATATACCCGGAGCAACCCTTCATGGCGGTCAGATTCCAGCTGGCTACGCGCGAGTCGGGGTGGACGAAATTATGAAGGGATTCGAGGACCTAGAGCTTGACTTTCCTGGAGCTGAAGGGGAGACGACACTGGGAGAAGTGTTGCGCGGAGTCATTCTATGGAGAAAGCAACACATCATGTTTCCAGGAGAATCGACGCGTAGGCCACCAACCCCTCAGAGTAGCAATCAACCTCCAAGTCCACCCCGCATTGAAAATATGGACACCGAGAGGGAACCCAGCGCTGTCGAAGAGTGACTCCCACGGAACAGGGATAGTCACACCCTGAAGAGAGGTTCGAAGGGGGGACTGAACACGTTGGTCGACAACCTTCGATCCACGCCGCGACGTTGCTCGCGGTGCCTGGAGTGGAACTGCACGACAGAAAGTGACACAGGCCCTTACCCAGGTTCACGGCCCTCAAGGTGAGGTAAAACCGCTACTCCTGCTTGTCTGTATTGCTCTGCAGTGGCTACAGTACAACTAGCCCTCCACGAGCCCTCGAGAGGCAATGCGGAGCTTGGAGGGGGAAGGCTCCGTCCAAGCTTCGTCCTCGGGCTCCCTCGGCTAGACAGAGCTACTATGGGGTGTACAAGGGTGAATTCCGGGCTCTGAGAAGATCCGGGGGTTGAAAACTCGATCCGGGGGTTCAAAACTCGATCCTCTGCTACGGAGGTGACCCCTCTCCTCATATAGTCGCCCCGGGCCTCATCCCTACGGCCAACGCAGTGGAAGGGTTCCCACATGGCGACGAACGGAGGAGCGGGGTGCACCGCAGCTCGCTTTTCCATGGACTCGGTCCATGGTCGTAAAGCCTGCCTTCGTGGCAGGGCAGCTGTCTCCTTTGCAGAGCAGCCCGTTGGTACCGCAGAGACCGTGGGGGGTGTCCACGGTGACGTCGTCGTTGGAGCGTTGCGCCGGCCAACTGCTTTATCACCAAAGAGGAAAGCTTTGTTGGCGGTGCAGGAGACACAGAGCTTTGTTGACTCCCTTTATCACCGGAACGGCAACTGCGACGCCGTCGCTGTCGCGCGCGCAGACGCGCGCGTCACACTGCGGCTACTGCAGAGCCCATGTGCGCTCTGCAGCGGTTCCTTCGCCGCGAAGTGTCCCCTCAGAGGCCGGAGGCCTCAGAGGCCTGAGGCCCTTGAGGGGGAGGAGCTGTGCTGGCTCCCTTCAGGGGAAGAGAGCCCTCAAGTGGGACGGCCTCGGGTGGAACCCCCTTCAGGCCTTCGGTGGCGCCTCAAGTCCCCTCCAGGGGGTTTTTCCCTCGGGGGTCTCCCCAAGCGTTCTGCTTGGTCCTTAGTCGTTTCGTAGATGCTGTCTTGTGTGCGGGCAGTGGAGAGTGGGCTCTGCATACCCTAGAATCCACTGGGCCGACAGTAGCCCCCGGGCCCATGATGGGCACGACGAGGCCCGTTGGGTCTAGGCGAAGCGTCGTGGGCCCAAAACTGCAGGCCGGCCGCGGGACACGCGTCACCTGGAGATGAACTTGCGGCGACTCGGTTTCTCCGGTAGAAACATGCGTAGTGGGGGGTCCCACCACGTTCACCACGTTCGCCACGACCGTGCCTTGGTAACTGCTCGGACGGGGTTTAAAGATGCGTGTTGGTCCGAACCGCAGTCATTACCCCGTCCAGTCTTGTCCGTCCGGTCCATCAGCTCTCCGCCTCCTAGACTCCCATCTCCGGCGAATCTTTCCTTCTTCCGGCCAACTCCTTTCATCCTTTCATTCCCTCCGTGCTCCTGCCCTTCTCCGACCATGGGAGGATCCAAGGGCAAGTCGACGATGGCCTCGGCCCGCCAAGACGCGCAGGAGGATGAGGCGTTCGGCCCCGCTCTGGTCGGGGCACGCATCACTGCGGCGGCGCTGGATAAGATCCAGCACCGGGTCGCCGGGAAGCACAACGAGCACGGCGCCAGCGCCATTCTGCCTGCGAGGACCGGCCGTTTCCCCGCAGGCTACTTCCCCATCTTCCTCCAGACTCTCCTCGCTGGGCTGGTGCCGCCGTACTCTCCCTTCCTCGAGGCCGTCCTCGAGTTCTATCAGATCCACCTTCTGCACCTCCACCCCAACGCCATCCTCGTCCTTTCCATTTTCGCCTTCTTGTGTGAGGCCTACTTGGGAGTGAAGGCCTCGGTCGCCCTCTTCCGGAGCTTCTACGCGCTCCGCACTTGGCGATACGGCCTCTGTTTGAGGTCCCGGACAAGCGCCAGGCCACCCTGGCGCGGATGCCCGCGTTCACCCCGCTAGGCTTGGCGGGGGAAGAGGAAGAGGAGGGGCCCATGCCAGCGGACACCACCGAGTCACCAGGCGCATCCGACTCGGAGCAGGGCGACGCGGAGACGAGGGTGGAGCCCTCTGCCGGCGTGGGAAGCTCCGCGGGCGTGGGAAGCTCTTCCGGCGTCGCGCCCCCTGCTGGGGAGGTCCACGAGCTCTCCTCCGGCGACAGCGAGGAGGCTGTGGCGGGACGCCAGGAGCCAAGGACCAAGGCGGCCCATGACATGCCTGCCGGGGAGCCCCCGAGCGCTCCCCACAAGAGGAAGGCCGAGGCGGCCCCTGAGGCGGGGGCCCGGGCCGCGCCCTCGTGGCGCTCGCCAGGCATGGCGTGGGTAGACACCCGCGCCAAGAAGGCCAGGTGAGAGTCTTTTGCCTTTGTTTTTCCTTTCTGAGTCTTGCTTGCGTGCTCTTCTTGACCGATCTTTTCCCTTTATCTCAGCGGCCCAGAGCCTGCGAAGCGCCGCAGGCTTCGCAAGGCCGTGGATGTGAAGAGAGCCACCCCCGAGGCTGCACCGGAGGTTGAGGCAGGCGAGGCCGCGGCAGCGGAGGCCTCGAGGCCTGTGGTGGGGGTCACCGCAGGCTCTCAGGAGGAGATGCCTCAGGCGGAGGCGTCTGCGCCACCACCTGAGGAGGAGCGGGTGGAGGAACAGGTGGAGAGAGTACCCACTCCACCCCGCGCAGCTACCCCTCCAGCGCAGCCAGGGCTCCAGCGGGTGCCAAATCGGCGCCGAGCCCACCTAGGTCCCGCAGGGAGGATACTCCACCGCCGCCGCCAGACACCGCGGAGGAGGAGGAAGCAGCGAGGACCGGGCCTCACGCTCCTGCCCCGGATGCAAACAGGGAAATGCCACCTAAGGGGGGAAGCACTGGAGACCTGGGCCCAAGCACTGAGACGGAGGACCTGCCCCCGAGCCCCCAGGCCCACGCGGGGGCCTCTGCCACCAAGCTGGACGCTGGTGCGGAGCCCTCTATGCCTCGCGGACCGTCCCAGGGCCTCGCTCTGGGCGGCTTTGACTGGGGCCGAGGGCGCCGCGACGTCGCCTTCCGCTTCGTGCGGGAGTCCCTGGAGGGGCTCGAGGCCTATCTGGCCTCGGAGGACCAGGTGCTCGCCCGACAGCGGGACGAGCTCGCGGATGCTTGGGCTGCTTTCCATGCAGCCGTAGAGGCCCGCCGCAAGAGCGACCAGGCTCTGCAGGAGGAGCGCGAGGAGGCAGCGCGCTTCGCCGAGGAGGTCCGCGAGGGGGCCATGCGCGAAGCGGAGGAACTCCTTCAGCCCCTGAAGGCTGAGCGCCGAGCCGCGGCGGAGGACCTTGCCGCGGCCAGGGCGGAGCGGGAGGCCATGGAGCACTCGCTGGCGGCGAAGCACACCGAGCTCGTTGAGCTCGAGAAGAAGATCCTCGCGGACGCCGGGGTTGTGCGGTCCGCCCTTGACGAGGTCCGCACGAGCTTGGAGGCCCGTGGGCGCGCTCTGAGCGAGCGCGAGGAGGATGCGCGCCGGCGCGACGAGCAGCTGGCGCTGAGGGAGCAGGAGCTGTCAGGGCAGCGCACGTCCCTCGAAGCCCGCGAAGACAGCTTAGCCATGGTGCTCAGCAAGCTCGAGCGCGAGGTGGCCGCCCACAAGGGGAACGTGGAGCGAGCCAACACGTGGCTTGCAGAGCGGAAGGACGAGCTCAATAAGGAGCTCCGCGAGAAGGAGAAGGAGATCCGCGCCGCAGTCTCCCAGGACTACAAGGACAAGTTCTCCAAGCAGGAGGACCGCTTCAAGACGAGGCTGGGCGAGAGCGGCGCCCGGATCCAACAGCTCGAGAAGGCGAACACCAATCTCGCCGCCAAGGTGAAGCGCGAAACTGATCGCCGCCGCGCCGCCGAGAAGGCCCGTGAAGACATGTCTCAGGACCTCGCCTCCCTCATGGGGGACATGGAGGAGATGAACCAGCAGGTGGGGCCTGCCGTGGAGAAAGCGGTGGAGGCGGCGGAGAGCGTCAAGGCGGCGCAGGTGCTGTCGCAGCAGCGTGAGCGCATGTTCCTGTCCTTGACGGGACGGGGCCGTGAGCTCGCCGCGAAGTTGGGAGCGGAGGCGCCAAGCGTTCCGGCCCAGGGCCACACTGATGCCGCCACCTATCTCCTGTACTTCGAGCAGCTCTTCACGGCGCTTGAAGGCCCTGCTGCGGAAATCCGCGACGTGGTCGAGGAGGAGTGCCGCCAGCTTCTGGCGGTGGCGGTGGACCGCATCTTCTCCAACCTCGTGCACCTCCAGCCTGGGTTCGACCTCGCCACGGTGACCGAGCCACTGGAGGGGGACGCTGGGTGGAAGGCCTCCAACTCCGTCCGCGACCAAGTGGACGACTTCTGCAGCCGCTTCAAGCGGGCCACTGCAGAGGATGAGGATGGCGGCGAGGGGAGCGAGCCTGAGGAAGAAGAAGAGGGTGGCCAGGACGGCGACGAGGCCTC
This sequence comes from Poa annua, assembly GCA_026929855.1. Lineage (NCBI taxonomy): Eukaryota > Viridiplantae > Streptophyta > Magnoliopsida > Poales > Poaceae > Poa > Poa annua. The sequence goes on from CM049437.1 coordinate 95,799,547, forward strand.
CGGCTGATTTCCTCCTGGAGTCTCCTCCTGCAATGTATCGCGCTTGTAGCGCTTTAGGGGCGTTTGCCTGTTAGAGACTTTTATTTATCACTCTGTAATTTATTTCTTCGTCTTGTGAACAATTTTCTATTAAGTCAGTGTGTGCTTCCCTCGAGGAGCCTTTGCTTCAACTCCGTGTCTTTTTCGCTCTGCGTCGCTGGACCCTTCCCCTCGCGCTATGACTCCTGCCGCTGCGGTATGCTCGAGCAATGACTCGGCAAGGCCGGGGGGAGTTTAAGGCTTGGGGAGGTAAGAGCCCTCGAGTCGCGATGCTGAGGGCCCCCCTTTGACGCGCAAGCAGTCCATGGAGAGTGAGGAAAGAACCACTTGAGGGACGCGGAGTGCTCGTGAGAGAAATGCAAGGATTCCCTTGAGGTGAGCGGGAAACTTAGCTTCGCGAGGCTTTTGCCCGATGTAGGTCTCCTCTGGCGAAGTTCTTCCCTTCAGGGGCCGAGGGTTTTCCTCCGCAGACCTGGCGGGACTTTTGCTCCCTGTGGATGTTAGAGGGGCAAGCCGAAACGCTAGAGCATAGAAGTAGGGACTTCATACGCGCTTATAGGCTTTCTCATGGGTGTCTCGTGAGGACAGAGAGTACCAAGGTCCTTTGGAGAGGTGGCGTGTATCCGGGAGCATGCCCTTTAGCCAGAGCTCAGGGTCCCTTGGATTTTGCAGTGCTGCTGGGATGCTCTTGGGCACGGGCACCGTACTCAGCCCCCGCTCACGAGGCGCGCATGCAAAGAATATAAGCGCACATGCGAAATTTAAATGACGAAAATGAAACTTGCCATTGAAATTTTACAAAGCGGCGCCTGAGCGCTAAGTTCACTTGGGAACGACACGGCGCCGTAGTGCAAAGTTCACTTGGAACGAAAATGGCGCCTGAGCGCTAAGTTCTCTTGGAACTGGAGTGGCGCCTGAGCGCAAAGTTCACTTGGAACTGAAGATGCGGTTCGTCATACTTGGGTTTGCCAAGCTGACGATCCTTCCATGTCGAGGCATGGGGACCACCCATCAGTGGCAGAGTTCACTGCGGCCTGCGGTGGCTCGTCGGCAGGAGAGCTCGGAGGGCTGACCCTCGAGTGAAGCTTTGAGAAGCTTGGAGGCGAAGCCGTGAGCTTCCCTCTTGAGACAAAAAATGCTTGGAGGTGGAGCCGTAAGCTGCCTCTTCAGCCAGATGTCTTGACGTGACAATGATCACGGGTAGAACTTGCGCAGGTGCGCGATGTTCCACGGGTTCTTGACGGGGATGCCGTCTTCGGTCTCGAGGCGTACTGCGCCAGGCCTGGCGACATGGGAGACCCTATAGGGACCTTCCCACATCGGCGAGAGCTTGTGGAGGCCTTCTCTGGAGAGGATTCGCCTGAGGACGAGGTCGCCCGCCTCAAGGGTGCGTGAGCGCACATGGCGGCTGTGGTAGCGCCGCAGGTCTTGCTGGTAGCCTGCCGCTCTGAGGGCGGCCTGGCGGCGCAGTCCCTCGAGGAACAGCAGGTCGTCGTTGTGGAGGCCCTCCTGGATGTCCTCATTGAAGGCAAGGACCCGTGGTGATCCATGCTTGATTTCTGTGGGGAGGACTGCCTCAGCTCCATAGACCAGGGCGAACGGCGTTTCGCCTGTAGGCCTTGAGGAAGTTGTGCGTATGGACCAGAGCACTGAAGGGAGCTCATCGATCCAGCCCTTGCCGTGGCCCTTGAGGATGTTGAAGCTCCTGGTCTTGAGGCCCTTGAGGACCTCTGCGTTTGCTCGCTCGGCTTGACCGTTGCTGCGTGGGTGAGCCACCGAGGTGAAGCAGACCTTGACGCCAAGCTTGTCACAGTAGGCTCGGAAGATGCCGCTGGTGAATTGCGAGCCGTTGTCGGTGATGATGCGGTTGGGCACGCCGAAGCGGCAGACCAAGCTCCTGATGAATTTCACCGCGGCCCCCGCTGGTATGGTGCGCACTGGCTCAACTTCGGTCCATTTGGTGAACTTGTCGATGGCCACGAAGAGGAAGCGATAGCCCCCCTGCGACCTTGGGAAGGGGCCCAAGATGTCCAGCCCCCAGACCGCAAACGGCCAGGAGAGCGGGATGGTTTGAAGCCCCAGCGCCGGCTGATGAATTTGCTTGGCGTGGAATTGGCAGGCGTTGCAGGTTTGCACAATGGCGACCGCATCTTGAAGCACTTGAGGCCAGTAGAAGCCGCTCCTGAAGACCTTGCCTGCGAGGGTGCGCGCACATGAGTGATGGGCGCACACCCCGCTGTGGATGTCCTTGATCAGCTCTCGGCCTTCCTCAGGAGGGACACACTTGAGCGCAATGCCGTTTGGGCGCTTGCGGTAGAGGTTTCCCTCGAGGATGCAGTAGGATTTTGCCTGTCGAGCGATTCGCTCTGCGTCAGCATCTTCTTCAGGGAGGATTCCTTTCACCAAGTAGGCCTTGAGCTCATCAATCCAGCCTGAGGCCTGGTGGGTTGCCGTCAGCAACAGGCGCTCCCCTGTGCTGGGACCGCAATCGGGTGCTCCAGACTCAGGAGGTGGTGGGAGCGCTTCATCTGTATCTGCGGCTGTGGTCTCTCGAGGCTGCTTGATGGATGCCTTGGCGAGCCTCTCTTCAAAGACGCCGGCCTGCTGGGGTTGCCTTCACGAGGCTCGCTTGGCGATGTCGTCAGCCTCTTGGTTTTCCTTCCTCGGGATGTGCATGAGCTCCATGCCCCTGAAGTGCTTCTCGAGCTTGCGGACCTCTTCGAGGTATGCGGCCATGTGGTCATCTTTTGGCGTGTAGCTCTTGTTGGAGAAGTTGACGAGCAACTGGGAGTCACCCTTGACGAGTAGGTGCTTGACGCCTAGAGCGATGGCGGCCCTTAAGCCGGCGAGGAGGCCTTCGTATTCGGCGATGTTGTTGGAGATCTTGTCGATCGTGAAGCACAGCTGGACAGCGTAGTATAGCTTGTCACCCTTGGGCGAAGTTAGGACGACGCCTGCTCCACCATTGCGGCAAGCGAAGGCTCCATCGAAGTGCATGGTCCAGTGGCTAGGCACTGTGTCTCCCGAGAGCTCGGCCTCTGCCTTGTGAGGCTCCTCAGGGCTTGGGTCGGTCCATTCGGCGACGAAGTCAGCCAGCGCTCTTCCTTTTATGACCCTCGTGGTGTCGAAGCGCAAGTTGAATGGCTGCAGCTCGATGTTCCATCCTACGACACGATCTGTGGCGTTGGGGTTGCGCAGGATCTGCTCCAGGGGGAAGGCAGTGACCACCGTGATGGGGTGGCCCTGGAAGTAGTGTCTCAACTTCCTGGAGGCGATGAGGAGCGCGACGAGGAGCTTCTGCTGCATTGGATACCTCTCGCGAGCGTCCCGCAGCACTGTGCTGACGAAGTAGACGGGGTGCTCGACGAGGGTTACCTGAGGTGGCGCAGCGTCAGCCCCCTGTGGAGGCTCTTCAGGGCCCTTATCGAGATCTGCCTGCGGAGGCGCCTCGACAGGGGTGGTGGGAGCAGGCTCGACTTGAGGCGGTGGGCCTGGCAGTGGGTCTGTGGAGGCTGCTCCTTCGACGGGGTCTCCGTCGGGGGGTTCTGGGCTTGGAGTGGCAGTGCTCTTCTTGGGGAGGACAGGCTCTTCCCTCTCGACCACCAAGACGGCGCTTGCGGTCTGAGGGGTGGCTGAGAGGTACAGCTTCAGGTGCTCGCCTGCCCTGGGGGCCACCAAGACTGGAAAGCTAGCCAGATACTTTTTTAAGTCCTCGAAGGCTTTGTCCGCCTCAGGGGTCCACTTGAACGTGCCCGATCTCTTCATGATCTTGAAAAATGGCAGGGCTCTCTCGCCAAACTTAGAGATGAAACGACCAAGGCTGGCCATGCAGCCCGCCAAGCGCTGCATGTCCTTGAGTCGGCGGGGAGGCTGCATTTCCTCTATGGCCTTGATCTTGTCAGGATTTGCCTCTATGCCACGGTGGGACACGAGGAATCCGAGGAGCTTGCCTGAAGGGACCCCGAAGACGCACTTGGCGGGGTTCAGCTTGATGTTCACCTTTCTCAGGCTGGCGAAGGTTTCCTCGAGATCCCTCAAGAGGGTGTCCCCCTCTCGAGACTTGACCACGATGTCATCGACGTAGGCCTCAGCGTTTCTGCCCATCTGTGCCCCCAAGGCTATCCTCATGAGCCTCTGGAAGGTGGCTCCAGCGTTCTTCAGGCCGAAGGGCATGCATGTGTAGCAGTACACACCACAAGGGGTGAGGAATGCCGTCTTCTCCTCGTCCTCTTTAGCCATCTTGATCTGGTGATAACCAGAGAAGGCGTCCAGAAAACAGAGGAGGTCACAGCCAGCGGTGGAGTCCACGATCTGGTCTATCCTCGGCATGGGGTATGGGTCCTTGGGGCAGGCCTTGTTGACATCGGTGTAGTCGATGCAGAGTCGGCCTCCTCCAGCGGGTTTAGGAACAACCACGCCGTTGGAGAGCCAAGTGGGGTGCGCGACTTCGCGGACGACATTTGCCGCCTTGAGCTTCTCTACTTCCTTGACGATGAATGATTGCTTCTCGGGGGCTTGCTTACGTGCTTTTTGCCTGACGGGGCGTGCGTCTGGACACACGGCTAAGTGGTGCTCGATCACCTCCCTTGGAACACCGGACATATCTGACGGAGTCCATGCGAACATGTCAGAGTTTGCCGGAAGGAAGGCGACGAGCGCGCTTTCCTATTTGGGAGGCAGGGCAGCGCCTATGGTGACGCTAGCCCCCGAGCCTTCAGCCCCCGAGCTGGTGGTGTCCAGCGACACCTTCTTCGTGGCAGCTTGCTCCTGAGAGAACACTTGTTTCTTCTTCTTGAGCCTCTCGAGAGGCTCCATGTCCTCGTCAGCCGGGAACGCCATGGCGGCTGCCTTGTAGGCACTCTCGACAGCGCGTGTGGCGTCCAGGATATGACCATGGATGGCGATGGTGCCAGCGCTGCCGGGGATCTTGACCATGTTGTAGGCGTGGTGCGTGACGGCCATGAACTTCGCGAGGGCGGGGTAGCCGAGGATGGCGTTGTACGGCAAGCCGATGTGGGCGACATCGAAGTCGATCAGCTCCGTGCGATAGTTCTTCTGCGTGCCAAAGGTGACCGCGAGGCGGACTTGCCCCAGAGGCTCGATGGAACCGCTGGTGACGCCCGTGAACGGCCTGGAGGGCATAAGCCACTCATAGGGCACTTGAAGCGTCTCGAAGGTCTCGACAGAGATGACATTCAGGCCCGCTCCCCCATCGATGAGCGTCTTGGAGACGGTGATGTTGTTGATGGTGGGGGAGCAGACCAGGGGGAGGGTTCCAACAGTCTTGGTCGACTTGGGATGGTCCTTGGCGTCGAAGGCGATGGTGTACTGGGACCACTTGAGGGGCCTGGAGGTCTCGGTGCTCGGGAGCGCGGCGTTGAGCTCGCGGGCGAACTACTTGAACTGATTGTTCGACTTGGGCGCTTGAGCCCCGCCGAGGATGCAGGCCATAGCTCCCCTCGGGGCCTGGTAGCCTCCATCTTCCTCGTCAGGGAGGTTGTTGTTCTTCTCAGCGGCGTTAGCCTGAGTGCCTTGCGGCCTCTGGTGGCCGCCAGCGCGCCTGCCTCTGCCGCGGCTCCCGCTGCCTTCTTCGCGCTCGCGTTCCCTGCTCAGCCTCTTGAGGTCGTAGCAGTTCTCGGTGGCATGGCCGCGCCTGTTGTGGTAGACGCAGAATGGGCGGTGGTCCACCTCCTTGTCGCCGCGCTCGGGAGAACCCCTGCGGGAGCCCTTCGCGTCAGGCTCTGCCGCGAGGACCGCGGTGGCCTTGCGCTTGGGCTCTTCCTTCTTCTTGTGGCTCTTGGACCCCTCGCCAGGGTCGTCCCCCCGCGAGCTCATCTTGACGAAGAGGAGTCCCTCTTCAGCCTTGGCGCACTTATCCGCCAGATCGAACAGCTTCACCACAGAGGTGAGCTTGTCGTGGATGCCGAGCTTCTCGAGCATCCTGCGGTTTGTGACGCCCTCACGGAAGGCAGCGATCACCTGGGTGTCGGGGATGTTCGGAATCTTGTTCCGCACCTGGCTGAAGCGCTGGATGTACTTGCGAAGAGTCTCATCCTTCTTCTGCACCACAGCGCGCAATTCGTTGTGGGTGAGTGCGCGCTCGTACGTGCCTTTGAAGTTGGCGACGAACTGCTTGCAGAGCTCCTCCCAGGAGTCGATGGAGTCCTCGGGCAGGTTGAGGAGCCAGGACAGCGCTGAGTCCCTGAGGGCGTGGGAGAACCAGTTGGCCATGACCTTGTCGTCTCCCCCTGCAGCCTGGATGGAGGTGGTGTAGAGCTGCAGGAACTCGAGAGGGTTGGTGGACCCGTCGAAGCCCTTGGGGAGTGCTGGCCTGAACTTCTGCGGCCAGACCACGCGACGCAGGGCGCGCGTGAAGGCCATGCAGCCAGAGGCATAGGTGGCCTTTCCTCCCTGGAGGGCCCTGCGGTTTTGCTGCCCCGCCTGACCGAGCTCCTCGACGAGGCGGTTCTGGAGGTCTCGGCGTCGCTCCATGCCCACGCGCGCGTCAGGCGCGGTGCGCTGCACGATCTGGCAGTCGTGCGGCAAGGAAGCATGGGAGGGAGCCCGCTGGGCCGCGGCCGGGGGTGGTCCTGGCGGCGGTGGGGGCGCACCTGGTGCGGCCGTCCCTGCAGGGCCGGAGAGGTGGATGATGGAGCGCGACGGAGCAGGGCGCGTGGTTGCGATGTCGACGAGGTGATGGAGGCGGTCCAACCACTGGTCATGTGCCTCGGCACTTAGCCGGTAGCGGAGGAGCTCCTGAGGCATGAGCAGCGCGGTGTGCGGGGCGGGCTCTTGGTGCTCCCGCGTGGACACGCTCTGGCGCCGGGACGGGTGCGAGGACTCAGCGTCCTCTCGGCGCCCGGAGAGATCCTCGTCGTCGCGCTGGTCTCCTTCGCGGTGCTCCTCGCTCTCTGGCTCCTCCACGCGCGGGCCGGTGCCAGCGCGTTCGGCCGCGCGAGGGCGACCACGGCGGCCACGGGTGGGAGCGGTGCCGGGCTCGGCGTGAGCTCTCTCAGAGGTGCGCCGGTTGGCGCGCGTCGCGCGGGTGTCCATCATGGCGCGGAGTTCGGAGGTTGAAGACGCGCCTCAGTCCCCTACCTGGCGCGCCAAATGTCGAAGAGTGACTCCCACGGAATAGGGATAGTCACACCCTGAAGAGAGGTTCGAAGGGGGGACTGAACACGTTGGTCGACAACCTTCGGTCAACGCCGCGACGTTGCTCGCGGTGCCTGGAGTGGAACTGCACGACAGAAAGTGACACAGGCCCTTACCCAGGTTCACGACCCTCAAGGTGAGGTAAAACCGCTACTCCTGCTTGTTTGTATTGCTCTGCAGTGGCTACAGTACAACTAGCCCTCCGCGAGCCCTCGAGAGGCAATGCGGAGCTTGGAGGGGGAAGGCTCCGTCCAAGCTTCGTCCTCGGGCTCCCTCGGCTAGACAGAGCTACTATGGGGTGTACAAGGGTGAATTCCGGGCTCTGAGAAGATCCGGGGGTTGAAAACTCGATCCGGGGGTTCAAAACTCGATCCTCTGCTACGGAGGTGACCCCTCTCGTTATATAGTCGCCCCGGGCCTCATCCCTACGGCCAACGCAGTGGAAGGGTTCCCACATGGCGACGAACGGAGGAGCGGGGTGCACCGCAGCTCGCTTTTCCATGGACTCGGTCCATGGTCGTAAAGCCTGCCTTTGTGGCAGGGCAGCTGTCTCCTTTGCAGAGCAGCCCGTTGGTACCGCAGAGACCGTGGGGGGTGTCCACGGTGATGTCGTCGTTGGAGCGTTGCGCCGGCCAACTGCTTTATCACCAAAGAGGAAAGCTTTGTTGGCGGCGCAGGAGACACAGAGCTTTGTTGACTCCCTTTATCACCGGAACGGCAACTGCGACGCCGTCGCTGTCGCGCGCGCAGACGCGCGCGTCACACTGCGGCTGCTGCAGAGCCCATGTGTGCTCTGCAGCGGTTCCTTCGCCGCGAAGTGTCCCCTCAGAGGCCTGAGGGCTCAGAGGCCTGAGGCCCTTGAGGGGGAGGAGCTGTGCTGGCTCCCTTCAGGGGAAGAGAGCCCTCAAGTGGGACGGCCTCGGGTGGAACCCCCTTCAGGCCTTCGGTGGCGTCTCAAGTCCCCTCCAGGGGGTTTTTCCCTCGGGGGTCTCCCCAAGCGTTCTGCTTGGTCCTTAGTCGTTTCGTAGATGCTGTCGCGTGTGCGGGCAGTGGAGAGTGGGCTCTGCATACCCTAGAATCCACTGGGCCGACAAGCGCGACTCCATCTCCCCGGTGCGCGAGTCCAACCCAGCGGGAGTCCACTCCGGAACTTGCATAGAGTCAACTCCAGCGGGAGTCCACCCCGGAGCTTGCAAAGAGTCCGCCCACCGGCAATAGGACCTTCTCAATGAGGCAGAAGATGCTTGCCGGTGCGTCGAGTGGTGCTCCAAAGGACACCTACAAGTACGGGCCGTCGTTGAAGGATCTTCCGGTGTTAACTTACCACCGGACCGTTGAGGAGAATGCTCCCTTGGTCAAAACTCACAATGCCGCACACTTTGCGAAGAAAGTGCCCGAGGCAAAACAGGTACTAAACCCTAAGGGTGTTAAAGACTTTTTAGACATCGTCTGTGATCCTCACCGTAGAACTTTGCCTGATAACTATGACCGCTCTATCTCGAAGAGTTTTGACACGCAAGAGGAGAATAAAAAGAAAAGGGTCGTTGCACAGAAAAAGAAGAAGGCGAAACAGGTTCCCCAGCTCGGAGAACAGAAAGTACAGTCGGTCGCCCCGCTGAAGGTTCAGACAGACAAGAGTCCCAACGTTGGGACAAATGTTCCTACTTCAGACTACATGGACGATGCTGAGCTTGACGCACTTTTCCCCAAGTCGACTGAGATAGCACGGAAGTTTGTCTACGGGAAAGATCTTCTCCCTCCTGATGAGATGGTGCGTCTAGCTTTTCAAATGCGGAGATTGCATGACTGGTACATGAAGGTTGCAAAGGACAAGCAACTCGTGTTTTACGTGACATACCAAGAAGACCAATTCTTCGCCAACCACGAGATATGTGTCGAATTTGAAGAATTATGGCAGTTATACAACCGGCGTGCTCTCGACGCAACTATCATGAGTTGCTATGTTCTGTAAGTGATTTTTTCTAAGTATCTAGCTGAGCATGTAATTATCCTCACTAATTGAGCCTGTAATTATCCTCACTATATTCTTTCGTATGCTATTATATATAGAGGTGGATGCTTATCGAGTGCAAAAGGAAAAGACTCTGGGAAGTTGGTTTCATTGACCCATCTATCGTTAACTGCAAAAACTTACAGCGGAAGCCCGAGGACTGCGAGGAGGCATTGTTGAGGTCGCTATTGAGGCAAACACAGGCGGCAGATATACTTCTTCCTTACAACTTCAAGTGAGTGTGATTGTCTTGAACACATTTCTATATTGCTAATTACTAGATGTTAAGTTTAATTGATGAGTTATATGCATGCCTCATTATATAAACGTGTGCAGCTACCATTGGATTCTACTGGACATTATCATTGACAAGGGAGTAGTTGAAGTCTTTGACTCATTACGCAAACCAGAATCATACTACCAGGACTTGATTGACATGCTTCAGAGGTAATTTCAACCATTAAACCCATTTCATGATATCAAGTAATCATAACTCATTTATTCATTTGTTTTTGCTAGTAGGGTTTGGAAAATATTCATCAAGAGAGAGAGGGGTGAATGGAAACCACAGCTGAGTATTAAACATATTGATTTAAGTGTACTACTATTTTTTTTTGAAGCACAAAACAGTAGGGAAAAATCCCTACTGTTTAATTTTCTATTTTCTCATTCAACAACTGTACAAATACAAGGGAATGTTCATAAAGTGTCCACCCACTGGGTCATCCCCTCCTTAAGGGAAGGTTTAGCTCTATGCATGATCAACCTAAAAGAACAAATAAAGTCCTGGAAACAAGCCTCAAGACAAATAGGCTGAGAATCAAAAATACATCTGTTCCTATGGTTCCAAATACTCCAGCAATCCACAATGAGAATTTCCTTATAGCAAATCAGTCGGTAAGTTTTCTTTGCTTCAATCAGCATGGTAAGGAGGTCCAGATCAGTATCCCATTCAAGATTCAGTTTCCACCAAAAGTTCCTGCTGAAGTCGCATTCAAAAAATAAATGGACAAGCTCCTCAGTCATCCCCTGAGAACATAGGACACAATTGTAGTCCTCAATCTGGAAATGCTTTCTTGCTAGGAGGTCTCTGGTGTTCAATCTGTCTTGCAATAAAAGCCAGAAAAAGATCTTATGTTTTGGAAGGACACAAGATTTCCAAATCAGAGTGTACTACTATTAAACATAGTCTCTTTAATTCATCATCATTTTGAATTATTATTTAATTAATTTATATTCTCGTAAAGACCTTGAAGCAGCCCCCGGGAAATGAATTATGTGGATTCTACGTCTGCGGGTTCATAAGGACCTTGAGCGTTGAGCAGGCGTCGCGTGAAAAAAGAATGGATGTGAGTGTGACTGTCTTGCACTATATTTTAATCTTATTATGATTTGATATATATATATATATACACACATAACTAATATATTCATATTGATCTCGTTTAAAGCTTAACGACAAGCGGAACGCCATCCTAACACATCAGCGCGTGGAAGCAATTCAAGAGGAGATAGCGGGATTTATCCTTAAGGAGGTCATGCATCCAAAGGGAGAATACCATAATCCTAAATATAGCTATGCCACATGAAACAAAGCCACGACGTAACGAGGAGGATGTATGAGACATTATTGTGATCTCTATATACCAGATTGTATATATGTATATATGTATGTAATAACGTAGTATGAATATGTGCTATATCTAAATTGTATTATAGATCAACGTGTACCGTATGTAGTAGCGTAGAATACATGTACGAAAAGTATTTTATGCATCAATGTGTACCGTATATATATAATACCGTATGTATGTAAAACAGTAGATGAAAAAGAAAACATAAAATAAAATTGCAGTGAAGAAAAGAAAACAAATAACGGAAAATAAAATGAAAAAAAACAGGAAACGAAAAACAAATGGCAAAACCCTAAAACCCTCAACCCTTTAGTACCGGTCGCTGTTACCGACCGGTACTAAAAATCTCCAGGCGAAACGCTGCCCAGCTCCCCACGTGGAGACCTTTTAGTACCGGACTATTCACAACCGGTACTGATGCTGGGGGGGCATCAGTCCCGATTGCGCAGCACCGGTTGCGAAACCGGTACTGATGCCCCTCCCCGACCGGTACTAAATATGAGTTTTCCCGCTCCGACATCCACACCGGCCCCAAGGCCACGCTCCTGAAACGAGTCGACGATCATGTTGCCCTAGCAACCATAATGGACACTAACACGGCGAAGGCGACCTCAACGCATAACGAAATCCGGAGCCGCCGCTCCGACATCCTCGCCGGCCCCAGAGCCACGCACCACCTAGTCGAAGACGAAAGCTCGCCGCCGACCACCAACTACCAACACAAGTCCCCCTGGCCGATGGACCATCCAAGACGAGGCCCCAAGAGGCAAGCAACGGAGAAACGCCGCCCTCGCCTGATCTCGTGTAGGATCTAGGGTTTCTCCCGGAGAACCCGGCGCGGAAAAGCAACAACACCACCTCGACGACGCCTTCAAGAAGGATGCGGCATCCAAGGGCGTCGCCATCGTCGGCCCTGGCGGACAACCAACGGCAGAGCTTTCACCGGTGATGTTTCACAAACCCCGCAAACCGCCCGACGGAGACCGGCTAGACCACCATCCAGACCCGCATACAGACTGTCAGCCCCACGCGCCCGACGGTCTGAGGCCACATCGAACCTAGGCACCGGGGCCCAGGAACGCCTCACGCCAAGCCACCTGCTTGATCGCCACGATAACAGAGACCACCATCCGGGGCCGCCGCCCCGGCTTCCGGGTACCACGCCAAGATGGAGCCCACCATGGCTCGTCCGTCGACCACCGCGGAGATGCCGCGATGTCCTCCGTCGAAACCGCCAGACGGAGCAGCCGAGCCCAGCCCCCGCACGCCGCTGCGCCTAAGCTCCCCAACGCAACGGCAAGAAGTGTCGATGTTCGGATCATCACCACCGGCCTACCCGAGCCAAGAAGAAGATCGGGCATGACCAGCCGCCCACCACGAGCAGGACGGCCATGCCCGCAGCCCACGCCGACCACCACGACCACAAGGAGCAGCCCTGGCAACTGCGACCCCCATGGCCGGACAGTGCCGTGAGTACCGCACCAATCACCGTAAAATAGCTCAATTTTTACATGGTGCATTCTTACAACGTCTATTTTGATTTCTTCACTTCAATCCCGCTTTTGACGAAGGTAAAATCCCTAGGACGTTTATTTTTCTGTGAGAGAAACTTGTGCAGAAGGATTCATTGGATCCTACGAGTTGTGAAAAAGAATCCTATCGAGTTGCGAGATTCAAGACTCCACGGGAAATCACTGGCGAGGTAGACATACCACCTTACCAGTTTCTTTTTCTTTCATACCCAAGAATAAGAAGAGGATGACTAACTTTCAGATGGCTTAACATAATCTCAAATATTTTAGGCCTTTCAACTTTTGTTAGGAACGTTAGCTGCTGGCAATGAGTGAGAAGATCTAACGCTTGGAGTGAGTTGCAGTCTTGGCTTAGTTTCTCATTCTCCTATGTACGTACAGTCCGACTCACAAAATAATTCGGTTGCACCATACAAGACTACAAAAATGAATTGCTAGGGTTTCAAGGTAATCACATCAGCATTGAAGGCGATAGACAGCCGATGCAACCCTCTAACAGCCCAGCTGGGGTGTGAAACTACACAACCACAAAAGATCGCAACCCTTAACAGCTCAGCTGGGGTGTTGTGAAACTACACAACCAAAACAACCCACTTGACTCATCAATTAGATGTGATAACATACCACCATGTCATACATATCATATCACATACTTAGCAGTCAAAGTTGTGAACTTGTACACTCAAAGTTCTAGATAGCAGATCATGTCATACATATCACATACTTAGCAGTCAAAGTTGTGAACTTGTAAACTCAAAGTTCTAGATAGCAGATCATGTCATACATCTACCTCTATATATATATATATATATATATATATATATATATATATATATATATATAGAGGACATATTCATACTACTCCCGGGTGTAACTACACCCATGTGTGTATAAAGTATGTAGAAATTTTCTACATACTACGAAAAAAGAAGTATGTATAATACTGAAATAACATTATATACTCCATACTACATGTTACATACCGGGAGGTATGATAGATACTCCATACATGTGTGAAACACACATGGGTGTAGTTACACCCGGGAGTAGTATGAATATGTCATATATATATATATATATATATGTTAAATGGTTTCTACTCCCGGGTGTAATATATATATATATGTTAAATGGTTTCTACTCCCGGGTGTAACTACACCCACGACTCATATACCACCATACGGAAGTATTTGTCATACTTTATCGGTTTGAGTATGTTCATATACTATATCTAAGATACCCAAAACAAGTTTCATGAAAAAGTTACAAATGTGCTAATATTTTATACTATATACTCGAAATATCGATATATGTGCATATAAAAGAGAAGTATGTAGAATGGGAGGTAATATCGATATATGTGCTGTAGAATGGGAGGTAAGAGGCTTTCTAACCTAGGTCAGCCCAAAGAGGAAATCTGGACCATGGTCCCCGGCAGGTGGTCACATGAATCCATCCTAATACATCCAAACTTCTGGACAGTGACTAGCCTGTATATAGCATGTACATGCCAGCCCTTTCTCACCTCTGACCGGTCCGCTGGCTTTTTTAGGTGCTGCTATCCCCGATCCATGTTCAGAGAACTGAAACCACTCGTATCAGCTCGATCCAAGAACGGTGCCTCGTTTCCTCGTTTCTTGTTTAGCCACGGTTGAATATTTGTGTTTGCAGAACAATAAAGCAGTGATATCACAGACGGTGCTAGTTTTAAATCATTCTGTGCCTGCTATATATCACAGAGACACAGACGGTGCTCACCAGAAAACAAAAGGTGCTTGCAAGGAAAATTAATATACCAAATCAGTGATGAGGTTATTAGCACAACATTCAAGAACAAAAAACGTGATCTCTAACTTCAAGAAAAAGAAAAAGAAACGGTGCTCTCTAACTTTACACATCCGACTACAAGTGGAGAAGGGAGTGCGGATCGATCTCCCTGGTTACTAGCACAACATCAGAGCGTGTATCAATCTCCCAGTACCAAAATCAAGAAAGCAAAAGGTATATCGCTGGATTTAATAAACAAATCAATCGGTGCCTACAAATCATACGAACAGTGCCTTACAAATCAAGAGACGGTGCTAGTCCAGCACCCGACGGTGCCGCTAGCCGCCGTCCGCGCGCTCCTCTTCGTGCTCGCAAGGAAGTCAGTCCTCGCCGACCTGCGCAAGGACGGGCTCCGGTGCTGGAGGTCGCCGCCGCGCACAGGAGCGCCGATGACCTCGAGGAGGGAGGCCGGCGGACGAGGTCGGAGATGAGCCGGACAAGGTGGCTCGGGATCTGGAGAAGACAGCTGCAGCCGGCGGCCTGGGCCGGGGAGAGGGGGCCGGAGGTGAGGCCGGGCAAGGGGGCTCGTGATCTGGAGGGCCGGTACCGGATGGAGGAGGGACTCGGGGTGGGCATGGTGGGGATCGAGAAGATGGGGTTAGGAGGTCACGGGGGAGGGGAGATGATCGTGGGTATAATTTCTCTCTCCAGCCCACAGGCTATGCCGCAAGGCTAGTGCTCTACGCCTGCACCACCTATAGGTTCAAAAGAGGAAATAATATAGTGGCTCCGACAAATCAACAAATGAATCGGTGGCAAAAAAATGGGACCACGCATGGCCACAGATCTTGAACCACACGGACGGCACCGATAGCCACCTCCACGATGTTGCAGCATAGAAAGAATTATGCCTATATATATATATATGCAAAATAGCTGGCTGCCTAGGGTGGTAGCTGCGCACCCCTATCTAGCCATTGAATCAATCTATAGGGCAGTTTAGATCGTCTATAGACTTAACACCGTCAGATGCTTTCTTTCCGCTCCTCCCACCCGAGCCTGCTACGAAAAAGGACCCGAGCCCGGTTGAAAAGCACGCGGTGGACACGGTGCCTGTGGCCAAAAGGGAAACCCTATTCTGCACCCAGGTGCAGGATAAATTATTTTGCACCCGAGGTTTTTATACATTTTTTTATAAAATAAAATATGTTTATCATCCAAATAATTGCATTTATTTTGTCCCATAATTAAAAATCTACATAAGAAATGCAATATATAAGTCATAACATTGTAAAAATAGGTAAAAATGCGTATTTAACATAATATTTTTTTTATATGCCACATAAATAAAGTTTTACGTCATGTTAATATTTTCTTACGTTCCTATTAACTTACGAAGTATGGCAAAATTTACGTGACGTAAAAATTCATTACGGTTCAAAAGATACGTGGTGGGTGTAGAATAACTATTCTACTCCCAGGGAGTCAAACACTAGTAGAAAAAGGACTTTACGTCAAGAGATTTAGTCCTGGCTATGTTTGCGGCCGGTACTAATGAGTATCAGTACCGGTCCGTAAGGGACCTTTAGTACCGGGACGTAACACGAGCCGGTACTAACGGTCTGTGGCATGGCAACGGTCGCGCGGGGCTGGGCGAGTGGAGCTTTAGTACCGGTTCGTGTTACGGACCGGTACTAAAGCCCTAACCGTTCGACTCCCGCCCACGATTTTACACGCGATTGGCTACGGGCGAGTGGGCAGTTCTCATTTTCCTCTCCCCTGTCTTTCTTCCTTCTCCCCGGCCGGCGATCCTCTCCTCTCTCTCTTCTTCCTTCCGGCCGGCGAGCCTGTCCTCTTCTTGCATCCCTCCGGCCACCATGAATCCGGCACCACCAATCACTCGCTACGGGCAGGTGCTTGCACATGGCAACACATATCTCAATGTCGCGTACACTAACGATAGCGCTAAGGTGGCGGGTTTTCTCTCCGATTTCAAGTATTGGCTTGGCGAAACTCGGGAGCAAGACAAATTCTTGGGTCTTGATCTCGAGTACACGGCCGATCAAGGAGATGTTGCGGTCATCCAACTATGTTTCAAGAAACGTGTCAAGATCTTCCAATGGGCAAAGTAATTAATCCAATGTCGGGGCTTATTTTCTTTAATTTGTTGATTCATAGGATAGGAAAATTGCATAGGATAGCAATTTCTCTTTGATTGTAGTGAACATAATTATATATATTGGCCGAAATGAAAGTTGCATTGCATATTGTTGTTATTCTTATATTATACATGATCTCAAATTATATATTGCCCGAAATGAAAATTGCATATTGTTGTTATTCTTATTATACTTGATCTCAAATTATATATTGGCCGAAAATGAAAGTTGCATTGCATATTGTTGTTATTCTTATTATACAAGATCTCAAATTATATAATTGGCCGAGAATGAAAGTTGCATATTGTTGTTATTCTTATTATACTTGATCTCAAATTATATATTAGCCGAAAATCTTAGTTGCATTGCATATATTGTTGTTATTCTTATTATACATGATCTCAAATTATATATTGGCCGAAATGAAAGTTGCATATTGTTGTTATTCTTATTATACTTGATCTCAAATTATATATTGGCCGAAAATGAAAGTTGCATTGCATATTGTTGCTATTCTTATTATACAAGATCTCAAATTATATAATTGGCCGAGAATGAAAGTTGCATATTGTTGTTATTCTTATTATACTACTTGATCTCAAATTATATATTGGCAGTATTTTTAACATGTGTTCCATTTGTTGTTGCAGTAGTGACAAGCAATGTCCAATACTCATGGATTTTCTTCATAGCGGCATTCATTTTGCTAGCGTTGATATAACGAATGACAAGATCAAGATGAGACGCACCTGGGGTCTTGAGATACCATCTGCCTGCCACATTGATCTCCAGGACTTGTTTAGACTTGACCATGCCAAGACTGGAATGGCTGATATGGCAAGCGCCGTGATCGACGAGGACGCGTACGCTTATATGAAGACAAGATTCGACAAGGAGCAGCACAAACTTTGGGAGAAGTACCCACTTGACGGTTGCAACATTGAGTATGCAGCAATAGATGCGTATGTTGCATACGAGGTGTACCGCAAGATTAGAATCATCAACTATGGGCAGCGTCACCTCGTACCGCGACCAGTGCGCCATGAGTCTTCAGATTCGGAGGACGATTTGTACTAGTGTTTGTAGTGCTTGAGGGTCTCCTCATGTGGAAGACAGTAGTGTTAGTGCTAACACTTTATCTCTCTAATATTTTGTAGTGCTTGAGAGTCTCCTCATGTGGAAGTGAGTAGTGTTATTGTTGCAAACAATTTATCTCTAATATTTTGTAGTGCTTGAGAGTCTCCTCATGTGGAAGTGAGTAGTGTTATTGTTGCAATCAATTTATCTCTAATATTTTGTACTGCTTGAGTGTCTCCTCGTCTGGAAGTGAGTAGTGCTATTTCAAGATTTCCTTTTACATGGTTTTTTCTTATACCAATATGCACCTATTTGTGAAATATGATATATTTATCACAAACTATGCCTTGAAAATGACCATAACTTGATCATTTGGCTTGAAACTTTTAGATGTCTATACATGATAGACCTTTTTATGAAGACTTTTTTTGCAAATTTTGTCAAAAATAAAGTTTATGATTTTTCATAACAACTAGTACACATATAAGGTCCCCATGCCAAAGGATTTATTTTTTTGAAGTGTTTATCACATTATTTCATTTTTTCATAAAAAAGTCAAAACGGTGGCGATGACAATTCATCAGAAGATGTAATGTTTTATAGAACTATCAATGTTTCTGTGATATAACCACTAGTTGTGTACCTTAAAATGATTTTTCCAAAAATTTCAGACCAAGCTATCAAACGGTTGTAGTTCAAATTTGAATTACTTTCGAAAAATAGGCATAAACTCATTTAACAATGGGAAATTAGGTAGAAATTAAGGAAAAACCTAATACTTGGGCATTATCCATCATATGTGTACTAGTTTTCATGAAAATTAAATGGGTGCCATTTTGCATCATATTTTTGGTACTTTGTTCACAAAACAAGTCAGTTTTTGCACTTAAAAATGGAAAATGATATTTATGAAAATAATTTTAAGATTTCCTTTTACATGGTTGTTTCTTATACCAATATGCACCTATTTGTGAAATATGATATCTTTATCACAAACTATGCCTTGAAAATGACCATAATTTGATCATTTGGCTTGAAACTTTTAGATGTCTATACATGATAGACTTTTTTCTGAAGACTTTTTTTGCAAATTTTGTGAAAAATAAAGTTTATGATTTTTCATAGCAACTAGCACACATATAAGGTCCCCATGCCAAAGGATTTCTTTTTTTGAAGTGTTTATCACGTTATTTCATTTTTTAAAATATTTATTATTATATTATCATTTTTTAAAATCCCACGTGGATGTCATTTAGTACCGGTCGCAACACGACCGGTACTGATACTCGGGGGGCATCAGTCCCGATTGCGCAGTACCGGTTGCATAACCGGTACTGATGCCCCTCCCTGACCGGTACTGTATGTCCGTTTTCCACCAGTGAAATAGCGCTATATATATATAGGCAAAATGGTTTCTACTCTCGGGTGTAGTTACCCCCTAGTTATTTGACCTCCACGTGTCCCCAATCGTACGCTTTTCCGATACTGCTTGCGGGCGCGCAAAATCAATCTCCAAACCCGTTAGCCCATCGAGGCCGGCCGCCTGATTTGTTTACCGATTAGAAAATCACGGGGGGGGGCGGCTGCCTATATAATACACACCATCGATCTCTTGTTTCAAACCTGAAACATACACCCTCATTTCCCCAGTTTTATATTCGGGATATGAAGAGAAGGACATGGAAGTACTGAGAGCCTAGATGAATCTGATCAGAAGCCAGCCGTAGGTGCCGTGCATGGAAGTATAGAGAGGCTAGGTGAATCTGATCAGAAGCCAGCCTTGGGTGCCATGCATGGAAGTACGGAGAGAGTTGATGAATCTGATCAAAAGCCAGTCAAGAAGGTGCTGCGCACGTCATGATTCCCCTTGAGTAAGTACTACACATCTAATTTGATTAGTACTACTAGTAATTGATCGTGTTTTGCATTGTAGATCTCTTACTGGTTTTTTTGGCTTGTAGGCAGTACGATGAAATGATGGATGTAATTAAGAAGATTGACGAGCTGTCTGCTATCACGCAAGATCATTGTAAATTAATTTCGACACTTCTTCGTGAGATGGATGGAAGAATACCTGCTTCTTACAATGGAGTGAGAATGAAGACTTGCACGGCATGTGGCCTTCCAGGCCACAACGTTAGGACCTGTGGACAACAATTTGATAGAAAATAAAAGAACACTTGTTAGTTCGGCATGTGGCCTTCCAGGCCACAATGTTATAAGCCGCAATCTAAATTGTTTCCCTTTAAATAGAATTTGTGTTCTTGTCTCGATGTAATTTGGTATTCCCGAATATAATAAAGTTGTTGGATTTGTTCTTATTGTGTATTAAAGTATGTAAATTTAACTGGTAGTACGTGGCTCTTGTAGTATGCGAGTATGTCTCTTTCAATTTGTTTTGTGACATACTCCATACGTCATACCACATTTTCGGTAAGTATTATATCTTGTAGTACGACAACCATACTCCAACTTGATGTGACATATCTGCATGGAGTATGTACAGTTGGGCAGGTAGTACGTATTATGGAGTATGTTGCATTTGTAGGATTTTGTATATCGTACAATCGGTATGGAGTATGTCACATGCGGTAAGGAGTATGGTCGTCATATTATACTTACAAAAATGAGGTATATATGGAGTATGTCGTATGAAACAACAATAATTATGATTAAAAAATAATGCCCAGTAGTATGGGGCACCGAAAAAACATGAGTACACAAATAGCTTGTGCTACGTGGAACTCAAATATGAAGTATAAACTGGACCTAATTTATTCATCCTGATTAGTATGTTGATCAGACAGGTGATTTAGAAATTACACCACGTAACAGTTTGGTATTTTAAAAACTTCGTCAGGACGAGGAGCTAGCTAGCGATCAGATGCATGGAAGAAAATAAGGAGCAGGCGTGACGACTCTGTCCTACCGGCCGTGATCGACCAAGATTAACCATCCGAAACGCAAGTAGTCTGTTTAGTCTATTACTAACTAATAACCACGATCCTATGGTTCCGTAGATCAGATAAGGACCATGATCGTTCAAATTTGAAAATTTGCTGACCGTAACAAACAACTTGAGTTCATGACCGAATAAACTAACCCCGCTAACCCGTTTAGTGCTGCCCACGGGAGCAATCGGAAATAGTAGCCCGGATTGGTAACAACTCCTGGGGACACGTGGAGGCTAAATACTTAGGGGGTAACTACACCCAAGGGTAGTATCCCCCACCAAAAAAACCTTTTGAACCCGAACCGCCACCCACCAAAAAGATCTTCTGAACCGGTCAACCCGCACCCGCAGTCCCCCACCTACCCTCCTTCTTCCCCATGTCCCGATCCCCCGACGGAACCACCTCCTCCACCTTCTTCTCCGCCGCCGGGAGGTTCCCACCTCCACCACGCGCCTCCCCACCTCCACAACGCGCCGTCGGGGACCCCAACCTCCCGCTCGGTGCGACCCCGCTCCGCCCCGCCTCGGTACCTCGGCGCGCCCACGCGGCCCATCGCGGCCCCTCCCACCGGCGAGGTAGCTTCCCTCTGCGCCTCTCCGGCGAGCCGCCCACGTGCCAGCGCCTCCTAGGCAACCCCATCTCCACCGGTGGCGTGCCCCGCTCCTGCCCGACGCCGCTCTCCAGCTCCTCCGCGCGGGCGCCTTGCTCGTCTCCGGCCGCCGCTGCCACCCGGCGTCCTCCACGTAGTCCACCATCGCGGATCCTTGGCCTCCCTTCCCCTCGCTGAGATCCAGCGCACCACCGTCACCTGGCTGAGGGCATGCGCGCCGCCATCCCTCCCCCGGCAAGATCCCCACCCCCGGCGAGGTCGCCTCTCCTGCGAGATCCCCACCACCGGGCGCCTATCTACAGCCCCTGGGCGCCTCGCTCAAAATCTGTACCACAATTTTGAAGTTAACTTTTATTTGTTGGCAAAGTTCGGATCAACCACCCGTGGAGTTTATTTGTTTCCTTGCCTTGACCAGGTTCAGATCCAGAATCCACGATTTAATGGACGAAGTTCACGTCTCTAGAAAGGGATCGAATCATTTGCTTTTCCTCACACATCACAACGATTTTAGAAACACCACTAGACCTGCAAATCCTGGGAGTTCATTTCTGTTTGATGAATATTTTTTGAGTATGTCATCGTTTCCTAAGATGTGCACTTTGATCAGATCGGGGTGTGAATAATTGTTGTTATACATATTGTAGTTCATAGATTACTACTGTGTAATCTCTCCTGCTGGCTATGTGTGTATAATTATTTTTGTACATATTGTCTAAGAACTGCTCACTTTTTGGTCACACGCAGTTTGCTTCTTATATGCGTGAAGTGCAGTCGCTTTTTATCTGAAGATCACTTAAAAAAAAGCAGAAATTCACTCAGGGGAGAGCCCGAAGTTACGTTTCAGTGATGCAAAAATATGAAGTCCATTTATAAAAGAAATGTGAAGTTCACTTGAAATAGTCCGAAGTTAACTTAAGTGACGTACGAAGTTCACGTGGGACGAGTGAAGTTCGGGGTAAAAAACAGTCAGCCAAGTGAAGTTCACTTCAAAAAATCCGAAGTTCACTTACGTGAATTTTCGAAGTTCACACTGGACGGGCAAAGTTCAGGAAAAAATTGTGAGGAAAAAATTTATTTGTGAAGTTCATTTCAAAAATCCGAAGTTCGCTTACGTGAATTTCTGAAGTTCACATTGGACGGGCGAAGTTCAGAAAAAAATTGTCAGCCAAAAAATTCATTTAAAAAAATTCTGTGAAGTTCAAGTGAAAAAATCCGAAGTTAACTTCTCTGACAGTCGAAGTTCACTTACGTGAAAGACGAAGTTCAGAAGGGTTGTATAATTTACCTATATAGGAAGCCCAATTGGGGCACCTAGGTGCCCATGCTTCTGATTGGAATACGAACCATTTTTAGGTATGTAGACCATTTATATACATTGGGTATGTATACCTTAGGTATGTAGGAGGTACATATCTAAAACTTACCTTAGGTATGCATTTCCAAGGTATATATATATATATAAATCCAATTGGGGCACCTAGGTGCCCATGCTCCTGATTGGAATACGAACCATTTTTAGGTATGTAGACCATTTATATACCTTGAGTATGTATACCTTAGGTATGTAGGAGGTACATATGACTTTGGGTATGCACGTAACGGGGTATCCATACCTAATTTGTACACATACCTCAATTATTTATATATATAAGTATGGGCACCAGGGAGCACCTGTTAATTTACCTACATGTTACATACAAAAAATTCTACATACTTCTGTTTTATATGCATATATGACGGTATTTCGAGTATATAGTGTAAAATATTAGGACAATTGCAATTTTTTTCGTGAAACTTGTTTTGGGGTATCTTAGATATAGTATACGAGACGTGGGTGTAGTTACATCCGGGAGTAGAAAGCATTTAACCTCTCTCTCTCTATATATATATATATAGGTTAAATGTATATATATATATATATGGTATGATAGATACTCCATACATGTGTGAAACACACGTGGGTGTAGTTACACCCGGGAGTAGTATGAATATGTCCTATATATATATATATATATATAGAAACCCTATTCTGCACCCAGGTGCAGAATAAATTATTTTGCACCCGAGATTTTTTTACATTGTTTTTATAAAATAAAATATGTTTATCATCCAAATAATTGCATTTATATTGTCCCATAATTAAAAAATCTACATAAGAAATGCAATATATAAGTCATAACATTGTAAAAATAGGTAAAAATGTGTATTTTACATAATATTTTTTATATGCCACATAAATAAAGTTTTACGTCATGTTAATATTTTCGTACGTTCCTATTAACTTACGAAGTATGGCAAAATTTACGTGACGTAAAAATTCTTTATGGTTCAAAAGATACGGGGTGGGTGTAGAATAACTATTCTACTCCCAGGGAGTCAAATAGCGCTACCCTATATATATATATATATATAGTATGTAAAATGTAGTATGGAGTATATAATGCTATTTTAGTACTATAGATATTTCTTTTTAGGTAGTATGTAAAAAAATTCTACATACTTCTCTTTTATATGCATATATGACGATATTTTGAGTATATAGTGTAAAATATTAGCACAGTTGTAATTTTTTCGTGAAACTTGTTTTGGGGTATCTTAGATATAGTATATGAACATACTCAAACCGATAAAGTATGACAAATACTTCCGTATGGTGGTATATGAGACATGGGTGTAGTTACACCCGGGAGTAGAAAGCATTTAACCTATATATATATACACACATATATATAGGTAAATTAACAAGTGCTCCCTGGTGCCCATGCTCCTGGATGGAATACGGTAGGGCAAGGATTTGTTATGTTGCAAAACCAGGGAGGTTGTAATCGGTACCGTTCGTTTGCTTTGAGATTGGTGCCGAATATTGAGAGGGGTTCCTTTTTGGTGGGTTGTTTGGAGGGAATTATTAAAGAGGAATGGATGGCCAGATTCTTTTGTGCCTAGGCCAACAAAAACGGCAAAGTGCCAAACTGGGTAGATCCAAAAAATATGCATGTACGCCCCATCTTCCATCTGACACAGAACCAGTGCGGGTCAAACCTCCGAGTGGTTATTTTGGTGTTGGTACTTCTTATTTTCTTTTAATGGGATTTTGGAGCTGTTGCTCGTCTTTCTGTGTGTCAGTTCTCGGGTATCTAGCAAACCATGGAAACTAGAAGTGAGAAAGAAAATCAAATCATAATCATTTCCAAGTATTTTTAGTATTTGATACCAAAATCACGGATAAAAACAACTCATACAAGAAGATGTGCACAATTATTCGGTGTTTATGAGCAATTATTCGGTGCCTACAATGCACACGAACTGTGCCGACATAACAAGAAACGGTGCTGGTACATGCATACAACACCCGACGGTGCCAAAATCACAGGAAGGACAAAGAATCGAGAGATTTTCGAAGGGCGCTAGCCATGGACCACCTCCGACTCCGGTGCCAGTGCATCCTCGCCTCTGGTGCCGATATCCATCGCGCCCCACCGGCGGGGACGGAGCCGCACCGGCGGGATCCCGCATCCTCTCGCCTGGTCGACTGGTGGATCTTGAGGTAGGGGATGGGGTCCTTCCACCGGTGCCGTTCCAATCCGGCCTCCGGTGCCACGGTGCCCTCGAGGCTGTTGCGGTGGCAGGCGGCGGCGCACCATGAAGGAGGTGAGAGCGGCGAGCGAGGGTGCCTACAAATCACAGAAACACAATCATTCGGTGCCCAAATCACAAAAGCAAAAAAATCGAGGGATCGGGAGACAACCATCTCACTGCCGCCATGGCCGTCCTCTTCCGAGCTCCGACTAATCGAGGTCGATGAGGGGGCGTGGTGGCTTGCCTGGCGCGCCACCGGCCTCCTGCCCACCGGCCTTTTCTCAGGGGAGGCGTGCAGCCGCCGGCCGGACGCGGGACGATCGGACCACGACGTGCGCAGGTCGAACCGAGAGCGGTACTGGAGGTCGCCCTCGCGCAAAGGAGCTCCGAGGAAGGCCGCGGACAGCCTCCGGTGCCGCCGCATCCGGGACCGGTGCCGCTGCATCCATCATCCGGTGCCCCGCATCCGGCTTTCGGTGCCGTGAGGAAGAGGACGGGGGCGCGGGTGGAGGAGCAGGGGAATTGGCGCACCCTCCGTCGTCGTCGTCGCCTTGCCTGCGGTGGAGCTCGCCCGGGATGGCTTGGAGCTGCAAGGATCGAGAAGGGGACGGGAATGGGAAGGTGGGTGGGAGTCACGGGAAGAGAGGAAAAGGTGGGTGAGAGAGAGATAGAGAGAGTGGGGTTGGTGGTCACGGTCTCACGGTCGTGGGAGAGATGAAAAGCAGAGAGAGTTTCGTAGCTAGGCTGCAGGCTATGATCTGCCATGTGCAGTAAGCTGGCACCAAAACTAGCTAAGAGGAAATAAATGAAATCTTCAAAAAATCATAAAATACATTTGCGGTAAAGTTGGGACCAGGCAGAAACACGGATCCTGATGCACACGGACGGCACCGATTACCACCTCCACGATGTTGCAACATACCAAGTCTTATATATATATATATATATATATATATATATATATATATATATATAACTCAGCTAAACAGGAACCGGTTCCTGTTTAAGCTAAATAGGAATTTTGTGAACTTACTCGGAAAACGAAGTGAACCTTCTCAGCGTTGAGATGTGAACCTTCACACGGAACTTTATCTTTTTCGGAACGATTTTTAACGTGGTTTTGGAACCGCTTATCGGAATGATGCATGTGATATACCGTTGGATAGCTATGAAAATTGCGCAACTATTTCATTTGAACAACTTTTTCAAATTATGCATGGTTGTTAAACAATTTTGAATATACAAAACGCGGATTTCAGCCATTTCTCCGTTTTCGCACAGTATTTCGCTCGCCATTTCCAAACCGTTTGTCGGATTGACGCAAACGATACGCCGTTAGAAAGGTATGGAAAATGCGCATCTTTTCTTCTCTTATCAACTTGCGAGATTCATCACGGATTAAGAGCAGTTTGTAATATACATGGTTCTGTTTTCCGAATTTCAGATCTGGCGGACAGTTTTTTCTCAATTATTTTTAAACCGCTTATCGAAACAACACAAATGATATGGCGTTGCAAAGCTATTGAGTAGGCGCAACGTTTTTACTTCAACCATTTTTTCAAATTACGTACGGTTTAGATTTAATTTTAAACTAAATGAAACATTGCCACACCACATAAGGGAAATTTTTGAAATTGTCATGATGATGATGATGATGATGATGTTTAAATCGAAGGTTCGGATAAGTGGTGGCCAAATTAGACTCATCTAGTTGCTAATTGCATTTTGGATGTGGTCATTTGGATAAATGGAGCTCATAGAATTGACTTTTATACGTATAATTTGACAGTGAACTTCTTTTTTATACGTTAGTGAACTTTCAGTTTGTTCATAAACTGTAGAAAATGTTTTTTAAGTGAACCTTTTTTTCAGAAATAGGTGAACTTCTTTTTTCGTAACCGCACATAAACTTTTTTTCTTGACCAAGTGAACTTTTTTTATGAATGAAGTGAACTTTTTTTCTAAACTTTTTTGGAATGAGGCTTTCTGAACTGTCTCGGCACTGATATATGAACCTTCTCGCGCATGAATGTGAACCTTCAGACGACATATGAACAATTTTCCTGAACTTTTTTTTCGGAACGAGGTGAACTTTCTGAACTTCCTCGCGACTGCTATGTTAACCTTCTCGCGCATGACATGTGAACCTTCAGACGACATATGAACTTTTTTTCTGAACTTTTTTTCAGAACTAGGTGAACTTTCTGAACTTTCTCGCGACTGCTATGTGAACCTTCCCGCGCATGACATGTGAACTTTCAGACGACATATGAACTTTTTTCTTGAACTTTTTTTCAGAACTAGGTGAACATTTTTTTACAACTGCACGTGAACTTTTTTCTCGACCAAGTGAACCTTTTTTATGAATGAAGCGAACTTTTTTTCTAAACTTTGTTGGAATGAGGCTTTCTGAACTGTCTCGACAATGATATATGAACCTTCTCGCGCTTGACCTGTGAACCTTCAGAAGAAATATGAACTTTTTTCCTGAACATTTTTTTCGGAACGAGGTGTACTTTCCAAACTTCCTCGCGACTGCTGTGTGAACTTTCTCGCGCATTAAGCGTGAACCTTCAGAAGCATAAAGTTAACTTTTTTCGTGAATTTTTTTCAGAACTACGTGAACTTTTTTCGCAACTTCACGTGAACTTTTTTCTGTACCAAGTGAACCTTTTTTTATTAATGAAGTGATTTTTTTTCTAAAGTTTTATCAAGCAATCCTTCATTTAAGCTTTATGAACCTTAAAAAATAATCAAGTGAACTTTCATTTGAGCTTTATAAAAATAATATTGGAGCCACGAAATTGAACTTGACAATAACGTATACTGTAGTCTGAGAAATAGCAAGGAGCAGAATGTTGACTAAGAAAAAAGATTCAACAATTGGTGCACCATCGGTAGTTCTTGTATGTAAACACCACACACGTACATCTATCTGAACTTCACATGTACATCTATCTGAATTTTTTCTCCGTGATGTCTCCCGCCAGGCATCAGCGCAAGGAGTAATTTATTCGACGTATCATCAGCTTAAAGCAGTACAATGACGAGAGTGGGCCGCTCCCATCCGGACGAGTGAACTGCTTTTTGTCTTGGAAAATGAACGGAACCCACGCGAGGCAACAGGAGATGAGAAGACCTCACGAGCGCCTGTGAGAAGGATCCGCGCGCGAGGCCCGTCGATCACGGGCGGGAGCAGACCCGAGCATGCCGGCAGATCAGACAGACGGGAGCGCCCACGCGCGAGGAGGACGACATAGGGCGCGACAGAGCCGAGCATGTACTGACGGCGCATGAAACGGGAGGTCGCGATTGATGCAGAACACGCAGGGAGCCATGTTGGTCGCCGCCGTCGAGCACGGCGCCTGCCGGCCAGGGGCGGCGCGCAAGGATTCCGGTGCTGACGTGCAGGCCTGCCGGCCCATGGGTTGCAGGGCCGGCGCGCGGGGTCAACCGACCAGAGACGGCGCACGGGGCTTGCCGACCAAAGGCTACACGCACGGGTTTCGGCGGCGGCGCGTTGGGCCTGCTGGCCAAGGCCGGCACCCGGAGCCTACCGGCCAGGGCGGCACACGTGGCCTGCCGACCGCGGGCAGCGCGCGGGGTTGGATCTGGGATGGGTCGGGGAAGAAGGTCTGGGGGAGGTCAGTGGGCTCGGACGGTTCCACTAAATCAGAATAGTTCCTACATAAGCTAAATAGGAATCTCTTAAGGGAGGTTCCTGTTTAGTCCTGCCCTATATATATATATATATATATATATATATATATATATATATATATAGGACATATTCATACTACTCCCGGGTGTAACTACACCCACGTGTGTTTCACACATGTATGAAGTATCTATCATACCGGGAGGTATGTAACATGTAGTATGGAGTATATAATGCTATTTTAGTATTATAGATACTTCTTTTTTGGTAGTATGTAGAAATTTCTACATACTTCTCTTTTATATGCACATATATCGATATTTCGAGTATATAGTGTAAAATATTAGGACAGTTACAACTTTTTCATGAAACTTGTATTGGGGTATCTTAGATATAGTATATGAACATACTCAAACCGATAAAGTATTACAAATACTTCCGTATGGTGGTATATGAGACGTGGGTGTAGTTACACCCGGGAGTAGAAACCATTTAACCTATATATATATATATATATATATATATATATATATATATATATATATATATATATATATATATATATATATATATATATATATATATATATATATATATAAGTAGTGCGGATCTCAAAGCAATCAACGGTGCCGATTACAACCTCCCTGGTTTTGCAACATACCAAATCCGCGTCCTATATATAGATAAAAGACTTGGTAATCCGCGTCCTATATATAGATAAAAGACTTGGTATGTTGCAACATTGTGGAGGTGGTAATCTCATGTGCTTCAAGATTCGTGAAAGGTGCTGGTCCAAACTATGCCCACCAAAACATTTCTGATTATTGAGAGCCGGTTTACTATTTCCGCTTTGGGCTGTGGTCCACTGCACGTACAGAGACTAGGCCTGCCGCCTGCGGCCC
This sequence comes from Poa annua, assembly GCA_026929855.1. Lineage (NCBI taxonomy): Eukaryota > Viridiplantae > Streptophyta > Magnoliopsida > Poales > Poaceae > Poa > Poa annua. Next base: position 95,828,621 of record CM049437.1, read on the forward strand.
TCCCCGTGACCCCCACCCACCCCATCTTTATCTCGTGACTCTCTCTAATTCACCTTCCTCTCGATCCCGTCCGGCGTAGTCCCTCCTCAATCTCCTCTGCTCCATCTCCGGCGATGGAGTCCGACCGCGTTGACTTCCCAAGGTGAACGGAGCAGCGCCGCCCCGGCCGAAGCTCCTCTCCTTGAAGTCACTCGCCAAGCTCCCCATCGCCTTCGGCATCCCCGGCTCGTCCGGCCGCTTCTTTCGCCGCTCCTCCGTCGTCCACGGCCGGCTACATGCCTCGTATTGTGGCGGCGGCGGCGCGAGCCCGTGGACAGGCGGCGCTGGACCTCGGCCTCACGCCCGGCCGGGAGGCTGCACGCGCCCGTCTCTCCCCTTGCTCGCCGGATGGTCGGGCCAGGGCTCGTCGCGACGCGGCAGAGGCAGGGGACGCCGCCCCCGAGGTCGACGGCGGCCACGACGAGCTCACACCGCGCTGCCCCGACGGCCCCCACCATGGACCGGTGTGGAGCATGGTGAACCGAGGCCGGATGTGGTGGTCCCAGGGAAGGAGGCGACCTCCGGCCCGCCCGCCCGACATCTCTCTTCTCTCCCCTTGGGGCTCACCTCTTCGTTGGCACCGGAGGCCTGATGCAGTGGCACCGGAGGCCTGCTGCAGTGGCACCGGACGCCTGATGCTTTGGTTCGATGCCAAAATGAGTAGGCACCGAAGGATTTGCCACGGGCTCCGTCCGTGCGTTGTTTGTGAATCCGACGGTGTTTTCTCTGGTCTGTTTGTTTTAATGATGAGCAGGATCAAAATTGAGGTATGTGCATGATATTGGAGTGTACGTTTTGCTTCCTTTTCTTACAATGAGCGAATGTATTTAGTACTGTTGCAATTTTTGGCCCATTTTTCTCATTTATTTAGAGGCACCGATTGTATTTTGGTAGGCACCGTTTGATAATTGTATTAGCACCGATCGTATTTTGGTAGGCACCGACGCACCGTTTGTTATAGTTGTATTAGCACCGTTTGTATTTTCTTCCAACATGTGAAGATGAAATTATATTAGCACCACTCAAAACGGAGCCGGATTGATGGCACCGATCGGGGACGGCAGGACCTTCTTCGGCATGGAACGGAATAGAACGGAAAGTGGAGTATCGGGGCTCTGAACGTGGGTCAAAAAAGGCCAACGGGCCGGTTAGAGCTGAGAAAGGTGCGGCATGTACATGCTATATACGGGCTAGTCAACATCCAGAAATTTGGATGTATTAGGATGGACTCATGTGACCACCTGCCCAGGACCACGGTCCAGATTTCCTCTTTGTGCCGACCTAGGTTAGAAAGCCTCTTACCTCCCTCCCTTTCTGTATATTCAGTCCAAGCAACCTCCAGAAAATGGCACCGGGTGGGAAAAGTAGTGCGGATCTCAAAGCAATCAACGGTGCCGATTACAACCTCCCTGTTTTTGCAACATACCAAATCCGCGTCCTATATATATATATATATATATATACCTAAAACTTACCGTATTCCATCCAGAAGCATGGGCACCAGGGAGCACCTGTTAACCAATTGGGGCACCTAGGTGCCCATGCTCCTGATTGGAATACGAACCATTTTTAGGTATGTAGACCATTTATATACCTTGGGTATGTATACCTTAGGTATGTAGGAGGTACATACGACTTTGGGTATGCACGTAACGGGGTATACATACCTAATTTGTACACATACTTCAATTATTTATATATATACCTGATCTGTACGCGTACTATTGAAAATATATATACCCGAGGTATATGTACTATGTAGATACATTGAAAATGCATACCCAAAGTCATATATACCTCATACATACCTAAGATATACATACCCAAAATATTTACATGGTGTACATACCTAAAACTTACCGTATTCCATCCAGGAGCATGGGCACCAGGGAGCACTTGTTAATTTACCTATATATATATATAGGTTAAATACTTTCTACTCCCGGGTGTAACTACATCCACGTCTCATATACCACCTTACGGAAGTATTTGTCATACTTTATCGGTTTGAGTATGTTTATATACTATATCTAAGATACCCCAGATTAAGTTCCATGAAAAAATTGCAACTGTCCTAATATTTTACACTATATACTCCAAATATCGTCATATGTGCATATAAAAGAGAAGTATGTAGAATTTTTTTACATACTACAAAAAAAGAAAAGTATCTATAGTACTAAAATAGCATTATATACTCCATACTACATGTTACATACCTCCCGGTATGATAGATACTCCATACATGTGTGAAACACACGTGGGTGTAGTTACACCCGGGAGTAGTATGAATATGTCATATATATATATATATATATATATACTATAGATACTTCTTTTTTGGTAGTATGTAGAAAATTTCTACATACTTCTCTTTTATATGCACATATATCGATATTTCGAGTATATAGTGTAAAATATTAGGAGAGTTGCAACTTTTTCATGAAACTTGTTTTGGGATATGTTAGATATAGTATATGAACATACTCAAACCAATAAAGTATGACAAATATTTCCGTATGGTGGCATATGAGACGTGGGTGTAGTTACACCCGGGAGTAGAAACCATTTTACCTATATATATATATATATATATATATATATATATATATATATAGGGAAATGAGCTGGTATGTCCAGACACTAGGGAGGAAGCTGTCTCTACCGTCGGATGCTTTGAGATCAGCAATTTAGGCAAACCTAGCACCCTATTTCCCCTCTTTAGTAATTTCATACAAATTACCATTTCAGGCAAAGTTGCTACAGTACCTATAGGGCTGGCTACAGTGCTCGACGGCAGGCGTTCAGCTTTATAGCCTGCCTCCTCACTGTCCTCCCGGTAAGCATCACGGGTCACTGGGTCAGGCTATGTCCGGACCATGCTCTTTTCATAATCCACATTTATTCGTTGCCTCGTTGGATTGCTTATTCGTTTGACCGCGTGGGCATCCCCTTCCCTCGGCCTCGTCTCCTCCCAAATTCATCCTCGACCGCCCGTGCCGCCGCCCTCCGCCATCCCATCCTGCCCCGCCGCCACCTCCCTCCCTCCGTCGCCAGCTCCGCCGGCCTCGGTGCTCTACGAGGTCCCCTGCTGCTCGCCGCGCCGCCGCCATGGCCGCGTCCCTGCTGCTCCCAAGGTCGCCGCCGGCAGGGCCGCGGCACCCCTGCTCCCCACGTCGTCGCCGGCAGGTCGCGAAGTCCCTGCTCCCCACGCCACCGCCGGAAGGTCCGCCCCCACGCCGCCGCCTGCAGGTCCGCCCCTTGCTCGACGGTGGAGTAGCGTCGAGGTCGGGGGGCGCCCCTCCATCTCCTGCTGGTCGCCGCCCTCCTGTACATCCTCCGAGCGCATCCATCCCCTACCTCCTGCTCCGCTGTTCCATGTAGCTTGAAACCCGTGGAGTCCCTACATCCTCCAAGCGACAACAACGAGGTGCTCAAGGAGCTCTGCCGCGAGGCAGGCTGGGTCGTCAAGGACGACGGAACCACCTACCGTAAGGTCGGTCAGATCGAGAAAAAACATCCCATGTTTCTGTTCTTCCCCTCCCTCCATTTCCTGGATCTAGCTGATGTGTAGATCTGAGTTGAGCTCCGGTGGTTAATTGTTTCGTTCGATTCATGGCGCAGGGATACAATTTATGCCTTGAGTTAATTGTTTCGTCCAATTCCAGTTCGTGGGGATTTCGTCTGCCGGAGCAGATCGAAGGAGAGCAGCGCCGCCCATCTCGTCACCCCAGGTCGGGCGACTGATTGTTTGGTGGAGCAGTTGCGCTGGAGTTGACCAAGATGCACCTGTGCGCAAGCAGCTAGCCAAGAGCTGGAAGACCACGGACCCCTGCCTAGTCGGATCGCAAGATGTCTGGTTGTGCTTCACGCCGGCTCACCGGGGCTGCTCCACCCATCAGCATCCGCAGCGGCGACTTGGCCGCAGTTGGCACCCTTCCCTCGACGGCGAGCTGGGTCACTCGAACCGGGGAAAGTGACGACGTCGCCATGTTACTGTCGACGGTGCCACGACGAGTTGAAGCAGGCAGGTGATTTAGACTCGAATTTTTTTCTTCTTCCCTTTTCTTTCTCTCTTGGTAATTGAGATTAGTTGATGCGTTGCGTGTGAAATTACCATCGATTAGTTCATGACTTTGTAGTAGTCAGCTAACTTCATTTGTGTGTATCAGGAAGTGTCTCTTGTTGAATAATTCTGTGTTGCATGTATCATGAATTTATCTTTACTTTTTACCCCTCTCCACTGTTTTCCATAGTTTGTTCAGTCTGTACTGCACATTTTTGTGCTCATTGTTCAATCCGTTGGTCCCAATATGCGACAGTGCTTTTCAATTGTTTAGAAGCCAAACTGGAGTGTGTTTTTCGTTTATCATGCCGTGTTGCCAACGCTCAGCTCGTTCTTCATCGTTGGTGTTGTCTCGTGCAGTTTCACTTCTCTAATTCATGTAATGTTCTCTGGTGCCGAATGATTCCAACCAGCATGCTTAATGAGTTGAGGTGGTTGCCGAATGATTTAAAGAGTGTGCTTAACGAGTTAAGGTATCTAGCAATAGTACACAAATGTGCTTAATGATATAAGCCGACTAATTTTTTACGGAAGTGTTTAATTAGTTAAGCTGGGTTCAGAATGAATTTCTACATGGGTGCTTAATAAGTTAATGTGGGGGTGCCAAATGATTTTGTAGATTTTTGTTACCACCTAGATGGGGCCATCATAGTATTGAGTATGCCCGTATGTGCTAGTTGATGATTTCCATATAATCTGACATGAGAAAAGCAGTCTAAATTTCTTAGCACTTCGTACTACTTATACACACTAGAAATGTTGTTCAGATGAATTCTTTGTACCAAAAATGACATGAAATACGCCGAGTACCGTTTATGCTTTGAGTTAATTTACCTTGATTTGTTCCACGTTTGTATGCTTCTGTCAAAGCACACTGTTTTGGTAGTAACAATCATGGTAAATGTATGTGCAACTTGATCAATTGTCGTTTGGCATTTATTTCAGTTCTATGGAAGGGAATTAGTATCACTAGTGCTTTTGGCTTTTATAGCTAGTCTAGTTGTATAACAGAGAATTAAGATAACTACATTTAACAGAATTAACCATTGAGGTTGTCGTTCTTCGTTCTTATACTATGTGCTCAAATATAACTAGCCTCTGTAGAAATTGCAAGTACTTGATGGCCATGCCATTTTTCTTCTTCTCTAGGTGAAATAGACTGTCCCAAGACCAAGAGCATGCTGGTACTCTGTTGGGAGTTTCTTCTTATGCGCCTTCATGCTTGCATTTCCACTAGTTTCTGGAGAAAATCTGATTCTTCCAAGTCAGTATCCATATCATGGAAACGCTGATGGTCTTCTTAATTACTTAGGACTCGGTGGTGTTGGTAGTATGATTGTGTGCTCCGGTCATGAAGGTGCTCATGTTTGCTTATTTATTTAGCACTCAGTGGTGTTGGTAGTATGATTTAGATGTTTGTTTTCATGGCCAAAAAAACTATGAGTTCTGGCTAGTGGTGAGTTCTGGCTAGTGATGAAATAAAATGTGGTGCCAAATGAGTTTGATGAGGATACTTAATCAGGTAAGGTGCGGTGCGGCATAATTCATGTCGGTGTCGTTGTGCTTAATGAGTTAAGCTGTGGTGTTGAATGGTTTTTATGAGGATGCTTAATGTGGTACGCGGCGGTGTCGAATGTGCTGTTTCAAGGGTACTGAATGATTTCAATCTGGGTGCTAGATGTATTTTTTCAGACATGATGCTGAATGTATTTTTTTTATGTGGGTGCTGAATGATTTTAAACATGGTGCTGAATGTATATTCTCTCGTTAATCTGGGTGCTAGATAAGAAGTCATGTTGATTAACGATTTCATGTTGTTTACGTGTCTGTTGCTATGTCAGTTGCTATGCCAGTGAGAGTTGTATGTGATATTAACTACTGCTAGAACTATTTCAGTTCTGCTATGAAGTTATAATTAGTTTACTTGGATATTTCGCTTGTTTAGTTGCCTCAGTATATAAGTTATAAAGCTCATCGAGTGGATGGGTTAATGCCAATAATGAGGTAAGGTGTGATGTGGAATAATTTGATACTCATGCAATGCACTTGCACTAGTGACAGGATCAACATTAATCACGTTTTTTTCCTAGGTAACATTTTTGTACTGTAAGTATAATGGTGCTCAATGTATGTTTTCGTGGGGTACATAAGAAGCCAGGTTATTTGATTTTTTCAAAGGTGCAGAATGTGCTTTTCAAGGGTACTGTAATAATTTTATCTGGTACTTAATGTGCGCCTGGTGTCATCCTGTCATTTTTGTGTCATGAGTTAAGGTGGGGGTGCTGAATGAGTTATACGAGGGTGCTAATATATGAACCACGTGCTAATATACGTGACTGGACACGGACAGTAATGTTATGGCCCAACACAGATTCAGTACCATGTTTGGCCCAGAAACAGACGAAACAGGGAAGACGACGGGCCGGTACTGAACCAGAAATAGCATGAAATTTCAAATTAAAGTGGACAGGCCCATATGACAGACGGCAGAACCTCTTCCTTCCGGCCCACTGCGTCGCTACAGTGTTTTCTGCTGCCATGTCTTCAAAATTTCAAACTTAGACCGCCTACCAAACCAAATGAGGTAACAATTCAAACATTTTAGACCCACCTTACACACCTATGAAAGCTAGGCAGGAAAGAGAAACTCTTTTACCGAATCCTAAATAGAAAATGCAATCCCGCATCTTAAAGCACTAGGACGGCTATGATAGCGTCCTCCCGCGTGTCTGGACGTACTAGATTGGCGTCCTATATATATATATATATATATATATATATATATATATATATATATATATATATATATATTAAAGTCAGACACTTTCAGTGAGCCGTCCTTCGTCCTGGCCCCCACCATTCACTGTAGATGAACAGTAATCTACAGTACAGGCACAGCTCCGTGCCGTCGCTCCCCGATCCGACGGCCCCCGCGGCTATTTTACAAGAAAGCCCCTTTGTTTTCTAGAAATAACGGATCGGTCCACCTACATATATAACCAGCCAGTAACCCTAACTCCTAAATCATCCCCATTTCCCACCCTTCCCCTCACGGCACAGCCACCTCCGGCCCGCCGCCGACGCGGCCTCCTCCACCCACGTCGTCTCCTCCCTCGCCGTCCTACTCTCTTCCTCCTCCTCCTCCTCCTCCTCCTCCTCCTCCCTCGCCTCCTGTCTCCGCCTCCAGTCGGGCTCTCCTGTGATCTCCACCCCGAGTTCCTCTCCTCCCACCTCCACCTCCATTCAAGGTCCACGCCGGCGAGGAAGCGGACGGGGAGAGGACGGGGACCTCGTCCTTCAACGCGCAACGAAGGCCCCCACACCTCTACATGGACGATGGATCCGGTCATAGGGGCACCCAATCCGTGCTTGCCTTGACCGAACCATCCACCATGCCCTGGCCGCCATGGAAGAAGTGAGGTCGTCTTCCCTATTGCCACCGTCCTTCCTCCTTTTTTTTTCATTTCTTTCGTTGATTTTACTCTCTTTTGAGCAGCAGGGATCAGCGGCCACGGCGGAGCAGAAATAACGTGCTTTACGTTTGGAGCTGAGTGCAATAGTCACATGTTTAGGAGGGAAGGAGAAGAAGAAGAAGAGGCCTGCAGATTTCGTCCCTTTTATAGTACTTGTGGTTCGATCTGATTGCCCACAGAAAGCTAGAAGAGTTAAGAATGGAGTTGCAGTTCCTCCAAAAGGAGAAGGTATATCGTTAATGCCTTTTTCCCTTTGTTTCTCACTGGATATGTTTTCTATTTATCACATTTATTGATTCTGTTATTTTCTGAATATATTGCAGAGTGAAAGACTAAATCAAGTACTTGGATTTCTGAATACTTTGCATTCCTTGTGTAAACTACTTGGTACCGACTTCAAGAAAACAGTGTACTCAATCTCTTAATTTTCATTCTATTTGGTTCATTAAGTTCTAGATTTCCTGGTGTGGTTCTCTGATAATTTCTAGCGTTCTTTGTATGGTGCGTTGAAAACTTGAAATCCTGGTCTTATTTGTTATCCAGTTCATGTCCATTAGTGCTAGTACTTTAAGAGATGAAAGTGCTTAGATTCTAAATTTGTATTCCTTGAGAAATTAACCTGTGGAGTTGACTGTTTGATTTGCAGCCTGCAATTGATTTGTATTTTTAACATGCTTTCACTCTTTTCTGGATCTGCTCACCATGTACTATGATCCCATTTTCAACCCGAGGTTATCTCTGCTATAGTGCTATAGTTAATTTCAATGAAGCATCAGCTGTCGTGTGAACAACTCCTGAAATCAAGGTGACATTGGCTGAGAAGGTTAGAAGGCTACTTCCTTGGTGGTTGTGCTAGCTGTGGATGTATAAGAGGTGGGTTGTTCGTGCATTTTAGTTTTCCAGGTGAAGTTCAGGTGTTTTAGTGTATATTTCTCGATCTATGGGTCTCCTTATCCATGTCTAGTGCAATGTTGTGTTTTATATATTCAATTTGATTGTTAGCTTCTTTGTTCGATATCGTGATATTTTTACTATCTCCGCGAATGCTTAATGCTGAAGTGTTCTCAGAGTAGTGAGGCCGGTAATGTAGCCCCATCTGATCATGTGATGCACCGTTGCATCGCCCTCCTGGTGTCTTGACAGATGTAGTGGAGCGAGCAATTTTCCTTCCTTTGTGTTGTTAGGTTACTTTCATGTTAAATGATTTAAATTATAAGCTTCTGCTTCTTCCTTTCAAACTAAATATAGTTTTAGGTTTTCATGTGCATAATGAAACAACCTCCCCATCATGATGTATTCGAGAAGGCAGAACACTTGAATCTTGCATCTTTTTCCTAGCTATATCATGTAGATTAAACAATCTATATTCTTTTCAGGATTCCCACGATTGATCCAGTGCAAATTTTACTTAATAAACTAATTAGAACATATAATTATCATTTACCTCATTATAACTATATTCACTGAATCACTTCCATCATGTTAACTGAAGAAAAATATATTGTTCCATCTGTTGTATTTCTTTGGTTAGAAATGCGATACTTTCTTTGTAACATATTCCATCATAATTATTAGGAAAAAATAAACAGTTGGAGAAATGGGCATGCCATAGATAGAAAACAAACCGTCATACACCTTTGCTGGTGTACCTACGATTGAACATGTTTGATGGAATGCCTGACACATGTGCTAAGGTTCAATTTTTTGGGTTGCCCTTTTCCTCCATTTTCGTTGTAACATAATTCCTCATGCATATCTACATTGATTTGTCACACACCTGTAGCCTGCATCTAGCGCGATGAATTGTGCAGTTGCTGCAAGAAGAGTGGTATTATTATTACTAGAGAAATAGATGTTCTCTGAATTTCACTTAGGTTGATTTAAAAATTGACATTGTTAGAGCATCTCTAACAGAACTCCGGCTAGTTAACGGGTTGAGGCTTTTTTTTCCCGCGACTTTTTTTTCCCGCGAAACACCACTCAGCCCGTAAACTGGATACGGATGCCCGTAGATTCAAACACCCGAACGGTATTTATGCCGGGTTTCGCACATTTCCCGTTCGTAACCCTTATTCCCGAGTGTTACTCGCCGCCGCGGGGTGGCACCGAAGAGGACGAGCTCGACCCTGCGGGGGCGCGGCGACCGATTCAACGATTTCTCTGACGAGATTCAGAAGAAACTCGTCCGCGTTGACGCCGGTCGGAAGCGGCTAATCAAGAAAGTCACCAAGAAACAGAGACTGGTGGCGTGCTACAGGCGCAAGGTGGAGAAGTTCGACCGCGAGAAGAAGCGCCGCCGCCTTGCGCAGAGCTCGAGCGCCGCCGCCTCCGGTCGCTTGATCTTCAACCGGAAACCCTCGGCCTTCTCGAGTCGATCCCCGTCAAGATGGTGGGCTGGGTCATCTCCCTTGTATCACATACTTAGCTGTCAAAGTTGTGAACTTGTACACTCAAGTTCTAGACAGCAGATCATAAACATTCGTTCCCAGAATAGTAGTAGCATAGTGCTGGATAACAAGTCTGAGAGCCATCAAGATTGGTTCTCCATCAAACATAGCAGGATGCTGTCTTCACTTCTTATCGGCCTGGGCTTGAGCTGCGTCCATTTGACCAACAAGATCAACAAGATCTTTAGGGAAGAGCAGGTAATAGATCACATAGAGCCCGGCAGAAGCGTTAAGGTATTGTGTAAAGTGTTTATCAAACCTGCAGGTAGGTAAAGTTAATGACATTCTGGGAAACAAGGAAGGAGGAAGTTTATATCTGCACATATATGTTTGTTACTACTGTACCGTCGAAAGCTGCTTTCACGCCGGTCTTTCTTCATACCAGCACCCTGGATACACACATAGATCAGTAATAGCAAGAATACTGCCATTTGTGGTTTGATAGAGAATAGCAGCAACAAAACCCTACAAATAATGTTTGGTTGCTAATAGATTATTAAGGGGCATGCCTGTTCCATAAATTACGTGAAGAAGCTTCCTGCAATTATTAAGACTAAACAGGGGAAAGAATTGACACAAGTGTTGGGCTGTGCTAGTCGCTAGCATGCTTAGCTTATGAAAACTGGATCAAGCAGAGGGGCCAAATTAATTAAACATCTAGTGTGCTGTTACCTCCTAATTGCTGGTGAGTAATCTCAGCACTTGTTTGCTTGCAAAATTAAAGCAAAAACAAGGTTGCAAAATTCATCCTCAGATATATATTTGTTTGCTTAGACACCAAATGAATCCGCAGAGGCAACAAATTAGACATCTTGAGTAAAAGTCACAACTTTGACATGATCAATTCGCTAGACAGATCCTTGATCGCGTGAGGTATTTGCACATGAAAACAACAAGACGGAGATCATGCGGGGTAAAAGATGCCAGACCTCCTCGGTGGTGTACATGCGCCTCGGCACGAGCCGGCGTCGCTCCTCTGCAGCCGCCGGCGATGCGGCTGCCGCCTGGGTCCGCTGGATCACGGAGCCACCGATCCTCCTCGCCCCCTGCCGAAGAAGCGCCGCCATCGTCTCTGCCTGCAAATAATAAGGGATTAGAACAAGTCCGGCATCGACGGCCGCCCCTCCTCTGACCGCCGCCGGCCAGTCCTCCTCCCCTATCTAGGCTATTGGGTTGCGATGGGACGAAAAGGCGAGAAATTTCGGTGCCTACCTTGCGGATCTGGGAGTTCTTCGTCCTTAGGGTTAGGGTTGCTCGCTCGCCTGCCTTCCGCCTCCGGACTCCAAACACAACACGAAAATGGATATGGGGTTGTTTCGTGCGCTCTCCACAAGGGAAAGTGCTTTATTTAGACTAGACTCTCTCGAGCAGGTGCGGTTGGGGTGGGCCTGGGCCGTGGGCGTGGACCGTGTCAATCTGATCCTACGGTTATGGTTGTCTTCCGTTTCTTTTATGTGTTGCTGGAGTAGGATAGGTGCTGATTTATCACCTTCGCAGGATCGGAGGTTTCGCTTCACAGAAAAGAAGTTAGAGTTTGATTTTGGTTTTGTCTTCTTTGTCAGCAAAGATGGCATCGCCTTGCAATAAGTGATCTTCCGTGGTTCGGTCTTCGGCGAGATCTCCTTCTCGACGTCAATGGTGGATTTGGAAGATTAAATTTGTCTAGGTATGATTCTTCAGATCTTACTTCGCCAGATCGATATTGGATTGTTTCTCATGGTTGCCGCGAGCAGGTTTGTCCTCGCGTTATCTATCCCGGTTGCTACGTTTTCGGATGGTGATTCGTTCTCTCGGCTCCCAGCGTCATCGACAAAGTGTCTCGGTTATTTGTCCCTGCAATATTATTGGTGGTGCTCTTACCGATGTTGCTTGATGCGTGCGTGCACAAAACCTTGGCATTGCGGCTCAAAATTAAAAAGGGAGAACTTTCGATGATATTCACATGTGTGTGGTTTGGTGATTTTGAAGTTGTTCTACGGCTGCCTTCAGAAAAATATCAAGGATGAAGAAAGGGCTTGAAAATCGCATAGATTTGCTAGTCTATTTTAGCTTTATTTTTATAATCGATATAATCATGTAATCTTTATAGGTTAATATACGTGGAAAGTTCAAAAAAAAAGGATAGGTGCTGATTTTTTCATGATTTTATCTTATCTTTTCATATATGTAATGTCAGTGTGTGCATGTTTTGTAACTTATTTTTAATATATAAAAATAAGAAACGTATTACTATGTAAAAAAGATGTATTATCTTTTTTTCATGAGTTTATAGTCGACACACTGGTTTTAGATGTATAGATCTGTAAGGTTAACTGCCGTGTTCCGTTCATAAGACCTTCAAATCTAGTCTTCGTTGATGATAGAATGTCTTATGATATAGTTATCAGCTGAAAAGTATCCACGTGTACCTGTTGAACTCCCAAAAGAACTAGCTAGGCTGCGCTACTACCAAGAAAGTTGTCACTGTTGATAAAATATATATTTTTTTGTACAAAGGGTCGGCCCAACGGGCCGGAGCTGCATATCATTAAAACGGGCAGGTAACAATTACATAGAGGCCCTTTGGCGTCTTTTGCACAGAAAGACCTAATATCGAGAACAGGACCTTTAACATTGCAAACAGGACCCTAGGACTAAGAAAATAAAAAGCAATCAAGTCCTCGTCGTCCTCCTCTGCCACACGCCGGAGAGCTCGAGGCAGCACCACCGGCGCCGCCGAGCCTGGAGACAGTTCTGCTCGCTTGGGTCTCCACTCCGACGAAGATCCACTGCTACCAGCCGCCAGGACACCCCCGGGGACGAGACCACTTGGAGGTAGAACGGCGTCGAGCACCTGCAGCATGCAGATCGCAAGGGCCTCCGATCTGGAGGTTGAAGAAAGATCGGCCACCATATGGACCGAGGATCGCGGCAGCAAGCACGGCCACCGCGTGTGAAGCTCGAGGATGCAGCAACGCCTCTTCCAGAGAACAAAAGAAGAGCAGCATCTACTCCCTCGCCCCCCGCCGCCACGGCCGGCCAGAGAAGGATGCGTACACCACTCACCTTGTTCAGAGAAGAGGCAGCAGCGCTTGATGATGGAGTTGACCTCGATCATCTCCTGCTTCTGCTCCCACCATGGAAGCCTGCCGGAGATGCGTCGCCATCGGCGTCCCCCGCCGCGCTTGAACGGAAGAACACACAAACTCCACGCCAACACCACCGATCTGGAGGCAGAGCAGCAGCAAAACTTCTTCCCCTCGCCTCCACGGCCGGCCAGAAGAAGGCAGAACCACTGCGGCCTTCGATCTGCAGAGTCGCAGGTACAGCACGCGAAATTATTGAACTGGCGCCGACCAACCTCGCCTTCGCCAACGATCCGCCATGGATCAGTTAAGCAGAGCTCAAGGGGTCTAGCACCGGCGTCGCTGCGAGTCGCCGGTCGCCCACCAGGAAGAGAAAAAGAGAGAACGCCATAAAGGCACACAACGCCAAGCAGGCGAACAGGGAAAAGCCCAAACCCTAAACTACAGCTGTACAAGACGGCCCAGCATCCAGGAGCGCTGCTGCGCCGGCCAGCACAAACGCCGGCGACGAGAGCGGCCGGATCTGGCCGGCGGCGGCGGCAGACTCTCAAAGAGGGGAGGGAAGGGGAGGAGAGGAGAGTCCGTCTGGACTCGTTTTTTCTTTGTTGATAAAATATATAGCGTCCTTACTCAGTACTTGCAACTCCAACTAAATATTTTAGCATGTTCGAATAATTTCGTATTTTCTACAATAATTTTTTTTAGCTCAGACAAGACCTTGAGTTATTATTGCATATCTTGTTGACAACCCAATATTGTTCTACAAGCTAAATATATTGTTCTATAAGCTAAATAACTATAAATAAAGATCTACTCACTCGAATACACATGTAAGTGTCGCTAATTTAGTACAACATTCTATAATATTATTCTTAGATTATTCGTTCTCGAAATAAAGCTACATTTCAAGGTTTTTTATAGCACTTGCCAAATTGTTTGAAGATTGCTAACAAGTTTTGCTTATAAGTTTTTTTCATATAATTATCACTCTGTTAGAAATAACAAGATTTTATGATATAGTTATCAGGTTTCCCAATATTGCCATCAGGTTTCTAAGCGCCTAAAAGTTATATTGTGATGGACATCATATTATTTTTCGAATAGTCACCAGTTGTCTCAAGAACAACTATGAGACACAGTTATCAAGTTATCTGAACACAGCTATCATGTTATTCCAAAAGGAGCTACCCGATTAAATTAGTCACAATTAGCAAGTTATCGAATCACAATGATCATATTAATTAGTCAAAATTATTAGATTATTTCAACACCAACTACTAGATTAAATAGTCACAATTATCAGATTATCTCAACATAAGCTACCAGATTAATAAATCCCAATAATCATATTTTTTAGTAATAATTACCATATTATCTCAATAACACCTACCAGATATATTAGTCACAACTATTAGGTTATTCAATCACACTTATCAGATTAATTAGTCAGAATTATCAGATTATCTCAACATCAACTAACATATTAATTAGTCATAGTTATCAGATTATTTCATCATCAACTACCAGATTAATTAGTCACAATAAGGTTGTTGGTAGTGCTTCCAATTTTGCATTGCACAATTATAGCCGTAAAAAAATGTTTTATGTACTTACCAAAAAATTTATATTGTTCCAGTTATCACAAAAATGAGCATAGTCATATTAGTTAGAGAGGGGAGAGGGTCGTGTCCGTAGCAAAACATGACATACAGTTGCAGCATGCATGAAAATTTTCATGTGTAGTCCTATATGTCTTATCTACAAAAGGTTGGTACGGTAAATAACCAAGTCCAAATTTTCTTCAATTGATTCGCTGGCCGTGAGGTCCGTGACAATTATGCCCGCGGCTCCACGCCAGACAGCTAGTAAAAAATTGTGCTGCCAGAGAACCCTCGACCATGGATCATTGCGCGCAGTACGATGGAAAAAAGAGTGGAGCCGTTCGCTGCCAACTGCCAAGTCCCTGTGTATATCGAGCGTGCCGTTTCGCAATTCGCAAATCGCACCGTTTCGCAAATCGCCGCGCGCCGCACGGGAAGGACATGCGTGCGGCGCCTCTACATAGATTTTCCCTTAATGAGCGACGAGTTAAAGTATTGGTTAGTAAATTCAACAAGCCAAATAGTAAATAATGCAAATATTTGTATTTTTACCTTTATAGTTTAAGGGAAAGTAAACAACAAGTATATGCTCCTTTAAAAAGGAAAAAAGCCCTTTCACCTATTCAGTAAGAGAGAAGACAAGCTCGGTTTGTTATTCTTCTTTTTAAAGTTGGTAGGGTGTGACGGGTTGAACTTTTCATCAGGCCGACCCTTGCTCCCAGAATTGTTCTTGTTAAACTTGCACTCGCCATCAGGCTTGCCTTTGATGGCAGCATAACAGTTCATGTTGTTAAATCATAACACTGCTCTCATGCGCCACCACTTATACATACCCCCTTGACGCGATAAAGCCAGCGGGTGCTAATTGCCTATAATCATATTTTTTGGATTGTTGGATAATTAGAAAATTTAGCATATGATTTATTTCGTGAAAACAGTGAACAATTTCATGACTAGAATAATACAGATTAAACTAACCATGTGATCTACGAAAAAAGTAGATAAACAGATTGAATCTAGAGTACATAGTACACGTATGAACTCTAGTAAAACATCATAGATGAAGATGAAGAACACGTAGAGTGCAACGGCAGCAGTATGACTGACGTCCCCGTTATCGCCCATGTCGTCGATGAAGAGTTTGGCGATGTTGGGAAAGAAGTCATTGTTGGGAAAGAACTCGAAGCCAGTAGTCACGCGAGTGCGCTCCCCAAAAACCTGATCGCCCCTTGTCGGCCCAGTGGATTCTAGGGTGTGCAGAGCCCACTCTCCACGGCCCTCACACGCGTCGATGCCGACGAAACGACTAAGGACCAAGCAGACGCTTGAGGAGACCCTCGAGGGGAGAGCTCTCTTGCGGGGACTTGAGGGGGCAGCGAAGCGCCTGAAGGGGCTCCCCCTGAGGCCGCCTCCCGGCAAGGCTTTCCTCCCCTGAGGAGAAGTCAACACAACTCCCTCGGCAGGGCCTCCCGAGCCCTGCGGGGATACTTCGCCACGAAGGAACCGCTGCAGAGCGCACATGGCCTCTTCAGTTGCCGCAGAGTTACCCGCGCGTCTGCTCGCGATGACGACGGCGCCGCAGTTGCCTTTCTGGTGATAAAAGGAGTCAACAAAGCGCTGTGTCCCCTGCGCCGCCACCAAGGCTTTCCTCTTTGGTGATAAAGCGGGTGGCCGGCGCAACGCTCCAACGACGACGTCACCGTGGGCACCCCCACGGCCTTTGCAGCACCAGCTGTCCGCTCTGCAAAGACAAAAGCTGCCCTGCCACGAAGGCAGACTTTACGACCATGGACCAAGTCCATGGACGCCCGAGCTGCGGTGCACCCCGCTCCTCCGCTTCGGCGCCATGTGGGAACCCTTCCGCTGCGCAGGACGCAGAGATGAGGCCCGGGGCGCCTATATAAGGAGCAGGGGCGCCATCGTAGTGAGGGGAGAGAGGAACCATCGGCTCACCCGTGTAAACCCTACCATAGCCTAGCCGAGCTTAGCAAGCTCGAGGAGGAAGAAGAGCTTGCCACTCTCCCTCCAAGCTCCGCATAGCCGCTCGAGAGCCCTCGGCAAGCTCATTGTTCTGTTCCTACTGCAGTGCAATACAGACAGGCAGGAGTAGCGGTTTTACCTCACCCTGAGGGCCGTGAACCTGGGTACGGGCCGGACTCCGACTCTGTCATGCTGTTCCTCCACAGGCTCGACGAGCACCGTCGCCGAGCCGGCCGTAGGTTGTTGACCAACGCGTTCAGTCCCCTTCACGAACTTCTCCCCCGAGAGTGGTTATCCCTGTTCCGTGGGAATCACACCTCGACATTTGGCGCACCAGGTAGGGGGCTGAGGCGCGTCTTCAACCTCCGGCCGGTTTCCGCGTCATGGCGGACACCCGCACGACACGCGCCAACAGGCGCGCAGCTGACCGGGCTCACACAGAGCCCGGCACCGCTCCCGCTCGTGGACGCCGCGGTCGTCCTCGCGCAGCCGAGCGCGCCAACACCGGCCCGCATGTGGAGGAGCCGGAGAGCGAAGAGTACCACGGCAGCGACCACCGCGATGACAGGGACACTCCCCCGGAGCGCAACAACGACGCTGAGTCTTCGCACCCGTCGCGGCGCCAAAGCGCGTCTTCTCAAGGACGCCCGGAGCCCACGCCGCACACCGCGCTACTCATGGCCCAGAAGCTCCTACGCTACCGGCCTAGCGCTGAGGCCCACGACCAGTGGCTGGACCGTCTCCACCACCTCGTCGACGTCGCGACCACGCGCCCCGCTCCGTCGCGCTCCCTGGTCCATCACTCTGGCCGTGCGGGTACGGCTGCACCAGATGCGCCTCCACCGCCGCCGGGACCACCTCCAGCTGCCGCGCAGAGAGCTCCCTCTCATGCTTCCTCGCCGCATGACTGCCAGATCGTGCAGCGCACTGCGCTTGACGCGCGTGTGGGCATGGAGCGCCGCCGTGACCTCCAGAACTGCCTCGTCGAAGAGCTCGGCCAAGCTGGACAGCAGAACCGCAGAGCTCTCCAGGGAGGAATCTCTACGTACGCCTCTGGCTGCCTGGCCTTCACCCGCGCTCTGCGTCGCGTGGTCTGGCCGCAGAAGTTCAGGCCAGCCCTCCCCAAGGGCTTCGACGGGTCCACCAACCCCCTCGAGTTCCTGCAGCTCTACACCACCTCCATCCAGGCTGCGGGGGGAGACGACAAGGTCATGGCCAACTGGTTCTCTCACGCGCTCAGGGACTCCGCGCTGTCCTGGCTCCTCAACCTGCCCGAGGACTCCATTGACTCATGGGAGGAGCTCTGCAAGCAATTCGTCGCCAACTTCAAGGGCACGTACGAGCGCGCGCTCACCCACAACGACCTGCGCGCTGTGGTGCAGAAGAAGGATGAGACTCTCCGCAAGTACATCCAGCGCTTCAGCCAAGTGCGCTACAAGATCCCGAACATCCCCGACACTCAAGTCATCGCCGCCTTCCGGGAGGGCGTCACCAACCGCAGAATGCTTGAGAAGCTGGGCATCCACGACAAGCTCACCTCTGTGGTGAAGCTTTTCGACCTCGCGGACAAGTGCGCCAAGGCCGAGGAGGGACTCCTCTTCGTCAAGATGAGCCAGCGAGGGGACGACTAGGCTGAGGGCTCCAAGAGCCACAAGAAGCGCGAGGAGACTAAGCGCAAGACCACTGCTGTCCTGGCGGCAGAGCCAGCCGCTAAGAACGCCCGCAGAAGCTCCCCCGAGCCTGGCGACAAGGAGGCGGACCACCGTCCCTTCTGCGTCTACCACAACAGGCGCGGCCACGCCACAGACGACTGTTTTGACCTCAAGAGGCTGAGCAGGGAGCGCGAGCGAGGCGAAGGCAGCGGGAACCGCGGCAGAGGCCGCGGCTACCGCCGCGACAGCAGAGGCGGGCGCGGTGGCAACTACCAGAGGCCGCAAGGCACTCAGGCCAACGCCGCCGAGAAGAACAACAATCTCCCTGACGAGGAGGACGGAGGCTACCAGGCCCCAAGAGGGGCTATGGCCTGCATCCTCGGCGGGGCTCAGGCGCCCAAGTCGAACAACCAGTTCAAGCAGTTCGCCCGCGAGCTCAACGCCATGCTCCCGAGCACCGAGACCTCCAGGCCCCTCAAGTGGTCCCAGTACACCATCGCTTTCGACGCCAAGGACCACCCCAAGTCGACCAAGACTGTTGGAACTCTCCCCCTGGTCTGCTCCCCCACCATCAACAACATCACCGTCTCCAAGACGCTCGTTGATGGGGGGGCGGGCCTGAACGTCATCTCTGTCGAGACCTTCGAGACGCTTCAGGTGCCCTACGAGTGGCTCATGTCCTCCAGGCCATTCACCGGGGTCACCAGTGGTTCCATCGAACCCCTGGGCCAGGTTCGGCTCGCCGTCACCTTCGGCACGCAGAAGAACTATCGCACAGAGCTGATCGACTTCGATGTCGCCCACATCGGCCTGCCGTACAACGCCATCCTCGGCTACCCCGCCCTCGCTAAGTTCATGGCCGTCACTCACCATGCCTACAACATGGTCAAGATCCCCGGCAGCGCTGGCACCATCGCCATCCACGGTCATATCCTGGACGCCACGCGTGCTGTCGAGAGCGCCTACAAGGCAGCGGCCATGGCATTCCCGGCCAACGAGGACATGGAGCCTCTCGAGAGGCCCAAGAAGAAGAAGCAAGTGTTCTCTCAGGAGCAAGCGGCCACGAAGAAGGTGCCACTTGGCACCAGTGCCTCGGGGGCCGAGGGCTCGGGGGCTAGCGTCACCATAGGCGCCGCCCTGCCTCCTAAATAGGAAAGCACGCTCGTCGCCTTCCTTCAGGCAAACTCTGACATGTTCGCATGGACTCTGTCAGATATGTCTGGTGTACCAAGGGAGGTGATCGAGCACCACTTAGCCGTGTGTCCAGACGCACGCCCCGTCAAGCAAAAGGCACGCAAGCAAGCCCCCGAGAAGCAAGCTTTCATCGTCAAGGAAGTAGAGAAGCTAAAGGCGGCGAAAGTCGTCCGCGAAGTCGCGCACCCCACCTGGCTCTCCAACGGCGTGGTTGTCCCTAAACCC
Source organism: Poa annua (assembly GCA_026929855.1). Classification (NCBI taxonomy): domain Eukaryota; kingdom Viridiplantae; phylum Streptophyta; class Magnoliopsida; order Poales; family Poaceae; genus Poa; species Poa annua. The sequence continues at coordinate 95,848,363 of CM049437.1, forward strand.
GCAGGAGGAGGCCGACTCTGCATCGACTACACCGATGTCAACAAGGCCTGCCCCAAGGACCCATACCCCATGCCGAGGATAGACCAGATCGTGGACTCCACCGCTGGCTGCGACCTCCTCTGTTTCCTGGACGCCTTCTCTGGTTACCACCAGATCAAGATGGCTAAAGAGGACGAGGAGAAGACAGCATTCCTCACCCCCCTGTGGTGTGTACTACTACACTTGCATGCCCTTCGGCCTGAAGAACGCGGGAGCCACTTTCCAGAGGCTCATGAGAATAGCCTTGGGGGCACAGATGGGTAGGAACGCAGAGGCCTACGTCGATGATATCTGGGTCAAGTCTCGAGAGGGGGACACCCTCTTGAAGGATCTCGAGGAAACCTTCGCCAGCCTGCGCAAGGTGAACATCAAGCTGAACCCCGCCAAGTGCGTCTTCGGGGTCCCTTCAGGCAAGCTCCTCGGATTCCTGGTGTCCCACCGCGGCATAGAGGCAAACCCAGACAAGATCAAGGCCATAGATGGAATGCAGCCTCCTCGCCGACTCAAGGACATGCAGCGCCTAGCAGGCTGCATGGCCAGCCTCGGCAGATTCATCTCCAAGTTCGGCGAGAGGGCCCTGCCATTTTTCAAGATCATGAAGAGATCCGGCACGTTCAAGTGGACCCCTGAGGCGGACAAGGCCTTTGAGGACTTAAAGAAATATCTGGCCAGCCCACCAGTCTTGGTGGCCCCCAGGACAGGCGAGCACCTGAAGCTGTACCTTTCAGCCACTCCTCAGACCGCAAGCGCCATCCTGGTGGTCGAGAGGGAAGAGCCTGTCCTCCCCAAGAAGAGCACTGCCACTCCAAGCCCGAAGCCGCCCGACAAAGACCCTGCCGAAGGAGCAGCCTCCACAGACCCACTGACAGGCCCACCGCCTCAAGTCAAGTCTGCTCCCAGCACCCTTGTCGAGACGCCTCCACAGGCAGATCTCGACAGGGGCCCTGAAGAGCCTCCACAGAGGGCCGACGTTGCGCCACCGCAGGCAACCCTTGTCGAGCACCCCGTCTACTTCGTCAGCACAGTGCTGCGGGACGCTCGGGAGAGGTATCCAATGCAGCAGAAGCTCCTCGTCGCGCTCCTCATCGCCTCCAGAAAGTTGCGACATTACTTCCAGGGCCACCCCATTACGGTGGTCACTGCTTTCCCCCTGGAGCAGATCCTGCGCAACCCCAACGCCATAGATCGCGTCGCAGGATGGAACATAGAGCTGCAGCCATTCAACTTGCGCTTCGACACCACAAGGGTCATAAAAGGAAGAGCGCTGGCTGATTTCGTCACCGAATGGACCGACCCAAGCCCTGAAGAGCCTCGCGAGGCAGAAGCCGAGCCCTCTGGAGACACAGTGCCCAGCCACTGGACCATGCACTTCGACGGAGCCTTCGCTTGCCGCAATGGCGGAGCAGGCGTTTTCCTAACTTCGCCCAAAGGTGACAAGCTATGCTACGCTGTCCAGCTGTGCTTCACGATCGACAAGATCTCCAACAACATCGCCGAATACGAAGGCCTCCTCGCCGGCTTAAGGGCCGCCATCGCTCTAGGCGTCAAGCACCTACTCGTCAAGGGCGACTCCCAGTTGCTCGTCAACTTCTCCAACAAGAGCTACACGCCCAAAGACGACCACATGGCCGCATACCTTGAAGAGGTTCGCAAGCTCGAGAAGCACTTCAGGGGCATGGAGCTCATGCACATCCCGAGGAAGGAAAACCAAGAGGCCGACGACATCGCCAAGCGAGCTTCACGAAGGCAACCCCAGCAGGCCGGCGTCTTTGAAGAAAGGCTCGCCAAGGCATCCATCAAGCAGCCTCGAGAGGCCACAGCCATAAGCACAGATGAAGCGCTCCCACCACCTCCCGAGTCTGGGGCCCCTGATTGCGGCCCCAGCACAGGGGAGCGCCTGTTGCTGACGGCAGCCCACCAAGCCACAGGCTGATCGACGAGATCAAGGATTATCTGACGAAAGGGATCCTCCCTGAAGAGGACGCAGAAGCAGAACGAATCGCCCGACAGGCAAAATCCTACTGCATCCTCGAGGGAAGCCTCTACCGCAAGCGCCCAAATGGCATCGCGCTCAAATGCGTCCCTCCTGAGGAAGGCCGAGTGCTGATCAAGGACATCCACAGCGGGGAGTGCGGCCACCACTCATGCGCACGCACCCTTGCAGGCAAGGTCTTCAGGAGCGGCTTCTACTGGCCTCAAGTGCTTCACGATGCGGTCGCCATCGTGCAAACCTGCGACGCCTGCCAATTCCACGCCAAGCAGATTCATCAGCCGGCGCTAGGGCTCCAAACCATCCCGCTCTCCTGGCCGTTCGCGGTCTGGGGGCTGGACATCTTGGGCCCCTTCCCAAAGTCGCAGGGGGGCTATCGTTTCCTCTTCGTGGCCATCGACAAGTTCACCAAGTGGGCCGAGGTCGAGCCGGTGCGCGCCATACCAGCCGGGGCTGCAGTGAAGTTCATCAGGAGCCTGGTCTGCCGCTTCGGTGTGCCTAACCGCATCATCACCGATAATGGCTCGCAATTCACCAGTGGCATCTTCCGAGCCTACTTCGACAAGCTTGGCGTCAAGATCTGCTTCGCCTCAGTGGCTCACCCACACAGCAACGGTCAAGCCGAGCGAGCAAACGCAGAAGTCCTCAAGGGCCTCAAGACCAGAAGCTTAAACATCCTCAAGGGGCACGGCAAGGGCTGGATCGATGAGCTCCCATCTGTGCTCTGGTCCATGCGCACAACCGCGTCAAGACCTACAGGCGAAACGCCATTTGCCCTGGTCTACGGAGCTGAAGCAGTCCTTCCCGCAGAAATCAGGCATGGATCACCACGGGTCCTTGCCTTCAACGAGGACACCGAGGAGGGCCTCCACAATGACGACCTGCTGTTTCTCGAGGGCCTGCACCGTCGGGCCGCCCTCAGAGCGGCAAGGTACCAGCAGGATCTGCGACGCTACCACAGCCGCCATGTGCGCTCACGCACCCTTGAGGCGGGCGACCTCGTTGAAAAGATCGGTATGACACCTAGAGGGGGGGTGAATAGGTGCTAATTCAAATTTTAGTTCTTTTTCAATTTAAGGCTTGACACGAAATGTAAATTCTCTAGATATGCAACTACGGTGAATTTACCTATATGACAAGCTATCAACTAAGCAAGATACGAGGTAAAGGTGGTAAACAAGGATAGAGGTAACCGAAGTGAAAGCACGAGACGACAAGGATGTATTCCCGAGTTCCTCCCTTCAATGGGAGTATGTCTCGTTGGAGAGGTGTGAACCAACACAATGGTTCAACGGCCACAAAGGCCTCACCCAAATCTCCGGTGAACCGCACCACAAAGGTTTGGTTCACTTTCCACTATCGGAATCCTTCGAGGCGGAATCCGGAGCCTTTACAACAACGATTCGGGGCACGACCCACAAAGGGCTTGGGGGCTCCCGAACAGCTAAAATCTGTCACAAAGACAATAGGTAAGTACAACAATGGGCTAGGTTTTCCTAGTGGAAACCCTAGCTAATGGTCCCTCAAGTAAATGAGGGGGAAATGAAGAACGGCTCGGTGAAGATGTAGATCAAGGCCTTCTCCTTCAATCCTCCAAAGATCGACGAGTTTGGACGGAGGGATTGGGAGATCTAGTGATTCTTGGACTTGCAACAATGGTGTTTTTCCTTTTCTGGTCGAGCTACTTGCAACAATGGTATTTATACCCCTCCCCAAAAGATAGCCGTTGCAGTCCACTTAGACCGGAGACTCCGGTCTTGGAAGGCCGGAGACTCCGGCCTGGCCGGAGACTCCGGTCCCAGATACCGGAGACTCCGGACCCCAAGGACGGAGACTCCGGTGCAACTCCGGGCTCACTCCGGACCCCATAACAGAGGGTGCCGACTTCTTCTCCTTTTGTTCTCTAAAGTGCGGGGGCCGGAGACTCCGGTCTGGGAGGGCCGGAGACTCCGGCCTGACCGGAGACTCCGGTAATACTCCGGGGGAACTCCGGACTCCCACCAGAAGCTGCCGTCTTTTGGATCTCGTAGCTCCAAAATCCTTGGGACCGGAGACTCCGGCCCCTGAGCCCACAAAGGCCGGAGACTCCAGTCAGAACAGATTTCAGCACTTAAACTATTTGGTTGATGCCATAGGGATTATTTCTTTTATTTCCTGCATCACTTATCACACATTAGATGAATATATACTAGTGTTGTTGCCTAACACACAAAACCAAGGGAATATAAGATATGCTCTTTCACTCGTCCTCAGGCGAATCCTCTCCAGAGAAGGCCTCCACAAGCTCTCGCCGATGTGGGAAGGTCCCTACAGGGTCTCCCACATCGCCAGGCCTGGCGCAGTACGCTTCGAGACCGAAGACGGCATCCCCGTCAAGAACCCGTGGAACATCGTGCACCTACACAAGTTCTACCCGTGATCATAGTCACGCCAGGCATTTTTTGTCTCTAGAGGGAAGCTCACGGCTTCGCCTCCAAGCTTCTAAAAGCCTCTCCCGAGGGTCAGCCCTCCGAGCTCTCCTGCTAATGAGCCACCGCACGCCGCAGTGAACTCTGCCACTAATGGGTGGTCCCCATGCCTCGACATGGAAGGAACGTTAGCTTGGCAAACCCAAGTGTGACGAACCGATTTCAGTTCCAAGAGAACTTTGCGCTCAGGCGCCATTTTCGTTCCAAGTGAACTTTGCGCTACGGCGCCGTGTCGTTCCCAAGTGAACTTAGCGCTAAGGCGCCGCTTTGTAATATTCTATGGCAAGTTTCACTTTCGTCATTTAATTTCGCATGTGCGCTTATATCCTTTACATGCGCATCTCGCGAGCGGGGGCTGAGTACGGTGCCCGTGCCCAAGAGCACCCAAGCAGCACTGCAAAATCCAAGGGACCCTGAGCTCTGGCTAAAGGGCATGCTCCCGGATACACGCCACCTCTCCAAAGGACCTTGGTACTCTCTCTCCTCGCGAGACACCCATGAGAAAGCCTATAAGCGCGCACGAGTCCCTATTTCTATACTCTAGCGTTTCGGCTTGCCTCTCTAACATCCACAGGGAGCGAAAGTCTCTCCAGGCCTGTGGAGGAAAAACTCGGCCCCTGAAGGGAAAAACATTGCCAGAGGAGACCTACATCAGGCAAAAAGCCTCGCGAAGCTAAGTTTCCTGCTCGCTTCAAGGGAATCCTTGCATTTCTCTCACAAGCACTCTGCGTCCCTCAAGTGGCCTTTTCCCTCACTCTCCATGGGCTGCTTGCGCGTCAAAGGGGGGCCCTCAGCATCGCGCCTCGAGGGCTCTTACCTCCCTAAGCCTTAAACTCCCCCCGGCCTTGCCGAGTCATTGCTCGAGCATACCGCAGCGGCGGAGTCATAGCGCGAGGGGAAGGGTCCAGCGACGTAGAGCGAAAAAGACATGGAGTTGAAGCAAAGGCTCCTCGAGGGAAGCACACACGAACTTAATAGCAATTGTTCAAAAGCCAAAGAGTATATTACAGATTGAACAGCAAAAGTCTTTAAGATAAACATCCCTGCAGCGCTACAGGCGCACTAAACTGCAGGAGAGGATCTCAGGAGTAAGTTAGGCAGCGGCCTCGTCGTCGTCCTGGCCGAATCCCTCCTCTTCAAGCTCGCTCCCCTCGTCGTCGCCCTCGTCCTCCGCAGCGGCCCGCTTGAAGCGGCTGCAGAAGTCGTCCACTTGGTCGCGGACGGAGTTGGAGGCCTTCCACCCAGCCTCCCCCTCGAGGGGCTCGGTCACCATGGCGAGGTCGAACCTGGGCTGGAGGTGGACGAGGTTGGAGAAGATGCGGTCCACCGCCACCGCCAGAAGCTGGCGGCACTCCTCCTCGACCACGTCGCGAATCTCCGCGGCGGGTCCCTCAAGCGCCGTGAAGAGCTGCTCGAAGTACTGGAGGTAGGTGGCGGCGTCAGAGTGGCCTTGGGCCGGGACGGTCGGCGCCTCTGCTCCCAGCTTTGCGGCGAGCTCGCGGCCCCGCCCCGTCAAGGACAGGAACATGCGCTCCCGCTGCTGCGATAGCACCTGCGCCGCCTTGACGCTCTCCGCTGCTTCCACCGCTTTCTCCACGGCAGGACCCACTTGCTGGTTCATCTCCTCCATGTCCGCCATGAGGGAGGCGAGGTCCTGTGCCATGTCTTCACGGGCCTTCTCGGCGGTGCGGCGGCGATCAGCTTCGCGCCTCACCTTGGCGACGAGGTTGGCGTTCACCTTCTCGAGCTGGTGAATCCGGGCTCCGCTCTCGCCAAGCCTCGTCTTGAAGCGGTCCTCCTGCTTGGAGAACTTGTCCTTGTAATCTTGGGAGACGGCGGCGCGAATCTCCTTCTCCTTCGCCTGGAGCGCCTTCATGGCCTCATCCCTCCGCTCCGCGAGCCGCGTGTTGGCACGCTCCACGTTCTCCTTGTGGGTGGCCACCTCACGCTCAAGCTTGCTGAGCTCCGCGGCCAAGCTGTCTTCGCGGGCCTCGAGGGTCGCGCGCTGCCCAGACAGCTCCTGCTCCCTCAGGGCCAGCTGCTCGTCGCGGCGGCGCGCATCCTCCTCACGCTCGCTCAGAGCGCGCCCTCGGGCCTCCAAGCTTGAGCGGACCTCGTCCAGGGCGGACCGCACAGTCTCGGAGTCCGCAAGGATTTTCTTCTCGAGCTCGACGAGCTCGTTGTGCTTCGCCGCCAGGGAGTGCTCCACGGTTTCGCGCTCCGCCCTGGCCGCGGCCAAGTCCTCTGCCGCGGGTCGGCGCTCGGCCTTCAGAGGTTGCAGGAGTTCCTCGGCGTCGCGCGCAGCGCCCTCGCGAACCTCCTCGGCGAAGCGCGCCGCCTCCTCGCGCTCCGCCTGCAGAGCCTGGTCGCTCTTCCGGCGAGCCTCTACGGCCGCGTGGAAAGCGGCCCAAGCCTCTGCGAGCTCGTCTCGCTGCCGAGCGAGCTCCCGGTCCTCCGAGGCAAGATGGGCCTCTAGCCCCTCCAGGGACTCCCGCACCAGGCGGAAGGCGACCTCACGGTGGCCTCTGCTCCAATCCCAGCTGCCGAAGGCAAGGGACTGGGAGGTCCCGCGAGGCGTAGAAGGACCTGCGCCTGCATCGAGCCTGGAGGGGGTAGCCTTCGCGTGGGCCTGGGGGCTCGGTGGCATGTCCTCCGCCTCCACGCTTGCGCCCTGCGCACCGGCGCCATCCTGTGCGGGTGGCACCTCCTGGCTTGCTTCTGGGGCAGAGGCGGTAGGTCCAGCCCTCGCTGTCTCCTCCTCCTCCGCGGTGTCTGGCGGGGGCTACTGTCGGCCCAGTGGATTCTAGGGTGTGCAGAGCCCACTCTCCACGGCCCTCACACGCGTCGATGCCGACGAAACGACTAAGGACCAAGCAGACGCTTGAGGAGACCCTCGAGGGGAGGGCTCTCTTGCGGGGACTTGAGGGGGCAGCGAAGCGCCTGAAGGGGCTCCCCCTGAGGCCGCCTCCCGGCAAGGCTTTCCTCCCTTGAGGAGAAGTCAACACAACTCCCTCGGCAGGGCCTCCCGAGCCCTGCAGGGATACTTCGCCACGAAGGAACCGCTGCAGAGTGCACATGGCCTCTGCAGCTGCCGCAGAGTGACGCGCGCGTCTGCTCGCGATGATGACGGCGCCGCAGTTGCCGTTCTGGTGATAAAAGGAGTCAACAAAGCGCTGTGTCCCCTGCGCCGCCACCAAGGCTTTCCTCTTTGGTGATAAAGCGGGTGGCCGGCGCAACGCTCCAACGACGACGTCACCGTGGGCACCCCCACGGCCTCTGCAGCACCAGTTGTCCGCTCTGCAAAGACAAAAGCTGCCCTGCCACGAAGGCAGGCTTTACGACCATGGACCAAGTCCGTGGATGCCCGAGCTGCGGTGCACCCCGCTCCTCCGCTTCGTCGCCATGTGGGAACCCTTCCGCTGCGCAGGACGCAGGGATGAGGCCCGGGGCGCCTATATAAGGAGCAGGGGCGCCACCGTAGTGAGGGGAGAGAGGAACCATCGGCTCACTCGTGTAAACCCTACCATAGCCTAGCCGAGCTTAGCAAGCTCGAGGAGGAAGAAGAGCTTGCCACTCTCCCTCCAAGCTCCGCATAGCCGCTCGAGAGCCCTCGGCAAGCTCATTGTGTTGTTCCTACTGCAGTGCAATACAGACAGGCAGGAGTAGTGGTTTTACCTCACCCTGAGGGCCGTGAACCTGGGTACGGGCCGGACTCCGTCTCTGTCGTGCTGTTCCTCCACAAGCTCGACGAGCACCGTCGCCGAGCCGGCCGTAGGTTGTTGACCAACGCGTTCAGTCCCCTTCACGAACTTCTCCCCCGAGAGTGGTTATCCCTGTTCCGTGGGAATCACACCTCGACACCCCTCTCCCGTACAGGATCACAAGAGATGAGGTTCTGGAGGCCTACTGTTCCTTCAACCGGTGCACGCCGAAAGTCGGGATGGAGAAGATTTGGAAGACAACGGCGCAATTCTCTGGAACGGTGTGAGACCATGTATCGCGTAGGGCGGATAGGGTTTGCATGTGCCTGAATATATAGCGCGGGTCGGGTAGGACGTGGGCAGTAAGCCATGATAAAAAAATATAAGCTCAGCTCGGCAAGATTTCCGCAACCCGCGACGCGGCGCGTCGGGACGAGGCGAGCGAGGAGGAGCGCGCGTGTGGCACTTGTCGCAGTAGTAGAACATGGGGTTCCCTAGAGCTGCCCAAGTGGGTCCACCGCCTATGGGCCCAACTAGAAGATGGACAAGACCAAGACCCATCGCTAAGACTTGGCGGGTGCAGCAGCGCCGTGCAAGACCTCTCGGGTCCTCCGGAACCCCGCGTCCCTTGAGCCCCGGACGGAGCCGAAGACCCCGAGAGCACGAGTCCCCGGTGGGGCCGGGCTCCCTCCCGGGCACAAGGCCGTACAAGACGAAGATAAGTCTTCTACCACCTTCCAGAGGATGGTAGAAGCGCCCAGAAGACTTGGGAAGCAAGGCGCGGATGGGGAGCACAACCTGCCCTCTGTCAGCTCTGTCCGCAGCCTTCCGAAAGGTGACAAAGGATCTCACCAACTCGGGCGACCAACAATTGGCGGTGAAGCGGCCACGTCGCCGTCTCCACCATGGAGAGGAGCTGCCTCCTGATGCACACGGTGGGTGTGTTGTTGGGAGACCCCAAGAGGAAGGTATGAAGTAGTGCAGCAGCAAGTTTCCCTCAGTTGTGAAACCAAGGTTATCGAACCAGTAGGAAATAATGAATTCCCCCGAGGTGTCAACGGCGCCAGAAAAATCTGCGACGTAAGGGCGCCAGAAAATGCTTCCTGGGACGTAGGTGACGTGGAACCTGCACACAACACAATCAAGATACTTTGCCCCAACTTAACGGTGAGGTTGTCAATCTCACCGGCTTGCTGTAACAAAGGATTAAACGTATGTGTGGAAGAAAGATGTTTGTTTGCAGAAAATAACAGGTTTGTAGTTTGTGGTTTATCAGATTAAAGAGAAGGACCGGGGTCCACAGTTCACTAGTGGTGTCTCTCCATAAATAATAATAACATTCATGCGGGTAAACAAATTACAGCTGGGAAATTGATAGAATAATGATGAGCAAACCAATGCATATACCAACGTTATGATGTCTAGTGTGAGATTCATTCGGGCATTACAACAATATACATAGACCGTTCCAACCGCATCTATGACTAATAATCCACCTTCCGGTTAGCGTCCGCACCCCTTTCTGTATTAAGTTGCATGCAACAGATTATCGCCTTAAGCACTGTGTGTAAAGTAAGTAAGTAACATCATACTTAGACAAAGTACTACTGTTTTATCCCTAGTAGCAACAGTACATCTACAACCTTAGAGCTAGCTGTCACCACCCCAGATTTAATAGAGACATGAACCTACTATCGAGCATAAATACCCCCTCTTGGAGTCACAAGCATCTACTTAGCCAGAGCATACACAAGTAACGGAGAGCATGCAATATCATTAAATAGCACACACATGATATATTATGAAGCAATAACTTTAGTACTCAATATTCATCGGATCCCAGCAAACACAACATGAAGTATTACATAACGGTGATCTTGATCATGATGGGCAGCTCACAAGATCTAAACATGACAGCACAAGAGGAGAAGACAACCATCTAGCTACTGCTATGGACCCGTAGTCCAAGGGTAGACTACTCACGCATCAGTCCGGAGGCGGTCATGGCGACGTAGAGGCCTCCGGTGACGATTCCCCCTCCCGGCAGGGTGCCGGGGAGAAGTTCTGATCTCTCCCGAATTGGTGTTGACGACGGCGGCGGCTCGGGACCCGTGGAGGAAAATATGAACACCGTGTTAGGGTTTTTAGTCTGGGGGGTATTTGTAGGCGAAAGGGCGAAGTCGGTGGCGCCCCGAGGGGCCCACACCTGGTCCTCGCGCGGCCAGGAGTGCTGCCGCGCGAGCACGTGGTGGCGCCGCCTCGGTGGCCCACTTCGTCTCGTGTTCGGCTTTCTGGAACATTCCCGATGAAAAACTGACTTCAGAAAAGAAATCGTCCAATTCCGAGAATATTTCCTTAAGTACTTTTCTGAAACCAAAAACAGCAGAAAACAGGGAACTGGCACTGTGGCATCTTGTTAATAGGTTAGTCCCAGAAAATGCATAAAACTATATAAAATGCATATAAAACATGTAATAACTTGGTATAATATAGCATGGAACATAAGAAATTATAGATACGTTGGAGACGTATCAACATCCCCAAGCTTAGTTCTACTCATCCCGAGTAGCCAAGAACGATAAAAGAAGAAAAATTTCTGAAGTGACATGCTTAAACACAATCTTGATCATAATATAATGTAAGGCTCATGTTATGAATGAAGTGACTCAAGGCAATGATCTATAGTTTGCTAACAAATAGACAAGGAGTAAACAACTACATCATATAAGTAAAACTTTTCATGAATAGTACCTTCAAACAAGCATAAAAAAGATTTGCATAAGAGTTAACTCATAAAGCAATATTATCTAAGCAAAAGAGCATTGAATTAACACAAAGGAAGATATAAGTTTCAGCATTGGCTTTCAACTTTTGAACATGTATATCATATAGATAGTTGTCAACACAAAGAAATATAACAAGTGCAATACGTAAGCATATAAGAATTGTTGCACACAGTTGACACAAGTGTTTGCTTCGGGGATAGAAAGAAGTAGGTAAACTGACTCAACATAAAGTAAAAGATAGGCCCTTCGCAGAGGGAAGCAGGGATACAAGCATGTGCTAGAGCTTCTTAGTTTTATAGGTTTTTGAAATCATATAGAGAACATAAAAGTAAGTTTTGAGCGGTGTTTGTCGTTGTCAACGAATGGTAATGGGCACTCTACCCCCTTGTCAACCAGACTTTCTTAAGAGCGGCTCCCATGAAGGACGTTATTTCTATCCAAGGGCAGATCATCCCTCTTTTCTCTTTTGTTTACACATGTAGTTTAGAACTAGTATCATTGCTTGGCTGATTAGATCAGGGCAAAAATGTGAAGAGAATGCAGCGGTTAAAGTTGTAATTAATTGGGACTAGGTGCCCCATTTGCCAGCTCTTTTTGCAAAGTTAATGGATAAGCGGTGTATATGCCACTAGTCCGATTGGTGAAAGTCTGTCTAAAAGCAAATGACAAGGTTGATATCCGTAACACCACATACTTCCTCATGAGCTAATAAATATTGATACAAATAAGGGATAATAAATTTTGAATAAAAGGTAGCACATGAAGTATTTACTTGGAATGGCGGGAAATACCATGTAGTAGGTAGGTATGGTGGACACAAATGGCATAGGTTTTGGCTCAAGAATTATGGATGCACGATAAGCATTCCCTCTCAGTACAAGGCTTTGGCTAGCAAGGTTGTTTGAAGCAAACACAAGTATAAACTATGACAACAAGACGTATATAAAAACATATTGTAAGCAAACTCTACATTGTCTTCCTTGTTGTTCAAACACTTTAACTAGAAAATATCTAGACCTTAGAGATACCAAACATGCAAACCAAATTTCAGCAAGTTTTACGGTAGTTCCTCACGAATAAGTTTTAACTACATAATGTAAAAGCTTAAACATGATCTACTTGAGAGCTCAAAACAATTGCCAAGCACCACAACATGCAAGATAACAATCCATAAGAGCATGTATATCTTTCTTTATACCATCTACCACATTTAGCATTTTCTGTTCTCAACCAAACACCAATCAACTTATTTAAAAGGTAAACTCTCCAAGTAATTAAACAATGAGATATGAGAGTATGATATAATAAAGCTAACAGCTCTAGCAAGAGATGCATGAAAAACAAGAGCTAGAAAGCATTGAAGTAACATAGAAGAATACTCAACAAATATAAGTGAAGAATACGAGTATTCATAAGAAAAAGCGGAGCGTGTCTCTCTCCCACAAAGGAATGCTAGGATCCATTTTATTCAGAGAATGAAAATAACAAAAACAAAAACAAAAACAAACCGACGCTTCAAGAAAAGCACATAAGAAGTGGCGGAATTAAAATATAGTTTCACTAGAAAGGACCTGATAGTTTGTTGATGAAGAAGGGGATGCCTTGGGCATCCCCAAGCTTTGACGCTTGAGTCTTCTTGAAATATGTTGGGGATGAACCACCGGGGCATCCCCAAGCTTTGGCTTTACTATCCTCTTGATCACATCATATCATCCTTCTCTCTTGATTCTTGGAAACTTCCTCCACACCAAACTTAGAGTAAACTTCATTAGAGGGTTAGTGCACGAAAAATTATGATATTCTGTATGAACACAATTGCTACCAATGCTACTGGATATTAGCTACAGCCACTGATACTTCATAGGATAAAAAGATCCAATCAAAATAGCAAAAGAGGCATTGCAAAATAAATGGCAGAATCTGTCAAAAACAGAACAGTCCGTAAAGACGAATTTTTTCGAGGCACTTAACTTGCTCAGATCAGAAAACTCGAAACTAATGAAAGTTGCATATATATCTGAGGATTATGCGCAAAAAAGGGCAGATTATTTGGATTTATCTGTGAGGATTTACGAATTAAACGGTGGACAGCAGAAAACTGTTTCTGCGCAGGAATCCAAATTTAGCATGAACTTTCAACTAGAGGCTTATCTTGACACAACAATGCAATAAAATAAAGATACAAAGGAATTGCTACAGAGGTAGGACAAGTCCTTGACACAAACAAAATAAAATAACAGGATAAAAGTGGGTTGTCTCCCATAAGCGCTTTTCTTTAACGCCTTTCAGCTAGGCACAGAAAGCAAAACTTAAGTATTATCAAGAGATGAAGCATCAACACAATAATTTGAACGAACAATAGAATCAAAAGGTAGATTCATTCTATTCCTAGGGAAGTGTTCCATACCTTTCTTGAGTGGGAATTGGTACTTGATGGTACCTTCTTTCATATCAATAATAGCACCCACAGTTCTAAGAAAAGGCCTTCCCAACACAATTGGACAAGATGGATTGCATTCAATATCCAAGACAATGAAATCAACGGGGACCAGGTTATTATTAACCATAATGGGAACATCATTAACTCTCCCCAAAGGTTTCTTCAAAGCATTATCAGCAAGAAAAACATCCAAATAGCAATGTTCCAATGGTGGCAAATCAAACATATCATAAAGCTTTTTAGGCATAACAGAAATACTTGCACCAAGGTCACACAAAGCAATGCAATCAAATTTATCTACTTTCATTTTAATGATGGGCTCCCAACCATCTTCTAACTTCTTAGGGATAGAAGTTTCAAGTCTTAATTTATCTTCCCTAGCTTTAATGAGAGCATTTGTAATATGAGTAGTAAAAGCCAAATTAAGAGAGCTAGCATTAGGACTTGTGGCCAACTTTTGCAAGAACTTAATAACTTCAGAGATATTACAATTATCAAAATCAAAATTATTATCATCAAAGCAAACCGAACCACATTCTCCCATGTTCTTAAAAATTTCAGCACTTTTATCAACACTAGTTTCAGCAGTTTTGGGGATTTTTAAATTTTTGGAAGAAGTAAAGGAGACATTTCCAGCACCAACTATGTTACCATTGATAATAGGAGGCTTACTAGCATGTGAAACACCATTATTTTCAGAGGTAGTAATAGTAAAAACTTTAACAATATTAGCCTCTTTATCTAGTTCTTTCTCTCTTTCCCATCTAGCACGTAATTGGGCCATCATCCTAACATTTTCATCTATTTGAACTTGGATAGCATTAGCAGTAGCAAAGGGATTATCATCAATATTTTCAGTTTTAGCAGCCATTTTATTAATTAAAGAAGATTGTGCTGCAGACATAGAGGAAATACAAGTTTCAGCATTAGTCATTTTTCCTTGAAGACCCGAAATCTCCATATTTAATTTTTCCATTTGATGACTAATATTTCTCAACATATTAGATTGTTCTTCCATGGTTTTAGTGAACACTTTATTTTGCTCATATTGGTTTTGCATAAAAACTTTAGTAGCTTTTTCAATCTCTAGAATCCTTTCCTCACTAGGCATTTTACCATAAGAATTACCATAAGAGTTACCATAAGAATTACCATTATTAGGAGGATAGGGCTTATAGTTGTTATTACCATAATTGTTCCTATAGGCATTGTTGTTGAAATTGTTGTTTTTAATAAAGTTCACATCAACATGCTCTTCATGTGCAACTAAAGAAGCTAAGGGAACATTATTTGGATCAACATGGGATTTACCATTTGCAAGCATAGACATAATAATATCAATCTTTTCACTCAAGGAGGAGGTTTCTTCAACAGAATTTACCTTCTTACCTTGAGGTGTCCTTTCAGTATGCCATTCAGAATAATTCACCATCATATTATCCAAGAGTTTTGTTGCAGCCCCCAAGGTGCTGGACATAAAAGTACCTCCAGCAGCCGAATCCAATAAGTTTCTTGAAGAAAAATTCAGTCCTGCATAAAAGGTTTGGATGATCATCCAAGCAGTCAGTCCATGGGTTGGGCAATTCTTTATCAAAGATTTCATTCTTCCCCAAGCTTGAGCAACATGTTCATTATCAAGTTGTTTAAAATTCATGATGCTACTTCTTAGAGAAATAATATTAGCAGGAGGATAGTATTTTCCAATATAAGCATCTTTACATTTAATCCATGAATCAATACTATTCCTAGGCAATGAAAGCAACCATTCTTTAGCTCTTCCTCTCAAGGAGAAAGGAAATAATTTCAGTTTTATAATATCACCATCTATATCCTTATATTTTTGCATTTCACATAGTTCAACAAAATTATTTAGATGGGCAGCAGCATCATCAGAACTAACACCAGAAAATTGCTCTCTCATAACAAGGTTCAACAAAGCAGGTTTAATTTCAAAGAATTCAGCTTTAGATGCAGGTGGAGCAATAGGTGTGCATATAAAATCATTGTTGTTGGTGCTAGTAAAGTCACACAACTTAATATTCTCAGCAGTACTCATTTTAGCAAATTAATTAACAAACCGAAATAAAACAAATAACAAAAACTGAAAATAAAATAGCAAACCGAAATAAGAAAAGTAATGCAAGTAACTAATTTTTTTTATTTTTGATATTAAGCAAACAAGACAGTAATAAAAATAAACTAAGCAAGACAATAACAAAATAAAAAGATTGGAAGTGCGAAAACTCCCCTCGTAGAAGAATCTTCAAATCACCGGCAACGAAGTTGACGGAGGAGTGTGAAGGTCTTCAAAGGAATTCTTCTTTCCCCGGCAACGGCGCCAGAAAAATGCTTGATGCACACGGTGGGTGTGTTGTTGGGAGACCCCAAGAGGAAGGTATGAAGTAGTGCAGCAGCAAGTTTCCCTCAGTTGTGAAACCAAGGTTATCGAACCAGTAGGAAATAATGAATTCCACCAAGGTGTCAACGGCGCCAGAAAAATCTGCGACGTAAGGGCGCCAGAAAATGCTTCCTGGGACGTAGGTGACGTGGAACCTGCACACAACACAATCAAGATACTTTGCCCCAACTTAACGGTGAGGTTGTCAATCTCACCGGCTTGCTGTAACAAAGGATTAAACGTATGTGTGGAAGAAAGATGTTTGTTTGCAGAAAATAACAGGTTTGCAGTTTGTGGTTTATCAGATTAAAGAGAAGGACCGGGGTCCACAGTTCACTAGTGGTGTCTCTCCATAAATAATAATAACATTCATGCGGGTAAACAAATTACAGCTGGGAAATTGATAAAAATAATGATGAGCAAACCAATGCATATACCAACGTTATGATGTCTAGTGTGAGATTCATTCGGGCATTACAACAATATACATAGACCGTTCCAACCGCATCTATGACTAATAATCCACCTTCCGGTTAGCGTCCGCACCCCTTTCAGTATTAAGTTGCATGCAACAGATTATCGCCTTAAGCACTGTGTGTAAAGTAAGTAAGTAACATCATACTTAGACAAAGTACTACTGTTTTATCCCTAGTAGCAACAGTACATCTACAACCTTAGAGCTAGCTGTCACCACCCCAGATTTAATAGAGACATGAACCTACTATCGAGCATAAATACCCCCTCTTGGAGTCACAAGCATCTACTTAGCCAGAGCATACACAAGTAACGGAGAGCATGCAAGATCATTAAATAGCACACACATGATATATTATGAAGCAATAACTTTAGTACTCAATATTCATCGGATCCCAGCAAACACAACATGAAGTATTACATAACGGTGATCTTGATCATGATGGGCAGCTCACAAGATCTAAACATGACAGCACAAGAGGAGAAGACAACCATCTAGCTACTGCTATGGACCCGTAGTCCAAGGGTAGACTACTCACGCATCAGTCCGGAGGCGGTCATGGCGACGTAGAGGCCTCCGGTGACGATTCCCCCTCCCGGCAGGGTGCCGGGGAGAAGTTCTGATCTCTCCCGAATTGGTGTTGACGACGGCGGCGGCTCGGGACCCGTGGAGGAAAATATGAACACCGTGTTAGGGTTTTTAGTCTGGGGGGTATTTGTAGGCGAAAGGGCGAAGTCGGTGGCGCCCCGAGGGGCCCACACCTGGTCCTCGCGCGGCCAGGAGTGCTGCCGCGCGAGCACGTGGTGGCGCCGCCTCGGTGGCCCACTTCGTCTCGTGTTCGGCTTTCTGGAACGTTCCCGATAAAAAACTGACTTCAGAAAAGAAATCGTCCAATTCCGAGAATATTTCCTTAAGTACTTTTCTGAAACCAAAAACAGCAGAAAACAGGGAACTGGTACTGTGGCATCTTGTTAATAGGTTAGTCCCAGAAAATGCATAAAACTATATAAAATGCATATAAAACATGTAATAACTTGGTATAATATAGCATGGAACATAAGAAATTATAGATACGTTGGAGACGTATCACCTCCCGCCAAAACCCCTCACGCTCCTCGCATTACCCCTGTGGTAGCCCCTTTCCAAACAAAAGAAGGACCAAGGTCATGGAGAAGAGGGAGGGCGATCTAAGGTGATCAGATAGGCCATCGGAGATCGGATCCAAGTCCGGCGATCCAAGGTAGAAGACAACCACCTAGCTAGGCCAAGGAAGGAAGGTGATCTCCTTGGGAAAGGATCTGTCCTTCCTCAGCAAGTCAGGTACCCTGTCGGGTACCTCGCCAGAACACACCATTGTAGCCACACCATGATTCATCCATCTATCCAGACATGCACGAGTAGGGCTGTTAGCCTTCGGGCGGCCTGAACCTGGGTAGATCGCTGTGTGCTTTCTCTGTTTGCTTACCACGTCGAGACCGGAGTGCGAGTGAGGAGCTCGTCGGCGATCGTCCCCCGGTAGACGTTTTTAGCCTCCTTCGCGCCCCTACCGAATCTACAATGGGGGTGTCCCTCATCCCCGGTGCAAGTCATTCACCAACGCGTCCCCGGACGCCCAAGCTCACCATGACGCCCTGGTGGCCGGTAGAGCGCTGATGCAGTTTCCGCCAAGTGCCTCCGACCCCAAGGTGTACCAGGCGTGGAGGACGCGCATGGAGAAGCTCCTCGACTTCGCCGACGGCGGGCCAGCTCCAGCAGCCACTCAGCCTACCACCTTCGACAACCTCGGCGCCATGACTGGTCGTACTCGAGTGCCGCGGGCTCGGTGACGAGGGTGTAACTCGACAAATCCCAGGGTCGTGCACCCCGGGTTGATTGAGGGGGAGAGAGAGAGATGAGCGTTGGTGATCACGACGGCTGACAAGCAAGGCGTTTACCCAGGTTTAGGCTCCCGGAGGATAACACCCTACTTCCTGCTTGTCTGGTATTGATGGCGAGTGGCTTACAATGGCGAGATGACGATCTCGCTAGGGTTTGTGGTGGCGGCTATGAGCGTGCGTCTGTCTGTCCCCTTGGATGAGCAACCCTCCTAGCCTTTATATGATAAGCTAGATCCCGGGTGAACGGTGCCGATGGCGTTTACAAATATGGTAAGAGTCGTATGACCTAATTGACTAGTCTTGGGCCATACGCTATCTCTACTGGGCCTTCCTTGGGCCTTTGCAGTCTTGGCGTGACCCAGGTATCCTCACCGTGGGATAGTCGAAGAGTAGCCCCACGTCAGTAGCCCCCGAGTGCTTGGTCGAATCGCAGAGTCGGGCAAAGGACTCCTTTCTCCTGGGCACGCCGCCGGGTTGCTTGCAGTTGAGATTGAACTCGTTTTCCTTCAGTCGAAGAGCCTGCTCCCGATGGGAGTAAGAATTGTAATCGACTCACTGAAGTCGTGTCTTTTGTGTGACTTGTTTCTGTTCAGCCTGCTGGCTTACTGTCAGTTAATTCAGCTTGTGAAGCTTACCGAGTCTTCTTGTCACCCGTTTGCATGGTTCGAGTTCTTGCATCAGCACTGTGGCTTACTGAGGCGATTTCAGCTGGGAAGCTTACTGTGTTTACCTGTCACTCGAATTATGCGTTCGAGTTCTTTACCTGGCGTCGAAATTCAGCTATCAAGCTTACGTGCATGTTCAGGGACACCCGAATGACTCGTTCGAGTTCTTCCTTAGCGCTGTGGCTTACTTCATGCACTTGTGTTGCTGACGTCAGCGCTGACGCTTCGTAGCACGCCTCTGCGTCCGATAGGACGTGACGGAAGTGGCCCCACTGTCAGTGTTTACTGCAGACAGCATTGACCGCTTGTTTCTATCTTGGGCGCGAAAATTTCGCGGCGTGATGATAGTGCCTCGATCCTCGTGCGTAGTGGACGGAGTGGGAGGCGACGGTTTGTCTCTCCGCGCGACACGTGGGCGGCTGGATGGAGCTGTGGAGAGCAGTTTCTTCGGGAACGGCTGGGATGGACTGCACGCGCGGTATAAAACTGTACCGCGATGGGGAACAGGTCATCTTCTCCATTTGCCATCGCCTTCTCTCCTGCGCCGCTCTTGCCTCTTTCTGAGCTCTTGCCTTTTCCTCTCTCCACCTTCCGTGAGCGCCAAAGACGATGAGGAAGACGAAAGCTGCGACCAGCGCCGCCGCCGCCACCGAGGCGGGTGCGATGAAGAAACCCGACGGCGACTGGCAGAAGTCGTCGGTGAAGAAGACGGAGTTAGAGGTCCTGCGCGCGCAGGGCCTGCTACTGCCGGCGGACCAGGCGACGGTGCGCGCGCCTGGGAAGGAGGTATACCCTGCCCCTCGGGAGGGGGAGCGCGTTTGCTTCGTGGACTTCCTTCCACGGGGCTTCGGGTTCCCTCTCCACGATTTTGTTCGTGGTCTCCTGTACGCCTATGGGGTTCAGATCCATGATCTGACCCCCAATGGCGTCTTGAGCATCGCGAGCTTTATCGTGCTCTGCGAGTGCTTCATGGGGATCGCCCCCCATTGGGCCTTGTGGAAGTCGCTCTTCCTCATTAGGAAGAACGTGGGGAATAGCGGGTTGGCGTACCCGGTTGGCGGCTTCGGCATCCAGGTGCGAGGTGACACCTCGTACTTCCAGATGAAGAAGTCGGACTCCGTCCAAGGCTGGCGGAAGAGGTGGTTCTACGTCAGGTGCGACCAAGCGGGGTTGCCTGACTTCAACGGCGAGCGCGAGTTGCGGAAGACGCGCGCGTGGGCGCACCCGCTTGCGAAGGAGGAGAAGGAGGCTGTCAAGCCGCTGCTGAGCCATCTGCGCAACCTGCTGAAGACCTTGGGGCGCGAGTCGGGTGGCGTCCACCTCATCGGCACCTTCTTCAGGCTCCGAGTACAGCCGCTCCGTGCTCGCCCCCACCCGATGTGGGCGCACGAGGGCGTTGGCGACCCGCAGCTCGACGACGAGGAGGTGGAGTTGAAGGTGAGGGGCATCACAAGCCTCCGAGCCGCAGACCCCTGCAACGTCAAGTGCCCAGTCACAGCTTACGGATCGACGAACCCTGTTCCTGAGGTAAGCTTCTGTCTTTTCCCTTGTTTGCTTTCTCGATGCTCTTTTTCTTGATTCGTCTGTCATTTTGTTTGCAGGGTCATTCCTTCCTTGTCAGCCTTCCTCCGCTCATGGAGAACGGACCTCACGACGAGGCGACGTTCCTTGAAGAGGAAGGTGACGAAGAGGACATTCCTTCCGCCATCTCCCCGAGTGAAGAGGTGGAGGAGGATGAGGACGACGAGGAGCCGGCGCGGAAGAAACAGAAGCGGCGAAGCAACGACTCTGCTACTGCTTCGTCCCCTGCAAGGGATGCGGCTGCAGAATTGGAGGAGGATGGCTTGTCGTCTTCGGGTGCCAAGTACCTGGGTGACTGGAATGAGCCCGTGGCTGCGCCTCCTGTCAGCTCTGCACCGCCGCCCGAGTTCGCCAGGATGCCCTCCGTTTCCTTGGGAAGCGACGATGGCGTCGAAGTCACCAGGTTAGTCATGCTGGTTCTTTTTGTGTCGAGTTTGCTTTCTGATTGGCGGGTTCTCTGGGTTGAACTTTCTTGCATCTTTTGCCAGCTATCATTCTGGTGGCACCAGTTCCCCTCCACGCGAAGTGGAGCACACGTCCGCCCCTTCAGTCGAGCGGACTGTGCAGGTGGCCGGGGAGCATGCGCGGGCTGGTGACTCCCTGGCGCCAAATGATGCTGCCGCGGCGACTTCGTCGGATGCTGATCTGGTTGACCATGTAAGTACTCCTCGACTTGTTCTTCCGCAGTTGCGTCGGGTGCGCGAACAGCGCTCCCGATGGGAGTAGCCCCCGAAGGTGTGGGTGACTAGGATAGTCGGGCACAACTTTATATATGCTTGTTTGTCTGCAGCCATACTACCGCCAGCAGCTTGAGGGAGCCGCCGCCTTCGTTCGCCTGGAGAAGGAGAGGGATCAGTTGCGCACCTCCCTGGACCAGGCCACGAGGCGAGCCGCAGAGTTGGGGCAGAAACTTCAGGCTCAGGCGGAGCTAGAGAGGGCGTTGCGCGAGTCGCAAGAGCGCGAGCGTGCTCGGGACGACCGGGAGAAGACCCAGGTCGACCGCCTGCTCGCACTCGCCGGTGTCCTCGGACGTAAGTTTTTCGGCTTGACGCCTACTTGTCTACTTGTTGAATTTGCGTTGAATTGACTCGTTTCCCTTGTTCAGAGAAATGCGGAGGCGCTCCCCCGGAAGGCACGTCTAGCGACGACGTCGACCTGGCGAATGCTGTCGGGTTCCTCGACCGCGTCTGCGCGTATGCCTCGGCAGCGCTGCAGCAGTCGACGACGGCGCTGCAGAAGTCGACCGGGGCGCTGGCGACTGTGCACCGGAGCATCTTCCCCAGCAGGTCGCCACCAGCTGCCGTGGACGCACTCGCGGCGCCTTTTGAAGGCGATGCGACCACCATCGCGGACTTCACCCGGGCGCAGACGGTACGCGGCTCCGAGCTTACTTTCCAGCTTCTTCTTGGTCATCAAGTCGCTGGCGACTTTGAGAGGGTTGTCAGCGACTTCCCTCGAAAGCCTGACGGCAAGACCGCGTCCCTTAGCGGGGTGAAGGCGCAGGCGAGTCAGCTGGCCGCGAAGCTTGTCGCAACCTTCGAGAGGAGGATTGCCAAGATAGCCGAGGCGGCTGCTGCTAGGAAGAGTCGCTCCCAGTCGGAGCCTGTAGTGTAGAAGTCTTGTAGTTAGGATTTTGTAGTCTGCTTTTGAGTCTGCAGTCTGTAATGAATTGTATTTTGCGGGTCTTCTGGCCTTGAATCATATTAATGCTGAAGTGTGAATGCTTTCCTTCGAGTCTGGCTTGAATGAGAAGCGATCTTTATTTTTCTGTTTTGACACTGTCAATTCTTGGCAGCCTGAAATGGGCGAGGCCACTCCGGTTGCTGCAGCGACTGGCGCGGGTGATGAAGAGGGCACTCCTTTGGCTGAGCCTGCTACTCGCCATCGTCAAGCGACTTCGGCTCCTGCGCGAAGTGCGAACGACCAACGGTTGATCACCTATATGAGGAACAAGGTGGTTGAGCTCGAGGCGAGGCTGAAGCGTGCTGAGTTGGAGCTGGAGCGGTCTAGGTCGCGTCCTGTTGCAGAGTTCTCTCAGCGTGAGGAGTTCCTGCTTGGCGAGATTGATTTGATCAGTCGACAGCTGCAAGGTTGGTCTTCTTAGCGCTGTGTTTTGACTTCCTCTTCCTTGCGATGTGCTGATTGCAATGTCTTGATGCAGACGTGAACCCTGACTGGCAGGCTGAGCAGACTCGGATTAATGAGCGGGTCGCCAGAGAAGCCGCTGGTGACGCACCCGAGGCGCGCCATTTTTGGTCGAATAGATCTAAAGGGCGGATCCTTGCATGTATGCTGGACCGCACCTGGCGAGCTGCTCTTCTCCTGGAGGGGTGCAGGAAGACTCTCTGGCACATCCACCGGGTGTACTTTCCACACAATGGGCAGCCCAACGAGCTGGCCACGTTGTTGGAGAGGTTCCGTGAAGGTGGTGCGCTGAAGGAGGTTGTCGACGCCCAACTCGTTGCCGGGGCGAACGTGGCGTTGGCGTACGTCCGACTGCATCGGCCGAACCTTCCTCTGTCAAGGTTGCTAGGTGGCTTGCCTGAAGAAGACGATTACGCCGAGACTCTGTCGCCTGCTCGTCAGATGATTCAGCAGGTCCAGAGGCTGAGTGAGCGTCTCGTAGGGCCGCTTGATGCGCCAAAGGATGAGCCTGCAGAGTAGGAGTAGTAGGCTTCTGTTGTATAGCATTAGTTCGAAAAGGCAAATTTGCCAAGTGTAGATATCAATGTATGTAAACTGAGGTGGGTGCAGCCCCCGAGTGCGTCGGGTGGCGGCCTAGGATTAACTTACACCTGTATGGCGCAGCCCCCGAGTGCGTCGGGTGGCGACCTAGGTTTTCGAATGATACCTGTATGGCGCAGCCCCCGAGTGCATCGGGTGACGGCCTAGGGTTTTGACATGGACCTGTATGGCGCAGCCCCCGAGTGCTTCGAGTGGCGGCCTAGGTTTTCAAGTGATACCTGTAAGGCGCAGCCCCCGAGTGCGTCGGGTGACGGCCTAGTATTTTGACTTGACCTGTATGGCGCAGCCCCCGAGTGGTTCGAGTGGCGTCCTAGGCTTTTGATTTGACCTGTATGGCGCAGCCCCCGAGTGGTTCGAGTGGCGGCCTAGGCTTTTCAAGTGATACCTGTAAGGCGCAGCCCCCGAGTGCGTCGGGTGACGGCCTAGGATTTTGACTTGACCTGTATGGCGCAGCCCCCGAGTGGTTCGAGTGGCGGCCTAGGCTTTTGATTTGACCTGTATGGCGCAGCCCCCGAGTGGTTCGAGTGGCGGCCTAGGCTTTTCAAGTGATACCTGTAAGGCGCAGCCCCCGAGTGCGTCGGGTGGCGGCCTAGGATTTTGACTTGACCTGTATGGCGCAGCCCCCGAGTGGTTCGAGTGGCGGCCTAGGCTTTTGATTTGACCTGTATGGCGCAGCCCCCGAGTGGTTCGAGTGGCGGCCTAGGCTTTTGACTTGACCTGTATGGCGCAGCCCCCGAGTGGTTCGAGTGGCGGCCTAGGCTTTTGACTTGACCTGTATGGCGCAGCCCCCGAGTGGTTCGAGTGGCGGCCTAGGCTTTTGACTTGACCTGTATGGCGCATCCCCCGAGTGGTTCGAGTGGCGGCCTAGGCTTTTGACTTGACCTTTATGGCGCAGCCCCCGAGTGGTTCGAGTGGCGGCCTAGGTTTGAAGTTGCTTTTTGACTGAAAAAGTAAAGGGGAGAGCTTGTTCTGCAAATCACTGTATTGATTTTTGCGAGCAGGCCGCCTCGTTAAAACCCTTCCAGTCCCCTTAGGTACCCTGGTAAGGGAAATAGTGCGTCTGAAACCTGCCGCCTTGACATGCTGGTTTTGGTACAACGAGGGAGTCGACTAGGCGTAGAAACGACGAAGCTGCGCGACGTTCCATGGGTTGCTGCAGACTGCTCCTGTCTTCGAGTCCTTCAGGCGGTAAGCTCCGCCGCCGATTGCTTCTGTCACAATGTACGGGCCCTCCCATGGGGAGGCGAGCTTGTGCACCTTCTTCTGTTTGAGGCGAAGGACTAGGTCGCCTGCGACGAATGCTCTTGGCCGCAGCCTCCGTCCGTGGTAGTTGCGCAGGTCTTGCTGGTACACGGCTGACCGTGCGAGGGCGATGTCGCGGGCTTCGTCCAGGACGTCCATGTCGTCTTCGAGTGCTCCTTCTGCGTCAGACTCGTCGTAGGCCACCACCCGTGGTGCGTCAAACTTGATGTCGCAGGGCATGACCGCCTCTGCGCCATACACCATGAAGAACGGTGTGTATTGGGTGGATCTGTTTGGCGTGGTTCGCAGGCTCCAAAGTACTGATGGCAGTTCTTCGACCCAGGCGCCCGCGGCGCGTCTCAGCGGCACTCGCAGGCGCTTCTTGATGCCGTTGCAGACTAGGCCGTTGGCCTTTTCGACTTGCCCGTTGGACTGTGGGTGCGAGACAGATGCATAGTTGAGTTTGATGCCTTGCTCGGAGCAGAAGTCTTTGAATTCTTCGGCTGTGAAGTTCGAGCCGTTGTCGGTGATGATGCCGTTTGGTACCCCGAACCTGAAGATGATGGACCTGATGAAGTTAACTGTTGATGATGCATTCGAACTTGTGATAGGCACGGCTTCGATCCACTTGGTGAATTTGTCAACTGCTACCAGGAGATGGGTATGTCCTCCTGGTGAAGACTTCTTGAGCGGGCCTACCATGTCGAGTCCCCATTGAGCGAAGGGCCAGGCTAGTGGTATGGTCTTCAGTGCGGATGCCGGCGCGTGTGGCTTGTTGGCGAACTCCTGGCAGCCAAGGCACTTCCTTACTAGGTCTTCGGCGTCTTGCATAGCTGTGGGCCAGTAAAATCCGGCTCGTAGTGCTTTGGCCACCAAGGCACGACTGCTAGCGTGATGCCCGCAGATGCCAGCGTGAATATCGAGTAGGATGGCTTGACTGTCGACTGGATCTACGCACCTTTGTAGAACTCCTGAGATACTTCTCTTGTAGAGCTCACCGTTGATGATGGTGAAACTTTTGGAGCGCCGAATGATGCGCTTGGCTTCGACTGGATTGACTGGCAGCCTTTGATGCAGCATGTAAGCTAGATATGGGCCTGTCCATGTGGCTTCGACCAGCATTACCTCCATGGGCTCCTTCTCCTTGCTTGGCGGGTCGGCGGTGCTCGTTGAAGGTGCGGAGGAACCTGGTGCGGGTCGAAGCTTGATGGATCGCTGTGTAATGCGCTCGAGGAAGACGCCGGGTGGCACTGGCACCTTGTCTGATCCCATGTTGGCGAGGACGTCGGCTTCTTCGTTGCTTTCGCGGCCAATGTGCCGCAACTCGCAGCCGTCGAAGGTGCCCTCCAGCTGGTTGTATAGGTCTCTATAAGCGATCATGTTGTCAGCGATGGCGTCGCAAGCCTTCATAGTTTGCTGTACGACGAGGTAGGAGTCGCCGTAAATCATGAGGTGAGTGGCGCCGCAGTTTTTGGCCATCCGCATGCCATGGATTAAGGCCTCGTACTCTGCCTCGTTGTTGGAGGGTGTTGGGAAGTCCATCTGTAGAACGTACTTCAACTTGTCGCCTTTGGGGGAGATGAGGATGACTCCTGCCCCAGCTGTTCTGAACTTCTTGGAGCCGTCGAAGTACATTGTCCATGCGTTGGACAAGTCGGGAATGTCTGGCAGCTGAGCTTCTATCCAATCGGTGGTGAATTATGGCAGGACTTGGGCTTTGATTGACTTCGGGTGAGCGTACTTCAGCCCCCAGGGTCCTAGTTCGACAACCCATTTGGCGACTTGCCCTGTCGCACGTTGGTTTGTGAGGATGTCTGAGAGCCCGGAGGAGCTTACCACCGTGATCGGGTGCTCGGAGAAGTAATGGACGACCTTTCTTGAAGTCATGAAGACCCCGTAGGCCAGCTTCTGGTAGTGCGGGTAGTTTTGCTTGGACAGGGTTAGAACCTCGCTGAGGTAGTAGACTGGTCTCTGGACAGGATGGCTGTGCCCTTCTTCTTCTCGTTCTACTGCGAGTACCGTGCTCACCACCCTGTTGGTGGCTGAGACGTAGAGGTAGAGCGGCTCGTTCTCCAGCGGTGCCACCAGTACTGGGGAAGTCGTCAGGGTCTTTTTGAGTTGGTCGAATGCGTCCTGCGCTTCCTCTGTCCACTCGAATTTGTCCGTCTTCTTCATCAGTTGGTAGAAGGGCAGAGCCTTCTCACCCAACTTACTAATGAACCGGCTGAGAGCTGCGACTCGGCCGGCTAGGCGTTGCACCTCGCGGAGCTTGGTCAGTGCTGGCATTGTGAGTATGTTTTGCACCTTCTCGGGGTTTGCTTCGATTCCTCTTGCGGAGACAAGGTACCCTAGCAGTTCTCCGGCTGGCACGCCGAAGACACACTTATCTGGGTTCAGCTTGATCTGGTACTCGTCGAGTGCGGCGAAGACCTTGCGGAGGTCGGCGACGAGGGTGTCTTCCTTGCGGGTGGTGACGACGATGTCGTCGACGTAGACCTGGACAATCTGTCC
The DNA here is from genome assembly GCA_026929855.1 of Poa annua. Classification (NCBI taxonomy): domain Eukaryota; kingdom Viridiplantae; phylum Streptophyta; class Magnoliopsida; order Poales; family Poaceae; genus Poa; species Poa annua. The sequence continues at coordinate 95,875,281 of CM049437.1, forward strand.
GATGAGCCCTTTGAGGCATGCTTGCATTGTACGCTGGTATGTGGCACCAGCGTTCTTCAACCCGAAGGGCATTGTCTGGTAGCAGAAGACGCCGTCGGGTGTGATGAATGCTGTCTTTTCCTCGTCGTCGACTTTCAGTCTGATCTGCTGGTAACCTGAGTAGGCGTCCAGGAAAGACAGGCGCTCGCAGCCTGCTGTCGAGTCGATGATCTGGTCTATCCGCGGGAGCGGGAAGTGGTCCTTGGGGCAGCATTTGTTGATGGCGGTGAAGTCGACGCACATGCGTAGTTTCTTCGTCTTCTTCTTCTCCACCAGGACAGGGTTGGCGACCCAGTCTGAGTACTTGATCTCTCGGATGAACTTGGCGTGCAGCAGTCGGTCGATTTCCTTACTGATCGCGTCCCGTTTGGGTCCGGAAAAGCGTCGCATGGCTTGTTTGACGGGTCTGGCGTCCTTGTGGACTTTTAAGGAGTGCTCGGCGAGATTCCTGGGTATTCCTGGCATGTCAGAGGGTTGCCATGCAAAGATTTTCCAGTTCTCACGTAGAAACTCGACGAGCGCGCTTTCCTATGCGGGAGTTAGACTTGACGATACTTTGACCGTCTTGCTGGCGTCAGTCGGATGGACTTGATGGGTTGCTGTGTCGTCATTCGTGTTGAAGGCGGCGTCCTTGGCTGGCTTCTTGCGGGTCGGGAATATGGTCTTGTCGTTGTCGGCTGCCATTGCCTCGAAGTGCTCTGCGACCCCGAAGAACTCGGAGATCTTGCTGAACTCGCGGTCACAGCTGTTGGAGCGGTCGAAGTCACCATGCACCGTGATTACGCCTTTGGGTCCAGGCAGTTTGAGCATCAGGTAGGCGTAATGAGGTACTGCCATGAACCTGGCAAAGGTTGGGCGCCCAAGTATCGCATGGTACTGCGACTTCCAGTCGACGACCTCGAAGTCGATCGACTCCCTCCTGAAATGCTCGGGTGTTCCGAGGATAACATCGAGTGTGATTGTTCCCATGGGCGTGATTGCTTGCCCTGGTACTATGCCGTGGAAGGTGGTCTCAGACTCCGGCAACTTCTCTGTCGACTTGTTCATCCTTCTGAGAGTGTCAGCGAAGATGATGTTAATGCCGCTGCCTCCATCCATGAACACCTTCTTAAGATTGTATCTCCGATTAGAGCTTCGACTACCAGGGCAGCGTGCCCGGGTCGAGGTACTTCCGGCGGGTGGTCTGCCTTTGAGAACGTGATCGGTGTCTCCGACCCTCTCAGGTAGTCTGGTACTGCGCGTGGGCAGGTGGTGGCTTGGAGGACTTGGCGGGTGATGAGCTTCTGGACCCTGTTTGAGGGGCGCCCCTTCTGTATCATGTTGAGCTGTCCGCGTGCGGCCGGGTACGCGTCGTGTGCCGCCGGCTGGGCTTCGTGCTGCGGCTGCTGCTGCTGCTGTTGGGGAAAGGCTCCCGCCGCATGTGCTGGGGTAGCGTTTGCGGGTGTGGGTGCTGCCTGGATGGTGAGCTGCGCGGCTGGCTGCAGTGCGGGTGCAGGAGTGATGATATGCTGCATGGCCTCATAGATCTGGCGTGCTTTGCGACAATCCTTCAACAAGTGGTTGGCGCCCCATTTGCCCGTTTCCGGGTTGCGGAACATGTGGTGCTTGCAAGGTTGCGCCAGCTCCTCGGCTGGGGTCAATGCGCGTCTCCACTCGCGTTTTGGTCCCCCGTCGTTGCGGTTGATGCTGCTGCCGCTTCGGTTGTATTGTCCTTGGTCGAACTGGCGACCTTGGTTGCCGCTGCGGCTGTATTGGTGACCTTGATCGTACTGGCGATTGCTGTCGCGTGCCTCATCACGGGGGGTTTGATATCCCGCCGCTACTAACTCGATCGAGTCGAGGTTGTTGAAACGTGGCTTCTTCTTGTGGCGTCCTTCTCGCCAGTTACTTGGTCCGGCTTCGTTCTTCGGGGAGTTGTCGCGGACGTAGTCCTCTCCTTCTGCCCACTGGTTGGCTATCTTCATGAGCTCGATCATGGTTTTCGGCTGGAGCCTACCGAACTCTTCGCGGATGTCGCGGCGGGAGACGCCGTGCATGAAGGCGTCCATCACCCGATCTTCTGAGACGGCTTCCATAGTGTTGCGGAGGAGTGTCCATCGTTGGATGTATGATCGGAGCGACTCGTCTCGCCCCTGCTTGCAGGCCTGCAACTCGATGTAGGTTGTTGGCCTCGCGTATGTCCCAAGGAAACTTTTGATGAAGGTATCCTGGAATTCCTCCCAGGTACTGAAGGAGTCCTTAGGCTGGCTAGTGAGCCACCCGCGTGCTGAATCCGTGAGCATGAGCTGGATGTACTGCATCGCCGTGGTCGAATTTCCGCCTTGACAGGTGCAGGCGATGAGGTAGTCTTCGAGCCAAAGGCGTGGGTCTTGTTTCCCGTCGTACTTGGGTGTCCCAGCTGCGAGCTTGAAGCCCTTGGGCATGCGAGTGTCGCGGATGTTGAAGCTGAAGCACGCGGCGCCACACGGCTCGAAGTCACGGTCGGCTCGATCGTCTAGGTTCGTCGCGCTGGTCGTACGCTGGGTGCGGTTGCGGTCCACCGTCCTTTGCGCGATGACATTGCGGAGGTCTTCGCCTGGTTGCGGCTGTCGTAGTGGCCTGGCTGCTAGACCAGCGAGTGTTGCAGGCTCGCGGGCGTGGCGGCCTCGCTCCTCTCGTGCCCGTTCGTTTGGCGCCTTGTCCGCCAAGGCGTCCTCGATTGCCCTCATGGACATGATTTGTTGCTTGTGGAGAAGGGCGCGCGCGTCACCCTCCGGTGGCTGCGTGAGTCGCAGGTAAGTTTCGACTGCCATGAGCGCGGCGTCGGCTGTCTTGGGAACGGGTATCCCGTTCTCGTCCTCAGTTACGAAGGACGAGTCGAGGTTGCGGGTGACCCTGGCTCAATCGGCTTCTGTCATAAGGGGCACGCGAGCCCTACGGCGTCGCGCTCCTTGGTTGACTTCCGCGGAGGAGGTAAACGAGTAGGCGGCCCTCCTGGCGCTTGACGCGTCAGCCTCCCTCTTGCGTCGAAGGAGTTCAGCTTTTTCCGCGCGAAGTCGTTCGCCTTCCTTGCGTAGCAAGTGCTGGACTGCCAGCTGATCCTCCCGGGGTGCGTCCGGTGGGGGGAACGTGCCGTCGTCGACGTGCTTCATAGCTCTGATTGCTATGTCGCGCGTGATGGTGAGCCGCGTCACCTGGTCGGGTATGATCACCTCCAGCGGATACGCGGGTTCGTCGTCGTTCTCGGGCGGCACCGTGCCAGCCATGAAGACTTGCGCGGGGTAGACCTGGGTAGCGGTGTGGACGCTGCCGCTGCTGCTTCCGTCGTCCGAGCCTTGCTCGGGATCGAAAATCGCTGCAACGTGGTAGGTACCGCAGTCGCCGCCGCGTCTCCTTTCCTGAAATTCCGCGATCTTTGCCGCGGACATGAAGAGCGACTTCGCAGTCGTCGACGCGAGTGCGATTGGCTCGGGGAAGACTTGGTGGGTCGATGGAGATGCGTGCGGCGCGGGTGATGGTAGCGCGACCTTGGCCGCTCGCGAGGGCGCGGTCGACGCAGTCGAAGTTGATGCAGATCTTGGTTTTGCCAGCAGTACGATCGAGATGGTCAGAGTAGACTCGATCTGTGTGACGGCCGCTGAGGTGGTTGACGTGGTCGACGCAGATGCGGGTTCAGCAGTCGAAGATGCGATCTCCGCAGTCGCGGTGGGTGCGATCTCCGCGGCAGATGACGGCGCGGACAGCACGGTGGTAGCAGATGCGGGTGTCGCCGCCGCGCGTGGCGCGGTCGCCATGGACCTGAATACTCCATGACTGTCTACGAGGCAGTGTATGGTACCGAAGGTGAGGCACATACCTACGTGCAGATCGGCGTACACTGAACGGTGGGCCGGCGGGTGGAAGGTGTACTCGAAGGAGCCGAAGCAGATTGGCTCCTGGGTGATGCAGACGTCGGTCTTCTTCGCTGATGGAGCCGGTGCGACCATGATTCCAACGCTCGTTCCTTCCCACAGACGGCGCCAATTGACGAGGGTGTAACTCGACAAATCCCAGAGTCGTGCACCCCGGGTTGATTGAGGGGGAGAGAGAGAGATGAGCGTTGGTGATCACGACGGCTGACAAGCAAGGCGTTTACCCAGGTTCAGGCTCCCGGAGGATAACACCCTACTTCCTGCTTGTCTCGTATTGATGGCGAGTGGCTTACAATGGCGAGATGACGATCTCGCTAGGGTTTGTGGTGGCGGCTATGAGCGTGCGTCTGTCTGTCCCCTTGGACGAGCAACCCTCCTAGCCTTTATATGATAAGCTAGATCCCGGGTGAACGGTGCCGATGGCGTTTACAAATATGGTAAGAGTCGTATGACCTAATTGACAAGTCTTGGGCCATACGCTATCTCTACTGGGCCTTCCTTGGGCCTTTGCAGTCTTGGCGTGACCCAGGTATCCTCACCGTGGGATAGTCGAAGAGTAGCCCCACGTCACTCGGCCCCGCAGGGAGCACCCTGCCGAGACGGGGCCTCCTCGAGCTGCCCCACCGGTGGCCAGCCGGCCACCAAGAGACCAAGGCAATGACATCTCCGTTGGGTCGTCAACGTCGGAGGAGCATGATCTTCGCCACGACCTCAACAAACGCCAGCGCGAGGACATGCGCACCCGCATCAAACGCCGCCGAGAAAGCCACCGTCAAGAAGACCGCGACGACGATCTCGCGGAGGGTTGTAACGCCCTGGCTCCGAGATCAGTCGCTTCAACTGGCCCAAGAAATTCAAGATCGATCTTCGCTTCGACGACACCACCGACCCCCGGGACTTTCTGCAGATATACTCTCTCGCTGCGATGGTTGCCGGGGCCGACGAAATCATGATGGCCAACTGGTTCCCATTTGCCCTGAAGGGAGACGCCCAGACATGGCTTCTCAACCTCCCAAAGTGCTCCATCCGATCTTGGCGAGCACAGAAGGAGCAGTTCCTTGGAGCATTCCAAGGTGGATACGAGCCCCCGGGTACCCCAAGGGACTTGTATGACTTCAAGAAGCTTCCGAGCGAAACCCCGCAAGTACATCTAGCGCTTCACCCACAAGATGAACACCATCCCGTGCATCAAGACGAGGTGGTGGCCCTGAAGGGGATCGTAGGCAGAAAACAAAAAATTTCTAACAACGATAACCTTGAAACTAGCCAGGATCCATACTATGCAGATATAGTAATACGGAGGAGATCGATATACATACCCTTGTAGACCGAAAAGCGGGGATTACGCTCCCGCACAAGCATTGCCGATGAAGCCGACGAAGATGACCTCGAGGTCGTGTAGAGGAAGAAGACCTCCGAGCACCACTAGTGTGGTACCTCGCAGGGATTCACACACGTACGGTGAAGACGACGACCTCCGGGCTCCGATCCAAGGACGAGCAGCAGAAGACTGGGACCGGAAGACCAGCAGCACGGCGACGTGCGTATGGTCGAGAGAACTCCTCCTTGGCGCAACTCCAACAAGGGAATCACGTGTTTCAAGGAGAAAGAGAGAGAGCGAAATTGGTGTGTTGAGAGGGGCTCTCTCCCCCACTATATATAGGAGAAAGGGGGCACCCCACCTTGCTAACCAGGCAAGGTGGGACTAAACCCCAGCCGCAGCAAATAGGGGAGAGGGAGGCCGGCCCCCACATGGGCCCCTAGGGCCCATTCGGTTCCCCTTGGTGGGTTTGGCCCTTGGGGGGAATTCGGCCCCTACATGGGCCTTCTCCCTCCCGGGAGGGCCCATTTAGTGGGCTGCATGTTTAAATACGAATTTAATAATTATAAATTCATTAAAATAATATTAATTCATCAATTAACATTAGTTTAACATATTTAACATATTTACTCTCTTCCGGAACTTTTCCGAAACTCTCCGAACTATCTTCGGTTCTCCGATACGACTTCGGATTCTCTCCCGAAACTTTTCCGGTGCTTTCTCTTTTCTGTTCCGGTAAACTTGTCGACTCCCCTTAAGTGTGTTACCCTAGCGGTTTGAGATCTCGCCAGACATGATCGAGACACGCTCTCCGATCAATGACTAATTCGTGGACCGAGGATACCCAGAATTAATCCCTGTGAGATAACGAATAACTTGTCGTTCGAACCTAGACGTCTGAGTCTTAAACCTCTTGCCATGGCGATACTTAGCGTGTCCGAGACTCGTTCATAGATATCACAATACCTAGCTTGATCTCGTTACCGACAACGCTATCTTCTACTCGTCCATGATATTATGTCCTGGTGACCTAGTCACACGCTTGCAAGCTCATTTGACATAATCTCACCGAGTGGGCTCTAGAGTATCTATCCTGCTATGCGGACTGGCAAATCCCGCTCTTGATCCCTCGTCTCAACATACTCCCTTCCGATACCCGAGAGGGACACCTTTATTGTCATACTATTAAGACATGACGTTTGATGCAATCAAAGTATCTTTCAGGAATAGCAATAAGAGTTGATCTCACGGTAAAAGGCGTAATGACTACGTCCTACAAATATTGGGTATGTCCATCACGTCATTCTCCCAATGACATGACTCCATTGTCAACTGACATCAATGTCACATGATCGGGAAATCTCGATCATCAATTGCCCAATGAACTAGTTAGATAGAGGCTACTAGGGACCTGGTTGTTTATCTACCACATGTGTATTAAAGTTTCCGCTTAATACAGTTATAGCATGGTATAAAACATATAATGAACAATTGAGATATGACGAATAAACTATCTTTATTAAGTGCCTCTAGGGCATATCTCCTTCAGTCTCCCACTTGCACTAGAGTAACACTTAATCTAGTTTATAACTTGGTAAAAGCTCAACACCCATAGCAACTTGGTGCATGCTTGTCTCGTGGAAGAGGAATACAGTCAACAGATCTCACACATTGAGACATATATGTGCTTTGCAACACTTCTATGTCACCTAGTTTGACATCATCTTGTATCTTACGATGACGGTGAAATATATCTTAGTCGATGGAGTGAGACTCGAACCTTCGCGTAGCATGGGCCTTAAAAGTCTAAGAGATCTATTAAGGTGAACCACATATGCTCGGAAAACTGCTCAGTCCAATCACACTTGCTACTTCTGAAGTTGCCATATATTTCTATACCTATGTAGATTATGCGACAGTGCATTCATATACGACTTCGCAAGCTAACCATGTCTTTCTTCAAAATAAAGGACATCTCCTATATGAGATTTCTAGTCGTATGGGTCAGTGTCATAACTTGCATCATCGTAACCGTTTTACGGTAGGTTGTCTTTCCACTCTTACACTTTACCAGAAAACATATCTTTAGTTCTCACAGACACTGAAGAATATACTTAACGTTTGTTCATTGATCCACACAAGGATCACTATAGAACCCGTTCTTCAACCAAGAACTTGGGTCACACCAAGTCGAGCTTTCAGTCTGATAGAATCTATGTCTGAGGCATAGAGAATGTCGAACATCATTTTCTTTCATTAGCTATCACTGAAAATGCCAAGATAAACTTAATATTTTACCTAGTCATACAAGCAAGAACCTTTTTCTTTGCTTGTTCTATTCTGAAACACTTCAGAATCTTAACCTAGGAAAATATTCCGACCTAATGTTATTAAGCCCCTTTTGATCTATACAATTATAGATCGGATGCCTAATACTCCTAACTTCATTCATAGAAAATTTAATCACTTAAATAATCCTTTATACTTTACTAGAGTATCTGTATCATTCTCAATATGTCGTTACATATAAAATCATGAATGACACCTAGCTCCCACTGAAATATGCCTTCCACATATAAGATCAAGAAAAGCTACTTAGCTCCCACTCACTTCTTTGCAAATGCAAATTTCTTCGACTATTTTGGACAACTCCAAAATCCTTTGATCACATCATCAAAGTGAAGATTCCAGCTCCGATATGCTTGCTTCAGCCCGTGAATGGACAGCTGAAGTTTGCATACATGTTTAGCATTCTCAGGATCACCAAACCATTTCATTGTACTAATTACAATTCTTTCTTAATGATACCATTAAGAAAAATGGTTTCCTTATCCATCTATCAATTTCTCAATTTGAAATTATAGTAATTGCTAAACGACCCCGAATAGATTTAGGCTTCGCCACTTGACACAAAAACTCGTTGTGGTCAACTTTTGAATCTGTCGGAACTGTTTCACGACAAATCGATCCTTATCAGCGTCTATTCTCTCATAAAATTTCATATTCTATTAACAGCCTAGATGCCATCAAGAAGATCTCCCAAGTCATTACCTGGTAATCGTACATGGATTTTATCTCGGATCATATATGACTCATAGCCATTTCTCGGACTTAGTTCTACCATCTCTTCTTCATAGTTCGTAGGTCTGTCATATTCCATTAACATGACCTTCATAACAAGATTGTCGTACCACACAGTGTGGAACATAACCTCGTATGCCTACGTTCTTAGTGTGAGCTCAGAGCATCATGATCTTTATCATCAGTTTCTTTCCAGTTGAGTAGCATGACACCGGAAACACTTTCCGTTGCGCCACTCGGATGTCTGGAGAGAAAGTTCATTAACTTTGTCTTGCTCTACTTTCTTTCCCACTTATACCCTTGGACAAGAAACTATTTCTTTTGCAAGGTATATTCCGGCTTTTTGCCTATGTCATGAGACATGTACCCAACTAATTCTTTAGGTACGGTACACTACAAAGATTTATCCATTTTAGGTTTGATCACATCGAAACACTAAATTGCTGAAACGACAATCTAGGCTAAAAGCCATGCCATCACTCATATGGTATTGTCACCATGGATTTAAATGGTTTCCCTATTATCTAACGTGAATGTTATGTTTCTACCATATGACTCCAATGATCACAATAATTCGATAAGAGATTTATTTACCACATATTATCCGATAGAGTGCGATTACGACGTCCTAACATACCATAACACTATGGTGTTCCATGCGACGTAATTTGTGGAACTCTTCTCACAAGTCTTCCAATGATATGCCAACATTATAACTCAAATCTTTATTTCCTCGATCTGTATCGCTGGAATTTGATTTTCTTGCTAAATTTATTTTCTTACTTCATTCTGAACTTGTTTGATCGAATCAAAATTTCCAGACTAACATTTCCTAAGTGGATATCCATATATCTACTCGGAATATTCGTGAAGTCTATGAAAAGACTTCCACTATACGTTAAAGTACTTCATTGATTCACATACACCCATATGCATGATTCTCAACAAGTTATACTCAAAACGTTCAGTCAAGTTTACGAAATAAAGGTCTCCACTACACGTTAATTACTTCATTGATCCACGTATATCTATATGCACGATTATCAATAAGTTATATGCCCGCTTTCCGAAAATGGTGTCTTAGTTATCTTGCAAGTGTCAAAAGATCAAATCTAAAGACTTGTAGATCCATCCGTATGGAGCTTGTTCATTGACTATAACATTGACATGACTTAAACGGTAGTGCCACACGAATGTGGTGTCTTTATTAAGTTTGTATCTTTTGGCATTAATATTATGAATGTGGGAGCTTCTACCATCTAAATTCAAATCGGCTTATGATCATTACTTCATAAATATAGGACAACGATTTTGTCACTAACATATATGAACAATCGTCTCGTTAGAGGAAACACACTTATAACGATCATACTAACAGGCGATCATAAAAGAATTTATTCAAATGGTAGATCTTGAGGGAGAGTGTCTATGGCCATCACAACATTTTGTCTGCCATCATCAACACACATTGTCGCCTCATCCTTCCAAGCTACTCACTTAGTAAATCTGGTTTTCATAAAACATGACTAGTATCAAAAACTTAGTCACTATTGCGAGTACTTGCTTAGGTAAAACATTCATAACGTGTATATCATATATACACCATCATCATTGATGACTTCCCGGCGATCTGTTTCATCTTCTTAATTCTTCCAACGCAATCAAGAACCATGAAGGTGAACGATTCCCCTTGCATGACATAGTCTATGATAAAACATTTGCATCTGGCAACGTTGTCTGTCATCCAGTGATCGAGCTGAGCGAGGCGTCTCAATGTCATCAAGTATGACCAATGTCATCGAGTATGACTAGTGTCATCGAGTATGACCAGTGTCATCGAGTATGACCAGTGTCATCAAGTATGACCGCCACGTGCTCCTTCAATGTATGTATTCTCTTCCATCTTGGTTGAGAAGAAAAACAGTCAACGTACTGATAAATTTCATCAACCCAACTTTAGGTGTATCCTGAGTCTAGCGATCATCTCATATGTTCGCGATCTAACAACTCGCCCCCACCGTTAATTCTCTATGGCAGAGATCATAGCATACACTGGACTATAATGATATTATCCGCACAAAAACTTGATAATCCAAATTATCCTTTTGTTAGCGGAATCTCCGGGTTTATCTCCTAGCGGGTATTGTATCACAAAGAGCTAATGGTTTAAACAAGGAGTATCCTCAAGCTAAAGTATAAAACTATGAAGTTTGGACCCAACCTTTTAAGTTTCTCAATCGCAGGATTGCGCCTAATTTTTAAAGAAGGCTATTACATCGGTTAATATATACAAAGGTTTTGAAAAACATAAAAACTTTGTTCATTATAAAATAGGGTTCAAGTTTTAATAAAATAAAACTACCCGAACTCGCACTCAAAACGAATATCCCTCTAATCGTTTTAGTGATTACACGATCCTCATCCATTATGCAACCCCTCATCGTCAGAGCCGGCAACATAACTTCAAAGGTAGACATCGACATGTCAATCACAACAACTCTGTGAATCATGCTTAACCTTTCGGTCACCGTGTTCCGAGGCCATGTCTGTACATGCTAGGCTCGCCATAATAACCTTCAGCGTATACGCTTGTGCAAACATGTCTTACACCCACTGTATGCGAACGACGATATGTCTGACACCCGATCATCACGGCCTGCCTCATAACGTAGAACTTTCTTGGTGGTGCACGCCAAAGGGGGAACACTAATGGTATTTTGGAGGGATCATCTTATATTACTACCGCCGTGTAACTAATATATAACTATATATATATACACACAATATAAGATGCAAACAACAACATAACATCAAATGTAATGCGATGTGACATGGTCCTTGCGCCGATGGTCTCCTTCGCGCCCACAGTTTATAAACAATTTAATAAACATACCTTGACCATATCACATTGCCCCTGCAAAATAAAGTTAGACGCGTTCTAATTTATCTTTTGCATATTTTACGTGGCTTGGGGCTGTCGTAAATAGAACCGCTTCATACCTACGAACCTATGACCTCAACAATGATCAAATAATTGCATATTTATACATCCCTTTCGGGCCCTCCATTGAAAATGCAAAGCCAATTAAAGAGAGAGAGACAGACACCCGACAACCACATATACGGTACCAGCCGTATGTCAGTAGTGGAACCAGTCTCGCGTAAGCGTACGCGTAAAGTCGGTTCGGGCCGCTTCATCAACTCAATGCTGCCGACAGTTCGTGCACGCGAGAGGGTAGCAAATAAAAGAACGATGCCCCCGTGATAAACACGGGTTCTAAAAGCGTACAGCTATATCTACGCATAGATCGGCTCTGATACCACTGAAGGGGATCGTAGGCAGAAAACAAAAAATTTCTAACAACGATAACCTTAAAACTAGCCAGGATCTATACTATGCAGATATAGTAATACGGAGGAGATCGATATACATACCCTTGTAGACCGAAAAGCGGGGATTACGCTCCCGCACAAGCGTTGTCGATGAAGCCGACGAAGATGACCTCGAGGTCGTGTAGAGGAAGAAGACCTCCGAGCACCACTAGTGTGGTACCTCGCAGGGATTCACACACGTACGGTGAAGACGACGACCTCCGGGCTCCGATCCAATGACGAGCAGCGGAAGACTGGGACCGGAAGACCAGCAGCACGGCGGCGTGCGTATGGTGGAGATTTCCTCCTTGGCGCAACTCCAACAAGGGAATCACGTGTTTCAAGGAGAAAGAGAGAGAGAGAAATTGATGTGTTGAGAGGGGCTCTCTCCCCCACTATATATAGGAGAAAGGGGGCACCCCACCTTGCTAACCAGGCAAGGTGGGACTAAACCCCAGCCACACCAAATAGGGGAGAGGGAGGCCGGCCCCCACATGGGCCCCTAGGGCCCATTCGGTTCCCCTTGGTGGGTTTGGCCCTTGGAGGGGAATTCGGCCCCTACATGGGCCTTCTCCCTCCCGGGAGGGCCCATTTATTGGGCTGCATGTTTAAATACGAATTTAATCATTATAAATTCATTAAAATAATATTAATTCATCAATTAACATTAGTTTAACATATTTAACATATTTACTCTCTTCCGGAACTTTTCTGAAACTCTCCGAACTATATTCGGTTCTCCGATACGACTTCGGATTCTCTCCCGGAACTTTTCCGGTGCTTTCTCTTTTCTGTTCTGGTAAACTTGTCGACTCCCCTTAAGTGTGTTACCCTAGCGGTTTGAGATCTCGCCAGACATGATCGAGACACGCTCTCCGATCAATGACTAATTCGTGGACCGAGGATACCAGAATTAATCCCTGTGAGATAACGAATAACTTTGCCGTTCGAACCTAGACGTCTGAGTCTTAAACCTTTTGCCATGGCGATACTTAGCGTGTCCGAGACTCGTTCATAGATATCACAATACCTAGCTTGATCTCGTTACCGACAACGCTATCTTCTACTCGTCCATGATATTATGTCCTGGTGACCTAGTCACACGCTTGCAAGCTCATTTGACATAATCTCACCGATTGGGCCCTAGAGTATCTATCCTGCTATGCGGACTGGCAAATCCCGCTCTTGATCCCTCGTCTCAACATACTCCCTTCCGATACCCGAGAGGGACACCTTTATTGTCATACTATTAAGACATGACGTTTGATGCAATCAAAGTATCTTTCAGGAATAGCAATAAGAGTTGATCTCGCGGTCAAAGGCGTACAACGGCACTCGCCGGGCACATAGCCCGCGAATGCCCTACGGGTCGCCAAGGCGGGGGCGGCCGTAACTGGCATCGCGGCGGTGCTCGCGGGGGCCGAGGAGGAGGACGCGGTAGACAAGGCGGACGCGAATAGCAGGCGGTCGCCCAAGGCAACAATGGAGAAGCTCCCGCCGTCCCAGGCAACGGTAGGCAATTCCAGGAGGTCGCCGACGTCGTTGGCTGCATACATGGAGGGTTTTCTCTGCCTCCATCCAACAGCGCTGGCAAGAGGCTACTGCGAGAGCTCAATGCGGTGATCTCAGCTCCATCAAAGCTCTAGGACTGGTCCCACCAGGTCATCACCTTCGACCCGGAAGACCATCCATCCAACACTGCCGGGGTCGGAACGCTGCCTATAATCGTGTCCCCTATCATCAACAACTTCAAGGTCACCAAGATGCTGGTTGATGGAGGCTCCAGCCTCAACCTACTCACGGCCAAGGTGCTGACCGCTCTTCAGGTCCCGTTCTGCCGCCTCACCGACACGGGCGTCTTCCAAGGCGTGAACGGGAGCGTCACGCGGCCCCTCGGGAAGATCACTCTTCTAGTCACTTTCGGTGACCTCAAGAACTTCCGCACGGAGGACGTCGTCTTCGACGTTGCTGACACTCCGTTGCCGACACTCCGTTGCCGTACAACGGCATACTTGGCCGGCCTGCCCTGGCCAAGTTCATGGCCGTCTCTCACTTCGCCTACAACACGCTGAAGATCCCGGCTCCGCTGGGCGTGATCAAGATCAAGGTCGACACAGATGACGCCATCTTCTGCGTCCAGAAGCTGAACCAGACGGTGGCGGCGACCTATAGTGCCTTCTGGGATGCGATAGGGGAAGATCTCGGCGCACTCCCCGGGGAAGGAGTTGACCCCGGGGCCTCGACATCAACCTCTGTCAAGAAGGCGCTGTTCCATGGCGACCCGCAGATGACCAAGAAGGTGGCCCTGACTGGTGATGGAGTCCGCTCCGTAACCATTGGTGCCCGCCTCACGGACAAATAGGAAAGCATGCTCGTCGCCTTCCTTCGAGAAAACTCTGACGTCTTCGCGTGGGACGCGTCAGAGCTACCCGGCGTACCAAGGGAGGTGATCGAGCACAAACTGGCGGTCAGCGCGGACGCGCGACCTGTGAAGCAAGTTCCCCGGAATCAAAGCAACAGAAGTTGGAGTTCATCATCTCCGAGGTCGACAAGCTACTCGAAGCCGGCGTCATCCGCCCAGTTCCCCACCCTCTTTTGGTGGCGAACCCCGTGGTGGTTCCGAAACCAATGACGCTCAAGTGGCGCCTCTGCATCGACTTCACCGACCTGAACAAGGCCTGCCCGAAGGATCCATTCCCCCTGCCACGCATCGATCAGATCGTGGACTCCACAGCGGCGTGCGAGCTGTTATGCTTCTTGGATGCCTTCTCCGGGTATCATTAGATCCTGATGTCCGCCGAAGATCAAGAGAAGACGGCCTTCATCACACCTGAGGGTTGCTACTGCTACACCCGGATGCCTTTCGGCCTCCGGAACGCCAGCTCTACCTTCCAGCGCGCGATGCAAGCGTGCCTTGGGCCACAACTGGGCCGCAACGCAGAAGCATACATCGACGACATCGTGGTCAAGACGTGGTACCAGGACTCACTCATCCAGGACCTCCATGAGACGTTCGTGAACCTCCGCCGGGTAAACCTCAAGCTCAACCCCGAGAAGTGCGTTTTCGGGGTCCCGTCGGGCAAGTTGCCACTAGTGGAAAAAGGGCTAGCTGTGGCGCACCAAAAAGCCTTTCTGTGGCGCACCCAGGAAAATGGGGGGTGCGCCACAGTTATCTCGCCACTAAAATATATTTCTGTGGCGCACCCGCCCGGTGCGCCACAAAAATATTTCTGTGGCGCACCCCACCACCATGCGCCACAGAAACATTTCTGTGGCGCACCCCCACTTAGGTGCGCCACTAAATTTTTTTTGAATTTAAAAAAAAAGGGCGGCCAGATCTAAATCTGGATTCTGGCCAGATCTAGATCGGGCCGCCCAAATTTCAAAAATATTTTTGTTTCGTCGGAGGCAGCACCGGGCTTGGCCGTAGGTGGGTGGGTGGAAGATGGGGGTCGCCGGAGATGGGTGGAGGAGGAGGATGTGTTCGTCGCCGGAGGAGGTCACCGGAGGAGGAAGTGGTGGTGGTCACCGGAGAAGGTCGCCGGAGGAGGATGTGGTGGTGGTCGCCGGAGGAGGTCACCGGGGGAGGTGGTGGTAGTCACCGGAGGAGGTGGTGGTAGTCACCGGAGGAGGAGAAGGAGGTGGTGCTCGCCGGAGGAGGTTACCGAAGGAGGAGAAGGAGGTGGTGGTCGCCGGAGATGGTGGTGGAGGAGGAGGTCGCCGGAGGTGGTGGTGGAGGAGATGGAGCTCGCCGGAGTTGAGAAGGAGGAGGGAGGAGAAGTAGAGGAGAGGAGAGGAGGAGGAGGAAATGAGAGGAGAGGAGGAGGAAATGAGAGGAGAGGAGGAGGAGGAGGAAATGAGAGAAGTGGAGGAGAATAGGAGGGAGGAGGAGAGGAAAAGGGGGCGGCCGGTTCAAATTTCAAATCCCGCCAAATAATTCAGTGGCGCACCCCCTCCCGGTGCGCCACAGAATTGTTTTCTTTTTTTTTATTATTTTGCTGAGAAAAAGTTTATTTTTGAAATATTTTTTTTTTCGTTTGGCAGTTTGAGGATCTGAAAAAGGCCAAACCGGGCAAGCCTGGGTTCGAGCCATTTTCTATAATCCTCTAGTTTTTTTAAGGTATTAAACGCATTTTTTCGACATCGTATGCAAAAGTTAGGACCGTTTCGACTTTTTTTACAGTGATTTTGCATAAAAGGTCAAAACTCATATTTCAAATATTCTACATGAAGTAGACAATGATACCTACCCATATCTTAAAGGATGGAATTTTTTGAACAATTTTTCATTTTCTTCTTTTTGCCGCAAAATTGAAAAGGCGATCGGGGGGGGGGGGGTGTGTGTGTGTGTGTGTGTGTGTTTGTGTGTGTGTGTGGTGGGATCTGAGTGCAGAAATTCTGTGGCGCATGGGACCCCATGCGCCGCAGAAAGTGTAGCAATTTAGTGGCGCACCCCATCTGATGCGCCACAGAATGTCCAATTTCTGTGGCGCATCCACCTGATGCGCCACAGAATGTCGACTTTCTGTGGCGCACCCGAGCCCATGCGCCACAGAAAGTCATATTTTTGTGGCGCATGGGCTCGGGTGCGCCACAAAAATGCTTTTCTGTGGCGCATTAAATTAGGTGCGCCACAAACGGGCATCCCACCTATAAGCATTTTTCTACTAGTGTGCTGGGTTTCCTGTTTTCCCATCGGGGAATCGACGCAAATCCGGACAAAATCAAGGAGATCGATTGCATGGAGGCGCCCCGGCGGATCAAGGACGTACAGCGCCTCAACGGGTGCATCACTTCACTCGGGTGTTTCATCTCAAGGATGGGGAACGGGCTGTTTCGTTCTTCAAACTGCTCAAGAAAGAGGGCCCCGGACTGGACCCCTGAGGCTGAAGAAGCCCTTCAGTCTCTCAAGAGCTACCTCGCCTCGCCACCCGTCTTGATGGCTCCCGCGCCAAAGGAGCCTCTACTACTGTACATCGCTGCCACTAACCAGGTGGTGAGCGCGGTACTGGTGGTGGAACGAGACAAGAAGCCAAGCAAAGTCAAGAGCAAGCGGCTTGGGGACACTCTCCCGGGTCCGCCTTGCAAGAAGAAGGCGTCGGGCCTGCCCGGGTCCCAGGACCTCAGCAGCCCGATGGAATCTGCGGACGACAACGGTACCGGGGCGCTGGGGGCTGAGCAGCCACAAGCCCAGGACGTCGACTCCGTGGAAAAAGAGGCAGAGCCCGATCAAGAAGTGGTCACCCGCAAAGCGCAGCATCCGATTTACTTCGTTAGCTCGGTCCTGCGCGATGCGCGTGAACGCTACCCCATGATGCAGAAGCTGCTGCTAGCGATCCTCATCGCCTCTCGCAAGCTAAGGCCGTACTTTGAGAGCCATTCAATCACCGTGGTCTCGAAGTAAAATTTGAGAAGCCCGTTGGAAAACCCACTCGCCACAGGACGCATCTCATGGTGGGCCATGGAGCTTCAATGTTTTGGTCTCAAATTTGAACACACAGACAACATCAAGAGCCAGGCGCTGGCGGACTTCACCGCGGAATGGATCGAGAAAGCATTTGAAGACCCAGGAGAGGAAACCTGCCTCCCCGGGAAAGAAGACCTCGTCCTCCGGAGGAAGCAGAAACTGGATGGCATGAACAAAATGTCATCCAATTGGAAGGTCCTTACCGGGTTACACATACCCTGAGGCCTGGAGCAGTTTACTTGGAGGATGAGAAGGGGAGGCGGGAGTGCAATGCCTGGAACATCGAGAACCTCCGGAAATTGTACCCCTAACTACAAACACGAATCGCAAAATAGTTATGATCGACTATGCACGCCCTGGGGGCTAGTGTCCTGTAGTAGGGTGTAAGAATCGTCGCCAAGCAATAAAGATAAGTTTTCCATTCCGTGAGCCTCAATTCCTGTCGTAAAACAGTTTTTCCGTAGCAACCCGTAAGCAGGGGGCTGATATGTGCCGGTGGCTGACGGGTCATGCGCGAGCGCCTAGTATCGGGGGCTGCACCAAGTCATGCCGTACTGTCGAAGAAAGAAGGAATTGGGCAGTGCTGTACTTTAAAGAACTTAAGTACAGAGATGCACAGTCAACCTTTCTTGCGGATTGCTGCGGATAAACATTTTCACGATACGAAGAGAGGGTCCATTCTTTTCCTACTGACAGTTTGCTTTGTGTAGCGCCTCACCGGGACAGGAAATCTTCAGAGGAGACGGAAGTGGAACCAAATACCCGGGAGAGGCCTAGATAAGAAGAGCGATTGGAAAACAGATAAGTCTCTGCATTCACATGCATCTTAGGCATAATATCTCTCTTGGAGTCAATATACTATCAACCTGAGCACGTTCGACGGTGTATGAGAGCCCTTGCAGGGATCAGGCTACCTCCCCGGCGAACGGTCAGTTTCCCTCTGGCTTAGTACCTACGGCTGTGGAGTAATGCCTCGAAGGGTATAGTGCTTCCAGGGGTATTACTGCTGCTGTTGACAGTTAGGATACTTGCACCTGAGTTGACTCCTCATAAACTTGAAAACACTAGTGCAAAGGGAGATTGAGAAATGACCCCGGGAGTTGAGTTAGGAACTGCATTCATATTTAAATTCTGAAGTTACATCTTCGCATTACATTCGAGAAGGCCTTCTGAGCTCATATCTAGCCTATGCTACTAAGGCCAGCGCAGGCGCCCTGGCTGTGCAAGTTTGCCTCAGCTGGTTTATTTGTCTGCCAGGGGAACCTCTATCTTCCGGGGACGCCTGGAGGAGAAAGGGACTGCCGATCAGAATCCTCAGATTTCCTTAAGGGACAGGAGGCGCCGCTGGAGGTGCAGGGCCACCAAGCGCGCAGACGATGCCCTCGGCCAGCTCGCAGATGGCTCGTTCGTCCTCCTAAGGGAAACGAACGCCTGCAAGTCAAGTCCAAGGCCGGCAGCCAACGGGCAGAAGGAAAGATCTAAGGAGGCATCGTTACCTAGTCAACGGCCTCAAGTTCGGCCAAAGGTTGGGACAGACCCGGGATTCCGCAGTCTTCTCCTTTAGGTAGGCCATCAAGAAGGCTTTCTTTATGGCCCTCACTCGGCCTTCCTCCTGCGCCGCAGGGCCTGTTATGGCCGCCAAGTCAGCTATGGTCTGGGCAGTGGAAGCACGGGCGGCGCCACCTCGCCCACCTACCCAGATCTCGGCAGCCCGGGGCGCGTCCGCTCTGCCCCGGAATGACGACTCCGCCGTGGAGATCTCCGAGGCCGCTCCCGCTGACATCGCTTCGTCACCGCCAGACATCTTCGGCAAGTCGTGCATCGCAAGGAGAAGAGGTGAATGCGAGTAGAGAGAAAGAGAAGAAGTGTGCAGCCAAGATTAGGGTCTGTGGGGTCTTTTATAGACTCCTCTGTCGCCATCTACCGCTTGGCGTTTCAGGTACCACTGTAGTGGGAACACGTTTTGCAACAAACCTGTTCTCATTCACACTGGGCACAGAGGCAGAGTACACTGACAAGCTCTTCTTCGACAAAGACAAGAACTATAGTGGGGTCCTACTTTTTAAAAGCAAACGGTTCCACCCCTGACAACCCGGGAACGCAAGTGTACCCCGGAAGGCGCTACTTCCAGAAGTACGTCGACGAGGCCGCCAAGAAGGAGGTAAAAGAGAACTTTGACATCTCCCCCTCGGCGTCGCACAGCTTCAGGACGACGAGCCCTCCTCCACCTTGACGCTGGACGAGTTTTCCTCGTCCTCATCCTCGTCAGAACAGCTGGGGCCGCCATCGCTGATGCTGCTCTCTCGGCAGCACTCTGCGCGTGTCCCGACCGTGCTGATGATCTTCACGGAGAGCGTCGCATCTCCGTCGTATCGGAACGTCAAACTCTGCCCCTAGCCAGCCGCCGGGAGCAAGAGAATGTCTTCCACTCGTGACCCGGGGACATGGAGCCGTCGTCGGTGTAGTCGGCCCAGACCCAGGTGGGGCCGTTGGGGCAGCCTTCGACCTGCAGCCAGAAGCCGGGGGGCTTCTCCTCCTCGAGAGCCATCGCGAAGTCGTCCGGAAGGAACAGACGGCAGGGGAGCCGGCCGTTTAGATCCACCATGAACTCGAACGGGGCAAAGCCCGTATGGGCTGAGCTCCTTGGAGGAGGGGAGGCTCGGCCACGACTGCCGCGGCCGCCGCGGCCTGATGACCCACAAGTATAGGGGGTGTATCGTAGTACTTTCGATAAATAAGAGTGTCGAACCCAACGAGGAGCAGAAGGTGCTGACAAGCAGTTTTGATGAGGATTTCACTGTAAACACTAGCAGACAAGTTTTTAGGAGTTTTTGATAATGCAGATAAATAAAGTGCGAGTAAATAGAGCGCGGCAATAATAATTGCAGCGAGTGGCCCAATCCTTTTTAGAGCAAAGGACAACCCGGTTTGTTTACTTATGATGACCAAACGTTCCTGAGGACACACGGGATTATGTCTAGTGCTTTCGCTACATATAGATGATTAATCTTTACTGTTTTGATAAGTGTCAGGTGGGTGAATCTATGCTAATGCACCGCCCTTCCTAGGACTAATACATACTTGTGATTATACCCCTTGCAAGCATCCGCAAATACAAGAAAGTAATTAAGATAAATCTAACCACAGTCTTAAACTCTTAGATCCTGCTATCCTTCATGCATCAAAATACCAACGGGGGTTTAGATTTCTGTCACTCCGGCAACCCCACAATTGATAATCGAATACACAATGCATTCCCCTAGGCCCATAAAGGTGAAGTGTCATGTAGTCGACGTTCACATGACACCACTAGAAGAATAACACCACAACTTAAATATCAAACCATTAAATATTACTCAACATAGTTCACTACTAACATCTAGACTTCTCCCATGTCCTCAAGAACTAAACGAACTACTCACAACACATCATTTGGATCATGATCAGAGGTGATATAATGATGGGTAACAATCTGAACATAAACCTTAATTCAATGGTTCCACCCAATAGCATCAATAACAATAGTAATCAACACCGGGAGAGTTTTCCCTATCAAATACACAAGATTCAGCCCTAGATGTTACAGCGGGAACGGAGTGGAGCAGTGGAGATGACGGTGTCGGCGGTGGAGATGATGGTGATGATGATCCCGATGAAGTGCAGCTCGATGACGGTGACGATGGCGACGATTTCCCCCCTCCGGGAGGGGATTTCCCCGGCGGCTTCGCAGCCTGCCGGAGAGCTTTTCTATCTCGGTGGTTTCCGCCTCGTGGAGGCGGCGGCTGTGTTTCTCGTCTAACCCCCGTGCCTTAGGTTTTCTGGGGGGTCAAGTACGCGAAGTGGCGATGTCAGAGGTGGGCCAAGGCGGCCACCTCATGTGGCGGCGCGGCAGGAGAGGGAGCCGCGCCACCCATTGAGGTGGGCCCCCTGTGGCCCATCTTGCTCCCCCCTTTCGGCCTCCTTCATGATCTGGAACTTTAAGACTTTTGGTATTCTCCATTTTGTTTTCTGTACTTTGCAAATATTGTATCTTGACGGTGCTTTTTCCATCAGATTCCAGACTCCGGTGATTCATCCCCCAACAATCATCAAACATGCAAAATAGATGAAATAACATAAGTATCATCTCCAAATATGAAATATATCAATGAATAACAGTAAATTATGATATAAAATAGTGATGCAAAATGGGCGTATCAATTCCCCCCAAGCTTAGACCTCGCTTGTCCCCAAGCGAAAGCTGAGCTCAGTAAACATGACCACAGGTTTATGGAGTGAAGTGTCGATAAACAATATACGGACAAGAAGCATCACATCTATTAATACACAAGGCATCTTAGATAATAACTCTATTCATATAACTCAACTTGTAACAAGTAAAGGCAAATCACAACAAGGTGCATAGAGAAAACCATAGTTGGTGTTGGCAAACTTCGTTCTTGGTCAGAGAACAATGAACATATTGAGATTATTCTACAAAACAGCCCTCTTTATTAGTTGCTAACTCCCAAGGTCATATTTATTAGATAACTACAATGTGCTACACAAGGAAGAATAAAAGACATGATTAACAACATACATGTATAAATGGTTGAATCACAATCAACTCAAATGCTTGCTTAAGATAGAAGGAGATAGGTTTACTGACTCAACATAAAATAAAAGATAGGCCCTTCGCAGAGGGAAGCAGAGATACAAGCATGTGCTAGAGCTTTTAGTTTTAATAGGTTTTGAAATCATATAGAGAGCATAAGAATAAGTTTTTGAGTGGTGTTTGTCGTTGTCAACGAATGGTAATAGAGTTCTTGTCATCTTCCATACTAAGCAAGTTGAGAGCAGTTCCGAATTGTTTAGTAACAGGCATTTATAATATGCACTTTATTTATATAACTTGACACTCCTCCCACTACCGGAAAATCTTCCTTTGCCGTGAGAAGCCGTCTTTGCCGTGAGCCACAATTTTGCGGAACACGGCACAGATGGCTTTGTCGTGAGAAAAAGAGAAAGGCACACGGCAAACAAACCATGCACGTCACATCGGATTTAGGGCGCACGGCAAAGTATACATCACGGCAAAATGGACAGAACACACACGGCATAGATTTCCCGCTCGGCAAAGCGATCTTTGCCGTGCGCCTCTGAGAACCCGCACGGCAAACTAGTGGGACCAGCGACGACCAGAATTTACAACCTTCCCGCGCCGCCCAATAAATCGCGGGAAATATCTTTGCCGTGCGTGGATAGAAGAACTCACGGCAAAAAATCGACAAATTTATTTCCCCGTGGCGGCAAAATTCCCGCACTCTAAATAAATTCGCAGAAAAGTCTTTGCCGTGTGCCACTGAGCCTAGCGCACGGCAAAGGGCTTCTTTGCCGTGCGCCACTGAGCCTAGCACACGGCAAAGGGCTTCTTTGTCGTGCGCCTTGTATTGTGGTATACGACAAAGAATGCTTGCTTTATTTATTTCCTTTGTTAAGGCCCCGATGAAGCGGGTCGCGTCTCGGAGGTGTATCATGGTTCCGACAACCTACCAACACACTAGTATACATATGTTAGGGGTCTATGCAAGTTTTGGTGGGTTCCGACGCTCCGCACCCCCTCTACGGCGAAACCCTACTCCCGATGGAAAAAGTCCAACCTGTCGATCTACTACTTTAACCACAGCGCCGAGAGGGGGTAGACACATGAACTTTTTTGATTGGTTGTGTTAGGTGTGTACATAGGACCATGGGGAACACATATTTCATGTGTTCCGTCTCATGATTCCATGCCCGGCACCCGAAACGGGAGTTTTCACCTCTAAGTGCAAGAACTTACTACAAAGTAAGAGGGATCGATGAAGCGGGTCGCGTCTCGGAGGTGTATCTTTGTTCCGACAACCTACCAACACACTAGTATACATATGTTATGGGTCTATGCAAGTTTTGGTGGGGTTCCGACGCTCCGGACCCCCTCTACGGCGAAACCCTACTCCCGCTGGAAAAAGTCCAACATGTCGATCAACTCCTTTGACCAGCGCCGAGAGGGGGTAGAAACTTTTTTGATTGGTTGTGTTAGGTGTGTACATAGGACCATGGGGAACACATATTTCATGTGTGTACATAGGACCATGGGGAACACATATTTCATGTGTTCCGTCGCATGATTCCATGCCCGACACTCGAAACGGGAGTTTTCATCTCTAAGTGCAAGAACTTACTAGAGAGTAAGAGGGGTCAGTGAAGCGGGTCGCGTCTCGGAGGTGTATCTTGGTTCTGACAACCTAACAACACACTAGTATACATATGTTAGGGGTCTATGCAAGTTTTGGTGGGGTTTCGACGCTCCGGCCCCCTCTACGGCGAAACCCTACTCCCGATGAAAAAAGTCCAACCCGTCGATCTACTCCTTTAACCAGCGCCAAGAGGGGGTAGACACATGAACTTTTTTGATTGATTGTGTTAGGTGTGTACATATGACCATGGGGAACACACATTTCATGTGTTCCGTCACATGATTCCATGCCCGGCACCCGAAACGGGAGTTTTCACCTGTAAGTGTAAGAACTTACTATGGAGTAAGAGGGGTCGATGAAGCGGGTCGCGTCTCGGAGGTGTATCTTGGTTAGGACAACCTACCAACACCCTATAGTATACATATGTTATGGACGCATGCAAGTTTTGACTGGATTCCGACGCTTCGAACCCCTCTACGGCGAAAAAAATGAAAACACAAAAGCACACGGCAAAGAAATAGAAACACGGCAAAGAGAGTCTTTGCCGTGTGTTTTCCGGGGACGCCGCATGGCAAAGACGAATGCTCACAAATCTAAAGACGAATGCTCACGGCAAAGGTTCACGCACGGCAAAATCCTATCCTATCTGAATCTGGACCACACACCACACACACCACACACCACACACCACACACACCACACACTCACTGCACGCGCTAGCTCCACCCGACGCCGCCGCCGCCCCGCGCACGCCGCCCCGCAGCCCCGCAGCCGCCGGCCTCCGCCCCGCACGACGCCACGCACGCCGCCCGCGCTTCAGCTCCGCCGCTTGTAGTTGCCCCGCAGCGCCGCCGCATCGAGCCGCCGCGGCACGCACACTGCCCGCCCGCAGCGCCGCCCGGCCGTCCCGCAGCCCCGCCGCCGCCCGCGCTTCAGCTCCGCTGCATGTAGCTGCCCCGCTCCATGGCTGGGGAAGATAGGAACGACGGCGCCATGGCTTGAGCAGGTGGAGCTCGACATGAGGAGCAGGAGCTTCAGGAATTAAGGGTGACTGGCTCATTTTCTTCTTTACCGTTCGTTTTAGAGGATGGATTGGAGATTCAGGTTTGCATCCGCACAACCCCTAAATGTATGGTTGCTTGATTTCTCGCTCATATCTGTTGGCGTTCATGTTCTTACCTCATTCTATAGTGTGATGCGGTCGATTTGTGTTTGGGTGAAAGTTTGAGGGAGCACGGCTGCTGCAGGTTCTCCTGCTGATTGTGGTCCGTTGAGACTCAGGATGGGATTTGGTTAACCGTTTTTGTTCCGGACTCTAACCTAATGAACCATTTCGTATAAATGGGAAAAAGGGTTAACCATTGGGTTAGTAGTGTTATAAAAGGTTAACCGTAGGTTATTAAGGTTCGAACCTAACATTAAGCAACCATGAAAAATGATAATGATGATACGATATTTAATATTAGTTCACGTCAGTTTGGAGTGAAACGTACAATCATTAAAAGCAAACCTATCAAGATTACTAGCAATAAACAGAAGTATTCAGGATGCAAAACGTATAATCATTGACTTTGGTCCGATTGGCAGGACAAATGGGTGCTGCTACAAACATAAATTCAGAGATTACTGGCTTGCATCCAGTAATTAGTTTCATGGTTCAGAACAACCCAATTCAGTCAAGTAACAATTCACAGAAGTTGTAGACATGGTTTTCCCATATTAGTAGTCCGAATTAGTTTCTCTAACTGGCTTGCAGCTGCTGCAGCACGAGCCGGATACCAAATTAGCAGCATCCCTCGTCGTCGTCGGGAACGACGGCCGGAGATCGAGTCTCTATCTCCACTGCCAGGACGAAGCCACTGGTGTGGTTCAAGACTCAACATGTCCTGTAGGAGGGACCGCTGGACATGTCCTGTAGGATGCAAAAGACTGGTGTGGTTCAAGATTACTAGCACCTGCAACTGGACTGCCGACGATGAGGTTCTTGAGAAGGCCGGAATGGGGAAAACCCGCACGCCGGGATTGGGATGGGGGAAACCCGCACGATCGGCCCTTCTCCGTGTTCTTGATACTAGCACCTACACGCCGGGATGGGGAAAACCGGCACCGCCGCCTACCGGCGAAGTCGTTCTTGCGGAGGCCGGCGGTGAGCCATCCCAAAGGTAGGAGATGGGGACAGGACATCCCAGAGAGGGAAGGGCCACGGAGTCGACGTTGGAGGGGGAAGAGGGGTGGGCGGGCGCTCCGGGAGAGGGAAGGGCCAGTGGGGCGGAGGGACGGCTCGTCGCGGTGGAGGCGCACAGGCGGCGGTCGGGAGTCCAGTTACGGAGGCGCTCTCGTACAGGGATAACGGATAACCTTTGGTCCAAAAGGATCGAACCTTTAGAACCTAAACGTTTTTGCAGTTAACCATCTGGCCCATTGGGCTCTTTTTTAGGTTAGGTTAACCGAACCTTTGGTTAAACGGGAATCAAGTCCCAATCATAGTTGAGACCCAGTGATGGCAGATGCAAGTTCAAGGACTAACAACTCAATTGTTGTAGACAACGACGGCAAGAACCACAGGGTACTCATTCTTCTTTCTTTTGGGTTTTAGCATTTGAACTGTCAATCACACTCTGATTGGATTAATTGCTAAGAGCTCAGCTCAACAACATAGTCATCTTAAGTTACATGCAGATAATTGTTTACTAGTTACTAGGACTTGAATTCTGGATACACTAGAGTTTATACTCGACTAATAAACTGCTAGGGTCATCTCCATGTTCTATGACAGCAGAAATGCCTAGCCAGTTAGAAACAGCTACCTTGCTTTACCCTTGATTCAGATGCTGTTTCACTTATCCATAGTCATATGTATCAACTGCCAACTGTTCCTCCAGCTATGACAAAGTTATCAACTGAATTTGCAGCTCCTATTCAGTTTTTCTTACTCATTATGGATCACTGTCAAACATACTCATGCTCATTATGGATCATTGCCAAACATACT
Source organism: Poa annua (assembly GCA_026929855.1). Taxonomy (NCBI): domain Eukaryota; kingdom Viridiplantae; phylum Streptophyta; class Magnoliopsida; order Poales; family Poaceae; genus Poa; species Poa annua. The sequence goes on from CM049437.1 coordinate 95,901,658, forward strand.
CATGTTCTCAACTCCTTGCAGTTAGAACAAGGACAAAGTGGGGCAATCATGGCTTCTAATTCTTCGGATAGGTCTGACAGGTCCAACAAACCTTTGGACCAAAAGGTGGTAGTTTTGGTCTTTTTTCTCGTGTCTTATTGTGCATTCTTTTGTTTTTATGCTGTTAATTTCTCATGTCCAACAAGATGCTATTTTTCTTTTGGTTCACCTTCTCTTATTCAGCTATTTTTTCCTTCTCCTAGTGCTATGGTTGGTCCTGTTCTGTTTGAGCCTCCGTTTGAGGGTCTGGAGCTCTGAGATAAGTCAATATCAGATTGCAAATCAGAACAACTAGGTAGAGTCACTATATCACTCATTAATACTATTTGGTTTTAACACGGTATATTCTTTTTACAGCATTGCAAACTTGCCAAATTACTAGCAAGCTATACATTACAGAGAGCTGGCATAATTGCCGCTGGGTTCAGAAACACGAGTCAATCCTCTTCCAAGGTTAAATCTACATGTGCTTCCTTTTTCTAAAGAATCAATTCTCAAAGTTTGTTTTACTTCCTTCTTGAACAAATCATAGGTCAATTTAAGATTCTTAGCTACACTGTTTGGGATCACCAAATTACGACAAGCTCACAACAAAATGTTATTTTACTAGGTGCAGATTTAATATTTGTACTATGAAGTTATGATGTAGTCATAATAGCCCGACTGAAATGGAAATTTCCACTTTGATTTGCTTTCCTTAGAAGCTCCATTCAATTTTTTTCGAGGTATATTCTCTTAGATATTTGCATGAAGTTGCAATGAAGATAAAAAAGCATCGCATCATACCACATGAAAAGGCATTTTTTGTGAGATATACAAATTTGAGTGCAACAATAATTGAATATAATTTACAAATTGTTATATACCCATGTGTGTTTGGTCAGATTGATTTGATGCTCCGAGATGATCCACCTACCAAGATTCTGGCCATGTTGTCTTCTACACCCACCATTGTGCTGGACTATGAGAGATCATGATATTCTTTTTCTCTCCGGCACCGCCTCAAATCTACCTCTACAGAAGCATGTTATGTGTTGAGATGAAAGAAAGACATATTATTATGTTCGGTATCACCACGCCGCGCCAATTTGCCTAGTTTGTAGAATAGATGACATGTTTGTGGAGTTTGAGTTCGTTTTGTATTATGGAGGAGTTTGAGATTGCATCTATATGTCATGGAGGAGTTTTTATTTCTATATGTGGGTGTGAATTGTGATATGTTTGTACATTGTCATATTTCTGTGAATTGTGATCTGTTATTTCATATTTACAAAAATTATGAATTGCATGGGATTTTTGTAAATCCAAAACAAAACTGGACCATATGGCAACTTTGCCGTGTAAAGGCGCACGGCAAAGGGCTATGCCGTGTGTAAAGGCGCACGGCAAAGGCGCGCGCATCTGTGCAGTGACCATATGGTAGGTATGCCGTGCGTTTCGACGAAGGCGCACGGCAAAGCCTAATTTGACCTGACATATCATCAGCTGGTCAATGCATCTGTGCCGTGAGGCAGGATGTTGGGCGCACATCGAAGATATGCCGTGTGTTGTTCGGAAGAGCGCACGGCAAATATTGAAGATATGACGTGTGTTGTTCTGCAGGACGCACGGCAAAGAGAAACAATGTGCCGTGCCATCTTTACGAAAACTCACGGCAAAGAAGAGGATGAGAGTTGACCATATCTGACAGTTTTGTGCCGTGTAGGCCTCGTAGGGATCACGGCAAACTCTTTGCCGTCCATTTTTTAGGTAAGCGCACGGCAAAGATCTTTGCCTACGAGTATTAAGCCGTGTGGTGTTTGTCGTGCGAGTCCTCACGGCAAAGGCTTTGCCGTGTTCGGCAAAGCCTTTGCCGTGCGTTTTTGCCTCACGGCAAATTTGGAATTTCCGGTAGTGTCCACCATGCCTCCATGGCCTGAAGGCCACAAAGGTAGGGGAGACCGGCGGCGGCGCCGACGAGAGATGAGAAGATCTAATCGCCTCTCCTGGTTTTGGAGGCGAAGGGGTACGGTCGGGCCCTAACCAGGTTACTAATGATCTTTGGCTGGCTAGTGGGGCGTCAGAAAGTTGCACCTCCATCAACCGGCTAACATGGTGCGACCAATAATCCCACCTAAAAGCAATTAGTATTCTCCTAAAGATAATAAGGAGGAGCCTATGCCAAAACTGATGCCACCGCAACATTCTTTCGTTGAGCTATGTTATATAGGGACGGATATTGACGAGAAGGAGCTTATCCTTGAGCCAAGTATCCTAAAAAAAAAACGGGTACTTCCCCCATCTCCAACGGTTAAAGATCCATGGTCAAAGAACTAAAGAAGTAAATTTGACTTTTATGAGGCCTTTCCAAAAGAGAGTGGCCGAACTTTAACTTGGGATAAAGATTTAGAATGCAAGTACTCTCTCCGTACCAAAATAAGTGTCTCAAGTTTGATAGAAAGTGGGTGTATGTAGACATACCAAACTCCATCCTCCGATAAGAGCTTGCACAGCCATTTGCATAAAAGATTCTTGTCCTTAGTTTCTAGAACCTCTATCCCTAGTCCTCTGCTCTTTTGGCCTACAAATGAACACATTGTGACCGACCAAGCTCTTACGTATGAACATACCACAGAGCTGCCCATGTCTAAGCCATCAAAGGTGTTCATTTTCTCACCCAAATAGGGTATTTTGTGCCCAATTCCCACGGAAAACACCCAATAAAATAGTGACTTCTATACTAATTAAGCCGATAATCAAATCATCCTGCACAAAAAGTTTTAAAAAATCAAGCACGAAACTTACAGCTTCAGTTACTGAATCTAATGGACCATATGGCATAGGATACAAAATTACACGCACAAACAAAATTGATCAAAGAGGCAACCACACAAGGCTTGATGAAAACATTTCAGCCCCAAATTAGCCCGACATAATCCAAGAAAATTTTCCCCAAATCAGGTGGTTTGGCAGAAACTAAATGTATCATGATGCTTCATTTCATGGATCTGAGCGGCGATACAATGTGTTGCATCCTCCGTGTGACACTCACATCATTGTCGTACATCTCTCCCACCGCCTGCATATCGACGCGCACACGAGGCAAATACATTAGAACTGCCTTAGCGTTACTGCTCAGGTGAGACCTTTCATGATTTCTTTGCAATAAAATTGGTCGCCCCGGCTGGTCAACAATCCAGCCAGCTTGCCACATCACCGTCACTTAGCTACGGTGTCACTCATCTGATTGGCATACTCATAAAACTAGATAACACCCCGCACGTTGCTGCGGGATTTCATACTGATATATATTAGAGAACCTTCTATTGTAAGGAATATGAACTAAGTTGTTTCATTTCTTTGTTCAAAGATTAATTCATAGGCTAAAGGTAAATGTGCATGGTTTAATGAGGTGGACCAATTAGGAACTTGATGATGTGGCATGCTTGCATGTTGAGAGAAATCAAATAGTGGGGTGCTCCTATTTAGATAGAGAAGATAAATCCATAAATAAATCCGATTGACTATCTCACGACATTGTGGGAGTCTGGTGATTAAATTACGCATCTCGTAAAAGTAGCGTGAATGGTGTGTTTCCTTTGTAGTATTTTGTTAAATTGTACACGATAATTGTATGTTGCGTTTGAGAAATAGAGTGCTGGTTATCAAATACCTTCAATGAGATGTTCAATTTTTTTGGTAATTTTACATTTATTCGTAAGATTAATTGAAATTTGAGAATACAAAAAAAGGTGAACTGCCATAGGCTTATCCAACCCAAATACAGTTCAATATTGTTTTATATTCTGCCCATCTAAAAAGAAACCAACTGCAATTACAAAATACATTCTTTTCTGAGATGTTTTTGTATTTCTTTCCATCTGAAAGAAACCAAAAGTTATCTTGGAATTTACGAAAGAAATAGGGTCGCACCGGAGTGGAGTCCGGTTGTGTGACACGACCATAAAAGCACAACACCGCCCACGGAGAGATTTCAAGCCCCTTCTCTGCTCCGCCTTCTTGGGAAAGAAGCAAAGCCGATCCGCCGCCGCCGACGAAGCGATGGCGGAGGCCGACGACGCCGCCGCCGCCCGCCGGCGCACCGTGGTCACCGACTACCGCAACAAGCTCCTCAACTGCCGCGAGCTGGAGACGAGGGTCCGCACAGGTAATTCCCTGTCTCCTCCCTCAGCCTCATCTATTGTGGATGCTTGTTCGATCTCTAGGGTTCAGACTAGTTAGACTCGCTCCGAGGTTTCAGCGGGTTCCGATCTCTTGTGGCGGAGAGGATCTGGTTTTCTGTGCTTGTTAGAGGTCTGGTAGCTAGGGTTTTGGTTTGGCCGATTCGAGTTGTTCCGTGAATCAGCCTGCCTCGACCTCGAGGACGCTTGGGCTGTTTGGTTCTCGGCTAGGCTGGTGGTTTGGTTGCTAATTGCTTACCGAAGATGTGATTTTTAGGTTGGTAGGGTGTTGTGAACTTGATGCGGGCCTCGATTTAGGTGAGATTAAGTGTGTTTTACAAGAGGAATTGGGATGAAGTGTTAAACCATCGTTTTCGCAAATTAGAGGTTGGCAGAATTAGTAAAACATAATGATTTCGAAGTTATTTTGTACCTATCAGAACTTTAAGCTGTAGATGCTCTGAACCTCACCAAACAATGTTGCATTGAAATTAATTGTGTAAGTCAGCTGCATATATAAGACAAAGCGTAACCACAAAAAGGAGTGGAAGATCATCCACCGATGGAACCCAACCATATCACCATTCAAGCTCACCTTCAGCACCATAACACAATTCTGGGCGATAAACTAGAAAAAAGGCACATAGACATAGTACATTGATACATAGTTTACCACAATTCACATGCATTAACTATACATAAATCTACTGACATCACCACTTCACCAGCATGCTCAATGGGGTTGCTTGCAAATTATATATAGAAAAAAGATCTGTCCATCAGATATGAGCTCCTTGACACCTTAATAACACATAATTAGGACTTTACAGCGGCAAGGTGAGTGACTACCCATTATCTTGATCACTTTAACTAGCAAATGATATTTTCAGAATGTAGTTGCCTCACCACGATGGAAAAAACTACGAAGAACTACCCACCTAGGGAATGCACTAGATCATGGCCACAAGTTCAGCTAATTGAATAGCTAAATATTAGTATGACATCCAGGTTTAGTATTCACAAATTGCTGGCTTCACATCTTCAAACTCTACCATCTCTTCTCCTTTTGAAACGGGTAGAGTTCCATAGCTCCAATGATCGTGTAATTACCTCTGGAATCTTCATTTTAGTCCTGGTCAAGTGGACTGACTGGGATTAATTACCTGACCAGACATTCCGGTACCTTTGATTTTCAAAATATCTACTCAATCCGGCATATGCACAATACTTGTTTCACTTGTCCTATTGTCGACAGGTTCAATGTTTTTACTGGATCATCAACTTTTGTAATAATAATTACGTTGAACTATGGACGACATTACTGACAGTGTTGTTAGATATCTGTTGTTTGATTTTCTTTTTTGTTCATGTGCAGCTAGGGACAACCTAAAAAAGGCAAAGAAAGACTACGATAAAACAGAAGATGACTTGAAGTCCTTGCAGAGTGTGGGCCAAATCATTGGTGAAGTTCTCCGGCCACTGGATAGTGAAAGATGTAAGTGAAAAGGCCAATTTCATTGGTTGTTGACAAATTTTCTCTGTACAAACCATGATACAAGATATGGATTCTGTTTTTGACCATTAATTTCATCATTATTGCATGTTTTTCTGCCTAGCTACATGGCAATAAACCTTTTTCTTTCCAATTTAGCAATAATTTACTTATATACTAACGTAACTGAAACTTGTTCTTGTTGAAGTTATCGTCAAAGCCAGTAGTGGGCCACGTTATGTGGTTGGCTGCAGAAGCAAAGTTGACAAAGAAAAGCTGACAGCTGGAACCCGGGTTGTTCTTGACATGACAACTTTAACCATTATGCGCACTCTACCACGTGAGGTATATGGGTGTTGATTGTTCATCTGTGGTCAAGTTGATTAATTTTTGAAACTCAGTATATCTCTTGAAGGGTTTATTTGCTAACTCAAAACACACAAGAATTGTACTAATATCCGTTGCTTAGGTTGATCCGGTGGTTTATAACATGCTACACGAAGACCCAGGCAACGTCAGTTACTCAGCTGTAGGAGGATTATCGGATCAAATAAGGGAACTGCGAGAGTCCATCGAGTTACCTCTTATGAATCCGGAACTGTTCCTCCGTGTTGGGATTAAACCACCAAAGGTAGTTTCAAGAAAACGTTTTTCTTTCCAATACCATATTATGCTGTTAGCTCAGAGAGACACTGATGCAATTTTCACATTCCTGAGTACTAAATACTGCTTTACTCATTCAAGGGCGTTCTGCTCTATGGCCCACCTGGAACAGGGAAGACATTGCTTGCTAGAGCTATAGCCAGCAACATTGATGCAAACTTTTTAAAGGTTTGTTTTTTTCTTTACTGGTGTTACTCATCAGCAACCTCTTATTTTGAACTAATGTGCATTGCTAATGCAGATTGTTTCAAGTGCTATCATTGACAAGTATATTGGTGAAAGTGCCCGTCTTATAAGAGAAATGTTCAACTATGCTCGTGAGCATCAAGTACGTTTCGTTATGCTTTGTTTCTACGTATATCTAATTATCCTAAACATTTCATTTTTTTGCAAAGCTATTAAAATCATAACAATGTAAAGCTATAGTTCAAAATAAGAGCATCAAGTGCATTTTTCTTTTAGGACCAAATATTCTGTCCATTCTATTTGTTAGAATCAGTTCTTGCATGGAGGAGCTGCAGAAAGTCCATTCAGTAGGGGAGAAAAGTGAAGTAAGAAACTAGCAATCTGCAAAGAGCACCTTAACTCTAGATGCACTTTGCCAGAAAAATCAATGGAAACAGTCTTCACATTTTAAGTTGCTATATGCACGACGTCTATGAATTTATCCCAAGTTTAATGCTTTTTTCTCTTAAAACATATAATTTGGTCTGTCGTGCAGTGACATCACTTATTAATGTTATCTTATCTAATCCTCTTGTCTAGCCATGCATTATTTTCATGGATGAAATTGATGCTATTGGTGGCCGAAGATTCAGTGAGGGAACTAGCGCAGATCGTGAAATTCAAAGGACATTGATGGAGCTCCTTAATCAGTTGGATGGATTCGATGAGCTCGGGAAGGTACACCACTTTTTCTGTTCTGTGTGCATATGTGTTATGACTGCAGCTGCAATGGTGAGACATATAATTGACTACGAATAGGTATTGTACAGCGATATGATGATTACTTTCTAGTAACAAAATGAGTTTCTGCTTGTTCGGTTGTACTGCTAAGTTCTTAATGGGCATTGGCTAGTTAGTTACACGGCCAATCTGTATTAGTTGTCTTATTATGAAGTACTACCTTCTTTCCTGCATGCTAAGGTATTGCATGGAGTAGTTGATTAAGCACTAGGTCGGTTGTGTAATGAGAACTTTTACGTAGGAACTCCAGAATTTTATAACAATATAAAACTTGGAAAGTTGAAGAATGTATGCTGGTTGTGCCTCTGATTACTTGTTGTAATAGTGTGTACATGTGCTGTGACGTGCCTAATGTCTTCTTGTTATATGAATTAACAAGAGCACTTCTGCTTATGCAGGTCAAAATGATAATGGCGACCAACCGACCAGATGTTTTAGATCCTGCACTCCTTCGTCCTGGACGCTTAGATCGAAAGATAGAGATTCCCTTGCCGAATGAGCAATCCAGGACAGAGGTCCTGAAAATCCACGCCGCTGGTATCGCCAAGCATGGTGAAATTGATTATGAGGCCATTGTTAAGCTCGCTGAGGTAAATCACTCTTAGTATAACCTATCTAACATCTCATCATGCTCTGTTATCTCTGAAGCCCCTAACAACTATGCTACCAGGGCTTCAACGGTGCCGATTTGCGCAATGTCTGCACTGAAGCTGGCATGGCTGCCATCAGGGCAGAGCGTGACTACGTCATCCATGAAGACTTCATGAAGGTATGACCTGCTATTTTCTTTGCCTCTGCATCATAACCAAAAGGAAGCCATTACTCACTGTGGCTTTTTTCCTGACAAAATTGGCGCAGGCTGTGCGAAAGTTGAATGATGCCAAGAAGCTCGAGTCTAGTGCGCACTACAGCGCAGACTTTGGCAAGGATTAGGGGATGCTGATTGGAGTAGGAGACCGTCTAAGCTTGAGGTGATCGCTTGAGGTTTTCTTCTACCATGGCGTCGTTTATCATCCTGACAATACCAGAACGAAACAGTCAATGTACACGCCGGTTAAATCTGAAACCGACTGCCTTGAGAGATAGCTATTCTTGGATTTATATTGTTTGCTTCTCCTAGTTACCTGGTATCAAGGAATGTGGAAAAAGTAACACATTGCGGATTCTGTTTCTCTGTTGTGTTACTCTACCTGGAATTAAGGAATGTTGAAGAAGGAACAATTCACAGGGTTGTGCTCCTCTCTGTTACTCTACCTGGGAATCAAGAAATGTGCAATGTTTCTTTGCTCTGTTGTTAGGGATGGATATATTCCTTTTTCTTTTGCTGATAATGACCTGATTCATGTGGAATTTCTATGAGTTTGTGTTGAAACGAATATTTGTGCTGCCTGTCCAATTTTCACCTCCTCTTATTGAGGCAGATCATGTTTTTATCCACCATAAATTGATTACAAAAATGACTTGTTTTTACACGGATAAAAAGGGAACGTGAAGCAGGTCGGAGCCGCTACACGTCCTCTCAACCCTCCGTCGCAACAATCTGCTCAAAACCAAAATTAGCGAGCATCAGGCCCGAGCGCGGGGAAACCGCCCCCTGCCCCGATTCGGCACAAGGAACCAAAAACGGCAAGCCAACTTTGATCCATTCTCATCTCGATTTCTCCGTGAACTCTCCGGGAACAGGATTATTGGAAAGATCGATCAATTCGCCGATTCCTCGTTTCCGTATATGTTTTTCATGGTTGGTGCCGCATGACAAAGCTCAAGAGCGCGGCGTCGACGGTGGGGGAGGAGTGCGCTCGGCAGGTTGCCGCCGCGGCGCCACCGCCGATGAAGCTGCTGGTGCGCGTCGTGGAGGCGCGGGGCCTGCTAGCGGTCAACCTCAACGGCTCCAGCGACCCCTTCGTGAAGCTGCAGCTGGGCAAGCGCCGCGCCAAGACGGCCGTCGTCAAGAAGAGCCTCAGCCCCGCCTGGGACGAGGAGTTCAGCTTCCTCGTCGGCGACGCCGCCGAGGAGCTCGTAGTGTCCGTGCTCAACGAGGACAAGTACTTCACCAACGACCTCCTCGGCAGGCTCAAGCTGCCGCTCTCCCAGGTCATGGACGCCGACGGCCTCTCCCTCGGCACCGCCTGGTACCAGCTCCAGCCCAAGAGCAGCAAGTCCAAGAGGAAATGCCGCGGTATCGTCTTGCCTCTTTCGTGTTTTTTTCTTCATCGGTTAGTAGTGATTGATCTTGTATATAAGCAATCCATCTGCAGGGGAAGTCTGCCTGCGCATATCCTTGTCTACGCGAACGCATGTGTCCGAGGAACTGCATCATGCGCCGCATCACACTTCGGATGGCATGGCGTCCAGTTCAGACCGGTCGATCGGGAACAAGAATGGAACCCTGTCAACCACCAGCAGCTACACTGACCTCTCAGCCGTCGCCAGCTTGGAGAGAGGATCGCAGAGCAGTTTCGAAAGATCGGCGGACAGCGTCGTGGACCAGCCAACCCAGAGCAGCATCGAGCACGCACTCACCGATCCCGGGACGGCTGCTGCTGCTGAGACCGACGCAATGGCGAGCACATCGTCCGTCGTAGAGGTCTTGTCCCGCTATTTCTTTCGGAAACCTGTCGACGCGGCTGTGCCTTCAGTTGCCTCCGACGCCGAGTCAGTGGTGGATCAGCCCCCAGAGCCGAAAACCTGCTCTGAAGATCGTGGAACTCCTGAGAATGGCACGCCATCCGAGTCAAGTCTCGATGAGCTACTGAAAATCATGGAGTCCAAAGACCAGGGCTCTGAAATGCCAGCGAAATTGCCTAACGGCGTTCTGGTGGACGAGTCTTATGTTACCGCACCGGCCGGACTGAATTCCCTCTTGTTTTCTCCAAATTCAGATTTCTGGCCCGCTGTAGCAGAACTTCAAGGAACAAGTGGATTTCAGATTGAACCGTGGAAGATCGATAACAACGATGGTTGTTTGCGGAGAACATTAAGTTACATCAAATCAGCGAGTAAGCTGGTTAAAGCTTGTAAAGCCACGGAAGAGCAGAAATACTTGAAAGCAGCTGGAGATTCTTTTGCCGTCCTCTCTATTGTCAGCACTCCTGATGTTCCTTGTGGCAATTGTTTCAAGATTGAGATATTGTACTGTATAACGCCAGGTCCCCAGTTATCATCCGGAGAGCAAACAACACACCTTACTGTAAGTTGGCGGATCAACTTTGTTCAGAGCACGATGATAAAAGGAATGATTGAGAATGGTGCAAAACAAGGCATGTCAGAAGGTTATGCACAATTTTCTGAAGTACTGTCCCAAAGGTTTAAAGTAGCTGAGCTTGATGATGCTAACGCAAGCAAAGCAAAGATTTTAGCTTCATTACATTCACAAAAAGAACCGAGCTGGAGGCTGATCGTCCGCTTCCTGGGGAACTTTACATTCATATTCTCTGTTATCGTAGGGCTATATATTATAGTACACCTTCATTTATCAAAGCCCAAAGCGATGAATGGGCTTGAATATTTTGGAATTGACCTTCCGGATTCGATTGGTGAGGTCGTCGTTTGTGCTGTGTTGATCCTTCATGGACAGAATATCTTGAAAGTAATAAAGCGCTTCTTGAATGCATGGAAACAAAGAGGTAGATATCTCGAGAGTCACTATGTTATCTACTCTGAAACTCGTGCTAATGAATATGTATGTTCTTGATTAGATTAATGTTATTCTGTTGTATATGCTGTAAACTGCAAGTGCTGTTCTAAAACGAGATGAGGTGAATCAATGGACATTTGTTCTACATATATATATTTTGAAGTTTTGGGTCCTATATATATGTCCTGATATTGTATTGTCACCTGATGTCCTTTAATTTCAGATTCTTTAAGCATTGTTGGCCTTTTTTTCTTCCTGTATTAGGTAGTGATCATGGAATCAAAGCTCATGGAGACGGTTGGATAGTCACTGTTGCACTTATTGAGGGCACTGGTATAATACCTGCTGGTTCAGCTGGCTTATTTGATCTATATGCTGTTTTTACCTGCAACGCAAAGAGGAAAACAAGCTCAATTAAATTCCACACGTCTGATCCAAAATGGAATGGTTAGTTTATTTCTCCTTGATGCCGTTTTTTCCTCAGCCGTGCAGAGCAGCCAAACCCTTTTTCTACAGTATTACATGAACTGACCTTCTCATATGCATAAATGTTGCTGACCCGTTTGATGCTTGAATTTCTAGAGATATTTGAATTTGATGCGATGGATGATCCACCATCAAGGATGGATGTGGCTATTTATGATTCTAATCGATCAGATGGAGATCCCATTGGTCACGCGGAAGTGAACTTTCTGAATAACAGTGTGTCAGATTTAACTGACATATGGGTTCCTCTTGATGGAAAGTGTGATACAGCAAGCAACCCTAAGCTACACATAAGAATCTTTTTGAACAATTCAAGAGGAACTGAAGTTGTTATGAATTACCTGTCAAAGATGGGGAAAGAAGTCGGTAAGAAGGTAAGAACTCGAACAACTTTTTGTTTGACTTTTTGTTCATCATATATTTATTTCTGAAATTACATATATGACATAATATCTAGATAAATTTGCGGTCAGCACAAACAAATTCAGCATTCCGAAAGCTCTTTAACCTCCCTCCAGAAGAGTTTCTCATTGATGATTTCACCTGTCATCTAAAACGGAAGATGCCACTGCAGGTATTACTTTTCTGATTGTTTTCTTATGCGCAAGATGCTATCAGTTGAATTGCGCCAAAGATTCCATAAGTTGTCTGACATAATAATTATTGAGTTCAACAACAAAAGAAAGAAGACCTGTACATGAGTGTATAATACCACCAGGAGAATAACTGCGATAATTTTGAATTCGTTTTGTGACTCATCTGTCATTTTCCACTATTTTGTATTTTCTGTATTTTGTGCCGTTTATTTACAGAGAACCCACTCTTTTCTTTGTAGGGGCGCCTCTTTTTCTCTCCAAGAATAATTGGATTCTACTCTAATATATTTGGTCACAAGACAAAGTTTTTCTTTTTGTGGGAAGACGTTGATGATATCCAGGTTATCCCTCCTACACTTTCAATTGGCAACTCATCCTTGATGGTTATCCTGAGAAAGGATAGAGGGTCAGAAGCAAAACAAGGTGCCAAGGGAACAGATAATCATGGAAGATTGAAGTTCCATTTCCAGTCCTTTGTTTCGTTCAATGATGCTCACAGGTACCTTTAATCCGTATATTTTTTAGGTCCAGTGAGGCATCTAGCCCAAACATACGTTTTATTCTTAATAAACTCAGATCCAGATTTGAAAAGAAAAGAAAAGAAATTAAGATTTCCTTCTGTGAATTTCAAGAGATGACTTCTTCATGGGTAAGCTGGTCTGATGTGGCTTGGGCTTTGGTTTGCAGTCAGCAAGCCAGAAGCTATCTTGGCTTGATAATGATGAAAACTATAAAAGAATAATTTTGTGTACACATTTCAGCATAGTTATTATTATATAAACAATATATGCTTGCAAAACATACATTTTTTTTAATATTTAATCTTCTAAGGGATTTGAACCTAATTAAGGATGTCGGCCTTGGCTCATGCCTAGCACTTCAATTGAACCTGTCGGGGATTTTTGTCTATTAGTATTAAAATAAAAACTTGCATTACGATAGGTATAACTGTATAAGGGCCTTGACCACAAATGGCAAGACCCGATAATTGAAGGATTTGGATGCTAGGCCCTGGCGGGCTGCCCAACGCTTCATCTATGATTTGTGCGACCAAAGCCTGCCATGCTGTGGCTTTATTGTTAAAAAACTTTTTTTTCGAATTCCTCAAACTGCCAAGATGAGGACTTAAAACTGGGCCATTTTTAGGAACCACACAGGACTTCATAGTCAGCTTCTTCTATACATCCCAACCTCATGTTATTCAAATGAGCAAATGGAGTAACAATAGATTTCTACTTTCTACTGATTATAAATCTGTAGCTAGTGTGTTCGGATTCTTGCCAGCCTATTATGTACTAAGCAATCCTGCTAGTTTGCCAATGAATATATCACACCGAGAAACCTTTATATGACAGAATAATTTTTGGGATTTGGAATATGCGGTCACTGAGTCCAGAACAGAAGGGGGAGATAATTGAGGAGTCTGAACTGAAAGAGCTTCCGGCCGAAGAATGCATGTCCTTATTTAGCCATGAAGAAGTCAAAATGTCCGAAATATTCTCGTCAGTTCTTTCTGTGGACGTGAGTATCACTTTTATCTTCACATGGGCTTGTCACAATGTCTTTTCACACTAAATAATTTCTTTTGGGGTGCCCTATTTTCAGGTCGACTCCTTGATGGAGATGTTTTCTGGAGGTCAGTTGGAACACAAAGTGATGGAAAAGACTGGCTGTATGGAGTACTCGGCAACAGAATGGGAACTTGTAAACAAAAATATATACCAGCGGAAAATCAACTACAAATTTGACAAAGCATTGTCTCGATCTGGAGGAGAAGCAAGCACCACCCAGCAGAAGTATAACCTAGTGAACCAAGGTGGCTGGGCCATTGAAGAGGTGATGACACTCCAAAGTGTTCTACTTGGGGACTACTTTAGCGTAAGATACCCATTCCATATTGTTTTTCTATGTTCTGGAAATATTTCAACCATTATCGAGAGTTTCTGATCATTCTGAACAACTTAGTTTATAGCTTTAACTCTTAACTAGAACTTATAAACTAAAGTGGTATTATGTGTGCTTGTTTTGTCAATTATTTTTTGCTGAACTGGTATGTAGAATAATGTTGATTACAATTCATCCTAACAGCTTCAGCTAAAGTATCAAATGGCGAACATACCATCGAAACCAAACACCTGCAGTGTGCAGGTTTTGTTGGGGATTGCCTGGTTAAAGAGAACCAAGCAGCAAAAGAAGGTCACAAAAAATATCATGTCGAATACCTCGAATAGATTAAAGGAGCTATTTTCTGAAGTCGAAAAGGATCTTACGTCAAGAAAAGGTACCCATTTTAATGCAGCTATCGCTCCCTACTATTCTATATATACAATTCTAATACACCGTAAAGTTATAGCGGAACTTGCATCAAACTAATGCCAGGAAAGAAAGTGCATATGATCTATTTCATTGCTACCATGTCAAATGAATTGTTCCCACCGAGTGGAAACTAAATAAAATGAATTGGGCGTAAAATCTTATGACACTGTCAGAAACAACTGTTTTTGTTACTCTAGTAGTATGAAACAACGCTCTTTATTTTGTCTCGGACAAGAATGACACTGATTTTTGTGTGTGCGTCAATTTTCTAGGTGCAAGCTAACCTCTGTACAGCGTAACAGTAGATTGCTCGTTCCATCAATGCAATGCTTTTGAAGAGCCCATCAGAGGGTGGAATCAGCGCGATCTGTTGCCGTGAGCTTGAGGTGTGACATGCTTCAACTGTTGCCATTTTTTTTGCAGTTGCTGCACAGATGGCAAACCTTGAAAGCGCCAACACAATGTGAATAGATAGTTTCAGAAACAGTTCATTTTTCTAAAAACATTTCTGATACGGCCTTAACCAGTTGCCCTCCTAGGAAGCCAAGTAGAGTTGTATATGCACAGCTGACCTGTATTACACAAGTATTGCAGTAAAAGGAAGCTAATTTTGTTTCATAGAGGTCTTGTCAGGGTCGTGTGATGTACTGTAAAACAATCAAGCAAACATGTGAGATATCATACATGTATATTGAAAAAGGGACTGTCCCTTTTCTTAAAAAAAAAAAAGTATATTGTTGTATCGCTGTTCAAGTTTCCGTACTCCTGCCAAGGTTCTAAATAGTGTCCAATACGGATATATGGCATCGGTGGGCTACCGACTTAGCCTATCATATCGTAAATGTCATTTTCACACATATATGGCCGTTATACCAGCTCACATGACCAATATTTTGCCCGATATTTTGACTGATATGGACTAATATGTAGTTAACACATGTTTCAAAACATTAAAGTAATACACATTGTTGGTTATGTACATGCAGGAAAAAAAACCTAATATACTTGAAGTAGGGAATAATGTTATAAGTGGATAAAGGAGGCAGTCTTGAAGTAGGGTGTGCGGGAGAATTTTCCTTTTCTGTACCTCGTACCTTGTAGACAAATACTCCCTCCGTGCCCAAATACAAGGCCGGGCTAAGGTCTGGCCGAGATCGGGCCTCTCGTGTTCCTACTTATTTGGGAGCACGGTGTTGCCGAGGTCCGGCCGAGGTTGGGCCCTATTAAATATTTTCTCTCCTCTTCCTACTTATTTGGGAGCTCTCAACACCTGAGCGCCATACCTCGACGAGGCACCGCGCCTCCTCCACTGGCCAGCCTGTCACATCACGAGTGGTAGACAAGGGGCAAAGATCTCCCTTGATTCCGCCTTGTTGATGGCGGAGATTGATGAGGAAAATGTGGCCCAAGTCCCCATCGAGGTCACTAGCGAGGTTGCCGGCGAGTGAAAATGGCATGCTTGATTGGAGGCTTCAGTCGCAGGCAATCTTCACGCAAGAGAATTCTTTTCTCCAACCGAGCCTAGACTTATATTTAAGAGTCGCCCCTAAACTTTGTGAGGGATCCGCTAGGTGCGATTTAGAGAAGTAAAACGAAAATTTTACTTCTCTAACCGAATTTAGGGGATTGACTAGAGATATCCTAACCAAGAAAAGAATATGACGCGCTATATCAAAGTAGACTCTGTCTTAAAATACGATTAGCGTGCTATACCACGCTATAATGTGCTATTAGCGAGACATTATACACTCATTTATTTAGCCAGAAGATTCTCGAAACGCTACAACATGCTATTAGCGGCGCTATTTTTTCTATGGTCCTAACGGTTTTTTTTAGGGGACCTAAGTCACCTAACGGTGGCAGCTAATTAATATAGGAATTGGTAAATTATACTACTCCTATGTAAGAAGCCCACGCATACTAGTGCCTGTTAGCCTGTATATGCACTTGCACTGTTGCACACACCGAAGCCCAGCCCAGTCCGCCTGACCTCGATTCATTTTTGTAACTATCGCTTTGTATGCCAAGGTCGAGTCGCAGTTGTCTCCTTACCCTAGCACCTAGGCGCGCGCACCTCGCAAATCGCAATCTACGCCGAGCATCAACCGCGCGCAAGAAACCATGGCGCAGAGTCTCTTGCGATGCCGTCGTTGCCTCTCCGGTGGAGTGCCGACGATGCGGACTGATCCGACGACGCCGCACCATCATAGAGGAAGTCGGCCTCCCATAATACCTGATGATGATCAAACAGTCCGATCTAGGGGACATAGAGGTACGCCACGCGCGCTGTTAATGTGTACATGTAATTTAGCAATTTATTTTAGCAATGCGGAACTCTCAGCCCTAGTAAAAGTGCTAAACGATAGTTCTAGCGCAAAAAATCCAACGACTCTTAGTTTTTCAACTGTACAAACAACTCTTATCTCTAATCTGAAGTTCTGAACACATAATTTGATTAAAGAAGTTTATTGTATGAGCCATAGCCGTGCTCACTAAGCCACTAAATTTTTTATATGCCCGCTGACCCGGAAAGGTCAACCCAGTAGTATATCTAAGAGAAAAATTTCTTGTAGCTTCCGGGACCGAACAATTTTTTGTTTTCCGGGGTACCGAACAATTCTTTTGACTTTGAGTGTTGGCTTGGTGGCTAGAGCTAGGGCGCTGAGCCAGTCCACCGGGTTCGAGTCTTGCAGGTGAAGCACTCAGACTAAAACAGGGTGCTATCCACGATGAAAAATCGCCTAGAGAGATCTTATCAATACAACAACATATGGCCATATGGCCAATGGAGGAATCCTTCCCTCATTGGCCAATTTTTTTTAGCCTCACCACCCGTTGTGGTGGGAATAAGAGAATGAAACTTCTTAATGGTTAACAATATAGAAGCAGTTTGTGTTGTGGACGCTAGTAAGATGGATGCGGCCGGCCGGATAACAAGAAGATAAAGATATTGGGTCGGGAAACGACAAGAGTCATTTGGAAAGTATAGGATTAGGAAAGAGTTCAATCGTTTTAGGAGATGTCTAGATCAAATCGTATTAGGAGAGGTGAAGGTCTGAACATCCATTATATAAAGGTGACATGTATCCATGTTTTAGACAAGTAAAACCAATCAATCTAACCCATGCCGGGTTATTCTCTCTTCTTAACCTATGTCTATCCAATCCCTGGCTATCTTCTGCATACTAGTTATCCCCTTGTGGATCTAAGTCGACAACAGTTTGACACCGAAAAGATGAGTCCTTTGAGAAAGAAGAACGTTTTAAATATGAAGAAAAGACCCAACCTCTGCCAGAAGTCCGTAGGCTTCCGGACGCACAAATGCCTCTCTTTTTTGGTATGTTTGGAAGTGTGCAAACTTAATTTATAAATATATAAGGAGGCGAACCTGACTCCAAAGACGACTGGCGTCTATTCAATCAATTTAAAATTTACATCACAATAAGACTTGGACGAAAGCAGAAACACCGTATTATTTGGATTGAATTAAATCCTTTCACGGAAGCTATGACACCTAGTTTATTCCTCGGTGAGTGGAGTCTGCCAAATGGCATCACAACTTTGCACTCCTTGGGCCTGCGAGTGTATTTTTCAGAAAAGAACTGAAAATGTACATGTTTGCTGCAGATACCAATTAAATGGATCAATAGTTGACGATTTATATGCATATATACCTCCACAGTCTGGTCGTCATACTTGCCGCGGACTTCGAAATCCACGCGTTGAAGATTCTGCTCATTTGGATGTCAACATGTCAACAGTATCCATACCTGAAATCACAATCCGTCTTATTTAATTAATGTGAGAGGTTGTAGTTTGTGCTGTGTTGATCCTTCAGGGACAGAATACATTGAAATTAATAAAGCGCTTCTTGAATGCACGGAAACAAAAATGTAGACACCCCGAGAGTCACTATGTTATCTACTCTTGAAATGAGGCAAAAGCTTTACCTTTTCTTTTATATTGGTATAGCAGAAGCAAACATGACATACCGAGGCCAAAAAGAAAAGGTTCACATATAAAATCTTTTAAGCAATTACCTCTGCTAAATGCTTGTCTCCTCCTAGGATCAGATTTAGTGTTTTTTCCTTCCAAATCTCCAGAAGAGTAACCGCTGATTTGAGGCCTTTGAAGTACGTTGTGGGGGTTATGATCGCTGCATGCAAGTAATCAAGAACAGTTGGGTGACCTATGCCCAAATACTGGACCTAAGATGGACATGAAATCCAAGAGGCTGGAACCTGCTAGATACGTCTCGAGAACCTACATTTGAAGAGGATGTGTCTTGCCGTTCCCCTTGGCATTTGCATAGCTAACATGTTATAGACGTCGGACCGGCTCACTATAAGGGGGTGACCTCAAACCCCTCTTTTGATCCAAATTCCCCAAATTCCTCGCTGGTTCGGTACTGCTCCGCCGTTCCTCGCTGGTTCGGTACTGCTCCGGCACTGCTCCACCGTTCGCCGTTCCTCGATGGACGCCTCCCAGGATGGGGGCGGCGGGCAGGGCGGGAAGACGGACCACGCCCGCCAGACCAAAAGAAGAAGAAAGGACGACGCGACAGAGTTATCAGAAGCTGCGAGAGATTCATCAGAAGCTACTTCGCAGAGGGCAAGCCAGACCACGGACGGGGCGAAAGTATCAGAAACAAGTACATAGGGGGAAAAGACCACTGGCAAGGCAAAACAATAAAAAAAAAGTAAGTACACAGCTCACATCATTATATTTTGGTTGTCACATCATTATATTTTAGTTGTCAAGCTGGCCACATGTGAATAATTTAGGTTTTTGCCTAGAAATCCTGAATAATGCAATTATAGCTGCGTTAGTCGATATAGCGTTGCCTAGTAATCCCGAAGACATGCTTTATTTCATGTTGTCAAGTACTTTGATATGTCAAATAGTTTACCTGCTGAATAATTTTTTTCTCTTTCTGTTTTAGTTATAACACTTCATGGTGTGTAATACTACTGTTGTAAACTAAGTACACAACTCACATCATTATATTTTGGTTGTTACATCATATATTTTGGTTTTCAAGCTGGCCACATGTGAATATTTTAGGTTTTTGCCGAGAAATCCTGAATAATGCAATTATAGCTGCATTAGTCGATATAGCATTGCCTAGTAATCCTGAAGACATGATTTGTTACATGTTGTCATGTACTTTGATATGTCAGGTAGTTACCCGCTGAATTCTTTTTTTCTTTATGTTTTAGTTATAACACTTTATTCTCTGTGTAATACTACTGTTGTACATGACATCGTGGGAAATCCAGATGCCAGTTAGGAATATGCTACCTGTGTATGAGGCAATGAAAGAATAAAAACAGAGAACAACGATCAAACAAGTCGGATTAGTTAACACGCTAAATTTACTGTTCGGAGTGAAGTTAGCTGGTGCTCTGATTTCCTTCTTGATACATAAAGTTGACCCTGATACCTGCGAATTAGTAATAGGGGACCCTAGTGATCCAGTAAAAATTGACTTATTTGAGGCTGCCGCAAAGGTGTTTGGGTACAGAATAACGGGAAAATATTTAATCTTGATAAATTTGGTCGTGGCAAAAAGTCTGCCAAGCGCAAGATTAAGAATCTTGATAATACGATTTTGAAACATTTTAAAGACATACCGAAGAAAAGCGGGAGTTGAGTAAGAGAACCTGCAAGGCCTACATGTATTCCATACTGGGTCATCTCCTTGCCACCAATACTTCATTTGATATAGATATAAAGTTCAAGTATCTTCGTAGAAGATGTTGATAACATCAAAAACTGGAACTTGATAGATATAATTGTCAGGTTATTGGTGAAGAGTATCAAAGATATTCAAGCTGGAAAGGTTTCATATTTAAATGGATCTCCATTTTTGCTGGTTGTAAGTATCATAGTAACTTCCAAATGATTCAATGTTGATCTCGTGTAATACTACTCATTGTACAAGACCTTACATATGTTTTCACCTGTTTTTTATAGGTTATATTTCTAGACATGATAGATCATGAAGAGCTCAACGAGATCAACTGCAAGCTCAACGAGCTCAATATGGACTGAAGTGAGACCTTAGAGGTTTTCCACTGATGAACCATGTACGAGATGAACATTGTACGAGGTTTTCTCAACATGGACGGATGAACCATGTATTTAGCACTCACATTAAGTGTGTCCCACTCAAACTTCTTGTTATTTATCCAGTTCAAATGTTCATCTCGTACATGGTTCATCCGTGGGAAAACCTCTAAGGTCTCACTTCTGTCCATGTTGAGCTTGCGGTTGATCTCGTTGAGCTCTGAATGATCTATAATGTCAAGAAATATAATCTGTAGAAAACAGGTGAAAACATATGTAAGGTCATTTGTACAGTCAGTAGTATTACACGAGATCAACATTGAATCATTTAGAAGTTAATAGGATATTTACAACCAGCAAAAATGGAGATCCATTCAAATATGACACCTTTCCAGCTTGAATATCTCTGATGCTCTTCACCAATAACCTGACAATTATATCTACCAAGTTCCAGTTTTTGATGTTATCAACATCTTCTACGAGATCCTTGAACCTTATATCTATATCAAATGAAGTATTGGTGGCAAGGAGATGACCCAGTACGAAATACATGTAGGCCTTGCAGGTTCTCTTCCTCAAGTTCCCGCTTTTCTTCAATATGTCTTTGAAATGTTTCAGATTCGTATTAATCTTAATCTTGCACTTGGCGGACTTTTTGACACGATCAAATTTATCGATATTATATATTTTCCTTTATTCTGTACCCTAAACACCTTTGGGGCAGCCTCAAATAAGTCAATTTTTACTGGATCACTAGGGTCCCCCAGTACTAATTCGCAGGTATCAGGGTCAACTTTATGTATCAAATCAGAGCACCAGCTAACTTCACCATGAACAGTAAATTTAGCGTGTTGCCTAATCCGATTTGTTTGATCGCTGTTCTCTGTTTTTCTTCTTTCATTGCCTCATACACAGGTAACATATTCCTGTGCTGGCATCTGGATTTCACACGCTGTCATGTACAACAGTAGTATTACACAGAGAATAAAGTGTTATAACTAAAACAGAAAGAAAAAAAAGAATTCAGCATGTAAACTACCTGACATATCAAAGTAGATGACAACATGAAACAAAGCATGTATTCAGGATTACTAGGCAATGCTATATCGACTAATTCAGCTATAATTGCATTATTCAGGATTTCTAGGCAAACAACCTAAAATATTCACATGTGGCCAGCTTGAAAACCAAAATATAATGATGTGACAACCAAAATATTATGATGTGAGATGTGTACTTACTTTACAACAGTAGTATTACACAGCATGAAGTGTTATAACTAAAACAGAAAGACAAAAAAAAAATTCAGCAGGTAAACTACGTGACAACATGAAACAAAGCATGTCTTCAGGATTACTAGGCAACGCTATATCGACTAACGCAGCTATAATTGCATTATTCAGGATTTCTAGGCAAAAACTTAAATTATTCACATGTGGCCAACTTGACAACTAAAATATAATGATGTGACAACCAAAATATAATGATGTGAGCTGTGTACTTACTTTAGTTTTTATTTTTTTGCCTTGCCTGTGGTCTTTTCCCCTGTGTACTTGTTTCTGATGCTTTCGCCCCGTCCGTGGTCTGGCTTGCCCTCTGCGAAGTAGCTTCTGATGAATCTCTCGCAGCTTCTGATGAATCTGCCGCGTCGTCCTTTCTTCTTCTTTTGGTCTGGCGGGCGTGGTCCGTCTTCCCGCCCTGCCCGCCGCCCCCATCCTGGGAGGCATCCATCGGGGAACGGCGAACGGCGGAGTAGTGCCGGAGCAGTACCGAACCAGCGAGGAATGGCGGAGCAGTACCGAACCAGCGAGGAATTTGGATCAAAAGAGGGGTTTGAGGCCACCCCCTTATAGCGAGCAGTATTGAACGAGCATTGGTTGGATCCGATGAGATGTGCTTTATAGGTAGAGCTTGCTGAGTATTTCCCATCATCCGTGGTAAGTGTCTAGATTATGGTGTCCGTAGTGTTGGGGTCCGACGTAATTCCTGAAGAAGATCCCATAGGGTGATGAACTGCGAAATGTGCTCAAAAGTGAACTCATGAACCGCAATATCCGCCACTCAGTTGAGTCTGGGTATGGCATTCGGAACACACCTCTTCTTCTTCTTGGAGGCCTGGAAGATTTTGGGGGCAATCAATTTTGACGTGGTTCTGTTTGAACAACTCCTTATCAGTGTCATCGTTTGGAGTTTCTAGCCCAACCCATGGCTTTTCCGGTGCTGTCCATTCTAGCCACAACCAGCGTAAGCGAAGTTCACGACCAAATTTTTCGAGGTCAAGAATCTCCAATCCTCCCAATTTTTCTGGGCGGCACACCGTCGTCGAGCAGACTTTGCACTTATCTATTCTGAAACAGGTGCTAATGAACAAGTATGTTCTTGATTAGATTAATTTTATTCTGTTGTATATGATTTAGACTGAAAGTGTTGTTCTAACACGAGAGGAGGTGAATTGTCTTCTAGTGCAACCAATGAAGATTTGTTCTACATATACATATATTTTGAAATTTTGGTCCTACATATATATGTTCTGATATTGTAGTTTCACTAGTTGTCCTTTAATTTCAGATTCAGTTAAGCATTGTTGGCCTTTTTTCTTCCTGTATTAGGTAGTGATCATGGAATCAAATCTCATAAAGATGGATGGATACTAACTATTGCACTTATTGAGGGCACTGGTATAATACCTGCTGGTTCAGCTGGCTTATTTGATCTATATGTTGTTTTTACCTGCAATGCGAAGAGGAAAACAAACTCAATTAAATTCCACACGTCTGATCCAAAATGGAATGGTTAGTTTATTTATCCTTGATGCTATTTTGTCGGTTTTGTCCTGAGCTGTGAAGAGCAGCCAAACGCTTTTTCTACAATATTGCATGAACTGACCGCATATACATAAATGTTGCTAACCCGTTTGATGCTTGAATTTCTAGAGATATTCGAATTTGATGATATGGAGGATCCACCATCAAGGATGGATGTGGCTATTTATGATTCTAATCGATCCGATGGAGATCCCGTTGGTCACGCTCAAGTGAACTTTCTGAAGAACAGTTTATCAGATTTAACTGACGAATGGGTTCCTCTTGATCATGGAAAGTGTGATCCAGCAAGCAACCCTAAGCTACACATAAGAATCATTTTGAACAACTCAAGAGGAACTGAAGTTATGAATTACGTGTCAAAGATGGGGAAACAAGTCGGTAAGAAGGCAAGAACTCGCACAACTTTTTGTTTGAATTTATATTCACCATATATTTATTTCTGAAATTAATTATAAATGACATAATGCCTAGATAAATCTGCGATCAGCACAAACAAATTCAGCATTCCGAAAGCTCTTTAACCTCCCTCCAGAAGAGTTTCTAATCGATGATTTCATCTGTCATCTAAAACGGAAGATGTCACTACTGGTATTACTTTTCTGATTGTTTTCTTATGCACAAGATGCTATTATTTGAACAACGTCAAGGATTTCATATGTTCTCTGTTGTAATATTTTTTTATTTTAATATTAAACAAAATAAGACCCGTACATGAATGTATCATACCACTTGGAGATTCACCGCGATAGTTTTGCATTTATTTTGTGACTCATTTGACACTTGCCGCTATTTGTATTTTCTGCATTTTGTGCCGTCTATTCATAGAGAACCCACTCTTTTCTTTATAGGGGCGCCTCTTTTTTTCTCCAAGAATAATTGGATTCTACTCTAATATATTTGGTCACAAGACAAAGTTTTTCTTTTTGTGGGAAGACGTTGATGATATCCAGGTTCTCCCTCCTACATTGTCAATTGGCAACCCATCCTTGATGATCACCCTGAGAAAGGATAGAGGGTCAGAAGCAAAACATGGTGCCAAGAGAACAGATAACCATGGAAGATTCAAGTTCCATTTTCAGTCATTTGTTTCGTTCAGTAATGCTCAGAGGTACCTTTATTTGTATATTTTTGAGGTCCAGTCAATCATCTAGCCCAAGCATATAAATAAATATTTTTTTGGTGAATTTCAAGAGCTAGTTCAGAGGTAAGCTGGTCTGACGTGGCTTGGGCTTTGGTTTGCAGTCTTCAAGCCAGAAGCTATCTTGGCTTGATAATGATGAAAACTATAAAAGAATAATTTTGTGTACACATTTAAGCATAGTTATTGTTATATAAATAATATATGGTTGCAAAACATACATTTTTAAATATTTAATCTTTTGAGGGATTTGAACCTAAGGATGTCGGCCTTGGCTAAGTTGAATTTGTCGGGGATTTTTTCCTATTAATATTAAAACAAGAGTTTGCATTACGATAATTATAAGGTCCTTACCACATATGGCAATGCCCGATAACAGAAGCATTTAGATGCTACGACCTGGCAGCTGCCCCCGCTTCATCTATGATCTGTGCCACCAAAGCCCGCCATGTTGTTCTTATTGAAGACCTCTTTTTTCGAATTACCCAAGCCGCCAAGATGTGCACTTAAAACTGGGCCATTTTTTAGGAACCACACAGTGCTTCGTATTCAGGTTCTTCTATACACCCCATGACCCCAACCTCATGTTATACAGATAAGCAAATGGAGTAACAATAGATTTCTACTTTCTACTGGTTATAAATCTGTAGTCAGTGTATTCGGATTCTTGCCAGGCTATTACCTACTAAGCTATCTAGTCTGCAAATGAATATATCACACCGAGAACCGTTTATCTGACAGACTAATTGTGGGGATTATGATAATGTCGTCACCGGGTACAGAACAGAAGGCTGAGATAATTGAGGAGTCTGAACTGAAAGAGCTTCAGGCCGAAGAATGCAGGTCCTTATTTAGCCATGAAGAAGTCAAAATGTCCGAAATATTCTCGTCAGTTCTTTCTGTGGACGTGAGTATCACTTTTACCTTCACATGACATTGTCACAATGTGTTTTCACACTAAATAATCTGTTTTGGGGTACCCTATGATATCTATATTTTCAGGTCGAGTCCTTGATGGAGATGTTTTCTGGAGGTCAGTTGGAACACAAAGTGATGGAGAAGACTGGCTGTATGGAGTACTCGTCAACAGAATGGGAACTTGTCAACAAAAATATACACCAGCGGAAAATAAACTACAAATTTGACAAAGCATTGTCTCGATCTGGAGAAGCAAGCACCACCCAGCAGAAGTATACCCTAGTGAACCAAGATGGTTGGGCCATTGAAGAGGTGATGACACTCCAAAGTGTTCCACTTGGGGACTACTTTAGCGTAAGATACCCATTCCATATTTGTTCTTCTCTGTTCTGGACTTCTGGTACATATATCAATCATTATCGAGAGTTTCTGATCATTCTGAACAACTTAGTTTATAGACTTAACTCTGAACTAAAACTTATAAACTTAAGGGGTATTATGTGTGCTTGTTTTGCCAATTATTTTTTGCTTAACTGGTATGTAGAATAATGTTGATTACAATTCATCCTAACAGCTTCAGCTAAAGTATCAAATGGCGAACATACCATCGAAACCAAACACCTGCAGTGCGCAGGTTTTGTTGGGGATTGCCTGGTTAAAGAGCACCAAGCAGCAAAAGAAGGTGACACAAAATATCATGTCGAATACCTCGAATAGATTGAAGGAGCTATTTTCTGAAGTCGAAAAGGATCTTACATCAAGAAACGGTACCCATTTTAATGCAGCTATCGCTCCTTGTATATACAATTCTAATACAACATAAAGTTATAGCAGAACTTGCATCAAACTAATGCCAGGAAAGAAAGTGCATATGATCTATTTCATAGCTACCATGTCAAATGAATTGTTACCACCGTGTAGAAACTAAATAAAATGAATTTGGCGAAAAATCTTATGACACTGTCAGAAACAACTGTTTTTGTTACTCTAGTAGTATGAAACAACGCTCTTTATTTTGTCTCGGGCAAGAATGACACTGATATTTCTGTGTGCGGCAATATTCTAGGTGCAAGCTAACCTCTGTACAGAAACGGCAATTTTCTGTCCTCAGTTTCTTTTGGCTTTTGCTTGTTTCTTTTTTTCTCATCGTTTTTTCTTAGGTTTATGTTCAGTTTTTCCATTTTATTTGGTGTAGTCCTTTTTTGTTGTTGCAAATTCTTTGTTTTTTGTTTTATTTATTTTGTTTGTAAATTAATTCGTTATTAGAATCATTACTCTCTTTACAATTTTACATAATATAAATACTTTTATCCTGTTTTGTGTGCTTCCTTTTACTTTTTTGCATCAACATTTTTTTATCATATGTAGAAATGACTTTTCTTTGTCATGAACATTTTATCAAGAATTCGAGATACATATGACCATTTTATATAGATAGACATTGGCATGTTTTCCCCTACTCGTTTGCAGGCTTACTCATAGGAAAATTGTTTAGCATATATAGAAACAACTTTCCAACTCTTGAATATTTATTTGAATACGTATGAACATCCACATAGATACATATGAAAATTAAGCATGTTGGTGTGAACCCCTATTTTTGACATGTGAAACATAATACAAAAAAACTTACACTAATGGCCCGCAGCAAATGCGGCCAATTTTAGAGCTTCCGCCTGCATCGCTTAAGGCGAGAAATAGGACCTCCCCTCTTCTACTACTTTTTTTTTTTTAATCTCTTGGGTCACCTTGTGCGGTTGTGCCTTGTCAGATTCTAGTCTGATTGCATATCTGGCCCATGCGTGCTCCTGCCCAGTTGCACTCAAGACATATGGCACTTTTCATATAATCACTCTCACGGAATTTACCGTCACGATAAATTTATGCGGTTGTGCATTAGACTTAACAAACCATTTAATGGAAAACATTCTAAGAATTCCAACCAATGATTGTACTTTATGCTTGAACATAGACAAGAGTGGAATTTGTTAGCATGTTCTTTTTCAAAAGGGGGAGAAAACCAAGACATATTTTCATCAATCAATGCATACGACCATTATTTGCAAATCAAGAATTGCTTAATGTCCATACATAAATCATTCATCTAAAAATAGGCATCATGAAACACCTATGTATCATCATGTGATTCAGTTAGCAAGTTGCAAGGCACTCCAGTTGAACAAATCTCGCGCACGCGTTTCTAGTCAGCTACATGCAGAAATCATGGTCGCCACTTGTCCACTGGTCGAAGATGGATATGCTAGTGACTATGCGAGAGATCTGAGGGCTAGAATGAAGGAAATCATGGGGAAGTGTTCTAGCACCGTTGATGGTTTAAACCTCTTGCGCGATCTTGAGGGTGCAACATTTGTACCGAGTAATGGATAATCAACAGTGGAGGAGACACAACCATGTTAGCGTCTCAGGGCACCAGGTTGACATGAAAAGTAATAATGTTGATGGGACGATGGACGAAGATATAAGACAAGATGTAGTCAGTGCAATTTGATTTCCAAAAATACATCCCAGGAGACTATCGGTTATCCTAATACATAATTAAACTAAGAAGGTATTTTCAAGCATAAATTCTAAATAATGTAGACTTAACTATGTGCACCAACAACATATAGCTCAAAAAAATAAGGCAATTGTAAGAACAGCCTAGCAATTCAAACTTTACATAAGAAATACTGTGAAAGGGACAAAATAAAATTGATGTATTTCTCCGAGTTGGGATATTAACCAATATTCTACTCTCCGTTTGAAATGGCGTGGCAAACCAAGCCCACAAAGACCCATCACGGATCTAGCCTTCTTCTTTCTTGAGCTCACCAAACTAATTATAAGTTCTTCCACTATGGCTAACTTCTTTCTCTACCCCCAAATATGACAAACTCCACAACCACTTCACAACTGAATTGAGTCTCTTAGCAATTTTCTCAAAGAGGTCACCAAGCCAACAACCACCAACCACTTAGTAAACGGTCGACTCCAATAATAACAAGCTCTCCAACTCTCACCGTATAGAAACAAAATCACCGCAACAAATGCAAAATATGAAAAAGAATGCCTCCACATAAAAAAAGCTACTCTTCATATTGAAGAGAGAGGTGATGATTTGAGTAGGTGGAAATATAGTTCTAGATCTCGTCTGACTTTTACCTCAAAGATATGCAATTTTGAGTGGTGGGAATGAAACTTTTTAAAGGTTAACAAGGACTAGCAGTTTGACACCAAAAAGATGTTTGAGAAGGATAATCCTTAAGATGAGGAAAAGAGCCAACCTCCACAGGAAGTTCATAGGCGCTTGGGGGCACAAATGCCTCTTTTTTTGGTATGTCCGAAAGAATGCAAACTTAATTTATAAAATGTATAAGGAGGTGAACCAGATTTTTTTAACAAAGTACTAACTTGAATCCTCAAACATGACGAACATCCGTTCGATTAATTGAAAACATCACAATAACGCTTCGGCATTTCAAAAGAGTAGAAATGGACGAAAGCAGTAACGCAACATTATTTAGCCTAAATTAATCCTTCAACAGAAGCGATGACACCTAGTTTATTCTTCCGTGAGCAGAGATTGACAAATGGCATCTCAACTTTGCAATCATTTGGCCTGCAATGAAAAGCAAAACCAATGTAGTTTTTAGAAAAGAACTGAAAAATGTACATGTTTGTTGCAGATAACAATTAAGAGATGCGAGTTATATACATCTGTACCTCTGCAGTCTGGTCATCATACTTGCCGCGGACTTTGAACTCCTCATTGTTGAAGATTCTGTTCATAAGAATGTCGGCAGAATCCATACCTGAAATCATAATGCAAGTGTGTTTTTTTTGAGGATAAAGCAGTCGTTTGCCATTCGATTAGATAGGAGAAAAGAGTTTAATTACAGAATTTCAACAAATAAAAATAAAAATAAAAAGCAAACTAATAATAATAACTAGTCTCCAGGATCTTGCGTGTGGGCGAAAGCCCTCAACGCCAACTCCTCCCACACCAAATCCACCACCTCCAACGGCAAGATTGCCACATTGCAGTAGGTCCTTAGGTTCCCCTCCTTCCCTGCCGATCCCATCGAGTGGATGATGGTCTCACCAGCCGCTCTCCTAGTCGTGTGTGAAAAACCCACCACTGCTCCGCATGACAACACCCAGCAGCATTGATCAACAACGTGCATATCTCTCTTCCTAGCAGCAGCTCTACACTCCATCTTGGTGACGCAAACTTGAATCCCACAGCCACAAAAAGCATCTCCTCCCAACAATCGCAAGGAGGAGTGCCCAAACATCCTGAGCTTCATCAACAAGCCGCCCCCGGCGGCATCTGCCGCTCCATCCTGGTCCCCGGCGTCGTCTTCTTCTTCTTGGTCTTCTTCACGGCGAGGACGAGGTCGTCGATGGCCGCTATCGCCTGCTCCGAGAAGGGCTGGTCCGTGACATCCAACAAGGCCAAGAAATCCTCTCGCCGACGCCCCGCATGGTGGCCCTCCTCAGACAACGAGCCAAGACGGCGCGCCACGGTCTCCCTGGCCAGCTGCTCAATGTTGACGCCTTTCGGGTGCAGCTTGGCGAGCCTATCGCTTCTCCACACGGATGGTTTCGCCACCTCCATCTCGGGGGCCAACGTCGTGTCCGGCGTGCCCAAAATGCAAGTGTGTTGTAAGTGAGTTGCAATTGGGTAATTGTTTTTAGTTATACATGGGTTACAACTTTCTAGTCATTAGATCTGCATCGCTATTCATGTAATTTGTAAGTTGGTTTTGAGTTGCAAGTGTGTTATAACTATTTTTTTTCCAGTTACACATTTAGTGGGAGATTGAATCACAGCCACGCTGATGGGCTGGAAGAAGACTCGACTGAGACCTGCAAGGTAGGCTCCATGGACATAGCCATTGTAGTGCTCGCTGGTGTGCTCCCCTGTGAAGTAGACCCGCCCCACCGGCGCCTGCATCCAGTAAGCAGATTTAAGTACCACCGATATACGTAGCTGAGATCTCGATCACAGTTCAATTGAACTGCAGAGCGCGTGCGTGGCTACGATACTTACCCGGAGCTGGTCGTATTCGTAGCGGTTGACGCCGATGGGCCAGTTGGAGTAGGATCCCCTGAAGAAGCGGTTGGACCACCACCTGGGCACGTAGATGTCCGTGGCGTCGGGGACGTCCTCGCCGGGGAACATCCGCCGGAGCACCGCCACCGCCTCCGCCATGGTCGTGTTGTCCGGCTGCTGCTCGATCCTTCGGGACTCCTGGTCCGTGACGGTGACCAGCAGTACGTTGGCTCCAGGGTACTCCTGCTCGAAGGACTGCCACATCCCGTAGTAGCCCCGCCTGGAGCTGGCGTAGACGAAGAACTGCTTCCCTGCGCCCGTCGGCCAGAACTTCCTGGGGAACCTGAGGAAGATCTTGGTGTACACGGCCATGTCGAACCGGTAGATGGCGATGATCTTCCATGCCTGCTCCATCGATGCATGCACAGTTTTTAACTTGACAGTTATATATAACTATCATTCCCGACGTTTCGAAAAAATATATAATAACTATCATTCTGTCAAAGGATCTCCATCGAAGAAGAAACTAGCTAGCTGATGTAATCGTAACATACGGGCAGCTGAGGCTTGAACTGTATGAGATCACTCTGCAGGACTCCTAGGCTCGTCGACACGATCACGTAGTCTGCTCTGTATGACGAGTTGTCCTCTGTACTCACCACCACGCCTCTACGGTTGTACTTGATCTCCCGCACCACCTGCATCGACAGACCAAATTCATCCTAAATTAGTCACATATATTACTTGAGCTTTCTTTAACCAGGTGTGCAATTATGTTGACATGACGAAGATCAATTTTGGCATAATTCATCATCATCTTCCACTCATTTTGGAAGTAATGTAATGGGAATGTGTGGGATCCCACACAATAGTTGAACCCGCTAAATAACTGCAGTTTTCTGGTCTTGCGCGAAAAAACCGTTCATTTCATACCCAACAAACCAGTCTATAACCCTAGAAATGTTTGGCAGTAAACCTAAAAAAATGACTTCTATATTGCACACTTGCAGTATCAGGGTGCGTTTTTGTGATGTACCGTAAAACAAATTGCGGGAGGGAGCTTTTGCGCCCTGCTGCCGGACCACCAAAAATTTAAGTACAACCTTTTTTGTAGGTCCCACGTGAAGAAATTATTTAACAATACGGGGTTTTGCAGGATCTGTCGGTATGAGGATCTTCTAGAGTTTCTCTTATCTGGGGTGAGTCCCACTCCCGTAACTTAGCAAATAAATTGTGTTGTAGATCTGAATAGGCATGAGCTGGACGAAACGTCTAATTATTGTGGTACCTAAACTTGTCTGTGCGCACCTTAATCATGTGCGCATCCGTACATAACAGAAATCTCCACATGACTGTTTTTTTCCTTAATCAGTACTCTATCCGTTTCAAATATTATAAGATGTTCCTTTTCCCAATCGATCATATGTATATAAATATGTTTTAGTATATTGGTTTACTCGTTTCAATCTGCATGTGGTCCATGTTGAAATACCCAAACATCTTATAATTTAGAACAGAAGGAGTATCTGTTTGGCAGGGTGGCTCCCTCCGATCTGGAAAAAAGTCAAGGTTCTAGGTACAAGTTTTGTGTGGTAGGTTGTTTTCTCACGACAATTTTCCTGGATGTGAAGGTAGTAATTTTCTTTTACAACAAGTTTACATTACGATGACATTTCTTAGCATCTATGGATTACGAGATGGTGGGATAAATCTAAGCAATCTAGGGGGTTTAAAGGGAGAGAAATCTATTTTTTCTACCTTTTGGAATGTGAACATTGTTATTCGGAGTTTCGGACTAGGCCACTAAATTAGAAAATAAGCCAATTTCGCCAATTCTTAGTTGACTAAGATTCTTAATCGACATTCTTTAAAAGTAATTATAATATATAAATATAACACTTCTTATATTACATCAAATTAATTATACTACTTCTACTTTACAAAAGTAATTCCTTTTTCATTTCTTAGTAATCGAAGTTAGAAAACTCATGAAAGTATGACTATCATCACTTCACCTCAAATTTGTTTATATTTGTTACTCCCTCTATCCCTCCTATATTGGGTGTAATAACAACTTATATTATGAGACGGAAGGATTGGCACTTATTCGAAAATTTTGTTTCTTCCAGAATTTTTTTAAAACTTGATTATATATATATGTCTTTTTAAAGACCGTGTGGAGTACCTTGTTGAGTTTTAACCTCTGATCTACAATGTTCCCGGAGTTGTCCGTGTTCAGGTACTGTCCGGCGATGTGATACACGAGTGTCTCAAATCCACGCTGGTCGGCGACGAAGTGGGCGTCGTCCCCGAAGTCGGCGAACGTGGCGGTGGGCTCGGTGTTCTGCAGGCTGGTGGCACGCGGCGGCTCGGCGAACTCGTAGTCATACCTGAAGTAGTCCAGCACCATGTCCACCGGCGTCGCCGGCCCGTTCGGCTGGCTGCAAGTTTAACATAGGTGTGCCGAGAGAGACCAGGAAAGGTTAATCTAGCTAGATCGAGCACTAAACAAACTCATCAATTTATGCCAAGAAGATGAACAAGTGAGTAATCAGCAAATTAACGTACTGATTGAATATGCGCTGCATGGCCAAGATGGAGATGTCGTCGCGGCCGCTGGGATCCATCTCTGCCGCGAGCTTGCCGCCCAGTTCCTCCACTTCGTCTGCACGGTCCATTTTCTTCTGCACGTACTCCTCATCGTACAGGCCGCCGCTAGTTTACAAACAAGCATGAGATTAAGTTAAGATCCAGGAGCGGCCGTGTACGTGTACTTTGTGACTTTGTTCAAGGAATTAATTTATTAATTAACACTTCGTTCATCATGTGTCCTAGTACAACGTACGTTTTCCATCAATCGGTTGTACTTATGAAATCTATGTGTTGTTTTGTACTCGGGGAATCTTCTTCTTTCTGCCTTTCTTTGTAAACTGATGTCGTTCACCAAGTCCACATGTACGATTAGGGAGGATTAGTTAGGTGTACATGGTAAGATCGACAGGTGCCCCATCAACTAAATCTAGCTTGTGTTTTCGTTCTCACGCGCATATTATAGGCACGTGCAAGCGCAACATACGCTCATCTGTTGCTCCATGCAGGTATCATGTCTGTCTTATGAATGTTTTTGTTTTTGCGTCTGGATCTGTCTTATTTATGCATGCTGCATATGCTTGCATGTTGTTGATTATGATCAGTTGTTATTATATACTGTGTGCACGTACGTACTTCTCTTTGTAGACGTTGCTGACGACGCCGTCGAAGTCGGAGTAGAAGTTCCTGAGCTTGAGCGTGTCATTGACCATGGGCAAGATGGGGTTGATCTTGTCCCCGTTGACGCCCTCCACCCAGTTGGCGCCGATCTCCACGTTGACGCCGCCGAGGTTGTGCTTGTGCATCCGCCCGCCTATGCGGTCCGTCGCCTCCAGGATCAGCAGATCCCTCACCCCGGCGTCCCACAGCCTCTTCCCCGCCGAGATCCCTGCACACGTACCCATGCATACATGCGATACCACATTTGCATCCATCATTTTTCTTCGTGTATATCCATGCATGGATCGATATAGATCATATGCATGCATGTGTAACTACTCTTATCTTAATATGTATGCATTCATGGATGGAGATTGCCGTATGTACCTGACATGCCAGCGCCGACGATGATGACCCTGGGGGGTCTGCCGGCGGCGAGGGAGGCATGTTGGGCGGCTATGAGCACCACCACTGCTGCTATAGCAGTGACCAAGGAGGAAGGCTTCATCTCCCGGACTAGATCTCTCCTTACCTCGATCAATTAGCTTCTTTTAGGGACACAATTACCAGCTAGCTGGAGGCTGCTGCTCTGCTCTCCGGCCCAGCTCAGCCAGTCAGGCAGCGCCACTTATATATAGGGCCGGCCGGAGGTGAGATGGCTACTCACAACTATATGAATTAAACAAGCGGGAACCACACGCGCCCCGTCTAGAATTAATACGATTGCCACGACATCAAATATTGGTATAGCTAGAGACGGTGGATAGTGACAACTGACAACGGTGGAGCCGATCTTATCTCATTTGTTGGACTCCCGACAACGTGTTTTAGGCATTCCTCCGGGTGAGATTTTGGGATCTAACATTCCATCGGTTAAAATCCCTGGACTTCAGAATTGTTTTTTCATTAAAACTGAAATTTATTTTCTTGGATATGCTTTGTAGTAAGGAGCAACACATTTGCACTTATAGTGTTGGAAAACTTCTACTTACACAAGTGCGATTCCGGCTTGTTGATTTCAGGTGATTGGCGAATTCTTACTCGGAGCCGGTATAAGAAAAAAAAAGAGAAATAAGTTAATGGGGGAGGAAAGGTGATATGTTGTCTATTGGAGATAGAGCTGTGTTGACCCATCCTTGTTCAAGTTGTGTGACATTGTATATACTTACTTTTCAAAGTAATGGTTAAGAAAATAAATTATTTTGGAGCCAAGATGCTTTGGCGGATATTAATGATAAGAATATGTACATTTTTAAATTGGCACGTGTAGACGGTCATCGATCGGAATACTCCAAGACTCCACCTTTGTCATATATTTCATATATCACACATTAGACATAAATCATATTCATGGAATGTGATTCACTTTCAAGATGCCTTGACTGTGGAATGGTAGACACTCAAGGCTCAAAATCTCATACTGAAGAACGTGGAGGTTTTCGAGTCATCTTCAAGGCATAATACGGAGAATGCTCATTCTATCCGCAGTCCAAAGTATTCTAAACATCTGCGCCTGGCGGTCTCCTCTATCTCGAGGTCCTTAAACATCTCATTGAAAAAAGTATACCGTAAAAGTAAAAATAGACTCATCATAGCCTTAACGATTCTAAAATTCCCCCGAAGAATATAATAAAGAACCCGAAGCAGATGATATCCTACTGCAAGGGTATCTTAGATGTAAAAACCATGAATCAAAAGGCTTATTGTGCAAATAGCTAACTAAATTAGGAAATATTGAAGGCACTTGAAAGATAATGTTGTCAGAGAAGTAAACAAAAAATCAGGTTGTGTCTCATACTCAATGTGGTGATTACGGTTCCCACTTCTCGGAGAGCTTAATGGGGATTAACCTTATATTAAGGTAGTTTGGTGCCAGGTGATTGTAAAAAATGTAGAAAACGTAACTCATTGGTGTATCCGTGAATGGTTCAGCATTAGTTGTGCAGTTCCAGGTTTTACATAATTACTTTGTCTAATTTTATGACCGATGGTGGAAGGTGGGGAGCTATGAGGTTGGGCCCATTTCTCTGTTATTTATATGTTAGGAAGCTTGATTACATCTTAATGTATGTCTGTCCATATGAGTGGTGATGTTGCCCTATAAACTACCTTGACATAACACACTGGTATGCTCATGCCAGGAGTACTACTTTATACTAGCTACATGCCCGTACGTTGCAACGGGGAAAGAAAAATAACATTTTAAGTGAAAATCTCAAAACCCTAGCCGCAATTCGCCCTTTTCCCATTATCTTCTCTAATACAACATGAGTGGCAGCCGGTTTCCTGTCTTAAAAGATAACATTCAATAAACCTATGCACAATAAAAGAGTTCAAGGTTACGAAAATTCACTTCAAATCAATTTCACCATTGGCATAACAATTCACCGATTCAGTCCACATATTGTGAGAAAAAACGGGCTTCTTAGGAACGGTTCACCAATTGGGTTATGCACTTCTTGGCGAGTGGACGCTAGCTGAACGGTTTAAGCATGCGCCTTGACCCTGAATAGAGCCCCCCCCCCCCCCCCCCCACGCACCTAGTTTCACTGTATGTTGCTCTGCCTATACGACGGCCCCTCCGCGCCAGCAACGGTTGCCACTGGCGAGCCCCTGCCTTCGGTAGCCCCACTTGACACCCTCGCCTCACCTGCTCCCAACCATCCCCGACCAGCTCTGGCGCCAGTGGCTTCTCCGACGTGGGCTCCTCTTGCCAAGAGAGAGCCATCGATTTGGGCGGTGCCTCGATTCCGTGCGTTGCATATGGAGGAAGGGAATTAGACATGAAGCCAAAAGGTTATGACTTATGGGTGGAGCCTGGGCTGGTGGCGCGACGACCAGTAAGAGGACATCCTCCGGCGAGGACGTCGGAGTGTAGAGAATTTATCGTGGAGATTGAGAGGATCGATAGGTCGAGAAGCTGAACTATTCGAATGCAAACGGTCGTCTTTCACTTGACAATTCACCATGTTTAAGCGAAGCTCATAGCCGTTGAAAAGGTTGTGCTTCACCAAAATCCACACTTTATGGGGCAAGAGAAAGACCATTTCATCTGTTGCCTACTTTGTGGAGTTAGGTTACCGTCGGCGTGGCACTTTGGACATTGCAGAAATGTGTTTTGTACATTTTTGCAAAACGCGTGTTTTGTACATTTTTCAATACTGCAGTCGTAGGAAAGAATTTCCTAAGAACTATGCTACATTATTATGACCCACATATGAATAACCATGATGATCTATATCTACGCACCAATTCCTTCTCCGGATTGGAACCCTTGGTTTGCCTAAATAATTAAGATACATTTGTGTGACCACATGTTGTGATTTGCCTGGCGATGGTGGCTTGATCACTTGAAATTGGAGGGACTATGGGGCCAAATTGTAATATTGTAAAAAAAAATCTTTTCAGATATTTCTCAGGCTTTGTGTGCTGGGTTTAAGGCGGATGTTATTTTTCCAGTTCGTAGTGACGGATGTTGCTGGGTATATGATTCATTTTACAGAAATTGTGGTTTATAGTTTTCAACAAAAGTTGGTTTTCTGGTGCTCAAAACAGGTACATGGTTTAAATTAGACCGGGATTTAATAATTTAGTGTGCAATTACCCTGATTTCAAGTTTAGGTTTCAATTTAGCTAACTTATACTCCCCCCCCCCCCCCCCCCCCCCCCCCCTCATATAATATGTTTAGCTATTACACATGTTGTTTAGATACACATAAAGATGAGTGTTTAAACATGTCTAGATACAAGTTTGGACATGTGAATGTGGAGAAGAGCTAAAACGTCTTATATAAAAAACATAGGTAGTATAAGTTTAAGGTTGGAAATGGACTTTTTCCTATAGTTCTTGACGAAGTTAGTTCTTGTTGGACCATGGGGAACAATGAGGATGAGCACCCACACGAAATCCCTAGCTAGAACCAAAAATAGTCTCCCTGACTCCTTATAATGGACTGTGCTCAGATATGGATATATCCGATCCATAAGTGGCGCCAAGGAATTAGGGATAGGTGATAAAAATAGCTTTTGTAGCTGTTACGTGGCTTTAAATAGGCCATTGCATCGATTAAGCACCCCTTTTTTACCTCGCTCCCCACTTTGTTACTGCTTAATACCACTACAACCCGTAGAGTAATTTAACTTAGGCTGACATAAGGATCCATCATTAACTGCACATTAGTGTTTCATTTCGGCAGAGGTAAATAATTGAACTCTCACGCCTTCATCATTTGCATCTTCTTTTTTCTTGGGAAAACATAGGTTTTAATCTCTTGAGATTTTCTGGGGTTGTGTGAGGAGGTTCTTGCAGGTTAGACATTGGCAGTAATTAGTAACATCTTGGTTTGACCAGGTAGATCGAGGTCCATCGATCCAGGCCGTCCTAGATCGTCGTCGCCGTCGCTCGCCCGGCCGGTCGGCATGGAGGAGCAGCTGCACAGACCGGTGGTGCCGGTGGTGGTAAAGAAGATCGCGGTGCCCGAGAAGAAGCCCCACCACCTCCATGTCGTCCACGCCGGCCCGGGCAAGGGCGTCGGCGGGGAGGCGCCTGCGGTGATGGTGAAGACGCCGGCAGCGTCGTCGCAGGCGCCCAAGCACACGATGCTGCTCGCGAGCCCGCGGGCGTGCCTCTGCTCGCCGACGACGCACGCCGGCTCGTTCCGGTGCAGGCTCCACCGCGGCAGCGTCGGCGCCGGCCTCCACGAGATGGGCAAGAAGCACGGCGCGTGACGGTCGCGCCCACACCACGCGTCCATACCATACGTTCTCGTGCGCACGCGCGGCGAGTCGGCTAACCGACGGCCGCCGGCGCTCTCCGGTGTTAGGCCGGGCCTGCTTGTTTCAGTTTGTTCGTTGGTGGTGTGCAGGGTGCAGGGAAAGGGGAAAGTTTCAACTTCTTTTTCTTCCTTCTTCGTATTGGATCCTCTGTTTCTGTCGACCGAAAATTCTTCTGTCGACGATTTTGGATGTTCATTCTGTATCTATTGGAAACCGGTCATCTGCAATGACAGAATTTGCATGCATTTATGCCAAGGCATCAGCATAACCATCACATTACTATTTACTACAGTAGATGAAAGAGCAAAAAATCATCAGAATATCAGATACAAGAACAGTTAAGTCGGCAAGAGTGTATCAAAGGGGTGTTCGACAACAGTGTATGAAGGGGTTTGGATGTGTACCCTAGTGTTTTGGTGAGAACACCTCCTTCATCCAATCCACTTCCCTCCTCTCAATCCTCTTCCTAATCATCCCCTTCACAAAAATCATGCTGATTGGCACACGACTATATAGCATAACAGTCACACACTGGACCTGACTGGCTGCTAATCCTTCTTGCAAATTCTGCTCCAGATGCTCGCCCACTCATTCTGCTCTTACTGTGGAGAGCTTGGCATCTTAGGAACAATATTGTGCATGAAGATGGCAGCTGCTCTATCGAAGCCTCGGCTGTCTTCCTTCAGAACTATGTCCACAACCTCTCTACCGCTGGTTATACCATTCGTAGCAACAAGGCCATGTGTGTGGACAACAACGTGGGTAACCACGAAGTCGGAGTCTCTGCTAACACCAAACATGTTGCCAATGGCTGGGAAGCCCCTTCACAAGGTAATTTAAAATTAAATTTTGATGCCTCTTATATCCAGGACACTGGACAAGGAACTGTCAGGGGAATAGTCCGAGACTACACCGGCAAGGTGATCTGGTGCCTTGCGGATCACCTTCAAACGTGCAGAAGTGCAGAAGAAGCTGAAGCTAAGGCGCCGATGAAATGCCTTACTGTCTGTGCTGACGAGGGAATTCCAGTTTCATCTATCGAAACAGACTGTGCTGCGGTCTGGGCGACTATGAAGGCAAGCCACAAAGACCTACCTGTCAACTGCTTCATTTACAGAGAGATCGAGCGGCTTAGGAATCTGTTCTCCAGTACCTCTATCTCCCTGGTTAAAAGAGATTGTAATACAGTGGCCCATGAACTTGCGAGAGTAGCTAGGGTTCAAGACACCGTTGGTTTATGGTTCAGCTTGATGCCTTTAGCTGTGGAGCCTTTTGTATTGAATGACTGTAAACAGTTTGTGAGTTTATAAAATCCTTAAAAATGTCAAAATAAATAAATAGCATAACAGTGTTTTCATCACAAAAACAGCAGCACGAGCACAGCTAGTTTCCTTGGTACGGCCGCAGCTAGCTGCTATATGGATGTGAAAAATACAAATGGCATTCAGCAGCACCTTGTCACATCAGAAAAATCTAATGTTTACATCATAGATTCGGCAGCACCTCATAAAAATCTAATCCTTACACCATCTTAAAAAGCATTACAGTAATTCAGAATAATACAATATCTCAAGAAGCATTCTAGTACCTTAAATAGAATATCTGATCAATTTATTAAAGTTGCATCTGTGTCAGTTTTTGGCAGGAGAAATCTTTGCCAGACCAACAAAAACATCAACATGAATTTGCTTCTACATAATGAAGTTGCACCTGAAAAGTGTAGAAGAACTACACTGTTAATTAGGTAGCTCATTAAAATCTATACAGTGTGTCAATCACAATAATACAGACAAGGGGAATTAAATAATTTGCCAAAAAAAAAGGAACATGAATATTTTTTGGTGCTATAGTGACGATGCACGTAACTGTATTTTTCAGTAGCAGGAGAAGAACAATAGAGTAATGAGAGTAATGCTTCATTTACATCTAAGCAATCAGATTAAGACAACTAGCTCAAATGCTATTCTATTCGCATCACATACGAGTAGTAAGAGAAAAGGATGATGTGGTAGCTACTGTGTACTTCTCTGTTATCTCTGCGACTCTGCTACGCGGTGTGACAACCACAAAATTATTAACTGAACCTGCACCCAGAACTGCACAAATTTCTCGATTCCTAGGAGTAAAATGTACTACAAAATTATAACCGTACACTGAATTCACCTGAACCAATGACAATATATGCAACTGTTATAGCATAGTACTATTTATATGCCAACTTCAGAAACTAATTGGACTGACAACAAAAATAAGTGAGCAATATGCTAGCCAGCACAACTATCACAGTACTGTTTTAGGTTAACTTTAAACAGAGTCACACCACACCATACTCCTACTGCACCTGCTCAGTTTTATATGCATGGAATGTTTATCCACAAATTAATAATTCTAAGTCGAAAGATTCATATCCGTATCTTTTACTTGCTTCAGGTGTTCAACAAAACAAATAGAAGTATGAGCTCTTGTATCAGTATTTTTAGGATAGGAAAAGAGAGCTTGCTTGATATCCGAACTTTTTTGTTAGTGTATACTAGAACTAGTTAACTATTTCAGAGGGCATCCATGCATAGTAAAAGCACAACATATGTACCAAGTTATGTACATGCGGGGTCAGAAATGCTTGCAGCTAACTTCAAAAAAAAGAAATGCTTGCAGCTAAAAAATGCTTTACCATGTCTCAAATTTGGCTAATAGTTAGCAGATGTCGAAGCAAGCAAAAGCATTTTATCTCAGTTATATGTTCTAATGAAAAATGCTAATTATACCATCATTGCTTTTGTAATTATACTACACATATCGTCTTATGCGCGCTGAGCTAATCCTGGGGTACTTACCCTTGGTGTCGACCATCGGGAGGAACACCTGCTTCAGGATCAGTGTCAAGGTCTCGGCGGACAGCGCTGGCCCAGGCGCCCAGCACGCCCGGGAGTGCCGTCACCAGGAAGACCACCATCCCCGTCACGCACAGCAGCGTGCCGCCGCGAGCGCGCACCGTCAACTCAACACGGACATTCCGCCCTGGGGATCGCGGCCGTCAACCTGAGACCATGTCTTGGACTCTTGGACGCCACGAAATTTACCATTGCCGCCATGAGTCAAAAGCTCGATCAGGACGCACCGCCGCAGTGTTCATCATACGTCTGATCAGTCGAATGTATGTCATCACTAGTAGAGAACAGGTCTTTGGACCAAGGCGGAATACCCCATTTGTCCCGATCACATTACAAACCGGGACAGATGGGTGCCTGCAGCCTCCACGCGCATCAGAAGTGGACATTTTGTCCCGGTTTCAGCCACGAACCGGGACAAAAAGTGCGTGCCTCAGCGCACCAGCCTTTTTGTCCCGGTTCGTGACTGGAACCGGGACAAAAAGGTGGATGCCTATATATACTCAGCACCCTCCCCTCTCCCAAGACCATTGGAGGCATTTTTTTTTACTATGCTAGAAGGGTGTGTGCTAGTTTCTTTTTTTTAAGTATGCATACAAGGTGTTCGACGAAATGCCCGAGAGAGTTCACAAAATGATTTGATGCACACTTAAGTTTTATCCTTCTTTTCGATCGAGGTTAATTTTTTCTCATTTCATTTGTCATTGATACAGTGCATTTTCAGTGGTTATTTCTCGATGTTCTGTAATGGTTATTGATATAGTTAATTATATAATGCAGATGGACCGACAATGGATGTATGGTGACTGACGCACTGCCGAGTACATGACGGGCTTGAGTAAATTTCTCGAGGTAGCCAAGGCCCACAGTACCAATGGTTTCATGTGTTGCCCATGTGTCAACTGTCAGAATAAGATAGATTACCCAGACGCGAGAACCCTTCAAACCCATCTTATTCGGCACGGTTTCATGCCCAGCTATAATTGTTGGACGAAGCACGGAGAAAAAGGGGTTATGATGGAAGACAATGAAGAAGAAGATGATGACAACTATCCTATGTTCCCGGATTACGGTGATACTACAGCGGGGAAAGCTGAAGATGAAGAGGCACCAGATGAGCTCGCTGA
The DNA here is from genome assembly GCA_026929855.1 of Poa annua. Taxonomy (NCBI): domain Eukaryota; kingdom Viridiplantae; phylum Streptophyta; class Magnoliopsida; order Poales; family Poaceae; genus Poa; species Poa annua. The sequence goes on from CM049437.1 coordinate 95,944,059, forward strand.
CGATCTTGGTCGGGCCATTGCTGATGCAAAGAGAGAGTGCGGAACTGAAAAAGTGAGGTTGAAGTTCGAGCAGATGTTAGAGGATCACAAGAAATTGTTGTATCCCAGTTGCGAAGATGGTCAGAAAAAGCTGGGTACCACACTGGAATTACTGCAGTGGAATGCAGGGTGTGGTGTGACTGACAAGGGATTTGGAAAGTTGCTGCAGATAATTAGGAAGATGCTTCCAAAGGTCAACGAGTTGCCCGGCAGTACGTACGAAGCAAAGAAGTTTCTGTGCCCTCTAGGATTAGAAGTGCAGAAGATACATGCATGCCCTAATGACTGCATCCTCTACCGCGATGAGTACGAGAATTTGGATGCATGCCCGGTATGCACTGCATTGCGGTATAAGATCCGACGAGATGACCCTGGTGAAGTTGAGGGCGAGCGTCCCCGGAAGAGGGTTCCTGCCAAGGTGATGTGGTATGCTCCTATAATACCACGGTTGAAACGTCTGTTCACAAACAGAGATCATGCCAAGTTGTTGCGATGGCACAAAGAGGACCGTAAGAAAGACGCGATGTGCAGACACCCCGCTGATGGGTCGCAGTGGAGAAAAATTGAGAGAGAGTTCCCGGACTTTGCAGATGACGCAATGAACTTAAGATTTGGTCTAAGTACAGACGGCTTCAATCCTTTTGGGGAGCAGAGCAGTAGTCATAGCACATGGCCTGTGACTCTATATATTTATAACCTTCCTCCTTGGTTGTGCATGAAGCGAAAGTTCATTATGATGCCAGTGCTCATCCAAGGCCCGAAGCAACCTGGCAACGATCTTGATGTGTACCTCAGGCCATTAGTTGAAGAACTTTTACAGTTGTGGCGGGAAGAAGGTGTTCGTGCGTGGGATGAGCACAAACAGGAGGAATTTGACCTACGAGTTTTGCTTTTTGTAACGATCAACGATTGGCCTGCTCTTGCTAACCTCTCAGGGCAGACAACCAAGGGGTACAATGCATGCACACACTGTTTGGGTGAGACTGAATGTTTATATTTGGATAAATGTAAGAAGTGTGTGTATCTGGGGCATCGTCGATATCTTCCGATCAGGCATACCGCAAGGAAGAAAGGCAAGCATTTTAAAGGTGAGGCTGATCACAGTAGGAGGCCCGTCGACCGTACTGGTGAAGAAATATTTGATATGGTCAAGGATTTAAAAGTAATCTTTGGAAAGGGTCCTGGAGGACTAGAGGTTCCGAAAGACGCTAACGGGCACGCACCCATGTGGAAGAAAAAATCTATATTTTGGGAGCTACCATATTGGAAGGTCCTAGAGGTCCGATCTGCAATCGACGTGATGCACGTGACGAAAAATGTTTGTGTGAACCTGCTAGTCCACTTGAGCGTGTATGGGAAGAAAAAAGACATAGAGGAAGCACGGGAGGACCAGAAAAGTCTGAAAGAACGAGACGGCCTAGATCCCGAACACTACGAAGATCCTGCCAGCTACGCTCTTACCAAAGAAGAGAAAGTAATATTCTTTGAATGCCTGAGCAGTATCAAGGTCACGTCTGACTTCTCGTCGAATATAAAGAAGATAGTAAATGTGAGACTCCAAAAATTTCAAAACCTAAAGTCTCATGATTGCCACGTGATTATGACGCAATTGCTTCCGATTGCACTGAGGGGGCTACTACCGGAAAATGTTCGAGTACCCATTGTGAAGCTTTGTGCATTCCTCAATGCAATATCTCAGAAGGTAATCGATCCGGCGATTCTACCAAGGTTACAAAATGATGTGGTCCAGTGTCTTGTCAGTTTTGAGTTGGTGTTCCCTCCATCCTTCTTCGATGTTATGACGGATCTCCTGGTTCACCTAGTCGAAGAGATTCAAGTTCTCGGACCTGTATTTCTACACAATATGTTCCCATTTGAGAGGTTCATGGCAGTCTTAAAGAAGTATGTTCATAACCGTGCTAGGCCAGAAGGAAGCATCTCCAACGGCTACGGTACCGAGGAGGTCATTGAGTTCTGTGTTGACTTTATTCATGACCTTAAGCCGATTGGTGTTCCACAATCACGGCATGAGGGGAGACTTAGTGGAAAAAGGCACAATAGGAAAGAAAACAAAAATTTGTATGGATGGACATTCTTTCACTGAAGCACACTATACAGTTCTACAAAGTTCAACCTTGGTGGCCCCGTATATCGATGAACACAAGAATATTGTACGCTCCCTACACGCGGGGAAGTCTGACAACTGGATTGTACGTACACACATGGCGACTTTCGGCGGTTGGTTGCGAACACATCTCCAAAATAAAGACAATGTTGAAGAACAGTTACAGTTGTTGGCCAGGGCACCATCTACAACTATATGTACTTTCCAAGGGTACGAGATAAATGGGAATACATTTTACACGACAGTCCAAGAAAAAAAGAGCACCAACCAAAACAGTGGTGTTCGCATTGATGCAACAAACAACAATGGGCAGAAGAACACATATTATGGTTGCATAGAGGAGATATGGGAACTTGACTATGGACCTTCTTTTAAGATCCCTTTGTTTCGGTGCAAATGGGTCAATCTGAAAGGCGGGGTTGAGGTAGACAAGATGTACGGAATGACAACAGTGGATCTAAACAATCTTGCGTACGGAGACGAACCATTCATGCTAGCCAATGATGTGGCTCAGGTTTTCTATGTGAAGGACATGTCTAGCAGACCCAAAAAAAGAAACATCATGGGAGTGGAGGAGCCGAGGCGTCACATAGTTCTTTCAGGAAAAAGGAACCTCGTGGGAGTGGAGGACAAGACAGACATGTCAGATGATTATAATAAATTTGATGAAATTCCGCCCTTCGTAGTGAACATTGACCCAATCATCAAGTTGATTGAAAAAGATGCTCCATGGTTCCGACCCTGAAGAACTGGCAGCGTTGTGTGATGGAGATGTTGGTGCGATGTGTAATAATTAATGTATTAAACATTTTATATGAAGAAGATGCTCCATTTTTACCTGCACATCAAATGGATCCGCCGCCGTCGATAGAACAAAACACACGATTTCACCTGCATACAGCCCCACGGTGGCTCCTGAGTGCCTGCATATCAAATGCACCGTGGGGCGTATGCAGGGAATCCGAATGCTTTGTATTCGGTCGATGAATTGAAGTATTTTGTAGATAGAACAGAACACACGGTTTCCCCTGCATACAGCCCGACCGTGGCTCTTGAGTGCCCCGCATATCAAATGCATGGTCGGACGTATGCAGGGAATCCGAATGCTTTGTATACCAAAATAAACTAGAAGGAGGATACACTGATCAGTGCCGAACATGTCCGAGAGGGGGCTATATATAGGGTTATGTGGCTCACGCAGTGGTCCTGATAGTGCTCATCCAAAAGCTCACAAGTGCTCAGAAGAAGCACACCCCTAATCCAACGGCTCACAAGTGCTTGAAAGAAACACACGATCTGTGTGCTTCTTTAGTCCCGGTTTGGAAGTGATAGTGTTGATCCAACAGCTCACAAGCCATCAAAAGAAACACACCCCTGATCTAACGGCTCACAAGTGCTTGAAAGAAACACACGATCCGTGTGCTTATTGAAAGTTTTGTCAAATTCCAAAATACACAAAATTTATTCAAATTCATATTCAAACTATATTTTAAATAGTTAAAATAATTATTATAGAAAACAGAAAATGGTTTTGTATTAGTTATTCAAATTGAAACACTTTTCATATTGAAAGTTTTGACAAATTCCAAAATACACAAAATTTATTCAAATTCATATTCAAACTATATTTTAAATAGTTAAAATAATTATTATAGAAAACAGAAAATGGTTTTGTATTAGTTTTTCAAATTGAAACACTTTTCATATTGAAAGTTTTGTCAAATTCCAAAATACACAAAATTTATTCAAATTCATATTCAAACTATATTTTAAATAGTTAAAATAACTATTATAGAAAACATAAAATGGTTTTGTATTAGTTATTCAAATTCAAACACTTTTCATATTGAAAGTTTTGTCAAATTCAAAAATATGCAAAAGTTATTTAAACTCATATTCAAACTATTTTTAAAATAGAGTAATTATTATAGCAAACAGAAAATGGATTTGTATTAGTTATTCAAATTCAAACACTTTTCATATTGAAAGTTTTGTCAAATTCAAAAATATGCAAAAGTTATTTAAACTCATATTCAAACTATTTTTTAAATAGAGTAATTATTATAGCAAACAGAAAATGGATTTGTATTAGTTATTCAAATTCAAACACTTTTCATATTGAAAGTTTTGTCAAATTCAAAAATATGCAAAAGTTATTTAAACTCATATTCAAACTATTTTTAAAATAGAGTAATTATTATAGCAAACAGAAAATGGATTTGTATTAGTTATTTAAACAGATTCAAACCATTTGAGAAATATCCAAAAATATGCAAAAGTTCTTTAATTTGCCTCTGAAAAATGCAATTTATCCCGGTTCCAGCCTCGGCCCAGGACAAAAGGGGGGGCATTGGGCGCGAAGCCGTGGCGGCCGAAATTCCACATTTATCCCGGGTGTTGGCTCAACCCGGGACAAAAGACCCCCCTTTTATGCAGGTTCCAGCCACAAACCGGGACAAAAGGGGGGGGGGGGGGTGCCTATATATTCAACACTTAGCCCCGGGGAGAGCCACAACCCGGAGCAAATTCCCCTTCCTACCGTTACGCTGCCAAAATATTCCGTTGCCGGAGAGCTCGCCGCCGCGGTCCTCGACCCCGTCCCCGATGCCGCTGCTCGCGCCAGCGCCGCTCCCTTCTCCATCGTCGTCCGTCGTGGTCGTCTCCGTCCCTGTCGGCGTTACCCGCGTGCGAAGCCGAGGCGCCTTCTTCTCCGCCTCCGGCCATCAAGGTGCTCCTCCGGCCGTGGTCCCTTCTCCGAGAAGTTCGGCGTGCTCGTGGTGAGCTTAGGACCGGCCGTGGTCGCTTCTCCCTTTACCCTCTATTAGGTCCGGCCGGCCGTGGTCGCTTCTCCGATTCGGTTTAAGGTTTCCGCCGGAGTTCGTCGCCGGTGAGCTTCCGATGACCTTTTCTGAGCGGCGCTAGTAGCACTAGGTTCGTCTCCGCGCTAATTTACCACATGCTTGCTTCAATTTGTCCAAATACACACTCAATCAGGATTGATCTCGGACGGGAGAGGAATTGCAGTAGTGACGTCATGCTTACGTCATGCTTATGTAATTGAATCTTTGATAATTCATAACTAATTCATATTAAATCAGAAAAATGCAAACTTTATATCAAAATGTTCAGAAAAATACAATCTATAATGCTGTATCATTAAATTGTGCAGTTAGTTAAATTGTTTAGTTAGTTAATTTTTTTAGAATGTGTTTGAATAAGTTTATACATATGCATCTAATTTATGCATCTAATTTATATCATTGCAATGTGAATAAGTTTGTTGTAGTTAGAATGTGATAAATAGGATGTGTTAGAATGTGTTAGAATGAATAAGTTTGTGCTAGTTAAATAGAATGTGTTAGAATGTGTTTGAATAAGTTTGTGCTAGTTAAATATCATTGCAATGTGATAAATATCATTTACATTGTAATGTGTTAGTTGTAGTATTATTGCAATTGTATTATTATTGCTAATCTTTTCATTATAACAATATCATTGCAAATGTATTATTATTGCAATGTGTTGTAATATTATTGCAATTGTGTTGGAATATTATTACAATTGTTTGGAATGACATATTTTTGTTGCGTGTAGGTACTCGGATTGTCACCGCGTCGTAGCCGCCGCCCTCTCGAAGCCGCCGCTCTCTCGGATTGTCACCACGTCGTAGCCGCCGCCCGACATTGTTTGATTACTCCGCCACTGTTAGAGACGAGCAACAAAATGTAAATGGATTATTCGAGATGTACTATTGTTGCTTTAAATGGATTATTCGACTATATTAGTGATAATTAATCGATATTTAACACTGGAAATAGCATTGTTCGACACTGGAAATAGCATTGTTCGCAAATAGAATTGAAGATGTGCATTTGTCTTAATACCTTGCAGAAACTATGGATCCCGGTAGAGACCATGAACGAGACGAGGACATGTACTCCATCATCCGCGAAGGTGATTTAGAGAGACATGAGGAGGACCACTTAGACGATTTCACCGGACAGTTCCTGAACGAGTCCGATGATGGAATGGAGGGGACTTCCGACGATGCAGCTCTGCAGAGAGCACATGACTCTGGTGTTGGAATGTCGTCAGCCGAGGTATATATATGCCCTCCGGTGTTCGTCTCTGCTTGTTTTAGCCCTCCGGATCAAGCAAAAAAGCATCCGCGAACTCAAATGTTACGAAACGAGGCGGGCCACGAGGCGGGACCAAAAAGCTGGAAGGTTCTCAAAAGTACCACATCGACCTAATCAATGAAAAAGGCAAACCGATTGCTCCCGCGAAGCACGCCAAAAAAATTGTAGCTCAGTGCGGAGCCATCGTTCGGGACAGAATCGCCATCACGGCTCACGAATGGAATAAGCCAAAGGTGCCAAGAGAGGGGGTTATTTATGTCCCCGATGAAGACAAAGAGCGCCTTTGGATCGAGCTCCTAAAGAATTTCACTTTGCCGGAAGAGGAGGATGAAGACGACCCGGTTATAGAGAAACGATGCAAGGCCTGGACTCTTATGGAGATGGGAGAACTGTTCCGCAGCTGGAAGAAAAGGCTAAACAAGTTCGTCACTGAAGGTACGACTCCAGAATTTGTCGGAATCTATGAAAAGATAAAAGATGAGTGGCCCGCATTTAAGGCGTACAAGGAATCGGCTGACGCTAAGAAAATCTCAAAGAGAAATAAGAAAAATGCAGCAAACAAGAAATATCACCATAACATGGGGTCAGGTGGCTACCTGACGGCCATGCCTAAGTGGTCGAAAATGGAGGATGAGTTACTGGCTAAAAATATAGAGCTGGAGACGATGGATTGGCCAGAACGGCTCAAGGCTTGGTTCTATGGGCATGGTGGAAAGTTAGACCCTGAAACTGGGGAATGTATTTTTACCAAGGAGCACGGACCTGACCCTGTCAAACTAATCAAAGATGTAATCAATGAGGTGGAGGCAGGCACATTCCAGCCTGATCGAGAGAAGGACGAGCTATCGCGAGCCCTTGGGAGTGCTGAACATAGTGGACGAACACGAGGAACCGTCGGCTCCGTTCCGTGGAAGATTGGGTTTCCCCAAGATGCTAGCACTTACAGAAGCCGATCGAGAAAGAAGAAAGAGCAGGCAGACCGGATCCATAAGATGGAAAATAGATTAGCAGAACATGAGAAGGAGATAGTAGCGCTCAAGGCATAGAAGCAGCGTCGACGGATTTCCTGCGAATCTGAGACGCCCGAAGATCCTTCTCCTGATCCAAAATCAATGCGGAGAAGCAGTGTGGCTTCCACGGAGCTCGTTCGCCACAATGATATGACGGGTCCTCATCACCCCGTGGATTGTATCGTGCATCAGGAACTGTGCGAGCTACATGTGCCATGCTTGAACATAACCGTGAAGGTGGCGGACGGCTTTGCTCTACCGCCTAAACCAAATGGAACTTACCATTGCCGCCCGATTCCAGATGGCTATGCTGTTGTCGGGGTTGATGAGGTTATGAAGGGATATGAGGGAATAAAGCTGGACTTCCCGACGGGTGAAGACGAGGTTGAGTTGAGATTTGCCTGCAAGAGTACCTGCTTATGGAAAAAGGAATACATCGTGTTCCCACACATGCTGCAAAATCGCCCTCCCAGTCCGCATGCCAGTCCAGACCTCCCCGACAACGACATCAACGACCAAGGCGCCAGACCAGACACCCCCGACAACAACAACAAAGGCGCTAGTCCATCTCGATCTCCGCCGCCTCGTGAGCGGACTCCACCGCCGCGTCAGCGGACTCCGCCGCCTCCGCAAAAGAAGCGTAACCGCTGCGTCGACTAGTACTCAGAACAGCGACACGGGGAAGAAAGCGAGTGAGATGACACCGCCGCCTCCTACCAAGTTATCGGACGACAAGTCTGACGACGATATCGATATATGGGTCAAGGAGGTCCAGGTAGCCCAGAGAAAGAAGGCAGAAAAGTTGTCTTTGCCTTTTCCGGTATATTTGCCGGAGGCGATACGGTGGGCCATAGAATTTCTTACGCATCCATCGCAATATCAACTAAATATGGCCGATGACTATGAACGCGTTCTGGTGCATACATCTAGAAGAGTGCGGGAAGAACAAAAACTTGCTGCCACCCAGAAGAGAGATGTTCCACAGCTCGGAATGCAGGCGGGACAATCGGCCGCCCCGCTCATAGTGCCGGCGCCTTACTACCGGGACCCGGCCGAGGAAGTACTTTCGCAGCAAGCTAGAGAAATGGGTCTCTCTCTTTCAGAGCTTCGCGCCTTACAAGCAGGCGAGAATGTCCAGATACATGAGGTCGTGCATAAATATGTTAGAGGACAGGATCTTGTCGAGCCTACTAAGTTACACACTCTACCAGCTAGAATGCACCAATTAAATGCATGGTACATGCGTGCCACGAAAAATTCGGAGGGAAACTGGATCTATGCGAAAATTCTGGAGAAACATTATGGCCCAGGTGATGATGAACTTCAAATTGAGCTATGCGAATTATGGCAGTTATTCAATTTTGACGCGCTCGACAAAGCTATCATGAGTTCCTTTTGCCTGTAAGTAATTAAATTATGTCCGTCATTAATTATCTAGCTCAGCTTATTTTTCATTGCCTGTAATTATCCTCATCACTATATTCCTTTTCTACTCTATTACGCAGGCTGAAAATTATACAAGCTCAAAAGTTTGGACTGAATCACAAGATTGGATTCGTTGACCCAAATCGAGTTCATCATCATGGTTTGATACATTACGCAGAGAAGACGGAGGAGCTTTTGCTATCTTACTTAATGGCGCAACATTACAAAACCTACATACTATTTCCGTTCAACTTCGAGTGAGTTGTTTACCTACTTATACATACTCAATGTTATTGATGATTTATTGACATATATAAACATGCGAAGATTTCACTGGATATTGCTTGAGATTGATGTTGAAAAGGCAGTCATTAGTGTCCTAGACCCATTATCGAAACCTGTTGAAAAGTTCCTCGACATGCAACAGATGCTCCAGAGGTAATTTCAGTCATTATCACAATCAGCCTCTTCCATTCTAATATAGGGTAATTAATAAACTTCTTTACTCATTTTCTTTACCGTGCAGGGTTTGGGACAAGTTCACCACTTTCTACCCTACCGGTATACGGAAGAAGCTCACTTTTAAACCGGTAGAGGTAAGCAGTACTAGCTAGGTCCATGCATATCTTAAATTATAGTCTCACAATACCATTTTTCAGTTCTTTTGAATATTATTTGATTGGATTCCTATCATATTCTCTCTTAAAGTGCGTGAAGCAGCAACAGGGCACCAATTTGTGTGGATACTATGTCTGCGAGTTCATTCGACTTCACATCAATGAGAGTGGTGGAGACTATGATCGCGTACGTAAACAATATATTCAAACTTGTTCACTTTTCAAATTGAATTATTTTAATGATGATTGATATATTGATGTTGATCTCTACTTTTTAGTTTGAGAGGCTCCGGAACAGGCTAGAAGCAAAGGACCGCCTACTACCAATTGCGGAGGAAATTTCGGGCTTTATCCTCGACTATGTCTTAAAGCCAGGCGCAGAATGCAGTATCATCGTCCCAAAAAAAAGACCATCCCGAAAAATAAGTAGGGTCTAATGCCTCTATGTCATGTAATTATCTCCAAGTTGTAATGATCTCCCAGTTGTAATGATCTCCCGGTTATAGTAATGATCTTCCGGTTGTAAATATTAGTTTCGGAGAACTTCGATCTTGTAATAATGATACATTTTATATAGTAGCATATAATATGTTTACACAACTCGATCTTGATTGAAATGAAACATGATCAATATCGAAAACAAAACACAAAAGGAAAAGTAAAACAGAAAACACAAAAGAATCAGAAAACACAAAACAAGAAATGAAATAGGAAAAGAAACAGAAAACAGGAAACAAAAAAAAGAAAAAAGAAAAAAATATATAGTCCCGGTTCGTATTACGAACCGGGACAAAAGGTAGCCAGCGAGAGGCTCGCTGCCGCGGCCACGTGCAACCCCATTTGGCCCTGGGTCGTGGCGTGCCCGGGACAAAAGGCCACCCCTTTTGTCCCGAACACGTTGTCCTGGGAGCACGACCGGGACAAAGAGCCCTTACGGCCCGGGACAACTAGCCCGTTTTCCACTAGTGCATCGTGAGCAAACAATCGGCCGTTTGTACGTGAGTTAGCTTCGCTACTCGCTAGAGAAAAATGGATCGGGTCCATGTGTACACGGGGCTCTGCCGCTCTGATGTGATGCCCATAGCGGCGCGTCCATGCGCACGTCCACGCCGCCGGCGTTCGCAACCCACCACGGACCTCGCCCTCGTCGCCTCAGCTTCTCTCGATGGGAAGTCCTGGTGTGGCTGGTCCACGCGAGCGCCGACCGAGCAAGGTTTAGACGGAACATGGAAGCCGTCTGCTAGTGCTGAGTCCACCCAAAACCCCTATACGTACCAAACAGATGTCAAAGAGAGAAAAAAAAACTCGCCAAAACACCTCTGCCAAACGAAACCTAGCCTAACGCGTCGCGCAACCCTCTCCGGCAGCAAACCCTAGCCATACTCCATCCCCTCCCTCCTCCGCGTCGCTGATCCGATCCGATCTGAGGCAAGCATGCCAGGCATGTCAGGATCCTGTTCTTCGTCAGTTAACTGTTATTCTTCAGTTACCTGTTCATCATCCGGCAAGTGGTTTCAACGGCTCAGATGAAGCCTGGACGTCTCGCTTCGCTCGACGGTCTTGATCGATTCTAGTTAAATTACCTATCTAGCCTCGTACTCAGTTTCTGCTCTGCTTCCTTCGAGGACAGAGATGTAATCACGCTTGGCTTGCTCTTCGATATAAAGAGCAAGAGTGGGAGGTTGGGAGGACCAAGCAACGATAAACCCTAATTTCGTTTACCAGTTTTATCATGTTCTTATTTTCCTTAGAGTAGATCTGAGCATCGGCTCTCCCTCCTTCCTCTTTTCTCTGCGATGCTCACTGTTGGGATCATCGGATCCTAACATCGTGGTATCAGAGCGGTCTAGATCGCCACCAGTTTTCCCCTCCCTTCCCAACCCGTCGCTAAACCTGCACCTTTTTACCTACACACCCCAAATTCCGTTACCAACTTCAGAAGGTTGCTAGATCATCCCGATCTAGTGGTAAAATCCCTTCACCATGCCTACTGCTAGGCGTTCAAGATCGCACTCGCGTGAAGCAGCGGCTGCAGCTGATGGTCTGAACGCCAACGCTGCCGCGGTCAACGGCCGTGCCGCCTCGACGGCTGCATCTGAGGATGCTGATTTCGATCCGGATCTACCACATGAACAGCTGCCACACGAGGTCGTCACCATCGGGCGGAGATTGGATCAACACCAAGCTGATTCTACAGCGGCAATGTCGGAACTCCGAGGTGAGATATCAAAGCTAGCTGAATTGGTGACCGCTATGAGTATCAATATCTTGCACCAGAGGCCCGCTGACTCGCAGGAACAAGTTGGATCGACAGAAGGTGGTCAAAATCGCACCTTGATCACACCTCCGCCGGGCCAAAGCACCCACCTTTCCCCAATTCCAGAAGGCATCACACCATCTAGCATCACCACCTTCCGCACAACACCACCATACCCACCACAGTTCGGCAACCTCACACCAGATCAACTACCACTACCACCCTCACCCCAACACCCACAAGCTGCTCGACAGAATGCGCAGCCAAAGAACACCCACCAACCTACCTTCTCCGCAGTGACAACCACCACTCCACAACATCACACAGCTCAGTATACCACACCAGCCACCCAGCCACAGTATTACAGCCAGCCAAACGAGATAAACAACAACACCCAAACACACTTCTCCCAGCAAAATCCCTACTACCCACCCATCCCAAATTATCAACCCTACTACCACCCTCCTATACCATACCCATACCCCTATCCATACCCACAATACCAAATGCCTTTCAGCCAACAGATGCAACCTCTCCAAAGGCCACACCACACCCCTCAACAAAACCAACAAACTCCGCAACAAGAAACACAACGCCAGCATAGCCACAACTCCCAGGAGCCCCACATACGCACCCCACACGTCGAATTACCACAGTTCAATGGCAATTCCCCTCGTTCTTGGATTCTTGAATGTGAAGACATATTCAGACTGGTATCAATCCCTGATGACCAGCAAGCTAGATGGGGTCTGGCACACATTCGCGGTCAAGCAAAGACATGGATAAGCAGTTCGGGCCTGAATCTTGCTACCATATCGTGGGCTGAGTTATGTAGAGTGTTGATTGAGCGCTTTCCTGACGCCCAAGCCACGGATCCAATGGATCAGTTACAACACCTGAAACAAGTCAACACTGTCGACAATTATATCAATTCTTATGAAGATTGGATGCAGCTGATGAAAAGAGAACGTCCTTACTTGCCATCAGACTTCTTTGTCGATCGATTCATTAGTGGTCTGAAGGAGAACATCAAGTACACAATCCAATGCCAGAAACCAGCAACTCTGTTGTCAGCATATTGGTATGCGCAGCAGTATGAGAAGTCGTACTTGTCCAACAATAGACGTGTCACAGCTCCAGCTCCAGCAAATAACATCCCACACAGGAATGCTCCAGCTCGAGACATTCGCCCTCGACCACCAAATGACAAAGTACGTGAACCACGCAAATGCTGGTATTTCCCTGAGCAATGGACACTGGGACACAAGTGTCAATCCATGCAACGTCAACTGAATGCAATATACTTACAGGGTCACTCAGATGAGGACAGTGGTGAAGAAGTTGAAATACAAGCTGCACAACAAGGTGACTGTCAGCAAACAGATGGAGTTCCACAAATTGAAGCAGTACCACAAGAGAAACCCATGCACATTTCTGCAGCAGCTTATACTGGAGCCCCCAGCGACTCCACTATTTCCCTGAAATTGTCCTTCAAAGGAAAGATAGCAGTGGCTCTTGCGGATACAGGAAGTACAAACACCTTTATGGACAGAAACTTTGCCATTAAGCACAATATAAAGCTGTCTCCTGCTCCACCAAAGTTAGTAACAGTAGCTGGAGGTGGTGAACTCACATCTGAAGCTTTAGCTGCTAAATGCACATTTACAATACAAGGACAACAATTATGTACTGATTTCAGAATTTTAGAGTTACAGGGTTTTGAAGTAATATTGGGAGTGAATTGGTTTAAACAATATAATCCAGTCACTTTTGACTTCATTGGAAGAACCCTAACCATGGACATTACAGGAAAGCCTCATACCTTTGTAGATCATCTCATGCCTGCAGACAAAATCCTTATCTCAGCAGAAGAATGTGCCCAGCTAATGGAACAAGGAGCTACTGGCTATGTCCTTTACACCACTGAAGATAGTGCAACTACTGAAAGATCTGAAGATAAACCACCACTGCAGGACTTACTGGCAGAGTTACTGCAGCAATTTCAGGATGTATTCCAGGAACCAATTGGTCTACCTCCTCACAGGGCATCAGACCACAGGATTCCCTTGTTACCAGGAGCCAAACCACCCAATATCAGACCATATAGAATGTCTCCTAAGCAAAAGAACACAGTTGAAAGCCTGATTCAGCAATTACTCAAGAACAAAGAAATAAGAGCTAGCTCCAGTCCATTTTCCTCTCCAGTTATCTTAGTCAAGAAAAAAGATAAGTCTTGGCGCCTCTGTGTGGACTATCGCAGCTTAAATGATCTCACAGTAAAGAACAGGTTTCCCATACCTGTAATAGAAGATTTGCTGGCTGAACTATATGGAGCAACCATTTTCTCCAAACTGGATTTGCGCTCCGGCTACCATCAGATCAGAATGCACCCAGAGGACATACATAAAACTGCCTTCTCTACTCATCTAGGCCATTATGAATTCTTGGTAATGCCTTTCGGCCTCAGCAATGCTCCAGCAACCTTCCAAGAATTAATGAATTCTATATTCTCCAAGTTCCTCCGACAGTTTGTGCTTGTCTTCTTCGATGATATATTAATATACAGCAAAAACCTTGAGGAACACACAGTTCATCTGCAGCTGGTCCTGGCAACCCTCAGAGAACACAACCTGAAAGCAAAAATGACCAAATGCACCTTTGGTCAAGCACAAGTTGAGTACCTGGGCCATATCATATCAGGTGAAGGTGTGTCCACAGACCCAACTAAGTTATTAGCAATAACCAAATGGCCAGTACCAATTTCTGTCACCAAACTCAGAGGAATACTAGGATTAACTGGATATTATCGCAGATTCATTGCAAATTATGCCCTAATATGCCAGCCTTTGTACCTTGCTCTGAAAAAGAACAATCTTCAGTGGGGTGAAGCTCAGCAAAAGGCTTTTGACACATTGAAAACTGTGATGTCTACTCCTCCAATGCTAGCCTTACCAGATTTTTCCACTGCTTTCATATTGGAAACTGATGCATGCCAAAATGGGTTAGGAGCTGTTCTAATGTAACACCACAGACCAATTGCATTCTTGAGTAAGTGTCTGGGGGTTAGAGCCCAAGCTTTGTCCATTTATGAAAAAGAAGGTATGGCCATTCTGCTGGCTTTAAAACAATGGAGGCACTACTTTCTGGGAAACCATGTGATCATCAAGACTGACCAACAGGCTTTGAAATATTTGGGTAGCCAACGTCTACTGGAAGGAATCCAACACAAGTTGATGTTAAAATTGTTGGAATTCGATTATTCCATCGAATACAAGAAGGGCAAGGAAAATGTGGCAGCTGACGCTCTGTCCAGGCAGTTTACTGATAAGGATAGTTGTTCTGCACTATCTACTGCCGTCCCAGCATGGATGGAGGAGGTGTCAGCTTCTTATCAACAGGACAACCAGTGCACAAAGCTCTTGCAAGAACTGGCAATTGATCAAACGAGTCATCCTCAGTACACATTACAATCTGGGATACTCAGATATAAAGGCAGGATAGTGATTGGTGAAACAACAGACTTAAGAAGTAAACTCTTCCACAGTTTCCACTCCTCTGCCATAGGTGGTCACTCAGGAATCAGGGTTACTATACATAGACTGAAAAGCCTATTCTATTGGCCCAAATTGAAAGGCTTCATCACCACTAAAATCTCTGAGTGTCCTGTGTGTCAAATCAGCAAAACAGAGAAGATAAAATATCCTGGTTTGCTCAGTCCACTACCTGTCCCTGAAAGGAAATGGACAGACATTAGCCTAGATTTTGTGGAAGGCTTGCCAAAGTCCAGAGGTAAAGATGTAATTCTGGTGGTCGTCGACAGATTGACGAAGTACGCGCACTTCCTGCCTATGTCTCATCCATTTACAGTCCAGACTGTTGCCACAATTATCATGGACAATATTGTGAAGCTACATGGACCTCCATCCAGCATGGTCAATGATAGGGACAGAATTTTCACTAGTGCATTGTGGAAAGAAATCTTTGCATCTTTGCAAACTAAATTGAATTTCAGCTCAGCACACCATCCAGAGTCAGATGGACAAACAGAGAGAGTCAACCAGTGTCTCGAGCAGTACTTGCGCTGCATGACATTTCAAGAACCTAAAAAGTGGGTCGATTGGTTGCCAGCAACCGAGCTATGGTACAACACTTCGTATCACACAGCTATCAAGATGTCGCCCTTCGAAGCATTGTATGAATATCCACCCCCTCTCCTGACCCAGGTGCCAATTCCATACAACAACTCTTCTGCAGATCAGATCACAGTCCCACAAAAAGAACATATGCTCAAGACTCTACAGTACAATCTAGTGCAAGCACAGAATCGCATGAAGAAATTTGCTGACCTGAACAGGACTGAGAGGACTTCCAATGTGGGAGACATGGTGTACTTAAAAATGCAACCATATCGATAAACTGCTCTCGGGTTACGCAACTCTCTGAAGCTCACATCTAAGTGGTATGGACCGTTTCGTGTGATGAAACCAGTGGGCAAAGTGGCTTATGAATTCCAGTTACCACCAGGTACGCAAATTCATAATGTGTTCCATGTTAATCAGCTGAAAAAGCATCTAGGACCTGCAGCAGTACCAAATGCAACGCTTCCCTTGCTAACCCCTGATGGTAAGATCAAGATTGCACCAAGAGCTGTCTTACAGCGTCGTCAGGTACCAAGAAGCGCGGGCGCGTACGACATTGCTGTGCCACAGTGGCTCATCCATTGGGAAAATATGGCAGCTGAGGAGGCGACATGGGAAGATGCTTCGTTCATCACGGCAACATTCCCAGAGTTCAATCCATGAGGTATTGTCTCGAGGGGGAGGTACTGTCAGGATCATGTTCTTCGTCAGTTAACTGTTATTCTTCAGTTACCTGTTCATCATCCGGCAAGTGGTTTCAACGGCTCAGATGAAGCCTGGACGTCTTGCTTTGCTCGACGGTCTTGATCGATTCTAGTTAAATTACCTATCTAGCCTTGTACTCAGTTTCTGCTCTGCTTCCTTCGAGGACAGAGATGTAATCACGCTTGGCTTGCTCTTCGATATAAAGAGCAAGAGTGGGAGGTTGGGAGGACCAAGCAACGATAAACCCTAATTTCGTTTACCAGTTTTATCATGTTCTTATTTTCCTTAGAGTAGATCTGAGCATCGGCTCTCCCTCCTTCCTCTTTTCTCTACGATGCTCACTGTTGGGATCATCGGATCCTAACAAGGCGGCAGACGACCTGCAGGCGAAAGGTTCCGCGGTGCCATGGAAGGCACCCGTGCCGAAATGTGCGTGCCTTCGGCCCTGCCTGAGAGGTCTAAGCTCGTCCGCGACTACGACGTCAGGGCCATGTTGGCCATGGTTGCTCAACTTTCTCATCTCCCGACTGGGGAGATAGCGGACACCGTAGTAAAGGTTCGTTCCTTCTCTTACCCGTCTAGCTTCTATTACTTTCGGATTTCAAGCTCGATCTGGTGTTTATCCGATTTGATCCACGCACGCGTCGGTGGCGAGGCTGCTAATGGTAAAGATTCGGGGTTGTTCCCTAGCCCTAGTCCTTGTTTTACCTTTAGTTGTTGCACGTGTTTATTCCTTAAACTACATCCCAAGAAACACTACTAATTAACATGCAGCCTTGTAATATCTCCGGTCACAAGGAGCGAGACTGCCCGCTCCGACGCGCCGCCAAGTCTGTTCGCCCTAGGCCTGCTCGCCTTCCTCCTCGGCAGCCTGCATCCTCCCCCCTCGCGCCGGGAGCCCTTTCGTTGGCTGCTGTCACCGCTGTCCCAAGCGTCGTCCCCGAGCCTGCTCCGACAAGGTCTGCCGCACCTCCCTCGCCGCCGCCACCCTTAGAGCATGCATGTTGCGCGGCGCTTCATCAGCCTCAGCTCGTCCGCCCGTGCACTTGCCTCCGTGCCGACGAGATGCGCAGCATCCTCTCCGACATGGCGGCATCTCTCCGGGCCGAGCTAAAGGAGCTCGTGGCTAACGCCATCGCTCCCTTCCTCGCCGCTTCTTCGGCTGCGTGCGACAGGATCAAGCGCGCTCGCGGCACCACCTCTCGGGCGGAGGTGCTCAGCGACGTCGTGCTGCCTATGTGTGGGGTGATCTCCCCGGGCCCCTTGCCTTCTCTTTGCGGCATCGAGGTTGTACATGCTGACGAAGCGGTGCGCTTGCTGCCTGAGATGAAGCTGAATGGTGGGCCTATGCCCTGCCACGAGATCACGTCACCTTGTCCATCGCAGGCGGGGGTTTTGCTAGTGACGATGATGAGGATGAGGTTGTAGATGGGAAGATGGAGCAGCTTCTGCCAGGCCTCACCGAGCTGGTTCAGATTGAGTTGCTGCTAGACGGCGAGGAGGCGGCAGACGAAGACGGCCTTGATGATGACGACGACTTGGCGAGGAGGGAGTTTCAGCTCGTCCCGGACGTCATTGACGCTAACGCGGAGGCTGCTACGATTGGGAACCTCCTCGTTGCCGATATTGATGATACTCCCTCATCCGGCATCGCGATACGCCGCGTCGCGGATCTGTTCAGCCTGCCGGCTGTGCCGCTGCTGCCCACGCCTGCTCCGACAATGTTACGTGCTCATGTAGCCCTGTCCGACCCCGAACGTCGCAGCAGCAGGCTCGCGGCGAAGCCACAACTCCCAGCGGTCGGCAAAGCGCAGCGTGTCCTCCACATGAAAATGGGGCTCGACTTTGGAGATATGCCCCTGGTGGAGGCTGCGAAAGAATTCACGAACGCCTGCAATAAGGCTCCGTTCTCTGATTCGGCAATCAACGGGTTGAGGACCCTTTTCAAGCTGAACCTGCCGTCCATGATGGCAGCGGATGAAGCTTTGATTGGCCTTGCTGGCCAGGGGGAAGCGATTTTCCGCCACCGTCGGCGCTGGACGTCGCCGCCGTAGAGTTTTGAAGATATGACGATATATATTTCTGAGAGATTAGACGGTGTAGGATGAGATCCTTCGTCTAGTACGCCCTACCATGTATGACTTTTCTTTTTGGCCTCGGCCGTGTCATGTTTGCTTCTCCTATATCAATATAAAAGGCAAAGCTTTTGCCTCGTTTCAAAAAAAAAAAGGATATGGAACAATTCAAGAGGCGTGATCCCTTTGCAGAACTCCTCAAAAACTTCAAGTCTGAGGACAAGGAAGAGGAGGTCGAGAGCGGTCTCGAGCATAAGGACGAAGAGGAGGGTATGGAGATCAGCGACGTTGAAGATGAGGAGGACAGTGAAAATGAAGACGAGGAGACACTCGAGGTAATAAAAGTTCAGTTAAACTCAATATGTTAAGAACACTAGCTTTATTGTTGGCGGAATATATCATATCACATTTGATCTGCTTCGTGGTTTTACTTATTTCTTCTTAGTAAGCTTTATAGCATGACTTGTTTTTCAGTTAATGGTTGATGACAATAAACCTGCTACTGATGGACAGCTTCAAGTCCCCAATGAAGGTGAACCAGAGTGCAAGAAGCCAAGATTAGCAGAAGGCTCTGGGTGCCCCCGTTTAGTCAATAATGCGTTGTTTTGTTGTGTTAATGCTTGTTCATTGTTTCCTGACCTTGTTTCTTACATTTCTAATTATCTTTTCCAAACTAGTAATTTACAGTCTGATCTTGCATGCTAATATATAGTAAGAGTGGAAATGTTACTAATTCTTTAGTTGCATAAATTCAGTTGAAACGTCCACCTCTCAGTTGCATCAATGATGCAAATTATACCATATAGCTTTCTTGTTATAGATAACTACAGAATGATCTTGTTATAGAATAGATGAACGATGTCTAGTTAATTGAAACATCATCTGGCAACGCCTAGTATTGTAATAATTTTTTAGCACATACATGTAACTTTCTTTTCTTGAAAGAAGTTTGGCAAGCTCTATTCCACGCAGGGCGAAATAAGTAAATTTTCACCCTGGTCGTTATGATTCCCAAGTCAACGTATTGTATTGTAATTATACGACATTCATGTCTTTGACTTTGCATGCATGTACTAAAAATTATAATGTAAAATTTCCTCACATGCATGTACACCTACATTAAATTACCTCATGTAATTGCGCCATGTTTTTTTTATTTAACAACTTTTTTTAATGCTTAGCTCCTATCCTTTTATCTTTTCCAATATTTGAGATATACCTGTCTATCCAACTGCATGTTTTGTGAACCTCATAATTTGGTTTTACATTGTAGTTGTGATAGAATCTTGTCCACTCAAACCTCATATGCTTTGATTTTGCATCGAAGTTTCTGCTTTCTACCTGGTGGTTTGGTCAAAATACATTTAGAAAACCTAGCCCACTTACTCTGTGTTGCTGTTGCCGGGTAAAAAAATACACATGGTAGAGCAGCTGTAGTCCTGTTGCCTACAGAACTTGGATATTCCTATTGTTATTTTCCTGTGACCTGTATTAGGAAATTTGTGGAGCGTGATGGCCATCCACTTCCTTAGGCCTAGGGAGACTGACTCTGCACTGTGTGCCATAACTTTACAGTATATTTTCTTAGGCTGTGGTTGTTGTTGTGCTTAGTTCTTTGTTTTCTTAACCATTTGCTATGAATCAGTTTTTTCTGTCGTTACGCATGGAAATGTCAATTCCTTCAATCCAGAATAGTTCAATGCAGTCCAATTTATAGAGCAATAGTGTTCCTAAATCGATTCTTACACAACGTTTTTTCCTCGTTCGTACAGGGTCCAGTGTTGAAGCAACAAAAGGCATTTAATTAGGGGGTAGTGACAGTCACTGCGGTGTTGTTTCCCCTGTTGTTCTAGTATATGGTTTGAAAAATGGACAATTGTTATCTGTTGTGCGCCTGAATTTCAGGAGCCTGATCCAGTGGCGCACACCGATTGAAGGGTCATTTGTAAACAGGATCTATTACAACTGCATCCTTAAGAATATTTCATGTCGTGCTAATCGCTTTGAGTCTATGGTTCTTTTGGTTTATGTTGCGTCCTGAGACAAAGATGACGGCCATTTCAGTTCATTGAACAAGCAAAATTCTGAGTTCGGTTCAACTCGTGATTGCAAGCACGCAGTGTTGAAGGATTCCGGTGTGTTTGGTTGCTAAAAATTGTCATCTCAAAGTCATAATATGTATAATTAATGTAAACTAAATTACTGAACTTACAACGGTTCATTAGCTTACAGTACCCAATCGATTGCTCAAGAAGTGCGTCAGCTTTGAGAGCTAAACTTACAGAAGATCAACTTCAGATGTACATTCAGAAGTTAACTAGACGAGGTAGCATCCGGCACAGGATCACTTGCCGTCCTGATCCTACCCGCGAAAGTTGTTACAATCAGAAATGAAAAATCCTGATCCTCGTCACTATAATACACAGAGAAGGGGCAGGTTGGTAACATCATAAAAAAGCTCGGTATACCCTGATCATCTGAGTATAACGAACCAAATTGACAGAAGCAAAGCAAATGACACCTAAGATTCATGCTCCAAAACAGGAACACCATATTCAGAAGCACATGGCTGTTATAATACCATTATGCAGATTTTGGATTACACATGGAACATAAGACTTGACCTTTTGGTACTTCTGCTTGCTTCAACCCTTACACATTGCTGGTAGTTGGAATGTGCCATATCTCAGTAGAAGGCATGTCTACAAACTGAACACCATGATCTTGTAGAGAACAGTCAGCGATTCACAAGACGGAGTGGATCAACCATGTAAACATACGGTGAATTAACCAAGCATTCAGAAGTGAAAAGGGTCATCGGAAGTAAGATCAGTTGCTTTGTGCACGCACGAAAGAAAGCCCACCGTAGGCAACACCAGCAGCACTCCAGAGATCCCTGTCCGAAACTGTAGACACTGCAATTCATCTTCTGTCTCATTCACCTTGTCAGGCGAAGGAATAGTTCCTCGTTGCAACACAACATGCAAAGACTGCAGCTCCTGGGCATTCATGGCGACGAACTTGAGGAATTCGAACTCGTTTTCATCCCCGCGGAATTTGTGGATAACCATCTTCTTGACGTGTGATGTCAAGCATTCAACCAGACTGACCTCCTGCCAGAACCTGACAATGGCATCATGCTCCCCACTGGATTCATTAGCAGTTACAGATGGATGATGCTTCTCGCTGGGCTCATTGGCAGTTGATGGATCAAGCAGGGTAGACTGCACATGCGAATCAAAGCGTGAAAATATCAGCTTCATATATGGATCGGATCATGCTGCTAGATACCATTGTCAAATGATCAACTGACTGAATGTACTGGCAGCTACTACCTTGATGTGTAGAGTGTCAATGTTGGGAAAGCATCTGAGGAAGCTGGTCAGCATCTTGACCTCCCGGAGGACACCAAAATTCACCGTCACCGCCAATATCTTGACACTTGGAATCACAGTGCTTGCGCTTGCCATTGTGTTAGGCTGCAAATTTGATCCACCAAGACAGACAGATGGACACCATTACTCATCAAGTATCTTGATAGATAGATCAATGTATGCATTGTGGATGGAATAATTTTGGGAATGTGCAGTAAGGTGCACTAAGAGCAATAGTATCATAGCAACGCATTGACTACTTTGCAATCACAGAGGAGAACATGACGAAATCGTCAGACGAATGGATCAATGTGTGGGTGTGGCCTGTACCTCGATCACGATGTCCCCGATGTGCAGCCTGTGAGCTCTTGTATCCAGGTGGCCGAGCACGCGCAGGTTGGCTGCATAACCAATCTTGACCCTCACGCCATTAGCCGGCGGCGAAAACAAGACGAGGCGCTCCAGCAGCGGCGCGTCCACCACCGTGAAATTCTCCACCCTGGACAGCGCAACGAGCGCGCACCGGAGGCTTCGGCTGCGGAGACGAACGTTCTTGGGTCTTCCGCCGTTGAGCGTAAGGGTCTCCAGAACGGGGCAGGCGGTAACCAGGTGCTCGAGGTCTTCACCGCTTATGACAACCATTAGCAGTGAGAGCCGCCGGAGGTGGGGAAGAAAGATGTTGGCGCTGGCGCGGCGGGGGTACGCCCAGTAGCCCAGTAAGAGCTCCTCGAGCGAGCCGCAGCGGAGGACGTCGGCGGGGAAGCGCGCTAAGGTGGTCGCCCCGTTGGGGATGAAGCCGTTGACGAGGTCGAGCCGCTGGGTGTTCTTGTCGGCGAGGAGGAGCGGCCACCCGGGGAGCTCGCGGTCCAGGGAGTCGAGCCTGCAGTCGGTGAGGCGGACGGAGCGGAAGTGGCCCGGGTGCTCCCGGAGGACTCGGGAGACCAGGGCGTCGCGCGCGGGCCCGAGCCCGACGAGGTCGCCGTCGTAGAGGACCAGCGGGGTGGTGGCGCCAGCGCTTGGCGAGCGCGACGGTGCGGACGGCCTCGGTGACGGGGAGGCGGCTGATGATCTTGTGGAGGAGGTCGTCGTCTAGGGCGGTGAGGCGGTCCCCGCGGCCGGCCGTGGAGCGGGGGGGCGCCGTCGGCCATGGTGGACGGAGTATAAGTTTCTTTAGCTATTATTATCCCTCCATTCCAGTATATTACATGACTTCCTTTTAACAACTTTTGTTAAAAGGTGGATCTATCTAGACTTTTAATATATCTAGATACATCCACTTTTGTCCAAATAGAAGTCATCTAATTTAGAACGGAGGGAGTACATTTGTTTAGATACGCATTAAAATGAGAGTGAATATGGATACTAAAACATGTGTAGATATAAGTTTGGGGACTGTCTATTTGTCATCTAGCTGTTTTGCAATTCATGCACAGACAGATTTTTTGACCAACCAACTTTTAACACGTGGACACGGAGCAAAAACAGAGAAAAGGAGAAGAACAGCTCGCACGCGCGCTGCCCTGAGATGGCCACTAACGGGTCCGAAAAAAGCCCGGTTAATTTATAACAGATACAGCCCGATAACAAAAAGAGGCAAAGGGCTTCCAATTGGCGCAAAAAAAAGCCCACCAGCCCGATAACCATTTTGTGACAACTAACTGAAAAAAGGCTAAACTAATGTCTGACGAATGTTCTAAAAAAAAAAAACTAATGTCTGACGAATCTGTCGGAAACAAACACCTAAAACTAAAAAATGCATAAAATCGAAAGCATCAGGATTTATCATCAAAGGGACAAAAAAATATAAGAAATATTACATAAACTAATGCAACTCCTTTCTTATATAGAATATCGGCTGTTTCTACTCTCGAGTGTATGCTATCATGAACTTGGGTATCAAAGCAAAGAGACGGACAGATACTAGAAACAGTGACCCTAGTGTGTTCTCAGGTTTAAAGGGTTTAAGGCTGGCAACACAAGTAACCTGATGACCACAAATCACTCCAGCGATTCTCAGGTTTCAGGGACTAAATATCATCAAATATACACTAAATAATATATATATAGAGACACGAATTAACAGTGATAGAGACAGAGACTGAAGAGAGAGAGAGAAATAATCTATCTAGATTCAAGCACTTTTGATATAACAAATGACATGTAAAATATTTTTGAGAAAGCAAGAATGACACAAACACAGAGAAAATAGCCTGTAGAAGCTGACAGGAACAGAATTGCAACATTTAGCAAACTGTATTCAGAAATTGTACTCCTACAGGGCAAATAAATTTGCATGCTTCCTTGGAGTATAATACTGTATTGGTTTTACTATTTAGTGTAATCTTCTGAATATCAGGGCAAAATACACTTACAAGAAATTTCTTCTTACTGAAACGGACTGAGAAAAGATGACTTGAACATTTTACTGAAACCGACGCTAGTTTGCTTCAGCTCGCACTTGGGAATTCTATGAACTGTAGCTATTCTATAACATTCTTTAGACTTGTAAATTCTCCAATGAGATACAGTAGTGCATATTACACAATTTTGCGTGCTTTTGTGCATTTTAAACAATTTTCACTCAGAGTAAAATCGACAAGGATAAGCATAAAAAGGGTAAAAAAGAGTACTCTCGGTAGTTTCTAAATTCAGAACTGCAAAAAGCATAAGTAGACACAACGCACAACAAATTCAGAAGTATAGATGATTACAAGCAGAAAACACTAAATAGGCATGACGCTCATTACATGTAAAGTGATATTGTGCAGTAGGCAAGCAGAAATAAGGTAAAACTAACCGCAACTAGTGCTACTGAATATGTGGGATAACTGACGATAAACACATTTGCTGAAGACAAGAGTAAGTTGTCAAGAGCAACTGGTCCCTCCACTTTTTACCGGGCTTGGGACCGGTTATCCAATGCATAAGCATCGTAAGCTTATGCATTGGATAGGCAGGGTTACCCATGTTAACCCCAAAAACCCAGCAAAGTATCAAGACAAATTAATGAGACAAAAAATGAACAAAAGAAAACCAAGGACTGAAAATTATAAATGAGGCAAACTGAGACTAAAGAAATGAGATAAGATACACAGAATCAATGAACTGATTCTTTAGCAGTAATCGATAGGAACTGATGAAAAATGAGACACAATGAATGTAATAAAACAAACTGAAACACTGAAGCACTCACACAGAGAATGAAACTGAATCAATGAATGAAAAGGAATCACTGAATGTACTGAGACTGTAATATGAAACACTGAATCACTCACACAAAGACTGAAACTGAATCAATCAATGAAAAGGAATCACTCAAACACTGAAGCAATCACACAAAGATTCAGAAAAATATATATACATGAAAAAGAGAATGAAGAGAGACTGAGAGAGATGAAGAAATATATATAGAGAGATAGATGCAGAAAGAAAGACAGATAGATATAGATGCAGAAACATAGATACAGAAGGATAGAAAGAACAATATAAACTGATAGAGAGAGATACGGATGAAACTAAACAGAGAGAGAGAGAGAGAGAGAGTCACAGTGAGAGAGATACAAAGATATTCATACAAAAGAGAGAGAGGATGCAGAATTATATATATATAGAGAGAGACAGAAGATAGAGATAACAATGAGAGAGAGAGAGATGCAGAGAGACAGAGAAAGAAGAGATGCAGAGAAAAAGAAAAACAGAGAAAGAAGAGATGACAGAGTAACTATGAGAGAGAGAGAGAGAGAGAGAGAGAGAGAGAGAAAATGAGAAGAAAAGAGAGAGAGTGAGAAGATACACTAAGACACTTAAACACTGAAAAAAACTATAACAGAGACACTTAATCACAAACAGAGATATACACTAAGACACTGAAACACTGAAAAAAACTATAACAGAGACACTTAAACACCAAGAGAGAGAGAGAGAGAGAGAAGAGAGACCTGAATATAGATAAGAGAGCAAGAGAGACACAATGAGAGAGAGCAAGAGAGACACAATGAGAGAGAGAGATATAAAAGAGATTCTTCCGTAAACTAAAACGTGCATTCCTACGTAAACCAATACGCACTTTCTTACGTGAACCAATTTTTGGTTTCGTTTGAGAGCTTTAGTGGGCAATCAAGTGATGCTATTGTTAATTGATTCTGGAAGCACTCACACCTTTGTCACCAGAACTTTTGCAGAATGTGCCGGTTGTATCATTTCGAAAGCACCAGCCCTGCCGGTCAAAGTAGCTAATGGAGAAATACTCACATCTCAAGAACAAGTTTCTGACCTCACATGGTGGACACAAGGCCAAACATTCACAACTGACATGCGAATTCTTGAGCTGGGAGCTTATGATGCTATTCTTGGAGTGAACTGGTTGAAACAATTTGGAAGAATGACCATCGATTGGGATGCAAAATACATGTCCTTCCAATATAAAGGCAAGGAGATCACATTGCAAGGAGTGGTGCAAGCCCAAACCCAATTGATGTTCTCTTTACTTCTTCCTCGATACTTCCTTGGACGCTACCCTACATACTAGCCCCAGGTATAGCTTGAACAATCGTTCCCAAAAGATGTTGAGCAACTGAACAGCACAAAAAAGAACACAAAAAAAAGAGACGCAACTACAAATCAAACTGGATTTCGTCCACCAGCTTTGAAATCCTCCCCTCATGTACTTGACACTTGTCGTCGATCACCCCTGATGTGCAAAAAGAAAAAAGAAAAACAACAGACCATTAAACCAAGAACAACCAAGAAGAAGAAAAACAAACAAGAGAACAAAGGTTCAGATCCAGAAAACCTCTCGATAAAAAGCTACTGAAAGTGAAATGCACAGCTCCAGGTAGCCCCAAATTCTCCTTCACATCACCACATGGAATGCCATATGGAGCACATAACATAGATAAACTAAAACAAAAGCTCACTACCAGGCACTGACAACCAAAAAATAACCATACTCTATGTAATTCAGAACAATAAATCTCCCTGAATGAAAAACAGACAAACATAGACACTACGATTTCAGAAACGAACATTAAAACTCCTGCTGAGGACTAAAATCAGACAAACCTCGATCCAAAAAATAACTGCTGACTAAATGAAGTACACAATAACAGACAGAAAATGCCTCTACGAACCAGATCTGAGAACAAATTCCTAAAACCGGACGACAAAACTAGAACATCACCAACAAAAACAAACACATGGAAATCCAGCCACTAACCTACACCGCGACAAAGGAAACTAGCTCACTGCCCCTCCAAACTCCTCCGACGGTGAAAGACTACGCAAGTTCAGAGCATCGCCGCCCCCATCCCCGACATCAGACAACAGCCGCACCTCGCGGGGACTCCCGCGCGGGTTCAGAGCAACAACAGCCGCGACAGCACACAAAACTAAAAGAGGAAAACTCTGCGGGGTCAGGAGAAGCAGCTGCATCCCCAGCCATCGCCGGCCGCGCCTCGCCATCGACTACGCGAGCGTTCCGAGCAAAAAGAAGCCAGGGACTAGCGCTAGCAGAGAAAGAGAAAGGGGGGAGGATAAGCGGTACGGGGCAGAGGCGATGGTGCTACCTGTTGCGCCGACGAGGCCGCCGCCGCCCTGCATCGCCACCTCGAACTGCGGCCATGAGGAGCTCCCCAGTTCCGCCGCTTGCTTCGTCTCTATCTCTCCGACTCCAAAATGAACAGTGAACTCCAAAAATAGAAACGATATCCAGCTGAGAAAAAAACCTGGAAACAGACAGTGGGCGCCCGACCCGACCCATTAAATGCGGCCCGCACGCACCCGACACGCGCGGGACAGAAAAAAAACCAGCGCGAATCGCAAAGAAGGATGGACGGACAAGAAACTGACTGCGCACGAAATAGAAAACAGCCAGATGAGAAACAGCAAAATCCTAAGTTTGTTACATATGAATGTGAAAAAGGTTAAAACGTTTTATATTAAAAAACCGAGGTAGTACGTATCATTCTAACGAATTTAAAAAGAAAAAACCAGCCTGACCTCGGGTCATCGCCATCCTCGTAAGCGGCACATGTCCACACCAACACCGGAGGAGGTCGGGTTAGATGGTTGCGACTCCCGGATCCGACCAGGACATCTATGTTATTTAAATATATTATGTAAAAAAAAATTGCTCATGTGAAACATTTCATTTTGTTCTAATTAAAAGTTTTAGATCTATAGAACAGCTAAAAAGTGCCAAAATGATGATAAAAAACAGAGCACACCAATTGGTCGATGTGTTGAGTGTCATTTTTAGAAAAGGACGGACATAAGCCGGACGCATATCTACGACACTGTCCTAACGAATCAATCACACCGAACATATTTCGTGACTGTTTTGGGTCGGCTTCACTGGAGTTTCGCTAAGATTCTATTAAAACTAGACAATTTTCGACCTGCAAGATTATCCTTTTGCAGTGAGAAATTCTATGTGAACGAGACTTACACTGTTACACACATTTCTAGCAATTGTTAATTAGCAAAGCACATGCATTCTTGAAAACTCCCAAAGAACATGAAACCGCTCACCGTTCGAAGATTTCCTTACACACGTGAACTTACAGCAGTTCACTAGCTAACGAACATGAAACTTTGCGGTTGGGATGTTGAAACACCAATATGAGCACCAGGTTACTCCATTTGCACCGTACAGCTTGTCCTTTGAGTACAAGTTCAGAACTACAGACCAGTATGTGTCTAGAACATGTTATCACTTTTGGCGAGAGGATGAGCTACATTGTCGGATGATCTCTGAATCTTGAAGGCCTTATCTGATTCTGTAGAACTGGGATTTTGTGCTTTCATCTGCTGCCTCCGAAGGTCTATAACTGATAAAACTGGATGAAAATATGCCCTTGTACAAGCAGGCAAAGAAGAGATAGATACACTGACAGAGGAATAAGATTGAGACTTTTGAACACCAGAGCTAGAAAATATTATAGCAGCAGAGTTCATAGAGGACCTTGATTGGTCACGCCACATATCATATCATTAATGAAACTAGGGCAATGGTTTCCTGGCTGCATACAAACATGATCAAGTCAATTCTTCCAATCAGGACACCAAGGTTCAGAACACAAACTGAAGCTGCAATTAGGAATTTGCAAATGACAACGAGTTGTGCGTATCAGTTAGCTAGCGCGTCAGGTTCCAGTCTTCGGGAAAGGACTCGTTGCATACATTACTGAACTCAATACAGAAGTGAATTACCCTTACAACAACGGGTCACGATGCACAAACATCCAGGAGGATTACAACTTTACAAGCACCAGGTTCACTTGCAACAGAGTAGCAAGTCGATTGTTCAGGAAGGGCTTCAGCTTTGAAAGTTGAACTGACAGAAGATAAACTTCTGATGTACAATCAAGCATCCGGCCCAAGATCACAAGAAATTGTAGCTGTGATCCTGTCTGCCAAAATTGTAACATTAAAAAGGAACAAACCCTGACGGAGTAACATATCAAATAGGCTCGGTACCCTGATCATCATCAGAAGATAATGAACGAAATCGACAGAGGTAATATCATATACTCCCTCCGTTCTAAATTAGATGACTTCTATTTGGACAAAAGTGGATGTATCTAGATATGTTATAAGTCTAGATACATCGACTTTTTGACAAAAGGAAGTCATCTAATATGGAACGGAGGGAGTATAAGCAAATGGCACACAAGACATGCTACAGAAAAAGCACACTATACTCAGAAGCACAGAATTGTCAGATTTCACATACGGATATCAGAGAACACATGAAAAATTGTACGGAGAACTAGTCTTCTGGGTAATTCCGTTAAGTCTTGCATATTCATGGTAGTTAAATTCAGCCATATATCAAGAGAAGGCAGCCTAGAGACTCAACATGATCTCACAGGAACAGTCAGTGATTCCCCAAAAGGAATGGATCTCACAGGGAACAGTCAAAAGGTTCATCAAAGTTCAGATCGGCTGCTTCCAGCAAGATCGAAATAGAGGCCAATTCAGAATACACCAGCAGCCCCGAAGACTGCAGTTTCCTTGATCGAAACCATAGATTCTGCAACCTGCCTTTTATCTCATCCTTCATGTCAGTCGAAGAAATGTTTTCTTCTTGCAACATAACATGCAAAGACTGCAGCTCCTGGGCATTCATGGCGACGAACTTGAGGAATTCGAATTCGTTTTGAAGCCCTCGGAAATTGTGGATAACCATTTTCTTGACGTGTGATCCCAAGCATTCAACCGGACTGATCCCCTGCCAGAATCTGGCATGATGCTCCCCACTGTGATCGTGCAGGGCAGACTGCAAATGCGTAAACAGTTCAGTTACATATATGGATCATGCTGCCATTGACAAATGATTGACGACTTTAGGAACTACTGTAGCAGCTACCTCGATGTGCAGTGTGTCAATGTTGGGAAAGCGTCGGAGGAAGCTGGCCAGCATCTTGACCTCCGAGAGGACGCCAAAACTTACCGCCACCGCCAATATCTTGACACTTGGAATCACAGTGCTTGCGCTTGCCATTGTGTTAGGCTGCAAATTTGATCCACCAAGGCAGGTAGACACCATTACTCATCAAGTATTCAATGATCAAAGAAAAATATCATGATGGATGGATCAAATGTATGTGGGTGGAATAATTTTGGCAGACTGCACTGAGGTGCACCAACAAGCTATACTAAGTCATTGACTGATTTATGACCACAGAGGAGAACATGATGACTAAATCAATCTGGTTGGATGGAATAATTTCATGTTGAAAGAGAGAGAGATGGCCATGGCCGTGGCAGTACCTCGATCGCGTCGTCGCCAATCTGGAGCCTATGAACTCTTGTATCCAGGGCGATGAGCACCTGCAGGTTGGCTGCACAACCAATCTTGACCCTCACGCCATTACCCGGCAGAAACAACATCAGCCGCTCCATTTGCGGCGCGTCCACCTCCACCACCGCGAATTCCTCCACTGGGAAACACCCAACGAGCGCGCTCCGGAGGCTTCCGCTGCGGAGACGGATGTGCTCGGCTCTAGTCTTGTTGGCCGTGGTGAGCGTCAGGATCTTGAGAACGGGGCAGGCAGCGATCAGGTCCTCGAGGTCTTGGACGCTTGCGGTAATCTTAACCAAGTCGAGGCGCCGGAGGTGGGGAAGGAAGACGCCGCCACCCTGGGAGTGGGAGAGGTCGACGGGGAGCTCCCAGAAGCCCAGTAAGAGGCGCTGGAGCGAGGCGCAGCGGAAGATGTCTGCGGGGAGGGGCGGCAAGGGGTCGGGCAGGGAGAAACCGAAACGGCCGGCGAGGACGAGCCTCTGGGTGCGCCTGTCGGCGAGGTGGTGCGGCCAGTCGGGGTCCATGGAGGCGAGCCTGCAGTCGGTGAGGTGGACGGAGAGGAAGGGGCCCGGGTGCTGGCGGAGGAGGCGGGGGACTAGGGCGTCGCGCGCGGGCTCGGGGAGGTCGTGGTCGCGGAGGACGAGCGGGGTGGACCTCCAGAGGTGGCGCCAGCGCCTGCCGAGGAAGGCGGTGCGGACGGCATCCATGACGGGGAGGCGGGTGATGATTTCGTGGAGGAGGTCGTCGTGGAGGGCGCTGAGGCGGTTCACGCCGCCTGGGGTGGAGGGGAGGGGGGCGGCGCCGTCGCCGTCGGCCATGGTGGCGAGGCGAGGGTTTGGTTCGATTTTGGTCGAAATGGAGCGGCGACGGTCCAGACTAATCTGGAACGCTGGCCTCTAGCGAATTCGATTAGAAATTCTCAAAACAAAATCACCATGATCTAAGCTTAAAATGAATCGATGCCATTGTTTGCTTGACATTTCTTTTAATTTCATTCATTCAGTAGTTAAAGCCAATAAATTAACTTCTGGACTTTGTCATACAAAGTGAAAACTTGGGGTATAGGACACACATTTGCCATTTTTTACTCTCAAATTATGCTTAGCCGTTGAACAACTCCAACTCCTACATGATTTTTTTTGAAGACGAGGATAAGCCCGGCCTCTGCATCGGTTGATGTAAATAATCATACAGAAAAAAATATTAAACAAAAGTTTACACAAAATAGAAGAAAAAAACTCAAAGTCGTGTGACTCACGGTAGTAATTCCACCAACGTACCACTAATCTTACAAAAGAAATGCACAAAGAAACAAAAAGTACATAACTAGGGCTAGCCTTTCAAGAAGAAAACGTCAATGTGCCGAGGATGACAAGTCTAACCATAAGTATATGTCGGGATTCTCATCACAGAGACGTGGTTCCAGCCACCATGCACATGACGGCAACTCGTTCAGCCTGGGTTGGGCTCTGGTGGCCTCGGTCATCGAGATCGAGAAGGACTCGCCCGACCTTTTGGAAGCCATCGAGGCCTCGGCGTCCCTCTCCGGTGGCGCCTTAACCTCACGTGCGCCTCGTGGCGGCGCCTCCACCTCGTGTGCGCCTTGGGCCAGCGCCTCCGGCAACCTCGTGTGTTGCCTCGTCCTCCATCATCGTCTACCTCAACAACAACAACAACAACAACAACAACAGCGTTGGCTGGGACAACCTCGGCGAGGAGTAGGTTAGGGTTAGGTTTAGGGACACCGAAGATCCTGGTTTTGTTTAAATTTCATTCAAATCCTTTAAAATGTAATAATATATTAATGCATTTAAAAAATCACAATGTTTCCTATTTCTCTTTTGGGGTGTCACTGTTTCTAGGATGCTGCTGATAAATTCGAACAAAAACATGAGGACTAGGAGCACTAAGCTTCTCCACTTGCGGAAAAGAAAAACCCACCCGATTGTTCAAAAGCATGGTATTCACAGAAGGTGGTGCTATACCATCCGGCCATCAGATTTCGAACATACTCGAGAAATAAGTCGTGCATACAAAAACTATATGCACTCTTTTAGATGCATTGTTGGCTTGGAGTGTGTTTCCAGCAGATTTTATCAATAAAGGCTGAATCAATAACAGGGATCTACAAGGTTGGACATGTATTCATCGAAAGTATTAGAAATGTATTGCATGTCCCAGTTCTTTGATGAGTTGACAACAGCTTTTTAATCAAAGTAGGGCACTGGTTTCCTAGCTGGGTAATTAGATAATCATGGAAATTCTTCCAATCAAGACACCAAGATTCAGACCAAAACTGGGGTTACCATTAGCAATTTGCAAATGACAAGAGTTAAGCATATCTGGAGTAACTTAACGAACTGAAGACCAAACACATATCTAGGCAGGAAGAGAGTTAGCCTTCCAAATAGTTGTGAGGAAAGTACTTAGCTTTTAAAACAGTAGAAAGAAAAGACACGCCTACAAACTGAAATCTGCCATATCTCGAGAGAACACACGCCTACAAACTGAGTAGCGTGAACTTAAAGTAGAACATCAGTGATATACCAAATAGCTTGGATGATGAAAACATACAGCCAATCACTGGTTCATCAGAAAAACGGGTCGTTGACACTGTGATCTGATACTTTTAGTTTCTCAAAAATCGAAATATTCCACGGTTTAGGCGACCTCAGCAATCCTTTAGCAGTCCATGGTCGAAACCGCGGGCACCTCAATTGGTTTATCATCTCGTTCACCTTGTCCGCCAAATGAAAATTTTCAGCGGGCGACACCACCAGCAAAGACTGCAGCTCCTGCGCATTCATGGCCGTGAACTTGAGGAACTCAAATTCGTTTTGATCCCCTCGGAACTCATGCATAACCATCTGCTTGACGTGCGATCTCAAGCATTCAGCTGGACTGACCTCCTGCCAGAACCTAGGAATGTGTTCTGCAGCGGGTTCATGGGCAGCGACTGATTGATCATATAGGACAGACTGCAAGTTCGTGCCAATCAGTTATCAGTGCATAGTTCAGTTACATATGGATCATGCTTGCTAACAACTGATTGTACGATTAATGGATAATAATGAACTCGCGCGATCGAACCTGAATGTGCAGGGTGTCAAGGTTGGGAAAACATCTTAGAAAGCTGGCCAGCATCTTGATCTCCGAGAGAACACCAAAATTCACCTTGATGGCCAATACTTTGACGCCTGGAACCAGAGTGCTTGGGCTCGCCCTTGTGTCAGGCTGCAATAGGGGGAATCAGAAGAATAAACACCATACTCATTAACAGCTCAATGATCACACAGAAGGTCGCGAGACAGAGAGATGGAAATGTAGCCGTACTTGGATGATGTTGTCACCGATCTGCAGCCTGTGAATTCTTGGCTCCAGGTAGCCGAGGACCCGCAGGTTGGGTGCGCAAGCAATCTTGACAATGACGGACACATGATCAGCTCCACCGCGAGGCGTATCAAAGACGACGAGCCACTTCAAGAGCGGGGCCTCCACCACGGCGAACTCCTCCACCCTGCAGGACAGCCTAACGAGCACACGCCGGAGGCTTTGGCTGCTTAGATGGACTCGCTCGGGAGTATTATTCAGGACGAGCGCAAGGGTCTCCAGAACGGGGCTGGCGGCGAGCAAGTGCTCGAGGTGCTCTTGGTTGCTCATGTAAATCAACTCCATGTCAAGCAGCCCGGGAATGGGATTGGGAAAGGGGTCGTCGGCCGGGAACGTCCAGAAGGCCAGGGAGAGGCGCTGGAGCGAGGTGCAGCGGAGGATGTCGGCGGGGAGGCGCGAGGAGACCCCCGTGGCCGTGGGCTTGTTGTAGAGGACGAGCTCCTGGGTGTCCTTGGCGACGAGGAGGTGCGGCCAGTCGGCGAGCTCGAGGTCCAGGGAGGGGAAGCTCGAGTCGGCGAGGCAGACGGTGCGGAAGGGGCCCGGGTGCTCGGCGAGGGCTCGGGCGACGACGGCGGTGCGCCCGGCCGCGGGGAGTTCGCGGTCGTAGAGGACGAGCGGGGTGGAGCGCCAGAGGTTGCGCCACCGGGAGGCGAAGGCGGCGGTGCGGGCGGCGTCCGTGACGGGGAGGCGGGTGATGATCTCGCGGAGGAGGTCCTCGTGGAGGGTGCTGATTCGGTCCCCGCCGCCGTAGCCGGAGGCGGCGCCGTGGCCCATGGTGGCGAGGCGAGGCGAGGCGAGGGTTTCGTCGGAGTGGAACTGCGAGCTAGCTGGGCCGCTGATGAAGCGAGTTCCCTCGGCCTCGAAATGTGGAGGACGAAACGAATTTATACATGATTGAAATTAGGGAGAAGTAGTCTGTGATTCCCATTATAATCCAAGAGATTAATAACTCGTCTTCTTCTTCTTTTTTAGGAAAGATCAACAACTCATCTAAAGTACAGTAACTAAATTTGACACAGCGTCTCACTTTTGTTCACTGAGCTTAGGAATACCCAAATTACAAGTCAATAAGATTGTATAAGTAATTCAATTCGACACTATATTGGTATATATTTGGGCCAACGCTAGGCGTAGGTCCACCTAAAGTTGTCAAATCTAGGTCACATGTACAGCCGTCAGATCATCATCGTACGTTCAGAATTGATTCATTGCGTTTTCACATTTTAATACCTCAAGTTTTAGGAACTCAACCCGCACTACCTCAAGCTTTTGCATTTGTTTTAAAAAAAAACCGCACTACACATCAAATTCACTTAAACGAAGGGGTGTGTCGAGTTGTCCCTGATCTTCACGGTATTCACACCGAAAATGCATCTCTGGTGATTTTTCCCGAGTATTGCAACATATTCATGAGTTTGGCAACAAAATTTCTCATGTCGTGTACAAAAAATATATATTGTTACAGCAAATTTCCGCAACATTTTAGAAACAAGTAATTTCACATAAAAAGTGGTTAAACAACTATTTTTTTCATGAGATTGCTTCCCAACAAAAATCGTCAACAATTTCAACAAAAATCACAATCTGCTACAACAAAAAATCGTTTGTTTGTAGCAACGAAAAAGTGGGTAAGCAACAAAAGTGGGTAAGCAAAGAATGAAAAAGTGGGTAAACGAAAAAATTGTAGCAACAGATTCATTTGCAACAAAAATTAATAACTAT
This sequence comes from Poa annua, assembly GCA_026929855.1. NCBI lineage: Eukaryota > Viridiplantae > Streptophyta > Magnoliopsida > Poales > Poaceae > Poa > Poa annua. Next base: position 95,979,879 of record CM049437.1, read on the forward strand.
TTCAACAAAAGAATGCAAATGATTACAACAAAAAATTATGTTTGCACCGATAAAAAGTGGTTGAGAACAACTTTTGATATAGATTCATTTTCAACAAAACTCTTCACTTTTTTTCACAACGAAAAATTTGTGACTTTGTTATAAATCTTGAATAGGTATGCAACATTAAAAATGACAAAAAAAAACTTAGCAAGAAGGTGGCGATGTACTACACTGGGGTACTGATTCTGTTCATGTAGAAATCTGGGCCAGAAAATATATTTAGTGCTTATTGCGCTGAAATACGTGAGATGTGGGCCCAAATACTATTGCACGCGCCGTGTGGCACGCCCGACCTGCGAGACATCTCTGTGTACAGCGTGGCTCAGGTGCAGGCTTTGTGGCTTTGCATTTAACCCAATGTGCGAATACATCCATCTCATTCGTCTCATCTCCTCCTATCACTGCGTTGTTTCGGTTGCTGGTCGTAGTGTTCGAGGCGACCCTTGTTGCCATGTCGCAGCTGTTGGTTGGACATCGGCGTGTAGCGGCGAGATCAGCTCGTCGGAAGAATCGACATGTCCTCACCAAAGCCGTTTCGGAGGATGCCTCATCTTTCCACGGTTCACCCTCGTAGTGGCCGCGTAACAGTGGCAAGAGGGGGTGTTGGCCCCAGATAGTTAGAGGTCAATTGGGGTTTATGATTATGCCATCATGGCCAGCGCTATGAAATTGGTGATTTGCCAGGATTTATGAATACTACCTTTGTCTACTCTGATATTAAACGTTTTGGTGGGTTGTACCAATACATCTCATATTAGTGGACAGAGATAGTATCTACTATTTTGTTTGATTTTGGCATAAGATTCATTATGGATATTAATTTGTATAAATATTTGGGCATTACGCATATCGACATTGTTTTCTATCAAGATGCATGCTTTACATATGTAATTTTGAGAAACAATGCATGCTCTACATAGGTATTTTATGTTGCCAATTTTCGTTATTGTTGGCCAACTGAGTAATACTTCTCTGTGGCAGTGTATCATGGTGGGGTTTCACTAGAAATGGCAAGCATATGGATTATTGTGGTGGTGCATCAATATGGTATGATTATTGTGACAATGATAACTGGACACATGTTGTGATTAGAGTTTAATTGAGTAGATAGGGTATGAGTGTGACGGGATGTGTACTGGTGTGTTTCTGGTCTTACAATTTATAAGAATGTTCTTAGAGATATTAAGAGAGAGGATAACATGACGACATAGAAAATATTGTCACATGTTAGAAATGGGAATCATTTTCAGGAGTTGTTTCTTGATCACAATGAAAGCATTAAATTCTGCATCTCACATATTTTTTCATTTATCTAGTGATGAAGAAATGTCATTGGTTAAGTACATTGGTAGGATTGACTATAATGATGTGGTTCACTTTTCGATTGCATCACTGTCATATGTGCTTAGTCCTATGAGGTCATTGCAAACAATGGCACCAGTCTCATATGAACGAGAGCATGAAAAGGCACATGATGGAATGCAACTTGAGATGGGTTATGAGTATGTAGTTTTAGATAGTGTAGAAGAGTGTGACGAGGAGTACAAACCCTCATTACCACAACCAGTGAGCATCAACATCCATTTCATTTTGAGTTTAGAGCTGGAAAAGGTTGCAAGGTTTTGGACATGGAGGCAGAAGAAGAAGGTGGAGCAACAGAATCTGAAAATGAAGAGGAGTACATTTTAGATTTTTGTTATTGATATTTTGATCTTGCAAATGGTGATGGTGACATATTTGATACATGTATTGATGATTCTGAAGGTAAAGCACCCCACATAGAACCTGATGGTCCATGTGAAGAGGATGGCACTATTTGCCAAATATAGATGAAGAACTGGTGAGAATGAACTTCAAATCTTTCACTTATAAGGACTTGAATAGTCCGAAGTTTGAAGTTGGTGAAACACCCCCATCTTTTGATTTACTCAGTAAGGCTAACAGGGAGTACAACGGTCACTCAAGAGTGGGCATAAAGATGCACCCAAATTATAAGAGAAGATTAATTGTGTGCCAAGTGAGGATGCATGTCCTTGGTATCTATGGGCATCTTTTGACAAAAGAGTAAAGTGTTTCATGATAAAAAAAAGTACACTTCTGAGAATACTTGCACAAAGAATGAAATGTGAGGGCATTCACTGCTCCATTCGTTGCCCACTAATATGTTGACTCTTTCAAAGCATATGAGAACAAGAACATGAAGATCTTTTCTAACCGGTGCAGAAATACTTGAAACATTATTAGGAACAAGCTTAGAAGGGCTAAGAGACTTGTTAAGAAAGTAACTCGGGGAGATGAGTTCGAGCATAACAACAACATGTGGGACCATGCCAAGAAATTAAAGAAATCAACCCTGGGAGCACTTTTTATTTGGTTGTAGATGAAGGCAGGTTTGATAGTTTATGAACTCACCCAAATGCTTGCTAGAGGAGTTTTATGCAAGCTTGCATGCCATTCATTTATTTATTAGATGTGTGCCACATGAAGATAAAGTATGGGGGAGTTGTTCGTTCAGATGGATCCCAATGAATGTATCTATCATATGAATTTGCGGTTGTGGAGGCTGAGAAACATACAGAAGCTTGGAAATAATTCCTTTCAAAACTAAAGAGATAATATTAACACTTTGACATGGACTATAATGTCATACTAGCAAAAGGTAACTGACATGGTTACTTTGTGTCTTTATTTAACCATGATGAGATAAGCATGATGCATATTCTATTTAACCATAATCTTTGACATTGTGTAGGACCTCATCAAAGGTGTGAGAGAGCATTTCCCCAATGCGGAACACATGCACCGTGTGAGGCATAACTAGCAAAATTATCAACAAATCCAAAGGAGATGTTCTGAAGAACAAGTTGTGGAAGTGTGCAAGGAGCAATACATCGTATATGAGAAGCAAACATGAAAGAACTAAACGCCATCAGTATAAAAGCTTTTATCTGGCTTGAGCATCTCCCACCAAACACTTGGGCTTCCAAGGGTGACATCCTTCTCAACAACAATTCTGAGATTTTCCACAAGTATATTTCTATGAAGTGTGCAAGGAATGTCTTGTTTCTATTGCATGATTGTGTCATGTTACTACTGCATGAATGTCCAATTTATGAAAAAACATGTTTCTCATGCAATAAATTACTTAGGTATATTATGAAGCAAGGGATATGCACTTGAGTTATATGATTGACAGGATCAAAACCAGCTCATGATTGGATGTTACAAAAAAGTACTCCCTCCGTCCCAAAATAAGTGTCTCAATTTTGATAGAAAGTGGATGTATGTTTTGGGACGGAGGGAGTAGTTGAGACGGAAATTGAGCACACCACATTTTCGTTGTAATAACCTCTTTATATTATGGGACGAAGGGACTAGTTCTCTTAGTGAACGCGGCGGCTTTGCTTGGCAGCAAGTCAGGTGCCATTACTTCAGCATTCACAACAAATCCTTACATACATCTCGTCATCTGCTCATTAGTTCAGAGAACAGAAAACTTCGGATGAGATGCTCGAACAACCAGTTGGGTCAGGACACGAGCACTAGGTTACTCTAGTTGCAAAAGACGAAAACCCACTCGATTGTTCAAGAAGGACGTCAGATCTGAGAGCGGTATCTACAGAAGGTGGTACCATCCCATCAGATTTCATCCACGGCTGCACTTGGCAGCAGCCTGACAGGAAAAGGTCAGCCTGGCAACGAATTAACTAGCCCGGACACCATCCGGCATAACCTGAGGACCATCACGCGTCCCGGCGGGAGGTCCCTTATGGACGCCGTCAGCTTGTCCAGGCTTGGCTGTGGCATCGTTGTCTGAGCTTGGCAGACCTTGATCAGCAGCTCGGATGGCTCAGAAGGGTAGACCGCGCTGTTCCAAATTAAGCGAGGTAGCATTGTAAGCAAATAGGGTGGAGGTGTGTAGATATACGAAGCTCTTGTTTCACTGGACTGACCGGCTCAAGTCTGTCATGTCAATAGTGAAAGCAACCCTCCTCTTGGCGCTCGTGTAACTGATGAAGCGAAGACTGAAGATGAGTTGACCTGCTTGAAATGGTAGAGATTTGTAGTGATTACGCAATCGTCAGCCTATGAGTGCATTATAGCTATGGAAGAATTGATCTACAACAGAGTTTATATTTATGAATATTAGATGCTTCTATTAGTGAACATACGGACTTACGGAGGGATGTGGTGCTCTACAAGACCACTCAAACTCACAATTGTTATCTTCATATGCCTTTTTTATTTTTATCACATTAAATACTCGCATATGTAAATTCATTGTGATCTATAATAAACTGAAACTGTTTTCTAGATCAAACAAAGTTCTCATTTGCAGGTGTACCTTCAGCAATCAAAGCATGCATGGCAACATCTCCATGTTTCTCCACTAGTTAACACTAGACAGTAATTTTGCTTACACCTAGCCTATGCATTATCTGCTTACCTCTCCTTTCCATAAAACAAAACAGCAGTTAACAGCCTAATAATTGAGGATTTGTCTGAAAATAGTTGTGCATGTGCACATGTTGTCATGATTATTATAGATATGAAACTTATCTGTTTTCATGAGTGCTGTAATATGCCAATAAGGTAAGTTTATGAGATACGCACTATAATACAAAGATGTCACTAATTTGAAAATACAAAAGAAGGGATAGAGAGGAGACCTGTCTGGGAATCCACACCAAATTCTGCAGCGGTCAGATTCAATAACTCCCCTTTAGCATCCTCGATTTCTTCTAGGACATCAATAAGATTACCCAGAAGAAAACTTGTTTCCTGCAGAAATATGTGTAGCTCATTAGGCTGAATTTTGCATTGCAACTTCTAAGACATAACAGTTGTTTCCATCGGCGCACATGGTTGCGAACTCACCCAACTAGGTTTGAGTCCCACTTCTACCTTAATTTCGAAAGTGTAGGGGGATAAGTCTTACCCCTGAAATCTTGTTTTTTTTTAACTAAAGTTTAAGTGTCTTAATACTCAAACTGATACAACTGATGTGATATAGGCATAAACACAGAACTACAGACTATACTGTCTATAATAACATTCTGAAACTACAAATCCATATGCAAATGTGGTAAAAATATGTGTATGTTGTATCTAATATAAAAGGCAATGCCTTATTGCGCTTCAGTGTCTGCTTATGGCACACAAATATATTTCATATGTCATATTATAGGATTATTTTAACTTTACCCAAACGAATTCATCCTAATTGTCTGACATCTAAGAACTTTCAAAGTAAAGGCAAACTCACCATTGTCTTCTTCTGCAAGGATCGTAAGTCACCAAGTCTTTGGTTTTCAGCTTTGAAAACAAAACTGAATGCCACTGGAGCATTCAAATTTGGAAATGCCTGGCCAGGAGTACAAGGTCAGGAGATTCTTAAATACATACGAAGAAAGTATAAGTTTCCTTATCTCACCTGTTCTATTTTGGTTCCCATCAGTGAGTTATTCACAAATATGGTTGACATATCGCTGATGTTTAAGATGATCCTGCCAAAGGCACAGTAACCCAACAAGTAAGATACCACACGATGACAAGGAAAGGTTGTCTTCCACTGTTAGCTTGTGGCTAACAATTGATTTTGCAATGCAGGCGGTAACCAGAAGGTACAAGAACGGCAGGAATTTGTAGGGTTAGACACCATCAAACCTCCAATCTGGGGTTCATTTTACTAGCACAAAATTTTGTCTGTTACATTGCACAGAGATATCCTTTCAAAACACAGTAAATACATGAGCAGAAACTTCCCATTTGGCAAGTCCATGCAGGCTCATCAGTACCCGAAAAAACCAGTTTAAGGTTTGAAGCCCACTGAGGCAGTTAAAACCAGTAATTGGTCTGAACAGGTAACCTGGCAGTTTAATGTTCCAGAGTATAGGGAAGCTTGCACAATATGCAAAATGGGAGGTCATTATAAGAAATTGTACCTTTGGATCAGCAAATTGCGATAGTTGAGGATGACATCTCGCTTATTTTCCCTTTTAACAATGTCACTCAACACCCAGAGCTGAAAAACAATAATAAATGTAAGTCACTGAAGGGAGAAAAGGTATACACGTTAGATCTAACGCATGCACAAATACCGATGCTTGCAGGCTGATGATCTGACACTGATTTTTCATCTCCAAATTCTCTTCGGCAACCCTCATGACTTCGCTGATATCACCTTTAGTGTTGCAAAAATGTTCAAGCGAATTCTTAAGGTTCTCCACCTTTTGTTGAATCATGCTGAGTACAAGCTTCTTTTCAGTTATCCTAGCGTGACCTTCCTGGGGAAAGACAACATATGTTCCCCATAATAGCACATGTAAGTGAGTATACAAATATATGTGCGGGTACTATATTTTAGCAAATGCAAAGTATATAAATGGATAATGGTAGAAGCAACTGGGTTTATGGAAAAGAAAGTATAAACTAGAATTAGAAGAAATGAGAGAAGTGGAAGAGCAGCTGAAGCAGTAGTAGCACTGTTACAGCAAGAAGAATTGCTACTGATAGTTGCCACCCCAGATATAATAGATCAGCTACACAAAACACGACAGCAACTAAATATATATATATATATATATATATATATATAAGGTTGAATGTCAGATCTTTCGCAGTTGTCCTGTTTACTCACTCTTACAGGGTTTGCGAATGTAGCAAATATGATTATTTCAAAGGAATGCCCGACAGTATGATATGTATATGTATGCAACGCAAAAGAAGCAGGGCAATAAAACTATATATATGACCATAATTATGCGAGGTACAGTAAAACACAATGCTGTACCTGTCCGTCACAGGCATCGATCAAAGTTGCTGCATGAAGAGGGCCGCCTTTCATCTGTGTAGCATCTGCTGTGGGACGACGAAGCTGTGAAATCTTGGATTTCAGATAGCGGCATTCTTGAATGCCAACTTCACATAACTGTGCCTTGTTCTGCACCAAAGAGGAACGTGAGTAAGCTTACTGCACCTTACTCCCTCCTTTCAGGTTTACAAGGCCCTAACGCTCATATAATATTAGTCTAATTGATGGTGACAGTAAATCCCAAAATGTGTGTGGGGCATTGTAAACCGGAAAGAAGGGAGTATAAACCATCAAAAGGGCTGAAAGGAAGACGAAGAGATTCCTACTTGCAGTTTATCTAATTTAATACGGTTTATTAGCAGTTTTGCCTTTTCATATGAAAGCTTGTCATGGAGAGATCTTGCCTCAGCTAATCTGGAATCTTGAATCCTCTGAGTTCAGAAAACAAACACATCAGATAAGTGGAAGAAATTGTTCAAACAGCAACAGACCATATGAAAATTAAATGATGATAGCATACCACAGAAGCAGCAAGTCTCTTATATTTTCTAGCCATGTGAATCTTCCCCAGCATATCTCTTAACATATCAAGCTTCATTGTAAAAAAACAGAAACTATGTAAGATACAAAAAAAAACTGCACTCCGTAGAACTCCACAAGGCATTTTGAATGCTAGGTCATAAGATTAAAATATCAAACTGAAGACATAATAGGAATAAATAAACTCGCAGATAAAAGAAGTTCATAAAAAAGGTTTAGAGAACTGTATATTCTGAACATCAATTAGCAACTGTACTCAAGCTCCAAACAGGCAAGTATACTATCACATTGGTCTCTAGAAGTCCGACAAAAGTGGTTGAGAGAGGGATTCACTCAGGAGTGTCCAGCTTCCGGATTTGAGAATTAAAATAGATAATGTGAAATAACCAAACGATGTTTGAACAAACAGTGATCCTGGATTACCTTTTCAGGCCACATTGTGTGTTTATTACACAAGATGCTTCTACCTCAAATACTCTTGAAATAGATATTGCATTTCAAACACATGAATCGTATCACTTACAAGATCCTAACAGCTACGTAGAGACAAGGTTTAATCCTAAAGATCACAATGGTCTATTTTCTCAACTAAAATCTAAGGAATAATCGATATTCGGGAAAAATAAGATAGCGTGATGCAAGGATCTATAGAACAAAAGATTTTTTTTTGACAGTTCGTTAGATTCTCATGTTGCAGTGTAAACAGGTTTGCACTCTCTAAGTGTATAAAGTGAATGGACAAGAAGACAAAAATAACTGGACTGACCAGTAACAGGAGCAAATGCATACCTGTTGTGGGTTAAGCTTATTAATAGATGCTGGGCATATCTGCATTTGCTTCATGGAATTAGAAACAGTGGATACTACCTGCAGGAGATTTTATATAGAGACTAGTAAATCCAAAGCTCAAAGTTTCAAAACCTTTTTAAGAAAGAAAACATGAATGGCTTGGAATGTTTGAATACATATTAAACTGGCAATTTTTGGTCGTATCTTATTTTAATCATCACATAATGATTGTCCACTATCATGATCGGATGAGCCCCACTCCGATTTTCTTCTGCAATACATTTCATAATGGAAATTCTTAGTCTTACCTTATTCCAATCATCACTTGATGATTGTCCACTATCATGAGCCCCACTCTGATTTTCTTCTGCCATACGAGAAGACAATGATACACACGGAAGCTGATTTTGTGATGTCATTGGGCTTCTTGGTCCCTTCACTCTTTTTTCAGGCAGCGGATGTTCAGCGCAGCCATTTTCTTCGTTGCTCCTTTTTCTTCCACTACCATTTAAATCCATATGAGAATTGCGTTCAGGATTAGGTAGGCTATCCAAAGCAAGGACATCACACAAAGTATCTTGAACCTCGGTGGCCTCATGCAGCTCCTGCCTTGGAGAAGCACCTAGAATAGAAGCCTGACCAGTTTTCTTCAGTCTTTGTGGTGTAACAGAATAAGAAACTGGCACAGTGGAGCCATGTTCATCAGCTTTGCTCAATATGTCATGTGGTTCAAAAACAAGTTCATTCCTCTCAACAATCGGTAACTGACGATTATGAGCTGCAGGTGATTCATGAAGCCTGAACTTCAGTACATCATCTAGAGCTGAAATTCTCTTACCATGTTTCATGAACTCACTCCCCAAAGAGCATGCTTCCTGACCTACCGCGTTACTTGTGGTAGTGGAATAAGCAATAGGAGTGAAGAGCTGCTGCCTTTTGGAGCGTAGGGAAGATATAGATCCTTGTGTAATTTGCGGCGGCTGAACTAGTGTTCTCGGAGTATGTAGAACAGTTTCGGAATGCATAATTTGATTTTTCTGGTGCAGCTGCTCAGCGTCCCTTATTGGAAAGGTAGGAACTGGACTAGACAAAATGCAAGCATTTGCACTTTGATTTGCTCCAGGTGGTTCATCTTTCGACGATGGTTGATCTAATAGAGGAGGTTGCAAGTCAATATTACTCATGAAGGATCCATATGGTGCAGCTGGAGAGAGCAATGCAGCAGTGTCTACAGTTCTATTAACATCAGGGTGAACAGCTATATGGTTATTGTTGCAGTTCTCCTGCAAACTAAGAAAATCCAGAAACCATGTAAGGGTAAAATTATCATCAATGTTGGACCATGTCTTGGTAAAGAAATTATGAGAAACATGAAAAACAAATAAACTGTAAATGACTTTAGCTTATATTCAACAGCCCTATTGTAGTACAAGTAAATAGCCCCAACTATGTATATGAAGGATGTTTACAGGATGCTAGATAACACATTAAATTGAATGACCAGCATGACGATCAGTAGGCCAAGGGAATAAGTTCAGTCTTGGTGCTACCCAAGAGGTTATTAAGGAATCTCCAGTACAAAACATCATACAGACATTCCATAAATCATTATGTTTGCCATGTTTAGTTTCTCAAGAAGATTTTAAATTTTAGCACATAAAAACAAAATGCCATCAAACCGAATCCCAATAAGATCCTAATAACATAAAAAAATTGACTGTTATGCACTCTAGGCACTCAGTTTACACGTTAATTTAGCAGGTAACCGGACATGCTTATTGTACTCGCTCACGTAAACCAAGAGCCATAGGTAACAACAGCATACCTCGTGCTGCAAACAGTTCTTAACTGACACCAAGTAACCAAAGCTGTGCAACATGGCACATTGCATGCTATGAAATGAATCATGAAACGTTACATGCATCCACATTCTTTTACTACTTCTAACCAATACACAACTAGCACAAGAAATATCTTTCAGACCAAATTAAACCAAAATTGGTAAGTAGGACAACCTAATAATGTTTAGGACTTCTAATTGCACAATTAGACGTCATATATCAGTGAGTGGCAGTGATATAATGCATGGCTGCCATTTTGAAGAGAAAGGACAAACAAAATAAAATTGTCAAATACCTTATTTGAGGTTTTTCATGGATATTAACTATCATTGCATTGTCTTCTTGGGTCGGGTCAGGGGTACTACATACTGGATTGCACTTGGTAGCGCACTCTTCAAGACTAACAGTACACAGCTCACCAGAAGACACACCATTGCCAATATATGCATTTTCTTCCCCGTGTTTTGGCTCAGATGAAGGCAGTTGCAAAGATTGCTCAGCAGTTACAAAGTTAGCCCCATCTTTACGAGACTCTGACTCCTGGACCTCTTGCAGTAAATTATTCAATGTGGGTGACAATTTGGTGTAATCATAACGTTCAGGGTTTTCTGCACACAAACTCATGTCAGTCAATCCATTCCGGTGACAGCTCGATTTTACAGACTCTGATCCCTTCCGTTCCTTTAGTGGTGTTCTAGACCCCGAACTGAGTATCATTAGACTTCCAGCTGAGTGTGCTGAACAGTCATCGGGAGGAATAACATTGTTGAAATGCATAGAGAATGTGCGAGAATCTAAAGTTAAATCATGGTAATCATCCTCCGATATTCCAGAATCTGATGGTCTCCCCGATTGAATAAAGCTTGTTGACACAACCCCAAAGAAGTTGCCATCTGCCAAGACAAGAAGCATTTAAGAAGACCAGCACACTAGCTGATGAATAACTAAGACATAAGGGCTACATCTGAGACATGGATAGATGTAAAATACCACACATCATAGCAACAATTTAAGGGGAGAATGGACATAGTGAAACTACTAAAATGTAACTTCATATGAACAACAATGTGTGATTTGAAGATCTTACAGAGCAGACACTAACAATAACTGGTGCTTACTACATTAAGCAATGCAATGCAATACAAATACGTATTGAGCAGTCTATCAGTCAGCACAGTCACTTCCTGTACACTGCTGGATCAACTAGATCGCAGTGATTGCTCAACTTATAGCAACAAAGCATGAAGGCCAACCTTAAGTGGTCACCGTGACACACTTGACACTTCGAACATCACTCAGATAAAAAAAAACTATGACATCATAAATAAATAAATAATTTCCATCTTCAACACACACCACCACCACCACCACCACCAAAATATCAGTGACCAAACTATAAACCAAATCTTGGTTCCAGCAATAAAGTTAGCAAAATAGAAACATGGAAGACACTAAGAGCTCGTTGGCACCACTCATTTCATTTCTTTTGGATGAAATGACAGTGATGCCACCCTTTTCATTTGTCCGATTTCAAATTCCAAGCTGAAAATCATGTTTGGCTATCACCGTGATTTATGAGAAATGATTTCCGGAAGAATGATGGGGTTAGGAACAGGAATTGACTTGACATACAATAAATATTAGCAGGAATTCCAATTGAAAGGACGTTCCATGAAAGAAAAACAGGTTGAGTATGAAATCTCGGTTGAGTTACATGATTCCGACCCGAAATGATGGCTACCAAACGAGCTCTTAATTGTATGTTTGGACAGTGAGGATTTGGACTAGAACCCAAAGTAATTTGAACTAAATCACAAAACCTCAAAAGGAAATCTAACACATTCAACACTCCCTGAAACTTACGAAAATGAACATGACTGGACAACAAGGGTAACCTCTTTCCCCAATTGAAGACACAAGGCCAGCTCTACCATAAACCACTGAACTCAGCAATTAAACTTAGGTGGAGGACACATACAAATAAACATCATTAAGCTAAAAATTGACTTGATAAATGCAAACAATCTGAGCCTCAAAATTAATGCCCGCATCAACCAATATGCAGCACTTCTAGGAAGCTAGAAATGTGGGCCGGAAATAAAATCAAACGAGCTACAGTACAGTAATTCACACCAAAAGGCGGAGGTTACCTCCGTCCAAGGAGGAGAAGGATCCGGCGGCGCTGGCGGGGGAGGCGGAACCGAGATGGACATCCCGCATGAACCCGAACGGCGGGCGCACGAACTCCTCCTCCTCTCCCTCCGTCTCATCGCCCTCCGCCGCGGGGGGGCTTCCCGGGGATGGGGAGGGAGAGGCGGGGCGCTCCTCCGGGGGTGTCTCGAAGTCCTCGTCGCGGTCGAACACGTGCACGGCGGTGGTGTCCGCGAAGCTCACGCGACGGGAGCGCTTCCGCGCCACCGTCTCGTCCTCCGTCGCCGGCGACTGGAAGACGGGACCGCCGCTAGCGTCCATTGGGGCTAGGGTTTTGGGGGTTCGAAAATGGTGGGGAAGAGGACGACGGGGGATGCTCGGGTTCTGGAGGGAAATTATTTTGGTTGGTCAATTTCCGTGAGGCTTGATCAGAGGGGATCTCAAAATCCCCTAACAATACTACGCGAGCTGGAATCCCTGCGCTGTGGTTCATTTGGGTTGGGCCCGCAAATCAGCCACCCATCTTTTTGTCCTTTTGTGGTGTGCTTCAAAGTTTTCGTTCCGCGCCGTCCCTTCCCGATCCGACGGTCCCGTGGCTATTTTGCGAAAAAGTCCTTGCCCTTGCTGGAAATTACCGCTCGAACCACGTATATAAAGAGCAACCCCTAGCTCTGCATTCACACTCTCCCTCATTTTCCCCACCGCGTTAGGGTTAGCCGCCACAGGTGCTCTCGAGACCACGCCGCCGCTCCAGCTCTCACCCGCCGCCGCCTCCATCCCCACCAGCCTCTCTTCCCCGACGCTCTCCACCTCCTCCTAGACGCCGCCGCCGATTTGAGCTCTCCGCTCGCGCCAGCGATTCCGGTGAACAAATTGTCCGCTGCGCCGCCCGTTCGTATAAACAACGACATGTAACCCTAGCTCCTCATTCTCCAGGCCTGCCTTTCCTCCCCGCCGTCGCTGCTCCCTGACACGGCCGCTCCACCGCTCGCCTGCGCCAACTCCAAGCAGAGCAGCAGCCAGAACCAGAGAAATCCCGCTCCATGACGATCCTCTCATCAGGGTGGTGCTCATGATTCCCACCAGGGCCTGCCGCCACCAGCCGTGGGCAGAATGGCATGGAGGACTTCCTCGCGCTCGCCCGCCAGAGCTGTCTCTACGGGAAATCAAATTGAGGGGTCCTGCCTTGCTCCATGGTACAGTTCTGCATTTCCCTACTCCTGAACTTCACATTACTGATGCATCCATGATTCTCACCTCATGACATCTAAACAAGCCGTGGCTGGAGTTACTTTTCGTTAATTGTTGCCCCGCCGCCGGTCAACAGCCTTCGTGCCTGTCTCCAATACTCCCATGTCACATGTATTTTTGCACACAATATGTTTTAGGATTATCTACAAGTCATAGAAACTCTGAACAAACACAACATTTATTCTTTATGAATTACAGAATTTCAAATCGGGTATCAGTATTTGCCCGAGAAATAAATATAGCAAGAAAAAGAGATTGTGTATGCAGTACAGTGGTTTACTTGGATAGTAGAATTGAAGTGTGCTAAGTTCATCCAATGTTTAACGAAAATTAAGTGGTGCCATGGCAAGCTCATGCGAAATTGCAGTCAATGCCTCTGATCCCCATAGAAAGAGTTAGTTAGTACCAGTTGGATCCAAATTATCATTCACTGTTGCATTTTTGTGTCCCCTGACTAGGTTTGGAGGTCAGTGGTGCTGGTGCGTCGAAGACACCGGCTCCTGCTGCACGGCCAAGTAGCCGTGGGCTCGATCCCCTGTCTCTCCACCGCTCGCCTATGCCGGTGGTGGTTACCCACCGTTGTCCATGTAGCGCCCTTGCCAGACCACACCACGCCGCCTGGTGGTTGTCCCAATCAGCGCAGCAGCGGCTGCTGAAAAGGTGAGTCTTTTCTTGATTCAACAAAGATATTGATTTGATCTCTGTACTCATTTAGTGTTAAAGCTTTTCAACTTAGGTACCGTGAACAACTATATCTTGCAATGTGTCATTAGAGGAGAAAGCTTGCGACCTTCACTAAAACAAGTCTTGACGACCTTCAGTCCTTTGGGCAATAGATTTATTGGCATGACTCAATGGACTGTTACATTGATGTCACAATTTATATACCTTTTGGCATGTTAACCTTTTCTCATCAGTAACGGTTGTATGTCTTCGCCTCATTTTCTTTGATTGTTTTATTATTGTCTACTTGCAGGCTAAGGAATGGATATTGTCGCCGGAGAAACAACTGTTGTGGGAGGGCATCTATTGCTACTATATCATATTATGTTTGCATTATAGGTACGTGTCAGGGGAGTCCAAAACATGCCAGCTTCTTCATTGTTAGTAATCTTAGCTCCTCCATAATTTCTTACTCAGGGTTTACGTTATTTTGTGGGGGCTAAAACTACCTAGGGTTCAATTTGTATATGAGCACTGTTAATTATGTAACTGGTTCTTAGTTTAAGCATCAACTTTGTTCATCCATTTTTCGACTTCAAGACACAGGCTCATTGATAATTCTTTATTTTGCATGATTAACATTCTGTGGACAAAATAGAGACAAAAGGAACATTAATCACTTGAGCAACAACACGAAATAGCCATTTGGGTTTTACATTTTTTTCCCTTAAATTCTTTTTTCAGGGTGAATTATTTTATACATAAGATGTCGCCAATTAGTTTCAAGCTTTTCTCCTACAAACAATGATTGCAAACATTGTTAACCACACTACAATTGGAGAGTAAAGTTCTAATACAGTAATTGTGATTTCCCAAAATGTATTATTTTATTGCACTTTCATTCGCTCATTGTGTGGAATATCACGAGGAGTATAGGATTTGTTATAGAGGACCATAATAAACCACAACCGCAGTTTAACAGTAATGTGGTTGTAGGTGCTTGGTTTAGCTAGAGAACTGCAATGGCCGTATCTAGCTTCAGAATGCTTTTTTACAGGTAACTTTGATCTGTTCTTTCCCTCAGAATAACTTTGATCTATTCTTACTACATTCTGATCAATTCTTAGTTCACAGTAAGACAACTGCCAAGATTCTGGATGCTTCATAAGTTCTCTTTGTTTATAGAAAAACTGTGATTAGTATTTTTTTTGGTTCATTGTTCAGTCGAATGATGAGAATTTATTTGATTCCCTTTACCTTAAAGCTTCACACATACTAGCTCAATGGGAACTTGGGAAGCGACAAGTGTTTAGACAGAATTCTCCAAGACCATGTGTTTGTGGTCCAAGTAGCTTACCAGCTGTACTTATGTTGACAAGCATCCCTTCAAATGTGAATTGAACTTAAAGCTCAGGTTGGGAGAGAAACATGATGAAAAGGAACCGTGAAAGCTTATTTCCAATCTGTTTTTTAATGTCATTTAGATGCCTACGAGGGAAACTGATATAATGTTGCGTGTGAGTTTCAGGGACACCGTCGGGCAGGAGCGCTACAGGGTGGCCGACAGCGCCTACGACTACGACGTCATCCAGGGAGCGCAGTTCAAGTACGTCATGCCGTAGGTCGCCAAGGTCAGCGCTCATGCCCACAACATGGCTATCATCATCGTCCCTGTCGGCAACAATCTCGGCAGTTTTACGGAGTGCGAGAAGGTGAAAGCCGACGAGGCGCGAGACGTCTGTATTCCCAATGGGGTGCCCTGAGTGACTAATCTGTGCAGCTTGACTTCCCTCCACCAGTGCAATTGTGTGCCTAAGACATTAAAATTTACCCACCTCTATTTTTTCTTACTAGAGGCTGTTAATTGCCATCGTCCCTTTGTCCTTCAAGGAGTTGGTGTTTGAAGCCATCAGTTTGGACAAATTATGAATTAACTTCCCCATTGGGACTTACATGCCTAAATGCCAAGGTAAGATTCAGAGGCTCCTTCAGTGCTGCATTGTGTCCATCTCTATGAACAGTTGCAATCCGTTTGATGAATTGCCTTGATTGGTTGTAGTTAAAAAAAATTAGCACACCATTGTAAATTCTGATACAAGACTGCGTTCATTGTCTCTTTTTGAAGATATTGAATCCTAGACAATCTTTTGTAGAGGTGAAAAGACATCTTTGTGGTTTTTCCTTCATTGCTGTGAAGCTTTATGAGAGAATATATCCCACGTCAGAACATCCCCATTGGCTGTGAAAAAACAAAAGACAACTTAAATTTACATCACATAAAGGACCCAGCAACAAACCAAAAACGAAGCAGATTAGGCAGACAGTGACAAACGAAGCACTATTAGGCAGATAGTGACAATGGGCGCAGCAAAGCGCGCCGTATCCTTCTAGTATTACTACTAATCCGGCTTTGGATGAAATAAATCCTAAATATCCTCTACCAATCACTTTTTTTTCTTAGATTAAAAACTCTAGATAGTGTAGTGTAGCCCTTATTTACTTGAGGTGTATTTTTCATCCCACTGGGATTGGGGATGGCTGGGCATTTGGTGAAATTCTTGTTTTCATACAATCCCCACAAATCTTTATAATACTATTTCCACACAATACATTAGTAATGGGTTAGAGTTTTCAATTTAGTCAAAAATGAGGTGGTTGGTGGGGATGTTTAGAAATAATTCCTTCCAAATCCGGTTTATTAACTATTAGGGATTTATCAGTATCTGGGATAATCCGCTCAATTCGTCTAAAATACATTCCAAATACACTAGAAGTAACCAAGACTGTATTGGGATGGAAGAGTGTTTGTGGGGATTTATAATATTAGGTGAAAGTAATGTTCAACAAATCCCCTCTCATCTCCAATCTCACTAGGATAAAAATACACCCCTAGTAGACAGAACAAACCTTGAACGACATTATAATAACCTAGTTTGTACACCAAAGGAACACATAAAGAAATATACAGCAAGATAAGAAATACTCCATCCATTCCTAAATGTAAATCTTTTTGTGGTTTTCACCAAAGTTTTTTTTTAAGTTACAACAACAACAAAAATCATAGTTAAAACAGAAATCTGTCATAGTTACAACAAAAAAAGTGATGCAAAACGTCGAGATAAAGCTACTATTCAAATGGTTCACCGTATGTGACGAATTTAATAAATTATTTAAAATACACCAAACGTAACCACGAAATTGAATATCAAACGGTAATTTAGGAACCAATAGAGGGAACTGGATAGCAGCATGATCAACGACGCATCTTATCCCTCTTTGAAGCTGTCCCTCGTCCCTGCTTCCTGATCTACGGATCTACCTTCCTCTACGCTCTTTTCTGGTTGGGACTTGCGAGTCTCCGACTAGGCTGCCTGTACGTAGCGTGCAAAGTTCAGAGATATGCCTCTGTTACGTAGGGATTCGGTGTTGTTCGGTCTTAACCGAGGACCGACCCGAACTACTAGGGAACCGATGTCTCGGTTACCGTTTTTCCAACAAACCGATCGGTCAGCAAAGTTTAGAAACCGAAACTCCATAATATCCGAGAAACCGAACCGATCGGTTCGGGGAACCGAATGCCCAAGCCTAGTATGAGGTATGAGGAGAATGGCTGTGTACCACACGCGCGCTCCTCCTCCTCCGCCGCCCACCTCGCCGCGCCGCGGGTTGCGGGAATCTCGCCGAGCCGATGTGTTCTTTTTGTCACGCATGAATAAAATGTCAACGGCACGAAACAAACGTTTTGTGTTAATGAGATTGATTGCTAGCTGAAACGTTTCGGCTGGACGTTTGCCTCCTGCGTCTGTGCATATGTTAGCGAGAGGTCGCTCCTCTCCGTCTACACACAATACACAGAACAGAAGAACTCATCTGCCCACAGCCGTCACCGTCATTCCTCATACTGTTGCTGCCATCGTTGATCCCATCCCGTCCGCCGCGTACACGGTCGATGGGAGAGCAGGCCTCCGAAACCCCGCCTCTCCGTTTCCTGTACGGGAGAGTGGCGATTAGGTTTTTGAATAGCGTCTCCTACGCGACTGCTCGCCAATCTTCATCCACTACGTCGTCGACTTCCTCAACGTCCGTGTCGCCTTCGCCTTCACCATGAGCACCGACGCCGAGATCGAGAAGGCTGCCGTTGACAAGAGGATCGCCGACGATGCTGCTGCTTTCGCTTCGGCCAATTGGCCAACTGTCGGGTATAATCTGTTTATACCCCTCCTATTGATTTCATTACTTGATGTACTAGTGATTTGCGTAGATGTATCTACTACGTGTCTAGTACATGATTACACTGTTAAGTTTCAGTATGTCATTAGCACCATATACGTCATGTTTTTAGTTAATACTTGGATTAATATAATCGGAAAATTGCTTATATTCTCAACATCATATACTAGTATCATATATCT
This sequence comes from Poa annua, assembly GCA_026929855.1. NCBI lineage: Eukaryota > Viridiplantae > Streptophyta > Magnoliopsida > Poales > Poaceae > Poa > Poa annua. Next base: position 95,998,382 of record CM049437.1, read on the forward strand.
GATATTAGTCTTCATGTATTTATTAGCATGTAAATTTATATTACCTAAAAAATCGTGATTTTACGACATCTACCTATAATACCGTCATCATCTTCCATCATTAATTTCAGTAACACATCAGTTTTTTAGCAACATGACATGCATGTTACAACCTATAGTACTTCTATTGTGGCTAGTCTTACCTGGTATATATTTTCCCTCCGTTTAGTTTCACCCTCCCTTGTTTGTCACACTTTTCTTCGATAGTTTATGTTTATTCTAAAACGAGTCTTACGAGCCCTAAAGATTTATGCCTGAAACTAGGCCAAGGGTTCCAGTCATCTACTCCTTCCGTTCTCGAATAAGTGCACATCTAACTTCTATTAAGTTAAAAATTTAATTATTTGATTTGTTTTATAGAAAGGAGTAGCAACATATATGAAATCAAGTTTGGTATAATTTGAAACCTTATGAATCTAGTGGTATCAATTTAGTGTCATACAAATTGATAGGTTCCCCTATAAAATTAGCCAAACTTTAATAAAATTGACTTATATAAAAGGTAGATGTACACTTGTTCATAGACGGAGAGGGAATGTTGAAAACGCGTAGAGGTAATCCTTCAAAACAAAGACACCAGCCCCGCACTCTCTCTATTTATTAATGTAATGCGTATAATTTTTGTACACAAATATTAAGCCCGGTACAGAATCAAAAAAGATGAGTTCTTAACTGCCACAAAATGGATACAATCCGTTAAATCTCTCTGATCCTATCTCTATGACCCGTGCGTATCGGTAAAATTGTCCGTATTTTACAATATACACACTATATTTCAAATTTTTACTTAAAAAGTATACACCCTACCTAAAGAAACGAAAATGACTAGTATTATTTCTGAAATTAATTTTCTCGTCCATTATTTAAAAAAATGGTAAACAATAATATATATATATTAAATCCAATCTGTATATCTATGAAATGAAATAGGGACTTTGCACTCGCCAAGTCGGCTGCTATTTCCGAAAGCAAAGAGAGATCCCGTGAGCGGCATGATCCAGATCGGAGGGACGACAACGGGTATGGGTATGCCGGTTTCGACCTCATTCTAGCTCTCCTCTCGTTCTGTACCGCGTCCCTCCTCTTCCCCAAATCTCAAACCTCCCCCGCCCCCTTTCCGGCGGCCCCCAAAACCCTAGCCCGCCGCCCCACCGAATCGCGCCGCCATGGACGACAGCCTCTACGACGAGTTCGGCAACTACATCGGCCCGGAGCTCGCCGACTCCGACGCCGATGACTCCGACGCCGCCGCCTCCCCGTCGCCCTCGCAGTCCCGCTCCCCCTCCCCGGCGCGCTCCCCGTCGGGGTCCCCCAACTCCTCCCGCCGCCTCATGGACGTCGACGACGACGACTACGCCGACGCCTCCCAGAACGCCATCGTCCTCGCCGAGGACAAGAAGTACTACCCCACCGCCGAGGAGGTCTACGGCCCCGGCGTCGAGGCGCTCGTCATGGACGAGGACGAGCAGGCCCTCGAGAAGCCCATCGTCGCGCCGCCGCGCGACGTCAAGTTCGAGGTCGGCACCCGCGCGGGCGCCACATCCACCTACGCCTCCACCGACTTCGTCCTCGGCCTCGCCTCCAACCCGTTGCTGGTCCGCAACGTGGCGCTCGTGGGCCACCTGCAGCACGGGAAGACGGTCTTCATGGACATGCTCGTGGAGCAGACCCACGAGGTGGACACCTTCGACTCCGAGGGCGAGCGCCACGTGCGGTTCACCGACACCAGGGTGGACGAGCAGGAGCGCAGGGTCTCCATCAAGGCTGTGCCCATGTCGCTAGTGCTCGAGGGGGGCAACGGCAAGTCGTATCTCTGCAATATCATGGACACGCCTGGGCATGTCAATTTTTCTGATGAGATGACTGCCGCGCTCAGGCTGGCGGATGGGGCTGTGCTTGTTGTCGATGCTGCTGAGGGTGTCATGGTAATTCACTGACCTTACTGCTTTATTTAAGGTTAACCTCACAAAGTAGGAATATTAAACTGGAATTAGTAGTTTTGTGACTTTTCTTTATGTTATTTAAGGTTATGGAAGTTGCGTTTGTGTGAAGGAGGGATATGGTCTGCTCAACACAATTCATTTAGTCATAGCTTCGTTAGGGATACATCTTTATAGCCGTTCTATTTTTTTTTGTTGCTTTGGTAGAAGATAGAAGTGCAATTAATAAAGCTTCTAAAGCATTGGCGCAGTTCAGTAGAGTTAATACTACAAGGTAGCATCTCGAAATATATTTTTCTTGAAAGTACCAGCACCTTTTATCATTGGCTCTATTGTGTTCTCTTAATAGATGAAACACACATTATCATAAATTGTAATATAGCAGTAAATGGCTTGACGAGCAAAACATTGTCATGCAGTCAGTGCCACCCTCACTTTTCGTTCTAAGCTTGTTCTTCTTGTATTAGCTAAAACCAGCTCGAAGGTGAGCTTATGTAAATGATCTTATATATGCTTAGCTTGCAAATCTATGACCTTCCATACAGTTTTTACTAAAAACTGCAGATGCGCAACATGCACTAGAGGTTTATAAGTTGGTCGTGTAGAGTTTTTTCTTCTGCCATGAATAGTAGCTTGGCTGCATTCGTACAAGCATTTCCACAATTAAAGTGCTGAAGTTATGTTTCTATTTTTACCCATCAAGATTTTGTTTATTTATTTACCTGCATTGATGAACAGGTAAACACAGAGAGGGCGATTCGTCATGCAATCCAAGAAAGACTTCCCATCGTCGTTGTGATTAACAAGGTACAGTACCAGTTTTCTTCTTCTCGATGCAGTTTCAAGCTGAAGCTGACGTTTGCTCCCATTGCTTTATTGCAGGTTGACAGACTGATAACAGAGCTAAAGCTGCCCCCGAATGATGCATATTTCAAGCTAAGGCATACACTGGACACAATCAATGATCTAATCGCATCTTGTTCTACCACAGTAGGTGGCACTCAACTGGTAGATCCTGCTGCTGGAAATGTTTGTTTTGCGAGTGGGTCTGCCGGCTGGTCTTTTACCTTGCAATCTTTTGCTCATCTTTATTTGAAGATTCATGGGATACCATTTGACCATGAGAAATTTGCATCTCGTCTATGGGGAGATTTGTATTATGACCATAAGTCTCGAACCTTCAAAAAGAAGCCACCGGCAGCAGGAGCTAATAGATCATTCATTGAGTTCATCCTTGAGCCTCTGTATAAAATCTATAGTCAGGTTGTCGGAGAGCAAAAGAGAGGTGTCGAATCAACTCTTGCTGATTTGGGTGTGACACTGAGCAATGCAGCATATAAACTTAATGTTATGCCTTTGCTGAGACTTGCTTGCCGCTCAATTTTTGGCACTGCCACTGGCTTTACAGACATGTTAGTGAAAAACATCCCTAATGTGAAAGATGCTGCAGCAAGGAAGATAGAACACATTTACACTGGTCAACAGGATTCGTCCATTGTGGATGCAATGAAGAAATGTGACTCTCAAGGCCCCCTTATGGTCAATATTACAAAACTGTATCCTAAGTCTGACTGTAGCGTCTTCGATGCCTTTGGACGAGTTTATAGTGGCACAATACAGACTGGTCAGACTGTCCGGGTGCTTGGAGAAGGCTATTCTCCAGATGATGAAGAGGATATGACTGTCAAAGAGGTCACCAAGTTGTGGGTCTATCAGGCACGGTACCGTGTTCCAATAAGTAAAGCTCCTGCTGGTTCTTGGGTTCTCATTGAAGGTGTGGATGCATCAATAATGAAAACTGCAACCATATGTCCTATGAACATGGATGAGGATGTGTACATATTTAGACCACTACGTTTCAATACCTTACCTGTTGTAAAAATAGCAGCTGAGCCTCTAAACCCAAGTGAGCTACCTAAAATGGTGGAAGGTCTTCGTAAAATCAGCAAGAGCTATCCTCTTGCGATTACCAAGGTAGAAGAGTCTGGAGAACACACTATTCTTGGGACTGGTGAGCTATACCTTGATTGTATTATGAAGGACCTCAGAGAGCTTTACTCTGAGGTAGAAGTGAAGGTATAAACAATGCACTTAATTGTTTCCCTTATTTTTTGATGAAGCTGGTTTTTACTCAACTTCGTTACCTTGTCCGTACACAGGTTGCAGATCCAGTTGTGACCTTTTGTGAAACAGTTGTTGATACTTCTTCTATGAAATGTTTTGCTGAAACACCCAACAAGAGGAACAAAATTACCATGGTTAGATTTCGTTTTTGGCTTTCTTGTGCCCTTCATTCGTCATGATGGTAAACAAACATACACGGTTAACTAATTGTGGTTTTTTATGTCTGACACAACCTGCAGTTAGCTGAACCATTAGAGAAGGGCTTGGCAGAAGATATTGAGAATGGACTTGTTAGCCTTGACTCAAGGCAGAAAGAAGTCACCGACTTCTTTCGCCAACGCTACCAGTGGGATGTGCTTGCAGCAAGGTCAATATGGGCTTTTGGACCTGACAAGCAGGTAAGATGGCAAACCGCTCACTGACCTATCAGTTTGTGTGTAGCAAACTTGATCTCATCAGTTAGGTTCTCCCATCTATTATCAGAGTTGTATAAATCCCGCCAGCCTACTGATTACGTGTCTCCAGTTGATGTTGAGTTGGTCACGTGCCACAAACTTTCCACCATATCATCAGTTTTACCGTTCATCAAAATGTTATATTTCCATTATTTAGTTGACTGAACATATCTTTCTTTGGCATACAGGGTCCTAACATTCTACTGGATGATTCTCTTTCGGTTGAGGTGGATAAGAACTTGCTGAATGCAGTCAAAGACTCAATTGTTCAAGGGTAGGGCACTCCATTGTTCTGTTGCTTCATAATTCATTTGGATCTTTGTCAGTGCCTTTCTTAATCATTCTATTTATTGCCCTAAACACAGGTTTCAGTGGGGTGCTAGAGAAGGCCCATTGTGTGATGAACCAATTAGGAATGTGAAGTTCAAGATCTTAAATGCAAACATTGCTCCAGAACCACTGCACCGTGGTGGTGGTCAAATAATCCCCACAGCCCGTCGGGTGGTCTACTCAGCATTTCTGATGGCTAATCCTCGTCTTATGGAGCCTGTTTATTACATTGAGGTTAGTCATGGACTCAGTTTCTTGAAAATAAACTTATCATCGCTATCTAGAAACATGTGTATGGATTTTGTATTTCCTTTATTTTTGGTTGGTATTTTGGTCTGATGACCTGATCTAACAAATGTGGCAGATCCAAACTCCAATTGACTGTGTCTCTGCTATATATACGGTCCTGTCACGGCGTCGTGGTCATGTGACAGCCGATGTACCCAAGCCAGGCACTCCGGTGTATGTTGTTAAGGTAAGAAACTTGTTTTTCCTCTGAATCCAGCCCTACTTCCCTTATGTAAGACCTGTATGACTCTTGCTGATGGTATCATTTTCTTCATATTTGTCAGGCATTTTTACCTGTCATAGAGTCTTTTGGGTTTGAGACAGATCTTAGATACCATACACAGGGGCAAGCCTTTTGTGTGTCAGTGTTTGATCACTGGGCTATTGTTCCTGGCGACCCTCTTGACAAAAGCATTGTCCTCCGGCCTCTGGAACCAGCACCTATACAGCACCTTGCCCGTGAGTTCATGGTAAAGACCAGGAGAAGGAAGGTAAGACATACTTCTAGATACCGAACAAACATACAGTAATATCCTCTCTTAAACTGATTGTTGAATTTACGTATGTACACCCATTTTCAGGGCATGAGCGAGGATGTTAGCATCAACAAGTTCTTTGATGAGGCTATGATGAATGAGCTGGCGCAACAGGCTGCAGATCTTCACCTGCAGATGATGTAGTTCGAAGAATGGAGGCCCCAGTTGCCTGCTTTGTTTGGATCACATCATGACATGATCTTCAGGTGATGGCGGTGGTCCATTGTCCTTTTGCACTGGAAACCGATCAAGTTCTTTCATGGGGCTATTTGATCTTCAAAGAGACGCAAAATGGCCACACTTGTTGCACTTGGATCTGCCGTGTTGTGATTTTTGTGTATTATTGTAAAAGATCATCATACACCGAGTACCGTATGTCGTCATGTATGTACTATTGCTCTAACATCTACGCCATCTAACCATTTAGTGTAAAGCCATCAAGAACTGAGACTAGTTTTGACATTTGATAGGTGATGGATGGCATTCTCCAGCGATGATGATGGCATTGCTGGTTTGATCCCTTCTTTCTTTCCTTCCTACAACCAATGTAGCATCATTCAGTTCTCTGGAGGATAGTCATGTTATCTTGCCGTGCCTGTTTGATCTGTGATTTTTACGCGGAGGGATTAGTGCATGTAACGTGCCTTACTTGATGTTAAAACCTTGACAGCCGATGTGTCACTGTGGCCCTCTTCTCAGTTCCATTTTGCAACACATAATCTTGGCATGTTAGGTTATCGAGGTATATGTGTTCGCTTTGCACTGACTATGGTTTGTCGAGTTTTAAATGTTGATATGGTTCTATGCCATAGATTGATAGACTCGGTTATTTTGCTCAATTTTCAAGCGTGTATTTTGTTAGTCAGGATTCAGTAAGTCATACACTCATACGGAGTACTATTGTTAAGCTAATTTTACCTTTCCAAAGTACTAATATATTTTTGTTGAGATTTTTCTAATGGGAGCCGCTACACCGAGGTCGACCTCGATCCCGGGAAAATCAAGGTCACTCCGACCAGGTGCCTAGCTTTCCAAAAAAGGTAACGTGCGGGAGGAATCCTTCCCGAAACGGAAAGCACGCACGTGGCTGGTCCAGCTCGTACCTGCCCCCACATAGATTACATCGTTGAAACCTTTATTTTTTTTACTTTCTTCTCTATCATGCAGGTCCGTCATGGGCCATGGGGTGCTAGAACCACCGAAATTACATCTAGCCTCTCAGATGTAAAGTATATACAAGAGATCAGGATTACATGGGGAAATATGTATGTAGAAAGCTTAGGAATCTCCATCCCGGCCGTACACCAGACATCCTTCTTGTTTCTCACGAACTACTTTGTTTCGTTTGTTTCTTTCGTGGTTGCTAACTGATCAGCTAAAAATATGGGTATCACCTGCACAAAAAACATTAACCAACCTGTTTAGATGTAAAAATTGATAAATATAAATCTGAGTCTACTTAGATATAAAACAGGGGCTGCATAGATTCTTAGATCATGTAGACCATATTAAGATCCAATAGAATTCACGAAATGACATCTTGTAGACGATATGTAAAATTAACATCTAAAGCACATCTGGTGCTTACTGGATGTTAATCTGGAAGCACCAGTTGCATGTACAGAAATTATATGCGCGACATAAAACACAGGCAACATTCGTGATGGGGTCGGACGTGCTAACCTGGAGCTTGATGTCAACACACAATAATCGTTCTGTATTCGATTTCAAGAGCCAGCAAACCGCCCCCCCAGATGTAGGCTTGACAGCCAAACCTATCCGGAAACAGAAAACTCATCAATGGAATGAAACCCATCAAAACCCATCTAGAAGCTGTTAGTAGTAAGGACACCCGGCCATCAAAACCAATGAGAAATGACCTACTAATGACAAAATTTACATCCATCCCTTGTTTTCCTTACCAAGGAGGTTTGTTATCTCTGAACTTACATTGTTGCAATGATCTATCTAAGTAGCATCTCATCTGAAACACGCGCACTGTGCAAAAACTAGCAAAACCAGTATTGGAGTCTTAAAATTACATCTACGCAACGAGAAAAAAAACAGTAACATCACCCTCCCTGTTCCATCTAGAACATCACCCCCCAGGGAAAACGCCAGAACACACACAAAATGTTACACAGCCTAGCATAAGCGATTGAGTTTCACAAACAAAAACTTACTCCAAAACACTAAATGTACATGCAAACAGGGAGCAATTCCACCATGCAATTCCTAGCTAGGGATATCAAACTAGATAAAATACAGGCCTGCACAAATAATGTCCATGCAGAAATTGCAACTACCTGTTCCTGCAGAAATCACAACTAGTTGTTCCTGCAGAAACTACATCTAACTGTTCATGCCAAACACTGAAATCATGCATAAAAACTCACCAAAACATAGTGCCGCTGGGGGAATTAGGGTAGGAATGTCGCTGTACAAAAATGAATATGTAGCCTGACGTCTCTTCCCTGCAGGAGATCTGCTACGCACAAAAAATCGCCACCAAACATTTGAAGATGAGAGACACATGACCGCGGAAACTCTCAATACCAAAACAAAATGGAGCTCCACCGCTTACCTCGGAAGGGGATCGAAGTCCAGCGTGCTCCGAGATGTAGATGCGCACAGGAACCCTTGTGCGACAAGCCTCAGCTCCCTCACGAACGGCGGAGAGGTCGAGCTCCCCGTCGTATCCAACAGACCCCCGCGTGACCCCGCCTCCGAGACGAATCCCACCGAGTTCCCCGTCGGCTGTACACCACCACGACAGAGAGGTCGAGCTCCCCGACGTATCCCGAAGACCCCCGCCCGACCCCCGCCTCCGAGAGGAATCACCCGAGCTCCCCAGTCGGGTCCAGATGTACACCACCACCCGGCCCTCCCCCACTCCAAGAAGCAGCCTCCCGCTCACCTATCTACGGCGGAGCAGTCGAGATTCCACCCGATTCCGACCGCCGATGAGGGGAATCGCAGAGGTGAGGAATGGTGGGGAGGTGAGAAAACGGTGAGGAATATGGTGCGGAGGTGAGAAAACGCTACGTGCACCCCGCGTTCGCGAGCCCCGCGTGGCCGCATCCTCCGATCTCCATCGGACGGTCCAGCACGCGACCTCGCAAAGGGACAGAACGAAGTCGACAGATAGATAGAAATTGCGTTTTCTAATTTTGCAAATATAAATTTTTCGTTGTTTTTACCGGTTTATTTTACACCCCTCCCTGGGTAGGACATGGCCCGACCCGGCCATCGGGCCAAACACGTACTCCAACAGACCGATACCAATACCGTCGAGGACTGAGCCCTGGCTCAGTGGCAAGGTGAGGCAGTGGCCTCCCTCCCCACCCGAGATCGACTCCCGAAGGGAGCGATTTTCTGGGTGTCTCACCCGCGGGTACTGTTCACTAGGAACAGTGCTCGCGCACTGTAGTGACACTGTTCACGGACACTGTTACTGCACTGTTCATTAGGGGCAGTGTAATATTCTCTGTTGGCCTCTCTCAGCACGCGCTCGAGCCACAGTGTTAGAGTCACAAAACGCGTGGGGTTTGTATAGATCTGTAGGTCTTAGCTTACACACTAGTGTGTGTGGGGTGTTGAGTGCGTGTGTGTGGTGTGTGTTGGTGTGTTAAGCTCAGATACTACACCTGTACCTATCCAGAGGCAACCAAAAAAAAATACCAATACCGTCTTCCTTCCGAGGCCGGTAACGACAATCCCGCGTCCCGCTTTACCCCTTCTTCTCCCCCACCCCCTCCAGCGGTAACCACGAGCCCCGCCGACGAAGCTACCGCCACCAGACGCCGCCCGCCAGAAAGAGGGTAGCGTTCCAGTTCCGCCCTTCTTCTCAATCCATCCACTCGGTCCACTCTCCCGATCGAAACCGCCGCTCGATTTTGAGCCCCCCGTCTCCTGAATTTCTCGCTCTCTCTATCGCAGATTCAACCCGATCAGAGCGCGATCCGGCAGGTCGGGGCCCAGCCATGTCGGGGGTGTTCGGCAGGGTGTTCGGGAAGTCCAAGGAGCAGAGCCAGGCTTCCGCGCTGGCCTCCATCGACAAGCTCAGCGAGGTGAGTTGGATTCGATAGTCCATTGACCACCTGCCCCGATTAGATTAGATAATATAGTTAATACCCTTGGGTGGTTGCCGCTTGATCGTTAGTACAAGTTAGTCAGCTGGCGGCCTAGTGTGTTATGTGTAGGCTCTGTGCATGTATGTATGTGGATCAGATTAACTGTAACTTCTCATTACATCTGACCTGCAATCTAGATGTAGGTGCTTTCTGTTTCTGGGATGCTCAGTACTGGTACTGTGTGGGTACTGGGTGGAAATACTGTGTGGAAGGTTGATGATGCTATCAACTACATGACAGTCGTCTACTTAGTTCTCCCATTCTGAAACCCCTCTGAATCGTTCGATGCATGGAAGGATTAAATTCAAATGTATGAATATCTCAATTTCGAAAATATTTCTGTATGTCAGGGCAAGTCGAATTATAATCTGTATACTCATATATGGTTATCTTGACTACTCAATGATACCTGGATAAGTTTTAATGTCACTTACATTCCTTTAATAAAGTTTTGTCCCATGACATGTAATAGGGGTAATGTTCTTATTTTTTCTACATTTTTTGCCTGCAAACTAACTTTCTTAATATGCTTCAGACTCTCGAAATGTTAGAAAAGAAGGAAAATCTGCTAATGAAGAAGGCGAACCTTGAGGTTGAGAAGGCCAAGGCGTTCACCAAAGCCAAGAACAAAAAAGGTATCCTATGCCAGCTCCAAGAAATTCATTAATCTTTCAGGATAAATACCTGAAAACTGTCTATTCTTTCATTCTTTTTGGGCTACATTTTAATGTCATTTAATGAAAACGTACCTATAATCCTTTTGTATTAACATACTATTATTTTACGGTTAGCTATTATTTCTAAAGAATGTTTGGGCGCTTTTCTCCTGTGGTATATGGCCCTCTTTTCTTACGAGACAAACTTTGCTAGTTCTGTCGAGATGCGTCGAGTATTCCTCTTGTGCTCTGTTACTCAATTTTCAACTATTCATTCAAAATTGCACCACCTATGTCTGTTGACTGTTGTGCTGCTAATTACCTACCTAGAAATTATTGTTCCTCTCAACAGTTCCATGTTTTCTCCTGATATTGTCCAAAACACATAGTCGTATTTCCTTCTTCTGTTAAGCCATATATGCATTCACTTGCTGAATATTCGAATGTCGCCAAATGACATGAGTTTTCTTTCTTTTGAAGCTAATGAATTCTTGTGAGAAGAATGGATTAGCTAATCGTTACCATTTTTAATTTGTCGCAGCTGCAATACAGTGCTTGAAGAGGAAAAGACTTTATGAGCAACAGGTCGAGCAGCTTGGGAATTTCCAGTTAAGGATACATGATCAGGTGATGTCTCATAGGGCAATTTACTTTGGGTTTCCTTCTTGGTCCTATTATTCGGATAGTCTGATTTATTGTTCACTATTTTACTTTCTGCTTCCTTTTTTCTATCATAGATGATAATGCTTGAAGGTGCAAAAGCTACAACAGAGACTGTGGATGCATTGAGAACCGGAGCATCAGCAATGAAACAAATGCACAAATCGACGTATGTATTAATGGTCAAATATCTCGTCTGAGTTTTTTTTCTTAATTTTCCTTTCTAAATCACTATTTTCTCTTACTATATACTTTAATAATATGCCACACCTGCTGGATGAGCTTAGATTAAACTTCAGATCATCGTATTTTGTACTTTCCTGCGACATTTATCTAACCGTATCGATTTAGTTGGTACAACAAGCAGGTCTAATGACTTAACGTATGGCAACATAAGTTTTCTTTATTATAGGGGGTGAAATAGTAAATGCTTAAGGAGTTGCAGTGCAATCTGTACTTGGGTAGAAGTCTTAAAATAGCTTGTACGGTAGAAGTTAGAATTTATGCCCACTTCTGACAATATCAAAGTTCGTTCTACTGAACGCTGTAGAATACATACAGCTTCGTATGTTCCTCAGTTTTTTGCATCAATAACAAATGAATGTTAGCTGTAGGATTCTGTAATGCTGTCACCACAACACAGCATACGTGTCAAATCAATAATGCTATTTTTTGTGTTCAGAGTGCTCAAAAAGCTGGTCCATCTAAATAGTTTCAAGTGTGTTATATTGTCATGTACTAGTTCTTATCATGTATTCCCTGTGTTCCAAATTATAAGATGTTTTAGATATTTTAATATGTACTATATACGGACTGCAATGAGTGGATTTACACACTCAAACGCGTCTAGATACATATGGATTAGAAAAAAAGGTAAACATCTTACATTTTGGAACAGAGGTAGTAAATAATAATTGGAACCAGGAGCCATGTGAATGGAATGCTTTTGCTTCTTGGTCCGCAGATATGGTGTGTAGCTCTATTTGTTTCTCAAGTCTTATCACATACATGTGCTTCTTTTGCAGAAATATTGATGATGTTGACAAGACCATGGATGAAATAAATGACAATATGGAGAACATGAGGCAGATCCAGGATCTGCTCTCTGCGCCTATTGGAGCAGCAAGTGATTTCGATGAAGTATGTCTCCCTGTTTCTCTCTCTCTCTCTCTCTCTCTCACACACACACACACACACACACACACACACACACACACACGCGCGCACAGATGTCCATGCATTCATTAAAGCAAACAAGTATAACCTTTTGTTGTATTGGATAGGATGAACTTGAAGCTGAACTTGCGGATTTGGAGGGGGAGGAATTGGAGGCAGAGCTACTGGCACCTATGACAAGTGCTCCTACCACTGCTCCAGTGCGTGTACCTGCTGGTCAGCAGTCGAGTCGGCCCTCTGCTAGTAAAACCGAAGATGATGAGCTGGCAGCCTTACAAGCAGAGATGGCTATGTAATTAGGTACTGGGCCATCTTTATTCTCTGAACCTGTGTCGAATTGTTATTTTGTCCCATTAGTAAACATGCAAAAGCAAACCAGTCTCAAGGAGCACGAACCTTAAAAACAGTTATGTTGGTGACGCTACTTTATATTTTGTCACACGATGCGCCTCGAATCTGCCATTAACAAGATCTTTATATCCCAGTTTGCAGGCCTTGGCGTGGTCATGTTTAGAGACCAGATTCTGCAAATATATTGGGACCATGGTGTTCTCAAGGAGGTCTTCCTAGGAAGATGTCAGGATTACACACAGAAACGAGCTGCTCCTCAACCTGACCCCTTTTGTATGATATCTTGTCATGCTAGTGCTTTGTAATCAAACGTCCAAGATGCGCTGTTGAGCACGTTATCTCAGATAAATAATAAAAGGGCATCCTGCCGTCATTGTGTATTTCTGTTTCATTCCTACTCATTTGAATATAGTGTCAGTTAGTTGGCCGATCACGGAGCTGCTGTACAATCTGATTATCATTGCATATTTAGTGTGAGAACCAGAAGTTGTCAATGCAACTGTCTTGTTGTCGTTGTATCTGAGATGATCATTGATCGTTGAATATAGACCGTCCAGTCCTTCGTAGTGAAGTTGTGCACGCCAGCGGCGGGACTGCTCCGGCCTCTTCTCTGCCTGTATAGTGTGCATCCATCGTTGTAGCATTCTAGACATGCACACGCGCAATGTGGTCACAGTTTGTCCATTTTTGGGGTCCGGTAGCTGCAGTCCCCGCCTGACGCTAGGAGTCCGAAAGGTGCCGACGATTTGACATACCAAAACGATTTTCAGGATAGTTGAGTGCATAGTGCATACACCCATATGAATAGTCAAGTTCAGTAAAAAAACGAGTTGTCTTTGAAATAAGAGTTAAACACCCCAGAGGTCACTAAGTTGCCACAAATGTGCGCATTGGTCACGAACTCAAAAAACGTTAATAACTGGTCACAAAGTTGTGAGTTAGAGCCCCGTTAGTCAATCCGTTAGGACTGACGTTAAGTTGCTGACGTGGCAGTCTGACTTTTACAAATACACCCTTATAAAATTATTTCTTTTAACTGCTAGGTCCTTTTTCATTTTTTCTGGGACAGGCATATTATCAAACAGCTTTGTGATCTGCCGATGTGCGGGTGGGCGCGGGAGCGCGAGCTGAAGCGCGCCGCCGTCACCAACGCGCCATGGCGCCGGCGCGGCGAGCGGGGACGAGGGGTACGTGAGGGGCTCGGAGGCCCAGACGGAGGACGACGAGGACGAGCGCGCCATGGCGTTCTCGTCTCGCCTCCGAAGAAGCCGCCGCCGGCGACCCAGGCGGTGCCGGCGTAGGAGAAGCAGCAGGGTCAGAGGAGGAGGGAGGTCCGGACGGCGGTGGCGCGGCTGCGGTCGGCGCTCTCGGCGGTGGTGTGAGCACCGTCGCGCACGGCGCCCCGCTGCACACCGCCTGCACGGTGCTCAGCCCGGACCGCGACGCCATGAACCGCGACGCCGCCTCCCTGTCCCTCCGCCTCGACCGCGCAACCACCGTGACGCGCGACCCCACGGCCATCCCGCACGGCAGCACCATGGCCACCGAGGTGCTGCTAGCGCCAGAGAAATTCAGACGTGCGGTTAGACGCGGCCGGCGACCAGGACGCCAGGATCAATATGAACTCGACGGACACGCTGCTCCCCACGGAGCTCGCCGGCCACCTGATGCTCGAGGGACGGGATGGAGTCCGGCCGAAGAAGAGGAGCGGAGGGATGGAGCAGCTCCTTCGGGCATGGTGCCTCGAGGCGGCGCGGCGGCGGCGGTAGCGGGGGTGCCGTGGCTGTCACTCAGGATTTCGCCCAGGTGTGCATATTAGGTGTTCGATGAAATGCCTCCTAGAATTTTGCCGACAGGGACGAACGGTTGAAAAGGAATACAAATATGGGGTGTAATTTGCATAAAAGTAAATTGCCACGTCAGCAACTTAACGTCAGTCCTAACGGATTGACTAACGGGGCTCCAACTCACAACTTTGTGACCAGTTATTGACGTTTTTTGAGTTCGTGACCAATGCGCACATTCGTGGCAACTTAGTGACCTATGGGGCGTTTAACTCTTGAAATAATGAGTGCATTTGTTCCAATCTGCTTATCCTTAACCCGATATTTATCCATTACGACTTGCTTACAAACTGAAAGAGAAAGGAAGTCCGACTTTTCAGTGGCGGAGCCAGAACTTCAAGTCCGTTAGTCAATGCGAAATTGGTGTAGTCAAATACACGTATTTGTACTATTTTTAATTATTTTTAACATTAAATGTGCTTGCATTATCAAAAACTATGTAGTCATTTGACTACACAGCTCTAATGTGGCTACGCCATTACGACTTTTATGAATGGGTGCTGCAAAAATATGTGAATATTTATTTGTCAATATTGACGTTGAGAGAGTCCCTAGCAAAAAAAGGCGATGACGGGCAGCGAAAACTGGGATCCACACGCCACGCCAATTAGATGTAATTGGAGCCACCTAGTGAGTGGTTGGTGCTCCCGCCATGGATCGTCTCCCTCCACAAATTGGCGTATAAGAAATTTGATAACATCGATTCGTATGATATTAAACTTGATGTGCATGCGAGTGGCGTGCCAAGACGATCGAGTGAATGAACGGATATGTTTGTTGAGAGGAGATTTCATGCTCTCCAAACTCCAATAATCATGTTATTTTTAAAAATCGAACATACTCTCTCCGTCCATAAAAGGATGTCACAAGTTTATCTAAACTTGTATGTATCTAGACATGCTTTATGGACGGAGGGAGTAATATTTACGATTTTCCAACTTTTTTGAAACTATTACCGGATGTAGACAATGATGTATTTCACAAACGTGTAAAAATTCAACATCAAAACTTTGTATTATGGGCAACAGAAAACCGCGTGTGTAAGTGCACGCGTCTTTTCGCTAACTTGCTTTAAGGTTCTCACTATGCAGCAACGAGACCCAACCCAATCAACTAAACTGGCGAAACAAGTCCCTCTGAGGAAACCAACACGCCCTAACATCAACCATGGCTAAGGCCTTGTTTATTTCAAGGGTTTTCTAGGGGATGGGAAGAGTTGAGTATTTGGTGAACACCCAATCCCTACAAATTCTCACAAATACTCTTTCCCTACGATACACTAGCATAGACTAGAGTTTTTGTTTAGACAAACATGAGTTAGTTGGTGGGGGATATTTGGGGGACTATCCCATCCGATTCCCTAAAATACGCTTGAGGTAAATAAACTAGTGAAGATTTTCCAAGATACAAAAGAATCCCCTCCAATCCACTAAAATACCCTAGAATTAAACAAGGTAAAAGAGGTCTGACAGCTTAAGAAAACCATCGAAGCCAAATTCGACATCACGCCGCAGCGTGAGGAACGATGCGCGTGGCTCTCCGGTAGACGGCTCGTGGTTGAGCACTGAGCAGGACGAAGACAGACACGAAGAGATCATGCCGGCCGCGGGATGCGCTTAGAAACAGAATAAAAAAGCGCGCACACTCGGTCGATTCTTTCCCTCATCGTGACCTAAGGTGTCAAGTGGGATCCCACCAATATCCCACTTCTATTTCATTTGAGGATTTTTAGTTTAAAAGTTCGGACCAAAATTTGTACTAGAAATTCACCAATGAATTAGAAGTAGGACATTGGTGGGATCCCAACCTTATCGTGACCCTGTTTTGCCGATTGTTTGTTTTTAGTCCCACATGGCTACCGCATGTAAAAACTCCGTGGCTCTCTGGTGCCTGAAGTACACCGTGCGGCAAGCACGGTTACTGCACAAAAACCCACTTGAAATTACAGAAAGCGCAGACGCCAACCTGCATGCCGCAGGGCAGGTATATATGGACTGATATATGATTCCTTGGAATCAGACAATGATGTTACGCCACATGATTTGAAACTAACGAGTATATAGGATTCTGTTGCAGGGCGGCCTTGTTTTTGGTAAAGTCGTTTCGCATTTGTATGCTTCATGCTAAACTCGTAAGAAAATGTATATTAGTGTATGCTCCCTCCGTTAAGTGACACCGAATGCAAGGCGAAGGGTATATGGAATACTTTTCGTTGAATATATAAGCAATTGATTTAATACTCAAAAACATTAAACAGATCGTGGTCGCTTCTAGCCTGCTAGTACTCGCGCTCCCAAAAAACCCCAATCACCCCTCTTCCGTACATGATCACAAGAGGCGGGGTTCCGAATGTCTACTGTCCATTCAATCGGTGCGCGCTGGAAGACATGAGGGAGAAGAATTAGAAGACGACGACATAGTGTTTTGGAACAAGGTGGAACCATATGTTGTGTAGCGGCGGCTATAGTGCGGGTTGGTAACAACCCCACGATACAAAGGAATAGGATAGTAGCAGCCTCACAATCTAAATAAATAGGAAACGGCTAAGTCTAACTAGTTTTTCCCGAATAACAAAAAGTATCGACTCGGCTCATTCCCGAAATGCGACATGGTGTGATGAGCTGATTAGGAGGAGCTTGCTAGAGGCTCTCCTCTTCTCATGATCATACAAGTGATAGAAGAAATCACATTCTAATTAAAGTGGTGCAACTCTCTCCAAACATGTAATGTGGAACTAAATTTTAGTTCCCAAACCAGCCATGCAAATGGGCTACGGAGAATTTCATAATTTAGCAAGGCCATGGGCAAAAGCTCACATGAAAATTTCAACACTTTCAGGTATAACCTATCCTTTATTTCCCAATATAATTTTAGGCAAATGGGAGACGATACTGGTTCTTCTACTACCTTTGTTTCTCAATATAATTTTTTTCATGTAAAACGTCTTATATTAAGAAACATGAATAATACTAACTTAAAATTTAAAAGAGGTGAGGCAGGACTATGCATTATAAGTCCATATACAAAGAAAAAACTTCTTCACTTGGCGAAGTTATAATCCAGCACAACTCCATGGCCCTAAGGCCAAAAATCGGAAGCGGCGCTGACGGAAACAAGGTAATTCCTATCGCTGACCACCTGAGAGTTGCTAATAAAGGGGTGCACGGTTGACTGTCTTTGTCTATTGTTCTTATCCTTCATTCTCTATGTACTCTCTTCGTTATGAATTATAATATGTTTTAATATTTTTGATGATTTTTATGTATATAGACGTGTTTAAGTAGATTCACCCATTTCAGTATGTATATAGTACGTAATGATATATGCAAAACATGTTATACTTTGAGGAAGTAATACATACATAACTACTTTTTAACTTCGTGAATAATTATTTCGAATGCACAAACAATGTTCTCTTATATGAATATTTGTCTAGCTTTCTAAAATTTTGGATCTCATAATAAGTATAGTTAGGTGTAGCAGAGATGCATATGTTAAGACGGATATGTGGCCACACAAGAAAGGGCCGGGTCCGAATGATGATATACGTGAGTGATTTGAGATGGAAACAATTGAAGAGAAGCTTGTCCAACATCGTTTAAAATGGTTTGGGCATATACAACGCAGAACTTCGAAAACGACAACACATCACCGACGGATAAAGTGTGTTGAGAATGTTAATAAGGATCGTGCTAGAACAAACTTGACATGAAATAAGTTTGTAAGAGATCTGAAGTATTGGAATATCATCAAAGAAGTAGCCATGAAAAATATTGTTGTTATTTTTGTAAACTTTCTAAAATATTTTGTAGAAGCGAATTCAGTTTAAAGATTTTATTTATAAAAAATACGGTGGGCCACGCTATGCGGTCGGCCAACTAGCGCTGCATAGGAATACTACTATTTTAAATTAAAAAAAAAAGGAATACTACTATTTTCTGGGCTTCACCAGTGGATGCCATGTCATATAGCCCATGCATTATCGCTATCCGAAATGCTGGGCTCAGCCCATCTCCACTGACTCAGTCCGGCCACACACTCCTCCTCTCTTGCCCTTCCCTTCCGCGTCCGGCCGGCGGATGGCCGCCTCCCGCCGGTTAGCGCGGAAGCTCCCCTCCATCATCTCCAAGCACCAGCGCCTCATCTCGCCGGAGATCGAAACAGCGGAGGAGATCCTCGAAGACTCCGCCTACCAATCCTCAATCCCCCTCGACCCTTCCCTGCCGCTCCTCCCGCTCGCCGTCTCCCACCTGCCGCCGGCGAGCCCCCTCCCGGCCCTCCCCTCCGCGCACGCCTCTTCCCCGGCCTCCCTCCTCCGCCTCCTGCGCCGCGCGCGGCACCACCCGCGCCTCGCGCCGCTCGACCTGCACCTCCTCCTCGCGGCCGCCTCCGCGTCCCCGGCCTTCCGCCCAGACCACGCCCTCACGAGCCTCCTCGCCGCGCGCCTAGCGGCCTCCCGCCGCCTCCCCTCCCTGCGGCGCCTCCTCGACCTCCTCCTCTCGCGGCCCTGCCCCTGCGCCGACGACTCCATCTTCGCCTGCCCCGAGCTGCTCCCCACCTTCCGCAAGGCCGTCCTCGCCTTCGCCACCTCCGGCGACGTCCCTTCGGCGTCCGACGCCCTCGCGTCCCTCCGCCGCGCCGCGGACTCTCCCCTGCCCGCCGAGTTCTACAACATCGTCCTCCACGCGCTCGCCCGGCTCCGCCGCCACGACGACGCCGTCCGCTTCTACGGCGAGATGACCTCCGTCCACCGCGTCGTCCCGGATGCCTACACCTTCAACATACTCATCAACAGCTCCTGCCATGTGGAAGGCGTGGACGCTGCCATGCGGTGGTTTGAGGAGATGCGGCGCCGGACCTGTGCACCGACTGGCGTGAGCTTCAATACTCTCATGCGAGGGTTCTTCAGAGAAAGAAGGTGCAAGGAGGGTATTAAGGTTGCTCACGAGATGCTGCAACTCGGCGTCGGGCTGTCGGTTGCTTCTATGGACATTTTGATTGGTGGGTTGTGCCGTGGCGGCGAGGCTTCGAAAGCGACAGAGCTATTTGCTGAGTTTTTGGTGGATACGGTGGTGCCGGAAGGATTTGATTGCTTGGGTCTGGTCGAGTCTCTGTGCCATGTAGGAAGGGTGGACAAAGCAGTGGAAGTGGTGGAGCTGGTATTGGAGAGGAACATGGCAAGCTGCCTAAGTGTCCCTGCTGGTGTAACGGTCTTGGAGTGCTTGCTGAAGGCGGGAAAGCTGGATGAGGTGTGCCGGCTCATGGGCAGGATTGTCGGGGAGGGGGTTGTCCCGGATACAATTACTTGCAACTGTATCTTTGAGGCGCTTTGTGAAGCTAAGAGGACTTCAGATGCGAACAGGCTGAGGATACTGGCCAAGGAGAAGGGTTTTAAGGCAGATGGTGTCACATTTAGCATTCTGGTGCAGGGGTTTGGTAGGGATGGCAGGAGGAAGGAAGGCGAGGCTGTGTTGGATGAAATGCTCGATTTAGGGTTTATACCAAACATTGCAGCTTACAATAGGCTTCTTGATAGCTTACATATGCGGAGATCTTTGCAATGACAAGCTACCCTATCAAGGCATGTGTGCGCTCCAAACTTTGCTGAGCCACACAAAACCAACAAACTGGAAGCATACCACAGAGTTGGTGCTTATGATTCATATCCACAGAGTTCAGAAAACATGCAACAAAACATGGGACAGATGACAGATGAGACCAAGGGCGTTGTCAATAAGTTGCAAGGTTCCAAGGTGTCAATGAGGTATTTTTTTGATTATGCCCTTTAATTCCAATAGTAACTTTGGTTATGGGACTCATTGATTTGTTCATCCTCCTACTGGATTTAAACGTTAGGATCTTCAAGAGTTTCTCATATCATTTCAATTTTTCAACCCCTGTAAAATGTAAATTAAATATGGTACTTACTATAGTTCTTGATCTTACAACTCACAACCTTCATCAGCAGGAACCTGTAAGCCTGTGCATGGTTTGGTCTCAAACCGTGAGTCCAGCCCGCACCGGACCACATCTACGGTTTACACCGGATTTGCTGGTTGTCGGACAGAAACCGTGTGTAGAAAATCTTTACCTGGTTTGAGACGGTCTCATACTGTTGAAACCAATTAACCCGTACGCACGCTCTCCCTCGCGTCAACGCGCTCATGCGAGCAGGCCGGGCGCGAGCGATCGTGCGCGTTCAGTTCAGTATCGTGTGCATGCGTGCGTACGCGTTGGCGGCGGTGCTGTTGGCAGCAACGGCGTCGGTGCCGACGATCATGAGGAGGTGCCCGGCGCCGGCTAGCGGCGTGCCAGACAACCTGGTGAACAACAGCGCGGTGGCGCCGACGACGCTGGGCAACCAGTACTACGGCAACGTCATGGCCAAGCGAGGGCTGTTCACCACGGACGCGGCGCTGCTCACTCACAGCGACACGGCGACGAAGGTGGCGGAAATGGCAGCGGACCCCGCGAAATGGATCGTGCAGTTTGCGGCGTCGATGGTGAAGATGGGAAGAGTAGGCGTGCTTACGGGGACCCAGGGGCAGGTCAGGAAGAACTGCCGTGCCATAAACAGATAAAGTGTAAAAGGCTTGCATATTGTTGTTTTGCGCGTGGCGACCTCTTAATTTTGTTTGTTGTTTACTATACATTTCATTGCACCGCATTTTGCGATGGCGTAGTTAAGTTTACTCCTTGTGCTACTGTTTTAGTTACATGATCATTCTGTATGTAAAACTTATTTTCTGCTTTTCTGATTAATACTATTTAGTAGGATGCCTAATTTTCATATAGTGTTCATTTTCCATTATTTGGTTTGAAGTGTGTAGTTTGATTAGTTCATTTTTTTAAACGTGGGGTAAAACTACACACTTCGATTATTTTCCATTATTTTAAGTTTACTTCATATTTTTACCGCAAAAGCTTTGCCCTATATATTAATTAAGATAGGAGTTTGCAAGAAAGTAAGCCCGAGAAGTTAGAACGACTCTAGCGTATGTATCCCTGGACGATTTACCGTGCGCCACGTCATCCTGATAGTGGACCCAATTGGTCAGAAGCACAATTAGCTCGTCTGAACTGACAAATCAGTGTTTATGCAAAACTATAAATAAAACTATAGTTTTTTGAAGCCCTAGCTCCAAATTTGATATTCTTTTTTGCATTGTTCTCGCTAGGATAGGAGTTTTCCTTCATTACTAGACAAGTGTCTGAGGGTTTACAAATTTGAGATATCCACTATCTTATTTCAGAGTATCTGTAGTATCAAGAATATGAATAGGCATAAGTAAATTGCTTCTTAGAAATCTCGACATGGCTTAATTAAGTAAGAAAATGAGGGAGTTGTTTGCAAGCAGGTGTGTTTCTTGAAGTTACTTAATGATAGTCTTTAAGAATGTGATTTACTACCACCTACTTTTCCATGGGATAGTTGAGATACATTTTTTCTCTGGCTGATCCAGTTCGCTCCCGTAGATGTGGAGACCTATTTATCTAGAGGTATGTTCTTGCATGAACATTGTATGTCGGCTTTCATGAACACGCCCTGTCTTCTTAACACATCAAGCTTTCTTAGAAATAAGTGTCATCAGAAAGACCAACTACGAGAGCATGTCTTGTTCTCGGGACATCTACAATGTTACAGGGAAATGAATCTTAAGATCTCTGAAGATAACATGTCCCCCCATGTATGCATTGTGATGGTCAACCTTGACTATAGGGCATAGCCTTGTGACCTTTACAAGGGCAATGCAAAGTGTTTTCCGGTAAACAAAATGTTTTGCATGAATATCCTTCCTCTTTCTGCCCTTGTACAACTCACAATATTCTGTTTTCCGGTAAATTGTCGGGTAACTCTACCAATAGTCTCTTGTAGCCTGATGCCAAGTGTGATTGTAGCTGACGATTTGGTGACGCCTGTAATTTAGTAAAATGTGGGTTCCCTGTAAAAAATAATCAAATGTAGCGGCATCGATTTCGGAAACCCACTTGGCCCATATGTGTAGAACCGTAGATGCACTTATTATGCGAGATTAGTTCAATTCCATGTTTATTATTTTATTATCATTTTGCACACCTGTTTGGTACCTTTTGGAGGGTGTCCGTCCTAGGCCATTATATTAAACTCTCTCTTCTTTCTTGACGTCCCCGTCCCAGCCCGCATAGAGCAGCTATGGCAAGTCCAAGCACATCACGCTCAGTCCTAGAGCGCTGACTTAAGCAACTACAGTACGTACCAAACAGGCGGCATCAACGACGCTCGGGTCTGACCTCATCATGGCGCTGCCAGCAATCAGATTTGCACTGTGCCACGAGCCTGTCCCTGGTGCGAAAGCAGTCACGCTAAGTACAAACTCAATATGGTGGACTCCAGCAGCTCCGGTGCATTGGTGTCCATGTCGGCACCGCTTCACAAATCTAAGGGGACGCTGAAACGCTGGGACATGTGAGGATGAGCAGCAGGCTTGATCGACCGTGGAACAGCCATTTATACTCACTTCTGCAAGGGATGTGCTGAATGATCACAGCTTCGTCACCAAGTTAAGTAAGTGTCACGTCTGCAAGTTAAGTAAGTGTCACATCTACTGCCAGAATGCATTCAGGTCATGGTCACATGGAGCACATGCATCTTTGAATCAGCTTCACGCAAAGTACAATTCTATGTGTTCTGCTCTTGGACTTACTTAACTTTCATGTTGCCATGGGATCCGGGAGAGAGAACAGCGGTACTGACAGATTCTGTCTGTAGCAAAGATATTGTTTGGGGTGCATGTGTTAAGCAATTGGATGCAGATTTATCAGGCAGCCTTGACCATGATCAAAAATCGGGGTATGCAAATACTCTGAAATATTTGCATTGGTTTATTCAATCGTCTTGTTCAAGTGCGAATGCGACAGGCAAGTATTTCTGGCAGGACATCTAGCTACTTGGGATTGCTCAAGTAACTTTTCGACAGCGTTGGTACTTCTGTAAACAATACATGGAAAGTCATGTTCTTGTGCTCCTACATATCCTGCAATTTGTGCTGAACCAGTGACCTTTGAGGACTTCCTGTTAAGAATTAAGGTCTGTTTGTGCTGTTCTGAGCAGTGTTCACCCTCTGTACCCTGAAGCGTCGACGTTGCAGCTATGAGCTATCACTACTGGAATGATTTTTTCCTTATGGTTCTGTTTCTCGACCATGGGACTTCGCATGGTCCAGCTTGTTTGCCATTTTGAGGACCATTCAGAGCACACCTGAGCTTTGTTCATGCATCTTGTGGTCACGCACTGCGGTGTTGGTTCTTCTTGCCTATGGAAATTCAACATGGAAGGGACCAATGGAGCAATGGGATCAGGCATTGCAAACACTGTTGATATCTGCACTCAGTTTTGCCATGTTTCATGTCACCTTACTTCTACTGCAGTTGCAACAGAGCTAGCACAGAGCAAATTACTTCAGGATAGTTTCAGCTATCCACCACGAACTATGCTCTTCTACATATATGCACACCCCAATCTGAAGATTAACTTGAATAAGTCAACAAAGGGTTGCACACATGACACATGTATACTGGACAGGATGCAGTGGGTCAAAAACTCACGTCAGACATTATTTCTTCCCAGGTTTCATAACATCTGATTTTGTTAACTCACGTCTGATTTTGTTATCGGCAAAGCCAGGATTAGGCTACGCCCCGGGCCAAAAACCAAGGGCAAAAAACAACAACTTACCAAGGTACAAATTTTACCCTTTTCCAAGGCATAGCAAATGTAAAACTCAAGTGCGCACACCAATATGGAGTAGCACAGAATTTGACATAATAAGTGATACAAAAGATGGTGCCGAATCAAAATATATTAGTTGATCTCGACCCCCATAATTACATCGTCATTATTTGAAGAAGCTATACTATATGCCACAATATTCTGGGAAATATTATATGGAGATCAGTGCGACATCCCGCACTAAGCTGGGGTAGCTAGGGTGGCCTCATTTCTGTGTGCGACAAGAAATTGGACGATTACGGCTGAAATGTTGAACCAATTTGTGGTGGACTGTTTAGTGTGAGTGTTGAGAGGCCTGCAAAGCTGCCTAGATAAGAGTGGGCTTTATAATTGTTTGGGCTGAAACACCACAGGTGCAGGGCCAATTCCTGTCCCTACGTGAATTGCTGCATGTAGAGATTGCCATGCCCCGGGCCATGGCCCAGGTTGCCTGGGGTCTGCTCCGCCGTCGTATGCCAAGTTTTCTCTGTGTAGGCTAAGATCCGCCACTTCCCGACCTCGGATTAATGCTGAATCAACGAATCGTGCCCAATCCGAGCGCGGTTCAGCATGCATCGTGATGACGTCAGCGATACTGTTTTTTTATTGCCTGTAATTACCAGAATTCTGACATGTGGGTCCAATTTTAGTTTTTCCGTAATTTACCCGAAGTGCAGAATAACGTCTCTGACATGTAGACCCCGGTGTAAGACTTTTGATATTTTTAGGAATTCCAAAATCCCACAAAAAAAACAATTTAATTTTTGAAATCCATAACTAATTCAGTTTAAACCCGACACACATGTTCAATACATCAAAATATTCAGAAAAATACATCCTATCTATTTGTATCACATTAATGCATGTTTAAATTACTTTGGTCCATGTTTACTTTGACACACAAGATAACTTATTTTGCTTCTTTGCATGATTTTAAATAGATCATATCTATTTTTATCAAATTTATGCGTGTTCAAATAACTTTTGTCCATGTGCCACGTTCTTCTTATGCCTGTATTTATTTACGGTAAATTAAACGGAGTTTCGTGGACTTCTCTGACATAAGTCACACTTCTGAATGTTCTAGTCCATCCTCGGTGCTAGGTACTCAGGTAAGTCAATCGTTAGGATAGAACTAGAGCAAGTAAGCTCATCGCACTATCAAGTCAGTCTTGGGAAAGAATCAATATACTTTTAATGTCGGGATTCACTAAGACAGAAATAAAGCATTGGGTCGAACTCTTCTTTGGTGTTAAGGTAGTAGCTGTGAATAGACATCGACTACCTGGAAAGGGTCCCCTTCTCTGCAAGGAATTTATGCGCCCGGTTCCTGATCAAGTGTTGGAAAAACCGGAATATGATGCTTTCTACTTCAGCAGTAGGGTTTTTAAGGCCCCATTTATGGGCACCGAAATCCATTTTTGCCATCGGCGTCTTGACGTCCCACTTTGTTTTTTCCTGGATCATCATCTCCTTTGTTTGGCGGAGCGGAAGCACTCGACGACCCTCGGTGTTAGCTGAAATTTATCGCCGGTGATCCAAAAGTTAATCCTATCTATTGACACCTATTTGTGTCAATCACGTGTTTTATACAACTTTTAATAGTGTTTATCTTCAATAACAGGATTATCGAATTTCCTTCTCTGCATTAATGTTTCAGCTTCGGTTACACGCGTCTAAAAAAAATGCGACTTGGGGGTTAGAAGGCCCTCCAAGCAATTTTGGTAGAATAAATTCGGTGAGTACACGTGAGGGAGCGGGCGCTCAAACTCGAGACCTCGCGAGCACAAGAGGTATCAACACCTCCTAGCCATACATGCCATGCCTCGGTTCTCGTTACACGCGTCTACATCTATGTTTTTTACGTTCTTGTTTTGAACTTCTTTGCTATGACTTATTCTTTGATTTGCAAACACGTTATTCTACCCATATTCATCCATGGCAAATTTGACATAGTTTCAACCTCGGCTGTGATAGTTTAGGAGTGATTGTACCTCAGCGCACTAGAATTGTAATATTTAGTAATCTGCTGACAGTGGCTGCTATTGAATAATTAGTTCACAAGTTCTTAGGTTGTAATTTCTTCCCATATTTTCGAACGGTCAACGAATAAGTAAGTTTCGGCATATAAGTCAACCTGAGGGACAGTATTTTTCAGCAGTGCCTAAGTAGCAATCTTCGACATAGATACTGTGAGTTAACCCCAAGGCTGTAGCGTGCTGGCTCGCGATGCCGCCAATCTCCACGGTCAACTCAGCGTAGGAACGATTACTCGACTTACTCGACGATAATTTCTACGAAATATTTTCAACCTCGACAGCAGAAATAGTCTGCACTAATTACTCGACGGTAATTTCCAACGAAGCATTTTCAACCTCGGCAGCAGAGGTAGTCCTTTGACGCCGCACTGTGACAACAGTTGTTCGGCACACCTATTCGGTCTCGACCATAATTTTCAGAAGGTGGATATTCTACAACAATTATCCCGTACCCATTTCCCAACGGTTCACAAACAATCAACTTCAACAGATCGAAATACCCAAAGGGCGCGGTGTGTCGCCGCGCCGAATTACCTAGTAACAATATAAAGTGATACAGTACAATATGTCCACGAGCTCAACGTGCTCGTGGAAAACCCTCTAGCCACGTTCGCTGGAAACATAACATAAGGGACGAAAACCCTGGTGCATCAAACTAGCCTTATTACACACCAAACCAACCAGATTCAGCATAATAAACTGTACAGGACAACCAACGAGAACTTCCTCTTGGCAACTGAGAAGGAACATGAATTAAACTTGGAGGAGACGTGATTGGAAGCGTGAAACTGGCCATTGGAGACGACGGCTTGCAGAACGGAGTCGATGCATTTCATTTGTTGGTGGGGCTGTGAAGTTAAACAGACACGGTGAACTAAAGGAAATCCAGAAAGAACAGTAAGGGCTTCTAATGTAGAAAAAACTGGATCGAACAAGTACCTTGATGCAGGATTTGGTTCATCAGTCACCGCCTAAAATTGAAAAACAAGAACTGTTAGAGCAGCGGGAAAAAATAGAGGACTGAACTAGATACAGGAGTATAAGTCTTCAAAAGTATGGAAATGGGGTGAAGGCTCTACCTCTTGTTTCATCCAGCGAATTCATTAAAACGAAGGGTCGGACAACTGGGATGGTCCTCTGCCACACGCTTCAGCACGTCATAAACAGAATTATCGGAATACTTCCAAGAAAAGTCAATTCGCACTTGCTTGAGCGAAGGGAGGTTCTGTATGCACAAGTTGTCATCATTTATGATACCGAAGCGAACCCGTTGAACCATGGGCATAGCTCCTCGCTCGAAGATAGGATTTACCAGCATAACTTTGTTGAAAAGGCACACTCTGGCGCAGGGGAAGGCACCAGCGCTAAGCACTAACCTTTCCACTCTGGTGCGTCCCCTCTTTCTTGGTGCAAAAGTCATTTCCAGGGAGACATAACGGAGAGTCGGCAGCATCCCAAGGATCTGGATGTCCTCGGTTCGCACTTCATTGAGTAACAAATCAAGGTAGGAGAGTATGGGAACTGATGAAGGATTAATCCATGTAGGGAAGCTCTTCAAGTATCCTGCAAATTTGAACCTACGGAGTTTTGGACACGGCTTAAAATTGATCACTGGGTCATCTTTATCACAAGAGAAAATCTCCAGACTCTCGAGTTTCTGCAGCCCGCATATGGACTCCGACAAAGCTGTCCAGTTCATCCATTTGAAGGAAAGCTCCCTAAGCCTGGTTAATTGGCCGAGCTCTTTTGCATTGTCTTCAGAAGAAAAGCCCACCCACAGTCCCGTCAGCTGTTCAAGACATGTCAGATTGCTAAAACCTTTTGGTAGCTCCATTCCTGGACCAAGGTTTAAGCACATCAAATGCCCCAGCTGGACAACACTTGAAGGCAACACTTTTGTATCAGTTTTTTGTACGTCTAGGGTCTCCAAGAGCCGTAGCTCCCCTATTTCCATTCGGAGGCTGCCAACCTTTGTACCCCTTAGCCCTAGGTATCTCAAGTGTGATAAGTTCTTAACATGCCGGAGGTCAATACCTCGAAGATCACAACCTTCTAGATCCAATACACGTAAAACTTCAAATTCAGAAAGAGGAAGTATCCGATTAATAGCTGGACTGAAGACAGTAAGAGACCTCACTTGTGACAAGCTCCTGGTAACCAACTGAGTAGTAGTCAGATCTGTCAGGCCCTTTTGGAAGGACAATCTGCGAAGCTTCCTCTCCTTCATTACAATCTTCTCTTTTGAGGATTTCATAAAATCCACAATGGTAACAAAGTTTTCTGCACTTGACAATTCACATATAAAATCCAGCATCATATCATGTACACAACAAGCTTCTGCCCATCCATCAGCATGAATGTTTCTCGGTAGAACCATGCTTCGGTTTATCAGATCGCTGAAGTAACTCTCTGCAGTTTCCAATTGACTGGTTCCCGTTTCTTCCTTCACAAAGCCTTCGGCTATCCATCTCCTTATCAACCGATCTTTGCCAATTATACAGTCTTCTGGGAATGTACTTAGATATAATAAACAAGCTTTCAAATGAGGAGGAAGGTCATAATAGCTGAATGATAATATCTTCTTCATATTGTTCACATTATCATCACCTTTGTCAAGTCCATGGCCAATGGAGTCGAGCAAAATTAACCATTTATCATTTTCCTTTCTGTGCCCATTTGGTCCATTTGCCAAATAACTCGCTAGAGAAATGATGGCTAATGGCACCCCAGCACACTTTTTCAAGATATCTCTAGATACTTTCTCCAATTCAAGAGGACAATTATTTTTGCTTCCAAATACTCTTTCGTTGAAGAGCCTCTGGGAGTCGACTTCAGAAAGAGATTTCATACAATAATTCATATTACCATCTGAGCAACATTGTTTGGAGATGATAACATTACGAGTTGTAGTGATTATTCTACTTCCATTTTTATTGTCTTGCAGAGCATATTTGATTTTATTCCACGCATTTATATCCCATAAATCATCAACAACAATAAAGTACCTACCAATTCATATGATATTACACAAACCATGAGTTAGTAGAACACTGCAAAGTATTTACAAAAAAAGAAGTATAAATCACATCATGGCTTTTTTATAGTAATCACATCTTAACTTTGAAAGTGGCAACTCTCTTATATTGTACAAGCATTAGAAAAGAGCAGCTTACATTAATTAGACACAAGAAATGGATAAAGAACTAAATGATGGAACTAAGGGTGGAGACCAACTTGGTGGAGACTTAATTGCATCTCGATAGTCCTAGTCGAATGAATTAGCTAGAATAGAAGTTTGACCATACAACATATGGACATGTATCATTTGCATGTTATGCACTTCTTCCCAACATATGCTTGCTTCCACCAGAGCGACCCAACTCAACATGGAGACATATAAAACACACGACTAACTCATGTGCAACGCATACATACCCTATAAATACTCACCCAGCACAAAATTGATATTTAAACATTCTCATGACATGACTAATATCAACTGCAGATAAACCTCCATGTTATCTTCACATAGAAGGCCGACATCATCCAACTACACATGCTCTTATCTCCATTACTGCCTATATAAATGACTACATACAGACCAAATGCGTATGTTTCCATCACTGAGTCCTATTTTCCACCCATAATGTTTTATGAGTCATGTTGCATCACATAGAAAGATGAGTACATGCGGTTGCCATGCTCTATATCTACTTGATGAATGTTTCCTATATTATTAACAATATGAAAATTGAGCAAAAACTGATATCAATTGTTCTTCATTATGTCCAGATCTCGAATGTTCTTATAATGCAACAGACATGTAATTATACATAATGGAAGTATATTCTCATACCATATTTCTTTAGATAAAACATTTACTAGTGTCAATGTTGGCAATGTTGGCAAGGCTTTCTATATTATAGTCTAGCTCAAAAGGACTAAGAGACATGTTAAACCTAAAAGATTGGCCTGCACAAATTTAAAACAATTATTTTAAAATGAAGGGAGTAGAATGATACGTTGTGTGTACTATATGTTGCATATATGCATACCTCCTTGTTTGAAGCAGCCGTCTGAGTTGTTCAATAAGCTGACTTTCGGTAAATAGTTCTCCAATATTCATAGTATTATATTTTCGCGCATCAAGTTGAAAGAAAATGTCCTTGAAAACTCGCATGCCATCAAAAATCCGAGACACCGACACAAAAGCTGCGCAATCAAATTGGGGTTGAAGACTGTCATATACAGCTTTAGCGAGTGTTGTTTTACCCAACCCTCCAAATCCAACAATGGAGAGTATCTTGAGCTGCAGCTTGGACACGTCGTCACCCTCACAAAGCTTCACAATAATCTCGTCCCTTGGACCACCAATACCAACAATATTTTTTCGATATTCATACAAAGCCACCAAGAAAGGGTCAATGGTGGTTTGGGTCCTTGTACCTAGAGCTGGAAGCATAAACCTGTCATACGCATCAGTGCTTCTGAACACCTACCACCCCAAATACCAGTCCATGTATATATACCAGATTAGATTGACAAACTTACCTTTCACGACGGTTGGCCACATCATGCACCTGTTCTTTGATGGCTTTTATTGCGGCTGAAATCTGACGACGATCCTTTGCTTTCTTGAAATGGTTGGTCATCTTCCCCATGAGCCTCTTGAACCCATTTGTGTTGGCAACTTGCTCTGAGCCATGCACGCGCACAAGTAGGCTGTCAACGACATCCTCCATGTCATAGGAGATCTCCCTAAGATCGCCGGCCCAGAGCTTGACCAGGTCGTCAAGCTCGTCCTGCGGCACCTGTGCTATCATACCCAGGGCAGTGTGTATGGTTGATAGCTCTTCCTTGAGAAACTCGACATCTTTCTTCACACCCTTCTGCAGATTATACTCATTATGCAGGAGTTCACCCAGTTTGGGGCGGAGGGAGCCCAAGGCCCCTACTGCGAGATCCATGGCTCCTTCTCTTGCTTTGTGTGTGAGTGGGCAACGAATTGATTCTGGGAGTGGGGCTGCAGAGTGGCAAGATTAAACAATGGTTCCGTCAAATGGCCAAATTTGACAAGAAAAGTACCAAAGCAACCGATTGAAGGGAGACGGCGCTATTACCTCCGCGCTTAAAGCCCTCGGCCGGCGCGCCTCCGCGCTGCAATTCCGCCGGCTAGCCGGCGGAACTAGAAACGTCGAGTTGCGACTGCCGACACTTGCACACGCTCCTGCCCGCTTGGCCGCGACGAGGCTCTCCCCCCTGCCCCCGCACCCGCACCTGTGTGCTGTGAGATCGAAGAACGTGCAGAGATGGGGTTTGAGATCGACAGCCCTCAGTCAAAGATTCCCCATTTGTTAATTTGAGTACATGACTGTAGTAAAAAATGACCGTGCGTTGACGGGAGAGAACCTACAACACTGACAAGACCTGAATATACGTCGGCGAATACCAATAAAATATTGACATGGATGTGTGTTTATTCTTTTTCGTGTGTTTTCTTAAACAAGAACATAAAACGGCATTTTCCTCCTCGTCTCTTATTGGCCTCTATTAATTTTCTCTTTTATTTATCATACTCTTACCATCATTTGCACCTTTTAAAATAGCCCCGCTAAAAAATCTCCCGGATTGATGGAGTGGGCATACGCCCGTTGTACTAGTCAATTATTAGTAGTAATTAAAATTCGACACCATTCATTAGTATAGGAGAATTATTTGCGACGAAACAAGAAGATTGTACTACTCCCTCCGATATATAATAAGTGCCTCAGTTTGACTACGTTAGTCGAAACTAAGACACTTATTTTATATCAAAGCGAGTAGTCCAGCACTCACTCTATTTACAAGTTTTAGAAGAATTTGAAAAAAAAAACTGCATATCGTCATTGATGTATCTCACAATCGTGCAAAATTTTGATTTAAAATACTTTATATTCTAAGTGAAATCACAAAAAATGAATATTTTAAAGATTTAAATGTGTGTACATTTCGATCACACATTTGTCGTTTTTGTGAAGATCCAAATACAAAGTATTTCAAATTGATATTTTACACGTTCATGGGATATATCATTAACAACATGCAGAATTTTGTCACTTTTTTAAAAACTCATAAATATGGTTTTAAATTCTTTTTTTTGGCAAGAAGGAGCACCGGAGCCTGAGAGCAAGAAATCTCTACTCAGCGAGCAGTCAATTCAGGGTGGATATTCAGGATTTCCCGAATTTCTAGATGGAAAATTCATAAAAAAAAAGTTTGGGATTCACAAACTGAATCCCGATTTTACATGAGAAAATTTAATTCCCGACAATTTAGGATTCGGGAAATTCTGGATCGGGAATTCCACGAAGTTTAGATCTCAAGGTACATGTGCTTCGGCTTGCTGACAGAGTGGGGTGGGTGTGCACGAGAGAATAGGTTTGTTGCTGGCTTGCTAGGATAATAGGGGAAACAGACCGTGTCTACTCACAAATTCGTCGGACATAGCGTATATGGGATTCATCTGGGCTGAAAAAGACTAGTGTTTTCGCTTAGGACTTTTTTTTTGCCTTTTCGAAATATGCGGGGATTTTGGGATTCAACACTACATTACCGAATTACCCAAAAAAAATTGGGATTTTAGAACAACTTCCCAATAAAACGTTTCGAATTGTCCGGTTCGGGAAATTCTGAATCGTGATGGAAATTTAGGATTTGGGATTATCGGGTTCGGAAAATTTGGTAGCATGATGAAAATTTAGGATTCAGAATCGGGAAATATCGCCAACCATCTAATTCTTCTTCTCTCTACGTGATTACTTCCTTAGCCTAAGACTGAAAATAAAAGAAAAAAAATCTCTGGATCACCTAAGGGTGTGTTTGGTTGGGTGGCTAGACATCAAGTGGATGTGGGTTGCCATTTTTAAGTGGTTACCCTTTGTTTGGTTCGTGGTGTTGGGTGTGTGGGGTAGCCAAATTTTAGACATATTCACTCAAAAAAGTGGTTGAGCTCAACCACCATAAAAGTGATGGTTGATGCCAACCACCCGTGGATGAGCTCAACCACCATAAAAGTGGTGGTTGATGCCAACCACCCGTGGATGAGTCATTGCCATCACCTGCGAAACATTTTACGACATATTCATCGTACTTATAAAATAAAACTTTTACCCCTTTTTAATATTTGAATAAACTTTTCACTGTTAAATAAATTAAGACATTTTACCCGTTTATATATTTGAAAAAACTTTCCCTTATTATATAAATATTAAGAAAAGTTAACAGATTTTCCTTTTAAATATTAAACAAACTTTTACCTTTTAAATATTATATTAGAACAATTTTCCTGTATATATATTAAAAATATTGGAATAAACCTTGTTCTTTAAATATAATAAGAAATTTACCCTTCTAAAATAGTTGAAAACACGTTCTTTTTATATATTAAAAATATTTAAAGGAAAAGTTGGAATAAATATATTGAAAATATTTATATATATTAAAACTTTTAAATATTTAAACAACCTTTTTTGTTTTATAAATATTAAAAATATTGGAATAAACATTTCCCTTTTAAATTAGAACAATATTTCTCTTTTAAATATTTGAACAAAGTTACGTCAGATGCTGATATTTTATCTGAACACATTAAGAAATTTCCCTCTCCAAATTATTATGTCACCAAAATCTCATGTTGTGAGGGTATTCTAAGCATCATATCATATCATATCAAAGAGATTACCATATCACCCCACACTTCAAATCAAACACACATATGGCTACCCCTAAGAGCATCTCTAACAGCTGCCCTATTTTAGCCTCCGTGCCCTAAAAACCTTTTTTAGGTCACGAGAGGGCAAAAAACGCTCTCGAACAGCTGCCCTATGACGTGCCCTATTTTGGGGCAGCCCTAAATTTTGCTCCTCTCTGCCCCAGAGAGGACCCGTCCGGAGCTGCCCTATCCTTTCCATTTCCGCGCGCGCGACCAACCGCCACGCTGAAACATTTCCTCACCCGACCCGCCGCCGCCGATTCACGCCGCCCGCCGCCGCCCCAACTCCCGCCCTTGCTCCAGCGGGCTGCCCCGCCGCTCCGCCGCCGATTCCTGCCGGTAAATGGCCGCGGCCGAGCTCGATTCGGCCCCGCTGTGTTGAATCTGACCCGCCGTCGCCGGGCGCCGCCGAGCTCGATTCGGCCGTCTCCCGCGGCCGCGAAGCTCCGGGCGGGTGGATCCCGAGCGCCGCCGTCCGTCTGCCGCCCCTCCTCGCTCTCCCGCGAGCAGCCGCCGACGATTTGACGCCGCCCCGCCGCAGCCGAGGTGAGCTTTTTTTCCTTCACAAAGTAGATGATATTTTTTTTTGCTTTTTTGATCTAGATGATTAGATAGATAATTGTAGTGCTTGTTTGTAGATGGTGGTGTTCGATTACACTACGTCCGACGAGGAGTTCGACATGGATGAGGACGAGGATGTTGCCATGCTCCTCATGATGCACCACGAGGCGAACAAGAGGCCGAAGCACGGCGGTTCAGTGATGGGGCAAGAGCACATCCGGAGGCAGCGGCAAGAAGCACATGCCAAGCTCATGGCCAACTACTTTGTGGAGAGACCGGTGTTTCCGGAGAGGTACTTTCGACGCCGGTTTCGGATGAGTCGTGATTTGTTCCGGCATATTGCCGAGTGTGTGCAGTTGCACGACAGGTTCTTTGAGTAGCGGAGGAATTGTACCGGAGAGCTTGGACATAGCCTCTACCAAAAGGTCACCTCCGCATTGCGCTAGATGTCTTATGGTGTTCCTGCAGATCTTGTGGATGATCACTTGGCCATGAGTGAGAGCCAGAGCATCAAGTGCCTTCGGCGCTTTGCGGTTGCCATTGTTGAGGTTTTCGGGCCCGAGTATTTGAGAGCACCCAATGCTCAAGACACCGCTCGGCTGCTACAGATCAACAAAGATCGAGGCTTTCCATGTATGCTTGGATTTATTGATTGCATGCACTGGAGGTGGAAGAATTGTCCTGCGGCGTGGCATGGACAATTCAGAGGACACAAGCAAGGTTCCACCATCATTCTTGAGGTCGTGGCTGACCAGGAGACTTGGATATGGCATGCATTCTTTGGCATGTCTGGTTCTCCATCGTTCACCTCTATTCACAAAATTGGCTAGCGGAGAGATGCCCGAGGTGGAGGTTCAGGCCAATGGCAAGACATACAACATGGGCTACTATCTTGCAGATGGGATTTATCCCAAGTGGTCGACATTTGTGAAGCCATTGATTCTCCCCCACGGCAGGAAGGAGCTTGATGGGGTGTCCGGTCCGCCCAAGGCGAGGTGGAGACCGAGTCCAGCGCTTCCTTGACGTCTACCACAAGATACGGGACTCCGATGTGCACAACGATCTTCAGAAGGATCTCATGGAGGAGTGGTGGACATGTAATGGAAGTAAAAGAGCAAGGCCGTGCACTTGATTCTATTCCATTTGGTGTTGTTGTATGTGATGAACAATTTGATGTTGTGTGCCCATTTGTGTTTTATTTGATAAACCAATTGATGAACTAGACATATTGTGTTGTAATAAAGCCAGTACTATTTAATTTTCATTTGTTAGAAATTTATTTAGATCATATAGCATATCATTTGTTCGTCATATGTATGAAATATGTGCAAAAAAGAGCCATTTGGTATAGGATAGGGCACCTAAAATAGGGCAGCTGTTGCAGAGGTAGTGCCTTAAAATAGGGCAGCTGGAAAAGTGGAAAACTGCTCGGTGCCCTATATGTGCTAAAACAGGGGCCCTATATGTGCTAAAACACCATATAGGATAGGGCAGCTGTTAGAGATGCTCTAACCACTTTTTATCTCTTCAACCAAACATGAAACTTGGCTAACCAACCTACTCAACCAAACAGGAAAAATGGCTACTCCAACCACATGGTTGTGGGTACCCATAACCACTTTTACTCGAAACAGGATTTCACCCCGCTTTATAAATAAAACCACACCGTTTGAGACCGCTGCTGGGTCAGACAGCACAGCGCCCAAAAGAGGTGCTGGGGCGGAAACAGCACAAACACGCCCAAAAGAAAAGCGAAGAGAAAAAGCAAAGGAAAAAGAAGAAGAAAAATGCCGACAACGGCGGATCGACAAAGTTAGCAAGCTCCGTGCCCGCTGCGCCAACCAGAGGCCTCCCACCACGCTCCTAGTGCTTCGATGCGCCGGTACCAAACAACACCTTCAGCAAGGGATGCGACGACCACGACGCTGTTGCCAAGGGTTTCCCCTAGTACGCGACGCGGAGAGGGGGAACGTCCGACGCCCTCCAGGAAGGACTAGTGGTACCCACAGGCGCCACCACGTCGACGTCGGAAAAGCCGACTAGGATTTCTCCCGACCCCCATCACCCCAGGCGCACCGGAACACTCCACCACACCGTCCGCCACCTAGCGCCACACGAACGCGAAGTCGCTCACAAAGTCTCACCACGGCCAAGAGCAGAGAAGACTACACACCGAAGAGGAAGAGCCGGGACTAGGAGCCACAGCACCGCCGACGTGCGGGAGGGACCAACCTCCACCATCACAGACGGTAACCGACCGGACGCCACAACAGGACCACACCAGGCCCGCAAGCCTCTCTCGACCTGGAGAGACTCGTGAAGCTCCCGCCGTCGCGCTGCAGAAAACACACCGTTGACGCCGCCGCCCCCATCCAAGCTGCTCTCCGTCATCACTGTATAGAGAACCGCGCCATTTAAGATTTGGTCTAGCCCGCCTAAAACCCAGATGGGTCCATAACCACTTTTTGCTAGCCACCTAACCAAACACACCCTAACTCTACAACATTCTTGCTACCATCTTGGGCCTCTGGACGAGCAGAGGACTCCGCACATGGTGATTGCCGGTCCCGTCGGACCAAACAATGGAGCCGAACGCGTACCCTCCGGCGCCCTCCGGCCTCGGCACGAGGGGAACCTTCTCGGCGACGCTCACGAGGAACTCCTTCTCCTCGCCGACGGCCGTGAACTCCAGCGTGGGCGGCGTCCCGGTCACCTGCACCCCCACGGGCTCCACGACGGTGGCCGTGTACGTGCTCCGCGGCGCCGGGCCGACGCTCCTGACCCTGCGCCGCACCGTGGTCGGGCCAGCGAGGCGCGGAAAGGTGAAGGACGGGTAGTTGAGGTCCTTGACGGCGGCGGGGGTCGCCGGACACCGGTATGGCGACTTGTTGAACCGCTCCATGGCCGTCACGTTGTAACTAGCCGAGCGCGCGGAGGAAGTCGAGGTAGTCGGCGGTGGAGACGTCGTAGACGAGGCCGGGGTCGAGCGCGCGGGTCGGGAACACGTGGCCGGAGCCGTAGCCGAAGGGCGTCCCCGTCTGCATGAACGGGTTGAGGATCGGCCTCCGCTCCGTGTCGAGGTCCGACGCGGTGGTCATGATGGCCGACTTGATGGCGGCGGGGCTCCAGTCCGGGTGGAGGGTCTTGACGAGGCCGGCGATGCCGGCGACGTGCGGGGTCGACATGGACGTGCCGGACATGATGTGGAAGGCGACGCGGCGCTGGTCCCAGGGGAGGTCTGATGGCGCCGCCAGGCCGCTCCACGCGGCGATGATGCCCACTCCCGGCGCGGTCACGTCTGGCTGCAATGCATACGAACCCACAAATTAGAGCAGTCACGTAACTTGACATTGATACAGAACAGAAATGAAAAAAAGAAAGAAGGATTGAGCATATGATCAATATGCAGATCAAGAAGCCACCTTTAGGATCTGCGGGTTGAGGATGTTGGGCCCCTGGGACGAGAAAGAAGCCATGACCGGCGCCGGCCTCGTGCCGACGATCGTCCTCGCCTTCGTGATGAAGCCAGACAGGGCCCTTATCAGAGACAGAAAGTAATTCAGTCATAATCTACCGATCGGCCTCGTGCCGACGATCGTCCTCGATCATGCATTGAAAAATAAATAGCTCACACACTGTAATCAGGGGAGGGCCCAGGAATTGAGGACCGTGTATTAAAAAAATTAAAACTTTTTTCTGGAAGCCTGTTGCCTTCCTTTTGGTGTATATTGTACTAGTTCTAAACTATATAAAAGATATGACATAAAATATTATATTGATAAACTCGGTACTTTTCAACATACAGAAGTAAAAGTTGTTCATCGTGGCAAAGTCTAAGATATATAGAAGATAGCAAATAACCTGAATTTTAGGTCAAAGGATTAGTACATGTAAGTCTTGCTTATAACTTCAATTGCTCAATTTAGGCTGTGTCTTTGAATTGGATAAATTACTGCCCTGATTCCTGCATGTGGGCAACGATAGTCTACAGACTGCAGAGATTAGAAAGTTCAGAAAAAGAGTGATTTTCGTATGCAAGCTCACACGCGAGTATGAGAACCTGCGGCCCTGATCCATTGCCGATCAAACGACGGCAGCTCCGCGGTCTGGCCGCCGTGCGGTGTCGATCAGACGACGGGAGCTCTGTGCCCTGATCGCCGTGTGGTGCGGTACTCCAGCGCAACAGATGGATCGAACAAAGGATTGGCTGCGCTGCCTGTTTTCTGTTTCGCATTCGTCAGTTTGATCGTGGCTTCGTGTGTTGGAGTGATTGTGTGTTTCATCTATTGGGGCCAGATGGGCCATGACGTGGTGATAGATGATGGGCTGCCTTTGTTTTTGGGCTGAATTACTTAACAAATACGCTGTAGAGTATCAGTGTCGTTTTCTATCATAAACATAGTATATATACACTATATATACCTAGTTTTTTGCCAAAAATAATGGGTATTCACTTGAATACCCTTGAATTGAGGTGGGCCCGCCCCTGGCTGTAATACCCATTGCAAAAAGAATGGCTTACGGGGCGGATCTGATGTACGCCAAGAGCGCGAGCCCGTCGGTGTACTCACTCCGTTCAATAAAGTATGTCTCAACTTGATTAAAAATTGGATGTATCTATATATTACTTAGTGTATAGATAAATCCAAATTTGATAAAAAGTGTGACATATTTTGTTGGACAGAGGGAGTAGTTGATGTGCAGGGCCGGGAGAACGTGCGGGTCAGGGACGACGCTGCTCCTGCCGTCCTCGTCGTTGATGAGGACCATCCCGACGCCGCCGGCTCGCCGCACCGTCTCGCCCTTCTCTATCCTGCGGCCGCCTCCTCTCACGCACACCACGATCTTCCCTCTCACCTTCGCCGCGTCCAGGGAATCAGGCGTGCAAAACATACTGCATTGCATCCACATCTCACATGAGTTCGAAGCAAGATTCTGGTGCCGAGGGAGTTCAGTAGTTCAGTATCATGTGCATGCGTGCGTACGCGTTGGCGGCGGTGCTGTTGGGAGCAACGGCGGCGGTGCCGGCAATCATGAGGAGGTGCCCGGCGCCGGCTAGCGGCGTGCCAGACAACCTGGTGAACAACAGCGCGGTGGCGCCGACGACGCTGGGCAACAAGTACTACGACACCGTCATGGCCAAGCGAGGGTTGTTCACCACGGACGGAAGCGCTGCTCACACGCAACGACACAGCGACGAAGATGGCGGAAATGGCAGCCGACCCCGCGAAATGGATCGCGCAGTTCGCGGCGTCGATGATCAAGATGGGAAGAGTAGGCGTGCTTACAGGGACCCAAGGGCAGGTCAGGATGAACTACCGTGCCATAAACAGATAAAACGTGTTGTTATAGGCGTGGCAACCACTTAAATTTTCTTATTGATTTGTTTGTTGTTTACATTTCATTGTACTCACTCTGTCTAACAAAAGATGTCACGTTTTTTATCTAATAAAGGATGTCTCAACTTGATCAAAAATTGGATGTATCTAGACATGACTTAGTGTATAGATACATTCAAATTTGATCAAAGGTGTGACATTTTTTGTTGGACAGAGTGAGTACCACATTTTGTGATGACATAATTAAGTTTACTCCTGCTTTAGTTACATGATCTGTATATAAACTTATTTTCTGCTTTTCCGGCGAATTAAAGAACATAATATTATTTAGTATGATGCCTAATTTTCATGTAGTGCCCATTTTCCATTATAATTTGGATATGGCTTAAAGTAAGAACGAGGGAGTTGTTGCAAGCAGGTGTGTTTCTTGAAGTTACGTAATGTTATTCTTTAATAATGTGATTTGCTACCACCTACTTTTCCATGGGATAGTTGAGATACATCTTCTCTTTGACTGATCCACTCTGCCGGAGACCTATATTTATCCGAGGAGAAAAGTTATTTATCTAGATCTTTATAGGTATGTTCTTGCATGAACATTGTGTGTCTTCTTACATGAACACGCCATGTCTTCATAGCACATCAATCTTTCTTAGAAATGAGTGTCATCAGGAAAACTAACTAGGAGAGCATGTCCTGTGTTTGGGACATCTCCAATGTTACAAGGAAACGAATCTTAAGGTCTATAAAGATTAGCTCAACCTCATGTATGCATCGGGAGGGTCAACCTTCAGCTTCATGAAAAGAATGCAAAGATTGCATATAAACTATAGCCTTGTGACCTTTACACTGGAAGTTCAAAATATATGTAAA
Organism: Poa annua; assembly: GCA_026929855.1. NCBI lineage: Eukaryota > Viridiplantae > Streptophyta > Magnoliopsida > Poales > Poaceae > Poa > Poa annua. Next base: position 96,039,224 of record CM049437.1, read on the forward strand.
ATTTGTCCTTCCTCTTTTTGCGGCAAGCAAGTTCCCTAGAGCATTCCCCCTTGCGATGATCTTGAAAACGGGGTGTTCCCAACAATTTTCCTGCGCATATCGGAGGAGCCAATAAGTCAGCAGAGATGCACAAGCCACGGGATGATGACAACCAGCACTCTTGCACAACGGTGGACGGTGGTAGGATGATCTGAAGAGTGAGATGACTGATGAGGATGATGACGTTGCTGGCATGCGAGAGAGAAATTAGAGACGGAGAATCGGCGTAGTATAGTTTGTGCATTACTCCGAATTTTCATAAATTGGATACATATATGAACTCACTTTTTGACACTTATCACTGAAAATTCGACAGATAACACACCGTTTCCACCAGCACATGATGCACCTATTCAACTTTTTCGCTCGGGACACCATGCATGCATTTAAACGACCTAATTAACTACTCCCTCCGTTCTAAATTAATTGACTCAGATTTAGTACAAGTTGTATTAAATCTGAGTCAATTAAATCAGAACGGAGGGAGTAGCTCCGTCGGAGCCGGAGCCCAGTTCCGCAGAGACTGAACCAGGAGAAAGTATTCAATGCCGCCAAAAAGATAAGATACGGAGACTTGGCAAGCTGCCGTCGTCGCCCAGATTAGCAGAGACTCACATACGACATCTGATTAAAAAGGGATAGCAGCAAACCAACCTGTGTTTGGATGGTTAGCAGGATGGTTGTACACTCAGCTCACCAGAGTTCAACTCCCAGATTTGACGTCTGTGTGTTGCATTTAGACGGAATATTTTTTTAGTGGCAGGCGACGTTCCCGTCGATAGCGAGGCGCCCGTGGTGACTTCATCAATCTCAAGACTCGATCCGCCGGCTCAGTATTTCGGAGGTGCTCATAGGGGTAGGGTGTGCGTGTGTGCGTTCATAGGGGTGAGTGTGCGCGCGTGTATGTGAGCGTCTGCGTTTGTACTGTGTTTCTAAAAAAAAAGGATAGCAATACAATATGCCTTTAGCTTAGAGCTAAAATAAACAATGATGACGAGTACACGCCTATCACCGAGAGCTGGCGATATATAAGTAAATAAAGGTTACGAGGTAACATTATTGTCAAAATTTTGTCGTTGCGCTAAAAAAAGATTTTTATTTTGGACATGTGGATTAGGTGCATAAGGGACGCCATCCCGTCTCTGATGGACTAATATTGAAATAATTCCTAGCTGTTATGGGTGGTGCTAAATTTAGGGTGGTATTGGATCAAGAAATAAGTCCAAAAATGGCACAAGAGTACATACATGTCAAGAGTAAGTAATTTTACGAGCTATCGATATAAAATGTCAATACGTAAGTTTTTGAAAAAAAACTGGTTGAGACCATGGTTCTTTCGATTTTATTTTAAAAATGGTGATTTTTTGAATCCTTGTGCCGAAATATGATGTTCTTTTTGCAATATTTTCTCACTAGGAAGGGAGTTAACCTTCATTAATAGACAAGTATCTGAGAGTCTACAAAATTTGAAATATCTTAGTACTATTTTATTTCAGAGTACTATCTATAGTATCGGGAATAGGAATAGTCTCATAAGTAAATTGCTTCTTAGAAATCTTGACATTGCTTAATTAAGTAAAAAATTAAGGAGTTGTTTGCAAGCCGGCGTGTTTCTTGAAGTTACTTAATGATAGTCTTTAAGAATGTGATTTACTGTCACCTACTTCTCCATGGGATAGTTGAGATATATTTTTTCTTTGGCTGATCCGGTCCACACCCATACGTGGAGACCTATATTTATCCGAGGAGAAAAGCTATTTATCTAGATCTTTATAGGTATGTGCTTGCATGAACATTGTATGTCTTCTTTCATGAAGATGCCATGTCTTCTTAACATATCAAACTTTCTTAGAATGAGTGTCATCAGAAAGACCAACTACGAGAGCATGTCCTGTTCTTGGGCCATCTCCAATGTTACTAGAAAATGAATCTTAAGATCTCCGAAGATAACCTGTCCCAATATATGCATCGGGATGGGGACAAAAATGCTAAGACTGCCTATAGGCCATAGCCTTGCAACCTTTAGAGCATCTCTAGTGGAACGTGGAAACTTGGACGTGTATATTTTCATATACACGTTCATATACACCTTTTCTAAATTTTACATGTCCTGTTTTTCAGTGAAATGTGTATATTAGGACGTGTATATTTACAACGGTTATATTTACAACGGCTATATTTCAAACGACCATACTTCCAACGGCTATCTTTCTAACGGTCATATTTCGAACAGCTCCAACGGCTATATTTTGAACAACTATATTTCTGATCTATATATACCACCCCCTCCCACATCTCTCTCAGCATTCCTCCTTGTGTCTTGTCTGACTTCTCCTAAATTTCTCTATCTCTCTCACACGACACAATGAACACATCCTCTTGGGATATGATGATGAATTCTTCCTCGTCTTCATCGGGCGACGATGAACTAATTATTACAGCAATTGCCGAGCAGGAGGAGGAAGAGGAGATGAACACTCGACGCCATGGTGGTTCCAAGCATGGACGTCAGACAATTGATCGAGGAAGAGATGCCGGATTTGTTCTTTTATGGGGTCACTATTTCAAGGATCCTCCTCGCTATCCCGAGCACTTATTTCGGCGAAGGTTCGTAACTAATACACTTCTCCATGTTTGCTTGTTTTTCATATCCCTGTCTCATTTACTTTTTACGCACAGATTTAGGATGTCACGTACTTTGTTCAACCGCATAGCTCGAGGTATAATTGAGCATGACTATGATGGTTATTTTACACAAAAAAGAAGTGCTTGTGGAGCTCTTGGGTTGCATCATCTACAAAAGATGACCGCAGCAATGCGGATGCTAACATATGGAATAGCAGCTGATGGTGCCGATGAGTACATTCGGTCCGCAGAAGCTACTAATCTAGAGTCTTGCAAGAAATTTGTGATTAAAATTTGTGAAGTTTTTGGGGAACAGTATCTGAGATCCCCGAACGAAGAAGATACTGCAAGATTATTTGCAATAGGAGAGGAAAGAGGATTTCCTGATATGTTAGGGAGTATAGATTGCATGCATTGGGCTTGGAGAAATTGCCCCAAAAAATGGCATGGCATGTTTAGAGGACATGTGAACGAGCCCACTATGATCTTGGAGGCAGTTGCTTCAAATGATCTTTGGATTTGGCATGCTTTATTTGGTTTACCAGGGTCTAACAATGATATAAATGTGCTTCAACGTTCTCCGGTGTTTACAAAGCTAGCCGAAGGTGAAGCTCCAGAAGTGAACTATAGCATCAATGGTCATCAGTACACAATGGGTTACTACCTTACAGATGGCATCTATCCACAATGGGCAACATTTGTGAAGACCATACCGTCTCCACAGACAAGAAAGCATAAAATATTTGCCCAAAAGCAAGAGGCGGCTAGAAAAGATGTGGAACGAGCATTCGGAGTTCTCCAATCCCGTTTTGCCATTGTTCGTGGACCTGCTAAAGGATGGAAGCGTAAAGAAATCGGTGATGTCATGAAATCTTGTGTGATAATGCACAATATGATAGTTGAAGAAGAGCGAGAAACTGGTCGGTAGATCTGTAACTTTGAGGCAATGGGAGAAAGAGTCACCGTATCTCACACTCATGCGGAACGACTGAGCTCCTTTATTCAGCAGTATCATCGATTAGAAATAGAGATGATCATACTCAGCTTAAAAACGATCTAGTTGAGCATGTGTGGCGCAAGTTTGGAGACGAGTGATCTAATCTAGTTTTATATTTATGCAATGAGTGATGTAATTCATTTTATTTCATCTAGTTTACATTTATGCAGTGAGTGATGTAATCCATTTTCTTTCATCAATGTAATGCAATGTTTATCAAACTAGTTACTAGTGTCTTCATAAAATAGTTCATAGAACAATATAGATTAGTTCATACAACATAGAATAGTTCACGACAATATAGAACACCTCACACTAGTGGTGGCGGCGAGCAATAATCTCAGTTTGCTTGTCTTCATAGAATTGCTTCTACACAACGGTCATAGCACTGGTGTCTATGAGCATGATTCTCTCTTCTAATTCAAACCGTTTCCGTGCATCATCCCTCTCTTTCAATCCTAACTCCTTCTCTTGCATTTCAAATGCACGAGCATAACGAGCATTTTTGGCAATCTCTTTAATCTCATCCTTCTCTTTCTTCTCAGTTGATGCACCGGTGAGGTGTTGTTGGAAAACCCCAAGAGGAAGGTATGAATTAGTGCAGCAGCAAGTTTTCGCTCAGTTGTGAAACCAAGGTTTATCGATCCAGTAGGAAACTAGAGATCTCCTGGAGATTGTTGGTGGCGCCGTTTACGATAACCAACGTGGAGCCTGCACACAAAACAATCAAAGTATTTTGCCCCAACTTGACAGTGAGGTTGTCAATCTCACTGGCTTGCTGTAACAAAAGGATTAAACGTATGTGTGGATGATGTTTGTTTGCTTGCAGAGAATAAAAGTAACAGGATTGCAGTAGGATTGCTTATCAGTTTAAACAAAAGGACCGGGGTCCACAGTTCACTAGTGGTGTCTCTCTATAAATAATAATAGCATACATGCGGGTAAATAAATTACAGCTGGGCAATGGACAGAATAGAGAAGTGCATAATGATGCATATACTATAGTTATGATGTCTAGTGTGATATTCATTTGGGCATTACAACAATATACATAGACCGTTTCAACCGCATATATTACTAATAATCCACCTTCCGGTTAGCGTCCGCACCCCTTTCAGTATTAAGTTGCAAGCAACAGATAATTGCATTAGGCAATGTGTGTAATGTAAGTAATACAAATACGCTTAGATAAAGTACTACTGTTTTATCCCTAATAACAACAGTATATCTACAATCTTAGAGCTTCCTGTCACTACCCCAGATTAGAGAAATGAATCTACTATCGAGCATAAATACCCCCTCTTGGAGCCACAAGAATCTACTTGACCAGAGCATCTACTAGCAACGGAGAGCATGCAAGATCATAAACAACGCACTCACAAGATATATTATGAAGCAATAACATAGTACTCAATATTCATCGGATCCCAGTAAACACAACATGTAGCATTACATAAAGATGATCTTGATTATGATAGGCAGCTCACAAGATCTAAACATGGTAGCACAAGAGGAGAAGACAACCATCTAGCTACTGCTATGGACCCGTAGTCCAAGGATGAACTACTCACGCATCAGTCCGGAGGCGGGCATGGTGATGTAGAGCCCTCCGGTGATGATTCCCCTCTCCGGCAGGGTGCCGGGAAGAGCTTCTGAACCCTCCCGATCTAGGGTTGACGGCGGCGGCGGCTCTGTACTTCGTGGAGGAAAAAGGTGCGCGTCCTAGGGCTTGTATTTCTGGGGGTATTTGTAGGTGAAAGGGCGAAGGCGGCGGGGCCTCGAGGGCCCCACACCCCGTGCTCGCGCGGCCAGGGGGGGCGCCACGAGGGGGTGTGGGCCCCTCGGGGTACTCCTCCGTCTTCTCTTCGGTGTTCTGGAACCTTCTGGGAAAAATAAGCACTTTGACGTTTCGTTTGTCCAATTCCGAGAATATTTCCTTAACAACTTTTCTGAAACAAAAAACAGCAGAAAACAGGCAACTGGCACTGTGGCATCTTGTTAATAGGTTAGTCCCAGAAAATGCATAAAATGATATAAAAGTGTATATAAAACATGTAGCAAGTGGCATAATATAAGCATGGAACATAAGAACTTATAGATACGTTTGAGACGTATCAAGCATCCCCAAGCTTAGTTCTACTCGTCCCGAGTAGGTAAAACGATAACAAGAATAATTTCTGAAGTGACATGCCTCACACAATCTTGATCATATAATAATATAAGGCTCATGTTATGAATGAAGTGATTCAAAGCAATGGTTTATAGTTTGATAACAAATAGACAAGGAGTAAACAACTACATCATATAAACAAAAACTTTTCATGGATAGTACTTTCAAACAAGCATCAAAATGATTCACATGAAAGTTAACTCATAAAGTAATAGTCTCTAAGTAAAAGAGCATTGAAGCAACACAAAGGAAGATATAAGTTTAAGCATTAGCTTTCAACTTGAACATGTATATCATATAGATAGTTGTCAACCCAAAGGAATATAACAAGTGCAATAAGTAAGCATATAAGAATTGTTGCACACAGTTGACACAAGTGTTTGCTTTTAAGACAGAAAGAAGTAGGTAAACTGACTCAATATAGAGTAAGAGAAAGGCCCTTCGCAGAGGGAAGCAGGGATACAAACATGTGATAGAGCCTTTTAGTTTTTATAAGTTTTTGAAATCATATAGAGAGCATAAAAGTAAGTTTTGAGAGGTGTTTGTCGTTGTGAACGAATGATAATGGGCACTCTACCCCCCTTGTCAACCAGAATTTCAAGAGCGGCTCCCATGAAGGACGTTATTTCTACCAGCAAGATAGATCATCCCTCTTATCTCTTTTGTTTACACATATGGTTAAAAACTGTTGTCATTGCTTGACTGATTAGATCAGGGCAAAAATGTGAAGAGATTGCAGCGGTTAAAGTTGTAATTAATTGGGACTGGGCACCCCATTTGCCAGCTCTTTTTGCAAAATTAATGGATAAGCGGATGTATATGCCACTAGTCCGGTTGTGAAAGTCTGTCTAAAAGTAAATGACAAGGTTGATATCCGTAACACCACATACTTCCTCATGATCTAATAAACATTGACACGAATAAGAGATAATAGGTTTTGAATAATAAAAGGTAGCACACGAAGTATCTGCTTGGAATGGCAGGAAATACAATTTAGTAGGTAGGTATGGTGGACACAAATGGCATGGGTTTTGGCTGAAGGTTTTGGATGCACGAGAAGCATTCCCTCTCAGTACAATGCTTTGGCTAGCAAGGTTATTTGAAGCAAACACAAGTATAAACTATGACAACAAGACGTATAGAAAAACATATTGCAAATATTATAAAACTCTACATTGTCTTCCTTGTTGTTCAAACACCTTTACTTGAAAATATCTAGACCTTAGAGATACCAAACATGCAAACCAAATTTCAACAAGCTTTACGGTAGTTCTTCATTAATAGGTTTTAACTACATGATGTAAAATCTTAAACTTGATCTACTTGAGAGCTCAAAACAATTGCCAAGCACCACAACATACAAGATAACAATCCATAAGAGCATGTGTATCTTTTCATTATACCATCTACCACATTTAGCATTTTCTGTTTCCAACCAAACACCAATCAACTTATTTAAAAGATAAACTCTCCAAGTATATAACAATGAGATATGAGAGTGTAACATATGAAAAACTAACAGCTCTAATAAGAGATGCATCAAAAACAAGAGCTAATAGTATTGAAATAACATAGAATAATACTCAACAAATATAAGTGAAGAATACGAGTATTCATAAGAAAAAGTGGAGCGTGTCTCTCTCCCACAAAGGAATGCTAGGATCCATTTTATTCAGAGTATGAAAATAACAAAAACAAAAACAAAAACAAACATACGCTTCAAGTAAAGCACATAAGATGTGGCGGAATTAAAATATAGTTTCGCTAGAGATAACCTGATAGTTTGTTGATGAATAAGGGGATGCCTTGGGCATCCCCAAGTTTTGACGCTTGAGTCTTCTTGAAATATGCTTGGGTGACCCACGGGGGCATCCCCAAGCTTTGGCTATTTCATCTTCTTGATCACATCACATCATCCTTCTCTCTTGATACTTGAAAACTTCCTCCACACCAAACTCAAAGTAAACTTCATTATAGGGTTAGTGCATAAAAAAATTCTTATATTCTGCATGAACACAATTGCTACCAATGCTACTGGATATTAGCTACAGCCGCTGATACTTTATGGAACAAAAATATCCATTCAAAATAGTAAAATAGGCATTGCAAAATAAATGGCAGAATCTGTCAAAAACAGAACAGTCCCTAAAGACGAATTTTTTCGAGTCACTTAACTTGCTCAAATCAGAAAACTCAAAACTAATGAAAATTGCATAAATATCTGAGGATTACGCACAGAAAATATCATGTTTTTTAGATTTTTCTGTAAGGAGTTATGAATTTAACGGTGGACAGCAGAAAACAGTTTCAGCACAGCAATCCAAATTTAGCATCAACTTTCTACTAGAGGCTTAACTTGACACAACAATGCAATAAAGTAAAGATACAAAGGAATTGCTACAGAGGTAAACATCTTCCTTGACTCAACAAAATAAAGATAATGGGTTGCCTCCCAAAAGCGCTTTCTTTAATGCCTTTTAGCTAGACTTGATAGTTCTAATGATGCTCTCATGAAGATAGAAAATGAAGCAAGAGGAGCATCAAGAAGCAAATTCAAAACACATTTAAGTCTAACCCACTTCCTATGCATAGGAATCTTGTACACAAATAAATTCACAAAGAACAAAGTGACAAGCATAGGAAGATAAAACAAGAGTAACTTCAAAACTTTTAGCATATAGAGAGGTGTTTTAGTAGCATGAAAACTTCTACAACCATATTCTTCTCTCTCATAATAATTTTCAGTATTAGAAATAAATTCAACCATATAACCACAAGAATCATTCAACTTAGATAATATAGGCACATAAAGAGGATCATTAAATTTATTTTGGAATTCATTAGCATGCTTTCCTCTTTCAAAATAGTTACTGAGATCAATATCAAGTTTAAGATCAAGGTTGCAACAAAGATTTGGAACTAGAGACAATTGTAAATCACATAAGTATCTCTCAACATGAGCAAATTTCTCCTTCATAGTGTAATTAGGACAATTTAAGAACAAATTAGGACTCTCATGAGTAAGAGTACCAACACAAGTAGCAATTATATCATTTTTATGCTCACATAAATAAGTAATAACTTCTAAACATAGAGGATTATTGTTAAGCATAGGACCATCATCTAAAGTATTATCATATAAAACATTAGGGAGCAAATTTTTTACTTTCTGTTATTTCCATTTTATTTGAGTCAAGGAACATGTTTTTTTCAAATTTATCAAAAGTAGATATTTCAATAGATTCATGACATTCAACAATATAGCACACTTCCTCATTAGGCATGCATGGAGGGCAATCAAATAATATAAGAGTTAAAGAGTTACTATCTTTAGGAGGTAGATCCTCCTTTTGTTCTTCACTCTCCTCCTGTTTTTCATCTAATGAGCTTTCAGGTTCAGCAATTTCTTCTTTTATAGGTTCCTGCAAGACAACGGTTTCTTCTATTTGAGGATGTCTTTTCTCAAGAAATTCAGCAATATAAGGATTATCATTATAATACTCAAGACAGTAACCAAGTATAGCATAATTCTCAGTCTTACAAGGGGCATCATCATTTTGAATATAACCAACAATTTCATAGGCACCCTTAAAAACAACAAATTCTTCAATTTGTTCAAGATTACCAAATTCATAGTTTCCTTTAGCATAAGCAGCCAAGGTTTCATTATCATTATAATCACATTGGAAAGGGAGGTGTTTATGCCTTCTACAACAAAATGATTCATTAAAGCAGTAGGATTCATCATATGTAGAACATAAGTTTTTAGCAAAATAATTCAATCTACTTATTTGTTCCCATAAATATTTTCCTTTTTGAGACAAGCGGTATTCCTTTTTTCTATCAAATATAGAATCCATTGATAGCAAGTAAAGAACTAGATATAATAACCAAAATAACAAACGCAACACAAAATGCAAAATTGAAAATAAAATATGCAAACCGAAATAAAAATATTAATGCAAGTAACTGATTTTTTTCGTATTTTTTATATTAAGCAAACAAGACAATAATAAAAATAAACTAAGCAAGACAATAACAAAATAAAAAGATTGGATGTGAGAGACTCCCCTCGTAGAAGAATCTAGCTTCACCGGCAACGGCGCCAGAAAATATGCTGGCGTCGAATGGGAAGCTAAACTTTGCTGAACAGAAAAACTCTTGTTTCCCGGCAACGGCGCCAGAAAATATGCTTGATGCACCGGTGAGGTGTTGTTGGGAAACCCCAAGAGGAAGGTATGAAGTAGTGCAGCAGCAAGTGTTCCCTCAGTTGTGAAACCAAGGTTTATAGGAAACTAGAGATCTCCCGGAGGTTGTTGGTGGCGCCGTTTACGATAACCAACGTGGAGCCTGCACACAAAACAATCAAAATATTTTGCCCCAACTTGACAGTGATGTTGTCAATCTCACTGACTTGCTGTAACAAAAAGATTAAAGGTATATGTGGATGATGTTTGTATGTTTGCAGAGAATGAAATTAACAGGATTGCAGTAGGATTGCTTATCAGTTTAAACAAAAGGACCGGGGTCCACAGTTCACTAGTGGTGTCTCTACATAAATAATAATAGCATACATGCGGGTAAACAAATTACAGCTGAGCAATTGACAGAATAGAGAAGTGCATAATGATGCATATACTATAGTTATGATGTCTAGTGTGATATTCATTTGGGCATTACAACAATATACATAGACCGTTCCAACCGCATCTATGACTAATAATCCACCTTCCGGTTAGCGTCCGCACCCCTTTCAGTATTAAGTTGCAAGCAACAGATAATTGCATTAGGCAATGTGTGTAATGTAAGTAATACAAATACCCTTAGATAAAGTACTACTGTTTTATCCCTATTAGCAACAGTACATCTACAATCTTAGAGCTTGCTGTCACTACCCCAGATTAAATAGAGACATGAACCTACTATCGAGCATAAATACCCCCTCTTGGAGCCACAAACATCTACTTGGACAGAGCATCTACTAGCAACGGAGAGCATGCAAGATCATAAACAACGCACTCACAAGATATATTATGAAGCAATGACATAGTACTCAATATTCATCGGATCACAGCAAACACAACATGTAGCATTACATAAAGATGATCTTGATCATGATAGGCAGCTCACAAGATCTAAACATGGTAGCACAAGAGGAGAAGACAACCATCTAGCTACTGCTATGGACCCGTAGTCCAAGGATGAACTACTCACGCATCAGTCCGGAGGCGGGCATGGTGATGTAGAGCCCTCCGGTGATGATTCCCCTCTCCGGCAGGGTGCCGGGAAGAGCTTCTGAACCCTCCCGATCTAGGGTTGACGACGGCGGCGGCTCTGGACTTCGTGCAGGAAAAAGGTGCGCGTACTAGGGCTTGTATTTCTGGGGGGGGGGGGGTGTATTTGTAGGCGAAAGGGCGAATGCGGCGGGGCCTCGAGGGCCCCACACCCCGTGCTCGCGCGGCCAGGGGGGCGCGCCACGAGGGGTTGTGGGCCCCTCGGGGTCCTCCTCCGTCTCCTCTTCGGTGTTCTAGAACCTCCTAGAAAAAATAAGCACTTTGACGTTTCGTTTGTCCAATTCCGAGAATATTTCCTTAACAACTTTTCTGAAACCAAAAACAGCATAAAACAGGTAACTGACACTGTGGCATCTTGTTAATAGGTTAGTCCCAGAAAATGCATAAAATGATATAAAAGTGTACATAAAACATGTAGCAAGTGGCATAATATAAGCATGGAACATAAGAAATTATAGATACGTTTGATACGTATCATCAGTCCAAACAGTTTGCAGCGAGAACTTACAAGCACTGCCCTTAGATGCATGCTCTTTAGCTCTCCATAATTTCTCTTTTTTTTTGTACCCGTGGGTCTTTTCTCATCTTCAAGAGCATCAGAACCTACCACAAAAGATTCATCATAAGAGGTTGTACCTGGACTTGCATCTACGATCTTCTTTTGTTTCTTTTTCTGAGAAACTTCATTTTCTCTTGTCTGCCACTTTGGATACATCTCAAGCTATACATAGCAATGCATTAATGTAAAAGACTTTTTCTTTGGATCCATTTCCTTGAACAAAATGTGTGCATCATTTGTCTGCACAAATATATGTATTGTTAACACATGCACACAACACATCTAGAGCACTATAGGTAAATTACAAGATAAGTGCATACCTTTTCCTGTATTGTCCTTCCACTCTCATTCCTATTTAAAATCTGTTGAACGCATGCACAAAACCTGCTCGTCAAACTGGAAATAGCGGTGTAACGACGATTAATTGCATTAGCATTCGCTCCGGCCATGTCGATTCTTTACGGTTCTCGTAGTAATCTGCAATTCTTGCCCAATAAGATGTTGAATTTTGATCGCTACCGACCACGGCATCCAGACTAGTGTTTGCCCATGCTTCTATCAACACTTTGTACTCAAGACTAGACCAATTTTTCCCTTTGTGGGATTTTCCTTTCACAGTCACGGAAGGTTGTTGTGTCGGCGGCGTCACTTCCTCTACCACTTGAGAAACTTCTGGCAATTGTGAGACACCGAACCCAACCTGCTCCAGAAAGCTCTGATTTTCCCCCATTATGAGTACGAATCTCAGTTTGCTCCAGAAAGCTCTGGTGGTCTTCGTCGTCTCCAGCCAGCCATCTCTCCCCTGCCTCATCTCCCGATTCCCCTGCCAGCGCCAACTCCTCTGCTCCCCGACCCGCTGCTCGATTCCCGCTGCCCCGCTCGATTCAGCACTAAGCGATGCGAGGAACCAGGCGACGCGAGGCAGCAGCGACGCCCCCGCCCCATCCGGTTCGATTCCCTCGATTCCCGCTGCCCCCGCTCGATTACCCCCCCCCCCCCCCCCCCCACACCGCTCGATTCCCGCTGCCCCCGCTCGATTACCCCCCCCCCCCCCCCCCACACCGCTCGATTCCCGCTGCCCCCGCTCGATTACCGCCGCCCCCGCTCAATTCCCCTGCTCTGCTACCCGAATCCCTCCGCCGCCCCTCACCTCTCCTCCCAGCCCTCCATGGAGCACCGCCTCGCCCATCATCTCCTCTCATCCCAGCCCTCTCTCTCTCTCTCTCTCTCTCTCTCTCTCTCTCGGTTTCGATATGGAAATAGAAGCAACGTACCTGAGACCGGAGGTGGCGGCGGCGAACTCCGAGGCGACCTCGGATGCGGCTGGCGGCGGCGAGGTCGGAGGTCTCGAGCAGTTCCGGAGGGGCGCGGGAACCAGGAGCGCGGGGGAAATCCTTCGCGCCTTCGTTTTTCAGAGCGTGGATGCGGCGTGGATACTTTCACGCCTCGTACCGACGTGGGTGGTCGTGGAAACTTTACACGTCCATATACACGAGCCGCTGAGAGCCTTTTTTCTGCCCTGGTCGTCTAAATTTGGTTTCCACGCCCGTTTCCACGTTCCACTAGAGATGCTCTTACAAGAGCAGTGCAAACCATATGTTTATCCTTCCTCTTTCTGCGGCAAGAAAGTTGGGGGTTGATCAGTTCCCCTAGCGATAATCTTGAAAACGAGGCGTTGCCAACAATTTTGTGGTGCGCATCAAAGGAGCCAGGAAGTCGAAAGAGACTAAGCACTTACGTACGAGCCGTCAGATGGATGACAAACACCCGAATACAAGGATGGTAGGATCATGTGAGGAATGAGTTGAGGATGACGACGTTGCTTGCTAGTGAGAGAGGAATTAGAAATGGAGAATCCGCTTAGTGTTGCTCGTGCATTACTCCGAATCTTGGAACTTGGATACATATATGAACTCACTTTGTATTTTGTAAGTTTAGAAAATTACCGAGATCATGCATGTAGAGAATTGATACAAGTACGTGGTGTATATTTTGACACTTGAATATGACTATTTGTGATATGTCAATAGTAAAAAATGATTTTGGTTGCACCGGATAAAAAGTTTAAAATGACCATTTGTGATCTTGTAGTTTTTGCATAGTTTGCAAATGATCATAACTTTGTCTGAAAACTTACGAAGGTACGTAGGTTTCTAAGCCCATGTCTTAGTGTGAAGTTCTTCGTTATTTCTATAACTTGGAGCTATGATTTTCGCTTACTCCGTAGTTCATAAAAACTGAGTTTATGGTACCTAGTTTCCCCCATGATTTCTATGTCTGCATTGCTTTAAGTGGATTGGAAGGTTAATTAGAGAAAAAAGTTTCTAGGTGTGTCTCCATGATCTAACAACATCAATGAATTGGGGCACACCGGAATCGAATTTGACTATCAAGTTCTTGTGAATGCGCCGAAAAAGCGACACATATTATGACCGCTCTCCTATTAGAGTCCTCATTATAGTGCTAGGACTTCGGCTAGATTGAACTTTACTTATGTTTATTTTAACTTTGTCGCCGTTATTGTAATAATGCAGGGCCTGATGCCAAGTGTGAAAGTAGCTGACGATTTGGTGATGCATGTAATTTTGTTCTGTCGAAAGTAAAAAAATCAAATGTAGAAACCCACTTTGGCTCATATGTGTAGAAACTTAGATGCACGCATCACGAGATATTAGTTCCCTGTTATTTTATTCTCCTTTTGCACACGTGTAGTCCCAGGCAATTATATTAAACTCTCTCTTCTTACTTGATCAATATAAATAGCAATTTTTTTTGCCTCATTTCAATATAAAACTTTTCAAAACATCGAAAATTCAGATTTATTTGGATATACAACAGGATATTCTACGTTCGCACAGAAACTTTCACGCAAAAGTACACTTTAAGTGTTATAAAAATGACTTTCACGAGACATTTTTTTAATCATTTCTACGTGAGTAATAATAAAAAATTCGGGAAAATTTATGCGCGAACATAAAGTATATCCAAATGTACCCTAAATTCTTTTCGGATTTGTCTACGTTTTATAAATTTACAGTACTACATCTTGAGTGCATCTAAAGTTCTAAACCTATGAGGCAAAGTCCAAGCGACTTCGGAAATCCACTTTGTACCAGCGACTTTGAGCTGATCTGCTGATCTGCGTAGGCCGTCTCTACTCTCTGGCGGCGTGGGCCCCGCGATGCAGGCGTGGTTCTCGGGCTCCGGGCCCTCGCCCTCCTCGTCGGCGGCCGCGAGCTCCCAGCCGCCGTCGCTGCTCGCGGAGTGGAACTCCTACGCCGCCGCGCGCTCCGCGGAGGAGGATGTCGGCGGAGGCTTCGGGATCGACATCGAGGCCGCCGTCCGCTCCGCCAACGATCGCGTCGCCGGCACCTTCGGAGTGTAAGCAGCCTCCCGCCCTCCTTCTAGGGTTTGTGCAAGTGAATCGGCATGCGGCCGTCCCCCTCAACACCCCAGTTAAGCTTAATTACGGGCGACGTGAAGGAATCGTTAGTGGCGTAGTACTTCTCGGATCGCCCCTCTGTGTGAATCGCGGTAGCTGGTGGGTCAAATTGGTTACATGTGAAGAGAACTGGGGCTCCTAGCGCATTGGCCAACTGTTTATTTGCTCCAGTGATCTCAAATCGTAGTTGAGGATCTTCAGTTAGGAGCAGGATTTTGTGGGGACGGGTTACTTGGACAATCATGGCATCTCTGTTTTGGCACATCATCATGGTAATTCATGTTCAAATGGTGAACTGGTTAGAGTCATGTGAAGGCCAAATGTTAGCTTTAAGCAACTAAAAAAGGGTAAACATCACCACAGCTCTGAGTGAACATCATAAAACATGCCATCGACCGAACATGTACTTAACCTCCGTAAGGTTTAGTTTTGCTGATGTTGCCCTGCCCGTTATAATTTGTCCAGGGTCTCTAAAGGTGTTCGAGGGCTGCCCGGCAGCTTCCAGTCCTCAACGAGCAGTGTTCCATCTGGCAGATCTCTCATGTACTTTGGTCTTTTCCTGGCCAGTGGCATTTTCCTTGTTTTCATCGCATTCACAATATTTCTACCAGTCATGGTGATAATGCCTCAAAAGTTTGCGATCTGTTTCACAATGGGATGTGCCTTCATAATTGGATCGTTCTTCGCATTGAAAGGACCCAAGAATCAGCTCTATCATATGATTTCCAGAGAGGTACCAATTCCTTTTCCCCGTGAACTTATTCCTTGAATATGTACCATTTTGGCATCAATCCTGGGAAGCACTGTTGAGCACAGCCTCTGCTGTTTTATTATATCTTCAGTGAACTTGTATTTTTACCATGAATCGTGCATATTATTATTGTTGTTACCATCCAATGATCTTTCCTTCAAGAGATATTTTAAAAACATTTACGGGGAGAGCATTTTGTACCTGTAGTCTTCTACTCCCTCCAATCCAAAATAAGTGTCGCAGTTTGAACTGGGGCTGGTTCAAAACAGCGACACTTAGAATGTATCGGAGGTAATGATCAAACAATCTTCCCTGAACTTGAAGAAAGTAAAAAGAAAAGGAAAATACACAGTGAACAAATTATGGAAATATAGCATTGCCCTTGAGGCATTAGTATTTTGATATTTTATCAAGTTTGCATCCAATTTTGAAAAATCGACCTGAAAAATGCATTGCCAGTGACTTGGGGGTTTTTATATCTTTAGATAACTTCTACTACATCCGTCCCTAAATATAAGACGTCATGAACTGTGCATATTAGATTGTTGTTGCCATCCAATGTTCCCTCCTGGCTCCTTGGTGATATCATTTCGGTATATTTTGGTAACACAAGAGCATTTTGTACCTGTATTCTTCTAGTAATGATCGAAAGATCTTCTCAGCTTGAAGAAAGTAAAAAAAGAAAAAGCAAACACATGTTCGAATTTATGTACCGTAGCATGTCCTTGAGGCATTAATAATGTGACATGTTATCAACTTTGCATCCAATTCTGAATCATAGACCTGCAAAATGCATTTTCAATGATTCGCTGCCTCATAAAAGGTTTGGTTAAGCGCTTCTCTGCAGATGATTGAATGTGCATTGGTTTTTAATGTTTCACGTCAATGGCTTGCTTAGAGAATAACTGAATATACTCTGTGTTAAACTTGATTTGTTTTTATGATAACACTCATTATTGTTAAAATTCATTTTTGGTTTTATGTAGTATCAAACATCATACTTTTTTGTTCCAACAGTTTATCAAGGACCTTACCTGGTTCTTGATTTAATTAGTTCATAACTTACTGGGATAACATACATTATTCATCTTTGTCATATTCTTAAGACAAATATGTTTTTGCTACATTTTCTGATTTTTTTTTAATTTTTTTCACAGAGGTTGCCTTCCACCATTGGATTTATTGGCAGCATGTTTGCTACCATCTACGTGTCAATGGTGCTTCACAGCTACATACTTTCTGTTTTCTTCTCTTGTCTTCAGGTGGGAATTTCCTTGCTACGCCCTCTGCAAATTCTTGTTCAGTTATGTTTTCCTGTTCTTGATGCTAGTAACAAAAATATTCTGTTTTCCAGATCTTTGCGCTAGCATATTATGCTATCTCATACTTCCCCGGTGGGTCTGCTGGAATGAAGTTCCTGTCATCCACCCTTGTGGCCTCGGTGCTGAGATGCTTTGGGCGATGAGTTCACCTGTCAGTTGCTCTCACCTGTCCGTCTCAGCCTGTATTCATCATAACCTTCTGTAGTTACATTACAGTTTTGCTTTTGCTTTTGCTTTTGACATAGAGATAGTGTCTATCAAGGTGACCCTGGAGCTTGTGTCCATTTATATACATGTGCAATTTACTGTAATATCGCTTCTGCTCGATCAGATGCTTTCATTAGGTACGGTTATGGACATGCGTGGAATGGAAAGTTAACGAAGAAACTTAACAGTTTGTGAATTTAGGAATATCTTGCCTTTGATCTTACATTATGTATTGCCTTTCCGAATTCCGGTACATCACATTACCTTGCTGATTTCCCAGAAATTTTGACGATGATAATATCAGAGCTCTGCGCTGCACCGAAATATCCCATTCGAATATCTTCCACGGCGAAATGCGATACTGATACCAGGCTCAATGTTCGTGAGGCCACATAAATAACGAAAAACATTGTTGTACATCTGTAGATTATAAACATCACATTGTGGTGCCACCTCACTCTTGTCACTCTACACTGGACCACAGCTTACATATCCATGTCTCAGTGGGAGAATGCACTCCACCATCTGATACTACCTCCGTCGTAGCCAAGTTGATCCCGTCCCTACATTCACCACCCTGCATGGATAAAGTCCACATCGCCACCACTTGTTGAGCTTTTTGTATCATCTCTCTCTCTCTCCATAGTTGTCTATTTGCGTCTGTTTCGAGCTGCAAAAATTGTATTCCTAGTATTTGATTTTTGTCTGGCCAGCAAACGGACGGGGAGTTTGGGTGGCGCCGCTCGGCTCCCCTATCCCCCAACCCAACGGGTGACGGGCACTCAGCGAGCGAGTGGCCCATGAACTCACAGATTCTGCCTTCGGTTTGGTATATCCTCTCTCTCATTCGCCGTTTATAAGGACAAGATAGCAAGCCGGCATCTCAAAAAAATAGTGTGAGCAGAGCAGCCGAGCACCTTCTGTCGCCATGTCTGCCTTCGTGGGAAAATACGCAGGTTCTTGCTCTGCTCCGTGCTACAATCTCTGTTTTTCCGCAGACAGTCTTGGCGATCGGTGTAACGCTACTAACTAGCCTTTGCGCGGCTTCACGTGTGCAGATGAGCTGATCAAGACGGCCAAGTACATCGCGACGCCGGGGAAGGGCATCCTGGCCGCCGACGAGTCCACGGGCACCATCGGCAAGCGCCTGGCCAGCATCAACGTCGAGAACGTGGAGTCCAACCGTCAGGCGCTCCGGGAGCTGCTCTTCACGGCGCCCGGCGCGCTCGAGTACATCTCGGGCGTCATCCTCTTCGAGGAGACGCTCTACCAGAGCGCCGCCGACGGCACGCCCTTCGTCGACATCCTCAAGGCCGCCGGCGTCGTGCCGGGGATCAAGGTCGACAAGGGCACCGTCGACATCGCCGGCACCGACGGCGAGACCACCACCCAGGGCCTCGACTCCCTCGGAGCGCGCTGCGCCAAGTACTACGATGCCGGCGCGCGCTTCGCCAAGTGGCGCGCCGTGCTCAAGATCGGGCCGGGGGGCATGCCGTCTGAGCTCTCCGTCAAGCAGAACGCCGAGGGGCTGGCGCGGTACGCGCTCATCTGCCAGGAGAACGGCCTCGTGCCCATCGTCGAGCCTGAGATCCTCACCGACGGTGACCACGACATCAAGGCCTGCGCCGCCGCCACCGAGCGCGTCCTCGCCGCCTGCTACAAGTCACTCAACGACCACAAGGTCCTCCTCGAGGGCACCCTCCTCAAGCCCAACATGGTCACCCCCGGCTCCAACAGCCCCAAGGCACGCACCCAACGTCTTCTTCTTCGATGACGTTTTCATTGGCATGCATGCATGGCTGATCGATCGATTAATGGTTCATGTGTAGGTTGGCGCGGAGGTGATAGCGGAGTACACGGTGGCGGCGCTGCGGCGCACGGTGCCGCCGGCCGTGCCCGGGGTGGTGTTCCTGTCGGGCGGGCAGAGCGAGGAGCAGGCCACGGAGAACCTGGACGCCATGAACAAGCTGGCGGTGCTCAAGCCGTGGACGCTCACCTTCTCCTTCGGCCGGGCGCTGCAGTCGAGCACCCTCAAGAAGTGGGCCGGCAAGAAGGAGAACGTCGCGGACGCGCAGGCCACGTTCCTCGCCCGGTGCAAGGGCAACTCCGAGGCCACGCTCGGCAAGTACGCCGGCGCCGCCGCCGGCGGGGACGCCGCCGCATCCGAGAGCTTACACGTCGAGGGGTACAAGTACTAGTCGCTGCCGCGCCATGTCTGGACCATACGTGTAGGGGTCTTGGTGCAACCTGTGTGGCGCACGGCGCGGCACACGGATTGCGTCGAGATCCGTGCACATATATGTGCTTCCTTTCTGCCGTGTACTTTAAATTCTCCCCCCTCCCCATTCCTTGCTCCTATATGGTTAACCAAAACTACTGATATACAGGTGGTCTCTGGATGCAACCCTTTTATATATTTGAGCTTGTTTCATGGAAAATGAATACTACATGCTACAAATTGAATACTTGTCTCAGTACTACTGCCTCCGTTCCAATGAATAAGGGTTATATTATTTTGAAAAAGTCAACCATATTAACATGCAAAATATAAAACTAATATATTAGAAACATGATGAACTATATTTTTCATATGATATCTATATAATATCATATTTGTTGATAGATTTTTCTAAAAGTTTGGTCAAACTTTATTTGGCTTGACTTTTGTAAAAAATATATGCCTTATTCATCGAAACAGAGGGAGTACTGCTCAAGATAGATAAAATTGGTTCGATGATCCACAAATACTCCGGTTTAATCGTATTCACATTTACAAATAAGCGGTGTTTATCTTTACAAGTACTACATTATTTCCAGTGCACTTTTCGAACACTAGATAAAGCAGTTAAAACGAATCATCTCCTGTTAATTAGTCTGAAGACCTCACAGTAAAGTAAGAAAACTTAGGCTGGCTCAGGACCTTTTTATTCAAGTATGTTTGGAAAATGAGCATACACAAACACAATGAATTCAACAATGATAATATACAATGTGAATCTGTTCATCCTGCAATTTTCTAGTGTTCGCCTTATTTACCAAGAGAAATAAAGGGAAAATGTAAAAAAGAAAAACAGAGAAGCAATATGTACATTATTTTTCAGGGGAGGACATTCTTCAGTGCTCAACTACTGCGGACTGCCGTGAGCGAGTGCCTTTCCTGTTGAGGACATTAAGAGCCTGTTTGTAACACCAGAATTCTAATGAAACGCTGATTCAGAACATTTTTCACTGAACTTCTTCCAATAGTGGAGACGTCAAGGGCTTCAGAAGTTTCAGAGATTAGTTTTTAATCAGTACAGCCTGATCCTTGTGGTAATGTGTTGCTGGCACATAGGGCAGCGCACCAAACTTTTCCCGCAGTCATTACAAGTCTGTGAATCATATATGTTAGATATTAGCATACAACAAGAATTGTGAAGAAATGTTCCGGCAGAAAGTAAGGGGAAATTTTCTGCACCTGGTGTCCACATCCAAATGCAAGATCCTTTGGTTTATCCATACATATGGCACATGACTGCAAGCAAAAATTTGCCAAGCTTAGTTTGACGATCATGCAGTTAGCACAAACTTTGTCGGTTAGCATTAGGAAGGATTTAATCATATTTGGGAGTGCAATGGTGGGAAGACGGTATAACCACAAAAGGATACGTACAAGTCTGCTGTCTAGAGAACTTTCTGCTGAATAAGTGTCGGGTGTCCTTGTGGTCGCAGGTTGTGAACTTTCTGATGAATAACTGTCAGGTCTTCTTGTAGCTGCAGGCTGTCTCTGTTTGAAACTGTCTGATTGCTGAAAGCCACTTGTTTGTTGGCCAAAGCTACTAGTCCGTGCGTAAACGCCAGATTGTTGGTCAAAGCTAGTAGAGCGTGAATAAGGATTCCTTGTTGGTGGCGGCAAAGGAACTCTAGGAGGTATTCCTTGGCGACGACTGAAACAGAAGAAGAATTGAAAAAAGTGATCAGATGGCACATTATCGTCAAAAGGTAAAACAAGCGGTCCAACTGGACTCAGTATGAGGTTAAGGAAAACATAGAATACCCTAGGAGTTGGAGATCAAGTGTTGCTTTATACTGTGTAGGGATTTCCATCAATGCTGACAATGCGAATTCAGCCTCCTTTCTATCAGCTGCTATGCTCTTTGACATAATGTCAGTGAAATTCACAAACTGCATGAAGTCAAGTATTAATTCACATCTATGTTATTGCGAACCATAAAGCACCTAAATGTCAGATGTAATCGTAGGACAATCACCTGGAAATTGTCAAACGAGCGAGCAGGTATGTTATCGTCAAACTTATGCATCATATCCCATGGTCCATCACCGACTCCAACAAGCACAATAGACAGTGGAAAGTGGCTGGAATATTATTAGAAATAGATGTTACAGACTTACAGGATGTAGCTTATTTAGGAAATTTGACTTCACAGAATTTAAAGATATTACATTAAAATACTGAATTAAGTACCTAGCTTTCACTATAGCATCAATTGTATCTCGCTCCTGTGGACTTAACTGCCCAGACTGTGTATCTACACTTCGAGTAACCTGTCAGCAAATTTTAGGTAGAGTGAAAATTAGATACATGAAAAAGACTACACAAAGGACACGTGACTCAGAAAGGTAGGACTTGTTAGCTAAAAAAAGTCTCCCAGTTATTAGGGAGTAGAGCTGAAGTTACCCTACGATGAGTTTGAATAGAAATATACAACAATTTGCTGTGAATAACGCCACTAATTCTTTGGAGCAGAGTGATGCACCTGTCCATCAGCAATTATCAGAAGAACATGATATTGACCACCAGTGCTGTCCGCGATCCCAATAGCTGTCTCAATTATTGGAGCGAAAGATGTTGGTCCTGTTGCAAGTTCAAATCCAGATGATTTCAGTACATTTTGTGTGAGGAACTCACCAATCATCATTAGCTACTTTTAATAGCAATTATGTTCCTTTCTCCCTTCTATGGACAGAAAGGAAGAAGGGACTCTTTACATTAAGTGATTACTCAAACAAACCAGCTAATCGAAGAGTTGGAACGATTTCTCTGTATCTTTCTAACGCCTCTTCAAATCCATTGCACGGCTGGTTCTCTGGATAAAAGCTGAATACCTCCTGGTCATGAGTTGATGCTGCTTGCAGGAAAGAGGAAACATCATTCAGTACATCCCTTTGCACATTTACTAAAAATCCACCGAATGATCAACGCAAAAAAAATGGAGCAAAGCTTACCATCACCAAATCCAAAGCAGGGAATCAAGTTGTCTTCATCAAAAGCCGAAAGTGTCCTTCCAATAATAGATATGGCTTGCTCATACGGGTTTGGCGCGTTTCCAATATCATGCAGACAGCGGCGATTATAGGAAATTTTGCCTAAACAGGAAAATCGTAGCAAGTTATTGAAAATATTATGATTCAGCATAGATGATTATAACATATAGAAGCAACAGAGTATTCATCCTTTCTGCAATACATATACCCTCATTGTTAGTTTCCCATCTAAAGAGATTCATTTGCATAATGTAATTTGGTTTCGCTTGACAAAAGATTCATAATAGAGAAGTGGCATGCCATTGATATCACGGACCAAATGGCTTTCTTCAAAAACAATAAACCACAAATTCTGGGGCAACTAACTAGTAAATAATAGACAGCAGTGCACCGCAAACCAAGCATTAACAAAAAAAGATTATGCACCTAAAGTCAAAAGGTGGAAAACTCAGCTGCTAACCTGTCCATTCGTTACTTTTGGTAAAATCAATTCCTACGATAAGGTTTGAAGATTCAAGACCCGCTTGCGCTAAAGCTTCAGTCACCTGTAACAGTGTAAAAGGTGTTACTTTCAGTTTTTATGTGCAAGACTCTCATATGTCATATGAGGCTCAGGAACCGAGGACAATGCATAATACAAGCCGAGCACATCTAAGTTAAAAGAACTCGATAATGTTTCATGGCATGACTGTATACTGCATGACCGTCTGAATATAGAACTATTATTTTTGGAGTAAATGCAGTAGCATAAATGAATTGATGGTAACACTAAATTTACAAATTTGATTGTTATAGTCGTCAGCTTAATAGTTCACAAGCCTGATTGAAGACATCAATTTAGATATTGATCGTTATAGTCGTCAGCTTAATAGTAGCAAATGGAAAAGTAAATAGCAGTCTCTTGCATTAATTTCCTTTGAGAAATATAATCCAACTGCAGGATAATTTATTTTATCATCATAAAACCTTGGATTATAAATCCTACCACATAAACAGAAGTGCCGAAGATTGATACAATGTCAAACGAATTAAACTTAGCAAGTGCCATATAACTTAGGCGAGAACCAACATTTGTAGAAAGTAAGGTGGGAATATTTGAACTAGGTGTTAGGACAGTTAAGCATTCAGTGTGTTAGCAAAATTACCCAATTGTATGTAATTTTGTAAAAGAAGTAGACCCATATGAAATGCATTCACTGCAGAAAACAGGTACAAATTATGCAGGATAAGACTCTATGTACCAAAAGCTAGTATAATTCAAAGGAAGAAGATTAAAGCAGGCGACTTCAAATTTTCAAATGGTTGTAAGCTTGTCATGATAATTATCTCGAGCAAGAGATAACTTTATTTGCCGATGATGATTTCCTGACCATAATATTGAAATCACTATCCTTGTTGAAATACTTATAGATAAAACTAATCCTAATTAAAGATAATTTACATTTCAAATTTCACCAGATGACTGAACAAGATGAATGATATGTTCAGCTACATCAATCGAAAGCCATGCATCAAAACTTGGGAATGAAAGTAAGAGAGCCAGGGAAAGGAAAAAAAGGGCATCAACACATACTTGACCCACGGAACGGTAGTCGTCGCCTATCCTGGAATACTTCCTCTGCAGCCTGGCTTGTGCTTCTGGCTGCTGCACGTTGCTACCCGCAGAAGAAGCATACCTCGGGCTGTAACCGGAGGGTGTATTGGAAGAATACCTCGAGTGATACCCTCCTGATGAATTCCCATAATCATAGGCAGAGTTATAGGAAGGCCTGGAGTCCTTTTGCCCCATCTGTCAACCCTCGGCTAAACTTTCTGCTGAATGGATGAAATGATCAGTACTTCTGCACACTAACTAGTTGGGGGAAAAAGCAGATACTCTATACGCGTACATCAAGAAATTCTCAAGTCGCCCAACTTTGTTCCGACAAATTCCTAATTCGAGGTGGGGTGATTTTATAGTCCATAAAAGGCAATTTCCCACCCTAGCCAGAGCACAGCATCCCCTACTCCCACATTTCCTCCTCACGGACAACTTCAGCAAGCCAATTCTCACATAAGCACCAAACATATCGACGGGTCTGAACGAGATTAGACAACGACCTACCAAAAAATGCCAAATAATTGAGAACATTCGATGAATTGCCTCACACGATCAGATCCAAACACCTCGTAGACCCACCGCAAGAACGAACAAGGAGAGGGGAGGACTGGATTGCTCTTGCTGGTGCTGGAGCGGTGCGGAACCGGAATTAACACCACGAAACCACCTGGATGGGGCAGGTCTTACCCTGCTTTTTTCGTATCCAAGAACGCAGGCTCGAGGAGGAAGAAGACGACGGCGGGGGACAGGGGAGGCGGACGAACAGAGGCTCGTATCGTATGCACGGCACGACGAGACAAGTGGTGATTTTGAGAGAGATGGGTGGCGCAAGTCAAGTCAAGCAATGGCAAATTGGCAATGCAGTTGGCAGCAGCCACCGAGGCAAAGATTTCTTCTTGCGCCGCAGCTACTCTAATCTACTCTGACCCCGTCCCTCCGTCCCATGGAAAATGATATCCGAAGCTTCGGAACAGGAGATGATGGATTAGTGGGCACGACACTTGTCTCCGTCAGTCATCGGCGGGGGGTGATATTTAGAGCAGTGTGATCTGTGACTGTGATGATTATCCACTGAGGAGCGGAAAGTCAAGAGGGTGGGCATCTTCGCTACGCGCACGCAGGAGGAGAGGAGCTCCGGTGGTTGGCGGATCGATCGCGGTCATGGTGACTGGTTACCGGCGAGGCGAGAGACCAGGATCTGGGTGTAGCAGTCCGGGAGACGGTTTCGTGTGGTTAATCTGCTCTCGAGGAAAACTCCGCGCGGCGGCGCTCATGAGTCATGGCTGACGTGCGCTGCTGAGATAATCACACGGCGGCTATGTGAGCGTGAGATAACATTGTACTGATGGCATAATACTTGATTACGTGGATGACTGTTTATCCGCCGAAGTTCCCGCACTGGATATATCCTTCTTTTTAGAAGTGTCCACCTATTGAGTAATCTCTTTTAGAAGTGCATCCTAACTAGTTGGTCGTATACATCTGCTTACTGGGGAGGGGCAACTTATCGGACAAGCCGCCAAAAGAACAGAGCCTTATATAGCTATGTTTTATATTAGCTGTAGCTAAAACAGATGTATATGTACTCAATGAAGAGAATAGTTAACATGTGCACCACACGATGCATAAACATCTCCTTCGTAAGAGCGGCGTGGTTTTAGGATTGCCGAAATCACCACATGACGTTCACCAAACAGCGAAATAATAGACACGACACTTTTTACTCGGCATCAAAATGTAATACACATGGCGAATGACACGACACTCGTGACTAAGTATACTACTCACTCCGTTACATTTTTAATAAAGAAAAAATGCAACACAAGTTTTTTTTTCTAAAACCCACTCAAACCATTTGAAGTACTATTAAAATAGCCAAAACCCAGCTCACAAGTGTGACCCGTAGATGACACTTATCCCGTATGAAGCTAGGTTCTGTAGGCATTTGTTTCGCTCAGTTTTAGCACCGGCGTGTGCTATATTTGATCGTACACGGCGTGGCGTTCATACGCACACATCAGTAATGTCAAATTGCGCTATCTGGCGGGGCATTTTTCCACGTCGGTGATTACCTCTACAATATGCCTAGCAAATTATCGGCGTGGCTTTATTGTGACCCGCCGGTGATTACCTGCCCGATGCCTTCCACTTTGCCAGGGCTAGACCCTCTCTTGACCTGCCTTCTATCCTAAGTAAACTCGTTGGAGTTGTCATGTGGTAATGTTGAGAGGCTTGGACGAGATATATCCTGTTGACGCGGCTTTTGCAGCTCACCACTCTGCATCCTTGACTCTTGGCGGGTTCAAAGAGGGCTTGGTGTGGATTTGATTGTCATGATGTTGTTGTTGTATGGCATTGTGGTCGTCGTGGTTTGACGCATGCCATTGTCCTAACCTCGCTAGGTGTTGTCTGGTTTTAGGCCTATAATAACAACGTATGAGAGATGATGTTGGAAACCGGCTTAGAAATAACAAACGTGCAAAGGTGTAGGTAAGAACAACTAACAAAGAGCATGAGGATGAGGGATGTTGCTATATCTATTCTATCTATATATAAAAGCAAATTTGTACAGACCCCAATCGTTTCGGCCACGTCCCCTGAATTATCTGGGCCGTCCAACTTCTCGATTCGACGTCCTCGATGGGACCGCGTCACCCGCCGTACTGTAGATCGCGGATCTACCGGCTCCGCACTGTCGATCGTCGATCTGACGGTCCGCGTGGCGTTTTTGCAGAAAAGCCCCTGCCGTTCCCTAAATTGTGCTACGATCCTCTTCATATATAGGAGCCCTAACCCTACGCCCCAAATAATCCTCACTTCCCCCGTCTCGGCCGCCTCCAGCCCGCCCCCGCCGCCGCAACCCTCCTCAGCCCTGCGGTCGCGCCGCCAGGTCCCTGCGCTGGAGGGGGAGAGGGCCGCGCGCCCGCCAGGTTCTTGCGCTGGAGGAGAAGGCCCTACGTCCTCCGGCCGCGCCGTCGCCCACCGACGCCGCCGATCCCGTGCTTACCAGAGCGCTGCCCACGCCATCGGGTCCCCGCGCTGGAGGAGGAGAAGGCCGCGCGCCCGTCAAGTCCCTGCGCCGCCTCTCCACTCGAATCCTCCTCCACGCGCCTTCCTCTGCCCGACACCGCCGGCGTGCCCTGTCACATGGTCGCCACCCCGGCGGCGGAGGAAAGCACAGTGGCGCCCCGGCCGGCCAGCCGAAACAAGCCTGCAGTCGCCGCCGCGCCCAGGCTGCCGCATAGGAGAACGACGACGAGGAGGCGTCCTACGCAGGACGTGCAGCTCGACATGGTGGGCGCCGGATGCGCCCGAGGAAGCAGCCCTTCGGCCTCGGCGGGGAGGAGCAGGCCGCCATCCTTCTCATGGCGCTCTCCTCCGCCGTTCTTCGACGAAATTCGCCGCCTTCCAGTCACCCCCGAGCTCGATCGACTCCACCAACAGCCTTCACGTGAGCTTCTCTTCCAATTTCCTACCTCTCCCTAATTATTTGGTTTTCTCTAAGTCATTCCCCTGCAACGACCTGAACAATACCGCCATGAACATGAGCGTAAGCTCCTGTTTTTGGAGGCGCTGCTCCTCCCTGCCTCCTGAACCACACGCGCACGGCAACAAACTCCCTTCATCACCTTCTGTGCGCCTCCAGGACAACCATATACATAATCCTAGAGAAATAAATATGATTCCAACTTAACAATCAACGAAATAAACAGTTATTTCTATTTAGAAGTGCATGGTTCTGAATCCGGGGGCTTCTTTAGTACAGTAGTCATTTATTATGTCACAAATTGTTGTCTTCAGAATTTGTGAAAATTGTGTGAGTTCTTTGTTAACATGAGCTAACATTTTACATTACAGATACTAATCAGAAGTGACATAAGAAATGACACTTGATTTTGGTGAGTGTACAGATTCTTTTGTACCAAAATCAGTTCGTCCAACTTTGCAGCTGCAGTATCTCCACATATGTAAGATTATGAAATCTTTTTTACAGTACAAATAAATGACGCTGTTTTATATTTTCGATTCAGTTAGGGATGTATATTTTGAACCAACCACATATATATTCTTTTTTCTCTAATGTGTAGGTGGTCAAATAATGCGTGTATATCAAGGGGTTTTCGGAGGAAGCTTTTGTTCTCCAAGATTATATGCACATCTGCCTTAACTCCTAGATAGCCTAATTGTGATATCATTTCTTTGCACTGCGTCATTAAGCTTGTGGGATCTGAAGCATTACACATTCAGATTCTGAGATTTACAACATGTATGTGAGTTTCCTTTCCGTACTTGAAAACCCATCATAGGAACTTTGCTTCGTGTCTTGTTGCAAATGTAAGAACTACCCGTATCTTGGCAGAATTATCTTCTTAGTTCATCAATGTTTTACAGCGACATTGCAACTTATATATTTGCGTGGAGCTAGCATTCCTCAATCATCCATTTGGTACTTATGTTTACTATTTAGAAGGTAAGATTTCCTTTTCCAGCGGGGTAATGCTCTTTTATTTGCATTGTGTAAAGCTTGGTATAGAAAGATCAAATACCTTAGAGAAGTGAAAACAACGACTCAAAGCTTTATGAACGGTTGGTACCTTAGAAACTGACTCATATGACCTTCCTGCTACTGAGTAAATATACCTCAAATCTTATTTTAAACCTGATGCCAATGTTGAGTAAATGAGGTACATCTTTAACACCATCAAAGGTATTAAAAAGTTATCCGCACTCAATACAAGGTACAATATTACATGACTGACTCATATTATTCGGAGGTGTGTTTTCACGGTTATAGTGTTTTTGTTTTGCCATGAACCTTTTCTTCTGTTTTCGCTATATAAATCTTAATAATTTAGTGCTATATGTTCTGCAAGATTTGCTCCAATCATTCTATTTGTCCTCCACGTTAATAAACATTATTTTTCCTATTTTAAGTAAGGGTTATTTAGTAGCTGATTAAAGTTGAGTTTGGCCTTCTTCTTTTCTTTTCCAGGCCATGTACATACCAGAGAGCAGGGGCTAGGGTTTTCAATCGCCCACCCTAATCAAGCGGCAAAGCTATTTCCCCGTTTGGCTGCTCCCCGGCACGGTCGATGACGCCTTTGTTTGCTATTTGTTCGTCTTCTTTGGATGACGCCACAACTTCTTTTCACGATGCTGCTCCATCTATGCCTACAATTGCTGCTTTTACAAATTCAGTCTCAGAACCATGTTCCCACTGTTTTTCCTGAACCCCATGTTCATGCGTCTGAAGATAACATATCTTTTGGTGCGTCTTTTCCTCAATCTTCTCCTATGTTCTAAGCTTATATTTGTTTTTATGATGTGTTTTTCATTGTGTTCTACCTTAACTCTTATATAGGCTCATCATTTAGCCTCATTGTTTTTAGGCTCATCAAGTAGCCTGGTTGTTCTCAAACTCATGTGCTTTATTTTGTCTCATCAATAGATTATCTCATACGTACATTACTGTACTTATTTCTATTACCCATGTTAATGCAACGGGCGCGGCGACACGCCGCGCAAATCTTCCTAGTATAACATCACAATGTTGCCGTTAGGGGACAAATAAGTAAGGCGGCCGGTATAGATCGTGTGGTCATGCACTCATGCATGTGTGGTGAAAGGCCACGCTAGAAGAGTTATACTATATCCTGCATTATTCTCCTCTTACACAAATTATTGTTTGTGTGGCCGATGGGCGGATAAAACGAGCAGGCCGAGGGAGCACCACATACGTCCGTCCCCTCTGGCCGGATGTACGTTAGATAGCGAGCACGCACGGCACATCGTAGCGCGTCGGTAGAGCACGACGATGACACAAGTGATGTGCTCATGCTGGGAGCACGCACGGTATGTTGAAGTGTGCAGAGTTATAGTGAGATATAGAATTCAGCTCGGTAGGTAGTTCACGTCGATGGAATTACGTACACGATCAGCGACCGATCGATCTCGTCCATATAAATACGGATAGGTGTGAGCTGCCACGCCACACAAGATCGAAGAAGAAACCACCATGGCCAATTACCTCCAGCTCCTAGTCCTAGCCGGCCTACTCGTACTCCTCCCGCTCGCGCTCCCGGTGGCCGCCGTTCACGCTCTGAGGCCGTTCGTCGACCGCGGCGCAACGGTGTACACAATGCAACACCGTTTGCGGCGCGAGGACGTCGGGAACCTGCAGGCGGGGTTCCTGGCCCTCGTGCTCGCCAGCTCCAACAAATTCCTTGAGGAGCTCCCGGTCGGCATCAAGCAGACGGCGATCGACGAGCAACCGACCGAGTGGGTCCTCTTGGACTTGATCGCGCCGGAGGGCGAGAGCGACGAGGTGCTCTCCACGATAGCTTTCCGGAGCGACAATGCCTACTCCATCGGTGTTACCAACGCCGACAACATTTGGCATTGCTTTGCCGGAGTGGAGCACCTCATAACGGGGTGCACAAGGCTTCCGTTCGATTCAAGCTACCGGCAACGCGAAGGTATCATCGCCCGCGATCGCCTCGACACCGTCGAGATTGGTCTCGCGGCGATGGAGTTGGCCGTGCACGCCTTCCGAGGCTACGGCACGGCCTCCGCAGCTCCGACAACCGTGGACGCGATGAAGCTGTCCATGGCGGCCGTCGCCCTGGTCGTCAGCGAGGGCGCCCGCTTCAAGGAAGTTCAGGAGTTGGTGCGAGCCGGCTGGGAGACGGGCGTCCACATACAGAACCCACAGAGGTTCGTATACTGGTCGCGCGGCACCTGTGCCGTTGCCAAGGACGACGCAAAGGAGATCGCAAGGATCGTGGAAGTCTTCGGCCTGCCGGTAGGTGGAGGGAAGGCGGCGGTCGCGTCCCTTTTCAACTTTGCTATCTACTCCAAGAAGTGCGAGAAGAAGATGGATGAACTCCCGTAGCTAGGTACAGTACCTCGCAAGCCGATTAGCAGCATAATCGGTTGTTGCTTTTAATAAAGGACTTGTTTTATTTTTTATGCGTGCCACCTCTTCTTTATGAATAACGTCTTTCTGGTTCTTGGTGTAATTTGTAAGGGCTTCTAATCCCACCGATTAATGTAGTCTGGACCCTTCGGGATCCTTCCCTTGTTCAAAAAAAAAAAACATTATTACTAGATTAGAACCTTAGAGCCCCTCTAAAATGCGACAACGTCCTCGCTGAACTAACCTCCATTAATCTGTCAATTGCGTTCTTACAAGAAACAAAATTAAACATCATGCTGCTAAAGAAAGCTAAGACTTTCCTACCTCGATCCATCTCAGACTACCACTGCAAGCCATCCGATGGGGGCAGTTCCTATTTCACGACCAGGTCGTGCACTAATAGTGCACGACCACCCCTTCGTGGGCCGGCCCATTTATACTGATTTTTAGTATTTTTGGCTTTTTTAGCTGTTTCTTTTTTCCGTTAGTTTCTTTTCTGTGTTTTTATTCGTTTTTGAACCTTTTTAATTTTTGAAAGTTGTTCAGATTTTTAGAAATTAATTTATTTTTTGAAATTCAAAATTGTGTTCGTATTCTTGAAAATTGTTCAAATTTGAAAATGTTTCAACTTTAAAAAATGTTTAAATTCGAGATTGTTCACTATCAAATTTGTTCAGATTTAAAAATTGTTCATATTTAAAATTATTCATATTCGAAATGTTCATATTAAAAAATTGTTCACTGTCAAATTTGTTCAAATTTAAAATTTGTTCACATCCAAATTATTTAAATTGTGAAAATTGTTCATATCCAAATTATTTAAATTATTCACATTCAAAATTAATTACATTCGAAATTTGCTTATATTCATACTTCTTTTTTGTAAAAATTGAAATGAAAAAACAGAAAAAAAGAGGAACGATTTATTGGGCTGGCCCACTTAACTAGCGAAACTATGGGAGGTGTGCGGCACCGATTAAAGCACGACCAGGTCGGAAACTAGGGGCTCCCTCCGATGGGAATACTCACAGGCACAGCTCTCTCACCAAACCACTTCTCCAAAACATAACTATTTCTGTAGTTTCGTCCAATTTTTTTTTTTGGGCCGATCCTGGTGTATCCCGCGATCGCACATGGGCCAAGCCCAACAGAACCTCACGAAAACGTTTCCTCTTCCCCTCGTCGCCTTCCTTCCTTTTCTATACTACTATTAAAGAGACACCCCAGTAAATATACACGGGCAACTACCACCACCGGATCAGGCCCACCTGATTAAATTGAACCACTAAGATCAATCTAATCCGCTCCCTGTGTGCACTTAGCAATTACATAGAGCGGGCAGAGTTTGGATCAGGCCCACCTGATTAAATCGAACCGCTAAGATCAATCTAATCCGCTCCATGTGTGCACTTAGCAATTAGAGCGGACGAAAACTCTGCCGTCCGCCCTGTGCCCGTCGTGAGGATGTCGCCTCCCGTCATCTCCACCCAGCTCCACGGAGGACGGCGGTTCACACGAATTCGATGCATAGAGGCCGTCACGCTGCTCGCAAAAAGATGTCATCGGGAGCTTCAAGGTCAATAGCGGCAGGAACTTCCAGGTCGACGGCGGCGGCACATCTGGGGCGGCCGCCGGCCGGAGTAGGTAAGGCCAGTTTGTCTCTATTCCCTCTCGCGTCTCTCGATTCTCCCTCTGCACGGACGAGGCTGCAAAGCGCGCGGCACCGCGGCTTCAAGGGGCCGGAGGTTTCAGTACGCACCCGGAACTGGCGGCTGCAAGTGCAAGGCGGGCGCCGGGCGGAGCCGACGGCATGAGCGCGCACGGGGACCTCTTTCGAGTCTTCTGTACGCAGGGGCGCTGCGAGCAAGCCCCGCCACCATCTGCTCATGTTCTGATGTTCAGATGGTGCTGCCTGTACCTGACCTATACGAGGAAACAATGCCTTGAGGAAAGGCCTCCTGGTCTCACCTTGTGATTTGAGCGACCATCATACAATCATCGTCTCTAGCAGCTTGGTGCAAGGTACGTCCTCAAGTGCTTGTGCATTATGTTTTTGTGCTTCGAAATTTCACTATTGACTGTAGAAGACATATGTAGTTCAGTTCAGACCAGATCAGAGACGATGGATAGTTTTATCTTTTTAATTAGTATATTTGGTTGTAACTCATTTCTTCAAAAGATATTGGTGCTGTGGAGTTGTGCTCATTTCCTATGCATACGAACCAAAGGAGACTTGGGATTTCATATGGTGTTGATTTCATCATCATAAGGAAAAGAAATCTATAGCCATGCCAATTTGGAATAAATCAAAATCCTGGTTAGTATTTCTAACCGTGTAGCTAGCTGGATGTCTCTTCTTATATGTATTTGTTTTGCATGGAACTTATTGAGCTTTATTGATCATAAACATTGGACTGTTACTACTAAGGAGATTGCCTAATATGTTACAAATTTGTAACCTTTTATAGACTTATAGTGATCGATCTCAATATGAAATTCCCATAACATTGGACCAATCCCACTGTTCTCAAATCCAAAAGTTCAGTTTTTTACATGTTGCCCTGTATCAGATATGCGCTCTTGCAAGAAATATGTCGGATACTTTTCAGGCCTGAGATAGTTCGATGCAAAACATGGACTTGTCCATTTGACCTTCTATATGTATGTGGAGGGGAGGGGGGATGATATGATCATCTTTAGTGCTGTGATTTCATTTCTAATTTCCAGAAATAAAAGGTGAGTTACCAGATAAATATATTGTCTTAGAGGATTGCAAGGTCAAGTGGCGCAATAATGATTTAGAGTTAAGAGAGGATGCATACTTATCAAAATTCTGTTCAGGTTTTCATTTTCGTGCTATTAAACTACAGACCTTGTTTGTTACACTTTGTTTTTTTCTTTAAATTCGTTCTACAAATTGTGTTCAGACTTTCCTTTCAGACCACATGAGTGAAGTCCAGGACATGAGGAGGCAGCATGATACATCCAGCTACGTCAATAAAGCAATGTAAGTAAATTTTAGGTAAACTGGTTTTGAACATGCCGTAACAATTTTGTCAATTTGCAAGCCATGTACAAACTTCACATGCAAGTTCGGCGAACTCATAGCTGCTGCAGATCTGTTTACTTCTGGAACTGTAGGAGCCTAGAAGGGTGTTCTTTTAATCTTTTTAGCTTTGCTGTGTTAGACAAGCTACTTTTGTGGCACATATATCTTGCTCAGAGGTGCGTTTTGTTTTACAGCTTCGGTAGATTCTTCTGTGTGCTTCAAGTTCCCACAACCTTTTACAGATCAATGCATTACGCATGAGAGCAATACATAATTTTGATACATCATACACATGGATAAGGGCATTGCTTCTCATGTACGGTCACTCATCCAATAACTGTTATACAAGGCAAACTTCTCTAGATTGTTATCACCTTTCGTCTCTGCTCAATTGTTCGTCGAAAGGTTTAGAGGATTTGGGCATTCCATTGACCCAGTCCAGTCCAATAACTATTGTCAATGAATAATGTATCAAAATATAGTATATTATTTTTTCTTAGTATTTTTCTGGAAATATATCCTCCAAATAGTTTTGATAGAAAGTTTCCCTCATATCAAACTGTTTTATTTCTTCTAAACAAGAAGTTGGTAGTATATGCAGCCTTCAAATCAAAGATCTGTGAATTTATGTCAGGTGAGCCTCTTTCATCTTAATAAGGGTAAATAGTCTTTGAGGTCCAAAGCCACAATAATGAGCGCATTCAAGAACTATCAAATGCTCCGGTGCTTTCCGAAAAAACAAGTTGCACGAATTTTGAAGCGCTATCGACGGCTATGATTAGTCACAAAGTGAACTAAGAGGAGTACTAACCATGTGGGATTAGCACCCTTAATCTCCACCCCTAATCACAGCCATTGATTTGCTTTAAAATCCGTGCAACATGTTTTCTCGGAGAGCACCGGAGCATTTCTCAGAAAAGATATTAGAGTGTTCTTCTGAGTTCTGATTAGGAAATGACTTTTGGTTCCTTCTCCTCTCAGTTGTGGGCTCACTTCATATAGTTAGGCTATTTTTTGTGAACTTTCACTTTACAGGTCTTAATACAGTTTTGCATATAATGATGCATCTATTTATGATAGTTATACATATTGGCGAAGTGAGTCTAGCTCAACTGGTTTGGTTCCTTCTGATGGAACCAGCCTACCCAGGTTCAGGTCCCAGACTTGGCATGAGTGCTCGCATTTTCCTTGATTTTTCAGGATTTAATCGGCGCTATGCTTTCAGTGGTAGGTCAACATCGAGTCGCCCGTGGTGACTTTGTCAACCTCAAGATATGCCGGACCAGTCTCTCGGAGGTGCTCATAGGGGTAGGATTTGCGTGTGTGCGGTCATAGGGGGTCTGTACGTGCGTGTTTGTAAGCGTCTGCGTGTACTGTGTTTCTCAAAAAAAAAAATACATATTGAACATGTGCTTGCATAATGATGATCGAATTGTGTATTATTAAATCTATGTGTTGCCCCCAACTGAGCGAATTGTGCTCTGGAATGTTGTAGTTTGCAATGTCATGCATTATGACCAGCTTTTCCATGATATTATACCGGTTCTTTTAGCATTTTTTTACATGGTTTAATATATTATGAGGATTTTTTCGGAGACGTTCGGTGCACGTGCAAAGCAACTAGTGTTTCCAAGGGGCAGAATTCAGTTTTTTGTTTGTTCTGATGTTATGGCAACATGTATGTTCTGCATCCGTCACCTAATCGTCTTTTTGTTCTGAATTTTGGCTGCACAAATAGTTGTTCAGGTTGTATCAATTTTGATCTCTTCTTTTCTTTTTCTTTTCTGAAATTATGGTTGCACAAATGTTGTGATGCAAAGTCTTAGTTCAAGCAGTGGATCTTAATGTTTAGTACGTGTTGGTTTCTTGCGAGATTCATGCAATGTTCATGGAGAAAATTTATGTTGGTACTTGGTACACACGGTTTTTCTTTCATTAAAGATGGTACAACATACCAGATTGTTTATTGGTCTAAAGGATTATTGGAGGTACACTCGGTCTGACATCAGTTTTCTCGGTGCTATCTTCACATGATGGAGCATGTCGTCTCAATCAAAATTCAGAGGTGTTCATGCACGGTTGCAAGTAATCACCTCAAAATTCAGACAAGAACATGACATAGTAATTAACACGGATGCAAATTATCAATTACTCTACCGCGACTGGAATATTAGTCTGCTTCTTATGCAGTATTTGATCGATAGGATGGCAGCCAGAATCTGTTCACGCTACATGCAGTCAGCCTTTTTTTCATGGATATTTTTTGCCATATTACGAAATGTTTAATGAAAGAATTTATCATGGCGTACAACAAGGATGAAAATGCAATGCTCCAGTTCGTGTACAGATGGTGCAAAAGATATTAATCGCTTTTTTTAGAAATCGACTTCCTCAGTCTCATTTTAGGTGGCACGTGCCCTTTTTTTAAATTTATGTTTGACCATAGATTTAACTAACAAAACATTAATTATATGTACCACAAAATATGCCGTTGGATGCGTATTTAGATAATGTATTATTAGCATGGTAAAAAATAGTGCATGCACATGCAATGAGACAGATGTAGTAGAATGGATGTACATAATGTGACGTATATGTCCGTCAATCTACAATGTTCGAAATGTTAAATATTCTCCAAGATGAGAAATCCTAAATCTTTTCAAATGTAATTTTTTTCCTACAAATTTGAAGTACCTCTCCATATCTCTGTCCGTTTACGCTTGTCAACGCGCCGATGCCCAAACCCGCAACCCATAAAATTTGGTGCCTCCAGAACAAGAAACAGAGTAAATGAACATACCCAATAATGGGATAAATCTGTCAGAGTGCAGACTGCACGAGTTGTGTGTATGTGCAGTATGGTGAATTGTGTGATGCTGAATTTTCAGCTCCAGAGCAGGGTGCTGAAGCTGCGATGGTTGTGCTGAACCATGTCACCAGTGTGTAGAATTAATGTACACATGTTCAGTGCAAAAATAGTAAATGCCGTACACAGAGCATCATGAGGTGGATGATCAGCATGTCAAGAAGATAATACATCTGAGGTAAACTCATCCTCCTATCCATGTGCAGCTCTTTTTTTTGACTGGAATCCTTGCGTGCTCTAGCTAGCCAGATACTAATAACATCTCTTTGTCACGACTGCTTCAACTAATTCCTAACTAATCCGATCCGCATGCGGTAAGTGCTTTGTTTCCCACGGAAACCGGGAAACTTAGTAACAGCACAACGCTCCGATCGATATCGTTTAGGATCATCCGGCCTGAGATCGACAACGAACCCGATCCGGACTGAGTGCATGCCTGCCTCAATAAAAGGACGACCTGTGACCGATCGAGACAGAGCAGATCTACCTACCGATCATGGAGGTGTTGCCGGAGGAGCTGTTCGCCGACATCCTCCACCGTCTCCTCGGAGCAGGACCTCGCCGCAGCACGCTGCGTCCACAGATCCTGGCGCGCCACCATCGACAGCCGCCGCCTTATGCAGCTCGTCCCGACTCTCCCGCTGGCCGGTATCTTCCTCACCTTCAACGACCACGACTTGTCGGAGTTCTTGGCCCGCCCCACGCCGCCTGCCTCTGCCACGGCGGTCAGCGGCAAGTTGCACCAATACATGCCGACCACCATCTCAGCCTAAGAACTAGTTTCTCTAAGAACTAGTTTCTCAGCACAAGCACCAGCAGAGAGTTCCTCTAAGAACTAGTTTCTCGAAGATGTCTTTGGTGAGAACCTAAGACATCTTCGGGAAACTAGGCCTAGAGATACTTCTCTTGGGTAGCTACCCGGAGTCTGGAGGGAACCCGGTGTGGACCCGAAAGGCTATCCGGCGCGGTGGTCTGTCGGGATTGTCCGGCATGGTCCCCGGTGAAGGAGATCCCGGGTCGCCCGGATGGGCATCTTGGTATAAGTCTAACCGGCTACCCTACCTTAGTTCTGGTTAGTTGTATTCGATGTGCAGGAAGGCTCTATGGAGGTACCGGAGTGAGAAACCGACATGGGGCATGTCGGGCAGGAGTCAAGGAGCAGGTACAGGCTTTCCGCCTGACACGGAGGAGATCATATCCCTCCTGACACGGAAGCATAGTCACCTCCCGCCTGACACGGGAGCGTGTCAGCCGGTACGATGACGCTGCGACAAGACCGGACATGCCTAGCCCGGCAATCCGGAAAAGGCTACTAGGCATGGGCGAAGACATGTCTTATCACTGACAAGGGGACAATGATGATCCAGGACGGCGCCTGCGGTCCTTGCCGAGATGATGACCGTAGGGCTATGCCGGATAGCTCGGCGGCTAGGTCGCACTAGCCAGTGTCGACATAACCGTTGGCCTGATCGGTGGGCCCAACCCGGATTAGGGTTTCCGGTCCTCCCAGCCGGAACTCTATAAAAGGCGCCATAACTCCTCCTGTGGAGGGACGACCAACTTGTGTGCCAAACCTATAGTCTCATTTACTCCTAGAGCATTTACTTCTTCTCCCTCTCTAGTTCATCTAGTTCATCACCGAAACAGCTCAAGGAGCAAGTTGTAGATCTTGTGACATCCATATAGTGAGAGGAAAGGCAGGAGTAGGGGTCTTACCTCTTCACGAGGGCCCCGAACCTGGGTATATCGTGTGTCTTGCCTTGCCTTCGTGCATTTGTTTGGGTTTTGGAGATGCCCGTGTATGTTATTGGGTGTTCTTGAGTGTTGCGGCCTCTCCTACCGTGTGAGCTTCTTAGCTCGCTAGCCCTCCCCGGATCCACCAGCGTCCATCGGCCCCACACATTAGCCATCCTATGGCATCTGCCGTGATACCACCACGACAGTTGGCGCCCACCGTGGGGCAGACAGAGGCGCTGGCTGGTGTACACATCCGGACGGGTTCCATCGTCCACTCCGGCATCCGAGTTCTCTCCGGCCTCGTCGTTAGGCTTGGCGAGATGGACTTCGTCAGCGACAACGCCGGCTGCTTCCGGAACAGGCCCTTCCCGGCGAACGGCTGCCTCATGGACTTCGGCGTCTTCACCACTTACGTCGCCACCGAGATCGTCTGCGACTACCCGGACTTCGTCCAGGAGGCTGAGGATCCCCCCATGGTCCTCGCCGCCCGGGATCAGCATATTGATCGCCCCGCGAGCTGCGTCGCGGTCATGATGGTCGGGGTGAACGAGGAGGTATTCGAGGATGCCCCCGACGGTGACGCCAGCGGTGGCCGGCCTCGCTTGGCGAAACCTCCTCAGGAGCGGGGTGCTGCCCGGGATGGTGATCCCCAGCCTTCCCAGCTTCGTCGTAGGCCGGATCCCCTCTCGGGTCTGGTCGCCAAGTTGGCTGTCCCTCTGGTAGCCGATGCTGACGCCCAAGTCACCACTGCTGACCTGGAAGAGCATCGCAGATTGTTGCATGCTGAGGCACAAGAGATCGCCGAAATTCGGCGCGAGCTTAGTGCTAGTCTCCGTGAGTACAATGCGGCTCACGGGTTCCCTAGGATAGATTCCCGGGACAAGCGCATCGCAGACCTGCGCAAGCAAGGCAGGATGGTGA
The DNA here is from genome assembly GCA_026929855.1 of Poa annua. Taxonomy (NCBI): domain Eukaryota; kingdom Viridiplantae; phylum Streptophyta; class Magnoliopsida; order Poales; family Poaceae; genus Poa; species Poa annua. The sequence continues at coordinate 96,078,984 of CM049437.1, forward strand.
ACGATGAATTGGCTGGTGGTGCTGCACCAAGCCATAGCAGAACAGCTAGTCTGATTTCGGCAGAAAAGCCGGTATACAGCTCACCCGCCAAAACACTTAGGGCTGCAGAGGCAGCTATGGCCGAGTTGGCTGGGCTATCCGGGGAAGCCTTGCGCAAGCAGCAGGAGCGGGTCAACGAGTTAGTCGTTGAGGCTAACCGGCAGAACAAGGTCTTTAAGAAGAAGAACCCGGGAGCAGGATCCCAGGTGCACTCGGCTAGGGCCGAGAGCAACAGATCGGGAGGAGAGGCTTCCTCTCCCCATCCGAGTAGGAGCAAGTGCCGGAGTCGAAGCCGCGGCTCCGGGAGAAACAAGCAACTGCAGACATATGACCCGGCTTTTGCCGGAATCCAGCAAGCCGGACAGAACAATGCCGGTCAGGCTCAGAGTAGCCATGGTGGTGGTAACCGGGGTGTAGGAAATAATGGCTCGGCTAGCCGTGGTAATCCACCTCGGAATCCACCGCAAAATCAAGGAAACCGGCAGAGGGATGCCGCCTCCGTGCCACAACAAGCTGCAGTTCCTGTTGTTAACAGGCATGACGATGGCAACTCAAGGTTGCAGCAGCTCGGGTACCAGCCTAACGAGAATCCTTTGGGATCTCGGATAGGAACTCGGCAGCTAGATCCAGCTGATGCCAGGTTCAGGCTCGACCGGATTCACCAGTCCGAGTTGGTAGAAGAGCAAGGCCCTCCGGGACCTGCTTGCTTCGGACCTCGGATCATGCGGGAGCCGGCTGTGCTAAATTTTCAGCTCAACCGGGGAGCCAAGACCTATGACGGCAGCTTGAAGCCGGAGGATTGGTTGACCGACTATGTAACTGCAGTAAGCATAGCCGGAGGAAACAGACGCTGGGCGGTACGATATGTGCCGCAAATGTTGGAAGGACCTGCCAGGATCTGGCTGAACAACTTGAGGACTGACAGCATAGACTGTTGGTTAGATTTCGAGGAGGCCTTCATCAGCAACTTTACCAGCACCTACAAGAGGCCCAACCGACCTCAGCAGCTTACCAGTTCTGATTAGGAAATGACTTTTGGTTCCTTCTCCTCTCAGTTGTGGGCTCACTTCATATAGTTAGGCTATTTTTTGTGAACTTTCACTTTACAGGTCTTAATACAGTTTTGCATATAATGACGCATCTATTTATGATAGTTATACATATTGGCGAAGTGAGTCTAGCTCAACTGGTTTGGTTCCTTCTGATGGAACCAGCCTACCCAGGTTCAGGTCCCAGACTTGGCATGAGTGCTCGCATTTTCCTTGATTTTTCAGGATTTAATCGGCGCTATGCTTTCAGTGGTAGGTCAACATCGAGTCGCCCGTGGTGACTTTGTCAACCTCAAGATATGCCGGACCAGTCTCTCGGAGGTGCTCATAGGGGTAGGATTTGCGTGTGTGCGGTCATAGGGGGTCTGTACGTGCGTGTTTGTAAGCGTCTGCGTGTACTGTGTTTCTCAAAAAAAAAAATACATATTGAACATGTGCTTGCATAATGATGATCCAATTGTGTATTATTAAATCTATGTGTTGCCCCCAACTGAGCGAATTGTGCTCTGGAATGTTGTAGTTTGCAATGTCATGCATTATGACCAGCTTTTCCATGATATTATACCGGTTCTTTTAGCATTTTTTTACATGGTTTAATATATTATGAGGATTTTTTCGGAGACGTTCGGTGCACGTGCAAAGCAACTAGTGTTTCCAAGGGGCAGAATTCAGTTTTTTGTTTGTTCTGATGTTATGGCAGCATGTATGTTCTGCATCCGTCACCTAATCGTCTTTTTGTTCTGAATTTTGGCTGCACAAATAGTTGTTCAGGTTGTATCAATTTTGATCTCTTCTTTTCTTTTTCTTTTCTGAAATTAAGGTTGCACAAATGTTGTGATGCAAAGTCTTAGTTCAAGCAGTGGATCTTAATGTTTAGTACGTGTTGGTTTCTTGCGAGATTCATGCAATGTTCATGGAGAAAATTTATGTTGGTACTTGGTACACACGGTTTTTCTTTCATTAAAGATGGTACAACATACCAGATTGTTTATTGGTCTAAAGGATTATTGGAGGTACACTCGGTCTGACATCAGTTTTCTCGGTGCTATCTTCACATGATGGAGCATGTCGTCTCAATCAAAATTCAGAGGTGTTCATGCACGGTTGCAAGTAATCACCTCAAAATTCAGACAAGAACATGACATAGTAATTAACACGGATGCAAATTATCAATTACTCTACCGCGACTGGAATATTAGTCTGCTTCTTATGCAGTATTTGATCGATAGGATGGCAGCCAGAATCTGTTCACGCTACATGCAGTCAGCCTTTTTTTCATGGATATTTTTTGCCATATTACGAAATGTTTAATGAAAGAATTTATCATGGCGTACAACAAGGAAAAAAAAAAAAAGGATGAAAATGCAATGCTCCAGTTCGTGTACAGATGGTGCAAAAGATATTAATCGCTTTTTTTAGAAATCGACTTCCTCAGTCTCATTTTAGGTGGCACGTGCCCTTTTTTTAAATTTATGTTTGACCATAGATTTAACTAACAAAACATTAATTATATGTACCACAAAATATGCCGTTGGATGCGTATTTAGATAATGTATTATTAGCATGGTAAAAAATAGTGCATGCACATGCAATGAGACAGATGTAGTAGAATGGATGTACATAATGTGACGTATATGTCCGTCAATCTACAATGTTCGAAATGTTAAATATTCTCCAAGATGAGAAATCCTAAATCTTTTCAAATGTAATTTTTTTCCTACAAATTTGAAGTACCTCTCCATATCTCTGTCCGTTTACGCTTGTCAACGCGCCGATGCCCAAACCCGCAACCCATAAAATTTGGTGCCTCCAGAACAAGAAACAGAGTAAATGAACATACCCAATAATGGGATAAATCTGTCAGAGTGCAGACTGCACGAGTTGTGTGTATGTGCAGTATGGTGAATTGTGTGATGCTGAATTTTCAGCTCCAGAGCAGGGTGCTGAAGCTGCGATGGTTGTGCTGAACCATGTCACCAGTGTGTAGAATTAATGTACACATGTTCAGTGCAAAAATAGTAAATGCCGTACACAGAGCATCATGAGGTGGATGATCAGCATGTCAAGAAGATAATACATCTGAGGTAAACTCATCCTCCTATCCATGTGCAGCTCTTTTTTTTGACTGGAATCCTTGCGTGCTCTAGCTAGCCAGATACTAATAACATCTCTTTGTCACGACTGCTTCAACTAATTCCTAACTAATCCGATCCGCATGCGGTAAGTGCTTTGTTTCCCACGGAAACCGGGAAACTTAGTAACAGCACAACGCTCCGATCGATATCGTTTAGGATCATCCGGCCTGAGATCGACAACGAACCCGATCCGGACTGAGTGCATGCCTGCCTCAATAAAAGGACGACCTGTGACCGATCGAGACAGAGCAGATCTACCTACCGATCATGGAGGTGTTGCCGGAGGAGCTGTTCGCCGACATCCTCCACCGTCTCCCGGAGCAGGACCTCGCCGCAGCACGCTGCGTCCACAGATCCTGGCGCGCCACCATCGACAGCCGCCGCCTTATGCAGCTCGTCCCGACTCTCCCGCTGGCCGGTATCTTCCTCACCTTCAACGACCACGACTTGTCGGAGTTCTTGGCCCGCCCCACGCCGCCTGCCTCTGCCACGGCGGTCAGCGGCAAGTTGCACCAATACATGCCGACCACCATCTCAGCCTCAGTCGAAGACCACTGCAACGGCCTCCTCCTCTGCGGCGGCGCCTCCTCCGTGGTCAACCCCGCCACACGCCGGTGGGCCGCCCTGCCCAACCCGCGGCCGTCATGTGCATGTCCTTTCAGCAGCGAGGGCTTCAGCCGGCACAACTACATCGTGTTCGACCCTGTCGTGTCGCCTCACTACGAGGTGGTCAAGGTCCCTCACCTTCCAACTAAGGGGACAAAGGTGAAACCCCAGGTTGCCGGGTTGGAGTGGCCGCCGTCGCTCATGATGCTGCTCGTCTTCTCCTCCGCGACCAATGAGTGGGAGAAGAGGTCGTTCGTGCGGCAAGGGGAGCCGTTGGGGACTGTCGCCGACTTGCAGGCGCCTTGGCCCGGCGACCAGGAGTACGGCGTTTACTGGCGTGGCCACCTCTACGTGCACCACATTATGGTTATGAGGTACGTACGTGGAGTTGAACCTAGCTAGCTAGCTTGTGCCTGAATTTCCTTTCCGGCCAACTGATCGATGCATCATCTGTCCCTCCGCATGCAGAATATCTTTGTCTAGGGGCAAGTACCAAGCAATTAAACCGCCCCATGATCTGTACACGACCCGTGGCCAAGAACGAAGACTCGGAAGATCGGAGAAGGGAGTGTATCTTGCATCAATTGCTCTTTTGGGGCACCAGCTTCGAGTTTGGATCCTCGATGAGTCATGTGCCCAAACTAAGTGGGTTTTGACATATCAGTATGATATTGCGCACATACTAGCACACCGGAGTTACAATCCCCAAGCTCCTCGTGGGTCTTGGGTCTTGGAAGACGTCAACTATCATTGCTTTAGTGAAAGAATTCCGAATTACAACGGACAAGCACCCCCGGAAGAAAGATTCGAGTGGGACTCTGACAATGACGATGTTCTCGGCACGGAAGATACCATCCAAGGGGGCTACACGAAAGATATCACCATCCTCGGATTTCATCCTCACAAAGAAGTCCTATTTCTGAGTGAATCCATGACGAGAGGGTTGGCCTTTCACCTAAATACGTCCAAGCTTCAGGACCTAGGAAACATCTATCCCACACGCTATGACTGCTTTGCTGATCCCCATCAACTCATACTATACTCGTATCCATACACCCCGTGCTGGACGTCAGAGTTCCCTTCAAACAATTGATTCAGAAATCAGATCCTCATAACGGATTCCAATTTAATTTGGAGTTAGCAATGGTGCATTTGAATCCGACAAAACATGTGTGTTGTGACATTTCCATCATAAAGCTTAATTAGTCACACCACTTTGTTTTGTTTGTAACTTCTAGATGACATTGTGTCTCCTTGACCTGCCGCGGTAATCATGATACGCTATGATGATGTATATATCAGTTGTTTATAGGTTCTTATTGCCATATATGTAACCAAAGCGTTGTATCTGCAATACTCGGTTGCTTAGCAAGGAAGCGAAGGAACACATATTACTACTCCCTCCGTCCATAAATAAGTGATAAGATACATCTTCTTTTTGAGAGACTTGAGACACTTATTTGTGGACGGAGGGAGTATTTATCTACCGCCTCGTTGATTTGCTCACACTAAATGTCCGGGACTGAAGGACACTTTCAGTTTACAAAGTCCAACGTACTGTTTGGCAGTCAGAGTTTATATAAAACCAAAGTGTTTTGAAAAATGCATTATTTCCACCAAGGAAGAAAAATACATCAGCTATTTTTTTGAAATTAAAAATAATATACATATACATCAGCTTTAGAAAGAGTAGGTTGTGAGACGTCGGGATACATGGAGGTGCTTATATAGAGTCATGTGCTACCGTGCGGCCGCGCCGGACCGCACCGGGGCGCCATCGCCGTCCACCAACAAACCCCTGCAGCGTTTCCCCCTCCCTCTCGCCACCGCCGGGGGCGTCGCCGGGCATGCGGCGAATCTCCTCGGCCACAGCGCAGTCGAGGCAGCGGAGATTATAAATGATTAGTTACCTTGAATAGTGTTGCTTATCAACTTTTGTTTGAGCAGACATATGATAAGAAGCTTTGTTGCGTCTTTTGCAGCATTCAGGCCACACTCCCTTCAGTATATTATGTGGTTCAGCATGGATGTATCATGGGTTAATTGGTTTTGTGCCATACCTAGCTGAGTTCTATCGGACTGTGCCATACCCGCGCTGTTTCTCTGGTCTGTGCCCTGGTTTGCTCGCATATCGCCCAAACGCTCGTTTCCCTCTGGTCAACCTCCTTTGACCCGCACTTGGCCTGACTGGTGGGGTCGGCCAGGCGCGGCTCGGTTGGAGTCTCGTGGGGTCGGCTAGTGTGCGGCTCGGTTGGGATTTCGAGGGGTCGGCTTGGGGCCGGGGGACTTGTTTATCAAGGAAAAACGCCGATGGGGCCCACGTGGTCTTTCTTCCCTGCCTCACTGCTGTCGCCCATAGAACCTCCGATGAACCCCCAAGAACAGAGCAAAACAGAGCAATAGGAGTTGGACTGAGGGCGGAGAGCAGGGTGATTGAAGGCGCAAAGGAGCTCCATCGCCATCGCCATTTCTGTAGCCGGCCAGTCTCCCGTCGCCCGTCGAGAAGGAGGGACAAGCAAGGAGCTCCATCGCCCACGCCATTGTACGGCCGCCTTCGCCGTTTGGGGTTTTTTGGTCGTCGACGGTTTCAGATGCAGTCCATCAACCCCATTTTGTCGCCGATGGTCAGTGCTATCTTCTCTACATGTTTCATTTTCCTGTTTGGTGCATTATATGTGAGTAGATTTGATTTTGTATTTGGATTGCGGAATGGGGAAAAACCCCAGGTTCCGCCTGTTTATCTGGTTCTAAATTTCATTTGTTAAAATAGGATTCCGATAGCGATAGCTATAGCGATAGCGATGGCGTCGATCGCTGTGCTCTGTGCAATTACGAAGCAACTCTCTGTCGCACACTAACTCGTGGTTCCACTTTCAAAGTCCCGATGGAACACGGTTTCAAAACGGCCGTTGTAAGTATTGCCTTTCAAATTCGAGGGAATGTCATTTGTTTTTCCTTCAATGAATGTCTTCATAGTTTCTCCGGTTTGGTATTACATGTAGATTCTGCCATGCCCTTTAAGATATATTCTAGATCAGGGCCGGGGACTTGGCCCTCGTAAGAACTGGATGGAGGCTAGGTGTCCGAACGGAGACCAGTACTTGTTCTACCTGGATAAGTGGGTAGAAGATGACGCAGAACATCCATATCTTGTTAAGCAGCTAAGTGGTAGCCCGAACATCCATATATACACGGAGATCTGTGGAACGCAGTGGAGAGCACTATGTGAAGGCTACGGCATCGAGGAGGGCGATGTTGTCAAATTCGCTTGGAATGAAGATCTGCATTTGTTCAATGTTGAAGTGACTAACAAGCACAATGCTGCAAAACCTCTTGTGCAACACACGAGTATGCTCGTTTGTGTTCGTTTTCTTACACATTGAGTAGTTTACAAGTTTTCTGAATGTCTTCCTCTCTTTGATCAGAGTTTCAACATATTGACGGACGCTGCAAGCCAGCCCTCGTGTCGAGCATATTTCACGAACCGAGAGATGTCACCTATTCAGAAATGAATGCGATATCTCTCGTTTTATTGCAAGATGCCACGATGGAGTTGGAAGAGATCCCTCAATACTACGTGCGCAGGATTGAGAATGATTCTATAGATGAAGTTTCTCTGGTATTCTGATACAATGCTCATGTTCTGTCATTTGAATGATCCCTTAGTTCTGTCATTTGAACTGATACGATGCTCATGTTCTGTCATTTGAATGATCCCTCAGTTCTGTCATTTGAACTATTCTGATATGATGCTCATGTTGTTTTGATAGCATCTCAAGATTGAGTTACTAGATGGCTACCCCGAGGTTATTCCACTGCTTGAGCTCATATTACGGCAAGATCACGGAGTTTCTCGTCTTTTAGGGAATGATGTCGAGATCTTTGGATCATATCATGTGGTCAACGGCCACGAATACCTCGAGTTCGAGAGGAACTGGGATCTATCCTGGGAGCAACTGCCGATTCGATTTGGTGATCTCTACGTTATCAAGGTGATCATCAAGGTGGAGTACATCCAGCTGACATTTGAGAAGATCAGCGAAGAGATCGAGCAGTCGGACGAAGAAATCGAGCAGTCGGAGGAAGAAATCGAGCAGTCGGACGAAGAGATCAGCGACCCCAGCGAAGAGATCGACAAGTGGGTTGACGAGATGATGTCCGGCTTTGACGATGTCAAAGAAGAGACTGATTAATATTACTAACAGTTGTATTTTGGTCGGATGTAATTTGGTCGAACACCTTATGGGCTCTGGGCATGAACTGTGCGCGCTCTGGGCATGAACTGTGCGCGTTCGGTTTCGATAAAATCAAAAAAAAATCACAAAAATCACAAAAGCTTCATTTCATTGTTACTAAGAAGCATCTGCACTTCGTTTTTCATTTTCATATTTTAAACTTCTTTTGGAGACGCTCAAAGTGTGTTTGACCAGGTTTGACCAGACATTCAAATGATCATAAATGATTCAAAAAAAATCGAAAAAAATGTGAAACCAGCGCACATTGTCTTATTATGTGACATAGTTATGATAAAAAAAATATAAAACTAGGTTTGGTTCATTTCATGAAAAATGGTATGCACAATTGAGCTATCACGTACAAAGAGTTATAGAGTTCGTAGAAGAGTGAGAGGGTTTAGGTTTCGATAAAATCAAAAAAAATCACAAAAGCTTCATTTCATTGTTACTAAGAAGCATCTGCACTTCGTTTTTCATTTTCATACTTTAAACTTCTTTTGGATACGCTCAAAGTGTGTTTGACCAGATTTGACCAGACATTCAAATGATCATAAATGATTCAAAAAAAATCGAAAAAATATGAAACCAGCGCACATTGTCTTATTATGTGAGATAGTTATGATAAAAAAATATAAACCTGGGTTTGGTTCATTTCATGAAAAATGGTATGCACAATTGAGCTATCACGTACAAAGAGTTATAGAGTTCGTAGAAGAGTGAGAGGGTTTAGGTTTCGATAAAATCAAAAAAATCACAAAAGCTTCATTTCATTGTTACTAAGAAGCATATGCACTTCGTTTTTCATTTTCATATTTTAAACTTCTTTTGGACGAGTTAATTTCATGAAAAATGGTACGCACAAATGAGCTATCACGTACAAAGAGTTCGTAGACGAGTGAGAGAGAGTTTCGGTTTCGATAAAAATGACTTCTTAGCCACTTCAAAATGAAACTTGGACACTTTATCAAACTTTTCAAAACCCCGTTGAGTGCCTCCAAACCCCATTTGAACAATGACCGTCGATCTAACCCTACCGCTGAACTGCAGCCGTCTGATCGTCCTCTAGAAGGAATCTGGCAGACTCGAGGCACATTCTGCGATCTGATTGGCGGTGCTCATTCTGCACAACCCATTCGTTGTGTTTGAAATGAGCTCCAAAGGTAGGGTAAACGGCCACATTTCTAAGCAAAAAGGGTTGGTGGACTTGCAACAGCCGCACCGCCGCATGTGACCGTTACACGCTCACCGCGGACCCACCATTTGCCTCCTCTTCATAGACAGAGCACCCATCCTCCTCCTTCCTCCTGTTCCTCTTCTTCTTCCTCGCATTCACAGAGCATCCATTCTTGCTCGCATAGACAGAGCATCCATTCTCCTTTTTGTACCATCTCCTTCCTCGCATAGACAGAGCACCCATCCTTGCTCGCATAGGCAGAGCATCCATTCTCCTTTTTGTACCATCTCCTTCCTCGCATAGACAGAGCACCCATCCTTGCTCGCATAGACAGAGCATCCATCCTCCTCTTTGGACCATCTTCTTCTTCCTATTCCTTCCTTGTCGGGGGGCTGCCCCCGGGGTAGGGCAGAACCCGGTACAGATCAGCAGTATGGCTACAGGAGTTGACCTTTGGGAGTTGCTAAGAAGTGTCCTTTGGTGTGCCGAAGGGGCAACTTGACCTTTGGGTGGTTGTCAGGGCCAGAGTGCCTCTTGGGGGCCGCAAGGGTCATCTGTGCAGACTATAAATAGACCCCCAGACCCTCAGAGCGGCACAAGCACCAGCAGAGAGTTCCTCTAAGAACTAGTTTCTCGAAGATGTCTTTGGTGAGAACCTAAGACATCTTCGGGAAACTAGGCCTAGAGATACTTCTCTTGGGTAGCTACCCGGAGTCTGGAGGGAACCCGGTGTGGACCCGAAAGGCTATCCGGCGCGGTCGTCTGTCGGGATTGTCCGGCATGGTCCCCGGTGAAGGAGATCCCGGGTCGCCCGGATGGGCATCTTGGTATAAGTCTAACCGGCTACCCTACCTTAGTTCTGGTTAGTTGTATTCGATGTGCAGGAAGGCTCTATGGAGGTACCGGAGTGAGAAACCGACATGGGGCATGTCGGGCAGGAGTCAAGGAGCAGGTACAGGCTTTCCGCCTGACACGGAGGAGATCATATCCCTCCTGACACGGAAGCATAGTCACCTCCCGCCTGACACGGGAGCGTGTCAGCCGGTACGATGATGCTGCGACAAGACCGGACATGCCTAGCCCGGCAATCCGGAAAAGGCTACTAGGCATGGGCGAAGACATGTCTTATCACTGACAAGGGGACAATGATGATCCAGGACGGCGCCTGCGGTCCTTGCCGAGATGATGACCGCAGGGCTATGCCGGATAGCTCGGCGGCTAGGTCGCACTAGCCAGTGTCGACATAACCGTTGGCCTGATCGGTGGGCCCAACCCGGATTAGGGTTTCCGGTCCTCCCAGCCGGAACTCTATAAAAGGCGCCATAACTCCTCCTGTGGAGGGACGACCAACTTGTGTGCCAAACCTATAGTCTCATTTACTCCTAGAGCATTTACTTCTTCTCCCTCTCTAGTTCATCTAGTTCATCACCGAAACAGCTCAAGGAGCAAGTTGTAGATCTTGTGACATCCATATAGTGAGAGGAAAGGCAGGAGTAGGGGTCTTACCTCTTCACGAGGGCCCCGAACCTGGGTATATCGTGTGTCTTGCCTTGCCTTCGTGCATTTGTTTGGGTTTTGGAGATGCCCGTGTATGTTATTGGGTGTTCTTGAGTGTTGCGGCCTCTCCTACCGTGTGAGCTTCTTAGCTCGCTAGCCCTCCCCGGATCCACCAGCGTCCATCGGCCCCACACATTAGCCATCCTATGGCATCTGCCGTGATACCACCACGACAGTTGGCGCCCACCGTGGGGCAGACAGAGGCGCTGGCTGGTGTACACATCCGGACGGGTTCCATCGTCCACTCCGGCATCCGAGTTCTCTCCGGCCTCGTCGTTAGGCTTGGCGAGATGGACTTCGTCAGCGACAACGCCGGCTGCTTCCGGAACAGGCCCTTCCCGGCGAACGGCTGCCTCATGGACTTCGGCGTCTTCACCACTTACGTCGCCACCGAGATCGTCTGCGACTACCCGGACGTCGTCCAGGAGGCTGAGGATCCCCCCATGGTCCTCGCCGCCCGGGATCAGCATATTGATCGCCCCGCGAGCTGCGTCGCGGTCATGATGGTCGGGGTGAACGAGGAGGTATTCGAGGATGCCCCCGACGGTGACGCCAGCGGTGGCCGGCCTCGCTTGGCGAAACCTCCTCAGGAGCGGGGTGCTGCCCGGGATGGTGATCCCCAGCCTTCCCAGCTTCGTCGTAGGCCGGATCCCCTCTCGGGTCTGGTCGCCAAGTTGGCTGTCCCTCTGGTAGCCGATGCTGACGCCCAAGTCACCACTGCTGACCTGGAAGAGCATCGCAGATTGTTGCATGCTGAGGCACAAGAGATCGCCGAAATTCGGCGCGAGCTTAGTGCTAGTCTCCGTGAGTACAATGCGGCTCACGGGTTCCCTAGGATAGATTCCCGGGACAAGCGCATCGCAGACCTGCGCAAGCAAGGCAGGATGGTGAACGATGAATTGGCTGGTGGTGCTGCACCAAGCCATAGCAGAACAGCTAGTCTGATTTCGGCAGAAAAGCCGGTATACAGCTCACCCGCCAAAACACTTAGGGCTGCAGAGGCAGCTATGGCCGAGTTGGCTGGGCTATCCGGGGAAGCCTTGCGCAAGCAGCAGGAGCGGGTCAACGAGTTAGTCGTTGAGGCTAACCGGCAGAACAAGGTCTTTAAGAAGAAGAACCCGGGAGCAGGATCCCAGGTGCACTCGGCTAGGGCCGAGAGCAACAGATCGGGAGGAGAGGCTTCCTCTCCCCATCCGAGTAGGAGCAAGTGCCGGAGTCGAAGCCGCGGCTCCGGGAGAAACAAGCAACTGCAGACATATGACCCGGCTTTTGCCGGAATCCAGCAAGCCGGACAGAACAATGCCGGTCAGGCTCAGAGTAGCCATGGTGGTGGTAACCGGGGTGTAGGAAATAATGGCTCGGCTAGCCGTGGTAATCCACCTCGGAATCCACCGCAAAATCAAGGAAACCGGCAGAGGGATGCCGCCTCCGTGCCACAACAAGCTGCAGTTCCTGTTGTTAACAGGCATGACGATGGCAACTCAAGGTTGCAGCAGCTCGGGTACCAGCCTAACGAGAATCCTTCGGGATCTCGGATAGGAACTCGGCAGCTAGATCCAGCTGATGCCAGGTTCAGGCTCGACCGGATTCACCAGTCCGAGTTGGTAGAAGAGCAAGGCCCTCCGGGACCTGCTTGCTTCGGACCTCGGATCATGCGGGAGCCGGCTGTGCGAAATTTTCAGCTCAACCGGGGAGCCAAGACCTATGACGGCAGCTTGAAGCCGGAGGATTGGTTGACCGACTATGTAACTGCAGTAAGCATAGCCGGAGGAAACAGACGCTGGGCGGTACGATATGTGCCGCAAATGTTGGAAGGACCTGCCAGGATCTGGCTGAACAACTTGAGGACTGACAGCATAGACTGTTGGTTAGATTTCGAGGAGGCCTTCATCAGCAACTTTACCAGCACCTACAAGAGGCCCAACCGACCTCAGCAGCTTGCCATTTGCAAGCAGAGGGACAATGAAACTGACCGAGAGTACCTTACTCGGTGGAGCAACATTCGCAACTCTTGCGAAGGAGTTGTTGAGGCACAGGCCATATCATGGTTTGCGCAGGGATGCCGGCATGGCTCCATGTTGTGGCAGAAGTTGCAGAGGAAGATGCCGGCTACCTTGGCCGAGACCATGCGCATTGCCGACACCTACACGCTCGGTGACCCCATGCAACCCCAGGTGGATGTCGGAGACTCCAACAAGAGGAATTCGGGGAACCAGCGCTCGGGACCAAGCAGGAACCATGACCGCCAGGATTTCGGTCAGAAGAGAAACCAGCCCGACTTCCACTATGCCTCACAGCATGTTGCGGCTGTAGGCCGAGATCAAGGGGATGCCGGCAATAACCAGTGGCAGAAAGTGGCTGGCCCGGCTTGGGGGCAGAGCCAGGAGGTGTAGAAGACTTGGGTGGACCAGAAGAAGCCACTGACATATGAGGAGATGCTGAACAAGCCATGTTGCTATCATACTCTGGAATCCAGCAAGCCTGCGAATCACTCTACCCGGCAATGCAGCTGGTACCAGCGCACGTTGCAGGAAGGTAGTGCTGGAGCTACTCGGCCAAATGCACCGGCGGCACGGCCGAACATTCCGAGACCTCCTCCGCCATTGTCTGGAGCTAACGCAATCCGGGTCAATCAGCCCAATCAGAGACCTCTCCCACGACCAGTGAACGTGGTTAATGTCAGAAATGACAATGGTGCTGGTCCGAGTAACCAATCCGGATATCAGCAGGGCAACTACCGGGAGGCACACCAGAGCTACGTAGTCTTCGTGACCGAGCCCACTGACCGGAAAAGCGTGCGACAACGTGCTCTGGAGGTAAATGCTGTGATCCCGGCGGTGCCTAAGTTCCTGCACTGGTCCGAGATAGAGATCACCTGGAGCCGGAAGGATCATCCCCGGGTTATGCCCAAACCAGGTGGTTATGCTTTGGTGGTAGATCCGACCTTCGTCGGGCCAAGCCTCAACATCCGCTTCAGCCGGGTTCTGATTGACAATGGCAGTGCCATTAACATCATGTTCAAGGATACCATGATGAAGCTGGGGGTGTCCATGAACACGCTGCTCCTAACCGAGACGACTTTCCATGGCATTGTGCCAGGAGTCTCTTGTTCGCCCATGGGCAAAATTTGGGTTGAAGTGCTGTTTGGAACCCGGGAGAACTGCCGGACTGAGAGCTTGGAGTTCGAGGTCGTGTATCTCGAAAGCCCCTACCATGCACTGATCGGCAGGCCGGCATTGGCCAAGTTCATGATCTCCACTCACATGGGCTACCTGAAGATGAAGATGCCGGGGCCAAATGGAGTGATCACCATCTCGGGAGACCACAAACGCTCCATTGACTGTGCATCTGCCGGTTCGTCTCTAGCCGAGTCCCTGGTCATAGCCGAGGAGAAGAAGAGGATCCAGCAAGTGGTGGCGCTGGCCAAGACATCTCAGCTTGGCATGCCCGGGATGGTGAACCCGGAGCAGAATGCCTCATTCCAGGCGCCAAGGGAGACCAAGAAGGTGGGGGTTGACCCCAGCAACCCGGAGCGCCATGTTATCATTGGCAGCAACCTGGACAGCAAATAGGAAGGCGAGCTCGTCGACTTCCTCCGTGAGAATCGGGACGCCTTTGCGTGGTCGAGTGACGATCTGCAAGGTGTTCCGAGGGAGTTGGCCGAGCACTCATTATTCGTCAGGCCTGACGCGAAGCCGGTGAAGCAACCGACTAGGCGCCTCTCGGACGAGAGAAGAGCTGCCATCATGGAGCATCTCGCAGTACTTCTGGCTGCCGGGTTCGTGATGGAAGTGCTACATCCGGATTGGATATCAAATCCGGTTCTTGTTGAGAAGAAGAAAGATGATCCCCTCCTGCTCAAGGTGTGGCGCATGTGCATCGACTTCACCAACCTCAACAAGGCTTGCCCGAAAGATCCGTTCCCACTCCCCCGGATAGATCAAATGATCGATTCCACTGCCGGGTGTGAGCTTTTGACTTTTTTAGATGCTTATTCTGGTTTCCACCAGATACCTTTGAACCCGGATGATCAATTGAAAACTGCTTTTATTACCCCATATGGGGCTTATTGCTATCGTGTCATGACCTTTGGCTTGAGAAATGCTGGTGCTACATACCAGAGATGCATGCAGAAATGTTTACATGACCAGATAGGCCGGAATGCCGAGGTCTATGTCGACGACATAGTCATAAAAACAAAAGAAAAATCTCCTCTGATCGATGATCTGAGGGAAACATTCAAAAACTTAAGAAAATTCCGGATGAAATTGAACCCGGATAAATGTATATTCGGTGTCCCGGCAGGCAAGTTACTCGGTTTCCTGATTTCAAGTCGGGGAATTGAGGTCAATCCGGGTAAGATACGTGCGATAGAGAGCATGAAACTACCGGCACGTCTCAAAGATGTGCAGAAATTCACTGGTTGCTTGGCATCCCTAAGTCGGTTTGTGAGCCGGCTAGGGGAGAAAGCCTTGCCCTTGTATCAGTTGATGAAAAAGAGCAAAACTTTTGTATGGACCCCGCAAGCTGATGCGGCGTTCAATGATTTAAAGAAGATGCTCTCAACAGCACCAGTGTTGGCATCCCCGTTGCCCAAGGAACCTATGCTGCTCTACATCGCTGCCACTAACCGGGTAGTAAGTGTGGCCATAGTGGTGGAAAGAGAAGAAGGGGACAAGCTGATACAGAGACCAGTGTACTACCTGAGCGAGGTGATCTCGACCTCCAAGCAGAACTACCCGCACTACCAGAAGATGGCATATGGGGTGTACTTGGCGGTTACCAAGCTCAAGCACTATTTCCAAGAACACCCGATCACGGTAGTATGCGAAGCTCCCCTGGCCGAGATCATCGGCTGTAAGGATGCAAGCGGCCGAATCGCCAAGTGGGCCATCCAGTTGTCTCCGTATGCTCCGACATACGAGAGGCGCGACGCCATTAAGTCGCAGGCGCTGCCGGACTTCTTGGTGGACTGGGCCGAGATGCAGTATGAACCTCCACTTCCCGACTTCAATTTTTGGAAGATGCATTTCGATGGTTCCAAGGCCAAGATCGGGTTGGGTGCCGGGGTGGTCCTCACCTCGCCAAAACAAGATGTGCTGAAATATGTGCTGTAGATTCACTTCCGGGCATCCAACAATGTGGCCGAGTACGAAGCGCTAGTGCATGGGCTCAATGTCGCCAAGGAAATCGGTATCCGCCGGATAGAGTGCTTTGGTGATTCCGACTTAGTGGTGCAGCAGGTGTCGGGGAACGGGGACGCGATTGACGCCAACATGGCCTCATATCGGTTCCATGTGCAAAAAATATCCGGATTTTTCGAAGGCTGCGAGTTCAAGCACATACCGAGAGGGGAAAATGAAGCAGCTGATGTGCTGTCCAAGCTGGGGTCATCTCGAGATGCCATTCCACCCGGCATCGCTCTGGAGCATCTGAGGAAGCCATCTATTCAGCCCTCACCCGAGTCGGAGTCCATCTTCATCCCCAAGGAATCTGGATCTGAAGCCGTGCCTATGGAGGTGGAAGTCGGGAGTACTTCACTGAACCCGGGGACTGCACCGCAGAACTCGGGGACTCGACATGGCATGTATGCAGAGGTGATGTCGGCTGAGCCAATGGATATAGATGCTCCCATGTTCCCAGTACGACCTGTCCCGGGTTGGGCGCAGCCCATCATGGCATACATATCGGATGGCACCCTTCCGGAGAACGAGGTAGAAGCCCGGCAAATACTACGAAGATCCAAGGCCTACACCATCATCAATCAAGAGCTGTACAAAAGAAGTGTCACCGAGGTGCTTCAGAGGTGCGTGGAGCCAGAAGAAGGGCAAGAGATGCTGCTGGAGATACATCAGGGAGAATGTGGGCACCATGCCTCATCACGGGCACTGGTTGCAAAAGTATTCCGGCATGGGTTCTATTGGCTCACAGCTTTACAAAAAGCAGAAGACATTGTCCGGAAGTGTGGAGGATGCCAAAGATTTGCCCACAAGATACATATGCCGGCATCAGCACTGAAAACCATCCCTATCACTTGGCCATTTGCTGTATGGTGCTTGGACATGGTGGGGCAATTTAAACCGGCAAGAGGCAACATGACGCACATGCTGGTGATGGTGGACAAGTTCACCAAGTGGATAGAAGTCAAGCCAATCCGGAAATGTGACGGGCACACATCGGTGTCATTCTTGAAGGATATCATCCTGAGATATGGCTACCCGCACAGCATCATCACGGACAATGCACCAACTTCGCTGTGGGGGAATTCGCTCGGTTCTGTGCGGAGAAGAGAATCCGGTTGGACGTGGCCTCGGTAGCCCATCCGGAGGCAAATGGGCAAGTCGAGAGAGCAAATGCCTTGGTAGTAGCCGGCATCAAGGCTCGCCTGATTGAGCCACTGTTGAGAACTCCGGGATGTTGGATAGAGGAGATACCGGCAGTACTATGGGGCCTCCGGACCACACCTAATAGATCTACCGGGTATACGCCATTCTTCATGGTATATGGTGCTGAGGCAGTACTGCCAACCGACATCCAGTATGACGCACCAAGAGTGACAATGTTCACCGAGACCGAGGCAAAAGAAGCCCGGGAGAACGATGTTGACTTGCTCGAAGAGGCAAGAGAATTGGCATTGTCTCGGTCCACAATTTATCAGCAGAACCTCCGCCGCTATCATAGCCGGAAGGTTCATCCCCGAGTATTCCGGGAAGGAGATCTGGTGCTGAGGCTGATACAGCGCACCGCCGGCATGCATAAACTTTCACCTCCTTGGGAGGGGCCTTTTGTTGTAAGCAAAGCGTTGCACAACGATTCTTATTACCTTGTAGATGCACAGGAAGCTAGGAAAGGTGTAATGGACAAAGCCGGTGAGGAGACCAAACGGCCATGGAATGTAGCCTTGCTCCGTCCCTTTTACACATAAAGGGCGCAGTGTATGTATCTCGGTCTCTATCAATGAAATTTCGGCACCCCGAGAAGTTACTCGGGGACTGCCTCGCTCAAGTTGTTGGTTGTTTGTTCGAAATTGCATGTCGGTGTCCTCGGGAGAAACCCGGGGACTACCTCTTTTCGTTTCAGTATTATATTGTCATTTACTTATTATATGCATGTCGGCAACCCAGAGAGGAACTCGGGAACTGCCTCGTATTTATTTGTGTTTTGCATATGCCGGAAACGCTCCGAACTCGGTTTCAAAGCCAAAGTAATGTATGCCATGTGAAGTAATCTTGTGACTCGACTGACGAACGCCGAAAATGGTAGTCAAGAGCAAAGAATACAAATATGGTGAACACGAAAACAATCTCGGGGACTTGATTCAGGAGTCTTTTCGGCATATGCGTGTTACTAGCTCGGTTTTTGTTTATATTTCTTATGTCGGATAATTTCCAACTAGAACTCGGATATTTGTAAGTAGTGTATACCATGGACGGGATTTCGTGACTCGACTGTCGAACGCCGATATGGTAGAAAAGAGCAGAAATCACCTAACGGTGGTAAACATGAAAATGAACCCGGGGACTCGTGGCGAAATAAACCAACATAGCGTGTCGTTCGTTAAAGCAAAAGTTAACCGGCATAGCATGCGACTTAAATGTATATTACATCTGCACCCGGCATCCCGGGGATTTAATGTTTAAACGGCTAAGTGTTTTCAGGCAAAGCATAAAAGGTGTGTCGGGCTAGGCCCGAGACGATTAGGGCACAACGGGAGAGGCCGGCTTCTCAGCTTGGTCGGCAACAGGTGGCTCGGTAACAATCTCCTCGGCAGCAGCGGCGGTACTCGGCTCAGAGATAACCGTCTCGGTTAATGGGATCTCGGGCGGCGGGAGGTCGGCGACGTCTTTGTCGATGACGGTCTCGGTGGCCGCGGCTGTCTCGCCGAGTTCCTCCTCGGCACCGGCGTCCGGCGTCTCGACGTCCGCGTCCCCGGCATCCTCCGTCCCGCCGTCATCGCCATAGTCTGACTCGGAGTCAGATTCAACGAGGCTCGTGACGAACGAGTCGGGATCGGCCCATCTCGCGAGGCGATGCGCGGCCTCCTGGCGTTGCCGGATCTTCGCCGGATCTGTGTACCACTCCAAGATGGTGCGCAACCTCTGGATCACCTCAAGGTCGAGCTTCTCGTACCAGCTCAGAACATGCTGCAGGACTTGGTCGGCGCCGGCGCAAGCGGCTGACCGTTTCCAAGCATCAAGCCGATTTCCGGCATCCTGGAGGGCAGCAGCCAACTCGGTGACAGAGAGCGTGCCGGTAGCGCCTGGCCACAACGCACCATGCGCGTGAACCGCCGCACTAAGGAGTCCGGTGCCGATAGTCCGAAGTGGAACTATCCGGGCCTTCAAGGCAATGAGATGATCATCGATATCCCATGCATCCGAGACTGGACCCTTCCCGGCCCTCTTCTCCCGTGCGGCGCTGATCGCGAGGCTGGCGGCTTCCCGGGAATGCTCGAAATGCCCTTGAGAGAGGAGAACTGTCACACGGACAAGCCATGAGGCAATGTCGGAAATATAGGAAGACGGAGAAAGAGAACTCGGAATACTCACTGTTCATATCCCGGTTAAGACCGGTCAGCTCGGTAAGCCAGGCGTCTTGCTTCGACCGAAGAAGAGCCACTTCGGTCTCAGCAGCGTGCGCGCGCTCCTCGGACTGGTCCAAGGTCTCCTTCTGTTTCTTGGTAGCATCCAAGAAGCGCGTCTTCAAGTCCGCAGCGGTAGTCCTGGCCTTCTCCAGCTCGGCGCTCAGCCGCGCGACCTCGGACTGCGCGTCGGTCAGCGCAGCCTTTTGGTCCACCGAGATCTTGCGCGCGGCATCTCGCTCCTCCCGGAGCCGCTCCTCCGATTTCTTGGCCTGGCCGAAGTCGGCGAGGAGGGTATGGAAGATGCTGCTGCGCCTTTTGCTGCAGTCCTGTAAACAGAGTATACCGACATCAGTCGCGGGGACTTCGGTTAGTCAAGAGGTAAATAGACAAGCTTCTTCAAGATCCACACTTGAGGACCAGCTACTCGGTGGAGTTTTGGTACTCAAGGGAGGACCTCGGGACTGGAGATTGAAGTTTTTTCAAGATCCACACTTGAGGACCAGCTACTCGGTGGAGTTTTGGTACTCAAGGGAGGATCTCGGGGACTGGAGATTGAAGTTTTTTCAAGATCCACAGTCGAGGACCAGCTACTCGGTGGAGTTTTGGTACTCAAGGGAGGATCTCGGGGACTGGAAAGTGAAATTTTTTCAGATTTGCACTTAGAGATCTGCTACTCGGTCGAGTCTAGATCACTAAGCACCAATCTCGGGGACTAGGGATAGTAGAGGATAGAAGACTTACATCCACTACGCGGGTAGCGTCCAAGACGGCCACCTGAAGAGCATGCAGGGCTTGCGCGCTGCGGCTTGGGCCAGCAGCATGTAAGTCTCCCGCGATCCGGGAGGCGTCGGCGGCGATCCAGGCCAGGTTGTATTCGTCAACCGTGCGTAAGCCGGTGACGGTGGGCGCGCTCAGTGCTCCAGCTTCCCGGGATCCTGAAGGCACAACTGCACTTACGGAGGCTCGCAGAGCTTGCAGAGCAGCAGTGGGGATGTCGACAGGAGGCGGTGGCAGGCCGGAGTGCTTACCCAGAGCGGAGGAACCCTTAGTCAAAATCAGGTCCTGGGCCGAAGATCTCGGCGGAGCATTGGGCTTAGCAGGCGCACTCTTCTGGCCAGAAGACTGGCTGCGCTGCTTCCCGGTTTGGGGCTCTGGCTGCCGGGTAGGGTTGGAGGATGGCTGCTTCGCCGGCGGCGACTTCCGCGGGGCGAGCCGAGAGGCCCCCCGGGGCACAACTTGGCGCGGGGGGCTCAGGATGTCCGCGTCAAGATCAGGAGACACCGGCCGGCGTGGCGAGTCCGGAAGGACGGTCCTCTCGGGGGCCGAGCTTTGCGTGGCCAGGATTACGGTGGCCGCAGGCTGGCCACCAGAGATCCCGGTGCCCGTAGCAGCACCTGAGGTGGGCACGACGGGCACGTCGGCCATGTCCAGACCGGAACTCGGTTGAACGGCATCCTCCACCCGACGTCGTGGCGGTGAAGGTGCAGCCCGAGTTGGGCTGGGAGACCTGGAACCCGGAGGGTGAGAACCGGCAGACTCTGGGATGTCAAGCGCCGCCCTGCGTAGTCAGAAAGCAAGTCAGAAGAGATCTCGAACAAGGTCCGGATAGACCAACTCGGTTGAAGAGTGACTCACCCGGTGGCCACGGTAGGAGGACCTCTCCTCTACCGGGGAGGCTTGTCGCCTGCGCGCTTGGTGGTCTTGGTCCTCTTGGTAGCCGCGCCCGAGCTACCGGCATGCGCGGTCTCGGACACGGCGCGTTTGCGGCTCTCGGCGCGCTTCGTTGCGGCAACAGGCCCCAGAACCACTGGCGGGGCGTAGTTGAGAGGACGGGCGTCAATTACATCAAGTATTTGACAATCGTCGTCGTCATCCTCGTCAGATTCAACTCGGATAGCATCTTGAACTGAAGGCTTACCCGGGGCGGCGGCACGGGCAAGAGGTATCGAGAGATGATCCTCGCCATCGGGGTCTACGGCAGGCATCTTCGCAGGAGTCGGGAAGTCGGGCGCGAATTTATTTCCGTCGTGCACCGCGTTCTCTTCGATCTGCCGTTCGAACAGCTGCAGGAAGAAAGGGAAATCAGCACATGTCAGGGCTGTCGGTAGCTTACACCAGTCAGCATAGCGCGGATGTCGGTAAAGGCATGCGCGCGCACCTCGTCCAGCCGTTTTTCCGGTTGGCCGGGGCCAGTCCCCACTTCCAATCATCCGTCATCTTCGTCCGTGCGATAGCTCGGACGCGGCGGTAAACTGCGGGTTTGTCCAACCCGAAGATGCTTGTCCGGGTTGGGTCGTATAACCCGCTCATGAAGCACATCTTGTGCACCCGGGTCTGGAGAGGGCAAACCCGGCGGATGATAAAGGTGCGCAGGAGGTCATCGACTGTCATCTCCTCCGCAAGGACGGTCAAGACGTCGTGCATATTCTCGACCTCCTCGGAATCCGGAAGTTGGCTCCAGAGCTCGAAGTCGGTTGGAGGGCCCATGACAAATTCCGGGAGGTTGAGGAAGTCCGGGGCGGAGGAACTCGGTTCATCTTCTGATGCGACCGGATTCCGCACGTAGAAGAAGCTCTGTGGCCACTTCCGGCAAGACTCCAACCCCTGGATCTTGGGGAATCCAGAGTCAGTGCGGGGGATGATGGTCGCCGCTCCGCAGGCAACGAGGTCCTTGACCTTCTGGTCAGGGTTGGGGATGACTTGTCGGCGAAGAAGGAAGTACTTGGCCCACAAATCCACAAAGGGCCAGATGCCGAGGTATCCCTCCGCGTAGGAGGCGAAACAAGAGAGCGTCATGATGGCGTTGGCAGGGAGATGGTGTGGTTGGAGGCTATATGTGTCAAGAAAATCGCGGAAGAACGGGCTGGCCGGAAGGCCGAACCCGCGCTCGAAATGTGTAACGAACACTACTCGTTCGCCGGGTTGGGGTTCCGGCTCGACTTCGCCGGTTGGAAGTCGGCTTTCCACTTGGGGTGGAATCCGGTGCGTCCGATACAGCCAGTCGAGGTTCCACTGGCTGGCCTCGGAACCGTCCCAGCATCCTCTAACGCTCTCGTCGCCCATCTCGGCGGCTTCGGAGGTCATGTCGGAGCTAGTCTGCAGTCGGAGTGGCTAGTTAGTCGGGTTAGCATGTCGGTAATGAAGGAACTCGGGCCAGAAACTACTTCTACTGACCGACATCCTACCGAATAGATCTACCGGAGCAAAACAAATGTAAGGTAATGGGAGCAAGTGTCAAAGTTCTAGGCTGTTCTAGAGCAACAGAGCACGGACAGGGGTATTGCAAGCAGAGGCATGGCAAATGTAGTCATCTCCACGGGGCAACTACAACAAACTATTCGCAATGCACGATAATCAAGATCTACCGAGCAAAGCCTACGGTTGATCCATGGATGTTCGTGAGGAGCCCTCGATGAACACGAACCGCACCAACCGAAAATCAATCTACCGGAGGAGATCGAACTCACCGGAGAAGAGGAAGGTGCCGAGGCACGGGAATGACGCGGACCAATGGCGAAGACGGTGCGCTTGATCGACGGCGTTCGATGCTCGGGCGATTGCACGGCGGCGACGGCGGAGCGCTCGGGGCAAGTACGACAGAGGAAGGCGATGTGGGGAAGAAGGGGAGGCGACCCCTCCGTTCCCCCTATTTATGGGGAACCCCGGGGAGCGGTTTCCAAATCTCCCGCCCACGATCTCCTGAATCATGGGTGGGATCGCGATGCGCCGAGGCATGCACGTGGCAGCACCCGAGGGTGCGCAATGGGCCACACCGGAGGCCACAGGGCACCAACGGTTGGCGTGCGGATCCGTTGTGTGCCCTGGCGCGCGAACCCGAGCGGTGTGCGCATAAGTCAAGGGCACTCGAGTGCTACCCTGACCTGACAAGACCTCGAGTGGGCCCGCATGGCAGATAGGGCTTGTCCGGCGTGTGGCGCGAGATGCGTGTTGTTATTTCGAATTCTGGGTATTATCCTAAAGATGCTAAGTCTGGTTCTCCGGGATAGGCTATCTCGGCGGATGGATCTCGGGAGAGAGATGTCGGAAAAGGGCATCCCGGTTGCACGAATAAAGGTTGGTTCGAAGTTCTCGGTTGGTTTTCTTCTTGAACCTGGTGCCGCACTTCGTCTTACGTCGCTGCACAACACCAGCTTCGGGGACTAGTGTCGGGGGGCTGCCCCCGGGGTAGGGCAGAACCCGGTACAGATCAGCAGTATGGCTACAGGAGTTGACCTTTGGGAGTTGCTAAGAAGTGTCCTTTGGTGTGCCGAAGGGGCAACTTGACCTTTGGGTGGTTGTCAGGGCCAGAGTGCCTCTTGGGGGCCGCAAGGGTCATCTGTGGAGACTATAAATAGACCCCCAGACCCTCAGAGCGGCACAAGCACCAGCAGAGAGTTCCTCTAAGAACTAGTTTCTCGAAGATGTCTTTGGTGAGAACCTAAGACATCTTCGGGAAACTAGGCCTAGAGATACTTCTCTTGGGTAGCTACCCGGAGTCTGGAGGGAACCCGGTGTGGACCCGAAAGGCTATCCGGCGCGGTGGTCTGTCGGGATTGTCCGGCATGGTCCCCGGTGAAGGAGATCCCGGGTTGCCCGGATGGGCATCTTGGTATAAGTCTAACCGGCTACCCTACCTTAGTTCTGGTTAGTTGTATTCGATGTGCAGGAAGGCTCTATGGAGGTACCGGAGTGAGAAACCGACATGGGGCATGTCGGGCAGGAGTCAAGGAGCAGGTACAGGCTTTCCGCCTGACACGGGGGAGATCATATCCCTCCTGACACGGAAGCATAGTCACCTCCCGCCTGCCACGGGAGCGTGTCAGCCGGTACGATGACGCTGCGACAAGACCGGACATGCCTAGCCCGGCAATCCGGAAAAGTCTACTAGGCATGGGCGAAGACATGTCTTGTCACTGTCAAGGGGACAATGATGATCCAGGACGGCGCCTGCGGTCCTTGCCGAGATGATGACCGCAGGGCTATGCCGGATAGCTCGGCGGCTAGGTTGCACTAGCCAGTGTCGACATAACCGTTGGCCTGATCGGTGGGCCCAACCCGGATTAGGGTTTCCGGTCCTCCCAGCCGGAACTCTATAAAAGGCGCCATAACTCCTCCTGTGGAGGGACGACCAACTTGTGTGCCAAACCTATAGTCTCATTTACTCCTAGAGCATTTACTTCTTCTCACTCTCTAGTTCATCTAGTTCATCACCGAAACAGCTCAAGGAGCAAGTTGTAGATCTTGTGACATCCATATAGTGAGAGGAAAGGCAGGAGTAGGGGTCTAACCTCTTCACGAGGGCCCCGAACCTGGGTATATCGTGTGTCTTGCCTTGCCTTCGTGCATTTGTTTGGGTTTTGGAGATGCCCGTGTATGTTATTGGGTGTTCTTGAGTGTTGCGGCCTCTCCTACCGTGTGAGCTTCTTAGCTCGCTAGCCCTCCCCGGATCCACCAGCGTCCATCGGCCCCACACATTAGCCATCCTATGGCATCTGCCGTGATACCACCACGACATTCCTCTTCTTCCTCTCCGGCGACGAAGGGCAGCAGCAATGTCGAGCTCCTCCACTTCATCCGTTCGCCACAATTGGCTAAAGCAGCCTGAGGTGACGTTGCCGCCATGTCCTAAATGCTCACGCAAGAAACCACTGCTCCGTAAGACTACTAAGCAAGGAAAGAACATGGGGCGCGAGTATTTGACATGCGAGAGCCTACCACAAGATGTAAAGACCTTTCTCTCGCATCCTTTTTGCTTTGATTTCTTCAGTGTTTTCAATTTCTTGCTCAGATCTGGGATTTAGGGTTCAGGTTGACTTTTTCAGGGTTTAGATCCATGCAACTATTTCAAGTGGGTGGATGAATACGTTGCGTAGCTTAGAAAGGAGAGGCGCGCGCACAGCGACCTTCCTCTGTCGTCTGATGTGGAGATTGCACCCTCTGCTCCGCCGATGGGCATCGTTGCTCCGCCGATGGGGCTTGCGGAAGCGGAAGTGAGAGGCGAACTGAAGAAGTTGAACAAGCACTTAAGGCAGATGAATGATCTGAAGAAGCAAGCTAATTTGATAGCTTATCTCTGTATAGTTGTTCTAGGATTTGTTTATCTGATGATTGTCAGTCGTAGTTAATTAATGCGATGTAAGCATAATTAATGCAATGTAACCCCTATGTAACCAACCGCTTATGATAAGCCAGTCGTCTCATTTGGACCAACCGCTTCCCTATTACTAATCATCCGTACCGAAACTATCTACTCCAGAAATTAGAGGCAGATCTATACACCAACACGTTCAATGCTAACGACAGCTTTGGAATATTGTGATATACTCCCTCTTCTGATTTTTTTTTGAATTTACTCCCTCTTCTGATTTAATTGACTCAGATTTAGTACAATTTGCACTAAATCTGAGTCAATTTAGAACGGAGGGAGTATAATATAAAGAGGTCGCGTACACACCCAACTAGCGGTGGTGATTCTCTGTGGGTTCCACATCCGGTGGGTCCGGCCCCACCAAGTCAATACCCCACCAGGTCAGACTTGTGCCCCGGCCCCACCAGTCAGACTAGTGCCACAGCCCCACCAGTCAGACTAGTGCCACAGCCCCACCAGTCAGACTTGTGCCACAACCCCACCTGTCAGACTAGTGCCCCGGCCCCACGTGTCGACCCCAGGAAATCCCAATCGAGCCGACAAACGAGCCGAGCCGCGCCAGGCCTACCCCACCAGTCAGACCAAGTGCGGGTCAAAGGAGGTTCACCAGAGGGAAACGAGCGTTTGGGCGATATGCGAGCAAACCAGGGCACAGACCAGAGAAACAGCGTGGGTATGGCATAGACCGATAAAACTCAGCCAGGTATGGCACATAACCAATTGACCCATGTATCATCTATATACTCCCTCCGTCCACAAATAAGTGTCTCAAGTCTCTAAAAAAGAAGATATATCTGTGGACGGAGGGAGTATATCTTTCCTAAGACTAAGCTCCCGTGAAATGATGGGCAGTGGTTCATCCTGGGGTTGGTCCCACTTCTCAGTGGCGTGTGGGGAGAGATCAGGTATGCTATTGGTACTGGGTCCCATCTGTCTGTGCCCCTCCGGCTTCACGTATTGGTTTTCTTCCGCGTGGGGAGGTCGGTTATGTGAGTCGGTTTCTGCCTTTGACCCCAATCCCCACTCGAGCCCCGCACCCTCCCTCCTCGCCCCACACGTCCGCCGCCACGGGCCTGTTCCTCCTTCTTCTCCTCATCCCCGGATCCTTGTCGCCCTGTAGCGGAGGCAGCAGGTCGACCTCTTCGATGTCGTGGCTGCGCAAATGGAGAACCTGTCTCCGTTCTCTTGGGTGGCGGAGCTGGAACTGCCGGGCCTTGCTCCTTGATGGCGCGCAGCAGCAGGTCGTCCTGTAGTGGCGGAAGCAAGTCGGCCTCTTCGGCGAGGCGGTTGTCGGCAAGAACGACGCGAGGGCCCCGAAGGAACAGGCGATGTAGGAGTTGTAGGAAGCCACTAGGTGATGACTGATGACCCACAAGTATAGGGGATCGCAACAGTCTTCGAGGGAAGTAAAACCCGACACAAGGGGAGCCAAAGAATATTTGTAAGCTTTAACAGATGATTTGTCAGATCAGCTGCACCTGTGAATAGACTTGCTCGAGGAAGATTATCAGTGACAACAATTTTATAGCAGAGACAGTAGTGAAATAACAGTAGCAGGAGAATTAAGACAGCGATTGTGATTGATGTAGACAGCAGGATTAAAATACTGTAGGCACAGGGATGGATGTACGGGCGTTGCATGGACAAGATAATTCATGTAATAACATAGCATAGGCATTTGCAGATAAATAATATAAAGCATCCAAGTATTAACTAATCATAAGTATGTATTCCAATTTAGTTGTGCGTGCTCGCAATGAGAAACTTGCACATCATCTTTTGTCCTGCTAGCCCGTTTGCAGCGGGGCCTCAAGGGAAACTACTGGCAATTAAGGTACTCCTTTTAATAAAGTACCGGAGCAAAGCATTAACACTCCGTGAATACATGTGATCCTCACATCATAGCCATTCCCTCCGGTTATCCCAATTGCTGTCACTTTGGGGCCATCGGTTCCGGACAATAACGTGTGTATACAACTCATAGATATGATCCAAAACAATAATTATCATCATAATTCAATAACATGTTCAGTTCTGAAATCATGGCACTCGGGCCCTAGTGTCAAGCATTAAGCATAACAAGTTGCAACAATGACGTAAAACACCGATAACGGATACTAGGCACTATGCCCTAACAATCTTACAGCTATTACATGAGTGATCTCATCCAATCCCTACCATCCCCTCAAGCCTACAGCGGTGAATTACTCACTCATGGATGGGGGAAACATGGATGGTTGATGGAGAGGCGGTGGAGATGACGATGGTGATGATCCCCTTCGATTCCCCGTCCCGGCAGGGTGCCGAAACAGAGACTTCTGGTCCCCAACTGGGGTTCGCGATGGCGGCGGCGCACGGTGGAGTTCTCTGGAAAAGTGTCTATCCCCCCGACGTTTTTAGGTCAGAAGCAATAAGTAGCCGCGAGGGGGGCGCGAGGGGGTGACCGAGTCGGTCACACCACCACGCGGCGCGGCCAGAAACCAGCCGCGCCACCAGGTGGTGTGGCGCCCTCGTGGCCCCTCTCTGGTTGGTCTTCGTGGTACCTGGTCCCTCTCGGATGGAAAATAACTTTTGTTTGAATTTTGGGGTTTTTCTCCGAAGTTGATATTTCTGCACAAAAATAAGACACCAGGGTAATTCTGCTGAAAACAGCGTTAGTCCGCGTTAGTTGCATCCAAAACACACAAATTAGAGGTAAAACAATAGCAAAAGTGTTCGGGAAAGTAGATACGTTTTGGACGTATCAACTCCCCCCAAGCTTAGCTTATTGTTTGTCCTCAAGCAATTCAGTTAACAACTGAGTGCGATAAAAGAACTTTCACGAACTCATTTGCTCATGTGATGTAAATATTCTCATTATGTGGACAAAGGCTTATACTTCATAACAAGGCATATATATAAACGGTGTCACCCAATAGTTATGTAAACCATGAAAAGATGCCAATTATATCGATGATAAATAACATGAAACATATCAATTCACAGGATTGCAATGATCATAAGAAAGTATGATAAAGTGGTATCTCGCTAGCCCGAATGTAACAACAAAACATATATGCCCAGGCACCTCTGAGTTTCAAAGGAAGACTAGAGATAAAGATATCAAAGATAAAAGCATCTAGATTACACCGCGGTTAACATATTAAGGGACAAGCACATTACACTAAGAATGACAGTTATGCTCTCGAGAAGGTGCTCAAAGAAGGATGGAGACTCAACAGTAAAGTAAAAGATATGCCCTTCATTGAGGGAAGTAGGGATTCAACATGTGCTAGAGCTTCTTATCATTTTGAAAACAGAGGTAAAATTGTTTTTTGAGTGGTGGCTGTTAGGTCAACGAATGGTAATGGGTACTCTACCCCCCTTGTCAACCAGACTTTCTTAAGAACGGCTCCCATGAAGGACGTTATTTCTAACCAAGGGCAGATCATCCCACATTTCTCTTTTGTTTACACATGTAGTTTAAAACTATTGTCATTGCTTGACTGATTAGATCAGGGCAAAAATGTGAAGAGAATGCAACAATTAAAGTTATAATTAATTTGGGGCTGGGCACCCCATTTGCCAGCTCTTTTTGCAAATTAATAGATAAGCGGATGTATATGCCACTAGTCTGGTTGGCGAAAGTCTGTCCAAAGGCAAACGACAAGGTTGATATCCGTAACCCCACATACTTCCTCATGAGCTCAAAACAGTGGCACACATTGAGAAGTGTTTGAAGGTTTTAAAGGTAGCACATGCGAATTTACTTGAATGGTTTGAAATTCCCATGTATAGGTATTTATGGTGGAATCTTTGGAATAACTTGGTTTTCAGGGATTTGGAAGCACAAGCATTTTCTCAGCTTAGTACAAATGGAGGCTAGCAAAAGATGGGAAGCGACAATTCAAGAGAGCAATAACCGTCATAATCATGCTTGCGACGAAATAGAATTAACGGAGGCATAATAAAGATACAAGAACTCTGAGTCAAAATATGTCATCAAGGCTTAATTGACTTTTTGTTTTGAGTCATAACATGTGTAAGCATGTGCCAAGTCGATTCAAATGAATTATTCAGAGGAGGATACCACTGTGTCATATTCTATTATGAGCAAAACAATGCAAGCGAATATCCAAAGAGACATGACATCCATCATAAATAAATTGGAAACGATCATAAGAGAACACGAACTACTAAGCATCCACCAATCGAAATATACCTTATGCGAACTATCTAAGCATGCTCACATGAATGAGTATATGTACAAAAATGAGAAACAAATAGAGTTCATTACCAGCCTCTTACCCAACTCGAAATTGTCATAGATCATCATAATTGCCTTATCACTTGTGTGCTTGCAAGATATGAGATAATAACCAAGCTCCATGGATTAATTGAAGATAATGACCTCTGAAACAAACTATACAAAAGCAAAGAGAAACAACAAATATTTTTGGGTTTTCGGATTTGGAAACGAAAAACAGAACAGCCAGCAAAGACGAATTTTTTCGAGGGCCTTAACATGCCCAGATCAGAAAACTCAAAACTAATGAAAGTTGCGTACACATCTAAGGAATATGCACACCAAATTTCAAGTCATTCTGACATTCCTGTAATAAGTTATGAA
Source organism: Poa annua (assembly GCA_026929855.1). NCBI lineage: Eukaryota > Viridiplantae > Streptophyta > Magnoliopsida > Poales > Poaceae > Poa > Poa annua. Next base: position 96,109,120 of record CM049437.1, read on the forward strand.
TTTAACGGTGGACAGCAGAAATCTGTCCCTGCGCAAAACAGCACGCAACAAAGCAAAATATTTTTGTGTTTTTGCATATTGAACTGAAATAAATACTAACCATATTAATACTAGATACTAAAACAAACCAGCAAGAGAAATAACAAAAATCTTTTGGTATTTTTGGGTTTATGGAGAGCAAACAAAGCATGAACAAATGAACAAAAGAAAGAAAACCAAAACGAAACATGGATATACGAAGTACCGAATGATATGATATATAGATGAGTGTGCATCGGTATACCTCCCCCCAAGCTTAGGATTTTGGCCCAAGTGGAGCTCAAGGCCAACGTGCCCATCCGTCAAAGTCGCGGGGGTATGTCGAACAGCTTTCCCCGTAATATGAGCTCGAGGATGCGCCAGCGTGGTATCCACTGTAATCCTCCGGCGGTGGCTCCTGCCTGCGATGCGTCATGTGAAAACCAAGCACGCTCATCTGCTTCTCTAGCTCTACCAGCGAGTACGACCACGGTCTCCTGTCAAGACTAAATAAAGAAGGTTGTGGCAAGGAGACTTCCTTTTCACAATCGTCAGCACAAACAACACTAAACATGATATTCTCCAAAGTGGAGCTGTTAGTAACAAATTTGTGGCCTTTCATTGCAGCAAGGTCAAGATAGCATGGTTCAAGTGGTACATCATTAGGACTAATAGGCAGCCTCAAAAATTCAGCAATACGAAGAGCAATAACGCCTCCAAAAATGGGGCCTCTAGCCGCTAAACGACGAGCGATCAAGGAGCCAAGGTTATACGGGAATTCACCCTTAAGGGCGCCCGTAAGAAATGCAAGTTGCAAGTTAGAAACATTGCTAGCGTTTTCCCTACCAAGCACACTAGTAGTAAGATAGTAAACAAAATACTTGATGGCAGGGAATTGAATGTTCCTTATCTTGCCGCGATGTGTGGAGCGGGTGTCATTGTCGGTCACCTCTTGGTAGGTTTGGGCCAACTCCGGTGGATTCGCGACAATCCTCACCGTTGTCCCCCTGTTCGCTGTACCAACAATCCCACAAAACTCCTCCAAGGTTAGGCTGCAAGGCATATCATATAACTTGAAAGAAATGGCCTTTGCATAAGACTGGGTGTTGAAGGTGAAGGATTCCGAGAAAGTCTTGGTGATCCAATAGTATAGTGGCCTCTCATCCCTCATGTAGGTGGTCAAGCCAACTCTCTCAACGAGAGTTTGGAAGTCCTCAAGTAAACCTACAGCACGAAGGAAAGCATAACAAGGATAAGATGCGGCGTGAGGTTCCCCCGCATCCCCCTCATCTCCGATCGTCGGTGCGAGGATATCCTCGTTGTAGGACTGCCTAACGCGAGTGGCAGCCCTTGGACGCCTTGTCCTTCTCTGAAAATCTCCCTCAAACACCTCATCAAAGTCACGGTTGTTCATCTTTCTTTTCTGAAATTTTCAACAAACATCATAAAAATCGATTTTTAGCCAACTAAATGAAGGGAAACCACTATAGTGACTTGCTAGAGGCTTAAGCATGCATCAAAAATAGTTTCATCAACTTAGAACAAGCATTCAAACTCACTAAACAAGATATCTACAGCAGCAAAATACTTCATATGTACACCATTAAACAAAGGGTCAATTGGTTCTGTGCCATACCGAGCTGAGTTTTATCGGTCTGTGCCATACCCGCGCTGTTTCTCTGTTCTGTGCCCTGGTTTGCTCGCATATTGCCCAAACGCTCGTTTCCCTCAGGTCAACCTCCTTTGACCTGCACTTGGCCTGACTGGTGGGGTCGGCCAGGCGCGGCTAGGCTGGAATTTCCGCGGCTCGGTTGGGATTTCCTGGGGGCGGCGCGTGGGGCCGGGCACTAGTATGACTGGTGGGGACGGCACGTGGGGTGCGTGTGGGGTCGGCGTGGGGTCAGCGTGGCACTGCAGCTCCGCTTGGAAGACGCATCCATGTCGGCAGATCCAGGCCTCGCCGTTCCGCCCGTTCCGCTGGTCAATTGTGGACAGTTTCATCCTACTGCAGGATTGAGGTGGTTCGGAAACGAATTTAACATGTCGAACACATTGCGGGCCACACGAACCGCCTCCGATGAACAAAATTGAGGTGGTTCGGAAACGAATTCAACATGAATGCATACTGTCGAACACCTTGCGGGCACACGAACCGCCGCCGATGAACAACATAAATGGTGAACACAAATTGATTCAAACATTTAAACGAGATTTAACAAACTTACAATTACAAATCTAAACGAGATTTAACAAACTTAAACCTAAACAAAATAGGCTTTCGCCCCGCTTTATAAATAAAGCAAACCTAAACAAAGGGTTTAGGGTTTAGGGTTTAGGGATGAGAGAGAGGCCTATGCATGGCCATCCCTCAACACCACCGCCGGCGAAGAGATGCCGCTTCATCCCGGTGAGGGGGAGAAGATGCGAACCAAGTCAGCCTTCACCTGGTCCGTAGCCACCGCCGATGCGGCTGAGGCTTCTGGCTTCGCCGGCGCCGTTTTCGATTCACCGCCATGACATGCGGGGGGGCGTTTTAAGGTAAGCCTCTTCGTCTTGCGCCGCCGCTTTCTTCGGTGAAAGAGACCCTGCTGACCAAGATGCAGACGCTTGTAGAGGCAGATCGGGCAGCTCGGGGTCGTCATCGTCATCGCTGGCGTCGCCGTCCTCGCCGTCACAGTCGTCGTCCGTTGAGGACAACTCCGGCGTCGCCGCCAAGACACGCCTCGTACTCCTTGTCCACCACGACGTGCCAGTAGGGCGCCGAGATGGAGTACTTGGGGTCGAGCCTTTGCTCGCACGGCATCTCCGCCCACTTGCCCTTGATGAACTCGACGCTGGCCTGCCCGCTGAGCTGCGGCGCCACCGGAATGTACACAACGCTCCTCACCCACCCATCCGGAAGGATGGCATCATCGTCCACCGGCAGCTGGTGGCGGCTACTCAGCCGCGCGGTCTCCAGCGAGAGCACGTAGGGACGAGAGGTCTTGGCCTCCTCGCCCCACATGACTCGCTCGAACGCCTTGGCCATCTCCGCGTCCTCGTTGCGACGCCGGAGTTCCTCCAGCTGCAAGTGGCGTTGCTGCCCGCCAGGGCTGCCCGCCATGGTGGCCTATGTTTCCGTTTCCTTGGGGAGAAGAAGAGAGAGGAGGAAGTGTTGGTGTGAGGAGAGGAGGGCTGCGCTGCGTCGGGTTTAAAAGGCGGCAGGAGGAGCGGGGTTGGGTGGCCTGCATTAACGCGGCCACCACTTCGCCTGGCCGCGCATTGACGCCGACGCGACCAGACGCTGCGACTGCCAGCACGCGTCGCTGTCGGCCCAGTAAGGACCGGGGTATGCACGGCCCACTCCCTACAGGCCTCGCCCGCGAGGATCTTTGACGGATTGACTAAGGACCAAGATACCGCTTGGAGAGACCCTCGAGAGACATCTCCGCTCGAGGGCCTGAAGAGGACGCCAGGGCCTGAAGAGGACCCTGCGCTTCGAGAGACCCCCCAGGCACGGCCCGCCTGGAGAGGAGTCAGCAGAAAACCCCTCCACAGGCGACCACGGCCCTGTGGAGACACTTCGCGGCTAAGCAAGCGCTGCAGGACGCACATGGCCCCTGCAGCAGCCGCAGGGTGACGCGAGCATCCCAGTTGCCATTCTGGTGATAAAGGAGTCAACAAAGCCGCGCCGCCTGCGGCCGGACAGCCAGGACTTTCCTCTTTGGTGATAAAGCGGCTGGACGGCGCAACGCTCCAAGAAGATCGTCACCGTGGGCTCCACCACGACCTCTGCTGCGCCTGCGAGCCGCCCTGCACCGCCTGCAACCTATCGGCCACGGCGCGCTACTTTAGCACGGATGAGCCGCGTCCATGGACGGAGGAGCCGCTGTGGACTCCCTCTCCTTTGCGCCACCGACGTGTGGGAGCCCACCAGCACGAGGACGGAGCCCGGAGCGCCTATAAAAGGAGCAGGAGCTCCGCCATAGAGGGGGATCGATCGCCCAATCGCGCAATCGCTCCCTAAACAGATAGGATAGCCAACTGCTGGAGGAGGAAGACGATCATTGTGTCCCTCTCCAGGCACCAAGCTGCCTCAAGAGAGCCTTCGGCAAGCTCATTGTCCTGTAACCTTCACAGTGCAATACAGACAAGCAGGAGTAGCGGTTTCACCTCCTCCTGAGGGCCGTGAACCTGGGTACGGGCCGGTGTCCATCTCTGGCGTGATAGTTCCTCTCCAGGCCCGGCGAGCACCGTCGTCGAGCCTCTCGAGGGTTGTAAGACCTCCGTGTTCAGTCCCCCCTTCGAACCTCTCATCAGGGCGAAACTACCCCTGTTACGTGGGAGTCACTCCTCGACATTTGGCGCGCCAGGTAGGGGGCTGAGGCGCGTCTTCAACCTCCGAACTCCGCGCCATGATGGACACCCGCGCGACGCGCGCCAACCGGCGTACCTCTGAGAGAGCTCACACCGAGCCCGGCACCGCTCCCACCCGTGGCCACCGTGGTCGCCCTCGCGCGGCTGAGCGCGCTGGCACCGGCCCGCGCGTGGAGGAGCCAGAGAGCGAGGAGCACCGCGGCGGAGACCAGCGCGACGACGAGGACCTCTCCGAGCGCCGTGAGGAAGCTGAGTCTGCGCACCCGTCCCGGCGCCAGAGCGTGTCCACGCGGGAACACCACGAGCCCGCCTCGCATACCGCGCTGCTCATGGCCCAGGAGCTCCTCCGGTACCGGCCAAGTGCCGAGGCACACGACCAGTGGCTGGACCGCCTCCACCACCTCGTCGACATCGCAACCACGCGCCCTGCTCCGTCGCGCTCCATCGTGCCTTCCGGCCTTGCAGGGGCGGCCGCGCCAGGTGCGCCCCCACCGCCGCCGGGACCACCTCCGGCCGCGGCGCAGCGGGCTCCCTCACATGCTTCCTCGCCGCACGACTGTCAAATCGTGCAGCGCACTGCGCCTGACGCGCGAGTGGGCATGGAGCGACGCCGAGACCTCCAGAACCGCCTCGTCGAGGAGCTCGGTCAGGCGGGGCAGCAAAACCGCAGGGCCCTCCAGGGAGGAACGGCCACCTATGCCTCCGGCTGCATGGCCTTCACGCGCGCCCTGCGTCGTGTGGTCTGGCCGCAGAAATTCAGGCTAGCGCTCCCCAAGGGCTTCGACGGGTCCACCAACCCTCTCGAGTTCCTGCAGCTCTACACCACCTCCATCCAGGCTGCAGGGGGCGACGACAAGGTCATGGCCAACTGGTTCTCCCACGCCCTCAGGGACTCAGCGCTGTCCTGGCTTCTCAACCTGCCGGAGGACTCCATCGACTCCTGGGAGGAGCTCTGCAGGCAGTTCGTCGCCAACTTCAAGGGCACGTACGAGCGCGCACTCACCCACAACGACTTGCGCGCTGTGGTGCAGAAGAAGGATGAGACTCTTCGCAAGTACATCCAGCGCTTCAGCCAGGTGCGGAACAAGATTCCAAACATCCCCGACACCCAGGTGATCGCTGCCTTCCGCGAGGGCGTCACGAACCGCAGGATGCTCGAGAAGCTCGGCATCCACGACAAGCTCACCTCTGTGGTGAAGCTGTTCGATCTGGCGGATAAGTGCGCCAAGGCTGAGGAGGGACTCCTCTTCGTCAAGATGAGCGCGCGGGGGGACGACCCTGGCGAGGGGTCCAAGAGCCACAAGAAGAAGGAAGAGCCCAAGCGCAAGGCCACCGCGGTCCTCGCGGCAGAGCCTGACGCGAAGGGCCCCCGCAGGGGCTCTCCCGAGCGCGGCGACAAAGAGGTAGACCACCGTCCGTTCTGCGTCTACCACAACAGGCGAGGGCACGCTACAGACGACTGCTTCGACCTCAAGAGGCTGAGCAGGGAACGCGAGCGAGGAGAAGGCAGCGGAAGCCGTGGCAGAGGTCGCGGCTACCGCAGAGACGGCAGGGGCAGGCGCGAAGGCGGCTACCAGAAGCCGCCGGGCACTCAAGCCAATGCCGCCGAGAAGAACAACAACCTCCCCGACGAGGAAGATGGAGGCTACCAGGCCCCGAGAGGCGCCATGGCCTGCATCCTCGGCGGAGCTCAAGCGCCCAAGTCAAACAATCAGTTCAAGCAGTTCGCCCGCGAACTCAATGCTGCGCTCCCGAGCACCGAGACCTCCAGGCCCCTCAAGTGGTCCCAGTACACCATCGCCTTCGACGCAAGGAACCACCCCAAGTCGACCAAGACTGTTGGAACCCTCCCCCTGGTCTGCTCCCCCACCATCAACAACATCACCGTCTCCAAGACGCTCATCGATGGGGGAGCGGGCCTGAACGTCATCTCTGTCGAGACCTTCGAGACGCTTCAAGTGCCCTACGAGTGGCTTATGCCCTCCAGGCCGTTCACGGGCGTCACCAGTGGTTCTATCGAGCCTCTGGGGCAAGTCCGCCTCGCGGTCACCTTTGGCACGCAGAAGAACTATCGCACGGAGCTGATCGACTTCGACGTCGCCCACATCGGCTTGCCGTACAACGCCATCCTCGGCTACCCCGCCCTCGCGAAGTTCATGGCCGTTACGCATCACGCCTACAACATGGTCAAGATTCCCGGCAGCGCCGGCACCATTGCCATCCATGGCCATATCCTGGACGCCACGCGCGCTGTCGAGAGCGCCTACAAGGCAGCCGCCATGGCTTTCCCGGCTGACGAGGACATGGAGCCTCTCGAGAGGCCCAAGAAGAAGAAGCAAGTGTTCTCTCAGGAGCAAGCCGCCACGAAGAAGGTGTCGCTGAACACCACCAGCTCGGGGGCTGAAGGCTCGGGGGCTAGCGTCACCATAGGCGCTGCCCTGCCTCCCAAATAGGAAAGCGCGCTCGTCGCCTTCCTTCGGGCAAACTCTGACATGTTCGCATGGACTCCGTCAGATATGTCCGGCGTACCAAGGGAGGTGATCGAGCACCACTTAGCCGTGTGTCCAGACGCACGCCCCGTCAAGCAAAAAGCACGTAAGCAAGCCCCCGAGAAGCAAGCTTTCATCATCAAGGAAGTAGAGAAGCTAAAGGCGGCAAACGTCGTCCGCGAAGTCGCGCACCCCACTTGGCTCTCCAACGGCGTGGTTGTCCCTAAACCCGCTGGAGGAGGCCGACTCTGCATCGACTACACCGATGTCAACAAGGCCTGCCCCAAGGACCCATACCCCATGCCGAGGATAGACCAGATCGTGGACTCCACCGCTAGCTGTGACCTCCTCTGCTTTCTGGACGCCTTCTCTGGTTACCACCAGATCAAGATGGCTAAAGAGGACGAGGAGAAGACGGCATTCCTCACCCCTTGTGGTGTGTACTGCTACACATGCATGCCCTTCGGCTTGAAAAACGCTGGAGCCACCTTCCAGAGGCTCATGAGGATAGCCTTGGGGGCGCAGATGGGCAGAAACGCCGAGGCCTACGTCGATGATATCGTGGTCAAGTCTCGAGAGGGGGACACCCTCTTGAGGGACCTCGAGGAAACCTTCGCCAGCCTGAGAAAGGTGAACATCAAGCTGAACCCCGCCAAGTGCGTCTTCGGGGTCCCTTCAGGCAAGCTCCTCGGATTCCTCGTGTCCCACCGTGGCATAGAGGCAAATCCTGACAAGATCAAGGCCATAGAGCAAATGCAGCCTCCTTGCTGACTCAAGGACATGCAGCGCTTAGCGGGCTGCATGGCCAGCCTTGGTCGTTTCATCTCCAAATTCGGCGAGAGAGCCCTGCCATTTTTCAAGATCATGAAGAGATCGGGCACATTCAAGTGGACCCCTGAGGCAGATAAAGCCTTGGAGGACTTAAAAAAGTATCTGGCTAGCCCTCCGGTCTTGGTGGCCCCCAGGGCAGGCGAGCACCTGAAGCTGTACCTCTCAGCCACCCCGCAGACCGCATGCGCCGTCTTGGTGGTCGAGAGGGAAGAGCCTGTCCTCCCCAAGAAAAGCACTGCAACTCCAAGCCCAGAACCCCCCGACAAAGGCCCCGTCGAAGGAGCAGCCTCCACAGACCCACTGCCAGGCCCACCGCCTCAAGTCGAGTCTGCTCCCCCCACCCCTGTCGGGACGCCTCCACTGGCGGATCTCGACAAGGGCCCTGAAGAGCCTCCACAGGGGGCTGACGCTGCGCCACCTCAGGCAACCCTCGTCGAGCACCCCGTTTACTTCGTCAGCACAGGGCTGCGGGACGCTCGCGAGAGGTATCCAATGCAGCAGAAGCTCCTCGTCGCGCTCCTCATCGCCTCCAGGAAGTTGAGACACTACTTCCAGGGCCACCACATCACGGTGGTCACTGCCTTCCCCCTGGAGCAAATCCTGCGCAACCCCAACGCCACAGATCGTGTCGCAGGATGGAACATCGAGCTGCAGCCATTCAACTTGCGCTTCGACACCACGAGGGTCATAAAAGGAAGAGCGTTGGCTGACTTCGTCGCCGAATGGACTGACCCAAGCCCTGAGGAGCCTCGCGAGGCAGAGGCCGAGCCCTCGGGAGACACGGTGCCCAGCCACTGGACCATGCACTTCGATGGAGCCTTCGCTTGTCGCAATGGCGGAGCAGGCGTCGTCCTAACTTCGCCCAAGGGTGACAAGCTATACTACGCTGTCCAGCTGTGCTTCACGATCGACAAGATCTCCAACAACATCGCCGAATACGAAGGCCTCCTCGCCGGCTTAAGGGCCGCCATCGCTCTAGGCGTCAAGCACCTACTCGTCAAGGGAGACTCTCAGCTGCTCGTCAACTTCTCCAACAGGAGCTACACGCCGAAAGACGACCACATGGCCGCATACCTCGAAGAGGTCCGCAAGCTTGAGAAGCACTTCAGGGGCATGGAGCTCATGCACATCCCGAGGAAAGAAAACCAAGAGGCTGACGACATCGCCAAGCGGGCCTCGCGAAGGCAGCCCCAGCAGGCCGGTGTCTTTGAAGAAAGGCTCGCCAAGGCATCCATCAAGCAGCCTCGAGAGGCCACAGCCGCAAGCGCAGATGAAGCACTCCCACCGCCTCCTGAGTCTGGGGCACCCGATTGCGGTCCCAGCACAGGGGAGCGCCTGTTGCTCACGGCAACCCGCCAGGCCTCAGGCTGGATTGATGAGCTCAAGGACTACTTGGCGAAGGGAATCCTCCCGGAAGAAGATGCCGATGCAGAGCGAATCGCTCGACAGGCAAAATCCTACTGCATCCTCGAGGGAAACCTCTACCGCAAGCGCCCAAATGGTATCGCGCTCAAGTGTGTCCCTCCTGAGGAAGGCCGAGAGCTGATTAAGGACATCCACAGCGGGGAGTGCGGCCACCACTCATGTGCGCGCACCCTCACGGGCAAGGTCTTCAGGAGCGGCTTCTACTGGCCTCAAGTGCTTCAAGATGCGGTCGCCATTGTGCAAACCTGCGACGCCTGCCAATTCCACGCCAAGCAAATTCATCAGCCGGCGCTGGGGCTTCAAACCATCCCGCTCTCCTGGCCGTTTGCGGTCTGGGGACTGGACATCTTGGGCCCTTTCCCAAGGTCGCAGGGGGGCTACCATTTCCTCTTCGTGGCCATCGACAAGTTCACCAAATGGACCGAAGTTGAGCCAGTGCGCACCATACCAGCGGGGGCCGCGGTGAAATTCATCAGGAGCTTGGTCTGCCGCTTCGGCGTGCCCAACCGCATCATCACCGACAACGGCCCACAATTCACCAGCGGTGTCTTCCGAGCATACTGCGATAAGCTTGGTGTCAAGGTCTGCTTCGCCTCGGTAGCTCACCCACGCAGCAACGGTCAAGCCGAGCGAGCAAACGCTGAGGTCCTCAAGGGCCTCAAGACCAGGAGCTTCAACATCCTCAAGGGTCACGGCAAGGGCTGGATCGACGAGCTCCCCTCAGTGCTCTGGTCCATACGCACAACTTCCTCGAGGCCTACAGGCGAAACGCCGTTCGCCCTGGTCTACGGAGCTGAGGCAGTCCTCCCCACAGAAATCAAGCATGGATCACCACGGGTCCTTGCCTTCAACGAGGACACCCAAGAAGGCCTCCACAACGACGACCTGCTGCTCCTCGAGGGACTGCGCCGTCAGGCCGCCCTCAGGGCGGCGGGGTACCAGCAAGACCTGCGACGCTACCACAGCCGCCATGTGCGCTCACGCACCCTTGAGGCGGGCGACCTCGTCCTCAGGCGAATCCTCTCCAGGGAAGGTCTCCACAAGCTCTCGCCGATGTGGGAAGGCCCCTACAGGGTCTCCCACGTCGCCAGGCCTGGCGCAGTACGCCTCGAGACCGAAGACGGCATCCCCGTCAAGAACCCGTGGAACATCGCGCATCTGCGCAAGTTCTACCCGTGATCACGGTCACGCCAGGCATTTTTTGTCTCTAGAGGGAAGCTCACGGCTTCACCTCCAAGCTTCTCAAAGCTTCTCCCGAGGCCCAGCCCTCCGAGCTCTCCTGCAAATGAGCCCTCGCAGGCCGCAGTGAACCTCTGCCACTAATGGGTGGTCCCCATGCCTCGACATGGAAGGAACGTTAGCTTGGCAAACCCAAGTGTAATGAACCGCTTTTCGTTCCAAGTGAACTTTGCGCTCCGGCGCCATTTTCGTTCCTAAGTGAACTATGCGCTACGGCGCCGCTATGTAATATTTTGGTGGTGAGTTTATTTCAGCATTATTTTCTTTATTGAAAATGGGCACTTATATCTCTCCACATGCGCACCTCGCGAGCGGGGGCTGAGTACGGTGCCAGTGCCTCAAATGACACACCAGCAGCACTGCAAAACCCAAGGATCCGAGCTCTGGCTAGAGGGCAGGCCCTCCCAAGCACGCCATCTCTACAAAGGACCTTGGTACTCTCTCTCCTCGCAAGGAACGCCTGAGGAGACCTATAAGCGCGCATTAGTCCATGGTAAAGTGCACAAGCGTTTGGTCCTGCCTCTCTAACATCTATAGGGAACAAGCGTCTCTACAAGCCTGAGGAGGCAGCAGGGAAAAAACCCTTGAAGAGGACCTCCCCGGCAAGCTAAAAAGCCTCTACAGGGCAAAAGCCTCGAGAAGCTAAGTCCCGCTCCTGCGACTCGAGAGCCTTTTCTCTCCAAGCGCACGTTTGTCCCTCGAGCGATTTCGTTCTCCCTTATGCTTCATGGACTACTCGCACGTCAAAGGGGAGCACTTGGGCATCGCGACTCAGGGCTCTTACCTCTCCAAGCCTTAAACTCCCCCCGGCCTTGCTGAGTCATTGCTCTAGCATACCGTAGTGGCGGAGTCATAGTACGAAGAGACGGGTCCTAACGACGCAGAGAAAACATAGACATGAAAGTAAAGCAGAAAAGGCCTCTCGAGGGGCAAACAAGCTAGCATAAATAAGCTTAAAGAGGTATATTACAGGCCCAAAACGTGCAATGTCTGAATACAAAAAATTGTCTCAGATACAAGCGCTCAAAGGCGCGACAAGCAAGGCTCAGGCGGAGTCCGCGCCAGCACGCTCCTCCTCAGCGTCTTCCTCCTCGGCAGGGGCGGCCTCCTCCTCGCTGTCCTCCGCAGCCACCTCCACACGCTTGAAGCGGTTGCAGAAGGCCTCCACTTGCTCGCGGAGGGCGTTGGAGACCTGCAGGGCCTCTCCAGCCGGGCGCGTCTCGGTCACCGTGGAGAGGTCGAAGCTGGGCGAAAGGAGCCGGAGGTTGGTGAAGATGCGGTCGACCACCACCTCCAGAAGCTGGCGGCTCTCGACCTCAATCACCTCGCGGAGATCGCCGGCGGGACCCTCGAGGGCCGTGAAGAGCTGGTCGAAGTAGACCAGGTACATCGCAGCATCACCACGACCGCGCGCCTCGGTGAGCGGCGCTTCTGCGCCGAGCTGGGCCGCGAGCTCATTGCCTCTCGCTACCAGCGCCTGGAACATGCGGTCCCGCTGCTTCGCGAGCACGAGAGCCGCCTGCGCGGTGTCCACGGCCTCCGTCACCTGCTTGGCTGCAGAGCCCGCCTGCCCCTCCACGTCCTTGATGAGGGCGTCCAGCTCCAGGGCAGCAGCCCGGCGGCCCTCCTCAGCCTGGCGGTAGGCATCCTTGGCGCGTTGGAGGCGGACCTCGAGCTTGGAGTTGACCTTCTCAAGCTCCGCGATCCGCTTGGCGTCAGCAGTGTGCTTGGCCTTGAAGCGGTCCTCTTGCTTCTTGGCCTTGTCGCGGAACTCCTGGGAGATGGTCCGCCTGAAGTCTTTCTCGCGCTCCGCGAGGGCAGCCTCCGCCTCCTTTTTCTTCTCAGCGAACCGCAGCTGGAAGCGCTCCAGGGTTTGCCTCTGGGCGGTGACGTTATCGTCGTGCCGCTGAAGCGCTTGGGCCAGGTCCCCCTCACGCGCCTCGAGCTCTTCCCGCTTGGTGGCCAGCTCACCCTCCGCCTGGAGCCGCTGCTCGTCGCGCTGCTCCACGTCTTTCTCCCTAGAGGCCAGCTGCCGCTCACGCTCGGCTAAGCTCTTGCGGTCCTCCTCCAGGGTCTCCTGCGCGGCCCGGTGGGCGGAGAGGAGCTGGGACTCTAGCTGGGAGACCTCACGGCGCTTCTGCTCCAGCGAGCCCTCCATAGCCGCGCGCTCGGCCTTCACCTCCGCGAGGAGATCGGCGGCCGCATCGCGCGCGTCCTGGAGGGGGGCAAGGAGCTCGTCTGCGTCGCGGACGGCCCCCTCTCGGACCTCCTTAGCAAAGCGGATGGCCTCCTCGCGGGCGGCCTGGAGCGCTTGATCCTCCTGGCGCCGGGCCTCAACCGCGGCATGGAAGCGCCCCCAGGCCTCCGCGAGCTCGTCGCGTTGCTGAGCAAGTTGGGCGTCCTCAAAGGCGAGCTGCGCCTCCAGGCCCTCCAGGGACTCCCTCACCACGCGGAAGGCCACCTCGCGGTGTCCCTTGCTCCAGTCCCAGCCGCTCAGGACCAGGCCGCGTTGCGCAGAGGGCCCGGCCCCGGCGTCGAACCTTGAGGATGAGGCCTCTGGGCGTGCCTGGGGGCTAGGCTGCTCCCGGTCCTTCGCCGCGCCCAGGATGGTCTCGCCGCCCTCGTCGCCTGGTCGCGTCGCCTCTTGCGCCTCGCCCCCCGCTGCGGGGCGTGGCGGAGAAGGAGGAGCTCCCCCTGCAGAGGCGCCCGCGCTTGGTGGGCCCTGGTCTGCCTCGGCCTCTGGTTGCGCGGGAGGCGTAGCCGCACGAGGTGGGGTGGCCTCGCGTGCCGGAGTCGACTCGCGCGGCGGCGTAGCCGCGCGAGGCAGTGTAGGAGCTCGAGGAGGGCTGGCCGACCGCTCTTCCTGCACCTCCACCACCAAGGGCACGGGGGGCGGTGCAGCGGCCTCCGCCTGAGGCGCTGCTGCCTCCGCCAGAAGCTCAGTTGCCTCCGCCTGAGGCGCCTCTTCGGCTGGGCCTGCGGTGGCCGTCTCCCCAGGCCTCGCGGCCTCTCCAGCCACGGCCTCTGCCGCGGCTCCCTTCACCTCCGCTGCCTTGCGAAGCCTACGGCGTTTCGCAGGCACTAGGTCGCTGAAAGGAATCGGGGGGCGAGTGTCAGAAATATGAGAAGAAGAGTGCAATAATCAAGCGTTTAGTAATTGAAGGAACTTACCCGGACCGCTTGGCGCCGGTGTCAACCCACGCCAAGCCTGGCGAGCGCCAGGAGGGCTTGGGCCTGGCGTCTGGCCTCTCCAGAGGCGCCTCGGCTTTCCTCTTAGAAGGGACGTCGGAGGGCCTCGCGCCAGGCCTGTCGCAGGCCGCCTTGGACCGGGGCTCGCGACGCCCCAGCAAGGACTCCTCGTCAGAGGCCTCCCCTTCAGACTCCTCCTCCTCCGCGCGACGCGTGGGCGCCCCCGCGAAGGCGCCTTCGTCGTCACCTGACGAGATGTCGCAAATCTCGCCCGCTTGGGGCCTGGCCCTCGAAGAGGCCTCCTCGCCCGCCGCGGCCTCCTCCTCGCCTGCCGCGGCTTCCTCCTCGCCTTGCCCGGCTCCTGAGGCAGAGGGCGTCTCTGCCCCCTCCGCATCATGCACCACAGGCACGGGCACCACCTTCCGCGCCGGGCCTGCCGGAGTGTACGGAGGAACCCCCTCCAGAACGGCCAGACGCTCGGTCATGTTGTACTGGTGCAGAGGCCTGAGGGAGATCGGGAGTTCCTCCATGGCGGGCACCGCGGGGTTGATGAAGAGCGCGGACAGGACGTTGTCGACGGCATCCTTGTCGTTGTCCTCGCGATGGAGCCGCATCTTGTCATTGGGGCCGGAGTACATCCACATCGGCATCGCGTGCGCCTGGAGTGGGGCGAGGCGGCGCGTCACGAAGTCCGCCACGACGATTTGCCCCGTGAGGCCTTCCTCCCGGAGGTAGCTCAGGCGGCCCGACAGCATCACGTTCTGCGCGCCGCAGAAGGTGGCCTTGCCCCAGTGCGAGTTCTTCACGGGCGGCGCGTCAGGGACCTCGAGGAAGGCGCTTGGCTGCTCCACGCCAACGAAGAACCACCGCTGGCGGAAGTCGTCCACCTTCTTCGTCACGGAGGTGATGGCCTTGCCCTCGCTCCACGACATGGGGATGTAGACGCTCCCCATGCCGTCCACGATGCGGAAGGAGACGCATCCCGAGCGCTCGTTCTTCGCCGTGCTCCGGAGCGCGTAGAAGCACCGGAAGAGCTCCACCGTGGGCTCCACGCCTAGGTACACCTCGCAGAGGTAGGCGAAGATGGCGAGGATGAGCACCGAGTTGGGGTGGAGGTGTAGCAGTTGGATTTGGTAGAAGGCCAGCACCGCCTCCAGGAACGGGGAGAAGGGCGGCACCAGGCCCGCCGAGACGCAGTGCTGGAAGATGGGGAAAAACCCTCGCGGGCGTTTCCCGTGCGCCGCAGGCTTGAGTGCGGTGGCGCCGTGCTCGTTGGTCCGGTCCGCCACCAGGAAGCGGACCTTCTCGAGCGCCTTGTCGTTGACGCGCACGCCCAGCAGTGCCGCACCGTGTGCGGCCTCGGCGGGCGCCGCTTGCGATGAAGACCCCGCGGCCGCCTTGCCCTTGTTCTTCGGCGGAGTCATCGTCGGAGGGAAGAAGGGAGCGGCGCGAGGGGAAGTTGGAGAAATCGGAGAAGAGGGCGCCGGATTGCAGGAGCGGAGAGCTCTGTGCGGATGGCGTCTGCGAGAAGAAGTGGGAGTAGTAACGGCTCCCTGCTCCGGCGCCGGGGTTTTTATGTCTCGTCAAGGAGCAGTTACCGGGGCGTGGTGGGACCCCCCACGACGCACGTCCCACATCGTGCGCAATCGTTACTCGCCGGAGTGACGCGTGGCTCGGCCCGGCCTGCAGGTTTGGCCCCACGACGCTTCGCCTAGACCCAACGGGCCTCGTCGTGCCCATCGTAGGCCCGGGGGCTACTGTCGGCCCAGTAAGGACCGGGGTATGCACGGCCCACTCCCTACAGGCCTCGCCCGCGAGGATCTTTGACGGATTGACTAAGGACCAAGATACCGCTTGGAGAGACCCTCGAGAGACATCTCCGCTCGAGGGCCTGAAGAGGACGCCAGGGCCTGAAGAGGACCCTGCGCTTCGAGAGACCCCCCAGGCACGGCCCGCCTGGAGAGGAGTCAGCAGAAAACCCCTCCACAGGCGACCACGGCCCTGTGGAGACACTTCGCGGCTAAGCAAGCGCTGCAGGACGCACATGGCCCCTGCAGCAGCCGCAGGGTGACGCGAGCATCCCAGTTGCCATTCTGGTGATAAAGGAGTCAACAAAGCCGCGCCGCCTGCGGCCGGACAGCCAGGACTTTCCTCTTTGGTGATAAAGCGGCTGGACGGCGCAACGCTCCAAGAAGATCGTCACCGTGGGCTCCACCACGACCTCTGCTGCGCCTGCGAGCCGCCCTGCACCGCCTGCAACCTGTCGGCCACGGCACGCTACTTTAGCACGGATGAGCCGCGTCCATGGACGGAGGAGCCGCTGTGGACTCCCTCTCCTTTGCGCCACCGACGTGTGGGAGCCCACCAGCACGAGGACGGAGCCCGGAGCGCCTATAAAAGGAGCAGGAGCTCCGCCATAGAGGGGGATCGATCGCCCAATCGCGCAATCGCTCCCTAAACAGATAGGATAGCCAACTGCTGGAGGAGGAAGACGATCATTGTGTCCCTCTCCAGGCACCAGGCTGCCTCAAGAGAGCCTTCGGCAAGCTCATTGTCCTGTAACCTTCACAGTGCAATACAGACAAGCAGGAGTAGCGGTTTCACCTCCTCCTGAGGGCCGTGAACCTGGGTACGGGACGGTGTCCATCTCTGGCGTGATAGTTCCTCTC
This sequence comes from Poa annua, assembly GCA_026929855.1. Lineage (NCBI taxonomy): Eukaryota > Viridiplantae > Streptophyta > Magnoliopsida > Poales > Poaceae > Poa > Poa annua. The sequence goes on from CM049437.1 coordinate 96,125,336, forward strand.
CAGGCCCGGCGAGCACCGTCGTCGAGCCTCTCGAGGGTTGTAAGACCTCCGTGTTCAGTCCCCCCTTCGAACCTCTCATCAGGGCGAAACTACCCCTGTTACGTGGGAGTCACTCCTCGACAGTCGCTTCCGTCTGCGCCATTGGAAGCGGCGCGGCGTTATTGCGACTCCAGCCGCTGCGACTCGAGCACGCCTTGCTTCCGTCTGCAGGGCGCCGACTGCAGCACCCGTCGCTTCGGTCTGCGCCCGCCAGGGGAACGGGACGCGTGATGCCACAGAAAAGACAAGTAAGAAGGGTAAAACTAAAGACCACTTGCGCAGACGAAAGCGAGGCGTGCTTGAGTCGTTTTTCAACATGAGCATCACCAGCAATTTTTGTTATTGTACTTCTGTCGAACACCTTAAGTGCGCACTCTGGACGCGCTCAGAGCGTGCCCGGCGTGCTCTGGGCGCGCACAGGCGCACATTTGTGTAAAATTTGGGCGCGAACTAAGCCTAGACCATTCTTAGTCACTCCTAAATGATACTTTCGTGAGAATTTTGAAATTATCATGTTGCAATTCTCATTTGCACATTTGAGTTATGCGATATCACATGAGATCCATGCCCTCCTCATTTGAATGTATGTAGACCAAGTTTTTCAACTTGAGTCGTTAGTATATGACATATGAAGACTATGTGCGTCGGTTTTTCAATTTTTCGATAAGTTTTGAATTTATTATGGTTATTTCAAAATCGGTCAAACCTAAGTTTGACCAACATTTAAACAAGTTTAAAACATGAAAATGAAAAACTAAGCATGGATCCTTCTTAGTTACTCCAAAATGAAGCTTTTGTGATGTTTTTGAAAATTTCATGTTGCAATTCCAAAACCACTTCTCTCCAACCTTAGACCTCATAGTTTGAGTTATGCGATATCACATGAGATCCATGCCCTTCTCATTTTGAATGTATGTAGACCATGTTTTTCAACTTGAGTCGTTAGTATATGACATATGAAGACTATGTGCGTCGATTTTTCAATTTTTCGATAAGTTTTGAATTTATTATGGTTATTTCAAAATCGGTCAAACCTAAGTTTGACCAACATTTAAACAAGTTTAAAACATGAAAATGAAAAACTAAGCATGGATTCTTCTTAGTTACTCCAAAATGAAACTTTTGTGAGGTTTTTGAAAATATCATGTTGCAATTCCAAAACCACTTCTCTCCAACATTAGACCTCGTAGTTTGAGTTATGCGATATCACATGAGATCCATGCCCTTCTCATTTTGAATGTATGTAGACCATGTTTTTCAACTTGAGTCGTTAGTATATGACATAAGACGACTATGTGCGCAGGATTTTTCATTTTTTCGATAATTTTTGAATATTTGAAGCTGATTTTCTATACAAGGAATCTGCAGCCGTCCGATTTCCTCTACAAGGAATCTGCGGCCGTACGATTTCCTCTAGAAGGAATCTGCAGGCAGACTTGGGGCGATCCGCGAGAAGCTCATTCTGCGATCTGATTGGACGCGCGCGTAGGACAAGGGCTGTACACCCGCTGACGAGTGGACCACGACGGACCCAACGGGGATTTTGGCTCGCCCACCCCCATTTGCCTCAGTGACACAAAATGGGTATTTTGGCACACCAAATGCGGATAGCCATGATCTTTCTCAAATCTAGCTTGGACTCGCTAAAAAATGTGTTTCAAATGACCTCGAAAGGTAGGGTAAACGGCCTCATTTCTAAGCAAAAATGGTGGACTCGCCGAAAAATGTGTTTCAAATGAGATCCAAAGGTAGGGTGGTGGACTCGCTTAAAAATGTGTTTCAAATGAGCTCGAAAGGTAGGGTAAGCGGCCTGATTTTTAAGCAAAAATGGTAGACTCGCCGAAAAATGTGTTTCAAATGAGCTCCAAAGGTAGGGTGGTGGACTCGCTAAAAAATGTGTTTCAAATGAGCTCGAAAGGTAGGGTAAACGACCTCATTTCTGAGCAAAAATGGTGGACGCACCGAAAAATGTGTTTCAAATGAGCTTCAAAGGTAGGGTGGTGGTCTAGCTGAAAAATGTGTTTCAAATGAGCTCCAAAGATAGGGTAAACGGCCCCATTTCTGAGCAAAAATGGTGGACTCGCTTCAAAGGTGACTTATAAACCGGGATGGAGGGAGTACTAGCTATAGCAAAACGAGCGGCACGTATACGTTCATGTTAGGGTTACCTTCATGTTTATCCGTTCTAGCGTGAAAGCAAGAATCCGAAGCAAATCAATTTTTACGAGTCGTACGATGAGAGTATGAGACACATCTGTCTGAGAGCCTTCCAATTCGTGGAACTGCGTGCGCATTGAATACGTGCGCATTGAATACGTGCGTGGCATGCCGTAGTCCACCATGCCGTCTATGTAGCGTGCACGGATAGGCATGGCCATTGAAATGAAAGCTTTTGTTATTACAAGGTTCTGCTTCGCTAGCCACTCCTCCCGCTCCTCTGGCTTCATCTCCTGCATGTCGTGCATATTTCCTCAGGCGAGTAGAGCTCCGAGTCCGGCATCGGCGATGGCGTGCTCCACCACATTTTCGAGGGAAGGAGGGGAGAGAGAGGTAGAGAAAATGGAGTTTCTACGGCGAGGGCGGCCCCCTTTTATTAGCCGCGGCGGGGAGGGCGGGCAAACCCTAACCGACCCACGCTGACCCCACGCGCACCCCACGTGTCGTCCCCACCAGTCAGACTAGTGCCACAGCCCCACCAGTCAGACTAGTGCCCCGGCCCCACGCGCCGACCCCAGGAAATCCCAACCGAGCCGACAAACGAGCCGAGCCGCGCCAGGCCGACCCCACCAGTCAGGCCAAGTGTGGGTCAAAGGAGGTTGACCAGAGGGAAACGAGCGTCTGGCCGATATGCGAGCAAACCAGGGCACATACCAGAGAAACAGCGAGGGTATGGCACAGACCGATAGAACTCAGCTAGGTATGGCACATAACCAATTAACCCTTAAACAAAATTCCACTTGGATATTCGGAGGAGTCACATACCGGAGAGGAGATGCACCAAATTTCAACACTAGAAATTTGCTGAATGTGGAGATCGAAATCCCAGGAGATGAGCAGCAAGAACACGAGTTTGAGCTATCCAAAAGTGATTTTTCGGAGAAGAGGAAGGCAGGGGAAGGAGACAGAGCAAGTGTGGGGGGGGGGGGGGGGGGCCTGTGGGCCCCACACCATGTGCTGGCGCGGCCACATGGCTGCCGCGCCACTAGGTGGTGTGGTGGACCAGGGGGTCCCCCTGGTGGCTGTCTGGCACTTCCAGGACCCTCCTCGAAAAATAGGATTTTTCATATAAATTTTTTAACTTTCTGAGAAACTTTATTTTTTTCATTTTCTGGTATTTTGCATTATTAAATTCAATACTGAAAAATTATTTTCTAATAACAAATTCAACTAAACATTGCAAACTAAGTAATATTACAGTAGGTATAACAAGGATGAAAGAAAGAAAATTGTTTAGCCTCTTTATGCATTTAAAATGAACTTGTTAACAAGGTTGATCAAGTCTTGCCACCAAATGAATTTTATATGACATGAAAGATTTTAAACCATATGAGACACTCATGTTACCTTATAATGAATTGGTATGGATCCAATCATGAGAGTTTTGAATTCTTCTTTATATGGGCAATCAATACTTCCCACTCTAATGGACCTCAAATTGGTAATTGTATTAACTCCAGGCATTCTATCAACTTTCTTGGGAAAATAAACGGTATGCTCCTTGTCATGAACATTAAAAGTAACCTTTCCTTTATTGCAATCAATAACAGCCCCTGCAGTATTTAGAAAAGGTCTTCCAAGAATAATAGACATATTATCATCTTCAGGCATTTCAAGAACAACAAAGTCAGTTATAATTAAACAATTTGTAGTTATTTGGACAGGAACATCCTCACAAATTCCAACAGGAACAGCAGTAGATTTGTCAGCCATTTGCAAAGACATATCAGTAGATATCAATTTATCAAGGTGAAGTCTCTTGTAAAGAGAGAAAGGCATAACACTAACTCCAGCTCCCAAATCACACAGAGCAGTTTTAACATAATTATTTTTGATAGAGCAAGGAATAGTTGGTATACCTGGATCACCAAGCTTCTTTGGAACCTTACCATTAAAAGAGTAATTAGCAAGCATAGTAGATATTTCCTCATTAGGAATTTTCCTTTTGTTAGTCACAATATCTTTCATATATTTAGAATAAGGAGGCAACTTAATAGCATCAGTCAAAGGAATTTGCAAGAACAATGGTTTCATCCAATCACAAAATCTATTATAATGATCTTCCTCTTTAGATTTAAGTTTCTTAGCAGGAAAAGGCATTGGTTTTTGGACCCAAGGTTCTCTTTCATTACCATGTTTCTTAGCAATAAAATCTTCTTTAGTGTACTTTTTATTTTTAGCATGTTTTTCAGGTTCTTCTTCTATTTCTTCCTGATCCGAATTGGCATTTTTATCTTTATCATTGTTATTAGCATTATAATTGTTGTGTTCATTACCACTTTCAGTTTCAGCATCAGGAACAGATATACTATTACGATCAATAACAGGTTCAGAGGATTCTACAACAGTTTTATGTTTCTTTTTCTTTTTCCTAGAAGGAATACTAGGTTCATTCACTCGTTGAGAATCTTGTTCAATTCTTTTATCATGTCCTTCAGGATACAAAGGATCTTGAGTAGATTTACCACCTCTAGTTGTTACTTCACAAACAAGTTTTTCTTTAGCAATAGAGTTGTTTACTAGCAATTTTTTTTGCACTTTAGTGAGTTGATCTATTTGAGTTTGAACCATATGAAAGTGTTTAATTAGTACTTTAACATCATTAGCAGTTCTATCAACAATATCATGTAAATCACTAATAGCATGAGAATTTTTCATTAGGTGATTCTCTATTCTCGTATTAAAATTGCATTGCTTAACAATAAAATCATCAAATTCATCAAAGCATTGAGCAGGAGGTTTAGAGTAAGGAATATCTCTATCATCAAACCTTTGGAGAGAGTGTACCTCAATAACGGTTGGAGGAGGAATAGGCTTACATAATTCTTCAATAGGAGGTAAATATTTCACATCTTCAGATTTAATACCACATTCTTGAAGAGATCTTTTAGCTCCCCTCATCGTTTCTTCATTTAATTCAATCATACCTATCTTCTTCGGTGTTGGTGGAGGTGTTGGAGTAGGTTCAGGAATATCCCAATCATCATTATTCTTACATATAGTAGCAATAATTCTTCAGCTTCTTCGGTAGTCCTTTTCCTGAAAACACAACTAGCAAAACTATCCAGGTATGTCCTAGATTCAGCAGTTAGTCCACTATAAAATATATCAAGTAGATCATTTTTCTCCAAATCATGGTTCAGCTGCCCTCTCAAGATGCAACAAAAGCGTGTCCAAGCTTTGGGCAATTTCTCACCCTCTTCTTGATTAAAATTATAGATTTTTAGTAAGGCATCATGTTGAGCACTAGCAGGGAAATATTTTCTAAAGAAAGCATCAAGCAAACCCTTAGGACTAGTGATGGAACCAAGAGACAAATTATTATACCAAGTTTTAGCTTCTCCTTTTAATGAGAAATGAAATATTTTAGCAATAGAGTAAGTGCGCATTTTAATGTCTTCAGCAAATATTCCACTCAAATCAGACAATACACTCATGTGTTCTACATCACTTTCATTTTCAGTTCTACAAAAAGGTTCTCTTTCAACTATAGCTATATGAGCCAAATCAATAGAGAAATCATAATATTTATCTTTTATGTTTACAGGAGATGTAGCAAATTTAGCATCAGGAGATAACTTATATTTAACAGCACGTTTTTCAACAAGTTTTTCACAGGCACTAGCATCTTTCATAGCATTAATTTCTTGAACAAGAGCATCATCAAGATTCACAAACATATCATCACACTCATCATCAGTATCACAAGTAAATTCAGGTGGATTAACAGGTGTTTCAACATTTTCATCAGGAATTTCAGCATTTTCAATTTGTTTAGATTTAGCAATAGTAGCATTTAAAAAGGGACCTAATGAACCAGTTTCATCAAGAACAGTAGAAGCATCATCATAAGTAACTTCAGATTCAGCAGTAGTAATAGAACGTGCAGGTTGTGGTGGTGTAACAAGCTTACTCAACACAGATGGAGAGTCAAGCGCAGCAGCAGAGTTCAGAGCTGTACCTTTCCTTGTAGTGGAAGGCACAATGGGAAACTTCTTATCAACATTTCTTCCCATGATGAATAAATTCCAGCGAACAATATCACACTCAGGTGGGCTTGCAAATAAATCTATGCTCCCCGGCAACGGCGCCAAAAAATAGTCTTGATGACCCACAAGTATAGGGGATCGCAACAGTCTTCGAGGGAAGTAAAACCCAAATTTATTGATTTGACACAAGGGGAGCCAAAGAATATTTGTAAGCTTTAACAGATGATTTGTCAGATCAGCTGCACCTGTGAATAGACTTGCTCGAGGAAGATTATCAGTGGCAACAGTTTTATAGCAGAGACAGTAGTGAAATAACAGTAGCAGGAGAATTAAGACACCGATTGTGATTGATGTAGACAGCAGGATTAAAATACTGTAGGCACAGGGATGGATGTACGGGCGTTGCATGGACAAGATAATTCATGTAATAACATAGCATAGGAATTTGCAGATAAATAATATAAATCATCCAAGTATTAACTAATCGTAAGCATGTATTCCAATTTAGTTGTGCATGCTCACAATGAGAAACTTGCACATCATCTTTTGTCCTGCCAGCCCGCTTGCAGCGGGGCCTCAAGGGAAACTACTGGCAATTAAGATACTCCTTTTAATAAAGTACCGGAGCAAAGCATTAACACTCCGTGAATACATGTGATCCTAACATCATAGGCATTCCCTCCGGTTATCCCAATTGCTGTCACTTTGGGGCCATCGGTTCCGGACAATAACGTGTGTATACAACTCATAGATATGATCCAAAACAATAATTATCATCATAATTCAATAACATGTTCAGATCTGAAATCATGGCACTCGGGCCCTAGTGTCAAGCATTAAGCATAACAAGTTGCAACAATGACGTAAAACACCGATAACGGATACTAGACACTATGCCCTAACAATCTTACAGCTATTACATGAGTGATCTCATCCAATCCCTACCATCCCCTCAAGCCTACAGCGGTGAATTACTCACTCATGGATGGGGGAAACATGGATGGTTGATGGAGAGGCGGTGGAGATGACGATGGCGATGATCCCCTTCGATTCCCCGTCCCGGCAGGGTGCCGGAACAGAGTTCTGGTCCCCGAACTGGGGTTCGCGATGGCGGCGGCGCACGGTGGAGTTCTCTGGAAAAGTGTCTATCCCCCCGACGTTTTTAGGTCAGAAGCAATAAGTAGCCGCGAGGGGGGCGCGAGGGGGTGACCGAGTCGGTCACACCACCACCCGGCGCGGCCAGAAGTCAGCCGCGCCACCAGGTGGTGTGGCGCCCTCGTGGCCCCTCTCTGGTTGGTCTTCGTGGTTCCTGGTCCCTCTCGGATGGAAAATAACTTCTGTTTGGATTTTGGGGTTTTTCTCCGAAGTTGATATTTTTGCAAAAAAATAAGACACCAGGGTAATTCTGCTGAAAACAGCGTTAGTCAGCGTTAGTTGCATCCAAAACACACAAATTAGAGGTAAAACAATAGCAAAAGTGTTTGGGAAAGTAGATACGTTTTGGACGTATCAATGACCCACAAGTATAGGGGGTGTATCGCAGTACTTTCGATAAATAAGAGTGTCGAACCCAACGAGGAGCAGAAGGTGTTGACAAGTGGTTTTGATGAGGAATTCACTGTAAACACTAGCAGACAAGTTTTCAAAAGACTTTGGTAATACAGAGAAATAAAGTGCGAGTAAATAGAGCGCGGCAAATATAATTGCAGCGAGTGGCCCAATCCTTTTGAGAGCAAAGGACAAGCCGGTTTGTTTACTTATGATGACCAAACGTTCTTGAGGACAGACGGGATTTCTGTCTAGTGCTTTCGCTTCATATTGATGAATAATCTTTAGTGCTTAGATAAGTGTTGTGTGGGTGAACCTATGCTAATGCACCGCCCTTCCTAGGACTAATACATACAAGAAAGTAATTAAGATAAATCTAACCATAGCTTTAAACTCCGAGATCCTGCGATCCCTCGTGCATCAGAATACCAACGGGGGTTTAGGTTTCTGTCACTCCGGCAACCCCACGAATTATAACCGAATACACGATGCATTCCCCTAGGTCCATAAAGGCGAAGTGTCATGTAGTCGACGTTCACATGACACCACTAGAAGAATGGCACCACAACTTAAATATCAAAACATCAAATATTAATCAACATAGTTCACTACTAACATCTAGACTTCTCCCATGTCCTCAAGAACACAACGAACTACTCACAACACACCATAATGAACATGATCAGAGGTGATATAATGATGGATAACAATCTGAACATAAACCCTAGTTCAACGGTTTCACTCAATAGCATCAATAACAAGAGTAATCAACACCGGGAGAGTTTCCCCTATCAAATGCACAGAGTTTAGCCCTAGATGTTACAGCGGGAACAGAGTGGATGGATGGAGATAACGGCGTCGGCGGTGGAGATGGTGGTGTTGGCGATGGTGATTGAGTGCAGCTCAATGACGGTGACGATGGCGACGATTTCCCCCCTCCGGGAGGGAATTTCCCCGGCGACAACGCAGCCTGCCAGAGAGCTTTTCTCTCTCTGTCTTCTCCGCCTCGTGGTGGCGGCGGAGATGGTTTCTGTCCAACCTCCCAATTCTAGGTCTTCGGGGGGGAAGATGTACGCGAAGGGGTACGCCAGGTGGTGGGCCAGGGCGCCCACATCGCCTGGTGGCGCGGCGGCCTTTGGAGCCGCGCCAGGAGGTGGTGTGGGCCCCCTGGGCCCCACCCCAGGCTCCCCTTTTGGCTCCCTCGATGAAATAATTCAGAAATAATTCAGACGGGGACGTATGCGATGCGGCAGCGCTGGACATGGATGTCGGACGAAAATGGCGCCCTCTAGGTCGTGCTCCCCGCTCTCTGCATTATTATTGTTTTCACCTATTCTCTTTGTTTTGGGCATAGTCAGCTTGCGGTCCCTTTTGATTCAGTACCCCATGGTGATCCTATCTGATTTTTGGCTGCTTGGTGGGGAGAAGAAGGGATGCCAACTAAGGGAGGATGCACTACAGCAAGGCTTGCATCACCTATATTGGTAATTTTAGTCTCTTGGGGATGTACGTCTATAAAGTTTCCAAGTGGGAACCATGTTTTGAAGTTTATAGTTATGGTCTATGTTTTGTGGGATAGGGTTGCGTATTTGAATGATAGATTATGGCTCAACTCTTCATAAAAAAGTAACTTATATTAGATATGAGGAGTGTAGTTTCACTTTCGTATGTTGTTCTTTGTCAAATCTAAACTACACATTAATCATACATTGATAGGTTGATAAAGCATTATATCCTTCTAAGTTTTTGTAGCCTGAACAAAAGATTGTGAGTTGCAACATAGATGCTTGTAGTTCTAATATGACATTTCAGATTGATTTTATTCGTTGTTCCCATTTTCTTGATGCTTGGGAAAATTAGTTCACAATCATCTAGATTCTAGATTCAACAAAAGGAACATAATTCATAGGAAGCTTGTGGTTATATGATTTGGTGATGCTTTCACCAAATGAGCAGGTAAAAGTTCAGTTATAGTTCGTGAGAATTAATTCTTTCCCTTCTTCACATTAAAACACTAGAAAGATTTTATTCATGGTTTCGGAAAAAATAGCAGGTGAAACTTGTTTGGTGTTAACTTCTGAGAAATAGACATTTGTTCTCCATTTGCAATTGTGTCCAGTCTGCCGGAATCCGTTACTTACCGTGGAAACCTGAATTCTAGCACTATCCTGCTGTGGTTGGCCGGCTTCCGTGCCTGTCGAGGTGGTTTGTCTTTAGTTTCCCCCATCAAGGCACCAGAAGCTTCACGTGTTCTTTCTGCACTTATTTTTGCTTCATGTGTTCTTTCTGCACTTACTTTTGCTCTGTGTGTTCTTTCTGCACTTAGTTCTGTTGTCGTTGCCTGGAATTAAAATATCTCAAGGTCTAAGCACACAAGAAGAATGTTAGTTGGTCTGTAGTTGTACGCTTCTGCTTCGGTACAAACCCCCTGGCACCGAAAAAAACGATCGGAGACTCTGGCAGGCCGAACAGGCCCATGTCCACGTTTGGCTGTCCACGTTTGGTTCGGCGGTTCGGCGTATCCCATATATTTGTCCGCATATCCCAATCCCACAAAAAACATGTACGTAGAATACGGTATACGTACGCGCAGGGCACGAAGCGACGACCCCTATAAAAACTTTTCGGTCATCATCGTCTACCCCACGCACCTCCATTACTCCCCAATCAGAAGCAGCAAAAAACCCCGGCCTTCGTCTAGCTTCCCCAAATCCGCCCCAATATCCACCGGCTATGAATAGAGGATGCGCACCAGAGTAGGCCTTTGACGCCTCTGTGGCCGGTGCGGACGCATCTCCATCGCCCGTGCCCGGTGCGGCCGCAGCTCCATCGTCGGTGACCTTCAATCCTTCCGATTACATCTCCCCCTACGATCCTGGCTACTATTCCTCTGATTTGGAATCTCCATCACCGGTATCCGGCGCGGCCACAGCTCCAACGCCATGGAAGTTCAATCCTTCCGATTACCTCACTCCCTACGATCCTGGCTACTATTCCTCTGATTCGGAACAAACTTGCTTCCTGGACCAGGTCGGCCATGAGGAAGAAGAAGAGGTAGGAGTACTGTTCCGCTAAAGATATGGTTTTTTTATGTCTCAATCTTGTTAAATAGAACAACGCAGAGTTTATATTTAGTTATAAATCCGGCATACAAATAATTTATTTAGGAAAAATCTACCTGTTGAAAATTAGGGTTTGTTTCTGTGATTGAACATAATTGCCTTCGTATGCCAAGTATTGGTGTGGTACCTTCTATTGTACTTAATTTGTACATAAATTCATGTTCACCATATGTTTGTAATTACAAATATGCTTTAGTTAAGTTCATTGATGTGCACCAGATGGTTTTCCACGAACTAATATGCTAGTTAAGTTCATTGGTGTGTACCAAATTCTTGCAGGGAACAATTTGCTAGTTAATTTCATTGTAGGGAACCAATTGGTTTAGGGTTTAGGGATAATGAAAACCTCATTTATAGTAACATAATAACAACACATCTGTGGTTATTTTTAGTAAGCTAATACCCTTATATAATAACTTAATTAGCAACTAGTTTTTCAATTTAGTTGATATTAACATTTCAAATTTAACCCTGTCCGACAGCAGCAGGAGGTGGAGGAGAAAGCGGTGACTGTGGGGGAGAAGGAGATGGCAGTGGAGGATGACAAGGAGGTGGCTGTGGAGCAGAAGGTGGTGAAATATATGGCTGTGGAGGATGACAAGGAGGTGGTTGTGGAGCTGAAGGTAGTCAAGGAGATGGCTATGGAGAAGGAGTTGGCTGTGGGGGAGAAGGAGGTGAAGGAGATGGATTTGGAGCTGAAGGTTATCACTGTGGACGAGGAGGTAAACTAGACCTGGCATAGCTAGGCTATGCTAATCAAATTTAGGAAAAAAACAATCATCGGATGTTTTACTGGTATATTTAGTGCTCCAGCCATTGTATTTAATCAGGCTTGTATGCCAAGTATTTTATGATCCGCACATGGCTGAGTATTGGTGTGCAACCTTCTTTTGTACTTAATTTGCACATAAATTCATGTTCGCCAACTGTTTGCGAGTACAAAAATGCTTTAGTTTAGTTCATTGATGTGCACCAGATGGTTTCCAGGGACCCATATCCTAGTTAAGTTCATTGGTGTGTACCAAATGCTTGCAGGGAATAATTTTGCTTGTTAACTTCATTGTAGGGCACCAATTAGTTTAGGGTTTAGGGATAATATGCTATATTAAATTACAATGATGTTCAGCACTACACATGGCGTGCTTTAAACATTGTCAGGCTCAGCTAGGCTAATAATCTAAATGTGTAATATTTAATCCTGTCCGAGAACAGGCGGTGGAGGAGAAAGCGGTGACTGTGGGGGAGAAGGAGATGGCGGTGGAGGATGACAAGGAGGTGGCTGTGGAGCAGAAGGTGGTGAAAGATATGGCTGTTGAGGAGGACAAGAAGGTGGTTGTGGAGCTGAAGGTGGTCAAGGACCTGGCTATGGAGAAGGAGGTGGCTGTGGGGGACACCAAGGAGGTGAAGGAGATGGATTTGGAGAAGAAGTTTATCCCTGTGGAGGAGGAGGTAAGGAAAACCTGGCATAGATAGGCTATGCTATGCTAATCAAATTTACGAAACAAACAATCATCGGATGTCTTACTGGTATATTTTGTGCTCCAGCCATTGTATTTAATCAGGCTTGTATGTCAAGTATTTTATGATCCGCATCTGGCTGAGCATTGGTGTGCTACCTTCTTTTGTACTTAATTTGCACATAAATTCATGTTCACCAACTGTTTGCAAGTACAAAAATGGTTAGTTCAGTTCATTGATGTGCACCAGATGGTTTCCAGGGACTAATATGCTAGTTAAGTTCATTGGTGTGCTGAGGAATTTGCTATAGTTAACTTCATTCTAGTGCTGAGGAGGTTATTAAAACAGTTTTCTTTTTGTCAAGTTCCAATAAATTCATTTGTGCTAAACATTGTTTAGGTGCCCAAGAAGAGAAAGTACCAGGAATTCGTTGAGATGGCTATGGAGAAGCAGGTGGCTGTGGGGGACAACAAGGAGGTAAAGGAGATGGATTTGGAGAAGAAGGTTATCCCTGAGGGGGACGAACCTGAGGAGTGATTGCAACAATAATGGGCATGTTTCCACGTCATCTATAATGATGATGTTACTTTTGTTGGTACTGTTGAGCTGCTTGCCTCATTTCCATGTATGTATGTTGGAAGACTTTTAGTAAGTGTTAGTGTTTGATTTTGTACTCCTCCTCGCTGTATATATGCTATCATCTATCTATATGATATGTCCTGAAATATATACTACTTTGGAAACGGGCCGTACTGCTACTTTGAGGCCCCAAAGCATAAACAGAGAGTGACATGTAAGAAAAAATGGTTTAGTGGAAAGAGAGTTATACGGTACTTGGACATGTAAAAAAAGAGGTTTTAGCACTGGGGGTACAAATACTTGCAAGGTGGGAGCAAATTCATACAACTACTTGTCAAACTGAACAAACTCATACAAAATACGCATACAAACGAGCTGTGGATGCGACACGTCTCCGGCAGGGTGGAAATGGCGTGGGCGCCTGTGTGCTGGAATTTGACTTAAAAAACCCTGAGACTTCAGAATCAGCACGAACCAGTCCCCAGTGAATTCCATGATATCCCGATTCCAATCCTAACCCTAGGGGAGCGGCGACGGCTGAGGCGACGCGGTGTAGGGCACGTCGGCGGCAATGTCTTGGTTCTCAGATGCTTCTTCCGCTCCCGGATTCAGTCGAGCCAGCGGGAGGGGTGACTCTGAAGCGCGGTCTCCTGTTCGTTATCGTAAGGGAGCCATGGCGTACGAGCCGCCACGCTTCTGCCGCTGCAATCCGCCGAGGAAGGCTCCGAGGTGGATTTCCTGGAGCCGTATGAACCCAGGCCGGAGTACTAGGCCTGTGTGGATGCAATGGTGAGCACACTCACATTTCCCTCTGATCCTCGTTTTCACGGATCACGATCTGCAGCTTCTGTTCTTCGATTTGCATCTTATAATTGATTTGCTTTGCAAAATTATGTTAGCATGGTGGTTGTGGATTTGTGGAATGGCATGATGATCCACTCCCCAAGTTCTTCAAAGAGTTGATTGGAGATTTGCGCGATGAAGTGTGGAGGTTGAATGGTTAAGGAAATGGTGCAGGCAATGAAAAAGATGCAGCTACAGATCTGCTGATATGCTCTCTGGAAGATGAGGTGAAGAAAAAGCAGTCTGAGATGGATGCAATGAAGTACAAGTACAAGACTATGTTGGGTGTTGGGTTTTTGTTTCTGCTAGGTTTAGTGTTAGGGAAATTGGTAGTGCAGTAGTTTGGAATGTGTTAAGTGGCAACTGTTCTGTGATTTGTGAGTGCACTAGATTGATCAGATAACGTATGAGTTTGTATGGTTTCCTTTTAATAAAATGATGCATTTCAACCAGTTTCTCACACATTGCAATGAAAACATCTCAGTCACCCAGGAGACACAAAATGCAGAGTACATAATTTAAGGTATCCTCACAAATTACAACCACAACAACAGCAGCACTAGCCGAAGGTAGACGAATAAGTTCCAGCTGAACACACAGCGAACAAGTTTGCAATGCCGCAACGGCAACAACTAGAGGAAGCTAGCAAAGTGGAGACAACTAGGTAGCACTACACGGCTCTGCGAAATGGGCAGGGCACTACACGGCTCTAAATGGGCCGGTTGTTGCCGCCCAGATGTTGCCACAGAGAAACTAGCAGGGCCGACCTTGTTATTGGTTGAGGCGTGGGATAAAAAGGTATTTTGGACCTGAGATTCGACAATGTATTATAAATTATATAAATTTCAAATACATGTAAAACCTTCACAAGACATCTTGGTTTGTGTAATAGATCATGTGTAAAAAATTAGAGATGATTTGGAGGAGGTCGAAAAAATCACCTTGCTAGAAAAACTGGCTTAAGTGAGACCAAACGGTCTGTCGCTAAGCATGTGATTTTTTCGACCATCTCCAAATCAACCCAAATTTCGTGTGCGTGCTTCCATTTAGTTAATATAGAGTATTGCAATAAAAAATCCAAATAAGGAGTTTCATATTGGGGTAGAAAGGTATAAAACGGTATTCTGGGACCTGAGGTTCGACAATATATTATAAATTATATAAATTTCAAAAACATGTAAAATCTTCAAAAGACATCTAGGTTTGTGTCATAGATCATGTGTAAAAAATTAGAGATTATTTGGAGGAGGTGGAAAAAATCACCTTGCTAGAAAAAGGCTAAACTGAGACCAGACGGTCTGTCGCTAAGCATGTGATTTTTTCGACCATCTCCAAATCACCCCAAATTTTGTGTGTGTGCTTCCATTTAGTTAATATAGAGTATTGTGGAAAAAAAAAGAGTGAAGTTTAAAAAATCAAATGTTACGTTCTAAACTTATAAATATATTTTTAACTCATAAACAAGTAGTCTAAAACGAGACCAAACTTTCTCCGAATATATAACAAAACTCATAAACACGTAGATTCTACTGGCTTTTGACATTGGCCTCTACCCATGCATTACCCTCGGCGCGGAGATGCTAGACTTCTTTCTTCAGGTTCTCGATTACAATGCTTAATCTTGCATTGTCATCTTTCAACTTCTTTAGTTCTCCCTGAGCCGTCAGTTTAGCCTCTTGGGTGGCGATGGCATATTTGAGTTCTTTGTGGCGTTCATCTATGGCCTTGATTTTCTCACGAATAAGGTCTTCATTCTTCATCTCGAGGTTCTTCTTCTCTACCAGAAGCTCCTTGATCAGGCCTATCGCCTTGTTGTTCGATTCAGAACTCATATTGTTTACCCTGTACAAGGTTGCTACCTCATTCCGAAGTTTGTTGCGGTCCGCACGAAGATTTGCTGCTTCAGTCGCAAGTTTTTAAGTCGCCGTCCTCTGCAGCTCCAAATCTTCACCGAGCCATGCACACTCTTTTTTCAGCAGCTTTATATTGTTCAGAAGGGTGGCACACCAGTCATTTGTCTGAGCCTCCTTCAGTTCGATCCTAGTCCTGGCTTCCTGCAGGCAGTTATTAATTTGTAGTGAGACTAATCTGAAATTGAGGAGTAGAATCAAAAAGTGGAAAGTTCATACCTCACTCTGTCGGTGAGCATGTACGAGGTTATCGAATGATTCTTTCTCTCCCGCTACGACATTCCTTGAGTTCGATGGATTACCGATGGAAGAGCCGCTCGCTCTGAGATATGTACAAACTATGCTTCATTTTATCTTAAAAAAATAATGCTTCATGGATTTTAAAACGTACCGGTTCTCGCTCAGATTTAACAGGGTTTTCGCCTCCGTCATATGACAGTCTTGTTCGTCTCCATCTACTTGAGCCGCTATCTTCTTACGGCGTTTTGCCTCGCGGGCCTCTTCAGCCCTCGTCGCACCGAACTGTTTCTTCCAGCTTGCAGCTCCACGACGCGTAGACATGGCTGGGGTGGTATGCGGAGTGGGGATTTCTCCGCCGACTGGTGGCGAGTGGGGAAGAAGGTGAATAGTGAAGTGACCGAGACTTCTACTGCCTTCGGTACTTTAATACGTGGCAACCGTCTCCTCGCATTCACCGAGAAATCTGGTCCGTCCATTTAGAATCTACGAACGCACAGATGGAATCACCTTAGTCCTCGTCTACCTCACACTCTTCCCCAGTTCAGCCATTCCCAAAAAAACCCAGGCCACCTATTCCCCTGCGGCGGCGGCGGCGGCGTCTTCCTCTCCGACAACCTCCCCGTTCTCCGCAAAGCCGTAACGTCGTCCACAGATCGACATCCCTTCCTTAACCCCTGACTGGTAAGCAGAAGCGATTACTTTCCTTTGCCTCCACATTTTGCTGTACCTAAATCTTGGTTAAATCCCGTAGTTTCGTAGTCCGAAACCACGCCTAGCTAAGACCTATGTTAGATCCCTGAGAATGTCGTATGGTTGCAATCCCCCACCATCACACGGAAATGGCCATTTTGGAATAAGTGAATATTGAGACTGGGCTCGTATTTTCCCCACCTCTTAACACGAAAAAAATACTTTAAATTGACCTCCTCTCATAATGTTTTTGACCTAACATATTTGCTTTGTTTTTGCATTTTTCATGTTTTACATAGATGGACAACAATGAATGTGTTTTTTGTGGACAGAGTGCCGAGTTCTGTCGTCGATATGATCGTCAAGCAGTTTCATGTCATATAAAGATGATAAAGGATTTTGATTGCTACGCGGTAAATTATTTTTAAAGTACTTGTCATAGTCTGTTCTGCAAATAGTAGTAGCCTATTTTGTGTTTAAATTCTCTGTGAAATGCAAATTATCCCTTGTTATATGAAAGATCGCATAAATGCTCTTTCCGAGAATTGGTTGGTCGCTGAGGCTTCAGGAAATCGTTTGTATGATCTGTATATTCGGAAGACTGAATTGAGATCTTATTTCTGTGGCCCCTATTGGCACTCTCTTATGCGTCAGCACGATGTCATGATGGGCGATATCCTGACCATTGAACTATTGGATGATGATTTGCAATTTGAGGATGATGAACCTGATAGGAACTTGGCTCAGGTTTTTATCACAGTCTCAGATGCGAATCAGGAACTGAAACCTCATGTCCACATACATGGTACAAAAAATATTCTTTCATTTTGTACATGAATAAGACATTCTACATTTTTTACCCTTCACACCAAATTCATATTTATACCCCTTTCTAGATTACCCTCTGTTTGAAGTTCCACCAAGCATTAGAGGAACTCTTCACAAGACCATTTTCTCAGACATTTCCCTCGTAAGGATGGACAACATGGCTGAATTACTGTGGGAGATGTATAAAAGAGTTCACGTGGTCTCTGACGATGAGTTCAACCATGTTCTGGACCTTAAGTTCTTTGTACACAGGATGACCAATGAGGATTTCTTTCAAGGATCCCTGGTACACTCCATTGTCTTAATACTGTACATATGTTCCTTTACTTCGAAGTATTTCATTTGTCCAGTAGGTTGTTGATTTTGCCTATTTTAATGATCATATTTCTCTGTTTATCATTTTTTAGACTATCCCAAAGAGGTCTCTTCTGGGATATAAGATTCCTTCGAAGGGAAAAGTTCTCTATTGGCATAGTTCGTTGGATGTACCACGAGAAGGCCTATATTCAGAAGTGAATGGCAAAGATTATGAATTCTGGGATGGGTTTATGGGATTCTGCGACGACAAAGGAATTGTTCGTAGAACTCTCCTTCTTGTGAAAATCGAGTCTAGAGAATTCAGATTAGTCCTTGAAATTGAGAATATGGGGTTTTAGTATAGCAAGCGTGTAGTTAAAGACTATAAACAATGTATCTAGACTATGTGTACTGATGTTGCCCTGAACTGATGCCGAAGCCTGTGACTGGGCAATTACATGATGTAAACCTTCTAAGAGCATCTCTAACAGAGCCCTTATACTGAGAACCTCACACAAAGTTCACGTTTTTTAACAAATCTCGCGGGCAGCCTGCGCCGCCTTTAAAGTTCACGTTTTTTACCAAATCTGCGTGGTGCTGCTCGCCGCGCAAAGCAGAAACCTTAAATGAAACTGCATAATTCATAGATTTGGCGGGAACGAAAGTGTGTTCGTCACCGATGCATTCGATTCACGAGTTCATACCCGATTTACATTAAACAAGACGGATCCAAAAGCTAAAACTAGTCCTAAATCGTCGCCGGAGCCCACCGTAGTACCAAAATTTGGCTCACCGCAGCCCAGGCGCGTCGGCGACGATGTCGAGGCGGCGGCGTTGAGCTTCACTCCTCGTCGGAGACGAGGTCGACGACCTCCTCCGCGTAGGCCGCCCAGTACGCCTTCTTCTCGGAGGCGGCGGCATCTGCTTCGAACCCCTGCCGGAGGAGGATCGCGTCAATCTCCTCCTCGCGGGCAGCCTGCGCCGCCTTATCCTCCGCCCCCTTTTCCTTGAACTGCTCCTCGACAGCGCGGCGCTCCGGCGCCTCCGCCTTGAACTGCTCCTCGGCCGCGCTGCGCTCAGCATACATGCGTCGAAGGAGCTCTGCACCCGTCATTGTGCCGATAATGGGCGGAAGCGCATCGACCAGCACTACGCCGACCGGCACCTCCGTGGCGAGCTGCACCTGCGCCTCTAAGGCCGCCGCCGCCAACGCGTCGGCGTCATCACGAGCCCTTGCCGCCGAGCAGACTTCCTCGTGGACCTCCACGTACTTCTGCGGGGTGAGCTTTGCGTGTGTGGTTGGAAGGCGGCGAGGCATGGTGCCGGCGCCGGAGCTGGTTGGATTCGTACGAGGAGGGGTAAAAAGAGGTGTGCGGCTAGTGTTTGCCTCTGATCCTTGTCATAATGGCGACTCGGCGGTGCGCAGTGAATGCGAGCAGCCGCATCATGCCCTGTAGCACGTACTTGTAGATTACCAACCGTGTTCACACCGCCACCCGCACTGCATGCAGATTACCAAGTGTCCACACTGAAGGCTGCTCGTGATCTGTTGGATCCATTTCCATGCAGTCTCACAACTACACGATATTAAGCCGTAATAGCGTTAATTGCTGATTTAATTAGGCCGTTTAAGATCAATTAGACCCTCTTATCCGTCTATATGTTCATCAACCATATTTAGGACATGTGGACCCACATAGAACACTTCGTGTTCAGCTGCTTGTTGCGGGACATGGCTAGATAGGAGGAGTAGACCTGGATGGCTAGCGGGAACTAGACATGGCTAGATAGGAGTGGTGCATGTGGATCCATATATCTCAGGCACATATTCAAAGTTTCCATCGGCGATATTCCTTCTGTCGTTTTTATATGTTTGTGAGTTAACCAAGAATGGCACCACGGTATATCATGGCATGCAAATGCATGAACTCGCATGCATTTAAAAAGCTACTTTGATCATGACCAATTAGAGTGGTAGACCCAAGACCTAGGGTTTATGATGCACCACCTAGGGTTTATGGAAACATTTAAAAATTAATGGAGACATTTAAGGGAATACATGCATGAGTCAAACAAATTTAGCTCCGACAACAAACAAATATCTCCGATAAAAACCACTCTTGGAGTGACATACTAACGATCCATACAAAATATTTTGATATGAAAATAAACTCACACTAAGTTCATTACAAACTTCCGCCTATGTAGGAACAATATCGAATTACTCATTCATAACTATACCAATGAGGCTAACAAACATGAAAGTCCCCTCACATCCGTGAAATAGAGTGAGCACCACAGTGTAACCAGTTTCAAGTGTATCGTCCAGCTTATTCAACAACTCGTTCCACGCGCCATTAATGCAGAGACTTCCATCTAAGGCTGAGATGGTGTAATCACCCATAACCCTAGTCTTCTTCACATCAAAAATAATGGTGATGTCACCATGTTCTTTCATGAAAGTTGGGACAACGTCTTTCGGGAGTTTCTTGCAACGGGAAAATGATATATAGATTTAATATTATTTGATGGCAGAAAAACATCAGGAATAATAATAAAGTGTTTTGAATATTACCAGTTGCTTGCTATTACCAACAGTGTTTGTCCTGGTAAGGGTATGTAGCACTGCTGCAGCCTGGCCTTTAATCAACTCTCCAGCTTCATGTGCCTTCAAAATATTTGGAAGTGCTTGCAGATGTGTATTGATCATCTTCTTGCAAATGTCCTGCCACGATCCATCAGTGACAGTGACAGAGTCAAGAATGGAACGAACACCATCGGTTACATCGTAATTTGCTGTAAAAAAGTAGCAATGAAATTTGGTTCAATAAGTAGCATGGATTATAATAAATATAATACTTGCATATATAAAAGCACAGTAGTACATTACATCGATGGGTAAATGGGGGGTTTCCGCAGTTGAAGTTTATCGCGAGATAAGGGCGGTTAAAATTGAAATATATCTCCTGGCCAACTTTGAGCTGGTACATCCTACAATATTCTTTCCAATTCTTTCCTCGAATGCAGGTTTCAGTAACTTCGTTGTCGATCTGAATGCAATACTCGAAATCCTCATCGGTCACGAGAAACGCAAAGAAAGAACTCTTCTGGTAAATGGCCGCACTGTTCTTCTGAAGGAAACGTGTTCTGGTGTAGCACGGCAACACCTGGCAAAAAAAATCAAAATTTATGATATAGAGATCAATCTTTAAGTAATAGGTACAAGATTACTCGCACACATGCATTATCATGGGGTTAAATGAATATCAGCACATGTGACAAGAAACACGCAATATTTAATGCCCTATATATACTTTGAAATCAAATCGTAGGCTAACAGAACATCAGTTTACTTTGAATGTTAATTGAATAAGTGGCGATGGTAGATTATTACCACTTTGTCAGCGAATCCCTCTTTCAGGGTAACAGAAAACACTTTGGTCTTTACATCAACATAGCACAACCCCTTGGTGTCAAAACACCATGGACACTGCGATCGAGATAATATAACGACACATATCAGTACTCAGATCGGAATAATCGATATCTATCATTATATATCGATTTTACATTCCACAACAGTAGTAGTATTATATCGAACATCGCCATACCTCATTGTGGCTCAATGGGGGATTTCCGCAGTTGACGTTTATCGTGAGACCAGGGGGGTCAAACTTGAAAAATATCTCCTGGCCAACTTTGAGCTGGTACATCCTACAATATTTTTTCCATGTTTTTCCTAGAATGCAGGTTTCAGTAATTTCGTTGACGATCTGAATGCAATGCTCGGTATCCTCGGTCACGAAAAACGCAAAGAAAGAACTCTGCTCGTGTACGGTTGCTTTGTTCTTCCGAAGGAAAAGTGCTCTGGTGTAGCACGGCAACACCTGGGAAAAAAAAGGTTCAAAATTTATGATATAGAGAGATCATTCTTAAAGTAATACGTACAATATTACTCACACACATGCATTATCATGGGGTTGTAATGAATATCAGCACATGTGACAAGAAACACGAAATATTTAATGCCCTAAAAGCATATGAACTTTGAAATCATATCGTAGGCTAACAGAAAACAACATATTACTTTGAATGTTAATTGATTAAGAGGGGATGGCAGATTAATTATTACCACTTTGTCAGTGAATCCCTCTTTCAGGGTAACAGAATACACTTTGTTCTTCACATCATCGGCATAGCACAATGAAGGGATTCCGGTGCAGAAAACAATAATTTTCTAGCGTATGAACACCCTAATTAGCCAGGATCTATCTATCTAGTACATGTGATAACGGTGGCGGAATGGGTTACATTACCTCCATGTAGACCGATAGCGGGGATTACGCTCCCGCACAAGCGTTGCTGATGAAGTCGTACGTAGCCGACCTCAAGGTCGCGGAGAACTTGCCGCGATGATGTAGATGATGACGCCGGGGTGTCGACGATGACCTGTGTCGACGGGCGTTGGGCGGAAGGTGGCGTGGCGCCGGCAGCCGAGGGGGGGTGGTGCCAGCGGCAGGGCAGCGACTGGGCTGCTGGGTGGGCGAGACGACGTCGCCCTGGCTCCTCAAATGTGGCGCCTCCGAGCACTCGCAAACATACGGAGCTTAACAACAACCCCCGGTCATTCAGATCCAGCTGAAATCGCAGGGGTAGAACTTTTCTGGAATCCCGCAGGGCAACGGTGCCCGACGGTATCGCTTTGGTGGAGAGAGGAGGCAAAGCGGGCGGAGAAACAGCTCGGCCAGCTTGCTACAATATTAATTGTATTTTCTGTGTTATTAATCCAATTAATATGCCTTGCTATATAAAGGGGGGAGGGGGTGTGCAAACACCTTGCCTCCCCCATGTGGGACTAAAGGAGAGGGAGGGGGGAGCCGGCCGAACCCTCCTAGTCCAATTCGGACTAGGGGCCCAAGCCCCCCCTTCCTTGCTTGGTGCGGCTCACCTTAGTGGGCCACAATTGGCCCACTTAGGTGGGCTGCCCCCTTTTTCCTTTATTATTTAATAATTAAATTAATATAAAATATAATTAATTCATAATTAATATATTTAAATACTATTTAATATCCCGTGACCCCGAAACATTTTCCGGACCACCCGAACATCTTTCGGACATTCCCGGAACCATTCCAGATTTCCCCGGAACTCCTTCCGGACCACCGGAACTCTTTCCGGATCATTTCTCTCTCTCCAATAAAATCCTATAAAATCCAGAACCTTCTCCAGGTGTCGTTAAGACCTTAAGTTTGTTACGCTACGGTTCGAGAACACTCCAGACATGGTCGAGACCCTTCGCTCGCCAATGACCGCCAGGGATACCTGGATGCATATGACGGTCCCTGTGCATTCTACGAATATCGTCGTTGAACCATAAACATGATATTCATTCCCTTTGTCTCTGCGATACTACCTTGTCCGAGATGTGATCGTAGACATCCAATGTCCTGTTGCATCTCGTTACCGACATAGGTTATTAACTCGTCTGTGATATTACATCTCCATGACCTAGTCATAAGCTGCGCAACTATATAGATGCAATCTCACCGAGTGGGCCCAGAGTATCTTTCCATTACAAGAATGAACAAATCCCGCTCTTGATCCTTACGTCTCAACATACTCTTTTGGGATACCCAAGATGGACACCGTTATTGTCATGCTATATAAGACACAACGTTTGATGCTCTCAAAGTACCCCTACGAAGTAGCAATAAGCACGGTCTCACGGTCTAAGGAATAAGTTATCATATTACTTATCTATTGCAAATGACAAACATCGTAATACGATCTTGTTGCAATACTTTGCGTATGTCCATCACCTTATTCTACTAATAAGATGACCCCATTGTCAACCGACGTCATTGTCCTTGATCGGGAATCTCGATCAACTGTTGCCCAATGGACTAGTTCATATAGAGGCACACTAGGGACTCTGGTTGTCTATGTATCACACGTGTATTAATAATTCCGATTAATACAGTTATAGCATAATACAAAAACCTATTATAAACTTATGAGATAATGCAATAAATACTACTTATTTATTTGCCTCTAGGGCATATCTCCTTCAGTCTCCCACTTGCACTAGAGTACAAATAAACTAGTTGCATTTTACTTCATCAAAAACCCCTTATCAAATAAGCGTTATATGATAATGCTTGCTTGTGGAAGAGTGTTACTCTGACAATCTGTACAATACATAATTGTGCATTCTTTTGCGATCCATTGATATCAACTCGTTTGATATCAACATGTTATCTAATAACATATATACAAATACCGTAACTAAGTGAGACTTTTGTTTCCCAGCGCTTACTCTGATTCTGTTAACCAGATAATTGCCTTGCAAACACACTCAGTCATAGAGAACTCCTTGTAACATTTACAATCTCGCGATATCTATATATTTCCGCACCCATTCTGAAGACTTGACACTCCAATGTCAATCTAATAACTAATATACCTCTACTTCCAGTAAATTCTAAATTTACTTTCATAATTGTTCTTCTTTTAAGAACATGGGTCATATTTTATCGAGCACATAATATGGTTTCTGTATAATGTCTAATATCACATAATAGACCAACATGTCATACAACCACCATTACCGTGTGTCATTACTCTTAATGATTAATTGGATTTCCAAGGACCATCCGTTGGTTTTAATCTATTCTGACTCCTCAGACATAATCCAAAACAACTCGACTAACTATTTATAATTCCCGTTCTATTCCAAATAGACACCAACTTTCAAATAGTTTCACAACTTCATTAATTCTACTGGTACGATTCACAATGTGTCATTTACACAAGATGAATTCGGCTCCCACTCAAATTATGTCTCCACATATTTGAGAACACGAGCTCCCACTCAAAACATGTCTTCTACATATTTGAGGTTCTAAGCTCCCACTCAAAAAATATGTCCTTTACATATTCTACCCAAGTGAACTAACTTTGACTCCCACTTAAATTCATAATTTATTTCGACATTTTGGTCAAACCAAAATCATTGATCTCTTATCAATTCGAATTCAATACAAACTACAGTATTCCATTAATACAAATCCCACAGACTTCAAGCATGTCTACATCAATGTAGTCAACAAATTAGATCTTGTCCAAGACACATTTCTTGACAAAATATGCTTTCACGTCTTTCTTATAGTTACATTTCTCATATAACACTTTATATGATGATCAAGAAATCTTATTTCTCCAAAAGGAATTATAGCAACATTTACTGTTTTAATCCTTTCTAAATGTAACTTGGATTTTCAGGCTCAAAAGCCTTTGTTCGTATTCTGATATTTTCTCAACTTTCTTTGTATTCATAAAGTGCACCTTGATCTGTCAACAAGATCTGAAACACTTAATATTATGCCGTGACCTGACAGCAATATTAAATATAACAGCACCTTATTTAGAAGCTTCTTTTCTGAAAATATTATGATCTTCACGAAGAGGATTGCAGGCAGAAAACAATTTTCTAGTCTCCTTCACTCTTAATCATCAACTTTTCATTTGTAGACATATATCTTTTGGAACACTTTCCAATATTCTACTTTTATGAATATAGGTCTGACACCTTATTTCAAGCTTCTAACTTTATTCCATTAACCATAATTCGAAAAATCATATTTTCCTCGGAATTACATAGACAACAATACAAGTTTTGTTTCTATTGGGTTTTGGAATACACTCTCATCCAATGTGAGTGATCTACAAAGAACTATTCGTGTATATTCTGAATTATCGTATAATCATCTATATAACGACACTATTGTCGATCACACGAATTACTGTTGAAAAACATCTATTTTCTAAAGTGGACATCGACTATAATGTTTCGAACATATTAAGAGATTTTAAGACAGATTCTGAAAGACCACACTTTATCTAAAATAGAGTATGATTATAATACTTCATATATCACCATATATGATATTATAATATTGTGAAACGAATTTCCACAAGTCTTTTGTGTTGAAACCACAATTCAAAAATATTGCCCTTTTGATCGAATCTTGCGAATACAATATTCATCAATCTTTCTTCTGAAAAACCCCATTTGATCTTTTATCAAATTAATTTCAGACTCATGATTTATTATGCAAATACACTTATTTACCAATAATCATAGAAGAATTCGGATCAAGGAAAAATTCACCATATAATTAATTTAATAATCATTCGAAATGACTCTTAATTAATTTCCTTTCGTATTGACACTTCAATACTAATTTTTAATCAATTCGGCACATGTAATACTTAAATAGATCAAAGTATCTATTACTTCTTACATTGCCTTTATGATCAAATTCGATGGTGTTTGTTCTAGTAACAAAATCTTTTATTCCTTGGACACATAATTTTATCATTCCCGCTATTATAAATGTATATCATACGCATAATGTAATTGAGATGTGATAGAAATTACTCATAACATAAAACAACTGCTTTGTTTCATAACATAAAACAACTGATTTGTTCTATTACATATATGAATAACTATGTCTTGTAACAATCAAGACACTAAACACACTTTCTCACTATTACAAAAAGGTCTTATCAAAACTATTAATGATAACTATGATAACTTGAGGACGTGAACACCACTGGTCATCAACTTCCTTGATTGTCATCTTCAGTGCCGGGTCACATCATTATTCACCACAGATAAGTAATAATCAGGGCCTGTTTCATAAACAGAACAAGTATCAGATACTTTATCACATATCAAGTGTTGAATACACTCACAATTCTGTATATCAAATATATACCTGTAGCGTCGAAGATTTCTCCTTCGATGGAATCAACTTCCAATGATTTGAATTCGGACACGAACTTGTAAAAGTTCATATTGTCTGCCTTCAAAACATATTCACGCACATGCTTCTCATAGCTTGGAGGCAGAGATATCAGCACAGTCTGAATAGCCCATGAATCCGCCATCCAGTAATCGTAGACATTTGTCAGCTTGAAATAGATGTCATACAATCTCTTCAAATGAGTCTTCAGACAGGTATGCTCCTCCATGTGAATGGTCTGGAACTTTCTAAGCTGCCTGAATTGCTCTTGCCTCAATTCATCTTTGAAGTGCGTTTTGATCGCATCAATCATGACATATGGCTCCTTTTGTTGAAACAACTCTTTCAACTCAGGTGCTAGGCATACGGTCATGGTGATCTCCACTTCTATGAATATGTCTCGACGCCTACGGAATTCATCTTCCTCCTCCTCGCTAGCAGAATCATCTGGTCTTTCTCCTAACGCTTCATCGAGGACATATAGGATGTTGTTGTGTTGGAGAATGTTTCTAAAACCATTGTACCATCTGATGAAGTTGGACCCGTCGGCTTCTAGGGTTGAAACTGGATTCTTAAGGAAGTAACCGAAGTATAGTTCCGTCTACAGATATGATCGCAAAAGAGGTAAGGTAAAGTTTATAACATATGTGAGTTTTAGTTTTGTAATCATATTATCAAATACACTCCACTAAAATTATTATCCCTAAAATAATAATAGCGATTACACGACCCCTATCCACTATACCACCCCCGATCGTCACAGCCGGCGGCACAGCTTCAAAGGTGGACATAAAATGTCGATCACAACAACTATGTGACTCATGCTCGATCTTTCGATCTTCCCGTGTTCCGAGGCCATATCTGCATATGCTAGGCTCGCCAATCAAACCTCGAAGACCCTGCGCGTGCAACATGGCTTACACCCACTGTATGCGAACGACGATATGTCTGACACCCGATCGTCACGGCCTACCTCATAACGTAGAACTTTCTTGGTGGTGCGCAACGAGGGAGAACACACTTTTGGTATTTGTTAGGGATCATCCTATTTAAGTTGCTACCGTTGTATATCTAACATATAAGCAATCAACAGGATGCACACACAACAGCACACAATAATGATGCAATGAAGTGCGATGTGACATGGTCGATGCGCCTGGACCTCCATGGCGCCATGTGCCTGGCCCCGGGCGCCCCGGCATGGCTCCGAGTCTACGGTGCCCTCCATTGCCTCCGACAGTACGAGTAATATCAAACTTACCGTAACCATGTCACATAAAATAACGCCTCTGCAAAACAAAGTTAGACGCCTCTACCTTTATTTAGTTTTGCAAGTTTTACGTGGCATATAGGCTTATTCGTAAGAGAACCGTTTCCCTACCTACGAACTTTGTACCACAACGTCGATCGTATAATTGCATGTTTAAGCATCCCTTTCGGGCCCTCCATTGAAAATGCTTTGCCGACTAAAGAGAGAGAAACAGACACCCGCCAGCCACAGATACGGTGCAAGCCGTATGTCAGTAGTGGAACCAGTCTCGCGTAAGCGTACGCGTAAAGTCGGTCCGGGCCGCTTCATCAACTCAATACCGAAGGCATCGCAAGTGCACGCTAGAGGGTAGCAAATATAAGAAAGACGTCCTCATTAAACATGAGTTCTAATCGTACCAGCATTACTACGCATAGATCGGCTCTGATACCACTGAAGGGATTCCGGTGCAGAAAACAATAATTTTCTAGCGTATGAACACCCTAATTAGCCAGGATCTATCTATCTAGTACATGTGATAACGGTGGCGGAATGGGTTACATTACCTCCATGTAGACCGATAGCGGGGATTACGCTCCCGCACAAGCGTTGCTGATGAAGTCGTACGTAGCCGACCTCAAGGTCGCGGAGAACTTGCCGCGATGATGTAGATGATGACGCCGGGGTGTCGACGATGACCTGTGTCGACGGGCGTTGGGCGGAAGGTGGCGTGGCGCCGGCAGCCGAGGGGGGGTGGTGCCAGCGGCAGGGCAGCGACTGGGCTGCTGGGTGGGCGAGACGACGTCGCCCTGGCTCCTCAAATGTGGCGCCTCCGAGCACTCGCAAACATACGGAGCTTAACAACAACCCCCGGTCATTCAGATCCAGCTGAAATCGCAGGGGTAGAACTTTTCTGGAATCCCGCAGGGCAACGGTGCCCGACGGTATCGCTTTGGTGGAGAGAGGAGGCAAAGCGGGCGGAGAAACAGCTCGGCCAGCTTGCTACAATATTAATTGTATTTTCTGTGTTATTAATCCAATTAATATGCCTTGCTATATAAAGGGGGGAGGGGGTGTGCAAACACCTTGCCTCCCCCATGTGGGACTAAAGGAGAGGGAGGGGGGAGCCGGCCGAACCCTCCTAGTCCAATTCGGACTAGGGGCCCAAGCCCCCCCTTCCTTGCTTGGTGCGGCTCACCTTAGTGGGCCACAATTGGCCCACTTAGGTGGGCTGCCCCCTTTTTCCTTTATTATTTAATAATTAAATTAATATAAAATATAATTAATTCATAATTAATATATTTAAATACTATTTAATATCCCGTGACCCCGAAACATTTTCCGGACCACCCGAACATCTTTCGGACATTCCCGGAACCATTCCAGATTTCCCCGGAACTCCTTCCGGACCACCGGAACTCTTTCCGGATCATTTCTCTCTCTCCAATAAAATCCTATAAAATCCAGAACCTTCTCCAGGTGTCGTTAAGACCTTAAGTTTGTTACGCTACGGTTCGAGAACACTCCAGACATGGTCGAGACCCTTCGCTCGCCAATGACCGCCAGGGATACCTGGATGCATATGACGGTCCCTGTGCATTCTACGAATATCGTCGTTGAACCATAAACATGATATTCATTCCCTTTGTCTCTGCGATACTACCTTGTCCGAGATGTGATCGTAGACATCCAATGTCCTGTTGCATCTCGTTACCGACATAGGTTATTAACTCGTCTGTGATATTACATCTCCATGACCTAGTCATAAGCTGCACAGCTATATAGATGCAATCTCACCGAGTGGGCCCAGAGTATCTTTCCATTACAAGAATGAACAAATCCCGCTCTTGATCCTTACGTCTCAACATACTCTTTTGGGATACCCAAGATGGACACCGTTATTGTCATGCTATATAAGACACAACGTTTGATGCTCTCAAAGTACCCCTACGAAGTAGCAATAAGCACGGTCTCACGGTCTAAGGAATAAGTTATCATATTACTTATCTATTGCAAATGACAAACATCGTAATACGATCTTGTTGCAATACTTTGCGTATGTCCATCACCTTATTCTACTAATAAGATGACCCCATTGTCAACCGACGTCATTGTCCTTGGTCGGGAATCTCGATCAAATGTTGCCCAATGGACTAGTTCATATAGAGGCACACTAGGGACTCTGGTTGTCTATGTATCACACGTGTATTAATAATTCCGATTAATACAGTTATAGCATAATACAAAAACCTATTATAAACTTATGAGATAATGCAATAAATACTACTTATTTATTTGCCTCTAGGGCATATCTCCTTCACACAACCCCTTGGTGTCAAAACAAAATAGACACTGCGATCGAGATAACGACACATATCAGTACTCAGATTGGAATAATCGACATCTATCATTATATATCAATTTTAGATTCCACAGCAATAGTAGTAGTATATCGAACATTGCCGTACCTCGTTGTAGTCCGCCATCGTCGTCGTTCACGGAAGAAGATCGGATCAATCTAGGACAGATGGCAATGGGGTCAAAGCCGCCGTGTTCACGATTGGATATGGAGAGATTAAAGCTAGGTCAAGGAGACGGCGCACGACCTAATAAGTAGGCACCCCACGACCTCAAGGATAAGGATCGGTTCGGGTTTATCAGGGCCCAGTGGCACCACACGAGCGCGAGGTTTGGGCCGCCTGAGCGTTTTGGGCTAGGCAACCGACCTCATATTTGTATTTGTCTATTTGTTTATGTGATTTTTATTATTTTGCTTCGCTGATATGAGGTATCATGACCAATATGAGTGGAAGACCCTAAACCTAGGGTTTATGGTACACCTGATGCAACTTGAGCATCGAATTATACGGTACTTGGACATGTAAAAAAACAGGTATTAGCACTAGAAGTACAAATAGTGGCTAGATAGGAGTGGTGCATGTGGGTCCATACAAATATCTCAGGTGTGGTTGCTTCCACATGCATCAAAGGATCTATGAGCATAACTATTTGTCAAGGGGGTGAATGCAACACTCTGAGTCGTCAATATGTTCATCAACCACGTTTGGGACATGTGGACCCACATGGAACACTTCTTGTTCAGCTGCTTGTTGTGGGACATCTAATTAATTTGGGCATCATGTTCTGATATAACAGGTATACATTTTAATGTTCTTTCTATAAATGGTTATTCTATCACCTTTGGGTCATGTAGACCCACATGCAACACTCTCGGACAGCTACTTCTACCCACCACCACCTTAAAGACATGTGGGTCATAAGCAACCCTCCTAGCCAGTTAGGTCAGTAGACCTGGATGGCTAGCGGGAACTAGATGTGGCTACATAGGAGTTGCGCATGTGGGTCCATACATATATCTCAGGTGTGGGTGGTTCCACGGGCCGGTAAGGGTCAACGAGCACACCTATTTGTCTAGGGGGGTGTATGCAACACTCTCAGCCGTCTATATGTTCATCAACCACATTTGGGACATGTGGACCCACATGGAACACTTCTTGTTTAGGTACTTGTTGTGGGACATCTAGTTCATTAGGGCATCATGTTGTGATATAATAGGTATAGTTTCATGTTTTTTCTATAATTGGTTATTCTATCACCTTTGGGTCATGTGGACCCACATGCAACACTCTCGAACAGCTCCTTCTACCCACCACCACCTTTGAGACACGTGGCCACAAGCAATCCTCCTAGCCAGTTAGGTCAGTAGACCTGTATGGCTAGAGGGAACTAACCGTCGCTAGATAGGAGTGGTGCATGTGGGTCCATACATATATCTCGGATGTGCATGGTACCACATGCATCCAAGGGTCTACGAGCACACCTAGTTGTCTAGGGGGTGTATGCAACACTCTGAGCCGTCTACATGTTCATCAACCACGTTTGGGACATGTGGACCCCCAAGGAACACTTCTTGTTCAGGTGCTTGTTGTGGGACATCTAGTTCATTAGGGCATCATGTTGTGATATAATAGGTATACAGTTTCATGTTCTTTCTATAGTTGGTTATTCTATCACCTTTGGGTCATGTGGACCCACATGCAACACTCTCGGACAGCTCCTTCTACCCACCACCACCTTTGAGACATGTGGGCCACTAGCAACCCTCCAAGCCAGTTAGGTCAGTAGACCTGGATGGCTAGCGGGAACTAGACGTGGCTAGATAGGAGTTGTGCAGGTGGGTCCATACATATATCTCAGGTGTGGTTGCTTCCACATGCATCAAAGGATCTATGAGCATAACTATTTGTCTAGGGGGTGAATGCAACACTCTGAGTCGTCTATATGTTCATCAAACACGTTTGGGACATGTGAACCCACATAGAACACTTCTTGTTCAGCTGCTTGTTGTGGGACATCTAGTTTATTTGGGCATCATGTTGTGATATAACAGGTATACAATTTAATGTTCTTTCTATAAATGGTTATTCTATCACCTTTGGGTCATGTAGACCCACATGCAACACTCTCAGACAGCTACTTCTACCCACCACCACCTTAAATACATGTGGGTCATAAGCAACCCTCCTAGCCAGTTAGGTCAGTAGACCTGGATGGCTAGCGGGTGAAAGGGCATGTGCCCTCTTATATGGTTTTGGTAATTGATGACAATCCATATGGACTAATGTTTGTGTTGAGCATATTGCAAGTATGTGTTGAAGATGTCAAGACATCACCTATATGAAGATAGATGGGATGATACGAGTTTGATCAAGATGTTGATCAACACACGAAGCTACAAGATGTACCAAGTGGATCATGTATCTCTTGGATGGTAAGCCATTGTCCATATAGCTTAGTGAACTAACCCAAGTGTGTGTGGGTTCTATATGTGGAGTTAGGTATCTTCCCATGGGCTTGCAACAAGAAGAACATCTCATAGAGCTCATGGAGAATGATGTCATGCGGTATTCGTCATCAAGGTTAAGAAGTGCAAGACCAAGAGAAGCATTTCGGAGATTTCTTATGCTTGTAGCTTGGAGGTCGAAATGAAGACTTGAAGACGAAGCTAATGGAGCTTGGAGATTGAGATGAAGACGAAGCTAAGCGAGGCTCTCCCATAATGGCGTATGGGGGAGTATTTGGAGAAGTCTTCACCAAGCTTGTGCTAGCAAGCGCAATCAAGAAAGGTGGTCCACTTGGAGAGATCAAGACCGTCTTCGTCTAGCTCAAGTGGAATGCTCAAGGCTCAAGTGGATTGCTCAAGGCAAAGGTTTGTTCTTGATAGGGCTATAGGATAGACAGGCGTACTATCAAGAGGGGCTCTCGAGAGAGTAACTTGATCGCATTTTCGTGGAGAGCTCAAACCTTTGCATGCTTGGCATATCATCTTTCTTGGTTCTTATTTGGCTTTTTACCTTGTTGGGTTTTGGTGCTTGTCGTGATCTTCATGACAAGACCAAGTTCTTCAAAAACGATTTTAGTATGGAAAACTTGTTGCGTTTTCGGTGTGGAAATATTGCCGGTTCGACTTTAAGGAAAGCCCCAAACCTTCACATGTATTCCGGACCCCAGTCTGGTGTTTCTGCAGTTATTTCAGTTCATTTGCAAAAGTTATTTCAGTTCTGGTGTTTCTGCAGTTTTCGGAGGTCCGGAAATTTCCGGACCCCAGTCCGGAGATTTCCGACCTGGAGAATTTTTCGCCAAGTCTTAAAGATTTTCTGCACTGCACTCAACTGGCTCTCAGTCGGATTTCCTACCGGAAATTTCCGGGGTCCGGAAATTTCCGGTCCCGGTTCGGAAATTTCCGAACGACCAAGTTAAAGTTTTTCGCCAAGTCTTATTTGATATCAGCACTGGTCGCTTTCAGCTCTCAGTCGGATTTCCTACCGGAGATTTCCGGGGTTCGGAAATTTCCGGACTTAGGTCCGGAAATTTCCGGCCGTCAGCCCGGAAATTTCCGAACCAAGTTCGGAAATTTCCGAGCTGACGGTTCCCAACGGCTAGAAAACTGGGAGGGCTATAAATACCCCTCCCCTTCTTCTTCCTGGAGTTGCTGGTTTTTCCCCTCTCTCTCCTGCCATTGTTGACCTTGGAAAAACTTGCCCCCTCTCAATTCCTCCCATGATTCTTGCATATCTTTGAGGGAAAAGTGAGAGGAGATCTAGATCTACGTTTCCACCAATCCATCTCTCCTCTAAGTGAGGGGAACCTAGTGGATCTAGATCTAGGAGTTCCTTTGTGGTTCTCCTTCTTTGTTCTTCCTCTCTTCTCCCCCATAAGCATTAGTTGCTTTTGGTGGGACAAGTGAGTGAGGGATTTGACTCCTTTGTGGTTTCTTTGTTCTTCCTCTCTCCTCCCCCCATAAGCATTAGTTGCTTTTGGTGGGATTTGGGAGTGAAGAACTTGTGTTCTTGCCATTGCATCGGTTGCATCGGTTTGAGCCCTCCACGTGATTCGTGGTGGTGAAATTCGTGAGCTTGTTACTCTTGGGTCCTTGGACCCTAGACGCCTTAGTGGCCGGCCTTTGTGGCGGAGACCTTTTGTGGTCGGTTAGGACCTTTTGTGGTCAAGGCCTTTGTGGCTAGTTGGGACCTTTGTGGTCAAGTTGGACCTGTTGTGGTCAAGACCTTGTGTGGTCTTTTGGGAGCCCCCAATTCGGTTGTGGGTGTGTGCCCCAAGGTTGTTGTACGGGATTGTTCTCCGCCCCAAAGGAGTTCATAGTGGAAGGTGAACCCGGACCTTTGTGGTCGAGTTCATCGGAGAATAAGGTGAGGCCTTTGTGGCGTTGAGTCGGACCTGTGGTGGTCACTCACACCTCTCCAACGAGACGTACTCCCCTAAGAAGGAGGAACTCGGGAATACATCCTCGTCTCCACGTGCCTCGGTTATCTCTATACCCGAGCTCTTTACTTATGCACTTTACATTGTGATAGCCTTCGTGCTTGAAGTCATTTACATTGTGATAGCCTTCGTGCTTGAAGTCATTTACCTTGTTATCACTTTGTTGCTTGTCTTGCTTAGCATAAGTTGTTGGTGCACATAGGTTCACCTAGTATATTTAGGTTGTGTTCTTGATAAGTTAAACACTAAGTTTTATTCCGCATTTATCAACCCTAAATTGTAAAAAGTGTACCTCGCCTATTCACCCCCCCCCCCCCCCCTCTAGGCGACGTCTTTCCTTTCAATTGGTATCAGAGCCAGGTTATCTCATTATTAGGCTTTACCGCCTAGAGATTAAAGATGTCGTTTAGAGAATTAGTGCACAATCCCACTTATATTTTTGATGGCACAAATTATGATCTTTGGAAAATTCGCATGCTTAATCTTCTTAGGGACATGGATCCAAATTTAGAGAGAATTGTAGATATGGGTTTTTCTCCTCCAAAGGATTCCCAAGAATTATCTTTAGAGGATGAGAAAAACTCTTATCTCGATACTCTAGCATCTAATGGTCTCATCTATGTTTTGAGTGATGTAGTTCTTGCGTCAATCATGCCTTGTCGGAACGCTCATGAATTATGGACAAAGCTTGAAGATATATATGATGTGTCCAACATTAGCAAGGATGATTGTCCTCCTTCCACCTCCGGCCGTGATGAGCTCACGTCTTCTTCCACTTCACCAACATGTGATTTGTCACAAGGTAATGACATGGTGAGTGGTGATAGGAATTGCATTATTGATGATGACTCCACTATTGACCATACTTCATCTTCATCATATTGCAATGCTCTATCTTTGGACTTAAACTTATCTAGCACTACAAATGCCATGCATGCTAGTGTTTATAGTCCTTGCATATCATGTAGTAGTTGTTTAACTAAATCTCATGATGATATGCTTCTCTTGTCTTGTTGCCATAATAAAAATGCTTCTATTACCTCTAGTACTTGTTTGGCTAACAATGTAGAGGATTCCCAACAATTGTTGGAACAAGACATGGAACTCAATAGCGCTTCAAATAACTCTTCATCATCTTCGTCCATTACTCACTTTTGCCTTATGGCTAAGGAGTCTAAGGTATCTCCTACCTTGAACTCCAATATATCTCATGATGATGATGATGATGATGATATTGATGATGAATATGATAATGATGCCTCCATTGATAAGAACTTTGATATTGTCTCTCATGCTCTTTTAAATAACAAACATGCCCATGATAGCTTCTTAGAAATCATGACTATCCTTATTGAGCGCAAGGAGACAATTGAGGCCTTAGAGACCCGTTGTGATGAAGGGTGGGGTCTTGCTCGTGATTCCGCGGGTGAGATCCACAATCTTGAGATTGCTCTTAAGGAAGAGCAAGATACTCGGGTTGCTCTAGAGGAGAGACTCGAAACAAGTGAGGAGTTGAATAATAAAATGATTGCTAAACTCACTGAGAAATGTGACCATGCTCTTGCCAACTTAAAAATGGATAAATCAAAATCTCTTGAGGAGTCCCTTACCTTAGAATTATCTAAAGTAAAGGAAACCCGTGATAGAGCTCTTAAGGAGGCAATCAACTTTAAAAGAAAGTATAATGAGCTTGTCAAATTGTCTTCTTCCATTCCTAATGATAATGATGCTTGTGCTACTAACTCCCTTTCATGTGAAGCATCTATTTTGAAGGAGAATGTTGAGCTAAGGGCTCAACTTGAGTTGCTATCTAGCAAGTATGGGAAATTGGAAGAAAGTCATGAAAAGCTTTCGAGCTCTAATGAGTATCTTCTAGCATCCCATGCTAGGCTAGAAGTTGCTCTTGAGGCAATCTCTACAAAGGTAAAATCTTGTGAGCCTCTTGTGGTCACTAGCACAATTTCTAGTAAAAATGCTTTATTGCCATGTGCTAGTTCTTGTAATCCATCCACTCACAATATTGATAAATCTTGTGATGAATTACATTCCTTGCCTTGTTGCTCTAACAATGTAGCATCTACTTCCTCTAGTATTTGTGTTGAAACTAACCATGTAGAGGAAATCAAAGAGCTCAAGGCACAAGTCACTTCTTTGAAGAAAGACTTGATCAAGTGTCATGAAGGGAATTCCACCCTCGACAACATGTTGAGAGTGCGAAGACTTCCACATGACAAGAGTGGACTTGGATTCAACTCCAACAACAAGAACAAGTCCAATGACAAGATGAAGCACAAGTTCGTCAAGAAGAAGGGCCAAGAACAAGCTATTGATTCGGCCAAGATTGTATGCTTCAAGTGCAAGGTTGAAGGGCACCATGTTCGCTCTTGTCCTTTGAAGAAGAAGACTCTTAGTGAGAAGCAACAAGGGAAGCAAACTCAACTTCACACTCAAGCTTCCCAAGTTGAAGGATCTTCCCTCCCCAAGAAGAAAGGAAAAGGCCGAGTTTGCTACATATGTCGTGGGAAGGATCACTTAGCTTCTTCATGCACTCATGGTAACTTATCCAACCCCACTATACTTGATCATGTTTACTCGCTTCGGAAGGATAAGGTTGGCAATGTGTTTGCCAAGTATGTTGGTACTCAAAGTGGTGTCAAGAAAAGAACCATTTGGGTTGCCAAGCCTATTGTGACTAACCTCTTAGGACCCAACTTGGTTGGGGACCAACAAGCTAAAACTTGATCAATAGGTGGTGACGGAGGACATTGGAGACTTGGCCACATCATGAAGAGTTAAGGGATCTTCATCAACCATATTCTCTCAAGCCAAGTCAATTGGATTGCATTGTCCTATCCTATATCCAATGTTCCTCCTTGCGGTAACTTGTATTTAAATTATATATATCATTGAAAGTTGCTTGCTCCCTTGCATGTGTTTGGTTTTTGTACCTTGCTTATGCTTGTACGTGTTGTGCTATCTACTTACTTATATTGAGTAATCAAGCATGTGTATGTTAGCTTGCACACCATGTATGTCTTTAGTTTTTGTCAACTTGCCTATCTTAATTGGCTCTTGTTGAGATATTGATGGACTATCTCCTTTGAGTTAGTGAGGCGCTCTTTGGCACTTCACTATCCTAAAATGTGCTTTCATGAAGAATTCAAATTCTAATGTCCATTAATCATCTCTTGTTGCACTATCTTTGCCTCGTGTTAAAAGGATTGGATTATCACATTATGGGGGAGTAATAAGCTATGTGCATATTACAAGCCTAAAAAATGTGAACATGTGAGGTAGTGTCACCTAGAATTGTTCTTGTTATTCCTAGGTGACATGGTGCTCAAACAAGTTCCATATTTGCTTAAATGCATTTTGTCTCTCATCTTTGGTATCTTGTTGTGAGAAAGTTTCTTGGTGCTTTGCATGGTTGTTTGATTTATTTGAAGCCTTCAAGAATCTCTAAATAAGCATGTTTTTCAATTCCTATCTTTTGCCACATGCTTATGTTTTGTGAATATGATCTTGAATATGCATATTTACCATTTACCACCGATAAATATCTCCATGCATTCCTTGTCTTTGACAAGCGATAATTTTATTTGTGGTAAATGTATCGATCATATTTACATTGGCTTTCGTTAATTGCCAAGGTTTTGTATCAATCATTCTCCTTTTCGTCTTCCTTACATCTTTTGGATCTTGTGTGCTCTACTCATATTTCTCTTGTGCTTTTTAAGTTAGGAAAGGCAATGAACCCATTCTTGTGCATCTACATTCAATGTCTTACTTCTAGACGGTGCACTATTCTTGGGGGAGCTACCCTACATTGAGTAGAACACCATGTTTTGAGTTGTTCGTGGATCTTATTGATTTTCCTTAACCTCGTGTTCAAAAAGATATATGGAGGGTGATGATCCCGCTTGGGTGCATTTTGTATTTACTTGTAAGATCATAAATAATGCACAAATTGTGGGGGAGCAATCCTATATACTTTTGAATATTAGTTGTCTTCAATTTGCATTCGGTCCTTTTATTTGGTGTTGGATCCCGATGACTTGTCTCTTTGGAAGACAAACATTTTTCATCTTGGTACATTGTACCATCATGAAAAGTGTAGAGGGTTATGGTCATTCCTTGACTATATTTTCATTTGATATCTTTTCATATTGGTATCTCCAATCATGTGTTGATTTGGGTCTTTGATATAATTTGGACAATTCTTTTCTTGTCACACTTGTGTGTGCTCCCTTGGTTTAATTGGTGTTTTGTCCACATTGTATCTCATTTGGTTCTTGAAAGTGTTGTCCTTGCATACTTACTTTGTATATTTTATGGCATGCTTACTTTCTATGTTCAAATATGTAGGATAATCTCCATCAAATCCTAAATGGCTAAGATGTGCATGAAATTCAATTTCATATCAAGATGCACATATTAATATGGAGTTTGTCCTATGTATTGTAGTTGCGCTAACTACTTTGGACCCAATGAGTTTGGGTACCATTTTGTACTTAAATTTGTTTTAGGTACATTGGAGATACATTGGAAGCTTGTGTCAATTATAAGGAGGGAGACCTCATCATGTGCCTTCTTGAGCCAAGCTTGAATGATCATGAACTCCGACCTCCTACTTCATCAATGCTATCTCGGTAACAAGTATCTACCTCATGCTTACTTTTCTAGTTCTCAACCTTGTGTAGATTGCATTTTGGCATGAGTCCCTCTAGTTGCATTTGACGTGGTTTTTGCAAAGTTCCTGTCCAAACGTCTTTATTGCAAATATGAGCATGCCGGGATGATTACATAGTAAGAGGAATATATAATCATTCTCATGATTCATCAATTCCAAATATGTTAATCTAGCAAAATTAGTCTCATATGCAATATCAATGAATTTTCAAAATCATTTGTCATTTGTGAGAGTTGTTACCTTTCCCGAAGCATCTCAACTATCACTCATTTCTAGTGGATATTTGTGATGTGTTGGTGTTGTAAGTTCATCTATATCTCTCTAAGATAGAAATGAGCTTTGTGCTATGCTTTTAAGCAAAAATTCTTATTGAGGTTTTTATGATTTCCTTGTGGATATCATGTTTTCTTTCTAGTACCTATTTTGTGTGTGCATGCTTCTTTGTGGACTTAGTGCCTACTTAGAAACTTATATACATGAGAGTAGGTACATCTTCAATTGGTATTCAAAATGTTTAGTGATCACCTTTATTGATATTTTGTTTCTTTGGTGATCTCTAAAAGGCACAAGCTTTGCATTTGATTTGGTTTTCTCAATAAGCTTGTGAACCTATTCGAGTTGTCTTCTTTGGTGTGCTGGTATGCGAAATACATGATATGCACTATGTGCCTCATATTTTGAAAGACTATCGTGATGTCTAGGCTCATCCTTGTTTTAGTCTCCTAAAATGTATCTCCATGTCACACCGATCCTTTCTCGGTTGAGCAAGCCTTTAGTTGTCACATCTCTTTCTTTTGCTCTCTTGGTTGTTTTTATCATAATATCTTCTTGTGTCCAATTGGTTTTTGGATCCTTTGATTGCTTGCTTAGTGTGTGAATGCATCTTTCGTTTTGCAATTGGTTTCTTACTATTTGATTTCGATTGGTATCTTTCTTTTGCATTCTTTGGATTCTCAATATAATTTGATCCCCTCCATCTATTTTTCATTGGATATATGCATTTGATTTCACTCATATCATGAGAAATGCATAATTTATGGGGGAGCTCTTATTATATTGGCCTTCTAGATTTTTCGCCCATTTCGGCAATGGATGCCAATGGGGGAGAGATTTAGAGGGTTTTTAAGGGAATTTTGGTTCTCTTGTATGCTTTGCTTAGTGCGTTGCATGGTTGTCTCTTGCATGCTTTGCTTAGTGCATTGCATGGTTGTTTAATTCCTTATATAAACCCTCGTAAAAAGGATTGTCATCAATTACCAAAATGGGGGAGATTGAAAGGGCATGTGCCCTCTTATATGGTTTTGGTAATTGATGACAATCCATATGGACTAATGTTTGTGTTGAGCATATTGCAAGTATGTCTAGACATCACCTATATGAAGATAGATGGGATGATACGAGTTTGATCAAGATGTTGATCAACACACGAAGCTACAAGATGTACCAAGTGGATCATGTATCTCTTGGATGGTAAGCCATTGTCCATATAGCTTAGTGAACTAACCCAAGTGTGTGTGGGTTCTATATGTGGAGTTAGGTATCTTCCCATGGGCTTGCAACAAGAAGAACATCTCATAGAGCTCATGGAGAATGATGTCATGCGGTATTCGTCATCAAGGTTAAGAAGTGCAAGACCAAGAGAAGCATTTCGGAGATTTCTTATGCTTGTAGCTTGGAGGTCGAAATGAAGACTTGAAGACGAAGCTAATGGAGCTTGGAGATTGAGATGAAGACGAAGCTAAGCGAGGCTCTCCCATAATGGCGTATGGGGGAGTATTTGGAGAAGTCTTCACCAAGCTTGTGCTAGCAAGCGCAATCAAGAAAGGTGGTCCACTTGGAGAGATCAAGACCGTCTTCGTCTAGCTCAAGTGGAATGCTCAAGGCTCAAGTGGATTGCTCAAGGCAAAGGTTTGTTCTTGATAGGGCTATAGGATAGACAGGCGTACTATCAAGAGGGGCTCTCGAGAGAGTAACTTGATCGCATTTTCGTGGAGAGCTCAAACCTTTGCATGCTTGGCATATCATCTTTCTTGGTTCTTATTTGGCTTTTTACCTTGTTGGGTTTTGGTGCTTGTCGTGATCTTCATGACAAGACCAAGTTCTTCGAAAACGATTTTAGTATGGAAAACTTGTTGCGTTTTCGGTGTGGAAATATTGCCGGTTCGACTTTAAGGAAAGCCCCAAACCTTCACATGTATTCCGGACCCCAGTCTGGTGTTTCTGCAGTTATTTCAGTTCATTTGCAAAAGTTATTTCAGTTCTGGTGTTTCTGCAGTTTTCGGAGGTCCGGAAATTTCCGGACCCCAGTCCGGAGATTTCCGACCTGGAGAATTTTTCGCCAAGTCTTAAAGATTTTCTGCACTGCACTCAACTGGCTCTCAGTCGGATTTCCTACCGGAAATTTCCGGGGTCCGGAAATTTCCGGTCCCGGTTCGGAAATTTCCGAACGACCAAGTTAAAGTTTTTCGCCAAGTCTTATTTGATATCAGCACTGGTCGCTTTCAGCTCTCAGTCGGATTTCCTACCGGAGATTTCCGGGGTTCGGAAATTTCCGGACTTAGGTCCGGAAATTTCCGGCCGTCAGCCCGGAAATTTCCGAACCAAGTTCGGAAATTTCCGAGCTGACGGTTCCCAACGGCTAGAAAACTGGGAGGGCTATAAATACCCCTCCCCTTCTTCTTCCTGGAGTTGCTGGTTTTTCCCCTCTCTCTCCTGCCATTGTTGACCTTGGAAAAACTTGCCCCCTCTCAATTCCTCCCATGATTCTTGCATATCTTTGAGGGAAAAGTGAGAGGAGATCTAGATCTACGTTTCCACCAATCCATCTCTCCTCTAAGTGAGGGGAACCTAGTGGATCTAGATCTAGGAGTTCCTTTGTGGTTCTCCTTCTTTGTTCTTCCTCTCTTCTCCCCCATAAGCATTAGTTGCTTTTGGTGGGACAAGTGAGTGAGGGATTTGACTCCTTTGTGGTTTCTTTGTTCTTCCTCTCTCCTCCCCCCATAAGCATTAGTTGCTTTTGGTGGGATTTGGGAGTGAAGAACTTGTGTTCTTGCCATTGCATCGGTTGCATCGGTTTGAGCCCTCCACGTGATTCGTGGTGGTGAAATTCGTGAGCTTGTTACTCTTGGGTCCTTGGACCCTAGACGCCTTAGTGGCCGGCCTTTGTGGCGGAGACCTTTTGTGGTCGGTTAGGACCTTTTGTGGTCAAGGCCTTTGTGGCTAGTTGGGACCTTTGTGGTCAAGTTGGACCTGTTGTGGTCAAGACCTTGTGTGGTCTTTTGGGAGCCCCCAATTCGGTTGTGGGTGTGTGCCCCAAGGTTGTTGTACGGGATTGTTCTCCGCCCCAAAGGAGTTCATAGTGGAAGGTGAACCCGGACCTTTGTGGTCGAGTTCATCGGAGAATAAGGTGAGGCCTTTGTGGCGTTGAGTCGGACCTGTGGTGGTCACTCACACCTCTCCAACGAGACGTACTCCCCTAAGAAGGAGGAACTCGGGAATACATCCTCGTCTCCACGTGCCTCGGTTATCTCTATACCCGAGCTCTTTACTTATGCACTTTACATTGTGATAGCCTTCGTGCTTGAAGTCATTTACATTGTGATAGCCTTCGTGCTTGAAGTCATTTACCTTGTTATCACTTTGTTGCTTGTCTTGCTTAGCATAAGTTGTTGGTGCACATAGGTTCACCTAGTATATTTAGGTTGTGTTCTTGATAAGTTAAACACTAAGTTTTATTCCGCATTTATCAACCCTAAATTGTAAAAAGTGTACCTCGCCTATTCACCCCCCCCCCCCTCTAGGCGACGTCTTTCCTTTCAGCGGGAACTAGATGTGGCTACATAGGAGTTGCGCATGTGGGTCCATTCATATATCTCAGGTGTGGGTGGTTCCACGGGCCGGTAAGGGTCAACGAGCACACCAATTTGTCTAGGGGGGTGTATGCAACACTCTCAGCCGTCTATATGTTCATCAACCACATTTGGGACATGTGGACCCACATGGAACACTTCTTGTTTAGGTACTTGTTGTGGGACATCTAGTTCATTAGGGCATCATGTTGTGATATAATAGGTATAGTTTCATGTTTTTTCTATAATTGGTTATTCTATCACCTTTGGGTCATGTGGACCCACATGCAACACTCTCGGACAGCTCCTTCTACCCACCACCACCTTTGAGACACGTGGGCCACGAGCAATCCTCCTAGCCAGTTAGGTCAGTAGACCTGTATGGCTAGAGGGAACTAACCGTCGCTAGATAGGAGTGGTGCATGTGGGTCCATACATATATCTCGGATGTGCATGGTACCACATGCATCCAAGGGTCTACGAGCACACCTAGTTGTCTAGGGGGTGTATGCAACACTCTGAGCCGTCTACATGTTCATCAACCACGTTTGGGACATGTGGACCCCCAAGGAACACTTCTTGTTCAGGTGCTTGTTGTGGGACATCTAGTTCATTAGGGCATCATGTTGTGATATAATAGGTATACAGTTTCATGTTCTTTCTATAGTTGGTTATTCTATCACCTTTGGGTCATGTGGACCCACATGCAACACTCTCGGACAGCTCCTTCTACCCACCACCACCTTTGA
The DNA here is from genome assembly GCA_026929855.1 of Poa annua. Classification (NCBI taxonomy): domain Eukaryota; kingdom Viridiplantae; phylum Streptophyta; class Magnoliopsida; order Poales; family Poaceae; genus Poa; species Poa annua. Next base: position 96,169,243 of record CM049437.1, read on the forward strand.
GACATGTGGGCCACTAGCAACCCTCCAAGCCAGTTAGGTCAGTAGACCTGGATGGCTAGCGGGAACTAGACGTGGCTAGATAGGAGTTGTGCAGGTGGGTCCATACATATATCTCAGGTGTGGTTGCTTCCACATGCATCAAAGGATCTATGAGCATAACTATTTGTCTAGGGGGTGAATGCAACACTCTGAGTCGTCTATATGTTCATCAAACACGTTTGGGACATGTGAACCCACATAGAACACTTCTTGTTCAGCTGCTTGTTGTGGGACATCTAGTTTATTTGGGCATCATGTTGTGATATAACAGGTATACAATTTAATGTTCTTTCTATAAATGGTTATTCTATCACCTTTGGGTCATGTAGACCCACATGCAACACTCTCAGACAGCTACTTCTACCCACCACCACCTTAAATACATGTGGGTCATAAGCAACCCTCCTAGCCAGTTAGGTCAGTAGACCTGGATGGCTAGCGGGTGAAAGGGCATGTGCCCTCTTATATGGTTTTGGTAATTGATGACAATCCATATGGACTAATGTTTGTGTTGAGCATATTGCAAGTATGTGTTGAAGATGTCAAGACATCACCTATATGAAGATAGATGGGATGATACGAGTTTGATCAAGATGTTGATCAACACACGAAGCTACAAGATGTACCAAGTGGATCATGTATCTCTTGGATGGTAAGCCATTGTCCATATAGCTTAGTGAACTAACCCAAGTGTGTGTGGGTTCTATATGTGGAGTTAGGTATCTTCCCATGGGCTTGCAACAAGAAGAACATCTCATAGAGCTCATGGAGAATGATGTCATGCGGTATTCGTCATCAAGGTTAAGAAGTGCAAGACCAAGAGAAGCATTTCGGAGATTTCTTATGCTTGTAGCTTGGAGGTCGAAATGAAGACTTGAAGACGAAGCTAATGGAGCTTGGAGATTGAGATGAAGACGAAGCTAAGCGAGGCTCTCCCATAATGGCGTATGGGGGAGTATTTGGAGAAGTCTTCACCAAGCTTGTGCTAGCAAGCGCAATCAAGAAAGGTGGTCCACTTGGAGAGATCAAGACCGTCTTCGTCTAGCTCAAGTGGAATGCTCAAGGCTCAAGTGGATTGCTCAAGGCAAAGGTTTGTTCTTGATAGGGCTATAGGATAGACAGGCGTACTATCAAGAGGGGCTCTCGAGAGAGTAACTTGATCGCATTTTCGTGGAGAGCTCAAACCTTTGCATGCTTGGCATATCATCTTTCTTGGTTCTTATTTGGCTTTTTACCTTGTTGGGTTTTGGTGCTTGTCGTGATCTTCATGACAAGACCAAGTTCTTCGAAAACGATTTTAGTATGGAAAACTTGTTGCGTTTTCGGTGTGGAAATATTGCCGGTTCGACTTTAAGGAAAGCCCCAAACCTTCACATGTATTCCGGACCCCAGTCTGGTGTTTCTGCAGTTATTTCAGTTCATTTGCAAAAGTTATTTCAGTTCTGGTGTTTCTGCAGTTTTCGGAGGTCCGGAAATTTCCGGACCCCAGTCCGGAGATTTCCGACCTGGAGAATTTTTCGCCAAGTCTTAAAGATTTTCTGCACTGCACTCAACTGGCTCTCAGTCGGATTTCCTACCGGAAATTTCCGGGGTCCGGAAATTTCCGGTCCCGGTTCGGAAATTTCCGAACGACCAAGTTAAAGTTTTTCGCCAAGTCTTATTTGATATCAGCACTGGTCGCTTTCAGCTCTCAGTCGGATTTCCTACCGGAGATTTCCGGGGTTCGGAAATTTCCGGACTTAGGTCCGGAAATTTCCGGCCGTCAGCCCGGAAATTTCCGAACCAAGTTCGGAAATTTCCGAGCTGACGGTTCCCAACGGCTAGAAAACTGGGAGGGCTATAAATACCCCTCCCCTTCTTCTTCCTGGAGTTGCTGGTTTTTCCCCTCTCTCTCCTGCCATTGTTGACCTTGGAAAAACTTGCCCCCTCTCAATTCCTCCCATGATTCTTGCATATCTTTGAGGGAAAAGTGAGAGGAGATCTAGATCTACGTTTCCACCAATCCATCTCTCCTCTAAGTGAGGGGAACCTAGTGGATCTAGATCTAGGAGTTCCTTTGTGGTTCTCCTTCTTTGTTCTTCCTCTCTTCTCCCCCATAAGCATTAGTTGCTTTTGGTGGGACAAGTGAGTGAGGGATTTGACTCCTTTGTGGTTTCTTTGTTCTTCCTCTCTCCTCCCCCCATAAGCATTAGTTGCTTTTGGTGGGATTTGGGAGTGAAGAACTTGTGTTCTTGCCATTGCATCGGTTGCATCGGTTTGAGCCCTCCACGTGATTCGTGGTGGTGAAATTCGTGAGCTTGTTACTCTTGGGTCCTTGGACCCTAGACGCCTTAGTGGCCGGCCTTTGTGGCGGAGACCTTTTGTGGTCGGTTAGGACCTTTTGTGGTCAAGGCCTTTGTGGCTAGTTGGGACCTTTGTGGTCAAGTTGGACCTGTTGTGGTCAAGACCTTGTGTGGTCTTTTGGGAGCCCCCAATTCGGTTGTGGGTGTGTGCCCCAAGGTTGTTGTACGGGATTGTTCTCCGCCCCAAAGGAGTTCATAGTGGAAGGTGAACCCGGACCTTTGTGGTCGAGTTCATCGGAGAATAAGGTGAGGCCTTTGTGGCGTTGAGTCGGACCTGTGGTGGTCACTCACACCTCTCCAACGAGACGTACTCCCCTAAGAAGGAGGAACTCGGGAATACATCCTCGTCTCCACGTGCCTCGGTTATCTCTATACCCGAGCTCTTTACTTATGCACTTTACATTGTGATAGCCTTCGTGCTTGAAGTCATTTACATTGTGATAGCCTTCGTGCTTGAAGTCATTTACCTTGTTATCACTTTGTTGCTTGTCTTGCTTAGCATAAGTTGTTGGTGCACATAGGTTCACCTAGTATATTTAGGTTGTGTTCTTGATAAGTTAAACACTAAGTTTTATTCCGCATTTATCAACCCTAAATTGTAAAAAGTGTACCTCGCCTATTCACCCCCCCCCCCTCTAGGCGACGTCTTTCCTTTCAGCGGGAACTAGATGTGGCTACATAGGAGTTGCGCATGTGGGTCCATTCATATATCTCAGGTGTGGGTGGTTCCACGGGCCGGTAAGGGTCAACGAGCACACCAATTTGTCTAGGGGGGTGTATGCAACACTCTCAGCCGTCTATATGTCCATCAACCACATTTGGGACATGTGGACCCACATGGAACACTTCTTGTTTAGGTACTTGTTGTGGGACATCTAGTTCATTAGGGCATCATGTTGTGATATAATAGGTATAGTTTCATGTTTTTTCTATAATTGGTTATTCTATCACCTTTGGGTCATGTGGACCCACATGCAACACTCTCGGACAGCTCCTTCTACCCACCACCACCTTTGAGACACGTGGGCCACGAGCAATCCTCCTAGCCAGTTAGGTCAGTAGACCTGTATGGCTAGAGGGAACTAACCGTCGCTAGATAGGAGTGGTGCATGTGGGTCCATACATATATCTCAGATGTGCATGGTACCACATGCATCCAAGGGTCTACGAGCACACCTAGTTGTCTAGGGGGTGTATGCAACACTCTGAGCCGTCTACATGTTCATCAACCACGTTTGGGACATGTGGACCCCCAAGAAACACTTCTTGTTCAGGTGCTTGTTGTGGGACATCTAGTTCATTAGGGCATCATGTTGTGATATAATAGGTATACAGTTTCATGTTCTTTCTATAGTTGGTTATTCTATCACCTTTGGGTCATGTGGACCCACATGCAACACTCTCGGACAGCTCCTTCTACCACCACCACCTTTGAGACATGTGGGCCACAAGCAACCCTCCTAGCCAGTTAGGTCAGTAGACCTGGATGGCTAGCGGGAACTAGACGTGGCTAGATAGGATTTGTGCATGTGGGTCCATACACATATCTCAGGTGTGGTTGCGTCCACATGCATCAAAGGATCTATGAGCATAACTATAATTCTAGGGGGTGAATGCAACACTCTGAGTCGTCTATATGTTCATCAACCACGTTTGGGACATGTGGACCCACATAGAACACTTCTTGTTCAGCTGCTTGTTGTGGGACATCTAGTTTATTTGGGCATCATGTTGTGATATAACAGGTATACAGTTTAATGTTCTTTCTATAAATGGTTATTCTATCACCTTTGGGTCATGTAGACCCACATGCAACACTCTCGGACAGCTACTTCTACCCACCACCACCTTAAAGACATGTGGGTCATAAGCAACCCTCCTAGCCAGTTAGGTCAGTAGACCTGGATGGCTAGCGGGAACTAGATGTGGCTACATAGGAGTTGCGCATGTGGGTCCATACATATATCTCAGGTGTGGGTGGTTCCACGGGCCGGTAAGGGTCAACGAGCACACCTATTTGTCTAGGGGGGTGTATGCAACACTCTCAGCCGTCTATATGTTCATCAACCACATTTGGGACATGTGGACCCACATGGAACACTTCTTGTTTAGGTACTTGTTGTGGGACATCTAGTTCATTAGGGCATCATGTTGTGATATAATAGGTATAGTTTCATGTTTTTTCTATAATTGGTTATTCTATCACCTTTGGATCATGTGGACCCACATGCAACACTCTCGGACAGCTCCTTCTACCCACCACCACCTTTGAGACACGTGGGCCACAAGCAATCCTCCTAGCCAGTTAGGTCAGTAGACCTGTATGGCTAGAGGGAACTAACCGTCGCTAGATAGGAGTGGTGCATGTGGGTCCATACATATATCTCAGATGTGCATGGTACCACATGCATCCAAGGGTCTACGAGCACACCTAGTTGTCTAGGGGGTGTATGCAACACTCTGAGCCGTCTACATGTTCATCAACCACGTTTGGGACATGTGGACCCCCAAGAAACACTTCTTGTTCAGGTGCTTGTTGTGGGACATCTAGTTCATTAGGGCATCATGTTGTGATATAATAGGTATACAGTTTCATGTTCTTTCTATAGTTGGTTATTCTATCACCTTTGGGTCATGTGGACCCACATGCAACACTCTCGGACAGCTCCTTCTACCACCACCACCTTTGAGACATGTGGGCCACAAGCAACCCTCCTAGCCAGTTAGGTCAGTAGACCTGGATGGCTAGCGGGAACTAGACGTGGCTAGATAGGATTTGTGCACGTGGGTCCATACATATATCTCAGGTGTGGTTGCTTCCACATGCATCAAAGGATCTATGAGCATAAATATTTGTCTAGGGGGTGAATGCAACACTCTGAGTCGTCTATATGTTCATCAACCACGTTTGGGACATGTGGACCCACATAGAACACTTCTTGTTCAGCTGCTTGTTGTGGGACATCAAGTTTATTTGGGCATCATGTTGTGATATAACAGGTATACAGTTTAATGTTCTTTCTATAAATGGTTATTCTATCACCTTTGGGTCATTTAGACCCACATGCAACACTCTCGGACAGCTACTTCTACCCACCACCACCTTAAAGACATGTGGGTCATAAGCAACCCTCCTAGCCAGTTAGGTCAGTAGACCTGGATGGCTAGCGGGAACTAGATGTGGCTACATAGGAGTTGCGCATGTGGGTCCTGACGAGGATATACCGAACGGGTATCCTGTCGTGTGGGTACCTGGTGCACGTAATGACTATAGCCCAATTGTCCATAGGCTGGCCAGGCCCATCAAGAAAGGCCCAAGATGAAGATTGCTTTCCAAGTTATCTATAGTCGGTTGTAGTTTCCATACTTGTAGTCCTAGTCGGTTACGTACCTGAGACCCAGCCCCCTATATAAGGGCTGGGAGGGGCGCCGATCAAGGACACGCACACCAGAACCTCCAAACCCTAGCGAGACGAACTCTCGCTAGACCCTTGTAACCATCGCATATTCACAAGAGCAATAACAGACAAGCAGGAAGTAGGGGTGTTACCTCAGTCGAGGGCCCTGAACCTGGGTAAATCCCGCTTGTCAGCCGTCGAGTCTACCAGCACTACGCGTTCTCTACCTCATAACTCTAACCCTAGGCTATCGACTATGGGTATTGATGAGGACACCCCTCGTCAATTGGCGCCGTCTGTGGGAACAGGTAGTGTTGGATCTACGGATTCGCTGGTTTCGACCTCAAACGGCAACTCGCCGACTACATCTGCAAACAGCCATGCGCTGACAGTCTCGACTGGCGTTGGAGCACCAGGCGATCAGTCGACAACTTCGCAAGCTGCATCGCCAAAAAGAATCAAGCCGTACTCGTCGGAAGCACAGGAAGTTTTCGCTAATCTCGATTCAGGCTTCGATCTAACCATTGGGGAACACAATTTTTTCGTCGATAAGCTCGGTGTGCAGGACTTGACCGACGTGATCGCGACGAGGTCACTCGAAGATCCATCGACTGCGATCACATCGCCAGCAGGCAATGAAGGTACCTCATCACAGATCGATTCGATCCCATCGCCAACATCATCCATGGCGACTGAAGAGTTCAATAGGATCATGGCGCAAGAGTTCCCGGAAGATGAGGCACAGTCCACCCATCAGATAAGCGTACTCGAAGAACCATCTATCACAGCCACATCGCCAGCAGGCACAGGAGCTACGTCGTCAAAGGTCAACTCGATCTCGCCGTCAAGATCTCTAGTCGACTCCATGGCGACCCAAGAGTTCAATAAACTCCTGGCTCAAGAGCTTCTAGATGATGAGGTACAGTCTGACTATCAAGTCACCACAGTCGAACACATCGTGGCACTCGACACTGCACCCGACTACAGGCAAACTGAAGACACGGGCGACAGCATCTACCTCGCCGACTTCGCCGGGCCAGAGATCCAAGCGGATCACGAGTTCACCTCCAACAATGAAGTCGATCCTGAAAAGATACCCGAAGCATACGTCAACACCGACGCCCAGATCAGCAACAACTCCGACATGAGTTTGGACGACAACTCAGAGCTCATAACCGGCATTGACAGCACATACACATATCTCCCGGCCATACCTCGGCAGGTCTACGTCGCGTTCAGCGCCGAAACCTCAGCGGCAGCAGCTAGTCGCAGGCCTACAGAATTTCCTTGCCCAGTCACATTACCAGATGGCGTGACAACGCTAACTATCACAGCAGAGATGGCAGCAAAAGTCGACAAAATCATAAAGGACTGCACAATGATGCCAGCAGATGCGACCCCGGAGGAGTGGATGACATACAATTATTTCAATTGGCAAGAAGCGATGCGCTTAAAGGAGTACAAAGCAACACTCGAAGAACGCAGGAAGCAAGCTAGCATCTCGAGTATGCGGAGAAGGCAGATTTCCCTTAGCTCCACAAGTGCGACGGAGCACAGGCATAGATCGAGATTCGCCAATATCCCAGAGGGCGAGAGATCCGGAGTCACTCGCAACTTAGAACATTCGTTCATGACCCTGGACTCTGAAGGCATACTAGCACCCAAAACAGCTGAAGGTGCCTTGATATCACTTGGAGCATACCTCAAGGCGACAGCACCTCCAGCAGGCGATCCGGCCGAAGAACTGCATCTCCAGCAATTAAAGGCGCTCGCACTCGCGGCAAAAGGACTCCAGACGGAGAAGCACAGAGAGCGCAGCAGAAGCCGTTCGCGAGATCGTCGCAGTCGAAGCCCTCGCAGGAGTAGCACACGAAGACACTCGAGTCGTCGCCGTTCACGGAGCAGGTCCAGGAGATCCGCCAGCAACGACTCGAGTGATGGTCGCGATACAGGACCTTGCGGAGCACGATGCTTCACACGACGAATCCGCGAAGCCAAGATGCCCAAAAGGTTCGGGTTACCAACAACGCCAAAGTTCAACTGCAAACAAGAGCCGTCAGGCTGGCTCGAGGACTACAAGCTCGCACTCGTATGCCAAAGAGGGACAACTACAACGGCACTGCAGTACATACAACTGATGCTTGAAGGCACAGCTCGCGACTGGCTCAAAGCATTACCCGAAGCATCATACGATTCCTGGGATCACTTTCGGGAAGACTTCATCAAATATTTCGATCCTTTGTGCGAGCGGCCCAAAACATTCGAGGAATTACGGGCTTGCAAGCAGAGGTCGGACGAGCCAATTCGAGCATACATCAGGCGATGGACGGCCATCGGCAATTCAGTCGGCACAATCTCCGAAGACAGAGCCATGGACGCCTTCACCATGGGGGTCCTCAGGGAAGACTTCAAAGAAGCGCTCGGCCGCCAAAAGCCAAAATCCATGGCAGAGCTCATGAAGATAGCGACCGAGTGGGCGGATGGCGAAGATTCCATAAGGACCAAGCGTCCACTTTCCCCACATGATCGTGAGGATCGACGCAGCAGTCGAGACCACCACGACAGGGATGACAGAAGACGAAGACGCAAAAGTGGGTACAACGACAACGACAAAGTAAAATTCGTAGCGGCGGGTTTCTCGCAGGACAATCACGTCCAGGACGACAGACGACAAGAAGATCGTCGCGACAGTCGAAACGATAGTCGCCGCGACAGTCGAGGAGACGACCGTCGAGACAGTCGAGGAAACGACCGTCGAGACAGTCGAACAGACGACCGACGAAGCAGTCGAGACCGCGATCAGCGTAGCGGGGGATACCGAAGGCAAGAATGGCGCAAACGAACAGATGCAAAGCCAGAAAAAACATTTCAAGAGAAGATGGATGACGACTGCAGGCTGCACTTATTCAAGGGAGATGACGGAAGGTTAATCTCCAACCACACCATGGGGAATTGCCGAGAATTCGAACAAATGGTGGCTGATTACGCGGCGAGAATCAGAAGAGCTACACCCTCGACTGCACCGCCAGCGTACATCGCGCCACCGCCAACACAGCCAGTCGCGGCATTACCACCTCCACCACCATACAACCCGGGAAGTCAAGTCGCGGGAGCCATACATCATATACCTCAAGCAACGGAGGAGCAGTACCCAAAGCCCCAAGGACAGATGTTCATGATTCAAAAAGGGCGTCCCTCCAACAGGCAGCAAAAGATCCACACTCGACACGTTAACATGGCGGTTATGGCGCCTCCAGCCATACCAGACTTCCTGCGGGGATCTGAAACCGCAATAACCTTCAATCGAGAAGATCACCCACCATCTGTCTACCGACCAGGCCACGCAGCCCTGGTACTCGACGCTCAGATTGGTGGATACGCTATGACCAAGGTCTTCATGGATGGAGGCAGCGGCATCAACATCATCTTCGCCGACACGCTTCGCCGGATGAATAGGTCAGTCGAAAATTTACCCCAGTCCACAAACACTTTTCATGGTATTGTCCCAGGAAAACCTGTTCTCCCAGAAGGCACGATACAACTCGACGTCACCTTCGGTGACGCAAACCACTTCAAAACCGAGTCGATTGAATTCGAAGTCGTCGACTGGAAGTCACAATACCATGCCATATTAGGGCGCCCCGCATTTGCTCGGTTCATGGCAGTGCCACACTACGCATATCTCAAGTTGAAGATGCCAGGCCCGAAAGGAGTCATCACAGTCAACGGAAATTTTCAAAGGTCAGATGCTTGCGACCGCGACTTCAGCAAAATCTCCGAGACGTTCGGTATGGAGCAAACCCTCGAAGAGCTCTCGCTCACCAGCGACACAACATACATGCCCGAGCAGAAGAAACAGGCAGTCGACAAGGCATTTAGCACCGCAGATGGCATAAAGAAGCACCAGGTTCACCCGACTGATCCAGCCAAGACAGTCAGGGTGTCTACAAGCCTATCTCCTGCATAGGAAAGCGCGCTCGTCGAATTCCTCCGTGAGAACTGGGATATATTTGCATGGTGTGCAGCTGACATGCCAGGTATTCCCAGGGAATTCGCCGAGCACTCCCTCCAGCTTAATCCAGGAACTAGGCCGGTCAAACAAGCAATACGTCGTGTCTCCGGACCCAAAAGAGAGGCCATAGAGAAGCATGTAGACAAGTTACTCAAAGCAAACTTCATTAGAGAAATCAAAAAATCAGAGTGGGTAGCCAACCCCGTACTAGTCGAGAAAAAGAAGACAGGAGCAACCAGGATGTGTGTCGACTTCACCGGGCTCAACAAGTGTTGCCCAAAAGATCATTTTCCACTGCCGCGTATCGACCAAATCGTCGACTCCACTGCGGGATGCGAGCGTTTATCCTTCCTGGATGCATACTCAGGGTATCACCAGATAAGGATGAAAGTCGAAGACGAGGAGAAGACAGCCTTCACAACTCCACTCGGAGTATATTGCTACACCACAATGCCCTTCGGGCTCAAGAACGCAGGTGCCACCTACCAGCGTATGATGCAGAACTGTTTGAAGACACAAATTGGGAACAACGTCGAGGTTTATGTGGACGACATCGTCATCAAGTCGAAAGAAGAAAGCACATTACTCGCAGACTTGCGAGAAACATTCGACAATCTCAACCGCTACAACATCAAACTCAACCCAGACAAGTGTACCTTTGGTGTCCCAGCCGGAGAGCTCTTGGGATACTTGGTATCGGCTCGGGGAATAGAAGCAAACCCAGAAAAGATACAGGCCATATTGACCATGCAAAGACCTAAAAAGCTCTACGAGGTACAGCAATTGACGGGTCGAGTAGCAGCGCTCAGTCGCTTCATCAGTAAGCTGGGCGAAAAGGCGCTACCACTTTATCGACTGATGAAGAAGGCAGACAAGTTCGAGTGGACAGATGAAGCTGAAGCAGCCTTCAAAGATCTCAAGCGAATACTCACAAATCCCCCCATCCTGGCGGCACCCAAGGAGAAAGAACCTTTGTACCTGTACGTGGCAGCCACAAACAGAGTGGTAAGTACGGCTTTGGTAGTCGAACGCATGGAGGAAGGAAAAACTCAGAGCATACAGAGGCCAGTCTACTACGTCAGCGAAGTCCTGTCCCTGTCAAAGCAAAGATACCCGCACTTCCAAAAGCTGGCATACGCTGTATTCATAACATCCAGAAAGTTGCGCCACTACTTCACGGAGCACCCGATAACAGTGATCAGCAAATCAGCAATCGGGGACATACTCACCAATCCCGATGCAACGGGGCGTGTAGCAAAATGGCTCATCGAGCTCGGGCCACTCGGGATCACATACGATCACCCGAAGGCCATCAAGGCGCAAGTCCTACCCGACTTCACAACGGAGTGGATAGAATCTCAGCTGCCAGGAATCCCGGATGTGTCCAACTCATGGACAATGTATTTCGATGGGTCTAAGAAGAACGAAGGCGCAGGCGCAGGCGTCATACTCATATCACCCAAAGGCGACAAACTCAAGTACGTGTTGCAGATGGACTTCAAGCGACCATCCAACAACGAGGCCGAGTACGAAGGTTTGATCCACGGCATGCGAATGGCTAAGACGCTAGGGTGTACTCGACTTATGATATACGGCGACTCAAATCTAGTCGTGCAGCAGACAATGAAAGCTTGCGACACCATAGCCGACAACATGATCGCATATCGTGACCTCTACAACACATTAGAAGGCGACTTTGACGGATGCGAACTACGACATGTTGGACGAGAAAGCAATGAGGAAGCAGACATACTAGCCAACATCGGCTCGACTAAAGCGCAAGTCCCGCCAGGCATCTTCCTGGAGCGGATCCAGCACAGGTCCATCAAAAAACAGCGGCCCTCATCGACCTCGACTGCTACATCCGAAGACAAAACGCCTAGCTCAGAGGACCCGCCAATCGAAGTACTACTATGCCAGGGCGATCAAGCAATTCCAGCATGGACTCAACCTTTCCTAGCATACATACTCCGCGACGAACTACCAGACGATGCAGCAGAGGCTCGACGAGTCACTCGACGCTCCAAAGCATACACCATCATCAACGGTGAACTCTACAAACGAAGCATCTCAGGTATGTTCCAAAGGTGTGTGGAAATTGAGGATGGAAAAACCATACTACGCGATATTCATGCAGGAACCTGCGGGCATCACGCCGGCAGTCGATCACTCGTAGCCAAAGCCTTCCGAGCAGGGTTTTACTGGCCTACATCACTTAAGGACGCAGACGACATCGTCAAAAAGTGCATCGGGTGCCAGAAATTCGCCACCAAGCCTCATGCACCCGCATCAGCACTCAAAACCATACCACTGGCTTTGCCCTTCGCCCAATGGGGGCTTGATATGGTCGGACCACTCAAAAAGTCATCACCCGGAGGACATACTCACCTACTGGTGGCGGTGGACAAATTCTCAAAATGGATAGAAGCGGTCCCAATCACAAGCTCGACTGCCGCTACAGCAGTCAATTTCATAAAATCTATCGTCTATCGATTCGGCGTCCCAAACAGCATCATCACGGACAACGGCACAAACTTCACAGCCGAGGAATTTCGTTCCTTCTGCAAAGAGTGGAACATTGCGCTCAATTACGCATCGGTCGCGCACCCGCAGTCTAACGGACAGGTTGAAAAAGCCAATGGTCTCGTCTGCACGGGCATTAAGAAAAGACTACTGGTACCACTCAAAAGGGCCGCAGGCGCTTGGGTCGAGGAGCTCCCGGCGGTACTATGGAGTTTGCGCACAACCCCAAACGCCTCGACTCAGTTTACCCCGTTTTTTATGGTCTACGGCGCAGAAGCAGTACTGCCACCGGAGGTGAAATTCCGCGCACCAAGAGTCGAGATGTACGATGAAGACGACGCAAACGAGTCACTCGAAGACTCGGCGGATCTACTCGAAGAATCGCGCAATACGGCCCTTGCCCGCACAGCCGTTTATCAGCAGGATCTCCGTAACTACCACAGTCGACGGCTCCGTCCCAGAACATTCATGGTGGGTGACTTAGTACTCCGGATGAAGCTGAAGAAGGTGCATAAGCTCGCATCACCATGGGAAGGACCTTTCGTCATCACGGAAGTCATCGACGGTGGCGCCTATCGACTCAAGCACGCTCAGACGGGGGAATTATCAAATAACCCATGGAATGTGGCGCACTTGCGTCGCTTCTATGCCTAGATGTCATAGTCGATCAATGTAACAGAGCATAAATGTCGGAAAGGCCAGCAGGTTTCAGACGCGCTCTTTTCCTTACCAGGGTACCTAAGGGGACTGGAAGGTTTTTAATGAGGCGGCTTGCTGGCCAATATCTGGAATAAAGAAAGATTTTTTCTTCTTCGCATAATTTACTATCACAAGCCAAATCACTCCCGACTCAGCCACACTCGACTACTCGGGGGCTGGGTCTTAGTCATAAACGGCAAAACTCAGCCACACTCGAGGACTCGGGGGCTGGGTCTTTGTCATAAACAGCAAAACTCAGCCATACTCGAGGACTCGGGGGCTGGGTCTTTGTCATAAACAGCAAAACTCAGTCACACTCGAATACTCGGGGGCTGGGTCTTTGTCATAAACAACAAAACTCAGCCACACTCGAGGACTCGGGGGCTGGGCCTTTGTCATAAACAGCAAAACTCAGTCACACTCGAATACTCGGGGGCTATGTCTTAGTCATAAACAGCGAAGCTCAGCTACACTCGAAGGCTCGGGCGCTGTACAAACTTACATAAGCGCCTTACTATTCACATCCCACCCGAAGGCTCGGGGGCTGGATACATACAGGCTTGCATAAACATCTTTTCTATTCACACCCCACCCGAAGGCTCGGGGGCTGGATACATACAGGCTTGCATAAACATCTTTTCTATTCACACCCCACCCGAAGGCTCGGGGGCTGGATACATACAGGCTTACATAAATATCTTTTCTATTCAAACCCCACTCGAGGGACTCGGGGGCTGGTTAGTTACACAAACTACATAGGCTCATCCTTTATAGGTAAGCTAGAGTCGATGAGCTGGTCGTGAAAACAGTCCACAAGCACTTGCGCTGAAGCCGCAGTCCTATCCAAAAATTTCTGCTCTAGGCGCGCGCCAGCCGCGGGTGAAGAGATGCGAAAGGTAGGATGTTGGCTGCGGATATATCCCATGACGGCGTTGGCTCCAAGGACAACTCTTCGAGTCAAAGCTTCCCGGATTGGAGTTGCAGACTGGAACAGATCAACCAGCGCATGAATTCCTTGCGGCTGCGGCCCCTCAGGAAACAAGAAGTGGTTGATGCGCATAAACGCCGCCCGGCAACGCTCGAGTAGGACCGCGCCGCGAAACACTCGATCCTTAAGGGTGGCGAGTTCGCGGGCGCGATGCCTGTCCACCCAAAAATGCTGACGGCCGGAGACCGGGTTATCAGTCGCGTTGTCTAGACGCTCGTTAACCCGTTCCACCTCTTCCTTGAAGTTATGAACAAAAACTGCAGACGAGCAGCTATCAACAGGCCATAAAGAAGACATAAGAAGATCACAAAGGCAATCGTCTGATGCATACCTTCAAGCTGCCTGTTCGAGTGTTCGACTTCACCAAGCACATATTCTTCACGCTGGGTGGCGAGAGCAGGTTTTGCCTTAAGGAGTTTCAACTCCGTTTGAGTGGCTTTTAGTTCCTGCTCTAGAGTAACCACTCGCTTCTTCGCATAAGCCAAAACCTTGGCGTTATTTCTCGCTTCGGCGGCTGCTCGAGTATCCGTACACGGCTGGGAAGCTTCAGTCGAATTGATATCGTCTGGCTGGCAAACGCATAATCATATATTTCAGACAAGGACACGGAGCAAGACAAGACAACAGAAACCAAATACATAGTGAAAGATGCATCATAAGGGTCCATGGCATAAACAAAACAGGAAGTGAAGTACCCATGCTGGATATCAAATCTTCATTACATGAATTCAAAATCAAAAGGCTAAACGCGAGACACGGACTCGGACCTAGCCCTACGCAACTTCGGCATGGCAGCAACAGCAACAGATCTGCGCTCCATGGTGTCGATACAAGTGCGCGATAGTCGCGTCGCGGCCTCGGTCACACCCTTCAAGGACAAAGGCCGCCCATCTGACCTTTTCGGGAAATCAGACAGGGCAGCCTCATAATCGGCAGCAACGCCGTTACCAAGAAGAAGCTTGATGGTAGATTCCGAGCCGCGTACCGTCAAGTCGCGCGCAAACTCCGCCACAATCGAAGAGCCGGGGCCTAGCACGTCCGCAAAACCTTGCGCGGTGGCAGGAACTTCGCTCGACGGAAGCACCTCCTTGAAGACAGCGCCAAGGGTGCGAGTGGACGTATCCAGAGAGCTCTTGGCGTGTTGGAGGGCAGCGCTCAGCTTCTCAAGGGCACGGTCGAGTGACAGGTCTTCACTCGCCTTGTCTTTGGAGGCCGATGAAGCAGCAGACCCTTCACAGTTTCAAAAGAGAAAAAGAGGCAAAAATCAACACAAGGACAATCAAATAAAAGCGTGAAAGGCAAAAGCAAAGCCTGCTAACCTTCCATCATACGCGCAAGCTCAGACACCTGAGCCGCATACTCCTGCTCGCGCGAGGCAGCCGAGCTCCGCGCTTCGTCAAGATCCTTCTTCGCACGCGACTGCTGGTCGACAAGTTGTCGTTCCAGATCCTTCAGTCGCTGCTCCAGCTCAGACGACTGCTTCGCGATGGCGTCCTTCTCACCTGAGACAGTTGACTCCAAGCTCAGTCGCAAAACACCATGGGGAAAATCTCAGGACAAAGTCAGAAAAGCTTACGGCTTAAATCGTCGAGGTGGGAGCGAAGAGCAACCCGTTCCTCCTCCGACTGCACAAAGGCCTTACCAGCCGCGACAAGGTCACGGACGGCAGGCTTCGAAAAGATTTGGAAACGATGTCAGCAAGATTAAAGATGCAGCATAACACATAAAACGTGAAAGCACTCACATGGTCAGTCCAGGAGGAAGACGCAGATGTGGAAGGGCGCGCAGTCGAAGCAGTAGCGGGTGGCGTCAAAGCGGTGGTAGTCGCCTCAACCACCAGGGTGGTCTTAGCGACATCCACTTCAGCACGAGGGGAGGCCACAGTCGACTCCTCCACAAAAGGAGGCGATTGCACCCGATCGTCACTGGCGCTGCTGCAATAGTGCCAACGAGCTTAAGGCAAAATATGAAAGAAAGCGAAAGGCGAATATAGCAAAAATACTTCATAACTACATACCTGTGCTCGCCCTCATCTGAGTCCGGCTCAGCGTCGAGGCAGGGGCCTCCGAAGCTCAGGCGGCCAGTCGAGTGTGAGGGTGAGCGCCGAGCCGGAGGGGATGCGTCCCTCGCGGGCGAGGAGCAGCCAGAATCCTCCAAGTCCCGTTGCTCCGCGCTTCCCGAGTGAGAGCTCGAGACCTCCTGCCGAGGCACACGGCGACGCTTGGCGGCAGGCTCAGTCGCAGGGTTGCCACCCTTACGAACCTGGCCAACCTCCTCGGCTTCTGTTTCCTCGGTGGCGGAGGTGTTAGCCGAGGGAGGAGGAGTGACGGTCTTCTTCCCCTCATCTAGCAGAGCTGCCTCATCGGCAGGACCAGATTCGGGGAGGGGAGGAAGAGAGGCGGCGGTCGAATGGCCCTGATCGCCAACACAAAAAACAACATTCAAAAGTTAGGTACACCAGAAACCAAAGGACGGCAAAAAACAGCACAGTCGATAATGTTTACCTCAGGGAGGGCGTTCTCCAACCCAAAAGGAGCGACGGAGGAGTTGAAGTCGATGACTTCGTCGGCCTTGATGCTGGTGATGTATTTCACATGCGCGTCCAGCTCATTGGGCGACAGCTCCACATTGCTCATTCGAGTGGCGTCGAGCGGGCCTTCATATCGCCACATCGGGTGGGAGCGTTGCTGCAGGGGCCACACTCGACGCTTGATGAAGGTGCTCATCAACTGGACACCAGTAACGGTGCCCAGCAGCTTGCTGATCTTCTCCATAAGGGGGGCAGCTTCTTCCTTCTCCTCAGTCGAGAGAGAATGCTCCCACGCCTTCGTCTTCAGCGGGGTCCTCCCAATCGAGAAGGCCGGGCGCACGTCCTGGTCGATGGGGACGTAGAACCACTTGTTCCTCCATCCTTGGGCAGAGTCGACTGCCTTGAGGTTGAAGTACTGGCAGTCGCTGCGGACCTGGATGCCCACCCCGCCAAGAGGGCACACACGCCCATCACGGACCATGTGGCGCACTCGGAAGATGGACTTCCAGAGTGCCCAGCTCGGGGATACCCCCAAAAAACACTCGCACAAAGCCATGAAACAGGCAATATGCAGAATGCTATTGGGGGTGAGATCGTGGATCTGCACCCCGTACGCATAAAGAAGCCCGCGCACAAAGTCGTGCAGCGGGAGAGCGAAGCCGCGAGGCAAAAATTCAGCGAAGCAAACGCGCTCGCCGGCGCGGGGCTCAGGGAGTACCTCCTTGTTGGAGGGCGCGCGGGCGGCGAGCTTGTCGGCCGGCGGGAGAAGGCCTGTGTGGCGGAACGCCGCCAGCTTCTTCTCGGTGACGGCGGATTTCACCCAGTCACCGGGGATCTTCTTCAAAGCGGCGGCGGGATTTCCCGTGGAGGTCGCAGCGGCCGCGGCACCCTTACTTTTCTTGCTAGCATTGGCAGAGGAAGAGGGGGCGGCGGCGCTCGTGCTCTTCTTCGGCGCCATTGCGAACAGTGGAGGAGCAAAAGCAAGGGCAAAGGAAGCGCGCGCAAGGAGCAGGAGGCAGAGGAAGCAAATGGCAAGGGGAGTTAATCCACGGCGGTGAGATCTGTATTTACCACGGTGGAAGAAACAATCTCAGCCGTTTGTGCATAATCACCAGGCCACGTGGCGCTATCGGAGAGAAACCGTCGCAGGCCACAACGCCCACTACGCACGAAAAACGAGGAAAGTCATGATCACGTCCGCGGAAATTTCGCCACGTCCGGTCAAATCAGAACTGAACCGGCGGTCACCACGGTCAAACAAGCGGACCCACAATGACAAGTCCTGTCAAAGGTCTGCGCGCACGCCACGGTGGTCATGCATGACATCACTCGGTTGGCAAGTGGGTGGAATGCAAAAGTAGTAGTCGATTTGTTAGTCGACTGAACCAGTGGCATGCAGTCATACAAAAGTCTCTCGACTGCACATACAAAAGTTATAGTCGATAAATAGTCGACTGATCCAAGCACAGCCAAATATACTCCCATCGGGAGCGGATAAAATCTTCTTCGACTGGCGTATGCCAAAGTCGTGCAATCCTTCAAAGGTCTATCGACTAAGTTAAAAGCAAACACTTCGAGTGTCTACAAACGCATCTCATCGTGAGTGGGTGAAAATGTCTTCGACTGACATTTTCTTTAACGCTCATTGATTTGAGATTATCCTTCATTACGAGTAATAAAGCACAATCTCGGGGGCTACTCCCATCGGGAGCGCTGTCGCGCACCCGATAGATTCAGAAAGCAAAAAAGCATAAACTCAAAGAAATTCCCGAGTTGTGTCAGTCGATGACACCTCGGATGCTGCATGCATAAAATGCAAAGGTAAGACCCGCCGATCAGTCGAGCTGGGCTGAGGACCACTCCGGCAGTGTTAAGTCCTTAATTCGTTTCCGTATCAGCAGATGCGATGAAAATCCCGGCGGACGCGCTGGGTAGCAAAGTTAAGACTGCGGAACGATTCAGTAAGACCTCAACGGCCTGAGTTGAGTCTGTCCAGTATGTTCCAGGTTCGAGCCCGGGGACTCGAACTTGATTGAAGGCTAGTAAGGTTTTGCCCGAATGTGCAGTTAACTGGTCTCGACCTATCGAGTAAATCCAGGCCTACTAAGTCGATAATCCTTTGTCAAAAGCATAAGTTCATAGTCGAAAGACAATACAAAGCATACGATATTGAGCACAAACATGTGACGTGCACTGTCGAGTGAGTCCATGCCTAATTCTCTGAATCAGCCAAGCACTCGGGGGCTAGTGACGAGGATATACCGAACGGGTATCCTGTCGTGTGGGTACCTGGTGCACGTAATGACTATAGCCCAATTGTCCATAGGCTGGCCAGGCCCATCAAGAAAGGCCCAAGATGAAGATTGCTTTCCAAGTTATCTATAGTCGGTTGTAGTTTCCATACTTGTAGTCCTAGTCGGTTACGTACCTGAGACCCAGCCCCCTATATAAGGGCTGGGAGGGGCGCCGATCAAGGACACGCACACCAGAACCTCCAAACCCTAGCGAGACGAACTCTCGCTAGACCCTTGTAACCATCGCATATTCACAAGAGCAATAACAGACAAGCAGGAAGTAGGGGTGTTACCTCAGTCGAGGGCCCTGAACCTGGGTAAATCCCGCTTGTCAGCCGTCGAGTCTACCAGCACTACGCGTTCTCTACCTCATAACTCTAACCCTAGGCTATCGACTATGGGTATTGATGAGGACACCCCTCGTCAGGTCCATACATATATCTCAGGTGTGGGTGGTTCCACGGGCCGGTAAGGGTCAACGAGCACACCTATTTGTCTAGGGGGGTGTATGCAACACTCTCAGCCGTCTATATGTTCATCAACCACATTTGGGACATGTGGACCCACATGGAACACTTCTTGTTTAGGTACTTGTTGTGGGACATCTAGTTCATTAGGGCATCATGTTGTGATATAATAGGTATAGTTTCATGTTTTTTTTATAATTGGTTATTCTATCACCTTTGGGTCATGAGGACCCACATGCAACACTCTCGGACAGCTCCTTCTACCCACCACCACCTTTGAGACACGTGGGTCACAAGCAATCCTCCTAGCCAGTTAGGTCAGTAGACCTGTATGGCTAGAGGGAACTAACCGTCGCTAGATAGGAGTGGTGCATGTGGGTCCATACATATATCTTAGATGTGCATGGTACCACATGCATCCAAGGGTCTACGAGCACACCTAGTTGTCTAGGGGGTGTATGCAATACTCTGATCCGTCTACATGTTCATCAACCACGTTTGGGACATGTGGACCCCCAAGGAACACTTCTTGTTCAGGTGCTTGTTGTGGGACATCTAGTTCATTAGGGCATCATGTTGTGATATATTAGGTATACAGTTTCATGTTCTTTCTATAGTTGGTTATTCTATCACCTTTTGGTCATGTGGACCCACATGCAACACTCTCAGACAGCTCCTTCTACCAACCACCACATTTGAGACATGTGGGCCACAAACAACCCTCCTAGCCAGTTAGGTCAGTATACCTGGATGGCCAGTGGGAACTAGACGTGGCTAGATAGGAGTTGCGCATATGGGTCCATACATATATCTCAGGTGTGGGTGGTTCCACATGCATCAAAGGGTCTAGGAGCATACCTAGTTGTCTAGGGTGATGTATGCAACACTCTGAGCCGTCTACATGTTCATCAACCACGTTTGGGACATGTGGACCCACATGGAACACTTCTTGTTCAGGCACTTGTTGTGGGACATCTAGTTCATTAGGGCATCATGTTGTGATATAATAGGTATAGTTTCATGTTTTTTCTATAGTTGGTTATTCTATCACCTTTGGGTCATGTGGACCCACATGCAACACTCTCGGATAGCTCCTTCTACCAACCACCACCTTTGAGACATGTGGGTCACAAGCAACCCTCCTAGCCAGTTAGGTCAGTAGACCTGGATGGCTAGCGGGAACTAGACGTGGCTAGATAGGAGTTGTGCATGTGGGTCCATACATATATCTCAGGTGTGGGTGGTTCCACATGCATCAAAGGGTCCAGGAGCATACCTAGTTGTCTAGGGTGATGTATGCAACACTCTGAGCCGTCTACATGTTCATCAACCACGTTTGGAACATGTGGACCCACATGGAACACTTCTTGTTCAGGTGCTTGTTGTGGGACATCCAATTCATTAGGCATCATGTTGTGATAGAATAGGTATACAGTTTAATGTTCTCTCTATAGATGGTTATTCTATCACCTTTGGGTCATGTGGACCAACATGCAACATTCTCAGGTACTTCTACCCACCACCACCTTTGAAACACGTGGGCCACAAGCAATCCTCCTAGCCCGTTAGGTCAGTAGACCTGTATGGCTAGAGGGAACTATCCGTCGCTAGATAGGAGTGGTGCATGTGGGTCCATACATATATCTCAGATGTGCATGGTACCACATGCATCCAAGGGTCTACGAGCACACCTAGTTGTCTAGGGGGTGTATGCAACACTCTGAGCCGTCTACATGTTCATCAACCACGTTTGGGACATGTGGACCCCCAAGGAACACTTCTTGTTCAGGTGCTTGTTGTGGGACATCTAGTTCATTAGGGCATCATGTCGTGATATCATAGGTATACAGTTTAATATTTTTTCTGTAGATGGTTATTCTATCACCTTTGGGTCATGTGGACCCACATGCAACACTCTCGGACTGCTACTTCTACCCACGAAAAAATGTAAAGAAATCGAAACGGAAAAAAAATGAGAAAAATCAAGAAACTGTAAAACTGAAGGTAGAAATATACGGGCCGGCCCACGAAGCGGTCGTGAAATAGGAATCACCGGTGTGAACGGACTCTAAAAAGTACAACGCGGGACGGTTGGAATTTCCTTTTATTTGGGAGGAAATATTGTCTATTAAATCTGCCTTCTCCCCCTCGTCTCCTCCGCGTCCACGGCATTCTGGAACCACCGCCCAAACGCATCAGGCGACGCATTCCCCCACCCACGTTCTTCCATGCGCAACGAGAATACGATGGTGAACGCCGGCACCGGAGATGGAAGAGAGGGTGCGGACTACGGCACCGTTGCGGCCGTGCATAGAGACGGGCTCGACGACGTAACCAGGGAGATGCTGCATCCAGTAGGATGAGCGGTGCCGGTCCAAACGACCCGCACTACTACTCCGATATGGACATTGAGGTGAGCTTTTAAAAAACCCTAGCGTGTGCAAGATCTGTGTAGATTAGTTCGTGCTATTAAATAGATTGTTAAGTGTTTGCGCGATTTGTTCGATTCAATGTTGCTACAAAATAGATCTATGGTGTTTCGTTGCTCTGCGTGGATCTACAGTTTTCTTTAATGTGCGTCGATACAGTGTTGCTACTCCTAGCGGTGCTCTTCTACTCCTGGGTTTGCTGTCTACTGGTTGCTGCTTTTATGATCTTGTTCAAAAAGCTCCTGCGGTGCTGTTGCTGGAAGTTTGGCGGCCTTTAGTTCCTTTTCCTCTTTCGTTGTAGATTAGTTCCTCTCGCTTGGTGCCGGTTTGGCCAGGTTTGGTTGCATGTGGGCATGTAATTAAGCAAACGTACGCTTGTTTTGGTTCTGGGTGGTGGCCTGTGGGTCTGTAAAAGCGAACTTACGCTGCTGGTGTGTGTGTGGCGGTTGTTTTCCGTTGCGCGAGTAATGGAAATCGATCCCCACTCGTGGGGATCGCGTTGGTATCTCCGCTGTGGCAGCGTAAGCACTGACACACCGTGCCGCGGTGTTCGTGGCTTCGTGCCCCGTGTGTTGAAATGATTCCATTTGATTTCTATCTGGATCACTAATCCTGGTTTGTTGCTTAAGTTCACCCTGATGATGAACTGATCGATGAGTACTAGTGCTTTTCTTCTTACTATCAAATGCTAGTATATTCATGTTGTGGAATTATTGTGCTTCTTTCAGAGGGAATTCTAGATAATTTATTCTTCTGTGTGGTGTTGTGGAAGTGCAAATTTAAATACTAGGCACTACTTGTTTACTTCAAATGGACTACTGGATCCTACCTGGCTCGCTAGCTCCATCCCTGAAGCATGTCACTTCTAATTATGAGGCCTTGTTTGTTTTTGTTGAGTGTTCTTTAACTTGCATTTTACCATCTTTTGTTATGCCGATGATTAAAATGCTGTGACAACATGAGATCCCGAGATGGAGTAAGTGAGGCCAGTGTGATGCGACCCATGATGTACAGGAATACACATTTTCTGCATCCCACTGGCTCTCACTTACTCCGTCTCGGACCATTTGTGTGTTTCCAGTCTAAGTATGAGGCAAGATTTTCTTTGGACCGAATTTCATTTCTAAAATTTGTTTCTAAGATGACTACTTTTGGCCGATGATTAGATGGTTCCACGTTACATCTTCAGGGAGGTGTGAGTGAACCATGTTGTCTGAACATATACGTAGTGTTCATTCCACGTTGTTCGCTCACACCATCTCTGAAGCAATTCCATATGAGGCCTTGTTTGTTATTTTTCTTGATTGCTTTTTAATTAACTTGCATTTTAGTGTAATTAGGGTATACAAAGACATGTGAAGCAGCCTCCTAGTAGTGTACCGTAATATTAGGCACTACACTTATTTACTTCAAATGGACTACTGGATGATTTAATCATTTCATAATTGCTGTAATGAATACTTTAGCTTGTTGGCTTCTGTTCTTAACTGTAGATAACTGGAAGATATATTTATATATAAATTGGAGTGGTTTAAGGTTTCTGGTTCAGTCGAGCAACATATGGTGTGCCATGCAATTTTATTAGTTGCTTATACATCCTATGTTCATTTGTGTAATTAGGGTATACAAATACATGTGGAGCTTCCTAGGATTGTATACATGTATCGTAATATCCTTCTAGTGCTGGAACAGTTTTGAAATGTTTTATTGGATATATTTGCTACTAAACTGATAAGAATAAATTGACATACTCCTAGTGCTTCCAATGAATCCACGTTTCACACTGCTCTTGGTGTTTTTGATGGAATGTGAGGTGTGTGGTGCGGCTTGGATGAGGTCAAGGGGTCGGTTCAGCCCACTTCCTTGACTGGTGCAAGGTCAAGTCAATTTTGCTAATTTACCTAAAAAGAAATGGATCATTTTGCTTGCTTGCATTATATAGATACTTATTATGTTCAATAAATGGATCATTTTTCTTGCATTATATAGATACTTTTTGTGTCTACTACATGCATAATTTTGCTTGCATATGAATTTCATTTGATTTACTAACCAACATGTATTGCTTGGCGGAGATAATGAAAGGGGGGTCAATTCTGAAAGCTGTGCCCAGTGCCGCCGTCGTCTGCGTCCCTGTATCAAGATGTCCCAAGAAGAGGGCCATGGAGACGGATTATGAAAACTCCAGTGATGAATCCGGCCCTCTAATCGACCCGGATGACATCGACAGTTGCGACCAGTCAGAGGTGAGCAAAAAAACTAATTTACTTAGTGAATTTAGTGCACAATTTAAGGTAAATTTCAGTTTTGTTAATTTTCTAGGCTGTGTTCAATAGTTTATTTAACTATCTCATACCAGTTCTGACTCTTTTGTTTTTTTCTCAAATGCAGTACAACCCTGGGGACTCGGTGCATAACTATAATTTGCGTTCTTTCACCGACAAAGCTTTGAAGAACCTGGAGGATGCTGTCCTGACCAAGAATGGAGTCTTGACGATATTCACTACTAAAGGTTTCAAGTGTCCTTTTGATGACAAGCCCAAAGACGGGAACAAGTTTGCACTTGCCCATCATGCTATGGAAGCTAGCATGCGTGGGAAAACCGCCAGGGTTAAGGGACTGCACAAGGCCGTACTTGAGTACATGAAGGATAAATATGAGGATGTCGACCCTTCTCGTCCAGGGAAAAATGCTGCCCAGCATGAAAGAAGGAAGCAGGCCAAGATGGCCAGGCAGGACCAGAAGCTTTACCAAGAACATTACTTCGAGGCTGAGAGCCATGAAAACTAGGCAGCCGAAGCCATTTGCTATGCTTAAAGTGTTGACCATCTGTTTGTGGTGTTTGTTTTAAACTATGTTATGTGTTGTGTTATGTGTTGATGTGTTTGTTTTATATTCTCCACTGTATCACCAGACTCGTACTGCATGTGTGAATACGCATGTGTGTCACTGTATGTTGAATTCCTCAATATTAATGTTGATGTGAAACCTCTCATCTAGTAACTGGTATTTGCTGGAGCTTTTATTTTGTTGCGAACTGATTTTACACAGATGCATAAGTATTCATGATGGTAAACTTATGCACACATTCATCAAACACAAATAGGTAGCATTATTAGATAGAAACAGGTAGCACTATTACATAAATAGCTGGAGGTCTAAAAGGAGCACACTTGGTATCACTTGATCATACATCTGGAAGTCTCAAGGGAGCACAATAGGTAGCAATATTACATAAATATCTAGCAGACTGCCTAAAAAGGAGCACACTTGGTAGCACTTGATCATACATCTTGATTTTACACGACGTATTCACATATAGTTTATCAGGCGTGAACACATAGAGTCAAACATTGACATATTATGAAATTAAAAAAGATTAATGCCTTCCTTGCCTTCTTCTTGGCAGAAGTTCTTAAAGGAACCAGTCAGTCATCGTCTTTCCGCTTTAAGCTGGATGTCCTTTAACAAGGCCTTATGGTCTGCCCTGATCTGAATCATACACCCGTTTTGCGCTTCATATCTGACATGATCTTTAAAGCTTTCCCATGTCTGATATTCCTCATCATCAAATGGACATGTGTGAGTAATATCTGCAAACAAATCGATGTGTGTTCCCTCATCTAGTGCCTCCACAACCTTCGATATGTAAGAATACTTATTTGTATTGTACTACATGTGTGAAAGAAACAATCAGAAACATAGTTGGTTGAAAACAAGTAGCATGCCCTGTCTAAAATAACCTAATATAAACTCTAGAAGAATTAGGGTTTTTCTGACTCACCTCCTTCCTTGACTTGACGTCGGACACATCTGTCTCTGGCTCCTTATAGCGCATGTGCTTTAACAAGGCCGTATGGTTTGCCCTGGTTCGATTCCCCTTCCCATGTTTCGATTCATGTATAGCATGGTCTATCATGATTTTCCAGTACCCACGAAAACCATCAAAGGGACATGTGACTTTCCAAAGCTCAACTATATTGATAGTAGAGTTCTGCAGCTTCTCGAAAACCTTCCGTGTGTAAGAAACCATATTTATATTCTCCACTGTATCACCAGACTCGTACTGCATGTGTGAAAGAAACAATCAGAAACATAATTGGTGTAAAACAAGTATGCTCTATCCAGCATGACCTACTCTACATACTAGATCAAATAGTTTTTTACTGGCTCACCTCCTGGTCGGAGGAGAATAATTCTCCGAGAGTAAAAATTGGTGACCTCCTCGCCTGGATCACCTCTTGTTCGGAGTCTGTCTCCCACTCTTTAACCACAGTGTTGGTGGATGGGAGGTCTTGCTCCTTTTGTAAGGTCGCATCGGTGACTAGGTCAGCATCCATGCGTCCATCTCCGCCCTCGTTCTTCAGTGGCGCCTGCTCCTCAAGGACGGCAGCGGCGTTGCCCTCACCATCGGCCAGTACCTCCCCATCAGTGGCGGTCAACGGCTGTTGTTCTGTGGAGGATACGAGGTGTTGTTCCTTTTGTAAGGCCGCGTCGGTGACGCGGTCAGCATCCTGGCGTCCATCTCGGCCCTCGTTTTTCAGTGGCGCCTGCTAGGTGGTGACAATACAATCAGCATGGCTTAATCTATATACAGTTACATACACTAGATGAAATTAATAGGGTTTAACAGGCTAACCTCCTGATCGTACAAGCAGTTGGGATCAATATATGGCGAATTCATACTCTTGCTGGATGCAGGCACGTATGTCTCTGGCTCCTTAAGGATGGCAGCGCGGTTGCCCTCACCATCGGCTACCACATCCCCACCAGTGGCCTTCGGCGGCTGTTGTTTTGTGGATACGAGGTGTTGATCCTCCTTTTGTAAGGCCGCATCAGTGAGGCGGTCAGCATCCTGGCACCCATCTCCATCGGCTACTACCTCCCCATCAGTGGCCTTCACTCTCTGCTGCTCAGTGGTGGCTGGGTTATGCTCCTCCTTCTGTAAGGCCACAACGGTGACGCGGTCAGCATCCTGGTGTACATCTACGCCCTCAGTCTTCATTGGTGGCTGCTGGACGGTCACGACGTCCTTCTGTCCCGCTTGGAATGTTGGTTCAATTTCTGGTGCGGATTCATCCGGAGTTACTAGATCATGATTATGATCAAGCACAGCTTTCTGAATATTCCATATACCCTCTCGGCTGATGCTGAATTGAACACGAGCTGGACAACATTTCCTTGGAGCAGATGAGCAAACCATGTATCTACTACGTAAAGTCCCATCACTCCGATGTTTTTTGTGGATTTTATTTAAACTGAATCCTTTAATTCTAGCATATGAGTTATAAAATGTATATGCCTCATCTTCAGATTTGAAAGTCATCCCTGTTAACGGAACAATCTGCTTAGATGATACATTCTGAACATCAGGCTGCAACAATGAGAATATGTAGGATTCATATGTTAGTGATACACATATATATACTGATATTGCGCAGCAAACACACGGATATGTTTGTAAACAATGAGAATCTGTTTGTAAATTTTACTTTATCAACATGAAGCGACTCCATGTTTGAATCATTTGTGGGATCCATGCATCCACGGCCTTTCCTCCGCCCGGACTCGTCATCAATCTGGCAAGATGTCAACTAATCACGAAATATGAAATTTGAATGAAATCAATATAAGAAGATAGAAAGGTGTATAATGTTGTTAGTTACAGGGAGAGGGGACGATCCATCTGCATAGGAGGGGCCTTTCACCGCCTTGCCGTCGGCAGTGTCTGGGATTCTTGCGGCACCTGCCGGCGGCGTCAGTGTTGTGGATTCTTGCTGCACCTGGTTGACGGCGGCCGGACGGGGCAACACGCATCCGCCGGGTTTTCCAAGCCCTAGCCGCACACGCGAAAGAGTCTCGCCGCCCTCGATCTTTTTTTTTTAAGTTTCGCCGCCCTCGATCTGTGTTGCAGCAGTTTGGACGCCACGTTCCAAGGATTCCACTGCCCACGTATTAGGCTAGTAGACTAAATGATTTGACCCAGTACCATGCATTCGTACGCCCACACGTTTTAGTGTCTGCCTATTTTATGTTTGGCAATCAACAGGAAATTATAAAGCGAATTTTACACTTCTTAATTAAGCTGGCCCTTTGTCCGAAGATTTATTAATTAAAAATATTATACTCCGTATGTTTAAATTGTCAAAACTCCGATCTACTTGGCCTGGATGCATAAGTTGATGGCCTAATTTAATAATTTTCTAATCACATGATTGTTTCAACATTCATGATATAATGTCTATTCAACAGAGTATAACGTACTTGAACACATTAAATAATACCAAACACAATGCTTTAATCACGCAATATAACATAGTTCAACACATGAAATAACACCATAAAACATATCATAACCTCATTCCAACATGGAATATATATAACATAGTTATTCGGCGTAAATTTATTCATAAAGTTAAATTGTTCAAGTATAAATACATCAATTGAATACTCAGAAACAAAGGATACAACATATTGTAGTTCATAACGTAGCAGTGAAAATATAATCAGTAGAACCTCTAGGCACTAACACACTTCCTTTCATTGCAAAACATAATATTTCGATGTTGCCATACGCATGAAATAACACCATATAACATAGTTCAACACACGAAATAACAAGCATAATATAGTTCTCTAACATTTCAGATAGCTTATCATTAAGCAACATCAATCTAATGCTTCTTCGTCCTCTTGTAATTCTTCATTGTAGGATCTGCCTCGCCGTCTAACAAGTATGTCCTGAGGGCCACATGCCTTGCCCTAGTGCGACCTGTTCGAGCATAATTCGATGTGGCTACAGCATGCTCTATAAGGCTATCCTTTTCGCCGTTCTGCAGCTTTTCATCAAAAGGGCATTTGAATGTCCCGTTGACAAAAACCTCGTGGGTAACATCGTTCAGTTCTAACAATATTTTTTTTATGTATGACGCATCCTCATCGCGAGCAGTGTTCAGGTTGGTATCAGATCCATCCTAAAGGAAAAATAACGCATGATTAATTACAATGGAAATAAACACTATAAAGTGAAATATATAACATTTATGTCAACATTGGAAAGGAAATCGTAGTTGCACATTTCCCAGACATAGAGACTTGAGCAATAAAAGGCAATTAAGTTCCTCGGGCAATCTAACCGGCCTTGTATAACTCTAGACTGAGTCGCAGGTCTAGGGTTTTTTTTTTAATATGAGGCGGGTCTAGGGTTAGTCTAACTGCAAAAATAAAGTCATACCGAATCATCCTCATCTTCGTCAAAGATGAAGTCGTACGGAGAGATCCGGTCGTTCAGGTCCAACGGTATTTTCTCACTCGGTGCAGCATCGGGTACGTCTATCTCCGCCGCCTTCACAGCCGCGGCGGCGCTGACGTCACCATCGACCCTCCTAGAGAATGGACCAGCATCTACGTTCTCTACACGCCTCTTCTCCATGCTGCTCGGTGGCGATGGCGGTGGACTGAGGAGATGGTGCGGCGGCTCGCATAGAAATAGGATCTGCTTAACCGGACGTAGTAGGGTTATATATATATTTGGACGTGCGATGTCGGCCCCGGCCTCTCCAAATGTTATGTTGGGCCGACAGCCCGATAGTATTTACCGTTTTAATATCATTTTGGATTAAATATTTCAAAGTAAATTCATGACCATAAAAAAAACTCTCATTAGATAATTAGGTTTTCGTGTGTAGATTGTTTCTGCATGTACGGTGTTGTTAGCTTAATGAGTTCAAATTTCGGTTGATTAGTTTAAATTTCGGTGGCTAGTTCAAATTTTCTTGTTTCGAGAAAATTCATGAGTTCATTGTAAAATATTACTCACTCCATTTTTTTAATACTCTTTCCACATTCACAGGTCCAACCTTGTATCTAGACATGTATGTTCCATATTCACTCATTTTTGTGTGTATCTAGACAATATGTGCAATAGCTAAAACATCTTATATATTAAAAAACGGAGCAGGGAGTACTTTAATAACTTTCTAGCAAAACAATTTCGGGTCTTTGAATTTAAAAAGCAACAAAAAGTAAATTTCCGGACCACCATGCACGCAGTCTTTTCTAGTTTCGTCAAAAATAGAAAACAAAACTGCTTATCGAACTACTAGATGATGTTGATACTCTAAGAAAACACTCTAGATGATATTCATTACAAACATCATGTTCAGGTTCTGACGAGTGGTGGGCTTGGCGATGATTATCCACATGTTCAAACTGTAGATCTTCGCCTTCATGGAAGTCCTTCCACCCCTCTTCATTCAAGCATATGTTGTTTTTGAACATTATATCCTCAACATTATCCACATCCGTCTTGATCTTGTATGCAACGGTTCTGAAGGTGTAAGGTTCAAGGCATAGTCCAACAAAACCATCATCCGGGATTGTAATAGAGGAAATCATATCCAAAGGCAATTTCTAAGAAGCAATGATGTCAGATTACGGCCACACAACAGTTATGGGAACGAACATGGGCTAAGTGATAGTGTCAAGAAAATACCATATTGTGCTTAACAAGATTTTTCCTTGTCAAGCGGGTCACATATGGGACCCCGATGAAGCTTTTGATGTCCGACAAGTTTCTCAAGAGGCGATCTTCCTCATCTGCGGTAAGTATGCATGGTGGCCCTTCCTCTGTGTCACCACGGACATAGACAATAGTTATCCGTGGCTCATTTTTGTTCAGAGAGAAGCATACCATTTCTCCACCTTTCTAGCTGTTCTGTGTCATGAAATTTTTCCACCCTTCACCTCCCAAGCTAGATTTTGACTCTTCTATTTTCACATCAATGTTATATGTGTGGCCATGCACCTTCAAGCACATAGTCTCTTCTACTATTACACTCTTTTTAAAGAAGTCTTCTACTGATATGTTGAACATTAACCTTGAATAGCATGGGACAATCTATATTGACCAAAATAAAAGAAAACACACGTTAAAAGCCCCACCGAATAACAGTTACAACAAAAATAAAATACAAGGTCTATAATTACCACCGAACTATTGAACTCTTCACTCATATAGACATGAAATAAGATGCCTCCTCTTGGAAAGTTGTGCTCACAATCACTCTTGCAAACTTTGCACGGAGGTCGGCACGGCGGCATGTCCTGTCAAGAGAAACATGAAAATTTAATATTACAATCAATGCGTTTCAACGCATGCAACAAATTAATTTATCCAACAGCTACTTCCGCTTCTCTTGCCGCACTCAAAGAGCAAAAAAGCGCTATGCCTTTACCTCGGATGAGATGGGTGGGTTCGGATGATTGTTCACCAGGACGGTGCAGAGACGATAATCCGGCGCCGGAGTCGCGAGGAGCTACGGACTGCGGCGTCCTAAACGGTCGGTCGGTCGTTGCGTGAGGCGGCGAGGAAGCAATGCAACTGTCTTCTAGGGTTGCGGCCACGATGTTTATCTGGACTTGGGATCCCGGTGTTAGGCCGATCGTTGCGTAACGAGCTGCTGCCTGGAGCAGGACGCAATATTAAGCCAGGGCCCGTATCATATCGCAGCCTGGATTTAGCCACGGCCACGATTTTGCTTTTGCGAGTTTAAAAAGACAAGTTTTTATCTTCACTAGAAAACTCTGTAGTTTTAGTAGTACGTACTGAGATAAATAAACGGGTACTCTATTACATGTGTTTTTTCTGTAGTAGATTCAACAAGCATGTCCATGCTAAACTGGAAATTAGCAAACTGGGTAATAAAAGGAAATTTTACACCGCGGAAGGATGTGGTTTAGATACATAATACATTGGGGACTAAAATGCAAACTGTGGAACTATTAAGTGACGCTGAGTTAGGGTTTCATATCAGTTGCCTACACGCGCCGAATAGGGTTCCCCTCTTCGCCTACACGCCGCCGTCGATCTCACGGACAAGCCGCCGTCGGTCTCACGGACACGCCGCCGTCGGTCTCACCGCGGGCACGCCGCGAGGAGTGCCCACCAGCAGTAAGTTCCCACCCTGCTTCTGTCGGATTGAAGATGCCATTGTCCCCTTATGTAGTGCATAGTTTACTGTCTTTTACTGTCTTTTACTGCATATTACTGTCTTGAACTGCATATTACTGTCTTTTACTGCTTATTACTGTTGATTCATCTGTACTAATAATATGTAGTAACATTGTTTACTGTCTTTTATTGTCTGTAGTAATCTGCAACAACTCCAGTAATTTGTAGTAACATAGTTTACTGTCTTATACTGTGTTTGCACTAGCAATCAGCAATGTTTCATCTGTACTAATAATCTGCAATGTTTGCACTAGCAATATGCACCAACTCCAGTAATCAGCAATGTTTCATCTGTACTAATAATCTGTATTATACTGTGTTTGCACTAGCAGCAAAGATGGTGAGCATTGACTCGGCAGACAGTGATGATGAAAACCATCACTGCAACCATCACTGTCCTCTGTGCAACAAGGATGTTATACATCCTGACTTGATGGAAACCATCAAGAAGGGGAAGGAAGAAGGTACTGTCGATCCAGACGTGTACGAGTACTTGAAGATTGTTGATCAAAAAGGACATTTTGCTGCTGAACAAGGACCACTGGCTGCTAGTGCCCATATCCCAACAAGCAGTGGCTCAAATGATGGACATCTGTTCAGAGGTATGGTGCCCATATCCCAACCAATAATAACTGTTGTTGTTAAAACAAAATTCTACATGCATTTCTTAAGCACTGTCTAAATTTCTTTGTTGTATTTCCTTGTAGGTCCTAAAGGTGATTATCAAAATGATAATCTGATCTTTGACAAGTACTGCCATTATGGTAATGATATGAACCTCTCAAGGAAGCAACAGAATTGTCTACAGGAGTTGTGTGAGCTAATGGTGGAGAACAGAATCAAGTGGCCAGTTGGGTGGGAACAAAATCCCATAATGTATTTGCACAGGATGACCAACTCCAATGTTATTGAAGGAAAATGCAAGCTGGTACACTTTTCTAACCTTTACTGTTGTTATGTGACTGTTTGTCTAAGAGGTCCTTTTGATATGTTACTCTAAGATATGTTGTTGTTATGTGACTCTTTGTCTAAGATATGTTGTTGTTATGGTACTGATGCAGGACATTGGAGCTAAGTTTTCCAAAATGTATCTTCAGAGTGAACTAGATGTACCTTTGACTATCCTAGTTGACGGCATTGGAGGTTATGAGAAGATGAAGATAACCATGAAGAAATCAAAAGGGAAGAACAGTGTTATGATTACTTCTGGTTGGTGGAAGGTGGTCCAAGAGTACAAGATCAAAGAAGATGAAATTTGGTTGTTCAACTTTGGGAAGCAATCAGGTGGTCTGGATCTTCTACTGATGCGTGTGCCGTGAACTTTGGGAAGCAATCACTAAACCTCATACTAAGTATGTTTGATAAGTATGTATGCTAAGTAAGCACTGCCGTGAGACTATGCTTTAAGTTATGTATGTGTACTACTTGTCTGTAAGACTTCTAAGTTCTGTGTGTACTACTTGGTGTGGTCATATCTCTGTTGCTATTGAAGGGGATCGTGTGCAGAAAACAAAAAAATTCCTAGCAACGATATCCCTAAAACATGCCAAGATCTATTCTATGCAGATATAGTAGTACGAACGGAGATCGGAATACATACCCTTGTAGACCGCAAGCGGGGATTACGTTCCCGCACAAACGTTGTTGATGAAGACCGACGAAGCCGACCTCAAGGTCGTGTAGAGGAAGCAGACCTCCGAGTACCGCTAGCGCAGCACCTCGCAGGGCGTTACACACGTACGGTGGAAACGACGGCCTCCGAAGCTCCAGTCCAGGACGAGCAGCGGAAGATTTGGACCGGAACACCAGCAGCGCGGCAGCGGGCTATGGTGGAAGAGATCCCCCTCTCAACTCGGCGCAACTCCGACAAAGGGAATCACGAAATCGAGAGAGAATTGGGGAATTAATTGGTGAATTAAAAGGCCAGGGGTGCCCCTTCTTATATAGGCTCCCAGGGGGGAGCCAACCTGCCAGCCAGGCAATGTGGGACTAAACCCCACATGCATGGTGCGGCATAGGCTGGTGCGCCGGCCCCCTAGTGGGCCTCTTGGCCCACTTGGGTCGGCCACCCAAGCCCCCACCGAATTCCCCTAGGGAATTTTCCCCTCTTGGGCCTTCTTTCGACCAGAAGGCCCATTTAGGGAAATCAGCCTAAATAAATTCGAAAATAAATATATAAAATCATATTTAGACATTAATTACACTAATTAATATCAAACATATTATATATAATTTATTCTAGCTCCGAAAACTCTTTCGTCGCTGCCCGATCTCCATCGGACCTCTCCCGGGACGTTCCCGGTGATCTCTTTCCTTTCCGGTTGTCTTGTCGAAACCCCTTAAGTGTGTTACCCTAGCGGTTCGATATAATAACAGACATGATCGAGACTCCTCTCCGATCAATGACTAACTCGTAGGCCTGGACCCCATGAATTAATCCCTGTGATATAACGAATGACTTTCATCCATCAAACCTGAACGTAAAGTCTTAAACCTTTTGCCATGGCGATACTTAGCGTGTCCGAGCATCGTTCATAGATATCTCCATATCTAGCTTGACCTCGTTACCGACAACGCTATCTTCTACTCGTCTATGATTTCATGTCTCCGGGACCTAGTCACATGCTTGCAAGCTCATTAGACATGATCTCACCGAGTGGGCCCTAGAGTATCTATCCTGCTATGCGGACTGGCAAATCCCGCTCTTGACCACTCGTCTCAACTACTCCTTTCCGATACCCAAAAGTATCACCGTTATTGTCATACTAATTAAGATACGACGTTTGGTGCAATCAAAGTATCTTCCAGGAATAACAATAAGAGTTGGTCTCACGGTCAAAGGCGTAATGACTACGTCCTACAAATCTGGGTATGTCCATCACATCGTTCTCCAGCGATATGACTTCCATTGCCGACCGGCACCATGCCCTATGATCGGGAAACCTCGATCATCGATCGCGCAATGAAACTAGTCTTAGTAGAGGCTACTAGGGACCTGGTTGTTTACGCATCACACCCGTATTAATGTTTCCGCTTAATACGGTTATAGCATGACATAAAAACATATTATGAACAAACGAGATATGATAAAGAATTACACTTTATTAATTGCCTCTAGGGCATATCTCCTTCAGTCTCCCACTTGCACTAGAGTACAAATTAATCTAGATTACAACTTGGTAAAAGCTTAACACCCATAGCTAACTGGTGTTTTTCATGCTTGTCAAGCGGGAGAGGCTTCGTCAGCGGATCTGCCACATTCAGATCCGTATGCACTTTGCAAATCTTCACATCGCCTCCTTGTACGTACTGACGTATCACATGGAAGCGTCGGAGAATGTGTTTGGCGGTGGAGTGAGACCTTGGCTCCTTGGCGTTAGCAATGGCACCCGTATTGTCGCAGAAGAGGATCACGGGGTCTTGCACGCTCGGGAACACTCCAAGTTCAATGATGAACTTCCTCAGCCACACAGCTTCAGTTGCGGCTTCGCAAGCAGCAATGTACTCCGACTCCATTGTAGATTGTGCGACGATGGGTTGCTTCCCACTTCTCCAGCACACGGCGCCTCCATTCACCTTGAACACATAACCTGTCTGTGACTTAGAGTCATCGGGGTCTGAGCAGAAACTTGCATCCACGTAACCTGTTACGCCAAGTTCTTCATCGCAGCCACCATAGACAAGGAACATGTCCTTTGTCTTATTGAGATACTTAAGAATGCTCTTAACAGCAATCCAATGCGCCATTCCAGGATTACTCTGGAACCGGCTTGTCAAACTTAGAGCTAATGCCACATCAGGTCTAGTACTTAACATTGCATACATAATCGATCCTATGGCTGAAGCATAAGGATGTTTAGTCATATCGGCCTTATCCTGTTCCGTTACCGGACACTGTGCCTTTCGCAATGTTTTATTCTTGATAACCGGCAGAGAACCCTTCTTTGCCTTCTCCATACCGAAACGCTTCAGTATTTTATCAAGATAAGTACTCTGACTCAACGCTAATAGGCGTCTTGATCTATCACGATAGATTTTAATGCCTAAGACGTATGCAGCTTCTCCTAAGTCCTTCATGGAAAATTTACTGTTTAAATAATCCTTCACGCTATCCAGAAGTTCCACATCATTCCCAATCAGGAATATGTCATCTACATATAGTGCTAAGAACACAACCGAGCTCCCACTCATTTTCTTGTAAATGCAGGTCTCTTCCAAATTTTGGACAAATCCAAAACCTTTGATTACCTCATCAAAGCGAAGATTCCAGCTCCGAGATGCTTGCTTCAATCCATAGATGGATCGCTGAAGCTTGCATACCTTGTTAGCATTTCCTGGATCGACAAAACCTTCCAGTTGTACCATGTACAACTCTTCCTCAATGTTTCCATTTAGGAAGGCTGTTTTGACGTCCATCTGCCAGATTTCATAATCGTAATAGGCAGCAACTGCTAACAAAATCCGAATAGACTTAACCATCGCTACCGGTGAAAAAGTTTCATCGTAGTCAATCCCATGAACTTGTCGGAAACCTTTTGCGACAAGCCGAGCTTTATAGACGGTCACATTACCATCAGCATCAGTCTTCTTCTTAAAGATCCATTTATTCTCGACGGCCTTGCGCCCTTCGGGAATATCCATCAAAGTCCACACTTTGTTATCATACATGGATCCTATTTCGGATTTCATGGCTTCTAGCCATTTCTCGGACTCTAGACTCGCCATCGCCTCCTTGTAGTTCGTAGGTTCGTCTTGTTCAATTAACATGACGGTGCAAACCATATTGCCATACCATTCTGGTGTGATCCGAGATCTACCAGACCTACGAGGTAGATTACTTTCCTCGACAGTTTCTCCCACTCCATCCGCGGAGGACGTTTCCGGAATAGCTTCCGTTGCGCCACTCGGAATCTCGAGTTCAGGATCAACGATCTCATCGAGGTCTACCTTCCTCCCACTTACTCCTTTCGCGAGAAACTCCTTCTCTAGAAAGGTACCGGTCTTCGCGACAAACGTTTTGCCCTCAGCTTGGTTGTAGAAGGTGTATCCAACGGTTTCCCGCGGATATCCTACAAAGACGACTTTCTCCGACTTCGGTTCGAGTTTGTCGGGCTGTAGTTTCTTAACATACGCCTCACAACCCCAAACCTTCAGAAACGATAACTTAGGCTTCTTGCCATACCATAATTCTGTCGGCCCAGTGTAGACTGGGGTATGAAGAGCCCACTCTCCCCAGGCCTCGCACGCGGGCTGATCAGACGAAACGACTAAGGACCAAGCCACCGCTTGGAGAGACCCTCGAGAGGCAAATCCTCTTGAGGGCCTGAAGAGGAAGCGAAGGCCTGACGAGGACCTGCGCTTCAAGAGACTCTCCCGAGGCGCCGTGCGCCTGGAGAGAAGTCAACAGAAATCCCTCCACAGGCCGCCTCGGGCATGCGGGGAAGCTTCGCGGCCAAGGAAGTACGGCAGTG
The DNA here is from genome assembly GCA_026929855.1 of Poa annua. NCBI lineage: Eukaryota > Viridiplantae > Streptophyta > Magnoliopsida > Poales > Poaceae > Poa > Poa annua. The sequence continues at coordinate 96,206,447 of CM049437.1, forward strand.
CGCACATGGCCTCTGCCGTATCCGCAGAGTGACGCAGGCGCTCCCTTTGCCGTTTTGGTGATAAAGGAGTCAATAAAGTTGCGCCGCCTGCTCCAGGACAGCCAGGACCTTCCTCTCTGGTGATAAAGCAGCTGGACGGCGCAACCCTCCAAGAAGATCGTCATCGTGGGCTCCACCTCAGAGACTGCAACCCCTGCGAGCCGTACTACGCGGTCGGCAGCCTGTCGGCCACCGCGCCCAACTTTATCGACGATGGACCGCGTCCATGAACGATCCCGCAGCGGTGGACTCCAACTGCTCCACGCCGCTGCCGTGTGGGAGCCCACCCCGGACGCCAAGCACAAGGAAGATGCCTGCGGCGCCTATAAAAGGAGCAAGACCTCCACCGTAGAGAAGGTCGGCCAATTGCTTGGAGAATACTTGTAAACCCTAGCTGAGTCAAGTAGATTAACCTTCGGCTGGAGGAGGAAGAAGACCATTACTTCCCTCCCCAGGCTCGAACCACCTCGAGGGGGTCTTCGTCTAGCTCAGTTGTACTGTAATCCTCCACAGCGCAATACAGACAAGCAGGAGTAGCGGTTTTACCTCCTCCTGAGGGCCGTGAACCTGGGTACGGGCTGGTGTTCATCTCTGTCGTGGGTGTTCCTCTCCAGGCCCGGCGAGCACCGTCGTCGTGCCTCTCGAGGGTCTTGACCTCCGTGTTCAATCCCCTTCACGAACTTCTCTTCAGGGAGTGACCACCCCTGTTCCGTGGGAGTCACAACCCGACATTTGGCGCGCCAGGTAGGGGATTGAGGCGCGTCAACGACCTTCGAGCCACCTCCGCGCCATGGCGAACACTCGCGCTACTCGCGCCACCCGTGCCCACCGGCGCGCGCCTGAAGGCGCGCGCGTCACGCCCGGCGCCACGGCCACACGCGCACGACGGGGGCGACCCCGCCGTGAAGAGCGCGCCAACTCAGGCCCTCATGCGGAAGAGCCCGAGCACAACTCCGAGCACCAGGAGGACGCGCAGTCGTCGCACCCGACGCGGCGTCCGAGCGGCTCCGGTCCAGGCAGGACGGACCCCGCACCGCACACCGCACTGCTCATGGCGCAAGAACTTCTCCGCTATCAGCCTACCGCCGAGGCCCACGAGCAGTGGCTGGAGCGCCTCAACCACCTCGTCGGCATCGCCACGACGCGCCCCGCTCCATCGCAGTCCATCGTGCACCCCTCCCTCGCGGGCACGGCCGCGCCAGACGCGCCTCCGCCCCCGCCAGGCCCTGCACCGGCTGCGACGCAGAGGGCTGCCTCGCACGCGTCCTCGCCTCACGACTGCCTAATCGTGCAGCGCACCGCGCCAGACGCGCGCGTGGGAATGGAGCTCCAGCGCAACCGCCAAAACCGGCTCGTGGAAGAGATCGGACAGGCGGGCCAGCAGAACCGCAGCGCGCTGCAGCACGGGGTCGCCACGTACGCCACAGGCTGCATGGCATTCACCCGCTCCCTGCGCCGCGTGGTATGGCCCCCGAAGTTCAGGCCGGCTCTCCCCAAGGGCTACGACGGCTCCAGCAACCCCATCGAGTTCCTGCAGCTCTACACCACCTCCATCCAAGCGGCAGGCGGAGACGACAAGGTCATGGCCAACTGGTTCTCCCACGCGCTTCGCGACTCTGCGCTGTCGTGGCTCTTGAACCTTCCCGAGGATTCTGTGAACTCTTGGGAGGAGCTCTGCAAGCAGTTCGTCTCCAACTTCAAGGGGACGTACGAGCGCGCGCTCACCCACAACGACCTGCGCGCTGTGGTGCAGAAGAAGGATGAGACCCTCCGAAAATACATCCAGCGCTTCAGCCAAGTGCGCAACAAGATCCCGAACATCCCTGACACTCAAGTCATCGCCGCCTTCCGCGAGGGCGTCACCAACAGCAGGATGCTCGAGAAGCTGGGTATCCACGACAAGCTCACCTCTGTGGTGAAGCTGTTCGACCTGGCGGACAAGTGCGCCAAGGCTGAAGAGGGACTCCTCTTCGTCAAGATGTCCTCGAGAGGGGACGAGCACGCTGAGGGGTCCAGGAGCCAGAAGAAGAAGGAGGAGCCCAAGCGCAAGGCCACCGCGGTCCTCGCGGCAGAGCCTGACGCGAAGGGCACCCGCAGGGACTCTCCCGAGCCTGGGGAGAGGAAAGACGACCACCGCCCATTCTACATCTACCACAACAGGCGCGGTCACTCTACCGAGACTTGCTTCGACCTCAAGAGGTTGAGCAAAGAGCACGAGCAAGCAGAAGGCAGTGGCAGCCGCGGTCGAGGCCGTGGCTACCGCGGAAGTGGGCGCAAGAGCGGCTACCAGAAACCATCTGGCAATCAGGCCAACGCTGCGGAGAGGAATGGCAACCTCCCTGACGAGGAAGATGGAGGCTATCAAGCTCCAAGAGGCGCCATGGCCTGCATCCTCGGTGGAGCACAGGCGCCCAAGTCAAACAATCAGTTCAAGCAGTTCGCTCGCGAGCTCAATGCCGCCCTCCCCAGCCTCGAGACCTCCAGGCCCCTCAAGTGGTCGCAGTACACCATCGCCTTCGACGCTCAGGACCACCCCAAGTCCACCAAGACTGTTGGAACCCTCCCGCTGGTCTGCAGCCCCACCATCGACAACATCGCTGTCTCCAAGACACTCATTGATGGTGGAGCAGGCCTGAATGTCATCTCCATTGAGACGTTCGAAGCGCTTCAAGTGCCCTACGAGCGGCTCATGCCCTCTAGGCCCTTCACGGGAGTCACCAGCGGCTCGATTGAGCCTCTGGGGCAGGTCAGGCTCGCCGTCACCTTCGGCAGCAAGGAAAACTACCGCACCAAGCACATCGACTTCGATGTCGCGCACATCGGCCTGCCATACAACGCCATCCTCGGCTACCCCGCCCTCGCGAAATTCATGGCCGTCACGCATCATGCCTACAACATGGTCAAGATCCCCGGCAGCGCTGGCACAATCACCATCCGTGGACATGTCCTGGATGCCACGCGCGCTGTCGAGACGGCCTACAAGGCAGCCGCCATAGAGTTCCCTGCAGACGAGGACATGGAGCCTCTCGAGAGACCCAAGAAGAAGAAGCAGCTGTTCTCCCAGGAGCCAGCCGCTACAAAGAAAGTCTCTCTAAGCTCCAGCAGCTCGGGGGCTGAGGGCTCGGGGGCTAGCGTCACCATTGGCGCTGCGCTGCCTCCCAAATAGGAAAGCGCGCTCGTCGCCTTCCTCCGGGCAAACTCTGACATGTTCGCATGGACCCCGTCAGATATGTCCGGTGTACCGAGGGAGGTGATCGAGCACCACTTAGCCGTGTGTCCAAACACACGCCCCGTCAAGCAAAACGCAAGAAAACAAGCCCCCGAGAAGCAAGCATTCATCGTCAAAGAGGTCGAGAAGCTAAAAGCGGCAAAGGTCGTCCGCGAAGTCGCACACCCCACTTGGCTCTCCAACGGCGTGGTTGTCCCAAAGCCAGCCGGAGGAGGCCGTCTCTGCATCGACTACACTGATGTGAACAAGGCTTGCCCAAAAGACCCTTATCCCATGCCACGCATCGACCAGATTGTGGACTCCACGGCGGGCTGCGACCTCCTCTGCTTCCTCGACGCTTTCTCTGGTTATCACCAGATAAAAATGGCTAAAGAAGATGAGGAGAAGACGGCTTTCCTCACCCCCTGCGGTGTGTATTGCTATGTCTGCATGCCCTTCGGCCTGAAGAACGCTGGAGCCACCTTCCAGAGGCTAATGAGGATAGCACTTGGCGAGCAAATGGGCAGAAATGCCGAGGCTTATGTCGATGACATTGTCGTCAAATCTCGAGAAGGAAACACTCTCCTCAGGGACCTTGAAGAGACTTTCGCCAGCTTGCGCAAGGTGAACATCAAGCTCAACCCCGCCAAGTGCGTCTTCGGAGTGCCTTCAGGCAAATTGCTTGGTTTCCTCGTATCCCACCGAGGCATAGAGGCAAACCCTGACAAAATCAAGGCCATAGAGGAAATGCAACCTCCACGCCGGCTCAAGGATATGCAACGCCTAGCAGGCTGCATGGCCAGCTTGGGTAGATTCATCTCCAAGTTTGGCGAGAGGGCTCTGCCGTTCTTCAAGATCATGAAAAGAACTGGCACCTTCAAGTGGACTCCTGAAGCGGAAAAAGCATTTGAGGATTTGAAGAGGTACCTGGCCTGCCCACCAGTCATGGTCGCCCCAAGGACAGGCGAGCACCTGAAGCTGTATCTATCAGCCACTCCACAGACCGCCAGTGCCGTCCTTGTGGTAGAAAGGGAAGAGCCAGTCCTCCACAAGAAGAGTGCAACCACTCCAAAGCCAAAACCGCCTGACGAGGAGCTTGGCAAGGGAACAGGCCCCACAAACCCACCGCCAGGCCCAAAGCCACAAGCGGAGCCTGCTCCAAGTCCACCAATACAGGACAATCTCGCCAGGAAGCCTGAAGAGCCTCCACAGGCCAACTCCCTCGAGGGCTCTCCACAGGCTAGCCCCCTCGAGAGCCCTGCAGAGCCTACTCAGGCAGAATATACCAAGACTAAACTGACAAACCTTGTCGAGCATCCAGTATACTTCGTCAGCACAGTACTGCGCGATGCTCGCGAGCGGTACACCATGCAGCAAAAGCTCCTCGTCGCGCTCCTCATCACCTCAAGAAAACTGCGACATTACTTCCAGGGGCACCCCATCACGGTGGTCACCTCCTTTCCCCTGGAACAGATCCTGCGCAATCCTAACGCCACAGATCGTGTCGCAGGATGGAATATAGAGTTACAGCCATTCAACTTGCGCTTCGATACCACAAGGGTAATCAAAGGAAGAGCGCTGGCGGACTTCGTCGCCGAATGGACTGACCCAACACCTGAAGAGTCTCTAGGAGAAGAACAAGAGCCCTCGGGAGACAAAATGCCCAGCCACTGGACCATGAAGTTCGATGGAGCTTTCGCTTGTCGCCACGGTGGGGCCGGCGTGGTCCTGATCTCACCAAAGGGCGACAAGCTCTATTACGCGGTCCAGCTGTGCTTTGGAATCGACAAGATCTCCAACAATATCGCTGAGTACGAAGGCTTGCTCGCGGGCCTACGTGCCGCAATAGCTTTGGGCATCAAGCACCTGCTCGTCAAGGGCGACTCCCAGCTGCTGGTTAACTTCTCCAACAAAAGCTACAAGCCTAAGGACGACCACATGGCCGCATACCTCGAAGAGGTCCGTAGGCTTGAGAAGCACTTCAGGGGAATGGAGCTCATGCACATCCCAAGAAAGGAGAATCAAGAGGCTGATGACATCGCCAAACGCGCGTCAAAGAGGCAAGCTCAGCTGCCAGGCGTCTTTGAAGAAAGACTCGTCAAGGCATCCATAAAACAGCCTCAGGAGGCCATGCCCGCAAGCACAGACGAAGCGCTCCCGCCACCACCTACAGACGGGGCTCCCGATTGCGGGCCCCCTACAGGGGAGCGTCTGTTGCTCACAGCGGCGCATCAAGAAGCAGGATGGATTGACGAGATCAAAGGCTACCTCGACAAAGGGATCCTTCCCGAGGAAGATGTTGAGGCGGAGCGAATTGCCCGCCAGGCAAAATCTTACCACATCCTCGAAGGAAATCTCTACCGCAAGCGCCCAAACGGCATTGCGCTCAAATGCGTTCCTCCTGAAGAAGGCAAAATGCTGATCAAAGACATCCACAGCGGGGAATGCGGCCACCATTCGTGCGCCCGCACCCTCACAGGCAAAGTCTTCAGGAGCGGCTTCTACTGGCCTCAAGCACTTCCGGATGCAGTTGACATCGTTCAAGCATGTGAAGCTTGCCAATTCCACGCCAAGCAAATCCACCAACCTGCGCTGGGGCTACAGACCATTCCGCTCTCCTGGCCGTTCGCGGTCTGGGGGCTGGACATCCTTGGACATTTCCCAACAGCGCAAGGGGGATATCGCTACCTCTTCGTGGCCATCGACAAGTTCACTAAGTGGCCCGAAGTGGAGGCGACGTGCACAATTACAGCAGGCGCGGCGGTGAAATTCATCAGAGGCCTGGTCTGCCGCTTCGGAGTGCCTAACCACATCATCACCGACAATGGCTCGCAATTCACCAGTGGCATCTTCAGAGCTTACTGCGAAAGGATGGGCATCAAGCTCTGCTTCGCCTCAGTCGCTCATCCACAGAGCAACGGACAGGCCGAGCGAGCAAACGCAGAAGTCCTCAAGGGCCTAAAGACCAGGACCTTCGACATCCTCAAAGGCCACGGCAAGGGCTGGATCAGCGAGCTCCCTTCGGTGCTCTGGTCCATCCGCACAACGCCACCCAAGCCTACGGGGGAAACACCGTTCGCCCTCGTCTATGGAGCCGAAGCAGTCCTCCCCACAGAGATAAAGCATGGATCCCCACGGGTCCTTGCCTTTAACGAGGACCAGCAAGAGGACCTCCACAACGATGACCTGCTGCTCCTCGAGGGACTACGACGCCGCGCCGCCCTCCGGGCGGCCAAATACCAGCAGGACCTGCGACGCTACCACAGCCGCAATGTGCGCTCGCGCACCCTGGAGGCAGGCGATCTCGTCCTCAGGCGAATCCTCTCCAGGGAAGGCCTCCACAAGCTGTCACCGATGTGGGAAGGTCCCTACAGGGTCACCCACATCGCCAGGCCTGGCGCGGCTCGTCTCGAGACTCAAGACGGCATCCCCGTCAAGAACCCGTGGAACATCATGCACCTGCGCAAGTTCTACCCGTGACCATCGTCACGCCCGTGATCATTGTCACGTCAAGACATCTGGCGGAAGAGGCAGCTTACGGCTCAACCTCCAAGCATTTTTTGTCTCCAGAAGGATGAAAAGAAAAACGTGATCATCGTCACGCCCGTGATCATTGTCACGTCAAGACATCTAGCGGAAGAGGCAGCTTACGGCTCAACCTCCAAGCATCTTTTGTCTCTAGAGGTTAAAAGCTCACGGTTTAAACCTCCAAGCTCCAAAGGCTTCTCTCGAGGGTCAACCCTCCGAGCTCTCCATGTAACGAGCCACCTCAGGCCGTTGAGAGTCTCTGCCACTAATGGGTGGTCCCCATGCCTCGACATGGTCAAAACATTAACTTGGCAACTCCAAGCATAATGAGACAATTTCATTCCTAAGTGAACTTAGCGCCACGGCGCCGTTATGTAATATTTGGTGGTGAGTTTTATTTACGCATTACTTCATTGAAATGTGCGCTTATATCTCTCCACATGCGTACCTCACGAGCGGGGGCTGAGTACGGTGCCAGTGCCTCAAATGACACACCAGCAGCACTGCAAAATCCAAGGATCCGAGCTCTGGCTGGAGGGCAAGCTCCCACAAACACGCCATCTCTACAAAGGACCTTGGTACTTACTCTCCTCGCGAGGAACTCCTGAGGGGACCTATAAGCGCGCACGAGTCCCCTGTACCGTGCACCAGCGTTTGGGTTCGCCCCTCTAACATCTACAGGGAAGAAATGCTCCCGCAAGCCTGAGGAGGCGTCCGGGAACGATCCCTCAAGAGGACCTCCTCGCCAGGCGAAAAACCTCTACAGGGCAAAAACCTCGAGAAGCTAAGTCTTGCACCCATGCCTCGAGAGTTTTTTCCCGCAAGCGCACGTTTGCCCCTCCAGCGACTTCGCTTTCCCTTATACTTCATGGGCTACTCGTACGTCTAAGGGGGGCACTTGAGCATCGCGACTCAGGGCTCCTACCTCTCCTAGGCCTAAACTCCCCCCGGCCTTGCAGAGTCATTGCTCTAGCATACCGAAGTGGCGGAGTCATGGCACGAAGAGATGGGTCTTAACGACGCAGAGAACAAATAGACATGAAGATAAGTCCAAAGGGACCTCTTAAGGGGCAAGCTAGCTAGAAAGGAATTGCAAATGAAAGTATATTACATGCCCAAAGGTCGCAAATGTCTAAACATAAAATTGTTTCAGATACAAGCGCACGCAGGCACACGGACAGGTAGCTCAGGCGGAACCATCATCATCCTGGACCTCCTCCACGGCGCCCTCCTCGGTCTCGGCAGAGGCGGCCTCCTCCTCGCTGTCCTCCGCAGCGACCTCCGCACGCCTGAAGCGGTTGCAGAAAGCATCTACTTGCTCACGGATGGAGTTAGAGACCCGCCGCACGTCCTCTCCTTGACGAGCCTCCGTCACCGTGGAGAGCTCGAAGCCTGGCGTGAGGATCCTGAGGTTGGTGAAGATGCGGTCGACGACCACCCCCAGGAGCTGCCGGCTCTCATCCTCTATCACCTCGCGGAGATCAGCGACAGGGACCTCGAGCGCCGAGAAGAGCTGGTCGAAGTAGACCAAGTACATGGCAGCATCACCACGGCCTCGGACCTCGGCCTGCGGCGCGTCCGCGCCAAGCTGGGCGGCAAGCTAGTTGCCCCGGGCGACCAGCGCTTCGAACATGCGCTCCCGCTGCCTTGTGAGCGCACGGGCCGCCGTGGCAGTGTCCGCAGCCTCCGTCGCCTGCTCCATTGCGGGGGCCACCTGCTCCTCCACGTCCTTGGCCAGGGTGTTGAGGTCATGGATGGCCTTGCTGCGGGCCTCCTCCGCCCGGCGACGACCGTCCTTGGCGCGCTTGAGGCGGGATTCTAGCTTGGAGTTAGCCTTCTCAAGCGCAGCAATCCGCTGAGCATCGGCGGCGTGCCAGGCCTGGAAGCGGTCCTCCTGCTTCTGGGCCAAGTCGCGATATTCCTGGGCTTTAGTCAGCCTGTACTGCTTCTCGCGCTCCACGAGGGTGTCCTCCGCCTCTTTCTTCTTCTCAGCGAACCGCTGCTCAAAGCGCTCATAAGCACGCTTCTGGGCAGTGACGTTCTCGTCGTACTGGCGGAGCGCCTGGGCCAGGTCCGCCTCGCGCGCCTCAAGGTCCTCGCGCTGGGTGGCAAGCGCGCTTTCCGCCTGAAGTCGCTGCTCGTCGCGCAGCCGCACCTCCCTCTCCTTGAGGGCCAGCTGCCGCTCGCGCTCGGCGAGGCTCTTGCGGTCCTCCTCCAGGGTCCCCTGCGCGGGCTGGTGGGCGGAGAGAAGCTGGGCCTCCAGCTGGCTCAGCTCGCGGCGTTTTTGCGCCAACGAGCCCTCCATAGCCTCGCGCTCGGCCGTTGCTGCACGCAGGAGATCAGCAGCGGCGTCACGTTCCTCTTGGAGGGGCGCAAGAAGTTCTGCGGCGTCGCGGATGGCCCCCTCGCGGACCTCCTTGGCAAAGCGGGTGGCCTCCTCGCGCGCGGCCTGCAGCGCCAAGTCCTCCTGCCGGCGGGCCTCGACAGCCGCATTGAAGGACGCCCACGACCTCGCGAGCTCCTCCCGCTGCTGGGCGAGCTGTATGTCCCCGAGGGCGAGATGCGCCTCCAGGCCCTCTAGGGACTCCCTCACGAGGCCAAAGGCGACCTCGCGGCGCCCCGCGCTCTAGTCCCAGCCGCGGAGGACCAGGTCTTGGCTTGTTGAGGGCCCAGCCTCCGAGTCGAGGCCCGAGAGCCTGGCCCCGGAGCACGCTCGGGGGCTAGGCTGCACCCCTTCCCCGGCCGCGTCAGCAGCCTCCTCGCCGCTTGCGCCAACCTGGGTCTCATCCCCTGCCGCGGCCTGAGGGGGAGAAGAAGGAGCTCCTCCTGCGGACTCCCCCGTGCCGAGCGGCGCCTGGCCCGCCTCAACCTCTGGCAGCGCGGGAGGCGCGGACTCACGCGCCGGAGTTGGCTCGCGCGGCGGAGTTGGCTCACGAGGCGGAGTTGGCTCGCGCGGAGGCGTGACCGCGCGAGGTGGAGTAGGAGCACGAGGAGGAGCGGCAATCCTCTCCTCCGGAGTCACCACCACCATCGGCTCAGGAAGAGGCGCAGAGGCCTCTGGGCGAGGCGCAGAGGCCTCTGGGCGAGGCGCGTCCTCCTCTGCCTGAGGCGCTGCAGCCTCCGCCCGAGGCGCAGTCGCCTCCCCTTGAGGCACCTCCTTAGTAGGGCCTGTGGAGGCCGTCTCCACAGGCCTCGTGGCCTCTTCAGCCACGGCCCCAGCCGTGGCTCTCTTCACATATGCCGCCTTGCGAAGCTTACGGCGCTTCGCAGGCACAAGATCACTGGCAAAAACCAAGGAAAGACCTTCAAGAGAGGATAAAGCAAAAATACACGAGAGTCAAACGACCAAGTGCCAGGAACACTTACCCGGACGGTGGAGCGCCAGTGTTGACCCACGCCAGGCCTGGCGAGCGCCAGGAGGGCATGGTCCGGGCGCCTGACCCCTCCGGAGGCGTCACCGCTTTCCTCTTGGAGGGGACGTCGGATGGCCTCGCCCCAGAGCGGTCCACGGCAGTCTTGGTGCGAGGCTCGCGCCTCCCCGGAGTGGCCTCCGCGTCGGAGGCCTCCCTCTCCCCGGCCTCCTCCTCCACGGGGCGCGAGGGCGCCACCACAAAGGCGTCATCATCGCCTGACGAGATGTCGCAAATCTCGTCAGTAAATGGCCCTGCCCTCGAAGAAGACACCTCCCCTGCCGCGGCCTCCTCCTCGCCTAGCCCAGCTCCCGAGGCCGAGGGAGAATCCGCTTCCTCCGCTCCTCGCGCCGCCGGCACCGGCACCTCCATCCCCGCCAGGCCTGCCGGGGTGAACGGAGGCATCCCCTCCAAGATGACCATGCGCTCGGTCATGTTGTATTGATGGAGAGGCCGGAGCGTGATGGGGAGCTGATCCGCGGCAGGCACCATCGGGTTGATGAAGAGCGCGGACAGGACGTTGTCGACGGTGTCCTTGTCGTTGTCCTCACGATGGAGCCGCATCTTGTCGTTTGGCCCAGAATACATCCAAATGGGCACCGAGTGTGCCTGGAGGGGAGCGATGCGGCGCGTCACAAAATCGGCCACAATGGTCTGCCCCGTGAGGCCCTCCTCGCGGAGAAAACTCAGGCGTCCCATCAGGCTCGCGTTCTTCGCGCCGTCGAAAGGCGCCTTGCCCCAGTGGGAGTTCTTCAGCGGCGGCTCATCGGGGACCTCGAGGAAGGCGCAGGGATGCTCCACCCCGACGAAGAACCACTTCTGGCGGAAGTCGTCCACCTTCTTCGTCACCGAGGTGACGGCCTTGCCGTCGCTCCACGACATGGGGATGTAGACGCTCCCCATGCCGTCCACGATGCGGAACGAGACGCACCCTGAGCGCTCGTTCTTCGCCGTGTTCCGGAGCGCGTAGAAGCACCGGAAGAGCCCCACCGTGGGCTCCAAGCCCAGGTATGCCTCGTAGAGGTACGCGAAGACGGCGAGGATAAGGACGGAGTTGGGGTGCAGATGCAGCAACTGAACCTGGTAGAACGCCAGCACCGCCTCCAGGAACGGCGAGAATGGCGGCACCAGCCCGGCGGCAAGGCAGTGCTGAAATATCGGGAAATACCCTCGCGGGCGTTTCCCGTGCGCCGCGGGCTTGAGTGCGGTGGCGCCGTGCTCGTTCGTCCGGTCCGCTACCAGGAAGCGGACCTTGGCGAGTGCCTTGTCGTTGACGCGCACGCCGAGCAGAGCCGCGCCATGCGCGATCTCAGCGGCCTCCGTCTGGGAAGAAGACCCCGCAGCGGCCTTGCCCTTGTTCTTGGCGGGACTCATCGCTGGAGTTCAGGGGGTCGCTGGAGGCGGAAAGGGCAGAGAGCGCCGGAGAGAAAAGGCGAAGGGCTCGAGAAAATAGAGGCTTCTGCGAGAAGAATGGAAAGCAGTAACGGCTCCCTGCTGCGGCGCTCGGGTTATATACCCCCCTCAAGGAGCAGTCACCGGGGCGTGGTGGGACCCCCCACGACGCACGCCCCAAATCGTGCGCGACCGTTACTCGTCTGAGTGACGCGTGGCTCGGGCCGGCCGGGCACTTTGGGCCCACGACGCTCCGCCTGCGCCCATGGGCTCAATCGCGCCCATCGCGGGCCCGGGGGCTACTGTCGGCCCAGTGTAGACTGGGGTATGAAGAGCCCACTCTCCCCAGGCCTCGCACGCGGGCTGATCAGACGAAACGACTAAGGACCAAGCCACCGCTTGGAGAGACCCTCGAGAGGCAAATCCTCTTGAGGGCCTGAAGAGGAAGCGAAGGCCTGAAGAGGACCTGCGCTTCAAGAGACTCTCCCGAGGCGCCGTGCGCTTGGAGAGAAGTCAACAGAAATCCCTCCACATGCCGCCTCGGGCCTGCGGGGAAGCTTCGCGGCCAAGGAAGTACGGCAGTGCGCACATGGCCTTTGCCGTATCCGCAGAGTGACGCAAGCGCTCCCTTTGCCGTTTCGGTGATAAAGGAGTCAATAAAGTTGCGCCGCCTGCTCCAGGACAGCCAGGACCTTCCTCTCTGGTGATAAAGCAGCTGGACGGCGCAACCCTCCAAGAAGATCGTCATCGTGGGCTCCACCTCAGAGACTGCAACCCCTGCGAGCCGTACTACGCGGTCGGCAGCCTGTCGGCCACCGCGCCCAACTTTATCGACGATGGACCGCGTCCATGAACGATCCCGCAGCGGTGGACTCCAACTCCTCCACGCCGCTGCCGTGTGGGAGCCCACCCCGGACGCCAAGCACAAGGAAGATGCCTGCGGCGCCTATAAAAGGAGCAAGACCTCCACCGTAGAGAAGGTCGCCCAATTGCTTGGAGAATACTTGTAAACCCTAGCTGAGTCAAGTAGATTAACCTTCGGCTGGAGGAGGAAGAAGACCATTACTTCCCTCCCCAGGCTCGAACCACCTCGAGGGGGTCTTCGTCTAGCTCAGTTGTACTGTAATCCTCCACAGCGCAATACAGACAAGCAGGAGTAGCGGTTTTACCTCCTCCTGAGGGCCGTGAACCTGGGTACGGGCTGGTGTTCATCTCTGTCGTGGGTGTTCCTCTCCAGGCCCGGCGAGCACCGTCGTCGTGCCTCTCGAGGGTCTTGACCTCCGTGTTCAATCCCCTTCACGAACTTCTCTTCAGGGAGTGACCACCCCTGTTCCGTGGGAGTCACAACCCGACAAATTCATACGGTGTCGTTTCAACGGATTTGGACGGAGCCCTATTTAAAATGAATGTGGCTGTTTCTAACGCATAACCCCAGAAGGATACGGGCAAATCGGTAAGAGACATCATAGATCGGACACTATCCAGTAGAGTACGATTACGTCGCTCGGACACGCCGTTACGTTGCGGTGTTCCAGCAGGCGTAAGTTGGGGTACGATGCCACAACTCTTCAGATGTGTGCCAAACTCAAAACTCAAATACTCGCCACCACGATCGGATCGGAGGTGCTTGATTTTCTTGTTAAGCTGATTCTCAACTTCACTTTGAAATTCTTTGAACTTTTCAAAAGTTTCAGACTTGTGTTTCATCAAATAGATATAACCGTATCTACTCAAGTCATCAGTGAAGGTGACGAAGTAACGATAACCATTGCGTGTCGAAACGCTCATTGGTCCACACACATCTGTATGTATGATCCCCAATAAATCCGACGCCCGTTCAACGAAACCTTTGAACGGTGTCCTGGTCATTTTGCCCATAAGGCATGGTTCGCATGTATCGAGGGATCCAAAATCCAACGAGTCCAAAAGTCCATCGGAGTGGAGTTTCTTCATGCGCTTTATACCAATATGACCAAGACGGCAATGCCACATATACATGGCGGTATCATCACTACACTTAATCCGTTTGGCTTCTATGTTATGGATGTGAGTACTACGATCGAGATTCAACAAGAATAAACCATTATTCTCGGGAGCATCAACATAAAAGATATCATTCATATAAATAGCACAACTGCTTGATACTGATTTAAATGAATAACCGTCTTGTAACATGCAAGACCCACTTATAATGTTTACACTCAAGGATGGTACAAAATAACACTTATTTAAAACCAAAACTAATCCCGATGGTAGATGTAGAGGGAGCGTGCCGACAGCCACCACGTCGACTCTCGATCCGTTGCCGACGCGCATCGTCACCTCATCCTTAGCCAGCCGCTGTTTATTCCGTAACTCCTCCTGAGAGTTACATATATGAGCAACAGAACCAGTATCAAATACCCACGTGTTGCTACGGGCGGATGTAAGGTACACATCTATAACATGTATATCAAATATACCTTGCTCTTTGTCGACTGTCTTGCCAGACTTCCTATCCTCCAGGTACTTGGGGCAGTTGCGCTCAGGTGATCCGATGGTCACCACCATCTTCTCCAGCTTGATTTCTAATTCGGCCACTTCGAGCATCTTCAGGATTTCCGACAGGGGTTTTGACGTCCCTTTCATGCCGTAGTCCACGATGGCGTTCTTATAGCTAGGGGGCAGAGAAATCAGCACCCTATCAATAACCAGCTCTTTTGGGATCACACTTCCCAGATCACTCAGGAGCTGAACGCAGCCAAAAACCTTGGCTAAGTGCTCACTTATATTGCCGTTCTCTTCCATCTGGGCTGAGAAGAAAAGCACGGATGCTTCGAACGTATCAGCCTTGACTTGTCGTGCAAAAACAACCATGAGTTCAGTGATTATCTCAGAAGCACCCTTGTTCACGAAATGGTTTTGCAGGTCAGCCTCCATGGCAAAGAGCATGCCACTCTGGACATAAGAAAAAATCTCCGCCTTAACCTCATGGACATTCCTTTCGATTTCTGAGGCGGTGTTTGGCAGATCACCTAAGGGGGCTTCAAGGATGTAGGCCACCTTGTGGGTTTCAAGAATGGACTTCAGGTCGCGGAACCAGGACACGAAGTTTGACCCATTGGTCTTAAGCTTTTCTTTCTCAAGGAACAGACCTAGGTTAAACGAGGGGCGAGACATCTACAATGGAATTTGCAACAACATAAGACTTTGTTCATAATAATTTTGAGTTATAGTATTTTTAGAAAATAACTAACATAACTCCCACTCAAACGAACATCCCTCCTGGTCGTTTAAGCGATTACACGACCCCCATCCATTGCACCTCCCCTCATCGTCAGAGCCGGCGGCACAACTTCAAGAGTAGACAATTGTCCGTCACACCAATTTTGTGACTCGTGCTCGACCTTTCGGCCTCCGTGTTCCGAGGCCATATCTGCATATGCTAGGCTCGCCACTATAACCTCCACGCTGACGCTTGTGCAACATGGCTTACACCCACCGAATGCGAACGACGATATGTCTGACACCCGATCGTCACGGCCTGCCTCATAACGTAGAACTTTCTTGGTGGTGCTCGTTGGAGGAAGAACACAAGTGGTATTTTTGAAGGGATCATCTTATATAATTACCGCCGCGTAACTAATATATACTAATATATATAATCACACAATATAAGATGCACACAAAACATCAAATGTAATGCAATGTGATATAGTCCATTGCGCCATGGTCTTCTTGGCGCCCGCAGTTTATAAACAATTTAATAAACCTACCTTGACCATATCACATAGCCCCTGCAAAATAAAGTTAGACGCTTCTACTTTATCTTTTGCATATTTTACGTGGCTTGGGGCTGTCGTAAATAGAACCGCTTCATACCTACGAACCTTATGACCACAACAACGATCCAATAATTGCATATTTAAGCATCCCTTTCGGGCCCTCCATTGAAAATGCAAGACCAACTAAAGAGAGAGAAACTGACACCCGCCAGCCACAGATACGGTACAAGCCGTATGTCAGTAGTGGAACCAGTCTCGCGTAAGCGTACGCGTAAAATCGGTCCGGGCCGCTTCATCAACTCGATGCCGCTGGAATCACAAGTGCACGCTAGAGGGTAGCAAATAACAGGAACGGTGCGCCCGTGCAGAACACGGGTTCTAACAGCGTACAGCTATATCTACGATAGATCGGCTCTGATACCACTGAAGGGGATCGTGTGCAGAAAACAAAAAATTTCCTAGCAACGATATCCCTAAAACATGCCAAGATCTATTCTATGCAGATATAGTAGTACGAACGGAGATCGGAATACATACCCTTGTAGACCGAAAGCGGGGATTACGTTCCCGCACAAACGTTGTCGATGAAGACCGACGAAGCCGACCTCAAGGTCGTGTAGAGGAAGCAGACCTCCGAGTACCGCTAGCGCAGCACCTCGCAGGGCGTTACACACGTACGGTGGAAACGACGGCCTCCGAAGCTCCAGTCCAGGACGAGCAGCGGAAGACTTGGACCGGAACACCAGCAGCGCGGCAGCGGGCTATGGTGGAAGAGATCCCCCTCTCAACTCGGCGCAACTCCGACAAAGGGAATCACGAAATCAAGAGAGAATTGGGGAATTAATTGGTGAATTAAAAGGCCAGGGGTGCCCCTTCTTATATAGGCTCCCAGGGGGGAGCCAACCTGCCAGCCAGGCAATGTGGGACTAAACCCCACATGCCTGGTGCGGCATAGGCTGGTGCGCCGGCCCCCTAGTGGGCCTCTTGGCCCACTTGGGTCGGCCACCCAAGCCCCCACCGAATTCCCCTAGGGAATTTTCCCCTCTTGGGCCTTCTTTTGACCAGAAGGCCCATTTAGGGAAATCAGCCTAAATAAATTCGAAAATAAATATATAAAATCATATTTAGACATTAATTACACTAATTAATATCAAACATATTATATATAATTTATTCTAGCTCCGAAAACTCTTTCGTCGCAGCCCGATCTCCATCGGACCTCTCCCGGGACGTTCCCGGTGATCTCTTTCCTTTCCGGTTGTCTTGTCGAAACCCCTTAAGTGTGTTACCCTAGCGGTTCGATATAATAACAGACATGATCGAGACTCCTCTCCGATCAATGACTAACTCGTAGGCCTGGACCCCATGAATTAATCCCTGTGATATAACGAATGACTTTCATCCATCAAACCTAAACGTAAAGTCTTAAACCTTTTGCCATGGCGATACTTAGCGTGTCCGAGCGTCGTTCATAGATATCTCCATATCTAGCTTGACCTCGTTACCGACAACGCTATCTTCTACTCGTCTATGATTTCATGTCTCCGTGACCTAGTCACATGCTTGCAAGCTCATTAGACATGATCTCACCGAGTGGGCCCTAGAGTATCTATCCTGCTATGCGGACTGGCAAATCCCGCTCTTGACCCCTCGTCTCAACTACTCCTTTCCGATACCCAAAAGTATCACCGTTATTGTCATACTAATTAAGATACGACGTTTGGTGCAATCAAAGTATCTTCCAGGAATAACAATAAGAGTTGGTCTCACGGTCAAAGGCGTAATGACTACGTCCTACAAATCTGGGTATGTCCATCACATCGTTCTCCAGCTATATGACTTCCATTGCCGACCGGCACCATGCCCTATGATCGGGAAACCTCGATCATCGATCGCGCAATGAAACTAGTCTTAGTAGAGGCTACTAGGGACCTGGTTGTTTACGCATCACACCCGTATTAATGTTTCCGCTTAATACGGTTATAGCATGACACAAAAACATATTATGAACAAACGAGATATGATAAAGAATTACACTTTATTAATTGCCTATAGGGTATATCTCCTTCAGCTATATGCTTTGTTATGTGGGCCGAGCTATGTGCTATGCAGGGTCTTAATTCTATATGCTATGTTGTCCTTTACTTCCTGTTTGCTTTCAGTACCTATCAACACGTGTGTACCAATGTGGCATTTGCTTGTTGTGTCCAGAACATGGTGTTGACAACAATGCATACACGTGTTGCCACAACTTTGCTTTGCCTGACATATATATAGGGGTCTTTGTTCAGTACATTGCATTCTTGTTCTATACAATCTCTTCGATGGCTGAGCATGGAGATCCCTCGCCTATAAAGAGTGAGGGTACCTCTACGTCCGAGGCGGCAAGGCAGGAGAAGTTGTACAAGAAGGTGATGCTACTTCACTGTAAGCTTACAGATGACGAGACAAGGAGGGCCATGGCAGAGCCGACAGGTTGGAGACCAGAGCTTCCAAACAACATAAGTTTGGAAACACAAATTCGCATCCTGCAAGCTCGTCTTGATGCGAAGAATGCGAAGAATGCAAGCTCGTCTTGATGCGAAGAAATCCTTAGGAGTAATGTGTAATGTGTAATGAAATTATCCTGGTTGTATGAATATGTTTAATAAAGAGTTTGTGTTTTAAATAAAATACTTTCAGTTTTTTTAAATTTGATTGTGTTGCTAATTTTGGATTGTTGCAAACTACTTTGTAAACCCTTCATAAGGTGTTTTTTGTAATCAATCCCCTCCTACACGTGGGTCCTAAATTTTCATTTTGTGGTATTGGTACTGTGATCCATATTACTATGAATCTAAGATTATACATCTCTTCTCGCAAATGATTTGGACCATGTTTTGGAATTTCTCTTTTGTTGGGGCTGGGATCTTATCTTGTTGGGGTGAAAATTCTGGGAGATTCACTGTCCAGGCTTACTGGACTATCTCATGCTAATTATTCAGACTACAAGCATGCTGCCCATGGATGGAAGATACGCAGACATTGCTAAAGAACTGAAAAAAATGCAAGGAGAGTGTCAAAGATAATATTGTTCTGGCTGCTTTTAGCTCTACACGAACATGTTTCTTTGGTGCTGAAGGGACTATATACAACAAAAAAGGCAGGCGTGCCGAATATATACCAAAACGTTCAAATATTTTCTACTAATAAATTTAAGCTTTCTCGGGAGTTTAAAAATATGAATGGAAGGGAATAAAAGCAATAAGACAATAGCCATAATAAACAAGATAAATTCGCAATCCCTCTAAGTTGTTCAAATATAAAACTAGAAGTCTTACAGCAACACCAACACGCATATGATCTGATATATGCAACCACAATGAACTGATGGCTTTCCAAAGTAATTTAACCCCTTGGCACACGTATCATCAGCAGTTCGAGATCATTGTCAACTGATGACTTTCCAAAGTTCATGAGCCAGATGTCATCTTCTTTTATCTTGAACTCTTCGACTGCCTTCCCCCAACCAGAAGTCGTCGTGACATTGTTCTTCCCCTGTGATATCTTCATATTTAGCTTCAGCTTATCAGTACTGCCAACGCTCTCAACTAGTATCTCCACAGGGTTTGCAAATTCACTGTGAAGATACAGTTTGGAGAACTTAGCTCCAATGTCCTGTCATAGTACATGACAAACAACAGTTAATAGTTTGCATATGCATTTTTACCTGTACACACAAAATAACTTAGGTATGCTATGTCACTAAAGGGGAGTAAATTACCAGTTTGCATTTTCCAACAATCACGTTGGAGTTAGTCATCATGTGCAAGTAAAACTTACAGAATAGCCTTGTTGGATTCTGTTCCCGTCCAAGAGGCCACCTGATTATGTTCCCCACCATAAGCTCACATAAGTTCTCTAGCCAAGTTTGTTGCTTCATTGTGAGGTACATGTCATTACCAAAATGGCAATACTTGTCAAAGATCTTATTCTCATTCAGATAATCATCTTTAGGACCTAAAAGGAAACACAGTAAAGAAATGTAGTGAATGCTTAAGAAATGCATGTATATCTTTAGGACCTATAAGGAAATAAAGTAAATTTAGTTATTGTTGAACATACCTCTGAACAACTGTCCATCATGTGATGCATGTCCAGCAGATGTTTTCCCCTTATGAATATTCTTCGCACTACTGGTTGGGATATCATCCAAATGTACTTTCTTCTTCCCCTTGCACTGCTTGCCTTGTTCTGCAACCATCTTGTAGTACTGGTACATATCCGGATCGACAGTACCTTCCTGGTCAGCCTTCTCGATGGTTTTGAAGAAGTCTGGATGTACAGCATCAATAGTGCAGGTCTTTATCTCATTTTCTTCATCACGGTCAGTTATAACAGTGACATTGCCTTCCTGGTTGGCCTGCCGAATGGTTTGCAACCATTCTGGATGCCTCTTGTTCCACTCCTTTTCATCATCACTGTCTGGAAACACCATGAGGCCCTTCTTGCTGCTAGATCCCATAGTGTGCCTGCTAGTTAAAGAAAACTTGTTAGTACAAATGCAGCAATATTCCTACACATGCACTAGTAAAACTTGTTAACTCGTATGTGTACAATTACTGAGATAAAATTTCTGAGTCTAGAAGCTACAAGACACTAAGCACTACAAGACAGCACAAGATCTGGACCTGATGCACGCAGAAAACAATGATTCGAGTTAATTTTTTTTTTTTGAAAGTTAATGATTCGAGTTAATTTCACACTACTGTAGTGCTATTGTGGACACTAGGATGCGACAGTGGAAGATCTACAAGGGGACCATGTCTCCATCTACAAGGGAACAGTAGCATAAGATCTACAAGGGGACCATGTATTACTTTCAAAGAACAAGCGGATTCAGAGCACACAAGCGGATTCAGAGCACAAAAGCTGATTCAGAGCACGGGAACTTACGGCGAGAGTGTCCACGCGGCGGCTGTGCGGGATGGCGGTCGTTCTCACATTCGCCTCCTCCTCCGGTACCGCTCCTCCTCCCTGCGACGCGATGTGTGCGTGCTAGGGTTCCTGCGAGCTGCGAACTAGGGCATCGGGTGTCTAAATGGAACTTGCATCCTCTGCGAAATGGGCAGGGCACTACACGGCTCTAAATGGGCCGGTTGTTGCCGCCCAGATGTTGCCATAGAGAAACTAGCCGGGCCGACCTTGTTATTGGTTGAGGCGTGGGATAAAAAGGTATTTTGGACCTGAGATTCGACAATGTATTATAAATTATATAAATTTCAAATACATGTAAAACCTTCACAAGACATCTTGGTTTGTGTAATAGATCATGTGTAAAAAATTAGAGATGATTTGGAGGAGGTCGAAAAAATCACCTTGCTAAAAAAACTGGCTAAAGTGAGACCAGACGGTCTATCGCTAAGCATGTGATTTTTTCGACCATCTCCAAATCACCCCAAATTTTGTGTGCGTACTTCCATTTAGTTAATATAAGTATTGCAATAAAAAATCCAAATAAGGAGTTTCATATTGGGGGTAGAAAGGTATAGAACGGTATTCTGGGACTTGAGGTTCGACAATATATTATAAATTATATAAAATTCAAAAACATGTAAAATCTTCACAAGACATCTTGGGTTGTGTCATAGATCATGTGTAAAAAATTAGAGATGATTTGGAGGAGGTCGAAAAAATCACCTTGCTAGAAAAACTGGCTATAGTGAGACCAGACGGTATGTCGCTAAGCATGTGATTTTTTCGACCATCTCCAAATCACCCCAAATTTTGTGTGCGTGCTTCCATTTAGTTAATATAGAGTATTGCAATAAAAAATCCAAATAAAGAGTTTCATATTGGGGGTAGAAAGGTATAGAACGGTATTCTGGGACTTGAGGTTCGACAATATATTATAAATTATATAAAATTCAAAAACATCTAAAATCTAAACAAGACATCTTGGTTTGTGTCATAGATCATGCGTAAAAAATTAGAGATGATTTGGAGGAGGTCGAAAAAATCACCTTGCTAGAAAAACTGGCTAAAGTGAGACCAGACGGTCTGTCGCTAAGCATGTGATTTTTTCGACCATCTCCAAATCACCCAAAATTTTGTGTGAGTGCTTCCATTTAGTTAATATAGAGTATTGCAATAAAAAATCCAAATAAGTAGTTTCATATTGGGGGTAGAAAGGTATAGAACGGTATTCTGGGACCTGAGGTTCGACAATATATTATAAATTATATAAAATTCAAAAAAATGTAAAATCTTCACAAGACATCTTGGTTTGTGTCATAGATCATGTGTAAAAAATTAGAGATGATTTGGAGGAGGTCGAAAAAATCACCTTGCTAGAAAAACTGGCTAAAGTTAGACCAGACGGTCTGTCGCTAAGCATGTGATTTTTTCGACCATCTCCAAATCACCCCAAATTTTATGTGTGTGCTTCCATATAGTTAATATAGATTATTGTGAAAAAAATCAAAAAAAAAGAGTTTCATATTGGGGTAAAATAGGTATAGAACGGTATTCTAGGACCTGAGGTTCGACAATATATTATAAATTCTATAAATTTCGAAAACATGTAAAACCTTCACAAGACATCTAGGTAAGTGTCATAGATCATGTGTAAAAAATTATAGATGATTTGGAGGAGGTCAAAAAGATCACCTTGCTAGAGAAACTGGCTAAAGTGATACCAGACGGTCTGTCGCTAAGCATGTGATTTTTTCGACCATCTCCAAATCACCCCAAATTTTGTGTGTGTGCTTCCATTTAGTTAATATATAGTATTGTGAAAAAAAAATCAAAAAAATGAGTTTCATATTTGGTTTGTAAAACCTTCACAATGCATCTAAATTTGCTTTGTTTAATTGATATCACTTTACAAGGAAGCGAAAAGTCCCCACCACTAGACGCCGGAGTCATGGTCATCAATGGCGCATCACGTCGCCGGCAGGTGGGCAGCTGCAGCGCCCGAGGCACAGCATCGACAGCTCGCGGGACGTTTCGTCTGGTCAGCTGGGTGCAGAGACTGAGGCACGTCAGCATCGTCATGATTACAAATCCATATCCTGCGGCCCACGATTAATCTGCCGTTTAGTGTGCGCGGACGAGATCCACTCACCCTCGATCGTGTCCCCACCCCCCACGAACCACTTGTTTAACCTCGCCGTCCATATTTCGTTACTGCTCATGATCCAGTTTCTTCCTCCTCGTGACTCAGAGATTGCAGTTCCACCTTTCCACCCGTATCCACTTCCTCCCTTCACTGCTGTATCATTCTCCGTTCATCCAGTTCCCTGTTCTGATCAACACCCCCGTTCGTCTACTCATCCTCGCTCCGGCGACAAAAACCCCAATGTCGAAGCGCAAGGCTGTAGAGTCTGAGGGGCCAAGTGAGTATGACCGGTACTGCCTGCAGGAGCGCGGATGGGAGAATCTCCACGGCGCGAACGTCGAGATGATCACCGCCGGTACGGACATCATCACCACCGGTCGCCTTGGTCGCGCCATGGTTAGCTATCGTTCCGAGATGCGCCAAGATCTGAACCATCCGTTTGGCACGCCGGGCCTTCTACACCTCAACGAGGACTCATCATGGTCCCGCGACGAGTTGGTTAGTTCGCAATCCTTTTTTCATTGTTTGGATCCTTTTTGGTTGATTTCATGTTTGAGGCAACACCCATGTTTTTTTAGATCTGTACTTATATCCATGTTAATATAAAATTATATCCATGTCTATCTATACTTCCTTCTTTCCATATGCTTTCACAGTAGTTATTGTTTTATCATATCTACCATGTATTTTTTTTTTGTCCTTCACGTCAGTAGAACTTGACATGATTATTTGTAGGGTCCTGGTTTTTTTCTTCTAAAGTTCGGTGGAATACATTACACAGTGGGACCATCTAAATTTGAATCTTGTCTTTGCACTTCTTTGGTAACATGTTTTAATGATTGTACTTATACTATATTTATTCATATGTGTACTGCCTTCTTGAAATATATCCCTAGTATCTGTACTCATTTTCACCTGTTAAGGCATGTATCACCTAGTTTATGCGTTGTTTTAAGGATGCATGCATGCTGTGAATATTTTTCTAGGATTTTTTGTGACTGTGTGTCCATGGTTTATCGCAGATCATTGGCAGTAAAATCATGCTTTTGGACAAGAACATGGCACCAGCATTGGTGCGCGTGAAGGAGGAAGGCCAGGAAGGATATGAAGGCGTACAACACTGGGTCGGCGGCAACGGAGAGTGGTTGGTGATGATCCATGGGGCAGACCCAGGAAAATTGACTCTCACTAACGTCTACAGGTCACTGAAGTTCACGATGCCATCTCTGGAGGGTGTCGGCATAACTCATTACAAAGATAGATGGCAGCAACACCCATTCGCTTTCAACTTCAACGGTGCAAGAATAAATCTGCTGAAGATTCAACTCCCGAAAAGGCCATTTCTGGCCGGCGGTGAATGGAGTTACGATGCCATAGCCGTGTTTGACAAGGTGATTGCCATTATTCGATGGCCGCGTGACAAGGTTTGGACCATCTTGCCTCACACGGATTTGCGACCATCGACATATGTGGATGCCGTCGGCAGCTCCTCCAACTCGGAACGACGTACCCTGGATCGCATATATGCGGTTACTGAACCGCATGGAGATGTGCATGTTTGGCAACCATTCGAATGGGGTAAGTTAACCACATCGTTTTAGAAATTAGAATGTTCTTATATCCATGTTGATATGAACTTATATCCTTGTCTATCTGTATTGCCTTATTTACATATGCTTTTGACAATGCTTCTTGTTTTTATCATAGCTACAACGTATTACGATTTGAATTGACATTCACATTTTCTGCTCACAGGTATAGACGCATCGCCGCGTCGCATACAAGCTCCGGCCATTGAAGATGCTGACGAAGCAGATGCTGCCGAAATTATATCTCGGTGATGGTTCCTGGCACCAAAGGATGATAAACTTCTGTGGTTCTGTATCAGTGGCTCACGAGTCAGGGCTCGCGGTGGAGTTCAGCGTATGGGGACAAATATCTTCTCTTATCCAAATCGGCGTTGCGACGTTTTCTCGCTGCCTGCAAATCGGTTCACTGATCCTCTTGCAGGAGCGTGGAGCAGAGTTGACAGTCTGAATGGCCTATCTGCGTTTGTTGGGATCAACTATACTTTTTTCCTTCAGGCCCCACCCGCTACTGATGATGCTGCCGCCGCTGAAGAATTAGAAGTTCCTGCTGCTGGTGATGATGGAGAACTACCTGATGGTGAAGCTGCGGCTGGCGAAGATGGTGGACCTGGCGGTGCTGCAGCTTTTGCTGAGGTACCACTAGCTCTGCCAGTTTTTAAACCAGATTGTGTGTTTGCTACACATGAGCGCGCCTTTCAGTATAACCCTCAGCCAGACCCTACCTGGACCCGCATGCACGTCTGCGGGGGGCCTGCCATTGGATCAACGCTGACTGTAGAGAGATTTGTCGAGGGTAAGAGTGTGGTACGTGGCGAGGCACCGATTTGGTTCGTTCCAACGCTGCCACCAGCTCCGGATGCTGGTACTCAGTATGGAGACTATATGTATTAGTTATCTTTGCCATTTGCCATAGTTCTATGTTCACTAAGTCATGGTTGGACATACTTGACATAGTTTTGGTCATTTGTGTAAGAACAGGTTGTGATAATTTATGTAAGACTATGTTCAGCCATTATTCTCTTTGAACTTCTGCTTGCAGTTTAGCAAATTCAATTTTTATCACTGAATTTAATGGACCTCAATGTAATGCATTTTAGCTACTGAATTTATGAGCATTTTACCTAGATTTTTCATTCCATTTGCGTCTATAACTAAAGGAGTACGTCTCGTAATGCCCGACTACCCGTATCCGGCTTCTTCTTGAGTGCATCGGTTTTTTATTTTTGAAAATGAGTGCATCGGTTTTTTTTTAAAAATGAGTGCATCGGTTGTTAGTTGTTTCTCCAACTTCCCCTCCGTCAATAATGGGAACCGCTTCCCCTCTTCTTCTTCTCCCAACGCTTCTTCTTTCTTCCTCGAGAGCACCCCTTCCCTCTTCGTCTCCCTGCTCTGTTGCTCCCACGTATACGATATGGCTAGGAGCCGAATGGAGAACTGGTCCAACCTCCCGGACGGACCACTTGGCAAGATCGCCGACTACTTGCTGGATGACGAGGAGTACGTCGACGCCTACGCTGTTTGTCGGCGAGTCTGCGGCAATTGGCGCCGTGCTTTACAAGAGCCCGAGATCTATCTTAACAACTGGATCCTCATAGATCACACACTTCCAGACATCGCCGACTTCACGTTCTTCAACCTCGTAACAGGCCGTTGCTTCACGACGAATCTGATTGACGTTCAAAGAAGGTAGACGTTAATCCGATGTAACATTATTTTATTTTTCCTCTCTAATCACTTTAGGGCTAACTTGTCTCTTCATCAACAGGTACTACTTCGTCGGTGTTTATCGTGGCATCATCGTGCTTGCGAAGAGGAATCCGCCGCACAAGATTCTGCTTCTGAATCCAATGACTCGTAAGACCAACACTGCGTTTCAGGCGCAGATACCATCTGTTCTTCTGTATAATGTGGCCGTCACGAAGTCCCCGACAATGGTGTTCGTTGCTTCAGCTTATCCAGGAGCCATTGCTTGGGCCAGGGAGAGCACCCCGACAAGGGAACTCAATGAATATTTTGGAGAAGGATTTTATCAGCCCGGTGATGAACATCCGAACTGCATGACCCCATTTTGTGGTGAACTGTACGCAGTACTTTTCTCAGGCGACATAGTATCGACAAACATCCAGTTGGTGCAGCGCGCAGGCGGCACCGTCAAGATGGAAAAAATAATTACAGCGCCAGTCTTTGAAGAGATACGCGGATCGTACAGGTTCTACCTTGTAGAGTCAGAAGGTGATCTGCTTCTTGTGATGTACGGTGTTTTCGCTGCAGGTCAACCGGTGGTGTACCGGGTGGACACGGAGAACCGCTCTCTCCATGCCGTCGGTGACATTGGCAGCCGTTCCCTCTTTGTTAACCTTGACAGGTCTATCTCCGTCGATACCAGAGTGCACCCCACAGTTGAGCCCGGCTGCATCTACTACACGGGTTATTCTTATATCAGATTATATAATCATGATATCAAGTCATGGGATGAGGAACCCCAACTTGTAGATGGCTTAGGTCGGCATGATTTGGAACTAATGCCGAGGCCTTACCGTCTCGACCAGATATTGGCAGCACACTGCAGGCGGGAGGAGTTCGCTGAATATGTGATGCAGGACGTCTCCCGAGCAGACGCAGAGGAAATATATAGGAGAGATTGAATAGCACATTTATCCTAGGTTATTTTCTTATTCGATA
Organism: Poa annua; assembly: GCA_026929855.1. Taxonomy (NCBI): domain Eukaryota; kingdom Viridiplantae; phylum Streptophyta; class Magnoliopsida; order Poales; family Poaceae; genus Poa; species Poa annua. Next base: position 96,233,158 of record CM049437.1, read on the forward strand.
GTAATGTAATGTTAGTAAAAGTCTTCGATGCGGTGGGGTTTTAGTCCCGGAGAAGGTTTCTGTACCATGTCCATGTGTATTCGTAGTATAAATTTGTAATTTGTCTATGTTTCCCCTTAATTATTGGCCTCCAATTCCATATTGTTAACAACTTTACGTATAATTGTATAATTTCTACTCCTTGTGTGCCTTAGGCTGTTTTAAGTTTCATTTAATGTTTTAGTCTAATTTTCTGCAAATGTAATCAGCGAGTTTGCCAAATATGAATGAAAACGTTACTGTTTGCGCCAAAATTTGAACTTTACAGTGAGCACATAAGGTTCATATATACCTACACAGAATTATAGTACAAATCACACAACCTATTGAACATAAAAGTTTTAGTACACACATCATCAACACAGCATGTGATTTTTTCGACCATCTCCAAAACACCCCAAATTTTGTGTGTGTGCTTCCATTTAGTTAATATAGAGTATTGTAATAAAAAAATGAAAAAATTAGTTTCATATTGGGGTAAACTAGGTATAGACCGGTATTTTTGACCTGAGGTTCTATAATATATTATAAATTCTATAAATTTCAAAAACATGTAAAACCTTCACAAGACATCTAGCTTTGTGTCATAGATCATGTGTAAAATATTAGAGATGATTTGGAGGAGGTCGAAAAAATCACCTAGCTAGAAAAACTGGCTAAAGTGGAGACTAGACGGTCTGTCGCTAGGCATGTGATTTTTTCGACCATCTCCAAATCACCCCAAATTTTGTGTGTGTGCTTCCATTTAGTTAATATATAGTATTGTGAAAAATAAATAAATAAAAGGAGTTTCATATTGGGGTAAAATAGGTATAGACCTGTATTTTGGACATGAGGTTCGACAATATATTATAAATTCTATAAATTTGGAAAACATGTAAAACCTTCACAAGACATCTAGGTTTGTGTCATAGATCATGTGTAAAAAATTATAGACGATTTGGTGGAGGTCAAAAAAATCACCTTGCTAGAAAAACATGCTTAAGTTTGGCTAGACGTTTTTTCGCTAAGGTAAGTGATTTTTTTTTTACCATCTCCAAATCACCTCAAAATTTGTGTGCATCCTGCCATGTAGCTAAGTATTTATCCCAACTTTACTTACAGACCAGAAGTATCTAGGGAGCAGAAAACACCAACTTTGTCCACACCCAACGGCCTCCAATATAAACATCCAGTAGTATGAATGAATTCTTCATACAATTTTCTTGTTTTAAATTTGGACTTATTTTATTTTGGATACAGAGAACAATTCGATCACTAGAAATCAGAAACAACATATAAAAAATACGACTTGATCCAAATTAATTTACATCCAAACACAATCTTGCTGCTCACACATATATAGTACTTCAAAATTTAATTACATGCAACATAAACACTTGTTGTGCTAAACATTTTGAATGAAAACGTTACTGTTTGCGCCAAAATTTGAACTTTACAGTAAGCACATAAGGTTCATATATACCTACATAGAATTACAGTACAAATCACACAACCTATTGAACATAAAAGTTTTAGTACACACATCACCAACACAGCTGCCTCCCATATCTAGATTCACATATCTGTTCTTTATTCTCCTAGTTGATGATCTCTACAAAATTGAGACCAAGGTACTCCTTGAATGGTTCAACCTTCACCAGCAGTACTGAATCTTCACCAATTTGAGCAGCAACAGTGAAGAAAGGCCATCCTTCCGAGAAGCTAACAAGGTCTCCATTGTCATGGAATGGACACTCAATGCCATCTTCCTCTTCACCTTCAATAACCAGACCATCCTTGTACAACAAGGCATCGCCATTGATTTGGTAACCGAAACCATGTATTGCCTCAGAAGGCATGAACTGACATGCATGATAGACATGATTTAAGTTACATATTTTCACCCTTAAAACATTTGAATCTGCAAAAAATAATTAACTAACCAATGCTTCAAATTCTTTGTTGGCATCATCCATTTTGTGCACAAAGAATTGCTTCTGGTTGGCAGGCTCATAAAAATCATCATCATCTGCAGGCTTGCAGTGAAGTTCCTTGTACATGCCAAATAAGACTACATCCATGGAAACATCAGTGATGCTCTTGATGTCTGTGAAGACAGTCCTGTGTAGGACACTTCTAATGCTAGATGGAACCTCCCACAGCTCTGTTTAAAAAATATGGTTAATATGTCAGATATGAGTCGTACATAACAAAAATAGTACCATACCAGCACTTTAGGTTTCAATGTTTGCAACAACATACCTGCATTGTCTAAATTTGCAGACTTCTCTACTCCAAGGTTGTTGTAAACCGTGAACAGAAACTTGTTTTCACTTGTCAGGAATTTGAAATGAATTATATCTCCCTCCACAATTCCATACATCCTAGTCAGTGCAAGCCAGTAGGGTCCACCCATCTCTGTCTTCAGTGTCTCTTTGCTGAGGAAGAAGTCAAACATGCGACATCCAGCATTCTGAGCAACCAACCATTGATCTGGAACAAAATGGTTCATCCTTTCCCTGAAGTAGCAGGGGATAACCTAGTGGAAGAATTGTCAGAAAAATTGCGTAATGCAAGAAAATGATATCATACAGTATATAATGTGAACCTAGTGTACAGTACTACAACTGAGGCTACTACTCTTCACAGTGGCTTTATTATACAACAATACTTTAGTTGAAATTTCAAAAACAGTGTTGCAGATTAATTTTACCACCCCAGGCTGAAATCCCTGCCTAATAACCAGTTGAAACGAACTTGCTCCTCTTGCAGGCCTGCCGCAGAAGTGTACTGGCTGATCACATCCTTCGCAGTTCTCACCCTCCATTCTATACTGGTTAAAAAACCAAGCACACATTGCAGTCATTACTTGAAACATTGTATTACAGTAATGAAGAAGAAAAGAACCGAACAGCATATCAACGAATGAACTTACATTCGTGCAGACTGAAAGATGAACCGAAGATATCTTTGCACTTGGAAGAACTATTGTTCCTGTGCACTGTCAATTGAAAAAGAACAACAGAAACAGCAATAAGAAATTGCAACTTCTAGATGTGAATAGGGAAAGAGAGTAAGAGGAAGAAGGGGAAAAGTACTAACACACTTCGTTGTGCACAAATGACTTCCCAGGCTATGCGGTGTCTACTTGAAAGGAAATGGAACTGCCCCGCAGGAACTGCACCCACAGACTGCCCCCACGAACTGTCCGTCGAAATGGCAGTTTCTCATATATGGTTTATTTAAAGTAGGGAAAAAAATCAAGTACCAGCGCCCACGTAAAAAACAAATAAAAAATTGAATACGGAGAGAAAATGGTTGTTCGTTCATGTGTGCTTTATGGTCGTTGAGAGAATGGGACATGTGGACCCACATTAAAAGCTACGTTCAGGTGTATCATGTCACGCAAAACCTTGACATAACATGTACCTTGAAAGCTGATTTGAGGTATCAAGACCAATGTGAGCGGTAGACCGAAGACCTAGGGTTTATTGTACACCTCATGAAACTTGAGCATCGAATGACAAAAAAGGATTGAGATCGAGTTCAACAAGAATGTCACCATGGTGTATCATGGCATGCAAAAACATTAACTTTCGAATGGAATTACAAAAAAATGGCATGGAATCCATGAACACACATGCATTTGCAAAGCTAATTCGAGGTTTATCATGCCATTCAAAACCATTATATCACAACTTGAACATGGAAGGACAAAAAAAGTTTATGAGTTCACCTGGCATCATGATGTATATTCCATGCAAAACCATGAACTCACAAGTACCTTCAAATCTACTTTGAGGTTGAACATGCCAATGTTCATAAACCATGTTTGGGACATGTGGACCCACATGGAACACTCCTTGTTCAGTTTCTCGTTGTGGGACAGCTAGTTCATTAGGGAATCATGGTGTGAAATCATTGGTATAAGGTCATGTTCTCTGCATAGATGGTTATCCAATCACTTTTGGCTCACGTGGACCCCCAAACACCTTTGAGTCATGTGGGCCACATGCAACCATCCAAGTCAGCTAGGTCAGTAGACCTGGATGCATGCAACACTCTTAGCCGTCTATATGTTCATCAACCACGTTTGGAACATGTTGACCCACAGTAAAAGCTACTTTGAGGAGTATCATGGCATGCAAAACCTTGACATAACATGTTTCTTGAAAACTGATTTGAGGTATCAAGACCAATGTGAGTGGTAGACCCAAGACCTAGGGTTTATGGTACACCTGTTCCAACTTTCACATGGAATAACAAAAAATGGCATGCAATCCATGAACTCACATGCATTTGCAAAGCTACTTTGAGGTTTGTCATGACCAATGTGAGTGGTAGACCCAAGACCTAGGGTTTAATAGCTCACCCAACTGAAGCATGGAATGGCAAAATAGGTTTGCGAGTTCACCAAGAATGGTACCATGGTGTATCATGCCATTCAAAACCATTATATCACAACTTGGGCATGGAAGGACAAAAAAACTTTATGAGTTCACCTGGCATCATGATGTATATTCCATGCAAAACCATGAACTCACAAGTACCTTCAAATCTACTTTGAGGCTGAACATGCCAATGTTCATAAACCATGTTTGGGACATGTGGACCCACATGGAACACTCCTTGTTCAGTTTCTCGTTGTGGGACAGCTAGTTCATTAGGGAATCATGGTGTGAAATCATTGGTATAAGGTCATGTTCTCTGCATAGATGGTTATCCAATCACTTTTGGCTCACGTGGACCCCCAAACACCTTTGAGTCATGTGGGCCACATGCAACCATCCAAGTCAGCTAGGTCAGTAGACCTGGATGCATGCAACACTCTTAGCCGTCTATATGTTCATCAACCACGTTTGGAACATGTGGACCCACAGTAAAAGCTACTTTGAGGAGTATCATGGCATGCAAAACCTTGACATAACATGTTCCTTGAAAACTGATTTGAGGTATCAAGACCAATGTGAGTGGTAGACCCAAGACCTAGGGTTTATGGTACACCTGTTCCAACTTTCACATGGAATAACAAAAAATGGCATGCAATCCATGAACTCACGTGCATTTGCAAAGCTACTTTGAGGTTTGTCATGACCAATGTGAGTGGTAGACCCAAGACCTAGGGTTTAATAGCTCACCCAACTGAAGCATGGAATGGCAAAATAGGTTTGCGAGTTCACCAAGAATGGCACCATGGTGTATCATGCCATTCAAAACCATTATATCACAACTTGGGCATGGAAGGACAAAAAAAGTTTATAAGTTCACCTGGAATCATGATGTATATTCCATGCAAAACCATGAACTCACAAGTACCTTCAAATCTACTTTGAGGTTGAACATGCCAATGTTCATAAACCATGTTTGGGACATGTGGACCCACATGGAACACTCCTTGTTCAGTTTCTCGTTGTGGGACAGCTAGTTCATTAGGGAATCATGGTGTGAAATCATTGGTATAAGGTCATGTTCTCTGCATAGATGGTTATCCAATCACTTTTGGCTCATGTGGACCCCCAAACACCTTTGAGTCATGTGGGCCACATGCAACCATCCAAGTCAGCTAGGTCAGTAGACCTGGATGCATGCAACACTCTTAGCCGTCTATATGTTCATCAACCACGTTTGGAACATGTGGACCCATAGTAAAAGCTACTTTGAGGAGTATCATGGCATGCAAAACCTTGACATAACATGTTCCTTGAAAACTGATTTGAGGTATCAAGACCAATGTGAGTGGTAGACCCAAGACCTAGGGTTTATGGTACACCTGTTCCAACTTTCACATGGAATAACAAAAAATGGCATGCAATCCATGAACTCACATGCATTTGCAAAGCTACTTTGAGGTTTGTCATGACCAATGTGAGTGGTAGACCCAAGACTTAGGGTTTAATAGCTCACCCAACTGAAGCATGGAATGGAAAATAGGTTTGCGAGTTCACCAAGAATGGCACCATGGTGTATCATGCCATTCAAAACCATTATATCACAACTTGAGCATGGAAGGACAAAAAAAATTATGAGTTCACCTGGCATCATGATGTATATTCCATGCAAAACCATGAACTCACAAGTACCTTCAAATCTACTATGAGGGTGAACATGCCAATGTTCACTCACCATGTTTGGGACATGTGTGGACCCACATGGAACACTCCTTGTTAAGTTTCTCGTTGTGGGACCCACGAACCAGTGACTAAAAGTTAGGAAAATGCATGCAGAGGGGCAAAGTCAGAGAATCCACGCCAAAATTTTCCAAACCCACTGGTAGGATACCGGGCCAGCCCATGAACTCAATTCCCAGACTATTTATGTTAACTACTCCATATATACGACGCAATTCCGTACCCTAAAAGCTCGAAGTCCGCGGAAAACTCCTCCCACACGCCGCCGCATCTACAGAAATAGGCGAAAGCTGAGTAGATCATCGCCGACATCAAGTGTGTCATTGCGATCTCGACACTGCGTCAGTAAAGGTATATTGATCATCTCATCTATGCCATGTACCGATTGCTTCATCTTCCACTCTTTTGTATTTCTTAGGTTTAGATAGTAGATTTGGATCTGTAGATGAACCACGTTAATTCGTAGACTGTGATATTTCCTACTCCATCCGTTTAGGTGTATTACGCATTGGTGGCCAAGGTTTGGTTTGGTTTGAATTGGTTGCAATCAATCTTCTATTTTGTTACATGCATTGGTGGCACAGGAATCTTATGTATAAGTACTACTGTTTATTATCTACACGCATTGGTTATGTTCCACCAATTTATTAGCGTAATTAATTGACTGGGGCCTTATTACTTGTTTGTTCCTAATACACCTAAATGGAGGGAGTAATAAAATATCCGCCTCGTACGTCAAAGAATTAATTGTTACGTCAAAAAAACCCCGATCGTTTGAGACTGGCTACATTTGCATGCTTACGATGTTAATTTTTTTAGTTCGTACTTACTTCTTCGTACCCAAATTGTACCTTCACATCAGTTTTCATCCCTTGTCCATGAACAGTAGTTCGTACCTACAGCACGTTCACTTACTATAGAAATATTTAATAAATTAAGTTTATTTGAACAGAATGGAGAATCTGGGAGATATAAGTTGTTCGGTCGAAAAATGGCGTTCGCTCGTTGATCGTTTCTCTGCAAAGCAACGATCAAGAATTCAGAAAACCATTTTGAGCTGCATGCTTAACATGCTGTCGATCAAGAAGGATATGAACTTAATAAAATTCATGATTGAAGTGTACGACCCTGCTACTAAACGGTTCGTCATCCAAGATTCCAAGGATGGAACAATTTCAGCCCGCGGCGTAGACGTTGAATGCCTTTTCGGCTTACGTGATAAAGGGTTGTGTGTGCAAGACATTCTGGTCGAAGAAGGGTCCGAAGCTAAGGCCCATATACCTCCAAGTTTTGTCAGCAAGAAAACTGGAAACTTGGTGATTCAAGAGCTCATCGAAGATATCATTGCTAATCCTGATATCGTCGACGACGACTTTGTAAGAAAGGTTGGATTAGTTCTCGCCGGAACAGTTTTAGCACCATTTAGTCCAGTAATTGTGTCGAAAAACTATTATGTCATTGTAGAAGATGTTGAGCGAATGGAGAATTTGAACTTGAACGAGTTCACTCTGCGATATGTTCTGGAAAGCATTGAGTGTGTGATGTCTAATAAATGCATTAGGCAATGGCCCAAAGGAAACTTGGCCATGCTGCAGGTACAATTCGAATTTGAACTATATATACATCAGTTCATTCTATATATATAGCTACATGTCTAACAATTTAGAATGCCTTCTATGCAGTATCTATACTGGGAAAAGGTGACACCAACAAAAATAGATTCAGCACCGATTCCATACAATTCTTTGAGACCATTAATGCTAAATTGGACCGAGCCAGTTGCTGCACAGAGAGACTTCTATGATGGCAAGGATGGTCGTGGTAAAGGAAAAGTAAGTGCGACATATTGATGACTATTTACAGATTTGTCATTATCTGCACTATTTAATTCTTATTGTTCATATCATGAAGATTGAAGACAATATTACCGAGGACTATAGGAAAAGGATTAAAAATAATCCAGCAATGGCCTCAAAGAAAAAAGGTGGTACGGGAAAGGTCGGGTCAAGTTCAAACTCCAATGCCAAGAAGTCAAAGGCTTCAATTGACATGGTTGACCTAGCTAACCGTCTCTTGGAACCAGTCTGTAGTCATTTAGGCCGTCTTGTAGATAAAAAGATGGAGAACGTTGCAGACATGTGTGCTGAGGTGAGACACACTATATTTTTTGTCCGCATGATTTCACGGCTTGTGCTTTCCTTTCAACATAAAATGATTCATTTTTTTGGTCGTGCAGAGAATCCTTCTGATGTTGAACTCCAAGGGTGTTAGCTACGCACCAGCTAAAGCGAACATGTCTGACCCTTTAGAAGAAAATAATGGAGAAATGGCGTCTACTCTAACCAAAAACCGTTACAAGGTGAAAGACTTTATGGAAAAGTCAGATTCTGAGAGCAGCAATGACGATTCCTCCATTGTGCCTATAGAAGATGATGATCATGTTGATCAGGAGGAAAACTACATCACACCTCTAAAGGAACTGAAGGATAGTGATTTAACCCGATTGGGTTTTACACCAGAGGATCCTATCATAGTACCTGACGGAAAGGATCCAAGTCCTGCTGAGATACCTCTTGATAAATATATCTCTTCCATGAAAAAGAAGGAAAGTAAGAAAATTCCTCGGTCAACAAAGGCTACATCTGTAGGTGTGAAAAGGAAGAAGATACAGGAAATTTCGGTTCAGCGTCAAACTCTTAAAACTAAAGAAGATGGTGATCATGATGATCATGAAGAAATCTACATCACACCTCTGAGGGAAAAAGAAATGAAGGGTAGTTGGCCACCCATAGCGGGTTTTACACCAGAGGATCCTATCATATTACCTGATGACCGAAAGGTTCCAAGTCCTAAGCCATCATTGGAGATACCGTTTGATGAATATATCTCTTCCATGCAAAAGAGTAAAAGTAGAAAAAAACCTGGGTCAACGAAGGCTAAAACATCTGATGATGCTGGGAAGACGAAGAAGAAGCTACAAGGAATGTCGGTTCAACGTCAAACTCGTATCACTAAAAAAGGTAGTGTAAGTTTTTCATGCAGGGTGCGACGAGAGAGGGTGCGACATATATTATTTATTAGTGTTGCACATACTAACAATAAAATATGTTGCAGGGCTTATTTATCCAAAAGAAGTCCCTGATGATTCAAGTGCCTTGACAGAGGAAATCATACTAGCGGCTTGTACTTACGTTCGTACAAACTACAACTCAAAGGAACATCGAAACAATGTTGTATCCTTAGATGGTAATGAGCAGGAGGTGACTATACCGCAGCTTCATAAGATCCTTAACTATGACTGGCTATGCACTTCTGTAAGTTGAAGAACCGCATCAATCTATTAATATGCTAGTGTAGTTGTACAAACAAAGAACCATCAGTTAAATTTTTCATTATTATTTTTCAGGTACTCGACGCATACATTGTTGATTTGAGGACCCGAGTTGGTGCTGACCGATACATCGTCCCAGCTTGGAGGGCGCAATTCCTAGTAGAAAATGCTACAAACGGAGCAAAGGTGGAATATTCACCCTACAACGATGACTACAAAATTGAAAGGAGAGCAAGTGTTTCACGAGCTACCAATGAATACTTCTTTCGGCCCAAGGTAAGCACTGTTGCTATTCCTGAATGCACTATCTGAAACAGATACTATACTGTTCTAACATTGGATTTACTATTTTTTTATACCTGATGTAGGTCTATTTCGTGATCAACATAGGCAATCAACATTGGGTTACCGTTGTCATGAATAGTCCCAAGCAGCAATTCCAAATTCTCAACTCGTTAAAATCCGTTAGAACGACCATAACAAGTGTGAAAACACTGGTATGGTTGTATTCAAATATGTGTTTGATATGACGACTTAATTTTTATGCGCTATGTTTCCCTAAATCTTGAATTTTTCAGAGAGATGAACTCGCGAAGGATATTGCACTAGCAAACATTGCAATAACTGGTGAGAAATTTCCTGATGTATCAAAGTGGCCTGTTGTAGATATTGCTGGCTCACCACGGCAGGGTGATGGGTATGTACATGCATGATATAGCAAACCTCATTCATTATATCATCATCAGTTGTTTATGTATTACTTGGGTATCAGGAACTCTTGTGGATTGTTCGCCTTACTTTGCATGGATAGCTGGAACGGAGATGAATTTACTCGACCTATTTCCCATGTTTGTAAAGTCTTGTGACACGAGTACCTGCTGTGGTGGTTGCTTTCCGTTATGGAAGTAACGGAAATCGACACCCTAGTGAGGGTTTCGGTAGTAAATATATGTCAATAGTTCTCTTATTAACCCGTGTAATATTATTGCAGGACATTGTTAACGCATCCAGGACTGAAATTGTTGCCAGAATCGTGATGTCAGCTCAAAACAGACTTCTGAAGGTGAAAGCCAGAGTTATGGAGATCGCCGAATTTGTTTCTGGGAATGAAATTGTTGGATGACTATTAGAGAGACATGTGTATGACTAGCATGGTTGAGTTTTAGTCCCGTGGGAGGTTTCCCAGTCTTGCATAAATATTTGTTGTGAACTATATTTATTTTTTCATGTTGCCGGTGTACAATTTTGTGTTCATTGAATTGTGAAAACAACAGTTGATGTTGTTATAGACGGTGCAGAAGATCCGAGCGAATCCACACCAGACTTCGTGGTGCACCCTCGCGCGATCTCTCGGGATCGACGGTGCCAGGAGAACGTTCTTCTTGCCTGGAGCTTTTCCACACATATACCCAGGAAATAATATTTCATATATTGAGACATTACACAGATGATCATGTAGTATATTACATAGATCATTTGCTTACTCATATTTTGTAAACTGGTTCATTAGATAGACCATGCAGTACATAGACAAATTTTGCCAAACTGGTTCATCACAGATGATGATATGCAGCATTACGGTTTGCTTGACATCAAAAAATAAGCAAAGTACTGAACAAAAAACCAAACTGATAACCTTGACAGCAGAAACCAAACAAACTGGTTGCTTGACATCATTACTATTGTTAGAGCTGTTCGATGCCATGGATCAGGACAGGCGGGGTGAGCAGCGGCGTTAGGCTGCTAGGGTTTATAGAGCGAGCAGTGAGGTTGATTTGGCATACTTTGAAAGTTAATTGTTAAAGGCCCGAAATAATTTTATTCTTAATGGCCCAAAACCGCTCGATCGGCCCAGCCCCCGCGCGCAATTCGTTTGACCAACCCCACCTCCTGCGGAGCCGCCCAGTCGATATAAGGGCAAGGCCATGCCGATCTGATGTTTTCCATCTCTGGCGGCGGTTCATCTTGGAGGCTACGGCGATTGTAGCGGTGCGACCGGCTCGTCGGAAACGAAGGTAACGCCGTGTACAGTATTTAGACTGTGGTTAGGGTTTAGCGGATGCTATGAAGGGATGACCGCAGTGTGTTTGTTTATATTCTTGCGCTTTGTGTGTTTGTTTCAGTTAATTAATTCATGGATCCAAGTGAGATTTTGAATGTGCGATTTCGCTTCGGAGGCAAGTTGGTCCGTGTTGGTCCTAATTTGGACTATGTTGCAGGCTCCAATGCAGTTTCAAAGATTGAGAGAGACAAGCTTTCCCTGCCGGAAGTGAAAAGGTTTGCCAAGGATCATTTGCTGCTTAAGGAGTCTATGAAGTTTTATTTTCTTCTTCCTGGAGAAGGTCTTTTCAATGGGATAGTGCCGCTTAATGATGATAGTGGGTGTTTATACATGGCTGATTACACATGTGTTGGTGAAGTTGCTAATGTGTACATTGAGTACCAGGAGGATCAAGACATTAGAAGTGGTGGTGACTTTGAGAAAATAGTCTGGGAATTGAGTGATGATGACTATGATCCTGATTGTGTGATCATTGCATCTCCAGCAGCTATAACAAGTCGAGCTCAAGCACCTCAAGCTGCTAGAGAGAGTAAAGCTGAAGATTCACCAGCATGTAGTAATAAACCACCTTGTCCAGCAGGAAGTCTATCTACAAGATTTAGAACTTCTAGGAAAATATCTGAAGATGGCTCCTCTGTGGCGTCACCTCTACCTTGAACATCTGGAGGCACATGGAGAGGAACTCGAGTGCCAACTGCAAGAAAGGGTAGAAAAAGGGCAGCATCTTCATATGGAGTCTACTCTTATTTCACTTGTAGTGGTAACTACTAAAATTTCTTAATGTAATGTTGGAGTGTCAGCTACTCTTATTCAGTAAAGATTACATTGACATGCCTGAAGTACTCTGAAGATGTTCAGTTAAGCTTGTCTGTCAGCTGGATTCAGTTACTGTAGCGCATCCGGCAACGGTCAGTTAGTTTCAGTTAACACTTTGAATAACGACGTGGTTTGATCGCCTGTGATCTCGCACGTCTAGATAAGGTTTAGACTTGTTCTTTGCTTGTTTGTTAGATCACTAGCACCTAGAGCGGATCGTGGGATGGCACGTTCGGTAATGGCTCAAGTGGCTAGTTTTTCGGTCTGTTTTGGGGCCACTGTAATGAACTCCCTATATAAGTGAAATACAACAAAAAAGCTGCAGTTAGTTGCACGCAGCACCAAATTACTTGAGTGTTCTTCCTTTGTTCTTGCGAGTGCGAGAGACACAAAGTTAGGTTTGCAACATCAATGCCTATTACATTCGCGTTTTCTTTTGAGCACCCGGTTCAGTGATAGTCGGCTTTTCATGTGTCATCTTGAACCTGTTCCGCACTTCAACCAAGAGAGACAGAACAATCTGCATCAAATGAAAGTACTCATCTATCGTCGCAACAATCTGCATCAAATGAAAGCACATTCGAACAGAATTTGAACTACGAACCATAATTTGGACACAATTTAAACTAGGAACCATAGTTTCAACTCAAATTTAAAGTACGAACAACATTTTTGAACCATATTCAACTACTAGAGACTACGATACTACTCTAATCGTCCCAGTCGAAGGAGTCGAAGGAGGAGGAGGAGCTCTTGTTCCAGTCGAAGGAGGAGGAGGAGCTCAACTCGATCACGTTCACCGTCGACGGTCCAGCCTCATCGTCGACCTTCTTCTTCTTCTTCTTCTCCTGTTCGCGCTTCCAGAAGAACTCCTGCTCGTACTGCACGTACTCGGGATGCTCCCGTGCCAACCGAGCCATCGACTCTTCGTCGGTCTCGAGCACCCTCGTCGGCTCCTCCTTCTTCTTCACCAAGCGGGCCTTCACCTTCGACTGCATCGGAGGCGCGACAAAGATGGCGTCCTGCAGGCAAGTGATGCTCGGATCGTTGAGCTGCTCCTGCGCAACGCCGAGACGCCACCCGGCGACGTCGTACGCCCGAGACGCCATATCCGCGCTGTCGTAGGTGCCAAGGTAGTAGCGCATGCTCTCGTGCTGCAGCTCGGCGCTCCAGCGGCCGCTCGGCCTCGCCCGCACGCCCTTGAAGCCGGAGGCGGCCTTGGTCTTCTTCGGCGGCATGGCGGCGCGTACGGTCGGGGCGGAGCGAGCCCGTGCGGAGGTCGGGGAGGTCGGGAAGGGTCGGGGCGGAGCTCGGGGATTGGGGGAGAACGAGCCCGGGCGGCGATTTAGGGCGGCGGCTAGTGCGGTGGGGGGCGGAGGGGCGATTGGGGGAGGCGGCGTGGTCGGGGAGGGCCGGATGGGCGGCGGGGGTGGCGGATTTGCTCGCGGCAGCGGCGGCGCGATCTAGGGTTGTTGGCGGCGGAGAACGAGCCCGGGCGGCGATTTAGGGCGGCGCTGGTTTCGGTGGGGGGCGGAGGGGCGATTAGGATAAGCGGCGTGGTCAAGGAGGGCCGGATGCGCGGCGGCGGCGGCGGATTTGCTCGCGGGAGCGGCGGCGGCGGGAGAGGCGCGAGGAAAATCCGATTTCAGGATGGCAGGAGGGCGCGCGCGCGTTGAAAAGGAAAGGATGCTAAACTAGGGCAGCTGTTAGAGATGCTCTAAGTTAGACCTGAGGTTCGACAATATATTATAAATTCTATAAATTTCAAAAACATGTAAAACCTTCACAAGACATCTAGCTTTGTGTCATAGATCATTTGTACAAAATTATAGATGATGTGGAGGAGGTCGAAAAAATCACCTTGCTAGAAAAACCGGCTTAAGTTAGACCAGACGGTCTGTCGCTAAGCATGTGATTTTTTCGACCATCTCCAAAACACCCCAAATTTTGTGTGTGTGCTTCCATTTAGTTAATATAGAGTATTGTAATAAAAAAAATAAAAAAATTAGTTTCATATTGGGGTAAACTAGGTATAGACCGGTATTTTTGACCTGAGGTTCTACAATATATTATAAATTATATAAATTTCAAAAACATGTAAAACCTTCACAAGACATCTAGCTTTGTGTCATATATCATGTGTAAAAAATTAGAGATGATTTGGAGGAGGTCGAAAAAATCACCTAGCTAGAAAAACTGGCTAAAGTGGAGACCAGACGGTCTGTCACTAAGCATGTGATTTTTTCGACCATCTCCAAATCACCGCAAATTTTGTGTGTGTGCTTCCATATAGTTAATATATAGTATTGTAATAAAAAAATCAAAAAAAGGAGTTTCATATTGGGGAAAACTAGGTAAGACCGGTATTTTGGACCTCAGGTTCGACAATATATTATAAATTCTATAAATTTCGAAAACATGTAAAACCTTCACAAGACATCTAGGTTTGTGTCATAAATCATGTGTAAAAAATTATAGATGATTTGGAGGAGGTCGAAAAAATCACCTTGCTAGAAAAACTGGCTTAAGTTAGACCAGACGGTCTATCGCTAAGCATGTGATTTTTTCGACCATCTCCAAATCACCCCAAATTTTGTGTGTGTGCTTCCATTTAGTCAATATAGAGTATTGTGAAACAAAATCAAAAAAATGAGTTTCATATTGGGGTAAAATAGGTATAGAACGGTATTCTGTGACCTGAGCTTCGACAATATATTATAAATTATATAAAATTCAAAAAAATGTAAAATCTTCACAAGACATCTTGGTTTGTGTCATAGATCATGTGTAAAAAATTAGAGATGATTTGGAGGAGGTCGAAAAAATCACCTTGCTAGAAAAACTGGCTAAAGTGAGACCAAACTTTCTGTCGCTAAGCATGTGATTATTTCGACCATCTCCAAATCAACCCAAATTTTGTGTGAGTGCTTCCATTTAGTTAATATAGAGTATTGCAATAAAAAATTCAAATAAGGAGTTTCATATTGGGGAAAACTAGGTATAGACCGGTATTTTGGACCTCAGGTTCGACAATATATTATAAATTCTATAAATTTCGAAAACATGTAAAACCTTCACAAGACATCTAGGTTTGTGTCATAGATCATGTGTAAAAAATTAGAGATGATTTGGAGGAGGTCGAAAAAATCACCTAGCTAGAAAAACTGGCTAAAGTGGAGACCAGACGGTCTGTCGCTAAGCATGTGATTTTTTCGACCATCTCCAAATCAACCCAAATTTTGTGTGTGTGCTTCCATTTAGTCAATATAGAGTATTGTGAAACAAAATAAAAAAAAAGTTTCATATTAGGGTAAAATAGGTATAGAACGGTATTCTGGGACCTGAGTTCGACAATATATTATAAATTATATAAAATTAAAAAAAAATGTAAAACCTTCACAAGACATCATGGTTTGTGTCATAGATCATGTGTAAAAAATTAGAGATGATTTGGAGGAGGTCGAAAAAATCACCTTGCTAGAAAAACTGGCTTAAGTTAGACCAGTCGGTCTGTCGCTAAGCATGTGATTTTTTCGACCATCTCCAAATCACCCCAAATTTTGTGTGTGTGCTTCCATTTAGTCAATATAGAGTATTGTGAAACAAAATCAAAAAAAAGAATTTCATATTGGGGTAAAATAGGTATAGAACGGTATTCTAGGACCTGAGGTTCGACAATATATTATAAATTATATAAAATTCAAAAACATGTAAAATCTTCACAATACATCTTGGTTTGTGTAATAGATTATGTGTAAAAAATTAGAGAGTATTTGGAGGTGGTTGAAAAAATCACCTTGCTAGAAAAACTAGCTAAAGTGAGACCAAACGGTCTGTCGCTAAGCATGTGATTTTTTCGACCATCTCCAAATCACCCCAAATTTTGTGTGCGTGCTTCCATTTAGTTAATATAGAGTATTGCAATAAAAAATCCAAATAAGTAGTTTCATATTGGGGTAGAAAGGTATAGAACGGTATTCTGGGACAAATTTTCTTCATACAATTTTCTTGTTTTAAATTTGGACTTATTTTATTTTGGATACAGAGAACAATTCGATCACTAGAAATCAGAAACAACATATAAAAAATACGACTTGATCCAAATTAATTTACATCCAAACACAACCTTGCTGCTCACACATATATAGTACTTTAAAATTTAATTACATGCAACATAAACACTTGTTGTGCTAACATAGTACTTCCAACACAAACACATACAGTATATGATTGCAAAAGAAAAATGACAATAGTAGGTCTTCACACACATATATATGATATGAACACAAACATAGTAGATTTACAAAAGCCCACACCCACACGCATCACATGCCTGGCAACATAGCCAAAACCAGCAGGTTCCCGTCATCCCGTGCGACTAGAAATTAGCTAAGTATTATCCCAACTTTACTTACAGAGACCAGAAGAATCAAGGGGGGCAGCAAACACCAACTTGCTTCCACACCCAAGGCCAAAATGCAGATAGAAGTGAGGGGTATCTGAACCACCTCCAGGGTTTTACACATGAGCATATATATATATATATATATATATATATATATATATATATATATATATATATATATATATATAGTAAGATATCAGAATATAGGAAGTCCTAGTTCTAGCCAGTCTTCCTTTTCTTGGCGCTGTTGGAAGATTCTCCCACCTCGGAGTTACTTGGCTGACTTGTCCTGCTGGATCGTGGGAGGCACAATGCCACATTCTTCAGGTGAACCTGTCCCTGGTTCACTAAGCTGATCCTGCGATAGAGTTCGTAGGTGACATATCCATCCAAGATAGCATAGTCCAGGTTTTTCTTTGAAAGTGGCTTCCATGCCCAGAAATCATGCCCTTCGCGCTTAATCATGTCATGCTTGAAACTGTTCTTCATCTCCAAGTAGCCCTTGTGGATGAGTTTCCCAGCCATAGCTGCCATTCCAGCCCTGCCATATGGACTACCTTTAATCTTGTAGATGTCCTGGATGTCGATGTGGTACTGGATAGGAAAGTGCAGCCACTCCTTATCAAGCAATCGTCTGTCCCCTCGTATGTCCACCCCAACGAAAGTAATTTGTTTGTTCCGGATAAAATCGATAAGGCTGAGTGGATAACCCGGTTTACACCTACATATATTTCATAACGAAAAAATGTAGTTAACAGGGATTAGGAACTTGTTTATATTATATATATTCATTGTAATGAACATTTTAGTTGAACAACTAATTAATAATACGCACATTGGTAAGCACTAAATGTTGGGGACCTACTGTCCATTTGCAGTTTGCAGATCGATCAATCTGCTATGCAAAATGTTGGGTCACTACTATACATTGCTAAGCACTAAATGTTGGGGATCTAATACATAGGAAGAACTTTGACCACACAAGAAATTTTGCAGATCAATCTTGCATGTAAAATACCGGCTGTTCTAGTTGATACCAAAAATAAATAAATAAAACTATTGGTACTCTCAAGAACAAAGGTACTGTGACTATGTCGTGGTGGTATCACGGCAGATGCCATGGGATGGCTAATGTGCGGGGCCGATGGACGCTGGTGGATCCGGGGAGGGCTAGCGAGCTGAGAAGCTCACACGGTAAGAAGGTCCGAAATACTCACGAGCACCGAAGAACACATACAAACATCTCCAAAACCCAAACAAATGCACGAAGGCAAGACAAGACACACGATATACCCAGGTTCGGGGCCCTCGTGAGGAGGTAAGACCCCTACTCCTGCCTTTCCTCTCACTATATGTATGTCACAAGATCTACAACTTGCTCCTTGAGCTGTTTCGGTGATGAACTAGATGAACTAGAGAGGAAGAAGAAGTAAATGCTCTAGGAGTAAATGAGACTATAGTTTTGGCACAATGGTTGGTCGTCCCTCCACAGGAGGAGTTATGGCGCCTTTTATAGAGTTCCGGCCGGGAGGGCCGGAAACCCTAATCCGGGTTGGGCCCACCGGTCAGACCAACGGTTATGTCGACACCGGCTAGTGCGACCTAGCCGCCGAGCTATCCGGCATAGCCCTGCCGTCATCATCTCGGCAAGGACCGCAGGCGCCGTCCTGGATCATCATTGTCCCCTTGTCAGAGACAAGACATGTCTTCGCCCATGCCTAGTAGCCTTTTCCGGATTGCCAGACTAGGCATGTCCAGTCATGTCGCAGCGTCATCGTACCGGCTGACTTGTTCCCGTGTCAGGCGGGAGGTGACTATGCTTCCGTGTCAGGAGGGATATGATCTCCCCCGTGTCAGGCAGAAAGCCTGTACCTGCTCCTTGACCCCTGCCCGACATGCCCCATGTCGGTTTCTCACTCCGGTACCTCCACAGAGCCTTCCTGCACACCGAATACAACTAACCAGAACTAAGGTAGGTTAGCCGGTTAGACTTATACCAAGATGCCTATCCGGGCGACCCGGGTTCTCCTTCACCCGGGACCATGCCGGATAATCCCGACAGACCACCGTGCCTGATAGCCTTTCGGGCCCACGCCGGGTTCCCTCAAGATTCTGGGTAGCCATATAAGAGAAGTATCTCTAGGCCCAGTTTCACGAAGATGTCTTAGGTCCTCGCCAAAGACATCTTCGAGAAACTGGTTCTTAGAGGAACCCTCTGCCGATGCTTGTGTTGCCCTGGGGGTCTGGGGGTCTATTTATAGTCTCCACAGATGACCCTTGCATCGCTCAAGAGGTACTTTGGCCCTGACAATTACCCAAAGGTCAAGTTGCCCCTTCAGCGCAGCAAGGGGCAGCCCTTGGCACTTCTCCAATGTCAATTCCTGTAGCCATACTGCTGATCTGTACCGGGTTCTGCCCTACCCCGGGGGCAGCCCCCCGACACTAGTCCCCGAAGCTGGTGTTGTGCAGCGACGTAAGATGAAGTGCGGCACCAGGTTCAAGAAGAAAACCAACCGAGAACTTCGAACCAACCTTTACTTCTGCGACCGGGATGCCCTTTTCCGACATGGTTCTTCCGAGATTCATTGAGCCGAGAGGGTCTATCCCGTAGCAACAGACTTAGCATCCTTAGGATAATATTCGTAAGTCGAAACGACAATACGTATATCGCGCCGCATGCCGGATATACTCCATCTGTCCTGCGGGCCCACTCGAGGTCTTGCCAGGTCAGGGTAGCACTCGAGTGCCCTTGACTTATGAGAACGCCGCTCGGGTTCGCGCGCCGGGGCACACACCGGATCCGCACACCAACCGTTGGTGCCCTGTGGCCTCCGGTGTGGCCCATTGTGCACCTCCTGGTGCTGCCACGTGCACGCCTCGGCGCACCACGATCCCACCCACGATTCGTGAGATCGTGGGCGGGAGATTTGGAAACCGCTCCCCGGGGTTCCCCATAAATAGGGGGAACGGAGGGGTCGCCTCGCCTTCTTCCCCACATCACCTTCCTCTGCCGCTCTTGCCCCGAGCGCTCCGCCATCGCCGCCGTGCAACGCCCGAGCGTCGAACGCCGTCGATCGAGCGCACCGTCTTCGCCATTGGTCCACGCTACTCCCGTGCCTCGGCACCCTCCTCTTCTCCGGTGAGTTCTTCGATCTCCTCCGATAGATTCTTCCATGGCTGTGACGGTTTGCGTTCTTCGGGAGTTCTTCCCGAACCTCCATGAGTTCATCGCGGGACTGCTCGACAGATCTTGCTTAGTTCATATCGCGCAGTTGTTGCTGTAGTTGGCTAGCGAATATAACTACCTTGAACATGCCTCTGCCTGCACTACCTCTGTCCGTGCTCTATTGCTTTAGAACGGCCTCGAACCTTGATATTTGCTCCTACTCACTTCCAATTATTTTGCTCCGGTAGATCTATTCGTTAGGATGTCAGTCAATAAAAGCAGTTTTTAGCCCGAGTTCCACCATTACCGACATGCTAACCCGACTAACCAGCCACTCCGACTGCAGATTAGCCCCGACATGACATCCGAGGGCGCCGAGATGGGCGACGAGAGTGTTAGGGGTTGCTGGGATGGCTCCGAGGCCAGCCAGTGGGACCTCGATTGGCTGTATCGGACGCACCGGATTCCACCCCAAGTGGAAAGCCGACTTCCACAGGGCGAAGTCGAGCCGGCGCCCCAACCCGGCGAACGAGTAGTGTTCGTTACGCATTTCGAACGCGGGTTCGGCCTTCCGGCCAGCCCGTTCTTCCGCGACTTTCTTGACACATACAGTCTCCAACCACACCATCTCCCTGCCAACGCCATCATGACGCTCTCTTGCTTTGCCTCCTACGCGGAGGGGTACCTCGGCATCTGGCCCTTTGTGGATCTGTGGGCCAAGTACTTCCTGAAGGGGTTCCGGTGCAGAAAACAATAATTTTTCTAGCGAATGAAACCCTAACTAGCCAGGATCTATCTATCTAGTACATGTGATAACGGTGGCCGAACGGGTTACATTACCTCCATGTAGACCGATAGCGGGGATTACGCTCCCGCACAAGCGTTGACGATGAAGTCGTACGTAGCCGACCTCGAGGTCGTGGAGAACTTGCCGCGACGATGTAGACGATGACGCCGGGGTGTCGACGATGACCTGCGTCGACGGGCGTCGGGCGGAAGATGGCGAGGCGCCGGCGGCTGGGGGGTGCGCCGGCGGCAGGGGGGAGCAGCGGCTGGGCTGCAGGTGGGCGAGACGACGTCGCCCAGGCTCCTCAAATGTGGCGCCTCCGAGCACTCGCAAACATACGGAGCTTAACAACAACCCCCGGTCATTCAGATCCAGCTGAAATCGCAGGGGTAGAACTTTTCTGGAATCCCGCAGGGCAACGGCGCCCGACGGTATAGCTTAGGTGGAGAGGGAGGGCAAAACGGGCGGAGAAGCAACTCGGCCGGCCTGCTATACAATTAATTGTATTTTTCTGTAATTAATCCAATTAATATGCCTTGCTATATAAAGGGGGGAGGGGGTGTGCAAACACCTTGCCTCCCCCATGTGGGACTAAAGGAAAAGGAGGGGGAGGGGGGTTCGGCCGAACCTCCTAGTCCGAATTGGACTAGGGGCCCAAGCCCCTTCCTCCTTGGTGGTGCGGCTCCCCCTCTTGGGCCCTCTCAGGGCCCATGTAGGTGGGCTGCCCCTTTTTTCCTTTATTAATTAATAATTAAATTAATATAAAATATAATTAATTCATAATTAATATATTTAAATACTATTTAATATCCCGTGACTCCGAAACATTTTCCGAACCACCCGAACAACTTTCGGACATCCCTGGAACCATTCCAGACCTTCCCGGAACTCCTTCCGGACCACCGGAACTCTTTCCGGATCATTTCTCTCTCTCCAATAAAATCCTATATTATTCCAGAACCTTTCTCCCGGTGTCGTTAAGACCTTAAGTTTGTTACGCTACGGTTCGAGAACACTCCAGACATGGTCGAGACACTCCGCTCACCAATGACCGCCAGGGATACCTGGATGCATATGACGGCCCCTGTGCATTCTACGAATATCGTCGTTGAACCATAAATATGATATTCATTCCCTTTGTTTCTGCGATACTACCATGTCCGAGATATGATCGTAGACATCCGATGTCTTTGTTGTATCTCGTTACCGACAAGGTTATTAACTCGTCTGTGATATTACATCTCCATGACCTAGTCATAAGCTGCGCAGCTGTATAGATGCAATCTCACCGAGTGGGCCCAGAGTATCTTTCCATTACAAGAATGAACAAATCCCGCTCTTGATCCTTACGTCTCAATACTCTTTCAGGATACCCAAGATGGACACCGTTATTGTCATGCTAAATAAGACACAACGTTTGATGCTCTCAAAGTACCCCTACGAAGTAGTAATAAGTACGGTCTCACGGTCTAAGGAATAAACTATCACATTCTTATCTATTGCAAATGACAAACATCGTAATACAATCTTATTGCAATACTTTGCGTATGTCCATCACCTTATTCAACTAATAAGATGACCCCATTGTCAACCGACGTCATTGTCCTTGATCGGGAATCTCGATCAACTGTTGCCCAATGGACTAGTTCATATAGAGGCTCACTAGGGACTCTGGTTGTCTATGTATCACACGTGTATTAATAATTCCGATTAATACAGTTATAGCATAATACACAAACCTATTATAAACTTATGAGATAATGCAATAAATACTACTTATTTATTTGCCTCTAGGGCATATCTCCTTCACTTCCTTCTTCGCCGACAAGTCATCCCCAACCCTGACCAGAAGGTCAAGGATCTCGTCGCCTGCGGAGCGGCGACCATCATCCCCCGCGCTGACTCCGGATTCCCCAAGATCCAGGGGTTGGAGTCTTGCCGGAAGTGGCAACGGAGCTTCTTCTACGTGCGGAATCCGGCCGCACCAGAAGATGAACCGAGTTCTTCCGCCCCGGACTTCCTCAACCTCCCGGAGTTCGTCATGGGCCCTCCAACCGACTTCGAGCTCTGGAGCCAACCTCCGGATTCCGAGGAGGTCGAGAACATGCACGACGTCTTGACCATTCTCGCGGAAGAGCTGACGGCTGATGACCTCCTGCGCACCTTTATCATTCGCCGGGTTTGCCCTCTTCAGACCCGGGTGCACAAGATGTGCTTCATGAGCGGGTTGTATGACCCAACCCGGACAAGCATCTTCGGGTTGGACAAACCCGCAGTTTACCGCCGCGTCCGAGCTATTGCTCGGACAAAAATGACGGAGAACTGGAAGTGGGGATTGACCCCGGCCACCCGGAAAAACCGGCTGGATGAGGTGCGCGTGCATGCCTTTACCGATATCCACACTATGCCGGTTGTTATACGTACCCGACAACTTTGATATGTGCTGATTTCCCTTTCTCACCGCAGCTGTTCGAACGGTAGATCGAAGAGGACGCGGTGCACGACGGAAATAAATTCGCGCCCGACTTCCCGATTCCCGAGAAGATGCCTGCCGTGGATCCCGACGGCGAGGATCATCTCTCGATACCTCTTGCTCGTGCTGCCGCCCCGGGTAAGCCTTCAGTTCAGGATGCTATCCGAGTTGAATCTGACGAGGATGATGACGACGATTGTCAAATACTTGATGTAATTGACGCCCGTCCTCTCAACTATGCCCTGCCAGTGGTTCCGGGCCCTGCTGCCGCAACGAAGCGTGCCGAGAGCCGCAAGCGCGCCGTGCCCGAGACGGCGCATGCCGGTAGCTCGGGCGCGGCTACCAAGAGGACCAAGACCACCAAGCGCGCGGGCGACAAGCCTCCCCGGCAGAGGAGAGGTCCTCCTACCGTGGCCACCGGGTAAGTTACTCTTCGAACGAGCTGGTCTATCCGGATCTTGTTCGAGATCTTTTCTGACTTGCCTTCTAACTATGCAGGGCGGCGCTTGACATCCCACAGTCTGCCGGTTCCCACCCCCCGGGTTCCAGGTCTCCCAGCCCAACTCGGGCTGCACCTTCACCGCCACGGCGTCGGGTGGAGGATGCCGGTCAATCGAGTTCCGGTCTCGACATGGCCGACGTGCCCGTCGTGCCCACTTCAGGTGCTGCTACGGGCACCGGGATCCCTGGTGGTCAGCCCGCGGCCACCGAAATCCCGGCCACGCAAACCCATGCCCCCGAGAGGACCGTCCTTCCGGACTCGCCGCGCCATCCGTTGTCTCCCAATCTTGATGCGGACATACCAAGCCCCCCGCGCCAAGTTGTGCCCCGGGCGGCCTCTCGGCTCGCCCCGCGGAAGTCGCCGCCGGCGAAGCAGCCAACCTCCAAGCCTACCCGGCAACCGGACTCCCAAGCCGGGAAACAGCGCATCCAATCTTCTGGCCAGAAGAGTGCGCCTGCCAAGCCCAATGCTCCGCCGAGATCTTCGGACCAAGACCTGGTCTTGTCTAAGGGTCCCTCCGCTCCGGGTAAGCACTCCGGCCTGCCACCGCCTCCTGCCGACATCCCCACAGCTGCTCTGCAAGCTCTGCGAGCTTCCGTAAGCAGAGTTGTGCCTTCAGGATCCCGGGGAGCCGGGCCACTGAGCGCGCCCATCGTCACCGGCTTACGGACGGTGGATGAATACAACCTGGCTTGGATTGCCGCCGACGCCTCTGAGATCGCGGGAGACTTACATGCTGCTGGGCCAAGCCGCAGCGCGCAAGCCCTGCACGCACTTCAGGTGGCTGTCTTGGACGCTACCCGAGTAGTGGATGTAAGTCTTCTATCTTCCACCATCCCTAGTCCCCGAGATTGGTGCATAGTTATCTAGACTCGACCGAGTAGCAGATCACTAGGTGCGAATCTGAAAAAATTTCACTTTCCAGTCCCCGAGATCCTCCCTTGGGTACCAAAACTCCACCGAGTGGCTGGTCCTCAAGTGTGGATCTTGAAGAAGCTTGTCTATTTACCTCTTGACCAACCGAAGTCCCCGCGACTGATGTCGGATATACTCTATCACAGGACTGCAGCAAGAGGCGCAGCAGCATCTTCCACACCCTCCTCGCCGACTTCGGCCAGACCTAGAAATCGGAGGAGCAGCTCCGGGAGGAGCGAGATGCCGCGCGCAAGATCTCGGTGGACCAAAGGGCTGCGCTGACCGATGCACAGTCCGAGGTCGCGCGGCTGAGCGCCGAGTTGGAGAAGGCCAGGTCTGCTGCTGCGGACTTGAAGACACGCTTCATGGATGCTACCAAGAAACAGAAGGAGACCTTGGACCAGTCCGAGGAGCGCGCGCATGCTGCCAAGACCGAGGTGGCCCTTCTTCGGTCGAAGCAGGACGCCTGGCTTACCGAGCTGACCGGTCTTAACCGGGACATGAACAGTAAGTATTCCGAGTTCTCTTTCTCCGTTTTCCTATATTTCCGACATTGCCTCATGGCTTGTCCGTGTGACAGTTCTTCTCTCTCAAGGGCACTTCGAGCATTCCCGGGAAGCCGCCACCCTCGCGATCACCGCCGCACGGGAGAAGAGGGCCGGGAAGGGTCCAGTCTCGGATGCATGGGATATCGATGATCATCTCATTGCCCTGAAGGCCCAGATAGTTCCACTCCGGACTATCGGCACCGGACTCCTTAGTGCAGTGGTTCACGCGCATGGTGTGTTGTGGCCAGGCGCTACCGGCACGCTCTCGGTCACCGAGTTGGCTGCTGCCCTCCAGGATGCCGGAAATCGGCTTGATGCTTGGAAACGGTCAGCCGCTCGCGCCGGCGCCGACCAAGTCCTGCAGCATGTCCTGAGCTGGTACGAGAAGCTCGACCTTGAGGTGATCCAGAGGTTGCGCACCATCTCGGAGTGGTACACAGATCCGGCGAAGATCCGGCAGCGTCAGGAGACCGCGCACCGCCTTGCGAGATGGGCCGATCCCGACTCGTTCGTCACGAGCCTCGTTGAATCTGACTCCGAGTCAGACTATGGCGATGACGGCGGGGCGGAGGATGCCGGGGGCGCGGACGTCGAGACGCCGGATGCCGGTGCCGAGGAGGAACTCGGCGAGACAGCCGCGGCCACCGAAACCGCCACTGACAAAGCCGCTGCGGATCTCCCACCGCCCGAGGTCCCGCTACCCGAGACGGTTGTCTCCGCGCCGAGTACCGCCGCTGCTGCCGAGGAGCTCGTCACCGAGCCACCTGTTGCCGACCAAGCTGAGAAGCCGGCCTCTCCCGTTGTGCCCTAAGCGTCTCGGTCCTAGCCCGACATACTTCTTATGTTTTGCCTGAAAACACTTAGCCGTTTAAACATTAAATCCCCGGGATGCCGGGTGCAGATGTAATATACATTGAAGTCGCATTCTATGTCGTTTAGCTTTTGCTTTTAACGAACAACACGCTATGTTGGTTTATTTCGCCACGAGTCCCCGGGTTCATTTTCATGTTTACCACAGTTAGGTGATTTCTGCTCTTGTCTACCATATCGGCGTTCGAAAGTCGAGTCACGAAATCCCGTTCATGGTATTCACTACTTACAAATATCCGAGTTCTAGTTGGAAATTTTCCGACATAAGAAGTATAAACAAAAACCGGGTTAATAACATGCATATGCCGAAAAGACTCCTGAATCAAGTCCCCGAGATTGTTTTCGTGTTCACCATATTTGATACTCTTTGCTCTTGACTACCATATCGGCGTTCGTCAGTCGAGTCACAAGATTATTTCACATGGCATACATTACTTTAGCTTTGAAACCGAGTTCGAAGTGTTCCCGGCATATGCCAAACATAAATAAATACGAGGCAGTCCCCGAGTTCCTCTCTGGGTTGCCGACATGCGTATAACAAGTAAATGACAAGATAATACTGAAACGAAAAGAGGTAGTCCCCGGGTTTCTCCCGAGGACATCGACATGCAATTTTGAACAAACAACCAACAACTTGAGCGAGGCAGTCCCGGAGTAACTTCTCGGGGTGCCGATATTTCATTGATAGAGACCGAGATACATACACTGCGCCCTTTATGTGTAAAAGGGACGGAGCAAGGCTACATTCCATGGCCGTTTGGTCTCCTCACCGGCTTTGTCCATTACACCTTTCCTAGCTTCCTGTGCATCTACAAGGTAATAAGAATCGTTGTGCAACGCTTTGCTTACAACAAAAGGCCCCTCCCAAGGAGGTGAAAGTTTATGCATGCCGGCGGTGCGCTGTATCAGCCTCAGCACCAGATCTCCTTCCCGGAATACTCGGGGATGCACCTTCCGGCTATGATAGCGGCGGAGGTTCTGCTGATAAATTGTGGACCGAGACAATGCCAATTCTCTTGCCTCTTCGAGCAAGTCGACATCGTTCTCCCGGGCTTCTTTTGCCTCGATCTCGGTGAACATTGTCACTCTTGGTGTGTCATACTTGATGTCGGTTGGTAGTACTGCTTCAGCCCCGTACACCATGAAGAATGGCGTGTAACCGGTGGATCTATTAGGTGTGGTCCGGAGACCCCATAGTACTGCCGGTATCTCCTCTATCCAACATCCCGGAGTTCTCAACAGTGGCTCGATCAGGCGAGCTTTGATGCCGGCTAACACCAAGGCATTTGCTCTCTCGACTTGCCCATTTGCCTCTGGATGAGCCACTGAGGCCACGTCCAACCGGATTCTCTTGTCGGCACAAAACCGAGCGAATTCCCCCACAGCGAAGTTGGTGCCATTGTCCGTGATGATGCTGTGCGGGTAGCCATATCTCAGGATGATGTCCTTCAAGAATGATACCGAGGTGTGCCCGTCACATTTCCGGATCGGCTTGACTTCTATCCACTTGGTGAACTTATCCACCATTACCAGCATGTGTGTCATGTTGCCTCTTGCCGGTTTGAATTGCCCCACCATGTCCAAGCACCATACAGCAAATGGCCAAGTGATAGGGATGGTCTTCAGTGCTGATGCCGGCATATGTATCTTGTGGGCAAATCTCTGGCATCCTCCACACTTCCGGACAATGTCTTCTGCTTGTTGTAAAGCTGTGAGCCAATAGAATCCATGTCGGAATACTTTTGCAACCAATGCCCGTGATGAGGCATGGTGCCCACATTCTCCTTGATGTATCTCCAGCAACATCTCTTGTCCTTCTTCCGGCTCCACGCATCTCTGAAGCACCTCGGTGACACTTCTTTTGTACAGCTCTTGATTGATGATGGTGTAGGCCTTGGATCTTCGTAGTATTTGTCGGGCTTCTACCTCATTCTCCGGAAGGGTGCCATCCGATATGTATGCCATGATGGGCTGTGCCCAACCCGGGACAGGTCGTACCGGGAACACGGGAGCATCTATATCCATTGGCTCAGCCGACATCACCTCCGCATACATGCCATGTCGAGTCCCCGAGTTCAGCGGTGCAGTTCCCGTGTTCAGTGAAGTACTCCCGACTTCCACCTCCATAGGCACGGCTTCAGATCCGGATTCCTTGGGGATGAAGATGGACTCCGACTCGGGTGAGGGCTGAATAGATGGCTTCCTCAGGTGTTCCAGAGCGATGCCGGGTGGAATGGCGTCCCGAGATGACCCCAGCTTGGATAACACATCAGCTGCTTCATTTTCCCCTCTCGGTATGTGCTTGAACTCGCAGCCTTCGAAGAATCCGGATATTTTTTGCACATGAAACCGATATGAGGCCATGTTGGCGTCAATCGCGTCCCAGTTCCCCGACACCTGCTGCACCACCAAGTCGGAATCACCAAAGCACTCTATCCGGCGGATACCGATTTCCTTGGCGACATTGAGCCCATGTACCAGTGCTTCGTACTCGGCCACATTGTTGGATGCCCGGAAGTGAATCTGCAGCACATATTTCAGCACATCTTGCTTTGGCGAGGTGAGGACCACCCCGGCACCCAATTCGATTTTGGCCTTGGAACCATCGAAATGCATCTTCCAAAAATTGAAGTCGGGAAGTGGAGGTTCATACTGCATCTCGGCCCAGTCCACCAAGAAGTCCGGCAGCGCCTGCGACTTAATGGCGTCGCGCCTCTCGTATGTCGGAGCATACGGAGACAACTGGATGGCCCATTTGGCAATTCGGCCGCTTGCATCCTTACAGCCGATGATCTCGGCCAGGGGAGCTTCGCATACTACCGTGATCGGGTGTTCTTGGAAATAATGCTTGAGCTTGGTAACCGCCAAGTACACCCCATATGCCATCTTCTGGTAGTGCTTGTAGTTCTGCTTGGAGGTCGATATCACCTCGCTCAGGTAATACACTGGTCTCTGTATCAGCTTGTCCCCTTCTTCTCTTTCCACCACTATGGCCACACTTACTACCCGGTTAGTTGCAGCGATGTAGAGCAGCATAGGTTCCTTGCGCAATGGGGATGCCAACACTGGTGCTGTTGAGAGCATCTTCTTTAAATCATTGAACGCCGCATCAGCTTGCGGGGTCCATACAAAAGTTTTGCTCTTTTTCATCAACTGATACAAGGGCAAGGCTTTCTCCCCTAGCCGGCTCACAAACCGACTTAGGGATGCCAAGCAACCAGTGAATTTCTGCACATCTTTGAGACGTGTCGGTAGTTTCATGCTCTCTATCGCACGTATTTTACCCGTATTGACCTCAATTCCCCGACTTGAAATCAGGAAACCGAGTAACTTGCCTGCCGGGACACCGAATGTACATTTATCCGGGTTCAATTTCATCCGGAATTTTCTTAAGTTTGTGAATGTTTCCCTCAGATCATCGATCAGAGAAGATTTTTCTTTTGTTTTTATGACTATGTCATCGACATAGACCTCGGCATTCCGACCTATCTGGTCATGTAAACATTTCTGCATGCATCTCTGGTATGTAGCACCAGCATTTCTCAAACCAAAGGTCATGACACGATAGCAATAAGCCCCATACGGGGTAATAAAAGCAGTTTTCAATTGATCATCCGGGTTCAAAGGTATATGGTGGAAACCAGAATAAGCATCTAAAAAAGTCAAAAGCTCACACCCGGCAGTGGAATCGATCACTTGATCTATCCGCGGGAGTGGGAACGGATCTTTCGGGCAAGCCTTGTTGAGGTTGGTGAAGTCGATGCACATGCGCCACACCTTGAGCAGGAGGGGATCATCTTTCTTCTTCTCAACAAGTACCGGATTTGATATCCAATCCGGATGTAGCATTTCCATTACGAACCCGGCAGCCAGAAGTACTGCGAGATGCTCCATGATGGCAGCTCTTCTCTCGTCCGAGAGGCGCCTAGTCGGTTGCTTCACCGGCTTCGCGTCAGGCCTGACGAATAATGAGTGCTCGGCCAACTCCCTCGGAACACCTTGCAGATCGTCACTCGACCACGCAAAGGCGTCCCGATTCTCACGGAGGAAGTCGACGAGCTCGCCTTCCTATTTGTTGTCCAGGTTGCTGCCAATGATAACTTGGCGCTCCGGGTTGCTGGGGTCAACTCCCACCTTCTTGGTCTCCCTTGGCGCCTGGAATGAGGCATTCTGCTCCGGGGTCACCATCCCGGGCATGCCAAGCTGAGATGTCTTGGCCAGCGCCACCACTTGCTGGATCCTCTTCTTCTCCTCGGCTATGACCAGGGACTCGGCTAGAGACGAGCCGGCAGATGCACAGTCAATGGAGCGCTTCTTGTCTCCCGAGATAGTGATCACTCCATTTGGCCCCGGCATCTTCATCTTCAGGTAGCCCATGTGAGTGGAGATCATGAACTTGGCCAATGCCGGCCTGCCGATCAGTGCATGGTAGGGGCTTTCGAGATCCACGACCTCGAACTCCAAGCTCTCAGTCCGGAAGTTCTCCCGGGTTCCAAACAGCACTTCCACCCAAATTTTGCCCATGGGCGAGCAAGAGACTCCTGGCACAATGCCATGGAAAGTCGTCTCGGTTGGGAGCAGCGTGTTCATGGACACCCCCAGCTTCAGCATGGTATCCTTGTACATGATGTTAATGGCACTGCCATTGTCAATCAGAACCCGGCTGAAGCGGATGTTGAGGCTTGGCCCGACGAAGGTCGGATCTACTACCAAAGCATAACCACCTGGCTTGGGCATAACTCGGGGATGATCCTTCCGGCTCCAGGTGATCTCCATCTCGGACCAGTGCAAGAACTTAGGCACCGCCGGGATCACAGCATTTACCTCCAGAGCACGCTGTCGCACGCTCTTCCGGTCAGTGGGCTCGGTCACGAAGACTACGTAGCTCTGATGTGCCTCCCGGTAGCTGCCCTGCTGATATCCGGATTGGTTACTCGTACAAGCACCATTGTCATTTCTGACATTAACCACGTTCACTGGTCGTGGCAGAGGAGGTCTCTAATTGGGCTGATTGACCCGAATTGCATTAGCTCCAGACAATGGTGGAGGAGGTCTCGGAATGTTCGGCCGTGCCGCCGGTGCGTTTGGCCGAGTAGCTCCAGCACTACCTTCCTGCAACGTGCGCTGGTACCAGCTGCACTGCCGGGTAGAGTGATTCGCGGGCTTGTTGGATTCCAGAGTATGGTAGCAACATGGCTTCTTCAGCATCTCCTCATACGTCAGTGGCTTCTTCTGGTCCACCCAAGTTTTCTGCACCTCTTGGCTCTGCCCCCCAAGCCGGGCCAGCCACTTTCTGCCGCTGGTTATTGCCGGCACCCACTTGATCTCGGCCTACAGCCGCAACATGCTGTGAGGCATAGTGGAAGTCGGGCTGGTTTCTCTTCTGACCGAAATCCTGGCGGTCATGGTTCCTGCTCGGCCCCGAGCGCTGGTTCCCCGAATTCCTCCTGTTGGAGTCTCCGACATCCACCAGGGGCTGCATGGGGTCACCAAGCGTGTAGGTGTCGGCGATGCGCATGGTCTCAGCCAAGTTAGCCGGCATCTTCCTCTGCAACTTCTGCCATAGCATGGAGCCATGCCGGCATCCCTGCGCAAACCATGATATGACATGTGCTTCAACAACTCCTTCGCAAGAGTTGCGAATGTTGCTCCACCGAGTAAGGTACTCTCGGTCAGTCTCATTGTCCCTCTGCTTGCAAATGGCAAGCTGCTGAGGCCGATTGGGCCTCTTGTAGGTGCTGGTGAAGTTGCTGATGAAGGCCTCCTCGAAATCTAACCAACAGTCTATGCTGTCAGTCCTTAAGTTGTTCAGCCAGATCCTGGCAGGTCCTTCCAACATTTGCGGCACATATCGCACCGCCCAGCGTCTGTTTCCTCCGGCTATGCTTACTGCAGTTACATAGTAGGTCAACCAATCCTCCGGCTTCGAGCTGCCGTCATAGGTCTTGGCACCCCGGTTGAGCTGAAAATTTCGCACAGCCGGCTTCTGCATGATCCGAGGTCCGAAGCAGGCAGGTCCCGGAGGGCCTTGCTCTTCTACCAACTCGGATTGGTGAATCCGGTCGAGCCTGAACCTGGCATCAGCCGGATCTAGCTGCCGAGTTCCTATCCGAGATCCCAAAGGATTCTCGTTAGGCTGGTACCCGAGCTGCTGCAACCTTGAGTTGCCATCGTCATGCCTGTTAACAACAGGAACTGCAGCCTGTTGTGGCACAAAGGCGGCATCCCTCTGCCGGTTTCCTTGATTTTGCGGTGGATTCCGAGGTGGATTACCACGGCTAGCCGGGCCGTTATTTCCTACACCCCGGTTACCACCACCATGGCTACTCTGAGCCTGACCGGCATTGTTCTGTCCGGCTTGCTGGATTCCGGCAAAGGCCGGGTCGTACGTCTGCAGTTGCTTGTTTTTTCCGGAGCCGCGGCTTCGACTCCGGCTCTTGCTCCTACTCGGATGGGGAGAGGAAGCCTCTCCTCCCGACCTGTTGCTCTCGGCCCTAGCCGAGTACACCTGGGATCCTGCTCCCGGGTTCTTCTTCTTAAAGGCCTTGTTCTGCCGGTTAGCCTCAACGACTAACTCGTTGACCCGCTCCTGCTGCTTGCGCAGGGCTTCCCCGGATAGCCCAGCCAACTCGGCCATAGCTGCCTGCTTTTCTGCCGAGGCAAGACTAGCCGTTCTGCTATGGCTAGGTGCAGCACCACCAGCCAACTCATCGTTCACCATCCTGCCTTTCTTTCGCAGGTCTGCGATGCGCTTGTCCCTGGAATCTATCCTAGGGAACCCGTGAGCTGCATTGTACTCACGGAGACTAGCACTAAGTTCGCGCCGAATTTCGGCGATCTCTTGTGCCTCAGCATGCAACAACCTGCGATGCTCTTCCAGGTCAGCAGTGGTGACTTGGGCGTCAGCATCAGCTGCCAAGGGGACAGCCAATTTGGCAACCAGACCCGAGAGAGGATCCGGCCTGCGGCGCTGCTGGGAAGGTTGTGGATCACCATCCCGGGCAGCACCCCGCTCCTGAGGAGGTTTCGCCAAGCGAGGTCGGCCACCGCTGGCGTCGCCGTCGGGGGCATCCTCGAACACCTCCTCGGTCACGCCGGCCATCATGACCGCGACGCAGCTCGCGGGGCGATCGATACGCTGATCCCGGGCGGCGCGGATCATGGGGGGATCCTCGGCCTCCTGCACGACGTCCGGATAATCGCAGACGATCTCGGTGGCGACGTAGGTGGTGAAGATGCCGAAGTCGATGAGGCAGCCGTTTGCCGGGAAGGGCCTGTTCCGGAAGCAGCCACCGTTGTCGCTGACGAAGTCCATCTCGCCAAGCCTGACGACGAGGCCGGAAAGAACTCGGATGTCGGAGTGGACGATGGAACCCGTCCGGATGTGTACACCAGCCAGCGCCTCTGATGGCCCCACGGTGGACGCCAACTGTCGTGGTGGTATCACGGCAGATGCCATGGGATGGCTAATGTGCGGGGCCGATGGACGCTGGTGGATCAGGGGAGGGCTAGCGAGCTGAGAAGCTCACACGGTAAGAAGGTCCGAAATACTCACGAGCACCGAAGAACACATACAAACATCTCCAAAACCCAAACAAATGCACGAAGGCAAGACAAGACACACGATATACCCAGGTTCGGGGCCCTCGTGAGGAGGTAAGACCCCTACTCCTGCCTTTCCTCTCACTATATGTATGTCACAAGATCTACAACTTGCTCCTTGAGCTGTTTCGGTGATGAACTAGATGAACTAGAGAGGAAGAAGAAGTAAATGCTCTAGGAGTAAATGAGACTATAGTTTTGGCACAATGGTTGGTCGTCCCTCCACAGGAGGAGTTATGGCGCCTTTTATAGAGTTCCGGCCGGGAGGGCCGGAAACCCTAATCCGGGTTGGGCCCACCGGTCAGACCAACGGTTATGTCGACACCGGCTAGTGCGACCTAGCCGCCGAGCTATCCGGCATAGCCCTGCCGTCATCATCTCGGCAAGGACCGCAGGCGCCGTCCTGGATCATCATTGTCCCCTTGTCAGAGACAAGACATGTCTTCGCCCATGCCTAGTAGCCTTTTCCGGATTGCCGGACTAGGCATGTCCGGTCATGTCGCAGCGTCATCGTACCGGCTGACACGTTCCCGTGTCAGGCGGGAGGTGACTATGCTTCCGTGTCAGGAGGGATATGATCTCCCCCGTGTCAGGCGGAAAGCCTGTACCTGCTCCTTGACCCCTGCCCGACATGCCCCATGCACACCGAATACAACTAACCAGAACTAAGGTACGTTAGCCGGTTAGACTTATACCAAGATGCCTATCCGGGCGACCCGGTTTCTCCTTCACCCGGGACCATGCCGGATAATCCCGACAGACCACCGTGCCTGATAGCCTTTCGGGCCCACGCCGGGTTCCCTCCAGACTCCGGGTAGCCATATAAGAGAAGTATCTCTAGGCCCAGTTTCACGAAGATGTCTTAGGTCCTCGCCAAAGACATCTTCGAGAAACTGGTTCTTAGAGGAACCCTCTGCCGATGCTTGTGTTGCCCTGGGGGTCTATTTATAGTCTCCACAGATGACCCTTGCATCGCTCAAGAGGTACTTTGGCCCTGACAATTACCCAAAGGTCAAGTTGCCCCTTCAGCGCAGCAAGCGGCAGCCCTTGGCACTTCTCAAAGGTCAATTCCTGTAGCCATACTGCTGATCTGAACCGGGTTCTGCCCTACCCCGGGGGCAGCCCCCCGACAGACTACTAGCAAAAAATTTTGGGGGGAAATTACCTGATCTTGTGGAAGACGAGCACATGCTCCCTCATGGCGATCTGCATCACCGCCACCTTCTTCTTTGTGGCGTCGTACTCAATATCAAGGCCGACGAACTTGATCTCCTCCTCCGCGAGCCAACGCCCGTACTTCTTGAGGATTAGATCTACGGTTGCGGTCTCGTTCGTGTACACCGCCTCGACCGATATACCGTCGGGAGTACTCACATAGGAGGTCTCCGTCGTATCCTTGCCGTCGTCGATGCCTTTCCAACCTTCGGGAGCACCGCCCGCGCTCGAGTTTCTTGCCATGGCGGAGGGGAAGAGAGAGAGAGGCGAAGGAGAGGCGAGGAGGTGGTGGAGGCGAGAGGATGTGGTTGAGACTAATGGTGGAGAGGCGAGGAGGTGGTGGAGGCGAGAGGAGTCGCGGCCGTCGGCGGCGAGAAGTTTCGTGGTGGGGTTTTTTGATAGTGGTGCAGAGGCGAGAGGATAGTGGAGAGTGGAGACTACTAGGCGAAGGAGGCGAGGAGACAACGCAGTGGTTCCTCTCATTTTTCATTTTGCCGCTGTTACTTACTGTTTCCTTCTGCCGCGTTCCCACAGTAAGTGGGTGCCCCTGACCCTGACCCTGCCCCTCCCAGCCACGGTGGTCCCATAGGTCAGTGGGGACGAAGGAGTCAAGGAAGCGAGGAGACTATAGTAAATGAGCAGTTCATCGTTTTTTTACTGTGCGGCGGCTCCTCCCCTTCGTCTACGTGGGTGCTCCTGCCATTCAGTCCCTGACATGCGGGGTTCACCGTACGTGGGACCCAGCTGTCATTTACCAAAGCAAGGAACTGCGTTGCTGGCTACATCACAGGAGTTTTTATGCGCCCACTCCCTGTATCTCCAGTCTCCACTCTCTCCCTGAGTACACTTGTTACTATAAATAGAGACTGTTGCTGTACTTTTTTTTTTTGAAATTGACTGTTGCTGTACTAGAGACACTTGAACATGCACACATGCTAACTATCAAATTGGTACCTTGAAACTATCCGAATTTACATGTAGGTACATCTATACTACATGACATGAATTTATTTCTGACTACAACCAAAAAAAATTCTATAGTACATGAAATATCCTCATTTTAGGGCCCTGTTATTTATTTCGCACCAGGGTCCCCAATTTTCTGGAGACGGCCGTAACCTAGGAACAACAATTTAGTTAGTGTTCTAGCGAAAAAAAATTGTTTGGTTAGCGCCATTGTTGCTCTATACGCGGAGAACCCTGTTGTCCACTGGGTTAACGTCTGAACAGCGACGACATCATCATTGTCTGCGGCGTCGGAAGACGTGGTGACGACTGCATGCATGGATGGCGTGTGAACTAGGTACTAATGTGATTATTTTGTGGAATTAGTACGGGTAGGTCTGGCTTATCGGCCTGCGGGGGATGATGTGACTTTGATGTGACAACACGTACACACGGCCCGCCCTACAGTTTGACATTAAAATTACGGACACGGTTATTGTTGGGGCCACGAGCCATTGGGCGTATTTCATTGTTTTCGTGTCGAAATATACGGCGGTGCAGAGAGACGGAAGGTTCCCATTTATATCTCTTCTTTTCGTAAAAAAACTCTCTTCTTTCCCCTTCTCTTCTAGAGTTCGTCTCCGTCTCATCTTTCTTATCGCCTGTATTTAACTCGCCCCGGCCGTCTCCTCCGTGTGGCGTCTGCTAGATCTCATCTACTTTGCTGTACATTGCACTCGTCTCTTTCCCCGCGTCGTAGCCATGGTGGATTCGAAGTACTTCTCCAGTACTATCCCAATCCCCGTTCACGGCGGCAAGTTCATCCAGGCAGTGTACACCAACGACCCGGCGGAGGTACATCGCGTAATGGACATGTTCCAGCAATGGCTGGTAGAAGAGGATGTGAAGTTCGTGGGCCTGGACATGGAGTACTCACAAGACATCAGAAGCTAGCAGTGATGCAGATAGCCATGCGGGACCATGTTCTTCTCTTCCATTACTCCAGGTTCGGTTCGGGGTTTTTGTTTTTGATTGGATGTTACTGCACTAGTTGTTCGATTAATTAGACTTACACCTATATATTCGGGCAGTGGATAGATCGGTAAAAATAATAATTGATTTCCATCCTGGGTTTATACTTACACCAGGATTTAGATTTGTAATTTTTTTTCCTTGTTTATCGCAGTTGTGACACTTGGCAGTCTTCCTGTCTGGTGGATTTTCTTCGCTACAGCAAAGTTGTATTTGCTAGCGTTGACACCACGAACGACGAGAGAGTGCTGATGAACTCCTTGAAGATTGCAATTCCCCAGCATTTCTATGTGGATCTCCAGAAGCTGTTCATGTTCGTGATCCCCGGTAGCACGAAGCCTGGCATGCAGGCACTGGCATCAAAACTCATTGATCCCTGGTATAAAACTATGAAGAGTAAGGTGGATTGCAAAATTCACAATTGTTGGGAGGAGAACCCACTGGACATGGTTAACATCACCTATGCAGCGATCGATGGGTACGTTTCATATGAGTTGTACCGCAAGTACCTGCTCATCCAGCGCGAGAGTAAGGTTAGGTAGTCAGGTTGCTGGTACTGATTAGTTCGTGAAACTGTGAAAGGGTACTGTGTTGGTTTATGTTTTGGTGGACAATGTTAGACTGAAGAAGTATGTATGGCCTACTTTTTATGAACTATGTCCGCATGCTGTCGTGCCAGCCTTATTTAGTACAATGTTAGACTGAAGAAGTATGTATGGCCTACTTTTTTGATTTGCACGTGTAATATCGTACATGAACACACTGTCGGAGCCTCACTGGAAATTCTAGGCGGGCCAAGATTCAACAGAGCAAGATTTTCCTTTAAAATTGGACTCTAAAATGGCCGGCCCAACAACTAATAGGAAGAACTGGCCCAAACCTGGGCGGGCCACGGCCCATGTCGGCCTTCACGGAGCTCCGCCACTGATCAACACATGTTTCAACTATAATGCAATAAGGTTTTAACAGAGCAGAAGTAAGAAAATCTGCATATATTTCCCAGCAAATCTATCAAACAAGGAAGGATTCATGAGTGGCGGAGATAAGCAAAAAAAGTTGGTCGCGCAAACAGTCCTAAAAATAGTAAAAATAGGCTCTTATTGGGCCTAAACAGAAGGTTGCTAGCTCTCGGTCTATCGGTTGTTCTGCAAATATTGGCTGCTAGTACCTAGTTTGATGCTTCTTCCTGCGCATGCCTGTGTAAGAATAAATATACATTATATATGTATGACTACGAAAGATATAATAAAGTAAAATTGAAAAGAAACAAATCGGAACACTTACTGCTGGTGATGTATGCAAATTCTGTTTCGTCGTGTATGTCCTCTCCTTCCGCAAGCGCCGCACTTAAATCTGTATTCAGGTTGCTTGTCGTAGGACAGAGGCCTACCATGTTTCGTCACGCGGGGTCCATCTCCTATTTCCATTCTTCTTTTCTTACGCTTACCTTTGTATTTTTTCTCTTTGCCTTTGGTTGAAACTTTAATTGGATCTTTGACATCAGCTGGATTTATTGCACTGAATTGTGTGTCATCATCGATGACTCTTCTCTGATCGTTAGGTCTGTTGGCATGACTCTTTGTTATTACTTTCGAGAAACATTCCATGATCATGTCGAAAGACTCTTGATCATGGCATGCAGCATAGTAAGCTTCATTCCCCATAGAACTCATCTGGCCAAACCTTATCCGCGGCCCTGCCCCGGCCCAGCCCCATCCGAACATATCGCTCTCGCGATTTGCAGGCAAGCCAAACCTTGCTTTCTTTGAGAAGCGGCGCAGAACACAACACTGTGGTATATCAGAAATTTTCAGCTGGTAAAGAACATACAGGACATGCTTGCAAGGGATTCCCTTCCGTGTCATCCTATCGCAGCTGCAAGTTATTGTTTTCTCCGAGTCTTTCGGTATATATTCCACGGTAAACTGGCTTTTACCGTTGTTTTTCCATGCCACAATAAATTGTACACTGTCAAGACCCACGCGTGTCTCAATAACGTCTAGGCCGCCTATCTTCTTCAGCTCTTCTTGCACCATATAGAAGTTTGCTGCGGTGAAGACATGTGAAGCAGCCACCTCAATATCCTTGAACCTAGTTACTGCTACTGGTATAGTCTGTGAATCAACGCAGTCATCATTCGCCTCCTTTGTGCGGAGACGTACTATTGCGTTCTCGTAGTGCAAAACCAGATCCACTAGGGTCATGCCAAAATCAAGGTGAAGGTGAAGGCATGAGTTCAAGCTTTCACTCCTTTGGTTACTTTTCATACCAAGCCAAAATCCTCCGGACAGATATGCGGCAGCCCACAATCTCTTTTTTGCGTACATCCTCTTCAGCCATTCTTTCGTTCTGTCTGTCTGCCATGTCCTAATGAAAGCGTTCCATCTCTCCTCAAAGATGGCTTCTGAAGTTGTGTAGTACAAAAGTGACCGAAACTCATTTAGGGACTTGAAAGTAAGGTGTTTCTTCATGTTTTTTTCAATGTGCCACGAACATACACGGTGCCACACACCAGTGAAGACTTTGCTAATTGCCTTGATCATCGCAGCATCCGAATCAGTGATTACACTCTTCGGCTTCTTCTGACACATTGCTCTCAGAAATGTTGTAAGCAGCTAGACGTAGGTACATATTTTCTCATTTGATACCATGGCGCACGCGAAGACCGTAGTCTTACGGTGATTGTTCAGGCCTACGAAAGGAATGAATGGCATTGCATACTTGTTCATCTTGTATGTGCTGTCAAACACCACCACGTCACCGTAGTCTTCATAGTCCCGATGTGACTGAGAATCACACCAGAACATGCTTTTCAGACGTCCCTCTTTATTCACCTGGTAATCGTAAAAAAAATCAGGATCCTTGGCCTTTCTGCTAGCCAAAATACCGAGGGCTGTGGCAGCATCACCTTCCTTAAGCATTTTCCTCTTCTCTCTAGAGCACATGTTGTAAAGATCCTTGTCCACGAAGCCTAGATCTCTGTAGGTGGGAACGTGGCTTCGCATGGTTTTCATAACCATGTGCTTCCTGACCCCAGATGATATCATTGATAATATCATTGATTTTTGGTAAGGCTTAATTTTTCTGTGAGACCAAAGAAAAGGAACTTCATCGGGTCTAGCTAGTATATGGTTGTGATCGTCCACAAAGCTTTTGACAAACCAAACCTCACGTTTTTTATCAAGATTGACGATGAGCTCCGCGCCGCAATTGCAGCGAGATTCGGGTCTTAGCCTACGGCGGCGGCCCTCCATGGTCAGAAACTGAGGTTGTCTTTTTCCTTGCCTCGAACAGACAAATTTCCTCAACTGTATTTGGCGTGAAGGACCTTTTCCCCGCTTCAGTCTGTCTCTTCTAATGCTGAAACCATGCCCTTTTGCGTAGGCGTTGTAGAACACGAAAGCTGCCTCTTCGGAAACAAATGTCATCTCCTTTACTGCCCAATACCTATCCCGCTTATCTTCTTGATCCCCACTGCCCCCTACGGAGCCATAACTTTTCTCATGCTGTGCTGTCTCCTGTGATTCTTCCATTTCAGTGTTGTATTCCGAGGATGATAAGCTTGGATCCTGCGATTCTTCCATGTCTTCAAACTGTATGCTTTCCATGTCTGATTCCCCGAAATAATCGAGCTCAGTAGACAAGCTGGACAAGTTGGGTAAGTCTGATTCCGCTGCCTCATTCTCCTCGTTTTCATGGACGAATGACACCTACACAAAAGTTTAAGAAGGTAATAATACTTGTCATTCTTATGGTTCCCAAATAGTTTGCAAGATACTAAACATTCATGAAACTCACGGTATCATTGCTGCTTCCGCTAGTATCAGACTCAGACATAACAGACTCGGACAGCGTGCGTTTCCTGAGTCGCCTATCTCCATGCTCGCTCCCCGAATCATAATCGCCAACGTATCCGTTATCATTGTCTGTCATCTGTTCGAACAAAGGACAACACCTTTATCAATCTTCAGTGGCACACCTAAAATTCTTTGCACACCAAATTTATATCTAAATCAGGTAAAAGATTTCCCATGGATGGCTTAGGATACTATGATGCTACACTTAAGCTTCTTCTGGATTCCTAAACCCTAGACCTCCAAAATAAGAGAACTACCATGCGTAAACGGATGAGGACCAAAGAGAGAACCTTCGCCTCCGATCGCGATGTGCTCGCCCGCGGATTTTCACTGCGCACTGCTGGTCTCGACCATCTGGATCGCGAAGTGGAGGGGGAAGGACTAGAACGGCAACGGCTGCGGCGGCGAGGGAATATTCGAATGAGAATGGCGGCGGCGGCGACGGGAGACCTAGTGGGTTTTTTTTTTTGCAAGGGGAGTGGGGTAGTTATATCGTACAATAATAAAGGTGCGTGGGGTAGACGACGATGACCGAAAAAAAAACAATAGGGGGTGTCGCTTCGTACGTATACCGTATTCTACGTACGTCTTTTGTGGAATTGGGTTATGCGGACAAATTAGTGGGATACGCCGAACCAAACGTGGCCAACCAAACGTGGCCAGCCAAACGTGGACATGGGCCTGTTGGGCCTGCCAGAGTCTCCGATCGTCCTCCGCAGTTTTTTCGGTGCCAGGGGGTTTGTACTGAAGCACACCTCGTAGTTGTACATTGATAATTGTAACCTTCTAATTATTGTTGCATGTTCATACTAATAATGTGTTCACTTATAAAGCATTCAATTTTCAATTTCAGGTTGTCTTCAGTTGTCTTGAGGATTTTTTTATATTTTTCCAAACTTAAAAGAAAAGATCATTGGCATAAACAAAGATTTTGGTGTTGAATTTTTCTCTGGATGGAAACTGAATTCGATAGTGCCTACTCTTCCCTCAACCTAGGGCTACAGCAGCCCGGGTCTGGTGAACCTGTTCCGCCGTGAGCTCCATAGAAGAAGAGAGCATGAAGGTACTGTTAGTTTATAGAGATGTCATCTATAACATGTTAATCCTGCTGCACGAATTTTTTCGATGCTTGGTAGATACTAAGGTCTGCAATTATTTTACATTCTTTAGGAAAATAAATTATACATGTAGGTTATATAATCAACTAACCCTGAAAATTAATCAATTGCCTTGTGTGTCAAATATTTTTGGTACATGATCAATGAACACTGAAATTTATAATGACATTCTGAACTTTAACTGATACGAAGGTACGGTGAGCAGATAATTGGTGGAAAGGAAAACATCGAGAGTTGTTGCCTGAAGAAGGTAAGATGTAATTTATTATGTCCAACTGATGGGCAGTCCTTAATTTTGTTCCTCTGTTTTCTGAAGTTTCTATAGTTACAAAGGAGTTGGCTATTAACTCTACTCTTTGCCTCTTATCAGAAACAGGGTCATGGAGGATAGTGTGCTAGATTAATACAAGGGGAATTTCGGCTTTCCATCATTGTACATCTACTCAGATATTCTTTTTTGCTAATATGTTTGTTTATCTCCATCATTTTTGCATCTATGAAATTTTGTGCATGTCTTTCTTCCTCCTTACCTGGACAAGTTGTGGCAATGGCGCTTGCCTGGTTCAGAGTAATGCATCACGAGCCGGTACAAATGCTGGCGATGTGTGCCTCGGCAGTGCGCTCAAGCCGGTGACGCTCTATGGGCACAAGGCCATCATCTCATGTCCGTTTCCATCTGCAGCCTGACAGGATGAATTCCTTTTGTGCCCTCGAGCATATATATAAAAAAGATAATATGAGGGACACTCTTATCTAATATTGCTCAGATGGTTCATTGCCGTGGAAATTCTTATATTCACAATGGCTGCTCAGATGGTCCATTGTTGGATGTAAGTTCTTATTTCCTTGATGCATTTGGCAGCATATTTTTATTTATGTGAGTAGCTTGAAAGTTCAAGGCTTCCTTATATTACCAGCACCCAGATAGTACATAAATAAATGGGCAACCATGCTGCATTCATTTTATGCTTACCGCCACACCCTGATTAACTTTTAAACAACAACTCAGTTGGATCATTTATTTAATATATAATAAGCTAAACATAAGAACTGCTCCAGCACAGTGGGTTGTAGACATTCTAATTAACAACTACATATATGCATGCATAGTTCATACTATTAGTGACTTTGCCATTAGTTTTACTTCTTATCATGAACTCTATTTTCTTGCTAAGATGTTAAATCAACCTTTCTTAACGGAACATGATAATGTAATTTCTTAACCTCTACGTAATTGTACTCCCTCCGTCCCAAAATAAGTGTCTCAAGTTTGTCAAAAAGTAGATGTATCTAGACAAAACCATGTTTAGATACATCTTCTTTTTGAAAAATTTGAGACACTTATTTGTGGACGGAGGGAGTATATGATATTGAATTTAAAATAATCGTTTTGTTGTCTGCTCTTTGATTTGCAATGGAGGTGCATGATGGATGCAGGAGGACGGTGAGCTACATCCATTAAGTCAGTAAGTCGTTTGAGGGAATGGGGGGCTCTGACTATGGTCAAGGCCAAATTCAGATAATGGAGCGTGCTTGCTTGTCCAGCTTGTGGACAAGTTAAATTCCTTGGACTGTCAAAAAGATGGAATGAACATCGATTAAATTCAAGTATGCTCCCCCATGAGTCACGAGTGAGGCGTCGTAACCAGTTTCTGTGATATGCAAGGGTAACAGTGTACTGTAGCAGCGTGTACTCAGATTTTGGCAACATATTTCAGTTCAGTGAACCACTAGGGTAGCTGATTGCAATCTCTATCTTAGCGCTTCATGTTAAGCAAAAACAACCTTTTTTGTTTTGCTTGTTAATATACAAGATGAATGTGCCCTTTTGGCTATCTTATGTTTCTCATCTAGACCTAACCATATCAGATTTTTTAGAGCTGTCGAACACCAGGTTTGGCTTTATTTCTTAACCATTCTCTCCATTATTTATAAGCTTCCACAAAATAACATACTATAATTGTAACTCAAATCTAAAGATAACATCCTTGGGGGTGCCAGGGCGCTTCTCAGCGATT
This sequence comes from Poa annua, assembly GCA_026929855.1. NCBI lineage: Eukaryota > Viridiplantae > Streptophyta > Magnoliopsida > Poales > Poaceae > Poa > Poa annua. Next base: position 96,276,969 of record CM049437.1, read on the forward strand.
TGAGATTTTCGGCCGTAGATAAGGATCTCCCAGCGATCCTGGCCGTCCGTTCCCTTCCGAAGTTTACACTGCGCGCCCATTTCTACCTGCCTCCGTCTGCTCCGTGTCGCTGCTGATGGGCCCGTCTATTGGGGGACGCGCGTGTAAGCGTGTGGGGTGGGTTGTGCCCGCGTGAGCTCCCCGTGAGCCGTTCGGCGCGCGGTGGCAGGGGTTGTGGATCGGGTGAACTCCATGGGTAGAGTCATCTTTTCGCGTCTAAAACACGGCGACGGGATGGCAGCCGTACGCGCGTGGCGGCCTGGGTGCCGTCGCCGGGTACGGGAGCTACAGCCGGTGGCCTCCTCGCCCTGGCCCTCCTTGCCCGGAGCCAGGTTATATGCGGCTCGCCTCCTCGGTTCTCAACCCTAGAGCAGGCTTTTCTCGATCTAGGGTTTTCAAGCATCCCCGTTCTCCCCGAAACACCGCCGTTGCCAGCTCCGGTGCTTCCACCACCGATTTGCAGCGTATCAGCTTCCTCGCGGCGAGGACCGTCGTGCGTCGGGTCAGGCAAATGGACGGAGGAGCAGGCAGTACTCCACGCCCCTCGGCGACCGGTTCGCAGGTGGAGCCGGCCATGATTCCGCCGTCGTCCTCGCCCTCGGCATGCCGAGCTCCACCATCTCCAGCCCTGGCTCCTCTTCGTCAAGTGTGGCGGCGGCAAAAGGAGTGTGGAGACGGTGGCAGACGGTTCGCCTCCATCTCGAGCCAACGATGGGGATGGGCCAAAGGCCCAGATGTTCAGGTCAGTACGTGAACATCCCCTCTTTCTGTTTCTTTCTTGATTGATCTCTCAGATATGAGATGTTCATGCTTTCCTCTTTCTGTAGCAGGTTCGTTTGATATGTGCTCTGAATAGAGGTTGGGGACACGCTGGTTCAGACACGAGGATGTCAAATAACAATTGGATCTGTGATTTTGTTCGATTGGATCTGTGATAGCAGTGTGTTTTTTCTGCAGGTGCTGATATGATCCGTTCTTCGATTGCATCCGGGGCTTTTAGGCCATGCTGGTTTAAGGCTGCTACATAAAGGGAGGCAAGTTCACCTCGCATTCTCCTCAGTTCGTCAGATAATTATTTGCCTCAATTTCTTCTGTACATATCATGATTCAATTTAGTTATTTAATTGAGTTTCTGCTCCCTGTCATATGGTCTCTTAATTAAACGAGTATGAAACTCTTGGAGGTTGCTATGAATTGTTCCATCTATAAATTTATTTAATTGTCTCATGCTTGGGTATTTTTTATTATGGGTTTTCCTATCATAGTCCTGAGTTTTCATATCTAAAGGAGATTGAAATTGTTCTATTCTGTTTTTCGTTTAGAAAAATGTTGTTGGTTTAAAACAAATTTGATGCTGGTGCAATACATATCTCTGAATTGTCATTTTTGTTGTGTAGGGTGCCTAACAGCCATGAGACAGGGAATGGAGCCGATCATTGTCATGGCCGCCGACATGCGGCAAAGGGCGCATGCAATGCTAGAGACCAAGGACATCCTGCCCAGATGAAGGTCCACCTGTATTTATTTTTGGTTTCTGCATCTCCAGATTGGTAATCATCTCCCCATTACATTTTTCATGTTTTTTGCCTCCATTTGCATTCCAACACGTCATGAACAATCTCTTTATCCCACTAATACTCCTGCAACTGCTAAGTTAATTAATTATTCTCATCTATATGTTATTTCAAAATGGGATTGCAATTGCAAGTATTTTGTGTTTTCATTCAATCAATATGTTAAACAATGGTGTTAGTTTTAATTAAATTTGTTGCTGATGCGATATATGACTGATTTGTTTCAGGTGTGTTTGGTATTTCTACTCAATGCTCGGCCACCTCCATTCATAGTGCCTTGGATTCCCTGTGCAGGACGCCCACTGACCGTGAGAAAGCTTTCTCAATTATAACTTGGCTGGCATGTACATAATATGGTGTTAGTTTTTAGAACCAAAATGGCTTGCATATATGACCTTTCTCAATTATATGACTTGCATTTACAGTCTATAACAGCTGGGTTATGAGACTTCCATGTGCAAGCTATTAATAGCTAGATAGATTGAGTGATTCATGAGAAAGTATATTTGTCATTGGTTGTTTCACACAGATGCACCAGATTTTCAGATTTCAAGTTCATGTTGTCTGTTTTGTACAAATTTATATTTATATTTTGCATGGTATCATTTCTGTAATCTACTTATATCTCTTGTGTTGATCTAGCATTCTGAAATATTTTCTAAGCATTAAATTCAGTGTTATGAATTTTGTACAGATTCACCCAAAAGAGGGACAACATTACCTAATCCTCCGTGGCACACAATGGCAGAAGCAGGACAACGATAACAGTTGTCCGAGCTACACAATCTCCAAGCCGCGTGTGTGCTCGGTTGCAAGACCCAGGTTCCTCTCTCTCTGATGTAAGTATCGTCGTGCTCTATTGTTGATTTTTTACATGCACATTGTTATTTGCAGATTATCCTATTAATGTTTCTCTGCATGAAAATGATTTAGTGCACAATAGCTTTATTCCCTGGCAATTCATTCTATATGTGTACTTCTCAAAGAGAAAGCTAGACCATTTTCTGTCCATTATAACATACATTGCATATGTCTGTCCATTATAACATACATTGCATATGTCTGTCCATTATAACTTGCCATCATAACTGCAGGGTTTTCTTTGGAATATTTGCATGTGTGATGTCCTGATCGACCAGTTGGCGAAGAACAGTGTGGTACGTCCCTTTCATCCACTGTAGCACCTTATTCAGTATAGTAATGGGTATTGTTTTCTCATACTGATGATTTTGAAGCACTTAAACTGAGCTGATTGCTTTACCTCCCCACCTGTACTCCTTTTGATTCACTCCTAGACTATATGCTCTGCTTTTGTAACGACTCCAATTACTAAGATGTTAGGGTAAACTCTATGTCAAAGCTTTGCTTTATCCATAGTTATATAAACATGCAATTCTTTATTTCCTATAGTTGTATTGCTATCTCCCCCGGGTGCTATATGCATGAATATGTTCCCTGCTGGTTTAGGCAAGCAACATGACACCTTCCTCCCTGATAGTGATTCTGCTAAAATTGTTGGGCCAAATGATCATTAATACACAAAAGTGGTCTTTAGTTCTTTTTCCTCCTTTTGTTGACTCACATGGATGAGATGTACAAATAATACAAATGAATGCCGCATGGCAACAAATAGTTCAATCAGATTGATTTGTACTTGCTTAGTTAAGTCATCTGCAATTTATTGCACTAAAATATGGAATGGGCAATGTATTCACGAAGCTTATCCTATTGTGTGCAGGCATTTGAGCCCGTAAGTCTCCACCATTAGGTCTTTTCTCCACTACGACGAGACAAGTAATGTTCTAAACCTATGGCGTTAGTAATGTGCTGGTTCTTTTATTATTCTTTGCATGATTCCTCGGCTCTATTTTACTCAATTTAGTTTTTCTTTGTAGTAGGTGTCATAAGAAAAATATGTGAATGGAGAAAGAACTATATATATAGGTATTGGTCAAGTGTGTTGCATTTTAGAGATTGTAAACGCTAGCGCAGGTTTGTTCTCTCCATAGATGTACTCTGGTGAAGGTCGACTCATGTGCTCTTATATGATTCGCAACATATGTGATATGTCAATGCTCACAAAGGGAAGTTCATGATTATATTGTGCTTTCTGTATAATTATACTACTATGTTTCCAGTTTCTGTTTCAATACTTATCTTTCCCCATTACACTGGACATTAGTTGAACGCACTTTCTTCACTTCACAAAATGCATAATAATGCTTTGCTCAGTTAGGAAAACCTTTTTGATTCGTCATTCGTGGTACATAGTTTTAAGTTTCCTTTCTCAGTTAAGGAGGGACATAGCACATGGTGCAGATTCTAGGGAGTTTCTATAGTTCATTTCCTATTTCACCTACTGAAATGTGTTTCTATTCTCGAAAAAAAAGTTTACATGTGTTTCCAGTAGTTAAGTGATTTCTCAAGTGGCCTTTTATTACACCTGCATATTATCATCGGGCTCCAAGGTTAGCTCTTTTGGGTAGATTGTTTTAGTACTGCTATTTGGTGAGATAATCTCAACGAATTTTCAGCTGGAATGATGTGTATACTATTTCTGCTGCAACAGTTGTGAGCTGAAACTGGAGAACTTTAGGTACAGGAGATCAATGTATCGGTGTCTGGCAGCCGCAGTTGTGAGCACGTAATTGTAGTTAACATCGGCGTTTGCCTTGTGTTGTACAGATCAAGAGCCTCTGGCGCCTATGAGCTGGTTCCTCCATCCCCAGGAGAACACCGGCTGATCTCTTTATTCTGTTGTGTGAGGCATTCCCTATAACCTAATATGCTTTTGCATTTCTAAGCTAGCTCATTTTACGGATGCATTACTGCCTGTTTAGTTGTATAGCTACTGTATTTTATTTTATTCGCATTGCTTAATAGTTCTCCTTGATTCTAATACTACTTATGCCTTGATCTATATATGTGGGTTGTGGTTCCAATCACAACCTTTATTTTCTTATACCATCAACCAGTTGCTGTTACATAAATTTGGTAGCAAATTAATCCTATCTACTCATAGGTATTCTGGATATTCTTTATCCTATCTATTCATGTTCAGCTGTGACCAAATCCTTTCTCTTCATTCTAGGTGTGAGCCTGTGAGGCATCGTCACTAAAATATAGCGAACAAAGACAAGAGATGCTACTGCTGAAGGTCTGGCCAAACCAAACTTATTATTCTTTCTGTCGACAAAACTACACTCTCAATTAATTCTGAACTTTGTTCCTGCAGCAGACTTATGTTGCCTGTACATTGTTAATGTTGTGAGGATCATCTGTGCTGACTTTTCAAATCATTATAGGTTACATGAATCTCATTAGGTGTTTGAGGTGTTGTTTCCAAACTGATCAAAACTTATGTAGTACTTAATTGAATGGGATCTATGACAGTCGTACTTTAATCTTTCATGTATCAACCTATGTGCAGTTTAAGTGTTTGCTACATGATTGTAGTAATTGGTTCACTACGAAGTAAAGTAGCACTTTCCATAGTCTTAAGTCTACCATCTCAAAATAAGGAAATTAGATAGCCAAAACACTTTAAATTCGTCCAATGAATTGGTTGATTGTGAAGCTGGGCCATGGTTCCCGACACATGTGTAGTAGTTAAGTTTGTCATTGGCTTCAAGAATCAGTAGTAATTTTATAGCTGCTCTACTTGCAGCCTTTTGTGACTAATACAACTGTTTATCTGAATAATTCGCCAACCATATTTGAAGGATCTGGACTTAAAGCTCGGTATCAATCAATAAGAGCTAAAAATATAACTGCTGATACAAAGCGGCAACTCCAGGGCACTACATCAGGAGCTGCCTCGATGATGAGATCATGTACATCAGCGATGATCCGAGCTCTATGGGCTATGTCAACTGTAGATCGAATATGCTATGTTTCCACTACCTAAGTTTACATATATCCTTGCTGGTTTGGAGGTGTTGTAATAAAAAAACCTATTTATCCTGAAGACTTATTAGTGTAGGCATTGATTATGTAAGAGCAGTATGCTCTCTTTTGAACCTATAGTAACGTTGTTACATTATTAGTTAGTGATTACCGTGTTATTTCTCAAATATTGGTCAATCGTCAATAGTATGATGAAATAGCGGTTGTTTACCTTTCAAAACAAGATTGTTTTTTATAATCTGTTTAAAATGAGAGAAACCATGGGCAAATAACTTAATGAACTAACAAGTGCTGCGCGGCGAGCCGCGCCGTTCGAATCTAGTGATCATACACATGTAACCTACTCCCTCCGTTCTGAATTAATTGACTCAGATTTAGTACAACTTAAACTAAATCGGAGTCAATTAATTCAGAACGGAGGGAGTATGAATTATGATACCTTCTTTACTGCTTAGTTGTTTAGCAATACATATGGATCTGGTAAGTTTTTTTTAGAAGTTCAAAAAATGGATCTGGTAAGTTTTTGTCATTTCAACCGAATGTGCGAACTACAGTACTTATTCGTTCTAGATTAAGAAAAAGCATGTAAATGATGTTGTTAGGTCTTTCTTACACCGATGATAAATTCTTGGAAGCAGGAAAAGAACATGATGTTGTTATAAAAAAACAACTCTGCCATATGATTTTACTTTTCCTACCATGTATAGATGTTGCAAAATTTAGAGCCCTACACTAAATGAAAATTAGAGTTTCAGTTGCAATGTCTTTTCATGTCCACAATTTCAATAATTACCTGATACTTACAAATAGGAATTCACTTTTCTTTTGTTTCTGCTGCATATGAATGGGATTGCCAGACTAAGTGCTTAGTTTGGTAGTACTAATTGACACACCCGAGCTGTCAAGCTGGCTGTAGAAAACATAAAGTTCTGATTTTCGCCCCATATACATAAAAAACACAACGATGCAAATAAACAATGGGCGCAGCCTCTCCTTCTAGTATATACCAAATGTAACTGACCTATAATAAAGTAATTTGAAAACACAATGGATCGGGCATTAATAAGGAGATGATTTAACATATGGAACATGTTTATTCGCAAAAACAACATACAGAACATGTACCAGGCATTTTTATCAGAAGAAGGTCAAACTTGCATTGGATATTTGCAATGTCAGATGAGCTTGATGAGTGAAACAGTACATACACACGAGAAGTAGCTTGAGGAGTGCAAAGAAGGCATGTACAGAATCTGAACATCCCATCAGCTGATCACACAGAATACATGATCGAGATCTCACGTTTCACATTGGTTAGCGCATAACAAATCCACCTGCATACGTTACGTTAGTCTCACATATGTATACCAAGTAATTGTCCCTCATATCCAGAGCTTTATCTTTCTTTGGGATTAGTTTTTCTGAATTCAGCAGCAATGCCTTGATTGAATCCGGGTGGGGAAAAGGGTTTTGGCGTACTTTTGACAAATTTGACATATATTTCTGGGAGACGGCCGGCCCTCCCTGGAATGAAGCATACAACAGAGTCTCCATCCAAAAAGAAAAGACGTACGTGATGTGCATCTCGGCGTGAGTGTGAGCCGGGGGAATGAAGCAAAGGCTGACACGTACTTGGAATGGACAGCGGTAGCTAGGCCATGCCGGTGAGATAGAGCAACTGAATCAGATGGTAGATGTATAAGCCACTACGCATGCATCGGTCCATTACTTACTTAAGCAGCAGGTACTTGGACCATTGTTTGGCAGGTCACTACTCCCTGTCCCTGTCTCTGTCTAGTCTACCTGTGATGGCCCGACACCTGGTCCCTCTCCTTCTCCTTGTCTGTCTTGCGAGCGCAAGCCCAGCCGCCGGCGGGCCGCTCTGCGATCCTTGTTACATTTCTCGGCAGATATTTCGCTTTTGCCCGTACGTTGTAGGGGTCTCCTTGTTACCGTGCTGCGCCGTGGTGATCCACGTATTCGAAGCAGGATACGACGATATCCCCCCGTGCATCTGTATGCTGGATCGGTGCCAGGAGTATCTTGTCACGGGCTACAACCTGGATGATCTGTTAACCTTGTACCTGGGATGCGGAGGCCAGCACCCCGGGAGTGCCTTGGCACTGGTACGCTCGTGCACCAACGACGGTACGTACTACCTGTCTAGCTAGCTAGTCTTTTGTTTCATTGTTTGCATGTTGCCTCACCGAGTATTTATTCTTTAATTTCCTTCCCTGATCGCAGACGGCCATGCGCCATTCGAGTCAAGACCCTAGCTAGCAGCATGGAAGAGCAATCCAGGTCGTCGATGGAAGCATGATTATATATGCAAGTTATTAATGTAATAATAAGTGGCAGATGCCCGCAGTGTCCCAGGTCTAGTAGTCGACTATGTGTCTGTTTGAGTCAGTCTGCCAAGGCAATATTTGTACTACAGAAAAAGGTCGTGTTTTTTTATTCAGATTTGCCCCTTTCCAATGTTTACTGCTCCCTCCACTTGTCCTGTCGCTCTCGTTCGCTCGCATCTCCGGCTCTCTTCTCTCTCTCGCGTGTCGTTGCCTTTCTCGCGCACTCCAACGGATTTGCGGTCGAGCAAAAAATAGCTTCTTTTCCTCCTCCGGCGGCGCACACACGTTTCCATTGTCTCTCGCTCGTCTCCGTCCTCTTCCAGTAGTTCACGAGTTTGTTGTAAAGTTACAGTATAAGACGGCAGACGCACACATGTGATTTTCTTTTTCTTAGACGCTAGATTTACTTTGGATATGCTTTTGGGTTCCGTGTCAGAGCTTAGGGTTAATAGCGCAATTATCACTTGGGTCTGTTTTTATTTTCCATTGTACTACTGAACATTTGTGTATTCGCTTATCATTTTTTTTATTTTTTATTTTGCAAGCGGATGCATTTTCCAATTCTGAACCGCATCCGTTGGGTTGATGCATGTGTGAACAAAGTTGAGCAAACCGGAGTGGCCACCGGCGGGGGGCTGTGGACGCCGGTGCCGGAGTGGCAGTCGGCGGCGGCGGGAGAGGAGAGCTCCGCTGTTTTTTTATTGTCCAGATTAATACAATGTATATCAGTTTTAGCGTGGGCACGACACTTGTCTGTCTCAGTCATCGGCGCGGGGTAGTATTTAGAGCAGTGTGATCTGTGAGTGACTGCGATGATTATCCACTGAGGAGCAGAAAGTCAAGAGAGTGGGCATCTTCGCTACGCGCACGCACGGGGAGAGGATTTCCGGTGGTTGGCAGATCGCGAGAGTCCTGGGGACTGGTTACCGGCGAGGCGAGAGACCAGGATCTGGGTGTAGCAGTTGGTCCTAGAGACGGTTTCGTGTGGTTAATCTGCTCTCGAGGAAAACTCGGCGCGGCGGCGCTCATGGCTGACGTGCGCTGCTGAGACAATCAGATGGCGACTATGTGAGCGTGAGATAACATTGTACATTTGTACTGTATTACATATTGGGTTACTTGATGGCATGTTCACGGATGAGGAACGTTGTAAGATTACCACGGTGATGCACTCAATCTGGAATGCGAGGAACCGGTGGACACATGATCAAGAGTGTTTCAACCCTGTACAAATTCTAAGGAAAGTGCGGGAAGACATCTCCTTGCTTGAGCGACCTCGTAAGAAGAATTTAGCAAGCAATGATCCGAAGTGGAGACCCCCTGATCCGGGATGGGTGAAGATCAACACGGATGGGGCAATTGATATCATCAACCGGTCGGGTGGTGGCGGGGGAGTGGCAAGATCGCATGTGGCATTCATGGGAGCTTGGTGCAAACCTTTTGTAGGAGTCACGGACCCTCTGATTGTGGAAGCCATGGCACTGAGGGAGGGAGTTCTCTTCGCCCAGCTTCGTGGTTTCTCTCATGTTGTCATGGAAGTGGATAGCTCGGAGGTGATGGATCTCTGGAGCTCGTGGTGCAATTCAAGATCGTTAGTGGCGCCTATTCTTTGTAATATTGGTGACATAGCTGCTAGCTTTTCTTCTTTTTCGATCATTAAGGTCAGTAGAGAGGCTAACGAGCCTGCGGATCGCTGTGCCAAATATGCATGTACCCTCTCGGGTTAAGACTGCTGGGTGCGTGATTGGCCGCCGTTTCTTAGAAACAGTCTGTTGGCTGATTGTAATCGTTTATCTCTTGGTGATGGAGGCGACGAGTTTCAGACGCACTCTTTCCCTAATCAGGGTACCGAAAGTGACTGACAGGGTTTTAATGAGGCGGCTCGTTGACCTAATATATGTGGTAAATTGCAAAAAAAAAAAAGATGACTGTTTATCCGCGGAAGTTCCCGCACTGGATATAACCTTGTTTTTAGAAGTGTCCACGTATTGACTATTGAGTAATAATCTCTTTAGAAGTGCATACTAATTAGTTGGTCGTATACATCTGCTCACTGGTGAGGCGCAACTTCTCGGAGAAGCCGCCGAAAGAACTGAGCCTTATATAGCTATGTTTTATATTAGCTGTAGCTAAAACAGATGTATACCTACTCAATGAAGAGAATAGTTAACACTTGCACCACGATGCATAAACCTTCGTAAGAGCGGCGTGGTTTTAGGATTGCCAAAATCACCACATGACGTTCGCCAAACAGCGAAATAATAGACACGACACTCTTTACTCGGCATCAAAATGTAATACACATGGCGAATGACACGACACTCGTGACTAAGTATACTACTCACTCCGTTACATTTTTAATAAAGAAAAAATGCAACATAAGTTTTCTTTTCTAAAACCCACTCAAACCATTTGAAGTATTAAAATAGCCAAAACCCAGCTCACAAGTGTGACCCGTAGATGACACTTATCCCGTATGAAGCTAGGTTCTGTAGGCATTTGTTTCGCTCAGTTTTAGCACCGGCGGGTGCTATATTTGATCGTACAAGTTTTTTGGGCCCACATATCACGGCGTGGCGTTCATACGGACACATCAGTAATGTCAAATTGCGCTAGCTGGCGGGGGCATTTTTCCACGTCGGTGATTACCTCTACAATATGCCTAGCAAATTATCGGCGTGGCTTTATTGTGACCCGCCGGTGATTACCTGCCAGATGCCTTCCACTTTGCCAGGGCTAGGCCCTCTCTTGACCTGCCTTCTATCCTAAGTAAACTCGTTGGAGCTGTCATGTGGTAATGTTGAGAGGCTTGGACGAGATATATCGTGTTGATGCGGCTTTTGCAGCTCACCGCTCTGCATCCTCGACTCTTGGCTGGTTCAAAGAGGGCTTGGTGTGGGTTTGATTGTCGTGATGTTGTTGCTGTATGGCATTGCGGTCGTCGTGGTTTGACGCATGCCATTGTCCTAACTTCGCTAGGTGTTGTCTGGTTTTAGGCCTTCTTAATATGATAACAACGTATGAGAGATGATGTTGGAAACCAGCTTACAAATAACAAACGTGCTAAGGTGTAGGTAAGAACAACTAACAAAGAGCTAAGACAAAAACATGAGACAAGAAAACAAATGACACATAGCATGTAGATGTCGATGGCTTCAACATCCAACATCGCTTGATGATCTAAGAGAAGCAGTGGTGAGCCAACAAGTGAGAATGCAAACCAACGGGAGGAGAAGCCTTCGTCAAACTCAAAGCGGGCAGCTGACATCGCGTTACCATTTGTCCATCGCCGAAGAGAACACTTTGCCCTCTCGCCCGGACTCAAAGGGCGCAGCACCACTGGCGGAGCTTCAGTAGATTTTTTGGGCGGGCCAGGCTACAAAACAACTAGGTTTTCCTTTAAAATTGGAGTGTTAATGGGCCGGCCCAACAAAAAGTAGTAAGGAGCAACCAAATCCTGGGTGGGCCAAGGCCTGCGCAGCACAATGACCGGTAGCTGACTCTTAGCATAAATGGAAAACAACAGACCGACACAAAAGAAGAGACTCCGGCTAAACCACCACTGAGCGGAGCACACATCATTGGCAGCAACGCCGACATCGGCAAATACAAACCCACGACCACCGGCTGAAGCCACCCAATGACTCTAGGATGACACCTTCACGAAGTTAATACGATACTGAGACGTCGCCGCCGTCTGGCGGCCCGGCAGACTGGACCAAGATTTTCACCCGGAGCCAAAATGGAGAGGGCAGATCCACGACAACGCCAATGTCTTTGCCGAGAGCAATCCATCGTTTGCCATGTGTCCGAGGCAGACGGCAAACCCCATGTTCCATGTTTCGTGTAATGGTCTAGTGGAACTGTGTGGATCGAGCCGCTTCATCCCAAGCACAACAAGCACTCTCATGTCACTCTTGCTCGAATCTCGTTGAGACAGCAGCAAAAGTCTCCAGGACCGCAAGAAATTAAAGGTAGCTATAATCGATGAATAAACTAGGAACCCAGCATGAGGCCATATAAAGTCTAAACTTGTCTAAGCAGCATTTGTATGTGTATGCACATGTGCCCACTTTAATATAGCTAGGTAAGATATGCAGTGCGCGTGGCTTCTGTTTGGCTATCGCATGATAGTCATGAGATGGTAGGTCGGTGGAGCCATGGCTCCATGGAGCTCATAATAAACACTGAATGCAGTTCTTCGGCCGAACAATTGTCGATTCATTAATGCTAGCTTTCTTGGTTGGGGTAGGCGGCGGGAGCTAGGGGCTAGACTGGTTGATCGGTTGAGGTGATGCACATGAAGATTGAAAATCGATAAGAATGATCTTTCTATTCAGTACACAAAATGAACCGAATCGAAAAGATTTCATAATTTCACCGTTTCCTTATTGCGCCCTCCTCCAAATACATGTTCTCATTTCATGGAAAGTGACAGGATCATTGAAACACCCTAAGTCACTGTTATCTGTCCACAACAATAGAGGTGAAAATAATGTGTCTCGGGATGCCATCGGTGCTGTGATCACACAAGTGTTCATCTTCGGAGTTGAACAGTTGTCACTTCGATGCTGTCAAAGGACAGGGATATGCGTTGGCTTTTTGCATAGGTTTATCCTAATTTTCAGTTTTGTAAGTTCGAAGTAAACGTGTCTTGTAACTCGACTTTATTATATAAATGAGACACGTTTTACCATGCAAAAAAAAGAACATGAGTGATTGAGTGTGATAGAAGGGAGAAACCCTCCTCCAAGTATGTTGCGTGCCTAACCATAAAACAATTACACGCATATGATCCAAAGGTAGCAATTGAGTTTTCAGCTATTACAAGTTACACATTTGTTTTCTTGCATTTCAAGTTTATAACACCATCAGCAGAATCCAAAATGTCATAATTCTTAGCTCACTAATTTGTTTTCATAACAAGAGTTCTTATTTTCTTCTAGACATGTGCTTTTGTCATGAAATTGTGGCTTATTGTGTAATTGTAAGTTCGTATGTTGGATGCGTTGATTTTATTTATGGTAATATAATTCTATTTTAGGTAATATAAAAGTGGTACAAGAAATAACTTTTTTGTCTTGTTAATCAAATTTGCCGAGTGTTAAAAAACACTAGGCAAAACATACATAATAGGCAATCTAGCTCGAATGTCGCCTTCCACCTGTCTATCAAGTTTTTTTAAAATACCAAGTGGCAATGGCTGCCAAGTGACACAAAAAACACTTGACACATACATATTTGACGAGGTCCGGCCACGTTGCAACCAGTTGTCGAGTATGGCACTCGGCAACCAGTCAATTTGCTGAGTGTTATTGGACCTTCGCGGAGTGCTCCTGCATAATATCATAATCCCGTAGTGAAGTTGACACATGCAATATTACATTGATGTATAAGTTATTTCAAACATTGTAGCTCTATATGAGTAAATTGTATAATCGGCTAAGCATTACTAGTTGCTCGAGTCAACTAGTGCGTATATATAGAGAGAGCCACCCATCCTACATCTTCTTTTAACTAGTATCTGTTTTACTTCCTCTTCTTTTAACTGTCTGTTTTGTCAAGACTTAATCTGCAGTTGGCAGTCTCGATTTTGATCGGTTACAGTGCTTTCATGCACACAAATGGCGGCAGTAACCGACCGATCTCCATCGAGCAGATCCATCAAGCGAAACTGCCGGTGATCAAGTAAGACAGAGTCCTCCTCCTGGCTAAACCCCTCACTCGCACAGCCTACACTCCTCGCCCTCCTTTATAGCCAGCTTCCTCCTCCCCGATCGAGCTCCCTGTCACACACCGGTCGATCGTCCTCGTCCCTCCCTCTCTCAGACGAGCACATTGCCATGGAGGCCGCGCGGCAGCTTCTCCTCCCGCTGGCAGCCACCTTCCTCCTCTGCTCGCTGCTGCAGGCCACGCCGCGAGCGCTCGCCGCCGGAAAGAAGCAGCCTTTGTCGTCGGGGTACATCGTGTACCTCGGCGGCCGCTCCCATGGCCATGGCGTGTCCACGGAGGTGGTCACCGAGTCGCACTACGACCTACTCGGCTCCGTCCTAGGCGAGTAAGTGCATCCAGTGGTGGTTATGAATGTTTGGTTATGATCGAATGTGCCACGGTTGATCGATCTGTCGATGCGTGCAGCCGGGAGAAGGCCCGAGACGCCATCTTCTACTCCTACACCAAGAACATCAACGGCTTCGCCGCCCACCTAGAGCCCGGCGTTGCCGCGACGATCGCCGGTGAGCCGATACGGCCGGCCTTGATCTAGTTTAGGGTATGCACGTGCTCAGGGACGGAGCCAGGATTGGCAAATAGAGGGGGCCAAATGAAGACTAAACTAGTTGGAGGGGGCCATATTGCTAATTTCTCATAAATTTAGGGGCCAAAACAAAGATTATATAGGGGTGTTTTGCTAAAAATTTCCAGCACAGGGGGGCCATGGCCCCAGCTCGCACCCCCCTGGCTCCGTCCCTGCACGTGCTGATGCGCCTATTTGACATTCTCATCTCCTGGATGTGCGTGCGTTCGTTCGTGTTGCAGAGCATCCCGACGTGCTGTCCGTGTTCCCGAACAGAGGCAAGAAGATGCACACGACGAGGTCGTGGGAGTTCATGGGCCTCGAGAGGGCTGGCCAGGTCCCCGAGTGGTCGGCGTGGGAGGTGGCCAGGTACGGCGCGGACACCATCATCGGGAACGTCGACTCCGGCGTGTGGCCGGAGTCCCTGAGCTTCAACGACGGCGAGATGGGTCCCATCCCGGACACCTGGAAGGGGATCTGCCAGAATGAGCACGACCCCAAGTTCCAATGCAACAGGTACGTACGGGTACCTTGACTGTGTTTCGATGCAATGCGTAGATCTTTTGTTTGATTTGATTCCTTGCATGCAGCAAGCTCATCGGCGCGCGCTACTTCAACAAGGGGTACGCGTCGGCGGCGGGCGGCGCTGCCGACGACAAGCTCAACACGCCGCGAGACGACGTCGGCCACGGCACGCACACGCTGGCCACGGCGGGGGGCTCGGCGGTGCGCGGCGCGAACGCCTTTGGCTACGGCAACGGCACGGCCCGCGGCGGCTCCCCGCTCGCGCGCGTTGCGGCGTACCGGGTCTGCTTCAACCCGGCCGTGAACGACACCGAGTGCTTCGACGCTGACATCCTGGCCGCCTTCGAGGCCGCCATCGCCGACGGCGTGCACGTCATCACGGCGTCCGTGGGCGGGGACCCCGTGGAGTTCCTCCAGGACGCCGTGGCCATCGGGTCGTTCCACGCCGTCAAGGCCGGCATCACCGTGGTGTGCTCCGCCGGCAACAGCGGCCCGGACTTCGCCACCGTCTCCAACCTCGCGCCGTGGCTGATGACCGTCGCCGCCAGCACCATGGACAGGGGCTTCCCGGCCTACCTCGTCTTCAACCACACCAGGGCGGAGGGGCAGAGCCTCTCGGAGACGTGGCTGCGGGGGAAAGGATTCTACCCCATGATCGTCGGCACCGACGCCGTTGCTCCCAACAGCACCGCCGCCAACGCGTACGCACGCACGCATGCACATGATACTGAACTACTGAACTCCCTCGGCACCAGAATCTTGTTTCGAACTCATGTGAGCTGTGGATGCAATGCAGTACGGTGTGCGTGCCGGATTCCCTGGACGCGGCGAAGGTGAGGGGGAAGATCGTGGTGTGCGTGAGGGGAGGCGGCCGCAGGATAGAGAAGGGCGAGACGGTGCGGCGAGCCGGCGGCGTCGGGATGGTCCTCATCAACGACGAGGACGGCGGAAGCAGCGTCGTCCCCGACCCTCACGTTCTCCCGGCCCTGCACATCAACTACACCGACGGGCTCGCGCTCTTGGCGTACATCAGATCCGCCCCGTAAGCCATTCATTCTTTTTGCAATGTGTAGTACAAGTACAGTGTGTGAGCTATTGTCTCGGTAGATTACATTACTTTCTGTCTCTGATAAGGGCCCCGTCTGGCTTCATCACGAAGGCGAGGACGATCGTCGGCACGAGGCCGGCGCCGGTCATGGCTTCTTTCTCGTCCCAGGGGCCCAACATCCTCAACCCGCAGATCCTAAAGGTGGCTTCTTGTTCTGCATTTTGATCACTAGCTCAATCCTTCTTCTTTTTTTGCATTTCTGTTCTGTATCAATGTCAAGTTACGTGACTGCTCTAATTTGTGGGTTCGTATTGCATTGCAGCCAGACGTGACCGCGCCGGGAGTGGGCATCATCGCCGCGTGGAGCGGCCTGGCGGCGCCATCAGACCTCCCCTGGGACCAGCGCCGCGTCGCCTTCCACACCATGTCCGGCACGTCCATGTCGACCCCGCACGTCGCCGGCATCGCCGGCCTCATCAAGACCCTCCACCCGGACTGGAGCCCCGCCGCCATCAAGTCGGCCATCATGACCACCGCGTCGGACCTCGACACGGAGCAGAGGCCGATCCGGAACCCGTTCATGCAGACTGGGACGCCCTTCGGCTACGGCTCCGGCCACGTGTTCCCGACCCGTGCGCTCGACCCGGGCCTCGTCTACGACGTCTCCACCGCCGACTACCTCGACTTCCTCTGCGCGCTCGGCTACAACGCGACGGCCATGGAGCGGTTCAACAAGACGCCCTACCGGTGCCCGGCGACCCCCGCCGCCGTCAAGGACCTCAACTACCCGTCCTTTACCTTCCCGCGCCTCGCTGGCCCGACCACGGTGCGGCGCAGGGTCAGGAACGTCGGCCCGGCGCCGCGGAGCACGTACACGGCCAACGTCGTGGAGCCCGTGGGGGTGCAGGTGACGGTGACGCCGCCCACGCTGGAGTTCACGGCTGTCGGCGAGGAGAAGGAGTTCCTCGTGAGCGTCGCCGAGAAGGTTCCCCTCGTGCCGAGGCCGGAGGGCGCCGGAGGGTACGCGTTCGGCTCCATTGTTTGGTCCGACGGGACCGGCAATCACCATGTGCGGAGTCCTCTGCTCGTCCAGAGGCCCAAGATCGTATCAAGAATGTTGTAGAGTTAGGTGATCCATAGATGATTTTTCTTTTATTTTCAGGCTTAGGCAGGTTTTGGTAAGGAAGTAATCACGTAGAGAGAAGAAGAATTAGATGGGTGGTGGTTTGGTCATTAGCAGATACAGTACTATGATTAAGTGTGTATCACGCTTGCAAAACCATATATCGGTTGAATAAGAAAAAATGATGGATTATGTGACTGTTTCTCTTTCCGTTAGCTCATAAGACTTTTCTTTTGCATGGTAATACGAATTTTATTTATATAATAAAGTCGAGTTACGAGACACGTTTACACCGAACTAAACTTCCACAGTAGCTGAACTTCTAGCTACTTCTAGCTAAACTTCCACAATACTACGAACTAAACTTCTACGGACGTGGTACCGGTTCATCTCTCAAACACTAGCTAAACTTGATGGTTGCCTCAAAATAAATCTAAACTTGATTATCTTTGACCACGTGTTTTAGGAAAAAACAATTACAATACGGAATCAGTACCATTAAATTCACCATTAAATATATTTTCATATATTTTTAGTATTCTAGAGGTTACTAGTTTTTTTCCAAAACTTGTTTTAAGAGAGTTTTAACTTCCTAATAAAAACTAATACACCTAATGAAGGCAGTAATTAACTCCATGTTATCTTCTTTGACACTGATCAATACAAACCCAGTGGGGCTTCAGTGAGAGCGCCCCTTGGACAGACAATTCCTATGAACTCACCAATCAAGATTAAGTGCTTTGCAGAGCGTGATTAAGTTCTTCCAACTGTGTTCTCGCAAAAACAAAAAATTGAAGTGGAACACCTTGTTACAGCAAAAATCAGTTGAAGTTGAAACACATCATCTATTTCTATTTCTATTATATACTAAAAGTAAAATGAGTTAGTTTTTCGAGCCACCACGTTAAGCCACATCATTAAAATTAATTTTAGCAGTTAGATCTAAAATTTGTGGCTAAGATTTAACAGTAGATAAATAGTCACGTAAACAAGGAAGTCCGTTTGACACGTTTATTTGTGTGGCAGAAGAGTAGGTATCGTCTCCCATACCAGATAAAAGATATGAATTTAAGGTTAAGATTTTTAAAAAGTTAACGGAGTGGTTAAGATTCTAAAATAATAACGGGTTAGAGCGTACGTTCACAGGACTCTTCTACCTGTTGCGCCAGTCCTTGCGCATGAAAAATACCCAGCGATCAGCCCGCTGGCCGTATTAGCTAAAGAAATACTCCGTACATGTACGTAAACGAGACTACAGCAAGACACATGTACGTGTGAATCTTCTTTTGTCCACGGATTCCTTTTGCATGGTCCGGTACGCACATCATCTAATCTATAGATATTTATGACATTTAAAAATCTTCCTCCAAATATATATTTATGTAGTGCATGGTACGTGGGACCTAAAAATCAACTATTAAATTGATGCATATTTCATTGTTAATAGACAAATGTAACAACAAAAAATATTTGTCGTATTGATTTCGTAAATGTTGACAAAACTTTGAACAGAAAATTTATGGTTAACTTTGAAAGTGAATAATCAAAACAAATAGTATGCCCTTAATGGAGGGTGTACACATTTAGAGTTTTCAAAATATATTCCAACTTATAGCTGCTTAAAGTAAAGTTTAATTAGACATGTTTCAAAACTAAACTGGAAAATTTGGATGACTCGAGGGATTACAAATTCTGAGTGAAAAAAGGTAATAGTATTGATTGGAAAATAATCATAAGATAGTGTTACGTAAGCATAAGGATCCAGCTGATCAAATAAATCTACTAACATATGAATCATAAAATTTAGTTGTTTCAATCGATCAATAAAGGTGTAGTTTTACATGTTGGCGGAAAGAAAAAATATTTGTGGTTTCGGTTTTGTAAATATTGACGAAACTTTGAACAAATAACTAACCTCGAAAGTGAGTAATCAAAACAAATATTATTCCCTTAATGGAGGGTGTACCCCTTTTAATTAGACATGTTTTAAAGCTAAACTGAAAATTTGGGCAGCCGGAGGGATTACAAATTCTGAGTGAAAAAAGGGTATTGGTAGTGATTGGCGAATCATAAGATGATGTTGTGTAAGCATAAGGATCCAGCTGAGTCAAAACATCTACTAAGATATAAATCATAAACTATAGTTGTTTCAATCGATCCATAACGGTGTAGTTTTACATGCTGGCACAAAAATATGTAGCCACTATTGATATTATTTTTTCGGTGGTTTTGTTTGACCTTCCATGATTGAGTTCTTCATATACCTTAAACAGCTAGAGAGAGATATAAAACCTAAAATACACATGAGAGATGGTTAATTACTCTCTAGCGAGGTCATGGACCCCTAGGTAGGCCCACGGCCTAAAAAGCGGGTTTCTCAGCCAGAGTCTCTAGAAGGAGGGCGATGCACAAGTGCATCATCTTGGCTTACAAGCCACACTGAGATTGTCGAACACCGTCTTCTCCAATATACTCAACAACAAACTAGCCCAAATCAGATCCGGCGTATCTAATTAGGGTTTCTTTGCAATCGCTCACACTAAATTAGGCCCGTTCGGTACCTTGTAAGTTGTAACCATAATATTGGTCCTATATAAATGATTGGGGTGCTATCGAACGAGGGACGGTCATTCACACACCATCAACCACCGGATCCACTATCAGTCATCTTGAAGTTTAGCTTTAGATCGTCGAGCATACAACAGACAATACAAGCCACCACACAAATATGAGTAGGTTTTTTTACTGAGTGATGTCCACTAGAGTCTGAAAACTGTATACATCATCGCCTCATGTGTGCTACCATCCTGACTGAGTGTGACCCCTCCGAACAAAATATACCATCATAAATATCTCGACAATATTCGTCTTATTCGCTATTTAAGATGAAAAGAACTCATAAAGATTGTTTTCTTTCTTTGAATACTATTTTTTAATGAATAGATTCAACAAGCTAAAGATGATGCCCTCGCATTTGCGAGTGCCACCTTGCTAGTTGCTACAGAAATCACGTGAAGCTGCATAACGTAAGTCGTAAGCCATCTCTGCAATAGTAAGTGAATACTTTGTAAGGGGCGAAGAAAGAAAATACTATAGGAACAGCTCTATGGCCATGTTGTCATCTCTACAAATAAACAGTGATTAATACAAATTTATTAAAGATGTACTAACCTCATAGGTGCCAGCTGACACCGGTGCTCATGCGTGAGTAGTTTTGACTTACTTTGCAAACAGTATATTTGCGATGACATAATACTGTGTTAACAATAATGACTAGTTCGCATGAACTATTGGCTCGGTCTGACTCTTACCAGTAAGTGAAGTGCTCTAGGAAGCAAGC
This sequence comes from Poa annua, assembly GCA_026929855.1. Taxonomy (NCBI): domain Eukaryota; kingdom Viridiplantae; phylum Streptophyta; class Magnoliopsida; order Poales; family Poaceae; genus Poa; species Poa annua. The sequence goes on from CM049437.1 coordinate 96,297,167, forward strand.
TGTCGAAAGTGGTCTCGTTACTCACAGTTTTTAGGCAGTGTGCCACATGAAGCTTCTGTCTTTGCCTTCCATTTGGAGAAAAAAATATCACTACCTGCTCTCGCCAGATATTTTTTCAGGTACAGACGCAACTAGAGCTCAGAATAGAAGCCCAAGGCAAGTGTCTCCAGAAGATGACGGAGGAGGAGCAGCGCCTGAGTAGTGCGCTGAGTGAAGCAGATAAACTGAACACCCTCTTCTTTATCCATGAGGTGCCCAACGACAATTTCGACAAGACCAGAGCAAGTAAGCAAGACCAAATTAATACAGTTGTTTTGTTTTGTCTACTACACAATATAAAACTGTTACACTGCTGATACAGGTGTTCAGGCACGTCAGCCATTCTATTAGGACCATGGTGAGTCACACTATTAACAAGAAGATAAACAGCCACGCAACCAATTGACATCAGTTAATATTCAGCTGTCACTTTCAAATCATTCATTCATCCTCATCCTCGTTTTCGCCAATTCCTACCCAGCGAGTGAATGCAAACAGAAACTCCTTAAAGGTAACCATACCATTCTTGTCCCAATCCATCTCCTCTAGTACCATGTGAAAAACAATGGATATACGTTAGCCGATTAGAGCAGAAGAAAAATAGAAAACCTCCAGAATAGCATTGCAGATTGCCCATTTTTATATTACCCGATCTTACAGCTAACGAAAAGATAAGGCGTTCAACCGCAAAGTTTGTTCACAGCTAATGCTATTAAAGGTAACAACTACTACCTCTGTTTTTTAATATAAGACGTTTTAGCCCTTCTCCACATTCACATGTCCAAACTTGTATCTGGACATGTTTTAGTGTCCATATTCACTCATTTTTGTGTGTATCTAGACAACATGTACAATAGCTAAAACATCTTATATTAAAAACGGAGGAAGTACCTATATTTCGAGGTAGCAAGGGCGTTAAGCATTTTTTTGTGCATATTTGGTTTTCTTCATCCGAGGGAAGAGTATAAAATGAAGAGAAGAAAGGTGTAAAATAGAGACAGTCATTTGCCTGAGTAGGTGTGTCTCTTATCTTAAGAAATTACTCGAGGGGAAGTAACTCACTTGAAGAGCTCATTTTTACCACATAAAAAATCCATTTATTGAAGAACACAGTATGTGAAACTTAAATGTGGTGACTTGTGAAACAAGATACGAGAAAGTATTTTGTTACTAAGAAACAGAAAACTCACCAAATCTTTTCATGGCTATACGACCAGCAGAGCGTTCTCCTGGTATGCTCTCATTGATTGCTGTAATCATCTCATCCTTACTGACATAGCCGTCTTTATTCTTATCCAAGAAGACAAATGCATCAACCAATGTCTCAAAAGTTGACTCGAGATTTCCCAATCCCATCTTTGTCTTCTGTGTGTCAGGTCAAGGAAATGAAAAGGCTCGTAACAGAACTTAGTGTAAGAGATACAAACAGGCACTGTGTACTGAGTAGAAATTTGTGACAGACAATCTAACATTAACCAAATCAAGTGATAATTTTGTGTCTGAAAATGGTCTTCTTTTCTGTTAAAACATGTCAGTCTCCTTTAAAGTTTGCCAACAAACAAAAGACCCAGCATATAAAACTCTATTATATTTACTTGTCATAGCTCTCTAGCAATGATATAATACAAATATACAATATGATAAAAAGAAGAAAAGCATCAGCCAGATAGTTTATGAAGTATGAAGGATACTGCTTCTGATGCGGCCGGATCATTGAGAAGATAAACAAGGCACAGAAAGACAATAAATTCATTGAACTTCATGCCCATATCTTCATTTACATCACAAGCTTCAAAGAGATCACTTATTTCCTCCTCTGTAAATGAGATTTCCAGCTTGTGAAAACAATTCTTCAGTTCTCCTTTGTCTATCTCACCATTAGAATCTTCATCTGACAGAGGCAGGAAGCAAAAAGAAGAAGTTCTTGATCTGTTAGTTACACAAAAAACAAAATAAAACCTAAATTAGTTGTGCTTGCCAACACAAGTGTGTATAATTGTGTAAAGCAACACTTGAGATCAGCAAGTTATCGACAAGAACAACATGTGAAACAAGAATTCAGGAATAAGTAATTAAGAACAATGCTCGATATAACTATGGCAGTTTGCTAGCTACAAACATAAACGATACCTTAAGAAACATGACTAGCGGGCAAAAAGGCTAGCTGGGGTAGCAGAGCTCACCGAACTGCTCGAAGATAGTCTTGCATTTCCTCAAGCCCTCATCGATCCTCGGGAACTTCATGATAATAGTATTGAACGATTTCACTGAAGTTCCATGCGACGCTCTCTGCCGCATGGACTCCACCATCCTCGTCTCTATCTTGGAACCATGTGAGCCCCGCTTGTTCGAGTCGTGGCGTCCAAACACGCCCCCCATGCCGGCACTTCACTCGGTGTCCCCAGTTGGATACACACCAAACAGCAGGACCTGAAACAATATTTTCGTTTCATGTCTATAGCATGGCAACTGCTTCAGATAGCATACAGTTCTGAAATAGTAGAACAAAAATACACTAAAATGCTTCCTTTCTCACACTAGGGGGAACAGGATTTCAGTATTACACCACCATCCTCATCTTAACCAACTATAATCGTAATGGAACACCGGTATGCAGTGCAACTGTGCAAGTGTTTTATTTTTGTTCTTGAGACTTTGAGCTTGGAGACTGTGCAAGTGCGGAAGATGAATCCTAAAACGAACACTAAAAGTAAAGAAATTAACGGGAGCAGGCGAGCAGCCGAGCAGCACATGAGCAGGTCACGGCAACAAACAACAACAAGATATAGTAGGAGTACAACTTTAAAGCAATAAAATCAAATAATCAACGCAAAGAGCCCTGGGGGAAACCTACGCAAAAGACCCACTAGTCCTCCTACCTACTCAGTTCAGTTCAGTTCTGGCCGTTCATCAGCGCGGCTCGCGGTCGCCTAGGGTGTCACGCGCAAGACGAACAGACCAGCCACGACTAGCACCACGCGGAATCGAACGGCGAACTGGGGAAAGGGGGACGGAGAGAGAAAGATTGCTAGTAGCACAGAGAGGGATTACCTGCCTTGCCTGCGCTTCGAGGATCGACGATGCGGGTTCGCCGGTGGAATGAATCTCGCGTGGAAAGGGAAGGTGCGGCGCCGGGGAGCTTGGATCGGCCGGGGCGGAGGACGAGGTGCGGAGTTTCTCCGCTCGGGATGAGGCGAGCGAAGCAGAGGAGCTTTGTTTCCTTTTTGGTGCTGGAGTGCTGGCGGTGAGGCAGAGGATGGCGAGAGAGGTGGCGGCCGCCTGCTCGACACGCGGTGGCCGACTGGCCGGCCCAACGTGGGTCAGCTGCTACTGACGCGTGGGGCCAGTTAGGTGCGGGCCCAGACGTCAGGGAGTGATTGGTAGTTGAGGGGCGTGCGTATATTTTAGTGGGTAGGGTGGCTTGGCGAGCGCGATGACTTCGCTCGCTGAGATGACACGCAGGGGTGCCCCGTGAACGGAAGAGTCTTGCTGTCACCGTCCCCTTTTTCTCAGACTTCTGTCCGTTCTTCGGTGGCCACTACATTTAACGGCGCAACACGTTCTCCATTTTTTTTTCATTTTAGAAACATGTTATATTTGGGTCTTTTCTTGCATTAATAGGTGGATGACCACAAACCATCATTTTACACTTAGTGGAAAAAAAAACCCTAACCTATACTAGGGTTAGGCCACGACTATTCACCGACCGTGAGACGCTATTCCTCGTCATCAAATCATTGAGGATGACGTAGTCTGAGGCGGGGTAGAGGTGCGCCGGTGGCGCCACGGCCACAGGCCAACACAGAGGGGTGTTTAGCTCCTGGTTCTACTCCGGTTTTGGAAGCAGGTCGTCATGGTTGCCGGTACCGGACCAGTTCTGGTCGTGGAGCAGCCACAATCACGATGGCATCATGGCGAGCTCGGCCGCCAGGACGCGCTGGTAGTGCTCCTCCTCCTCCTCCTCCTCCTGCCCGTTGGCGCGCCTCCTCCTCGCGCTGCCGGCGGAACTCTTGCAGCAACGCCGCCTGCTGCTGCGGCTCCTGAAGTTAATGGTGAATAGTCCTAAATCATGTTCATGATTCCGAATCGATCCAAAGTGTTGTGTGGTGTAACAATATGACTAATTTTCGTGGTACCTATATAAGAAACTCCTTGTCTGAAGGGGTAACTTGAACACATATTTTTTCAGAGCTTTCGTTCATACTCTAATCTTCCATTATTGAGGACCTCAAAATCTTGATATCACCTAACCTCAAAATCTTTATATTGCCTCATTCCTCTATCCAAATTTAAATCATTTTGAAATATTAAAAGAGGAGTTCCATACCTAATAATACATCAAACCAAATGATGATTCCCCATTAACTTCATCTAGTTACTTGCTACTCTAAAGTTCGCTGAAAACCCTAGGCGAGCTAGCTCAATAGCTTCATAGTTCTACATTCATTCTTGACCGAAGTTTGTAGTGATTGACCTCCTATTTTATGGAGGTCTAGTCGCTCAAACACAAGAAGGTTCAAAGGCGTTTGGGGATCCTTCGTGGTAACCCTCATATCTCCAACATTTATAATATAATTTTCATCAAGGTAGTGAGCATCGGAATACATCTTTGTCTTTGTATGCATCGTTTAATTCTGTTAGAGCGATTTGACTTTGTGTTTACTTGATTTTTTTAGAAAAGTGCAATCGCAATTTAAAGAGTACAATTGCACTTTTCTGTTCAGAAAAGTACAACTACACTTTTCTTTAAATTGTAATTATATTTTTCTGAGATGGCTGAGACTTTAAAAAAACAGTCAGCTGAGACAAATGCACTCTCATATTTTGTGCTAATATCAACTCGGACAGCCCACTTCAATACTCGTTTTTACACGAACTAGTGCGACAACTTTTCATGTGTTCCTAAGGTTAATTATGGCATGTCTAGGTGTCTAGCCAATAAAAACCTTATTTTATTCGTCCAAGCATGTCGGTTCATCTACGAGCAGAGTGTGTCACGTACGTGCATGCATATCGTCCAGCTTTACGTGTAAATTTTGGCACCAAGTTTCTAATTCGGAATTCGAGTCCAGATAGAAATTGACACCGGCTGAAACCGTCATCTCTTGCCCAACCCCCTAGCCCCCTATAATACATACGCCTCCAGCCCACGTTCGAAACCTCAAACATTCCTGCAATTTTGGGCTATTTTAGGCTGGGACAAATTAATTAATAAATATAATTATATCAAACTCTTATATTTAAATATAACATAGTTTTATTATATGTTACAATCTTATTTGACACATAATATATATCTTCTCGGTATGTTCACAGTTAACTTAACTAAATATAAATATTATGTATATCTTTTTTGTATTGTAGTGGACATCAAATATAAATTTACATAAGCTAAAAAATTAAAATAAATGTATGCCTTCTCATTTTTTGATGTACAATAAGAATTAGTTATCCTTAATATTTGTGAGACATATATATTGACAATACATTAACAAATATCTTAATAACGGATTGTACTTTATCAAGTTATAAGAAACTTTATAGAAAAATCTAGATATATAGATTGACTATCTAATAAGTTGCATTGTGTTCAATAACAATCCCACAACAGGTGAATTTTATGTACTTGATATTATAATATAAACATTTAAAGTAACCACTAATGATCATTTTTATAGATTCCATAAGTTTTACATTCATACATAACTAGTTGTGCATGAAAACTGAAGAAAAAGTTATTATATCTTTACTACGACATTTGGGGCTCCCAGTGAAGAGAGACCAGTTGGTATTTCCTTACGCTGGTTTCTAGGAGATATTAGATAAATATATAATGATTGTGAGAATAACTCTATTACTTGGGGTTCTATACTCTCTAGTACCGTGGTAGTTCTCATGTTTGCCCGATATATGTGTTAGTCTATTGACATGACCTTGTTGATGCCACCGTAAGGTGGTGGGAACGAGTGCCCCCCATCAATGAGGATTACCGGAATCAATGAGGATTACGGACGTTGGAGTCTGTTCAGATAATTGACGGAGCAGAATGCTCCACTCATGTTATATATTTTCTGGTTTTTCCGGTACATATCCGCCCATATGTAACCAACCACTCCTCCGTCGATTTCAACTCGGACAGCCAACGAGAACTTATTTCTGGCAAGATAGTTAGGAGGCTGGTTATACCCCAGCCTACCGGAGTAATTCAAACCCCATGTTTGACGATAGTGTTTCTCATTTAGACGGAATATTTTTCAGTGGGAGGCGACGTTTCCGTCGACAGCGAGGCGTCTATGGTGACTTTGTCAATCTCAAGACCTGACCCGCCGACTCAGTTTATCGGAGGTGCTCATAGGGGTAGAGTGTGCGTGTGTGCGTTTATAGGGGTGAGTATGTGCGCGTGTATATAAGCGCTTGCGTTGTACCTACTGTGTTTCGCAAAAAAAAACTCGGACATCTAACTCCAATATATTTACTCGGTTTTACACCAGTGCGTCAATTCCTTGTTTTCTCAAGCTTATGGTGCACGTACGTTGATTCACGAGCGGAGTGCGGCACACGTGCGTGTGCATGCATCTAGTCAGCTGGTTGACCTGAAAAACTTTGCCAGCAAGTTTTCTACTAATTCCGAATACGAATCCAGTTAGAAAGAGTGACACACGCTGAATAATAAATACTCCTACCAGCTACCGTCCTAATGTCTGTTTCATCCCACGTTCGAAACCCTAGCTCTCAAAGTCGCACCTCACGTTCCTGCATCAAGAAACCCGATCCAGCAAACCCTAGCTAGCTCAAGTCGCGCACGCCGGCCATGGAGGACGTGCTCGGCCTCGGCCTCGGCCTCGGCCTCTCGCCGGGCTTCAAGTTCCAGCCTGACGACGACGAGCTGGTGGAGCATTTCCTGCTCCGCCGCATCCTCGGCCAGCAGCTCCCTCTGGAGGGCATGATCATCGAGGACGATCCGTTGAGCGCGCCGCCGTGGGAGCTCGTCGACAAGCACAAGCGCGACGAGGCCTTCTTCTTCGCCAACGGGCAACCCATCGACGACAAGGGAAGTGGGCGGCAGAAGCGGACCTGCGTCGGCGGCGGGTGCTGGCAAGGGCAGAAGCCCGTCGTGGACGGCGACAGGCTGCGCGTCGCAGATAGCGGCATGGAGATCGTCTGGAGGAAGTACATGCTCAACTTCCACCCCGTCGGCAAGGGCTACAGCACAGGATGGGTGATGCACGAGTACTCGATCACGGCCCCGGAGGATCTTGCCTCATCGTCGCTCATGAGGCTGTACAGCATCCGGTTCAGCGGACATGGCCAGTATGTCAAGAGGGAGCCGGACGATTACGCGCAAGCCAAGGCGGAGCGCCATCTTCTCGAGGCGCGGTGCTCTGCGGCGAACTCTGTCATCGACTTCCCTACAGCGGCAGCGGTGGACCTCGTAGATGATGACCACGGCGGCAGCGCAGTGCCGGCTGCACCGTCCTACTCAGATCAAGACTATCAGAATCAGTGGGTGAACGCCACGCACGATTGGCCCCAGCTGGTATCTTACCAAGACGTTCTTCTTGCGCCCGACTCCTCCTTCTTGCTGGGCGCAGACGTTGGAGACTACGCAGGGGGATCACATCAAGACTTCGTCGGCGGGAACACGATGAACCTCAGAGCCCCAGGCGTGATGAATGCTGCTGCGCCGCCGGGGATGCTAGCACCCTTCATGGATCAAGGATCATACTCCGGCGCGACTGATGAGTCCTTCAACATGGATCGTGAATTGCCGGAGGACTTCAACGTCGTCGACGAGCACTTAGACCTTTCAGACCAGCGTTGTTTGGAGGCACCTCTTCATGATCAATATTCCAGCGCTGACATGGAAACGCAATCTTACATGCAGCTCAGTTGATCGAAAGGGGATTAGTGTATGTAACGTAACTAGCGATTTACCCGCACATCTTTGTAATGCTATGCTTGAGGCCTGAATGCCTCATCCGATGTGTGACGGCTTGTAACAGGCTCGGGATTTGATTTAATCTTTCATGAGCTTGGAACTCCAAATGATATGGTTGTACTGTAAAATACTACCTGAGAAATAGAAATTTTCGGATTGCAATACTTGCATCACTATTTTTTTCTCTTAGTTTATATATCTGAGTGCATCGCTACTTGATAGACGATCAGATATGTGAGCACGGTGCATGCCCATGAGCAAGTGCTCTTCTTGCTCAAACCTTTCAATCCAAAATTTTGAATGATAACCTTTCAACTTAGTGGAGTAACATTTCTCATAATTAATTAAAGGAGCTCGGCTGGATTACTCAGCTAGAACACACGAATGAATATTTCATACATCGAACTTGTCATCGAAATAATTTAAGTTAGCACAGTAAGTTCAAACCTAGCAGTCTACTCTAGCACTGTAAGTTCGCTCATGAAGAACGCTCTTAGGGTTGTTCGTATGCGACTTAGTTGTGTCTTACTTTTAAGTGGTGTCATGGAAATATTGATGTTCAACTTAAGGAGGGGTGAGGGGATTCTGGGCTCTCACCAGCCTATGTATTTATACAGCTAGTAGGAGCACATGTCAACCCTTGAGCTGCCTGTACCAGAAGAGAAATTGCTGTCTCCTCTGCAGGCATCGAGGCCACCCCCGATGGTACTCGTGATGGTCAATAGTGAAGGATGATTGTGACTCTCTGTGAGGATGAACGACGACTGAAACCTGCTGGCTGTCACATCCTGGAAGAACTGAAGCAGACGAGTCAGAGTTTCAAGCTTTCGTTTGCGAACTTTAAATTTTGCTGCACATTTATGTACCAAACATGTAATTGATAGTATATGTTCCATACTTTACCTGTGTTGTCGGACTAGAATTATATCCCTGATGTTGGACTAGAATTCCGCGTTGCTTCCTTCGCAGAGGCAGAGATCAGTTGGGTATGAGATGGTCTGTCACATCTAACATAAGTATGTATATTGGCTGCTGGTAGATGTGATACCAATGTACTGGAGTAAAGAAGAAAATTGTAATTGTATACTGGTAACAATTGTCCAACCGCACTGACGTCCATCTCCGAAAACACTTGCATGAATAAGAACAGAGTAGATCAAACTTTCTTCTCCCAAGCAGAACAAAATGCCAACAGTTGTTTCGCTCAAACACAATTTTGCACCGCTCGGCAGATGGCCCAAGCAAGAGACCTGATACAATTCATGGGCAATTCGCCCCTAAGATTCCCAAACAACAGAACAAGTTATGTGTTATGTCAATACAATTTGAACTCATAAAGCCTACTGAGCTGCTGATAATAGTACAGGGGTTCCTTCCCCAAACCGGGGGGGTCACACTACAATTCTACTCCGTACAAGCTTGGGATCTACAAGACCAAAGTGGAACAATATGATGGAATGAAGACGACAGTTACATATGGATTGCTTCACACATTCAGTGGGTAAGTATACAGCAGGGTCGGTGCCGTGAGTCAGAAATCAAGGTGCATTTCTGTCGGTGAATCGTCATGTTCCTAGTTGTCTCCTCTGGGTTAGGTTGAGTATTCACAGTTGTCAAGACGACTTTGTTCTCTTGTGCTGGGCCTGACCTTGGATGCAGAGCCTAAAACGCTGGGTTAAGCTCTCCCCCATATCATGCCTCTCCTGGTTGAGCCTCTTCCATAGAGACCTATTCTTCCTCTCCTTTGGTATAGTGAGTGTCTTCCTTCGTATCCGTCTCAGTGGCGTCGCCAGAGCTCTTAGCGTCATGCTCTGCTGTTTGGGAGCAAATGAGAGGATCTGAAACTATGAGAAGTTGTTCTCTCGGGAATACAATTTACTAACTAAACTATAACATAATCAGCAAAAGCAACATCACTAGTTTGAAATCAGGCTATCTGTTCAAGCAACAAGTAAACATTAAGAAATGCAATTCACTCCACGGCGTATTTGAGCTCATCATAAGCTTTCGCTTCTAAACAGACCATGGCTTCCTGATGCCATAAGCTGAAGAGAAGGGTTTCAAGTTGTCATATACGATGTGCCTCTTTGATCTTTACAGCAAATGGAAGACACGTAAAGATAAAGGTACCTTATGTTTATGGTTAGGATCCCCCGGGAGCTCGCCAGCGGATGATCTATCACTTGCTGCCCCCAAGGAAGAACATCTTCCCCAACTCTCTCGGTTCGAACTTGTGTATGAGCAGCACTCCTCATTTTGCCTATTCGCTTTATCCTAAAATTGTAATTAACTTATCAGTAAAATTACAAGATCATTTCTCAAAAAGTAGTCTAATCTAGGAACCAATGAATAATCATAGATTGACAGGGTCCATATGTTAATCATCAGTTCATCACGCTTGTGTTACACATTATAGTGATACACAAAATTTAGTATTACAGATAGGGTGGTTGCATCATGTACATATGCAGGGGCGTAAATTTTACTTTACAGAATGCAGTGTTGAATTTAACAATGGCAAAACAACCTACCAGCTTGAAATAAAACAAAAGATTCGTCAATTATTACCTGTATATGGGGCTCGACGGTGTTATCTTCCATCTCAGTGAGGTTATGATTTTCGTCCAAAAGGAAATCCTGCATTTAAATGGAGATATATCACCTCAGATTTCAGGTACAAGAGACAAACGTACAACTTATGGTCTGATGGACTTACTAGGTCATTGTCATTTTTAACGGACAACTGATTGACCCTTTCTGTCAGCAATTCAACTACTGATTTTGTAGCTGAAACAACGAAATAGGAGTCAGTGAATAGCAAGAGGTAAATCGTGAGTACTAGTTAGTAGCTACTAAGGGGACTTGGCACACCATTCGTGAAACTAGTTGCAGCTGCGGATGAACTTCCTGCATCAGTACCAGCGGCCCTTAAACCATTTATGATCTCACACAATAAGCTCTGAAAAGGTCGAGTGAATTGATAGTTTCCTTGGGACAGTTTCAGGATTCCCATAACACAAAGCGGAAGTTTTGATGCAGGAGTTTATAGGAATCAAGAGAAAATTCACCTCGCTAGTTCCAGCTCCACGGTTGTAGTACTTCTCTAACTTATTTGAGCATGAAGATGGAAATTGAGGTGGGCGCAGAACATTATAGAAGAATATTGAAACAGAATCGTAATAAAATTGGGGCCTCGAGGAGTTGTGATCACCATCAAATTTGATCAAATTTTTATCACCCTACAGAGAAAGACAAATACATGAATAAAATATGCCCAGAGAATCAATCACCACAGAGATTAGTATGCTTAAGCAATCTATTTATGTTATCAGACTATGTAAAGCAAGCACAATTTACCGCATAAGACTCATGAATACGGTCAGTGTGGTGGGACTGGATAAACATGTCACTCGATGCATGTCCAAATAATGCCGGAATAAATGTCTTGGGGGCAAACTGACAAAGAGAGAGGGTGGTAAAGCTTGTCATGTATACAGAAATAGAAGGTAATTAAAAAATATGGATGTGCTTGACTGAAACCATGATATTTCAACATACACAGTACAACAGGAAATCACAATTAGTCAACTTACAAACAATGTTCCCCAGTAAAGCTGAAAGAGTGCACCTAATGGTTTAACGTCAGTGGTCACAGCTAAGACAAATTGGTCATGTAAGGTCAGTGGATATTGGGTGAAAATGGGTTCACTTCCTAGGAACTACTACCTCTGTTTTTTAATATATATAAGACGTTTTAGCTTTTTTCTACATTCACATATCCAAACTTGTATCTAGACACGTTTTAGTGTCCATATTCACTCATTTTTGTGTGTATCTAGACAACATGTGCAATAGCTAAAACATTCTTATATTAAAAACGGAGGGAGTAGCAGAGTAGCGATTATGTCAGAGTCGTAACTTGAAGAGGAGGGTCCCACACTCAGAAAAAACTACTGCTTGTAAACGGTAATCTAGTGATAATTTCAAACCAGCTAGCTAATCGGTATGTGACTCTCTTAGCAGGTAATGCTGTTGTCCACTGCCTAACAGATTGGTGATTATTTCCTCGGGTACTGCCTCTGGGAAGCTATTTCGCTTGTGTTTCATATATACCACGTACTTATGCACGAACAGAATCACAACCTTCCATTATACCGTTTCAAATAGATACTTTGCCAAATGAAAATCCATATTCATAGATCTGATGAACTTATAACAGCCATATATGTCCTAAGCCAATCAACTGTCACAGAATTTCTTATTCTGCTGATTACACTAGAGACATTCCAGAAAAAACATGAAAGGTTCATGGACTACAGGTTCTACATTTGAAACTTCACGGGTGACGAAGCGCAAGCAGATAAAGAGGAAAGACAACAGAAGGTGTTTGGCTTGCACCCAAGACGACAACATCAGACCGGTTTACAGTTATGTATGTTTTTCTTCTACTCTTTGGTCAAAGAACGAAGCGTGTAACAGTATAGCTGTACTATGGATGCAGATAAGTTTTTGGCTGATAAGACAACTAGTTGCAGAAGACAAAACAAACATTGCAAGGACCACGGTGAAAAGGCCAACAAAAGGTTGTATAGTTGACTGTTTTATGGTAGAGAGTGTCCGTAAGTTGGCAGTCCATCGGGCACCTTCATGGAGACATGGACAGAGCTCATGAAATGTGCAAGGAGATAAAGCAGTTGCTTCACACTTTGTCTATTGGTGGATAGAGGTACGGAACCAGTATTGTATACTAAGAACTACAAAAGGTCAAAACAACATAAAAAAGAATGATACATCTAGAGGCAGATCGCAAACTAAATCCATCCATCAATAGAAGCTGCAAAAGCAAAAATAGTAATGGTTCAACTTTGGTAGTCCATCACATGATGGTTCAACTTTGCTATGAGATGCAGGCTTTACGATCTTCGATGGAAATAAGATTGCACATGTGTAGCTTAGACTTCTAAAAGAAGTACAGAGCAGCACAATCAAGAGAGAAGTGGTAATAGCAAAGAACTATTAGCGGCCAAGGCTATCCTCTGAAAATCATTCAGCAAATCAGCATTGAAGAGTTCCTAGTCCTTCGCCATTGGCCGTTCTCCCCTTGCTTGTCCTGCTTCAAGCTCCTCTTTTTGAGAGTCTGGCTACAGGTCTTCAATATCATTTATCTCTTCAGAATGCCTTTCATAGTTGAGTGTCATGAGGTGAAAAAAACTACCCAAAAAATGGTCATGCGTGGTTTCCTCTTATTTGTCCTTTTAGGGTACGTTTGGTTCACGCCCTACGAATTTGTGGGCATGACCAATTTATTGGCAAATAAATCATCCGCCCATAGAACACCCAGGAATTGGCTGAAAAGTGCACCTTACCGTCCGGTGCTGAGTAGGCTAGCCAAAAAATTGGACGACGACCAAAGAGCAGCCATAGGTCTTGGGCTTGCCAATTTTTTGGTAAGGTCAGCTTAGGCTCAAAATGCCCTTAGTTCCTGGTGGATGAGTTCCTTCTACGAGCTGCCCCTGGACTGCACCATCTTGACCTCTGTATTTCATACTCCACTTAGGTTGATTTCTCCCAACCAGTACACAAGTGCTTGCATTCCCAGTAAATTTTATGAGCTTTGTGCCTTTGCCCATGGCTGATCGTCAATGCCAAGTAACATACAAGGCTCAGCAAATGACACTCAACCATTTAACCTTCTAGTTGGTCATTTAGTTCTTGTTGATTAAGCCGCTGTTATTGTTGTTTTCGTTCAGTTTGGTTTCAAAAAGATCAATTGAATGTTTTTTTTTTTGCGTGGAGGGGGGTGGAAGCATCAGTCTAATATATGCTTACATTTACATAGTAGTTCTTCTTCCAAGAACCCAATATACCTCGCCTTGGACATGCAATAAGGATACAACACAACTTTATTTTTGAATTGCAGAGGTATCTATACAAACATAGGCTAACCGTATTCTTTTCTAACTATTCTGTTAATATCTCACACTACTATTACAGATATGGAACCTCATATTGTTGCAAAACCAACAGCTCCTATCACATTTCTCATTAGTCTTTAAAATATATCTGCCTCTCTAGTATTTGTAATTAACAAGACGAATGTTCTTCTATTATAGAAATCAAACCTGAACAACATTAAGATCCATTATGTCAAACTTGGCTCTTCTTTGAATGACACGACGCATGTACTGTACAGCCATCTTAACCTGAGTATCAGCAACGATAAAAAAATGTTCATGTTAGGTATTGCCTGCAGGTAAGTTGGTACACAAATTCAATCTATAGCTTGGTCGTGAAAGATTGAAGCTTGCTTTGAAGGAAGAAAAGAGGGTGCTATATTCTCTTCAAAGTTTGCTCCCCTAGCAATCTTTGATTTAAAAAAATGAGCTAGCATAGGATATCAACACTAGGGCCCTGCATACCAAACCGAATAGGAAGACTTCCAAAGTCAGAAAAAATCCTTGCAAGGTTTGTATTATTCCTAGACGTAAACACAGTACAATTCTTGTTGCACATACGACACTTCTCACGTCTACAAACAGCATTTAGATTGAGCATAGCTAAAAGGATACAACTGCACCATAAACGAACAACTAGCATGTATTAAATTATTATGTGTTATCTACTACGAAAAGTGCATCTTTCCTGTAATCAGTTTTCATAACAGTAAAGCAAAATATTCTGCAAAAGATAAGCATACCGTGAACTTAGGAACACGGATTTTGTAAACATCTACAAGCTCCAGCATTAACTCATACAAGTTAGAGAAAGCACTGTCCAAAACCATGCCAGCAATCGAAGGGTCTTCTGCTCCATACAGCAGGCTGCATCAAAGTTTTGAAAAAGTTGTGATCAGCCATCAAAATAAAATTCCATCCAGTAAAACCTAAAAATCTTTATGATATTTTGTGCATAAAGATACTGTCTAATACCAGGATATTTTGACAATATGTAGAAACTCTTAAGATGCGTACATTTGTTATGTTGTATCTGAACACTTACAAAAACATCACAGCGCACGAGAAACAGTGTACTGAACAATTTGCCACAACGTAGAAGCACATGGACCAAAATACCTTGTAACAGCACCCATAGATCGCCCCCAAAGACCGATACAAGAAACTTCCTTATTCTTTCGCAAGAAAGATACCACACACTTGAGATCCTGTTTCTGGTGGTTGTACGTTTTGTCAGAACACTGTAATCACTAAACAGTAGTAATATTGTGTGAAATTTATAATGAATATGCACCTCATGCCAACCAAGGCTAACGTACTCTCCCCCTGATAGCCCTGATCCAGCAAAGTCAAGTGCAAAAAGTGTGATGTTTGAAGGGAGGAGTATGACAGCGGCTTCATTTGCATCTGCTCTGCACCCGCTGCATTAGGTTTAAGAAAAAATATCAATTGGATAGCAATTGTTAGTGATCAATCAAGGTAAACACCATATGTGAAAGAAAAATAAATGCCATGGTTCATCTGGATAAATCACGGGTAATCGTAACTTAAATCTTATGTTGTGATGGGCTTTATGTGTTAAGTGTTAACCAGTACTAGGACGTAGAAAAGTACACTTCTAAATCCATTGGATCAGAATTTTAGTCATATCTTACATGGAAAGGACATTGAGTACACATGAGCAAGAAACCCCAAATACCTATTCCCATGGCAGTAGATCACACATGGAAGGGCAGTGTTTTCTGGGATGACTGCGGGAACATAGTGGCTGCATTTTAAGATCTGGTTTCTTTCGTTGGAAAGCTGCCACATATAAGCACAAGAATAAGTCCAATATACAAAATGTTGATAATCAGCATATAGTTTTTCCACTGGAAATGGAAAGAGGAACACAGAAAAAAGCATGGATAATTGCTCCCCTTACTTGCCTCCAAATCTAGTCGTTTGTACTTTCTTCCTGCAAGAGTAAACTCTGGCTCCCATAAATACTGATCTGGATTGTACTCTGCACTGTAAATATACATCCAGTTAACCAGCTGTAGCAGTACATAGAGAATAAAATCATCTGATGAATACCGATTTTCTAAGAGCTTCCAACTTTCCATTTATTGCGGCTTGATGAGAAATTTGTAGATTTAATGTTAAGAGAAAGTGCAGTCCAGATGCAACTACAAGTCTTACCAAAACGTAAGAGTTTATTGCTTTTTATTCTTTCAGGTCAGTTCATCTCTATCACTACAAAACTTGTGACTAGACTAGAAGAGCTACTGGATCAACTAGAGACATAGTACAAGATTCTCATTATCAAGTCTTGACCAGCACACTCTGGCTCCTACGCTTGTTTTAACCGTTCCTATTTCGAGCACATAGCTTCCCCTGCCGCTTGCTTACAATTTTGAGCAACAGCAAGACTACTATGAGAGGCCAAAAATCACTGAAAATCCCCATAAGCTTGGTTTAGAGCTTAATAAACAACAAATCACACAGCCAACTAGAGTGGTGCCGTAAAGGTAGCAGCACGCTTCGACCTACTAGCTAGAAGCTCAAAGAGAACGGAAAGTTTGGCAGAGTAGTGGGAACAGGACAGCGAGGCGAGGCGGCTACCGTGGCGGGCGGATGACGAAATTAACGAACTGCTCGATCATCGCGCCGCTTAGAGAGCTCCCAGACAACGGCGAAGCAGCGGCCCAGGTTTCCGGCGCTCATGTACCGCAGCCGCCCGCCCAGCACACCAGCTTCCACGCACACACACGCACACCGACCTCTCCACCACACCAAGCCGCGGAATCAACGCAGGCCGAGTCCAATTGGGGGTGCTGTAGCCCGAACGAGCAGCCACGGATCTGCGGCGCCAACCGCAGAGCGCGGCAGCTGGCCGAGCCCCGGCGGAACTCGCCGGATCCGACGCGGCTGCCGGCGAGCCGGAGGTCGAGAAGCTCGCCGGTCGCCGCAGAATCCGTCCAGCGGGGTCGGGAGGTGGGCGTTGACGGCGGTGGGGGAGGTGGACTCGGGTCGCTGCGGCGGGGAATCGGGGAAGAGAGAGAGAGAGAGAGATGGGCCGCGTGGGAAATGCGAACGTTAAGGAGGACCGATGTGGTGGAGAAGCAGATAGATATATATACGGAGTACGACCAAATTGTAAACGGTGTTTCACTGAAATTTAACCGCTTTTTGTACGGGACGCATGTGGCGGCGGCGCCACCTCGCCGGCGCACCTGCGGCCGTGCAGTGGGCGGCGAGACGAGATGGGATGGGTGCAGCGCGAAAGGCAGCGGCAGTTGGGTACTGAACTACTGATTGGTCTACTTTCGCTGTGCACGAGCCATCTACCGGCACTGCCTTCTCTTTTCTAGTTAGAGTCTTTTCTAGTTAGCGATGTGTGGAACCTAAAGTTGTAAAGAGATGTAGATGCAAGTATTACGCAAGTATTACTCACAGAAACCCTAAACCCTAAACGCGCGAAAATAGGAGTATTTATTTGCAGAACCCTGACACTAAGGGTGTGTTTGGTAGCCTGTGTCAACTTTTTTTTTTTAGAAAAAGAGCACCGCCCAGCCTCTGCAAGCCTGTGTCAACTTGGCATGAGTTTCTCAATTGAGACAGGCTGACCTCATACAGGTTGGGTTGAGATTTTGTCGGATGTTTGGTGGCTCCTATGTGTTGAGCTAGGTTGAGATGAGATGTTGTTTGGTGCCTTGTATGCATACGGACATGCTAAATCATTTCATCATTTCAAATATAATTACAATAATGCTTGTATTATGCGGTTGGATTATTTTAACTTGTAATCTAGAGAAAATTTTAGAATTAAAAATATTATATCTCAGTTTTATTTATAGGCCTCTAAGTCCAGGAAATAGAATTACAAATAGGTCCAAATTGTTACACAACGGTCCTTGAAAAGAATTAAGAAAAAGCAATCAGGTCCTCATGTTTCTTCAAACTTCCATGGCTAGCGTGCTCCATCCCATCAGCGGCGCTGGCCGGCGTACGCGTCGAGCTTGGCACGAGGTCGACGGGCGGGCGCGAGGAAGGACCGGCGCCGGCGCTGGGAGGCTCTGTGGAGGCGTGGCGTGTACCAGGAGGAGGCGGACGTACGGTCGCGTCCTGCAGCGTCGTCCGGCGGCGCTCGTCGCGTGAGGCAGCCGGTGCTCGTCTCCGGCACGGGCTCCTCCATTACAGAGCGAGGAAGGAGGCGGCGTTGGTCCTCTGGCTGGACGAGGAGGCGGCCGTGCTGTTTGAGCCGGGCTCGGGGGGGGGCGAGGGGCTATGCTCCGGGCGTGCTTCTCCTCCATGGCAGCGCGGCGCTGGACTCCGGGCACGTCGCTGGGAGGCGTTGAGCTCCGGCATGGGGCTACACGGGGCGGCGGTTGTCGGAGAGTGACTCCCACGTAACAGGGGTAGTCTCGCCCCGAAGAGAGGTTCGAAGGGGGACTGAACACGGAGGTCAAACAACCCTCGCTGCGCGCCGCGACGTTGCTCGCGGTGCCTGGAGCGGAGCTGCACGACAGAGAGTGACACCGGCCCTTACCCAGGTTCACGGCCCTCAAGATGAGGTAAAACCGCTACTCCTGCTTGTCTGAATTGCACTGTGGTGACTGCAGTACAGCGAGCCTCCGGGCGCTCAGGAGGTCCGGAGGTGGAGGACGCTATCTAATTCGGGATCCAATTCCCGGGGGTCCCCTTTCTACGGAAGTGCCCCCTCTCCTTAAATAGTTGCCCCGGGCCTCATCCCTGCGACCTGCGCAGTGGAAGGGTTCCCACATGGCGACGAGCGGCGGAGCGGGGTGCACCATTACTCGCTCGTCCATGGACTCGGTCCATGGTCGTAAAGCCTGCCTTCGTGGCAGGGCAGCTGTCTCCTCCGTCCTTGGACGCAGCTCCTCCGCGCTAAAGCGGTGCGCCGTGGCTGACAGGCCGCAGGCTTTGCAGAGCGGCCCGCAGATGCGGCAGAGACCATAGAGAGCGCCCGCGGTGACGTCGTCGTTGGAGCGTTGCGCCGGCCAACTGCTTTATCACGAAAGAGGTAAGCCACGTTAGCGGCGCAGGAGCCACAGAACTTTGTTGACTCCTTTTATCACCGGGACGGCAACTGCGGCGCTGGCGCTGTCGCGCGCGCAGGCGCGCGCGTCACCCTGCGGCTGCTGCAGAGCCCATGTGCGCTCTGCAGCGCTTCCTTCGCCGCGAAGTATCCCCTCGGGGGCCTGAGGCTCTAGAGGGGGAGGGGCCGTGCTGGCTCCCCTCAGAGGGAGAGAGCCCTCAAGTGGGACGCCCTCGGGGGGAACCCCCTTCAGGCCTCCGGACGCGCCTCAAGTCCCCTCCAGGGGTTTCCGCCTCGGGGGGCTCCTCAAGCGGTCTGCTTGGTCCTTAGCCGTTTTGTAGATGCTGTCGCGGGTACGGCGAGTGGAGAGTGGGCTCTGCACACCCTAGAATCCACTGGGCCGACAGTAGCCCCCGGGCCCATGATGGGCACGGCGAGGCCCATCGGGGCTAGGCGAAGCGTCGTGGGCCCAAAACTGCAGGCCGGCCGCGGTACACGCGTCACCCGGAGGTGAACTTGTGGCGACTCGTTTTCTCCGGCGAAGACGTGCGTAGTGGGGGGGGCCACCACGTTCGCCACGTCCTCCACGATCGTGCCTCGGTAACTGCTCGGACGGGGTTAAAAGCCGTGCGCTGGTCCGAGCCGCAGTCATTACCCCGTCTTGTCTTGTCCATCCGCCCATCAGTTCTCCGCCTCCTAGACTGCCACCTCCGGCGAATCTTCCCCTCCTTCGCTTCCTCCGTGCTCCCGTCCTTCTCCGACGATGGGAGGATCCAAGGGCAAGAAAACGGCGGCCTCGGCCCGCCAAGACGCACAGGGGGAGGTGGAGTTCGGCCCCTCTCTGGTCGGGGCGCGCATCACCGCGGCGGCGCTGGACAAGATCCAGCACCTGGTCGCCGGGAAGCACAATGAGCATGGCGTCAGCGCCATTCTGCCTGCGCGGACCGGTCGCTTCCCCGCTGGCTACTTCCCCATCTTCCTCCATACACTCTACGTTGGACTGGTGCCGCCGTATTCTCCTTTCCTCGAGGCCGTCCTCGAGTTCTACCAGGTCCACCTTCTGCACCTCCACCCCAACGCCATCCTTGTCCTCTCCATTTTCGCCTTCTTGTGCGAGGCTTACTTGGGAGTGAAGCCCTCCATCGCTCTCTTCCGAAGCTTCTACGCACTGCGGAACACTGCGAAGAAGGAGCGGACGGGCTGCGTATCCTTCCGCATCGCGGACGGCATGGGAGACGTCTACATCCCCATGGCCTGGAACGGCGACAGGCCCGTGACGGCGGTGTCGAAGAAGGTGGAAGACTTCAGGCAGAAGTGGTTCCTCATCCGCGTTCCCTCGGAGAGCTCCCTCCTTGAGGTCCCCGAGGCGCCGCCCGTGAAGAACACCCACTGGAGCAAGCGTTCCCTGGAGGGGCAAGCAATAGCCGACCTCGTGGGCCACCTGAGGGCGCTTCGCGAGCACGGCCTGACCGGCCAGCTGGTGGCGGCGGAGTTCGTGAGGCGCCGCATCGCCCCCCTGCAGGCGCACAAGAAGCCGATGTGGGCGTACACAGGGCCTACGGACCCGCTGCGGCTACATCTGAGCGACCACCGCCCCGCGGTCGTCGAGACCATCCTGGGAGGCCTCTTCGTCAACCCAGAGGTGCCCGCGAGGATTCACGTGGCGATACGGCCTCTGTTTGAAGTCCCAGACAAGCGCCGGGCCACCCTGGCGCAGGCGCCCGCGTTCACCCCGCTAGGCTTGGCGGGGGATGAAGAGGAGGAGGAGCCCATGCCAGCGGACACTACCGAGTCGCCAAGCGCATCCGACTCGGAGCAGGGCGACGCGGAGACGAGGGTGGAGCCCTCTGCCGGTGTAGGAAGCTCTGCGGGCGCGGGAAGCTCTTCCGGCGTTGCGCCCCCGGCAGGGGAGGTCCACGAGCTTTCCTCCGGCGACAGCGAGGAGGCTGCGGCGGGGCGCCATGAGCCGAGGACCAAGGCGGCCCATGACAGGCCTGCCGGGGAGCCCCCGAGCGCTCCCCACAAGAGGAAGGCCGAGGAGGCCCCCGAGGCGGGGGCGCGGGCTGTGCCTTCATGGCGCTCGCCAGGCATGACGTGGGTAGACACCCGCGCCAAGAAAACCAGGTGAGATTCTTTTGCCTTTTCCTTTCCTTTCTGAGTCCAGCTTGCTCGCTCTTCTTTCTTGACCAATCTTTTCCTTTTACCTCAGCGGCCCTGATCCTGCGAAGCGCCGCAGGCTTCGCAAAGCCGCGGACGTGAAGAGGGCCGCCCCCGACGCTGCACCGGAGGTTGAGGCCAGCGAGACCGCGGCGGCGGAGGCCTCGAGGCCTGTGGTGGGGGGTACCGTAGGCTCTCAGGAGGAGATGCCTCAGGCGGAGACATCTATGCCACCACCCGAGGAAGAGCGGGTGGAGGAACAGGTGGAGAAGATACCCACTCCACCCCGCGCAACTACCCCTCCAGCGCAGCCAGGGGCTCCCGCGGGTGCCCAATCGGCGCCGAGCCCTCGCCAGTCTCGCAGGGAGGATACTCCACCACCGCCGCCGGACACCGCGGGGGAGGAGGAAACAGCAAGGACCGGGCCTCACGCACCTGCCCCGGACGCGGACCGGGAAGTGCCGCCCGAGGGGGGAAGCACAGGAGGCCTGGGACCGAGTACGGAGGCGGAGGACCTGCCCCCGAGCCCCCAGGCCCACGCGGGGGCTTCTGCCGCCGAGCCGGACGCGGGTGCGGGACCCTCTAGGCCGCGCGGTCCGCCCCCGGGCCTCGCTCTGGGCCGCTTTGACTGGGGCCGAGGACGCCGCGACGTCGCCTTCCGCTTCGTGCGGGAGTCCCTGGAGGGGCTCGAGGCCTACCTGGCCACAGAAGACCAGGCGCTCGCCCGCCAGCGTGACGAGCTCGCCGACGCCTGGGCTGCCTTCCACGCGGCAGTAGAGGCCCGCCGCAAGAGCGACCAGGCGCTGCAAGAGGAGCGCGAGGAGGCGGCGCGCTTCGCCGAAGAGGTCCGCGAGGGGGCCTTGCGCGAAGCTGAGGAACTCCTTCAGCCCCTGAGAGCTGAGCGCCGAGCCGCTGCAAAGGACCTCGCCGCGGCCAAGGCGGAGAGGGAGGCCGTGGAGCATTCGCTGGCGGCGAAGCATGCCGAGCTCGTCGAGCTCGAGAAGAAGATCCTTGCGGATGCCGGGGTGGTGCGGACCGCCCTCGATGAGCTCCGCACGAGCCTGGAGGCCCGCGGGCGCGCTTTGAGTGAGCGCGAGGAGGATGCACGCCGGCGCGACGAGCAGCTGGCGCTGAGGGAGCAGGAGCTGTCAGGACAGCGCACGGCCCTTGAGGCCCGCGAAGACAGCGTTGCCACGGCGTTCAGCAAGCTCGAGCGCGAGGTCGCCGCCCACAAGGGGAATGTGGAGCGAGCCAACGTGCGGCTTGCAGAGCGGAAGGACGAGCTCAACAAGGAGCTCCGGGAGAAGGAGAATAAGATCCGCGCCGTAGTCTCCCAGGACTATAAGGATAAATTCTCCAAACAGGAGGACCGCTTCAAGGCGAGGCTGGGGGAGAGCGGCGCCCGGATCCAAAAGCTCGAGAAGGAGAACGCCAAACTGGCTGCCAAGGTGAAGCGCGAAACCGATCGCCGCCTCGCCGCCGAGAAGGCCCGAGAGGACATATCCCAGGACCTCGTCTCCCTCATGGGGGACATGGAGGAGATGAACCGGCATGTGGAGAAAGCAGTGGAGGCGGCGGAGTGCATCCAGGCGGCGCAGGTGCTGTCGCAGCAGCGGGAGCGCATGTTCCTGTCCTTGACGGGACGGGGCCGTGAGCTCGCCGCGAAGCTGGGGGCGGAGGCGCCAAGCGTTCCGGCTCAGGGCCACGCTGACGCCGCCACCTATCTCCTGTACTTCGAGCAGCTCTTCACAGCGCTCAAAGGCCCTACTGCGGAGATCCGCGACGTGGTCGAGGAGGAGTGCCGTCAGCTTCTGGCGGTGGCGGTGGACCGCATCTTCTCCAACCTCGTCCACCTCCAACCCGGGTTCGACCTCGCCACGGTGACCGAGCCACTGGAGGGGGACGCTGCGTGGAAAGCCTCCAGCTCCGTCCGCGACCAGGTGGACGACTTCTGCAGCCGCTGCAGAGGGAGGCGGCGAGGGGAGCGAGCCCGAGGAGGAAGAAGAGAGCGACCAGGACGACGCTGAGGCCTCCGACTAATCTCCTCCTGCAACGCGTCGCGCTTATAGCGCTTTGGGGCGTTTGCCCGTTAGAGAATTTCATTTTCCACCTTGTAATTTATTTCTTCACTTTGTAAACAATTTGCTATCGATTAAGTGTGCGCTTCCTTCGAGGGGTCTTTTCTTCATCTCAGTGTCTTTTTCGCTCTGCGTCGTTGGACCCTTCCCCTCGCGCTATGACTCCTGCCGCTGCGGTATGCTCGAGCAATGACTCGGCAAGGCCGGGGGGAGTTTAAGGCTTGGGGAGGTAAGAGCCCTCAAGTCGCGATGCTGAGGGCCCCCCTTTGACGCGCAAGCAGTCCACGGAGAGTAAGGAAAGAACCACTTGAGGGACGCAGAGTGCTCATGAGAAAAATGCGAGGATTCCCTTGAGGTGGGCGAGAAACTTAGCTTCGCGAGGCGTTTGCCCGATGTGGGCCTTCTCTGGCGGAGTTCTCCCCTTCAGGGGCCGAGGGTTCTCCTCCGCAGGCCTGGTGGGGACTTTCGCTCTCTGTGGATGTTAGAGGGGCAAGCCGAAACGCTAGATCACAGCATCAGGGGCTAATGCGCACTTATAGGTCCCCTCAGGCGTTCCTTGCGAGGAGAGAGAGTACCAAGGTCCTTTGAAGAGATGGCGTGCTTGGGAGGGCCTGCCCTCTAGCCAGAGCTCGGATCCTTGGGTTTTGCAGTGCTGCTGGTGTGTCATTTGAGGCACTGGCACCGTACTCAGCCCCCGCTCGCGAGGTGCGCATGTGGAGAAATATAAGTGCCCATTTTCAATAAAGGAAATAATGCTGGAATAAACTCACCACCAAAATATTACATAGCGGCGCCGTGGCGCATAGTTCACTTAGGAACGAAAGAGGCGCCTGAGCGCAAAGTTCACTTGGAACGAAAATCGGTTCATTACACTTGGGTTTGCCAAGCTAACGTTCCTTCCATGTCGCGGCATGGGGGCCACCCATTAGTGGCAGAGGTTCACTGCGGCCTACGAGGGCTCATTTGCAGGAGAGCTCGGAGGGCTGGGCCTCGGGAGAAGCTTTGAGAAGCTTGGAGGTGAAGCCATGGGCTTCCCTCTAGAGACAAAAAATGCCTGGCGTGACTGCGATCACGGGTAGAACTTGCGCAGGTGCGCGATGTTCCACGGGTTCTTGACGGGGATGCCGTCTTCGGTCTCGAGGCGTACTGCGCCAGGCCTGGCGACGTGGGAGACCCTGTAGGGGCCTTCCCACATCGGGGAGAGCTTGTGGAGACCTTCCCTGGAGAGGATTCGCCTGAGGACGAGGTCGCCCGCTTCAAGGGTGCGTGAGCGCACATGGCGGCTGTGGTAGCGTCGCAGGTCTTGCTGGTACCCTGCCGCCCTGAGGGCGGCCTGACGGCGCAGTCCCTCGAGAAGCAGCAGGTCGTCGTTGTGGAGGCCCTCTTGGGAGTCCTCATTGAAGGCAAGGACCCGTGGCGATCCATGCTTGATTTCTGCGGGGAGGACTGCCTCAGCTCCGTAGACCAGGGCGAACGGCGTTTCGCCTGTAGGCCTCGAGGAGGTTGTGCGTATGGACCAGAGCACTGAGGGGAGCTCGTCAATCCAGCCCTTGCCGTGGCCCTTGAGGATGTTGAAGCTCCTGGTCTTGAGGCCCTTGAGGACTTCTGCGTTTGCTCGCTCGGCTTGACCGTTGCTGCGTGGGTGAGCTACCGAGGCGAAGCAGACCTTGATACCAAGCTTGTCGCAGTAGGCTCGGAAGATGCCGCTGGTGAATTGCGAGCCGTTGTCAGTGATGATGCGGTTGGGCACGCCGAAGCGGCAGACCAAGCTCCGGATGAACTTCACCGCAGCCCCAGCTGCCCTGCCTGACCGAGCTCCTCGACGAGGCGGTTCTGGAGGTCGCGACGTCGCTCCATGCCCACACGCGCGTCAGGTGCGGTGCGTTGCACGATTTGGCAGTCGTGCGGCGAGGAAGCATGGGAGGGAGCCCGCTGTGCCGCGGCCGGAGGCGGTCCCGGCGGCGGCGGTGGCGCACCTGGTGCGGCCGTCCCTGCAGGGCCGGAAGGCACGATGGAGCGCGACGGAGCAGGGCGCGTGGTTGCGATGTCGACGAGGTGGTGGAGGCGGTCCAGCCACTGGTCGTGCGCCTCGGCACTTGGCCGGTAACGGAGGAGCTCCTGGGCCATGAGCAGCGCTGTGTGCGGGGCGGGCTCGTGGTGTTCCCGCGTGGACACGCTCTGGCGCCGGGACGGGTGCGAGGACTCAGTGTCCCCACGGCGCTCGGAGAGGTCCTCGTCGTCACGCTGGTCTCCTTCGCGGTGCTCCTCGCTCTCCGGCTCCTCCACGCGCGGGCCGGTGCCAGCACGCTCGATCGTGCGGGGGCGACCACGGCGGCCACGGGTGGGAGCGGTGCCGGGCTCGGTGTGAGCTCTCTCAGAGGTGCGCCGGTTGGCGCGCGTCGCGCGGGTGTCCATCATGGCGCGGAGTTCGGAGGTTGAAGACGCGCCTCAGTCCCCCTACCTGGCGCGCCAAATGGCGGAGAGTGACTCCCACGTAACAGGGGTAGTCTCGCCCCGAAGAGAGGTTCGAAGGGGGACTGAACACGGAGGTCAAACAACCCTCGTTGCGCGCCGCGACGTTGCTCGCGGTGCCTGGAGCGGAGCTGCACGACAGAGAGTGACACCGGCCCTTACCCAGGTTCACGGCCCTCAAGATGAGGTAAAACCGCTACTCCTGCTTGTCTGAATTGCACTGTGGTGACTGCAGTACAGCGAGCCTCCGGGCGCTCAGGAGGTCCGGAGGTGGAGGACGCTATCTAATTCGGGATCCAATTCCCGGGGGTCCCCTTTCTACGGAAGTGCCCCCTCTCCTTAAATAGTTGCCCCGGGCCTCATCCCTGCGACCTGCGCAGTGGAAGGGTTCCCACATGGCGACGAGCGGCGGAGCGGGGTGCACCATTACTCGCTCGTCCATGGACTCGGTCCATGGTCGTAAAGCCTGCCTTCGTGGCAGGGCAGCTGTCTCCTCCGTCCTTGGACGCAGCTCCTCCGCGCTAAAGCGGTGCGCCGTGGCCGACAGGCCGCAGGCTTTGCAGAGCGGCCCGCAGATGCGGCAGAGACCATAGAGAGCGCCCGCGGTGACGTCGTCGTTAGAGCGTTGCGCCGGCCAACTGCTTTATCACCAAAGAGGTAAGCCACGTTAGCGGCGCAGGAGCCACAGAACTTTGTTGACTCCTTTTATCACCGGGACGGCAACTGCGGCGCTGGCGCTGTCGCGCGCGCAGGCGCGCGCGTCACCCTGCGGCTGCTGCAGAGCCCATGTGCGCTCTGCAGCGCTTCCTTCGCCGCGAAGTATCCCCTCGGGGGCCTGAGGCTCTAGAGGGGGAGGGGCCGTGCTGGCTCCCCTCAGAGGGAGAGAGCCCTCAAGTGGGACGCCCTCGGGGGGAACCCCCTTCAGGCCTCCGGACACGCCTCAAGTCCCCTCCAGGGGTTTCCGCCTCGGGGGGCTCCTCAAGCGGTCTGCTTGGTCCTTAGCCGTTTTGTAGATGCTGTGGCGGGTACGGCGAGTGGAGAGTGGGCTCTGCACACCCTAGAATCCACTGGGCCGACAGCGGTCTACTCAGGCTCGGCAAGGCGGCGGCTCTGCGGCGGCGGGATGGCGCTGGGCGGGGTGGCGCTGGTCGGCGGCGCTGGCGACGGAGCAAGGAGAGAGATGAGAGAGAGAGGGACGCGGGGGCAAATGAGAGGGGAATTTGGCCGGGGTGGGGGGGCGCACAACTCGGGTGGGGCCCATGAGTGGGATTTTCTGTATCATCTCGACCCGGCTGAGTTGTGAAGCTCGATCTGAGCTTCTCTGGTGGGCATGGCTGAGAGGGGTTTTCTGGGTGAGATGGGCATGGCCCATAGTACTAAACCGGGCTACCAAACACATGAAAGCTGGGTGGGTGGAGATAATCTGAGGACAGCCGGGCTACCAAACACGCCCGAAAAGAAGTCATTTGTCTTCAACCTCTAGAGAGTTGATAGCATAAAACTACCACTTTCGGGGGGTCAATCACGGCATGGTACAAATAGGTCGCTCAATCGCAGAAAACTACCGGATTGGAGTCTGATTTTCGCATTTTGCCCAAATCGAGCTCGGAGAGCGAATTGACAGCGAAACTGACCGGTTGGGCCCACGTGTAAGGATGACATGGCAAGTTAACACCAAATTGAAGGTGGGACCCACTTGTTAGTACAATAAAAAAAATTAATAATCTGGAAAAAGAAAAAAAAATCCCCACCGGTCTTCTTCCCCATGGCGCCGGTGGTGGGGATCAAGCGGACCTCCTTCACCGCACCTGCTGCTGGCCGCCTCCGCCGTCGCCTATGCCACGCCCAGACTCGAGACGCTTGCGGCCCCCGCGCCCACGCTCGAGGGCTTCCTCTGCCTCGAGGAGTTCGAAGGGAGCTCACCGCCGCGGTCGAGCCAGTGGAAGGCCACGCCGGGGGGGGCGACGAAGTGGGGCTGGGGGAGGCGTCGCGCAGCCATGGGGCCGGTGGCCAGAGCATGGCTGGAAGCTGGGAGAGTGAGCGCCCGAGCTCGGCGGCGGCCGTCGCAGCCTGGTCGTCTCCACGGAGGCGTCGATGGGGGAGGCGCGGCGCAAGCAGCGGAAGCCGCGGCGGCAGGAGGTGCAGTAGCAGCTGAGCGCGTCGGCATCCTTCTTCGAGCGGTTGGTGCAGCGGCTCATGGAGCGCCGGGAGCGTGAGCGCGCCGCTCGGGACGAGGCGTGGCGCCGGCAGGAGGCCGAGAAGTTTGCGCGCGAGGCGCCGTGCGCGCGCAGGACTGCGCCACCGCCGCCGCCTGGGAGCAAGCTCTCCGGCGAGGGGCGCGAGGCCATCATGCTCCCGCCACACCCACCGCCGCCACCGCCTCCAGCGTCCGCGAGGACGTTACGAGCTCTCCGGAGGGGATTTTTTCCTTTATTTATTTATTTTTCAGGCGCTCTTTTTTAGATTTTAATTTTTTATTACACTGACAAGTGGGTCCCACCTTCAATTTGGTGTTAACTTGCCACGTCATCCTTACACGTGGGCCCAACCGGTCAGTTTCGCTGTCAATTCGCTCTCCGAGCTCGATTTGGGCAAAATGCGAAAATCAGACTCCAATCCAGTAGTTTTCTACGATTGAGCGACCTACTTGTACCATGCCGTGATTGACCCCCCAAAAGTGGTAGTTTTATGCTATCAACTCACCTCTAGACCATGTTGACGGCGCACCCACCGCCGCCGCTCCTCCTAGAGCTGGTCTGACATTATTGGTTGCAGAAGAGAAGTCACCGAACATGTCTAGAAGGCCACATCTGTTCCGAAGACGAAAAGGAAGGAATAACCATCCATGAAACTTCTTGACGATCCGGAGATCCTTACCGCCAGAACCAATCCTCGAGACCACACTACTCCCATTGGCTTCTCGACGTCGTCGTCGAGATGGACTGAAGTGGGGGAAACTTATTGAAACAAGGTGTCGGTCCAACAAACCTTTACCCTAACACCAGAAAACGGAGCCCTCGTCTCCATGACCCGAAGGTCACAAAGGCGCGGCAGATCGGCGGCGGGCACCGACAGGAGACGGGAGGAACCCTAGTCGCCTTGGGAGCTCTTGGGAACGAAGGGGTGCAGCTACGTTTTGTTTTACAATGCTCCCAAGCAAATGTCGAATGAATAACATGTCATGGATTGTCTGACTTATCTTGTGTGTTTTGAATTGTGTACATCCATAATCGGGTTCTTTCTTACCATTTATTAGCAATAAAAAACTTGTTGACGGTCGTTTCACTAAAAGGGTATGTTCCGTGGAGTAAACATTTCAACATATTGTACTTCCTTAGTCTTAAAATATAAGATGTTTTTAATAGGCTAGACTTGTCTATCAAAATATTTTATATTACCGGAGGTGGTTATTCCTAAATATTTATGTTTAAGATCTATGGTAAATGTAACCTTGTTCATGTTCAATTATCTTTTTTACTGAGTGCGCAGGGTGGTCCCAAATGGGATGTGCGGTCATTTTCTGATCTGATGCATACTATATACTTCCACCATCACCGTTAAGTGTTTTAGTCATTTTTCATATTCATATGTATATACTCCATAGATATGTTTGAGTGTAGAGTACATTTATTTTAGTGTAAATCTGGACACCATGTATTATAACTAAAACATGTGTAACGGAGGGAGTACATGTAGTGCGCGTCACTTTTTTTTTTTTGCAAATCGTTGTGTTTATGGGAAAAGCCTTTGGGTGTTTGAACATTTTGCAGCAGTTCGGTATGGGACCCTACATTTTTTATGGACCCGAAAATTCGCTAGACTCACGTCACGAAGTTGAGCACTCCGAAGCACCACCTGCTCCTGGGCCCCGCTGCAAAAGCACTCGCTGGTGCTGCTGGGTGCTGGCTCGTCAGCCTCACCGATGATGCTCCTGGGAGCCCACATGTCATTGGAACAAGGAGCGTGCTGAGCGTCCCCGGGATCGGAACTCCCGATCCTCACGTGTGTCAGATTGGATTGGTCCCGGTCCCCGCGCGCGGCGCTGTCCTCGCCTAGCTTTTGTTTCCCACGCGTTGTCCTTCGCGTCACCGTTCACGGACCGTCCTCCCACGCATGTAGCTAACAATTGATCGGAGTAGCATAGCATAGCTAGCACTTTATTTCTCATTCTATGCAACACGACACTTTATTTTTTCAATTCATTATTTCAAATGCATGCAACATTAGAACATGTCCTGTGTAATTATATGTATGCCATGCACAGTTGATATTTGCTACATCCATATTTAATTACGTTTATGTTTTAATGATATTTGAAAGTATTTAAAACCAATAATTTTGTTTTGTAGCAAAATTTTTAGAAATATGCTACGTCCTAGCAACAGCTTCACACACCATTTGTAGCATCGCCATTCGCCACAAGTCGTCGAAAAACAACACCGCACGCTGATAGATTCGATGACTCGTTGCGCAAAAGCCGCCGGTAGCAACACCGCAAGCGAGTAGCAAAAATTCGGTGGTAGCAAATGTTTCCTTTCTATGATGCAACACAAAAAAACCGATGGTAGCAAATTTCTCCTTCATATAATGCAAAATAAAAGATTTGTGGTAGCAAATTTATTATTATTGTGATGCAAAACAAAAATGTCAGTGGTAGCAAATGTTTCATTTCTATGCTGAAAAACAAAAGGCCGACCGTAGCAAATTTCTTCTTCCTATGATGCAAAAGAGAAAAATTTGAGCCCCGACAGCTCTGACAAGTAGCACCACCGCGCACGGGAAAGCACTGCTCGATGCCGATTGCAGCTCTGCCTTCATCGATGGTAGCCCCGTCGTCAAATGGCTCGCAGCAACCATCCTCGTCCATGGTAGCAATGATCGTCGTAAAAATGATAATGCTACAACCAGTTTGTTGATTTGCATCAAAAGGAAAAAATGCTACAAATCTTATAAAAAATTATGCAAAAAAATAATAGATTGTAGCAATAATCTCATTTTAATAATGCAACACGAAACAACCATTGTAGCAAAAAATCCCCTTCCAATTATGCAAAACAACTAATCGATTGTAGCAAAAAAAACTTCCAATTATGCAAAACAAATAATAGATTGTAGCAAACATCTCATTCTAATAATGCAACACGAAACAACCATTGTAGCAAAAATTCCCTTCCAATTACACAAAACAACTAATGGATTGTAGCAAAAAATTCCTTCCAATTACGCAAAACAAATAATAGATTGTAGCAAAAATCTCATTCTAATAATGCAACACAAATAATAGATTGTAGCAAAAATCTCATTCTAATAATGCAACACGAAACAACCATTGTAGCAAAAATTTCCTTCCAATTATGCAAACCAACTAATCGATTGTAGCAAAAAATTCCTTCTAATAATGCAAAACAAATAATAGGTTGTAGCAAAAATCTCATTCTAATAATGCAACACGAAACAACCATTGTAGCAAAACTCCCCTTCCAATTATGCAAAACAACTAATCAATGGTAGCAAAAATTTCCTTCTAATAATGTAAAACGAAACAACCACTGTAGCAAATATCTCATTCTAATTATGCAAAACAAAGAATCGTTGGTAGCCAAAGTTGTAACAGTTATGTGGATTTACATCAAATGGATAAGAAATTTGCTTCAAACTTTGCAAGAATTTGCATTACAATTAATGAATAAAAAGATTGCATCTAAGAACTGTTATGTGGATTTGCATCAATTGGAAAAGAAATTTGCTTCAAACTTTTAAAGAATTTGCATCACAATTAGCAAAAAATGCATCAAACGAACAATGTTGCCCACCATTGACAGCAACGTCGGATGACATCAGTAGCATCGCTGGCAGGTCCTTCCAGCAGCAGCGCCCCCTTTTGGCAGCAAGGGTGTCGTCTGTCCGCCGCTCAGAGCACCGGCGGTGGCACCCAAGGTAGCAACTCCATCAGCCTATGGGAGCATCGCCCCAACCGCCGACAAACCCAAGGTAGGGCTGCTGCCGCTGGCAGCACGGTTGCCCGTCAGTGGAAGAACGACTGCCCGCCGTCTCGCACTGGCAGTGCGGGTCCTCTCGGCGCTGCAGGCCCGTCATCGATTCCCCGCATGGCAGCGATTAGGGAACGAAGAGATGCTAGATGGAGAGGAGAGAGCTGGGTAAGCATGGTCGTGGCCCGCTGCAGCTTGAGGTGCTCGGAGACGGCTTGTGCTGCTCCTCTGCAACTAGCCTATCCGTGCTGTAATTTGATGGCAGTAGTAAAGACTAGAAGGATTTATTGCAGGATGCCAAGTATTGGATGAACAACGTACTGAACAATCTAGTAGTGACAGATTTATCGGGTGAGATCGCTAGTACCATGGCCGTGCAGGGTCGATGATCATGTCCGGAGCTTCGGAGACAACGCTCGCTGGGCTGCCGCTGCACGGTGGACAGTTCAACCCCCAATCCTATCTGCAAGCTTGCCGCCTCCCACTCGCGGCGCGAGGGAACTTGAGGGGTCATGGCCTCCCGCCGGAGGTGCAGGGACCTTGAGCAGCGCGGCTTCCCATCGGTGGAACGGAGACACGTGAGTGGACGAGGCATCCTGGCTAGCATGCAGACGTGGTCACCACCGCCGTCGAGCGGCACGCGCACCCGCCGCGTGTGAGCGCCCACACGAACGCGGCCTCCGGCGCGAACGATGCAACGGAGACGGCCAGCGCGCCCGCCCACGCCGCCGTATGCCACGCCGCGGGGCCCAGGACGGCGGCCACCACCACGACCACCACCTTTGCCGCCGCTCCCCCGCCACCAGCATCGCCACCACGAGTGGAGAAGTCCGCCTTGGCGGCGGCGGGGCGCAAGGGAGCCAACCAGGTGGCGGCACACGTAGGGGAGGAGGTAGCCGCCACTACCGGATTGGAGGGTGGTGGGATTTGGTGGCCGGCGAAGTCGAGGTGCTCACGGCGCGGGCGGCGCGGGAGAGGACAGAGGTGAGAAGCTATCTGCTCGATTGGAATCAAAAGGAAAGGATGAGGATGGGGAGGAGGAAGAAGCTCGCAGGTGGGGACCACGGAGGACACGCGTCACACGCGCGAGGGGGAGGATGAAACGGTGCGATCCCTCGGTGGAACGGTATCATTTCCCTTGGAACAACCTGAAGACCAGCCAGGTTTTGGACGAGCTAATAAAAGCGAGCTCCTGTCACGAGAAAACCCTTGCGAGCCCGTTGAGCACATAATTTGGAACTTTTAATAATAATGTCGTTTTGAGTGATTTGTTTTGAAAAAATAACTTTTTCTGAAAGTCTTTAGTTCTACTCGTCCCGAGTAGGTAAAACGATAACAAGAATAATTTCTGAAGTGACATGCTTCACACAATCTTGTTCATATAATAATATAAGGCTTATGTTATGAATGAAGTGATTCAAAGAAATGGTTTGTAGTTTGCTAACAAATAGACAAGGAGTAAACAACTACATCATATAAGCAAAAACTTTTCATGAATAGTACTTTCAAACAAGCATCAAAATGATTCACATGAAAGTTAA
Organism: Poa annua; assembly: GCA_026929855.1. Lineage (NCBI taxonomy): Eukaryota > Viridiplantae > Streptophyta > Magnoliopsida > Poales > Poaceae > Poa > Poa annua. Next base: position 96,330,378 of record CM049437.1, read on the forward strand.
CTCATAAAGCAATAATCTCTAAGTAAAAGAGCATTGAAGCAACACAAAGGAAGATATAAGTTTAAGCATTGGCTTTCAACTTGTAACATGTATATCATATAGATAGTTGTCAACACAAAGGAATATAACAAGTGCAATAAGTAAGCATATAAGAATTGTTGCACACAGTTGACACAAGTGTTTGCTTCTAAGACAGAAAGAAGTAGGTAAACTGACTCAACATAAAGTAAAAGAAATGCTCTTCACAGAGGGAAGCAGGGATACAAACATGTGTTAGAGCTTTTTAGTTTTTATAGGTTTTTGAAATCATATAGAGAGCATAAAAGTAAGTTTTGAGAGGTGTTTGTTGTTGTCAACGAATGGTAATGGGCACTCTACCCCCCTTGTCAACCAGACTTTCAAGAGCGGCTCTCATGAAGGACGTTATTTCTACCAGCAAGGTAGATCATCCCTCTTATCTCTTTTGTTTACACATATAGTTAAAAATTGTTATCATTGCTTGACTGATTAGATCAGGGCAAAAATGTGAATAGATTGAAGCGGTTAAAGTTGTAATTAATTGGGACTGGGCACCCCATTTGCCAGCTCTTTTTGCAAAGTTAATGGATAAGAGGATGTATATGCCACTAGTCCGGTTGTGAAAGTCTGTCTAAAAGCAAATGACAAGGTTGATATCTGTAACACCACATACTTCCTCATGAGCTAATAAACATTGACACATATAAGAGATTATAAATTTTGAATAAAAGGTAGCAAACGAAGTATTTGCTTGGAATGGCAGGAAATACCACGTAGTAGGTTGGTATGCTGGACACATATGGCATGGGTTTTGGCTCAATGTTTTGGATTCACGAGAAGCATTCCCTCTCAGTACAAGGCTTTGGACTAGCAAGGTTATTTGAAACAAACACAAGTATAAACTATGACAACAAGACGTATATAAAAACATATTGCAAGCATTATAAAACTCTACATTGTCTTCCTTGTTGTTCAAACACCTTTACTAGAAAATATCTAGACCTTAGAGATACCAAACATGCAAACTAAATTTCAACAAGCTTTACGGTAGTTCTTCATTAATAGGTTTTAACTACATGATGTAAAAGCTTAAATATGATATACTTGAGAGCTCAAAAGAATTGCCAAGCACCACAACATACAAGATAACAATCCATAAGAGCATGTATATCTTTTTCATTATACCATCTACCACATTTAGCATTTTCTGTTTCCAACCAAATACCAATCAACTTATTTAAAGATAAACTCTACAAGTATATAACAATGAGATATGAGAGTGTAACATAAGAAAACTAACAGCTACAACAAGAGTTGCATGAAAAACAAGAGCTAATAGTATTAAAATAACATAGGAGAATACTCAACAAATATAAGTGAAGAATACGAGTATTCATAAGAAAAAGCGGAGCGTGTCTCTCTCCCACAAAGGAATGCTAGGATACATTTTATTCAGAGAATGAAAATAAAAATAACAAAAACAAAAACAAACAGACGCTTCAAGTAAAGCACATAAGATGTGTCGGAATTAAAATATAGTTTCACTAGAGATGACCTGATAGTTTGTTGATGAAGAAGGGGCTGCCTTGGGTATCCCCAAGCTTTGACGCTTGAGTCTTCTTGAAATATGCTTGGGTGACCCACGGGAGCATCCCCAAGCTTTGGCTCTTTCATCTTCTTGATCACATCACATCATCCTTCTCTCTTGATTCTTGAAAACTTACTTCACACCAAACTCAAAGTAAACTTCATTACAGGGTTAGTGCGTAATCAAAAATTCTTATATTCTGCATGAACACAGTTGCTACCAATGCTACTGGACATTAGCTACAGCCACTGATACTTTATGGAACAAAAAGATCCATTCAAAATTGTAAAAGAGGCATTGCAAAATAAATTGCAGAATCCGTCAAAAACAGAACAGTCCCTAAAGATGAATTTTTTCGAGGCACTTAAGTTGCTCAAATCAGGAAACTCAAAACTAATGAAAGTTGAATATATATCTGAGGATTGCGCACAAAAAATCACAGGTCCATCCGATTTTTCTGCAAAGAGTTATGAATTTAACGGTGCACAGCAGAAAACTGTTTCAGCGCAGCAATCCAAATCTAGCATCAACTTTCTACTAGAGGCTTAACTTGACACAACAATGCGATAAAGTAAAGGTACAAAGGAATTGCTACAGCGGTAGACATCTTCCTTGACTCAACAAAATAAAATAACAGAAATAAAAATGGGTTGTCTCCCATAAGCGCTTTTCTTTAACGCCTTTCAGTTAGGCACAGAAAGTGATATTCAAGTATTATCCAAATCAAGGACGGAAATCCTCTCAACTATGCATTGTATTTTGTGTATATAAGGTTCAGAGGTTCCTTTTTCATTACTTTTAGGTTTACTACATTCGTCAAATAGGTTTTGAGTGACAATCCAATCAAAATTTTCTTACAAGGCTTTATGCATAGCTACAAGTTTAATAGGTATTCCTCCCCCTTAGTAGGTTCAGTTTTACCCAATTTTTCAAGTGCATTAATAACATCTACACATGAGCCTATCATATCAAAACGATCAAATACTTTCCTAGCTTCTATAGCAACATCACCAAATTCATTAAGCAAGGTTTCCATAATGAAATCTTTCTTTTCAACATTTTTAACTTCATGAAGATTAAGAAACATTTGTTGTATTATGGGATGTAGGTTAACAAACCTAGCCTCTATCATGTGAACTAAAGAAGCTGCAGCAGTTTCATAATTAGGGGCAAGTTCTGCTATGGATTTCTCCTCAAGATCCTTATGCTTACTAACATGATTAAAGAATTCTTCAATGTTCTATTTTCCAATTATAGATCCACTACCTACTGACAGGTCTTCCAGGGTGTACTTAGGATGCAACATTATAGCAAAAGTAAAACTAAAACCGAAATAACAATAAAAGCAAAACGAAATAATAAATAGCAAACCGAAATAAAAATAACAATGCAAGTAACTAATTTTTTTGTATTTTTAATATTAAGCAAACAAGACAATAATAAAAATAAACTAAGCAAGAAAATAACAAAATAAAAAGATTGGATGTGAGAGACTCCCCTCGTAGAAGAATCTAGTCTTCCCGGCAACGGCGCCAGAAAAGAGCTTGATGCACCGGTGAGGTGTTGTTGGGAACCCCAAGAGGAAGGTATGAAGTAGTGCAGCAGCAAATTTCCCTCAGTTGTGAAACCAAGGTTATCGAACCAGTAGGAAAATAAGAATCTTCTCAAGGTGACAATGGCGCCAGAAAAGATGCTGGTGTAGTTGACGTGGAACCTGCACACAACACAACCAAGATACTTTGCCCCAACTTAACAGTGAGGTTGTCAATCTCACTGGCTTGCTGTAACAAAGGATTAAACGTATGTGCGGAAAATGATGTTTGTTTGCAGAGAATGAAACTAACAGGATTGCAGTAGGATTGTTTATAAGTTTGAGGAAAAAGGACCGGGGTCCACAGTTGAACGGGAATCCGACACCTAGAGGGGGGGGGGGGGGGGGGGTGTGAATAGGTTCTATTACAAATTTTAACTCTTTTCAATTTAGGCTTAACACAAAGGTAAATTCTCTAGATATGCAACTAAGGTGAATTTACCTAAATGACAAGCTAAGAAATTAAACAAGATACAAGATAAATATAAGTGCGAAACAAGCAAGTAAGGGAGTAATGATTAGGGGAACCAAGTGAAGCACGCGGAGACGAAGATGTAATCCCGAGTTCCACCACAAGGGTGTACGTCTCGTTGGAGAGGTGTGGGTCACCACAACAGGTTGACCACAACGCCACAAAGGCTCACCTTCTTCTCCGATGAACTCAACCACAAAGGTTGCGAGTTCAACTTCCACTATTGACCCCCTTTGGGGCGGAGATCGAATCCCTTACAACAAGCTTGAGGCACACACCCACAACTTAATTGGGGGCTCTCAAGATGACCACAACAGGTTAAGGACCACAAAAGGTCAAGGCAACACCAAGAAAGCAACAATGGTGAACTAGGTTTTCCCAAAGAAAACCCTAGCCATGAAATCCCCAAGTGAATGGGGAGCAAATGCAAATCGCTTCGGTGAAGTAGTAGATCGGGGCCTTCTCCTTCAATCCTCCAAAGATCAACGGATTTGGGTGGAGGGTGACGGGGTGTAAACCCGGCAAATCCCTCGGTTAGATACCTAGGGTTTCGTATAGAGAGTGAAGTATGGCGGCTGGTGGTTCCGGACGGCTGACAAGCAAAGAGTTTTACCCAGGTTCGGCCCCTCATTGTGAGGTAAAGACCTACTCCTGCTTGTCTGATCTGGTATTCATGATGGTTACATGGTGGCCGTGATGGCGATTGTGGGGAGACAAGGTCTCGCTAGGCCTTGCTGGCTATTTTCTGTCTATTGTGGGCGTGTCTTTTTGTCTACCCCTCCCTATCTTTATATATGCAGCCAGGGGGATTTTACATGAGAGTCCTAATAGACTACAAATAGGAGTCATTGTCTTTTCCTTCAAGTTATTTCCTTAGCAGCTTGTTGGGCTTCGCTGGGCCACCCGGTGGGCCTCTATCTTCATTATACGTCATAGTGGGGGTACCCGGAAGGTATAACCACGTCAGTAGCCCTCGAGTGCCTGGTCGACTCGAAGAGTCGGGTAGGGACTCATTACTTCATAGATCTTCAGGTTGTCGTGGAGTGACTCCCACGTAACAGGGGTAGTCTCGCCCTGAAGAGAGGTTCGAAAGGGGGGACTGAACACGGAGGTCTAACAACTCTCGAGGGGCTCGACGACGATGCTCGCCGAGCCTGAAGAAGGACAATCACGCCAGAGATGGACACCAGCCCGTACCCAGGTTCACGGCCCTCGAGAGGAGGTAAAACCGCTACTCCTGCTTGTCTGTATTGCACTGTGAAGGTTACAGGACAATGAGCTTGCCGAAGGCTCTCTTGAGGCAGTTTTGTGCCTGGAGAGGGACGCAATGGTCGTCTTCCTCCTCCAGGGGATGGCTATCCTATCTGTTTCGGGTGTGATTGCGCAATTGGGCGACCGATCGATCCCTCCCTCAGCACGGCGGAGCCCCTGCTCCTTTTATAGGCGCTCCGGGCTCCGCCCTCGTGCTGGTGGGCTCCCACACGTCGGTGGTGCAAAGGAGAGGGAGTCCACGGCGGCTCCCCCGTCCCTGGACGCGGCTCACCCGTGCTAAAGTAGCGCGCCGTGGCCGACAGGTTGCAGGTGGTGCAGGGCGGCTCGCAGACGCAGCAGAGGTCGTGGTGGAGCCCACGGTGACGACCTTCTTGGAGCGTTGCGCCGTCCAGCCGCTTTATCACCAAAGAGGAAAGTCCTGGCTGTCCGGCCGCAGGCGGCGCGGCTTTGTTGACTCCTTTATCACCAGAATGGCCACTGGGATGATCGCGTCACCCTGTGGCCGCCGCAGGGGCCATGTGCGCCCTGCAGCGCTTGCTTAACCGCGAAGTGTCTCCACAGGGTCATGGTCGCCTGTGGAGGGGTCTTCTGCTGGCTCCTCTCCAGGCGGGCTGTGCCTGGGGAGTCTCTCGAAGCGCAGGGTCCTCTTCAGGTCCTGGCGTCCTCTCCAGGCCTCGAGAGGGGATGCCTCTTGAGGATCCCTCCAAGCGGTAGCCTGGTCCTCAGCCGTTCTGCCGAAGTTCTACGCGGGCGAGGCCTATAGGGAGTGGGCCGTGCGTACCCCGGTCCTTACTGGGCCGACAGTAGCCCCCTGGCCCACGATGGGCACGATGAGGCCCGTTGGGTCTAGGCGAAGCGTCGTGGGGCAGAACTTGCAGGCCGGGCCGAGCCACACGTCACTCCGGCGAGCAACGGTTGCGCACGATACGGGACGTGCGTCGTGGGGGGTCCCACCACGCCCCGGTAACTGCCCCTTGACGAGACATAAAAACCCCGGCGCCGGAGCAGGGAGCCGTTACTACTCCCACTCCTTCTCGCAGACGCCAACCGCACAGAGCTCTCCGCTCCTGCAATCCGGCGCCCTCTTCTCCGACTTCTCCAACTTCCCCCCGCGCCGCTCCCTTCTTCCCTCCGACGATGACTCCGCCGAAGAACAAGGGCAAGGCGGCCGCGGGGTCTTCATCGCAAGCAGCGCCCGCTGAGGCCGCACACGGCGCGGCACTGCTGGGCGTGCGCGTCAACGACAAGGCGCTCGAGAAGGTCCGCTTCCTGGTGGCGGACCGGACCAACGAGCACGGCGCCACCGCACTCAAGCCTGCGGCGCACGGGAAACGCCCGCGAGGGTTTTTCCCCATCTTCCAGCACTGCGTCTCGGCGGGCCTAGTGCCGCCCTTCTCCCCGTTCCTGGAGGCGGTGCTGGCCTTCTACCAAATCCAACTGCTGCACCTCCACCCCAACTCGGTGCTCATCCTCGCCATCTTCGCCTACCTCTGCGAGGCGTACCTGGGCGTGGAGCCCACGGTGGAGCTCTTCCGGTGCTTCTACGCGCTCCGGAGCACGGCGAAGAACGAGCGCTCAGGATGCGTCTCCTTCCGCATCGTGGACGGCATGGGGAGCGTCTACATCCCCATGTCGTGGAGCGAGGGCAAGGCCATCACCTCCGTGACGAAGAAGGTGGACGACTTCCGCCAGCGGTGGTTCTTTGTTGGCGTGGAGCAGCCAAGCGCCTTCCTCGAGGTCCCTGACGCGCCGCCTGTGAAGAACTCGCACTGGGGCAAGGCCACCTTCTGCGGCGCGCAGAACGTGATGCTGTCGGGCCGCCTGAGCTACCTCCGGGAGGAAGGCCTCACGGGGCAAATCGTCATGGCGGACTTCGTGACGCGCCGCCTCGCTCCACTCCAGGCGCACGCGATGCCGATGTGGATGTATTCCGGCCCCAATGACAAGATGCGGCTCCATCGGGAGGACAATGACAAGGACGCCGTCGACAACGTCCTGTCCGCGCTCTTCATCAATCCCGCGGTGCCCGCCATGGAGGAACTCCCGATCTCCCTCAGGCCTCTGCACCAGTACAACATGACCGAGCGTCTGGCCGTTCTGGAGGGGGTTCCTCCGTACACTCCGGCAGGCCCGGCGCGGAAGGTGGTGCCCGTGCCTGTGGTGCATGATGCGGAGGAGGCAGAGACGCCCTCCGCCTCAGGAGCCGGGCAAGGCGAGGAGGAAGCCGCGGCAGGCGAGGAGGAGGCCGCGGCGGGCGAGGAGGCCTCTTCGAGGGCCAGGCCCCAAGCGGGCGAGATTTGCGACATCTCGTCAGGTGACGACGAAGGCGCCTTCGCGGGGGCGCCCACGCGTCGCGCGGAGGAGGAGGAGTCTGCAGAGGAGGCCTCTGACGAGGAGTCCTTGCTGGGGCGTCGCGAGCCTCGGTCCAAGGCGGCCTGCGACAGGCCTGGCGCGAGGCCCTCTGACGTCCCTTCTAAGAGGAAAGCCGAGGCGCTTCTGGAGAGGCCAGACGCCAGGCCCAAGCCCTCCTGGCGCTCGCCAGGCTTGGCGTGGGTCGACACCGGCGCCAAGCGGTCCGGGTAAGTTCCTTCAGTTACTAAACGCTTGATTATTGCACTCTTCTTCTCATATTTCTGACACTCGCCCCCCGATTCTTTCAGCGACCTAGTGCCTGCGAAACGCCGTAGGCTTCGCAAGGCAGCGGAGGTGAAGGGAGCCGCGGCAGAGGCCGTGGTGGAGAGGCCGCGAGGCCTGGGGAGATGGCCACGGCAGGCCCGGCCGAAGAGGCGCCTCAGGCGGAGGCAACTGAGCTTCTGGCGGAGGCAGCAGCGCCTCAGGCGGAGGCCGCTGCACCGCCCCCCGGGCCCTTAGTGGTGGAGGTGCAGGAAGAGTGGTCGGCCAGCCCTCCTCGAGCTCCTGCACCGCCTCGCGCGGCTACGCCGCCGCGTGAGTCGACTCTGGCACGCGAGGCCACCCCACCTCGCACGGCTACGCCTCCCGCGCAACCAGAGGCCGAGGCAGACCAGGGCCCACCAAGCGCGGGCGCCTCTGCAGGGGGAGCTCCTCCTTCTCCGCCACGCCCCACAGCGGGGGGCGAGGCGCAAGAGGCGACGCGACCAGGCGATGAGGGCGGCGAGACCATCCTGGGCGCGGCGAAGGATTGGGAGCAGCCTAGCCCCCTGGCACGCCCAGAGGCCTCATCCTCAAGGTTCGACGCCGGGGCCGGGCCCTCCTCGCAGCGCGGCCTGGTCCTGAGCGGCTGGGACTGGAGCAGGGGACACCGCGCGGTGGCCTTCCGCGTGGTGAGGGAGTCCCTGGAGGGCCTGGAGGCGCAGCTCGCCTTTGAGGACGCCCAACTTGCTCAGCAGCGCGACGAGCTCGCGGGGGCCTGGGGGCGCTTCCATGCCGCGGTTGAGGCCCGGCGCCAGGAGGATCAGGCGCTCCAGGCCGCCCGCGAGGAGGCCATCCGCTTTGCCAAGGAGATCCGAGAGGGAGCCGTCCGCGATGCAGACGAGCTCCTTGCCCCCCTCCAGGATGCGCGCGATGCGGCCGTCGGCTATGGAGGGCTCGCTGGAGCAGAAGCGCCGCGAGGTCTCCCAGCTAGAGTCCCAGCTCCTCTCCGCCCACCGGGCCGCGCAGGAGACCCTGGAGGAGGACCGCAAGAGCTTAGCCGAGCGTGAGCGGCAGCTGGCCTCCAGGGAGAAGGACGTGGAGCGGCGCGACGAGCAGCGGCTCCAGGCGGAGGGTGAGCTGGCCACCAAGCGGGAAGAGCTCGAGGCGCGTGAGGGGGACCTGGCCCAAGCGCTCCACCGGCACGACGACAACGTCACCGCCCAGAGGCAAACCCTGGAGCGCTTCCAGCTGCGGTTCGCTGAGAAGAAAAAGGAGGCGGAGGCCGCCCTCGCGGAGCGCGAGAAAGACTTCAGGCGGACCATCTCCCAGGAGTTCCGCGACAAGGCCAAGAAGCAGGAGGACCGCTTCAAGGCCAAGCACATCGCTGACGCCAAGCGGATCGCGGAGCTTGAGAAGGTCAACTCCAAGCTCGAGGTCCGCCTCCAACGCGCCAAGGACACCTACCGCCAGGCTGAGGAGGGCCGCCGGGCTGCTGCCCTGGAGCTGGACGCCCTCATCAAGGACGTGGAGGGGCAAGCGGGCTCTGCGGCCAAGCAGGTGACGGAGGCGGTGCACACCGCGCAGGCGGCTCTCGTGCTCGCGAAGCAGCGGGACCGCATGTTCCAGGCGCTGGTAGCGAGAGGCAACGAGCTTGCGGCCCAGCTTGGCGCGGAAGCGCCGCTCACCGAGGCTCGCGGTCGTGGTGATGCTGCGATGTACCTGGTCTACTTCGACCAGCTCTTCACGGCCCTCGAGGGTCCCGCCGGCGATCTCCGCGAGGTGATCGAGGTCGAGAGCCGCCAGCTTTTGGAGGTGGTGGTCGACCGCATCTTCACCAACCTCCGGCTCCTTTCGCCCAGCTTCGACCTCTCCACGGTGACCGAGGCGCGCCCGGCTGGAGAGGCCCTGCAGGTTTCCAACGCCCTCCGCGAGCAAGTGGAGGCCTTCTGCAACCGCTTCAAGCGTGCGGAGGTGGCTGCGGAGGACAGCGAGGAGGAGGCCGCCCCTGCCGAGGAGGAGGACGCTGAGGAGGAGCGTGCTGGCGCGGACTCCGCCTGAGTCTTGCTGATCGCGCCTTTGAGCGCTAGTATCTGAAGCAATTTTTTGTATTCATACATTGTACGTTTTGGGCTTGTAATATACCTCTTTAAGCTTATTTATGCTAGCTTGTTTGCCCCTCGAGAGGCCTTTTCTGCTTTACTTTCATGTCTATGTTTTCTCTGCGTCGTTGGGACCCGTCTCTTCGCACTATGACTCCGCCGCTACGGTATGCTAGAGCAATGACTTAGCAAGGCCGGGGGGAGTTTAAGGCTTGGAGAGGTAAGAGCCCTGGGTCGCGATGCCCAAGTGCTCCCCCTTGACGTGCAAGTAGTCCATGAAGCGTAAGGGAGAACGAAATCGCTCGAGGGACAAACGTGCGCTTGGGGGGAAAAGGCTCTCGAGTCGCAGGAGCGGGACTTAGCTTCTCGAGGCTTTTGCCCTGAAGAGACTTTTTAGCTCGTCGGGGAGGCCCTCTTCAAGGGTTTTTCCCTGCTGCCTCCTCAGGCTTGTAGAGACGCTTGTTCCCTATAGATGTTAGAGAGGTAGGACCAAACGCTTGTGCACTTTACCATGGACTAATGCGCGCTTATAGGTCTCCTCAGGCGTTCCTTGCGAGGAGAGAGAGTACCAAGGTCCTTTGTAGAGATGGCGTGTTTGTGAGGGCCTGCCCTCTAGCCAGAGCTCGGATCCTTGGGTTTTGCAGTGCTGCTGGTGTGTCATTTGAGGCACTGGCACCGTACTCAGCCCCCGCTCGCGAGGTGCGCATGTGGAGAGATATAAGCGCCCATTTTCAATAAGGAAAATAATGCTGAAATAAACTCACCACCAAAATATTACACAGCGGCGCCGTAGCGCATAGTTCACTTAGGAACGAAAGTGGCGCCTGAGCGCAAAGTTCACTTGGAACGAAAATCGGTTCATTACACTTGGGTTTGCCAAGCTAACGTTCCTTCCATGTCGAGGCATGGGGACCACCCATTAGTGGCAGAGGTTCACTGCGGCCTGCGAGGGCTCATTTGTAGGAGAGCTCGGAGGGCTGGGCCTCGGGAGAAGCTTTGAGAAGCTTGGAGGTGAAGCCATGGGCTTCCCTCTAGAGACAAAAAATGCCTGGCATGACTGCGATCACGAGTAGAACTTGCGCAGGTGCGCGATGTTCCACGGGTTCTTGACAGGGATGCCGTCTTCGGTCTCGAGGCGTACTGCGCCAGGCCTGGCGACGTGGGAGACCCTGTAAGGGCCTTCCCACATCGGCGAGAGCTTGTGGAGACCTTCCCTGGAGAGAATTCGCCTGAGGACGAGGTCGCCCGCCTCAAGGGTGCGTGAGCGCACATGGCGGCTGTGGTAGCGTCGCAGGTCTTGCTGGTACCCTGCCGCCCTGAGGGCGGCCTGACGGCGCAGTCCCTCGAGAAGCAGCAGGTCGTCGTTGTGGAGGCCTTCTTGGGTGTCCTCGTTGAAGGCAAGGACCCGCGGCGATCCATGCTTGATTTCTGCGGGGAGGACTGCCTCAGCTCCGTAAACCAGGGCGAACGGCGTTTCGCCTGTAGGCCTCGAGGAAGTTGTGCGTATGGACCAGAGCACGGAGGGGAGCTCGTCGATCCAGCCCTTGCCGTGGCCCTTGAGGATGTTGAAGCTCCTGGTCTTGAGGCCCTTGAGGACTTCTGCGTTTGCTCGCTCGGCTTGACCGTTGCTGCGTGGGTGAGCTACCGAGGCGAAGCAGATCTTGATGCCAAGCTTGTCGCAGTAGGCTCGGAAGACACCGCTGGTGAATTGCGAGCCGTTGTCGGTGATGATGCGGTTGGGCACGCCGAAGCGGCAGACCAAGCTTCTGATGAATTTCACCGCGGCCCCCGCTGGTATGGTGCGCACTGGCTCAACTTCGGTCCATTTGGTGAACTTGTCGATGGCCACGAAGAGGAAACGGTAGCCCCCCTGCGACCTTGGGAAGGGGCCCAAGATATCCAGCCCCCAGACCGCAAATGGCCAGGAGAGCGGGATGGTTTGAAGCTCCAGTGCCGGCTGATGAATTTGCTTGGCGTGGAATTGGCAGGCGTCGCAGGTTTGCACAATGGCGACCGCATCTTGAAGCACTTGAGGCCAGTAGAAGCCGCTCCTGAAGACCTTGCCTGCGAGGGTGCGCGCACATGAGTGGTGGCCGCACTCCCCGCTGTGGATGTCCTTAATCAGCTCTCGGCCTTCCTCAGGAGGGACACACTTGAGCGCGATACCATTTGGGCGCTTGCGGTAGAGGTTTCCCTCGAGGATGTAGTAGGATTTTGCCTGTCGAGCGATTCGCTCTGCGTCAGCATCCTCTTCAGGGAGGATTCCTTTCACCAAGTAGTCCTTGATCTCATCAATCCAGCCTGAGGCCTGGCGGGTTGCCGTCAGCAACAGGCGCTCCCCTGTGCTGGGGCCGCAATCGGGCGCTCCAGACTCGGGAGGTGGTGGGAGCGCTTCGTCTGCGCCTGTGGCCTCCCGAGGCTGTTTGATGGATGCCTTGGCGAGCCTCTCTTCAAAGACGCCGGCAAGCTGGGGTTGCCTTTGCGAGGCTCGCTTTGCGATGTCGTCAGCCTCTTGGTTTTCTTTCCTCGGGATGTGCATGAGCTCCATGCCCCTGAAGTGCTTCTCGAGCTTGCGGACCTCTTCGAGGTATGCGGCCATGTGGTCGTCTTTTGGTGTGTAGCTCTTGTTGGAGAAGTTGACAAGCAACTGGGAGTCACCCTTGACGAGCAGGTGCTTGACGCCCAGAGCGATGGCGGCCCTTAAGCCGGCGAGGAGGCCTTCTTATTCGGCGATATTGTTGGAGATCTTGTCGATTGTGAAGCACAGCTGGACAGCGTAGTATAGCTTGTCACCCTTGGGCGAGGTTAGGACGACGCCTGCTCCGCCATTGCGGCAAGCGAAGGCTCCATCGAAGTGCATGGTCCAATGGCTTGACGCTGTGTCTCCCGAGGGCTCGGCCTCTGCCTCGCGAGGCCCCTCAGGGCTTGGGTCAGTCCATTCGGCGACAAAGTCAGCCAACGCTCTTCCTTTTATGACCCTCGTGGTGTCGAAGCGCAAGTTGAATGGCTGCAGCTCGATGTTCCATCCCGCGACACGATCTGTGGCGTTGGGATTGCGCAGGATCTGCTCCAGGGGGAAAGCAGTGACCACCGTGATGGGGTGGCCCTGGAAGTAGTGTCTCAACTTCCTGGAGGCGATGAGGAGCGCGACGAGGAGCTTTTGCTGCATTGGATACCGCTCGCGAGCGTCCCGCAGTACTGTGCTGACGAAGTAGACGGGGTGCTCGACGAGGGTTACTTGAGGTGGCGCAGCGTCAGCCCCCTGCGGAGGCTCTTCAGGGCCCTTGTCGAGATCTGCCTGTAGAGGCATCTCGACAGGGGTGGGAGGAGCAGACTCGACTTGAGGCGGTGGGCCTGGCAGTGGGTCTGTGGAGGCTGCTCCCTCGACGGGGCCTTTGTCGGGGGGTTCTGGGCTTGGAGTTGCAGTGCTCCTCTTGGGGAGGACAGGCTCTTCCCTCTCGACCACCAAGACGGCGCTTGCGGTCTGAGGGGTGGCTGAGAGGTACAGCTTCAGGTGCTCGCCTGCCCTGGGGGCCACCAAGACTGGAGGGCTAGCCAGATACTTCTTTAAGTCCTCGAAGGCTTTATCCGCCTCAGGGGTCCACTTGAATGTGCCCGATCTCTTCATGATCTTGAAAAATGGCAGGGCTCTCTCGCCGAATTTGGAGATGAAACGGCCAAGGCTGGCCATGCAGCCCGCCAAGCGCTGCATATCCTTGAGTCGGCGGGGAGGCTGCATTTGCTCTATAGCCTTGATCTTGTCAGGATTTGCCTCTATGCCACGGTGGGACACGAGGAATCCGAGGAGCTTGCCTGAAGGGACCCCGAAGACGCGCTTGGCGGGGTTCAGCTTGATGTTCACCTTTCTCAGGCTGGCGAAGGTTTCCTCGAGGTCCCTCAAGAGGGTGTCCCTCTCTCGAGACTTGACCACGATATCATCGACGTAGGCCTCGGCGTTTCTGCCCATCTGCGCCCCCAAGGCTATCCTCATGAGCCTCTGGAAGGTGGCTCCAGCGTTCTTCAGGCCGAAGGGCATGCATGTGTAGCAGTACACACCACAAGGGGTGAGAAATGCCGTCTTCTCCTCGTCTTCTTTAGCCATCTTGATCTGGTGATAACCAGAGAAGGCGTCCAGAAAGCAGAGGAGGTCACAGCCAGCGGTGGAGTCCACGATCTGGTCTATCCTCGGCATGGGGTACGGGTCCTTGGGCAGGCCTTGTTGACATTGGTGTAGTCGATGCAGAGTCGGCCTCCTCCAGCGGGTTTAGGGACAACCACGCCGTTGGAGAGCCAAGTGGGGTGCGCGACTTCGCGGACGACGTTTGCCGCCTTTAGCTTCTCTACTTCCTTGATGATGAAAGCTTGCTTCTCGGGGGCTTGCTTACGTGCTTTTTGCTTGACGGGGCGTGCGTCTGGACACACGGCTAAATGGTGCTCGATCACCTCCCTTGGTACACCGGACATATCTGACGGAGTCCATGCGAACATGTCAGAGTTTGCCCGAAGGAAGGCGACGAGCGCGCTTTCCTATTTGGGAGGCAGAGCAGCGCCTATGGTGACGCTAGCCCCCGAGCCTTCAGCCCCCGAGCTGGTGGTGTCCAGCGGCACCTTCTTCGTGGCGGCTTGCTCCTGAGAGAACACTTGCTTCTTCTTCTTGGGTCTCTCGAGAGGCTCCATGTCCTCGTCAGCCGGGAAAGCCATGGCGGCTGCCTTGTAGGCGCTCTCGACAGCGCGCGTGGCGTCCAGGACATGGCCATGGACGGCGATGGTGCCAGTGCTGCCGGGAATCTTGACCATGTTGTAGGCGTGATGCGTGACGGCCATGAACTTCGCGAGGGCGGGGTAGCCGAGGATGGCATTGTACGGCAAACCGATGTGGGCGACGTCGAAGTCGATCAGCTCCGTGCGATAGTTCTTCTGTGTGCCAAAGGTGACCGCGAGGCGGACTTGCCCCAGAGGCTCGATAGAACCACTGGTGACGCCCGTGAACGGCCTGGAGGGCATAAGCCACTCGTAGGGCACTTGAAGCGTCTCGAAGGTCTCGACAGAGATGACATTCAGGCCCGCTCCCCCATCAATGAGCGTCTTGGAGACGGTGATGTTGTTGATGGTGGGGGAGCAGACCAGGGGGAGGGTTCCAACAGTCTTGGTCGACTTGGGGTGGTCCTTGGCGTCGAAGGCGATGGTGTACTGGGACCACTTGAGGGGTCTAGAGGTCTCGGTGCTCGGGAGCGTAGCGTTGAGTTCGCGGGCGAACTGCTTGAACTGATTGTTCGACTTGGGCGCTTGAGCTCCGCCGAGGATGCAGGCCATGGCGCCTCTCGGGGCCTGGTAGCCTCCATCTTCCTCGTCGGGGAGGTTGTTGTTCTTCTCGGCAGCATTGGCTTGAGTGCCCGGCGGCTTCTGGTAGCCGCCTTCGCGCCTACCCCTGCCGTCTTTGCGGTAGCCGCGACCTCTGCCGCGGCTTCCGCTGCCTTCTCCTCGCTCGCGTTCCCTGCTCAGCCTCTTGAGGTCGAAGCAGTCGTCTGTGGCGTGCCCACGCCTGTTGTGGTAGACGCAGAACGGACGGTGGTCCACCTCTTTGTCACCGCGCTCGGGAGAACCCCTGCGGGAGCCCTTCGCGTCAGGCTCTGCCGCGAGGACCGCGGTGGCCTTGCGCTTGGGCTCTTCCTTCTTCTTGTGGCTCTTAGACCCCTCGCCAGGGTCGTACCCCCGCGCGCTCATCTTGACGAAGAGGAGTCCCTCTTCAGCCTTGGCACACTTATCCGCCAGATCGAACAGCTTCACCACAGAGGTGAGCTTGTCGTGGATGCCGAGCTTCTCGAGCATCCCGCGGTTCGTGACGCCCTCGCGGAAGGCAGCGATCACCTGGGTGTCGGGGATGTTTGGAATCTTGTTCCGCACCTGGCTGAAGCGCTGGATGTACTTGCGAAGAGTCTCATCCTTCTTCTGCACCACAGCGCGCAAGTCGTTGTGGGTGAGTGCGCGCTCGTACGTGCTCTTGAAGTTGGCGACGAACTGCCTGCAGAGCTCCTCCCAGGAGTCAATGGAGTCCTCCGGCAGGTTGAGAAGCCAGGACAGCGCCGAGTCCCTGAGGGCGTGGGAGAACCAGTTGGCCATGACCTTGTCGTCGCCCCCTGCAGCCTGGATAGAGGTGGTGTAGAGCTGCAGGAACTCGAGAGGGTTGGTGGACCCGTCGAAGCCCTTGGGGAGCGCTGGCCTGAATTTCTGCGGCCAGACCACACGACGCAGGGCGCGCGTGAAGGCCATGCAGCCTGAGGCATAGGTGGCCGTTCCTCCCTGGAGGGCCCTGCGGTTTTGCTGCCCCGCCTGACCGAGCTCCTCGACCAGGCGGTTCTGGAGGTCGCGACGTCGCTCCATGCCCACGCGCGCGTCAGGTGCGGTGCGCTGCACGATTTGGCAGTCGTGCGGCGAGGAAGCATGGGAGGGAGCCCGCTGTGCCGCGGCCGGAGGCGGTCCCGGCGGCGGTGGTGGCGCACCTGGTGCGGCCGTCCCTGCAGGGCCGGAAGGCACGATGGAGCGCGACGGAGCAGGGCGCGTGGTTGCGATGTCGACGAGGTGGTGGAGGCGGTCCAGCCACTGGTCGTGCGCCTCGGCACTTGGCCGGTAGCGGAGGAGCTCCTGGGCCATGAGCAGCGCTGTGTGCGGGGCGGGCTCGTGGTGTTCCCGCGTGGACACGCTCTGGCGCCGGGACGGGTGCGAGGACTCAGCGTCCCCACGGCGCTCGGAGAGGTCCTCGTCGTCACGCTGGTCTCCTTCGCGGTGCTCCTCGCTCTCCGGCTCCTCCACGCGCGGGCCGGTGCCAGCGCGCTCGGTCGTGCGGGGGCGACCACGGCGGCCACGGGTGGGAGCGGTGCCAGGCTCGGTGTGAGCTCTCTCAGAGGTACGCCGGTTGGCGCGCGTCGCGCGGGTGTCCATCATGGAGTGGCGCGGAGTTCGGAGGTTGAAGACGCGCCTCAGTCCCCTACCTGGCGCGCCAAATGTCGTGGAGTGACTCCCACGTAACAGGGGTAGTCTCGCCCTGAAGAGAGGTTCGAAAGGGGGGACTGAACACGGAGGTCTAACAACTCTCGAGGGGCTCGACGACGATGCTCGCCGAGCCTGAAGAAGGACAATCACGCCAGAGATGGACACCAGCCCGTACCCAGGTTCACGGCCCTCGAGAGGAGGTAAAACCGCTACTCCTGCTTGTCTGTATTGCACTGTGAAGGTTACAGGACAATGAGCTTGCCGAAGGCTCTCTTGAGGCAGTTTTGTGCCTGGAGAGGGACGCAATGGTCGTCTTCCTCCTCCAGGGGATGGCTATCCTATCTGTTTCGGGTGTGATTGCGCAATTGGGCGACCGATCGATCCCTCCCTCAGCACGGCGGAGCCCCTGCTCCTTTTATAGGCGCTCCGGGCTCCGCCCTCGTGCTGGTGGGCTCCCACACGTCGGTGGCGCAAAGGAGAGGGAGTCCACGGCGGCTCCCCCGTCCCTGGACGCGGCTCATCCGTGCTAAAGTAGCGCGCCGTGGCCGACAGGTTGCAGGTGGTGCAGGGCGGCTCGCAGGCGCAGCAGAGGTCGTGGTGGAGCCCACGGTGACGACCTTCTTGGAGCGTTGCGCCGTCCAGCCGCTTTATCACCAAAGAGGAAAGTCCTGGCTGTCCGGCCGCAGGCGGCGCGGCTTTGTTGACTCCTTTATCACCAGAATGGCCACTGGGATGCTCGCGTCACCCTGTGGCCGCCGCAGGGGCCATGTGCGCCCTGCAGCGCTTGCTTAACCGCGAAGTGTCTCCACAGGGTCATGGTCGCCTGTGGAGGGGTCTACTGCTGGCTCCTCTCCAGGCGGGCTGTGCCTGGGGAGTCTCTCGAAGCGCAGGGTCCTCTTCAGGTCCTGGCGTCCTCTCCAGGCCTCGAGAGGGGATGCCTCTTGAGGATCCCTCCAAGCGGTAGCCTGGTCCTCAGCCGTTCTGCCGAAGTTCTACGCGGGCGAGGCCTGTAGGGAGTGGGCCGTGCGTACCCCGGTCCTTACTGGGCCGACACAGGTGCTCCTTATGCGTTATGGTTTGTTGGAGTCTTCAGTCGGTACTGCGCCGAGTGCTTCTGTCTTGGTTGCACTTCGAGTGCTTCTGTCTTGGTTGTATTTCGAGTGGTTCTGTCTTGTTAATACTTCGAGTGCATATGTCTTGATAATTTTTCGAGTGCGTCAATTGCGCGAGCAGCGCTCATCGGGTGCGCGGCCAGCGCTCCCGAGGCTATGTGCGACTCGCAGAGTCGGGCATAGGCTTAAGTTGTTCTAATCCCATGTATTTTATCTTCTGTTTCTTGGTTTCTCATATCCTGCGAACAAATATAGTACAACGATTGATGAATCGAAGTTCGTTACTGCAATTCGCCTTATCAGGCGCTCCTGATAATGAATGTCCAGCTGTGGGATGGTTGACATATTTGTTGTCTCAAAGTCGAATATATTTGTTTCGTCTTATGTGGGATGGATGGCATAGTATGCCTGATTCAACCGACGGATCGGGGTCAAGTGAATTCGCGACTCGGGCGAAAATACATTTCTAGCCTACACAGATTCGAGTCACTTGGCTCGAACCCGGTAAGACCGTTCAAGTTCGACTCAAACCTGTCTGTACTTACTGGTCAGAACCCGGTCGTTCTTAGAGTATCCTTGGCGCGTCTGCCGGGATTTTGCATCATGCCTGCTGGCATGGAAATTATCAGGTCCGCATAGCTTGTATGGGCCACCCGGCCTTACTCAGGTCTTATATTTGTACTTTTTGTACAGCATCCGAGGACTTGTCTTGGCAAGAACATCCCGGGGATTATTATTTAAATATTTGAATATGGTCCGGGAGATACTCGACCAGATTTCGACTGCATATGTGAGCTTTTGGCTCTAGATATTATTCGAGTGATCTCGCTCCGTCGAGTGAACTTCATCTTCGACTGACGCTGGTCGTCGACTCAATTCATCGGGTGCGCGACAGTGCTCCCGATGGGAGTAGCCCCCGAGGCTATGTTTAATTGCTTGCAATTGAGCGTAGGCTCGAAATCGCAGTCCAAAATATTGCGTGTGCCCTCCCGATGGGAGTAAGTTGCTGAAATTTGAAGTGACCGAGGAGATGCTCAACTCGTCTTTGTCCATGTGATTGATATATTTGTTGCTCTGAGAGACTTAGTAAAGATGGTCGGAGTCGACACGGCTAGTGACGCGGTGGATAAAGTGGATATGGCGGAGCTGAGTCGACGCAGCCCCCGAGTGTCGAGTGCGACTGGGGTAACTTGTTGAATAAACTGTTATGCTGCAGCCCCTAGCGTCGAGTGCGACTGGGGTGAATAGTAGATAACTGGTACTCAACGCGGCGGACGAATTCGACACGGCGGAGTAAGTAATTGAGGCGGCGGATGAAATCAACGCGGCGAGCAAGCGGACGGAGTCGACGCGGCGGTGGGTGCAGTGTTTAGCCGTAAGAATAATCCAGGCGGTGGACGGAGTCGACACGGCAATGAGTGGCAGTAGTTTGAGAAATCCGATGCGGATTTTTAGAGAACTTCGACGTTAAAAAATCCGATGCAGGTCATATAGTACCCGACTTTGAAAATCCGTCGCGAGTCGTAGATTACTCGACTTTGAAAAATTCCGATGCGGGTAATAAAAAGCCCGACTTTAAAAATTCCGATGCGGGTAATAAATAACCCGACTTTGAAAAAAAAATCCGATGCGGGTTATGACCCGACTTTGAATATCCGATGCGGGGTATGACCCGACTTTAAAAATCTGATACGGGTAATATCCCGACTTTGAGAAATTCAGCTGACCATCTAATATATCCACCGACACGTGGTTTGGCCAGCGAATAATTTGATTTGTTGTAAGAGAGAAAATGACCGTATTGGCCGCAATTGTTATATCTAATACTTTGCATAATGGCTTACCGACCAATTAATGCAAGCAAATATAATACTTTAAAGAAAATTTTGTCATTATAATAAATTGTATTACTATAAATTAAAACTTATCTGAGAGATGCAGCACTCCTGACGAACGGAGTCGAAAAAAGGCAGAGTGGCACGGCATTTAGCCGGGCGGAGTCGAAATGGCGAGTGCAACGCCCAGCCCCCGAGTCCGTCTTGCTGAGTCGTTGATGCAGGGTCGATGAGGCGGAGTGTCGTTGCGTTTGGCCAGGCGGAGTCGAAACGGCGACTGCAACGCCCAGCCCCCAAGTCTATCTTGTCGGGTCGTTGATGCGGAGGCGACGATGCGGGTCGATGAAGGGAAGCGGAGTCGATTTTGACGCCAAACTCGTCCCGTCGGTGCAGCGAGAAAGTTGTTGTTGTAGATGCTATCCCCCGAGTGCATGCGGCGCCCTCTCAGGGAGCAGGCTATCTATGCCGGTACCGCAGACGCTGGTCGTCAATATGGCGCGGCTGATGAAATCTTGTCCCCAGCGGAGCCGCTGTAGTCAATGGCGACACAACTAATTTCTCTGGGTGTCAACGGCAGCCACGGTTCCTCCCACGGCTTCCTTGCTGATGTAGTAGATTTGATGTAGCAAAACTTTGCAAGACGCCTAGCCGGCAGCCGAGGTCGTCACGGCTGATGTTTGAATTGTATGGATTTGACGAGTTGTTTCCTCCATCCATTGGCTGTTCGTGAGGTACATGTAGCACATGTAATGATTAGCTTGCATGTGATTAGCACCCTGGCCGCCTAATTCTCATGCACGTAGCCATTGTTGCTTCGATCCGTGAAGGTGTTGTCCCCAATTGTGTCCCCTTAGACCGTGAGTCCAGTCGACAGGTCTGACTCGCGTGAGCATGTCCGGCTCGCCGACTCGCGTGAAACATGACGAGACGTGTACTGCTTTCTGATCATCCGATCTTTCCGAGTCAGCTTCAAACTCGTCACGTTATGATTTTGTGGTTTCGCTATTGGCGTTCTGCAGAACGCAGATTGGATGGCAGGCGCGGGACGCCATCGCCAGATTAGATCGTGAGGTTGCGCATCAGGAAACGCCCGTCGCGGTTGCTGTAGTCGTCGATGTGCCGACCGGATTGGAACACGTCGCTGCACGACGGAACATCTTCAAAAATTTCTGATCTTGTCTTGTGAGAGCATTGTTGGTGTAGAGCTCAGGGTGCCGATCTGTGATGGCGAGTCGCCGCTGCTGTGTCGATTGGTTACGGTAGTTGTCGATGTAGATTGGATCGGATCAACCGCATACGAGAACTCGTCGAGCCCCCGTGCGCTCAGCTGATACGGCGAGCCGCCGTCGCTATCGATGAAGATTGGGCCGCCGTAACCGTGAATCCAACACGCTGTTCTTCCCACAGACGGCGCCAATTGACGGGGTGTAAACCCGGCAAACCCCTCGGTTAGATACCTAGGGTTTCGTATAGAGAGTGAAGTATGGCGGCTGGTGGTTCCGGACGGCTGACAAGCAAAGAGTTTTACCCAGGTTCGGCCCCTCATTGTGAGGTAAAGACCTACTCCTGCTTGTCTGATCTGGTATTCATGATGTTTACATGGTGACCGTGATGGCGATTGTGGGGAGACGAGGTCTCGCTAGGCCTTGCTAGCTATTTTCTGTCTATTGTGGGCGTGTCTTTTTGTCTACCCCTCCCTGTCTTTATATATGCAGACAGGGGGATTTTACATGAGAGTCCTAATAGACTACAAATAGGAGTCATTGTCTTGTCCTTCAAGTTATTTCCTTAGCAGCTTCTTGGGTTTTGCTGGGCCACCCGGTGGGCCTCTATCTTCATTATACGTCATAGTGGGGGTACCCGGAAGGTATAACCACGTCAGAGGGATTGGCAGATCTTGAAGATTTGAGCTTGAGCAATCAATGGGGAGAGAGAATCTGAGAGCTAGCTTGTCCCAAGGTAGGTAAATTCCGGTTCCCTGAAATTTCCGTGCTGAATTTCCGGTTGGAGACAGAACGAATTCGTCTTCTTTCTTTAGCCAAATTCTTGAACCTTCTGAGGGTCACCCGGAAATTCCGGTTCCCTGAAATTTCCGGGCTGAATTTCCGGTTGGAGGCATAACCACTTTTCAACTTTTCCTTGGTCAAATTTCTGCGAAATTTTGGGGACCCGAAAATTCCGGCCTTGGGAATTTCCGGTTCTAATATTCCGATTACTGGAACTTTTCCAGAACTACTTCTTCTTTGTATTTTTTGCTTTGATGCATATGATTTATAATCATACACTAACTGAAATACTTAGCATTATAGTTAGTACGTCATTGGTATTGTTAACTAACACACAAAACAGTAGGGATTAAGAAATGTTCTTTCAATCTCCCCATTTTTGGTGTTAGATGGCAATACCAAGATTTGCAATGAAAAACAATGCTATATCATGTTCATGATAAAAATGGCTCCCCCTAAACATGTGCATGCTTAAAAATATAACAACAACGGATAGCACAATAGATAAGAGAATTTTTGCAAAGAAGAGCACATGATATCATAAGGAGTAATGAAACAATATACATAGCCATGGTATAACTTGAGACTTGAGAGAATTTCATACCTTGTGCATATAACTTATGAACTGAAAAACAACTCAATAATCTTGTAGTCTCAACCATGAATAACATAGATAGCATGGGAATTGTCTCAATACACACAAGGTTCACATAAATGGAAATAGTTCAACAAGCATAAATAAGATAAATGGACACAAGCGCAAAGAAATGATAAACGCATATGCTTGTGCCCGAACCCATGCAAATCCCCGAAGATGTCCTAATAGAGCAACTTCTCCCCCTTTGGCATCGAAACGCCAAAAAGGAAGAAGAGCGATGCTACGTACCATGAAGAACATCACTCGGGAGGGAAGTCTTCATCATCGTCCTCATCCTCATCCTCATCATCATCACCATCATCATCCTCATTATCATCCTCGTCATCCTCATAGGCTTGTCCAGTGGAGTAGGAGCTGCCACCAAGATCATGCTCAAATTGAGTCCAAGGAGTCATAGAATCCTGGTTCCACTGAGCATAAGTGAGAGGAGCCGATAGATCAGCAGGAGCAGGGGAGCCTGACACGTGATGGAGGATCAACTCTTGATTGTAGGCTGACTGGCGGCGATCTTTGTAGGCAGTGTATTGCTCTTTGCGGATGTCCACATTCATGCAAAGGATGTTGCGTTGGAACCAATTCAGCTGTTTGACCTTCGCGTGAGTGGAGGGAACACGAGTAGGAGCAGCAGCCGCCCTCCTAGCATCACGCATGAATGAGCCACTGCGAGTAGAACTAGAAGAGGGCACACTTGGGGGCTTGACCACCGTCTTCTTCTCATAGAGCTTCTTGAAGTCATGAGTCACCATATCACGGCCACTAAAAACATGATCCGGAAACTTGGTCTTGATGAGCAACATGATGTATGGAGCATAGGGAATGGTGCCCGTAGTGGTCATGGGCTCATACATCTCATGGTGAATGTAATCCATCACATCAACTCTCCAAACCACATCTTCATCGGTGCACTTAGCAATGTTGTCAGCAAGAAGGAGCAAGTTGCAAAGAGGAGACACCACATTGTCATTGTTCCCACCACTTGGAGCAATGTTTTCTCGGAGAATGCGTACAAGAACATCATAAAGAGGGAGCAAGTCTTTTGAGAGACCGGTAATGCCACCCTCACCATAAAGATGTGCGGTGTCCTTCTTGTTGAGGCGGTAGGAGTGATGCATGCGGTGGCCTTGAGGATTAGCACCATCAAACCGGTAGCCCAACACCTTGGCAAACTCGTACCAGTCAGACTCACAGTAGGTCTCGCTAGTCATCCACTTGATGGTCTTCTTTGTGTCACCCTTCATCACAAGAGTGGCATAGAACTGCTGCACAAGCTGAGAGTCGTAGTTGCAGCGGGTGACGGCAAGTCTCTCCAACCCCATAGTCTTGATTAGATGGATGGCTTCAACAAATGAGGTCTTCTTCTGTAAAGCTTGGAGGTTGTAGGGATGCATCTTGCGGATGGGATGCTTCAAGCTGCCATAGATGTCCTGGAGGACGTATTGTTGCTCTTTGCACCAAAAGCGGTGATCCGCGAGGTTTTCATCCCTCGGCCTAAGGTACCAATCCCCTTGTCGAAACTGAGCATAGTCAACGGCACTCATCTTTGTGTACGGCTGACGACGAGTAGGGGGTGGAACATTCTTTCTCTTCTTGGACATGGGCTTGCTTGAGGAGGCAGCGGCTTTCTTGGACTTGGACATGCTAGAGGATGCAGCTGCTTTGCCCTTTACCTTCCGAGTGACTTGCCTTTAGAGTCTCTCAGGAAGAGAAGGGCTCCCACTCGAATCACCTGTGAAGTTAGCATAGATGGATAGCACAAGATAAGTACACACAAGTCAGTGGGGAGAAGCTAGGTACATTAAATAAGATTTGAATTTATCAAAACTACCTAAACCTGGACAATCAGGAAACTGATAAGTTCTGAAAAATTCAGACCGGAAATTCCGGTCCATGTTCAGACCGGAAATTCCAGTCTGACGAACAGAGCACTTTTTCAGATTTGACCTAGGTCTAAAAGTAGATCGATCCAATACAAATCAAATCTAGCGTATCTAAACCATTAAGCATACCACTAGAGACCACTACCACCAAGCATTCTCAAAATAAACTACTCCACATCTAGATCCAAAGTGCAAGCACTAAAGAGAGATGAAAGGGAGAGTTACCCTCGTCCATGGGGAAAACTGCTTGGAGGAGATGGTCCACGGGGCGGAGGAGGAGCAGATCCGGCCGAGGGAGAGGTTCCCCGGCGATCGGAGAGCTCCGGAGGGGCCTTGGAGCAGCAGGGGCGGCGGCTGGAGGAGAGGGGGGTCGGGGGTGGAAGAAGGGCACGAATGAGCCCTTCACCCCGGGCCTGCCCTTATATTTTTAGACAAACCGCCCGACCGGAAATTCCGGGTCACCGGATATTCCGGTCTGAAGACAGACCGGATATTCCGACCTGCTGAACCAAAATCCCAGTTTTCAATTGGATGACTTGTGTGCAATAGATAGAAATGTTTTCAAGGTAAGATAGGCTTGGGATAGATTTCCAAACTGTCATTGGTACACCATACTCAACTTACAACAACCAAAACTAATATAAAGTGCCAAGTTGAGTAGGTTTCCCACATGCATGAACAAGTATGCAAAAATCATAAAAAAGCTCCAAATAACACCAACTCTTCTAGAGGAAGAGGGCGGTGGCCGAAACCACCATGTTGGAGCGTATGGCATGTCACCGCGAAGATATATCTTGGGTACATAACCAATACTCGTCATTTTAGCTCATTAGTCATAAGAATGAATATAGAGATAAAAGAACACTTACTATCGGCATAATGGGGGGAGGGATGGTCCAATCTATTAGGACCGCACTCCCCATATGTCCATGCCTACATCTAGACAAAATAAGATACTATTGCGCCCTAGGTGTGTGTACAAGTCATCAAGCTAAGGACCTTGAATCAATGATATTGAGCTCATTCCTCAAAAAGCAAAACCTTCCTTCCTCAAGGGGCTTCGTGAAGATATCCGCCTATTGATCCCTTGTGCCTACATAAGATAAGTCAATGTCTCCTCGGGCCACATGATCCCTTATGAAATGATGGCGGATCTCAATATGCTTGGTTCTTGAATGTTGCACCGGGTTGTATGCAATCTTGATGGCACTTTCATTGTCACATAGAAGAGGCACTTTGTCACAATCGACACTGTACTCCTTTAAAGTCTGCCTCATCCATAGCAATTGGGTGCAACAACTTGCGGCGGCAACATACTCGGCTTCGGCGGTGGAGAGAGATATACAATTCTTCTTCTTAGAAGACCAACTTACCAATGACCTCCCAATAAATTGACAAGCACCGGAGGTTGACTTCCTATCATCTTGATCTCCCGCCCAATCGGAATCCGTGTACCCACATAGAGAGAAATGAGCATCATTGGGGTACCACAATCCATAGGTTGGGGTATGAACCAAATACCGAAAGATTCTCTTGACCGCTACATCATGGCTTTCTTTAGGAGCCGCTTGATATCTTGCACACACTCCTACGGCTAGTATTATATCCGGTCTAGATGCACAAAGGTAAAGAAGAGATCCAATCATTGAGCGATATACCTTTTGATCCACATCCTTACCCTTGGGGTTGAGCTCAAGGTGGCACTTGTTTTGCATTGGAGTAGAGGCACCCTTGAGCTCAAGCAACCCGAACCTCTTGAGCATGTCTTGAATGTACTTTGCTTGGTTGATGAAAGTCCCTTCCTTCAATTGTTTGATCTCAAACCCGAGGAAGAAGTTCATCTAACCCATCATGGACATCTCAAACCTATCGGTCATAAGCTTAGAGAATTCTTCGTTAAATGCTTTGTTAGTAGACGCAAAAATAATATCATCCACATATAATTGACATATGAAAAGCTCTCCATTTACTTTCTTAGTGAAAAGGGTGGGGTCGATTTCCCCAACTTGGAACCCACGGTCTACAAGTAGTTCTCTAAGGTGCTCATACCACGCACGTGGGGCTTGTTTAAGTCCATAGAGCGCCTTATCCAACTTGTAGACATGGTTCGGATATTTGAGGTCCTCAAACCCCGTAGGTTGCTTAACATAAACAAGCTCGCTTAGTTGACCATTTAGAAAACCACTTTTAACATCCATTTGTTGCAATTTAAAGTTATGATGAGAAGCATAGGCAAGAAGTATACGAATGGACTCGAGTCGAGCCACGGACGCGTAGGTCTCTCCAAAGTCAATGCCTTCAATTTGGGAGAAGCCTTGAGCCACCAATCTTGCTTTGTTCCTCACCACTATGCCATGCTCATCTTGCTTGTTCTTGAATATCCACTTAGTGCCGATAACGTTGCGGCAATCCTTGGGTCTCTCCACTAACTTCCAAACCTTGTTTTGATTGAAGTTGTTGAGTTCATCGTGCATGGCCTCAAGCCAATTCGGATCCTCAAGCGCTTCAAACACCTTCTTTGGTTCCACCATGTAGATGTGGGCTTGATGCTCACTAAAGCTTGCAAGTTGTCTTCGGGTGGAAAACTTGCTTCTCACATCTCCAAGAACCTTGTCAAGAGAGAGGGCTCTTAATTCTTGAGAGGTGCCCACTCTATTCAAATGGCAGATCTCGATCTCCCGTCTTGTGGTGGGAGGAATCACTTGATCATCTTGATCATTCTTGTCTCCGCCTTGACCATCTTGCTGGCCTTGATCAACCCTTGGAGTGACTTCATGAGATGAGGGAGTAGGTTGATCTTGGCCTTGTTGCGAACTGCCACCGAGAATTCCAGCTGAACCGAATATTCTGTGTTCACCCTGAACCGGAAATTCCGAACCACCGGATTTTCTGATATCAGGCTGAACCGGATTTTCCGGCTCTCCGGGAATTCCTGGAGCAGTTGAAGGTTCTTGCCCATCTTCTTGGTTGGACATGTTGGGCACGTTGTTGTTGTCTTGGGTTTCCTTTGATGGAGAGGCTACCACTTGCGAAGAGCTTGGTCCTTGTTGATCAACTTCATAATAAACTTCAACGGGGCGGTGAAAACCCACTCCCATCCTTAGGATAGCATCTTGAGATTGATCATCACCTACATCGGAAACACCAACTTGCTCCACAAGGGAGCCATCATTCTCATCGAACACCACACTACAAGATTCTATGACAATGCGTGAAGCCTTGTCATAGACTCTATAAGTGTGGGATTCGGCACCGTAACCAACAAAAGTCCCTTCAAGAGACCTAGAATGAAACTTTCCTAAACGAGCACCTTTGATGAGATAAAAACACTTACAACCAAATACTCGGAAGTAGGAGATATTGGGCTTGTTCCCGGTAAGCACTTCATACGGTGTCTTCATGAGTCCTTTGCGAAAGAAGAGCCGGTTCGAAGAATGACAAGCGGTGTTGACGGCTTCGACCCAAAAGTTGTTTGGGGACTTGAACTCGGCCATCATCGATCTTGCCATTTCAATGAGAGTGCGGTTCTTCCTTTCGGCTACACCATTTTGTTAGGGAGCATAAGCAGCGGAATATTGATGACGAATCCCTTCTTCACTAAGGAACTCATTCAACGTATAGTTCTTGAACTCGGACCCGTTGTCACTTCTAATCACCAAGATTGGGACATTGTGTTGACGTTGAGCTTCATTGGAGAAGTCGATGATTGTTTGTTGAGTCTCCATCTTTGTAACACCCCTCCCTGGCACAACTTGCCAGCGAGGCGGTCGTCCCGTGCGCCAGCCCAAGATATCTGGCCGCACATCGCGACAGTGTAACATACATGATATCATTACACAATAAGGCACATAAGTGCTACAAAAGGGTTTACAAGGCCATCGGGGCACGACAGAATATTGAGCCAAGCATGGCACAGGTCAGAGTTTAACTGGCAGCGGAAGAAGAATTGAGGCCACGTCTTGGAGCGACTCCATTCCCACGGGCATCTGGCTGGGCTACGGATCCTAACACGCACACTCTTGCTCCATCTCCTCGCTAAGGTGGAAGATGAATCCTTGCCAATATCTGGCCACAATAAGGCCCATGAGTATATTAATTATGCACTCAGCAAGAGTTATTCCCTTGCTACAAACAATCCAACAATCATGCAGCAAACAATCATGTGACAAGTTATTCGTCAATTAATAATCTACGACATGGCAAGACCTACGCAAAACATAGTATCAAAAGGTAGCATGGCATTGCAAACAACATGGTAAACAATCAATGGGCATCACCAATCAAGCATGGCATAAGTTCAGAAAGTAGCATGGCATATGTTCAGAATGTAGCATGGCATATATTCAGAAAGTAGCATGGCAAATACGAGTTCCAACTTAACGGTGGAACTTAAAGATCGAGCACCGAAGAGCGGTGTTCGGCAAGATAGTATAATTCCGAGTTTCACAAATATTTCACAACTGAGCTCTCGAGCCCCTAGCCAACTCTGTCTCAACAACTAGGCTCCGCAAGCCTCAAGTAACATTTCCTGCATCATGTTATTGTTCATTAAATGAGGTCAGGTCGTTGATTGATTCTTTCCAAACAAATCTTAATTTAACCTCCGGACTCGACAAAGACACACAGTGTGACTGACACTGAACTGTTGTTCCATATCCCAGGAACAAGGCTAGCCGCTAGGTTGATGCTCTCGAGAGTTTGCTCTACCACCTATCAGAATGCACCCGACTCGGCCGACACTCCGGGTTTATCACGCCCAGAGCGGTACTAAGCAAGATACACTCACGCGACGGTCCACTTGCTGAGACACTCTCCCTCCCCACCCTATACGCATGGTACAACGGGCAAGTAAGTCCGGCACATCCCCCGGCGCGACCGAGTATGCCAAGCTCCGGACTTCTTATCGCAAGTCCCCTAGACTGCGCCCAACGGGTGGTTGGTCTAAAAGAGGCTCAACAACCTACTAGGTCACAGTTTTCCATGGGACGACGATGATTTCGCATGCAAGGGTTAAGATTAGTGGAACCATGAATAGACCTTATCGACGTTTGGAGGGGTGTTGCATTTAATCAAATTTATTATTTTCCAAACTAGTCACCAGAGTTAAATATCCATAACGATAACAGTCAAAACCAACAGGTAAACAACACACACAGCAAGATATATATATATATATATAATATATATATATATATATATATATATATAATATTATATATATATATATCCTCCGCGCCCAAATTATTGATAGCAATATCAATATTATGGTATATGTCCTCCGCGCCCAAATTATTGATAGCAATATCAATTTTACTGCAGTACTATTTGTATTCAAATCATCATGGCTTATTCTGGTTTCTGCCCATGTCCTGCAATGTCCATATGATCATCATCTGAAAGATTAAAATCATATTTTGTCAAATATTCCTTCTTTATTTCTTCAAATTTTTCATCAAATTCTGCTCGCAATTCTTTTAAAATTTCTTCTTTTAGTGATTTCTTAGAGTCTTCGAACTTCTCTTCTATCTTAATGTTTACATATTCGATATCTAGTGGGTCCACACCCTTCACTAGACAATCTTTATATGTTTGATATTTTGGGGAATCTTCTTCTTTAATTCTCTTAGAGTTTGATGCTTCCCCCTTTTGAGTTGACGATGCAGGGATATTCTTATCTATTCCCTTACACTTTTGAATGTATTCCTTTGCTTTTGGTTCTATATAGTAATTTTCACCAATAATGCTCCTTGCTTGTTTCAAGGCTTCATTAATATCAATATATTTCTTCCATGTTATATCTTCCTTTTTCTTTCTTGCGACCATCTTTTCCTTTATTATTTCTTCAAAGGTCATGTATATGCCTGGGTTTGTCCCATCAAATAGGACGTAAAGTGGTTTTATTTCTTGGATATCAATATTTGCTGATATTGAACCTTTCTTATTCATCATATTGAAATATTCTGCTAGGCTATTCAGAATAGACAGCATATAGCCTTTGTCTTCTCTTCTATTATTGTATTGATACCAAAAGTTATCAAGTATGCTTGATTGAACTTCGTCAAGAATGATATGATTCTTAGGCTTGAAGTTGAATGTATTCGGTGGGAATATTTTTAAGCTATTCTCGATCCCGAAGGTGAACACTTCCGATCCATTTGGAAGCAACCCCTTCTTCATTCCTGCAAAATTGTCGAACGAGAGAATATGTCAGGTAAACAATTATCTTTTCCTTTGATATGCTCAAAGATAACTTTATATCCATTTCCTGTTATAATATCTTCAAATAAGACCCATCTTCTAGTAGAACTTTTCTTACTATTTATTTGATTATAGTATCTGCATATTGCTTCGCAATCTGTTCGTACTGTGAATTCCTTAAATCCCAAATATAGCCTAAATGCATTTATTGCATGAACTACTGCGAGAATTTCTCTATCAATATTATTCACTGTTTTCAATTTATAGCTTCCTGAGGCATATCTGCATATTTTCTCTTCTGCTTTAGCAGAGTACTTATTTGGTTTTTGTTTTAATATAGCTCCCCATCCAACTTTGGATGCATCTGTTTCAATTATAAAATAATGATCTTCTAATGGTAATTCTAAGGGTTTCAAGCTTTTAACCTTATCTTTAATAGCCTGAACTAATTTTATATCTTCAGAATTAAAATATTTTTGACCATTCTTTCTTAGTTTTGCATATAAAGGTCCAGCTAGTTTCGCTAGGTTATCTATATAATTTCTTGCATAATTTACAATTCCTAAGAATTGTTGTAAGACCTTTTTATCATTCATAGTGTCAGGAAATTGTAGTATTTTCTTAGCAATATGCTCTTGTAGATAAATTTTTCCTTCTCCAATTTCATGTCCTAGAAAATTAATTTTCTCTTTGCATATTTCCATTTTCTTTTTAGATAATATTAACCCATTCTGTTCTACCTTTCTAAAGAAAACTTCAAGGTGAGCAATGTGTTCTTTGTAAGATTTTGAAAATACTAATAAATCATCTACATAAACTAATATGAATGCTTGATTCTCATTAAATATATTTTGCATTTTCCTTTGAAATAGTGCAGGGGCATTTTTTAATCCTAATGGCATTACAAGCCATTCATAGTGACCTTGTGGACACGTAAAAGCTGTCCATGGAATTGATTCTTCTGCCATTTTTACTTGCCAAAACCCTGCTTTTAAGTCGAATTTAGAAAAGATTTTACTTCCTTGTATTCTATTGATCCACTCTTGTTTATTGGGTATATTGTATGCATCATCTACCGTATTATCATTAAGTCTTTTATAGTTAATAACCATTCTAGATTTTCCTCTTACTTCTTCGGCATGATTTCTAACTATAAATGCTGCAGATCTGTGGGGGCTTCTACTTTCTCTAATTGCTTTTAATTTTAATAACTCTTCAATATGCATTTTAAATTCTTCTATATCCTTGGGAGTAGCTTCTATCGGTCCTGACTTAATTATATAATCAGGGTTTATAATATTTATTTTGCATACTATGGAATTCTTATCCCAATGTTTCATTGGTATTTCCCCAATGATTTGTAAATCTTCTAATCTTTGTACAATCTTGTCTATATCTTTCTTAGATTTTATATCTCTATACCAGTTTGGAGAGAATGATTGTAATCCTATACATTCTATGCATGTATTCTCTATATGATATTCTTCTATGGTGTCACTTGGTTCTTCTTCTATGCAGGTTTCAGAAATTTCTGCGCGTGGCAAATATTCACTGTCTAAATTAGATATTTCTACATTTTGCAAAGATTTTCTTTGCTTTCTAATCTCAGATATGTATGGTACACTATCTTGATATGGGATGAATGTAACACCTTCTTCATGTATAATTGTTGTTTGTAACGATTGTTGTAAAAATCTTAATCCCAATATCATGTCGTCATTGATTAACGATAAATCTCTTACTGTAATTTCGTCTATTATATATTTAGTGCCATTTATATATGCTGCAATGTTATATGCCAATTGTTTATGGATTTTCTTTATTCCTGACATGTCTGTAGACACTTCAGCTTTACTATCGTCTATAGTCGTAACTATTTCAGGACATCTCATAAAATATTTATCGTGAATGATATTTTTTGTGCAACCTGTATCTAATAGTGCCAATATTTTGAACGAAATATTTGGCTTTAAAACTATTTTAACTGGGATTCTTATTCCATAAACTTCCTTAAATGGTAATTTAACTACGTATTTATTTCCAAAACTAGTAATTGCATCTTTTAATTGGATTAACCTGTCCCCTTTGTTTTCTCTTGCTGTTACCATTTGATCTTTAAGTTCAGTGTTTTGGGTGGTATTATCTCTTTGTTCTATTGTACTATTATTATCTTTTTCTACCTTATATTTTAGCTCTTCTAATTCTGCTTCTAATTTATTTATTCTATTTTCTAAATTCCTAACCCTACTTGATAATATGTTATCTTCAGGTTCATACTCTATTTCTTGTCTCCAATTCTGATTACGAGCCTTTAAACAAGAAGCACATGCTTGTCTTAAACATAAGCTACATGTAGATCTATTTTCTTGACTTGGGTAGTATATACAGAAGGCACATTTAATGTTATAATCTCCTTTTCCTCTAACCCAATCATGTTCACAATCTACTTGATTCATCATTTCAACTTTTAATCCTGCTAAATGATCTATTAAATCTATCTCATCTTCGCTTGACTCATATTCTGGGGTCTCATTTTCTACTTCATCTGTTTCTATGATTGAATATATTGACTCATCATCTTTTATTTCATCATCACAAACTAATATATTCTCATTAACACTATCAATGATTAACACCCTTTCTTGCTCTTCGTATTTACTAGAATACCTCTTTTGGTCCTTATTAGGGCAAGTTTTACTTAGATGATCGGGTGAATTACATATAAAACACCTACAAGTTTTATCATAAGATTTTCTTGGGTTATATCTTCTAACATTTCGCTTGTGTAAAAATGGGGCTCTATTATCCGACCTTCTTAGAAAATATCTTTTCTTTGTTCTATAATTCTTATTTTCTCTTCTCTGAGGCTTATAATATTTTTTGTTTCTATACCTATCTTCTCCATATGTTAATGGTATTTGTACTATGTTATTGCAGAAATTATAATCTGATTTCTTCATAGACCTTTGTGCTTGTATGCTAGTACATACCTTTCTTAAATGTTTAAACACAAATGTTATAGCTTGGGAAATATTTACTACACGCCCTACTGATTCTTTCTTGTATTCCTCATATATTATAGATCCTAGAGGGTCTGGTAATTTGTTAAAATATCTTTCCACTACTCCTACATTATATCCTTGCTTTGCAGTGGTGGCATTATATAAATAATGTTGAGAAAATTCTTTTATACCTTTCCAACTAGTTAATGTTAATTTTTCTATTTCTCTCAACCTTTCATTTTGTAAAACTGTATTTCCTAATTCTGGATCTTCAGCTATAACCATATTTGATATGACATTTGCAAAATTATTAGGATTACTTCCGGCTCTTTTTAGTTCTTCATAAAGATTAGGATAATTTTCGACCCATTCTTCCCATAAAACTTTAACAGATTCTCCTAGAAATGTCTCGAGGTATGTTAGCATATCTTCTACCTTGTTGCCTATGCTATACTGATTTTGTATATATTTCTGGACTATTAAGCCTTTCCATATGCTAAGTATATTTGGCCAATCTACAGGGTCATGAGCTGCTAAGTTTAGAATTGCGCCATCATTCCTAGTATTTTGAAATTGTACTGGTTTTTCAAAGTCTCTTCTTTTGCTACCCATGTGTCTGTATTGTCCCGAAATATATGTGGGTTGGAAATCTTCTTTTTCCGGAGGCCATTGTCCAGCTGCCCTGGTTGGTCTTTCTCTTTCTCCTTCTCTTTTTACAGAGGTTTCACCAAATACTCTTTTTCTTTTACTGCTTTCCATTTCCATGGCTTCCATTGCATTATCTAAATTTTGCAATCCTATCTCATCTAGTGAATTTAGAAAATAACTATTTTCTTCAGAGTTATCACAGGCTTCATTTTCTGACCAAAATTCTTTCATTAATTCTTCTTCTTCTTCATAACTTTCTGTTAGTATTTTGTTATTTATATCCCATTGCTCTTCTTCGCATAATTCTTTATTTTTACTGCTCTGAGCAGCATCATTGTTTTTATTCTTATCAATATCTTTTGTCGCTATGTTATTATTTACCATATTTGAACTACTAGTAACTGATTTTTTCTCGTTTTTTAATTTCTTTAACCTTGCAATCTCTCTAATAAAAAACAATTGCCTTTCTCTAATCTTAGGCCAATCTTTTATCATGGAATTATTATATTCCCACTCTATATGTTTTAACTTCATTTCCCAATGATTTATATCTTCATCTAAATCGGATTTCTCCATGCATTCAGTTGTGCCCTTATTCTTGTTATCATTATATTCTGAATCTGAGGCGAAAGATTCTACATCGTCTACAGTTGCAGCTTTGTAATCTGTGAACCTTATGCTACTGCTTCCTTCACAGTTTTGATAGCTTATGTAGTTATTGGGTTGTTTTAATTCTTTCTTCTCTATTAGTTCACTTATATTCCATTCCTCTCCTGCTCTTTCTTCAGAACTAATTTTAAGAGGACTCATAAATCTTATACCTTTCGATTGCATGCTTTCAATTACGTCATCTACATTTACTCTATATCTAGAGCTACTTTTGTTGGACAATCTTCCTATAAATTCTATGCTTACCAGCAAATTTGTTCCCTTAAAATCTTCATATCCCTTAGACTGGAACCCAAAGCTCATTTTCTCAATAAATTCCTTTACAGGCATCATTAGGTCTGGGGCTATGTAGGTTATAAGTCTATTTTCATTCATATCTCCTTCCATGAATCCTAATGCTGCTTTATCTATTGATCCCCATCTTTTGTCTAGTAATGTTATTAATACCTTTGCTCCTAATTTCTTTCTTGTCATTCCTTTTACTCCTATGATGTACATACCTTGGTGGATATATTTATACCCGCAATATTTGAGATCATTTTCTATGTTCTTGCTCACAATTCTTAATTCTACAGGATGTGTTAACACACTTAATTCTACTTCTCTAGATATTCTATATAGACCACTTCGGCTTTCAAACATTCCCATATGGTATACATGTTGCGGTTTTATTTTTCTTAGCGTATCTTTTTGATATCTTTCTAAATCACTTTGCAAATCTATGACTTCTTCTAAACTATCAATGTCATCTGACTTGCTGCATGACATTCTATGCATCATTGTTAGAGGTCTTGAATCTTGCCTAATTAATTGGAGGGTTTTGTCTCTTCTATTTTTAGATATGTCCATTTTTCAGAATTGATATTCCTTGGTGAAGCTAATATTCCGGACGAAGCTAAAACGATTTCCTTGTTGCTTTGCACACCTTTTAGCTTTTCTAAAATCTGAACTAATAATTGCAGGATTGTGTTATTTTGTCTTATTAATATATTGGAATCTTCTTTTGGCGAGTTGTGACTAGAAAATCCTACTGCAGGTGTTAAATATTTTTCTACTTCTTTTAATGCTTGATTATATTCGGACATAAAATTATGAGAGTATCAAGGTTTTTACCTCTTGAACCAACGCTTTGATTTCGAGTATATCTTGCCTTGTTTGTGGGCTTGGTAGAGGATCTTTGCTTTTATTTCTTCCGATTGATAGCACCTCTTCCTTAATGTAGTCGTTATTCTTGCAAATTGTATTCTGTCTTGATTTTGCTTCCTCTAATTTATGCAAAATTAAATCGACTTTATTATTCAGCAAAGTATACTTTTCTATGTGTTTTTGATATTCTCGAAATAAACTTTCAAATTTTTGATCCAAAATGTCTTGTCTTTTCCCCCAAGATATAAAGGAGTTATATATTAGATCAACTATAATATTCAACTGGCTATGCGTAGTATGCCAAGTATGTTCTTCAGAAGGATTTATTCTGCACCTTATATTAGTATGATCCTTGGTTTTTATTACTTTACCTTCGCTAACTTCTAAATTTAAGTACTTTAACCTTTCAATGATTAAACACTAGCTCTGATACCAACAATATAATATTGATAACAATTTTTTAAAATATGCACTAGAAATATTCAGATGATACGATAGATATGCGTATACGCTAATTTAAACTTTGAATATTACTGTTTAAATATTAATATTAATATTTTTCTTTTTGCAGGATCTTTTTTGGGCTGGCGAGGCCAACAAGCTATCGGTGTGTTTGTGCGGATGTAAAAGTCCTACTCGGTACTCACCGTTCTTTCCGCTATATTGCTTCAGGAGTAGCTAAGTTTCTTTCCCTAGATATATTTAGACAAGTTGATATGGGGTGTTTTCTTATCGTCATCCCAGGCAGTTCCACCCAGAGGGAACACTTCTCTACGGCTACCAGGTTCTCATTTCAACGCCACACGGCTTAACAGAGAACTACACGCAGAGGTTTCTCCTATAGGATCCCTAGCATAAGAACCCAACCCGTATAAACACGCTAAACAGACCAAGGGAAAAACAGAACTACTTCATTTCCACAATATAACATCCATTACGGTTTTCCCTTTCGGGAACCCCCGAAGGGTTTACACACAGAGAGGGGAGATTACCTGCCGACGGCCTTCCCTCTTACACTCCTTAATTTACACTGGAATTTATTACACTGGGGAAGAAGTACTACTACTACTACTACTACTGAGCAGCGAGTCTGCTGGAACGCTAAGCTCTCTGCTCTGGATGCAATGCTGGTGCTGGTGTTGCTTGTGTCTTGCTTCGCTGCGGGAGGCTCTATTTATAGCCAAAGGAGCAGCCCTTCACGAGAGCTCCTCAATAATTCTCCTCTTCTTTCTTCATACTAATCATGCACCTATGTTGTAGGCTTTATAGGCTTGTAGTCTATGTTGGCTTCCTTTATAGCTTCATAGCTTCATGATCATCTTCCTTTATAGCTTCATAGCTTCATGATCATCTTCCTTTATAGCTTCATAGCTTCATGATCATATGTTGGAAGGCATTATTGATGCAGCCTTCACGTTGCTTTTCTGGTGACATGCGTGGCTTCATCTTATCTTCACCATAGCCATCTTGTCCTACACTATGATTGTGTCTTGGACCTTATTTCCAGAGTAGAAATAAGTGGCCTTTTCTTCTCATATGTCTGGCTTCTTCATGCTTGCCTACTGCTTACCAAAGAAATGGAACCATTGGCTGCACGCATGCATATTGGTTATTGACATTTTTTGTTATATGTTTAGACTCTTAGCTGTGAAGTCAGAACCATCGCAGGTCGTCTTTAGTTGGTTGTTAATATCCACCATTCTATCGACGGCGGCGGTTCCCCCAGTCCATTGTCTCAAAAATGATAGGGTTAGTAATGATAAATGACATACTGTAAACAAGTCAGTGAGTTAGATAAGTCAGCGAGTTAGATGGGTCATGCAGTATGATATGCAACATGATAACAAACAATCATGTACAAATACAACAGTAGACAAACAAATATAAACACACATCATGGCAATAAACAAAGAAACAAACAAACATTGCGGGATTGGTCATAGCAAGGGGTTAGCTTGCCTTAGAAGATGGCTTCCAAATCATCCGGAAAGTCTCGGTGTCGTCGCGCGTCGAAAACTCGGAAAACGGCTAAACCGCGGAACGGGAAAACAACGTTTTGCAAAAGGTCAGTGAAACAAAAGGTTCTAAAATAAAACAAAACCAGTACCCACGTGTAGATCTAGTCGAGACGAAGATTTAGAAATTTGAATCACCAAAAACGGAGCTACGGTTTGAAAGATACGAGTGTTTGAAAATCTGTCCAGCAGGAAAAATAATCAACACGCGAAAAAAAAATAGAACGGGCCGCGTCGGTCGCACAGCTGGGCCGCGAGTGGGCCGCGACCGCGCGCCGCGCGCGCGCTGCGCCGCCAGGCCGCAGCTGGGTTTCCTGGCCTGCTGCGTTGCTGGCTGCTGCTGGGCTGAGCAAAGGAGCAAGAGAACGAAAAAAAAAGGAAAACGAATCGAACAGTTCCTCTTCAACCTCCTGACTCGCACGGGGCGGGCAGGAACCGGCCGGAGATGGCCAAAGGAGGCTCGCAGGAGGGAAGGCGACGGAGGGGACGGGTCTGGGGAGGCTCCCCATGGTCGGCAAGGGCGAGGCCGGGCGAGGGCAAGGCCTCCCACGAGCTCGTCCGAGCTTCGGCCATGTTGGCCATGGAGGAATTTTTGTGTGGCTTTTGGGTGCGTTTTTTCTCACTCTCTTGCACTGAATGAGGAGGGCAGGGGGTAGGGAATGAGGAGGAGTGGCTAGGGTTTGCTGGGATGGTCTTTGGGGGCTTTATATAGAGGAGGAGGGGGAGGTGGATTGGTGGCCATTGATGGCTTGTGGGTGCAACAACAAGGTTCCAAGTCTTGAATGGGAGGGATAGGAACGAGTGGAGGAGGGTGGCTGTCAGTGGGGAGTAAAGGGGCTGCTTAGGGAGATAGATTAGGTGGGGTTTTATTGCTAGGTTAGATTTAGGCAATGTCAAGGTGTGCGTCCTGAATGTACCGGTGGAACGCGAGCGACATCGTCGTGTTGCCGGAGACTCGGAGCACCAACCGGGAAGAGGAATGTATCTACGGGTTGCTGGGAAGAAGGCCTACGATACTACGCAAGTCACGCACTTGAACGTCGCATTTGGTAAAACAAAGTTTTCCGAAAACCGAACGCACACCAGGTGTTCGACGAAAGGCAGAGAGGTTTTCCCTAACTTAGAAAAATTCCAAATAAATACGACAAGGTATATTTGGTATAGGGAGGGTGTCTAAGGAATTTCATCTCATTTGGGGGTGTGGAGAAGGGTTTTGGAAAAGTACCCTCTAAGCCGCGTACCGACATCGGTGTTTGGCTTTCAAAGGAACTAGGTCAAAAATTGCTCGAATGAATTTGGGTTCAACAGAAGAAGTGTAGGAAATGCAAAAATATGCAAGTCCCCAAAATCTGAGAATTTTCAGAGACTTCTAAGTGGACGAATAAAATTGAGATCAGGGCCGACAATTAACAGTATACTTCGGAAATCGGAAACATTGGATTGCAGTACGAAATATTTTTGGGCGGGTCTTCGAGAAATGGATAGGGGAGTCCTCCGGTATTTAACGAGAGAGGAAAACCTAAATCGAATCGCCTTGAATTTTTTTAGAAAACGTTTATTTAAAACTAGAAAAGTTTTTCGGCGTTTTAAGATTTAATTTAAAATACGGCCTAAATTTTCGGGGTGTTACAATCTTCGTCTTGAAGAATAAGACCAATGTGTATCTTGAATAATCATCAACAATAACCAAGCAATATTTTTTCCCACCAAGACTAACTTCCGGAATAGGACCAAAGAGGTCAACATGGAGGAGCTCCAATACCCTCTTTGACGAAATGATGGTTTTGCTTGATGGTGGGAATCATGCATCTTGCCTTCAACACAATCCCTAAACATTCGATCCTTCAAGAAAGAAACATGCTCTTTTAGTCCTATGATATGACCACCTTTTTTGAGACTTTGCAAAGTTCTCATGTTGACATGGGCTAGGCGGCGATGCCACAACCAACCCAAGTCCGCTTTAGCGAATAGGCACATTGTATGAGAAGTGGTGACTCCGGAGAAGTCAACCACATAGAGCTCATTTTCAATGTACCCAACGAAAGCAACATTGAGAGACTTGCTCCGCATTAGGATAACCATATCCTTTTCAAAGAGAACGGAGAAACCCAACTTAGTTAAAGAACGAACCGAGAGTAAGTTGTAACCTAGGGATTCGACAAGCAAGACATTCACAAGAGTGATGTCCGGTGCCACTACCACCTTGCCGAGTCCCATTACCTTAGACTTTGATTTGTCACCAAATGTAACGGTTATATGATCATCATTAGGCCTCAACTCCGTTACAAGCTCCTTGCTTCCGGTCATGTGACTAGTGCACCCACTATCAATTATCCATTTCGATCCGCCGGAAACAAGGCCCTACATACACTCAATTCTTTGATTTAGGTACCCATTTTGCAATGGGTGCCTTTTGGTTAGCAACAAGGGTCTTTGGAACCCAGATAGCATACTCAATATAACCATCAAATGGACCAATGTATCTAGCATAGACATCCCCATAATAATCAACATATAGAGCATAGTTGGGGTTAGATACGCCCGCAAAGTCATTACGAGTGGGTGTGCCCCTTGTGACACTTCCATTCGCAACGTCATCTTTCTTGGCTAGAGCGGGCTTGGCCTTCTTCTTGGTCTTCTTCTTCTTCTTGGCAACATAGTCTAGACCCACTTTTCCTTTGTGAGTCACTTGCTCATGAAGAGGGGTAGCAAGTGACTTCTTACCCTTATCAAGAGAGGTCTTGGCCGTAGTTGCCATGGAAGAAACAAACTTCACCCTAGCAACATCCTTAACAACAATAGCATGATCATTTAAAGGAGTGGAGGTGCTAGGTTTCTCAAGATTTGATAACCGAGTTTGAAGTTGATCATGAGACTTGATAAGAAGATCATGTTCACTTGTCAATGCCTGGTGAGCATTGTCAAGTGACTCAAAATCTTCCACTAGTCTAGCATGAGCAGCCACAAACTCGGCCTTTTCATTTTGCACAAGTTTATATCTAGCAAAGTAAGGATCACGATCCTTAGTTAGCTTGGCAACATCGGAGTTATGAGACTCCACAAGAGTTTTAAGTTGCTCTTGAATAAGAGCATGAGCTCCTTGTTCACC
The DNA here is from genome assembly GCA_026929855.1 of Poa annua. Lineage (NCBI taxonomy): Eukaryota > Viridiplantae > Streptophyta > Magnoliopsida > Poales > Poaceae > Poa > Poa annua. The sequence continues at coordinate 96,371,296 of CM049437.1, forward strand.
TTCTAGAGAAGATTGGAGAGATGCCTTAGCATGGGCATCTTCTCTCTCAATCTCACCTTTGAGCTCAAGCTCATCCTCAAGCTCACCTATACGACTCGTAAGAGAGCCAAAGTGTTTCTTGCCAACCCCTTGCAAGTTTGTCATGAATTCATCAAAAGCAATAATTTCTTGTTTGATTTCAAGACTAACTTCATCATCAAGATCATGGGATATAGAAGTAGGAGGCAATTTTACCTCGGATGCCTTAGCCATTAGGCATCTTGCATTCTTGATGATGGGGCTCTCATTTGGGGATGAGAAGAGTGATGAAGTGGTAGAGGTAGTGGCTATAGCGGCCACTTCACTTCGAGTGTCTTCCTTGTCACTATCTTCATCATCGGAGGGATATTGCTCTTGGGTCAACAAAACAATCTTTTGGTTCTTCTTGAAGAAGGGCTTCTTCTTCATGGGTAGTGGCGCCTTGCTCTTAGGCTTGGCCACGAGCCTCCCACCATGCTCTTCTCTTCTCTCCCATGGACAATCTATAACAAAGTGGCCTTTGTCATCACAATTATAGCAAGTCCTCACCTTGTTACCTTGGTTTTTTCCATTGTTTGGAAACTTCCTATCCATCCTTGCTTTGGCCTTCGAGGGATTCTTCCAAAACGTTCGAGCCGTAAGAGCAAGATGTTGGTTGAGAGAACCTTGGTAATGATCATGTGATAGCTCGATAGAGTCACCACAATCATCATCATCTTCTTCTTCGACGGTGGCCTTCAAGGTAACCGATGCGTGCTTGTGCATCCCAATAGCTCTTGCTCTTGCGTCTTGAGCAATCTTGGCGGCAACCTTGTAGGCGGTCATCTCTTGCATGACTTCATTGGATGTCAACTTGGCGTAGTCGTGCCTTCCTTGTAAGGTCTTCAAGTCCGCTTCCTCAAAGGGCAAGAGTGTGCTCACGAACTTCCTCTTGATCCATTGGTCATCAATGTAGACCGCACCGAGGCTTCTAAAGGTAGTAGCAATGGCCACCAACCTCCGGTACATGTCCTCATGGCTTTCACCATCCAATTTTAAGAACCCTTCCACCTCGTTGCACAAGGCATCATACCGGTTCTTCTTCATGCTCTCATTACCGACAAAGATGTCGGAAAGAGCATCCCAAACTTCTTTGGCGGTGGAGAGATGTTGAATGAGAGGCATGTCCTTTTCTCCAACGGCCACTTCAGCTGGTGGAGAGCGGTGGCGTTGAGTTGACCATCAACCACCTCTCTCATTGTCAAGTTGGTTGGGTCATTGGCCTTGAATCCAACTTGAATGATGCGCCATAACTCCATGGAAGCACTGCAAATATGAGACTTCATTCGAAATTGCCATTGAGAAAAATGGTGAGGTTTAAGCTTTGGGGGATCGGTTCTAATTTTAACTTGAGGCTGTGGAATGGGAGGATCCGGAGAGTAGGTGTGAAAGACTTCATTATATTTCTCTCCGGATGGTGGGGGTTTAGTGGAGCTAAGTGGTTCATCCTTTCCATCCTTTTGCAAAGAAATACCCGGAGGCGTTTCCTTGGACTCACCCGAAGATGATTCCTTGGAGGGATCACCTTTCTCCTTAGGAGATAGTGGGGTTGAGGGAGAAGTATTCGAGGTTTACTTAGACTTCAAAATTGCATAAAGCAATCCATTCATCTTTAGGAATTGGGCCTCCATGGATGATTTCAACAAATTGAGATCGCCCATGGTTGCCCCCTTGGCATGCTCCTCCGCCAACTCAAACTCGCGGGCGGCCCTCTCGGTTTCGGATTCCGACATCGTATCACTTAGGCGGTAAAGCCCTTAAAAGTGAACCTGGCTCTGATACCAATTGAACGGGAATCCGACACCTAGAGGGGGGGTGAATAGGTGCTATTACAAATTTTAACTCTTTTCAATTTAGGCTTAACACAAAGGTAAATTCTCTAGATATGCAACTAAGGTGAATTTACCTAAATGACAAGCTAAGCAATTAAATAAGATACAAGATAAATATAAGTGCGAAACAAGCAAGTAAGTGAGTAAGGATTAGGGGAACCAAGTGAAGCACGCGGAGACGAAGATGTAATCCCGAGTTGCACCACAAGGGTGTACGTCTCGTTGGAGAGGTGTGGGTCACCACAACAGGTTGACCACAACGCCACAAAGGCTCACCTTCTTCTCCGATGAACTCAACCACAAAGGTTGCGAGTTCACCTTCCACTGTTGATCCCCTTTGGGGCGGAGATCGAATCCCTTACAACAAGTTTGAGGCACACACCCACAACTTAATTGGGGGCTCTCAAGATGACCACAACAGGTCAAGGATCACAAAAGGTCAAGGCAACACCAAGAAAGCAACAATGGTGAACTAGGTTTTCCCAAAGGAAACCCTAGCCACGAAATCCCCAAGTGAATGGGGAGGAAATGCAAATCGCTTCGGTGAAGTAGTAGATTAGGGCCTTCTCCTTCAATCCTCCAAAGATCAACAGATTTGGGTGGAGGGATTGGTAGATCTTGAAGATTTGAGCTTGAGCAATCAATGGGGAGAGAGAATCTGAGAGCTAGCTTGTCCCAAGGTAGGTGAAGGGGTATTTATAGCTCCCCCCCAAATTCTGACCGTTGGCTGCTTCGACGACCCGGAAATTCCGGTATAAGTAATTACCGGAATTTCCGGTCACCCGGAATATCCGGTCCAAAGGAAATATCCGGGCTGAATTTCCGGTTGGAGACAGAACGCATTCGTCTTCTTTCCTTAGCCAAATTCTTGAAGCTTCTGAGGGTCACCCGGAAATTCCGGTTCCCTGAAATTTCCAGGCTGAATTTCCGGTTGGAGACAGAACGACTTCGTCTTCTTTCCTTAGCCAAATTCTTGAAACTTCTGAGGGTCACCCGGAAATTCCGGTTCCCTGAAATTTCCGGGCTGAATTTCCGGTTGGAGGCAGAACCACTTTTCAACTTTTCCTTAGTCAAATTTCTACGAAGTTCTGGGGACCCGGAAATTCCGGCCTGATGCACACGGTGGGTGTGTTGTTGGGAGACCTCAAGAGGAAGGTATGAAGTAGTGCAGCAGCAAGTTTCCCTCAGTTGTGAAACCAAGGTTATCGAACCAGTAGGAAATAATGAATTCCCCCGAGGTGTCAACGGTGCCAGAAAAATCTGCGACGTAAGGGCGCCAGAATATGCTTCCTGGGACGTAGGTGACGTGGAACCTGCACACAACACAATCAAGATACTTTGCCCCAACTTAACGGTGAGGTTGTCAATCTCACCGGCTTGCTGTAACAAAGGATTAAACGTATGTGTGGAAGAAAGATGTTTGTTTGCAGAAAATAACAGGTTTGCAGTTTGTGGTTTATCAGATTAAAGAGAAGGACCGGGGTCCACAGTTCACTAGTGGTGTCTCTCCATAAATAATAATAACATTCATGCGGGTAAACAAATTACAGCTGGGCAATTGATAGAATAATGATGAGCAAACCAATGCATATACCAATGTTATGATGTCTAGTGTGAGATTCATTCGGGCATTACAACAATATACATAGACCGTTCCAGCCGCATCTATGACTAATAATCCACCTTCCGGTTAGCGTCCGCACCCCTTTCAGTATTAAGTTGCATGCAACAGATTATCGCCTTAAGCACTGTGTGTAAAGTAAGTAAATAACATCATCCTTAGACAAAGTACTATTGTTTTATCCCTAGTAGCAACAGTACATCTACAACCTTAGAGCTAGCTGTCACCACCCCAGATTTAAGAGAGACATGAACCTACTATCGAGCATAAATACCCCCTCTTGGAGTCACAAGCATCTACTTGGCCAGAGCATACACAAGTAACGGAGAGCATGCAAGATCATTAAATAGCACACACATGATATATTATGAAGCAATAACTTTAGTACTCAATATTCATCGGATCCCAGCAAATACAACATGAAGTATTACATAACGGTGATCTTGATCATGATAGGCAGCTCACGAGATCTAAACATGATAGCACAAGAGGAGAAGACAACCATCTAGCTACTGCTATGGACCCGTAATCCAAGGGTAGACTACTCACGCATCAGTCCAGAGGCGGTCATGGCGACGTAGAGGCCTCCGGTGACGATTGAAAGGGCATGTGCCCTCTTATATGGTTTTGGTAATTGATGACAATCCATATGGACTAATGTTTGTGTTGAGCATATTGCAAGTATGTCTTGAAGATGTCAAGACATCACCCATATGAAGATAGATGGGAGCATATTGCAAGTATGTCTTGAAGATGTCAAGACATCACCTATATGAAGATAGATGGGATGATACGAGATTGATCAAGATGTTTATCAACACACGAAGCTACAAGATGTACCAAGTGGATCATGTATCCCTTGGATGGTAAGTCATTGTCCATATAGCTTTGTGAACTAACCCAAGTGTGTGGCATCTATATGTGGAGTTAGGTATCTTCCCATGGGCTTGCAACAAGAAGAACATCTCATAGAGCTCATGGAGAATGATGTCATGCGGTATTCGTCATCAAGTTTAAGAGGTGCAAGACCAAGAGAAGCATTTCGGAGATATCTTATGCTTGTAGCTTGGAGGTCGAAATGAAGACATGAAGACGAAGCTAATGGAGCTTGGAGATTGACATGAAGACGAAGCTAAGCGAGGCTCTCCCATAATGGCGTATGGGGGAGTATTTGGAGAAGTCTTCACCAAGCATGTGCTAGCAAGCACAATCAAGAAAGGTGGTCCACTTGGAGAGATCAAGACCGTCTTCATCTAGCTCAAGTGGAATGCTCAAGGCTCAAGTGGATTGCTCAAGGCAAAGGTTTGTTCTTGATAGGGCTATAGGATAGATAGGCGTACTATCAAGAGGGGCTCTCGAGCGAGTAACTTGATCGCATCTTTGTGGAGAGCTCAAACATTTGCATACTTGGCATATCATCTTTCTTGTTTCTTATTTGGTTTTTCTCGTTGTGAGGTTTCAGAGCTTGTTGTGATCTTCATAACAAGCTCAAGTTCATCAAAAACAAAGTTCGTATGAAAAGCTTCTTGGTTTTTGATGTTGGAGGTTTTACCGGTTGTTCCTATTTTGAGAGGTTTCATGTTTCCCCATTTGGTTTTAACCTCCCATCTTGGACTATGATGTTTCTCTGCATTATCTTGTAGAGTTCTTCGTTGTGATTCCAACGAGCCAAAAATCATCGAAAACGGAGTTCGGATGGTCAAGATATTGTCGTTTTCGTGTTGGTATTTCTGCAGTTTTTAGCAGTTCGGAAATTTCCGACCCGGGGTCGGAAATTTCCGAATCGCGCGGATTTCAGTACTGTTTTCGCTCAGAAAACTTCGGAGATCTTTCCGGAAATCTCCGGGGGTCGGAAATCTCCGATCTAAGCTGCTATAACGGCTAGAATTGTGAGAGGGGTATAAATACCCCTCCCCTTCTTCTTCCTTGGGCTTGCACGACTTTCCCCTCTCTCTCCCAGCATTGTTGACCTTGGAAAGCTTGCCCCCTCTCAATTTCTCACATGATTCTTGCATATCTTTGAGGGAAAAGTGAGAGGAGATCTAGATCTACGTTTCCACCAATCCATCTCTCCTCTAAGTGAGGGGAACGTAGTGGATCTAGATCTAGGAGTTCCTTTGTGGTTCTCCTTCTTTGTTCTTCCTCTCATCTCCCCCCACAAGCATTAGTTGCTTTTGGTGGGATTTGGGAGTGAGGGATTTGACTTCTTTGTGGTTTCTTTGTTCTTCCTCTCTCCTCCCCCCATAAGCATTAGTTGCTTTTGGTGGGATTTGGGAGTGAAGAATTTGTGTTCTTGCCATTGCATCGGTTGCATCGGTTTGAGCCCTTCACGTGATTCGTGGTGGTGAAATTCGTGAGCTTGTTACTCTTGGGTCCTTGGACCCTAGACGCCTTTGTGGTGGAGACCTTTTGTGGTCGGTTAGGACCTTTTGTGGTCAAGGCCTTTGTGGCTAGTTGGGAACTTTGTGGTCAAGTTGGACCTGTTGTGGTCAAGACCTTGTGTGGTCTTTTGGGAGCCCCCAATTTGGTTGTGGGTGTGTGCCCCAAGGTTGTTGTACGGGATTGTTCTCCGCCCCAAAGGAGTTCAGAGTGGAAGGTGAACCCGGACCTTTGTGGTCGAGTTCATCGGAGAATAAGGTGAGGCCTTTGTGGCGTTGAGTCGGACCTGTGGTGGTCACTCACACCTCTCCAACGAGACGTACTCCCTAAGAAGGAGGAACTCGGGAATACATCCTCGTCTCCGCGTGCCTCGGTTATCTCTATACCCGAGCTCTTTACTTATGCACTTTACATTGTGATAGCCTTCGTGCTTGAAGTCATTTACATGTCATTTACATTGTGATAGCCTTCGTGCTTGAAGTCATTTACCTTGTTATCACTTTGTTGCTTGTCTTGCTTAGCATAAGTTGTTGGTGCACATAGGTTCACCTAGTATATTTAGGTTGTGTTCTTGATAAGTTAAACACTAAGTTTTATTCCGCATTTATCAACCCTAAATTGTAAAAAGTGTACCTCGCCTATTCACCCCCCCCCTCTAGGCGACGTCTTTCCTTTCAATTGGTATCAGAGCCAAGTTATCTCATTTTTAGGCTTTACCGCCTAGAGATTAAAGATGTCGTTTAGAGAATTAGTGCACAATCCCACTTATATTTTTGATGGCACAAATTATGATCTTTGGAAAATTCGCATGCTTAATCTTCTTAGGGACATGGATCCAAATTTAGAGAGAATTGTAGATATGGGTTTTTCTCCTCCAAAGGATTCCCAAGAATTATCTTTAGAGGATGAGAAAAACTCTTATCTCGATACTCTAGCATCTAATGGTCTCATCTATGTTTTGAGTGATGTAGTTCTTGCGTCAATCATGCCTTGTCGGAACGCTCATGAATTATGGACAAAGCTTGAAGATATATATGATGTGTCCAACATTAGTAAGGATGATTGTCCTCCTTCCACCTCCGGCCGTGATGAGCTCACGTCTTCTTCCACTTCACCAACATGTGATTTGTCACAAGGTAATGACATGGTGAGTGGTGATAGGAATTGCATTATTGATGATGACTCCACTATTGACCATACTTCATCTTCATCATACTGCAATGCTCTATCTTTGGACTTAAACTTATCTACCACTACAAATGCCATGCATGCTAGTGTTTATAGTCCTTGCATATCATGTAGTAGTTGTTTAACTAAATCTCATGATGATATGCTTCTCTTGTTGTAGCACCCCCGAGAGCCAAGCTAGACAAATCTGAGACCTTAATCTGAGATAAGCCTAACATAGATCTCGAAAGCCAACAGTTGAATAATCAGTAACACAACAGAGACCCTACAACACAAGAAGCAATATATTAAGCTCTTAACGGAGCGAAGAAGCAAATATCACCAAATAAGGTCACTGACCTGCCAATCACCAATACAACGGAAGGCAAATTATGCTATTACACATAGCAAAATCAGCCAAAGGCCTAAGAGGCCAGAAAGCATAACGGCGACGTCCCAGTCCATAGATTCCAGGCTGCCGTCTGGGAACCCCAACCTACTCGTCGATGTCGATGTCCACAAAACACACCTGTCCAAATAATTGCGCAAGGCTGAGTACAGGAGGTACTCAACAAGACTTATTTAACCTATTATATATCTGCCCGTTCAGAGAGTATTCATGAATGTCCTTTGCATAAAGCCAGTTTTGTTTCCAATCGAGGGAGGAGAGAATCTCGCATCGGTAGACTTTTAAAAAGGGATAAGAGAGTAACACCTTTGACTTCATCCTCCATCTTCTGTAGCCACCAGAATGTCATCGTTTGCACCACCCACAAGGATCACCCCCTCGCTCAACCCGAGGAAGCAATCCAAACCACCCTTTAGTTGTCAAGTTTTAGTATCATATTAATGTTGTCTATGATCACCGAAATAAGGTACCAAGTCGTCCATAACCGTGGACACGGCTTTCCGAAAAGATTTACCCTGCAGGGGGTGTAACTACCCACACACGCCAACCAACCGATACGCCAGCTATTAGCACTCTTCCGGGGAGTGCCGGCAGAAGGGTTGGCCACGACCTTTCCCAAGCTTCGCCTATGTCCATGAGCCACAGCAGTAGGTCAGACCGCCATCTCAGCGATCCCTAGTGCGGGTTGCCAGGGTCAAGATCAGAGCGTCACACTCTCCTGACCCGAGCCCTAATCTCCTCAACTCATTTTACCGCACACGCAAATGGAACACTCGAACTAGTGGCTTCACGTAGTAGGCTAGACAAGTTGGGGTCGAGGGGAAAATGAATGCCCTGTGTGGATGCACGAATTGTCTTGGTTCCGAACCCAGGAACTCAGTTCCTAAGATCGACAAGAATGAGACAACCCACCACAAATCCCATTGTGGCCTCTCATCCAAGCCTTTAGCATATTCAACACATCTCCGATCATTCCACGTCATCCTTCACAGCTCTGATTCATCAACCGGATGGAGCAGAGGGAAGATCTAAGCATGGCTAAGCGTAGCAAACTCTGGCGATGCAACACTTAAAACACTCTATACCTCAACTCAAAACCACATTTGAATCGCATGCATAATACCAGAATCAAATACTTTGAAACCATATATGTGCAGATAAGAGGTTATGCTTGCCTTGCTCTTCGATAACAAGCTATATAGCAATTGGAGATCTTCGGCTTGACTTGATCAAGATAACCAAAATAACTCTTCATAAATTCCCGCTTGAGTATGTCGTCGATGATCCATCAAGCCTTCGGTGTTGTCGAACTCCACTTCGGGTTCGCATTCTACCGCGAGAAACGAAACACCGGAAAAGAAACGGGAAACAACATTCAACCATGGCATCGATGCAATGCGCACAATGTATGGCATGACAAGTTAAAGGATTTAAATTTAAACCCTATACATGGAAGGACATTTTAAATGGAGGTGGAATGCCCGAGAGGTGCCATTCGACAAATTCCATATTTAAAAGAAATGGTGTAATTTGTTCTTCTATTAAAAACATGGTTCAAAGTTGTTTAGATATGCATGATATGGGAATAATTAAATAGAGCTTATTTTTCTGCAAATTTTGATATATTAATCATATTTTTCTGATTTAAAATGAAGAAGTTATGAATTTCCAAAGTTTAAACAATTTAATTAAAATTATTTAAATAAATTGGCCCCACATGTCATACTTTTAATAATTTCAGAAAATACTAATGGAAAATATTAAAAACCTGACAACATGGCCCCACATGTCAAATAATTAATCAATTACAGAAAAGAATTAAATTCAGAAAAGAAAAGAAAAAGAAATGGGCCGATGACGTCAGCATGACGTCATCAATGGCCGAAGCCTCCCTGCCGAGCACGGATTGCTCGTTCCCGAAGGAATTGGAGCGAATCCTCTGCGGCAATCGGTAGAGGGGGACGAAGAGGACCAGAAGGAGGCGGCGCCGCCCGAATTTGGTCACCGGAATGGCTCCGGCGACGAGCAGGCGCGGCGGCCGGAGGTGGCTCACGGCGGCCCGAGCAATCCGAGCGTGAGGGAGACAAAGGAGGGTATGGGGAGGACCGGAGAGACAACCTGCAGCTCGTGGAGGGGTCGGGGAGGAGAGGCGAGGTCGGGGATGGCCGGACTTCGATCTCGACGGCGGCGGAACCGACGGAGGAAATCGGACGATTTCCTCGGCTTCCTTGAGTCCCTGCACGAACAGCTGAAGGAGGAGGGAGAGAAGAGCACGGCGCAGCCTCCGAGCTGCTCGCCGGAGCTAGGGGTGGCCGGAGGTGGCCGCAGTCGTCGCCGGACCGAGGCTAGGGTTCGGCGGGGAAGAAGGAAGAAGAGGAGAAGATGGAGTGGGCTAGGGTTCCTCTGGTGGCGGCGGAGGGCTTCTTATAGCCGCGCGACGTCGGCGGCGCGAATCGCTGCGCATCCTCGGCGAGGGACGGCCTCGCGCGCGACACGGACGCACGGAAGGTCGGAAGGTTGAAGACGACGTCTTCTTGCAGAAAACCCCCTGGAGATTTGGAAAACTGCAGAACTTTTGGAAATAGGCCCCTGGTTTGGAAGATAAAGCTTTTGAGGGCCTTTTTGCAACAGAAAATTTATACAAAAAATACCTTTAGATTCAGAATTTCACAAGGAAGCCATTGGCAACTTTGGATTTTGAAAATTTTGAAATTATTTTAACACATTTAAAATAACAAGTGGTTTAGGCCACTTAGGGTTTTCTCATTTATTTATTTTAAACTCATTTTTTTTTGTGCATTTTTTAATTAGATGCAAATGATGCTCATGATGCACAAACAAATCCTAATTACCAGATAGCAAAATTGGGGACGTTACACTTGTCTTGTTGCCATGATAAAAATGCTTCTATTACCTCTAGTACTTGTTTGGCTAACAATGTAGAGGAATCCCAACAATTGTTGGAACAAGACATGGACTTCAATAGCGCTCGGTGGCCCACTTCGTCTCGTGTTCGGCTTTCTGGAACGTTCCCAAATAAAAACTGACTTCAGAAAAGAAATCGTCCAATTCCGAGAATATTTCCTTAAGTACTTTTCTGAAACAAAAAACAGCAGAAAACAGGGAACTGGCACCGTGGCATCTTGTTAATAGGTTAGTCCCAGAAAATGCATAAAACTATATAAAATGCATATAAAACATGTAATAACTTGGTATAATATAGCATGGAACATAAGAAATTATAGATACGTTGGTGACGTATCACGGCCCTGGGAATTTCCGGTTCTAATATTCCGATTCCTGGAACTTTTCCAGAACTACTTCTTTTTTGTATTTTTGGCTTTGATGCATATGATTTATAATCATACACTAACTGAAATACTTAGCATTATAGTTAGTACGTCATTGGTATTGTTAACTAACACACAAAACACTATGGATTAAGAAATGCTCTTTGAACAGTTCACTAGTGGTGTCTCTCCATAAATAATAATAATAGCATACATGCGGGTAAACAAATTACAGCTAGGCAATTGAGAGAATAAAAAAGTGCATAATGATGCATATACTATAGTTATGATGGCTAGTGTGATATTCATTTGGGCATTACAACAATATACATAGACCGTTCCAACCGCATCTATGACTAATAATTCACCTTCCGGTTAGCGTCTGCACCCCTTTCGGTATTAAGTTGCAAACAACAGATTATTGCATTAGGCAATGTGTGTAATGTAAGTAATACAAATACCCTTAGATAAAGTACTACTGTTTTATCCCTAGTAGCAATAGTACATCTACAATCTTAGAGCTTGCTCTCACTACCCCAGATTAAATAGAGACATCAACCTACTATCGAGCATAAATACCCCCTCTTGGAGTCACAAGCATCTACTAGCAACGGAGAGCATGCAAGATCATAAACAACACACTCACAAGATATATTATGAAGCAATAACATAGTACTCAATATTCATCGGATCCCAGCAAACACAACATGCAACATTACATAAAGATGATCTTGATCATGATAGGCAGCTCACAAGATCTAAACATGGTAGCACAAGAGGAGAAGACAACCATCTAGCTACTGCTATGGACCCGTAGTCCAAGGATGAACTACTCACGCATCAGTCCGGAGGCGGGCATGGTGATGTAGAGCACTCTGGTGATGATTCCCCTCTCCGGCAGGGTGCCGGGAAGAGCTTCTGAACCCTCCCGATCTAGGGTTGACGACGGCGGCGGCTCTGGACTTCGTGGAGGAAAAAGGTGAAGGAGATATGCCCTAGAGGCACTTAATAAAGATAATTTATTCGTCATATCTCAATTGTTCATTATATGTTTTATACCATGCTATAACTGTCTCAAGTGGCGAAGCCTAAGTCTATTCGGGGTCGTTTAGCAATTACTATAATTTCAAATTGAGAAATTGATAGATGGATAAGGAAACCATGTTTCTTAATGGTATCATTAAGAAAGAGTTGTAATTAGTACAATGAAATGGTTTCGGGATCCTGAGGATGCTAAACATGTATGCAAACTTCAGCTGTCCATTCATGGGCTGAAGCAAGCATATCGGAGCTGGAATCTTCACTTTGATGATGTGATCAAATGATTTTGGAGTTGTCCAAAATAGTTGAAGAAACTTGCATTTGCAAAGAAGTGAGTGGGAGCTAAGTAGCTTTTCTTGATCTTATATGTGGAAGGCATATTTGAGTGGGAGCTAGGTGTCATTCATGATTTTATATGTAACGACATATTGAGAATGGTACAGATCCTCTAGTAAGGTATAAATGATTATTTAAGTGATTAAATTTTCTATGAATGAAGATAGAAGTATTAGGCATCCGATCTATAATTGTATAGATCAAAAGTGGCTTAATAACATTAGGTCGGAATATTTTCCTAAGTTAAGATTCTGAAGTGTTTCAGAATAAAACAAGCGAAGAAAAGGTTCTTACTTGCATGACTAGGCAAAATATTAAGTTTATCTTGGCATTTTCAGTGATAGAAAATGATGTTCGACATTCTCTATGCCTTAGACATAGATTCTATCAGACTGAAAGCTCGACTTGGTGTGACCCAAGTTCTTGGTTGAAGAACGGGTTCTAGAGTGATCCTTGTGTGGATCAATGAACAAACGTTAAGTATATTCTTTAGTGTCTGTGAGAACTAAAGATATGTTTTCTGGTAAAGGGTAAGAGTGGAAAGACAACTTGCCGTAAAACGGTTACGATGATGCAAGTTATGACACTGACCCATACGACTAGAAATCTCATATAGGAGATGTCCTTTATTTTGAAGAAAGACATGGTTAGCTTGCGAAGTTGCATATGGATACACTGTCGCATAATCTACATAGGTATAGAAATATATGGCAACTTCAGATGTAGCAAAGTGTGTTTGGACTGAACAGTTTCCGAGCATGTGTGGTTCCCCTTAATAGATCTTTTAGACTTTTTAAGGCACATGCTACGCGAAGGTTCGAGTCTCACTCCATCGACTAAGATATATTTCACCGTCATCGTAAGATACGGGATGATGTCAGACTAGGTGACATAGAAGTGTTGCAAAGCACATATAGGTCTCAATCTGTGAGATCTGTTGACTGTATTCCTCTTCCACGAGATAAGCATGCACCAAGTTGCTATGGGTGTTGAGCTTTTACCAAGTTGTAAACTAGATTAAGTGTTACTCTAGTGCAAGTGGGAGATTGAAGGAGATATGCCCTAGAGGCACTTAATAAAGACAATTTATTCGTCATATCTCAATTGTTCATTATATGTTTTATACCATGCTATAACTGTATTAAGCGGAAACATTAATACACGTGTGGTAGATAAACAACTAGGTCCCTAGTAGCCTCTATCTAACTAGTTCATTGGGCAATTGATGATCGAGGTTTCCCGATCATGTGACATTGATGTCAGTTGACAATGAAGTCATGTCATTGGGAGAATGACGTGATGGACATACCCAATATTTGTAGGACGTAGTCATTACGCCTTTGACCGTGAGATCAACTCTTATTGCTATTCCTGAAAGATACTTTGATTGCATCAAACGTCATATCTTAACAGTGTGACAATAAAGGTGTCCCTCTCGGGTATCGGAAAGGAGTATGTTGAGACGAGGGATCAAGAGCGGGATTTGCCAGTCCGCATAGCAGGATAGATACTCTAGGGCCCACTCGGTGAGATTATGTCAAATGAGCTTGCAAGCATGTGACTAGGTCACCAGGACATAATATCATGGACGAGTAGAAGATAGTGTTGTCGGTAACGAGATCAAGCTAGGTATCGTGATATCTATGAACGAGTCTCGGACACGCTAAGTATCGCCATGGCAAAAGGTTTAAGACTCGACGTCCAGGTTCGAACGGAAAAGTTATTCGTTATCTCACAGGGATTAATTCTGGGTATCCAAGGTCCACGAATTAGTCATTGATCGGAGAGCTTGTCTCGATCATGTCTGGAGAGATCTCGAACCGCTAGGGTAACACACTTAAGGGGAGTCGACAAGTTTACCGGAAGAGAAAAGAGAAAGCACCAGAAAAGTTCCGGGAGAGAATCCGAAGTCGTATCGGAAGATAGTTCGGAGAGTTTCGAAAAAGTTCCGGAAGAGAGGAAATTGTTTATATATGTTAAATTAATATTAATTAGTGAATTAATATTATTTTAATGAATTTATAATTATTAAATTCGTATTTAAACATGCAGCCCACTAAATGGGCCTTCCCCGGAGGGGAGAAGGCCCATATAGGGGCCGAATTTCCCCCCAAGGGCCAAACCCACCAAGGGGTGCCGAATTGGGCCCTAGGGGCCCATGGGGTGGGGGGGGGGGGGGGGGGGGGGGGGGCGGCCGGCCTCCCTCCCCTTGGTGCGGTTTGGGGTTTAGTCCCACCTTGCCAATTTAGCAAGGTGGGGTGCCCCCTTTCTCCTATATATAGAGGGGGAGAGAGCCCCTCTCTACACACCAATTTCTCTCTCTCTCTTCCTCCTTGAAACACGTGATTCCCTTGTTGGAGTTGCGCCAAGGAGGAGTTCTCTCTACCATGCGCACACCGCCGTGCTGCTGGTCTTCCGGTCCCAGTCTTGCGCTGCTCGTCCTTGGATCGGAGCCCGGAGGTCGTCGTCTTCACCGTACGTGTGTGAATCCCTGCGAGGTGCCACGCTAGTGGTGCTCGGAGGTCTTCTTCCTCTACACGACCTCGAGGTCGGCTTCGTCGGCTTCATCGACAACGCTTGTGCGGGAGCGTAATCCCCGCTTTCGGTCTACAAGGGTATGTATATCGATCTCCTCCGTATTACTATATCTGCATAGTATAGATTCTGGCTAGTTTAAGGTTATCGCTGTTAGGAAATTTTTTGTTTTCTGCCTGCGATCCCCTTCAAAAGGTGCGCGTCCTAGGGCTTGTATTTTCCGGGGGGGGGGGGGGGGGGTATAAGTAGGCGAAAGGGCGAAGGCGGCGGGGCCTCGAGGGCCCCACACCCCGTGCTCGCGCGACCGGGGGGACCTACGCCGGGAGGGGGTGTGGGCCCCTCGGGGTCCTCCTCCGTGTCCTCTTCGGTGTTCTGGAACCTCCCGGGAAAAACAAGCACTTTGACATTTCGTTTGTCCAATTCCAAGAATATTTCCTTAACAACTTTTCTGAAACCAAAAACAACAGAAAACAGGTAACTGTCACCGTGGAATCTTGTTAATAGGTTAGTCCCAGAAAATGCATAAAATGATATAAAAGTGTATATAAAACATGTAGCAAGTGGCATAATATAAGCATGGAACATAAGAAATTATAGATACGTTTGTGACGTATCACACATGCGTGGCGTCATCCATGCAAAATATTGTAATTTTAATAAGGGAATAACGCCTTTAACCAAAAGGTGGTGAAGAGGCCATGAAAAAAGGACTAAATTGTGAAAATTCCATATCCGATCCATTTGATACTGAACTTTGATAAAACAAGTCAATTTTATGCTTTCCACCTGTGTTAGCTTGATTTTTTTTATTGTGACACGTTCACTTCTCTTCAGTATTGTGGTGTTTGCCCAACCAACATTGGTCGCTGTATGGACAAGCATAAGATTGACCAAATAAAGTCTGATACCAAATATATTTTACCTTCGTATTTGGCATCTATACACAAGTCTAACGAGAAAAGCGGCCAAATTCATTTGTGTAGGTCAAAAGAGGTCCCTTTTCTTCAAGACAATTCACGCAAACCCCAAGTGATCAAATTCGACCTAACCTCACGCGTAGTGCAACTAGCTAACCATGAACGTCTAAATAAAACTAGCTCAACATGAAGTGTCATTGTTTGGTAATATAGTAAAACAACGAGACACTTAATTTGGAATAGAGCGAATTTGTTTTAAAACATCGACTTTTTAATCTGGAAAAGAGGTAGTAGCTCAAAACAGAACTAGACTTTTTAAATGGCGATGTGAAAGAGCGTGGAGATTGTTTTATCACGTGCTCCTTTTATATAAAAGTTCAAAGAAAAATCTACGAGTTTCAAAAAATTGAAACCCAATCCAAATATAGCTGATGTATCCCGCTAATGCGTAAAGAATCAATTTTGAATAGTACTTTCTATTCTAAGCTACTCCCTCCGTTCTAAATTAATTGACTTCTATTTGCCCACATATGTGTATGTCATGTGGGCAAATAAAAGTCAATTAATTTGGAACGGAGGGAGTACATAAGAATAATACAATTTTAGATCCGAGTATGCTTATTTTCAAATCTCTAAATTTTAATAGACATTTTGGTGTAGCCCGTGATACAAAGTTTTTGAAATTGTTATCTTACATGTTTGTGAGATACTATATTGACTAAAGTCAGATTCTTTAACTTTTTTAAAATCGTAAACCTGGGGTCTCCTTTTTTGTGTTTTGAGAGAGAGTAAACAATAGCACGCATCGCAGGTGGGGCGACATCATCAGAGGAGGGCCAAAGCCGCGCCTATTCCCTCTGCTCTGCTGCTGCTGGCTTCGAAAAGCTGGCCGACCCCAATCATCGAGGGAGAGAATTCGAGCGACTTCAAATTTTCCCGCTAGTTTCCTCCCGTGCTCCGGCAGGCCGCCGTAGTTGCTACGCCGTGACGAGGAGGCACCTCCGCTCACCGGCGGCGATGGCCGCTGCGAGTAAAGGCCCACCTGGCCGGCGGAGCGCACGAGGCGACCGGCGAACAACATGTCGGTACAGTACAACAACGTCCAACAGCCATCCCCCCGTCCAGTCTCGCGCGGAATCGCAACGTTTTTTTCTCCCTCCACATAAATGCAGACCGACACCGGTTAGTAGATCTCACCATTTTTCCCCGATTTCTTCTACTGCTACAGATAAATTCCCCTCCAAACCCGGGGCGATTTCAAAATTCGAAACCTTCTACCCCGTAGCACGCCCACGCCGGTCCAGCAGCTGAGCGCCGGATGACAGGCGGGCCCACGAGGTACCGAAGGGGGAAAAGAAAACGGATTTTGTTCTACGTACGTAGCTCCGCTCGGTGCACACGAGGTTTTGTTTTCGTTCGCATCGCCATTCCCGTTTTTCTTTCTTATCTGGCATCGCCGCTGCGGTCTTCGGAAGCGGCGGCAGCGGAGGAAGAAGAAGGAGGAGAGGGGGGGGTGGGGATTAGCTTCGGCGGCGGCAGCTCGAATCCGTAGCTGCCTCGGCTGATGGCGGCGCTCCGGTCGGCGACCGGGAGGAGGGACGCCTTGGAGGGCGACGGCCGCGGCCGGACGCCCGACGGCGCCTCGGGCGGCGGAGGCAGCCTGCGCCGGTCCAGGAGCCTGAGCAGGTTCCCGCCGCCGTCGCCGTCCCCGGACGGCGACGCGCCCACGCCCTCCTCGAGGTTCGTCACCAAGGTCCGGGGCGGCGGGTCCTCCTCCTCGGCAGGGGTGTTCCCCGAGATCAGCCTCGACGACCTCGCCGACGAGTTCTTCCGGGCCCGGGTGGAGTCCGAGGACGACGACGACGAGGAGCTGCCGCCGCCGCCGCGCGGGCGCGCCAGGTTCCCGGCGGCGGCCGCCGAGACGGGCCGCCGGAGCTCCACCGCGCGGTACGCCAGGGAGACGGAGTCGTCCAGGCAGCGCGAGCGGTCCGTGTCGCGGCCCCCCGCCGAGCGGCGAGCCGGAGCTGAAACTGGCGGCCGCGCTGCCGCCGCCAGGAGGCAGAGGTACGCTTCGGTGGATCGGCGTGCCTCGCTTGGCCGGCAGCGGTACGCCTCGGTGGACCGCCGGAGCTCCATTGACCGCCAGCGGTGGTGTGACTCCGATGTAAGTCGTTCCGGCAACTCTTCATGTTTGAACCTGTTATTGAATCTAATATAGGATTGTTAGGTTTTTGTATCTGAACCGATTTCATTTTTGAATCTACTTTTGAAGGAATTTACAACAGCGTTTAATTATGTACTCTAGTCATGTATTTGATTAGATTGGGTATAATTAGTTGCTCTGAATAGGCCAGTATATTAGGAAATAAACACTGGTATTTTGCCACTATTCTGTGCTGATGAAAGTCAGAAATGATAAATTGGTCATGTTTTGGTTTCTACTGTTCCTTCTTACCTGCTTTGCAATTGACTTCCACATGATTTCGCTGGTATTCACATGTGTTGCGGAAACATGTTTAGATCTATTTATGGACATTCTGAATTCGAGATTAGATTGGAGAATGTGTAATTATGATATGCAACAGATCTAAAGGATGTTGCCATTGTTGGTTCATGTTCGTTATATGGAAAAGCACAAACCAATTTACTGGTTGTGTACAACAATAGGTTATTTTCATCATTAGTACAAACAGTTTATTAGTTTGCATCCAATAGTATTCACCTACATCCTTAATTTGCATTGCGGTCCTGCACTTTGTCGCTCCAATTGTTTAATTAACTTGTTGTACTTGAACAAGCTAGAATAATTAACTTGTATTCCTGCAATTCATTGCATCTAGTATGTTTAATGCTGCTTGTGATTTCCTTTTCCATTTGTGGTTGCAGAATGACATGGACTTTTCTCACCGATCTGGTTCTAGGGGGACAAATACCAAATCAAGCAGTGTCCATACCCTACAGGATTCATTCAATAAGTCCAAAGTAAATCAAACTCTGAGGAGGTCTACAAGTCAAAATGATTTTGTACATTTACGAGATAGTGGATCGGTGAGTACCTCACACCTACAATTTTCTGTTCCCTTAGAAACTATTGATCACTAGAAAAGCCTGATATTTATGGATGCAAAAAATGGATAATCTATTGACTGTTAGCACCTCTGTAAAAGTTGCAATGTAGCTGGTGCACAACACAATTAATTTCTGTGCCGGCAATGTCACACAGTGTGCAATAGTTCTATTTTTTATGTTGTCACTTGATTCATAACTTTTTTCCTGACACTGCCCTGTGTTACGTGGTTAAAGTTCAACACTGAATATCTATGTGATGATTTTTGCAGAGCCATTCTTCACTAACTGACGATGAATCTAGGGATGCTCACTCATTTCATAGCAGAATTCACAGTGGACCTAGGGCTGCTTTTGCCCAGGAGAAGGTTGATTTCACAATATTCTTTCAAATTTCCACAATTAGATTTTAGAAGAGCTAACATTTTAGACGTTTATTTTATTGTATGGTTGGAGCAGCCAACTGAAGGTGATAATTCAAATGTTCTATATGATGTGATGCGTAAAGAAGTGAGGCAAGCTGTTGAAGAAATCAGAACTCAGCTTGAGAAGGTTTCTTCTGACATGTGCAGTTTTCTTGGAATCTTGCGCTATTTTTCTTGTGCTGCACTAGTTCTTTCAAGCTGCTTATTTTTCTAAAGGTTTGATTGTTGCAATAAAAAGGACCACTTCAAAGTCTAAAAGTCGGCCCTCCACTCCATTTTTCTAAAGAATGTTCAAATATGTCACATTAGTGCTAGAATGCTGCTTTACATTTACACAGAATATACCTTGATCCCCCAGTAATTTCTATTTGTAGCATAGAGCTCTAGGATGTTTAGTTTCTGCTCTAAACTCTCAGAAAGACTTGACGTTTTTTAATTCTTGTGTCTCTCGTCTTAGACTCTGAAAAGTTTCTGCTCTATCACATGATGAACATTTAGTCTAATCTGTTGGTGTATTTTAGAGCTAGACTCTAAAAAGTTTAAGTGTTGAGTTTTAAATTTGTCATCACTCATCATGCCTTCTGTTTTGTCCACTGAAAGCTCTTATCTTGCTCATTTATTGCCTACAGTGATGCTGTTCAGTGTTAATCATATATTCTAAATTATACAATTATGTAACTCTGATTCTCTTTTCTTTGACGACACATTGTTCAGGCTGTGCCAAAATCTGAACCTTTCTGCAGCGATTCTATCCTGTGTTAATCATACATTCTAAAATTATACATTCAGTAATTCTAATTGCCTTTTCCTTGACCACACATTGTTCAGGCTGTGACACAATCTGAACCTTTAGAAAAGGCAAGAAGTGATGCTGCGCAACCAACCCAGGTTATTGGTGAGCTCCGTAGGAGCTACACTAGCAAATTGGAAGAGGTACCATTTGATGGAATCCAGAACCTTTTCCTTTCTGTGTTGAGGCTCAATTTTTTCACTATGTCTTGCAGTCAGAGAAGAGGAAACAGGAATTACTTGCTCAGTTGGCTGCAGAAGAACAACGTGGTCATGAACTCACAAAAATAGTTAAAGAATTACTGCCTACTACTAAGAAGAATGTTAAACCAGAGAGGCAGCCACCACGTAGAAGAGTGAGCTTTCTTGGTCATTGGTTCTATACTTCCTTCTGTTATCAAGAATCTACAATTCAAAAAAATTCATGTATATTTTGTTTCAGAGGAGCAATGATAAAGCAAGGGTGTCGAAATGCCTTACTGAAGAGGCCGAGCTATACTTTGAAGATTTCCTGTCAAATGTTGAAGATACCGATTTTTCATCGTTTGATGGCGAAAGAAGTGACACGAGTTCAACTAGACGAGATGTGCTACTTCATGCTAAGGCAGAAACTCATGTAGTCCTTCCAAAACTTGCACCACCTGTTGTCGCAGATGGTGTTGTCCTTCCCTGGTTGCAATGGGAAACTAGCAACGATCTGCATGCCTCCCCAAGCAAAATCAAGGCACAGGTAACGATGGCCTAAACTATTTTTGTGTGTAAATAGTAAATCGATCCATTGCGTTCTATGTTGCACCGCTTGTATTCAACATGCATTGTACACAAGGGCTGAATTAGCATGAAAATGGACAAACTTCTGCTTATCTGTTGTTTTCGCTATAGGATATAATCTTTTTTCAAGTGCCTAATGGATCAATACTTTCAGGACGCAAGCACTGCATGCAGCACCAGCAATCACAGCATGAGCAGCCGTGGGAGCTGGAGCCCTGGAGACCATGGTAGCTCAGCTGGCTCCAAGGATGGACTACTCGCCAGGTTTGATGAGGCCGCGACTCGCCAAATTAGCTACCCTGATAACAACCGAAGCACGTCGTTCCATATGGATGACTATCTGCATCTGCGGAGGAGCGAGGAATTCCTCTTCGAGCGGTTGAGGCAGAAGCAAAGAATAGACGACGGTGGCCTAACCGTATGTAGGAGATCAACGACAATGTAAAATAGGATTATGGGTGCCGGTGGAACATATGTAGTGTGCACAACTGGTTAGTTGATTGGGTTAAGTTAGGCTAATAAGCGTGTAGATTTAGGACCCTGTTTGGCTGGGACCGAACTTTGCCATAGTATTTTTTGTGCCAAATTGCCAAAGTTTAGGTGCACAATTTCTAAGCCACACTTTGGCCTGGTAAGAGAATCTTGCCACAGCCTTTTCAGTGTATGGCACATGTGGCATAGTTGTGTAAGATAATGTTGCCTATGGTGTGCCAAGCACTCGGTTACAATATGTGGCATAGTGTTTTTTTTAAAGGAATATGTGGCAAAGTGTTGCCTGGCGCTCAAAAAAAGTGGTGGCTGGTGCTCAGTTCTCTGAGTCGACTACGCCTTAACCAAACTGGACGACCAAAGTCGTGAAAAAATTGATGATTTTGGGACAGCGAAAGATGCTGGTACCTCTGCTAGTAAAGAGAGGATTGAGTTAACAAGTACGGAGTACTCCGGATCCACCAAAAAGGTTTTCGCCCCGCTTTATAAATAAAGCAACCACCACCGTACAACATTGAGAGACCACTGCTGGGCAAACAGCACAAGCACGCCCAGGAAAAGAAAACAAAAGAGAAAACAAAGATAACGCCGCTAGATCAACGAAAACAAGGATGAGTAGCAGCTGTTGCACCCTCTCCGGAGAATTCCACCACACTCCAATGCCGCCGGATTGTCGCGTACCAAGCAACACCTTCAAGAAGGGGAGCGACGACGACGACGCTGCTGCTCGGACAGATACTAGGATTTCTCCCGGTACACGAAGGGGAGCGGGGACGGTGTACACCCGACGTCCTTCAAGAAGGATAGTGGCACCCGAAGGCGTCACCACATCGGTGTCGGTAAACCGACAGGGATTTCTCCCGACCTCCGACACTCCACACCCCGGACAAACCGTTGGCAACCACCTAGCTCGCCGCCCACGGACATGCGCCAACAACCTTGAAACATCCATGCCGTCTCACCATGACAAAAGGATGCAAGGCCGGTCGGATCAGGAAGATAAGCCGTAGATTGGGGACGGCACTACGCAGCCTCGTGGGAGGGCACAAACTCCACCGCCAGAGGCAGTAGCAGACCGGACGCAGCAGCAGGAGCACACCGGACCGCCTGCCCGGCCGGGCCCGTTCTGGGCCCGTGAAGCTCTCGCCACCGCGCTGCAGCAGACGTGGCGCCGTGGACGCCATCCCCATCGCGAGCTCCTCTTCAGCCCCACCGGACGCAGCATTGCAGAGCCCGAGCCGGCCCGCCCCTACCCAGATCGGGCCCACAGGGCCCGGATCTGGGCCTAGATGAGCCGCCGGCCACGCCTGCTCCGCGCCGCCACCGTCGCCAAGCAGCACCGCCTGCACCCCGCCGCCATCCGGCCTGCACCGGAGCGCCGCCACCCGAGCAGCACCGCCGCCTAGAAACCCCAGCCCGAGCCGAGCTCCTACCGCGTCGGGGAGAAGAAGGGAGCCACCGCCGCCGGCGACGCAACGGCTCCGCGCGGGCAACGCCCGCCGGCGGCGGCGACGAGGAGGAGGGAGGGGCGCGACTTTGGCTCGAGGCGCCGGTCGCCTCGCTCGGGGAGGCGACGCGGGGGCGAGGTTGCCGGAGTACTCGGGATCAAGAAGTGTTTTTCCTAAAACCTCTCCTTGTTCTGTTATGTCGACCCGATTCAATGAGCGACCGATTGTTCCAAAGCTGTAGGGTTAAACATTATTCTAAAAGTAATTTTAAAGCTAACCCTTTTTATTTTTTATGACACCGTGGCCGTCATGCTCTGTATCATGAGTTCATGACTCCACGGTTCAAAGCGTCATGATCACGACTCCTTGACCAAGAAGCCATCCTATTTGGCATGCCTCTTTTGGACAGGACGTCGTGCTAGCAAGCATGAATCATTAGGGGCGCAAGAGGATTAAATTTTTAAAATTATTATCTTCGAGATAAACTTATTTTATGCTGATCTTTTGTGAAAGTACTTTGCTATTCAGCAGGCGACTCCTGTATTGCACAGCTCATCGCAAAGAAATCAAACCCGCCTCTCGCGTGTCAGCGCGCATGCATGTAAGGGCTAGTCGAAAATTTAAAAAGTTTTATAGCCCAAACCGTTAACCCGATTAAGAATCCGTTTTCACCGTTAGACTAGTCGCGACGAGATCTTTAAAACTAGATCCCATGTCGATATGTTTCGACAACTTTTTTTTAATCCAGAAGTTACCACTCCCGTAACATATAAGTTATCCAGTCTTGTATACGTAAGTTACCCACCATATTAGCGATAAGTTTTTGGTTAGAAACAATTTAAAATGTTTTGTAACTCAAATCGTTTATCTGATTTATGGTTCGTTTCCACTATTGGACTAGCTAGTCGCATCGAGATCTTCGAAATTAGATCCATATTGATATGTTCCGACGATATATTAGATCCAAGAGTTACCCACTCATTAACACCTAAATTATCAGGATGTAGTATGTAAGTAACACATCCAAGTAACGATTAATTTTCGGTTTGATGCTATCTTCTTCTTTTTTTGTTCTTTTAGATTTTTCCGTGTTTTGAAGTTACAAACTAATTTCAAAACGTTATCAGTACGAGGTTGGTAATTTTATCAGGACTAGGTGCGTAATTATTACCAATATAGTCTTTTTATGGTGTAATTATGACTATGAAATAGAGAGTTATCATTCTAAAACTTATTAAGTTGAACGGGTGTTTTAGCGTATAGTTATCAAGTCATGCATGATACATTTACCATCCCAACATGATATTCACTTATAAATAACTAAATAACTAGGGGTAGTAAATTAAAAAAGAAAAAAAAGAAAAAAGAACAATAAAATGGTTCTATTTCAACCCGAAAACTAATCGTTAATATGGTTGGTAACTTACATACTACAGCCTAGGTAACTTCTATACTACGGGGTGGGTAACTTTTGGGTCCGAAAAAAAAGTTGTCGGAATATGTCAATATGGGATCTAGTTTCGAAGATCTCGTCGCGATTAGCTCAACGGTGAAAACGGATTCTAAATCGGATAAACGGTTTGGGCCACAAAACTTTTTAAATTTTCGAGTTTGGCATGACATCAGCTTTTTGGCTTTTTTTACATGTATGCACGCACCGCACGAGTCTAAACGATTTCGCACCGCACGATTCAAAATCAAGGTGCCACATTCCGTCTCGCGTTAAGCTAACCAGCAGGCGCCTTAGGGCATGCCCAGCGCTCCAGCGTGGACCCCTGCCCCAGCATATCCACGTCGGACTAGCAGGTAACGTGGAGGAGAGAGGTAAAAAGGTGGTGGCCTGCAGAGCAAAACGATCTCCTGCAGAAGATCCCGCCTCCTCGTTGAAGAAGACAGAAAAAGCACAACAAAGGGAGAGAGAAAAACACAGCCAGAGCACCTGATTGGTTGCACGTGAAAAAGATAGGTGATGGAAAGACAATACAACCTGTTGCTTCCGTTGGATGAAAAAAAATCAATACGGTAGTCTCATTGTTTTTCTCCCACGGCTTGCTACTGCCACCATTGGCCATGCCCTTATAATTAGGTTTTTCCTTTGTGAAAATATTAGTATCAAAAGGCCCCGGACCCTAGAACCTTCGATTCCTTCCACCAGCCCATATCGGCCCACCCCTCCCGACCTCTTCTCCCACCTCGTTTCTATCGTCGTCTCCTCGGTATACCCGTCTCGCACCAGCCTGCCGCCGCTCATCTCTCTCTCGCCGCCGCCCACATTGTGAATCTCGGGCGCCTTCGCGCCGCCGGCCCACCCCAGCTCGAGCGCCCTCGCCGCCGGATCTGTCGCACGTCCGCGCTCCAGCACGCATTCCTCTAGGGTTCGGTTTCTGTCCCCCCTGTCGTAATTTCGCTTTGCTATTTTTCTGATGAACCCGTAACACGACGAACCGGATTAACGCAATGCCCGCCCGCAGCAAGGCGCGTGATTTGAGCTGTTCCTGTTTCGGCGCGGGCAGAGGAGGAGGAGGAGGAGATGGCGGCGAATCTCGAGGACGTCCCGTCGGTGGAGCTCATGACCGAGCTGCTCCGCCGCTTCAAGTGCAGCTCCAAGCCCGACAAACGCATCATCCTCGTCGGTAAAATCCCATTCTTTTCCCCACCCGCTTCTCCGTTTTTTTTTTGCTTCTAGTTGTAAGGTCACCTCTGCATTCAAGGGGGAATTTTCTGCTCAGCATATAGGGGAAATTGAAATTGTCAAGGATAGAAATAGCCGTAGTATTCTTCACATGAAGATCCGTTCGAACCTCTTTCCACACTTACAAGTAAGGGATCGTTAAAATTTCAGGGGTACCAAATATGAAGAATTTTGTCATTTATGGTTTCACCTAATTAGTGTCAAAAGGGCCTTTTAGTTGTCCTAGTGATGGGAAGATGTGTGAAATTCATCATCCATGGAAGTTTCTCCAGGATGATAAAAACATAAAGGAGGGGTGCAGATTCAGTTTGGTACCATGCGTATCCCTTTTGTGATTCGTGAGGAGAAAAAGTTGCAAATTGTGAGTATGAGTAAGATAAAGATTCAAAACATGTAACTTGAGAATAAAGATATGTATATTCTTTCCTTTTTTTTGTTTACCTTTCGCTCGATCCATTGTGTCTTTATCATTGTTCCTTGAGTATTACGACAGATATCAAGTAATTTTTTTTATGGATTTGCCAAGTCACGGTCAACTGTTTTTTTTCTTAAGTCTCAGTCACTTTAAAAAAGAAGTGAAACCGCAGTTCAAAGAAATGTACAATTGCACTTTTCTGAACAACATGTGCAACCCGTTCAGTTGCACTATTATGACCAGAGAAGTGCAATTGCACTTTTCTGAATTGATTGAGACTTAAGAAAAAAAAATCTATGACTGAGACATAGGCACTGCCAGTGCCACTCCATAAATTTTATGTTTAGTTCTGTCGCTAGCAATGTGCTAATCTTTCATCCTCAATACAGATTGGAACCTCTAAACTTTTGAGAAAATGATTTGTCAATACTTGTCCTTGTGTCTTTTCTTATGTCCATCAGAGCTGACTATGGTTTGTAATAAAAATCTTAAAATTACGACACGAAAGATGAATAAACCAAATGCAGTCAATATCTGCTCCTACATGCCTAGCTTTCTTGGAAAGACCTTCTTCCATTCTATGCAACACCTTGTTTAAGAATTTAGACCTTTATAGCTAGTATAACTAGCTACATTTACTAGTAGCTCGGCTGAAGGAATAGAGTATATGGCAGTATGATTGTGTACAGAGAGGTGATGTGGCGATACAGTTGCATGGCTTTTGCAGATGCGAAAGAACACATGCACAATAATATTATAGACATATTTAATCATCTGATACATCTTGAATTCCTGAACACAAAGTGCTACTGTATACTCTAAATTGCTCTATGCTCGGGCATTATGACATATGTGACATGCTTTACGAATTCTGTAGGTCCACCTGGCTCTGGGAAGGGAACACAGTCGCCCCTTATTAAGGATGAATACTGCTTGTGCCATTTAGCCACTGGTGACATGCTGAGGGCTGCTGTCGCTGCTAAGACTCCTCTGGGGATCAAGGCTAAAGAAACCATGGAAAAGGTAGGGTTTTAAGAAGCAAAGCAGCAATTTTAAAACTAGCAGGAACCTTGTTTGTTGATTCATTTGTTTCTTGACTTTTTCTAGGGAGAGCTTGTTTCGGATGACTTGGTTGTTGGGATTATTGATGAAGCCATGAAGAAACCTTCATGCCAGAAAGGTTTTATCCTAGATGGCTTCCCTAGGACTGTTGCTCAAGCGCAAAAGGTCAGGTCCTAGATCAATATGGCATCATTATGAAAGGCCTTCTTTCTATCATAAGGACTGTATATAGATGGATAATACTACCTCTGTAACTAAATGTAAGACGTTTTGGTAGTTTAATTTGAACTACCAAAACATCTTATATTTAGATACGGAGGGAGTAGTAGTTTATCTTGGGAGTTATTTTTGTTTCCTAATGGTTTGTTTGAAACAAGGGTTGCAGCTCGATGACATGCTGGCAAAGCAAGGTGCTAAGGTTGACAAGGTTCTGAACTTTGCGATCGATGATGCAATATTGGAAGAGCGAATTACTGGCCGTTGGATACACCCATCAAGTGGTAGATCTTACCATACAAAATTTGCTCCTCCTAAGACACCTGGAGTTGATGATGTAAGTCAAGGCAGAATACTGGACCATGCCTCCTGCCTGTATATGTCGCATTTGAATGATTTTTATAGATCATTATCGTTGCTTCATCCAGTTTTAAGTTTTGAGCAGTTTATATTCTCTTGTGTGCCGCCCTTTCCGCTTGCTTCTCAGTTAGCTGTGCTAAGCTGGCATGACATATTAAATTTTGGGAAAATATATATGTTGTAGACGATGAGTTCTCTTGCCGATGAAGAGTACTACCTTGGAGGGGTAGGGGTTGTAGGGGAAGAACCAACCTTTAGGTCGCTAGATACACTCTAGGTTTCAATCTTTTTATGGTCTGCTTCTGCTTGTAGGTGCTACTAATTATGTATTGATATTATGGTTTGTTTAAATAGTTAGATTTGCTCTTGTGTTCTTTCTTTATGGATGCCTTGTACAACAACGTGTACTCCCTCCTTCAATGACAGTATGCTCTTTACAAATTGCCAGAAATAAATATATTTGACATGTTTTTGCAGTACATAGAGAATATGCATTATTGCTGGTACATGTTATTTGGTTACATTCAAGGCATCTCGTACTGTTTTGTGCAAGAGTTTATTTTTCATCCTGAAAGTATGTGTGCATACGTGGTTTCAGTACCCCTTTGGTACTATTTATTTTCCCTCAACTGGCATTTTGCTGCGAACCAATGAACTCCGATTCTTCTTTTTTACCAAGGTTACGGGAGAGCCCTTAATTCAAAGGAAAGATGACACAGCTGCGGTCTTGAAGTCAAGGCTTGAAGCTTTCCATGCACAAACTGAACCTGTATGTTTTCTCAACCAACTATGCATTCTTCAGATGAAATTCTTCTTCTGTTACTTTCTATTACTTTCTATTTTCTCTGTTGCATACTTGGATGAGTGTCTGACCCAACTAAACTCTGATTTTACTGTCTTGTTGGACTTTGCATCTCTAGAATGATTACCTTATCGCCATTATATCTCTATATGGTCAACTATGTCATGGGTAAGATCATGTTTTGTAGTATACTGTTGCATAAAGTATTCTATGGGGATTTAACGGAACATGACATTTCTTGTATGCTTTCTCGTCCATTCTTCCATTAACATACCTTTTGTTAAGATATTTTCTGATGGTACCTAGTATCTTATTATGAAGACTATTTATTATCTTGAATCAAGCAAAGCAGTTTGTTCTTCAGTCAATGTTTTAATCTGAAAAATGTCTGCTTCCCCCAGGTGATTGACTACTACTCCAAGAACGGCCTAGTGGTAAATCTTCATGCGGAGAGACCACCAACGGAAGTTACCACTGAGGTGCAGAAAGCCCTTTCATGAAGCGAATGTTTTTCACATTGAATTTGACATGTACCAAAACCCTTCTCTGGATCCGTAGAAGTAATAAACTGATGACGACATCTTAGGGTTCTCCTTTTTTCTTTCTGCCATGTGAGCGATCACACTATTTTGTTGCAGTTTTCTCATGCTCGGAGTTTGTCTGGATAATTTAGCGGTACAGCTAATTACAGCAATTCATCCTTGACATAATTTTCCATTTGGAGTTGTTCTTGTGATTGTGCATTTGTGCCTTTGTTTTCATTGTTTGCTACGAGTTACCAACATTGTCTCTCATATTTTCATCCAAGTTTAGCATTTGAGATGAAATGACCATGTAAACGTGTTACAATGGAGAGGTTCAGCACTCTGGACACACCAAAGATTCGTGCCTGAGTGCTGAAGCAGAGGAAATTTTTGCGCCAGGGGCTTTCTGGAAGTTCTAGACACTCCGTAACTCGGAGCATCTCGTGTACTGTGCTTGCCTGCTCGATTATCACTTGTTCCTATCCTACAAATGGAATCAAGGCCACACAAGAAGCTCCACTTTCCGTCTCGTAAATTCTGCTTCGGTTTCGTATTTCTCCGAACCTGTCCTAAAGATTTCCTACCATTTTCTGTCCTATCAGTACACGTGCACGTTTTTAAAAATCAACAGTTGTTTGATCACTAGTTTGCACGTACATTCATTCGTACCTTTTATTTTTGACAACTTCATTCGTACCTTCGTTCTCTTAACATCACAAAGAAACACCTTCTGTTTCCTCAATTCTGATTCCGTTTCATTTTCATGTGTTTCCTATTTCCCGGGAACTGACTTAAAGATTCAGTACCTTCTTCAATCAGTACACGTGCACATAGTTTTTATTTTTTTGCAAAAAAGTTTACTGACTTATTGATAATCATCAGTACTAGTACAAAGTCAAAGTAACTTTTGATGACATGAAGTCATGTCAGTCCCGCCGGACACACGACTTCATGCATCTATCAGGGTTAGGCACACCAGGGAAGTAGGGATGGAGCGGGGAAGACCTTAGTGTAGAATATCGCCGCCACCTCACCATTCTGAAAAAGACACGAATGGAAACCCTTCTGCCGCGGCTAGAGGCAGTGATCCGCAACACCTCCAAAACCCTAAGAGCTGCCTAAGGAGGGTTGGGCGGCGGCGTCGCCACTAAGTGGGACGGGAAACCTAGATCGCCTCCTGTCTCCCTAACGAATACTAGCTGCTTTAACTTCAATGTACATCCATTCGTACGTGCGTTGCCTTAACAAAAGATGAAACCATCAGGTGCGGTACGAGTGTATACTTTCATCTGGACCAGTGCCAATTTTGTTCCAGGAATACCGGTGTCAAATTAACATGAGCAAGATTGAGCAATACCACAATACACAGGCAAATTAAACGGCCGACCAAGAGGACACGAATACGGCGTGGATTTTCCTTCTAGTCCTACGCACGATCGATGAAGCTAGTTCCGGCGGCCGTCCTCCCGTGACGCCCCCGATGAGGCCCAGTTGTAGTAGAGGCCGACGCTCCTGCCGTTGGCCTCCTGGAGCGGCCGTGCGTTCCTCCTTGCATGCTGCACGCACCAACACCATTAATCTAGCTAGCCATGCGTACGTGCGACGAGAAAGATGGGTAATTTGAGCGTGCATACGTACGTCGTGGACGGCTTCCCTGAGCAGCTCCACCTGGTGGCGCGCGACGCGGCGCACCCTGGTGGCGACCGCCCAGACGACGCCCTCGGTGCAGGGCGGCGTGGTGAAGGAGCCGGTGTAGCGGTAGAACTCGTCGCTGCCTCTCACGGGCCTCCTGGGATCCACGTCGTAGTCGATCCACTCCTCGTGCCCCTTCTTCCTGTCCGCGATCCTCTCCAGGTACGGCTCCAGCATGCGCAGGGTCTCGTCGCGGTGGTCGCCGATCTCGAAGAGCTGCGCGACGACGGCGTACTTGCCGCCCGTCCGGTTGTCGCTCTGGTGGAGCATATGCAGCTCCAGGTCGTGGCGGCGGCCGTGGAGGGCGTGCTCGCTGGGGGAGTGCCAGTGCATCTGCCGGAGCTTGTAGGTGACGCCGTCGAGGAGCAGGGACCCCGCGTTGCCCCCGAACCGCACCATGATGTCGTGCCCGCGGTTCACCAGGGTGGCCGGCGACGGGCGGTAGGAGCGGGTCAGGCGGCCCGTGCGGTGGCCCGTGATCCGGCCGGTGTCGGCGCCGGGGACGCTGATGGGGGACTGCAGCCGGCCCCAGTAGCAGGTCGCCCAGTCCGCCCGGAGCATGCCCCACCGGTCCGGCCCGTCATCCGCGCCGCTCCGGTACGTGAACTCCGCCTCGTCGTCTGCTCCATCGATCCACCGAGTTTGCATGCATACATGTACCAAACGAACCGATCAGCACCAACAACACAATTCAACTCAACAAAATACTCGCATATATAAGTAACAACGCGCCTACCAGTTTCTTGCGCCAGTACTTCATTGCGGACGGCGCAGAGGGGAAGAAGCAGCAAGACGGCGACGAAGACGGCGGTGGGGATGGTGGGCATGGCCGCCGCCCTGCCGCCGCTCCAGGCCATGCGCGCCGCGTGACGATCGATCGAGCTCTCTCTCTTGTTGTGTTCGTCAGCAGTCAGCAGAGCAATGGTCGATGTGAAGGTTGAACAAGCTGGGAGGCGGACGTACATATCGTTACTTCGGTCGTTATTAGTGGGGTTAACTACCTGTCGTTGTCACGCCTGACGCCACCCCGCCTGCATCTGCGGCGGCGGAGTATAGTACACGGCTCACGCCAAGAGCTTGCATGCGATGCGGCGAGCGGAACGGCGAACGTGAAGCGTGCATGCATGCACGCTCTTGAGCAGGAAGAAGACCCCGTTTATTCAGATTCCCGGTCATTACACTATTTCAAGGTTTTTAGTTTTTACACACACACGCAGGATTCAGTCCGTGTTTCAGTAGCAGTCTTGATCTTGGGTTGCATTGCATGTCAGGTGGAATAAAAACATAGACGGATTTGCTAATTGCAAATATAGACGGCTCTCAAACCAGTTTAAGGGTTGAGAATTGACATTTTTTGGCACTTTTAAGAGTTGAAAAACAGGGACAAAGACTAGAACTCTCAAACCCAACCCTTATAACGAAATATTCCGTTATAAGGGTTGGGTACTCCGTTATAAGGCTTGGGTACTCCGTTATAAGGGTTGGGTGGGTTTGAGTGTTCTAGTCTTTGCCGCAACCCCAACCCTTAAAACTGTCATTTGACATATCACAATTTTCATCATCTCAATAACGGTTTGAAGAAAAAATAATCATTCTAGTTATTATCACAATTCCATACAAAAATAGTTATTATCACAACACCGAATAATACATTCAAGCACATAATAATCATTCAAGTTATTACAACAATGTTTTTACAAATTACAATAATTGTTCGAATCAAATAGGACATAGAAAAGTAAAACAAAGGTAGATCATGGGCCTGGTGCCGCCCATCCAACTGCCATTGGTGCTCTACTAGATCATCCCGGAGCTGGCGATGAGTGTTTGCATCCTCAATCTCACGATGTGCTTCAAGAAAAGCTTGTACGCGACAAGGGTTTCTTTCCGGTTGCACATGGGTACCAACATTGTCATAGAAACAAGGCAGGTTTAACCCTCTCTCATCCTCTCGAGGATCATGTTGTGTAGAATCACACAACATTTCATGATGTTCTCCTGGACTCTCATCCTTGAGGAGAGCTCGGGGCGGCGCGGCTGCGTCTGGCCCGCCTGGCCTCTGGCGCGGCGGTGACGAGAGCTCGAGGAGGCCTGGGGCCGGCCTGCCTCTGGCTGCGGGAGGCGGCTGGGGGTGGGAGGCCGTTGTCGGTGGTGGGCGGGACGCGGCAGGCGGCCTGGTGCGGGAGGTGGCGGGCGGCCGGGGGCGGGGCGCGGCGGCTGGGGGAGGTCGAGGAGGTGGAGGAGAGGTTGAGGAGGCTGGGGGCGGCCGGACGGCGAGGAGAAAGCTCGGGGCGGCGGCGGCAGTCGCGCGGCTCGGGTGGCTGCTGCGCGGGGCGAGAGGCGGCGGGGAACGGCGGATCCGGTGGCGGGGAGTGCGGCGCAGCTGCGGCGGGCTCGCACACGTCGAGGGGAGGCGGGGGGGGGGGGGGGGGGGGGGGGAATGGCGGCGGGCGGCAGCTCGGGTGGGCGCGGGCGGGAGGTTGGGGACGGACAAAAGTCCCTCCCGCGCGACGACAGAACACGAGTGCGGGTTGGGGTAGTTTTCGCTCCCCAACCCTCACTTCTACAGGTTGGGAGGGGGTTTGAGGGTTGGACCCTTAATTTTTTTTGAGGGTCTGAGGGTTAAGGGGTTCTAGTCACGCGTTTTTTCGCTCGCAAACTGTAAAAAAGCGGTTATTTATAAGGGTTTGAGGGTACTACTAGTGATGCTCTAAAGGACATATGCATGGTGTTTGTCTGCCACCTGAATGGGAAACCGAAATTTCTAGACCAATTTCAACCAAGCAGCTCCGCAACTAGGCACGATTTAACGAATTGGAACGTCTCAGCAAACAGTTTTGCCTCTCCTCTCACGAGAGGTGGCGGCAGCGGACCAACTCCTCCCGATATCCACCAGCCAGACGTTGATCCTGGTCTCCTCTCACTCTGCTTGCCGCTCCGGCAACGGCATGAGGGAGGGGAACCTCCTTCCTCCGTTCTGCCTTGGTAGTTAGGGTTTGATTTTATCCCCAATGGTGTGACGTTAGGATGGTGGGAGTAGCGCACAGACGAATACATCATCGTGGTCACGAGGGACGCCTCCAAGCGACGTACTACATCACGTCTCCTGCTATAGCACCGACACATCACCGACAAGGTCTACATCAACGTTCTTTTCATAGGCAAACTCGTCAACACACTGCCGCTGCCGATCTGGCACCGACCCGTTTGATCGAGAGTCCCATATAAAGCTCAACGCCTCCACCCACCGACAAAGCGAAAGCCAAGCAAAGCCATAACACCGGTCGTTTCAAACGTAGATTTCTTCTTAATCGCTGTCTCACGTGCTCGCTCGCTTGCCAAGGTCTACATCAACGTGGTCTTCATCAACAACCTCGTCACACACTGCCGACGCCGATCTAGCACCGAACAGATTGATCGAGAGTCCATATAAGGCTCTTTCCACAAGCAAAGAGAAAGCCAAGTAAAGCCACAACATCGGCCGTCTCCAGCATACGTGCCACAAAACCCTAGCTTTCTTCTTGCTCGCTGTCTTACGCGCTCGCTCGCTGACCTTCGGATCGATCGATCGCCAGAGAGCAAGCTTGATAACAAGGCCAGTTCCACTGATGATGAGCACCGGTGTGGGCGCGAGACCGAGGAGGGCGAGATCGAGGACAAAGAGGTCGTGTCCGTGGGAACATGATCCGACACAGACACCAATGACGAGGACGCAAGGAACTACCTCCAGCCCCACCATGACCTCGACAGGACGATCAGTGATGCCTTGTCCCGCGCGTCCTCCTTGGGCTCAGACGGGACCGTCAGTGAAACTGGCGTCGCGGCCTTGGTGAACTCGAGGTTCTTGTGCCACGTCTGTCGGAGGGAGTTCACGAGCTGGAAGGCCGTGCACGGCGACATGAGGGTGCACATGCGGCCATCGCGCAAGGAGGTAAAGCAGGTGGCCGCTGCAGGGGTTAGTACTGACGCGTCCGTCGTGGAGAAGGTGGGCGACACTATAGCCATTGTCGTCGCGGCGGAGCCCAAGTTCTCTAAGGAACACAACGGTCGTGCAATCCGTGTGCAGCAATAGTTCGGTCTTAAACGACAGAGAGAGACAATGCTGCCGCTGCATCGGCATCGGAGCAAGTAACCGTAGCCGCGACTCCTCCTACCCCACAGGAGCAAGGCGCCTACGCCCGCAGCAAGCCACCTACATCCCCTTGATGGTCCCTGCCGTTTCACAGCAGCGAGTCTTTGACGGCCCGCTACGCATCATTGCATCCAGCAACCCGACCATGTCTGGGCGCATGTTCTCGTGCATGGAGTGCAGCTAGTGGTTCCCGACGCACCAGGGTCTCTGTGGCCACGTCGCGGGCCATAAGAACGGACGACTTGTCAAGGAGGCCGCCGCCACGGCCTCCACAGGTATCGACCTGACAAAATCTATTAGGTCAGCACACGCACCATCCATGCATGTGCTTTTCTTGGGCTCCGTGCCTTCTTGCTGGGCAGTACGCGCGGCTGACCCGTTCGACGTGTGTGGACTGTGGAGGTCTCTTTGATCACAAGCGCCTTACTGCATGATGTCGTGTGCCGCATTCGGAACTCGGAAGCCTTGCACGAAAACGAGAGGTCGTCTTCTCTACGTCCTAGTCACCGCCGTAGATGGATCTGCACTGCTTTCCGTCGGGTATTTGAGGATCGTTGGTTTGTAGAGATTTATTGCTAAACTCAATCTAATATATGGAATTGGAAAGTTAATATACACCATCATGGCCGCGTGGGATGCCTCCAAGCGACATATTACATCACGCCTACCGCTACATCGCCGCCAAGGTCTATATCAAAGTGGTCTTCACTCCTCATCAGCAACCTGGTCAACACACCGCCGCCGCCGTTCTAGGCTCCTAGCACCGACCCGATCGATCAAGAGTCCATATAAGGCTGAGCGACTCCACCCACAATTAAAGTGAAGTGAAAGCCAAGCAAAGCCACAACACCGGCCGTCTCCAGCGTGCATGCGACTAAGGGGGTGTTTGTTTGGGCTTTTGGATTTGGCTTTTAACTTTTGGAAGCCAAAAGCCAAGATCCAAATCTTATGGCTTTCAAAATTCAAAAGCCAAAAAGCACCTATTTAGGTGCTTTTTGGCTTCCAAAAGTCAAAGCCAAAAGCCCAAACAAACACCCCCTAAGGCTTAGCTTTCTTCTTGCTCGATGTCTCACGCGCTCGCTCGCTCACCTTCTGATCGATCGATCGACGCCGATCAAGCTTGATTCCATGGCTGGTTCTGCTGATGATGAGCACCGGCGCGAGCGCGAGATTGAGGAGGGCGAGACCGAGGATGACGACATCGTGTCCGCAGGGACGCGGTCTGACTCGGACACAGACGACGAGGACGCGAGGTACTACCTCGAGCCCCACCGTGACCCCGACGGGACGATCAGTGCCGCCTTGTCCCTGCGTCCTCCTTAGGCTCAGACGGGGCAGTCAGCAAAACTGGCACTGCGGCCTTGGCGAATGCGAGGTTCCCGTGCCACGTCTGCTGGAGGGAGGTCACTAGCTGGAATGTCATGCACGATGGGGGGTGCATGCGCAGCCGACGCACAAAGAGGAGAGGTAGGTGGCCGCTGGGGGGGGGGGGGGGGTGGGGGTGGTCAGTACGGGTAGCGCGTACGTCGTGGAGGAGGTGGTAGCGGAGCCCAAGGTCTCTGACGACACCACAACGCCCTTGTAGTCTGTGTGCAACAACAACCCGGTCTTAAACGGTGGAAGCGGCGACAGCAACACCAGGAGCAGCGTGAAGCCGAGCCAGAGTGATGTCGCCGCATCGGAACCAGAGCAAGTAACTGATGTCGGAACTCCTCCTGCCCCACAGCAGCAAGGCACCGCCGCGCGCCATAGGAAGCCATCTATGTCTTCCGGATGGTTCCCGTCGCGTCGCAGCAGCGAGTCTTCGACGTCCTGCTGAATATTATCGCGCACAACGACCGACCGAGGCTGGGCCGGTGGTTCCCGACGCAGCAGGTGCCCATGTTGCGGGCCACAAGAACTGGCGGCTCGCCGCGGAGGCCGCCGCTGCGGTGATCAACCTAACCAAATCTATTAGTGTGCAGCACGCACGCACCATCCATGCGTGTGTTTTGTAGCGATCCGTGCCTTCTTGTTGAACAACATACGCAGCTGGCCCGTTCAACGCGTGTAGAGGTCTCTTTGTTCAGAAGCGCGTGACTGCGTGACATTGTGCGCCACACTCAGAACTCGGAAGCCTTGCACGGGAGGTCGTCTTCTCTGTGTCCTAGTCGTCGTCGTATACATATCTACACTCCTTTCTGTTAAAACTAATAGGAGATTTGATTTGGTGAGTCGCACAGCTCAACATGGCCGGCTTGACTTGCTTTATATAGGGATAGAATCAGGTTACAAGTACGTACAACTGTTAACAGCTAACAACAGCTAAGCGCTAACAATCCTAACAACTACAGTTAAGATACTAACAATACTAACTAAATATTGTTACAACATATGGTTTGACACCCTCCCTCAATCTCAACCTACCTCAGCTAGATTGAGATTGCGCCTACATGACTGAAATGCTGGCAACGGAAGTGGTTTGGTAAAAATGTCTGCAACCTGATCCTTCGAAGAGATGAACTGAATATGGAGCAACTTCTGAGCAACTCGTTCTCGAACGAAATGGAAGTCAACCTCAATGTGTTTTGTCCGAGCATGAACACAGGGTTAGAAGATAGATATGTTGCTCCGAGATTGTCACACCACAACACCGGTGGACGATCCTGATTGATGCCAAGCTCCTGAAGAACGGACTGTACCCAAATGAGTTCTGCCGTAGCATTTGCAAGCGCCTTATATTCTGACTCGGTGCTAGAGCGAGAAACTGTGGCCTGTTTCCTCGCGCTCCAGGCGATCAAACTTCCGCCATAAAATATAGCATAGCCCCCGGTTGATCGCCGATCATCTGAATCACCTGCCCAATCGGCATCCGAGAAGGCTGAAAGAAGAGTAGCAGCGGAGGGACAAAGGCTGCGTCCATGTGATCCTGTAAGCTTGACATAGCGAAGGATCCTCTTGACAGCAGCCCAATGTGTATCTCGAGGTTCATGCAAGAATTGACACACTCGATTAACAACATATGATAAGTCGGGGCGAGTAACAGTAAGATAGTGGAGACCGCCGACTGTACTGCGATAGCGACTAGCTTCATCAGGAGGCAGAACTGTACCAACAGAATTGCTCAATGGATCAGTTACTGTCATAGGGGTGTTTGCCGGCTGACATTTAAGCATGTTTGCCCTTCGAAGCAGTTCAAGAGCATATTTTCTCTGGGTAAGAAGCAGACCACCCGATCGCTGCGGTAGAACCTCAATGCCCAAGAAGAAATGAAGCGGTCCGAGATCCTTTACGGCAAAATCAGACCTGAGTGCTGCAACAAGCTGAGTACTAGCTGTGGAGGATGAGCTGACTACGATGATATCATCAACGTAAACAAGAAGGTAGACTGTAACATCAGAACGCCGGAGAATAAACAGTGATGTGTCCGCAGCCGATGCTTTAAATCCCAGTTTACCTAACACCGAACTCAGTTTGGCATGCCATGCCCTGGGTGCTTGTTTGAGCCCATATATGGCTTTCACAAGTCGACAGAGATGATCAGGATGAGAGGTGTCCTCAAAACCAGGCGGCTGGCGCATATACACTTCCTCATCCAATATTCCATGCAAAAATGCATTCTGAATGTCCAACTGACGGAGGTGCCATTTC
Source organism: Poa annua (assembly GCA_026929855.1). Taxonomy (NCBI): domain Eukaryota; kingdom Viridiplantae; phylum Streptophyta; class Magnoliopsida; order Poales; family Poaceae; genus Poa; species Poa annua. The sequence continues at coordinate 96,409,393 of CM049437.1, forward strand.
TGAGAGACTACAAGTGTGAGCAATAAGCGAATAGTTGTGGGCTTCACCACAGGGCTAAAAGTATCACCGTAATCCAGTCCATACCTTTGTTTAAACCCTTTAGCAACCAACCTGGCTTTATACCTCTCAATGGAACCATCAGCATGCTGTTTTACTTTGAAGACCCACTTTGAATCAATCACATTTATGCCAGGTCGTCGAGGAACAAGCTGCCATGTTCCATTGCGGTGGAGTGCATCAAGTTGCTGATGCATTGCTTCTCGCCAGTGTGGACTAGTCATAGCATGTTGAAGATTAGAGGGCTCAGATGCATCTATATTGGCCAGACACGTGGTCATCCACGCCACAGTACCATCAGTCCTCTTGAAGGGCTTACGAATGCCTTTCTGAAGGCGAGTAACAACACCGGTAGGAGGAGGCGCAGGTGGTGTGACGATCTCCTGCTCCAGATCAGGGATCTGCAACGAGGAAGGAGTTTGGGCCGATTGCGGCCCAGTTGATGAAGCGGGGCCCGTGGAGGAGCGAGCGGATGGTGGCGTTGATGGGCCGGACCCGCTCGCATCTGCATCTGCATGGTGATCGACGTCCACGTCTCCCAAGGCTGCATGGTGATCGACGTGAGACGCATGATCTGTGCTGTCCGGGATCTCTTCAAGCCGAGCAGCCCGCCCAATACCTGCACCATGATTAGGTACAAAGACGGAGAATATGCAACATCATCTAGTTGGTCATGTGTGGGTGTGAAACGATGTGGAGGGGAAGTTTCTGCGAATGGAATCGGTAGATTGGAAAATGGAAACACATTCTCATCGAATATGACGTCGCGTGAAATATAGACACGGTTTGTGGGCACATGGAGACATTTATAACCTCTGTGGAGAGGACTATACCAAGGAACACTCACTTTTTGGATCTAAACTCAAGTTTCCGATTGTTGTAGGGTCGGAGATGAGGCCAACACGCGCAACCGAATACTTTTAGGAATGTATAGTCAGGTTTGTCGCCGAGAAGACGTTCAATGGGTGTTTCCATGTTTACGACACGACTAGGAGTGCGATTAATGAGAAAGCATGCGGTTGTGAAGGCATCACTTCAAAAACGAAACGGAACAGAAGCATGTGCTAGTAAAGTGAGTCCCGTTTCAACGATGTGACGGTGTTTGCGTTCTGCAGTACCGTTTTGTTGGTGGGTGTGTGGGCATGAAACACGATGAGAAATACCGATGTCATCAAAGAATTTGTTCAATTTATGATATTCTCCCCCCCCAATCGGTTTGAACATGAATGATTTTGTGATTCAAAAGTCGTTCAACATGTTTTTGAAAGGCAAGGAAAATGTGAAACACATCTGACTTATGCTTAATGAGATAAATCCATGTGAACCGACTATATGAATCAAAAACTGACATAGCTGTGATACGTCTCCAACGTATCTATAATTTATTATGTTCCATGCTTATATTATACCAATTGCTACATGTTTTATATACACTTTATATGATTTTTATGCATTTTCTGGGACTAACCTATTAACAAGATGCCACAGTGCCAGTTCTCTGTTTTCTGCTATTTTTGGTTTCAGAAAAGCTGTTAAGGAAATATTCTCGGAATTGCACGAAACAAAAGCCAATACCCCTATTTTCACCGGGAGCATCCAGAACACCGAAGAGGATACGGAGGAGGGCCACGAGGCGGCCACACCTGTTGGTGGCGCGGCTCCCTCCTTGGCCGCGCCACCACATGGTGTGGGCCCCTCGGGGCCCCACCTCCTTCGCCCTTTCGCCTACTTAAACCCCCCGACGGGAAAACCCTAAGTACCCGAACACTTTTTCAGAAAACATTACGGAGCCGCCGCCGTCGTCAACCCTAGTTCGGGAGGGTTCAGAAGCTCTTCCCGGCACCCTGCCGGAGAGGGGAATCATCACCGGAGGGCTCTACATCACCATGCCCGCCTCCGGACTGATGCGTGAGTAGTTCATCCTTGGACTACGGGTACATAGCAGTAGCTAGATGGTTGTCTTCTCCTATTGTGCCATCATGTTTAGATCTTGTGAGCTGCCTAACATGATCAAGATCATCTTTATGTAATTGTAATGCTACATGTTGTGTTTACTGGGATCCGATGAATAATTGAGTACTATGTCATTTGCTTCATAATATATCTTGTGAGTGTGTTATTTATCATGCTCTCCGTTACTAGTAGATGCTTGTGACTCCAAGAGGGAGTATTTATGCTCGATAGTGGGTTCATGTCTCTATTTAATCTGGGGGAGTGACAGCAACCTCTAAGATTGTAGATGTACTGTTGCTACTAGGGATAAAACAGTAGTTCTTTATCTAAGGATATTTGTGCTACTTACATTACACACTTTACTTAATGCAATAATCTGTTGTTTGCAACTTAATACTGAATGCTATTGCGGATGCTATCCTGAAGGTGGATTATTATTCATAGATGCAGTTGGATGACGGTCTATGTATCATGTTGTAATGCCCAAATGAATCTCACACTAGACATCATGACTTGTATATGCATTGTTATGCAGTTCTTTGTTCTGTCAATTGCCCAGCTGTAATTTGTTTACCCGCATGTATGCTATTATTTATTTATGGAGAGACACCACTAGTGAACTGTGGACCCGGTCCTTTTTCCCTAAACTGATAAAACAACCTACTGCAATACTGTTACTTTCATTCTCTGCAAACAAACATCATTTTCCACACATACGTTTAATCCTTTGTTACAGCAAGCCAGTGAGATTGACAACCTCACTATTAAGTTGGGGTAAAGTATATTGATTGTGTTGTGTGCAGGTTTCACGTCAGCTACACGCCAAGCTCTTTTCTGGCGCTGTTGACACCTTCAGAAGAACTAGTTTCCTACTGGTTCGATAACCTTGGTTTCACAACTGAGAGAAATTTGCTGTTGCACTACTTCATACCTTCCTCTTGGGGTTTCCCAACAACACCACACCGGTGCATCAAGCTGCTATGACCACTTATAGAAGTTTGGGCAGGGCCCCACACATCTGAATAAATAATCTCAAGAGGTTTTGAGGTTACACGATCGGAAAGGGAAAAAGGCAACTGATGGCTGTTGCCTTGTTGGCAAGCGTCACAAATTACATTATTGTTTAACGAATCTGATGGAAGTTTATTCCTATGAAGAACATGCTGAACTATTTGTGTAGCTGGATGGCCTAAACGGGCATGCCACTGCCCCCGTGACGTCCTGAGTCCGCTGAAGGCATGTTTCACGGACGGTTCATCAACGCGATATAGGCCACCTCGGACTCCTCCTCTAAGGATTATTTCCCTCGTAGCCCGATACTTAACAAAAAAATGCCAAGGGTGAAATTTAAAGAAAACATTATTATCCCTAGTGAATCTAGGAACGGATAAAAGATTTCGAGTGACAGAGGGAACAGGAAGAACATCACGAAGTTTCAAGGATCGAGTGGAATTGTGAATGGTAGAATGACCAACGTGATGAATATGCATACCTGACCCGTTTGCAGTATGCACCTTGTCCTTGCCTCCATAGCGTTCCTTCACCGAGAACTTGTCGAGCTCCGATGTGAGGTGGTCCGTGGCGCCTGAGTCTGCGTACCAGCCAGGGTCGATGGTGTACGATGGCGTGTGCCCGGCGTGGTTGTCGCCGTGGCCACCATTGCCACCATGGCCACCGTGAGTGGCAGCCGCAGCCTGACGCTCAGCATGGCGTCCATCGTTGCCGATGCCGAGGAATTCCTTCTTGAAGCGCTTGTAGCAGCGCGAGGCGATGTGCCCGATCTTGCCGCAGAGCTGGCACACGGGGCGTGGGCGGTCCTGATGATCGGGGCCGCGAGAAGGTGCGTCACGCCCAAAGGAAGGCATCGGCAGCATCGAAGGAGCAGGGGAGCTCGGGTTGAAGTAGTTGGAGCATCCCTGTTTGGGCGGCCTCCGCCGCCCCCGTGCGAGTTGAAGTTGGCGGCGTAGTTGGCGGCGTGAATTCCTTCGCCGCGGAGCTCCGCCTTGCGCGACTCCACGCGCTGCTCAACGTTGAGGAGTTGAGTATACACATCACGCACCGGCATGGGTGCGTCGGAGGCCGACACGCGATCAACGAATGCATCGTAGTCGCCGTCAAGACCGGCCAGGAGATAGGAGATGAACTCCTCAGGACGCAGCGGCTGCCCGATCGACGTCAGCGTGTCGGAGAGGGCCTTGATGCGGTTGAAGTGTGTCGCGGCCGTCGCGTCCAGCTTTTTGGTGATGGAGAGCTGGTAGCGAAGCTGCATGGACCTCGCCGTGGACTGGCTGGCGAAGCTGCCAGACAGGGTAGTCCACGCCTCCTCGGACGTGGTGGCGAGGACGATGATGCCGTAGACCTCCGGCATGAGCGATGCAAGGAAGGCCGACAGGATTGACTGATCCTGATGGTACCAGGCAGTGTAGGCAGGATTGGGGATCAGCGCCGGCGCCCCGGCGTCCCCTGCCTGAGGATTGACGATCTCCGTTGGTGGAGCGGAGAACTCCTTGCTGATGAAGGTCGTAAGACCATTGCTGCGAATAGCAGAGAGTACCTGAGCACGCCAGAAGAGGTAGTTGTCCTCGGTGAGCTTGACGGTGAGCTGGTTGGTGATGTTGATCGGACCAGCGGAGGTTGACGACGACGCCATCACGATGCTCCTTGATGCAGCAGACGAAGCGACGGAGATTGCGATTCGGTCGGCGTCGGAGAACATGAACTAGCGGCGGCGGAGCGTAGATTAGATCTTTAGCTCTGATACCATGTTAAAACTAATAGGAGATTGATTTGGTGAGTCGCACAGCTCAACATGGCCGGCTTGACTTGCTTTATATAGGGATAGAATCAGGTTACAAGTACGTACAACTTGTACTGTTAACAGCTAACAACAGCTAAGCGCTAACAATCCTAACAACTACAGTTAAGATACTAACAATACTAACTAAATATTGTTACAACATATCGTTTGACACTTTCCGGCGAGAATTTGAGGATCATTGGTGTGTAGGAATTTATTGCTAAACTGAATATAATCTATGGAATTGGAAATTTTGAAACTAAATCTAATCTATTCTAATGAACCGATCTAATCTTTGATTTCGATCGGGTGTCGTTCCCAGAAGAGAGAAGATTGTTCTCCCCGAGGGCGGCACGCGATGTGGAAGTGGAGAAAAAACCTAGGATCAGCGTCATGAGACTAGCTACCGGTCTGATACCATGTGGAAAATTGTAGAAACCCTAATATTTGTTATGTTGTTGTATTGATTGGACTCCCGTGGGGATATATATAGTGGTACAAGGTAAGAAGCTAATGACTTGGAATACAAGATCACCTCTAATTCCTATTCCTATCGGTACACATATTCTAACAGTGGAGAATCTATTACTGAATCCTTGGACTTCCTAATTAGTGGAATTCAACATTTTCTCGTTTGTGACTTTCATCTCATAGGGCAGATTTCTGACTGATTATTTTTCGTGGCCAAGAACTTCCTTCTGAACCCGCTTTGTAAATCTTTTGCGAATAAGCAAGAAGCCAAGATCCACTAGGGCTATACACAACACATAATGGGTATTGGGTCAGCACAACAAGAAATTGCAAGGGTTCACATACAAGAAACAAATTGGTCTTAATAAATTACCCGCTAAACTAGCAGTGCAGAATTGTTACATGGATCACTACAGATGGTTCTTGTCAAGAAAGGAGAACTTGCTATTCTATTTCTGCAAGCAGAACTTGAAGCGCCAACCTACCGGGCAGCACACCGGGATCCATCTATCAGGACGTCAGACGTTGAGAACTTGAGATGATCATTCCCGGCGGCGACGTACGGCGTAGTGCTCAACAGTGCAAGATATCAATCTAGAGCAACCTTTTGCTTCTGGAATTTATTTGGCACGTACCTCGGAAGTCCGAATCTCGAAGAGCTTGACCTGCCAGCACGTACGGCGAAGGCGGGGCAGCCCAGAAGCAGCTGCGACGGCGGAGAAGACCACGACGGCCTGCCGTGTGAACCAACCCGGGGAAGCTAGCTAGCTAGCTAACTCCACCGAGGAAAAATTGTAATACACACATTACATAGCAGCACTTACTTACGTATAGCATAGCAGTTAACGAACGGGACGGGAAGATCTCGAGCTACTGATCGATCGAGCTACATGATCGCGCACGCCGCGTTGGCCTTCTCGTCGGAGAATGCCCCGGTGTACCTAACCTCGGTGGACGTCGCGCGCCCGAGCATTGGGCCGGAGCGGCGGCCGCCGTGGTTGGCCGTGACGTCGGGCACGTAACCGGGCGCGTAGGGTTGCTGCGCGACGGCCTGGTACGGCCACGGCTCGACGCGCTTGCCGGTCTTGCGCGCGACGCGGCGCATCACCTTGGCGGCGTCGACGTAGCCGGTGACCGTCACGCGGTTCTGCCTGGGGACGACCTCGACGCCGGTGACGCCGTCCATCCCATCCAGCGTCTTGCGGATCTTGCTCTCGCACCCCTCGCAGTCGATCCGGACCTTCATCTCCACCGTCTCCAGCTGCCGCCCCTTCTGCAGGTGCCGCCGCGCCAGGGGCGCCGCCGGGCACGCGCACAGCCCCGACAGGGCCTCCAGGAACCCCATTAGATAGCCTGGCCGATCACAGCTCGATCGACCAAGCTCTGGAAATGGAGATATATATCTAGTGAGAACAGTGTTGTGGTGGTGCTGGATCCTCACCAAGGATGGGTCGGGCGATGATTTATATGCGGCCGGGCGGGACGAAGAGGGACGGGAGCCACCTGTTCCCTAGGACCAGGGCGTGAGAGATCGAATCGGTCGTGGTGAGTGGCCGCTCCGGTCCCGTCGACGCCGCAGAGAGCTCGTTGTCGGAGGCGCCCACGGGGCACGTCGTGTATTGCATTAGGTCCGGCCGTCCGGCCAGGACCAGACCAGGCTCTGGCTCCAACTGCACTGCTGTGCTGCTGCCATCGTCGGATCTCTGCGCCCGTTGTCTTGTGCCGACTAGCCGTCGCCGTCGTGAGTCCACAAGCATAAAAGGACCACACGTCGGCAAAGAATATTCTTTCTTTCCTTTTTATGTCAACAAAAAACTCCTCTTTCCTTGGAGCTTTTGGTTTGCAGTGAGAGGTTAGCTAGCTAGAGAACCCTGTAATTTTTAAAGCTGAAATTATCTGGATTTTGAGTTTAATCTTCATGAATGCTGTCATTTGTTGTTGTTTATACTTTTGCCATCTAAGAGCCTCTTTGGATCGCAAACACACAGGAATTTCACAGGTTTACAAGTGCAAAACAGAAGATTGCAAAACATTGAGACTGTGCGAGAATTATCGTTTGGATAGAACGTAGGAAAAAACACAACTTTACAAACAACGCTTTAATTATTAAATTTTGTCACGGTTCTAGTTAGTCAGTTGAATAGTCAGCCACTAGGGCCTCAAAATCATGTCGCAGTACCGACATGGACTGGTTTTGGCGTGGACAGGCTTCGGAAGATCCTAAAAGGTTGATGCACCTAAACCCAAGAATATTCGAGAGAACAACGCTGAATGTATGAAAGAAAATATCTCCTTATGGTTGTATACATATTTTTCATTGAATGGAGAGTACGAGAGAAAACAATGTCTTCCTAGCTATCGTCTATGCTTTTACAAGCACAAGCAGACACGCAATCTCTAATTCGTGATTTTTTCAAAATAGACCAGTCAATATACTTCGGCATCAGCAATCACCCGTCTCCATCCTATTTTCTCCCTTTTCTCTCTAGTATCACCGTCTACCGTATGTACGACGATCTTTACCACTGATTCTGCTGCAACCAAATTCTGAACCTCCCGGTGGTTATTCTCTTCAACTGCGTAGTGTTTTCCTATTTTGGCGATTAGATTACCGCCGTCGCTCTACGTCGACATGTATGAGCCCACTCCATCTTACCTAATTTACCGTGGTTGTTCACCCGTTGTAATCTACGGTTACTCTTTAAATGTAGCCTTAATCGCTGTACAAGACTGAAGTTATCTAAGCTTGACGCATACCGAATAGAAGACCCTCATGATTTGATTTGGACAGGAAACTTCCAAGTCATTGCTGAAAGCACCAGGTAGTACAAGTACCGTATAACTTTTGCAGGGTGTTCACACTTCACAGAGCGGTGTACTGGTTCCATATGTGGTCCTTCCTTTTGCCTCGGGACCAACGGTCGCTTATGGATTATGGATGCTCCGGTTTATTGGCGGTGGTCCGTGCTATGTTCAGCCATGGTGGGTGACAACACACTAGAAGGTTTCCAGATGTGTAGCTCTTCTATTAGTGTTACGTTCCGGTGGCTGATTTTTTGCACTACTTTAGCTCATTCATGATTGTAATAAGTTTACCTTGATACTTTCGCCCCTCTCGACTCTACTCTTAATAAAAGGGTTGTGTGCATCATCATGCTGCAAAGGCCAAAGCTTTGCTCCCATTTGTAAAAAAAAGTAGACCTTATATTCAAAAGTTTAAGGAACGATCCGCGGTTCCGGGAGCATACCAACTCGGTAGTAGTGAGGGAAACAATGAACACGAGAAGCCTGTCTGCAGGTCTTGCAATCTCAAATCACAGTTCCCGAGATAGAAATCTCCGGAGGTATCGAGAAAGAAGAAAAAACTTGAGATTGGAGATTTTCAAGTGGGTTTTTTAGAGGAAGTATATTTGTTGTTTTGTGAAAGGTTTTCTTTTTCTCGGTTTTGCTAAGTGCCACTCGAATTATATACCTATGATATAAACTGGATGAAATGAAACCTGCAACAATTGCAATAATGGTTAGTTCCTTAATTGCATTGTCGAGAATCATCCAAAACTCATTAATGATTCTAGATGTACGTTCAACAATGCATTTGGATCAAAGGTCAAATGAGAACATTGTCCATACCATGTTGTTAGATGAATTGGATGCATATGTTACGGTGGATTTTGTGGAAGGAATAACCAAATCTCAATGACAAAAAAATAATAATAGTTGTGGCGGACAAATGAAGAATACATGATCAGTTCCATTCCCATACCGTATCCATATATACTGTAGACAGTTCATGGACAACATCATGAAATTCCACAGGGTGTTACTTTTGTGATAATATCTCATAGCGATAGAAGCTTTAATAGTAACATATGGAAGGATAGTTTCAACAACTTTACTGCAAAATAAGATATAGTATTTTTTACCATTCTCTGAAGAGGTCTCCAATTCTAGACCTTTTATGAATTTCCCCTTTCGTTTATATCTGGATTATCTATTGGTAGTCCTGTTGATTTTGGAAGAAAATTATTTCTACAAAAAAAAGATATGCTCACACAACTAAAGTAAAATATCAACCAATCGAGTGAGGAAACATTCATGCTAAAGCAGCATAGAGAGGCAATTTCTGCAAGGAGAAACAATTTATCTTGAAATTTATCCTTACAAGGTCGCAATATTTGAAGTAAGAGATTCTATAAAACTACCGAGGGAATATTATGGACCATTTGTCATACTAAAAAGAGTTGGACTACCGGCCAAAAATAACAACTACTAGGGGTTGCATTGTCAAAGCTCTGCATCCTAAGTCTAAAGCTCCATGTGCTTCTCTTCACCTGCGAAACATTGTTCTCTTTAGTTAGTAGACTACAGGTATCATTCCATCGATGATATGGATGACCCTACAGAACTTACCTGTCTTACTATGCCTTTCACTCATTTTAATATATTGTTACTCTTTACTTGTTTCCCTAATCACAATAAGTGACTAAAGTTATACAATCTTGGAGAATATGCCTTTAGGGTCTATCAGACATTTGTTGTAAGATAATGTTCCTAAATTACCACCCCTCCATCTGGACAAACTATAGATACAAAATTATCCATTGTTCTTCCATTAATATAATCGTATATCGACCCCTCTTGTTTGGCTATCACACACTAGTGCTAGTGAGATATTAGCTCGAGAACCCTACAACTTCAGATATAACTTTACTTTGAAAACTATTTTTCTTTTCTCAAAATCACTATAGCCCATCACTAATGGGCCAATTTGTTATACTAATCAAACATCAGCTCACGAGTACCCGACTGCGTGACACCGACCGGCCCAGCCCAACTGATTGAGCGGCCTGCCAACGCAATCCTCGAGCTGCCATTTCTTCCTACACGTCGTCGGTACGACACACCTGTTAGACGCTAACCCAGGCATGGCGACCGCCGACGGCGCATGTGACTCCGGACGGTGCGGTCGGCGCATCCGGGGAACGGCGAGTCGTGGCGGTACTAGGGCAACGGCATTGGTACGAACCGATATTGTCCCCCAATTAATCCTGAGTTGGATGATCATCTAATGGTTTTGATTCTTACCTCAGTTCTCAGCTCGAAACTTCGCCCTTATCCATGGTGATTTTTATATCCGTGCTTGAATTCCCCTAATAATAAAATATCTATATTGTGCTTGAATTCACTGCATCAAAACCCCTAATCGTTTACTGAATCAACCTCCCTGTACCCAAAAACTTCAGAACTCGTGGGAGCATCATAACCTGACCGCCCAAATGAGCAAAAACCCTGCGGGCCGGGGACCTAGCTAGCGGCTAGCGCGGTGCACAAAGTTGATCTTCCGCGGCGTTTGGGTTCTGTCTCCTTGTGCTCGATCCTATTCTGAAAACGGTATGCTGCTATGATAAGCCTGCACTTCAGATGTAGCCATGAGGGCTAAATGACAAACGAGGAAAGAATTAAAGGTTGGCGTGTGAACATCTTTATCATGTTACATTTGCACAGATTTGGTTCCTGTCAGCTGCGGTCAAGAGAGGCACTTGGACCGAGCACGCCATGCAGCAGAATTGAACTAGGTTGCTCCGTGGTAGTTGCGTCCGGGGATTTATTTCAGACGCCATAGATGGCATGTTCCTAGTTCCTCCAGGCTCTGCGTTCTTGTGGAGTGCTTGGCCGTCAGGCGTCTCTAGTTGCCTCTGCGGGTTGCTGGAGATGACCGGTTGTTTTGCATCATCTATCTGTGTAGTGTATTCAAAGGGGACCATATGAACTTATTAGGGTCAAAGCAGCATTTGCTCTGAATGCTTCCTTTGGACAAAAGTTTCTAGTATCCTACCTTCTGTCCTTTTCAGAAAATGATAGTGCCTGGGACATGAGCCTCTGAACTGAATTTTGACTTGTCCACAGGAACAATCCCATGCTAGCTAGTAGGGCTTTTTTGGGGTCTAATTGATGAACAATTAGATGAAGCAACTAAATATAGGAGGCCCGTGACACCATTTGCCTAGAAAGATGTCTGCTTAGTACCGTCTCTATGATTGTAAAGTAGACGTACTTGTCATACAAAGTTGGCTACTGGGCTAGTGGATGAATTGGACGAATCTAACCGCACTCTTACGGTCTTACCCTGCAAAGATATATTCCTGTGACACCATGGCTTTTATATCTGTTTAAGAACTGAACATTTTCCATCAGATCATACATAGGACCAATAGCAATGGTAGAAGGGGAGAACCTGCAAAGAGAATTAATGTATTGGTGCTAGAGAATTATGCTTTATGATCAGCTAAATTTAGTTTTTTGCTGAATATCTTCGGAAAACATGCATGACACTGCTTTGCTGCTGTGGTCTTCAGTTGTACTAAATCAGGAAAATTATACCCAAAAAATTCTGGAGCGCGCGTAGCTACCAGGGAGATATTACGACATAACTGACTTTCCTTTGCCGCAATCTTTGCATGTTAATATCCACATTTGTTCCGTTGACACCGCCGTTTCACGAGATATCTTGCACTAGCCAGAAATCTCAACTATCACTTCTGCTTTTCTACCTATTGTTCCAGGATCTCTCGTTACCTTTCACGTTTGTGGAGCTCTCCCTAAAGTCTTCATCTTTGATGATTATTTATAGCAAGTGTTAGTTTATTTATATGTCATGCTTATCAACTGAATGCCTCCTTTACATTGCTAGTGGTTATGATTGTGAAAGCTTGCAAACCTAAACTATCTCTTCCATGCGAAAATCCACAGGATATTATGGTGCAAGACCTCATAATCTCCTACTCCCTCCGTTCCATATTAGATGACTTCCTTTTATCAAAAAGTGGATTTATCTAGACTTATAGCATATCTAGATACATCCACTTTTGTCCAAAAAGAAGTCATCTAATTTGGAACGGAGGGAGTACTAGCATCTGTATCCTTCATGAAAAATATAATATTCTGATCATAATATGCGTGCTATTCTATTGTTTCAGTTTCCTCAGCCATGAAGTAACACAAATCTGATCATTCTACCCTTTGACTTAGCAACTCGAATTTAGGGATCGTTATAATACAAAATATATATATGGTGGTGCCCTTTTATTTGCCAAAAAGAGCCATGCTTTAGGTGTTGAGTTAATTAAGTATATATTGGTTGACAAAAATCTGGGCCACCGATACCCCCCGTCCACCATCGGTTCTGATTTTGTAATTGTATAAGCCACCCTAATCACAAGATGCCTTCTAGTGATATCCATAAATGGTGGTTATGAGCACGGCAGCCTTACAAGATGTTGTTAGTGCTGCTAGTCTGCAGCTTTTCCTCTTCTCCCACTAAGCTCAATATATATGTAACCATCAGCTTGATCCAGAGCATCTTGAGGGTGATCTTGCTTTGTTGGACTTCCCTTGGTCCATTGAGATAATCGACTTAATAGCAGTCATTAAAAGTTCGAAACACTTTTTATTCCCACAAGAGAGCATCAGCAACGGGAAAAGGAAGATCTAAAGTAGAAGAACGATCAGTTTCTCTACTATGATCAATGACTAAAAAGGTTAACCAATCGATAAAAGTGGACGGGGATAAGGGAATCTCTGTAACTTGTCAATTATAAAATTGATCACTTTGTTGATGACCATGCATTGTCTTCTTTACACCATTCTATCATATAAAAGAGTAATCGGTAAATGATTAATTAGTGGTAAGAGGATGAAGTAAGTGGAGAATAAATCAAAGCTGGTATGTATGTACATACTGCACTTTGCCTCTGGCTGTGGGGTGCTGGAGGGGAACATATAGTTCTTACTTAGTTACTTTGGTTGTTTTCCATAGGTTTTTGTTCTGGGCCATGCTCACGAGCACTTTTCTTATGATGTTACATATTACTATTATAGTATTATCTTATTTATATAGGTGAAATTTGTAGATTGTGTTCTGCTTTTGAGAAACGCGCATGTCCATTTCATCAAAATTTGTTGCTTATTGCGTCAACTTTTGGATGATAGGTGCATTTTACTGTGTAGCACAGTTAGATAGGATTGCTATAAGGGGCCAAGGCTGCAATTGAATACAACAGTATTATGTTGTTTGTCGGTGCTAAACTAACAAACTTGAGATGCAGTACCTCCTGACTTCGTTTGGATACGGTAAACAAAATTTTATTTTGATGTACAAATTCCCTACCTGAAATTCGATCTTATTTCTCGTGAAGATTGTTGGTTCATTCCTTGCTGGGACCATATTTTTTTTCTGTTTTTATGTACAATTTCATTAAAAAAATTATGTGGTGAACAACCACCGTCGAAAGCGGCTACACGGGGAAAGGTCCTACATTTATGTTTATGGATTGGTTAATTATTGTTAGTTAAATCTAGTAGTTAAACAATTAAACCTCTTAGAGATATTGTTTTTGTTCTCAAGTTAGTTACTTGCTAAAACTTGTTAGTTCTTGTCAGCCTACAAAATTGCAAGTTGGATAAATAATACCTACCCATATCGATTAATAGACAAACAAGAAAATAGTTTCAATTATCCTCCCAAGTTTCTCTCGTTGTGCGGATGCCTCTGCTTGGCTGAGCATTGCACCTTATCTGTCTGGGCGCCTCGGTGACTTCATTCACCTAAGTCACCGAGCGACTTTGCCCAATATCTGCCATCCGTTTAAGATCCAACGGGTAAGATTGGCCCAAATTTGAAACACAATATAAAAAGTGTTCGGAAGAAATTTGGAAAAAAAATCAGTAAATCATAAATGTGTTTTTATGTATTCTGAAAATGTATTCTCCTATTTGATGAATGTTTAGTGATAAATAACGTTTTATGATTTTAAGCTATAAAGTCAATGTATTCACAGAATATTCATAGAAATGGAACTTTCCCAAATTTAAACGAGCCATTTATGATTTACTAGATTTTTTATGAACATTTTTTATTTTGAATTTTAAATTGGAGTTAATTTTAAAAAAAATCGAGATTGACGGGGGGATTACTCCCCACAGCTTTTTACCATTACTCACTCGAAAAGGGCTTTGTAAGCCATACAACAGTTAGCGGCGGCCGTAGCCAACCCAGCAGATTTTACAGAGACCACAAGGGGTAGGGAACACATAAAATTACAGGACAGGGGCTTTGGAGGCAAGGAAGTTACGCCAGGAGTTCATCTCAAGCTTCAGCGCGTCACCCCGGAACCGTTTGCTCCATAGCTCGAGGTCGGCAGTAGCATGCCGAAGGATCCGGGCGGCCGAGCGGTCCACTTTGTTGAACACTAGGTCGTTACGACCCTTCCAAATTTGCCAGAGGATGATCATCACGACGCAATCGTCGGCGAGCTGAGATTTACAGAAGGTGAGGGTCCGGTTGCACCACCCCAGCCCAGCGCCAGGGTCGGGAAAACTCGCACCGGCAAGACTCCAAACGTCGGCGCTTCGAGCGCAGCCGAAGAAGAGATGAACATGAGACTCGGGTTCGCCACACCGCTCGCAGCGGTCAGAAGGGGAGCAATTCTTGGCGAACAAGTTCACACGCGTACTCAGCCTGTTGGAGCAGAAGAGGAGCATGAAAATCGCCGATTTTTTTTTAATAATACATTTTTTATTGCAAATTCGGGAAATATTGCGCAGAAACAGGATTTTTCAAAAATAATACGGCCTCGGCCCACAGAAAGCCGACCAGGGCTCGTCGGCCACGAGTAGGCCGACCAGGGATCGTCGGCCAGGAGCAGGCCGAGCAGGTGCGTACCAGGCACGGGCCTTCGGCCGAATGCCTGATCGGCGCCGAGTGGCCACCTTTCGGCCACGTCAAGGCCGAAAGGCTGGTCGGCCTCCTCCGGGCCGACGAGGGCGCGTTAAGAAGCCACGCGCGGCCTCTTCTTCCTCCCGTCGCCGTCTCTCCTCTCTCTCTCCTGTTCTTCCAGCACCGAAAAAACAGCACGATTTTAGCCTCGATTTGTTGCATCTATCCACTAAAACTTAGTTCTAGACTGCTCCTAAGGCTGTGGGGTGCCCGATATATAATGGGGTAGGCTGTGGAGGCGAGTTGGTGGCGGTGGGAGATTCATTTTCGGAGGTGTTCGTGCTCGTGGTGGTGCTCCGGTGGAGGCTTCTCCGACGCAGTCCGGTGGTGAGTTGCTACGGTGGTGGAGGGAGGTTGCAGTAGCTGTTGTCACGCTTCAAGGGTACGTGATTATTCGAACACTAGGGTTAGGGTTAGTGTGTTGTTAGTCTGGTAGGATTTTTAGTTAGCCCGGATGGATTCGTAGTATGTTAGTATTTGTAGTTGGTATTGTATTAGTTTATGATTCCCGTTTGCAATAGTTACGTACTTTACGGCAAGTTTTGATTAGATCATTTGGTTGTTTCAGTATAATTAATGGAACGGTCGTATTAATATTTTATACATTTTAAAATTTTACTAGGTGAGAAAAATGTCGGATGTAGTAAAATTTGTTTTCTACTACGGTGACGGTTCAGTACAACAAAATGAAGATGGGATGGACCTGAGTCAGTTTCAGCACATCGAGTTGGATCTGACTGCCCCTCAAAATTGGTCTGTTAGTCAGTTAAAAAATTGGTTGGCAGAGTGTTTGGGATTAAATGCAGAAACACACACTGTCGGGGTGCACGCGTTATGGTCCAGGTCGAGTAAAAAAATTTGGTACACTCTGAGGCCGATTGATCGGGATTCTCAGTGGGTGAACTGGTTGCAAGGTTGCGAAAACAGGGGAAGCCACCCAGTTGCCTTGTTGCTTCCTGTCGTTAAGGAGGTAAATGTCAATCCTCCTGAAGGCGAAGGTGGGCACGATCCAGGGCAGAGCAGTGCAGCAACCATGGAAATTGAACATGATGAGAGCCATGGTTATGATGGAGGCAGTGGTTATGAATCAGGGCAGAGTAGTATGGTTGGAGGGCATGATGACGGTGAAAATGTGGAGGCAGATGGGGATGAGGAAGATGGCCGAATGCAGAACGAGATGGAAGATGAAGATATTGAGGGTGATTGCGGGGACGGCAGTGATTCTGATTCGTCGAATGACGCAGAGTACGAGCCGGAGGTGCCTTATCCAGCTTCATGGACTCAGGACATCTCATCTGGCATGACTCTGGACGATGGTCATGATTCTGCCTGGCAATATCACCAGAGCAGCATGGCTGTGGGAGCAATGTACGCTGACAAGCAACATCTGCAGGAAGCAATCATACAGTGGGCAATGTCGACATCAAGGGTTTTCAAGACAACTGTGTCGAGTAAGAAATATCTGACCATGGAATGCTCGAGGATAGATTGTCCGGGTAGGGTGCACGCATATGTCCCCAAGTATGATACGAACTGGGTTGTGAGTGACATGGTAATGCATACATGTCGTATTCCCAGCATCCTTCAGGATCACCGTAATCTGTCATCCACGCTTATTGCTCGTTTGTTTTACACGGAGATAGTGGAGAGCAAGGCGATGGAAGTGAAGGCAATAAGGAACAAAGTCTTCACGAGATTTAATTTCAACATTTCTTATGGCAAGGCCTGGAGGGCTAAGCAGAGCGCGCTGGAGCAGAGATTTGGGTCATTCTTTGACTCATATGATTCTGTTGTCCGTTTGCTCCGCACGCTTCAGGCGAGGAATCCTGGCACATATGTTGATCTTCAAGACTTCTACATGCCAGAGTTCCCTACAGTTAGGGTGTTGCACCGTTTGTTCTTCTCTTTTGGTGTATGCATCGAAGCCTTTAGCCACTGCCGACCAGTGTTATGTGTCGATGGCACATTTTTGACCGGCAAGTACAAGGGTCAGATATTGACTGCTATTGGCCAAGACGGCAATAACCAACTGTTGCCCCTTGCTTTCGCTTTTGTTGAGAGCGAGAACACGGATAGTTGGACGTGGTTCTTTAGGCAGCTGAAAAAAGCAGTTGTGAAGGATAAGCATAATGTTTGCGTTCTACATGACAGACATGCGGGTATACTCAACGCTATAAAGGCATTAACAAACCCTGGACCAGATGAAGAAACACCGTGGGTGGATCTTCAGAGTCGTTGGTGCATGCGCCATCTAGCTGCTAACTTCTTCTCACAGTTCAGAAATAAGAGTCTCATGAATCTGTTCAAAAAACTTTGCAAGCAGAACCAGGAGTGGAAGTACAATTTTATCCGTGGCAAGCTTGATGAGTTCACGAACAAACATGTTCGGGAGAGGAAAGCTGCACGTACTGCGGCAGTGGCGTTTCATGTAGCCCAAGTAGCGGCAGAAGCAGCTACAGGGCCTGCACCGCCTGAAGAAGAACCGATCGGACTGTGTGATCTGCCAGGCTTTGACCCACCGGGCACGAGGAGAAAGGGTGGACGGTTGATTAAGAATTTCCAGCAGTGGATTGAGCATGAGCCCGTGGAGAGGTGGTCATTGTTGCACGACTCATACGGAGCCAGATATGGCGTCATGACTACAAACCTTGCCGAAACATACAATTTTGTCCTCCGAGGGAACAGAGCCTTGCCATTAACTGCCCTTGTGGACGGAATTTTCCAAGGCACGGTTAATTACTTCAGAGTCAAACGCCAGCAAGCCGAAATGCATATACTTCGCACTCCAAACTCCCCCTGGTGTGAAAAGATTACGAAGTACATGGATGCTAAGATGGAGAAGGCACGAACTTTCCAAGTGGTTGCCATTGGAAATCAGGAAAGGAGGTTCGAGGTCCGCTTACCTACCGACAAGTTCGGTTGTGGCAATGTGTTGAGAACGCATGAGGTGAAGATTGGAAATGAAGCATGGCCAACCTGTGAATGCACATGCAACAAACCGAAATTGTTTCACCTTCCATGCTCGCATGTACTTGCTGCTTGTGGGCAGCTTGGTTTGGAAGCAATCTCGTTTGTGTCACCGTACTTCAGTCGTGAAGCTGTCTTGAACACATGGACAGGTGAGATGCGAGGATTCCGAGCCATGGGTAATTTCAACACCGTTGAGCCTAGTCAGAGGAGATACATTCCTGACCCAAGGTTACTTCGTCCGGGTAGAGGTAGACGGCAGTGTAGACGCATACGTAATGATATGGATGAATCGGAAGCTGGAGGACCTACCAGGCAATGTTTTCTATGCAACCAATTTGGCCATAGGGATACGAACTGTCCGGAGTTTGGACCTGGTGGACCTACGGTGCGTGGAAGAGGCAACCGAGGCCGGAGAGGAAGAGGAAGAAACTAGAGTACCTTTATATTTATAATAAATGCAGACTTCGTATCTGCCTCTATGTATTACTCTGTAATCGTGGAACCATTATGTTTGGATTTGTACTCGTTTAGCTACAAAGTCAAATTTGTAATTTGTTTGGATTTGTACGCGTTTAATTTTTTGTATTTGGTCATCATGTTTAATTGGTACTTCGGTTCATGTTTAATTTGTGTTATTCTATTTTCATTTTCAATCTGTGCTTACAGAGATGGCGGGGATGGCGTTGCTTAACCCGGTGGTGGACAGCAAACATCGTGCTAAGCTAATGCAGGATAATGTCCTCCAACCTCTTATCACTCGTGGTCAGAAGGATGATTGGCAGATACACCCAGCTTGGATCGATCGGTAAGTTCTATATTTATTTTGCTCATAATATGTACTTGTCAAATAGTTAACAATTTTATGATACATGCAGTTTGACGTGGGCTGGGCTCCTACCCTTTGCTCGCCTTGTTCAGGCGTCAAATGTGAGTGGTCGGCTTGCGATGGACCACTGTTTGCTCACCTGCTTGGTGGACCGATGGAGACCGGAGACGCACACGTTTCACTTTCGCTGGGGCGAGATGGCTCCTACGCTACAGGATGTCTCCTACCTATTGGGCCTTCCTATAGCTGGTGAGGCCATAGGTCCGTTGCAGGCCCCTGATATGTGGTATGAGGATATGGCAGACCGGTTCCAACATATAAATCCCAACGCAACTGTGTTTGCCCATGAGGATCACGGACCCAAGCTTGATTGGTTGCTTAAGTTCCAGGTTATTACTACGTCATTGTCTTGTTTCATCCATCGCTTCGGCTAACCTTTATCTAACTTGTACAATTATTGTTTTCGGTGCAGATACAGAATTTCGGCACGATCCAGATGTCCGAGGCCCAGATTACTCGGAGCCTCGAGGCGTACCTTATGTGGCTGCTAGGAAAGGTGATGTTCACGGAGAACCATGTGACCACTATCAGTGCGCGATACATCCCCATCGCATTGGAGATTGCAAGTGCGACACAGCCGTACCACATCACTTGTCGTAGCTGGGGTTCTGCAGTCTTAGCGGCCACGTACCGAGGTATGTGCAACGCGTGCTCTCTTACGGCGACAAAGTCAGCAATTCTTGGATGCCCTATGCTGTTACAGCTGTGGTCGTGGGAGAGGTTCCCCATTGGACGACCTGACATTTCGGCTGCCGACCCGTGGCCGCTCAACCTTTATTTCGACCCGGAGCACATAGACGACCCTACGTTCGGCACACTTTGGACACATCGCAAGGTATGTTCAATAATACTTTACTAATGCTGCTTGTCAATGAGTATCTTCCTGTTTACTTATACAATTTACGTCTGTGTTTTGCAGAGACGATTCGCTCGAGATCAGGTTAGGAACTGCTACCCGGCATTCAACGAGCAGTTCGACGTTCTCTCCGCGGCTTCAGTTATTTGGGAGCCATACTCGCCTGACGCGATCGCGTCGAAATTCCCTGGAGGAATTTCTATCTTGTGCACGCGAGATGAAGCATACTGGATGACGAAGTCGAAGATTATCTTCGACGTCAGCGTTGAGGAGATGGCCCAGCAGCGCGTTATGAGGCAGTTCGGTCTGCGCCAGATGTCGGTTCCCCCCCCTATGGATGCCCCTCTACCAGACATCGTCCACCGGTACGTCCATTTCTTATCCACACAGTTTTGTTTGAACACTTGTCATCCCCAATTATGCACATGTTTCTTTTCTTCTAGATGGAGCAGGAAGGGAACTAACAGAACTGCGACACAATGGTTGCAAAGAGTGCAACCTTACGTGGCCGAGTGGGTTCATGCGCTGACTCGTCTCTGGGTCGAGGCGCAACCCTTCGATCAGGCGCAGTACGACGAGTACCTACAGTGGTACGTCAGGTCCACACGGGTTTCTCTCGTTCATCACGCCCAGCCGGATGTTATGCCGGCCCCTGCTACGTGGGATATGTACCCCAGCCAGTCTATGTCCGGCTCTCGGCAACACGCGGTACAAATAATTAACTTCTCTACAATTATTTACTTTTTTTTATATTGTCCTTCATTTCCTAAATCACTTTCAGGCTGAGTTGACGTGGGATCTTGGGAATGATATAGACCAGTTAGACCGTTCACTTTCGACCGGGCCTTTGCTTACACGCGAAGAGCATCGGTCTTGGTTGCAGTCCGCTGCCCAGAGAGTGCGACGGATCTACGAGGCTATCACGTGTGTCCGCTCGTCTGACGTTCTCCCACATGCTGCACGACGGCCACCGCATCCGTCCACGCAGCTGCCTCAACGGCGGGCACGGCGTAACGTGCAGCCACCTCCAGAGGCACACCGACAGCACCCGCGTCCCCGTGTCGCACCACCTCCACCTGACCAGCCTGGAGGTTCGGGCTGGCAGCAGCAGAGTTACCACCAGGGGGGCTACCAGCAGAGCCCCACTGGGGGCTACCAGCAGCGACCACCACCAGGTATGTCGATTCGTACTACTACAATCTCATGTCTTCAAACTATTTACAAAATAACATGTTACATAAAATTTCTCGATTGTAGCACAATTCGACTTCGACTTGGGGCCTATTATCTCCGAGCATTACTCGGGTGCGTCGGGTTGGGCGAGTCAGCAGGACGTGTTTCCCGATGCGGATGCGGACACCCAGTGGCTCAACATGTACAACAACACTCCTCCTCCACCCCCCACACAGGATACACAGCAGGCAGATGACGGGTCTTTGCTTCCTCCACGAGTCACCCGCCCACCCCATCGGTTAGGATGGAGCACTCCTCAGCCACATCCGCCACGTCGTGGCAGAGGCGATGACTGAGACTCTACTTATGTATCAGAGACGTATGTTCGCTATTTTCCATGTACCGTAAGACCTATGTATGAGACATATGTATGCTACTTCTTTACGTTCTGTGTCTGACGTATTCATATGTATGAGATACAGTACGTAATACGAACACCAGACCGTCAAATAAATGCGGAAGTAAGATACAATTCTAAAAATACAACTGCAATACTTCAAATAAACTGATACTGAAAGTAAGACACAACAAAACTCGAGTCCATAATGACCACAGATACTAATACCTATCTTCCATCGACGCATCCTGCACCGTCCACCGCGTTTGCACTCTAGCCCTTGGACGAAGATTCAGCCTTCTTGCCTTTACCCTTGCTCGATGCTTCTGCCTTCTTGTTCTTGCCCTGTCTCGATGCTTCAGCCTTCTTGTTCTTGCCCTTTCTCGATGCTTCCGCCCTCCTTTCCTTTTCCGACGGCATAAAATCGTCGGAATCATCGCTGGAGACTACCCAAAGATAGGACTCACCGTAAAAATAGCGGTCATCTTCGGTCCGGAGATACGGACCATTGGTAACCTTCCTATCATACTTATCTACAAGCCTTAGGATTTCTGCACGGATTTGTTGCGGGGTCCTATACGGAAACCCGTCTCGAATTTGTCTCGCCCCAAGCAAAGCGAGATGTCTCTCACTACCAATAATTTCTGAGATGGGAACTATCCTACCATCTACCTTCAATTCTTCGGAAATCTTAGCCAGATGCTCGGATGCGGCTATGTGAAACCCGGACACACACTTCTCACATGGAACAATACACACCATCGTGCGCTCTTGAGAGTAACATGCCTAGCCTCGGGTGGTTTTTATAGAGGCGGTAGTCCGCGGGCGGGAATAATTTGGCGGGAGAATCATGCGGGAAACGGCCACGCGAAAAAAGAGGCGTGAAACGGTGGCGGGAGAAAAAACAGGCGCGAAACGGTGGCGGGACAAGGCGGGAAACGGTCACGCGAGAAAATAGGCGCGAAACGGTGGCGGGAGAAAAAAGAGGCGCGAAACGGTAGCGGGAGAAAAAAGAGGCGCGAAACGGTGGCGGGAGAAAAAACAGGCGCGAAACGGGGATGGAAAACAGCCCATGCAGCCCTCGGCTTTCCCTGGGCCGACAGGTCTACTCGGCCAGCTCTGGGCCGACCAGAGCCATGCAGGCCGTCGCAGGCGCCTGCAGGCGAGCAGGTGCGGCCGACGAGACCTGCTCGGCCTGCTCCTGGCCGACGAGCCCTGGTCGGCCTGCTCCTGGCCGACGAGCCCTGGTCGGCTTTCTGTGGGCCGAGGCCGTATTATTTTTGAAAAATCCTGTTTCTGCGCAATATTATCCGAATTTGCAATAAAAAATGTATTATTTAAAAAAAATCAGCCATGAAAATCTTGATCTTCATGGGCAGCGGCGTAGTCCAGACACGAGGGCCCCAGTCTGTTTTCACGCGTGCTCGGAGATAGCTAGTTAATTTTAAATTTAAGTTGTGTCCCATCTGTCCAAGGCCATCTCATGCCATCATTAGTCATTATCCTATCACCTACTAGGTTCATACAAAATTCATGCAATCTGTTGCTTGAGTTTATTTCACAGATAGCATGAGATCTGTTTTTTATTCTGAAAGGAGAAAATTATTTAACAACTCTAGAATACCAGCTCTTAGGCAAGGACAAGTGCGAATGGTTGAGCCACTCATTCCAAATTCTTGTCCTGTCCCACAACTGGGAGTTGGGCCACAAGTCACAGTACCTACTACATATTTCATTTGGAGGTTAGAGCATCTCTAGTGGCTCGTCTATACGGGCGTGGAAAGCAAATTTAGACGACCAACAGCGAAAAAAGCGTCCCAGCGGCTCGTGTATACGGGCGTGTATCGCTTCCACGCTCACTCACGACGGTAGGAGGCGTGGATTCCTCCACGACGCATCCACGCTCTGGGCGACGAAGGCGCGAAGGGATTTGCCCGTGCTCCTGGTTCCCGCGCCCCGGCTCCGAGCTCGCCCCCGCCAGCTGCATCCGAGGTCGCCTCGGAGCTCGCCGCCGCCAGTCGCATCGGAGGTCGCCTCGGAGCTCACCGCCGCCACCTCCGGTCTCAGGTATGTTTCCGGATCGAAACACACACAGAGAGAGAGAGAGAGAGAGAGAGAGAGAGAGAGAGAGAGAGAGAGAGAGACGTCCATGGAGGGCTGGGAGGAGAGGAGGTGAGGGGCGGCGGAGGGATTCGGCGGAGGTCGGGTAGCAGTGGGCGGAGGTCGGGGAGCAGAGCAGGGGAATGGATCGGGGGTGGAGGGAATCGAGTGAGGTCGGAGGGAATGGAGCGGAGGCGGAGGGAATGGAGCGGGGGGGAGGGAATGGAGCAGGGGGCGGAGGGAATCGACCTGAGGGGGAGGGAATCGACCTGAGGGCCTCGCGTCGCCTGCTGCTGCTTCCTCGCGATGGGAAGGAGATGGAGCAGGGAATTGGGGTGGAGATGGAGCAGGGAAGGAGAGAGCGATGGGGATGGAGAGCACGATGGGAAGGAGATGGAGCAGGGAATAGGGGATGGAGATGGAGCAGGGAAGGAGAGAGCGATGGGATGCTCTGATGCAGTACTAATTTTCACCATTTGTAGATAGAGCAGGGAAGGAGAAAGCGATGAGCGATGGGGCTGGGTGGAGATAGAGCAGGGAAATCACCATTTGTACTCGATGCTAGGATCTGATGCAGTACTAATTTTCATTTGTGTATGTATATTGCAGATGGAGGAAAATCAGAGCTTTTTGGAGCAAGTTGGGTTCGGTGTCTCACAATTGTCAGAAGTTTCTCAAGAGGTGGAGGAAGTGACGCCACCGACACAACAACCTTCCGCGCCCGTGAAAGGAAAATCCCACAAAGGGAAAAATTGGTCTAGTCTTGAGGATAAAGTGTTGATAGAAGCATGGGCAAACACTTGTTTGGATGCCGTGGTCGGTAGCGATCAAAATTCAACAACTTATTGGGCAAGAATTGCAGATTACTACGACAACCGCAAAGAATCGACATGGCCGGAGCGGAATGCTAATGCAATTAATTGTCGTTACACTGCTATTTCCAGGGAGACGAGCAGGTTTTGTGCATGCGTTCAACAGATTTTAAATAGGAATGAGAGTGGAAGGACAATAAAGGAAAAGGTATGCACTTATCTTGTAATTTGCTTGTAGTGCTCTAGATGTGTTGTGTGCATGTGTTAACAGTACATATATTTGTATTTGTGCAGACCAAACATACCAAGCCCAATGCATGCAATCTATACTCCCTAACATACCAGGAAATCCTCTTTCCTCTCCTATTGCAAGTAATCTTGCAGTATCTTCTTCATTTGGGGATCTCAGATACTGTTCCCCAAAAACTTCACAAATTTTAATCACAAATTTCTTGCAAGACTCTAGATTAGTAGCTTCTGCGGACCGGATGTACTCATCGGCACCATCAGCTGCTATTCCATATGTTAGCATCCGCATTGCCGCGGTCATCTTTTGTAGATGATGCAACCCAAGAGCTCCACAAGCACTTCTTCTTTGTGTAAAATAACCATCATAGTCATGCTCAATTATACCTCGAGCTATGCGGTTGAACAAAGTACGGGACATCCTAAATCTGTGCGTAAAAAGTAAATGAGACAGGGATATGAAAAACAAGCAAACATGGAGAAGTGTATTAGTTACGAACCTTCGCCGAAATAAGTGCTCGGGATAGCGAGGAGGATCCTTGAAATAGTCACCCCATAAAAGAACAAATCCGGCATCTCTTCCTCGTTCAATTGTCTGGCGTCCATGCTTGGAACCACCATGGCGTCGAGTGTTCATCTCCTCTTCCTCCTCCTGCTCGGCAATTGCTGCAATAATTAGTTCATCGTCGCCCGATGAAGACGAGGAAGAATTCATCATCATATCCCAAGAGGATGTGTTCATTGTGTCGTGTGAGAGAGATAGAGAAATTTAGGAGAAGTCAGGCAAGACACAAGGAGGAACGCTGAGAGAGATGTGGGAGGGGGTGGTATATATAGATCAGAAATATAGCTGTTCAAAATATAGCCGTTGGAGCTGTTCGAAATATGACCGTTAAAAAGATAGCCGTTGGAAGTATGGTCGTTTGAAATATAGCCGTTTTAAATATAGCCGTTGTAAATATACACGTCCTAATATACACGTTCCACTGAAAAACAGGACGTGTAAAATTTGGGGAAGGTGTATATGGACGTGTATATGAAAATATACACGTCCAAGTTTCCACGTTCCACTAGAGATGCTCTTATACTCCCTCCGTTCCATTGAACAAGGCGTATATTTTCTGGCACGTTGATTAAGGAGAAGTTTGCAGCAAAATACTTTCCAATCTTACCCCTAAAAGATCTCTATCAGATTTGTTGTCGGTCTTCACGCGCACATGCACAGCTAGGAACCGTCGCGCATGCATAGCTAATCAGCCAATCCAAGGAAGGGAGCAGCACCAGCTTTAACTACGCAACGCTTTTGGGGGAGGAGCCAAACGAGTGGAGGGCAGTTTGGAGACAATGATCCTAAACTGCATATACGCCTTGCTTTGTGGTGAAAAACCAGATTTTTTTTTGCGCCTTGCTTAAGGGAACGGAGGGAGTACATTTCTCCAGTAATCGTCTTCCCTTGCTTTTTTAAGAGCGAACAACAAGCATTTCTTGATCTTCGTTTTCTAGAAGAAGAAACCACCTTAATTTTCTTCCAGGAGAATTAACAATGCATGAGCACTTTGAGGATATCCAGGTCTTAAACTAACCCCTGGCTGTCTTTGTTGTCCCGAAAATAGGCAGACAAGTTCAGGAGAAGCTTACTGGGAGGAGCATATGTTTATGCCCAGAGAAACAAGATCCTTGGTTGCTTTGCTCCCTGCTTAAGTCTTGTCCTGAGTAATCAGAAAGCTAGTTGACTTTATATTATATTCTTATCTTAGATAAAGCAACGGCAGACAGGTTGTGCCAGGTGGCCATCATGGATCCTTTGTGGGCGTGTCGTCCTAGACAGCTTCCTGCAGCAAGGTATCCCAGTTTACACACTTGATGAAAACATACATGCATATTGTTTTGACATTTTTCTTCATATTTTATTGGCTATATACACAATGGTTGCACAATAATTGGTGAAAATTGCTAGCAATCTTATTTTAGTTCATGAACATATGTCTCGAGACTTCAAATATTTTCTATGTTATCAATTGTGCTCCTTCACCTAGGAAACTAGGGAAAATGCTCGATCTCATGCGGGATCAGGCCAAGTTAGAGGGACCAATGGAGAGAGTTGGCGGATATAACTTCGGGTTGGGTGACCTCCGGGAGAAAACCTAGCATCAGCCTCGGTTTTCCGGCGATGGTGGTGATCTCGGTAGTCGCTCCCTCCCTTTGAGGCATCGTTGTGGAGACATTCACCTACAGTGTTGGTTCTTTGCCTGTTAATCCAGTCGAGGTTTGTTGCTTATTCGGCATCGGCTAGGTGGTGTGAACCCTAGGCCGGCGTGAATGTTGGAGCAGCGGCTCCGGTATATCGCCTCCACCATATATAGGTTTTGGACTATCGGCTTTGGTAACCTCGGGGCTCGTGTAAGCACGCATGTTCAAGTCCTCGGGTGGGGGCGTAGCCTCGGGGAGCCGTGGCTCCGGGTGTTCGCCTTCACCATTGCGTTGAGATGTCTAGTGTCGGTTTTTGTTGCTATGATAATTTGGTCGTCGACTCGTGTAAGCAGGCAGGTTCAAGTGTCCGGCCGGGTATGTTGTGTGTTGTATGGTTTGTTCTGTGGTATGTTCTCTGTTCGAGAAAAACACCACCCAGTAAACATGAGGGACTCCCGGGACAGAAGATCCTCTGGCCCTGGTGTGGCGGAGGGGTACAGTTATTAATAATTACAAGGGCAGGAGATAACGATCAATCGGCTGTCCCCTCCACACACAAGCTGTTGTACTGCGTACAGTAAAAACTGTGCTGGGAGCCGGGACTAGAGCGTGGGCTGAATGCGATAGTATAGAAATTCCCAAGATTTGACATGACCTGCACTTGCGTTGGGAGATCGATCGATCGATCGGATTCTCTTATACTAATGCTCTAGCTACGAGCTAGGCTACCCCTGCTGCTGGCGAGTGACGAGCAGCTTCTGTTCCGAACCCCATGTCTCTCGAGCAGAGTATGTATGACAAAACCTTTTTACTGGTTTGGCCGATGAGTCAGATCAGACCAGATCAAGTCCATCCATCATCGTAGTTTGGAGCTGTACCTTTGTATACCTACTGACTGTCTCGTGGATACATGAGTTGTTCTGGTTGGTACTTGCATTGCTAGTGCCTTGTAATTTGTGTTGCTGCGTAGAGCAGTACTGGCATCTTGTAGTGGTACTATATGCTGCATGACCTAGAGTAGTGTCAGCCTCCATTCTATGAAAATTTAACTGTTTCTTGGGAAATTTAACTGTATTTTAGGGAGTAGTTGATGTTTTATGCTCTGGAAATCATGGCGATTGGGATGTTCGTGGTCTTATGAGGTTAAGTCTATTTGGATTGGAGGAATTTCATATTTCCGTAGTTTTTCTTTGTAATTATTTCTTTGATTCATTGGATTCTAAAACTCATAAAATAGGAAAAATGAAGAATTGAAATGTTATGTATTCTTGCATCTTATATGATTGGGGTACTATGGATTATAAATTTTTGGACAATAAAAGCAAATGATTTGTAGCAAGATTGAGAGTAGATGGGAAATGTTCTTCCCAAACTACAGCCGAAAGGAATCCGTAGGAAAATTAATGCTAATATAGAAATTATTATTGCAATATCTTTTGATACGCATGGGAGAAGGAGGCACAAACGATTTATTTAATAAATTAGTATATAGATTTATTTATGTCATGTTGATCTCTTATTTTCGAAATTAGTATTAGCTTGCCCCCATATGTTATGATAGTGGAATAGCTGCAATATTGTTTGAATTTATTACACTAAATTGGATATGCCTTATTATCCCCATCAATATATCTAATAATATTTTGGTGAACAATGCATGGATTATTATTCCGCATGAAAATAAACTTAAGTTTTGCCGGCCACAGTTGATTAGACAAATAAGAGCCATGCATGACTGGAGCACTATGCTTGGGATACCTTTGACATACTACTATCTATCAAACTTGATATAGAAAAGGTATATTTGCTTCTCATACTCCACCAATATTTTATGCAAAAGAACAGTGCATATATGAGGCTCATTATGTTGATCAGGTGAGCGTGGACCTAGGGGGACCCGACACCAAAAATAACAGCAGAGCATCCCTTTTCTTTAGCCATATATCTCATGTGATCTTTGTAAAAGTTGGATATTCGAACTGTTGATCATGACTTGATCCATGACGTTTCGATTGTTCTACACTTCAAAGCAAACAAGTACTGTGCTTGATAGGTTATGTCGCTATATAAAGAAGAAAATCGTAAGAAAGAACACAAAAGATAAACATTTTCCTCTCGCAAAAGTGATCGTTTAGGTAAACTTGAGCACTGACCATTTCGTTAATAATGCATTATTAGCACATGAGTTGGCAGTCACATAAAGAGAAACTTGGTTCCCCTTCCTACTTCTGTTGTAGTAGTCTTGTGAAATCTTAGCTTATTTGGTGGCAGACAGTATCTTAGTTAGGTGCCTCTTATTATTAGTTTCTTGCCTCTTAAGTGAGGTTTACTGGTAGTTCATTGGTCCAACCATCACTTCAGCTATCTGGACTACATTATCCGTCTGGTTACGGGCTAATTAATCATTTCCCAGCTGTGTTCGGTTTTTCTACAACAAGACTACTTGCTGTTTTTTAGATTCACCCACTGTTTTTTTAAGCTTTACATGCCGAATGCCTAAAGAATAAAGATGCAAATAAAACATGTGCGAACAAGTGTACCTACATCAACATGGGATAACTAACCCTACCCTTGAGTGTGAGCTTTAAGATTTTTACGAAGGTTGGAACCAATCGTATATCTAAGATTGCTCACAAAGTTGTTAGACCAACACAAACTGCTTTCATGCCAGGACGACATATACTAGAAGGGGTAGTTGTCTTGCACGAAACCATCCATGAACTTCATAGGAAGAAAATGGATGGGGTACTCTTTAAGATTGATTTTGAAAAGGCATATGATAAAGTTAAGTGGCCTTTCTTATTGCAAACGTTGCGAATGAAAGGATTCGACAAAAAATGGTGTGACCTAATTGAAAATTATATTAAGGGCGGGTCGGTAGGTGTACGTGTAAATGATAACATTGGACATTATTTTCAGACTAGGAAAGGACTTCGTCAAGGCGATCCACTTTCTCCTATTCTTTTTAACATAGTGGCAGACATGCTTGCTATCCTTATTTCACGAGCGAAGGAGGATGGTCAGGTTGGAGGCCTTATACCACATCTGGTTGAGGGAGGGGTGTCGATATTACAATATGCAGATGACACGATCTTATTCTTGGAACACGATTTAGAAAAAGCGGTTAATATGAAGTTGATTTTGTGTATGTTTGAACAATTATCTGGTCTGAAAATAAATTTTCATAAAAGTGAAATATTCTGTTTTGGGCAAGCTAAAGAGGTTGAGGATCAATACAGAAATATTTTCGGGTGTGAAGTTGGATCTTTACCTTTCAGATATCTAGGGATCCCAATTCATTATAGAAAACTTCTTAATAAAGAATGGAATTTGGTCGAAAAACGTTTCGAGAAGAAGTTAGGATGTTGGCAAGGAAAATTACTCTCATATGGAGACAGACTAGTGTTAATTAACTCGGTGTTAACGAGTTTACCTATGTTTATGCTATCATTTTTAGAGATACCTAAAGGGGTACTAAAAAGGCTAGATTTCTATAGGTCACGCTTCTTTTGGCAAAGTGATCAAAATAAACAGAAATATAGACTCACAAAATGGAATATTGTTTGTAGGCCAAAAGACCAAGGAGGTCTAGGAATCGAAGTTCTAGACATAAAGAACAAATGTTTACTAAGCAAATGGCTTTATAAACTGATGAATGAGGAAGGTGTTTGGCAAGAATTATTAAAGAACAAATATCTACAAGATAAGACATTGTCACAAGTGACAGCTAAAGCTACTGACTCTCAATTTTGGAAAGGTCTCATGAGAGTAAAAGAAAGTTTCTTTAGCAAAGGTAGATTCGTCATTGGTAATGGTCAAGCCGTACGTTTTTGGGAGGATGCGTGGATGGGAGAAGTCCCTCTAGCTGCTCAATACCCAACTCTATATAGCGTGGTGCGCCATAAACACGTTGTGGTTGCTCATGTATTAGCAAATTCCACGGTACACATTGAGTTTAGACGAAACTTGATAGGTAACAAATGGAATGCTTGGTTACACATGTTAGAAAGGCTTATAACCATTACTCTTTCTGACGTAGCGGATAAATTTGTTTGGAAACTAACTCCCTCAGGATCTTTTTCGGTAAAGTCCATGTATGAAGAATACCTAAATGGTCACACCATTAATTTACGCAAGCAAATTTGGAAACTCAAGATACCACTAAAGATTAAGATTTTTATGTGGTTCTTATATAACAAGGTTATTTTAACGAAAGATAATCTTGCTAAACG
Source organism: Poa annua (assembly GCA_026929855.1). Lineage (NCBI taxonomy): Eukaryota > Viridiplantae > Streptophyta > Magnoliopsida > Poales > Poaceae > Poa > Poa annua. The sequence continues at coordinate 96,440,308 of CM049437.1, forward strand.
TAATTGGAATGGATGTAAGAAATGTGTGTTTTGTGATTCAGAGGAATCTATAGAGCATTTATTTTTTACATGTCCTTTTGCACATTTTTTATGGACAATCATACATTATGCCTTTAATATTAGTCCACCAGCCAATAGTACGAATATGTTTGGGAATTGGCTAAATGGGGTGGAAAAGAGCTACAAGGCACAAATACGTGTGGGAACTTGTGCTTTACTTTGGGCCTTATGGAGATGTAGGAATGATATCATCTTTAACAATGCTCGCCATGCTAATTTTCTACAGGTTATACGTATGGCTACCCACAAGATCCAGGAGTGGGCTTTCCTGGTCCCGGAGGCGCAACGTGCGCGTATAAACTCTGGATGCACCCGGCTGGAGGCGGTCGCTTTGGATATTTACTCCCGGGGTACCTGGCGACTGTCTAGAAGAATTCAAGTCGCTTAAGGAGAAAGGCGCTTCAGAGGCTTTTCTAGTTTTGATTATTTAAGTTCCTTGGTTATCTGTTTCTTTGTACTTGATTTGCGAGATGTAAACTCTGAAATACCTTTGCATTTGAACTGGCAATAAATAGCCGTGTGCATCAATCGATGCAGAGGCTGGGACTTCCCCTTTTCAAAAAAAAAAAGGTAATACGATGCGGGCAAAGAAACTCTCTTTTGGAACACTTGAGAATGTTGCCCTCCTACAACAACTACTATTCTTCTTCTTCTAAAGTAAAATATACTCCATGCCATGCAAAGGTCTCCTGATACTTTCAAGCTCCTCCGTTCACTCAACCTTTTGCTTTCCTGCCATGCATTCATTGTAGACGATCATCGTGCATAACCAGAGAGCTATTCTGTTTCTCACCTGTGAGTCTGTGACTACCTGATGAACAAACCGCAGCATTGGACCTAGACTTTTGAGCCTCGATCTGGCGGAGGATTTGAAAGATGTATGTTTTGACTTCTGCCCATTCATACGTTCTTGGTGTTGGGAATTGGGCAAAGAGTTGCTGGGAGCTAGGGGCCTGCAGATGGGATTGTACTGTGCGACTGTGGTGCGATAGGTTTCACTGCCTCATCCGTCTCATGGAACTCTCTTTCCGTCTCTCCCTTCTCTCTCTCACACATCCACACGGAATAAACCAAGCCATCCATGCAAGGCCATGGTGTTTCCTTTGGTTCAAAGGGTTCAAGTACTTCGCAAGGGATAATTAAGAATCAATCATTTATATTTGTTGCATTATATCAGATGTCAAGTCTCTGACCTGAACCACAGGGGACAGCAGCAGTCACAGGAGCCAGTTTATCCATTGGCCGCTTTATAGTTGGAACTTTGGCATTAGGGAGAATGGAGAGAGTATAAAAAGATGGGATGGCAGCAGCTCAATATGCGTGGGGGCCGTAGACCTTTGTGGGATTGTTTGTGTCAACTCCTAATTCTCATGACTCCTTCGGGGTAAACCTATATCTATCTCTCCTTTGATATTATAGTGCCACCTTTGGTCCCCGTAGTGTTCTTGAGTATGCATGCATGCTTTCCTTGCATTCCTTCAACTCCACTCAAGATTACTCCTAAACTTCTTGACCCCAACCAACAATATCCCTCTAATAAATAAGTATATTAGTAGGATGCTTTCAAGAAGATCTATCTGGAGAGAGAAAGATATATAGATGCCGCATGAGAGGGGTTAGATTTTGGAACATGTCAAATCACAGCAGCTGATGGCAAAGAGAGAACCACAACTTTTGCTTTGTTCTTCTGTACATTGTTTATTCTACTGCACGCGGGTGAGCTGCTTCTGCTTGTTCCCTTGCTCACTTTGGGCATTTCTTTCTCACTGCCGTGTCCCTATGTGAGTGAGGCCTTTGCCAATTTCTCTAATCATCATCGATCTCCTTCTGCTAGCTCCTTGCAGAGGCAGGAGAGAGCAGATTCTTTTGCTGTTCTGCCCACAAGTTACATAGTACTGTATGTGAACTCACAAGCTAGAGACCCACAGCACCTGCCCTTCACACATGCACAGATCTTTTCCCTCTTGCCACAAGGGATAAGATTTGAGCTCCTTGCATGAGATGCGATGCGATGCAATGCATACCTAAGGATTTTGTACAAATTTTTGTGCAGGATTGGAAGCAAGGGATCTGGTAGCTAGCTTGACACAGATGCACATGACCCTTTTGGTGGGTGATGATGAAGTGCAGGTGGAGGTGATGATGGGTTTCCTCATCTGGGGACTGAGACATTCCATCTCAAAGCTGGAGGTGCCCAATGCCATACCCCTAGCTAGGAGCTATTCCCTCCTCTGCTAGCTGCAATATTCCATTTGTTTGCTAATGTTTTGTATCAAGATGCCCTTGATGTGAGTGTTCACTGCCTCCACTCTCATCTCACCATGCATACATGTACACTACTGTGCTGAATGCTATGGCTTCACCTTGCTAGAACGATTAATTGCATGCGGTATATATCCTTGAGTTACATGCATGCATGAGTAGGAGTGGTACTTGCCATTGCGCATTGCTTGTGTTGACATGCATGCACATGTGTCTACAATGTGCTTCACTGACACATAGACGTGCACCAAGGTCGGGTGTGGGTGTGCTGTGCTCTTCTCCTGGGTTGCAAGTAAGTTATCTCAAGGCCATCAATGAAGATCCCACCAATGGACAAAACATCAGATGGTTGGAGACTTTGGCATGTCTGGTCTCTATTCACCCATTTAAAGCATTGCGTGCGTCTTGAGGGGGGGATGGTAGCCGTCCAAACGGCTTCACAATATTTGGGAAAGCCACAGGACATTTAGCGCATCTCCAGTCGTCCCCCCAGCGCCCTCCAGGAGGCCTTTTTAGCGCCGGCGGAAGCGAAAATCCACCAGCCGCCCACCCAGGAGTCGATTTAGCGCCGGTTAGCGCCGTTTTCTCGCCGGCGAACCCAGGCCAAACCCAGCGCCCTGGGTTCCGCTTGGGGGGGCAAAAGGCGAGCGCGGGCCAGACTTGTCGGCAAGAGAATGCGATTTCCCTCCATAATTTTGATCTTTCCCCCCATTTCATTCCCCATATATCTCTCCCTCCCGCCCGATCCCGCCATTTCCTACATTTTCTGGCCGCCATGGCTCCCGCCGCCGCCAAATTCACAGGCCCCCGAGCCGCCGCCGCCGTCGACGCGACCTCCCTGGCCGGCAAGAAGACGCGCAAGCCTAGAGCGCCGAAGGAGAAGCCGCCGGGCATGAGCAACAAAGCGTGGCTCGTCGATCAGACGCATCGGTAGGCGGAGAACCTGTCTCGCCGAGAGAGGGAGGCGAAGCAGCGGCAAAGGGAGCTGGCCGCGCAGATGGCGGAGGCCGGGGTCGTGGACGTCGACGAGAAAGATGAAGAGGAAGCGGGCGTGGAGACGCCGGACGAAGAAGTGGAGCCGCCCATTCCGGCCGCGTCCGCGGCGCCGCCGGCCAAGCGGAGGGGAGGCTACTCTCCTCATCCCCATCCCGGGTACGTCGGCTGGAGCCAAGCCTCCGTCGCTTCGCCGTCGCCGTCGCCGCGCTGGAGCACGTCTTCGCGGTACTCTCCTGGGTACGCCGACGCGGACCCCCATGGCGGTTTCAATCCCAACCTCACCTTCGGCGGCTCGCATGCGCAGATGGTGTACGTCGCCTCGCCGGGCTACGTGCCGTCGCCACCGGTACGCCGCTCCCCCCCCTTTCGCCGCGCAATCATTGTTCGGCGGACTGTCCCAAGACAGCAGCTTCATGGACGAGATCATCACTACGGGCTCATCGGCGGCTGCGGCAGCCCCGGGCTTCCTGTCGGCCCCGGGCGGGGAGTTCTTCACATGTGGCGGGGATTACGGCGGCGGCGGTGGCGATGGCACGGAGGAGGCGGAGGAAGAAGGGGATGAGACACAGACTGCCGAGGTGGCGGATGAAGCGCCGGCCAAACAAGGCGGCACGGGCGGTCGTCGTCCGAGGAAGGGCTCCCAGGCCGCGCACCCAAAGCCGCCCGTCGAGCCTCGCATCAAGTGGACGAACAGGGAGGACGTCCTCCTCGCCGAGGCATGGAAAGCGACCACCATGGACACGATCGTCGGCGCGAACCAGGCCCTGGACAACTACCGGAAGCGGGTGAAGACGGCGTACGACGAGAGCCGGATGATCGACCCCGACTTCGCCGGGTGCCTTACGGAGCGCGGCCAGAAGGCGATGGCCAACCATTGGGCGCTCATGCAGTCCGCCTGCAACAAGTGGCACGGCATACAGGAGGAGGTTTCCCACAGGCCGAAGAGCGGCGCCAACCGAGAGATGGAGATCGTCCGGATGCTCGAGGCGTACAAGAACGACGAGAAGGTCGACTTCAAGTACCTCCACGTCTTCGTCGTCATCGAGGGGTGCGAGAAGTGGGCGGAAGCACGCCGCTCTCTCGCCAAGGCCGGCATGGAGTATGTCCCGGACGCGGCGGCCACAGGCGCTTCTGAAGGCCGTCCACCGATGGGGAACAAGAAAGCCAAGGCGGCGAGGGACGGCACGCCGGCAGCGGTGAAGCTCCAGGCGTCCATCGAGACCTGCATCGCCGATGTACAAGCCCACGCCGCCAAAAGGGACGAGATCTCCAAGAAGAGGTGGGAGGAGTTCAAGGACAACTCCAAGGTCAAGCTCGACCTCCTCAGGACCGGCACCGAGGCGAAAAAGAGGAACCACGACCTCGCCTTCCTCATGAGGAACGACCCGAACGACATGGACGCCGAGGTGAGGGCATGGTTCATGGCGCACGACACAGCGACACCAGCCCGCCGGACACAACGACGAGCACGACAAGCGCGTCCACCCCAGCCGAAACGCCGGACGTTCAGCATGCCGCCGCGATGACATCGACGGCCGCCGACCTGGGGAACGCCTCCACTGCATCGCCCGTCGTCGACCTGGAGACCGCGCCCGTCGTCGACCTCAAGGCCGCCGAGGAGGATGCGGCGCCCGTCGTCGACCTCGAGACCGCCGAGGATGCCACTCCAGGATCGGCGCCAACTTCGACAACCGCGCCCAGCTTCGACGTCGACTCTGACGCCGCGCCGGCCTCTGCCTGATCGGCCAAATCTGGCCGTGATCGCCCTACTGTGATGTTTTTTGTATGATTGCCCAACTGTGGCCGCTGTGATCGCCAAACTCGGGTTGTTTTTTGGGGCGGGAAGAAGAACATTCAAATTTGTGTTTATGCGTTTTCCTTGGGGCGCCGAACGGCTGGTGAAATCGCCCCCCACCCCCAGGTTTTGGTCCGGGCCGACGTTAAGGCCAAAAAGCGCCAAAACGAAACCTGGGGGGGGGGGGGGGGCGAACGACTGGAGATGCCCTTAGTTAGAGCATCTCTACTCATGCGGCGTCTAAAACCCGTCCGACAGTAGTTCCGAACGGGTCCGTCTGGATGCGCGGGCGGGTTATTGGGGCGCCACTTCCACTCGCGCCTCCAATAACATTTTTTTAACAATATTCAAACCTGAAAATTAGTGAAATTTATTCAAATATTTATAAAATTTTACAAGTCTAAACGAATTTTAGATAAACTAAAAAAACTAAATCTAATCAAGTGCGAATAGAAGAGGTTGTTGTCCTCTCCCAGCCAGGTTCGGCCTTGACCATGCCGTTGGGCCCTACGCCTCCTTGACCCCGCTGGGCCCTGCACCGTTGATACGTGCATTTTATATCATCATATTAGAATGTTATTCGCATCATTATATAATGTTTTTACATTTTTTAGATGATTTTGGGGACTTTCATACAAGGTTGTATCCCCGTCGTCGCTGCCAACATCTCCCCCGCGCTCAAGGTCTACGTCCGCAACACGGACCTCTTCGCGCTCGACTACAGCCGCCTCGACATCGCTTCTTCGTGGGTCCACAGGGTTGCAGCACCTCGCGACCTCCTCAGCGGGCCCCGCCAGGAACCAGCGCGGCGCCGACATCCTTAGATTTTTCACAGGAATTTGGATGATGTGATCATGTTGCATGTAGTGCTAAATTATCATTAATTAATATTAATGGGGATTTGCTTTATATCTATAATCTTTATGACCTTTTTTTACATGTAGGATTTTCACAGGAATTTGGAGGTTTGGAATCCCAAGGTTTTTCTTTCTATGGGTGTTCAGGGTGGGCACAAAAAACCCGTAACCGAAGACCAAACCCAAAATAACCGAGACCGAACCCAAAAAGATCGAACCCGATATAACCGGTCACACATTCGGTCCCAACAACTCGATGACCGAAATAATATTGGTCTGTTCGGTCACCATTAATGGAAGACCGAAATACCCATTTAGACCGAAGTTGCCATCATTCCCGAAGGCCCAAAACCCATGTAGGTACACTGGACAGTTAGGAAGGCTTATCACGTTGTCCGGTTGGTTGTTCGTTGCTCCCTGCACCGCCTCTGTCTTCGACCCCAGCCGCCGGCACATCCCCGACCACCAGATGCAGACACGGTGAAGGCAGCCTGTGAGTACTGTCGTGTCTCAGTGCTTGGATTCATCTCTCCTGCACCTTGCAAGTTGCAAGGTGAGAATTGAGAATGATGAACTGAGAATTGCTACTTCTAGTGTGATAAATACCTGAAATGATCATCGTTTTGTGCTGTCAAATTTATAAACTCGTGATGATGTTTCGTTTATTTGGTCTATTTGGTCATGACCGAAAACCGGACCGAAAAGACCGAAGACCGAATACAGAAAGACCGAATAGACTGAAGGTAATTCGGATAGCGTTTCTAGATGACCGAAATTTTGGATGACCGAAAAGACCGGACCGAGCAAACCGAACAGACTGAACGCCCGGGGTGAATGGGTGTGGTTTGAGATCTCGCAGGATTTTTTGTTTAGAACTCTTTTGCACTATATTGCATAAAGGAAAGTTCACATCCACTTAAACTGTTTTGAAGAATATTTGCAAACAAACAGAAAACTCGGTAGGATTCAAATGTACATGGGCACTGCCATCCTACATTTTTTCCTATTACTAACTTTTGAGAATCAAGAAACAAACAGGTCTAGCCGATTTGATTTGCAGAGAACACACAGGGAATCACCTCAAAACGCTCGAGACACCATACATATGTCCAATGATCACGGATCACCACCACACAATTCCCCCCTAGCTAGCATTAGCTTAGCAAATACTAGCTCTATAATCCCTTGTACACGCAGGGTGTCCATTCACGCCGATCTGAAGCTACAGCAAATCGATAAATTTGTGTGCAGCAAGTAGCTACTGATCTAGTCGTAGAAGCTAAGGTGTGGCGTAAGAACCTCGTTCATGAGCCCACCAATCCTTGGAATGTTTCAGATTCGATCCCCTCTCGCGCTTAGCCCACCAAATCATCCCCGCCACCACAGTCCACGCGATAAAAGACGACGCCACCCTCGCCTCGCCAGTCGCCACCACCTTTCCCCTTCTACATGGAGTATTTAGATTGAGAAAAGCACTGAAAATACCTAATCCCTCTCTCTCTCTCTCACATACACATCTGTGAGTTTGCACAGTACATCTAGCAGCAGTGGTAGTGGTAGTGTAGCTGGTTGCTGGTGATGGTGCTGCTGGGTTCTCGTCTCTCACTCACTCACACAAGCTAGCTAGCAGCAGCGGCATACTTGTGTATTTTTGGCAGATGATGTCCTGTCAAGGAAGCTGCGAGCCCAGATGCTTCTGCTGCGCCTTCATCGTCCCTATTAAACCCGCCCAGCGATGCGCGCCCTCATGCCGCTCCGTCTTCTCCTCCACCTCCGGCCGCTCCTCCTAGTGCGCGGCGACCGACGACGACCAGGAAGAAGAAGAAGAAGAAGACATGATCGGCTCACTGCACTCCTCCTCCTCCTCCGACACAGACAACAGGAACAACAGCGGCGGCGAGGTGGACGCAGCAGTCTTGCATGGTGGCGTCCTCTCTGCGGCGGCGCCGTCCACGCGGGACCTCGTACTGGCCTGCGCCGACCTGCTCCAGCGTGGGGACCTCGCTGCCGCGCGCCGGGCCGCCGAGATCCTCCTCTCCGCCGCGTCGCCGCGCGGCGACGCCACCGACCGCCTCGCCCACCACTTCGCGCGCGCCCTCGTGCTCCGCGTGGACGCCAAGGCCGGGCTGCCCTTCTCCCCGCGGTCGCCAGTCGGGGCGGCGCCGGCGCCGTCCGGGGCCTACCTGGCGTTCAACCAGATCGCGCCCTTCCTGCGGTTCGCGCACCTCACGGCCAACCAGGCCATTCTCGAGGCCGTCGACGGCGCGCGCCGCATCCACATCCTCGACCTCGACGCCGCGCACGGCGTGCAGTGGCCCCCGCTCCTACAGGCGATCGCCGAGAACGCCGACTCGGAGCTGGGCCCGCCCGAGGTCCGCATCACCGGCGCCGGCGCCGACCACGACACCCTCCTGCGCACCGGCAACCGCCTCCGTGCCTTCGCTCGCTCCATCCACCTCCCCTTCCATTTCACCCCGCTGCTGCTCTCCTGCGCCAGCAGCACGCACCACGTCGCGGGAACCAGCACCACCCCGAGCGCCACAGTCAATAGCCTGGAGCTGCACCCCGACGAGACGCTGGCCGTGAACTGTGTGCTGTTCCTGCACAAGCTCGGCGGGCAGGACGAGCTGGCGGCTTTCTTGAAGTGGGTCAAGGCAATGGCCCCCGCCGTGGTGACTGTCGCCGAGAGGGAGGCGAGCGGCGGAGGGATCGACCCCATCGACGAGCTCCCCCGCCGGGTTGGGTTGGCCATGGATCACTACTCGGCGGTGTTCGAGGCGCTAGAGGCGACGGTGCCGCCAGGAAGCCGGGAGAGGTTGGCGGTGGAGCAGGAGGTACTAGGCAGGGAAATCGAGGCCGCCGTTGGGAGCACCGGCGGGAGGTGGTGGCGCGGGCTCGACAGGTGGACCACCGCCGCGCGCGGAGCCGGGTTCGCCGCGCGGCCTCTCAGCGCGTTCGCCGCGTCGCAGGCACGGCTGTTGCTGCGGCTGCACTACCCGTCGGAGGGCTACCTCGTGCAGGAGGCGCGGGGTGCGTGCTTCCTCGGGTGGCAGACGCGGCCGCTCATGTCCGTGTCGTCATGGCACTAGGCAATTGGCCTTCTACTTCTACTTCTTCAGGGTGCATGCATGCCGGCCGGCGACGGCAACGACGGACGCTTCTACCGGTGGCCTAGGGTTTGCTTGCTCACCGCCTTATATATATAGAGCTTATATATGAACATGGTCTGCACTGGTGCAATAATATTCGCTGCTTAATTAGTACGTATACGATCGATCTCGTGGTGATTTTGGAGAGGATGAATTAGTTTGGTGTTGCAAGGAGGAAGAAACCCTAACCCTAGCTAACATCTCGATGATGTTAATCTCTCATTGGCTGCCGGGTTGGTTGGTTCATTACTGTTGCTTGAAGAGGTGAGGCTAGCTGAGCAACGCATATATATATTTGGATCACATTGGAGGAAGTGAAGAGCTTGTAGATGTTAAACTTGGCGAGAGGCTGCTAGCTGCTGCGACCAAATCCATCTATTATTCTCTATTTTTCCTCTTGTTAGCTTGTTAATTTCGGTCTCACTAGTTCTTGTTGGCTTACATATATTCTTAGGGGATTTTGTCTATATGATTGTTGAACCTAATGCACTAGTATTTGTTAATTTCTGTTATGAGGAATTGAGGATTCGTTGCTATTGCTTCAGTTCTCAACAATTTGTGTTTTTAGTTGAGATGTGTGATCTTGTAAAATAGGTCCACCATGTACTTTTTTTGCGACCATCAATTCTTTTATTCTATCTATAAACAATCTTTTATGCATTTGTGTAGTTAATTTCTCGGGAAGGCGGTCAGGAGGATCTTCTAGCTCTATAGCTCACTTGCACGGCCTCATTCTATAATCCTGCATTTGACTTGAATGTTGGTGCTTGATGCCGTCGTTTGTATTTATAACTAATCATGCGTGCTTTGGCCCGCACTAACTATATAAACTAGTGTCCATTAGTTTCGGTAGGATGTTTATGTGGGAGTAATGATCACTCATGCGGTGTGTGCTACAACTTCCAACGGCTAACAAGTTATATAGGCAGTTTTTTAAGATGCTAACGAACCTAGTGTTTTTTCTAACACGCCTTGGCAAAAATAAGAATTTGTGTCTCCTCTCATGCCCAAGGGGAAGGGGATTTGTGTTCTTGTTTTCTGTGTCTCATGCCCCTTATATGCTGGTAAGCTGTCTTTGGGAAGGCATGGCATGATCCCATGCATCAATGCCACCCTAATCCCTGCCCCCTGTCCCCTCAAACAAAATCATGGGATTTCTCAAAACCAGGCCACCACTTTTGGTGGCCAAGTTGCTCCCTTAATCTCTCTCCTTGCCCTCTCCATCTCTCTACTTTCTGTGTTTGTTGCTTCTCTCTCTAAGAAAAGATCATTCCCTTTTGGAAGGACCCATGTTCCTCTCTCCATTGTCTTGGGATCTTTGCATGCATGCCTTCTTAGTTGGTTCCTCAAAGAGAGCATGACATGCCTACATGATTCCTTGGTTAGCTGCTTGTCTCTCGTGTTTAAATAAGTAGATTTATCAAAGAGACCTCTGGACCGACTAATAAGAATGGCATTGTTATTTTATGGTTATTTATACTATTAGCTGATTACCTTTAAATTAAGTCCTTATTTCCTCTTTCGGGTGACTTTTTCAAGAACGGGCTACCAGCTTTTTGTAGATCCTATGTTTATAATACCAGATCTCTTTCAGCATGCCTTTTGCTGGAACACAATCTAGGTCGTGCTTACAAAATATCCGAATTCTGATTGCATGTGTGCCCAACATTCTTTTTTACATCATTCTAAGCATTATCTTTGGGAAGCATCATACTTCAGTGCTTTTACTATTTTAATAGACAACCGGTTCATTGTACAACTTACACATTAAATGAAAACGGCTGGATAGCAAATTATTTGTCTACCCACGCATCAGTTACAATGGATGGCCCATTGGGCCGTACATAAACTCCAGTGAGACATTTGTATTGATATATTCTCTCGATCATCACATTATCACTTTTTCAGTATTCTGCATCATCCTAATTCTATAGTTCTAAATGAATAATAGAATAACCAGTTAGTAGATTGTTAGCACTTAGCAGGAGTATCATCTTTCTTTCTGCTTGTCTACACCTTCATTTTCTGATATTTATTTCACATATATATTTCTATGTAGACGTGCTACTTCCTAGATATCTAATTCTTTCATGTTTGCACCTTCATTTTCTTCCTTTAATTCACATATAAACTATATGGGGTGCGCTATTTCCCAGTCATATGATTTTTCCTTCTTAAATAGTCTATCGCCGATTCCATAAATTTGTAATAAAATTGCATATTGTTTTTGAATCCATCTAAGGGTGAGGGTACATGTGCGGTAGTCCGTTTGGTTCTTTTTTTGTTTTACATTTTCTTTGGCGTTATTGAAAACGAATTTATATGGTTATAATGTAACATGTAACTGAACTTTGTCTATAAGCGATATGCATCGTTCCCACACAAATAGCGTGGCCAGGACACATGTCAAAAGTTAGATATATCTTCAATTATTTCCAAACCAATGTGCATGCATGTGATTTATTTTGTTTTGGGGAAGATAATATGGATAGATACATTCTCGATCTACCCTTCTAATGATCACACATATATGTGCACACCGTGCATTTGGCTGGCATGGCCATATGGCATCTCCATCTCTGATTCCTACAGTATTGAGCTGTCAAAGCTATGCGCAATAGGGATATCATAGTTAGCCACTTAGCCTCTTAGCCTAAGGGTTAGGAACCATGTAAGATCACATCGATCCCAAAGTCAAAACTAGCTCAGTAGCTCTATGCATGCACGCGTAGCTTGCTTTTAATGTGAGCAAGAAAATACATCACATATGTTAAAATGAATGGTCGAAAAAACCCAATGTATTGGCCCATGTTGAAAAGCTTGTTTGGAACGTGCTCTTACATCAACTCAGCAACAGCTCTCTGCCCTCTAGTGCCCCGTTGAACTAAAGTTTGTTAGAAGCTGTTGGTCACGGTTGGCTGTGCGCAACATCAGTACATCACGATGCAGAAGCCGGGCTACTATTTAAAAAAAAACCTGTTGGTCACGGATTATTCTTCAGGAGCTTCTGATCGCTTCTCGTCAGCTTCCAATGAATCTGTTTGTACATAAGTTCTACAAGGTTTTTTTTACATCCATCATTTCCATATATGGGCAGTACACAATATGCGACATTGTTCAACAGTTCAGAACAAACACGGTATGCGGGACAAAGGGTCGCGATCTCGCGTGGGTGAGCTAACTCCAAAAACCCGTCCTCAGTTCGGATTGCAGGCTGCAACTCGAGCCCTCTGGGATGGAAAATATATCTCTTCTCACCATCTAAACTAAAGAGTCTACAAAGCCCAATCCCTTTTCCCAGCTTCACCAAGGACCAGACACATGTATTACACACGAAGCTTATCCACTATAGCAATCCTTCGACATGTCCGCCCACAACCCCTTGATCTGCTGAAAACTTCTCGGACCATCCTCTTTAGAACTGCAGTTACTTGCTTAAGCGCCTCGCGAACCTTTTGTTTCTACAAATCACGTGCTAGTAATCAATCCAATGACAAATTGAGTATATTAGATGACATAGATCATTGGGCACATCATTTTCAAAGCAGATGACATAGATCATTGGGCACAACATTTTCAAAGCATGCTTTGTTCCTAGGCTTCCAAATGGCCCAGAATATAGGAGCCAAACACACTTAAACCACTGTATTCTCGGGTCCTTTGAAATCGGAGGTCCAACCACTCAACTCAGCTACCAAAAATGGCTGAAAGTGGTGTACCAAAAACACATTGGAAAACATTATATACAAATCTGGTGATAGGAAAAGAAAAGAACAAATGATCTATGCTCTCATATGAGGCACATAACATACATTGCCCCGATCCCTCCCATCCCCTCTTCTTTAAATTATCGTTGGTCAGAACCTAATACTTGGGGATTATCCATCATATGTGTACTAGTTTCCATGAAAATTAAATGGGTGTCATTTTGCATCATATTTTTTATACTTTGTTCACAAAAAAAATCATTTTTCGCACTTAAAAAATGGAAAATGATATTTATGGAAATAATTTGAAGAATCCCTTCAGTATGATTGTTGCTTATACCAATATGCACCTATTTGTGGAATATGATATCTTTATCACAAACTATGCCGTGGAAATGACCATAACTTGATCATTTGACTTGAAACTTATAGATGTTTATAGATGATAGACCTTTTTGTGAAGACTTTTTTTACAATTTTTGTCAAAAATCAAGTTTATCATTTTTCATAGCGATTAGTACACATATAGGACTCCATGCCAAAGGATTTCCTTTTTTGAGGTGTTTATCACTTTATTTCATATTTTCGTAAGAACGATCAAAACGGTCGCGATGACTATTCATCGAAAGAGGTAAGATTTTTTAGAATTATCAATGTTTCTGTGATATAACCAATAGTTGTGCACCTTAAAATGATTTTTGCTAAAGATTCAGACCAAACCATCAAACAGTTGTAGTTCAAATTTGAATTATTTTCGAATAATCGGCATAAACTCATTTAACTAGGCGAAATTAGGTAGAAATCAAGTAAAAACCTAATACTTGGGGATTATCCATCATATGTGTACTAGTTTCCATGAAAATTAAATGGGTGCTATTTTGCATCATATTTTTTGTACTTTGTTCGCAAAAAAAGTCATTTTCCGCTCTTAAAAAATGGAAAATGATATTCATGAAAATAATTTCAAGAATCCCGTTGGCATGATTGTTTCTTATACCAATATGAATCTATTTATGGAATATGAGATCTTTATCACAAACTATATCGTGGTAATGACCATAACTTGGTCATTTGACTTGAAACTTCTAGATGTTTATAGATGGTAGACCTTTTTGTGAAGACTTTTTTTGCAATTTTTGTCAAAAATCAAGTTTATTATTTTTCATGGCAACTAGTACACATATAAGGACCCCATGCCAAAGGATTTCCTTTTTTGAGGTGTTTATCACTTTATTTCATTTTTTCGTAAGAACGATCAAAATGGTCGCGATGACTATTCATCGAAAGAGGTAAGATTTTCTAAAATTATCAATGTTTCTGTGATATAACCAATAGTTGTGCACCTTAAAATGATTTTTCCTAAAGATTCAGACCAAACTATCAAACAGTTGTAGTTCAAATTTGAATTACTTTCGAATAATCGGCATAAACTCATTTAACTAGGCAAAATGAGGTAGAAATCAAGGAAAAACCTAATAATTGTGGATTATCCATCATATGTGTACTAGTTTCCATGAAAATTAAATGAGTGCCGTTTTGCATCATATTTTTTGTACTTTCTTCACAAAAAAAGTCATTTTCCGCACTTAAAAAATGAAAAATGATATTCATGAAAATAATTTCAAGAATCCCGTTGGCATGATTGTTTCTTATACCAATATGCACCTATTTGTGAAATATGAGATCTTTATCACAAACTATGCCGTGGAAATAACCATAACTTGATCATTTGACTTGAAACTTATAGATGTTTATAGATGATAGACCTTTTTGTGAAGACTTTTTTTACAATTTTTGTTAAAAATCAAGTTTATCATTTTTCATGGTGATTAGTACACATATAACGACCCCATGCCAAAGGATTTCCTTTTTGAGGTGTTTATCACTTTATTTCATTTTTTCGTAAGAACGATCAAAACGGTCGCGATGCCTATCGATGTTTCTGGAATGCAAAAGATGATTTGGATGTCATATTTGGATTCCTCTAATTTTTTTGATCAATTTAGACATTTTATTTGTTAAATTCCGATTTAAGGATTTAAAGGTACGGATTATTTCATACTTAATGAAAAAGGTAAAAATAAAGTAATATTTATTTTATCATTATTTATTTCAATATTATTATTATATAATCATTTTTGTTTATTTAATTAAAATTTTATAATACAAGCAATGAAAAAGTGTATTATCATGACCGAATGGTTAATATGATTGATATGATAGTAATATCAGTAAGTTTTCAGTTCTCTCTTAGTATCTAATTTGAAAGGAACCTAAATGTTAAGCGTGCTGGGGTTGGAGTAGTTTGAGGATGGGTGACCGAACGGGAAATTTGACTACATTAAATAGTTTGACTTACTACATTAAATAGTTTGACTTGAGATTAAGTGTGTAGTTAGTGATAAATTGTGTGGGTTAGTGGTTAGTTAATTGTGTTGGTAAGTTAGAAATTTCGAAATTCTAAAAAAAAAATCTTTTTTCTGGAAAATAAAAAAAATCAATTTTTTTGGAAACCTTTAGTACCGGACGGTAACACCGACCGGTACTAAAGGTTTTCCACACAAATCGCTGTCCCGCGCCCACGTGGAGACCCTTTTAGTACCGGCCTATAAGCAACCGGTACTAATGCTACGGGGGCTTTAGTCCCGATTGCGCAGTACCGGTTGCAAAACCGGTACTAAAGGTTCTCATGGGCCGGTACTAAATGTCAGATTTCTACTAGTGTACTTTCAAACTAGCATCAAAATGATTCACATGAAAGTTAACTCATAAAGCAATAGTCTCTAAGTAAAAGAGCATTGAAGCAACACAAAGAAAAATATAAGTTTAAGCATTGGCTTTCAACTTGTAACATGTATATCATATAGATAGTTGTCAACACAAAGAAATATAACAAGTGCAATAAGTAAGCATATAAGAATTGTTGCACACAGTTGACACAAGTGTTTGCTTCTAAGACAGAAAGAAGTACGTAAACTGACTCAACATAAAGTAAAAGAAAGGCCCTTCGCAGAGGGGAGCAAGGATACAAACATGTGCTAGAGCTTTTTAGTTTTTATAGGTTTTTGAAATCATATAGAGAGCATAAAAGTAAGTTTTGAGAAGTGTTTGTTGTTGTCAACGAATGGTAATGGGCACTCTACCCCCCTTGTCAACCAGACTTTTAAGAGCGGCTCCCATGAAGGACGTTATTTCTAACAGCAAGGTAGATCATCACTCTTATCTCTTTTGTTTACACATATAGTTAAAAACTGTTGTCATTTCTTGACTGATTAGATCAGGGTAAAAATGTGAAGAGATTGCAGCGGTTAAAGTTGTAATTAATTTGGACTGGGCACCCCATTTGCCAGCTCTTTTTGCAAAGTTAATGGATAAGCGGATGTATATGCCACTAGTCCGGTTGTGAAAGTCTGTCTAAAAGCAAATGACAAGGTTGATATCCGTAACACCACATACTTTTTCATGAGCTAATAAACATTGACACAAATAAGAGATAATAGGTTTTGAATAATAAAAGGTAGCACACCAAGTATTTTCTTGGAATGGCAGGAAATACCATGTAGTAGGTAGGTATGGTGGACACATATGGCATGGGTTTTGGATGCACGAGAAGCATTCCCTCTCAGTACAAGGCTTTGGCTAGCAAGGTTATTTGAAGAAAACACAAGGATAAACTATGACAACAAGACGTATCTAAAAACATATTGCAAGTATTATAAAACTCTACATTGTCTTCCTTGTTGTTCAAACACCTTTACAAGAAAATATCTAGACCTTAGAGATACCAAACATGCAAACCAAATTTCAACAAGCTTTACGGTAGTTCTTCACTAATAGGTTTTAACTAAATGATGTAAAAGCTTAAACATGATCTACTTGAGAGCTCAAAACAATTGCCAAGCACCACAACATACAAGATAACAATCCATAAGAGCATGTGTATCTTTTTCATTATACCATTTACCACATTTAGCACTTTCTGTTTCCTACCAAACACCAATCAATTTATTTAAAGATAAACTCTCCAAGTATATAACAATGAGATATGAGAGTGTAACATATGAAAACTAACAGCTCCAACAAGAGATGCATGTAAAACAAGAGCTAATAGTATTGAAATAACATAGAAGAATACTCAACAAATATAAGTGAAGGATAGGAGTATTCAAATGAAAAAGCGGAGCGTGTCTCTCTACCACAAAGGAATGCTAGGATCCATTTTATTCAGAGAATGAAAATAACAAATAACAAAAACAAAAACAAATAGACGCTTCAAGTAAAGCACATAAGATGTGTCGGAATTAAAATATAGTTTCACTAGAGATGATCTGATAGTTTGTTGATGAATAAGGGGATACCTTGGGCATCCCCAAGCTTTGACGCTTGAGTCTTCTTGAAATATGCTTGGGTGACCCACGGGGGCATCCCCAAGCTTGGGCTCTTTCATCTTCTTGATCACATAACATCATCCTTCTCTCTTGATCCTTGAAAACTTTCTCCACACCAAACTCAAAGTAAATTTCATTAGAGGGTTGGTGCATAATCAAAAATTCTTATATTCTGCATGAACACAATTGCTACCAATGCTACTGGACATTAGCTACAGCCACTGATACTTTATGGAACAAAAAGATCAATTCAAACTAGTAAAAGAGGCATTGCAAAATAAATGACAGAATCTGTAAAAAACAGAACAGTCCGTAAAGACGAATTTTTTCGAGGCACTTAACTTGCTCAAATCAGAAAACTCAAAACTAATGAAATTTGCATACATATCTGAGGATTACGCACAAAAAATCCCAGGTCCATCTGATTTTTCCGTAAAGAGTTATGAATTTAACGGTGGACAGCAGAAAACTGTTTCAACACAGCAATCCAAATCTAGAATCAACTTTCTACTAGAGGCTTAACTTGACACAACAACGCAATAAAGTAAAGATACAAAGGAATTGCTACAGAGGTAGACATCTTACTTGACTCAACAAAATAAAATAACAGAAATAAAAAGTGGGTTGTCTCACATAATCGCTTTTTTTAACGCCTTTCAGCTAGCCACAGAAAGTGATATTCAAGTGTTATCCAAATCAAAAACAGAAATCCTCTCAACTATGCATTGTATTTTATCTATATAAGGTTCAGAGGTTCCTTTTTCATTACTTTTAGGTTTACTACATTCATCAAACGGGTTTTGGGAAACAAACCAATCAAAATTTTCTTCCAAGGCTTCATGCATAGCTACAAGTTTAATAGGTATTGGTATTTTAATTTCCTCCCCCTTAGTAGGTTCAGTTTTACCCAATTTTTCAAGTGCATTAATAACATCTACACATGAGCCTAGCATATCAAAACGATCAAAGACTTTCCTAACTTCTATAGCAACATCACCAAATTCATTAAGCAAGGTTTCTATAATAAAATCTTTCTTTTCAACATTTTAACGTCATGAAGATTAAGAAACATTTGTTTTATTATGGGATGTAGGTTAACAAACCTAGCCTCTAGCATGTGAACTAAAAAAGCTGCAGCAGTTTCATAATTAGGGGCAAGTTCTGCTATGGATTTCTCCTCAAGATTTTTATGCTTACTAACATGATTAAAGAATTCTTCAATATTTTCCTTCCCAATTATAGATCCACTACCTACTGACGTTCCAGGGTGTACATAGGAAGCAACATTATAGCAAAAGTAAAACTAAAACCGAAATGACAATAAAAGCAAACCGAAATAAAAATAGTAATGCAAGTAACTAATTTTTTTGTATTTTTTATATTAAGCAAACAAGACAATAATAAAAATAAACTAAGCAAGACAATAACAAAATAAAGAGATTGGATGTGAGAGACTCCCCTCGCAGAAGAATCTTGTTTCCCCGGCAACGGCGCTAGAAAAATGCTTGATGCACCGGTGAGGTGTTGTTGGGAACCCCAAGAGGAAGGTATGAAGTAGTGCAGCAGCAAGTTTCCCTCAGTTGTGAAACCAAGGTTATCGAACCAGTAGGAAACTAGAAATCTTCTCAAGGTGGCAACGGCGCCAGAAAAGTGCTGGAGTAGTTGACGTGGAACCTGCACACAACACAACCAAGATACTTTGCCCCAACTTAACAGTGAGGTTGTCAATCTCACTGGCTTGCTGTAACAAAGGATTAAACGTATGTGTGGATGGTGTTTGTTTGCAGAGAATGGAAGTAACAGGATGTCAGTAGGATTGTTTATCAGTTTAGAGAAAAAGGACCGGGGTCCATAGTTCACTAGTGGTGTCTCTCCATAAATAATAATAACATACATGCGGGTAAACAAATTACAGCTGGGCAATTGACAGAATAAAGAAGTGCATAATGATGCATATACTATAGTTATGATGTCTAGTGTGATATTCATTTGGTCATTACAACAATATACATAGACCGTTCAAACCGCATCTATGACTAATAATCCACGTTCCGGTTAGCGTCCGCACCCCTTTCAGTATTAAGTTGCAAGCAACAGATAATTGCATTAGGCAATGTGTGTAATGTAAGTAATACAAATACCCTTAGATAAAGTACTAATGTTTTATCCCTAGTAGCAATAGTACATCTACAATCTTAGAGCTTGCTGTCACTATCCCAGATTAAATAGAGACATGAAGCTACTATCGAGCATAAATACCCCCTCTTGGAGTCACAAGCATCTACTTGGCCAGAGCATCTACTAGCAACGGAGAGCATGCAAGATCATAAACAACCCACTCACAAGATATATTATGAAGCAATAACATAGTACTCAATATTTATCGGATCCCAGCAAACACAACATGTAGCATTACATAAAGATGATCTTGATCATGTTAGGCATCTCACAAGATCTAAACATGGTAGCACAAGAGGAGAAGACAACCATCTAGCTACTGCTATGGACCCGTAGTCCAAGGATGAACTACTCACGCATCAGTCCGGAGGCGGGCATGGTGATGTAGAGCCCTCTGGTGATGATTCCCCTCTCCGGCAGGGTGCCGGGAAGAGCTTCTGAACCCTCCCGATCTAGGGTTGACGACGGCGGCGGCTCTGGACTTCGTGGAGGAAAAAGGTGCGCGTCGTGACGTGGTGTGGGCCCCTCGGGCGCCCACCGACGTCGCCCTTTCGCCTATTTTTACCCCCCGAATGAAAAACCCTAAGGACCCGAGCACTTTTCCACGAAACATCCCGTAGCCGCCGCCGACGTCAACCCTAGTTCGGAAGGGTTCTGCGGCTTTTCCCGGCACCCTGCCGTAGAGGGGAATCATCACCGGAGGGCTCTACATCACCATGTCCGCCTCCGGACTGATGCGTGAGTAGTTCATCCTTGGACTATGGGTCCATAGCAGTAGCTAGATGGTTGTCTTCTCCACTTGTGCTATCATGTTTAGATCTTGTGAGCTGCCAATCATGATCAAGATCATCTTATTGTAATACTACATGTTGTGTTTGCTGGGATCCGATGAATATTGAGTACTATGTCATTTGCTTCATAATATATCATGTGTATGTTGTTTATGATCTTGCATGCTCTCCGTTGCTAGTAGATGCTCTGCCCAAGTAGATGCTTGTGACTCCAAGAGGGGGTATTTATGCTCGATAGTGGGTTCATGTCTCCATTTGATCTGGGGAGTGACAGCAACCTCTAAGGTTGTGGATGTACTGTTGCTACTAGGGATAAAACAGTAATGCTTTGTCTAAGGATAATTGTGTTACTTACATTGCACACTTTGCGTAATGCAATAATCTGTTAATTGCAACTTAATACTGAAAGGGGTACGGACGTTAACCGGAAGGTGGATTATTAGTTATAGATGCGGTTGGAACGGTCTATGTATATTGTTATAATGTCCAAATGAATCTCATACTAGACACCATGACAAGTATATGCATCATTATGCAGTTCTTTATTTTGTCAATTGCCCAGCTGTAATTTGTTTACCCACATGTATGCTATTATTTATTTATGGAGAGACAACACTAGTGAACTATGGACCCCGGTCCATTCTTTTACATTGATAATACAATCTAGTCTAAAAACTGTTCTCTTTCATTCGCTGCAAACAAACATCATTTTCCACGCTATACGTCTAATCCTTTGTTACAGCAAGCCAGTGAGATTGACAACCTCACTGTTAAGTTGGGGCAAAGTATATTGGTTGTGTTGTGTGCAGATTACACGTTCGTTGTTGACACCGTTAGTGCGCCCTGCCAACGTCAGTTTCAACAACATTCAGAAAAGTCTTCGTCTCCTACTGTATTGATAAACCAACTTGGTTTCATACTGAGTGAAAATTTACTTCTGTGCTCATCATACTTTCCTTTTGGTATTTGCCAACTGCTGAGAAGAATATCACCTCAGCATTCAGCAATCCTTCTCCCGGCCCATGGGTTGCCGGGCCAGTGGTTTTTGTCGCTGTTGGTTACTATGTGCTTTAGATTTTTTTTTCATTTGCTCATTTTCTTTTAATAATTTAGCTGTGTACATTTCCAATTGCTCATGTTTCGATTTGGTTATTGAGTTATTGAAGAGGACATGTGTACCTTATATCAATATAGTATCTTTTTGTTTGTCTCAAGATATTACCCCACGCAATGCATGGCACGAGCTGTACACGGTACGTACCCCGTTCCATCAATCACGACACAATCTAGCCCAAATCATTTGAAGAGAGGGAGTAGCATATTCTTGCAACACGCACGTCTAGCCAGGAAGCGGCATGATTAACCAGGTAGCTTAGGCTAGCTGGGCTAGGTAGCCACGTAGTACGATCCTCACTGGCTAGCTCAGCTCGCTGAATGGATCAGGTCTGTCGCTAGAGCTAGCTGGCTAGCTCAGCTCACTGAATTCTCCCACTGCAGGCGCCTCGCACGTACGCATAAGTGTCCCTGACATGATCGATGCATGCTCAGGCAGGGCCGACGTGCGTGCGTGCTCGAGATGAATCGACGGGATGCATGAGACGAGATACCTTCTCTACATGCGCACGCCATCGCCGGCCTGGCCAGCCGGCAATAATGGGGAGAGAATGTGTGATGCGCGTGCGTGCACGTCCGGCAGTCGAAACGCCACCGAGAGCGGCGGAGCACCTAGGTACCGTACGTCCCACACCGGCGGCGGTGTATAACAGTACGACGGCAGGGCATCTCGAACGAGGCTCCCCAAACGGACAAGCCGTTGCCCGATCCACACCTCCCGGAAGAGTGTCATCTCAACCGGCGGCGCATCCCAGTGTCAAGGAGCTGTGCGGCACCTTCGTCAAGGAGGAGATGGAGGACGACAAGGAGGACGACGGCGACGGGTGATGTTGGGTTCACTCACAACCCCAAACCGGACATGGCCATCAACCCCCAAAACAGAGTAGAACGGACACTTAACATGTCCAGTTAGGGGGCGCTGTTGAAGATGCGCTCTATCCAAACCTAGCTAGGTACTCCCTCGATGCAAAGGCTAGGGTTTCCCCGTTTCTAAAAAAGCTAGGTACTCACTCTGTTTCACAATATAAGATGTTTTAAGTGTTACATGTTTTTTTTTTGTGTAAGGTGGTCGTATCCACCGCCCGAATAGATAGAAAGAGTTGACCCAGTTTATAAGGGAAATCGGGTCCAAAAACCATACAATCTGTACAAAAAAAATAACACAAACGAATCGACTCGCCGCCCACACGACCCAAGTCAACAAACGCCACAACACACACCACCTGATCCGGGGCCGCCGCCCCGGCGTAACAACCAGATCAACCTTCGCATTGTCCGAAAGCGATCCAGTCATGGTCGACAAACCCTCTGCCCACGCAATTTTCATCCAGGTCGCCACCAAAATCCACCTGTTCCGGGGCCGCCGCCCCGGCGTAGCAACCAGATCGACATTCGCATTGTCCGAATGCGATCCAATCGGATCGACGAACCTTCTGCCCTCGCAGTTTTCATCCAGGCCGCCACCCAGACCCAGGCTAAACAACGGCTCCACCTCATAGAACCGTGATAGCTTGGATATATATACTACACTAAAACGTATCTACGTACCTTCAAACTAAATAGATTGGATATATATACTACACTAAAACGTATCTACGTACATGTATATAGATATGAATGTTAAAAATGACTAAAACATAATGGAACGGAGGGAGTAATAAAGACGAAACGTTGAACGATATTTTGTGTCATGCGGCAGGCGCGATGTACAACGCAGAACAACGAGGGGCAACAACCTTGTAGCATCTCACGTAGTAGTCAGATGCCATGTCGCGACATATACCGCCCGGCCACCCGGCCGCAGACACACCCCCGTCGACCGTTTACAGAGAAGCCGTGACGTTACGGCACCGTGTCGGCGTGCGTGAGTGGTGATACGTCCTGCTGGCCCAGACGTACAGTGCCCCGGTGGCTAATGGCGGTGGACACCAGTTTCCCCTGCCACGGCGCGGCCGTGTTACGCTTTCCTCTGCAGGTCACCTCTGAGTGTGTCCCTCGTCGATATCCACGACGGACACAATCTCGCCATTGTCGTCGGAAACCGTCGCCGGCGCCAGCATGTTGCGGGAGCTACCGAAGCGCTGGTTGGGCGCCCGCGTCACGGCAATCGCGCTGTCCCCACCGCCACTGCCACTGCCACTGCCCGCTCCAGGGGGAATGGCAGCACCACCCGTCTGCTTCTTCGAGGTGAGCGAGTTCCGGAGGCTCAGTTCCTCCGAGCGACCCTTCTTCCGGGCGCCCGTGGCCCAGCTCGCCACGGACTCATGCAGGCCCGAGCCGAGTGCTTCCAGCTTGATGTCTCCGCCCATCTGGCACAACAGGTATTTAGCATGCTATGTTCTCAAAAGAAATAAAAAATGTCTATATCTGAGTTGATCGATCTGTGGGAGCAGAGCTAGGTGAGATGGTTCGGAGAGTTTACGTGGGTGACGATGGCGTACAACGGCAGGGTGATGTAGCTGCACACCACTTGGATGACCAAACTGCAGATAGAGCAAGCAAACCATTCTTATAAACTGCGTGTGAGAAAGCCACGAAATATAGGCAAGAACACATATGTCAGCTTGCTACGCATATATATATATATATATATATATTCAATGGCAGTGTACATGAGAAGGTGATAGTACACCGGGGTTATTCGTGAGCTAACAAAGCTCTTTCTTTCTGGTCATCGCCATGACCATGCATGGATGTGATGAACTTAACAAAGTTGTAGGTAATGCAGAGTTTTACTCACCCAATAACAAGTCTCGAAATGGCGTAAGCCTTCTGCTCCATAATGCACGAATTGAACCCATATGTTACCTGTGGAGATGACAACTCTGTTAGCTACAGGGCCTCGTTAATGGAAAATATGAAATGCTTGAGCTGAGAGCGTGAAATACCAAGACCCAGAAGAAGAAACCAATCTCGAAGGCGTTCTGGAATAGGATGAAATGGATCAAATGAAGGACGATAGAAGGTTTGCCAAACCAGAAATGCTCCTTGGAAGGTTTGATTTTCGGGACTTGGTTTGTTTCATCTGCTAGCGATGCTGCTGCCTCTTGAGCTAATCGAGTAATAATGTGCTGTAGCTTGGCTCCAACAACAAGCAGGAGCTGCAATTTATTCAATTATCAACATTTTTTCTCTTTCAGGTGAACAAAGGCATTTTCCGTTTTAGTACAAAAATAAATAAATAATGCAAACAGGATGTCTGAATGACCAAATCTACTAATGTACAGTGGAATACTTACAAAGAGAGGCAGGAAAGCCAACCAGAAGTATGTATGCCATCCTGCATTTGACAGTAAATAGTAAGGCATAAACCTGTTAGATGAATACCCTGATGAACAGGATGCCTGATACCAATATCTGACACCTAAAGATAATCAATAACAAGACTTCTTTTCATTCAACAGTCAAGTGTTCTGTTCAAGTTATTCATCAGATTCAACTGGTTAGAGTTCAAATTGTAGTATGTGGGTGCAGCGTCAATTAAGCTTGCTAGTTTATTGTAAGCTATTGCCCAGTTAATCCAGCAACCTAAAAAGGACATGTGTTGAGTGACAGCTTCAGCTAGACTTACCATTTATATTCAGCAAAAGGAAAAGGATGACAAAAAGCCACAGGAACCAGCTGCATGGAAGGATTCTTTTAGAGCCACTTATATATTCAAATAAAAGTTAGATATTCCCTACGATGATACCAACCTGATACCTACAACCCTCTTAAAATCATGTTCAAGGGCACGGGTCATGTACTTGTGGAAATTAAAGTCCGGACGGCGCGGGTAGTGTATCTGAATGAAATGCAAGAAATAAAGATAATTGCACCAATTATCTACCCAATGCAGTACAGAGAAATATACGAAAATAATATGCAAGGGTTAAAATAAACAATATATCTTACCAAGACAAATGCTGATCTAAGCGCTTCATAATCTGATTTGCTCACAGAATCATGAAACTGCTTCAAGAATGCAATCTGCAATAGTACACGAAATGAAGGGAGTTCAAACAACAAATTATGCAACAATCATGTACATTACTGCTAGATTTGGAAGAACAGGGCATTGCACCAAGCAGTTCATCATGGTAAAGATAAACTAAAGTGTTGTGAAGATATTGATTGAGCCATTGCATGCATCATATACGAGCACCTTGAATGATTATGTAGTAATGATGTTTTGTGTGAAATGCTCTCCATACTATGAGGACAGTGTGCTCAGGCCATGGTCTTTGTAACCAACAACCCAGCTGCTGATAAACCAGACTTATTTTTTCCAAACCACAGAATTATAGACCATCCGTTGGGTAGACTATCTCCTTACATCACGTAGGTCATAATCTGAATAAATGCATGCACACAGTCAAGCATGCAGACGGAACATTCTAAATAACTGAGTTGAGCAGAAGATGCGCAGTTGACTTACTATCCAGCTTACAACAGCCAGCTTCATCCAAAATCCCTTTGTTCGCTCACTAACAAATTCTCCCTGGTGTTCACGATGTAGCACAACGTGCAATGGTGTAGCTTTCCCTGCAAACTCTGTCTGCTGTGCTGCAACCATTTTTCCGGTAAAAAACAGAATTATTGAGGCAATGAGGAAAATTTTGAAGACCAGTATCTCTAAATAAAAAGAAGGTATGCATATTTATCTCATACAGAACTTTCTAACACATATTGAGTAAAACACACAGAACTGTACCTAGAAAAAAGGCTAATAGAAAAGGCAGCATAAGATTATACAGCATTGACACTATAGGAATCAATGAAATTTGAACACTCAAATGTCCTTCAAGTGTGAAGTGTCCACTTGACCTAGCATATCAGTTGCTGTTAATGATTATGCGGTTCTCCTTGTTTTGTAGATAAGGACTCTGGGGCAACTACAAAGAAGCTAACAGAATATACAACAATCAAATATCACTTGCTCAATATGAAAAAAAATTCAGGATATGGACACATGGGAATGGCATGAGGAGAAACTAGTGGCAATCGAGTACGGCTGCCGGGGTGCATGGTATGTCCGGCATCACCAAGAAGTTCGATATTGTTTCAAGGATAAGGAAAATGTATATGGGTGTGACTGATAAATCAAAATACTGACCCAGATTGCCAGCCGACCTCATCTCTATGGTTTATCTCCGATCACTGGCCCAGTCCACTAGCTCCCAATACAGGGCTTGCTTTTCACATATCTTGGTGAAAATTTCTCTTCTAAACTTTATTTATAACAAGTGAAATGACGAATGTTTTAATGATTTAAAGAATATTGATGAGATTTATATTTAGCCTTTTAGAAGAGCACGAGACTTATAATTTTTTTAAGTTGCTTCTCAAATTGGTATTGCGTCAAATGGTGGCGGTGGCGAGTGTGGAATAATTATTTTTCCGCGTAGAATTTTGTGAAGATCAAGTTGAGTGTTAAAGGGATGAAAATATGTCATGTGGAATTATGAGTTGAAAGAACAATGGTTTAAGACCAATCAAAAGGTGTTTCCTTGCATGCAAATCATGCAGCAACACATGTTTACGTCTAACACATCTTCAACCTCTAGAGTAAATTTATACTAAATATTTGCAGTGAATGAGGAAAACACTCAACTAGTCAAAACCGACTCTTTGTAATCTATTGTATACGTTCAAAGATATTATATCCGTATTATTGTAAGTTGTAACTATATTTTTTTAAAAATTAACATAACATAGGGTTGGAGGCTTGAATTTATAACTTATTTAAATCAACCAAAACGAAAGGATAGGGCAACAGCGTACATTTCTCTTGTATTTCGCGGTGAATTCTGGTCTCCCAATGCTTCCATTTCCTTATCTACAAAATTTCAGCCAGAGTTAGTTTGTCATCCACAAACATGGTCATATGTAACAGAACATTATATTTGCCGACATACTTTTGCACCACCAAGCAATATTGTTGTAGCGCAGAAAATAACATGGACAAAGCCAAGTACAAATATGAATATGTGCAGCTGATGCAACGCCTCCAGTGATAGCAAGGGAACCTCACCCTGAAACAAAGAAAGTCTATCTTTAACGATGGTCGTTAAAACACATTTCTGCACAATACAACTTAAATTACATTGTTTTTTTAGGACAGCACTTAACTTTGGTTCCTAGACAGATAAATTAAACAAGGTTTTGCTACCGAGCATAGAAGGATCTGTATCTACTTTCAAGAAACAATCAGGTATTCAACTCCAAGAAAGAAAATGCTATTCACTTCTGCAAATATGGTTCTCCTAACCTTTTTCTTGCAAACTATGCCACCTGCTTCTGTAGCTTTGTGATTTTCTCTCTTGCACGGAAGCATGAAACGCGTAGCAGTCTCCGGAATGCAAATGTGGATAATAAAACCCTGAGAGAGACTCAGGACGAAGGAAATAAATCCAAGAAGCATTAACTCTGCATGTGTAGCAACTGAACCAGATAAGACACGGAGAAAAAAATCAACTATCATATACTAATTGTGCAAAATATTGGACAACCCTCTGTCTGGTTCCCTATTTACCATTTTCTAAGGTCAAAGGGGTCCTTCAGCTACGTACTCCTTTGTAAAACATAATAATAATAGTATCACAATCGACTAATTAAGTTATATAATAGATATACCACATATTTAATATACAGCCGCTGATAAGTAAAAAAAAAATCTAATTCTAAGGCATGCTGATATGCTAGATTGGTAAGTGTTCATGCAAATGTATATATTCCTGAATGTACCTTCTTTTAGTCTCTGTAAAGCTGAGTACAGTGTTTTCTGCTGATTATGTTTTAATGCCTGCACGATTGTAGAAGAAAGCATAAGTAGGAGGAGGAAACCAAATGGATTACATGCTTTTCTGACTATTGAGTACTGACTAAAAAATTAGGCCAAATAAATAAATACACTCTTGAGTATTTAGATTTGTATAGAGGCATTAACAATGGACACATGCTTTTCTGAATGTTCGTGAAGGAATCTTTTCTAATAATTGCATTGACGTCGCTTATTTTGTATCAATGTAGCACAAAACAAGAAATGTCGGAAGCTAATAAACAAATACGCTCTTGGGTATTAAAACTTGTATAGAGGTCTTAACAATCGATTACATGTTTTCCTAAAAGTTTGAATGGAATAATACAAAATGTTGGTGAAGGAATGTTTTTCTAAAATAATTGTCAAAAGTCGCTTATGTTGTATCAGTCTAGCACAATACAACAAATGTCTGAAGCTAATAGTAGATTTGCTCATAGCCGCACAGTTGTTCATTCTAAATACAGTGCAAAAATTGGCTGCATATAGATATATGAGAGACTGAAATTACTCCAACAATCTACTCCCTCTGTCCAACAAAAGATGTCACACTTTCTATCAAATTTGGATGTATCTATACACTAAGTCATGTCTAGATACATCCAATTTTTGATCAAGTTGAGACATTCTTTATTGGACGGAGGGAGTATATCTCGTGCGGAGGTTGATGTACTTGAAAGCCCAGTATAATGTGCCACCTATCACAAGTTTCATCAACTTCTTAGGTAACTAAGCCGAACCAAAATTACCGCGAGCTTGCGAACCGAATTCCACAATGGAGCAAGGTGCCCTGATCCGGAATCCCCGGCAACTGTGCTTCGCAACTGAGAGCAAAACATTCTACAACCCTCCTCACCTAAACCCCACATAATTCACCGGAAATCGGCAGGTACAGTAACAGTACATTAGCCGGGCTTCAACCGTTCCCTTAACCAATGTACAGATTCTGTCCACCGAGCAACCTGTGTTAATAAACAAATGTGTAGGAAGGGAGAGGGGGGTAAGCGGCAGCGGCGTACCTTGCCGAGGTAGTGGAGGAAGCGCTCGGCGGCGAGTGAGACGGAGACGATGGCGAAGCAGACGGCGGCGACGACCCAGGTGGGCGTGTGCTCGAGCGACGCGTCCTCCATGCCTCCTCGATCTGCTGCTGCGGAGGCTCGGAGACCATGGTGTGGTGGCGTGCGGTTAAGGGGAGGGAAGAGAAGGAGGCGAGCGGCCGCAAGCAAGGAATCGGCGTGTCGCGGCGCTGGCTTGCCGACCGCGGCGGCCACCGGCTGGATTCCATCCCCGCCTCGTGGATGCGTGCGCTCTAGCTGCTACGGAGTAGCTAGCTAGAGCTTGCTCCTCGTGTGCTCTAGATGCGCGCGCGTGGGGAGGGACGGCGTCGGCTTTGCTTCGGCCGCCGGTCTTCTCGTCTCCCGCGGGCGGCGCCAACGATCGATCCCTTCCGGGCTCCGGCGGGTGGCAGAGCGAGCGAGATGTCACTGGGCGGCAGCGGGCTGGTACGAGAGTCGCAATGCGGCCCAATGGGGATAAGGCCAGAATTTGGGTGATGCTCTAGTTTTTTTGTTTTTTGTTTTACTTGGTGATGCTCTAGTTGGCTAGGGTACGAACGGCCCAGGCCCAGCAACCACTTGAAAATGATTAAATCTCAGTCGATTTTTTTGAAGCTGAACAATAGGTTTCTCCACTGCATTTTTTATTATCAATTTTAATAAAAAAGTTTGTACAAAGAGTTAGAGAATACCTCCTAACACTACAAAGCCTATGGAATTTAAGCAAAAGACTGAACACATGCCCTAAAGCTAACATAGGCTTTTCGATGATTGAACTCCTCCTTGATGATTCTTCGGTACCTATACTAGGAGAAACATCTTGAAAAATGAAGTTGTTTCTAGTTTTACAAATTTCCCAACTGACCAGTGTGAGGCCCATGGAGAAAGGTTGCCCAATAGCAAAAGCTCAAGACTTCCAATATAGTCCAAGGGAGGCGCCATGAAGGACATACATAATACCAGCGTAGTGAATTTTAGAGTATATCTCTTGTATTATTGTATAGATATTTAGGCATGTTTTGTACCGATCCTCTCCACACAGTATGTTGTATTTCGATTTGGTAGGTTCAGATCGTTACTTTGTCTTGCAAGACTCCTTATACTTGTGATCTATAATGATACGAGTTGCTCGCCCTAGACGTGGCGTTTTCCTCAATAGTTTCCGTTCAAAGTGAAGCAAAGAGCATCTAGAGAATAGTGATTCCTGGTCGCGAGAGAGTTAGGGCTTCTTTGGATCACACGATTAGAAAACAAAGGAATTGAAAAAAATACAGAAATCTAATAGGATTGCATGTGCAAAACAGAGAAAAACTACATGAATGGTCATTTGGATGATACACATGAAGGGGATCGCATGCAGAAAACAAAAATTTTCCTACCAACGATATCCTTAAACTAGCCAAGATCTACACTATGCAGATATAGAAGTACGGCGGATATCGGAATACATACCCTTGTAGACCGAAAAGCGGGGATTACGCTCCCGCACAAGCGTTGACGACGAAGACGACGTAGCCGACCTCTAGGTCGCGAAGAACTCGGCGCGACGAAGACGACGAAGATGACCTCGAGGTCGGGTGGAGGAAGTAGGCCTCCGAGTACCGCTAGCGCAGCACCTCGCAGGGTGTTACACACATACGGTGGAGACGACGGCCTCCGAAGCTCCAGTCCAGGACGAGCAGCGGAAGACTTGGACCGGAACACCAGCAGCGCGGCAGCGGGCTATGGTGGAGAGATCCCCTCATCCTCCTCGGCGCAACTCCGACAAAGGGAATCACGTTATCGAGAGAGAATTCAGGAATTAATTGGTTGAATTAAAAGGCCAGGGGTGCCCCTCTATATAAAGGCTCCCGGGGGGGGCCAACCTTGCCAGCCAGGCAATGTGGGACTATCCCACATGCCTGGTTCGGCCAAGGCTGGTGCGCCGGCCCTAGTGGGCCCCATGTGGCCCACTAGGGGCTGGCCGAATCAGCCCTCCTTCCCTTGGGGGGACTCTTCCCCCCCTCATGGGCCTTCTTTCCACTAGAAGGCCCATTTAGGGAAATCTGCCTTTAAAAATTCGAAAATAAATATATAAAATCATATTTAAATATTAATTACACTAATTAATATCAAACATATTATATATAATTTATTCTAGCTCCGAAAACTATTTCATCGCTGCCCGATCTCCATCGGACCATTCCCGGGACGTTCCCGGTGATCTCTTTCCTTTCCGGTTGTCTTGTCGAAACCCCTTAAGTGTGTTACCCTAGCGGTTCGATATAATAACAGACATGATCGAGACTCCTCTCCGATCAATGACTAACTCGTAGGCCTGGACCCCATGAATTAATCCCTGTGATATAACGAATGACTTTCATCTATCAAACCTGGACGTCTAGTCTTAAACCTTTTGTCATAGCGATACTTAGTGTGTCCGAGCATCGTTCATAGATATCTCCATACCTAGCATGATCTCGTTACCGACAACACTATCTTCTACTCGTCTATGATATTATGTCAGCTGGTGACCTAGTCACATGTTTGCAAACTCATTTGACATAATCTCACCGAGTGGGCCCTAGAGTATCTATCCGGCTATACGGACTGACAAATTCCGCTCTTGACCCCTCGTCTCAACTACCCCTTTCCGATACCCAAAAGTATCACCGTTATTGTCACACTATATAAGATATGACGTTTGGTGCGATCAAAGTATCTTCCAGGAATAACAATAAGAGTTGGTCTCACGGTCAAAGGCGTAACGACTACGTCCTACAAATTATGGGTAAGTCCATCACATCGTTCCACCTAACGATATGACTCTATTGCCGACAGACGCCATGTCTCATGATCGGGAAACCTCGATCATCAATCGCGCAATGAAACTAGTCTTAGTAGAGGCAACTAGGGACCTGGTTGTTTATCTACCACACGTGTATTAATGTTTCCGCCTAATACAGTTATAGCATGGTATAAAACATATAATGAACAATTGGAATATGACTAATAAACTATCTTTATTAAGTGCCTCTAGGGCATATTCCCTTCAGTCTCCCACTTGCACTAGAGTAACACTTAATCTAGTTTACAACTTGGT
Organism: Poa annua; assembly: GCA_026929855.1. Classification (NCBI taxonomy): domain Eukaryota; kingdom Viridiplantae; phylum Streptophyta; class Magnoliopsida; order Poales; family Poaceae; genus Poa; species Poa annua. Next base: position 96,472,540 of record CM049437.1, read on the forward strand.
AAAAGCTCAACACCCATAGCATCTTGGTGCATGCTTGTCTCGTGGAAGAGGAATACAGTCAACAGATCTCACACATTGAGACCTATATGTGCTTTGCAACACTTCTATGTCACCTAGTTTGACATCATCCCGTATCTTACGATGACGGTGAAATATATCCTAGTGGATGGAGTGAGACTCGAACATTCGCGTAGCATGGGCCTTAAAAGTCTAAGAGATCTATTAAGGGGACCACATACGCTCGGAAAACTGCTCAGTCCAATCACACTTGCAACTTCTGAAGTTGGCATATATTTCTATACCTATGTAGATTATGCAATAGTGCATTCATATGCGACTTCGCAAACTAACCATGTCTTTCTTCAAAATAAAGGACATCTCCTATATGAGATTTCTAGTTGTATGGGCCAGTGTAATAACTTGCATCATCGTAACCTGTTTACGGCAAGTTGTCTTTCACTCTTTCCCTTTACCAGAAAACATATCTTCAGTTCTCACAGACACTGAAAAATATACTTAACGTTTGTTCATTGATCCACACAAGGATCACTCTAGAACCCGTTCTTCAACCAAGAACTTGGGTCACACTAAGTCGAGCTTTCAATCTGATAGCATCTATGTCTGATACATAGAGAATGTCGAACATCATTTGCTATCACTGAAAATGCCAAGATAAACTTAATATTTCACCTAGTCATACAAGTAAGAACCATCTTCTTCGCTTGTTCTATTCTGAAACACTTCAGAATCTTAACTTAGGAAATATTCCGACCTAAAGTTATTAAGCCCCTTACGATCTATACAATTATAAATCGGATGCCTAATACTCCTAACTTCATTTCATAGAAAATTTAATCACTTAAATAATCCTTTACACTCTACTAGAGGATCTGTGTCATTCAATATGTCGTCACATACAAAATCACGAATGACACCTAGCTCCCACTCAAATATGCCTTCCGCATATAAGATCAAGAAAAGCTACTTAGCTCCCACTCAAATATGCCTTCCGCATATAAGATCAAGAAAAGCTACTTTGCTCCCACTCACTTCTTTGCAAATGCAAGTCTCTTCAACTATTTTGGACAACTCCAAAATCCTTTGATCACATCATCAAAGTGAAGATTCCAGCTCCGATATGCTTGCTTCAGCCCATGAATGGACAACTGAAGTTTGCATACATGTTTAGCATCCTCAGGATCATCAAACCATTATTGTACTGATTACAACTCTTTCTTAATGACACTATTAAGAAACATGGTTTCCTTCTCCTTCTATCAATTTCTCAATCGAAATTATAGTAATTGCTAAACGACCCAGAATAGATTTAGGCTTCGCCACTTGAGACAAAATCTCATTGTGGTCAACTTTTGAATCTGTCGGAACTGTTTCACGACAAATCGATCCTTATCAGTGTCTACTCTCTCATAAAATTCCATATTCTGTTAACATCCTAGATGCCATCAAGAAGATCTCCCAAGTCAATACCTGGTAATCGTACATGGATTTTATTTCGGATCATATATGACTCATAGCCATTTCTCGGACTTAGGTCTACCATCTCTTCTTCGTAGTTCGTAGGTCTGTCATATTCCATTAACATGACCTTCATAACAAGATTGTCGTAACACACAGTGTGAAACACAACCTCGTACGCCTACGTTCTTAGTATGAGCTCAGAACATCATGATCTTGTATCATCAGCCTTTTTCAAGCTGTGGAGCATGACACCGAAAACACTTTCGGTTGCGCCACTCTGATGTCTGGAGAGAAAGTTCATCAACTTCGTCTTGCTCTACTTTCTTTCTCACTTATACCCTTGGAAAAGAAACTATTTCTTTCACAAGGTATATCCCGGCAACGATTTTGCCTATGTCGTGAGACATGTACCCAACTAACTCTTTAGGTACGGTACACTACAAAGATTAATCCATTTTAGGTTTGATCACATCGAAACACTAAATTGCTGAAACGACAATCCAGGCTAAAAGCCACGCCATTACTCATATGGTATTGTCTCCATGGATTTAAATGGTTTCCCTATTATCTAACGTGAGTGTTACGTTTCTACCATACGACTCTAATGATCACAATAATTCGGTAAGAGATTTATTTACCACACACTATCCGATAGGGTGCGATTACGACGTCCTAACATACCATAACACTATGGTGTTCCATGCGACGTAATTTGTGGAACTCTTCTCACAAGTCTTCCAATGATATGCCAACATTATAACTCAAATCTTCATTTCCTCGATCTGTATCGCGGGAATTTGATTTTCTTGTTAAGTTTATTTCCTACTTCATTCTGAACTTGTTTGATCGAATCAAAATTTTCAGGCCAACATTCCCTGAGTGGATATTCATATATCTACTCGGAATATTCATGAAGTCTACGAAATAAACACTTCCACTTTACGTTAAAGTACTTCATTGATTCACATACACCCATATGCATGATTCTCAACAAGTCATACTCAAAACGTTCAGCGAAGTTCACGAAATAAAGGTCTCCACTACCCGTCAATTACTTCATTGAACCACATACATCTATATGCATGACTATCAATAAGTTATATGCCCGTTTTCCGAAAACGGTGTCTTAGTTATTTTGCAAGTGTCAAAAGATCAAATCTAAGGACTTGTAGATCCATCCGGTATGGAGCTAATTCATTGACTATAACATTGACATGAATTAAACGGTAGTGCCACACATATGTGGTGTCTTTATTAAGTTTGTATCCTTTGGCATTAATATTATGAATGTGGGAGCTTCTACCATCTAAATTCAAATCGGCATATGATCATTACTTCATAAATATAGGACAACGAATTTGTCACTAATATATATGAACAATTGTCTCGCTAGAGGAGACACACTTATAACGATCATACTAACAGGCGATCATAAAGAATTTATTCAAATGGTAGATCTAGAGGGAGAGTGTCTATGGCCATCACAACAATTTGTCTGCCATTATCAACACGCAATGTCGCCTCATCCTTTCAAGCCACTCAAGCAGTAAACCTGGTTTTCATAAAACATGACTAGTATCAAAACTTAGTCACTACTGCGAGTACTTGCTTAGCTAAAATATTCATAACATGTATATCATATATACACCATCATCATTGATGACTTCCGGCGATCTGTTTCATCTTCTTGATACTTCCAACGTAATCAAGAACCATGAAGGTGAACGATTCCCCTTGCATGACATAGTCTATGACATAGCATTTGCACTTGGCAACGACGTCTGTCATCCAGTGATCGAGCTGAGCGAGGCGTCTCAATGTTCATCAAGTATGACCATATGTCATCAAGTATGACTGCCACGTGCTCCTTCAATGTGTGTATTCTCTTCCATCTTGGTTGAGAAGACAATCAGTCAACGTACTGATAAAGTTCATCAACCCAACTTTAGGGGTACCCCGAGTTTAGCGACCATCTCATATGTTCGCGATCTAATAACTCGTACCCACCGTTGGTTCTCTATGGCAGAGATCATAGCATACACTGGACTATGATGATATCATCCGCACAAAACCTGATAATCCAAATTATCTTTTGTTAGCGGAATTTCCGGGTTTATCTCCTAGCGGGCATTGTATCACAAAGAGCTAATGGTTTAAACAAGGAGTATCCTCAAGCTAAAGTATAAAACTATGAAGTTTGGACCCAACCTTTTAAGTTTCTCAATCGCAGGAATGCGCCTAATTTTAAAAGATGCTATTACAATGGTTAATATCTACAAAGGTTTGCAAAACAGACTTTGTTCATTATATTTTGAGTTCTAGTATTTTAGAAAATAACTATCCGAACTCCCACTCAAACGAACATCCCTCCTGTTCGTTTAAGCGATTACACGACCCCCATCCATTGCACAACCCCTCATCGTCAGAGCCGGCAGCACAACTTCAAGGGTAGACAATTGTCAATCACAACAACTCTGTGACTCATGCTCGACCTTTCGGCCTCCGTGTTCCGAGGCCATATCTGCATATGCTAGGCTCGCCACAATAACCTCCACGTAACGCTTGTGCAACATGGCTTACACCCACTGTATGCGAACGACGATATGTCTGACACCCGATCGTCACGGCCTGCCTCATAACGTAGAACTTTCTTGGTGGTGCTCGTTGGAGGAAGAACACTAGTGGTATTTTGAAGGGATCATCTTATATATAACTACCGCCGTGTAACTAATATATATACTAATATATATAATCACACAATATAAGATGCACTCAAAACATCAAATGTAATGCGATGTGATATAGTCCATTGCGCCATGGTCTTCTTGGCGCCCGCAGTTCATAAACAATTTAATAAACCTACCTTGACCATAACACATTGCCCCTGCAAAATAAAGTTAGACGCTTCTACTTTATCTTTTGCATATTTTACGTGGCTTGGGGCTGTCGTAAATAGAACCGCTTCATACCTACGAACCTTATGACCACAACAACGATCCAATAATTGCATGTTTAAGCATCCCTTTCGGGCCCTCCATTGAAAATGCAAAGCCAACTAAAGAGAGAGAAACTGACACCCGCCAGCCACAGATACGGTACAAGCCGTATGTCAGTAGTGGAACCAGTCTCGCGTAAGCGTACGCGTAAAGTCGGTCCGGGCCGCTTCATCAACTCGATGCCGCTGGAATCACAAGTGCACGCTAGAGGGTAGCAAATAACAGGAACGGTGCCCCCGTGAAGAACACGGGTTCTAACAGCATACAGCTATATCTACGATAGATCGGCTCTGATACCACTGAAGGGGATCGCATGCAGAAAACAAAATTTTTCCTACCAACGATATCCTTAAACTAGCCAAGATCTACACTATGCAGATATAGAAGTACGGCGGCTATCGGAATACATACCCTTGTAGACCGAAAAGCGGGGATTACGCTCCCGCACAAGCGTTGACGACGAAGACGACGTAGCCGACCTCTAGGTCGCGAAGAACTCGGCGCGACGAAGACGACGAAGATGACCTCGAGGTCGGGTGGAGGAAGTAGGCCTCCGAGTACCGCTAGCGCAGCACCTCGCAGGGTGTTACACACATACGGTGGAGACGACGGCCTCCGAAGCTCCAGTCTAGGACGAGCAGCGGAAGACTTGGACCGGAACACCAGCAGCGCGGCAGCGGGCTATGGTGGAGAGATCCCCTCATCCTCCTCGGCGCAACTCCGACAAAGGGAATCACGTTATCGAGAGAGAATTCGGGAATTAATTGGTTGAATTAAAAGGCCAGGGGTGCCCCTCTATATAAAGGCTCCCGGGGGGGGCCAACCTTGCCAGCCAGGCAATGTGGGACTATCCCACATGCCTGGTTCGGCCAAGGCTGGTGCGCCGGCCCTAGTGGGCCCCATGTGGCCCACTAGGGGCTGGCCGAATCAGCCCTCCTTCCCTTGGGGGGACTCTTCCCCCCCTCATGGGCCTTCTTTCCACTAGAAGGCCCATTTAGGGAAATCTGCCTTTAAAAATTCGAAAATAAATATATAAAATCATATTTAAATATTAATTACACTAATTAATATCAAACATATTATATATAATTTATTCTAGCTCCGAAAACTATTTCGTCGCTGCCCGATCTCCATCGGACCATTCCCGGGACGTTCCCGGTGATCTCTTTCCTTTCCGGTTGTCTTGTCGAAACCCCTTAAGTGTGTTACCCTAGCGGTTCGATATAATAACAGACATGATCGAGACTCCTCTCCGATCAATGACTAACTCGTAGGCCTGGACCCCATGAATTAATCCCTGTGATATAACGAATGACTTTCATCTATCAAACCTGGACGTCTAGTCTTAAACCTTTTGTCATAGCGATACTTAGTGTGTCCGAGCATCGTTCATAGATATCTCCATACCTAGCATGATCTCGTTACCGACAACACTATCTTCTACTCGTCTATGATATTATGTCAGCTGGTGACCTAGTCACATGTTTGCAAACTCATTTGACATAATCTCACCGAGTGGGCCCTAGAGTATCTATCCGGCTATACGGACTGACAAATCCCGCTCTTGACCCCTCGTCTCAACTACCCCTTTCCGATACCCAAAAGTATCACCGTTATTGTCACACTATATAAGATATGACGTTTGGTGCGATCAAAGTATCTTCCAGGAATAACAATAAGAGTTGGTCTCACGGTCAAAGGCGTAACGACTACGTCCTACAAATATGGGTAAGTCCATCACATCGTTCCACCTAACGATATGACTCCATTGCCGACAGACGCCATGTCTCATGATCGGGAAACCTCGATCATCAATCGCGCAATGAAACTAGTCTTAGTAGAGGCAACTAGGGACCTGGTTGTTTATCTACCACACGTGTATTAATGTTTCCGCTTAATACAGTTATAGCATGGTATAAAACATATAATGAACAATTGGAATATGACTAATAAACTATCTTTATTAAGTGCCTCTAGGGCATATTCCCTTCAACACAAGAAAAGTATCTCGATCCTATGCGAGTGAGTGTAAAAAGAGGTTAGAGTGGATGTTGAAATTCATACTGAATTGGGGTGTAGGAATGCAATCCATAGAAATTTTGGAGGTGTCATTCCTTTGATCCAAAGGGGTTCCTTAGGAAAAAATCATATAGAATGAAATCCTCCAATATTTCTATAAAAATCTTTCAATCAAAAGAGAGTAGTACACTGTCAACTGGTCAAGCGTGAAGAAGTTATTCTGAAGAAGCACCCTCGATATTTAGTTTGTTCTAAACGAGCAGCCAAAAGAAAACCTTGTGTTTGGAGTGATAACAGATCTTCCAAAGCCACTTGAAGGCGGGTCATGTTAGGTGATTAATTATGAGACTGGTGTTTTGGATCCCAAGCTACATGGAGCTCATTAAAAAAAACAATATCCACATTATTTAGTTTCCAAACATCGCGGAAACATTCATAGATGTAGATAGTTTTAAGAGCTAAAAGCGTGCAAAATTGCAGCTCGAAATTATTTGTATTGTGGTCTGCGCACAAATGACAAATGGGTAGATCTAGGTGGTAAACGGTACACGGTTTCAAAAATTGAAATTTTGACCATTTGTCTTATTTTACTAGCCTAGAATACAACGAAGTTTGAGTTTAAAAAAATCACGCTTGTAGATCTCGATAGTATCTACATCTCTGATTTTTCTCATGATTTTTGGAGACAAAAAAGTTCTGATTTTGAATTTTGAAAGAAATGAGCTACATGTCGCTCGGCCTCCATTTGATTTTTTATTAATCATGGCCTTCTTTATATGCTTTGGAGACTTGCTCATTATTCTCTGGCATGGTAGCTAACAGGTCTTGCAGATGGAAAACATCGTCGAAAGTCTCGAGAACAGAGATTATTTCAACCTTGGCAAAGGAAAAAAGATGGGGGGATCCTCTATGAAGAGGAATTCGTGACCTTTTATTTGTTTAGAAAGATTATTACATGTTTCAGTTTCAAAAGAGTATTATACGTCTTTTGACCGAGAAATAAGATTACATGGGTCTTCTCGTATACTGAGGTGGTAGCTTGGCATTCGGTCTTCTCTACCACTTCTTCAGGTCAACCTGGATGTTGACGGGAGCACGCAGTTGCCTATCTCTGCAACAAAAAAAAGTCGAATGAGATCACGCGCCTACATTTTGCTAACATAGTTGATAGTTGTGATCGATGGGCCACACCAAAACTGATCGAATCGAAGGAGACTACTGACTGACTTGGTTGCTGGTAGACGACAGAACCAGCGCCGTTGAAGCTGCAGGAGCTGCCGGAGCGGCCGTTCCGCTGGTAGTAGTCGTTGAAGGCGTAGGAGGCGTGCGCGACCTTGGTGTCGGGATCGAAGCACCGCGCGCCGGGCTGGATGGCGCTGCAGTCGGCGCCGTGGCCACACGCGTAGTCCAGCGCCGCCTGGAGCCGCGCGTCTCCGACCGCCGCGTTCGCCACGCACCAGCTCGCCGCGTTCGGGTCGCACAGGACTGTCGTCATCTCGTGCGTCAAATTAAGGCAGCAATAATCAGACAGAGCTAGGGAATAATGTTCTAGTCACATAATTAACCATGCGTGTTAAACGATCGCGGTCGAGCACGGCACAGAACTCACCGGCGGCTGCCGGTTGCTGGTAGACGATGGAGGCGGCGCCGCTGAAGTCGCACGTCCCGGTGGCCCGGCCCTTGCGCTGGTAGTAGTCGTTGAACGCGTAGGACGCGTGCGCGGCCTTGGTGTTGGGCTGGTAGCACGTCTTCCCGGGCTGGATGGCGCTGCAGTCCGCTCCGTTGCCGCACGCGTAATCAAGCGCCGCCTGCAGGCGCGCATCCCCGACCGCGGCGTTGGCAACGCACCAGCTCGATGTCGCAGGGCCGGGGCTAGGGCTGCCGCCGCTGAAGTCGACCTGGTACACCGGCTGCCCGCTCGGGTAAAACAGGCCGAAGTTCTGCTCGTCGGCGGGCTTGTCGTTCTCGTTGAAAAGGGCAAAGATGTACACGGAGATGTCGGAGTCGGGCGTGCCGGCGCTGACGGCGGCGAGCGAGCTGGACGCGGTGGCGGCGTTACCCGAAGAGAGCGCGTGGTTGATGAGGTTGGCGTTGTAGGCTTGGGCGTTCTCCTTTGTCGCCCCCACGGCGCTAGGGCAGTAGGAGCACCACCCCGACTCCCCGGTCTTCACGTGCACCCGCCGGCCGCGCCCTCTCTTGGCCAACGTCGTCCCCACGGCAGCGCGCCCTCTGGCCGAGGACACGTCCAGGTTGTCCATGGCGTAGTACACGGCGTCGAGCTGCGCGTCGAACAGGTTGTAGTACCTGAAGCCGGTGTTAGGGTCGACGACGCCGGCGTTGGTGCGGAACGTCGCGTAGTTGAGGTCGATCACGTCCGGCTGGGACGTGTACGTGTAGTACGGGTAGATGTTGACCATGAGGTAGGATCCGGTCTGCAGCAGGAAGTCCAGCATGGGGCTCATCACCGACTGCCCGATGTCGTCCTGGAACGCGCTCTGCGACGGCGGGAACGACACCTTGAGCGCGCTGAACGCGATCGGCGTCGTCACCTTGACGGCGTCGGCCAGGCCCAGTCTAGCCAGCGCCGCCTGCACGTTCTTCATGGCCGGGAGGAGCTTCGGCGTCAGGTCCTTGGCCTGCTGGAACACCTCGTTCCCCACAGTCACGCCGCGGATGTCCGTGGCCGGGTAGTAGGGCATCAGGTTGGCCTTCACCCACCGGTCAGCGTACGACGGGTCGGCCGCCGCGGAGGCCACCAGCTCGTTGGGTAGCGCCACCACCAGGTTGATGCCCGTGTTGGCCATCGCGCTCAGCACCGTCGGGTCCGTGTCGTACACCCGCACCGTCGTGATGCCGTTCTTCTTCAGTAGCTGCACCACCGCCGATGGGTCCATCAGGTTGTTCCCGATCCTCCCGTAGCTCACGCCCACCTCGCCGGCATCTGCCATTAGTAATGTAGTACATAAGGAAACGCCGGCAAAACATAAGCATTAATTTGTACTTCCATCGCCCTCTGGTTAATTAATTACCTGCGCCGGAGAAGAGGAGCAGTGGCAATGCAGCGCCGAGAAGGACGATGAGGAGGTGAGTGTGCGGCATGACTTCCTGAGCTGGAGGAGATGGAGATGGATGAGAAGCAAAAGGGTGGGCGGGAATTTATAGAGATCCAGCATTGTGCACACAGCGCCATGGGTGGTGGGTGGAGCTGTAGCCGGGAAGGATCATACCGGATTTTTCCTTGCCCAGAACACGATGAGCAATGGAAGACTGGCTACGACGACTAGGAGCTGACTAAGTATGACTCCTCATTTGTTATTTCCTCAGCAGCGCACGTTGCAGACTTGCAGCAACTTGAAGAAGCCGACGATTTCAGTGTGTAGTACGGTACGTGCCAATTGTGCAATTATAACTGATTGGCTCGATGTGTGATCGTGATGTAATAATCCACACACCATGATGGCTCACTAGTGTCTAGTGGGCAACTGGGCGTTGGCGGCTGCAGCATTCCCGTGGGCCAAACGTATACCGAACTTCCCACCCCTTCTTCATTGCTACTCATCCTCCGCTGCTTGCAAGAAAGTTCTGTCAACTCGTGTGGAAAGGGTGAGCAGGTCAAGTATAGAACTAATTTACAGTGCTTCCACCTCCTTATATTGTATTGTATTGTATTGCTGCCTCAGTGCATGTAAGGTTCATATATTTAAAATGTTCAGAATTGCAGAAATTCAAACCGCCGCACTAAAAAAATCTGCATCCTGTCCCCACGAAGATTGGTTCTACCTATAGCTGGCAAAACGGGCCGTGCCAATCGGGCCGGCCCGAGGCACGCATTTTATGCCACGGCCCAGGCACGGCCTGACCCGCGACGAAACGTGCCGTGCCGGCACGAGGCCCGTCCGTGCTCGTGCCCAGCTCCGATCTGGGGCACGTGGGCCGGCCCGACACGGCACGCTAGAATCGTGCGGCACGCTAGGCACGGCGCAGGGCCCGCGAAGGGCACGCACAGGGTCTTCGTCTTCCCAGGACACGCTATACTCGCCGCCGCCCCCATGTCTAACCCCTCCCCCGTGGCCCCGTCTCCGCCCCCCAACCCCCTCGCCGCGGCCTCCTCCTTCCTCCAGACCAGCACCACCTCTCCAGCCTCGCCTCGCGCTTCGCGGACCCGCGCCCGGCCCTCGCCGCCGCGCGCCCGGCACCCCGTCTTCACCTGCTGCTCGTCTCCGGCCCCGCCACCGGCCTCCGCTACCTCGGCCTCCTCTGGCGCGGAACGGCGGAAGGACGCCGACCGTGGGCCGACCGTGCCGTGCCGGGCCGTCGTGCCCGTCGCGTGCCGGCGTGATCGTGCCCGAAGTCGAGACGGAGCCCGTGTGCCGGCACGGCACGGCACGGCACGAATACAACCGTGCCGCTCGCGTGCCGTGCCATTCGCGGGCCGTGCCGAGCTGGGCACGCGACGTGCCGTGCGGCACGTTTGGCCAGCTATAGTTGTACCTGTGGTTTATTGCACAACGGCCCCTGAATTAAATGCTATTAAGACAAAGGTTGTCTCTCCACTGTCGGCGAGCTCGAGGTGGGTGAGGAGGAACGATCATTGTCGGCGAGCTTACTCTTAGTTCATTGTACTATTACCAGATTGGTTCTACTCATATATTTCTTATTTCTATAGTGTGACGCCTCAAGATTTAGAAGCAATCGGCTAGAAAAACTCAGTTTTGCCATTGCATCTATACGCTTTCAATATATAACTGTAACTATGGAAATCTAATGTTTTGTTCGCAATACTACCTACAATGTAGTTTTACGTCGTTAATTGTCTTAAGCTCATTATTTAAGGAAGATTGTCATAACATTCTATGGAGTTCTCCATAAAAATATTATTAGACAGTACCAAGAAGGAGGACATAATCCACAAACAGTTGTTTCTTGGTTACGTGTCATACATACCCAATAAACCTTGTGGTGTTCTTATATCCATCGGAGCTAAAATATCTCAGAATTGAACATTAGACAAATTTTCTAGTGTACATTTATGTTGTTAATAGTCTTACTTTATGTATTCTCAAATGACCTGAACATGGACTTAATTTTTGGGCGATTGATTCAGATTTACTCAAGAACACCTAACCTTAGACAAGACTCATCAAGTACAAATATGTGTGTGCGAGCAGGGGCGAAATCATGACCACCGGCCGGTGATTCCAATAGATGAGTGATTAAGGCCTTGACCAAAAAAAATCTACATGCCTTTAGACATTTTTACATTTTTTTACACCCTTTGTATAATCATTTTGTATTTCTCTATACAGTACATGACCAATGATGCAATACATTTTGGTACTCTGACTTCCAGCCACGAAACAGGTGGGTTGCATCTTCCCACGAAGGATGTGAATCACACACTTTTGGCTCTGTTTAAAAGGACGAGTCCAATTTATTTGGAGATTATTGCTGAGTAAGTGATATGCATGAAAGAAGTAAGCAACTCATTATTTATTAAAATATATAGTTAGCCCCGTGAAAAACATATGGCAAAGAACCAAGGTAAGCCACGACTTTGTTTTTCGTGATTTTAGATACTTAGTTTGGTTTAGCCGAAAGCTCTGTTCACATATATGTTATTTAATTTAGAATAAATAGTGTTCTATCCTAACTAGATTATAGGAGCATGAAGCATGAGTATATTGTAGTTTTGGGTAGTTCTTGCATTTTCTACAAGATTCTTCTGTTGGAAGGTCTATTTTGTTGTTTAAGGAGCACTCAATTCTGTGTGAGTCACTGCATAATAATTACACAAATGTAATAGTAGTTTGAATCTTAGCATTATGGACTACAAACCCGATATTTTTAGAGCTTATTGAACACTGGTTTTGTGTATCTGTCCCACAAAAGATAATTGGTTGCAACTTTTGTCTCCTTTACTTTGTAGAAGAAGGAATTACTAGGTACTAATTTTTTCAGAGTACAGATTCAAAATTTATACTCACAAGAATTGTACGTGCATTGGTTGAGATTTGTGTTGCAGGTGCATGTTTACCAATGATTCGTGTTGGAATCATGGGTTCTTATGGAAGCACTTCATTTTACCCCATCAAGCATTAATGCAAGTGTGTTTGCATTAGTGATGTCCTAGCAACACCCGAGTACACCATTTTATTGAACCAAATAGTAGAGTAATTGGTGTGAAGGGGTTTTGGGCCACAAAGATAAAGGTGTTTGTATACTCCTCTATCACTTATATGCATTCAAGAAACTATATATTGGGTTTCTTATTTTTTCTATAAGTTATTTCCATTTATATACGATGACCTCTTTGGACCCGTTAAATTAGCCAAACAAACCATGCATAAACTTGCGCACTTATTTCGTAGTCACTTTGTTGTGACCCCAACAATTTATTTTGATTTTAAAAACTGATTTCCAAGCAGATTGTGAGATTATTTGATCTGATTTTAGTGTATTGTTATTTTGAGGGAACATAAATTGATCTTATACTACATTGGGACCTATTAGTTATAATATGGCTGGGAGGATGAGAATATGAAGATGGAGTTGGTGATGGTGGTGGTGTTGATGGCAAACAAGACCACATGGAGGAGATTAAGACCATCAATAACCCCTTGGTCCCGCTCGACAACGCTGCCTCTACCAACATCAACAATAATGAACCTTCATGAGGCAGCTGCTGGAGTGTTGTAGTCCGCTCGAGAAGACGAGCACAGTTCTGATCGAGCCACTCAACAAGGATGAGAAGGATCGGGCACAAGAGGAAGCTGAAAGGACAGCCATGACCACGAGACGACGATAAAACCATGTGATGTGCATAAGGATTTTAGATATGATCAGTATTGAACCATTATAGTATGGCGTATGGCATCCATGTTGCAACGCACAGGGAAGTAACTAGTATGTCGAATTTGAGGTTATTTGTTGCACCATTTATAGGAAAAAGATAAATTTGGTGAACTTTATATTCACATATAGTTTGTACCACATGATTTGTGTTACAGGTGCATATTTACAATTGATTCATGTTGGAATCTCAAGTTCTTATGGAAGCACATCATTTTTACTCCATCAAGCATTAATGCAAGTGTGTTTGGATTAGTGATGTCCTAACAACACTCCCAGTATACCATTTTATGGAACCAAGTAGTAGAGTAATTGGTGTGAAGGGGTTTTGGGCCCCAAAGATAAATGTGTTTGTATACTCCTCTATCACTTTTCTGCATTCAAGAAACTATATATTGGGGTTTTTTTCTATAAATTTTTTCCATTTATATACCATGACCTCTTAGGACCCGTTAAATTAGCCAACCAAAAAAATGCATAAACTTACGCACTTATTGCATAGTCCCTTTTGTTGTGAACCCAATAATTTATTTTGATTTTAGAAACTGTTCTCCAAGCGGACTGTGAGATTATTTGATCTGATTTTAGTGTATTGTTATTTTGAGGGGAGAGGGAGAGGAAACGATGCTCCGATAGGTTGGAGGTGCTAGCGGAGCTGCAGTTCGTGGGTTGGGGGGTGGCGCTGCGCTCCTCCAGCAGTGACGGCGATGTCGCCACGGCGGCGTCTGGACAATGCTGCTCCTCTTGAATACGGTTCGTCCCTCAACACGCCCCTAATCCGTCCGTAAAAATCATGATTTCTATTTAGGGTTTACGATTTGACCGTCAATTTCGTCCATTTTGTCGATTTCATGTCGATACGTAGCAGTTTTCGTCAGTTTGGGTACTGGTTTGGGTACAATTTTATCGCCGTGGTTGCGGTACGGTTTTACAGCAGTGGTTTCGCTTGGGGTTTGGGCACGATTCGACGTGGTTGTTTTCGTAGTGAGTTGGAAGGTGTTTATGCATGATGTACAAGTAGTTTCAATGGAAAAGTTTCGATTCTTTACATGAATGTCTGTATGTGGTGGTTGCAGGAGCCCGTAGCAGTTTTTGACGCGGTTGTTTTAGAAAATTTCAGATGAAACACAACTAATTTGACACAGCAAGCAACAAATCCATGTGAAATTCAACAAACTCCAGACACATTCGAGCATAAGGTGACTTACCCCCTGTCGTTCACACCTGAAGAAGACCCAACCGTTGTGCGCCGACGGGGTCGAGATCTTCTACGATACTGTCCTTAGACAGGTCGGGCAGCTCACCAACGGAACGCTCGAGGCTCGGCGGTGGAGAGAGGATCGCTAGCAGAAGACATGGCGGCGACCTAGCAGACAGTGGCTGACGAGGGGTATCCTCATCAATACCCATAGTCGAGGACCTAGAGTTAGAGTTTAGAGATAGAGAACGCGTAGTGTTAGTAGATCCGTCGGCTGACAAGCTGGAGTTACCCAGGTTCCTGAGCTGGAGGAGCAGAGTATTAAGACATGAAATTGGATGGATGACAAGCAAAAGGGTGGGCGGGAATTTATAGAGATCCAGCATTGTGCACGCAGCTCTATGGGTGGTGGAGCTGCAGCCGGGAAGAGTTAATTGCATTGGCAGTGTGTGCAGTTAAGTCACCCTTACTGGAGAACTGAATTATTTGGTCACTGAACTCATGCACACAGGTTCAAAACCCCATATGTCGTCAGTCCGTTTTCCGTTGTGATTTTTACACCCAACTCCTGCGACTTTTTTAGGTGGACTAATTAATAAAAGTCGAGACCTAATACAAACCCTAAATCCGATTTCCCACCCCGATTCATTTCCCCATCCCCACCCCCAGTTCATTTTCCCACCTCCCTTCGGCTAACCTTAGATCAAGGCGGCGCCGAGGGCGCCGAGAGGACGCGCACGCCCTCGTGGCCGGCCGCGTCAGCGCGTGCCTCCGCAAGCGCTCGACCTCGCGGCCGATCACGTGGCCGAGGGCGTACGTGGACGAGTGCGGCGAGTGCGAGGTGGCGGTGGCGGCCACGGACAGCGGAGCTTTTCGCCGGCGGCGTCCTCCTCATGGTTGCCGTCACCTTCGGGCCCCCTCTCGCACCTTACCGGCTTCGAGTTTCTCGTGCAGGTGTTCCAACTGCCGACAACGAGGCTGCGGCTGCACTAGAAGTTCGTCGATGCGATGGAGGCGACGCGCCACACGCACTGGCGCTGTGCGAGGCGAGCCGCCGCGACGCAGTCTATCCCGCCGAGCTAGTTCACGACGATGACAACGACCGCCTCTGCCTGGGGCGCGGGTGGATGACTTTCGCGGATGAATACGCCGTCCAAGTCGGTTGTTTCCTCGCGTTCGAGTCCGACGGCGAGGACAAACTCGCTGTGAAGATCTACGACGACACCATGTGCCAGCGACGTTTTCTGAACGACGGTGATGAGGACTCCGACGCCGGCGAAGAGGACTCTGACGACGGCTCCGGCGATGAGTAGCAAGCCGCAACCCTAGCTAGATAGGTTATGTTCTTCTTGTTCTTGTTATGTTCTGTTCTGTGAATCGTGTTTATGTGAATCTTGTTGTGTTCCAATTAGTGCAAATAGTGTGATGTTCATGTTCTGTCCGTCGATGTTCATGTTTTGTTCGTCGCTTTTCATGTTTAGTTATGTTTATTAGGGTGCAATGCTCGCAGTTACTTTTGCAAAAATAGCGGACCATTTAGAAAAATCACATCGTGCACGCGAATGACAAGTTCAGTGACCAAATAATTGAGTTATCCAGTAGGTTGACTTAAGAGCACACAAATGGCGAGTTCCGTAGGACAATTAATTAACTTAGCCGGAAGGATCGTACCGGATTTTTCCTTGCCCAGAACACGATAAACAATGGAAGACTGGCTATCGACGACTAGCAGCTGACTAAGTATGACTCCTCATTTGGCATTTCCTCAGCAGCCAAGTTGCAGACTTGCAGCAACTTGAAGAGGCCGACGATTTCAGTGTGTAGTACAGTACGTGCCAATTGTGCAATTATAACTGACTGGCTCGATTCGTGATTGTGATGCAATAATCCACACACCACGATGGCTCACTAGCTAGTGGGCAACTGGGCATTGTTGGCAGCCGCAGCATTGATGCTCAATTGCTCATCCTTGGGCGAAACGTATACCGAACTTCCCACCCCTTCTTCATTGATGCTCATCCTCCGCTGCTTGCAAGAAAGTTCTGTCAAGTCGTGTGGAAATAACCTAGACAGGTCAAGTATATACAACTAATTAACAGTGCTTCCATACATGGCTCCTTATTATATTGTATTGTATTGTATTGTATTGTATTGTATTGTATTGTATTGTATTGTATTGTATTGTATTGCTGCATCAGTGTGCTTGTAAGGTTCAGATATTGTGGCTTGTGCCAACTATGCAAGAGAGAACCGGAGACCGCGGCACACATCATGTTCAAATGTAGGTACTCTCTACGCATTTGGAAGGGTGTGGAAGATTGGGTTGGAATTGGTGGCATGCACATTTTAGGTTGGTCCAACTTCAAATCAGTGCAGCAATGGTGGAGTTCCCTAACCGGAGACAATGGACATGCAAGAAAAGGCCTCGCTTCATTACTCCTCTTAATTACTTGGGAGATATGAAATGAGAGGAACGCAAGAGTTTTTAGGAAAAGGTCGCCACCATGCCGAATGTAATACTCTCGTCCATTAAGAGAGCCGCGTATCTTTGGGGTATCGCGGGGGCGAAACATTTGAGCTCAATCATGTCGCGAGAGTAGTTGTATTAGTGTTTGGATTAACGCATCGCGCATTGTTGTAACTTGTGCTCAATTTCTTCTTAATAAATAAAATAGGCAAAGTTTTTGCCTTGTTTCAGAAAAACCACTGCATTGAATTTTTTCTCCATCCCGTCCCCGCCAAGATAAGGCAATGACGACATTAATAGAGGAAAAAAAATAAGTGAATTTAAGAAGAGAAGATGCAGAATAGAGCTAGTTGCCGCCGATATCATCTGCGGACAGGAGATCAAGGTTGTCGCGTCAAGGTTAAAGATGAAGAAGTGTAGTACAAAAATCTAAGAAAAAAAGGTGTGATACAAGATCATGATGTGTCACAAAAAAAAACTATTCAGAGGAAAAAACCTAATTTACGTGGCATCTACAAAAGAAACTCGTGGTAGCAACTAAATGTGAATATAAAATTCACCAAATTTATCTTTTTTTCCTATAAATGGTGCAACGCATAACCTTAAATTCGACATATTATTGTAAATATTGTACTAGAATGTGATTTTGAAGTTTTGGTACATCGGAAATATATAGAAACAAAATGCTTGCATATGTCTCATGGTGCTTGGAGAAGGTGGAGAAACTAAGCGTGTAGTGCACCACTACTGTCCCCCAATTGCCCACTTGCACGTCTATACTAAATCCATGAACAGCTCGTTACCTTCCTCCTGCGTGGTGCCATCGTAAATTGTGTCAAAGTAAGTTAAGACAGAGACTACGACTCTGCAAGATCTGGTAGCTAGCTCTCTGCTCGTGCTACACTAGTTGTTAAGTTTTGACAGCTCGTGTGGGAAATGCCCAGACAGGTCAAGTAGTAGTGGACTAGTGTCTACTGGCATTCACACGTCTGTCTACTAGTGTTGACGCTGTCGGCTGAAGAAATAGCCAACGACGATCACGATCACGATCAAGTCATAGCAGGACCCTGTTTTAACACCTTTGGATCACTGGATCAATATGATCGCGATCACGTTGTTTCGATCTTGTGGGCGCAAATTTAAGACTCTTTAACCCGATTTTCTTGGGGAAATGACCCAGTGAATGCAACACTCAGCTTCAGTGACTTGGTTTACCAAAGTCATTGTGCCACTTAGCCCACCTATTTACCATCTCTCATTTTCATTCAACGGATAGGATCAGCCAAACGTAAAACCGTTCAATCTTATGATGGCGTTTATGCATAACGCTATATATTTGATTTACTGGAATTTTCACAGATTTTTCTGGGCAGTTTTGAATTTGTCTTCAAAATTTGGAAAATAAATTTTAAAATGCTATTTACTCACAACCCGCTTGTCCAAACTCAAAGAAACTTTCTCAGAATACATAATATCAAGTATCAGATTTACTGGATTTTTCTTAAAATTTTCTAAGTGATTTGTTTTTTTCGTATCGTTGCTAACTGTTAGATCGAAATCCGATAACAGGTAGATGGGCTAAGTCTCACCATGACTTGAGTACACCAAGTCACTGAAGCTGAGTCCGTAAATGCAAGCTCAGTGCACGGCTATGTCGAGGAAGGATGGTTGCCATTATAGCTGGCCAAATGGGTCGGCCCGAAGCACGGCTTTTTTGGCACGGCACGAGCATGACACGGCACGGTTTTAAACGGGCCGCGGCACGACACGGACCCGTTAGTGCCCGGGCCGCTCCTTGATTTGAAGCACGCGAGCCGGCACGACACGATTAGCTATTTTTTTAATTACATATTTTTACTCATTTATAGGATTAAAAAAAACAGACGAAACGTGCCTAACGGGCCGTGCCTACCGTGTCGACGGGTTCTATCCGTGCCGGTCGTGCCGGTCGTGCCGTGCCGGAAGTCGAGCTGCCGGCCCGACATGACCCGATTACCTAACGGGCCTAGCGTGCCGTGCCCTAAATGTGCCCTAAACGTGCCGTGCTTTTTTTAAAGCGGGTCGTGCCAGCCCGATGGCCAGGTATAGTTGCCATTCACCGCTGTTGACGAATTGCCGATCAGGGAATTCACTAAAAAAGGCTTCCCTTTGTAAAGGGAACTTTACCCTCACTCTCGTCGTGACAAGTGTCGCTTTCTACTTATTTTGGTCCCCCATGATTTTGCATGTTCGTCAAGTGTCGCTATCAGAATAAAAGTGGGAATGAGGATTATAGAGAAATGGATACGGAGAGGTGGGAGGGCATTTTTCTCTTTTATTTTTCAAAAACGAAATTTCATAACAAAATATTTTGATAACCGTTTATTCAAATTACGAACCGTTTTCACTTTTGAGCTAGTCGCGTCGAGATGTTCAAAATTAGATCCCATGTTGATAGGTTTTGACGAACTTTTTTTTGTACTTCCGGTTATGTATAGTTCGTACAACCTGAATCTCTGATTGTACGTACAAGCTGATTCTGTGGAGTTGTACGACCGAGTCTGTGTAGTTGTACGTACAATCTGAGTCTGTGTAATTGTACGTCTGACTCTATGTAGTTGTACGCCCGAGTCTGTGTAGTTGTACGTCTGAGTCTGTGTAGTTGTCTGTACACATTGAATCAGTGCAGTTGTCTGAGTATGTTTAGTTGTAGGAGTATGTTTAGTTGTACGTCTGAATCTGTGTAGTTGTACACATGGGTCTGTATAGTTGTACGACTGAGTGTAATTGTACGTACAACCCTAATTTTATTTTTGTAGTTGTACGGTTAAATTTGTGTAGTTGATTTGTACGTAGAACCTAAATTTGTGTATGTAGCGCTTACAAATATGCATTTTGTACGTCAACCTTGATGCACCATCACGCTTCGTACGTAAAAAAAGAGCCACGTGGCCTTCGTGTACAGCGTCACGGGATGAGTCGCGCGTACGATGTCGGTCTTCCTTTAGGCTCACTCGATCCGTACGGACACGTGACAGCCTCCGCGCGCGCGCAGCGGCAGGGTGGCCTTCACTAAGGCTTGCCTTTTCCTAGATACATCCGCCGATCAGCCGAAGCATTAACATTTCCTTTTTTTGACGGGCTTGGCAGCTCAGCGCACCCCACTCTGGCTCATGCGGTGCAGCCCAAACGCAAGAGTCCAAGACGGTCTCAATGCACAGCAGCGGGCCTGGCCCAGAGTAGCGT
This sequence comes from Poa annua, assembly GCA_026929855.1. Lineage (NCBI taxonomy): Eukaryota > Viridiplantae > Streptophyta > Magnoliopsida > Poales > Poaceae > Poa > Poa annua. The sequence goes on from CM049437.1 coordinate 96,492,773, forward strand.
TGCGGCCCACCGGGCAAAGTGTTGCCTATACTTTGGATTTTTTTTTAATATTGCGATATTTAATACGAAATTTGAGTAATAGCGCGCGGGATTTGAAAATTCGAAATCTAGCGCGCCGTTGGCATGGCCCATGCCGAAAGATGAGTATCCGTACCGGTCATGCCGAAAGGTGATGGATCTGATCCATCCGTACAATCATGTACATGCACTTTCTAATTTCTTTTGATTAATACAAAATTAGGTTAATCGTGTTTCGGTTCGAGATGAAATATGTGCGTATCGATGAGTAGGTTCCATTCCCGTGATCGGTTTCAACTTTGATCGCCTCTAACTTCCTGATTTTAAATCGCATTTCATACAATTATTTGACGAATTTTGTCAAATTCGTCGCACTAGTTTGACCGTTTGAAATTTCCTTCCACCAGTACATCTAACTCACCCTTCTCCACAAGTGTTACGTTGTAACTTTTTACGGACGTATTTATTTTTCTGATAGCATCTATAAAAAAATATGTATTTGAGATAAAACATAAATACGTCTGTCGAAACAAAAAAAGTTGCAACGTAACAGTTGTGGAGAAGGGTGAGGTAGATGTACTCGTGCAAGGAAATTTCAAACGGTCAAACCAGTGCGACGAATTTGACAAAATTCGTCAAATAATTGTATGAATTGCGATTTAAAATCAGGAAGTTAGAGGCGATCAAACTTGAAACCGATCACGGGAATGGAACATACTCATCGGTACGCACATATTTCATACATATTTCATCTCGAACCGAGACACGATTAACCTAATTTTATATTAATCAAAGGAAATAAGAACGTGGTCGTACCAGACGGTGGAGTGGTCGTACACCTTTCGGCCTGACTGATGCACTCACCTTTTGCCATGGGCCAAGCTTTCGGCATGGGCCTCGAGGACGGCGCGCTAGATTTCGAATTTCCGTATTCCGCGCGCTATTACTTGAATTTCATATTAAAAATCACAATATTAAAAAAAACTCTATACTTTGTGCTTTATATTTGTTTATTTTCTTCGTTTTTGGAATCAGCTAAGAACTATTGAGAATTCTCAAAAAAAAACTAAGAACTATTGAGCGTAGATTTTGTTTTTCTCAAATGCGAAACATAGCCCCAGCCTCTGCATGATGTCAGAACATATGGATTTTTGGGATGTTAAAAGTTGATATATGTCATTTAAGAAAGGTGCTCGCCGATTTGTGGTTTGACAATTTTAATCTCTTCAATCATTCCAGCCGATGTTTCCTTGGCGATTATTTAATATCGTTGCTCGTTGTGAGTGGCTATTACGGCTTTTAAAGTCTTTCTTGCCTGAGGGCGTTTACATGAGTCTGAGTTTTTACTTCTTGTTTAGTCCATGTTTCAAGTTTCTGAACAATCGAAAAAATAACAAGAACCATATTTTTTATCCTACATTGGCCGTCTTGCATTTCTTTGTATCTGCTCTGCACCTGTTGTTGTTTTACGCGATTAGTAGCAGATATAAAAGATGATTTTGGGTGTATTTAATATATAGATAAAACTCATGTGTATATTGTTTCATATATCATCGACCTTAGATGTATTATTTCGACCATTAACTAGATTTTGATTGTATATAATTTAAAAAATAGATCAATTTTTTCTAGAAAGTTCTATGTTTTGGTCAGTTCACAATCATAAAATATGTGTACATGAGTGATACAATTCATTATTAATATTTCAAAATTATCTAATTTCTTACAACAATGCTCCACTGGGTGGATTAGATGCTGATGGATCCGCTGCATCCTTTAGAGATGTCTCCGACGCAAATGTTTGTACCATAACTAAAAGTATATACAGAACCTCCCCTAAAAGATTCCTATTTAGCTTAAAATAGGAATTCGCTGTTTTGGATGCAACCACCCGGGACGAAAAAATCCTGCCCACCACTTAACCACTTCCCACCCGACCTACCTCCCACCAGACCCCCTCCCCCCCCCCCCCCCCCCCCCCCCGCCTCCCACCGAGCCAACATACGGCCTCGACCACGTCGCCGGGCCCCGCCACCCCCTCCCCGCCTCCCAACGCGCCACCCTACGACCTCCACCGCGCCGCCGCCCCCGCCTCCCACAGCGCTGATGCCCCTCCGCCCCACCTCCCACCACACTGATGCCCCCCGCGCCGCCCTACGACCTCCACCGCGCTGCCGCCCCCGCCTCCCACTGCGCCGTCCTATGGCCTCCACCGCGTCGCCGGCCCCCCGCCTCCCACCGCGCCACCCTACGGCCTCCACCCCCCCCCGCATCCCACCGTGCCGCCCTCTGGCCTACTTCCTCTACCGCCCCTGCGAGGTCGAGGCCCGTGCACCGCCGACGCTCGGGAAGGTACATGGGCCGTCACCGCCCCTGGAGGCCCAGGGCACCGGTGGTCGAAGGCATGCCTCTCCCTGCATCGTTTACATGAACAGATCAAAATGGGGTCACCGCCATGGTGCCCCTTGCTTGTGGATGAACATGATATGCAAAACAAATAGTTCACTTTGTCCATAATAGAAAGTTCACCTTGTCTAGAGACAACGTTTAAACTCAGATTTGCGGGAAGTTCGGACTCAGACAAAGTTCACATGGATGATTATTTGAAGTTCGCATATATTTTCTTGCACTTCACTTCATCTAAATTGTTTCCTTCTTTTCTTATTCTTACATTGGATCGGAACTGGTATGTGAACTTTTTTTCCTAGAGGTTAAATGAAGGTTCACTTCATATATTTTCGAAGTTCACGGCTATTTTTCGCAGTTCACAACAACGAGTGGTAATCCCCAATTTTTGGAAGCACGAGAAGCAGTATGTGAACTTCTTTTTATAGTTGTTCATAAAGCTAAAATGAAGGTTCACTTGATAAATTTTTGTAGTTCACAATTTTTTTGGTGTTTTTACAGGGAGGTTTATAAAGCTTATACGAAGATTCGCTTGATGATTTTTGAAAGTTCACCGCATAAGAAAAAGATCCACTTCATAAAAGAAGGAAAAAATAAGTTCACTTAAATAGTTTTAGAAGTCCACTGAAATGGTTTTACATTCCACTATGAAGAATCACTCATAAGTTTTTGTACTTTGAGACTATTTTTTTGTAGTTCACTTCACTTTCATCATGTGATAATTTCATATGTGAACTGTTTTTATTTTCTTTCTTATGAATCTGACCTGGTATGTGAACTTTTTTTACTAGAGGATAAAGGTTCACTTCAAATATTTTCTCATATAAGTCTGCGACTGAAAGGTCACTAACACATAAAAAGAAGTTCACTGTTGTATTAGTCAATTTGAGCGGAAACTGTACGTATAAAAGTCAATCCTACAAGCTCTATTTATCCAAATTGATCACATCCAATTGCTATTAGCAACTAAATGAGTCTAATTTGGTCATCATTTGTCACAAACTTCGAATTAAACAACAATTTCATGACAATTTTAAAAATTTCTCTACATAAGGTGTTTCAATGTTTTCACTAAGTTTAAAATTAATCTTAAATCGTAGGTAATTTGGAAAAATGATTAAAGTAAACAAGTTACGTCTACCCAAAAGCTTTCTAACGCCATTTCATTTATGATGTTTCGATAAGCGGTTTTAAAGTAATTGACAAAACACTGTCCGCCGGATCTAAAAATTTGGAAACAAAAACACTTATATTACAAACTGCTCTTAATCCGTGACGAATCTCGCAAATTGATAAGAGAAGTAAATGTGCGCATTTTTCATAGCTTTCTAACGACGTATCGTTTACGTGAATCCAACTAGAGGTTTGAAAATGGCGAGCAAAATATTGTACGAAAACGAAGAAATTCGTAAAAACCATGTTTGTATATTCAAAATCGTTTTAAAACCATGCATAATTTGAAAAACTTGTTAATATGAAATAGTTGCGCAATTTGCATGGCTATCCAACGGTATATCACATGCATTATTCCGATAAGCGGTTCAAAAATCACGTTAAAAATCGTTTCAAAAAAACAGAAAACTCATTAGTTCCGCGTGAAGGTTCACATTAACACTCGCAAGGAAGTTCAGAAAATTCATGTTTAGCTTAAACAGGAACCGATTCCTGTTTAACTGAGTTATATATATGTAGTTCCTTGATCCCGGACACCTGGATGGAATACTATACATTTTGGATAAAATTTAACAATATACTTCCATAACTCTACACATCAAGCCAAGTTAAAATTTAAAGACAGAATACTAAAGATAAAATCTATAATATTTAACAATATACTTCCATAACTCTACATATCTATATAGACTACATAAGCTAAGAACACCAAGTACAATACTAAAGATAGAAATCTATCAAGACTTAACAGTGTGTAAAGATAAAATTTAACAATATACTTCCATAACTCTACACATCAAGCCAAGTTAGGATATTAAACATAAAAAATAGAAATTTACTCTGAGAATAAACTATGAATTGTTTAGTACACCTCAAAATTCCTGTTTTTGTAGCAAAACATCAACTTCCATATTTAATAAAGTCCAACCTATTTACTTTGATATAGAGTAGGAATATATACATATTTTTAGCTGAGAAGGTTCCATAAAAATATTTGCATTGTTTCCATAGGAATGAACACAAGGGTTCAAGGTCGACCCCCATTTTATCAATGCAATTATTTCAACTTCATTTCTCTTTTTGGAAATGGTTTTATATAACAAGTACTTTTTTATATAATTCGTATTACTTTATTAATATTAAGATATGAAACAACTTAAAACTAAAAGTACAAATTGCTTGGAGACAAATCAAGCAAGTTCACACAATAACGTTCACCATACGCTATTGCTCCCTGTCAACGGCACCATAAAATGTCTTGATAACCCACAAGTGTAGGGGAATCGTATATAGCTTTTTTATAAGTAAAACTATCGAACCCAACGAGGAGCTGAAGTTAGGATTAGTAATTATCTCAAGTTTATCAACCATTGATACAACTATACGTACACCAAAGTTTACTTCATCTAAGAAATAAAACTAGAACCAATTCACCGGTACGAAAGGATAGCTTTGCAAGATAATAAAGAACAAGAAAGTTAGTCATTGCAGTGATAAAATAACATAAACTAACAAACCATGAACTTGCAATAATGGTGGAGAATGTGGTGGTACTAAACATAATCAATTATTTAAGTTACAAGGTTCCCTGTCATCTATTGCAAATTTTTTATGTGGGAGAAACTTATGCTAACATGTTGTCAACTACTCGGGGCGCTAGAGAAGGGGACATCATAGGGCGGCGCGAGAAGCCGGCGGTGACGCAGGGGGCTCCTCCTGCACCGGCAGGCCAGCAAGGAGAAGTACCGCCCCCTTGCCCCATTCCTCCATGGCTTCACGGTGCTGTAGATGAGCCCGTCCCCATGGAGAGTGATACGTCTCAAACGTATCTATAATTTCTTGTGTTCCATTTGCTACATGTTTTATATACACTTTATATGGTTTTTATTCATTTTCTGGGACTAACATATTAACAAGATGCCACAGTGCCAGTTCCCTGTTTTCTGCCGTTTTTGGTTTCAGAAAACCTGTTAAGGAAATATTCTCGGAATTGGACGAAACAAAAGCCAAAATGCCTATTTTTCTCGGGAGCTAGAACATCGAATACGAGAAGGGGTGGGGCCGAGGTGCGCCCACACAGTAGGCTGGCGCGCCCCCCCCCCCTGCCGCGCGAGCACCAGGTGTGGGGCCCTCGGGCCTCCACCGCCTTCGCCCTTTCGCCTACAAATACCCCCCGACGTGAAAACCTAAACAACCGAACACTTTTCCAGAAACCCTTACGGAGCCGCCGCCGTCGTCAACCCTAGTTCGGGAGGGTTCAGAACCTCTTCCCGGCACCCTGCCGGAGAGGGGAATTATCACCGGAGGCTCTACATCACCATGCCCGCCTCCGGACTGATGCGTGAGTAGTTCATCCTTGGACTACGGGTCCATAGTAGTAGCTAGATGGTTGTCTTCTCCTTTTGTGCCATCATGTTTAGATCTTGTGAGCTGGCTATCATGATCAAGATCATCTTTATGTAATGCTACATGTTGTGTTTGCTGGGATCCGATGGATATTGAATACTATGTCATTTGCTTCATAATTTATCATGTTGTGTGTTGTTTATGATCTTGCATGCTCTCCGTTGCTAGTAGATGCTCTGACCAAGTAGATGCTTGTGACTCCAAGAGGGGGTATTTATGCTTGATAGTGGGTTCATGTCTCTATTTAATCTGGGGGAGTGACATCAACCTCTAAGATTGTAGATGTACAGTTGCTACTAGGGATAAAACAGTAGTGCTTTGTCTAAGGATAATTGTATTACTTACATTACACACTTTGCCTAATGCAATAATCTGTTGCTTGCAACTTAATACTGAAAGGGGTGCGGACGCTAACCGGAAGGTGGATTATTAGTCATAGATGCGGTTGGAACGGTCTATGTATATTGTTGTAATGCCCAAATGAATCTCACACTAGACATCATGACTATAGTATATGCATCATTATGCAGTTCTTCATTCTGTCAATTGTCCAGCTGTAATTTGTTTACCCGCATGTATGCTATTATTATTTATGGAGAGACACCACTAGTGAACTGTGGACCCCGGTCCTTTTCTTTAAACTGATAATACAACCAACTGCAAACTGTTCTTTCATTCTCTGCAAACATCGTTTTCCACACCATACGTTTAATCCTTTGTTACAACAAGCCGGTGAGATTGACAACCTCACTGTTGAGTTGGAGCAAAGTTTCCTGATTGTGTTGTGCAGATTCCACTTCCCTTCAACGCCACTTTTCCGTTGCTGGGGAGACCTTCATTGTGTTCTTCATCTCCTACTGTTTCGATAACCTTGGTTTCATAACTGAGGGAAACTTGCTACTACGCTCATCACACCTTCCTCTTGGGGTTTTCCAACTCCTCACACCCGTGAGCATCAAGCACTTTTCTGGCGCCGTTGCCGGGGAGATCAAGACACTTTTGTTTAGAAGGCTTCAACTTCCTCTCCGACGCCATAAGACTTTTTTGGCATCGCTGCTGGAAAATTGAAGCACATCTGCAAGGAGAGTCTCTCACTTCCCAATCTCTTTACTTTGTTTTTGTCTTGCTTAGTTTATTTTTTTTCCTATTTGTTTGCTATTAAATATCAAAAACACAAAAAAATTAGTTACTTGCATTTTATTTACTTTGTTATTATCTTGTTTACTTCTTATTATCAAAAATACAAAAAAAATAGTTTCGATTACGTCTAGTTTATTTTTCAGTCTATCATCATGTCTAGCTCTATTCCTGTCACTATGTTACCTGAGGAATCAATCTTAACTTTTAAACAAAAGAGTGAGGAAACTTTTGGAGAAGCTTGGTATAGAATTTTTGAAACTTATGGTGAAACCGAACCAAGAATGACATTGAGCATGTTTCTTAGTAGCTTCTATTTTGGACTTGTTCTTCGCTATATATATGCTTTGGATGCTGTAGTAGGAGGAGATTTTCTTAAATGTGATGGAGATCAAGATTTTAATGCAATAAAGAAATTAATCACATCATCTTCAATCAACAAATGTGATACAAGCCTTGGGAATATTCATACTAGGTTAAATACCCTTGAATCACATATATCTTGTTTAAAAGAAGGGTATGCTCAGATTCGCGAATATTATGATTATGTTCCTGTAAACTTTAAACCTTCATCGTGGCTCCCTATAATAAAAATTGCTATTTACGGTGAAACCTTCCATGCTCGTTGTGATATTATGTCTGAGTTTTGCCTTATGTCTAAGTATATTTATGCATCTTTAAATCTTTCGGGACTTACTGAAGGGGGAGAAGGAATAACTCTTACGAATAATGCAATTATACAACCCATTGGGATAGCTGAAGGAGTGTTTACAACATTTTTGGGAAGAACGGTATCCACTAATTATCTTGTTATCGAATGTGTAGGGATAGGACAAATTACACTTGAAAGGTCCTTGCTGAAACTCTTGGGAGCAGTGATAGATGTTGGAAAAGGTACTATGAATTTCACTTCCTCTCCGGGATGTGGTCAGGTATTCCCCAGAACCAAGAGTAAGAATAAGAATAAGAAAAATAGGCGAAGAGCCCTTCGTACAAACTATAATTTTGATGCTTCTTCTCTTGGAAACACTTGAGTTTTGCTTTCTTTGCCTAGCTGAAAGGCGTTAAAGAAAAGCGCTTATGGGAGACAACCCACTTTTTATTCCTGTTATTTTATTTTATTGAGTCAAGGAACATGTCTACCTCTGTAGCAATTCATTTGTATCTTTATTTTATTGCAAAGTTGTGTCAAGTTAAGCCTCTAGTAGAAAGTTGATGCTAGATTTGGATTTCTGCGCAGGAACAGTTTTTCTGCTGTTCACCGTTAAATTCATAACTCTTTACAGAAAAGTCGGAATGACCTGATATTTTCTGAGCGTGATCCTCAGATATATATGCAACTTTCATTAGTTTTGAGTTTTCTGATTTGAGCAAGTTAAGTGCCTCGAAAGAATTCGTCTTTACGGACTGTTCTATTTTTGACAGATTCTGCCATTTATTTTGCATTGGTTCTTTTGCTGTTTTTGAATGGATCTTTTTGTTCCACAAAATTCCAGTGGCTGTAGCTAATGTCCAGTACCATGATAATGATTGTCTCCATGCAGAATATGAGAAGTTTTTATTATGCACTAACCCTCTAATGAAGTTTACTTTGAGTTTGGTGTGAAGGAAGTTTTCAAGGATCAAGAGAGTGGATGATATGATGTGATCAAGAAGATGAAAACAGCCTAAACTTGGGGATGCCCCCGTGGGTCACCCAAGCATATTTTAAGAAGACTCAAGCGTCAAAGCTTGGGGATGCCCATCCCCAAGGCATCCCCTTCTTCATCAACAACTTATCAGGTTATCTCTAGTGAAACTATATTTTAATTCCGTCACATCTTATGTGCTTTACTTGAGCGTCTGTTTGTTTTTATTTTTGCTTTGTTATTTTTGTTTTCTGAATAAAATGGATCCTAGCATTCTTGTGTGGGAGAGAGACACGCTCCGCTTTTTCATTTGAATACTCCTATTCTTCACTTACATTTGTTGAGTATTCTTCTATAGCTACTGCAATACTTTCAGCTCTTATTTTTCATGCACCTCTTGTTCAGAGCTGTTAGTTTTCATATGTTATACTCTCTTGCTTCATTGTTAAATACTTGGAGAGTTTATGTTTGAATAAGTTGATTGGTGTTTGGTTGGAAACAGAAAATGCTAAATGTGGTAAATGGTATAAAGAAAAGAAACATGCTCTTATGAATTGTTATCTTGTATGTTGTGGTACTTGGCAATTGTTTTGAGCTCTCAAGTAGATCATGTTTAAGCTTTTACATCATGTAGTTGAAACCCATTAATGGAGAACTACCGTAGAGCTTGTTGAAATTTGGTTTGCATATTTGGTATCTCTAAGGTCTAGATATTTTCTAGTAAAAGTGTTTGAGCAACAAGGAAGACAATGTAGAGTTTTATAATACTTGCAATATGTTTTTATATACGTCTTGTTGTCATAGTTTATACTTGTGTTTGCTTCAAACAACCTTGCTAGCCAAAGCCTTGTACTGAGAGGGAATGCTTCTCGTGCATCCAAAATCCTTGAGCCAAAACCCATGCCATTTGTGTCCACCATACCTACCTACTACATGGTATTTTCTGCCATTCCAAGTAAATATTTCATGTGCTACCTTTAATTCAAAGCCTACTATCCCTTATTTGTGTCAATGTTTATTAGCTCATGAGAAAATATGTGGTGTTACGGATATCAACCTTGTCATTTGCTTTTAGACAGACTTTCACAACCGGACTAGTGGCATATACATCCGCTTATCCATTAACTTTGCAAAAAGAGCTGGCAAATGGGGTGCCCAGTACCAATTAATTACAACTTTAACCGCTGCAATCTCTTCACATTTTTGCCCTGATCTAATCAACCAAGCAATGATACTAGTTTTCAACTACATGTGTAAACAAAAGAGATAAGAGGGATGATCTACCTTGCTGGTAGAAATAACGTCCTTCATGGGAGCCGCTCTTAGAAAGTCTGGTTGACAAGGGGGTAGAGTGCCCATTACCATTCATTGACAACGACAAACACCACTCAAAAACTTACTTTTATGCTCTCTATATGATTTCAAAAACCTATAAAACCAAGAAGCTCTAGCACATGCTTGTATCCCTGCTTCCCTCTGCGAAGGGCCTATCTTTTACTTTATGTTGAGTCAGTTTACCTACTTCTTTCTGTCCCCGAAGCAAACACTTGTGTCAACTATGTGCAACAACTCTTATATGCTTACTTATTGGACTTGTTATATTCATTTGTGTTAACAACTATCTATATGATATACATGTTCAAAAAGTTGAAAGCCAATGCTGAAACTTATATCTTCCTTTATGTTGCTTCAATGCTCTTTACTTAGAGAATATTGCTTTACGAGTTAACTCTTATGTAAATCTTTTTGATGCTTGTTTGAAAGTACTATTCATGAAAAGTTTTTACTTATATGATGTAGTTGTTTACTCCTTGTCTATTTGTTAGCAAACTATAGATCATTGCTTTGAGTCACTTCATTCATGACATGAGCCTTACAATATTATATGATCAAGATTATGTGAAAGCATGTCACTCCAGAAATTATTATCGTTTTACCTACTCGAGTACGAGTAGAACTAAGCTTGGGGATGCTTGATACGTCTCAAACGTATCTATAATTTCTTACGTTCCATGCTTATATTATACCCATTGCTACATGTTTTATATACACTTTATATGGTTTTTATGCATTTTCTGGGACTAACATATTAACAAGATGCCACAGTGCCAGTTCCCTGTTTTCTGCTGTTTTTGGTTTCAGAAAACCTGTTAAGGAAATATTCTCGGAATTGAACGAAACAAAAGCCAAAATGCCTATTTTTCTCGGGAGCTTCCAGAACATCGTACGAGAATGAGTGGGGCCAAGGGGCACCCACACCATAGGCTGCCCCCCCTCCCCCCTTGTCGCGCGAGCACCAGGTGTGGGGCCCTCGGGCCTCCACCGCCCTTTCGCCTACAAATACTCCCCGGCGTGAAAACCTAAACAACCCGAACACTTTTCCAGAAACCCTTACGGAGCCGCCGCCGTCGTCAACCCTAGTTCGGGAGGGTTCAGAACCTCTTCCCGGCACCCTGCCGGAGAGGGGAATCATCACCGGAGGGCTCTACATCACCATGCCCGCCTCCGGACTGATGCGTGAGTAGTTCATCCTTGGACTACGGGTCCATAGTAGTAGCTAGATGGTTGTCTTCTCCTTTTGTGCCATCATGTTTAGATCTTGTGAGCTGCCTATCATGATCAAGATCATCTTTATGTAATGCTACATGTTGTGTTTGCTGGGATGCGATGGATATTGAATACTATGTCATTTGCTTCATAATATATCATGTTGTGTGTTTTTTATGATCTTGCATGCTCTCCGTTGCTAGTAGATGCTCTGGCCAAGTAGATGCTTGTGACTGCAAGAGGGGGTATTTATGCTCGATAGTGGGTTCATGTCTCTATTTAATCTGGGGGAGTGACATCAACCTCTAAGATTGTAGATATACAGTTGCTACTAGGGATAAAACAATAGTGCTTTGTCTAAGGATAATTGTATTACCTACATTACACACTTTGCCTAATGCAATAATCTGTTGCTTGCAACTTAATACTGAAAGGGGTGCGGACGCTAACCGGAAGGTGGATTATTAGTCATAGATGCGGTTGGAACGGTCTATGTATATTGTTGTAATGCCCAAATGAATCTCACACTAGACATCATGACTATAGTATATGCATCATTATGCAGTTCTTCATTCTGTCAATTGCCCAGCTGTAATTTGTTTACCCGCATGTATGCTATTATTATTTATGGAGAGAAACCACTAGTGAGCTGTGGACCCCGGTCCTTTTCTTTAAACTGATAATATAACCAACTGCAAACTGTTCTTTCATTCTCTGCAAACATCATTTTCCACACCATACGTTTAATCCTTTGTTACAGCAAGCCGGTGAGATTGACAACCTCACTGTTGAGTTGGAGCAAAGTTTCCTGATTGTGTTTTGCAGATTCCACCTCCCTTCAACGCCACTTTCCCGTTGCTGGGGAGACCTTCATTGTGTTCTTCATCTCCTACTGGTTCGATAACCTTGGTTTCATAACTGAGGGAAACTTGCTACTACGCTCATCACACCTTCCTCTTGTGGTTTTCCAACTCCTCACACCCGTGAGCATCAGAGAGGCAAATTCGTTGTTTTTTGTGGCTACCCTAAAAATTAGCGTTTCCTCTCTTTATATAGATGGAGCAATGTTCCTTCGTCCTCTGATTGTTGCCCCCCCCCCCCCCCCTTTAATTTAAAGGCTTTTGGGCACATCTAGAACCTTCCTAGGGTTCCCCCTCAGCTCCCATGAGTCGATAGGGTCGAATCTTGGCTGAATTCATCAAGTTAGGAAAGAGTTGGACTCAATCCCGTCAGCATATTTTGAGCCCACGGTAAAATGGGTCAGGTGGGCGCGCCTGGGCTCCGTTCTTTTGCTTAGATTGTCGGTGTTGAAAATTGCAACAACTTTATAGGCAAACATTTATCTGGTTGACGCCGTATTCACGCCAAAACGTAACAATCTCTTAAATTTGTTGATTTACCAGATTTCGGAAAATTCATAATTCGACTCCAACAAGGTTTCGTTTTATGTTTTTACCCTTATCCAAGTAGTTCATACATATCAAACTGTAAAACAAGAACGTGCATATTTTTACAACTATTAATAGGTTAGTATAATAAAATAAATCAAATATAAAAGAAAATATCATTATAAACTATAAAGCTCGTGGGTACGTTTGAGCAGACTTTTCGATCCCCCATCTAGGTGACAGTGTGCGGCTGGAGGTGAAGTATTTTTATCGGAGTGAAATTAAGATGGATATTAGCACGTGTGGAGAGTGCGTGTGGCGAACAGGCCTTAATGGTGGACTCATGCACGCGTGTGTGCAGAGTGCACGCACCAGAACCAGATACTCGAAATTCTAGTTGGCACTCGCACACTCTAGCGGAGATTGATATTGGCGTGCATGTCGATCTTTATTAACCAACTTGACCGAGATCCGGCCGTAGTGGCCTGGAGCCTAACGAGAAACGGTGCTACGGTCCAAACTGGCCGGAGGAGACTTGGTGAGTCAAGCAACGGAGCAAGTGTGAGCGAGTGCGTTGTAGGCTTGTAGCCTAGCTAGCTAAACAGTGACTGCTAGCTCTGGTTCCGGCCGGCCATCGCCGGCCGTTGCATCCGAATGGAAGGAACCCTGCAGCTTGGGAAGAAGACGATGGCGTGGAGAGGGCGATGCGTAGACGCTTCTGCTAATAATTGTGTCCGGCCGGCCCCTTAACCCATGATCTGGCGGCTGTATCCATCGATGTCCAATATTCTCGTGGAGAAAAGGCGCCCATGGCCCATGATCCATGATTTTTTTTTTGAAAAAAAGAGAGCGTTCTCCGATTTCTATTATGGTCGTTACGCGGTCAAACCTCAAGAAGTACGACTTCAAAGTTCAAACATGGTGTACCTCGATCATGCCTTCTTATCTGAAAACTTCAGGTACCGTACGTGCTGCAAAGTATATATGGGTGCGTAACTGTACTATTAATGCGACGAACAAGCACGTACGATAGGAAACAGGCCATATTCTGACGTCCCAAGACCGTCCGCATATCCTCCATAGGCATACATCAAAATGACCGTCGGCATAGAGTGTGGGGCACGACTATGTTTGACGCCATCGACAACTATACATTGCCATGGGGCGCATCCTGGAGCTCTCAGTATGAACTTATATGCCGACGACCCAAAATATATATGTGACGATGCCTAGAAACAAAAAAAATCTAGAAAGCTATATGCCATGTGTCGGCCACTGGCAGCTCTTGCGTGCTTGTTTGCCGACGGCTTTTGTCGTCGGATATAGCTTTCTATGTATGTTTTTTGTCGCTCCATCAATTCAAAAATGCTACATGTGCATATATATTTAAAAAATATCCATATAAATACATGAATATGGTCATTATCAACGAATCCTCACACATATTGCCATTGTCATCAAATCATCACACATATGACTTCTACGGGCCCGTGTTGTCAACCCCTTCCACGACGGTTGAACGGGGTGGATCAATGGAGTGTTTTACTTGATTCTGTTAGGTAGTACATAGGAACATGAAAGTTTTGATCACATGTTATCACAAGAATTGCAGAACCTTCCTAAGTACCAAGTGTCGTACATGAAGAGAGTCACATTCGAGAGTTGGTTAACCAACTATTTTATATATGTTAGGGTACCAAGTTTTGATCACATGTTATCACAAGAAGTCCCCATTGTTGGAAAATGGCAGTAGCATAAAAAACAATATTAAGTACCTAGGAGATAAAAGGAACAAATAAAAGAAAAAATGTTGAATGATGACGGCGTAACTAACGTGGTTGGGCCGTCGACATATGGTTAACGCTGTTTGGCTTCGACATGGTTGCAGCCTTGTTTGCCGACACCCACCCTCGGCATATAGTGTGTATGCCGACGACCGTTTTTTCTTTTGAGAAACACAGTACAACGCAAGCGCTCATATACACGCACACACACTCACCCCTATAACCGCACGCACTTACACCCTACCCCCACCTCCGAGAGACTGAGACCGCTTTATTGTCAACAACGCATACCGTAGTTGCCGACGGCCATACGTTGAGCACTGTGTTTGCTGACGGTATTTCCGCAGCCCTGGAAGTATCACCCTATGTGCCGAGGGCCCGGGTAAAATGCCGTCGGCATATATTTGGCCGTCAGCAGCTGGGCGTGTTCAGGATGGAGAGAAGATTTGGATGATGGTTGCAGCGCCGGTCCATCCCGGCACAGCGACGTCAAGTACGGTCCCTGGTGTGAGAGGGACACGTCCGCGTGGATGGCCAAGTTTACGCGTCCTGGACTCCTGGTAAGCCCGCACGCAAGCTGAACTTATCTCGGAGTTCGTGGCTGGGCAAAATATGAGTGGCGCAGATGTATGAATTCGGCCGGCCGGTGTGGAACTAATTTAGTAAGACCATCTAGATTAGTGATGGCATGGTTGCTGAAACGGCCAACGGCAGCGGGGAGCGGGGAAGTCGACAGCCGCTGTTCGGCATGGGCAACCGGCGCGGGCGCCGGCGACGTGATGAGAGCAACCGGTGCGTGGCGGCAGCGGGACGGCAGGCATCCATCTCGCCGCACCGAGGGATCAGGGCACTGTGCTCAGCTCCTCCGATTGCCCTGTAATGCAATGTGGACGTTCAGCAAGCGACCCTGTACTGATAATAAGTTAATAACCCATCCTCCGTACATGGAATTATGGAAATATGACTTGCCTTAACGATTTCACTCTCAGTGGCGAGCTTGTTTTTCCGTTGTCATGGGTCAGTGGTCACCGTAGAATTTACCGGCTAGTCGCCACTGAGACGGACAGTACACGGCAGTTTCCACGACCAGTCTTCCAGCACTCGTGTTCCTCTTGCAGGCTGCAGCTACAAGAGAGACTCCGGTGACCAGAATCTGCGCACGGCTCGGTAGGGAACGCAAGCAACAGCCAGTGCGCACGGCTCTCCCCGCATCATCTCTTGACTGTATATAAGACAGGATAGGAGCTCCGTGATCGTTCGTGCTCCCTCCACTCGCCGGCCCACTACCCGATCGAGGGCCACTTGTGCGGTCCTGCCATGGCGACCGCTGTTTCGTCCTCTCGCTGCCGCGGCGGCCATGGCTGCTTCCTCCACCTGGTCACTGCCGCCGCCGTTCTCGCGGCATTCGGGCTCGGGGCTGCTGATCGTGCCGAGGCAGGGAGCTTCGGAAACGGTCGTGCGCAGCTCAAGCTCAGCGTGGCGTCCCTGTTCCCCAGCCCGTCTTGCGCCACGCCGCAAGGTTTGTTCCCTGGCTCGTACGTCTAGCTCGATCATGCATGGACATCCATGCTCAGGCTAGCTGCTACTAGTTGTTTTTCTTCCTCTGTCAGTTGTTCACCGGTAGCTAGCTGTATCCGGCCATGCCGATCCACATCACTCCCTGACCGAATCCATCTTGCTTTTGCCACTTGTGATTTGATTTCTCTGTTTTTGGATACACACATATATACCCAAGTGTGATTTTCTCAAAGCAATCCAGAGGCTGAATAAGAAACTCTCTAGGAAGTATATGTACAAACTTCTTGCAAGTAATTATCCCCCGGACCCGGAGACATGCATGTACTATAAACTTTGGAGCATGACTCGCAGCAGGTAAAGCCTGGAGAGTAACTTCAGAAAAGTAATTTACAGCTTTGAGATGGTACGTATACTTCAAAAAAAATAAAACAGTTAACTGCAGACCAGCGAAAATGAACAAACATACCTGTGTTGTCCTCTACTGCCGGTGTTTTCGTCTGGTCCAACATGACCAGGTAGCTACAGTGACAAGCTGAAACTAGGCGACCACTGCCTACAATTTATCTGCTTGTCTGACGGGGATGGCCGGCTCGATTTTACAACTGTATAATTCAAACAAGATCTCAAGAAAGGTTTCCTATTACACATGTAATTTGAAAAACATTTACTACTGAAAGAACATACCTGCCATCCTGAATTTTCTCTAGCTACCGGCCATTAAAAAAAAGCAAAAAAAGGTAAATTCTGAATTTTCTGACACCAATCGGAACATGTCCCTGAAAATTCAGAGCACGAGCCCAGCGGCACCAAGGCGTCAGCGAGGATGAAGATCGTCCACCGGCACGGTCCCTGCTCCCCTCTATCCGACGCGCGCGTGAAGCCACCGTCCCACGCGGAGATCCTCGCCGCCGACCAGAACCGCGTCGAGTCGATCCAGCGCCGTGTGTCCGCGGCGACGACCGGCAAACTCACCAAGCGCGCTACGCCTGTCCAGCCCAGCCTGAAGAAGATCCCCGGGCACTCCACGTCCTCCTCCACCCCGAAGCTTCCGGTGTCATCGGGGCGCTCGCTGGGAACGGGCAACTACGTGGTGACCGTCGGGCTCGGCACGCCGGCGTCGCCGTACACGGTGGTGTTCGACACCGGCAGCGACACGACGTGGGTGCAGTGCCGCCCCTGTGTCTCCAAGTGCTACAAGCAGAAGCAGCCGCTCTTCGACCCGGCCAAGTCGTCCACCTACGCCAACGTCTCCTGCACCGACTCCGCCTGCGCCGATCTCGACCAAAGCGGCTGCACCGGCGGGCACTGCCTCTACGGCCTCCAGTACGGCGACGGCTCCTACAGCGTCGGCTTCTTCGCCAAGGACACCCTCACCATCTCCCACGACGCCATCAAGGGGTTCCGGTTCGGTTGCGGTGAGAAGAACGACGGCCTGTTCGGGAAGACGGCGGGGCTCATGGGGCTCGGCCGCGGGAAGACGTCGCTGACGGTTCAGGCGCAGTACAAGTACGGAGGTGCGTTCGCGTACTGCCTTCCGGCATCGTCGTCGGGGACGACGGGGTACCTGGACTTCGGCCCCGGCGCGTCGCGGGCCAACGCGAGGTTGACGCCGATACTGACCGACAACGGTCCGACGTTCTACTACGTGGGCCTGACGGGCATCCGCGTGGGCGGGAAGCGGCTGTCCATCCCGGAGACCGTATTCTCTACGGGCGGGATGCTGGTGGACTCCGGCACGGTCATCACGCGGCTCCAGGCCACCGCCTACGCCGCCCTGTCCTCTGCTTTCACGTCCGCCATGGCGGCGCACGGGTACAAGAAGGCGCCCGGGTACTCGATCCTGGACACCTGCTACGACTTCACGGGGGTCAGCGAGGTGACGCTGCCGGCGGTGTCGCTGCTCTTCAAGGGCGGCGCGTGCCTGGACGTCGACGAGTCCGGGATCCTGCTCGCGATCACCCAGGCGCAGATCTGCCTCGCGTTCGCGTCCAACGGCGACGACGAGAGCGCCGGCATCCTCGGGAACACGCAGCAGAAGACCTACGGCGTCGTCCACAACCTCGGCAAGAAGACCATCGGCTTCGCCCCCCGTGCCTGTTAATTCGCCATTTGGTTTGAGCTCGATCGTGGTGATTATTAGATACTCCTAACTAAGATGCGTCCACCAACACCGAGTAGTCAATGAATAAGTAATACTGCAGCCATACAACTGTAAGTGATGAAATTTGTATAGATCGATAGAAGTAAAGAAACATGCTAAATATGATACTTAGAAATCATAATAGTTGAATAAAAGATCGCTTTGCTCACTACAGGAAATCGCCGATACGCCGACGGCGTAGCCTAGATTGCTGTCGGGCAAAGGCTGTCGTCGGCGTACCACCCCTGTCGGCTTAGACTGATCTTATCATCGGCGTAATAAAAAGCCGCCAACTTACAGATTTCCAAAAAAAATTGAAAAATTGAAAAAAAATAAAAAATTTACTACGCCGACCTTGGCTTAGGTTTTTCAAAAGAATTTTAAAAAAATTAAATAAAAAATATTTTTTATATTTTTTCATTTATTATTATTATTATTATTATTTCAGAATTGCTCAATTAGTCACACACTATGTCTCACATTATATGCTTAATCTTAAGTCAAAGTACTCACACTTAGTCAAACTTCTCATTCGGTCACCCATCCTCAAATTGCTCCACCCAATCACACTTAACTTTTGAGTTCTTTCAATATTAGTTTCCAATTAAGAAGTTATGACTTACTGATAGTTCACTCATGTTTCATGATGTTATATTTCTTTATTATGTGAATTCCAAATATTTATTAGAATAAAAAAAAATCGTTATGTAATCATATATTTTAATAAGTTGGACCTCTTTTGATGAATAGTCATGGTGGCCTTTTTGACAGAAATATAAATATTATTTTCATTTTTTGAAGTGTCAAATGACTTTTTTGTGAACAAAGTAAAACAAATATGGTGCAAAATGGAGCCCGTCTAATTTTGACAAAGAGTAGTTCATATTTGATGGACAATCCCAAACTATTAAGAGTTTTCTTGATTTCTACCTAATTTCACCTAGTTAAATGAGTTGATGCCCATTTTTTGAAAGTAATCCAAATTTGAACTACAAGTGTTTGATAGTTTGGTCTGATTTTTTTTAATTTTTTTTAAGGTACACAACTAGTGATTATATCACATAAACATAGATATATCTAGAAAATTCGACATCTTTCGATAAACAATCATGGATGCCATTTTGACCGTTTTTTCAATATATCAAATAAAGTGAAATAAAGCTTTAAAAACTATCCTCTGGCGTGGAGTCCTTTTATGTGTACATGTTGCTATGAAAAATGATAAACTTGATTTCTGACAATTTTTTCAAAAAAAAACTCTTCAAAAAGTCTATCATGTATAATCATATATATAAGTTTCAACCCAAATGACCATGTTATGGCCATTCCCACGGCATAGTTTGTGATAATATTCTCATATTTCACAAATAGGTGTATCTTGGTACAGGAACCAATCATGCCGAAGGAATTTGTAAAATTATTTTTATAAATATTATTTTCATTTTTAAGTGTCAAAAATGACTTTTTGTGAACAAAGTACAACAAATATTGTGCAAAATGGGGCCCATCTAATTTTGACAAAGAGTAGTTCATATTTGATGGATAATCACATAGTATTAAGAGTTTTCTTGATTTCTACCTAATTTCACCTTGTTAAATGAGTTGATGCCGATTTTTTTAAAGTAATCCAAATTTGAACTACAAGTGTTTGATAGTTTGGTCTAATTTCTTTTAAAAAATGATTTTAAGGTACACAACTAGTGATTATATCACAGAAACATAGATATATTTAGAAATTTTGACATCTTTTGATAAACAATCATGGTGGCCATTTTGACCGTTTTTAAATATATCAAATAAAGTGAAATAAAGCTTAAAAAAAGATATCCTCTGGCATGGAGTCCTTTTATGTGTACAAGTTGCTATGAAAAATGATAAACTTGATTTCTGACAATTTTTTCAAAGAAAATACTCTTCACAAAAAGGTCTATCATGTATAAACAAGTTTAAACCCAAATGACCATGTTATGGCAATTCCCACGGCATAGTTTGTGATAATGTTCTCATATTCCACAAATTGGTGTATATTGGTATAGTAAATAATCATGCGGAAGGGATTTGTCAAATTGTTTGTACAAAATATATTTTTTTCATTTTTAAGTGTCAAAAATGACTTTTTTGTGAACAAAGTACAACAAATATGGTGCAAAATGGAGCCCATCTAATTTTGACAAAGAGTAGTTCATATTTGATGGATAATCCCAAAGTATTAAGAGTTTTCTTGATTTCTACCTAATTTCGCCTAGTTAAATGAGTTGATGCCGATTTTTTGAAAGTAATCCAAATTTGAACTACAAGTGTTTGATAGTTTGGTCTGATTTAAAAAAAAAATCATTTTAAGGTACACAACTAGTGATTATATCACAGAAACATAGATATATTTAGAAAATTTGACATCTTTCGATAAACAATTATGGTGGCCATTTTGACTGTTTTTTAAATATATCAAATAAAGTGAAATAAAGCTTACAAAAATATATCCTCGGTCATGGAGTCCTTTTATGTGTACAAGTTGCTATGAAAAATGATAAACTTGATTTCTGACAATTTTTTCAAAAAAAAAACTCTTCACAAAATGGTCTATCATGTATAAACATATACAAGTTTCAACACAAATGAACATGTTATGGCCATTCCCACGGCATAGTTTGTGATAATGTTCTCATATTCCACAAATATGTGTATCTTGGTATAGGAAACAATCATGCCGAAGAAATTTGTCAAATTATTTTTATAAATATTATTTTCATTTTCTTAAGGGTCAAAAATGAATTTTCTGTGAACAAAGTACAACAAATATGGTGCAAAATGGAGCCCTTCTAATTTTGACAAAGAGTAGTTCATATTTGATGGATAATCTCAAAGTATTAAGAGTTTTCCTGATTTCTACCTAATTTCGCCTAGTTAAATGAGTTTATGCCGATTTTTTAAAGTAATCCAAATTTGAACTACAAGTGTTTGATAGTTTGGTCTGATTTAAAATAAACATTTTAAGGTACACAGCTAGTGATTATATCACAGAAATGTAGATATATTTAGAAAATTCGACCTGTTTCGATGAACAGTCATGGTGGCCATTTTGACCGGGTTTTTCAAATCTATCAAATAAAGTGAAATAAATCTCAAAAAATGATATCCTCCGGCATGGAGTACTTTTATGTGTACTAGTTATTATGAAAAAAATGATAAACTTGATTTCTGACCATATTTAAAAAAAACTCTTCACAAAAAGGTCTACCATGTATAAACATATACAATTTTCAACCAAAATGATCATGTTTTGGCCATTCCCACGACATAGTTTGTGATAAAATTCTCATATTGCACAAACATGTGTATCTTAGTATAGAAAACAATCTTGCCGGAGAGATTTTTTATATTATTTTTATAAATATCAATTTTCATATTTTAAATTCCGAAAATGACTTTTTCTATGAAGCAAGTACAAAAAATATGATATAAAAGATGATATAGTTGTCATATTTGGATTCCTCTCATTTTTCTAATAAAATTAGTTATTTGTTTGTTAAATCTCGATTCACGGATTTAAAGTTATGGTTTTTTCATTTTAAATGAAAAATAGAAGAAAAAAATAGCTAAGCCGAGGGCAAAGCCGTCAGCGTAGCCCTGATACCTAACTCGAGGGCTTTGCCGTCGGCGTAGCCCCGATACGTCGAGGGCTAATTTGGCCCGACGGCCTGCTTGTTGGCCCGCCCAGCCCATGGGCTACGCCGACGGCCCTGATAATGCCCGGTCGTCGGCGTATAAACAGTTTCCCGTAGTGGTTACGCTCTGAGAAGGGAGAACATTGTGTTTCTTCTGCTATTAAAGATGGAATTTGTTTGTCAAAATTGATGATTGCTTCAAGCTTTTCAGTTATATGGATATAAAGCTACACTTAGATTTGTTTCCGGTCTTCGCCAATGTGTGATCCACCTTGTCCTTACTTAATTGGCATACAAGATCGCCACACTGTGGATTATCAGACCAGCTGTTTGGCATCTAAAATGTATCAGTCCACTACCATTACTAATCTACAATTGTAGATCAAGGTGAGGAAGTCACAGCAGCTTCCTACTTCAGAGAGAACC
Source organism: Poa annua (assembly GCA_026929855.1). Classification (NCBI taxonomy): domain Eukaryota; kingdom Viridiplantae; phylum Streptophyta; class Magnoliopsida; order Poales; family Poaceae; genus Poa; species Poa annua. The sequence continues at coordinate 96,515,009 of CM049437.1, forward strand.
GGAGAGCAACATTTGCGGAGTTCAATATCATTCAATAAGTTCAAGTCTTTTGAAGTATAAGTAAAACAAATTAAAAATACATTTGAACTTGTTATGTTCTTCAGAGATGTTTGCCGCATCAAGCATAACTAAAAAATATTTTACTTAAATAACTTTCTCAGTTTTTTTCCGTATAGGGAGCAAAACCCTGACCTCTGCACACAACACCGTTTTCAATGTGGGAAACAACTTTCTCAGGTAACAAAATCTCGACGTTTTATTGGAAATGGTGGTTCAATACCAGTGACACATGCTAGACCTTAGGCAATTGTCAAACTAGTTTGCAAGTCCTTCGTTTTAATACATTTATTTATAAAAAAAAATGCAGTATGCCTTCCATTTGTTGCAATGTAGAGTCAACACACATGGATGCATATTGCATATTCTTATTCACCGTGTTTAAAGCAAACAAAATGCCATGCCAAATAACCATACAAAGTAAAAGCTCTAAACTTCTAAGCGCCAGAAATAAAATTCCGCGTCACACTTGACTTGGCGTCATCGCGAATTTTACCTAACTCGGACAAGACTGACCTTAGTTCGGGAGCTTGATATCTGATAGCTTCTAACACCTTTCATTCGATTCTCCCACAGATTATTTGATAAAGCCTTCACGGTTAAACTTGGAATATAGCCAAGCAATACAGTAATAGCATATGCATGTATGGAAGAACTTATTTTGCTGCACTAGATGTATACTTATCAGATCAATCCGAACATGTTTTTCAGTAGATTTCTGTAGTAAACTGAAAATTTTCATTCCACTTTTCCTTTAGGAATAGGGAGGCCAAGGTACTTATCTTCAAAAGTTGCTGACTGAACATGTAAAATAGTGTGGCAACTATTTCTCCATCCTCATCTGAAACTTTATAGCCTATCATCACTGAGTCTGCTGCCCGGCTAAGATGTTGTCTGGTGCTTATTTCATACGCCCGAAGGAGCTCAATAACCCTATCCGGCTAGTCGTCTACAATTCCAGGACCAGCCTTCCAATGCTTGGGTTCCTTCAGGTCACTATCCTGCCTGAAAAACATATATCTGGTCCAATGCAACCAGTCCAGAATTTTGGTCAGAGTGCAGCTTGCACACATGCCATTTTCCAGGCGGCCGCCAAGGGGTATAGTAGTGTGGTAGGCAAAGCAAGCAACATCCAGTGCTCACGGCCCTTATCGTATCATCTCCCGACTATATATATATGATGACAGGATAGGAGCTGTGTGATCGTTCGTGTTCCCTCCACTCACCGGCCCACTACCTGACGGCCACTTGTGCGGTCCTGCCATGGCCACTGCTGTTTCGTCTCCCCGCTGCCGCCGCCATGGCCTCCTTCACCTGGTTGCTGCCGCCGCCGTCCTGGCGGCATTCGGGTTCGGGGTTGCTCATGCTACTGCGGGGAGCTCGGAGGATGATCGTGTGCTGCTCAGCGTCGATGCTCTTTTCCCCGGCACCTCCTGCGCCACTCCACAAGGTTAATTCCTGGTCGATGGAGCTCGTGATTATCGATCATGTAGCTAGCTGGTTGCTTTTCTTCTCTCAGTTGTTGACTCTTCTGAGTAGTAGCTAGCTGCAGCCGGCCATGCTTGAACTGTTTTTGCTCTTTCTTTCTTTCTGTCCATGAACCCGGTTTGCCGCTTATGATTTGATTTCTCTAAATTTTGGATAGATGTATAATTCCGACGAGTTTCTCAAAACGATCCGGACGTAAACATCTGCTGAGTAAGAAAATCGCAAAGTATGTATGAGTACATTCTTGGAAGTAAAATTTCTCCGGAGGCAAGTGCAAAATTCTTGCAGCAGGTAAAACTGGATGAGAAGCTGCATCTTCAGGAAATCAAGTCGTTTATACTTACAGTTTGAAGTTGGTATACGGAGTAATGCAAAAAAAAGTTTACCCCGGAACAGCCGAAGTGAACAAACATACCTGTTTTGTTTTTTACTGCCAGTTGTTTGTCTGGTCGAACATGGCCAAGCAGCTAGAGTGACAGGCTGACTACGAACGACCACTGGCTACAAGTTTTCTGCCATGTTTGACAAGGATGGTTCGATTTCAACTGTAGTTCAATAAATCATTTTACTACTCCTTCCAATCTACAAAAAAGCATCGCTCATCTAATACAAAGTTTGTACTAGCTTAGTATAAAATGTGCAGACTTTTTATGTATCAGAGGGAGTACGTAGACGAGCTTAACTCGCATCCTAAATTTAAAATTCTGAATTTTCTGATTCCAAGCCGAACATGTCCCTGAAAATTCAGAGTACAAGCAGCCTAGCGCCGCGACGTCAGCGAGGATGACGATCGTCCACAAGCACGGTCCATGCTCGCCTCTGGCCGACGCGCACGAGAAGCCGCCGTCCCACGCCGAGATCCTCGCCGCCGACCAGAACCGCGTCAAGTCGATCCAGCGCCGCGTGTCCGCGACGACGACCAGCAAACCGAAGAAGCGCGCCGCGCCGGTCCAACCCGGCCCGAAGAAGATCCCCGCCAGGATGCGTCCGGGGCACTCGGCATCCACCTCCGCCCCGTCGCTCCCAGCGACTTCCGGGCGGGCGCTGGAAACGGGCAACTACGTGGTGACGGTGGGGCTGGGCACGCCGGCGTCGCCGTACACGGTGGTGTTCGACACCGGCAGCGACACCACGTGGGTGCAGTGCCGCCCCTGCGTGGTCAAGTGCTACAAGCAGCAGCAGCCGCTCTTCGACCCGGCCAAGTCCTCCACCTACGCCAACGTCTCATGCACCGACTCCGCCTGCGACGACCTCGACGAAAGTGGCTGCACCGGCGGGCACTGCCTCTACGCCGTCCAGTACGGCGACGGCTCCTATACCGTCGGGTTCTTCGCCCGGGACACCCTAACCATCGCCCACGACGCCGTCAATGGGTTCCAGTTCGGTTGCGGGGAGAAGAACAGCGGCCTGTTCGGCAAGACGGCCGGGCTGATGGGGCTTGGCCGCGGGAAGACGTCGCTGACGGTGCAGTCCTACAACAAGTACGGCGGCGCATTCGCGTACTGCCTCCCGGCGTCTTCGTCGGGGACGACGGGGTACCTGGACTTCGGCCCCGGCGCGTCGCCGGCCAACGCTAGGGTGACGCCGATGCTGACCGACAACGGGCCGACGTTCTACTACGTGGGCCTGACGGGCATCCGCGTGGGCGGGAAGCAGCTGCCAATCCCGGAGTCCATCTTCTCCACGGCCGGAACGCTGGTGGACTCCGGCACGGTCATCACGCGGCTCCCGGAGACCGCCTACAAAGCGCTCTCGTCGGCATTCACCGCCGCCATGGCGGCGCACGGGTTCAAGAAAGCACCGGCGTACTCGATTCTGGACACCTGCTACGACTTCACGGGGGTCAGCGAGGTGACGCTGCCGACGGTGTCGCTGCTCTTCAAGGGCGGCGCGTGCCTGGACGTGGACGCGTCCGGCATCCTGTACGCCATCAGCCACGCGCAGATGTGCCTCGCGTTCGCGTCCAACGGCGACGACGAGAGCACCGGCATCCTCGGCAACACGCAGCAGAAGACCTACGGCGTCGTCTACGACCTCGGCAAGAAGACCGTCGGCTTCGCCCCCGGTGCTTGCTGATGGCTGCTAGGCTGGTGGTGTTTATTCATGAATAACTATGCTGCGAACACCAAGTGGTCCATGATTACTATACATCATACGTACACATTGTAATGTGAGAAATACGATGATTACTATTGTAAGTGTTGGAATTGGAAACTTCGAAAAGTAAAGAATATTTGGATATCAGGCAGCATGGAGGTGAATAGTTGACAGCGTGGCCGGGAGGCTCCCAAGTTGGGGGGCGTCGTTTGTCTAAAAAAGTTGCGGGGCGTCGCTAATGAACCGTGGTGGGAGACTGGCCCTGATCCGCGTCACGCTTACGGCAATTACAATCTTCGCCATGATGTCCCTTGACCTCCCACCTGAAACACTCATCGCCATCGAGAAGATTCTCAGGGGCTTCTGGAAGGGGCGCAAGGACGTCCATGGTGGACATTGCCTTGTTGCGTGGAGACAGGTGTGCCAACCCCGGAAATTGGGTGGCTTGGGCATCCTCAACCCGAGGAACATGAATCTCGCGCTTAGAGCCAGGTGGTGGCTTGCCCACACAGAGACGGATCGACCATGGAGAGACTTCAACATCCAGGTCCCGCAGAAGGTCCGTCAGATATTTGATGCTGCGACTAGATCAGTGGTAGGAGATGGAGCCTCCACGTTCTGCTGGACCGACCGCTGGTTGCCGGAAGGGAGGCTCCAGGATCTTGCCCCCAACCTATTTGGGGCAATCCCGGGTGCACTGACAGAGACGCGCCTGGTTCAGGAAGGGCTCCCCGGTGGTTGGATAGCGGACGTACCGCGGGATCTCTCGGCGGCTGCTCTAGCTGAGTTGCTAGAGGTGGCAGACCGCCTGGTTGTATGTGGAGCTCCGACCTGGGACTACCGAACCGCTTCCTGTGGACTTGGGACATCAGTGGCGCTTACTCCTCGCGATCCTGCTATGCGGCCTTGTTTGGTGGGGTCATTGAGATGCCTGGTTCACTACAGGTTTGGCGGGCCAGGGCCCCTTGCAACCTCAAGGTGTTCAGACAGCGGATAGGTTGGCTCGGCGGGGCTTGCCGCGTCCGGAGTCTTGCCCCTTCTGCAGTCAGGCTGGGGAGACCATAGACCACCTCCTTGTGGATTGCGTGCTGCCCGACAAGTCTGGGTGGCATGCCTACGCAGCTGGCGGATGGAAGCTGGTTCAAGCTTCAGGGCACATTTGTGGAATGGGTGGCTTCCCGTCGGGGACTGACGCGCGATGTCTGAGACCTCTGGACCGCGGTGGCACTTGTCAGCTGGACGTTGTGGAACCACCGTAATGACATTTTCTTCAACAACGCTACCCTTCCCTCATCGATGTCCTACGGAAGATTGAGGTTGAAGCCGAGGCTTGGAGGGCTGCTAGGTTGTTTTGGGGTTGCCTCCTAGAGGTGGAGCGGTGGAGGTGCTGCGAGTAGTTGGCGTGTGTTTGTGGCTGCTTGTCAGCGGGGTTGCACGCTGTGTCTGAGCTTGCTTTGTAGCATTGGGCCGCTTGGCCTTTCTTCTATGAACCCTGACAAGGCATATCCTTGAAAAAATATTTGGATCCATCATACAGGAAGAAGATTCACCGCCAAACAAAAACTAGAAGAAGATCATTCTTTTTTGAAAGTAGAAGAAGATCATTCGAGTTAAGCTGTACTACTACAGAGGGAAAAACGGGAAGATCATTTGATACTTGTCTATTAATCTGCTGGATCCATCGGCAAAGAAAAAAAATACTAGATCGATCTGTGACTTGGTGAAATATTGGGCCTTTAGCCCATTATCAATTCCTGAAAATCCCTAAGGCCCATGTTGTCATGCCATGTGGTGGGAGTTTAGTCCCATACCGCTAGTTGGATGAGATGTGCATCAGCTTATATACTGAGGCACTCTACTACTAGTATGAGTTGGTATGAGGTATGAGGAGAATGGCTGTGTACCACACGCGCGCTCCTCCTCCTCCGCCGCCCGCCTCGTCACGACGCGCCGCGCCGCGCCGCGCCGCGGGGTTGCGGGAATCTCGCCGAGCCGATGTATTCTTTTTGTCACGCAGGAATAAAATGTCAACGGTCACGAAACGCTCTGCGGTAATGGAGATTGATTGCTAGCTGAAACGTCGTGTCTTAAGTGCTCTTAAGTACGTGCGTTTTCAGTCTTAACGATCATTCATTACGTGCGTTTCGACTGGACCCTTTGTCTCCCGCGTCTGTGCATAAAAGGAGAGGTCGCTCCTCTCCGAAAATACACCTGACAACAGAATCATCCGCCCACAGCCGCCACCATCATTCCTCCTCGCTGTTGCTGCCTTCGTTGATCCCATCCTGTCCGCCGCGTACACGGTCGACGGGAGAGCAGGCCTCCGAAACCCCGCCTCTCCGTTTCCTGTACGGGAGAGGGGCGATTAGGTTTTTGGGGAGCGTCTCCTACGCGACTGCTCGCCAATCTTCATCCACTACGTCGGCTACTTCGCCTACTTCCTCTACGTCTGCCGCGGCGCCTTCATCATCACCATGAACACCGACGACACTACGGCTGCTGCTGCCGCCGCCGCAGCCGGTCAAGAGGCTGCCAACGCCTCTGCTGCTGCTGCCGCCTCCGCTGCTGCTGCCGCCACGGCCAACTGGCCTACCGGAGGGTACAACACGTTTATCCCTCTCCTGATTATTTCCTTATTTGCAGTACTAGTCACATGTGTAGATGTTTCTACTATCTGTCTAGTATGTAGTTTTATCATTAGGTTTCAGCATGTCATTAGCACTGTTTATGTCATGTTCATGATTTATTATTGGATTAATTTAATCGAACAATTGCCTATATACTCAACAATCCAAAAACCTAATTTGTGTAGGCAATTTTCGGTAAATGGTTTTGCTGCTGCACTGAAACCAGTCCCGTTTACGGGGACATATTTTAAGCGTTGGCAAACCAAAACCATCTTATGGCTCACTGCGATGAACGTGTTCTGGGTCGCCGGTGTCACTCCCACTGAAACGATTACTCCTGAACAGGAGAAGGCGTTTAGGGATGCCACCGTCGTCTTCGTTGGAGCCATTCTAAGCGTGATCGGAGATAAGTTGGTTGACGCATATTTACATGTGCGGGTTGCCAAGGACTTGTGGGAGGCGCTCGAATCTAAATTCGGCGCAACTGATGCTGGAAGCGAGATGTACACTGTAGAGCAGTTCCATGATTACAAGATGGTTGATAACCGTTCTGTATTGGAACAAGCTCATGAGATACAGTGCATCGCTAAGGAGCTTGAGCTTCTGAAGTGTGTGCTACCGGGCAAGTTTGTCGCGGGATGCATAATCGCTAAGCTGCCCAACTCCTGGAGGAACTTTGCTACTACTCTGAAACATCAGAGGCGTGAATTCTCTGTTGAGGATGTCATTGGCCATCTGAGTGTTGAGCAGAATTCAAGGGCAAAGGACTCGCATGGAAAAGGCGAAGGTGCTTCTGTTGCTAATATGGTACAGAAGAACTTCAACTCCCACAAGCACAAGGGAAAAACTGTCGTCCAACAGAATACCGACTTCAAGAAGAAGGGTAACAAACCTTTCAAGAAGGATAAGAAGAAAGGTGCATGCTACACCTGTGGTTCAGAGGAACATTGGGCTCCTAAGTGCCCAAAGAAGTTCAAGAAACCAGGACAAGACCCCAAGTCTGTCAACATGATCGTGAGCAACAATGAGAACGGTGCATCCGGGTACGGTAATTTATTTACTGTATTTTCAGTTTTTCAGTCTAATGAATGGTGGATTGATACTGGTGCAAATACTCATGTGTGTGATGACATTTCATTGTTTTCTTCTTATCAGGTCACAGGGAACGGATCCGTATTGATGGGGAATGGCGCGAGTGCTTCTGTTCTTGGTGTTGGCACGGTCGATCTGAAGTTTACTTCGGAAAGGATCGTGCAGCTCAAGAACGTTCAGCATGTCCCCGCCATCAAGAAGAATCTCGTTAGTGGCTCCCTTCTATGTAGAGAAGGGTTTAAATTGGTATTCGAGTCTAATAAAGTAGTTGTTACGAAATATGGACTATTTGTTGGAAAAGGTTATGAATGCGGAGGCATGTTCCGCTTTTCTCTTGCTGATTTCTGTAATAAAGTCGTGAACAATATTCATTCGAATGTTAATGAAGCAGAAGTTTGGCATTCACGTCTTTGTCACATTGGTTTCGGTTGTATGACGCGGCTAGCAAAACTAAGTTTAATCCCATCTTTCACTTTAGCCAAAGGTTCTAAATGTCTTTCGTGTGTTCAAGCAAAGCAACCTCGCAAGCCTCATAAAGCTGCGGAGGAAAGACACTTGGCACCGTTAGAACTTATACATTCTGATCTTTGTGAGATGAATGGTGTTTTGACTAAAGGTGGAAAGAGATACTTCATGACACTGATAGATGATTCCACTAGATTTTGCTATGTATATTTGTTAAGTACTAAAGATGAGGCTCTACACTACTTTAAAATCTATAAAGCAGAAGTTGAGAACCAACTTGAAAAGAAAATTAAACACATCCGGTCTGATCGTGGTGGAGAGTACTTCTCTAATGAGTTCGACTCTTTCTGTATGGAACATGGAATTATTCATGAGAGGACGCCTCCCTATTCTCCCCAGTCAAATGGGGTTGCCGAACGGAAAAACCGTACTCTAACTGATTTGGTTAACGCCATGTTAGATACATCGGGATTATCCAAGGCATGGTGGGGGGAGGCGCTATTGACGTCATGTCATGTCCTGAATAAGGTTCCAACAAAAGATAATGAACTCACTCCCTATGAACAATGGGAGAAGAGAAGGACAACACTCTCATACTTACGTACTTGGGGCTGTTTGGCGAAAGTCAATGTGCCGATCCCCAAAAAGCGTAAGCTTGGACCTAAGACCGTGGACTGTGTTAATTTGGGCTACGCTAAGAATAGCGTTGGCTATAGATTCTTGGTAGTGAAATCTGATGTACCTGACGTGAAGGTCGGTACGATTATGGAGTCTAAAGATGCTACTTTCTTTGAGGATGTTTTTCCTATGAGAGATATGCAAAGCACTTCTATACAGGAATCTGAAGAAACTCCTGAGCCTGCCATTCCTATGGAATATTATGAACAACAAACCCGTGATGAAAATCCTGAGAAGGATGATGAGGAAACCCTTGGTAGGGGCAAGCGACAGAGGACTGCAAAGTCCTTTGGCGATGATTTTCTCGTGTACCTTGTGGATGACACTCCCACTTCTATTTCAGAGGCTTATGCATCTTCGGATGCTGATTACTGGAAAGAAGCAGTCCGTAGCGAGATGGATTCCATCATGGCTAACGGGACATGGGAAATTACTGAACGTCCTTACGGTTGTAAACCGTTGGGATGCAAGTGGGTGTTCAAAAAGAAGCTTAGGCCCGATGGTACGATTGAAAAGTACAAGGCTAGGCTTGTGGCCAAGGGCTATGCCCAGAAAGAAGAGGAAGATTTCTTTGATACTTACTCACCTGTGGCTAGACTGACCACCATACGAGTTTTACTCTCGTTGGCAGCCTCGCATGGTCTTCTTGTCCATCAAATGGATGTTAAGACGGCTTTCCTAAATGGAGAGTTAGACGAGGAAATCTATATGCAACAGCCAGATGGCTTTGTATTAGATGGTCAGGAAGGAAAGGTATGTAAGTTATTGAAATCTTTATATGGCCTGAAACAAGCGCCTAAGCAATGGCATGAGAAATTCAATACAACTCTAACCTCTGCTGGTTTTGTTGTGAATGAGGCTGACAAATGCGTATACTATCGCCATGGTGGGGGCGAAGGAGTTATACTGTGCTTGTATGTTGATGACATACTGATTTTTGGGACCAACCTCAAAGTCATTGAGGAGGTCAAGTCTTTTCTATCTCAAAACTTTGAGATGAAAGACCTTGGTGTGGCTGATGTTATTCTGAACATCAAGCTATTGAGAGATAATGAGGGTGGGATAACACTTTTGCAATCCCATTACGTTGAGAAGATTTTGAGTCGATTTGGATATTCGGACTGCAAAGCTTCTCCAACGCCTTATGATCCTAGTGTGCAGATTCGAAAGTTTACTGGCACAGCTAAGGATCAACTGAGGTACTCTCAAGTAATAGGTTCTCTCATGTATCTAGCTAGCGCGACAAGGCCTGACATCATGTTTGCGGTTTGCAAACTTAGCCGGTTTGTTTCCAATCCGGGTGATGTGCATTGGCATGCTGTCGAAAGAATTATGCGCTATCTGAAAGGTACTGAGAACTACGGACTTCACTATTCTGGAAGTCCTTCAGTGCTTGAAGGGTACTGTGATGCGAATTGGATCTCTGATGCTGATGAGATGAAAGCCACAACAGGGTATGTGTTTACCCTTGGAGGTGGTGCTGTTTCCTGGAAGTCTTGCAAGCAAACGATCCTGACGAGATCGACAATGGAAGCAGAATTAACAGCATTGGACACATCTGGTGTCGAAGCAGGATGGCTTCGAGATCTTTTGATGGACTTGCCAGTGGTTGAAAAGCCAGTTCCGGCTATCCTTATGAACTGTGATAACCAAACAGTGATTGTTAAGGTTAAGAGTTCAAAGGACAACATGCAGTCCAACAAACACATAAGAATGAGATTAAAATCTGTCAGACATTTAAGAAACTCCGGAGTTATAGCGTTGGATTATATCCAGTCGGCTAAGAATCTGGCAGATCCCTTTACTAAAGGGCTATCACGTGTTGTGATAGAAAATGCATCGAGGGAGATGGGTATGAAACCCACATGAGTTGCCATGGTAGTAACCCAACCTATGTGATCGGAGATCCCGTGAATTAGGATCTGGGAAAACAAGCTAGTGGTTAACTGAAGAGAGTAAAACCTTTACTAACCCACTTCGTTGGAGATGCAATACTCTCGGTAACTGTATGGCAGGTTGACGTATGTCTTAATGTGTTCCAAAACTTTGCATAAGCAAGACGCTATCCTACAGAGCGATCTTTGGAGGAACACACCTATATGAACCTGACTGCTGGTCACAGTCTATGAGATTAGGGTGATCTCTAGTAAGTTTATGAATAGGTCTGGAGTGACTAATATGCTCCACCCGAGGGGTCAGCCTTCGGCAGTCTAGTACTGGTAAGACAGTTAGTGAAGCTACTTTACGCCAAACTGACAATTCAAGGCCTAGTCCATTGTCAGTTGTGAAGGAGTGTAGCTAATTGCTCTAGGTGGAGTTCAACCTTAACAGGTCTCTACTAAAAATACTGGTATATCAAAACAGTGTTTGGAACGGATGACAACTTCATGGGTCTTTGGGATCTGGTGGGGGATTGCTGAAATATTGGGCCTTTAGCCCATTATCAATTCCTGAAAATCCCTAAGGCCCATGTTGTCATGCCATGTGGTGGGAGTTTAGTCCCATACCGCTAGTTGGATGAGATGTGCATCAGCTTATATACTGAGGCACTCTACTACTAGTATGAGTTGGTATGAGGTATGAGGAGAATGGCTGTGTACCACACGCGCGCTCCTCCTCCTCCGCCGCCCGCCTCGCCACGCCTCGTCACGACACGTCACGACGCGCCGCGCCGCGGGTTGCGGGAATCTCGCCGAGCCGATGTATTCTTTTTGTCACGCAGGAATAAAATGTCAACGGTCACGAAACGCTCTGCGGTAATGGAGATTGATTGCTAGCTGAAACGTCGTGTCTTAAGTGCTCTTAAGTACGTGTGTTTTCAGTCTTAACGATCATTCATTACGTGCGTTTCGACTGGACCCTTTATCTCCCGCGTCTGTGCATAAAAGGAGAGGTCGCTCCTCTCCGAAAATACACCTGACAACAGAATCATCCGCCCACAGCCGCCACCATCGTTCCTCCTCGCTGTTGCTGCCTTCGTTGATCCCATCCCGTCCGCCGCGTACACGGTCGACGTGAGAGCAGGCCTCCGAAACCCCGCCTCTCCGTTTCCTGTACGGGAGAGGGGCGATTAGGTTTTTGGGGAGCGTCTCCTACGCGACTGCTCGCCAATCTTCATCCACTACGTCGGCTACTTCGCCTACTTCCTCTATGTCTGCCGCGGCGCCTTCATCATCACCATGAACACCGACGACACTACGGCTGCTGCTGCCGCCGCCGCAGCCGGTCAAGAGGCTGCCAACGCCTCCGCTGCTGCTGCCGCCTCTGCTGCTGCTACGGCCAACTGGCCTACCGGAGGGTACAACACGTTTATCCCTCTCCTGATTATTTCCTTATTTGCAGTACTAGTCACATGTGTAGATGTTTCTACTATCTGTCTAGTATGTAGTTTTATCATTAGGTTTCAGCATGTCATTAGCACTGTTTATGTCATGTTCATGATTTATTATTGAATTAATTTAATCGAACAATTGCCTATATACTCAACATGACTAACCTGCTGGATCCATCGGCAGGAGAACTGGATATATAGCGGCCGGCAGCCGGACGGAGATTGACTCGACGAGACTGCTCACTGCCAACGCTCACTCGACGAGCTTCTGAATATTCCATGTTTTCACTGTATGTTAATTTTGCCCTGTACCAACATCTGTGCTCAACGTTGATTTACTAGGCCTAAAATTATTTGTGGTCGTTCATGCATAGCAAATGTTGGCTCAATATGTCTACACTCTCATTCATTCTTACTCCCTCCGTCCCTGTCTACATACATACACTTTCTATCAAAGTTGTGACACTTATTTTGTGACGGAGGGAGTACATACAATTACTTTTCGTGTGATTTACGAGCTGTAGTGGACCAACCTGCCGCTGGACAACTTCGAGGAAAAAAGATGAAGCAGAACCACAAGCAGCTACCTAACTCGTTGGCAACATCGTCAAGGTTTGTACTTGCTGGAACCGTACTCGTTGGCAACATCGTCAAGATATGTTCAGCATGTTTGCTTGTTCTGACACATGGATGTCCATTATTCATTCACTCATCCACTCGTAACTGAATACTGTACACTATACCATTCAGATGTAAGATGTTGGTTTCTAAACCTGGGATATTTTCTAGATCGTTGTGTACTGTCTTGTGAGCTAGTACATGCATGCCTTCTTAAGCAGTTTCCTTTTGCAATTTATGTGGAAAACCAGTTTCAGTTCTGAACGTACTTGAACCTTTGCCATGAATAATTTTGCAATTGATATAGTGCTGAACTACATCTTATTGTGATAATGTAGTCCTAGTGGTTAACCTATTCTCACTAATTTTGTAGACTGTGCAATGTGCGTGGAAGATCGGAAGAAGGGTTAAAAGCAGGCTGAAGAAAACCTGCACCCAGCAATTTGTTGTAGCTCATTGAAGCTATTTTTTTTTTTTGTCATTTGTTATATTTTCATAGCTGAATACCTGATTTGTGTATGTATGATTGTAATCTACCTTGTTTGAATGTTGTATGATTTTTTTAAACGAGGCAAAAGCTTTGCCTTTAATATTGATATAGAAGGAGCAAACATAACAACGGCCGAAGCAAAACGAAAAAGCTTACATAACCGATTACTCTAGAATAACTGCCAAATTTTTGGCCCCGTCAAGGATCCAATTCTTGCTCTCGTCTTTGATCCTCTGAAAAAGTGAGAAGGGCATCAAGAAGACGTTGTTGAAGATTCTCGCATTTCGCTCCTTCCAGAGTTCCCATGTTATAAGGATGATCGCTGTCTTGAGTCCCTTGGGAGATGGTGAAGGTGTAGCGGCTACCTCTTTCCAGTAATCGATGACTGTCGGCTTGGGAGATTGAAGGCGTTGCATAAGCGTCGGGCATTTAAGCTAGGTGGACGCCTCTATCCAAACCCGTTTAGCGTAGCGGCATTCAAACAAGATATGTCGTGTCGTCTCCGGCAGGCACCTACAAAGCTGGCAGAGTGGCTGGTGAGGCCAACCCCTGACGACCAGGCGGTCGGACATCCATAGTCGATTCTGGACGGCGAGCAAAGCGAAGAAGGAGCATTGGGGGGGGGGGGGGGGGGGGGTGGCAGGCGTTCTAGACGATAGCCATAAAAGAGTAAGGCGAAGCTCCAATAAACTGCGTAAGCGGACTTGGCCGAATATACCCCTGAAGTCGTGAGGGACCAAGCAATGATGTTGTATGAAATATTATACGTCTATTAATTGCAGATCTACATTGTGTTATGTAACACGGGTGTGCGAACTACAAACTCATATTCCCTCCGTTTTTTAATATAAAATGTTTTCCCGATTATATATGTTATCTAGATACACACACAAATGAGTGAATATGGATACTAAGGGTGTGTTTGGTTGGGTGGCTAACCATCAAGTGGTTATGGGTAGCCATTTTTTAGGTGGTTACCCCATGTTTGGTTTGTGGTGTTGGGTGTGTGTGGGTAGCCAAATTTTAGTCATATTCCCTCAAAAAAGTGGTTGAGCTCAACCACCACAAAAGTGGTGGTTGAAGCCAACCACTTTGGGCTAGTCCCTACTAACACTTGCGAAACATTTTGCGGCATGTGTTCATCGTAGTCACAAAATATAAATTTTACCTCTTTTAAATATTGAAAAAAAAACTTTTCTCTTTAAATTATGTTAATACACTTTACCCCTTTAAACATTTGAAAAAACTTTCCCTTATTATATATTAAGAAAATCATAAAAAATCTCTTTTAAATATTGAACAAACTCTTACCTTTTAAATATTCAAATAAACTTTCTTTTCTTATATATTAAAATATTTGAATAAACTTTTTCCTTTAAATATAATAAGAAATTTTACACTTCTAAATAGTTGAAAACATTTTCATTTTATATATTATTAAGAATATTTGAAGAAACTTTTATATTTTAATTATTAGAACAACTTTTATTTATATATATATATTAAAATATTGGAATAAACTTTTCCCTTTAAATATAATAAGTAATTTTATGCTTTTAAATATTTGAAAATAGTTTCCTATTATATATTAAAAATATTTGAAGAAATTTTCCTTTTTAATGATTTAAAACATATTCACTTTCAAAATATTTAACAAACTTTTCCCTTTTAAATATTTGAATAAAGTTATTTCACATGCTGATATATTACTCGACCTATTAATAAATTTTCCTTTCCAAATTATAGTATGGATATTTAAACCAGCTTTTCCCTGTTATAAATATATTATAGCGTTTTCTCACCATCTTATTACTCTAAGCATTTCTAATCACTCAAAATAAACAGAAATATGGCTAACCATAACCACTTTTTATCCCTTCAACCAAACATAAAATTTGGCTAACCAACACACACAACCAAACATGAAAAATGGCTACCACCAACCACGTGGTTGGGGGTACCCACCCACAACCATTTTTTCATAGCCAATCAACCAAACACACCGTGGCTAGCCACCAAGTGGTTATGGGTAGCCATTTTTAGGTGGTTAGCCCCTGTTTGGTTCGTGGTGTTGGGTATGTGGGGATAGCCAAATTTTAGCCATATTCACTAAAAATGTGGTTGAGCTCAACCACCACAAAAGTGGTGGTTGGAGCCAACCACTTTGGGCTAATCCCTACCGTCCCCTGCGAAACATTTTGCGGCGTGTTGATCGTACTCACAAAATAGATATTTTACATCTTTTAAATATATTTTAAAAAAAATTCTCTTTAAAATATATGAAGAATATTACTCTTTTATATATTTGAAAGAACTTTCACTTATTATATATTAAGAAAATCTGAAAAAAATCTCTTTTAAATATTTAACAAACTTTTCAAACAAAATTTCCTTTTTTATATATTAAAAATATATGAATAAATTTTTCCTTTAAATATAATAAGAAATTTTACCCTTCTAAATACTTGACATGATTTTCATTTTATATATTTTTAAAAATATTTGAAGAAACTTTTCTATTTTAATTATTTAAACAAAATATTCACTTCTAAATATTTGAACAAACTTTTCTTTTCATATATATTAAAAATTGGAATAAACGTTTCCCTTTGAATATGATAAGTAATTTTAATTTTTAAATATTTGAAAAAAAATCCTTTTATATATTAAGAATATTTGAGGAAACTTTCCTTTTTAATAATTTATACAAAATATTCACTTTCGAAATATTTAACAAACTTTCCCTTTTAAATATTTAAACAAAGGTATGTCAAATGCTGATATTTTACCTCAACCTATTAAGAAATTTTCCTCCCCAAATCGATCATAAACAAGCTTTTCCTTTATAAATATATTATGGGGTTTTCTCACTCTGTGACACCCCGATAAAAGATCGGAATAGTCCCGTATACTAGTCCCAGAAACACTAGTATACGATCGCTTGTTATTAAAGACAAGACCAAATACAAAGGTTCGAATAATTATACGTAACACGACTCGCGAGAGTGGCTCCGGAGGAAGGCGCAACGGCGCACACAACAGTTTGTACATTATTCTTGATCGTCGGAGCTAAGGACTAATGCAGCGGAAAACGGAAGCCTAGTACGGCGGGCGGACTCCATAGGGTTCTGCCTGGAATACTTGATCCTAGTTTTCGTAGAGCGGGTACTCCGGGACAAGCGACGGAGGGTCTGACCAAAGAATTAGCAAGATGAGTACATTGCATGTACTCGCAAGACATCGGCCACACGGCACACATGACTAGCTATATGGCATGGCATAGTACGGAAAATAGCATGGCATAAGTACGGAAATTAGCATGGCATTGTTCTAATCATGGCATAGATAAAACAAGATAGAATAACCTAGCACAGCATCTATCAATGAATAACGAGTCCTGACTTAACGTTGGGGCTTAACTGCGACACCGAGGGGCGGTGTCCACAACATATATCTCCTGGTAAGTTTCCCCGATTCCGGGCTCTCTAGCCCCTCGCCAACTCTGGCGCCACATCTAGACTCCACGAGTCTCGCACAACTTATCAAGTTCATTTGCAAAGTTTTCCCCGTGACAAGACTGACTCTAAGTGTGACTCAACCCAAACTTGTCCCGTATCCTTGGGACTAGGCTAGTATCTAGATACACTCTCGAGAGGTCGCAACAACACACGCTGGAGTAGACAATAGTCCCGCCGGCACCGAAGTACTTAACCATTCCTGTCGGCGGGTGCCCACTCCCCAACGCTCCACAAAATCAGAATACCCCCTGTATAGTTACCGACATGCCCTACGGGGCTTGTCTTAGGCTGAACTACTTTCTGGCACGTCCCCAACCTATGAGCGACGCCTAGCTCCGGACTATCACAAGACTAGCCCCGACCACACAGGTGACCGACTAGACTCACCAAGGGGTGACATCAAGGGGGATCCCGATAATGCTACTAAGCTGGGTCCGCCCATTTCAGACGACGCGTGACTGAGCAAAAAGGTTTGGTGAATGGCACCGATGACTCAATCTAGTCGAGGGAGGTGTTTAAGTTTTTAGTCAAATTTATCAAGATCTTTTCCAAAAGATATTTCCACAACAATGAATGCAAAACCAGCGGTTCCAAATGCATCAACAAAACAGGGTTAGCATAACAACAGGTAAATATGGTGATCACAACACATACATATATTCATATCAATATAACGGGAAACAATCAAAGTCAATTAAACCGACAGGGGGCTCTTAGCTGTGAAGCTTAGATCCACCACTTGTCGTCTTTAGTGGGTTATTAACAGTCATAATAGTCCACAAACAAGAAAACAATCAAAACCAATTCATCCGACAGGGGGCTCTTAGCTATGAAGCCTAGACCCACCACTTGTCGTCTTTAGTGGGTTGTTTAACAGTCATAATATCAACACAAGCAATGAAACAAACAAAGTCAATTGATCCGACAGGGGGCTCTTAGCTATGAAGCCTAGACCCACCACTTGTCGTCTTTAGTGGGTTGTTAACATTCATATATCAATATAACAAATGCAAATGACGGGTTCATGTGCAACGGGTAAATGCAAAAACGAGTGCAAAAATATCCAAGGCAAATGGAGCAACTCCAAAATGCAGCAACGGTGGAATGTGGTGGATGTCTTGCCTTCCACAAGATATGGTTCTGGTTCCTCCTCAAAGTCCTTAGAATCTAGTTGAAAATCAATAAATATGTGTTAAAAACCTACCAAATGCTACTGAAGAAATGGACTAGCAAATAAACTCCAAATCAACCCAACTTGGTTGCATTGGATAGAGAATTTTCTCTAGTTTCCAACAAGCTAAAGTTTGCAATTTTTGGACAAAAATTGAGTGAGATATGCCCTTTCAAAGTTTCTGTTTTTAAATGAAATAAAAACAGAGTTTTAAATAAAACAGAAAACGGTTCGGATAAAGTTTAAAACGCTGACGTGCGGGCCCCACTGGTCAGTGACCCACGGTTCATTCGAACCGTTACGTCGCGGGAAAACAGAACGGGCGGCGCTCCCGTCGCCGGCAAGAACTCCGGCGAGGGTTTGCGGCCAGGGGAGGGGGTGCTAGGGCTAGGGCTTGGCGCGGGGAGGCTCACCGTGCACGGGCGCGTCACGGCGGCGAGGTTTTGGGCGGCGGGGAAGGCTCGGGCGGAAAGCCCCTTTTCTTCTACGGCTCCGGCGTCGGGTCGTGGACGAATCCGACGATTCCGGCCACGGTTCACCGAGGGAGAGGTGGCGTTGGGATCGTGGTGAGCTAGGGAGGCTAGGGGTGAGTTCAATCGACGAACGGAGCGTCGCTGGCGAAGAATTCGTCCACGGCCGAGACGGCTAGGGCAAATCCATCGCCGGCGCTGCGGTGCTCGTCGAGCTACGATTGGGGCAAGGGAGTGAGAGGCAGGGCCGGTCCTGAGATTTTGGGGGCCCGGGGGGCCTGGGGCGAAACTAAAAACTTGTGGCCCATAATAATAATAATATACGGGTAAAAACACATGTTGACAATATCTTGTAGATGCATCTATAAGAAGTAGCATATCAAATAATTTATACATATTACCTTAAAAAATTCTACTAACATTTCTCGATGTGCATCCGATGAATCAGCTACATTTCAAGAGCCACTTACATTGCTATCGCCGATGTGTGTGTCGATATTTTCTTCTTGCTTGCTGGTCAGATTCAGAATTCTCATCTGCTTGTTGCTCTTCTTCCACAACAACTATAGCCAACCCATCATTTGAGTTTATCGAAACACCAGTATTACTCTTAAAAAACTTGTGAATATCTCCTTTCTATGATTTTATCAAGTCGTCAACACGCTTTACTCTTTTCCTCTTAGCGGCGCCGAATTCATACGTTCTGAAAGGCATGGCAATGCAGAATGCTGAAAAACATACATCAAATGATGAAAATAAATTATACCGGGAGAGAGTATTGAACTATTTATTCAAAAATAGAAAATTCGGAACATACTAGTCTGGAAATATTTTTTTGCCAGGAGTGTACCTCCGTGTTCACGTCGTCGAGGGAGTCACGGAGAGCGCGGCTGAGGCACGTGCACACGGCGGCGGCGTGCCGGCCCTGGCGGCGAGGATAAGTGTCGGCGACGGGGACTGCCCGATCCGTCGATGGAACAGAAACACGGCGATACGATTAGATCGATTGATCGACCGGAAGCAGCCTGGAAGTAGCGAGCCAGAGATAGCTATTTCCACCGACGCCTTGCCTCCATGGCCATACCGTTTTTCTGCTGGAAGCGCACCTCACAGTCCATTAGCCCAAAAAAAACTCTACTATTTTTCTCTGCTAGGCTGACAATACATACGCATATGCATATAGCTTACCTGGGTGGGGGCCCCTAAATTTTGGGGGCCCGGGGCGGCCGCACACCCTAACCCCCCACAGGGCCGGCCCTGGTGAGAGGAGGGCGAGTGGCGGTGGTGTGCTTCTCCTCGAGGGCTGGGGGGGGGGGGGGGGGGGGGGGGCTTTTTATAGCGGCGCGGCGAGCGGCCGGAGTAAAGAGGGCAGCTCGGCCGGTGAGCGGCTTCTCAGGTGGCGTTCAACGCCGGTGTCGCGGGGGCGGTGGCACAGTACGGCCTCGTGGGCGTCAGGCGGGGGTGGAGTGAATGCCTGGTGCCGGAGAAGACGCTGACGGGCGGGTCCCGTCGTGCACAGCGACGGGCTGCGCGTCGGCTAGCGCTTGGCGGCACTGCGGCGGCGCGCGCGTGTGCGTGTGCGGGCAGGGGCATGGACGGTCAAAGGAGGGGGCAGTGTGCGGGAGACTCGCAGGGGGTGCGGGTGCGCGCGTCTCCGACGACCAAAAACGGGCGGGGCTCTGCGGACGCGGCCGCGTCGACGCCGGCGCGTTCCAGAGCGTGCCAAAAGCGGCATCGGCGCCGTTCTCAGCGCACATGGCTCCAATTGCAAAAAGGAGAGTATCCCCATGCGCCAAATGGTAAGGCCTACCAGAGTGCAGAAGAAACTTTTTGTAAAATCGACCAAAGTTCTATACAAAGTTTTCGAAAAACAGTTCTGGTTGAAAAGAAGATATTTTATTTGGAGGGGTAAATGATGTTGGGTGAAGATGCCCTCTTGTCCTGAGGTAGGGGAGGTAAATGTGAGCCTATCCATGCCCTGGGTTTGACCAGGAAAAATAATTGGAGGAGTTTTAAAAATGCTTTTGCAAAATGAACAGAATGGAAAAAAGGGGTGTAGGGAAATATTTTGCTAAGACAAGGTTCTATGTTTTCTTAGAAATAGGTTCCACAATCACTAGGGATCTATCCCTGATTTTTGCAGAATTTTTGGAGATATAAAAAATAGGGGTTCCTTTGGAGGACTAATTAAAAGGTTTAAATTTTAAAAGGGAAAAGGAATTTCTCAATTTAATATTTGTCCAAGGAAAAATAATATTGGCAAGTACCAAGTGGGAGGGAAAATGGAAGGCACAAGATCCCACTTGATTTATCAGATTTAAAAGGATTTAGAAATTCAAATGGTTTTGCTGAGGTTTATTTGGAAATTTAAAAAAGGCTAAAAAATCCAGGGTGTTACAAACCTCCCCCCCCCCCCCCCCCCCCCCCCTTAAGATGAATCTCGTCCCCGAGATTCCTTCGGCTCGTTGAACAGGTACGGATACTCAGACCTCAGCAAATCTTCCCGTTCCCAGGTTGCTTCTTCCTCTGTGTGTCTGTCCCACTGCACTCGGTAGAACTTGGTAACCTTGCTGCGAGTGCGGCGCTCGGCCTCTTCCAGGATCTTAACTGGGTGCTCTTCATAGGTCAAGTCGGTGTTCAGCTCTAGTTCCTCAACCTCTGTCTGCTTGGTCGGTGGTGAGATACACTTTCTCAGTTGTGACACGTGGAAGACGTCGTGAACTCCCGCTAATTTTTCTGGCAGTTCCAGCTGGTATGCGACGGCTCCTACCCTTGCTAAAATCTTGAAGGGGCCGGTAAACCTTGGAGCGAGCTTTCCCTTGAGATGGAATCTCTGCAGTCCCTTGAGGGGTGTCACGCGGAGGTAGACATGGTCGTACACTTCAAAATTCACGAGGCGGTGACGGCGATCATAGTAACTTTTCTGGCGAGACTGGGCTGTCTTGAGTCTGTCACGAATCAGGTGCACTTGCTTCTCGGCTTCGAGTAGAACTCCGGATCCAAAGATCTTGCCATCTCCTGTCTCGGACCAGTTGAGAGGGGTGCGACACTTCCTGCCATATAGTGCCTCAAATGGTGACATTTGCAGGCTGCCTTGGAAGCTGTTGTTGTAGGAGAACTCGGCGTACGGAAGGCTGTCTTCCCAACCAGTCCCGTACACGAGCACACATGCGCGTAGCATGTCTTCGAGGATTTGGTTAATACACTCCGTCTGACCGTCAGTTTGTGGGTGATAAGCTGTGCTGAATGAGAGTTTGGTCCCCATAGCTTCACGGAGACTAGTCCAAAACTGTGAGGTAAACTGGGTGCCACGGTCGGACACAATGGTCTTGGGAATACCGTGTAGTCGGACAATCTTGTCCACGTACAACTGTGCTAGCTGATCGGAGCGGTAGGTGGTCCTTACGGGAACGAAGTGAGCTACCTTAGTCAGGCGGTCGACGATCACCCAAATAGAGTCGTTTCCACGGTTGGTCTTGGGAAGTCCCGTGATGAAGTCCATGCAAATGTTGTCCCACTTCCATTCCGGCACGGACAACGGTTGTAAGAGTCCGGCGGGCTTTTGATGTTCCGCTTTGATGAGGTTGCAGGTGTTGCAGCAGGCGATGTGGTATGCAATCTCTTTCTTCATTCCGGCCCACCAAAATGTCTGTTTGAGGTCTTGGTACATCTTGGTGCCTCCCGGATGGATAGAGTAGGGGGAGTCATGAGCTTCGCTCAATATCTGTAGCTTGAGCTTGACGTTGTCGGGTACGCAGAGGCGGCTGCCATAGCGCAATACTCCGTCTTCCTCCACGGAGAATCCCTTTGCCTTCCCAAGGGGAACCTTGCCGATGATGCTTTGAATCTCGGGGTCGTTGGCTTGCTCGGACTTGATGTTCTCCTCGAGGTCAGGCTTCACCTCTAGAGCATTTAAGTAGGCTTGGTTGCCGATGCATAGATTGAGCTTCGCAAACTCCTTCTCTAGACTCGGGGGTATAGGCAACGGTCTTCGACTCAATGCGTCGGCGACCACGTTGGCCTTTCCCGGGTGATAGTGGATGCCGAGGTCGTAGTCCTTGATCACTTCAAGCCACCTCCGTTGCCTTAAGTTGAGGTCGGGCTGAGTGAATATGTACTTCAAACTCTTGTGGTCGGTGTAGATTTCGCATCTCCTCCCGATAAGATGGTGACGCCAATGCTTCAAGGCGAGTATGACGGCGGCTAACTCTAAGTCGTGAGTCGGGTAGTTCATCTCATGAGTCTTGAGTTGCTTGGACACATAGGCGATGACCTTCCCCTCTTGCATAAGCACGGCGCCTAGTCCGTTTCTGGAGGCGTCGCAATACACGGTGAAATCCTTCCCATCATCGGGCAGCACAAGTATTGGGGCCGTGGTCAGTCGACTCTTGAGCTCGTTGAAGCTCTCTTCACACTTGTCGGTCCAAGTGAACTTGCGGTTCTTCTTGAGTAACTCCGTCATTGGTTTGGCGATTCGGGAAAAATTCTCGATGAACCTCCGGTAATATCTGGCTAGCCCAAGGAAGCTTCGGATTTCTGATACGTTGGTAGGTGTCCTCCAATTCAGCACGTCGGAGATCTTGTTGGGGTTGACGGCCACGCCGGCACTTGACAGAACATGCCCAAGGAATTCGACCTCCTTCAACCAAAACTGACACTTGCTGAACTTGGCATAGAGTTGTTGCTCTCGTAGTCTCGTTAGGACTAGCCTTAGGTGCTCTCCGTGCTCTTCCTCATTCTTGGAGTAGATGAGGATGTCGTCGATGAACACAACCACGAACTTGTCGAGGTACTCCATGAACACCTTGTTCATCATTCCCATGAAGTAGGCTGGTGCGTTGGTCAATCCAAAGGACATTACGGTGCACTCGTATAGTCCGTACCTCGTGGTGAAAGCGGTCTTGGGAATATCACTCTCGGATTTTCAGCTGATAATATCCCGTACGGAGGTCAATCTTTGAGAACACACGGGCACCACGGAGTTGGTCAAACAGGTCGTTGATTCTGGGCAGCGGGTACTTGTTCTTGATGGTGACTTCATTCAGGGCGCGGTAGTCGATGCACAGACGGAGTGTACCATCACTTTTCTTTGCAAATAGTACTGGCGATCCCCACGGTGAGATGCTCGGGCGAATGAACTTCTTCTCGATCAACTCGTCGAGTTGTCGCTTGAGCTCCACTAGCTCGGGGCTTGTCATGCGATAGTGTTTCTTGAATATTGGGTTTGTTCCGGGCACAACTTCTATTGCAAACTCTACGTCTCGATCGGGTGGCATTCCGGGTAACTCATCGGGAAACACATCGGGATACTCGCTGACAACATAGACTTGACCAATTCCTGGAGCTTGGATAGAGAACATCTTAGCATCAATCTGGTGAGGTTTATTGGGCAGGTATGTGGTGTTGATTCCCTCGGGGTCGTTGGCTTCCTCGGACTTGATGTTCTCCTCGAGGTCAGGCTTCACCTCTAGAGCATTTAAGTAGGCTTGGTTGCCGATGCATAGATTGAGCTTCGCAAACTCCTTCTCTAGACTCGGGGGTATAGGCAACGGTATTCGACTCAACGCGTCGGCGACCACGTTGGCCTTTCCCGGGTGATAGTGGATGCCGAGTTCGTAGTCCTTGATCACTTCAAGCCAACATAAGCTAAGCATGCTAGCGACTAACACAGCCCAACACTTGTGTCAAGTTTTTCCTCTGTTTAGTCTTAATAATTGCAGGAAGCTTCTTCAAGTAATCCATGGAACGTGCATGCCCCTTAATAATCTATTAGCAACCAAACATTATTTGTAGGGTTTTGTTGCTCTGCTATTTTTCTCTATCAAATCACAAATGGCAGTATTCTTGCTATTACTGATCTATGTGTCAATGTGTGTATCCAGGGTGCTGGTATGAAGAAAGACGACTGGCGTGGAAGCTTTCGACGGTACTGTAGTACCAAACATATATGTGCAGATTTAACTTCCTCCTTCCTTGTTTACCAGGATCTCATTAACTTCACCTACCTGCAGGTTTGATAAAGAGTTTACAAAATACCTTAACACTTCTGCCGGGCTCTATGTGGTGTACTACCTCTTCTTCCCTGTAGATCTTGTTGGCCAAGTGGACGCAGCTCAAGCCCAGGCCGATAAGAAGTGAAGACAACATCCTGCTATGTTTGATGGAGAACCAATCTTGATGGCTCTCAGCTAGCTAGGGATGAAAACCGAGCAGATAGTGGTGCCACATTTGTTTTTATATTTTTTGCGGAATCAGAAAGGAATATAGAAACCCCAGAAAAAATACATAAATAAATATTGTTGGAAATAGATACAGACCGAATATGGTGTGGAGACGGAACATAAAGTAGAGATTCACTGGAACCGATAGACACCTTAATTATTTTAGTAAAAACCAAACAAACTAACAAACTTGTTAAGCTTTTAAGATGAAGTAAAGTTATAAGGAGATATCATGTTTATATAATCTAATGTGCAACATTAAAAATGTTTATTACCGTACCTATCCCTATTATAACCGAGGGAGAGGAAGTAGGGTCGAGGGAGAGATAATATGCTAATACCCGTAAACATGGTAGTTTCAAATTATTTTCATTTTTATTCAGCTCTTAGTTTGTGTCTAAATATTCTGACTAAATTTTCGTTCTTGCTGGATTTGGAAATCACCAAAAACAGAAATTTCCGTACTACCGGAAACGGAATTTCCTTTCCGCAGTCGTTTTGCCGGAATGTGATGTGAGGGGAACAAAAACTCAGGCCAGGCGAGAGACTTTCCAAAGTCTTCGGCCATCCTCCGGGCACGGCTCTAGAGGCGCATGCCAAATGCGCAACTCTTGAGCCAACATTCGGAAAATAGGGGCCGAATTCTCTTGTTGCCCTGAGTCCGGAATATTTGATGTTTGCACTCCGCAGTCTCCGGCCTAGCAAACGCCCAGTCTCCCACCATTGTTTTTTTCTCAGATTATCTGGATGCAAAAGTGAATGTGTGCATGTAAGCGATTTCCTAGACTTTTTTTAATGGAGAAACCCCTCTTGATTAGTACGGTTGCCATATGACTCAAATAAACTATTAAATCTGCGACCCACCATCTTTGATTTTTTCTCCTTTTTATGGGGTCAACCACCGTCTTGTGCATTTCATTAAATGTACCTATAATATGTTATGACACGGTAAGATCTCACTTATGTTATTAACAAACACCCAAAACCGTTTAGAAGAAAAATGTCATTACAAATTCCCTTTTGATAGTCCGGCTCAACTATCTACTTAACCGTACAAGTACCATTCGGTTATAAATTGATGACGTTGTACAACATCTCATCATTGTGAGTAACTGTAAGCTACCATGCGTTTTTTTTGTAGTGGACGATAATTTGAATCCAGAAGTACGTAAACTAGTCCACCTCTAAGGGGTACATAAGTGTAACTGCATGCCATGTTTTCACAAATTGCCTCTTAAAAATCATATGTCAGAAACTCTGGAAGTACTCATACAATGGCAAAGACGTACACTCATTTTCAGTGAGCTTGCTAGGCTTGTTACTTTTAATCTTGAGTTTAAACTACTACAGAACCGAGTATTACAATCGGACTACGACAATGGGTCTGAGGCGGTTTTCTCATCCGGCTCGGAGCAACAGTAGAGGATAATCCGAACGTCTGGAGCCGGTTCTGGCATCCGACTAGGAAAAGCATCCACATATGGTTTTTAAAACGACCCGACTCTTCGGACCGAGGTAGATGAAGTAAAAACCGGCGCGCGATGGAGACATCTCGGCCGGCTCGAGAAGGACGGAACTTCCGGCTTTGTTCGGGCATCCCAAATTTACTTCTTTCCGTTTTAGTGAAAACATGTCATGCATTTTACATGCTTTAGTATGCAATACCTCTAGCTAGAATATAATTTTTTTTACACTTGCAATACACTTCTGCTAATGTTTTTTACTATATAGTCATAACTAATAATATTATAGAAGAATTGAGGCTTTAACTGTAATATTTATCGTATTCCAAATTTTTGGTAAATGGTAATTTATTAATAGCATAAGATATCAAATATACTCGGTATCTACAACAAACCAATATCACGAGTAATTTGAGACATCAAGGATAGATAGAACCAAACTATTAAAACAACATATAAACCATACTGTAACCAGACAACAAAATCAAGCAATGTGTTGGCAAAACGGTAGAAGGTTCTCTAAGACATGTACTAAACCACTCGACAATGAATATGCATAAGCCTTAGGCACGAGAACCATGCAATGCATTTGATCATCGTTCAGAAATCAAAAGTTATTTCCGGTGTCTCTTCTAGATTTTGAAGTTCACAAAGTTAACCGAATGGGTAACAATGTGGCTCATAACCTTAGTATAGCGACGGACCGGAGTGGGCTTGTCTTCTTGAATTCCTTTCTTCCATGCATGGTAGAATATGGACAAAAGGATTGTAACGGAGTTTGTAACAACAACTTTGATGTTTAAATAATATACACCCAATTTTAAAAATAAAGAAAAGCCTTCCATTCAAATGTAATCTAATGTCCAGATTTGATAGATCTTAACAAATCCAACATTAAGTGCACACTAGACCTCACAATATATTGTCTCGATTTAGCAAATTTAGAACTTATTGCACGTTTATCAGCCTACATGACAGTCACCATTCCTACAGAGATTGCTCACCAAACACCGAGGACATAATGATTTTGTTGATCTTTTTTTATTATGTAATTTTACAATGTTCATGATCCCGATTATATCATAGGTATTCTGTAGTGTTTTGTCTTTCTGTTTTGATACATAGAACATTTACTCTGCTATAGATTTACAAAGTTTGAATATGATCAATGACAAGCCTGATCGATGTGTGATGTATAACGTGCAACTCATTGCAAGTACACTACAAGATTTTTACTGCTCCATTGGAGTCACAATGAGATGAAGCGACAAGAAGGTGTCGGAGGACGAATATGAGGGTGCCCCCACCACCACCGTGTGCCTCCTCCACCCCGCCCACCCAACTCACCACCTCCACCGATCCGCCGCCACCCCGGCCATCCCTCCACACGCCGCGCGTGCGGATTCCGAGCAAGCCGTTCCGCAAACTACACGAGTATACTTTTAGTCATTGTGTGTCAAAATCTAAAAGAAATTGGTCCTTTTTTAGAACTGAAGGAACAACAAAGAAGAATAAAAATTCTCCCCAAAAAAAAGATGAAGAATAAAAATTCTGATCGCCCCTCTTTGACTCTTCTATACCTTTTTCACACCCTACGCCGTTTTGTCTCGTCCCTGTCAACCTTCGTCCGCCTCCTCACTCTCCCCCATTGACTGCGCCCTCCTCTCTCTCTAGCGGCGGCCGTCACCGCACGCGCACCCCGCGGTTGCCGAACCCTCCTCGCGGGAGCACGAGGCCGAGAGGAGGCAAGAACCCTAGCCCGGGCGGCCCAAAGGTGAGGAGGCCTCCGCGCCGCCCCCCATCTCGCGGCACTTCTTTAGTTTCCTGGCGCGATTTCTCCGCCCGGAAATGAGGGCTCGTGGGATTTCTCGGTGCTTGGGGTAGGGTTCGGCTCGGCGGCAGGTATCTTCGTCTTCTGGGTCGGCGGTTCGTCCGAGTTCCCGCTCCAGATTCCTTCGGGTTGGAGAGGGGTTTTGTGGGGGTTTCTTGATTTTTTCTTTTCTTGCGCCGGCGCTTGGGTTGGAGACATCTTATTCTTATTAGCGATCCCTCTGGGGTCCTCGCGCCTCCGGTTCCCATGCTGGAGGGTTGGATTGGATCTTTGAGCGTTTAGATACGCCGAATTGCATGTTCGATCCAAGATTGCTGCTTTGGGAATTAGAATAGCTCCTAATTCCCGCAGGAACACGCCGAGGATTCAGTAATTGATGTTTTTTCGGGGAACTAGGATTAGGAGGTCTAACACGACCTGGTGATTTTGGCGCATTTTGTGCTGTTGGAAATGATGAGCTCGTGTGCCCAGAATTTGCAAGAAGGGCATTGTGCTTTCGTTGTTGTTTTCTGTGTGGATAATTGTTAAACCTAGTACCAAATCTTGTTGCTAGATGGTATTTACTGTCTAGCCTAGAATCTTAATTCTTCAACATTATCTGAACATTCATAAATGTATGGTTGACGTGACGCAAGGCATGCGTTGGTGGGTCAGTAGGTGTATTTATACAAATAGCGAATGGACCTTTAGGGAGATATATATGCAGGAATTCTTCTAGCAGAATTGGTTATTAGTCTGTGTGCTCTTGTCTTGAACTCTTGATTGTCAATGTATATGTATTTGAGTTAGTTATGTTTGCAATTGCTATGGAAGTGATTCAGTTTGCTTTCAGAGTATCACAACAGTACCCAGTAGATTTCTTGGTATTTAGTTTGTGCAGAAGTCTAGATATTCGCAGCATACATAACTGGTTACTTATTTGCTAGCGGTCTAAAATTGCAGCATACCATGACAAATCAGGCTCTGGTTATTTTTTCACTGGTTTTCTCCTGTCTGGTTCTGACACATATGAGTCTGCATCGTTTGTGTAATGTGTACAACTTATAGATTTTTATGGTGCATGAAGTAAGCATGTATTCATGATTGTTTCAACTTAAATTTACCTGAAACCTTGTTAATGCATAATCACCTTTCATCACTATTGCAGATTGGTGAGCTAAAATGGGCGTGGCAGGTCACAACGATCCTTTGTTGGGTGAAACCACATGCGGATCCTTGCTGCAGCAACTACAGGTGCTTTGCCCCATCCCTCTCTCGTATCATACATTGTTTTTTTCTTACCCTTTATCAGAGCTAATTTTAAAACAATAGAAACTCAAACTCCATTTGAACTCCTATCTACATCAGTAACATAGCATCTCAACGAGGAAGATACAATAATTAATTGGTGACTCATTGGTGTTTTTTCAGCTGATATGGGATGAGGTTGGTGAGAGCGACGATGATCGCGACAAGATGCTACTTCAGCTAGAGCAGGAGTGCTTAGATGTTTATAGGAGAAAGGTTGACCTGGCTTCTAGTTCCAGGGCACGTCTCCTTCAACAACTAGCCAACTCCAAATCTGAGCTTACTAGACTCCTCTCTTCACTGGGAGAGCTGTCTATTTCTGGAGTTATAATTGTAAGCATCTCGGAATAGCCACTCAAATCCCATGGCAACCTAGCTCCTTTATACATAGAAGCATACTGAGTTGATACTTGATGGTTTGTCATAGTTTTGATTTCTACTTTTTCATCTCTGATAGAGTTTTATCTTGGAGTATAATACCTCTCTCCGCAAAAAAGAAAAATGATACTATTTCATCAGCTTATATAGTGCACATCTTCTTTCTACTGATTTACAGCCTGACAAGACAACTGGTACAATCAAGGAGCAACTAGCAGCGACATCACCATTCTTGGAACAACTCTGCAGGAAGAGAAGAGGGTGAAAGAGTTTGCTGATGTACAACTCCAAATTCAAACACTACATGGTGAAATCGCAGGGAGTCTACAAGTTGGTGACCACTTGGAAACACCCCGTGTAGACGAGGATGATCTTTCAATGAAGAAATTGAATGAATTTCTCTTTGAACTACAAGCACTACAAAAGGAAAAGGTTGGTATTGATTACGAGTTTGCTTTGCACAATCTAAGAAACGTTTGTTTTTGCTGTTCATGTGCCAATGTTCCAAGCATCAAAGCCTAGGGGATTGAAAGTTTGGCAGTACACACATAAGTTTGCCTTCCAGTTTTTCACCACATGCCAAGGCTGCATAACCTAAATAATCAACAACCCTTGATGGTTGATGCATAACACCACAATTATGTACTCCCTCCGTTCTATATTAGATGACTTCCTTTTGTCAAAAAGTGGATGTATCTAGACTTATAACATATCTAGGTACATCCACTTTTGTCCAAATAGAAGTCATCTAATTTGGAACGGAGGGAGTACCATATTAGTGAGCAAAGCAATAGGGCTACTGATATAGCTGCTGACTGTTATTGCAATACATGTACTGTGGATTATGTAAAATATCCTGACTTGCACATGACATTCTCAACTTGTGTATTGCAGAGTAATAGGCTGCACAGGATTCTTGATTTCGTGAGCTCAGTGCATGATCTTTGTTCTGTCCTTGGGATGGATTTCTTAAGTACTGTTACTGAAGTTCATCCTAGCCTTAGTGACTCTGTTGGTGCTGATTCCAAGAGTATTAGTGATGAAACACTATCTAGGCTGTCTAAAATGGTGATTGAACTTAAAGAAGAGAAAGTAAAGAGGCTTGAAAAGGTAAATTTGCAGTGAGCTTCTTATTGCATATCTTGTCTTCAAGTGTCTTTAATATGTCTATATCATGTGATTCTAATTCTGATTAAATGTTATGTTCTCGTAGATTCAAGCTCTAGCTTCCCAGCTAACTGACCTTTGGAACTTAATGGATACCACTGTAGAGGAACGAGAACTTTTTGATCATGTCACATGCAATATGTCCTCACCATTGGATAGAGTGATAGCTCCAGGAGCTCTGGCTCTTGATGTAATTGAGCAGGTTAAGATGTGTTTTCTTCTTTCAGCGAGTTAGTTATTGGTAAAGCAGCATATTATTGGTCACCTCTGGCCTGACATATTTTTGCACTTTAAAGGCTCATCTTGAAGTTGAAAGGCTGGATCAGCTAAAAGCTAGTAGGATGAAGGATATTACATTCAAACGGCAGACTGAACTTGAAGATATCTATGCCTGTGCTCATATTGCAATAGATACTAGTGCTGCAAGAGATAGAATACTGTCTGTTATTGATTCTAGTATGTTTGAGCCTTCACAACTACTGGCTGATATGGAGAACCAGATACTTAAAGCAAAAGAAGAGGCCTTGAGCAGAAAGGACATACTGGAGAAGGTTGACAGGTGGATGTTAGCATGTGAAGAAGAGAGCTGGCTTGAAGACTATAGCCGGGTATGCAAATTTGTTACCTTAACTTTTTCTGTCTCTATTTTAATGACTGAAATGGAGAATCTTGTCCTGTAGCATTGTTCTTCTGATTCTGTTCTCCTTGGCACCAGCATTATTCTTCCTGCACTTGTTTGACTGTGGACTCTTACACTGATGTTCCCTTATTGGCAGGATGATAACAGATACAGTGCAACTAGAGGTGCACATCTGAACCTTAAGCGTGCAGAAAAAGCTCGTGTTTTAGTTAATAAAATTCCAGGTATGGTCTGAAAATTCTTTCTCCTTGGGAATTGCACCGTATTACCTGTGGCCACCATCAAGGACTAACTATGTTAAATACATGATATGTGATTGGTACATCAATGGTAGCCCTAATCTTATCTGACTTGTCCTAAATATCATTGATTGTTTACTGCAGCTATTGTCGACATGCTAGTGTTGAAGACCCAGGCTTGGGAACAAGAGCACAACACAGTGTTCACCTATGATGGTGTCGCTCTTCTTGCAATGCTGGACGAATACAGAATCCTGAGACAGGAGAAGGAAGAAGAGAAGCGGAGAATGAGGGTATTCCTTTCTGCCATTCCTCGTCTTCTCCTACGTCTGGTTAGCGTACCACCTCCCCTCATTCCAAACTAACTTTTCTTTTTGCCATTCCAGGACCAGAAGAAGATAAACGACCAGCTAGCTGCCGAGCAGGAGAAGCTGTTTGGCTCGAAACCGAGCCCAGGCCGGCCCCAGCCCGCAAAGAAGTTGCCTGGCCCTCGGGCCAATGGTGGTGCGGTGAATGGCACGCCAAACCGGAGGCTATCAGTGATGCAGAATGGCCCGCGGTCGGCAAGCCAGGATGGGCGTAGGGAGAGTGTTAGGCCGTCTGCGCCGGTGAACTACGTGGCCATCGCCAAGGACGACGTGGCTTCGCAGGCGTCTTCAAATTGACACCCATGGCTTCTTGGTGTGCCAGTGTGTTAGAAATATATTTGTGCAGTAGTCGGGAAATTATAGAGCTTAGCTTAGCTTTAGCTAGGTGGAAGCTATAGTCGTGTCGGGGTTGGCCTCGGTTAACTGGATGGATGTTTGTCTTGTGTTGTAGATTGAATGCTATGGATAATTGAGATGGTGACTATCTTCTCGCTCTCTGATCTGCGTACTTTATGTAGCAACTCCTCGTAACTTTTACTGACCTCGTTTATGCATTCAAATCATCACACATTTTAGCACCAGGTAACCGTAAAGAAAGAAATAAATCATGGCGCACACAGCAATCCGGATCTGAAGAAGCTATGTACAGTACATCATTCATCAAGAGTCTCGTTTTCAGTAATCCGTTGGAGGTTGGCGGGGATCGTAAGCTTCAGCCTCCGCCTCGGTTTGACTATCCTTCTGCAGCTGCTTCTCATCTCTCTGCCGCGCCTTCTTGCTCACCTTGATTGGATCGAGCATTGGGCAGTTCTTGGATCAGCAACAAGGTTAAAATCATGCCCGTGATTTGAGGGAATTCGATCGTTACCTTGTGTGATCTGGCTTGGAGGCCGTGGTCGGAGGCCGCCGCCGCCACCTTCCGCCGCGGCAGGTTTCGCGCGCCCCTGATCCGGTTGTTCTTGCCCGGCCTGTAGCAACTGAGGCCGCT
Source organism: Poa annua (assembly GCA_026929855.1). Classification (NCBI taxonomy): domain Eukaryota; kingdom Viridiplantae; phylum Streptophyta; class Magnoliopsida; order Poales; family Poaceae; genus Poa; species Poa annua. Next base: position 96,547,693 of record CM049437.1, read on the forward strand.
CCGGCCGCCTGCGCTGGATCCGTCGAAGCTGACGGCGGCGGACACGTCGTTGGACCCGCAGCTCTCCTTCTCCTCGACGGCAGCGACGTCCTGGCGCCTCCTGACGGCGACAACCACCCGCCGCCCGGCCACCGCCGACCCGGCGTCCGTAGCGTTCTTGCTCGCGCAGTCGTCGGCGGCGGCGCCGGGCTCGGCCTGCCGCGTCGCCATCCACCGTTCCAGCCAGCTCCACCCCACGTTGAACTCCCCCTGCTCCGACCGCGACGACCGCTTCTTGGTGCCGCCGCCGCCGCTCCTCAGCTGAACTCAAGGCGTTCACATATCACGTACGTCGTCACTAACCTCTGAAACTGAACCTTACTACGTACTGTACTACACTAGTCGATCGTTGTCTGAGAAGGCGGAAAGAACTCCACCGACCGACGGCATGCGCATGCGCTCACCTGCTGCGAGAAGGCGTAGGCGAGCGCCCGCTCCCGCCGCGTCGTGGCCTCCATCCTGCTCTGGATCCTCATCCGCAGCACGTTCGAGCTCAGCGTGCTGTCGTCCCACTCCTCCTGCAGCCAGCCATGAATATAATCACCACGCTCGACTTGATCAGTCATGCTCTGTCAGAAATTAACAGACGACTCGACTTGGTAGTTGGTACCTTGGCCCTGAAGACCTGCGGCCGCACCTTCTGGCTCGCCGCCCGGTGCTGCGCCGAGGGCGTGGGCGAGGAGCCGCCGCCGCCGTCGTCGCTGAGCCGGAGGTTGCTGAGGGACTCCCCGACCTGGACCTCCACGGACGCCGCCATGGACGCCGAGGCGGGGCTCTTGGGCTCCAATTCAGCGTCCGGTCCCGAACTTCTCCGCAGCACCTCCTGCAGCAGTCGCCTCCTCGCCTGCAAGCGCAAGCACCTCATCAGTCATCAGCACGCCCGACCGATCGGGTTGCGTTGCGACTCTGATGAACTCGTCTTAGGATCGGGAAGAAACGCACCATGAATCTCCTGAACGCAGACTGGATCAGCGTCGCGGCCTCCTCCTCGCCACCAACCGGCTCCTTGGGCAGAACCCGTCGCTCAAGCTCCTCAGCAGGGTTGCTGCTGTTTTCTACTACACCGCCGCTGCTTTGACGTGCCATTATCATCGCGCATGTCTCGAAGCTTCCGGCAGAGACAACCGTCCCGTCATCCCCGTCGTCGTCATCCTCCTGGTCCGCGGCCGCCGCCGCGGCGCCGGACTCGTCGCCGCACAGGTACAGCCTGAGAGAGCTCCACCTCCTCTTGTGATCGCCCGGGCTCCTTTCCTGCAAAACAAATGCCACTTCATCTCAGCAGCAAACAGCGAAGTTCCCACTTCTTCTCATGGATCGAAACTGCTGTTAGAGAAGGGAAGAGAATGCATGCACGCACGAGGCTGTTGCCGGCGCCACCGCCCGAGGCCGAGCTGCAGGGGCTCTTGGAGAGGACCCTCCGGACAATGCCGCCGGCGAGGCCCATCGCTCGCTACTCGCTAGCTTCCACCGACGGAACAGAGTATGTCCGATCTGGCAAGCCGCGTCAAATTGTCAAGGTCCTCAGTGAGTCAGTGACGAACTGGACCGCGCGTGGAGCTGCTGAGCTGTGGCCGCCCCCTTATAGTAGCGAAGACTGCGTCAGCGGGCGTGGACGTGTAAGCGGTACGGAGCTGACGGCTTGAATCCAAATCGGGCAAAGCGCCTCCGGCTTGCTTTTGTTTGGTCCGGCGCCACGCAGCTGCAGCTTTGTGTAAAGGGAGGCGCGGGCATGCGTTTGATTGGCGGATCCGTGCGGGCGGGCGGGAGGAAGACGAGGGTGGCCTTGATGATGCCGAGACGAGGAAAGGACCCCCCCATGTGTTGGCTTCTCTTTGGGGCTCTGCCAGAGGAGGAGGCCAACAGAACAATGGCTTCTCTTTAGAGCTGGACGCACGCAGGCGTCTTACTTCTTCCACACTGCTCCGCTCTCTCTTCTAAAAATGTCATCGTGGTTAACTTGGGGTTAAGAAAATAAACAGTGTTTAGACCCGACTGTCACCGTCAGTCTACTCAAATACTCATCATCAGGGGAGTACGGAGTAGAGACTGTCGAACCGAACCTCCCAAGCTGTCGATTTCCGAACAGGTGGGGATCGTACACGCTCCGGCCTTCAGGTGCACGAATCTGTCGGCAGGGGGTCGCAGCTGCTAGCGGGTGAGCTTAACTATTGCCTTATGAGGAAAAAAAATATTTTAGCAGGAAAGAATGTCTGATGGGGCCGGAGATAAAGGTTCTAGACGTGCGCACTTTTTAACCTGGAATCCTCACATGGCTCGCGCGCCTCATCCGACCTAACCTTGGCCTTTGCTTGCGACCGGGTGCAGGTATATTCCTCTCTGTCACTCACTCACTCACTCACTCTTGCTCCGCTCGATCTTAAACTGAAACCTCAGCTGGATCGCACTGCAGATCTCACTAACTAGTAACTAGCTAGCCTCTGTAGTCTGCACCTGCCCGCCGACAGCAGTAAATATCTCAGAGCCCAGCCCATGACCGAGCGCTCAACACTGAAACCTCAGCTCTACTATCATGTGGAGCATGGCCTGAATACTGAGATGGAGAAACCCAGGCAAGAGTTATGGCATGACGTAAATGAGCAGGCAAACATAGGGCTGGATGTAGCCAGCCGTTATAGCAAGCAGCAAGTTATGTTTGCCAGAGATTTACTACAGAAACTAGGATTCTGAGTTCAACAGCTGGACTGCTGGAGGCCTGGAGACTAAACCTAGGACGAAGCATCGGACATAGGTAGGCCATGTATGTCTATGAGATGTCCCTTCTAGTACATCTGACATATTCCGTCTAAGAAAAGTACGACCGACATATGGATGCTACAGAAGATTAATTATGCAAATGAGGTAGGTAAGGCCATCAATCATCATATTAGTACTTACCAATAGTTCCACTTATTCAATCTTTAGCCGGAGGGTAATGTGATCAGCTCGTCGCGGAAGAGAACCTGGAAGATGGAGAATTGAAGGAAAAATAAGACGGAACAAATATTCTTGATGACCATGAGCTAAACATCAATTCCTCGATCTATGGTGCATAAACTTCTAGTAAAATGCTAAGAAATGAAGCCATCAGGCATTATATCGGAATCTATAAATAGTTAAGTACCAGTAGGATGAAGGGAGTGCCTAAACTTAAGTCAGGGAAACATCATGAAGGAAGAACACATCGCTCAAGTACTTGTGTATTAGGATATGGCTATATGCGTCATTTCAAATCATTGTTTAAGGCTTAACCTTTGTTTCTCCAACAAATGTCAGTTGTATTTGAACTTCGCCAAAATTGCGAGTGATGCCAGATAATACGACCTTCATATTAAGCCTAGGTGATAATATTTCCTATGTTTCTACAACGATCAGTATTGTTCAGTTGTTTTCAGTACCAAGAATATAGAAGAAATAACAGCAGACACTGGCTACTATTTGTCATTATCACCAAAAAGGAGCTTGTCAATGGACAACTAATTAGATAAAAAAAGGTAACATCATCAAACAATAAGACTGCATTCAAACCAAGCGTATTATGCAGAGGATGAGATTCCTGTATATGACATGTATGTCGAACATGAGTTCAAGCTCAAGACACACAGATGCTTCTGAAGAAGGTACACAAAACTATTGTCAAGATATCCCAAAAACCTTTGCAGCTGGGTTAAGAACAGGTTAAATGCTACTGACTATGCTATCCAGTAGAAATGGAGGCGAGCATTTCATCTCTCTAAGAAGCAGAGATTAGGGGGGGCAAGCCAACACGTGGACAGCTCGCCTGATAGTTCCACTTTTGTGCTCATACTGGCTGAGGCCATCCCGTCCAAGCCTGATAATTCTAACAAGTTTGGCATTGCACCCACATAAATCATATGCAGCCAAGTAAGTAAGACTATCTTCGCTGAAAGCAGGTAAGGCTATCTGTCAGTCAATTGGTCTACTCTTAACTGAAATCTCAGCTCTCTTGTGCTGCAGATCTCACTAGGCTTTGTACATGCCTTGCCCGCCGACAGACTAATATCTCAAAGCCGAGCCCAGGTCCAAACTCTGAACTCTGAATCTACTGTCATTTGACCATGGCTTGTGTGCTGTGGAGCCGGCCTCTGTTTCCCAGGATCCATTCAAGCTAGTTGAAAGCACAAGCCCATATCGGCACAGCCTCGGTCAAAATGCACTGACAGTAGAACTTTCTTGATCTGTTCTGAAATTAAATGCACTGAATAGGCCGGGTTCTCATCGGTTTGGCTTCACCTGAAAGGTGAGAACAGCTCAAATTTCACGATGCATTCTGGCTGAAGCCAGCACATGGCACAGGCAATGAAATGGAGCAACCCAAGCAAAAGTAAAGGCAGGAGGTAAATTAGCAGGAAAACATAGGACTGGATGGAGCTAGCTAGCCGTTATAGGAAGCAGAAAGTTATGTTTGCCGAGATTTACTACAAAAACAAGGTTTCTAAGTTTAACAGCTAGAGGCCTGCAGACCAAACATAAGACTAAGCATCGACATAGGTAGGCCATGTATGTCTCTGAGTTGTCCCTTCTAGTGCATCTGACATATTCCGTATAAGAAAAGTACGATTATCATATGCATGCTACAGAAGATTAATAATGCAAATGAGGTAGGTAAGGTCATCAATCATCATATTAGTACTTACCCATAGCTCCACTTATTCAATTATTCAGCTGTGTAAACCTTCCAGCCCCAGGATAAGATTTCTAGCAATAGCATAAAAGAGCTTCGTCCTCTGTCATATACAATTAGAGAACCTGGAAGATGGACACATTTAAGAAAAAAGAAACTAAACAAATATTCTCGATGGCCATGAGCTAAACATCAGTTATTTGATCTATGGTTCACTTCTATTAAAGTCCTAAGAAATTAAGCCAACAGGCATTATCGGAATTTATAAATAGTTAAATACCAAGTAAGAACACATCGATCAAGGACTTGTGCATAAGGATATGGCTATGTGCTTCATTTCATATCATTGGGGCTTTAACCTCTCTCTCCAACAAATGTCAGTTGTGCTCGAAGTTCACAAAAATTGTGATCCACAGCTAAACCTAAGCATTTTCTTCGTGGCATGGAAGAGAGTTGTGATGCCAGATAATACGACGTTGATATTAAGAATAGGTGTTAACCATTGCTATTTTCCATGAGGATCAATATTGTTCGGTCGATTTCAGTACCATGAATATTAGAAGAAACAACAGAAAACAGTGGCTACTATTTGTCATTATCACCAAAAGGAGCTTGTCAGGGAAAAAGTAATTATATCGAAAAAAAGCTGCAATATCCAAGAAGACTGCATTCAAACCAAGTCAATTAAGCAGAAGATGATTTGAGATTCCTGTATATTTCATGTGTGTCGAAGATGAGTTCAAGCTCAAGACACAGAGATGCCTCTGAAGAAAGTACACAAAAGTATCGTAAAGATATCCCAAAAAACCTCTGTAGCTGGGTTGATAAGAGGTTAAATGCTACTACTAACTATGCTATCCACTAGTAATGGAAGCGAGCCTTTCATCTCTCTAAGCACAGATTAGGGAAAAAAGAAGAAGCCAACATGTGGACAGCTTGCCTGACAGTTCAACTTTCGTGTTCATGCTGGCCGAGCCGCTGAGGCCATGCCATCCATGCCTGACATTTCTAACAAGTATCTGGCACTGCACCCACATAAACCATATGACGCCAAGCAGGCAAGACTATCATCGCTGGGCAGATTATTCTATTAATTTACAGGCTGCACTTTGTAAGATGCCAGCTGGTGCCAATTTTCATCCTGCAAGTAGAGCTTTCGGGAAAATTGCATATGCTTCAATTCATCCCAAACTCCAAATGTCTCAGAATGACTCATGAGCACCAATCAGAGGACATCATCCATCACCAACAAAAGCAGAAACACGTAACAATGTTATGGACTGCTGTCATCTGTGATGATGTTCTCGGAGGCAACAAGTTCTGAAGGTGTCCCATTAACATTCCAGACATGTAGTTTGCTTCTGTTTACATCAATCCAGGTCGTTCCGGGTTCCTTTTTCACCTTTCTTGATTTCATCAACTTCCTTATCTCCGAAGCATCTTCCCACCGTCCAACTGTTCTGTATACATTTTCGAGAAGAATGTAGCTCAAGTGGTACTGAGGCTCCAGCTCCATCATTTTCTTGGCAACTCTTTCTGCTACATCTGGGTTAGAATGTGTGGCAGAAGCACCAAGGATTGCTGCCCACAAGGACGAATCATCCTTGAAGGGTGACTTATTTATCAGATCTTCAGCCTCTTCCACAAGTTCTACTCTGCTGAGAAGATCGACAATACAATTGTAGTGTTCGATTCCAGGGGCAATGCCATAGTCCTTGCTCATAGAGTTGAAGTAGTTCCGTCCTTGCTCAACCATTCCAGTATGACTACAAGCGAAAAGAACACCAATGAAACTGATGTAGTCAGGCCTTGCTCTTTCCCTGACCATCCGATTGAACAGATCGATAGCTCGCTCAGCATGGCCATTCTGAGCGAAGCCGCAAATCATGGCATTCCAAGTAATTGTATTACGGACGCTGCTCGCTTCGAAAACACTGCAAGCATATTCTACAGCACCACATTTTGCATATAGGTCTACAAGTGCAGACTCCACAACCACATCCTTCCAGCCTCCATTCCTCAGAAACCGGCAGTGGATCTCTTTTCCTGGCTTGAGAGAAGAAAGACCAGCACATGCCCTCAGAAGAGTCCCCAAACTATATAAGTCATCGTATTCTTTGTCCATCTGCCGAAACAAGGAAAGGACCTTCTCGTACTCCGCGTTCTGGCAGTACCCTCCGAGCAACGCACACCATGAAACCGCATTCCTGATAGGCATCTTGTCAAACACCTTGCGCGCCTCCAACATGATCCCGCACTTGGCGTACATGTCCAGCGTGCTGCTCTCCACGATCACATTTCCGCACAGACCACGGGTGACTACCTGGGCATGCGCCTCGCGACCCTGCCTCGCCCTCCTCAAGTTCCCCAGCGCCGTCATCATCGAACCAAATGTGCAGCCATCCGGCTCAACCCCATCCCTCAGGACCATAGCCCTGAACCACCTCACGGCCTCCTCAAACCAATCGTTCCGCACAAACGCTGATATCAATGACGTGAAGCATATCCCGTCCGGGGCGCGCATTTCCTCGAACGCCTTCCGCGCATCACCCGGCGAAGCCGCGTGGCCGTACATGTCCACCAGCGCGCTCAGCACGATGTCGTCGTCGTGGAAGCCCCGGACGAGGATGCTCCCGTGGACGCAGGCGCCCGCGCCGCGGTCGCAGAGCATGGCGCAAGCCTTGACGGCGGCGGAGAGCGCGTGGGCGCTGGGCGAGACGCCGTCCGCGCCGGCGACCATGGACCTGAGGGAGTGGAGCGCGCGGTGCGGGAGCCCCGCGCGGAGGAAGGCGGCGAGGATGGAGGAGTGTGCGACGACGTCGCGGCGAGGCAGGTCGTCGAACGCCCTGAGCGCGTGGGGGAGGTGGCGCGGGAGGCGCAGGTAGAAGGCCAGGAGGGCGTTGGCGACGTAGCGGTCCGCGAGGATGCCTGCCCGCGCGGCGCGGGCGTGGAGGCAGTACCCGAGGCGGGGCGGCGGGTGGCGGAGGAGGACGGTGGCGAGGGAGACGGGGGACGAGGGGTGCGCGGCGGCCAGGCGCGCCGCGGCGGGGAGGTCGTGGGAGTCGAGGAGGCGGATGACTTGGTGATGAGGCGGGGAGAAGGTGGGCCTTGGCGGGGGCATCGGAGCGGAACGCGGCGCTCCAGCCGCCGGCGCCGGGGAGTGGCGCGATGTCCCGGCGTCCTGTTCGTTTTCGCGAAGGAGCAAAGCGATGCGGCAAAAATTACTTAAAATTTCATCCCGGACACCCGGACTGCTTGCTGCACGCCTGTACCCGAAATTGTGTACAAAATTACACGTACTTAAAAAATCGAAAATTATAACTTCACAGACTCGGGTGCTCTAGAAGAACTTGCCTGTGGCAGTTAGGAAGGTGGTTGTACTTTCAGCCCGTCAAAGTTTAAATCTTAGTTTTGACGTTGGTGTTTCTTATTTAGACGGAATATTCTTCAGTGGGAGACGACGTTTCCGTCGACAGCGAGGCGCCTGTGATGGTCAATATCAAGACCTGATCCGCCGGCTCAGTCTCTCGAAAATGCTCATATGGGTAGGGTGTGCGTGCGTGCCTTCATAAGGAAAGAGTGTGTGCGCGTGTATATGAGCGCTTGCCTTGTACTGTGTTTCAAAAAAAGACCCGATGTTCTAGTGCTCTAGTATTGAAGCAAGTTAATCAAGGCAAGAGTATCAACACCAGTATTGACAACAACAAAAAAAAACACCAGTATTTAGGAAAAAACAACTGAAAAACATGGTTGATGTAGTTAGGAGTCGAGGGTACGAATCGCCATTCTCGAAAACGTAGCAGTCATCCAAATATTATAAGAGCAATCCTTCTCGCGGCAATTATGAGAAAATGTCCAAAATCAACCTGGCGAAACAAGATCTAAAAAACCATAGCTATACAAATTTAATCTTCCAACAACACCATTAACATCAGGAAGAAAATCTTGTTGTCCATTGAGAAGATCACTTATTATAAACGATGTCATCTCCACAAAGAAGACCGGTACCGAAACTCTAACCTAATTTATTTAAACACTATTTTTACATAAAACTCCACTCATAGACCGGGTTCCATATTCCTCTAACACCGGTAAAGTCGTCCGGAGGAGGGAACCGACCTCTGAAGGAGGCGGACATGTCGGCTAGGTTTCTTCTAGCGGCGGAACGGATGTGATGAGTGGAAGTTTTTTAATCTATTTCCTTGCCGACAGACACCTTTGTTGTCAAACAAAACAAGTTTCTATTGCTTGTTGTTTTTTCTCGCACCACAAAAACATTAAAATGTTATCATGTGTACTAGAACCTAGGTTTTTCCATAACATTAGTCACCTATAACTTTCTATTGTTGGTCTTAAAGTGATTAATTTTGATGTTCAGTTTTGCATAATGTTGGGTTAATATTCAATTGTCTATACTATAGACAATTAGTTGTACAAACTTGCTTCTTCCAACACTAAAGTTGCTTCTTTACAAAAACTTGGTCAAAACATATGCACATAACAAATGGGATCGAGTTTTAAAGAGGATGTGGAGAGGTGAAAATGGATCATCATTTCGATGCACTATTTAATAGTTATGGCATTTTAACCCTTGATGCCGATATGGGCTTGCAACTAGCCGTCACATGTCGTCTTTGTTATTCACATAGTTGTGGAGATCCTCATAGTTGTGAAAAACCGCGTTGTTCAGATATGCTCTTTCAGTCTATCCAGTGACACAGAATCGCCCCCTCGCAAGGCGACAAATCACTCGATTTGTTAGCAATTGTGGAAATATTTTGTTGTATACTTTCAATCAAAACATAAATAGTTTTGCTTCACACTTTTCAAAACACAATCTTTTTATGAAGAATGGCAGTAATATATTACATCAGAAACTTGTAGTTTCTGTTAACCACCTTAGACTTCAGATTTTATCTGAGATTACAGAAAAATATGCATGCAGACGAACTACAGATTTGAGAACCTCGGTTGCGCCTCTCCGTCATCCCTCGCCAATTTCATCATGTCCATTGTCAAAGAAAAACATGTATAATGTTAATGCATGAAACATACAAAACACAAACACGATTTTATTGGAGGAAATACACGACACGACACGAATAAGTGATCGACTACGTCTGATATCTTCACTTACACCCTTAAACCAGACAAAATACACTAGTACCTTACCCCTGCTTATTGACTTGGATAAACTAACTCGGATAAAGCAAACCACAACAATACATTCCTTACTCCTCATGAGGCTTCTCCTCACACGTATCTTCTTTGCCACCTTTGGTCGCTTCCTCGTCGGCTGCCTCCGCCACCTCCTCATAAGTGACGGGCGCTGCCACCGGGGGCGCCTGATCACCTGCCAGTGCAACAACCTCATCGTCATTTTCGTTGTCAACAGGAACAACCGCCAACTTGGTTGCCGCTTTCTCGGTCTTCTTTACCCCTTCGGGCACATCAATCTCATCATCGGTATCATCGTCGACAGGGACGATTGCCCCCTTGGCGGCTGCTTTCTCGGTCTTCTTCGCCCCACGACCGAGCCGTCCTTCCTTGGTCTCCTTTGCTTCAGCTTCTGCAGGCTGGATGGTGAGCTTGACTTCGACTTCCTGAGCTATCTGCTGGCCCTCGTTGGTGTCGTTGATGGTGTCTTCTTCTTTCTTGGTGTCGCCATTGTTGTGCACTCTTGCATCAAGTTCTTGTTCTTCTACCTTGGCGCAGGGCGGGTCTTGGACGATCTCATTGTTCTTCTTTTCCTCCTTAATGCAGTCACTGTCGTGCACCGGTGTTGCCACGATTTGTTGAACCTTCGATCAGAAAGATAGAAACAAAAATGACTAACTTGCAACAGCATGGAATGTAAGACCATCCACTATGTGCTCCAAAAGCGATTCATAGATGGATTTGAACCAATGTTGTACATAGTAGGGCATCGCATTGTTGTGTCAGGATAAAGAAGCGAACCAAACTATTGGTTCGGTTCAAAGAGCAAATGTGTCAGGGTAGCCTGTAGTTTAGGAAGAAGGAGGAGAGAGATTTAACTGAAAAGTTGCATGCATGTGTCAGGCTAGACCCCGTAGCTACAGTTCCGCACATAGTAACCAAACTAAAGCGAATCAAATTCTGACAATAGTTTGCTTTGAATCGGCACCACATAGTGGATGGCCTAAGGCGGCTATATGTGCATACCAAGTAAAATTCCCTTTGTTCCATAATATAACATGTTTTGAATATTTTAGTGTGGACCACATACATACCGAATTATAAAATGAGTGATGAACCAACACACTATAATAAAACATCTTATAATTTAGAACTGCAGAAGTATTAGTTACACCCTTTGTTTCGAATTATGAAATGTTTTAAATATTTTAACGTGGACGAAATACATACCAAAAAGAGGGAAAATACACATTGAAAGACGTCTATATACACGAGCGATTCAAAAAAAAGTGTAGCTTCATCTTATAATTTGCAACAAAGGAAAGGAATTAGTAATTACTACTCCCTCCGTCCCAAAATAAGTGTCTCAATTTTGATAGAAAGTGGATGTATGTAGACATGTTTTTATGTCTACATACATTCACTTTCTATCAAAGTTGTGACACTTATTTTGGGACGGAGGGAGTATATCAAGTGACCGCTTATTACCAACGCATATGTAGGCCGAGACAAGATGAGAAATAAGTAGTCTACTGGTTAAACGCTAAACCTGAGCTGTCGCCATCGCGCAGGGGGTGCCGAAGTTTGAGCGAGCTGTAGACTGTAGTAGAGAGGAGATCAGTAGCTTAACTAGGATGCATGGCTTTCGTCTGGGAGGATCAAGGTGGTTTATATAGAGGTGTGCATCGCCTGATGGCCACCAAATGCAATAGGTAGGTATAGCATGTAGTAGCAGTCAGCAGATAATGTGCATGCATGGATCTACGAGATTCTTGGATCGATCATCGGACTTCTTTCTTGGAACGCAGCCTCATCCATGATGGTAGCTCGCTTGAGCTGAATGAGCCCATGCGCATATACGGGGAGATGCCCCGGATAGAGGCGACATGAGATCGCGCACGGCGCCGTGTGCTGCGCGGCGTAGAGCCTGCACGCGACAGGCGTCTAGCTGGCTAGTCGATCTCGGCGATTCCCATTCTCCCGGAACCCGGATCACTCATCCCGTTGGGGTTGCCGCTCATTGCCTGCCAGAACCACGACGGCCGAGCGCGATGCCGCCTCGGCCGGGACGCACGCTTTGGGCTGTGAGCGAATGACGGGTTGAGCTGGAGGCCCCGCCACAACTACCGGCCGAGGCCTTGCCACGCCGCGAGCCCGTCTTAAGAAAGTTGAGCTCCATAAAAAAAAATGTGTACAATTTTCTCAAAAACAAAAGTGTAAAAACATGGAGCTCTTAACATCAGTCTGAGAAAGCTAGCTTTACTACTTCCTCCGTTTTAGTTTACAAGTCTAATTTTACCTATGTAACATAAATTATATAATATAAACTTATATCATTCGAAAGTAGAACATTTGAAGTTTGTAATGATATATTATTTATAATACATACTTTTTGTTATGTTAGTCAAATTAACGACCTAGGGAATACGCGCATGACATGTAAACTGAACCGGAGGAGGGAGTACTCGTATTTACTAAATACCCGTAGTTGCCACATAGCAGTTAAATACCCGTACATTGCTATGGATTAAAATGAATAAATTAAAACACCGTCCAAAGATCGTCTCATTTTAGAACGAACCGAAAAATGTAACTCCAACTATTTTTCCTCACTCTGATGTCCACTGACCACCATGTTGTTCATTCCTCCGGAATTAATGTCTGTTGTGAGAAATAGAGCATTGTCTTTCTCCTTCTTCCTCTCTCGCTTCTCGTCTTTTTGATGTGATATCACTACAACATCGTCCCACTCCACCGGCTCCTTAGTCCCCACCCCGCCTCGCCATTGTTAGAGATATTTTGTGCTGTATCGTATGGGTATGAAGTAGTAGTTCAACCTGCACGTGTACCCTTTACCCCCTCTATATCTCTCTCATGTACACCACAGGTGGGGTATTACCATCCTCAAAAACACGTAACCGAGCCTGTTGCTAATACTCTTACTAGAACTAAAATCAGAACTAAAAATCCAAGTACAGGGATTCTGAGAGAGAAGAACTCTTGGCAGAGAGAACTGGAGCCTTCTCCATCGTTCCCCACTCCCTTTTATTTATTTCTCCACTCTTCTCTATTTTGCATTTACATCCTCGAAATATTTACATGTTAACAACAAGTACTAAGCATGGTTACACAACTACAAACTGAACTATGGTACTTAACTCATCTAACACTCCCCCCCAAGATGGGGCAAATGCATCGTATAGGCCCATCTTGCAACATAGATTTGAGAAAACCCTTTCAGATAAGCCTTTAGTAAGAATATCTGCTAACTGATTTGATGAGCTTACATATGGCATACAGATTACTCCATGTTCGAGCTTCTCTTTAATAAAATGTCGATCAATTTCAATGTGCTTTGTTCGACTATGTTGTACCGGATTATGAGCAATATCTAGTGCTGCCTTGTTATCACAGTAAATCATTAATGGTTTTGCTTTGAATAAACCCAGCTCTAACATAATGATCTTCAACCATAGTACCTCACATATCCCATGAGCCATTGATCTGAACTCCGCCTCAGCAGAAGACCTGGCAACAACACTTTGTTTTTTACTACGCCAAGTGACTAGATTTCCTCCAACAAATGTGCAATACCCAGATGTGGACCTTCTATCATCAAGTGAACCAGCCCAATCAGCATCGGTATAACACTCGACTTGCAAATGGCTATGTGATTTATATAGGAGTCCACGACCTGGACAACCTTTAAGGTAACGAATAATCCGCATTACTGCCTCCATGTGATGACTCTTAGGATCATGCATATACTGGCTAACCAAGCTAACAGCAAAGGCAATATCCAGACGTGTGTGTGATAGATAAATCAACCGACCAACCAGTCTTTGATATTGCTCTTTGTCTACTCTTTCTCCTAATTCACTAGAGAGTTTATGATTCTGATCTATTGGAGTTGATGTTGGGCGACAACCTAACATACCAGTCTGTGCCAACAAATCTAACACATACTTCCTTTGAGATAAATATATACCTTTTGGGCTTCGGGAGACTTCAATTCTGAGGAAGTATCTTAGTTGTCCTAGATCTTTTACTTCAAACTCTCTTGTTAGTTGCTTCTTCAAATTCTCTATTCCCATATCATCATCACCGGTAATAACTATGTCATCTACATATACAATTAATATGCTTAGTTTACCCATATTCCTTTTATAAAACAGAGTATGATCACCATTACTTTGGCTGTAGCCTAAATGTATTACAGCCCTCCTAAACCGATCAAACCATGCACGAGGAGATTGCTTCAAACCATATAAAGACCTGTATAGTCTCAAGACTTTGCCTTCAGTTTGTGCTGTGTTAAAGCCAGGTGGAATGTGCATGTAGATTTCTTCTTGAAGATCTCCATGCAAGAATGCATTTTTAACATCTAACTGATGCAAATTCCAGCCAAGATTAGCTGCACAAGATATTAACAACCTTATTGTATTCATCTTAGCTACTGGTGCAAATGTTTCCTCGTAGTCCACTCCATATGTTTGTGTATACCCTTTAGCTACCAAACGAGCCTTGTACCTTTCGACATTACCTTCAGGATTGTGTTTAATCGTATACACCCATTTGCACCCAACTGGCTCCTTGCCCTTTGGCCATTCCACCAACTTCCATGTATTGTTTCTCTCTAGTGCCTCCATTTCTTCCGGCATAGCTGCCTTCCATTTAGGGTCATTTACTGCATCTCTCCAATTTGTGGGTACAAATGTAGAGTCTTTGTGGGTACAAATGTAGAGTCTAAAGAAACAATGAAATTCCTAAATGAGGAGCTACATCTTTCATAAGAGACAAACTTTGCAAGGTCATGTTTGTATCCTACACAATCCTTGAGTCGTGCAGGTATAACTACGTTCCTCTTTGGTTTCCGCAAGGCAATTGGTTCTTCTCTTACTGGAATATTAGAGGATGATGTAGAAATTTCAGTACCTCTTGCTTCTTGCGACATAGTCTCTTCTAGTATTGGAAATTGATCATAAGTGTCCTCATCATCTCTATAAAGCATGGATTCATCAAATGGTATTCTAGAATTCAGAGATGGCGACATATTAGTTTCCATAGCTGGTTGACTTGGAGAATTATTGCATACCTCATGGATAATTGTATCATCACCCTCCTTATTTGCATTAACATCCTTCTCCCCCTCTATTTGATTTTCCGATCGTATGGTTTCCACTATGGGAACAAGCACTGAGCCGTTGTTAATATGCTCATTGCTAAAATTCTCCCCCTTGCTACCTGCATAATCCTCATTAGCTTTCAAAAAATAGAATGGCTCTCTTTCATGAAAAGTGACATCCATACTCACAAAGAATCTCTTTTCTGTAGGACACCAACAGCGATAGCCCTTTTTGTTTGGAGCATACCCCACAAAGATACATTTGATGGCTCGTGGATCAAGTTTTCCTGCTGAACTCCTGTAATCATGAACAAAGCATGTGCATCCAAATATTTTTGGTGGCACAATGAAAGAATTAGTGCCATGCAAACATTCAACTGGACTTTTATACTCCAGTACCCTTGAAGGCATATGGTTTATAAGATAGTCTGCGGTCTTAACAGCTTCACCCCATAGAAATTTTGGCACGTTCATCATAAACATAAGCGATCTTGCAACCTCCAGTAAATGCCTATTTTTTCTCTCGGCAACCCCATTTTGTTCTGCAGTATTCACGCATGTACTTTGATGTATAATACCATGAGAAGACAAGAAAGCACCAAATTCATTGTTAATATACTCTGTGCCATTATCTGAGCGAAGTGTCTTCACATTGACACCAAACTGATTACGCACCATATTACAGAAATCTTTAAAGGCAGGCAGAACATCAGACTTATGTTTGAGAAGATACAACCAAGTACACCTACTAAAACCATCTATGAAAGTCACATAGTACCTCTCTCCTAGAAGAGAGATTACAGCGGAAGGGCCCCAAACATCTGAGTGCACCACATCAAAAGGTACCTTACTTCTCTCACCACTATTAGGATAGTTCGTCCTTGTGTGCTTGGCTAGTTCACACACATCACAGACAAGTTTCTCCTTACAACAACCCTTAAATTGTAATGGGAACATACGACTTAGGGACTGAAATGAAAGGTGGCCTAATCTTTAATGTAGTAACAAGAACTCATCAGTTGGTGAGGTGCATTTCATACTGAGCGCATATGGAGTTGTGACATTGTTGAGGTAGTACAGACCATCATGCTCAGTTCCAGTCCCAAGAATTCTTCCGGACTTCAGATCCTCGAATGTACATGAGTGGGGATCAAACCATTCCCCACAGTTAAGTGACTTTGTAATTGAACTAATTGATAAAAGATTCACTGGAAAATTAGGGACATGCAAAACTTGATTCAAGGATAAAGAGGGAGTGCATGTAATGTTTCCACATCCCATTATTGGGGCTGAAGATCCATCAGCTATGCGCACCCTATCCTTTCCAGAGCGAGGCGCATATGATGAAAAACATTTAGATGTGCCTGTCATATGGTTTGTGGCCCCAGAATCAATAATCCAGGAAGTCATTAAATCATTCACACCTTGAGATATATTTGCACTTGATGTAGTTTCAGAAACTTCTGCCGTTGACATAAGTTTAGCCTTGAAGTCCTCCACAGCTTGCACAGCCACAGTAGTAGGCAGTTCCCTTGCAGTTGTAGTCAAATGACTACGCTCTGTATTCTTCTCAAAATTACCTCCATTCACGAAGCGATTCGCCTGCCTTATTTTCCAGCCAGGAGGATAACCCACCAACTCAAAACATTGTCTCTTCAAGTGTCCAGGTTTCCCACAGTGGTCACATGTGCCTCTAGTCTTTCTTCGGAAGTCAGGCTTCATAGTGTTTGCCTGATCAGCTTTTGTAACTGCAGGTGGATGCATAGTGAGAGAAGACAGTGCAGCCCGAGTATCAGCTATATTGGGAATTGTAGTCTGATTGGACAGTCTAGTTTCCTCCTCGAGAATACTTGCGATAGTTTGATCCAATGTAGGCCAATCTGATGTTGTTAGGATCAATTGGGAGCGTAAATGGAATTCTGGGTTCAGACCTTCAAGGAATGCTTGTATTAGCAGTGGCTCAAACACCCCTGGAAGCAGAGGTATGTCTCTAGGGTCGTGTGCTTTGAAGGGTCTGAAAAACTCCAAGTCCCTGAAAAGCTTCTTAATATCTCCTGCATATTCAGTTACAGTTTTTCGCTCTTGTCTAATGTGCCTCATTTCATGAAGTATTCGACAGACTTGCATTTTATTTGACTTCCCTGAAAATTGCTTCTCGATGTTTGTCCAAACCTCTGCGGCTGTCCGAAAGTTTTCCACCTGCTCCTTGACAGATCGCTCCATTGATCCCAACAACCATACCATTACATGTTTTTTGTTCTGCTCCCATTGCTCCTGAACTATATCTCCCGGCTTCTTCTCATCCTCCTTCAAAAATATTTCCAAACCATGCGACTCTAAGATCAACATGGCATTTCACGACCAACTGAAGAAATCACCCGGACCAGTTAACTTGACTGGATTTGGTTCTATAGTTTTAACAGACTCAGAACTAGCACCAGCCTTTGTCTCCATTAGCTGCGAGAGCATGCGCTGCATCGCCTCGCACAACTTCTCAACACCATCCTTATCTCCCATGGCTCAAAACAAAGCAACCAAATATGCAGCTAGAACGAATCACAAAGTACTCTAACTCGGTGCTACAGTAACCCCGAACAGAGCAGCTTAGATCCGGTCAAATCCTCCGAATCAGCTGAACTCAAATATAACCCAGTATTAACCACACCTACACCCAGCTGGAGATGATTGGAATCTACCTTTACCGGTGAGAGGATGCAACGGTGCCCTCCTTCAACAGAACGGCCGGCCGACCGGCACTCCACGATCTAGCGATGACTCCGATCTTAAACAGAACACCGGCGAGCTCACTCAAGCACGACCTGCTCTGATACCATGTTGCTAATACTCTTACTAGAACTAAAATCAGAACTAAAAATCCAAATACAGGGATTCTGAGAGAGAAGATTTTTTTTTTTGAAATGGAAATGGAAATACATTAACCAGAGTGCACAGCAGCTTCGCTGGCGACGAGTTCAGAAACAAAGTCTGGGACAGTAACATCGCATCCAACACACTCTACATCAGACTGAGAGCCGAAGCGAGCTACCTCATGAGCTACTTTATTACATAGGCGACTACAATGCTTAAACCTGTAAGCTTCTAGGACTCCAATGCAGTTGCTTCGTGATTCACGGATGAGAACACCTATCTCAGACAGTTCATGGCTATCCGAGTTGATTGCATCAACCAAAATCTTAGAATCTGATTCGAACACTACTCTGTTCAAATCAAGTGCCGCAGCTCCTTCTGTGGCTGCCACACATGCCTCAGCTTCGGCTTGAAGGGCGCTTCGCAGGTGTCTCAGTTTGCCTGCCGCCGCGGCGACGGACTCGCCTTCTTCATCTCGAACTACAAAACTCCATGCACCGGTTTTGTTTGCTTCCCAAAACGCAGCATCAAAGTTCACCTTCACCCAATTCGGCTCTGGTTTCTGCCACCTTCTCTTATCAGGGGGGTCAGGTTCTACTACCAGAGGGCCAATCATATGTGGAGTAATAACCGGCCTTTGAAAATCAACAACGTACCGTTGAATAGCACAACATATTTCCTCAGGTTTACGATCCGTTTCCCCATCATTTACCTTGTTTCTTGTGGACCACCAATGCCAAAGGAGCACACAAGTAGTAATCTGCTTGTCTTTGGGTAAATCCAGGATCAATTCCAAGACCAGCCGTGGAGTAGCTGCATCCAGTAATGATAAACGAACATCCTCCAACAACAGATATCTCCACACTGCTCTGACTTTCTTGCATTTTATGAACAGGTGGCCTCCATCTTCATCGGCTCTATAGCACATCGAACACCTAGTATCTAGGTCAATTTTCTTCCTCTTGATATTCATGCGTGTTGGTAAACTATTATGGCAAAGCCTCCAAAGGAAAATCCGCACCTTCCCTGGTAACTTGAGGTTCCAAATCATCTTCCAAAGTGGAGATCTTTCCGAAGGAGCAGACGAAGAACTCGCATCTCGACATAACTTGTGATCGCGAAGTGTTACTCCTAAATGGTAGCAGGATTTTACTGAAAAAATCCCTTTTTTGTCGAAATGCCACGCTACTGTATCCTCCATTCCCTGACGGAGGGGTATCGACAAGATATCCCTTGCGTCCTGTTGGTCGAACAAGTTCCTAACAATTTCTCTTCCCAGCACCCCGTACTCGGATCAATCAGATCGCTAACGTGTATTTCCTCTTGCAGCTCATCTAAGCTACGAACCCTCCGCGTCTGGCCCCTTGGCAGCCATGGATCCTTATAGACGTCAATGTGCTCTCCCGTTCCAACAGTTCAAGCCCTCTCAGAATGCTACGCCAAGTATACGAGACTCCCGGTTTAGCAACTGCATGCAGAATCGATGTATCAGGGAAATACAACGCTTTGAGGACTTGACAACATAATGAATCTGGGTTCCGAAGGAGCCTCCAACTCTGTCGTGCCAACATAGCCATGTTAAAAATGTGGAGATCCCGAAACCCCATGCCACCATCTTGTTTAGATCGGGTCATCTTATCCCAGCCTATCCAATGGCACCGATCCTTTTCATCCATCTGACTCCACCAATATCTGCTAATCATAGCACTGATCTCCTCGCACAAAGATTTCGTCAGGTCAAAACAGGACATTGCGTAAGTTGGGATGGCTTGTGCAATAGCTTTAATCATGCTCTCCTTCCCGGCCTTAGACAATAACCTCTCCTTCCACCCTTGTATCCGCTGCCAAATACGTTCCTTCAAATACTCGAATTCCTTGCTCTTCGAGGCCCCCAGGTGCACTGGCAGCCCAAGATAACGCTCGTTATGAGATTCACGAGGGATACCAAGGACTCCAAGAACAGCTTGCTTTGCTCGTCTCGAAGTACCCTTACTGAACATGGCAGAAGATTTATCCTTGTTTATCTTTTGGCCGGACTGGATCTCATACAAAGCAAGGATATTTTTCAGTTTTGTCACATTGCCTTCATTCGCCTTCATCACAATCAGGGAGTCATCCGCAAAAAATAAGTGATTTATCTTGGGTGCCTCCGGACATAACTTGATGCCTTGTAATGACTCGTCTTCTTCTGCAGCTCGGAGTAAAGCTGACAGTCCTTCAGCACATAAGATAAAAAGGTAGGGAGAGAGCGGATCTCCCTGCCTTATACCTCTCTCGGGTATAAAAGGATCCAATAATTTCCTGTTGCATTTTACTCTATAAGAGACTGATCTCACACACCCCATCACCGTCTTGATCCACTGTTCCGCAAAGCCCATCTTCCTCATTATTTCCTCCAAGAAATTCCACTCAACCCGATCATACGCCTTACTCATATCCAATTTCACCGCCACCAGGCCATCTCTCCCACCCTTCTTCTTATGCATGCTGTGTGTTATCTCATATGCCAATAAGACATTATCTGTGATCATTCTACCCGGGACAAAAGCAGATTGTGTTGGTGAAATTATATTCGGGAGTACCACCTTCAAGCGATTCGCCAGCACCTTGGATATCAGTTTATATATCACGTTACAAAGACTAATTGGCCTGTATTGTGTGATGCTCTCTGGTTCCTTCACTTTGGGTATGAGAACAATAGTAGTGACATTCCAACCCTCTGGCATTGGGTCTCCATTCAAGACCCCGAGAGAACTGAAGCCTTCTCCATCGTTCCCCACCCCCTTTTATTTATTTCTCCACTCTTCTCTATTTTGCATTTACATCCTCGAAATATTTACATGTTAACAACACGTACTAAGCATGGTTACACAACTACAAACTGAACTATGGTACTTAACTCATCTAACAGAGCCCAATGAGTTGGTACCGTTCGTGACAAGTTTGACAACACCATCACACACTGCCATCTTCTTTAACTTTGTGAATCTCCGTTGAATGGCGTAAACTATATACAATCATTTTATTATGTAAAACTGAATTCAAACTAATCTATCAGGATAGAGTTTGAGAAATGACAATATACCTCGCATAAAACAAGTATCAGTTGAAAGGAATATCAAAGAAGGCTAATTAAAAACCACAAAGTTGAAATAATATTTTGCAAAAAGCACAGTTTCTCTGTATAATTAACATCTGGTTAACAGAAAGCACAGTTTACAGTAAAAACGATTACGAAGTATACATCCATACTTAGCATAGTATATCCTCATAGTTACATAAAATACTCTTCAAAAACATCAAATACTTACTAAATGCAGCAACAAAAACTTATGTGTTTGAATCCGTCAACACATTTTTGGTCACCATCACACACATAAGTGAGAACGAAGACTAGCACAATGCTAAGTAGATGGATATTCCTTGTAGATGACAGAATCTGTGGGAGAACGTGAATCAGCGGGGGATGTGCCCCGATCTTTATTGACGATCATGCTAGAATCAATACTGGGAGACGACAGCTCATCCCGCATATATACTCCCCCTGCGTGGGAACAACTTGAACACTGTACATACAAGATGAAAGCGTGCCGACAAGATCAACAAGTCGGCGACCAGACGAACACCACACACCTCCTCGAAACAGGCTTTCGCCCCGCTTTATAAATAAAGCAACCGTCCACCGTTACAGCCAACACACCACAGGGTGTCAAATGCAGGAAAACATAAGAAAGGTTTTGCTGGGGCCACAGCACAAGTAAAGCCCAAGGTTCTCACTACCACTCCTGATACAAGCTCTACGAGTAGAGCTCAACGACTGGTCGGCGAAGATAAAAGGCGTGCCGCCTTCAGAAGATCCTCCAGTATGCCGTCCAGCCGCTGCCTGTCCCGCTGTCTAGCCAACGGGTGCCACTCCTGCAGGAAAGCCAAGAATTTGAAAACTGAGTCAGTGGCCCGCCGTGGAAGGACATGTTCAATGACCATCTTATTACGAATCGTCCAGAGGGTCCAGGTCATTGCTGCGAACACCAACCAGAAGAGGGACCTCCTCCTCCCAGTATGGTTCGCCTGCACTTCCAGGAACTCTGCCAAGTCGTGGGCCTGCCACTCAGGTCCCAACGCCTCAGCAAGGAAGCTCCACAGAAAACGAGCTGCGGGACAGGAGAACAGGATATGCGTCCCCATCTCGGGGACCGCACACAGGGGGCAGGTGCCATCACCTGGGCCCAAGCGCTTCGTCACCTCAACCCCCGAAGGGAGGCGGTCACGAAGAAGCTGCCACGTAAAGATCTTGATCTTAAGAGGATGCGGAGCCTCCCACAAGTGGGGCGTCCAAGTCAACACGGGCCCTCTGAATAGGGCCCGGTAAGCGGAGCCGACGGAGAAGTGTCTCGCAGGCGTAAGGCCCCACGCGACACTATCCGGGCTGTCCGAAAGGGCTAGGGGAAGCAACTCGAGCAAGGACCTCCAGCTCGCCACTTCCCCTGGCCCGAAAGTGCGGCGGAACCCAATGTTCCACCGCCCCGGTTGGAAGGCCGTGGAGACCAACAACATGGGTTCTGTGCAAATTGCAAAGAGGTCCGGGAACTCAAACCGTAGCGGCCTACCCCCAAGCCAGGAGTCAAGCCAGAACAGCGTATCTCGTCCGTTACCTACGGATGAGACCGCCCCGAGTCTGATGTGCTCCTTAATGGATTGGATAGACCGCCAGAACTGAGACCCCTCTTTGCGGTCACACGCCAAGAGTGGGCAGCCTCGAAGGTACTTGGCTCTCACCAAGTGAAGCCAAAGGCCCCCTTCGCCCCGCATAATCCGCCACACCCATCTAAGCATCAAGGCCTTGTTCATGTGGCGCGACGCTAGAATACCTATGCCCCCAAGGTCCTTGGGGGCGCAAATATCAGCCCACTTCACCATGTGGTACTTCTGCTTCCCATTCCTCGCCTGCCAGAAGAATCTAGCCAGCTCTTTGTCAAAGCTAGCATGGGTCCCCTCCGGCAGTATATACATCCCCATCATATACATGGGGAGGCTAGACATGCACGAGTCGATCAAAATCGTCTTGCTACCCTTGGAGGTGAACCTTCCCTGCCAAGGTTCCGATTTGGACTTAACCCGTGCCACAAGGGGCGCAAGATCCTTACCAAGGATCCGTGTGTCCCGGACCGGCATTCCCAGATAGGTAACTGGGAATGACGCCAACCTGCAATTTAGGTTGTCCGCGATCCGCTGCTGTTCTTCCTCCGAGTACCCCAAGATCACCACCTCGCTCTTGTCGAAGTTGATCTTGAGGCCAGACATCGCCTCAAAGCAAAGGAGAAGGAACTTCAGATTGATGATATCTAGTTCCGACCCCTCTACCATGATCATGGTATCGTCAGCATACTGTAAGTGAGTCACACCACCCCTCGGGACAAGATGTCCAACCACACCCGAGATGTGGCCGGCGGTCTTAGCACGCTCTAAGACCTCCGCAAGGGCATCAACCGCGGAGTTGAATAGCAGAGGGGAGATGGGGTCCCCTTGCCTAACTCCACAGGTCGATCGAAAATAGGGACCTACTTCCCCATTCACGTTAATGCGGTGTTGCCACTCATCACTAGTGGCATGATCCAGCCAATCATCCTATCATCAACCCCCCTCCGCTCCAGAACCAAGCGGAGGAAGGCCCAGTCCAGGCGGTCATAAACCTTCTGGAAGTCTAACTTGAGGAACACGCCTTTCTGACGGCGTGTTTTCACCTCGTGAATAATCTCACTAAGAGCTAGGATCCCGTCATGTATGAACCGGCCTTTTAGGAAGGCGAAGTGGTAAGGATGCGTGATCCGCTCCAATACTGGGGCGAGTCTCAAGGCGCAGACCTTAGACGGAGCATAAACCCATCGACACACACAAACCCATTGGCTACTCAACACTGTCAAGCCACTAAGGTGGGGCTAAAACCAGCTTATCGTTGTTCGACATGCACGTTGGCACCCCCATCTATTATAGCTCCGAAGGCATGTTGTTCCGACCACCCGGGAAGGAGGAGGGAGCTAGTTTTTTTCTAGGGGAGAGGCGACGACTACGTTTCTTTTGAAACACGTTGAATAATGACTACTATAAAATTGAGCCGTGCAGGATTTACATAATCTCCACGTGGTCGAATGCAGTAAAAAGGAATATGTCATGTTTCATTAACATATTAAAGAATTATGTTACATAATCTCATGTTTACCACGCAAAAACCTGGCACGACTAAGGTCTCGAGCACCATAATAGACAGTATTTTAGGGTACATCTCCATAGTTAGCATAAAATGATCACCTGGATGCAAGCGCGGTTTAGCTAAGTATCTCTTCAAGGTGGAGAAGAATCGCTCATGCAGCGCAGCTGTTCGCCTCGCTGACACCCTTGGCGGTGACCTTGGCGTTAGTGCAGACAGCCATGGTCTTGTTGTTCTTGCCGCTGTACTCAATCTTGACGTCGTTCATGGTGACACCACTGCAGGGCTGCTTGTCGGAGCAGAGCAGGCTAACGGCCTCGGGGGTGGAGGAGGTGCCGGTGATGTTGCGGAAGGTGACGTCCTTGACGGTGACCCTGGCGGAGCTTCCCTTGGAGGTGCAGATCTTGTTGGGGCAGTACTTCTGGTCGATGATGATGGGGTAGCCCACGTCCTCCATCGCGACGTTCTCGTAGGTAATCTTGGACGCCGCCAGCGGCGTCTTGGCACGACTTGATCCGGAGGCCGTTGGTGGACTTCTTGAGCACGCAGTTCTTGACGGTGATATCGGTCACGTCCTTCTCGTCCTTGTAACGTCCCAGGCTGCCAATGCTGATGCCGTGGCCTGGACCGCAGGACACGCCGGTGATGTTGACGCCGCTGGTTCCGGGGCCGATGGAGATGCAGTCGTCGCCGGTGCCGATGGTGGTGCCGGTGATGGTGATCTTGGACGAGTCGCCCATGTGGATGCCGTCGGTGTTGGGGCTGTCGCCGGGCGCGGTGACGGTAACGTCCTTCACGGTCACGCCCTTGCACTCGTAGATGTTCAAGTGGAAGAACTTGGCGTTTAGGAGAGTGATGCCTTCAATCAGAGCGTCGTCACAGAAGTCCAGCACCAATGACTGCACCCACCACGTCAGTTAATTAACGTTGATTGATTCAAGCTATATATATACAGTAGGTTTCAAATGCACAATCCAGAAATGCAAATGCAGTAGTTATGCACCACCTACGTTTGGCAAGATCTTGCAGTTGTAGTTCTTGGCGCAGCTGTTCTTGCCCCAGACGGCCTTGCCCTGGCCGTCGAGCGTGCCTTTGCCGGTGATGGTGAGGCCCTTGACGCGCATGATCTCGATCCAGTTAGCCTTGTACTTGGTCAGGTCGTTGGAGCTCAGCAGGTTACCCTCCAGCTTGATGGTGACGCCGTCGGCCTTGCACGGCCCGGTCATGTTAATAGGTCCAGTTAGGAAATCACCCTTGGGGATAACGATCGTCTGCTTCCCGGTGCCACCGCAAGCGGAAGCCCATGCCTCCTCCACCTCCTGCAATCCACCAGCAGATGATAATCGATCTAGTTAGCGTATCTACCCATATATGCATCCTCGATCGATCATCTCTAGCTCTTTGATTACATTTACATACCTTGGTGCAGTCCGTCTTGCCGTCGGGTTTGGCACCCAGCTTTGTGATGTCGAAGGTTCCGCCATCGGCGCTGGCCTCCTCCTTTTTCTCACCCTTCTTCTCTTCCTTCTTCTCGGCGTCCTTGCCTTTCGCGTACGTCGCGCTCACGACCAACAAGAGAAAGAAGACTCTGATGGCAACATTCCTCAACGCCATTTTGGCTGTGCAAGCTCCCCGATCCTTGATCCTTTGCCGTGGAGCTTGAATGGTGAAGCTTTTATACACATCTCGGTTCTGATGGACAAGTGTTTGCTATGTTTATGGCATGCCCATTTGCTATATTCTGGTTGTGGCTGCCAGTTAAACAGGGTTGCTGTCCACCTAGTTATTTTTAGTTCACTTATGTAAATTCAAAGGTTCTTGATTTTTGGGTAAATCCGTGTCACCAGATGTTGCACATTTCGGATACTAAAATTTCAATTTTGGTGAACTATAGTTTCTAGCTTTGCTGAACTCTAACACTACGGGAATCGCTAGCTACGCCAACGGCAAAAGCTACGCCGAACGCCATATGTCGGGGCCGTTGGCGTAGCGCCTATATGCCTACGGCCAAAACAAAAACCGTCGGCATAGTTTTGGAAAATTCAATCATTTTTTATGAATAGACATGGTGGCCATTTTGACCGTTTTTTGAAAGAAATGAAAAAAGTGAAAAATACTAAAAAAAGAAACCCTTCGGCATGGAGTTCTTTTATTGTACTAATTTATAGGAAAAATGATAAACTTGAGTTTTGACAAACTTACAAAAACAAAACTTCACAAAAAGGTCAATAATCTAATAACATGCATAAGTTTCAATCCAAATGACCAATGTATGACCATTATCGTGTCATAATTTGTGATAAAGTTCCCATATTCAGCAAATAGGTGTGCCATGGTACGGGAAACAACGTCGTCGAAGCGATTTTCAAAATTCTTTTTAGAAATATCATTTTCCATTTTTTAAGTGCCAAAAATGATTTTTTTTGTGAAACAAGTACAGAAAATATGGTCCAAAATGGCACCCATTTAATTTTCACAAAGACTAGCTCACATTTGATGGATAATCCCTAAATATGAGAAATTTCCTTGCTTTATATCTAAATTCGCCTCTTTAATTGACTTTATGTCAATTTTCCGAAAGTAATTCAAATTTGAACTACAACTATGTGATAGTTTGCTCTGAAATTCTTACGAAAATAATTTTAAGGTACACAAGTAGTGGTTACAACATAGAACCGTCGATAGTTTTGGAAAATTTGACCACTTTTGATGAATAGCCATGCTCTCCATTTTGACCGTTTTTTGAAAGAAATGAAAAAAGTGAAAAAATACTCAAAAAAAGTAACCTTTGGCATGGAGTCCTTTTAAGTGTACTATTTTCTAGGAAAAATGATAAACTTGAGTTTTGAAAAACTTTTGAAACCAAAACTTCACGAAAATGTCAATCATCTACAAACATGCATAAGGTTCAAGAGAAATAACCAATGTATGGCCATTATCGTGTCATAGTTTGTGATAAAGTGCCCATATTCAGCACATATGTGTGCCATGGTATGGGAAACAACGTCGTCGAAGCGATTTTCAAAATTCTTTTTAGAAATATCATTTTCCATTTTTTAAGTACTAAAAATGACTTTTTTTGTGAAGCAAGTATAGAAAATATGGTCCAAAAAGATACCCATTTAATTTTCACAAAGAGTCGTACATATTTGATGGATAATCCCTAAATATGAGGAATTTCCTTGCTTTCTATCTAAATTCGCCTTTTTAATTGACTTTATGTAATTTTCCGAAAGTAATTCAAATTTGAACCACAACTATGTGATAGTTTGCTCTGAAATTCTTACAAAAATAATTATAAGGTACACAAGTAGTGGTTATAACATAGAACCGTCAATAGTTTTGGAAAATTCGACCACTTTTGATGAATAGCCATGCTCTACATTTTGACCGTTTTTTGAAAGAAATGAAAAAAGTGAAAACATACTCAAAAAAAGAAACACTTTGGCATGGAGTTCTTTTATGTGTACTAGTTTCTAGGAAAAATGATAAATTTGAGTTTTGACAAACTTTTGAAAACAATACTCCACAAAAATGTCAATCATCTACAAACATGTATAAGTTTCAAGCCAAATGACCAATGTATGGCCATTATCGTGTCATAGTTTGTGATATAGTGCCCATACTCAGCACATATGTGTGTAATGGTATGGGAAACAACGTAGTCGAAGCGATTTTCAAAATTCTATTTAGAAATATCATTTTCCATTTTTTAAGAGCTAAAAATGACTTTTTTGTGAAGCAAGTACAAAAAATATGGTCCAAAATGGCACCCATTAAATTTTCACAAATAGTAGTACATATTTGATGGATAATCCCTAAATATGAGGAATTTTCTTACTTTCTATCTAAATTCGGCTCTTTAATTGACTTCATGCTGATTTATGTTGGTTCTTGTTTGTTTAAAAGACATTATTCATTATGCAAAAGATGACATGGATGTCATATTTGGATTCCTCTCATTTTTATGATCGATATAGACATTTTATTTAGTAAATTACGATATACGAATATGAAGATATGAATTATTTCTTATTAAATGGAAAATACAAAACTAAAGTAAAATTAATTGATTATTATTATTATTGAAGTATTATTAAACATAGTTATTTTTGTTTAAGCAAATCTTATTTTTGAAATTTTAAAGATTAAAAAGTGTAATATCATGAATAAGGGTTAATATGGTTGATATCATACTATTAGCAACATGACATCTCAATTTGAATCGCATTAGAATGGAACTCAATAGTTAAGCGTGCTTGCCCTGGAGCAATTTGAGGATGGGTGACTGTCTGGAAAATTTGACTAATGGTGTATTGATGCTCTCGCAGCGTTGGGCTACCCCAAGAGTAAGGTGTGATGATGCAGAAGCAGCAAGTTTTCCCTCAGTTTGTGAAACCAAGGTTATCGAACCAGTAGGAAACTAGAGTTCTCCCGGAGGTGTCAACAGCGCCAGAAAAGGTCTTGTGGCGTGTTGCTGACGTGGAACCTGCACACAACACAATCAAGATACTTTGCCCCAACTTAACAGTGAGGTCGTCAATCTCACTGGCTTGCTGTAACAAAGGATTAAACGTATGTGTGGAAAATGATGTTTGCTTACAGAGAATGAAAGTAACAGGATTGCAGTAGGTTGTTTTATCAGTTTAAATAAAAGGACCGGGGTCCACAGTTCACTACTGGTGTCTCTCCATAAATAATAATAGCATACATGCGGGTAAACAAATTACAGCTGGGCAATTGACAGAATAAAGAAGTGCATAACGATGCATATACTATAATTATGATGTCTAGTGTGAGATTCATTTGTGCATTACAACAATATACATAGACCGTTCCAACCGCATCTATGACTAATAATCCACCTTCCGGTTAGCGTCCGCACCCCTTTCAGTATTAAGTTGCAAGCAACAGATTATCGAATTAAGCAATGTGTGTAATGTAAGTAATACAAATATCCGTAGACAAAGTATTACTGTTTTATCCCTAGTAGAGTACATCTATAATGTTAGAGGTTGCTGTCACTCCCCCAGATTAAATAGAGACATGAACCCACTATCGAGCATAAATACCCCCTCTTGGAGTCACAAGCATCTACTTGGCCAGAGCATCTACTAGTAACGGAGAGCATGCAAGATCATAAATAACGCACTCACAAGATATATTATGAAGCAATAACATAGTACTCAATATTTATCGGATCCCAGCAAACACAACATGTAGTATTACATAAAGATGATCTTGATCATGATATGCAGCTCACAAGATCGAAACATGGTAGCACAAGAGGAGAAGACAACCATCTAGCTACTGCTATGGACCCGTATGGACTACTCACGCATCAGTCCGGAGGCGGGCATGGTGATGTAGAGCCCTCCGGTGATGATTCCCCTCTCCGGCAGGGTGCCGGGAAGAGGTTCTGAACCCTCCCGAACTAGGATTGACGACGGCGGCGGCTCTGGAACTCGTGGAGGAAAAAGGTTCGCGTCCTAGGTCTTGTATTTTCTGGGGGTATTTGTAGGCGAAAGGGCGAAGACGGTGGAGGCTCGAGGGCCCCACACCATGTGGTCGCGTGGCCAGGGGGGGACCCGCGCCGGGACATGGTGTGGGCCCCTCGTGGCCCTCCTCCGTCTCATCTTCGGTGTTCTGAAAGCTCCCGAGAAAAATAGGGACTTTGACGTTTCGTTTGTCCAATTCCGAGAATATTTCCTAAACAGTTTTTCTGAAACCAAAATAAGCAGAAAACAGGGAACTGGCACTGTGGCATCTTGTTAATAGGTTAGTCCCAGAAAATGCATAAAATGATATAAAATTTATATAAAGCATGTAGCAAGTGGCATAATATAAGCATGTAACATAAGAAATTATAGATACGTTGGAGACGTATCAACATCCCCAAGCTTAGTTCTACTCGTCCCGAGCAGGTAAAACGATAAAAAGAATAATTTCTGAAATGACATGCTTTCTCACAATCTTGATCATATATAATAATGTAAAGCTCATGTTATGAATGAAGTGACTCAAAGCAATGGTCTATAGTTTGCTAACAAATAGACAAGGAGTAAACAACTACATCATATAAGTAAAAACTTTTCATGGATAGTACTTTCAAACAAGCATCAAAATGATTCACATGAGAGTTAACTCATAAAGCAATATTCTCTAAGTAAAAGAGCATTGAAACAACACAAAGAAAGATATAAGTTTCAGCATTGGCTTTCAACTTGTAACATGTGTATCATATAGATAGTTGTCAATACAAAGAAATATAACAAGTGCAATAAGTAAGCATATAAGAATTGTTGCACACAGTTGACACAAGTGTTTGCTCTAAGACAGAAAGAGTGGGTAAACTGACTCAACATAAAGTAAAAGAAAGGCCCTTCGCAGAGGGAAGCAGGGATACAAGCATGTGCTAGAGCTTTTTAGTTTTTATAGGTTTTTGAAATCATATAGAGAGTATAAAAGTAACTTTTGAGAGGTGTTTGTTGTTGTCAACGAATGGTAATGGGCACTCTACCCCCCTTGTCAACCAGACTTTCTAACAGCGGCTCCCATGAAGGACGTTATTTTTACCAGCAAGGCAGACCATCCCTCTTATCTCTTTTGTTTACACATGTAGTTAAAAACTAGTATAATTGCTTGACTGATTAGATCAGGGCAAAAATGTGAAGAGATTGCAGCGGTTAACGTTGTAATTAATTGGGACTGGGCACCCCATTTGCCAGCTCTTTTTGCAAAGTTAATGGATAAGCGGATGTATATGCCACTAGTCCGGTTGTGAAAGTCTGTCTAAAAGCAAATGACATGGTTGATATCCGTAACACCACATACTTACTCATGAGGTAATAAACATTGACACAAATAAGGGATAATAAATTTTGAATAAAAGGTAGCACACGAAGTATTTGCTTGGAATGGCAGGAAATACCATGTAGTAGGTAGGTATGGTGGACACAAATGGCATGGGTTTTGGCTCAAGGTTTTTGGATGCAGAGAAGCATTCCCTCTCAGTACAAGGCTTTGGCTAGCATGGTTATTTGAAGCAAAAACAAGTATAAACTATGACAACAAGACGTATATAAAAACATATTGCAAGTATTATAAAACTCTACATTGTCTTCCCTGTTGTTCAGACACCTTTACTAGAAAATATCTAGACCTTAGAGATACCAAACATGCTAACCAAATTTCAACAAGTTTACGGTAGTTCTTCACTAATAGGTTTTAACTGCATGATGTAAAAGCTTAAACATGATCTACTTGAGAGCTCAAAACAATTGTCAAGCACCACAACATACAAGATAACAATCCATAAGAGCATGTATATCTTTTTTCATTATACCATCTACCACATTTAGCATTTTCTGTTTCCAACCAAACACCAATCAACTTATTTAAAGATAAACTCTACAAGTATTTAACAATGAGATATGAGGGTATAACATAAGAAAACTAACAGCTCTAAACAAGAGATGCATGAAAAACAAGAGCTGAAAGTATTGAACTAACATAGAAGAATACTCAACAAATATAAGTGAAGAATATGAGTATTCATAAGAAAAAGCGGAGCGTGTCTCTCTCCCACAAAGGAATGCTAGGATCCATTTTATTCAGAGAATTAAAATAACAAAAACAAACAGACGCTTCAAGTAAAGCACATAAGATGTGTCAGAATTAAAATATAGTTTCACTAGAGATGACCTGATAGTTTGTTGATGAAGAAGGGGATGACTTGGGCATACCCAAGCTTTGACGCTTGAGTCTTCTTGAAATATGCTTGGGTGACCCACGGGGGCATCCCCAAGCTTTGGCTCTTTCATCTTCTTGATCACATCACATCATTCTTCTCTCTTGATCCTTGAAAACTTCCTCCACACCAAACTCAAATTAGACTTCATTAGAGGGTTAGTGCATAATTAAAAATTCTTATATTCTGCATGAACACAACTGCTACCAATGCTACTGGATATTAGCTACAGCCACTGATACTTTATGGAACAAAAAGATCCATTCAAAATAGCAAAAGAGGTATTGCAAAATAAATGGCAGAATCTGTCAAAAACAGAACAGTCCGTAAAGGCGAATTTTTTCGAGGCACTTAACTTGGTCAAATCAGAAAACTCAAAACTAATGAAAGTTGCATACATATCTTAGGATTACGCAGAAACAATCCCAGGTCATTTTGATTTTTCTGTAATTAGTTATGAATTTAACGGTGGACAGCAGAAAACTATTTCTGCGCAGCAATCCAAATCTAGTATCAACTTTCTACTAGAGGCTTAACTTGACACAACAATGCAATAAAGTAAAGATACAAAGGAATTGCTACAGAGGTGAGCATGTTCCTTGACTCAACAAAATAAAATAACAGAAATAAAAAGTGGGTTGTCTCCCATAAGCGCTTTTCATTAACGCCTTTCAGCTAGGCACAAAAAGTGATATTCAAGTATTTCCAAGAGATGAAGCATCAACATCATAATTTGTACGAATGATAGAATCAAAAGGTAGCTTCATTATTTTTCTAGGGAAGTGTTCCATACTTTTCTTGAGTGGGAATTGGTATTTAATATTTCCTTCTTTCATATCAATAATAGCACCCACAGTTCTAAGAACAGGTCTTCCCAACACAATTGGACAAGATGGGTTGCATTCAATATCCAAGGCAATAAAATCAACGGGGACAAGATTATTGTTAACCATAATAAGAACATCATTGACTCTCCCCGAAGGTTTCTTCATAGCATTATCAACAAGAAAAACTTCCAAATAGCAATGTTCCAAAGGTGGCAAATCAAACATATCATAGAGTTTTTTAGGCATAACAAAGATACTTGCACCAAGGTCACATAAAGCATTGCAATCAAATTTATCCACTTTTATTTTAATGATGGGCTCCCAACCATCTTCTAACTTCTTAGGGATATTCTAACTTCTTAGGGATAGAAGCTTCAAGTTTTAATTTCTCTTCCCTACCTTTAATGAGAGCATTTGTAATATGGGTTGTAAATGCCATGTTCATGGCACTAGCATTAGGACTTGTGGCTAACTTTTGTAAGAACTTAATAACTTCAGAAATATTACAATTACAAAATCAAAATTATTATCATCAAAGCAAACCGAACCACACTCTCCTATGTTCTTAAAAAATTCAGCACTTTTATCAAGAACAGTTTCAGCAGTTTTAGGCAATTTTAACTTTTTGGAAGAAGTAGAAGAAATATTTCCAACACCAACTATGTTACAGTTAATAGTAGGAGGCTTACTAGCATGTGAAGTAAAATTATTTTCAGTAGTGGTAATAGTAAAAACTTTAACAATATTATCTTCCTTAGCTAGTTCTTTCTCTCTTTCCCATCTAGCATGCAATTGGGCCATCATCCTAACATTTTCATCAATTCAAACTTGGATGGCATTAATTTTAGCAAAGGGCTTACTCTCTTTAGTATCATTAGGCATGACTTTAGATTTTAAAAGATCAACATCAAGGGCAAGACTATCAACTTTAGAGGCAAGAATATCAATTTTACCAAGCTTTTCCTCAACAGTTTTATTAAAAGCAGTTTGTGTAGTGATGAAATCTTTTAGCATGGTTTCAAGTTCAGTGGAGGTATTCCTATTATTGCTATAAGAATTACCATAATAATTAACATAACCACCACTATTATTAGAAGGATAGGGTTTATAGTTATTATTACCATAATTGTTCCTATAGGCATTGTTGTTGAAATTGTAATTTTTAATGAAGTTCACATCAACATGCTCTTCTTGTGCAACTAAAGAAGCTAAGGAAACATTATTTGGATCAACATGAGATTTACCATTCACAAGCATAGACATAATAATGTCAATCTTTTCACTCAAAGAGGAGGTTTCTTCAACAGAATTTACCTTCTTACCTTGAGGTGTCCTTTCAGTATGCCACTTAGAATAATTCACCATCATATCATCTAGAAGTTTTGTTGCAGCCCCCAAAGTGATGGACATAAAGGTACCTCCCGCAGCTGAATCAAGCAAGTTTCTTGAAGAAAAGTTCAGTCCTGCATAAAAGGTTTGGATGATCATCCAAGCAGTCAGTCCATTGGTAGGGCGATTTTTTACCAAAGATTTCATTCTTTCCCAAGCTTGAGCAACATGTTCATTATCAAGTTGTTTAAAATTCATAATGCTACTTCTTAGAGAAATAATCTTAGCAGGAGGATAGTATTTTCCAATAAAAGCATCTTTGCATTTAATCCATGAATCAATACTATTCCTAGGCAATGAAAGCAACCATTTTTTAGCTCTTCCTCTCAAAGAGAAAGGAAATAATTTCAGTTTTATAATATCACCATCTACATCCTTATACTTTTGCATTTCACAAAGTTCAACAAAATTATTTAGATGGGCAGCAGCATCATCAGTACTAACACCAGAAAATTGCTCTCTCATAACAAGGTTTAACAAAGCAGGTTTAATTTCAAAGAATTCTGCTTTAGAAGCAGGTGGAGCAATAGGAGTGCATATAAAATCATTATTATTGGTGCTAGTGAAATCACACAACTTAGTATTCTCAGCAGTACTCATTTTAGCAATTTAAAAGACAAACCGAAATAAAAATTTAATGCAAGTAACTATTTTTTTTTTTGTGTTTTTGATATTAAGCAAACAAGACAGTAAATAAAATAAACTAAGCAAGACAATAACAAAATAAAAAGATTGGAAGTGAGAGACTCCCCTCGCAGAAGAGCTTAGCTTCCCCGGCAACGGCGCTAGAAATTATTGATGCTCTCGCAGCGTTGGGCTACCCCAAGAGGAAGGTGTGATGATGCAGAAGCAACAAGTTTTCCCTCAGTTTGTGAAACCAAGGTTATCGAACCAGTAGGAAACTAGAGTTCTCCCGGAGGTCTCAACAGCACCAGAAAAGGTCTTGTGGCGTGTTGCTGACGTGGAACCTGCACACAACACAATCAAGATACTTTGCCCCAACTTAACAGTGAGGTCGTCAATCTCACTGACTTGCTGTAATAAAGGATTAAACGTATGTGTGGAAAATGATGTTTGCTTGCAGAGAATGAAAGTAACAGGATTGCAGTAGGTTGTTTTATCAGTTTAAAGAAAAGGACCGGGGTCCACAGTTCACTAGTGGTGTCTCTCCATAAATAATAATAGCATACATGCGGGTAAACAAATTACAGCTGGGCAATTGACAGAATAAAGAAGTGCATAACGATGCATATACTATAGTTATGATGTCTAGTGTGAGATTCATTTGGCCATTACAACAATATACATAGACCGTTCCAACCGCATCTATGACTAATAATCCACCTTCCGGTTAGCGTTCGCACCCCTTTCAATATTAAGTTGCAAGCAACAGATTATCGCATTAAGCAATGTGTGTAATGTAAGTAATACAAATATCGTTAGACAAAGTACTACATGAACCCACTATCGAGCATAAATACCCCCTCTTGGAGTCACAAGCATCTACTTGGCCAGAGCATCTACTAGTAACGGAGAGCATGCAAGATCATAAATAACGCACTCACAAGATATATTATGAAGCAATAACATAGTACTCAATATTCATCGGATCCCAGCAAACACAACATGTAGTATTACATAAAGATGATCTTGATCATGATATGCAGCTCACAAGATCGAAACATGGTAGCACAAGAGGAGAAGACAACCATCTAGCTACTGCTATGGACCCGTATGGACTACTCACGCATCAGTCCGGAGGCGGGCATGGTGATGTAGAGCCCTCCGGTGATGATTCCCCTCTCCGGCAGGGTGCCGGGAAGAGGTTCTGAACCCTCCCGAACTAGGATTGACGACGGCGGCGGCTCTGGAACTCGTGGAGGAAAAAGGTTCGCGTCCTAGGTCTTGTATTTTCTGGGGGTATTTGTAGGCGAAAGGGCGAAGACGGTGGAGGCTCGAGGGCCCCACACCATGTGGTCGCGTGGTCAGGGGGGGACCCGCGCCGGGACATGGTGTGGGCCCCTCGTGGCCCTCCTCCGTCTCATCTTCGGTGTTCTGAAAGCTCCCGAGAAAAATAGGGACTTTGACGTTTCGTTTGTCCAATTCCGAGAATATTTCCTTAACAGTTTTTCTGAAACCAAAATAAGCAGAAAACAGGGAACTGGCACTGTGGCATCTTGTTAATAGGTTAGTCCCAGAAAATGCATAAAATTATATAAAAGTGTATATAAAGCATGTAGCAAGTGGCATAATATAACCATGGAACATAAGAAATTATAGATACGTTGTATACGTATCATGTGCCAGTAAACAGTGCCAGTAAACAAACCTCCTCTTTGAGATGCCCAGAGTACTTACCGGACAATAACCAACAACGGAACCATGGACGCCCATGATGGCTCATGTGTATTCACGAATAGCTAAGAACCTTTTGGTGTTTCTCATTACGCTAATCCCCACAGCTACACGATATCAATGATATTACGAAGTGAGACAATATGTACTATGTAAAACCATTCAATAATTGCATATATAAAACTCATATATATAATTCTCTTTTTCTCATTCATATGACCGATGTCCTTGTGATAAATCACGCTATATGGCTAGATGATTGGTTGACATCGGTGATACTGAGAGGGCCCAGATGATGTATCTCTCAATTGCCTTGGTGGTGTAAGTACCATTCTTGAATGATCTCAGCTCAGTTAAATATTCTTGGACATACACGTAAGTCACCGTTATGGTTCCTAGTTACACCGAGACGTTATATGATCCCCAAAGCACAACTGTCAAATACGCGGTCACTAGATGTTCTCATGGCATAGGGACAAGCTAATGAAAACTACATAATCAATTGCTGATTAGTTCACATAATGTTTGTCTCATAGCAAGATTGTACAAATGGGTCGTGGTTCGATACTATTGTCATTCCGTCAATATATCCTTATAGTTGTTTAACATACTATTGTCATTCCGTCAATATATCCTTATAGTCACTACCCCAGAAAAGGCTAGAGGTGAAACATCCATCTGTGGCGCACCACCACTTTATGCGCCACTCTTAACAAATCTGTGGCGCACCAATTATGGTGCGCCACAGTTTATGATCGTATCTGTGGCGCATATAAATTGGGTGCACCACAAGTAATGTGTGGCAGGCGCCTGATCCACACCCCAGACTTATCTGTGGCGCACCAGACAACCGTGCGCCACAGTTAAGGAACTTAACTGTGGCGCATGTACGTCCTATGCGCCACAGATAAAGTTGGGGTTGATTTTTTACGAACGTGCAAATTATACCTGTGGCGCATGAGGCTGTGTGCGCCATACTTAATGTCTTTTGTGTGGCGCACAGGTATTTGGAAAAATCATTTTAAGATACACAACTATTGCTTATATCACAGAAACATTGATAGTTCTTACATTTTTCGATGAACAGTCATCGCGACCGTTTTGATCGTTTTTAGCAAAAAATGCAATAAAGTGATAAACATCTTTAAAAATGAAATCCTTTGGCATGGGCTCCTTATATGTGTACTAGTTGCTATGAAAAATGATAAACTTGATTTCTGACCAAATTTACAAAAAAAGTTTTCACAAAAAGGTTTATCATGTATGAACATCTAGAAGTTTCAAGCCAAATGACCAAGTTATGGTCATTTCGACGGCAAAGTTTGTGATAAAGATCTCATATTCTACAAATAGGTGCATCTTGGTATAAGAAACAATCTTGCTAAAGGATTCCAAAAATTATTTTCATAAATATCATTTTCCATTTTTTTAGTGCAAAAAATGCCAATTTTTTATGAACAAAGTACAAAAATAAGATGCAAAATGACACCCATTTAATTTTCCCAAAGACTAGTCCATATATGAAGGATAATCCCCAAGTATTAGGATTTTTCATGATTTCTACCTAATTTCTCCTAGTTAAATGAGTTAATGCTGATTTTCCGAAAGTAATTTAAATTTGAACTACAACTGTTTGATAGTTTGGTCTGAATCTTTTGGAAAAATCATTTTAAGGTACACAACTATTGGTTATATCACAGAAACATTGATAGTTCTATAGAATCTTACATTTTTCGATGAACAGTCATCGTGACCGTTTTGAGCAAAAAATGCAATAAAGTGATAAACACCTAAAAAATGAAATCGTTTGGCATGGGCTCCTTATATGTGTACTAGTTGCTATGAAAAATGATAAACTTGATTTCTGACAAAATTTACAAAAAAAGTCTTCACAAAAAGGTCTATCATGTATGAACATTTAGAAGTTTCAAGCCAAATGACCAAGTTATGGTCATTTCGACGGCATAGTTTGTGATAAAGATCTCATATTCCACAAATAGGTGCATCTTGATATAAGAAACAATCTTGCCAAAGGGATTCCAAAAATTATTTTCATAAACAAATGAAGATCGATACATAACTCAACTCAAATGAAGATACAACATAGATGAAACGAAGATACAACATAACGCACAAATCCGCTAAACTTAATAAATTCACCGCCCATCGACGCAGCCTCCTGCATCCGTCGATGCAGCGCCCTTGCCCTTCGACGATGATACACTCTTCTTCTTGGACAACGATTCAACCTTCTTGCCCTTCCCCTTCGACGCTCCTTCAGACTTCAGGGCCTTCGACGACGGCATGAAGTCATCGGAATCATCGCTCTCATCTACCCAACGGTAAGACTCAGCGTATGAATCAATATCCCATTGGGTCTTGAAAAACTTGCCCTTCTCAACTTTTTTCTCAAACCTGGCTCGAATCCTAACCAATTCACGACGGATTTGGGTAGGGGTCCGATATGGATACCCAGCGCTGCATAGCTTTGATCCCAGCAAAGCGAGATGGCTCTCACTCTCAATAAGTTCGTCGTGATAGACTTTCCTACCCTCAACAAGGAAACTATGGGCACTACGCGCGAGATACTCGGCGGCAGCACTGTGAAACCCGCCCGACGCACACTTCCTGCACAGACCAACAAAAACCATGTTTGCCCAGGACTGAATACCCAACCTAGAAAGGAGGGGGGTTTTATAGGACGAGGAGAGAAGAAATGGCGGCAGAAATAGGCGGGAAAGGGTGGCGGGACGAGGAGAGAAGAAAGGCGGGAAAGGGTGGCGGGAGAAATAGGTGGAGAAAACGGCGCAAATAAACATTTAAATTAACAAAACCATTTGATTTTGATTATATATTTACTTATTTGTATTTCTAACTATCTATTTTAATTTATACAATTTTTTCAGAGGTTTAAAAAAAGGTGGGGGTGGGGATTCGAACCAGGGTCGAGGGGTATTGGCACTAGAGAACAAAGCCACTGGGCTATGGCAATAGGAGTGATGAAACCCACCTCCACATATATTTGAATATTCTCTGATAACCGTGGCGCATCCGGCCCGCTGCGCCACGGTTAAGGCTTAACCGTGGCGCATCCAGCACCATGCGCCACGGTTAAGGGTAACCGTCCGATCTAAATCGGACGCGCCTCCGTGCTCTCTTCTTCTCTATTCTCTCTTCTCTTCTTCTCTTTGAATCTAAATCTCTCCTGTGCCTCCATCGTGCCCGCGCCGCCGCAGCCTCCCCCGTGCCTCCACCGTGCCCGCGCCGCCGCCGCACGCTCCCGCAGCAGCCCCCCGCCCCCGCAGCCTCCCCTGTGCCTCCACCGTGCCCGCGCCGCTGCCGCACGCTCCCGCAGCATCCCCCCGCCCCCGTAGCCTAACCCTAGCCTCCACCGTGCCCGCGCCGCCGCCGCACGCTCCCGCAGCATTGATACGTCTCAAACGTATCTATAATTTCTTATGTTCCATGCTTATATTATACCAATTGCTACATATTTTATATACACTTTATATCATTTTTATGCATTTTCTGGGACTAACCTATTAACAAGATGCCACAGTGCCAGTTCCCTGTTTTCTGCTGTTTTTGGTTTCAGAAAAGTTGTTCTGGAAATATTCTCGGAATTGGACGAAACAAAAGCCAAAGTCCCTATTTTTCTCGGAACGTTCCAGAAGTCCGAAGAGGAGACGGAGGGGGGCCACAAGGCGGCCACACCATGTGGTGGCGCGGCTCCCCCCTCTGCCGCGCGGCCACGTGGTGTGGGCCCCTCGGGCGCCCACCGACATCGCCCTTTCGCCCATATAAACCCCCCGATGAAATAAGACCTAACACGCGAGCCTTTTCCCGAGAAGAGTTCCGTAGCGCCGCCGCCATCGAAGACAAGTTTTGGGGGTCAGAAGTTCCTGTTCCGGCACCCTGCCGGGACGGGGATTGACCCCCGGAGCCATCTCCATCGACTCCACCGCCTCCACTTTGACTCCATGATGGTTTATGAGTAGTTCCCCCATGGACTACGGGTTCTTGGCTGTAGCTAGTTGGTACTCTCTCTCCCATGTACTTCAATACAATGATCTCATGAGCTGCCTTACATGATTGAGATCCATATGATGTAATCGGTGTTGTGTTTGTTGGGATCCGATGAATTGTTACATTATGATCAGTCTATCTATAAGTTTGTGAAGTTATTGTTGCTGCAATCTTGTTATGTTTAATGCTTGTCACTAGTGCACGAGTGGCATGATCTTAGATTTAAGCTCTATAATTATTGCTTAGATTGTATCCACAAGTTGTTTGCACATGTCTCTGTCCGGAACCCGAGGCCCCAGAGTGACAGCAACTGGGATAACTGGAGGGGATGGTTTAGATATGAGGATCACATGTTTTCACTAAGTGCTAATGCTTTGCTCCGGTGCTCTATTAAAAGGAGTACCTTAATTACCAGTAGTTTCCCTTGAGACCCCGCTGCAAACGGGCTGGTAGGACAAAAGATGTTATGCGAGTTTCTCATTGCAAGCACATATGACTATATATGAAAAATATGCCTACATGATTAATAAACTGGATATTCTATATTAGCATGCTTTGTCATGCCCTTA
The DNA here is from genome assembly GCA_026929855.1 of Poa annua. NCBI lineage: Eukaryota > Viridiplantae > Streptophyta > Magnoliopsida > Poales > Poaceae > Poa > Poa annua. The sequence continues at coordinate 96,588,645 of CM049437.1, forward strand.
CAATTGTCAATTGCCCAACTGTAATTTGTTCACCCAACACTTGTTCTTTGAGAGTTACCACTAGTGTAGATAGCTGGGAACCCCGGTCCTTCTGTCATCATCATTACTCTAAAGTCAACTAGGCACTTGAATATTTTCTGATGTCATTGCCTCTGTGTTACTACTACTGCTACTGTGTTACTGTTACTATTGCTCTCATATTACTGCTGCTTTCACATCACCCCTGTTACTAGTGCTTTTCCAGGTGCAGCTGAATTGACAACTCGGCTGTTAAGGGTTATAAGTATTCTTTGTCTCCCCTTGTGTGGAATCAATAAATTTGGGTTTTACTTCCCTCGAAGACTGTTGCGATCCCCTATACTTGTGGGTTATCAAGCATCCCCCCGCCCCCCGACGAACCCTAGCCGGCTTCCTCGACGCTGGCTTCCTCGCCGCCGCACGCTCCCGCAGACGCGAGCTTCCTCGACGCCGGCTTCCTCGACGTGCATCCCCACTGCTTCCTCGACGCGCATCCCCACTGCTTCCCCAACTCGTCCCACTGCTTCGCCAACTCGCCCGAGCTTGTCCCCAAGCACCGTCACCATTTTGGTAATTTGTGTCACCATTTTGGTGTTTGCCTCAAAACTTTATCATTTTTTTATGTACTGCTATCATTTTCCATGTACTGCTATCAAATTTTGTTATTTGTGCACTATTATTTGTCCCCTGCTATCAAATGATGTACTGCTATCAAAATATTGTGCACTGTTATTTATCAATTTGTGCACTATTTGTCCCCTTATGTGTTGCTGGCTGGTAATGAATTGTGGTTTATGGTGCAGTGGCATATATGAATTTGCAGGGAATTTACCCGAGTTGTCCGTTTTCGCCGAAATGTTGATTCATTTCCGTTTCGGCGAAAATTGGGCACTCATAAGGCACAAAATTAGCATAGGTCATGCTGAAATTTTCAGTGATTTTTTTGTGCTAACTAGATGAGTTTTTCTTATGTTAGTGTGAGCATGTCGAGCGGGCACGGTGACGCGGGTGCCGGCTCTTCTAAGGAGATACCATATTGGATGTTGTTGCAACAAGAAGAAAACGTGAGATCTCAGGCCAACGACGAGGACTACATCCCAGCGGGCAACGAAGATGACGAGGAGATGGAGGACGCTGACACCAATGGCGGGGGGGGGGGGGGGGGGTGCCAACGACGACACCACCGGTGACGGCACCGATGGTAGTCAGTCGAAGAAGCAGAAGAGAGATCGGAAGGGGAACACACTCGGCACCGTTCGTCAAGAGTTCACGAAAGTGAGCATTGTAGGTGCTCCTTTGCAGCCGAAAGAGTATGTCAGAAGTTACGTGAATCAGCTCGGGTGCATTGTCCGAGAATCCATCTCGATCAATAGCTCAAACCTTAGGGATAAGGACCGAAAGCCATTGCGCGACATCCTCTTCGGAAAGCTCCACAACCGATACAAGTTCCCGGAGAGGTTTGATAACACTAAGTTCCCTGGGAACACGGTAAACAATTTCGCCTTGACGAAGATGAGCACCGCCCTGAGCAGCTGGAAAGCCCGGATAAAACATGCCATTGTGCATGAAAAAAAAGCTATGAAGAGATACACCACAAAGAGCCACATATCTCAGAAGATGACTTCAACGAGTTCAAGGCTTGGTGTGAGTCCGAAACGGCCAAGGGGAAGGCTGCTTGGGGGAAGGATCTACAGTCCAAAAACATAGGTCACCACGACCTCGGCTCCGGCGGTTACAGAGGGAAGGAGCCCATTTGGGCCAAGCAGGACGCCGAGTGGGCGAAGGAGAACAAGAGCAATCCTTACGCCAAATATCCACAGGGCCCCATCAGAAACTTTGTTAGGGCCCGGTACCGTTTGGACAAGCAGACCATGGAGTTAAGTGTGGATCCAACAAAGCCGGCCCAAAAAAAGGTGGAGGCGTTTTTTATTCATCTGGTAAGGAATACATCTTCCAGTCGAATGCAATCTATCTATATGTAGTATGACCAAATTTCTAAGTGCTTCCAATGCTCCTTCTGTTGTAGGGCAAAGAAATGTCGTTGGACTCCTCATCCCAAGGGTCAGCCCCGTGGGACAACCCATTAGAAAGGGCGAATAACCTGACAAAGGGGAGGGCGCGGACGAGTAAGCCGTCGTCAACCGGCCGTGTAACCGGTTTAGGCTTAAGCACGAAGCACGGTCAATACTATCGTTCGGACAAGACGGTGATGACCCGCGCGGAGCAGGAGGCTCGAGAAGCCCAAATGTCAGAAAATATTCTGGAAACGCTGGAGGAGAAGTTGAAAACGCGCGTGGAGAAGGAGGTGGCAGAGAGCTTGAACGCCCTCCTTCCCGATATTGTTGCTCAAATATCGACATGGATAGAGAACGGTAGACAGGGGCCGCCCCCAATTTCCAGCATGGTAGCCAGCAACTCGAACAATGTCCGGAGTATACCACAAGCACAGGTGACTCCGCTAGCCATAGCCCCGACGCCACAAGCACAGGTGACGCTGCCAGCCACCGTCGGTGGGCCTCAAGCATTGGAGAACACGCCGCCGGCAGCCGGCAGCGCCCACTCCATCAGTTGCACGCCCGCTGCAAGATGCGGCCCCTCAACATTAGACGAGCTGAACGCCATCAAGGTAACTTAGCGCGTTGATCGGTACGATCATGCACGTAATCTCCTTGCCGTTGTCTGGCTCCTCTCTAACACACCCACATCTTTTTCACAGGGCCCCGATGTCCCGTGCACTCTCCTGCATTACGTGGACGGCGGGCTGAAGGATGTTTCCAAGGGCTGCATCATTCAACCGGAAAGCCGCTTGACCCACAATGCTGTGTTGGCACCACACTTGTATAAGGTTACGGTGAATCGTGTGCTGCCCCACCACGGCCAGTTGCTACCTCCCAATCAGTCCCTCGGCAAAGATGATGACGAGCCGATCGACCTCCAAGCTTGTACGATGGGCCACATCTTGCTATGGTCGAAGAGCCAGATTCGTTTGGGGGCGGAGGACACCACCCCTAAGACAACAACGCCAGTCGCCCCGCCACCAGCTCCAAGCGTTGACACTCCTGCTGCACCTAAGCTTGCAGATATGAATATGGCACAGTCCTCGGAAAATTATGACGACGACTTTGTCATTGGTGACTATCTCAACAATGATGATGATGGTGGTGACAACAGGCAACACAATGAGCAATCTGACCTTGCCCGTAGGTTGTTCAAGTCTCAGGAGGACACGCCTGCAGCTAACGATGACCTGGCCTTCACCGAGCCTCCACCTGCCCCGAAAATCATTTTCAGCCCCAACACAATACGTGGGGCAGTCGCTGAGGCATCCAAGGGCCGGCAGCTCCTTCACGATACACAGGTACCCGACGTGCCCAAGAAGAAGCATCGGAAAAGAGGCCTTCCTAGGAATAAAGGTGGTGATGGTGTTGCCATGAGCCAGCCCGCTCCTCGAAGGCTCCTTTGAAGCCGATTCGGGCTATCGACGGGCCACTGAGACCCAAAGATTTTTGTGCGGGCTTTCATCTTCCGGGAGTGCCGATGCTTACTTCGCGGTTGTTAAGGGCTGCCCATGGGGATATGCGCGCTCTGCATGACTCAGTTATGTACTTGGAGGAAACACTTATCAAAAACAATGATAAGTCATACTCGGTTTTCATTGCCAAGGTGCCAGAGGAGGTGGGCTTCATCACTGAGAACGGCGGGGAAGCCATCATCATCCGGTATTCCGAGATCTATGATCTGGTGAACCAATATCCGCTACACTATACCATGGTTCGCCTATACTCGCTCAGCATGGCGATTCAGATCATTAGAGAGCAGAACCGTGGCATAGTGATAGCGGACCCCTACTACATGCGTGAGGCCATGTTGGGTAGCGTTGCTGACCGGAAGATCGCGTCGGACTACCTAAAGGATATATTTCTGAAAAACCAGAAGGTGGAAAACATTCTCGTGCCTTACTTCCCCCAGTAAGTCATTCGCTCGCCGCCGTTTTACCATGTTCTCTTGAATTTTCATCCTTCATAATTTAATTCCTACACTTTTTGTTTGAATTGGCTTGCGTAGAGATCGACAGTACTGCACCATCATAGATGTGCAGTCTTCATATTCTCTTGCAATTTATTTGCACTCGGGGAGTGAAGACAAAAAGAAAGACTACAGAAATGTCATGACTGTTCTAGATGATGCTCTGCAAGGGTATGCCAATGCAAATGGAGCCTTCTCGAGGCCAATTATAAAGCATGGCGTCCACGTGTTCACCCACAACAAGACCTTCCCTTGCGTCAAGCAGGTGCCTGGCATGCGTAAGGATACCTACTACGCCCTACATCACATGCAGTCGTTCATAAGGTACCATCAAAACCTTAGACTTGGCAGCGATGTCAGAGCATGGGCCGAACGGTTGGCGTGCATCCAGGATAACGATCTAAGTGCCGGGTTGTGTCGCATCCAAGAGCAGATTTCAACAATCCTGGAGCAGGATGTCATGAAAAGAGGAGGGAGATTCAACTACAAGGCGCAACTGAGTAACGTCGCAATAGACACTATCAAGGAGAAGCAGCGGGACGAGAGGGACATGAGGATGCTGGATAGAGGCATCCCCGTGATCAAGGAGAAGAAAGTACCGAAGAAGTAGTATTCATTTATGTTATTTCTAGCTTCCTTAATTACATGTAAGTAATCTTTACATATGACTTATTAATTATCCCGGATTTTCACTATATGAACTTGCCATATGACTTTACATCTTTCTGCATCCATCATTTAATTATGGATATTTACGAACTCTTTGCTTTCCGTTGCCTAATATTTGACATGTTTTGTGTACAGAGCTGGCGTGGTACGTGGTGTATCATGGTAGGGTCCCGGGAGTCTACGACGAGTGGGAGGATTGTAACAAGCAAGTGAATGGCTATAAGGGTTGTACCTTCAAGAGCTACAAGAGTAGAGCGATTGCGGAAGCGAGGTGGAGGAGTCACCTCGTGGACGAGAGGAGCTCGACGAAGACTAGAACCTACACCTACATCGTCATTGTCGGCTTGCTCACAGTTCTCTTTTACTTTTTCGTGCTCTAGTTAGGTTCGGTTGTAATAACTAAGACTTGTCTACTATTTTCATCCTTGTTTGCTACTTTTGGAGACTATTGTGAGATGTTGAACTATGTTATTGTTATGTGTACTTGTTATTATCGGTTTCGATTACAATGTGTGACCTAATTATCTGTCTATTCATTCTGTCCGGTTGTGAAACCTGTATATACAAAATATATTTGAATATAACCGTATAAATACACTGATTTTGATTATTTTCGAAATATACAGTGGCGCACCAGATATGACAACAGTGGCGCACGGGCGTGCGCCACAGTTAAAACTATTCTGTGGCGCACCAGATCATGCGCCACAGTTAAAGACTAAACCGAGGCGCACCTGTAGGATGCGCCACAATTAACCTCAATATCTGTGGCGCACCAGATGGTGCGCTACATATGATCTAATCTGTGGCGTGGTACCCGTGGCGCACCTCTATGCGCCACAGATGCGTTTTTCGGTGCGCCACAACAGCCCTTTTCTGGGGTAGTGAGTTGTTTAACATATATAAAGTCTATGATCAGGAAAATGTGACCATCTAACAACAAGATAAGCTAGTCTTAGAGATAAAAATAGGAACATAGTTTTGTTCATATCTCTACTCATTATTCAACAATCACATCAGTTATAGCATAAAGATATAAACCTAATAATAAATATGGAGGTAAATAATATCTTAATATTATTGCATACCTCCAACATGTTATCTCTTAGAAAAAATGCCAATCATTTACTTAAACACATGAATTTAAAGTTGTGGAAATTGGTCGATACTACTTTATCAACTTTTGAGAAACTTTTCTTGGCCAATGGTGATGATTTGAGTGGTGATTCTACTGTATACATAAGTATTGTAGGTGTGTTGCAGTACATTACTTTGACTTGGCAAATTACCCTAAACCCTAAACACTAAACCTTCAGCGTGGCATATTTGTGAACAAAATTAGCAACTCGTTTTATATCAGTTGAAAAGAACAAGACTATTGACCGGTTTTTTTTTTTTTTTTTTATCAGTTGAAAAGAACAAGACTATTGACCGGTTTATTAGGAGGAAACCAGACAAAAACTAATATAACCACCACCAGGTGGTTGTCACTACCACGACAACCTCAAGGGCACACCGGCCGACCTGCCTACGAAACAAGCAGCACAAATACTGCCCAACGCCCCTTTGCGATCCACGTTTCTGCATTTTTATTATTTATTAATTTCCGCCAAATAGTCTATTGAAAAAAATTCTGCGAAATCGTAAAATTCAATTAAAATGCATTGAACCAAAGAGGCAACAGAGAATAAAGATAGAATGCAGCTTCTATAACTAAAATCGGTAAAAAAACACCAAATAATCCATCTCAAACGAAAGCCAGATAAATTAGTCCTGAAAAGCCAATACTCGATCAAGATAAATCTATCTATTATATACTAAAAACACAATACGGGGGTTTAAAATAGAGACACCACGTTAAGCCACATCATTAAGAAAAACTCAACCCTTTGATGAATTAGACAAATAAAACTGAACCGTTGGATTTATGTTACAATCTATTTGGAAGTTAAGCACCACATGTGGCCCCGTCACGTAACACATGATTAAAAAAAAATATGCTACAATAAAAAGCGTATTAAAAGAACCTATTTTAATTTCGGCGACGGTAAAGGAAGCTAGCGGCTCTGTACTTCGAATCGAGGGAGGCAGGCACCAAGGCACACACCGGCCGCTCCTCCTAGGCCCCATGCGACATTCACAAAGGCAAACGATCGTCGGTAGGTAGGCACCTGGTCAGCGATCCAAACTACTACGGAGTAGCTAGCTACGCAGCATTTACAAAACAAAACAAAAACTAGCTACGCAGCTACGGAGTACCAATTTTTCACGTAAGTGCACGCTCTTCCTTCCATGCATGCACTTGAATCACGCTCTTCATTTAGATCTTGAATTGTACAGTTATATTCAATAAGAACACAACAAGTTGGAAATCTTATCTTTACTATTAGATGGGAGTATGCCGCATAATCATTTCCTTTCCCGAATATTGCTGCGTGCAATCAATGGACTTCCATATCGCAGTCAATCAACGTACGCGGAGGTGATGCACGAGCTGGACCGCGTCAAGAGGGAGCTGCGCGAGCTGCAGCGCGAGGTGAAGGCCGCCAGGGAGTCCGAGGGTGGCCCGGCGTTGGCGCTGGTGTTGGCTTCGCCACGACGACGAGCCTCGACTCGATAGTCGCGGGCGGCGCCAAGGGACTGGACGCGGCGCGGCTCCGGCAAGGCACGACCAGGGGCCACACGAGCGTGTCGAGCGACCTCGAAGCTTGGGCGCTTGGCTCACCGCGGCGAGCTCCGAGTCCGATGAAGGACACGAGTACTCCTCGTCCTTGGGCTCAGTAACCATCGCGAGGAGACACATGCACGAGTGCCACCAGTCATTGAGTGCCACGACAGATCAGCGTCGCACGAGGCTGCAGAGGCCGAGCTGGACATGGCGCGGGCAGAGCTCGAGTTCTTCGAAGAAGAGAGCCAGAGTCTACAGTTGACGGCGTCCATGTTGCGCGCGCGTGTAGGCTGAGGGATCACCGAGGAGATGGGCCGGCTGGAGGAGCAGGAGAAGAAGGCCAACGCGCAGGTACGGCAGCTGGACGCCGTGCTGCACGACGCCAAGTCCCAACTGGCGGCCGTCACAGCTGCGGACGAGATGGCCGGCGAGATCCTCTCCGACCTGAAGGTGGAGCTGCGGCGGCTTGACGAGGAGATTGAGGCGGCGTAGAAGGAACAGGCGTTGACGGAACTGGAGAACGGGTGCGCCATAGCAACGCGGAGAGCGTCGGCGCAGAGATCGCCACGGCGGAGCAGAGGATCAGAGCGTCGGTCAGGGAGCTCGAGGCGGCGAGGGGTGCCGAGGCCGCGGCGACGGAGAAGCTTATGTAAGTCATCGAGAGCGCGAGGTTTACACGGACGTCCACTGTGTCCCAAAGGTCTGGGAACGTACCGAGGTGGTACGAGCGGTGGCCGACAAGAAGGTGGCAGCAGCGGAGGTGTGGGTGGAGGCGCGGCGGGCCGTTGAGAAGGAGATGATAATGCGGGCCAAAGCAATCGAGAGGGAGCTCGGAGAAGCACACGGTGTTGCCGAGGACGAGGAGGCGGTGGAGCAGGAGAGGCCGCTTGAAGGCCTGCAGCACGCCCCCTGACGAAGAGGGCAAATAGAATATCGGCGGTGAGGTCGAGAAGGAAGACGGTGGCGGCGACGCTGTCCACAATGTCTTCACCGCCGTCTCAGAATCCACGTGCGCCACCGTCGATCCGCATCAAGAACACAAAGATGAGGGTGCTGATACCAAACTATCTGAAGCTCATCAATGGAAAATGCACAGGTCGAAACTGAGACCACTCTAGAAGATGCCATCATGTGACCTAGCAGCCAGAACACTGCAACTAGAAAGTACTTGGAAGTGACGATCCTGCCGCCCAAGACGTTCCTCTGTCTCGGTGAGTGGTACTTCTCTCTCACGCCACTTATGACCTAATGAACCTGTACATTTTGATAGGCAGTTAAATGTACATGATAAAAAAAGTGGTCTGGAGATCTTTGAAATATCATCAAGTATTGTAGAGTTTAATTTGTTCAAACTAAGTTTATATTAGAAGTGTAATACATTATAAATACATATGCATGAAGCTGGTACACGGTAATACTTCCGGTCACACTCAGACGCTGACAGCCTGATGTCGTGATGGACCTCCAGCAACATCGAGCAGCAGCAAGAGAAGCTCCATTCTTTGATATACACTTACAGTTCCGACCATGCACTCAGTGTCGCGGGCGTTCGCTGGGCATGTGCCCAAGTTGTAACTTTAAGGGTCTCTTTGGATTGCAGGATTTTTTAAATGTAGGAATAGGAAAAACATAGAATTCAGATGTCATGCACTTCAATTCCTATAAGATTTTAAAACATAAATTTTTGTAAACATGTTTTTGAATGATGCACAGGAAAGAAACACAGAAAATTTACAAGAAAGGAGAGAGAGTAGAGAGAGGTAGAGTGACGAGGATATACCAAACGGGTTTTAGGGTACCCGGTGCACGTAAAGACTATAGCCCAATTGTCAACAGACTGAAGAAGCCCAACAAGCGAAGCCCAAGACGAAGATCGTTACCATAGATAGGCATAGTCGGTTATACTTTCTAGTCGGTTACGTACCCGAGACCTGTACCTCTATATAAAGCACAGGAGGGTGGCCGATCAAGGACACGCCTAATCAGAACCATCAAACCCTAGCGAGATCAGCATCTCGCTAGACCCTTGTACTCGCCGCATATTCACAATCAATACAGACAGGCAGGAAGTAGGGGTGTTACCTCAGTCGAGGGCCCTGAACCTGGGTAACTCCAGCTTGTCAGCCGACGAATCTACTAACACTACGCGTTCTCTACCACATAACTCTAACCCTAGGCTATTAACCATGGGTATTGATGGGGACACCCCTCGTCAATTGGCGCCGTCTGTAGGAAACGGTAGTGTTGGATTTACGGATTTTTCGGTCCAAGCATCAAACGGCCACTCGCCGACTTCATCAAACGGCCATTCGCCGACTTTATCAGAAGGATACACATCGGCGACTTCAGATCGCATCCAGTTCACAAGCGACCACTCGCCGAGATCGTCAGCAGCATCACCGAAGCGGATCAAACCATATTCATCAGAAGCACAAGAAAGCTATTCAAGTCTCGACTCAGGGTTCGATCTAATAGTTCGTAAGCATAACTTTTTCGTTGATAAGTTTGGTGTGCAGGATTTAGCCGACCAGATCGCGACTGAAGCATCCAAGGAGAAATCGACTACAATCACACCTTTCACGCATAAAGAGATCACCTCATCACAGATCGACTCGATCCCACCGTCCGGATCCCCAATCTCCTCCATGTCATCTCAAGAGTTCAACAAACTCATGGCAGAAGAATTCCCTGAAGACGAAGGCCAGTCGGCTTATCATAGCAATCCAGTCGAAGAGCCGGACATCATGATCACACCAGCGGAAGGCGCCAGATCTACTCCATCACAAGAGAATCCAGTCTCGCCGCAAAGATCTCCAATTGACTCCATGACGACAAAGGAGTTCGAAGATTCCGTGGTACAAAATCAATTAGATGAAAAGGAACAGTCGGACCTTCAAATCAACACAGTCGACAGCACCGGCCCACTCGTCGAGACACATGGCCACGAGCAGACAAAGGATCAAGAAGGCATCATTCATACAACCAACTTCGTTGATCAGGAGACCCAAATTCTTCATGACACCTTCACCGACTACGACGAACCTCCGGAACAGTCGCCTGAGACACATGTCAATCTCGACACTCAGAACAACAAAAACAACAGATCAGACACAAACTGGGATGACGGAATTGAACCAATGACTGATGTTGACAACACACACGCATGCCTCTCGGTCATGCCACGACAGGTGTACGTCATATCTAGTGCAGAAACCTCGGCGGCCGCTGCCAGTCGAAGGCCTACAGAATTTTCCTATGAAGTCAGGTTGCCAGATGGCGTCACAAAATTAAACATAACAGCAGAAACGGCGGCAAAAGTAGACAAAATCATCGTGGACTGCACCATGATGCCAGCAGATGCAACCAATGAAGAAATTATGACATATAATTACTTCACCTGGCAAGAAACAATGCGACTAAAACAGTACAGGGCAACACTCGAAGAAAGAAGAAGGCAGGCAAGCATATAACTGAACGCAGGCGACAACTATCCCTTAGTTCCACAGGAGCCACAGAAGGAGGACGCAGATCCAGATTCGCAAGAATCCCAGAAAGAGAAAGGTCAGAGGTTACTCGAAACCTTGAGCACTCATTCATGACGCTGGATTCAGAAGGCATACTCCTGCCCAAAACAGGAGAAGGCGCACTCATGTCAATAGGAGCATACCTCTAAGCAAATAAACTTCCGCAAGGGGGTCCAGCAGAAGAGTTATACCTTCAGCAGATGAAAGCTCTGGCAATGGCAGCAAAAGAACTCGCAGAAGGAAAAAGGCAAGGGCGTAGTCGAAGCCGCTCACGAAATCGCCGCAGTCGCAGCCCTCCACGAAGCAGCTAAAGAAGGAACTCCAACCAACGCCGATCAAGAAGCCGATCGAGAAGCAGATCTAGAAAGTCAAGCAGCAAGGAATCGGATGATAACCACAACATCGGATCATGTGGGGCACAATGCTTCACTCGACGAATCCGCGAAGCCAAGCTACCAAAGAAATTTGGCTTACCGACTACGCCAAAATTCAATTGCAAACAAGAGCCTGTAGGCTGGCTCGAAGATTACAAGTTGGCAGTCGTGTGCCAACGAGGAACAAATACAACAACCCTGCAATACATACAGCTAATGCTCGAAGGCACAGCCCGCGACTGGCTCAGGTCACTACCCGAAGGAACTTACGACTCCTGGGAACACTTCAAAGAAGATTTCATAAAATACTTCGACCCTCTCTGCGAAAGACCTAAAACATTCGAGGAACTTCGGGCGTGCAAACAAAAATCAGGCGAAACGCTAAGGGCGTACATTCGAAGGTGGACAGCCATACGTAATTCAGTCGGCACAATCTCAGAAGATAGGGCCATGGATGCTTTCACATTGGGAGTCTACAGAGACGACTTCAGAGAGGCACTCGGCAGGCAGAAGCCAAAATCCATGGCAGAGCTCATGCAAATTGCGACTGAATGGGCAGATGGGGAAGACGCCCTACGATCCAAGCGAACATCTTCTTCACATGATCATGACGATCGGCAGGATAGTCATGACCGCCGTGACAGAGACGAAAAACGACGAAGACGTAGCGGCGACTACGGCAGCAAAGATAAAGTCAAATTCGTCGCGGCTGGATTCTCACAAGACGACCACGGTCGGGAAGATAGACGACACGACGACCGCAACAACAGTCGAAAGGACGGCCGCCATGATACACGAAGCAGCGACCATCACAATCACCGGGCAGACGACCGTCAGAACAGCCGAGACCACAACCGGTATAGCGGAGGGTACAAACAACAAGACTGGTGCAGGCGACCAGATCCAAAACTAGAAAAGTCATTCCAGGAAAAGATGGAAGACCCATGCAGGCTGCACCTGTTTAAAGACGATTAATATCCAATCACACCATGTGAAACTGCCGCGAATTCGTGCAGATAGTAGCGGACTACATGAAGCAACTCAGAAGGGATGCACCACCGACCGCTCCGCCATCATACGCAACACCACCACCAATGCCGCAACCAGTCGCAGCGCTGCCACCTCCCCCTCCACACAACGCGAATAGCCAGATCGCGGGCGCCATACATCACATACCACAAATCGTGGAGGAGCAATATCCGAAGCCTAAGGGACAGATGTACATGATTCAGAAAGGTCGTCCCTCTAACAGGTAGCAAAAACTTCATACTCGACACGTTAACATAGCAGTTATGGCACCGCCCGCTATACCAGAATTTCTACGAGGATCAGGAACGACGATTGCGTTTAGTCGAGAAGATCATCCGCCATCAGTTTATTGACCAGGTCACGTCGCTCTGGTACTCGAGGCGCAAATTGGCGGATATGTCATGACCAAAATCTTCATGGATGGAGGAAGCGGCATCAACATCATCTTCGCTGACACATTACAAAGAATGAACAGGTCAGTCGAAAACTTACCGCCATCTACAAACACCTTCCACGGTATAGTTCCAGGCAAAGCTGTCATACCCAAAGGCACGATACAACGATACAGCTCGATGTCACATTTGGAGACGCGACACATTTCAGAACTGAGTCAATTGAGTTTGAAGTTGTCGATTCGAAATCGCAATATCATGCCATACTGGGGCGACCAGCATTCGCTCAGTTCATGGCAGTACCACACTATGCATACCTTCAACTCAAAATGCCAGGTCCAAAAGGAGTGATTACAGTCAATGGAAATTTTCAAAGGTCAGACGCCTGCGACCGCGATTTCAATAAAATCTCTGAGACGTTCGGAGCAGAACGAGTACTCGAAGAGCTCTCGCTCACAAGCGACACAACATATATGCCAGACTATAAGAGACAAGCAGTTGATAAAACATTTAACGCCTCAGATGACACACGAACACACCAGATACATCCGACTGACCCCGCAAAGAAAGTAAAGGTGTCAACAAGTCTACCAACCACACATGAAAGCGCGCTCGTCGAATTCCTCCGAGAGAACTGGGATATGTTTGCTTGGTGTGCAGCCGACCACTACTAGGGGAAGGCTTATAGGATGGATGCATGCTTGTGGCGCACCTACAAAGCCATGCGCCACAAACATATTTTAGTGGCGCATGCAGCACAGTGCGCCACAAATATCCGTGGCGCATTAAGGGAGCGTGCGCCACTGAATCATACATTTTTGTGGCGCATCCAGGAGCGTGCGCCACAGAAAATGTGTGGGTCCCACAGATCCGGTCGAATTTGGAAACCCTAGGCTCTTTTTGTGGCGCACCCATACACATGCGCCAGAGAAAGTGGGCATTCTGTGGCGCATAGTCCACGGTGCGCCACAGAATACAAGATTTCTGTGGCGCATGGGTTTGGGTGCGCCACAGATATCGCGTGCATTTTAAAAACCCCACCGGCTCCAACCTTATCCTCTCGCCTCCCCGCACCGCCGCACGCATCCCCGCCACCGCGCCGCGCCTCCGCCTCCCTCCCCGCCACCACGCGCCTCCCTCCCCGCACCGCCGCCCGCATCCCCGCCACCGCGCCACGCCTCCGCCTCCCTACCCGCCACCACGCGCCTCCCCCACCGCGCGGCGCAAAGCAGCGCCGCCCGCCTCCCTCCCCGCGCCGCCGCACGCATCCCGCCACCGCGCCACCCCGCGCCTCGCCACCCAGCGCCGGCAGAGGAGCCGCGACGCAGAGGAGCCGCCGACCGCCGCGACGCAGAGGAGCCGCCGCCGCCGCGACGCCGCACCCCGCCACCCCCGCTTCCCGCCACCGATGGCCTCGACCTCCCCGAGGTGCTTCCCCTCTCTCCCCCCCCCTCCTCCCTCCACTACCACCGCCGCACCCAAGGTGTTTGCCAAAATTCCTAAGTTAATTTTTGTGTTCCTGCCATTTAGTTTTAGGTAATTATATGCAGAATCATGTTCGTTGAATTGTTGCTATGTGTTCCGGTTAGGCAATCATGTTCGATGCTACGTGTTTAGATGAATTGTTGCTAGTTTGCTACGTGTTCGTGTTCGTTGAATCGGAATCCGGCCGATGATTAGAAAAGGCACCAAGTGAACCGCAATTGGATATATCCAACCAAGTACACTTTACAAACATTCGAATTGTGCAACTACTTGGTTGGATACAGCCAATTGTGGTTTTCTTCCGGGGCCTATATTATGAGGCCTACCCTAATTTTTTGTTGTCTATTTCCAGTGCAAGTCATTTCATGCTGATGATTCAAATGTTTATAATTTTGTATTCGATCTCTAGGGATGCCGATGATTAAAATGACACCGTGAGATCTAGAGGTGGTGTTAGTGAGGGCCAGTGGAATCCGACCTGATGTACACGAATACACATTTTCTGCATCCCACTGTCTCTCACTGACACCATCTCGGACCATTTGTGTTCTAGCCTAAGTATGAGGCAAGATTTTTTTAGTTGACCCAATTCCATTTCTAAAATTTGTTTATTTATCATCTGTTAGTCTGATTTTGTTGGCTTAGTTTAAGATAACTACTTTTGGCCGATGATTAGATGGTTGCACGTTGCATATATCTTCAGGGAGGTGTGAGTGAACCATGTTGTCTGAACATATATGCAGTGTTCATTCCACGTTGTTCGCTCACGCCGTCCCTGAAGCAATTCCATATGAGGCCTTGCTTGTTTTTGTTGAGTGCTTTTTAACTTGCCGATAATTAAAATGTTGTGACACAGTGTGTTCCAGGGGTGGGGCGAGCGAGCCTTGTGATATGCACGAGTGCACAGATCTCGTGCATTCCACCTGGCTCGCTTGCTCCATCCTGAAGCATGTGTGTCACTTCTAAGTATGAGGCATGCATCATTCTTGTTTATAGTTTCTAAAATGCCGATGATTAAAATAATGTGGCGCACTGTATGATATATATCCTGATAGTTTGTTGACTTGGTTCTACAAAGTTATTAGGATTCTTTGTGTGTTTCCAAGTATTAGGCATAATTTTTTTGAATCTTGTTTTGTCTACAAGTGTTACAATATCGATGATTTGTTTATATATGAGGCATGCTATGAGTCTTGACCTACTTCATTTAGAATTTTTATTTACATGTCACCATTAAGCAAGTTTAATGTGCTTTACTAACCGCTGAACCTCCTCTTGTGTAGACGATGCCGTCGCGCCGCCGCGGGTCGTCCGGCTTCCGCGGTGTTCGGGAGCGGCCCAACGGCACCTACTACGCCGAAATCCGGGTCGGCGGATTCCGGCAGACGCTCGGGACGTACGCCACGCCGGAGCAGGCAGCGCGCGCATACGACGCGGTCGCGTGGCGTTTCCGGCGCCCGCGGAGCGAGCTAAACTTCCCGGACTGCCCGGACATCGTGGAGGCGGAGTTCCTCGCGCCACGGCCAACCCTCCTCACCGACGAAGATCGTGACCGCCACCGCCAGGTGCAGCGCCGGATCGCCACCGCCGAGCACGACGAGGAGCTGATGCGTCGGTGGAGGGAGGAGTTCCCGGGCGACGTCGCCGATGAGGAGGCATTCTTCAGGAACCGAAGGGAGCAAAGGAGGGCAGACCGGCGCCGCCGTCGGGAGGCCGCCTAGAGGGAGAGCGAGGAACACTGGGACACCGATGATGACAGGTGGTCCGACTTCTTCTATAACACCAGCTCCGACGACGAGTAGTTTACTCGTGCGACTTGTTCTAGCTTAGGTTCTAGTTTGTGATAATAAGACTTCTCTACTAATTGTAACACCGACTTCTCTACTCGTGCGACTTCTGTGTATTTCTTCTGTTTAATTCTACTGTGTCAAATATATCATTGTTTATAATATATCTGTATAAATCCTGTATATATACCTATATTTGGAAAAATTTGAAAATTCTTGTAAATTATTCTGTGGCGCATGACACACGTTTTCTGTGGCGCATGCATTTCTGTGGCGCACGGCAAAGGATGCGCCACTGGTAAGTTTCTGTGGCGCACCGGGGGGGTGCGCCACAGAATTACAATTTAGTGGTGAGAATTCTGTGGCGCACCACTCATTTTTCTCGGTGCGCCACAGAATGTCCTTTTTGGTGCGCCACTGATAGGCTTCTCCCAACTAGTGGACATGACAGGAATACCAAGGGAATTCGCCGAGCAATCTCTCCAACTCAGTCCAGGAATTAGACCGGTCAAACAAGCAGTACGTCGTGTATCGGGACCAAAAAGAGAAGCTATAGAAAAACACGTCGATAAACTGCTCAAAGCAAACTTAATCCGAGAGATCAAAAGTCAGAATGGGTAGCAAACCCCGTGATAGTCGAGAAGAAGAAGACAACCGCAACCAGGATGTGCATCGACTTCACAGGCTCAATAAATGCTGCCCAAAAGATCATTTTCCTTTACCCCGCATCGACCAGATCGTCGACTCCACAACAGGATGCACGCGACTGTCCTTTCTTGATGCATATTCAGGATACCATCAGATAAAGATGAAAGTCGAAGATGAGGAAAAGACGGCCTTCACAACTCCACTCGGGGTATATTGTTACACCACCATGCCCTTTGGCCTCAAGAACGCAGGTGCTACTTACCAGCGCATGATGCAAAATTGCTTAAAAGCGCAAATTGGCAAAAATGCTGAAGTTTACGTCGACGACATAGTTATCAAATCAAAAGAAGAACATACATTACTCTCCGACATACAGGAGACATTCGACAACCTCCGAAGGTATAGCATAAAATTAAACCCTAACAAGTGCACTTTCGGTGTCCCAGCCGGAGAACTCTTGGGATACTTGGTGTCAGCTCGCGGAATTGAGGCAAATCCAGAAAAAATACAAGCCATCCTAACCATGCAAAGGCCTTCCAAGCTCTATGAAGTGCAGCACTTGACAGGACGAGTGGCAGCCCTCAGCCGGTTCATCAGCAAATTAGGCGAAAAGGCGCTGCCGTTATATAGACTGATGAAAAAGTCGGATAAGTTCGAGTGGACCGATGAAGCTGAAGCAGCCTTTATTGATCTCAAGCGAATACTCACCAAACCACCCATACTAGCAGCGCCAAAAGTAAAGGAACCACTATACCTATATGTAGCAGCAACAAACAGGGTGGTGATCACAGTCCTGGTAGTCGAGCGCATGGAAGAAGGAAAATCTCAAAGCGTGCAAAGACCAGTCTACTATGTCAGCGAGGTTTTGTCTCTATCCAAACAAAGATATCCACACTTCCAAAATCTGGCTTACGCCGTTTTCATAACAACAAGGAAGTTAAGACACTACTTCACAGAACACCCGATCACGGTGATCAGCAAATCCGTAATCGGAGATATACTTACAAACCCAGATGCGACTGGACGAGTGGCAAAATGGCTTATCGAATTGGGACCCCTGGGGATCACGTACGATCATCCGAAAGCTATCAAAGCTCAAGTCTTGCCAGATTTCACCACCGAGTGGATAGAATCACAATTACCAGGAATACCAGACGTATCTAACTCTTGGACAATGTATTTTGATGGGTCTAAGAAGAATGAAGGCGCGGGCGCCGGGGTCGTGCTCATATCACCCAAGGGCGACAAGCTGAAATATGTTCTACAAATGGATTTCGCAAAGCCATCAAACAATGAAGCTGAGTATGAAGGACTGATACATGGCATGCGTATGGCCAAGTCTTTGGGGTGCGCCCGACTGATGATTTATGGTGACTCAAATCTAGTCGTACAGCAAACAATGAAAATCTGCGACGCCATAGCGGACAACATGATTGCATACCATGATCTCTATAACAAATTAGAGGGAGACTTTGATGGATGCGAACTACGGCACATTGGACGGGGGAGCAACGAAGAAGCAGACGCATTAGCCAATATCGGCTCGACTAAAGCCCAGGTTCCACCCGGCGTTTTCCTGGAGCGTATCGAGCGCAGATCCATTCACAAACAGCGATCGGCGCCAACCGCAACGGAAGCAACAAAGGACAATGCACCGCACATAACAGACCCTCCAGTCGAAGTACTCCTATGTCAAGGCGATCATGTGACTCCAGCTTGGACCAAGCCAATACTGGCATTCCTTCTGCGAAAAGAGCTCCCAGACGACACAGCAGAGGCCAGACGAGTAACTCATCGTGCCAAAGCATACACCATCATAAACGGTGAAATTTACAAAAGGAGCATCTCAGGTATATTTCAGAGATGTGTAGAATTTGAAGATGGGAAAACTATACTCCGCGATATCCACGCAGGAACCTGCGGGCATCACGCTGGCAGTCGGTCGCTCGTAGCCAAAGCATTCAGAGCAGGGTTTTACTGGCCTACTCACTCAAAGACGCGGAAGATATAGTCAAACGATGCATCGGGTGTCAAAAATTCGCAAACAAACCTCATGCACCGGCGTCAGCGCTCAAAACCATACCACTGACATGGCCTTTTGCCCAGTGGGGATTGGATATGGTAGGACCACTCAAAAAATCATCACCTGGAGGACATACCCACTTACTGGTGGCAGTCGACAAGTTCACAAAATGGATTGAAGCAGTCCCAATCACAAATTCAACTGCGACTACAACAGTCAATTTCATAAAATCCATAGTATACCGTTTTGGTGTCCCAAACAGCATTATCACAGACAACGGCACAAATTTCACAGCCGAAGAATTCCGAACTTTTTGCAAAGAGTGGGATATCACGCTCAATTATGCATTGGTGGCACACCCACAATCCAACGGGCAAGTCGAAAAAGCTAACGGCCTTGTGTGCACAGCCATCAAGAAAAGATTACTGGTTCCACTCAAAAGAGCTGCGGGAGCTTGGGTCGATGAACTCCCAGCGGTACTTTGGAGCTTACGCACAACCCCAAATGCTTCGACCCAATTCACCCCATTTTTTATGGTTTACGGAGCAGAGGCAGTCCTGCCACCAGAGGTAAAATTTGATGCACCAAGGATCGAAGAATACATAGAAGATGAAGCAAACGAATCACAAGAAAATACAATGGACCTGCTCGACGAAGCACGCGACACGGCCCTAGCCCGCACAGCTGTTTACCAGCAGGATCTCAGAAATTATCACAGTCGACGCCTTCGTCCCAGAACATTCGTGGTCGGAGACTTAGTGCTTCGACTGAAGCAGAAAAAGGTGCATAAGCTAGCATCACCATGGGAAGGTCTGTTCATCATCACCGAAGTCATTGAAGGAGGCGCCTATCGACTGAAGCATGTCCAGACGGGAGAACTATTGCATAACCCATGGAATGTGGCCCACCTGCGACACTTCTATGCGTAGGTTTCACAACTAACTGATGTCATAAGAGCTCAAGTGTATCAAAAGGGCCAGCAGATTTCAGACGCACTCTTTTCCTTACCAGGGCCCCTAAGGGGACTGGAAGGTTTTTAATGAGGCGGTCTGCTGGTCAGATATCTTCAATAAAAATAATATCTCTTCATAAATATTTTCACATACCTCTCGTTGCACATCTACAACCCACCCGAAAGGCTCGGGGGCTGGGTCCCGATCAAAACAAATATACATACAGTACACCCGAAGGGCTCGGGGGCTGGGTCCCGATCAAGACAAATGTACACACAACCCCGCCTGAATATTCGAGGGATGCAGATCTCAAAACTAGATTAATCTTGAGGCATATTCGCACATACAAATTGGCTCTTCATAAACGAACATACTGGAAAAAAATTCATATAGTCCAGCACCACTCGATGGACTCGGGGGCTTGATGGCCGAACAAAGATATCACATAAGGAGTATATCATGCAGTTTCAAATATAGCAAAATCATAAGCATTATCATATCAAGGAACGGCGACTAGTCACGGGGCGCAGACCCCCGCTTTTCCATACATGGCCTGTGCGCAGCAGAAACTTCAGTCACTCGACGCTCCATAGTACAAATGCTAATCTTGGCAAAGCGAACAGCAGAATCCACTACACCTCCGAGTGCCAAAGGTCTTCCATTTGGCTTCAGCGGGTAGCCGGAAAGGATGGATTCATAATCAGCAGTCGCACCATTTGCAAGAAGAAGCTTGAGGGTGCACTCCGAGCCGCGTACCGCCAAGTCGCGTGCCCAGTTCCTTATGGTCGTCGAACCAGGACCTAGCGTATCGGCAAATATTTGCGCAGTCGTTGGAACTTCAGTCCGCGGCAGAATCTCCGAGAACACAGCGCCAAGGGTTCGAGTAGATACATCCAATGAGCACTTGATATGCTCGAGGGTTCTACCCAGCTCCTCGGTCACGTGCTCGAGTGACAAATCACCGCTCATATTATCATCATAAACACAAGAGGAAGTACCTTCGCAAGGCACACAAAGAAGAAGTTTAAGAAGGCAGAAGGAGAAAGCAAAAAGAGCAGCTGCATAGCATAAACTTACGAACCTGCCAGAGCATGCACAAAGCCTAGTAGCTGCTTAGCATGCTCCTTTTCTCGACTAACGGCGGAATACCGAACTCGCTCCAGCTCCTCTTCCGCACGCAGTCGCTGATCGACAAGCTGACGTTCCAGAGTAGCTAGCCGCTCTTCGAGGGCGATCTTCCTTTCTGAAATAATTATATATGAGGACATAGATCTGCAGAAAGAACAAATGCTCAAGTATCACGAAGTATCGGGAGCAGAAATGCCTACGGCTCATCTCTTCTACAGTAGAGCGAAGGGCGACCCGTTCCTCCTCCACTCGCACAAAAGCCTGGCCAACAGCAACTAGGCCACTTACAGCAGGCTACAAAAGAATATCAACACATATCAAAACAAATGATTAGTACACACAAAGACACAGATAGTAACAGAGACTTACATGTTCTACCCAGGAGAAGGAAGAAGACGTCGAAGGGACAGCAGTCGAAGCAGCAGCAGGTGGCATACTATCAGCGGTCGTCACAACGGCCACTTCCATAGCTCCGGCTCCTCCAACGTCAGCATAAGGGGAGGCCATGGTTGGCCTTTCACCGACTGGAGGAGTATGAGCTCGACTGACAAGGGTCCTGTTCGTATGATGAAAACAGGACATATCAGATGAAATAACAGAATAATAAAGGCAAAAACTATGAAGGGCAGTCAAAAGTGCGTACTCATGATCATCTTCAATAATCAGCTCAGTCGTAGCCACGGGCAACTGGCATATCAGAGGCAGAATGCCAATCACAGGCTCTTCAACACCGCGAAAAGAATGTTCCTCATCGGCAATAGTTTCTCCGGTGCGCGAAACGCCAGTCGCAAGCGAAAAGATATCAGTCGCCTCCAGCTCGACCAGTTGACGAGTTTCTTCGGTGTCGCCGTACTCAGGAAGGGGAGGAAGAGTCGAAGCAGTCGAGTGTCCCTGTTCACAACCAAGCAAAAGGCACATCAAACACGAATACTCACATAAAAAGATCAGCAAAACAAAGCTCAGGAAAAAGTTGACCAGTTACCTCAGGAAGGGGAGTCCCAAGGCTAAAAGGAAAAACAGAGAAGTCGAAGGAATCAACATCATCAGGCTTGACGTTGGTAATTGAAGGGGATCACAGGCAGAAAACCAAAAATTTCCTAACAGCGATAACCTTAAACTAGCCAGGATCTATACTATGCAGATATAGTAATACGGAGGAGATCGGTATACATACCCTTGTAGACCGAAAAGCGGGGATTACGCTCCCGCACAAGCGTTGCTAACGTAGACGTCGTAGCCGAACTCAAGGTCGCGGAGAACTTGGCGCGACGAAGAAGACGATGACGCGGCGATGTCGATGAAACCGACGACGACCTCGAGGCCGTGTAGAGGAAGCAGACCTCCGGCACCACTAGCGTGGCACCTCGCAGGGCGTTACACACATACGGTGAAGCCGACGAACTCCGGGCCCGATCCAGGGACGAGCAGCGGAAGACTGGGACCGGAAGACCAGCAGCACGGCGACGTGCGTATGGTGGAGAAAACTTATCCTCGGCGCAACTCCAAACAAGGGAGTCACGGGATCCAAGGAGAGAGAGAGAGAGAATTAGGTGTGTCTTTAAAGGCCAGGGGTACCCCCATATATATAGGAGGCCAGGGGCTGCCCAACCTGCCAGGCTGGCGGTGTGGGACTAATCCCACACCCCAGCCGGCCATGGCTGGTGCGCCGGCCCTAGGTGGGCCCCATGTGGCCCACCTAGGTGGCCCACCTAGGTCGGCCGAACCAAGCCCCTCCTCTTGGGGGGACTCCTCCCCCCCTCATGGGCCTCTTTGCCAAAGAAGGCCATTTAGGGATTTTTGCCTTTAAAAATTCAGGAAAAATTAAATAAAAATATATTTAACTATTAATTACAATAATTAATATTAAATACATATTACATAATTTATTCCGGCTCCGAAAACTATTTCGTCGCTGCCCGATCTCCATCGGAACTTTCCCGGGACGTTCCCGGTGCTCTCTTTTCCTATTTTTCTCTTCCGGTAAAATGTCGACTCCCCTTAAGTGTGTTACCCTAGCGGTTCGATTATCTCACCAGACATGATCGAGACTCCTCTCTGATCAATGACTAATTCGTGGACCTTGGATACCCAGAATTAATCCCTGCGAGATAACGAATACTTTACCGATCGAACCTAGACGTCTGAGTCTTAAACCTTTTGCCATGCGATACTTAGCGTGTCCGAGACTCGTTCATAGATATCTCCATACCTAGCTTGATCTCGTTACCGACACTGCTAACTTCTACTCGTCCATGATCTTATGTCCTGGTGACCTAGTCACACGCTTGCAAGCTCGTTTGACATAATCTCACCGAGTGGGCCCTAGAGTATCTATCCTGCTATGCGGACTGGCAAATCCCGCTCTTGACCCCCCGTCTCAACATACTCCTTTCCGACACCCGAGAGGGACACCTTTATTGTCACACTATGTAAGATATGACGTTTGATGCAATCAAAGTGTCTTCCAGGAATAGCAATAAGAGTAGATCTCACGGTCAAAGGCGTAATGACTACGTCCTACAAATATTGGGTATGTCCATCACGTCATTCTCCCAATGACATGACTCCATTGTCAGCTGACATAAATGTCACATGATCGGGAAACCTCGATCATCAATTGCCCAATGAACTAGTTAGATAGAGGCTACTAGGGACCTGGTTGTTTATCTACCACACGTGTATTAATGTTTCCGCTTAATACAGTTATAGCATGGTATAAAACATATAATGAACAATTGAGATATGACGAATAAACTATCTTTATTAAGTGCCTCTAGGGCATATCTCCTTCAGTAATATACTTGACATGATCATGAAACACATGACCTGCCAACGCTGCGTCGCTCACACGAGTAACGTCGAGTGGACCCTCATAACGCCACAAGGGGTGGGCACGTTGTTGCAAGGGCCACACTCGACGCTTCACAAAGGTGCTGACCAGCTGAAGGCCTGGAACAGTTTTCAACAACCCCGCTACCTTAACCATAAGAAGAGAGGCCTCCTCCTTTTCTTCAGTCGAAAGGAAATGTTGCCAGGCTTTCGTCTTCATGACAGATCTCTCAGTCGAAAACAATTGCCTTATTTCCTGGTCGACGGGAATATAAAACCACTTGTTCCTCCATTTTTGAGCAGGGACAGCTTCCATCAGGTCAAAATATGGGCAGTTATCGCACACCTCAATATAGAAACCTCCGGTGGGAAAGGCGCGACCCTCGCAACACATAAACTTCACCTGGAAGATAGATTTCCAGAGAGCCCAGCTCGGAGAAACCCCCAAAAAGCACTCGCACAAAACCATAAAACAGGCGATATGCAAAATACCTTGAGGAGTGAGATCGTGAATCTGAACCCCGTATGCATAAAGAAGGCCGCGAACAAAGTCATGCAGAGGAAAGCCAAGACCGTGAGGAAGAAATTCCGCAAAGCATACCCGTTCACCGGGAAGAGGTTTGGGAAACACTTCCCTGTTGGAAGGCGCACGGGATGCAAACTTGTCTGCCGAAGGAAGAAATCCACTTTGACGAAAAGTCAACAACATTTCTTCGGTTACGACAGACTTTACCCAATCGCCGGTAATCCTCTTTGAAACCGCCGGGGGGGGGGGGGCAGTAGTCGAAATCTCCTCCCCTTTTTCCCTGGCAGCAGCAGAGGAAGAGGGAAGAACGGAAGCAGAGCTCTTCTTAGAGGCCATGGCGCACGGCGGAAAAGGCAAATACAGAGGAGGAAAGTGCGCGAGGAAGAGGAAGGGCTAAAGAAACAAATGCCAGGATAAATTAATTCACAGCGGCGAGACCCGCATTTACGAGAGCACGCGGAAGAATCCCAGCCGTCCGCACACGATACCCTGGCCACGTGTCATAATCAAAGGGCAACCGTCGCCGCCAACACCGCTCACTACGCACGCAAAACAAGGAGGTTATGATCACGCTCGCGGAAATTTCGCCACGACGGGTCAAATCAAAACTGAACCGGCGTCCACCGCGGTCAAAAGAGGGGCCCACAATGACATGTCCTGTCATAGGCTCTGCGCACACGCCAAAGACATCGTGTGTGACGTCACCCAAACCAGCAGAAGCAGTAGAATCATAAAAATACAGTTGACGGTTCGTCGACTAAACAAACATGCCCAAATAGACAAAGGTCTTTCGACTATGCGCCAAGACAAAGCGCTCTTGGAGTGGTCGTGTGAAACTCCCATCGGGAGTGAACAAAAAAGTATTCGACTGGCATAAGGTAAAGCAAAAAAGCAAAATTGAGATTATCCTCTATTACAAGCAATAAAGCACAATCTGGGGGCTACTCCCATCGGGAGCACTGTCGTGCACCCGATAGAATCAAAAAGCATAAAGCGAACAGTCGATAAAAGACTCGCTTCAGTCAAAAAGCAAAAATTCATAAAATTCCCGAGAAAAGTCAGTCGATGACATCTCGGATGCTGCATACATGAAATGCAAAGGTAAGACCCACCGACTAGTCGGGTAGGGCTGAGGACCACTCTGGCAGTGTTTCCTTAAACTTTCCGTGTCAACAGACATGAAGAAAATCCCGGTGGACGCACTGGGTAGCATAGTTAAAACTGCAGAACAAATCAGTAAGTCCATCGAATGGCCTGAGTCGAGTATGTCCAGTATGTTCCAGGTTCGAGCCCAAGGACTCGAACTTGATTGAAGGCTAGTAAGGTTTTTCCCAAGATGCAGTTAACTGGTCTCGACTTATCGAGTAAATCCAGGCCTACTTAGTCAAAATCCTTTGTCATAAATTCATAGTCGAAAGACAAAAACTTAGAAATGAACTATCAAAAGCATAAACATGAGACGTGCACTATGTAGTGTGTCCATGACTGATTCTCCGAATTAGCCAAGCACTCGGGGGCTAATGACGAGGATATACCAAACGGGCACCCTACCATGTGGGTACCCGGTGCACGTAAAGACTATAGCCCAATTGTCAACAGACTGAAGAAGCCCAACAAGCGAAGCCCAAGACGAAGATCGTTACCATAGATAGGCATAGTCGGTTATACTTTCCATACTTGTAGTCCTAGTCGGTTACGTACCCGAGACCTGTACCTCTATATAAAGGACAGGAGGGTGGCCGATCAAGGACACGCCTAATCAGAACCATCAAACCCTAGCGAGATCAGCATCTTGCTAGACCCTTGTACTCGCCGCATATTCACAATCAATACAGACAGGCAGGAAGTAGAGGTGTTACCTCAGTCGAGGGCCCTGAACCTGGGTAACTCCAGCTTGTCAGCCGACGAATCTACTAACACTACGCGTTCTCTACCACATAACTCTAACCCTAGGCTATTAACCATGGGTATTGATGGGGACACCCCTCGTCATAGAGTGTGAGTGCATTCGACTTCATAAAGGAAAAGTAAAATGAGGTTTGAGCTCATGTTGAGATTCCTATGGAATAGAGGGCATAGGAATGGAATCCTTAGGAATTTGGTGGGCTCAATCCTATAATCCAAAGTCATTACTTAGGAAAAATTTCTATGGATTGGAATCCTCCAAAATTCCTATGAAATTCCTTCAATCCAAATAGGTCCTAAACATGTTATTTTGTCCTTAATTTGATTTGTTGGTGTTAATTGCTCTCAGAGATGAGGATTAAAGCGAGAGTTGAAGGCCCTTGCTGTTCCCCTACCGACACAATTGAAATGAATAAGAAAACTGAATGCAACAAAGGCTGAATCAATTGTTGATTTTTCATTGTTGCACTTCTGTTTAGATAGTCTTATTGAAATAAATGTTAACGAAGTTCAGAGTTCACGTTTTGATAAAATTTCAGTGGGTTTGCTTTTATTCATATCTCTCGGGATGCATGGTTTGGCTTGGCCATATAAGATTGGCTTAGCAAGGGCAATTGAACCCAAGTAAGAAGAGTGAAGAAGATATTCTTTTTATTGTGATATCTTAAAATCCATATTTGGATTTAAAAGGATTTTACGTTTCAAATTGATGTTTTTAATGTGATGTGAGCTGAACACTCACTTCAGCTAGCATTAAAATGGTCTATCATATCACATAGTAGTTACAACTCCATGGATCCCGGTTAACCATGATAAGAAACATTAAAGTTAACATATCTTGCCACCGGTTAGGCCGCTCAGCACCGGTGTAGTTTGTTTTCCACTACTAATTGTCGTCATGAATTTATTTGTGTCTTATGTCTATAATTATTTGAATTGTGTCTTTCAATTGAATTAGATTTGTTTGTATCGCGAGTGTTTCAAGATGAGCTCTTTGATAACACAAGAGGTCCAGCTACTCTGATCACATCATTTCTTCATAAATGTAATTTTTGTTTGAAAAAATTGCATATTAAATACCTTATTTCATTTACTCAAAAGAAACAACTCAAGAGATGTTGCCCATGAAATCAATATCAAATTATTTAATTATCTTTAAAAGATACTCAAGATGTTGCCCCCCAAAATACGCGTGCCAGCATTACATTCAGCAGCAACTGCCATACTATAGTGAGCGGTGCATCCTTTTCTTCTCATCCGAACAATTTGATACAATATATTTTCTGCATCCTTTTCTTCTCATCCGAACAATTTGATACAATATATTTTCGTACGGCATACGAGAGCATAACTAGATTTTATTGTTGCATTTCCACCTAGCCATCTATATTGGTTATGCAGTAATACACTCTTGGAATAGGATAATGGAGAAGGTAAGAGGGAGAGACACTCGTCATGAATTTATTTGTGTCTTATGTCTATAATTATTTGAATTGTGTCTTTTAATTGAATTAGATTTGTTTGTATCGCGAGTGTTTCAAGATGAGCTCTTTGATAACACAAGAGGTCCAGCTACTCTGATCACATCATTTCTTCATAAATGTAATTTTTGTTTGAAAAAATTGCATATTAAATACCTTATTTCATTTACTCAAAAGAAACAACTCAAGAGATGTTGCCCATGAAATCAATATCAAATTATTTAATTATCTTTAAAAGATACTCAAGATGTTGCCCCCCAAAATACGCGTGCCAGCATTACATTCAGCAGCAACTGCCATACTATAGTGAGCGGTGCATGCTTTTCTTCTCATCCGAACAATTTGATACAATATATTTTCGTACGGCATACGAGAGCATAACTAGATTTTATTGTTGCATTTCCACCTAGCCATCTATATTGGTTATGCAGTAATACACTCTTGGAATAGGATAATGGAGAAGGTAAGAGGGAGAGACACATCGTATTTTTTCAGAGATAGGCCGAATGAGACAATACTTGCAAGAGAGACGTTATTAGACTGTCATTGCTATGCTTTGAACACCATCGACATGTGAAATAACCCAAAATTATTTATTTTGTATAAATTTATAAGAGGGAGAGACACATTGTATTCTTCCAGTGATGGGCCGAAATGAGACAATACATAGACATCTTTAGACTGACATTGCTATGCTTTCAACAACATGGATATGTGAAATAGCCTAAAATTATTTATTATCTATATATTTATTTGATACCCGTAGCAACGCACGGGCATTCAACTAGTCCGTATAATACGGCGGATCTAGAAATTCCATCTGCTATGTCAGCTTTTTGATAGCCGTAAAACCCAAAGTATTATTAATATATTTCTTCCAGCCAGGCTTCGCCATCTTCAATTTTCATTAAAATGGAAATATCAGAGTAGTCATTATTTATATATTTCTAAAAAAGAAATACACAGCTAGCTTCTAGCTGATATCAGTCTGTAGGCTGTCAAAGGCCCACGTCCACCCAGTCCTCTTAGTTTCATTTTTTTATGTATTCTTAATTAATTAATTTAACATATTTTCTACCGTTGGTTGTTGCACTTTTTTAGTCGAGCCACTCGAGTGCCCCAGCACTGGGACAAAGCACACGCCGATAGGTAGAGAAAATTGCGTAGTGCTATAGGTTCGAAGTATTTTTCTACTGTTGGTTGTTGCGCTATATATAAATAAATCCGACGGATTGATTTCGGTGCCAAACATAAATCGTACGACAAAAGTCGTATGTGAAGCTCTTTCGAGAGAAATGAGTTATGCTATACGTCCGACAGAGTCGTGTCTGATCTTTGTCCGACGTATTTTTCTACCGTTGATTGCTGCACTGTTTACTGCATCTGGCGGAATGATTTCAGTATCAGACATAAATCGTACCCAAACGTGGTACGTGAAGCCCTTTCGAGAGAAATGAGTTATGCTATACGTCCGATGAAATCATGTTCGATCTTTTTCTGACATATTTTTCTACCGTTAGTAGCTATACTGTTTACTGCATCCGCGGATTTAATTTAGTATCGATCGGACATAAATTGTACACCAAACGCTTGAATGTGAAGCCCTTTTGAGAGAAATTTTGAGATCCCAAATTGCAGCCAACACTGCCACGTTTTTCTCCCCCTACGTGTTCTTTCATGATGTGATTAATGTGATCGAGGAGCTAAAGGAACGGTTAAGGTGCACTTTCTTGGCACATTGCTCATGCATGCAGTATTTGCATGTCCACTGAGCTGTCAATCGGGGATGGATATGAGGGGCATGCATGAATAGAGTCTACTCGGTGCATTTCAAAAAAGTAATTTTAAATTTTTATAAAAATCAAAATACATTTCGGCTATATTTTAAGAAAATCCGGACGCTCCAAAATGATTTTATACGTGTATTTTTTCCACATGTCATCAAAAAAGTTTTTTTCAAAACTTTTGTGCTAACACAAAATGTCAATATGCGAGTTTTTTCTAGAATTTATTGACATCTTAAAAAGTTATTAATTTTTTAACACAACGGGTGCGTCTACACTACCTGAAATGAGGTGTCCCTACTAATGACCCTAATAAGTGCAATCGGGCCTGAGCACGAGGGTTCTTGGAATCACATGCTTTTTTATTTAAACCTCATACACCGGACAAGAGGGAGTAGAGCAGAAGCAAATACACATGTATTTTTACTAGGTGAAAATCATTTTTTGAAATAATAAATTAATACGTATATACCGATTACCAACCATAATGAAAAATTCGAACAAGAAAACTAAGTATATTCCATAGCATCGTGCACAAATTCGAGTCATATGATGTAGATGAGACCGAGGTAACAGATGAGAGGACAATAGTATCCTTACCGGTGCATAAGGTGTCAAAGGAGAGATCAAGAGAAAACATACAAGACATGGGCAGTGCTTGAACAAGATAGAGAAAAGGAGAAAACCGCCACATACAAAAAATATAGGGAGACACAACTGAACAAAAATGTTCCTATATGAAGAGTGTCCATGTCTAAAGTCACATGGAAAGGTTTTAGCTTTGATGTGCATATCCCACGCATGCAAACTTTATCTTGCTAATATTCGAGTTGAGCACACACACAACAAGATTGATGATTGATTTATAAGAATGACAAGATGAATACATGTAAGGAAAAGTATGAAAACCTTAACTAGAGAGAATCAAGTAAAATAGATAAAAGTAATTCTACCTCTGTTTCAAAATATATGATATTGTAGAAAAACATCTACTCAGACTTCTCCTACTTTGATTAGTGTTGTATCACATTTAAAGATTGTCCATGTCTAAAGTCACATTTTTTTTACAGAAGCGCAATGTCTCATATTCAAAAACCAAGGAAATAAATAGAGAAAGAAAGTCCTGGATAAAGTGGTAACGTATAATGGTGGGTAACCTAAACAATGTCATTGAATAGTCGCATCGCGGTTTATTTTTTTATTGTGTTTAACTAATATCATGTACAAACGACTATTCGGAAGTGGCACAACAATTTTGTGTGCACTTCTTGAAAAGGATGTTCCCACGTGTAGGAGTAACTTTGATTTAGCATGATATTTGTGTTGTTTCTTGATCAGTACTATTACCTAAAATATAATATGTACATATATATAACCGGTAATTTGTTTGTTAATTATTTCAGCACACAAAAACCATGTCCTCACACTTGCTAATTAACCAGTGATATTGACTTGATGATTGGAGCAATTTCAAAAGGATTGAGAATGTTTGATCCTAAGATTTGTTTTTATTTTCGCAAATTGTTCCTTGCATCGGGATAAATCTTTGAACGATTTTCTCCTGATAATACATAGATAAAAATTAAAAATATCGGTATGTATAACCTTTTGAAAATCAAATACACTTTTTTCTGCATATATATTTGAATATTTAGGTTTTAAGGTTTTAGGGTTTTGAGTTTAGGGTTTTGGCTTTATTTTTATTTAGTTTGTGCTATTTTGCATACATGTGTCAAATGATTGCCCAGGCGCATTGGGGATGATATTTACTACGGAGAATTGATGAAAATATGGAACATAAAAATATATCAAAATAGCACTACCTACGTTAAAAAGCAGCATCATGCTATGTTATCACATATAAATTTACTTGTAGTTAAGAATCCCATAC
This sequence comes from Poa annua, assembly GCA_026929855.1. NCBI lineage: Eukaryota > Viridiplantae > Streptophyta > Magnoliopsida > Poales > Poaceae > Poa > Poa annua. The sequence goes on from CM049437.1 coordinate 96,619,785, forward strand.
TTTAAATATTTCATAGACCTGTTCCATATTCTTAAGATGTTGCCCTCGCATTTGCGAGGGCCACCTTGCTAGTTAGGCCTGAAAAGCAATACTCGGTCAACCTGAAAAAAGATTGTTTGTGCCAGCATCATGATGCAGAAATTAAATTAAGTCGTCAAAACAAGCACCTCGCCTTTGGCTGGCTCTGAGCCGGCACATACATTGTTATTATCTTTTTTTTTAAACGAGACATACATTGTAATTATCAAAAGGAAAACGAGCAATCCAGGAAGAAATTAAACTAATTGAAGATCTCCTGGAGCGGTATCTATCTTCTCTTGAAAGAGAAACGACCGGGATCGCAACAAAAAAGAAGACTCGCTCATGCAGCGCAGCTGTTCGCCTCGCTGACACCCTTGGCAGTGACCTTGGCGTTGGTGCAGACAGCCATGGTCTTATTGTTCTTGCCGCTGTACTCAATCTTGACGTCGTTCATGGTGACACCACTGCAGGGCTGCTTGTCGGAGCAGAGCAGGCTAACGGCCTCGGGGGTGGAGGAGGTGCCGGTGATGTTGCGGAAGGTGACGTCCTTGACGGTGACCCTGGCGGAGCTTCCCTTGGAGGTGCAGATCTTGTTGGGGCAGTACTTCTGGTCGATGATGATGGGGTAGCCCACGTCCTCCATCGCGACGTTCTCGTAGGTAATCTTGGACGCCGCCAGCGGCGTCTTGGCGTCCTCGTACGACTTGATCCGGAGGCCGTTGGTGGACTTCTTGAGCACGCAGTTCTTGACGGTGATATCGGTCACGTCCTTCTCGTCCTTGTAACGTCCCAGGCTGCCAATGCTGATGCCGTGGCCTGGACCGCAGGACACGCCGGTGATGTTCACGCCGCTGGTTCCGGGGCCGATGGAGATGCAGTCGTCGCCGGTGCCGATGGTGGTGCCGGTGATGGTGATCTTGGACGAGTCGCCCATGTGGATGCCGTCGGTGTTGGGGCTGTCGCCGGGCGCGGTGACGGTAACGTCCTTCACGGTCACGCCCTTGCACTCGTAGATGTTCAAGTGGAAGAACTTGGCGTTTAGGAGAGTGATGCCTTCAATCAGAGCGTCGTCACAGAAGTCCAGCACCAATGACTGCACCCACAACGTCCGTTAATTAACGTTGATTGATTCAAGCTATATACAGTAGGTTTCAAATGCACAATCCAGAAAGAGAAATGCATATATATGCACACCACCTACGTTTGGCAAGATCTTGCAGTTGTAGTTCTTGGCGCAGCTGTTCTTGCCCCAGACGGCCTTGCCCTGGCCGTCGAGCGTGCCTTTGCCGGTGATGGTGAGGCCCTTGACGCGCATGATCTCGATCCAGTTAGCCTTGTACTTGGTCAGGTCGTTGGAGCTCAGCAGGTTACCCTCCAGCTTGATGGTGACGCCGTCGGCCTTGCACGGCCCGGTCATGTTAATAGGTCCTGTCAGGAAGTCACCCTTGGGGATGACGATCGTCTGCTTCCCGGTGCCAGCGCAAGCCGAAGCCCATGCCTCCTCCACCTCCTGCAATCCACCAGCAGATGATATGGTCGATCTAGTTAGCAAGCGTTTCTACCCATGCATCCTCGATCGATCATCCCTAGCTCTTTGATTACATTTACATACCTTGGTGCAGTCCGTCTTGCCGTCGGGTTTGGCACCCAGCTTTGTGATGTCGAAGGTTCCGCCATCTGCGCTCGCCTCCTCCTTCTCATCCTTCTTCTCCTCCTTCTTCTCGGCGTCCTTGCCTTTCGCGTACGTCGCGCTCACGACCAACAAGAGAAAGAAGACTCTGATCGCAACATTCCTCAACGCCATTTTGGCTGTGCAAGCTCCCCGATCCTTGATCCTTGTTGCCAAGTAGCCTGAATGGGGACTCAAGTGTTTGCTATATACATTTCGGTTCTTGGGGACAAGTGTTTGCTATGTTTATGGCATGACCATTTGCTATTTTCTGGTTGTGGCTGCCGGTTAAGCATGATTGCTGTCCATTAGTTATTTTAAGTTCACTAATGTCAATTCTAAGTCTGTTGATATTTGGGCAAATCCTAGTCTCCGGATGCTGCACATTTTGGATGTTAAAATTTCAATTTTGATGTACTATTACTCTAGTTTCTATCTTGGCTCAACTCAAACAACTAAACTCATTTTTAATTTCTTCAACCATTTTTTAGAAAAGAACAAATCTATTATATACTAAAAGCAAAATGAGTTAGTTTTTCGAGGCACCAGGTTAAACCACATCATCTGAATTAATTTGGATAGTTAGATCTAAAATATGTGGTTAAGATTTAATGAAAAGTTAATAACAACGTAACCTTTTAATTATCAGCACGAGTCTGTTGTCACGTCTATAAAAAAAAATTGTCACATGATTAATTATGTAAAGCAGCTGACCGGTCGGCTTTAAAAAAATGTGGACCCAAAATTATCTAGATGCGCGCTGAATCTAACATATATTGGGTCGTAGTAGTCTTTTTTCTCTACCTACACATATGAGTTGAGATCAAACACGTCATGGTTAAATCACGTACACACCTAACAGGTTTCTTTTTGCTGGGATGCACATCGTACGTCGTGGCCATTCAGAAAAAAACTACTCCCGTAATAGCAGTTTTTTAGGGTCCCGTATTAGATATTGTATCCCTGATTAAACGTTTTTCACTTATTGAACGTGCAAAGCAGTTTTTAGGGTCCCGTAATAGCATATCAGGTCAGGAAATAAAACTTAGATTAGCTAACTGAGTGCGTTCGGAGACAGAAATGCACACAACCTAGCAACTCCGTAGGAGAGTAGCTGAGTCCATTCATGAAAACACAATGCCTATAAAAGCTTTAATTTGCTAACTAAAATGTTGAACGTACATAGGTCGAAATATTTGCACTAATTTGATATTATAATATAATCAAGAATAGTCGATCAAAGCCATAGAATATAATAAAGTACGGATTATCAAATATGTATTTGAGTGTACAGACATCATAGTAAACACAATTAAAAAAATTACACTCGGATACACATCACAACTTTTCGAATGCCCCCAACAAATTTTCATGTCACATTTATGATTTACTATGGTGTCATGGAAATATCTCCAACGCTATGATGTCCAAAACACTTTTAAGTAAAAAAAGAATATTGTGTGTAGTGCGTTAAAAGGAGCGAATGAGATTGGCTGAATTGGGTTGGCTGACTTTGTGGTGACTTTGAGTCATTGACATATGGACCCTGCACGTCGTAGACTCCACCTGTTAGTGACCCAAAGTCACATGGCTTTGTGAGCAGCAAAGTCAGCCAATCCGCGCCCAAAAGGGGCAAACCGATTAGAGTTTATCATTTATCCTGATATATAGACTCAGTAATGGTGGAAACAACTATGAATCGAGAAACTCTGATACAAAATAACGGAAAATGAAAAGGGCGGCTTGAACAATCCCAAAAGATATAAGCTCGCCCTTTGCCATGTGTATACTAAGGTACATGGATAATAATTAGATCTTTGTTTGTGTCGTCTCCAGCATTTAACATCTCATACGTTGTACTAAGAAGCAGGTGTGTCTCCAGAATCTGTATAATGTTTAAATTGACTGGCAAATACAGTTAAAGATTCGTGTATATCCACAGTATGCAATACAAAATAATGCATTTTATGCGAATAGGTGTTTTGCCTCCCCAGGCCATATGTTCATGCTTGGTTGCAATTTTTTTAAATAGTAACATTTAAAGATATTCATCTTATAATTTTAGTATTACTGAATATAATATACCTTTATATAGTATTTTAGTATCTATAGTGCCAATATAAATATATTTCTATAGCATATTTTAGATGTTCAGTGTTCAATGGGATTTACAAAAAAAAATGCAGATAGATAGTCGACCGGCAAAATCGATTTATCTCTTATCTTGGGCCGACTGATAAGTTACTATTAGCGATATCATGAACACATGCAATGAGTAAACATTTGAAGGAATAATAACCCTACACAAATGGAAGACATAATTTATTTGAGAGTAATTTCTTGGCTAGCAAAATTTGATATATAAAACCCTCAATATAATATATATGATTGTTTGATCTATTTCATAGACATATAGATGATAAAATGGTTATTATTCTAAAGTGAACTTACTTTATATACAAAAGATAGTGATGGATGATGTTTTCAAAAAATTGACACATCTATCCACCTACTTTCATATAATAGGAGTTTGTTCTTTGGTAAATTGATCACTAAAAATTTGTATATAATTTTCTCAACTAGACATATATTATGGTGCTTAATCAAGAAAGATCTATATACTCATGGACTAAACACAACTCAGTTAGTTATATTTATGTTAAAATGATAATGTTTTCGTCCAATTTTGAAATCACCATGTCATAATAGAAATACATAACCTACATACTATTCCAATTTAAATGGACTAAATTTTGTACAAATATTGTGTGCCTAGATATGTTGACTTGAATTTCTGGTTCCATCTGCCGAGCTCTATTCACCCTAAAAACATATAATGGTTCCGGAAATGGGAGGCAATTACAAATCTCCTAAGGGTATTTTATGTAGGTTATGTTATTGTGTGCTTCATGAAAATATTTTGGGATTGAGATGTTCGTGTTAACAATGGATCAACGCTTATTAGGAAGTGGTGCATGGAACCGAAATATATATTAAAATGGAATTACCAAAAGTTAAAACTAAATGATCTTTTAGAATATGTTATATGATGTTTTTAAAGAATGTCAAAACCTCCACTCCTATAAATTAAAAGGTTCCACACTGTTGAGATTTTATCGATCATAATAGTTATGACAAGTATACAATGTTGCAATTCAGATTTTCGCTTTTCCCATATTGTTTTATAGAAAAGGCTCACTCCGGCCTCTGCATCAATACAATACAGCTGAAATTTTGTTCATTTACAGATTAAGTACCCTTAAGATAATGCCCTCGCATTGCGAGGGCCACCATGCTAGTTTTGTTAAAATTGAATTCTTTTTTTCGACTGAAACTACGGCGGGCCGGGGCCAGCCTGAACATTTTATAGAACCAACTTGGGAGTGTTACAAATTTGAGAGTACAGGGGGCGGGGGGAGAGAAAGGTCTACATCAGGTGTTCAGGGGGGATCAACAGTATTACACCAATATAAAAGAAAGTTCTTCGTCCGAGGGTTGCGACAACGGTGCGACCAAAGCCGCACATCTTCGATGCATTTCGCAGCGGTGGTGTTAGGCGGAACGTCGGCGTGGTTGAACACTAGGGAGTTGCGCCGTTTCCAAATGTTCCATATTATGGCCGTGAGCAGCGTAAGTCGGCCTTTGTCGAGGGCGGCGGCGGCCCACAGGCCCTCAATGGTGGAGGGCATGGGGGTGGGAGCGAGGGGCGGGAGGGCATCCCAGACCTCGCGCGCGCGGTGGCAATGGAGCAGGAGGTGGTTGACATCTTCGTCGACGGCGCAGGAGGGGCATGTGGGGGAGTCGGTGAGGGAGTGGCGGTAGCGTCTTGTGTTGGTGGAGATCCGCCGTCGGTGCGCAAGACAATTGAAGATCCTGCAATTGTTTGGCGCGGCGTTTTGCCACACAGCTCCTGCAAACTCATCGGTAGGCAATAGTCTGAAAGAGTTAGCGTAGGAATCCCTATTCGTAGCAGTTTTGCGGGTGAAGCGGTTGAGCCGGGTGTCGGGAAGGTTAGGGTTGAGGATGATGGGTTGGAGGAGGGCGGAGAGCTCAGCAAGCTCAGAGGAGGCCACGGTCGAGAGACGGGCAGAGAGGATGGAGGGGAGGGTGGAAGAGAGAGCCTGGTGGACGGATATGTGGGGGCGGGTAGTGTGGGAGGCCAAGGCTGGGAAGAGGGTGGTTAGGGGTTCAGTCCCAAGCCATCGGTCCTCCCAGAAGGAAATGGATACCCCGGATCCCAGTGTGGTGATGGAGTTAGAGCGAAAGGAGGGGAGTGTGGAGAGGATATCTTTCCAGATGGGAGTGTCAAGACGGTGGGTGTCGCCGAGGTCCCGAGAAGGCGACCACCCATATGAGCGCCGAAACCAGCAGGCCCAAGGCGCCGAAGATCCGTTGTGAAGCTTAGTAAGGAACTTGGAAAGGAGGGCCGAGTTCTGTGAAGGAAGGCAAAGGACACCGAGGCCACCGGTATGTTTTGGGGTGCAGACTTCCGTCCAGGCCACCTTGCAGTTGCCCCCATGGCAGGTATCCTCGCCCGTCCACAAGAAAGCCCGGCGACGCTTGTCGATGGCTTCAATGACGCCAGTAGGGATGATGGCGGCTGCCATGGCGTGGGACAAGAGAGCCGACAGGACGGAGTTGACGAGGATAAGTCTACCCCCGAGTAAAATTGAATTCTTATAATCCACCTCAATAGAAGTCAGGTAACGAGTAAAAATAGGATGTCTTATTTGGTTATAACTAGCAAGGTGGCCCTCGCAAATGCGAGGGCATCATTTTTAACTAAATTTGAAATTTTTTGGATACTGTAAAAATATTGAAATAGCATCAAGTGACTGTCGTAAATTATTGAATAGAAAATCATGTACACATGTGATTGTTGAATTTATGGAAGTAGGGGTTCTAATATTTTTTAAGAACATCCATGTCACACGTTCTATAAGCCTGGTTACTTTTAACCTGAGGTAGTACTATTGTAATACATATTTTTACTCTCTTTTTGCTATCCCTCATTCATTTTATTCTCTAAGTCATATAAGTTTTTTTTCTTACTAAAAAATGACAACATGGACCAACATGACTCATAGTTTCATGTAACGTATTATATTATATTATTTAAAAAGATAATGGGATGGTACATAGTGAGTCACCAGATTACTGTAAGTCATCTCACAAATAATGTTGTAATTGCACCACACCAAACTCTATTTGGTCAATTATTTGATTTGTATGATTTAACTCTCTCTCTTGCACTCTTTAACCCAGTGACTGTACTATGTCGTTCACTTGCATAGGCCGTGTCCTGAAACATCACTCTATTGTTATGAAAAATGTTGTTCTGGTTTCTTCGTTAGTCAAAAACATTCTACAACTTAATTAGAAATTTGCAATGTTGTATCCATTAAGAATGAGAGAGGAAATAAAGTTTCTCGCAAAACACTGAGACTGAAATAAAAGTATTTATTCACACCGTAGGAAAATCATATGAGGTTGAAGTAAGCCCATGAAAACTTTTGGTTGTGAAAAGGTTAAGTTATATTATTTACTTTATACACTTTAGTAAGATCTATTAGATGATATAATTATCATGGCATATTAATTATCCATTAACTTGTGACTTTTGCCGATAAAATTATGATTGTATGTTTGTTTTCGTTTTGTTAATTATAAGCATCTTTTGTGTATGATCTATAAATAAAAAGAGGGTGTGCTAGAATGATGACCGGATGTTTTAGTTTTTCTGGAAACTTCTGACTATTTTTCTACCATATTGTGCTTATCTTGCATATTTTTATGAAAGTAAAAAAAATGGGATACAAATAGTTAAAATGATACTGACGCCTTATAAATTAGATGTCTCTTTAACTTTAGAATTTCCTTTGCCTCGAAGCTCGTCTCTGAAATTATGTTTCACTAAAAAGAAATTGTTTCAATTTCTATCAAGCTCCGTTCACCGTCGATAACAAATAAAAGACTCTTACTGACGTGCGAGGAACTAATCAATCTCATAAGTGTATTTTAGGTGTGTTATGTTGTTGTGTTCTTCATGAACTTGTCATCGGGTTAGGATGGTGTCATGCAAAATAAAATCCTATTGGATCTGTCTAATCTTTATTGTTTCCAAATAGATTGGTCTGATACCAATTGTTCTTGTGGCTCGTCTTTTTATTTTATTTTTATAATCAAATATCACCCTTTTGTCCATATATGTATAACTGTAGACGATTACATTCTCAATTATGCATCGTTATTTTTGTCGATAGCGGTAGTTTTTTTAACTAACGGTGTATATGTATGTTCATACATATGGACATACATATCTTGTAATTGTTAAGTATTCTCAATCATGCATGTATATTTATATATATTATCTCCATCCGGAAATAGTTAACACAAATTGTCTAAATATGGATGCAGTACTCACTTCTCAATCATGCACGCATATTTTAGGAATGTTATGTTGTTATGTTCTTCATGAACATCTCATCGGGTTGAGATGGTGTCATACAGAATGAAATCCTATCGGACCCGTCTAATTCTTGGTGTTTCCAAATAGATCAACGCTCGTCAAACAGTGATCTGGTACCAATTGATCTCGTGGGTTGTGTTTTTATTCTATTTTTATAATCAAATATCACCCTTATAGCCATATATGTATAACCGTAGACGATTACATTCTCGATCAAGCATCATTGTTTCCGTCGATAGCAAGCCAATAGTGGTAACTTCTTCACCAGACAGTGTATTATAGGTATATCCATACATATGGCCGTAGTGTGCTCACGAATATACCTACATCATACTCATTGTTTTTAAAAATTATATTTATCTTATGATTATTAAGTCTTCTCACTCATGCACACATATTTATATATACTCCCTCTGTCCGGAATAATTAATACAAATTTGTCTAAATATGGATTTAGTACTCACTCTGACCGAAAATGATTGACCTTTGGATCTGTCTAATCCTAGTGTTTTCAAGTGGATAACGATCATCGAGCAGTGGTCGGGTATCAATCGTTCTTGCGGCTTGTCTTTTTATTTTAGTTTTGTAGTCAAACATTGGCATTTGAGCCATATCTATATACCGTTCGATGATTAGATTCTCGATTATGAGTCACTGCTTCTGTCGACACCGAGCCAATAATGGTAGTTTTTTTGAATGGTATAGTGGTAGTTTTTTCAAAGGGGGAGTATTATAAGTATGTCCATATGATCATATGATGTAGTCTTCCCAATCAAACACAAATATTTATATATAATCTTTTCGTCTGGAAATAGTTGACATAGATTTATCTAAATAGGGATGTATTAATCCTTCCGATCGAAAAATGATTGACATAGATTTGTCTAAATACGGATATATCTAGACGCTTTTTAATATATGTAGATACATATATATTTAGACAAATTTGTGACAGTAAATTCTCATTGTGGAGTGTATTAAAGATAGGGTGTGCAATTTTTCCATAGACGCAGTCACGTAGAGGAAAATAGGCACGCATTACCACGATTCAGCTGAGTCGATCAATCGCTACTTGTTACCTTTTTTCTTTTTCTTTTATTAATTGCTTGTATCCGAGTCCATCCGTAGAAGTAGAACACGTTCACATGTACAACACGTAAACCCAACTCGTTAATAGAAGAGTCCATCTTATATACAAATAGAATAGAATATTTAGCCGGCCGGCCGGATCACGTTAAGATTGTGATTTAATTAGATTCATCTTATACCTGGGCACTCCGCACCGATAGGTAATTTTTCTGAGCTGACCGGTCGGCTGCTAATTTGCACAACTAAATACGTGACAACATATTTCTTTTTTTTTGAGAAACACAGTACAGACGCAGACGCTCACACACGTACGTACAGACACCCCTATGACCGCACACACGCAAACCCTACCCCTATGAGCACCTCCGAGAGACTGGTCCGGCAAATCTTGAGGTTGACGAAGTCACCACGGGCGCCTCGCTGTTGACGGGCACGTCACCTACCACTGAAAGCATAGCGCCGGTTAAATACTGAAAAATCCAGGAAAATGCGAGCACCCATGTCAAGTCTGGGACTTGAACCTGGGTGGGCTGGTTCCACCACAAGGAACCAAACCAGTTGAGCTAGGCTCACTTCGCATGTGACAACATATTTCTTTTTATATGTACGTGACAAACATATTTCTTTTTATATGTACGTGACAACATATTTCTTTTTATATGTACGTGACAAATAAACTTGTGCTGATGATTAAAAGGTTACGTTGTCATTGATCTTTCATTAAATCTTAGCCATATATTTTAGATCTAACTGTTAAAATTAATCTTAATGATGTGGCTTAACGTGGTGGCTCTATTAGACATCCTTATATTGCTTTTAGTATATAATAGATAAGTTTGTTATCCTGTTACTGAACGTCCCTCACTATACTAGTTAGGTTATTTGGTTAAAATACCATTTCGCACGTACGGCATCGGGGCAAGACAAGGCTGCCTCTGACTTGCCTGTAGCAGGTTAGAGAATCCGCGCCCCTCCTCGGCACGATGCTCGATAAGGTCACCTCCAGAGTTGCGCTAGACGATTGTCCTCCCTTGCCATGCTCAGCCTTCGGCACGGCTATCAGGGGCGAAGCTAGAACAAAATTTTGTTGGGTTCATTTATGTTACTCATATCTATCCTTTCACTCATAATCAATCTGGTTAGGCTAATTCAGTGAGGAGTAGATGAGTTTCATTGGGTTCAGCTGAACCCAATGTTACTGTACCAGCTCCGCCACTGACGGCTATCAGATCCAAAGGATGGCTCACCATTCCTCCATTCCTCACCTCCCATCGACAAAGCGCTTACCTCCATCAAGCCACCCGGTAGTTGCCTCACTCCCGTTCCACATGGCCTTCGCTACACAAAAAAATCGCCTATTCGCCGTTGGCCCCGTCGCCGAGCAAGCGACCATGCCACTGCGGCTTGCCACAACCCAGTCTAGTGTGACCTATGTGGCCGATCGGGGTACCATTTTCGCGACTGTCACCAAGCTTGCATCGCCCCTGCGCCAACCAGTGTCACTGTGCGCCCCATCTCCTCCAATCTAGGCCCGCCAAACCTATAATTTGTCGGCACCCGCGCCACCTTGCGCTCTACATGGCGTACCTCGGACCTCCGGCAACGCGCCCCGACAATGACACATGCTTCACCGCAACCTCGTTCGACCTGGAGACAACTCGGCTTGACTTGGAGCGCACTGCCATTGTGGTATGGCTCCAGACCCCCTCCCCCCTTCCCGGTCCGACTCAGTTGATCAAGCGTCGAAATGGCATTCAGGAGACAGTTCCATCTCCGTGGGGCCGAGCATTTTGTCATGAAGCACTTTCTAGAAGATTGTTTTGGTGAAATTCGCCTTGGCCAGGATCCGAGTTGAGGTGATGCGCACCGACCAAGAAACCTTGAAGGCCACGGTCTAATTCATTTTCGGCCAAGGCGCTGTGTCTAGCATGCCTACAACGTGAACTTGCAGTGTGGGCGTCCACGTCCACATCGAGAACCTCCAACCCTTCGCTTGGAGACTTGAGATCATTGACCAGATCGTCACCAGGAAATGCGCAGTCCAGCACCATGACGACGGCTTCACGTCGACGGAGGTGACGGCGTTGTTTGGGCAGTGGGTCTGGACGACATACCCGCACAAAATCCCGAAGGTGTTGTGGTCTGCGTCGGGGGGGTCTCTCTCCTGCTTAGTCCACGTCGGGGGGTCTCTCCTCCTTAGTCCGCGTCGTAGAGGACTGCCCCGATGGCGGGGGAATGCATTTCACATTCTTCTTCATTTGGAATGCATCAGGGATTTCTCCGGCGAGTCGGACTGGGACGGCGACATGGCACCAAATGTTTAAACTATATTAATGCATAAACTTAGGTCGAAATTGTGATGAATTTGACGAATTTACAGTGAAAATGTTATATTTGTGTTTTCGATTTACAGGTGGAATCGGCTACGGCCGAGCAGTAAAACAGTTATGCTGCAGCCTATGCCAACCTGTAAAACAAGTTTTGCGTGAACTAAGAACACCTGCGCTTTCCGTTTTCTGCTAGACATGCTCTTACTCATACAGAGACCACACAATCCAGACATGGCGCATGACCCGGATCAAATCACGGAGATACGGGGCAACCAATGTTTCGGCAACGTTCTAACAAGTCATCAAACAGAAGCCCCTGTTGATCCCCAGGGAATGAAATTGTAGCTGCTCGCGACCAGCTCATCATCTTCCAAGTCTCGAGGAAGAGCTCATCATCTTACAGTGAGTCAGCACTGTCGACATTGATTCTTGTATCCAGCAAAGGCCTCCCTACTCCCTAGTCCTTGATAAGCCGAGGAAGAGCTCAAGGCTGTGCGAGATTCAAACCTCAACATAGAACTGATATTTTTTAGGCCAAGTTTCACGTTGTAGGAGCATCTACTCCCATTAATAATTTTAAAATATTTTAATATATGAAAAAAACCGAAAAAAATGTGAACATTCATCTTGACATTTTATATCCACGCATAAAGCTGCACGATGAAATGAGTATTTAAAAGATATATTTAAAGTTTTTTAACACATGCCACAAACATTTCTGAAATTTTATGTGCACAAAATTTTTATAGGTACACCCGGAATTATTTTCGAACTTTTTTGACATTTAAAAAAATGTATTTTAAAACAATGGGAGTAGATACTCCTACTACCCGAAATGGATTTCCGATTTTGTTCTCCTTACACACAACACAATATAGAGAACATGCATTTTTTTCAAATGAACAATCACTATATATGTTCCAGGAGTCGAGGTCGACGTTTCAATCTCGTCATGTATGCTACTTCGTAGTCAGTCTTGTTTCCTTTGTTTTAGTATAAGTTGATATTTCAATCCTGTCAACTACTACCTTTGTTTCATGATATAAGATGCTTTAAACCTTTTAAAGTTGCACATTCACATGTATACATATATATCTATACACATTTTAGTATCTACCTTCATTTTTTTTGTTTGAATGTATACAACATGTGTAAACCTTAAAACATCTTATACTGTAAAACAGAGAGAGTATATATAAAAGCAAAAACAGGTAAGCTACACCGCAGTTGTGTCGAGCAGAGAAGCAAAAAAAAAAAGATGACTGCCGTGTTAATTCTCAAATAGTCTTACGATCTGATTACATTGATTTCTTCGACATCGGTTATGTACAGGATGGAGGTACGAGAGCTTACAATATGATTACATTGATTTCTTTGACCAACGTGTTTTTCTCAAACTTAGGAGGATCTCCCCCGCTTATCTCGACCATTGATTTTGCATCCGACGAACGATATTACTCCTACGAATTTATGTGTTGATAAAATAAAAAATATGTTAATGTATGGTTTTAATTTTATTTGTCAATGCATGTACAGAAATTCCATGTTAGTACATGAATCTAAAATTTAATTTCATAAATCCAAAAAATATTGATAATGCGTTGATATTTAAACATTCGTTGATAATTTATGCACATTTTGGATGTCTCCGATAGGGGGGGGGGGGGGGGGGGGGGATCCTCCTATGTGTGGTTTTGCATTCTGCTTTATTCGACAGCGCTAGCGCTTACATACAGGATGGAGGTACGAGAGTGCCGCCGGAAACTCCACCGGCCACATTCTCGCACCGCGACTCGGTGGCGACGCCGCGCTTGACGTACCTCAGGTCGATGTCCCTGAGCTCCAGCCCATGGCACGGGCTTGCGCCGCTGCAGGACAGCTTCACCGCAACCTGCGTCGCGGACACGCCCCTGATGTTCCTGAACTTGACGTCGCTGATCCTCACGCCGGAGGGCAGCTGCGCCTGCATGCATGAACGTAACCCAGTGCAGTGAGAGACTGACTACGGCCGTACGGCTGATCGATCGATTTCCTCGACAAGAAAGAATGAAAATTGATGAGATGTTTGGTTCAGACGGATTCACGGCGGCAGGAGGTGGAGCTGTAGGGGCAGTACTCCTGGTCGATGATGATGGGGTTGCGGACCTTCCTCATGACGATGTCCTCGAAGACGAGCCCGGACACGACGGAGCCCGGCCGGAGCCCCCCGCGCCAGGTCTTGATCCGCACGCCGTTGTCGGTGCCGGCGAGGGTGCAGTTGGACACCCGCAGGCCGCGCACGTCCTCCTCGCCGGGGTGCCTCCCGAGGCTGCCGACGCTGATGCCGTGGCCGGGGCCGCATGACACCCCGGACACGGTGATGTCGGCGCTGCCCGGGCCGACGGAGACGCAGTCGTCCCCCGTGGCGACGGCCGTGTCGGTGATGCGCACGTTGGAGGAGCCCTGGATGTGGACGCCGTCGGTGTTGGGGCTGTCCCGCGGCGCCCGGATGGTGACGCGGTGGATGGCCACGTCCTGGCTGCCGATGATGATCACGTGGAAGAACTTGCTGTTCAGCGACGTCACCCCCGTGATGGTCACGTTCCTCACGCGCCCCAGTTTTAACGACTGCATGCCCGGAGCAGAGTTCATGGCCGAGCAAAACTTTCACATCGCCACGCTGGCTGGAATAATACAGCAAGAAAGTCTATCGCGTGGCTTACGACGGGGAGGGGCGTGCAGTTGGGATTCCTGGGGCACTCGTTGAGGTGCCACGACGACGCGCCGCGGCCGTCGAAGGTGCCGCCGCCCGTGACGAGCAGCCCGTCGACGCCGGCGAAGTTGATCCACTCGTGGCTGCCCGGCCGGAACGCGGCCAGGTCGTCCGGCGCGCGGAGGACGCCGGCGAGCCGCAGCTCCATGTATCCCTTGCACGGGCCGCGGAAGACCACCGGGTGGAGCCGGTACTCGCCCTTGGGGACGACGACCGCCGGCCTCCCAGGCGACGCGCAGGCCTTCATCCACGCCCTTAGAAAAGCCTGCGAAAAAAAGAGAATGCTCGTACAAATTCCTCTTGGCACAAACAGACGATGAGTTAAACACCGATCGACGATCGATTACCTTGGAGTCATCCGTCTCTCCGTCGGCGATGGCACCGAAATCCATGACGTCGAACACCTGGCGGCCGGCATGCGCGACCTGCAGGCACCACCTAGCCGTGACCAGAAAAAACAGAGCAGATAGGGGAAACGCCATGTCTGACGATCTCCTGTGTAGAAACAAACTCATCACGCGATGAGCATCACAATTAAGCAGAGTATGAATGTCTCGCCATCTTATAATCATGCTGGGTCGATGGAATCGGATGCAGCTGCTGAAGCAGGCACAAAGGCACCTGGGCGTTGTTCTGTTATGCTTCATCATGCTCCCGCTCCCATAACGCATTCTTGGAACTCTATGCTAGTATAATGTTGTTCGTTAGGCGATTGCAGAAGAACGAAAAGAAAAAAGTAGTGTTGTTAGTTAGGCTGCATTGTCTCTCTTGACATGAACCCCGGTTTTCCACCACGTTTCCTGGCTACATTGTCTCTCGCTTAACTAGCTGCTAACTGCCGTTGAAAACATGAGCAATTTTTCATGTGATTTACAGTAGTGTATGAAAAATAGATAAACATGATCAGAAAACTAAGAAAATAAACTGGTTGTGCTGCCGGCGACTCAGCTACACGAACCAAGATGACTTCTTGACAACGCGACAACAAGCTCTATCTAAACTTCTTCGACTAATGACGTGGGAATAACAAATGTGTAGGTCCACAACATGGAGACGGATCATAAACCCATGGCAGTACATGGCCTACTTACTACCGCCTGCTATATTTGCCTACAAAAAGGATTCAGTAGGAGTTCATACAGAAGGCGGCGTACATGGAAAGAAGATGTAGCTGCATACTACTAAGACTCCGCTGGTCGGGGGAGTGGAGCTTAGCTCAACTGGTTGGGGAGTGGATGTACAAGCCCAACACTCAGGTTCAAGTTCATAAGGACGCGAATTTAGGTTCCTATCTAATACTTGAGGATCGGGCCTTCCTGATACTCATGCAATTTATCTTGAGGATCAGGATTGGTTATTAATCAAGATAAAAATCCTGATACTCATGCTTAAAAGGCTGTGTGCATCCCTAGTTGGTGCAGAGGCCGGGGAAGTGACATTCTCCCCCAAAATTTAGAAGTTGCAAGCAGAAATCTTCGGCATCCCGTGGGACCGTACTGCTACGAGATCTACTGATACGGAAAAAAAAACCTCCCGGGTCGTCTCCGCGCGAGGCGACTCCGGAGGCGCCCACCCCGAAACCCTAAAAGCCGCCGCTGACGGCGCCTTCCCGGCCGCTGCCGCCGCTCCGGCGGTGGCGGCCCCGCCTCGCTGTCCACTACAGGGGGCGTTGGTGGCGAGCTCGGCTTCTCCACCATCTCGCGCGGAGGCGGTGGAGCGCATGGGCGACGCTTGGTGGCAAGAAGGCGGCGGCGATCTTGGTTCCGCCGGCGCTCGCGAGAGGAGCTGGCTTCCGCGCGTCCGTCGTGACAGGAGTTGCCATCCGCGTATCTGGCGATCCGTGCTAGGCTGCTAGCCAGCTTGATCTGTGCTACTAGTGCGGGAAGCCATCCATGCTAGCTAGCTTGATCCGCGATGGATCGATCGATCAAGGCGGCGGCGATGCTAGCTAGCTTGATCTGTGGATCGATCGATCAAGGCGGCGGCGATCTTGGTGCCGCCAGCGCTAGGCGGTGGAGGTGGTCTGCTCGGTGTTGGGCGCTGGGGGTGCGGTGCTCGGCCGTGGCCCGATCCAGATCCTGACGGCCGTGGTCGGACTAGCGGCATGGGGGCCTGCAGTCTCGCGAATATTGGCGGTGGTCCTTGATTCTTATTCGCGCCAAGACGAAGATCTACCGGATGTTGGTCCCCATCGAACTTGTTGGACAATCGTGTTCGGAAGGCTCCGCCGGTTAGCTCCATTGGGCGATTCATGCCTGGAGATTGCTGAATCGGGTGGTATTCGGTCAGACGCACCCTTGTTTTTATCTGGCCGTTTGGTTTCAAAGGGAGTGTTTTCAAACTCTGCTGCTGTTAATACTGTGGAACACTCTTTCTGGTTCCATGGTGCTGGCGGAGAATGGCATGGAAGGTGGGATCTGGGGACTAGCAATGGTGGTTTGTATCTTTGTGGCGATGAAGAATTTGGGTGTTTCGTGACCTTGAGCAGCGGTTTGTAAGTGGGGGCGAGACTACACAGGAGAAGTTCAAAGTCTTATGCATCAGGGTGAATATCCAAGGTCTGATCTTAATTGGTTGTGCCTGGCAATGACCTTGTTGGAGTCATTGTTTTGAGTGCGAGGACTGTCTGCAAGGGGAAACCTTTGGAGAAGCTGGACTTCTGGTGTTGTCTTGGTGGTATTAGTTATGTTGTCTCAAGGAGTAGATCGCTGCAGAGGGACTTTTGTTTTTTGTATTTCATCTTTCCTTTTTTGGCTGTGTGCATCCATATAGCCATTAGGGCACTATGTTGTTGCAGAGACTGGGTGTATTTGTTACTTTCTTGATATCTATAAATTCCCTTTATCTAAAAAAAAACTACTAAGACTCCACAACTGAACCGACATGGGATAAATCTGCAACTCTAAATTGTACGTGAATATAAGGTCTTCAGAAAGCACCCTAGAGGTCTCGCAACATGAAAATAATGTCATACGAGATGCACCTAGTAACCTATATCGAGATCTTAATACATACACTCAGGAATTAGGTCTTTACCTCAAAACTTAGGGGCCAAATTTGGGTACATCATGTTGTTATAAACTCATCCCCAGATTCTCCTACGTCGCCTAAATTCACTTTGTCTCGTTAGCGACCCCTGATGCGCTTGTCGTGAGGAAACCACGACAAGCAACATTTAGGACAGAAGCGACGGGTGGTGTTTTGTGCCGGATGCAGCTTCTCCGGGGCATCTTGCAATCTCTTTCAGGCCTATCGGGCCTTCTCCCGCCAGTGAATGAGCCATGCTTTCTCCCGCCAGTGAATGAGCCATGCTTGTCAAGCATTAAAGGTCAGAAAGGACCGATAGGCCCTATAGGCCGCCTCACACCTTTAATGCTTGATATGGGATACTTGGTGGTGAGTGAGGTGCAAGGTCACCCTGTTGCGGCAAACATCTTTAAAGGTTGTTACATGATAGTGATATGTGGCACCGCTAACTTGTTATCTCCTCGAGAGTAAGAGTACCCAAATTCCGCTCCCCTCTGTAGGTTGATTTATATCTTCCAGAAATGAGTTTTTCATACGCATTTTGCATTATGTTGTTTGTATGGATGTCATAAATTTATGTCATGGGTTTGTTTTGTGTCGCCGGTTGTAAGAAAGTTGTCAGGCGGTTGTTCGTTAATGAGTCAACTATAGAACGGTGCATAAATAAATGTAGTGATATGAAAAACAATAGTTTCAAATTCAATGGGTAATTGGCATATTTTGGAATTACTAACATAATTTCATTCGAATGGATATATTCATTTTCATCTCCACATCTACTTCAAAATGCGATACCATACTTGTATTTCTAAGACAAATCCGGATACTTACCACTTCCATTTTCATTTTCGTGAACCAAGGTAATGTAATCACGGAGAACTCGTTGTTGTTTTCATTTGTAACAACGATTTTGTCACACTCCTTGAAACAGGCTTTCGCCCCGCTTTATAAATAAAGCCACACCGTTTGAGATCGCTGTTGGGTCAGACAGCACAACGCCCAAAAGAAACATCAGAGAAAAAGAATAAGAAGAGAAACCAAAGCCAACAACAGTGGCTCGACGAAGGCTGACCCGCAACCGCTGCGCCCTCCGAAGAAATCCCGCCACGCTCCAAACGCTCCGAAGCGTCGCGTACCAAGCAGCACCTCCAAGAAGGGAAGCGACGACGACGATGCTGTTGCCCGGACATCTCCTAGGGTTTCCCCCGGTACGATACGAGAGGTGGGGAGGAGGTTGATACCCACAGGCGTCACCGTGTCGGTGTCAAAATGACATAGATTTCTCCCGACCCCTCCAAACCCACACTCACAGACGCTTCGTATTGCTCCACCAAGCTCGCCACCCACCAGCACACGCCACCACGGTCTTGCAGTCACCCACGTCTCACCGTGACACACGTTGCGAGGCCGGTAAAAAGGAAAAGAAGAGACTTCGGCGGGGGTTAGCAGAACAGGAGCACGCGGGAGGGAACAGCCTCCACCGCCAAAAAATGCTTATATGCGAATTCGTTGTTATTTCACTCCTCTTCAATAATAAATTTTGTAACTTGCCTGAATATACATTGCTCAAACGTGTGTGCACTGATGGTCTTGTGCTCAGAGTTCTGGTGTTGTCAAAGACTCCAGATGAAAGTATGGGACGTACTAGAATATCACTGCATGAGTGTACGACGTAGCAGGAATCGGTCAACGAGTTCACAACGAAAGAATGAACCATAAAAAACTAGAGGACAGCGACGCCATTCCAATTGGTTAAGCTCCTAAAAACGGAACACGGAAGGACATCATGCCTAACATAGCAAACACTCGTCCCCATTAGCCCATGAACGTTCTATATAAGGGTGGCCTTTACAGCTCCAGGTCGTCAAGGGATCGGGGAGCTTGCACAGCCAAAATGGCGTTGAGGAATGTTGCCATCAGAGTCTTCTTTCTCTTGTTGGTCGTGAGCGCGACGTACGCGAAAGGCAAAGACGCAGAGAAGAAGGAAGAGAAGAAGGATGCGAAGAAGGAGGAGGCGGCCAGCGCAGATGGCGGAACCTTCGACATCACAAAGCTGGGTGCCAAACCCGACGGCAAGACGGACTGCACCAAGGTATGTAAATGTAATCAAAGAGCTAGCTAGATATGATCGATCGAGGATGCATATATGGGTAGATACGCTAACTAGATCGATTATCATCTGCTGGTGGATTGCAGGAGGTGGAGGAGGCATGGGCTTCGGCTTGCGGTGGCACCGGGAAGCAGACGATCGTCATCCCCAAGGGTGATTTCCTAACTGGACCTATTAACATGACCGGGCCGTGCAAGGCCGACGGCGTTACCATCAAGCTGGAGGGTAACCTGCTGAGCTCCAACGACCTGACCAAGTACAAGGGTAACTGGATCGAGATCATGCGCGTCAAGGGCCTCACCATCACCGGCAAAGGCACGCTCGACGGCCAGGGCAAGGCCGTCTGGGGCAAGAACAGCTGCGCCAAGAACTACAACTGCAAGATTTTGCCAAACGTAGGCGGTGCATAACTACTGCATTTGCATTTCTGGATTATGCGCATTTGAAACCTACTGTATATATATAGCTTGAATCAATCAACGTTAATTAACTGACGTTGTGGGTGCAGTCATTGGTGCTGGACTTCTGTGACGACGCTCTGATTGAAGGCATCACTCTCCTAAACGCCAAGTTCTTCCACTTGAACATCTACGAGTGCAAGGGCGTGACCGTGAAGGACGTTACCGTCACCGCGCCCGGCGACAGCCCCAACACCGACGGCATCCACATGGGCGACTCGTCCAAGATCACCATCACCGGCACCACCATCGGCACCGGCGACGACTGCATCTCCATCGGCCCCGGAACCAGCGGCGTGAACATCACCGGCGTGTCCTGCGGTCCAGGCCACGGCATCAGCATTGGCAGCCTGGGACGTTACAAGGACGAGAAGGACGTGACCGATATCACCGTCAAGAACTGCGTGCTCAAGAAGTCCACCAACGGCCTCCGGATCAAGTCGTACGAGGACGCCAAGACGCCGCTGGCGGCGTCCAAGATTACCTACGAGAACGTCGCGATGGAGGACGTGGGCTACCCCATCATCATCGACCAGAAGTACTGCCCCAACAAGATCTGCACCTCCAAGGGAAGCTCCGCCAGGGTCACCGTCAAGGACGTCACCTTCCGCAACATCACCGGCACCTCCTCCACCCCCGAGGCCGTTAGCCTGCTCTGCTCCGACAAGCAGCCCTGCAGTGGTGTCACCATGAACGACGTCAAGATTGAGTACAGCGGCAAGAACAACAAGACCATGGCTGTCTGCACTAACGCCAAGGTCACCGCCAAGGGTGTCAGCGAGGCGAACAGCTGCGCTGCATGAGCGATTCTTCTCCACCTTGAAGAGATACTTAGCTAAACCGCGCATGCATCCTGTCCTGGAGATCCCTCGAGGGCACTCGCTTGCGCGGCATGAGTTTTTGTCCGTATTTGTAATCTACCACGTACACTCTTTTTTTTGTTGCGATCCTGGCAGTTTCACTGTCAAGAGAAGAGACAGACTGCTCAAGGAGATCATCTATTAGTTTAATGTCTTCATGGGGTGATCCTTCCCCTTTTGTTAACAAATCCATGTGAGCCAGCCAAAGGCCAGGTGCCTGAATATAGATCTAATTTTGATGACTTAATTTCTCGTTTTGATTCGTTTGCTGGCATCAACAATCTCCACAAAGTATTGGCTTTTTATGCCTAAGTTATCTGGCTTTCCGGTAGAATTTTATAAGGTGGATTTGTTGGTAATGTTTGCCGATTTTACTTATCATGGAAACTACATCTCTATCTCTCCATCCCTAAGGGCCTCTTTGGTTCAATGCAATGTAAGTGAATTTTGTAAGATTTCACAGGAACTTTTTCAATAGAGTTTATTTGGTTCAGTGAAGGAATCCTCAATCTAGATTGCTTTTCGATACCAAAATTTTAGAAGATATCTAGCAAGAGCTTAGCTCTATTCGAAAAATAATTATTATGTACATATTATATATACACAAATTTGGAGTGGTCACTTGTATATTCATTAAACGAAGTCTTATAAACAATGTTCAGCCATCGTGTATTGTTCTCGGAGGTTAAAATTGTTTATACTCATTTTTTTGCAAAAAGAGTAACAACACAAGTGTTCAAAAAATTCTATGAGAGATAACGCACACAAAGTTGAATATCTTTGTCATCACATAGGTAAACTTCAACAAAGAGAAATATGTGTTTTGCATAAATGAATAAAATCCTAGAATTACGCAGAGTGAAACAATAGAAAATAGACAACCATAAATCATTGAGGTGATTTGTTTCAATGTGTGGCAAAATTCTTCATTACATGTAAACTTTCTTGTGTTCACTTCGTAGTCGTAATTTGTTTCCTGAGCTAATTTTTTGTCCCACTTGGTCCAAAACTATATCATGTTTCTACACAAATATTATTTTTCTTGTTTTCCGTCTGTAGTCATAACCGCTTGCACGGGCATTATAAATTGGTGCAATTAGTTTGTTTCTCGTGAAATCGGTTTTTTTTCCTCAAGCCCTAACATTTTCTTTCACTTCGTCAAAGTTTTTGTTCTTCATGTAGTTTTGATTTTCTCTATTTGCAACAAGTTTTCTTTCCACCATACCTTATATTTTTATTTATTTTTCAATTTTCCACAAATATTAAACAAATACACGATTACTTTGTTCGAGAATGTTTTTATTTTTTTTGGATTGTGCTCCTCCTTATTTCCGTTTGTATTTACCTTTTACGTATTCCGTGCTTTTTTTTATTACAATCTTACCGTGTTCTTTGTACAAAGCTCCTAACTGTTTATTCGAGTAAAAGAAAACACCTAGTACTAGTTTTTGTTTCTTAGATAAAACACATACTAGCTAGTTTTTTTTTTTTGTTTAGAATAACGTACTAGCTAGATTGCCTTGTCTTTTCATCCAGAAACTGGGGCGCCTGCAATGCAGCATTTGCTTTAACGCTAACTGGGCTGGCCCAATTAAATCAGTAGTTGGCGGTGACTCAAGCGGCAAATAGGAGCACCCTACATGTACATCCATGTCTTTCGGACTGGGCTTGTCACTCGGAGGCAGATGGACGGCCGGCGGCGCAAGTAAACCCGTCCACTCCGGCCGGCCCCAATGCCTCTTCCTTTCTCGCTGCCTCGACATAACAGCGGCAGATCAGATCGACCGGACGACGAATATTTGCACGTTACCCCCGACCCCCCTCGCTGGTACACAACGAAATATATTCCACGTACGTGCACCCAGCCATCTGGGCACGTCCGTACTTTGCACGATGAGCTCTGCTGGCGTACGGTCGATCCAGTTTGAACCTTCAAAACGAAGTGCCTCATATTGGTACGACAGGTTGGAATGTAGGTCCTTTGATGCTTGTGGGAGCATCTCCATGGCACCCATAGAATGTTATCGGGCACACCTCAAAAGTTGTTGTCCGGTTTCAAGGGTGCCCAACACATGTCCGGCATAATGGGTGGTGGTGCCTAGCGAAGCACCAAACAGTTCGAACAAGGTCTTCCATCTGAAATTTATTTATTTTAGCCGATGAAAACATAGCACATAGGCACACCTTGACCTTGTCAGTTGTGAATGGACTGGTTTACGGTAGGCAGACAGATCCGCTCCTGAATCTTTTGTGACGATATAACACTAAAAATATATGTCACTGACGAGCGTAGCTACGAAAAATTCTCCTAGTGAACCAGCCGTCCACCGAACTAGAGTGGACGCAGGGGCATGTCCGGACATTGTCTGATGCCTCCAAGCAGGCCCCAACTATGGGGTTTCACTTAGGGTCCGGCACCGATGGCGATGAGGTTGGTTTTTTTTTGTTCGGGACCCATTAGATACGCCGGGGGGGGGGGTACTTTTTGGGGGCCCTAACCCTAAGAACATCTCCACCCGCATGTCCAATAGAGCGTCCGGCAACGGTGTCGGACACATGATATTGACAGCGCCGATACATGTTGTCGTCCTATTGGGAGCGGTCCCCCCCCCCCACGCCACTCCCAATAGGTTTTTGTGAAAAACATTAATATAGAATGTGGACGAAACGATGATATATTATTGAATTCGAAGAGGAAATTTAACAAACTTAAATAAAAATTGACAAACGACAATTAACAACTTAAACGAACTTCAACAACGGGTATGAGCCACAACCTCGGTTTCCAATGATTTGCTCGACATGATCCGACGTGACCCGCGTTGCGGAGAGTTTGTCGACATCCGACCTCTTTCGCACTGACACATCGATCCCGGGCGTCAGGATCCGACGTGACCCGCGTTGCGGAGGTTGTCGACACGCCCGTTTGCGTCCTTCAAAACTGGACGCAAACGTGGTTGTCAGACATTTTATTGGAACGCACCGACAATTTTTAAGGTATTAGGCTCACTGCTAGGGAAATTTTGTGCCGGCGCGCCGGTGCAGATGCTCTAGCGGCCTAACATCATTTACCTCAAGGGAAAGGATCGAAGGAAACACTGGCTTTGGATGGGTAAATGCAACAGCAATGATTAAACTATCTGAGACCGGGTATATACTGCATATCGATCCTAGGTAGGCATGCATTAACCGAACTTGGCAGTCATCAGTGACATGCTGCCGACCGGACCGATGGCATCCATGCATGCACGTAAATGCTACGAAGTACGTCCTACTACAAGCACATGCATCCAACGTACGCTCTCCAGAAACCCGCACTATTCCCCATCCATCATGGCGATCGATCGGTCGCAGCAGAGAGCGGATCGATCGGCAGCGCGCACGCTGGCTAGATACCCCTCTCTCGCGGCGTTCATGCCGTCGACCGGCCAGCGCCGCCCTGTTCACCCACAGTGGCTGGATGCAAATGCAATGCGCGGATGCAGAATTGCCTTTGTGCAGTAACGCATTCAGAGAACAACATGCATGCTGATGCTGCCGGCCGGGGCCGGCGGCGAGGCGACGTACAGTGCCCGGCCTGGCGAGATCCGCGGCAGGCGGCCGTCGCGCATCATTCTGTCGCGCCGTCGATCGGCTGCAGGGATCGAGCATGCATATTGCTGTGCGCGCCTCCCTCCCCCGCAGCTGTGCGCTCACAGTGGCCTCCCTGGACGTATCCATGGCGGTCTTCGCCGCGTCGGTCCAGTTCCAGTCCAAGTGAACGAGCGGTGGCCGATGTGGATTGAGAAGTGCGTGACGGCGACTCGAAGAGAGACAGCGTAGAAGGCTAAGCTAGAGCTATAGGTATTAGGTGTGGCTCGATCCATAGGTACGCCGTTTCTGGGATCATGAGACATGCATGCAGAGAAAAATAATGGAGGCTCGGATCAAGAACAGCCTCATCGACAGTGTCGACGACGGCGTTTTCCTGGGGTTTAATCATCGACCGTAGTACATGTCCTTGGGAGACCTATGGATGATCCAATCCACTTCTAGGGACATGTGATCGAGGACACATGCCCTGCGACGGAAATACTACAGTGATATTGGAGAAGGATGTGCCGTGAAGCTTGTGAGTTTGCACTATTTCGAGTTCAGACATTAGAGTTGCCGAAATTACTGAAGCCATACAGCCAATTCCAATTCTCCTGTTGCAAAAGAGATTAAAATGTGGATGTCTTTATTATAAGTGCGTATAAGCTTATCTCAAAAAAAAAGTGCGTGTAAGCTGTGGAAGCCAGAGAGGTGTTATTGATTAGGGGAAGCAAATGGACCAGTATTGGTGTCCGAGGGGTCGCTGCAATAGTGAAGTTCGTCATAAGATTCTTTTTGTATGGGAGGACCAGTCTAATGTAGCTTTCCAACTTGAGCTCTTCAAGGCATCAAGATCTCTCTGTACTGCAACTCTCTATCTCTCTGCGCCCATCTTTCTCTCCACCATTTCGATATGCTTAGAATCTCCCTGTCCATTCACTGCATTGCCTTGGCTTGCCTGCTTGATGTAACTAGAAACATACCCCGCACGGTTGCGGCGGGATTTTTTTAATTTTTACTAAATAAAGGGATATAAGACTATGAATATGAATTTGTTTACAAAAATATACAACATATCACAATTATCGAAATGTTAAATTATTTGGCATGTTTTTTTTTGTATTTGATGATAAATAATAGGTGACACCACTAGTAGAAAACAGGCTAACAGTCCCGGTTGGTAAGGGCCTTCAGTCCCGGTTTACCAACCGGGACTGCGGAATCGGGACTAAAGGCTCCAACCTATAGTCGCGGTACGATCTGCAACCGGGACAAATAGGTATCCACGTGGGCGCGCAGGCGAGCTGCTCGGCGATGACCTTTTGTCCCGGTTTGTATAACAAACCGGGACTAATAATTTCGAGGGGTTTTAGGTTTTAGCATTTTTTATTTTGTTTTCTGTTTTCTGTTTTATTTATGATTTAAACTATTGTTTGTACGCTACAATTACACACATCGATGCATATATTATATGAAGTGTCTAACGAGAATTGATCCATATATTACATATACAACGAGACTCGTATCAAGTTAAACATGTATCATATACATAAGTGCCGTCCCAACACGATCATTACATCAAAATCATTATTTACGGTTTATATTGTATTCTCCTGTTGGGGCTATGATCTCGTCAAGCAGAAATCCACAAATTTCCTCTTGAATTCCTCTGGAGCGTTGATATGGAGTGAGATGATCTCGTTGATTCATTTGCTGGATATATCAAGAGAAGACGGTCAATATAAATACATCAAGAGTTAAATTGTGAATTGATATGTAAATACTTTACGTACCACCATATCCAGCCGCTCATTGACATACATGCGCATATGCTTGCAAACGTAATATCCACATAGATTTGTCGCCGGTGGCTGTCTCTCGCACTTTACGAAAATAGAGTTCATCAAGTAATAATCAAACATGACAATCCGATATTGAAACTAGAACTAAATAGAGTACTCTACTTACGTCGATTAGCTGAAAGGTCAGCTCTGGTTTAAATTGACCTTCTCCGGCACGTTTTATGAACCGCTTCCATACCCTGCCCCGGCAAAGAAAATGAATAAAGAATATATTCCAGTAAATGAAGAAAAGAGATCAATATAGTACCTCTGGAGCGTTTCAATAATGTTCCAGTACTCCGTCATGGGTCGATGTAATGAGTCCTCGATGTGAACTTTCCCCAAGTTAATTTCAATGATGAAGAGAATCCAGTGGTGGCTGCACATACACATCAGCACATAGAAGAGAATTCAGTAAATATTAAGTCTCTAGCTAACTCATCAACATCGAATACGAGGAAAAATGAACGTGTAACACTCTAACCTGAAGTTGTACGGAAACAATATGTTCTTATTGAAATGTTGTTTCTCCAAAAAATTGAGCAAGTTGTTCTCCCTTTCCTCCGGGTTTATTTTTAAGGTATGTATATGAACTCGATCTGGGTCAACGAACCCAACTTGATAAATCCCTTTCCTCCTACACTCGAGAATCTTCATTCTGCATAGTAGCGTACAAAAGAATGTAGTGAGGACAATTATATTATAGAAAAATGATACGAGATTACCTTTAGAGATAAATTAATCACTTACAAACAATAGCAGCTGATGATAGATTTGTCGAGGGCCTTCTGGTTGAATAACTGAAAGAGTTCGTCAAAGTCAATATGGATCGTCTGTTCTCCCATGAAGTAATGCTCATCTGTAAGTTTAACAGACAGTATCTCGTCCCCGTCTGCTGAGGCATCCTTGTACCATTTATGTAATGCTCGCATTCTTGTAGGTAGGTTGGCCCAGTCCTCCTTCGTGACCAGATCCTTCCCAAGGCGATATTGCAATGCCTCGGGAGCCATGTCGGCCTCTATCAAATCCACCATTTCTTCGTAGGTCATACCAGGAATCTCATACCCTTCTGGTATCACAATCTTGGATGCCAACTTCAGCGGAGCAACGTCGCGTCTCTTCTGCTTTCTTTCCTCCAGCCCCTCATTATATGCCTTGTCAATACAACGATCATAGTCCGATAGTAAGTTTAAAACATATTGGGGTGGTTGAAAACAATGTTTCAGGAAGTACTCTATTTTTTTCGGATCAATTGATACGTCTAGCATGATTTCCACGGGGGGCTTATAAGGGTAAGGAAACTTTGGAGGACTCTTGGGGACCTTTGGAAGCGACGACAATTTCGCCTTAGTAGGCGGAGGCGGGCACTTAGTCAAGTTACCCCACTTGACCTGGCTGATCTTCCGTTTTCCCGCCCTGTACTTCTTGGGCGGAGGCGAAGATTCAGGCGAAGAAGATTCAGGCTGCTCACGCGGCGGCGAAGATCGAGGTGGAGTCATGTAGGTGTCGTCGTCGTCCCTATCGAAGTTCAATGGACTTGGAGGTCGTGGAGGTGAGAGAGACCATGGCCTCTGCGTCGAGCCTGGAAATATGATGTATTTCTTTTTCCATAAAATGATTCCATGCCTGACTTCTTCCAGGGTCGCCTCCCCTTCAGGGCCAGGGTGGTCAATCTCCAATGTCTCGCATCCAGGTACAATTTCCTCCACCCCCACACGAGCATACCCAGCTGGAACCTCGCGGCAATGCCAACGCACTTCAGGATCAACTTTTAAAGCAAAGCCGACGGCCACCTTCACAGATATGTTCTTCATTGGCTGGTGCAGCTCACATTCAGTCTTATCTTCGATATTATCCACGGGGTAGCGATCCATCGGTGACGCATCAACTTCTCCATCATCGTCATGCAACCCCGTGGAAGGCACACTGCTCCTCCGGTTAGATGGGCCATCAGCTACAAGATCTATGTAAATCTGATCGGCCTCTGGACGGCTTGAAAATTTCTCCTGCATCTTCGTATACATCGCAAAGAGCAGCTTGTTCCTTTCTTCCACCTTCTTCAGCCGGTCTGCCGCCTGCTGCTCCCTCCTCTTCGTTGCTCTGGCTCGGCTTCTATAAGTCTGATAGTCCTCATGAAACCCCATCTTCCAAGGAACACCTCCATAGCCTCGTGTTCATCCTCCCTTCTCGGGATTTCCGAGTGCCTTTGTCAGCTCGTCGTTCTCTCTATCCGGAATGAACGTTCCCGCCTCCACCTCGGCTACTGCTTTTTAAGATCGCCGAAGGGAGTCAACACTGCTTTCTTCGTCGGATCACGAAGAACCAAATCCCCTGTTTCCTTCTCCAACGTCATACCATGCGCCATTAGGAAGTTTCCTGCTCTCTCGGGCACTTTCTCCGTCTCTGGAGTTAGACCTTTTGCCTTAATTTCAGCCTTAAGTTTATCCCACTTAGGCATGGCAGTCTTGTAGCCACCTGGCCCCAAATTATGATGGTATACCTTTTTCTTGGCATTATCCGCATTCTTTTTGGACCTCTCAAGAGCTTCTTCCGACTCCTTGTACGTCACGAAATCATCCCAGTGATCATGTAACCTCTCTTCTGTTCCCTTAAACTCCGGAGTAATTTTCCCACTCTTGACATACTTCGCCCATGTTCTTTTTTTGTGGTTTTGGAATTGTTTGGCCATCTTATTCAGGATCCACACCTTGACTTTGGCCTTCAAGGCCGTTGTTTGCTCCTCGGTGTCCATCGTCGGCAGAGTGAAATGTGATATCAGCTTGTCCCAAATAGAATTTTTCAATTCGTTAGAGACAAAACTTATTCCATCAGCTCTTGGCTTCTTCCATTCTCGACAGGTGGTCGGGATCATGTCCCTAACAAGAACTCCTTCTTGATTAGTAAATGTAGTCACGCTGTTTTTGGGCTCCAAAGGTTCCCCATCGGCACTGACTATGTCAATAATCATATGTGTCTTCTCGTTCCACTTTTTGGCCGGGCCCCGTAACCTTGAAGTGGAGGACTAAAAAAACATTCATTAAATATATGCTCAATGTGGAGGTCTATATATATAATTAGCAGAGACTTAAATATTTACATCAGAGGACTTGGTTGAGCGCCCAACGCTAGCATCGACATCAATACTTGTTTCCGGGTTGCCTATGTTTTGTTCTTCTAACTGATCATCCGACAACCCAGCATCACCATCTTCACTCAGATACTATGAGCGGTCATCTACCTCATTATCTTTTTGGCCTTCCCGATCATCTCTACCGTCATGGTACATAGCTTCACTATAAAGAATAAAGATTAAAAGCAGTACAATAACAACAGAAGAGCAAGATTGAAAATAGTAAAACAATATTTATACTAAAGCTATACTAGCAATACTAAACAATATTTATAGTAAGCAATACTAAAACAATATTTATACTAAAGCTATACTAGCAATACTAGCAATATAACATTAAATTTCACTAAGTCCTAAAACAATTTGCTAAGACGTTAAATTTGCTAAGACACTAAACCACTAAAACAGCTTACTAACAATCAACTAATTAACTAAATTATAATTCATCTAGCTAATCAACTAAATTCTAACCCATGATCTTATCAACTAATCAACTAAATTTCACTAAGTCCTAAAACATTAAATTCCTAAATCAAATTGCTAAGACACTAACCACTAGAACAATTTGCTAACCCTAACTAAACCAACTAATCAACTAAATCAACTACGGCGAGGGGACCGGCGTGTGCTCACCAGGCGCGATTCGGTCGGAGACGTCGACGGGAGAGCTTCGGGAACAGCGGGGACGGCAAGGCAAGCTCGGCGGCGGCGGCGGTGGCGGCCTCCGCGGCAGTAGTGAGGGAGAGGAGCGGGCGCGGCGGCGTCGCAGCGGAAGCGGGCAGCCTGCCCGCGCGGCGGCAGCGGACGGCGGCGAGCTCGGCGGCGCAGCGGCAGCGGCGGCACTCGATTTGGGCAGCCTAGCGGCGTCGCGGTGAGTCCTAAGCGCGAGGTCCCAGTTGGTGGCTCCAACCGGGATCTGGATCTCGCTTTTATACGACCCCACCTTTAGTCGCGGTTCGTGTCTCGCACCGGGACTAAAGGGGGGCCTTTAGTCGCGGTTGGAGCCACGAACCGCGACCCAGTGAGTTTTCGACTGCGCGCGCGCAACCCCTTTAGTCGCGGTTCTTGCCACGAACCGCGACCCAGTGAGTCTGATTTTTTTTTTTTCATTTTGCACTTTCAAAAGAGTTTGAATATACATTTTTAATAACTTTTGTATATTTTGGAATTTTACAAAACTTTCAATATGAAATGTGTTTGAATTTGACTAACTAATATAAAACTATTTTATGTTTTCTATAATAATTATTTTAACTATTATTAAAAGAGTTTGGATATGAATTTGAAGAACTTTTGTATAATTTGGAATTTGACAAAACTTGCAATATGAAATGTGTTTGAATTTGACTAACTAATATAAAAACAGTTTCTTTCAACATTTTCTTTTGTATAAATATGTTTGAATCAGGGGTGTGTTTCTTTTGAGGGCTTGTGAGCTGTTGGATCAACAGTTTCACTTCCGAACCGGGACTAAATTAAGAAGCACACGGATCGTGTGTTTTTGTCAAGCACTTGTGAGCCGTTAGATCGGGGGTGTGTTTCTCTTTTGAGGGCTTGTGAGCTGTTGGATCAACAGTTTCACTTCCGAACCGGGACTAAATTAAGAAGCACACGGATCGTGTGTTTCTGTTAAGCACTTGTGAGCCGTTAGATCAGGGGTGTGTTTCTTTTGAGGGCTTGTGAGCTGTTGGATCAACAGTTTCACTTCCGAACCGGGACTAAATTAAGAAGCACACGGATCATGTGTTTCTTTCAAGCACTTGTGAGCCGTTGGATCAACACTATCAGGACCAATTCGTGAGCCACATGACCCTATATATAGCCCACTCTCTCAGACATGTTCGGCACTCAGTGTCTCCTCCTTCTAGTTTATTTTGGTATGCAAAGCATTCGGATTCCCTGCATACGCCCAACCGTGCATTTGATATGCGGGCACTCACGAGCCACGGTTGGGATGTATGCAGGAGAAACCGTGTGTTCTGTTCTATCTACAAAGTACTTCAGTTCATCGACTGAATACAAATCTTCGATAGGTTGGGCTTAGAAGCATTCTCTCTTGTGTGGTAGGAGGAGGTAGCAAACATGTCTAAGCTATGTCCCGGGGTGGACCGAGGTGATCCAGGCAAAGGCAGAGGACTCCTCTAGGCACCAGCTTCTCGAAGATGTCCTTGTGAGCATAGTAAGGACATCTTCGAGAGGCTGGGCTTAGAAGCATTCTCTCTTGTGAGGTAGGAGAGGAGGAAGCAGACATGCATGTCTAAGCTATGTCCCGGGGTGGAGGTGATCTGAGACCGACATATATGCCTATGTCGGGAGGAACTAACACATATGCCTATATCTTTGTGATCTGTTTTTCTCTGGTGTGTAGGGAGTACCTACCGAGGATAATCCGGCATAGTCATGCCGGGTCATGAAGAGCATCCGGCATATCCATAGGAGATTCATACTGCTCAAGATCCGGTGCTTGGCAAGATCTAGAGAAGAAGAGAAGAGAGAAGAGAGAGTGTTCATCTCGTGAATTCATATCCTCACTACCTCGTGAGTTCATCTCCATATATAGGAGATTCACACAGCTCAAAATGAGCATCTTGTAACACTTGTGGTATACATCTAGAGAGAGACACAATTAAGCAGGAGTAGGGGTTTTACCTCCTCACGAGGGCCTCGAACCTGGGTAGATCGAGGTATTGGTTTGTGTTCTTGGTGTTCTCGTGTTCTTCTATATGTCAGAACCATGGAGCATCTTCTTCATCTGACACATGTCTGTCTTGTACTCCACTCCCACGATGTTTCTTTTTCCTGAAAAAAATATGTGACGCTTCGGCTCATCGTATGATGTATTAATTCAACTCATTTTATTTCAACATGAAAAGTATTTGAATTTGAATAAATAATCTAAATTCATTTCCTTTTTTAAAAATGTAGGGGTGTTTTTGCGCCAAAACTCTTTTTTTTTTTTTTCATTTTGCATGCTTAATTTTTCATTTTGTAATTTCAAAAGAGTTTGAATATACATTTGAATAACTTCTGAATATATATTTGGATTCTGACAAAACTTTCAACATGAAAATTATTTGAATTTGAATAACTAATCTAAATCGTTCATTTTCTTTTTATAAAAATAAAGGGGTGTTTTTATTTCAACTAATCAACTCATTTGAATAACTAATCAACTCATTTTATTTCAACATTAAAATCGGATGAAAAATAAAATCCATATAATCATATTAATCTTATTGTTTCATAAAATTGGATGGAAAATAAAATACATATAATCCATATAATCATATTAACATTATTGTTTCATAAAATCGGATGGAAAATAAAATACATATAACCCATATAATCATATTAACCTTATTGTTTCATAAAATCGGATGGAAAATAAAATACATATAATCCATATAATCATATTAATCCATAAAACCGAAGGGCTCAAAACCGAAGGGCTGTTTTCTACTAGTGACATAATTCATAAAATCGGATGAAAAATCATATATTAATCTCTGAATATGGAAATATTCATATCTTTCAACCGGTAACCGAAATTACTTAGAAATGAAAATATTTATATTAATAAACCGGTAACCTATATATAAGAATCCAAGCATTTCCAATACATGATATAGCTGAGACACACAACGGTCTACTAATCATATCAATCTAAATACCACTTCCGTACAATCTCGTAGCCAAGGCGAGCGTCCAGAGCAGCATACACGACTCTCTCGTAGCTCAATGGAACCGCGGCCCAATATTTCGTTAGGTCTTCTCCTTCTTCGTCGTCGTCCCGTTTCTTGTCCTTCTTCTTATTTTTCTTCATCTCAAGTTTTGTCCCAACGACAGCATTGGAGAGAGCATACAGGCTCGGGGTAGGATTGTCGGTTGGGTTCCGGCTATTCCTCTGGAGGTCGACCGCTGACGGAATTGTAATTCCATAGTATCGCAGCATCCGCACGTCATTCTGGATTGCCACGCCGTAAAAGTTGACAGTCTTGTCACCTAAGAAATCGATGAGTAGCTTCGGCACCCGATCAGCTCTGCAAATGTGGAAAATAAGAGTCTCGGTCGCCACCGAGAGTTGAATGACGGCGGCGCGCTGCTTCTCCTCGACTGAAAGATCCCTCTGGCGACGACCCGGGAGTGCGTCGGTGAACTCGCAGTCGAGTCCAACCCCCTTGATCGGTGCGGCGTCGAGATACGCCTTCTTCACGTGTCGGATCCACCGCTCCACGCATGATGCACGGAGCGTGACCCATACCTTGAAGTCCATGCCTTCCTTGGAGAAGAAGAATAACCGAGACGCCGTGATTTGTCCGAGTGACTCCATTGGAATGGAAGAGAGCAAGGATAGAGAGAATGATATGTGTGTGCTTAGGCATTTTGTACTGTTTTTTTATAGGGCGGAGAGGGAGGCCGGCGGCGCAGCGCTGCTTCGCGTTCCACACAGAGATTAATTTCGTGTGTATCAACGCGGCTGATCGATCATCTTCCAAAGCGCGGCGGGCTGATCAATTTCCAAAGCGCGGCGCTGCATGCATCTTCGAATTCCACAGCAACATTAGTACCGGTTTGACATACGAACCGGGACAAATGGCTTTAGTCGCGGTTGGTATGTCAAACCGGGACTAAATGTGCCTCTGAGACCGGGACGGAAGGATCTGTGCCCTTTGATGTCGTCTTATCCGTTGGAACCGCGACTATTGCTCTGATTAGTCGCGGTTCCAGACGAATTCGGGACTAAAGCCGCCCACGGCTCAAAACCGAAACCCCTTTTTCTACTAGTGCACGGAAATGATGATGACAAGTACTTCCTCTGTAACTAAATATAAGATGTTTTGGTAGTTCAATTTGAACTACCAAAACGTCTTATATTAAGATACGGAGGGAGTAAATGACATGGATATATCATGCAAGAAAATATTGGATTTAATGAATATTAGTGGGATGACATGGACATTTGATTAGCTAAGAGAATGGACGATGTGGATACCTTGCATGTTGAGATACAAAATAATTAATACATTACTTTATAAAAGGTATAGATAAGGCGGAAAATGATTAAATGCGTTGGCGACCTCTAAACCACTAGCTAGTACTGTACTACCATATGTTTAACTGCAAAAGAGGCTATCGCATTGATCCATGGGAATCGGGCCAAAAGATAGAAACAAGGACATAATAAAGTTGATTAGTTTTTTTTCAAAAAGGGGAATGACACTCACCTCTCTGCATCAAAATAATGTACACAATATTCATCTCTTACATAGTTGTATTCAGAGTTTAGAATCACAGATTGCTTAGCAATGTGAACCGGTCGATGGAAAAAAGACAAAAATAGCTCATATGCATATCTTGTAATCTGTCGGACCGTTACCATTTATCCCCGCTAAATCTAGTCTAAACGACCGCCACCGTTCAAGATCCAATATCCATGCGTCCTAGGTCAGAGGAATCCTCACTCACCTAGGTCGGAGAGAAACTCTAAAGTGTCTACTAACTAACTAAGATGGAGGGAGTGGAATTGCTCTTCTTCAATCTTTTGCTTGTATTTTTCAGGTCGTCTAAATCAATATCGTCCACAACTGTGTGCTCGTCTATCGTAGCCAATGGTGTATCACACAAACGTTTAAAAAGTAAAATTCAATACAAATATTTTGTATTCCGTGCTACAAAAAATCTGATAATTTGAAGATATGCATTTTTGAATCGAAACTTTTGTTATTTTTAAGTAGCTCATAATACAATGTATTCAAAGTAGATACTTTTGTACATTTATGACTTATGTAATACATCATTGGCTACATCCGGAATGTTTATCTATTAAACTCGTTCATATTTGTATAGGTATTTTTTAACTAACACTGGTGGAAAACGGACATACAGTACCGGTCGGGGAGGGGCATCAGTACCGGTTATGCAACCGGTACTGCGCAATCGGTACTGATGCTCCCGAGTATCAGTACCGGTCGTGTTGCGACCGGTACTAAATGACATCCACGAGGGCCGCAGGCGTAGTTTCGGCTGGAGACCTTTAGTACCGGTGGGTGTTACCGACCGGTACTAAATATGTTCCAAAAAAATTAATTTCTTTTTGAAATTTTCACAAAAAAAATATTTTTTTAGAATTTCGAAATTTCTCACTTAACTATCCACTAACCCACACAATTCATCACTTAACAATCAACTAACCCACACTTAATGTCAAGTCTAACTATTTAATCTAGTTAATTTTCCCCCTTCCTACACACTTAATCCATTTTGGAACTGTCAAATTTCCCGATGGGTCACCATCCTGAAACTGCTATAACACTAGCACGCTTAACATTTAGGTTCCTTTCAAACTAGATACTAAGAGAGAACTGAGAACTTACTGATAGTTGTATCTTATCAATCATGTTAACCACTCGGTCATGATGAAACACTTTTTCTTTTCTTATATTATAAAATTTTACTTGATTAAACAAAAATATTATATAATAATAATATTGAAATAAATAATGATAAAATAAATATTACTTTATTTTAAAAAATGATAATATAATAATAAATATTTAAAAAATGAAATAATGTGATAAACACTTCAAAAAAAGAAATTTACTTGATTAAACAAAAATATTATATAATAATAATATTGAAATAAATAATGATAAAATAAATATTACTTTATTTTAAAAAATGATAATATAATAATAAATATTTCAAAAAATGAAATAATGTGATAAACACTTCAAAAAAAGAAATTCACTTGATTAAACAAAAATATTATATAATAATAATATTGAAATAAATAATGATAAAATAAATATTACTTTATTTTTAAAAATGATAATATAATAATAAATATTTTAAAAAATGAAATAATGTGATAAACACTTCAAAAAAAGAAATTTACTTGATTAAACAAAAATATTATATAATAATAATATTGAAATAAATAATGATAAAATAAATATTACTTTATTTTAAAAATGATAATATAACAATAAATATTTAAAAAAATGAAATAATGTGATAAACACTTAAAAAAAGAAATCCTTTGGCATGGGGACCTTATATGTGTACTAGTTGCTATGAAAAATGATAAACTTTATTTTTGACAAAATTTGCAAAAAAAGTCTTCACAAAAAGATCTATCGTGTATAGACATCTAAAAGTCTTCACATATGATTGATAATACCCAAGTATTAGGTTTTTCCTTGATTTCTACCTAATTTCTCCTAGTTAAATGAGTTTATGCCTATTTTTCGAAAGTAATTCAAATTTGAACTACAACTGTTTGATAGCTTGGTCTGAAATTTTTGGAAAAATCATTTTAAGGTACACAACTAGTGGTTATATCACAGAAACATTGATAGTTCTATAAAACATTTCATATTCTGACGAATTGTCATCGCCACCGTTTTGATTTTTTTTATGAAAAAATGAAATAATGTGATAAACACTTCAAAAAAAGAAATCCTTTGGCATGGGGACCTTATATGTGTACTCTCTTCCAGATGAGTAGACACTAAGCACACTACAAAATATTAGAGATAAATTGTTTGCAACAATAACACTACTCTCTTTCAGATGAGTAGACACTCAAGCACTACAAAATATTTGAGATAAATTGTTTGCAACAATAACACTACTCTCTTCCAGATGAGTAGTGTCGGGGGGCTACCCCCGGGTAGGGTAAAGGCGAGGAGTAGCGAGCTTATTCTAACCGACATCACCATGTTCGAGTTGTTTATTTGTATGTGATGTGCAGGAAAGAGAATCCGACATACCTATTTAGGCCGGGTGAGGTATGTCGGAGGTCCAGGCCCGGCATAGCCTTGCCGGCACACGGAGAGAAGCCCGGCATACTTGTGCCGGGATAGGAGGATGTGTCCGACATACCCTAAGTCGGGCGACAAGTCAAGGGCAGGTACGAACGCAGGACACTGACCCGCCTGACACGGAAGTAAGGTCACCTCCCGTCTGATACGGGCGCGGGACAAAGGGTACAAGACAAGGGCGACGTGACTACTCCACTGTACTGGCAACTGACTGACAGGAGACAAGGCATGGAGAAGGCACGTCCTGTCTCTGGCAGGGGAAGCATCATTACCTGAGCCGGCGGCGACTACGGCAAGACGCATCATGACCTATCACGGCCTATGTCGGATAGCCCGGCTGCTAGGTCGTGGTAGGGATGTCGACATTAACGTTGGAGTGAAGCTGTTGTCTGGGGGGGGGCCCGGAGAGGCTAGGGTTCCCGGGCAACTCGGCTGGACCTCTATAAATAGCGCCATAACTCCTCCTGTGAGGAAGAGACGAACCAGAGGGCCAAAACTATAGGCGCATTTACTCCTCGTCTACTGGTAGTTCATCCCTGTTCTTGAGTTCATCCTAGAGAGAGGTAAAACAGCTCAAGGAGCACCTTTGTAGATCTTGTGAGACGCATATAGAGAGAGGCAAGGCAGGAGTAGGGGTGTTACCTCCTCACGAGGGCCCCGAACCTGGGTACATCGTGCGTGTTTGTGGTTGTTTGTGGTTTTGAGTGTGTTCTTCGTGTGTTCTTGCGGTTTCTTCCCTGCCTAAGTCGGTTTTGGTTTATTCCGTGCCATCTTTTGTGTGAGCTCCTTAGCTCGCTAGCCCTCCCCGGATCCACCAGCGTCCATCGGCCCCACACAATTAGCCATCCTATGGCATCTGCCGTGATACCACCACGACAGTTGGCGCCCACCGTGGGGCAGGTAGAGGCGCTGGCTGGTGTACTCATCCGGACGGGCCCCGTGCGAGTCCTCTCCGGCCTCGTCGTCAAGTTCGGCGACATGGAGTTCGTCAGCGACAACGCCGGCTGCTTCCGCGGCAGGCCATTTCCGGCCAACGGCTGCGTCATCAAGTTCGGCACCTTCGCCACCTATGTCGCCACCGAGCTCGTCTGCGAGTACCCGGCGCAGGTGCTCGTGGCCGAGGATCCCCCAGCTGTCTGTGCGGCTCGCGGCCGGCGTACCACTCGCCCCGAGAGCTGCGCGGTCATGATGGCCGGGGTGACGGCTCCTCCGGCAGAAGACCCTGTTTTCGAGCCCGAGGCAAGGTCGACCCGGAGGGCCAAGCAGGCACTGGAGAGGCAGGGCCATGGCGGCGCCGAGACATCCCGTGTCCCGGTAAGGACTGAACCTCTTAGAGAGACAGTAGAGAGGTTGACTGTGCCGGGGGCAGCTGAGTTAGAGGCAGAGCGGCTGAGCTTGCTGGAGGAGGCAGAGAAGTTAGCGGAGGTCCGGAGGGACTTCGACCGAGTTCAGCGTGAGTATGACGCGGCTCATGGTTTCTCGCCGATAGGAGGTCGGCCGAACCGTGAGGCCGAGGTACGCAGAAGAGGCAAGGGCCTCAATGCCGAGATAGATAGAGATGGCAGAGCTACATCCAATGTGACTCCTAGCGTAATGTCGGCGGCTAGGCCGAATTACAGCTCTCCGGCCAAGACCCTCAGGGCTGCCGAGGCAGCAAGGGCCGAGTTATCCGGTCTAACCGGAGAGGCTCGCCGTAGGCAACAAGATCGAGTCAATGAGCTGGTGGAAGTGGCAACCCGGCAGAATGAGGCTGTCAAGAAGGCCAATGGGGCCGGGGGTGGATCTCAAATTGTCCACTCGACCAGAGCTCCCAGCGGCGTGTCCAGAGGACAGGCTTCCTCTCCGCATGTCGGGGGAAACCAGGACCGGAGTAGGAACCCCGGGGGAAATCAGCAGCTCCAGATGCTGACGTATGACCCGGCGTATGCCGGAAAGCAGATGGCAGGCCAGGGCAACGTTGGGCAAGCCCAGAGCAGAAGCCGACAGGCTCCGAGTAATCGGCATGACGGAAATGCCAACTCGGTTGGTCGGGGATACCCACCCCGATATCTGGCGCCTAATCAGGCCCCGAGGCGTCAAGTTGTTGGAGCAATGCAGCCCCGGCAGATGGGCGGGCAAGACCTGAACCGGTATGATGACGGCAACTCGGCCATGGCCAAGGCCGGGTACCATGTTTATGAGAGTGCTCTGGGGTCTCGACTGGGAACCCGCCAGTTAGATCCAAATGATGCCCGGTACAAGCTGGATCGGTTGTATAGATCCGAGCAGATGGAGGAGCAAGGCCCACCTGGTCCTTCTTGTTTTGGGCCCAGAATCATGTCGGAGCAGCCTGTCCCCCACTTTCAGTTGAACAGGGGAGCCAAGACTTATGACGGCAGCACCAAGCCAGAGGACTGGTTAACCGACTATGTGACAGCAGTGCACATTGCCGGGGGAAATCGTCGGTGGGCGATACGATACATCCCACAGATGCTAGAGGGACCAGCCCGAATCTGGCTGAACAACTTGAGAGAGGGGAGTGTCAACTGCTGGCTGGACTTCGAGGAAGCCTTTGTCAGCAACTTCTCCAGCACCTACAAGAGACCAAACCGACCTCAGCAGCTTGCGATGTGCAGGCAGAGGAACAGTGAGACTGACCGAGAGTATTTGACTCGGTGGAGCACGATCTGCAATTCCTGTGAAGGGGTTGTGGAGGCCCAAGCCATTTCATGGTTTGCGCAGGGATGCCGACATGGCTCCATGCTTTGGCAGAAACTGCAGAGGGAGATGTCGGCCACCTTGGCCGAGACAATGAAAATCGCCGACAGCTATGCTCTCGGTGACCCAATGCAACCTCAGCTGGACTCGGTAGAACCGAGTAGGAGGAACCCGGGGAACAATAGGTCCGGGTCGGGCAGGAACAATGACCGTCAGGATTTCGGGCAGAAGAGAAGGGAGCCCGACTTTTACTACGCCTCGCAGCAGGTGGCGGCGGTAACCGGGGAACAAGGCAATACCGGTTGCAATCAGCGGCAGAAGACGGATGGTCAGGGTTGGGCAGAGGTGAAGAAAACTTGGGCCGAGCAGAGGAAACCCTTGACGTATGAGGACATGCTGGACAAGCCCTGCTGCTATCACACTTTCGAGCCCAACCGACCGGCCAACCACACAACTCGGCAGTGTAGCTGGTACCAGCGCATGCGGCGAGAGGGTGCTCCAGGGGGATCTCTAGTAACTGCCCCTGAAAAGCCGGCAGCTCCAAGACCTCCGGCACCAGTAAGTGAGGCCAATGCTGTCCGGGTAAACCCACCAGTACAGAGGCGACCACCGGCAAGGCCGGTAAATGTGGTGAACATCCGGCGTAACAACAATGCCGGTCCTAGCAACCAGGGCGGTTACCCGCAGGGTGACTATCAGGAAGCTCATCAGAGCTATGTGATCTTTGTGACCGAGCCCACTGACAAGAAAAGCCAGCGCCAGCGCGCTCTGGAGGTGAACGCCGTCATGCCGGCGGTATCCAAGTTTATGCACTGGTCCGAGATAGAGATCAGCTGGAGTCGGAAGGATCACCCCCGGGTTATGCCTAAGCCGGGAGGGTACGCCTTGGTGGTGGACCCGACATTCATCGGGCCGAGTATCAACGTCCGGTTCAGCAGAGTCCTGGTGGACAATGGCAGTGCCATTAACATCATGTACAAGGACACAATGCTTAAGTTGGGAGTGTCCCTGAACACGCTGCTGCCGACCAACAAAACCTTACACGGCATTGTGCCGGTCGTTTCGTGTTCACCTATGGGCAAGATCTGGGTAGATGTGCTGTTCGGAACCCGGGAGAACTGCCGGACCGAAAGTCTCGAGTTTGAGGTGGTGGACCTGGAGAGCCCATACCACGCCCTGATTGGTCGACCTGCTCTGGCCAAGTTCATGATATCCACTCACATGGGCTATCTGAAAATGAAGATACCAGGTCCGAACGGTATAATCACTATCGCTGGGGACTACAAGCGCTCTATCGAGTGTGCTACGGCCGGCTCTTGCTTGGCCGAGTCATTGGTCATAGCCGAGGAGAAGAAGAGAATCCAGCAAGTGGTGACGCTGGCCCAAGCCTCCCAACTCGGCGTACCCGGGATGGCGAACCCGGAGCAGCATGCTTCCTTCCAGCCACCAAAGGAGACCAAGAAGGTCGTAGTAGACCCGGCTAACCCAGAGCACCGGGTGATCGTCGGCACCAGCCTGGACAGCAAATAGGAAGGCGAGCTCACCGACTTCCTCCGTGAGAATCGGGATGTCTTTGCTTGGTCGAATGACGACCTTCAAGGAGTTCCGAGGGAGTTGGCTGAGCATTCGTTATTCGTGAGGCCGGATGCAAAGCCGGTGAAGCAACCGACAAGACGTCTCTCGGACGAGAGAAGAGCCGCGATCATGGAGCATCTAGCCGTATTGCTTGCGGCTGGATTTGTGATGGAAGTACTGCACCCGGACTGGTTGTCTAACCCGGTCCTGGTAGAGAAGAAAAAGGATGACCCTCTCCTGGCCAAGGTGTGGCGCATGTGCATCGACTTCACCAACCTCAACAAGGCCTGCCCGAAAGATCCTTTCCCGCTCCCCCGGATAGATCAAGTGATCGACTCCACTGCCGGGTGTGAGCTTTTGTCTTTTGTAGATGCGTATTCTGGTTTTCACCAGATACCATTGAACCCGGCTGATCAATTAAAGACTGCTTTAATCACCCCGTACGGGGCATATTGCTATCGTGTCATGACCTTCGGGTTGAGAAATGCCGGTGCCACTTATCAAAGATGCATGCAGAAATGCTTGCATGAGCAAATAGGTCAGAATGCGGAGGTGTATGTCGACGATATAGTCATAAAAACAAAAGAAAAATCCACTCTGATCGATGATCTGAGGGAAACATTCGTTAACTTGAGAAAGTTTCGAATGAAGCTTAACCCGGACAAGTGTACTTTCGGTGTACCGGCCGGAAAGTTACTCGGTTTCCTGGTGTCTAGCCGGGGTATCGAGGTTAACCCGGGCAAGATCCGAGCTATCGAAAGCATGAAACTGCCCACTCGCCTTAAAGATGTACAAAAATTCACCGGATGCCTGGCATCCCTAAGTCGGTTTGTGAGCCGGTTAGGAGAGAAAGCTTTGCCTTTGTATCAACTCATGAAAAAGAGTAAAACCTTTATATGGACACCACAAGCAGATGCAGCTTTTAATGACCTGAAAAAGACACTCTCAAATGCACCGGTGTTGGCATCTCCCTTACCCAAGGAGCCGATGTTGCTCTATATCGCGGCTACCAACCGGGTTGTAAGCGTGGTGTTGGTGGTGGAAAGAGAGGAGGGTAAGAGGGTGGTGCAGAGGCCCGTGTATTACCTGAGTGAGGTGCTCTCCCTCTCCAAGCAGAATTACCCGCACTACCAGAAGATGGCCTACGGTGTATACCTGACGGTCACCAAGTTGAAACACTACTTTCAAGAGCATCCGGTTACAGTGGTGAGCGAGGCTCCCTTGTCTGAGATTATAGGGTGCAAAGATGCCAGCGGCCGAGTTGCCAAATGGGCCATCCAGTTGTCTCCGTACGCCCCGACTTACGAAAGGAGGGACGCCATTAAGTCGCAGGTGCTGCCGGACTTCTTGGTGGACTGGGCCGAGATGCAATATGAGCCTCCCCCGCCCGACTTCAATTTTTGGAAGATGCACTTTGATGGTTCCAAGGCAAAAATCGGGTTGGGTGCCGGAGTGGTCCTCACTTCTCCGAAGCAAGATGTACTGAAATATGTGCTCCAGATTCATTTCTCGGCATCCAACAATGTGGCTGAGTATGAGGCACTCGTGCATGGCCTCAATGTCGCTAAGGAAATCGGCATCCGGCGGGTAGAATGTTATGGTGACTCGGATTTGGTGGTGCAGCAGGTGTCGGGAAATTGGGACGCGTTGGATGCCAACATGGCGTCATACCGGTTCCATGTACAGAAAATTTCCGGATTTTTTGAAGGATGCGAGTTCAAGCACATACCCCGGGGAGAGAATGAGGCTGCGGATGTATTGTCCAAGCTGGGGTCATCACGGGACGCGATCCCACCCGGCATAGCTTTGGAACACTTAAAGAAGCCGTCAATCAAGCCATCACCCGAGTCGGAGTCCATATTTATCCCGAAGAGCTCAGAGGCAGAAGTCGTGCCCATGGAGGTTGATGTCGGGAGCATTTGGCTAAACCCGGGGACTGTACAAGGTATGTCGGCAGAGGTGATGTCAGCCGAGCCTATGGAAATAGATGCCCCAATCTTCCCTGTGAGGCCGGTACCGGAGTGGGCGCAGCCCATCATGGCTTATGTTGTGTATGGGACCCTGCCGGAGAATGAAGTGGAAGCTCGGCAAGTGGTAAGAAGGGCCAAGGCTTACACGGTGATCAATCAAGAGCTCTATAAGAGAAGTGTCACTGAGGTGCTGCAGCGTTGCGTTGACCCGGAGGAAGGGCAGGAGATGCTGCTCGAGATACATCAAGGTGAATGCGGTCATCATGCCTCCTCAAGGGCACTGGTGGCAAAGGTCTTCCGGCACGGGTTCTATTGGCCTTCGGCTCTGCAGCAAGCAGAGGATATTGTCCGGAAGTGTGGAGGTTGCCAGAGGTTTGCACACAGAGTACACATGCCGGCGGCAGCACTGAAAACTATCCCCATCACATGGCCGTTTGCGGTATGGTGCTTGGATATGGTGGGTCCGTTCAAGCCGGCGCGAGGTAACATGACTCACATACTAGTCATGGTGGACAAGTTCACCAAATGGATCGAGGTGAAGCCGATTCGGAAGTGTGATGGAGCTACAACCGTCTCATTTATGAAGGATATCATACTGAGATATGGTTACCCACACAGCATTATCACGGACAATGGCACCAACTTTGCAGTGGGAGAATTTGCTCGGTTCTGTACCGAGAAGAGAATTCGGCTTGATGTGACCTCGGTGGCACATCCGGAAGCAAATGGGCAGGTTGAGAGGGCCAACGCATTGGTGCTGGTCGGCATAAAGGCCCGGTTAATAGAACCACTCATGCGGACTCCGGGATGCTGGATAGAGGAAATACCGGCGGTGCTATGGGGTCTCCGGACCACACCCAACAGATCCACCGGGTATACACCATTCTTTATGGTGTATGGTGCTGAGGCGGTGTTGCCAACCGACATACAGTATGACTCGCCCAGGGTGGCGATGTTTACAGAAACTGAGGCAAGAGAAGCCCGAGAGAATGATGTCGACTTGCTTGAGGAAGCAAGAGAGTTGGCCCTGTCTCGGTCAGCAATATACCAGCAGAACCTCCGACGCTATCATAGCCGGAAGGTACACCCCCGGGTGTTCAGAGAAGGAGATCTAGTGCTGAGACTGATACAGCGCACTGCCGGCATGCACAAGTTGTCCCCTCCATGGGAAGGACCTTTTGTCGTGAGCAAAGCCCTGCACAACGACTCATATTATCTGGTAG
This sequence comes from Poa annua, assembly GCA_026929855.1. Classification (NCBI taxonomy): domain Eukaryota; kingdom Viridiplantae; phylum Streptophyta; class Magnoliopsida; order Poales; family Poaceae; genus Poa; species Poa annua. The sequence goes on from CM049437.1 coordinate 96,664,402, forward strand.
ATGCACAGGAAGCTAGAAAGGGTGTAATGGATAGAGCCGGCGAGGAAACCAAACGACCGTGGAATGTAGCTCTACTTCGTCCCTTTTTTGCGTAAAGGGCACAGTGTATGTATCTCGGTCCCTTTTGAGTGAAATGTCGGCATCCCAGAGAAAGTCTCGGGGACTGCCTTATCCGCATAATGATTCTTTTTTTTATGTCTTTTGCATGTCGGCACTCCGGGGTAAACTCGGGGACTGCCAGATCTTTATCTATGTCTGTATTTCGGTTATTCCTTCGTTACCTGCATGCTGGCGTCTCGAGGTGAAACTCGGGGACTGCCTTGTTTATTTCGTACCTGTTATCCACGTGCCGAATAAATTTTCAACCTTGTTTCAAAGCCAAGTAATGTGTGCTATGTGAAATGATCTTGTGACTCGACTGACGGATGCCCAAAGTGGTAGTCAAGAGCAAAGATAGTGGAAGGTGGTAAACACGAAAACGAACTCGGGAACTCGGTGTAAAAGCAATTCGGCACGTGTTGTGTACTAATCCTGTATTTCAGTTTTTTCTTCCGTTATGTCGGATACCTTTGAACCTAAATCCGGGCATTTTCTAGTATCGTATGCTATAGTCGTGATTTTGTGACTCGACTGTCGAACGCCTGTATGGTAGACAAGAGCAAAAATCACCAAGTATAGTGAACGAGAAAGTAAACTCGGGGACTCGGTGTAAAGTGATCCGACATGGCTCGATGCTTGTTTAATTCAATAAGCCAGATAACAGAGTATCCTACTTAAACTTGTATATATTACATATGAACCCGGCATTCCGGGGATTTGATAGAATTGTTCTCTAAGGTTTTACACAGGAGGCTTGGCAGCAGGAATTTCGGTAGCAGCGATGGACTCGGTGGTGTCGGCAGCTCCCAGCTCGACGTTGACCTCAGCGGCGGTTTTCGGCTGGTCGGTCGAGGCCGACTTGGTAATGTCGGCGGCGGCGTCCTCGCTGGCTAAGTCCGCAGTCCCAGAGGTGGAAGCTTTCCCGGATGGCTGGGCTTTGCCGGTGAGGCTGCCTTGGTTTTCTTCTTCGGCGTCTTCCTCCTCGTCCTCATCGTCGTCGGCATAGTCTTCGTCGTCTGAGTAGACCTCGCCCTCGACATATTGGTGGGGCTGTGAGTAGCTGGCAAAGTAGTGCGCAGCGTCTTGTCGGAGCTGGATCTTGGCGGGATCGGTTGTCCACGCTGAGTTCTCACGCTGCGCCCGCACCTTCTGAAGATCGATCCCTTCATACCAGGATAATATGAAGGAGAGGGTTTGGTCCGCACCGGCACGGGCTGCGGAGGATCTCCATTCCCGGAGGCGACGCTCCGTCTTCATCAACTCCTGGGCCAAGTCGGACACATTGTCCGGAGGCGTGGCGCCGGGCCAGAGCTTCCGATAGACGTGAACGCCGGCATCAAGGAGCTCCATCCCGATACTCTTGAGCGGCGCGAAGCGCGCGTTGAGTGCTACGAGGTGGTCCTCCACGTCCCACTCACCAGAGATGGGGCCGACTTCAGCCCTCTTCGCACGCGCCCGATTGATGGCCTTCACCGCAACGGTGTGCGTGTGGGAGAAGTGCTCTGAGGAGAAGAAAGCTGTTGATAAGTCAGAAGGCGGGCCGATATAGGGTGTATATCGGCAAGAAAGTCAAGCAAGAAGGGATAAAGTTTGGAGAAACTCACTATCCATCTGGTCGTTGATCTTCTTCAGTTCGGCCAGCCAGATGTCGCACTGGGACTTGAGGGTGTTGAGTTTTTTCTCGGCCAAGGTGGCGCGAGACTCAGTTTGCTCGAGCACTTCACCCTGAATCCGCACGGCATCCGCCAGGGTCTTCTCCAACTCGGCCTTCTCCGTCTTGGCCTTCTCCAGTTCTTGTTGGAGCCGAGTTGAGTTGGCCTGCTCCTTCTCCAACTCGAGCTTGTGCTCGGCGGCAACTCGGGCGGCGGTGTCGGCTGAAAAAGCAACAGGTCGGTTATAATGGTGAAGAGAACCTAGAGAAGGGAAGGATATGTCGGAGACAAGGGAGTGTACCATGGCCCTGGTGTGCAGCCTGAAGCTCTTTGAACCGCCTTCGGAGGGACCCGTGCTCGACCAACAGCCTCTGGAAAACCCGGGTGCGCTCCTTGCTACATGACTGGGATAGAAAGCGAAGTGTTAGTGCAGGTTGTTGAAGATGCCAGCCGGGTAACCTTTACTTGGGCAAGTATCGTTACTCGGCAGGAATCTCGGGGACTGGATGAGAAGTGTTTGTTGAAGTTTCTCGCCGAATGGTCTTAACTCGGTCAAGTCTTAACCATTCGACCAGAACCTCGGGGACTAGAGATAGTGGATGTTGGAAGAGCTTACCTCTGCAGCGGTTGTCAGTTGAAGGACCGCAGATTGAAGTGCGTGCAGAGACTGAGCAACTCTCCCGGGCCCAGCCGGATGGTCAATACTTGGGTCGGAAGAGGTAGCCTCGTTGATGTCGGCGGCATTCCAATCCGTGTTGTACTGCTCCATCGAACCTGAAGAGTCAGCACTGGGCATAAGGAAACCTGAACTCTCCAAGTCGGCAGCGGTGGCAACTCGGTCGACGGTGGCCTCCAGCATGCGTAGGGCCGCCGTCTTAACGGCAGTGCGAGGAGGGTGCACCACTTTGAGTTTACCCGGAGGAAGCTGACCTTTCTTGGCCGCCAACTGATCCGGGGTCGGGGCAGTTTTCTTCTTGGCGGCCTTAGGTGGTGCCCGGCACTGTTGTTGTGCAGATGGCTGCTTGCTTACAGCGGAAGATGGTGGTTCCGGCGGCGTTGGTTGCTGCGGGGGTGCGTCCGGCACCGCCGCGGTCTCGGTTTGTGCAGCGACGGGACGCGATTGGTTGCCGCCAGACCTGACATCTCGGTCCGGGCTCGCTCGGCTCCCTTCCGCTGCGGTCTTAAGTGTCGGCGGAGAGTCCGCGGGTGTCGCCCGGGGTGGACTGCCGACTCCGGCGTTTGTCGGGGTCGCCGAGTCATTCTGGTCGAGCTCGAGCGGGGCTCTGCGCGTGAAGTAAAGGTTAGAGTGGATGAGGCAAAGAGGTCGAAAAACGAGAGGAAAGATGCTTACCCGGCAGCGGTCGGGATCTTCTTGCGGGAAGGTTTCTTGGTGATTTTGGCCTTCTTGGCCCCCGGGTTGTCCGCGGCAGAGGTGCCGGCTCCCAAGCGCTTGCGCGTAGCTGTTTGGGTGGTCGGCGCGACTGGTGTTGGAGGCAGAGGGTCAGCACAGGCCAAGGGAGTGGCATGTGTGATCTCTAGCATCACACAATCGTCGTCGTCAGATTCGTCTTGGGGACAAGACCGAGTTCGAGGCTTACCCGGGCCGGAGGTGCGGGAGACCGGGATCGACAAGTGGTCCTCGTCATCCGGGTCCTCGGTGAGTGGAGTTGCCGGCACGGCGTTGTCTGCCTGCCAACCACCATTGGCCCACCTCTTGTCCTCCCGGGCTTGACGGTCAAACCTCTGCAAAAGGAAGGTAGCGGGAATTGACTAAGGAAACAAGAAAGGCAAGAATGTAATATAGCTGCTGTGTCGGTTGCATGGTGAGGTCGGAGAGGAAGAACTAGAGCTTACCTTGGGCGGAGGATTGGCGCGACTGTGGGGTTCAAGTCCCCATTCCCAGTCGTCTCCCATGGAGGTTTGGGCGATGGCTCGGACACGTCTGCGCACCGCCGGCTTGTCCAGCTCAAACGAGCTGATCCGAGTTGGGTCTTGGGGCCCACTCATATGGCAGATCTTGTGCACCCGGTTCTGCAGGGGGCTTATCCGGCGGGCGACAAAGGTCCTCAGGAGGTCATCCGCCGTCAGATCGTCCTTGATGGAGAGCAGGAGGTTGTGGATGGCCTGGGTCTCTGTGTCGCTGCCCGACGGATCCCAGCCCCAGTTCGCCTGGGAATAGGGCGGGTCGAGTCGGAACTCTGGGAGGTTGAGGAAGTCATACCCCTTGGCGTTGTCAGCGGAGTCCGGATTCTTCACGTAGAAGAAGCTGCGCTGCCACTTACGGCAGGACTCCAGCCCGGTGACCTTGGGGAAGTCGGAGAGCTTCCGGGCAGCAATGGTGGCGGCCCCGCACGCCGTCATCTCCTTGTCCTTCACGCCCTTGTTCGGAATGCTTTCCTTCCGAAGCACGAAATACTTCGCCCAGAGGCTGACCAGAGGCCACAGGCCGAGGTACCCCTCGGAGAAGGCGACGAATGCCGAGAGGACCGTGATGGAGTTTGCCGGCAAATGATGCGGCTGTAGCTCGAACTTGTCGAGGAAGGCTCGGAAGAACCTGCTTGTCGGAAGGGCGAAGCCGCGCTCGAAGTGCGCGACAAACACCACCCGTTCTCCTTCCTGGAGCGCGGGCTCAACTTCGTCGCCAGGAAGTCGGCAGATGATTGGTGCCGGGACGCGGCGCGTGCGACGTAGCCAATCGAGGTCGTCTTGCACTACGTCGGAGCCTTCCCAGCCTCCTCAGATTCCTTCCGCGGATGTGTCGGGTTGCTCGGAGGAATGGCTCGAAGACATGTCGGCTTATCTGCAAAACAGATGCCGAGTTATAGACCGAGGTGTAGAGTAAGTCGGATAGCAGTCGTCGAATGCCGGGGAGAAAACAGAGTTGTGTCGGTTACAAGGCACACAGGAGATCTGGATAATGGAAATAAAGGAAAACCTTTCTATGAGCTAAGGGAGAAGAACCGTGAGTATGGCGCCTAAATATTGCTAAGTTGAACAAGGAAGATCTAGGGAGCAGTAGCAAGACTGGAAGGCGCGGGGACCATTCGCTCCCCTCCGGTGGAGGCACGTAGGGCACATACGGTGGCCGGAGTAGAGGCAGGGGCGGAGGAAAAGCCTCGGACACGAGCACGCCGGCGAGGTCCTAGGGGATCTAATCGGGTGCGGGGAGGGAAAGAAACTCACCGGAGATCGCGATTCGCGCTGGAGGAACGGCGACGACGGCGGCTCCGGGCTGCGTCTTCTGAACGGCGGCGAGGTCGTCGGTGTGCGGCCGCGGGCGTTCGGGCGCAGCGGCGGCGGAGGAGAGTGAAGGAGGAAGAAGATGGGAAGTATGGAGGCGAAGGGGCGAGGGAATCGTGCGCGAGGCTATTTAAGAGGGAAGGTGGCGAGGCGGTTGCCCGTTTTTTCCCGCCCGTTGGTTTTGAGCGGGTAGTGGGATCGTGTATGCGGCGGTTCACGGAGGTGGAGCGGTTATGGCCGCACGATCGGCCGCACAGCGGGCCACAGTATGGGAACCGTCGGCTGCGGATCGGATGCGGTTGCTAGCCCGAAAATCGAGGAGGCGCCTCGGGGTCAAACTACTCGAGTGTCTGCGGGATATGACAGCTGGTGGGGCCCGTGCGGCGTGTTTGTGACGGTTCGTCAGGCCGTGTGGCGAGTTTCTCGGGATGGTGCAGCAAGTATATGACACGTCTCGGGAGGAGATCTGCGGCAAGATTTGTTGATGTCGGAGGTACCGGAACAAGAACCAAGGATGGCTGAGAGCTCAGTGTCAAACCAAGATGGCCATGTCGTATGATTTTACCGTATGTCGGGATAGGCATGCCGGAGTTTTCTTATCAGCCCGACATGGTGGTGTCGGAGGGCCTTAAAAAGGATCGACTTGAGCAAGTCGGAGCAATGGAGTTACCCAACATACTTATGTCTGCTATTGGTTCGAGGCAGTTATTGGGTTAAATCTGATGCAGCCCTTCATCCGAGGCTGCAGGACTACACCAGCTTCGGGGACTAGTGTCGGGGGGCTACCCCCGGGTAGGGTAAAGGCGAGGAGTAGCGAGCTTATTCTAACCGACATCACCATGTTCGAGTTGTTTATTTGTATGTGATGTGCAGGAAAGAGAATCCGACATACCTATTTAGGCCGGGTGAGGTATGTCGGAGGTCCAGGCCCGGCATAGCCTTGCCGGCACACGGAGAGAAGCCCGGCATACTTGTGCCGGGATAGGAGGATGTGTCCGACATACCCTAAGTCGGGCGACAAGTCAAGGGCAGGTACGAACGCAGGACACTGACCCGCCTGACACGGAAGTAAGGTCACCTCCCGTCTGATACGGGCGCGGGACAAAGGGTACAAGACAAGGGCGACGTGACTACTCCACTGTACTGGCAACTGACTGACAGGAGACAAGGCATGGAGAAGGCACGTCCTGTCTCTGGCAGGGGAAGCATCATTACCTGAGCCGGCGGCGACTACGGCAAGACGCATCATGACCTATCACGGCCTATGTCGGATAGCCCGGCTGCTAGGTCGTGGTAGGGATGTCGACATTAACGTTGGAGTGAAGCTGTTGTCTGGGGGGGGGGGGCCCGGAGAGGCTAGGGTTCCCGGGCAACTCGGCTGGACCTCTATAAATAGCGCCATAACTCCTCCTGTGAGGAAGAGACGAACCAGATGGCCAAAACTATAGGCGCATTTACTACTCGTCTACTGGTAGTTCATCCTTGTTCTTGAGTTCATCCTAGAGAGAGGTAAAACAGCTCAAGGAGCACCTTTGTAGATCTTGTGAGACACATATAGAGAGAGGCAAGGCAGGAGTAGGGGTGTTACCTCCTCACGAGGGCCCCGAACCTGGGTACATCGTGCGTGTTTGTGGTTGTTTGTGGTTTTGAGTGTGTTCTTCGTGTGTTCTTGCAGTTTCTTCCCTGCCTAAGTCGGTTTTGGTTTATTCCGTGCCATCTTTTGTGTGAGCTCCTTAGCTCGCTAGCCCTCCCCGGATCCACCAGCGTCCATCGGCCCCACACAATTAGCCATCCTATGGCATCTGCCGTGATACCACCACGACAAGTAGACACTCAAGCACTACAAAATATTAGAGAGATAAAGTGTTTGCACTAACAGTACTCTATTCCACATGAGCAGACCCTCAAGCACTACAAACACTAGTACAAATCGTACTCCGAATCTGAAGACTCATGGCGCACTGGTCGCGGTACGAGGTGACGCTGCCCATAGTTGACGATTCTAATTTTGCGGTACACCTCGTATGCAACATACGCATCTTTTGCTGCATACTCAATGTTGCAACCGTCAAGTGGGGTCTTCTCCCAAAGTTTGTGCTGCTCCTTGTCGAATCATGTCTTCATATCAGCGTACGCGTCGTCGATCACGGCGACTGCCATATCAGCCATTCCATTCTTGACATGGTCAAGCCTGAACAAGTCCTGGAGATCAATGTGGCAGGCAGATGGTATCTGAATACCCCAGGTGCGTCTCATCTTGATCTTGTCATTCGTTATATCAACGCTAGCAAAATGTATGCCGCTGCGAAGAAAATCCATGAGTATTGGACATTGATTGTCACTACTGCAACAACAAATGGAACACATGTTAAAAATACTGCCATTATATAATTTGAGATCATGTATAATAAGAATAACAACAACAATATGCAACTTCCATTTCGGCCATTATATAATTTGAGATCATGTATAATAAGAATAATAACAACAATATGCAACTTCCATTTCGGCCATTATATAATTTGAGATCATGTATAATAAGAATAACAACAACAATATGCAATGCAACTTTCATTTCGGCCAATATATAATTTGAGATCATGTATAATAAGAATAACAACAATATGCAACTTTCATTTCGGCCATTATATAATTTGAGATCATGTATAATAAGAATAACAACAATATATGCAATGCAACTAAGATTTTCGGCCAATATATAATTTGAGATCATGTATAATAAGAATAACAACAATATGCAACTTTCATTTCGGCCATTTTATAATTTGAGATCATGTATAATAAGAATAACAACAACAATATGCAATTTAACTTTCATTTCGGCCAATATATAATTTGAGATAATGTATAATAAGAATAACAACAACAATATGCAATGCAACTTTCATTTCGGCCAATATATAATTTGAGATAATGTATAATAAGAATAACAACAATATGCAATGCAACTTTCATTTCGGCCAATATATATAATTATGTTCACTATAATCAAAGAGAAATTGCTATCCTATGCAATTTTCCTATCCTACGAATCAACAAATTAAAGAAAATAAGCCCCAACATTGGATTACCTTGCCCATTGGAAGACCATGACACGTTTCTTGAAACATAGTTGGATTACCGCAACTTCTTCTTGATCGGCCGTGTACTCGAGATCAAGACCAATGAACTTGTCTTGCTCCCGAGCTTCGCCAAGCCAATACTTGAAATCGGAGAGAAAACCCGCCACCTTAGCGCTATCGTTCGTGTACACGACGTTAAGATAGGTGTTGCCATGTGCAAGCACCGGCCCGTAGCGAGTGATTGGTGGTGCCGGATTCATGGTGGCCGGAGGGATGCAAGAAGAGGAGAGGAGAGCCGGCCGGCCGGAAGGAAGAAGAGAGAGGAGAGGATCGCCGGCGGGGAGAAGGAAGGAAGACAGAGGAGGAAATGAGAACTGCCCACTCGCCCGTATAGCCAATCGCGTGTAAAATCGTGGGCGGGAGTCGAACGGTTAGGGCTTTAGTACCGGTCCGTAACACGAACCGGTACTAAAGCTCCACCCGCCCAGCCCCGCGCGACGGTTGGCATGCCACAGACCTTTAGTACCGGGCCGTGTTACGGCCCGGTACTAAAGGTCCCTTACGGACCGGTACTGCTGCCCCCCTCCGTTCTGACCGTTCGGACCGGTACTGATGCTCATTAGTACCGGCCGCAAACACAGCCAGGACTAAATCTCTGGACGTAAAATACTTTTTCTACTAGTGTAAATCTCGGGAGCACGATATCTCCTCTGGACAAACGGTCAGTAGCATTTCAAGGCTATCTCCAACAAGAAAACATCCTACGGAAGATGAGCCACACGAGTCACTCTAGCAAGCCGCCCCTGAGCCCGAACCCGACACTATTAATGGTCTGTGATATATCGATATATATAGGTCATCGAAAAATTATTGCGTCCAATCCCAACTTAGTGGTGCTTGTATGTGGAGCTTGGGTTGCTTCATATCCACTAATTTGGATCGAAATGATTAAACCATTTCACTGTAGATGTCCATGCATGCGTGATCGATCTTATATGTCATCATGTAACATATGCCAATGCGGAAATGTCATAACATGGTGTGGTTGTTCGCTGCAACCACGGCATCAAGCAACTGTCATCTGGGGGATAACGGTGTTGAATTATGGTGATCCTGACACTTGCGAGATGGGAAGGAGCTAATCTGTACTTTCAAAATTACTGAGTACCTAGTTTCTCCTCGGGATTAACAGGCAACATACTGATGAATTTCAAAGGTAAGAGCGACAATGTTGGCACTGCATTTGACAGTACTTGAACTCGGTGACGGCGTAATGTAGGCAAAGGCTATGGCAGCACATCACTGCTCCACAGCTACAGTATCGTACAAATACAACGCTGTATTCCTCTCGATTGAGGAAAGGGACCCGTCACTGATTATGTATACTCTCTCCGTTCTAAAATAAGTGTCTCAAATTTTATAGAAAGTGTATGTATGTAGACCTGTTTATGTCTATATACATACATATTTTATCAAAGTTAAGACACTTATTTTGATACGGAGGGAGTACTAGAATTTTTGCTTAATTATGTTTAGCTAGCCTAGCTATCATGCCTCGTTGCACTTGGTGCGCGACTGATACACTAGGATCCACGTCAGAATTTCATAACGCGTCGGGGTAAGTGCTGTGACACCTAACCGAGTGTGGCTAACCGGCCGTTACCATAAGCATAAGAGCTCTTTTATGGTACCCTCAAATGAATCACAATCATTTATTTCCTTCAATTCAAAGGCTAAAAACGATTCATACTAGTGTTAAAATGACGAGTACTGTAGCCGTCAGGACATTGTGGAGACGCTTTTTAATTCAAAACCTGCAGTATGGCGCCGACGTCATTAGGTCTATGAGTTTTTACATTTTTGGTAGGTTGGGATCTAGGACTGTCTTATTCACCAATGCTTAAGGAAGATCTGGCTGTCTTATTCATGGAAAAAAGTTATGATATCAAAACAACATGAAAGTTGACTAGGACACTCACATACATGTGCACACACTCGCTTCTATGAACGCATGAGCACACACTCATCCCTACGATAGAGCATCTCTTTTGTATCTAGCAAAAACTGAGGGCCTCTTTGAATTGTAGGAATTTCAAAGGATTCCAATACTTTGGAATTTTGGTGATATCAAAATTCTATGGAATGGATTTCTATGCCTCAATTTCATAGGAATTGAAACATCCACTCCAAACTCTTTTTTAGACTCAAGCGCGTAGAATCGAGACACTTTTTCTGTGTTATTACTGCGTTTCATCCAAACGACTATTCCTGTAATATTCCTACATTTTACAATACTCTGTTTTGTACTGGCAAACCTGTGGGATTTCTATGTTTTTCCTATTCCTCTGTTTTTCAACCGTGTGATCAAAGAGCCCCGGAAAGCACAACATATACATCCCTTGGCCGTACTGACAGATCTCGACACATGCACGTACTGGTTTTAATTTCTGGATTCCAAACACCCACCTATCAGGTTCTCACCCATGCATCCATCCATGGCTCCACCGCGCACAGCACGGAAAGCACGCATGAACACACAGACACACACGACATGAAGGAGGGAGGAGGTAGGGGCAAAGCGAACAGTCCCGATCGAGCCCATGAATGCCCTAGCTTGGTGGAGGGGGAGGAACAGGATCGAGAGGAGGAGCGCATATATGCAATTATACCTCCCACACTACTATTCCCATGCATTTAAGCGCACCACTGTTCATCATCTGCCTTCGTTAAATCTATTACACCTTCAGTACCTGTCGATCGGTTGGGCGGTACTACGTACGCCGCATATGCAAATGACCATATCCCGCATGTCTGCCGTTGCTGTCCATCACAAGCATGCCCTCGTCGTGTAGGACTTATCACTCGTGTCCATGGCATCACCAGATCTGCATTCCTTTTCTCCAGAAAATTGAGGTCATGCTTTTGCCCGATCCATCCGACATAGCCAACTCGATTTACACATGCAACATAAGATGTAACCATACATGCACAACCCCCAACAAATTTCAGGGCGTGGGCAGATCCAGGAGAAAGATGTTTAAATGATGTATAGTAAACTAGTAATCATGTATCATGCCAGCTATGTGTAGCTGTTCAGTGTATCTTGATTTATATAACTCACAGAACCTACTCCATCCGTCCCCATTTGGGCGGTTTTTGAGGTTTATTCGGATCGTCAATTTGACCAAAAATAAAAATGTTTGTAAGTCATAAAATTATACTATTCAATTTGCATACGAATAAAAAATATATTGGTATGATATTTTAACTAGTGAAATATGTTTTATTCTAAGAATTCAAATTTACAGCACGAAATATAAGGACATACTTGTGGCTGGACCCGCTATACTATATCTACAACCCATGTCCACGCTTCTTCTGCATGGAGCGAGAGGCAGGGAGAAGAACATCGTCGAGTGAACGGCATGTTCAAAGCCCGCCCACACAGTCCAAGGCGTCCTTGAGGTCGCACGACAAAAGCGGCCCATGACGCTGAAGAGGCCAGTATCATCGATATTGCATCCGACACCGAATCGGACGTGGCGCCGCGTAGGCTTAGAACACGGAGGGTTTAGTGTAGGTTTAAATTTGGTGAGAATTATTGTAAAATATTAAGAAATTTGTATGAAATGTCATCCTTTTGCTTTACATGTGATCTCTTTTTTATTTGGCCGGCGCCACGGGGACACCACCCCCATTTTGTCGGAAATGTGTCCGGCATCCCTAAAGGGGACACAATTTGGAGGGTGTCGGATAAATTTCAGGGGGCGCAACTGGACATGATCTTAGTCCCTCCCCCATGGATACAACTCAGAACTGGAGATTCTTGGACATTGACGCTTGTTCCGGTATCACGTAAGCATGGAGATTTCATGTTACCTCCTATGTGTGTAGAAGATTACACAAATAAAAGCATGAAAACAAATCGAAGTGATCTTACCCATAGTGTGGACTGATTACATGCTATACAATGCAGGCGCTAAGTATGGAAAAGATTAATAACTTGATGTGTGTGGCATTCAGACATCCAGTTGCCTAACAGGCTAACAGCCATGATGATGCACTTGTGCCTACCGCTATCTATGTTTTTTTTAGGGAGAGAAATACCTAGCTATGAGCTATATATGTTTTTTGTGTTTTGAAATTATAAGCTGTCTATGTGTGGATGGATGGACTGAATGATTGACGGTATGGCCCCACCGTGCATGAACAGCTGGGCCTTGTGTAGCTAGGCTCGGATGGGGGCCCATGGTGATTTTGGTGGGCTTACGGAATGCCGGAGCTGGATGTATTTGGACGTTAGCTCGTGACTGGGGGCATGCAGGTCCGCGTCCGCCTGTTATACTGTTCATTTGAGTCGGAGGAATTAACTGAGTGTAGGTGCTGTCCCTCTCTTGTTACAGAATTGATGTTCATTAGCCTTCAGATCGATCCTAGAACTCTATGCAGTAATTGGTTTCTACCAACTTTAGCTGAGCAAATTAGAACGAACCATAAAGAAGATTAAAAACTCGCTGATAGTAATAAGGTTTGACCATGAATGAATCACCGTAGATGAAAGACACGGTCCTTCCTTCAGGATCTTCTGAAAATGATCGATGGTCCATGCTTTACAAGTTTATACGCACAACAACCATCTTGTATGTCAAGGACCATTTCTATGCTGATACTTTCCCTCGACGAATTTCACTCAATATATGTATCCTAAAACAGATACAACAAAACCAAAACGTGATGAAGCATACATACGTAGGAGTACGTTTATTTTGTCTCTACGTGCGCTCGGCTGGGTCTTCATAGTTCACATTTAAGACATAGTCAGAGTTGGGATATATAAATTTCAAATGACCAACAACTAAAGAAGGTAATATATTATATATGGTAGGTGGCCCGACGAATGAGCTCTATGTGAAGTTGAGAGTTCAAACTATAAGCTATTATGAGTATATTTGTACTCCTCCATTCTTTAATATAAGGTGTCTAAGGTTTTGGCACGGATATTAAGACATCAGTATTTTACATGTGGTGGACACATTTTTTCCTGAAAAAATTCGAGAGAGAGGAATCCATAATAGTCATAAATTGAAACCAATATGTTAAATCCCTCCATTCCAGATTGTGACTCATTTTTTTATGAGTAAAATTGTCTATAAATCGCAATACACTATACACCTTATATTTTGAAATTTTTCTCAAAACCTTAGACACCTTATATTAAGTAACGGAGGGAGTATTTCTTAAAGGTCTACTTATGAACAATCAAATTTTCATCAACATCATTATATCTTTCACATAGATTTGATCAATTCTTATATATGGTTGCAAATAATGACAAGATGAGGCACGCTAGATCAAGTACACATGCAAATAATGACAAGATGAGGCATGCTAGGTCAATTCTTATGTATGGTTGCAAGTATGAAAGTAAGTACATGGACAAATAACGATATCACGTAGATTTTGTCAACTGTGTTGACATGGTTTTGAGTAAGACTAACAGGTCGAATCCCTTACGTTCTGAACTTCTGATTACTAATTTGTGGTTAAGTTAATTAGTCCAAGTGCCGCGGGCAATACGTATTGACTGAAAGAGTCTTCGAGTCCTTGACACAAGGGCCTCCATGTTGGTGCACCGACGATGCATACTCATAACATGGAGGACTTTTGTGTACCCTTTTTGCATGACTAGTTAGCCACCATGTTCAGAGCTTTTGTTTTCCTAGCTCGAGTTGGTGTGGCTAAATTTCAAATCAGCCTCTACCTTTCCTGATCGAGTCTACACATCTATCATGCATGCGTGCATGCACATTTGGATCAAACAATGCTCGCATTTATCTAAGGTAATATTTGCTTTGATTATTTTTGTAAAAAAGATGGGGTTTCCCTCCGATTTCTATTACTATAAACCAGGCTACAATAATCCAGAAAATTGCTTTGATACATGGATAACTCACGGATGCACCAAGAGCAGGTGCGCTCTTAATAAGTGAAAAGACTGATATTAGTGCAAACCACTCTACATATTTTCGTATATTCTTCTTATACACTTGCAGATTTCGATTAATTTAAAAGGATAACTTTATGTGTTTTGGAAATAAAATTCATTAAGTGGTTAAAGTTGTTTTTGTGGAGCTCTGATTTTTTTTACGTTAACTATAAACACTTATTTCCCTTGAAACATTATTGACATATAAAAGACTAGAAGAATTACATGTATTTTGGTTAAGATTTTGTTAATGGCCAATTTTTAAATTGTTCATCTTAAGGGAGGGGGGTGTCGGTTCGATTAAGGAAATATATTAATATCAAGAAGACACCAATTACAACTAACCTCGTAAACAACATAATGACAAAGACTACTCGAGACAATAATGATGCACACAACAAACAAATATATCAAAATGACCTGTCAAAGTGATCAACGACTCGTGACAGCAGGAACCATCCACCGCGGCTAGCAAAACCCGAACTGCAAAAAGGTTCTCCAATAGCAACGCCCTAAGAAGTGAAAAAAATGCACAGCTGCTATCGTCACTGAATGTAACCACCAAGTTTGATCATGGGTTTTCACTGAAGGAGATATGCCCTAGAGGCAATTAATAAAGTGTATTTCTTTATCATATCTCGATTGTTCATAATACGTTTTTCTGTCATGCTGTAACCGTATTAAGCGGAAACATTAATACGGGTGTGATGCGTAAACAACCAGGTCCCTAGTAGCCTCTACTAAGACTAGTTTCGTTGCGCGATTGATGATCGAGGTTTCCCGATCATGGGGCATGGCGCCGGTCGGCAATGGAAGTCATATCGTTGGAGAACGATGTGATGGACATACCCATATTTGTAGGACGTAGTCATTACGCTTTTGACCGTGAGACCAACTCTTATTGTTATTCCTGGAAGATACTTTGATTGCACCAAACGTCGTATCTTAATTAGTATGACAATAACGGTGATACTTTTGGGTATCGGAAAGGAGTAGTTGAGACGAGGGGTCAAGAGCGGAATTTGCCAGTCCGCATAGCAGGATAGATACTCTAGGGCCCACTCGGTGAGATTATGTCGAATGAGCTTGCAAGCATGTGACTAGGTCACGGAGACATGAAATCATAGACGAGTAGAAGATAGTGTTGTCGGTAACGAGGTCAAGCTAGATATGGAGATATCTATGAACGACGCTCGGACACGCTAAGTATCGCTATGGCAAAAGGTTTAAGACTTTACGTTCAGGTTTGATAGATGAAAGTCATTCGTTATATCACAGGGATTAATTCATGGGGTCCAGGCCTACGAGTTAGTCGTTGATCGGAGAGGAGTCTCGATCATACCTGTTATTATATCGAACCGCTAGGGTAACACACTTAAGGGGTTTCGACAAGACAACCGGAAAGGAAAGAGATCACCGGGAACGTCCCGGGAGAGATCCGATGGAGATCGGGCAGCGACGAAATAGTTTTCGGAACTAGAATAAATTATATATAATATGTTTGATATTAATTAGTATAATTAATGTCTAAATATGATTTTATATATTTATTTTCGAATTTATTTAGGCTAATTTCCCTAAATGGGCCTTCTGGTCGAAAGAAGGCCCAAGAGGGGAAAATTCCCTAGGGGAATTCGGTGGGAGCCTTGGGGCCGACCCAGGTGGGCCAAAAGGGGCCCACCATGGGGCCGGCGCACCAAGTGCAGCCGCACCAGGCATGTGGGGATAGTCCCACATTGCCTGGCTGGCAGGTTGGCTCCCCCCTGGGAGCCTATATAAGAAGGGGCACCCCTGGCCTTTTAATTAACCAATTAATTCCCCAATTCTCTCTCGATTTCGTGATTCCCTTTGTCGGAGTTGCGCCGAGTTGAGAGGGGGATCTCTTCCACCATAGCCCGCTGCCGCGCTGCTGGTGTTCCGGTCCAAATCTTCCGCTGCTCGTCCTGGACTGGAGCTTCGGAGGCCGTCGTCTCCACCGTACGTGTGTAACGCCCTGCGAGGTGCTGCGCTAGCGGTGCTGCGAGGTCTGCCTCCTCTACACGACCTTGAGGTCGGTTTCGTCGGTCTTCATCGACAACGTTTGTGCGGGAACGTAATCCCCGCTTTCGGTCTACAAGGGTATGTATTCCGATCTCCGTTCGTACTACTATATCTGCATAGAATAGATCTTGGCATGTTTTAAGGATATCGTTGCTAGGATTTTTTTTGTTTTCTGCACTCGATCCCCTTCAGTGGTATCAGAGCCGATCTATCGTAGATATAGCTATACGCTGTTAGAACCCGTGTTCTGCACGGGGGCACCGTTCCTGTTATTTGCTACCCTCTAGCGTGCACTTGTGATTCCAGCGGCATCGAGTTGATGAAGCGGCCTGGACCGACTTTACGCGTACGCTTACGCGAGACTGGTTCCACTACTGACATACGGCTTGTACCGTATCTGTGGCTGGCGGGTGTCTGTCTCTCTCTCTTTAGTTGGTCTTGCATTTTCAATGGAGGGCCCGAAAGGGATGCTTAAACATGCAATTATTGGATCGTTGTTGTGGTCATAAGGTTCGTAGGTATGAAGCGGTTCTATTTACGACAGCCCCAAGCCACGTAAAATATGCAAAAGATAAAGTAGAAGCGTCTAACTTTATTTTGCAGGGGCTATGTGATATGGTCAAGGTAGGTTTATTAAATTGTTTATGAACTGCGGGCGCCAAGAAGACCATGGCGCAATGGACTATATCACATCGCATTACATTTGATGTTTTTGTGTGCATCTTATATTGTGTGATTATATATATTAGTATATATTAGTTACACGGCGGTAATTATATATAAGATGATCCCTTCAAAAATACCACTAGTGTTCTTCCTCCAACGAGCACCACCAAGAAAGTTCTACGTTATGAGGCAGGCCGTGACGATCGGGTGTCAGACATATCGTCGTTCGCATACAGTGGGTGTAAGCCATGTTGCACAAGCGTTACGTGGAGGTTATAGTGGCGAGCCTAGCATATGCAGATATGGCCTCGGAACACGGAGGCCGAAAGGTCGAGCATGAGTCACAGAGTTGTTGTGATGGACAATTGTCTACCCTTGAAGTTGTGCTGCCGGCTCTGACGATGAGGGGTGGTGCGATGGATAGGGGTCGTGTAATCGCTTAAACGACCAGGAGGGATGTTCGTTTGAGTGGGAGTTATGTTAGTTATTTTCTAAAAATACTATAACTCAAAATTATTATGAACAAAGTCTTATGTTGTTGCAAATTCCATTGTAGATGTCTCACCCCTCCTTTAACCTAGCCCTGTTCCTTGAGAAAGAGAAGCTTAAGACCGATGGGTCTAACTTCGTGTCCTGGTTCCGCGACCTGAAGTCCATTCTTGAAACCCACAAGGTGGCCTATATCCTTGAAGCCCCCTTAGGTGATCTGCCAAACACCGCCTCAGAAATCGAAAGGAATGTCCATGAGGTTAAGGCGGAGATTTCTTCTTATGTCCAGAGTGGCATGCTCTTTGCCATGAAGGCTGACCTGCAAAACCATTTCGAGAACAAGGGTGCTTATGAGATAATCACTGAACTCATGGTTGTTTTTGCACGACAAGTCAAGGCTGAGAGGTTCGAAGCATCCGTGCTTTTCTTCTCAGCCCAGATGGAAGAGCACGGCAATATAAGTGAGCACTTAGCCAAGTTTTTTGGCTGCGTTCAGCTCCTGAATGATCTGGGAAGTGTGATCCCAGAAGAGCTGGTTATTGATAGGGTGCTGATTTCTCTGCCCCCTAGCTATAAGAACGCCATCGTGGACTACGGCATGAAAGGGACGTCAAAACCCCTGTCGGAAATCCTGAAGATGCTCGAAGTGGCCGAATTAGAAATCAAGCTGGAGAAGATGGTGGTGATCATCGGATCACCTGAGCGCAATTGCCCCAAGTACCTGGAGGACAAGAAGCCTGGCAAGATAGTCGACAAAGAACAAGGTATATTTGATATACATGTTATAGATGTGTACCTTACATCCGCCCGTAGCAACACTTGGGTATTTGATACTGGTTCTGTTGCTCATATATGTAACTCTCAGGAGGAGTTACGGAATAAACGGCGGCTGGCTAAGGATGAGGTGACAATGCGCGTCGGCAACGGATCGAGAGTCGACGTGGTGGCTGTCGGCACGCTCCCTCTACATCTACCATCGGGATTAGTTTTGGTTTTAAATAAGTGTTATTTTGTACCATCGTTGAGTGTAAACATTATAAGTGGGTCTTGCCTGTTACAAGACGGTTATTCATTTAAATCAGTATCAAGCAGTTGTGCTATTTATATGAATGATATCTTTTATGTTGATGCTCCCGAGAGTAATGGTTTATTCTTGTTGAATCTCGATCGTAGTACTCACATCCATAACATAGAAGCCAAACGGATTAAGTGTAGTGATGATACCGCCATGTATATGTGGCATTGCCGTCTTGGTCATATTGGTATAAAGCGCATGAAGAAACTCCACTCCGATGGACTTTTGGACTCGTTGGATTTTGGATCCCTCGATACATGCGAACCATGCCTTATGGGCAAAATGACCAGGACACCGTTCAAAGGTTTCGTTGAACGGGCGTCGGATTTATTGGGGATCATACATACAGATGTGTGTGGACCAATGAGCGTATCGACACGCAATGGTTATCGTTACTTCGTCACCTTCACTGATGACTTGAGTAGATACGGTTATATCTATTTGATGAAACACAAGTCTGAAACTTTTGAAAAGTTCAAAGAATTTCAAAGTGAAGTTGAAAATCAGCTTAACAAGAAAATCAAGCACCTCCGATCCGATCGTGGTGGCGAGTATTTGAGTTTTGAGTTTGGCACACATCTGAAGAGTTGTGGCATCGTACCCCAACTTACGCCTGCTGGAACACCGCAACGTAACGGCGTGTCCGAGCGATGTAATCGTACTCTACTGGATAGTGTCCGGTCTATGATGTCTCTTACCGATTTGCCCGTATCCTTCTGGGGTTATGCGTTCGAAACAGCCGCATTCATTTTAAATAGGGCTCCGTCCAAATCCGTTGAAACGACACCGTATGAATTATGGTATGGCAAGAAGCCTAAGTTATCGTTTCTGAAAGTTTGGGGTTGTGAGGCGTATGTTAAGAAACTACAGCCCGACAAACTCGAACCGAAGTCGGAGAAAGTCGTCTTTGTAGGACATCCGCGGGAAACCGTAGGATACACCTTCTACAACCAAGCTGAGGGCAAAACGTTTGTCGCGAAGACCGGTACCTTTCTAGAGAAGGAGTTTCTCGCGAAAGGAGTAAGTGGGAGGAAGGTAGACCTCGATGAGATCGTTGATCCTGAACTCGAGATTCCAAGTGGCGCAACGGAAGTTGTTCCGGAAACGTCCTCCACAGATGGAGTGGGAGAAACTGTCGAGGAAAGTATTCTACCTCGTAGGTCTGGTAGATCTCGTATCGCACCAGAATGGTATGGCAACATGGTTTGCACCGTCATGTTAATTGAACAAGACGAACCTACGAACTACAAGGAGGCAATGGCGAGTCTAGAGTCCGAGAAATGGCTAGAAGCCATGAAATCCGAAATAGGATCCATGTATGATAACAAAGTGTGGACTTTGATGGATATTCCCGAAGGGCGCAAGGCCGTCGAGAATAAATGGATCTTTAAGAAGAAGACTGATGCTGATGGTAATGTGACCGTCTATAAAGCTCGGCTTGTCGCAAAAGGTTTCCGACAAGTTCATGGGATTGAATACGATGAAACTTTTTCACCGGTAGCGATGCTGAAGTCTATTCGGATTTTGTTAGAAGTTGCTGCCTATTACGATTATGAAATATGGCAGATGGATGTCAAAACAGCCTTCCTAAATGGAAACATTGAGAAAGAGTTGTACATGGTACAACCGGAAGGTTTTGTCGATCCAGAAAATGCTGGCAAGGTATGCAAGCTTCAGCGCTCCATTTATGGATTGAAGCAAGCATCTCGGAGCTGGAATCTTCGATTTGATGAGGTAATCAAAGGTTTTGGATTTGTCCAAAATTTGGAAGAGACCTGCATTTACAAGAAAATGAGTGGGAGCTCGGTTGTGTTCTTAGCACTATATGTAGATGACATATTGTTGATAGGGAATGATGTGGAACTTCTGAATAGCGTGAAGGATTATTTAAACAGTAAGTTTAACATGAAGGACTTAGGAGAAGCTGCATACGTCTTAGGCATTAAAATCTATCGTGATAGATCAAGACGTCTATTAGC
The DNA here is from genome assembly GCA_026929855.1 of Poa annua. Lineage (NCBI taxonomy): Eukaryota > Viridiplantae > Streptophyta > Magnoliopsida > Poales > Poaceae > Poa > Poa annua. The sequence goes on from CM049437.1 coordinate 96,684,711, forward strand.
GTTGAGTCAGAGTACTTATCTTGATAAAATACTGAAGCGTTTCGGTATGGAGAAGGCAAAGAAGGGTTCTCTGCCGGTTATCAAGAATAAAACATTGCGAAAGGCACAGTGTCCGGTAACGGAACAGGATAAGGCCGATATGACTAAACATCCTTATGCTTCAGCCATAGGATCGATTATGTATGCAATGTTAAGTACTAGACCTGATGTGGCATTAGCTCTAAGTTTGACAAGCCGTTTCCAGAGTAATCCTGGAATGGCGCATTGGATTGCTGTTAAGAGCATTCTTAAGTATCTCAATAAGACAAAGGAAATGTTCCTTGTCTATGGTGGCTGCGATGAAGAACTTGGCGTAACAGGTTACGTGGATGCAAGTTTCTGCTCAGACCCCGATGACTCTAAGTCACAGACAGGTTATGTGTTCAAGGTGAATGGGGGCGCCGTGTGCTGGAGAAGTGGGAAGCAACCCATCGTCGCGCAATCTACAATGGAGTCGGAGTACATTGCTGCTTGCGAAGCCGCGAATGAAGCTGTGTGGCTGAGGAAGTTCATTATTGAACTTGGAGTGTTCCCGAGCGTGCAAGACCCCGTGGTCCTCTTCTGCGACAATACGGGTGCCATTGCTAACGCCAAGGAGCCAAGGTCTCACTCCACCGCCAAACACATTCTCCGACGCTTTCATGTGATACGACAGTACGTACAAGGAGGCGATGTGAAGATTTGCAAAGTGCATACGGATCTGAATGTGGCAGATCCTCTGACGAAGCCTCTTCCGCTTGACAAGCATGAAAAACACCAGTTAGCTATGGGTGTTAAGCTTTTACCAAGTTGTAATCTAGATTAATTTGTACTCTAGTGCAAGTGGGAGACTGAAAGAGATATGCCCTAGAGGCAATTAATAAAGTGTATTTCTTTATCATATCTCGTTTGTTCATAATACGTTTTTGTGTCATGCTGTAACCGTATTAAGCGGAAACATTAATACGGGTGTGATGCGTAAACAACCAGGTCCCTAGTAGGCTCTACTAAGACTAGTTTCGTTGCGCGATTGATGATCGAGGTTTCCCGATCATGGGGCATGGCGCCGGTCGGCAATGGAAGTCATATCGTTGGAGAACGATGTGATGGACATACCCATATTTGTAGGACGTAGTCATTACGCCTTTGACCGTGAGACCAACTCTTATTGTTATTCCTGAAAGATATTTTGATTGCACCAAACGTCGTATCTTAATTAGTATGACAATAACGGTGATACTTTTGGGTATCGGAAAGGAGTAGTTGAGACGAGGGGTCAAGAGCGGAATTTGCCAGTCCGCATAGCAGGATAGATACTCTAGGGCCCACTCGGTGAGATTATGTCTAATGAGCTTGCAAGCATGTGACTAGGTCACGGAGACATGAAATCATAGACGAGTAGAAGATAGTGTTGTTGGTAACGAGGTCAAGCTAGATATGGAGATATCTATGAACGACGCTCGGACACGCTAAGTATCGCTATGGCAAAAGGTTTAAGACTTTACGTTCAGGTTTGATAGATGAAAGTCATTCGTTATATCACAGGGATTAATTCATGGGGTCCAAGCCTACGAGTTAGTCGTTGATCGGAGAGGAGTCTCGATCATACCTGTTATTATATCGAACCGCTAGGGTAACACACTTAAGGGGTTTCGACAAGACAACCGGAAAGGAAAGAGATCACCGGGAACGTCCCGGGAGAGATCCGATGGAGATCGGGCAGCGACGAAATAGTTTTCGGAGCTAGAAAAAATTATATATAATATGTTTGATATTAATTAGTGTAATTAATGTCTAAATATGATTTTATATATTTATTTTCGAATTTATTTAGGCTGATTTCCCTAAATGGGCCTTCTGGTCGAAAGAAGGCCCAAGAGGGGAAAATTCCCTAGGGGAATTCGGTGGGAGCCTTGGGGCCGACCCAGGTGGGCCAAAAGGGGCCCACCATGGGGCCGGCGCACCAAGTGCAGCCGCACCAGGCATGTGGGGATAGTCCCACATTGCCTGGCTGGCAGGTTGGCTCCCCCCTGGGAGCCTATATAAGAAGGGGCACCCCTGGCCTTTTAATGAACCAATTAATTCCCCAATTCTCTCTCGATTTCGTGATTCCCTTTGTCGGAGTTGCGCCGAGTTGAGAGGGGGATCTCTTCCACCATAGCCCGCTGCCGCGCTGCTGGTGTTCCGGTCCAAATCTTCCGCTGCTCGTCCTGGACTGGAGCTTCGGAGGCCGTCGTCTCCACCGTACGTGTGTAACGCCCTGCGAGGTGCTGCGCTAGCGGTGCTGGGAGGTCTGCTTCCTCTACACGACCTTGAGGTCGGTTTCGTCGGTCTTCATCGACAACGTTTGTGCGGGAACGTAATCCCCGCTTTCGGTCTACAAGGGTATGTATTCCGATCTCCGTTCGTACTACTATATCTGCGTAGAATAGATCTTGGCATGTTTTAAGGATATCGTTGCTAGGAAATTTTTTGTTTTCTGCACTCGATCCCCTTCATTCACCCCAGAAAGAGTCCAGACTCTCCAGACAATTCTTTCAACAAGGCAACGATTAGTAGTCCGCCATTGACATGTATAACACATGAAGTTTAGACCTAGAGTTTTCACACTGAAAACTCGTACTCGGTGCTCGAAGAGGACCATCGAAATAAAGTCATGCAATGTTGCCGCCCCACTTGTCGAGGATATTGGAGTAATTCATAGATCCGTGCTCCTTGTTTTGATGTGGACATTAATTCCCCCACAAACGTAACTGTATTCGCACAATAATTCACCCCGTCCAATTCTCCGCTCCGCCATCAATCTCTAACTCACCATGAGCCATCAAAACCCTCTGGCCTTCCGACGATGACTGTCGTGACATCCCCGCCTCTGCTAGCACCATGATAATAGCGACAATGTTGTCGTGGTTGATATTCTGGATAATGACAGTGAAAGCGGGGCCTCACTACTGCCCACCTCGAACCCGCACGGGCCAAGTCATGTGGATGCGCACGACCGGGATCCATGATCGAGTGGTCAATAAAGCACATGTTCTTGTCTGTGCAGGACACACATGGAGAAATTCCATAACTCTAGTGGCAACTCATCAAACACTTACGTAGTCAACGGCGAGGCACACCACCGATAGTCTGATAACATCACACCCTTCGTGGGCTTGAAGCCACCCCTATTTGTTTCCATCACCGCAACATGGTTACGAGGTTTGTGAACAGAGATGCAGGGTGGAGAAAGGCGAACAAGCTATGTCAAAGAAATGAACTTGAGGAGATGTCCCATTCCTGCCATCTGCCGTTAATGCCTCCTCCAGTTCCAGAGAGGGAAGGAGGGCTAGGAGAGCCTTGCAGCGGTGAACTATCACCTCCAAAGGTTCTATGTACATATTATAATAAATAGAAATTGTTTCCTTGAAAAATTGGTTGATTTCGTAATTGTTCCCTAAACTTTCATACCAAACAATTTGTAACCTAATTTTTTTAAACCCAAACATTTCGTAGAGCTAACGAAATCATAACACTATACGAAGGGGAAGCAAATGTTCCATAGATGCCTCATTCTAGTACACACATTAATCTCACAATTATTGTATTTAGAAATAATGCAATACTAAACCTAACAAATAAAAATCAAGAGAAAGTATAAAAATTAGATGATCTAACTATAATAAAATAAATATCATAGATATTCTTGACAACGTCAAACTCAAATTAGTAAGATGCGGATTCAAGTGTTTTGAAATAGAGTGAAACTCGTAAAAGTCCGTGGATATCACAAATTCTTAGGAATACTCAAGACTTTTCTCTTTTTTTAGATCCCTCATTTTTAATTAATTTGAAGGCTTACGACCTTTTCTCGAACATATCTACATTTTTCTGTTCTCACAGATTTTGACAAAAAGATCTTAAGAGATATTGTTTTACATATTTTCCCAAATCAAGATTTTTTGTTTTGTTTTTTCTAAGTCTTTTGTTCAATATAAATTGCAACATGCCAAAAGATGACCATTTTGAATAACAAAATACGTCTATAGTTTGCGTCAAAGGTTTTAGTTCATATTAGACTTTAGGGGTTCAATTAAAATCGATTAACAAACATGTAAAAAAAGATTAACAACTGAGGATCAAGTAATGGCTCTTCACTCTTAAAAAATAAAAATTGTATGTGATATAGAATATTAGATAGATTCTTCGCCCCTTAATATATGTCGTATTAGAATGTTTGCTAATTATTAAATATTAATATCCACTTTTTTAAGTTCAAAATAATATGTTTAGAATTATCTTGAAAAAATACTCTAAAATGCGTACTTATATTTTTTTACCAACATTTGTAATAAGAGTCAAGTTTGTTGGAGACCGTGTCAATTTACAAATGACTAGTTTTTCATGAACTCAAGATATCAAAAAGATAGAAAATGTCTTACACCCGACCTCTGGATAACATGAATGTACACAACCACAAACAAAAATCGAACAAGCCACTATGGAACTGGGGGACTAATCTGGCGATCAGGCAGACACCTCCATAAACGGGTCTGGAAACTCCACACGATGTAGTGAGGACCAAGAACGAAACTTGTGTGCAGCCCGGTAGACGACTTGCATAAGAGGTGCATTTTTATCATTAAAAATCTTATCGATTGTACATAGCCACAACGATCATATTACGACAAGTGCTTCCACTTTAAGAATTTCTCTATACTTGTGATCAATATCATGAAGCCGATTACCCAAAATATTAGCTATATTCTGTGACAGATACAAGTTAGACTTCGCTTGGGTGGTTGACCATATAAGACATGCGAACTTTCACTAAAAAAATAAGTGTGTTATTATTTCATCTTTGTCACAAAAAACACATTTTGTGCTTCCTTGCCCGTTACACTTGACCAGATTATCCTTTGTGAGGATACCCATTTAGGAAGACAACACACAAAAATCTTTAATTTGAGTGGTATCTTCATATTCAAATTCTTTTAACTGGATAAGAAGTGAGCTCAGCTCAACCCTATTATTTAAAAAAAACGATATAGGGGTTTTCCCTACCGCATTCCTTAAAAAATATTGTTAACCGGATAAACCACTTTATACATAGACTCCGCTGAGAATTTACCCTTCTCAAGTAGTGTCGTGTCTCGAAGGACGGACACCGGGGATGCGAGGCACCCCCTTTGTAGATTCGGTAGGGACGCGAAGGAGGCTGGAAACGTCTCCCGGGGGACGATCGTCGGACAAGTTCCTGACTCGCTCTCCGATCTCGACGTGGTGGACAAACAAGAAAAGCACACAACGATCTACCCAGGTTCAGGCCGCCCGGAGGCTAACAGCCCTACTCCTGCATGTCTGGATAGATGATCGGACCATGGTGTGGCTACAATGGTGTTACCCGACGAGGTACCCGGCAGGGTCCTTCGTCTAGGAGGAAGGAGAAGGACAGATCCTTTCCCGGAGGAGATCACCTTCCTTCCCTTCCTCTGTCTCTCTAGCCTAGTTTGGTGGTTGTCTTCCTCCTTGGGTCGACGGTGAGTCGACCGGAGCTTGCTTGCCTACTAAGCTATCTTGGATCAATGGTTCCTCCTCCTTCTCGCCATGGCCTTGGTCCTCCTTTTATAGGGAAAGGGGATCCCACCAGTGGCGGACCTAGCGTCCCGGCAGCCCGGGCAGCTGCCCGGGCTTCCGGCCGGCCGGCACCATGTAATTTTATAGCTAATTGATTAAAAATTAGTATTTTAAGGCTCTAAATACACTGTTTGCCCGGGCTTTAAAATATTTCTGGGTCCGCTAATGGATCCCACAGAGGTCATGCGAGGAGCGTGAGGGGTTTTGGCGGGAGGCAACCCCTCTCCGTGGTGGAGACGGCGACGTGGCCTCTTCTCCTCCAAGTATCCATCGCCGGGTTGGTGGGATCTCTGCCACCTTTGGGGAAAGCCGCGGACAGGGGCTGACAGTGGGTAGGTGGTGTCCCCTGGCCGCGCCTTGCTTCCCAAGCCTTCTGGGGTCTTCTACCGTTTTCTGTAGGGTGGTGGAATCCTTGTACGGCCTTCTACCCGAAAGGGAGCCCGGCTCTGCCGGGGACTCGCGCTCTCGGGCTCTTCTCTCCCTTCCGGGGCGCAGGAGACCCGGGGGTCCTGCGTACCCGAAGGGGGGCTGGCGGCGAGGGTGCATCCGCCAAGTCTTGCGCCGAGTCTTGGCCTTGTTCGTCTTGATGTTGGGCACACAGGCGGTGGATCCACTTGGGCAGCGCTAGGGGAACCCCGTGTCCCACACTGCTGCGACAAGTAGATTTCAGGAAATTCATCAGCTTTACGTGAGTTTGAACCATTGACCTTGTGAGGGAGTATTATAATGTTTTGTCAAAGAATCGTCATATATATCAAATAATGTGTGTTGTCCCACATACCCGAACTAATCAAAACAGGAGTCATTAAGAATAGAAACCTACAAGCACCAAACCAACATGCAGGCACATACTCATTATTTAATCACCAAGGCAATCTATGACTTAACATGGAAAAGCTACAGACATAAAAGGTTATGCTTTAGTATCCACTACACAAAGCAAAAGCTACAGCGGCATATCTAGCTATAGCCATGCAGTTGCTTGGTTTGATTGTTCCATGGCAATACACACGCAACTTATATGATTAATTTGCACCTATGGCCAAGGCAGAACAGTGTTGTTTGTTGGTACTACTCCATCTCGCTCTCTCCATCTCTAACCCTTTCTCTCTCTTGGTGGGGGCACGGCATGCAATGTCGCTAGCGCAAAGCGTATGCGTTGGAAGCTTGTCTTGGGCCATCGTCCAAGCCTTCTTCTCTGTGATCTAGTATCTCTCTGTTTGCCTTTGTCTTCGGTTTGTTTTCTACTCCTACATGGTGTATGAATGTGCACGTAAGTTTCACTGCTTTAGTTTACTACCTCCATTGCATAATGTAAAAACCTAGCTATTTTAGCTTGCTAAAAAGTCTTTACATTTTGAAACACAGGTAGTACTTTTTATTTGACCATATATGTTCAAACAAAACATTAAGTGGCCGAGGAAAATACAGTCATAGGGTAACTGTTTCAGTATATGTCACTGATTCTCTTGTGGCCATACTGTTGAGTGACATAATAAACTGTTGTCCGTGGTCAATGAAAGAATTGCAGAGGATATTTGGTTCCCATACTTCCATGGGAATAACAAGGGAAGGAGGGAGAATTCATGCTTCCAAGTCCCAAGATTTGATTGCAAATGAATCACCATTTACTGACTACATACATGCTAGCAGCACAAGTATTAAGTAGTTCCATACTCCTCTTCTTCTTCCCCTTCCAAACCTTTTGCTTTTATTCCCATATACTCGCCATCAAAACTTTTCCCGTCTCGCTATGCTGTCAGCCAGGTGATCCTCATCTCCCTCCTTCTCCCTCTCCCTCTCTAGTGAACTTCCCTTTCTCGTTCTACAGCCTCATTTACACCTTTAGGGCTACTACACGCGCACACAACGCGCTTTTATCTCTATCTCTCTCACTCACCCTTCCTCTCTCGTCTTCTTCCTCCCGTGGTGATCCACACACCGAAGCCTCTCTCTCTCGCTCTACTTATATCAGCTGCCATTTCCCCTCCACGCACCTCTCTCTCCTAGCTTGAGCTCCGGCACCAATCGACCGATCCTTCCATGGCAGATCCCTACACCAATTTCTTGAGAGGCTACAGCCTCCGGTACTCCAACCCAGCTTCTTCCTCCTTCCCCAGCTACGCCTCCTACCTCCAACACCCACCTCCCTCCTCTCCTCCCATCAGGGAAGCCCTCCCGCTCCTCAGCCTCACACCCTCCTCCTCCTCCTCAACCCACCACCACCCCCATCAACACCATGACCAAGAAGATCACAAGGTCATCACCACAGCCGCCTGCATCAAACAAGCGGAAGCTGCCGATCAGGGAGCCGGGGAGGTCACCGTGGCCCTGCACATAGGCCTTCCCAGCCCCAGCCCCTCGGATGCTGCTGCCGCCGGCAGCGGCGACAACCACCACGAAGAAGCTGCGGCAGCGGCAGGAAGAGGTGCTGAGGAGAGAAGCGAGAAGCAGCTGGAGGAAGGAGAAGAGGAGGAGGAGGATGGGAGCACGATGGCGCTAGGGGTGGGGTGCGCGTCGCTGGGGATAGGGAGGCTGACCAAGGGGCAGTACTGGATCCCCACCCCGTCCCAGATCCTCATTGGCCCCACGCAGTTCTCCTGCCCCGTCTGCTACAAGACCTTCAACAGATACAACAACATGCAGGTGAGGTGATCGGATCAAACTATCCAAACATCGTTGATCAGTTGCTTTGTGCATGCATCGGATTTCTTTTTGTTCGGTCCTTGACTTAGCTGATCTTGCGTGTTTGGGTTCTGAATTTCCTGCATCCTTCGCGGGTGAATTGCATGCATCTCTGGCTTTCCTTCGCTCTGTACGTGCGAGGTGCAGTGATAGTGGATCTAGGAGCAAGTGCCGCTGCTCCCTTGTACTCCTAGTATATTTCTTTTGATCTCTCTCTATCTCTCTGCCGTACCCTTGATGTGACTGAACCTGGGACTGGGAGGGGAAGAGAGAGGGCATGCACGCAGTAAATGACTCTGCAACGAACAGCACGGCCATTGACATGGAGGATTCTGAGCTCCTTGCTGGCTACTATAGTACCCGTACTGTACCGATCATCGATCTTGGAGTTTGTGCTCGTTGTGCCTTTTCAATTCGCAGCGGGGTGGATCGCAGAGAGAGAGAGAAAGAGGAGATCTGTGGGCGAGGAGAAAGATCTACTAGCAAAAAGGCATCTTTATCTCTCCATGATCAGTTCCTTCAAGGTTACACAGATCGGCCGGCCGGCCGGTGTGAGCAAACGCCGGCCACAGACTTCACCTCTCCCCGCCTCTGCAACAAACCCCACCACGAGCAGTCTCAAACAGTCCATCTGCTCAGACCCCTTCTTGATAACATCCCTTTTGCTCTCCCCTCTCTCTCCCCCCAATTGATGCATGTACTATGCTGCTTGCTAGCTAGGCGTCCGAGAGATCGAGAGAGAGAGAGATGGTCCCTCTGCAACTTAAATTATGCCCCCATCCCCCGTTGCGCCGAGCACGTGAAGATGGAGAGCCATCACTTCGTCTTGCACCTTCGTAGCTCTTCCCCTCCTGACTAGCCACAGTACCGCATGCATGCAGCAGCAATGGCGCCGTTCGATCCATAGCTCCGAACGGCACACGCAACGAACTCCACCACTCCATGTCGATCCATTCCATGCATGCCAACTCTGACTGTCTGATCTACCACCTTCTCCGTTGTCGATATGATGCAGATGCACATGTGGGGCCACGGGTCGCAGTACCGCAAGGGGCCGGAGTCCCTCCGCGGGACGCAGCCGACGGCCATGCTCCGGCTGCCGTGCTACTGCTGCGCGGCGGGGTGCCGGAACAACGTGGACCACCCGCGCGCCCGCCCGCTCAAGGACTTCCGCACCCTGCAGACCCACTACAAGCGGAAGCACGGCATCAAGCCCTTCATGTGCCGCAAGTGCGGCAAGGCCTTCGCCGTCCGCGGCGACTGGCGCACCCACGAGAAGAACTGCGGCAAGCTCTGGTACTGCGCCTGCGGCTCCGACTTCAAGCACAAGCGCTCCCTCAAGGACCACATCCGCGCCTTCGGCCGCGGCCACGCGCCCTGCGGCATCGACTGCTTCGACCTCGACGACGACGACCGCGACCCTTCCTCCGAGGTCGACCACACCGTCAGCACCGGCGTCGGCAGCGACCATCGCCACTGGAAGAGCAACTGATCGTCGATCGATGCAGCCTTGATCCAACTCTAGGGCTATATATATATGGCCTACTACTGGGTAAGTATATATGCATGCATGTGAGTTGAGGTGTGGGAGCGCAAAAATACCTAGTTAGCCATTACTAGTACGTACCATCTGTCTGTATACATGAAGCTGCAAGCAGGCGTACATAAGAGTCTCGACAGTAAGAACGGTGAAGGGGTGTGTTTTAATTGAGAAACATAGATGAATTTTACATGTGCAGCTTGATTAATAAACGATCGATCTGTGCATGTATATGGTTTTTATATGAGAGGGTGAGTGCATTTCTAATTCTTTGCGTAGCCTTACCTAGCTTTCATTGTATGTGTGTAGACTTCAATTTGTTATACGGACTATCGAAGTTTAATTCTAAGGAGTTACCATGCAAATGCAAAGGACGGTGAAACATGGACATATACTAGCCAGTAGTGGTCTTGATATCTTTTATGTTCATATATCATTTAACTATTCTCCCTTGTTTTGGGCACTAATTGTGGTTTAGCATCTTGCATGTTATTGAGATGGTTGGATGTTCTTAAGTATCTATAATCTTTTTCTAAGATAAATAGGAGGTGAATTTCTTTTGATCTCTGCATTGAACTAATGGAAACAACCCTTATTTATATCAATAGTTGATAAGCATATACTTGGTTTTCGTACCGCTACCAAGGCCCCATTTTTCAACGTGGGACTCTTCCAACTTCACTAAGGATTGAAATTTCTAATTTCCATGCAGACCCTAAGTTTCATAAAATAGGATTATATATGTTGGATTCATTATTGCCTTAAATTTCTCGATTGGAAATGACTGCCAAGTTAATAGTTCCTTACAGTCAAAAAAAAAAGTTAATAGTTCCTCCGTGCAAAATACTATGAACACGAGAATTTCTAGATTTAGCTTTCAATGTATGAATTACATGACACATAATTGATATTGTTTTGGTTTGATATCGATTTATATCAGATTACCTACATATATAGCTGCATATAAATCGTAAATCAAAGATTTTGTATCTTGAAAACTCTCTCCCTTGTATAATATTCTGGATAGAGTGAGTTCTAGTACTATTCCCATTCAAGATACTTGGTTCGTTTGATCAGCCCAATTATCATGCATAAAGCTAGTTTGAATTTTTCTGGGTACTAGCAAGAAACATATGCTATAATTAATGTGGAACAAAGAAACGATGTGAAACATAGTATACTCAAGTAATATGTTAAATTATTCCCTTAATGTTTTTTGACATATTGGGGACGACAGAGCATACTATAGCTTAGTCCTAAGTTTGTAAGGTCATATGTGGTTGCACGTGTCAGGGTTAGTATAGAAATGGAATGAACGGGCGAATACCAACTCAAATGTTTGTAAGTAGGAAAGAAGTGCAAAGAAATGTACTTTTGTGTGATATAGTTTAAGTGTCATCAATATAAATGGATTTAATCTTTTTTTTCTTTATGCACAAAATGTCTAGACAAGATATTTAAGAACCTTAATTTTGCGTAGTAAGTTATGGATGGAACTTTTGTCTTCCTTCTCAAATCAGGACATGGGTCGAGAAACAATTTTTTGTTTCTCATCAAAACTAACAGTGCAAAATATAACTATTTTGTGCATGCACGTACATATATATGAGTGTATTCCATTCTGGGTGAACACTTGCAAAGTTTATACTTTTTGTTTGTCAAATGTTTGGCGGTACTATAGTGGAAACCCAAACATCATTAGAAGACTTGGTATATTTATTTCATTTTGCATTGGAACTTTGAAAGCTAGGACTACTGCTCGTTTACATGCAGAGTCCTAAGGACTGTAGACCGATGGTTGGGTGCATCCGAGGGAAGCACAGGCCAAAAACAAATGTAGGACATTTGATCTACCGTTTGGAATTTGGACATAAAAGGGAAGAGCTAGCGTGCCAATCTAACCAGTCATATAACTTGAAAAGTTTCTACGCTAATGTTTCCTCCAATATACATTATAACTGAAAAGGTGCAATTGTAAGATTACTAACGACCATGCATGTCTGTATATGCATGGTGAAAATGCACACATCTGGCTAAAGGAGAAAAGAAAAGAGAATTAGCAGCTAGCTAACTAGCTAGCTGTGTATATGCTCTATGTCTTCACTCTATGCATGCAGCGCACCTTGGTGGATCCAAATCCCTGAGAATCTCATAGCTAGTTTTGCTTTAATGCCCCCCTCATCTTTTTCATAAAGACAGGACTAGGCTTTATCTCTTTGAACAATCTTCCCTAAGGGCATGTACAATGGTTTTTTTTAATCTTAACAATGCCACGTAGACTGATTAATAAACGGAAAAAGGAGGTTTATCTTATCTTAGATAAGAGATGATCTCTTATCAACAATATCTCTCACCCCATATTTAGAGATATCTGGTTATTAGAGATAAACTAACAAATAACCATTGCACCTCACATTTTTATTGTCATATGTAAATTAAGTTGCATGTTTATGATAAGCATGTATTATCAAACATTCTACATGCCCTAAACCCGAGAAAGAATCTGTTCAAGGATGTGTGTGAAGCCCATGATATCGGCTTTTGCCCCATTGGCAAATGCAATGTGCTTTGAGCGAGTTATGAATCACGGGATATGGATCTATACATCTATCAATGTCCTATTTGCATGGAGTAACATGAGAAAGTTGTAGAGGAAAAGGAAAAGATAAAATGATTGCCCAAATCGGATTAATGGCCTATATCAGCTGGTGAACTATGCCTTGTCCTTCTGGTGCAGTTTCCATAGTCTTTGCCCGCCGCTGATTACAGCTGCAATGATCAAAGTAACAAAAGAGGTGCTTAAAGTTTGCTCTGTTCCTCTTCCCTGTTATCCTTAAGCTAGCTTTAGTTCTTTTGTTAGCCTTTAGCTTGGCTACCTTTTTCAGGTTAATTTCAAGATCATCTCCTTTTGTTTGGATACAACGACTATATACAAGCATTTCAGTCAATACAATTTGAAACATACTTTATAACATTTTCTTGGTAGTCATGCCATTATATATATATAGGAGCATTAGTCCAATCTATAATATTGTTCTATGCGATAATGATGATCTAGAATATAAGCCGTTCCAAATGATGGTTTCATAGAAATGACTCGTACAGTACTAGATTAATATTCACACAGGTGGAGACCTGTTTACTTGTCAGTCATATGACGCAGCAATGCGAACATACAGTTTTAAGCGTCATACATAAAATGGTCCATGACAACCTTTTGTTTGTTAGCTTTCAACAGTTTCTTTCTTATGGCCGACTGCCTGCAGCTACTCTGCATACCTTGTACTGCTCTGCGTTGTGGCTTATTCTCTTCCAAAGAAAATAAAAGCCTCTAGCTGCGACCAAATTAATTGTACGCGTGCATGTATATAGGCGTTAATTAATTGGTATATATACTGGGTTTGGTGGGTAAGCTGCAGAACTAAGAGAACTAGGTCGCGGGAATGTAAAGCTAACTTCAAATAGGGGTTTTGATATCTGAATTATAGTTATTGAGCTTCATTATTTTCGTACTTAGACTAGTCACAATGGGGTGTATCATATACTAGTATCATATGCATGATACTAGTATATGATACTGTACTACTTTCACAATGCATAGTAACATATGTGTGGTATCATATGACACTACATTTATTAGGTGCTAGACTCATATTGTATTGGAATCCGTTATGTTACGGTATCTACCTATGATACCACTATCATCTTTTTCTTCATTAATTGTTGTGACACGTCATCATTTTGCCAACAAGGCATGCATGATACCACCTATGATACCCCCATTGTGACTAGTCTATCATCATAAGATAAAAGGATACAACATCGCTGCAGAACTAAGTTTTATTACCCCCAGCTTCTACACCAACGGTGCCCATAGCCCAATTTTATTACATAATCATGGAAAGACCAAGAAGATTTTTTTTCCATCTAGCATCTTTTACGGGATGTTCAGTTTTTTAACCACTATAGGAAATAAAGGAACTTCAGTATACTTGAAAGTTATCTAGATTCCCTGTATGAATTAATAACCCACCTTTAGTCCCTCAACTTTTGGAATAATTTTTATTTTCATTTGGAATTTTTTATTATTGATTCTTTAACATTTATTACACATCATCTAATATTTTAATTGTGGTTGACAGACAAATGGCCATAGTTAGCTTTGACGTGTTGATCTATTTATAAGATTGTACAATTGCTGGAATTTTTCCCGACTCCTTCTATTTTTTAGAAAACCGTAGCGAAAGATCGCTGGAACTTAATTAACCTAGGTGGTAGGGTTGTACATATTCTTCCCTGAGCAAGCAAGTTAGGCTCCCTTCCTCTTTCCCATGTACCTTTTTATTCTAAAAGCATACAAGTAAAGCACACATAGAATTTAATGTAATGGCTCATTTAGTGCTACAGAAACTATAACCACACTAACAAATAAATAATTTATTTCGTTTGTATCACGTGAAGAATACAAGAATTACTTAAATCGTCTCGTTGCCATGGTTTTTGTATAAATAAAGGAAAATCTTCATGAGGTTTGACGCACTAAAATATTTAAAAATAATCGGGTGCAAAGTAGAACAAATCTTCTATTGTTTTGAGCGTGATAAAACCAAGAAGATGAACATTCATGCCGAATTCCTTTGAATCAAATTACCCCTACACCTTTACTATATGAGTGCTCGAATAACAAAATATTAATGAATACTCATGTCTGCAGCAATAATCCCAATTCTAGTTAACTTAGCCGTGTGTACTCTTGTATGCTAAGGACGACGGACCACATTGTCTTATCTAATAAAGAACTCTAATACTAACAATGCCTCATATTTATCCCATTCTGGTTATACGAAATTTGTGAAAAACTATGCTAATAGCATGCATGTGTAATCCAAGAACAAATAGAATAGGGAGCCAAATGCCTCTGTGATCCCCTAGACTAAGGCAAAACGAAAATGCTCTAACTTAGGCCCTCTTCGGTTCAACTAATTAAGGAACTTCATACCAATTTCTTCTTTAGGAACTTTTGCAATGGAACATGTTTTGTTTGTTCGATTGGAAGTGACCAATTTTTGTATATGGTGTTCATCTTTGCGTGCAGTTCAAAAGGAAAATTTCGTTTTGCCCAGCCAAATAAAAACAATATATTTCATTTAGTATGGGCAAATTTTTCAAAAAGTGAGTAATTATTTATAAATTCTTTAGTGCAACCTGATAGCTTCTACTGATCACATTTATGTGCATTCCAATTCCTGCAGGACTGAACGTGGAAAATTGTCGACTTATCAATTTGTGTGTGTGCGCACGCGTGTGCATGTGTGATCGTGTGCATGTGTGCGTGTGTGTGGGCGCACATGCGTGCGTGTGTGCGCGCGTGTGTGTGATAGAGAGAGGTGTCAAAAGATATAACCTTCTATGCGTAATATTCAAGAGACAGAAAAATGATACTCCCTCCATGCATAAAAGGATGTCAGAAGTTTGTCCAAAATTGTATATATATAGACATACTTTAGTGTGTAGATAAATATAAATTTAGACAAACTTGTGACATCATTTTATAGACGGGGGAGTAATAAAAAAGTTTACTCCCTTCATTTCTTTTTACTCGCATACAGACTCTTAGTTTCTTTTATGTTAAACCTTTTAAATTTTGACCAAATTTATAGAAAAAAAAAAAGATTTACAATACCGGTCGATATCATTTGACTCATCATGTAATATATATTTTCATGTTAAATGTATTATATATTGTAGGTATTGATATTTTTTAATATGAAATTGGCCAAACTTCAATAAGTTTGGCTGAAGAAAACCCCAATCTGAAGAGTAATATTGAACATGGGGAAATAAATACAATAAAATTCTCTTTGCCCAGAAAAAAATGAATACACATTGCCCCTGCCCGGAATTCTCTCTTGGTAACTGCATGCACCTCCCATTCACTCTTTCCACTGCCCTATCTACAACTCTACTTGCCCATTTGATTGTTTCTTCCGCGATCAGTCACTAGATTCTTGCACCCATGACCAAGCAGTAAGCAGTGCATGTGATGATTAGCTACAGCTATCACAGCCGAAGAAAAGGCAGTCCATAAACCATGATAAAATAAATCAAAATTCTCTCTCGCTATTCATTTCTCTGTCTCTGACTCGTCCCTTCCCTTGTTGAGCAAAACAGGTGAGCACTTTCACCTTGTCAATGCACATCCCCTTCTGTTCCCATGCTTGTTTCTTCCACGGCATGCACAACACAGTAGTGTCAGTCAGGGTACTGGGCGCAGCTGTATGGGCCTTTTCAAACCTTCTGCTGCCCCTCGGCGCCATTGATGCAAGAGATGGCAGCGAAGGAACAGCAATTTGTTTTAATATCCTTGCTGCTGCTTCCTGTTGTCTTCTGCAGGACGTAGTAGGACTCCCTGTAGCTTCGCTTGTGATATGATGATTCATTTCCTTCAGATTCAAGCTCTTTGTTTCTAGCGCGACAGGTGGAGCAGACGCCCATTGACGCGATATTAACCGAGAATCAAATGATTAGCAAGCTGTAAGAAGCATGAGATATTACTAGTCACTTCTTCATAGGAACGGATGTCATTGACAGGACACCGTGGACTTCGCTGGTGTAATTTATTAGCATGTAGGACTGTGATTATGAGAATACAGAAGCAGTACATCACATCATCAGGTGAATATGGGGATTCCCATGTCGATCTTCCAAACCCTAATTAGTGTGAGCAAGGTATAGCTCGAAAATTATGTGATTTGAGGCGTATTTGATGCATGAATCTTAGCAGCAGGCTGCAGACAAGACACACAGGCCACATGCATAGCCGAGAGTCAAAAAAGAAGGATTCGTTTGACAAGTCACTTCACGCTAGAATCCGTACACGTTGCACTGGACGTGTTCGTGCATGGGCAGTGAGCCAGGGGCGAAGCGAGTGTCATTTTCTCGGAGTTCCGTATCAGATAGTCCACAATTCCTCTACAGATCTATGGCATGCGGTGCATTAATTTTTTTTTTCGGCAGTGATGCGTCGATTAATTTCGTTAATTCAACAAAAACATAATATGCACCGCGCGCGCCCTACGACGAGGAGTGGGGATAACATAAGACAACTGCAGCAGTGATAATGTACAAGACGGGAGGGAGGACCTGAACTTCGTGCTCCTGAGACGACATTGAAAAATGTCAAAAGCCTCCCCGATGTTTTACGTCAAGGAGAACATATAGGCGAAGGGGTCGCATGGGGAGCGACGAGGCTGGGTCGCGACCCCTCATTGCTGCCCGAAGGTGGGTCATGAGGCCAGTTTGCGACTATACGCCCAATCCCCCCTCTGGTCCATCTTCGGGCTCCTAACCTCTTGTTTAAATAAATAATGTGTTTTTTCTCAGCTTTTTGGGGGCACTAGAAAATGGCCTTCTCTTCTGATGAATTTTTTGCTCCCATTTCTAGATGTCTGGTAATTTCCATCTTCGTGTAAATCATGCAAAATAAGTGGGGGAAGGCATTATAACTGAATGGAATATATCATGGAATAAGGGTAAATTATGAGAGAAAATACTGATGCAAAATGGATGTATAACCCACCGGCTAGAATCAACAACGTAACCTTGAACATTATTGGGCCGAATCCACTAGCTAGACTATAACTCGGTTGTGCCGCACAACCTTTAACAACCTCATATTAATTAGCTGGTGTAAGAGTAAAGAAGTACACTAGTACCAATGACGGATTTCAAAATAATCCAGCATAGCAAATATTTATTTTGTGAAGACAATAATATCATGGATCCACCAACTCGAACATGAACAAAATGTACATAGGAGACAAATCTGCTTGCGCAACCGTAAGGAAAATCCACCATCAGCAATCCCAAGCATAAAATAGTTCAACATAACACAATTTTCTTGTATGGATACACTAACATTATGGACCCACGAAGAGCCCGTGAACGTCGATCCGACTAAAATTTGTTTGCGCAATTAAAAGAAGCCAAGTTCACCTCTACTATGAATCCCTTGCGCTAGGTTTGTACTTTCGTTGTAGAACAAGCGAAAACCATGGTATGTGTCACCAATTATGGACCATCTTCACATGTACCATGAATCGGAATGCATATCTACCACAATTCACTAGAATCCGGGGCAAATTTGGGGGTCACCAAAACAATCGCTCGAATTAACCATGAGGTCGTAGCAAACAAAATTATATGTATCTAGTGAATGGGTACCTGCAATGTTATATCAGAACTTAATCAAACAAATTTGTGTGTATTCCTCTACTGGCAAGCGCATGTGTGATTTCCTTAGTTGTTTGTTTTCCCTGTTGTAAGTTTTGCTTGTATCAGTTGGTTGCTGCTCCATGCCTTTGTGTAAAAACAAAATGTCCCGTAATGGCCCAAGCTTTGTGTGCGGTTGATTTCAACAGTGTCCCTTGTCGGAGGATGCTCCACAATTCCATTATTTAACTTTTGAGACGAGATAGATTCTCAGAGATTTTAGCAAAGAGGCTTGAGAGAGAAGAAAGCGTGTGGGCGACATGGGGATCAAATACAAAAGCAAAAGATAAGAAAAGGAAAGTTGCCGAGAGAGAGGGAAAGAGCATTTCTTGGCCTCTTCGTCATCTTTCCTCTTTATATCAAGGACCATAGATTGGAGGAAAAGAAAGAAAGCCAGAGTACGTGGAGCACACGGCCGGAGATCCTACTAATAACGAAGCAAATCATGGGATCACGTAGGCAAGGTAGGTTCTGTAGGATAATACAGGTTGGGCTAGAGACCAGAGAGGCTACCAAAAGGAAAACATCCAGGCTTATATGCCTGGTCCTATCCAATCCACCAAAGCGCGCCGATTTTGAAAGCAAAGGCTATGTGCCAGCATCTTTGAAAAGACGTAACCTAGCCAGTGGCAATTGGGAGCTTTCTTTAGCATGGGATTTAGATATGCTACATTAGTGGCATGTCGTTTAATAAATTTAAACAGTTTCCAATTGTCATTTTGACTACTTCGCTTGGAGCTGCTCCAGACCATTCACTTTGAGAGATATTTCATCGAAGTATTCCCACACTATGTTGGAGATTCTCCTAGGTCTAGGGTTTCCAGGAATCTGGTTTTGCTCGGGTTCAGCCATGTTGTATAGTTGTATGTGTGTGAGAAATGAGGGGGGTGATTTTTTCGACAATGCACCTACAATATTTGACGAAATTTGAATATTCATCAAAATAATGTATATTCTGATTTGCTTGATATTGAGTCAATCAAGAAAGCTGCATAAGTGAATATAACCCTTGGGGAAGTGAGCTAATCCAACCAATCTTGCTTGCGCAATGAAAAGAGACACGGGCGGCTTATCTCTCCATCAAATGAAATTAGCTATAAAGGTGTGAGTTCATGAGCCACTACTACAAAATAGCTTATAGCCGCCAGCCTACTAGTGACGGGCAAGACAATGCCAGTCACTAATAATAGTCCTCAGTGACAGGCAAAATAATGGCCGTCACTTATAAATGTATGGTTGGCAGCTATACCAATTACCAGTGACGGGTATTATTCTGGGCCCGTCATTGTCATTAACATACAAGATTTAGGAAACTGGTACATCATATACTGATGGTTCACCTTTCACCTTCTTTTGATGGTTTAGCTTCAACTTTGGAACCTCTTAGTGTTGTCGTGCTAATGTTCCTGTCAGTATAATGATACTCAACTACACTTATAATTTACATGAATGGCTCTTATTTGTGTGTAAGAGAAAGATTGAAAATGGCCAACAATATTTGTGCTCAAGCTATCAGTCCCAACTTGTTCACTCTACTTCTTCTTTGCCTTTGCTTTATTACTCTGTCTTTTCAATGGTTGTGTTCATTGTAAGTTATTTCTTTTATCTAATACTGAATAAGTTTCTATTTTCCACCCCATGTAGATGAATGATAAAAAGCTCAAATTGGGTGGCCCCGTGTGCGCGCTGTGATGTGAACTGAAGTGATGTCTTGCTGCTGCTAAATGCCTGCTGGTTCGCTGCCTACATCGGTGGCTGCTCCGTTAGTTTTGGATGCGATTTTTCTACGTAGCAGCTAAAGCTGATGAATCCGGGGAAGCACATCTTGGAAGCTTTAAAGTCTTTACAAGAGATGGAAATTTATATTTGAAGTGTTGGTTGTGCTATCGATGTTAATTCCACTTTGTAGTACTTATGATAATATTTTGCTTTTCCTATAAATGTGTGACCATATTGTGTTATTGATGTGCGGAAGCAATAGTTTCTTTCATTTGTAAAATATTTTTTTATTTCTATAATATATAGCAGTGACGAGCAAACTACCAAACTGTCACTACTATGATGGTAGTAATGGTACCGTGAAAATCTACTAGTGACGGGCCCAAATAAATGACTATCACTAGTAAACATATACCAGTGACGGGCGCCTGCCCGTCACTGTTAGCCTATTACCAGTGACTGGTTATCAGTGACGGGCACGGTGCGCGTCACTAATGAGCCTTTCGGGCCCGTCACTGGTAGGCTATTTTGCAGTAGTGAGCCCATGCTAAAGTCTCAATCTGCCAATATCCACACAAGGAAATTAAGAACATAAATCCAATAGTGTTCAAAATATAAGCAAGATGTGATTTGCCTAAGAAAATAAGTTGCTACCCGAAGGCAAAAATCAGAAATTTATGGTGTATTTACCTTGATTTTCAGATGAAGGGAAGGGAAAAAGCATTTTTATATTTGGGTCTAATAAAAGCTATCGCATTGCATGGTGCAGGGATACTCGGTAAAGACGAGCCGTAAGGGCATTTACAGTGGTAAAAAGGTGACTTCTGTTAGACATCCACATCTTTTAGGAAGATAAAATTATAAGTTGTACAATGTGTTATCCCTTATTAACGGCCTTAACAATTATTGATAATTAATTATATTTTAGTAGAAATTTATTTTTCTAAATAAAGACAAATGGTACATTGGTGAAATTAGCATTCTCTTATTTAGTAAGAGATCATCCCTTAGCTAAGAGAATGGAGCCTTCTCTTTGGGCGCAAACGACCACTCCCGTGGGGTGCCGAACTCCATTATCAAGATAACGGAGCGACAACAATTTTATTTTTGAGATTGCACACCACCTTACAAACCCAGCTAAGACCACCATCTGATGCACTACCAACAGCAGCAACAACTACAGACATGCACATCAAGCCAATCGCAACTATAGGGAAGTTTAAATGATCTTTTTTCGACGCAACCAAAATTACACTGCTACTTTAAGCCAATAGGGATCCACAATCTTCAAAACACAATGCAACCTTCTCTTTCTTCTTTCACTCTCCTCAAACTAGACAATTATCCTACATGTTGACGTTAAGAGAAGGCTAACGTCACCCCATTAAACATGTCCTAAAAATCTTTATAGCTATGATCAAAGACCCTAAAGGACCTTCCCAATAAATCCGTCTACATAAACACTCTAAAAACTAAAAGGGAACATGAGGTCAACCACCGAGAATCTATGGTGGCTGAGCTTCATATATCGTGATAAATTCTCCCACGCCCTTTAATGTCAAAAAAAAAACCTGCCACGCCCTCTCGAATCTTCGGCTTCTGTGGCGCTTCTCCATTGTTTATTTTGTGTTGACCGCCTCCTGAAGAGTTTCTGAGTGTTGAACTGCACATCATTTCCGTCTAACACATTGTCATGTCTACTTTCTACCTTGATTACGCGTGTTTACTTGCCCAACGCCGGGTGCGGTAGTACTAATTGTTCCATGTCGTGAAGTGTTTTGTGTTGACAAGTCTCACCGCATGAATTATGTTTCAGATTTATGCATTACAATTAAATATGCATTTTTTCTCATTATTCAAAAGCTATATATATTTGAGTTTTTTTAGAAGGGTACTAACTTTTTTTTTAATATAAGATGTTTTAACCTTTTCCTACATTCATATGTCCAAATTTGTATCTAGATATGTCTTAATGTTCATATTCATTCATTTTTGTGTGTATCTATCTACACAACATGTAAAATAACTAAAACATCTTATATTTAAAACGAAAGGAGTACGTACCACGTGGATGTCAAGTAGTACTACCAGATATTCCCTATGTGCGAAGATTCTTAAAGGGAAATATTTCCATGACTGTGACTTTCTCCATGCTCGTCAAAAGAGGGGTTCCTCCCACACTTGGCGCGCTATTCTTAAGGGCAGAAAGGGTCTTGAATTGGGACTGATAAAGCGCATTGGCAAGGGCGCTGAGACAAGCATCTGGGAAGACAGGTGGATCCCGGAGGTGCCTGGTTGCAGACCCATTTGCAAACCTCCTGGTGCTGAGGCGGCTTTAGTTGCTGAGCTTCTATCTCCTGATGGACGGAGTTGGGACGAAAATGCCCTGAATACGAATCTGCTGTTCCCTGACGTGCTGGCGGTGAAAAGGATACATCTTGGCTCCTTACCTGCGGATGTCTGGGCTTGGGAGGGAGAAAAGAATGGTCTATACTCTGTTAGATCGGCTTATAAACTCCTGGCTGCCAATGTCAGAATCTCGGAGCTTCATGCCCAGCAGTTTGCTTGTCCATCTTTCGATGAAAAGAATCATGTGTGGTGTAAAATTTGGAAGCTGGCTGCCCCTCCTAAGATTAAGGCCTTCTGGTGGAGAGTGGTGCATAATTTTGTCCCGGTTAGAGCCATCCTTCACAAGAGGCATATGGAGGATCATGCTAATTGTCTTGACTGTGGGGCTGAGGAGGATACGGTGTTTCATGCTCTAACTATTTGTCCCATTTCAAAGCAATTTTGGGTTTTGTTTAAGGAGTTATTTGATATAAAACTCCCCCACCTGCATCCCCTTACCTGGGCTACTGATCTGCTGGATGGATCTCTTTGCCCCTCTTTGGATGCTTGTTCTATTCTTTGTGGTATGTGGGCTGTGTGGAAAGCCCGCACGGATCGGCTTCATGGTAAAACCCCTCTGAATCTTGAGGCTGCCTGTAGATGGGCTCGTGACACTGCTGCTGATTTGG
Organism: Poa annua; assembly: GCA_026929855.1. Taxonomy (NCBI): domain Eukaryota; kingdom Viridiplantae; phylum Streptophyta; class Magnoliopsida; order Poales; family Poaceae; genus Poa; species Poa annua. The sequence continues at coordinate 96,707,580 of CM049437.1, forward strand.
TTGCGGAAGCAAAGACTCTGGATCGATCTGTCCCAACTGTGCTGGAGATAGCGAAATGGTCTCCTCCGCCACTTGATACTCTGAAAGTGAATGTGGATGCAGCTTTTGACCAGGGCTCGTTAGCTGGGGCGACAGGAATGGTAATCAGAGACCATCGCTGTTGTTTTATAGCTGCCAAAGCAAAAAGGTATGATCACCTACCTAGTGTGCTGGTAGCTGAAGCCCTCGCCTGCCGGGATGGAGTCCATCTATGCTATGATATCAGAGCTAAACATGTTGCTCTTGAAACGGACTGTCAAAACCTGATCGAGCTTTGGAAGACAAGGGAGAAAAACAGATCTGAGGTGCTCCCTATCCTCCATGATATTGAAGAAATTTCGAAGAAATTTAGTACTTTCAGTTTCACTTATGTTAAGCGGGCTGCTAATATGGTGGCTCACTGTTTAGCTAAGCAAACTTCTGTTGCTAGATCGGAGAGTACCTGGATGGAACAGGCTCCGGTGTGTATCACCTCATGTATTCAGCATGATAACTCTATGGTTGCTGTCTAATATATTTCTGTTAACTCGCAAAAAAAAAAAGCACCGAGAAGACACTCGGAGTCCGGTACTTTACACAAAACACCCTCAGGAAGCGAGAAAACAGAAAAAGGAGGAGAAGTTGAGGTCCTTCCGTGAGATAAATTGTCTCCCGTTCCCATCTTCAGCGGAACCCTAGAGTCGAATCATCGAGGCGAGGCGGCGGCGGCGTGGACAACGAGCAAAAAGGAAATCAAGGAGAGGCAGTCATGTTCCGTCGGGCTGTCGCTTCTCTCTTCCCACGGAGGTTCCCGCCACGCGCGACTCCAAGGACGACACTGAGGGATCTCCCCATCAGTGAAGGATATCTTAACGCTTCTATTTTTGGCGCGGGTATGGTGGCTGGTGCTGCTGGGTTGCTTGCGGTTCGGCTTTTCGAGGGAGGCATAGGTGTACGTAGTTTCCTCCTCGTCGATAGCTCCGCCCGTTTCATGTCAGGAACCACCACCTCATTCCTCATACATATGTCTTCTTGCGTTCGATATCGATCTTCTTGTGTAGCTGCTAGCATGCTGACTTGGGCCAGAAGAAACCACCTGATCAAGTTTACGAAGCCAAGCATGGAGGAGAGGTTTGAGCGTTGGATCATCGAGAACCACAAGAGGTACAAAGATGAGGAAGAGAAGGCCATGCGGTTCCAGTTGTTCAAGGCTGCCGTCGAGATGATGGAATCCATGCAACCACACTCTGACTATGAGCTTGTAGAGGTTAGCTGTTTTGCAGACTTTACAAAAGAGGAGCAACGGTGGTTGCTGGGCCCCAATCCCGACAGAATTAATCTCTTCGCCGAGTACAATAACCAGGTGGTCGAACCTTCCTCGGCCACGCAACAGAAATAAAGGTCTCTTCTTCTGCAGTTTGTTTGTCCTTTGAATACATTCTTACATACATGATGCGCGCGCGTGCTAGCTTGACTCGCGTATGGCGTTACCCAGTTTGTTTTCGATGTCAAATTGGACCTTGTCTGGACTGTCCATCCATTACGTTTGCTTTTCTTTTACAAGTAGTTTAGATGCATGGGGAAAGGTGGTCGAGCTGACTTTATGTTGTCTTTGCTTTCAGGAGAGAACCACAGTTGATCTTGTGCATTCAGGAAGCCAACAATATGGTCTTTGCAATTCAGTATTTAAAAATAAATATGGCGATCAGGTTTGACTACCATAAGGAATGCTATTTGTTTTTTATTTTTCTTTGTTTGCAGATTTGTCTAGCACATCTTTAAAAAAAATGACTAGCACATTATCAATTGTAGTCTTACACCCAGTTTACTATAACGAGATGATGGTGTGATGCCGTGTTGCGGCGAACAGTCATGTTCATTATTTACTCACACTCTTTAAACCTACACCTACAAACAAGAAATTTTCAAAAAACTGCGAAGTTTAAAAGTCCTCCGGTTCTCCGTAATTTCACAAAAATCTATCATCATTGCGCTGGTTCATTCCAATGTACAATGATTAAAAATGGTGAGCGCGCTAACACGATTTCTGACATACGAAGCCTGCCGTTAGGGTGACGTGGTATATTTGGTAACATTAAATAGGCTTAAATTCTGGGTCTTTTTTGTAAAATTCTGGTGGCCCGTAGCTTGTCTGCCTGTTATATTTCTTTTCCTCTCCCACTTTCCTCAGCCCGAAGCCAAAATGGCGTTGACCAACCGAAAGGAAAGTTCCTCCCCGTGGAGGGGGAATATTTTTTAAAATAACATTTGTAAAAACATTTATTTGAAAAATAGCACGCGCTTTAGGTGAATTTTAAAAAAAGCACGTCATCGTCACCGACCGTGTCAAAAGCACACTTTCGTCAAGGGCAGGGCTGAAACCTGAGTTTTCTCTTGACCACCGTCGAAAGCAGCTCACATACACGTCAATGCTCACATATATGAGAAACGCAGGAACCCGACCCCGTGTCCCTCAGCTTGAGCGGCCCGGGGAAACCCTAGCCGCGCCGCCGGCCAGATCTCCCCCGGCGCCTCCCCTCCGCCGCTGCCGCTGGCCACGCCGCGGTGGCGGCGGCCCCGGCCTCCGAGGGTGGTGCGGGCGGAGCTCGCGGTGGATGCGGGAGCGGCGCGGCGACTCTTCTCTCGTGGTGGCGCGGTGCGGCTCGGCGGCGGCGCCCTAGCGCGGTCCCGGCGCTCGGCGCGGCGACGTCTTGGGGAGGACGACCACGCGCGCGGGGCGGTGCTTCTGCTGCCGTGCTGCAGCCAGCCGCTCCTCTAGCTTGGCCTTGGGCCATGGCGTTTGGGGATGGCTTTGGCTCGGGGCAGCGGCGGCGGCTCGCTGGCGAGGTGCGGCGGACGGTTCTGCGGCCTCTGGTCGCCGGAGCGGCGGCTCCGGGCTAGGTGGCGGCGCCATCCTCCCTATCTGAGATGGTTGGCCAGGAGGAGGCCTTGGGGCAGCGGCGATTGAGGTGCGGCGCTGCTCCAAGTGTTGCGTGGGCGACGGCGGATGCCGGGGCGGCGGCCCCGGGCTGTGGAGCGGAGGATTCGCGTCGTTCTACTTGCGACGGGCCGGAGGAGCATGGGGTGCTCCTCGTGGTGGTGGTGGCGGGGGCGGCTTTCCGTCCGCGGCGACGACCGGCTGTGCACAAATTTCTTTCTTCTTGGCAATCGCGCGGTCGGTGGTGATGATCTGGACGTCGTCGGTCTCCGGCGTTGCGACAGGGAGCCTAGGCGTGGCGGCGTGCGGGGTGCTAGACTGGTTGCTCAGTTCCCGCAGCGTCGATGGCGGACAGCCTTCTTCGTGGTGTTCGCCGGCGGGGCTTGGGGGGCTCTCGTCGGGCGTCGGCTTGGCGTGGAGCCCGTAAGCCGGGGCGGCGGCCCCGGACGGCGGCTTCAGTTGTCGCGACGAGCTAGGTGGTGGCTCGGTGTGAGACGGACTTGGGCCCCGGCGCCTTTGTTCGGTGGTGGCCTCAGACCTTTCAGCGCGTGGGGCTGGTGGTCTTGTGCGCGGGTTTGCAGCGGGTGGCTCGACCGGTTCTTGAGGGGTGGGTGTGGTGGTTCGTGACCCACCACCGGGCGAAAGCTCTAGTCTGGCCGTTGGCCGTGACAGGCGGCGGCGACGCCCTCGGGCGCCGCATCCTTATTGAAGGCATCGTCGAGGTGGTGGTCTTGCTCCTTCACCTAGGTTCATCCAGGGGAAACCCTAGATCCTTCACGGGGTCGGACGAGGTCGGCACTTTTGTGTCGTTTGCCTCCTGAGGCCTCGTCTTGGGTGAACCGCCGGTCGTAGGGTCTTGTGGAGAGCGTTGGTGGTTGGCGAGGGCGAGTCTTCGTCTTCGGCTTGGTGGAGCGCGACCTTGGGGTCGGCGTGGATGTCGGAGCGGCGGCTCCGGTCTCTGGCCTCCGCCTTCTTGCGTTGAGGAGTTTGAGTGTCGTCTTTGGTCGCTTGGGTGACTTTGGCGGCGGCTCGTGTGTGCGCGGCTTCGGGGGCCGATGTGGTGCCGGCGCGGCGTCTTCGGTTGTTCGCTTCCGCCGTGTTGAGTTGAGGTGTGTGGGTGTCGACTTTTGTTGTCAGGGCAATTTAGTCGTCGACTCGTTAGGTAGCGCGGTCTCGGGACCGGCGTGGCGTGTTTGGTGTTGTATCAGTTTTCGGCCAGTTTCCTTTATAAACTGGCCATTCTTTCTTCTTCTATATCGTTGAAAAGGCAAAGCTTTTGTCTCGTTTCAAAAAAAACTCACATATATATACTATTTTTGCTTATTAAAATAAAATGTGCTCAATCGTGTCTTAAATCGAGATAATATATATGAAATATATGCGCATAGACGAGTAGGTTGCATCGGTTTCGAGTTTCGTTGTCTCTATCTTCTTAGTTTTTTATCGCAATTGGTAAAATTATTCGACAAATTTAATCAAATTCATCGCACTCAGTCGACTGTTTGAAATTTTCGTGCATGAGTAGATGCATCTCAACCTTCTCTATAACTTTTACATTATAACTTTTTTGTTTCGACCGCCGTATTAATGGTCTCTCAATTATATGTGTTTCTTATAAATGCTATAGAAAATACCAATAGTTATTAATGCTATAGAAAATATCAATAGTTTGTAGAAATAAAAAAAATACAACGTAAAAGTATTGGAGAAGGGTGAGATCCATCTACTCGTAAAAGAAAATTTTCAAACGATCGACTGAGTTTGACGAAGTTGACAAGATTTGTCGAATAATTTTACGAGTTACGATCCAAAATTAAGAAGTTAGAGTCGACCAAACTCAAAACCGATTATATGAATGAAACTTACTCGTCAATACACATATATTTTATATTATTTTATCTCGATTTAAAACACGGCCGAGCAAATTTTGTTTTAATAGGAAAAATTATAGATACACGTGAGCACTGTTGGGCATTTGCGTGTAGGTGAGGACTGGCTGCTTTCACCAGTGGCATAGACAAAAGTCAGGTTTTAGTGGTGATCTTGTCGAATTTGTGCTTTCGGCACGCTATTTTTCAAATTGATTCAAAACGTGTGTTATTTTTAAATAAACGTTTAAAAAAATATTACTCCCTTTATGTTAAAATAACTGTATCAAATTTGCACAAAAGTGGATGTATCAAGACATAAAAGTTTCATGTATAGATCAATCCACTTTTAGATGTATATTCCGTGGAAGGCAGCCATGGCCGCCGATGTTGGCTTCGTGTCCTAGCGTGGAGCGAGATGGCCCCTCCATGTCCCGCTAGGTGCCGCCGCTCCACATCCCCTCGCACACTAGCCCTACAGATCCCACCATGGACTTGCTCATCGATGTCCACCAAACCGCGTTGTTGACCACACCTACTCCGCCGGCGCCTCGCTCGTGCACCTCTCCATCCAACCCCGCTTGCTTCTCCCTCGCCTTGGGGCAGTGGCTGGCACAATCACCGGAAGGTGTGTCATCTCGCCGGCAAGGGAGAGCTATTTTCTTCCTCCATGAGTCCACAACTCGGGTATTACGATTGCGTCGGCATCGTGCTCACCCGGTCACCCCCGTCAACATAGCCCTTTAGCTCACCCACGTCACCATAGCCCCCTACGATATTATCAAGTAGTCTTGCTCCTAGTTATATTTCTTTTCCTCTCCCTTTTTTCCTCAGCCTGAAGCCAAAATTGGCGTTGACCAGTCGAAAAAAAGAGCTCCTCCCCGTGGAAGGGGAATATTTTCTTTGAATAATATTTAAAAACATCCATTTGAAAAATAGCACGCGTTATAGATCAATTTTAAAAACAGCATGATGTTGTCATCGACCGTGCCGAAAGCACACTTGGTAAGGGCAGGGCCGAAACCTTGACCACCGCCGAAAGCAGCTCACATACACAGCAGTGCTCACATGTATATACAGTTTTTCTTACTAAAATAAAATTTGCTCAACCGTATCTTAAATTGAGATAAATAATATATATGAAATATAAGTGCATCGACGAGTAGTTCCATTCCCGTAACCGGTTTCGAGTTTGGTCGACTCTATCTTCTAAATTTTGGATCATAGTTCGACAAATTTTGTCAAATTTATCGCACTCAGTCGACTTTTTGAAATTTTTCTTCCATGAGTAGATGGATCTCACCCTTCTCTACAACTTTTACTTTTGTTTCTGCGGACATATTAATGTTTATCTTCCATGAGTATATGTGTTTATATAAATGCTATAGAAACTATCAATATGTTTGTCAAAAGAAAAAAATACAACGTAAAAGTGTGGAGAAGGGTGAGAATCATCTACTCGTGAAAGAAAAAAATCAAACAGGCGATTGAGTGCAACAAAGTTGACAAAATTTGTCGAATAATTTTACGAATTAAGATCCAAACTTGAAACTGATTATAGGAATGAAACTTACTTGTCAATACGCTTATATTTGAGCAAATTTTGTTTTCATAAGAAAACTGTAGGTACATGTGAGCACTGTTGGGCCTGTGTTGGTGAGTACAGGCTGCTTGGGTGACTTCTTTTGGGCTTATGATTATGCATAAGCCTGCTTATAGATTCCGCTGGACAGAAACTGCGGTGGGCAGAAACTCCAGAAACTCCTGAGGAGACTTCTTTTAGGTTTCTACTATTTTGGCTTATTTGCTGTGATGAGTTGTAAGATGTCTGTTTTGCCCTTGGATTTAATATATTCATCAAATAAAACGTTGTACATGATACATATGTTAGTTTTTAGTGTACAAAATAAGATAGAAATAAAATAAAATAAAATAAAATAATGTAAACTACTCAAGCTAATATTCCTTCGGTGATAACAAAAAAAAATGGTGTCAAAAGTATAATTCATTACATGCCAAAATAATACTTAAATTACATCATAGTAATTACAAGTTGGAACCTTAATACAAACAAAATATATGGAGAAATGCACATCCCGGCTGTCCTATAAGTGCATCGACGAGTAGTTCCAATCCCGTAACCGGTTTCTTAATTTTGGATCATAGTTCGACAAATTTTGTCAAATTTATCGCACTCAATCGACTTTTTGAAATCTTTCTTCCATGAGTAGATGGATCTCACCCTTCTCTACAACTTTTACTTTTGTTTCTGCGGACATATTAATGTTTATCTTCCATGAGTATATGTGTTTATATAAATGCTATAGAAACTATCAATATGTTTGTCAAAAGAAAAAAAATACAACGTAAAAGTGTGGAGAAGGGTGAGAATCATCTACTCGTGAAAGAAAAAAAATTGTGAATTAAGATCCAAACTTGAAACTGATTATAGGAATGAAACTTACTTGTCAATACGCTTATATTTGAGCAAATTTTGTTTTCATAAGAAAACTGTAGGTACATGTGAGCACTGTTGGGCCTGTGTTGGTGAGTACAGGCTGCTTGGGTGACTTCTTTTGGGCTTATGATTATGCATAAGCCTGCTTATAGATTCCGGTGGACAGAAACTGCGGTGGGCAGAAACTCCAGCCTGAGGAGACTTCTTTTAGGTTTCTACTATTTTGGCTTATTTGCTGTGATGAGTTGTAAGATGTCTGTTTTGCCCTTGGATTTAATATATTCATCAAATAAAACGTTGTACATGATACATATGTTAGTTTTTAGTGTACAAAATAAGATAGAAATAAAATAAAATAATGTAAACTACTCAAGCTAATATTCCTTCGGTGATAACAAAAAAAAATGGTGTCAAAAGTATAATTCATTACATGCCAAAATAATACTTAAATTACATCATAGTAATTACAAGTTGGAACCTTAATACAAACAAAATATATGGAGAAATGCACATCCCGGCTGTCCTATAAGTGCATCGACGAGTAGTTCCAATCCCGTAACCGGTTTCTTAATTTTGGATCATAGTTCGACAAATTTTGTCAAATTTATCGCACTCAGTCGACTTTTTGAAATCTTTCTTCCATGAGTAGATGGATCTCACCCTTCTCTACAACTTTTACTTTTGTTTCTGCGGACATATTAATGTTTATCTTCCATGAGTATATGTGTTTATATAAATGCTATAGAAACTATCAATATGTTTGTCAAAAGAAAAAAAATACAACGTAAAAGTGTGGAGAAGGGTGAGAATCATCTACTCGTGAAAGAAAAAAAATTGTGAATTAAGATCCAAACTTGAAACTGATTATAGGAATGAAACTTACTTGTCAATACGCTTATATTTGAGCAAATTTTGTTTTCATAAGAAAACTGTAGGTACATGTGAGCACTGTTGGGCCTGTGTTGGTGAGTACAGGCTGCTTGGGTGACTTCTTTTGGGCTTATGATTATGCATAAGCCTGCTTATAGATTCCGGTGGACAGAAACTGCGGTGGGCAGAAACTCCAGCCTGAGGAGACTTCTTTTAGGTTTCTACTATTTTGGCTTATTTGCTGTGATGAGTTGTAAGATGTCTGTTTTGCCCTTGGATTTAATATATTCATCAAATAAAACGTTGTACATGATACATATGTTAGTTTTTAGTGTACAAAATAAGATAGAAATAAAATAAAATAATGTAAACTACTCAAGCTAATATTCCTTCGGTGATAACAAAAAAAAATGGTGTCAAAAGTATAATTCATTACATGCCAAAATAATACTTAAATTACATCATAGTAATTACAAGTTGGAACCTTAATACAAACAAAATATATGGAGAAATGCACATCCCGGCTGTCCTATAAGTGCATCGACGAGTAGTTCCAATCCCGTAACCGGATTCTTAATTTTGGATCATAGTTCGACAAATTTTGTCAAATTTATCGCACTCAGTCGACTTTTTGAAATTTTTCTTCCATGAGTAGATGGATCTCACCCTTCTCTACAACTTTTACTTTTGTTTCTGCGGACATATTAATGTTTATCTTCCATGGGTATATGTGTTTATATAAATGCTATAGAAACTATCAATATGTTTGTCAAAAGAAAAAAAAATACAACGTAAAAGTGTGGAGAAGGGTGAGCTTGAAACCGATTATAGGAATGAAACTTACTTGTCGATACGCTTATATTTGAGCAAATTTTGTTTTGATAAGAAAACTGTAGGTACATGTGAGCACTGTTGGGCATGTGTTGGTGAGTACAGGCTGCTTGGCTGACTTCTTTTGGGCTTATGATTATGCATAAGTCTGCTTATAGATTCCGGTGGACAGAAACTGCGGTGGGCAGAAACTCCAGAAACTCAGACTTCTTTTAGGCTTCTACTATTTTGGCTTATTTGCTGTGATGAGTTGTAAGATGTCTGTTTTGCCCTTGGATTTAATATATCCATCAAATAAAACGTTGTACATGATACATATGTTAGTTTTTAGTGTACAAAATAAGATAGAAATAAAATAAAATAAAATAATGTAAACTACTCAAGCTAATATTCCTTCGGTGATAACAAAAAAAAATGGTGTCAAAAGTATAATTCATTACATGCCAAAATAATACTTAAATTACATCATAGTAATTACAAGTTGGAACCTTAATACAAAAAAAATATATGGAGAAATGCACATCCCGGCTGTCCTCAACTAAAGAATAAAATTCAGTTCAAAAATCAACAAATCGTCAGCGACCCAACCATCTCCGGCTATCCTGTCGATCTGTGCTAATAATCCTATGGTGAGCACTTACATGTACAACGGCATGCATTGCTAGGTGAATCTGAAGGGGATCGCAGGCAGAAAACAAAAAAATTCCTAACAGCGATAACCTTAAACTAGCCAGAATCTATACTATGCAGATATAGTAGTACGAAGGGGGGTCGGTGCACATACCTCTTGTAGACCGAAAAGCGGGGATTACGCTCCCGCACAAGCGTTGTCGATGAAGCCGACGAAGACTTCGATGCCGTGTAGAGGAAGCAAACCTCTAGCACCACTAGTGTCGTGGGATTGTCACGGCAGATGTTTCCGGGTGGAAACTTGAGTATGGGGACCTAGCGACTTCTGACATCGGGAGCTTGTCTAGCACGGCGTGGGGAAACAAGGATTTACCCAGGTTCGGCCCCTCGTCTCGAGGTAAAGACCTACTTCCTGCTACTGCTTTATTGATATGGGTTTCGAGGACTCGGCGCCTTAGCTTCCGGGTCTCGAGATTACAATGGTGGTACTTGTGATCTGGTAAAGCTTCCCCCTTCTAAGGACCAGGAGACCCCCTTATATAGGCGGTGGATCTCGCTGGACATACAGGCGTGATCCGGGTTACAATCGTACCCGGACTCTAAGTCCTCTAGGTCTTCTTGACGTGCGGGCCAAGACTCACGCAGCGTACCGACTCTCATGAGTCCCGGCCCACACCTTCTTGCTTAACCCGGCCCAGGTTCTCACCAGGCCGGCGGGTCTTCTCTGTCGGTGGGCCTACCGGGTCACGATCCCCCCAACAGTAGCCCCCAGGATAACTTGGACATCAGAATTGACCTGCTTCGCCTTGCACTCTTGGGCATAATCTTGGGGAAGCCGTCACTTCTTTTGTCCCGGTTATCATCTGAAAAACAATAAACAACTTATTAAGCAAGCGAGCACACAGGTGTCGGTTTGGCCGGCTCTTACTGGCGGCCCGTTCCTAACCCGGTCATCGCCTGCCGACTCCCACTTCCAGACTTAGCAATTTCCAGCTTTCTTTATGCTTCCTCGAAGACGTCGGTCAACCTCCAGGATCAACGACATTTTTAATGCTTATCCCTTCGCGAGAACCGAGGAATCGCGCGTCCGTCTCGGGAACCCAAGATTCTGTCAGGTACAAAATCTGGCACCACGGATATGGTTCCTCGAGGTCATCATTATCCTTGGATTCTTCCTGTTTTGCCCCTAGGTCAACTCCCACTTGGGATATAAATAAGTGGGGACGGGGAAGAAAGCGACCATTTCCCCCGTGCATCCCCACTTCTTCTTCTTCCTCCAGCGCCGCCGCTGTCACTCCCAAGCTCGAGCTCTCCAATCTTCGCCGGAGCTAGCTAACGCCGCCGTCCTCTTGCTTCTTCTGCTCAAATCCAGAACCGTGCCGCAGTTACCCCCGCAGCCATCTCCTCGCATCCCACTTTTAGATCTAGATCTCAGCAACTTCTTTCAATGGGGAAAAAAGTTGCAAGCAAGGGCCCCGCCGCCGCCGCCGCGGCCGCCGCGGCTAAGGCCAACCTGAAGAAGGCCAAAGCTGCCGCTGGTGCCTCTGCTTCTGGCGCCGCCGCCGCAGCGCCTACTTCCGGGAACTGGACTGGATCAACCGTCTCTGTCGCCAAGCTGCAGGACTTGGTGGATTCCGGCGATCTTCAGGCCCAAGACATCATCCACTGGCGCGCCCCGGGTAACGAGGTCGTGCCGGCTCCTCGAGATAGTGAGGTAATAATATTTGCCGATCACCTCAATCGCGGCTTCAAACCTCCGGGTTCCCTCTTTTTCCGCACTCTGCTCGCTTACTACGGCCTCAGGCCTCAAGACTTGGCCCCGAATTCGATTCTTTCCCTCTCCAACTTTACCGTTTTATGCGAAGACTATCTTCAAGTGGAACCCTCTCTCGACCTCTTTCTCGAATTTTTCTATTGCAACCCACAACGCTCCTCTGCCACTCTTCCTTTGAACATCTGCGGAGGAGTCGCGATTCAACGTCGCCGAGACTCCCTTTTTCCGGCTCTCAAACTTAACAGCCACCCTCGCGCCTGGCAATCAACCTTTTTCTATTGCAAGGACACTTCTCCCAAGGGCCAACCCAGACTACCGGGTTTCCGCGCTGAACCTCTCGTGCTAGGAGAATCAACCAACTCCTACGCCAAAAACCGCGCGGCTTTGGCCCCCATTCTTTCCAGGATCCGAGCTCTCAAGGCCCACGGCCTCAAAGGCACCGACCTGGTCAAATGCTGGGTCGGGTGGTGTATAAAACCACTATCCATCCGACCCAAGCTTATCTGCGACTACACCAACATTCCCTCTGATTGTCTTCGGTTCACATTTGAAGAGCCGGACGATGAAGAAGTCATCCGAACTTCTAAGAAACTTTTGTCCGAGTCTATCGCTACGATAACTCTAGACGGGCTCCTCCCCTTCAGTTCCGAGAACCCGGCTCCAAAGGTACTTAACTTGCTCCCCTCTAACTCTTATACTTCTTTCTTTTTATCCCTTCTGTATTTCAATAACCCATCATGAACTCCTCTGTTCCTTCCTCAGGCCACTGATGACTGGTGGAACGCCGCCGATGAAACGCCCGTCTCCTCCGACCAAGAAGATGAGTCGGATCAAAATTCAGAAGAAGAAGCAGGCGAAGGTGAGCTTGACTCCATGGACCGGCTTTGGAAAAAACTCCTAGAAGCCGATCTTGAAGACGACATTTCTTCTCATACTCCCCACATTCCAGGTCAAGGTGAACAAGACTCCACCAAGGCTCCGACACCTCCTTCTCCACCAGCTGGAGCAAAGCGGGCCCGTAACGCGGTACAATTGATACCACGCTCTCGTTTCATCAATCTAGAAGCTGCTTCCGGGTTTCAAACTTGTCCGTCTGCGCAGGACAAGGAAGAGGTGACGCCTAAACGTCCAAGGACTCGCTCGTCCGCATCCTCCGACGAGCTCTCCTCAGGTATCCCAAACAGTCCTTCTCCCCGCGGGAGGAACGCTCATCAGACTTCCCCCGATGCACGTTATCCTTTGGCGGGCTGCCTCCGGGTTTCTGAATCCCGGTCTATGTCCTGCTCTTCAGGTTCCGGTTCAGAGGCTCTTCCCTCCGACTTTGTCATCAACAAGGGGTAAGTCTTAATTTTATTTTGCGCCACGTCTTTGCTTTAGCCCACTTACTATTCCTCACATGTCTTTACACTTTCCCAGAGCCCAAGCCGTCCTTAGTGATGAGGAAACCCCTGATGTCATCACAACCCCTCCAGCTGAGCCTGAAGTTGAAGAGCCTCAAGCTGAGAAGCCGTCTGACCCGACTCTCCCTATTCCAGACTCTTCTTCCCCTCCGAAGTCCGATCTTCCTGTCATTCCGGAAGAACCGGATGTCGCTATAACGGGCACCGGCTTTCAAGATCCCGCCGCGCCCTCAACTTCCGTGGCGAAGGTCTTTGAGCCGGAACTTAAGGCTGGGGAAGAGCCCGCCACCCGTGCCGCAGGCAAGGAACAGGTCAAGGAAACCGAAGAGTCGGACTCTGAAGATGAAACTCCTTACAACACCTTGGAGTTTCCAGAACTTTTTGAGAGAATCCATAAGCGACTCTCCAGGATGCGAAAGGAGGAATCTCAGCTGCGCAACTATCTGCATTTCCGCTACCAGGTATGTTCCCTCTAGTAGTCCCCAAGTGCTTAGACTTTACTTAGGTAAATGCTTAGTACTTGCATGATAGGGAACCTGTCTCACTAGAAATGTTTCTTTGAAGTAGTCCCCAAGAGTCGGAGCAGTAGCTTGCTGCGCTCCGGGTCTTTCTTGCTAGTTGAACTTTTTGCAATGAGTAGTCCCCAAGAGTCGGAGCAGTATCTTGCTGCGCTCCGGGTCTTTCTTGCTAGTTGAACTTTTTGCAATGAGTAGTCCCCAAGAGTCGGGGCAGTAGCTTGCTGCGCTCCGGGTCTTCTTTGAGATACCGTCATTGCTTCATAAACTGCTTCCTGATATGTTTGTCTGTCTTGATAAATATATGTTCCCTCTGCAGGAGTTTTCGAAAGCCACCGCCGAGAGCAACAGCGAAACACGCCATGAACTTGCGCGCCAAGCCGGCCTTCGTGAGAAGGCTGAGGAACAGCTGAAGCTTCAAGAAGAAGCCCTAAAACGGCTTCAAACTGATAATGAGGCTTTGCAGAAGAAGGTGCACGAACAAGAGCTCGCCATACAGGTGAAGGCTCTTGAACTGCAAAGAGTAATCTCCGAATTGGAGAAAATAAAGAAGCTCGTTCATAACTTGGCCGTTGCTGTCTTCGGTGAGTCTTCTTCTTACCTTTTCTTTCTTGTATTGCTTTGTCCTCGTAGGTTTCCTTATCCTCCGTTTGCTCCCTGCTAGGTCCGGCTCAGGGGGTGACCATAAAGGGAACACTTGAGAAAATTCAGGCCATGTATGGCGTCACCCGCCGACTCTACTTCGGCTGCGCCGAGATGATCAAGGCGTCTACTTCTTCTGGGGAATGTCCTCCGGGTCTTCCGGATTTTCTCGCCGCCACCTCTGTGGTGCCTATGCTGATGGAGCGATGGAAGGCCTCTGCCTGTCGCAAGGGTGCTATCCGTACACTTGCTTTGGCGAAGGCATACTACCCCAACCTTGACCCGGCCAAGCTCACAAAGGGCTTCCCTGAATTCCAGCCTGATGGCACTGAGACCTCAAAAATATATGGGAAGCTCGTGAAATCCGTTCGGCGTCCGGCTTGTCAGATTACCAATGGGTTGGCCCTAAACGAGTTCCAAGCTGCTTATGACGAAGACAACCATGCCATCAAGGAGGTCCCGCCGGAGCCGATCAACTTATGGAAGCCGGTAGAAGAGGCGCCGCAACTCTTCACGCCCTTCACAACAAGTGCGAACCCCTCAAGCTCAACTCCCGACATTCCAGCTCCCTCTCGTCCCTCCGATCTTGACGGCTTTGAAGCCTTGTCTTCGGTCGTTTTGCAGAGGCCACGAGGCGGAATTACAAAGGATACGAGGGACCCTGGGCAAGGATCTGCGTCGGCTCCTCCGCACCAATAGACCGCCCGGATGTTCCGAACGCCGACTTATGTACCGGCTTACAAACTTTCGACCTGACTTAAATTCTTGTAACTTTATATTGTGCTTCATGGCCTGTAATAGGTTAGATCGAAATACTCGCTATACCTTTTGATGCGCCTTCGTGCGCCACTGCTGTAATATAACATGTCTATAAATGTCTTACTTCCGTGGTTTCTTTTACCCTTTTGGTTTCTTTAGCTCTCTGCATAGCCGGGTTTCTCATGACGTATGTGTCTGAAAACCCGGAGCAATCAGGGTCTGCTAAGTCCCCATGGGCCTCATAGTCAGATTGAAAGCCGGCGTTTTAGCATCTGGTCATGTATGAGAATGCCATCAAGCTAGCAGGCAAGAAACCAAGAATAATTGTGGCTTCTTTGCCGGGTTGTGAGTTTACAACTTACAACTTTCTTAGTTGGTAAGCCCCCAAGACCCTGATCATATAAAGAATAAGGAACTGAAAACACAATACTCTTTTCTTCTTAGAGGTGCCTTCCTCACTTTATTGATCATATAATATGTACATAGCTAGCAAGCCGCCTCATTAAAAACCTTCCAGTCCCCTTAGGTACCCTGGTAAGGAAAAGAGCGCGTCTGAAACCTGCTGCCTTTAAACGAAAGAGATACAAAAAGGTGGAGCCCGTCTCATCCGGGGGCTCACAAAACCTAAGTGTAGTATGGTCGAAGTTCTGCTATATTCCAAGGCCTGTCGTTCTCTGTCAACGGGTTCCTTGTATGGTCTGTATTGTTTCCTATCCTTGTAGCTTGTTCTCTAGCATCCACCAAGTAATAAGACCCGTTGTGCAAGTTCCGGCTTACCACGAAAGGGCCTTCCCATGGGGGAGTTAGCTTGTGGAAGCCGGTCTTGTTCTGTGCTAGCCTTAGGACCAAGTCGCCTTCCTGAAAGGTTCTTGACTTAACCCGGCGGCTGTGATAACGCCTCAGGTCTTGCTGGTATATGGCTGATCTTTCCAAGGCCAGCTCTCTTGCCTCCTCCAGCATATCAACTGAATTTTGCCGGGCTTGCTCGTTCTCAGTTTCAACATAGTTTGCCACTCTCGGGGAATCATGGATGATGTCACTGGGTAACACGGCTTCCGCCCCATAAACCATGAAGAAAGGAGTGAAGTCTGTCGATCTATTTGGGGTTGTGTTTATGCTCCAGACGACTGATGGGAGCTCCTCTTCCCAGCACCCGGCGGCTCTGACTAGCGGGACCCGGAGTCTTGGCTTGACGCCTCTTAGCAGCTCCTGGTTTATCCTCTCCACTTGGCCGTTCGACTGAGGGTGCGAAACTGAGGCAAGGTCGAGCCGGATGCCGTTCTCTTTGCAAAATATCTGCATCTCTCCAAGCGAAAAATTTGTCCCGTTATCAGTGATGATGCTGTGAGGATACCCAAAACGGTATATGATTTTCTTCAGGAACTTGACAGCTGTTGCCGCTGTGCAACTGTTGACGGCTTGCACTTCTACCCACTTTGTGAATTTATCCACTGCGACCAGTAGGTGAGTCTTTTTATTGGGTGAAGTCTGGAAAGGTCCCACCATGTCCATACCCCAAACTGCAAAGGGCCATGTTATTGGGATGGTCTTCAGGTCTTGAGCCGGAATATGAATCTGCCTTGCGTATCGCTGGCATCCATCGCAAACCCGGGCTATATTTTCTGCATCAGCCAGAGCGGTCAGCCAAAAGAATCCATGCCTGAACGCTTTAGCAACCATCGATCTTGTGGACGCGTGATGTCCGCAGTCCCCTGCGTGAATTTCCTGAAGGATTTTCCGGCCTTCCTCTGGTGAGACACATCGTAAGAATACCCCGGACGTGCTCCTCTTGTGTAACTCGCCATTGATGATAACGTAGCCCTTAGCCCGGCGCACAATCTGTCGTGCTAGTACTTCGTCTTGAGGTAATTCCTCCCTCTGCAGGTAAGCTATATACGGCTCAGTCCAGGACGGTGTTTGATGTATGGCTGCTACTAGCTGTGATTCCGGGTCGTCAGGGTTTGCCAACTCTTCTTCCGTTGGCAGCTTGACCGAGGGATGACGTAACTCGGCGAGGAACACGTTTGGAGGTACCGGCTCTCTGCTAGAACCGAGTCTTGATAGGGCGTCGGCCGCCTTATTCTTTCGTCTGTCGATATGGTCGACTTGGTAGCCGGAGAAGAAGCCGGCAATACGATCTACTTCTCGCCTGTAAGCCGCCATGTTGGCGTCTTTTCTATCCCAGGTTCCTGAAACTTGCTGAGCCACAAGGTCAGAGTCTCCATAGCACATGATTCTTTTGATGTTCATCTCTCTAGCGACTTTCAAACCGTGTAACAAGGCCTCATACTCTGCCACGTTATTGGTGCATGGTTCGAAATGTATCTGCAAGACGTAACTCAACTTGTCTCCTTTTGGCGAAGTTAGTACAACGCCGGCTCCTGAGCCTTCAAACTGCTTTGACCCGTCGAAGTGCATAGTCCAATGCTTGGCGCTTGGAGGCGGAGGTAAGGGGTCAAATTATGTCCAATCATTGACGAAATCCACCAAGGCCTGTGACTTGATTGCTGTTCTTGGCTCGTAGTTGATATGATAAGGCCCCATCTCGATGGCCCACTTTGCGATCCTGCCTGTAGCTTCTCTGTTTCCGATGATTTCCGCTAAGGGAGCGGAACTCACCACAGTGATTGGGTGTTCCTGAAAATAGTGAGGCATCTTCCGGCTTGCCATAAACACGCCGTATACCAACTTCTGCCACTGCGGGTACCTCTGCTTGGACTCTGTGAGAGCTTCACTAACATAGTAGACCGGCCTTTGAATTGGGTACTCCTTTCCTTCTTCTTTGCGCTCCACTACGACCACAGCGCTGACGGCTCTGGAATTTGCGGAAACGTACAACAACATCGGCTCCTTGCTCGTGGGGGCCGCTAACACTGGAGCTGTGGATAATGTCTTCTTTAGGTCTTCGAAGGCGTCATCTGCCTCCTGGCCCCAGACAAACTTATCTGACTTCTTCAATAGTTTGTATAGTGGCAGGGCTTTCTCTCCCATCCTTGCAATGAACCGGCTCAGGGCTGTGACACACCCTGTCAGCTTCTGGACATCATTAACACACTCCGGCTTCTTAAGATTCATGATGGCATTGATTTTAGCCGGGTTAGCTTCTATCCCTCTCTCTGAGACTATGAAACCCAGTAACATGCCAGCCGGAACTCCAAATACGCACTTGGTCGGGTTTAACTTCATCTGATATTTGCGCAGGTTGTCGAAGGTCTCCTTTAGGTCATCCAGGAGTGACCCGGCTTTCTGTGACTTGATCACGACATCATCGACATAGGCATGCACGTTGCGACCGATTTGGTTCTGGAAACAATTCTGGATGCACCTTTGGTAGGTGGCACCTGCATTCTTGAGGCCAATGGTCATATTTTTATAACAGAAAGCACCGAAAGGGGTGCTGAACGACGTCTTCTCCTGGTCGTCAACATTGAGCTTGATCTGATGATACCCGGAGTATGCATCCAAGAAACATAACAACTCGCTACCGGCTGTGGCATCGATGATCTGATCTATACGTGGCAATGCAAAGGGATCTTTCGGGCAGACCTTGTTCAAGCTGGTGTAGTCAATGCACATGCGCCACTCTCCGTTTTTCTTCAGGACTAGGACCGGGTTAGCCAGCCACTTGGGATGGTAGACTTCCATGATAAACCCGGCTGCAAGCAAACGAGCTACCTCTTCTCCAACAATCCTTTTCCTCTCTGCGTTGAGACGACGTAATCCTTGCTTTACCGGCTTTGCCTTTGGATCAACATGTAAGCTGTGCTCAGCAAGTTCACTCGGGACACCCGGCATGTCTGAAGGAGACCATGCGAAGATGTCCCAATTCTCACGGATGAACTTGATGAGCTCGCTTTCCTATTTCGGGTCCAAGTGGGTCCCCACTGAGAACTGCTTGGAGGAGTCCCCTTCTTCGAAATCAACCATCTTTGTATCTTGAGCTGATTTGAATTTTTTCTTCTCTTCTTCATGAGCCGGCTTTTCCAGCACACGCTTATCTGTCGGGTCTACTTGAGACTTGTAGAACTTGAGCTCCTCCTCTGAGCAAGCCTGTTCTGCCATGATAGCATCACCGTTGTCACACTCTGCAGCCATGGTTTTGCTTCCCTCTACTGTGATTATTCCCTGGGGACCTGGCATCTTAAGCTTGAGGTACACATAACAAGGCCGCGCCATGAATTTGGCGTAAGCCGGCCTCCCGAATAGAGCGTGATACGGACTTTTTAAATCAACAACCTCAAACGTCAGGAACTCCGACCTGAATTGCTCTTTGCTCACTCCGAACGCCACCTCAAGGCTGATCTGGCCAATCGGATGTGCCGACTTCCCTGGGACTATGCCGTGGAAGATTGTAGATGTAGGGGTAAGGCGATCTTGGGTTAGACCCATCCTTCTGAAAGTGTCGAGGTATAAAATATTGATGCTGCTGCCTCCATCCATCAGGACTTTATTCAGGGAGAACCCGTCCACTTGTGGTGCCACGACGAGAGCCAGGAGACCCGGATGTTCGACTGCGGGAGGGTGATCCTCTCTACTCCAGGTTATAGTTTGCTCTGACCACCTCAAGAATCTTGGAACGGCTGATGCCACTGCATTGACGGCTCTTGCTTTTAATTTCCTGTCTCTCCTGGACGTACTGGTGGTGAAGACGTGATACTGTCCTTGACTATGAAGTTCTTTCGGGTTCTGCTGATATCCGGTTGTGACTTGATTCTGTTGTTGACTGGACCCGGCATTATTGTTTGGCGGTCCATTTGACCCAGCCCCCTGTCCGGGTCCCATCGAGTTGCCGTTGTTTCCATTGAAACCGCTGTTACCTCCGAAGTTCCCCTGACTCCTCTGGCCTTCCTGCTCATGTCTCATCCAGGCTCTGATGTCCGCGCACTGAGCTAGCGAGTGATTGGATGGTCTCCCGTTCTTGCTGTGTTTTGGACATGGCATGCTGTACATCTCGCTGAAGTTCGAGCTTCTCGGAGGTCCTCCTCTAAAGTTACCACCGGGTCTAGGTCCCCTGTAACCCGTCGTCTGGGTTGTGCCCACGAACTCTGAATTTCCGCCCTCATAGGGACGCTTGTTACTTCCGTTCTGATTGCTATTACTCTGGTTCGGGTTTGGGTTACGGCCTCCGCTGATCCGGTTATTCCTCTGTTGTTCCTCTGTTTCGCCCGGCCTCTTATCCGTCGCTGCATATTTGTTCGCTGTTGTCACCACTTCCCCTATTGAGATGTTGTTGCAGGCCGGGTCTTCCCTCATACGTCCAAGCTTGTGGGTCAACGGCTCGAAGCCGCAGTTTTTCTCCATGTACGATATAGCTGTGTGTGCCGAGATGTTGAGAGATGACTGCAAGATTTCCGTAACCCGGCCCATCCATTGTCTGGCTGACTCGGTTTTCCTCATGACGCATCGATCCAGGTCGGCCTCAGTGTACTGTTTCTTGCAAGTTCCGGCGAAGTTCTTGATGAACGCCGCCTTCAGTTCCTCCCATGAGTTGATACTGCGTGGCGGGAGTCGGTCTAGCCAAATTTTAGGTGCTCCTTCTGCTAACATAAGATACATGTAGCGTGCACACAGATTCGGTGAAGCGTTCTTCATGTCCATGGCCATGCCGTAACTGCTCAGCCATGTTTCTGGATTCATGTTCGGCTCGTAATTGCACACTTTGGTCGGCTCTTTGAATTTTTCTGGAAACGGCTCCGCCCTGATGGCATCTGACAAACACTTTGGTCCCGTCAAGTTTGAAGTTGAGCCCCCTGTGTAACCCGGCGCAGGAGGAGGTGCTGCGGGGGTCACTATTCCGACTCCTGGTGCTCCAGCTGCTCCGGCTCCCGCTGCCGGTGGTGCTGCCGCCGCAGCTGCACGCCTTGCTCTTGAACTATTGACTATTGACTGAGCCGCGGACACGGCCGGCTGTGGCGGCTGGATTACTTGCTGATTTTGTTGTTGGCCTCGTTGGCTTACTGGTCCGAGCCGGTTCTGGATAGATCTTGCTGCTTGTGGTTCTCCGTGCCGGCTCCTGGTACGACTCCTTTGTGGTTCTGAGTTGAATGCTTGTGACCCGCGCGGATTATTGTTCTGTTGGACCACAGCAGTACGCAGTAAATCCACGGCTCTCCGTGCCTCAATACCGGCTGGCGAATTGTCGAACGGGATCTGCTGTAGCGCGTGTGCAGCTGCAAAGACGTTGTCAACTGGATTATTATAATGACCCGGGGGGGTAGTGAACCTGGGAGGTGGCGGAGGTAGTTGTTCTGCGGCTGCTTCCCCGGTTCCGGCTCCTCCCGCTGGATTTCCTGCTCCTCGTAACTCGGCCTGCGGGGCGCCGGCTCCCATCACCGGATTTACCGCTGCTATGGGCGCATTGGCTGGCGTCGTCTGATATTCTAAGACTTGAGGCACTATGGTGTTGACTCCAGTCGGCAAGGGTAGCCGGCTTCCGCGCCTTCTGCTCTGCACCGCAGTTAACTCGTCCCTTCTCCTCTGGAGGGCGTTTCTTTCGTCTTGTAGCCTCTGCTCCTGCTGGGCCAAAGATCGTTCCTTCTCCGCTACGCGCCGGGCTTCATCCGCGCGCTCCTGGTTCGCCCTAGCCATGGCTCGCCTTAAATCTTCCAACTCCCTCTGTATAGCTGAACTTGTGTTTGTTACTTCTCCCGGGTTCTGAGCCGGGATTCCCGATGCACCGGCTCTCGCCTGATCGTTCACCGCGGTCAGGATCGGGTTTGTGAACGCTGCCCCGGGTGCTGGCGCGTGTGTCTGTACTCCCGCGCCAAAAGTTGGTAAAACGGGTCCGGTGTTGGGGTGTAGTGGGGGGTACGCCGCTGGTGGCATGCCGAGGTTGCTCTGATCCCAAATTTCTCGATCCCGTCTGGCGGTTCATTCTGCACTTGTTTCACTACTCACGGATGCTTCCACCCCATCGGTTTGCTGAGCCGCCGTCACCACGTGAACCGTCATGTGTCGTGCGGGTCCCGGGGATGGGGGGTGATCTTCTTCTTCGAGCCCAAATCCCCACCGGTCTTCAAACAGCGGCAGAATTGACTCGGTATCCGTATCCAGATCGGACACGTTCGTTGGTATTCTGACGGAATCCTGTAGTGCTTGGATTGCCGCCTATTCCTCGATAATCGTGACTTCGCACTCTGGCGATCCAACAGATTCTTCTCCATCCGACTGAGCCACGGTAGCTGACCCGGATTCTGACTCGAACTCCGGCTCATACTGCTCTGAGCCGGCTCCTGTGGTTTGGACTACGCCGACGAAAACATTGATCTGACCGAAGGCGATCATAGATCCGGTTTCCAACCGATCTGCTTCTTCCTTCCAACCAAAGTCGTCCACAATCCGCTCCCCTCCCGGGAGCGTGTGGATCTGGCCGATAGCTAGGTTTTCCATACCGCGCCGTGCTTCTCCACAAATCATGATGTTCTTGGCCGCGGGCCCCACGGTGGGCGCCAACTGTCGTGGGATTGTCACGGCAGATGTTTCCGGGTGGAAACTTGAGTATGGGGACCTAGCGACTTCTGACATCGGGAGCTTGTCTAGCACGGCGTGGGGAAACAAGGATTTACCCAGGTTCGGCCCCTCGTCTCGAGGTAAAGACCTACTTCCTGCTACTGCTTTATTGATATGGGTTTCGAGGACTCGGCGCCTTAGCTTCCGGGTCTCGAGATTACAATGGTGGTACTTGTGATCTGGTAAAGCTTCCCCCTTCTAAGGACCAGGAGACCCCCTTATATAGGCGGTGGATCTCGCTGGACATACAGGCGTGATCCGGGTTACAATCGTACCCGGACTCTAAGTCCTCTAGGTCTTCTTGACGTGCGGGCCAAGACTCACGCAGCGTACCGACTCTCATGAGTCCCGGCCCACACCTTCTTGCTTAACCCGGCCCAGGTTCTCACCAGGCCGGCGGGTCTTCTCTGTCGGTGGGCCTACCGGGTCACGATCCCCCCAACAACTAGTGTGGTGCCTCGCAGGGCGTTACACACGTACGGTGAAGCCGACGAACTCCGGGCTCCGATCCAAGGACGAAGCAGCGGAAGACTGGGACCGGGAGACCAGCAGCACGGCGGTGTGCGTATGGTGGAGAAAACTAATCCTCGGCGCAACTCCAAACTAGGGAGTCACAGGATCCAAGGAGAGAGAGAGAGAGAGATTGGTGTGTCTTTAAAGGCCAGGGGTACCCCCATGTATATAGGAGGCCAGGGGCTGCCCAACTTGCCAGTCTGGCGGTGTGGGACTAATCCCACACCCCAGCCGGCCAAGGCTGGTGCGCCGGCCCTAGGTGGGCCCCATGTGGCCCACCTAGGCCGGCCGAACCAAGCCCCTCCTCTTGGGGGGACTCCTCCCCCCCTCATGGGCCTCTTTGCCAAAGAAGGCCCATTTAGGGAAAAATGTCTTTAAAAATTCAGGAAAAATTAAAATAAAATATATTTAACTATTAATTACACTAATTAATATTAAATACATATTACATAATTTATTCCGGCTCCGAAAACTATTTCGTCGCTGCCCGATCTCTATCGGAACTTTCCCGGGACATTCCCAGTCTCTCTTTTCCTATTTTTCTCTTCCGGTAAAATGTCGATTCCCCTTAAGTGTGTTACCCTAACGGTTCGATTATCTCACCAGACATGATCGAGACTCATCTCCGATCAATGACTAGTTCGTGGACCTTGGATACCCAGAATTAATCCCTGCGAGATAACGAATACTTTACCGATCGAACCTAGACGTCTGAGTCTTAAACCTTTTGCCATGCGATACTTAGCGCGTCCGAGACTCGTTCATAGATATCTCCATACCTAGCTTGATCTCGTTACCGACACTGCTAATTTCTACTCGTCCATGATATTATGTCCTGGTGACCTAGTCACACGCTTGCAAGCTCGTTTGACATAATCTCACCGAGTGGGCCCTAGAGTATCTATCCTGCTATGGGACTGGCAAATCCCGCTCTTGACCTCCCGTCTCAACATACTCCTTTCCGACACCCGAGAGGGACACCTTTATTGTCACACTATGTAAGATATGACGTTTGATGCAATCAAAGTGTCTTTCAGGAATAGCAATAAGAGTAGTTCTCACGGTCGAAGGCGTAATGACTACGTCCTACAAATATTGGGTATGTCCATCACATCGTTCTACCAACGACATGACTTCATTGTCAAATAGACGCCATGTCACATGATCGGGAAACTTCGATCATCGATTGCACAATGAACCAGTCAAATAGAGGCTACTGGGGACCTGGTTGTTTTACGTATCACACGTGTATTAATGTTTCCGCTTAATACAGTTATAGCATGACACAAAAACGTATTATGAACAAATGAGATATGATAAATAAAACTCTTTATTAATTGCCTCTAGGGCATATCTCCTACAGAATCGAATCCGACGGGCCGAGCCAAGCTGTCAATCATGTACCAAGCATCTACCAGTTCAGAGGAGAAATCAGCATCTACCAGTTCAGTTCTTCTACCAAACGTCAGTCAAAGAGGAGAAACCAGCATCACTAAGCATCAGACAAGAGGAGAGATATGGCATCTACCAAGCATCGGGCAAGAGGAGGTAACAACAAATGCTTACCCCCGGAGCTTTGGGAGGAGGCGTTGCTGGAGTGCAGCCAGTGACGGGACGGAGCGGAGCACATGGCGACGGGGTGGAGCGGGCAGAGCAGATAAGACGACGACGGCTACGGAGACGGGGCGGGGCGGTCGGCGAGTGGCGGCGGAGAGGAGATCAGGCGGTCAGCGGTGGGGATCCGCCCTCTGTAGATCAGGATGAGAGTCGGGGCGACGGGGGCAGATGATTGGATTCTGTTTTTTTCCTACGTAACGTTTGACCGAGAGATGGCAGGGAAAAGAGTGGGGTGGCAGTTTGGACGTAATTTCGGTGAAGGACATGTCTATTTTCGGGGGACGTTTCGCGGACTGAGCTCAGAAGCTCGGGAAATTGGGTCGGAGCAGTTTCTCCCCACCGTGTGTAATTGGGTTAGAAGTCACTTATGCTGTGGGGGGAAACTGGAGACTTCTTTTAGGCTTGTGGGCTTCTAAACCCATAAGCAAGTTGAGAAGCTTAAAAGAAGTCAGCCTAGACTGCTTTCGGCTGTGGCCTAGACAAAAGCCAGGTTTCGGTCCTACTCTTGTCAAAAGTGTGCTGTCGACACGGTCGGTGCCGGGTGTGCTATTTATTAAATAAACGTTTCAAAAAATATTCCGTGGAAGGGAGCCATGCCGTTGGTGTTGGCTTCATAAGTCCTAGCCTAGAGGGAGAGGGCCCCTCCATCTCCTGATGAGTGCCTCCGCTCCACATCCCCTCGCACACTAGCCCTCCAGCTCCAGCCATGGACTTGCTCGCAGATGTCCACCAAACCGCGCTGTCGAGCACACCTACTCCGTCGGCGCCTTGCTCGTGCACCTGTCCATCCATCCCTGTTTGATTCTCCCTTGCCTTGGGCAGTGGCTGGCACAACCGGGTTCCTTCCGAGCCGGCCTACCGGGTTCTTGATGGACCCGGTATATTCTAGATGTTCTTTGTGTGGGCTCTGAGCCACCCGGTTCTCGTGGGCCGAATCGTGGTTTTGGAACCACCCGGTTGGGCATCCCCCATCATCCTAATAATGTTGAACTTCAATTGTGAAGTGCGCATACATTCATCAAACTCAGAGAGAACTACTACATGCTTGCTCACGTGCCACGGATATGTGCAGCTTCCCCACGCATGTCGTAGAGCCCTCGATATAGTCTGTATATGGAAGACATTACGGTACAATACCTTCCCGGCGATCTGCCACTTCATCTGCTCATCCTATTCCTGGTCATCAATCACTAGCGGTGTTGCCTCCGCCTCGGATATGTGCAGCTTCTCGAGAGCCTCTTCCAACTTGGTTCGTGCAGAATTGGGGGAGAGGTTCCCGCTCGCACAACCAATTCTCCGCACCGATGCTGAAGCCATCTTCACCGGCGATCGGTGTGTGCGCGCTGCCGATCGGATCAGCAG
Source organism: Poa annua (assembly GCA_026929855.1). Taxonomy (NCBI): domain Eukaryota; kingdom Viridiplantae; phylum Streptophyta; class Magnoliopsida; order Poales; family Poaceae; genus Poa; species Poa annua. The sequence goes on from CM049437.1 coordinate 96,733,284, forward strand.
CCGTCCTCAGGATCCATCCAAAAACCCTAATCGCCAAGGACCGGGTTTTTCGGAGGAAAATACTAGTCATGCAGCTTGATGGATTGCAATCAACACACCGCACGCACACAAATACATGTATCGCAGCTTGACGTAATTATTTCAGTATGGGCATCAGCTAGCTTCATATACTAAACAGTCATCCATCAGCTAGCTAACCTTGGTACACGTACTGGAGTAATGATTGTTCGTACCCTCGTACATCTCCACTTCTCCACTAATATAAAACAACCCAGAGCGTGTGATCCAAACCATCCTCACCGTTAAACCAAAAAATCGGATGGTTTATACGCTAACTAAAACACACACCAGCACGGACCACGCACTGCAGTTGCAGTTCGCCCACGAAGCGACGCAGGGAAGAAAACCGCCCACAACACCCACGTCGCCGCCTCCCACGAAGGGACTCCGCGACCTCCATGACGCCGCAAACGTTGCCGCCATCTCCCCGCAGCCACCTGCAGGCCATCGACACCACCGGCGTCGGAGACACCTCCCTCGCCGCCATCGACACCACCGGCGACGAACTGCAGCGGATCTTATCCTAACCGCCGGCGTCCCGTCCCGCGGCCCTATCCGCCGCCGCTCTCTACGCCGGAGTCGCCGCAGCCCTCTTTGCTGCATCACTCCCTTTGACCTCCCGTGCTCCACCCCCATCCCCAGACGTGCCTCGCTGAGGAGCGCCACCGGCGAAGCTCCCTGCCGTTCCCCAATCATATGCACAAAGCACAGCAGGCTTCCACCGTCGCCGCCCAGCAGTTTGCTGCCGTCGACACCCTACGGTCCGGATCCCCACCGCTAAGAGCCGCTCGACACCCTACATGTTCCCTGGACTTCTGGCCGCGATGCTCCTTCCACCCGCGCGAGCATAACCCCGTGAACCAGTTGCCTTGGCATCAGGCAAGGTAGCACATCCCTTCACGATTTTGCCCTGAGGCAAAAATGCGACGAAGCTGAGTGAGCTCACCTATCTCCCCAATTTCCTACCCTTTTTTGCAGTTTATTTACTACTAGCAATCGGTCCCTATGACTGCATAATATATCCTGAAACCCATATGTTTACATCATCGATCGTGGTTTGATTTGTTGGTGCGGTGAAGGATTGCCAAGTTGTGATCGGTGTGGGATTCACATGATTTATATACCAATTACTAATGGTGATTATCATCTGTGACCGTTGATGCAACGCCAAACATTTGACCCACGTGTATATACGCATGGTGAGAGCATTCTATTTATATGTGTGATCTGTTGGCATGGTGACAGCTTCTATTTAGATGTGTGATCCCTTTCTGTCATATTGCTGTATGTTGTTTTCAGCCATTATATTTATCATATGTAATTGTATGCAACGGTTCCCACCTATTTTGCACATTCTTCTGCATGTATTGACAAGTGATAACTGCAATGCGATGGATTTAGCTGTAAACAAAACTACAGATGGGCACTATGGACCTGCTATTCTACTGGAACACGAAACAAATGTGGAGGCACATACCAAGTCTTTTCAGTTCTCGGATGGAAATACACATCCGAGAATATCAATTGTACCGGAATAGCAATTTAACTATCTGTTTTGTTTCACAACAATCTCAGGTTATATGAAGGGCTTAATAAATGTATTGATCGTGGTGGCTTTGGAGAGAAGAAGTGAGGCAACAACACAAAGGAGACTTGCAACTCTGAGGCACTGTGAAAGAAGTGTATGTCTGTGTCTTTGCCTAATTCGCCAATAGTGGACTCTGTTTTGGGTTCATATTCTTGTTTTTAAAAGTCTATGTCATCTACACCAACCTCATGACGCAATATGCACGTGGCGCAAATCATTCCAAATGCTTGTGCCAATATAGTATTTCCTCCTGTTGGTGCATTAATATTGTATTTTTTTCATATGCTTGTTGAAGTGTGATGTATATTTATTTTCCGAGTGCGTGTTGTAATTCAAATAATTTCTCAGGATGCAGCCCTCCAGATGGTTTGTGCCCTTCAGATTTGTATCCTTGACTCACCCTCACGTTTAAGTTTTTTAGAATAAATAATATGGAGTATTGAAGTCCCACAATTACTTCAAGGATATCTGGTACACCTAAATTTTCAGTTGCTTTGCAGCAAGATAATGAAATTAATAAGGAAAGGGAGGAGGAGCTACGGAGAAAAAAAGGGTAACAAGGGTAAGACATCAACCTGAACTTTCTAGGATACACAACAGCCTTCGTATCATATGGCATCAACCTGAATTTTTAGGAGTAGCTTCAGTTGACTAAAACTAAGGCATAAACATTTGGATGATGAACATTAACAGAGGTTTTGTTATCTCACTTGGATTTAAATACATAGAGAATCATACTTCCTAGATGTCAAATCCAGTTAGTAATGCAAAGCTTTTAAATCAGAGCAAAGATTTTTTAACCATTATAGAAAGTTCACATTATCATCATAAGGATTTAGACTATGATCTGTTGTCCATAGAAATGGTTTTATGCTTACACATGTTTTTCATTATTTTTCTTTGTAAGCTTTAGTAATTTTACGCTTGAATATTTAACTGTCTTTCTCATCTGATAGTAGCTCATGGTACTTGTACAATTTCTTTTTCTTGACAACCATTCGTTGAGCAATTATGAATTTTATGTCGTGCATTTTATCATATCGGGATGTCTTTTTGTAGCAGCGTGGGGATATATATGGGGAAGCCCTAACTTTATGAGGCCATGGTAAGTGAGTTGCATGCCTGTTAAGGTGAATATTGAAGCTGGAACAACTATTAGATTTGTTAATTTTGACATCAAAGAGCTATGTTCATGTGACGATAGGACAAGCAGGCCACATAGTGGACAAGAAGATTATAATACATTATGCATAACCCCTCAGAGTTATGGAATCAATTAAGATCATCATTTGAAATCTTATCTGGCTTTTCCCATGCAACGTATATAATGAGAAAAATTAGGTGTAGGGTCCATTCTCATTATTTCTTTCTTAAGTAAGTAATCTGGTTGTTATCTTGTAGGAGTACATTTATAAAGTATGACTATGTGAGTATGCATGTATTTCGCAGGGTATGATGTAATATATTATGATAACAAATATTTATTTTCTACATGGTAACATATTTCGTGGACATATGTCGTAACGAGCGAAGAACGTGCATTGCACGTGCACATTTACTAGTGTACGAGTAGTTATAATCCATTCCATCAGTTAGCGGCTAACCTTCGTACATCACTCAGTTAGATCAATCTTTCTATATTTTAGAATATATTTCATTTTTAAGCATATTTTAGAATATATTTCATGAAAGCTAAATTTTAGATCGGACCTAGGGAACCCATTGGGCCAACAGCACTGGCTTTTTTGATTTGGGTCGACCCGCGGTCTCTTAAACAAGACACAGCCCGTGCCAGGGAGGTCCTATTTCACGACCTGGTCGTGCAGGAATAGGCTTCGCACACCCCCACACCATTGCGCGAGTTAATGGGCCGGCCCAATACCGCTTCTCCTTTTTTTTTCTGTTTTTTCATCTAGTTTTTACAGAAAAATAGTATGATGAAAAAGAAAAATAATTTGAATATAAACATATTTCAAATGTGAACAATTTTGAATATGAATATTTTTTTAATGTGACCATTTTAAAATTTGAACAATTTTCAAATTTGAACAAATTTGACAGTGAACAATTTTCGAATTTGAACAAATTTGACATTGAACAATTTTTGAATATGAATATTTTTTAAACTGAAAACATTTTAAAATTTGAATTTTTTTCAAAATACAAACAAAATTTTAAATTTCAAAAATATTTCTAAAAATCTGAACATCTTTCAAAAATTGAAAAGGTTGAAAAACGAAAAAAACACAGAGAAGAAAACGAACAGAAAAAAAGAAACCGGCTAAAAAGGCCAAAAACCGAAGGTCAGAATTAAATGGGCCGGCCCACGAAGGGGTGGTCGTGCACTAATAGTGCACCACCTGGTCGTCAAATAGAAAACGCCCCCGTGCCAGCCTCACTCTTCGCCTCTGATGGCTCTGGTTTAGGTGTTTAGCCGGACCGGCAATGACATAGCTTGGAATGGTCTTGACCTCCAATTTCCCGCCGATGAGCGTGCCCTATTCTTTGCCTCTAGTCTACCACGAAGAAGGATATGGTCAACATATTCTGGGTTATCGCTGGACTAATTGCTGGCATACACGGGGTTGCTGGCATCCATGAAATTGGAGTACGTTATGATCTGGCACCTGCTCGAGCAGGTCAACCTCACCGATCAGGCTGATATACCCTGGTACGGAAGTGGACTACGTGCGAGCGGGATTTACTCCGTCAGTTCCTGCTACAAGGCTTCCTTACCGCGAAGCGAGGGAGAACTCACAGGCTTTGGCGGTGTTCACTGGCTGCGGCACGGCGGGCGCACGGTAGGCATCATAGAGACAGTAGGAAAAGATTATGAACGGGCAATCGGCGCAGCAACTTACGACCATGAACTGTCCTTTAATACTACTGTATGTAGTAGTTAAGATCAATATGAACGGGTCCATATCAATTGGAGGAAACAAAAGAAAATGCATGGCAAGATTACGTTGAAAAAAGAGGAACTGGGAACAAAACACTGGTGAATGAAGCAGTTCGATTTATATAGGATTAAGCAGACGCTACATATAACGAATAAACAAAACACGAATAAGATTAATTAATGTAATAAAAAAACAGCACCGCATTGTTCATGCATGCCAGAGACGACTAATTAACGCGATGCTGCTCTCTCCTCCTCCATGCATCACAGCATGCAGCGGACCACCTAGAACAAAAGGACCTCATCATCGACGACGCATTCAATCAGTGGAGGTAGTAGGCGAGGAAGGAGACGACGAGCGCGACGGGGGCGGCCGCGGCCGTGACAGATGATGCGCCACTTGTTGCCGGGCCGGGCGCCCCGGCGGGCGCGTCGGAGGCGAGCACCGCGGTGGCCGAGGCGGCCGCGACGACGAGCGCGGCGAATGCCATCTTCTTCATCTCCATCGGATAGGTACGTACGTACGGCCGGTGCCTGAAGGTCGATCGAGCAAGGGAGCGGCCGGGTTTATTCCTCTTCTCCGATCGAGCAGCGAACGAGACCGAGTTTATTAGGATTAGCTTAGGCGTTGGCGATGCGTGGAGGAGGGGGGTTTATAGTGCGGAGCGGTTGAGAGTGAGTGGTTAGGAGAGTGATTGGTTAAATTTGGGGTGGGTCTACAGCTAATTGTGGCCGGAGATCGGCGACGGCGAGGTGAGCGCGCCGATGGACACGGCGAGCTGTTGGTTTGCGAAGAGAAGCTTGCGGTGGATGCGCGGTCGGAGAATGTGTAAGCTGGATCGGCTAGGACTTTGAAGACCAGTACGTGTACTGTGTATGTATGTTGTGATTGACGGCAGAGGGAGGAGATATCTTCTACTGGCTCGCTCGAAGTGGGAGAAGCTTCAGTTCGGGTAGAATGTAGCAGTAGTAGTAGACATCTTCTTTTGTAAGGAGAAATGTGTTAGCTACCATTACCATTTCAGCTCCAAAAGTACTTTGTTGCAGCTCTACGCTTTACATGGATACGGGCATGCTGCACATATTATTGGTTCCACAGCCAGGCTTTGACCGCTCAGGACCGGCTCACCCATGTACTTGCTCTGTGTTCCACGATATAAGAAGTTTTACTTGGCTAAAGCACTAAGCAGCAAGGCAAAAAACGTCAAAAAAAAAGCAGCAAGGCAAAAAACATCTTATATTATGAAACATATGGAGTATGTAGTGTAACACGCAGGTAAGAAAGAACCTTCTTCCATTAACATTAGTAGTAGAATGATTTATACACGGGATTCTCCATTTATACACACCACCTGCGTGGAGCTTCTCCAAGTAAAGGCGTCCGGATATAATTGTTTCCTATGCAACTTCTCCAAAAAAAATCATATCTTTTAGACAATCCGAAAATTCATGTGAACCACAATCTTTGACACACACATAGAGCACTCGAAATTTTGGGCGCTTATGTTTTTAGACCTTCAGCGCAAGCGCGCGGAAACACCCAGAGACAACCGCTTGTTGGGCCAGCACATGTAAAGGGTCATGCATCCTTTTTTGTTTTTTTATGTTAAAATGTTGTAGAAAATTAATGTTCACGAGATTTTCATAAATGTTAATAGGAAGAATAAAAATATCCTCTAAGGTCGAAAAAATTGTTCGCGTGGTTTAAAATGTTCATATGCAAGACAAAAACGGCCTTTATCATTCGGAACCCTCACAAGCATATATTACCGTAACCTAGTGATTAATATATCTTGTACTACTTCGTCAACCAATTATATCTATATCCGAGAATTTCATTTCCGCTTCACTTCCCAACTTTCTAGATCCCTTATTCTCTTCTAGGCAAGGATCCTTGTACTTATTTTAATGGAGTTTTGTTGCATCATTCAAATAAATGCAAATTGAGATCGTCCATTGTCATTGCCGGCCCAACCCATAAGGGCCATGCGGACTTGACGTCAACCCCACCTTCCTAAAGTATCTCACTAGCAGTCCCTCGTGAGTGTGACACACACTTTTTTTGGGACACAATTCGGAATAATTGTTCACGGGGTGAGAAAATGGTTCACTTAATACATGATTACAATCAAAAATAAAATAATTGTTTACATGTTTTAAAAAATGTTCCTAGATACAAAACCTTTTCATATGAGAGAAAAGAATCTCACGGTACAAAAAAACTTCAATGTTATATGGTCTCTTAATAGTTATGCTTCAGTTCAAGCAAAATGCTAATTTGAGAATAATGTTGGTGAATTTCAAAATTATTTTTCACTAGGCTTACAAAGTATCCATATAACTTCTATTAAAAAGGAGACGTAAAATACCTTTAAGGAAAAATAAATTTTAAAAGAAACAAAAAATGAAAACAGAAATTATTTAAAATAGAAAATTCAGAAACATGAATAAATGAATGAGTAAAAATAAATTAAACTAGAAAAAAATAAGTAACAGAAAATAGAAAATAGAAAGACCCGTGCCTGGGCCGGCTTATAGGATTTGTTCGAAATCTGAGCGACGCCCGTGAAAGTTTGTAGCGGGCCAAAACATGCCAATTCGAATATCAGGCCCGAGCGCCTCAACTAGGTTGTATCATGGGAGGGCCTATTTCCCGACCTGGTCGTGCGGGAATAAGCTCCGCACACCCCCCCCCCCCCCCCACCACCACCACCACCATTGCGCGAGTTAATGGGGCGGCCCAATACCGATTCTCCTTTTCTTTTCTGTTTTTCATTCAGTTTTTACAGAAAAATAGCATGATGAAAAAGAAAAATAATTTGAATATAAACAAATTTCGAATGTGAACAATTTTGAATGTGAATAATATTTTAATGTGGCCATTTTAAAATCTGAACAATTTTTTAATTTGAACAATTTTGACAGTGAACAATTTTCGAATTTAGACAAATTTGATATTAAACAATTTTCGAATATGAACATTTTTAAAAACTGAAACATTTTTAAATTTGAACAATTTTTATAATACGAACACAATTTTGAATCTCAAAAAATATTTTTTTATTTCTATAAATCTGAACATCTTTCAAAAATTGGAAAGGTTGAAAACGGAAAAAAAAAACAGAAAAGAAAACGAACAGAAAAAAAGAAACCAACAAAAAAGGCCAAAAATTGAAGGTCAGATTTGAAATGGGCCGGCCCACAAAGGGATGTTCGTGCATTAATAGTGCACGATCGTCAAATAGGAAACGTCTTGTATCATTACCAAAATGAAACGAACCGGGCTAAGCGTTTACCTTCACAGGATCACCTCTAAAAAAAGTCTTTCGCTTCCTCAAAAAAAGTCTTCATTTTCTTAAAAAAACATAATCACGCTCCGGGGCTCCGGGCCCACTGCTGAGGCCGCCGTAAGCTGCCTGCAAGGTTGCCGCCGTCAGCGTCGGGTTCGCGTAAGTTTTACAGGAGGCGGACAGAGCATGATCGAGCGACCCACGATCACCGTCAGGAAGACACGTAGGATCCTCAACAATGGCTGAGCTACTAATAGGCCATGTGGTTCTCTGAAGCAAATGATAAAACGGTCTTATCAAGGAATCATTGTCAGTCTGTGAGCAAAAATGTACTACTCCCTCTATCTAACAAAAGATGTCACACTTTTGATTAAATTTAGATGTATCTATACACTAAGTCATGTCTAGATACATCCAATTTTTTATCAAGTTCAGACATCCTTTATTAGACGGAGAGAGTATCAGAAAAGCTAGTGCAATAATTAATCACTGCAGCAAAAGAAGAAGGGGCTCGAGTTGATGCGTGAAGAGAAAGAAAAGAAAAAACTCATAGACACATAGGATGACCGAGATAGAGAGCTAACGGAGATCAAGTTCACCGACACGATAAATACGAGCCCAAATCGGAAGGATTGATTTCCCGAGAGACGCGAGCATACCGTCATCGAGGAGAGGAAATTGAGCATGAAAGGTTGATTTTTATACACTTTGATGAGTATATTTTGGTGCTGAAATTCATGGCATTTTCATGGTCGGATTTGTTCTGGGTCAGGACTTTAAACTGGTACTTTCTTGTTATCAATAAATTCCCTTTATCTAAAAAAAATTATGGGAAGATCTAACTTTGCTTTTATGTATTTTTTTGCTGGACTTGTTGTTGGCGTTATGATGGTTTAATTTTGTTCCATTATTAAGAAAAGAATAGAGCCTACCGCTGGTGGCAGCTTCTCACCGAGCCCCGGGAATCTACATATTTTCGGGGTGTCACTGGGTGAGACAAACTCAGTATCACACATGGGAGGAGACAAGAAGATGTTTTACCCTTCTCATTGTGGGATTTCATTAATCTTTTTTTTAACTCTAACCTATTGAACTGGATGAACCACTAGGTTGATAGCGTTAGAAATTGTTAACTATTAGTTATTATGATTCAAACCATTTTGAAACGTTTGACACACTTTTTTTTAGAAACACGGTACAAAAGCAGACGCTCACAACACGCGTGCACACTCACCCAACGTACACACGCACACCCTACCCCTATGAGCACCTCCGAAATACTGAGCCGGCCAGTGGCGGATCCAGAAACGGAGCAAGACCCGGGCCAAAAACTAAGCGCAAAAAGAAGTACTAAAAAAACTCTTGTAAAAGCACATAATATTTAGTACAATTGCAAAGATAAACATATAATTTTAAATCAATTGTTTTACATGCAAAAATCGTACATCAGAAATGACTGGAAACTACAAACAATAGCAAGGGATACAAAAGATAGTACAAAAGATAAGCTATGATCCTGAAACATACCATCCAAAGCTACCTTGAGTGAAGCGGCTCTCGGGTCAGGAACATGCGTAGTGCCGATAAATCAAGCGGCTCTCGGGTCAGGAACATGCGTAATGCCGTTAAATCTCTCAATCACATACCCTTTGTTGTCAACATACCTACATAGGAGAAAGATTTATAAGTCAACCAATTAACAAAATTTCAAATAACCAATCAGCAAACAAGCTACTAACCTCAAAACCATAGCCATTGTTTGGTTCCTAAAACATGAATCAATTGCAAACAATTGTTAATCTTCGGTTTGAATCAGTTCAAAAATATGCAGTACGATATGCCCTAGCTATTTCACAAATAGAAAAGAGTAGAGTAGAGAAGAATATGAACGGCTCCTACCGAAATTCCCCTGGAAATTCCTGCTGATGTCGAGGCGGAGCCGGAGAACTGCAGCCTGGAGGAGCGACAACGAGACTAGGCGGGCAGCGCCGCGTCGTCGGCCACCGGAGCAGGCCGGAGCAGCCGAGCAGGGGGCGGGGCGCAGAAGAACCGGTAACGGACGGGCGCTGCAGATGCAGGGGGAGGAGGCGGAGCAGTCTAGCAGGGGCGCAGCTGGGCAGGAGGCCTGCGCGTCGGAGCAGGCGAGCAAGACGTGGCGCAGTGGCGGCGCGAAAAGTGGGGAACAATCGAAGAAGGCTCGCTACTTTTTTCTGTGAGCCTCGCTGGCTCGCTGCTACAGTAGGTTCGTGTGTGCATGTGAGGCCAGGCCAGCACCTTGGGCCAGACTGGGCTACGACCAGGGCCAAAAACATAGATGGTAAGCAGGATTTTCGGCCACGCCCCGGGCCATGGCCCCTGCTGCCCTGGGCCTGCGTCCGCCCCTGGAGCCTGCTGATTGAGTCTTGAGATTGATGAAGTCACCAACGCTGTCGACGGGAACGTCGCCTCCCACTGAAAGAATATTCCGCCTAAACGCAACACGGAGGATCTGGTGGGCTGAGAGTACAATCACTCTGCTAGCTATCCAACCACAGGTTCGTTTGCAAACGTTTGACACGCTTAAGATGCAACCTCAGCTTCTATCTCTGGTGTGTGAACTATTACCAATATACTCCGTATTACATATAGAGCTAACAAGCAAACTTGTGTGTGTGTCTGGCTCGCAAATATATTTTTTTAGCTTAAATACCATCCACGGTAAATGTTTAGATACGTAAAATATATGTAATATCGTCCTCAGACTATTCTCTTCGAACAAGATCCCCAAAATCTCCCCATAAAATCTCTCCTCAAAATACTCTCTTCAAATAAGATCCCTCAAATATTATTTAGCTTCGGATTAGAAGGAATACGCATATACATTTAGACGTATCTAAATAGATGAACATATACATATGAAATATGAAAACTGTGTAAAACATCTCACACTGTGCAAATCGGTGGGAGTAGAACTGTTGACCCTGGAGAAGCTGTGGTTTCTTTTTTGAGTTCTTCTTGTATCAATAAAACCAAAACCGCAGCTGTAGCCCCTTTTCACTAAAGAAAAAATGCAATCAAACTTGCTCTTGTCGTGTTGGCCGAAAGCAAATACGTCGATAACCTGGAACACGTACTCCGTAGGTACGAAAACAGAACACTCGAAGGAATACACGTATCCGCCCTTAATTTCATCATGGCCACGTGGAGTAGAACTCCAGAATCATGCATCGATGAACGCTAGCGTAGGGTCCGGGCCGAACTGAGACGCTGACCACCTGCCGCGTATTACTGCACGACAGCGCGACTGCTGCCTGTGGCTGCGCCGCGGCCAAAAGCAATGCGCGCCCGTGCCTCCTTTTACCTGCCAGGCATCCGACGGTACGACGGAGACAGTGCCAAAGCGACTTGGGTGCTGGGAATTTCGGCGCAGCACTTGATCATCGAATCTGGTATCAATGTATCATCAATCTCGAGCTGGTTCTTGTATAAAACGTCGATCCACGGAGCGTGTATTTCAAAACCTCTATTTCAAAGTTTCAGAAAACATACTCCCTCCGTTCATGTATGTAGGGTGTGTCGGTTCTTGTATAAAACGTCAAAACGTCGATCCACGGAGCGTGTATTTCAAAGTTCCAAAAAACCTACCCCTCCGTTTCATGAAAGGAGGGTGTAGAGTTTTACAGCAGAAATATTGAGACATGGGTAATTTACATATAATGGACTTATTTTATTTATGAAAAAAATCGTGAGAAATGAGTTTTTTAATAGACAAGAAATGAATACAATCAGTTAAATCACTCTTTTGAGATAATGTCTCATTTTTTGATGGGTCAAATTGTCCATAAATAGCAAATACAACGTATATTATGGATTTTTTCTTCAAGAACTATACACATTATATCAAGGAATGGATGTAGTAGAAAAATTTCTGGATACAGATAATATGATATACTCTACTGATGTGCAAAAAATCAATCCAAAATTCATTATATTGTCGGAGAGGAAATAAAAAAAGGGGGTATATGTGGTGAACAATACAACTTTTTAGTAAGTTTGTTAGATTTAGCATTTTTATGTTGCCTATAATGATAATATGAACTTTTACATTGAGATCCTTTCTATGTGGGATCATTTTGACCTATGTCAGTTTTGAGTTTTTGCGGCTTGATCTCAAGGGTTGATCCGACTCATCTATATATAGCCCCATGGACAAATTGTACAAACTGAAAGATCATGACGATACTATCGAATCGGTATAACATACCGGGTATGTACAACTAGTTAACTTGGACTACAAGAGATAATCTACAATATCCAAACCATAAAAACACTAAACCCTAAACTACAATAACCCCATGCATAGCTTGTATAAATTTATACGTTTTCGATTAGGTGTAGCAACAGATAAATAAACTGCATCAATGGCTCACATAAAGATTGTCAAGGAATATCTACGTTAAGATTCCACGTGTTATTTTCTCTCATGCTAGACTATTATGGCTTCTTTAATTCAGGAGGTTACTAAATACATTAGGAGAAAAAATAGCATCATGTACTTTCGGGTCATATCGGGTTTGGAAAATTAGAAGAATTAAAACAATAATCGGTGAATAAAAACCAATGGGATATTGTAAAATTCTTAGTGGTTGTAAATTTTACTTCATTATACAATTCAAATTACCCCCTCCTTGCCAGAACGTAGTGCCATGAGGCTTTTTTCATATTTCAACCGTATCAGACCAAGTTTATATAATAAATATCAGCAGCTAGAATATGAAATGGATACCATTAAAAATACTCCCTTCGTCCCAAAATAAGTGTCTCAATAAACATGTCTACATACATCCACTTTCTATCAAGTTGAGACACTTATTTTGAGACAGAGGGAGTAGATAATTTTCTCAATGAACTTGATGAAAACTCTCATAAACACGAATCCGTTTTTTTTTAAACCAAACTAGCATGGTGGCCCTCGCAATGCGAGGGCATTATCTTAAGGGTACTTAATCTGTAAATGAACAAAATTTCAGCTGTATTGTATTGATGCAGAGGCCGGAGTGAGCCTTTTCTATAAAAAATATGGGAAAAGCGAAAATCTGATTTGCAACATTGTATACTTGTCATAACTATTATGATCGATAAAATCTCAACAGTGTGGAACCTTTTAATTTATAGGAGTGGAGGTTTTGACATTCTTTAAAAACATCATATAACATATTCTAAAAGATCATTTAGTTTTAACTTTTGGTAATTCCATTTTAATATATATTTCGGTTCCATGCACCACTTCCTAATAAGCGTTGATCCATTGTTAACACGAACATCTCAATCCCAAAATATTTTCATGAAGCACACAATAACATAACCTACATAAAATACCCTTAGGAGATTTGTAATTGCCTCCCATTTCCGGAACCATTATATGTTTTTAGGGTGAATAGAGCTCGGCAGATGGAACCAGAAATTCAAGTCAACATATCTAGGCACACAATATTTGTACAAAATTTAGTCCATTTAAATTGGAATAGTATGTAGGTTATGTATTTCTATTATGACATGGCGATTTCAAAATTGGACGAAAACATTATCATTTTAACATAAATATAACTAACTGAGTTGTGTTTAGTCCATGAGTATATAGATCTTTCTTGATTAAGCACCATAAGATATGTCTAGTTGAGAAAATTATATACAAATTTTTAGTGATCAATTTACCAAAGAACAAACTCCTATTATATGAAAGTAGGTGGATAGATGTGTCAATTTTTTGAAAACATCATCCATCACTATCTTTTGTATATAAAGTAAGTTCACTTTAGAATAATAACCATTTTATCATCTATATGTCTATGAAATAGATCAAACAATCATATATATTATATTGAGGGTTTTATATATCAAATTTTGCTAGCCAAGAAATTACTCTCAAATAAATTATGTCTTCCATTTGTGTAGGGTTATTATTCCTTCAAATGTTTACTCGTTGCATGTGTTCATGATATCGCTAATAGTAACTTATCAGTCGGCCCAAGATAAGAGATAAATCGATTTTGCCGGTCGACTATCTATCTGCATTTTTTTTGTAAATCCCATTGAACACTGAACATCTAAAATATGCTATAGAAATATATTTATATTGGCACTATAGATACTAAAATACTATATAAAGGTATATTATATTCAGTAATACTAAAATTCTAAGATGAATATCTTTAAATGTTACTATTTAAAAAAATTGCAACCAAGCATGAACATATGGCCTGGGGAGGCAAAACGCCTATCGGCATAAAATGCAGTATTTTGTATTGCATACTGTGGATATACACGAATCTTTAACTGTATTTGCCAGTCAATTTAAACATTACACAGATTCTGGAGACACACCTGCTTCTTAGTACAACGTATGAGATGTTAAATGCTGGAGACGACACAAACAAAGATCTAATTATTATCCATGTACCTTAGTATACACATGGCAAAGGGCGAGCTTATATCTTTTGGGATTGTTCAAGCCGCCCTTTTCATTTTCCGTTATTTTGTATCAGAGTTTCTCGATTCATAGTTGTTTCCACCACTACTGAGTCTATATATCAGGATAAATGATAAACTCTAATCGGTTTGCCCCTTTTGGGCGCGGATTGGCTGACTTTGCTGCTCACAAAGCCATGTGACTTTGGGTCACTAACAGGTGGAGTCTACGACGTGCAGGGTCCATATGTCAATGACTCAAAGTCACCACAAAGTCAGCCAATCTCATTCGCTCCTTTTAACGCACTACACACAATATTCTTTTTTTTTTTACTTAAAAGTGTTTTGGACATCATAGCGTTGGAGATATTTCCATGACACCATAGTAAATCATAAATGTGACATGAAAATTTGTTGGGGCATTCGAAAAGTTGTGATGTGTATCCGAGTGTAATTTTTTAAATTGTGTTTACTATGATGTCTGTACACTCAAATACATATTTGATAATCCGTACTTTATTATATTCTATGGCTTTGATCGACTATTCTTGATTATATTATAATATCAAATTAGTGCAAATATTTCGACCTATGTACGTTCAACATTTTAGTTAGCAAATTAAAGCTTCTATAGGCATTGTGTTTTTATGAATGGACTCAGCTACTCTCCTACGGAGTTGCTAGGTTGTGTGCATTTCTGTCTCCGAACGCACTCAGTTAGCTAATCTAAGTTTTATTTCCTGATCTGACATGCTATTACGGGACCCTAAAAACTGCTTTGCACGTTCAATAAGTGAAAAACTTCTTGCCACGTTTAATCAGGGATACAATATCTAATACGGGACCCTAAAAAACTGCTATTATGGGAGTAGTTTTTTTCTGAACGGACGATGTGCATCCCAGCAAAAAGAAACCTGTTAGGTGTGTACGTGATTTAACCATGACGTGTTTGATCTCAACTCATATGTGTAGGTAGAGGAAAAAGACTACTACGCCCAACGTGTTGTACCCAATATATGTTAGATTCAGCGCGCATCTAGATAATTTTGGGTCCACATTTTTTTAAAGCCGACCGGTCAGCTGCTTTACATAATTAATCATGTGACAATTTTTTTTATAGACGTGACAACAGACTCGTGCTGATAATTAAAAGGTTACGTTGTTATTAACTTTTCATTAAATCTTAATCACGTATTTTAGATCTAACTATCCAAATTAATTCAGATGATGCGGTTTAACCTGATGTATCGAAAAACTAACTCATTTTGATTTTAGTATATAACTAGCATGACGGCCCTCGCAAATGCGAGGGCAACATTTGAAAGCGCCTACAAATATGTATTGTTTTATTTGTACTCATATTACTTATCTTCGATAAACACAGTTCTATTGTCACAATAAAATTTTATGGTATAGAAAAAATAGCAATGTGCGGGATGCCTCGTTTATTTATATTTAATTTATGGGTGAATGAATTTTCAAGATTTGGAAACCGTATATCAGCTCCCCCGAATGGTCCTATTTTTCCTCCACGTCGATAAGGAGCTAGAATCTCATTTTTTGGTAGTACGAAGGGGGAATTGGCCCAAGGTGTAATTTTTCTACTTGGCGATCTTCGATTAATTCACAGAGCTAAATTCACATGGAAATGTAGCATGTAGTTTTTATTATATTAGATTGTGCTCAATGTGTCATGAAGTGACAAATTATGTTAGAGTTAGTTAGTAATTCAAATTGAAGAGAAGTAACCTTCTAACTGCAACAATATATGTTTTATGCATTAGGAAATAACACGGTTCCACGGTCAACGTAAATGTTGTGCTTTTAAAATATAGTATTACCTTTCGTAATATAGTACGTGATCTAATGATCATTTTGTATTTGGGTACATTTATAGATCTAATGTTTAAAATACAATAAAAATAGGTTACAGTAAATTAATAGCCATAAATTTCACTTTTTGTACAATTTCTAGTTTACCTATTTTACCATATTATTTCTATTATATAATTTTATGTATGGATCATGTCTAGATACATTTACTTTTAGCTAAACTTAATACAATTATTTTTGGACGGAGGGAGTATTAGATTATTTTCATTTGTTTAAAAGTGGATGTATCTAAATTTGTAACATGTCCACATACATTTAATTTGTACAAATTGAACTCATCTAATTTAGAATGGAGGAAGTATGTTCTAGTATCACGATCAGCAGTGGTTCCTCTCAAGCTTGATCGGAAATCATTCTCAACATGCAAGCAGTGGCTATTTGACTTCTTAGCTCGTTCGACTGAGCTTCAGGCAACTACCCTAGCAGTGGGTTTTTGGCAAATATGGGAGGCAAGGAATGATAAAAGGAATAATGACATCAAGCCGAGTCCCAGTACTTGTGGCAAAACATTAGCCTATGTTGAGCTGATCAAGGATAATCTATTTACCTCCAAATCGAAGCAAAGGTGTGACTCCAACACAGCAGGTCCAGGGAGTCTGCCGCCGCTGGGTTCGGTTTTGGTGAATTCTGATGCGGCCATTTTCGACGCGACCAGGAGCTTGGGAGTGGGCGTTGTCATCCGGGATCATAGGGGTGCTTTCCTAGAAGCTTGCAGGGAGCATCTCGACCGGCCTGCGGCCCCAGAAATTGCAGAGGCATTGGCGCTTCGCCGAGCGGTGTTCCTTGCTCGCGACGAAGGTTTTGATACGGTTGTCTTCGCTTCTGACTGCCTATCCCTAATCCAGCGTCTCAATTCTGATGCTCCTGACAGGTCGGAGGTGGGTTTGCTGGTTGCAAACATCAAACACTTAGTGGCTTCGTTCACATCGACGTCTTTTTGTCATGTGAAGCGTTCTCTCAATAAGGCGACGCACTTCTTAGCTAAGTCTAGTAGGGATGCTTCTTTCTGTTGTGTTTTTCATTCTATCCCGGACTGTATCCGTGGAACTTTCTGTACTGTTGGTACTTAATAAAAAAAACGGTCTCTTTTTTTCTTCTGTTTTTTCTTGTTCACGATAGATTTTTCTTAATTACCTACAATATTTATCGCACATGAAGATGATATGAGTTTCGGCAAAGCTACCTACTCCGAACTCGTTTGTATTGGTCGATAGGCATAATTGTTTAACGTGAATACTTTCAGCTTTTGATTTTTTTTAAACATGCGTGCTCTACATGGACTCAAAGGGTGCAGTCACGTAAAAATAATGGTGGAGATCCATACCGGCCGGCCAGACAGTTAATCATTGCCTTTTCGTGGATGTTTCTCCACGCTATATATCATCGTGTCAAATGGACCTGCACTGTTACGTAACTAAAAATCTTTTATTAAATCTTGACCACTGATTTTAAATCTAACCATCAAATTAATTATGATGATGTGGCTTAACCCCGTTGGCTCGAAAAACTAACTCATTTTACTTTTAGTATATAATAGATAGAATACGGGTGGGATTAGAAAACCGCTAGGCGGCAACCCAACGGCGAGGACTTTCACGGAAGAAGAAAGAGAAAAAAAATCGGCGCCTGTGGCCCCTGGAGAGAATAGGGGCATCCCCGTCATTTCCCGCTCGTCTTCCTCCCTTTTATCTCTCTCCCCACCTCCCCACGTTTGCGCCCCCATTTCGAAGCCCACCGAATTGCTCGCGATTCCTCTCCCCTCGCCTCCTCGTCCTCCCCATCCTAGGGTTAGTGCCCCCTCCCCTGATTCGACCGTGGGTCGCCCTCTCCCCTGGATCCATCTCCAGCTTCCACAGCTCCGGCTCGCCCGATCCGGGCCGGTTTTCCGGAAAATGATTTTTTGCTGATTTCTGTTCGGTGTTGCAGGGATCGCCGGAGAGGAATCGCGACGAGGGCCTTCTTTTATCAGGTTCGTGGCTCGCCAGTTCCTCTGTTCCCCGTGGTAATTATCCGGGTAGTCTCTGTAGTTTACCAAGATGCGAGCGAAAGTCGTGATTTTTATGGGCGGTGCTTTGTCGAACCTGCTTACCGTAGTAGACCCCGCCGAACCACCGCGCCGATTTGTCGATTCCATCCATGTTTGATTCTGTTGAACGGCGACGAGCAGCCGTGAGCTGCGGATTCGGTGCTGTAACGGAGAGGCGCCGCCCTCCTTTACACGTATTCGTTGCGGCTAGAGCCTACGGGCCTGCCCTGCGGGGGGTGCTTTCGCCAAAGTTAGTGCGCAGATATGGTTTGCTACTTTACGGATTTGTTGCGTAAAGCGGCGTAAAGTTGGGGCCTTTCTTTAGGATTGATTTCCCCTCTTCTGTTCTCATGCTGTTAGGTGAATGAATTAGGCTGCTGTTGGCTAATTATAAGGCAGGCAGGAAGAGGATGCATCCTGCTAGCGCCTCCAGTTTGGTACTATTTGACCAAGCAGCTGTTACCCTTTTGTAAGATGCTTGTAGAGTAATTTTACTTTACTTGAGTTCGATTCGTTGAGGCGCCACAAACGATGGTTGAAGATTACCTATCGTATGTCTCTGTAAATTGCCACTTACTAACGACACCGTGATTGTTTGCAATACAATTGTGCATGTGCTGCTTAACTCTTGTAAGCTCGTAGAAGTCTGTGTGTTTGTCTGATTTGACTGTTTGAAATACAACTGTGCCTTGCTCTTGTGTTGAAGTTGACTTCGTGTGGTGTCTGATATCCAGTTAACCAAGCCATGGAGCACAAGGAGACCGGCTGCCAGTCTCGGGAGGGCCCAATCCTTTGCGTCAATAACTGTGGCTTCTTCGGCAGCGCGGCTACCATGAACATGTGCTCCAAGTGCCACAAGGAGATGGCCATGAAGGAGGAGCAGGCCAAGCTGGCCGCCTCCTCTTTTGACAGCATCGTCAACGGTGCTGATGCCACGAAAGAACATCTTGTTGCTGCCAACACGGTGGTAGCCATTGCTCATGTTGAGATGAAGACATCGCTTATTGCACAGCCTGCTGATGTTGCTGGTCCCAGTGAGACGCCGATGCCGACCCCCAAAGGCCCAAGTCGGTGCAGCACCTGTAGAAAGAGGGTCGGGCTTACCGGATTCAACTGCCGATGCGGGAACTTGTACTGTGCGCTGCACCGCTATTCCGACAAGCATGAGTGCAAGTTCGACTATCGAGCCGCGGGCATGGACGCCATCGCCAAGGCCAATCCGGTGGTCAAGGCGGAGAAGCTCGACAAGATCTAGGTGCCCTACGGTCGGCAAACGAAAAGGTCCCAATCTGTACTACATCATTCGCGTGTCTCTGCTGCGTTATCCTTTCATGTTGGCTGCTACAAATCTAGTTGTTCAGCATGGCACGCCTCGGCAGCTCCAAGGGTTCTCTCCTCTCTGGCCAGTCCGAACTGTGGTTTCCATGTTGGCTATGTTGTGTAAGCTTTATTTTATGGTCGTCTTTGCGCGGCCGCGGATGGTATCGTGGCTTCGCATTTAGCTAGCAATCTGTAATGTACTCTACTGTTCTGTCATGGTGTCTTACGGTTGCAACCGGTAATAGTAACCAGTAATCGTCGTCGTATGTTATAACTGTTCACATGATCAGTTGCTCATCTGATACTTTCTCATCTCCCAGACCGGTAAACTGATGAGAAAAATTGCATGGTCACATAGCGTTGTTGTCTCTACCAGAAGATGAAGTTCAGAGTCAGGTGAGATGTTGGTGGAATGCTGTTGCGAGGTTGGTTTGAGCAGGCCTCCCTTCCTCATGGCATGTTGTGAGATTTTCTGATCATTCTGGCATGTTGTGTTCGTCCTATGTAAAAGCTTGGTTTGACTTAGGTTGGAATACGATCAAAACGTCAGTCAGTGTGTATGGATTGGCTTCTGCGTTTGGCCGGTGGGATGGGTTTGGTTTCTTCTTACTTTGTAGGCGCGATCGCCCGTTGTTATTCGGCGCAACATGTTTGTTTTGAGTCTTCGTTGGCGGCACGGCCTCCTGGATGGATCTGCCATTGAATGTTTCGACGGGCTCCTCGCTGTCACCACTCACCAGCAGCATTCGGATCTTGGATCTCGTATCCACATCACTAGTAGAACATTATATTTACAAGGTTCAGATGTGTTGTATATTGTCCTTCGCTTGTTTCTGCTTCAGTGTCCACTGACGCTTCCCTGCAATAATGGACTCCTACCCTGTCATATGATCATTCGACACTTCTTAATTTTTTCGTCACCCGAAACTTCATTGGAAGAATCAGAAGACACTTGTTTTCTTTGTATCCCCTCAAGCAAAAGAATGGAAAGATCAACCCATGCACAGTGATATTTTTTTTCAGGAAATCTAATTAGCAGGCGCCTTATATTTGGCATAACCGCACGCACGCGAGTGAGAAAGAAATGAGTTTCTTTTGCATGCATGCACTAAATATCAAAATTGCTGATGTCATCCCGCAGTAAATGCAAATTCGAAAATTCAAAATGATTTGTAGGCCAAACCGTTTATCCGATTTAGAATCCGTTTTCACCGCTGAGTTAGTCGCGACGAGATCTTCGAAACTAGATCCCATATTGACATATTCCGACAACTTTTTTTTCGGACCCAAAAGTTACCCACCCCGTAGCATATAAGTTACCCAGGTTATACTATGTAAGTTACCGACCATATTAACGATTAGTTTTCGGGTTGAAATAGAACCATTTTTATTGTTCTTTTTTATTTTTTTTTATTTTTGAAGTCACCACACCTAGTTATTCATAAGTGAATATCACGTTAGTATGGTAAATGTATCATGTATAAGTTGATAACTATACACTAAAACACTCGTTCAACTTCATAAGTATTAGAATGATAATTCTCTATTTTCATAATAACAATTACACCATAAAAAAGACTCTATTGGTAATAATTACCCGCCTATTACTGATAAAGTTACCAATCTAGTACTGATAACATTACCCACCCAGTACTGATGGAGTTACCCGCCTAATACTGATAAAGTTACCCCCGATATTAATAAAGTTAC
Organism: Poa annua; assembly: GCA_026929855.1. Taxonomy (NCBI): domain Eukaryota; kingdom Viridiplantae; phylum Streptophyta; class Magnoliopsida; order Poales; family Poaceae; genus Poa; species Poa annua. The sequence goes on from CM049437.1 coordinate 96,754,517, forward strand.
ACATGTAGTTATCATACTCTCTCGGCAATACTTATCACCCAAATACTGATAAAGTTACCCCCATTAGTAATAAAGTTACCCATGTGTTTTTATGTGTAGTTATCCACCGCAAAATCGTTATATTTACCCTACTCTCGATAATAGTTATAACCCAGTACTGATAAAGTTATCTCATGTGTTTTCATGTGTAGTTATCCACCACAATATTGTTATAGTTACCCGAAATTTATATAATTACCATGTTCTCTAAATAATAGTTACGAACACAATGTTCATCTTTTTATGTGTAGTTTCACTATGAAATTGGCATTTATCGTCCTAATACTTATGCATGCATGAAAAATTTACCATATCAAAATAATGTGGTAACTTAAAAGCTCGTAAAGATCTAAAAGAACAAGAAAAATGGTTCTATTTCGACCCAAAAACTAATCGCTAATATGGTGGGTAACTTACGTATGCAAGACTGGATAACTTATATGTTACAGGGTGGTAACTTCTGGGCGAAAAAAAAAGTTGTCGGAACATATCAACATGGGATCTAGTTTTGAAGATCTCGTCGTGACTAGTCTAACGGTGAAAACGGATTATCAATCGGATAAACGGTTTGGTCTACGAAACTTTTTGAATTTTGGATTTTCGCATTTAATGCGGGATGACATCAGCTTGTTTGTCTGTTTGCGCATGCATGCAAAAGGGGCATTTCTCTTTGCGTACACATAAGCTAACCAGCATGCGCCTGCCAATTAGTCCCGTCCTTTTTTTTTTTTACTTGGAGAGAAGACTGCATCAGTTCACTTGTCTGTCAGGCTCCAAGGTTGAAGTAGACGGTGTAGAACTCATCCCTCAGCGTGAACAGCGGCTCCAGGAGGAAGCTCCTCCTCGCCCCCTTGCCGGCGAAGCTGATCGGATGGTACCGCCGCAGCGGCTCCGCCCGCGCGAAGCTCGCCGCCTTCAGGAACACCTCGCCGTCGCCGCCGCCGCTCCGGCAGCCAACCTGAACCTTCACGCCGGCGGTCACCAAGAAGCACCCAGGCCTGGTCCCGAGCTCGAGGGACACCGATCCGGGCTCCCCATCGAGCCCGGGGACGACGTTGAACAGGGAAGCCGGGCTCTTTTCGCCGGACACCGTCAGGCTGTTGGTGATCACCATTCCCGGCAGGTCGAACGGCTCGATCATCGCCGAGCTAGGCTCCGTCGTCGTCGTGGCGACGGTGCCGTTTTTTGCGTGGCCGCGCTTGGTTGTCCTCGTCAGAGGAGAGCCCTGGGGGACCAGCCGGAACGTGGCGTGGACGGCGGCGTCCGTGCCGCCCCCTTGAGGCCGCGGCTGCATCGTCAGGGAGGTGGCGTTCGCGGTCGAGAGGACCAAGGTGCCGCTGCCGGATTCTTGCGTGAACGTCACCAGCTGGGCGTTGTATGATGTAGGGACAGGGGTGATCCAGTCGGAGAGGGTGGCCCCCGGTTTCGCGTCCCAGTCTCCGGTGGTGAGGCCGGCGAGGAGGAACGGTCCGAACAGGACTGCTTGCAGTGATGCGTACTCTGGCCGGTCATCTGAAGACATATATATCACTTACAGTGAGTTTGGCTCGATGAACTGATGTACCAATATTATATACTTCACCTTCACTAGACTATATGGACACTGCAGTATGGATAAACTAGCACTATATCAAGATTCAGGCTCAAGTTTATTGATGTATAGTAAAAAAAGGTGGAAATTCAGACCCTTGATTGCTTCTGTTCTTAGGTTAATAGGTAACTGGAGTGTCAGGTGATCACCGCTAACCCACTGCTTGGTGACTGAGAGGAAAGTCCCTGCTAAAATTCAAGAATGAGTAAAAGCATTTATCTCTAGGGTTCATCAAGCATTCAGTACATGGCATGTTCAGTCTTTTTTACATGCTTGTGAGCATACCTGGAGATGCTAATTGCAAATCTTTATCATTCAAAGTTGCTTTTGCACCATTCGTAGATGTCCACGACGGTATTCTCACATTCACCGTCGCGTACTGACCCTCTGTCTGGAAGACATATGGCAAACTGACTAAAACACTAACCCTTTTACAAACCATTGTCGTCGAAGAAGTTATTTGTTTACCTTTCCGGATACGAAGAATGAAACTTGAAGATTCGGATCTGATGAGCTAAGCATCTTCAGTTGCAGAGTAACAGTAAGACCTGTAGATTTCCAGTTAAATGTGCTCGGTATGTACTGAACGACATATAGCGCCGGCTTGCTGCCTTTCTCCTCAAAATAGATCGAGTCCCCAAGCTTGGAGAATGATTCTATCCCTGCAGATGACAGATAGAACAGTTGAGAACCTTACATTTATATCGCAAGTTTGAAAACTTCGGAACTGTCTACTTACCAGTCCCATAGCAGCACCAAAATGAATCATACTGTGTTCCCCAGCCATGGTAGCTCACTGCCTTTGATCTTCCAGGGCCCTGGGGCAGCATGTAGATCATGACCCCAGGATCCCTCCCTCTCTGAATACTCAGAACGCCGTTTATCAGCGCTCGCTCGTAGTAGTCCACGTACGCGATCTCCTTCGTCCATCTGAACAGGTGGCGAGAAACCTGCATACGTCCTTTAGAACACTGATTCTTGAGATGAAAGGTTAGCTTGATGGTCATGAAGAGGTAAATCACCTTGAGCATGTTGTAGGTAGTGCAGGACTCCTCATTCTCAGTGGTTAGAGTCTCAGCTAAACGCTTTGGATTGTACCTGACAGTATCATTTCAAACATGAAAACTTTGACAGAAGGCAGTGGTAAACTTCTGCCATCATTCTGGAAATCTGTTACCAGAATTCACTGACAGATGTCCCTCCGGTTGCGTAGCTATGAGAAGAATTTACTGTGTCCAGAAAGAATGTTGCAATATCCTGTTCCATGAATGTTATTTTCAGAGTTTCACCTGGATTACACTTGAAAACTCTATAAATCAAAGAGTCAAAGTAACCTGTACCTTGTAGAGTGGATCACCGGTAACCTCGTATCTCATTTGTCCGCCTACGACAACCGGTATATGCGTATTCGCGTGGAAGCCAGATAGACTGTCAGCCTGAAATAAGAAATGCAACCAAGATATCATTCACGACAACAAAATGCAGAGTAAGGTAGCATAAACACATCACACAGGGGAATGAAGGAGGCTGTCTTCAGACCTGAACTGCAAGCAATCCCAGGAAGCACGGCTTGTCGAAGAGATGGGCGAGAACCAAATGCCTCTGATCATTCTGGCAAAATAAACAAATTAGCATACATATCAGCTTCAGCATCAGGTACAGCCTGAATCACACAGCAATGCCAAGTAAATGGTTACCGTGATGACGTAGAGCTGGTAGAGCACGTCGTTCATGCCCCCGGTCTCCTCGTTGAGGGAGGTCCAGTGTCGCTCGATGCTGTGCCGCTGGATCACGCTCCGGACGCGGTCGCCGAAGTAGCCGGCCATTGCGACCACCATGGCGAGGGCCTTGCCGTTGCCGGCCACCGTGTGCTGGTCGAGGAGGCCCTGCATGACCTGCCATCCCATCCCACCGCGACCCAGAGAAAAGTTCAGCGACGGACGCAGCACGGCAGAGCTGTTCAGAGAGTATGGCTTGGCTTGTACCTTGTGGATGGTGTAGTAGGGAGCCCAGACTGGCTTGATGGCCTCGAAGCGGTCGAAGAACTCGGCGGGGAAGGCGGAGAGGTAGCCCGTGCCCGCCGCCTTCTGGCACTCGTGCAGGGCGTCCACCACGGCGGACATCTTGCCGGCGAGCGTGTCGTTGTGCGTGCTCGCCCACATCTTGGCCGCCGCGCTCAGGTAGTGCCCTGCATTGCATTGCAATCGATTATCGCTCTCGTGGGTTTTCTGGCAATTCATATTACCGTCTGGCTAATTATTATTCGATCAAGAGCTACCTTAATTCTTATTCAAGTGATATCATACCCATAATTTTGTACTACATGATTTTACTGTGTACTTTTTTTATTGTGTGAACCATTTATTTTGGGTTGTAAACTCATTTACAACTCATAGGGTGCACGGATCATGATGTAATTCCAACGATTGTAGTGTTGAATGAGGTTTACTTTAATTCTCATCGGACTAAGAATTAGTAAACCATATCTTACTTTTTTTTTCTGAACTAAGGCTTGCGTAATGTTATAGTTAGCCTAAAAGTGTTTATTTCATATCCGAGCCCAAGTTTACCCCAAATAGAAACTATAGTACGTAGAAAAATTGGCATAAACACACCCAGAATTTTGACAACAATCCACACAAATAGCAATAACAAAAAAGCCAATCGAGAAATATCTTCGGCTTGGTTTTTGTGTCGTGACAACATTGCTCATACAGTGATAAAACTCATCCTTTGTTCCAATCCGTTCTAGGTGGCGCCTTCTTAGCACAATTGCCAATCTCGTTGAATTTGTCGAATTTATCTATCACCGGCGAGAGCTATTGTTGCGTTTTGGCGATAATTTTAAGCCCAAAGGTTACTCGTTGTATTTCCCATTTATTTAGGTATTTCTATTTTTGTGAGTTATTATAACTGGTCATATAAGATGAAATTCTTATCTAGTACACCCTCGTTCCATAAAATAATACATACAAATTCAGTCAAAATTCAATGGTGTCTAAGTTTGACCATGTGTTTAGACAAAAAATATAAATATTTACAGTACAAATCTATCAAAAAATATATGTTCATACTGTATTTACCAAGTATTGTAAATTGTTGATATTTTGTTATACATGTCTGGCCACACCGTGAGTTTTTTCTTTGAGAACTACAAATTTAATTTTTTTAACTCTATAGCTGTCGACGCGGTTGAGTATCGAATGAGACAAGTTAGCTAGCCCATCTATTGTTTCATGGGCCAAACCTTGTGTAATCATCGAGCCCACGACCCACAAATCACAGTCAAAATTTCCACTTCCGGAACCATGAACCGCCTCGGGCCTCGGCCGACCAAGCATGTGCGGTAGTTAGGGAACATTTTGCATCCTTCTACTTTTACGAGAAGGAGCGCAGGGAATCACACAGGAATATTACATTCCCGCGAGCACGAGGCCGGCGAATTAATGGAGAGCACCAGTGATTGGATTGGTCTTAATTAACTCGAGAGCACCAAGCGGTGAAGAGCGAAGACGTACGTACCAACGAAGTGGCCCCGGAGCTCGACGTCGGCGCCCTCCCAGCCGCCGTAGGGCGCTCCGGGCGCCGGCAGGCCGGCCTGCGTCCGGAAGCTCCAGACCAGCCTGTCCACGTCCAGGAGCAGCAGGTACTCGAGGTTGGTCTGCTGCGCGCGCCCGTACACCTCGTCGCCGGGGTCCAGCCGCACGTCGTGCAGCGACACCTCCTCCAGGAACGACGACCTCTGCTGCTGCTGCTGCGCCGACGAGCCGACGCCGCCCTTGAGCGCGCGGTACAGCATCGCCCAGTCGAACTCCTCGTCCGGCGCGGCGCCGGCGAGGGGGAGGAGGTCCATCCAGGTGGCCTCCTCGGTGGGGTTGACGTGGTCGTGGAAGAGCTCGTGCAGGCGCCACTCCTCCGCGGCCGGCGTCCCCTGCAGCCGCGCCCGCACCGTGTGCGACGACAGCTGCGTCGGCACGTTCGTGCACTCCTTCGCCGTCGCCGGCGCCATTGCCAGCGCCAACACCAACGCCGTCGCCAGCCACGGCGCCGACGACGCCATTGCCAAGATAAGAAGAAGACACTGAGCTCGCTCGCTCGCTCAGTGCGGCCACCAGTGTCAGTGTAGTACCTACTGCAACTACTGTCTACCACCACCCAAGCACTGAAGCACACGACGGATGTGGGCAAGAATATGAAGAATCCCAAAAGCTTTTATCGCCTGAATGAAGTACTGTATGTACAGTCCGTACGTGAACGTGACCACAGGCACGGGAAACAGACAGCGTTTAAGTCTCGAGAAAATTTATCTATGGCCTGCTGTCTACGAAGGAGCGAACGACGAGAGGCACGACACGAGACGTGTAAACAAAAAAACTTTGGTTCATCGGTTACTCGATCGATCACGTGCATCTATCTCACCGTTCAGTGCTTGTCACATTGCGTCTTATTGTCACGTTGCATTCCCGTGAGCCGGAAGCAGACTAGCAGGCAGTAGCTAGCTTGTGTTAGAAAACAATATGGAACATGGATGGCCATGCCAGCTTTTCCCCCCTCGCAGCATGAGCTGCCACGGCCGCTGCGGCGTGCGGTCGGATTGAACTCCGGGCGAAAGATTTGCATGGATTTCTGTCGGTATTGACGATGGCAACGCTTTCGAACTATGTTCTCCTTCTTTGGTTGGGTTGTTACGGAGCTTCAACCTTGACCACTGTTCCAAAATATCCGGGTGAAAACCTAAACTCCATCAAAGTGAGCGATAGTGACAGACGCGTCACACTACCTTGTTGAGGCGTGGCCTTGGAGTTTCTTGGGTTCGCGGCGGATGGGCATGTGGCCAAGGGAAACGTAAACCGGGGCAGCGGCCCCGAACGGTGGTGATATGTTCATGCGATGGTCTCGGTCTCCCATCACTGCCTCGGTCGGACGAAACGGTTCGCTCTCTCCCTCGCCCCCGCGTGGCGACGGGGAGGCGCCCTAATTCCGCCGCCGCCGCCAAGCCTCCTCCCCAATCTCGTCCTCCCTCGCCGCCGTCGTCACAGGGCGCGGCCGGGCTTTGTCCCGGTCGGCGTCGGCGGCGGCGAGGATCGATTGTCCCCTCAGGCAAATGGGCTGGCGCGGGCCTGTTCGGTGGGTGAGGGTCTGATGCTGCCGGGCGTCATGGCGTCTCCGGCTGCCGGCGCGTAGCGTTTGGGGCGGCGGTGATGCGGCGGACGGTTTGGCTGGAGGATGGAGACCGGCGGAGCGGCGATGTGGCGGTGGTGGAGCGCCGCCGACGGCCGGCAGATCTGGCGCTATGCGCCTATGACGCGGTGCCGCTGGTGGCGATATGGACTTGGCCACCAGATCTCGCATCTGGGTGTGTCAGGTCCAGCCAGGCCGGCTATTGGGCACTGGTCTTCCCCGCCGTTTCTGCCGTTCCTGCTGGGAGTGGCCTCGCGGCGTCGGGGCTTGCGAGGCTGAAGAATAATGGTGGTGGTCTTAAGGTTCTTCGCGCCAAGATGAAGATCTACCGGATGCCTATCTCCATCAATCTGGCTGGACGGTCGTGTTTCGGAAAGCTCCGCCAACGAACTCCATTGGGCGTTTCATGCCTGGAGATTGCTGGAACGGATGGTATTCGATCGAGCGCACCCATGTTTTTTTCTGACCGTTTGGTTTTAGAGGGAGCGTTTCGAAACTTTGCTGGCTGTTAATACCATGTAGCACGCTTTCTCGTTCTATGGTGCTGGCGGAGAATGTCATGAAAGGCGGGATCTGAGGACTGGCAATGGTGGTTTGTGTCTTCGTGGCGATGAGGAATTGGCTAGGTGATTCGTGACTTGAAGCAGCGGTTTGTAAGCGGGGGCGACTGCACAGTAGAAGTCCAACGTCTTATGCCTCAGGGTGAATATCCAAGGTCTGGCCTTAATTGGTTGTGCCTGGCAATGGCCTTGTTGAAGGCATTGTTTTGAGTGCGAGGACTTTCTTCAGGGTGTAAACCTATGATCTAAGATCGGGTGACGACGGTGCTTGTGCACTGTTTCCTTCATGGAGGCGTCGCTTATGAAGAAGATGGAGTTCTAGTGTTGTCTCGGTGGTGTTAGTGCTGTTGTTTCGAGAAATAGATCACTGTAGCGGGTCTTTTCTTTTTTCTTTTTTTTTTCTTTCTGCTAGTGGCTGTGTGCATCCGTACTGCCGTTAGGGCAATGCGTTGTTGCAGAGGCTGGGTGTAATTGGTATCTCCGCGATATTAATATATTCTCTTTATCTAAAAAAAATCACCGCCTCGGTCTCCCATGAAAGAGACACCTATATGGCATGGCCGCGGTTTGGGTTACGACTTGGAGCTGTGAGGGCAGCAAGTTCGTTGACCCGCTGGTTAGATTTCGTGAAACGTGGAGTTCGATCTGGTTGTTGCGCCGGGTGCTACCTCGGGTTTGGCGCGACGTTCGTGGTCTGCGGACGGTCGTCTAGGTAGCGGGGGCTACGAGACAACTTGGTCGTGCGGCGTCGCGACTTATGTGTGGATTTGGTGCCGAGAGGTGTGTCTCGTTCGGTGGGTGGACGGCGAGTCTCGTCGTTTGTATGCTTTTTCGGACATTTTTTTCTTATAAACATGGCAATCTTTGATGTTTTTAACACGGTCTCACTTATAAACTTGATCAACTGTTTTCTATGTAATCAAGCGGTAAATATCCTTGGCCCGAAGAAAAATCATTTTGTTCTTGATCTAGATTCAACATCTCTTCACCTATCCTGTGCGGTTGCGAATTAAAGATTCTTGGGCAAGAAGAACCGTAGCGGCCAAAAGTTATCGTCTCGTGACCACACTGCGTGCATCACAAAGGACTATATAGAACATCTAGAAAAAGGACTACTTCGATTTTTTTTTAAGCCGACTATATCGAAGATTTTAGTGCCACGAGAACAATAATACTAGCATGTTCGTACACCTAACTGGACGACATTCATGTCACGCGCGCGGCACGCACATGAATGCAGCTAAAGGTGCATGGATCAAGATCCTAACCAACATCGAGGAAATCTTAGCATTATAACGCTCACTCACTCACACATGGATGGATGCTGCTTTTATTTTACATCAGGATAAAATAGCATATTGTGATTCTGGAAGCAAGATGCAAGAGCATTATTTTTTTGTTTTGAAAAAAGCATATAACTATATTACGAAACAAACTGGGCGGAATCACCCATTACAGCAACGCTGGCGCACTCAGGCACCTGATACTCCCATGACTCTACGGTGTTTACATTAAACTCAGCACCAGCTTGTGCAAGGCTATGAGCAGCAGTATTTGCAGCTCTTCTACAGAACCTGATCGAACATGAAGAGAACCAAGTCCTGCTCTGAATCTTCAAATCTTCAATGACATTTGCCTCACTTGAGAAATCAGCAGTCCTGCTATTCAGTGCCATAGCCAACAACTGAGCATCCGTCTCAAATTCAGCTCTGATCACACCCAGCTCCGCAGCAAGATTAAAAGCCTCTTCCATAGCTCGCAGCTCCGCACTGAAAGCATCATGTACTACACTAGAACATCCTGCTCGGGCAGCCACCACTTCACCGTCAGAAGTTCTAGCCACAACTCCCCAGCCTCCTTTTGCTTGACCGGTAGTATAGGCTCCATCAACATTGAATCTTATGACACCATCAGGTGGAGGCTTCCAACAAACATCACTTGCTTTAGGATTATCTTTTGTCTGTGTAAAGGTGAGAAAAAATTCAGCCGATGTGCATTTAACACGATGAGCCAAATCAGTAATAGGTGTGGGCATATCCCCTTCTCTGATTTTATTTCGTTCATGCCACCAGATCCACCACATAGTGATTATCTGCATTTTCTGTTCATCCGGCAAAGCCCAAATCACATCCATAGAATTCTCAATGCCATTACATGCTTCCAGTTTGTTCCGAGTGTTCTCAAAGCCTATAGCACGTCAAAGAGGTTTAACTTCCTTGCATTTGACAAACAAATGACCCCCATCTTCATGAGCTCGGTTACAAAAGAGGCACTTCAGGTCCTCAATTTTTACTCCACGTCTAGCAAGATTATTTCTAATGGCAAGAGTATTATGTGCACATCGCCACCAGAAGTGTTTGATCTTGTTCGGACACGCCAACTTCCAGATACGCCACCATTTATTCTTGCCCCTGCCACCCAAGACCTCTGGTTGCTGAGAGCTACTACTTACATCACTTCCGGCGGTATGGGCCTCTTCTTCAACAAACAGTTTGTAGGCATTGCGCACTGAATGCAAGCCCTTGGGATCAAAATGCCATGCTAGGAAATCAACTGCCCCTTCTCTAAGCGGCATATTCAGAATCAGTCGAGCCTCCTCAGCTGAGAACGTTTCAGTAACAAGTTGTTGATCCCATTGTCCTGTGATCGGACTAATGAGCTCTGACACTTTGCTCAAAATGTTATCACCACGTGGTGTTATGATCTTCCTAGACCATGCTCTTGGGATCCAAGGATCGCTCCAGATATTCACAGTCTCTCCATCGCCAATGCGCCACACTATTCCCTTCTTTACTAACTCGACCCCATGCAAGATACTACGCCAAGTGTAGGACAAGAGCATTATTGGTCATGGGTGATTCCTCCTGCAACAGTACACGTACTAAATGTGTAGCCCGTAACACATGCGTCTGCCACCACTCTCTGAAGGTCTGGCCCGTCGTCCTCCCAGCCTCACTCGCGTGGATGGATCAAGCAAGAGCATGTTTCAGCTGTCGGCGGCGGCGGTGACCAGGTTGAAGTACACGGTGTAGAACTCGTCCTGGTCCTCCTGGAGCCTGGAGGCTACGCAGCGGCTCCAGCAGGAAGTTCCTCTCCGTGCCCCTCGCCGCGAAGCTTGCCGGGTGGTAGCTGTGCAGCGGCGGTGCCTGCGTGAAGCTCGCGGCGTGGCGGAACGCTTCGTCATCGTCGTTGCTTGTCTGGCAGCCGACCTGGGAGTCACCAATTCATACACACATATTCAAGAATTACAGCAGAGCAAGGGAGGAAGAACGAGAGCAGGTTTAGGAGGAGGAAGGGGAAAGGGGATACAGGAAATAGAACACGGCACTGGTCAATCGACACCAACAACGACCTCGACTATTCCTACTTATCTTGCTTGCTGCGCCAGCCAGCTGGTCAATCAGAGGACGTCGATGTTTCCTTCTTAAGGAGACCTGCAATGTAGAGCCAAGGTGGATTCAGAGATTACCTTCCAAGAATATAATGCGATCAGAGACATAGAGAACAATAGTTCACCTTGAGCAAGTTGTACGTGGCACAAGTCTCCTCGTTCGAACTGATTTTGATGTCATCTACTAGTCGCTTCGAGTCATGCCTGTCATGTGCTAAGAACTTTCGTTAAGAGATTAATGAAAATAGTAGTAGCCCGGTTGGAAATAAAAGTACAAAGAAATTGAGCTCGAAGAAGTCCCAAGTCAGGAATATGGTGACTGGTAAGAACTATCACTCACCAGTGTTCCATGGTAGATGTGCCTCCTGTTGCAAATGTGTGGGGGTAGTTTACTACGTCAAAAAAGAATGTTGCAATGTCCTGTGCCAAGGGTTAGCTTTACTCAGTATTTCAGTTCACTCAAGTCATAAAAAGGGATGGACAGAAGTGCATGACAGTGGAAAATTAGAGGTTGAAGCTTATGACGTTGTCCGTTACAGTAGGGGTCTTTAACTAGTACTTTAATTTCCAGTTTACCTTTTAAAGATGATTGCCGACAACTTCATATCTCTTTTACGCACCAATTAGGATAGGAACATGAGTATTAACATGCAATCCTGCTATATCATCATCCTGAAATGAAAAGATAAACATCACCTAACTGCTGCTTAAGTAGGAAATCTCAAAATTCAAAATGAAACCCAATGTTCTGACATGAAGGCTGAGTGGCCGGAAGAAGCATGGCTTGTCGAAAAGATCGGCCAATTCTTTGTAATAAATGTTGAGCCCACATAAAGCCTGAGTCCAACCCTGCACAATCCAGTTTTATTTGACAACTCCTCTCATGGAATAAATTATATATACTCCCTCCGTCCAATAAAGGATGTCTCAATTTGATCAAAAATTGGATGTATCTAGACATGACTTAGTGTATAGATACATCCAAATTTGATAGAAAGTGTGACATCTTTTGTTGGACAGAGGGAGTATTTGATTAACATGATTATTGTCTGGCATTTGTGCCTCACTGTTAAAAAGTTAAGTGGAATGGACACCATGAAATAATTTGTATGCTTCTAATAGTACTCAATCTCTTCAGATAATACCAAATCATTAAATAGTTCCTCAAAGTTAAGACATTCCCAACTTATCTTCCAGATCTTGTCTGTTCTCACTGTTGAACTTACCGGATTTGCAGGGATGAAACCAACCTGCTCATTCAGGTAGTACATGTGCAATAGAGGTACCATGATTGCTAATGTCATCCTTTCTCGAAATTTGGCCTTTTGCTAGTTCATGAACAAACAAGAAGAATCAATGGCTGCTACTGTACAAGGTCCTCTATACTAAGTAACTAAGATACCTATTTTGAACACCTCAGCATTTTTAATTCGCCGAGACAACTTAAGGAAGCAGTTGCAGGCTTGCAGCTACATGGACGAGAGTTTCCACAACAGCTGACTAATGATGATAATTTTTGTAGGGACATGCAACAAAAGCTTCCACAATAGCTAATGCCAACCATGATTTTGCCAGCATTGTAGTTTCATGATCGGACAAACAATAGGAATCAATTCTAGCTACATGCAAACAAGCTTCCACAAAAGATAATGCCAGACCTGAATGAAGTATATTGGCATTATTGTTTCATTATGAGACACACAACAGGAACCATGCAGTTGCTAATAGCTTCAGTTGTAGCAGCTAACCTTTGGTAGGTTTTATGGGGCCTTCCATGAGCACATCACACAGCCTAAGACCTGAATTTCTCTTGGTGCAACGAGCTACTGGCTGAGAGAGTGCAAGCTTCCTGTAACCAAAATGGCAACACAAAACATCTCGATCATGGTGAGCAACAGAACATGGTTTATTCACATGCATGTGAACTCTAGAGAGAACAGGTGAGGTTTAGCTGTCAGAATTCTTAGCCACATGCAGCGTTCACTGCCCTGCCTATGCTAAAGACTGAAGATATGTCCAAGAGGGAATTCTGGTTTACTTTTCCATTACCAACTGTGTAAAAGAACATAATTGAAAAGACTAACATTTTAATCAAATTTCAACAAGGTATTCACTGTGGAACCTACAGTAAGCAGCAACAGGAGATAGAGTGAAATTATGTGTGTGCAGTAAAATCTGGAAGTAGCTGGATCACAACATCAGCTGCAACTCTACAATGATGGTGTATGTGTATATGTACTGTCTCCAGGTTTCTACTAACTCCTAAGTCCAGCTAAATAGGTCAACACCGGATATACTTTTACTCTTTCTTTTCCATGAAATAGAGGGAGATGTTTGTAATATACCTTAATCATGTAATAGGTGATACACCACATTTATGAGGACACTTGCAATTTAAATGTACATCTCCAAAACAGCCCACATAGCCTGGGAGTCTGCAAGTGTAACAGCATGTTAAGTTATTGGTAGAGAACTAGAGATGTCTTTTTCAGGTAAGGAGCTTACAAGAGCAATAAGTTACTACCTCCATTCCAAAATAGATGTTTTGGCAGGGCATTTTAGCCTACCAGACGCCTTATATTTTGGAACAGAGGTAATACAATATGCTTTTGGATAAGATATGTTTTAGCAGTCACAAGTGTCATGTACTGGGTCCATGATCCATGAGTCTGTAAACTCAGTGTACAGCGAGTTGCCCAGAGGGCAGAGTGCATCTGAAAGAGGTTAAAAGGCCAGCCCATCTACCGTTGAATCTATCGATGAAAATGAATGAATGTTTGAACTCTGTTCCTCATCCTTGTTGGGTTCCTCATCCCAATTCCTTCTTCTAGCTCTCATCCCCTAAATTCTCCCCCAAAATCGTGGTAAACCACCTTATCCGCCAAATCTTTTTGTGCTCCCATCCCTGGGACACGACAATTTATATCTCTGTCAGACTTTGGGATCCTGGCACTATACAATTTATCCCTCGAAAATCGAAATGAGGTCATACCTGTCAGCAAAGGAAGTATGCATGATTATGGTGGAGTAGCGCATAGTACGGAGTCTGGTATTGAGGACGATTTCAATTTACTTCATCAGATGTACTGAGTCCATGACCTATGAGTCTGTGAACTCAGTGTACAGCGAGTGGGGCCCAGAGGGCAGAGTGTGTCTGAAAGAGGTTAAAAGGCTAACCCATTCACCGCAGAATATGTGGAAGAAAATGAATGAGTTCGAACTATGTTCCTCATCCTTGCTCTGTTCCTCATCCTAATTGCTTCTTCTACCTCTCATCCCTAAATTATCCCCTAAAATCGTGGTAAACCACCTTATCTGCCGAATATGTTCGTGCTCCTATCCCTGGGACACGACATCAAGCTTAGAAGTATAGAGTACTAAGAAGAACTAATTGTGGTTCTTTGCAGAAACTGTTCACTGATCTCATCTGATATCTGAACTCAGAATGAGCAGAGCATAAGATATTTCCCTTTCACTCCTCTCATATTCACATTGCTTATCCTGCAGTATTCTCTGCATAAAAAGAGCTCTGCCTATCAGCAAAGCTGTATGGATAATACAGAACGATTGTTTCACCAGTAATCTCCACAGGTGCAAGCTCCATCTGCTATAAGATGAAACCGATTTTTGTCCCTGAGAGATATCTCCCTTCCATAAACTTTTGAAACAAACTTCGCAAAATTATGGCAGTCGACACAGATGCGGAGATTCTTCATAATCCGGATAGTCAAGCCTGGAGCCGTGTTCATCAGTCCAAAAGTTATTGCCAGCTTCTCACTGTGACCAAGAATCATGCGTTCTTTCTGCTCATCGTCAACATCATGCAGGACACAGCTCAGGTCGGGAACAAATCCAGCTGCTTTAAGATCGATATACATCTCTTTTATCTTAGCATCTATATCTTTCTTGCTTGGATGGAAACGTTCACTTGAGTGGAAGGTGTGGATAACCTTGTCAAGAATTATCCAGCTCTGCCCTGGTACTTTGGACACTGTCTTCTCCAGCATTAACTTCCTCACTCTGAAAACATCTTTCCACATTCCAGCAGCAGCATAAATGTTCGAAAGAATCACATAGTTGCCAGCATTTCCTGGCTCCATGTCCAGAAGCTTCTGAGCAACTACCTCACCAATAGAAACGTTAACATGAACTCTGCAAGCACCAAGCAATGATCCCCAAATTGCTGGAGTTGGCACAAATGGCATATGTTCTATCAAATCCAAAGCCTTCTGTAGTCGTCCAGCACGTCCAAGAAGATCAATAACACACCCATAGTGTCCAATGTTGAGGATTGCACTTTGTTCTTTAACTATGAGGTCAAATATATCAAGGCCCTCATCAACCAGCCCGCCGTGACTACAACCAGACAATACAGCTAGCAGAGTAACACTGTCAGGCTTCAGTTCTTCAGTCATAGTTCTGAACAAATGAACGACTTCATGCCCTATGCCATGTCTACCATACCCCATAAGCATCGCATTCCAACTGATGGCTGATCTCTGTGGCATGTAGTCAAATATTCTCCTTGAATATAACAGCTTGCCGCATTTGGAGTACATATCAATCAAAGAATTCTGCAGAACAACGAAAAAGGGCAACTCTTTACGAAGTATTAGCCCATGAACTTGCTTTCCATAATCCAGGGAGGCCAGCCCAGATAATGAAGTGAGAAGGGTCGTGAAAGTAACATAATTGCATTGCATCCCAACACTGTACAACTGCCTGAACAAGTCCAAGGCTTCATCATCAAGGCCCAGCTGAGCATATCCAGATATAATGGCGGTACAGGAAACAGTGTCTCTTTCTGGAAGCATGTCAAACACCCTCCGAGCTTCTTGGATATTTCCTGACTTGGCATACATGTCAAGAAGGGAGCTCCCAACAAACATATGTGACTCAAAATTTGTCTTGGCAGCGAGAGAATGAACTTGCTTGACCTGGTGTATGCTTAGAGGGCCAGAACATGATGTAAGAACAGTTGCCAAAGTGAACTCATTAGGCTTGCATCCTGCCAGTTAAAAGTATAATGGATTGGGTTACATATTTGACATATGAATGTAGTTTGCTCCTTGCAGGTAATCGAATACATAGCTAATTGGTTCAGATTTCCGGGTGCTTGGAAACAAACATAAGAAATGGAGGGATGAGTGGATGTCATCATGAAGAAATCTAGAGATACATAACAGGTTGTTGGTAATTGTGGTGGCAATTTGTTTTGTTAAAATTGATAACGAATAGGGATGTGCTATTGTACTAGCTCCTGTTGTATGCACAATAGCGATATATCCATATCAAGGTATTAACCATGTGTTACATCAAAGACATATCCAACTACAGAAATATAGATAATGCATCTACCGAATGTTGGTATATAAATCAGGCACATTGTATAGCGAAAATACGACCAGACACCATGCTATAAAAATACGCGTGTTTTCATTTCACTTCAGCCCATTCCACCAAGTGCACCAAAACAAATGACATCTCCAGAGTCCTAGAGTGCTTGCGTACATGGTCATTGTTATTCAATTGACTAAGATAGACATCAGAAGACGGAACGATTGGAATGATTTACCAGCTCTTAGCATCCGGACGAACAGCTCCAGGGCTTCGGCGTGCCGGCCACTCTGAGAATACCCCGAGATCATGGCCGTCCACGACACCACATTCCGCTCAGGCATCCCGTCGAGCACGTTGCGCGCGTCGTCCAGCGCGCCGCACCTCGCGTACATGATGACCAGCCGCGTCCCCAGGTACACCGGCGGGCGGTACCTCGCCATGACCATGTGCGCGTGCACCTGCCTGCCCTCCCTGAGCGCTCGCCTCTCGACGCAGGCCGTGACGGCGGCGTCGTAGTCGTGGAACTTCGCTTCGGCGCCGGGGACCGCCAAAGCCGACGCCGCGGCACGTCGAGCCGCCGCACCGCACATGCCGCGGCGCGCGGGGAGGGAGGCCGTGGCACGCCGGATAACGGGAGTCGCGAGCATGATCCTGCTAGCTCCAAGAGCGCCGGGCTCGCGCGGGCATTTCCCCCGAGCTCGCGCGCGCCGCCGTCGAGGTAGTGCGCGTGTTGTGCCGCTCCGCTTCTGTTCCTAGTTCCTACGGTAGGATGAGGGACGCCTTTGACCGTCCGATCACCGATCAACGTACCAGACAATGACGGTAAGATACCGGTGAATATCTGGGGATAACTGACAATAACCCCTGGGGGTTAGAATCATGTTTATGTTTACAACGATAAAGTTGGAAAGTTTTTAGATATTATGATGTGGCAGGAATGCTGACATGGCATGCTAGGATTGATTAAATATGCTTGTTGAGGTGGATAGGCTGCATGTAAAGAGAAATAAGTTAGTGGGGATCTCCTATTTAGATAGAGAAGATAACCCCTACGTTGTCTATGACATGCGGGCTCAAAATGGCAGGGGGGTATCATCAAATTTCCCCAGGATTTTCTCAATCACTTTGTATTGGTTCGGTCATGTGCTTTATTTATAAAGCGGGATAAAAGCCTGTTCCGAGAGAATCATACCAAAGGGTGTGCCAATGAGAGTTGGAGGAATTTTGGGAAGGAAGTGAACAAATTCGTACCTGCGCCATACAATGTTTCTAAGTCGGGAAAAAACATACTAAAAACTCATAGCACACATAACAACTTCACATGAAATGAATGGCTAGTTATCATAGCACACATAAAAGAGTATAGACGCACACATAGGTTAGATTCAGATACCTCACACCCAAACTTTAAGTGCACAGTATATCTGCCACATATATACACATCAAAAGCTAATTAATTTCAAACCCACCAACTTAGATGTCACTGTCAGCCTCCTTGATTGCAAACTTGAGGGCGCAAAATCTTCTATAAGTTGTTCTCGACAAGCGTAGTCTGCCCTATTTGATGTCAAAATGAAGGTGACGTCATGAACCATGAACTTCAATAATCTCATGGCAACACCAATATGTGACGTCGAAGGTCTCTCCGTCTCCAGATATGTAAAGCATCTGAAATTTTGTGGCTAAAGGACGTGAAAAGTACTACACCGTAGGAAGAAAGAAGTAAATAATGGTTATAATAACTACCAACGATAAGATTGTATATGTGTCATGGTTGGAGTTCCAAAAGAAGTATCATCCTTGTTTTGCAGATGGTGGTAATGCAATAATGTTCATGTGCAAATGTAATAAGGGATATTTAGCCTATAATATCTTCTGACTATCCGCCTCATATTCATTCCGTTTGATCTAATCATGTCAACATGTAGCATATTTGCTTTAGACTACACCCTATTGTCGTAAATCCCTCATCCCAATTGAATCCGGTGCAAGCACGCCTATGTGGGAAGAGATCCTTTACACTTGCGATTTGATATAACCTTAGGATAATACTCCCAGCGAAAGGTACTGTAGTGATCCATGTACTTACGGTCACTTATATGCTATGCCAGTATTTCCGTACCTTTTTTCTGTATCGATTGACCATCAATATCATATATTTTTTATGTCTATCAATATTTAGAACCTTACTGCTAAGTATAGATGACATGTTCTTAATTATTTGTTGCTATTGTTGTTGTAGTGGTATTTCTTGTTCACATATCTCACTGTTTTTTTTCTCGCCAAGACACCAACAATCCAACATCACGTACAGTAACGTATGTATAAGGAGGCAACGGGAAGAGGAGGCGTCAGGAGCATCAAAATGGCCAAAACCGACGTGACTAAGCGCCGTCTGAACTTCTACAAATCGCCAAGGCCAGCAATACAAGCCCCAACACACAGACAAACCCACAAAAATAAAATGCAGCTCGTTGCTTTGCCACATTTGAAGAATGCAATCAAGCTACTGAGGTGCAAAACCACAAGGCCTAGTTTATCAAACAATGCTGCTCATATAACCTTAAGATTAGGCAGCCACTGTAGTCAGAAGGAATGCTCCAAGAATACATCAGCAAGAACCGGAAACTGCAGTCTCGCTCGCCCGTCTCTGCAGAGAGATAGCAGCAGGGAAACCTTGTATGCCTCCAACCCATCCATCCTCTTCAGCTAAGCTCCACCTCACCAACAGTATTTCCTATCCCCGTATGTACATCACCTGAAAATGCTGCTGTTGAAAAAAAGTCCCTGCGCCGCACCCACCATCATTGGCGCCCACAGATCATGTCTTGATTGCTTGCTACCCATGGCATTCCGCTGTTGCGTCACCCACAGCTCATGTTCAACCTCTTGTCCTGGCTTGCAATATACTGATGTACTCCTTATGTCCCTTTTTATAAGACGTTTTGGCAAGCTGTTAAGACGTTTTGGTAAGCTAAACAGCTTGCCAAAAGGTTCAATAATACGGGACAGAGGTAGTAGCTCACAGCTCTGTCTTTAGCTTGCTTGCTGGCGGCTGTTGCGGTCCTGTAGAAAGACATGAAGATAATCCAAGTCAGTGGTAGGATTTGATTTTTCGATCTCATGTACTAGCATTTTGGCCACCGAGAGTGAAGGACAGTAACTTCAACACCAAAACTAACCAGCTGGTAAATCAGTTTAAAACGTGCAAATCATCAGTTATTTTATCCAGTTTTTGCCGTCTCACTTATGCTTGCTATAATGATTAGGGGTCTGCTTCAGTGAAAATCAGAAAGTTTATCTATAAGTGAGAATGTCATCATAAACAATAACGCACACAAAATTAAGGAAGCCAGGAAGCTAGATTTGTTGTCGCTGTATTGTGACGATTAGGATTAAATGCAAAGGGAATTAATCAAAATCCAATTACAAATAGTAAAAAAACAGTGAAAATTTCAATGTGAGGCCACGAACAAGCTCTCAACAGCTGCAAGGGCAGGTCGCATGATAAAGTTGATGGCTGGAGTCTGGACAAAGCTTGCTGTATGCCACTCAGCTCTGAGCAAGCACCGGTACATGAAGAAGCTGCAATAATTTCTGGCGAAAAACAGATTCTGCCAGCCGTAATGCAGTACATATATCATCTAGTCAGGTGGGGGGCCCTAATTGTTTTAATGATTCTTGAACGCTTTGCATGATTGGGCCTGTACCTCCAACAGCACTTGTCCCTCCAAAATACACTCTGCTTGGATCCAGAACCTCATATCGATTGCTCCAGATCCAAACGGCAGATCGAGAAGGCTGCTAGGCCTTCTCTTCCTTTTCTTCTCTCTAGTGGCACGCAAAAGCAGTGCATTCTTGATGAAAACATTGCAACATCATTGCGATGTAACTTAGTTGGCTACCTGGTTTCTATGAGATGAGCCACCGAATCGTCTACAAGCTATAGAATTGACCTCTAACAAAGCAATTTGTTCATGATGCTCCATCTTTAGCTAGAAGGATAGTCACATGGTATTAGCTATTGTGGAAGTTTCTGTGTCATGTAAATTCAGTCTATTTGAACTGCTAGAAGGATAGTCACATGGTGTTAGCTCCAAATGGCAAGGGTGCAAATAAACTGATGTCAAAATCTAGACAATATATCTCAACTTTTGTGGAATTGTATTTGTAGATGCAAGGGGGAGCATGGTTTTAGGTACTTCTGGTCTCGAAATGGGCAACAAAAACTCATAGTTGTGCATCATGTTAACATTTGCACCTGAAAAAATCTTGCATGATTTTGAGCAGACGCTCATGTTCTCACATGATCTACATCCATGAATTTCTTTTTTTAAGGGGTGCAAGTACCTAAAACTTGAACTCACAAACCATCCTTGCATGTGCCAAATCAACTTTCATTTACTTTTGATGTTTGCACTTCCTTACTGTCATTAATTCAAAAAGTTAGACGTTTCCGGTACAAGCAACCAGTTCAATGCTAGAGATAGTTGCACCGGGGTTAAAGTGATTGTAGCTGGCAGCCTCCATTACAGGAAAGGGGATCCCGGGACATGCAGTGGACAACATACAGAACGGTGGACCCTTCACAGTTGTCCGGGTGGTGAGAAGGGCCAGAGGGACCAGATCTGCATCTACAGGCCTTATGCAGCCAAGCCCAAACGGAAAGACGGGGGTGCTATGGTTTCTAGACATGCATTTATGATTTGGGCCCAGCCACACCAACCAGCTGGGTCCGCTGGTGCCAGAGAGAACAGATCCACCAGACGAACACATCTATGGCCCCTACCACCCAAAATAGTGGTGATGATGGCAATAATGATTGAATGAACAACAAATAAAACGAGCAAAGATCCAAGAAATGCATTCACAAATCTTCAGATGGAAGTTACAAGCTCCTGCTTTTTCCTAGTGAATGTTCATTAGCCTGGAATCTGATTAGCGCATCTATAGGTATGTCAGTAAAATTACTTGCAGGACTGCAGGTTTCATAAGTTATTTTCTTGCATTTCATAATGTTTGACAAAAGCTTATGCGAGAGCAATGCTAGGATATCCAATATTTAAGCTACTTATAGCACTGAATGTTTCGATGAGTTAATTTTTTTTGCCTAACTTGGATTACAGTACGATCATATTTGTCAAAACGAGAGCCACGGTAGGATATTGATATTTATCATGGCTGTAAATGGGCTAGGCATACTGTTCATGCTTGTCTTTTCTACAGCATTAGTAATATCCCTAGTAGACTATATTATCTTCATATTTGAGCTACACCACACATCTCACATTCACTTATCTATTTAAACACCCTGGACAGAAAGAGACAACAGCCGTGGTCCAAGCAAGGGTGAGAAACTTGAAGTAAACGACAAGCAACTAAATTCAGTCAGACATGGAAAATAGGCATTTGAACACGGGTACATATGAACCCGTTTTCAAAAAACATTTTCTAAATGTTAAAAAAATCAGAAAAAATGTTATGTGCGTACATCTGTATGTTCTATGTGTGCCTAGAAAGTTTCGCGGATAAACGATTTTTTTATTTGGGTCGTGTAAAAGAGACAAAAATATGTCTCATTATGTATGTTTCTAGCACAGAAAATTTCTCTTTTTTGCCGCGGCAAAGTGAAAACAAATTTAAACACGAAACTCATGTGCAGCGCACAGGTTTTTGTGGTACCTATGCATGGAATTTTGTTTCAGATTTTTTTTAAATTTTAAAAGTGGTTTAATGCATTTTTCAAAAAGGCGGGCTCATATGTACCCGTGTTCAACTTATTCACTCTCGACAATGGAAAATAGGCTAAAGGTGTGCCCAATATTTACCAGAGCTTGCGAGATCATAGCCGAAGAGAGAGGAACTGGTGCTACTAAAGACAGGAGGATGAACATCCCCCCTCTTTTCCCACTGTGAAGCTGGTTGTTGTGGCTGTGCCAAATCACCATGCCAGAACTGCTGTTGTAGTTGCATGAGATTCCTTGCTCCATGGACGCCCATGTCAGGCCAGCTAACTTGCTCCAAGTCCATTCCACTCTTACAGTTCAAACCTGTTATCCTTCCACACTATGAACACCATAGTTAGCACTTTAAGATTAACGGCATGTTGGGGAATGAAGGGGAAAAGTGCTGAATTTCTCAATAGCTCAAGTAGCAGACTTAAAAATATGAACATGAATGAACTTGGCCAGGCGGACTTAAAGTACTTTCATCAATTTTACGAGGTAAAGATATAGTTAACAAGTTATAAACATGACAATTTGAACTCTCGCTGCTTATTTTGGAAATGCGACACTGACTCAAATATCCTCTTGACAGTCCCTATTATATATACCGATATAATTTGTTTAAGTGATATCCTTGGGCTTATAACTATTTACTCCAGAGCAACCTCATTTTATCATTGTTTCAAGTTTATTATCATCATTTTTTTCTCAAGGCAAAACTAAAGGATCGACTAACAGTAAACCAATGGGCCATATTTAGGGAGAATGCAAATACGCACACACTTGTGTAAATGTGAAACCGTAAAGCTCAGAAATCAACAGCAAATGGTTAGCATTATTGATTGATAATTTAACATTCCCCATTTGTTGTGTGCAGTATGATCAGTGGTTCGAGGGCAATAACTGGCAGGTACGTATCATATTGGTAAAGTTGCTTACAATTATTCAAAATTTCCCCATTGGGCAATAACTGGCAGGTATGTATCATAGTGGTAAAGTTGCTTACAATTATTTAACATTTCCCAATTTGATGTGTGCATTATGATCATTGGTTGGAGGGAAATAGCTGGCAGGCCGTATCATATCGGTAAAGTTGCTTACAATTGCGGGTTCAGTAAAAAACATTTGCTTTCAACCAGGTAAGGACAGTAGCATATTTCAATGTCGTTGTGGTGGGTGCCATAGGATTCTCTGCATATGCCAAATGTCACAATAGAAATACTGAAAAATGAAGCAAAGAAATGCAGGGAAGAGACTCTGGCCATATGCACAGGCCAAGCTATTCAGATTAGGAAATTTTGGCACTGAACTGCACACAAAGTGCAGTTTACAATGATCTACAATGGTAATCTGGAAAAATATTTTTCTTGCAAACAGTTGTTTCTACAAATACATACATGCCCAACATGCAGAAAGCTTAACGATAGAAAAAAGATGTCAAAATAACTTACCTCTGTAGTCAAGAAGTTGTCTAGCCCACCAAAGTCGACCCTCGGGTTTACTGCTGCGAGTCTCATTGACAGGTACTGAACCACAGTTACAAGAAGATAATAATTAGGAAGAAGAAAACAATTGGGGATCTTTCATGCGCTGATGAAAAAGGAATTGCATGTTAAGTCTGTGTGAAATAAGTAGCATTTAGGATTTACAGGTCTTACAATGGGTAATAATAGTTACCTCAACTTGTCTTTGAAGAGACTGAACATGATTGATGATCTCATCCAATACCAGCGCTGTTCCAGATACCTGATACAACCCACAGATGAAGAAATCTTGGTTGCTTAAGTCAAATCATATTCTCTAGTAAAAAGAAAAAAGGTAAACCATATCACCTTAATCACTGCAATTAACATATGCGAGAACACATCACAAGATGCTAAGGAAGGAAAATACGACAACGCGCTGAAATAAGAGTACCAATCTCAACAGCTTCTGAGGGAAATGGCATAGGTAAGGCACTACCAAATGAGATTGCGGAACTAATCTGCAGAAGTTGGTGTCCGGTATTCGTTCTACTTATGAATTATGATGTGTCATTTTGAAGATGATCACTAGAACATGTGTTCCAGCCAAACATTAGGCCTCTTTGCACCTTTTGACATGATTATTTGTTCAGACTCTTAATGCAGGATGCAACAAGGCGATCAGCTAGCATATACTCCACTCTGGGCCGTGCAGTTTGCTCAACACACCGGAAAGAACAGCCCTCACACGAATTGACATATACTTACTCGCAATCTTTCACAGCGATTGACATTTGACACCTCGATCTAAAGTTCAAAAGCTTCGGCTCAGAAACCACCGAGCCAGCCAAATGGTACGTAGTACACACCCAACCACTTTTCCATAAATCCACATATTAATGAAGCATGAAGACCAACCATCCATCCATCCTCCCGATCAAATGGCAAAACCTACCCCAAGGCGTTGCTTCCACACCCAAACATGCCGACCTATGAGCGCATTATTGCGTGCTCATAGTCATAGGGAGGGAGGAGATAGCAACGTTCCAAAGTTAGGGGAGAGGGGGACTATCTACTCTACGGCGCGCCGTCCCCAGCGGCCGCCGAACAAGCAATCTCCGTTAGGCTAGCCTCCTCCGGCGCCTTTCGAGGTGGCCGCCACATTCTGCCCAGACAGCCGCGGCCAAGGCCAAACCCCATCGTGCTACCTAGGTGTACGTGCAAACACACGTTATGCCAGCATTACTTCAACCCCATCGTGCGAACACACCCATACGACGAGTGAGCCAAAACACGCGGTCCATACCGGACCCAGAACACAACTCTTCAATCACGGCGTACTACTAGCCGAGCTGTACCACCAGATGCGGTAAAAAAGAAGCACCGAAGGTGTACTTTCGCAGCCAAAGTTTTACAGAGATGCTCCGTGGCGGCGTTTCTCTTTTTACCATTTCAGGGGAGAGCTCTGCTGCTGCTGTTAAGTTATTTACTGTTGGACTGCGGGAAGGAGGTGCAGAACGGAAGGATGAAACGGAGGAGAGGGTAAAAGAAAGAAAGAAACTGCATAGTAGTAGTACCTTGCTGCATCCGGGGACCAGCTCCTTGAGCAGCTCCATCCTCGCATTTATCTTCTCGCGTCTCGCCTGCGGGTTTTGTTTTTCACATGGAAAGAGGAAAAATTAGCACGAGACTGAGAGGCCAAAATGGATGACTGCTGAATGATCATTAAGCGATAATATACTAATCAGCAACAGAAGCAAACAGAACCCCCTGAAAAGGTTAAACCGACGTCGCCGAGTCCTAATCGCCCAATCATTGCCGCTATTTAGCCCCACGGGCCGATAAATCTATTCTAATCTAATGTAATCCCAATGGTTAAAGCGTAAGGATTATAGTCGGGAGAGGGTTTAGGCGGCGTCGGCGGCGAGGTGACTCACCCGCTCGGCGAGGCTGTGGCTGTCGGTGGCCTGGCCCCTCCTGGCCCTGACGTGCACGTACCCCCGCTTCTCGTCCTCCCCCGAGTCCTTCTCCTCGCCGCCGCTGCCGCCGGCCGCCGTCTTCCCCTTCTTCGCCGCCTTCCCCTGCAAGCACCGAACCAAGCCGACGATCAGACGTGCGTCGTTTCCGACGAGATACGCACGCGCCTTGGAGGCCGAGCGGTGGAGCGGGTGCGTACCTTGTTGGAGGCGGGTTCGGCCTTGCGCTTGGCGGAGGTGGGAGGGGGTGGGGACGGGGAGGGGGAGGGGGACGCGAGGGCGGCGCGGTCGACGAGGTTGGGGTCGGAGGGGTAGGCGGGCGCCGGCGCCGCGGCCGGGAGGAGGAGCTCTATGGCCTGCGAGGTCGGGAGGCCCAGGAGCGCCGTGAATGAGCCGCCGCTGGAGGGGGCCTGGATCTCGCCCCCGGCGGCGGGCGGCGAGGGGTGGCGCATTGGCGCGGCAGGGTCGGCGGCGGCGCGCGTGTGGAGATGAGTGACTGACTGACTGCCGGACGAAACGGGGGGAGGGCGGGGCGGGGCGGTGGCGGTATTTATAGGGGTCGGCGTTGGAGAGCGCGTGTGCGGTGTGCTTCGCCTCTGCGTGCTGCCCGTGCTGGGGGTGGTGGTGGTCAAAGGGAGAAGAAGAAGAAGAAGACGCGGTGGTTTTTTTTTACTGCGGTTTGATCTGTTTTCTTACCGTGAGAATGGACAAGAGAGAGGTCGCGTGTAGAGGTTGGCGTTTTGACCTGTACCATTTTGGGTGCTGCACGGGGACCGTGCCGTGGAGCTGAAAAAGCTTTCGAACTCGCCGGTAGATACTCCCTCCCTCCCAAACCCTCCCAAAATAAAACATGTCTACATACATTTACTTTCTATCAAATTTGAAACCCTTATTTTGGAACGGAGGGAATAGAAAAATTGTAAACCATTTGAATATCAAGATGTAAAATATTTTAATCTATTTTTTATTTAAACATGTTTAAATGAGAGATTCATATGAATCTTACACTATAACATGGATAAATATTTTTAGATAAAAACCTAAAACATCCTATACTTTGATACGGAGGGGGTAATACGAAGTGGAATCATCTCTAACTCACCATATTTCCTCCTAAACGGCTCGACACACAATCACAAAAAATAACCATTCAACAGGATTCTCTAAACTCATCTCAAACTTCCGCACCGTCTACGAACATCATACCCATCATACTCGTACCCAACTAATATGTGTAACCATTCTCCCCTCCCGTCCATCCTAGCCAATATATGTCGTCAAGAGGGAGAAGTGGAGATGGAAGCCGCCCCGACAGTGAACCTTTGGACGCAGCCTCGTCTGAATCGGTGGAGCAGAGGCTACCGCCGAAGCTGAAGCCGAAGATCATTGCTAAAAAAGAAAGTCACATAAGGAAGCACCAACACATGTAGGTGAAGAGGCGGGAGGATGAGAGGAAGCACGCAGTTGCAAAGATGCAGATCGAAACGTTCCATCCGGCACCTCCGTTCACGCGCATGACGACGCCCACGCCGACTGCTCTAGGATCATGTTTCATGCTAGACTTTTGAATGATGGGAGCGTAAACAGAAGAAAAAAATCAAGGAGCGTAACCTTGGACGCAACTGATTCATTCTTGTATCGTTCATATATATAAATCATTAAAAAATGTGTTAAATTCGGTTAAGACATGAAACTTACTTTGAAATCACGTTGAACTGTGAATTGTGTAATCAACTTGCATGAATTTGAGTGGAAGATCTGAGTTCATAGTTGTAGAAGACGACATCTGTTATGCGTGAACACGTCTGAATAGGGGACGAAATTTGTTATGTCGAGCTGCTCTAAACCCTACCACGCCTACGCCCAACATGAGCATTACAACATTTTACGACCGGTTGCCTCCGCTCCACCACTGTCCCCTTGTACGGCAAAATTTGTTCCCGAGTACTGCAAGTTGACGGATCTGACTGGCCGAATGTAAACACACACCTCCCTCGGTTCCTATAAATATAAACTTTCTACTTCCTTTGTTCTTAAATATAATATTTTTTAAGCATTACAGTGAATCTACGTAAAAACACAAAAATGGAGGGAGTAGCATTTTTGTCTTTGTCCTGAATTGTTTTTAAATAGGTAAGTCAACGCGTTAAAACAAACATGATATATATACCTATAAATTAGTATAGAATCGGAAAGTTTAGAAAGTGTTACATTTATTTTAGAACAGAAAGTGTTACATCTTGAAATATATGGAGTAGTATTGAGCATGTGGTAAAAGGGTTAGTAGGGTGTTTATACCCCAACCCTGTTTCGCATTTAGGCGGAGTAGTACCGAGCATATGTTAGGATGGTTAGGAGGGTGGTTGTGTCCTAGTCCATCACTGGTGTTTTTTCTTTTTTAGATAAAGAGTCTTTATTAATATCATGGAGATACCAATTACACCCAGCCTCTGAAACAACGCAATAACCTAAACTATTACGGATGCACACAGCCAAAAACAAAAAGAGAAGAAATAAAAAAGAAAAGTCCCGCTACAGAGTTACAATCCTTGCAGCAGCAGCACAACCACCACCAATCCAACACCTGAAGTCCAAATCTTCAAAAGCAACGCCTTCAAGAAAGAAACAGTGCCAGGCACAACCAATTAAGGTCAGACCTTGGGTTTTCACCCTGAAGATAGTCCCCACTCTCAAAATAATGTCTTCAGCAAGACCATTGCCCGGCACAACCACTTAAGGCCAGACCATGGATTTTCACCCTGAAAGGTAGGACTTGGAACTTCACTTGTGTTGTCGCCCCGCGCTAACTTACTGCTGCCACGATTCCTGAATCTCCGAGCCAGTTCCTCATCAACGCAAAGGCTCCGAACCCCATTGCCAGTCCTTCGATCACAGCTTCATGACATTCTCCCTCTGGCTTCACCATGGATTTGCCCATGATAGCACCAGCGCAGAGCTTCGCGCCGCTACCTCCGTCACGACCGAATACCACCCGATCCAGCAGTCTCTAGGCATTAGCCAGTGGAGATCGCCGGCGGAGCCTTCCGGAACCCGACACTCTGGCTAGATCAAAGAGAACAGGCGTGTGGCAGTTCTTCGTCTTGGCGCAAGAGAAACCCTAGGACCACCGCCATTATTCTATAGCCTCGCAGGCCCCGACGCCGCGAAGCCACTCCCAGCAGGAACGTAGCAGCGGAGGATAAACCATTGCCAAGCACTAGATCGCCGGCGTAACCAGAGGTCACAGCCAGGCCACCACCGCCGGTTCTGGCCGGATCCAAACTCCCAGATCGAAGAGATCGAGGCTTCGGATCCCAGCGCCACGAGCAGATTCGCCGGGGGCGCCCCACCATCTCCGCGCCACCACTCCGGAGGGAGACTCAGGCGTCAGCCGAAGACCGCGCCGCCCTATGCCCGCCATAAGCGTCCCACCGCCCCCATGGAAGACCACAACGAAGCACCTCAACTGCCCCCCCGCCCCCCCCCCCCCCCCGGTCGGCAACGGGATGGGCGCCGCCACCACTGTCGACGACGGGCGGCAGCGGCGGCAGGCAGGGGACAGGGAAGGCGGCTAGGGTTTGGTGGGTGGTGGTGCCTCCAGAGTCGCCTGGGAGGGAGGGGACTCGAGAAGGGTTCATATTGAATTTACTATGTACTAAAAATAAAAATATTTTGGGGGAGAATTTCACTTCCCTGGCCTCTGCACCAACTGGGGATGCACACAGCCTTTTTAAGCGTGAGTACCAGGATTTTTATCTTGGTTAATAACCAAGCCTGGTCCTCAAAATAAATTGCATGAGTATTAGGAAGACCTGATCCTCAACTATTAAATAGGAAACTAAATTCGCGTCTCTGAGGATTTGAACCTGGGTGTTGGGCTTGTACATCCAATACACTCCCCCAACCTGGTGTTTTTTCTAAATACGCTAACAGTCCCTGTACTTGTCGGGTAGGCTCAGTTTAGTCCCCATACTTGGAATTTGCTGAATTTTGCTCATGTGCTTATGAATTGAGCTCGATTTAGTCCAATACGATGTTTGTCATCGAATTTGAGCTGCCACGGATGACACGTGGACTGAAATATTATAAGAGACTCTCCCGCATCTGAGAAAATTGTAAAAAACAAACACAATTATGGCTAGGGCTTAAAAATAGAGGACATACATAGCACATTACACGACTTGCTCCATTGGTCGTATCCCTTATCAAGACAAGCCAACATGATTTCGTCTTTGGGGCCCACGCCTCTGGCAGGGTGGACGTCGACGGTGGCACGCCGTCGCTGCTAGCCATCAGCAACGAGGTGCTAGTGCATGCATGTGTTGGGGTGCCCGCCTCAACGACGCGTCAGAGCCCGTCCCTGGAGTTCCTTGGCTAGACACAGCGTAGCACCGAATTGGACTAAATTGAGCCCAATTCACAAGTACACGGGTAAAATTCAGCAAATTCCGAGTAGGAGGACTAAATCGAGCTAGCCCGACAAGTACAGGTACTTCTGGTGTATTTAACTCTATAATATTCTTCAGTTGAAGGTGACTTCTTAAGTGAAGGTGACGTTTCGCAGAGTCACCCCGTGATAACTTCGTCACACTCAAAACCCGATTTATCGGCTCAGTTTTTTAGAGATGCTTATATAGAAAGAAATAGGATGTACGTGTGTTTATAAGTGCGAATATGTACTGTGTTTCGAAACAGTTTAGCAGTTTGTGCCGATGCACGTTTGAGAGGAGCACGCACGCACGCACGCACGTGGGTATACACCTCGCGGAGTCGTGTTCGGCACGAGGGTGGCATGAAACAATCTCGAGGAGTCAAACCCCACGTGCCGCTGTTTCTCTGCCTGTGGTTCCTTCACTGTGGGTGTGCGTCAACTCGAACGTCCTCGGAGAGCAAGACGCGTCACCGCCACTTTTTGTCACGGGAAGATTCGGATTTCTGAAGCCTTCTTTCGTCCACCGGTACGTCCGATGCGCGCAGGCACACGAGCAACGACAGAGCTTGTCCGGCCCAGTAGACGTCAGGTCAGCCACAAGCGGAGCCGCAGCCTGCCAGGCACCACGTCGGGCCAGCTGATACCTGCGCAGGCAGAACCAAGCCCAAGACCACACTTTTTTTTTCTTTTTTTGAGAAACCGAGCCACTGAGATTTTTTCTTTCGAATAACTGCATGAGGGCTGGTACAGTCACTGAATCAGCGAGGAAAATTATCTGTTGTTTTCCCCACTAAAACGTATTGTCAACCGGTAGTGTAGAAAGATCCACTAAGATATTGGTAACGTACACTCTAAAAAAATCTTCCAAGATGTACATTAAACGTTTGAGTGGACCAGACCGCATATAAACACAATATACTTACACGACATGGCACCAATTACCTTGTGAATAGCCGACGCACCTTTTGATTTGCACACGTTTGGGGTGGAATACACGTAGAAAATATTAGCTTAAATGCCCCAAACTAAGTATCAGAATAGAATAATTTCATGAGCAAATTCGATCTTTAAACTTGTGTTTAGCTAATATTAAGTCGTCCGAGACTTTTTGGATGTCCAAGTTCATTATATGAAAGTTACACTTTTAGTTCATGAATAGTACGTGCGATTTTGTATACATCTGAATATGAACAATGTGTAAAACATATTATATTTCAAATCGAAGGGAGTACAATAGAAAATACTAGCTAAGACCGTATATTGAATGATGCTTCCATTTAAAAATGTGAAATTGAAATGTAAAAGGAGTTATGAAAAAGCAAAATAGTTTAGTATAAAATAGACTAGAGGATGGGGTGCGTCTTGGCGCGCCTCCTACCATTAAGCTCATCATCGGTCAGGACCGGTCCTGACGGTGGGCAGGAGGGGCGGCCGCCCCGGGCCCCCGAAACCAAGGGGCCCCCGATTTCTATCTACCTAATACATATGGGGTGGCAATCTGACAGGGGAACAAATCTCGTCATTAGAGCAAGGAGCGGAGAAGGTTTTCCTTCGCTAAGGACACGACGAATCGTTAAGTGCTTTCTAGACTTAGTCTCTTTTCGTTCAAGTTATTTTAGCCTTTTTTCTTCTTACGTAACCTTTGGCCTTTTTATGTGGTTTGGTTTAGATGGTTGGGGGTTATCAATAGTGCCGATAGGTTAGCCTACGGTTAGAAGGCCAACTAGTCCAGCCAATGCATCAAATGTTTACTCTTCTCAAAACAAAACAAGATCACACGATTTCTTAAAAAGGCAATGCATCACACGGTTCAGGTCATTTTGCTTGTTGATTCCACTTCGAAATCTGGGACCTTCAAGGCCATAACTAGTTTAGTTACAAGTCTATGAAAAATGTGTACCGTGTGCACTACTCTTTCCACAGTTCCCGGATAGGAGCTAAAGACGACCCATCGTCAGTTTTCACACAATCATGCCAATAAGCGAGAAGCCAAATCGTCAGACATTAATTTTACATGCACGCCGTCATGGCATGGTTCTAGGCAGTGTCGATGTTGTTATTAGAACACTAAAAAAATACAGTACGTATTTCATATGATTTTGTATGCACTTTAAACTTTATTGGTAACATCTAACATTCGACATATATATAAGTTTGTATTTACTTATAAGAAAGGTAAAAGACGAGTCATGATTATCGCAAAAGACAATATTTTTCATTTAAACACCACATAAAAAGATGAGTTAACACTAAAATGGGTTAACTAAATTAGTATTACGCTGGTGAATACTAAGAGAACCTTCACTCGCGGCATGCAAATCCCGTTCGACAGCCGCGCGAACGGATGTTATTGGCGCTATCCAGACGCACCGCAGGCTATTAGGGGCGCCGCACTCCATTCTCGACGATAATAAATTTCTTAAAACAACATTCAAACACGAAATATAACAAAAATCATTCAACCATTTGGATAACTGTAAAAGTTTAAATAATTATAGATAAACTAAAAAACTAAACCTAATCTAGCGTGGCCACAAGAACGCGTTGTAGTTCACCTTGTCGGGCTCATCCTTGACCCGGCCGCTGGGCCCTACGCCCCCGTCGTCGTCTTCCTTCGAATCAAATATCCACTCGTCATTACCGGAAACACAACTAGCAAAAATAACTGCTCAGTCACCATAATCAGAATTGTCACCAGAAACAACAAGAACCTTACCATCCGATTTGTTTTTTTGGGTTTATTCTCACTATTTTTTCCCTTATTATGTAGCATCCAATAATCAGCAGTGACATGATTGTTTTTCTTACAATACATGTACCTCTATCCTTCTTGCTTTTTTCTTTGTTGTTATTGTTGTATTGATCGTGATTTTTTAAATACAACTATGAGAATCCATTGACTTGGGGTTTTTTCCGACACAATTATGATGATATGTTTGTTTTCGTCCCGTAATACGTCTGAACTTTTGTTGTGTATAATCTACAAATAAAAAGAGGGCGTGCTAGATTGATGATCGGATGTTTAGTTTTTTTTGAAAACTTCTGAATATTTCTGTACCATATTGTGCTTATCTAACTTGGGTCATGAGCTAGCTAAGAGCATCTCTAACGGAGCCCTTAAAAAGCGGCAAACCTTTAAAACTTCGACGACTTTACGGGCCGAGGCCTTTTTTGGCTCATAGCAGAGCCCGTAAACGTCGGGCGGCCAGTAAAAGGGATAAGGGCGCCCGTAGATTTCCAACGCCGAACGCTATTTATGCCGGGTTCCTCACACCCGCCCCCTTCTTTTCCGACGAGTAATCCACCGCTGCCGACGTAGATCCACGCCCGCAGCCGCGCAGGGATGGCCCTGAAGCGGGAGAAGAAGCCGGCGCCGCCGGGCGGCGACCCATTGGACGGCGACTACTCCGACAAGC
Source organism: Poa annua (assembly GCA_026929855.1). Lineage (NCBI taxonomy): Eukaryota > Viridiplantae > Streptophyta > Magnoliopsida > Poales > Poaceae > Poa > Poa annua. The sequence continues at coordinate 96,787,632 of CM049437.1, forward strand.
GGCGCGCGCAAGCGCCTGGCGCGCAAGTGCAGCAACTGGGGCCGACCGGCGCCGCCGAGTGCAACGCAACGGTGGCGAGGGAAGCTCGAGCGGCGGCGCGAGCAGCTCCGCCGCGCCACTTGCTCTTCCGCCGCCGGAAGAGTACAACGCCGCCGCCTTCGGGCCCTCGGTGGTGGTCGAGGACTTTGTCCCCGACGAGCAGGTCGACTCCATCACCGCCCTGCTCTGTTCCGTGCGCGAGGCGGAAGAGAAGAAGGCGCAGCTCGAGCGTGACGAGGAGATCGACCAGATCCTCCTCCACCCGGGGCTCGAGGCAGACCGCCTCGCCGCGGAGAAGAAGGCCTACTGGGAGGCCGACACGGAGGACGTCGTCGACCTCGTCGCCGACGCACCTGAGGCTTCGGTGAGCCGAGCTTTGGTAGTACGGTTAGGGCGGCGACCACAGTAGTAGTTTTAGCTTTTGGTTAGTATAGTATTATGTAAATTATGTAAGAATCGGTGATGAATTGGTGTACACAGTTTATCGGTGAAAAACAATCGTTTGTTCCCGTCAAAATTATAAAATCTGCAGTTTCGTTTTAAGGCTTCTGCTATGCGCGGCTCTTTGTTTAGAGTAGAATTGTCAAAAAAGTTGAACTGTAAACTTTGTTTGAGATTGCACGTTTATGTTAGAGATTCTCTAAGCATAGCTTTGACAGTCGTATTGATCGTATTTGGGACGATGTAAGCGTGTTCGAAAATCAATTAAATGGTTCGAATGGCTTTCCCTTATTAAAAAAGAGCTCTGCCTGGTTTGGACTTTTTGATAGACCGCCTGTTCGGCTGTTCTACGGCTCCTCACTCACGGCAGCGGCAAGGGGTGGAGGCGTGGCGCGACGGCGCAGACGAGCGGGCGCTTCCGCGGCAGCGTCAGCCCGGGCCCTTCCTCCATGTCCACCTTGTCAGCGCCGCCCGCGGGCCTCCACTCGAAGCACTGCACCATGGCGGCCAGCGCGGCCTGCACCACCAGCAAGGCCAGCGACGCGCCGGGGCAGATCCGCCGGCCGGACCCGAACGGCAGCATGTGGAAGTGCTGCCCGCGCACGTCCGTCCCGGCGTTCGCGCCACCCTCCAGGAACCTCTCCGGCCGGAACTCCAGCGGCTCGGGCCAGCTCGACGGGTCCCGCCCGATGGCCCACACGTTGACGAATATCGTCGCGCCGGCCGGCACGTCGTACTCGCCGACCTTGCACCGCTCGGAGGACTGGCGCACCACGAGCGGGCCCGTCGGGTGGAGACGGAGCGTCTCCTTGGCCACGGCCTGCAGGTAGGGGAGGTTCGGGATGTCCGACTCGTCGGCGAGGCGGTCCTTGCCGACCACGGCGTCCACCTCCTCCTGCGCCCTCCGGAGCACGTCCGGGTTGTTGATCAGCTCCGACAGCGCCCACTCCACCGTGATCGTCGTCGTGTCCGTCCCCGCCGCGAAGATGTCCTGCACACCCCAACAGATAAATCTCTAACTCAGCACTGACATTACATTCGTGGGCGTGCTATGCACTTGCACTTACCAGCATGAAGGCCTTCATGTTGTCCCTGCTGAGCGGCATCTCGGCGGCCTCGTCTTCGTGCATGTCGAACAGTATGTCAAGAATGTCCTTCCCCTCCCCCTCTCCGCTGTCGGCGCCGTTCTCCTCCCGCCGCTTGGCGTCCCTCGCCGTGAGTATCCTCTCCATCATGGCGTCGAACTTGCGGTGCACGGCGTCGACGCGCTTGCCGAGGCCCTGCACGTCCCAGTTCCTGAACGCGCCGATGTAGTCCTGCAGGTTGAAGGTGCCCGTGAGCCCGGCCGTCTCGGCGACAAGGCTTCGAAACTCCTCGGCGCTGTTGTCGTCGCCGGTCCAGCGCCGGCTCATCACCATGCGCGAGACGATGTCGCCGGTGAGGCCCATGAGCGCGGCGTTCAGGTCGACGGGCCCGGCGCCGGCGGCGCTCTGCCGCGCGAGGGAGGCCACGAGGCGCGCGACCTCCTCGCGGCGGACGTGGGCGAGGCGGTCCAGGGTGCGGCCGGAGAGGAGCTCGTGCACGCACGCCTTCTTCATGAAGCGCCAGAAGGCGCCGTAGGGCGCGAAGGAGAAGTCCTGCCCGCCGTAGGTGAGCCGGTGCACCGCCGCCGGCTTGGGCCGGTCGAGGAACGCGGCCTCGTGGGTCTTGAGCACCTCGCGGGCGGCGTCCGGGGAGCAGGCGGAGATGCAGGGCACGGAGCCGAGCCGGAGGAAGAGGAGCGGGCCGTGGCGCTCCGCGAGGCGGTGCAGCGCCTGGTGGGGCAGCGGGGCGAGGAGGTGGAGGTGGCCGATGATGGGCAGGCCGAATGGGCTCGGCGGGAGGCGTAGCCCGCGGCTCCGGCGCCCAATCACGGCGTACAGGACGGCGGTGACGCCGGAGGCGAGCAGGAGGAGCGGTAGGCTGGTGCCTGCGCTGGTGAACAATTCTCGTGCTGCGGCCAGTGCTACCGCCATGCTGTTGCTGACGGATGAAAAGGATCGAGGTGACTAGCTTCAGTCTGTTTTTCTGTTTGTTCTTGCTTGCTCTTATGATTGCTACTAGTATAGTTGCACGGTTATTTATAAAAGGTGGAGTACTTGTTGGGAGTAGTATTTAGCTACTGTACTTCATATTGTTGTCTGAAACATTTTCTTAGAACTAGAAGCAACAGAATCACCATGGACTTGGTATCTCGGTTGCTGTGGGAATCTGCGTTGTCTCCAATCCAGACGACATGGTAGGAATATTGATTGAATCGGCCGGAGACAATCTACGACGAACAGTTCTGCTAAAGTTGAAACTTGGAAGAGAGCAGTTGTTGTGGTGTGCATCGATCCAGGTTACTCCGGGACAAATCTTGCATTATTTGCGATCTAATGTTGCCGGCCGGCAGGCATAAAGTAGTCAAGTAGAGCTAATTGGTTGACCACGTCCGTGTAGGATTCATCGACTGGGTCATGAAAGTTACTTGCTTTCTTGTTGGTTTGACGCTTAGCCGGCTAGCATCCGCTTGCTTATCATAGGCTATTTCTCTGTACAACACCGAAATCATACACAGAAATACACAAATTGTAGTGTCGGGATTGACCCTATAGCTCAAAAGAAATTATGTCTCTCAGAAGCGCCTCTTAGCACTGGAGGTAAAGGACGGGGCTTGCCTGTCCCCAGGTCATGCGACCATCCGTGCGACCTTCACATCGAACGGTCCTCCGCCTCCGGCTACCCTCAGCTGTTTTTTCCTTCCGAAAGAAAAACAGAAATAGAATCCCGTCCATCTGTATCCCTTGGCCTCCGGTATTCATCCCCTCTCGGTCTCGGAGCAGCAAGCTGAGCCGGCCGGAGATCTCCGCCGCGCTCCCGTTCCTCCAATCTCCAGCACCATCCTGTCCCCGTGCCACCTCTTGCCGTGCTCCTGTTCCTACGGTCTATGGTCCCACCCCGTCGAAGGGTCTCTCGCTCTGTCGTGTCGGGATCAGAGCTATGCAGCCTCGACCTGGATGAGCGCGAGTGCAACTCTGTTCTTCCGCCGTCCCGGCCGTTCTCAACTATTGCAACCACTTGCAAATCACGGCTAGCGGCGGCCCAGGTGGTCTTGTGGGACGGCATCGCATTGACGGTGGAATTTGATTCACCATCGTTAGTCCCCATTATATACACAGTAAACTAGCGGAACGCATGAACTCGGGCATGAAGCCATGAACTCGTCAAATTTATTCATATGTGCCTGGAGCTTGGTTCAATGACGATGATGTGTTGGAACCAGTGCACAAATTTCTAACCACATAGTCTATGGATTCCAGTACTATATGGGCATCTTTGGTCTCAGAACTCCTTAGAGGAAGAATCAGCGAGAGAACTAACAACGCCGCCGCGCATTTTCATCGGCCGGGGCTGGCGCCGCCAATGACCATCCGGCCAAGTGTGGACGCTGTTGGCAGAAACGGGCCAGCGCCGGAGGAGCAGAGGCGAGGTCGCTCTCGTCAATGTCGGCGCTCCACAGCTCCGACATCAAAGTGGACAGCGGAGGCGGCGAGATCCTTCGATGGGATATGGCGTAAGGCGTGAGGAAGGGGAGCACTACTAGAGGTGTCCGTCGTCGAACGGCTGAGCTTCTGCTACCTCTGCGGGAGAGAACTAATCGAGTTCATCGAGTTCATAGAGGGGAAAGCGAAGCTACAAGGAGAAGGATTCTTGACGGGAAAGGATAACATACCGATTTCTGTTTTTTTTTTCGGAGGAAAAGCAGCGAAGGGGTGCGGCAAACACAGCCACTCGATGGCCTCCACGCGTCCCGTCGCACGGATGGTCGCACAAGCGCGGCACAGGCAAGCCCCGTCCGGAGGTAAAAGCTTTGGAAGATGAAGCTTCGCAAACAAATTAAATATTGAGTGATGCTAATATATTGCTATACATACGACGCATTTTCATCCAACAATTTCTTTTTGATAAAGAGCAATATGTTAATACAAGCTGGTATCAAAAAAATGATTACAGAAGCCAGCGGGGCTGCTTCAATTAGTTACGAAGATGCCCGCATCATCCGCGTACAGCGAAACAGTGAATCTGACCGGCTGGGCCTGTAACGGACGTAGAATGCCCGTCTCCGAGGCAAGGCGAAACAAGTGGTGTAGCGGGTCAATGGCCAGGATGAACAACATTGGCGAAATCGGGCCCCCCTGGCGTAAACCCTCGCATGCGCAACCGCCGGTTTGAACAACAATGTAACGGTTTTTTTCCTGCTTTTGTTAATTAACTGGGAAATTATCTTCTTCTTAATTATTAGTTGGGGGCAAATCTTTTCCCCGTTTATATAACAATAGTAATAATAAAATTATGTGTCACCCACTAGACAATATAATAGTAGCATGATCGCGTTTGTTGTCCCAGTTACCAAAAGAAAAGCCTAATCCAGTTATGAAGAAAGTAGAACTTTGTCTAGTACTCTTCCAATTATGTGTCACCCACTAGACTACTTGGTTTCTCTAATGGAAATCGTAGGGGTGACCTTCTTTTTCAAAAAAAAAAAGTGTCCGGTAATTGTTCGATCTCTACCAATAGTATGAAAAAAGAGAACTTCTTGCAGAAAGGAAGAAGTTGTTTACAAGACTGAGGACAGTTACACTTGAAGAATTATGGCATGAAAACGAGTAATGGATTTCACTATTGCATATCTCAATTCATATGACACTTCGTGCCCGGACCGTTCAAATCAGCCATGCCATTATCAGATCAGAAAGATTTTTTCCCACAATTGGGGATAATTACACGTGAAGATCAGTGAGGGGAGTTTCATAGTGGAAATGACTGGAGAAGTCCGAGCATTGGCTTCTTATTATGGATCTGTCCTTGCGGTGCACATGCAACATTGACTGTGGTCATGAGCTTCTGCGGCAGCAATACAGACGGAGACGGTGCGTAGTGTCCAAGTGCCCAATTCATCCGTTTACTTCATTGCCTTAATGATTGGTGCTTCTCTCTTAGTCATAGTGTCACATGAAATGTGTCTCTCATACCATTCAAATTGTTTGATACCGAGAACTTGCCCGTGGCAAGATGGTTAGGAGTGTGGTTGTACCCCCAGCCCACCAGAGTTCAAACCCCAGATTTGACGCTGGTGTTTCTCATTTAAGCGGAATATTCTTCAGTGGGAGGCGACGTTCCCGTCAACAGCGAGGCGCATGTGGTAATTGCGTCAATCTCAAGATCTGACCCGCCGGCTCAGTCTTTCGGAGGTGCTCATAGGGGTAGGATGTGCGTGCGTCCGTTCATAGGGGTGAGTGTGTGCACGTGTATATGAGCGCTTCCGTTGTACCGTGTTTCTAAAAAAAAATTGTTTGATACTGTGTAGTTGTGTTGTCCGAGGTCTGAAATATGCTTCCACTTACTGATTCTCAAGGAATATTTCGGATTTTGTAGCTGCTCTCAGTAGGCATGATGGGTTCACTTTTTATGTACATATAAAAATATAAAATGAAGAAGAAGAATACAAAATTTATTCTGGGGTTTAATTATTTTTCACGTTGTAATTTTTAAAGAACTATCGGAATAGTTGTACAACATAAAAAATCATACGTTGAGCTTACATACCACTTAGTTGGAGAGATAATCGTATGTGTCATTATTCTTCTTAGACGGAAAGTTCTAAGATTATTGTTGCAGATATTTGTTGTTCACAAGGTTATTTATAATATTTGTGATGTATATTACATATTGGATGACTTTTTTGTAGCCAACAATCCGCAACAACACGCGGGCCATCATCTAGTTTCAAATTAGTATCTTGAAAGTTCTTATTCTATGTATATAGTCTTCCAAGAAGTTCTAATTCTTTTGGTCCATTACTCCTATAATGGAATTAAAAGCACGGCCGGATCTAAGATGTATACCTTGCTTAGTTTTTGCAACGGTGACTACCCCTTTACATCTATTGCACAAAGATGAATATTCATATAGGAAATGATCTTTTTGTTCAAGTTCAGCCGGTCTATACACACTATCACATGCATTTTCAACACGGAATGTTTAGCGAAAACATGCATCCTTCTCATGAAGTGGTCCTAGGCTCCCCGCACATAGTATCTACAATATCATGCAAATTTAGCATCTACACCAAGAGGAATACCACCATATCACCCCACTGCTGCAATGCTTCATAGACAAAGTTTCTATTTCTAGTGAACTTCTAAAACCATTGAGGACTAAATCTACTTTTTATGGTCTCATTGAGGATATTTTTTCGGTAAAAAGAATATATTAAACAGATTTCAATTACACCTAGACTCTGTAACAATGTAAATGCACATAGCCAAAAGAAAATAAAACAAAAAATTGTGCCCACCGAGATTATCAATGAAGCAGCAGAAACTTTCACCACCAATGGCCATACCAGACTGCAGAGTGCAAAAAGATTGTCCAAAACTAACGCCTTCAGAAAAGAAACGGTGCATACACACTGTTCTCGTCTGATAAACAATAAAGGTAGCTTACTCTGCTCTAACTAGGTCTATGGGAAACTCCCCTTGATTGCGAGACAAATACATTCTATTCCAATTTTCGTCACTTTCCACTGGAATGGGCAATGTAATAGGCTAGGCTAGCAGTGTGATCACGTGCGATCTCATTGCGGAGTACTAGTGTGAGTTAAGAGGAATGCACATCGGCGTAAACGGATTTACGTCTTTGGTTCATCACCGTAAGCATGTCACTTCTTTGCGTGTCGTACGAAACTTCTGACGCCTCCTTTTCCTATTGGATTTCTCACCTTCACATTGCATATGACAAGCATTGTGGCCCTCCTTTACTTCTTTGATTTATAATGCTGGTGGGATTGTGTGTTTGTATATTCCATACTTTCGAATAATATATGTATGAGGTTCGTCGCCAAGTCAAGTAGTTACAGAATTAATAGCTCACCAACTTTACAAGATCCCACAACTTGGTTTTAACTCTTCAATTATGGGGAAATCGTCATTGGTTGATTGGTATCCCCTCTTCAATCATCAAAAAAGAGAATTAAATTCTAATCTTGTAAAGGGCAATATCATTTCTAACATATCCATAATTATCAAAAAAGAGCAGCTAGTACAAGTGAGAATAAAGCATGTAACTCATGGTTGAGCATCCTCAACAAAGCACTCTTGCCTCCTAATTGAATGAGTATGGGATTTACGATTTGTAGATTTAACTTTTTTTTATTTTCTTTTTTCTTTACTGTTTTCTTTCAGTGATGTCAAATCCGCCAGAACTATTTCTGTAGCTCGTCCTGCACCATAGACAGTCAGGTAGAAGCCCTAATTAAGAGTCATGGTGTTTCAAAATTTCTAAGCTTGAAGCAAGCACTTAATTATCATTCCTTAGACAGACATAGTGATGGAACACATATAGTTACATTTTCTAAATCTCCAGTGTCTAAACATAACGGGTAATTCACAATCTCTCATAAAAACGAAGCAAAACAGTCTTTTGTCTTGAAAAAAACAATCAGAAGTCTGAACTCTGACTCGATCGAAGAACAAGCATTTCGAAGAACAAGCATAACGGGTAAGCTCAGTATTTCGGAGTTGCTCATAGGGTAGGGTGTGTGTATGCGTTCATAAGGATGAGTGTGCGCACGTGTTGTGAGCATCTGCGTTTGTACTGTGTTTCTCAAAAAAAATTGGATACATCATGCACGGCAGCTCCTACTCACAGCACAACAACCACTTGATGGTCAACTAATGGTCAACGATGGTAGTTTTGCGTGATGCACCCCAGCACCAGCGCTGAAAAATGGGTCCAGTTCCGTGCTCATGCAAGGGGTTATTCGGCACCCATTATTTTCATAGAATTCATTTCAGATTTCATACTTAAAACATGTTTGGCTGTAATAAAATTGAAATATCATTAAAATTAAAATTCTAAAGAATGCCTATGCTTTGTTAAGTCAATTCATATCTTTATTCACACAAAATAAGTCAATTCATATCCATAATGTTGTCATTTCTCTGAATTAATTTTATTTCATTTTTCTAAATAAAATGAAACTATGAATGCCAAAGGAGCCCTAAGACTAGTCACAATGGGGAGTATCATAGAGTGGTATCATGCACATCATACTACTCTATGTTACTACTTCCACAATGGGTAGTACTCCGTATCATAGGTGTAGTAACATAGAGAGTTTCATTTATTGTTTTGTGGGATCTATATTAGTACTTCAACTATGTGGTCTATTTGTGGCATGTAGCAATATGAGATTTTATTTGTTAGAAGGTAAGGATAAATACAAGAACAATTACCAATATAATAAGGCTTCCTTCATAAATAAAAAAAGAGCACGAAATCAAATGGATCTATAATAAATAGTAAAATGCCAATACGATATCATTAAAATATAAGACATATTTAGCGATACATAGATCAAGATCATAACATAATCTATTGTCGTCCAAACTTTTTCCAAATATGCTCAATCAAATCATTTTTTAGAGACCTATGTGTCGGACGATCATGAATTCTTGCATCTCTTTCAAGTACCTCTGCAAATGCTGGCATGTCTCCATTTGTAAATACTGATGGAAGTACAATCGATGTGCCTGCTTCCTCATTCAAGTTCAAATCAAGAATATTTCCCGCCTCTTCTTTTTCATCTTCGACTATGATATTGTGTAGAATGATACAGGCTATCATAATATTATGGAGATCTCCCCGGTCATATAGACGTGCTGGACGATGTAAAATAGACCATCGCGCCTAGAGCACACCAAATGCACGTTCCACGTCCTTCCTTGCTCCTTCTTGATGTTGAGCAAACAACTTGTGCTTTTCTGTTTGAGCCATCGGTATTGACTTCACGAAAGCTGCCCACTCGGGGTATATTCCATCCACAAGGTAATAACCAAGTTGATATTCCTTCTCATTGACACTCATTGACACTATAGTTCACTCGAGGAGCTTGCCGTTTGAGTTGCTTAATGAACAACGTTGATTGATTCAGCACGTTGATGTCATTGTTGGATCCGGCAACACCAAAAAAAGCATGCCATATCCAAAGATCATGAGAAGCAACCGCTTCTAGAATAAGTGTAGGAGTGCCTTTATACCTGCTAGTAAATTGTCCCCTCCACTCCGTAGGACATTTCTCCCAACGCGAGTGCATACAGTCGAGACTTCCTAACATGCCAGGAAATCCACGACTCTCTCCAAGTTCAAGTAAGTGTTGCATGTGGTTGACATTAGGTCTCCGCATATACTCATCACCATATATATGAACCACGCCTTCGACAAAAAGTTTCAAGCACTTAAGTGAAGTGGACGCAGCAATTTTAAGGTACTCATAGTGTTTCCACACAGATTCATTCAAAATTTCCAAGCTTCAAGCAAGCACTTAATTGTCATTCCCTAGACAGACATAGTGACGGAACACATATAGTCACATTTTCTAAATCTCCAGTGTCCAAACATAACAGGTAGTAATTCACAATCTCCCATAAAAACGAAGCAAAACAGTCTTTTGTCTTGAAAAAAAATCAGAAGTCTGAACTCTGACCCGATCGAAGAACAAGCGGGGCCTTAATGCCCTTATATCTCAGTCAGAGCATGCTGTCTGCCCGCGACGGCAGCCGGCGGAAGAAGTTGCTTGGCACGGCAGGGAGCTTGCTGCGGAACCGCGGGTGCCGGAGCAGGAACAGGCCGGCGACGAGCGCCACCACCCGGAAGGGCGTGACGTAGAGCACGACGGCGGCGATGAGGCAGAAGAAGACGAAGACGCACGTCGCCCTGGGGTCGCGCCAGCTGAGCAGCGACTGCAGCCTCTCCCCCTGCGTGGCCATGTCGCCGACCACCGTCTGTATCCTTCCGGCCACGCTCCGCAACCGGTCGTACCTCATGTACACCACGTCCTGCTGCCGCGACGTCGGGAAGGTGTCGAACTCCTCGTCGAGCTCGTCGGGGTGCACGGCCTCTGCCCAGGACATCTTGGTGTCCATGTGCGGCGGGTGGCGCGGGCGGCGCCGGTAGTTCCACAGCCCGATCATGAACATGTAGAGGAAGACGGTGGGGAGGATGAGCTCCGGGTACCAGATGAGGATGAGGAGGAGGACGTGCACCAGCGCGGTGGTCGCCACGTTCTTCCAGAGGCACACGTCCGCGAACCACCGCGCCCCGGCGGCCGCGCCCGAGAAGAGCGACACGGCGCGGAAGAAGTTGGCCTTGCTCCGCCGCATGCTCCACATGTGGGACTCCACATCCAGCATGTACTCCACCACCTCCCGACGCAGCGGCGGCTCAGCGCGGCCCAGCCGCGCCGCCACGATGCCCATCGCCTGGTACCGGAGCGCGTCCAGCTGCGTCACCGTGAACGGGTGCAGGTAGTGCATCCTGGGGAGCAGCGGCTGCGTGTACAGGTGCACCATGTTCATCATCGACAGGCAGGTGAACCGCACGGCTAGACGGAGCTCGCCCATCTTCTTCACCCCCGACGGCGTCAGCAGGATCAGCGGGTACGCGTGCGTATACACGCGGTCGGTCTCCAGCGTGGAGAGGCGGATGCGGATCTTGCCGATGCGTGCGTCCCTCGCCGGAGGGCCTCCTCCTCCGCCGCCGCCGTTGTTGTTACCATTGCCGCTGTTGCCGAGGTGGCAGTTGTCGAAGACGCCGATAGTGATGACGGTGCTTGGGTCGAACACCTCCCACGTGTACTGCTCGTTCCACGTCGGACTGAAGGTGCCGATCATGGTGCGCGTGCGCACCCACTTCTGCCCGTACTTGGCGACGCAGTAGGCGTCGGTGCTGCCACGTCCCTCGCGGTTCTTCATCGGCTGCAGGCCGGTGGCGCTGAGGATGCCGACCTCCATCACGCCGACGGGCGGCTTCCAGAGCTGCCGCGCCGTGGGGCGGGTGTCGCTGATGTACATGGTGGACTCGTCCATGACGTGGTAGGCGCCCTCGAGACAGGCGCGGACGTGGACGCGGCTGGCGAACCTGAGCTCCCGCCGCGTCTCGCCCTCGATGGCGCTGGCGATGCCGAACTTCTCGAGGTCGAACCACCGGGACTGCACGAACGGCCTGTGGTCGAGCCGCTTCTCGAAGAGCGTGAGCGGGAGCTGGACGCGGCCGAGGAGGTCGTCCTTGCGCGGGGTCACCCGGTCCTCCACCGTCATCACCAGCTGCTCCTCGAAGGGCTCGGCGACGACGAACACAAGGTCTTCGTTCCACCGCGGGTTCAGCGTCGCCGCGGCCACGACAGAGGTCTTGAGGATCTGGTTCCCGACCTGCGCCTTGACGAACACCTCGGGCGCGCGGGCGCGGGACTGCGGCTGCACGTCCTGTGCCTCGATGACGTTGACGCGGAGGTACCAGAGCTTGGGCGAGACGTAGGCCTTGGAGCGCACGCTGGCCACGCCCTCGCCGCGCACGGTGGCGGCGTCGGAGTGCCAGGCCTCCGGGAACGCCTCGTCGGCCTGGGTGCCGATCCACACGGCGAGCATGAGCTCGCCGCGCACCTTGTACCCGCCGTCGCCGCGGCGCTCCTCGAGGCGGTACCACTGCGGGGCGAGCGGGCTGTCGGGCGGCACGCGGGTGGGCACCTCGCCGAGGTCGAAGACGACGCGGCCGGCGTAGTCGTCGCGGCCGAGCATCTCCCGGTCCTTGAGGTAGACCTCGAGGGCGTTGGACTGGACGCGGGACTTGGAGAAGGCGAACACCTGGTCCCACTCCGGGTTGGCGCGGCGGTCGTAGTGCTTGGTGGTGCCCTTGTAGTTGCCGAGCTTCACCTCCACGTAGGGGTCCATGGCGGCGCCGGTGATGGGGTTCGGGGGCAGGTCCTTGGCCTTGACGACCCGCACGTACAGGAAGAACATCTGCTCCACCAGGTCGTACGTGCTCGACGGCTTGTCCATGCCCAGCCACCCGGCGATGCCGCCGCCCACGGCCGGGCGCGCCGGGCCCGCCGCGCCTTTGGGCCATTGCTCGCCGAGAAGCGGGTTCGTGTCCTTGAGCCGGAAGTCCTCGTGGTGCGCGTCCTGGTGGCCGCCCATCGTCGTCGATCACCTCTCGATAGCAAACCTGCTAGCTATCCCCATCACAGCAAAGAAAGAGACACTATCAGAATTTAACACAATCCAGATCGACAAAAAACACCATGAAACAAACTAGTACACAACAAATCTAGTTCACCATTAATTGATCGATCGATCATCTTAGTTTTGACTCACTTGCTCAATCTTTTAAGAGGAACGCAGCAACTTCAGGTACTCTCGTCGATCAAAACTTGCACGCTAGCAACAGTGGCATGTGGCATTCATCTAGCAAGATCTCACGGCACCTGACGCGCAACCTACGGCATATATCCAGCAGCAAGAAACCACTAGCGCCAAGAGGAAAGCCTGCGTTAGAACTCCATTTTGTCCTCGCTGCCACGCAGGCATGCGGAGAAGCTTTTGTTCAGGCTGAACGTAGCTGGGATTGGGGATGGGATCCGGGAAGCCTCGCCGGCAAGCAAAGCGACGGCCGGCGGAGACCCCGGCGAGAAGGAAGGTATACACGACACGAGGTCCGTCTCGATCGATCTGCACTAATGAAGCATCTCTAGCTAAGCCAGCTGAACCTGCTGTCAGCTAGTACGTGTGTGCACACTGCGACATAGACAGCTTAATCGTCTGCCTTTGCGCGATGGATGATCGAGCGCCACAGTTCTTTCTAGGAGAAGCTAAACAACCTTTCTAGCCATGGGAAATTAGTAGCGGAGGTCGATCGAGGGATCAGAGGGGCAAAGGTGATTAAAAGTCGTAAAGATATCACCACACGGGGAATCGAATCGATTCTTTGGTTTGTGGCATGGGCTTTGTTTATGCTTGCGGGTTCTCTCTTGCCCGATCGATCTTTTGAATGCTTTGGGTCGAGGGAGCAAACTTTTGTACAGTATTTATACGTGTTGGGATCGATCAGTCAGTAACCACATGTGACATCTGCGACGGTAATTTCCGGCTTCGTATAAAGCGAACCTAAGTTAAGTACTCTCTGTTTCTAAATGCAAGCATTTATAGCATTTTTCTGTACCCATGTATATAGAAATGTTTTAGTACAATCATACCGCCGATCAGATACATGATGAGTGGGTGCATCTACTCAAGCAGGGGTTTTATCCGAATGGGTTTTATCCGAAAACCACAAATGGAGCCCGGGCTTCAAAGGGCCTATTTCAAAATTTTGAAATCGATAATTTAGAGTTGCAAGAAAATGAAAACAAAAATGGTGGTAACGATGGTGCATTCTACCAACCTGCCAAATTTCGAATCACATTTTCTACAAGAAAAAGGATCTTAACGATTTCGAAGTTTTAAATTTTTTACACTATTCACTACTTCGAGTTTTGCATTGTTCACTACTTCAAATTTTGCATTGTAGAATAAAATTTGTTTACATCTAAATTTGCATCTGATATTTTTTGAAACTCCGGAGTGTTCTTTTTTTATTTAGAAAAGTGACTCTTACAGCTCGGGTGCCATTTGTTTGTACTCGGCTTTTACACATTTTACTTAAACAAAATAACAATATTGGCTGGTTGTAGGAACAAAGACTTCTAACTTCCAAGTTCAAGTGACCTCTTTATTAAAAAAAATCATAATATCATGGATGTTATCTATGATGTGGGGTTTGCCATCATATTGTCGCGATGGTTATGTAGAAATGACAGGGTTTTCGATTGTGAGATTTTTTTCTCTTGTGCAGTTCACTTACCGGTGTAGTCATTTGCTCCGTTCGCGGTTAAGGTCCTCTCTTCTGGGCTGGAGCGGGTGGTCAAGGATCGAAACCTTTCTCCTCCAGTCTGGTGATAGAGAAGAGGGGTGATTTGATGATGTTGGTTGGCGTGAGGTGGATCTACAGCAGTGGAGTTGTTAAGCTTGTCATAGGAGTGCATCCATGACAACTTGTTTTGGCTGCCGCCCACGATAGTCGAAGGGCGGCCAATCTCACCTTCGTCGCTAACTTTGATGGCTTTTCCCGGTTGAAAGCAGATGGTTTTTTTAAACCTCAAGGTGTCTATGCCAAGTAGAAGGCCTTTTCGGTCGAGCACAGCATGCTCCCGCCGCCTCATACCAAGTGGTAGCATCCCGATGATTGTGTGGTTGATTGTGCTAATCTGCAACCCATGCGGTGAATTGGAGCTATAGACCCGATTGATTTTCCATTTTATATCGGGTGTCCTTTGTGCAAAAAATGAGTAACAGTTTAAATTTCCTATTTTTCGGTCTTTTATTTATTTTATAACTCCATTGAGATAATGCATGAAGCGACGACCAGTTAGTGATTCTCAAATTTGGTGTAGGGTGCTTTGTGTAAAACTTGAGGGATGCTATGTAATTACTTTTTCTTTGAGGTCCATTTTCTTACTCCCACCGGCCCGGTTTAATGCAGCTTGAGGGCCTTGCCCTTGTTCAGAAAAAATGAATGAAGCTCTTGGTCCTTCGGGACCAAGCCCCCTCTTAAAAAAAGGACTAAATGAGCATCAAATTTCTCAAGACAAAGGCAAACCATGCGTTTCCTATTGTCCCTCATTACAGAGAATCAATGGCCTTCACCTAGCGAAATATTGTATAGCAATGCAATCATGTTATAAAAGGTGGCATGAAGACGATACTGCCTCTAATATAAGTTCTTTGCAGTTTTGTAGAGGGGGATTTACGTGATAGTATTGCAAACTGGAGAGAGAGAGAGGGAGGGAGAGGGAGACAGAGAGTTTGTCGCTACGCTGTGTAAGAGTTGTGGATAGGACATGAGAGACTGTGGGTTTGAGAGATATCAGGAGTTCACGTACCACCTTAATTTTGTATCGAACACGGGTTTTTCTAGGAAGAAACCCGGGACCAGAGCATGTCGTGAAGCACACCGGGTGGACGTACTTCGACCGTCCTATAGTTACCTAGCTTGCCCAGGGTCTTCGTACGTTCACTCTCCGCAGTGATTGGACGAAATCCAAACCTTCATCCATGTCCATCAAATTCCCATCTATCCCCAATTCACTAGTGAGTTGTAGTGTATTGGTTAATGAGATAGATGCATTAGAGTTTAGAGAATTCTGAGAAAAAGTAATGGATAAATCTGTCAAATACTCTAAAACAAACAATATTTTGGAGATAAATGAGTTAGCAAACAAGGCTCGAGGCATTTGATGACCTGCAAAAGTTCAAACGAGGACGCGTGAAACAGGAGTAGGACTGGTGGAGGTCAAACACATATGCGTTGGACTGTTCGAATAACCATCCTGAATATACATTCTTCGGCTCTCGATTGGATAGGCTCGATTGAAAACCATGCGAAGTAATTTAGGATAGCGGGTCTTAGGAGTTACAGAACGACAAACTCTCACACCTTGCGCATAGATCTGTTGGCATTTAACGATGAGCACAAAACTGTTACTCCTATGGTTATTTGGCAGCTTCTATCCCACGGACGTGTAAAATCTCAAGTGTAATCTTCAAATTATACAATCTTTTGTCCTTTTGTGTTACTCATAACTAGCATGGTGGCCCTCACAAATACGTCGACGTCCTTAGTTGTGGTCTCATAGATTGGAAGGACAAAATATCAATCATAACATTCTTTAATTATCCTAAATACTATGATAGATACAATATCACCAAAGTGTAACCTTTGAATATATGGGAGATGAGATATTCTACATCCAAAACGACCATGTCACACTATCACACCTTTTACAACACTATTTAATTTTAAAAATACATTATTGCTCTCTTCGTGTCATCCCCCACTCTTCATTATAATCTCTTGCTGACACATTTTTTATTTTGTAACAATGACTTCATAAAAAATTCCCCAAAAAAATGACTACATAGACTTTGATCGCACATAGTTTCATGTATCATACTTCAGTTGAAAAAACAATACTTGGATGGTACATAGTTTCAAAATTTTAAACCGTTACCAATATACATCAAGTCATCTCAGAAAAAAAATTATGCCACAAAACTCTAGCGAGCAGGTTAATCCCGCTCCTAGCAGCATCCTCATACGATCCATTAACTTAGATCAATTATTTTATCCGCATGATTTCATTCTCTGCCTACTAAACTAATAATTGAACCAACTAACTATACACTCTCGCTCACTTGTGTACCTATCGTTTCAAAAAACAATATTGTTTTGGTAACTTCATTTGTCATAATTTTGTATACGTGTACGCTAATTACAGTGAAATCTCGTATTAAATTTTGTGAATAAGAAACCAAATAATGTTCGTAGCAAAAGTGCAAAGGAAGTGAGAAAATATTATACTTAATCACAACATAGGAGAACCATATGAACTCATTAGAAAGAGTTATTTTTCAAAGGGATATACTCAAAGAATTTTTTTATTTCCAGTTGAGTTTGACTGATAGAGATACTTTCTCAGATATAGTTCTCAGAAGTAAAATTTTAGATCTATAGAACATTAATAGGAAGAAACAATTTATAATGGCATTGGACTTATTTTTAACGAAAAAGGTAGAAGATCAATTCTGATAGAAAAGGCAAATATTATGCTGACATGAGAACAACCTATTTCATTGGTATTCATAACTCAACTTAATCCTTCTAATTATACAATCATTAGATTATGTTTTAGTCACACGAAACACACTCTTGAAATTTTTCGCATGTGATGATTTTAAGTTATATTATTAAACACTTTAGGAAAGGTCTATCGTCTAGTACAATAAAATTATCGTCATTTATTGACCATGGATTTGTTACATGCAACTAAGAGAATTGATGAGGGGAGGATATCTATTCCTGCCATGGCGCCACCACCTCCGTATATTCTAGTGGTTGGAGCTTTCAGCTTTGCCGTTCCTCCGCAAGATGAGGTGAAACCCAATTTTAGAACACCACCTATGTTGTTTCAGTTTGGTCAACAAAGTAAGGCCAAACATGGTTAGTCTGGGTGGTGTGGTGAGAGACGTGTTGCATACAGGATAACCAGCGAGTCGGTAATATTTGTCTAAGTATGTACACGTTTTATTTTAGTCCTACGTGCCTTATTGTGTTTTATTGCCGAACCTGCCCAATAGGTCGGTATTTGTGTTAGGTTCGGTTTGGGCCTGTCCAACCGAGTTAGGTTCGAGTCACCCTATATAAGGGTCACGGCAGCAGCCATGTATGGGAGACAAGATTTTTGAGATTAAAGTTATCGTGAGGTTCGTCCCAAGATGGGTCGCCGAGATCGAGATATTGCCAGTTTTGATTGCTGATCGTATTGATCTGTTGTCGCTACGTGCGTGGGATTGATTCCGATCTATCCAACGTTGCTGTTCTTGGTTCGCCGTGAAAGATTGGGCCTAAAACCCTTTTGGATCACGTTGATCCGTATCATCTTGGTATCAGATTCGTCGGGTTTCTCACGGCGATTTCGTTCTAAGATTTATCTGCTTGTTTCTGCTGGAGTCGTTGAACGCTTGCCGTTTGGAGTTGCGATCTGCTGGTGTTGTGATCTGTTGAAGTCTGGATCGTAAGCAGGTTTTGAGTCCTTGCGGCCGCCGCCAAGCTACTTGTCCGTGTTGCACTAGGTTTCCGTACCTAAGTCCACGTACGAGAGCTTCCTTGATCATATTGAGTACTACTTGGACACGTTTGCCTAGGTATATTTAATTAGCACCCCACCGGCCGCCGCGATCGTGTTGTGGCTCTTGATCATCTTGCTACAGAGCTGCTTTTTGTTCTGACCGACGAGGATTTGGTCCCTCGTGGTAGTGTTTTGCGGATATTGCTGCCGCCGAGGTGTTGATTTTGCTGAGATGGTGAACTCGGGTAATGCAGAAAATTCAGCAGCCATTGTCGAGCAACCTGCGGAGCTTGTGCCACCTATTTTTGCTGAAGATTTAGCTCCCAATGTCCGGGCTGGTTTTGACAGCACGTGCGACTATATTCGCCAGAGTCATGCGGCGTTGACGGCGCAGATTGCACGGTTGGCTACCAGGATTGATGCCTTGAGCGACGCTCCCGCCCATGCACCCCTGCAGCCCCCTCCTGCTGCCCAGCTCCACCCTGCTGAAAATCGTGATCGTCGACTGCTAGCACCCAATCAAGATGGCGAACTTGAGGATGATGCTGATTATGCACCACCACAACTCCCGTTTCATGCTCGTCCTGCAGGTGCTCGTGTTGTTCAGCAACATGTTCGTGATCGTGTTGGTCAGGCTGTTCGTATTCCCATTGATGATGGTGGCCTTGGCCGTATCAAATTGTCCATCCCTCCGTTCTCCGGTAACGACGGACCTGAAGATTATTTGGAGTGGGAGATGCGTATGGATCAGATTTTTGCTTCTCACCATTATACTGAGGAGAAAAGACTCCAACTTGCTGCAGTTGAATTCACGGGTTATGTGCTAATTTGGTGGAGTCAAATTTTACGTATGCATACAAGGCCGACGACATGGGCTGGTATGAAAGAGATCATGCGGCGTCGTTTTGTTCCTGAGCATTATAAGAGGGATATGCACAATAAATTACAGCAGCTCACTCAAGGTAACAAATCTGTTGATGCATATTATAAAGAGATGGAGTTGCTCATGATACGTACAGGAACACGTGAGGATCCGGAGGCCACAATGTCTCGGTTCTTTTATGGGCTGAATATTGAGGTACAAGATCGTGTGGAGATGGTTCTTTATTATAATATTCAGGATCTTGTGCACCAAGCTGAGCGTGCGGAGCAACAAATTAAGCGACGTCAAGTTACAGCCCCTCCACCCACATGGCGTCGTTCACATACAGAGGCTACTGGTTCTAGTGCTAAACCGACACCTTCACGCTCCAATAATATTTCTCTTGAAGCGCCCAAATCTGGAGTGTCGACGGCTGCGTCTTCTCGGTCCAGCGCTAATATTGAGTGTTTTACTTGTGGAGGACGAGGACACATGAGGCGTGATTGCCCTAATGCTAAGAGGGTGATGCTCACACAAGATGGCTATATTTCTGCTAGCGACGAGGAGAAGATTGAAGAGCCTTCTAGTGTGAAATCTGATGACGACAAGTGGGATGTGTATCCTGCTGACGCTGCCCCTAATTGCAAAAGTTTGATGATTCAACGTGTGCCGCAAGACCGCATAGAGGGACAAGGGCAGCGCTGGAATATTTTTCAGACCCAATGCACTATCAAGGATACCAGTTGCAAGCTGATTGTGGATGGTGGAAGCTACACCAATCTAGTCAGCAAGAGCTTGGTTGATTCATTGTCTTTACCTACATGGAAGCATCCGCAACCACATTGCGTTGAGTGGTTGTATAATTCAGGCAAGCTGAAGGTAACACATAAGGTGCGCCTGAAATTTTCTGTAGGTGATTATGAGGACACGGTGATCTGTGATGTTTTGCCTATGGATGCATGTCATGTGCTGCTGGGCCGACCGTGGCAATTTGATAGGCGCTCTACTCATGAAGGCAGGACCAATGTATATTCCTTGTGGCATGAAGGGAAGCGTCATGTGCTGCAGCCTATGCTTGACAAAGATATCACAGTGAATATTCTTACTGTGACGGCAAAGGTTCCAAGTGACAAGCTGAAACCGAGGACGGTTTCCTTTCAAGTTGGGGGGGATGATGAGGGGAGGATATCTATTCCTGCCATGGCGCCACCACCTCCGTATATTCTAGTGGTTGGAGCTTTCAGCTTTGCCGTTCCTCCGCAAGATGAGGTGAAACCCAATTTTAGAACACCACCTATGTTGTTTCAGTTTGGTCAACAAAGTAAGGCCAAACATGGTTAGTCTGGGTGGTGTGGTGAGAGACGTGTTGCATACAGGATAACCAGCGAGTCGGTAATATTTGTCTAAGTATGTACACGTTTTATTTTAGTCCTACGTGCCTTATTGTGTTTTATTGCCGAACCTGCCCAATAGGTCGGTATTTGTGTTAGGTTCGGTTTGGGCCTGTCCAACCGAGTTAGGTTCGAGTCACCCTATATAAGGGTCACGGCAGCAGCCATGTATGGGAGACAAGATTTTTGAGATTAAAGTTATCGTGAGGTTCGTCCCAAGATGGGTCGCCGAGATCGAGATATTGCCAGTTTTGATTGCTGATCGTATTGATCTGTTGTCGCTACGTGCGTGGGATTGATTCCGATCTATCCAACGTTGCTGTTCTTGGTTCGCCGTGAAAGATTGGGCCTAAAACCCTTTTGGATCACGTTGATCCGTATCAAGAATCTATTGACTCGTCATTTCTTCAAACACAGTTGTGATCATATGTTGGTTTTGATCATGTTTATGAATAGTTATGGTCATTTGTTATTTATGATATACTAACAAAAGGAGGGTATGCTATATTAATGACATTTTTTTTCCTGAGGACGTCTTGAACTTCTATTGTTCTCTACCATATTTTCTCATGTGTAATACTTTGATTTAAAGTGGACTTCCTTTTGTGAAATATATAGTGGAATTATGATTATGCATTATAAAGTAGACGCTCTTCAACTTTTAGAATCCCCATTGTGTCAAACCTGATCTCTCAATTTTCCTTTTCATTAGAAATAAACTATTTCAAACTCGGCCAAGCTCCATTCGCCATAAACATTAGGTAATGGCTTCGAGAGGTGAGAGAGAGTAATCAATATACTTTGTGTGTTTTAGCCTTTTAGGTATGTTAGGTTAGGTTCTTCTTCATGACAATGTATTGGGGTTTGTATGGGACACAAGGAATAAAAATATATTGACTCCGTCTAATTTTTTTTGTTTCTATTGATCATCACTTATGAAGCAGTGGTGCATTGAATTAATGGTCGTTAAATCATTCTTTTAAGTCTAGTTTAGGTTTATCGTGTTAGTATGTTCTCCATGACAGTGTCTTGGAGTTAATATGATATCATACAGTACCAAAGTCTATTGACCCGCATAATATTTATGTTTTTCTATGGATCAACGCTTATCAGACTGGTGCATGTAACTGATGGTTTTTTAATTATTTTCGTAAGTGTATTTTAGGTATTTTATAATAGTGTGTTCTCTATGACAATGTCTTTAGATTGATATGATGCAATACGGTATAAAAGCTTATTGGATCCGCCTAATTAAATATGATTGCACTTTTAATTAGGAGAGTCGTCATCATGCGAATATTGATAATTTTGTTATTTTGGATGATCCTCGACTTAAGTCTTTCATAAACGGCATGGTATATGTATGTGTGTATATATGGTGGATGATCCTCGACGGATAAGTTGTGAATGCCTTTTTATTCTCAATCACACATATAGCTATACATCAAATTCTAGGTCAGGTATGGCAGTAAGATTACGCTAGAGATAAAGATGAGTACCATCAGTATTTTCTAAATCGATCGATCGGATTTTTCTGCACATAAAAAAATAGAGTTTTTTTTTTGAGAAACACAATACAGACGCAGACGCTCACACACGCACGTACAGACACCCCTATGACCGCACACACGCAAACCCTACCCCTATGAGCACCTCCGAGAGACTGGTCCGGCAAATCTTGAGGTTGACGAAGTCACCACGGGCGCATCGCTGTTGACGGGCACGTCACCTACCACTGAAAGTATAGCGCCGGTTAAATGCTGAAAAATACAGAAAAATGCGAGCACCCATGTCAAGTCTGGGACTTGAACCTGAGTGGGCTGGTTCAGCACAAGAACCAAACCAGTTGAGTTAGGCTCACTTCGCTAAAAAAATAGAGTTATGTATTGACACGGGGAGCTAGCTGATAGCCGAGTTGAATTAGCCTAATCAAAACTGATCGGTAGACTATTTATTGGTTCGGATTAGCAGCAAACCAACCGGCTCGATGTAGTTTTTTTTTCTGGCTTTGCTTTTTTTTTTTTGAGAAACACGGTACAAACGCAGACGCTCACATACACGCGCGCACACTCACCTCCTATGAACGCACACACGCACATCCTATCCCTATGAACACCTTCGAAATACTGAGCCGGCGGATCGAGTCTTGAGATTGACGAAGTCACCACGGGCGCCTCGCTGTCGACGGGAACGTCGTCTCTCACTGAAAGAATATTCCGTCTAAATGCAACACACAGACGTCAAATCTGGGATTTGAACTCTGGTGGGCTGAGGGTACAACCACCCTGCTAACCATCCAACCACAGGTTGGTTTGCGGCTTTGCATTTCTCTTAACACGTGCTAGATGACGTCGTAGTTTTTTGGTATCCGGTCCACCTATTCTCTGAAACAAATATGTCACGTAACATCTTATCCATAGACTGTGTCAAAATGTTACGTAACTATTAATATCCAGTTAAATCTGAGCTATCAATTATAGATCTAACCATTCAAATAATTTTGATGATGTGGATTAACGTGGTGTCTCGAAAACTAAACCTCCGTATTGTATTTTTAGTATAATAGATAGATATATATAAAAAAGTTCAGATTGAGATTTTCATACTTGTAGGATAAATCATTTGCTATATCCAGAAACTTTTTTCTAATTCAAAACATGTAAATATAGTTTTTGAAGTTCTCTAAAATAAAGGGATCACCGGGACTGGGGAGTCAAAATGACTTTTCGCTGGTTATAGTTGCAAACCGAAGTTATAGTGAACGGAGAACTTCGGTGCTCATTGTACTAGCTGGAAGGAAGAAAAAAAAATGTCGGGATACGTACGTGCATGGAGTAAGAGTACCATACAGTATAGGCTTAATTAGCAAGGAACCGGACGGAAGTTGCCTTTATTCCATGCTAGGCTGATAAGTAGCAGATGTGTGTGTGAGTGGTGTCGAAAAGATGGCAGCGAATACGATTCTCATCTTCCCTCCACTTGCATTGTTTGAAACCGTGGAGAAGCTAAGGGCATCTCCAGTCGTCCCCCAGCGCTTCCCAGGAGGCCTTTTTAGCGTCGGCAGAAGCGAAAATCCACCGGCCGCCCTCACAGGAGTCGATTTAGCACCGGCTAGCGCCGTTTTTTGCGCCGTTTCGCGCCGGCGAACCCAGGCCAAACCGGTTCCGCTTGGGGGGGGGGGGCAAAAGGTGAGCGCGGGCCAGACTTGTCGGCGAGAGAAGGCGATTTCCCTCCATAATTTTGTTTTTCCCCCCATTTTGTTCCCCATATATCTCTCCCTCCCGCCCAATCCCGCCATTTCCTACATTTTCTGGCCGCCATGGCTCCCGCCACCGCCAAATTCACAGGCCCCCGAGCCGCCGCCGCCGTCGACGCGACCTCCCTGACCGGCAAGAAGACGCGGGGTACAAGAACGACGAGAAGGTCGACTTCAAGTACCTCCACGTCTTCGTCGTCATCGAGGGGTGCGAGAAGTGGGCGGAAGCATGCCGCTCTCTCGCCAAGGCCGGCATGGAGTATGTCCCGGACGCGGCGGCCGCAGGCGCTTCTGAAGGCCGTCCACCGATGGGGAACAAGAAAGCCAAGGCGGCGAGGGACGGCGGGCCGGCAGCGGCGAAGCTCCAGGCGTCCATCGAGACCTGCATCGCCGGTGTACAAGCCCACGCCGCCAAAAGGGACGAGATCTCCAAAAAGAGGTGGGAGGAGTTCAAGGACAACTCCAAGGTCAAGCTCGACCTCCTCAGGACCGGCACCGAGGCGAAAAAGAGGAACCACGACCTCGCCTTCCTCATGAGGAACGACCCGAACGACATGGACGCCGAGGTGAGGGCATGGTTCATGGCGCAGCGCCGCCGCATCCTCAGCGACATCAGCCCGCTGGACACAACGACGAGCACGACAAGCGCGTCCACCCCAGCCGAAACGCCGGACGTTCAGCATGCCGCCGCGACGACATCGACGGCCGCCGACCTGGGGAACGCCTCCACTGCATCGCCCGCGTCGACCTGGAGACCGCGCCCGTCGTCGACCCCGAGGCCGCCGAGGAGGATGCGGCGCCCGTCGTCGACCTCAAGACCGCCGAGGATGCCACTCCAGGATCGGCGCCAACTCCGACAACCGCGCCCAGCTTCGACGTCGACTCTGATGCCGCGCCGGCCTCTGCCTGATCGGCCAAATCTGGTCGTTATCGCCCTACTGTGATGTTTTTTGTATGATTGCCCAACTGTGGCCGCTGTGATCGTCGAACTCAGGTTGTTTTTTGGGGCGGGAAGAAGAACATTCAAATTTGTGTTTATGCGTTTTCCTTGGGGCGCCGAACGGCTGGTGAAATCGCCCCCACCCCCCCCCCCCCCCCCCCCCCCCCCCCCGGTTTTGGTCCGGGCCGGCGTTAAGTCTAAAAAGCGCCGAAACGAAACCTGGGGGCCGAACGACTGGAGATGCCCTAAGCTAGGATTCTGAACTCGTTTTGTTTTGTTTTTTGGCAGAACGGATCCAGAACTCTTGATCACATTACGGGCGAATGATTTCATAGTTGCATCATAATCTTCTGTTTTTCTATGTTTCTTTTTTCGCCCAACTAGGCGAAGGGCGCCCTCCCTCGGGGATGCCGGCGAGTGCTTGCTGCCCAATAAGCCCAGTGTCGCCTTGCTCCCGTTTACCTTCATTTTTTCTTTTCTTTTTTAGGCACAGTACAATGCATCGTGACAAGAATAAATACGCAAATCTGAAGACATTATAACTACAGGCCGTATCGATAAGGTGGTACCAAACATGAAGTTAGAGCAGTGCACTTACAAGACGCGATGCAGTGCAGTCTGAAGACGATAGAACCATAAAGGTCGTATGTAGAAAGGCACTTTAAAACATGCGGTTAGGACAATGCTCTTATGAGACGCTTGAAGGTAGTCCAAATAAAAGCAGTACAACTAAAGGCAGTTCATCTAAATACAAAACAAAACATGAAGTCAGGATAGTGCACTTATGAGATGCAACGCAGTACATATGAAAGGAGAGAAAGTAAATTAAAACACTAAAACTAAAGGCAATACGACATCCAAAGGTGGAACATGTAGTTTTAGATAGTGAACTTACTGGTGCAAGGCGGTACATCTAAGGTACATTGTTTTTTGATAAAGGATGCTTTTACTCAAGAGTATTGATCATTGCATCGGGCCAATTATTAACAAGCGATATACTCTCTCATCTTGTGCTAAAACATCTTATACTTTGGTACGGAGGGAGTAGGCAATACACATAGCGTTGAACGTCCTTTAACAGAACTAGACGGTTTTTATCTGTGTGTTTTATGTGTGTTTTTTATACTAGACGAGAGTAGGGAAAAATGGGAAGCCATGGGAATGCTCTTGAATCCATACCCTTGGTGGCGAGCTAGCCCTTATGCCTATGGGGCCCCGTGGGATGCTTGCTTTTGCCTGCTGCTCCATCTTCATATAAATTTGGGTGACATATTTTTCTTATATTTTTGTGAAGTCTAGAAATGCTTGGTTTATGCTCCTTTTCTAGTCTATAATGATTTCACGGACACTAAAGGAATTCTAATTCTAATTTTATGTTTTTTATAAAATATAACCAATATAATAATCGAGAATGGCGCGTTTACATCCTAGCTTTATGATGCTAAATGCAACTATCACTTTTCCTATTCATTGAATTGTTGACAATGGTTGTTTGTTTAGACTTTTATTAATTTTATTTGACTCCCTTATAATGTTAGGAAAAAATTCTAAAATAAACCTCAAACTTGTGGATGAAAGATAAATCGAATCTAAACTCCAAATTTCGGAAACTGGCACTCCAAACTTATTAATTCTAGTCTATTTCAGACCGCGATAAATGGGAACAGGATTCACAAATTCAGTGTGCCAATTTTCAGAATTAGGAATTCAATGTTCGATTTACCTTTCGTCTACAACTTTGAGATTTGTTTCCAACTTTTTCCATTTTGTTATGTGGATGTCAGAGGAAATTGCAACTTCCACCATGTCCTTCCCCATGCGTTGCACAAAACATCACTTCCACCAGGTTGTAGTCTAATCATTGTATTTTCCACCAATTGGTTATCTAATCAGTTTATTAACTCCATTAAAAAATGATACTTAGCCATGGATGTCAGTGCTTCGATTGTTGTCAAAATATATAGACTCCATTACAAATCTATACTGTTTTACATATAAAATATCCGTGATGTGACACCACAAGCAAATCACGAAAAAATTGTACTCGTGAAATCATGATTTACAAGGTTTAATAAAACTATTTTGAACATTAATTATCCATTTGAAATACTAAACAAAACTTTTAGATAGAAAATTTATAAATTCATTTTTATGTCAATTTTTTAAAGATCTTTTTAGTGTGCCACGGGTACTTATTTTGAAATATAAGCGTACAAAATGTTTGAAAGTAAACAATTGTTGCTAAGTGCATGAAAATATTCATAATTTTTTAATGACATTAAACCTTTTATGAATTTTTAAGTTCTTCCAAAAGAAAATTAATTGAAACATTGACATACAATTAATGTTTAAAATAGTTTTATTAAACCTTGCAAATCATGATTTATTGACGTACAATTATTTTTGTCATTTGCTTATGGTGTCACGTCACGGATATTTTATATGTAAAACAATATAGACTTGCGATGGAGTCTACATATTTTAACAACAATCGAAGCATTGACATACATGGCTAAGTGTCAATTTTGCTTGCTATGGAGTTAATAAACTGATTAGACGATCAATTAGTGGAAAACACAATGATTAGACCACAACCTGGTTGAAGCCGCAAAAAAATGATGGATGTGGTGTTTTGTGTAACGCAAGGGGAAAGACATGATGGAAGCTGCAATTTCCTCGTGGATGTCATGTAGGGCTTGGAAGTCGGAAGGACCTCCGGCTAGGGTTAGCTATTCCCAAGAGTTCCTTTGAGCCATAGTGCGTAGTGATCCAAGATGGCCTAGTTCTCAAGATTAGATCAAGGATAAGCTGGTGGTTGCGGGTCCAATTATTGAGGACTGACAGAATTAATCACGACCGTTCGATCTTTTATGCTAGCTTGTTCGCACTTCTTTTTTTCCATGGATTTCTCATGCTGTATTTGAGGCTTGTTTTGCTTTTAGTGGAGACTTGACTTGAGGTGTCGTTGCTTTTCGAGGAAGGAAAATTAATTTCCAGAGAGATAGATCTAGTGGTGCCGCCTTCCTCTGAGGGATCAAATAAAATTAGGGCGAAGAACAACAGACTGGGTGGGGAGAAGCGTGTGACCCATAATATACCCTGTTATCTGCAATCCCCTCTTACGGCGAAGTGGGTCCTTCTTCTTGATGGGGTGAACAACATGGGATCGTAAGTCAGGCTGAGGTATTGGGAGATGGCCGTATTTTACTAACCTCCCAGGCTCCCAGGTATTTTACTTTATTTCCTGACCTAAAGTTTTCTGGCAAAATTTTCAGGATGGAGAAACTTTTCCAGAGCTTGCCAGAATTTCGGTTGCACATGTTAAATTATATCATGTAGACGATGGTATTGATTGGACATACGAAGAGCACAAGAGAAGCTGGTGAGATCTCTTTTTTTTTGCGAATGAGCTGGTGAGATCTTATATAAGGGAAGAAATTATCTTCAGGCTCCACAAACATAATCCACGCACCATGTAAATTGTTCTCATGGACTACACTCTAGGTTTCAGTGGCTCATCAGATAATCATTCCAGTGTCCCAAGTAAAAGCAGCTACAGATCGTCTGAGAGGAAAAAAATATTCAAGAGTACGGATAATTCTTGCAGTTTGAGCAGCTAACAGGAAGTAATGCCGGCTCATAAGTGCTAGCCGTGAACATCCAATAACAGAACTAGCCGTGTCTGAAGATCACTAGACCAAACCATTTCATGCAGATCACTGGAGGTATTAATGCAATGAAGATGATAAGACAACAAACAGGAGCTCAGGAGAGAGCGCAAATTTCGTCAGGCATACATGCATAATAACTTAACTAGTCACACATCATGCATCTTAGTTGCTAACAGGAAAGGTTCAAAACATGGAACTGAAATAACTACGAATAACGACATAGGTAGCAGTCCACCGTCATCTGAGCTGCATGATCAGCACAGAGACACCGAAATGAGGAAAGGGGCACCGGATTCACAGAGCATTTGGCGGTTGCACGTTACAGCATGCTATCAGTTCTTGCCGGCAGTCGTCTGAAGAAGTTCAGAGGGACAGACGGCATCCTGTGGCGGAACCTTGGGTGCCTCAGGGTGTACAGGCCTGCAAGGAAGACCACGACACGGAACGGTGTGACGTACAGGACGATTGCAGCGATGAAGCAGAAGGTCACAAACAGCGCGGTGGCTCTTGGGTCTCTCCAGCTCAGAAGAGACTGCAGCCTTTCTCCTTGTGTTGCAAGATCACCAACAACAGTCTGGATCCTACCAGCTACGCTCCGGAGCCTGTCATACCTCATCCTGACAATATCCGGTGGGCGAGATGTAGGGAAGGTATCAAACTCCTCGTCAAGCTCATCAGGATGGGAAGTCTCCGCATGTGAGAGGCGAGTATCCATGTGCGGAGGCTGCCTCGGCCGCCACCGGTAATACCACACTCCAATCAGGAACAGGTAGAGAAAGATTGTAGGCAGTATCAACTCAGGATATAAGACCAAGATCACAAAGAGGATGTGGATCAGTATAGTGGTCAGTGGGTTCCTCCAGTGACAGATCTGATCGAACCATTTAGCCACTGCAATCAGAGGGCTCAAGACACCCATGATACGGAAGAAGTTTGCCTTGCTCTTTCTCATGCTCCACATGTGAGAATCCACATCCAGCATGTACTCAACAATTTCTTTTCGCAGTGGCGGTTCTGCACGGCTCAACCTTGTTGAGACAATGAAGGTGGCTTGGCGCCTTAGATTGTCAACCTGAATCACAGACAGCGGGTGTACATAGTGCATCTTAGGCAGTAAGGGCTGTGAATACAGATGCATCATGTTGAGCAGTGATGAGCATGTGAACCGGACAGCGAGCTGTACCTCACCCATTTTCTTAACACCACCAGGTGTCAAAACAATAAGAGGGTATGAGTGGGTATATACTCTATCAGTTTCTAGCGTTGAGAGGCGGATGCGGACCTTCCCAATTCTGGTATCCCGGGCACCATTAGCCTTCTCACCACCATTCAAGTGGCAATTGTCAAATACTCCAATAGTGATCACGGTGCATGGATCATGCACCTCCCAAGTGTACTGTTCATTCCACTTGGGAGTGAAACTATCAATGATAGTCCTTGTGCGTACCCATTTCTGCCCATACTTAGCAACGCAGTAAGGGTCAGTTGTGCCACGCCCATCCTTTGTCTTCATAGGTAACAGACCCTGCGCTGTCAAGATACCCAGCTCAAGGACCCCGATGTTTTGCTTCCACAGCTGTTTTGCAGTTGGCCTCAGATCGCTACTGTAATGTGTCGATTCATCCAAGACATGATATCCACCTTCAAGACAAATTCTTAAGTGAATTCTGCTTGAGAACTTGGTTTCCTTCTTCTGCTCACCATCCACAATCACATGTTTCTCAAGATTATACCATTGGCTGTTCAGCAACCTGTGATCCATCCTCCGAGCTACATGCTGCAGTGAAATGACAGTTCTTCCAATTACATCATCCTTTCCTGGGGCAATCCTGTCTTCTACGCTCAAAATCAGATGCTCCTCGAATGGCTCAGCTGCAACAAACATAAGGTCCTCATTCCACATTGGATTCAGATTCCTGGCTGGTGATACCCGGGTTCTAAGAGCTTGGTTTCCTAGCATTGCTTTAACGTAAACCTCAGGGAACCTGGTCTTATCATTTGGTATAAGATCTTGTGCTTCAATCACATTGACACGCAAATACCAAAGCTTTGGGGTAAGATAAACTTTTGACCTGATGCTTGCAAGGCCATCACCAGGGATTGATGCTGCATCAGAGTGCCATGCTTCAGGAAATGCTTCATCTGCTTGAGTACCCATCCAAACAGCTAACATCAACTCTCCCTTCACCTTGTGCCCGTTTCGTTCTTCCAAACGATACCATTGTGGAGCCAACGGGCTGTCAGGTGGCACTCGCTTTGGGACCTCATTCAGGTCAAACAGAACCCTCCCAATGTAGTCATCCTTAACGAAGTCTTTGTCTTTGACGATGATCTCTACTACGGATGCCTGAATGCGCTCCTTTGAAAATGCGAACACCTGGTTCCACTCAGGATTGGTCTTCTTCTCGAAATGCCGAGTGGTGCCCTTATAATTCCCAAGCTTCACCTCAACATATGGGTCACAACTTCCAGTGATGTCCTTACTTGGAAGCTCCTTGGCTTTTACGACTCGAACATAAAGGTACTGCATCTGCTCAACCAGGTCATAGGTTGTGGTGAGCTTGTCACCTACAGCTGACCCACCAAGGTGAGGAGAAGTCTCCTTCAAGGAGTACTCCTCCGGACGGAACGGCCTCTGCATCATCTTGGATGACAGTCTTCAACCAAGCAACTACTACAATGACGGGGAAAGGGGAAAAGATAGGGCCAACAGCAACTGATACACCAGAATAGCTGCAAAATAAAAACGAACATATTCTTTAAATAGCTGTTACAAGGAACAAAATGACTGAATGATGATTGTATAAAAAGAAGAGGAGGTTGGCACCTTTGCAGTCAACAATTCAGGTAAGATTGCTTTGGACAGAACATGTTGCGAAAAAAGATCTTCATCTTGCCCAGTGCGGATAAACCTCTACATCACCAGTCTTGGAAAAACATCTGCAGCAAGTATAGCGACTGAACTGAGGACACTATAACATAAATCTACTAGGCATATCCTGCAGTAAAACATTTAGAAAACACTGCACCTATATTTCAGTTCTTGAAGCGTGAAAAGGCAGCTTAGCTGGCGTAGATTTTGGAACGTGAGAGAACCTAACTATCAGTCCAAGAACTAAAAACAGTGCATTTAAACTCCTTGAAAAATAATAGAGGGAACAGATCTACACCGCAGCTACAAAGAGGAACCAAAAGAAACAAAAAAATGAAAATAGTACCAAGCAGGGGCGGATCTAGATGGTGCGACGGTTGTTACAGGGGCGCACCCAGAATCTGGATAAAAACAACCTCGTACCTGAAAGCGAAGGGGCAAAGACTGCGGTCGGGGAGGAAGAACGGCGATGGCGGCGGGCGACGCGTGACAGGAAGGGGGATCAAGGCGTCGGCGGCGACCGTAATGTACAGCGCGGCGGCGGCAGATTCAGCGCACCGCGAAGCAGGAGAGAGAGCAGATCAAACTAGAAGGCCAAAAGGCGAAACCCCGCCATTCTTTCCCAGCAATGCGAAAGGGGATACTAATAATTTCACCACTTCATGGGGCGGGGAGGGCCGGAGGGAGGAGGTCCTGGAGCCTTCGGCGGCGGCGGCGGTGGTGGAAGACAGCAAATTTGTGCAGGGTTTTTCTTGCGAGCAAAAACAAAGGAGGAGGAGAGACAGGGGTCAGAGAGAATGGAGTGGAGCGGAGTGGAGCGGTGGCGGCCGAGACCAAAAGCCTCTGCTTGATGCTTTTGCAATGGAAACCTCGATCTTTTCGGAATCTCTAAATACGGGGCTGCTTTTGGATGTCGTGCCACCTTTATCAACAATGTCTTCTTCTGAGGCTCGGAGCAGCAGCCAGCAAATTAAATGATTATAATTGTTTTTTCTTAACTAACAATATATTAAGCCAGCAAGACGTCTTATTAAAAATCTTTCAATCCGTTTATTACCGAAAATCATTATAATTGCTATTTGGATTGAGTAACGGCCAGATTTTATTTATAAGATAGAAACGTGAACTCGTATTAGGGAACTTCTCCAACCCTAAACTCCGTATTACAAATGGACTTTGGTTTTTTGTTACGTTGAGCGCTTTTCAGGTTAAACATGTTTGCACAACTTACCGACATGTTCGATTTAAATGAATTTCATAGAGGACATACATCATTTCTTTGAAAAAAAAAACAATGACCCGAAATCATAGGTACTTTTGTATGCTTCATTTTGCATGCAATTTCATCATAGAAAAAATCCTTACTACTCATAGGATTTCTTTTATGTTTATGAAAACCATGTCGTACAGGAAAATTCCTACATTTCTCAGTATGCAACCAAACAGCTTCTACAACGGTTATTGTTGGATTCAACATGATATGACATTTTAATTTTATAGTTTTGCTATTTATGTGATTTCATAACCATGTAACTAAAATATCGCATGCACATGCAAGTGCATAAGTTTACATATATCTCTATGTTATACTACTGTTTTTGTTTTGATAGTTGTATATGTTTAAAAAGCTCGATGCTCAAATTATTATTTTTAGGTACATGAGGCGTAGTATTGCCCAAACTCATTTGGTCTCCTATTAGCCATAAAAGGAGCTGAAACTAAACTCGTTTTTTAAAGAAAAAACTGGTGTTATGTCAATCACCGATGGAGAAACAACTATTTACACGATAAATAAATAGCATGATTCAAAATGTTAATGAAATTTTCAGTGGGTGCAAAAAAAACATCTCAAAGTATGGAAACATACTCGTATCAAATTTAAACAAAAAATCATAACGCTTGACAACTGCTAAAAAAGATTCAACAGAAAGAAAAAAAATTGAAAACCAAACTTTTAAACCTTGGAGAAGAGAAAACTGAGCACGCCATACCACTACGTTATCACGTAGTCATTTCTCATTAACCAAACTAACAGAAAAGATTGTCAACGATGACAAACGTGACAGCAGCAAAGCTAAACCTCAGAGAAGAAATATGACGAACCTCAGGGGGCGGTACGTAAATATGCCGTGCCCTTTTCCGCTTTTCTCCCAGCGGCACACGGATAGCTTTGACACGACGTCCCCACCGCTCACGGACAGCGCGGGCCCAGCACGGCCTTTGCAGTGGGTATGCAGTGATTGGCGTGCGGGTCTCTTTTTTTACTTTTTCTGGATCAGCGTGCGGGCCAGCGACGGACCGAGTCACCGAGGCCCATCGTGCGCGGAAGGCGCGGCCGAGCTGGATGGACGGACTCCGGTCGGTCGGGTACTCGGGTGGGCGCGGTGTATGTGTGTGGACTTGGTCTACCGGTGCTTGGTTATGGGACGTGTCTCTGCGCTGCCTAGGGCGAGCGACGGTTTAATCATCTTTTTTTTTTTAAATAACTGCAGGAGCTGCTATATTGATAGCGACAGAAGAAGAAGGTCGAGATGATTTATAAGGAAAACCGGGACTAAAAACCATACAGAGCGACCCAGTTTATGAGGAAAACTGTGTCAAAAAAACCGCACAAACAATGTATCCTTGTCGCCCACACGACACCAGGACACAATTGCAGCAAAAACACACAACCATATTCGGAGCCGCCGCTCCGACTTTCCCCGCTCGGTCGCAAGCCGCAACGCCGCACAGAATAGACACCTTGTAGCCCATGCTACACAGGAGAACCACCCGCAGACCACGAACGCCGCACCAAAGGATCCGAGGCCGCCGCCCCGACATGCCAACCCGACCAACCAACGCGTCGATTGGGCCAGGCCGACGAACTTGCTACCCTTGTAGCACCAGAACGCCACCCATGCTTTGCTACGCCATGGCCGAACCCCGTAGAACCATCGCGGCAAAGCCATCCGAGGCCGCCGCCTCGGCATCCATCCACCGTCCGGAGTCGCCACCCCGGCTTCCACCACCCTCGACAACAGACCGTGTGTTGCTGTCGCAAACCTGCCATGCCACAAGTGTCACGGATTCCAAGGCGGCGCCTTCAAGAAGGAATATGACAAAGGTGTCTTCGCCGCCCGCTCCGAAGTAGCAGATTTTCACCCGGATTCACGTGATACTTGCAACGACAGAAGAAGATGCAGCTCGACGATGGCGCCTTCAAAAAGGAGTACGGTACCGAAGGTACCGCCGTCATCGGCACCGCCGTCGGCGAGTGCTAAGCTTTCACTTGGAGTCTGCATTTCAGCCATCAGGCCACAGATGTAGCCCGGATAGCAGGAGCACAACCAACCGCACAAGGCCTGCAGTCAACCACCAGACACAGCAGCACGACGAGGCAGCGTGGCAGCCAGCCACCAGCCTGCCGTCGTTGGTCGGCCGCCGTCAGCGTCGGGCCGTCTCCACACCTCGCCAGCACCCACCAAGAACCGTTTGGATACACAGTCGCCTGCGCCGGATCCGTTTGGATCCACCACCGCCCGCGCCGGATCCGCTTGGACCCACTGCGGCCACCACAGCTCGGAGTCGCCGCCACGGTGCTCAACCGAACCACCGCCGCCACCACAGCTCAGAGCTGGATCTCGAGCAACCTCGGCGCCCCGCAACGCCCGAAGTCCACCTCGACCGCATCCACGCCAGATCCGTCGAAGGTTGGCAACCCCGACGCCCACCATCTCCGGGGCCGCCGCCCCGGCCTCCAGACGCCGACGACATGGCCTCCGCCCCCCAGCAGAGGTGGCCGGCCGGCGGCGCCACAAGCAGCAAGGACCTCCCCCCACAGCCTTTGTCTGCAGGCGGGGCCCGCCGCCACCGCGGCAGACGCCGGCGGCAGCGGCGGCGAGGGGGCTACGGGAGAGGGAGTTCGGAGGCGGCGGTGGTTTCGTCCCGGTGCCGCCTGGGGAGCGGCACGGGGACTCCCTCGGTCCGGGTTTTGTTTAATCATCTTTTCTTTTGTGGGATGAGGACGAGAGCAAAAGCAGTTTTGTCGTGCAATTGCAGCCGACTTTCTTTTCTTATGGATGAAGGACCGTGTGCAGCAAGGCTAGGAGTTTAAGTTTGCGTTTGCGTATATATGGTTACGGTTTTTTGCATGGCATTGTCTGTCGTATTAGACCAAAACAAGTTTTGTGACAGATTATAGCAAAGATGTCAGTCGGAAAACGACTCATATTAACACCCGAGTTTTAAAGATTTTTTTTGTTTTTCTCACTCTGGTTTTTACCCACTTTACTTTTGTCACTATAAATTTAGATATTTTGTTTTTACCCACTCGAGTAGTAAAAATGAAAGCAAAACAGTAACGGTTGGGGCAAAAGCAATTTTTTTTTTACCATTTTCATTTCGCTAATGTATTATCAGGCAAATCCTTCGTTCGGTATAATAAACATATTGAATCTACGCTCGCTCGGCTCGGTGTTGAATGAACTCCTTCATTGATTCCGGGCTGCTCCGTAGGGGGGATGTGAAAGCAAGCGTAGGAGATCAAAGTGTGAGTCCAGAAAGTGAGAGGAGAGCAAAAGTAAAATGTCAAATTTAGAGTGATAAAAGTAAAATAGATAAAAAAGAGAGTGAGAGGAACAACAAAAAATCCCCGGTTTTAACGGTCTCACCTTAAAAAAAACAAAAAATACATTTGAAACTATCAAAAATCTGGAAAATAATCTTCTCAATCATATATACTAGGTGTAAGATCTCAATGCAAAGTACAATAATATTAAGCTAGACAAAATAAGAAAAGCCGGAAATTTAAAACTATATATTCACATATTGTTCATTATATTCAGATCTATACATTTATCATTTTTATGTAACTTAAATCGTAAATAATTTATAGCTGGGAAATTGACAAATTCGTGAAAGCATTTTATAGTACTCTATTGTGATAAAGATTGTCTTGTAATATTTAATAGTGAGCATTACGTCAAAATACATAGACCACCATCCAACTGCATATATGACTAATAATTCACCTTAGCATCCCTATCCAGCATGTAACATAAAAGTATTAAGTTGCAGGCAAATATATTGCAAATTTTCATGCCATGCGTAAAATTATATAGATCTTTACACCGTTTACCCCTATTAGCAACAACACATCTAGTTCTTAGAAGTTTCTGTCACTCGTGCCCGGAATCATAAGTAGGCATGAACCTACTATTTATCATCAATACTCATTTATGGGGATACAAATCATTACTTGGTTTAAGTAACATGATCATCGGGAGAGGATGAAAGATCATATATAAAACAAAGCTTGATTATATATTAAACAATCTGAACATAACTTCAAAAAAATATCGGATCCCATCACACCCAACATGTAGCATTACTTAACAGTATTCATGATCATGTTAGGCAACTTACAAGATCTAAACATGGTGACATTAATAAAATAGACAACCATCTAGCTACTACTATTGGACACGTAGTCCACGATAGACCACTCATGCGTCAATATAAAGGAGGTCATGACAATGAAGAAGTCTCCGTTTACGATCTCCCCTCCAGCAAGGTGCCGGGAAGAGCATCAAAAACCCTCCCGAACTAGGTTTCGAGGTGACGACTGCCTCACGTTTCTTTCGTGGAATATTTTATCTGTATTAGGGCACTTCTTCATGAATTTTGCTGATTATTTCATGAATATTTTCTGAAGATGATTTCTGAAATAATATAACAGGAACTAACATTGTGCATCTTGTTAATAGGTTAGTTTATAAAAATATCTCAAATTAATATAAAATACAACATAAATATGTAGTAGTGATATAGAAAACCTGAAACATTAAAAATATAAAAATATCGATACGTTTAGTACATATCACATGTCCACGACGATGTATGACTATTTTTTTTGTTTTTGAGTTAAAAGTGGTCGATCTCCACTGTTCGAATAGATAGAAGAGAATTGACCCAGTTTATAAGGGAAACCGGATCCAAAAACCATGTCCACGACGATGTATGACTATACCCATCTTGGTGTGATCTTCACTAACCCGAAGTTCATGATCATCTATAATTTCATTGATGCTCGAATTATGTATGCTCCCTGTATTTGTAACAAGCCGACACATGAGCTTGCAATTTTGGGTGTTCGTGCAGCTCAAGAAGAAAATAACTTATTTATGATGAGCTACCCTATTTCTGTAACCCGTTTGGTGGCCGCCGACGATTATTCCTTGTCTTAATATAATATGAGTGTTCCATATAAAAAAGGTAATACCAAAATAAAAAATTACAATGAAAGTGGTAATTTCCTGAACAACAGATATTGTTTGAGTGCATTTTGCACTCCCATCCGTGACGTCACCGGGCAGCTAACGATGCAAGCGGGGCGGACGTGGACATCACGCCTCCCGCCTAGGCAGCCCACTCGGGACCAAATTAGATTAAATGGGATATAAAATTTAGGATACATGAGACCCATTGATAAATTTACGCTTATACTTCCCCGTTTCATAATATAATATATTTAGGTGTAACAATTTTGGCAGCTCACATATATCGTCTGTTTGTGCGCTTTCTTGCCTGGCTGGCTACTGTACGCTCATGCCGGACACGTATTAGCGCGCTGGTTGGTTACAAGCGGGATTTCTAGAATGGGATCGCTAATCCCATTGGCGCGAGGTGGGATGCCAGCATGCACGGGATGTTGCATGCTCTGGAAGAACATGAATGCATGGTGTTTCAGCAATGTGCAGCGCGCGGCAAATGCCGGCAACTAGGCTAGTGGAGCTGATCGATGAGTACAGAACCTTGATAGCGTTGGCGAGAGAGGGTATTGGAGTCTCCAATTTGGAGATCATCCTCATGCCACGAGAGTAGTATATTCAGTTGTTTGGAATGGGATCGCTAATCCAGCCGGCGCGAGGTGGGATGTCAGCTACTACCTCTTCTAGTAAAGACATAACACGTTCTAGATCTAGTACATGTTAACTAGATGCATATTAAAATGGATGCACTTATAAACTAAAACATATCTACATACATGTAAATTTAGGCAAATGCTAAAACATCTTTATTAAAAAACGAAGAGTACATACATACCACAGACGGAATAGTTGGGCCTCGATAGTGGGATGGGAGATGCGCGACTGTCTTCTACGCCTAGCCCATAATTGGCTCCGTCAGCCACAGAAAAAAAAAACTCGAAAAAATTTACGCGAACGGCGAGCCCATCATTTCCATTCACGGTGCTGTCCGCCTCTCTCTCAGATCTCTCCACCCGCTTCTCCCTCCGCCCCTCGCGCTGCAATGGCCGACGAGCACCTCGACACGTCGCCGGCCCCC
Organism: Poa annua; assembly: GCA_026929855.1. Classification (NCBI taxonomy): domain Eukaryota; kingdom Viridiplantae; phylum Streptophyta; class Magnoliopsida; order Poales; family Poaceae; genus Poa; species Poa annua. The sequence continues at coordinate 96,826,014 of CM049437.1, forward strand.
GCCGCGGCGGAGGTCAGCGCCCCCGCCCCCGCACCAGCACCCGCCCCCGCGGCGGCCGCATCGCCGGTCCTCCGGCCCCGCCGCGAGTCGTTCGAGCACGGGCTGCTGCCGATCCCCAAGCTGGTCTTCCCGGAGGGCACGCTCACGCAGACCCTGGCGCAGCTGAAGGCGAGGCTCGCGGCGTCGTGTGGCGGCGGCGGCCGCGTGGGCGCCGCGGCGCTCGCGGAGGCGCTGCAGATCCCCGCCGAGCAGGCCGCGCTGGCGCTCGCGACGCTCGCCGCCGTGCTCCCCGCCGACGACGACCCCGCTGTTCTCCCCGCCGACGGCGACGAGGCCGCGGACCTCCGCGACGTGCTCCTCTTCCTCTACATCCAGTCCTACAAGCGCCTCGTGCCGCGCGCGCACAAGGACTCGCCCTCCGTCGCCGACGTCTGGCCCTCCACCTCCGCCTTCGACGGATACCTCTCCGCGCTCTCCCCGATCCAGGTCAGGTCCCGATCAGATCAATCCCCCGCCCGTCTCTCGTTATGATGATTGAGCACGTGTTCGATTGATTGAGGAGCCCCTCACTAACTGATTCCTGTCCGGGCCATGGATTTGTTTTCGATTTGTTCACGATTAAGAAATGATGATGGCACGTCGATATATCCGTTGATGATACTGTGCCAAAGGCCTTTGTCTAGTGCTTCCTAATCTTCTGTAAATTTGATTTCACACGAGATGCATTCGAAGCACCAATAAAGTCTGAACTGCCTTGTGATATTTCACTTCCCTGTCATAAAAAAGGAAGACATTGTCACTTCATAAGAGCATAGGTAGTTCCATTTTTGCGCACTGTATGATATTTGTGAATGGCAATGTACTCATGTACTTCTAGCGACCACAGTTCGTAGCTGCTTGGAATTAGTGGCCAATGGGGGTGTTTGACGATTCAGTCCATGATCAGGTTGATTGTTAGTTACTCCCTCCATTTCATAATATAAGATGTTTTAGCATTTTTCCACATTCACATGTACACACATGTATCTAGACACATTTTAGTGTATGTGTACACTTATTTTCGTGTGAATATATACAACATGCACAACATCTACAACATCTTATATTGTGGAACAGAGGGAGTACATTGGAACTGTGATATTCTTTCACAATATGCGATTTTATGTCGTTGATTCACGCAGTGTTGCAGTGTCTGATTGATAATGTTTTACTTCGAAATGTGCCTTTCCCAACTACAACGTTACACCACCATGCCTTTTTATTCCACTACTAATCTCTGTATATAGAAGGTTGTTTCGTCTATTGTTGATATTTGCTGCCCAAATACTGTTTTTATCAGGAGCTAAGAAGCACCAACACGGGATATGACATTTTTCAGAAATAGCTATATAGTGATAAGGAAAATTCATATAAATAATTAAAAGAGCCAGCATGCAATGAAGACAAAAAGATGATTTTAAGATGTGAGTTGTGACATCAAAGTAGTACCCCGTATGTTCCCTCCCTAACCTGCAGATAAAATACATCATATGTCAGTGCCTTAGATGCCATTCATACCTAGCCAGCAACGACAGCAATGACAATTGGCATCAACGCATCAATGAGGAAAGCCAGAAAGGGCAGCAACAACAGAACGCATTAAGCAACAACAGCAACGGAGAGATCCCAGCAGTGTCAGAGTCCTAGCTGTCATCGCCTCTTCTCCAGGAACAGGGCCTCGGGCCACTCAGGGGAGGAAGAAATCTTTACTGGAACTACACGGAGGAAGATGGGGATGGCACCGGCCACCGGGCATACAGGATACGGTATCAGCTGACGAACAAGAAGATCCCGACGGCTGCATGGTAGTGGCTGTCGTCACCTCTTCTTCAGGTGCAGGTTGTCGGGCGACTGGGAGAGCCTGGAGGGACGCAACTATACTCTAGTTTTTTTTTGAAACTGGGCCTTACATGTGACTTTAGTGCAGGCGAAGTGCAATATGTGTCTCAGCGCTATCTTCTATTTTCCAACCGTATCCAAAAAGTCTCTTTGGCTCCCGAGCTCCAATGCTCTCTCTATTTTAAAATATTAAAAAATTATTTACAGGTTTCAAATACTTTGTATCCTGAGCTATACCATTGGCTACATCCGGATTTCTTCCATTTTTTTTTTGTAAATATGATTTTCGTATTTAAAAAAACAACAGGATAACTGGAGCTTGGGAGCCAGAAAGCTCCACTCAATGGAACTCGAAAAAGAGGGAATACTCTGTGGATACATGAATCCCTGCGTATCCCCCCGCATCCTGCAAGGCTACGTGGCTGAGTTTGCCGTATTAGTGCTTCAGATTTCACTAGGACCTTTGAAATGCTGTTACATGCATCATCTTATCCTCCACTCCAGTTATCTAGTTATTATTCATTGTCCTGTTCAGAATTTAAAGGCACTTAGGAGTATCTAATAACTGTGAGTTATGCAAGCATGGGCTTGTGCTACTGTGCTCCTTTTCTGTGATTACTAGTCTGCTACAGTTATATGTTCTCTTCTGTCGCCATTACATGCAAATCACGACCAGTATTTCTTGTGCCTAGACAGAGACCCACAATTTCTACTTTTGTTACATGTCAAGCAGATATTTATTGTTATCTCATGTTGCAGCTTGTGCGCAGTAATAGCCGTCGGTTTATGCCTTCACAAGCAGATGAAGAAGCTCACCAGTTATCTTATTTACAAAAGCATATGGCCAACGTTTTAACTCTCTTGGCAGATTCTGTTGATGGAGAGGGTGATGAATCTATGGTTAGTGTCAATTAATCCATCAATATTTTCTTCAACGAATTTTAGTATTTTATGTGACAAAGTCGTTCACTTTTGTCACTGTCAGTAATATTAATGCTCTCTGATTAATTTTCCTCCTTGAAGTCATTAGGTAAAATCAAAAGTGTAACTTCAGATCCTTACAGTGTTTGTAGTAGACACATGGCACGATTTTGAATATAATACTTGGTTTCCTGCAATAATACTGGTAATTGAATAAACAGGCAGAAAACTACTTTGTGTAACTCCGGCCCAGTGCTCATGGCTTGAAATCAGTGAAAGAATACAAGAAGTGCATGCATATCAAAGGATCAAAGTCTCATCTAACAAATAAAGGAACTGCAAGGAACACAATTGTGTGGTGAAGTCATTTAAGGATGAAGTAAACAAGTTAATTGTATTCCTATGGGCAGTTGAGGATAAGATAGCTGGGGTTGGTGGTTTTAGGAAGCACATAGGATTGAATTTATTTGTAGATTACTATGCAAAATGAATTGCCAGGTAAATTGGATCTTATATTAAAGAAAGAACAGAGGTACTTCATCTTCTCTGCAATAGAGAAGATCTTGATGTACATCATCCATGGTTGTGTACTATCACAGAACAAAATTATCCACATTACTGTCACCTAGGACTATGACGCATTGCTGTATCATACTCTTACTCTGAGAATTCCCTACAATAGAGTAGTAGACACTAACTGCCATTTGTGTTGGCACTATATGCAGGTACTGACAATGGAGACTTTTGAGCACCTTGGATTTTTATTGCAGTTCTCCGAAGGGACTCCTTTAAGCCAAGCAGCTCCATTTTTTGCGAATTCTGATCCAGACATGCCTGCTGCTCCAGTTCCGGCTACTCAGGTTCATGATTGGATTCTGCAGAATATAGCTTCTTCCCTGGAATATACTGCAGACAAATCCACAACTAAGGAAAGTGGCCAACCGAGTGTATCTGATCCTGATGTGACAATGGCTGATGCTAGCACAAATGCAAGAATTCAGAGCAGCTCACCAACTGGTGCTTCGGTGCAAAACAATCCTGGATACTACCGAAATACATCTTTTGTGGAGGCTATCTCTAAAACATCTGTTGTCAAACAAGGATCTGATATTAAAGGGCATTCGATAAAGGTAAGCCTGTATTCGTTCCTACTCGTATTGGACAATTAGTATCAAGGAGAACTAAAGATGATTTCCTCTGTGATTCACGTCTCTGTTGCATTTGTCAGTAACATAGAGTGTCTGTTTAAGTAGTCAGAGTTTCGAATCTGTGTTTTACGGGCCTCCCTTTAATAACGCTAACTGTTTTTCTGTAGGTTTTGAACTGCCATGATTCTGTTATCTATATTCTAGCCCCTCTTAAATATGCTACAGTGTATGGATGTTCTGACACAACTGTTGTTCTTGGTGCTGTTGGTAAGGTATGTATGCAATGCAATTTTACCACCCATATTTCTGTTTGAACACATTACGCAACACAATGTTATTCGTAAGATTAGTGTTCTTATGATTCCTATGCATAATTTTTCAGTATAACTTTATTCTATATTACGCACATAGCAATTAGCACTATTCAATTACCGTTCCAAACCTAATATGGTTTCATGCTTTCAGGTGGTAAAAGTTGAGCACTGTGAACGTGTGCAAATAATTGCGGCTTCTAAAAGAATTTGTATTGCCAATTGTCGCGAATGTATCTTCTACTTGGGAGTAAATGACCAACCACTTATCGTAGGGGACAACCATAAACTTCAAGTGAGTATACGTTAATCCGATAATTTGCTCATCTGATGATGTATATGCTACTGTATATCCACATTTTGTTATAAACAAGAAAACTGTATGAACAGTTGGAGTGCAAAATTAGGAACCATTTAGATATATACTAATACGAGCCACAGTATGATACTTTTTTAGTTCTTTTGCATTGGAATCCTGTGAATCATAGAGGTATAATTTGAAGCATTTATCATATGTAGAAGACTGTAGCATTTATCATGCTATATTATACCAGTAAAAGTTGATAATGGAACTGTATTATCTGATGTGTTGAATTTGAAGCCATTGACTTACAAAGTTCCTCTGCTTCAAAAGCACTGTATTTATAAAAAATATATTTGACCTTAATTTTCTTTACCTCATGTTAACAGGTTGCTCCATTTAATACTTATTATCCACAACTGGGGGAGCATTTGGCACAAGTTGGTGTGGACCCTAACATCAACAAGTGGGACCAACCTTTTGTTCTGGGAGTTATTGATCCACATGATTCATTATCTCATCCCGCAGGGGTTTCTGATGTTCAAGCTGAGTCTGCCACATGTCTAGATCCTGATCTATTCACAAACTTTTTGGTATGGAAACCGTATATTGTTTTCCTAGATAATTGCATCACAAGTAAAAATAAACTCATGTTGAATGGAAATCAGTTGGTTGTTCTGCCGAGCAGATCTCTGTTATTAATCTATTGGTGCATGACAAACAATGTGTATGACCATATTAGTTACTACCTCCGATCCATAGTAAGTGTCGCAGTTTTGGACTAACCCCATTTCAAAACTGCGACACTTATTTTGGATTGGAGGAGTATTTTTCTTGTAGTTGTCTTGTCTATGGTAGAGGTAATAGTAACTGAGAAGTCATTTTGCTTTCTCAGTTGTAACTAGTTGGCAACCTTAGAGAACCTAATGCGAAAACTTGATGTGTTATTGGAGGTTCACAATGTATATATTTCCTTGGTTTCTGACCAGCCAAATATAGTTTTTATTGGTTGTGCTGCCGTGATGTTAGAACTCAGCATGCGATAAAATTGCTCTCGTGTATTACTTCTCTGTATAATGATTTGACTGTCTTGCTCAGATTCCTAGTTGGTTTGAGACAGAAGGCCTGACCAAATACAATCCATTTACATTACCTGAAGTTTACTGGGCATCACAGAGGAAGAAGGTATACACGCAATCCAAATTTATTAGGATGGCTATCTTTGACATGCTTGCTCACAATTGAGGTATTCAATTAAAGTAGGCATGTTATTTATTATATTTAACAGTATTTTTAGAATGAAAATGTGGTGCTGAGCAGGAAGGATCCGTAGCTGTTGCATGATTAGTCTAGATTACCCTGACATTTTGTGCTTCGGTCACTTAGCCCCATGAACTAAAAAGCCACGTATTCTAGCCTCTGAAGCTCCACAATTGGAGCAAACATTCCCCATTTGATCACGTGGATCAGTTCTGGCACTAAAAAAAAAATCCAAAACTGCCAGGCGCATCATTGTTGGTGACTTGGTTCCACTGGTCCGCTCTCGCCTAACAACTGGCCACAGTCGTAAAATTAAGGTGTGTTTGGATCCTGGACTAGAACGGTAATAGCCTAGCTAGGCAAGGCAAGGCGTCTGATACCTATAAATCTTACTTTACTGGGTAATCTTGTCGGTCACTGACGCCAAAACCTTGCGGAAGGAGCCGATCTGAATTGGCTCTCCAACGTGGGCAAGAAAATGAAGCACGTCTTCTAACTGCCAACAATCGTGCTTCTGTCTGGTGCCAACCAATCAGCACCCCTTCTGTTGGCAATGTGCAGATGAGCTAGATTAATCTGGCTTGAATAAGCAAGATAACCTAGGGAAACAAACAGACCCGTGTTCACTCTAATCCTTGCGACACTTGCTAGTGACCAGAAGCTACAGTCCATCATTGAACCCTTAAATCTTAGAAAAGTCCGAAAACAACTCGGAAATCTATAATCGATTTGGATTGAACTCTGAACTTCCACTTGAAAATGTCTATTTAGTATGATGACTAGGCTTGCAAAGTTCATGTCACCTACACCACTGCTATATTGAGGCATACCAGCTTAGGGGATTATTTTCTCTGGTTTGGAGCTGTAGGCGCTAAACAATCATTTTTTTAATTATATGTTAAGTGGCTGGAGCATTAATGTTGAGGGTTTACTTATTATATGAATGTAAAATAATAATAATTTACTAAATTTTACGAAACTTTGTATTTTTTTAACCACCAGTGTTATTTGAATTCTTGCTGATTCATATAGCACATTGAGTTGAAAACTTTAAATGAATGTTTACGTCCTGGCAGGGTTTATGTAGTGCTGGCTTGAAGTCAGTCATCCAGTGTTGTTGGGTAGTGTGATTAGTTCTCTCTTTTGATAGTGTCTGCTGCTCATTATGTAATAACACACTGACATGAATGAATAAATTTCACACATTCTGATTTCTTATATATTTATTAAATTTGGCTTCCTTGTCATACATCTTCAGAATGTTTCTCTCGAAGATATTCAAAAGAATATCCGGGAACTAGAGCTTGATGATAACCGGAAAAAGGAATTGGCGTGTGCCCTCCATGCTCAATTCAAGGACTGGCTATATGGTAAATTATTCCTCTATTGATATTTCTTTGATGGTAGATTAATGCTTGAATGTTTAGTTTCGTTCATACTTATCTCTATCAGTTTTAGACTCAACATCTTCTCTTTTTGATGCTTGGCAGTTTTTTCTTTAGTCAATGATACTGTCATTTGCTATCTCATGGTTATCCGTGAGAACTTGTGCAATATTTGGTCTAGTTAGTGGTCATTATGGCTAGTTATGACTTAGAATGTGCTACTGCCTTTGCTGGAGCTATTGGTTTCTTATAGTGATGTGTTTGAACTGTTCATGATGTAGATATGTAGGCATATTCATTCTTCTGTTACTATTCAACCGACTCTAATTAACTCTAATTACTTAATGAATAACTGATGCTATTACTGATAATCTGGAGACAAAAAGGTGGTAGTAGATCCTTGTTAGGATTCAGGATTAGTCAAGTTTAGAATTTGAGAACTTGGGCAGAACTACGCATAGGGGAGTTCGTTCTTGATGCTCGCCATGTTCGAGGCTTGATTGTTTTGTCCACATGATAAGAATGTTCTTGCTCTTTGTGGGCCATTTTATCCGACAGGTTTTCATTTGAGTACTTCCAGAACTGGTGAACTTAACTGAGTGAACTTGTATTGTTACTGAAGTAGCAAACACAATTATATGATCACTCTTATGCATTCAGCTTCCACCATCACTCCTTTTCACTGCAAAAATTGTTTCGCATGGTCTTGAAATGAACTGCTTGAATAACAATTTTTTTTTTTGTTAAATCTGGTGTCCAGCTTCAGGAAATATCCGCCAGCTTTATTGTTTACAAGGAGAATAAGTATATATAGTCTCCATCCATAAGTGCTTGTGCGCACCTGCGAAGATTGTGCATCCTTTGCCTGGTCCTCATCAACTGTTGAACCCTGTGCATCCAGATGGATTGTCCACGCTAACTTCTCGTCGACTAAGCTGATTCAACCTGATGTTCCAGCATGTAGTGCTTGTCAATGTAAAAGACATAACGTACTGCCGATTTTTGCCAATTAATTTTGACCGGTCCTTTTGTTTGTTGTGGCTGGTGCAAGAATCCAAACGGGGTTTCGTAGTTCCATATTATATCAGCTGTGACATATATGATGACAAATAGCAATTCTTTAGCGAAAATAAACATTTTTGCTCATCAGCTTGGCTCTTTTCTATTTGTGCTGTAAATGGTATCAGTGTATTTGTCAGGGGTACACAGATGTGTACACTGTGCATGTTAACTGTGTATTTGTACCTTCCATCAATTATGTGCGGTATCTGGCTGAACTCAGTTTCATTATGTATTGTGATCGTATGAGGCTCTCGTCTATCTGATGTTTGAAATAATGTCGACTGGCTTAGGTAGCAGGCCTGGATTACATCATGGTTTGGGATCCATCCCGGTTGTGTCTGTTAAGCCGTGCAGCTTGCATGGTTCTTCTGCCCTCCTGGACTAGTTGTTTAGCAGTAAAATTTGCAGTATGTAATGTGACATTTCAGTGCAACAACGATCATGAAAAAAAGGAAAAACAGAAGATGAAAGTATTGACCTAAGAATCCTGATAATGTAAGTGACTTCGAAAACGCGTGTTTCACTATTAAAAGCGCACAACCCCATCGGCATGGCCAGAGCTGTCACATAAAAGGACCAATCTTTGCACAAATTTCCCTTTTTTATTTCTTCACTTAACGTAATGCCAATCCCATGATTTCCCTGAGACTTCTACACATTTTTAATACTGCTATAAGTTAGAAATCCGAAGTAATCACACTAAGTTACATGCCGTGGGTTCTATGTTAGTTTATGTACCATCAATACTTCTGAGAATTAGGAATCGGTATGAAATACTACCTTGTAGACAAATGAGTTGACATCAATATATTAACCCATTAAAGTATTCATGTGTTATCCTGATGTCGCTCGGTTGCATAGGCTGTACCGTGCGATCGTTCCACAAGGATAGCCATGTCCTATTGAAATGAGCTGTCAACTGTGTCCTATTTAAATGATCCACACTTGAGCTTCACAACCTTCAGGTCGCTGGTCGTTCTATATGTGCATTGCGTCCAGACCACATGACAATAGCAATGATATGTGACCGTGCCAAAGTAGCAACGCAGGTTAAACCAATCTCTTTCCTTTGGTTGAACCGGCAAGATAGCTACTCCCTCCGTTCCATTTTAATTGACTTGCTATTCACTACATGTGGATGTATCTATACATGTAACATGTCTAGATACATCCATATTTGGTGGATAGCAAGTCAATTAAATTAGAACGGAGGGAGTAGATCTTACAAGCCTGGAAAATCAATCATGTATCCAATGTGGGAAACAGACATGGGGAATTCAAGTTATACGATTATGAAACAATACAGTTGTTGATGTCGTCATAGTTCTACAGTCTTCAGTGGTGGTGCTTGAAAGGCGGATGGCTTGGGTGCTCTTCCTAGCAATGCTGCAATTTACAACTTTCTCTTCTCGGGCTAGTATCTTTTTTGCAAGTTTTGTGAAATTTGGAGGAGCGCGGAATGTTGGTAGGCGTGACTCATAGTGATGAACCACATCAATGACGCAAATAGATCGACGTACTGAATTCAATCTTTGACCGATCGTCTACCACAGATCAACCCTGTGCGATCCAACGGCCATGCTGACTTCTCGTCAACGAAAGCTGATTCAACCTGATATTCGAGCTTGCAGTGTTTGTCGGTGTAGAAAAGAACATGCTCCCATTTTTGGAGTTAATTTTGCTCAACTTTTATTTTTCTTGGTCGTGGTTGGTGCAAGGATCCAAACGGAGGATCTGGTAGCTTATATTTATATCCTTTGTACCATATGCAAAGATGACAATGATTACTCAGTTCTTTAGCAGAAACTAGTAGTCGAGCACGTGCCATGCACGTCATAATCTAGCTAACCGGGCATATTAATCTCTTTCGAGCTTGTAGAGAAACACATTCCATAACTAAACTACACGATAAATGGATCCAATATCATTTAAAAGTTAAGGAATAAACAAAGTAATTATGTAAACAAAATCATATATCAATTCCATTACCATTAGTTCCAGAGATACATATCACACAATCTCTCGGCAAGCATAGAAAATTATCTTGTATACTAAAATTGAACATCATGAAGCATTAAAACAACTATTTCAAAAATATCCACTAATTCATGCACCTTGCACGGATTTGTATGCTCCTTTTGCATCGCATGATTTCCTGCGAGGGAGACAATTTTATGGATGGTTGCATTTATAGATTTGCTTACTTGGGTGCATAAGATTACATAATTCCAAACTCCAGAGAAAACTATTTGTTTCATGTCATCTTGAATCTCGTGTGTTCATTTTGATGACAATTTTTTTATGTGCATCTCAAATCCTTAATTTTGTCCCCGTATTAAAAAATCCAATTTGTACATTTTTTGTATGAAAATCTCTCCTTGGGGTAAAAACCAGTAGCTCGTCTAATACTTGATTTGACTGGGAACAGATACGTTGCTTACCTGCATGTGATAGAGATACCGTTATTGAAGTAGAGCATATGGGGCTAGGGGCAGAGAGCGCTGGAGTTTCCGGGCAATGTTGAGGCATGAGGTAGTTTTGTCGATCCGAAAAAATATCTTGTTGGTTCATTGTTCAGCTAGTTCCTTTGTTTCGACAGCATCTTTTGTGGCACTCCAATGTCCATATGTGCCCGCTGTTTAATTTCACTTGTGTGGCAGTCACCCGGCCAGCATCTTGATGCGATGTACCGGCTAGGACGTAGTGATGTACCCTGGACGGACCTGGTTGAGAAACGTGGTACAGATATGAGTATTGGAGGGGAATCGCACAGCTCTCTCCAGAGGCTGGCGTGTGTATTTATATTAGGTAGAGTACAACAGGAATACAATACAAGCTAGAGTCGGAATCCTATACCGACATGGATACATAGTCTAACACCCTCCCTCAATCTCAACCGATCCAAGATTGAGATTGCGCTTACAATGTTGAAATAAAGGTAGTGGGAGTGGTTTGGTGAATATGTCAGCTAACTGATCCTTGGATGAGATGAATCGTATCTGAAGCAATTTCTGTGCAACCCTTTCTCGGACAAAATGATAATCCACTTCAATATGCTTGGTACGAGCATGAAAGACTGGGTTGGAAGAGAGAAACGTTGCTCCGATGTTATCACACCATAAAACAGGTGGAGTATGCTGAGAAATTCCAAGTTCTCCCAAAAGTGCTTGTACCCAAATAAGTTCTGCAGTAGCATTAGCAAGTGATTTGTATTCAGACTCTGTACTGGAACGTGATACTGTAGCCTGTTTACGAGCACTCCAAGCGATCAAATTTTCACCATAGAAGATGGCATAACCGCCCGTGGAGCGACGGTCATCACTATTGCCAGCCCAGTCCGCATCAGAAAACGCAGACAGAAGACCAGAAGATTGAGTATCAGGGCGCAGAAGTAAGCCATGAGAGATAGTTGCCTTAACATATCGTAATATCCGTTTAACCGCAGCCCAATGTGTAGAACGGGGAGCATGTAAATATTGGCATACCTTGTTAACCGCAAAAGCCAAATCAGGGCGTGTCATGGTAAGATACTGTAAACCGCCCACGACGCTGCGATACCGAGTAGACTCCGTAGCATCAAGAACAATACCATCAGTAGCTGAGAGCTTCTCGGACGAAGCCATAGGTGTAGAGGCTGGACTACACTTTAGAAGACCAGCACGCCGCAGAAGCTCAAGAGAGTATTTGCGCTGGCTCAAGAGAAGACTAGTACTACCAGACTGCTTTACCTCAATTCCAAGGAAACAGTGAAGAGGACCAAGATCCTTGACTGCAAAGGACTGATAGAAGATTGCGTGTAACGGAGGGGACATGAAGAATATCTTTTAAGTGCAAAGGACGTGATGAAGATGTAGGAAGAATAGATTGACCAACGTGTGTAATGCGCATACCTTCACCATTAGCTGTATGGACATGATCCTTGCCTTGGTATGGTTCACTCATGTGTAGTTTGTCAAGCTCGTGGGTGAGATGATTTGTCGCCCCCGTATCAGCATACCAGCTAGGGTCGATCGGATATGAGGATGTAGACCCATGTGTCACTGAAAACGCCGCGATCTGTTTCTCCATGTAGCGGCCATCATTGCCAGCACCCAAGAAGTTGCGATTGAAGCGCTTGAAACAACAGGACGCGACATGCCCGACCTTCTTGCAGATTTGACACGTAGGCCTATTTCCATTGCCGGTAGAATTTGGAGTAGGACCACGACGATCGTTATTGTAGGAGTTGGAACTGTTAGGAATGAGCAACTGTATTCCAAAGGGGCCAAAGGCCAGTACATATACAAGAGTGATGAACAGTAACACTATACACATCTACACATCTAACACCCCCCCCCCCCTCAAACTCATGGTGGGTCAACGACACTGAGTTTGGAGAGGAAGAACCCATGCTGCGCTCGAGTCTGTGCCTTCGTGAAGAAATCCGCTAGCTGTAACTCGGAGGGCACATAGTGAAGAGCAAGAATCTGATCCTGCACAGCAGCACGCACAAAGGAGGCATCCACGCCGATGTGCTTGGTGAGCTCATGCTTCACCGGGTCACGCGCAATGCTGATGGCACCTGTACTGTCTGATAATAGAGAAGTCGGTGCAGCAGCAGAAACACCAAAGTCTGCTAGCAACCATCGCAACCAGGTCACCTCAGCCGTCAACATAGCAATCGCTCGCAACTCAGCCTCTGCACTGGAGCGGGAAACTGCCTTCTGTTTCTTCGTCTTCCAGGCAATGAGAGATCCTCCAAGAAAAACACAATAGGCAGACAGCGAGCGGCGATCAGAAGGATCACTGGCCCACGTAGCATCAGAGTAGGCCTGGAGCTGGAGAGAGCTGGAGCGAGGAAAGAAAAGGCGGCGAGAGATCGTGCCACGAAGATATCGTAGAACACGGAGAAGGTGACTATAGTGGACAGAACTGGGAGCAGATACGAACTGACTCAGAATGTGGACAGGATATGATATGTCTGGACGAGTGACAGCCAGATAGACAAGACTCCCAACAAGATGGCGATAGCGTGTCGGGTCTGTGAGGGGATCACCATCGGTAGCACGAAGCTGAACATTGAGCTCCATAGGAGTCTCAGCAGTGCACTCATCACCAAGAGCAGCGCGAGCAAGAAGATCCTGAATATATTTTTCTTGGGAGATGTAGAAACCATCAGAAGTCGAAGAAACCTCAATCCCAAGAAAATAGCGAAGAGGACCAAGATCTGACATCAGGAACTGCTCACGGAGGCGGGCCTTAACAAAGGCAATATATTCAGAGTCATCGCCAGTAATGATCATGTCATCAACATATAAGAGGAGGAGCGTCCGACCACGAGGTGAGGTGTGGACAAACAGCGCAGGGTCATGGTCGCTAGGCACAAAACCGGCGGCAGTCACCACAGAGGCGAAACGCTCAAACCAGGCGCGAGGGGCTTGTTTAAGGCCATAGAGAGAGCGCCAAAGACGACAAACCATACCATCAGGAACAGAGTACCCCGGTGGTGGTTGCATATAAACCTCCTCACGCAACTCACCATTGAGAAAGGCATTCTGGACGTCAAGCTGAGACACAGACCAATGACGAACAGAAGCCACAGCGAGAAGAGTGCGAACAGTGGTCATGTAGGCAACAGGAGCGAATGTCTCATCATAATCACGTCCCTGCTCCTGCTAAAAGCCACGAGCCACAAGACGAGCTTTGTAACGCTCAAGAGAACCATCGGAGCGAGTCTTGATCTTATAGACCCACTTGCAAGTGATGGGACGAACACCGGGAGGAGGGGAAACAAGATCCCATGTGCCAGTGCGCTCAAGTGCAGCAATCTCCTCAGCCATCGCAAGCTGCCATTCAGACTGAGCCATGGCATCCCGATAGGAAGTGGGCTCGGCAACAGCAGAAAGACTGTACTGGGAAGGAGAATAGCGATCAGGAGACCGTAATGAGGTCCGAGAACGAAGGTTATGAACCGATGTACATGGGGAAGGAGGCGCACTGGAAGTGGAGGGCACGTCAGAAGGATCATCCACAGCACGAGGGCGACGAGTGTAGTGGAGAGGAAAAGGAGAGAGGGGACGGTGTATCGGAGAGGAAGGTGGAGAGGTGGATGACGAGGAAGGAGTGGAGGAAGGTGGAGAGGGTGGCGTCGGTGGTGTATCAGGAAGAGTGGGACTCATCATAGGAGGAGGTGGAGGAGGAGGAACATGAGGCAAAGAGGGAGAGGTGTCGGGAAGAATAAGGAAGGAGATATCCTCAACCGAGAAGGGCGAGGCAGTAGGACGCGGATAGTACGAACGGGACTCATCAAAAGTCACATCACGGGAAATACGTAGCCGACGACTAACAGGATCCCAACATCGATAGCCCTTGTGCTCATCACTGTAGCCAAGAAAAACACACTCCACCGACTGAGCGGTCAGTTTGGTGCGTTCGCGGGGAGCAAGGAGAACATAGCACACGCACCCAAACATTCGAAGAGCAGAGTAGTCAGGAGAACGACCAGAGAGACGCTCCATAGGAATACCACCCTGCAAAGCAGCCGAAGGCTGGATATTGATGAGATAGGTGGATGCGGAGATAGCCTCAGCCCAAAAGTGGGGTGGAAGAGAGGCGGCGATCATCATCGCACGAGCCGTCTCAAGAAGGTGACGATGCTTGCGCTCAGCAACGCCATTTTGAGCGTGAGCACCAGGACAAGAGAACTGGGCGAGAGTACCCTGTTCGGCAAGAAAACCACGCAACATCTGGGAGATATACTCACCAGCCGAGTCAGCACGAAAGACACGAATGGGCGTGGAGAACTGGGTGTGCACCATGGCAGCAAATCGCTTGTATATAGGGAGGACCTCGCTGCGAGATTTCATACAATAGAGCCAAGTGTAGCGAGAGAAGTCATCAATAAATAAAACATAGTAGCGATGACCACCTTTCGAATCAAAGGGAGCAGGACCCCATACATCAGAATGAACTAAGTCGAAAGGACGCTGAGAGACTGACTCACTCGTAGGATAAGGTAATTGAGTCTGTTTGCCAAGTCTACAACCATTACAATGTAAAGATACATCGCCAGAGACAGACCCTAAGACACCTTGATGCACTAGCGAGGACAGGCGAGAGCCACATATATGACCAAGTCGATGATGCCACTGTTGGAAGGATGCAGAGGAGGAGGCAGCAAGAGCATGCGAGCTGGCGGATGTGGTGGCAGAGGAAGGAACACAAAGCCACTCAACCTCCCAAAGGCCCTGAGCCTCACGGCGCCGAGGGCCAGCTCCAACTAGAACCTGGGTGCGACGATCCTGAACAGAGCAAGAGTCGGTATCAAGAATAACACGACAGCCAGAATCAGTAAGTTGAGCAGCGGAAAAGAGATTCATGGTAAGACGGGGAACATGAGAAACACTGGGAACAGAAAAGGATGGAGTAGAAAGAATGCCACGACTAGCAACAGGAAGAGGTGTGCCATCGGCAGTAAGAACATTGACGGGAGAATCAAGAGGGCGAAGAGAAGACAGAGCGGAAGCATCAGAAGACATGTGAAAAGAAGCTCCAGAATCCAGAACCCACGGAGATGTACCTGATTGTGTAGGCGGCGGTGGCGGAGTAGCAGTAGTGGAAGCAGTCAGCGAAGCAACGGTGCCCGTCGAAGAAGAGCCAGAGGAAGCCAACATACGCTTGAGCTGGGCAATATCCTGGGCAGTAAATGACTGTGCAGACGGAGGCGCACGAACTGCAGGAGAGGAGCGACCCATGTCACGCTGCTTCTTGAAACAATCAGACTCTGGGTGGCCGGGCTTCTTGCAGTAGTCGCAGAACATGTGAGAGCGAGGCCGACCACCCCCTCCAGAGGGCCGTCCGCCCACCCCCCGTGAAGGAGTGGGTAGCAGCGGTGGAACAGACGACACCGGAGCACGGGCAGCAAGCACCGTGGGAACCACAAGCAGGCCAGCAGAACGGAGTCGAGTCTCCTCAGCGCGAAGCTCAGCAAGTACCTCTGAGATGGGAACACGTCGACCACGGGCAAGCAAGTGTGCACGCCGAGGCTCAAACTCAGAACGCAGGCGAGACAAGAACTCATGGACACGCTGAAACTCCAAGTCTGACCTCACTGTCTGACAGCATCGACAAGTACCGCAAACAACAGTTCTCAGAGAGTCAAGCTGACGCCAGATGGCAGAGCAATGTGTGTAGAACTCATCAACAGTAGAGTCACCCTGCTGAAGAGCATGCTCCTGACGCACCACAGACAAGTAGAGAGCATCACCAGAGGGCTGATAGCGCTGACAAAGATAAGTCCACATTGCAGCAGTGGTGCCCAATCCCATAAACTCAGAAGCAAACTGGGGTAGAACACTAGCCGTGAGGACAGCAGCAGCACGCGCATCATCATTGCACCACTGAGTGTAAACAGACAGGGCATCCCGATAAATAGAGAGAGAGTCCGAGTAATCCGATACCTGCTGGTCATAGGCTTGAACTGCAAGATCATCAGCATCCTTGGCGGCAGCACGATCAGCCTCAGAAGCATCAGCAGCAAGAGCGGGTGACACCGGTGGAGTAGGAGCCACAGGAGCAACGGGGCACGGCGGACAGGGAACCTCGCCAGAGAGAACGCCCCACAACAGGAGGCCGCGCATGTGGATGCGCATAAAGCCCACAAACTCGGCGTAGTTGGTGCCATCAAAGATCACAGTGCACCGAGGAACAGCAACGTAGCCCGAAGAAGACATAACGGGCTCACTGTCTGGCTCTCGATCCCGAGCGAGAAGAACACGATCGACCGGGGCAGGGCAAGAATCCTTGAGGAATCACTCGGAATCGGCCAGAATCGGCCGGATCTGGCCGGGACAGGCCAGCGGCGGCCGGAAAACTGCGGCGGCGGCCGGAAACAACAGCGGCCGGGGCAGAGCAGCCAGGGGCGGCAGCGGCCGGTGCAGAGCAGCAAGGGGCAGCAGCGGCCGGGACAGGCCGGCGGCGGCCGGAAAACTGCAGCGACGGCCTGCTGGCTCGATTGAGGGTCGGGAAAGAGAAGTACCAATGACCGCAGCTCGTTTTCGAGCAGAAAGAAGAAGAACGGCAGCTCGATTCGAGCAGAGGGAAAGGCAGCGACGGCCAGCCTAGCTACGGCGGCAACGGCAGTGGATTTGCACGGAGTTGCTACGTGCGGGGAACGGGAGAGCCAACCTGTGCTCTGATACCATGTTAGGAATGAGCAACTGTATTCCAAAGGGGCCAAAGGCCAGTACATATACAAGAGTGATGAACAGTAACACTATACACATCTACACATCTAACAGGAACCACCTCCTGGTGGTTTGTTGGTGAAGTAGTTGGGCTTGTTTGTAGCACGCTGATCTGAACGGTAGGGAGTTTGAAACGGTGATTTACCACCGCCCGACTTGTTGACATAGTTGGCGAAAGCATGAAGATCGACGCCAAGCTCTGCTTTTCTCGCTTCTATACGTTGTTCAGTGGAGAGGATCTGAGCGTATAGGTCACTTATCGGCATAGGATCAGAGGCACTGCGAGCGCCCATGATCTGAGCAAGCGCGTCATAGTCGCTGTCGAGTCCCGCAAGGAGGTATCCAGTAAATTCCTCGGGGCGAAGAGGCTGTCCGATCGCCGTAAGTGTATCAGACAGCTGTTTGACTTTGTTGAAGAACGCCGTTGCGCTCGTGTCGAGTTTCTTTGCTTTCTGTAGTTCCCCACGTATCTGCATCATATGCGCGGTGGACTGCGACGAGAAGCCGGCTGAGAGAGTTTCCCACGCTTCACGTGAGGTACTGGCAAGCAGCACCAATCCGATCACATCCTCGGAGAGAGAACATACGATTGCAAACAGAATCTCCTGATCCTGCTGATGCCAAGCTGTAAATAGTGGATTCGGTAGGGTAGCAGGGGCTCCGCCTTCTTTTCCGACGTCGGGGTTGGGAATCATCTCCGACGGACAGGGGAGCGATCCATCAACGAAGCCCATCAGACGATTGCTGCGAAGCATTGGAAACACCGGCGGAATTGAGGAGACTCGAGTTTCTGGAGGTAACGCTCGCAGAGGAAGGGCTCGAGTTAGCCATCAATCAGGTCCTGAACCGTAGCTCTGATACCATGAGAAACGTGGTACAGATATGAGTATTGGAGGGGAATCGCACAGCTCTCTCCAGAGGCTGGCGTGTGTATTTATATTAGGTAGAGTACAACAGGAATACAATACAAGCTAGAGTCGGAATCCTATACCGACATGGATACATAGTCTAACACTGGTGTTTGGTTCGTCGATCACGACGAACAGAGGTTGACGTGGTCGTGCGATCAGACGACGAATGAACGGCTGCATAGGCGGCAATGGCCGGTGCACTTTGCGTCTCCTCCACCAAACAGACCATTGTGCGAGTTCTTGCTGGTGTGGCCGGCGTCGCCATGAACATCTGCGTGCAAGTTTTTTTTTTTTTTTTTTTTTTTTTTTTTTGACGGTAACTAGCAGGAGCTCTGCTTATTCATTGATAGGGAGAAAGAGTGTTACATTTTACAAACAACCACAAGGGTTCAACCTAGTATTTAGTGCTATACATCTATGGTGCTCCTCCTGATGGAAAAGCCATCTGCAGCATATCCAAGTCCGTGGAGACTAGCTCACCCACCCTCGGGGCTGACATCGTTTTCTGCTGAAAAATCCGCCTACCCCTCTCCTTCCAGATATGCCAGATAACATATACAGAAGTTGTAATCCCCTTCTTCCTTTCTGTGTCCAACTGTCCTTCATGCAACTTCTCCCACCAGGCAGAGAGGCTTGTCGCGGCCGTCGCAATTTGCACCTCCCGCGGATGTTGCATGGCGAATTGTGCCCAGACATCCTTTGCGAAGGGGCATTGGAGGGCAAGATGGAGTGCAGTTTCCAATTGTTGGTCGCAGAGGCAGCAGCGATCATCATGTGGCCAGCCCCTGCTCTGTAGCCGATCAGCTGTCCAATTTCGGTTCTGCAACAGAAGCCATAAGAAGAATTTTATTTTACCCTCGACGCGAATGTTCCAAACCTTCTCGAGGCCGGGTTCCCAGATACGCGCAAGGAATTGGGCAGCGTATGCAGATTTTGCAGAGTACTTCCGGTCCGCCGTTAATTTCCAGGCAATGGTATCTGCATGGTCCCCTAGCTGAACAAGTTGTATCTTGTCCCAAAGCAGCAAGAACTGGTGTAATTGTGCAGTTGTGTCTAGGCGGCGCAGTCCACGTAACCACCTATGATCCGAGAGGGCTTCCTTCACCGTAAGAGTCTTTCGGCGCGCCAGAGGGAACAGGTCTGGGGCTAGACGACATGGAGGCTGTCCATCGAGCCAAGCATCAGTCCAGAAGATTGCAGTCTCACCGTTGCCAATGGTAATGGAGGAGCAGGCTGCGAACAACGCTTTGTCCACCGCATCACAAGGTGTGGGCATTCCCTTCCATGGCCTGTCATCATTGTTCCATCTTAGCCATTCCCATCGCAGGCGCAGCGCACGGCTGAAAGCTTGCAGATCCTTGATGCCAAGACCACCGTACTGTTTAGGTGCAGAGATTCTCATCCAATTTACTAGACATTTTCCACCTTTTGCCTCTTCATCAGCAGCCCACAGAAAGTTTCTCCTGATTTTGTCCATCCTCTTAAGAAACCATTTGTCAGTTTGGAAAACAGTGAGGAAGTAAGTTGCCGTGGATGTGATGACTGAGTTCACAAGCTCAAGTCTGCCTCTTCTATTTAGCAGCTTTCCCTTCCATCCTTTCAACCGGCCATGCGCCCTGTCCAACACATGCTGTACCTCAATCCTTCTTGGCTTCCTGAAATTCAGAGGCAAACCAAGGTATCTACAAGGGAAGGCACCTGTAGTGCCTCCGAAATCCTGTAAAATTTCATCCAAGTTCATGCCCTCGCAAGATATGGGGTATGCCACGCATTTCTGAAAACTGGTGTGCAGACAAGAAACTTCACCAAAAAGATTCAGGATTTGTTGAATTGCGGTGATGTCCTCTTTTACTGGATTAACAAGCAGGGCAGCATCATCTGCGTAAAAACTGGCACGCATTCGTGCAGTCCTCATCCGCAGGGGAGTAAGAATCTGCTGCTCAGTGGCTAGCTCCAACAACCGCTGCAGAGGCTCAAGAGTGAGTATAAAAAGCATTGGGGACAGGGGATCCCCTTGCCGAAGTCCTTTCCGGTGTCTGCGTGCAAGTTCAGAATGTCACCCATGTCCAGCCAAAGCAAACCACAGATCATCATCCGCAAGATCATGACGGCACCATTAAGCTCTCGGCCTTCGACACCTTCTTCCTCGTGCTCATGCCGATCCAGCGGCTCTTCTCTACGGCGATGACACGGCTCTCCCACTGTTTTCATCAGTTGTCAGCTTGCTGCAGGCCTCCATTGTCGTCACACTGGCCGTCTTCACCCCACTTACCGTCAAGCTCACGATCCGCTTCCATGATGATCGTCATCGACGGCTCCCCGACGCCGTCCATCCGGGCGTCAGGTTCGTCGCAGCGGAGTACTACGGCGACATGCGCCCGGGACGTCTAGAACGACACCGAGGTGTTCTTGCACCTTATCCCGTAGCTGGATGCGGACATGAGGGCGTCTAGTCCTCCCAGTCCCAGGTGGAGGGCAATGATGGACTGCCAGAGGGAGGTGCATGGTGGACTTCCCGGCGGCAAGACTCGCATGCCTGCAAGTTTGCTGCTGGCCAGGACGGTAGATGGATCCTTGCCTCCTTGGACAGGAGCCTGCTGTCGCAATTAGGTTTTCCAATGCACGTATGACACCGAACGATTGATCTGGACACATGACATAAGGAAACCCAGACCAAACCGGAATAGTTCTTCCTTTTCTTGTACGCGGGTGTTTTTCTTTTTCCGGCTCTAGGGATCAAATAACTGTTGGACCGGTCAAACGTGTTTGGTGCTCGACATCTGGACGATCCGGACCGTTTATTCACAATTGGACGATCTAGATTTAAAGTATCCCGACATGTTTGCTCTTTTAGTGTAGATAAACAATTTTGCTCATCAGGTTGACTCCTTCTCTATTAGTGTAAAAAAAAAAAAATGCAAGATCCGTGCATGGGTCAGGGGTAGATAGATGTGTTGGACATGCTTGTTTGCTATGTATGTTTGCACCTCCATTGCGCATCTGGCCGAGCCCCCTTTCATCCTAAATTGTGATCTGTATTTTGAATGATACTCTCGTGTAACCAATGGTTAAGTAAATCTCACACACGTATCAGTCAACACTACCGTGCTGAACACGTCTTCAAGCCGCAAAATAGTCTGGTTCTTGTGCTCTCCTCGGCTAGTGGTTGTCTAGCACTCTAGCAATAAATTTCCAATTACATAATGTGATATATCACTACGTACTATAACCACAATATGAATAGGACATGGAAGGAACGCTCTAAAAATCTTGTTAAAATACTGATACTTTAATTTATTTGACCTTTTTTTTCAAGACTCCGAAAATTGTTAATATTTAGCTAATAGTACAATCACATCAGTTTACATCTTTATCGTATATACATTATTTTATAGATATGCATATTTTTGAAAATTAAGAAGCGTTGCCTAATTTTTTACAAACTAAGAAGCTGACATCAATATGTTGACACATCAATATATCCATGTGCCATTCTCTGAGTCAGAATGAACTCACTCATTTGCACAACATACATGTCCTATTTAAACGACCTTACTTCAGCTTTACAGCCTTCATGGTTGTTGGTCGTTCCGCTATGTGCAGTACCCCACCCCCTCACCCACCCACCCACAAACGCACATGAGTCATAACAATAGTATCCATGCCCATTCACACGTGACCGTGACAAAGTAGAAACGATAGGCGAATAACCAAACCCTTTTCATTAGTACAATTTGAAAAATGGGGAGGATTTCACTAGATTGAAAAAGTGCCATACGTGCCTATGTCGGAAAAGGAGGCACCGGAAATTAAAGTTAGAGGGCCAGGAAATAATTGATCAGGTGGTTCCCTCAAGGTAGTACTTATAGGCTATCATCCTTTGGATGCTAATCCCTCTAAAGTTCTATGTCGAATATGCCAGCGATGCCACCCTGAGGATATCTCCGTCTCTAGGGTGCCGATGATAAATGAAGGTTAAGATATCTGAAAAGTCATTTTGTCTCTTGATCTTCAGTGCTCTCTATATTAATTTTTTCTTCTGAAAATATGATGTAGTCAATGATGCATCTTACAAGCATGCAAAATCACATTGTGAAATTATTTATATTATGAGCTAAATAAAAAGAAATATTGTATATTTTAGAAATTTGAAAGTGTATATAGTTAGATCCAAACATTTCTCATTTTTTATGTAGCCCCGTATATAAAGTATTTGTAACTTCCCAATTTTTAGAACTGGAATGTTTTCAAGTTATCATCTGCATTGCATAAAAATTAATTTGAGACCGTCAAAGGAAAATCAAACCCAAAACCGTATTTTAAATTTCCTGAAAAGCCCTATATGATTCATTTCCCTAAGACTTTTATTTTTTAATACTTTAAGCTAGAAGTCCTAATCACGCTAAGTTGCATCTTGTGGGATTCTATGTTAATTTACGGATTATCAATACAATTGGGAATCAGTATGAAATAGCTTTCCGACAAACGAGTTGACATCAATATATCAATGCATTAAAGTATTCATGTGCTATCCTGATGTCGCTCGTTCCGCAAGGAGAGCCATGTCCTATTTAAATGAGCTGTCAACTGTGTCGTATTTAAATGACCCACACTTGAGCTTCACAACCTTCAGATTGCTGGTCGTTCTTTATGTGCATTGGCGCATTGCATCCAGACCACATGACAACAACAATGATACGTCACCGTGCCAAAGTAGCAACGGAGGGGAAAAACCAATCTCTTCCCTTTGGTTGAGCCGGAACCGACAAGATGGGCTGGATCTTACAAAGCCTGGAGAATCAAACATGTATCTGATGTGGGAAAGGGAGACATCGGAATTCAAGTACTCCCTCCGTTGCATGATATAATATAAGGTGTCTAAGGTTTTGGCACGGATATTAATATAACAGTATTTTGCATGCGGTGGATTCATTTTGTTTAGACAAAAATCGAGAGAGGAATTTCTAATAGTCATAAATTGAAAACAATAGATCAAATCCCTCCGTTCCAGATTGTGACTCGTTTTTCGACGAGTAAAATTGTCTATAAATCGCAATACACATTATATTTTTCTCAAAACCTTAGATACCTTATATCAAGATATCAAGAAAGAGAGGGAGTACTATGATTATGAAACAGTAAGGTTGTTGATGTCCTTATAGTTCTGGAGTGGTGCTTGGGAAGCGGATTGTCTGGGTGCTCTTCTTAGCAATGGTGCAACGAAATTGCTTCCTATCCTACACTTTCCGTCTGATGCTTGTACGATAGACCAATGTGACGTAACCTGTTGATTAATTGATGCCATCCATCGGACAGCTAAATCCGTCGGACAAGTATCGAATGAAAAGTATTGTACGCCTAGCAGTTCTCATGCTGCAATGAGAACCCCCTTTTCTCTGGTTGGTATCTTTTTTGCAAGTTCAGGTGTGAAATTTGGGAGAGCACAAAATGTTGGTAGGCGTGACTCATAGTGATGAACCACGGGAATACTGAATTCAACCATTGACCAATCTGAGCTTGTAATGTTTTTCCGTGTAGAAAAGAACATGCTCCCCTATTTGCCAGTTAATTTTGCTCAAATTCCATTTTTGTTGGTTGTGGTTTGTGTAAGGATTCAAACGGAAGATCTGGTAGTTTATATTTATATCCTTTGTACCATATGTAAAGATGACAGTGGTCATGACCCACTGCTTTCTCCGGGTGCGGGCCTCACCACGATGCTGATCTCGCCTGGCGACGGACTGTGCGACGGGGGATTTTGCAGTGACAGTGACGATGATGAGGCTGTAGACGGGGAAATGCAGCAGCTCCTGCCATGCTCGCCGCGCTGGATCAGCAGGAGATGCTGCTGGACGGCGAGGAGGTGGCGCACGAAGATGGCCTTGATAACAACGAAGACTTGGTGACGAGGGAGTGTCTGCCTGTTGCAGACGCCATTAACGCTGACGCTGAGGCTACTATGATTGGAAACCTCCTCGTTGTCGATACTGGTGACGACACTGATGATGATGATGTTGACGCTGGCGGTACTGCTCCCTCATCAGGCACCGTCATACGCTGTGTTGCGGATCTGTTCAGCCTGCCGGCTGTACCGCTGCTGCCCACGCCTATTCCTCCAATGCCATGTGCTCCTGTGGTCATGCCTGTCTATGACCGTCGCAGCAGAAGGCTCGCGGCGAAGCCACAACTCTCAGCGCACGATAAAGCGCAGCGTGTGCTCCACAAGAAAATGGGGCTCGACTTTGGAGATATGCCTCTGGTGAAGGCTACGAAGGAATTCGCGAACACCTGCAAGCCTCCGTTCTCTGCTTCGGCAATCGAGGGGTTGAATACCCTCTTCAGGCTGAAATTTCCGTCCATGACGGCAATCGATGAAGCTTTGATTGGCCTTGCTGGCCCAGGGGGATGCGACTTCCCTCAGCCGACGGCGCTGGACGTCCCCGCCTGATCTGTTTGCTGGTCCGAGACCGCGTCGCCTAGTCGCATTTTGAAGAAATGACGATTTATCTTTCCAAGAGACTAGACGGAGTAGGATGATCTAGATCTTTCCAAGAGACTGGACGTCCCGACCTGTGTGACTCTTTTTTTTTTTTGCTTCGGCCGTATCATGTTTGCTTCTACTATATCAATATAAAAGGCAAAGCTTTTGCCTCGTTTCAAAATAAATAAATAAAGATGACAGTGGTTACTCAGTTCTTTAGCAGAAATAAACATTTTTATTTGAGAAACACAGTACAGACGTAGACGTTTACAAACACGCACGTATAGATACACCTATGAACGCACACACGTAAACCCTACCCCTATGAGCACTCCCGAGAGACTGGTCCGGTTGATCTTGAGGTTGATGAAGTCACCACAGACATCTCGCTGTTGATCTATTATAGTGTAAGAACGCTATGCAAGATCGGTGTATGGGTCAGATGTGTTGAACATGCTTGTTTGCTATGTATGTTTGCATCTCATTTGCGCATAGCCCTATGACATACTAAATTGCGATCTGTATTTTGAATGATACTCTCCTGTAACCAATGTACATAAATCTCACGCACATATCGGCCACACTAGCCAAGAGTTTGTAGCCTGTAATGGAAAAACTTTATCTTGCTCTGTTTTCTTATGTGCAACCTCTTAGCTTTTCGGGTAGCTTCTGTTTTAATTTCGTTATAGGAAAAACCGGATCTTGTGCTGGTTTCATTCAATTAATGGAACCGGGGTTCCCCTCCGTTCTTGTGCTCTCCTTGACTACTGGTTGTCTAGCAGTAAATTGCAATTACATAATCTGATATATCACTTCGTATTATAACATAAATAGGACATGGAAGGAACACTCTAAAGGTTCTTGATAACATACTGATACTTTAATTTCTTTGTCCTGGTTTTTCTCTTCAAGACTCCGAAAATTGTTGATATTTGGCTAATAGTCCTAACCAATCACATCAGTTTACATCTTTATCGTACATACATTATTTTGCAGATATGCATATTTTTGAAAATTAAGAAGCGTTGCCTAATCTTCTACAAACTAAAAAGCTGACATCAATATGTTGACACATAAATATATCCATACGCCATTCTCAGTCAGAATGAAATCACTCATTTGCACAACATGCATCGCAAATCCATAACGGGTAGGGTGCAGACGCACCCACTGCCCCAAAAAACAAATTTCAAAATGTTCAAAAATTCGATATATGAATTTTGATATACTTCAAGACATTTTTATGTTATCACAAAAACTTACGTGAAGAAAAACATTTCTTGGGACCCGTACGAAAAATACAAACCCGAACTCTCTAAAATGATTTTGTACGAGATATTTTTTGTGTTTTTTACACATGTCAATTTTTTCTCTGTGACACTTTTGGTGCTAACACAAAATGTTCTAATGTATATCCGAATTTATTCCTAGATTTTTTGACATTTAAAAAATAAAAAATGTTTTACAAAATTGGTGCATCTGCACCTACTATCCAAAACGCCGCCTCCCAATATGCATCTCCTATTTAAAGGACCTTACTTGAGCTTTACAACCTTCATGGTTGTTGGTCGTTCCGATATCCATGTGCCATTCTCTAAGTCAGAATGAAGTCACTCATTTGCACAACAAGCATGTCCTATTTAAAGGGCCTTACTTGAGCTTTACAGCCTTCATGGTTCTTGGTTGTTCCGCATAACAATAGCATCAATGCTCATTCACACGAGACCGTGCCAAAGTAGCAACGTAGGTGAATAACCAAACTCTTTTCATCTGTACAATTTGAAATATCAAGCTAGGGAGGATTTCCTTAGACTGAAAAAGTGGCATATTTGCCTATGTCGGAAAAGGAGGCACCGGAAGTTAAAGTTAAAGGGCCAGGAAATAAACTAGAACCTGGTTCCCGGAAACACATACATGTAGGTTATCATCCTTTGGATGCTATTCTCTATAAAGTTCTATGTCTAATATCCTAGCAACACCACTCTGAGGCTATCTCTGTCTCTAGGGTGCCGATGATAAATGAAGGCCAAGAATATCTGTTGAAAGGTCATATTGGCTCTTGATATCCGGTGATCTCTATATTAGAAAAAAATCTGAAAATAGATTATATTAGTTGTGACATATATGACGACGAACAGCAATTCTTTAACAAAAATAAACATTTTTGCTCATCAGCTTGGCTCTTTTCTAGTTGTACTGTAAATGCTATATATCGGTATATTTGTCAAGGGTACACAGATGTGTGCACTGTGCTGGGCTACGCTGGCCCGGGGACCGACGTGGTTCCTGTCAAGGTCACGGGCGTGGCCTTGACCTCGCCCGCTTTGGAAAGCCGCAGTTCTGGCTTCGGTTCCTCGGCTGCTGTATCTCCTATGCTCGGTTTGTCTGCTGCAGGTCCTGTCGCTGTTGACGCCATATCTGCAACTCTGCCTGTTTCCTCTTCGGGAGCGGTCACGGAGCTGGAAGCCGTGCTGAACGAGGACCCCGCGCTGACGTCTGATGCCCTCGCGGTGACCAAGCTGGTCCAAACTTCTGATGGGCCTCCACAGCCGATTGGGCCTTCTTCCGGTCTGCGCCAGTCGTCGGCCGCGCCCTCGCTGAAAGGAGGTTGCAGACAGGCAAGCCCAGGCCGTGGGCCGGCCCAGCAGTTACAAGCCTTCATCTCCCAGGTCGGTGAGCCAGCCACTCCTGGGCTCCTGCGTGCCCCGCCGCTCCTTCCCCTGGGAGCGCCTGTGCGTGCTCGCCGCCGCCGCCGCACCCCGCCTCCACCTTCCAGATGCAGTGCGCGCCTCGCCGGGACCAAGAGCGCGGGGGGCACCGTCTTGGGCGCCGCCCAAAAGCTGATCTGCAAGCGTCTGGGGTTGCCGGCCGACAGGGATGAGGAAGTGGTGCTGACCCGTCAGCGCTATGAAGCCGCCTTTGACAACCTTTCTGATGGGCAGATGGAGGCCCTCACGGCGTTGGCCGAGGAAGCTACTCTTGGCAAGAGGGCTCCGCCGGTGCCGCAGGCATCAGCGTAGTAGACAAGTTCTAGTGTGAGCTCCTGTTACTGTTTGTCGTCATCAGTTTCCATTATGATTAAGTCTAGAGTGTTTGTGTGGAATGTGAGAGGTCTGAACTCATCTGCTAGGAAAAGTGTCTTGTGTAAGCTTGTGGGAGACAACCAAATCTCCATTGTTTGTGTTCAAGAATCAAAAGTTGTTGCCATGTCTGATCAGATTGTGTTGGAAGCCTGCGGTTCGCGTTTTCGCAATCATCTTGCTGTTCCATCTGTGGGTGCTAGTGGAGGTATGCTAATTGCATGGGATGAAGACCATGTTACCATCGCTCCTGTCAAGCTCGCTGCTAATTTCATGTTGGTCTCCTGCACTTGTAAACTCAGCAACCGCGTGTGGTTTCTCTGCAATGTCTATGGGCCCCAAGATTCTGTTGCCAAGCTAGCTTTCCTTGCTGACCTGAAGGCTGAGATCGAGGTGTTGCAGGCGCCAGTCGCGATCCTTGGCGATTATAATCTGATTGCTGAAGCGGCGGATAAAAACAATTCTAACCTGAATCGTGGTTTAATGCGTGCCTTCAGGAAGTTCATGAATGAGTTGAGATTGAAGGATTTGTATTTGCATGGCAGAAGATACTCCTGGAGCAATGAGCAATTGAATGCCGTGTTGTGTAGGCTTGACAGAGTTCTGTATAACTGTGAGTGGCACGACCTGTTCCCAAACGCATTGCTGCAGGCAATCACATCTGCCTCTTCTGATCACTGTCCTCTGGTGCTTGACCTTGATGCAGACATCAAAACCCATCGTCGTTTCAGGTTTGAGACGTACTGGGCAAGGCGGGAGGACTTCCCGTTGCAGGTTCAGTTAGCATGGGCTGCTGCTCCTACCCACCCGAACGCCTTCGTGAATCTGCATCTCAAACTAAAGCACACCGCAAGACAATTACAAGCCTGGGGGTCGAGGCTGATCAGTGACATGCGGTTGCGGGCGGAAGTGACAAATGAACTTATCTTTCGCATGGACCAAGCCATGGACAAGCGCGGCCTGTCAGTCGCGGAACATCAGTTTAGAAAGAACCTGAAAGTTAAGTGCCTCGGGATCGCGGCGATGGAGCGTTGCATGTGGCGGCAGAGATCACGTTTCCTGTGGCTTCGGGAAGGAGACTCAAATACCAAGTTTTTCCACGTTAAGGCTTCCGCGAGGCGCCGCAAGAATTACATCCCAATGGTCTGTACTGCTGCCTCCACCTCGATTGTACAAGAACACAAAGTGCAAGAGTTTTGGAATCACTTCAATGCTCAGTTTGGCACATACAAGCAGCAGCAGCGATCTATCAATCTAAATAATCTGACTTTTCCAACTGTTCAACTGCAATCGCTAGATAACCCAATTTCTGAGGAGGAAGTAAAAGCAGTGATCTTTGAAATACATCCGGAGAAATCCCCTGGCCCGGATGGCTTTACTGGCCTCTTCTACCGTGTGAGTTGGCACACAATCAAGAAGGAGGTGATGCTTGCGATTCGATTGCTTGAGTCTGACAATCAACAAGGCCTTGCCCTGCTCAACAATGCCCTATTGGTACTGCTGCCGAAGGTCCAAGGTGCTGTCAACCCTGCCGAATTTCGCCCGATCAGTTTAGTTCACAGCTTCGGAAAATTTTTCACTAAGATTATGGCCAACAGACTGCAGCCGCTGATGCAAGGTCTTGTGGCCCCTTGCCAGAACGCCTTCATCAAAGGGCGATCAATTCACGATAACTACATGTACGTGCAAGGAGTGATCAAGGCTATCAAACACAAGAAGATTCCTGCGTTGATGTTGAAGCTGGATATTTCAAAGGCATTTGATTCTGTGTCGTGGGAGTTCTTGCTGAAACTGCTGCGGCACCGTGGGTTCCCGGATCGCTGGATTGCTTGGGTGGTTTCTCTTCTCGCAACAACATCCACACGAGTAATTGTCAATGGAGAACTGTCCGATGATATCTTTCATAGATGTGGCTTGCGGCAAGGAGATCCGCTCTCGCCTCTCTTATTCGTGCTGGTCATGGATGTTCTCGGCAGATTAGTTGACAAAGCACAGGACTCTCAGCTGCTATCTCCGATAGGGAACCATATTCTACGGTTCAGAACTTCTTTGTATGCAGATGATGCAGTGATTTTCCTAAGACCGCTGCACGAAGACCTGACTACGACAGTCGCAATTCTTAACTTGTTCGGTGATGCCACGGGGCTCAAAACAAACATGGAAAAGACTACAATTTTGCCCATTGCATGTCATGACAACGATTTGCTATTCATCCCTGCTATTACCGAGTGCAAAATCTCACAATTTCCTTGCCAATACCTTGGGCTCCCGTTGTCGGACAGGAGGCTTAAAAGGGCTGATCTGCAATATTTGATCGATAAGTTCCTCAAGAAGCTGGCGTGCTGGAAAGCTAAATGGATTTCTATGGCAGGTAGACTGACGCTAACCTCGGCTGTTCTCTCGGCATTGCCAGCGTATCAGCTAATCGCAATCCTTCAGCCCAAGTGGATGCTCAAACAGATGGATAAACTCAGGCGAGCTTTCCTGTGGGCAGCTGACGACAAGGTCTCGGGCGGAAAGTGTCTCATGAATTGGTCCACGGTTTGCATGCCAAAACACCTTGGTGGTCTAGGGCTTCCGAACTTACACATTCAGAGCATCGCCTTGAGAACGAGATGGCTTTGGCAACAAGCTACAGACACATCCAAACCATGGCTAGGGCTAACGCTGCCGATCGACAACGAGGTCGACGCACTCTTCAGAGCTTCCACAACGATCACCATTAACAGCGGTAGTGAAACTTCCTTCTGGTATGCACACTGGTGCAACGGCGAACAACTCAGTCAAAAATTTCCAAGTCTGCTCAAACATTGACGGCAAAAGAAGATCTCTGTCCGTGATGCACTCACCAACAGGAGGTGGGTTTCTCTGATCAAGTCAAATCCCACTCAAATGGTCTTGATCCAGTACGTTCAGCTGTGGGAACTACTGGAGTCCTTATCTCCTTTCAATTTCAGCAGCGAGCCTGACAGCTATACATGGAGATGGACTGCTAATGGCGTCTACACGGCTGCCTCTGCCTATCAAGTTCAGTTTATCGGCAAAATACATTCAGAGGTATGCACTCAAATATGGAACACGAAGGCGATTCCCAAATGTCGTTTGCATACTTGGCTTCTGCTTCACAATCGCTGCCTGACCGCGGACAACCTGGCCAAGCGGGGATGGCCTCACGATCCTATCTGCAAACTGTGTCGTTCACAACCTGAAACGGCCTCCCACCTGGCTGCCCACTGTACTTACTCCCAAGCGGTCTGGCGCAAGGTCCTTGCGGCGTTTGATTTGCCAACTGCTCTGCACCCCAATCCAATGTTCGGTGACATCTACACCTGGTGGAAGGAGGTGCACAAGCTCGCGCCACAACCTGCGGTCTGCAAATGGCGCACCATTGCGATGTGCTCATGGTGGATGTTGTGGAAGGAACGGAACAATCGCATATTCAACAACAAGTCCAAGCTCCAAGACCTGCTGGCAGACAAAATCATCGAAGAGATCAAGGCCTGGCGCTCTGCCGGTGTCCTACGCAGGGAGTGGGAACCAGGAGAGTAGAGGCAAAAATAGGAGTGGTGGGGGGTTTCGCTCAGATCTCTCCCACGCCGCATTCTTTCCTTTCCTTTACTCTTCTTTGTTACAGCCGATTCTTTCCATTCTTTCATTCTTTTATTCTTTATTCTTATTTTACCAGTTTCATCCTGTAATCACACTTTACGGACCTTGTTCCGTCCACCTCTTAATTAAATGAAAGCAGTGCTGACTGCCTTTCCATCAAAAAGATATTCAGTGCAACCAACACCATGAGAAAAAAGAAAACATAACAAAGAACATGAAAGTAGGGTCCTAAGAACCCCGTTAATGTAAGTGGCTTCGAAAAGGCGGGTTTCACTATCAAAAGTGCACAACCCCATCGGTATGGCTAGAGCTGTTGAACAAAGACTCGAGATTGAAATGTCACCCTGCCACATAAAAGGACTAACCTTTGTACAATTTTTTTTTTCACATAAACTAATGCCAATGCCATGATTTCCCATACTACTATAAGATAGAAGTTCGAAGTAATCAGGCTAAGTTACATGTTGTGGCTTCTATGTTAATTTACGTATTATCAATACTTCTGAAAGGGCCGGGAGACATCAGAAATTCAAGTTATATATGATTATGAAAGAGTAAGATTGTTGATGTTCTCGTAGTTCTATTGTTCACAGTAGTGGTTCTTGGGAGTCGGATGGCTTGGGAGCTAGCAATGCTGCAATGACGTAAGTATCTTTTCTGCAAGTTTAGGTGTGAAAGTTTTGGGGGCACGTGCGGAACGTTGGTAGCAGTGGCGGATCTACAGGGTATGCCCGGTATGCCGCGGCATACCCTGCAGGCCGGCCAGTCCGTGTACTAGTACTGGTATACGAAAGGAAAGAAAGAACAGATCCATTCGTTTCGTGTACTGGTCTGGTATAGCCGTATGGGAAAGGAAAGAACAGATCCCACCGTTCCGTGTACTAGTAACTAGTAGGTAAGCAAAGAACTGATCTATTGCATTGATCATGCAAATTGTTCAGGTTACAGCTGATCTCTTGTGTGTGCGGCCTAGTAGTAAAAAATAAAAACCTGGTCAATTACATCTGGTGTGCCGGCCTTGGTTCCAAGGGGGGGTTTCGGCTCGATGAATTTATCCGTATTGATGATGTGCAGCGTGTGTCGGTCGGTTCTCGACGGCAATCTTCGACCCAATAGATTTGCCCGCCCTGTTAGTTCTCAGATTTTTAATTAATACTTTGAACTAGCAGTATGGTGTTCGAAATGTTCATGTTCATATGTAATTTTTGTAAACGTTTTAGCTTATCTGTCTATTGCATACCGTTTATTGCTTCTATACCATATTATAATGTAAATTTTATCAATATTTACTGAATCGGGTTAATGAATTTATCCAAATAGTCGTCAAAATTTCGATGTGGCATACCCATTACTAAAATCCTAGATCCGCCACTGGTTGGTAGGCGTGACTCCTAATGACGAACCACGACAATAGATGGACATATTGAATTCAAACTTTGACCGATCATCTACAACAGATCATCCCTTGCATACAACCACACTGGGGCTGGGCATGCTAACTCCTCGTCAACTAAGCGGTGCAATCTGAAGTTCCAGCTTGTAATGTTTGTCAGTGTAGAAAAGAACATGCTCTCATATTTGCCAGTTAATTTTGCTCAAATTCCATCTTTGCTGGTTGTGGTTGGTGCAAGGATCCAAACGGAGGTTCTGGTAGCTTATATTTATGTCCCTTGTACCATATGTTCCACAATGCTATTCTCACCCGTGACAATCTTAAGAAGAGAAAGTGGTTGGAAACCCTCCATGTTCTTTATGTAGTCAAGCTGAAACTTTATCTCACTTGTTCTTTGGGTGTTCTAATGCTAGGGTCCTTTGAGGTGTGTTGGATTCGGTGCTTATTGGTACCTCTACGCGCCCAAAATCCTTGTGGCAGTGCATGGCTTGGCTGCATAAGTTTTACCCTTTGGGGAAAAAATTCCACATGCTTCTTTTGGCTTCTGCTTGCTGGGCTGTTTGGACAACTCGCAACCTGATCACATTTGAGGGAAAAAATTGTTTGGTCTCCTTCGGTGACTATATACTTGGTGTTCCTTGCTTTCTTATTGGGCAGACTTGTATGGAGAGGGGGACTAGGAGAGAATCAAAGAAGGAGCGGATCAGCTGATGCGCAAGGCTATAAGGATGGCGAGCTGTCTTCCAGGAGAGGGTCGTGCTGGACATGCCAGGGTTCAGATTACTGATGGCTCGAGTACCTGATGTTTTCTCCCTGGCTGTTGGTTTAGAAGTTGGGTGTTGTGGTTGGATTTTGGTGATTTTGGATGTTGCGTGGTCTGTATTCCTAAAAACTGGATGTATCCTGAGCTGTTGTAGTGAAGGGTAGGTTTTTTGCCCTGTAGCACAATTTTTCGATGCCGAGAAGCTGTATGGCTGGTTTTCCAACTTTTCCTACCAACTTCTGGTGTTTTGCTTCCTTTCCTAACTTCCTATTGTTGCTCTCTTTGTAACCAGACAATTGTATTTCCGTTAAAAAAATAGAAAGATGGTAGAGGTTACTCAGTTCTCTAGCAGAAATAAAAAAATTGCTCATCAGCTTGTCTCCTTTCTATTGTACTGTAAACACACTCTGCAAGATCGGTGTATGTGTGTTGGACATGCTTGTTTCCTGTGTGTGTTTGCACCTCCAATGCGTAAGCCCTATTTCATACTAAATTGCGCTCTGTATTTGAATGATTCTCAGGTGTAACCAATAGTTCAGTACTTACATAAATCTCACGCCCAGAACGCCAACACTACCATGCCGTTGATCGTGCGTATCTTCAGCCTCCTTTTTTTGCGCTGAGAAAGGAGCTTTATTACTCAGAAATAGGATTACAATCAGCAGCTAGACGATCTGCGACACTATTATTTGTGCCTTTTATCACATCACTGACAAGCTCCCTCTTGTTGGATTATTAGGCACAATTTTCATGATTAATTCCAGTATATTAAACATTACTACAACAGCTACTAACATGTGAAATACGAACATACTAGATGTACTAATCAACATGAACAGTAGCAACACATTTACGACCACAACCATATTAAACAGCACATTGGAACGTCAGGAACGTACCGAACGATTGTAGAGGAAGTAGTCGTTGTAGTCGTTGCAGCAGCGACAACATCAGCTTCCTGAAGACGATGACGACATTGGAGACAAGCCGCCGGCGAATCCAGCGATCGTACAAAAAGACGAGCCGTGATGAATAACTTGAAAGCAGTCGAGCGGAGCGCTTCTAAAAAACCTTATTCGCCCTCTCCCGTACAGGATCACAAGGACAAGTGGTTCCAGAGACCTGCTGTCCCGTTCGCCGGTGCACGCCAGCGCATGGGATGGAGTAGACTACGGTGACGGCGCAAGACACGAGATTGGCAAAACCTAGATTGGCTCGGGTGTCGTTTCGGCACACGCAGTGCAGGGCATTATATAGCGTAACTCGGAAAACCCTAACGGGTACAAGCTCGGCTCGACGAGATTCCCGCAACCCGCAACCCGCGTCGCGTCGTGACGGGCGGTGCATGCGTACGGCGGCGGAGGAGGAGGAGTGCGTGAGAGAGTCTCATTTTCTCACAAGCTTACCAAGTAGCACAACACTGCACTATATAAGGTGATGCCACTCCTCTCTAACTAGCAATGTGGGACTAAACTTTAACTCCCACACCACTCACATGTGAGCTGCCATGTTTCATGGGATTTGAGATTTCAGAATTGCTTATTTGGGCTTCCCACACATAGGCCCAAATTCTAACATCTCTCACCCCCTAAAACTTCTTTGATATCATTTACCAGGTGTCCTATGTGCGATTGATCCATGCTTTCTGCCTTCAGAGTCTTCGCAAGGTTGGCACAGTCGGTTTGGAGAACCAAAGGTTGGGCTGTATAGTCCAAGGCTACTGCAAGGCCTTCTCTGAACGCTAATGCTTCAGCCTCCAAGGCGTCACGACACTGACCAAAGAACTCGCAAGACGCAAGCACAAAATCGCCTCTAGCATCCCGTATAACTGCAGCAGCCCCTGCGGTTTTCAGTGCTGCGTCAAATGAGCCATCAATAGAGACCGCTAACCATCCATCTAGTGGTTTCAGCCAAACATCCACTCCCGGGACAACCACACTACTTCCACGTATTTTCCTCCTTCCAGGCACGGTGATGACCGATTCCCCTTTGATCAAATCTCTGTCATCATTTGCTTCAATGTGCAGTAAAGACTATACATATCTTTGGAGGAACAGCCGTGAGGCTTCCAATGGTGCTTCTTTCTTACCGTGAATTATCTCATTGCGGTTGTGCCATTTTCGCCATATGATCATAAGGACACGAACCTGTACCTCATCTTCCAGAGTCACCAGTAGATCAAACAAGGTCCAGTATGAATTACTCTTTCTTTCTCCGGTATGTCCCAAATTAACTTCCTTCATCGCATCCCACAACGCTGCACATCTAGGACAAGAAACCATTGCATGGAAACCATCTTCTTCTACACAGCTGCATCTCTGGCACATGCTATCCACTTCCATATGTATGTGCTTCTTTGTCTCCTTCGTTGGTAAGCCCCCAACAAGCATCTTCCACGCACATATTTTCACCTTTTGTGGTACTTTGATTTTCCAGAACATCTTGCAAATAGGCCGGTTTCCGTTTGTTCTGGAGCTTGTTGAGACACCCCCTTGTGGTTTCAGCTTTTCATCCACTCCAAGGTGATACGCACTCCGGACTGTAAAGATACCAGTCTTTTCTAAATCCCATGCCATAAAATCTTCGGCGAGTCTAGGGAAGACTCGTATTTTGATAATTTCTTCTACCTCCGACGGGATCATAAATTCATTGAGCAACTCTTCATTCCATGAACCATCTACCTGGAGGAATTGTTCAACTCTTGTTAAACGACAACTAGCAAGGTGGTCCTCGCAAATGCGAGGGATCATCTTCAACGTATTGAATATATTCATATACTAAATTTGTTTTTATAGAGATCGGAAAATACCATAATCTAAATAAGAGCATCCTTAGACGGTCGAAAAATTATGGTAGAGATAATCTTTGAATTTATTGACAGGAGATGTTTAATATTTCTAAAAAACTCCATGTCATATATATGTACTATAAGCTCATTTATGCCATCCCTTATTCTTCATTGCACTCTCTTAGTGATACATGTTTTTTTTTCACATGTAAACATGACTACATGGACTTATATGGATCATGGTTTCACGTAACACATTAATTTCGAAAGGATATATGGATGGTACATAGTTTCAACATTTTAGTCAGTCACAAAATTATTTTAAGTCATCTCACTAATAATATTTTCAATTGCACCACAACACCCTAGCCATCATGTTATTATCTCTCTTTGATGCATCCTTATAATAACCAATACTTTTGGTCAATTATTTGATTCGCCGGAATTAAATCATTCCATGTTAAACCCACTCTTTAACACAATATATGTATTATGTCGGTCACTTGCATGTGTCGTGTCATGAAACATCACTATGTTGTTATGGAAACGTTGTTTTGACATATTGAATAGACATAATTTTCTATAACTTTGCCAATTTCAGTGATGTCAAGAAACGAAATAAAGTTCCTCGCAAAATAAAAACTCATAGACTGGCATAAAATTTTATTTGATCACACCATAGGAAAACCATATGAGGTTGAAGTAAACAAATGAAAAATATCATTGTGAAGAGATTAAGTTATAATATTTACTTCATACAGTTTAGGAAGATTGATCGTGCGGTATAATTACCATGGTGTATTGATCATGATTTTATTAATACAACTATGAATATCCATTGACTTGTGATTTTTGTTGACACAATTATGATGATATCTTGGTTTTTATCTTCTTCATTAATAATTATGAACATTTGTTATGTATGGTCTACACATAAAAACAGGGTGTGCTAGATAGATGACCGGATGTTTTGTTTTTCTCAGAACTTTTGACATGTCTATATTTTTCTACCATATTATGCCTATCGAACATATTTTTATTTTAAAGTAGACTTTTTGGGATATGAATAGTTAAAGTTATAATTACGAGTTATAAAGTAGGTCTTTTTGACTCAAGACTTTCCTTCGCCTCGAATCTCATCTCTGAAACTCCTTTTAACGTCAAGGTCCATTCACCCTCGATAACAGATAAAAAGGTTTTTAGAGATGTGAGAGGCGCTAATCAATTTCGCAAATACATTTTAGGTGTGTTATGTTACCCTGTTCTTTTGAACATGTCATTGGGCTGAGAGGGGGGGATACGAAAAAAATCTTATCGAATTTGTCTATCTTTTATTATTTTCAATTGGATCAGTGCTCATCGAGAAGTGGTCCGGTACCTATTGTTCTTGTGGTGTGTCTTTTTTCTTATTTGTTTATAATCAAACCTCGTGCTTTTTACCATATGTGTAAAATTGAATATGATTACACTCTGAGTCGTTCTTTTTGTCGAAAGCGGGCCAATAGTGGAAGCTTTTTCAGTCTCGAAGCTACTCGACTCAAATTGTCAATGGACGATGTAGTGTAATATATATGGTTCTAGTGTACTCATGAATATATCAACATTCTATTAAATGTTTCTATTGTATATATCTTGTGATAATTATCTTTTAAAAAGTATGCATCCGGTGTTGACAACTGTTTCTAGTTGTTTTCAATTCGAGCAATATTCAATTGTTACGGCAAGGAACAACTGAGTGTTGTTCAATTTTTATCTACTAGTAGCCATGCACGTGCAACGCACGATCTTAAATCTTATATATGTTGACCAATCAAAATTCATACCAATACAAAATGAAATAAACATTCCCAAAAAATATTGTTTCATCCATGTCAATGAAGATCACATCTGATTACGACTCAAAACAATCTTGTGACACCATGAGCACGGGAGCACCGAGCAGGACGTGGTCATCGTGGTGTAACTGCCAGGTGCACCAGAACTTGTCGAACCTGTAGTTTGTGTCTGGAGCTAAACTGGAGCTAAAAGGATATACATAGACATAAATTGGAGCACTTGTGTCTGAAACCTGAAATCTATTTATAGAAAAGGGAAGAGATTCCGAATACAGAATATAATTCTACAGGTTTAGATAACAAAGTCATTGCTTATTTTGCTTGCTCTCTTGATAGAATATATTCAAGTTAAATCTGCACTTTTGAAACCATTCAGAGTTAACAAACGTCTATAATCTAATAATCAATTGCACGTCCTGCTATAGTAGTATAAATAAGAAGTGTCGATCCTATCATAAAACATATATATGCAATTACGCATCTCAAAAACCCTAGAGTGATTCCCAAATTATTGAGAACACAATATGCCATGAATATTAGAATGGCACCTAGTGAATCCATGGTTACACCCAAAGACATCTTCTCTTCACACTGAAATCATTGTGTCTGAAACACTTTATGCGTGCATCTTGTGCAATCACAAGTATCAACTTTCAAGTGTGCATGGATGACCAGAAACTTGTTCAGATATTTTCACAAGGAGTTCCAAACACACACAAAAGGTGCATCTGTAGGATCCCGTATACTAACCTGCAGGTCTTAGTTGAAAGCACCAAGCACGGGATAAAATTAGCATTCTCTTCTTAAATATCCATAAAAGTCCATCCGTAGAATCCCATAACCCTGCACGTCATACAACCGATCAAATTTTGTTTGTTTGATAGTTGAAAGCACCAAGCGTCTTACATACATAAGTTCTTATTTGAAATAAAAAAACATAGCATTCTGTTCTTAAAGATCACACTAAACAAGACAATTTTGCCAATACATATAGAATCTCCACTAACCCATGGTTTCTCATAGTGGCCTTTAGGAGCTATGCATTCAGACACAAAAGACTATAAAATTCTCTTTCGGTTGGCTATCCCTATATGTGGCGCTGAATCTGTCCCTCCACCATCCTAAATGGATAGGAATACAAAGTGCATTTGATTGAAGGAAATTGTTAGAATAACTTAATTCATGGAGACAATATCATCCTTACTTTCTAAAATATGATTGAGTTTACCAATTAACTCAGATTCTCCCGCTTCCCCTCTGGCCTAGCATGGCATGTTATCTCCTTATATGGAGTACCTGATCCGGTGCATAGATATGTATTGTCTGCAACTGCAAGAGCAAGGATATTATCATCATTATGGCTAACACCTTGTAATACTACAAGCATGATTAAATCCACTCTACCAAGATTGGAAAATATATGAAAGATAGAAATTGCTTCAATAAATTTGCTGGGACGCGATGATGAGAAGTTGAGAATTAAGTAACTAACCTCTCTGACGTCAACTATGCAGAGAAGTCCTAGATATATAAGTCTCGTGGGACTGATTTGTCCTTCACTTCCCTTACTATCTCATACCGTCCATCAACCCTTGGTGTTTTTAGGCGTGATTGGGGTGGAAAAACCCTAGCTGACTGCAAAGCTCCCCTCCTCCCTGCCTTTGACCTGAAACAGAGAGCAGCGAACAAGCAGCCATTGTCGTCAATATACTGAAGGTTTTGCCTCCAACATCTGAAACAACCTGTTTTCATAAATTCCTTGTGACTGAGAATAAACTCATTCAGTATAAATTTTTCCTAGTCTGAATCCATCCATTTAATCAAGAAAATATTTGTATTTCTCAATGAGGAATATTGTGACAAAACAAGGACTGCAGTATTTGAATAAGAGTCATGTTATTGTGACTGTAATAACATTGCATAGGTTGAGACTACATGAGACGCAAAATTAGATTCGTCAAATATACCTTCATATGATGCTAATAAAATGTATATGATCTATCTTGCATTGGATTTGGCAAAATAAGAAATAGTGTGGAGAAGAAAACTTTAACAATCACCACTACAGGCTCAAGCATGGATGGTTATGGAGGAAAGTTGTGGGCAGGCAAAATAACACAGTAGTTTTGGAAACCTATGGATTCAAGGTGGAGTTATTCAAAATGATTTGAAAGTCTATGTGTTAAAGGATAAATCTCTGTCCAACTGCATATTCAAAGGCAATAAAGGTCGATGAGATTATCTTCTTTACAGTAGGTAGGAAAATCGCGTGCATTCACAGCAACAAAACACAATGCCAAACCTTGATGTGACAGATGGTATATTTTGTTTCCCAGCAGAACACTCTGCATACAAATACAGTTAGCAAGTCTGAACACCTGGACATTCAGGCAAGTAAACAATTTATTTTCACACCATCCCTATTATTTAGATTGATCCATCTCCAGTACATGGTTAAAGTGTTATATAATTAGTTCCATAAAGCTGTTGGCAGACCTGATATCTCTGTGAAAGAACCTTCCACTCTATTTGCAATTCGGTCTTCACCTCAAAAGAATTTGATCCATACTGTTCAGACTGAAAGACGCTGAACTCTTCATTTTATTAGCACTCTGGCTAGAACAAGGCTATAAGCACCAAGGATGTAATTCAATCTATGTGCAGTCATCCAAACAACTCTCACAAAGATTAGGCAATCGTCTGCAAATAAAAGCAAGAAATCACGGCCTATGCTTGCATGTATTCGAAAAGAGATTTCTATACCTTATATGCTAAATTGTTTGACCTGTTTGAACTTTGAAGTGAACATGATGTACGGTAAGAACGTTTTGCTGACACATGCCAAGTAATTATGCAAAATTGTGAGCTATAATAAACATTAAAAATGAAGATAAATAATCTGTAATTGTGAACTATAATAAACATTAAAAAATGATGCTTCTTCGTGTCACCGTGAGGAAGCAACTGAAATCAAGTGGAGAGAAGGCTGTTTGCGCACAAGGGGATAAGCTTCATGGACATGCAGAAGCAGATAATTGAGAGGTCGCCCCCCAAGAGGAAGCTCACCGTGGACACAATCTTCTGATTAATTCTTTTGTTCCGTTTCCCTCTCGTTGGTTCTTGAATCGCCAGCTAGACGTCTGGTCCCTGCTCAGTGCATATAGTGTTGCCTTTCATGTCAGTTAGGTAAGATAGCATTGATCTTAGCTGATCCTGTTGTGTTACGACTTGTTCAGAGATCTCTGAATGTAGTAGCTTGTATCAAAATTACAGGAAGAAAAGTACCGCTGTTACAACCAAAAACAAAAAGTGGAGAGAAAGACAACAATTGGAATGACAGACACATACTTGCAAAATGTCTGTACGACTGCACCATCAGAGAAGCACAAGGCGATTGCACTGAGGGATGACAGGCGAGGGTGTGTTACCACTGGCGGGGACGGTGGCGTGGCCCAGGTTCTCAACGGACGGGTAGGCTGACAACGGCGAGGCAAGGACGCGGTGGATGAAGGACGGCCGGATCACGCCTCGTCTTCTTCGGGGCATCGCGCCACCACCTCTCCAGGTACGACATCTCACATATGAACTTCCTGCGCAGATCCTGCGCGGCGAGATCGAAAACAAAATTCGCCATTAGAGAACGCGATCAAGACCTCGTGTCGCGCGGAGATCTATCGAGCTGACCAACCTTTGGAGAGGGACTCGACGATGGTGTCGAGGATGTGGCGCGACTGGCGCTGGTAGTACTCGACGGTGTGGATCCGTCCGGGGCCGTTGTG
Organism: Poa annua; assembly: GCA_026929855.1. NCBI lineage: Eukaryota > Viridiplantae > Streptophyta > Magnoliopsida > Poales > Poaceae > Poa > Poa annua. The sequence goes on from CM049437.1 coordinate 96,868,143, forward strand.
GGAGTGGGGCGCGACGAAGACCTTGAGCTTCTCGCCGTCCCACTCGTCGCCCCTGTAGGCGACCTCCCAGCCCTGCTTCCACGCGCCGCTGTCGACGTCCTGGAACTGGATCCGGTCGTAGAGCTCCCTGGTGGTGATGTGGACGGGCGCCTCGCGGCCGGCCCGCGCGGCGACGGCGGCCTCCACCGCCACGGAGTCGTTCATGACCCAGTTCAGTTCGAGGACGGCGGCCTCCCTCCGCGGCGGCGCGGTCATCTACGGAATCTGCCTGGAGCCCTGGACGCTCTCTGTTGCCGGCGTAGAGGAGGCGTGATTATTGGGGAGGTTTCCTTTTTTCTGAAATTTATTGGGAGCGAACGGGGGACGCGGAGCGACAAAACATCGGCAGGAAATTGTTCTGCCGAGTCGACAGGATGGATCTACACCGTTGAACATGATCAAATTGATACTGGCTGATAGATTGATCGAGTGGGGGTGATCTAACGGTGCTGGTGGTTCTGTGTACACTTTTCTGGGTGGCTGTAGGAAAGTTTAACTTCTCTCTTTTATAAGTAGTGGGCCTGGAGCCCTGGACGCTCTCTGTTGCCGGCGTAGAGGAGGCGTGATTATTGGGGAGGTTTCCTTTTTTCTGAAATTTATTGGGAGCGAACGGGGGACGCGGAGCGACAAAACATCGGCAGGAAATTGTTCTGCCGAGTCGACAGGATGGATCTACACCGTTGAACATGATCAAATTGATACTGGCTGATAGATTTGATCGAGTGGGGGTGATCTAACGGTGCTGGTGGTTCTGTGTACACTTTTCTGGGTGGCTGTAGGAAAGTTTAACTTCTCTCTTTTATAAGTAGTGGGCCTGGAGCCCTGGACGCTCTCTGTTGCCGGCGTAGAGGAGGCGTGATTATTGGGGAGGTTTCCTTTTTTCTGAAATTTATTGGGAGCGAACGGGGGACGCGGAGCGACAAAACATCGGCAGGAAATTGTTCTGCCGAGTCGACAGGATGGATCTACACCGTTGAACATGATCAAATTGATACTGGCTGATAGATTTGATCGAGTGGGGGTGATCTAACTGTGCTGGTGGTTCTGTGTACACTTTTCTGGGTGGCTGTAGGAAAGTTTAACTTCTCTCTTTTATAAGTAGTGGAGAAAAGATATAGAGGTGCCTCTACACCAAGCTCTCCCAGCGTTTTTGCGCTCCGAGCCGTCGGATTTTCACCACGGGCCAATCTCCATCGTTCGGTTTTGCGTTGACTTTTGGTACAACTTTTTGGCCCACCGGTCATGCTCTCTCCTTGGTCAGAATAATTTAGAGTCTTGGATAAGAATGGAGATCCGGGAGAGACGGTGACCATGTTTTGTTGTTAATATTGTCGATGTTTGTTTTGATTTTAGTGCATGTCACTCGGCCGATCTTTCACAGAAATGTGAAAGAGTTGATGAAAGAGATATAGTGCAGTGGCACATTTTTAGTTGAGATCTAAGCACGATTTTAACATATAAGATTGGCGGCAACATGGTGACATATTATTTGTATTTTTTTTTTGAAATGTGATACCAATGACGACAAACTCGACCTTAATAGTAAAGAGATATATATATATATACTACCTCCTCGGAGATACTTGACACTGATTTATCTAAATATAGATGTATTTAGACGTATTTTGATGATATATTATTTGTAATTTGTTTGAAATGTGATACCAACGTACGACAAACTCGACCTTAATAGTATATATATACTACTCCCGGGTGTAACAAATGTACTATAGATACTTCTTTTTTGGTAGTATGTAGAAAATTTCTACATACTTCTCTTTTATATGCACATATATCGATATTTCGAGTATATAGTGTAAAATATTAGGATAGTTGCAACTTTTTCATGAAACTTGTTTTGGGGTATCTTAGATATAGTATATGAACATACTCAAACCGATAAAGTATGACAAATACTTCCGTATGGTGGTATATGAGACGTGGGTGTAGTTACACCCGGGAGTAGAAACCATTTAACCTATCTATCTTTTATATATATATATATATATATATATAGGGTAGCGCTATTTGACTCCCTGGGGGCAGAATATTATTCTGCACCCGAGCCGAACCATCGCACGCGCATCCCCGGCCAGCGCGCGCTTGCTTGCGAGCGGGTGGTTGCATGCGATGTAAGAAAGGAACAATCAACGTAAGAAAGGAACCATCAACGTAAGGAAACTGCTAGCCCACGATCCGCAGCCAGCACGCGCTTGCATGACCCACACGATTCGAATCAGCCCGCGCGCATGGTGCAAAGTAAAACAGTTTGCATCGACGTAAGAAGTTGCATCGGCGAGTAATTCTAGAAAGCCCACTTGTCCCATCGTTAGATTAATCAAAAAATTACTCGGCAAACATGGCAGACACGCCCGCAAGGTTGTTTTGACTTATGACTTTTCTAAGCTCTGTGATTCTATGCTTGCAACATAAGAATCCTTGCATGCGACGTAAGAAAACAATCCAAGCTATGTGTATGGATGACTGATTACAAAGCATCGATATAAGGTAAATAGACCTACATAAGAAAATCTGTTGTGAAAAGCACAATGATCATGGGCAACTAATTCAATTTGTACTCAATCGCAATAAATTTTAGGCCAACCACTCACGTAATAAATTTTGAAGACGATGTAAAAACTTGATAAACGTCAAGATTACAACTTATTAAAGCTAAAAAAAATACAGGCGTCATAAAAATTCTATAGCAACTGTGGGGCTCAAGATTGTGCCACCATATTGATTTGAACAAGGAAAAGGCATGATTATGCAATTGTATATTCCCAATGAGCAAAAATACAAGTGAATTACAAAGTGTAAAGTAGATGACATGCAACATACTTTCACCCCAAATTTTCAGGCCATAACCAGGAGATGGTGTGATAGACAACGCCAGTAAAAAGACGCATTTATAATAAAGTATATTACATGAACAAGGACCAATATAAAAACAATTCGGCTATGAACATTTGTACAGAAGTTAAACTTTGATTTTCCGAGAACATAACTGGTCCTTGAAAGCAATTGGTTTACATATAGTACTCATGGGCCATTACTTCTCCTGGAATCAAGTAAAGATCTTGTTTCACCCAATCATGGAAAATAAGGTATGAGAGTTCTTCGACCTTGTACTGCCTTTTAATGTGGAGATACTCAGATAGATATTTGACAACCGTGGAAATGTTGTCCACCTGGCCTCGTAGAAACTCTTCACAGTTTAACTAGGGCTGACAAACAAAATGCAATACAAAAAGAATTCAAATGGTTTCTGCGGTAACCTTCATCGCTTTTAATGAAAAATAATTCCACAAACATAATCTCCTGTAGCCGGTTACGGTAAATAAAATTACATCTAGTAAAACTGAACAACTGCAAATAAACAGGATGCACAATGGGAGAGAAAATCGGCACTACCCATCCAAATTGGTAGAGTTGGTGCTTTATTGAAGAGTATCAGGTTGCGGACAACCAAAATCAGTAGAAAAGCACACGGGAAGCAGCTACGTGATAGCAGCTACGTGATAAATCAACAGCAATAAATATACACGGTTCTATAAACATGGATGTCTCAAACAAGTAAGTACATAAGGGAATTGAATAATATTCAATTTATCATTTTATCCTCTAAGTAAGAACATACAAGGTGAGAAGAAATCATCATATCCTACCAAGCAGCTCTAGACGAACCTAAACTGGTAAACGAAATAACTACATGCAGAAAGGTAAACTTCTGAAAAAATAAGTAAACTTACCGCCGAACACAACCCGTCGAAATAAATGCATAAATGAGTTTAGAGGGAAAATAATCAGAATTGGCTTGGTAGTGGGCTGGCTCCCCAAATCCTCACGACCGTACTCATTTTGGGAAAGAAATAGCCAGAACGAACCTTGACGTCGAAGCCGTCTTCTAGGGATTATGTATCTTCATGCAACAACTTCAATCTTGCAAATTCATTATGGCATTATATCCCCATTATTCATTTATTTTTGAAAAGTTATATCCCCATTCTTAGCCAATGCGTAAGCTGGATCGTTGTGACCTCTTTCACGTCTAGCTTTTTTATCTATTGTGAAGCAAAGTTATGGAACTATTGACTCGATTATAGCTACTTGCCTACTAACAATTTGAAATTACATGGTTAATAGCCATTAGATAAGCAATTTGTCAAAAAAACATGGATATAATCGTGTAGATGAATCGATATTAAACTGGCCAAATAAAAGTTTGTTTAATCAAAACTCCGATAGTAGAAATTGACCATACTTGCACCGTTGCACGGACGCAAGAAAGCAAATTAGGTTGAAGAACAACAAAAATCAATGGCGTAAGAGTATACATGAATCTGAACCAAAAATTAAATATACTGAGCTTCGGTATAGAATCCATGGCCACCATTTAATTACTTCCATTTGAAGAGACCCCATCAATAATCAACATTAGTTGGAGACAAGACCAATCTTTTGGAATTGAATATTGGTATCTCTATTAGAATCAGGATACAGTGAAAGAATTTCCAATGAAATTAACATTTAGCTACCACCCAATTTGCAAGCTGACATAAAATTGCAAGGGGCTAGATGTCCATTTCATGGCCATATGCTAGCGTTGAGGCAGCTGCGGCAGGACCCGGTCCAATTTCAATTGATCACCTTCCCTCTCAATCCAGGCCACAACTAAAATAGATTAAAGATCATATTCAATCGAAACGCAAGCTGATACACAGGTGAAGCACTACAGATCGGACATAAGGAGGATGAGAGATTGGACCTTCTGTTGGTGACGAGGTGAGCAGAGCGGGCAGGTGTGCTATGCGGGAGAAGGAACGATGTGTGCAGGTCCGGTGCGGCGGAAGGCATGGCGTCACCAGAGCTCGGGCACCCGCCACACTGCCCGCCGATTCCATCGGCCGCCCGGGACGCCGCCGAGGAATAGGCCACCCGCCGCTCGCTCAGCCACCCAGAGGCCGCCGGCCGCCGCCATTCCCGACTGCAGTCGCCCGGCCCGCCACCGTACCGAGCTGCAGTCGCTCGTCGCCGGATGCGCAACCGCTCACCGCCGCCGCGCCTCAAATCGAGTTTCCAAACCGCTCGCCGCTGGACACGATCTGGGAGGAAAAATAAAATATCAGGTGTGGCTCGGTAATGGTCCAGTAGCTACCAAACGCCACAGCTGTAATTCGGAGGATAAACCGTTGAGGTAAAGAAAAACAAGAAAAATTACGACATGCGGCAGCTTATTATGAGCGATACGGACGGCCGGTTCGATGGAATCAGCACCCAACAATATAATAATAACTCTTCAATATGCATTTTAAATTCTTCTATATCCTTGGGAGTAGCTTCTATCGGTCCTGACTTAATTATATAATCAGGGTTTATAATATTTATTTTGCATACTATGGAATTCTTATCCCAATGTTTCATTGGTATTTCCCCAATGATTTGTAAATCTTCTAATCTTTGTACAATCTTGTCTATATCTTTCTTAGATTTTATATCTCTATACCAGTTTGGAGAGAATGATTGTAATCCTATACATTCTATGCATGTATTCTCTATATGATATTCTTCTATGGTGTCACTTGGTTCTTCTTCTATGCAGGTTTCAGAAATTTCTGCGCGTGCCAAATATTCACTGTCTAAATTAGATATTTCTACATTTTGCAAAGATTTTCTTTGCTTTCTAATCTCAGATATGTATGGTACACTATCTTGATATGGGATGAATGTAACACCTTCTTCATGTATAATTGTTGTTTGTAACGATTGTTGTAAAAATCTTAATCCCAATATCATGTCGTCATTGATTAACGATAAATCTCTTACTGTAATTTCGTCTATTATATATTTAGTGCCATTTATATATGCTGCAATGTTATATGCCAATTGTTTATGGATTTTCTTTATTCCTGACATGTCTGTAGACACTTCAGCTTTACTATCGTCTATAGTCGTAACTATTTCAGGACATCTCATAAAATATTTATCGTGAATGATATTTTTTGTGCAACCTGTATCTAATAGTGCCAATATTTTGAACGAAATATTTGGCTTTAAAACTATTTTAACTGGGATTCTTATTCCATAAACTTCCTTAAATGGTAATTTAACTACGTATTTATTTCCAAAACTAGTAATTGCATCTTTTAATTGGATTAACCTGTCCCCTTTGTTTTCTCTTGCTGTTACCATTTGATCTTTAAGTTCAGTGTTTTGGGTGGTATTATCTCTTTGTTCTATTGTACTATTATTATCTTTTTCTACCTTATATTTTAGCTCTTCTAATTCTGCTTCTAATTTATTTATTCTATTTTCTAAATTCCTAACCCTACTTGATAATATGTTATCTTCAGGTTCATACTCTATTTCTTGTCTCCAATTCTGATTACGAGCCTTTAAACAAGAAGCACATGCTTGTCTTAAACATAAGCTACATGTAGATCTATTTTCTTGACTTGGGTAGTATATACAGAAGGCACATTTAATGTTATAATCTCCTTTTCCTCTAACCCAATCATGTTCACAATCTACTTGATTCATCATTTCAACTTTTAATCCTGCTAAATGATCTATTAAATCTATCTCATCTTCGCTTGACTCATATTCTGGGGTCTCATTTTCTACTTCATTTGTTTCTATGATTGAATATATTGACTCATCATCTTTTATTTCATCATCACAAACTAATATATTCTCATTAACACTATCAATGATTAACACCCTTTCTTGCTCTTCGTATTTACTAGAATACCTCTTTTGGTCCTTATTAGGGCAAGTTTTACTTAGATGATCGGGTGAATTACATATAAAACACCTACAAGTTTTATCATAAGATTTTCTTGGGTTATATCTTCTAACATTTCGCTTGTGTAAAAATGGGGCTCTATTATCCGACCTTCTTAGAAAATATCTTTTCTTTGTTCTATAATTCTTATTTTCTCTTCTCTGAGGCTTATAATATTTTTTGTTTCTATACCTATCTTCTCCATATGTTAATGGTATTTGTACTATGTTATTGCAGAAATTATAATCTGATTTCTTCATAGACCTTTGTGCTTGTATGCTAGTACATACCTTTCTTAAATGTTTAAACACAAATGTTATAGCTTGGGAAATATTTACTACACGCCCTACTGATTCTTTCTTGTATTCCTCATATATTATAGATCCTAGAGGGTCTGGTAATTTGTTAAAATATCTTTCCACTACTCCTACATTATATCCTTGCTTTGCAGTGGTGGCATTATATAAATAATGTTGAGAAAATTCTTTTATACCTTTCCAACTAGTTAATGTTAATTTTTCTATTTCTCTCAACCTTTCATTTTGTAAAACTGTATTTCCTAATTCTGGATCTTCAGCTATAACCATATTTGATATGACATTTGCAAAATTATTAGGATTACTTCCGGCTCTTTTTAGTTCTTCATAAAGATTAGGATAATTTTCGACCCATTCTTCCCATAAAACTTTAACAGATTCTCCTAGAAATGTCTCGAGGTATGTTAGCATATCTTCTACCTTGTTGCCTATGCTATACTGATTTTGTATATATTTCTGGACTATTAATCCTTTCCATATGCTAAGTATATTTGGCCAATCTACAGGGTCATGAGCTGCTAAGTTTAGAATTGCGCCATCATTCCTAGTATTTTGAAATTGTACTGGTTTTTCAAAGTCTCTTCTTTTGCTACCCATGTGTCTGTATTGTCCCGAAATATATGTGGGTTGGAAATCTTCTTTTTCCGGAGGCCATTGTCCAGCTGCCCTGGTTGGTCTTTCTCTTTCTCCTTCTCTTTTTACAGAGGTTTCACCAAATACTCTTTTTCTTTTACTGCTTTCCATTTCCATGGCTTCCATTGCATTATCTAAATTTTGCAATCCTATCTCATCTAGTGAATTTAGAAAATAACTATTTTCTTCAGAGTTATCACAGGCTTCATTTTCTGACCAAAATTCTTTCATTAATTCTTCTTCTTCTTCATAACTTTCTGTTAGTATTTTGTTATTTATATCCCATTGCTCTTCTTCGCATAATTCTTTATTTTTACTGCTCTGAGCAGCATCATTGTTTTTATTCTTATCAATATCTTTTGTCGCTATGTTATTATTTACCATATTTGAACTACTAGTAACTGATTTTTTCTCGTTTTTTAATTTCTTTAACCTTGCAATCTCTCTAATAAAAAACAATTGCCTTTCTCTAATCTTAGGCCAATCTTTTATCATGGAATTATTATATTCCCACTCTATATGTTTTAACTTCATTTCCCAATGATTTATATCTTCATCTAAATCGGATTTCTCCATGCATTCAGTTGTGCCCTTATTCTTGTTATCATTATATTCTGAATCTGAGGCGAAAGATTCTACATCGTCTACAGTTGCAGCTTTGTAATCTGTGAACCTTATGCTACTGCTTCCTTCACAGTTTTGATAGCTTATGTAGTTATTGGGTTGTTTTAATTCTTTCTTCTCTATTAGTTCACTTATATTCCATTCCTCTCCTGCTCTTTCTTCAGAACTAATTTTAAGAGGACTCATAAATCTTATACCTTTCGATTGCATGCTTTCAATTACGTCATCTACATTTACTCTATATCTAGAGCTACTTTTGTTGGACAATCTTCCTATAAATTCTATGCTTACCAGCAAATTTGTTCCCTTAAAATCTTCATATCCCTTAGACTGGAACCCAAAGCTCATTTTCTCAATAAATTCCTTTACAGGCATCATTAGGTCTGGGGCTATGTAGGTTATAAGTCTATTTTCATTCATATCTCCTTCCATGAATCCTAATGCTGCTTTATCTATTGATCCCCATCTTTTGTCTAGTAATGTTATTAATACCTTTGCTCCTAATTTCTTTCTTGTCATTCCTTTTACTCCTATGATGTACATACCTTGGTGGATATATTTATACCCGCAATATTTGAGATCATTTTCTATGTTCTTGCTCACAATTCTTAATTCTACAGGATGTGTTAACACACTTAATTCTACTTCTCTAGATATTCTATATAGACCACTTCGGCTTTCAAACATTCCCATATGGTATACATGTTGCGGTTTTATTTTTCTTAGCGTATCTTTTTGATATCTTTCTAAATCACTTTGCAAATCTATGACTTCTTCTAAACTATCAATGTCATCTGACTTGCTGCATGACATTCTATGCATCATTGTTAGAGGTCTTGAATCTTGCCTAATTAATTGGAGGGTTTTGTCTCTTCTATTTTTAGATATGTCCATTTTTCAGAATTGATATTCCTTGGTGAAGCTAATATTCCGGACGAAGCTAAAACGATTTCCTTGTTGCTTTGCACACCTTTTAGCTTTTCTAAAATCTGAACTAATAATTGCAGGATTGTGTTATTTTGTCTTATTAATATATTGGAATCTTCTTTTGGCGAGTTGTGACTAGAAAATCCTACTGCAGGTGTTAAATATTTTTCTACTTCTTTTAATGCTTGATTATATTCGGACATAAAATTATGAGAGTATCAAGGTTTTTACCTCTTGAACCAACGCTTTAATTTCGAGTATATCTTGCCTTGTTTGTGGGCTTGGTAGAGGATCTTTGCTTTTATTTCTTCCGATTGATAGCACCTCTTCCTTAATGTAGTCGTTATTCTTGCAAATTGTATTCTGTCTTGATTTTGCTTCCTCTAATTTATGCAAAATTAAATCGACTTTATTATTCAGCAAAGTATACTTTTCTATGTGTTTTTGATATTCTTGAAATAAACTTTCAAATTTTTGATCCAAAATGTCTTGTCTTTTCCCCCAAGATATAAAGGAGTTATATATTAGATCAACTATAATATTCAACTGGCTATGCGTAGTATGCCAAGTATGTTCTTCAGAAGGATTTATTCTGCACCTTATATTAGTATGATCCTTGGTTTTTATTACTTTACCTTCGCTAACTTCTAAATTTAAGTACTTTAACCTTTCAATGATTAAACACTAGCTCTGATACCAACAATATAATAATAACAATTTTTTAAAATATGCACTAGAAATATTCAGATGATACGATAGATATGCGTATACGCTAATTTAAACTTTGAATATTACTGTTTAAATATTAATATTAATATTTTTCTTTTTGCAGGATCTTTTTTGGGCTGGCGAGGCCAACAAGCTATCGGTGTGTTTGTGCGGATGTAAAAGTCCTACTCGGTACTCACCGTTCTTTCCGCTATATTGCTTCAGGAGTAGCTAAGTTTCTTTCCCTAGATATATTTAGACAAGTTGATATGGGGTGTTTTCTTATCGTCATCCCAGGCAGTTCCACCCAGAGGGAACACTTCTCTACGGCTACCAGGTTCTCATTTCAACGCCACACGGCTTAACAGAGAACTACACGCAGAGGTTTCTCCTATAGGATCCCTAGCATAAGAACCCAACCCGTATAAACACGCTAAACAGACCAAGGGAAAAACAGAACTACTTCATTTCCACAATATAACATCCATTACGGTTTTCCCTTTCGGGAACCCCCGAAGGGTTTACACACAGAGAGGGGAGATTACCTGCCGACGGCCTTCCCTCTTACACTCCTTAATTTACACTGGAATTTATTACACTGGGGAAGAAGTACTACTACTACTACTACTGAGCAGCGAGTCTGCTGGAACGCTAAGCTCTCTGCTCTGGATGCAATGCTGGTGCTGGTGTTGCTTCGCTGCGGGAGGCTCTATTTATAGCCAAAGGAGCAGCCCTTCACGAGAGCTCCTCTATAAATAGAGCCTCCCGCAGCGAAGCAAGACACAAGCAACACCAGCACCAGCATTCCATCCCGAGCAGAGAGCGTAGTGTTCCAGCTTACTCGCTGCTCAGTAGTAGTAGTAGTTCTTCCTCCAGTGTAATAAAATTCCAGTGTAAATTAAGGAGTGTAAGAGGGAAGGCCGTAGGCAGGTAATCTCCCCTCTCTGTGTGTAAACCCTTCGGGGGTTCCCGAAAGGGAAAACCGTAATGGATGTTATATTGTGGAAATGAAGTAGTTCTGTTTTTCCCTCGGTCTGTTCAGCGTGTTTATACGGGTTGAATTCTTATGCTAGGGATCCTATAGGAGAAACCTCTGCGTGTAGTTCTCTGTTAAGCCGTGTGGCGTTGAAATGAGAACCTTGTAGCCGTAGAGAAGTGTTCCCTCTGGGTGGAACTGCCTGGGAAGACGATAAGAAAACTCCCATATAAACCTGTCTAAATATATCTAGGGAAAGAAACTTAGCTACTCCTGAAGCAATATAGCGGAAAGAACGGTGAGTACTGAGTAGGACTTTTACAACAGCACAAACCCACCGGTAGCTCGTTGGCCTCGCCAGCCCAAAAAAGATCCTGCAAGAAGAAAATATTAATATTAATATTAAAATAATTCAAACAGTAATATTAAAATTTTAATTAACACATATCTATCGTATCATCTGAATATTTCTAGTGCATATTTTAAATATTGTAATTATTTTATATTGTTGGTATATATATATATATATATAAAAGCTCACATCCGAAGAGGACGGCCTGGATAGCGCCCTGACGCCTTAACGCTATCTGGTGTCCGTGACAGTATATTCGAAAATGTTCCCAGACGACTTAACGCCGTCTGGTGTCCGGCGTCCGGCCGCACGACAGTATATTCAAAAATATTCAAACGAAGCATGTGATGTGAAGGACATGACGCGATCTTGGAAGGATTGCATGTGTGTTATTGCTCGATCTAATCGTCTTCGGACGTGTATATCGTAGGGATTTATTTGCTGACTCGCTGACTTCACGATCTATTTCATGACCGATCAGTCGAGCATCAGATCCTGCTTGTCATCAAAGTTCACAGACTGAGCTTTCTCGGAACCACTTTCTGTCTTGCCGCCATCTTTATCAAATGGCAAGAGCGCACGGTCAAGGTGCTCCTGTACAAGTCCTTCAACCCTCCTCTGCAAGCTTAGCGGGATCACAACCTGTTTGTTTCCATACACAGCAAGCACATACAAACCATTCAAAATCCACAATATAGTGGATCTCAAAAATAAGACCGGAGAGTGACATAATACAATATTTAATCACAAACGAAACACTGCTGCGGTACTGAAAACAACAGTTTTGCGCTGGGGATGGACGAACAACACACAGAAATTAAATCTCCGTGATTCCTCACCTGGCAAATAAGGAAATCCCCATTTGCCGTACTCTACGTAGTCTGCCCGCAACAAACAACGCCTCAATCGGCTGAACTTTCGAGCTGTCGTCGCTCCTTGTAGGCTGCCCACCACAAACCCCACGTCTCAATCCGCCAAACTTTCTGGCTACCATCGCTCGGGCACACCTGAGTTCCAAAGGAAGAAAAGAAAACTGAAACTGCTGCTGATTTGGATTGCTAATTAAGGAAAAAACTATTTGCACTGAGTAACACATTAAGGAAACCGAAGGTCCAAGATCGACTCCTCACCTGAAGGTCTTCTCGTCATATAAGTTCGACAGATCTGGAGTTTACGGAGGCAGTGATGCACTCCGGCGCCGGTGCCGCGGGGATGGATGGGACGGGGGCCGGCGCTGAGGAAGTAGGGGCGGTGCGGTCGGAGGCCGGGTGGTGGCGGGGTGGGAGACCAGAGGGCGGCGCGGTAGGGCTGCAGGGCGGCGCTCGCGTGGGTGGGTGGATCGGCAGATCGATATTGAACCTTCTGTTAGACACGCCGTTTAGACACGAGTGTCATCTATCTTAAACATGCCGTGCACGGTGTTATCGAGTCTGCTCTTCCCGTCTTCTTTTCCTATGCTCTCATTATCAAATACATAGAGATCTAACGGCTACCAATGGGTGTGTAGGTAGCCACCATGGTAGGCCAACATTTCCCATATACATATATATATATATACACACACTACCTCCTCGGAAATACTTGGCACTGATTTATCTACATATAGATGTATTTAGACTTATTTTTATATGTATATACATTCACATTTAGATAAATATGTGTATAGTATTTTGGACAGGGAACTGTAAGTTTCATGCATTTTTGTACCACGTTCAAGATAGGTAGGGTGTGCGTTTTTTTATGGGCGTAGAAAAGAGAAGAGTCACGCCCTCATACGAATTGTACGATCAACTCGATCGATCTAGCTAGTTGTTGCCTTTTTCTTCAATCGTGTATATTTTTTCTTTCTATGAATTGCTAAATTGCTGATTCGGTTGGTTTTGCCCCATACAGTTTTGCCCCATACGCGACATATCAAACTATCAAGCCACCTGCACGTGTGTTTCATAATAAAAGGACCAGGCTCTTTAATAAAACCATGTACATAGAGTGTATGTCTTCTGATTTGCCGGCCGGTCACCGAAGTCCTTTTTTTTGACTTAGTCACCGGAGTCCTAGTTTGTTACGATTAGAGTTTCAAAAAAAGAGAGTATGTTTTACCGAAGATTTTCTCTGATTTGAAACGTGTCAAACAAATAATATGGTTATGTTATCACTATTTTTTAAGTAAATCCTAACCGTAAATTTTAGATCTAACCGTCAAAACAATTAGGATGACGTGGTGTCTCGAAATTAAGACCTCCGTATTGTGCTTTTAGTATATAATAGATTACCTCTTGGTGACAATGGTTTGCGGGATCCAACAGCTCGTGGAATCCAAGGGACCCTCCATATCTTCACCTTTTGTCCATTTCCAATTCGCCATATGACACCTTTTTTCAACAACTTTAATCCGTATTCGATACCCTTCAAGACCGGTGATGAATTGGCAGGAAACACTGTATCCAATAAGTTCCCACTTCTGAAATACTTAGCCTTTAGGAGACGGGCACATAAGCTATTTGGTCACTCCAACAATCTCCATGCTTGCCTAGCAAGCAAAGCTTGATTAAAAACCCTCATATCTCGAAAGCCTAAGCCCCCACGACTCTTTGGGCGTATCATTGTTTCCCAAGCAATCCAATGGGTCTTATGCCTTCCATCCTCAACCCCCCACCAGTAGCTTCTAATCAGCTTCGTGAGATCATCACACACCGACATGGGTGATTTAAAGAAGCCTCCTTGACTGTGTGGTTGTCTAGACTGCATTTTCCTTTTTTTCCGAAAGAAATGGGGCTTACCCAGCGTCTGCATCAAAGTGATCCTCTCGGGTAACCAGTAGTTGGCATAATTGCCACGGGCACTTCCGTGCTGGACATGCCTTAGATAGCTGGTCTGGACCACCATCTTGGTTTGAAATCCATTCCTTCTCTATGTGTCAAGGTGCGCTAACTTTGCTGATTCTTATACCCTTCTCGACTAGTTGTCTAGCAGTTAGGTTTTCACTATGTAATCTCATATTCCTGTACAACCGCAATTATGAAAGAAGAAAAAACAGAACATGGAAGGTCCGACCTAAGAATCCTGATAACTTACTGGAGTACTGGTATTGCATGCTTTTCTCATTGTTAATACTATGCTAGAAGTCTAAAGTAATCACGCTAAGTTACATGCCGTGGGTTGTATGTTAATTTACAGATTACCAGTAGTTTCGGCAATTAAAAGTTGGTACGAAATACTTTGCAGACAAAAGAGGTGACACCAATATGTTCACGCATTAAAATATCCATGTGCTATCCTCTGTGGTAGAATGGTGTCGCTCATAGGTCGTTCCGCAATGAGAGTCGTGTCCTATTTGAACGAGCGGTGTCCTATTAGATGGCCACACATAACTTCACAGTCTTTAGGCTGTTGGTCGATCTATACCTGCGTTGCATCCAATGACCCATACGTGACCGTGACATATATAGTAGCCTAAAAACCAACCTTTTATCTTTCGTAAAATTGGAGGGACAAGAGGGCAGATCTTGCAAGCCATGCAAAAACAACATGTACCCAATCTGGGAAAGGGAGGCACCAGGAATTCAGGTTACAGTCCAACCTATAAGCGTTGCACTTGCTGTCCTCATAATTGTGCAGTTCGACAATAGTTTTACAGTTCGACATGATGGCGCCTGAGAGTCAGAGAGCTTGGTAGTTCTATATCCCAGAAATGCAGCTATGAGATTTGGTAAATGATCTATGCATCTAAGGCTGAAGCTAGCTAGATATGCGATCATCGACGAATGGGAAGAATATCTCTTCTCTCTGCTTGGTATCTTTTTTTGCAAACTTTAGGTGTAAAAACTTGTGGAATCATTAAACATGTATATATTGCAATGTCGCAATGTCACCACAATCTCTTCTAATTGTAGAACTTTCTCAGAGCAAGCACAAATCGACCTTAGGCAGTTGTCTAGGCTCAAAACGAGAATTTGCTCAGAACTACTCTACCATGGCAGTGGAAGCTGCAGCGGCTGCTCAAGAAGATATGTCTTGATATGGAGTGACGTATTTTGTCGCTTTGGTGATCATCGGCTTGCCTTATAAACTAGCAAGTTATCTCCTTATTAATGATAAGGCAGCGTTTCTATCGGTTGTTCACAAAAAATATCCCAAGGACTTACTAGTATTATCAAGCCGTTAGCTTCCTCGTGTTGGCTCGCTTGCTCGCGTGGTGTAAAGTGTGAAAAACCTTAGTACTGTAACTTCTTGATGGGAGTCTGCGTAGCCACGTCAATGATCACTGGAGTGTGGTTTTACTTGTGAACTTCGTCGTTTCTCATATGCCTACTTTGGTGTTCTTTTTTAGTTCTCTTTTTTTGTAGTTTTTGTCCTCTTTTCTAAAAGCATTCCTTTTCTTGCACAAATAGTATGTTTGTGTTGAGGTGGTTTTCGGGGCCAATTTCTAATCAAGATTTGGAAGTATATTTCAATTTCCTGTTTTGGTTCGGTTTATGGTAGTGGTTCAAAACCTTCCTCGTCTCTAGTTTACTCCGGAGCTCATAACGTATACGAATGGAAAGATTCCAGTTCTTCTTTTTAAGAGCATTCTCTTATGTTTCTCTTCACGCAATATACGACTGGATACAGATGGTTCTTGCTGTTGCAGTCTCCTTTGTTCATATTAGATCAAATAATATCCATGTAGTACAAATGTGATCTCCTTTGGGTTCATTTTCAAAAGCATCTTCCAACAATACTATTGTGTCATACGAACGCCACATATGTATGACATTCATCTTGGTTCACCATGACCAATTTAGGTTGGTTCGCAGTTTACTTTTTATTTTTTGAAACGGGGGGTAAAAGCTTTGCCCCTTATATTAATTAAGAAGGAGTTGCAAGAAAGCAATTTAGGGCATACCCATTATTACAAATGAACTACTCTTGCGGTATCAAGTTGCCTAAACATTTGGCGCCCGCTAACACCCACAGACGGGATTCACTCTTAATTTTGTCAAAAACAACAAAAGGCAGCGCACACTTTTGATCGGTGTAAACACGGAGCCCGTTATTTTTATGGCGCATCCCGAAAAGCATAGTTGGATCAGTGTTTTCGCTTTCTAACTCCCCGGATGGTACTTTGCCGCCAAACGTGGTCGGGGTGGTCACGGTAGCCGGCAGTGGCGGAGCTCAGTGCACGCCAAACTGGGCCACGGCCCGCCCAGCCCAGCCCAAAATGCTGAAGGATGTGGGCTAAATTGAGTTGTGAAAGTAGAAAAGTACGTACTCTCCTTTGGGCTGGCCCGCCCAGAATATCCAGCTGAGCTCCGCCAGTGGTTAGCCGGTAGGAGCTTAGAGATGGCGATCGAGTAGAGATGTGAGGGACAGGAGCGAGCTCAAGCAGCTCGGTTGCAGCAGGATGCGAAGTAGGACACATTGTGGCAGTGCTGCCCTCTGTCACTGCTAATTCTCAATTCATCTCTAGGTCCAGTTACCGTCACCGAATAGCATGTTAGGTTGTATAATTCGGGAAACAGAACTTTACGATCAGAAATAAACGAGAGCGTATTCAACGGCTCTTTGCTGGCAAGTAAGATACGGTAGTAGTAAAATGTCATAGGAATATATGTCCCAGACCCCCCCTAAACGTACGGGGATTCAGAGTGCTCCATTCGTGATAAAGCAATCATCTTCTCTCTTTTTTCTGGTCAAGCATGTGAATTGACATAATAAACAAGAGTTCCCTTAAGACCACTAGCCACTTTCGAAATACCCAGAAGGTAAAAGTGAAGTATAACAAGAAGAATTGATTTGCAGGCAATATTACTACAGAAACAAACAAATGGTTGCTGGATTACATATATTGTGGTTATGATCTAGTACACCGCGATATCGTCACGATCTCAGTGACAGTGGTACCCATCTCCTTAATAATTGAAGCTAACCAATATACCACTACCTACTCAATGAGATATATATTTCTAGCATTGAATTCCTTACAATAGACACGATTCATACTTCACGATTCATACTCAATGAGATATACATTTCCAGCATTGAATTCCTTACTATTGATAGTGGTATAAAGAAAATTAATTTCAAATTAACTATGGTCAAGCATGCAAATGGAGATCAAAGAGAAACAAGATTTTCCTGGGGTCTCTTCCTACATTCAAAATACACACAGGGTAGAGTAGTTAGCGTAAAACTACCACTATACAGACTAAATCACAAAAAACTACCATTTTTGCCCGCAATCGCAAAAAACTACCACTTTTGGTCCGTAATCGCAAAAAACTACCACTTTTGCCTGCAATCGCAAAAAACTACCACTTTTGACCGCAATCGCAAAAAACTACCACTTTTACCCATTATTACAATGTGATGTTTCTATTAATCTCAAACTGTTTATTTGTTTGACAGCAGTACATAATAATAAAGATAGAATTGACATAATCTTACACAGTAATAATAAATATAGAATCATCATAGTTTAACACAGCAACACTGGCTGAATCCACATAGTTTTACACAGCAACACAGAGTAAATTCACAAAGTTTTACAAAGCAATAATGCTTGAATTCACATAGTTTAACACAGCCATTGCTGTGTAAGATTATGTCGATTCTATCTTTATTATTGTGTATTGTTGTCAAACAAATAAACAGTTCGAGATAAATAGAAACAACACATTGCAATAATGGGTAAAAGTGGTAGTTTTTTGCGATTGCAGGCTAAAGTGGTAGTTTTTTGCTATTGCGGGCAAAAGTGGTAGTTTTTTGCCATTGCGGACCAAAAGTGTTAGTTTTTTGCGATTGCGGGAAAAAATGGTAGTTTTTTGTAATTTAGTCTGTAGAGTGATAGTTTTACGCTAACTACTCCACAGGGTAAAAATGCGCAGTATAACAAGAATGATTTGATTTACTGGCAACAACCAACAAATGGTTGGTGGGTTAGATATATCATGAGTTATGGTCTAGTACACAGGGCATCATCACGATCTCAGTGACAGTGGTAGCCATCTCGCTGTTTAACGAGTGGCCTCAGTGATAAATATAGTATGTTGTCTTCCTGCTACCATGCAAGCCGCTATGACGGCATATGTCCAACTGTATCGGAAGTGCAGCCAGGGTTTAGAACAAGCTCGATGCAATGGGAAAAGGAGAAACATGCTGGTCGTATAAGAAGAGGAGGCATAGGGAATCAATGCATCAGTAGGATGGGTAAGTTTTGACGTGAGTGGCCAGTACTTAGTGAATTGCATACTTAGCCTGGCACGATAATGTTGTTGGAAATAGCAGAAAACGCCATGCTCTTCGTTCATTGTTGAACATGAGCAGAGCCCAGTTGACCCAGCTGCGCAGGCTGAGGCGGAGCTGTCTCACTATTGTGTACCCTTCGTACATCCTAGGTATCAGCTGCAACAGCTTGTCAAGGAACTGACCTTGCAGTACAGGCAGCTGCATAACCTCGACTAGGAACTGACCTTGTACCAAAGGCGTCTACACTTACACCGTTTATAAAAGACCAAAATATCTGTACATGGCTCTCATCTTGGTGTTCGCTACATACATCGCGGCAATTAATATGGAACCAACGGAGTAATATCTTTTGTGTATCATATTATATTTAAGTTAATGAAATGTGGTTCCACAATGTGAATCCCAGTATCATATTGCCTCGAATTATTGTTCACTTGGACTTCTCAAGATGTCCCCTGCTCCGCCACATACTAGACATCAAGAAAACCCACAACTGATAGCAGGAGACGCCTTCTTCGGCTTGGACTTGGTTATGCTACTGCAGCTTGATTGTTTTTCAAAACATACAGAATAGTGATTTTAGCATGGAAAATCTCTACCTATTTCTTGTTTATCAGAACTAGCATGGTGGCCCTCGCAAATGCGAGGGCATCAACTTAATTATGCTGAAATTATTTATATTTGTGATGATGTAACTATCACCTTCGTTTTTTATATATGACTATGTTGCTAAGATCTACTAATTGTAACCATGAGGAATTGTCGGTTATGATTTATCTTGCTATAGTTTAAAGATCTACCTGTTATGATCTGTTTCACGGGCACTGGCCCGATATTAAAAATATCCATTAGGCAAAACCTAATTGAGATATCACACATATATTGAATATGTTTTAAAAAATATTTTGTGAACCAAAATTATGATGAGCCTAAATGTAAAATTTCTTCTATACTATTTTGTTCCTTTACTTCAAAATGGTGATTAGAAAATGGTTTTAATGCATTATATCTTGTTCAACGCATTAAAACATCTTTTGACATGCACATAACATGCCAGTCAACACCACTTAATTTTCCGATGTAATAAAATCTCTCATGAAAAACCATGTGTAGGTGATACATCGGTGGTTTGAGCATAAAAATTTACTCAAACATGCTTTGACCATAAATGAAGTAATATCAATATGATACTTTGATGCTAGTAATTATTCTTTGTCCAAACTTATAAATGTTTTACTGGTAAAAAGTCTTGAACCCCCTATATTTTGGATGAGTCACACTACATGACTGTTCTTGTCTTTATGAATCTTAGTGTGACATCAGAGTTAAGATCAACTAAAGAAGTATGGGCGAAATAGCCTAACATGTAGATATCTTGAAAGAGCGATAACAAATCCAAGCTCCTACAAGTTTTTTCTGAGCTGAGATAATGAAGCTCATACGAAACTGAGCGGAATAATGTTGAATAAGGTTAAGCATTTGCACACATGCTTCATATATCGAGCAGGTATAAAAGATATTTGTTGTCAACCATATTCACGATTTGAATGCAAAATAACATTAACATGCCTTGTCTGTAGTCTGTACGGGGATAGAAGAATATAACATGGGCACATATAACAGGAACAAATAAATTGGTCATATTTAAATTCAATTTGAAAAGAAAATGGGAGAGAAAATAAACAATCATAATTATCGTACATTGATACATCATACATGTAGGAATTTCCGTTCTAATGCATCATGATGTGACGGCTAAATCCTGCGAGCAGCTGGAATTTTGCAAACAAACCATTATAAACTTTTAATTTGGCTTCTCAATGTACAAATATATTTTTGGACAATCATACTCGTATCGCAACTGGTGCTATGAAATTCCAACTGCGTTATTCATTTGGGAAAAATCAAAAAAGGATATATAGGGAATAGATAAATTCCACCCGCCTAAGTAGAGAACTGTTACAAATAAAGAGGAAACTAATAAATTTAGGTAAGAAACAAGATAAAATAAAGCATATTTTCGCGAAGAGAGATTTGACCACCCTTTGCACGCACGCTAGATCGATCAACAACATGAAGCTCCTAGTTTCAGAATATCACTTCCTAGCTAGCTACCTTAAAAAAATAGTACATTAAACAATCAGCCTGGGGTTCCATCGCTTCAACAGTTGCTGTTAAAAATAAGAAAATCTCTGCCTACCGATCATGGCCCTGGTTGATCACGATCAAAGTAACATACACATCAATAATAAAGGATCTATGAAGGTTCAGATTTCCCCAAGTGGAGGGCTAGCGCAGCCTCACACACGTCGTCGCTGCTTTGGCCGGCCGATCGATTTTGCAAGAGACTTTTTATGGGTGTGTGCAGCCGTTCACAGCTAGCCTTATGCAAAGCTAGCTAGCTATGTATGTAGTTAACATGATGATTACGATGCAAATTGAGCTAAGGATTAATACCTTTGCATAGCCATGCAACTTTGATATCAAGGCTGCAGGCTGCTCGTACGTACTATTCCCACCGCTTGCCGTGGATTGAGATGATCAACGACCGGAGCAATCGGAGGGAGCCAGGTGACGGCATGAACGATGGCATGGAAATCGCCCAGTTCTAATCTACGCGCTAGCTAGGGTTGAGAAGATTAAGCCTCGGTTTGGATTGATGCATGGACACACGTGTTTTCTCTCTTTTGATTTCACATGGTAGATTGGATATCATTCTTTGGCCGTTAGAATGTGTAGATGTACGTGACTACTTTTCAAAAAAAATTGTACACACGTGACATAAGTTTCCCTTGTACACGTTTAATGTTGTACATAACACATGTTAACTTACCCCTCAATTAAATCTTAGCGGTTAATTTTATATCTAACAGCTGAAATAATACTGATGATGTGGATTAACGTGGTGCCTCGAAAAACTAACTCATTTTGCTTTTAGTATATAATAGATAGATGAGAACAGTGACCAGATGGCCATTACATTCTGGAAACAGGACATAACCAAACTCCTCTGTGCACGGCCAAAATTAGACACAAAATATAGATACTTGAAGCTAACCAATCAGCCACCCCCTTCTCAATGGGACATTTCTGACAACATTAAATTCCTTAGAATGTTC
Organism: Poa annua; assembly: GCA_026929855.1. Classification (NCBI taxonomy): domain Eukaryota; kingdom Viridiplantae; phylum Streptophyta; class Magnoliopsida; order Poales; family Poaceae; genus Poa; species Poa annua. Next base: position 96,889,849 of record CM049437.1, read on the forward strand.
AAGACTCGGTACTTTTAAACTCCGAGATAGCTTATGTGGCGCAGGTTAGGAACTAAACATGCTTTTACTAGGTGTCATGACGCAACATTGACCACCCCATCCTTGTATGATGCCTACAACATAACTTTATTTCTCATGTCACCAAAATTGATTCCTACACCAGTGGCACGAGCATCTGGTGCCTCTTCTCTATACCACCCAAAATGTAAGATGCCACACCGTTATTGAAAGATGCTGCTCACGGAGCCATCACGGTGAACATGCCAGATAGTTTCGGCCACAAGGTTAGCCATGGAGAGCACCGTCAGCTGAGGGAAACATTTGTCCTCTGGCAGCAGGATAGAGTTAGTCACTATAACTTCCTCAAAGATGCCTCCAGAAAGCCTTTCAATTGCTGGCGGGCTGCAAAGTGAAAGGCGTTAATGGAGAAGGCTGAGAATAGTTCAGTATGTTCACTTTTGCGGGTATGTAAACAATGAGAGTACAAAAAGACAACAAATGTGATAAATGCCCACATGCATCGTCTTTAGTCGAGCTTCTTTATTTCAAATAAATTTTGGTTAAGCATGCCGATGAAGATAAAAGGAAAGTTTCCCTAAGGTCTCCTAGACCCCTAGGCTCAAAATATCCAGCTTTGCATACCATTAAACACGACATGAAATATTTTAGGGTGATGATTGGATCATAGTATAAATTATCTAACTTACTCTGACTTAACAAAAGAGCAATAGGATTAAATTCATTTTTACAGCAGTTTTATCAATAAAAACCGCATACCAAAGTAAGAAACTGGACCCAACAAAAAAACTATCACTAAAAATCGAACAATACTGAACTACAAACTGTGTTGTCAACAGAAATTAGCTAGGCAATTGATATTCCTTAACAGATTGTGAAGCCTGACAACTTTACTAAATATACTAGCTTCTTGCTGAGTGTTTCCACAAGTAGAATAACAAAGTTCATCAGAATTGTGCAATAATATAACAGTTACAAAGCATTATATGGTATGCGTTCATTGCAATAAGCTATAAGAACAGTAATAAATAATAGGCAATTAAAAAACTATCCAACCTTAGGACAGCATGTGTGCAACAGGCATACACAGCTTCTGCTCCCTCCTGTTTTAATAACGCTGCTCCACTAGTTATCGTCCCTGGGTTTAATTCCAACAATAAAGTGAGACTATATCAGAAAGAACACACTGCAAAAAGTGTAAAATTTCCATTGGGCGCAAACAATGAAAAATTGCTAACCTGCTGTGTCAATCATGTCATCAACCATGATAGCAACCTTCCCCTTCACGTCACCAATTAAGTGCATGACCTGCAGGTTGTCACAAGTAGGAAATTAGAAAATATAATCTACTCCTTTCACAGGTTTACTTAATGAACTATGACATATATGTGGTGACCCATATTAAGATAAATCAAAATGTAGATGGCAAGATTGAATGCAGTAAAGCATCAAGCTAGATTAATTAATTATAAGTTAATCAAATAATTAGTTTTAATTTTAAGTTTCTATTATGATGCATGTCTAGTAGAACTATGCTCCAAAAAGTATAAACAAAGCTAAACCTTGCGCGTGTCTAACTGCTATATATAAATATAGCTGAAATTTTAATAGATACAATTTAAAGAAATCAATTGTTACCTCTGATAGATTATGACCCTGTCTTCTTTTATCAACAATAGCTAAAGGGGCGTCAGATAATTTCTTGGCAAATGCACGTGCTCTGACAACACCACCCACATCAGGAGAAACAACCACAAGGTCCTTGGAAATTGTCTTGCTGGCAAGGTAGTCCAGAATCACAGGCTACGAAAAAAAAGATCTGTTCGTTAACTGTTTATCAACTGCAGGTCTTCCGAAGAACTTCTTTAGAAGAGAAGACTTTTATATACATAATAAAAGAAGTGTTCCTTCCAAGACTGATGACATTACCTGTCCATATATATGGTCCACAGGAATATCAAAGTATCCCAATGCTTGTGCAGAATGCATATCACATACAATGACACGGTCACTACCAGCTTCTGTCAGCAAATTTGCAGCAAGTTTGGCGGTAATGGCCTCACGTCCTTGAGCCTGTGTGACAAAAAAAATTGATCAGTCTAACAGAAGATATTAGCGGATCTTCGAAAATTAGCACAGCATATTCCCCTGGGTATTGAACCTCATGTTGCGAGCATTGCAACCTTCACTTGCATTGAAACGGGATACAAATTGAAAAGTTAATTGGATAATATCAGCTGGGAGAAGAAATCCAGTGATGGTCACGTTTTACTAAAAATATCTAAATCCCACTTGCTAGACTAAAGGAGATAAGTCACTTGTTAGAACAGCAATGAGCAGCTTAACAATTCGGCTGTACCTTTCTGTCTGCCCTGGCATACCCGAAGTACGGAATGACAACAGTAATAGAGCGTGCTGATGCCCGCCGACACGCATCGATCATGATGAAGAGCTCCATGAGGTTTTCGTTGACAGGGGAGCAAGTGGGCTGCACCAAGAACACGTCGCATCCCCTCACACTCTCTTGCAGTTGCACATAAATCTCCCCGTCAGCAAAGCGCTTGATGAGGACCTTGCCGAGGTCTACGCCCAGATAAGAAGCGATTTCCTGAAAGCAAAATACAGAAGAGGTCATACTTTTCAGAACAAATAGTAGGGACAAAAAGGTCTTCGTCATCGCCACATTGAATGGTGCAACATACAGACAATCCAGAAAATAAAGAGCAATAACATCTGATAGACACAGGAGACAGGAGTACATATTCTTCGGTGGCTGTATTGGAAGGGGCGCAAGTCCCTTTCGTTCGCCGAATTCAAACGCAACGACGAAATAATGAATTAATAATTTATATCCCTGTCCAACCAAATACGAATTTGTAGACGCCCCCATGCTGCTGGGAATTAATCGGATAAAAAGGTGTCTCTTTTTTTCGGGAACGGAACACGGAGCCGGGGACAGAGAGCAAGAACCCCACCTGCGCGAGCGGGCGGTTGGCGGTGCCGGAGAAGATCCTGAGCCTGGAGTCCCGCGCCTCCTGCGGCGGCGCGGCGAGCCTGGCCTGCTGCGCGGGCGCCTTGGGCGTCCACGGCGCGGCCCACGGGTCGGCGCCGCCCACCCGCTTCCCCTGCTCGACCACGCGCAGCTGCTCGGCCCCGAGCACGCACCTCTGCGCACAGTACACCAAAAAGGGAAAATCTCACAACCCCGCAATCACCGGAAGCTGGCGGCGCCGTTCGGCGGGATTGAAGGCTCACCGGCGCGCGGAAGCGGGAGGTCCGCGCCGACGGGGACACGCCGTGGCGGCGGTAGAGGAGCAGGGAGGAGGAGGGCGACGCCGCCGCGGTGGTGGCCGCCATGGGAGGCGGACGGGGCTAGGGTTTGGGGGTGGAGTGGGGAGGGGGAGAGAGCGCGCGGGCGGGCGCTTGTCGGAGTCCGGGCCCTCGGGACGGTGGCGCGGTGGCGGCCTGTTCTTGTCTTGTGTTGTGTAGACTCGAGCCGGCTAATTAGGGTGGGGTTTATATAGGAATCTTGCTTCTTCGTGTCCTCGGGAATAACCGGAGACTTTGATCTGTTACTGTTACCATGTACTGTAAGAGTATACTGTGGTAGAAGAAGTTTTGTGGTTGGTAGGCAGACTTTGTCGTTTGTTTCCTGCTAAATTCTTCGAGGCCAAAGAAAATGAGCAAATAACATTCCCATGGAATGACGCAATAAGTTGGTCAATCTTCGTAAAGTTGAAAAGTTCGGCGACCGGGAAGGGCATGGTTTTGGCAGTAAATAAAATTTGTAGATCCTTTGCCAAAGAAGAAATGGGGAAGTATTCTAATGGGTGGGTGGTACGATCAAGACGAAACGTCGCACGACCTGCGCCTCGTCGATCCGTTCGCATCGCATGGCTAGCAGACCTCCCATATCTCAACCCGGCCCGGTAACATTGCTGGAATTAATGCAGCCTAATTTAGCGCTGAGCCCCACATCCACGCACTGCAATCGCCAGGACCAAATCCGCGTGCTGCATACCAGGAGCATCCAGGCGCTGCCGAAGACGCAGGCCGCCACCGCCTCCACCGCCGCATCCACTCGCGCGGCCGGCCGCCATCGCCTCATCCACGGACGCACCAGCCGGCCACCACCGCCGCATCCACAGCCTAATCCATGCGCAGCGCCGCCGTCGCCGCCACCGCCCACCGCTGTATTCACACGGCTGTGACGCGCGCCACTGCCGGCCGGCATCGCTGCATCCATGCGCGCAGCCCCGCAACCACGCGCGCCGCTGCAGGATGACGCTTCCCCAACTTCGCCGCCCGCCTCGCCGCTCTCGACTCCTCCTCCCGCGCCGACCTCCTCTGCGTCAAGTACCAGCTCCCCGGCGATGACCTCGACGCGCTCGTCTCCGTCACGTCCTCGTCGAGTACAACCGCCTCCACCTCTTCCGCGCCGCGCCGCCCGGATCTGGAGGAGGGTCTTCCTCGCGCAACGCGATGAAGGCGCTCGAGGTCTGATACGCCGCCCGCGACGGCGCCGACATCGCGACGTCCGTGCTGCTCGCGCCCGAGGAGATCCACGAGGGCCAGCTCCGCCGTGGCACCAGCGACTTTCCTGGGTACGGGTACCTCTCCGAGCTCTGCCCGTCCCTGGTGAAACTGTGGAAGCATATTTTCGATTCGACTGGAGCAATTTTTATTTCTTTGGAAGCACAGTTCCAAGTTGTTAGAAGCACAGTTTTGTATCCAATGATTCATGTTGTGTAAGACCCAAATTTTACATACCCTCAAAGCATGTTCATTAGCTATGGAAGCATAGTTTCAAGTTGTTAGAAGCACGGTTTTATTTACATGCCCTCGAAGCATGTTTATTAGCTATGGAAGCAAATTGTCCGGTCGAAAGAAATATAACCTTGCCATGTTGAAATAAATCAATAAACTACTAATTTTTTATTTGATGCAAGCTTTCACTGCATGGGGAGCATTTTTTGGTATCTCGGAAACATAACAGTTGCTTTTGAAAAGCCTAGAAAATGATGCTTCCATGCATCAAGAACAATATTTGTTGCCTTGTGCTTCCATGTTTCGTGGAGAATTGCTAGCCGGATTAGTAAATTGCTTCAATTCAGCCGGAAATGACGCTTCCATGCATTTAAAATGATAAATTAATTGGGAGCTAATTACTGGCCGGATTAAACACAGTAGTTTGGGACTAATTAATGACCGGATTAAACGTGGAGCAGTTTGGGGCTGTATTTATTCCTGCATGCAGGGAGTCTACCGGCTGGGCTGCTTCATCGCAATCGCACGGTCAAAATGATTTTGATCCTACCGCCAAGTGCTAGTCCGATGGGAAGCATGGATCAGACGTCCGATGCCTAGTGGTGTCCAGAAGAAATTGTAGATAAGTAGTAGCTTTAATGAAGAAAACAATTCCTCCTAATAAAAGCTAACCAACTATGTGCCCCCATTTTCGAAAAGAAATTTTTCGAAAAGAGAACTTTGTGCTCCATCCGACATTCTATTTAGTGTTTAATTGCTTGTCATGATTTCCGTTTGTCTTGCGATTGTGAAGCCGTCGCGTCTGCTTATTTGCTATATTTTGTGCTACATGTGGTCATTTAGTTCTCTGTGTTCAAGTTTTAGGTGTATCCTCATAGGTTTCCTTTTATTGCCTATCTGTTGCAAGCGGTTTCATTCAATCGACACTTGTTGTCCGATTCTCATCCGATCCTGCATCCGATGAATAAGGTTCATTAGCTGATTAAACTGAACGGTCGTGGCTCTTCGTCAAACAAAGATCAACGGTCGTGGCTCTTCGTCGAACAAAGATCGTACAGATTTTATCGGACGTATAGCAGTGCTCTTCATTCAATCAAGCCATGTCTCCATTATCATGTGGCATCCGTTTCAGGATGCAGGCGGACACGGAATCCGCCGGCCCAGTTCTGTCCGCGCCGCCCCGAGAGCCCAAATGGCTTGGCGGATAGCCTGTATAACTGAGACGGACTAACGGATACTGGCCACTCAGCCCGCCAGGCCCATCTGACTGTCCGTCAGAGGGGAAAAACTTCGTCTCGCTCCAGAAGAAACAACTCCTCGCCGCCAAGCTCCACGCCGTCGCGGTTGTCGTTGCGCAGCGCCCAGCTCGTGACCGGATGAAGCCTGGTCGTCGCCGCCCAGTGCCCTATTCCTAGCAGCCCGACGCCTTCTCCTCCGCGCCTGCGCCACCCCGGCTCCCTCGCCGTCAACGCCTGCGGAGTAAGATGGGCGCGGCGGTGGGAGAAGAGAAGTATCCGCCGGAGGAAGAGGCGAAGGGTAGCGAGGGCGGTGGCACCCACGGCAAGGATCAGGTTTCGGTTCCTCTCCTCCGTCAGTTAGGATCCTGATTCAGTCTATTGGTGGTTCATCAGAAGAAGAAGATCAAGATGGGGTTGCAAAACTTGATGATTCGTTGGCTGACTGGCAAGATCATTTGAGGGTGCATCAAAAACAAGTACCAAATGAGCTTGAGAGATACATGGCTGAAGAACTCTTTCCCCACAGCAAAGATTTCGACATCTAGGGATGGTGGGAACTCCACGGTCCAAAGTACCCAGTTCTGTCGCGTATTGCTCGTGATGTCCTAGCTATTCAAGCATCAACCGTGGCATCAGAGTCTTCTTTTAGCGCCGGTGGAAGAATCATCACTGATCATAGGAGCAGGTTAAAGAGTGAGATGGTGGAGGCGTTGATATGCCCAGATGGTACTCCAGAAAACCTGCTGATATGACGGAGGCTATAGTCATGAAATGATGTATGGTCCTGATACTTGCGTTGTGGTTTCATTCACCTTTAATGCCATGTTTACTCTATTTTAATATCAAAGTATAATGGTTACATTGTTGCACTTATAGAGTGAGTACAATAAAGCTGCAGTAACAACATCATCTAGGCCAACAACATGAGCTGGATGGAGCAACAAGAGGGAGTACAACTAAGTGAAGGGGTTCCGCAGCAGAAAACAATAATTTTTCTAGCTAACGAATACCGAAACATGCCAAGATCTATCTATCTAGTAATGCGGTAACGGTGGGCGGAACTGGTCACATACCTCTTGTAGACCAAATAGCGGGGATTACGCTCCCGCACAAGCGTTGCTGACGTAGACGCCGTAGCCGACCTCAAGGTCGCGGAGAACTTGGCGCGACGAAGAAGAAGACGATGATGACGGCGGTGGCGATGAAGCTGGGCAGCAGCACCGGTGGCGCCGAGCAGCGACGGCGGCGGCGGCGGCGCTGGGCAGCGGCGGCGGCGACGGTGGCCGCGGATAGGGCGCGGCCGTGGCGAGACGATGTCGCCCTGGCACCTCAAGTGTGGCGCCTCCGAGTACTCGCACACATACGGAACTTAACGACAACCCCCGGTCACTCAGATCCAGCTGAGATCGCAGGAGTAGAACTTTGGTGCAATCCCGCGGTGCGACAGGGCACTGCGGTATAGCCTTGGTGGGAGAGAGAGAGAAGCGGGCGGAGAATTAACTCAGGCCGGTATATACAACATTAATTGTATTTTGGATGTATTTAAATCAATTAATACGCCCTTCTATATAAAGGGGGGAGGGGGTGTGCAAACACCTTGCCTCCCCCATGTGGGACTAAAAGAAAGGCAAAGAAAAATGAGGGGGGGGGGGGGGCTGGCCGGCCACACATGCATGGCCGTGGTGCCCATGGGCCCCATGCCCATGCATGGTGCGCCCCCACATGGGCCCCTCTTGGCCCATTAAGTGGGCTGCCGCCTTTTTCTTTTCTTTTAATTGATTTTAATTAATATTAAATTAATATAAAATATATATAATTCATAATTAATATATTTATACATTATTTAATATCCTGTGACTCCAAAACAATTTTCGGACCACCCGAACTACCTCCGGACATTCCCGGAACCCTTCCGATGTTGCCGGAACTTTTCCGGATTATTTCTCTCTCTCCTATATCTATATTACTCCTAATAATATATCATTCCAAAGTTCTCTCTGTGTCGGCAAGACCTTAAGCGTGTTACCCTACGGTTCGAGAACACTCTAGACATGGCCGAGACCCCTCGCTCGCCAATGACCGCCAGGGAGACCTGGACGTCTGTAACGGTCCCTGTGCATTCCACGAATATCATCGTTGAACCATAAACATGATATTCATTCCTTTTGTTCCTTCGATACTACCTTGTCCGAGATATGATCGTAAACATCCAATGTTCTGTTTTATCTCGTTACCGACAAGGGTCAATTTAACTCGTCTGTGATATTACATCTCCATGACCTAGTCATATGCTGCGCAGCTTTATAGACGTAATCTCACCGTGTGGGCCCAGAGTATCTTTCCATCACGCGGATGAACAAATCCCGCTCTTGATCCATATGTCTCAACGTACTCTTTGGAGATACACAAGATACACCTTTATTGTCACCCATTTATGAACTGACGTTTGATGCACTTAGAGTATCCTACGGAGCAGCAATAAATATGATCTCACGGTCTGAGAAATAAGCTATCATATTACTTTCCTATTGCAAATGATGAACATCGTGTTATGATCCTATTGCAATACTTTGTTGGGTATGTCCATCACCTTATTCCACTAATAAGATGACCTCATTGTCAACCGACGTGAATGTACATGATCGGGAAATCTCGATCAACAGTTGCCCAATGAACTAGTTTATATAGAGGCTTACTAGGGACTCTGGTTTGTCTATGTATCACACGTGTATTAACAATTCCGATTAATACAGTTATAGCACGATATATAAACATATTATAAACTTAATGGGATAATGCGATAAATACTATATATTTATTTGCCTCCAGGGCATATCCCATTCAGTCTCCCACTTGCACTAGAGTACAAATAAACTAGCTGCAATTTACTTTTAATCATACCAGCTTATCTAATAAGCGTTCTATGATAATGCATGCTCGTGGAAGAGTGTTACTTCAACAATCTATACCATATAGAATTGTATGTACTTTGCGATTCACTGATATCACCTTGTTTGATATCATCATGTTATCCTGATAACAAATGTACACATACCATAACTAAGTGATACTTTTGTTTCCCAGCGCTTACTCTGATTCTGTTAACTAGATAATTGATTTGTAAACACACTCAGTTGTAACATGTACAATCTCGCGATATATATATACCTTTCATATCTATGTAGAGTTTCGACATTTCAATTTCAATCCAGTGCCTAACACTTTTCTACTTCTAGTAAATTCAAAATTTACTTTGATAATTGTTCTTCTTTTAAGAACATGAGTCATACTTTTATCGAGCACATAATATGGTTCATATATGATGTCTATTATCTCAATATAAGAGACCAACATATCTTGTAACCACTATTATTGTGTACCAAATACACTTAATGTTTTAATTGGATTTCCAAGAACCTTTCCATTGGTTTTATTCCATTCTGACCTTTCAGAATCCAATCCAAATAAAACAGCTCGACCTTCCAATTTAAAATTCATGTTCTATTCGAAATAGACACTACCTTTTAAATCATTTCACAACTTCATCTTTAATTCCACTGGTACCATCCATAATATGTCATTTACATACGTGGATTTGAGCACCCACTCAAAAATATGTCACTCACATATTAAATTTGAGTAAACTAATTCGACTCCCACTTAATTTAATAAATGGTTTAAGCTCCCACTCAAAAATAAGTCTCTCACATATTAAATTTGAGTAAACAATTCGACTCCCACTTAAATTAATAAATTCATAATTTCTTTCGATATTTTGGTCAAACCAAAATCATTGATCATTTATCAATTCGAGTTTTAATACGATCTGACAGTATTCTATTAATACTTATCCCACAGACATTAAGCATGTCTATACTTATGTAGTCAACAACTTTGATTTTGTCCAAGACACTTTTCTTGACAAAATTTGCTTCCATGTCTTTCTTATAGTTGCATTTCTTTCATATAACATTTTATATGATGATTAAATGATCTTATTCTCTTAATAAGATTCAGAGTAACATTTACTGTTTTAATCCTTTTAAATGTAACTTGGATTTTAAGACTCAAAGTCTTTATTCGTATTTTGGTATTTTCTCAACTTTCTTTGTACTTATAAGGTGTATCTTGTTCTGTTAACAAGATCTAAAATACTGAATATTAAACTGTGACCTGACAGCAAATATTCTTAAAATAACACCTCATTTAAAAGCTTCTTGTTTGAAAATACTATGATCTCTTATCATCAAATTTTCAATTCCATTTGCAGAGATATTCTTCTCGGAACATATTCCAATATTCTGCTCTTATGGAAAAAGGTCTAACACCTCATTTTAAGCTTCTACTTTTATTCCATTAACCTTAACTCGAAAAATCATATTTTTCCTTTTGAGTTACGCAGACAGCAATACAAGTTTTGCTTCTGTTGGTGTTTGGAATACACTCTCATCTTAATAAGAGTATTCTACAAAGAACTATTCGTGTATATTCTGGATTATCGTATAATCATCTACACCACGACACTTACTGTCGATTACACGAATCATCGTTGGAAAAGTATTCATTCCTAAAGTGGATGTCGACTACAATGTTTGAACATATTAAGAGATTCAGACCACACTTTATCTAAAATATAGTATGATTATAATATTTCATATATCACTATATCTGATATTATAATTTGTGAAACGAATTTTCACAAGTCCATTTGTGTCGAAACCATAATTCAAAATATTGTCCTGTTTGATCGAATCATGTGGATATAATTTCCATCCACCTTTCTTCTGAAAATTTCCTTTGATCTCTCATCAAATTATTTTCAGATTCATGTTTCCTTAGGCAAATACATTTATTTGCTTAGAATCATAGAAAATTCGAAACAATGATATTCACCACTTATTTAATTTAATAATCATCTAGTATGACTTTCAATCAATTCCCTTGTATATTGACATTTCAATATCCAATGTAATTTAATCAATTCGGCACATGTAACTTTGATAGATCGAAGTATCTATATTTCTTACACTGCTTTTATGATCAAATTCGGTGGTGTTTTGTTCTTGAAACAAAATCATTTAATCTTTGGACATTTAATTTGATCATTCCTGGTTTTATAAATGTATATCGTGTTATCATTCGAATAATGTAATCGAGATGTGATTGCATAAAAACTTTATTCATAATGTAAAACAACTGACTTATTCCACGATATAAAACAACTGACTTGTTCTATTACATATATGAATAACTTTGTCTTGTAACATTCAAAACACAAAGCAAAATCACACTCTCACTATTATAAAAGGTCTTATCAAAAACTATTAATGATAACTATAATGATAACTTGAGGACGTGAACACCAATGGTCATCAACTCCTTTGCTTGACATCACTTGTGCACTGTCACATCATATATCTTCTCATACTTGTGATAATCAGATCCTGTTTCATAAACAGAATAAGTATCAAATACTTTTCATCAAGTATCATGAGAAGAGTACATTTATAACTCTGTATATCAAATATACCTGTAGCGTCGAAAATTTCTCCTTCGATGCTTTCAACCTTTACAGATTTGAACTGGCTTATGAACTCAAAAAAAGTCATCGCATCTCTTCTTATAGCATAGCCACGGACATGTTTCTCATAGCTGGGAGGTAAAGATACCAACGCAGCAGCTATCGCACATGAATCCGCCATCCAGTAGTCGTAAACATTCGTAAGTTTTAAGTAAATGTCATACATTTTCTTCAAATGAGTTTCCAAACAGGTATGTTCCTCCATCTGGAGTGAATGGAACTTACTCAGCTGTCTGTATTGCTCATACTTAATTTCATCTATGAAATGCGCCTTGATCGAATCAATCATATCATAAGGTTCCATATGTTGAAACTGCTCTTTCAACTCTGGTACCATGCTTATGACCATGATGGTTTGCACTTCTATGAAAATGTCACGACGCTGATGAAATTCCTCATCTTCTTCTTCGCTAGCAGAATCATCTGGTTCATCTCCTAATCCTTGTTCTATAACATATAGTATATTATTTTGTATGAGGGCTTCTCTAAGTTTTTTGTACCAGTGGATGAAGTTAGACCCATCAGCCAACAGGGACTGACCTCTAAGGAAGTATTCGAAGTAGAACAACATCTACAGATATGATCGCAAAGTAGGTAAGGCTAAGTTTATAATAATATGATCTCAGTTTATAATCAAATTATTTAAACATGCTCCACTAAGATTATTATCCCTACAATAATTTTAGCGATTACACGACCCCAATTCACTGCACCACCCCTGATCGTCACAGCCGGTGTCACAGTTTCAAAGGTGGACATCAAAATGTCGATCACAACAATCATGTGACTCATGCTCGATCTTTCGATCTTCCCGTGTTCCGAGTCTATGTCTGTACATACTAGGCTCGCCAATTAAACCTCGATGTTCTTGCGCGTGCAACATGGCTTACACCCACTGTATGCGAACGACGAAATGTGTGACACCCGATCGTCACGGCCTGCCTCATAACGTAGAACTTTCTTGGTGGTGCACAACGAGGGAGAACACAATTTTGATATTTATTAGGGATCATCCTATTATAGCTACCGTCGTATATCTAATATACATATAAATAAGCACTCAATATGCACACACAACAACACAAGATCAAATAATGTAATGAAGTGCGATATGACATGGTCGTGCGCCTGGGCCGGGCGTCCCGGCATGGCTCCGAGTGTACGGTGTCTCCTTTGCCTCCGATATTACGAATAATTCAAAAACTTACCGTAACCATGTCATATTTAAATGCGTCTGCAAAACAAATTTAGACGCTTCTAGCTTTATCTAGTTTTGCAAGTTTTACGTGTCTTTATAGGCTTTCGCGAGAGAACCGTTCTCTACCTACGAACATTGTATCACAACGTCGATCCAACAATTGCATGTTTACGTATCCCTTTCGGGCCCTCCATTGAAAATGCAAAACCAACTAAAGAGAGAGAAACAGACACCCGCCAGCCACGTATACGGTACCAGCCGTATGTCAGTAGTGGAACCAGTCTCGCGTAAGCGTACGCGTAAAGTCGGTCTGGGCCGCTTCATCAACTCAATGTTGCCGACAGTGCAAGTGCACGCGAGAGGGTAGCAAATATAAGAAAGACGTCCTCGTATTCAACACGACTTCTAACCGTACCAGCATACTACGCATAGATCGGCTCTGATACCACTGAAGGGGTTCCGCAGCAGAAAACAATAATTTTTCTAGCTAACGAATACCGAAACATGCCAAGATCTATCTATCTAGTAATGCGGTAACGGTGGGCGGAACTGGTCACATACCTCTTGTAGACCAAATAGCGGGGATTACGCTCCCGCACAAGCGTTGCTGACGTAGACGCCGTAGCCGACCTCAAGTTCGCGGAGAACTTGGCGCGACGAAGAAGAAGACGATGATGACGGCGGTGGCGATGAAGCTGGGCAGCAGCGACGGCGGCGGCGGCGCTGGGCAGCGGCGGCGGCGACGGTGGCCGCGGATAGGGCGCGGCCGTGGCGAGACGATGTCGCCCTGGCACCTCAAGTGTGGCGCCTCCGAGTACTCGCACACATACGGAACTTAACGACAACCCTCGGTCACTCAGATCCAACTGAGATCGCAGGAGTAGAACTTTGGTGGAATCTCGCGGTGCGACAGGGCACTGCGGTATAGCCTTGGTGGGAGAGAGAGAAGCGGGCGGAGAATTAACTCAGGCCGGTATATACAACATTAATTGTATTTTGGATGTATTTAAATCAATTAATATGCTCTTCTATATAATTCTATATAAAGGGGGAGGGGGTGTGCAAACACCTTGCCTCCCCCATGTGGGACTAAAAGAAAGGCAAAGAAAAAAGAGGGGGGGCTGGCCGGCCACACATGCATGGCCGTGGTGGCCATGGGCCCCATGCCCATGCATGGTGCGCCCCCACATGGGCCCCTCTTGGCCCATTAAGTGGGCTGCCCCTTTTTCTTTTTTTTAATTGATTTAAATTAATATAAAATATATATAATTCATAATTACTATATTTATACATTATTTAATATCCTGTGACTCCAAAACAATTTCCGGACCACCCGAACTACCTTCGGACATTCCCGGAACCCTTCCGATGTTGCCGGAACTTTTCCGGATTATTTCTCTCTCTCCTATATCTATATTATTCCTAATAATATATCATTCCAAAGTTCTCTCTATGTCGGCAAGACCTTAAGCGTGTTACCCTACGGTTCGAGAACACTCCAGACATGGCCGAGACCCCTCGCTCGCGAATGACCGCCAGGGAGACCTGGACGTCTGTAACGGTCCCTGTGCATTCCACGAATATCGTCGTTGAACCATAAACATGATATTCATTCCTTTTGTTCCTTCGATACTAACTTGTCCGAGATATTATCGTAAACATCCAATGTTCTGTTTTATCTCGTTACCGACAAGGGTCAATTTAACTCGTCTGTGATATTACATCTCCATGACCTAGTCATATGCTGCGCAGCTTTATAGACGTAATCTCACCGAGTGGGCCCAGAGTATCTTTCCATCACGCGGATGAACAAATCCCGCTCTTAATCCATATGTCTCAACGTACTCTTTCGAGATACACAAGATACACCTTTATTGTCACCCATTTATGAACTGACGTTTGATGCACTTAGAGTATCCTACGGAGCAGCAATAAATATGATCTCACGGTCTGAAGAATAAGCTATCATATTACTTTCCTATTGCAAATGATGAACATCGTGATACGATCCTATTGCAATACTTTGTTGGGTATGTCCATCACCTTATTCCACTAATAAGATGACCTCATTGTCAACCGACGTGAATGTCCATGATCGGGAAATCTCGATCAACAGTTGCCCAATGAACTAGTTTATATAGAGTCTTACTAGGGACTCTGGTTTGTCTATGTATCACACGTGTATTAACAATTCCGATTAATACACTTATAGCACGATACATAAACATATTATAAACTTAATGAGATAATGCGATAAATACTATATATTTATTTGCCTCTAGGGCATATCCCCTTCACTAAGTGCCCGGCCGCTGCCGGTGATCCATTTGTAGGTGTTCAGTTTCAGCACAAAAATCTTGGTCGGGAAAAATTGCATAGCTACTGAAGCTACTGATCGTTCCATGTATTAGCAACACCAAGCATCTGTCAACATGATAATGTTTATTTCTATTTATGTCTCTTCTGAATTTCATGCGATTCCTCTGCCCTCTGGATCTGAACTGGCAATTAAAACTTAGTAAGATTTACATTTTTTTTTAATTATGCCTGGTACCCCTACATTGCAAAGAATCTTCTGTGTTCACTCTGTTCTCTGAATCTGAAATTCAGTTAGGATTGCAAAGAATCTACAATGAGCACCGGCTGTTGTCTTTTTTAGAGAACAAGGTACATGAATACATGTGCGTGCTGATCTTGGTTTCATTATCTTTATAAGCTGCTTCTTGTGTTTCTTGAGTAGTTTGTTTATTTGCACAAACCTGAAATGCCAGTCATTGTTGTCCATGCATGTATAGTACTCCAGTTACGAGTGCAAATGTCAATTTTTTGTTCAAACGCTAGCGGTGCTGCTACTAGCTGCAAATTAGCTTGTAAGCATTAGACCACTTCTTCAGTAAGCACTGCATAAATCATAACACATGCACGTATGACTGTGCGATTCCATTTAATTAAGCACTTACTGGTACAGACTGATCAAGAATAATGACCAAGATTACAGAAACTTGCTTGCAGAAACTCCAACTGCTATGCAATGTAATATTCAGTTCAAGATGACCAAACTAACTTGTAGCGGGCATCAATGGTTTAAGACACGAAGCATGTACAGTAGAAGTAGAGGTTCCGCCTAGAGCAGATAGATCGATGTGGAGCTAGCTTCCTTAAGGTAACACACATCCGTGTACGTCCGCCGGCCACAACGGAAAGCCCAATTAGTGGACGCATACGCCGCTAACCATGTCATTTAGTCTTTACGGACGAAGCGGACCGAGCGGACAGGCCGCCGGCGCGTCCGCCTGCATCGTGACATCCGTTGGACTTGGATCACGAGGAAAAGCATGGGTCATCCTCGACTGCGGTCTGCGGGGTTCCCATACCATGGTGAATTTCGTCACCCTCCACCATTTGAAGTTGCTCCTCGCCTCAACTTCGCCGATGGAGTGGCATGACCCGCTGCGCCCTGCTCTCTTGCTGCCGCTTCACGCCATGAAGGTTCCCCTCCTAGGCAAGGTATGTGTCATCTCTAACTCTTTTCAAACTTTTCTCCTATGCATATTTCGGATGTGTCCTTTGTAGTACATGCTTGGAGACGAGCACGAGGGCGATGATTTAGGCAACATGATGTTGATGCGAGCTAACATGGCAGATGTGAGGCACATGAGTTTCCCATTGACTCCAGGACCACGGGCAAGTAGTGCACAATCGTGGTGGCTATTCCAGTGACCACCGCGTGTGAACTTTACTCTTGTTGCTTGTGTTACATGTGTGTCCATCTCTACGGAGGATCGTTCTAGAATTTTTGTTTTCCGATTTGCTAATTTTTGTGTATAGCTTGATTTCTTCCTTGCTCCTTTTGTATGATTGACTCTTGTAAGGGCCTAAACGGGTCGGATAGGCGGTATAAAACATGACATGGATAGGTGTGGAAATAAACTAGTGCTTAATTTATCAAGAACAAAACCATATGCACCAACAACTTATGCTAAATAAATAAGTAAAAAAAATAATGTGATCGCAAGATATTTAACTTCTAACACAAAGGCTATAACAAAATAAAATCCTAAGTAAAGAGTTTTGTATCCCGAAGTTGATACCCTTCGGGCAGTACCCTTGCAATGGGACGACAAAAAAGATCTGGAGCTTACGTTACCGTGATCGGACGGTTGACGACACCAAAATGCAGAGAAAGGGCGTAGGTGGTTAAGTTTTACGGTTTCATATAAGTAACTTGAACTCTCGTAAATCCTCAATGGTGTGCGATACATGTACAAGCAGTATAAAGATGTAGGCGCAGGAGGGGCCAGTGATGCCCCCATCGGTCTGGACACCTCAAAAAAATGTCCGGCAACCCCATGTTTACCCCTATTTTTTCATTTCATGACTGTTTCGAGGTGCCGAATGTTAGAATATGTGTACGAATAGAAATAGGAATTAGAGGTTATCTTGTCGCTTCTTGCCTCCCAAGTTTGTACCACTATATATACCCCATGAGGGCCATAGCAATACAACAATAAAGATTAGGGATTCATAATTTTCACATGGTATCAGAGCGGTTAGTCTCACGACGTCGATCTTAGGGTTTTAAACACACTTCCGCATCGCGCCGCCCCTGAGGAGATTAATCTCTTCTCCTCGGGGGCGTGACACCCGGTCTCGATCAAAGATCGGATCGGTTCTTTAGATTAGATCAAATAGATTTCGAAATTTTAGTTCTGTAGATTAGATTTTGTTTAGCCAAATAAATCCCTAAATTTCACAATCCTCAATCCGAAGAGAAATCAGCTCAAGATATCGGTGAAGAAGAACGACGTCACGGCGCGATCCGCGTCATCTACCGTGGCCATGTGCATCAGGTCGTCATTGACAAATCCAGCAGGTCACAGAGATCGTCGTGCGAGCGAGACGACAGAATCCCGCACGCCGATATCCACACGCGAGCCAGGACTCCACCAGCTGCATGCGCACAAGGAGGACCAGGACACACATACGTGTCTCTTGATCTGATCGGATCAAGCTCACATGCATGCGGGACTTCACCGAGAGGCAGGGGCGCGACATGCTGCTGCACATAGCACATGTTCATCGTCAACATCACCGAGCAATCTACACTGCATCAACCCGAAACTACATAGCACATGTTCATCGTCAAAACATCACCGAGCAATCTACACTGCATCAACCCGAAACTACACCAAGCCAAACATCTACGTCAAGCTGTACGACTACATCTATAACATCTTTGTTGAGTTCTTCATCGCCATTAAAAAATCATCGTCAAGGTCTACATCCACGTGTTCTTCCGCCGTCGCCGACAAAAACCCGCCGCCGCCGATCCTGTCAGATCCGCCGCCGCCTACGACAAAAACCCTGCCGCCGCCGATCCTGTCGGATCCGCCGCCGCCTACGACAAAACCCTGCCGCCGCCGATCCCGACGGATCCGTCGCCGCCGCCTACGACAAAAAACCCGCCACCGCCGATCCTGTCGGATCCGCCGCCGCCTATGACAAAACCCCCCGCCGCCGCAGAATCCCTGCCGCCGCCGCACAAAACCCTACGACCAAGACCGCGTAATTTTTTTGCGCCTACGACGCAACGGCTACATCAACCACGACAATATTGACCTTGGCCACATCACGACCGGCGATCTCGACATCGATATTCAGAACAACGTCTACAGCAACATATCAGCAACACTCCGGTCGACACCGCAACACTCCAGTCAACACCGTCTGCGTCGTCACTTGCGTCCACGACACTCCCGTTGTGACTGTGGGAGGGAAGAGAGGAGAGACCATCAGAGACGCAGTTGATGATGATGGAGAGGAGAAGACGGAAGAAGCGTAAGACTTCAAATCCAGTCGCAAACGTTCGTTTCACTCCCGTTACGACTGAGTGGGAATGTTAGAATATGTGTACGAATAGAAATAGGAATTAGAGGTCATCTTGTATTCCAAGTCATTGGCTTCTTGCCTCCCAAGTTTGTACCACTATATATACCCCATGAGGGCCATAGCAATACAACAATAAAGATTAGGGATTCATAATTTCCACATCGAAAATGTCAGGACATGCCCGTCACATCGTACCGGCCCACATGTCATCAAGTGTAACACGAGGAGACGATACATTTAACAATTTTCTTTGGCTAGGCTCACCCCCTGCGATCCACTTATAGTATTTTTGTGACTAGGCACACACATGTGTCTCTAAATAAACATGTTTATGTCTACATACATCAACTTTCTATCAAAATTGAGACACTTATTTTGGGACGGAGGGAATACTGAATTTTCTATGAATATGCATGTAAAAAGAATCAAAGCCATGTTTTTTAATGGGCTACAGTAAAGAGATTCATAAAAAATCCAATGATTGGCGCACTTGTCTGGTCCGTTTAGTGGCGTCGATAGGGCAACCATTCCAATAGCAGTCGATATGTGTTCAGCACTCCGAATAACGGACATATTTCTCAAGTGTGAGAGACAAATTATGTAGAGATGCTCTTACAAATTGACGCTGGTATGTATTTCTCTCTTTGCAGCCTGTTACTTTCGAATAGATTGCTACAGTTAGTGGAAAACCAATCGGTCCCCGGTCCCGGGTCCCCACCCTCCATGAACTTGGTCCTACATTTTTGTACCTTAATCATTAAAAGATTCCAAAATATATTTACATTATCATGACATCTTATAAGTTTGTAAGTAATCAAAACTCCTCATTTTTAGGTTAATACAGTCTAATGGTTTTTGGTCAGCTATATCCAGCACAACATAATAATTTGACTTGACAAAACTTCAAAATACATATTGTATTGAAATTCTGAGGAAAGACGAAAAAGCAAATCTGAACATAAGATATTGTGCTACCATTAACCGAGTATCACATAAGACTTCCTAAAAAATACAAGGCTCTAGGACATACTACAACTAAGACAGTTGCAAAGTTTATGCCTGTTCTTTGCTGTATAAACAAGGCAAAGCAAGGTCAACCTACACTTCAGAGAATGCATACAGAAGTTGATGTTTTCTGCATGCAACAATATTCACTAATACAAATCATTAAAGCAAACTGGTTGTTTAACAAGCTGTTGTTAGAGCCTATACCTTCTATGGCACAAATTTGGTACTTGTTCCAAGCTCCCGTTTGAACCAAATCTGCTAGCTGTGCAAGTCCTCCAACTCGATTAGAACTATGAGATTGATGTTCAGCTTATGATTGAAGTTATGAGCAGACGGGCTTTGGTTGTGTAACGGATTACTAAACAGGGCACTGCTAAACAGAAACAGACCTGCACAAGAAATGTATCCTGAATGCTACTCTCGAACACCATAGATAGCTACACGAGCACACGCAAGGCTGCACGGTGGTGAAGTCTCAAATTACGTGAACTGGTGGAAGAGATGTTCGAAAATCCAGGGATTTAGGGACGAGCTTGAAAGCGTACTAGGATACCAACAAACTCGTAGTACATTCACATACATACTGTACATGCACGACATTGTTTCTTCCAGCTAGCATAAGCTACTAAAAGCATTTCTCCTACTGACATGTTCCATCCAACAGGCGGCGACGATGAAATCAAGGCAGCCTAAAACAGAGCACACAGGCCGCCACCATCACCAGACGTGTCGCCGCCGCACGGATCACAAAATGCACCGCTATTACTACACCATAGTAGGAAGTTCACTACGCCTTGAGCTTTGCAAACCACAGGGAACTATCAACCTGCCCACCGTGACCATAGGAGGCTCGAGGTCCTTCACTCGTCCGGAACCACTTCCATGTTCTGCTCTTCATACCTCACCGCAACCAGGAACTGTATGCTCACCTGCACAGAGCCAGGAAAGGGCATTGTCAGCGAGTCGAGGCCGACACCAAACCGATCGCCAAGTACATGCTACGCCCAGCAGAGTACAAATGGTCTTACCTGCTTTGGGTCATACACAGCAAACTCATTGTATTCGAGTGGGCCATCCTTGTTCCCCGAAGGCACAAGCTTGCCACACGGCACCTTAACCTCATCCCTCCAGGTGATGTGCTCCGACTCGTCCGTTGCCTTCCTCCCTACCCCCTTTACCCCCTTCACGCCACACGTCTTATCTTCCAAAGATTTCACATCCTTTATTCAACAACAGGAAGGCAGAACATCAGCATCAAACAAGGAGCAACAGATTTAAGATAGATATATTCAAGTATGTTGTATATGCTGGGGCAAGTACCTCTTCCCCTGGTGTGCCTGTTATCTCCTCGACCTCTTCCCCGAGAGAAGCCACTGCCAAAACCAGGTATCCTTCTGGACGGTCGACAGCCGTGAAGCCATACCGAGCAGCTTCCGCTGCCGCATCCGAACATACTATGGCTTTACCAAACTACATCAAGAACATACAAGTTGTCAACACAATCCCCAGTCTATCGGACAGTGCCGGTCAGTTCGGTAACTGAAAAATTACCATGTATCCTGGGACAGGTAGATGGCAAACAGCAGGAAGGAAACCTTTATATAGATGCCTAAGCAAGTTTGAGCTTCTAGTTCCTGCAGAAAACAAAGAGTACCAAGAGTTAAACAGAGGTGATGATATCAACAATAACCCTGCACTTATGGTCTAGAGGATTGAACAGAGGCACATACCACACCAAAGAAGAACTTTGTTTGGTAACTTCTTCATCTCACTATAAGAAGGAAATGCACTAGACTCGACGGCATATATCCGGTCGACAGATATACCATAAACCTGCAAGAGGGTGGAACTTGAGGCAGACCCATGTGTAGAGAAACACTAAAAGCACATGAGCATGTCATCCTACCACATCATCAACCTTCACAGGCTCATATGTTTTCTCGAGGTACTTAAGAATCATCTTGTAATCCTCTGAATCTTCAGGAACACAGTTGACTGAACAACCGAGTTTCTTGTAGCATTCAGACAGTGGATCATCTAAGGTGGAGCCAAAAATATCTCCTATAAGATGAGAAGCAACGTTTATATCACGTATCGTCTCGAAGCCAGATGCCACCTGCTTGTCACAAAGCAAGAATATCATAAGTGAGTCAATCAAAGGAACATAATGTCAAAAAGGAAGTTGTACACCATACATTGTCAGCAATCTCTTCAAATCCCCTCATTGTATATGGCCGAGTTGTTGGGAACAGGGTGAACCATTTGTTGCTTATTTCTATCCAGAATGCATCAGCAGCAGGGGGAGATTCTGGTGCCGGTTCTGCATCTCGGATCCACTGAAGTAGCACTTCCTCCCCTGCCAAAGGCGATTAGTCGATGATAGGCTGCCACGTAAGGCAAACAGAAATATTTAAGGTCAAACCTCTGCTCAAATGGACATCTGTAAGCATCCCAATTGGAAGATCAGGCAGATCCTGTGCCATCTCTGTCAAAGCATACCTGTGACACAAATCAGTAGATGTGAGTGTTGATGATCTCACAGCGCCTGGAAGGCACCTAGATTTTAGGAGACTAAACGACTACATCCATTTCACTGATTTTCCAAAAAAAAAAACAGAGTACTCCGATATTCCAGTTACTTTACCAAGAAACATGAAGCAGATAATTTGTGCATTATATATCTAACACAGGATTTCAACTAGCAATGAACAAGTACATATCTGGCACCTGTATATTTCTTGGCTGCACAACTGCTTGATAAGAAAAGAGACAGCAGGGTCCAACTTGCAGTGTGCTGCCGCAGATCCCAATTGACGAAGTGCTGCACCTCCATGACGCACGTCAAATCCTATGTCCTGCCAAGGAAAAATATCTAAGACAGTGCTACTAGAAAACATAAAATCAGAAAAGGAACTAGAGAGTTAAGTACCATGTCGATAGGGTACATCTTCATACTCTTCTTCTCAAACTTCTTTTCTCTCTCCCATGCCTCAAACTCATTTCCAGTCACCTCCTCAAATAGACGAACAAATTCCTTAATAGCATCACTGACGCGGCTACCAAAATCTTCAACTCTTTCCTCCACCATCTGGTCATGGCCAATTGGACCCTTCTTGTAGTAGAGGTGCAAGTGATTTTCAGGTACCATGATCAGCTGCAGAATGCAAAAGCTGCATAGAAACAATTTGGGATCAGTCGTCAGTGTACAATTTATTGTCCCTCGAGCATCAATGTATTTATAACACAGAAATACATACTCATTCATCTCGGATCCCAAGTCACACACCGAAAAGGCACAATTGTAGCTGACACCATCCTTCTCAAAGATAATCCCACCATCTTTATCCAGTTTAGAGTCCTTATGCACTGATCTTTTGCCAGCAAGTTTCAGCTGCTCAATTCAAGAAAACCTGTTTATAACCAAAATAAGAGTGCAATTACGAACAATGCACAAGGCAAAGAGATTAACCTCTGCAGCGAGAGTCTCAATAGCCTCCTCGGTTGGATCAAGCTTGTCCAGTGGCAGTCCTTTGCCTTCCGGGACAAGATCAGACACAATGTCATAGTCATCCAAAGGTTGGGGTTCGTTTTTCTGAATGCTATCAACAATCCAGTTCTCACCAACAACAGGAGTTCCACGCTCCCTGCACGCACGGTCCAATTAATATAAATTGGCAACGAAGAGAATGAACTGATTTAACATGCATTTATCACACTTTGGAGCATATTGAAAGATGAGTGATAAATAAGCTATTACAGTGCTTCAGCAAATCCTCCTGAGCCACCTCTATCTCTTTCAGCTGCAGAAGCGACAACACATGTGACACCTGCGGATGACGTACCAGTATCATGAGTGTCTTACCCTGCACTAATGAATGTGCAACATTTCATATGTGATACAACAAAACAGGATTGTACAACATGATACCCACCAAGCACAGAATTACTGACTTTCCCTCCATGCTTCACAATCTGCTCCTTGAAATAAGCCTGCAGATATTTAGGCGACAGAGTCAGATCATGCAACACTTATAACATAATATAGAAGAAAGCAATGTTCAAACACAATACGTGTGAGCGTGACATCCGCCCAGACAATGAAATCATCATGCCCGAGAAGATATGGGCCTTCTCATCCATATCTCGTTTAGGGTACCCCTTCCCTTCCTGTTGCTTCAGCCACTGAAAGGAAACAAATGAAATGCAGATTACAAACGGCTTGTGAAGCTAGATGCATTGTTACTTTTAAATACTAAACACTCAAAAATTTATCTCAGTACCTTGTTCACAAAATCATCCTTAATGTCATCTGGGACCTTAATAGGACCAGCTTTCCTTGGAGGCTTATTAGTGCTGAAAATACAGCTTGCCCACTCACTGTATTTCCCTTTGCACTTGAATCTCCACCCTTTACACTCAAGCTGACCGCCACATATTGGGCACTTCTCGGGAGGCCCATAAAAGATCATATCCTCGCTGAGGACATGAAGCGTTTGACATTAGCCGAAAATTAAGCATCTGAACGAAGTAGTTGCGGTATTAGTATAAGAAACTTCCATTCAGAATCTCAAATAGACATACCAGCTTGGAACGACTGCGTCTTCTGATCCAGAAGCATCTTGCTCATTAGCTTCAAGGATCTTGCGCATGTCGTCCAGAGAGAGGTGTTCCCTCATGGCCTTGCAGAAGTCTGTGAACTCTTTCGTGGCGTTTTCCTTCCCATTTAGCTCAGATTCCTCACCTTTGAGCTTCTTTGTCTTTGTTGGAACCTCCGGCTCATCTGACTTGTTCTTGGAGGGGCCTTCCTGCTCTTTGTTTTCTGCCTTCTGCCTTTTTGGGGCAGCCTTCCCTTCTTCAGCCGCATGCGTTCGTGATCTGGTCTCGTGTACCTCCACGGACAATAACATTACACGATTTGGTGAGTAGTCTACAGAATCCATTCGAAAACGACCATAGATAGGCAATAGCAGAAGCCAGAAGTTACTCAACAGACAGATGAGCGACCTTTATATTAGCGATGATGAGCAACATAAAAAATCGCAGCTTGATGCATCAGAGACGAAACAACCATTTTTTCTATCTCATGTGTGAAATCTACAACACTTCGTTCTGACAACGTACTACATCAGTACATGCAGTTTATACACATAAAAGGATCAGGTACTATTACAACATTTACATCCTTAATATCCACGCCAGATGAGAATAATGCTATTTTTCACGGCTGAACCTAGGAATGCGTCAGCACGGTCATAATAGGTGAAAATAGAGGTCATCAAGATCCAAAAAAAGGATGGTAAATAGCTAAAATCTATCACTATAAGGGCGTTTCAGAGTAAAAACCAACATCAAGATAATAACTAGGAAAAAACAGAAATGGCATAACTCTAGATATTTGTCATCAATAGGCAAACAGTTCTTGGTGACATCAATCAATCAATCAATTAATTAAGCAAGACGCGCCATCGTACTGACTAAGCTCACTACTCCTAACAAAGTACTTCTCGCAATGGAACGGCAAGAACCTATCCGTGTGCAACTAAGGATCAGAGAAAAAGACGGCGACCAAATTACTGTCTCACTAGCAAGATGAGTAAGCCCATGACAATGCTACTCGCGGATTAAAGCAATGCATAGCCCGCATAACCGGATGAGATGAGGCAGGAGAGCAAATAATACCATGGTGGCCGGATTACGAGAAGATAGGAGGAGCAACAAGAAGCATCAGGGTACCGAT
Source organism: Poa annua (assembly GCA_026929855.1). Lineage (NCBI taxonomy): Eukaryota > Viridiplantae > Streptophyta > Magnoliopsida > Poales > Poaceae > Poa > Poa annua. The sequence continues at coordinate 96,915,285 of CM049437.1, forward strand.
CCATCCTTATCCCGGCACCTAAATAGGCGCCGAGGCGACCGGGGGTAGAAGTGGGGAGCTTGGGTGTCGCCGCCGGTGCGCTCCAGGTGTGCGCTCGCCTGCGTGCCCCCGCGACACGTCGCCTGCCGCCCGCTCTCATGCAGGTGCTAGGTGTGTGTGTCGGATTTGGGGAGATGTGTGGGGGAGGGGAAGGAGCTTGGGAGTGTCGAATGCGGTGGGATGAAACCCGCCGGCTGTATCCGATTTCCGGTTTTCTGTTCATTTCTATTTTTTTTTTCAAATAGACGTCGTTTTTCTACCGATTCGGGCCGATAGAAACCAAAATAGCACCGTTTCGACGAAAATTAGCGCCGGCGTCCACCTCCGTTTCGGCGGAAATTAGCGCCGGCGTCCCCAGGCGGAACCCAGCCCGGTCAGCGTTGTCGGCGAGACAACGCTTTTTCCCCACCCGGCTCGCCTTTTCCTCTGCCCGTCTCGCCGTCGTCACGCCGTCGCCGCCACCACCCCTCCTTGCGCCGCCGCACACAAGCAGCTAGGAAACCGGCCGTCTAGCCCCACCACGCCGCCGGCGCCGCCCACTCCCCTCCGCCGCGATCTAGCCTCCGGGGAGATTCTCGGGGCGAAACGCGTCCACCCCGCCCGCAAGCTGTTCGGCGTTCCGCCCGACCCATCCATGGACTCCGACGCCGAGGAGATGCTCGCCAAACTCTTTGACGAGGAAGATCAGGCCGCCATCGACGACGAAGAACACCTGCTGATCTTAACCTCCCTCGCCGGCTTGCTCGCCCACGACGCGGGGCCGCGGCGTGTTGGATCGACGCGCGGTCGCCGCAAGAGTAAGCCGAAGCAGAGGTACGAGGGGTATTGCATCCTCTATTCCGACTACTTCGTCGATGATCCCACCCAAGACGAGAAGGTGTTCCGGCGCCGTTTCAGGATGAACCGCAAGCTCTTCATCAAGATCATGCAAGCCATCCGGGAGTTCGACACCTACTTCAAATTGAAGAAAGACTGCACCGGCACGGTAGGCTTTACCTCTATTCAGAAGTGCACGATGACCATGAGGATGCTTGCATATGGTGCTCCCGCAGATGCACAGGATGACTATCTGCGCATGAGCGAGTCCACGATCATTGAGTGCTTGAACAAGTTCTGTCGGGCAGTGGTTGTAGTCTTTGGCCCAACGTACTTGCGATCACCCAATGCGCAAGATACTGCTCGCCCCCTTGCAGAGAATGAAGCAATAGGCTTTCCTGGGATGCTTGGTAGTATCGACTGCATGCATTGGGCATGGAAGAACTGTCCATTTGATTGGCAGGAGATGTACAAGGGAAAGGAAGGAGAGTGCTCGGTGATTCTCAAGGCCGTGGCTTCATATGATCTATGGATTTGGCATTCATTTTTTGGTATGCCAGGAACTCACAACGATATCAATGTCTTGCAGTGCTCGGATGTCTTTGCCGAGCTTGTCGAAGGCCATGCACCCCCTGTGAACTATGAGGTCAATGGGCACCAGTACACAAAGGGCTACTCTTGCAGATGACATCTACCCGAAGTGGGCAACATTTGTGAAGAGCATCTCCAACCCAGTGCCAGGAAGCGCGAAAGCTTGGTTTTCCAAGTGCCAGGAGGCTTGCAGGAAGGATGTTGAGCGGGCATTTGGCGCGCTGCAATCTCGATTCGCTGTTGTCCGGTACCCAGCTATGACTTGGTCGAAGTCCAACACGTGGGAGGTGATGCAGCGTTGTGTGATCTTGCACAACATGATCATTGAGAGTGAGCGGGATGACCCGGTGCCTGACAGTGAGGCAAGGGCACCATACCACAGTCAGGGTCATCTTGCAGAAGTTGATCACCAGGTGCCGACATCATGGGCAGACTTACTCGCCACGCGCCAGGAGATTCGAGACGCTGTAACACAACAAACTCTACAGAATGATCTGGTGCAGCACTTGTGGGCGCGCAAGGGCAATGGCAATGCCGATAATGGCGATGCCAATGCCTAGTATGATTTGTTTTATTTGTTTGCATTGTTAAACTATTTATTTGTGTGTGAATTAGTATGTTAAACTATTTCTATGTGTGAATTCGTATTGAAAAAGGGTCGGTCTTTGTTTTTGCTGAAATATGGCCGAATCGCCTCCCGGTTCCTCATTCGCGCCGTTTGGCGCCGCGGCGGCCACAAAAAAGCGGCATTTTGGGCCCCGGGGGGCGAAACGACTAGAGATGCCCTAAACTATGTCACTATTGTGTGGGCCTTTTAGGGGTTTTTTGCGCTTTGCCCCTCCAAAATAACCAAATTAACCAGCATTGCATACCTGCCCCTCGACCGTCCCCGTCACCGTCCCCGACCCATCGCTGCACCTCAGCCAAATACGCAGAGAGTTGCTACTCGCGCTCGAGGAGATCGTCGCCGCACCGTTCTAAGCATGGCGATGAGCCCCCCCCCCCCCCCAACCCACTCATCGACGAGCTTTGACCACCCGGTGTATCACCTGCCCGCCGCCTCGAGGAGCATCCCTAGCAGTCTACCGCAACGTGACCACACTTGAAGTTGGCCCACCGTCATGTACGTGTGGCATTGTGGGAAGAGTGTAAGCTGACGAATCTGGTGGTAGCGATCGACGTCAACCTCTAATCTATGTGTTAAGATGATTTCTTATGTGGAACTCAAGGAGCCAGGAAGTCAGACTCTAATTTAATTTATATGTTAAACTATGGGAGAAAAAATTGATAGTTTGGTCTAAAGTGAAGAAATTAAAATATGGATATATATAATATAAGGTCAATATGGAGGTTGCGGCATAGAAAAATTTCATGTCAGGTGCAAGGGTTGCCTGTTCCAATCCAAATTTTGTTAGGCCCAAGCCCTCTAAAGTGTTTTGGCCGACACACCGTGCTCCAATTAACTTTACACTTGCTTCTTATGATTTTGTTAGAGCCTGACCAAATAAAGGAACGCTCCTAATTGTTGATGCCTTTGATGGTCTCCGGGTGGATATTGAGGGTTGAGGGGTGTCAAAGTGGTAAATTACTTGAGATGTGAGGACCAACTTGACAAGCGAATTGTGGTTGGCCATTGCGACCTGCTGCTATGTTGTCCTTAGTTAACTTCGATGCATAGTCAAAGAATTAAGAGAGATAAGATACAGGAGCACGAGGTAGACAGTACAATAACCTCGTCTCGGTAGTTTAGTCTTAACTAGGAAAATCGGCCCGTGCGTTGCCGGCGGGCGTGGTGTTATTGAATAATTAGCGAAATCATTTTACTACAAAATAGTGGAAGGCTGATGTATGGCCCCGTGATGGCGTAGCTGATGATGTCAGCAATGGCCAGCACGGCCTCCTCGACTGGAGGCGAGAGGGGTCACGGGGATGGTCGCGTTCGACACACGCGGGCGCGCTGACCTGGATGGTGGCGGCGCTGGGACCAAATGGTCACCGGAGCCACGCCGGCGACCATGTCCAACGGCGGCGCACGGAGGCGCTTGGCGGCACGGCGGCACAGAGGGGAAGGGAGAGGGAAAAAGGGTCCTCGAGGACCGGAGGCTCACCAGGAGCGCGAGGAGACGACCGGCAAGGGCGGGGAAGGACGGACGGCGGCGACGGCCGGTCTCAGGGAAGACGACCCCGACGCGGGTGATTCTGGGGCTCCCAGCTCGCGATACTCCACGAGGATGTAGAGGAGGTCGAGGCGGTTCCGACGGTGGCCTTGGATTCGTCTGGGGGGCGTGTAGCGGCGGCGAGGGACGGATTCGTATGTTTTGGAGGACTGCAGGGTGGTTTGGCGGTCGGGGCGCGCCCAGCTACGGTCGAGCAGGTCGCTGAGACGCTCCCTGCCGTCGAGGGGGGCGGTCGCGGTCGCGAAGGTGGTGGCGGGCTCGTTGTCGTCTGGGCCGAGGCCGAGGTTGCTGATGCGGTGGACGATGCGGTCAATGGAGGTGGTGGGGGCAGGGCCGGCGGAGGGGGCGGGCGGCGGCGCGGAGGGGTCCGCGGGAGCCCGTCCATGGCGCGCCTCCGCTGCCGCGGCTGTGGGCGGGAGGGGCGCGGTAGCCGCCGGAGTAGAAGGAGGCGACGGCGGGGGAAGGGGCGCAGCGGGAGGAGGAGAGGAGGCGGAGCGGGAGGAGGTAGAGATGCGGGCGAGAGGCCGACGGACTGCGGGTTGACTTCCCAAATTGTTAGGGTGTTTTTTGCAAAACGGGGCGCCATATGAGGCTGACAAGTGGGCCCCAGGACCAACCAAACCACCAAACCAAGGAAGCCATCCTTCCTTTATTAGTAGGTATATCCTTCCTTTATTAGTAGGTATAGATTCATCTCGTCAGTTTAGTCTTAATCCTGTGGCAGTACACAATTATATGCAGGTTACTCACGTCTCAAGTTCTTCCCTATCGTGCTACCGCATGATGTTGATCCATTGGTATCGGAGAGAATCCAGTTAATTTTACGTTATGACAACCACATAATAAAATGTAAATAACAGAATCAAGATTGCAGTGCACAAGCAAATCAACAAACGCTGTGGGTGGCGTGATCAAGCAAACAACATTGTTCCTCATTACATAGTTCAGGTTAAGACAACAGAAAAATGGATGTGTTTGGATGTTGGAAAAAATTCTTGGAAATGAATTGGACTAGCAATTTCATTTCCAAGATGGAAAGAATTGACTTCCAATTCCAATTCTGTTGTTTGTTTGTAAATGGAATTTAAGGTTGGAATCATAGTGTAGGATATGATTCCAATTCCTGTTTGGATGTGTAAAACATGGAATTGTGTGTTTTTTTAGTTTGGAGAGTTTCACAATATGAACTTGTGCAAATGTATGAACAATATATAGTTTCAAAAATAATGTATGAACAATATAGTATGTGTATATATGAATTTTGATATATTATTTTGCACATATAATAAAATTTAAAAACTGCAAACTAAGCCATGACAATAGCACAAGGAGAAATAAATAGTTTTCAAGTACCAACAGTACATAAATTTGTCTCTAAAAATAACAGAAGTGAGTTGTTATGTCTCTTACGCATAGCACAAATAGATAATTCGCAAACAACAAAGTCATACATGATACATCAAGCAAATAGTAGGCCGGCACATCACTCCAAGGGTCAATAGCCATGGCTTCTTGATGTCCTCCGGGAGCGCCATGAGTGCTTCAAACAAGCGCTCATTGATGATCAACTTGCCATAAGCTCTCAGCACATCAGTAGCCTCTAAATCTGTTATCTTCTTTAGTGCATCCGTCTCCTACTCGATCTCATGTTGTTGCCTTCCTTTTGTCATGTATATTTTTCCTATATAAACTCTCGGATCCCCCGAGGTCCGTATATCGTGTTTTCGAAGTGTTTTTGTTTCGAGCTGTTTCTGTCCGAGGTCTCCGCCAACGACAAGGGAAGGAAGGCTTTGAAGGATGAACCCCAGGATCCCAAGCTGGAGGAGGAAGACAAGAGTGGGGACGAAGAAGAGGTGGAAGAAAGCCCGCGTCATCAACCTCGCGCCACCGTTGCGAGCATTGGAGTGGTGGCAAACCCCTCCAACCGCAAGATGGGCGCAAGGATGAGCACAGGAGGGAAGGTTCCACGTCGCTTTCTAGCTCCAAGAACATCTCCTTCGAGCAACAACAACAGCCCCTTCCACAACTTAATTTATTTGGATCAAATTGAAAAGCTTCCTGAGGCAATGCGGCCAAATCCTTGGAATATGTATCGTTCTAACAACGCATGTCAAAGAAGTTCTAAGCCTGATGAGGAGTGGGGGAACAACTCCAAGAGCTGGGATTCACAAGCAAATATGATTATGAGTCGCATTGAAGGCAACACGGAGATGATTCGCGATCTCACCTATAGGATTGACGAGTTGAAGGAGCTTGTTATGAAGCTTATTAAAGATCAACCATCACCACCAAAGGAGTAATTCATCATCGGTATTGGCATCTCCCTTAGCTTGTTCCAAGCTTGGGGGGAGTGCCGCGGTATCAAACCACCATCTTTTATCTTTTATCTTTCATCTTTTAGTAGTGTCATATCATGAGTAGAGAAGTTATCTTATATGATGGTTTGCAATGTGGAAATATCTCTCTTTTAGTTGGTTATCTATGTATCCCTTGGTGTGAGTTGTCGTTATGGAATATTAATGAGAAGTTTTATCATTTATTTTCTGCACATCTTATTTTAGTTTTCAACTTCTATCATATATGATTGATCTTGTCATTAGTATTGTTACCACTTTGGGAGCATATAGTAAATCTTTTGGTTTTGGCGAACTTAGCATTGGTTAGTAGCTACAATACTTTGAGACTTAAGTGGAGAAAAGAATTACATGTAGATATAGTTTTCAATGATCTCTCTCACTTGTAGATGATAATCTTAGTATTCACAATTTAAAATTGTTTGTGCCTCCAAGTAATAATTGCATGATTGCCTTTACTACATGTATATTTGTTTGTATCCATCAACTCTTATGCTTGCTACCAAACCTTGCTAGCCAAAGACCGGTATCGAGAGGGAATGCTTCTCATACTTCCAAACCTTGAGCCAAAACCCTTGCCACTTGTGTCCACCATACCTACATATTATGTGGTATTTTGCGCCACTCCAAATAAATACTTCATGTGCTATCTTTATTCAAAACTACTACCCCTTATTTGTGTCAATGTCTATTAGCTCATGAGGAAATAATAGTTGAGTTTGTTATCTTCCATACTAATTAAGTAACCCTTGACTTGCATGCTTCATCTGCTCGTCACTAATATTGCAAAGAGTTGGTTAGACCACTATAATATCAAAAGGTTGAGAAGGTTAAAAATAGACACTCCTCCATGGTTTGAGATTGATTGGTAGGGACCCGAGGATTCGGTTAGCCATGGCTTGTGTAAGCAAAGGTTGGGAGGAGTGTCAAAGTTATCAAAATAGTTGTTTATTATAAAGGCTTGTTTTAAAATAATCGGAACCGCTCTCAACTTGCTTAGTATGGAAGATGACAAGAACTCTATTACCATTCATTGACAACAACAAACACCGCTCAAAAACTTACTTTTATACTCTCTATATGATTTAAAAACTAGAAGCTCTAGCACATGCTTGTATCTCTACTTCCCTCTGCGAAGGGCCTATCCTTTACTTTATGTTGAGTCAGTAAACCTATCTCTTTCTGTCTTAAGCAAGCATTTGAGTTGATCGTGATTCAACCGTCTATACATTCGTATTGTTAATCATGTCTCTTATTCTTTCTTGTTGGGCACATTGCTGTTATTTGATAAATATGACTTTTAGAGTTAGCAACTATTTAATAGGGATGTTTTGTAGATCAAGCTCAATATGTTCATTGTTCTCTGATCAAGAACGAAGTTTGCCAACACCAACTATGGTTTTCTGTATGCACTTTATTGTGATTTGCCTTTACTTGTTACAAGTTGAGTTATATGAATGGAGTTGATATCTAAGATGACTGGTGCATTATTAAATGTGATGCTTCTTGTCCGTATATTCTTTATCGACACTTCACTCCATAAACTTGTGGTTATGTTTACTGAGCTCAGCTTTCGCTTGGGGACAAGCGAGGTCTAAGCTTGGGGGGAGTTGATACGTCCATTTTGCATCACTATTTTATATCATAATTTACTGTTATTCATTGATATATTTCATATTTAGAGATGATACTTATGTTATTTCATCTATTTTGCATGTTTGATGATTATCGGAGAATTGATCACCGGAGTCTGGAAACAGCTGAAAAAAGCACCGTCAAGATACACTATTTGCGAAGATCAGAATACAAAACGAAGACCGTGGAAAATATTGTTTTGCCAGATCATGGAGTGAGCCACGAGGAGAGGCCAAGGTGGGGCCTAGGGGGCCCACACCCCCTCCTGGCGCGGCAGGCCCTGGAGTCGCGCGAGCACAGGGTCTGGCCACCCTGGCCCACCTCTGGCCGTGCCCCTTCGCGTACTTCATCCCCCCGAAAACCTAACACCTTCTACGGAGAGTTAGAATTATTCCGCCGCCGCCACGAGGCGGAAAACCACAGAGAGAAGAAAACTCTCCGGTAGGGAGAAATCTGCCGGGGAAATCCCTTCCCGGAGGGGGGAAATCGTCGCCATCGTCACCGTCATCGAGTTGCACGTCATCGGGATCATCGTCACCATCATCTCCACCGCCGTAACCGTCATCTCCACCGCTCCACTCCGTTCCCGCTGTAACATCTAGGGCAGAATCTCGTGTGTTTGATAGGGGAAACTCTCACGGTGTTAATTACTATTGTTATTGATGCTATTGGGTGGAACCGTTCAATTAAGGTTTATGTTCAGATTGTTACCCATCATTATATCATCTCTGATCATGTTCCAAATGATGTGTTGTGAGTAGTTCGTTTAGTTCTTGAGGACATGGGTGAAGTCTAGATGTTATGTTAGTAGTGAACTATGTTGAGTAATATTTAATGGTTTGATATTTAAACTGTGGTGCTATTCTTCTAGTGGTGTCATGTGAACGTCGACTACATGACACTTTAACTTTATGGGCTAGGGGAATGCATTGTGTATTCGAATATTAATTATGGGGTTGCCGGAGTGACAGAAACCTAAACCCCCGTTAATATCTCGATGCATGAGGGATAGCAGGATCTCAGAGTTTAAGTCTGTGGTTAGATTTATCTTAATTACTTTCTTTTATTTGCGGATGCTTGCAACGGGTATAATCACAAGTATGTATTAGTCCTAGTAAGGGCGGTGCATTAGCATAGGTTCACCCACACGACACTTATCAAAACACTAAATATTAATCATCTATATGAAGCGAAAGCACTAGACATAAATCCCGTGTGTACTCAAGAACGCTTGGTCATCATAACTCATAAGTAAACAAACCGGCTTGTCCTCTGCTCTAGAAAGGATTGGGCCCCTCGCTGCAATTATTATTGTTGCGCTTTATTTACTCGCACTTTATTTATCTGTTATATCAAAAACTCATAAAAACCTGTCTGCTAGTATTTACAGTGAAATACTTATCAAAACTGCTTGTCAGCACCTTCTGCTTCTCGTTGGGTTCGACACTCTTATTTATCGAAAGTATTACGATACACCCTCTATACTTGTGGGATCATATTTCTTTCTCCTTTGATACACATATAGATGATTGATTGATTTCTCATAAACAAATTGTGAGGAGAGTTTACGAGTATAATGTAATTTAGCTTTTATTTGGTATCGGCACCCAAGCGTCATTTTTTTTTGCAAAGTTATGCAGAAGCAGATGAATCGTGCAAGTCAAAGGTAAAGCCTGTTTAAGAGCATCTCCACCGACACTTCCCCAAACGGCCCTCCAAAGGCCCAATGGAGGTCCGGACCAAAAAACCCGCCGCAACGGCACCCCCAGCCCACCCACGAAACTTGGGGGCCTGCTTGGGGGCGCCGGACATTGTTCGGGCACCCACCCGACAGGCGGCCCCCACCCGTCATTGAGACAAGAAGAAGGCGTGACGCCGGTACGCGAAGTCGGGTCGTCGGTGCGCGCGTTAATTCCGCGTCGCCAGTTCCCAATGCGACGGGACGCCTGCCTGCAGCACGCCTAGCAATTACACCGACGACACGACGCGGCGCATTTACGGCATCGCCGCCCTTCGGCCAAGGATTAAAGGCAAGGCGACGCCTTTTGCCTCGCCGTGCACATCCCCCGACCTCGCCTGCCACATCCTCCCGCCTCGCATCGCCTCGCATCGCCTCCCACATCCTCTCGCCGTCCCCCATGGCCAACACGGATGAGGTCTGGGAGCTCTACCGGTATGGGCTCCTCGCCCCTCCGGATTGCCGCGTCCCGAAGGGGTGGCACTTCTCCAACGACGGCCTCCTCGTGCCGCCGATCCCCCGAACGGAGGAGCTAGTCCGTCGATAGGTTGCTCGCCGGCGCAGTTGGCTGACGCCCGCAGAGCGCCGCCTCCCCGAGAACGACGACGGCCAGCACAACTGGGGGAGGTGGCTCGATCAGTTGGAGGAGGAGCGGCAGGCCGTCATCGAGCTCGTCGACAGCCCCGACGTGCTCTTGTCGCGGTGGAACGCCACCGGGCGCCGCCGCTGGTGGGATCGGACTGGCCACACCGTGGCCAGCGCGATCGAAGCCGCGAGGCGACACGCCACGACGGGGAACGTCCTCCCGCTTCGGCTGATGCCGCTGCCGCCGCCGACGCGCGGCCCCATCGCGTAGAGGCGCCGGGGAGCGCCAGGCATCGCCATCCGCGACGAGCCACGCCGCCGCACCCCTCCCCGCCGCCACTCCCCACCTCGGGGACAACTTTTCCTCTGCCAACACCACGAGGAGCCGCGCGCCACCGTCAAGCTCAAGGAGGAGCCACATGAGCCGCAGACCGACGACCTGTACAAGCTCCCGTCGCAGCGGCGACCCGATGGACGGCGACTGCCCCGGCCTCCCCGCTTCCATGGCCGCTTCGGTGGCCACGTTGGAGCAGGAGGCGTCGGGTTGGCTTCAGACGATGCACTCCACGGCGGTGGAGGCATCCGGGAGCCGCAGGGGCAGCAGCGTGGCCACGGCCTCCTCCAGCACCCGATCCGCTCGCGCCGGCGCCTCCTCCTCCAGCAAAGTCATCGTCCTCGACGACAGCGACGACGACGACGACGAGTTCGACTGGAGCGACGACGAGTAGGCTAGGGTTAGGGTTAGGTCGGCGGCTTTCGCATTTGCAATTTTCTTCAAATTATGTAAAATGTTTCTAAATTTGAATGAAATTGCAAATTTAGTTCTCGTGTACAAGGTGCTTATGTTTATAACGTAAAAATAGCGGTAGCCGGATGGGGGCGCCCCTATGAAACACGCCCAGCAAATTTGTGGAAACATGTCCGACGTCCCCAAAGAGTGTCCAATTAAGGGTGCCGAACAAATATTTGCTGTGTGTCGGTGAAGATGCTCTAAAAGTGCAGCTGCCGGCGACGGACGGACGGACGGGATCTGCAGCAGAGCAACGGCGGGAACGTTTTGACGAAATTTTGGCTCCTGCAGAAAATATTACCGCGAGCGGTAACACTGTCGAAAAACTCAGAGCTCTGAAGCGCGAACAGGGAGGAAAACCCCCCTGGCCCCTCGTCAAACGTGCCCTAGGCCCACCGGCAGCGAGAGGCGCGGCGGGTTCCTTCCCTACGACGCCACTTCCGAAATTTTTTCCCCGGCTACGAGTTGGACTTCACTTCAAATCCATACCCAACCCCTCCTCCTATTTCTCCGTTCTCCTTCCCTCGCACGCCTCAACTTCCCAAAAACTTCTCCTCCTCCGACTCACACCACGACTGACAGACACCACCGGAGTGGGCTTAGGGTTTCCTCCCATGGCCATGGCGGAGGGCCGCGGCGAGGAGGCCAAGTCTCCGGCGGCCAAGGACGGGACCCCGCAGGCGCTCGAGGACCGGCGGCTGCTGCGGTCGCGGTACCTCGCCGTCAAGGGCCAGATCAACGGTAAGTACGGCCGTCCCCGCCGCCCCCCCCTCCACGCGCGCGCGCGTTCGTCTGTTCGCGGTTGTTTCGCGTTGGTGGTGGTTACTTACTGTTCGGGGAAACGCCGTTTTTCGGGGTTTGGTGTTTGGGGTTTGTGTTTGTTAATGTTCGTTTGCTTTGTTCCGCAGACGAGAAGGATGAAATGGCGCGCGCGGATTCCGTCAAGTTCAGCGCCATCTTCACGCAGGTCGAGAGCCTGCACCAGCTCGGTATGGATGGACCGACACCCCCCGCGCGATTTTCAATTTTAACCCCGTTGTTTGGACGAGACCGGCGCAGTGTGTGGTGTTAGGCGCAAGGTTTATGCCTTTTTTTTGGCCGTTTGTGGCTTCTCTTAATCACATAAATGGCATCGTATGTGTGTCAATTTGCTGGTTTATGCAGTCCACTGCCGATTTTAACTGTTGAAAATTGTTAAGACGGGCACTGTCCCCTTCAGGAAACACTGACTGCTTGACATATGAAATAGGTAGTATAATGTAGAATAATTGTTTCTTCTCCACCATTTGCTTAATTACTATTTTGTTGCACAGTTGTATATGTGCTGCTTGCTAGTTTATGGAGTCCACTGGCAATGTTCTATACTGGAAACTGTTAAGATGGACACTGTCACCCTTTAGGAAGCACTTACTATCTGGGCGTCTGAAATAATTGTAATGCAGATGGATTCACTTCTTCTCCGCCATATGCTCAATCACTATTTCGCTGCACAGCTGCTGGTTTGACATCAGCGAGTGTGACGGTGCTCAGCTGACGCTTTACAAAATAGAAATACACAGGGCTGACCGGTGTTGTTTTCTCTGCTGCAGTTCAGAAGCCCAGGGAGCAGGTGGCTGACGCAGGAGCGTTGCTGGACATCGCAGCCAGTTTGGCAGCATCAGTAAGGTCGCATTCGGCTCTGGGAATCACGCCTTCTGATCTTGTTGCTGGGCTGCTCAAGAAGTTTGGGACGCAAGCGGATGCTTATGGTGAGGGTGCCTCGTTGAGATGGGGCGACGTTGGGGTTGCCGCGTCGCATGTCTTCATGCGCGTGCCTGGGTGCTGCACCATGTAATGCATATGCCCTTGTGTATCTGTAACTTTTCCTTTGATGTCTGGTTAACAATTTTCAGTTGGTTCTAACAGTGGATGGTTCCTCTTCTGACAGGTTTGGTGCCATGAAGGCAGAAGTGAAGGCGCGGAGGAAACCTACTACCAGGAAGAGGACCCCAAGGCCGTGGAAAAATGATCGCCCTGAACAGGTGTGTTTACCATCTGTATACTCTGATAACGGAGTTCTGTATTTGTTTGCTGGTTGGTGCTTGAAACATGAATTTATGCTGGATAGCAGTTGGTACTCAGCGGATAATGATTAAATTACTCCATTTTGATTGGTGGCTGCATGCTGATTTACAGATGAAGTGTATTCTGCTAGGATGGCTTCATATTGGGTGTACTACTGCAAGTACTTATATATCCAAATTGATGTGTTGTGAATTGAAAATTACAACATGCCATTTTGTTTAAATTGTTTAGTTTGCTCCTCTTTTTAACCTATGTCGTGCAATTTTAGTGCAATTGTATGACGTAGAGTGGACACTTAATGATTGTCATTTTTTGTAGTACTTAGCCTAGCCAGAGCCATTACAGTTCCTACTCCATCTTACAATAAATATTGGTGTAATAAAAGAGGCAATGCTTGTATACTGTATCTTATATCACAGCAGCACTATACTGGAGTACTAATATTTTTCACACCAAGAGTCTGTTTAATGTGTTACTATCAATATTTAGTGGCTTTTAATTATCAATTTCGCTGGCTCATCATTTACAAGTTTCAACGTTTGGTGATTATGGGGTACTTCCACAAAGGTCCCTACTGGGCATAAATCATTTGAAAACTCAAATTACATACTTCCTTCCATTTGTCAACTCAAGTAAGACCAGTTTAGGCAAGAAATTTGCTTCATGTCTTCATGAATACTTTCTTTGTTCTGTGACAGCCTTGTCTGAATACAAGTACTATATCAACTTTTAACATTATGTTAATCTATTCTTGTTATGCAGCTTGCTGATCCATCAGAGACAGCAAAATCTGAAACAGACAGGAACTTGACTGTTCTATTTGATGTTCTGAGGAAGAACAAAAAGGCAAGGCTTGAAAACCTTATTTTGAATAGACTCTCCTTTGCCCAAACGGTGGAGAATGTATTTGCTTTGTCATTCCTAGTTAAAGACGGCAGAGTGGAAATCAATGTCAATGATGATGGCCATCATATTGTCTGTAAGGGCTTTGCGACCTGAATGATCTTTTGTTGCGGTCATATCATGCCTCTGTGTATCTGATACTATTTTTTACTGACTGAACAGGTCCAAGGAATGCACCTGCTGCTAGTGCGATTGCCTCAGGAGAAGTGGCATACAATCATTTTGTCTTCCGATTTGATTTCAAGGATTGGAAGGTACTATCTTGGTTATTGACTCGTTGAACTGCCATCTCAGAACTAAACATCAGACTGTCTGCATCATCTTTTAGGGAGCTTGTGCAAGATCACACAGTTTTCAGCATGCACTTGGTTTAATTCATTATTGTTACAAGTATCTTGTTAGTCTATCAAATGCCAGTTAGTTAAATTTATAAAATGGTAATCAATTAACTTGTTCCCTTCTGGGGAAAGGCAATAATTCATCTAATGAAATACCCGGTATTAGTTGGTTCATCTCCAGACAAGTATTCTGGGAATAAATAGTTTGATTGCAAGGCTAATGCATGACTTGTGAAGCAGTTCAATCTGATCAATATGTTTTATATTTACCACAGCTCATGAAAGGGGTTGTCGTGGAGGGGGAAGAACTGATGCAGCACAGGACGTCCTCTCTCAGCACGTCTGGAGCAAGTAACCATGTGGAGACGCCCTCCCGCAGCACACCTGGAGGAAATCGGGATCCTGAGACACATGCTGCAAACGGCATGTCTGGAAGAAACAATGTGCCTGAGATGCCAGCACACACAACGCCAGTAAGGAAACACTCCAGGAACCGGGGCCTGGTCACGCAAGCACGGCAGGACGAGACGGTATCCCCGGGCACGTGGGATGTCATGGTGATGGAAGATAAGCATATGAGCCCGCAAGATAAGTCGAGCATCACCGGCACACTGAATGTCATGGTCATAGAGGACAGGGAGATGGCCAAGGAAAGGCCACAAGTTCTCCAGACCTACAAGCGGAGGCGCCTCTTCCAGGATTAGGATTCTGACTAGTGGCGCTGAGCGCTGCCCATCCTGCCATGTGCATATGCGTTTTGTGTTTGTCTTATGTAGGTAGTGAGGTTACCTGGTTGACCTAGCTTTAGCTTTTGGGATGGCCTTTTGTAGGAGGTGGTGGCTAAGACTGTATGTATGATATGGATCCCATTAAGATTAGTTGGGCTAGAAAAATGTTGATCAGTGCCATGAGTTCGATGTGCTGATTTACTAATGCAGCTGTTATTGGAATATTCCTGTCCAGTTGAGGCTGCAACAAGTCATCTAAGTGGCCATGGTGGAACGATGGTCACAAGTCTCTATGGGGTAAATATTTAGGCTCAGATACACAGATGAAACACGGATTAAACACAGATGCGCACATCCCTCCAAAGAAATGGTCAACCAGATGAAATGCAAAGATGAAACATTAATTACTACACAGCTCAGGCAAAACAGCTTGAGTTTTATCAGGAGACATGAGTGAACTCTCAGCGATGTTGATTCTGGTGCTGACCGTGAACTTTAACTTTGTACAGGCGTCTAGGCAACATCAGGTGCAGCCGTACAGGTGCTCGAAATGCTATTGCCCAATGCAAGAGACGAGATATGTAAATATCGATGCAGCGTAATGGCTACGGACTGATGCGAGAAACGAGATATTTGATGCAGCGTAATGGCTACGGACTGATGCGAGAAACGAGATATGTAAATGTCGATGCAGCATTCAGCTACAAAAAATGTTAGGATATCGCTTATCGGTCGACCTATGATAAGAGCTAAATCGGTCAGTTTATCGGCATATCGGCCAATTTGTCGGTATATCGACCGCCTTATCGGCCAATTTATCTTATCGGTCAGACAACGATAAACGATAAATCGGCTGATAAATCGGGATATCGGCCGATATCTTAAACAGTGGCTACAAACACCGAGCACATCTGCCAACAACTGACTTCGCAAAGGTGGCATCTATTGTGAACTTTGAACTCAGGCGTCTAGCACAACCTCAAAGTGCTCTTGATCCTGGCTAATTGGCTTGTTACAACAATACTGTTTTGAGTCTCATCCTTAGAATGAAACAGGGATAACCTTTTGCTAGAAATGTAAATCCCTTCACCATCAAATATAATGTTTGGTAGCCCGAACAAAGAGAAACATCACATGAGGGACCCAAATTTCAGCTAAACCTTCAATAGATTCCTGGAATAAAATGACTAACTTGCAATAATGAAATGCCTTAGAAACAGTACGAAAACTGGATGCGGAGCAGAGGAGAAAAAAGAAGACAGCAATACACTAAAGCCTATAAATCTCAAAAGCAAGTCATCCTCAGATATCCATTTTAGAGTTACAGCAATCTGAGCGCACCAAGCCATGACAATGTCTCCCAATCAACAACAGGCTTGTGCAACTCAATGTCACCACGGGTGAACAGCCTCAGATCTGGAGCGCAAACTTGCTGATCACTACTAATCACGACAAGCCATGAGAAGCATCTCTCACGCCGCAGCAGATTTACGCAGTTCACTTTCACCATGGGCAAAGTGGCACCTGTCTCCAAATGTGCAAGAGCCTTTGTTGAAGTTGTCGCACAGCTTGGTCTTGAAGTTGTTTCCACCACCCCCAGCATGAGAACCCCTCACCGGGTTCTTTGCTGCTGGAGGAGGGGCGTTGCCACCAATGCGGATAATTAGCTCTGTCACCATTCCACTAGCAAGTTTGATCTGATCAAATGTTCCCTCAAGCTCAATGTTTTTAACGCTAGGGTCAGCCTCGTTATCGCGAATAGCAAGCTTGGCCCCAGTCACTCGGGATATATGCTTTGTGTTGACTCCACCCTTCCCAATAATGGCGCCAGCAAGGGATGCATCAACACTGATCTTGGTTGTGGCCGAGGCACCAAAGGTTGCGAGAGGAACCATGTCTGGGCCAGGCATAGGTGGGGGCTGAAAGTGACCATTAGGTCTTGGTCCCATTGGAGGTGCCATTGAGTTGTTCAACATCATGGGCTTTCCAAGCTCCCTCTCTCCATGAGCAAAGTGACACTTGTTCCCCCATTTACAACCTTCTGCAGTGTTGAACTTGTTACAGATGCGAGTCTTCACACTGGGTGTAGGTGGCCCATCAGGAACACCAGGTCCCATAGGCATTCTTCCTGCAGGAGCTGCAACAGCTGGACCACCCAAGTTGGTCATCTTTGAAACAGCCTGGTGACCTCCAGGGAAGTTATGGAGAAAGTGGCAACTCGAACCAAAGGGACAGCCAGCAGTGCTGCAAAGAGATAGTATCATATAAGCAAAGCGAATTTACACAACGATCTAATAACTGTAACATGACTGATGATTCATGAATGCAGCCAATACAGATTAAAAAGATCATGATTTATCTAGTTAAAATAAAAAGACATTAGTAGTAACTAATGACAGAGATATCTGCTGAATTCAAGCGCTGCTTGATATAAATGCCACCAAACAATAATAAGTAATGTACATATGACACTTAGTCATCACATGTGTATAGTAATCAGCAGAAACTACTTTTGGCGTTTACACACAGTATCAATAATGCGGGAACAATCTTAGATGATATATATCAATCGTCAATTTTTATGGTGCAAACATTTAGAACATTAAGCTGGCGCCTCTTATAATGTATTGACCTTGAGCATAGAAAACGATTACTAGCATGTTACCACAATATAGTAACAAGCCGGTGATATAGTGCAAAATAACAAAAGACATAAACTTCTTAGAAATGATAAGATAAATATAGACTAGTTTCCTTACTTTCTAATGCAACCAATTAAATTTTAGAATAGATTCTCAACAAGATATGTTTTTGTTTTATCTTTAAATATTGTCTTGAGCTGTTTTACTTCCATGATGACATGCAATCAAATAATACCTCATTGCCTCTAAATAATAAGCACACTTTGTAAACAAAATCTAAATACACCTTAAATTTTAGAATCATCATATAGTTTCTCAACAAGATATGTTTCTGTTTTATCTTTAAATATTTTCTTGAGCTGTTCTACTTCCATGATGATATGCAATCAAATAATATCTCATTGCCTCTAGATAATAAGCACACTTTGTAAACAAAACCTAAAGATACCATAACCTTAATCATGGGTAAACACCATTGTTGGTTGATTTTTTTTATAGATACATTAAAAATATTCTGGCAAGCAAAATTCCAAGGGCAACATATGGCAGCGGTACTAGGTAGTCAAAACATTTACTGCATGTCATCATATTCATTATAGATGCTTGATGTTATGAATAATGTAAATGGCACAATTTCACGATGAGCACCCAATTGCTCCCCATTAACATGTTCAATCTTCTTATCTTGGTTTCTGCAGGTGAACCAGTGCCATGGTATTACTGACTGATTATCATCTGAAAGTAAGTTATATATATCCTTATAACTCTTGTTGGATTCTTCAATTTTTCACAGTGATATACGCAACGGCTGTACCAATTTTACTCCACTGGATATTCTTAAGCTTGGATTAGACGAGGAAACCTGTAGTGGAACCTTGCTCGACCCATTTGTTAGCATCAATAACAATTTTTAGCAGCATAGCAGAATTTTAATGAAAAAACAAGAGCAAAATTGCATAGTATAATAGATAGATGTTACCAGGTGGGAGTTGATTTTAAGTTGGATTAGAACCTGAAAAATTTGGTGCACGGCTTCGATTTGCTTCCTACACCCGTCTCCGATTCTGCTAAACCAAATTATTTACTTCCACCAGTTAATACCTTGTTGATTTTACTAAATCTTGGTACTCGTAACAGGTAACAAAATTGCTTTAATAACACATATATCATAACAGAAAATTAATGCATGCAGAGTTGAAGACCAGTGCCCAAGCTATGCCAAGTTGCCAACGATTTAAATTATCCATGAATTACTGCTTTGGGCACTGGATGCCCACAGCAAGTTAATGCATGATGAAGACCAGTGCCCAAGCCTATGCCAAGTTGCCAACGATTTTTCAACTATCCATGAATTACTGCTTTGGGCACTGGATGCCAACGAGGTCTGCATTGCAACTAACAAGCACTAGCCTCTGCAACGAATCTGGCAAAAAAAACAAGCAAATCACATCTCCAGATCTCTGGAAGCAAAAACGACAAAAAATCCCCTGAAAAACCCGAAACGGCTGGCAAGCCCGGCACACGCCCTCGATAGAAACTGCAGAGGAAAATTAAACCTAACAATCCCCAATCTCCAGGACTTCCCTTCCAGTTCACCAACGCAAAAAACCCAGCTCTCATCGGCCACGCCACGCGACGAGCCAGTGCTCCTTCAGATCCGGCCCAGCGAGAGCCACATAAACCCCAAGGAGACCCCTCGAGAGCAAAACGAAAGAGCAACATGAAACCAGGGGAGAGGCGACGAGGATGCTCACCTCTCGCGCGCTTGGTGGCGGCGCCTCCGTTGGTGCCCTCCGGCACGGACCTCTTGCGGGCTGCGTCCATGGCGAGCTCGGGCGGAGGGCGGGGCGGGGTCGACGACGGTGGCGGCGGCGGCGCGTGAAACCCTAGGCTAGGGTTTCTCTCTCGCGCGGGGCAGGCGTCGGTCGAGAGAGAGAGGGGCGGCCGCAGAGATTGGAGAAGATGCGGTGTGTGTGTGCTGTGCACGGGCAAGGTTTAGGCACGTGCGCTGTTAACGGTGTTGCAGTTGCAGTAGCTGGACTCTGAGCAGGATCTGCCTGGAGATTCGGTTGAAGCCGGTTTCGTCCTTTCCGTGGAGCCCCCTAGCGACATCTTCGCAAGATTTTGTTTAAGCTTTTCGAACATTCGCAAATTTTGAAAAAAAAAGAGGATTTTAATTCAAGCTTGACATATCACGATAAAATTCAAATTAAAACTAAAACTACATCTTAAATATAAACTAAACCTAATCTAGACGTCACGGTCGTCTCCCTGGGGCTAGACTTGCCGTCGTTCGTCGCCGAGTTGATGACATGCGTCATTCGCCGTGGGGTGGAGACCAGACTTAGGATTGCTCGTCAGCGCCTCTCTATTGTGGCTTGGGAGCGGCGCACACGTACGGGGTTTTGTGGCACCCCACACTCTAGATCAAGGGATGTTGTCTTCGGTTGTCAGCCGCCTCCGCCTTTGACGACGAAAAGATATTTTCTACCACAAAATTGACCATAATAAAAGGTGATTTTTTGTGGCCAACGGTGTGGATTACTCTTCATTTTCCATATCAGGCCTTCTTCGGTTACACCCGAGTTGAGAGGGATTAAGATGAAATGTCAATATCTCCCTATCCATGTTATTCCTGGTAAAAATACGCTCGAGATAGTACTCCCTCCGTCCAACAAAATATGTCTGACTTTTCATCAAATTTGGATGTATCTATACACCAAGTCATGTTTAGATACATCCAATTTTTGATCAAGTTGAGACATTTTTTGTTGGACAGAGGGAGTACCAAATTACCGGTGACCACATAGTGAGATATTTGTATGCCCTTCTTGAATAGACTGACCAAACTGAACCGAGGAGCGAACTTGAGGTACTACTTTAGATGTAATTCACTACGAAAAATAAAGGAAGGAAGACCACCACCATTACTTCCTCACGCTCACCCACGTGCTCTCCTCTCTCCCTCCATTGTCGTCTCATCAAGCTTATCACTCGTCCTCCCCTCCTTTGCTTCTTGGTGTTCATCTTGTCCCAGTTACCCTCTGCCACCCATCTTCTTTGATGGCCTAAACATTACATACCTAAGTTGTTAAATTATCAAAATAAATCAAACAAATATGTCGAATGCATATCATGAATTCCTTATGAAAAACATGTGCATTTTCTCTCTAGAAAACAAAAACATAATCCACGAGGAGACACGTCTTAATCCCTTTGTTGTTAACATTTTTTGTTTCTATCTGTCCTATGGCAGGTGTCAAGGGCTCAAGGCCATCGCCTCGTCCAACCTACGGAGTGACATCCAACACATGCCACCATTGGCCTCCGAGTTAAGAACCCTTCCCTCTCCCTCTTGTTATGCAGAGGCCGGGATTACCCTTTTCGAAAAAAAAACTCCCTCTTGTTAGTTATCCCCAAAGCTCTCCAGCTACATTATCGTGGATGCCTAGAACAAAGAGAGGAGCCGAATAGCCGATCCAACATCCCACCTGTTTATAAAATGGGAGACATCAGAATATTGACGTGGCTAAAATGTAACTTCCACTATTATTTCTACTACAGACAATTGTCAAACCTAATAGCAACATCGGTTGACAAAAGTATTTTGGCACAGACCAAAGCAGATGATTTTGACGCTTCCAGTGATGAATTGATGGTCAAGTTTTAACAGTTTGACTAACACAACAACCAAACTTGAGTTTTAAATATTTCAGAGACAGTTGCAAACAATCACACAAAATTACTTGCCCCAGCCTACTTTACACAATGCCCAGGCCTCTGACCACAATAGCAAGTTGCATCTTGCATGCAAACAATCCAACCCTCAAGCAGTCAAAATACTGATTTAATATGCATGAATACATGATGTGGCGTACCAACCATGCTTAACACATCAACTTCCGACCGGATTTACCATTACATTTATGGAGAATCCAAATGATTCCTGAATCACCCAGAGGAGATGCATGAGAAAACTGAAGGTGAAAGGCGTATGAAAATGGTGAAATTGACTGTGGTTGCAGTTCTGGTGTGACCGTAATCTGTTACTGTTCGTAAAAACAAAGGTGTGAGGCTCGTCATGTTCCGTTTGTAGATCGCCAACAGATGACAACATCAGAATGATGCTAAGAGTGCCTTGACCACCTTCCATCATTGGTCCAACGGAAGATCCGAGACTTGTAAGTTGGGAATGTCTCTTCCCAGTCTGGATTCTCCATCAAGTATTTCCATATCCTACAACAAAAAAGTATCATTCAATTTCCATATCCTACAACAAAAAAGTATCATTCAATTCTGAAAACAGTCATTCATGAAGGTGATCTTAGCTAATCATGAGTCATACCTAAATAAACAAAAAATATTACACACACTTTTAACACATGATAAAAAATGTTTCATGCAATACAGTTACTGATTTGTTGGATAAAGGGAAAACACACCTTCTCTCAGTTTCCACAAAATGGGGTGGTTCTGCAGCGGGAGAAGTGGAGCACTGAAGCAGGATTTCAGAGTCTGAAAGCTCGTTAAGTGAGGATGCTATTTCTGCCCAGTCTGGCATCCTACACAAGTATGAGAAGAGACAGGTATATCACACGGAACAGTTAGTTAACTAACAAAGTAGGAAGGCACAAGTACTTAGAACTTATAATATGTACAATCATAAATTTTTCCATAGTACCATGCAAGATGCAGTTTAGATGCATGCCAATAGAATTCCCACTATTAAAATAGCCAGAAGATATTTCCTTCTGTTCCTGATCTAAGGTGTTCATGACGGAAACTGTGGGCGAGGATCAAAGCCTGATTAAAAAAATTATATTTGCTTATTTTCCGCAAACATTTATAAACTTTATGGAATGTTAGAATATTCCTTAAACATGCTAAATTCACTAATGAATAATAGAAAGTGACAAAACCACCGTAGATCATTTCATGCATACAGGTAGGGGGCATTAAACAATGGAGTGGGATTACAACAATTCAGGCAACAAGTTGAAATGGTGTCCTATTGCCATAATGAAAACGTCCAACATTTCTTTCCAATCAAAAGTTGTACTACTTCACCTATGGAAATTTTGAAGATCAGACTGAACCAAAAAGCAACCGGTGTAATGTCACCTAATGCCTATGTCCATAGATGAATACTCGGGGGCAGCAGGTCCATACTTAAAAGACAAAGAGTCTGAATATGTAGCTACAAAGTACACATATCTTCAATTCATTACGTACATAATGAACTTGATAGGAAGATATAAGAGACGAACCAGCGGGCAGGGGCAACTTGGAAAATATCAGCATGTGTGTCGTAAGTCTCCAGTAACCGTCCCTTCCAACTTGGATCATAAGAAGAAACACTCACACGAATTCTTCTGACTATTTCATCAGGGCCCCTTGAAGCCATGTCAAAGCTTGCGGGAGTGACAACCCCAGATGATGTTTGCACCTGAAGACAGCAGGGGTTGAGAGAACTTCCTCTAAAGTGGGGTATGATTCAAAATGCTTAACTGTTACGTGCAGGAATAGTTCCAGATTACACAAACTAGCGAATGAAAATGGTAGTCTGATGCATACAAAATAGAATTTCCCATCCTACCTTTTCCTTCTCCTTTTAAATTAACATTCAAATTTTCCTTTGTGCCACAACTTCCAAGGTTTCATTTTACAAATGTGGCGTTCGCCGGTACTAAAAACTACTATATTAATAATTTGGTAGATTCAGATGTGAGGAAATCACTAACCACAAATCCACCAACCATTGGTCGTGCATTGCCATAAGAATCAGTCATAGTGTTGTTCCCAAGAACACAAAAAGACCGAAGATGGAACTGTTGCTCGGATTTATGCAGCACTTCAATTATCTTGCAACAAAGTGGATGGGAGTATCCTTCCTGTTTGCTGTGCTTTCCTCCAGAAGAATGGACTACCTGTATGGCGAATAATGGTAATTAAATGGTTTCTCAATGTAAAACTGTGACAAACAAGAGATCTAACAGAAATGTAACCACCCAACAAGTTATGAATTCAACCTTTGTAGAAACATCATCGAAGCCACCAATCAGGTGAAGCTGTAATCAAATGCTAGTAAGAATGTTCCCAAGGTGCTTAACTGCTTATTGCATATATTAAGGGGGAAATACTGGTGAAGAGACGCACATCAAATGGTGCATTGTCATCACCAAGTAATTCTAGCATCTGTTCGAACCCTCCTTCTACGGTATTTGGGAAGTCCATATGGCTAACAGAAGTCCTGAAATAAATTGATGGAAGATCAGAAAATTAGTGAATGTATTTCTTTTTGCGGGTTGGGAATGCACATGAATTTTGAATTCACAAGAAACCAAAGTCTTACAGGGTTAGATAAAACACTCGCTTCATTTCACTTACATTCCAGTCTTGTTGTTGCGGATAACAACACCCACACATGTAGTCATCTCATCTGTGCCCACTAACTACAGATGCAAAAGAACTGATTAACTCACAAGTTATGCAAATTTGAACGGTCTGCACACAACAATGCTTTAATCACTCTAAGAATAAGGGCAAAGTGAGTGAAATACAACAGAAAATGATAATACGCTCTAACAGGATGTCACCTTATCAGCAACACAAACTCAAAACTAACCAGGCAACTAGGTATATCTGCAAAGGGAAGACTGGAATTCCTACAAGTTGCCATTCCTATTGTAGGAGAACATATATCCTTTAGTAAAAATAGATCCACAGCTCAGAATTACTATCCATTAGCCCTTTAATGATCATAAGCCAATCCAACTAATAATATTATAATTTGGGTTAATTGACCAGAACACGCATCTAACTACCAAAATGAACCCCAGGAGTGCCTCCCTGATCCCCATTTTCCAGGAAGTAACAGTAACTGCTGAATTTATCCCGTAGGCAAATGTCGAGGATGCAGAAACTGATTCGAACGACGCGGATCAGACCGCGAGCAGAGCACGCACCTCGACGCGCGCTGGATCCACCGTGGCGTACTCCCTCTGGAACACGTAGACGTGCCTCGGCTCCTCCGGACCCGACGAGACCCGCCTCTCTGGAGCATCCCTGAGCCGTTCAGACGCGGCCCTGAGCCCGGGGTTCCCCATGAGCGCCGCCACGAGCTCCCCCCCGCTGCTTCCCTGCAAGAACCGGTGTCGATAAGATCAGAGAGAGACGGAGAGAGGGAACACAGGTCAACAGTTCACGCCCATGGGCGTACTGTACACACCGAGGGGGAGGAGCCGGAGGGGGAGACGGGTTCGCCGTCGACGAGGAGCATACCGCCGTCGGAGTTTGTTTTTTCCTACGGCCGTTTGAGTTTGTTGGGGGTGAGTGGGTGACCGACCGGTGAGGGGCCGAGAGTATTCTAATCAGTAGCACGATCGTGACCAAGCGTCGGATCCGTTTGCATCCATGGCTAGCAGGCCTGCCTATATCTCAGCTCGCCCCGGTAACATCGCTGGAAAATCTCCAGAAATTAATGCAGCCTAATTTAGCGTTGATCCACGTGCTGCATCCCAGGAGCACCCACGCGATGCCGCCGACGCAGGCCGCCACCGCCTCCTCCGTCGCATCCACTCACGCACCGGCCGCCATCGCATCATCCACGCACGCAGCCGCCGGCCACCACCATCACATCCACCGCCTAATCCATGCGCGTCGTCGCCGTGGCGCGCGCCGCTGCCGACCGCCACCGCCGCATCCATGCGTGCAACCCCGCATCCACGCACGCCGCTGCAGGCCGCCAACGCTGCATCCACACCTACCGCCGTCGGCCGCCACTCGCTTCTGCATCCACGTGCGCCGCTGACACCCACGGGACGCCGTCACCACCTGAGCATCGACGCGCACCTCCGTCAGGTTCCTTGCTTCGTCAATATCAAATTTTGCTTCCTACCTTCTGTACTTGTGTTGTGCTTCACCATATGTAACCATTGTATGCTTCAAAGGTGGTGGTGGCCCAGGCACGGCGCAGCGGCGCGTAGGCGGAGAAGCTAGTGGTGGAGTACCATGAGCACACGGTGAAGGCGCTCGACGTTTGCAATGTCGCCCGCGACGGCGTCGACCATGTGCGCCGCTGGGGTCGGCTCGCCGGCATCGCGGCGTCCGTGATGCTCGCGCCCGAGGAGATCCACAGGGCCAGCTCCGCGGCACCGGCAACTTTCCTGGGTACGGGGTACCTCTCCGAGCTCTGCTCGTCCCAGGTGGAACTGTGGAAGCATATTTTCGATTCGACTAGAGCAATCTTTATTTCTGTGAAAGCACAGTTCCAAGTTGTTAGAAGCACGCTTTTGTATCCAATGATTCATGTTGTGTAAGACCCAAATTTTACATGCCCTCGAAGCATGTTCATTAGCTATGGAAGCACAGTTCCAAATTGTTAGAAGCACGGTTTTGTATCCAATGATTCATGTTGTGTAAGATCCAAATTTTACATGCACTCGAAGCATGTTCATTAGCTATGTAAGCAAATTGTCCGGTCGAAAGAAATATAATCTTGCCATGTTGAAATAAATCAATAAACTACTTATTTGTATTTGATGTAATTTTTCACTGCATGGGTAGCATTTTTTAGTTATCTCGGAAACAAAACAATTGCTTTCGAACGCCTAGAAAATGATGCTTCCAGAATCAAGAACAATGTTTGTTGCCCTGTGCTTCATGCTTCATGAAAAATTGTTAGCCGGATTAGTAAATTGGTTCAATTCAGCAGGAAATGATGCTTCCATGCATTTAAATGATAAATTAATTAGGAGCTATTTGCTGGCCGGATTAAACACAGTGGTTTGGGGCTAATTAATGATCGAATTAAACGTGGAGCAGTTAGGGCTGCATTTATTCCTGCATGCACGGAGTCTACCGGCTGGGCTGCTTCATCGGACGGACAAAATTATTTTGATCCGACCGCCAAGTGCTAGTCGGATGGGAAGGATGGGTCCGATGCCTAGTGGTTCCGAGAACAAAAGGAAACTAGATGATGCCCCGCGCGTTGCAGTGGGAATTTTTTATGTATGAAAGAAACATTGACCGAGAACGTTGAAGAGGCAGTACACCACACCACCGTTAAATATTTGTCTTTCATCGAGCCGTCAACATGGTAAAAAAGTAGGAATGTTGAACAAAAATCCATGCTAAATATTTAGTTTAATGAGTTGAATTTCTGTATCGATGAATCTAATGTCCTTTAGTCCCAATAGTTTGGAAATGGTTTATAAAAAACATGGAAGGGAAGAGAGGAACCATATGAGTGGCTTACTACATAAAGGTTTAAATGTCCAAGATCAACCCGGTTTCCACTTTGTTTTAGAAAGCATAAAAGAGATAGTGGGATGACAAAGCATATATAAAGAAGTCATCTCCAATGCATCTGTTTGGTATTTTGCTCCTTAACCTACATGACGTAAATATGAAGCTATCACGTCTTGATGAGATTTTTTTATATCTCCAAACAATGATATAATTTGAACATTTTGCATATATAAATAGTTTGTGTCAAAAGCATCTGAATATGGGGAAAACCATAAAGTGATTTTGTGCCTGACCAACTATGAAGCTACTACTTAATTCAAGCATACACAACTCCACAAATGTGTTGACATAGCATTGCAGTTCTCGACTCCTCCTTTTTCTGTATCAAATACAACCGAATGAAAATGCATGTAAGATTTAAGACTCAAGATCTTGAAAAATCAATCCTTTGTTGATCTTAACCTTAGTACGCACCAGGCAAAAATTGGATTTTCTGGCAGAGTTCACGGGGAGAGGAAGAGGCACTTTGTGAGCTGTGAGCATGAGGAGACTTAATGGACCAAAGGAAACTGAAGAATATGCATTACCAACATCAAAGCAGAACGGTAAAACTAAAGTAAAACCTGTTGTGCGAGCAATTAATAGTTGTAGCTCTCACGGAAAAGGAGTGGAAGATTAGGAAAGAATAGGAGATTGATTGCAGAGTAATGACCATTAAAGAGGATAATGGGAGGATGATAACTTTGAGCCTGCCGTGCCATACTGATCCGGAATAAAGGGTTGGTGCAATCAGCGACCAAACAGTCAAATAGTCTGAGGTGGACATATAACTGCAACAGACGAAGGATGAAGTGGACCAATTAGATGGCTGCTGATGTGGATGCTCTGCATGTTTTAGAGAAATAACCTTAGTGGTTGCTCCCATTTATATACTATAGATTCCCGATGAGACATCAATCGTATATAAAAAATAGTTTCCGTTGTACAATGTAAATTTAATGATTAGTGAATCGCAGCCTATATTCAACTAGGAAAATTAGTTGCAGCCCACCTACAATTTAAAATTCTCAGTTACAACCCACTTGTAATAATTCATAAATATTAGGAACAACAATGTAAATATGTTTGCGATGAAGCTGCAACCCATTCGTAACTGAAAAAATCTCATTTGGAACTCACACATTGTAAAAATCGCGATACAAATCTAATGCATAGGGAAGCGACTAATATTTAGTAAATTCTTATGCGCATGAGAACTAGCAAATTTGTTGATTTATTTACAATCTATTTTTTCAACCACTCCATACTCACTCTATAGTTTTCAGTGACGTTTATATGCTAACATCGTCTTGAAGCTATAACCTTCGATAATCATTAATTTCTACAATAACATTTGCAATTATAGAACAATTTTTACGCTTTCAGTTATAATACTTCTAAAAGTATTGGTCATCAAAATTTAATAAGTTCAACCAAAATAATGTCTAAATGACCAATCCTTCTTAGGATAGGAGAGAGTTTAAAGTAACCTCTTTTTGTCCATTTTTTTTGATTTGAAACAACTTTGAGGTGCGTGATACGTCTCAAACGTATCTATAATTTCTGTTGTTCCATTCTTATATTATACCAATTATCACATGTTTTATATACACTTTATATCATATTATGACACTTATTGGATAACCTATTAATGGTTGCAAAAGTGCACAATGTTCTTGTTTTACTCTTTGATGTGTAGAAATTACGAAGAATACAAGAGGAAACCTTTTTGGAGTCGAATTGAGACTTTCCAGAAATCTGTCTGAAAATTATTTTCGAATATTGTCACGTTTGGGCCTGAAGACGACGTCAAATGGAAATCAAAATTGTTACAAAGTTGTAGGAAATTTTCTCCTAATCGACCTGTACTTAAAATTTGTCCTAATCCGAATCCGTATGCTCCAGATATGACCGTTTTGGTGGAGCCCAAGAGGGGCTGACGGAAATCCGATGGAAATCCGAGAGTCCTTATGCTCGTGAAAAACCCCTAAGACCACGAATTTTCCTCCCCCCAAGCAGCCGTCTTGGGGAGGAGAACCTTCTCAACACCATCCCCATCACCAAGGGTGGCCGTGGCCTCCAAGGGTCGCCGCCGCCGCGTCAAGGGCTGCCGCCGCGTCAAGGGCTGCCGCCGCCGTTGCCGTGGGCTGCCGCCGCCGCGCCGAGGGCTGGCTCCGTCGCCGCCGCCGAGGTCCGCCGCCGCCGTGCCTCCACGGGCTGCCGCCGCCGCCACTCCTCGCCGCCGCGCTGTGGCTGCTGCGGGCCGCCATCTCCACTCCGGGCTGCACCTCTCCATCAAGCTCCTCATCACCATGACCATGCGTGAGTAGTTCTCCCCCGGGGCTGCGGGCTCTACCGGTAGCTATGTGGTTTATCTCTCTCTCCCATGGTGTGATCATGAGCTTTGTAATCTAGTTGAATATGTGATGTTACTCTTTATCTATTATGCACTCTAGAGGTTAATTTAATATGAACTCCGGGGTTATTCACGGTTGTGAAGGTGACACTGTGCGCACCGTGTGTGATTCCTTTATGACGCTGTGGTGTTAGTTTACTCTGACTTTGGGGGTGCTCTTGTAGCCCAACGCAGTGAATGGTGTTTATCATCCAACAAGAGAGTGTTTGAGAGTAGTATTTATTATTCAGCTTTGATGTCATTGTTGAGAGTGTCACTAGTGAAAGTATGATCTCTAGACCTTGTTTCTAAGCATCAAAACACCGTTTACAACAAGTTCTGCTGCATGTTTGCTTGCTGCCATTTTTATTTCAGATTGCAATTAATACTTATAATCATCCATATTACTTGTATTTCACTATCTCTTCGCCGAACTAGTGCACCTATACATCTGACAAATGTATTGGGTGTGTTGCGGACACAAGAGACTTCTTATATCTTAATTGCAGGGTTGATTAAAAGGGATATTTTTGACCTCTACCTTCCTGAGTTCGATAAACCTTGGGTGATTCACTTAAGGGAAACTTGTTGCTGTCCTACAAAACTCTGCTCTTGAAGTCCCAACACTGTCTACAAGAATAGAAATGTGCGTAGACATCAGTGCGTACCACATGATGAGTTGATGGTAACTGGTAAACAAGTTTTTATTTATTTGTAAAGTCAGCTCCATGGTCTAGAAAACGAACCCCGCTGAACATTTTTTCAACCACATGGATATTTTTCGTGAATTTTCTTTGAACATATGAAAGTAAATTTGTATCCATGAATATTTTCTAAAACCACATGGATGTTTTTTTTGTAACATTGTGAACATTTTATTTACCCCGTAGATTTTTTTGTACCACATGAACATTTGTTTAGAAACCTCGAACATATTTTCCAAACATAGAACATTCTTAACCTTGCATGACTTCATTGAACAACATTTTTTTTTCAAATTTGAACATTATTTAAACCATAAATTTTTTTGAATAAAAAAACAAAAAAAACAGAAAATAAGAAATAAGTAGAAAATAAATGCACAGAAACAGAAAAAAGAAAGAAATCAGAGCAGAAAAAAGAGAAATTGTAAGTAGAAAACAAATGAAAATTTGCCAAATGGGCCAGCCCAATGGGGGATCCTTCAGGCGGCGCTGGCAAGTTCCGCCGTTCCGCCGCCTCCCAAGTCGCCATCCTCCGGTCCCCCCTCCCTCTCCGCTCGTCGGCGAAATCCTCGTCGAGCCGGCCGTCCCGCGTCGGAGGCGGCGCAAGGTCTACGAGCAATGGCGCCGCCCGGGTCGCGCCGGTGGGCCTACTTACGGATCATGGCCGGCACCATCCTCGGCGGCGGCCTCGGCTTCTACGTCATGCACCGCATCGAGACCTCCTACAAGGCACGCCATTTCCGCCCCCCTCACCCGCCCCTCTACTGCGGTTCGCAAATCATTTGGTCGACGCCACTGTGCTGTGCTGTGCTGACTTTCCGTCTCTTCTTGTTGCGGGCTGCGCGCCGCGGGCAGGCGAAGATGGAGGAGAGGCTGCAGAGGTACGAGGCGCACATGCTCGCCAAGGCGAAGGAGGCGCAGCAGCTGCAGGACGAGACGCAGCGCGAGGATCAGGCGCAGCGCTTGCCGGACTTGTGATCTGATCTCCCTTCCCCTGGCGCTGGCTCTCTTTCGAGCTGTCAGGCAAGTACTTGTTGCTATCATGTCTATCTGATAGTTGCATACTTGTACGGTATTAATTGTATGTTACAGCTTGGAGCCTGATGCAAATTCAGTTGTTTGCATTGCTTGTTAGTACCTCAGACTGTTCGGATTTAAACTTTAGCATTTCAATTTGCCTGTAGTTATCCGATCCAGCAGAAAAACCGACTTTAAATGTGTTTATGCCTTACTAGCATCCACCTGCGCCAGAGGTTTTGTTGATGTTGCGATGAGCCTATTGCTTCAGTTCTTTCAGTTCAACTGTAAGATGTAGAAACGAGTTGTTGAGGATCGTTAGTAAGTTTGGCTTATTCAGTTAGTGTTGAAGTTCCATTACCACAATGGAGGATTAAATCAAATTTGGTTGAGATTTGGCAAAAGAAAAGGCACGTGACGAATTATCAAAAAAATTGGTTGTGCTGATAGATTTGGCATTGGCATAACAAAAGCATTAGGGCTATGCCTGAAAGGACCACCGGTAAGGTGAAGTTTTAGGACATTTTTTGAGATAAAACAAATAAAAATGAACTGTTGAAGTTAAGAATTTTAGCTTGAATGGTGCAATAGTTTAGTGTGGGAAACTGGAAATTGTCATAGCTCCCTTCAGGTTGACCATAAGAACTGATTTTTATTAATGTGGCTGTAGGCACTGAATTGAAGAAATTCATTCTAGTGGTTGGTGAGGCGGGTAGCGCCGATCGGTATTCTATATCAGCGGACCCAACCCTCATGGTGATAGCAATAATTTGGGGCTGCCGAACAAAAATTATCTCAAGCAACCCTCATGGTATTCTATATCAGCGGACCCAACCCTCATGGCACCTCTTCATGTAATGTAATGGCAAAAACACACACCCACAACTTAATTGGGGGCTCCCAAGTCTTGAGACACACACCCACAACTTAACTGGGGGCTCCCAAGTGACCACAAAAGGTCTTGGCCACAAAAGGCCGGCCACAAAAGGCGTCTAGGGTCCAATGACCCAAGAGTAACAAGCTCACAAGTATCACATCCACGAATCCTCGTGGAGGGCTCAAACCGATGCACAAATGCAATGGCAAGAGCACACGAAGTGCTCAAGTCCTTCACTCTCAAATTCTAACAAAGCAACAAATGCTTATGGGGGAATAAGAGAGGAAGAACAAAAGAAACCATAAAGGAGTCAAATCCTTCACTCCCAAATCCCACCAAAAGCAACTAATGCTTATGGGGGGAGAAGAGAGGAAGAACAAAGAGAAGAACCACAAAGGAACTCCAAGATCTAGATCTATTAGGTTCCCCTCACTTAGAGGAGAGATGGATTGGTAGGATTGTAGATCTAGATCTCCTCTCAACTTTCCCTAAAGAATATGCAAGAATCTATGAAGGGATTGAGAGGGAAGCAAGCTTTCCAAGGTCAACAATGGAGTAGGAGAGAGGGGAAAGTCGTGCTGCCTTGGATGAACTGAGGAAGAAGAAGGGAAGGGGTATTTATAGCCCACCGTGAAAAATAGCCGTTGGCTGTTTCGACACTCGGAAATTCCGGTGTAAGTGAGACTCGGAAATTCCGGTCACCCGGAATATCCGAGTCTGACAGAAATCTTCGAGCACAATTTCCGGTTGAGTTCAGTGCCAAAAACAATTCTTTCCTTAGCCGTTTTCGCGAGGCTCTTTGAGGGCAACTCGGAAATTCCGAGTCATGGAAATATCCGACCACAATTTCCGGCTGAGTTCAGCACCTCTTTTCCTTCTTTCCTTAGCCGTTTTCTTGGACGAGCTGGGGAACCGGATATTCCGGTAGAGCGAAATATCCGGCCCCAATAATCCGGTTCAGCAGAACACCGAAACGAAAACTGCTATAACTTTTGCAAAAGGACTCCAAATGAGGTGAGACCAATTTTGTTGGAAAGATAGCGACGATAAGCACCCAACAAAAAGTGGAAATATTGCATCCCATAAATAGAGTAAAATCAACACAGATGGCAAGGTGTGGGACTTTCCTCACGGTTGAACCGGCAATATTTCCGCCACCGAAAACGCAACAAGTTTTCCAAAGTAAAACCGTTTTCGATGAACAAGAGCTTGACATGGAGATGAACCAAGCTCTAGTTTCCTCATCACCATAAAAGCCAAATAAGAACGAAGAAATATGATATGCCAAGTATGCAAAGGTTTGAGCTCTCCACAACGATGCGATCAAGTTACTCACTTGAGAGCCTCTCTTGATAGTACGGCTATCTATCCTATAGCCCTATCAAGATCATATCTTTGTCTTGAGCATTCCACTTGAGTTAGATGATGACTATCTTGATCTCTTCAAGTGGATCATCTTTCTTGATTGTGCGTCCAAGCACATGCTTGATGAAGACTTCTCCAAATACTCCCCGATACCCATAATGGGAGAGTCTCGCTAAGCTTCGTCTTCATGTACATGGCAAGCTCCAAGCATAGGATCTCTTCGAGAAAGCTTCTCTTGGTCTTGCGCATCTCAACCTTTCTTCACTAATATGATGTCTTGAATCATTCAAGACATACTTGCAATATGCTCCACTCAACCCAAGAACTCCACTATTTCCATGGACAAGATCTATAATGATATCTCAATGCAAACATTATAATGATATCTCAATGCAAACATTAGTCCATAGAGATTGTCATTTAATTACCAAAACCACACATGAGGGAAAAATGCTCTTTCAATCGTTGTCGAGGCAGTCTTGGAGTTGTTCTCCTTCATCATTGGCCTCTAGAGTGGAGACCTTGTCCTCGAGCGTCTCTCTCTTCATGTTCTGCTCGTCGACCTTTCCTTGGAGAGCAGAACCTTACGCAGGTGTCGACGCTCCTCCTTAAAAGAGTTAATTTTTTCTTTCATGTGGCATCCAGTGTGTACCTGGTCTCATAGGCGAAGTGATCCGAATCAGAAATGTGCCGCTCAACGAAGTAGAGGCGTCGTGATCCACCGGTGTAAAAAGAAAAACTCGTTGGCTGCCCAAATCAGGTCCTCTGGCCAGACATCTCAAAGGCGGTATTGACCATACCAGATCTGCTTCATGGAGCTTGCGTAGGCGCCCAAAGGTCTCCTATGCAGCAGAGTTGTTCAGACCAGTTTGCCATGAGGTGCCTACCATGCGAAAGTCGAAGCAATCTGTGCGCAGGAACCTCTCATGTCTGTGTACCTTAACCAGGATACTCTAGTACTTGGAATACCATCTCTTTGGTACCTCTCTCCCAATAACTTCAGCTTCCCGTAGATGTCTTGCAGCTGTCGTCCAAACTCCTTTTCCCTCTCTCGATGTGCTGGGTGAACATGTCGACTGTCATCTACATGTTCTGAAGGGAGGAGAATCAGTAATTTTGAAAATTGATAGGAAAGATATAAAGGAAAAGTTGAATTTAAAAAATTAACTAATTAAAATATGTTTTCCTAACACGTCCAAGCTCAAGGTCACGACCTAGAGTTGATATGGCTATGATAGACTCAAGATCGGTGGGGACAGATGCCCGGGGACTTTTGGAAGAGAACAACTTAAGTCTGACTTTATCTAGTTGCTTAGTACAACCGCCATCTATTAGGGGTTTTGGCCTATTAATTACCTAGTGGGAACCTACATATGATTGTTTGGATAGCCGAGTTTTGTAGTCAGGTTTTGGAAAACGAGGTTTATGCTGATTTTTAGGAGAACCAGTTTTACTATTTTTCTGTTAAGAATGAGTTTATAGGAAAGCATGTTTGGGTTAAAAAAGTCCAATACCGATCTGTACTATTCTCAGTTTGGATAAGAACATGAGACGAACGAGGTATGTGCATACTAGTTCTTACCGACTCATCGCTTCCCGATTCCAGTTAGAGAGGAAGGCAGCTAGCTGCAGCTACTGCTTTTCTGGAGTCTTCACTGCAGACTCTGCATCCTCTAGCTGACGTGACCGCCGACACCGCATCTAGCTGACGTGGCCGATTTCTAGGGGTCACAAATTAATTGGATGCCATTGCTGACGTGGACTCTGCATCCTCATGGCGGCGTGGAATTGCTAGACCGCGGTCGACAGGAAGAAGCTCCCTTTCTCAAGATGCATTGCATCCATTTGATCGAACCAATTAACCAGCCAGCTTGTCGCTCCCGGCTCCTCAATGCAGCTTGCGGGCCTTTAGGAGTCGGCACGCCCGGAGACCGGAGCTCTGCTCATGTTATGCAAGCACTGCCAAATGGTATGGCGGCTGGCTGTAAAAGGCGAGCAGGTGCCCACGAAGTTGTTGAGAGAAGAGCGGGGTGAAAAGAGTCAGTTGCGATTGAGCATGTAGGAATCTAGTTTTTGAAAAAATAACTATTAGTCATTTTTTCTCAAAACCGAGTTCTGAGAAATCCACAGTCGTCGTGGTAGCCGGACAAAGTTTTGTTATGCTAGGCAGTTCTCCTTGTTTGTAAAACTCCGGTTCTACATATACCACATATCTAAACAGCCCTACGGGACGTCATCAGTATGGCACTTTGTCTGTTTTGGCACGGGGCCGAAATTAGATAGTTAGTCGTTTGGGAAAGCTTATGTCATGACCTACCCGGTCCTGCCCAAATGAGTGGTATGACAAGATGATGGTTGTGTCATGTTGGGAAATCTGTACAGCCCTTGTAGAGTGTAAAACTAATCAATTAGTCGTGCTCGTGGTCAAAGTGCGAACAAGTGAGTATGGATTTGGAAATGTCTCTTCTTATATTCGTTTTCAAAATCAAAATCTCTTTTTGAAAATAATTTAGATCTTATACCTAGGAGATATGTTGCGTGGAGAAAACTTATGACCTTGTTTGGCTCTCGTAAGCCTCCTTCTAGCCCTATATCATTTACCAAGGGTTTTACAAAAATCGTAGGATTAAGAAAAATGTTTAAAAATCTTAATGAGAAATAAAACTTGCTTTGTGTAAATAGCTAAAACCAATAAGTCATTTCTTTTATCAACTTTATGCATGCTTGCGTAGAATTGCGAGTACATTGTACTCAACTACTATATGTAATGTACATATGATAGTGAGTAAACATGGAGAGTGACGCGTAGGATATCCATAGTCCAGTCGATTGTGTGTGGCATATTTGTTGGAGGCGCAACTTCTACTGTTTTTCTGCTGCTATTTGGCCTATGGGCTTTCTGATGTTATAATGAGTATGTACTAAAACCTTTTGCAACGTTGTAATGAAGATATGATTGTGATATTCATCTCATGAATGTGTGCGCTATCAAATCCCCTGTGATGCACATAGGATAGGATTGGACCATACCCGTCTCGGTCGCTACATTGCGTATTAGAGCCGACCCTTGCGGTTACACAAGTGTGTGCGGGTCAGGGGCGTGAACATGTGCCGTCGCTGGACGCACACACTTGTGCCAAAAGGGTACGTTCCTGGTTTGAGGTGACCAACGTGTGTGTGACATCCTATTCTAGGGCTTGGGCTTAATAGGATTGACAAAATATTTATATCAACAAGATGCATCTTCTTTTCTGGAAGCTTATCTCGAAAAAAATTCGGGTTAAGCGGGCTTAGGCTCGGAGCAATTTAGCGATGGGTGACCGATTAGGAAGTTCTTCTCGGGTGCACACGGGTGAGGACAAAGTGTGCATGAAAGATTAGGCTAGTGTTGGTCTGTGGTCCAGTCTAGAAAGTAGAAACCCTAGAGAGCTGCCACGGATAATCGTTGTCAGGTGGTTGGGGTGTTACACATGAACCAGGGATAAGAGAGGCACGGAGTCAACATGGGCGTTTTCGTGGTGGACAATAAATAATCCCTATTTGTCTAGCCTTTTGAGTTATGTGCTATATCTCCATGCAAAATAGGTGACTGAATTCATCTATATGACGTTTTGAGCTGCTAAAGCTAATTGCCCATACATAATTCCTATGTGTCTAGCTTGTTACATCACTACTGCTACTATTCATGCACGTCTATTTGCAGAACATTCCCTGACATGTTGGAGATATGCCATCCTGAACTTTGTAGGAAATTATTTCTCTTTTGAGAACTCTGTAGTATTTGCCATTGTTGAACTGACTACATTCATTCTGCGTATTTGCTCTTGCATAGCCCAAGTACATTCAGCTGAATTTGTACTGACTACTATTCATTCATGCATATTTGCAGAACATAATCTGCACACTGTGATGACACCGCGTCCCCAGAAGTATCTGCCATATACTTCCGGCATCTATGTTAACATGAAAAGTTCATCGTTTTTTTTTTGGGTAGAGAGTGAGGGTACATCACTTGAAACTTATGACGGTAAACTTCAAGTTGATACTGTAAGATCTGTAATCAGCTGTATGTAAATCGAATATGTAATGGGAAGAAATCCACAGTTGCCTCCCTAGTAAGGTGAACAGTGGTCCATTTGCCGTTACAAATGGAACACAGTTGCCTCCTTTCTATCTTACTTATTTTATATCATCACATACATGACGTTTTTATATATTGGCTCTTAGACGATTTATATGTACGAACGGTTAGTGAACTAATTAACGAGTCTATATCTTTGTACAAATTAAAGCAATAATTTTTCGTTGATCTCATTGGCACATTGTGTGGGCATGATAAGTTGCATTGAATGTTTCGGGTGAGGATGAGGTATATAAACTCGAAGTTATCAAACTAAAGTTTGCCTTCGATTGAGTACATGAAACTTAGAACAATAAACCGGTAATAGCCTCGGGTTACCTCTGAGTACTGTCCTTCAACAAAGATATGCGGGCTAGCGTTTCAGCAACGAAGCTTAAGTTGCATTGAATGTTGTACTAGTTGTTTTCAATGGAGATGAAGTTCATCCTCGCGGGGACAATCCCGACCCGTCCGCCAAACAACCTCCTGAATAACTTGAAATGCTAGGCAACCTCAGCATCATTCCGATAAGGCACTACCCAAGCGTCGATAAGGAATGCACAAAAGCAGAGATCCCTTCTCAGCATGTGTTTGTGGTCGGCATGCTGAGTGCTCCAATGGACAATCCTGTTGCCCGTATTTGAATGTCTGAAAGCTTCCAATGCGTGTAAACCTGGGGCATGGTTTACCTTACTCGGAGTGCAAATCAGTATGGGCATGCTGGCGCGCTTCCAGAGAGAACACGAAGACGCATAATGTTGCATGCTAGATCGAGAACAACGGCTCATTTCCCGGTGTCTACTATTCCCTAGTATTCTTGATCGTTTTCAGTTCTCCATTCACCCTTTCCATTATTTTGTGGGCCGCTAGTGATGACTATTTGTGTTGTAAACGATGCTGCATTGTCAATGTGGGTAAAGGATGTAGCAGCTCGATGGGTTGTTCGGGTGAGGATGAGGTATATATATTGCACTAACATGGTGAAGCCGTGAAAGTTGTTGGGCTAAATAAATTTCCATCTCCAGTAAATACAATCGACCCTCACAAACACATGCCCACCATCCTCTCGCTTCATTCATCACTATTAACCTCTTTGTGTCCTCATCATTGGGAGCTCGGAGGTATTCAAGACCAAAGCCCGTGATCAAAATCTTTACGAACAACCACATATTGAGCGTAGTATATTCTCCAATGCGAAGATACTCGTCGGTGTAGTGTGATGTAGTGTTGTATGCGATCATCTGCATTGCTGATGAGATCTTTTGATACCGATTAAATCCAAGTAGGCCGACAACATTTCTTCCGGCGAGTGAAAATATGAGAGCTGGCCTTGCAAGATTTCTCGATAATGCGCACAAATTTATTTCTCCACATTCGATAAGGCATACGAAAGAGGTTAAGTGCTAACCTCGATGAAGTAATATTTCATGAACATGTCATGCTCGAGAGCCTGATTTCGATAAATAAAAAACGACCACTTGTTGATTCTTTCCGCTTCCTTTTCTTCGTATCCACGAGCTCCTTCTTGGTGAGAACAAAATCAGATTCTCGACATCATCGTCGTGTATAGGTCCTCTATATCGGAAGGATGACGAGTAGTATTTTTTTTCCAGAGAGGGACTCAAAAATATAAATCATCGAAAAAAATTAACCTCCAAATCAACGACGGTGGTGGCCGATGCATATTAAAATTTCACTAGCCAAAAAGTTCTAGCGATGACAGAAACCGAGAAATTGGACGCGAAAAAGCTGGTACCGCGGTTGAGTGTTGTTTTCGGGAAACTTTTGTTTTACGATTTGGTTACACCGGATCTGCACAACACAAGGCATCAGCTAGAGATGTTTTTATTCACATTTTTGTTTTTCAGATTCATTCACATTTCAAAGCTCAAATTCATCCTCACCTAGCAGACGGCCGGGATTCAAAGTTTTTCTTCTTCTCATCACAAACGAAAGAAAAGAAAAGAAAAGAGGTGACCGTGCCTGCCCGTAACCCGCAGCACAGCGACGTCGTTCCACCCGCCTCCGACTATCCCCAAATCCGAAGCCGCACTTCTCGCCGGCGCCCGTCGTGCCCGCCTCAGTTCACCGAAGCAAGCCGCCACCCCGAATCCCGCCCGTCCTCCTCTTCGTCCTCCCGTCGAGGTCGCTGCCGCGGAGGGGAGATCCAAGGGTCCCGCCGGCGCGTTATTTTTTCTTGGTGAGTTTGTCGTGATTTTTGTTGTTGTTGATCTGGTTTGTTTGTTCTGCTCGTTTGCCGTGAGCAATCTCCATGGCCTGCTACGTTCGATCAGTGTGAATGCGTCTCCTCGTTGGACGGGAGCTCACCGGAGCTACCGAGTGCCTCCGCGTCCCGCTCTCCTCGTTGTCTCAGTCTCGCGCCGCTCCCTCTGTCTCCGGCCGCTCGCCCACCCGACCCGACAAAGCGCCAGGAAGCTGGCCGGCGACCCCTTTCCCTTTGCAAGGCAGCAGCCCTTGCGGCGGCGTCGCTGTCAATCAGCCGGCGAGCTGCTACCGGATCCGGCGTGGCTGTCAGTCCGTCCCGCGAGTTGATCCCAGATCTGGGATTGCTCTGCCGTAGTGTCCCCATGGCGTTGGGTGCCGGCAGGTCTGGTTCAGATTGAGATGGAGAATTGCTCTCTGTTAGGATCTCCACCTCACGATTTTATCCAACGAGGAGTACCGTTGAATCTATTCTGTGTGATTACTTAGGTTCAGTCAACCACGTCGTCTCCTCGCAAAATGCTCCTTAGCAACCGATGGGGTTTTATAGTATTTTCATGCAATGGTTTGAGCGTAAATGAGAAATTCGTGTCGGTCCCCTATAGTAAAACACTATCATTGACAATCAACTCCAGGGCAAACTTAAAGAGAGGTCTCCAAAATTGGTTAATTTTCATAAGGTCTGTCAACTTTGGGACAAATATACAATAGTTGCTAAGTTGTTTGACTTGTTGCAGAAGATGCTCCTGTATAAGTTCCTGTTGTAGTCCGAGAATATTAATCATAAAAATAATAATTCTGTGATGAATCTCCAGGTGAATTTTCTGTCTGTGATTAGCGACAGCTTTCAAAGACAATATACAGTTATTGCAAGTTGTTTGATTTGTTGGAGAAGATGCTCCTGAATAGGTTCCTGTTGTAGTCCAAGGACATTAATCATAAAAATAATAATTCTGTGATCAATCTCCAGGTGAATTTTTGGTCTGCGATTAGCTACAGCTTTACAAGACAATGCATCTTTGTGGCTTATCCTTTCTCAGTGCGTTCTTGGAAGTTTCTTAAATTGGAGAGAGTTACTGGTCTTATGATATGTCACTCAGACTTCCGCTTCCGCAAGGGCTCTCCTTTTTAAAAAGTGTTGGGTGGTTCGAAGACAGTAAGGCTGATTCAGCTGCCAAGCAGCAGCTGTCTCCCAAATTGAAGCTCCAGACAGATAAAGATATTTACAGACCCGGTGATTCAGTTACCGCGACTATAGAAATCTGTAGCCCCATTAATTTGAAGGATGATGCGGGAACAGTATCGAGTGAAAATGCCCCCTCTCTCTTTGTAGATGGGCTATCATTTGAACTGAAAGGAATTGAGAAGTTGGATAGCCAATGGTTCTCTGTTCCGAAGCCCTTACCAGGGTCGAAGCAAAGGAGAGGTACACTCTAGCTATGATCTAAATATTTGATCAACATATGTTCTATTTTATGTCTGATAATCCTTTTCTGCTGTGATTGATAACATAGGTGAACATTTGTTTTTGGATTGTTCATCACCCTCATTAGTCTCTAAAGTAATAATTGCTCCGGCACAGACAAAAACATGTAAGTTATCTCTTGTTTTGGTCCTTTTGGAAGGCTAATGTCGGTTATTATATTTCTAGATTGCTCGAAACATACAGTATCGTTCATGTGTTACTTCCATCCTTGCCTAGTGTTGTACTAGCTCAGCTAACCAACCGTCTCATTGCTCAACTGTGTCTAATCTTAAATAATATTGTATGTTAGCAGAGACACAGTTGATAATGCTCATTGCTCAACTGAAAACATTGATAAGTTCGACTTTCAAGATGGTGTGGAAATTGAAAACATTGATAAGTTACTAATTTATCAATGTTTTCAGTTTTCACACCATCTTGAAGTCGAACTTTGAGCATCGATGATTCCACACGTGAAGTCAAATAAGAATATCTTACTGGCTATAGCTCTGTTACAGAGGGTCATGACTATGCAAATTTAGGGATATGTATTATGCACATTCCTCGAACTCTTTCTTACTCCCTCCGTTCCACAATATGAGATGTTTTAGCCATTTTCCACATCCATATGTACACACATGTACCTAGACATGTTTTAGTGTACATGTGCACTCATTTTAGTCCGAATTTAGACAACATGTGTTACACCTAAAACATCTTATATTGTGAAACGGAGGGAGTATTTGGCCTAGGATCTTCAATCAGCAATGTTAAATTTTCTCCTGTAACCTTCTTGCTTAAACAAGCTCTTTGCATCACGTGAAATATAATTGTCTGCACAAATTAGGAATTTTAACTCAATAATATATCTTTGCAGATATTGTACGTCTAGAACTTCCGAAGATTTTACCACCATCATATAGGGGCATCAGTATTCGCTATATTTATTATGTCAGGAGTACATTGTTTGGGAGATCGTTTGAATTGGGTAATAGTGATCAAAATAAAAGCCATGCAAATAGTGGATTTCAACTGGTGAGTTTTCTTCTTCCTTATACTTTTTTTAAAATAGAGGGCAAAGTCTGTGACTTGTGAAGTACTTCTACTGCATTCGCTTACTAGTTCATTTTGGATATAAGATTTTAACTATGCTAGATTAAATAAATAAAATTCTAGTATTGTTTAAATGTTTAGCAGAAGTAAGTGCCTTCCGAAATGGGTCGTCATGGCTACAAGCCTCGGCTTCCCCTTCACAATTACAACATTTTATCCAAGTTACAGCAAAATAATCAATTTTACGGAAGTATTACAAACATAAAGTGCTATTCTCAGGGATTTAGTCCATGTAGGCTGATTTGGACATTTTGGTCTTAGAAGTGTAGACCCAAAGCTCCACAGAAAGACATCGACTGGTATTAGTTCTAACTCGAGTGCTCGACTATCTTGTGTCTCCATTTATATTGTGATGGGACACATCAAATTGGTCCACCTGTTTCCTCTATTACCCAAGAATTACTAATGCTAAAATTTGTTTTCTTATCTCTTAAAGAGAGCTTCATTGTAAATGCATTTCCCTTTCCCATGCCTCTTAAGCTAGCCTTGAGCTGAGCACTTTTTTGCAAAATCCTGTAACTACTGTACTGGAAGCAATTTGATACTATTTTCTTGTTTGTAGCATCGTGCGCTACTTCATACAAATCTGTAAATGCAGTTATCCAAGTTTATGAGCATAAATGGAAAATAAGTAGCATATCTCAGAATAGTTTTAAATTATCTTGGTTTCTGTAGGAAGCTCGAGTCCCATTGCAGATATGTGTTTCCCAGAAAAGCAGCAACTTACTTCATGACGAAGGTCAGTGATGTGAATGTAATATGTTAAGGTTCCTTCACTTTGATTATCCTGTCTGTTAGTCGTTACTCCTCTGTTGGATTCCAAAAGTCTGTTGTCGAGAGAACTATTTTTTTCCATTAAGTAGTATGCGTCGCTTACCAAAGGAAGCGATTCGCTGAATATGCAGGCTTACATTACTTGATGTAATATCTGGTGCACATTCTTCTAACACAATCGGTAGGAATATTATATTAAATCTCCAAGGGGCCTATCTGTTTTGGCTAAGGGTGAAAATAATCGTTAAAAATGATATTGCAAGTTTGTAACTATCTCTATATGCTCTATGATGCCGCATACTTTTACATGACACTTTGTTTGCCAGTTTGCCTATGCATTCGTTAAGCATATAGTCTGTATTGCTATACCCACTCCTCAGTTTGGGCTGATCGATCCTTTTAAAATTTCAACGTATTCACATCTTTGTGCAGTTCGTACAACCTTTTGTACTTCGTGTTAAAAAATGATGTCATCACACCTTATTCTCAGTGGTGCACAAGCGATTTTGTTCAACATGGACACCCTTTCCAGTTTCACCGGGGTCTCTGTAGGTGATTTGAGTTCCAGTGGGTCCTTGTTTTAGGAAAAATATCTTTTGCCTTCTACTTTAACTTACATGCATGACAGACTGCTTGAATAATCTAGTGGAGATTGACACCATAGCTCTCTTTAAATGTGGAGATGCATAACAATGGAATGCTCCTGAGTTGTTAGTGAATGTGCAAACTGTTTGATATGTTAATCCTCAGCAATACTTACCTGTTTGTGTATCTCAGGAAGTTTCCCACTCTCAGTTGATCAACTGACTATGTTTTGGAAGGAAAAAGATGAAGATTCAGAATGGGTGAGTCCTTATTTAGCTTGTTGCCATCTCCCAACTTTCATAACACTTATTTTTATACATTTCTGAGGCATTATTTTGCATGTGTTTGTTTCTCGGGGAATGTCTTATATGATTTGTCACTTGTCAGTAGTTATTTTGCATGTTCGAGGAATGTCTTATATGACTGTTAGTAGTTATTTTGATCACTTAAATGACATATCAGTACTAAGCAAATCCGTAGTTTGCAATTTTGTTAACTGATGAAAATCTTCCTCAAAAAACAACTGGTGAAAATTTTGGTAGGAACTAAACTATTTTCCTACACATGTTATTTTTCATCTATTTATAGGCACTAACAATTGCCGAGGTTATGTTAATCAGTGATATCCATATATTTTCATGATTGCTCTTCGGACGCCTGGTCCCCTGCTGACATATAATATTCTTATTGCAGACTAAAGCAAATGATAACACTGATCTAGAAGAGGGATACGATAGTTCAAAAGATGAAGTTTCATCGGTTTCCTCATACAACCCTTCCAAATCAAATACAGAATTTCCCCTCAGGAACTCAACATCGACGCAGTCCTTGTCATCACGTCTCTCCACAAATGAGGCATTGTATTCGCAGGGAGAGCGCCCCACTTTCCCGTTGTATAATGCGATTCCTCGATTGTCCGTGTCCGAGATTTCAGATGATCATGGTGGAGGTAAAGAATGAACCTTATAGTTAGTTTGGGGTTGTGCGAGAGCTGCAATACCCTTAAAGAAATACCAACTTCACAATACTGTTCATCTTCTCTTCAATAGGATTCTGTCTGCCACCCTGTTCATTAACGCAGTCTTCAATTTACTTATTCTATCACATCTTTTGAATGTTTCAGCTTCCCTTTCTTTTCACGTACAAGGACTTTTCATCATAACTTTTGTTCAGTTCTCCTTAATATTTCAGATTGAACTTATCTCTTGGTATATCTCCTTTTCTTTGTTTTTGAATCTGGCTTTTTCCCCTTTCTGTTTCACAACGGCAATAACAAGTCCTATAGGATAGTCAGATTTCCATGAGAATGCTGCCGATTTGGCTTTTCTATCAAAGAGTCTGGATTCTGTATGAACAAAGTTGATGGGCACGTACAAATGTTTAAGGCTAAATGTATTTATTT
Source organism: Poa annua (assembly GCA_026929855.1). Lineage (NCBI taxonomy): Eukaryota > Viridiplantae > Streptophyta > Magnoliopsida > Poales > Poaceae > Poa > Poa annua. The sequence continues at coordinate 96,960,013 of CM049437.1, forward strand.
ATATCAGATAGCCTTATTACTTTCGTGGTGGGTGCTTAATAAAAGTAAATAGCACAAACAGGAGGTGTCACCTCTAAGGAAGCAGCATCATTTGTTTTCAGATCATCATCCTCAAAGGTTTTCTCTAGATTCTGACCGCCCAAAAGATGACGTTGGACTCCCTCTCACACCAAAACATGTTGAACCGTCTGGATGTAAGCCATTGTGTCTAAGTTATGAGTTTCTTCAGTTCATCATTCCTTCCTCACCAAGATTGATTTGGAATGCTTAGTTGCCTTTTACAATTTTTTGCAGCAGAAGGCTTTATGAGAGGGAGATCATATAATATACGTATAGACGATGAAGTCTTGCTTCGTTTCTCACCAAAGAATTCTGACTCAACTTATTACTTTGGTGATATGGTATTCTAATTAGCCTGTTACACTTGTTACTGTTTTACTGCTTTATCATTATTAGAACTGATTACCTCGATTTACCCACTGCAGATTGGTGGGGCACTCACGTTTTTTCATGGAACTGGAACTCGAAGATGTCTAGAGGTAAAAGACTGAGTTAAGCAAATTATGTAGTCAATTTGGGATTATATATATAAAAAAGTACTTCACAGGTATCTATAACCTTGGAAACATCAGAAACAATTAGTCCTCGTGTAATACATCCTTCAAGAAGGGTCTCGCCGACAATAACCAAGGTATCTTTTCTGCAGCTAGTGTTGTGAATCATCATGAAATTTCTGTCGTAACGCATTGTCACTGATACATGTGAAATTCTGATAACGTAATTTTTTTAAAGAAATCCTTGTTGTAGATATTTCAGTTAACGACTTAGGGACTGAAATTTGCCATTGATGGCGCCTGACCTACTCTTTGGTCTGTCTTCACAAGTTCATGAGACTGGTAGAAGCTTATGTTTGTTGGTTAGCTACAGGGGCATCTCATTCTCCATGATCAACTGCCATTTGATTATCCACTTGGTCTTGTTTGTTGTGATTACTTTAGATGTAATCCATTCTAAAGTACCCAATTTTGATTTTTGATATAAGCTAAAATGAAGATCCACCTTCGATAAATGCCACTGGGGACTTACCATATCATAAAATTGCCACTGGATTTTGTGTTTCACCACATCCTTCCTAGTGGCTATAATGATAAACTGGCTTATTTCAAATAGCTGGATCTATTTGGATATCAAATTTCTATGCTCTTTAAAACATGTGTTGTTTTTGTTATCCAACCCTTTTGCTTTCTGATCTCTTGAGCAGGTACACAGTGAACATCATGAAGTTGTTGCAGATCTTCATCAGACGAGCTTTCTCTTTTCAATTCCCATTGACGGACCGATGTCATTCGCTACCTCGAAGGTCTCTGTACAGTGGTCTCTTCGATTTGAGTTCTTCACCACTCCTGCAGGAATGGACTCATCTAGGTATGTTGGCATGATGATTCTTTTGGAGTTACTTTTTGTTCACTATTTCCTCCTTCCATTGCATGCATTTACAGGAGAAGTTAGTCAACCATAGTACCACTGAACATGTAAATGTCTATGACAGCCAGTTCCTTGAGACTAATTAGCTGAGAGCCTGAGACTACTTTAGGTGGCGAGTTAATATTTTTTTCTTATGTCCAGCGATTTTGTTAGAAATCTTATCCAGTACTGGTCAAATTGTAAATATTTCCAGTCTGTTGTTGCTAGCTTTGAGGTAATACTATTCTCTGTTTGGCAGATATGAGCATCCACTTCTTGTTGAGAAAAGAGAGAAGGGAGACTGGGTCCTCCCAATAACAGTTTATGCACCTCCACAGCGTAGACGAGCTACTCATGGAAGAAACGATAGATCCGTGTTAGTTGGAAATCTGTTCAACTCTTAAAGGTACGCGGCTATCTATAACTAAGTTTTCAGCTCTCTTATTTGCCAAAAGAGTTTCTTCGTGAAGCTGGAAAAGAATTTACCGGATTTTGAAATATGTCAAAACTAGTTTGGTCACTGTGAGTTCTTAAATGATCAGCACAATTTGTAGTACCAACTGAATTTTTTGATCTCTGTTAAGTTATATCCTATTCACTACTTTTACTTTGAATTAATACTGTATGTCATGGTTGTACGCACATGATCTAACTAACTAACGCTATCCTATTTTATCTCAGATGCACAAGTTGCGGCTGTTCTTTGATAATCGTACCAGACATACATATGGGTGGCAGGATATGTATGTAGTTCAGCACACACAACTTGGCTAAAGGTGTTACACAAATAGTCTGCTTCACTCGCGACGACTCTTCTCAGTTCTCATCAGCCATCAGCTGTGCGATCACGACCTCATTGGTGTGACAGAACGAAGGTGGGGATACAGTAGAGTAGCTACTACTCCCTCTCTCTCTCTCTCTTTCTCCGTTTCACAACTTAAGATATTTTTAAAAAATAATTATATTCATACATACACACATGTATCTAAACATATTTGATACATATTTTTTGTGAATCAACATATTTGATACATTTAATATACATGTACACTTATTTTCGTGTGAATCTAAAAATCATGTGTTATGTCTAAAACATTTTATATTGTGAAAACAAAGGAAAAGTGAGGTAAGACCAGCCACTATGTACACCAAAAGCGAACCATAATACTCTCTCCTGCTCTTGAATCGATTCAATACATAGTGGATCATCGGTGCAAAACTTCTGACAACATAATCGACTCAACATTTTGGTTCGGTTCAACTAGCTAAACAATTCATTTTCTTGCATGCAAAGCTCATTCACGCGAATGAATAGGAAGGAGAGAGGTAGCCTTTTCCCCAATAGGGCCCCATGGTTGTCAGGTGGTGCGGTTCACACATAGTAGCCAATTCAACATCGATTCAAAGCTAACAACTTTATGCAATGAACCGCATCTACATCGTGCATGGCCTAAGAAATAGTGGGATCATATTCTAACGAGGGCACATGCTAATACGACTCAAAACTGATTTCTCGATAAAGACACCGTGTTTTGACTCATCTAGATATTATTCGGAGCTACATCTAGATATTATGTATTCGTATAAAATAGTTTCATGAAAGAAGGGCTGTGTAAAAAAGACCAAAAAAACCTTTTTTGTACAAAGTCATTTTTGTAGCAGAGGGATTTGTCTTTTCTGCAAAAGTCATAAAAATGTCATTTTTTTTGAGAAACTTTGTTTGCGAACGTAAAATGTCCGGATGTACACTCGAATTTTTTGTTGATATTTTCTGACATTTTGATCTACATTTTTTACTAGTGGGATCATATGCTACTATGACCCAAACTGATTTCCAGGTAAGAGAGAACAAGTGCAAGGTCACAATGTTGAAGATTACACTTGTCTATGGTATGAATGGAGTTCTTTTTGCCCATATACATCTTTAGACCGTTCCTTTCGTTGCGTTACGGACATCGGTAAAAAAAAGACGTAGTTGTCCTCACCGCTGGGGTAATGACTCAGTTGCCAATGAGACCTTCAGATGATGACATCAGTGACAGAGTCGGAGAGATGGAGCTTATTCTGTTGTTGAAGAGGGTTTTTACCTGTATCCATCAGGTTCCATTCACAAAGGAGCGTAGAAGCCATATACCCCTCCAAAGAGTATAAATAACCTGTTGGTTTGAGGGGAATGATAAGAAACTTAAAGTTCAAAATTGAGTAAAGTTGTTGCCTTAATTTGAATATGTGATTTAAAAAATTACATTATATCTAACAAATAAAAATATATTGGGTTTTTGCAGATTATCCTTTTGACTACCCACTGAATTTGTATATTATCTTATCTCGGGAGCGCCAGGACATGGATTGTGGGTGCAACTCTTCAAAAACATTTGCCTGACGTTTATACAGCCGTTGGCATCACATGATCACTATTTGATGTATCGCCGTCTTTTCTTGTTTTCTCTTTTTAGATGGTTGATACATGTATCGACCCTTTATGATCCTTGCGCTGTACTCTCTTTGTTTGAACAAACATCAAAGAGGCCAGGTTTTCGTGCTCTGTAAAGAAAAGACTATCGGGGCTATTTCAACTTGTAGAAAAAAAACTTGATTATCTAACGTGCGGAAGTATAAAAGTACTATAACTTATATATATTATGGGTCTATCTAGCGCTCAATCGACTGAGAACTACCTTAGTTCTAAGTCGAATGACATCATGGTTTCTTCCCCGTCTCCGGCAACCTCATCCCCGCAGCCACCACCGGCCTAACCGTTGTCTACCCCGCCCGGCAAGGTGCCACAACACCTCGCCACCCTGGCCTGCCCCAAGCTCCTCCTCCACCGGTCCACCGCTATCCCGTCCATCTCTATAAACCGCCCTCCTTCTCCGACGCTTGTGAACCCACACCACCGCAACCCCCAGTTAAGTTTGTTCCATGCCTCCGTCACGGCCAGCGACGACTCTGACTCAGCTCTAGGCCGCCAGCGTCGCGAGATGCAGAAGACCTAGGGCTTGCACAAATCGGCCAGCGACGACTCCGACTCAGCTCCAGGCCGCCAACGTCGCGAGATGCAGAAGACGTAGGGCTTGCACAAATCGCGATATGATGGATTAACCGAGGATCAATCGGTTGAGCGCTAAGCTAATTCTCATTCGATTGAGAATTAGCAAAAGCGATATATTATTATAGGTATTCTTCGTAACTGAGAAAATTATAAAAAAATACATTGGATTGGATCTTGTTTAAGATGGTAGAATAAATAATATATGCTAGACACAGGACCTAGGGATTAGCCTATGCATAGCAAGCATCGTTTTCTGCCAGCGTACTTCCACATCTGCATAATGCTATTGGCAACGCACAACCGGAACTATCAAAGACTTCACGTAGAAGAATGACATAAAAAAAATAAAGTTGTTCCCATCAAGGTAATATGCAGCTTTATGTCGCATACGTTGTTCACATCATTTTTGCAATTAGGTACTAGTAAACATAAACAAACACCACTTACAAGCAAGGAAAAAAATAGCGTGCTATCAAAAATAGCGTGGCCTTCCTCTAGAAGCTATACAAGTTATAGCGTATTATAGCGAATCTACGTTACAAAATAGCGTGGTGAAAAAAAAAGTAAGATATACCCAAATATTAAGAATTTTAGCACTAAATATTTGTCAAGAAGCAATACATGCATAACCACTTAACCAGATACAAATGTCAAGGCACAAACCTACATATTCTCCAATTGTTTAGAAATCACGGGCCAATAACATACATAAATTGTTTATTCAGAATTATCAGCATTTGACAGCATGCATGTTTCTTGGCATGTTTCAATTCAGAAGAGGAACCTGTAAATTTTAGTTCATCATCAACATAAATAGAAAATGATTTTTTATTTCTTCTTAAGGTGGAAAACTCGGTGTTTTGCGCTCATAGGCTGGAAAAAGAAAATAGCACGCTAAAGTTATGACGGTTAAGCGCGATATAGCGTGCTATTTCGTGAATAGCTTCATAGCGCGCAAAAATGGTAAAATTTAGCATGGACCCTCCAGATATGCTATAGCGTGCTATTAGCGAAGAAATAGCGTGCTATTTTTTTCCATGCTTACAAGAGCATCATTTGGCTGGTCTAGCTACTGAATCAATGGAATCATGGAGCCCCACATCTTGTGGTAATAGAGAAAAATATATACTCAGATTCATTAACATGATGAGTATGATTTCCCTTCCAAATACAAGGGTATGTAGAATGACGACCAAGGGTGCTACCACAATGTAAGAACATAAGTTCACTTAGTTTCTCGACCCAGTGGCAACAGCACTGTTCTGATTTTCCTCGCATGGCACTTCCAAGAGGTAGAACAGCAGACGAAGACCAATTATTTACATTTCAGAGATCAAAACAAATGTAAGCACCCAAATGATCATTGCTTCCATGATCGTCGCACCAGTATACCTTACATAATCACTATTGCCACCCCCACCGTGGGTGTAAATTCTTCAACCAACTGTGTTCATGTAGAGTTCTAGAAAGAAGGAAGAGAAAAAAGAACGCAGTTCTCTCAATTGAAGTGCATACTAAACTACTCACAAGAAAAAAGAGACCACAAAACAGCTCTACCTACGTAATTAAGCCAGGTATGATGCGCACATTTCACCAATCAAATCCATCCTCGGCGCTCCCAGGCCCAGAGGAGTCTGCGAGAATTCAGGAGCCATCCCCTGGAACTGGAAGACGTCCTCCTCCAAGAAGCTCAAGAAACCCCCAGGGTTGAGGTCCATCCACAGCTCGCCCAAGTCAAGGTCGCCGAACCCTCCTTCCTCCAGCTTCACCACCTCGCACTTGATCTTCGTCTTTCTTCTGTTCTCCTGCTGCACCACGAGATCGTCGGCAAGCGCCGCCGCCGCCAACCTCTTCTTCCGCGGCTTCTCCTCCACGGGCGAAGGTGGCGTCGGTGCCACGGCCACGGTCACCGCCTTTCTTTCATCGTCGTGGTCGGTGGCGGCAGGCTGCTGCTGCTTCCCGGTAAGCCGCTGCACGAGGTCCCGGAAGTTGGCGGCGTCGGTCTTGATGATCTCCGGCGCGACGATGTGGATGATCCTTATCGCAGGCCGCGTGGTGGTAGTATTAGCAATCTTGGATGATGGTGCCGTCGTGTGGTGGCGCGAGGAGCCCCTGTGCTGCGCTTGTGCCGCCGGCGTGGACGGGCTCATGCTGATGTGGTCGTACGCGTGCTCCCCCATTAACGTGAGCGCAGGCAGAGATATAGAGAGACCGCAGCTTGGAGAGATGGCGATCTCCAGCTGGGAATGAGGATGAGAAGCGGGAGGGGGAGGCGTGGAGGTATATATGGCGGGAGGATCGAAGGAGGTGACCTGCAGGGATGGTGAGGACGAAAACAAGTTCTACAAGGTTTGAAATGTAGGAGTAGTACTAGCAGAAGTGATGTCACGAACGGAAGTGGACAGAATGTGTAGTTTAAGAAGGTGTCTGCCTTGTTTTGTACTGGTATGTACTGCATCATCTGCTTTTGATCGCCGTGTGAATTTGGGTTGTTTATACATGACCGGTTGACTTGTAAAAGCATCTCCACCAGTGCCTTAAAAATGTGTCATGCATCCCCAAACATGCATGTGTCCGGTATAGAGAGTCCTGAACACATGTCCCGCTCAATGGGGGAGCAGGGAGCTGCACCAGTGGCACCCAAAACGGTCGGCCCTATCCCTTTTTGCCAATTTATTTTTGCATTTCTAACAAAATTAGACCATCACAGTGCAAACAATAAGTCTGTCCGTGATTCCTGCCCTACATAGCACCGGCGATTCACTGTGTGCAGCCTCTTGGTTGAGCCTGATGCCTTGGCCTTAGTTGACGGGCACACCAATCGAGAAAATCACGTTCGGATTGAAGCTTTTGTTCTCTCCCGCCTCGGGTGGGGAGAAACATGTATGTATCGAGGGGACGAGGTCGCTGAACTAGTTCAGGGAAGACGACGAGTAACTCCCAAAAAGTTTAGCTGTTGTGCTCCCTTGGTTAAAATTGATCAACATGTCAGCGACGGAGGGTTGCGTATGTAGGGCTTCCTGATGCTATTTTCCTTCATGTCGGTATCTCGATTGGCGGTCGCTACCTCGCAGTTTGCCTCCATCTGTGTTCGCTGCTCATGCGTTTGCTCCTTCAACTCCGGCTTGATCTCCTTGTCGACAGCTCCATTTCCCTGTCGCTTTACACCGACGCCATGTGATGTATCAAGCCGGGAAAGGGGACTATACGAGGTGTCAGGGAAGGTGAGGTTTGTTGCGGTGGTATTGTCCAAGAGGAGGGGAGAATTTGAGATTTTGGTGTTCCGTGGCGGCAATGTGGAAGGAAGAGGAAGAATTAAACGTATGACCGCTGCCTTTTCTTGTCTATGACATTTGGGTCCCATTCGTTGGAGATCGTGTTCGAGGCTCTATTGGCGTCCCCGAGGCGACCTCGAAAGTTGGGAGTGGCCATGGAAATGGTGGACACATTTTCGGGCGTCCCAAACCGATGGGGTGCCGCCGGTTTTTGTGTGTGTGTGCAAACCCTTCATTGGGGTCTTTGGAGGGTGCCGGTGAAGATGCTCTAAGTTTTCAATACATTGGTAAGCTTTGTTTTGTTCTCTTATATAATTTCCATATTTTACAGCGTCGATCTTTCTTTCTCCTGTTTGTCCAACTAGTTAGCACGTAGTATATATAGCTAGATCCGTCTTGCTTGTCTGTCTATCTAGTGCGCATGTGGTATTGATATATAGCTCGTCAACGATGCAGTAAAAAGACGTTTACATTAGAGCAAAGTCATAAAGGTTTCCTGAAGGATCGGTGCACACATAATATATGGAATACCAGATATATATCGTGCGCGCCCACCCACCGATCGAAACAACTAGGAAATATCACACATTAGCATCAGCAAATGTTTACACTGCATCAATCCCCTCCATATCCAATCCATCGTCGTGTCACTGCCCAGCTACTGCTTTCTCCAGGCCCATACGAAAGGAAAACGAGAGCCCCGAGCGAGGATTTTCCACGGAAAGTGGTTATAGGTAGCGCGCGGATATGCATTCGCCCCGATCGATTACGATCATCGCGCTAGCCAAGCCAGCTGCTCGTTCTTCTGGATTACTTTCGCCGGCCACCGGTTGCTGTCTCATGTCTCGTCAGTATTATATCCCCACGGCGATCGCACGGAACGGAACGGCGGGCGCGATCGAGCGCGGAAGTAGCGCGCGCCTTGACCTAGGTGCTTAATCACATACATCCATACTCCTTTGCGCGCGCGCGCACGCGACGACTCTTCTTGGTTCTCATCTCATCAGGTGAGCGATGCATGTGCAGACTGCAGGTGAGTGAAGCTAGACTAAAGCTTGACTTGCCGGTCGGCCGCATGGTGCTATCAGCTCACGCGGGTCCGGCTAATTAGGGCTCCCGGGCCGACGACAAACTCTCATTGGGAGCTCCTTTAGAAGCTTGCTCATCCGTCCCTAGAGTCTGGTTTGTGTGTCGCTCAAAGACGATGCACGTGGTCTCTCTTGCCAGCCGGAAAAAGATAGGTGAGGCATCAAACGCTAGCTGCAGGAGGGTGAGCGCGCGGCGGCAAATGGCGAGCTGCCGGCCATCTCGCGCGCGTCACAACCAACGCCTGGCCGGCCACCAAATGCAAGCCGTGCCGCCACCAACTCGGCGTCGCGCGATGTCGACGTGACGGGGTCGGCGGTTGTGGTCGATGTGCCTGATATTTTATGGTGCATTTGTATGGGCTACATATTTCTATCAGTAGTGCATGCATAGTATGTTTTCGATCCGAAGGTTTTAATTTACTGGGCCAGTTTTAGCCTCTTAGGCCTAAGAGAGAATTGCCGGTATACCACTAGTCAGAACCTAAAGTGCCAAAATACCACCGAAGAAAACAACCTTGCCAAAATAACACTACACTCTAGTTTTTCATGCCAAAATACCACTAGACACAAACTGAGACTAACACCAACATGAAAAGACACTTGTGCCCTTACCTGCTCACACAACTCACGTCCTTCCATTTCAGCAGCAAATTAACGACACTTCATCAACATCTAATCATGATTACAGCAACACTTTGACAGCAGTTTAGTAATACTTTTAACAGCAGTTCAGCGACACATAAATATTTCAGGACAGAGTTTCAGAACAACAATTCATCAGCATTTCAGCATCATCTTTTACATGATTTCAGCATCATTTTTACAGCATTTCAGCAAAATAACCAAAAGGAACCCACAACTTTGACATAACTTCAGTAAGGTAACCAAAAGGACCGCACTATATACAAGATTGTCACGACAAACAAAACTAAACTTGTTTGAGCGGACTATTTGTAGTACTTTTGCTCCTCGTAGAAGCACTAGGAGGTGAAGAAGCCTTTGCAATAGTGGCTGCCATCGACCTTGTCATCGGGCTTGAAGTTGCAATACAAGGTTGAGTATTTTGCTTAGTTGGCGTGCATGGAAGAGTAGAGGTGGTGGTTGCTGCAGCTTTGTTTGTCTTTTGCCTACACATGAGAACTTGAAATAGTAAGCAAAAGATGTGTTAATTAACAAGCTGAAATACATGCACAAGAAATTACCGTTTTGGAGAAGGAGTTGCATCTCGATCCGCATCGTTGTCCTTTTCCGGCTCTTTGCATGTCTTCATAAGATGACCTTTTGCTCCACATCTTTTACATACATGTTTCCTACCGGTTCCACCCTCGCTACTATTCTTGTACCTTCTAGTTCTTGGTCGCCCTGCACTCCTTGACAACTTGGGGGGAATCATCTCAAAGTCAGGTTGTACCTTAGGCCATTGGGATTGGCCCCTAATTGGCATGAGAATTGGCTCATATGCAGCCTTGAACCTTGCGACCGAGAAGTAATCATCAACATATTGTTCTACCTTCTCTCCTTTCGAGAAGATGAAATGGAGAGCATGTGTGCAAGGCTTACCACAAATCTGCCAACGCCTACAAGAGCATTCCTTTTTACCTAAGTCGACTGTGTGTCTCCATCCATTTCCTGATATTTCGGCTATGGTTGGTGTTGCCCTTACTTCACCGTAGCGCAGCCCCTTGCTTTTCTGATTCAATTCCTTGACCACACTAGGTAATATTGTTCCTTGTAGCTTATCTGCAACCTCTCTCCTTTTTCCTCTCATTTGCATCACCATTTCCCTATATGTGTCTGCAAGCTCCACAATTACAAGTTGCTTCTTCTCCCTGATCCAATTATTGAACACTTCGGCCAAGTTATTACTAACATACTCAACCTTGGTTATTGATGAAAACTTGCTTCTTGTCCACACACGATTGTGTTCCTTTCTTAAGTAGGCTATTGCTTCTGGGCTGGCAGCTTCTATCTCCGCCATTAGGGACTCATGCTTGTCAACTTCATATGTCCAGGCTGCAGGCCACATTTTATCAAGTATATCACCTTTGAACTTCTTCTTGAAGTTGAGCATGAGATGCATCATGCATTCTCTATGCTCACAGTCTGGGTACACCGTATGAATGGCATTCTCCAGTCCTTTGCATGCATCTGTATGGATTGTAAGCCCTATTGGATCACCAATACACAACTTAAGTTGTTGCATGAACCAGACCCAGTTTTCAGTGTTCTCTTTCTCAAAGATCCCAAATGCCACAGGAAACATCCAACTATGTCCATCAACACCAATAGCTGCGGCCAACTGTCCCGTGTATTTTCCTGTAAGAAAGGTTGAATCGACCCCCAAATATGGTCTACAACCTGCTAGAAAACCATCAATGCAAGGTTTGAAGGCAATAAACAACCGATTGAAGTAGTGCACGACGCCACCTTTCTTACTAACTGTCTTGATGTCAATTTCACATACACTTCCCGGGTTGGCTGCCAACAATTCAGCCTTAAAGTTCCACAATAGCTGAAAATTCTCGTGATATGTACCATTGAGGGCAGCCAGTGCACGGTCTCTCCCTTTCCAAACATTACTATACTCCAACTTCATGTTATACTCCCTTTGCAACCGGTCCTTGAGACCTTTTGCACTAAGTGTGACCTCCTCTTGCATGATGGCTTTCCCCCTATCAGCAATCCAATTCTTGTTTGCCATTCTTGCTTTTCCTTTTTGCTTGTCACTTTTATTGACACTTCCACAAGTATGAGCAAACGGTAGTTTCTTTACCTACAAATTTTCACAAACATAAGTATGTTTATGAATTGCAATAACAAGTGTAGAAATAAAAGCAATACAAGAAGCTATTATATCATACCATGAATGTATCACAACCCTTTAACTTGGAAGCATGTATTTTCCATGGACAATCTACATCACAACAAGAAGCACGAAGTCTCGTCTTGTCACTATATTCTGTGTTAAAAGACCATTCTTCTCTAATTGCTAGTTGTCTCAAGGCAACCTTAAAAGTATGTCCATCAACAAAGGTGCTCTTCTCTTGAATTTTCGGACAATTGCTATCATGGATATGAGTGGGAACCACATTGTTAGCAATAATACCCTCATCATCCCCGGGTACATTTTGTTCATCATATGAATTATCAACATCTAGTCTTCCCAATGGAATCCTTGTAGGAGCTACCTCTGCCTCATTTTCATGAGTCTTCACATGTACTGCCTTCTCCTCCACCTCCTCATATTGCACAGGCTCATCATCCTCATACTCCCCTACATAGGCTTGGTTCGGCCAAGCAAAGAATGGAGCATGAACCGGCTGATCATTCTCATCCCCGTCGTTGACATGAGCAGATTCACTACTTTTGCTCTCAATAGTCACACCAAATCTTACAATTCTCGAGTCATTGCAATTATCAAATAATTGTGCTATCTCTGACTCTGAAATTAAAGGAAGGGTGTCATCTCCAGATCCATACCAAATGGTCATTCTCTGATCAGTAGACCACTTGAACCGCTCCTCCACAACTCCCCTAATCTGCGCCACGGACAAGTCTCGACCCACCACAAAATCCCATGTTTTGCCCCTTTGATACACTCTCCGGCCATCGACGATCGTCAAGTATGATTGAACATCTATCTCAACTTTAAAACTATCCATCAACGCTGAAACACAAACACAAAAAAAACTAAATTTGTCTCTATTGCCAAGAACAATGATACACACACAATGGAAATTAGGGAATAAGAAGAACAAACTGACTTTGCGGTGTTGTACAACGTCTTGGATGCCGACCAGGGACCAGACTTGCAGGTCAGCTACTGCTGCAGGAGGCCGGTCGCGTCCGGCCAGAGCCGCTGGCAGCAGCCCGACGCAATGGAGAGAGAGGAGCGGCGCAGTCCGAGCAGGATCGTCCGCCTCCGTCCTGGGTCGGCTGCTGCTGCACGAGGCCGGTCGCGTCGGGCCAGAGCCGCGGGCAGCAGCCCGGCGCAATGGAGAGAGAGATGCGGCGCAGCCCGAGCAGGGATTGATGACGGCGACCAAGCGGCCGTGTGATGGAGAGGGAGGAGCGGCAAGGGAGGGGCCTGTGCCGGCGGCGGGCGGCCGGCGGCTAGGGTTCACGGCGAGTGACCATGGTTAGGTCGGGAGAGGAAGATGCAGTTCGTGTTCAGGTTGGCTCTTGGTTCTGGACGAGTAGAAGTTTAGAAGGTGGGCAATTTGGGCATATCCAAATACCTGACAACAATTTCACATGTTGACTAACGGGAGTACATTGAACATTGACGGCAGTGCTATATTAGAACTAAAAACCTAAACGGTAGTGTCATTTTGGCAAGGTTGATTTTTTCAGTGCTATTTTGGAACTCTAGGTTTTTAGTAGTGGTATACCGGCAATTCTCTCTAGGCCTAACTAGCTAGATTCGGCTCGTCTCACTCGATCGCGAGAATTAATAATTGTATGCTCAGAAATAGTTGGTGCTATAATGTACATCTCTCCGGCGCGGTATGTGAATGATGCATGAGAGCTGGATTTCGTTCAGCCGAAATAACAGTTTTAGTTAGAGATGACACCCAATGTTTATGGACAAAATATATGAATTTGCTTAGGAGACCTGTGATTTATCTAAGGTATCTAATCATGGATTTAGTTTGGTATATGTGGTTTATCTAAGGTATATATCTAATCATGGATTTAGTTTGATATATGTGGTTTATCTATCTCATCGATAGATCGCAACCTTGTCTCTACAGTCTACTCAAGCCCACACAGTACAAGTTGTGCAGGAGGAGAATTCTCCGAAATATCACGCATTTATTGCGCGATGTAGCATGAGTATACTAGTATATATTATCCATCCTCTGCGTCAGTTGTTGCGAAACTGATAGCCGTGATCGAGGATTTTTCCGAGAGTTAGCTAGCTAGCTGTAGCTGCTCGTGTTAAATTAGTTTCGCCCTCGATCGGTCGCCGTCAAGTCATCAGTGTAGTGTCTTATGATCTCATCGACAGGCCACAGCAACAGGGCACGGACAGCGGGCGCGCCCCGCGGCGACTCTTCTCGTCAGGCGAGCGGGTGGATCGACTCTTCTGTCTTACCGCTGATGTTGTCGCGAGGGCGAGCCTCACGCTGTCGCTGATAAGGTGGCGCGTTCCGTTAATATGGTTATTTTGATTCGGTTTATATGATACATACGGTTTGATCTTTGGCTAATAAGATTTATTAGAAAAAACTGTTCAGTTATGTGCAGAGTTAGTTAGTCGCGCTACCTACAGTTGTCGATGAGAAAGGCTGCAAAATGTAAATGGCGAGCTGCCGGCAGCCTCGACGACATGGCGTGCACCTCGCCGCCGGCAATCGAAGATGGGACGGGGCCAGCGGCCCATGGTTCCCCAAACCTGTTAAAGTGATATGTGAATTGTACTAGGCCTTTCAATCACTTAACTTGTGGGATATATAATTGTTCAGTGCATGAAACATGATATCAATGGAGCCAGAGTCGAGTTCTATCTCTCGCAATTTATTAAAAATGTTGTTGGCCCCTTTACCCATGTATAGGCCTCTTCAGCCATACCTCTTAAACTCGAGCGTCGTTGCTATCTTCCGGTTGCACATGTTAGTCTCTCCCTCCCAGACTCACCCGTAAAAATGGGTGTTAGTATATATATATGAATTCTAGTAGTCCAAAATTTCTATCAGTTCGAACTTTTAATATAACTAGGAAAAACACATGTGCTTCGCTACGGGAGCTGGTGACCAAGAGGCGGCGGCGGACGGCGACGAACACGGCGGCCTAAGGGTACAGAGGACGGGGAGGACAGAGGAGAGGTCGTACAGCAGGAGTTAACCAGGAGCGCGATGGAGGGGTTAGCGAGGCAAGAGGAGGTCCGGGGTCGACCGAATCGAGCTCGACGGGCGGCGGCCGGCCCCGAGGAAGGCGACCACGGCGACGGCAATTCCGGCGTGCCTCGGGCATCCCAGGACGTGTGAGTTGATGGAGTTGGAGATGAGAAGGTGATGGACCTCCCTGTAGCCTTCGATTTATCGGGGGAGGAGCGTAGCGGCGGGGGCTCGCGTTGGCGACGGCGACAGCTTCCTACTCCTCCCCTCGCGGCGGCCGTCCTCCTCCTCCACTCGCGCGCCGGCGGCGGCCGTCATCGTCCTCCCCTCGCGACGGCCGTGTTCTGTGGGTAAATTCCCTATTCGTCGGTTTTTTTTGTAAAACGGCGCGGCGCAGCATACTCCGCTCACCGAACTGTGGGTTGATTATTCTATTTAGCAGGGGGTGTTCTACAAAAACGACTGTCGTATGAGGCTGACAGGTTGGTTCCAGGACGAACCAAACCAGTGAAACCTTACTCCCTTTATAGGTATAGATTTGTGCATGAAACATCATAACAGTGTCCGCAGAGTCCAGACCAGCGAGACTAGGGTTTCACACTGGCACAATATGATCAATGCCGCCCCCAGAGTCCAGACAAGACCAGAGAGGCGTCCGGCTCACCTAGGGTGTTCGCCGTGACCATTTCTTTCCGAAATCGTGTTGCAATGAATAAAGATGAAAGCAATGGGTAGAGAAACGTGTGGAATTGTCTGCTTCGACGTTGCCACCTCGACCATCACTTCAGTACCGTCTCGATCGATATCAAAAGCTGGATCGTAGCATGCATGATTGTATTTTGTTTGTGTTTTGAGAACATATATTGTATGATTGTATTTGTATCCACGATGTTTCCGCGAGCAAGTTGTCGTTTTGTTAACATCACACGACTCAACATCGGGGAAAGGACATATGCTACTGTATTAAATTTTTACTATTATAAGGCCACTCGCTGGTGCGATCTTATCGTAATGTTCTTAGCATTACTCATGCATGAGATCTCTTCTAATACTGGCCTCTGAACGAACCAAACTAATTTCAATTACACGGACCATATATACAGGTAGCCCAATTACATTAACGCGCACATAGTAGTCGTCTATACGTCCTTACTGTACGCGCTACAATTTGAGAGTAGTTTGTAGCACGTTGGCATTGGCACTGGCGTCAGAGTTTAGTTTTTTTGAGGACGACAAAAGGAGTAGAAACTTATTCAAAATGATGCTTAACAAATTAAATCCAAACATCCTACAAAAAAACAGAAAAATGTCTCAACGCTGGCTGACGTTCGGAATCCTGCAACCGGTAACATGACCTATATATTACAAATGAAATCTTATAAGTATTTCTCAAAATATAAGGCACTCTTAAATTTCGCTAGTCAACAACTTTCAACTTTGACCGTACTTTGTACTTATATTTGTCCACAAAATTCGTATATTAATACATGAAATGAAATAACTTTGCAAGATAAATCCAACGATACTATTTATACATTCTCAATCCATATAGTTTAGTAGTATATATTAGTGGTCAATATCGAGTCTAAGAGAACAACACAAAAGTAGTGTGCCTTATAATATAGGACGGAGGAGTATATATTAAAACTTTAAAGTAATTTACGGATGATAAATAGATATATAGGTCAGAAATTTCAAAAAAAAGGCCATTGATTTACTTATATCTTTCTTCATGGTTTTGTCCTGGGCGGTGGTTGGGCTTCTAACCATATATCAGGCCCACAAACAAAATAAATTTAATTCTGCAAAATAAGCAAACCTTCTAGAAAAAATGTCATCATTTTTTTTCTTTCAGTTCCTTCCCAAATATTTTTTCCCAACAGAGCAATTCCTTCCCAGTTGTTGCAAAATACTACTCCTCTGATCCTATAAATCTGTCCAACATGTACTATGTTTTGCACTTAACCAGTTCAGTTTTTCCAGCATTCAGTTTATCAGAGGGAATAGCATTATGTAAAATATGACCAAAATTATTAGTATTTTATGCCTACCGTTGTCGACGGGAACGGCCGCGAAATGCAAACGGCCAGCTGGCCGCTCGCCATGGCGTGAGCGTTGCCGGCCATCGAAGATGTGACGGGGCGGCGACCGATGGCTCCCAAATCATGTTGAAGTGATATGTTGGTTGTATTAGCCCTTTACATCAGTTCAGACTTTTGGGATATATTGTTGTTCAGTGCATGAAACATGATACACACATTGTATCAAATTCCAGAGCCTCGAGTTCTCCCTTTCGTAATTTATCCAAAAATTGTTCTTGCCCTCTTTTTTCCACATATAGGCCTCTTCAGCCATGCCTCTCAGACTTGAGTGTTATAGCTCTCTTCCGATTGCACGTGTTGGTCTCTCCCTCCTACAGTCACACGTAAAATGAGTGTTGAAATATATATCAATTGTAAATATCCTTTCTACCAGTTCGGATTTTTAAGATAATTTATTAGTACATGAAACATCATGACAGTGTCCTCAGAGAAACTAGGGCTTCACTGGGGCATATTCGACGGTCGGCCGGATGGCGGCGGTGCTTCCCGGTTCTGTTCCAGCAGCCTGCACGATGTTGATGAAGATGATAGGCGGGTCTCCAAGGCGCGCGACATCGCCGACGAGGCTCGAACGACGCTCTCCTACAAGAGCCCGTCGGCTGCTCGTGGTGGTGCTTGCGGAGGAGCCCGCCAGCTGCTTGGCATGCTACCCGTGAGGGAGCACAAGCCGGTTGAGGGGAGCGTCGTCACCGGGTGGATGCGCTCAGTCGGCCAGGCTGGGTGGTGCCGGGAGGATATGGTCGGCCAGACCTTGGAGGGCGTGACCGCATGACCTCGATGGCATCGTGCGCCACCATTTGGGGATTGCGAGTAGGGAGCATCATTCGCCATACACCTAGTATCGTATGGACAACCCCCATAGAGCTCGTTCCGGTGCTAATCCGGACGAGAAACGAGGGCGGCGAGTGGAGATGCTCTGATTATGTTCTTTGGAACTGTCGTGCCTAGCTTGTCTATTCCTTTTTTCAAGGGGATTCGAAATGAAGCACATTTGGTATGATTTTTTGGACCTTCAGGGTTGCATCCTCGTCTTGCAAAAATGAGCCGACACATATACACATAGAAGAATATGAAGGACACTAAGGGCGTGTTTGATAGACTGTATGGGCTAAAAAATTCTCACCCCACCCCACATTTGGGTGTTTGGTAGTCTGTATTTGCCATCTGGGCCCTGCCCACCTCAAAATGCCACTCAGCCACGCCCGCTTGGGAAGCACGAATTGAGCTTCTCCCCTTAGCTTGGGTGAGCTCATCCCGAAAATTTGTCCATCGGTCCCGCCGCCAAGCCCCCATACGAAATCTCCTCACCCCGAGTTCACCCTCGAGTCAAACTCCCCCCTCTCCTTTCTGCCTCCCGCATCGTCAGTAGGTCCGACCGATGTTCCGCCGCCACCCAGCCCCACCGACATTTCGCTTCTGCCTCCGACCGAGCGTTAATTTAATTCCAGGTCTTAAAGAACCTATAAGTAAAAACCATGATATAATATTTTTAATCCTAAGATTGGCTCTAGGTTACAAATTAAGCAGCATTATCGAAATGTTCTTTGCACAATGTGAAATGACTCAGCATGCCGAATATATACAAGCCACCAAACAAAATATCATTTCAGCACGTTTCAACACATCCCAGTCATCAAACACAGAAGAAAGTATCAACCCAACATTTATGAGGTTAGCTTGGCCCAGCTGAGACACACATATTAGAATGACCCAGCCACCCAAACACATCGAAACAGAAGGAGCCCATCAACCGGTGACCTTTTGTTTCCAGCCCATGAGGTTGCTCTACCAATTTAGTATTGCCCACATAGATCAACTGAAGCGGTTCGGTTACACATTTTTGAAGAGCGGCAGCTCCATATGAAACGACGGCAAAAGTCAATAATAATTCCGTGCCAATATTGTGTGACTGTTGATATGCTGCATTGAATGACCACTTGTTCCCTTCCAACTTCCAAATTTACATCATTGGTATGTACTACTCTCTCCACAAAGGGCCCAAGGAGTCGACGTTATCTTAGCGTGTGTTCGTTTCTGGAACGAAGTGGAATGGAATGGTTCCATTCCATTCCGTGAGCCCGTTCTCGTGTTCGTTTCTGGGATGGAGTGGAATGGAGTGGAACCAGAAAAGGGAATATTCTCTCAATATTCGGAACGGACCGGTCCGGCCGATTCGGCCGGACGAGGTGGAACGGAACAGTAACGCTAGGGCGATTAACTCTAATTTAATCAAGTTTAGCAATAATTAATCAAGATTAGGAATAATTAATCAAGATTAGGAATAATTAATTAAGTTTAACAATAATTAATCTAGATTAGGAAATAATTAATCGAGTTTGATGCCGTTCTCGTTCCATTCCATTCTCATTCCATTCCAAAAAAGAACGCAAGAATGGAACGGTTCCGTGACAATTTTTTGTCCAAAAAGAACACAGGAATGGAACGGTTCCATGACAGTGGAATGGAATGGTTCCATTCCATTCCACTCCATTCCAGAAACGAACACACCCTTAATGTACAACCTGTATAAAATCTCACGAAGTAACCATTCTTAGTTTCTCACTTCCTCTCTCCCCTGCTCTTCCTTTCTTTCCAGTTCACTGTGGAGAGCCATCGCCATGGAAGATAACTTCACAAACCTCACCGACGTCGTGCGGTCGGTGCAACATCTCAGGATCAACGGCTACATCATGACCAAGACCATGAACAGTGACGATGGCTGCCTCAAATCCAAGTGGAACATCTATGGCTATGACTGGGAAATCCACCTGTATCCGGCAGGGCTATCCGGTGGGTTTCCCCATCGGTCTAATTTAGCTTTGAAGCTTATCTTTGTTAGTCAAGCCCGCACCGGCAGCGTGAGGGCGAGTCTAGGCTGCCGGCTGGTAGATCCAAGGGGGAGGCTCAAACCATCTGTGGAGAAGAGAGAAGCAGGAATATTCAAGCGTCCCCAAGATAGCTCTAGTGCAGTGTTGGTAATTCAAATCGATGCTCTAGAGAAGTCGGGCTATCTCAAAGATGATTCTCTGACCATTGAATGCACCCTCACCGTGCTCAAGGAAATACCTGACGTGGTAACGAGCTCAGCTGACGAAGTGGAGGATGTCCTGCCCTCCTCCGGCTTACAACACCACCTACGTGAGCTCATGCAGAGCGAGACCGGAGCAGACGTCACGTTTCTCGTCTCCGGCGAGTCCTTCCCCGCGCACAAGGCCATACTGTCTGCAAGGTCCCCCGTGCTCATGGCGGAGTTCTTCGGGCAAATGAAGGAGAAGAGCTGCAGTGGGCGTGTAGAGGTCAAGGACATGGAGGCGGTGGCCTTCAAGGCCATGCTGCACTTCATCTACACGGACACGGCGCCCGAACTCGATGAACAGCTGGAGACGGTGATTGTTATGGCTCAGCATCTGCTTGCTGCTGCTGACAGGTATGGGCTGGACAGGCTGAAGCTCATTTGTGAATGCAAGCTCTCGGTGGGTGGCGTTACCGTCGACACCGCTGCGACGACTCTGTCTCTAGCAGAGCAGCATAACTGTCCCTTGCTCAAGTCTAACTGTTTAGACTTCATCGTCAGCACACCTGAGATTCTTGATGCCGTCATGGCGACCGAGGGGTATAAGCAACTGGAGGGAAGCTTCCCTTCGCTTCTGCGCGAGCTCCTCAAGTCTGCACGTACGAGGAAGCGTACCTAGTGCAAAGATCCGATCCCTTGAGGTTGATTGCTTTGCGTGTGTGTACTGTATGTACCAGATTATTTATCTGCACCCATGGAGTATATGATACTTGTTTGTTCACATTTCTCGTTCCAGTTTTGGCTCTTTCTGATCGACAAACAGGGAGAGCAGTGCATTGCTTTCTGGATATTTTCTCTCCCAGTTCCGGTTCTCTATCGGTTATCCAAGATAGTGATATTTTTTTTGGAACACCAATTATCAAATGTCTTTACAAACAAAGTTTGTTGTTTGGAAACACAACGTGAATTTTTCTTATAAGTACTTTCAATATATGTCAGATTATGAGGTTCGCAATATATTTAATAATAAGTAACTATCAAAATTTCATTTTTGAGACCACTTTGTTGTTTAAACTATAAATACTCCCTCCGATCCAAAAAAAAAGTGTCGCCATTGTAGGTACAAAATGGTGCCACGATCGCTCAAATCCTCCGACACTTAATATGGACCAGAGGGAGTATAATATACATATCATGTTTCTCTTGCAAACAAAATAGTACCATATGCTAGGCTAAACTACGGTCACCTGCCAGGTCCTGCCGTGTAAGAAACTAACTGCTACTTATTATTTGGCTAACTTTCTCTTGCTCCAAAACACTTATGGACGTTTTGAAATTTGAACTTTTCTGATTTACAAAATTTCAGCCTCGAGGGAGCTCCTTCGCACTATGATATGAGCAACCTTGCAAGACTAATCTCATGAATTATATTTACTTGCGGAGGAGAACCATCCAAAAACTCAAATGGTTTGTCCCACCGCTATATATTAAGCATTACCAAACTTGTGTGAATACACGAGTCCAAATTGCATGCCTACTACTTAATACCCGAGTCCAAAACTCAAATATTTTATTCCCCTTCAATTATAATTATTGAATTTTAAAATATCTGAAGAAGTCGGTAATCCAATACATCTTCACCAATTAAACTAGATTAAAAAAAATTAAACTAAAAAACCCTCCACAAGCATCATTAATACAATATCCCTTTATATAATGTACTCTAGAAGAATTTGAGCCCATTTTCACCAAGCCGTTTGAATGTTTTGGCAATCCGAGCTCATTCCCGGCAAGTCGGCACCTCTCTGTATCCCTCAAACGGCATTGAATTAATCAATCAGTGGTGAGTGGTGACCTGCATCGTGTAACCGCTGGTATACAGCTAATTCATCACCTCTTGAATTCATTCCAACTTTTTAATTTCCAACAAGCATTAGTCGGTTCGCATGCCTCGTTACACGAGGAGCCGTCGGTACGTTTTACGTCACTGCATCTCTGGATCACGACGTACACACTTCTCCTTCCTGGAAATTTCTGACCTCTCACTAGTCACTTCGTCTATGGTACTACGTCCCCTGACTCTGAGTTTCCTGAGCTTTCTCTGCCCTGCCTTTGCCATGGCAAATACCTGGACCAACCTCACTGAAGTCGTGCGCTCGGTGCAGCTGCTCAAGGTCAATTGTTACTGCATGACCAAGACCATGGACAGCGACGAGGGTTGCATCAAATCCAGGTGGAACGTCTATGGCTATGACTGGGAAATCCGCCTGTATTCTGCAGGGTTGCCTGGCTTCTACAGTTCGTGGATAGCCCTGGAGCTCGTCTTCCTCGGCAACGCCCGCACGCGCAGCGTCAAGGCCACTCTGGGCTTTCGCCTCGTAGATCCGACGAGGAAGCTCAAACCATCAGAAGAAAGGAGAATTCCCAGAACATTCAAAGATACCCAGGATAGCTCGTCTCCGGTTATGCTCATCCAAAGAGATGATCTGGAACGGTCAGGCTATCTCAAGGACGATTCGTTCACCGTGCAGTGCACCATCACGGTTCTCAAGGAGATTCCTGATCTGGCGACAGTATTCTCCGCTAAAGAAGTGGATGTGCCATCGTCAAACCTGCACCTGCACCTCGGCGAGCTCCTGAGCAGCGAGACCGGAGCCGATGTCACGTTCGTCGTCTCCGGCGAGTCCTTCGCCGCCCACAAGGCCATCCTCGCTGCAAGGTCCCCCGTGCTCATGGCGGAGTTCTTCGGGCAGATGAAGGAAAGGAGCTCCCGGCGTGTCGAGATCAAGAACGTGGAGGCGACCGCCTTCAAGGCCATGCTCCACTTCGTCTACACCGACACGGTGCCCGACCTTGCTGATTCAATGAATCGGGAGACGGCGGTGGTCATGGCGCAGCATCTGGTGGCAGCGGCCGACAGGTATGGACTCGACAAGCTCAAGCTGATCTGCGAACGCAAGCTCACGGGTGGAATCAGCGTCTGCACGGCCGCGACGATTCTGGCTCTAGCGGAGCAGCACAACTGTTCCCTGCTCAAAGCGAAGTGCTTAGAGTTTATCGTCAGAACTGTAGCCACTCTTGATGCTGTCATGGCGACGGATGGGTATAAGCATCTGGAGGCAAGCTGCCCTTTGCTGCTGCGAGAGCTTCTCAAGTCTGCTCGTGGGGGAGAGCGTAAGCGTAACTAGTACTACTAGGTTAGATTAGGGTCCTAAATTGATGTTATGGAACGTGTGTCTCCTGTGCAGTGTTAGTAGCAGCATATGCCCGTGGATGTCTCTTTCTAGAAAGGCGATTTCATTTCTATCTAAAATTCGAATCCGTTTTACTTTTATTATTTATATTTTTTAATTCCTAAATATTTAGTAGCAGCGTGTTCAAAGGAACGGTACGCTAAATTTTTACACCATGGGTAATGGACAACTTGTTGCTTGATTGCATTATTAGAACCCATAAAATTTTAGTACCTCCGATCCATAATAAGTGTATGTCCTAGTTTTTAACTAATTGGAGTTCTTTCTAAAAAAAAAAAAACTAATTGGAGTTCTAAAACTGCGATACTTACTTTGCATTGGAGGGGAGTAGATAGTTTAACTTTAAAACCAGTTTAAAAACCACCATGCTAGTTAGTCAGCCAGTCGTGCCATAAAATAATATAAATAATCCTTAGTTATTTTCCAGCCGAAATCACTCCCAATCTGAACTAGTAAAACTCAACATAATCTTATTAATGAATCCCTTAACTATCTGATAGATACACCGTTTCACTTTTTTCTTTTGTTTTTACCCTCACTTGAAGCAATTATAATTAAATATTCTCGAGAATAGCAGTGGGTATCTTTCATCACCAAGCGTCCATGCAGTGAAATGTTTACCATAAGTTAACGCCCAGAGGAGCTTGTGCACGGAGTGACGGAGAGTTGGAGACACCGGTTAAACTGATTGACCGGTGTCAACTTTTCTGTTCCGGGAAAGATGGAACGGTCGGTGTATGAACGTGCGTCAATGATGTGACAATGGTGCATTTTCATACTGACACCGGTATTGTTTGTTGGTCAAGTGTGAATTACATACGATAATACAATGAAGTTTCAAGTTACACTTATATGGATTGTATTTCTCAGCAATGTTAAGTCTCAGCTTGTTTGTATTACTTTTCCCGATAAAAGGAGCAAACATGCTCCCGATTTCAATATGCATGAAATTGATATAATTACATTGGTCTGAAGTGTTATCTCTTGATATAATTTGTTTGTATTGTTGAACATGGTTATCACTTTTCTTAGGCTTTACTAGTGCGATGGAAATTACACATTAACATAATTTTCCAAATACACATTAACATAATTTTCCGAATACACATTAACATAATTTTAAGACTTTTTGATGTGATTAGGATTTTTCCAAATACACATTAACATAAATTTTTGAATACACATTAACATAATTTTCTGATTACACATTAACATAATTTTCTGAATACACATTAACATATTTTTCGAATACACATTAACATAATTTTCCGATTACACATTAACATAATTTTCCGAATATGCATTAACATAATTTTTCGATTACACATTAACATAATTTTCCGAATACACATTAACATAATTTTTTGATTACACATTAACATAATTTTAGGACTTTTTGATGCATTAGGAATTTTCCAAATACACATTAACATAATTTTTCGAATACACATTAACTCAATTTTCCGAATACATGTTAACATAATTTTTCGATTACACATTAACATAATTTTAGAACTTTTCAATGCATTAGGATTTTTCGAATACACATTAACATAATTTTCCGAATACACATTAACATAATTTTAGGACTTTTCAATGTTTTATGTAGGTTAAATTATAAATATTGTCAATGTACGGGCTGTTTTTTGCAATATGAAATAGTGGGCCGTTGGATCTGAAATGGACGATGGAACAGGTAGGTGCGTACGCTCCTAGTTCTGGTGTTGCATTTTCGCTCTTACCCTGATCGTGGTCTTGGCTCGGCTTTCACCGGTATCCACGCCTCCCAAACCCCTCGCCTCGAACATCTGGCCGATCTCCTCCATCGAAGGAGGGGGGCACCTACCACCATGCCGAGGGCACAGCCCCCGACCTCCACAGTACTGCAATTAGAAGTTAACTACATGCTTCTTCGTGGCGATCGTGAGCCCAATGTTGTGAATGCAGAGGTGCCTTTAAATATCAAAAAAATTCTATCACATTTGGCTGGCTAGGAGTCCCTTCCTACGACCACATTAGGTCACGACATTGTCAGTCAAATGGGGCAGTGTGCCTGTGCAGCCAGCCTGAGGATGCCAACCATTGGTTGCGCACCACTACATTTTGTGTGGAGTGGTTTGAGAGAGGCCCTGGGTCTGAATTTGAGCCCTAGGTGCTATACTGGGGTAGTACGTATTCTTAAGGGTTTCTGGAAATGACGCAAAGAGTGCTACATATTGTCTTCGCTGCGGTGTTTTGGGCTCTTTTGACTGTTCCCAGTAAGTTTACCAATGAAGTAAAGTTTCCCAAACAACCTGCTGAATGTATCTTCAAAACTCTCGTCATGTTGCAGCTCTGAAGGCCCCTGTTCAAGGTCGAGATCGCGTTGCTGCTGGACGAGATGGTTTCCACGCTTATATAATGCCCTCTTCAACGCAACCCATGTCAACCCCGTAGTGCAAGAGTAGTGTGGTAGAGCAGTTGCGTCAGTTGGCTGTTATATGTGCCCTTTTATAACCATTCTCGTCTCTAGTTTGTTTCAAAACCTTTAGCTTCGTTTAAGCTATGTGGGTGGCTAGATGCCATGTAATTCTAACTATGGTACCTGTATCGACGCTAAGCCTTGGGATTTGTTAATTTATAGTTTGGACATGTTGTGCCTTAAGTCTTAAAACAAAGTTAACTATATGCACTTAATTCCTTTGCTCTACAAACACAGTTCTGATCAGAGCATCGTACATACTCCCTCCGTTACAAATTAGATGAGTTCCATTTATACAAAAATGAATGTATCTAGACATGTTGTAAGTACAGATATATTCATTTTGAAACAACAGAACTGATCTAATATGAAATGGACGAAGTACATGTCTGTCGTCCGTCGGGTAGGTAGCATGCATGTACGTTTGCTTTGAGTCAGGAATCGAAACATAACTTAATTTACATGATTATACATATGAGAGCTTTATTAGTGACCCATTATTGACACGTTGGATCACTCAATTGTTGGAGATTAGGACGCAGTTAGGCCTCAATTGACGTGGCCTGGATGATGGAGTCCAGATCGACACTCATGCTCTTGTTCTTCTCGACGTTGTGGTCAGTCTGCAGCTTGTCGTCGGCATTGACTCCCCAAATCTCTGGGATTGCTCGCCCGAGGTTGACGATACTCTCCAAGGCGTAGTCCGCCTCCTTGCTCCTGACCCTCTTCCCGACCTGCTTGCCAAATTAACTCGTGAAAAAAGCCAAGTTACTCTTTAAACAATGTTTGATTCGATATGTCTAAATTAGATTGGAGCACCCCCGGGAAATGCTCGTACCGGTAGAAACATTCGGTTTTTTTGAATTTAATGAAAAGTTCAGAAAATGGTCAATCCGGGAACCAGCAAATTTTAATTTTTTAATTTCATATTTCAAATTTGTCCGGTAACCGGTCGAGATTTTCTGATAACCGCGGTAACCAGAAATCCCGACCTCCCTTGAAATGTTTTCCTACCGGTAACCAAAACCTTGGCACAGTCACCTGATGGATAATGACCTATCCATCCAACGACTGACAGCAACATCACTGAGAGCTGACTGGGCTCCATGAGACTTTCAGCGTCGTTTAGCTGGTTTTGTAACGCAAAATGCGTCACTTTGTTTCGTTCTATCACGAATTCGGAATTATCTAGCACTGGTTCACACGGAAGTGTCTAAACAGGGAGATCGATATTACCAGAGCTGTGCGGAGGCCGAGAGCTTTTCCTGCGGCGATGTTCCGCTCGCTGTCGTCAAGGAAGAGCTGACAGAGCAGGACGAGATGAATTGTATCATCAGTTTTATGATCCAGCAAGAGCATAAATGAAGCGCGTAAAGTGACAACTTATATAGTACACTATAGTAGAAAGGGTTTGATTAGCTGCTAATTTTTTGTTTGCGTTCCGCGTGATTTCACTATCCATTACGCTGATTCGGTTTATCCGATAAGCGGAATCACCTTATCCAACATGATCTGTTAATCAGGAGATTCTCTCTTCCTCAATTTATATACCGATATATCACAATAAGAACTATATACTAGGCAAGATGCTTCGCGCTATTCCTATTCCTGGTGAGCAGATGCTTTGGTGGTGCACACCACACCCTATTCCTGATGAGCAGATGCCTTTGCGCTTTGGTGGTGCACACCACACCCTATTCCTGATGAGCAGATGCCTTTGCGCTAGCACACTGAAAGATTTCAGGATGATCTCAAGCGGCCAGGCCAGGGTGAATATTCAGGTGTGATTACCGTTCGATTTGGGTCTGTGCCGGCGACACGCAGGCCGGCGACGATGGCATCGGCGGACGGTTTAAGGACCACAAGCGTGCGGTCTGCGTTGACACCCTCGTCATCGTCTTGGTTCTTCTCAACGAAGAGGTGCGGGTTCATGGTCTCGAAGCACACGACGTCGTCGAAGCAGGCCTCGTCGACGCCCAGCCGCTCCAGCGCCTTCTTCATGTGCGCGCGATCGGAGTTCGTGAACAACTGCGCGAGTGTGCATGATAAATCAATAGATCAATCAGCAGAGGCTCGATCGTCCACCACCGGTTACGATCGATCGAGCAAGATCCCTTCAATGTTTGGGAGAAACAATAATGTGCTTACGATCTTGCGCTGCGGGATGCTCTGCAGCAGCGCCGCGAGACTTGGGTCCGGGGCGATCATGTCGTAGGGGAGCCTACCGTGCACATAGCTGCACAAAGGATTGAAACAGAAACAGTAAGCTCGATGAAGCATTGAAGCTTGATCGCATATAGAGGCGGCCTAATCGTCGATTAGTTTGAGGAATTATTTAGGTTGGCGTTTGCGTGCTGAGCGACTGACCTGTGGTACTCATCCGGGTGAACCTCGTGGCCCAGCGCCTGCAGGAATATTCATGACGGAAGAATCCAACGCATATCAGAAAGGCGACGCGAGGGACATAGCTTTGGAGAGAATGACGAGGCAAACTTTGCGTGTGGATATGGAGCTTACGATGAGGCCGGCGAGGGTGCTGCCGTGGGAGCGGAAGAGCTCGACGCGGACGGAGGCCGCCCTGTCGGCGGCGAGGCCGAACCTGGCCATGAGGAACTCGTCGATGTTGCGCTTCAGCGCCGGCCCGATGCCGGTGCCGCCCGGGTACAGAGTGTCGTCGAGGTCTTGAGTGTTCACGGAGCAGATGAATTAGTCAGATGCATGGTTTGATCATGAGCGCGCGGAACGGAGTGCTCCGGTTAAGCTACCAAGAAGAGGAGGCGTGTACCTAGGAGGACGCAGTCGAAAGGGGAGTTCACGGGGCACTGGAAAGCCATGGCCGGAGAGCTGAGAGGAATACAAGACGGTCGACGAAGGTGCAGGAGTAGTGTCTGCTCAGTGGGGCGTTTAAATAGACCGCGAGGTGAGTGAGAACCACGAGGAATTTTTGGCGCGTACACACGTGGGCTAGGTGGTGGTTCCGTCGGCTTTCATCTGGGTTAGAGTATCTCCAGCAGATTCCGAATAACCCGGTCCGGAAAATAACTAATATTTTTAGGTTTTATGTAAAAAACCCTACCAGATTTTGTAAAATTGGATAACCCCGATTTTTTCGGGGGAACGCGATATTCGATCTGGGTTAGAGTTTGCATCGTTTCCATTGCCTTCCATCCCCGTGGGTGACAACTCCCTTCTGCACGCCTGTTGCCGCTGCCGTCTCCATGGATCCATCAAGGAGCTTGGCCAGAGTTCCAGTTAGCTAGGGCCGCTAGACGCTGCACCGGGCGTGATTAAGAAGCGGATTATATTGGTGCTCCCTGTACCGCGGCCGTCCGCATTGTCGGTTTGGGGACGGAAGTCGGATCGGATCTAAACATTTTTTGAGACCTACCAGAAGATTGAGAACAAGGCCACCCACATATCCAGCGTCGTGTTGATCTTCATGAGCATTAGTGACAGTTGTAAGGGAATTAGACTCCATTTTATTCATTTTATATAATTTGTATTCATGTGTGATTTGAACATTTATTTCCAATCCTCGGTATCTTTTTAATTATTTGGGTTTAAATATTTGTTGTGATTTTGATGATTACTGTATTGTATGATATTAAAACATTATTGTGTTTGAATTATATTGTTGTTCAAAAGTATGAATTTCGCTAAGACCACCAAAAATGATTTGATGATCTACTAGTAGGGCACTGCAGAATAGAGCCCACGCGGTACCGTAAAATGTTTTCTGGGCTGTATTATTTCGGGACATATGTGGCGTAACAGTAAAATTACCTCGTCGACGAGTGCATCAGATGGCTCTGGTTGTGCAGCTTTTATTTAAAGCATCTCCAAAAGCTCTGAAAAACGTATCAGCAAAGTTTATAGAGTATTATGATATTATCCATGATATTTGACATATTTATTTGGACTAACATATTAATAGTTTTCAAGCATCCATTCACATTTATTGTTGTAGACTTTGATATAGAAAAATATTTGGATATTGCAAAAATCGCAAAAGAAGACTTCGTTGCAATGGACTCTGAACTGTCCAAACTTTGTCCGTACATGATATGTTTTAGAGATCGCCACGAGAAGGCCTGAATATGACATCAGACGGAAAAAAATACATCATGAAAGTGCTAGAAAATTTTGTGCTAATGATATTTTATGGCTAGAAGCCTAGAACATTAAAAAACGGACTATGCACACTTTTTTAAGTATGTTCTATCGAAGGGTCAAATCTATTTATGGGATTCCAAAACCGGGTGACGGGATTGACTCTAACTCTTGTCATACTTGATAAATTTTATTGGACCGTACCCTATGGAATCGCAATGATAGAAAGGAGGGCGGAAGGCGAGAAACATTGTCTCGGACTATATAAGAGAAACAACTCTAATTTTCGTGGTCGCCATCCATATCACAAATCCCCCACCCCACCCCCACCCACCCCCCACCCCCCAGCCGCCGTCTACCAAGGAAGGATTATCGGCAAGTTGAAGTAAGCAAGTAGGAAGGAAGGCCAGGGGCGGAGCTCCCCTAGTCTACCCGACGTGGTACACAACGCCCTCATGGTCGCCTTTGCCTTTTCTCGTCGATATCTTGTCCCTCTCTATTGTGGTACACTCTCACAAATCTCCATAATCCGGAAGTTGAAGATGGCGTTCGATGTTATAGTTTTTTTTACGGATGTTCAGCTGCATCCCGATTAGTTTTGAGTACTTTTCCTTTTATCCTATGGTTATTTAGTGATATCTCTATATGAATTATTTGAGTTGTATGTTGTTATGCTAGTGTCATTTGGTTCCCATCATATGATAGTGCGTGTGAATCACACCATAGTGTTACTAGTATGTCTAGAAAGTTAGTATATTATAGGAATCTGGAGTGATATAATACCAATGATCTGAACGTAAGAGAATGAATGGGGACCAACATATTTTATGGCGATGGTTAGATTTTACCTTAATTAATATTTGATTTTTGCGAAATAAAATTAGAATAATGATATTCGAAATAACTCAAGTGCCCGCTCAGTTCTTTATATAGAATTTCAGACTTTATGACGTCCTAATTCGTTCCCAAATGAGTGAATCAATGTACTAGACAATCTACATATGCGTGAATCGGGAGAAACTCAGAAATGCTATAAGCATGTCTTACAACAATTTTATACTCGTTATCATACTATGTGTGTATAGTTGTCTTTCAGTTAACCCGCTTGTACGTCTGATATGATACCTGATACATATGAAAGTGATGAGTAGTTTGATTATCTATTTTTATATGTGTCCAATGTGGCATAGCAATCATATAAATAAACTAATTAAAATCCATGTGTACAAGGATAGAAACCCTTGAGGTTACTTTTTTTTAGTGCGGATCCTAAGAGTAATGACAATCAAAATGTAAATAATGTAACATTATACATTTCTCTGTTTATATATATAGCTGGCGTTTATTAGGTTGTTTGTACGTTTGCTATGACACCTGGTACATACATGAAACTAATGAGTAGTTTGATTGTCTTTTTTATATGTGGCCAACATGGCATATCAAACATATAAACAAGAGCTGATTAAAAGCCATGTCTGCACATATAGAGATTAGTTGTTTTTTAGTATGGATCCCAGGTGTCATCGCAATTGCGTAACCAAGCTAATTAAAACCGAAATGTACATACATGGAACCTTACACATTTCTCCTTCTGTATAGCTGGCGTTTATTAGCTTGTTTATACGTTTGCTATGACACCTGGTACATACCTGAAACTGATGAGTAGTTTGATTATCTTTATTTTATATGTGGCCAACGTGGCATAGCAAGCATATAAACAAGCTAATTAAAAGCCATGGGTATTCGGATAGAAACAATTGAGATTACTTGTTTTTTATTATGGATCCAAGGTGTTGTGGCAAGTGTGTAACCAAGCTAATAAAAACCGAAATGTGCATACATGCATGGAACCTTATAAATTTGTTTGTGTGTATAGCTGGCGTTTATTAGCTTGTTTGTACGTTTCCTATAACACCTTACACATGCAGAAAAAAAAACACCTTGTACATACATGAGTAATTATATTACCTTTTTATGTATGAGGCCAACGTGTCATAGCAAACATGTAAGCTAATTAAAAGCCAAACAGAAACTCTTGAAGCAACTTGTTTTGTACGGATTTGAGGTGCCGTCGCAAGCACGGAAATAAGCTAATTAAACGTGATGTGTACACTCATCTAGTGAGATAACATCTGACAAAGAGAGGCTTCGAGCCATTTTGTGTATAAAAAGGTGCGAGACCACACTAAGGTTGTCCCTAACACACATTGTACTCTGCACATCTGGCACTTGTTCCTGCTAACCGGGATAGCGTCGGAGAGGGTGATAGCAACGGCGAGGCCTCACGCCATGGTGGTGCCGTACCCATGCTCGGGCAACATTAACCCGACACTGCAGCTCGCGAAGCTGCTGTACCTGCAGGGCGTGTACGTGACATTCGTGAACACGGAGCACAACCACGAACGCTGTTTCTTTCTCGCATTTTCCTAGGAAAGTTAATAGAGCAGTTCACGAACTAGCTAAATTTTATGAGGCAGAGCATGGATTTGGCATTTTCCTAGGAAAGTTAATAGAGCAGTTCACGAACTAGCTAAATTTTATGAGGCAGAGCATGGATTTGGCATGCTCATGATGGATTTGATAATTTTATGATAGAGCATGGAACTAGCTGTTTCTTTCTTCACAAAAGGCCTATCATGTATAAAATAATATAAGTTTCAAGCCAAATGATCAAGTTATGGTCATTCCCACGACTTAGTTTATGATAAAGTTTGAATATTATAAAAATAGGTGTATCTTGGCATAAGAGACAATGGTGCCGAAGGGATTTTTCAAATTATTTTATAAATGTCATTTTTGAGTGTTATAAATAACTCTTTTTGAAGCAAATACCAAAAGTATGGTGCAAAATGGCACCGTCTAATTTTCATAAAGAGTAGTCCATATTTTATGGACAATCACCAAGTGTTAGGAGTTTACTTGATTTCTACTTAATTTTGCCTAGTTAAATGAGTTTATGTCGATTTTTTGAAAGTAATCCAAATTTGAACTATAAGTGTTTGATAGTTTGATCTGAAATTTATTTAAAATCATTTTAAGATACACAATTAGTGGTTATATCACATAAACATCGTTAGTTTTAGAATATTCTACCCCTTTCGATGAATAGCCATGATGGCCATTTTGACCTTTTTTAAAAAAATCAGAAAAAGTGAAAAAAATCAAAAAATAGATATCATCTGGCATGGAGTCTTTTTATGTGTACTAGTTGCTATGAAAATGATAAACTTGATTTTTGATAAACGTTTTCTGATAAAGTTCTATCATGTATAAGCCGCTATAAGTTTCAAGCCAAATGACCAAGTTATGGCCATTCTCACGACATAGTTTTCTGATAAAGTTCTCATATTCAACAAATAGATGTATATTGGTATAAGAAACAATAAGGCCGAAGAAAATTATCAAATTACTTCTATAAATATCATTTTCCATTTTCCAAATGCCAAAAATGACTTTTTTGGGAAGCAAGTACCAAAAATATGGTGCAAAATGGCACTCATCTAATTTTCCCAAATAGTAGTCCATATTTTATGGATAATCCCCAAGTACTAGAAAATTTCTTAATTCTACCGAATTTCGTCTAGTTAAATGAGTTTATGCCGATTTTTCAAAAGTAATCCAAATTCGAACTACAAGTGTTTAATAGTTTGGTCAGAAATATTCTTTAAAAAAAATTAAGATACATAACTAGTTGTTATATCACAGAAATATCGATAGTTTTAGAAATTCGGCCCTTTTAATTAATAGTCATGGTGACATTTTGACCGTTTTAGAAAACAAATGTGAAAAAGTTCAAAAAAAGATATCCTCTGGCATGCATTTCTTTTATTTGTACTAGTTGCTAGGTAAATAATAACTTGATTTTTGATAAATATTTAAAGAATAATCTTCACAAAAAGATTTATCATGTTTATAAACATTTATAAGTTTCAAGACAAATGACCAAGTTATGGTCATTTCTACGACATAGTTTGTGATAAAGTTCTCATATTCGATAAATATGTGTATCTTTATATAGAAAGCAATGGTGGCGAAAGGAAATATTCAAATTATTTTTATAAATATCATTTTTCTTTTATTTAGTGCCAATAATGACTTTTTTGTGAAGCAAGTACAACACAATATGATGCAAAATGTTTTCACAAAGAGTAGTCCAAATGTTATGGATAATCCCCAAGTATTAGGAATTTTAGTTTCTCTGATGCAAAAGATGATATAGATTTCATATTTGGGTTCTCTTTACAAATTTTATTTGTTAAATTATGATTTACGGATTGAAAGATATGAATTATTTCATATTAAATGAAAAATAGCTATGCCAACGGTCAACGTACTATGCCGACGGAACCGATAAAAAGCCTTCCTCAATTTCTTGTTAACAACCTCTTCTCAGCTTGTTTCACCACAAAAAAGATACAACTGAGATTTAGCTAATTCTTCGGAGGCAACTAAGAATATTAGTGTTTGGAATTGTAATTTTGTCATTTCTGATGGCATGGATGCAAGCTCAAAACGTCGAACGACCGGGAACAACTAACAAAGCTTTAATTTAATATTTTTTTAGAAGTACTCATATGCTAAGAGGGACGCAAGTTCTAATTTACACATGGTTTAGATTCCAAACCTGGTAGATCGACCGACTTCGGTCCGAAACAAAAAACCTATATATGACCCCTAATACAAGTACTATATATGTTAGGAGACAATTGGTTTGGGCGGCATCTCCTCGCCGGCGAGGAAGTGCGCGAAGAGCTGGCTGGCCTGCACGGGCGTGACCGTGGGCACCATGTGTCCGGCGCCGCGGATGGTGACGAAGGTGAGGCCGTCATAGTCCACCGTGTAGCCGCCGACCTGGTCGCTGGTGAACCACTCCCTCCACTGCTTCTTGGTGGCGAGCCCGAGCTTGCGGAGCGCGTGGCGGGTGGAGGTGACTGGCACGCGGGCGTCGGTGTCGCCGCTGTAGACCCAGACGCGGAGTCCGGCGTCGACCATCTTCTTGATCACCGGCAGCGTGGAGGCGTTGGAGTCCTGCCAGTGCTGGAACAGCGGGTCGCTGCAGGCGGACCAGCCGTAGGGGATGGTGCCGGTGGTGTTGGCGTGCAGCGCGTCCTGCACGTCCCGGCGGTTCAGGTAGTCCGAGACGTAGTTGTCCAGGCACGGGTCGTAGGCGTTGTACCGCGGCCGGAGGGCCCTGTTGTTGTTGCCGGTGGGAGACCGGCGGTGGAGTGGGCGCGCCTGCCTGGCCGCGGAGCTGGTGGTGGCGGTGCAGAAGGGGGTGTAGAGGCTGTAGATGTCGATGTCGTTGAATGCCTCGTAGAACTCGCCCATGGCGGTGTCGCAGGCGGCGGAGGTCGGGTTCCGGGACGACGAGGAGAAGTCGCTGCTCTGGCCGGCGTCGAAGCGGCAGTTGTCGGTGATGTTGGCGTAGAGCTCGTCCGAGATCACGGCGTGGTCCCACGCGTAGTCCACCATGCCGCGGTCGTCGGAATCCTCGTCGATCGCCGCGTTACCGATCTTGGTTAGAAATACGTACACAAAACAGTTCAGCATCGTTGTACTCTAAGAGAAGAACATCATGTTTTGGTTTGTTTTTCTACTGTATATCTTGATTATTAATTACGTACCATGAATCCCTTGAAGTTGATGTGCCTGCTCTTGTGCACCTTCTTGTTCTGCTCCACGATCTTGGCGGCGAGGTTGGGGACATAATGCCCTGCAATGAACAAATAACAAATTTGATTAGATTTAAGATCAAGAGATTAATTGATAGTAGTAATGAAGATCTAGCAGGAGCAATCACCGGCGTAGCTCTCTCCGGCGATGTAGAAATCGTGGCCCTTGAACTGCGGGAACCGCTCGAACCAGTTGACGAGGAACGTGTACGCGTCGTGAGCTGCACGAACGAATCGGAGGAAGTTAGTTAGAGAAAAACTCGCAAAAACTAGTGAGGATGCATGGTGTGGGGGTTGGGTACATGGATATACGTACCAGCGAGGTCGTCGCCGAATCTCTCTAGGTCGGCTGTCGTGTTTGTGTAGGAGAATCCAACGCCGGCAGGTTGCTCCAAGAAGAGCAGATTCGCATCTGAAGTTGCATAACAAATATATAAGATTTACGATTCTATTGAATATATATACACAAGACTCGACCAAACTAGTTGTTCGTTGTGTACCTTTGTTCCATGCGTTGGGGTTGAGCCTGAGCTCAGGGGTTCCCTTCTGGATCAACAATGGTCCCAGCTCCTCCAATGCTCCGAATCCAAGCGACGAGCATCCAGGTCCTGCATATTCAAAGTACATCATACAACGTGAGCTATATATGAAAGAATATATGACGAACATTACGACTCAGAAGTCATATCGATCGAGTAGATGCATAATAGCGCGCTATGAAAAAATATGCTACTCACGTACCTCCATTGAGCCAGAGGACGAGAGGCTTCTTGCTGACGTCGTGGGTGGCCTCGAAGAACCAGTAGAAGTGGGCGCGGCCGTGCGTCTCGTTCACCGTCACGTACCCGGAGAAGTGCCGGAACCCGACCCCCGCCGGCTGCCCCGGCAGCGCATCCACCAGGTCGGCCTGCTGCCGGTCGAACACCTTCCCGTACCCGTCGCCGCTGTGGTGGTGCCTCGCCTCCGCCACCGAGACCAAGGCCACGGCGAGCAGGAGGACGAACGTCGCCGCCGTCGTCGACGACATTGCGACTAGCTCGAGGTGTAGATCGATCGATCGATCGATCAAGACGTGATCGCTAGCACGACGGGTTGGTTCCTCTGGGTGTCTGTCGACGTGCGTATATATATGGCAGCAGGTTGAGATTTTCGTTTACTGCTCCGATCCAGATCGGATTTCGAACGTGCTGTGGCTGGAATCGTGCTCTCTGTTTGGATAGAGATTAAAACTTTCGCGGGAAAGAGATTGAAAAGGATCTCTGTTGCATGCGCGCCGCTGGCGGTTGTGAATATGTATAGGAGATCGATTTGTTTGCCAAGTGGTTTAATTTGGCCTATATTGGCACCATATATGAATGAAGAGATATCAATGTTGTTAAACTGCACGCACGAATCTGGACCGATTACAGCCAGCGCCAGGTTGTTTCACGAATCCAGCTGCTAATTCCTTGCACACAAAAAATCCAGCTGCTAATTTCATGCGATTCTATGTAGGAGTAGCAAGAGAGGATAACGAACTGGATTTAATCGCGGATATGTTGTTGCACTGATTGGTTCGGTACCGAGATACCTGACATGGTACGTAGACCAGGACTGTACCGTGTGACGTATAGGGTACAGATAGCCAGTTAGCCATGACACGTTAGCCAAGTACAGAAAAGTACAGTACATGCTGAAAGGAGGCGGGTGTACTCGACCACACAAGTCCACAACCACTACACAGAGATTCATAGCCAATGGCAATTGTTGTTGACATTGGAGCTTAATTATCCAATTACCACATAGCATAGGGCATAGTCCCCTAATATTACCCATTGCCCATTGTGGAAGCATAGTACCATCGCATAGGGCTTCCCTATAAAAATACTCTACAAAATATTAAATGAAAATCTCTATAGTATCACACCTATGACACTACCCACTGTGGACCTAATAATATAGACTAGTAAATTATGCATGTTACTATAATAAATCCCGCATCAACGCACATCTTTACAAATATGTTATCATATGGATAATAATAAAAACTTAAAACATGGGTTGTATCTAAACCTAGTGATTTGAGAATAAATAAGTGTACTTCTAGTTCGTCGTAAGTCAAATATTTTTAAGTTTGACCAACTTCATAGAAAATGTATGATATTAATATCACTAGACCCATATGGAAATGTAGTTTAATAATATACAAATTTTATGTCGCCACTTTTTCTATAGGGCTTATTACTCCTGTGCCCCCAAGTCGTAATTTGTGCTCACTTTTCCCCACGCTCCAAACTTTTGCTCACTTTTCCCCCCACTTACTTAGCCGAAACTCTCACAATGCTCATAGCGGTCGTTTGCGGTCGTTTTGCCGTCTTGACCGTCAAGTCTGACGAGTGGGGCTGCGTTGGACTGTGTTGACTCGCTCGTTGGCCCTAACGAGTGGGGCCGAGTTCGGACCTGACGAGTGGGTTCGAGTTTGTTGACGAGTGGGGCTCGTTGGACCTGACGAGTGGGGCCGCGTTCGGACCTGACGAGTGGGTTCGAGTTTGTTGACGAGTGGGGCTCGTTGGACCTGACGAGTGGGGCCGCGTTCGGACCTGACGAGTGGGTTCGACTTTGTTGACGAGTGGGGCTCGTTGGACCTGGCGAGTGGGGCCGCGTTCGGACCTGACGAGTGGGTTCGACTTTGTTGATGAGTGGGGCTCGTTGGACCTGACGAGTGGGTTCGACTTTGTTGACGAGTGGGGCTCGTTGGACCTGACGAGTGGGGCCGCGTTCGACTCTGTTGACTAGTGCGTTGGACCTGACGAGTGGGACTTTGCTGGTTGGTTGGGCCGTGTTTGTGTTCGTAGGACGGGCCGTTTAATTTGTTGGTGATAAAATTAGTAGGTAAGCCTTTTATGCATGGGAGCCTGCTATGCATGCGCTGACCTGCTACCACATGCATGAGCGCCGGCACGCACGCATCGCTTCACACACCCGCTGCCTCCGTCCCTGCCGCACCGTGCCATGCAGCCACCAAAATCGCTTATTCACGCACCGCAGAGGAGCACGCTCGATTCAGTTAATGCTTCGTTTGACGCGTAGATTCACGCACGCTCGCAGACGCGCAGACTCGATTCAGAAACGGGTCGTCGTTTCGCACGGTCGTCGCATCGATTCACGTACGACGCCTCTTCCTCTCCCCCGGCTATTTAAACCGCCTTCGGATGCCTCTTCTACACATCCATTTGCGCCTCTCCCTTCTCTTCTTACCCAAAAGCCAAATTAAACACGCAGCGACGCCAAGAGCCGAAGACAATGCAGTTCAACGCCCCAACCTTCCAGGAGCCGCCCACCGTGCCGGAGTTGCGGTACCCCCCCCCCCCCCCCCCCCCCACGAAGGTCGTCGAGTCCTCGCTCCGCGTGTGGGCGTTCTCACGCTGGAGGGGTTCTCGCGAGCTCGCGAAGGGCTTCCTTCGTGCGGGGTTTCACCACCTCGCGCCGGGCTCACCTATCATGTTCCGCCTCGAGGAACAACGTGCACACGCCCATGCTCCACTGCTAGGGCTTGTCGCCCACTTCACCAACAGGTTTGATGCGTACTACCTGCTCGGCAGGGTGTTTTGGTGTGGGTGCGAGATGGTCGCATTCACCACGTACAACATCTACACCGACTTCGAGAGCGTCTTCCCTACTGCCAACCGCATGCACTGCCTCCCGTACTACCGTGGCGAGAACGGGCTGGAGGAGGAGCAGTGAAGAGACGCGCCGAAGAAGACGGTGGAGCTGGTGGAGGAGCAGTGAAGGCGGCCAAGAAGACTATCTATATGTAGTGTTTATATTTTGCTGTGTCAATCTATATGTATTATGTGTGTGTGTGTTCCGTACACTATGATCTATATAATCTATATGTACTATGAGTTAGGTGTCTGGTGCGAATCAACACGACAAAATATAAAATATAGGGACGTTTTATGCATAGAGAGCATCAAAACGGAATGGAAACTTTGAAATCCTGACTTAGTCCTGACTTTGAGTCACTTACTTCTGGGCCCCACAAATGATGAACCCCACATGTCAATGGCTCAAAGTCCGGTTACTCGAAGTGCGACCGTTCATTCCTTCATACATCCAGAGTTTCTGTCGAAACTGAATACAACGAGAGATCAGCATCAAGTAAAAAAAACCTAGAGCAAGTACATCAGCATCAAGCTATCAAATTTGATTGGTTCTTCAATTCAATCATCCGCTTCAAGTTCTTGTTGAGCATCTTCAATTCCCCTTCAGTTCCGCAACCCCCACCGTTGGGGTTCTCCAAAGCCGACGCATTGAGCTCGCGGGTTCCGTCCACTCTTTACGATATGAAAACGTAATCATGAACCCTAAATCCCAAATATGACGGAAATTTGTTGAAATTAGAGATAGAGGATGCGAGAAAAAGTCAGATCTAACCTGCGCCGGAGAGAATGAAGCAGAGGAATGGCTGCTCTGTGCGAGGAAGAAGCAGAGAAATCGCCGGAGAGGAAGAAGCAGAGGAATGGGGAATGTCTACTCTGCGCCTTTGGCTGTCAGATGGAGAAAGGAGATTTGACGATTTGGCACATAGTATTTTGCAGTTTTAATATTTGCGACATGTTGTTTCATTGACATGTGGTGGTCATGTGCAAATAATCCAATGTAAACTGGGGCAGATCGTAAAAATCCCGACAAGGACAGTCGCGCCCAATCAGCATGCAGAACCCCGATGGCGCGGATCGCTCTCTAGTATCATATCTAACGGATGCAGTTTGGTGCTAGGGTTAGATCGACGGCTAGAGTCAGCCAACGGGGTTTCGAGCACACTCAAAGGGGTTTTGAGCACAGTCAACGGTTTGACCGAACATTCAAATGACCATAACTAAAAATAAAAAGTTCGAAAAAATAGAAATCCAACGTAGTTCACCAGTTTATAGGACATAGTTAACAAAAAAAATATAAACTCGGTAAGGGTCCTTTTTTGGGAAAAAACACTTTTTGAAGTGAGACGTTAAAATCAAGTTCAAATGAGCATAAATAATTAAAAAAAAATCGAAAAAATGTGAAACCAGCGCACATTGTCGTATTATGTGACATAGTTATGAGAAAAAAAATATAAACCTGTGTTTGGTCATTTTCATGAAAAATGGTTCACACAAATGAGCTATCACGTAGAAAGAGTTATAGAGTTCGTAGAGTGAGAGAGGGTTTCGGATTCGATAAAATCAAAATAAATCACAAATATCACAAAATCTTCATTTCATTGTTACTAAGAAGGATGTGCACTTGGTTTTTCATTTTCATATTTCAAACTTCTTCTGTAGGAGTTCAAAATGGGTTTGACCGGTTTTGACCAAACATTTAAATGAGCATAAATAATTCAAAAAAATCGAAAAAATGTGAAACCAACGCACATTGTCGTATTATGTGACATAGTTGTGAGAAAAAAATATAAACCCGTGTTTGGTCATTTTCATGAAAAATGGTTCACACAAATGAGTTATGACGTACAAAAGAGTTATAGAGTTCGTAGAGTGAGATAGGGTTTCGGATTCGATAAAATCAAAATAAATCACAAAAATCACAAAAGCTTAATTTCATTGTTACTAAGAAGGATGTGCAATTGGTTTTTCATTTTCATATTTCAAACTTATTTTGGAGACGTTCAAAATGGTTTTGACCGGGTTTGACCCGGTTTGACCAAACATTCAAATGAGCATAAATAATTAAAAAAAAATCGAAAAAATGTGAAGCCAACGCACATTGTCGTATTATGTGACATAGTTGTGAGAAAAAAATATAAACCTGTGTTTGGTCATTTTCATGAAAAATGGTTCACACAAATGAGATATCACATACAAAGAGTTATAGAGTTCGTAGAGTGAGAGAGGGTTTCGGATTCGATAAAATCAAAATAAATCACAAAAATCACAAAAGCTTAATTTCATTGTTACTAAGAAGGATGTGCAATTGGTTTTTCATTTTCATATTTCAAACTTATTTTGGAGACGTTCAAAATGGGTTTGACCGGGTTTGACCCGCTTTGACCAAACATTCAAATGAGCATAAATAATTCAAAAAAAATCGAAAAAATGTGAAGCCAACGCACATTGTCGTATTATGTGACATAGTTGTGAGAAAAAAATATAAACCTGTGTTTGGTCATTTTCATGAAAAATGGTTCACACAAATGAGATATCACATACAAAGAGTTATAGAGTTCGCAAAGTGAGAGAGGGTTTCGGATTCGATAAAATCAAAATAAATCACAAAAAACAAAAAAGCTTCATTTCGTTGTTACTAAGAAGGATGTGCACTTGGTTTTTCATTTTCATATTTCAAACTTCTTTTGGAGACGTTCAAAATGGGTTTGACCGGGTTTGACCAAACATTCAAATGAGCATAAATAATTAAAAAAAAATCGAAAAAATGTGAAACCAACGCACATTGTCGTATTATGTGACATAGTTGTGAGAAAAAATATAAACCTGAGTTTGGTCATTTTCATGAAAAACTTGATTACAAATAGGGTCGTTTACCCTAGCTTCCGAGCTCGTTTCTAGCACATTTCTCATTTTCATGAAAAACTTGATTACAAAAATTTGAATTCTGACTCAAATAAGATAACAATGTACAAGCAACATTATTACAACTGATAAGTTTTCACAGTAGCTCAAATTATACAAATCTGTCAAAGTTCAAATTCAAAGCTTCGACTTGCTCCTTGTGTTCGCAGCTGGCTTCACCGACCTGCTCCTGGTTTCCCTAGCTGAGATGATCCTTTTATTCTTCTTTACTTGGGGTTGTGGCCGCCGTGGAGGTGATGATGGAGTACTTCCACCCGCCGAGCACTTGACGACCAATTGTCCCTCAGCTGTGGGTTTAATTGTATTCAAAGGAATAATTGGAATAATTACCTCTTCCTCCTCCTTCTCCTCTTCCTCTCTTATAGCTTCAAAACCATCATAAGCCATGGTTTCAAATTCGTCTGCATCCTCCATTCTAGCTGCATCCTCAAATTCTGCTGCATTCTCCTCTGCATTGGCTGCTGTCCATCTTTCCTCCTCTCCAAATGATGCATCCATTGGATTGGTACAAAGCCTAGCAATATGCCCAAGAACTCCACATTTTCTGCAAGCACGCTTTTTTCGTACACGGCCCTCCTCACCTGCTCTGATCCTGTTTTTCTTTGGTCTTCCTGGTGGTCTAGTAATTACAGGAGGGTGGAGTTTGAACCCTGGATCTACTATGTTCCATTGATCTTTTCCCAAGAGTGCAGGCACATTCTCAGCATAAGCAGCCCTAAATTTGGCAACATAGAAATATTCAGAGCAATATTGATCAACATCTCCATCTGCACCCCCGATAAGATTCATCAGATGTAGGGCATGTATGCATGGCGTACCACGGATCTGCCATTGCCTACAACTACAGTCTCTAGTAGTTAGGTTCACAGGATACCTCCAACACCTATTTTTATTGTCAGTATAGGCTACCTCACCCTGATAATCACCGGATCAAATGCATTTCATCTTCAGTACTCTTGCATTCAAATGCAATGCCTTAATCAGTGATGGGAGAATAATATGACCAACATATTGTGTTTCTGCAATTCTTCTGCGAAGAGCCATCTTTATCATGATCATCTGCCTAATCTTGTCAAATGCTTGCCACAACAAGAGCTCTTTCACTGATTTAAACTTTGAATTGAAGCATTCTGCAAGGTTACTGGTCACATAATCTACTTTGC
Organism: Poa annua; assembly: GCA_026929855.1. NCBI lineage: Eukaryota > Viridiplantae > Streptophyta > Magnoliopsida > Poales > Poaceae > Poa > Poa annua. The sequence continues at coordinate 97,003,073 of CM049437.1, forward strand.
AGATTTCGTTGAAGTTGCTTCTTGACCACACCTTGCCATGATGTGCTTCCATGTACTCCCTCACAAGAGGACTTTGACCATACAACACTCTCAAATGGTGTTCATACTTCCTTTTGCTGCATGTATATGATGCTGGCCATAAGTTCTCGTCATAAACTTTACCTTTGAATTTCTTTTTGAAATTATGCGCTAGGTGTCGCATACATTCCCTATGCTCCACTCCAGGGAATACAATTTATACTGCACTTTCTAAACCCTTGCAAGCATCTGTGTGTATAGCTAAACCTGGGGGTGCGCCTATAACGTTGCGCAATTGTTGCAGAAACCAGACCCAACTTTCCTCGGACTCTGCCTCCACCACACCAAATGCAACTGGGAATAGTCAGTTGTGTCCATCTACTGCAGAAGCTGCTACTAGCTGTCCTCTCCATCTTCCAGTCAAATGTGTAGCATCTACGGCCAAATAGGGCCTGCAACCATCTAGAAACCCCTGCCAGCAAGCCTTGAAACAAACAAAAGCCATTCTGAAGCAATCCTTCTCAAATGACTTCCCTTTTATTTTGAAGGGAACTATATGCTTGTCAATCTCTACAACACTCCCTGGACTAGCCATCTCCACTTCAGCTTTGAAGGTGTAAAGCAGCTGAAAACCGTCACTCCATTGACCATTAATTCTGTCAAGAGCAATTTCCCTAGCATTGAAAATTCTCATGTAAGGGATTGGTATCTTGCACTTCTCAAAAAGCTTCGCATGGAGTGCTGTTGGACCAAGTCCAGGTTCTTCCCTCAGCCAATCCAATATTGCATCTGCCACCCACCTAGTTTTTGCTAGCTTCAACTTTTCCTTCCCCGCTCCCCCTCCAGGTGGACATGTGTGCTTGTGTTCGTTTTTCTTTATTTGAAACAAAATAAAAGGGTCAACAACAATTGAGAAACATTACTCAATGGTCTGAAACAAAATTACTCACTGAACAAAATTACCTGAATCAATTGGATCAATTGGCTCTTGAACATAATAGATGCATGCAACCTCCACCTACACCTATCATATGGACAAAAAATATTGAACCTATTCGGCTCACTCCTTTTAACCTGGTAGCTGTTTTCTTTTAGAATGCACCATGTTGTCACTGCATTCCGACAGTCCACCATGGATTGGAAAATGGTGCCTTCCTTAAGCTCAGGTTCTTCCCTATTCCACTCAATTGCTGGCATGTCCTCACCATCGTATTCAGCAACGATTAAGCTGTCCATGTTCTCCTCGTTCTCTTCATCGTCAGTGTCAACAAACATAGCTCGGCTTATGGGCTCCGGATATTCATCATCCACTGCTTACTGACTGGCTAAATCTACCAGTTCAGGGAACATCATCTCGTCTTCATCATCATTTGCAAGCACGTCCTCGTCAGGTTCTGCATCTTCCTCTACGGCAGAAGGTACACGAGAAGCAGCAGCTGAATCGGCTGCAGAATTAGCAGCAGGCCTGTTGTGGCTTTCAGAACCACTTGCTTTACTTGGTGTCGACCTACAAGGAGTGCCGGGGTGCTGGCTGTTAGCAGAGACAGAGGATTTCTGAACTCCCTTCCCCGTCACCCGTTTTGCGTTCGGCTGAACCACCAAGATTTGGATTTTACCGAATCTGCTGCCAGCATTCAGACTAAATAGCAACCTCATATGCTCGTCGCAAGTTAGTGGGAGATATCTTTGCTCGTCACTGTTGAAATAATTCAGTTCAGCAGCATCGGCATTGCTCCAGGGATAGGAGTTATATTGCGCAGCTCGAAAATCTGCGAACAATATGCTGGTTTCTACCACTTGGGGATAGAAAATTATAGTTTTGGGACGTAGTTTAGTACCCCACAGTACACTAGTTTTCATACTAACTGTCAGCCGGAAAGCAATCGCAGGATCAATCCTATTTAGTTCAAACAAAGGCTGCAGTTAGGCCGGGTACAATTGAGCAAAATTAGAACAATTAAATCTAGCTCAATTGAAATACGGCCTCTAACACGATTTAGAAAGTCAATTCGAGGGGAAAAGGTGCTTACCCAGGTGTAATCCATGAATTATCTGCCGCGGATTCGACCCAATCCTCTCCACGGTCGAGGGCCATATGGGCGGCCTCACTCAACCTCGCCATTTCTATCCCACACGGGGGCACGGGTTAGAAATGGCGTAGACGCGGAGTCGCCGATGAACGGAATTTGGTGGAGGGAACGACGGAGGCAGATGCAGCACGGCGCCGGCGGAGGGGGCAGGCGGGCGGTGCGGGGCGGCGCTGTATCTCGATCTGCTTAATTCAAAAAACAAAAAAGGTTCAGACAAGCTGCTCGATACGTGTATCCTTGCGGTCCCACCTGTCAAGGAACGGTCACTGCACGGTCAAGACCGCAACAGCTTAGCTGAGTCAGAGTTAACGGTCAATGCACGGTCAAGACGGCAAACGTCCGGCTATAAACATTTGTGAGAGTTTCAGCTAATGAAGTGGGGAAAAGTGAGCACACGTTTGTAGCGTGGGGAAAACTGAGTAGTACTAAGTAACGAGGGGCACAGAATTAAATATTTCTTTTCTATAAGGTTAGTCAAACTAAACTTAGAATAACTTGACTTAGGACAAATAAACTAAACATACACTTATTTAGAGACGGATGGAGTACATATGATTGGGCTAATACTTTTTTTGTATTGCCACGTGTAAGGTGTATGTATGTTACAATGCACCATCTCTTGTCATGTTATCATAAGAGCAATAAAAGCATAAGAAACAACTACTTCGATGCATTTTTTGTTATATATCTTGACTTTAAATTTAATGGTTTAAATATCATGCATAAATATAATTGGGCTAGCAAAAACCATTTTGCCTATGACCATGTGCAAGGGTTGTATGTTAGCAAAGTTATAACCACACTCTTTCTATTCATTAACTATTATGTCATATCAGCAAAATAGATATAAAACCATGTTAAGAGATACATAAGACTTAGCTAAGTTACAACATCATGCTATTCATTAAGTAATATGCCACCGGAGCAAAATATTTGTGCAATATGCCTCCGACGCTTTAATCGAATCGGAGGGAGTACGAGATCCAGAACCAGACGCGCTGACGAAGAGAACAAATCAAGAACAACGGAGTAGAAGAAAGTAGAGCGGGGAAAACTATAGGTAAGGTATGTACACGCGGAAGAAATGCTTCTTCTCACAAAAACGAAACAAAACGACCCGCAGTGGGTATACTGCAACAAGGAGGACAAAGCGGCGTTCTGAAAAAACCGACAAAATGGACCCACACAAGACCACAATTCTCTAGGTAGGACCAGTGGACAAATTCTCGCCGGTGTAGCGACGACGTAGCGGTGCAGCGCTGAATCAACCGGAATCGAACATGACTGTTGCAGCGGCGCACGAGCGTTTCAACTCGCCGATGGGTCGATTTGTGGCTGGCAACGGCGGTGGCCGTGCGGCGCCGACAGGAGCTATGCGGCAGTCGATTTCGATTTCTGGCCCGCGGTGACGGCCGAAGGGACGGGCGGAGGGTTGTCCGACGGGAGTGGAAATGAAAGGACGCACGCTGTTTTGCGGCACGGCCTCTCGTATTGCGCAAGGGCCAAAATATGCATTTGCCCTAAAATTTTATAGCACGGAGTAAAATAGGGCAGCCGCTGCAGCAGTTAGATTTACAGCAGCAAACCAAATATGGTAACAGAATGTTTCAAGATCTGGTTTCCAGCAACTTGGCTGGACGTCAGGTTAACCGAATGAACATCTCACAAACAAAAAAAAACAGGATTCACCGGTCGATCATGCCAAAGGTGTCCATTTGTTTAGTTTGCCGAATGTTCGTTTGGCAAACACGCTATGTCACCAGTTGTACAAGACTTTTCACAACGGGAAACAAATATCTGGAATTACCCTTTGTCAAAACACTTGCACTAATGTTAAGGTTCATCTCAAAATACTAAACTCAGCTAAACTCAAAACAATCTCAAAATACACATAACTGAAAAGGTTTATCGGCGACAGTTAATCAATGCATATACTCCCTACGTCCAATAAATAATGTCTCAACTTGATCAAAAATTGGATGTATCTAGACATGACTTAGCGTATAGATACATCCAAATTTAATAGAAAGTGTGACATCTTTTGTTGAAGATAGGGAGTACAACAGTAGCTTTGCAGCAGGAGTACATTGTTTTGTCTAAGGACATCCTTGCTCCCGACTCGGGAAGTGAATCCCAACATGCGACCATGTCCCCTTGTTGATTTTGTCTCTAATCAGCAACATCTCCGTGCACGTCCAGTCATTTTGAAGTACGCGTTTGCACTTCTCACACCCTGGATTTTTATGTAGGTATACGGCCTCCAGGTTCACCGCTGCCTCCATGACATTTCTGGCATACCTCATGAATTTATCTTCTGCCTTAAACCCATAGATCCTAAGCTCGGACAGATTATTGTGCTTGAAATCAGGGGCAAATGGTTCCCACTCTAGTCCTTTGTCCTTCTCCTTGCTAAACGCATATAGGTACCTCCGCTTCCCCTTAATCATTTCACATAAATGATCCCGCACCTGCATTCAATAAGAGCATAAACTCCTAACTGGTCACGGAAAGTTTGAACTTCGAAAAAAGACAAATCGCTTTGCATATTCAACTTGAGGTGTAATAAAAAGGAGAAAGAAATAATCGATACAAGAGTTTACCATGATGCATAGTTTCTTAAGAGTGGGTGCACCTTGCAGTATGAACATTGTCCAAGTCAAGTCACATTCTTCAGATATATTAAACAAATTCACAAGACTTAGTTTGTGGAACACAGGTAACAATCGCTTTCGATCTTCTGGTTTGACCCAAATCTGCAAGAGGGAGATAATGCAGAATTATGTTAACAGAAAATAATGACAACAACCTGTCCACAACACCCATCATTCTGACAACATTGCGGACCTTCACTAACCTTTTCAGATTTGAAGTTTAAATGCAGGGTGCTAATGGTGGTTTTATCTAGCAACTCACTTAGCTTGAGCATCTTGTGACCAGAAAGGCCCGTATTAATGATGCTCACAGTCTGGAGCACTGGGGCATAGCCCAAAGAGAAGGGGTCATCTAGAGATATAAACCCATTAAATTTCACTATTGTGAGCTTTGGCACCCACTTCAGATAAACCCTCTCAAGACTGCTACAAGAAATCACTAGTTCACGGATTCGCGGGTGTTCCACTTCCAGCAGAGATAGATGTCCCGTGTCACACTGGTGGAGGTGGAGGAACTCCAGTTGCTTGCATATACCAAAAAATTTGGGGAAGTATGATTCATCTAACCTCAAATTCTCAAGCCAGAGGTGTGCAAGACCAGCAAATGCGTTGGGACATGAATCAAAGAACGACATGAACTGCTTCCCATAAGTGAGCAGGTCATCAGAGGTACATTTTATACCCAGTTCTGTTAAGATTGTAAACTCGACTGAAGCGACCTTTTGTGTTGCTATGGTGTTGGCAACAGACTGGCCAATCAAGATGGAGTCATCTCCCAAATAGAATTGCATGGACATTAGGTGAATGGTGTATAGACTTCCAGTCCTCCTTTCCAGTATGCTCCTGGTTGCTTCCAGCACGGCGGTGTTGGTCCGAACTATATCATGTGAGGTTAAGTTTCTCCTTTCATTCTTGGGCTCAAAAGAACCAACCGTTATGATAACTTTTGAGAGCATAGCAGGGATCTGCTTCCAACGTCTGGAGAGGATAGCGGTTCGCGCGATGTCAGTGATATCAAGTCGCTCGACAATGTTTAGCAAAACATCATCAGGCAACTTGCTGAGCATATCAACTTCATTGTCCTGCATTTGATATGGAAACAAATCAGAGTTGATTTCTTACCGTCTCATCACAGGTGTACTTTTAATATTTTCCACAGACAAAAGATGAACAAATTATACTTTCCCATAGAAAGACACAACTTTGATTATAGAACTTTCATACTTCCCCAAGAAAGATTTTGATTTTACAATTTTCATACTGTCCCGCAAAAGGATGCAACTTTGATTTTTATACTTTCCAATGGAAAACACAATTTTGGGACTACTTTCCAAGAGACTGGCACAATTTTGTTATTTCCCTACCAAAAAGGTTAAATTTTGACAACCAATTCTGATTATGGTTCTTACTTTTTATTATTCCTTGATTTCTTTTTTGGCGATGTTGTAGGAGGATCTACCTACAGGGAAAAGGGAACAGGAGGACAAACTCACCAGCATGTCAAGGGAGGATTTGCCGAGGCCAATCTGGTAGCCCTCTCGTGCGATGTCAGTGATACCAAGTCGCTCAATATTTTTGAGCAGAACGTCATTGGGCAAGTTGCTGAGCTTATCAGCTTCATTGTCCTGCATTTGATACAGCATCAAATCTGAGTTGATTTCTTACTGTCTCGACACAGGTGTAATATTAATATTTTCCACAAACAATGATGAAAAATTATACTTCACCCCAGAAATCAGAAAGAAGCAATGTACAATTTGTATACTAACCCACAAAACGTCATTGGGCAAGTTGCTGAGCTTATCAACTCCATTGTCCTGCATTTGATATGGCATCAAATCTGAGTTGATTTCTTACTGTCTCGGCACAGGTGTAATATTGATATTTTCCACAAACAATGATGAAAAATTATACTTCACCCCAGAAATCAGAAAGAAGCAATGTACAATTTTTATACTGACCCACAAAAGAATGAAAATTTTCTTAACATACTTTGCAATGAAAAAACGGAATTTTGAAATTTTATAGTACTTTCGAAGAGACGGACACAATTTTGTTTTTTCCCACCAACAAGTTTAAATTTTGATGACAAATTCTGATCATGGTTCCTACTCTTTCTTATTCCTTAATATATATATTATTATTTTGTGGTGATGTTGTAAGAAGATTTACATAAAGGGAAAAGGAAACAGGAGGACGAACTCACCAGCATGTCAATGGACGATTTGCCGAGGCAGATCTGGCAGCTGTTTCGTGAAACATTAGTGATATCAAGTCGTTCGACAATATTGAGCAAACCGTCATCGGGCAAGTTGCTGAGGCTATCAACTTCCTTGTTCTGCATTTGATACGGAAACAAATTATAGTTGATTTCTTACTGTCTCATCATAGATGTAATCTTAATATTTTCCATCAGACAAAGATAAAAAACTAAACTTTTTTACAGAAAGATAAAAAATTTGATTATAGAACCTTTATTTTTTTCCTACAGAAAAATGTGATTGCACTTACCCACAAAGGATGCAATTTTGATTTTTCTACTTTCCAATGAGAAAACGCAATTATAATTTCCAAGAGACTAATGCAACTTGTATAGTTCACCAAAAAGGTCAAAATTTGACCACGAAACTCTGATCGAGTTTCCTACTTTTTATTATTGTTTTTTGCGGTGATTTTGTAAGAGGATCTATTATATACTAATATATAAAGGGAAAAGAGAACAGGAGGACGAACTCACCAGCATCTTGAGGGAGGATTTACAGAGGTCGATCTGGCAGACGGTCGCCTGGTAAGAGCTGCGCCTCATCTTAATTTGGGGATACCACTGTCGTCCCCAGGCCAGATATATATATAGACTGCTAGGTTCCTGCCACCAATGGAAACTCTCGTTCAAATATTGCAAATTCTGTCAATATGCTTCGATCTCTCACTGCGACTCGGAGAGGAGCCGCTTGACTGTAATCCGGGACGGATTGAAACAAGGGATACGCTTCGAACTCTGACTGCGACTCGGAGAGGAGCCGCTTGATTGCTTCGCTTGCTGGTTGCAGTTTGGAAAACAGCTGCTGCTTCGATTGGGGAGCGCAGCTCCCAAACAGGGAGCTGCTTATTTGGGCGCCTCCGCTCAAGCACCGCTCGATCCTCATTCGAGGCCTCCGACGTTAACGTCGACGGCGCGAGGGGGGAGGTCGGCAAACGGCAGGCAGCGGCGCATAACTGACCTCCGATCCCCTTTCCTCTCTGGCGAAACCCTACCGTATAGGAGGACAGGGAGGAGTTGTTGGGAGGATAACCATTTTATACTTCTGCGACCTCCGATGGATATAGGCTGGGCTGCCAACACATTCTGGCTGGGCCGGCCTACTGGAGTGGTGGCGTTTAAGCTACTAATAGTGTTTGGGCTGGCCATTCAGGTTGTGCTGCTGCTGGATGTGAACGAATCCACTATGCTAAGAAGCGATACCGACATTTTCTATGTCGTGTTTCAAGCTTCCAAGGGGATTGTGTGAGCACATCAATGGGCTACTTCGGAATTTCTGGTGGGGCAGTAGAGAAGGTAAACGGAAAACATGTTGGGTTGCCTGGGAGGAAATGACTAAACCAAAGCATCTTGGAGGGCTTGGCTTTAGAGATATCGAATTATTCAACTTGGCGCTTCTTGCTCGCCAAGCTTGGAGGATGATACAAGAACCGACAACTTTGAGTGCAAGAATTCTCAAAGCGGTCTATTTCCCAACTTCTGAGTTCTTGGAAGCCGAGGTGGGTTCTGCACCTTCGAGGGTTTGGAGAGCTATAATGGAGGGGAAAGATGTGCTGCGACAGGATTTGATCCGTCGCATCGGCACAGGGGAACAAACAAATATCTGGAATATGAACTGGTTGCCACGAGATGGTATGCTGAGACCAGTGTGTTGTACGCTTGATGACCCCCCAGAATTTGTAAGCGAGTTGATTGACGCTCAGTCAAGATCGTGGAATGAGGAGACAGTCCGGGCTGTACTTGCTCCGATGGATGCAGATGTTGTTTTGAATATCCCTCTACCCCACAGGATGCTGGAGGATCGGTGGGCATGGCACTATGATCGCAAAGGTGTTTTCTCAATCCGATCGGCATACCGTATGTTGGTTGAAACTAGGGAAAGGAGGACGGCTTGGCTCGAGGGAGAAGCTAGCAACTCAAATACAGGAGTTGAGAAAAAGATTTGGACAGAGATGTGGCGAGTCCGTGTGCCAGCAAAGCTGAAAGTTTTCCTATGGCGGCTTGCTAAGCAGTCGATGCCCACGGCGGATGTTCTACATCATAGACATATGGCAGACCAGAGTACATGTACGCTGTGTGGAAGGCCTGACTCATGGCGACATGCGTTGCTGGAGTGCAACATGGCGAGGAGCGTCTGGGCCTTGTTGCCGGAGGAACTGGCAGAGGCGGTACTCAGCATTGAGGAGCCCAGCGCGAAACACTGGATAGCGGCTATAATGGAGTCATTTTCGCAGGATGAGCTCACACTCACCCTGGTCACGCTATGGTCAGTGTGGTACGCGAGGAGGAAGGCTTTACACGAGGAAATTTATCAAAGCCCGCTCTCCACGTTCAGTTTTATCCAGAGATTCATTGAAGACCTGGAGCTTGTGAAACCTACCACTCCACCGAAGGAGGGAATGGGGAAAGTGGTACCTCGCTGGATTCCGCCTCCGGCCGGGATAGCGAAGGTAAATGTCGATGCGGCTCTCTCTAAGAACAGGAGTGTCGCGGCCATTGCAGCAGTGGCACGAGATGATCGTGGGGTTTTCCTCGGGGCATCAGCTATGGTGTTCCATGGAGCTACAGACTCGGAAGCTTTGGAGGCGGCAGCATGCAGGGAGGGGATGGCGCTAGCTTCTGACCTTAATCTTCAGAGGGTCAAGCTAGCAAGCGACTGTGCCAATGTCATTCGAGTGATGGAAGCCGATGATGAGCTGGGTTTCTATGGACAATTGGTGCGGGAAATGAAGCAGCCGGCGAGAAGTTTTCAGTCGCTTACTTCTGTTCATGAAGGACGGAGATCCAATGTCGAAGCACATGGTCTAGCTAGAGGTTCGCTGTTTCTGAACCTGGGTAGACATGTCTGATTTTTAGAGCCACCTAATGGTGTTCCTGTAATTGTAATCGTTAAGCAATAATGAATAAAGGGGGTGGGAGTTCTCAAAAAAAAAGAGGAGTTAAGTTTATTAGTCTCAAGGGCCCTTCAATGTTTTTAGAGCCACCTAATGGTGTTCCATGGAAGCGCGCCGCGTGCTTCTACACCAACCGCGACATGACCGTCCCGCCGGCGTACTTCCAGCGCGAGGTCGTCGAGTTCGACCGGCTCCGCGCCGAGCAGGAGGCCCGCCGCCACCGCACGCGTACCGCCGGTGAGGGGAGCTCAAGCGGCGGCGCGAGCTCCTCCACCGCGCTGGTGGCTCTGCCTCCGACGGAGGAGTACGACGCCACCGCGTTCGGGTCCTCCGTGGCGGCGGAGGACTTCGTCGACGACGAGACGCTTGAGGCCATCACTGCCCAAGTGATGCTCCGGGCCGTGCGCGAGGCAGAGGAGCGCAAGGCGCAGCTCGCCCTCAACGAGGAGATCGAGCAGATCCTCCTCCACCAGGGGCTCGAGCCAGACCGCCTCGCCACGGAGAAGAAGGCGTGCTGGGCGGCTGACGCGAAGGCCGTCATCGACCTCGTCTCCGACGAGGACTGAGCTCGTCGGACTCGACCTCGTCGCCACCGCACCCGAGGCTCCGGTGAGCCGATTTTTGGTAGTACGGTAGGGCGGCGACGATTTAGCACTAGTTTAGCTTTTGTATCTGTCTAGATGTATGTAAATTATGTAAGAATCGGAGATGAACTCGTTTATCGAACGCATCGGTGACGAACAATCTTTTGTTCCCGCCAAATCTATGAAATATGCAGTTTCGTTTAAGGTTTCTGCTATGCGCCGCGAGCAGCTCCACGCAGATTTGTCAAAAAAACTTGAACCGTAAATCCTTTTTGAGGGGCTCCGTTAGAGATGCGGTTTAACGCCTCCAGGTTCACCCCTGCCCCCGACTAAGGAAGTGAATCACGACATGTGACCACGTCCCGTTGTGGATTTTGTCTCTAATCAACAACATCTCCGTCGACGTCCAGTCATTTCGAAGCCTGCGCTTGCACTTCTGACACCCTGGATCCTTATACAGTAATACAGCCTCCAGGTTCACCCCTGCTTCCATGACATTTCTGACAAACCTCACAAATTTATCTTCTGCCTGAAACCCATAGATCCTGAGCTCAGCCAGATTATGGTGCTTGAAATCAGGGGCAGATGGTTCCCACTCTAGTCCTCTGCCCTTCTCCTCGCTAAACGGATACATGTACCTCCGCTTCGCCTTTGTCATTTCACATAAATGATCCCGCACCTGCATTCAATCAGGTAAAAAACTCTTAACTGGTCATGGAAAGTTTGAACTCCGAAAAGAGAAGATTCGATTTGCACATTCAGCATGAGGTGGAATACAAATGAATGATGGAAGAATCAGTACAAGATATTACCAACTCTTAACTGGTCATGGAAAGTTTGAACTCCGAAAAGAGAAGATTCGATTTGTACATTCAGCATGAGGTGGAATACAAATGAATGATGGAAGAATTAGTACAAGATATTACCATGATCCATAGTTTCTTAAGGCTGGGTGCACCTTGGAGTATGAACATTGTCCAAGTTAGGTCGCACTCTTCAGAAATGTTAAGCAAAGTCACAAAACTTAGTTTGTGGAACACCGGTAACAATTGCTTTGGACCTTCTGGTTTTACCCAAATCTGCAAGAGGGGGACAATGCAGAATTATTTTAACCAAAATTAAGAATACAACCTTTCCACTACACATCATTCTGACAACATTGTGGAACTTCACTAACCTTTTCACATCTGAAGTCCAAATGTAGGTTGCTTATTGCGGTTTTACCAAGCAGCTCACTTAGCTGGAGCATCTTGTGCACATGCATCAAGACCAATATTAATGATGCTCACAGTATTGAGCAGTGGGACATAGCCCAAACGGAAGGGGTCATCTGAAGATATGAACCGTTCCAATTTCAGTACTTCAAGCTTTGGTACCCACTTCAGGTCAACCCTCTCAAGATTGCTACAAATAATCACTAGTTCACGGAGTTGCAGGTGTTCCACTTCCAGCAAAGACAGAAGCCCGGTGTCACACTTGTAGAGGTGGAGGAACTCTAGTTGCTTGCATATACTGAAAATTTTGGGGAAGTATGATTCGCCTAACGTTAAATTCTCTAGCCAGAGGCGTGCAAGACCACCAAATGCGTTTGGACACGAATCAAAGAATGACATGAACTGCCTCCCATAAGTGAGCTGGTCATCAAAGGTACAATGTATACCCACTTCTGTTAAGATTTTAAACTCAACATTAGCAACCTTTTGTGTTGCTATGGTGTTGGCAACAATCTGGCCAATGAAGATGGAGTCATCTCCCAAATAGAATTGCAGGGACATTAGGTGAATTGTGTATAGACTTCCAGTCCTGCTTTCCAGTATGCTCCTGGTTGCTTTCAGTATGGCGGTGTTGGCCCGAACTATATCATGTGAGGTTAATTTTCTTCTTCCGTGCTTGGGCTCAACAGAACCAACGGTTATGATAATTTTTGAAAGCATAGCAGGGATCTGCTTCCAGCGTCTGGAGAGGATGGGGGTTCGTGCTACCTCAGTGATATCAAGTCGCTCGACAATGCTGAGCAGAACATCATCGGGCAACTTGCTGAGCCTATCAACCTCATTGTCCTACATTTGATATGGAAGCAAATCAGAGTTGCTGTCTCATCACAGGCGTATCAATATTTTCCACAGAGAAAGATTAAAACTATAGAACTTTTATACCTTCCCAAGAAAGATGCAATTTTGATTGTACATTTTTTGTACTGAACGAAAGGATGCAACTTTGATATTTATACTTTCCAATGGAAAACGCAAGTTGAAATTTTATACTTCCCAAGAGACTGACGCAATTTTTTGTTAACTTTGACCACGAATTCTGATGATGATTCCTACTTCTTATTATTCATTCATATTTTTTCGGTGATGTAAGAGGATCAGTTAAATCGATAGATTGATTTGGTTGCCGTAGTTTGCCCCACGGCTGGCTCTGCTCTTTATGGATCAGTTTACGTGAACATCACGATTTCATACAGAGTTAGGATCCTATACGGATCGCTATACAAGGAAACCGACCGGCCTAACCGGATACAGTTGATAACATCTAATACACCCCCTCAATCTAAACCGTCGTGTACAAGGTTAAGATTGGAACTAAAACGACTAAGCAACTGACGAGTAACAGGCTTAGTGAAAATATCAGCAAGTTGATCTCCAGAGGCAATAAAACGGACGTCAAGAGCACCCAAAGCGACCTTCTCGCGTACGAAATGGAAATCAACCTCGATGTGTTTGGTGCGAGCATGAAACACTGGATTGGCAGATAAATATGTAGCACCCAAATTATCACACCATAAGATAGGTGACCTGGACTGATGAACACCAAGCTCCTTAAGCACAGACTGGATCCATGTCGCCTCAGCTGTACCATTTGCAAGAGCTTTATACTCCACCTCTGTACTGGAACGGGACACCGTGGGCTGCTTGCGAGAGCTCCAAGAAACAAGGTTGGGCCCAAGAAAAATAGCAAAACCGCCGGTAGAACGACGATCATCAGAGCAACCCGCCCAATCAGCATCAGTATAAATATTCAGAAGAGTAGACGGAGACTTCTGAATAAGCAAGCCTGTAGACACGGTACCCTGGACATACCTAAGGATCCGCTTGACGGCTTCATAATGCACTGTAGTGGGCTGAGCAAGAAACTGACAAACTTTGTTGACCGCAAACGAAATATCAGGGCGGGTCAACGTCAAATATTGGAGGCCACCAACCAAACTCCGATAGCGAAAAGCATCATCAGCAGAAAGACTGTCACCTTGATTGCGAGAGAGATGATCAGACGTGGACATTGGAGTAGGGACAGGACGACAACCCTCCATGTGAGCGCGATGAAGAAGATCCAAAGCATACTTATGCTGTGTCAATCGCATGCCGGCATGGGTGTAGGAGGCCTCAATGCCCAAAAAATAATCAAGACGCCCAAGATCCTTGATAGGAAATGCTTGTGCCAGAGCTTGCACAAGACGATCAACATCAACCGTAGAAGAGCCCGCAATCACAATATCGTCAACATAAACCAGCATGTAGATAGTAACTCCATCATGAGTAAATATGAATTAGGATGTATCAGCCTGGCTAGAAATAAAACCGAGCTCATGTAGTTTGTCACTCAGCCGAGCATACCATGCACGGGGAGACTGCTTCAGACCATAGAGAGCACGCTGAAGCTTGCAAACATGCTGAGGGTAGCGAGAATCCTCAAAACCGGGAGGCTGCTGCATATACACATCTTCCTTAAGAAAACCATGAAGAAAGGCATTGCTGACATCAACTTGTCGAAGAGTCCACCCTCGAGACACCGCAAGGGACAAAACCAGTCGAATGGTAACTGGTTTAACAACAGGACTGAAAGTATCATGATAATCAATGTCATGTTGTTGAGTAAAGCCACGAGCAACTAACCGAGCCTTGTGCTTGTCAACTGAACCATCAGGACGGAACTTTGTTTTGAAAATCCATTTGCTACCGACAATATTAGTGCCAGGAGGACGTGGTACTAGCCGCCAAGTTTGAGTGCGCTGAAGAGCATCAAATTCATCTTCCATAGCGGTACGCCAGGCCGGTTCGGAGAGTGCGATGCGATGAGTGGCGGGAACAGCAAGAAAAGCTCGGCGGCGATAAGGGTCATACCGAACAGTGCCATCTTTGAATATCTTGGGACGATGAATGTTGTTCCGGTGACGAGTAGCCATCGGATGAGCAGCTGAAGATGGTGTTGAGGAGGACGCATCGGCAGGCGCGACGGAATCTGCAGATGGCGCGGACTCGCTGCTGGAGCGAGCAGGCGGATGCAGCTCACTGGACGGCAGATCCTGATCCGGCGAGTCGTCCTGACCCAGCGACACAGCACCGTGGCGCGTTGGGCTAGAGGACGGAGTGGAGTCTGAAGACTCAGCCGATGCTGGGCTGGCTGGCGCGCATGAAGAGACAGGACTCCGCCCAGATGCATGCATGCATGGAGGCGAATCAGGCTCGGGTGGCGAGGCATGCATGGACCGTGCATGCATGTCGTTCTCGGGCGCGCGGACGTCGATCGCTGGGGCGGGTGCCTGCACAGGAAAATCACAAGAAATACCAGGCAGATCAAAGTGCAACATAGTCATGTCATATGTACGCATATTGGGACCCTGTATAGCTGGTTCTGTTGGAGGAAAAGACACCGGATGTAAAGCGGAGACATCAACGACGACACCCGGTGTTGCAAAGGGAAAGACAGCTTCATCGAATACGACGTCGCGAGAAATATAGATACGACCGGTGCTGCGATCAAGACATTTGTAGCCCTTATGCATGGGACTATAACCAAGAAACACACACATTTTGGAGCGAAACTCTAGTTTGCGTGAATTATACTTACGAAGACTAGGCCAACATGCACATCCAAACGTGCGGAGAAACGAATAATCTGGTGACAGGTTTAATAACCTAGTGACGGGTGGTAAATTATTGAGGACAGGGGAGGGCATCCGATTAATGAGGTAACAAGCGGTGAGAAAAGCTTCATCCCAATAACGTAATGGGAGTGAGGAGTGAGCGAGGAGGGCCAAACCAGTCTCGACAAGGTGTCGGTGTTTGCGCTCAACAATGCCATTTTGTTGGGACGTGTGTGGGCATGACACACGATGGAGAATGCCGGTGCGACGAAAATAAGCATTAAGGCGATGATACTCACCACCCCAATCGGACTGCACAGTACGAATCTTAGTGTTAAGAAAACGCTCAACATGAGTTTGGAAGAGATAAAAAATTGACTCGACGTCAGATTTGTGTTTAATTAAATAAATCCAGCAATGACGGCTATAATCATCAACAAAACTAACATAATATTTGTATCCTCCGGAAGAGGGCAAAGCAGGGCCCCAAACATCAGTATGGACTAGTTCAAGGGGAGCAGTGGAAACACGATGAGAACGAGTATAAGGTAATTGATGACTCTTAGCACGTTGACAAGCATCACACACTGAAGGTTCAAACTCTGATGAACATGAAAGAGAATTGTTTTTAACAATACTTTGAACTACATTATTTGACGGATGACCAAGCCGTTGATGCCATTGCCTAGACGAGAGTTGAACACTAGCAGCATGCCGAGTAGATGAAGAAGACGCCCGATGGAAAGGAATAGGATAGAGACCCCCCTCGCTTCTACCTTGAAGAACGATTTTCTTCGTGGCCTTGTCCTTAACACAGAAAAAATCACGATGAAATTCAATAAAGACATCGTTATCACTAACGATCCTATGAACGGAGAGCAAATTTTTGCTAATGTTAGGAACATGAAGGATATTATTAAGACTGAGAGAATGCATAGGACCAGCTAAACGAGAGTGACCAATGTGCGAAATTGACAGACCTGCACCGTTGGCGACTTGGACTTGATCCCTGCCTTGATATGGTTCATGGACGTGAAGCCGTTCCATGTCGTGAGTGAGATGATCGGTGGCGCCGGTATCCATCAACCAGTGAGGTTGGTACTCAAGATGGTTCTGGCTGGTAGAGGCGGCGTTGCCGACGCGAGGAGCGTCACCGTTCAGGTACTTGCGACAGGTGGGTGCCTCATGACCCCATATGCCACAAAATTGGCAGCGCGAACGCTGGCGACGCCCGCCACGGCCACCGTTTGGACCACCTCCACGGCCGCCGTTCTGGCCGCCACCACCGGTCGGACCACCTCCGCGGCCGCCGTTCTGACCGTAGAAGCTGCCACCTTCATTGCCACCACCATGGTAGCCCTGTTGGCCACCGCCTTGGCCATGATAGCCACCACCGTTGTGGTAGTAGCCTCCTGCACCACCTTGACCTTGAGAGCCTCCACCTCCTGGGCGACCGTTTGGAGGATAGCCACCTTGCTGCGCCCCACCACGGCCGCCGTTCGGGCCGTAGGAGCCGCCACCGGAGTTGCGGCCATAGTCACCACGGCGTGCAGCATTGGCCGAAGAGGAAAAATCAATCTCACGGCCCGTCGACTCCTGCATGGCTTCATGAGAGACAAGCATGGCGTAGAAGTCAGAGAGGTTGATGACGGCGTTGGGGTTGGTGTTGGAGTAGACATTGAGCGACGCTTGGAGGGGGGCGAACGCACTGCCCAACCCAGCCAAGATGTAGTCGATGAGTTCCTCGTCGGGCAAGGGTGCACCAACGGTCGCCATAGCATCTGCGAAGCCCTTCATCAGATGAAAGTAGTCAGCCACACCCATGTCATGCCGCTGCGTCGTCGCCAGCTTGCGGCGGTAGGCGCGGGTACTCGCCCGTCCCTGGGCGGAGAACATGGAGGTGAGGTAGCTCCACACGGAGGCAGAGGTTGTGCGCCCGACCATCTGGGCGAGAATCTCTTCGGTCATGGACCCGAGAAGGACGCTGACGACGCGCTGATCTGTGCGCACCCACGCGCTGTATTCAGGGTTGGCGATGGTGGTTGCTTCCGCGCCGGTGCCGGTGGTGATGGTCTTCGGCGGCGCAGGGGTAGTTCCATCGATGAACCCGAGCCGACCTGCTCCCGTGAGATTGGGGATGACCTGGGTCTTCCAGAGGAGGAAGTTACTCCGGTCGAGGCGGACGGTGATGGTGCTGGCCTCGCCGGCCGGAAGAGCACCGGCGGCGGAGGAGGATTGGGCGGCGGCGGTGGTCATCGCCATGGTGAAAGCGAAGCCCTGGAGCGTATAGCTCTGATACCAAGTTAAATCGATAGATTGATTTGGTTGCCGTAGTTTGCCCCACGGCTGGCTCTGCTCTTTATTGATCAGTTTACGTGAACATCACGATTTCATACAGAGTTAGGATCCTATACGGATCGCTATACAAGGAAACCGACCGGCCTAACCGGATACAGTTGATAACATCTAATAGGATCTACCTAAAGGGGAAAGGAAACAGGTGGACGAACTCACCAGCATGTCGAGGGAGGATTTGCCGAGGCCGATCTGTCAGCCGGTCTCGAGCTGATGGTCTCCTCTTAAAACTTGCAGATACCGCGGTTGCAGAGGCTCCGATTGCTAGTTGCAAAAAAGGGAGCCGCTTCAATCGCTGACTGCGGCTTGTAGAGGCTCCGATTGCTAGTTGCAGCTTGGAAAAGAGCTGCTGCTTCGATTGGGGACCGCAGCTCCCTGGCGGCCCTGGCCTCCGACGTTAACGACGACGGCGCGAGGAGGGAGCTTGGCCGGCGGCGCATAACTGATCTCCGATCCCTTTCCTCTCTGGTGAAACCTAACTAGGAGGGGGCGGCGTGGTTGGGACATGGGACTTGGGACGGAGCAGCCTGCATGACTATGGGATGGCTCGGCTGAGTTCTGGCTTGAGCCAGCTTTGCCAGAGCGAGAGGACTTTTTTTTAGTAGTATGATTTTTATCCAAAACTAGGTTATAAACTTAAATATTTTCAAACACAATATAGATATTAAATTGAATATATATATTCCATAATTACTCTGGAAAATTGAGACAATTCTGCCAACCATTTGAAAGTAAAGAGCTTTTTTGCAACTTTTGGCCAAATTTGGATACATAATTTGTACTTTTTAGTTAAACCAAGATTATTTCTCTCTCTCTCTCGAAACAGTCTTACGCCCTGCTATATAAATATAGCAACCGCCCGAAACAATTTTGAGGCCACTGCTGGGCATATTCATGCCCAAAAGAAAAGAAAGAGAAAACAGAAAAGAAAGACGACAAAGGCGGATCAACGAAAACGAAAATGACTCGCAACCGCTGCGTCCTCTCCGGCGTATTCCCACCACAATCCTAGCACTCTGATTCGGCACGTATCAAACAACACCTCCATGAAGGAAAGCGACGACAACGACGCTGCTGCCCGGACTGATCCTAGGGTTTCCCCCGATACGTTCCGAGAAGTGGGGAAGAGGGACTCCCGACGCCCCTCAAGAAGGAAGGTGGCACACGCAAGCGTCACCGCATCGGTGCCAAGCGGCAGAGATTTCTCCCGACCCCGAAACCCCATCCTGAACAACCAGTAGCGCTCCACCAAACTTGCCGCCCACCAACATACGCCACCACGGTCTTGTAGTCACCACCGCCGTCTCACCAAGGCAAACGTTGCAGGGCCAGGTGACACGAGACGAAATAGCTCTAGACAAGGACCGACAATAGCACAACCACGCGGGACGGTACACCTCCACCGCCAGAGACGGTAGCCGACCGGACACGACGACGAGAGCACACCAGGCCATGGGAGCCGGAGGGAGGCAGCAGCAGCACAACCAGCTGGAGGACTTCCCCCACCGTCATCTACGGGTGCCGACCGGACACGGTAGCAGGGACAAAGCAGGCCGAGTCCGAAGAGCTCGTAAAGTCCCTGCCGCCACCCTGCAGCAAGGACACACCAGGCCGAGCCCCACCCGAGGGGCTCGTAAAGTCCCCGCCGCCATGTTGTTGCACGAAGACCGTCACCGCCGGAGCCCTCTAATCGACCCCACAGGCTCGGCCGGACCTAGAGAGGCCCGTGAAGCTTCCCCTGCCACGCTGCAGCAGACGCGACGTGCTTAGTGTCATCCCGTCACGAGCCGCTCACCATGCCCACCGGAGGCAGCACAGACAAGCCCTTCCTGACCCAGATCGGGCCTAGATGTGGGCCTGCAAGGCCGGAGCACCCACTGCTGCCCCGCCACCAACAGCCGCGCCACCACCACATCCGCCATCCACGCTGCACCCCGGGGGTCCCGGCGCCTCGTCGGACCTTCGCCGGCTCGATCTGCACCACCTGTTGCAGGACTGCCCCGCGTCGTCCAACACCAGAGGGGGAGAGGTCATCGGCCCACCGTCACCGGCGCTGCCCGACCAAGGGCCGGCACCACACACCGGCGACGGCAGGAGGGAGGAGGGAAGGGAGGAGACGAGGGGCTGGGGACGGAGGCGCGGCCCGGCCGCCGCGGGGGCGGCGCGAGTCGCGAGAGGAAAGGTCGGGTCGGGGCGTGGGTCAAGTCCAACCCCCAGAAAGCTCCTTGCAACTCTCAATCCAACCAAAATTATTTCATAAATCCATTCTATGTTCAATGAATATTATGGGAAATCATAAGAGCTCGTTTGCCACTGATCTAAATTTTTGGAGGAAAATGAAATAAGTTGAGTTATCGTCGGGCACGTGCAGCGATGTCTACGCACGCTTCTATTCTCGTAGACAGTGTTGGGCCTCCAAGAGCAGAGGTTTGTAGAACAGCAGCAAGTTTCCCTTAAGTGAATCACCCAAGGTTTATCGAACTCGGGGAGGTAGAGGTCAAAGATATCCCTCTCAAGCAACCCTGTAATTAAGATTCAAGAAGTCTCTTGTGTCCCCAACACACCCAATACACTTGTCAAATGTATAGGTGCACTAGTTCGGCGAAGAGATAGTGGAATACAAGTAATATGGATGATTATAAGTAGTAATTGCAATCTGAAATAAAAATGGCAGCAAGCAAACATGTAGCAGAACTTGTTGTAAACGGTGTTTTAATGATTGGAAACAAGGCCTAGGTATCATACTTTCACTAGTGGATACTCTCAACAATGACCTCATAGTTGAATAATAAATACTACTCTTAAACACTCTCTTGTTGGATGATAAACACCATTCATTGTGTAGGGCTACAAGAGCACCCTCAAAGTATGAGTAAACACACACCACAACGTCATAAAGGAATCACACACGGTGCACACACTGTCACCTTTACAACCGTGAATAACCCCGGAGTTCATATTAAAGTAACCTCTAGAGTGCATAATAGATGAAGAGTAACATCACATATTCAACTAGATTACAAAGCTCATGGTCACATAAAGATCATACCATGGGAGAGAGAGATAAACCACAGAGCTAACGGTAGAGCCCGCAGCTCCGGGGGAGAACTACTCACTCCTCATCATAGGAGTCAGCAACGGCGATGGAGATGGCGATGGAGTTGATGGAGATGGCTCCGGGGGCAATTCCCCGTCCCGGCAGGCTGCCGAAACAGAGACTTCTGTCCCCCCCCCCCCCCCCCCCCCCCGAATCTTGTCTTCGATGGCGGCGGCGCAGCGGAACTCTTCTCTGGAAAAGGCCTCCATAGTAGGTCTTATTTCGTCGGGGGGTATTTGTAGGCGAAAGGGCGAAGGCGGCGGGGCCTCGAGGGCCCCACACCCCGTGCTCGCGCGGCCAGGGGGGACCCACGCCAGGAGGGGGTGTGGGCCCCTCGGGTTCCTCCTCCGTGTCCTCTTAGGTGTTCTGGAACCTCCTGGGAAAAATAAGCACTTTGACGTTTCGTTTGTCCAATTCCGAGAATATTTCCTTAACAACTTTTCTGAAACCAAAAACAGCAGAAAACAGACAACTAGCATTGTGGCATCTTGTTAATAGGTTAGTCCCAGAAAATGCATAAAATTATATAAAAGTGTATTTAAAACATGTAGCAAGTGGTATAATATAATCATGGAACATAATAAATTATAGATACGTTTGAGACGTATCAAGCATCCCCAAGCTTAGTTCTACTCGTCCCGAGTAGGTAAAACGATAACAAAAATAATTTCTGAAGTGACATGCTTCACACAATCTTGATCATATAATAATGTAAGGCTCATGTTATGAATGAATTGATTCAAAGCAATAGTTTATAGTTTGCTAACAAATAGACAAGAGTAAACAACTACATCATATAAGCAAAAACTTTTCATGGATAGTACTTTCAAACAAGTATCAAAATGATTCACATGAAAGTTAACTCATAAAGCAATAGTCTCTAAGTAAAAGAGCATTGAAACAACACAAAGGAAGATATAAGTTTAAACATTGGCTTTCAACTTGTAATATGTATATCATATAGATAGTTGTCAACACAAAGGAATATAACAAGTGCAATAAGTAAGCATATAAAAATTGTTGTACACAGTTGACACAGGTGTTTGCTTCTAAGACAGAAAGAAGTAGGTAAACTGACTCAACATAAAGTAAAAGAAAGGCCCTTCGCAGAGGGAAGCAGGGATACAAACATGTGCTAGAGCTTTTTAGTTTTTATAGGTTTTTGAAATCATATAGAGAGCATAAAAGTAAGTTTTTGAGTGGTGTTTGTTGTTGTCAACGAATGGTAATGGGCACTCTACCCCCTTGTCAACCAGACTTTCAAGAGCGGCTCCCATGAAAGACGTTATTTCTACCCAAGAGTAGATCATCCCTCTTATTCTCTTTTGTTTACACATGTATATTTTTAAAACTTGGTTTGACACTCCTCCCCACCATTGCATACACAATCCATGGCTAACCGAATCCTTGGGTGCCTTCCAACAATCACATACTGTAACACCCCTCCCTGGCACAACTTGCCAGCGAGGCGGTCGTCCCGTGCGCCAGCCCAAGATATCTGGCCGCACGTCGCGACAGTGTAACATATGTGATATCATTACACAATCAGGCACATAAGTGCTACAAAAGGGTTTACAAGGCCATCGAGGCACGATAAAATATCGAGCCAAGCATGGCACGGGTCAGAGTTTTAACTGGCAGCGGAAGAAGAATTGAGGCAACGGCTTGGAGCGACTCCATTCCCACGGGCATCTGGCTGGACTACGGATTCCTAGCACGCACGCTCTTGCTCCATCTCCTCGCTAAGGTGGAAGACGAATCCTCGCCGACATCTGGCCACAATCACAAGGCCCGTGAGTACATTACATATGTACTCAGCAAGAGGTAGTCCCTTGCTACAAACAATCCAACAATCATGAAGCAAACAATCATGTGACAAGTTATTCGTAAATAAAATATCCTACGACGTGGCAAGAGTCTAAACTAAGCAGAACAACATAACAGTAGCATGGCATTACAAACAACATGGCATGAACAATCAATGTGTATCAACAATCAAGCATGGCATAAATTCAGAATATAGCATGGCATAAATTCAGAATATATCATGGCAAGGACTTAAATATCGACACCGAGGAGCGGTGTCCAAATGCATAGCTCACACGGGTAAGTTCACAATTCCGGGCACTCCGGCCCCTCGCCAACTCTGGCGCAACACTTAGACTCCACGAGTCTCACAACCTGTTTCAAGTTCATTTGTAAAGTTTTCCCCGTGACGAGACTGACTCTAAGTGTGACTCGACCCAAACTTGTCCCGTGACCTGGGGACTAGGCTAGTATCTAGATACACTCTCGAGAGGTTGCAACAATACACACGCTGGAGTGTAAAGAAATCCCACCGGTACCGAAGTACTAAACCATTCCTGGCCGCAAGTATAACTCCACACTCCCCAACGGTCCACAAAACCAAGACGCCCCCTGTATAGTCACCGACATGCCCTACGGGCCTTGTCTTAGGCTGAACTAAAATTCCGGCACGTCCCCAACCTATGAGCGACGCCGAGCTCCGGAGCCATCACAAGACCATCCCCGACCACACAGGTAACCGACTAGACTCACCAAGGGGTGACATCAAAGGGGAATCCCGATAATGCTACTAAGCTAGGTCCGCCCATACAGACGACGCGTGACTGAGCGATAATGTTTGGTGAATGGCACCGCTGACTCAATCTAGTCGAGGGAGTTTATTAAGTTCTTAGTCAAGTTTATCAAGATCTTTTCCAAAAGATGTTTCCACAACAATGAATGCAAAACCAAAGTTTCCAGATGCGTCAACAAAACAATATCAGGGTGATAGCACGCAAAGTTCCACATGATCATCACAATATATATCACATATCAATAACAAGATAGATATATATATATATATATAACACAACAGGAGTAAATAAAGTCAAGTTAAACCGACCGGGCATTCGCGGCGGGTGTGCCGGAATCACCTCGTGTCGTCTTTAGTTGGTTATTAACAGGCACAATATATCAAACAATAGCAACAAACAAGTCCGATTAAACCGACCGGGCATTCGCGGCGGGTGTGCCGGAATCACCTCGTGTCGTCTTTAGTTGGTTATTAATATCCACCATTCCATTGACGGCGGCGGTACCCCCAGTCCAATGTCTCAAGAAGGGTGGGGTTAGCACATAATAAATAACACAATACAAATGAGTCAGCGGGTTAGATAAGTCAGCGAGTTAGTGTAGCAGTTCATCAACAAATATAAACACACGACATGGCAATAGCAAACAACAAACAAACATTGCGGGACAGATCATAGCAAGGGGTTAGCTTGCCTTTGAAGACGGGTTCCAAATGCTCCGGAAAGTTTCGGCGTCGTCGCGCGTCGGAAACTCGAAAAACAGCTAAACCGTGAAACTACAAACAACAAGTTCGAAAAAGACAGTGAAATAAAATATTTCCAAAGAAAGCAAAACTAGTACCAAAGTGTAGGTCTCGTTGATACGAACATTTAGAAATTTAAATCACTGGAAACGGAGCTACGGTTTGAAAGATACGGACGTTTGAAAATCTGCCCAGCAATAAAAAAAAAACTGACACGCGGAAAAAAAACGGACGGCGGCCGGCCGCGCGAACTGGGCCGAGGCTGCGCGCCGCGCGCGCTGCGCCAGCGCCAGCGCTGGGCAGGCCGCGAATGGGCCGCGAGGCTGCTGCCTCTGCTGGGCTGAAAACGGGAGGGAACAGAACGGAAGAGAAAAAAAAAAAAAAACGGATCGAACGACACAGGGTCGTCTTCCTCTTCTGTCTCCCGCACGGGAGCGAGCAGGGGATGGCCAAGGACGGCCGAGGAGGACGCCGGGAGGGCTCGCCGGCGGCGGGGACCGGACGGGGGCGGCGTACCGCGGCCAAGGGAGGCAGGGCCGGGGTGTGGATGGCCTCCCGTGCGCACACCCGAGCTCGAGGAGCTCGGCCATGGTGGCCAAATTGTGGAGCTTCGGGTGGTGAGGTTTTTGATGAACTGGAGATCAGGAGTGGTAGCTAAGACGTATAGGAACTCTCTCTGTCGATATGCACGAACAACAAGGCTCACAGACTCACGGATCGATCCGAGGATCGACGTGGTGTTCCAGGGCTAAAGCAAGGAGTGAAGGAGCTTGTTCCCGTTCGTACGCACCGAGGGAGAGGTCCAGAGGGAGAGGAGAAGGTGTGGAATGGCTAGGGTTTGGTTCGGGGCTGCTTGGGGTGGCTTATATAGAGGGAGAGGAGAGGTGTAGGTGGTGGCCATTCAAAGCTCCTTGATGACCATTGATGGCTACCTAGCCCTTTCCAAGCCCTCCTCCTCCACATGATGAAGATAGGAACGAGGAGAGGGTATGTGGCTGTGGTGGAGGGTGTAAAGGCCTGCTTAGAGGAGAGGGATTAGGTGGGTAGTAGTGCTAGGAGGGGTTAAGGTCATGCCAAAGTGTTCGTCCAGCGTGACGCGAGCGGCATCGACGCGTTCCGGGTGACTCAAAGCACCAAAGGCAAAATGGAGGGTACCTACGGGTGGCTAACGAGAGGGTCTACGGCACTGCAACGTCCTCACGCTCTAACGATGCATTTGGTAAAACAATTATTTTGGAAAACCACGCGCACAGAAGGTGTTCGACAAAATGACATGGGTTTTGCCGAACTCAGAAAAATCTGAAATAATTATCACGGAGTAGGTTGGGTATATGGAGAGTGTATATGGAGTTTGAGCTCATTTGGTGTCGTGGAAAAGGGTTTTGCAAATTGTCGCTAAGCCGCGTACCGACATCGATGTTTGGTTTACAAAGGAAGTATGTCAAAACTTGCTCAAATGAATTTGGGTTCAACTGAGGAAGTGTAGGAAATGCGAAAATATGCATCCTCCTAAAATATGAGAATTTTCTGAGTCTTCTAACTAGGCCGAAGAATTAGGGATCGGTGCCGACATTTAACAGTGTACGTCGCAAATGGAAATTTGGTACTGGAGTCCGAAATGTTTTTGAGAGGGTCGTCTAGAAATGGGTAGGAGAGTCCTCCGGTATTTAAAACGAGCGAAAATCCTAAGTCGAATCGTTTTGAAAGATTATAGAAACCATTTGTCAAAGTTAGAAAAAGTTTTCCGGCGTCCGAAAATAATTTAAAATTCGGTTTAAATTTTCGGGGCGTTACACATACCATGGAGGAGTGTCTATATAAAATTGTATAACACTTTGAAGCATAAATTTTTGCAAAACCATGTGAAGAGAATGATGGTGAAAGTTGTAATTAATTGGGACTGGGCACCCCCATTTGCCAGCTCTTTTTGCAAAGTTAATGGATAAGCGGATTTATATGCCACTAGTCCGGTTGTGAAAGTCTGTCTAAAAGCAAATGACAAGGTTGATATCCGTAACACCACATACTTCCTCATGAGCTAATAAACATTGACACAAATAAGAGATAGTAAATTTTGAATAAAAGGTACCACACGAAGTATTTGCTTGGAATGGCAGAAAATACCATGTAGTAGGTAGGCATGGTGGACACAAATGGCATGGGTTTTGGCTCAAGGTTTTTGGATGCACGAGAAGCATTCCCTCTCAGTACAAGGCTTTGGCTAGCAAGATTGTTTGAAGCAAACACAAGTATAAACAATGACAACAAGACGTAAATAAAAACATATTACAAGTATTATAAAACTCTACATTGTCTTCCTTGTTGTTCAAACACCTTTACTAGAAAATATCTAGACCTTAGAGGTAACAAACATGCAAACCAAATTTCAACAAGCTTTACGGTAGTTCTTCACTAATGGGTTTTAACTACATGATGTAAAAGCTTAAACATGATCTAATTGAGAGCTCAAAACAATTGACAAGCACCACAACATACAAGATAACAATCCATAAAAATATGTATATCTTTTTCATTATACCATCTACCACGTTTAGCATTTTCTGTTTCCAACCACACACCAATCAACTTATTTAAAGATAAAACTCTCCAAGTACTTCCTCTGTAACTAAATATAAGATGTTTTGGTAGTTCAATTTGAACTACCAAAACGTCTTACATTAAGATACGGAGGGAGTATATAACAATGAGATATGATAGTATAACGTAAGAAAAACTAACAGCTCTAACAAGAGATGCATGAAAAACAAGAGCTGATAGTACTGAAATAACATAGAAGAATACTCAATAAATATAAGTGAAGAATACGAGTATTCATAAGAAAAAGCGGAGCGTGTCTCTCTCCCACAAAGGAATGCTAGGATTCATTTTATTCAGAGAATGAAAATAACAAAAACAAAAGCAAACAGACGCTTCAAGTAAAGCACATAAGATGTGGCGGAATTAAAATATAGTTTCACTAGAGATAACCTGATAAGTTGTTGATGAAGAAGGGGATGCCCTGGGCATCCCCAAGTTTTGACGCTTGAGTCTTCTTGAAATATGCTTGGGTGACCCACGGGGGCATCCCCAAGCTTAGGCTCTTTCATCTTCTTGATTGAAGGGGATCGCAGGCAGAAAACAAAAAATTTCCTAACAGCGATAACCATAAACTAGCCCGAATCTATACTATGCAGAAATAGTAGTACGAAGGAGATCGGTATACAAACCTCTTGTAGACCGAAAAACGGGGATTACGCTCCCGCACAAGCGTTGCTGGCGTAGACGCCGTAGCCGACCTCAAGGTCGCGGAGAACTTGGCGCGACGAAGAAGACGATGACACGGCGATGTTGATGAAACCGACGACGACCTCGAGGCCGTGTGGAGGAAGTAGACCTCCAACACCACTAGCGTGGCACCTCGCAGGGCGTTACACACATACGGTGAAGCCGACGAACTCCGGGCCCGATCCAGGGACGAGCAGCGGAAGACTGGGACCGGAAGACCAGCAGCACGGCGGCGTGCGTATGGTGGAGAAAACTTATCCTCGACGCAACTCCAAATAAGGGAGTCACGGGATCCAAGGAGAGAGACAGAGAATTAGGTGTGTCTTCAAAGGCCAGGGGTACCCTTCTATATATAGGAGGCCAGGGGGCTGCCCAACCTGCCAGGCTGGCGGTGTGGGACTAATCCCACACCCCAGCCGGCCAAGGCTGGTGCGCCGGCCCTAGTGGCCCCCATGTGGCCCACTAGGGGCTGGCCGAACCAAGCCCCTCCTCCTGGGGGGGACTCTCCCCCCCTCATGGGCCTCTTTGCCCAAAGAGGCCCATTTAGGGATTTTTTGCCTTTAAAAATTCAGGAAAAATTAAAATAAAATATATTTAACTATTAATTACACTAATTAATATTAAATACATATTACATAATTTATTCCGGCTCCGAAAACTATTTCGTCGCTGCCCGATCTCCATTGGAACTTTCCCGGGACGTTCCCGGTCTCTCTTTTCCTATTTTTCTCTTCCGGTAAAATGTCGACTCCCCTTAAGTGTGTTACCCTAGCGGTTCGATTATCTCACCAGACATGATCGAGACTCCTCTCCGATCAATGACTAATTCGTGGACCGAGGATACCCAGAATTAATCCCTGCGAGATAACGAATACTTTACCTTTCGAACCTAGACGTCTGAGTCTTAAACCTTTTGCCATGCGATACTTAGCGTGTCCGAGACTCGTTCATAGATATTTCCATACCTAGCTTGATCTCGTTACCGACACTGCTAACTTCTACTCGTCCATGATATTATGTCCTGGTGACCTAGTCACACGCTTGCAAGCTCGTTTGACATAATCTCACCGAGTGGGCCCTAGAGTATCTATCCTGCTATGCGGATTGGCAAATCCCGCTCTTGATCCCCCGTCTCAACATACTCCTTTCCGACACCCGAGAGGGACACCTTTATTGTCACACTATGTAAGATATGACGTTTGATGCAATCAAAGTGTCTTCCAGGAATAGCAATAAGAGTAGATCTCACGGTCGGAGGCGTAATGACTACGTCCTACAAATATTGGGTATGTCCATCACGTCATTCTCCCAATGACATGACTCCATTGTCAACTGACATAAATGTCACATGATCGGGAAACCTCGATCATCAATTGCCCAATGAACTAGTTAGATAGAGGCTACTAGGGACCTGGTTGTTTATCTACCACACGTGTATTAATGTTCCCGCTTAATACAGTTATAGCATGGTACAAAACATATAATGAACAATTGAGATATGACGAATAAACTATCTTTATTAAGTGCCTCTAGGGCATATCTCCTTCAGTCTCCCACTTGCACTAGAGTAACACTTAATCTAGTTTACAACTTGGTAAAATCTCAACACCCATAGCAACTTGGTGCATGCTTGCTTCGTGGAAGAGGAATACAGTCATCAGATCTTACACATTGAGATCTGTTTGTGCTTTGCAACACTTTTATGTCAACCAGTTTGACATCATCCCGCATCTTACGATGACGGCGAAATATATCTTAGTCGATGGAGTGAGACTCAGTCCAATCACACTTGCTACTTCTGAAGTTGCCATATATTTCTATACATATTATGTAGATTATGCGACAGTGCATTCATATGCGACTTCGCAAGCTAACCATGTCTTTCTTCAAAACAATGGACATCTCCTATATGAGATTTCTAGTCATATGGGTCAGTGTTATAACTTGCATCATCGTAACCGTTTTACGGCAAGTTGTCTTACCACTCTTACCCTTTACCAGAAAACATATCTTCAGTTCTCACAGACACTAAAGAATATACTTAACGTTTGTTCATTGATCCACACAAGGATCACTCTAGAACCCGTTCTTCAACCAAGAACGTGGGTCACACCAAGTCGAGCTTTCAGTCTGATAAAATCTATGTCTGAGGCATAGAGGATGTCGAACATCATTTTTCTTTCATCAGTTATCACTGAAAATGCCAAGATAAACTTAATATTTTACCTAGTCATACAAGCAAGAACCTCTTTCTTCGCTTGTTCTATTCTGAAACACTTCAGAATCTTAACCTAATGTTATTAAGCCCCTTTTGATCTATACAATTATAGATCGAATGCCTAATACTCCTAACTTCATTCATAGAAAATTTAATCACTTAAATAATCATTTATACTTTGCTAGAGGATCTGTATCATTCTCAATATGTCGTTACATAAAATCAGGAATGACACTTAGCTCCCACTTAAATACGCCATCCGTATATATAAGACCAAGGAATTTCTTTTAGCTCCCACTCAAATATGCCATTCACATATAAGATCAAGAAAAGCTACTTAGCTCCCACTCACTTCTTTGCAAATGCAAGTTTGTTCAACTATTTTGGACAACTCCAAAATCTTTTGATCACATCATCAAAGTGAAGATTCCAGCTCCGATATGCTTGCTTCAGCCCATGAATGGACAGCTGAAGTTTGCATACATGTTTAGCATCCTCAGGATCACCAAACCATTTCATTGTACTAATTACAACTCTTTATTAATGATACTTCCTTATCCATCTATCAATTTCTCAATTTGAAATTATAGTAATTGCTAAACGACCCGAATAGATTTAGACTTCGCCACTTGAGACAAAATCTCGTTGAGGTCAACTTTTGAATCTGTCGGAACTGTTTTACGACAAATCGATCCTTATCAGCGTCTATTCTCTCATAAAATTCCATATTCTATTAACAGCCTATATGCCATCAAGAAGATCTCCCAAGTCATTACCTGGTAACCGTACATGGATTTTATCTCGGATCATATATGACTCATAGCCATTTCTCGGACTTAGGTCTACCATCTCTTCTTCGTAATTCGTAGGTCTGTCATATTCCATTAACATGACTTTCATAACAAGATTATCGTACCACACAGTGTGGAACACAACCTCGTACGCCTACGTTCTCAGTATGAGCTCAGAGCATCATGATCTTTATCATCAGCTTCTTTCAAGTTGAGGAGCATGACACCGGAAACACTTTCCGTTGCGCCATTCTGATGTCTGGAGAGAAAGTTCATTAACTTCGTCTTGCTCTACTTTCCTTCCCACTTATACCCTTGGACAAGAAACTATTTCTTTTGCAAGGCATATTCCGGCAACGTTTTTGTCTATGTCGTGAGACATGTACCCAACTAATTCTTTAGTTACGGTACACTACAAAGATTTATCAATTTTAGGTTTGATCACATCGAAACACTAAATTGCTGAAACGACAATCTAGGCTAAAAGCCATGCAATCACTCATATGGTATTGTCTCCATGGATTTAAATGGTTTCCCTATTATCTAACGTGAATGTTATGTTTCTACCATACGACTCCAATGATCACAATAATTCGGTAAGAGATTTATTTACCACACACTATCCGATAGGGTGCGATTACGACGTCCTAACATACCATGACACTATGGTATTCCATGCGACGTAATTTGTGGAACTCTTCTCACAAGTCTTCCAATGATATGCCAACATTATAACTCAAATCTTTATTTCCTCGATCTGTATCGCAGTAATTTGATTTTCTTGTTAAATTTATTTTCCTACTTCACTCTGAACTTGTTTGATCGAATCAAAATATTCAGACCAACATTTTCTAAGTGGATATCCGTATATCTACTCGGAATATTCATGAAGTCTAGGAAACAAAGACTTTCATTATACGTTAAAGTACTTCATTGATTCTCATACACCCACATGCATGATTCTCAACAAGTTATACTCAAACGTTCATTGAAGTTTACGAAATAAAGATCTCCACTACACGTTAATTACTTCATTGATCCACATACATCTATATGCATGATTATCAATAAGTTATATGCCCGCTTTCCGAAAACGGTGTCTTAGTTATCTTGCAAGTGTCAAAAGATCAAATCTAAGAACTTGTAGATCCATCCGTATGGAGCTTGTTCATTGACTATAACATTGACATGACTTAAACAGTAGTGCCACACGAATGTGGTGTCTTTATTAAGTTTGTATCCTTTGACATTAATATTATGAATGTGTGAGCTTCTACCATCTAAATTCAAATTGGCTTATGATCATCACTTCATAAATATAGCACAACGATTTTGTCACTAACATATATGAACAATTGTCTTGCTAGAGAAGACACACTTATAACGATCATACTAACAGGCGATCATAAAAGAATTTATTCAAATGGTAGATCTAGAGGGAGAGTATCTATGGCCATCACAACATTTTGTCTGCCATTATCGACACACATTGTCACCTCATCCTTCCAAGCTACTCAAGCAGTAAATCTGGTTTTCATAAAACATGACTAGTATCAAAAACTTAGTCACTACTACGAGTACTTGCTTAGGCAAAACATTCATAACGTGTATATCATATATACACCATCATCATTGATGACTTCCCGGCGATCTGTTTCATCTTCTTGATTCTTCCAACGCAATCAAGAACCATGAAGGTGAACGATTCCCCTTGCATGACATAGTCTATGACAAAGCATTTGCACCTGGCAACGTTGTCTGTCATCCAGTGATCGAGCTGAGCGAGACGTCTCAATGTCATCAAATATGCCCAATGTCATCGAGTATGACCAGTGTCATCAATTATGACTGTCACGTGCTCCTTCAATGCGTGTATTCTCTTCCATCTTGGTTGAGAAGAAAAATAGTCAACATACTGTTTAAACTTCATCAACCCAACTTTAGGTGTATCCCGAGTTTAGCGATCATCTCATATGTTCGCGATCTAACAACTCGTACCCACCGTCAATGCTCTATGGCAGAATTCACAGCATACACTGGACTATGATGATATTATCCGCACAAAAACTTGATAATCCAAATTATCCTTTTGTTAGCAGAATCTCCGTGTTTATCTCCTAGCGGGTATCGTATCACAAAGAGCTAATGGTTTAAACAAGGAGTATCCTCAAACTAAAGTATAAAACTATGAAGTTTGGACCCAACCTTTTAAGTTTCTCAATCGCAGGATTGCGCCTAATTTTTAAAGAAGGCTATTACACTGATTAATATCTACAAAGGTTTGGCAAAACATAAAGACTTTGTTCATTATAAAATAAGGTTCAAGTTATAATAAAATAAAACTACTAGAACTCCCACTCAAAACGAGTATCCCTCTCATCGTTTTAGTGATTACACGAGACTCATCCATTATGCAACCCCTCATCGTCAGAGCCGGCAACATAACTTCAAAGGTAGACATCGACATGTCAATCACAACAACTTTGTGACTCATGCTTAACCTTTCGGTCACCTTGTTCCGAGGCCATGTCTGTACATGCTAGGCTCTCCATAATAACCTTCAACGTAAATGCGCGTGCAACATGGCTTACACCCACTGTATGCGAACGACGATATGTCTGACACCCGATCGTCACGGCCTGCCTCATAACGTAGAACTTTCTTGGTGATGCACGTCGAAAGGAGAACACAAATGGTATTTTGGAGGGATCATCTTATATTACTACCGCCGTGTAACTAATATATACTATATATATATACACACAATATAAGTTGCACACAAAACATCAATATATAATGCGACGTGATATGGTCCTTGCGCCGATGGTCTCCTTCGCGCCCACAGTTTATAAACAATTTAATAAACCTACCTTGACCATATCACATTGCCCCTGCAAAATAAAGTTAGACGCTTCTACTTTATCTTTTGCATATTTTACGTGGCTTGGGGCTGTCGTAAGTAGAACCGCTTCATACCAACGAACTTATGACCACAACAACGATCAAATAATTGCATATTTATTCATCCCTTTCGGGCCCTCCATTGAAAATGCAAAGCCAACTAAAGAGAGAGAGACAGACACCCGCCAGCCACATATACGGAACAAGCCGTATATCAGTCGTGGAACCAGTCTCGTGTAATCGTACGCGTAAGGTCGGTCCGGGCCGCTTCATCAACTCAATGCTGCCGGCAGTGCAAGTGCACGCGAGAGGGTAGCAAATAATAAGAACGTTGTCCCCGTGATAAATACGGGTGCAGCTAGCGCACAGCTATATCTACGCATAGATCAGCTCTGATACCACTGAAGGGGATCGCAGGCAGAAAACAAAAAAATTCCTAACAGCGATAACCTTAAACTAGCCAGAATCTATACTATGCAGATATAGTAGTACGAAGGAGATCGGTATAGACACCTCTTGTAGACCGAAAAACGGGGATTACGCTCCCGCACAAGCGTTGCTGACGTAGACGCCGTAGCCGACCTCAAGGTCGCGGAGAACTTGGCGCGACGAAGAAGACGATGACACGACGATGTCGATGAAACCGACGACGATCTCGAGGCCGTGTGGAGGAAGTAAACCTTCAGCACCACTAGCGTGGCACCTCGCAGGGCGTTACACACATACGGTGAAGCCGACGAACTCCGGGCCCGATCCAGGGACGAGCAGCGGAAGACTGGGACCGGAAGACCAGCAGCACGGCGGCGTGCGTATGGTGGAGAAAACTTATCCTCGGCGCAACTCCAAACAAGGGAGTCACGGGATCCAAGGAGAGAGAGAGAGAATTAGGTGTGTCTTCAAAGGCCAGGGGTACCCATCTATATATAGGAGGCCAGGGGGCTGCCCAACCTGCCAGGCTGGCGGTGTGGGACTAATCCCACACCCCAGCCGGCCAAGGCTGGTGCGCCGGCCCTAGTGGGCCCCATGTGGCCCACTAGGGGCTGGCCGAACCAAGCCCCTCCTCCTGGGGGGGACTCTCCCCCCCTCATGGGCCTCTTTGCCCAAAGAGGCCCATTTAAGGATTTTTTGCCTTTAAAAATTCAGGAAAAATTAAAATAAAATATATTTAACTATTAATTACACTAATTAATATTAAATACATATTACATAATTTATTCCGGCTCCGAAAACTATTTCGTCGCTGCCCGATCTCCATCGGAACTTTCCCGGGACGTTCCCGGTCTCTCTTTTCCTATTTTTCTCTTCCGGTAAAATGTCGACTCCCCTTAAGTGTGTTACCCTAGCGGTTCGATTATCTCACCAGACATGATCGAGACTCCTCTCCGATCAATGACTAATTCGTGGACCGAGGATACCCAGAATTAATCCCTGCGAGATAACGAATACTTTACCTTTCGAATCTAGACGTCTGAGTCTTAAACGTTTTTCCATGCGATACTTAGCGTGTCCGAGACTCGTTCATAGATATCTCCATACCTAGCTTGATCTCGTTACCGACACTGCTAACTTCTACTCGTACATGATATTATGTCCTGGTGACCTAGTCACACGCTTGCAAGCTCGTTTGACATAATCTCACCGAGTGGGCCCTAGAGTATCTATCCTGTTATGCGGACTGGCAAATCCCGCTCTTGATCCCCCGTCTCAACATACTCCTTTCCGATACCCGAGAGGGACACCTTTATTGTCACACTATGTAAGATATGACGTTTGATGCAATCAAAGTGTCTTCCAGGAATAGCAATAAGAGTAGATCTCACGGTCGAAGGCGTAATGACTACGTCCTACAAATATTGGGTATGTCCATCACGTCATTCTCCCAATGACATGACTCCATTGTCAACTGACATAAATGTCACATGATCGGGAAATCTCGATCATCAATTGCCCAATGAACTAGTTTGATAGAGGCTACTAGGGACCTGGTTGTTTATCTACCACACGTGTATTAATGTTCCCGCTTAATACAGTTATAGCATGGTATAAAACATATAATGAACAATTGAGATATGACGAATAAACTATCTTTATTAAGTGCCTCTAGGGCATATCTCCTTCATTGATCACATCATATCATCCTCTCTCTTGATCCTTGAAAACTTCCTCCACACCAAACTCAAAGTAAACTTCATTACAGGGTTAGTGCATAATCAAAAATTCTCATATTCTGCATGGGCAAACCATTACACATGCTACTGGAAATTAGCTACAGCCACTGATATTTTATGGAACAAAAAAATCCATTCAAAAACAGCAAAAGGAGCAATGCAAAATAAATGGTAGAATCTGTCAAAAACAGAACAGTCCGTAAAAACAAATTTTTTCGAGGCACTTAACTTGCTCAAATCAGAAAACTCAAAACTAATTAAAGTTGCGTACATATCTGAGGATCACTCTCAACAAATATCAGATTTTTTCAATTTTTCTGCAGAGAGTTATGAATTAAACGGTGTACAGAAGAAAACTGTTCCTGCGCAGAAATCCAAATCTAGCATCAACTTTCTACTAGAGACTTAACTTGGCACAACTATGCAATAAAATAAAGATACAAATGAGTTGTTACAGAGGTAAGCATACTCCTTGACTCAAATAAAAGAAAAATAACAGAAATAAAATAGTGGGTTGTGTCCCATAAGCGCTTTTCTTTAAAGCCTTTTAGCTAGGCATAGTGATTTTTATGATGCTCACATAAAGATGAGAGTTGAAACATAAAAGAGAGCATCAAGAAGCATATATAAAACATATTTAAATCTAACACACTTCCTATGCAAAGGAACCTTGTAAGAAAATAAATCAATAAAGCACAAAGTGACTAGCATAGGCAGGCAAAATAAGTGCAACTTCAAAAATTTCAACATAAAGAGAGGAGACTTAATATTATTGTGATGTATGAAGTCATGTCTCCTTCTCTCATAAGGACCAGTAGGTCTTAAAGTACCCAGCAAATAAAAGCAAATCAAGAGAAAGCTCAAAACATTCATCATAAAGATAAGAAATTTAGTAACATTAAGATCCCTATAACCATACTTTCCTCTCTCAAAATAATTTTCAACGGCATCATGAATAGACTCAACAATATAGCTATCACCTAAACCATTCTTATCATGATCCATAAGTACAATAATATCATAACTCTCCACATAAGCATAATCAATTTTATTAGTAATAGTGGGAGTAAAACTATCACATCCATCATTGTAATCATCATAAATTGGAGGCATAGAATAATCATAATTAATTTTGTCCTCAATAGTAGATGGACTGAAAATATCATATTCATCATTGTAAACGTCATATATAGGAGGCATATCATAATCAACATAAACCATATCCTCAATAGTAGGTGGACTGAAAATATCACAATGATTATAATTATCATATATTGGAGGTATAGTATCATCAAAGAAAATTTTCTCCTCCATGATTGGGGGTCTAAAAATATCATGCTCATCAAAACCAGCTTCCCCAAGCTTAGACTTTTCCATAGCATTTGCAATAATGGTGTTCAAAGAATTTATACTAATAACATTACTACCATTATTATGCAAACAAACTTTCATAGGTTTTTTAATTTTCTCTTCAAACACTTCATGTCCCAACTCAAGATAAATTTCATAGAGATCTCTAATTTTTTTGTTGTTTTCCATTTAGCCTAACTAGTGAAATAAAAACAAGAAACAAAAAGTAATAACTGCAGAATCGAAAGGAGATACCTTCCAATGCTTACCTCCCCGGCAACGGCGCCAGAAAATAGCTTCATGTCTACGCACGCTTCTATTCTCGTAGACAGTGTTGGGCCTCCAAGAGCAGAGGTTCGTAGAACAGCAACAAGTTTCCCTTAAGTGAATCACCCAAGGTTTATCGATCTCAGGGAGGTAGAGGTCAAAGATATCCCTCTCAAGCAACCCTGCAATTAAGATTCAAGAAGTCTCTTGTGTCCCCAACACACCCAATACACTTGTCAAATATATAGGTGCACTAGTTCGGCGAAGAGATAGTGGAATACAAGTAATATGGATGATTATAAGTAGTAATTGCAATCTGAAATAAAAATGGCAGCAAGCAAACATGTAGCAGAACTTGTTGTAAACGGTGTTTTAATGCTTGGAAACAAGGCCTAGGGATCATACTTTCACTAGTGGATACTCTCAACAATGACCTCATAGTTGAATAATAAATACTACTCTTAAACACTCTCTTGTTGGATGATAAACACCATTCATTGTGTAGGGCTATAAGAGTACCCTCAAAGTATGAGTAAACACACACCACAACGTCATAAAGGAATCACACACGGTGCACACACTGTCACCTTTACAACCGTGAATAACCCCGGAGTTCATATTAAAGTAACCTCTAGAGTGCATAATAGATAAAGAGTAACATCACATATTCAACTAGATTACAAAGCTCATGGTCACATAAAAATCACACCATGGGAGAGAGAGATAAACCACATAGCTACCGGTAGAGCCCGCAGCCCCGGGGGAGAACTACTCATTCCTCATCATAGATCATAGGAGTCAGCAACGGCGATGGAGATGGCGATGGAGTTGATGGAGATGGCTCCGGGGGCAATTCCCCGTCCCGGCAGGGTGCCGAAACAGAGACTTCTGTCACCCGAATCTTGTCTTCGATGGCGGCGGCGCAGCGGAACTCTTCTCTCGAAAAGGCCTCCGTAGTAGGTCTTATTTCGTCGGGGGGTATTTGTAGGCGAAAGGGCGAAGGCGGCGGGGCCTCGAGGGCCCCACACCCCGTGCTTGCGCGGCCAAGGGGGGACCCGCGCCGGGAGGGGGTGTGGACCCCTCGGGGTCCTCCTCCGTGTCATCTTCGGTGTTCTGGAACCTACTGGGGAAAATAAGCACTTTGACGTTTCGTTTGTCCAATTCTGAGAATATTTCCTTAACAACTTTTCTGAAACCAAAAACAGCAGAAAACAGGCAACTGGCACTGTGGCATCTTGTTAATAGGTTAGTCCCAGAAAATGCATAAAATGATATAAAAGTGTATATAAAACATGTAGCAAGTGGTATAATATAAACATGGAATATAAGAAATTATAGATACGTTTGAGACGTATCACGCAACCCGAGGCTTGTCCCTGGACCAACATTAGCGGGCTGGCGCCTCATCTCTGAGGGGCTGTCACGGTAAGAGAATCTCTAACAACTGCCTTAAAATAGAGCACCAGGCCAAATAACCGCCGAACTAGAAGGGTAATGCGCGCGTTGCCGCGCCTACTATATATTGAAGTTTAGCATGTCTTTGGTATTCCACACCTGTAAATAACTTCATTATCTACAAGCGTATTTCTTTCTACTTTATCATCTTTATTGTCTAGCGATGGTCTTTTCCAGTCACAAACCAAATTCATTTAACACAAAATATTAAAGGTACAAAATAATTATAATATATAGAGATATTTCTTAATTTCTTTTGAGATAACAAAGTCACGTCGCCACAAAAGCATCTTTTGTCGCAGGTATTAAATATACGCGCACACGCACATTTAACTATCTTATACATGAAAATGTCACTTACTATAACTAAAGGAACCGATCTGTAACAAAAAATTATTTCGAAAAGAACTTTTACTATGAGAAATTTTAATGTCATTTCCAAAAGTTAGAAAAAACTTTGTCGGACTGTAGAGATAATTGTCTTCATGGACCACTACTATGTTGCCAAAACAAAGAGCTACATGATATTTCCTTGGAGACTTCTTTCCACCTCCTCTCCCGAAGCGTCTCCTCCCTTCCTTGAGAGTTAACTGCTCCCCTCCAGATCCGGCCTCTCTCGCCGCCGGCGTTCGTGCTGGCCGGTGTAGAGATGGAGTAGGGTGCCGGCCCGTCTTGTACAGCAGTAGCTTAGGTTGTAGTTTAGGGTTGTTGTCCCTTGTGGCGTTTGGCTTTATGCCGTCCTTCTCCCTCCGAAGGTCGTGTGCTCTGGCGTGTTGGCGCGGCGCCGAGCATGTCGCCCTGTTGCGCTTCGTCGAGCCTCCAAGGTGGAGGAGGGATGGAGTGGGCAGATCGGCGGCGACCTTCTTCAATAAGTGCCTCCGCGTCCGTTTGCTGTGTGCTGCTCTGATTCTTCCGGTCGGCCATGGTGGCTGTGAGGAGGAAGATAGGGGCGTGCAGGGATGGGTGCTCTGCAGTTATCCCGGCGGTGGTGCGGATGCGCCGCTGGAGTGGAAAGGTTTGATGATTCTTGGAGCTCCACGGTGGAGTTCCTCTTCGTCAAGCTGCAGCCGCTGCTGGTCCAATAAGTGTCCGTCGTCTCGTGCTGGAGCTCCCAGATCGGAAGCTACTGGTTCTCTTTGCTGCAGAGGTTGCGGAGATGAAGGCTGGTGCTTCGGATTTGGTGCTTCTCGGGGATATTTTCTGGCTGCAATTCACAGAGTTCATCAATGACGGCGATTTGTTGCCGTCATTATCTTTGGCCGGAGTGGCCACTCTGTGCCGTGGTGCTGTTGGCGCCATGGCGGTTTCAACCTCCAGGCCGGCGTGCCATTCAGGAGGCCCCTCTCCAGTTCAGCGGCGGCGCCTTACGTCGCGCCATCTCCAAGTGGTTCCGTCCCCGGCGGCGGCGCCGACGGCTGCCGTGTCGAGCTGTTCTTCCGTGGTGGTGAAGGACCTGAGTGCATTCCCAAATGTTTAGTTAAGGTCCTTTCTGCAAAAGCCAAGGGCTTGGTTGTATTTTCTCTTTTCTTTGTGGTCCTTGTTGTAAGATGTAATCCCACCGCTTAATGCAGTCGGGATCCTTCAGGATCCCTCCCCTTGTTAAAAAAAAAGATATTTCCTTGAGAACGCTCTTTAAAAAATCATAATAGATTGAGAATTAACAAAACAATTACTAAATATTGGACATGTATTTAAAGTTAATATATTGAGAATAAGCAAAACCTTGTGGAAGACATCATTGCTACAACTTTCATCTTCTCGTCCAGGCTGCTCTAGGGAAAACCCTAGATAGTCTCCCATATCGGACGATAGCGGTATGCGGCACCAGAAGGGAGAACTATGTCGAGAAGCACGTTGATAACACGAGTCTCGACGATGTGGCTCAGCGGGGTCTCGGCGGCGGACCCATGCTGGTGGATGTGCGTAGGGCGAGGCGATGTCTTGTGTCGTGGCGGCGTCGATGGCATATCTCTGGCAAGGTCACTGTGTGTTGATCTAGGCGAATGAGGGAGGCGGAAACTTCTAGAGCATACACATATTGTGTGTAGGTTTATGTTCTAGCTCGCCGTTGGTCGATTTCTTCGTGGGACCTCCGGTTTAGATGACGTTTGTTGGTCCGAGGTTAGGCTACTTGGCAGCGATCAGGACCACCCCACTGCCATTTCAAGTGTTGCAACATATATTGTCAGAAAGATGGCTTTGATCGATTGACATATCTGTTTTGTCAGATTTAATTTGTTGAATAATACAATTAAAAAAAGTTGTAGGCATGCCCTGCAAATCCATGGCAGGAGCATAACGTATCTCAAGTACTCTCAACGCGAATGGCAACACTAGGGTGTATAACGAATTCCATGCTAAAAACAGCTCTCTGTGTGCAACGTCCTACACAACTGTCAAGCAACACGAGGAAGAACCCGAGACCAGATATTTGGCAGAAATGATATTTTTTCACTACTTGAAACATGGGGCCACATCTCTATTTGAAGGATTTTTTTCACTAGCTGAAAAATGGGACCACAATCAAAGAGAGCACTTTATTTATAGGGAGCTTACTGTTTGGAAAGATAAGGATGTACAAAAAAGAAGTAAAAATCATATGCATAAGAAAAAGACAAAACACGTATGCACAAGAAAAAAAATCAAAACGTGGCACCTCCT
Source organism: Poa annua (assembly GCA_026929855.1). NCBI lineage: Eukaryota > Viridiplantae > Streptophyta > Magnoliopsida > Poales > Poaceae > Poa > Poa annua. The sequence continues at coordinate 97,044,325 of CM049437.1, forward strand.
TGTGTATGACGTGTCGTTGTTTTATTGGATGGCTGTGAGAAGCAAGGAGAGGCAAGCATTTCTAGGGAGCTTAGCGGTTGTAAAGATGCGGTAGCGCGAGGCAAAAAAAACGCTTCCAACAATTGTCGAGTCCTGTTTTCGTGATTTTTTTGCAGCACCGTCGCGGAGTGGCGCAAATTTGCGGCAGAAGCGGCACTACCACATCTCTACTCCCCTCGCGCGCGCCGCGTCATCGATTCGCCGCACCGGAGCTGCCCATTCGACTGGAGCAGTCGATATACGGTGTCGCCGGCAGCAACTCTCCTTGCTCCCCATTCGTCGACATCTACAGAGCGAAGGTATGCTATATATTTGCTATTTTTGTAGTATTTTTGTTCTAGTAGATGAACCGAATGTTGCAACGAATTTGTAGATGATGAGGCACTCCCTTTCACTCGAGACTCTGATGTGCACGACGAGCTTCAAGGATTGGTGGAAGTGGCATGGCGACCAATAGTTCTTTGTTTATTTCTAAGTTTTGTTGTTGTTTGATATGAATAATTATTTCTTGTTTGATTATTTTTATGGTACTTGATAAATAATTTCATAAACTATTAATGATGGATTGTAATAATTAAATTATTTCTATTTTATTACAAATTTATGTGCAAAACTATTGGAACGAGAGGTGATGACGCCGCGGCCGATGTTTTGCTATCGCAAAACAATAAACCAGTTGTCGTATCCCCAAAAGTGCTGCCTTAAAATAGGGCAGTTGTTAGAAATGCTCTAAGGGCATGTACAGCAGGGTGACGTGGTGACGTCAACCTTCTATTAGCGTTGACACATAGAATAATTGTCTAGATGGACGACTGAGAATGAAGAAAGGGAAGATTGTCTTCGCTTAGCTAAGTGATGACCTCTTACGAAATAGGCTAATTTTAGCATTATATCATTTGTCTTCCCTTAGAGATTTAATTTTCTACTAAAATATAATTAATTCTCATAACTGTTAGAGATGACAATAAGAGATAATACATTGTACAACTTATAATTTTGTTTTATCTTCTCTAAATTATGTGGATGGCTAAGAGAGGGCACGCCCTGTTAGGGCAGTTGTTGGAAATGCTCTAGGCCTTGTTCCGGCGTGCCCTGTTCGACCTTTTGTACATGAGTTTTGGCGCCCCGCCGCCCAGGAGGTGCTGGACGAGATAGAGCGACTCCAGCATTCCAGCTGTGTGTTGTGCGCAGCTTCCTCTGCTTCTACCACCCTACCGTCCCTCACCAAGAGGCTGGCTGGACGGGACCATCTTGTTCTAGATAGTTGGATGGTATGATAGGTTGTGCACACGCTCTTCGGTTTCCCCTTAATACTGATCTTGTTCTTGGACTACGTAGCACCTTCAGAAGTACTGTTCAACTAGAAGAAGGCCCAGCTGCTATTTCAGTGCACCAGGCCTGCATGAAAGACCCCTCCTTCCACCATTCTATGTGAATTAAGAAAAATATACACTATGGAAAGGAAACATAGTTTCTATTTAAGATTACACGGTATGCAATGTTCTCTATGTTTGCTTACAACAAACATAAGACATTATCCAAAGAGAAGCATCTCAGACTGAATTGAGGATAGTTAACAGAAGGCCGACCTCTGAAGATCTACCGCCTATTGGTCAACAACTTGCATCCTGGAAGGGCAGCAACCTTATTCCAGTCTGGACCTTCCTTCCGCTCAAACTGCTCATCTAGTGATCGATGACATCCAGAAAGGGAAAATGTTTCAAGTGATGCAGGAAGACCAGTCCGTGGCAGTGACATCAGCCGGGGGCACCAGTTAATCCTGAGATCCCGAAGCGAATAAAAACCATCCATATGAGGAAGCTGCAATAAATCTGAGCAATCAGTAACGGACAGCTCCACAAGGGAAACAAGGTCAGGCAACTTATGCAGAGATGATAGCCCATCGCAAGATCTCACAACCAGCTCTTTGAGTGCTGTCTGATGGCCTGATTTAGACAGTCGCATAATTTGAGGGCAGTGGGATAAATGTAGTTTCTGAAGGCACGGCATGTCATCTAAGTCTGGTATAGATTCCAGGTCATAACATTGATCTATCTTCATTTCTTCAAGATACAACAGAGCTTCAGATCCCCCAATGGATGATATCCAATCACATTTATAAATGTCCAACCGTTTCAGCATCCTCAAGTGATTCAGGATCACTGGTGGACCGGGGATCTCAACAGTGTCACATTCACTTAAGGATAGTGTACCAAGCATCGGGAGGTTCTTCAGTAACTTGGAGAAAGATGAAGGTTGCAGGTAGCACCGTCGTAAGCTAAGGAATCTAAGTGATAAAGGAAGCACAGTGCAACCATTTTCATCCCACAATGTAGTAATTACAGAGTAGGTATCTTCCCGGTAGATGCCATATAATTTCAACTGTTTGAGTGATTTCAGATTGTTAAACACTGCGGTGGACGTGTCTGCCAAACAGTTCACATAGATTTCCATATCTTCTACAAACTCTAGGTGATGAGCATGCAAGACATGGATGAAGCTTGATACTAGGCGGCAAAATGATCTTGATAAATCAAGACTATCCATACGAACCTTAACTTGGATTCTTTCCTTGTCAAGTACAGCTATATGTCTGAGTGTGCGTGGATGGGTCGGATATGCTCTTAGCCGCGGACAGCCAGCAACCGAGAAATGTCTCAGATTCGGTAACACTTTATCATTGTCCACAAGACAACACTCTAATTTGGGTAAGCGCTCCAGTAATAATATCTCCAAAGAAGGAAATCCAGCAATGCCAAAGAACTCCTGACCAAGTGATTTTAGTTCTTCCATTCTGCGCACTTCAAGAGTTCTGAGTAATGGGAGATCCCCTAAAGGTGGAAGTTCCTCCCATCTTTTACAGTCCCGTAGACAGATCAACTTCAATTTTCTCAGCCAACCAGACTCCAGCCAAGAAGGAGACCTGACACCTGGGTATCCACTGATGGTTAGGTCTTCGAGATTTTGGTGTGGCTTTAATACATCAAGCACCTGAAAGCCCAAATCCATATCACAAACGGCATCACATGATCCCCATTCCAGCTCCAACTTGGATACATCTTTCTTCAAGTTTAGATGAGACTTAACAGCTTCCTCACTATCTTTTACATTCTCCAACGACCTAACAGCAAGCTCTCCCCGTATCTTGTTGAGATCCTGAAGTTGGACCAAACTCTGCTCCTTCTTGTCAACAACAAATTCTCCGCAACCCTCAATACATGGAAGCTGATGCATACCTGATAAAATGAGCGTGTACACCTTCTCTACATCGACATGCACCAAGTTAATAAGCCCGTTAATGCTTTCAGGAAGACTGAAATGACCTCTAGTAGTGTTCACTTCCTTCCTTGAAGCATAAAACCAGTTTCTCTTCTTTAAGTAAGATATCCTTGAGGAATAACATGAATGGTACTGCAGAAACAAGGCCTGCAGATGATTGAGTCTGGAGATCGTTATAGGCAGTGGGCAATAAGTGCGCCTGATGGCTAGATAGCGCAGATGCATTAGATCATTGACATATTTAGGCAAACTTTCAAAGCAGCATCCGCTTACATCCAGCACCCGCACACTCTTGAGTTTACGGAGTATATCATGACTCATAGAGACTTTGGAACAGAACCAAGAATCATTGAGAACTATAAATGTACGCAATCTTCCGAGACCATCATACTTCGCAAGATCTCCCAGTTGTTCAGCAGAAACAGATAGATGCCTGATATAATGAGGTAACAGCCCAACACTGCCATGGTCGATTCTAAAGCACTCCCCATGGGAAACATGAAGTGCCAGGTCATTCATTAAATCATGCATAATGTAATATGTTTGATCTCCACAATGGAGCACTTGGAAAAATGACCGGGTTAACAAATCCTTAAAATAGCACCTTCCAATATCTTCCAAGCTTCTACTCATATTTCCTTCTTGATGAACAAGGCCCTGTGCTATCCACATCCAGATCAATTTATTTGGATCAATACGATAATCTTTTCGGAATAAACTACAATACGCAAAACACTGTTGAAGGTGCTCTGGCAAACTCTCATAACTTAAGCGTAAGATTGTTAAAATATCGTTTGGATTGAGTAAACCTTTATGAAGAACATCCTCCCACTCTGCATCACTGTACATTCCATTTAAATGTCCACCGACAACCTTTAATGCTAGAGCTGAGCCTTTAAGTTTCTGAACAATTTGGTCCCCCACCCTTTTCAACTCCGGATAATCTTCTGGGTTCCTGCTACCAAATGCACATTTTCTGAACAGCAACCAGCTATCATCTCTTCCAAGTCCATCTAAAAAGAATGGACTTCTGGAGTCAAGCATCTTCGCCACCAATTCTGTTCGGGTTGTCACTAGAATCCTGCTTCCTGCCTTTCTTTTGCTTAGACTGCTACTACGTATCGAACTCCACTTTTTTATGGGGGCCAATACTTCCATCCACATTTCTTTGTTGATGTGTTCTCCATATCTCTCGTCGTACCACACATCATCCAACACCAAGAGAAAGCTTTTGCCATAAAGTCTTCGTTCAAGTTCTTCCTGGAGCATACTGAAATTGAAATTGTCCAAGTCAGCATTCCAACCATGAGTTGTGCACGCTATAATCTCTTTGATAATTCTAATTTTGTCAAAATTGTTGGAGACACAAACCCACATTCGCAGATCAAAAGAATCAGCAATTTTCTCATTGTTATAAATAAGCTGCACTAGAGTAGTCTTGCCAATGCCCCCAACGCCAACAATCGTGTGCACCTCAGCTTCAAATATTTGCTCATTGTTCAGTGAACATTCATCAAACTGATTCACCAGCTGACCAACTAGATCATCAATCTCCTTTTCACGACCAAAAACTGCATCATCATGCAAAATGGATCCTGTGGTTCTTGCCGGGATGCATTGAAGAGACTGAATGGTGTTAGAGCTCTCTAATGCCATCACCCGGACAAACATTTCTGCAGAAGCTCTAACCCTTTCCAAGCTTTTGAGGACCTTCCGCAATGTTGACCTGGACTTGTCAATATTGACCAAACGCTTACCAATAGAGAGAGAAGAGGAGGTTATGCTTCCGAGAGGCCGTTTCTGCTCACCCTTTTCTTTTAAAAGCATATAATCAAACTCATCCAAGATATCTTCTGCATCAGAAACTGCATCTTTCATTCGCTGTAATAACAGTATCTGATTTCTGTCCACTACATGTTGCCTCTCAGCTGCACCAACTACGATGAGTATATCCATTAAAGTGGCCTCCAAATTCTTGAGATCAGATACTATCTCAGATTCCCAATTGTACTGGATTGACATATAGGACTGCACCAAAGACACCATCCTCCTAATAATAGGGGAAACAACCCATCCTACAGCACCAGCTGCTGATACTGCAGCCATGTAATCAAGGAATATTCCTGCACAACATAACAGTTAAATGTTTTAAGGATGATGGATAGTAAATTGCAACGTACAAATATCACACAACTACTGAGTGCTCAGAAACTTGTTTGCAACAGAGTGTCAAGTTTTTTTCCAACAGAAGGATCAAGTAAGTTGAAGCTCAAATGTCTAACGTAAGCTTGTATGAAAATTAACTACAGATATTTCAGACACAAATGATATGTCTGACATCTTAATAAATAAATCCATACTATTGATAGTCTCCATCCAGCCTGTGACATACCCCAGAAATTCCAGTTTAGGTAGATCATTCTAAAATACACCTTACTTCTTTCAATCCCATCAAACCAGATGGCTTTGTTCCGATGATTCACCAAACTGGAGAAGTATCAGCATACTTCATAAACATTTTAATTGATCGAATCCAAGTTTTAACATCCAATCCTCCTTAAGGAGTATGCAAAGAACACAGACGATAGCTGAGGGGATTTTTTCAATCAGATCACATGTTAAACCTACTGCTCTTTTCTGGTCAATTTGGAAAACTAGGAACAGATGCTGTTTTCAAGGCATAAAACCTAAAGATCCTACAAATGTTGTTTTATATCTCCGTCATTTTCTTAATGAATGGTCTGTATTACAGAAAAAACGGGTTGTGAAAGGTGCTGCTGCGGGGAGCCGCTAGAATGGCACAAGTGGCACAAGAAACTTTCAGCAGGAGCAATGGTTGGGGGCCAGATTTGAGGCTCTGCGATCGGTATTGTTAATGCTGGAAGACAGTGCTCTTGTGCAAGGGGTGCTGGTGGTGAATAAAGCAAAAACAATTTGGTGGTGATGTTGCTGGGTAAAAGTTGATTTAGAAACTTGTATTGAAAAGTGTTAGTTAGAAAAGTTGTAAGAGCTTCCTGGATCGCTTAGGGACACTTCTTTTGGGCTTCTAGATCTGCTTCTAGGTCCCAGGAAGCGGAAGCCCAAAAGAAGTCTCCAGTTTCCAAATTGCTTATTTTCACCGAGAAGCAACTCTCTGTGTATTTTGAGAAGCCAACACCGAGCTGATTCTGGGCAGATTCCCGAGCTTCTACCGAAACGGTGCGAGAAAAGGACATATCGTTCCACGAATTTACATCCAAAGTGTCACCGCCTTCTCTCGTTAATTCCCACCGGTCAACCAAGCATAGACAAAAAAAACCCGGATAACCCTCCCCGCGTGACCCTCTCCATCCCCCACCCAGACCGTGGACTCGCCCGCCGGCGGCGCCGCTCGCCCACGCCTGCCGCCGCCGCTCGCCGCCGTTAGATCTCGCCATCCGCCTCCGGGATCCGTCGGCCCTCGTGATCCTTCCCGCCGCCCCGCCGTGCTCCGTCGAGACGCCACGGCCAAGCTCCGTCCCGGCCAAGCTCTCCGTCTGAGTCCCCAGCTTCTGCTCTACCTCGTTCGGACCTTCTCGAGGTGTTCTCCAACCGCACGACCCCCGTCGCCGCCCTCTTCTCCCGCCGACGTCGGTGACAATCTCGCCCTCCCCGCCACCTGCCACCGCTCTCGCCCCCGACGTCTGCGCCTTCCGACCGCCCGCCCCGACCTGCTCCTCTACGCCAGCCGCGGTGCTCGGCTGTGCGCTCGTGGACGACCACCTCCCAGCAGCTCGGCGACGAGATGATTTGCACTGATATTCTGATTTCTTTTGGATAACTACTTGCATTGATGCTTTCATTCGGTGTAGATTTATGTACAGTAGATATGTTGAACTCAAGTATGATGGTAACACCTTTCTCTTACTTGCACAAATTTGATACAAGTCAATAATCATGTTTAATTCTGTACAACTAATAATCTTGTTCAGCTAGATGTGACCTGTGAGGGTGTTATAGACTTTTCACAACACAATTTGCCATATAAGCCAAAATTGTAGAAGCCCAAAAGAAGTCTCCGACACAGTTTCTAGAGTTTCTCCCCACAGCAGTTTCTCCCCACCGGAATCTATAAGCCGGCTTATGCATAAGCAGGAGCTCAAAAGAAGTGTCCCTTAGTTTTGTAGTCTCTGTTTTAGCTTTTGTAGGTTTTGTGTCCTACTAGGTGTGTTTCCGATTCCTGGAGATGTTTGTTCTCTCAGGTTTCAGATGTGTGGAGATAAGTTGGGTTGTGATCTAAACACTCCAATCTCTATCTCTATCTCTTCTCTACTACTCCCTCCGTTTTAATTTAATTGACTTGCTATCCACCAAATATGGATGTATCTAGACATGTCACTTGTATAGATACATCCACATGTAGTGAATAGCAAGTCAATTAAAATGAAACGGAGGGGTAGAGGGGTAGATAATACGGCTTGGGGACATCGTACGCCGTTTTGCAATTTGACCCTGGAAAATATGGGAATCAACCCGCAGTCCACAAAATCGACAGTTTTGCGTTTCAGCCCCTCAACCCTATCCAGTCACAAAACCATCGTCTCTCAGCTCTCTCTCGACGGGAGAAGGCGGCGGCGTCTCGAGCGAGTCCGAGGGGAGAGGAGGCTCACGCCGTCCAGGTTTCTTGCTTGGGTGGAGGCGAAGTCGGGGAGGAGAGCACGATCCCGGCGGCGGCTGGAGGCGAAAAGTCGGGGAGGAGAGCGTGATCCCGGCGGCGGCTGTTGGGGATCGGGCGGCGTGGCGGCTGGAATCGATGGTGGAGGCGTGGTTCCCGATCCAGCACGCCCCTGCCCCGCCTCCGGCCAACTCCACGACACGCACCGCCCCGCCACCCACCCGTTCTACCCATAACGCACTGCCCCGGCCGCCGAACCAGCTCTCCTGCGCACCCCGCGCCTGTCCGGCTCACCCGAAATGCTCCGCAACCGCCGCTGATCCTGCTCCCCGGGCATGCCCTTTTCCCAACGCTGGCTCACCTTCGCGGCGCCCCCAGCCGTGAACTCGGCGTAGTAGCGTTGAGCGAACTGCCGCCGGCCAGCTCCGACGAGCGCAGCCTCGACCACGCGTCCCCGACTTCCAATCTTCCCCATTGATGTCAAGCGCGACTCTCCACATCAATGTTGGGTACAGGCTTCAGGAGCAAGAACGACTGTACTGAGGGCACCATACAGATTGCGCCAATGCGCCGGAAAGCATTATGGCTCCTTTGCCGATCACGAGCATCGCCGCTGTGTGGGTGACTATCAGATTTCATGGCAAGTATTCCATGCCGACTGTGTTCGATTTCGTTGGCAGGATTCAGGTACATTTCTTCTGGAATCAAACTCATGTACTGCTTCCTTATAATACTTTTGATACAAATCACAGCAACTGATGTGTACTACTAATCTGCTCTGAACCGTATCAAGAAAATATACGCTACTTTATTAAAAATGTAGTATCTCTCTGTTAAATATGTTCCAAAATAGCATCACTTATGTACTCCCGGTGTGGATGTTTATGAAGACATTTAGCATAGTACCAAGTTTTCATAGCTTGTCGTAAGAAACAACTGCAGTTAGCGTTTTTTCACCAATGAGGAAATGTCTTAGTTAAAGGACGGTTTTTAACTACAGTTCTGTATATGCTTGCACAAATATCCCATGTGATTTTCTTCAGTATAGGTGTTACATATATTCTACAGTAATTTATAGGAGAAAAAACCTTGCTGAAGAGACTTTGGAAACTCTATAAATTATGTTTGGTTATCACGTGCATATCATTGAGATCCCACTCAAAGGTGTGCGTATATGGTTCTTCATGCGCTCCTCTACTACGAATTTCAGTCCAACATAACTTTGGTGTAAGGAAATACTTAAGGGGATTTACAGTGTAACTATATCGAAGTTTGCTGGAATCTTGATATCGTATCTGTGTCACGAGCAATGATGATCAGTCAAAGTCCAAGCAAAGAAGTTGAAGTACACCACATGTTTCATTTTTTCAGTGTTACTGTGCTCCATGCTGGCTTTTCCCAATCAATATAGGTATGGCTCTTGGATTATGCCATGCCACTTACTGTTTTTCTGTAAACAAATGCAGATTCACATTTTATAATTGGCATTGGCATGAGTCGTCAATTCTTTTCAACCATCGTCAAATCTTTTCAACCAACGAAGCTTTTTTCTACTTATATAGCTGCTTTGTTCTTTAGTGAAAATTCTTATCCTGAATTGTTATATGTGGGAAGAAGATGTAAATAGATAAACAGTTCTAGGAGAAAGATGCATTCTTCTGATCTTGTATTAGTTTCTCTTCTGAAATCTACAAACGGATACCATATTTTTGTTCTTAAATGATTTCCATATCTCCCTCCTTTACTCTGACCTCACAGTGCGTCCAGCTGCATTGTCGACTTGTTCAAGGCAAATTGTGTTTACTCCGTAGCGAAGCACTGATTAAGCTATTTCTTAAAGTTGTCTCCCAAGAACAATCTTAATTGGCGGGTTGTTTCTTTCTATATATATGTGATGTCGAACAATACGTTTTAATCGAATTTTATTGTAAGCTATATGTCTATCCTTTCTATCATGTGAATTTTGTTTACAGTCGAAAAAAATGGCATTTTGCTAGTTTCAATAGAAGTTGGGAGCCTGGTGGCTCCTTCTATAAAAAAAATATAGTACTTCAGTTCAAGAGTAAAGCGTGAATCGGATCCATGTTTTATCCAAAGATTTTTTTTAAAAAAAAAGCGCTAGGGAAACAACGATTTGTTGGATCTGGACGAACATTGGCCCCAAAATAGCAAGGCCAAATAAAGCGTGCAGTAGTACTAGCTAACAAAACGTGTGAGACAGTACGTACCTAATACGCTTGATCGGCAGGATCAGAAGTCTGAACAGGAGAAAATCTTGATTTAGCTGTGTGGCGGACAAGGGGATACGAGCAGGAGGAGGAGTACAGCGGAGGAAATGAGGCCGAAGCTTGGGACTTGGGAGACGAGAAGGAGGAGTAGACGACCTTGTGTAGTTGACTTGCAACCTCCACGCGGAAAAGAGGGCGGCGAACATGCGAGGATAATTTAAAAGGCAAATCAGCGGCCACAGCATGAAAGCAGCCGTTCGGCCAGGGCCACACGAGATGGCGGTGGCACGCCATGGCGGAGAGCGACGCGGCGCCTTTCGCACGGGCGAAGCGGCGGCGCCCGAACGAGCAGGAGGACGGGAACGCCTGCTCCACGAGTCCTCCAGCCCAGCATGTGGGAACAGAAAAACGTCTGGTGTCGCCGCCGGCGGATGAGCCGGTGAACTGACCGGAGGCGGGCCTTGGGTTGTGTTCGGTTGTTCGCCGCCGGTTAGCCGCTCAGCGGGTGACGCATCCGCACTAGCTGGCCAAACGGGCCTGCCTGGCACGGCACGGGTCGTGCCGGCCGCACGGCCGGCCCGTTAGACACGAATAGGAGTCGTGTCTGGACCAACCCACGTGCCGCGGAGCAAGGTTGGGCACGGCCCGACGGCCTGATAGTGGCCCGACCGACACGTCAGGCACGGCTCGGTCCGGCCGGCAAGCCAGGCACGTTTCGACCCATTTTATTTTTCTCTTATTAAATAAGTAAGTAAGTTAATCGTCTCGTGCTGTGTCGGCCTGCGTGTTTCAAATTAAGGAGCGGTCCCCACACTGGTAGGCTCATGACGCGGGTGTACCCAGAAAAAGCAAACCCTTCGGAAAGGTCACCCTAACGTATGCGCGCGCCCGTGAAGCCGCCACGTGGCCTACGAAGCCCGGCACTCCGCGGAACGGTGTGAGATTGCGAGCCGTGACTTTTTTGTGTGAGATTATTGTACGTGCAAGCAAATTTCACACAAAATTAGGTTATATGTGTAATCAGACTCAGCTGTACAACTATACAAACTCAGGCGTGCGATTACACAAATTCACTTTGTACGTACAACTAAATTCAGGCGTACAACTACACAGAACCAGAACAACTATACAGACTTAAACGTACAAATATACTTAGGCAATTGTTCTGATTCAAGTTGTACGTACAACTATAAATACTCATGCGTACAACTATACATACTCGGGCGTACAACTATATGGACTCGGACATACAACTACACAGACTCAGCGTACAATAACACAGACTCGAACGTACAACTACACAGACTTGGGCATACAAATACACAGACTCAGACGTACAACTCCACAGAAGCAGGTTGTACGTATAATCCGAAACTCGGGTTGTACGAACTATACATAACCGGAAGTATAAAAAAAAGTTCGTCAAACCTATCAACATGGGATCTAGTTTTGAATATCTCGACGCGAGGAACTCAAAAGTGAAAACGGTTCATAATTTAGACAAACGATTCTCGAGATATTTTGTTTTGAAAATTCGATTTACAAAATAAAAGGGAAAATCTGCCTTCCCACCTCTCCCGTGTATCTTTCTCTCTCATTCTCAATCCCACTTTTATTTTCGTTGCGACTCTTGACGGACATACAAATAGCCATGTGGGACCAAAAGAAGCAGCAAGCCACACTTATCATCATGGGAGTGAGGGTAAAGTTCCCTTTGCAAAGGGAAACATTTTTTTTTAGTGATTTCCTCGTGACGCGGCCGTTTAGTACCAGTGTTTTGGACCGGCCCATTCATTTGGCCAGCTATAATCCACAAGCCCGGTCTGACTCGACCGTTCGGACCGCTGCATTTACGTCAGCCCATCTAGCCAGACCGGAAACTATTCAGTACGAACTGGCCTTTCTCCACAAAACTGGCTCCCTTTGGGAAATAATTCCCATCTACAAAAACGCCAAGAGATTGATAAAAATAAAGAATTATCCCTTCTCCCACAAAAAAAAATCCCTTAATTTTGTCAAATACAAATAAATAGCCTTGAAAATGATAGTGACTTTACTAAAAATATCATGAGTGACTAGAAGAGAGACTATTGTCCGCAATGTGACATACGAGCAAGCTCTCAACATTAGTTTAGACATTTTCCACATTCATATATATACACAATATCTAGACATATTTAACGTATATGTTCACTCTTATTAATCCGAATGTGAATAACATGTGTAACATTTAAAACATCTTATATTGCAAAAGGCTTGGAGTATTCCGCAAAAAAAGGGAGGGAGTATGCCTTAGAGCATTTCCGCCGGGGGCCTCTAAAGGACCCCTAAAGGTCCTTTGGGGGCCGGAGACGAAAAACGCCCACCAGCGGCACCCCCAAAGTCTCGCCCCGAGCGATTTTATGTCCGGCACCCCCTATAGGGTCTCTATACTTGAAGGCCCTCCTGGGGTGCCGGACATCGACTCGGTCATGGCCCTGACAGCGCTGGCCCGCCCGTCATACACACGACGCGCCGCGCCATTCTTTCCGAATGCAGTGTGATTCGCAACATTTTTTTAGATAATGGTGTGATTCGCACCATGACTATAAGAATCAGAAAACCTAAGACCTAACCTAATCTAGCCTAGCCGAAGTGGCGGTAGAACTAGTCCCAGCCAGTCGTCGGTCGGCTCCTCCTTGACCTCACCGGCGTCTGGTCCGGTCGCCAGCGGCTCGGCTTCGTCGTCCGAGAGGACGACGATGCCGGCTTCACGCGCGGAGAAGGCCTCCGCGTACTCCATGGTCGCCGGCTTGACGGTATTGAAGGAGAGGCGCGTCGCCTTGGCCATCTGCGCCTGGAACAGCGCCTCGGCCTCCTCCTCCGTCATGTGGCGCGCAGGAGCGGCCGACGAGCCCTCGCCGTCCTCCGTTTTCACCTTCTTCGTGATGGTGCCGGCGTGTGCCAAATCGACGGGCCTAGTCCGGCGTGGTGGCGGCGCCGACCAACTCGGCTCCTTCTTGACGGCGAGGGGGGGTGTCTGGCGCGATGTAGACGACATCGTCATCGCCGAACGCGAGGAGGACCCGCGCGACGAAGCCGGTTTCGGCGTCCTCGACGCCGGCGCCAACCACGGGGCCCGCTGCGCGAGGGGGACGAAGCTGCGCTCGGCGAGGATGGCCTGGAAGTTGCGGCCGCCCCACCAGTGCCGGCGCTACTCCCTGTTCCACGTCGGCGGCTCGTACAGGTCGGGCTGGTCATCGATGGACGCCTGGCGCTCCGCGGCGAGAAGCGGGCGCCACCTCGGGCTGGTCACCGCGTACGCCGGGTCTTCGCGCTGCTCCGGCGTCAGATCCAGACGACGGGCGAGGATGAGTGCATCGAGCCCGACCCCTTCGTCCGGCAGGAGAGGGACGGCATAGCCCATGGCGCTAGTCACCCACCGCCCTGGCAGGCGCATGCCCGGCGGAACGGGGATGCGCTCAGCCGCCATGAACTCGGCCTCATCCAACCGGATGTTGGTCTTCAACGGCGCCGCGCCGCCGGTGCCTCCGGCCTCGCTGCTGTGCGCCATCTCCACCGGTGGAGGAAGAGGAGGCGTCGGTGGGAGGGAGAGGAAGAGGGGGCGTCGGTGGGAGGGGGACAGAGACGCGGCTGATATAGCCTGAGGAGACACACCGCCGGCGGTTCCCGAGGCCATTTACTCCGGCTGACGGGCTGGTGGGGAATTCGAACGGCGGCACCCGCTAGGTGTTCGGCAATTTGACGCCGTTTGGGAGTGGGCTTTTGGGGAGTGTCGCTGTGGGTGGCGTCTAAATATTGACCGGACACATGTCCAGCACCAATCAAATAAGGCCCAATTAGGGGTGTCGGACACATATTTAGAGCCCCCGGTGGAGATGCTCTTAGGATTTAGGAAGGTGGAATGTTATTACCACGGAGAGATGGTGTTCCCGTTGATAGTGAGGCACTGCGCATGTCCAGCATGCAATAGTTGTGTGCGTGTGTGTCATGATGGAGAGCCTTGCGTTGCGTGTACTCGGCAATTACCCGGCCGCGGTTCTTGTCCACGGTGCACACTAGAGTAGGGTACGATCCAAGCTCAGAGTAGCTAGCAAGAGATCGCGTCTGGATCCTTGGCGTAACTGCTCGTTCGCGTGCTCGATCTGCTCATCCGAACTCCGAAGCCGACCCAACATCAAGAGCGCAGTCCGTAGGGCAGCAGGCGGTAGCATAGCACGAGGAGAGGAATCAAATCGAGCTCAAGGACACACACGACTCCTCAATTGTTCGCTCCACACACAACCGTTCAAGAAGACCGAACACCACACGAGCAACGATTTTATGAGAAATGAGCTCGATTTATTGGAGTACATTTTATGGTTCCTTGCCAAACGATAGGTCACTAGTGGTCCCTCAAAAAGGTTTCATCAGATCTGGCCCCTCCCAAGTCATTTGGGTTTTGCGTTTCTGATAATCTCACAGGTTCTTAGAATATCAGTATACGACCATTTTGGGTTGGCTTATCCGAAACAACAAAAACAGCGAACTCATTCGAAATATGCTATTTGATATATAGCGTTTTTCACAATCTCATAACATCTCAGATTTTCCATGGGCTTTGTAAATCCCATAATACAGTCCGACGATCTCAGAGCTCCGAAATTATTTAAAAAAACACCATATCAATTGGCTTAATTATTTCAAATGGTTTAGCATTTTTTTTTCATTTCCCTGTTTCAAATAAACTAGAGGGATATTATATTTTAGCCTATAGAAAAACAACAAAATCTGACAAATTTAGGAGAGGCTTAGTTTTGCACTGGTCACTGCTTTAAATGTCAGACTTGTGCAGCCCATAATATAATATCTTTCTAGTTGAGATTAATCATTTGTAGAATATAACCTATCTATATCTAGGAATTTTCTTAGAATTTTTGAAGTTTAAAATATGATTGTTAAATCGTAAAAAATAATGGGTTGTGTGGAGCGCTCAGCCTCCATTTGTCCACATTCAAAATGAATGGCATATTCAAATCTGAAATTGCCAACACACTTTTTAGTCTTATGTTTTGGGTGCTGCTTTGGTTGTCCGGCTATTGCATCTTCATGTTGGTGGTTTGGTGAGCAAGGTGTTGTTGCGGGTGTGTTGACGTCTGGTGTGTGGAGGAGATGGTGGAGGCTGGAGGGTGAGGAATGACGCTGATACGGTTGTTGCATCCTTCGTCGGGAGATGCATGGCCTGCAGTCGTTGCATCCTCGAGAAGACGAATGGCGTCGTGCATGGTTGCATCCTTCCAATGGGAGATGAATGGTGTCGTTGCGGGTTTGCATCCTCCGTTTAGAGGGGGGCGTGGATGCTAGGATGGAAGCTTGTCGAGCTTGCCGGGAGGTGCGGTTGGCCGTGGAGGCAGGGTAGTGGTTTGGTGTTTTGGTTGGTTAAATACTAGGTTTGGTTTATGTAGGTGAGGCTGTCGGTGAAAGTTGTACTCTGATTGTGGCCGGAGTCGTCGATGGCGGCGTCTACGGGCATCACTGCCTCGTTGGAGGCATCGATATAGCAGCTCCAACCTTGCGTTTTCCGACGTGCTCCAAGGGAAACCCTTTACCTAGTCTTCTAGAATGGACGATGGCGACGCTTTTGGGCGTCGTGTTCCCTCTTGGAGGTATCGCCTTGGAGGTGGATCCGGCTAGAGGGACCCGTCGCTCGCAAGGTTGTATGTGTTGTATGTCGAAAGACATCTTCTATATGGTTTTTGGGTACGGTTTTTCTCATAAACTGGATCAATATTCTTCTTATCAATTAATTGAATTTAGCGGCTCTCCTGCTAACCCTATGCCGAAAGACCTCGGCTTTATGGTTTTTGGATACGGTTCCTCGTAATCCATCTTCTTCTAGTCAATTAATTTAGCGGCTCTCCGGTTAACATTAAAAAAACCGGGTTGAAGATTTTTTTTGGTAGCTATGTTAATGGCTGATAGCTTGATAATAGGGCAAAATACAGATTTATGTAGAAATGAGCTGTACTTTGCAAGACGTGACGTGTCGTATAAGGGCATATCCAACGGCCCGACGCATTCCGATTTGGTCCGTTTGCGTCGGCCGCGGACAGGAAATGGGCTCGTATTTGTCCGCTGTCCGTTTTGCGTCGGGGGTAGCCCCAACGGCCCGACGCAATTAAAGCCGCTGTCAATGGCGGCGTAGAATTAGCGCCGCGCCGCCGCGCCGGCTTCCCGCGCCGTTTGGTGCGTTCCCGCCCACGGCGGCGTTTCGCGCCACCCAGTTCCCGCGCGCGGGGTGGGAAGCCTTTCCCGCGCGCCGGACTTTGGCTTCCCGCCCCGCCGCGGCCTTTATAAGGCGTCGCCGGCAGTGCTCATCCTACACCAAACACAATGGCCGAACACCCCGAGAACACCTGGGCTAGGATCTCCGAGATGGCTCGCGCCCGCTTCCCGGACGATGAGCAGGCGGCGCAGCCGCGCAGGCCTACGCTCGGTTCACCTTCGACGCCGAGGAGATCGTGGCGTACGCCGCGATTCCCGACGAGGTCGCCGAGGAGCAGGCAGCCCTAGCCGCTGCTCGTGGAGCGACCCAGCTCCGTGGGGAGCTCTGCGCCGAGCTGCGGAACGAGGGGACCGCCTCTGCCCCCGCTTTCTTCACCGTCTCCGCCCCCACCTCCGGCTCCGCCCCGACCTCTGCTTCAGCCGCTGCCGGGCAGTCCGCCATGACAGTTGCGTGGGCGGATCGCGCGGAGGTCATCCACGCCGACGGCCCCCCAGGCTGGGCGTACGCCGAGCCGCTGCGACACGAGGTCGACGAGGAGGACGACGACGATGAATGAAGCCGACCTCGACTTCCTCGACCGCTACCCGGACGAGCCTGATCGAGGCGACGAGCAGAGGGTGCTCCTTGCCTCGTTCGAGACGCACCGCCGCGACCGAGCTGGGCGGCAGCTCATGAGCGAGGCGCGCGTCGCCCAAGAGGACCTCGTCACGGGGTTCAGGGCACACCGCCTCGAGCAACAGAGGCGGCAGCTCGCCGCCCTGGAGGAGGACCGAGCAGCGCGCGCACGGGCGGACGCCGAGCGCGAGCACGGAAGCTCGGCGTCCCTACCGTCGATCGTCCTGGCGGAAGGCGCTGCGGTGGCTGCAGCGGCCAGGGCGACGAGGGACGCTGCGGCAGACGCCACGGCGGTGGCCGCCCGTGTGCGGGCAACGCAGGCGGTGGCGGAGGCCGAGGCGGCGACGGAGAGGTCGCGCTGGATGAACACCCTGGAGGAGGGCCAGGCGCGCCGGAGGCTGGAAGAGGGACAGGCAAGGGCGGAGGCGACTCACCGGGCGAGGACGACATTCCAGGGGCTGACGCCGACGCAGCGGCGCCATCTGATCGACCGGAGCCAGCGCGCGCTCTGGGGCGACGGCAGCGCTGGACCGTCCGGCGCAGGCGGCTCCGGTGGCCAGTAGGGCGAGCGACTGCGAATAGCCCCTGTGATGGTAGGGCGCGCGACGGCGAGTATGCGGCCGTCGGCGCCATTTTTAGGTGTAATAGGAGGGCTAATTATATTATGTATTAATGATAACTATCTAAACTAAATTTGTGTCCATGCCATGTGGGGCCGTGGACGGTTAAAGAGGGCACGTGCGGACAGGGCGGACCGTCCGCCATCTCCAACGTCCCGACGCAAACGGACCGCGGACGTCTGTTTCTGTCTGGAAATGTCCGCGGCTGCGAAAAACCCAGCCCAACAGCCCGACGCAAAATGTCCGAGTTGTCCGCGCCAATTTGGGCTCGGTTTGCGTCGCCGCGGACGGTCCGCGCTGTACGCCCCCTCATATGCCTGGCCCGCCTGGAAGTGGCTGGAACAACACTCCCCACTCCCGCCATTTGCCAAAATTTCCCAGCGCCTCCCAAACCGTAAACCCTCCTCCCCCCGGCGGCCGATGGAGAACGCCAGCGCCACCACCGACGGCGACGTGGTTGTGACCGCCGTTGTCGCGGCCTCCGCGCCGTACGGCAGCACGGCTACCGCCGCCACCGGGAAGAACAAGGTCAGGGTGAAGAAGGAGCCACTGACCGCGGAGGAGAGGAAGATCGAGAACGCCAAGCGGCAGGCTCGGCGGTTGGCCGAGAAGGCGAGGACCGCGAGAAGGTGAACGCGGCCATTGAGGACGACGGGCTAATGCGGCTGGCCATGTTGACGACCCGGGTCCAAGATAACGCGAAGCTGCGCGAGCTCGTCGGCGAGGGAAAGATAGACGCAGTCGCCGGCGCCGCCTCATGCAGCTCCGTGACCTCGCGCGCTCTCCTTCCTACTGTGGCGCCTCGCTCACCCGCGACGCCGACGGCCGCAGCGCCGGTTCAACACGCACTGGCGATGTCCCGTTTCAGAGGCGTACCATCGGCGTCGCCGGAGTTGGGAGGCGCATCGCCGTCGCAAATCGACCTCAACCACACGCCTGTGCCCGTGGACTCTGCCCCGCAGGCACGCAAACGAAGCCGGGAAGGTCCTCCGACCAGCTCCATGAATGCCCACGCCCTGTTCGGCGAAAAGGCCGCCCTGACCCCGGACGATCCGGTAAGGCCATTCTTGATTTTCCGCACGTTCGTTCTTTATGCGTGTGGTCGGCGTAACGTCGATTTGGTCGCAGGCGTACTATGCCGAGCAAGACGAGAACCTCATGTTCGGCTTCATCGACGGGGGCACCCAGACCGAGGCAGTCGACATCGACGGCCATCCCCTTTTCGACCACGGAACGGGATCGGTCGTCCCCACGGCCATGTTCAACAATGGCCAAGGAGAGGAGGAGGAGGAGGTTGCCGATCCGGATGCCGAGGTTCCGGCTTCCGCCACGGCCGCGGCGGCCAAGAAGATATCGAAGAGTACCACGGGCTACACGAACGCTGAGGACAAGTGCCTATGCCGGTCTTGGCTCGCATCGAGCGTGAACGCTATTGTCGGCGCCGAGCAAAAAGGCAATGCCTATTGGAAGAGGGTGACCGCGGACTTTCACGAACGCCGGCACCTCAAGCCATTCGTCATCCACAGCGACCGCAACCAAGTGTCCATCCAAAAACGATGGTCCTACATCCAATCCGAGACCAACAAGTTTTGCGGCGCCTACGAGCACGTCGTGAACCGCCCGATATCCGGCATCGGCGTCGCCGATATGGTACGTCCTTTATCCTAATCGCTTGAGGTGTCCTTCTCCATTGTTTGTTGTCGTAAGTGGCCACCATTCCATGTTCCATGTAGGTTGTGCAGGCCTTGAAGTTCTTCAAGACCGTCCATGAGGGCAAGTTCTACCACCTGATCCATTGTTGGCGGGAGCTTAAGGACCACGAGAAATGGAAGTAGACATATTAAAGCTTGGGTGATGAAGCAGCGCGACATCATTTCAGCTCGCGCCGAGTGATCAATTTGGCGCCAATCTGCCTTTTTTTGTAAATGGGACCGAAACATTTTGGCAAGAGGCGCGCGTTCAGAATGCGTGGGGCCGCTGGGCTGGGGCGCAACCCAAATGAAAATTAGAGCGGACATAGCCCATTTTATATCTACGCCCCGATGCAAACGGACCAGATCGGATATCGGACCGTCGGAGATGCCCTAAGCTTTGTTCGACGGAAGACAGAAGACTACTGTGCGAGATGTCCCGGACGGCGGCACGGAGGAATGTCACGTCCAGTTCTAATCCAGGCCCTCGAAAGGGGAAGCTCGCCATTGCAGCGAATCCCGATAAAGTGAGGGCAGAAAGGGCGTGGCGAAAGCAGCGCCCCGTTCTGCTCCCATGCCCCACTGCTCTGTGCCCTCCCTCATCTTTGACTCCCTCGCCCACTGCGCCACCACCAAACTCCAAGCCAGTCCACGGCAAACAAACCAACGCCGCCCCCACCCCAGGAGCCCAAGAAACTCGCCAAGAACAAAGCAGCAACTGCAGCGCAAGCCCCCCTCCTTTCCTCCTCCAATCCGCATCCGCCGCAAGCACTTCAGACACTCCCATCCGACACTGGTACCCGCCGGTGAATCAGTCAGTCAGTGATCATCGCCACACCAGCTGCAAGCACCACCATGATGGGCGGCACTCTGCTCCTGCTCTTCTTCCTGCTGCTGGTCGCCGGCGTCAGGTTCGGCGGCGGCGCAAGGCTGGGGGGCAATGGAGGCGGCGGCGGCGGCTACGAGGACTGGAGGCTCGGCACGGCCACCTACGTCAAGGAGTCCCAGGGGCACCCGCTCAACGATGGTACGCGTTCTGTATCTCGTTTCTCGTTTCACTTCCTCGATCGCGGCATCAAGAATGCTTCTTTTTGGCCCGGTTTTGTTCCTGCATTTCTCTATTCTGGGCGGAGATTGGGGATGACGAATGCTGTATGTTTGGGAGGAGGCAGATCCGGCGTATTGCCCAGGGAAATGCTAGTGTGAAGTTGCGACACAAGGCAGAGGGGGGAACAATCGGTGTTGAAACTCCCTTTTGCTAGTACTTTTTTTAGATGGAGTTTGGCTCTTGGAACTGAACATTCCATAGGATGTTCTGTAGATGACAGAATTGTTCCATTGTGATTTGTGAAGAAGGGTGGAGAAGGGTTTCTTTGATAATTATAGAACAGTGTATGCTTTACCATCAACCTTTTTTCTTTATCATACTTAAAAGAAACCTTTTTGTTGTGTTAGTGCAATCCTAATCGGCCGAAATGAAATTAATAATTGTAGTGGAGCATTACTGCATTTTTTAAATAAATTGGTCTCCCCTTTGCGTAAGAAGTGGACACATTGAATGCTTTGACAATCCTGATATGAGGGGTCCGGGGAAGGTAGTACTGTACAACATGAGCTTTTCTTGCTGTCACGGCCTGCACTCAAGTCATGCAGTTGGCAGTGTACCTTGATAGTCAGTAACTGCTCCACTGAAATCGACTCTGTTTATTTCCTAGATTCATAGAAAACGTACTCTGAATTCTAAAGATGGCCACATGGAATGCCATTTACATCCTGTGCTCAATGTCAATTCTTTCTCTGTTTTATGTAACCTAGAACTGATGCAACGGTTGTCTGAAACTCTGAAGGTGGTGGAGCTTGTGGGTACGGGGACCTGGACATATTCAGATACGGGAGGTACACGGCCGGCCTGAGCGGCGCCCTGTTCGGGAAGGGCAGCGCCTGCGGCGGCTGCTACGAGCTCCGGTGCGTGAACAACATCCTCTGGTGCCTCAGGGGCAGCCCGACCGTCGTCGTGACGGCGACCGACTTCTGCCCGCCCAACTTCGGCCTGGCCGACGACTTCGGTGGCTGGTGCAACTTCCCCAAGGAGCACCTCGAGATGACCGAGGCTGCCTTCCTCCGGGTGGCCAAGGCCAAGGCTGACATTGTCCAGGTGCAGTTTCGGAGGTAATGAGAGTTGGAATTTTCACATCTTCCTGAACCACTCACTACTGCAAATTTGGTACCCTTTACCCTTTTGCATATCATTGATCCTGTAGATAGGCGGCCAGTGTGTGAATTTATGTGCAAAAGCATGGCCCTATCATCCTTGAGTTGTGCATCCGGTGCATTATTTTAGCCTTCTTTTGCAAAAGTTCTGAATGATGTTTTATGATTAGAAATGGATCGTAGACTGTGGAACACGTTTCATGCCACTTTGCATTGCAGGATACTGGGTAGAAAGTAACAGGGCCTGCCCTAGAGCGTGTAGAGAAAAGAACAGCTTTAACCAGTGGTCCTTTTTTTCTTTAAATATGACTTGTGTATGGTAATCATGAACAATTCCACAATTTCAGACAAATGCTATGAGTATATGTCTCAACTTGTTTAAGAGTAGTAAACACCACGTATTCTCTTTACAAGTCAGTTACATCACCACCATGGGTAAATCAAGCAGTTATCCCATTTTGTAACGAGCCACTAACGATGATTGTGCAGGGTGAGCTGCGACAGAGCCGGTGGAATACGGTTTACGATCACCGGCGGTGCTAACTTCCTCCAGGTACTGATCACCAATGTGGCAGGAGACGGCGAGGTCGACGTCGTGAAAGTGAAAGGTTCAAAGACCGGGTGGATACCGATGGGGAGGAACTGGGGACAGAACTGGCAGTGCGACGCCGACCTCCGAGGCCAGCCGCTGTCGTTTGAGGTCACTGGAGGAAAGGGGAGGACGATCACAATGTACAATGTCGCACCTTCAGATTGGATGTTTGCGCAAACATTTTCAGGCAAACAGTTTGTACAATAGGTGAAAAGGGTGAACTGTTGTGATTAGAATTTACAGGGGTTAACTTCAATGTGGGTTTTCAGTGTTGTAACCCAAAGATGTTTACCCATGAATGTTGATGTCGCTTTACAACTCTGCTCACCATGTCTAGCATAGTTAAGGAACTTTACTTCCATGTTCTCAAAGTTAACTGGGGCACTACCTCACCGCAGTCTTACTTGCCGAATGACTACCGTACATATGTTAGCTGGTGATATCAAAGTAATTACTTTGATAGCTGGTAAGTCAAACACTAGCTAGCCGGTGATATTCCATATTACTATGTTCCAAGACAAGATACACTGTATCATGAAGTTCTGAACTTTCTGATCTTTTCTGGTTAGATTTTGGGCATTGTTGGAAGGACAGTTTGAGGTTGAGATGCTTGAGAATAGTAATAACAGTAGAGGAGCATGTAAAACAGTGATGTATTTGCATCTTGAGTCAACATGTTATGTTCATGTCTCACCGTGGTATACAAGAAGAGTTTTCTGTTCAATGATGCTGCTGCTACTGATGACTGATGAGAAATCTCTAACGTTGACATTGTCCAATGTGTAGCTGTCTGTGCGTCATAGCAGCAGCCCGCCCTCACTTAAGGTTCCCTGAGCATCTAGCTGAAGCTAGGGCGATGTGGGAATAGTACAGGGGACCTTTGCAACCTCTCTCCTCGTTGCATCAGATCACAGAAGGTGCTCAACTTCGACTCTTGGATGCACACTAATTTACACCGCATACGCTCACCTAAAGCTCTCTGAAAACTGCTCTCTGCGATTGAAAAGGGAAAGACATTCATACATTGAAAAGGGAAATACATTCATACATTGGAAACCAAACGGACCTCAATTTTCGAAAAAAAAAAACAAGCAGGATAAACCCAGCCTGAACCCGTAGGCCATGCAGGTATTGAATCCGGACGAACAGAGGCAAGCTACAGGTTCTTCCTCTGCCAGAGTGCCAAACGATACAGGGGACGCTTGCAGAATGCAGATACTGATCTATCTATCTGCCGCCAACAAAGAGATGCCGTACCTACGTACGTGGTTTCATGCATGCAGTACCGGCCGGCGACAGAGTACTGAGCAGGAAGTGAAGTCTACGTACGTACGCCAGCTACAACAAATGCACACTGTCACTCACATCAAACATCCACCCACCATCTCAGCTCAGCCGTCCTTCTCGTCGGCGACGTCTGCAGATGACGGCCTCCTCGTCGCCGTCACCACGAGCCCGTTCTTCATCTGCAGCACGACGGACAGCTTCGGCTCCACCGCGTGCCCCGGCACCACCGCCAGGTCGAAGCTCCACGCCACGGCGGCCACCACGCTCTTCATCTGCGCCACCGACACGTCCTTCCCCAGGCACGACCTCGGCCCGGCGTTGAACGGCATGAACCTGTGCGCCGGCACGTGACGGACCGCCGCGCCGCCGACGTCGTCCGAGACCACCCACCTCTCCGGCCGGTACTCCGCGCAGTCCTCGCCCCACACGCGCTCCATCCTGCCCATGGAGTATACCGAGATCAGGACCGTGTCCCCCGCGCGCACCTCGTGCCCGCTCGGCAGCACGTCGTCGGCCGCCACCGCCTTGCGCTCGATCGGGCCCGGCGGGTGCAGCCTCAGCGACTCCAACAGCGCCGCCTGCAGGTACACCAGGGGTTTCGTGTCCTCGGGATCGAAGATCACGGCGCCGCCCGCCTTGCCCTTGACCCTGCGCGCGGCCACGATGGGCGCTAGCTCTCTCCTGATGTTCGACACCACGCGCGGGTGCTTCGTCAGGTTGTAAAACAGCCATGCCAGCGCCGTGCTCACCGTGTCGCGCCCGGCGACCATGTAGTTGATGAGCGTCACGTAGAGGAACCCGTTATTGGGCTCCCCGTCGTCGCCGACGTACTCCGGGTCGTCCACGTACGAGGAGGCTATGTCCACGTGCTGCTGATGCGCTCCGTCAGCGACTCTCCTCCTTTTCTCGAGCATCTCCGTGACGAAGCGGCGTAGCACCGGCTGTGCCGCGGCGAGCTTCCTCTCGGGCTCGATCCTCAGACGCCTCATCAGCTTCCAGCAAGACACCGGCACGGTGTGCCGGAAGAATCCGACCTCCATGATGGCGTCGAGGGCGTTCGGGACGTCCATGGGCGGCATGTCCGTTGACAGAAGGCCGGGGTCCACCCCGAAGACCGGCATGGCCGTGACGTCGAACGCGAACCTGGTGAGCAGCTCCTGCAGGTCGAACGGCGCCCGCGTGCTCGCCGCGCGCGCCAGCGCCGGCATGAGGCCCCTCTCCACCTTGTCGCGGCAGGACCCGGCCATGCACGCCAGAAGCTCCGGGTTGGCCATAAGGTGCTGCACCCTCGCGCGCTGGTGGCGCCATGAGTCGCCGTCGGCGTTGAAGAAGCTGCCTCCCATGGCGTCGAAGAAGGAGGCGAACTCCTCGCCCTTGGGGTAGTTGGGGAAGTTGGAGACGAAGATGTGGCGCACGTTGGCCGGGTGGCAGGTGCAGAAGAACCGCATGCTGGGGGTCACCGCCGGGCCGCGCACCTCGTAGCTGAGTCCCGGCCCGGAGGCGGCGAAGAGCGCCGTGGCGTAGCCGTGGAAGTCGAGGATGTTGGCGAGGAGGGACGGGAGCATGCCCACCACGGGCCAGTCCGTGGGGAGCGCCGCGTTGGTCTTCCAACTCCTGGACTTGTACATGAAGAAGAGAAGCAGGGGAAGCGAGGCGACGAGGAAAGAGAACGCCATTGTTGCTGACATCGACTAGCTAGCCAACTCTTTTGTGCGATACTGATGCTAGCTGCGTGGAAGATGATTCATGGAAGGAGAAGCTATATATCTAGCATCGCAGTGATCCACTGATCAGCTGGGCGAGAGAGAGAGAGTGTGTCCTCCCCAGTGCCCACCTGTGTCCGTTGCAAATAAGTTGTTGAAACGTGCATGGTGTCATGCATGCACCATTGACGGCCGGCGGTCCCTTTCCCTGCATGAATCGGCCGTGCAGACGAGCGGGTGCTTTGTAGCCGGCCGGACTTCATGTACCTCTTTTTCGAAAATTTTGAAATCGATCAGACTTTGTTAATTTTGTGCAGGCCAAAATAGAAGATATAATTCTTGTTGAGATTGTACACTTTGGTGCAATACAACACTGTCTACATCCAATTTCAAAAAAAAAAAAACACTGTCTACATCCATTATATTTTTTAGAATTTTGTGAAACTTAAAGTTACGATTTTCGAATTTTGAAAATAAAGGGCTCATTAGCTCGCCCTCCATTTGTCCACTCTCCTGCAAAAAACCCTGCTAACATAAAAAAAAAAAAGTATCTGCAACGATACATCTGCTTTGTCAATTTCTTCGATTTTCTTTGTCAAGTAAGAAATGGCAACTAAACACGACGTTTAAGCGCGTGTAATGATAAAACACAGACATGCGCAGTGAAGAACTTTCCTCCAACAGTTGTTACTTTTGGTTCTGAAGCTATACACATACCACTAGCTCAAAAGCTATATACACAAAATGGATTCATCAAATTTCCTTAATGCTTTTTGTTTGCTTGAACTGAAGGATGTGGATCTGAGTGCCGCAGCGCCTCCAGAACAGTCCCCACAAGTCCTGGGGAAAAGAAAACCAATCAGAGCAAAAACAAAACAAGAGAAAAAGAACCCGAGTGAAATGACTACTGTTTTTAAGGCCCACGGATACAAAATGAAATGACAATTACCATGTACTTCAATTCACGTCACTGCTTACAATTCCTCCTAGCGCCTCTCCGTATCCTCTTCAAAATAGAGGGGCGACTAGTAGACTCGGTTTGCGACCAATTACCCTCAGAATCATCATCTGGGAAGCACAATGTTAGTTCATGACTCCATATAAGTCAAGAAAAAGATGGTGGGGTTTCCGTTATTCTTGTTACTTCCTAACGCTTCTGCTTTGCCTACACATCGTGCATACCTTCGATGTTCATCCCACCAGAAGAATATTTTCGCTTGTTGACGTTCGTGTGGATTAAATCGACATTCTGGGCAGACAGCAGAAGTCATCTACTAGTCATGAATTGACCTTCATAAAACACGACATACATATATAATCTTTGGATTTATGGTTACCTTCACATCTTCATCTTCACTGAATCTCTCAACCTCTTCATCATCAGATCTTATTTTGTTTGTATCAATCTTAGCTGTCAATGCCTGCTGGCCAATACTATTATGACCATCATAACCTGATCTTTTCTCACCAATGGTTATAATGCCACGGCCCATTTGTTGCTCTGGAGTTATACATCTCCCATTGAAGGGTGGCATCAAGCAAAACCTGAAATTTCGGAGTTAAACTTCAGACCTGTCGAAAGAATGGAAGGAAAGAGGCTATCGAATATATAAACTTCACATAACCAAAATTCTGAAGTTACTGTTGAACCCCTACATTTGTGACGATACAAGAATATTCAAACAAACAGCCGATGAATACAAAATTCAATGCAGAACGACCAATAATCTAGTGAGCAGCTGAGAAGCCAGGAATGTGGACAAGTCTAGAACACTGTCTGTAAAGAAACTATCAGTCATATATGAGTACTCTAGCACAGTTAACAGAGAAGCTTCTACCACAGTCAGTGTTAACAAGTACAGCAATTTTCATGTTTTTGAACTCTACCTCTATTTTATGTTGTCTGAAGTGGTTGAAAATGCAAAAACAAATCGGCAAGAGAATTGAAAAATAAAATTCGAATAGAAGTTAAAACAGTAACTGGTATGCTACTGGCTTTCTGGATGAGGCCCAGGAAAAACCATGTAAGCGGAAGATTAAACCCTAGTCAAGGTAGTCGGAGAGTATATGTTGCAAACTCAAGACCTCAAATTTTGCATTATGGTGACATTCAAAAACATCCTTTGAAACTTTCCTGTATGAAAAAGTTCAGAATGATTGCCTGATACGAACCATTCCTCTGGTAGGGACCCTGAGTTGAATCCGGCAGGCAACACTCTCCATTTACGACAGCCACAACACTGAACCCATTCATGATCAGGCTTGCAGTGCTCATCTGCTTTTTCCTGAATGAAAGGTAGGCTGGAGTCAATGATGCATAAAAAATCATTTAACATATCTTTTCAGAATGATACGGAGAACTGAAAGGTAAAACAACAACATATTCTTGCATGCTATAAACATCTGGCTTCTGGTCGCTAAACAGAAAACAAGGATCGGAGAGCAACCCTGATTCTTTACACAGCCATAGCATCCCTTACAGCATGATTGATTATATACATGTAAATTTATGTATGGCTAACCTTACATTTATAAAAAAAATGCTAAACAAAACATAAAGTAGTCTTTCTCAATAAATGCACGATCAGAAGTTGTAACATTGAAGTGTTTTCATCTACCTTTATCTTGCTGAGTCCAATGGAAAGAGATTTTATAAATCAGTTGATGACCAGATAAGTGTGACGAGCAAGAGATTTTAAAAATATAAACTAAATCGGCATCATACCAATTCTATACTTTCAAAGTTTGTATCCCAATATTCATCCATTTTCCTATCAAGCCACTCCTCCAAGGTAGCATACTTTTCACAATCTTGAAACCCTTGTTTGCTGTTGAGAACCCATGAATTGCCATCTTCATCATCCTGTAAAACATATGAAGTTTATTCAGACACACAGGAAACTGAAGAACATCCTTAGCACAGTCAGGATATTATGAGTCATACAATGAGTTCTGTAATATCTGCAACTCCTATAACACCACATCCTGTATCAGCATTATGCTTTTGACCCCCAACTCGTTTGTAAGACTGAGAAGAGAACACAAAATAAGAAGTTAGAAAACCAAGCACATGTGAAGAGGTAAGAATATTCACACTAAAGTATGAAGGCACTAAAGAAGCATGTCAAAGTGTGCAAACAGCTTGTGGCAACATACAATTTTTTTTTTGTAATGTACAACTAAATCAAGTTGAAAAATACATTCAACGGTTTACAGTGCTCCACACAGATGGGCTAGAAATTACGAGTTCCAACCAACCTCTACAAGAAACTGGAAGAGAACATATTTTCTGTATTCCAAATCTCTAATTGCAGTTCTAGAATGTACCAAATATTGACCTTGATAGTAACTTTTGTATGAGGGGATGAGCAGGACTAACTATGTGTGTGTGGTCGTACGCATGCGTGTGTGCGCGTGTGCATGAATCGGTTAAAAATAAATAAATATAAAATTACAGTTAATCCCTACCTCTATCAGGCGTCCATGCCAGTACAAGAAAACTCCACAATTCGTTCTGTCAAATTCCACAGTGCTCCTTCCCAGAGTCAACTGAATGGTCTTTCCCATAATGACATCAGATATCACAGAAGTCTTGTTAAGGGTCTTGTCCAAAGGGCGGGCTTTGACCTACGAATACAACATATGATTTGAATAAGAATATATTGTTTCACAACATAAACAAATACTCCGATTATTATTTACCTGAGACCCCTGGACAGTAATTTTCATCCTAGGATTCCTGAACATAACTTCCAGATAGGCTTGAAGCGAGTAGTCCAATGGCACCTATAGAATATGATAGGTCAATCAGCAAAGCCAGGCCAATGTTTTAGCATTCACATAAAGAAAAGTGCAGGCAACAGAAAAAAACTAGAAACGCAAAACTAAGAAGGCTATGTTCGAAATCACAAATCCATGCATGACATTCAGAGCACTAAACATGTGAAGGCTATGTCGTGGCTCATAAAGCTTTCATATACTCCCTCCGATTCAATAAAAATGTCGTGAAGATTGAACTATTATAGTAGAAAGTATACGTACAAGCCCCGAAAGTAATTATGGATCGGAGGTAGTATCAACTTTAAGGGTATAAGATCTCATACATGAATTATTTATTTTTCCAGTTGCTATAATGAAACTAGAAAATTAACTCTTAAATCAAAAGGAAAAGTAACATATGAAATGGTGACATGAAATTATGAAGTGTACCTTGGTACTTCTTTGCCCTGGGCGTGATCTAACTCTTCTTGACCGGATTAATATGTCTCCAGGGCCATGGTCAGTGGGATTTTCGTCAGTCCTTCCTGAGTTCCAGTCCAAGGTGTAATCTTGACCCCATCTATCTAAATTCCATATGTACACTTGTGTTCCAGTACCGTGTTCACCAAATAAACCTAGCTTTTCTCCAATGAAATACTCATTAAAGGGAGAGAATTCCTTGATAGCATTCAGATTATATTCAGCAGTAGCTTCAGACTGGACTCTCAAATCAACTTCCATGTATTGCCCTTCTTTACGATATGTCACCACAGGGATCTCAAGATTCTGTAGCAAATCAAACTATTATATTAACAATCCAACACGCGAAGAATGAATGCAGTAAGTAGAATCATGCTTACTTCTTTATTTTCATTAAAAGACTGAGACAGAAAGGACACTGATCTTGAAGTCGAAGTTTGGGTAAGCACAACGGCATCTTTCCCAAGTTTCATAGCACCAGTCTACAAAATAGCACCAAGTAAACAGTAACAACTTACAACACTTTCAGACACAGATTAGGTTCAACAAGACCGCATATATGCTTATTGCACACATAAGAGAAATCAAATGAGCTCTTTAGAGCACAAGCAAAGGCAGAAAGATATAGTTTAACTCCTAAAATCGAGGCATGATAGATCGTAGAGAGCAGTGCATGATTTCGGTGTGACCATTCCTATCAGTGCAAACACGAAAGTTTCAAGTGACCCAATTATTAGTTATTTTTCTCATTGTTTTCCATTAAAAAGCTTCAATTATACTAGCTTGCAGAACAGAAAGGGTTGGAATTAAAGCCATCTGGAGAATAGCATTAGCATTGCACGGTAACACCTACAATACTAATGAGTGATTCTAGCATGGCAGTATGATTATATGAATATTGAACAGCACACAAACAATTTTTCTTTACTAACAGCCCCACATATCTAAGTACTCCCTCCGTCCCAAAATAAGTGTCTGACGGAGGGAGTAGTGTATATGGAATAGGGGTAACTACAAAGCTAGGCTACCATTATGGCATATTTCAGGCACACTTTTAATTTAAATCAGACAAATCATTACCAAACGACACATGAAGGCATCTTGTAAGAGATCAAAAGGTTTAAAGATCATTCATACAGAGATTATTGGAATTATGTTCACCCATTTCAAAAAAATTGAAGTACTGAGGACAAGATAAAAAAAACATAGAGCGCAATCTGATGATAGATGTTTACCTTGAATCCGATCCCAAACCTCCCAATCTGATCCTTGGAATGTTCATTCGGTCGTTTGTGACCAAATGAGATCATTTTCATCATTTCAGCATAAGTCATTCCGCAGCCATCATCAATTACAGATAAGACAGGAACTTTTCCTGCTACTTTCTTTGAAAACATAGTTTGGATGGAAATATCCAACCTTGCAGAAGGATAAAGGATAATACATAACCAAGATGTCAATGCAATAGAACAACATGAATGGCTATAAATAGTCTTCCAGATATGCTAAAACACTGGCCCCATTGAAAAATGTTTTACACAACGTATCGAGACAAGATATATCATGTGAAACCTAGCAGAATATTTTGTACATATTTACTTGGAAGAGAAGCAAAATGAGATGGTAAAAATGACGCTTAGCTGGGCACAGCAGCGGCTATCTATTATTTTTTTAAACATTAACGAACTGAAGAGCTAACATCAAAATGTTTCATTGCTAGAGTTGATAAATAATCTCTTGACTAATGGAAGTTGTGCAATGCAGAGTAACATATCACAGGCAAAGCCAACCTGGCCCTAAAATAATTTTTTAAAATGAATCAACATTCAAGTACTAATTATACTACATAAAGTCATGGAGGTACCTTGCCGCGCCAGCATCTCTTGAGTTGTCAACAAGCTCTGCTATTGCTCCAAAGATCCAGCCAGCATGTGTCTGACTGAGAGTCCGCAGGTAAGAAGGATCTGTGCTGACGAAATTTTTTGTAAGAGCAGATGCTCTCTTTTTCATTATTGGGTCTAAAATTCTAGGACCATCTTCAACAGACTCGCATGGTGAGGATTCTGGATCATGGTGTTTACGTGAAGTGTTCATCACCTTCGGATTTGGTACATTATCAGAAATCTCCTCGCTCTTGTTGGATCTCTCTGGTGCACAACAAATAGGCGAAGAACGGTCGATAAGCAAAAAAAACATCGTATATCAGCAAAATCTAATAAAAATATTGCTCAAGATGATGCACAACATCAGTTTCAACTATAGATACAACTTCCCTCAACAACATGAAGCAATGATCCAAAAAAGAATGCGAAAAGAAAGAAAGCTCTGTAGATATAACTCTTAGGGAATAACATGATGTCAGCTCAAAACGATACAGCTGGCTGAGTAAAATATAACTTGTGGAGGACTAATGAAGAGCCCCAGCAAAGCATTGTTGTCCAAGTAACAATATAGCAAAAATCTCAACAAATATACCTGCCATCATTCTGACGATTCCAGGATCTTTTTGTTCATTATCGTACAAGATCACCGCATGTGAGTAGTTAGGGTGTTCAACAGATTGAGGAGGAAGAATGTGGAAAGTCATGGACCCGTATCTAACAATACCGGCCTACAAAAAGTACAGTAAAAGAACACGGTTCCTCGCATTACAGACAGCAAAATAGAGAAACTAAATTGTGGTAGAACAAATACAATGTACTGCTTAACTTGCAGTAAAGAAAAACCTTTGCCCAAAGTTGACTTTTTCTTAAATGAAAACTAAAATGTCCCACAGTATTGCATCCATCTCCTTCACACCTTTATTTTCAGCTGTCCCTCTTACTTCAACCTATGTCTGACACCTCTAGCTAGCCACACCCACCAACAGAAGTATAATCTCCCAGAGCGCTAACTTGGCAGTTTCCCTGTCCTCAACTGGATTTCTTTTAAAGCATAACTTAAAGATATAAAAATAGCTTTTATTGTATGACCCATAGCAATGAGTCAATAAACGAGTACACATAAGGTGCAATTTGTACCTACCCTCTGATTTTGACAAAGGAAATGCATAAACTTTCCCCATTCCTTATTCTGACGGTCATCTTCCGGATCAGGAAACAGTGAAAATTTCTGGAAATTACAGAGCTTGTATACTTTAGCTGACACAAAATGACTAATAGACCAAACCGAAGGCCTGCAAAAGGAAATCATAAAATTACTTTTGGTTTTGGTAAATCTAAGTTGCCTCAGGTTTTCTAATGTCTAAGTTGATACCCTGAGGTATCCAGTGCCTCCGGGTTAAGATTAGAACGGGGGTGGGAGGAATCAATATTAGACCAGATGGCTATCACCAACGAGTTAGACATGAGAAAATCTCAGTTGACTTAGGTACAGATGTACTCAATTAATTTGGTATCTGGAGTTCATAGAACAACCTTCAGCCAAATATGCATACAGATGTGAAAACTAAAAAGCACATAAAAGGTTTTCCCGTAATATATATTGTAAAATATTCCCTTCCATTATATGTCCATTTCCTTGGGATATGTTGTTTCAATCATGTTAGTGCTTGAGGGAATCAGGAATGTCTCGAACAGGCATCAAAATGAGTCTTTGTATATTAGGAGGAAATCGGGAATGTAGTTATTGTAATATTGGACTACTGGTATACCTGTTATAGTGTAATAAACGGAGGTTGGATAGTTATAGTATCCTGGCATTTGCTGTTAAAAAAAATCCTGGCATTTAATATGGGGTATATGTCTGTGTGCTCCATTTAAATTTTCAAATAGTTAAATATAGCGCCCCCTTGGTCTCTGCACATGGTAGGCTTAAGTAGATATTGTGCGATCGAGAAGTGACTTCACCCAGACCTTGTTTGGATACCCTTTGAAATTGATCCAACACAGAGGAACTGGGTTGGATCATAGTTTATCCAAACAAGCTTTCAAGTTGATGAGTCTACTATTAAACATGAGCACAGCCGCATTCACTTACAACAACATCTCAAAGCCCACCCAGCAACAGTGTGAACTTAAATCATTGATCAGCGACCATATGCCACAGAAAGTATGATAATTTGTATTGACAAATACTACCTCTGATCCATTAAAACTGTCGTTGGAAATGAACTTGGCTAGTACAATTCCATAGCTCAACTTGCGACAGTTTTTCTGAACCGGAGGGAGTAGTCATGATTCTAGAAGCTTGTGCACCAAGTACTCACTAGAATGATCAGTCAAAAAGTAATGATCAACTTACAATTCTATTGGAGTATCACAGACTTTAGTGCGGCATATGTTCTTGGAATCCTTTCGCAGCAATACTCTAACACCTGCCATGAGAAAGTATATACTTCACATCAAATTTTGCAGTACAGCATAGTACATCAAATTCCAATGAACAAGTGAAAAGAAGTGAACAGCATTCTCATGATAACAGATACTCCATCTGTTGCACAATATAAGATGTTTTAGACCTTCTCCACATTTACATGAATACACATGTATATAGACACATTTTAGTGTATATATCCACTCATTTTGGTACGTGCAAGCAAATATCTGGTAAATTGTATTACTGTTTTTTGTTGCTTTTGAAAGCTACCTTCAGAGAATTGCAAATTGGGAATGAATAACTTTGCAGCTTGTCATATGTTAACCTGGGTAGCTATAAAATTACGAAACCACAAGAGCCACTGCACCCTTATTATCAAGATTAAAAGTACAGGTGGCCTCGTTGACTAGTTGTGAATTTCTCTTGGACTTCCGAAGGAAAACAGGGTTCACAAAAACTTTTGTGTATTTCATATGATGTAGGGTATTTGCGCACATATCCCAATCTTTATGTTTGACAAACATTTAGACCAATAAAATATAGGTTATGCGATACAAAAATGGTATCCTTGCGAAATGTTTTTCAATATGAATCAAATGGTATGAATCTTGTAATAGAACTCACATTCACCTTCATTTTCGTGTCCTGGCTCATTCAAATCAGAAGTTTCCTCCTGTTTCTTTATGTTCACCTCCTAGAAGTAGTAACACACATCAGTTCAGAACTTTTTTTTCTCACAGCCATAATATTAGTGCATATGCAACTTGTATACTGTTCTTGAGATAAACACATAAATAAGGGTAAAACACAAAATATAGGTAGCCAAGACAAGCGGAAAGCATATACTACATACTCGGAAAATTTCTAAAGTGGTTGCAGGCCATTAAATATAGCAATAGATTGTACGAAATCGATCCCCTTTCCATAAACTGTGCCACAGAAAATCCTAATTACAAATAAGCATTTGGATAAGACAGCAATATTAAAAACAATGTGAGATCCTAAGCACAGCATAATTACACTTTCGAGATAGTATCAGACACACCACAATACGCCACCAAATGACTTGGGCCAAAACCATCAAATGCAGCTCCAAGGCCTCAAAAACGGCCACGGAAACTAGCAAATTAATGCCCTGCTCATGCAACTAGACACAACCGCACAATGCTCCGATTCCACGAAACAGCAAGATCGCGACAGAATACTCTGACATCACATCACGACCAAATGCAGAGACGTATGTTTCTTACTACTTGGATCAGTTAATTCCACCCCAAACCACAGAAAATTGAATACAAAAATGGAAGGCACCGGAGAAGTCGCATGCTAGCTAGTAGCTAGTTTCCCAATCAATAATAATATTTTGCCACAGACGGGGGTCGAGGGAGTAATTAATTAATGCACTTTTTTTTTCTTTTGCACGGAGAAAACAAAAAAGACAAGGACGAATCGGAATCAAGCCGCGAGCACGCACGCATCAATTACCATGCAAGAGACCCGAAGCTGTTTAGAGCAAGCAAGCAAGCTGCGCATCCAGTATTCCAGAAAACGCAGACACACAACAAAAAAAACTAAAAACCCCAACCCAGGCACTAGCTGACCACCACCGAACCCAACCTTCCTCCCCAAAACGGCCAACCCGAGCGCAGAAGAGCACGCCACAATAATCCCGGCGACGAGCCTCCCGCGCGTGCGCGATCGACGCGCGCGGCGCGGCGAACACGCCACCAGGATGCCAGCGGAATCCGCGGCGCGAGATACGCCCGCCCCAGCCGGAAGGAATCGAGAGGGGGGAACTGAAGAGCTAGGGTTTAGAGGGCACATTACCATGGGGCGCGCGGGCGCGGGTTCCGGCGGCGGCGGCGGCGCGGTTGGGTGCGGCGGACTGCGGAGAGAGAGAGGTGGGGTGGGGGGCTGGTTTGGTGAGGGGACGGCGGAGCATGAGCTAAGCGAGGAAGACGGAACGGTTTGTTTTCTTCGGTAACCCACCCCGATACTTGACGGCGCTGCGTGCTCCTGTTTCTTCCGTTCGGTCGCGTTCACGGTTCGGCTGCCACCTGGCGTTTGGCTCCTCGGTCTCCGTTCCGGCTGCAGTCGTCGTTGACGTTGACGCGACTTGACCCCTGGGGCAGTCACGGTGAAATAGGCGTGATGACCATCTATCCACCTGGTCGGTGAGTGTTAGAGCAAGCAAAGCCGGTCGTTGGCTATATATAAATTGTGTCATGTTATTTATATTCAACTTTATAATCAACAAATAAAATATAATAAATTTCAAAAAAACAAATAAAATATAATAGGTAAGCATAAATCTGAACTATTTTGGCTCACCTTCCATTCTAACAACGCGTTCAGAAGTACGTTCTGCAGCTGGCTCGTATGAGAACCCGCTTTCAGAGGAAGTCCAATAAGGCCTACGCAGCAGGCTATGAGTCAATCCACGTCGGTAAAAATTAAACTGGATGGGAGAGAAGAGAGAAAAGAGAAGAGAGCGAGAGTTTGGTTTAGCGCCTTAGTTATAGGCTTATAGCACAAAGCACAAAAAAACTGAGAGCGTATAACTCGCTGTAGCGTGTGGCATGCAAACATAATAAATGATAGATGCACATGTAGGGATTAAATATTTGAATACTCATTAAAGTCAACCTAAGAGCCAACCTATTACATGGATGTATATTTTATGATGACTATAGGTGACTATGTAGCCAAGAGTCCTCTATTATCTTTGCTCTCATTTTCTCTTCTATTCTCTCTCCGTACTTACATCTTACTGATTAGACCTTACTATACTTGCTTTTAGGAAGGCGTGTGTTTGAATTGTGGATTTTACAAATAGTATGAACATAAAAAAAGTAGGATTGTAAAATTATATATCTGGAGAATTTCCATAAAATTCATTATCCGCAAAAAAAACCGTAGGATTTATTTATATGTCTATTGATGCATAGAAATTGAACACACAAAATTTACATGATTGATGAGAGAGACGGCCGGGGAGAGATAGAGGGTAAATATTTCGGACTTCTGGAAGGAAAAATAAAATAAAATGTGATTGAGCTCGATTTCTATGGAATAAACGGTGTAAGAACATATTGCGTGGAGATTTGGTGACCTTGTTCATGCGATTGAAGCGGTTTCTATAGGTTAAAAATCATATGGATTAGAATCATCCAAATTCCTATAACATTCCTATCCTTAAATCTTTGGGTTATAAGATTACGTATGAGAAATGGGAGATATTATGGCGCCTGAAATCACAGGAGCAAACAGACTTACACTTGTCGAACACATTCACATAATAATTTCATAAGTCTATAAAGGCTTCCATATAACTCTAGCATTATCGATTGTGTTTATGGCCTGCATATATGATAAGGAGAAACACCGATGAAGGCGATATGAGAAACAATCCTAGCTACCATCGAATTATAATTTTGACAAGATATGCATATATACTCCCCATATATTGGACGGAAAATGAAGGTGTATGCATGCTTCTATGGGTTTCTCGTGTATGCCGCATAAGTCGGAGAACGTGGGCTTCTCCTCGCGAGGAAGGAAATACCACGTTGGTTAGATTTTGTGATGCGTTATTATATTTTGCCTTATGACGATGGGTGTTGCTTGTTATTGATGAAGTTTTTAACCGGAACATTGTGGTCTCACTACTCCGTGACGATTTCGGATCGGAACATCCATCCCGATCCCGACCTGGACTTCAACCGGTGCTAGGTAGGGTTCGCCTCCGCCTTTATAAGATCGACACAAGAACGCCGCCTCACACACCAAATCGAGAGGTATATAGGGGGTTCCAAATCGAAAGAAGAAGAACCCAACTTTCGAGTTGCTTGATCAAGGGAGCTATGGCGGCGGAGGAGGGTGCGTCGGCGCGCGGAGCGCTGCGTTCGCTGAAGCTCGCCGATGTTGCGGTGGCGCGTGCCGGCATCTCCGGTGGAGGGAAGCCTGCTGCTGCTGCAGCGGTGGATCGATCCGACGGGCTTCGGCGACGAGAACAAGGAGCCGGCCGTGGACTACCTCCTCACCATCGAGTACGAGCCTTTCGACCGCCAAGATCACGACGCCTTTAGCCCTGAGATGAAGAAAGCGTACAATGAGGCGGCCGACTTCTTCCACGAGGTGAGAGCATCTCTAACAGAGCCCTCAAACCGCGCGGAACTGTAAAATAACTACCAAACACGGTTCGGAAACCTTAAAAAGAAAAAAAGCAGCGCAATCAAACTTCGCGGATCCGTAAAACATTTTGAGGTCGCCCCGGAAATCCGCCCGCGGAACCGCAAATTCGAAGGTTTCGCGTCGGAACTGCCGGGCCCCTGTATATGTCGGAAGCGGTTGGCGGGAGGGACATTTCAGCACGGCTCCGAGACAGCTTCGTTCCCCACCCCGCCGCCGCCTCCTGCCCTCCCCCCCCCCCCCCCCCCCCCCCGCCCTTGCCGCCACTGCCGGAACGTCTCAAGAGGTCGGCGCCCGCCGGATCTACCGTCCGAGAGCAAGCGGAGTTGCAGCGCTTCGGGAATCGCCGCCGCCGAGGTAAATCGCCGCCGCCCGCTGGATCTGACGGAATCGCCGCCGCCGAGGTTAAACTCAGCTCTTCTTTTCCATTGCAGATGAATTTGACCCCGTGTGAGCAGTTCGTCCTCTCCGACTCGTCGTCCTCTGGTGACGACGATTTGGACGACATGCTCTTCGAGGTGCGCCGGCAACAGATGGTGGTTGCGGTCCTCGCTGTGAAGGAGTTCGAGGACCGCTATAAAAGGACGCGGCTAGGATCAATAGTCGGCCGCCTCTGCATCCCGCGCAACCGCTTCTACGGCAACGAACTGCTGATGCGCGACTACTTCGCCGACAACCCGACGTATCCGGCTCACATCTTCCGTCGAAGGTACCGAATGCGCCGCTCTCTTTTTGTGAAGATTGTGAAAGCGTGTGAGGAAAATTGCCGATATTTTACCCGCCGACGGAATGCTGCGGGCTTGCTAGGATTTAGTGCTTACCAAAAGATCTCGGCCGCAATGAGAGTGATAGCGTACGGAGTTCCGGCAGACTACGCCGATGAGTATCTTCGCAATGACGAGGATACAACGATCGAGTCGATTCGCACATTTGCGAAAACGATCATTCGGGTGTTCGGCAAATAGTATCTTCGAGCACCCAACGAAAATGACACGAAAAGATTGATGGCTGCCAATGAGAAGTGGGGTTGGCCGGGCATGCTAGGCAGCATAGATTGTATGCATTGGACATGGAAAAACTGTCCAAAAGCTTGGCACGGGCAGTACTGCGGCAAGGGAGGCGATGCAACAATTGTGCTAGAGGCCGTTGCATCCGAGGATCTATGGATTTGGCATTGCTTTTTTGGTTTACCGGGCACGCTCACTGATATCAACATTTTGCAGAGGTCCCATCTTCTTCGTAGGCTAGCCGAAGGTGATGCTCCCGCTTGCAACTTCACTGTGAACGGGCATGATTACACAAAGGGATACTATCTTGCCGATGGTATTTATCCTTCTTGGTGTACATTTGTGAAGACTATATCCAAACCAAAAGGAAATAAGGAGGCAGAATTTGCCAGGGCACAAGAGGCCTGCCGAAAGGATATAGAGAGAGCATTCGGTGTCCTGCAATTTAGGTTTGCCATTGTTCGAGTACCTGCCCGTTTTTGGGACAAGAACACTCTGAAGAACATCATGACATGTTGTGTTATTCTTCACAACATGATTGTTTAAGATGAAAAGGGTTTGAACTTGGATTTGTCTTATGACAATGTTGGCAGCCGTGTGAAATCAGCCAGAAACCCGGATTCTGTACAAGCATTCCTTAAAACTTACAGGGAGATTGAGAGCGAGGACACCCACAAGCAACTGCAGCTAGACCTCATTGAGCACATTTGGCAGTTGCACGGGTAGTAAATTTGTCATCTCGTTTGAGTTCATTTTTCATTTCGTTTCATTTTATTCATTTGAGTTCATGTATGATCGGTACTATTGTTTTCATTTGGCACATTGTCATGTAATATTGCTGAGTCGGCATTTCATTGCATTATTGTAATAATATGGATTAATGTTTGAGGTGCGAAAATATTTTTCATTGTCAAATGTGTGATCTTTGCTGAAAATTCTGAAAATTGTATGGTTTACGGTTCGCGAAAACGAGCCGCGCAACAGCAGTACCCGTAAAGCAGAACCTTGAAACAGATTTTCGCGAGAAAAACGCGACTTTCGCGAACCTTAAAAGGGCTTTACGGTTCCGCGGTTTGAGCCGCGTCCCAGAAGAAGCTCCGGGAGGAGTGCGGCTACGTCGTCCACAACTAGTTTGTTGGCCTCCTATCGCGTCTGTAACTGTTGGCCTGTTGGGCAACGACGGAAGTGTAGCCGCTATTATTACTATCCAGTTCTGCTGTTCATAATCTGTGTAATCCAGCGAGTACCTATCTATGAACTTAATTTGACGTGGTAATTATTACCTTGGAAGAAGGATCAATATATGTTTGGTTCCTGATATATGGTGAGATGTATTTCTAAGATTACCGTCGCTCCTGATATTTTTGTCTCTGCAAGCCAAATGACATTTTAGAATAGCTATTTGGAATATTTGATACGCTGGGCTGTTAGAACCCAGACCCTGCAGTGATGTTCATGCGTGTTATAATATTTTACAAACGGGAATTGCTGATGTGGTATGACGTTCCTTCACTCCGCTTGATTCGGGATAGAGCTTCAGTGACCTTGTGAGATAAAGTTTCACAACATGTGATTGCTTGAATCCTTAGGTACATCACATAATCACACAGGGTAAATTTTGCTTCATACAGTATGATAATTTTCGTTCTTCTCAATTATTTTCTTCTGGTAATCGGACAATTCTACAATCATACATGCCTAAATGCCAACACTAAACTTGTACACCTAAACTACAACAGCTGCTTTGCTTGCGCTATCAGTTTACAGGTTACAGCTAATGCTACAAAACTGGATGGTTAATAGTACCCTAATGCGCCCCAAGACTATTCATAGGAGCTGTAAATTATGTTTCCACATGATGTGTTCTCAAGCTCCGAGTTCCCTCGGAAAGCACAAGCCCCAAGAAAATCCATAGGAGCAGTAAATTCTGATTTGACATGATGTGTTTCCTTCCTTCAAGCTCTGAGTTCCTTCCGAAAGCACAAGCGTGTGCCAGTAGTTCGGAACAGCACAAGCAGAAAATCCTAGATCAGAGTACATCTCCATCTCTCAGTTTGTGCTTTAGAGTGAACTTACAGGTCATCATCCATTAGGTCATCTGGAAGGTGAACTTTCTCCATTGCAGCCTGTCAAACATGTAACACAGTATTCAAATACAGGTGATTCCAATCGATGAGACCAGCACGGTAATGAAAAGAAACTAAAAGAGAATAATTTAAGTAGCGACATGTACTGGACCACTCTAGAAAGATAAACACAGATTGGTTCATTGATAACATGAATAAGTACTGCAGGAAAAAACTGAAGCGGCACACAGGTAATAAGTAAAATATGAATTGTTCAAACCTTGATTATAGCAAGGTCAGCAGCCGGAGGTTTCAAATCAAGGGCAGTGCCAAAGCAAAATACAGCCTTGTCGAGAATATTGAGTTGCTTGTATATCTTCCCCATAAGTGCATACATACTACTCTCACGAGGTG
The DNA here is from genome assembly GCA_026929855.1 of Poa annua. Lineage (NCBI taxonomy): Eukaryota > Viridiplantae > Streptophyta > Magnoliopsida > Poales > Poaceae > Poa > Poa annua. Next base: position 97,085,722 of record CM049437.1, read on the forward strand.
CAATCTCTCTTAGCCGCTCCAACTCATCCAGAGCTTCCGGATATTTTTTAAGGCCTACCAGAATTAAAGCTTTCTGATACTTCGGAAGTGGGTTCTTCTTATCAGAAAATATAGCTTTATCCATCATCTCCAGTGCATCCTCATTCCTCTGTCAAAGTTCAAAATCAAAAAGAGGCTCAGAGTTATGCATTGGCCAGAAGACGATGGGACTAGTTTGGACGGAAAGTGGAACCAGAAACTAGTTATAGTTGTTGACCATGTAAACCTTTAGAGCATGTAAGGCCATCCCAAGATAGCACATAAGAACAGAAGAGCGAGGATTTATCTGAAATGCCCTTCTGAAATGATGCTCAGCAAACTCGAACTTTTCCTGGCGAAGGTACACCACTCCAAGCCCATACCAGGCATTGTAGTGCCTTTCATCTACCTGAAGTGCACATCGGTAGAATTTAACACTGTTCTCGTAATCCTCCAGTGCAGAATATCTACAGTTCAAAAGATTGGTAGTAGGATTAAAATAAATTAAAACATGGCCTCGAACATTAATGCATGATTCAATAGAAAGAAAAGTGTGCCAACTAAAAAGGGAATTGTCCAAGTACATCAATAAAATGTTAAAAACATACTTTGTTGCCTATTAGAAATTAGAAGGCATTCTTAGCTCAATCAAAATCATAATTCAACCACAATATTCAGGGTCTGAAGGAAGAATTGATGTGTCATTGACAACTTATAGAACAGATGGTCAAACTTCGGCTTTGAATGAATCCAAGTGTCAGATGTTCATGAGTCAAATAGTACAGTTCACGACTGTGTTGGTAAATCTAACAAGTTTAAGGACCTAAATTTGCAACCTCAAGTTCAAGGATTCTACTCAAATGGAAATACACACTCAATATTATGGGAGGCAAAACATACTCGTGACCGCATAGAGTGTGAGCATATGCAACTCTTGGGTCAATCTGTACAGCACGCTGGAAGTTTTTCAAAGCAGTCTCATGATCTTTCCGCAAGGCAAAGCAATTTCCCACTGCACACCTGTTGCACATTCCAAGCAGACAGTAGAAAATGTCACATTTATGTAAATTGCAATTGCAACCTAGACTCGTCCAGCTGCCTAGTACTGCGCTGAGACAAAGACCATATTATAACATCATCAACCAAAAACTGGACCGACCGCAAATTGGTTTTCATGATTCTCAACTTTAGTTTCTACATACACATGTCTAGGTTCCAACAAAAAAGAACCATTGCAAAAGAGAGAGAGTACTGGGAAAAGATAATGGTTCAGCATGATTATTCACTTTTGGGAGGCAACCAGAACCAGCATACCATGCTTGAGGGGATAGTCGATCAACAGAAATAAGCTCCTGAGCAAGGTAACTTATCTTCATTTCCTCATTCAAATGCTGCAAAGAAGCATGCGAGGTTAGAGCTAAAAGTGGTTATAAACGCACAACAGCAATGAGTTCACTTACATAAAGAACAGTAGAGTAAATGTCCATGCCATCCAACGTGCACGGTGATAATCGATGCGCTAACTCGAAGAAATGATCAGCTTCTAAATAATCAACCAATTCAAAATATGCCTTGCCAACCTGCATGGTGGTCCAAAATTAAAATAAGCCAAAAGAAACATTCATATACTATTCATTTTATTAAAAAAATGTACAAAATGGACATGGTTTCATAAAGTAGAGCTGATCTTTTATTGAAGTGGACACTAAATATCTCACATCAGCAGCAAAATGAAATTGTCAGGGATGCCCACTCAGATAGTCACTGTTCAGGGTTAACAATGTCATTTTACAACAAACCAACAAGCAGCATAAACTATAATATTCCAAATATACCAACAGGAGTATGTTCACAGTTAATTTCAGTCATTCTGAAATTCAAACCAGAGGAAGAAAACAAGGTTGTCATCCGAATTATGGATTACTGTGCAGACCCTATATATATTATCGCATGACATAAAATATGAATTTCAAATTTTGATTACATGAATCCAAAGTATGACGAATTAACCAGGAACAGTAAAGAAATTGTACCTGGCATAATACCCATCCAGTATTAAATTGTGGCTCTGGGAGTTTTCTATAGACTTCTAGTGCTTCCTGAGCATTAAAAGTGGATGAAGTTGGTCACACCACTGGATAGTAGGTTAGTAGTTCTGTCTAACACAAACATCAATATACCTGGCACTTAAACAAGCAAGATAGCCTATAGCCTTCCCCAAGTGTCCGTAAAAGTCCCAATAGCTCCCTGATACCAGTCGCCAATTTGGAATCTTGCGACATGATTCGCTCAGGTTTATCTTGCTCAAAGCATCTTCCTTCAGCTATACTTACAGAAGATGAGGTTGCTGATATATTTTCTGTCCACATCTCGTCAACAGCTTCATACCTGCTTCCTGAGACTCAGAAAAACAACTTATATCATTCATGTGAAGATGACTGGGAAGAACAGTATTGACCATTTAGCAGACATAAATGTTGGTTTCCTATAACACGTTTTCATACACAGAGATTGCTTTCAATATTTAATCATGGTGATTTGAAAACTTTCTACATGCCGAGTAAGAAGTGTGAACTGTCACGAAATGAGAGAGTAAATAACACTGAAGGTCATTAAATTAGGCATGTGTCCCTTATGTCTATCAAATGCAAACGGTGCCCTAAACTCTTTCAATTGGGTAATTGCTGCTTCAAGAAAATTGCTCTTTGCTAACCCTAACAGCCAGACAGCACACCTTGGCCCCAGGCAAGTCAGATAAAATGAGGTGGCTTTTATTGCAGCTTCCTTGGGATTCAGCCAGTCTTCTCTAAATCCCGATACCCAGATGAAACCCCTGATTCCCCTATCTCACCCTCCCTTCTGTAACCTATACTGGTCCCCTGTGCAAAGAAAACACAACCACCTAACAGTCTGAAGCACCTGACCTACCAGCCTGCCACTGAACGGTCACGTGCTCACATCAGGGGGTCAAGAGCCATGTCAGCTTCAGGATCAGCGAAGCACGTCTGGGAAGGCAATGATTCACTTACAGAGTCTAGGGGCACAGAGAGTCCTTTGGGGAGTTGTGACATGTAAGTGACATAGTTGAAGGACCCTTGGTGCCATTAACTCAACAAGAAAATATATTAAGAGATCTATTTGGCAGCAAAAAGTAATCTTTTCAAGGATACTTTCCGCAAATCAAACAAAATGACATGTCAAGTCAAAGAAAATAAATGCACAATATAGTTGTTCATACGCTATGTAACAAACCAAAATGCATGTAAGATAAAGACATGTGTATGCTTAAAGGAGCAGATAATGTTCTGGTAGTATTACAAATGCTTAAGATATTGAACTGGCATTAGGAGATATGATAAAACTAATGGCACTATCGGCGAAAATCAATATTTAATCTTGTCCAGTTTGTTAGCAACCTAAACAGTTTTTTAAAGTTGATGTCGGAATCACAATTTCCAAATGGAAGTGCAAGAATAGTATAGGTATAGGCACAAGAAACAGGCAACCGAATGATTTAATATAACCAATTTAAAGTCACAAACAGAACAGAAACATGTCGATAAAATATGAATATAGATCCAGATTGTGCAGGTATGTAACAACAAATCAACCACATTTTGATAGGTTTATACAATTAGATGGATCATTCACATTGAAATGATAATCACCTTCATCAAAAAATTCTGTAGCCCGTGGCTTTCCTTTCCTAACTTGCACGGAACGTACGTCTGTTGAACACAATTTTGATGATGTGGACGAGTTTACTCGCAATTTACCTGACGAGTTATCTGTTCCATTCCCTCCAAACTGAGATATATTTGAATTTGAATTTATTGGTGTATCCCTAGAAAGTCTTGCACTTCTTCGAGGCATTGAATCACTACTCTGATTAAAGAGCCTTCCAGTAACCTGAAAAGAGTCTTCCAAGTCTAATATCATCATACGCAAAAATGAAGCATGAAATGTAAATTAGAAGACTATTAACAGAAGTGACATAAAAGAGGGTGTCTAGGCAGACTTAGAAGCTACACAGCAACAGAAGCATATAAACCCTATGTTAGCTAGATTCCATGGTGTATTCTAACAGAGGGTAATAAGAAATGAAAAAATACTAAGGAAAGGAAGATCTTCAACACATAGAAGTAGTGACTAACCAGTTTCTATGCACTGATTATTACATCATGGATAAACTTATGGCAACAAATTGAGAACATTACATGAAAAATATTTAGATTATAGCAATCTTTTCAGTTCCTAATACCAGCTATTATTGTACATAGCAGTACTGCAATGTGAAGATGATAAAAAGAATAGACCAGCAGAAACTGAGGAAACAATCTAGCAGGGAGGCAAACATCACCACGATAGTACTTCAAGGTCAAGGAACAAGCAACCCAGCTACAATTGACCAAGCATGCTGTGGATTGACTGGTGCTGGTTACATATTACTACGCGATGCAGTGGTGCTGAAATATGGAACTACTTGCACGATATAGGGATTATTAATTATTGAACAATACAGACCACCATGTAACAGCAAAGAAGCTAAAAACATGTCTGCAACACCCTGACACCGTGGATCACTAAGTTACATCAAGGATCTGAAATCCTGAATCTTGATATCAAGGAGCATGGCTGGAATTTTACAAAGCAACTGGAAAATAACAGCATGTCTTAGTTGAAGACAATATGCATTTACTCCATTCATCATATCATTTTCATAGAAGATTCGAGAGGGAGGGGCCTGCTGTGTTTTAAAATTAAAATACGAAAAAGAGGTGTATCCAGTATCTCATAGTAAGAGAAACCCCTAGAGGTTTGAAAATAAGTTACAAACGAAAAAAAGTTGGAAGAGAATAGGTTGCAATGGATAAACAACAACCTTCTTCAGCCTTGCTTCATCCACATATTTTCTTCTAAGTGGTTGGTTCACTGCATTAACCTTTGGTTTGGCCGGAGCATCACCACCTGTTGTATTCTGATAGGCATGGACATTCCTAAAGAGTGGAGGTGGAATAATACCAGAAGTCTGCTAAATGAAATGAAATATAAGTAAGAAACAACTCAGAAATAGAGACAAGTCAGACATGTTACGAATTAAAACTTCAAAGTGAAGGAAGAAGGTGTCCAAGGACTACTGAGTCCAAGTTATAATGTTATATTATTATTTCTTCTCTGAAAATATATTGAAAATTAACTGATATCAAAATAATAATTATGTGACAAGCCTCACAGCTATTTTTTATCTTTGAAGCCCTGTTAACCAGAATGATGTCACATAGTTGCAATTAAGGGAACCGAAAAGGGTGTGGATAGATCAAACATAAAGATTCTGGAAAAAATATCGCTGCTTAACATAAGACATCTTTGCCAATGCCACCACATGAAACATAAGACACTCCTGGCTGCTTAACATGCTTCTTGAAACTGTTCATAATAGGCACTGGTTCAAATTTATATTGCCAGAGAACGAAGAATCAAATAGGTTTTAGTACTAGGTACTAACCTGTGTTACAGTTGGTGATGGGCTATCAAACTGTCCTAAATTAGATTGTGCACTGTTCTGCACATGCAATGCAGTTGCTCTTAAATGAGGATAACCAGGTACTTCAGCTGTGTTGTTAGCATGCAGTTGTTTTACTTGCTTTGGGCTGATATCCACAAGGTTTGCTGATACATTGGAAGATAAAACTCGATTTTCATTGACAAAGTTTGACTTCTCCAAATTTGATGTGGATGTGTGTTCCTGCTGGAGACGTAGAGCAGTTGCTTCGCTGAAACATTCATTTGCATCTTCAGCAACACCTACAAGATGGTACCACACTTTCAGTCTACTTCTTGCCTTTTTAAAACCGAACTTCCAGTCTATATTTATAACTTCCCTTTTTCAAAGTGTAAATTTATATATTTTCTAGCAAGGACCAATGAAAACTGAGGCATTGTGTAAAGCCTAGAGAAATGTGAGATAACATGAACGTAGCTCACCAGGCATATAAATGAGTTTGGTGGCAATGCCAATGTTCTGCATGATTGTTGGAAAAGACTAACTATTACTCCCTCCGTTTTTTAATATAAGATGTTTTAGCTATTGCACATGTTGTCTAGATATACACCAAAATGAGTGAATATGAACACTAAAACATGTCTAGATACAAGTTTGGACATGTGCATGTGGCAAAAGGCTAAAACAGCATATCTTTTAAAACGGAGGGAGTAATTGATATCATGATACTAATCAAGAACAGGTGGATGCACTGAAATTCTTTTAAGCTGAATTATCACAGCAACACACAAACATTCTGATATAGAGGATTCCCCATATTTCCAAATGTTATGGTACAAGAAAGACAGACACCTGAGATGCAATGTTTAGGAAGGTGCACTCTGGAAAATCTGCATTGTATTTTTCATTCTCTACTCCCAAACTAATTAAAACTTCGTCCAGTGAAGGCTTCTAATCAAACAGAAGAAATATAGACCTACTAGAAATTCCAATTATGGATGTCTAATGCACTAACCTAGTATACACAACTCCTCGTATGCTACCCATAAAAGAGGGTCTAGAGTCAAAGCTTGTGTAAATTGCTCAGCTGCAGGTGCCACTCTGCCAGTGTACCTACAAGGAGATGAGCTATAGACACTGAACCATGTGTCATAAATCAAAACATGATGCAGACAGGATTCAGTTCTGCCATGAATAACAGACCTGTAAATTAGTCCAAGAAGATAATGTCCTGTCGCACCATTTGGAACCTGCACACAAAGGACGAGAATCAGCAGAATTAACAATATCGCCAAAAAACTTGAAAGCAGGTTAAGATGTGACTGATTTTTCTTTTCAGTGGTCATTACTTCACCCGTGTAGAATAAAATACTTCTCGAATATCATACCCCAGAAAGAAAAGGAAAAGAATGCATTTGCAGTTTGAAGTTTGCACCATCCATGCAGTGTCAAGTATTAATAACACACAGCCAATGTTTATCATAAATCCACAATGTGGAGAGAACTAAAAGAGATTGGTACACATCTAGTTTTCATTTATGACATAGTTGGTACAATTGCTTCGACAGGCAATAAATATCAAACGGGTCCAATGTTCAAGTATTACTTTCGAGACGTGCTCGTTTGTAAGCTTCAGAATTCTTAGTCCAGAAGAGTGTGCACAATGTTGTGAAAATTAGGAGCTAAGATTCACTTCGAAAGTTAGACTCTGTTCTAATACATTACAAGGGTAGGTGCTAGACAAAGTTCCTGAATAAATTCCAGTAGTAGTCATTTTTTTAGTTGGTGGGTGTTCCCTCTCTTGTCATTCCCCCCTATCTACCCATGTAAAGTAGTAAACAATTGATTTGTTACTACCTTGTAGGTCCCACAAGTGATGCTAAGAACTGTAGCACATTTGCTTTTCTTAGAATCGAGTCTAGTTATTTTCTTAGCACAAACCAAGGTTTTCAAGTCGACGAGTCGTTCTGGGGTAGCGACTATTGACTAGTCATGACTAGTCTAGACTCATGGTCGACTAGTCGACATGAGTTAAGCAATAGGTACTATAAAATTACAACACTAGTCCATATCCTACAAGGTCCAGAAGTAATTTTCTTGCCACAAAAATTACATTGCAGCAACAGCCTCAAGATTGGGCCAGAATGCATATTTCCATGGTGGATGCTTGCTCCTTGCTTGTCTCTTAGGATCTTTGAATGGATCATATTGCTCATCAACTTCTGCTGCAGATTGAGCTAAACGAAGCAACTTGGGATATCTCTGGCTGGGACATGGTGCTTGTTGTGAATCCGGAGGAGGGAGCAGCACACCAGCAGCAGCCAATGGAGGGAGAAGCACACCAGCAATGGCGGAGGAGAAGCAGAATCGTGGGGTGGCGGCAAGGGAGAGGGTAGCGGGAGACAAGATAGATTTGGCTCAGGGAGGAAAACTGGTCCGGTCTAAGTTTCATGGGGGAACTGGGAAAGCAATATGGAAAACTGGGCCCAACTTTTAGTCGTTCAACTCAGAAACCTGGACTAGTCTTGACTAGTCGTTTGACTCGCTCGACTCAACCAATTAGTTGAGTCGAGATGTTGAGTCAACCTGGAATTCCGACTCATCAACTAGTCGTCGACTAGTCGCTCGACTCAAAAACCATGGCACAAACTCACATTGTTCTTGCCCAAAATCATCAATAACGTAGTACATCCTTATTTTAGTTCCAGATTTCAAAAGCATGATACAACACAGAACAAATGCTATTTTTCTAAGATTTCATGGCAACCCAGAAAAGAACTCAAGAGTTTCTTATTACAAATTTACAACCACCACATGACAATGTTTCAGAAACACAGAAAGCATATCATGTTTCTTACCTCAACATTTGGTTCATTGACTGGACATAGAGTTTCTTCAGCTTCCCGCAGGAGGTTCATTCGAAAGCATGATGTAGCAAACAAGTATCGAGACTCTGGCAGCTTCTTGCCTAGATAGCATATAGGAAGCATAAATCAAAAATCACTCAAAAATAATATGGCAGCTCAAACAGAAAAACTATTACCTCAGATCAATAATTCGTGTCACAGTTTTGAACTGTGACACTTATTTTGGATCGGAGGGACTAGTAAAATTTGGACATAACAAAAGGACAGCGAATATATTCAAATGGATGAACAAATAGTATGCCCGCATTCGTCTTATTTTGAAAGCATATAATAGCATTTTTACATTATTCTGTGTAGTACATGGTGAGCGGATGTTTACCTTTCAATATGTGGTATGCAGCATAGGGCTGGTTGTTGTGGAGGTAGCAAGTAGCTAGCAATTGGATGTTGGTCTGTACACAGGAGAAAAGGCAAGGAAATTTAGCACAGCATAGAACTGCAAACAGATCTAGAAAATGGTTTTGCTATATAGCTCTTGAGGTAACCCTTAAATTTTATCATTGTCGGATATGCTTTTGGATTTGTCTTTTTGAGTGTGTGCTTTGAAAGTTGACGCTCCGAAGGCGCAACCGGTAGGAGGCGCTATGCCACATGTCCCCTCTACTGAATGTATGCTCCATATTATGCTATCCTTATTAGAGGTTGGCATGCCAAAGGCATCATGGACAAAAATAGCACGGTATAAGAACTAGAGGGATATATAAAACGTGAGGAATTGGATTGGCTACCCCCTTTCTCTCAAAAAGAGGTTGTTTGCTAATTACATACATGTGGACTTGTTTTTTAGTCGAGCAAGTCAAAAAACCACGAAATCACAACATGAGGACTACTTTTATCTGGTTGTACTATTGTTTATATAGATTCACAGACTGCACTCCGTCCAGGAGGCGTAGAGGAAATACCCGCTTTAGAAATCCAAAATGCCATCTCACAGCGTGACACACGACAAGACTTGAGATGCATGAGAGTCCCGGGCTCCTAAAGAGTTCACCAAGGTCCACGTCGCAGAGACGGAGGTCGCATGTGCAATCATGCGGTTGTGCAGAACCAATGCATGAGAAGAGACTACACTTTGGCTCAGTATGTGCCTTCCATATTCCCCCTGCCCCAGTCCTACGGTTCACCATTGGAAATAAACTTCATATACAAAGCTCACCATGCAAACCCTACAAGCATGCGTCTTTGAATTTCTCCCCGGTCTAAATCTAGTGTTAACCATTCCAACTAATCCTGAATCCTGATACGCCAAACTGCTCTCTTGTGCATCTAGGGCTTGGGGTTGAGGAGAACGGAAGGGGGTGGGGCTTTCAATCCACAAGAAGAGCCTGAACTTTGGCGTGTTCCTTTCGAATTCCTGCTTGTCTAAACCTAAGGTTTACCATTGGAACTAGACTTCATACGCAAAGCTTAACATGCAATCACTACAAGCATGTGTGTTCCAAAATTTCCGTGGGCTGAACCTAGGGTTTGCCACTCAGATTAAACCTCATATGCCAAGCTCACTGTGCAACCCCAAGAAGCATTTGACATCCATTGGATGGAGTCCGTGCAGTTTGGATCCAGATCAAGGTCAGTGATTTGATAGACACCACAAATCTTACTTCAAACATGTGTAGGTGTCCCCTTTGAAAAAAAGGAACTATGAGGTATCGTTGGTAAAAAATGGAAAGGGGTCAAAGCGCAAAAGAGTTTTGTGTTTCATTTCATTGAACAGGAAGACAACAGGGGTACGACCTCCAGAAAGGAGGGACACACACACACACACACACGACCGTCCTCACCAAGCGACTACAACTAGGTGAGTTGGTGCTCTCAACTACTAACCACAACATTAGGTCTCGCCGGCCTTGCCTCCAGCCAAGAATGGCGATTTTGTGTCGAGGCTCGGAAAGGGGTCTTATTACAACAAACTGGTGTTGAATTCAGGTTAATCACTAGTCACTGACAGCATTGCTTTTCGATCTGTCCGTTTCATTTAGAGTGGACGCTAAAATAGCTGGAGTAACGGAGTGCCTTGAGCTAACTCTACACGGGGAGTTAGAATTAGATGCATCAGCACACAAATCCAATTATGCCAGATCTTACTATTCAGTAATTTCTAGCGTCTGACTATTCTCGCTCTCCTCATCTCTCGTCCACGTCAGGGCTAATCACAAGTGGCAGGAAGAAGAGCCAACTGATGGCCCGCCTTTATAGACGCCCTAACTTTCTTTCGATTCACAGATGCTAAAAAAGATGTATCTGATACACAATAGACACCAGAAACCCCAACTCTGATATTTGATTCACATACAGAAAAACTGGTTCCTCGAGTTCCTACAATCTAGAGCGAGGAATGTGAATAAATAACTAAGCCCACACAATCTAAGCTGCCGGGTAGCTATAAATTTCTACAGTTACAGCTACCTAGAGATTTAAACAAGTGAAATTCACTGCAGGGCATGACACGCTATAACGACTGTTGAAAACCGTTTCACATTTCGGGATGTAAAGCGACATCTCAACCTAAACTCCGCATAAGCCCGTTTTGAAATCACATGCGCGACTCCGCAAATTCAAAAACATATCCCTGGATAGCTAGATTAACTTAAGCCCGTCGCTGTTTCAGCTGTCGTTGAACCCAGAAAACCTAGCCCGAATCCCACCGCTCAAAGCTCACGCGGCCGTGGAACAGTAGAAAACCACAACAACAGACTTTCTAAATCAAATCGCAACGGGAACTCCCGATCTAACCCCGGCGGGCCAGAATCGAGCCGACGGGAGCAGGGGGGGTGGGGGTGGTACCTCGGCGGGGAACTGGGCGCAGAGGCGCTCGCAGAGGAAGACGGCGTTGGTGTTCATGAAGAGGCGGAGGCTGCTGTGGACGCGGTCCACCATTAGGGTTTCCATCGCGGTGCCGCCGCCGCCACGGCCGGCCACCTCACGGCGAGGACCGCCGCCGCCGCGCGACGCGAGTGGGGGAGGGGAGGAGAGGGGAGCGAGAAGCGGGGGTGTGCCTTGGTTTGAATCGCGCCGAGTGGATTTGGAATCGAGGCCTTTCCTGCGTGTGATTTGGACGGAGTGGGGCTCTGGGGTTTCGAGCGAATCGGGGGAGCACAGCACTGCGTGGGTGTGAGCGACAGACACAGAGCGAGCGTGGAGCCCCCGGTGTGGTTTGAATTGTCTGGTGTGATGTGCTGCTCGTATGTGTATCTTTCATCTTCTTGGTCATTTGGTAAAACTAAAACTAGTAATAACTAATAATAATAATGTATATGATCGTTTGGTAGAACCATTTTTGAATCTGGCCTCTTGAGATGGTTCGGCGCCAACCTATTTAGTGCCGACATGTATAAGATCGGCGTCACCGTCGACTTCAAGAGACCAGATTTAAAAATAGTTTTACAAAAAGATCATATGCATTAGTTCCACTAAAAGGTCATTTGTAAATTTTGATTTGTACGAATATAACCCTCTGTCGTTAAAAATAATCTCATAAAAAATTGTCAGCTCTAAACCTGACGGAACAAAGAGAAATGTGACACGTGTCTTCCCGCTAATCCAGTCAGCGGAAATACACTCGCTACCAATTCAGTTGGCGGAAGGTCTTTTCACGCCGCCTGAGCTGGCGCTGTTGTGTCTACTTTCCGCCGCCTAAGAAAGTGACACATGTTCTGTCAATTGAATCGGCGGGAAATGACCTTCCACCAACTCATTTGGCGGGAAGACATGTACTGTTTTTGCACTTCTGCACTTCTCTTCTCTTTTTTTTTTTTTTTGCGGGTCACTTCTGCACTTCTCGTCAGTTAGATTTGACAAAAAAATGGATAGGGGTTTCTTTTAACAAATACATTGAGCAGGGGAATGTATTTGTAAGAAATCGAGGTGTGAGCACAGGGGTCTAGCCATATAGGGGGCAGACTGATGGATTTTTGTGTCGCGGATCTTGTGGTGAAATTAGACAAAATGGCCCCTATTTTTAAGCTTCAACAACTAAAGAACTTATCCACCAAAGAGAAAATCATGTTTTTTATCCTGTTTATGTGGCCTGCACATCGAGGCGCGATGATGGACATCATTAGGGGCGACACCACTAACAGGGGACTAGGGGTGGTCGCCCCGGCTCTCTAAGGGTGGAGCATGCAGATTCGAGTGACGGTGGCGCGCCATTAGCATATGTGAAGCTTTGCGTAAAATATTTGTTTGACATGGATGATGATCTCGTAGGTGCACGGGTACGGGCGGATCCACACCCCGGATAACAGGGGCCATGGCCCAGGGTGTTAGGTTGATCTGTCAGGTTTAGACAGAGTCAAAAGAACGTTATAAGGGAGGCCTACGAACCAACGTCGGGACCTCACCGTACGTAACATAAAGCCCTGATCGGGGGCACCCCAAAACTATTAGGTTTGGTCCCTGATCCCACAGCACCATATATATAATACGAGGTATCGATCTCTTTGAGAGATAACACACGTAAGAGACAGGCACTCCTAACGACCGATTCGATAAGGGTGCTGAAGGGGTCAGAAGACCGACCACGTCCCGCCACCTCCAAGGCGTGCTGCCGGCTTCTACGGCCTCTTTCTCGACTACGGCGACTTCTACATCGACACTCAATCTCGCCTGCATCGAGCAGGCGCTGATGGCTTCAATTGCTGGATCTTGTAATGATCCCTAAACCCTTCTTTTTTTTATCCTTTTGTGTGTTCTAGATGGTTGTCACAATTAATCTAGTTAATCCTAGATGATAAGAACTAACACAAGGTGCATAATTTTGTGTAACATATGCATTAGTGAAATGGTTCACTTAGCCTAATTACCACGCTGAAAATAAAAAATTGCATGGGTTTTGGTTGGATTCTGAATCCGCCCTTGGGTAGATGGACCTTGATATATCATCTCGTTACGCTTGCATTGGCATTATTGGTGGCAACATAATTAAGTAAAAGAGATTTATGTATTTATACAGAGAGATCTACGAAATAAGATATATGATAATCTGCTCTGTTCAGAAATAGATATTTGTAAAGATCAATGGCGATCATATTATGCTATGTTTTCATTCCTACGAGGATCCTTGAGGGGAATGTATCTGGTGCACCTAGCCTTGTGGTGCTATTGGTCCACCAAACTCGCACATCATATTTTAAAATGTTTGAAAAATATGAAAAATTAACACATTCACACAACACAAGAATTTTCGTTGTCACAAAACTTTAAATCGAAACATAGCCTGGAAAAAATGACAAATTCAACACTAAATTGTACATAACGTATGTTGGCTTCGGGTTTGGCTCATTATTAACATTGATGTCAAATTTTTCATTATTGTATCGGCAATAGTGTTCTGAATTTTATCTGAAATTTGGTGACAACATACATTGAAGTTTTGTCAATGTGCTAGATAGTTTTCAGATTTTTTTTCGAACAATTTTGATTGTGCTACTATATCCAGTGCACCGTTAGCACCACATGGCTGGTTGCACCATATATTCTCCCCATTGTCGAGGTCATCAACCTTGACAATCTAGTCTCGCTATCACAAATACAAGGTAATAGTATGCTGCTATCTTAGGAAAAGGTAGAAATATTATTATATAGTGCCACTCATCTAAGTTCGTATCTAGTCCATATTGAAATATCTCAAACATTTAATAATTTGGAACGGAGGGGGTATGTGTTAATAGTTAAAGTCATAAATTTATCACATGTCGTAGATATGTCTTAGAATATTGAAATTATATGGTGGCCTCCATGGAGTAACCCAAACTTGAATATTGTGAAAATGGTACTAGTTTTATGTTTTGTCATGTTGTTGTTAGTTGTACTTCATGAATTGTGAAAATTGAATCTTCCTGGTCATTTGGTAAAACTAAAACTAGTAATAACTAATAATAATGTATATGATCGTTTGGTAGAACCATTTTTGAATCTGGCCTCTTGAGATGGTTCGGCGCCAACCTATTTAGTGCCGACATGTATAAGATCGGCGTCACCGCCGACTTCAAGAGACCAGATTTAAAAATAGTTTTACAAAAAGATCATATGCATTAGTTCCACTAAAAGGTCATTTTCAGTTCACGGCGACGGTTGAGCTGTAAATTTTGATTTGTAGGAATATAACCCTCTGTCGTTAAAAATAATCTCATAAAAAATTGTCAGCTCTAAACCCGACGGAACAAAGAGAAAAGTGACACGTGTCTTCCCGCTAATCCAGTCAGCGGAAATACACTCGCTACCAATTCAGCTGGCGGAAGGTCTTTTCACGCCGCCTGAGCTGGCGCTGTCGTGTCTACTTTACGCCGCTTAAGAAAGTGACACATGTTCTGTCAATTGAATCGGCGGGAAATGACCTTCCACCAACTCATTTGGCGGGAAGACATGTGCTGTTTTTGCACTTCTCGTCAGTTAGATTTGACAAAAAAAATGGATAGGGGTTTCTTTTAACAAATACATTGACAGGGTGTAAAGCCGGCAAATCTCTCGGTTAGATACCTTGTGTTTCGTATAGAGAGAAGTATGGCGGCTGGTGGTTCTGGACGGCTGACAAGCAAAGAGTTTACCTAGGTTCGGCCCCTCATTGTGAGATAAGACCTACTCCTGCTTATTTGATCTGGTATTGATGACGATTACATGGTGGCCGTGATGGCTATGGTGGTCAGGCGTGGTCGCCTGGCTACTTCTGTCTATTTGTTGGCTTGTGTTTTTGTCTACCCCTCCCTGTCTTTATATATGCGGGCAGGGGGTTTTACATGAGTCCTAACAGACTACGACTAGGAGTACAAGTTATTTGGTAGCAGCTTCTTGGTCTTCATTGGGCCACCTGGTGGGCCTCATCTTCATTATACGTCATAGTGGGGGTAACCGGAAGGTATACCCACGTCAGTAGCCCCCGAGTGTCTGGTCGAATCGAAGAGTCAGACAGGGACTCATTACTTAATAGATCTTCAGGTGCACAATATACTTGATGGTTGGTTGGAGTCTTCATTTGGTAATGCGTCGATTGCTTCTGTTCTTGCATGTACTTCGAGTGCTTTTGTCTTGTTAGTACTTCGAATGCGTCCGTCTTGATAATTTTTCGAGTGCGTCAATTGCGCGACCAGCGCTCATCGGGTGCGCGGCCAGCGCTCCCGATGGGAGTAGCCCCCGAGGCTACGTGCGACTCGCAGAGTCGGGCATAGGCTCAAGTTGTTCTAATCCCATGTATTTTATCTTCTTTTTCTTGGTTCCTCGTATCCTGCGAACAAATATAGAAAAAAGATTGATGTATCGAAGTTAGTTTTTGCAATTCGTCTTTATCAGGCGCTCCTTTGTACATTGATACGTCCATTTTGCATCACTATTTTATATCATAATTTACTGTTATTCATTGATACATTTCATATTTAGAGATGATACTTATGTTCTTTCATCTATTTTGCATGTTTGATGATTATTGGAGAATTGATCACCGGAGTCTGAATTCTGCTGGAAAAAGGACCGTCGAGACACCATATTTGAAAAGATCAGAAATCAGAAGTAAATAGATGGAAACTCCTATTTTGCCAGAAGAAGGACGTAGCCAAAAGGGGATACCGAGAAGGGGCTCGGGGGGCCCACACCAGGTGGTGGCGTGGCCCCCCTCCTTGCCGCGCGGCCGCGTGGTGTGGCCACCCTGGCCCACCTCTGGCCGAGCCCTTTCACGTAATTCTTCTCCCCAAAACCCTAAGACCAAAAGAACCATCGTGGAAATATTCCGCCGCCTCCACGAGGCGGAAAACACCAGAGAGATAAAAGCTCTCCTGCAGGTAGAAATTTGTCGGGGAAATCCCTTCCCGGAGGGGGGAAATCGTCGCCATCGTCACCGTCATCGAGCTGCACTTCATCGAGATCATCATCACCACCATCTCCACCGCCGACACCGTCATCTCCATCGGTCCACTCCGTTCCCACTGTAACATCTAGGGCTGAATCTTGTGTGTTTGATAGGGGAAACTCTCCCGGTGTTGATTACTCTTGTTATTGATGCTATTGAGTGGAACCGTTGAATTAAGGTTTATGTTCAGATTGTTACCCATCATTATATCACCTCTGATCATGTTCCAAATGATGTGTTGTGAGTAGTTCATTTAGTTCTTGAGTACATGGGAGAAGTCTATATGTTAGTAGTGAACTATGTTGAGTAATATTTAATGTTTTGATATTTAAGTTGTGGTGCTATTCTTCTAGTGGTGTTATGTGAACGTCGACTACATGACAATTCACCTTTATGGGCATAGGGGAATGCATTGTGTATTCGAATATTAATTGTGGGGTTGCCGGAGTGACAGAAACATAAACCCCCGTTCGTATCTCGATGCATGAGGGATGTTAGGATCTCAGAGTTTAAGGCTGTGGTTAGATTTATCTTAATAACTTTCTAATATTTACGGATGCTTATTAGGGGTATAATCACAAGTATGTATTAGTCCTATAAAGGGCGGTGCATTAGCATAGGTTCACACACACGACACTTATCGAAACACTAAAGATTAATCATCTATATGAAGCAAAAGCACTAGACATAAATCTCGTGTGTCCTCAGAAACGTTTGGTCATCATAAGTAAACAAACCGGCCCGTCCTTTGCTCTATAAAGGATTGGGCTACTCGCTGCAATTATAATTGTTGTGCTTTATTTACTCGAACTTTATTTACCTGTTATATGAAAAACTACTAAAAACTTGTCTGCTAGTGTTTACAGTGAAATCCGCATCAAAACCGCTTGTCAGCACCTTCTGCTCCTCGTTGGGTTCGACACTCTTTATTTATCTAAAGTACTACGATACACCCCCTATACTTGTGGGTCATCATACATCCTGTCCTGTTTAAGGAACATAATGCGCGAGATTTCATGACTCGGGATGTTTGATATATATATATCCGTTTCGTCTTATGTGGGATGGACGGCATAGTAGGCCTGATTCAACCGACGGATCGGGGTCAAGTGAATTCGCAACTCGGGCGAAATACCTTTCTAGCCTACGCAGATTCGAGTCCCTTGGCTCGAACCCGGTATGACCGTGCAAGTTCAACTCATGCCTGTTTGGACTTACTGGTCAGAACCCGTCCTTTTTTTAATGTACCCTTGGTGCGTCCGCCGGAATTTTGCATTTCTCAGGTCTTACCTTTGTACTTTAGGTACAACATCCGTGGCCTGACATGTCTTGTCAGGTACATCCCGAGAATTACTATTTAAATGATTGGATATGGTACGGGAGATACTCGACCAGATTTCGACTGTTGTTGTACAAGTTTTGCTTTTGCTTTCTTTCGGATGACTCCAATTCGACGTGTTCTTCGATTGACGCTGATCGTCGACTTCATTCATTCATCGGGTGCGCGGGCAGCGCTCCTGATGGGATTAGCCCCCGAGTCCATGTTTAATTGCTTGCAATTGAGCATAGGCTCGAAATCGCAGTCGAATATGTTGCGAGTAATCTTCCGATGGGAGTAAATTGCTGAAGTATGAAGCGACTGAGGAGATGCTCAACTTGTCTTTGTATCTGTGTATATTGGCTTGAAACAATGGCTAATCGGCCAATTAGTGTAAACAAATATAGTATTTTTGGAATAAAAGAGTATGATCATGCTGGTAAACGGAAATACCATAAATTAACACTTATCTTTGAGAAGTAGTAGAGATGGTGAGCGGAGTCGACACAGCGAGTAACGCAGTGGATAAAGTGGATGCGGCGGACCGGAGTCGACGCAGCCCCCGAGCGTCGAGTGCGACTGGGGTGACTTGTTGAATGAACTGTTAAGCCGCGGCCCCCGAGCGTCGAGTGCGACTGGGGCAACTAGTAGATAGCTGGTAGTCGACGCGGCGGACGGAGTCGACGCGGCGGAATAATTAATCGATGCGGCGGATGAAATCAACGCGGCGGAATAAGTAGTCGAGGCAGCGGACGGAGTCGACGCGGCATTGGGTGCGGCTGTTTGAGAAAATCGATTCGAGTTTTAAAGAACTCGACTTTAAAAAATTCGATGCGGGTTATTAAGAACCCGACTTTGAAAATCCGACGCGAGTTGTAGATAACCCGACTTTGAGAAATCCGACGCGGGTGATAAGAACCCGACTTTAAAAATTTCGATGCAGGTTGAAGAGAACTTCGACTTTGAAAAATCCGACGCGGGTTATGACCCGACTAAAAATTCCGATGCAGGTTATAAAGAACCCGTCTTAGAAACAATTCCGTTGCGAGTTAAAGAGAACTCGACTTTGAAAAATCCGACGCGAGTTATCAAGATCCCGACTTTAGAAATCCGACGCGGTTTATAACCCGACTTTGAGAAATCCAGCTGGTTATCCAATAGACGCGTGGTTTCGGCGAACGAATAATTTGATTTGTTGCAAGAGATAAAATGACAGTATTGGCCGCAATTGTTATATCTATTACTTTGCATAATGGCTTAGCGGCCAATTAGTGCAAGCAAATATAATGTTTTGAAGTAAAAGAGTGATAAATTGTAATACTATAATTTAAAATTATCTGCGAGATGTAGTAGACGCGGCCGAACGGAGTCGAAAATGGCGGAGTGGCGCAGCGTTTGGCCAGGCGGAGTCGAAACGGCGACTGCAATGCCCAGCCCCCGAGTCCGTCTTGTCGAGTCGGCAAGACGGAGTTGAAAAAGGCACCGTAGTCGTGTGACCCGGGTGCAGCGAGAAAGTTGTTGTTGTTGTTGATATCGAGACGCCAGTCCTCGAGTCGGAGGTACACCTACTTTTACGTTGGTGTAGAGATTGTCGAGCAGCCGATGAAAACGCACAGTGCCGCCCCACCGTGCGCCGTAGCTGGCTCGAGTCGCCAATTTATCGGGTACGTGCGGTTGAAGTCGGTGCCCGTTCCGTCTCTGCTGGTGTCTTTTATACTATCCTTGCATTTGTATTCCCGTCCGCATGCTGATACGTCTCCAACGTATCTATAATTTCTTATGTTCCATGCTTATATTATACCAATTGCTACATGTTTTATATACACTTTATATGGTTTTTATGCATTTTCTGGGACTAACCTATTAACAAGATGCCGCAGTGCCAGTTCCCTGTTTTTTTGCTGTTTTTTGTTTCAGAAAAACTGTTAAGGAAATATTCTCGGAATTGGACGAATCAAAAGCCAAAATCCCTATTTTTCTCGGGAGCTTTCAGAACACCGAAGACGAGACGGAGTAGGGCACCGAGCCGCCCACACCACGTGGCGGCGCGGATCCCCCCCTGGCCACACCATCATGTTTAGATCTTGTGAGCTGCCTATTATGATCAAGATCATCTTTATGTAATGCTACATGCTGTGTTTGCTGGGATCCGATGAATAATTGAGTACTATGTCATTTGCTTAATAATATATCTTGTGAGTGTGTTATTTATGATCTTGAATGCTCTCCGTTACTAGTAGATGCTCTGGCCAAGTAGATGTTTCTGACTCCAAGAGGGGGTATTTATGCTCGATAGTGGGTTCATGTCTCTATTTAATCTTAGGGAGTGACAACAACCTCTAAGATTTTAGATGTACTGTTGCTACTAGGGATAAAACAGTAGTTCTTTATCTAAGGATATTTGTGCTACTTACATTACACACTTTACTTAATGCAATAATCTATTGCTTGCAACTTAATACTGAATGGTGTTGCGGATGCTATACTGAAGGTGGATTATTAGTCATAGATGCAGTTGGATTCCGGTCTTTGTATCATGTTGTAATGCCCAAATGAATCTCACACTAGACATCATGACTTGTATATGCATTGTTATGCAGTTCTTTATTCTGTCAATTGCCCAGCTATAATTTGTTTACCCACATGTATGCTATTATTATTTATGGAGAGACACCACTAGTGAACTGTGTACCCCGATCCTTTTTCTTTAAACTGATAATACATCCTACTGCAATCCTGTTATTTTTCATTCTCTGCAAACAAACATCATTTTCCACACATACGTTTAATCCTTTGTTACAGCAAGCCAGTGAGATTGACAACTTCACTGTTAAGTTGGGGCAAAGTATCTTGATTGTGTTGTGTGCAGGTTCCACGTTCGTGGTTGACACCGGTAGTGCGCCCTGTCAAGGTCAACCGCAGCAACCTTCGGAAGAATTCTAGTTTCCTACTGGATTGATAACCTTGGTTTCACAACTGAGCGAAATTTGCTGCTGCACTACTTCATACCTTCCTATTGGGGTTTCCCAACAACATCACACCGGTGCATCAAGCTAATTTCTGGCGCCGTTGCCGGGGAAACTAAGCTCTTCTGCGAGGAGAGTCTCTCACACCCAATCTTTTTATTTTGTTATTGTCTTTCTTAGTTTATTTTTATTACTGTCTTGTTTGCTTAAAACCAAAAATACAAAAAAATTAGTTGCTTGTATTAAATTGTTTATTTCGGTTCTGTTCTATTTTTGCTAAAATGTTGCTCCCTAAGTACACCCTGGAAGACCTGTCAGTAGGTAGTGGTTCTATAATTGGAAAAAAAATATTGAACAATTCTTTAATCATGTTAGCAAGCTTGAAAATCTTGAGGAGAAATCCATAGCAGAACTTGCCCCAAACTATGAAACTGCTGCAGCTGCTTTGGTTCACAAATTAGAGGCTAGGTTTGTTAACGTCCACCCCATAATTCAGCAAATGTTTCTTAATCTTAATAATCTTGAAAATGCTGAAAAGAATTTTTTTATTTTAGAAGTCTTGCTTAAAGAATTTGGTGATATTGCTATAGAAGTTAAGAATATGTATGAACGTTTTAAGATACCAGGCTCATGTGTAGATGTTATTAATGCACTTGAAATTTTTGGAAAAACCGAACCTACTAAGGGGGAGAAAATTAAAGTACCAATACCTATTAAACTTGTAGCTATGCATGAAACTTTGGAATAAAATTTTGATTGGATTGTCCCTCAAAACCCCTTTGATGAAAGTAGTAAATCTAAGAGTAATGAAAGAGAAACCTCTGAACCTTATATAGATAAAATACAATGCATAGTTGAGAGGATTTCCGTTCTTGATTTGGATGCTACTTGAATCACTTTCTGTGCCTAGCTGAAAGGCGTTAAAGAAAAGCGTTTATGGGAGACAACCCACATTTTATTTCTGTTATTTTATTTTGTTGATTCAAGCAACATGTCTACCTCTGTAGCAATTCATTTGTATCTTTATTTTATTGCATTGTTGTGTCAAGTTAAGCCTCTAGTAGAAAGTTGATGCTAGATTTGGATTCCTGCGCAGGAACAGTTTTCTGCTGTCCACCGTTTAATTCGTAAGAATTCACAGAAAAATCAAAATGACCTGAGATTTTTTGTGCGTGATCCTCAGATATGTATGCAACTTTCATTAGTTTTGAGTTTTCTTATTTGAGCAAGTTAAGTTCCTTGAAAAAATCCGTCTTTACGGACTGTTCTGTTTTTTTACAGATTCTGCCATTTATTTTGCATTGCTCCTTTTTTGCTGTTTTTGAATAGATCTTTTTGTTCCATAAAATACCAGTGGCTGTAGCTAATGTCCAGTAGCATGTGTAATGGTTTTGTCCATGCATAATATACGAATTTTTGATTATGCACCAACCCTTCAATGAAGTTTACTTTGAGTTTGGTGTGGAGAAAGTTTTCAAGGATCAAGAGAGAGGGATGATGTGATGTGATCAAGAAGATGAAAGAGCCTAAGCTTGGGGATGCCCCCGTGGGTCACCCAAGCATATTTCAAGAAGACTCAAGCGTGTAAGCTCATCAACAAACTATCAGGTCCTCTCTAGTGAAACTATCAGCTCCCAATTTTTTTATTTTAGAAGTCTTGCTTAAAGAATTTGGTGATATTGCTATAGAAGTTAAGAAAATCTATGAACGTTTTAATATACCAGGCTCATGTGTAGATGTTATTAATGCACTTGAAAAAATTGGAAAAACCGGACCTACTAAGGGGGAGAAAATTAAAGTACCAATACCTATTAAACTTGTAGCTATGCATGAAACTTTGGAATAAAATTTTGATTGGATTGTCCCTCAAAACCCCTTTGATGAAAGTAGTAAACCTAAGAGTAATGAAAGAGAAACCTCTGAATCTTATATAGATAAAATACAATGCATAGTTGAGAGGATTTCCGTTCTTGATTTGGATGCTACTTGAATCACTTTCTGTGCCTAGCTGAAAGGCGTTAAAGAAAGGGCTTATGGGAGACAACCCACATTTTATTTCTGTTATTTTATTTTGTTGATTCAAGCAACATGTCTACCTCTGTAGCAATTCATTTGTATCTTTATTTTATTGCATTGTTGTGTCAAGTTAAGCCTCTAGTAGAAAGTTGATGCTAGATTTGGATTCCTGCGCAGGAACAGTTTTCTGCTGTCCACCGTTTAATTCGTAAGAATTCACAGAAAAATCAAAATGACCTGAGATTTTTTGTGCGTGACCCTCAGATATGTATGCAACTTTCATTAGTTTTGAGTTTTCTGATTTGAGCAAGTTAAGTTCTTTGAAAAAATTCGTCTTTACGGACTGTTCTGTTTTTTACAGATTCTGCCATTTATTTTGCATTGCTCCTTTTTTGCTGTTTTTGAATAGATCTTTTTGTTCCATAAAATACCAGTGGTTGTAGCTAATGTCCAGTAGCATGTGTAATGGTTTTGTCCATGCATAATATAAGAATTTTTGATTATGCACTAACCCTCCAATGAAGTTTACTTTGAGTTTGGTGTGGAGGAAGTTTTCAAGGATCAAAAGAGAAGTATGATGTGATGTGATCAAGAAGATGAAAGAGCCTAAGCTTGGGATGCCCCCGTGGATCACCCAAGCATATTTCAAGAAGACTCAAGCGTCTAAGCTCATCAACAAACTATCAGGTCCTCTCTAGTGAAACTATATTTTAATTCCGACACATCTTATGTGCTTTACTTGAAGCGTCTATTTGTTTTTTTTCTTCGTTATTTTCATTCTCTGAATAAAATGGATCCTAGCATTCCTTTATGGGAGAGAGACACGCTCCGCTTTTTCTTATGAATACTCGTATTCTTCACTATTATTTGTTGAGTATTCTTCTACGTTATTTCAATACTATTAACTCTTGTTTTTCATGCATCTCTTGTTTGAGCTGTTAGTTTTCTTATATTATACTCTCATATCTCATTTTTAAATACTTGGAGAGTTTATTTTTAGATAAGTTAATTGGTGTTTGGTTAAGAACATAAAATGTTAAATGTGTTAGATGGTATGATGAAATGATACATAATCGTGTAGATCATTAAATTGTGTCACTTGAATCATTGATGTTGTTTTGAGATATTAATATGCTTAATGGTAAAACATGATGGTTTAGTAAAGTGGAATGATTAATGGTTGGTCTAGAAAACTTGAAGCTGTGCCACACTTAAATATCCAGTTGATAGCATGATATATGACTTCTAATGTTAAAAACAACCGTAATAACTTTGTGTTATGCGCTACGGTCGGGGTCCCAACAGTGACTTGTTCATTTGCCACAGTCCCTCATGGAGTGATTTTCATTATGCCTTTTAAGATCATATTTCTAGTTGGAATCTTTTTGCTTGTTAGTTATAAGCTGCGATTTTCATGGCACTTCCACCACCATATTTGCTAGCCTATTCGGTACTTTGCATTGCCCTTTCTCACATTGAGAGTTGGTGCATACTTCGCGGGTACATCCAAAACTCGTGGGAGATCTTAATCATGTTCTCCTACACATAAGCCAAATATCTTCCTCAAAACATCCACCATACCTACCTACTACAACATTTCCATAGCTGTTCCGAGATATATTGCCATGCAACTTTCATCTTACATTACATGACTTGTTGTCATTTATCATTTATATATTGCCTTGCATGATTCTTTACAGCTGATGTGTGGTTTTACCCATGTTACACTAGATCATTGCATATCCTGCTACACTGGCAGAGGCACCGTTTAATACACTATGTTTTATTCCTTATGAGTTACTTGTATCAAAAGTGTGTTGTCATATTAGAATGTTTGCCCCCTAAAAGTGAAAAGAGCCATGGAGGCCATCGAAAAGAGAAACGGAAAAAGTAAAAAAAAATAGAAAAAGAGAAAAGAGAAAAAGAGAAAGAGAAAAATAAAAAGGGGGCAACATTACTACTCTTTATCCACACTTGTGCTCATGTTATAGCACCTGTAGTATTCATAGTCATCATTTGTGCTCATTTTTAGCACCTTTACTCCATATGAGAGAGTTTTCATGTTTTACTTGCATAACTATGTGGGAAACTTTACGTTATAGAACTTGACTTGTATATTCCAATGATGAGCCTACTCAAAAATGATCTAGATCTTCGTGAGCAAGCAAGTTGGATGGACCCCCACTAGTTCCATTGGAGAGCTTTTATACACTTATAGCTCTATGTGCATCCGTTGTGTGGCAATCACTACTCCTTGCATAGCTTCGATTATAAGACTTTCTCTTGTCTAATGATCACTTTCAGCTGTGTGAGACTTTCTTCCGTTGGCCTTCCAAACCCCCCTTATTATTCTTTTAGCCACAACATCCTGGTGCCAGGAACCAACGCTGAACGCTTGCTTGTTTTTAAGTGAACAAATAGATAGATGATTTTCTACGTGCATATTGTTATTGCTTGACTTGATCCTTTCACAAAGTTGTCATGAGTGTTGGATGCATTAGATGATTATATTGTTACTCTTGAAGCTTAAATCATCTTTAATATCTACTTTGCACGGTTGATTGTTCTCTAGTATTGATTAATTGAAAGTTTTACTTTGTTCTTCCTACTTTTTACTCATTACTCATTTGATATCAATATAAACTACAGATTTTATTCATTTGATCTCAATTTACATGCATTACATTATTATATGATCAAGATTGTGTGAAAGCATGTCACTTCAGAAATTATTCTTGTTATCGTTTTACCTACTCGGGACGAGTAGAATTAAGCTTGGGGATGCTTGATACGTCTCCAACGTATCTATAATTTCTTATATTTCATGCTTATATTATACCAATTGCTACATGTTTTATATACACTTTATATGGTTTTTATGCATTTTCTGGCACTAACCTATTAACAAGATGCCGCAGTGCCAGTTCCCTGTTTTCTGCTGTTTTTGGTTTCAGAAAAACTGTTAAGAAAATATTCTCGGAATTGTACGAATCAAAAGCCAAAGTCCCTATTTTTTACGGGAGCTTCCAGAACAGCAAAGACGAGACGGAGTAGGGCACCGAGGCGCCCACACCACGTGGCGGCGCGGGTCCCCCCTGGCCGCGCCGTGACATGGTGTGGGGCCCTTGGGGCTCCACCGCCTTCGCCCTTTCGCCTACTTATACCCCTCGACGAAATAAGACCTTGAGCCCAAACACTTTTCCACGATACGTTTCAGAGCCGCCGCCGCCGTCAACCCTAGTTCGGGGGGGGGGGGGGTTGAGAAGCTCTTCCCGGCACCCTGCCGGAGAGGGGAATCATCACCGGAGGGCTCTACATCACCATGCCCTCCTCCGGACTGATGCGTGAGTAGTTCATCCTTGGACTACGGGTCCGTAGCAGTAGCTAGATGGTTGTCTTCTCCTATTGTGCCATCGTGTTTAGATCTTGTGAGCTGCCTATCATGATCAAGATCATCTTTATGTAATGCTACATGTTGTGTTTGCTTGGATCCGATGAATAATTGAGTACTATGTCATTTGCTTAATAATATATCTTGTGAGTGCGTTATTTATGATCTTGCATGCTCTCCGTTACTAGTAGATGCTCTGGTCAAGTAGATGATTGTGACTCCAAGAGGGGGTATTTATGCTCGATAGTGGGTTCATGTCTCTATTTAATATTGGGGAGTGACAACAATCTCTAAGATTGTAGATGTACTGTTGCTACTAGGGATAAAACAGTAGTTCTTTATCTAAGGATATTTGTGCTACTTACATTACACACTTTACTTAATGCAATAATCTATTGCTTGCAACTTAATACTGAATGGTGTTGCGGATGCTATACTGAAGGTGGATTATTAGTCATAGATAAAGTTGGATGACGGTCTATGTATCATGTTGTAATGCTCAAATGAATCTCACACTAGACATCATGACTTGTATATGTATTGTTATGCAGTTCTTTATTCTGTCAATTGCCCAGCTGTAATTTGTTTACCCGCATGTATGCTATTATTATTTATGGAGAGACACCATTAGTGAAATGTGGACCCCGGTCCTTTTTCTTTAAACTGATAATACATCCTACTGCAATCCTGTTATTTTTTATTCTCTGCATACAAACATCATTTTCCACACATACGTTTAATCTTTTGTTACAGCAAGGCAGTGAGATTGACAACCTCACTGTTAAGTTGGGGCAAAATATCTTGTTTGTGTTGTGTGCAGGTTCCACGTTCGTGGTTGACACCGGTAGTGCGCCCTGCCAAGGTCAACCGCAGTAACTTTCGGAATAATTCTAGTTTCCTACGGAATTGATAACCTTGGTTTCACAACTGAGTCAAATTTGCTGCTGCACTACTTCATACCTGGTTCTTGTGGTTTCCCAACAACACCACACCGGTGCATCACATGAGCTTGCGCGATCCACGTCGGGCAGGATTGAGATGCCTGGTTAACCGCTGATTCGGGAGCTGACGGGACGTTGGCTGCGACTGCCTTCTTTTGGACTGATGTTCCGATCAGCCCCTGCTCTTTTTCCTTTTCTTTTTCTTTTTTGACCTGATCTGGGAAACTGTGCAGCACATGGACGTGATCCACGTGAGTGTTTGATACAAAATTACTATCGATTTATTTCCTTGCACGTACGTACGCCAGCCTCGCTCTAGCTGGAAGCAGTATCTTTCGAGTCGGACACGACTTCCTCAAATCTTTTCCTTTTCTCTTCCTTGATCCACGAGCGAGTAGTGATAGGCCTAATCCATAATATGTCCGTTGAATTTCTTCCGCTGCCGGGCCTCAACCTGACTCGTACGCCACAGGGCAGCGGATCAGCCGAGAATATCTCGACTGGTTAGCTGCTGAATTTTCTTCCGAGGTTCAGATCGCCTTTTGGTATCGATCCAGTATGACAAATCACCGCCGGTGTTGGTGGTGTAGATTGTAGCTTCGTTGTTGTTGTATACTGGTTGCTGTAGTCGGTTGGATCAGACAGCCGCATATGTGGACGATGTTGTTGTCTGCGCTGGTCCGATACGGCGAGTCGCCGTCGTTGTCGATGAAGGTTGGGGCCGCTGCAACCGTAAATCCAGCACGCTGTTCTTCCCACAGACGGCGCCAATTAACGGGGTGTAAACCCGACAAAGCCCTCGGTTAGATACATTGGGTTTCGTATAGAGAGAAGTATGGCGGCTGGTGGTTCCGGACGGCTGACAAGCAAAGAGTTTACCCAGGTTTGGCCCCTCATTGTGAGGTAAATACCTACTCCTGCTTGTCTGATCTGGTATTGATGATGATTACATGGTGGCCGTGATGGCTATGGTGGTCAGGCGTGGTCGCCTGGCTACTTCTGTCTATTTGTTGGCTTGTGTTTTTGTCTATCCCTCCTTGTCTTTATATATGCAGTCAGGGGGGTTTTACATGAGTCTTAGTAGACTACGACTAGGAGTTCTCGTCTTGTACTTCAAGTTATTTGGTAGCAGTTTCTTGGTCTTCATTGGGCCACCTGGTGGGCCTCATCTTCATTATACGCCATAGTGGGAGTAACCGGAAGGTATACCCACGTCATACATTGAGCAGGGGAATGTATTTGTAAGAAATCGAGGTGTGAGCACAGGGGTCTAGCCGTCTAGGGGGCAGACTGATGGATTTTTGTGACGCGAATCTTGTGGTGAAATTAGACAAAATGGCCCCTATTTTTAAGCTTCAACATCTAAATAACTTATTCACCAAAGAGAAAATCATATTTTTTATCCTTTTTATGTGGCCTGCACATCGAGGCGCGATGATGGACATCATTAGGGGCGTCACCACTAACAGGGGACTAGGGGTGGTCGCCCCGGCTCTCTAAGGGTGGAGCATGCAGATTCGAGTGACGGTGGCGCGCCATTAGCATATGTGAAGCTTTGCGTAAAATATTTGTTTGACATGGATGATGATCTCGTAGAGGCACGGGTACGGGCGGATCCACACCCCGGATAACAGGGGCCATGGACCAGGGTGTTAGGTTGATCTGTCAGGTTTAGACAGAGTCAAAAGAACGTTATAAGGGAGGCCTACGAACCAACGTCGGGACCTCACCATACGTAACATAAAGCCCTGATCGAGGGCACCCTAAAACTAATAGGTTTGGTCCCTGATCCCACAACACCATATATATAATAGGAGGTATCGATCTCTTTGAGAGATAACACACGTA
This sequence comes from Poa annua, assembly GCA_026929855.1. Lineage (NCBI taxonomy): Eukaryota > Viridiplantae > Streptophyta > Magnoliopsida > Poales > Poaceae > Poa > Poa annua. The sequence goes on from CM049437.1 coordinate 97,114,487, forward strand.
AGAGACAGCCACTCCTAACGACCGATTCGATAAGGTTGCTGAAGGGGTCAGAAGACCAACCACGTTCGGCCACCTACAAGGCGTGCTGCCGGCTTCTACGGCCTCTTTCTCGACTACGGCGACTTCTACATCGACACTCAATCTCGTCTGCATCGAGCAGGCACTTATGGCTTCAATTGCTGGATCTTGTAATGATCCCTAAACCCTTCTTTTTTTAATCCTTTTGTGTGTTCTAGATGGCTGTCACAATTAATCTAGTTAATCCTAGATGATAAGAACTAACACAAGGTGCATAATTTTGTGTAACATATGCATTAGTGAAATGGTTCACTTAGCCTAATTACCACGCTGAAAATAAAAAATTGCATGGGTTTTGGTTGGATTCTAAATCCGCCCTTGAGTAGATGGACCTTGATATATCATCTCGTTACGCTTGCATTGGCATTATTGGTGGCAACATAATTAATTAAGAGAGATTTATGTATTTATACAGAGAGATCTACGAAATAAGATATATGATAATCTGCTCTGTTCAGAAATAGATATTTGTAAAGATCAATGGCGATCATATTATGCTATGTTTTCATTCCTACGAGGATCCTTGCGGGGAATGTATCTGGTGCACCTAGCCTTGTGGTGCTATCGGTCCACCAAACTCGCACATCATATTTAAAATGTTTGAAAAATATGAAAAGATTAACACATTCACACAACACAAGAATTTTCGTTGTCGCAAAACTTTAAATAGAAACATAGCCTGGAAAAAATGACAAATTCAACACTAAATTGTACATAACGTATGTTGGGCTTCGGGTTTGGCTCATTATTAACATTGATGTCAATTTTTTCATTATTGTATCGGCAAGAGTGTTCCGGATTTTATCTGAAATTTGGTGACAACATACATTGAAGTTTTGTCAATGTGCTAGATAGTTTTCATTTTTTTTTCCGAACAATTTTGATTGTGCTACTATATCCAGTGCACCGTTAGCACCACATGGCTGGTTGCACCATATATTCTCCCCATTGTCGAGGTCATCAACCTTGACAATCTAGTCTCGCTATCACAAATACAAGGTAATAGTATGCTGCTATCTTAGGAAAAGGTAGAAATATTATTATATAGTGCCACTCATCTAAGTTCGTATCTAGTCCATATTGAAATATCTCAAACATTTAATAATTTGGAACGGAGCGGGTATGTGTTAATAGTTAAGAGTCATAAATTTGTCACATGTCGTAGATATGTCTTAGAATATTTAAATCATATGGTGGCCTCCATGGAGTAACCCAAACTTGAATATTGTGAAAATTGGTACTAGTTTTATGTTTTGTCATGTTGTTGTTAGTTGTACTTCATGTCATGTGAAAATTGAATCGTCCCGTCTACATGGCTCAAGCGTGCTTACTCACTACCACGTGTGAGATACATCGAAATATTGCAGGTCATTACCGGGCACATACTCAAGAAAGCATAAATGAACAGAGCATCGTGTAACTCTGGATAGCAGCAGAACAACCACGTAATCAATTCCTGCTCTATCTCGTATTCCCTCCAAATATATCCATCCTGCCTCGCTGAAGAAGGAAAAAGAAAGAAGTGTTTTTACCAACGAGGTTGTCCTGCTTGGCAAGCACGGCCACAAGCCAATACTACAATGCAACTTCAGCTAACAACCTGCTTCAATCTTTCTACATACCAGATACCACTGCACAGAGATTGGCCTGCAATCCACAACCTTGTGTAGATGACAAGTTAAGAGAACATGTTCTAAAAAAAGCCATAATTCATGATGCAATGCAAACTTCAGCTAACAACCTGCTCCAGTCTTTCTACATACTATATACGGGACGCATGGCATACCACTGCACAGGGATTGATCTGCATTCCACAACCTTGTGTAGACGACAAGTTAAAAGGACATGTTCTGAAAGTTTTCACCTCCACAGAGATAGCACCCAGTCATCCAAATGGTATAGTCTTGTACTGCGATCGACATATACGACAAGTTGATCGCATATCGTGAAGGTATGTTGTTGGCCCAAGAACAAGGATACCAGAAGATTGTGATCGAGACAGATTGCAAGAATGTTCAGCTCATGTGGGATGCTGGAGGTGAAGGAAGATCGGTGGGGTACCGTATTTTATGTGAGATGAAAGAGTTAGCTCTTAGTTTCCAGGGATGTAAGCTTCTTTATGTTAGCCGTACTGCTAATTTGGCAGCACATGTGTGCGCTAAAGAAGCATTAGCTTCAGACTTTGTTAGAACCTTTGTAATACTCCCTGGCTTTCTGACTGAGGTGGTTCAGTCAGAGAAGCTTTCGTCTATTGAATAAAGCTGGAAGGCGCAAGTTATCAAAAATAAATAAATATATATAGTCAATACAATACCTCTGCTTATAAACCTAAGGAAATTATAGGTTCTTAAATATAAGTTCCCCTGGTTTTCAAGTCTATACTGATTGGCCTCCATGTCTTGTCAGTTTGCCTATGAACTCCTAAAAGGATAATCCTAAAAGCGAGATCTATTAACATTGCATCTCCCTGATACTCTGCGTATTCTAATCACCACATTCTCCACCAGACCCTCTCAAGAACAAATGGTAGTAAGATATCTCAATTTTCTAGAGTTGTGATGTGTAAATTCTCGGTTTTTTACATAGGGGACAAAGAAAAAAAGAGAAGGCCTAATAGTGAGATGCAGATAACATATACTCCCTTTGTTTCACAATGTAAGATGTTTTAGTCTTTTTTCACATATCTTATATCTAGACATATTCTGTAAGGTTCATGTAAACCTTTCATGAACCTTGCACTAAAACATGCATATATACAACATAGAACGTGGATTTGCTATCATGGTGGGTAGCTGTGCACGCCCTTAAAGCCGTAGGATAGAGAGAGTAGAAATCTTCATGTCTTGGATATAGAGAGTAGTTTGTGAGATAGGTGTTTCTCCACCTGGATAGAGTTTTCATTTTAAAAAAGTTGTCCACACTCCGTCTATATTCCGTCTACACAGGACCTATCCTCCAAACCAACAAATATCAGAACGTCACCTGCACTTCATGTCTCTCTTTATTTTTTTTATTTCTCTCTTTATTTTTTACTTTTTGTGCTTCGGCCGAGACAAAGAAAAGCCAAAATTAACTTATTAATCTAGTGGAAAACTCCACATTCAGTAGAAACATTTTTTTCTTTCCTCTGTAATAATCATCCATGTCATAAAAATATAAATTGTTTGACCAAACATTCCTTATAGAGAATATTTTGTAGCACATGGTTTCATTTGCGTCCATCCAAATATTTTGTAGCCCGCGACTCGTTTTTGACGTCCAACACGCGAGGCCGACAAAATTTTCTTTTCAATCACCAAAACAGAACTGGTTACCATTCGCCCATGAGAAAAAAATGCTTCAGATTCATGTGGTAAAAAGAAAACGTCGTTGTCGAATCCATATTATTACAAGAACTTTCAGATTCATTTAGTAACAAAAAAATTTGAAATTTGATGCAAAACCATACATGCTTTCCACCAGCATATATGCATCAATATTACAAAAAATATCACAGAAATTTCAAGTTCCCGTAGAGAGCTTCAGATCAGATTCCACCCCCAAAAATTTGAATTCACAAGCATTTTTCAGATCCTTCACTACAACAAAAATATAAAAGCAATTTATTTCAGAGCTGGAGCAAAAAACCATTGTGATTCTCCGACCAGAAGCTATACGGACCTGAAGCTACACTGACCTGAAAACCATTGTGATTCTTAGACCTGAAGTTGCACTGAAAGCAGTGGCAGATGGCTAGATGAGATCCATGGCGGGCCTGATTGAATAAAACCGGTTGCATCGAAAGCACTGGCAGATGGCCAGATGGGGACGGTGCGGAGGAAGCATAAAAAATCGCAGCAGCACGGAAGTCCAGAGCAAGCAGGTTTGTTGGCGAACCATATGTGGGGGTCGCCAGAAAGTGGCCACGGCGGCGCGGATCTGCCCAGCTCCCCTCGTCTTGACCTGAAGAAGAGTAACTCCATAGGCGAAAAAGAGAGCCTGAAGAGGAGGTCGCCGCCGGGGGCGAGCTCCATGACGAGGTACACCTTGGACTGCGTGGCGAGCACCTCGTGGAGGCGCAAACGTTGGCGTGTAGTAGGCGGCGCATGGCGGAGATCTCGCTGGCGACGGCCTCCCCGCTGGCGACGGAGCGCGCGTGGTAGACCTTGGTGAAGGTGCCGCGGCCGAGGAGGCCGCCGAGCAGCGGCGTGCCTTGCTTGCGTGCCTTGCTTGTGTGCCTTAGTCTTGGCGACGGCACCAAGGCAGAAGAGAGGCGGATCGGAGATATGCACCAAAAAAAGAGATCGCATCTGGTCGTCCATGCCCGTCTTGGACGCCGATCTGTAGGAGGGGGCGCGCTCGAGCTCACCGGAGGGCGGGAGCCCATATTAGGAAGGATATCAGGAAGGATCCGACCACCACACGATCTGGAGGAACTCCTCCAAATCCACCGGCGAAGAGTCGATCTGGTAGGAGAAAAGATCCATCGTTGGGCCGTCGCCGCGGTTGAAGAGATCGGGACGGGGTCGGCGTGGTGGTGGAAGAAATCGAGGACCGGGACGGGGAGTGGTCTGTTGGACGCGTGAGGATTGGAGTGGTGCGGGTCGGTTGTGTGGAGGTGGTGGTGGAAGTCTTTTTTGAATAACACGCCATCATCTTATCGTTAACTTCCATTCGTTTGCTCTCAATATCTAAAAGAGAAGATCCAACGGATAGGAGACGGTGCGCAGCTATCCACCATGGTAGCTGGCTATTTCGCATACAACATATGTGAAAAAGGCTAAAACATCTTATATTGTGGAACGGAAGGAGTATTATAAACTCCCTATCAACAAAGCATTTCCTTGACTAACATGCATAGATGTAGATACGCCATGAACAACATGAAACCAAATATGATCTCCTGTAGTATTACTCATCAGACAATTAATGACCAGATAAACTGAAGGTTTGATAGTGATTTTCAACAAACTAACCTGAACAACATCATTATTGATTGCACATGCAGTGAAGTAACCAAACCACGGAGAGGCAAAGTGAAACTACGTAGTCTGTAATAGTAACTCCTTAGCAATATAGGATATGGCATCATATACCAATAGAAATAACCGAGGTCATATATAGCTCTAGAAACCAGAGCATAACATAAAATTGCTAGCCAAATGAGCATCGCTGAACTAGGGTGCCGAGCACACGCCGATCAACTCTTTGACAATAGAGGGCCAGGTTGCGCTTAGATTCTGGAAGCCCTCGCTGGCCATGGCTGCCCGCAGATTCGCCGGAGAGCTGAGAAAGGCGAAGCACGCATTCTTCAGGCCACGGCAGTGGCGCACTTCAGCCAGTGTCAAGAGGTTCACCACGGTGCCCACATCGATGTGGTTGCACAGCCTCTCCTCACAGACCAGCTTCATCCGCTCCATGCTATACCTGTCTGCCGCGACGAGCAGGTGCTGGCACATGACATCTTCGTCTTCTTGTCTCATCTCCGGCAGCGAGTCGGTGTACACGAAACAGAGCAGAGCTCTGAACACCTGCGCCTCCATGTCATGTATGCGGACCAAACTGTCGGTGCGGCCCTCCTTCATTGAGCCAAAGAGCTCCGCGCTGAAGACCGGCGACCGGGCCGCGAGCACGCAGCGGTGTGCGGCGAATGTCTCGCCGCCAGCCTCGAACACCACATCGGCGCCCTTTTCGGCCAGGAGGAGGCCGCGGAGGTGCTGGTTCAGGTCGGACGGGGGCACGGTGACGAACTTGGGAGCTTCTTCCTCCGCCCTCTCCTCGGCGCCGACGGTGCGGACGCCGTTGACGACGACGACGCCGCAGCAGATCGTGAACGCGTCGGCCTTGAGATGCTTGGATTTCTCCAGTTCGTCCCATTGCACGAACTTTGTGTACCCCCAAGTGGACTGGCTACCGAAGTGCCGCTCAGCTGGTGCCCACGGCACTAGCTTGGCCTTGTTCCCGCGGAAGAAGAGCCCGCGCTTCTCTTTCTCTGCCTTGAAGCCGAACTGGAACCGCGCCCTCACTGGCTGGGCCACGTTCTCGTCGAGGACGAGGAAGACGGACACGTGGCCCGCGCTCTCCTCCCTGTCGCCGTTGGGGTAGTAATCGATCCTCCAGCGATGGCCTCCGACGGTGAAAGGGCGGGAGCTGAGGCGCTGGCGGTTGGGGAGGCCCTTGAGGCTTGAATAGCCGTCGATCTTGAGGTGGTGGTATCCGCTCGACGTCTCGGCGACGATGGCGGAGGTGGAGGCGGAGGCGGAGGCGGTGGCGTTGGACGACATGGTGAGGGCCTCGAGCCTAGCCTTCGGGGGAACGCGCAGCTCCGGCCAGGCCTGATTTGCTAGTTGGCGTGTAGGGTTTTAGAGCAGAACAGAGCTGCAGAGTGGAGTGGGATTGAGGAGGAGGAGGAGGAGGAGGAGGAGATCGACGAGGCCACAGGGAAAGGTGGGGAAAACTCCCATTTTGGGCAAAGTTCCGGACACTTCCTTCTGATGGGCCTTGAGTATTATTTGGGCCTATTGGGTGGTACAATACACTTGAAAGGAGTATCTGAAAAAAGAAAATTGCCTCAACAAATCTGAAAAGAAATTTCGTCTCAAAACTACGTCAAAGATAAAACTCAGTTGTTCTTACACAAAGTTTGTTGTTATATTATTCAGCCACTAACTCGCAACCAACCTTACATAGTTAGCGTCCCAGCCAACAAAAGAACATGGTAAAACATGAATGTTGGTATAACATGTCAATTCTTATTACAAGGGGAATCAATACCCCCCATCTTCTACCTCAACTTGGCACTAGGTTTTATTTTCCTTCCTTTTTTAGCGTTGACTTTCTTGTACTTAGATGTACATTCTCCATTCTTTCTAGTCGGTCAAGTCCTCCTCTGGATATATGACTCTTGTGCAAATTAATCTTATTGGCCATTATTTGTACCAACCTAATGTTGTTGAATCTTGTCTGGCATTGTGTCAACAAATGAATTGTGTTTGGGTATTTTCCTCCTCTGCCACTTCAGTTTCTCTCATTAATCATGACATCTTTAAGCTTATCAAATCCACCCATGTTATGTCATGCTTGTCTACAATATCCACAATCCATTATAGCTTCATGCTTGCTTATTACATGATGAAGCAAAATTGGAAGCTCCATGTGTTACAACGTCAAGGCTAGGCCCTCCATAACTATCGCAACCTTTGCTTCACAACTATGGTATGTTTGGGAAAGCTTAATTTGAGATTGTATTCACATATAAACACGACCTCTCATGTTCAAAGAAAAAAGTATATAAGTGGAAAGAAGCATAATTTAACTATGGTTTTGGAATATTCATGCACTTAATTATATTGATTGCTTAATGAACAAATTCAACAAAGCGCACAATTATTTCTGAAATAAGAACATGAGTGATGCACTTATACATTGTAAGTTTGAAACATGCGCATCACGCCATTACAAAATATGTGCTTGAATTTCTATATTTATCCTAATCTATGTACCTGCAAGACTTTTGATTGTCCACGATGTCAACTAGATGAAATAGATGTGTAGAAATGTGTATGCTTCTCCAGAAAAAACAATAAGCATTTGCTCATCCAAAAAAGAGTGACTTGTTCGTACAAAAAATGGTTATCCTAGTACTCCCTTCAATACAGAAAATTTGTTCGCTGTCAATGAACTCACCTACAACTTCCGACACATTTTTGAGGATCGGGGAGAGTACTTATTTTCCTTGTTACAGGAAGGCCGAACAGCCCGTATCAACGATACCGGCCCAAATCCCGTAGAGAAAGCCCACAAACCAACGTGGCGCATTCGATCGCCCCCATTGGCCAGGCCACGGCACCACGCCGCGTGGGTCCCACCACCCCCCTGAACTCACCTCCCACGAACTTTCCCCTCCTTCCTCGCGAAGCAAGCAACCGAGCTAGCTACACGAGTCCGCTATATAACCGGCGATCGGAGAGACCGAGACAAAAGAGATCTCACCATCACATCTCATGGACGCCGACCTCGACCTGGACGCCCTCCTCGCCTCCTTCGCCGGCGAATCCGCCGCCGTCTCCGACCTCCTCGTCCCGTCCTCGCTCCCGCCTCCGCATCCCGATGCGGAGGCGGGGTCGCCCGAGTCGGTGACCTCCCGGTCGCGCCCCGCCGGCGGGGAGGCGCTGTCGGAGATCGAGAGGTTTCTGATGGAGGAGGAGGCGGCCGAGGCGGAGGGGGTGGAGGGGATCAGCGTGGACGAGTTCTTCGACGCGCTGTTCGACGCCGGGGAGGGGGCCGAGGCCGAGGCCGGGGGCAGTACGGATGGGGACTCCGGGAGGGGGGAAGAGCAGGTGGTGACGCCCGAGACGGAGGTGGATGTGGAGGTGGCGACGCCCGAGACGGACGTGGACGGGGAGAAGGTGGACGGCGATGATCCTGTCAGCAAGAAGAAGAGGAGGTATGCCGATTTTGTTACTTATTATCGCAGCATATCATCTGAAATTGGGGATCTGTTGTGATCGTATTTTATCTATACAAACTTACGAATCTGCATCCAGTTACCTCATACAAGTTCCACGTGGTGTGAATTTTTATCAGGCAAATGAGGAATAGGGATTCTGCCATGAAGTCGAGGGAGAGGAAGAAGTCATATGTGAAGGATTTGGAGACAAAGAACAAGTATCTCGATGCTGAGTGTCGCCGCCTCAGCTACGCGCTCCAGTGCTGCGTAGCTGAGAACATGGCACTACGGCAGAGCATGTTGAAGGATAGGCCCGTTGGTACTCACACAGCCACGCAGGAGTCTGCCGTACTCACGGGTAAGATGATGCATCGACAATTCGACATATATACTTTCACCATATCTGGAATGAACAACTTATCTCTTGCTACTTAGTTTTGATTGCTCGACCATGCTAAAAGAAAATCACCGTGTTACATTGCCTGGTACTCGTGCTACTTGAATTCGTGGATATGAATTGTTCAAGCGAATTAGGTTATGAAACCCTCAAGCACTCTGCAAATCTAGTTACCATTGGTGATATCTGACAACTTACTCAAATGTATACTTATAAATAAGCACACCTGCTTCGATTGCATTTTCATACTCTTGGCTCGACTGCTCACCATTTACTGATAGGAGTTTGAACTGCATCAAGGATTGCTACAATCTTGCACCATGGTCTGAATCATTACCCCTGTGCTAAATGAAATCATTTCCTGTTTGCAGAAACCCTGCCGTTGGTTTCCCTGCTTTGGCTGCTGAGCATCGTGTGCCAATTCCTCATGCCCGGACTACCCAATCGAGGCCAGGTGGCTCCAAGGAGCGCCGGAAAAGAACTCGTGATGGTAGCCGGAAAGCTAAGCAGTGATAAACCAGAGACCTTGGAGCTTCTACTTCATGGAAGGCGCTGCAGGGGTACGAGGGCGAGGATCAAGCTAGATACCTCGCCGTCGAATGCAGCAGCAGCTTGCTAGGCTAGTGCGGCCTTCTTTGCAAGTTCCCAGTATGTAGTGTAGCTAGCGATGCCTATTATGTGTGAATTCTCTTGCTGCCATGCCACCGTGGCTTTATCCATGGATCATCTATCTGCTCTCTTTTTTCTCCTCTTGTTTTATGATGATCTTCTCTAGTTCTGGCCTTATGTGTTTCTTAATGTCTCAGCATAAGTTTGGGCACTCTGGCTTTCTGTGTTTATGCAGTCATGTTAATCGTGATTTCCGAAGGCCAGATTGGCGTGTCTAATTGAAATGCTGACATCAGAGTAAATTCGGATGGAAATTCGTAGCCTTTTCAGGCGCGAACTCACAAATGATAGTCACAAAACTCTCAAGTGTATTATCTTATGAAAATTTTCTTCATCACAGTCAAAGAAAATTCCTGTTCAGCTAGACATGGCTTTCCAATCATATACTCCATTTTTTTATTTCTACCATTTTCCTATCCTATCAACTAGTATGAATCAAAAGAGTCCTAAGGCTTTCTCTGGTCATATATGAATCGCATCAAGGAGTTCCATTCCGGAGGGGCGGATAGAAGTTTTGGCAAAAACTGTTCCCTCCTATGTTCCATTCTTCTGAGTAAATAAAATTCATGAACATAAGTCATGCTGTATGATGTTCATCTGCAAATTTTAATAACAAAAAAGACTTATTTGTGACGGGAAATCAAATTGGCTCCCGAAAAAAATGGTTTGAACTCTTAAAACAAACTTCTAATAAAAAGTATTAAAAAATGCCATATTTAACGGAAAAAATTATGCGGGTGTATGTCTGAAATTTTTGTTTGTATTTTAAAATGCATTAAAAGGTATTTAAAAATATTTAACATAAGGGGTGCTTAGACCCGAAACACCGTGTCCCTCTTTTACTTCTTTCTCTAGCATATCATCACATTATATATCCTAGATGTCAAACATACCAACAATGACAAACACACATGTATATGCTGAGATGGAAAATGTATAATAAACCAGGGGTCCGTCTACGTGTGGAGAGTCGCCTTCATCACCTCAAGTCATAGTTTCTGGTCCGTGAGATCACAAATCCAAGAGTGAAATGCATCTACGGTTATCAAAGTTGTTGACCATGTCTAAAACAGTCCCCAAACTCAGAATTTGCTCTTTATATCCATCTACGATCCTAAATACAAATGACTAGTATATAGCGCTGATGTGGCAGGAGTCCCACTTTGGTCCTCGAAGTTACAAACGATGTCCAAAACAGTCCTAAACCTCAGAATTTCCATTTTGTAAACAATGTAATTTATCTTTATATATAAACCATGGAAAATGATTTTGCATGCAGCACGAACACACGAACATTACATGGGTCACATATTTAACTACTTTACACGTAAATTAAAGGAAGAGACCAGACAAAACAGACCAAGGCAGAAAAAGAGTTTGCATGCAACTCGTACTATTGACGAAAAAATTTAGACTAAAATGAAATAAAATTAATATTAGCCTTCCATAAACACTGCAGGTGAGTCCAAAAATAGCTAGTTTTTGAACAAACTATTAAAACTCTCAGTAATCATTCACCGATATTTGACTTGATTTTTTTATACATATTATTCATTCAAAAATTATCGTTAATCATTCACCAATATGATTTTTGTTAAGCTTATCCATCTGAGCATAGTATTAAAAAAATCCCAAGTAGGCAGTGACGCTCCGCGAGGCCTCCTATGTGCGGGAAGAAGCAGTCTTTGCCGACGACACGTGCCGACAACGACGGAGGGTAGGGGAGGAGGAGGAGGGGCGTGAAGTCGCCCGGTCGCTCGCAGGAGAGACGTAGGCGACGTTTTTTCCGCTTATAGACGGTAAGTCTATTGCACTGTTTAAAAAAATCCTGAGGTTTAGAACTGTTTTGGACAACGTCAGTAACTTCGAGGACCGTAGTAAGACTCCTTTGTTACCACGTCAACGCTATACACTAGTCATTCTTATTTAGAACTGTATATGGACATATAGAGCAATTTTCAGGACTATATTAAGCCAAATCCTAAGTTTGAAGACTGTTTTGAATACGACCAACAACTTCGAGAACCGTAGGTGCATTTCCCTCCAAATGAAACACCTCGTATAGTCGGATCTGATGACCTGTAGAAGACCCAAGATGATGACTTGCGGTTTACTGCTCCCGTGCCGCTGATCTGTTGCAATTTCCTTTCCCCTTCACTTCCCCGCTCCCTCCTTCCACAGCTACCAGGAAAGCGGCAAAGCCAGAGAGTCCAGCACCAGCTCCCAGATCTCCCACGGCCACCGACCGCCGATGACCTCAGACGCCGCCGCATCAACATAGCCGGAACTCTCCCCGGCGCACACCACCCACCCTAATGTCGTCCTCCGCGGGCGACGCCGAGGCCGATCCCGGCCTCGGCGGCGCCTCCCCGGCCGGCCGCGTGCTCGCCCGCGCCCTCGACAAGGTCATCAAGCACTCCTCCTGGCGCAAGCACTCCGCGCTCGTCTCCGCCTCCAAGTCCGCCATCGACCTCCTCTCCTCCGCCCCCGCCCCCGCCTCCACCCCGGAGCCATCCCCCATCCCCGGCCTCCCGGCCCCCGTCGCCGAGGCGGCCCTCCAGGCGCTCCTCCTGGCCCTCGATCCCGGCTCCCCGAAGGTCGCCGAGCCGGCCCTCGACTGCGTCGCCACGCTCCTCTCCCTCCGCCTCCTCCTCGGCGACGTCGCCGCCGCCGACCCCTCGCCGCTCTCCAGGCTCTTCGCGGCCGCCCTCTCCTGCGGCGGCCTCGGCGACGACGCCCTCGAGCTCGCCGCGCTCCGCGTGCTCGTCGCCTTCGCGCGATGCCCCGCGGTCGCCGTCCGCGGGGACTGCCTGGGCCACATGGTCAGGGCCTGCTACAACCTCTACCTGGGCAGCGCCAGCGGCCGGAGCCAGCTCTGCGCCAAGCTCGCCCTCGCGCAGGTGCTGCTCGTCGTCTTCGCGCGCGTCGAGGCCGGCGCCATGGACGTGCGCGTGCGCACCGTCTCCGCCGCCGACATGATGGACCTCTCCGACCGCAGCCTCAACGACTCCAGCGTCGTGCAGGCCGCGCAGGCCTTCATCAACGAGGCCATGGAGGGGAGCGACACGCCAGAGGACGCTCCTCCCCCGGCGGCGTACAACGTGCCGGAAGCTGAGGGGGACCGAAGCGAGGAGGAGGAGGATGAGGGGATGAGCAGGATCAGGGAGGATGGGCTGGCCTTGTTCAAAAACCTCTGCAAACTGTCCATGAAGTTCGCCACGCCCGATAACCCCGATGATCCCGTACTTCTGCGCGGGAAGGTGTTGTCACTCGAGCTACTTCGGATGGTCATCGACAACGCAGGGCCCTTCTGGAAGACGAGCGACAAGTATGTACTCGTAGCGTTGCTTCTTCTGCAAAAATACTACTACCTCTTTACATCAGATCAATTCATTGCATTCCCTCTTTACATCAATATTTATTATTCAAGCGGGTGTTGATATACGAGAAGAGTATGGGAGGGATGTTAAAAATAGAGGTTGTAGGAAACCACACTTGCCAACAGCGAGAGCATTTGTATTTTTCCGAGTAAGCAGTGTAACATTTTTCTATGTCTGTTATGTGTAATCTGCTTGATTGACTGCCCTTAGGGTGTTCTAATCGTTAAAGAATAGTACTGATGGATAGTGAACCAGATTTTCTAGCTCGAATTTCCAAACATAGTAAAAATAGTACTGATGGATAGTGAACCACAGAATAGCTACATAGCCTATGCATGTAACAGTCAATGGAGAGATGCTGATTAAGGTTGATGATGCTACTTGGCAGTTGGCACTAACGAAATCATCAGTACTGCTGAATATTATTCTATGTTGGCCTTTATTCATACGGAAATGTTTCTTCTAACCATTCTAAAAGTACCGGAAGCTGGTTAAGTCATCTGTCATGAATGTTAAATTAAGACCCACTAATACCAATGTTTTTTCCCTCTGCTGATGCAGGTATGTCGAAGCAATTAAGCAGTACCTTTGTTTATCCTTATTGAAGAACAGTGCCATGTCAGCAATGAGCGTCTACCAGCTTTTGTGCTCCATCTTTATGGGTCTTTTGCTAAGGTTTAGATCTGGTTTGAAAGAGGAAATTGGAATATTTTTTCCTATGCTTGTGCTGAGAGTTCTTGAAAATATCCTTCAGCCTAGCTTCTTGCAAAAAATGACAGTTCTAAACTTTTTGGAGAAGATCTGTAAAGAACCTCAGGTTATTATCGATATCTTTGTGAACTATGATTGTGACGTTGATGCACCAAACATTTTTGAAAGGTATGCTAGTTTTATTCTTATGCATTTGTTTTTTGAGATTTACTAGTATTTTGTATCAAATATCCAAATATAGCGAGTCTGTACAAAGGGCACAGTTCTACATGTGCTACTTCTACTGCCAAAAATATGGCATTCTCTTTCTAATTTCACAATAAAGCAATTTAATTACATCGTTCTTAACAGGATTGTCAACGGACTACTAAAAACAGCTTTAGGTGTCCCTGATGGATCAACGACGACGTTAACTGTCGCACAAGACCAAACATTTCGGATTGAATCTGTCAAGTGCCTTGCCACCGTTATTAAGTCGATGGGTTCATGGATGGACCAGCAACTCAGAATTGGTGAAAGTTCTGAAGTACCAAGTTCAACCGACAATCATAGTCTCCAAAATGGAGAAGAAGGGATAGGAATGGATTACGACCTGCAATCTGAGTCTAGTAGTTCTGACGTATCTGATTCTTCCTCACTTGAGCAACGGCGTGCTTATAAAATAGAACTTCAGGTGTAAATGATTGTCTACTTTAAATTGTTTTTTTTTCTAGGTAGACATCTTTTATTTTAAAGGAGTACTAATATAATAGGTCTATGTTTTGCTTTACAGAAAGGAATTGCCTTGTTTAACAGAAAACCTTCCAAAGGTATTGACTTTCTCATTCGAAGCAAAAAGATAGGCCAGTCCCCGGAAGATGTTGCTTCTTTCTTGATTAACACTGCTGGCCTAAATGCAACAATGGTTGGAGACTATTTGGGTGAAAGAGACGACTTTCCTCTCAAAGTCATGCATGCTTATGTAGATGCACTAAACTTTGAAGGGATGGATTTTGGTGAGGCAATTAGATTCTTCTTGCAAGGTTTCAGGTTACCAGGGGAAGCACAGAAAATTGACAGGATCATGGAAAAGTTTGCCGAACGCTTCTGTAAATGCAACCCAAATGTTTTTACCAGTGCAGATACCGCTTATATACTTGCTTATTCCGTGATCTTGCTAAATACTGACGCTCACAGTGCCATGGTGAAGGATAAGGCAAGTCAATTAAGACCTACTCCCTCAGTTTTTTAATATAAGATCTTTTAGGTGTTACACATGTTGATGCACACTAAAATGAGTAAACATACACACTTAAACATGTCTAGATACATTTGTATGCATATGAATGTGGACAATATCTAAAACATCTTATATTTAAAAACGGCGAGAGTACTACTGTTATCATCTGGGAGTGGCTCACTTAATTATGGATATTTTCTTGTGCAGATGTCTAAGGCTGACTTTATGCGCAATAATCGGGGAATTGATGATGGGAAGGATTTGCCTGAAGCTTACTTAAGTGCATTGTACGATCAAATTGTCAGTAATGAGATCAAAATGAGTGCTGATTCTTCAGCTGCACAAACCAAGGAAACCAACAGCGTAAGTAAGCTTCTAGGCTTAGACAACATTATCAACTTTGTCAACTGGGGACAGACAGAAGATAAGGCGCACGGGGCAAATGATTTGCTTATTAAGCACATACAGGAGAAATTTAAAGCAAAACACGGGAAATCAGAGTAAGATCAGCATGTTTTCTCTTTGTTACAATACTTATGTATTGAATGATACTTCGTGAACTTAAGCTTGTGCATGGTGCAGGTCCGTGTTTTATGTTGTTGCTGATGCAACCATTTTAAGGTTCATGATGGAGGCCTGTTGGGCTCCTATGATGGCTGCATTTAGTGTGACACTGGACCAAAGTGATGATAAGGCTGCGACATCGCAGTGTTTATATGGATTGCGATCTGCGGTGCATGTCACCTCTGTTATGTGCCTGCAGACACAAAGAGATGCTTTTTTGACATCCATAGCCAAATTCACGTCCCTTCATTCTGCTGCAGACATGAAACAGAAAAATGTTGATGCTGTCAAGGTAGGAGGCAGTGAAACATATTGCTTTTGTGGAGTTTATAACATGTTTCTTCTATATAATCAGTTTTACGAAACTATGCGTATTAGGTTTGACGGATCTTTAGAACATATATTCTGGCTTGTTACTACCAAAGGCCCACTTTAGTCACGTCTACTGCAAAATGGTTGCATTGGCTTATGCAAATTCAGAGATTCCATATCTTGCATATCGCATAGTGTTTATGCAATCAGTTATATTTTGCCCTTTTGGTGTTTCAGTACTCTCCTTTTTTTTGCGGGTGATAGCAACTTTAGAACACGACAAGGGGCAGGACTGCAACTGTCCACTGTTTAACTTCAAATAGCGCTGCTGCAGGGCTTGTGCAATTGAGACTTTGAGGGAATATAGTAGAACTGCTGACTTGAGCAGATTAGAAATTTTAATCGTCCAATTTTTGGTATTGATTATTTTTATGCTATTTTAAAAAAATCACCATTAATTATGCTAAATCTTGTACCTATTTATGTTGAGTAATCCCTTTTTGTGAGGATATATTTAATATTGATGTCCATGATATACTTTACTACTAGTAAGCAGCTAGGAATATCTGACTGTTTCAGTGTCTGAATGATAAATATTTTCTTTCAACAGGCTATAATTTCCATTGCAATCGAAGATGGAAATTATTTGCAGGAAGCTTGGGAGCATGTGTTAACATGTTTATCACGCTTTGAGCATTTACATTTGCTTGGAGAAGGAGTGCCTACTGATGCTTCATTTCTGACAGTACCTCTGGTTGGGTCGGAAGGAAAAACCCAGATGTCTGCTTCTGTTCTACCTTCAAAGAAAACCAATGCTCTTCAGAATCCTGCTATGATGGCTGCTGTTAGAGGGGGTTCTTATGACAGCACTGTGGCAAAAACCAGTGCCTCAGGGCTGGTTACTCCTGAACAGATCAATAATTTCATATCGACCATACATTTGTTGGACCAGATAGGCATTGTTGAGTTAAATCACATATTTGCACATAGTCAAAGGTTAAACAGTGACGCCATTGTTGCTTTTGTAAAAGCTCTTTGCAAGGTCTCAATGACTGAGTTGCAGTCTCCGTCAGATCCTCGTATCTTCTGCCTTACAAAAATAGTAGAGATCGCGTAAGAAAATTCTTAAGATCCACTCACAAAACCAATCATTTTAAGCAGCATGGAGCAGCCATGACTCAGTACTTCGTAATTAGTCTAATTCTGGATTTTGTTTGTACAGGCATTATAATATCAACCGCATACGTTTGGTGTGGTCTCGAATTTGGAAAGTCCTATCAGAATTTTTCGTGTCTGTCGGATTGCTAGAAAATCTTTCTGTGGCAATATTTGTTATGGACTCTCTGAGGCAGTTAGCAATGAAGTTTTTGGAAAGGGAGGAACTGGCAAACTACAATTTCCAAAATGATTTCCTTAAACCTTTTGTGATTGTTATGGAGAAGAGTGATGTTCCAGAAGTACGAGAGCTGATTGTTCGATGTGTATCACAGATGGTCCTAAGCCGAGTTAACAACATAAAGTCTGGCTGGAAGGGTGTTTTTACGGTATGTATTGCTTCATTGGTTAATTTTAGTTTACTCCGAGTGCCTTAGATAAGTTCTCATCTGGATGTAGCGTGGTTTGTCCAGGAAAACAATAAAGTTGACATGATGATTTTGTGCCATTCATTGATTTCTTTTCAATGTACAGGTTTTTACTGCTGCTGCAGCAGATGGCACGAAAAGTACTGTCCTAGTGGCATTTGGGACAATGGAAAGAATTGTCCGCGACTACTTTCGATACATAACTGAGACTGATGCCACAACATTTACTGATTGTGTCCATTGTCTTATTGCATTTACAAGTAGCCAATTTAATAGTGAGGCCAGTCTCAACGCTATTGCATTTCTCCGATTCTGTGCTGTTAAACTTGCCGAGGAAGGATTTGATTGTCATGATAGACCTAGCAATTCAGACATGGTAGATGGAAATGCCACTCTGAACAAGAATGATTCTGTTTCCTTCTGGATTCCTCTCCTTGCAGGTACAACATTTTTTCTTATTTGTGAAAGGCTAGTTACCTTGGTCATGCAGTCTGTACCACCTTGTTAGATGAAAAGATGAAGGCATAGATGCTTTTTTTATTAATCAATAATCACATTGATGTTTTTCCTTTTGGTTTCCTTGCCTTTTTCAGGTTTAGCCAGATTGACAACTGATTCAAGGCTGACTATCGGGAAAAGTGCTGTAGGAGTGCTTTTTGACATTTTGAAGGATCATGGACACCTCTTCTCGCAGTCCTTTTGGGCCAATATCTTTGAATCTGTTATTTATCCTCTATTTAGCAGTCAAATGTCTAGGGTCAGTGATCGGACCTTAACATCAAATGGCGCTGAGGATGAGTTTTCAACTCTTGAAACACAAACATTGGCAGTGAAATCTTTAGTGATTGTATTTGTCGAGTTCTTTGACGTGATGCGACCAGAACTTGCTAGAATTGCATCTATCGTCACATATTTTATCAGAAGCCCCTATAAACATTCTGCTACCATTGGTGTATCTGCTTTGCTGCGTTTAGCAGAGGGAGTTGGTAGTAAACTCTCAAAGGAGGAATGGAAACATATTCTTCTGTGCTTCAAAGAATCATCGACACATACCTTTGTTGTATTCTCTAAAGTTGTAAGGATGATGCAAGACATTGACATTCCCGATAGAGCAGAATCTTATTCCGAAACCGATCAGTATTCAGATCATGAAATCTATGGTAATGATGAAGAGGAAGCCAATATGGAGACAACTTCTTACGCTATTGTCAAACTGAAGAATCATATGGCCCTACAACTCTTAGTAGTTGAGGTACTTATTTGTTGTTAATTACATCATGCACATTGTTTTGCCTAGAACTACATGGACTAGCTTCTGTGGCATTCTTTCATCAACGGAGAGACAACCGTGAACTGACACATCTAGCCAAGTAGCGACACTCAGTTCTCATGTACATAATCTTACTAAGACACCCATATAATCGTACATGCTTTAAGTTTGACCCAAAGTCTTCTTTGGATGGTAAAAATGCAAAATGTGTACAACTATTTAGATGTTTTACACAGCTTGGCTTTGGGCATCTGACTAGATGTAATGGAATGGGCATGACACATGTTCTGCACACACGCCTTAGAATCTGATAGTCTTAGTGGCTATGCCTAGTGGTTTTGTCCGCAATTAAGGCACCAACTTTTGAAAGAGCAGAGGGTAGGAATGAGTTGTTTGGACGAACAGAAAAAATGTTTGGATAATACAGGACGGTTTGCTTCTACCTAAAGGTTTGCTGCCAGTTTTCGTGTCAAAGTAAGCTCTGAAGGCTCATTACGCATCTTCCTTTGCTGGCAATACCTGAAATTTAGTGCTGAAATGATCCATACAAGGAAGTCCTTTTCGCTTCCAGTCTTTGCACATCATACTCAGTTTGTTCCTTTTTTCACAGGGAATTACTAAATTGTATGAGGAGCAGGGCAAATATCTTGACGTGGAGCACATTAGCATTCTTTTGGAGATGATATCAGCCATTGCGACACATGCTAGTGAAGTGAGCTCCGACTCTTTATTACAGATGAAATTCCATAAGGCATGTGCCCTTTTGGAGGCATCTGAGCCGGCAGTTGTTCATTTCGAGAATGAGACATACCAGAGCTACCTCAAGCTTCTCCAAGCTCTGCTCCATGGGTATCCATTCTTATCGGAAGACATGAAGATAGAATCACGAACACTTGATGCTTGTGAGAAAATACTGCGGACATATCTAAAGTGTGCAGGGCACGGACTATCTGGTGAAGCTTCTAACAGCGATCCAGCTTTGCATCGCATAGTGCCACTGGGCGCGGCCAAGAAAGAGGAACTGGCTGCCAGGACTCCGTTGGTTCTTCTAGTTATGCAGTTACTGCGTAACCTGGAGAAGAATTCGTTTAGGAGAGTACTGCCCCGTTTTTTCCCACTGTTGGTTGATCTGATTCGTTGCGAGCATAGCTCCGTAGATGTTCAACACACACTGTACACAATCTTCAGATCATCAATAGGCCCCATGATAGTATAATACTCCGTAATGTCACATTCATGTTCTGCTAGGCCTACAATTGTTTGATTCCATTTTGGCGACTAGTTCAATAACCTACAGCAGACCATAACTACATTTGGACGTCCTGGTTGAGCCCCTTCCTCCAGTATCTTGAGTTCAAGGTAAAAATTCCCACTAGTTCCGACCACTTCCATGTTGTACATGTTACTCCGTACTTAACTAATCTCCGTATGCATCAGCTCTTGCAGTGCCATATTACTCATCGAAATATCCGACAGAAAGGGAAGAGTATCATTTTTTGCCTACATTCATTCCAACCAGTGAGTAACGTTAGATGGACATCACTTGGCAATTTTGTGAGCCTGGTATGTGCTGAGGTAATTTCTCATGTCCTTGCAACGTGGAAGGTTTTGGTTCTCCCATCCCAGCAATAGCATTTGCCTTAAATCGAGGGCAAACTGTACATAGTAACACAGTGCCACGGTTGCATCAGCCGTGCTACTAGAGAAAATCATTTGAAGCTACGATTGTTTTGTAATATCCTATTTCCCCAGACATTATGATTTTATCCACCATAGGTTGTGTTTGTAATTCTTTTTGTTAATATAAACAGGTAGTAAAGTGAATAGTTGTTGTTGGCCACTTGGCCATTGTAAACGGATGAAAATACTAGTGTTTAGCTGTTGTTTAGGAGAATTACCTAGGGGGCACTGGTTAAATCGTAAGAGCATGGACAACTGATGCAGAGGGAGTACTTTTGCAGAAAAAAAAGTAGTACCACTGTCTAACTTAAAAAGTGCCGAACTCTGGCTGATGTGAAGGCTGTCAAAGTACGACCAAATATTTGGATTTCAATCATTGAACCCTTGCACCTAAAATAATTTACAAGGACATGCCTCAGTATAGTAAGAGAAGTACCACCCTCCTGCATCAGTATTAGCCATAATTTACAAAGACACCTCTATGTTTTTGACTATGATACTTAGCATGGATTTCATTTCCATAGTAGTATAGTTTTGGGGGTAAAGAGAATACAAACCATACATAAGGTGCAAGAACACCCCAGGTTAAATAACCAATTTTCGTTTACGCTTCAAAAGCTCAAAACAAGGCTTTCGCATTTGAATTTGAACCAACTGGACGACCACCATTCTTCCATGTGTTGCAACTTGCAACAAATCAGATTATTTTACAGGGTAGAATTGGCCTTATTTAATTACACGCTGAATTGTAACTGATATACAGTTTCAGTTTGTAGAAATAATAATTTACACAGCCAACCAAAGACACTGCCACACTGAAACGCCTGTACAACACATGCACACATATGCTACGAAAAAGATGAGAATGGATATACACAGCATGAACCAGAGCAACACTTCGAAAGAATTGAACTGTTCTACGATTTGAAAACCTACATGAGCTACTACTACTATAGACAGGTTGGAATGTCGGACTCCTTTCCGGCATCCAGTAGACCACCAGCTATCAGAATTCCTGGCAGGGATTGGAGAATGTACAAGACACTGACAGAAGCAGAGCAAGAGTGGCTTCATTTTCCAGCTCTCCCTCACACTTCCCGCCCCATCCGATGGAGCGGTAGAACATTCACATTATAAGCATAGCGGGTAACCACGGATTAAGGACAACCTGAAACAAGTTAGAAACAATATGTTTCAGTCCACACACCCTTCCAATAAAACGAATAATGGCAATTAACGACCAACCTTTTAAAATGCAAAAGAAGACAGTTTGCAAGAAAAGAAGCACGCCGCTCAATTAGCAGTCCTGTGTTCTTAGTCCTGCAGACTGGAGGATACCTGCCACAAGAAATGCTAGATGTCAACAACAGTTGGACAGTGAAGGACTGTAGTTTGACCAAGTTAAACACACCTCAAATTTGTCACCGGCATCCTTTAGTCATCCAGACATTTGTTCCGAGATGTTGTTTGGAGGGAACTGTGGTGCACGAGCAGGGAGCAAGAGCTGTTGCTGAGGGAGAGGAGCTCCTGTTTCCACACAAGAGGCACATATGTTAAACTTTGATGAACACAACATGGTTGGGTTGTGCAAGACACAGTTTGTTCGATTCAACCATCCACAATCGATTTCTTGCCTGGAGGGTATTGTTGTTGACCTGTTGATACACGCACATTTGCAGCATTCTGATTAGATAGTGGGAGAAGGTGACCTGGTACATAGCCAGGTGAATAAGAATGATCACTTGGCACAGGTTGGCCGAACTGCCCATATGGGTAAACTGCTGGGCCTACTGTTCTGGGACCACCATATACCGGGACATACTGTTGTCCAACATATGGACCATAGGCATTCTACAAAACTAATAATATAATAAATTAGTGAAAGCAAAAAAATAAGGAAAAGTTTTCTATTAAATCGTGGATGAGTTCTCAACCTGTGGGTACAAGTACTCCGGTCCATACGTTGATGGCCTGCAATGACAAAAACAATGTATCATTACTTGCAGCAGCCAGGCTGTTCATTGGAAATAAGAAGATATTCTAGCACCACAACATTATATCCACTACAATCATGTAAAGCATACATTCCAGACTAGCTACAGCTTTAATCAGTGTGCCAGACAACCTAACAGATCGCAAGATTAGCTGTGCGTGATCTTTGCCAACAATGCATCGAATGAACTGTTAACCTACCCATATGGAGGATACACAAGAGCCTGTGAGTAGTTGTAGGGGGGTTGCTGATATGTTGGGCTTGGTACATACATGCTCCCTGGAACCGCCGCCCCTCCATTGTATGGGATGACCGGCCTTATAGGTGCTATTATCACATTAAAAAGGAGGAAAATTATCAAAATTTTACGAATATACACAAGGCACAGACATAAACCAGTAGGCACTTCATAACAATGTATGTTTTTGCTAGTCCTGCCAGCCAAATAGAAGAATCCATTAAAACTTAATTGGTGAACACATTTGGGAGTGTCCATTGACCACAAAGCTACATCTCAACATATAATTCAGCCATTCTATTGGATGTGTCCTAGTATACCAATTTGTTTTTTCTGAGAGAACTAGTACTGATGCATCATGACCATTAATTTTCAAGCTAATTTTGAATATCTTTGAAAACTTACTGCCAACTCCAAGAATTATGCTCTCCCATTGTAAAGTGACAGCCCATGAACGAATAGTAAACATCAAATAAAAGGTGTCCTGTGATCATTATCTTTCATTACAAGTTCCAAACTATGCAAAAGATGCCTGGCTTGTAGAAGCAGTTTCTTATTCAAAACCCAATATGATTGTCCCGCACTTTCTACTACCCACCAGCTCATGAGTAGTCCACTACCTGTTACCTAATCTTCCTTTCATTCAAGTCATGCACTAACTCTAGCAGTCGTCCACTCCTCTAAAAACATGGGTGGCATAAGACTAGTACTCTCAAGCTTCTTTCTTTTGTTTGTTTTCTAGCTCTATTTTTTCGCAGTTTAGTCTTCTGACAGCTGAAGAACTGGGCTAGGGACTACACATTAACTGAATAAGTACTGACAAGTCTTTTTTTTTTGTCCTCTACATTGAGTTATATACTGCTAGCAGTTCAAACAAACAGGCAACACCAAAAACCGACTCTGAATTGATACAAAATGACAGGGTTATGTCAACTCTAATACACTGGCAATGGACACTGATTTTAAATTAAACCCAATGGGCAAAATATTAAGCCGCAAGAACGAATTGTATATGCATCAGACAGTTCACAGAATCGTAATTAGGACAGAAGAACCAGGTCAGAGACTTACAAAAAGGCACAGCTGGCCCAGGCCGCCCCAGGACGGCGAGGTTACAGTTCGCACGCCTCCCGTCGATTACTGGATACGGATCCATGCAGGCCATCCTCGCCGAATCCGGGTCCCGGAAGGTCACCTGCACCACACATCCACACGACAGATTAAACATCATGAAACACGATTCCCTCCCTAGAAACGTACGAAATCGCTTCCACATTCCCTACAAACAGGTCCACAGTTCACGAGGAAACGCATAAGTTTTTTCACTCGAATTTGGTGCGTGAAAATTTAGCAAACAGCTAGACACATGTGTTGCAGAATAGAATCTCTGAGCCTCATGCACGACAAGCAAAACTCCCGATCAATTCCCGTGCCAAAATCAGACTATTTTCCCAAATACGATCCCCAAGCAAGCAACCAGCTTCCCGAATTTGCTTCTAGCAGAGCCGCAAAGCTCCCGAATCGAACCCGAACCCCTGACCCCAAACTCTAGGTCGAGACCCGTGATCCCCACCCTCCGACTGAAACCCGTATAGCACAAGAGGAACATAACAGAACAGCAACAGAAGAGAGGGAGGGGGAGATTAGCAAGGCGTGCGAAGGGAGCTCACGAATCCGTATCCCTTGGACCTCCCGGTGGCGCGGTCGGTGATGACGACGGCCTCGAGGATGTCCCCGTATGCCTCGAAGTGCGCGCGCAGGCCCTCGCTGCGCGTCTCCCAGGCGAGGCCCCCCACGAAGACCTTGGTGTAGGTGGTGTCCCCGTAGGGCCCGCTGAGGTAGTGCAGCGCCGGCGTCCCGCCCCCGCCCCCTCCCCCTCCCGCCACCATCACCCCCGCCGGCGACCGCTGCGGCGTCATCATCCCACGCGCATGCGCGAGCTCGCGAACCCTAACCCTAGCAGAGGCAGAGGCTGGCCGGCCGCGCGCGCTGACAGACAGCCAGCCAACAGACGCAGCGCGAGTTGGGATTAAGCCGCTAGCTAGCTAGCTGCTGGCCGCGGTATTATAGCGGCGCGCGCTGATCCGGGAGGTGGTTAGTAAATCTGGCGGGAGCGGGGAGGTGATTGGGGAGGAAGAGGGAGTGGGAAGTTGGTGCGAAGGGATCACGCGCCACCGGGAGCAGGGGAGAAGAGGACAAGGCCAACTGCGGGGGCTTGTTTGGGCTTTTTGTGGATGGACTCCCTCCCGGCGGAATGGCTGGCGTCTACTAGGTGGGACTGACACTGACCGATGCTGCCTCGCCAGAGTATCTTCCGCAGAACGACTCTGTTGATTCCAGGTATCGTTAACTGTTTTTGGGGGCACGATTAGCCACTGTAACTTTCACTTACTTTGGGTCACTGACAGGATGGTCCCACAGCTTGTGGGTCCCATTTGTCAGTGACTCAGAAGCAGGACAAAAGTCATGGTCGCTAAGTCGGAGAATCTCAGCCGCTGTCGTTGGGGCTGAGACAATTTTTTTTTTACTAGGATGGTGGATAAACATCGGTCCGGAAAATACCAGTTTTTTTCGTTGGTGCCGCATCTTGGGTGCCCATTGTCATGTTTGTCGATGTTCCTCATCGACTTCTGATAGCCCTGGTAGGCTCCTCCTACACTGTCGGAGCCCTAGCCTTGGTAGGTCGGGTCCCGACACCTCCTCCTCCTCCACTGTCGTCTTGACCACACCTTGTTCTCCCACGCCGTTTGGGGCTCTGTGTCCTCCTCCTCACTCTCGTGCTACCCCGTTGCCACACACCCTCACCCCTGCAAGCTGCCACATAATCTCATCCTCCCTTGCTGCTCACCACCTTGTCTCTTCTATCTTCTCACTGCGAGCTGGATGTCCCTCGCAAATGCTCCCTATCACCGCCCCCACTATGGCCACCTCTTGGCCCCGAGTCTTCGTCCGCCCGAGCACCCATAGGAAGGCATAGCTCCAAGAAAGAAATAAAGATATAATGCTAAGAAAATGTGGATTGGAATATCGGGGTTGCTAGAAATGTTGGATGTATTATGGCTTGGGAAATGTGGTCATCCGCAGAAATATACTGCTGGAGATGGTACGGTGTTTTGGCTTTCCTGGATCAAAAGTAATATGTACACCATCTTTAGTAGATTAAAATTATTTGAATATTTTTTTCATAACATATATTTGTGTCTTCTCCATGTTTGTAAGGTTTGATGAAGAAAAGACACATGTTGAGGCCTAAGAAAAAAAGATGTAGAAGTGATTTCTAGAGCAAAAAATGTTTTACACAAGTTAAAAAAAAGTCTCTTATTTTCACTCTATAAAACATGTGAACATGGGACATGGGCATGTGATAATTTTTTAGATTTTTCCCAAGCTCCATTTTGAATTTTTGCTTCCGTTTACTCCTTTGAAACCCTACCCTAAACAAACTTCTTCAAAACCTATATTATCTGTTTGTTCTCTCTCTCTCTCTTAAAACGTTGTAGTAATTTGTGAACCATTCATTATGAGCACATGTATTTTGGTAAAATTTGTGACCACATGAGCTCGGCCCAAAACACATAAATTTTCTCTAGATTATGAGTAGGCCGTGCAAACATGTATTTATCTGGTGTTATCGCTTGAAATCTACAAACCGTGGAAGACAGAAGCTGATGGCGATAGAGAAGTTCTGTGGCAAAATCTCCACGGTCCCTGCCGTCTGCATTAAATTATGCGAGGAAGGAGAGGGGCTCCGCTTGCTCGACCAACGTCCAACGGACATGACCGATGCATTCTTATCCACAAGGACCACAATAACTTCATACAGGCGCCTTGAATCTTGACCCGGAATCATCCTTCTCGTTCAGCATGCTAGTATGTTCTGCCAAGTGTGCAAGCATCATTCCGGTTCCAATCCAAATAACAACCTTCTATTTTATACTCACTCCGTCTCAAAATAAGTGTCTCAATTTTGATAGAAAGTGGATGTATGTAGACATGTTTATGTCTACATACATCCATTTTCTATCAAAGTTGAATTTGTGCGATTTCTATATATTTATTTTATTCTATCTCCGCATCTCTGGTAATCCTACGATTCAAAGAGGAACTAAACTGGATTGGATATTCTCCTCGCCATCTTGGACCACCAACTACCCAATTACATTTCCTGCTCTACACTGCTGGATCACACCTGACAGGCTGAGACTCAACAATTGTGTTGTGTTTGGCGTGATCCCATATTCCCAATCATCATAGCCGACTCTGTTTATACTCGCTCTGTTCCTGTCCAACAAAAGATGTCACACTTTCTATCAAATTTGGATGTATCTATACACTAAGCCATGTCTAGATACATCCAATTTTTGATCAACTTGAAACATCCTTTATTGGACGGAGGGAGTATAAGAAAACTAATATATTGTAATGTGGGTTACATATGAATTAAAATGATGTTATATAACATGAATTAAAATGATTGAATCTACACATTAAACGTATGCATCTGAGAAAAACTAAACATGTTATATTTAGAAACGGAGGGAGAAGGGGCGCATGCTAGCGGCACGGGGAGCTCCTGCCCGTGGTGTTTTGCGTTGGGAATGCCGAGCGGATGTACGGATACGGTGCAGGCCGAAGGCAACGCTCTAGGAAGTCGAGGCAGCGGCTCCGAATCAGTGGTCGTTTTGGCAGTGCAGCCGTCAAGGCTTGAGGTGCCACGGTGGTTGTGGCATGTGAAAAAGCTGGATGGTCGGCGGCAGAGCCTCGCCGGCCGTTGTTGTCACTCATCTCACTTTGCGGTCAAGTCGATCTTCGGGCGAAAGCCATGCGCAGACTTGGTCGGTGCCATCAACGGTGGCGCTTCCGGGCATAATTCTCCATGTTGGCGTCGCTATGGAGTTGTAGATCCGGATCAACGTGGGTGGTCCTAAGATCTCCGGGTGAATACCTAAGCTCCATCAGGAGCGGGCGACGACAACAGATGCGCTGTTACCTTGTTGGGGGCGCCGCCTCGGAGGTTCTTAACCCTCGCGGTGCGTCGGGTACGCGGCGGAAGGAAAGGGTGAATCTGTTGTCATGAGGGAGCGTACGATTGAGATGGCAACCCGGACGGTGGTGGTACGTCGAGGCGGCGACCTCGGGCTCCCGACGATGGGCCTATGGGACAGGGTCGTGGCCTAGTGCGATTCTGGTGGCGTCCTGATGGTGTGCGAACAGCAGGTTCGTCGACTCGATTGGTTTGACTTCGGGAAACATGAAGCTTCGTCCTGGTCGCTGTGTCGGGGTGGTGGCCCCGGATTTGGTGCGACGTTCATGGTCTGCGAGCGGTCGTATTGGTAGCGAGGGCGTCTAGATGCCTGGGTCATGCGGTGTTGTGACTCGTATGCAGCTTTTGTGCCGAGTGGTGTAGGTCGGGACGACAGCTCCGAAGCAGGTGGTGTGTGTTCGTTGCGTTGCTGGGCTGACATCGTGTGGATGGCGGGTCCGTCTCCTCTCCTCTCCTGTTCTCCTTGTGTCCCCATCGGTGGAACCACCTCTTGTGAGGAGGAAGGTGAATTGTTCCTCCACCCTCCTTCAAAATTGGACGTCATCGACCGATTTTTCTTCTAGTTCATACTCAGGCAGTGGCACGGTTCTCCTTGATTATGACGAGGTGGCCATTGATGTCCGCTTCTTGTTGAAGGGTGAAAGGATTTCTTCAGGTCAAGTTCTCGAACTTCTGGTCCACAACGTGGTCATGGGTGATCGTGTCTTGCCTCCAAAAGTTCTTATTGATGTGAGGTTGACCGACACAATTTTGTAGCCATGTTTTATCGTTAAACAAGGCACTGTAACAGTTTTACTTTAGAATCGAGCAATGGATGTCGATAAGCTAACAAAAGAAAGTGTATTTCACCACGTGACCTGCTACCAACAAGTTGTGAGAGAGGTCCGGTCGTATCCGGAGCACCGGCAGTATCTCTCTAACGTACTCCTCCGAATATGCTACACGTACACCGATCGTGTGCCCATCGCCATCCAAATCGGGACCTCAATTTGGGCATGGTTTACAACTTGGAGGAAGCCAGAAGCATATCGTAAAATTATCAATTTCGGCTGCGAACGTGGAAACTGAATCGGCACGTTTCACTGTGCTCCGTGGATCCCCAGGTACAGGTACGTGTGGATTGCATCGGGAGTACGTTGTGCCGTGGAGAAATATAAAACCTGTGTTTCTGTTGCTGAAAAGCTCGCAACTCATAGAGAACTTGCCTGTGACAAGATGGTTAGGAGGGTGGTTGTGCGCCCAGCCCACCAGAGTTCAAATCCCAGATTTGACGCTGGTGTTTCTCATTTAGGCGGAATATTCTTCAGTGGGAGGCGACGTTCCCGTCGACAGCGAGGCGCCTGTGGTGACTTCGTCAATCTCAAGATCTGATCCGCCGGCTCAGTCTCTCGGAGGTGCTCATAGGGGTAGCGTGTGCGTGCGTGCGTTCATAGGGGTGAGTGTGTGCGCGCGTATATGAGCGCTTGCGTTTTACTGTGTTTCTAAAAAAGCTCGTACTATCCGCGTTACAACACAACCGTAACGTCAAGATGGCCGAGTTGGTCTAAGGCGCCAGTTTCAGGTACTGGTCCGAAAGGGCGTGGGTTCAAATCCCACTCTTGACAATTTTTATTCTTCTTTGTTCATAATTTTCCTTTTGTTGCAAACTGTGAATTTAGGATACCACCCTTGAGCAATTGCTTCTACTACCTGTAGTTCTCTAGACTCCAGAGTCCACCTTTCAGCAGGTGCAGGTTGATGAGGCCCAAGCTGCTCGTGTTCGCCGCGGGTTGACGAAGTAGAGACATGGAAATCTTCAGTCTGGAGGGCCGAAGAAACTGAAAGTTCGTTTTTTCAAACGAAACTGAAAAGATTGAAAATCTTTGGAGAGAGAGAACAGTACTGTGTGGCATCTGGTTACATAGAGGACTGGGTGTTCCAGGAATCATGGCGAAGGAAACAGTTGGCCGAAGAATCCAGCAGCTTGAGTTGAGCGTGCCTATATCCTTGGTTTCCTTGGAACGTTGCCGGTTCTGCAGAACCTGACCATTGCTCGCTTCCCATGGAGCGAATTCGAGCAAACAGTTGGGTCAAACTCAAAAGTAAGAAATGGAACAAGCCTCAGCACGGCTGCACAACCCATTCTCTGAAACAATTCCACGGCAACCGTCTCCTGAGCTAACCATCAAAGGTTATACAAATGCACCGAACTACAAAATACAAATTAACCATCGTGCATAAATTCGCGTCATCAATTACTCATCGGTGCCACTACAATGTCGTAAACTCGCAACAGCAATTGACACCAACGAACTACCACAGCGGATTGCAAGTAGTAGTTACCATTCTTCTTGCACACACCACATGTAGATGTAGCCAAGAGCTCAGTTCAGTACGCCTGCAGCCAAGTAGGACTCGACGTACACTGTCCTTCAACGTCTCCTCCATGGTCCTGAACGTCCAACCCCAGCCTCTGCAGCTTCTCGGAGCTGAACACCTTCTCATCTCCCACCTGGACGAACCTGCCAAAATCACCGTCACCGTCGTCAAAATCACAAGAGATTACATTACACCAAGTCTTACTTAGTCCAACGGTGAGCGACCTCGGCCTCTTACTTCTTTGGGTAGTTCAGGTCCGGATGCAAGTTCCTGAAGACGGAAACCATCTCGGACACCTTCACGGCGTACGCGCTGCAGATGTACCGGCCGGCCGCCTCCGGGTTCTCGTACGTCAGCACGAGAGCGTCGGCGACGTCGCGGACGTCCACCATGTTCCTCACCTTGTCGTCCATGGCGTTCCCGCCGTCGCCTGCGCAGAGCAGATCGAATTGAATTGCGCGGTAGTTCTATAGATATGAATGCGAAACGAAGCTTTACATTTTAAGTGTTTGATTTCAGAACAAGCTGCTGGTGTTGATGGTGGGCTGCAGCAGAGGCCCGAACACGAGCGACGGGCACACGGTCACGACGTCTAGCCCGGTCTTGTCAGCTTTAGTTATGGCCTCGTGCTCGGCCAGCGTCTTGGAGAGGCAGTACCAGTTCTGATAGAAACAGAATACAAGATCCGTTACATCCGTACTAAGTCTAAGATCTCGATCACAGTAGACAACTGATGAAGTAGAGTCGATGAACAAACATTAAGAAAGGTCACCTCGGTGGTTCTGCAGTACTCCTCGTCGGACCAGCAGCTCTCGTCCACGGCGGGGCCGGCGGGGAGGTTCGGGTTGATGTAGACCGCGCCGACCGACGACACGACGACGACGCGACGGACGCCCGCCTCGCTGCAGGCCCTGAGCACGTTCAGGGTGCCGGCCACCGCCGGGGCCAGCAGCTCTACCTGCGCCGTACGTACGTGCAATTGATCATTCACCGTTGCACACGCAGTTTCCTAGTAGTAGATCCTAACTGTGTGTCACTGCTAGCTAGCTAGTCTGTTACCTCGGGGTTAGTGGATTTGCCGGCGGGGGCGGGGCTGGCGACGTGGAAGACGCCGTCGCAGCCGGACACGGCGGCCGTCACGCTTGCGTAGTCCAGCACGTCGGCCTTGAACAGCCGCAGCCGCTCGCCGGCGCCGTCCAGCGCTGTCAGGTGAGCGTTCCTTGGGTCACCTGCACACACACAGACACACATACATTCTGATGATCGAGGCCGGCCGGGGGTGAACCGAGAAGGCAACAACACTGAACACGTCTTATACCGGGATCACGGACGGTGCCGTGCACCGCGTAGTCGCCGCCGGAGAGGAGTGTCCGCACGAGCCACGAGGCGATGAAACCTCCCGCGCCCGTCACGCACACCGTCTTCCTCGTCTTCCCTGCGCCGGCCGGCTCCATGGCTTCTTCTCCTCTCCTCTCCTCCGACTGTGCAACGGGATCCCTGCTAGATATTTGAACGGACGTACACGTCCACTCCGCTGCAATGTTACTATAGTTCAGCCGTCTGACAAAGTTTATAGTATTCCGTATATACATTTGACTTACCCCTTCTTCTCATTACTGGCATCTGAATAGAAAATTGGCTGTTTTTTATTGCAAAAAAGGTTGGCCGGTTGCAGAATCCAATGATGTTCGCCTGCCTTGTCACTCCACTTTGTACTAGTTTAAGAACCTCCGTTCGTTTTAACCAAAGCTCCAGAAAGCTCATGTCTGCAGCTAGTATAGTTTTGAGTTTTACTGACCCAAACCCAAGCAATTCTTTTATTTTTGAGATTTAAGCCCAAGCAAAACAATCACGAGCTATGCACACAGCTGTTTTTATTATAGAATTCAAAGTACCGTACTTATTACATTGCTTACAAGAAGCCAAACATATAATATAAATCTCTCCCAATGAACATGCATGGGCCACTCCAATTTCATTTTAATGTTTCCTGGGAAGATGGGCAATTTATCATTTCGTAAAAATAATAAAAAATATTTGCTATTTTTGTGCCCCGGTTTTTTAGTTGTGCTCACTTGCCCCACTCTTTTATCTAAATTCCTCACAAATGATCAAATTCAATGTTACTGCCGGGTCAATGGTTTAACCGTTAACTGCAGACGAGTGAGGCCGTGGCGGACTGTGTCGCTCGTTGGATCGTTGGGCCGTGGTTTTGTGCCTCTCTCCAACTGACCGCGATTTGACGTGAGTTTGGATTGAGGCGACGCCTGGTTAATGCGTGCGGGACTCCACATGATTTTCCCGGTGCGACAGTTGCATGGATGCATGTTCCGTCTCGTGGTCCGTCCGGACATGGATGTCGCCAAGAGGGGCCACCGACAACACCATGAATCTTTGGAGAAACTTAAAGATTACTCGTCGGTTATCAATTCGCGTTATCAATTGCTCTGTCGAAATAGATTTTCAATCCGCTTTATAAATAAAACCAAAATGGCCGAACTGTATAGAACTACTGAGCAGATCAAAGACTCGTCGGTACCACTACAACGTCGCAAAAAAAAACTACCACTGCGGGTTGCAAGTAGTAACCATTCTTCTTGCACACACCACATGTAGCAAAAGCTCAGCGGTTTTCCTGTTAATGCCCCAGCTCGCTTCCCCCCTCACTCTTCATTTCTTTTCCCTTTTCTTTCGCTCTGCTGAAGTGTGTAATGAACTCTGTATTTCCGTTAATTCGTTGATGGAAAGAGGTTAACCCGGTTGGAATGTAGCCAAGCTCAGTTCAGTACGCCTGCAGCCAAGTAGGACTCGACACTGTCCTTCAACGTCTTCTCCATGGTTCTGAACGCCCACCCCAGCCTCTGCAGCTTCTCGGAGCTGAACACCTTCTCATCTCCCACTTGAACGAACCTGCCAAAATCACCGCCACCGTCGTCAAAATCACGAGAGAAAACTACACCAGTTTGTACATACCATTCCACTTTACTTAGTCCTACTTCTTGGGGCAGATCAGATTCGGCTGCAGGTTCCTGGCGACGGAAACCATTTCGGACACCTTGGTAGCGTACGCGCTGCAGATGTACCGGCCGGCCGCCTCCGGGTTCTCGTACGCCAGCACGAGAGCGTCGGCGACGTCGCGGACGTCCACCATGTTCATCACCTTGTCGTCCATGGCGTCGACCCCGTTGCCTGCAATGCATAGAGCAGAGCAGAGCAAATCAATGGCATCTTAGAATTGCGCGGTAGTTCTATACATGTTGAATGTGAAAGGGCGGAGAACGAAGCTTACATTTCAAGTACCTGATGAGGATCAAGCTGCTGGTGTTCATCGTGGGTTGCAGCAGAGGCCCGAACACATACGATGGGCAAACGGTCACGATGTCTAGCCCGGTCTTCTCTGCGTAAGCCCAGGCCTCGCGCTCGGCCAGCGTCTTGGAGAGGCAGTACCAGTTCTGAAAGAAGCCGGCACATGATAGCGGTCAAATTCAGACATCGGAGTTGATGAGGGCCAGGGAAAAAAGATCGAAAAATCGGCACCTCGGTTGCTCTGCAGTATTCCTCATCGGACCAGCAGTTTTCGTCCGGGCCGGGACCCTCGGAGAGGTTCGGGTTGACGAAGACCGCACCCACCGACGACACCACCACGACGCGGAGGACGCCGGCCTCGCTGCAGGCCCTGAGCACGTTCAGCGTGCCGGCCACCGCCGGCGCCAGCAGGTCCACCTGCGTCGTACGTGCAACGATGAGATGAACCATCACCGCATATACACGCAGGGTACGTAGCTCCAGCAGGAATCGACATAGCTCGATCTTGTGGTGTTACCTACCTCGGGGTTCGATGATTTCCCGGCGAGGACGGGGCTGGCGACGTGGAAGACGCCGTCGCAGCCGGACACGGCGGCCGCCATGCTCGCGTAATCCAGCACGTCGGCCTTGAACAGCCGCAGCCGCTCGCCGGCGCCGTCCAGCGCCTTCAAGTGAGCGTTCTTGGGGTCACCTGCACACACACGCATCGCATGGGAATCAGGTTGGCAACACCTAGCTTGTTGTTCTCTGAGTCTGAGGTGCAGGGATAAGCTGATCGAGGACCAATCGGCCTAAGAGAAGAAGAAGGTCGTCATTTACCGGGATCACGGACGGTGCCGTGCACCGTGTAGTGGCCTCCAGAGAGGAGTTGCCCCACGAGCCACGACGCGATGAAGCCTCCCGCACCAGTCACGCACACCGTCGTCGTCTTCCCTTGATCGGCGCCGGCCGGCTCCATGGGCTATGGCTTCGATCTCTTTTGTTCCGGGGTGAAAGCGGCGGTTATTATATGGACAGCCCTGAGCGTCCCCCGGGATCCAGGGCCAAAATCCTTCGGGTCCCCCCTGCTGACACGTGTCCCCCTCCCTTTGCATCAAATCACACCGGATCCCGCTTTTGATTCCCATGCACCAAAACGGTTCGATCGAAATTAAAAATTTGTACTATTGAAGTAAAAAATTATTTTCCACCAAAAATCACGTACCAGATCCCGCTTTTGCTTCCGATGCAGCAAAACGGTTCGATCGAAATAAAAAATTTGTACTATTGAAGCAAAAAATTATTTTCCACCAAAAATCACGTAACAGATCCTGCTTTTACTTCCGATGCAACAAAACGGTCCGATTGAAATAAAAAATTGTACTGTTGAAGCAAAAAATTATTTTCCACCAAAAAGTCACGTAAATGTTTTTATGAAGCAAAAACGGGTTGTTTCTGATAAGAATTTTGTACTATTGCAGGAAAAGTCCAATTTTCTCTCAAAACTCACAAAATATTTCTATGGAGCAAAAAAAAGTTTATTTGCAGCAATTTTTTTTGGCATTTTTTTTTGCTACTGTAGCAAATGTTTCTACGGAGAAAAACGTTAAATTAAAATTTTATTTTGCTATTGCAGCATCTCATGTAGCAAAAATTGTGTTATTTTCTTTTCCTACCGTAGCATCTCCCGTAAGAAAATCGTGTAATGCAGCAATATAAACTTTAGAGACTTATGGAGCAAAATAATTATACTATTATAACAAAAATCACATAAATATAATAACAAACAAAATTTTATATTGCAACAAATCTGATGAGATCTCGCCGGAAACTCGTGTAGCAAAATTTCGTACAAATCTGATGATTTTTTTGCTTCAAACCAATTATGATATTATAGCAAATAAATTATGACTATGAAGCAAATCCCTCACAAGTGAACTCGCCGGAAGCAAAACAAATTGCTATTGTAGCAAACAAATTAAGAACTATGAAGCAACTACCCAAAATCCTCTTCAACGAGTTCGTCGGAAGCAAAGAAAATGTGCTATTATAGCAAACAAAATATGTCTAGCAAGTAAATCCCTTGCTAGCACGCCGCAGCGGCTTCGATCGGCAGCAACGCCGCCCTGCCATGGGAGCAACACTGCCCTCCTTCGGCAGCAACGCCGCCGCCACATGGCAGCACCACCGTCGACCAACCGGAGACCGTCGCTTCCAATGGTAGCACCGCCGCCGAGAGGACCGCAACCTCCCGTGGTAGCTCTACCTTAACACAGGCAGCACCACCGCTAACCTATGGGAGCAACAACGCTCCCCAACGGCAGCTCTGTCGCCGACCTACAGGAGCACCGCTGCCTCCCATGGTAGCACCACCGTCGATGGGTAGCACCGCCGCTGACCTACGGGAGCAACGCGGATCCCCCATTGCAGCACCGTCTCCGACCTACGGGAGGGCGGTGGCCATGGGGTCGTCGTTGAGGTTGAGTACTGTGTGGATGAGCTTTGAGCACGGGCTTGGGGCAGGGCCGGAGACGGCGGGCTGGAGAAGAGTCGGGGCGGCGCTCGGTTGCCGGCGGCGGCACGGCGACGTCGAAGGCCGGGGGACGGTGTCGGGGGGTTGCCCCCGGGTAGGGTCAAGATGTGGTATAATCTACGACCAGGAGTGCACCGAGATACTTGTTGACCGACACATGTCCGGGCTGGAAGAGACCGGGTGATGATATTGGTGTAGCCCGACATACTCTAACCAACATACTCTAACCGACTTATGATTGACCGACATATTATACCCGACATATGTATGTCGGTGTATTCTGGTTTTCTCTTATGTGCAGGGAAGACGGTTTATGAAGGGTAATCCGGCATAGCCATGCCGGGTCTCGGGAGAAGAGGATAATCCGGCATATCCATGCCGGGTTGAGAATTAGAATCCGGCATAGCCATGCCGGGTTTACCAGAAGAGGAGTCGCGGAGGTATCCGGCATGTTCATGCCGGGTTAAGCGGAGAAGATGCCGAGCCAAGCACTGCAGGACAAGACAAAGGACGGACGAGACATGCCATGCCCATCCTCGGATGTGACTAGAGTACACTGCATGACGCAGGGAATAGTGTCGATTAGACCCCAATAGTCAAATCATGAACAGTGCATGTATAGTGTCATGTGGGCCACCCCTTGTCCCCTGGGCTCCCTCTATTTAAGGAGCACCAGGGGGAGAGACCAAGAGAGGCCACGCACGGGCATGCTAGCCCCTTGGCTCATTTCTCCCCAAGCCCTCTTAGAGGCAAAGTCTACTCAGCTCATGGAGCATTTGTACCGCGCATATACCGAGAGAAAATATACAAATAGGCTAGATGCTGCAGTAGGGGTTTTATCTCCTCACGAGAGCCCCGAAGCAGGGTAAATCCTTGTGTCCGTGTGTTCTTCCGTGTGTGCTTCTCAGGGCGCTATCCCTCCCCGAATCCTCTAGCGTCAATCGGCCCCACACATTAGCCTACCCGTAGACATCTGTCTGTTCACCACGACGACAGTTGGCGCCCACCGTGGGGCAGACAGTGGCGCTTACTGGACTAAATTCGGACGGGACCCTCTTCATCAACTCCGGTGAGCTCCTCAGGCCGGGTTCCGCGATGCGGCGCTCGGAACGAATCGCCATCGCTTCCGTCGTCCTCATCCTCACCAGCGTCGCGCCGCCGTCGAGCTACCCCGCGCTTCCCGGAGGCTCGTCGCCGACTTCATCGTCAACAACCTCTCAAGAAGGAGGCTCGGCTGTTGCCGAGGCACTTGTGAGTGCGCCCGGGCCGCATCTGCGCTCGTCCGCGCGCTCGTCGGCGCCTACGCATGTCTGCGTTTCCTCGCCGTCGTCAACAACATCTTCGCCGCCTGCGGCCCTTGCAGTCGACTCCTCACGTCCTGCTCGCCGTCCGCCGACCGCGGTCCGTGCTGCGCCTTCTCGCGTTCTGCTCGCCGTTCGTCGGATGCGGCCTGTGCTCTGCGCTCCCGCTCCCGCTCGTTGCGGACGCGCCCCTGCATCACCACGCATCTGCGCGTCCGGCTCCCCGCGCCTCCACACGTCAACCGTGGCGGCGCCGCTCGCCTCCGGCCCGCACGCGACCACGCCCAGCGTGCCGTCCGCCTGCGTCGACCTCCTGCTATAGCTCCTCCGTGTCCGTGCTTCAACTCCCCGCGCCTAGCTCGCAGTTTTTTGTGGCCGCGCCCTGTGTCAGCTCCTCATGCGCGACCGGCCCGCGGCCAGGCACGCCCCTACCGCGACCTGACACGCCCCTCCGCATCCAGGCCCCCGCGGCCCCCGCTCCGACTCGCCGCGCCGCATGCGCCGCTCGCCGTCCGCTAGCCGCGCCCGGCCTCCCCGTCTCCGGCCGCCCCACCAGCTTCTCGTCTGCGAGGTCACACCGCCCTGATGCCGTCCGGCTTGATCTGGATCGGTCGCTGCGGTGCAAAGAAAAGGAAAGAAAGAAGAAAAGGAAAAGGAGGTGGAGCCTGACAGATCGGTTCGGGTAGGAAAGAAAAGAAAAAGAAAGAAAAAAGAAAAGGGAAAAGGATGCCGAATTGGATCGCTCAGGTGTGCGAGATAGAAGGAAAGAGAGGAGGAAAAAGAAAGATGCTGCTGTGGGTGCATGTCGGCAGTTCAGCATCCAAATGTCTCCGAGATGTTCATGTCGGCTGACCGACATACAGTTGAACCGAGTGAGCGTGTCGGTCATCCGACATTTCGGACGAACCGTGTCATCCGCAGCACCGACATTACGGGCGCTTCAGCGACATATACATTCACGTCGAGACTGCGATGTGAGTATTTGAAGGGAATATGCCCTAGAGGCACTTAATAAAGATAGTTTATTAGTCATATCCCAATTGTTCATTATATGTTTTATACCATGCTATAACTGTATTAAGCGGAAACATTAATACACGTGTGGTAGATAAACAACCAGGTCCCTAGTAGCCTCTACTTGACTAGTTCATTGGGCAATTGATGATCGAGGTTTCCCGATCATGTGACATTTATGTCAGTTGACAATGAAGTCATGTCGTTGGTATAACGATGTGATGGACATACCCAATATTTGTAGGACGTAGTCATTACACCTTCGACCGTGAGATCTACTCTTATTGCTATTCCTGGAAGACACTTTGATTGCATCAAACGTCATATTTACATAGTGTGACAATAAAGGTGTCCCTCTCGGGTGTCAGAAAGGAGTATGTTGAGACGGGGGGTCAAGAGCGGGATTTGCCAGTCCGCATAGCAGGATAGATACTCTAGGGCCCACTCGGTGAGATTATGTCAAATGAGTTTGCAAACATGTGACTAGGTCACCGGCTGACATAATATCATAGACGAGTAGAAGATAGTGTTGTCGGTAACGAGATCAAGCTAGGTATGGAGATATCTATGAATGAGTCTCGGACACGCTAAGTATCGCTATGGCAAAAGGTTTAAGACTCAGACGTCCAGGTTCGATAGGTAAAGTATTCGTTATCTCGCAGGGATTAATTCTGGGTATCCTCGGTCCACGAATTAGTCATTGATCGGAGAGGAGTCTCGATCATGTCTGGTGAGATAATCGAACCGCTAGGGTATCACACTTAAGGGGAGTCGACATTTTACCGGAAGAGAAAAATAGGAAAAGAGAAACCGGGAACGTCCCGGGAGAGGTCCGATGGAGATCGGGCAGCGACGAAATAGTTTTCGGAGCTAGAATAAATTATATATAATATGTTTGATATTAATTGGTGTAATTAATATTTAAATATGATTTTATATATTTATTTTCGAATTTTTAAAGGCAGATTTCCCTAAATGGGCCTTCTAGTGGAAAGAAGGCCCATGAAGGGGGGGAAGCTTCCCCCCAAGGGAGGAGGGCTGGTTCGGCCGGCCTAGGTGGGCCACAAGGGGCCCACCTAGGGCCGGCGCTCCTTGCAAGGGTCGTGGCTGGTGTGGGATAGTCCCACACCGCCCGACTGGCAAGGTTGGCAGCCTCCTTGCCCCTTTATATAGAGGGGCACCCCTGGCCTTTTAATTCATCCAATTAATTCTCGATTTCTCCTCGATCTCGTGATTCCCTTTGTCGGAGTTGCGCCGAGGAGGATGAGAGTTCTCTCTCCACCATAGCCCGCCGCCGTGCTGCTGGTCTTCCGGTCCCAGTCTTCCGCTGCTCGTCCCTGGATCGGGCCCGGAGTTCGTCGGCTTCACCGTATGTGTGTAACGCCCTGCGAGGTGCCACACTATTGGTGCTGGAGGTCTGCTTCCTCCATACGGCCTCAAGGTCGTCGTCGGTTTCACCGACATCGCCGCGTCATCGTCTTCTTCGTCGCGCCAAGTTCTCCGCGACCTTGAGGTCGGCTACGGCGTCTACATCGTCAACGCTTGTGCGGGAGCGTAATCCCCGCTTTTCGGTCTACAAGAGGTGTGTATACCGACCCCCCTTGCGTACTACTATATCTGCATAGTATAGATCTTGGCTAGTTTTTGGTTATCGCGGTTAGGAATTTTTTTTGTTTTCTGCCTGCGATCCCCTTCAGTGGTATCAGAGCCGATCTATGCGTAGATATAGCTGTGCGCTAGCTTCACCCGTGTTTTACACGGGGACATCGTTCTTATTATTTGCTACCCTCTCGCGTGCACTTGCACTGCCGGCAGCATCGAGTTGATGAAGCGGCCCGGACCGACCTTACGCGTACGCTTACGCGAGACTGGTTCCACAACTGACATACGGCTGGTTCCGTATATGTGGCTGGCGGGTGTCTGTCTCTCTCTCTTTAGTTGGCTTTGCATTTTCAATGGAGGGCCCGAAAGGGATACATAAATATGCAATTATTTGATCGTTGTTGTGGTCATAGGTTCGTAGGTATGAAGCGGTTCTATTTACGACAGCCCCAAGCCACGTAAAATATGCAAAAGATAAAGTAGAAGCGTCTAACTTTATTTTGCAGGGGCAATGTGATATGGTCAAGGTAGGTTTATTAAATTGTTTATGAACTGTTGGCGCGAAGGAGACCACCGGCGCAAGGACCATGTCACATCGCACTACATTTTGATGTTTTGCATGCATCTTATATTGTGTGATTATATATTAGTATATATTAGTTACACGGCGGTAGTAATATAAGATGATCCCTCCAAAATACCACTAGTGTTCTTCCTTCGACGTGCACCACCAAGAAAGTTCTACGTTATGAGGCAGGCCGTGACGATCGGGTGTCAGACATATCGTCGTTCGCATACAGTGGGTGTAAGCCATGTTGCACGCGCGTTCGTTGAAGGTTATTGTGGCGAGCCTAGCATATGCAGATATGGCCTCGGAACACGGAGGCCGAAAGGTCGAGCATGAGTCACAGAGTTGTTGTGATCGACATTTCGATGTCCACCTTTGAAGTTGTGTTGCCGGCTCTGACGATGAGGGGTTGCACAATGGATGGGGGTCGTGTAATCACTAAAACGATTAGAGGGATATCGTTTTGAGTGGGAGTTCTGATAGTTTTATTTTATTAAAACTTGAACCCTATTTTATAATGAACAAAGTCTGTTTTGCAAAACCCTTGTAGATATTAACCAGTGTAATAGCCTTCTTTGAAAATTAGGCACAATCCTGCGATTGAGAAACTTAAAAGGTTGGGTCCATACTTCATAGTTTTATACTTTAGCTTGAGGATACTTCTTGTTTAAACCGTTAGCTCTTTGTGATACAATACCCGCTAGGAGATAAACCCGGAGATTCCGCTAACAAAAGGATAATTTGGATTATCAAGTTTTGAGCGGATAATATCATCATAGTCCAGTGTATGCTATGATCTCTGCCATAGAGAACCAACGGTGGGTACGAGTTATTAGATCGCGAA
The DNA here is from genome assembly GCA_026929855.1 of Poa annua. Classification (NCBI taxonomy): domain Eukaryota; kingdom Viridiplantae; phylum Streptophyta; class Magnoliopsida; order Poales; family Poaceae; genus Poa; species Poa annua. The sequence goes on from CM049437.1 coordinate 97,155,558, forward strand.
CATATGAGATGGTCGCTAATCTCGGGGTACCCCTAAAGTTGGGTTGATGAAGTTTATCAGTACGTTGACTGATTGTCTTCTCAACCTAGATGGAAGAGAATGCACACATTGAAGGAGCACGTGGCAGTCATACTTGATGACGTTGGTCATACTTGATGACATTAGTCATACTTGATGACATTGAGACGCCTCACTCCGCTCGATCACTGGATGACAGACGACGTTGCCAGGTGCAAATGCTTTGTCATAGACTATGTCATGCAAGGGGAATCGTTCACCTTCATGGTTCTTGATTACGTTGGAAGTATCAAGAAGATAAAACAGATCGCCGGAAGTCATCAATGATGATGGTGTATATATATGATATACACGTTATGAATGTTTTACCTAAGCAAGTACTCGTAGTAGTGACTAAGTTTTTGATACTAGTCATGTTTTATGAAAACCAGATTTACTACTTGAGTAGCTTGGAAGGATGAGGTGACATTGCGTGTTGATAGTGGCAGACAAAATGTTGTGATGGCCATAGACACTCTCCCTCTTGATCTACCTTTTGATCGCCTGTTAGTATGATCGTTATAACTGTGTCTCCTCTAGCGAGACAATTGTTCATATATGCTAGTGACAAATTCGTTATCCTATATTTATGAAGTAATGATCATATGCCGATTTGAATTTAGATGGTAGAAGCTCCCACATTCATAATATCAATGCCAAAGGATGCAAACTTAATAAAGACACCACATATGTGTGGCACTGCCGTTTAATTCATGTCAATGTTATAGTCAATGAATTAGCTCCATAACGGATGGATCTACAAGTTTTTAGATTTGATCTTTTGACACTTGCAAGATAATTAAGACACCGTTTTCGGAAAACGGGCATATAACTTATTGATAGTCATGCATATAGATGTATGTGGATCAATGAAATAATTGACGGGTAGTGGAGACCTTTATTTCGTAAACTTCACTGAACGTTTTGAGTATGACTTGTTGAGAATCGTGCATATGGGTGTATGTGAATCAATGAAGTACTTTAAACGTGTAGTGGAAGTCTTTATTTCATAGACTTCATGAATATTCCAAGTGGATATATGAATATCCACTCAGGGAATGTTAGTCTGGAAATTTTGATTCGGATCAAACAAGTTCAGAATGAAGCAGGAAATAAACTTAACAAGAAAATCAAATTCCCGCGATACAGATCGAGGAAATAAAGATTTGAGTTATAATGTTGGCGCATCATTGGAAGACTTGTGAGAAGAGTTCCACAAATTACGTCGCATGGAATACCATAGTGTTATGGTATGTTAGGACGTCGTAATCGCACCCTATCGGATAGTGTGTGGTAAATAAATCTCTTACCGAATTATCGTGATCATTAGAGTCATATGGTAGAAACGTAACACTCACGTTAGATAATAGGGAAACCATTTAAATCCATGAAGACAATACCATATGAGTGATGGCATGGCTTTTAGCCTAGATTGTCGTTTCAGCAATTTAGTGTTTCGATGTGATCAAAACTAAAATGGATTAATCTTTGTAGTGTACCGTACCTAAAGAGTTAGTTGGGTACATGTCTCACGACATAGGCAAAATCGTTGCCGGGATATACCTTGCAAAAGAAATAGTTTCTTGTCCAAGGGTATAAGTGGGAAAGAAAGTAGAGCAAGGAAAAGTTGATGAACTTTCTCTCCAGACATCAGAGTGGCGTAGCGGAAAGTGTTTTCCGGTGTCATGCTCCTCAACTTGAAAGAAGCTGATGATGAAGATCATGATGCTCTGAGCTCATACTAAGAACGTAGGCGTACGAGGTTGTGTTCCACACTATGTGTTACGACAATCTTGTTATGAAGGTCATATTAATGGAATATGACAGACCTACGAACTACGAAGAAGAGATGGTAGACCTAAGTCCGAGAAATGGCTATGAGTCATATATGATCCGAAATAAAATCCATGTACGATTACCAGGTATTGACTTGGTAGATCTTCTTGATGGCATCTAGGATGTTAACAGAATATGGAATTTTATGAGAGAGTAGACACTGATAAGGATCGATTTGTCGTGAAACAGTTCCGACAAATTCAAAAGTTGACCACGATGAGATTTTGTCTTAAGTGGCGAAGCCTAAATCTATTCTGGGTCGTTTATCAATTACTATAATTTCGAATTGATAGAAGGATAAGGAAACCATGTTTCTTAATGGTATGATTAAGAAAGAGTTGTAATTAGTACAATGAAATGGTTTGGTGATCCTGAGGATGCTAAACATGTATGCAAACTTCAGTTGTCCATTCATGGGCTGAAGCAAGCATATCGGAACTGGAATCTTCACTTTGATGATGTGATCAAAGGATTTTGGAGTTGTCCAAAATAGTTGAAGAAACCTACATTTGCAAAGAAGTGAGTGGGAGCAAAGTAGCTTTTCTTGATCTTATATGCGGAAGGCATATTTGAGTGGGAGCTAAGTAGCTTTCCTTGATCTTATATGCGGAAGGCATATTTGAGTGGGAGCTAGGTGTCATTCGTGATTTTGTATGTAACGACATATTGAATGACACAGATCCTCTAGTAGAGTGTAAAGGATTATTTAATTGATTAAATTTTCTATGAATGAAGTTAGGAGTATTAGGCATCCAATCTATAATTGTATAGATCGCAAGGGGCTTAATAACATTAGGTCGGAATATTTTCCTAGATTAAGATTCTGAAGTGTATCAGAATAGAACAAGCGAAGAAAGAGGTTCTTGCTTGTATGACTAGGTATAATATTAAGTTTATCTTGGCATTTTCAGTGATAGCTGATGAAAGAAAAGGGATGTTCGACATCCTCTATGCCTCAGACATAGATTCTATCAGACTGAAAGCTCGACTTGGTGTGACCCACGTTCTTGGTTGAAGAACGGGTTCTAGAGTGATCCTTGTGTGGATCAATGAACAAACGTTAAGTATTTTCTTCAGTGTCTGTGAGAACTGAAGATATGTTTTCTGGTAAAGGGTAAGAGTGGATAGACAAACTTGCCGTAAAACGGTTACGAGGATGCAAGTTATGACACTGACCCATACGACTAGAAATCTCATATAGGAGATGTCCTTTGTTTTGAAGAAAGACATGGTTAGTTTGCGAAGTCGCATAATGAATGCACTGTTGCATAATCTACATAGGTATAGAAATATATGCCAACTTCAGAAGTTGCAAGTGTGATTGGACTGAGCAGTTTTCCGAGCGTATGTGGTCCCCTTAATAGATCTCTTAGACTGTTAAGGCCCATGCTACGCGAATGTTCGAGTCTCACTCCATCCACTAGGATATATTTCACCGTCATCGTAAGATACGGGATGATGTCAAACTAGGTGACATAGAAGTGTTGCAAAGCACATATAGGTCTCAATGTGTGAGATCTGTTGACTGTATTCCTCTTCCATGAAGCAAGCATGCAACAAGTTGCTATGAGTGTTGAGCTTTTACCAAGTTGTAAACTAGATTAAGTGTTACTCTAGTGCAAGTGGGAGACTGAAGGGAATATGCCCTAGAGGCACTTAATAAAGATAGTTTATTAGTCATATCCCAATTGTTCATTATATGTTTTATACCATGCTATAACTGTATTAAGCGGAAACATTAATACACGTGTGGTAGATAAACAACCAGGTCCCTAGTAGCCTCTACTTGACTAGTTCATTGGGCAATTGATGATCGAGGTTTCCCGATCATGTGACATTTATGTCAGTTGACAATGAAGTCATGTCGTTGGTAGAACGATGTGATGGACATACCCAATATTTGTAGGACGTAGTCATTACACCTTCGACCGTGAGATCTACTCTTATTACTATTCCTGTAAGACACTTTGATTGCATCAAACGTCATATTTACATAGTGTGACAATAAAGGTGTCCCTCTCGGGTGTCAGAAAGGAGTATGTTGAGACGGGGGGTCAAGAGCGGGATTTGCCAGTCCGCATAGCAGGATAGATACTCTAGGGCCCACTCGGTGAGATTATGTCAAATGAGTTTGCAAACATGTAACTAGGTCACCGGCTGACATAATATCATAGACGAGTAGAAGATAGTGTTGTCGGTAACGAGATCAAGCTAGGTATGGAGATATCTATGAATGAGTCTCGGACACGCTAAGTATCGTTATGGCAAAAGGTTTAAGACTCAGACGTCCAGGTTCGATAGGTAAAGTATTCGTTATCTCGCAGGGATTAATTCTGGGTATCCTCGGTCCACGAATTAGTCATTGATCGGAGAGGAGTCTCGATCATGTCTGGTGAGATAATCGAACCGCTAGGGTATCACACTTAAGGGGAGTCGACATTTTACCGGAAGAGAAAAATAGGAAAAGAGAGACCGGGAACGTCCCGGGAGAGGTTCGATGGAGATCGGGCAGCGACGAAATAGTTTTCGGAGCTAGAATAAATTATATATAATATGTTTGATATTAATTAGTGTAATTAATATTTAAATATGATTTTATATATTTATTTTCGAATTTTTAAAGGCAGATTTCCCTAAATGGGCCTTCTAGTGGAAAGAAGGCCCATGAAGGGGGGGAAGCTTCCCCCCAAGGGAGGAGGGCTGGTTCGGCCAGCCTAGGTGGGCCACAAGGGGCCCACCTAGGGCCGGCGCTCCTTGCAAGGGTCGTGGCTGGTGTGGGATAGTCCCACACCGCCCGACTGGCAAGGTTGGCAGCCTCCTTGCCCCTTTATATAGAGGGGCACCCCTGGCCTTTTAATTCATCCAATTAATTCTCGATTTCTCCTCGATCTCGTGATTCCCTTTGTCGGAGTTGCGCCGAGGAGGATGAGAGTTCTCTCTCCACCATAGCCCGCCGCCGTGCTGCTGGTCTTCCGGTCCCAGTCTTCCGCTGCTCGTCCCTGGATCGGGCCCGGAGTTCGTCGGCTTCACCGTATGTGTGTAACGCCCTGCGAGGTGCCACACTATTGGTGCTGGAGGTGTGCTTCCTCCATACGGCCTCAAGGTCGTCGTCGGTTTCACCGACATCGCCGCGTCATCGTCTTTTTCGTCGCGCCAAGTTCTCCGCGACCTTGAGGTCGGCTACGGCGTCTACATCGTCAACGCTTGTGCGGGAGCGTAATCCCCGCTTTTCGGTCTACAAGAGGTGTGTATACCGACCCCCCTTGCGTACTACTATATCTGCATAGTATAGATCTTGGCTAGTTTTTGGTTATCGCGGTTAGGATTTTTTTTGTTTTCTGCCTGCGATCCCCTTCAGTATTTACAGTATATTTGTGTTGCATGCTAAGTGATAATCTCAAAATGAACTCGGGGACTATCTCTTCGTATTTTGCTTAATTGTTTACCCCGGGAACGAAGTGTCGTAACCCGGGGACTGCCATGTTATTTTGTCTGTATATTTTCCCCGGGAGCAAGATGTCTTGACCCGGGGACTGCCGCACCGGTTAAATTATGCTTTTCCTCCTAAGTCGGTAGAGCAACTCGGTGGTTAATTTATCTGTATGCATGTGGTTTATGTCTGTTGGTTCCGAGTTATCTGTAGGTCGGCGCTCCGAGATGAATCTCGGGGGCTGTATTGTCTTTATGCATGTATGTTGTTGTCTAGGTTGTCGATATGCCGAATAAGCTTTTAACCTCATTTCAAAGTTCAAGTAACGTATGCTATCAGATATAATCTTGTGACTCGACTGACGAACGCCTAAATGGTAGTCAAGAGCAGAGGTCGTTGAGTGTAGTAAACATGAAAATAAACTCGGGGACTCGGTCTAAAAAGTAATTCGGCATACGTTGTTTTTGTGTTTCCCCCGGGAGCAAGATGTCTTGACCCGGGGACTGGCTCACTAGTGCATTCTGTTTTTACCTCTAGATCAGTAAAGTAACTCGGGGACTCGGTGAAAACCGAGTCGGCACCATAGTGCATAGCTTCGCAACTTATCGTAATTTCTGTCTTGTGCTAGACTTAGTTTTATCTGCTGGATAGAGTTATCGTTCCTGTTGAATATTCGTTATATATATGCCTGAACTAACATTAAAAGGTGATGTCGGTTTTACCGAGAGTATATTCATGTCAAATGTCTTGGTGATGTCGGTCATCATGTCGGTTATCTCGGATCCATCTTATATTTATTATGGCCTGAAAATATATCCCGGATCACCGTTTATTTCGGTTCACCACTGTATCACGGCATCCTTCCATATCCCAGATCGCCGTTTATTTCGGTTCGCCACTGTATCACGGCATCCTTCCATATCCCAGATCGCCGTTTATTTCGGTTCGCCACTATATCACGGCATCTTTCCATATCCCGGATCGCCGTTTATTTCGGTTCGCCACAGTATCACGGCATCTTTCCATATATCAGATCATCGTTTGTGTTGGTTTGTCAAAGGCAACGTGTGTGAGTTGCCCAGAGTGGCCGAGGTACCGAGACATGTGTGAGTTGCCCAGAGTGGCCGAGGCTGGAGATATCGGTGTCGGTATACGCCCAGAGTGGCTAAAGCCGGCACCCGAGATACCCTTATGTCAAACCAGCAGTGGCTGGAGACATCCATGTCGGTAAGTGCCCAGAGTGGCTACCGGACATTCGAGACACCCGAGGTACCTTATGTCAAACCAGCAGTGGCTGGAGACATCCATGTCGGTATGTGCCCGGAGTGGCGGCCGGACATTCGAGACACCCGAGATACCCTTATGTCAAACCAGCAGTGGCTGGAGACATCCATGTCGGTAAGTGCCCAGAGTGGCTACCGGACATTCGAGACACCCGAGGTACCTTATGTCAAACCAGCAGTGGCTGGAGACATCCATGTCGGTATGTGCCCGGAGTGGCTGCCGAACATTCGAGACACCCGAGATACCCTTATGACAAACCAGCAGTGGCTGAAGACATCTATGTCGGTAAAACGCCCAGAGTGGCTAAGGAACCGGCATATGATTGTATTTTTGCGGGTACAAGGTGGAGTATGTGAAGACGGTGATGTTGTTATCTTTTCTGAGTCTGCGCGCGACTCTGCGAGTCCCCCGCAGCCTCGGGGACTAGTGTCGGGGGATTGCCCCCGGGTAGGGTCAAGATGTGGTATAATCTACGACCAGGAGTGGACCGAGATACTTGTTGACCGACACATGTCCGGGCTGGAAGAGACCGGGTGATGATATTGGTGTAGCCCGACATACTCTAACCAACATACTCTAACCGACTTATGATTGACCGACATATTATACCCGACATATGTATGTCGGTGTATTCTGGTTTTCTCTTATGTGCAGGGAAGACGGTTTATGAAGGGTAATCCGGCATAGCCATGCCGGGTCTCGGGAGAAGAGGATAATCCGGCATATCCATGCCGGGTTGAGAATTAGAATCCGGCATAGCCATGCCGGGTTTACCAGAAGAGGAGTCGCGGAGGTATCCGGCATGTTCATGCCGGGTTAAGCGGAGAAGATGCCGAGCCAAGCACTGCAGGACAAGACAAAGGACGGACGAGACATGCCATGCCCATCCTCGGATGTGACTAGAGTACACTGCATGACGCAGGGAATAGTGTCGATTAGATCCCAGTAGTCAAATCATGAACAGTGCATGTATAGTGTCATGTGGGCCACCCCTTGTCCCCTGGGCTCCCTCTATATAAGGAGCACCAGGGGGAGAGACCAAGAGAGGCCACGCACGGGCATGCTAGCCCCTTGGCTCATTTCTCCCCAAGCCCTCTTAGAGGCAAAGTCTACTCAGCTCATGGAGCATTTGTACCGCGCATATACCGACAGAAAATATACAAATAGGCTAGATGCTGCAGTAGGGGTTTTATCTCCTCACGAGAGCCCCGAAGCAGGGTAAATCCTTGTTTCCGTGTGTTCTTCCGTGTGTGCTTCTCAGCGCGCTATCCCTCCCCGAATCCTGTAGCGTCCATCGGCCCCACACATTAGCCTACCCGTAGGCTTCTGTCTGTTCGCCACGACGACAGACGGCGGGCTCGAGAAGGGACGGGGGCGCCGCGCGGGGACGTCAGGGCAGCGCTCCGGCCATGGCGGTAGGAGCTTGAGGCCCCGACCATGGCGGGCGGCCTGGGATCCGAGCAGCAGCGACCCAGGGGTCGGGCAACGACGGGGATGGAGGCCACGGCGGCGTGGTCGGCGACGGGGATGGAGGACGGGGATGGAGGCCGCCTCGCCGCGCTCCTCTCCGCCACGCAGGGCCCCGCTCCTCTCGCTCGCCTTCCTCTCGAAGCTCCTTGACGCCGTCGTCTCCTCGGACGCCGCCTTCCGGGACGCCCTCGCCATCGTCGCGTGCGGGCGCGAGTGACGGGCAGCGGCGGCCGGCGGCGCGTGCGGGCGCGAGGGAGAGGGCGTGTGGCGCGTGGATTGGGAGGCGGCGGCGCGTGGCGGCGCGCGGCGGCACGGATTCCGTGGCGGCAGCGCCCGGAGAAACTGCGTGCTGTGTGGAGCAGAGAAGAAAATAGAAAGAAAGGATAAGGTCCGTGCTGCATGTTGTATTTGAGCGGGTCCACAAGGATACGCGTCACACGCGGAAGGAGGAGGATGGAGAGTGCGGGATCCCCCGGGTGATCTGTATCCTTTCCCTTATTAGAGCATCTCTAACAGAGCCCTCAAATCGCGGAACCTTAAAATGGTTTTAAGGTTCACAAACGGCAGATCCTCAAAAAAAATCAACGACGCTACCGAGATAAAGCTCTGCTGCCTGCTGAGCACTCGATGCAGGAGCACTCGATGCAGGAGCCTGCTGAGCACTAGATGCAGGCGCTGGCGGCGGCGAGCTGCGGGGGCGCGCGGTGGGGGCGAGCACGGCGAGCTGCGCAGGTGAGCGAGCTGCGGACAGTAGAGGGCTGGCGAGCGGAGGCGGGCGCAGGTGGGCGAGTGAAGGGACAGCGGCGGAGGGCTAGCGGCGGCGGGCGAGCTGCGGCGAGCTGCGGAGGCGGAGCCCCTGCAGCGCGTCGATTTCCTCCCCTGCTCCTCCTCCTCTTCCCCTGATTTCCTCCCGTCGGTTTCGGGCGGAGGCGGGCTAGCGGCGGGGGCGAGCTGCGGGAGCGGCGGGGGCGGAGGCGGGCGAGCTGCGGGGCGGAGGCGACCGGAGGCGCTGCTTGGTTTTGGTTCCGGAGGAGCTGCGGGGCGGAGGCGACCGGAGGCGGGCGAGCTGCGGGGCGGAGGCAGCTCGAAATCGGCGGCCGGACTGGGGAGAGAGATCATCGCCGGCCGAGACGGAGAGATGGCGGCGAGATGGAGGCCGGGATGGACGGCGGCGCGCTCCTGCGCTCGACTCCGGTGATTCCGGCGAGTTCCGCGGCGGAAGTTCACCGGCTCGTCCTGAATATTCCCTTCCGCCAACTGCTTTTCAGTATACGGGGGCCCTTCAGTTTGGCCGTGAAAACCAGATTTTTCCAGTTCCGCGGGTCGATTTCATGGGCGCCCTCAAAAACTTTTACGGGTCCGCGAGGTTTGAGGGCACTGCTATTTTCGTTTTTAAGGTTTCGAAACCGTCTTTGGTGGTTATTTTACGGTTTCGTGACGTTTGAGTGCTCTGTTAAAGATGCCTCTTATATCAGAATATCTTCTGATAGGATAAGTGATGTATGCGTCCGCTTCGATGCTCCTATCCTTCAGCCGCGTCCGACAAAGTTTATATATATCCATTCGGCCGTCTAATTATCTAAACAAGATTTTATATATTCGGACGCGCTAATTGACCCGTTCATCTTGTCATTACCGTCTGAAGCTAGTTAGAGAATGGTCGATTTTCATGTCGATAATTTTATCATTTCGTCACACCACTTTGCTGTTAAGAACCTCCGCTTAACCCGAACTCAAAAAATCGTGGGTTCAGTGCACCTGCTGATCTGCATATATACGAGCTGGTATAGATTTTGAGTTATTTTTTAACGAAAATATCTTTTGGAGTTTCACCTACCCAAACCCAAACAAACCAAGTCACTGGAGAAAATATATTTTTGAGTTTCCAGAAACCTTTTGATGGACAATCTACTCATCCAACTCAAAGATGCCAGACCTTGCTCAATTCTATATATTATCCAGTTGCGCACTGATGGGTAATAGATTCGTCACTAATCACATAACACGCAGCAAGCCTACTCGTAAAAACACCAGCACATTGCGGCCTGCAACTACCTTGCTCGAAACACCTGGGTACTACTGAAAAGAAAGGCTCACATAATGTTCACTTATTTTTCATGCAAACTTGGTTCTGCCCGGTGATCGAGTCACCGTCTCACCGACTTATTTTGTTTCACAGTTTACATGAATCAGAAAGGGTGCGCAAACCATCAACGACTAAACTTCTCCCGGTTTTAGATGCTCAGCTCAGCAGGCCAGATGCTCTGTAGGATTCGACGTTGTCCCTGAGCGTTTTCTCTACGGGCCTGAAGCTCCACCCTAACTTCTGAAGTTTCTCCGAACTAACAACTTTATTGGGCTCCACTTCCGTAAAGCTGCGAAGCAATTCAGAGAGAAGAACAAGTTGCTAAGCATGCGAAAACAGGAGGAAGGACAAACATCAAAGCATTTTGTGACATGGGACAACATCTTCCTACAGTTTTACATACAAGCAAAATACATGCAAAGTGAGGCAATCCATAAACTTGGCAATTTACTATGCCTTATTCAATTTGCCACTCCCAATCATATAGTAGTACTTTCCAAGTGACAATGACATGCTTATATCAGGAAACGGACAAATGGATTTTCATATTTATCCTTCATTGTTTTAGGGAATGCCACCTAGCTTATGAAATGCAGAAATAAAGTAGCACATTAAGATAAACAAATTTGCATGCTGAGAAAGGCACCTACTTGTTGGGATAGGTGTACGTTGGATACAAAGTATTTTCTTCCCAAAAAAAACACTTGACAAAACTACTACACTTGGCAAACACTCCGACACTCACACACACGTAGATTCCGGTAGTAAGTCGTCGACCCGGAATCAAAGTGGGCCGGTGAAAACGACCATGGATAGATCCACTCATACTGTCGAAACCAACAATATTCCAAAATAAATATTCTCTTATCTAGAATCTTGAAACTGAAAACGACAATATTCGATAAGTAATATTCTCTTATCTCGAATATTGAAACGAAAACGACAATATTTGAGAAGATTTTTTATAAAAGAAACATTACTTTTTCAAATGGGAACAAAAACTGACATGTATGTTGCACATTCACTCTATATATATCATATATGCCCCGTCTCCCCGCAAACACTCTTCACACCGAAGTAAACACAAACAAATCTGGTTGAAGTTTGTAGGTTCGATCGTTATATGTAGTCTATTTCACGGGTGTAGTGAAAAAACAGTCATATACGTATTTGCATGTGCAGGTGATCGGTTAAGACTTCAAAGTAAGTGATGTCCATACGAGCGGACTCAGAATGGCGAGGTGCTGCTGCGTTCCTACGTCAACCTGTGTCAAGCACCGATGAATCTGCAGCTCAGCATTTGGTAGAAATAATCTACGAGTACAATACCAGGTGCATAATACTCCCTCCGTTACACAATATAAAATATAAAATGTTGTAAACCCTTTTCACGTTAATGTATATATACATGCATATGAACATATTTTAGTTTTTTTTTAAATGGGAACGAAGCCCCACCCTCTGTATCAAAACGGTGCACACAACTTTTTTATTCCATAATTCATAAAGGTGCAAAGAAAACAAAACCAAGGAAACAAGCCTCGTGACTCTACCAGACTACCACTAGCCCTATGGTATACGACAAATAAAAGAGTAAATACACAACTTCTAGGCAAAGCCTTCGAGAAGGAAACGACGCACGTGCGCCACTAGTGACAAGTCTAATATAAGGTCGACCCGGGATTTTCATCCTCAAATATGAGCTTTGAGCCATCACCTTCAGCAAAGGCACGACGTAAGCGCGTGTCAACATTCTCAATAATGTTTTCATCGAAGTGTGTAAATTTAAAGTGGAAGCAACTATCACATGTCCGACCAATGACGCATCACTGACCTGATGCCTGATGTTGCACGAACAGTTGTTGGGAAACCCCAAACAGAATGTGATGCACACAGTGAGAAAATTTTCCCTAGTAAAAGAACCAGAGGTTAATCGTATAGGAGAAGTGGTGAGTTACAACTTGGTCTCAACCTTGCAACGACGCCAGAAAAGTTCTTGCTCCTGCAGGTATGACTGCGCCTATAGACAACAAAACAAATATGTTGCCCCAACTAGTCATATCAATGTTGAGAATATAGCTTATTAGGAACTCCAAGATAAGGGTAAATCGGCCGGTTTATCAGCGTATCGACTGATTTATATGCATAGAGGTCGATAAATCGGACAATTTATATTATCTGCCCGACTCCGGTAAGCGGTAACTCGGTCGATTTATCAGAATATCAGCCAATATCTTGAACAATGGTATATATACCTCACATACGTTTAAAATTGCCAATAATGTTTTCATCGAAGTGTGTAAATTTAAAGTTGAAGCAACTATCACATGTTCGGCCAATGACGCATCACTGACCTGATGCCTGATGTTGCACGAACAGTTGTTGGGAAACCCCAAACAGAATGTGATGCACACAGTGAGAAATTTTTCCCTAGTAAAAGAACCAGAGGTTAATCGAATAGGAGAAGTGGTGAGTAACAACTTGGTCTCAACCTTGCAACGACGCCAGAAAAGTTCTTGCTCCTGCAGGTATGACTGCGCCTATAGACAACAAAACAAATATGTTACCCCAACTAGTCATATCAATGTTGAGAATATAGCCTATCAGGAACTCCAAGATAAGGGTAAATCGGCCGGTTTATCAGCGTATCGACTGATTTATATCCATAGAGGTCGATAAATCGGACAATTTATATTATCTGCCCGACTCCGCTAAGCGATAACTCGGTCGATTTATCGGAATATCAGTCAATATCTTGAACAATGGTATATATACCTCACATACGTGTGTATTATACCTCCTTATAATTTCCTATGTACCTTGCTAATTATTCTAAGATAACTGAATACAAGTAGTAAGGAAAAACTACCACGGGAGTCCTCGGCTTTTATGAATATTGTTTTTTGACATCGAAGAATATTTATTTTACTTTTTTATATACCATTTCTATATACAAAAACACTATGTGTAGATAATATAAAATATACACTAGTGGAAAAAGGACCTCCAGTCCCGGTCGGGGAGGGGCATCAGTACCGGTTGTGCAACCGGTACTGCCCAATCGGGACTAAAGGCCCCCCAGCATTAGTACCGGTCGTGTTGCGACCGGTAATAAATGGCATCCACGTGGGGCGCAGGGCGTGGTTTCGTCTGGAGACCTTCAGTACCGGTCGGTGTTACCGACCGGTACTAAAGGTTTTCCAAAAAAATGAATTTCTTTTTGAATTTTTCAGAAGAAAAAAATTTAGAATTCCGAAATTTCTCACTTAGCCACACACTTAACTATCCACTAACCCACACACTTCATCACTAACTACACACTTAATCTCAAGTCAAACTATTTAATCTAGTTAAATTTCCCGTTCCTACACACTTAATCTCAAGTCAAACTATTTAATCTAGTCAAATTTTCCGTTCGGTCACCCATTCTAAAACGACTCCAACACCAGCACGCTTAACATTTAGGTTCATTTCAAATTAGATACTAAAAGAGAACTGAGAACTTACTGATAGTTTTATCTTATCAATCATATTAACCACTCGGTCATGATGAAACACTTTTTCATTTCTTATATTATAAAATTTTACTTGAATAAACAAAAATGATTAGATAATAATAATATTGAAATAAATAATGATGAAATAAATATTACTTTATTTTTAAAAATGATTATATAATAACAAATATTAAAATAAAAATGAAATAAAGTGATAAACACCTCAAAAAAGGAAATCCTTTGGCATGGGGTCCTTATATGTGTACTAGTTGCCATGAAAAATGATAAACTTGATTTCTGACAAAAATTGCAAAAAAAGTCTTCACAAAAAGATCTATCGTGTATAGACATGTAGAAGTTTCAAGCCAAATGATTAAGTTATGGTCATTTCCACGGCATAATTTGTGATAAAGATCACATATTCCACAAATAGGTGCATATTGGTGTAAGAAACAACCATGCCAAAGGAAATCTTGAAATTATTTTCATAAATGTCATTTTCCATTTTTTAAGTGCAAAAAATGACTTTTTTGTGAACAAAGTACCAAAAATATGATGCAAAATGGCACCCATTTAATTTTCATGGAAACTAGTACACATGTTATGGATAATACCCAAGTATTAGGTTGTTCCTTGATTTCTACCTAATTTTCCCTAGTTAAATGAGTTTATGCTGATTTTTCGAAAGTAATTCAAATTTGAACTACAACTATTTGATAGTTTGGTCTGAATCTTTTGGAAAAATCATTTTAATGTACACAACTATTGGTTATATCAGAGAAACATTGATAATTCTTGAAAATCTTACCTCTTTCGATGAATAGTCATCGGTGCCGTTTTGATCGTTTTTAGGAAAAAAAAAGAAATAAAGTAATAAACACCTCAAAAAAGAAAATCCTTTGTCATGGGGTCCTTATATGTGTACTAGTTGCCATGAAAAACGATAAACTTGATTTTTGACAAAAATTACAAAAAAAGTCTTCACAAAAAGATTTATCGTGTATAGACATGTATAAGTTTCAAGCCAAAAAAAAGTTATGCTCATTTCAACGGCATAGTTTGCGATAAAGATCTCATATTACACAAATAGGTGCATATCGGTGTAAGAAACAACCATTCCAAAGGAAATCTTGAAATTATTTTCATAAATGTCATTTTCCATTTTTTAAGTGCAAAAAATGACTTTTTTGTGAAAAAGTACCAAAAATATGATGTAAAATGGCACCCATTTAATTTTCATCGAAACTAGTACACATATTATGGATAATACCCAAGTATTAGGTTTTTCCGTGATTTCTACCAAATTTGCCCTAGTTAAATGAGTTTATGCCGATTTTTCGAAAGTAATTCAAATTTGAACTACAATTATTTGATAGTTTGGTCTGAATCTTTTGGAAAAATCATTTTAAGGTATACAACTATTGGTTATATCACAGAAGAATTGATAATTCTTGAAAATCTTAACTCTTTCGATTAATAGTCATCGGTGCCGTTTTGATCGTTTTTAGGAAAAATGAAATAAAGTGATAAACACCTCAAAAAAGGAAATCCTTTGGCATGGTGTCATTATATGTGTACTAGTTGCCATGAAAAATGATAAACTTAATTTTTGACAAAAATTGCAAAAAAAGTCTTCACAAAAAGGTCTATCGTGTATAGACATCTAGAAGTTTCAAGCCAAATGATCAAGTTATGGTCATTTCCAAGGCATAGTTTGTGATAAAGATCTCATATTACACAAATATGTGCATATTGGTATAAGAAACAACCATGCTAAAGGAAATCTTGAAATTATTTTCATAAATGTCATTTTCCATTTTGTAAGTGCAAAAAATGACTTTTTTTGTGAACAAAGTACCAAAAATATGATGCAAAATGGCACCCATTTAATTTTCATGGAAACTAGTACACATATTATGGATAATACCCAAGTATTAGGTTTTTCCTTGATTTCTACCTAATTTCCCCTAGTTAAATGAGTTTATGCCGATTTTTCGAAAGTAATTCAAATTTGAACTACAACTATTTGATAATTTGGTCTGAATATTTTGGAAAAATCATTTTAAGGTACACAACTATTGGTTATATCACAGAAACATTGATAATTCTTGAAAATCTTACCTCTTTCGATGAATAGTCATCGGTGCCGTTTTGATCGTTTTTAGAAAAAAATGAAATAAAGTGATAAACAACTCAAAAAAGGAAATATTTTGGCATGGGGTCCTTATATGTGTACTAATTGACATGAAAAATGATAAACTTGATTTTTGACAAAAATTGAAAAAAAAAGTCTTCACAAAAAGATCTATCGTGTATAGACATCTAAAAGTTTCAAGCCAAATGATGAAGTTATGGTCATTTCCACGGCATAGTTTGTGATAAAGATCTAATATTCCACAAATAGGTGCATATTGGTGTAAGAGACAACCATGCCAAAGGAAATCTTGAAATTATTTTCATAAATGTTATTTTCCATTTTTAAGTGCAAAAAATGACTTTTTTTGTGAACAAAGTACAAAAAATATGATGCAAAATGGCACCCATTTTATTTTCATGGGAACTAGTACACATATTATGGATAATACCCAAGTATTAGGTTTTTCCGTGATTTCTACCTAATTTTCCCTAGTTAAATGAGTTTATGCTGATTTTTCGAAAGTAATTCAAATTTGAACTACAACTATTTGATAGTTTGGTCTGAATCTTTTGGAAAAATCATTTTAAGGTACACAAGTATTGGTTATATCACAGAAACATTGATAATTGTTGAAAATCTTACCTCTTTCGATAAATAGTCATCGGTGCCGTTTTGATCGTTTTTAGGAAAAAATAAAATAAAGTGATAAACACCTCAAAAAACGAAATTCTTTGGCATGGGGTCCTTATATGTGTACTAGTTGCAATGAAAAATGATAAACTTTATTTTTGACAAAAATTGCAAAAAAAGTCTTCACAAAAAGGTATATCGTGTATAGACATGTAGAAGTTTCAAGCCAAATGATCAAGTTATGGTCATTTCCACGGCATAGTTTGTGATAAAGATCTCATATTCCACAAATAGGTGCATATTGGTATAATAAACAACCATGCCAAAGGAAATTTTGAAATTATTTTCATAAATGTCATTTTCCATTTTTAAGTGCAAAAAATGACTTTTTTGTGAACAAAGTACCAAAAATATGATGCAAAATGGCACCCATTTAATTTTCATGGAAACTAGTACACATGTTATGGATAATACCCAAGTATTAGGTTGTTCCTTGATTTCTACCTAATTTTCCCTAGTTAAATGAGTTTATGCTGATTTTTCGAAAGTAATTCAAATTTGAACTACAACTATTTGATAGTTTGGTCTGAATCTTTTGGAAAAATCATTTTAATGTACACAACTATTGGTTATATCAGAGAAACATTGATAATTCTTGAAAATCTTACCTCTTTCGATAAATAGTCATCGCTGCCGTTTTGATCGTTTTTAGGAAAAAATGAAATAAAGTGATAAACACCTCAAAAAAGTAAATCCTTTGGCATGGGGTCCTTATATGTGTACTAGTTGCCATGAAAAATGATAAACTTGATTTTTGCCAAAAATTGCAAAAAAAGTCTTCACAAAAAGGTCTATCGTGTATACACATGTATAAGTTTCAAGCCAAATGATTAAGTTATGGTCATTTCCACGGAATAGTTTGGGATAAAGATCTCATATTCCACAAATAGGTGCATATTGGTATAAGAAACAACCATGCCAAAGGAAATCTTGAAATTATTTTCATAAATGTCATTTTCCATTTTTTAAGTGCAAAAAATGACTTTTTTTGTGAACAAAGTAACAAAAATATGATTCAAAATGGCACCCATTTAATTTTCATGGAAACTAGTACACATATTATGGATAATACCCAAGTATTAGGTTTTTCCTTGATTTCTACCTAGTTTGCCCTAGTTAAATGAGTTTATGCCGATTTTCGAAAGTAATTCAAATTTGAACTACAACTATTTGATAGTTTGGTCTGAATCTTTTGGAAAAATCATTTTAAGGTACAAAACTATTGGTTATATTACAGGAATATTGATAATTCTTGAAAATATTACCTCTTTTGATGAATAGTCATCGGTGCCGTTTTGATCGTTTTTAGAAAAAAATGAAATAAAGTGATAAACACCTCAAAAAAGGAAATCCTTTGGCATGGGGTACTTATATGTGTACTAGTTGCCATGAAAAATGATAAACTTGATTTTTTACAAAAAATGCAAAAAAAGTCTATACAAAAAGGTCTATCGTGTAGACCCTAAAGCAATACAAAATATTAGAGATAAATTGTTTGCCATTGCAAACAATAGTACGAATCGTACTCCGAATCAGAATACCCCGAAGCAGAAGACTCATGGGGAGAAGACTCATGGGGCACTGGTGGCGGTACGAGGTGACGCTGCCCATAGTTGACGATTCTAATCTTGCGGTACACCTCGTATGCAACGTACGCATCTATTGCTGCATACTCAATGTTGGAAGCGTCAAGTGCTGTCTTCTCCCAAAATTTGTGCTGCTCCTTGGGGAATCTTGTCTTCATATCAGCATCAGCGTACGCGTCCTCGTCGATCACGGCGACTGCCATATCAGCCATTCCAGTCTTGTCATGGTCAAGCCTGAACAAGTCCCGGAGATCAATGTGGCAGGCAGATGGTATCTCAAGACCACAGGTGCGTCTCATCTTGATCTTGTCATTCGTTATATTAACGCTAGTAAAATGTATGCCGCTGCGAAGAAAATACATGAGTATTGGACATTGCTTGTCACTCCTGCAACAACAAATGAAACACATGTTATAAATACTGCTGCAACAAAGTATAATTTAGAACAACAAGTATAATAAGAATAATAGCAAGTATAATTTGTGATCAAGTATAATAAGAATTAATCATAACAACAAATATAATAAGTAAGAACCATAACAAGTATATTTCGGCACAAGTATATATAATTTTCCTTCATTTCCTATGAATCAACAAGTATAATAAGAATTAATCATAATAAGTATATATTAAGTTAGATCAAGTATAATAATATGCAACTTTCTCCTATGAATCAAAAGACATGTTCTCTCCCACGACGATATGGCCAATATGCAACTTTCATTTTCGGCCAATATATATAATTATTTCACTACAATCAAAGAGAAATTGCTATCCTATGCAATTTTCCTACACCTATGAATCAACAAAGAAAATAAGCCCCAAATTTAAAACTAAGACAAGTTTTTATATTACCTTTCCCATTGGAAGACCATGACATGTTTCTTGAAACAAAGTTGGATGATGGAAACATCTCCTTGATCGGCCGTGTACTCGAGATCAAGGCCCATGAACTTGTCTTGCTCCCGAGCTTCGCCAAGCCAATACTCGAAATCGGAAAGAAAACCCGCCACCTTAGCGATGTCGTTCGTGTACACGACATTGAGATAGGTGTTGCCATGTGCAAGCACCTGCCCGTAGCGAGTGATTGGTGGTGCTGGATTCATGGTGGCCCGGAGGGATGCAAGAAGAGAGAGGAGAGGATCGTCGCCGGAGGAAGAAGAAAGGAGAGGAAAAGAAAACAGAATGCCCGCGTCTGTAGCCAATCGTGTGTAAAATCATGGGCGGGAGGCGAACGGTTTGGCTTCAGTACCGGACCGTACCGCTCCGCTCGCGCGGGCCCGCACGGCTGTTGCCCTGCCACGGACCATTAGTACCGGCTCGTGTTACGGCCCGGTACTAAAGGTTCCTAAAGAACCGGTACTGCTGCCCTCGCCTGTCTGGCCGCTTGTACCGGTACTAATGTAATATTAGTACCGGCCGCAAACTGGTGCGGGACTAATCGTCTGGACCAAAGGTCCGTTTTCTACTAGTGATATTTAATAATATATGTGAATACAAGTAGTATTGGGCCCTTGACTATCTTTTTAATATACCATTTCTATATACTGAATACAAGTAGTAAGGAAAAAATTCACATAACTCGCTTTGGGTATCTACTATTTAATAATAAAATATATTAAAATGAAAAAAAGGTATACTCGATCAATCTCTGTGGTGTACTTAACGTGACAGTACGTACATCCAGACGTATGGAATCATTATCCTATAGACATGGATTTTTTGGAAATAGGTTCCACCACCACGAAATATGCTAATGTATCATGAAAAAACGGTAACTTGTTACATATGTTATGTATTTGATGAAAACAGATGATAAACCTTGTTGTGTTCAGTTGTAAGTTTTCAATAAAAAAACTGATATTATAACAAACTATGTAGACAATTGCGTGAATGCCTTATAAAACACCATCAGTGGATTATGCATTGGATATGCACACGAAAAAATAAAACAAAATAAATGGAATGGACAACAATAAGGTAAATAATACTAAATGAATAAGAAAAACTAAAATAAAAGGAACATGAATACAAACAAGAAATAAAATAGGATAAACAAAATAATAAGTGAATATGAAAAAAAAACAAAAACAAATACAAAACCAAAAATCTTACTAGTCTAGCCCAAGAGGGAGAGGGGGAGGGGGTGCTCACTAGTCACTCCACCCTCTCTGCAATGGGCGGGAGCTTGCATCGAGCAATGCTTTTTCCTTGGCTCTTCCACATTGACATCTAGATCTCGCTCAAGTTAAACTTTAATATTTTAATCCAGTTATCATTGTTTATTGATATTTATTAATAATTAGTCCAACATTAGCTAGACGATAAAGTAATTATACATTACATGGTTATGTTTTTGTTACTCATTTCAGGCAGTCAGTTACTGGAAATTTAGTCGACATTGAGTACAGAAGTAGTGAAGGGGAAATTGATATCAGGCGTCATGTTTTCCGATGGGATAGCTCCCCATATAACTTGATCTTTGAAAATGGATTTGAAGTAAGGCGTCAAAGTGACGTTCCGGATTCTATATTCTTCAATGTGGAGCACTATGTAAATAATGGTGGGAGGCCTCTTGACACTCGAAGGGTGGCCACTTCTGCTTTTCTAAGCACTACCCTAAGCAGTTCCTGGCATCCCAGTGTCGAATCCGGCACTACATGTCGTGTATATCGTTATGAGATATATGCCCCTGGAGGAATCATTGTTGCTGAAACGTTGGGGAATCTTTATAACTATCCTTCTCAAGACGAAATTGCTTTTCCTGTCGGCGTTGCTCCTCAATATATTCGATCAGCGCAGCTCTTCGAACTCACAAATGAAAGGTTGTATGTTTTATACCCGTTAACTCATTATGCTTGCGATATTTGATGGTTTGCCAGTAACGGGGTGGTCATGAAGATTGGACTTAGTATTTCATCTTTCTGTTGGTACTTATTTTTTTTTAGAATAACCTTTCCTCTTTCAACAACAGAGACCAAGAAAACATTATTACCGCCTCTTAAAAATGGTGCACATGATTTTTGTTCTAAGTCAAACTTTTATAAACTTTGATAAAGTTTATAGAAAACAATATTAACATCTACAGTATAAATCCATACCATTAGCCATTAGATATTAGTCATGTAGTATATTTTTTTATGTTGTATCCATTTGGTATTGTAGAGGCTCATATTTTTACCTACAAAGTGTGACTTAAGATAAAACTAATAGGCACTTTACTTCGAAAAGGATTGGGTAATAATAATAATCATCATCATCAATGTTCATGCGTACTCCGAAATGAAAAATATAACTATTTGGCCTGTTCTAAAACATTGAGTAGGGGTAGTGTGATTGAAAAAAATTACATCACATATATTCTTAACGACCAATAATTTTAAAAGGGATTCTACCAATAGTATTGCTCCCCAGCCTAGAAATGCAAAGTACATTTGTTTGGTTATTTTGATCAATAGTTACTTTTGGTTTATTTGGTACAAAATCAGAATCCGCAGAATGTATGTTTGAATATGATTGTGCACATTAATTCGATGCCCTGTATATTACATATCAATAGAGTAATCGTTGATCAAATCTTGTCTCAACAAATATTTCTTGACCGACAGATGGTTTATATTATAAGCTAGCCATTCACTTTTTTCCTACAAACAAATAACCATGCATCTCGGGCCGGCTGCTGCAGGAGGTATACAACTAGGAGTCGAGTGGACAATGTTCTGTACATCAACAGGAACTTCAGTCCTCAATCACATCCACAGGTCAGGAGAATGCACATCCAGAGGCCTGTCTGCGATTGCTATGAAAATAACGAGAGGAGGAGACTAGCATGTACCGAATACCCTGAACAGCAACAACAGAAACAGAGGTGGCGATCAGTAAATTCTAATGATGATGGCCTGGTTGAATATTATAAAGAAGGTGTGACTCAGGATGACTACTATATTGACTCTGCATTCCGCTCTTCAAATAAAAATGAAGCATACATGTTCATACAGGGAGAGTATGTTGTCGTAAACTATGCTCCTGGAACCACTGGTGACAAGATAGTCAAGGGCCCAAGTCTTATCGGCGACAGTTTCCCCTCTCTTGTGGGTACCAATTTCGCAGAACATGGAATTGATGCTGCATTCGGCTGTCATAGCAAGGATGAAGCCATCATCTTCTCTGGGAAACTTTGCGCCAGGATATATCATACACCAGATAACAGTGCGGACCGCATTACAAAAGGTCCTCAAACCATCAAGCAAATGTTTCCCTTCTTCAAAGATACCAACTTTGAGAAGGGAATAGATGCTGCATTTGAATCCAGTGATGTTGGGGAAGCCTTCTTGTTCAAAGGCGAAGAGTATGCGCGCATCAACTATGAGAAGCCAGAACTGTTCGCTATATATCGCATAACAACTGGGTTCGAGTGCTTGAGCGGCACGGAATTTGCAAGAGACATAGGGGCCGCCTTTGCTTCACATCAGACACAGGAGGCTTACCTATTCAAGGGTAACCGCTATATTCTCCTTCAGTTTACACCTGGAGAAAACAAGGATAATATTAAAAATGGTCCCAAGGATGTTGTTCCCAGTAACTGGCCCTCTTTAACGGACTTCGTGCCTCGCAAAAACAGGGGAATGGACGTTTATGAGTATAGCCTAGACCCGCCCGCCCGTGACCATGATGAGTTGTGATGTTTTTTGATTCATATAAACTGTGTGTGCGTGTGTGCGTGTGTCCATGTGTTAAGTCCATGTATTTGTGTGTCTTAGTCAGAGTACAAGGTACTTGTAAGTGTGTGTGGGTCATATATTTGTGTGTGCGAGGGAGGGATAGAGTAGAGTCTTGTTTCTAAGTCGGAAAGGTTTTGTCCCGAAGAAGGTTACCCTGCCGACTGGATCCAATTCCATCCCGAGTCTGAGTCTGTTTTCTCCATTGTACTGGCTATATAAGGCCACCCTCACGTGAGTAATACAACAAGCAAAAAAGTTATTTATTTTCTCACATCTTGCTCCTCTGCATTAGCGGACCTAGAAATATTTTAAAGCCCGGACAAATAGTGTATTTGGAGGCTTAGGTTTTTTGTCAAATAGCTACCAAATTACATTGTGTCGGCCAGCCGGAAGCCCGGGCAGCTGAGACGCTACGTCCGACACTGCTCCTCCGACCGTGCGCCTCTCACATTTGCCGCCGCCACGGGTGTCTAGTACTACCGTTACCGGCCACCGTTATCCACAACTAGATTAAACCAAGCAAGGGCCAGACGTCTCACCCCTCTGAAAAAGCTCGCACACGTCCGTCGGATCTTGTTTGGCAGAGGTTCATTGTTAAGTAACTACTGATGTACATGAAGGTGGTGATCTCAACACATAAGAAGAGAGATTAGATCTCAATCTAATAGGGAGAGGACACCTCCTGTTAGATCAAAACCAACCTTTTAGTTGCTCCAAAGAGAGAAACTTGTGTGTCTCATGGGGTGGAGGGTTTATATAGGAGCCAAGGGGGAGGGAGACTGGGGGAGGCTCTCCCTCCCCAAGCCGTTGCCGGCCCTAGGCGCCACCCTAGGGTTCCCCCCACCTAGCCGCACCGACCTAGGGTCGATTGCCCTAGGCGCCGGCCACCATGGGCCGTATGGCCCATCCCGCTATGGGGGAGGGGCGCCTCCCATCCCTTGCGTTGCGCCGGCCCACCACCACCCGAGTGCCATGTGGGACACTAGGGCCCATTTGGCAGCCCCAATTGCGAGTTTCTTTATTTTTATTCTTTTCCTGAATATTTCTTTTATTTATATTTTGTCCAATTAATTCACGAAGCGAATTTCCACTTTACTGAAATTTTTGGATTAATTTATTATCATATAAACATATTTATATGATCCAGGACGTACCATGCCTGCATACAAAATCTCCACATAAAAGATTATGTCTTTACATAAACCCTCGAAATAATTCCAACAGTGACTGAAACACTTTCGATCACCTGGGACATACCATGTCCGCCGATCCAAATCTCTCTTGACATATATATAATATCAACCACGCAGGAAAAAACCATCCTGGTGATTCTCTCTCGGTATCCGAGCCAACCAATATACACAACTAAACATACCTAACTTAAATGTGTGATCCCTACAGGTTCGATAACAAGTGGACATGATTCGGAGAAACTTCTCCGATCAATAATCAACATCGAGATAGTGGACATCCATATTGACTCCCACTTTTATACGAAGAATGCTCCGTTGAACCTCTTGGCTATCGCACAATGTTCTTATTACTTCACAATACTTAAATTTAACGGAGATAAGATATTCCGATATATATGTGGGTCAAACTTGACTCACCATTGCTTGTCAATCTTATTAACTGGCAAATTTCCTTTTAGTCATTCTCGTATTTCGATATCCCACATGATGGATCATCGTAATGCATTGTATGTAGAACATATTAGATATCATTCATACCGAGTGGGCCCAGGATGTATCTCTCTTTTGACGGAGGGGTAATTTCTCATCTCGGAACATCAAGATCAGTCCACACCTTAGGAATTACCCAGTAGCTACCGTTATGGTCCCAAGTTATGGCCAGACGTTAGATAGGACCAAAACAAATCTCCGTGTATACATAATATTAATAACCTCATGGTCTAAGAACATAAAGTACTATTAAGGACAAAAGATAACACAAAGGAATATCTTAGCATATCTACGATACTGGGTCTACCCAACCATATTGTTACCACCAACATTATGCCATTCATTGATGCTGATATAAACTATGTCCATGGCCAGAAAAGCACGGCCATCTAGCACTTAACAAATTAGTCTAAAGAAAATACTAGGGAATCTACAAACTATTCATGTTTCTACACATGTGTGTGAGCTTTCCTTTGAATCTCATATTCAGGAGGCACTGCCATTTTAGCATAGAATCAGGAAGATGATTTTTAGTCGAGCCTAAATATTATATGGTTTTTCTTATTCTAAGACGACTGAAAATTAACTAAATCTCTATCAAATTTTGAGCTGTTGGATCAAGTCTTGATTCGTTCTGAAGGAGATATGCCCTAGAGGCACTTAATAAATATAGTTTATTCGTCATATCTCAATTGTTCATTATATGTTTTATACCATGCTATAACTGTATTAAGCGGAAACATTAATACACGTGTGGTAGATAAACAACCAGGTCCCTAGTAGCCTCTATCTAACTAGTTCATTGGGCAATTGATGATCGAGGTTTCCCGATCATGTGACATTTATGTCAGTTGACAATGGAGTCATGTCATTGGGAGAATGACGTGATGGACATACCCAATATTTGTAGGACGTAGTCATTACACCTTCGACCGTGAGATCTACTCTTATTGCTATTCCTGGAAGACACTTTGATTGCATCAAACGTCATATCTTACATAGTGTGACAATAAAGGTGTCCCTCTCGGGTGTCGGAAAGGAGTATGTTGAGACGGGGGGTCAAGAGCGGGATTTGCCAGTCCCATAGCAGGATAGATACTCTAGGGCCCACTCGGTGAGATTATGTCAAAAGAGCTTGCAAGCGTGTGACTGGGTCACCAGGACATAATATCATGGACGAGTAGAAGTTCGCAGTGTCGGTAACGAGATCAAGCTAGGTATGGAGATATCTATGAACGAGTCTCGGACGCGCTAAGTATCGCATGGCAAAAGGTTTAAGACTCAGACGTCCAGGTTCGAACGGTAAAGTATTCGTTATCTCGCAGAGATTAATTCTGGGTATCCTCGGTCCACGAATTAGTCATTGATCGGAGAGCAGTCTCGATCATGTCTGGTGAGATAATCGAACCGCTAGGGTAACACACTTAAGGGGAGTCGACATTTTACCGGAAGAGAAAAATAGGAAAAGAGAGCACCGGGAACGTCCCGGGAAAGTTCCGATGGAGATCGGGCAGCGACGAAATAGTTTTCGGAGCCGGAATAAATTATGTAATATGTATTTAATATTAATTAGTGTAATTAATAGTTAAATATATTTTATTTAATTTTTTCCTGAATTTTTAAAGGAAAAAATCCCTAAATGGGCCTTTTTGGGCAAAAGGGCCCATGAGGGGGGGAGGGAGTCCCTCCCAAGGGAGGGCTGGTTCGGCCAGCCCCTAGTGGGCCACATGGGGCCCACTAGGGCCGGCGCACCAGCCATGGCCGGCTGGGGTGTGGGATTAGTCCCACACCGCCAGCCTGGCAAGTTGGGCAGCCCCTGGCCTCCTATATATATGGGGGTACCCTTGGCCTTTGAAGACACACCAATTTCTCTCTCTCTTCCTACTTGAATAACGTGATTCCCTTGTTGGAGTTGCGCCAAGGAGGAGTTCTCTCCACCATACGCACACCGCCGTGCTGCTGGTCTTCCGGTCCCAGTCTTCCGTTGCTTCGTCCCTGGATCGGAGCCCGGAGGCAGTCGGCTTCACCGTATGTGTGTAACGCCCTGCGAGGTGCCACGCTAGTGGTGCTGGAGGTCTGCTTCCTCTACACGGCCTCGAGGTCGTCGTCGGTTTCATCGACATCGCCGCGTCATCGTCTTCTTCGTCACGCCAAGTTCTCCGCGACCTTGAGGTCGGCTACGGCGTCTACGTCAGCAACGCTTGTGCGGGAGCGTAATCCCCGCTTTTCGGTCTACAAGGGTATGTGCACCGACCCCCCTTCGTACTACTATATCTGCATAGTATAGATCCTGGCTAGTTTAAGGTTATCGCTGTTAGGAGATTTTTTGTTTTCTGCCTGCGATCCCCTTCACGTTCTACGTCAGAGTTGGATATGTGTTGCAACTGAGTTAAACTTTACCCATAAAATTCATACTATCAATAAGTTTCCCCTCTCACATATAGGTTGGAATTGAATTTTTTCAGTTGTGCATGAACTCAACAAAGAAAATGGTCATATTTATTTCGATTTATGTTCGTGCTGATCTGATAATGGCATTAAGCCGAAAAAAAATGTTTCATCGACATGTATAAAATTAACAGCCTATGTCAAATAGTTTTTCTTGAAATCTTTATATTATAGATTCTTTATATTACAAATTGGTTGAGACACGTAAGTAGCATATGGCTGCTTGCCTCTATTTGGTAACACGTATTAGTTTTGATCGTCTCGAAATTCTAACATACAGTACATCATATAAGGAGGCATGTAGTACATGCTATATATATAGTTCGGACATGTTTGAAAGTGTAGAGAAGATTTGGATTTATAGAAACTTTGGATTGTGCATGCGCGGTATCAGGTGCAAGTTAACTTCTGTTGTATGTTAATTATTAAATCCGCACTGTTAATATGATTTATTTTCCATTTTTATAATGTACTAGTAAATTGCCCGTGCTTTGCTACGGGTGATAATTTATTTTTCACTGCACCTATGAGGCAACGTCCACGCCTTTGTGACTAAACACCGGTGAG
The DNA here is from genome assembly GCA_026929855.1 of Poa annua. Lineage (NCBI taxonomy): Eukaryota > Viridiplantae > Streptophyta > Magnoliopsida > Poales > Poaceae > Poa > Poa annua. The sequence goes on from CM049437.1 coordinate 97,183,049, forward strand.
TCTCCCTGCCCCGACCGTCACGGTAGCATAATGCTTTGTGTGTTCGTACGAACATGATGACAATGAACTTATGCTCAGCAGTGAGAAACTTGAATGGTGTGGTCGACGGTGATGTCATGGGGATCAACCGTCCACGGCTAGATCATTCTGTCATCCATGGTCGATCATGGTGACCTAATGGACGCCGCCCACAGCCATGGCGACCTCTTGCAAGCCGGGAGAATTAGTATCAATTCAAGATGATATTTTAGTTACTATAATGCTTTGTAGCTCACTACCTACAAACCTGATGTGTATCTTTTTTTTGTTGCAATTACACGCAGTAGGGGGTGGGTCTATGCACATCAAAGAACAAGATGCAATTGTACTTTTCTGAATTATCTCATTATTTTTTTATTCTTCTTAAGTTATCCTGACACTCTTTTATTGAAAGAGAAAATTGTAGCTAGACAAAACGAAGGTTGTTTAATTTAGATTATAGTCTGAACGTAAAATGCTCAATATACAAGTAAATATACATGTAAGAATATCTATATTTCAAGTTATGCGTAGACTGGATGACCAAGTTGCTGAAGAACTAAAGAAACTCTTTCACCTTCTCATTACATAATAATAAGCACGGGTATGCTTGAGAAAAAATCTCATTATATAATAATAATCCTGAAACATTAAAGATCTCAGCATGGAAATCTGAATCCTGATCTCCATGAGGTTCTGAATAGTGTGATGAGGGGGAAACTCACTCTTTCGTAGAAATGGGAGGGGGGAGGGTCACCTGCATAATATGCTTCTGCGTCGTAGAAGTTTCTCATGTACAGCGGCGGCCATGGTGTACCACACCCACACTGTACCCACCACAGATCATATCGCTCTTCCCACAGTCCAGAGGATTTGAAATCTTTGTCAGATGGTCTCGGTACATGATATGATTCCTGCCATCTCGTGTCTTTCACCCTTGCCCTTTTCCCTAATATCCTTTTTGTGATGGACAGATGTCTTCCTATCCAAGAGCAGCATGATTGCATTTGCCGGATATTTACAAACAAATATATGAAAATCTTTGGAAAAATAAGATCAACAAACTTACGGAAATTAATCTTGCCCCAATCCACATTATTTTAGGTGAAGGAAGAGGGAACAATAGTCATCCAACACTAAAGGGAGAAACATGACTGTAAATTTATCCAAGAAGCAACCAGCTGAAAAATAACAAAAAATAGCTGCATTAAACAAATGTACTACGCTGTGAAAAAAGCCTGGCCATACTACAACATGAAGACCGACCTTCCGAAAGTACGAACTGATCCAAGGTATTTGAATATCGAAGAGGCATCATACATATTTTGAAGAGGTTTGAGAAGATTAAGTAGGACGACTATATGTGCAACTGAGTTTCCTGTATGTTTAAACTGGCAGAAGAACAAATGGAGAAATAAAATCCGATTGGAAGTTTTGAACACAAAGTTGATAAATACCAAAACCTTAATTAAGCAAATCATTGAAGAACTTAACCCAGTCCACGCCCCAAAACCCACATGCTTGAGAAATGAGACAATGTAGCTAACAACAGATGGTACTAATTGAAAATCAATCTTCATATTATCCTAGAAGTTTGAAAACAAAGAGTTATATTTTTGTTCTGTGTTTTGGAAGGTGGTCAACATGGACTACTGTTCAGCTAGAAAATTTGATACCAGGTATAGACAACGACAATTGAAAAGGGAGTACCTGTATCCTAAAATGTGGTTCTCCAATGAACTATTTACCTAGACACAAGGACGGGATTAGGAGATTAAAAAATCAGTTAACTGTTGTAGATAATACTTGCAGATAGTTAGCTATGTTTGTTTGGACTGTGAAAAATTGTGAACTTCAAATATGTTGTTCCCTCATTGGTTACTTTCGTGTGTTCCCACTATTTTGTAAAACATGGTAGCGAGGAAAGATATTGGTCATTCCACAAACAGCAAACATATTCAATACACATGCACCTTTGTTGCACGTTCAACAGGCCTGAAGCAACTTCCCTCGTTGTAGCGTTTGAACGAGCATCAATTTGATTCCCATCAAAACTGAGACACCTAATGAATCAAGATTATCAGGTAAGTATAAATGTACAACGATAATCGGTCTTGCATATATTTGCAGCTACTTTACAGTTAAAAAAAGCCTCTGCACCAGATCCTTGACCAGCTCAAGAGCCTGTTTTTTTCCACCGCTTTGTTTTTTTCCAGTCATTCTCATGCTCTGTTTTTTCACCGCTCAACTGAAAAATTCTGCATTGCATGCATCCGGCACTTGTCAGCCTAGTGGTCCTTAATCCCCAAACAAGCAAATGCAGCAAACTAAACCGGTAGCATATCTGCCACCCATAAATGAATGGATTGCGCCTATATCTGAGCAGAGCTAGAATCTAGCAGGCCTAGACAGCCGAGCAGGCGAGCACGCATGCTGCTAGATTATAAGCGGCTTCAATCTGGAGAAATAAAAATTGCATAAGCATAGAAATTAAAACCCAACTGTTCGGCACATCCGGTGCTGGACGCATCAAAGCAAGCGTACGGGATCAGCACAATCACTGTAAAAGAAAACGAGTTCATGGCTCTGTGGCGGCTGCTCAACTGTCGGAAGATGCCGGCGGAGCTGAGCGGTCTCTCCTTGGGCCGGCGGAGGGCGGGCTCCGACGCACGGTAGTAGAACATCTCGTGCTTCTACGATGGCGGCAGGATGCCCTTCTCCTGTAACCTCCCTCAAGTGCGAACAGGGGCTCAAACGCACGCCTCCTAGCTCCAGATAGTGGCTGCTTCCTCGCCTGTGAACTAATGAGTATCCCTTAATGCTGATTACCTACGATTGCGCGTTTAATAACTGCTGGATCGGTGGGGAGACTGATACTTGCATGATCAGGGGATGCGTCGGTGGGAGGCGACTCGTGTTGGTAGTTTTACCACTATTCAGGTGCGGACGAAAAGTAATGCAAATGTAGGGTTGGACCAAGGTGCGGGAAGAAAGAGGAAACAAACTTTTTTTTAGGGTTTAGGGTTTAGCAGGACCAATGGATCTTCCTTGTTACTCTACCTGGAAGGGAGAAGAACAAACGCACCAAAAGCGCAAGAAAAGCAGTCCAGAGTCCATATTCACTCCTAACATCAGGAATTGGTACCGGTGATATATAAGTAGGAAATAGAACAGGTATCAGATAATTATGCACCAAATATAGCAGCATCTTACCTGATCCATGAGATTGCACTGCTAGGCGCTTGCAGAGCAAACAATATGTCGTCGTCGTCTTCTGCTGCTGGGGAAGTTGTGACTGGAGCGGACGGCGCCGCCACTCTCTTCTGCGCCCTCTGCTTCGCCTCCACCCACTCCAGGGAGGTTTGCCGCCTGGCTTTCCCGGATCTGGACGAGGCTGCGGTGCCGGTGGTGCCGGACGTTGACATGCCCGATGTGGAGGAGGAGGAAGAGGAGGACCCGGATGAGCCCACCTTCGACAGCAACGCGGACGGCTTCAGCTCTGCCTCCTCTGGCGAGGTTGGGTTCCTCCCAGTACATGACGAGGCTGACTTTGCTGCGCCTCAGGAGGCAAGCCCTCCTCCTTCCTTTGACGAGCTCTCCTTCGCTCCTGATTTTGAGGATTTGGTCGCCCCCCACCGCCCTGACTATGCTGATGTTTACAAGCCTTATGTGCCGCTACCGCATTTTGACAACTTGGCCTTCGCTTTCCTTTCGCCTCCGATGATTTCCCCTGCCTCTTTCATTCACCAGGCTGTTGCTCTTGGCTGCGGCCCGGCACGAGCCACCTTGCTTTCTTCTTCCGTCGGAACGAAGCTTGCTGTTTTCTCTACCCCCATCGACCGCGAGAATGCGGTCAACAATGGCCCGTTCATCGGAAGGGAAGCCTCGGTCCACTTCATCCGACATGACGAAACAGACAATCGCTTTCTTTTCGAACATTCCTACTTTGCCGCCTTGGCCATCGAGGATTACCCCCTCGAGCACTGGAACCGTGCGCATTTCATCCACTCCTCTGGTCCGTATGCGAACCCACATGCCATTGACCCTATCTGCCTATTGGGGGTTGACTTCTCCGCTGTCCTGCTCACTGTCAAAGCGGAGAGCCTTAACGATATCCCTGCCCACCTCAATGTCAAAAATCACTGCAGCACGGGCACAATCGCCAGGGTCTCCATTATTGGGTTCGACAGCCTTGGTTCTAGCTCCGACACCTCTTCTGATCCAGACTCTTCGATTCCTCAGGCGGATTCGGAGGAGGATGATTGGGAGGAGGTTTTTATCGAAGGGGGTGGGGGTTTCGGTGATGTTCTTAACGCTTTGGGCGTGCGCCCTCCTGTGGTTGCTTGTGGAGACTCTGCTCGCCCCGGCCGCTGTCTTGGTCGACCGCGCTATCGCCTCCGCCCCTCCGCTCCCGGTTGTTGTTGTTGGCTCTCCGATGCTGGACAGGCCCATGTGCATCTCATACAGGCTGCACCTTGGTTTCTTTGACATTCTGGTCATCGCCAAGGATGGCTCGCGCGCCTTCTACCGCCTCCCGCTGCGCCGTGCCGCGCCCTCGCCGGGGGGGGGGGGGGGGGGGGGGAGGGCCTCATGGTTGTGAACCTGGCAACGGCCTCTGTGGGCTTGCTGGACTCGGTCACTACGGTTGGGCCGCTCCGTCGCCCCACTGTCACGGTGGACATCCTTGTCGGCGGCACTCCGGACCCCTCTTGCGACATTGATATCCTTCACGTGGCGGACATGGTTCTCCTGGATAGGGACGCTCCTGCTTCCCCTGCTTCTGCGGAGGCTGTTGACCTCGTTCCGGTTGCTCCCGTCCTGGAGCATGCTGTCGACCTCGTTCCAGTTGCTCCCGCCCTGGAGGATGCTGTTGACGAACCTGCGCCTATTGTGGTCACGTCCTCTGCTCCGACGTGCCTCTACCCGGACTCTGGCCCACGGCGCAGCTCCAGGATCGCTGCCTCCGAGCCTCCTCTCTTCATGTCCATCCTCACTCGCGCCGCCCTGCGCAAGAAAAAGCTCATGGAGGGCAAGGCTCCCTCACGGCTCTCCCGCTTCGGTGAGCTCTCGGAGGAGGACCTCCTTGCTGTTGCTGTGGAAGATGGGGGCCCTCTGCCGGCGACGGACGTTTACGACCTCGCCGCTGCATGCGACATCTCGGCGCGGGATGTGGATGCGGCCTGCTCTGGCCTTCCTGGTGGCGCTGACGTGGCCCCATGATTGAGAAGGCCCTCTGCCTTTGGGCCGGCTGGCCGCTGCTCTTCGCTGTCTACCGCCCTTACCTTGGTTGGGCTCGCTGTTGTACCCTTTTTGGGCCTCCTGCGTTGACTTCGTGTTGGTCGACCTGGACTGCTCTGGCCCGTCAACGAGCAACCACCTTTCCCGTTTCCTAGTCTTTTATTGTATTCCTAGTTGGGCCTTGCGAGCCTGCCCTTTGGGCCGTAATATTGTTCGCTCCTTGTATTTTTGTAACCTGTACCGTAAAACTTGTTCTGTTCTCTACGTCGCCTACCTTCCTTTATGTTAATCAAACTACTCCTTGACTCGTGGAATGTCTGGGGACTTGGAGCTCGTATTAAGCGAGATGATGTGAAAGCTGCTATCTCAAATCGCCTCTCCTCGATCCTCTGTTTACAAGAGACTAAGCTCACGGACATTAACACCTTCCTCGCGTCTTCTTTTCTTCCTCCCACGTTGCGATCCTTCGTGTTTAAACCGTCCACTGGGGCCTCGGGTGGGATTGTTTCCGCTTGGGACGACCGGATGCTGCAACTCACTAGTCACTCGATTGATGAGTTCTCCGTCACCACCTCCTTTGCCTTCCGATCGGACAACCTGGTTTTTTCGATCATCAACGTGTACGGGCCTTGTACCCATGACCTAAAGGGTCCGTTCCTTGACTCTCTTAACTCCGCCATTGCGTTGATTCATGGCCCGGTTGCGGTCATTGGGGATTTCAATTTGACTCGCAATCCTAGAGACAAATCGGGCGGCAACTTCAACACTACAAACGCCGCACTTTTCAATGACTTCATCAACCTTGCGGGGCTGGTCGAAATCCCTCTGCTTGACAGGCAGTTTACCTGGACCAATAATCAGACTCCTCCCATTTTAGCTAGACTTGATCGGTTGCTGGTCAATAACGACTGGTGTACTGCTCTTCCGGACTCCACCCTTACTTCCTCGGTCAGACCCACCTCTGATCACACTCCTATTCATGTCGAGGCCTTCTCCAAAGCCCCACGCAGCAATATCTTTCGAATGGAGAACTCCTGGTTATCCATTGACTCGTTTTCCACTCTGGTTACCTCTAATTGGGCCGGCCTTGCTCCTCTGCGACCGAACTTTAAGCCCATTGGGCTTCTCAACCTGAGACTGAAATGGGTCCGCTCCGCTGCCAAGGAGTGGGCAAAAAAGAGGCGCCTCCCTTCTGTCCTGCTTGCGAACTGCCAAACAATCATCTCCCTCCTCGATCGCCTAGAGGAAACCCGCAACCTTTCTATCATGGAGCTTGGTCTGCGTCTTCTTGCACGGCAAAGGCTGAGTGGGCTAGTTGCGGCTAAGGCCACTTATTGGCGGCAGAGAGCAAAAATCACTCACTGTACTCTTGGGGATGAGAACACCAAATACTTCCATCTCTGTGCCTCGGGGCGCCTCCGCAAAAATCAAATCAGGGTCCTTGAGGATGAAAATGGTGACACGGTGTACTCTCACCAAGCAAAAGCTGCCATCCTTCATAGGTTTTTCAAACAACTTCTTGGCACCCCTAGGATCGTCTCCAACTCCTTACCCATTGCCTCTCTTGTGGCCTCGACTTCTATCTCTGCTTCCCAAGCCGACCAGCTCGTCCTGCCCTTCACCATGCAGGAAATTAAGGACGTGGTGCTCTCTCTGAAAGATAACTCTAGCCCTGGACCTGACGGTTTCGGTCCCGCATTCTATAAAAAGCACTGGAACCTTGTCAAACAATCACTTTTTGATGCCACTCTGGAATTTCACTCTCTAAACTGTGATCTCAGGCCTATCAACAAATCTTATATTGTTCTCCTTCCAAAAAAGGACGGTACTAACCGCCCGGACAACTTTCGGCCCATCTCTCTTCAAAATTTCAGCCTTAAAATCATCACCAAATGCCTCACGGTGCGCCTCCGACCACTTCTTCCCTACTTGGTGCACCCCGACCAAACGGGTTTCATTTCTGACCGCTCCATTGCGGAGAACTTTGTGTATGCGTCCGACATCGTCCAAGCATGCCACAAGCGCTCCGCACCTTCCGCAGTCTTTAAATTGGACTTTAGAAAAACCTTTGATTCCATTAGCTGGGATGCGCTTGAAAAATTCTTCTCGCCAAAGGCATCCCGGAAGTTTGGTGTGCTTGGCTTCGCCTCCTCAACACCTCCAGCCAAACTGCGGTTCTTCTTAACAACATCCCTGGGACTTGGATTCAATGCCGCAGGGGGCTGCGGCAGGGGGACCCACCCTCCCCTTTCCTCTTTGACATTGTTGTTGACCTCCTTCAACAGCATATCCTCCAAGCCTCACGCGATGGCCTCCTCCTTCACCCCTTAGTCGATGATCTCCCTGCCCCGTCCTTCAATATGCCGACGACACTCTAATTATTATTAGAGCAGACGCTGGGCATGTCGCCAACCTTAAGTGCCTCCTTGATGAGTTCTCGGAGGCCACTGGCCTCGACATCAACTTCCACAAAAGCACCTTCGTGCCGATCAAAACTACTCCTTCCCTGGCAACCGAAATGGCCACTAATTTTGGTTGCCATGTAGCCTCTTTCCCTCAAACTTACCTTGGTCTCCCTCTCTCTCCCTACAAATTCCGACTTGCGGACTTCCAACCGGTGATCGCAAAATGCGACATGCAACTCTCTGGTTGGCGAGGTCGCCCCCTGCCCATTGGTGGGCGCCTACTTCTGGTTAACTCGGTGCTCACCGCCAAACTCACCCATGCTATGTGTGCTGGCCTTCTTCCTATTGGGGTCATTGAAGAGATGGACAAAAGGCGCCGGGCCTTTCTTTGGACTGGAGAAGAAACTTGCTCCGGTGGGCACTGCAAAGTGGCTTGGGATGAGGTTTGTCTCCCAAAAAACCTGGGGGGGGCTCGGGGTCGTCTCCATTGCTAAGCAGAACTCTGCTCTCTTATCCAAATTTCTTACTAAACTGCACTCTGATGACGATGTGCCCTGGATTCGATGGTTCCGGAGGTTCTACGGGTGGTCTGCTAACCACGATCTAGGGGACCCGCACCACCTTGACACTCCTGTTTGGAAAAGCATTGTGACTGGCCTCTCCTCCTTCCGCTTGCATTCCTCAGTTACTCCTAGGGATGGCAAAAACTCTTCCTTCTGGATGGACAACTGGTTGGGGACCTCGTCCCTAGCTGAACGTTTTCCTGCGCTCTTCTCCCACTGCACCTGCCCAAACATCAGTATCTTCCTTTTCACTTCCAACACCCTCACTACATACCTCACTCACCACCTATTCCCCGCGGCCACCACTGAGCTCTCCTCTCTCCTTGATCTCCTCTCCAACTTCAATTTTCAACCTGCTTCGGGGGACGTTAGGGTTTGCCGATACTCGAGCACTAATCTTTCTACTAGGAGTTTCTACACTAATTTTCACAGGCAGCTACCAGCAGACGATCAGGCCAAGATGGTTTGGGGGGGAGCGGCCCCCCTCAAATGCAAGATCTTCAACTGGCTTACAAGGCGCAGACGCCTTCCTACAAATGAACGCCGCTACCGCCACCTCCTCAGCGACTCTCCGAACTGCCCCTCGTGCAGCCAGCCTGAGGATGTTGACCACTTGCTCGTCGGCTGCCCTCGGGCCAAGCAAGTTTGGCCTTACTTCTTTCCGCAGGGTACTGCGCTGGGCATCTCGGAGGTTACTACTCTCTGGGAGAAACATAGTACTATCTTCGAGGGTGCAACTATATGCACCGGCCTCTCATGGAACATTTGGAAGCGCCGCAATAACCTCATCTTCAACAAGATCGACGAGACACTCCAAGACACCATACGAAAAGTTATTGAGGACATTAGGTTATGGACGAACCGATGTCACTCCGCTCCCACCGCTGCCCGCATTGCCCTCTGGTGTAACTCGTTTGAACCACCTTGAATTCATACTTGTAACCTCTCCCTCTCCCACTCCGACACCTCTCCTCTCTTTCATTTGTAATGTAATCTCCTTGATGTAAAGTGTGGGTTCAATAAAAAGTAATCAGGTTGGCCTTTGGCCCGCCGTTGTGCCGGTAAAAAAAAAATGGATTCCAGTGCCTTTAGCAAGCAACAGTACTCTGCAAAAGGCAAATTAATAACAAACAAGTGCTTAAATAAAAACAACTGAGGGTACTGGGAAGCTATATTGTGTATTTATTTTACGCAATCAAAATTAATTCACGACATAAAAAAAAAGTGTAGTGAAAATTCCACGAGGTGTCTGGCAGGAGCTGAATTTTTTAACAAATTAACTTATCTTCGTGTTACTTTCGGTTTTAATTTTAGGAGTGTCGATCCTCCAGAAAACAAGTACAGTTTGGAGTCATGACCTGAACCGCTACAGTAACTCGTCAGATTTCTGAAGCAAGGTTGCCTTGGTTTATTTTAAAAAAAATCATGACAGCTATCCTGATCGCAACACGAATTTCCTATTAACTTATGATAGCTCAGAAGCATAAGTAGATATACGACAGTTCCGCAGCAAGCTAAACAAGTCACCAAGTGAACAAAACCATGAGTACCGTACCATGATATGAAAATACTACAGTGTCCTGCTAAACATCCAGACTGATGGCGTTAGCCTGACTGTAAACGCCTACCTTGGGGTAAATTTCTCCATACAGGCTAATGGCAAAGCATAATTATCTATAGACTGAATGCGGGTGCCGACGGAGGCTTCTGAGGCCATCAGCCAATTATGTGCCACTGTGTTGTGGGCCCTTGCAGTTGTGTGTCGCTGTGTGGGCCGGCTTATTGCCTTTCGTGTGCGCTGCAGCTGCTCCTTATCCTTTCCCCCCCGCAAAGCCTCACGGTCCCTGAAATCCACCGAGGGTCGCCGCCGTTCGCCGCCGCTGCGCACCCTGGTGACAGTCTTCTTCTCGTCGAGCAGATCTCGTGCCTGTGCGTGCTACCTCCATGGCGGACGGCAACATCCGGAGAAGCGTAGCGGAGCTCGGCGGAACCGGTGGCGGCTCCAGCGAGATCGAGTCGCGTGGCGGAGCCAGCACGAGGCGACGACTACCACCGTCTGTGGCCCGGGAGCTGGCTATACGAGCGGCCGAGAGAGTATCGAGCTGCTTGGGGTTAGGGCTCGCCGGCAACCGGCTGGCTCCATCCCTGGTCTTCTCCTACCCGGCCAACCCCGCCGCTCGCCGCTCGCTGCCCACCGCTGACTCCGTTCCCGACTCCAAGGTCGACGGCCGCATCGATGAGCTGAAGCCCTGAAGGCCGGCCGACCTCTCCCTTCCCCTCGTGAGCCCTCGGGCCTCAGCGCGGCGCCGTCTTCCCTACTTACATGCCGGTATGGAATTAGGTCTAGGAGCCTTTCGCAGTTGAGATTCTGTAACTAATTTCTAATACAGAAACCAGCTTTTGTTTTCCAAACTGGTCACGTTCTTGTGCATAAGTTGGACAAAGATGCAAATTGTATGAATCTGTCCGTGCAAATGCTTTTTCTATTTGTTACTCAGTGATTCTGTATTATCTTTAACTATTCATCACATGCTGCTGGTGGATTGATTGCTTCGTTATGGAAAAGAAACCTCAAAAGCACTGCCTACAAGGATATAAGCTTCTTGGGCTGTTAAGAAAACGAGACCATGTCTTCTAGAGGTTAGTCACTAAGTTCTGACGATTAACAAGTTATATACTGTAACTGAAGTATAGCTATGATTGCTCTAGGTTCACAATTGACAACTTATGTAATGCGACTGAACCTAGGTTAACTACAGTGATCTCCTGGTGTTTATGCTAATCATTACCTTGAATTAATGTGTAACCAGTCCTTATTCCTTAGTATTCCTCTGGATCTAGAACATGAGGTGTCTCTTGATACTTCCCTGAGATCAATAAGCGTTCCATTCTTATGTTTTCACTCTCCACAATTTGACTTCTTATGTGGTCACACTCCATAAGTTGACTTTATGTGGCTTCATGTGATTGCTTATCAGGTCTGGACTCCCCTCAAGCAGCCCCATGCTCTTATGTCTAAGCACGGTTTATCATCATATGCTGAAATAAATGTTCGTTAATCAGACATTACTGTAAGATAGTTTTACAAGGTACTAATCCTATCAGGCAATACTAACTTAAATTGTTGGACATTCGTATTAGTTTTTGACAAACTAGAGATAATATTGTCGATCATTACTGTCCCCAAGAACTTATACTCCCTCCGATCCAAATTTATTGTCGCCGGCACTCAAAAAGTGTGTACTGCCGTAGCTCACTCATTTATTTCGAACCAGAGGGGGTAGATGGGTTGTATTTCTTATTTCTTATTAACTCGATACAAACTAGATAAAATATAGTCGATCAACTTGATCACGAGATGTTGCGTGGTATCCTTGTTTATTCATCTAAATAGATCAAAACTTCTTTGTATCCCCTTATGATCATTTGAGGTCATAGTTTGGCAGGTCTGCTTTATGGAGTTGTAGAGACATGTATATGAAGCAATTTACAACCAAGCACGTCTCAAGACTCGAGCCAGGCAACTCCAAGTATTTTTGTTGGTCTAGACGAGGCTCTCCACGGAGAGGTACTTTTCACAAGTTCATCTATGTGCATGCGAATTTGCTTGCTGAATTTAATATTTGAGTGAAGTGTAGGTAATATTATCAGTCGTGCAATCAACACTCATTTGTGTAATTATTGGGCTTCAGTTTCGAATCACCAGACCAAGAGAGCCATATTATGTGTATTCTATCATATATCATCCGTGTCCATATTGTTGTTGATTACTTGATGAAGGCAAACCTAATCGACATAACTTGGCAACAAATACAATAGCATGCATTTTCTCTATTGTTTACGGCAAGTTAGAGGCAGTATTAGAGACTCCATAGCATATACTGAGATGGAAAGAAGGAACTTCAATTCAACTTGCATTCAAGAGTCCTATGGCAGCAGTATGGAAGGCTACAGTAGGATTGCACCAATCCGTGGACAGATATGATATTACAACCCCTCGATCTTCTCCTGGAGTCAAAAGAACACACTGGCATGATAGGCCTCAAATTTTCATTACCCCAAGGGATTCTATGGATTTTTAAGAACATGTATAAGCACAGGAGACAACTTACCATTATAAAAAAATAAATTTGGTTAGCACAAGATTATGCCGTTAGTTAGCTTTACTCTTGCAGTTATATCTTCTAAACATATGTCCATCAATTAATTTAGACTAGAGAAATTTTATTTGGGTGGGCAGAAATTTGAACAAATTAAAATTGCAAGATGAAGTCAGGATTAAACGTATGCATGTGCAGCCGTGGACGGTAGATCTTGATTAGCCCTCTTCTCATATTCCCTTGGAATTGGTATGTGCGGGCTACACTTGTGGATTTGCCATGCCCTTTGAATTGTGTGGGAAACTTAACTTCTCAATATCTGAAACCAAGCGCTATTAGGCACTAAAACACCGCAATACTATGCAAAGATCTTTTGTGCTTGCAGCCTTTGCTTGCACACTTTTGGTTTAATTTATATCTCAATTATTTCTCTAATACTATGTAGGCTTATGAAGCTGAAGCAATTCCGGCAAACACGAAGTAAATTCTTAACCAACATCTCCGAAAGTCAGGTATTCATCCAGAACAAGATTTGAAACATATTTGGATTAGAATTTTGCTTACTCCACTCTTATATAAGCTTCTCGGCTGTTGCACTTGATTGTACATAAGACTTATAAGTGTTAATGATTGATGGGACTATTTAATTATTTGTCCGCGACCTGTTTTACGGTAGACCTAGACCATCAAAATTCTTTAAGTATGAATCCCACCATATTAATCGCCTTCCTATCTTTTGCAGATTTACCACTTCCTAGCTGAATGCATTACATAATATACAATCTTGAGCAAAAGCAACCAAGTTCACTCTATTTCAAGCCTTTTAAACCAATGGTAAACTATTCGTATTTCCTCAACCAAAATGAAGATCTATTATCTGCAAGGGACTATGGAAGTGTAAAGTTTGTCTCTTGATGGTCTCCATTATTTTCAACCATATGACTGGTTTATGTTAGTGACAACAATTACCCTTTGATATATTCGATGGATGGTAAACCCCTCTCTACATGTGATGTGGTCTTATTCATTATTTATCGCTGATCTTTTAAAGATGAATCAAATGTATCCTAAATATCTCCATCGGAGTAATATTGACTCTCGAGATTTCAATTATGTCTATAAATATAAAAACATTTGTCTGAAACGTACTAATGCTGCTATTTTTCTAGCTTGCTCAATTTGGATCACCTTAATAATTTTTTAATCTACTCCATTATGTGTTTTTGTTTCCGTTTCTCCTAGATGCTCTTATTTTTCCTAATGAAATTCAGAATACCTATAAAGTTTACAAAAACATTAGACATAATTTCGTTCAGAATATAATAATATGTGTGCTTGGTACTTATTCATTCTTCTGAATCATGTGAAGTTACTACTTAGTATAGAAAAATAGTGAATATACAACTTTCTAATTATTGCAGTGTCTTTACTATTAGTGGCAGCTGATATGTTTTTTTAACTAATCTTATCTCTTCTGGTTGTAGGTATACATACCTGGATGTTTGTTTATGGGGTTATCAATCATCCATTATACACTAGAGAAATCTCTACTTCTTACCATGCTTATGTATTCATGGCAATATTCATGTGCACAAGAATTGAACAAAACTTTGTATTCATGAAGTCAGCATGGAGAGATCTATCTAATGTGTGCCATTCAGGTACACTATAAATCTCATAATCAGTTTGGTTGCTACATTTTCCATACTGGAGTTTTTGGTGTGTACACAACCTGTTATTGACACCCAGATAAAGAAAGACCACGAGATCCGACATGGTATTTTGATAGTTGATTCTTATGTATGGTCATGAGATTCTTTTATCGGAAGTTTATACTCAGTGCTTTTTGGCCCTTGGTTTAGTTGCTTCAATTTATGGAGCTTTGTTTTTTCAAGCTATCTCTGCGGTTGCAATCTACACATGGCTAGCATGTTGGTTCCTCTAATAATCTGATGTGCCCGATATGAAGGTTTCAGGGGTCTTACTCTTTGCTGGAATTTTTTCTTCTGTGCCTGAAGTTTTTCAGAAATCGTCTGTTTGTTCAGTTTCTTGTTGGTGTTGTCTACCGGCAGTTGCCTAGCTTGGCCCATTATGTTCCCCGGGCTTCTGGTGATAGGGGTGTTTGGATTAGTGAGCTTGAGGAGGCTATTTTTCTTGGTCAGTTTTGGTGTTTGGCCATTGAAATAGAGCTGAAGAAGTTACTCTCAATTCACTCTCTGATTGATGCCGCTGAAGACATTTCATTCAAGCAAATTTCTTCGCTTGCGAAGAGAACATGGGCAGAGGCTCTTGGCATTAAGTCTCTCCCTGATTGCACTCCTCGAAGCAATGCTTCTTGGGTTGACAAGGCTACCACTTGTTGTGCTTCAGATTGCTGGAATGCAGAAGATAGGAATGGAGGATTCAGGATTGGCAGATCCATCCGTTCGAGCGTCTGTTGCAGGGTCGCTTGTAATAACTCCTTGTGTGGCCTATCTATTTCAGGCATGTTTGCTTGTGTGATAATTCATATCAATGCCAACTGAAATTCTAGAAAACAACAACTTAGTGAATGCTACTTTGCTGACCGAGTTAATCTATGCTTTGCTTTTCATTTGTGAAATTGACTCGCACCAAAGATAAAAGAGTTAAACGTAATGCAATGCTATTATCGGGTATTCATAACTTCAGGAATTCACACAATTGTCATATACTTTAGTTATCACAGTGTTAGTTTTCCTTTTGTTTTTCTGGGTCTGTCATGCTGGCCCCAGCCGAACTAATGTTTTGGGTTTTGCCATCTCCACCGGTGTGGTCTAGGTAAGCTCTTAAGCATGTCTTGATGTTCTGACAATAAGAATACAATTTCCGCCACCAACTCCACGTGCAATCTAATCAGGTCTGTACATAATGAAAGAACGTTCTGCAGGCGGCGAGGCGAAGCTCGCCTGTTCGTCTAGTTTAATATGAAAACCATACATTGTGCTGCGATCTTAGGTCGAATTGTAAACAGACTGAAAATCTGACAAGCATTCGTCATTACAGTCCACTGCGAAGTATACAAATGTGAGAACGATCAGGTCTAGTGGCTCCTAACCCCAGACTCCTAGGCCTGTGAGATCACAGGATGTGCTTTTTACTCGCCGTCAAGGGATCGGCACATTTCGCACATGGCCACTAATCAGGAAATCCACTGTAAACAAACGTTGTGACGATTCTGAATTCTGCACAGTCAACAGCAGCAGATTGAACAATCCACGACAGGATCGCGCGTCTTACAATCTGATACCAAGTCGCCACCAGTAGCAGGAGGTAACCAATGCTTGCAATTTCACGGCATTCTCAGAGGCAAAAGCACGAACAGATTGGAAGCCCAGAAAGGCTCGTGCCTTTCTACGAACAGAGAGGGATGGGGTGCGGCGAGGCGAGGGAGGGAGTGTACTCACGCGGCGGCCGCGGCGCATCGTGATCGGGCAGAGGTACGCCGACGCGTGGCACACGGCGGCGGACCCCCGGCGTGGGCATGGTCGCACCGCGCCGACGCCCAGCGGGTGCGGCTTCAGCGGCAGGATGCCCTTCTCCTGTAACCTCCCTCAAGTCCTCCCTCAAGTGCGAATAGGGGCTCAAACGCACGCCTCCTAGCTTCAGATCGTGGCTGCTTCCTCGCCTGTGAACTAATGAGTATCTCTATGTTGATTGCCTACAATTGCGTGTGTAATAACTACCGGATCGGTGGGAAGACTGAGACTTGCGTCATTGCGTGATAGGGGATGCATTGGTGAGAGGCGACGGACATAAATGTAGGGTTGGACGAAAGCGTGGGCAGAAAGAGGAACTAAGTTTTTCTTTTAGATAGGAGAGATATGAAGTTACCAAATTTGTTAAAGAAAATTTCATCTCCCGTCAAAAAAAAATTCATCTAATTAATGACTAAAAATTAAGAATCAGGCAATTCAAAAAAAAAAGACAATTTGATCACCAAATACTAATAGAACGAAGCAGGTGATCAAAATCAGCGGCAGCTGAACATATTATGGTGCACCTCCTCCTTTTTTCCATTTGTTTTCTGGTAAAGTACGCTACGTGACATGTCAGATACTAATATATATATTGTTTTTATTAGTATATAATAGATAGAAATGGGTAAACGTGTTGACTCTATTTTAGACATTTTAGACATGTATATTGCTTTCAGTATATAATAGATATCTTTTTGAATTTCACCTACCCAAACCCAAACAAACCATGTCACTTGAGAAAAATAAATTTTTGAGTTTCCACATACCTTTTGATGGACAATCTACTCATCCAACTCAAAATACCAGACCTTGCTCAATTCTATATATTATCCAGTTGCGAACTGATGGGTAATAGATTCATCCATTCATCCGTCCAAAGGCTCACTAATCACATAAGGGCATGTACAATGTTAAAAAAGGGTCCAAAGGTTCACTAATCACATAAGGGCATGTACAATGTTAAAAAAGGGCGTGCCTTATATTAACCATCCACATCATTTAGCAAAGACAAAATTATAAGTTATACAATGCATTATTTCTTATTATCATCCCTAAAAATTAATGAGAATTAATTATATTTTAATAGGAAATTACATTTATAAGGGAATACAAATGGTATAATGATAAAATTAGCATTCTCTTATTTCTTATTTCATAACAGATCATCCCTTATCTAAAGAAAGGTGGCCTTCACTTTCTTTATTCTCTTCTTCACCTAGACAAATATCCTACGTGTCAATGCTAAGAGAAGCGTGACATCAATCCATTGTACATGCCCTAACACCCTAACATGAAGCAAGCCTCTCTCTAAAAAAAACACGAAGCAAGCCTCGTAATAACACCAGCACATTGTAGCTACCTTGCTCGAAACACCTGGGGACTACTGAAAAGAAAGGCTCACGTAATGTTCACTTATTTTTCATGCAAACTTGGTTCCACCGGTGATCGAGTCACCGACTTATTTTGTTTCACAGTTTACATGAATCAGAAAGGGTGCGCAAACCATCAACGACTAAACTTCTCCCGGTTTTGGATGCTCAGTTCAGCAGGCCAGATGCTCTGTAGGATTCGACGTTGTCCCTGAGCGTTTCCTCTACGGGCCTGAAGCTCCACCCTAGCTTCTGAAGTTTCTCCGAACTAACAACTTTATTGGGCTCCACTTCCGCAAAGCTGCGAAGCAATTCAGAGAGAAGAACAGGTTGCTAAGCATGCTAAAACAGGAGGAAGGACAAACATGCAAGCATTTTTTGATATGGGACAACATCTTCCTACAGTTTTACATACAAGCAAAATACATGCAAAGTGTGGCAATCCATAAACTTGACAATTTACTATGCCTTATTCAATTTGCCAGTCCCAATCATAGTACTTTCCAAGTGACGATGACATGCTTATATCAGGAAACGGACAAATGGACTTCTATATTTATCCTTCCTTGTTTTAGGGAATGCCACCTAGCTTATGAAATGCAGAACTAAAGTAGCAGTAAGATAAACTAATTTGCCTGCTGAGAAAGGCTCTTACTTGTTGGGATAGTTGTATGTTGGATACAAGGTCTTCAGGATGTTTATCATATCAGAGACTTTAATTGGTGAAGAACTGCAGATGTACCGTCCAGAGGCCTCTGGCTTTTCATATGTCAAAAGAAGAGCATCGGCAAGATCACGAACATCCACTAGGTTCATGAATCTATTGTCTAGAGTCTTGAGTTCTCCTGCAAGAGAAAAGGATTTTCAGTTTTACAGAAACAGAACTATAATCGTAAACTAGGCTGGCAATTCAACAGTGATCGTAAGGTATGAAGGTATTTTCTGCTATTGGTTAGTATGCTTTGTTCAGTTGGAAACAAACAACAGAGGCAGCCATAAGTTGTGATGGCCCAGTTTAAACAGAGCAATGCCAAGTACTTTTATGTAATAATTGCATGAAACACAGGAAAACTAGGATAAAAACACCCACCTTTGAAATACTTGAGGAGGATTTTACTGCTTGCATTTACAGTAGACTGCATCAAGGGGCCAATCACCAATGTTGGGCAGACAGTTACAATATCCAGCCCAGTTTTTGCTGCATAAGCAAAAGCCTCACGCTCTGCGAGCGTTTTGGAAAGGTCATACCAATCCTGCCAGAATGACAACACAACCTAAGAACTCAAATGGCTGATCCAGAGCAAGAAATTACTAACAGAGACCACGGACCAGAAAAAAGTTTGTGTGATTAGATGAAGAACATCATATTAGAAATCCATAAGACAACTACCGGATGACTTCACTGGTGAACAAAGCAATGAGGAAAATAAAAAACAGAGTGCAATGCGCATAAGAAGTGACTTGGAGTTGGAAAAAAATAACATTTGAAAACACCAAGGATTTTCAAGCCATCAGTAGATCAAGGCCGAGTAAATGCTACATTATCATATTTGTAACATGTACTGAGAAGCATCCGAAACTTTGCTCTTTCCAAGTGACACCCATTACATAATAAACCTGGAGATATGCGTAATTGAAAATCTACCAGAAAATTCTACAGATTATTACAATATACCTATAAAAAAGTCAAGTCTCTTACAATGAGTGTGCCCACAGGCTTCAAGAAAAAGAGAACTATGCCATAAATTCAAACAGGATAAAATACCTAGCTTTTATTTTGGTGGATCCTAAATTATAGCTAGCTTGTCAACCAGTAATTGTTTGTTTGCAAAGATGGTTCAACAAATAATACTTAAAGTGAAAACATAAAAATCAGAAATAGAACCATATGTATTCCAAGTCAAAATAATTTTTTGATTAATTAGAAGACTATGAGTCCATGTATACTAGCCTGCCATCAATATTTAGGAAATGCGAAGACACTGCCTTACTTACCTGGTTCTTTCTGCAGAGGTCCTCGTCTGACCAGCTCTCTTCATCTAAGACTTTACCCTTGGGCCAGTTAGGATTATTGAACACAGCAGAACATGAAGACACCACGACAACTCGCTTAACTTTTGCCTCATAGCAAGCCTTCAGCACATTCAGTGTGCCGGTTACGGCAGGAGCTATGACTTCTTCCTACAAATCAGTAACGAATGAATTATGAGTATACACACTTGTTTCTAGAAATTAAGCATTAAATCTGCACAGTAGCACTATATCTATTAGAGAAAGATGAATCTTTCAATATCCTTATGCTGCACAAAGCATGAACCAGGCAATAAACTATGCATGTTTTCATAACACACGAACATAGGCAAACACGAGCATCCTGAAAGGATGATAAAATAACTGCAATACCCGTCTAGGCCTTAAAGTCAAGTAAACTTTATATCTAACTCAGGAAACGAAGCCACAGATAGTTGGCAATAAATTGCATCATACTAAATCGTAGTCTTCACCAGCTATATATGTCCAATTGTTACCACAAAACTGCGAAACACATGTGTCCTTGAAAGATTCACCTCAGGGTTGGCTGAGCGGGTGGAAGGGACAGGGCTAGCAACATGGAAGACTCCCTCGCAGCCAGCAACCGCCGATGCAACGCTTTCGTAGTCCAGCAGGTCAGCCCTGAGCAGCTGCAACCTTTCCCCGGCACCTTCTATTGCCTTGAGATGGGCATTCTTATCGTCATCTGCAGCACACGGGCACAAACACGGCACCATGGTTACAACTTACATAGTATAACAAATTTCTCAAAATTTACTGTATTTTTTTAAATTTCAAGAACTACAAAATGCGCGGGTTCAGGATTCTTGCTCTGCCTCATCTCTAAGAGTAAGATTACACATTCCGCTCGAAGATATCTCAGAAGTACTTGCTAAGGCGTCGAGATTTAGGATCTGAAAAGTCTTTTCCGTTCACTTCCGAAGGACCTCATACGGTGCTCAGCAACCACATTCTACTGATCTATTGATTCCTACACATTCCCCGGGCCTAGGCACAGTTAAGCGAGAGAAAAGGAGAACTTGGGGAGGTGGGGAGCACGGATCGGGGCGAGGAAGGGCCGGCCGTTACCAGGATTGCGCACGGTGCCGCGGACCGTGTAGTGGCCCTTGGAGAGGAGGAGCTTGACGAGCCAGGAGGCGACGAAGCCTCCCGCGCCGGTCACGCACACGCTCTTCCTCGCCGCCGCCATGCTCTTTCTTCGTCTCTCCCTGGGTTGCTCCGGTCTCGGCACGCTGTGGTGACTGCTGAAGTGAACTCTAAACCAGTGTGCTGGGTTCTTCTACCAGGGTTTTTCCGCGCTGGTCTTTTTTTTATAAAGTTTATCCGCTCTGGTCTTTTCATATAGGTGGACCCGCAGGAGAGTGAAAGCTGGGAGGATAGGGTCGCATCGCATACATGCGTAAGCCCGCACCTCTTTATGTCGCGTGTAGCGCGTGCTGATCCCGGGACCAGTCTCTCTTTTTTTATTTTTGATCGAAACGGTACATATTCATACTCACTTCGGTCTAAAAAAGTGTCTAAATCCCATTTTGTATATGTGTATAAATTTATTGCCTAAAATTTTGTACTACACGTACATCGGAAAAGTGAGATAAATGGTCCCGTTTTTGCATCCCTATATAACAGCTCATTTACTACGACTGCGGAGGAGTATCAAATTATAATACAATGTCACATGGACTATATACCAGCTCCGGTCCGATCTTCGGTCCATATAAAATCAGACCAACCTTGGTCCAAACGGTCCTATCCCGACTTTCGGTGTTTATGAACCAAGAACGACCTAGTCTGAGATTCAGGCTCATAATTTAGGCCCGAGCCCGGATCTGGACTTTGCTGAGCCGAAATGTCCATAACCAGATCTAGGGACACATAACATAGTTTGAAGGATATATGTCCCGACGCAATTGCACATCTGACTCCAACCAAGAAACTCTACACGGATTAGTTCGCACAACACAATCTTCGCATCTCGCTCACCTCTGCAGAAGCACCCGTCGGAGAATGAACGAGACCATAGACCATAAGCCTAAAAGGCACCGTTTCCGCACCAGATCTTCGGCCTTCACAAGAACATCGTCATTCTCGCCCATCGGAATCTTCCCCCACGCGTCCCTCGCGTTGCTCCCCAGGCGACGCCGGGGGCGAAACCCTAGCCTCCCGCCGCCAGCAATCTCCACCGGCTGCTGCTGCTGCTGCCGCCGCTGCCGCCGGCCCTTGCCGCGGTGGCGGCGGGCCCCCCTCTCCAAAAGGAGGGTCGGGGATCTCCATTCTCTGCAGCATCCAACAGGTGGTGGCCGGCCCATGTGGGGCGACGCCGGCGGGGCGAGCGGACGCCGGGGCAGCGGCCCCGGGAAGCGGCGCAGAGCGGCTGGAGGTTGAGGGTGGTGCGGTCGAGCGGCGGGACGCGGGAAGGCGCGCACCGGCGCGGCGCGGGTCGGGCTCGATCTGGGCCCGGCGGGCCGGGTTCCTGTTGCTCGTGCCCGTGCGAGCTCGATGGGTGGCTCTGCGCTGCTGCTGTGGAGGCAGGCGCCGCTGCTGTGGTGGCCGTCCCGCTGGGTGGAGGTGGTGGTGCTGTGGGTGGTTGCTGTTGTGGGTCTGCGGCACGGTGGCTTGGATTTCTGCAGGCGCGGCGGCGCTGGCCGTGGAGCTCCACCGGTGTTGGCGTCTGGCGAGCTCCAGCAGGAGGTCTCCGGCGGCTACTGCTCGGTGGGGAGGCGGACGCCATGGCCCTCGTCTCAACCGATGACGCTCAGGTATGGGGACCCTGCACCTATACAAGTTTGGTGGCGGTGGCGGGATGGGATGCTTCAAGCAAAAGCTTTGCACTGACTCTGTTGGTACCGGCGACGTCGACGCTCGTGAGCGCCGTCTTCCTCGTTGGAGGCGTCTATCGTGAAGCTCTCACCCGTCGACCCTAAGTGTACTCCAGGCGAAAGCCACATGTCATTTTAGATCGGATGACGGCGGCGTCTTCGACGTCGTCACCTCCTTGGAGGCGTCATCTCGGAGCCACCAAAACCTTGTGATTTGCTATGTGTCTCCTGTCCCGGGCTGATGGCCGGTATGAGAACCTTGGATGGGTTTGAGGTGACGAAACGAGGGGATCGGCTGGGATGAGGTGGGTTGTTCGGTCTCACCAGTCACCAAGTTTGCGGAAGATACCGAAGCTCTCATCGGAAGCCGGGTTAGCGAGTTGATCCATCCTGGAACATCTCGTTCTCGTTCGGCACCCCTCCCTTTCTTTGGGGTGTTGGCGGGTGGCAGCCAGATGGCCAAGTTCATAGCGTCTTGCTTGCTTGGTCAGATGAAGATGGAAGTCGAGGTCCTCCTTCGTGTTGGTTGATTTCATGCAGACCTTTGTCGTGGTGTTGTTGCTGTTGTTGTGGTGTTTGTGTGTGTTGCTATTGTTGTTGTGCCATGCTTCGGCATGTGCTGCTGACCTAGCGCTGCTAGGTGTTGTTCGGTTTTCTGGCCTGATTTCCCTCATAAACCGAGCCATTGGCTATCAGCCTTTCTTCTACTCATAAATGAAAAGCAGCTCCGACTGGTTTCCAGTCAAAAAAAAAATTGTCGCCCATCGGAAGGAGTAATCTACATATACAATGGTCGCGATGGGGATAAAGCTGGAGGACCTGAATCAAGAGTGTGATCATCGCCGCCTTGCTGACAAAGCCACAAACACCTAGCATTCTCGGACCGAAGTCCCAACAAGAAACCTACCCCAACCTTCTCATCAACGTCGAGACGGGCTAGATCCCGATAGGACAAATTTATTCCTATGTGCCTCAAATTTATTTATATGTGCTCATCAAGGCCTCACAAGGGAATACAATAATATGGTACTAGTTATACCCAGCCTCGGCAACAACTTAATATTAAAAATTATATGAGACACCAAAGATGCAAAGAGCAAAACAAAATAAAAAGGGAAGAAAGAACATGCCTCTCCAAAACGATCATCGACCTCGTAGCCGTTTAAAACAACCATCACCATTAGCAACCCTCGACTCCAAAGAGATTCTCCTATAACAATGCTTCCCTGTTAAAAATAAAATAAAATATAACAATGCTTCCAAAATAAATAAAAATGCAAAAGCGTCATTGTTACTCCCTCCGTTCCATAATATGACATGTTTTAGCACTAGTAGAAAACAGCCTAACAGTCCCGGTTTGTAAGGGCCTTTTGTCCCGGTTTAAAAACCGGGACTGCGGAATCGGGACTAAAGGCCAATCCCTTTAGTCGTGGTCTCGTCTGCAACCGGGACAAATAGCATCCACGTGGGCCTCGCAGGCGAGCTGCTCAGGCGATAACCTTTTGTCCCGGTCTGTATTACAAACCGGGACTAAAAGTTCGAGAGGTTTTAGATTTTAGGTTTTTTTATTTTGTTTTCTGTTTTATTTATGATTTAATCTATTATTCGTACGGTACAATTACACACATCGATGCATATATTGTATGACGAGTCTAAATTAAGCATACATGCATATATAATATAACAAGTCAGTCGTACAAACATATATATACATTCGTATATACACACGAGTGTCTTCCGAACACGAGAATTACATGAATATGGTTTTCATGGTATTCTCCTATTGGGGATATGACCTCGTCAAGCAAAAAACCAGCAATTTCCTATTGAATTTCTCTTATGCGTTGCTTTGCTGTGAGTTGCGACCGTGAAGCCACATTCTGTATCAAATAGAATGTCGATATGAATATATAAATTGTCATTAACAAAAGTAAAACTCTAAATATATATATTAATGTTGAACGTACATGTGGAGAAGTCCACGCACTGACACACGTGCGCACGTACTCGCAAACGAAGTATCCACATAGATTAGTCGCCGGTGGCTGTTTCTCGCACTTTAAGAAAATAGAGTTGAATCAAATAATAATGAAACAGGACAATCCGATATTAAAACTTGAATTAAAATGAGTACTATACTTACGGGGATTTGTTTAAAGGTCAGCTCTTATTTAAAATGACCACCCTCAGATCTTGTGAACCGCTTCCATACCCTACAAATAAAATGAATAAAGAAGATATTAATAACTAGAACACAGGAAAATAAAGAGGCCGATATAGTGTAATAACGATTGAAATTACTTTTGGAGCATATCAGTAATGCTTGCGTAATACTCCAAGGTATGCGGTATTGAGTCCTCGATCTCAACTATCCCACGGTCAATTTGAATGTTAAAGAGAATCCAGTGGTAGCTGCACACGTTCATCAACATTTAGTCAGAGCGAAAAATTAATGTGTACAAGACAGTAAGAACACTCTCACCTGAAGTTGTAAGGAAACAAAATCACATCTTTATAATTTTGTTGCTTCAATGCATTGAACAAGTTGTTCTCCGTTTCCTCCGGAAACTGTTGTAGGTTATGTACATGAACTCGATCCGGGTAAACGAACCCAACTTGATAATTAGGCATCCTCTTACATTCGAGAATCTTCTTTCTGCATAATAGCATATAAACGAATGTATGTAGTGAGACTTAATTAGCTAGAGACTTAATTAATAACAGAAATAAAAATTAATCACTTACAGACAATAGCAGCTCATGATACATTTGTCGAATAACTGCCATAATTCATCAAAATCAATATGGATTGTCTGTTCTCCGATGAAGTAATGTTCTTCTTTATATGTAAGAGACATCATTGTTTGGCCGTCTTTTGTGCGCTCCATGTACCACTGATGTAATTCTCGCATCCTTGGAGGTAGCAGTGCCAACTCCGCCTCTGTGACCAGTTCCTTCCCCATGACAAATTGCCTTGCCAGGGGAGTCATGCCGGCTTCAACTAGGCCTAGCATTTCACCGATCGTCAGACCAGGAATTTCTTCAAACTTTTCTGGTAATACAATTGGGGATGCCACCTTCAACGGAACGATCGATTGTTTTTTCTGTTGTCCAAGCTGGGCAACGTCGGCTCTCTGCTGCCTCTTATTCTCCGTGGGACGACCCTTGGGGAGCGGTGACACTTTCTCCTTAGTAGGCGGAGTCGGGCACTTCCGCTTTACTCCAATGTACTGAGTGGGCGGCACCGAAGATCGAGTCCGCTGATGCAGCGTGGAAGATGTGGGAGCCTTAGGCGCAGATGAGGAAGCCTTAGGCGTAGATGAGGGAGCCTTAGGCGTAGATGAGGGAGCCTTAGGCGTAGATGAG
This sequence comes from Poa annua, assembly GCA_026929855.1. Taxonomy (NCBI): domain Eukaryota; kingdom Viridiplantae; phylum Streptophyta; class Magnoliopsida; order Poales; family Poaceae; genus Poa; species Poa annua. The sequence continues at coordinate 97,208,474 of CM049437.1, forward strand.
GGAGCCTTAGGCGCAGATCGAGGCGGCGATGGTTGAGGTGGAGGTGAGGGAGCCTTAGGCGGCGATGGTCGAGGTGCAGGTGAGGGAGCCTTAGGCGGCGATGATCGAGGTGAAGGTGAGGGAGCCTTAGGCGGCGATGATCGACGTGGAGGTGAGGGAGCCTTAGGCGGCGATGGTCGAGGTGAAGGTGAGGGAGCCTTAGGCGGCGATGATCGACGTGGAGGTGAGGGAGCCTTAGGCGGCGATGATCGAGGTGAAGGTGAGGGAGCCTTAGGCGGCGATGATCGAGGTGGAGGTGATGGAGCATCAGGCCGCGATGATCGACGTGGAGCTGAGGGAGCCTTAGTCCTTTGCTTCGAGCCTGGAAATATGATGTATTTCTTTTTCCATAAAATAACTCCATGCAAGACTTCTCCCAGGGTCGACTCCCCTTCAGGGCCAGCGAAGTCAATCTCCAATGTCTCACATCCGGATAGAATTTCATCCACCCCGACACGAGCATACCCAGCTGGAATCTCGCGGCCATGCCAACGCGCTGCAGGATCAACTTTCAAAGCAAAGCCGACGGCCACCTTCATGGATATATTCTTCATTGGCTGGTGTAGCTCACAATCAGTCTTCTCTTCGATATTGTCCACGGGGTAGCGCTCCATCGGTGACACATCAACCTGTGCATCATCAACGCTGACATGCAACGCCGTGGAAGCCATGCTGCTTCTCCGGCAGTCGGGTGCGGGATCTATGTACATGTGTTCTCCCTCTGGACGGCTTGATATTTGCTCCTGCATCTGAGAATACAGCGCAAAGAGCTGCTCGTTCTTTTCTTCCACATTCTTCAGCCGGTCTGCCGCCTGCTGCTCCCTCCTCTTCTGTGCTCTCGCTCGGCTTCTATAAGTGTTTATGTTCTCATGAAACCCTATCTTCCAAGTAACACCTCCATAGCCTCGTACGCGTCCTCCGTGCTCAGGCTTCTTGAGTGCCTTTGTCAGTTCATCGTTATCTCTATTAGGAACAAAAGTTCCCGCCTCCACCTCGGCTATTGCTGTTTCAAGATCCTTGAGGGGAGTCAACACTGCTTTCTTCGTCGGATCACGAAGAACCAACTCCCCTGTTTCCATATCCAACGTCATACCATGCGCCATTAGGAAATTTCCTGCTCTTTCGGGCACTTTCTCTGTACCTGGAGATAGCCCTTTTGCCTTAATTTCAGACTTAAGTTTATCCCACTTAGGCCTGACAGTCCTGTAGCCACCTGTCCCCAGATTATGATGATATATCTTCAGCGCGGCATTATCCGCATTCTTTTTCAACCGTGATTTAGCTTCTTCCGATTCCTTGTACGTCTTGAAATCATCCCATTGAGCACGTAACCTCTCTTGAGTTCCCTTAAACTCCGGAGTAATTTTCCCGCTCTTGACATAAGTCGCCCACAATCTTTTCTTGTGGTTACAGAATTGTGTGGCCATCTTCTTAAGGATCCACGCCTTCACTTTGTCCATCATGGCCTTTGTTTGCTCCGGGGTGTCCATCTTCGGCAGAGTGAAGTGTGATATCAGCTTCTCCCAAATAGATTTCTTTAATTCGTCAGAGACAAAACTTATATTGTCGGCTCTTGCTGGCTTATTCCATTCTCGACAGGTGATTGGGATCATATCCCTAACAAGAACTCCTGCTTGATTTGTAAATGCTGTCACGCTCTTTTTGGGCTCCAAAGGGATCCCATCGGCACTGACTACATCAATCCTCATGTGCATATTCTCATCCCACTTTTTGGTCGGGCCCCTTGATGAAGTGGAACATTTGTTCGATTTGGAGGTCTACAAAAAACATTAGTTAAATATATGCTCAATGTGTGAAGGTCTAACTAGTGATATATATCATGAGCAAAGACTTAAATATTTACATCGGATGACTTGCAGGTTGAGGGCCCAGCGCTAGTATCGACATCAATACTTGTTTGCGGGTTGTCTCCTTGTAACAAATCTTTCAACAAGCAATACCCATCATCATTCAGATATTGTGAGCCGTCGTCTACAAAGTTCTCTACATCTTCTGGTCGGCTTTCCCCTATCATGTTCAACAATGCATCTTCCTGAGGATCTCTACCGGTACCGTTGTGGTCCATAGCTTTAACTATAAAGAAGAAGGATTAAATAAAGATTAAAAGTAGTAGCAATAACAACAAAGAGGGACATTGAAAGTAGTAGTAGCAATAACATCAATTAGTTACAAGTCATAATAATATATATCGCATCCATAATACATCACGCTAATCAAAATGGACGTCGAACCGCCGGAAACATGCCGCGTGCGGTGAAAACCCAAAGTGAAGGAACCCAAACAGGATCATAACTAATGTGAGATCCCTTAAGATGCTGCCAAGTGTTGGACGGACGGACATCCAACGCGACCATGTACCGACGGACGTGCTCGTCCTCCGCCCTGACACGACGACGTACCAACTCCTCGGGGGCCGGCACCCTCTGTACCCGTCGGGGCCCACGTGACCGCCACCAAAGAAGCTCCGGGTCGACGATGGTTCCCTCATTCCTCACCAATCTGCGCACACCGGAAGGTAGCACCTCCCAGTGCCAACCCGGCGGAGCCCAGTCCCGGACATCCATAGTCCGTCCATCTTGAAACTATGAATCTTTAAATTAACTCTTAAAATCCAAGACATTGTATAAAACATTGTAAAATTCAAAGACATTGTATTAAATTCCAACATATTGCTAAATTCTAAATTCAACTACTAAGTCCTAAAACAATAGTTCTAAATTATAAATTCTAAATTGAAGAACTAAATCAACTAAATTCCTATTGCTAAGAAACAACAATTTGCTAAGACACTAAAATACTATAACAATTTGCTAAGACACTAAAACAATATTTCTAAATTCCTAAATTCTAAATTGAAGACACTAAATTCCTAAATCAATCAACTAAATTCAACTAAGTACTAAAACAATATTTCTAAATTCTAAATTGAAGACACTAAAATACTATAACAATTTGCTAACACACTAATTAAATTCCTAAATCAACTAAATTCCTAAAACAATTTCACTAAATCAACTAACCCTAACCCTAGCCCTAACACTAAGTGATTGAGGGGAGAGGCCGGAATGCTCACCGGCTGCGACGACGACGACGAGCTCGGCGGGGACGGGGACGACGAGCTCGGCGGCGCGGCGTTGAGGGAGAAGAAGAGGAAGCGGGGACGGCGAGCTCGGCAGCGGCGGCGTTGACGGACGTTGACGGACGGCGGCGCGCGGCAGCGGACGGCGGCGAGGCGGAGCTCGGCAGCGGACGGCGGCGAGATCGATTTGGGCAGCCTGGCGGCGTCCTTGCGGTTCCTTAGCGCTGTCCCGGTTCGTGGATTGAACCGGGATTGCGCAGAGGGAGTATTTATACAGCAGGCCTTTAGTCGCGGTTCGTGGCTCCAACCGCAACTAAAGGTACCCCTTTAGTCGCGGTTGAAGCCACGAACCGCGACCTGCTGAGTTTTCGGCCGCTCAGTTTTCGCGCGCGGTGCCACACCTTTAGTCGCGGTTCGTGGCTCCAACCGCGACTAAACGTGTGTTTTTGCGCCAAATCTCAATTATTTTTCATTTTGTGATTTCAAAAGAGGTTGAACATACATTTGAATAAGTTCTGACTACAAATTTGGATTCTGACAAAACTTTGAACATGAAGAGTGTTTCAATTTGAATAACTAATATAAAATCATTTTCTGATTCTTAAAATAATTTTATAATAATAACCATTTTGCCATTTTCAATTAAATATGAGGTAAACTCAGATCTTTTGCATTATATTTTATAATTAAACTAATAATAACTTGAAATAAGGCGGCGTGATGGTGCGGAATACATTATTACAGCTTCTGACACATAGAGTTAAATAAAAGGTTTAACATTATTACACATCAACTAGTGTGTAACCATGGAGAATCTTCATTATTTAACCTGATAGTTGGGTCAATGTTGAATTTGAAGGGTGGGATTTCATCAAACTTATTGTAATCTTCTGACATGTCTGTCTTGTCCTCCACTCTCACGATATTTCTTTTCCCTGAAAGAACTATGGGGCGCTTGGTATCACCGGATAATGTTTTGTCTTGCTTTTCTTTTCTTTTATTCAGTCTAGTAGACATATCCTTCACATAAAAAACTTGAGCCACATCATTGGTTAGGACGAATGGTTCGTTTAGGTACCCAAGATTCTGGAGATCCACCGTTGTCATTCCGTACTGGGTATCTACATGTACCCCTGTCATCTTGACCCATTTGCACCGAAACAAAGGGATCTTAAAAGAAAATCCATAGTCAAGTTCCCATATCTCCTCTACGTAACCATAATATGTGTCCTTACTTCCATCGTCGTTTGTTGCATCAAAGCGGACACCGCTGTTTTGGTTGGTGCTCTTTTTATCTTGTGTCATCGTGTAAAATGTATTCCCATTTATCTCGTACCCTTGGAAAGTTGATATGGTCGAAGATGGTCCGCTGGCCAAGTCGAACAACTCCATGTCAACAGTGTTGTTATTCATGAGATGTGCTTGCAACCAACCGCTGAAATTCGCCTTGTGTGCTTCTGTTATCGAGGAGTCATTCATCTCCGGGTTTTTGGACCGTACAATATTCATGTGTTCCTCAATATAAGGAGCCACAAAGGTGGAATTCTGCAGAACTGCGTAATGTGCTTCAGTTAAATAATGACCGTTCATACAGATCATTGTTTTCCTTCCGAGAGTGCATTTTCCACTCAATCTCCCCTCATGCTGCGATTCAGGAACACCAATCGGTTTAAAATCAGGAATAAAGTCCACACAAAACCCAATGACCTCCTCTGTTCCAAAGCCGTTGGAGATGCTTCCTTCAGGCCTAGCACGGTTATGAACATATTTCTTTAAGACTCCCATGAATCTCTCAAAGGGAAACATATTGTGTAGAAATACAGAACCGATGATGGAAATCTCTTCGACTAGGTGAACTATCAGGTGCGTCATAATATCGAAAAAGGATGGTGGGAACACCAACTCGAAACTGACAAGACATTGAACCACATCAATCTGTAAGGTATGTAGACTCACTGGATCGATTACCTTCTGAGATATTGCATTCAAGAATGCACATAACTTCACAATGGGTAGTCGAACACTTTCCGGTAGAAGCCCCCTCAATGCAACCGGAAGCAATTGGGTCATAAGCACGTGGCAGTCATGAGACTTTAGGTTTTGGAAATTTTTCTCAGCCAGATTTATTATTCGCTTTATGTTCGATGAGAATCCGGATGGGACCTTCATACTACTCAGACACTCAAAAAATATGTCCTTCTCTTCTTTCGTAAGAGTATAGCTGGCAGGACCTTCAAACGGCTCTTGATGGATGCCGTCCATTTCTCTCAAACGTTGCTGGTCCTCTCGTGCTCCCGGTGTATCTTTTTATTCTTCCCATACACACCCAAGTGGGCCAGAAGGTTCAAGCAAAGATTATTCGTCACGTGCATCACGTCGATACAAGAGCGGAACTCTAGGATTTCCCAATAGGGTAGCTCCCAAAATATAGATTTTTTTCCACATGGGTGCGTGTCCGTTAGCGTCATTCGGAACTTTTAGGCTGCCAGTACCCTTTCCAAATATTACTTTCAAATCCTTAACCATATCAAATACATCAGCACCAGAACGAAGGGTAGGCTTCTTCCCTTTTTCCGCCTCACCAAAATGCTTGCCTTTTTTTCTTAAGGGATGATTGGGTGGAAGAAAACGACGATGCCTAGGGTACACATTCTTCCTCCCGTTAGTCAAATATACACTATTAGTCTTATCTAAACAGTGTGTGCATGCATGATATCCCTTGGTTGTCTGTCCTGAAAGGTTACTAAGAGCAGGCCAATCATTGATGGTTACGAACAGCAACGCTCGTAGGTCAAATTCCTCCTGTTTGTACTCATCCCATACACGTACACCTTCTTCCTGCCACAACTGTAAAAATTTCTCAACTAATGGCCTGAGGTACACATCAAGGTTGTTGCCGGGTTGCTTCAGTCCTTGGATGAGCAATGACATCATAATGAACTTTCGTTTCATGCACAACCACGGTGGAAGGTTATAGATACATAGAGTCACGGGCCAGGTGCTATGACTGCTGCTCTGCTCTCCAAAAGGATTAAAACCATCTGTACTTAGACAAAACCTTAAGTTCCTTGCTTCATTTGCAAAGTCGGGAAACGTTCTATCAATTTTTCTCCACTGCGACCCATCAGCGGGGTGTCTCAACATCTCGTCTTTCTTACGGTCTTCCTTGTGCCATCGCATCAACTTGGCATGCTCTTTGTTTCTGAACAAACGTTTCAACCGTGGTATTACAGGAGCATACCACATCACTTTGGCAGGAACCCTGTTCCTGGTGCCCTTGCCCTCAACACTTTCAGGGTCATCTCTTCTGATCTTGTACCGCAATGCAGTGCATACCGGGCATGCAACCAAATTCTCATATTCACCGCGGTACAGGATGCAGTCATTTGGGCAAGCGTGTATCTTCTCCACTTCTAATCCTAGAGGGCAGACAACCTTCTTTGCTTCGTACGTACTGACGGGCAATTCGTTATCCACTGGAAGTTTCTTTTTCATAATTTTTAGCAACTTTTTAAATCCCTTATCGGTCACGCCGTTCTCTGCCTTCCATCTCAGCAATTCTATCGTGATATCCAGCTTTTTCTGTTCATTTTTGCAAGTTGGGTACAACAATTTTTTGTGATCCTCTAACATCTGCCCGAACTTCAGCCTCTCCTTTTCACTTTCGCAGTCTCGCTTCGCATCAGCAATGACCCGACCAAGATCATCAATAGGCTCATCTGGTGCTTCAACTTCTTCTTCTTGTTGTTCTTCATTTTCGACATTTTCTGTCTCACACTGTTCAGTGAACATAGGATAGTCGTCATTATTATCTTCTTCTTCGTCGTCTTCCATCATGACCCCTATTTCTCCATGCTTGGTCCAACATTTATAGCCGGGCATGAAACCGGACGTATAGAGGTGGATGTGAATATCCCGTGAGTCGGGAAAATCCCTCTCGTTCCGACACACACAGCATGGACAACACATAAAACCATTATGCGCGTTTGCCTTAGCAAACTCGACAAATTCCCGCACGCCTTGCATGAACTCATTCGATCGCCGGTCACTGTACATCCATTGTCGTATCATCTACACACAATTATATATATAGAGAGTAAGTGCTCAAATTAATATAGTGTTCATCACAATACAAGCGCAATCACACAATGTTAACAATAATTCTGAGTCTCAACACAGTACGACAACACTAGTTTGCACACTTTAAAAAACCGTACATGGCGATTATAATCGCGACTAGGAGAACAATGACACCGAATGAGAAATGTAGGAACATTTCATTTCGGAGAGCTGCCTTTTTCATCTTATTAATTTTCAACCTCGTTCTTTTCCTAGTTTCACGAGTCTGGATCATGTGTCCATCGATGATATCCGCCAAATCCAACTCTATTTCCCACTTCTTTTTCACAACCATGTCTCTTTTTTCGTTCAGAGTTTTTAAATCTTGCTTCATCTTGTGGATTGTATCATGAGCTAGCCTTAGCTTCTCTTCGGTCCTACTCAAATTTTCATCGGTCTTTCTCTTCTCATCTCTTGTAAAATTTAATTCTTCTAGGATAATGACTTTTCCTTTGTAAACAATGTTGAAACTGGACACATCCATCATGAATGCCGCACTCACATACTGATTCCTAATATTTATAATTGGAAAAATTAAATTAGAAAATTCTCACCCTAAATTAAAAATTATTTTTATATTACAGAGACGACATGACATCTAGATGTGCTAATAATACCTCATCCGAAAAGGAGGAGTTGTTCACGACGCCGTAGGGGACCTCGCTGTTGTCGACCATCATATACGGCTGCGTGGATCGGATATGTGACATATCATTATATACATATAAATAACTAAATTGAGCTAAAGTTGAGCTATTGTTGAGCTATGTTGAGCTAAATTGACCGTATCTTCACACGTATGCAAACTAGCTATGTAGCTAAAATTTGAGCTCACACTTCCCACAAAATTACTCCTAAAGCTAAATCCACCAATCTCTATACTTTTAAAGCATGAAATGAGCAAAAATTAGCAGTAAGAGATAATAGGATACAATGGCTAACCTTTTAGAAGGCAGGAAGCTTCAAATATTCACAAATCGACGGCAACGCTGATGAACTCGAGCTCCACGCGAAGAACACGAAGAACAGCTCGAGCGGCTCTCCACACGCGCTCTGATCAGAAAATGCAACGGCTGGCTCGGGCGAGAGGGACGAAGTATATATAAAATGAGACTTTTAGTCTCGGTTTGTTACACGAACCGCGACTAAAACCTTTGGTCGCGGTTCGTATATCCAACTGGGACTAAAAGTTTGCCTGGAACCGGGACTGATAGGTTTCGACCTCGAGATGTCTTACTAGCCGTTGGAACCGGGACTAATAGTATGTTTAGTTCGGGTTCCAGGCAGGACCGGGACTGAATGGACTCAGGGCTCAAAACCGAAGCCCCATTTTCTACTAGTGGAGGTCTTCTACACATTCTTAGACACGTTTTATTGTATATGTCATATATTCTGAATCTAACATCATGTGAAACACGTAAAACATCTTATGTTATGGAACAGAGGGAGTACCAATTATCAGATCATGGATTTTCATCCTCACAGAAAGCCCGACTAATCTCCACACAATGTCGTTAACAAGATGAACGAGGAAACGGCTAGAAATCTATCATTGTGATACAACCAATGAATGCCATACTTAACCTCTTCAACCCAAAAGTCAAAATTCGATGCGCGAAACCCCACAAACATGAAGTCGTATGTGTTGCCGCCTAAACTTACGGAGAGTCACTAATGTAGTGCACCTATCGACATGCTCACAAGCTCCATGGGTACGATTTTGACGTGGATAACGCATTTTAACGCTACGCAAATGAAACCGTATTGACAGTTTGACACTGACACGAGCTCTCGATCATTGTCTTCAACCTCGTCCATGCATACACCTTAAGACAGTAGCTCATGTATTAGATAAACCTTCCTTTCCACCGAGATGAGCTGATGTATCTTTCTTCTGTTGATCGACCTCACGTTTCCTTCTATTAATAGCATCTCTGTTTCGTGCATGCTTCTCCCGTTCCCTTTGTCTCTTCAATTCTTCTAGATCTGCTATTTGTCGTGTGATTGCAAAATGTTTAGTATGTGCAAGGTCGAAGTATAGTTAAACGAGAGTAACTCACTTATTTGCGCTTTGAAATGAACTTCAATGTGTGTATTGTCGTGTACATGTATTTGCCCTCCAAGTCTGTACTCCTATATAACTCGCACATGAGGCTCAATACAACATCCAACATATTCCGCATATCCCTCTCTATCGTTCTACATGGTATCAGCTTAATTAGATCCTGTCCTAGAGCAGCCGCCGCCTAGCCCTCGCGCCACCGTCGCCGCTCCCATGGCGCCGTGCTAGGCGTCTTCGACACGCTTCCGCCGCGCTGCCCCCGTGGAGGTCGATCTTCATGATCTCCGCCGGGGGCTGCGCATCCCGTACGCAGGGCTCGTCCGCCGATCCGTGATCGGCTGCCCTGTAAGTCTCTTCTCCGATCTCTTGATCGGTTTTCTTTTTTTGGTTTACCGATCTTAGATCGGATTGAGTCGCCCACCGCCGTCGTCAACCTGCGCCTCTACTCCGACAACGACTTCGACCTGCACCGGCCATCTTCATCAACCGCTCGGCACGGCCGCATGCGCCGCACACGGGGCGCCCCTACGTGTGTCGCAGCAGGCTGTTCTCGTCTGCGCGGTCTCCTTCGCCGGTCCGTCTTCGTCGTCATCGCCCGGGACTTCACCGACAACGTCGCCATCAACTCCGATCTGCGTGTTGTCGTCCATGCCATGGTGCATCATGCGCCTCCGTCGGTCTGATCAACCGATATGCGCACATCGTCGCCAAGCACGTCCCCGAGCACGCGCCTATCACCGATCAAGCAACAGGCTGTCGCAGCGCTGCCCCTTCGGGCCGCGCGCCGCCGCCTTGGTCCCCTCAAGCTGCTGCACCGACTCGCGCACTGCAGCTACGTCGTCCCCTCGGACAGTAGTGTTGCTACACGCGATCTACCTCGCCGTCCCCCCGCACCGACGTCCCCGGCTACCACCGCGCCGCTCCCACGGCGCGGGTCGCCACCATCCGCGCATGGTCTTCGTCAAGATGTCGGCTCTTCCTCGCCAAGTCGTGTACCGCCGCCGCGCCTCACGTAACCTGCACGGCCTTCGCCGCCGCTGGTTTCGCCGTCTACACCTTCGTACTCGTCCAGTACAACTTCGTCGCCAACGTCATCGGCACCGCCTGGCAACGCCTCCTCGGCAGCGCCTGCAACCCGGCAACGCCGCTTCTCGACATCGCCACCATCCACCCTCGTGTCTACTCCGACAACCACGGACTGCATCGGCTCCTCCCCGTCTTCGCCGCTCTGCGCCTCGCAAACGTCTTCTCTGCTAGTCTATCACCGACATGGCACGACACCGTACTGGTCTCGCTCTACGCATGCTCGGTGCTGGCAACACCGCCGTGTGCCTTCGTCCCCGACGCGTCCCCGTGCCTGGCAAGCTCGGATCGGCGCTTTGTCTTCATCGGCATCGACAACGTCTTATTTGGCATCGACTCCTACGACTGCCTCGATCGCGTCACCGACGATTCATCTTGCGTATTCGGTTTTGGCAAAACCGTAGTATGCCTACGCCCCCGGCGTGCGCCTAGTTCTGGCACAACTAAGGCCGCACCTCGTCCTCGACGGCTCGGACTGCATCGCCTTCGGCATCGACATCCTCGACGACTGCCCTCGACGCGTCTCCGTCATCATTACCATGGCGCCCTCTTTGCGCCCGCGGCTTCACGTGCGGCTACATCGACACCGGAATCCCCGACCATGACATCGACCACGGCATCTCCTCGCAACGGCTACCACGACCTCGGCACCGCCTTACGCTCTCGGCTCCCTCGACATCGGCACAAGGGCTACCACCTCGCCTGAGCACTCGTCAGCTTCCTCTACAGTCCAAGCATCCGCGTCGCGACATCGACCAGGACGCTCCCGCTATGACTGCGGGGGGGTGTCAGCCTTCTGGGTCTACTTCGGTTTATCTCCAGTCTGACCGTCCACGTCGTTCATGTTGTTCACGACGCTCCCGCTACTACTGCGGGGACGTGTACATGTATTTGGTAGTTTAGGATTTGCAATCCGTATCCTATCTTATCTCTAGGAGAGTCTTCTTGCCCTTCAAGTCTGTACTCCTATATAACTCGCACACGAGGCTCAATACAACATCCAACATATTCCGCATATCCTCTCTATCGTTCTACAGAGACGACGACCCTGTACCTGGAGACGCGACAACGTTTTTTGGTTCTGAGTGCAGGTTTATTTGATTGGTTTTGCAAGGATCTGGGTGATTGATCGTTGGTTGATGCCTGTGTGACGGTAATAGTAAAGGATATTGATTGATTCGTTTGGCATGTTTTAATGGCTGGATCGTTGATTGATTTGTTTCGAAAGTAAATAACGGAAAGGAAATCAGCATTAATTGCTGATTGGCCGCTGATTGGCTGAAGTTTAATTGCTGACGGCAAGGGAAATCAGATTTAATTGCTGATTGATCAATTTGTGCCGTGCCGACAGTGTTTTAACGTTGCGCTTGGGGTATGGGTGACGTGTCGTCTGCCGGTTGACGTGTCGCTCTGTGATTGGGTGGGTCGTCTGCCTAGGTCGGACGAATCATACGACCAACTCCCATTTAATAGTAAAGATAGAAGGAGCAAACAAGAGGACAAGGCCTCAAAAAGGAAAAAGATACAACTCAACCACGCCGGCCTCCGAGGCTGCGCCCCACACGGGTCGACTGTCAAGTTGCCCAATCAACCAAGACCGACACCAAAATCCCCAAGCGGAGGAGAGAATCCGGAAACGCCGCTCCGACATCCGCGCCGGCCCCAAAGCCGCGCTCCACGCAGGTCGACGACCAAGACGCCCAAGCGACCAAAGCCGACACCAAACGACCTCGACGCAGCATGGCGGAGGTAGCCTCAACACTTCACAACGGAGGCGATGCTCCGGAGCCGCCGCTCCCACTTCCACGCCAGCCCCTAGGCTGCGCTCCACACGAGCCGACGACCAAGACGTTCAAAATCGACGCTCTGCCACCTCAACGCAGCACATCGGAGGCGAAGCCCGGAGCCGCCGCTCCGGCATCCACGCCAGCCCCAAGGCCGCGCACCCCCAAGCCGAGGGCGAAGACTCGCCACCGCCAGCCACCAGCACTCCGCAAAACCCCTCTGACCGGTGGAACATCCAAGACGATGCCTCAAGAGGCAAAAACGACGCCGGAGCGCCGCCCTCGTCCGATCCGGCAAAGGATCTAGGGTTTCCCCCGGAGAACCCGGCAGGGAGAAAGCGACACCACCACCACGACGACGCCTTCAAGAAGGGTGCGGCGTCCGAGGACGTCGCCATCGTCGGCCCAGCCGACAACTGAGGCAGGGCTTTCGCCCGACGCTGGTTCGCAAACCCCACATACCGCCACAGAGAACCGGCCAGTCCACCATCTCCGCAAGCCGCAGCCACCGCGACAACCTCACGTCACGGCAGGCGCCATGCCGACTGTGACCCGGTCGCAGCCGTAGTCCCGGGGCCGCCGCCACGGCCTCCACCTTCCCGGCTACGCCCAGCCGTAGCCCCAAGCGCAGCACCGAAGACGCCAGCCGCAAACCACGCCGCCGCCGAAGCCGCGCCACGCGCAGCCGGCGCGACCCAAATAGGGCCCGCACGGGCCCTGCCAGACGAACACCGCCGCCGCTGCGCGTCCCCGGCCGCCTCCTGCGCTACACCAAGCGCCTCCGCAGGAGCATGCCGCGGCCGACCGAGCTCCACAGCCCGCGCCGCCGCGACGCCGACGTTCCCAGCCCGCTGCCCACACAGCCAGGCCCGAGCTCGCCCCACCAGATCCGGGCACGAAGGCCCCAGATCCGCCGCCCCGCCATGTCCCCACGGGCCCGGAGCTGCCGCTCCGGCCTGCCTACACCGGCGCCGCACCGTCGTCGCCCAACCGAGTTCGAAGCTTGCCGCGCGATGGAGAGAGAGAGCACCACCCCCGCCACCAGTTGTGTGGCAGCGGGGAGGCCGCCACCGCCGCGGCGCGAAGGCCGGCGACGGCAGCGGCGAGGGGGGCGAGCAGGAGGGGTGGGGGAGGCGGCGGCGCAGGGTTCGCCCCCGGTGCCGCAGCAGGGTGCGACACGGGGGGTCGGGGGGAAAGTGCTGAAGAGGCACATGGACTGAAGAAATGTTTTTTTTTTCACCCAAACTCTGTACCATGCTGAACTTCACAAACGAACACTTTTCCCTTTTTGAATCGAAAATGGGAAATCTGTTCATACGTCAACAGGTTCGGAACTATACTATGCGTAAGAGTTTTAGCGAACACAACATGCAATGTAACTACTTTGCTTGAAACACCTCGAGACCCCCAAAAAGAAAGTAAAATCACAATGTTGTACTTGTGGTTCTCCCATGATTGCTTACTTATTTAAATGGTTGTTTGATTTTATGGTAACATGACTTCTTTGATGATTGTGTCACTAACTTATTTTGTTTCACTGTTTGCATGAATCAGAAAAGGTTTGCAAACCATCAACAGCTAAACTTGTCTCGGTTGGATGCTCAGTTCAGGATGCCAGATGCTCTGTAGGATTCGACGCTGTCCCCCAGGGTCTTCTCTACAGGCCTGAAGGTCCACCCTAACTTCTGAAGTTTATCCGAACTGCAAATTATATTGTGTTCCACTTCCGCAAAGCTGCAAAACAATTTGGAAAGAGTAACAAGTAGCTTCTAAGTTCAGAACGCAAAAAAAAAAAAAAAAAAAAAAAAAAACAGGTGGAGGACAAACACCAAAGCATTTTCTGATACGCGACATTTTTAGTTAAGAGTTTACATTCCATATTATAAACTAAATGCTAAATACATGCAAAGTACTACACATTCATAAACCTGACACGATACTATGATATTCCATTTGTCAGTCTCAAATTCTAGTACTTTCCTAGTGATGAGGACATGCTCAGGAAAAGACAAAGGGACTTTGATATTTCTACTTCCCTTTAGGAAATGCCATCTAGCTTATGAAATACAGAATTGAACTAGCAGTAAGATAAACAAAATTTGTCTGCTGAGGAAGGCCCTTACTTTTGGGGATAAGTATATGTTGGATATAAGGTTCTCAGTATGTTTATCATATCAGAGACTTTAATTGGTGTTGAACTGCAGATGTAGCGTCCAGACGCCTCTGGATTTTCATATGTCAAAAGAAGAGCATCAGCAACATCACGAACATCCACTAGGTTCCTGAATTTATTAGTCTCAAGTTCTCCTGCAATAGAGAGGTATTTTCATTTTTACAGAAACAGAATTATAAGCCTAAACAAGTTTGATGATTCAAAACAGCTTGATTGTAAAGGCATGAAGGTCTTTCATGCTATTGGTAAATATACTTTGTTAAGTTGGAAACAAATAGATAAACACACCCACCTTTAAAATAATTAAGGAGGATTTTAGTGCTCGCATTTACTGTAGACTGTATCAAAGGGCCAATTACCAATGATGGGCAAATAGTTACAATATTCAGCCCAGTTTTTGCTGCATAAGCAAAAGCCTCACGCTCTGCAAGTGTTTTGGAAAGGTGATACCAGTTCTGCCACAGTGAAAACACAGATAGTTTGTTTCAAATAGGTGATCCAGAGCAAGGAATTACAAAAGGAGATCAGGAATAATTTGCATGGTTAGTTGAAGATAATTTTTTCCTAGTAAGTCACAGGCCACCTATTAAATGGCTTCAGTTTCGAACAAAGCAATGCGAGTGCGAATATAAATTGACCTTTGAGTTCAAGAACTTTTCAACATGTGAAAATGACTGAGGATTTTCAAGCCATGAATTTGAGAGGCAATGCCTGGAGTAAGGGTAAATTCTGTATTAACATATTTACACATGCCCTGAGACATCTGAAACTCATCTCTTTCTGAGGGACATGTATTACAGCTAACCCAAAACAAGTACTCCCTCCGGCCGATATTGATTGTCGCGAAGAGATAGCTAGTACAGTGCAAAGTTGTGTACGAGCCACGACAGGTAATTCTGATCGGAGGTAGTAAATGATTGTTTACACCATAAATGAATCGCGAGATAAAAAAGATGGTTCCACAAAGAATACATACTATTAAAACATTAAAATAAGCCATAAAGCCCTATGTATTCCAAGTAAAATATAAATTCGTGATTAATTAGGTGTCCATATATACTAGCCTGCCAGCAAAGATTTAGCAAACACAAAGGCATTACTTTACTTACCTCACTCTTTCTGCAGAGGTCCTCGTCTGACCAGCTGTCTTCATCAAAGACTTTACCCTTAGGCCAGTTAGGATTATTGAACACAGCAACAACTGAAGACACCATGACAACTCGCTTAACTTTTGCCTCGTAGCAAGCCTTTAACACATTCAGTGTGCCTGTTACAGCAGGAGCTATGACTTCTGCCTACAAAGCAGTAAATGCATTATTTTCATAAGAACTTGTTTCTAGAAATTGACCAACGTGCAGTTTAATCTGTATAGAACTATATTAATGAAATAGAGGTAACTTATAGATAGTTTGATGCTGCACAAAGCACAAACAAGGCAATAAACTATGTCTGTTGTCATGAACTATGTTCATAGGCAAACAGGAATATCATGAAAGGATGGAAAATAATTGTAATATGCATCTAGGACTTAAAGTGGTAACGTTACATCTAACTCAGAAAGTGCAGCTACACATAGTTGATTTTTTTTTTTTTGCATCCTCCTAAATCACAGTATTCACCAGCTATTCCAACTTGTTTATTCCCCTGAAAACACAACAAAACCGTGCGCTCAGAGCTTTCAGAAGGGCTTTCATTCATGATATCACCATGCGTGTGCGTAGGGTGAAGGCCAAGCATTTTGATCTCGTCAAAACGGATTGAAACTCTTATGTAATCATTTTGTTTTCTTTGTAAATATATGTACATATTGTTTATAAATATAAAATGTTGGTGTGGGGTTTTACCCTGCAGTTTTAGAGAGGAAATTGCAGCTTCGACTAGGTCCTTCTCCTTATGTTGCACAAAACACCAGTTGGACGAAATTTTTGCAGTTTCCACCACTTTGTCATCTAATCAATAATTAGACATTGCTCTTACCAAAACCAACCCCCCCCCCCCCCCCCCCCCCCGCGTCCAGTGTCAACGCTTCAATTAATTATTATTTTAGAAAAACATAAAGGGTTAATTATTCATCCAAAAATTATGATTTTTTGTCCACTTACCAAAACCGACCTTATAAGGAACTGAAGATAAAATCGTGATTTATTGACGTATAATTATTTTTTGTTGTTTGCTTATCATGTCACGAATATTTGATACATAAAACTATATAGAATATTTTAAGTAAACATTGATTTTGTATTTTTATGAATAATCATTTTTTACTTTATCTAAAGGTTCTATATATTTTGACAACAATTGAATCATTGACATGCAGGGTTAGGTGTCAATTTTGCTTGCAATGGAGTTAATAAATTGATTAGATGACCAATTAGTGGAAAACACAACAGATTAGATCACCATCTGATGGAAGTCGCAAAAAATCTGTCCAAATGGTGTTTTGTGCAACACATAGAGAAGTACATGGTGGAAGCTGCAATTTCCTCCAGACAGTTTTAGATATAAAAAAACACACACACATAAGAACGTGAAACACATGTCCTTGAAAAATTTACCTCAGGGTTCGTTGACCGGCCCGAAGGGACAGGGCTAGCAACATGGAACACGCCCTCACAGCCAGCAACCGCTGATGCAACACTGTCATAATCTAGCAGGTCGGCCCTGATTAGCTGCAACCTTTCCTCAGCACCTTCTAGTGCCTTGAGGTGAGCATTCTTATCATCACCTTCAGCACATGGGCGCACACAAAACAAAATTGTCATCATATACAAATAATTTCTTGGGTCCATCACAACACATAAAGTATACACAAATTATTTTTCAAACTAGCCAAATGCTTGTGCGCTGCTACGATTTTTCATTGTTTGAGTTGTTTAAACCCATGTGTCATCATATTTTGTTAACTATATATGCAAAATGAAACGTTATCTGAGCTGTACATTAATGTTAACAGTTAATCAAAAAGAATACTTTTGTCCGCTACATACACTGTAAGATAATTACGGTAATTGATTTCGTGGCAACTTACCAAGGAGTAATCTTATAATAGTAAATAAATTCAATAACTACAAAACTTAGGAGTTCATAATTCTAGCAATTTCATATCAACATTACACATTCCGCTCCAAGACACTTTAAAAAATCTCAGAAAGCATCAGAATTTTAGGATCCCAGAAAGCTTCCGTTGACTTCCAAGAACACAGGACACTAACATGCACATGGTATCGGACGTCCCCTTTTCCCCTTCTCCTCCCTCGTCGCCCCCGCACGGCGATAGGGAGGAACCCTAGCTCCTCCCGCCGCCAGGCCCCTCCCGCCTCCCTCCTCCTCCCTCGCCGCTGCCAGAGGGCGCGGCCGGGCAAAGCCCGGTCGGCGGCGGCGGCGGCGAGGTTGCTTCGTCCTCCCGCGGTGGGGTGGCCGCGGGGCCTCTTCCACGGGCTAGGGCCTGCTTCTACCGACGGGGAGCAGGGTGGCGGCGCTCGGCCTGGTCCTGGCGGCGGCGTGACGGGCGTTGGAGTGTGGTGGGCGCGTCTTGGCTCTGGGTGGCGCTGGCCACGCTCTGGGCGGCGACGTCTGTCCTGGGGCGGCGCGGGCTCGATCTTATCCAACCGGCGGAGTGGGCGGCCTGGCAGTGGTGGTGACTATGGCGTGGTGCAGGATGGGGTCGGCGGCAGCCTCCGGGGGCGCGGCGGAGCTCGCGGGCTGCGCAGGCCCGATCTGAGCCAGGCGGGCTAGATCTGGGCCCCCGCGTCGTGAGGCCATTTCGGGGCCAGGCGGGCCTCGGTTGGCAACCACCGTGTGCCGGTTTGGCTCGCTCCCTGCCCGTGTTTCCGTCGCCGTCGCCCTCTGTTGCAGGTATGGTTGCTGCCGGTTGCTGGTAAGAGTCTGGAGGCCGGGGCGGCGGCCTGCGTGGTGCAGTGCTGCTGCCTCTGGCCGGTGGTGGCGGATGGTGCGCGGCTGCGGCTGGGACCGCGACCCTTTGGGCGTCCTCCCCCCGCAGCCTCTTCATCGATCCGGGGCTGGCGTGTTTCTCTCTGCGGCTGGTGGCGTGCTCACGTGGCGTGTGGTGGAGGCGTGGTGGAGACTCGGCGGCGGCGGCGGCCTACGGGCTGCAGCATGGCGGCGGGATTGGTACGGGCCAGGCGGGTCTGGGCTGATCAAGCTACCGTGTCCGGTCGGCTCCGGTGGAGGGAGGTCCCTCCAGTGGGCTAATGCGCGCTAGGTTTCCCTCTCAGCTCCGTCTATCCTGCGGTGTGTTTGTCCCTGTCCCAGGGTGGACTGGGCGGATGCCGGGGCGGCGGCCCTGGGTGGCGGGTCACATGGGTTTCTCTCCGGCGAGCACCATGGTGATGGTGGTGGCTGCATCGTTTGGTTGTGTGGACAGCGAGAGGTGCAGCGGTGGGCGGTTTGGGCGCGTTCCGGCGGTGCCTGGATCTGGCGTTGGTTCCTTTCGCTTGCGTCCTGCGACCCTCTTGGTGTCACGGGGGAGTGACCGAGCGAAAGCTCTGTGCTTTGACACTGAAGACGGCGACGCCCGCGGGTGCCGCTCTCCTCTTGAGGACGTCTTCCTGATGATCTCCCTCGTGTCAGGGTTCCGGGTGAAAACCCAAGTCCTTTTGGACTCGGCGGCGGTGATGCTTTGCGCCGTCACCCTCTTTGGGGGCGTCGCCGTGGAGCTCAGGCGAGCTAGGCTTAGCGTGGAGCTGGTGTGCTTGTCCGGCTGCGTACTCGTGTTGTTTCGTTTTCAGCGTTTTCGATGTGGCTCTTGTAGCTCGGTTTTACTAGGATCTTCTTTGTAAAAGGTTGCCTCACTACCTTGTATCTTTTCGGCCGTTATGGCTTTATTTATAAAGCGGGGCGAAAGGATGTTTCGTGGACTTCGACTTCCGAGAACACATATGGTCGTCGCATGGCCTGCTTCGGCTCGGTCCTTTCAGCAACTGTATTATATTGACCTATATTACTAAATAGGACTACTGCATAAACATAGATCTTCGATCGACGGTCGACGCACAGCCAATACAAGAGAAAAGAAGAACTTTGGGGTGGTGGGAAGGACGGACCCAAGGGAAGGGAGAGAAGGCCCATACCAGGGTCGCGCACGGTGCCGCGGACGGCGTAGTGGCCCTTGGAGAGGAGGAGCTTGACGAGCCAGGAGGCGACGAAGCCTCCCGCGCCGGTCACGCACACGCTCTTCCTCGCCGCCGCCGCCATGATCCTTCTTCTCTCCCGCCGCCTCTGCTACTCCCCCTTCTGCTCTGCCTCTGCAGAATTTGGTTGCTCAGCGTTTTGCCACGCTGCGCTGAGGCAGGCCAAGAGTTCCGGCTCCAGAGTGGTCGAGACTGACTCTTTCTTGCTTGTCTCTCTCGAGTCTCGGTTTCGGTCCTTTTTAACAAAGGGTTTGAATTATTTACAGAAAGCCTCCACTCGACCACTCGATCGGGTACATGCCTGAATAGAAAGCTCCTTCTGCTCCGGGCACTGAAGATGAGACCAAGTATATAGACCCAATTGTTTGTACACGAGTAAATAACCTGCTCTTATATCAAAACAACATTGTCATGCAAAGCCACAAAGCCCTGCATAGAGCTGCCATCGAGCGAGGATATGATTTTTAATACTCCCAACATAAGTAACACTCTTAGGGTTTGTATAACTGGATACAACCTGAATACTTGACCAAGCTGCGCGAGCAAACTTGGATTCAAAGTAAAATTGTTTTTAATTATTTCATCATGATGAAAAGAAAAAAACATTGTTTATTCTCATACCAGTTAGGCCTCGCCTCACGAGATTGTTGTTTGCGAAAATGACACATCCACCGTGACACATCTTACATACCCTCCTCTTAGATATCAGAAAAGATGTTAATCTTTATCGGATCATCATTTTCCAAATTCTCTTAATGTTAACTGGTGCATCCAAATGAATTAGGTGTGCTGTTTTGATATATATATATATATATATATATATATATATATATATATATATATATATATATATATATATATATATATCATATGTATCTGATTAATGTTTTACTTTAGACGATTTTTTTTTTTTGCTTAAGAGTTATGGACTATGACGACACAGCCGTTTAACCAACTTGAGCAATGAAAAAACTTTCGTATTCAGCTAGATAATTTTGAGATTTACTGACCCAGACAAACGGATACACTGAGGACGTTTGCGTATTAATGTTTTCTGAGAACATGGACGATCTAATCATCTAACTCAGGATGTCTGATACTGATACCATGTTGATTTTTGGCCACCAACAATTGATCCGGTTGAGAAAACATGGCCAACCTATTCCTACCTCATCAGGTTCAGCCATCACATAATGTGCAGCAAGTTACTCCTAGAAGCACCAGAAAAATATTGCAGCGGGCAACTAGTTTGCTCGAAACACCTCTAGAATCCACCAGAAAAATGAGCAAATGTGTTTAATTGTTTTTATGCCAACATAATTCTCCTAATGATTGTGTCTTTTTTCACTGTTTACATGAATCAGAAAGAATTTGTAAAGTATCAACGGCCAAACTTGTCCCAGTTGCAGTTGGATGCTCATTTCAGGATGCCGGATGCTCTGTAGGATTCGACGCTGTCCCTAAGCGTTTCCTTTACGGGCCTGAAGGTCCACCCTACCTTCTGAAGTTTCTCCGAGCTAAGAACAATATTTTCTCCCGCTTCCGTAAAGCTACAAACCAATTTGGAGAGAAAAATAAGCTGCGGGTGAAAGATAAAAGGGAAAAGGTAGGAAGAAATGCCAACATCTAGCTGCATTTGGTGATAGGGTGAAAAATCGTTGCTCGTTAAAATTGTACATTCTGTATTATAAATTGTATCCTAAAAGGTATGTACGTATGCAAAATATTATACTTCCATAAGCATGTTCTACTATGCTTTATTCAATATGCCAGTGCCCATATAAGTACATCCAAGCTATGTAGAAACATGCTTATCTCAGGAAAGACAAATGATCTTTGAATTCTACAAAAGTGAACTAAAGGTCCTTTGAGCTCCCTTTTTAGGGAATGTCAACTAGCTTATGAGATTGAAGACTATAATAGATATACTGCAGGTAAGATATAACAAAGTTGCCTGCTGAGAAATGGGCTTACTTTTTGGGATATGCGTAGTTTGGATATAACGTCTTCAGTAAGTTTATCATATCAGAGACTTTTATTGGAGGTGAATTGCAGATGTACCGGCCAGACATTTCTGTATTTTCATATGCCAAAAAAAGAGCGTCGGCAACATCACGAACATCCACTACATTCCTGAGTTTATTTTCTACGGTTTCATGTTCTCCTGCAAAAAAAAGTAGTGTTTCAGTTCTATAGAAACAGAACTATAAGCCTGGAAAAAGACTTGATTTTAGTGATGTGGAGGTCTTCTAAGCTATGTTCAGTTGGATACAAGCACCCATGACCCATGTGCGGACTTCATTTCAGACATCCAAGTTTAATCATAGCAATGCTGAGTACATTATCTTCTTATTTATATAATCACGTTAAGACCAAGAGAAGAGTAAGTAAAAGCGTAGCACACCCACCTTTAAAATAATTCAGGAGTATTTTACTGCTCGAATTTACTGTAGACTGCATCAAGGGTCCAATTACCAATGATGGGCAAATAGTTACAATGTCCAGCCCAGTTTTTGCTGCATAAGCAAAAGCCTCGCGCTCTGCCAGAGTTTTGGATAGGTAATACCAATCCTGCCAAAATAACAAGCGGCATTACTTTTGCGTGATCCGGAAAAATAATTATCTGTAATAGGAATAACAAGAGACCAAAACATCTTGCATGGTAATCGAAAAAATTAGGAGTCTATGTAATATAGTAGTTGCATGGCTGAACAATCAGATTTAGGGAGGAACAGGCGAATGAGCTACTCCCTCCGTTTGTAAATATAAGACTTTCTAGCCTTTCTGAGTTTGTCATGATTCGTTCCTAAATGAGTGAATCAACACACTAAAACATGTCTACATTTGTATGAATAAGGACAAAACAAGAAAAGACTAGAAAGTCTTATATTTTGGAACGAAGGGAGCATAAGTTAATAATTAGATAAGATCCTTTCTGGACAGGTTTTCTGATGTTGGGATGCGGTGTTGCAATAGGCATGTGAGTGTGTGTGACGGGATTGTTAATTAGTCTACACTGAACTTCGTGATTCTTCCTTGAATCAAAGTTGGAAACAGGGTGTCATTTCATCTAAAATTTCAAATAAAAAACTCCCTTTTATGCAAACTGTTGAGTTAATTAAATATAAGTCAAGCTTTGTAAAATCAGGAGTATATGTAATACTACAATAGACCGAGTGGGCTAAACCATATGGTGCTGCCTTACCCCATTCTTTCTGCAGTGCTCCTCGTCCGACCAGCTGTTTTCATCAAAGGCTTTACCCACAGGCCAGTTAGGATTAGCGCCGACAGCAGCACATGAAGAGACCATGACAACTCGCTTAACTTTTGCCTCATAGCAAGCCTTCAACACATTCAGCGTACCTGTCACAGCAGGAGCTATGACCTCTGCCTACAAAGCAGCGACGATTGCATTATCAAAACAAATACTTATTTCAGAAAACTCAGTAATTTATAGTTAAGTCTATTGTTCCTGAGTCCTGAAATTCACCTCGGGTTTGGTTGATCGGCCGGAGGGGACAGGGCAGGCAACATGGAAGATGGCCTCACAGCCGGCTATCGCCGACGTTACACTGTCGTAGTCCAACAGGTCAGCCCTGACAAGCTGCAACCTTTCCTCGGCAAATTCTAGCACCTTGAGATGCGCGTTCTTAGCACCACCTGCAACAACATGCACAAGCATACCACTCACCATCGTATTATAACACGATATAAGATGTTCAAATGCTAAGAAACTACGAATATAAGATCTTCTAACTTCTAAGTCTTGTGATATGCATCTGGACAGTTCAGATTTTACTCCATGAGAAGAGATCTAGAGAAACAAGTAAACTGTTGGCAGCATCGAAATTTAGGATCTCAGAGAGCTTCAGTTGACTTCCAACAACCCCTTACTGTCGGCCGACGCCGACCTGCTTCGCCTCTGCATCAACACCAACTACATTCTACCGATCCGTTCTACACGCTACTGCTGCATAAACATAATCTTCGAGGACGGATCGGAGGGAGGAAGGCCTTACCAGGATCGCGGGCTGTGCCGCGGACAGTGTAGTCCCCCTTGGAGAGTAGGAGCTTGACGAGCCAGGAGGCGATGAAGCCTCCTGCCCCGGTCACGCACACGCTCTTCCTCGCCGCCGTCTCCATGATCTTCTTTCCTGTTCTCCCCGCGCCGCTACAGCTCAGGACTTCCCAAATCGGAGAATCTCAATCGCTAGCTAACTGCTCACTCTGCGCTCTGCTCTGGAGTTCAGACGTTCTCCACGCTGCGCTGAGCAGTTGGGAGGCCAAAGAGGAGTTTGTCCAAAGCGGATCGAGGCGGCCGCGCGGAGTTGAGAATTTCGAAGGTCTTTCGTCTTTTTTGAGAAATAGTACAAGCGCTCGTATACACGTGTACACATTCACCCTATAAACGCACGCACGCACACCCTATCCCTATGAACACATTCGAGAGACTGAGCCGGCGGGTCAGGTCTTGATACTGACGAAGTCACCACAGTCGCCTCGCTGTCGACGGGAACGTCGCCTCCCTCTGAAGAATATTTCGGCAAAATGAGAAACACCAGCGTCAAACCTGGGGTTTGAACTCTGGTGGGCTGGGGTACAACCCCGCTCCTAACCATCTTGCCACAGGCAAGTTCTTTCGTCTTCGGTCTTTCCTTTAGCATCTTTCTCTGTTTGACTGACCCATCATTTCAAGTTGAAATCATGAAATTCATTTGTGCATCCAAACTGTTTTTTTTATAAAGTACTACACACGGCATCTCCACGGCATCTCCAGAGCTAAGATGCAAACGGTCGTCTAAGTCTCAAGAATAAGAATTAAAAAACACGAATTACATATCATAATGAGAAATTGTAAAAAAGTCTAATGACGTGGAGGGCTAATCCTCAGATTATGCTGTCAGCCACATTGGGAAAAAAAAACTCGCCGAATCCTTTAATCACGTACACAACAGGCCACGGCGCTCCACACGTTTGCAGAGGGAACCACGAACATCGTTTAGTTGTGGACCGCTACCGCCATAGCGACCAAATAATGACAATCGCTTCCACCTGATTAGTATCTTAAACATAAAATCCACTCCATTTGGTCAGACTATCCTGAAATTGACATTCCAATAAATACCTACTCCCTCTTTCATGTAAAGAGGGCATGAAAATTTTGGCTCGCTGATTAAGCCGTGTGCAGTGTGGGAAAATCTTTCCAACATACACCTTCTGAATCGTGAGATCTGCTCCCTAATTTTCTATCTCGGTGTTAGCTGTTTCTACCCCGCATGCAACGCACGCCCAATCTTTTTTTTGAATGTAGTAAAAGTTTTACCCCAATCTATTAATTAATAAGAAGAGAATTGCCTAGTTAATTAACGAAAAATCGGGCGAAAACCGTTACAACAAAACAAATGTGACCTACACTTATTCGATCCCCGATCATCCAGATGAACCAACTCTCCCAATCCGCTACAACCGCCAACTCTTCAATTTCACAATAACTCGCCTTCCTAGCATAGGACTAGGTTGTGCTCCAGCGTAGCGACTGGACCTATCCAAACAACATCGAAGTGTCATTTTTATCGGTGTATGGTGACTTCGGCTATATGTTGCGACTATGTTGCTACACCCCTAATCATTCCTCGTTCCATAACAGAACAATACTTTTCATGCATGCCACATAATTTTACATTAAGGCAGTGGTGGAAAGCAGTTTTCACTTAGCTCTCCACAATCCATTTCAGCATACATTTTTTACTGGGGTGTCTAGTTTGCCTTTCATCAATCTCATAGAAAGAAGAGAATTAACTCTCTCTTTTTTCCTTGCGCCACTTGCTTCATAGAGGAAAAGGGGGCAATTAAAGCATTAAGATTTTGATCCTTAAGAATCATATAGAAATTCTGAAGATTTTTATCCTTATACTATGTGGATTGTTTAATCGTAGGATTAGAATCTTTAGAGCATCTCCAACAGTTCATCTAAATTTGATCATCTATATCTCCATATAGAAGGCAACGTTGGAAAAAGCGCTAGGCGTAGGCGAGTCAATTGGCATTCGCCTAGGGCCTAGGCGATGCTTAAGCGGACCAGGCATGACCTAGGCGGTATATAGTTTTTGGCATCATGCGTATAATTGGGTCATTCTATATCTACACATACTAATTTAGCGCATATAAATGAGTAAACTAACAATAATTGTCACTGATTATGGTTCATCTGATTTGTAAGTGCAATAAGGAATGAAATTCTTGCTAGAGAAGACAATTTCTTAGTTGTGTTGCCTAGAGTTCCGCTTATGACCTAGGCGAGGTGTTTGTCCATCGCCTAGGGCCTAAGCATGCTTAAGCGCTGCATAGGCGCCGCCTAATCCAAAACTATTAGAAGGTCCTCTAAAAAGATTCTCTTTTAGATGTTCTCAGTTTTCCAGTATAATGTCTATATATTTAGGACATCTATATGGTCTCTCATATATTTTACTATTATCATTCAACAGTTTTCTTTCCACCTCTTCAAATCCGGCCAATGAGAGTGAGCAATTGGGTTTGGATGATCTTGCAAAGGTCATCCATATGTGGATGATGTCTAGTAGGTTTTATGGATATCTAAATTCCCATGTCCATATACATGAGTCACTGGGAGCCTTTTTTTGCCCCCACGGTCCTCTAAAAGCGTCTGGATGACCATATAGATGAGCTGCTGGAGATGCTCTTAGGGTCTTTTTTTGCCATAGGATTGCATTGCACTATGTATTGGAGGAGCATTACATTTTTTTTTTTCTGTGATTCAAACTTTTTCTTACGAAATATTCAACTGGACACTCTAATCCTATTTTTTTCCTATTTTTGTGCTTTGAGAATCCTACGAAACAAACAACCCTAAAGAAAAGTAATACATAGGTGCAACAGAACTTGTGCCGTATGGAATTGCACATATAAAAGTAAATGAAGTTTGTTGGCCATCCTCAAGGCTTTTGCAATACTGCCTCACATTATGCACACGCCTAAAATTTATTCAAGCGAAATTTAGACGATCTAGGTCAATAACTCAATATTGTCTTAACAAAAAGCTACTTTATGGAGAGTCCACCGAACGCGCCGCCCAGATCCGGCCGCTCTCGCCATCGGCGCTCGCGCCGGCTGGTGCAGAGATGAGCTAGGGTGCCGGCCCGCTCTGTACATAGGTAGATTTAGTCGTAGATTAGGTTTTGCTCTGCTCTCCGTGGCGGATGGCCCGCTTCTTCTTCCTCCTGGGAGAGCGCTTGCTCCCTTGTTCTTCTTTCTCGGCTCTGCGACGCCACGGATTCCATCTTCTGCAGGTGGAATCCGTGGGGGATTTCTTGTAGGATTGAAGATGAACAAGGCCGATTCAATAAAATCGCGTGCCGTATCCCCCGCTTGGCTGATTTCGAGTGGACGCAGTGCTATCTTCCTCTGGCCGGCCGTGGCGGCGAGGAGGTGCTGCTGCTCTTTCTCAAGATCGACGGAGCGGATCTTGCTGCATCCTGGAGCTTCACACGCGGTGGCCTTGTTCGCTGCCGCGATTCATGGCCAAGAAGGTGGCCAATCTTCTACCTCCATGGCGGAGGCCCGATTCGATTCACTGCGCCGGTGCTCGACGCCGTTGTATCTCCAAGTGGTTCGTCCCCGGAGGCGCTCTGGCGGCAGGAGGCAGTGGATCATCGCCGGAGTGGGGGCCCAAGCGAGCAGAACCGCCTCCGAGCTCGGCGGCGCCAGTGGCGCTGCCTTGAGTTCACCGGCGAGAGGCAGAGGAGGAATCCGAGGACCTGTTTGCATTTTATCTTTTAGTCTTAGGGTCCTTTTTGCAAAGTTAGAGGTCCTGTTATCGAATTTAGGTCCTTCGAGCGATAGAAGCAATGGGACCTTTATGTAATTTGTACCTGCCTGTGGTTGTTGCAGCAATATATGGCCCTTTTGGGCCGCCCCTTGTACAAAAAAAAACAAAAAAGCTACTTTGTGGTCAGCATTGGCAGTTTGACAGTTGGCAGAGAAACCACCCACGGGCATCTCAAGACCAAGCGATACATCAACAGTGGTTCCTCAATCGAGGACACCTGCAGTCCTGTATGATTCAACACCATCCCGAAGGGTCTCTTCAAGTGGCCGGAATTTCCAGCCCAGCATCTCGAGCTTCCTGGAACTAAATGAAGGCTCGTCACTCACTTGGACAAACCTGCCATTGGTGTGAAACAAAATATGGATTAGGTCACATTAGCCGTGGCATGGCATGTCATCCATTGACAGTAACAGTAAGCATGAAACATGATGGACCTATAGGCAGGAATAACACATTGATCAATGATCATCATGACTGAGTAGTTCCCATAAGGTACAAGGCAGCGTAAGAACTATGCAGGAACGTCATTGTTTGCTTGTTCTATACCAGAAGTTAGCTATACAATTCAGAGGAAGTGTTCTAAGTGCAACCAAGTTTCATTCGTTATTTCTGGCAAGAGAAAAAGTTTCATTTGTTATGGATTTAATCTACAGCAGCTAAGGTTAGGCTTACTTGTTGGCAAATTTGTAAGTGGGATACATGTTCTTCAGCATATCTATAACATCAGAGATCCTCCTTGCATGCGAATTGCATACATAGCGTCCGGAGACCTCTGGGGTTTCATACACCAGGATAAGAGCATCGGCAACGTCCCGAACATCCACGAAGTTTCGAATTTTGCTCTTCACCTCATGGTCGCCTGCAGAGAAGTCAGGGGACATCAAAGATAGTACTCTGTTTTTGGATGACCTGGCGCAGCCATAGACATGGAGGGAATTAAGGTGGTGGAAATGCCGATTTCATACCTTTCAAGAAATCAACTATGATCGAGCTGCTCGCGTTCACTGTAGGTTGCAACAAGGGCCCGATCACCAAGGATGGGCAGACTGTCACAACATCCAGTCCACTTGTCTTTGCATATTCGAAGGCCTCAAGCTCTGCTAGTGTTTTGGCAAGGCAGTACCAGTTCTGGCAGGGTGATTGAAGACAGAATTAAAACGCGATAAAACTGAAAACCACATGACTGCACCGCTAAGATGATTTGGCGGTCTCACCTCGGTGGTTCTGCAGTACTCGACGTCAGACCAGCATTCTTCATCCATGGCTTTGCCCTGAGGCCAGCTGGGATTCACCATGACAGCAGAGACTGAAGACACCACGACGACCCTCTTGACCTTCGCCTCCGAGCAAGCCTTGAGGACATTCATCGTGCCGGTCAGAGCTGGTGCAAGTAAATCAGCCTGCACGAACATGGATTTGCTTGTTGAGACTTTCAGAAATCAACCAACAGTATTTGCTGAAGACGAGCGAGAGTCGTGGTGGGCAAGGGGAAGGGGTTGACTGACGTGCCTCGGGGTTGGGCGTGGAATTGGCGAGGACGGGGCAGGCGACGTGGAAGACGACGTCGCAGCCGGCGACGGCCGCCGCCATGCTGCCGTAGTCCAGCAGGTCGGCCTTGAAGAGCCGCAGCCTCTCCGCGGCGCCGTCCAACGCCGCCAGGTGCGCGTTCTTGGCGTCGCCTTCCAGCAGGAACAGGAGATCGAATCTCTCTTCAGCATCCGTCACAGTCAACGGAACAACCCAAACGATTCAGAAGTTCAGAGCTGAACTTACCTGGGTCACGGACGGTGCCGTGCACGGCGTAGCCGCCGCCGCGGGAGAGGAGCAGCTTGACGAGCCACGAGGCCACGAACCCGCCGGCGCCAGTCACGCACGCCGTCGTCGTTGTCCTGGAGCCCTCCATCGTTGCCATGGAAGGAGTATGCTGGTCGTCGATGACACTAAGGGAAGAAGATCGATCTTACGGGAAGTAGCAGGTCAGCAGCGAACTGATGGAGTCACGCTGATTTATATTGATTTATTTATGTCACTATTAGAGCACGTGGAAATCGGACGAGTTGACAAACACATTCATGCTACTGGTAGATTGATAGAGATGGAAAATTAAGTACTCGTGCCGATTGCGCAAGTTGTTTTTCTGCCCACAGACATGCACTGGCATCTTTCTTTAGCAAGTGCGGCAAAATATTACGGTCCCTTGTATTATAATCGTTCATAAAGATAAAGAGGTAATAACACTATATATACAATACAACAACTTGCGCGATAGGTGCAATTTGATATAAGATCTTGAATATTGTGTTCCTCGGAAGAGTACGGGGCAAGCAACGCCACTATGGAGAACTATAGCAGCACTCGGAGATGTAGGGAGAGGGGCGTCGAAAATGGGTTGGCTGAGGAACCGCGCATGCAGAGAACCCGTGGTGTCGACCTGTTGTTGCCTCCTCGCCTCTCAGTACGCTACTGAAGGAGGGAGGGAAGGCCATGCTCGAGCTACGCAGTGGAGGGTTTGTGGATCACCCTATTTAGTTGATCTGGGAAGGATGGCAGGAGTTGTTGGGAGGGAAAATTAGAATAAAATTTTATGAGTGGTTTTATAAAATATTGGGTACATGGCACCAGTCGACGCGTCACGTAGTAGGTTAAACCCGGATTCGCTCAAGGAATCAACGTGTCACCACCTTAGTTTTAGTTTTCTTTTCCTGCACCAAAATTCCCATTGCTGGCTCTGCTCCTTGATTCGCTCCTTCTAGGAAATACCATGGTAGTGGTAGCGGCAGACAAGAACGTGGACGACGCGTCGACCATGATGGTGGAGAGAGTATGTTGTGACTGACGTGTGGGACATGGAACAAAACTTAGGCCCATTTTACAGCCAAACAAACATTTTGTGACCATCTTCCTATAAAAAAAAGGAGTGGTCGTAACAGGAAGAATATATTAGCGATGTTTCTGATAGAGGTGGTTGTGCATAAGCACCATGTGCGTGCATAGAAGCTCGAACTAGGACGGTCTAGCTGGGACGTATCAGCATATCGCCTGCCATCCAGCTATAGGCGCTCCTAGTTTACACTTCAAGCGATTGTTCCGCGCCTTGACGCCTACATGGAAGAGGTATTGGGTCAGCCAACAACTCCCACGGGTAGTTCCCTTTGTTTTTCTCGTTCGGTAATTCTGGCATGGTTCAATGATAAACAGCCAATGTTTGTTCTTTTTTCAGATGACCAATGTTTGTTCTGGTAATTGACAAATCGGGTGAGGCCAAAAAGGTTCCAAATTTAAAAAACACGTATTTAAAAATGTTCATGAATTTGAAAATGGTCCATGGATTTTAAAAATGGTTCGTGCATTTAAAATGTCTTGAATTCCAAAAAAGTTTAGAAATTTGAAAAATGGTTCTCGTATTTCAAAAAATGGCCATGAACCATTTTTCAAAATTTGGATTTTTTATAATTTGAAACTTTTATTTTAAATATAAAAGAACTAAATACAGGATAATAGAAAACAGAAAAAAACGCAGAAAATAAAGAAAATAAAAAAAAGAATGAGGAGACCAGGCCATTTAAATACTTAACGTTTCAAATGGGTATGTGTTTGGCGCTAACCTTTCTAACGCGTGTAAAATAAAATTTCCGTCGGCTATGCCTCTCCACGAACACTCGGTGAGCCTGTTTGGTCCTACTTGGGCCTCAAACACAAACATACAGATTGAGGGAACATAGAGCCCATTATAACTGACAACTAGGACCATTTGTTGTGCTCCCCCGTAATTCAAGACATGTAGTAGAGTGAGACAGAGTGAATGCTCGTCGTCCACACGGATACACGCACTAATTTTGTTTTTATTTTTTTTTGAGAAAATACACACGCACTAGTTGCACAGTTGCACTTGCATCTCCCGATGGATGGCATCGTATCCGCGTTCTGCGTCCGCGCCTGGCTAATTTTTTTAATCATATCCGCACCGGCTATTAAAAACCCATGGATAAACTCACTAAAAAGTCATTTATTCGCGGTATAGCGAAAATCGTGAACATGTACGCTCATTTGTCCACTGATTTGGCAAACGACACAGATATATGAAAATAAATAAAAAACATAATATATAAAAAATGAATAACAAAACAACTCATTCATCCACTCAATGTCTATGACGAGAGGCCGTGAGTGTCACCGAGCCGGCTAACGTGTACGTGTCCATGGAATGGAAGTGTGTACAAAGATGGTGGGATGTCAAGCTGGCGAAGTGCGAAGGCCGGTGACTACCTGGTTAGGGGAAAGGTAGGACGGTGATAAGAAACCGGGAGACATATGACCAGATTGATCTAAAAGTAATGGAGATGAGAAAATAAACGACGTGGCGTCTGAGAATTGCGAATCATTCCTGGAAAACAAGCTAGAATTAAGTAGCCGATTTTGATATTTGTTTACAAGAATAATTTATGTATCACAGCCAGCTGATTATGTGGGTACGGTACTAGTTCATTATACCCACATCCGCAATACCTATTAAGTACACATTTTTAATCATTTACTCATCATCAATTTTCTCTTATCAAATCCTTATCGTAATGGATATACCCCAAGTTTATTCATTTATAACGCCCTGACCTTATCCTCGCTCCCGCGTCGCCTCCTGCAGCGACGCCGGGAGCCCCATCTCCGCCGCCAGCAGCCCTCCCCCTCGCCTGCTCTCGCCGCCGCTGCCGCTGGCCTCTGTCGCGGTGGCGGCGGGCCGGCCGTTCTCCAGCGAGAGCGGTTCGGGAGGGGGCCTTGAGGCCTGCGGTGCGTCTGTGAGGGCCGGACCCGGCGGGACGGCGCCGGTCTCTCGCCGGCAAGGAAGGCCGGAGCGGCGGCTTTGGAGCCCGTGGTCCAGCGGGTGGCGGCGGATCCGGTGGCCTCGCGCCCGGATTCGATGGGGGCGACCTCCGTCCTGGCCGCGTGGGCGGCGGGTCGAGGTCGTCGGCGTTTGATACGTCTCAAACGTATCTATAATTTCTTATGTTCCATGCTTATATTATGCCAATTGCTACATGTTTTATATACACTTATATCATTTTATGCATTTTCTGTGACTAACCTATTAACAAGATGCCACAGTGCCAGTTGCCTGTTTTCTGCTGTTTTTGGTTTCAGAAAAGTTGTTAAGGAAATATTCTCGGAATTGGACAAACGAAACGTCAAAGTGCTTATTTTTTCCAGGAGGTTCCAGAACACCGAAGAGGATACGGAGGAGGACCCCGAGGGGCCCACACCCCCTCCCGGCGCGGCCCCCCT
The DNA here is from genome assembly GCA_026929855.1 of Poa annua. NCBI lineage: Eukaryota > Viridiplantae > Streptophyta > Magnoliopsida > Poales > Poaceae > Poa > Poa annua. Next base: position 97,241,107 of record CM049437.1, read on the forward strand.
TCTGCCGCGCGAGGACAGGGTGTGGGGCCCTCGAGCTTCCACCGCCTTCGCCCTTTCGCCTACTTATACCCCCCAGATTTCTAAGACCTAAGACGGAGTCCTTTTCCAGAGAAGAGTTCCGCTGCGCCGCCGCCACCAAAAACCCTAATTCGGGGGACAGAAGTCTCTGTTTCGGCACCCTGCCGGGACGGGAAATTGCCCCCGGAGTCATCTCCATCAACTCCACCGCCATATCCATCGCCGTTGCTGACTCCTACGATGAGTAGTGAGTAGTTCTCCCCCGGGGCTGCGGACTCTTCTGGTAGCTATGTGGTTTATCTTTCTCTCCCATGGTGTGATCTTTATGTGATCATGAGCTTTGTAATCTAGTTGAATATGTGATGTTACTCTTTATCTATTATGCACTCTAAAGGTTACTTTAATATGAACTCCGGGGTTATTCACGGTTGTAAAGGTGACAGTGTGTGCACCGTGTGTGATTCCTTTATGACGTTGTGGTGTGTGTTTACTCATACTTTGAGGGTGCTATTGTAGCCCTACACAATGAATGGTGTTTATCATCCAACAAGAGAGTGTTTCAGAGTAGTATTTATTATTCAGGTTTGATGTCATTGTTGAGAGTGTCCACTAGTAAAAGTATGATCCCTATGCCTTGTTTCCAAGCATTAAAACACCGTTTTCAACAAGTTCTGCTACATGTTTGCTTGCTGCCATTTTTATTTCAGATTGCAATTACTACTTATAATCATCCATATTACTTGTATTTCATTGTCTCTTCGCCGAACTAGTGCACCTATACATCTGACAAGTGTATTGGGTGTGTTGGGGACACAAGAGACTTCTTGTATCTTAATTGCAGGGTTGCTTGAGAGGGATATCTTTGACCTCTACCTACCTGAGTTCGATAAACCTTGGGTGATTCACTTAAAGGAAACTTGCTGCTGTCTTACAAACCTCTGCTCTTGTAGGCCCAACACTGTATACGAGAATAGAAGCGTGCGTAGACATCAAGCTATTTTCTGCCGCCGTTTCCGGGGAGGTAAGCGTTGGAAGGTATCTCCTTTAGATCCTGCAGTTATTACTTTTTGTTTCTTGTTTTTATTTTTACTAGTTAGGCTAAATGGAAAACAACAAAAAAATTAGAGATCTTTATGAAATTTATATTGCATTAGGACATGATACTTTTGAAGAGAAAATTAAAAAAACCTATGAAAGTTTGTTTGCATAATAGTGGTAGTAATGTTATTAGTATAAATTATTTGGACACTATTATTGCTAAGGCTATGGAAAAGTCTAAGCTTGGGGAAGCTAGTTTACATAAAAATAATCATTTTTGCTCCTCAGCTTTGGAGAAATTATTTTGCCTTGATAATGTTTTGCCTCCAATATATGATAAATCTGATGATGTTTGTGATATTCTAAAGCCACCTGAAGAAATAGTGCCATTTAAAATACCTATGAAAATTATTGATCATGTTATGGATAACCGCTATGTAGGGGATGGAACTGTCCATCCTGGTGATCATTTGCTATTCTTACATAAATTATGCGAGTTTTTCAAGTGTGCAGGTATTTCAATGGACAAAGTTAAGAAGAAATTATTTTCTATCTCACTTGGTGGAAGAGCTGCGCATTGGTATAAATTGTTAAATAATAGGCACTCTCTTGTATGGGAGGAAATTGTATTTCTATTTTATTCTAAATTTTATCCTCCAAGTGAGATTCACCAAGATCGTAATTCTATATATAATTTCTGGCCTCATGAAGGAGAAAGCATTGCTCAAGCCTAGGGAAGGCTGAAAACATTAATACTCAAATGTCCTAACCATGAGGTTCCTGAAAGGACAATGATGTCGCCTAGAGGGGGGGGTGAATAGGCGGTTTAAAACTTTTCCGGTTTAGGCTTGATAATTGCGGAATAAAACTAGATGTTTAAATTAACAAGCCGACAACCTAAATAAACTAGGCTCACCTATGTGCACCAACAACTTATGCTAAGCAAGACAAACAACAAGGTGATAGCAATATAGAATACTTCAAGCACGAAGGCTATCACAATGTAAAGTGCATAAGTAAAAGCTCGGGTATAGAAATAACCGAAGCACGCGGAGACGAGGATGTATTTCCGAGTTCCTCCTTGTTAAGGGAGTACGTCTCGTTGGAGAGGTGTGAACCGACACAACGGTTCAACAACCACAAAGGTTTCACCTTCTTCTCCGATGAACCGCACCACAAAGGCTTGGTTCACCTTCCACTATCGGAATTCCTTCGAGGCGGAATCCGGAGCCTTTCAACAACAATCCGGGGCACAACCCACAATGGGATTGGGGGCTCCCGAACGGCCTCCAACAACAATCCGGGGCACAACCCACAATGGGATTGGGGGCTCCCGAACGGCTTCAAGTGACCACACAAGGGTCCAACCACCACAAAGGCGTCTAGGGTCCAAGGACCCAAGAGTAACAAGTTCACAAGTTTTCAACTTCCACGAATCCTCGTGGAGAGCACACCGATGCACCAAATGCAAAAGGCAAGAGCACAAGTGCTCAAATCCTTCACTCTCAAATTCCAACAAAGCAACAAATGCTTATGGGGGAATAAGAGAGGAAGAACAAAGAGGAGATGCACCAAGAACTCCAAGATCAAGATCTACAAGGTTTCCCTCACATAGAGGAGAAATCGATCGGTGGAAACGTAGATCAAGATCACCTCTCACTTTCCCTCAAATATTAGCAAGAACCATGGGAGGGATTGAGAGGAAGAGCAAGCTTTACAAAGGGCAACAATGGAGGAGAGAGAGGAGAAAGACTTGCTCTAGAGCTAGTCAACCATTGGGGAAGAAGGCCCCTTAAATAGCTCAACTCAAAAATCCAGCCGTTGCAGCACTTCTTGTTCCGCAAGTGCGGTAGTACCGGCCTAAAGCCCGGTAGTACCGGCCCTGCGGTATCTTCGTCAACGCAGAAAACCGAGCGCGCGGTACTACCGGGGAAAAATACCCCGGTACTACCGGGCCCAAGTGCTGGGCTCCAACCCCGGTACTACCGGGGCCATCCGTGCCAAAACGTCCGAAAACCAACTTCAGAGAGTAGTACCGCAGAGAGCCCGGTACTACCGCAGCGAGCCCGGTACTACCGGCTGACTGCGGTACTACCGGAACAAAACTCTCCGGTACTACCGGGCCTGTCCGAACACCAAAAACACAGCTATAACTTTTGCAAATGAACTCCGAATGAGGTGAGACCAACTCCGTTGGAAAGGTACCGACAAGGAGAAGGCTACAAAAAGTGAAAATATTGCATCCCATAAATAGAGTAAAATCACCACACATGGCAAGGTGTGGGACTTTCCTCACGGTTGAACCGGCAATATTTCCGCCACCGAAAACGCAACTAGTTTTCCAAGGTAAAACCGTTTTCGATGAACTAGAGCTTGACATGGAGATGAACCAAGCTCTAATTCCTCACCACCATAAAAGCCAAATAAGAACCAAGAAATATGATATGCCAAGTATGCAAAGGTTTGAGCTCTCCACAACGATGCGATCAAGTTACTCACTTGAGAGCCCCTCTTGATAGTACGCCGTCTATCCTAAAACCCGGTCTCCCACTAACACCATGAGACCGGTAAAATAGAAAACCTATCAAGATCATACCTTTGCCTTGCGCATTCCACTTGAGCTCGATGATGACGATCTTGACTCTCTCAAGTTGAAACACCTTTCTTGATTGTGCTTGCTAGCACATGCTTGATGAAGACTTCTCCAAATGCTCCCCCATACTCCATTATGGGAGGGCCTCGCTAAGCATCGTCTTCATGACTCCTTTGCAACCTTCAATCAAATGATATCTTCGAGATGCATCATATTGAGCTTGCACTTCATCTTCTTCTCTTGATATGTATGATGGCTTGGTGGTAAACATGATTGTTCACTCAATCTTCTATTCCAAGCCATACTTGCAATGAGCTCAACTCTTCACATGACCATTCTTCATATAAACCCTTGAGTAGAGCGTTGATCATCATGTAATCTACTAGAGTCCAACACATGAACTCCAATCTTTTCCTATGGACAAGATCTACAAGTATATCTCAAAGCAAACATTAGTCCATAAGGATTGTCATTAATTACCAAAACCACGCATGGGGGCAACCATGCACTTTCAATCTCCCCCATTTTGGTAATTGATGACAATCCCTTTTACGAGGGTTTATATAATGAATTTAAGCAACCATGCAACACAAAGAGCAAGGATGCAAGAGAACCGCAAGAGAACAAACCCATATTCTCTTAAACCCTCTAAATTTCTCCCCCATTGGCATCGATTGCCGAAATGGAAAGAAAAACTTAGAAGGCAAATATAGTGAGAGCTCCCCCATAATGTGTGCATTTCTCATAATATGAGTGAAATCAAATGCACATATCCAATGACGAGTAGATGGAGGGAGATCAAACTATATAGAGGATCCAAAGATTGCAAAAGAATATCAAATGGAAAGATACTTCAACGAAAGAAGCAAGCAATCAAAAGGATCCGAAAAGTGTTCTAAATATCATGAGGGAACTCCCCAAGGTACGTGCATAAATAGGATTTGTATTTCAATATAGTGTGCACAACATGGAATCCTCACTCCCTCCTAGATGAATTCGAACACAAGCTCATGCAAGAGAATGTAAATGATAAAGGAGGCAAAACAACTTTCACCTAATAAAATGTTTTGCAACAAGAGCAAGGAGCGGCAAATAAAAGAATGGGTGTGAGATACAAAGACATTTTAGGAGACTAATACAAGGATGAGCCAAAGCATCAACATAGTCTTTCAAAAAGAGTTGCACATAGTGCATATCATGTCTTTCCCATACCCCCACACCAAAAGAGATAAAGCAAATAGCTCCACAAGCTTAGTAAAATGCAAAAAGCATAGCACAAAAAAATGAAGCTTGTGCCTTTTAGAAACCACCAAAGAATCAAAAGCAAAAAGAGGTGGTCACTAAAGAATTGGAATATCAATTAAAGATGTAACTTTTCTTATGTGTATAAGTTTCTAAGTAGACACGAATCACTAAGATATGGGTCTACAAATAAACATGTACACACAAGATAGATACAAGGGTAAAGAATCATGATATCCAAGAGGAAGTCATAAATACACCAATAAGATCTTTGCTTAATAACATAGCACAAAGCCGAATTATATCTTAACGGAATATAAATGAATTTCCAACACATACTCATCATAGCATCAAAAACTATCCACGAGGGATAAAGGTTAACAAATGGATGCTCCGAGTAAGATAACAAGTAACACAAAACGCAAATGATTTTGAAAATTCATCAATGTTGCACATGAGAGACTTTAAGTAGAAAGTGCTAGATTGACATAATTGGGATCGATGAATCATAGAAATGAATATATAGTCCTCTTATATGTAATCATCCCGGCTTACTCACATTTGCAATAAAGACGTTTTGCAAGAATCAAATTAATTGCAACAAAAAGATTCATGCCAAGATACAACCTACACAAGGTTGAAAACTAGAAATGTATGCATGAGGTAGATACTTGTTACCGAGATAGCATTGGTGATGTATAGTATAAGAGTTAACGATCATCCAAACTTGGCTCCAATGAACACATGGTGACACCACCTTCCTTGTAAATGAGACAAGCTTCCAATGCATCTCCACATGTACCTAAAACAAATTCAAGTACAAAATGGTACCCAAACTCATTGGGTCCAAAGTAGTTAGAGCAACTACAATACATAGGACAAACTCCACATAAATATGTGCATATTAATGTGAAATTGAATTTCATGCACATCTTAGCCATATAGGATTTGATGGAGTTTATCCTATATATTGGTTCAACGAAAGTAAGCATGCCAAAGAAATACATGTAGTAAATATGCATGCACAAGACTTTCAAGAACCAAAAGAGATATAATTTGGACAAAACACCAACTAAACCAAGAAAGCACACACAAGTGTGACAAGAAAAAGAATTGTCCAAATTATATCAAAGGCCCAAATCAACACATGATTGAAGAAACCACTTTGAAAAGATACCAAATGAAAGCAAGAAACCAATTGAAGAAAATAACATCAAATAATAAACCAAACCCTCTACACTTTTCATGATGGCACAAAGTGACAAAACGAAAAATGTTTGTCTTCCAAAGAGACACGTCATCGAGATCAAATACCAAATGAAGACAACTAATGTTCGAAAGCACATAGGATTGCTCCCCCAAGATGTGTGCATTATTTATGATCTTGCATTTGAATACAAAATGCACACAAATGAGATCATCACTCTCCATATATATATTTATATAGATATTCAAACACTAGTCATATTCAAGAAAGGTAAGAAATTGCAATACCAATTTAAAGAACGATGTTCCACTCAAAGTAGGATAGCTTCCCAAAGAATAGTGCATTATCAAAAAGTATGACTTTTGAATGTCAATGCACAAGAATTGGATCATTGCTTTTCCCAACTCAAGAAAGCACAAAACAAATTTCAAGTAGAGCAATAAAGTATCCAAAAGATACAAGGAAGACAAATAAGAGTTAGATCAAAAGCAAATCCTTGGCAATCAAATAAGGCAATTCAAAGCAAGAGCCAAAGTGAATATGATCAACATATTTACCCCCAAATATGATTATCACTTGTCAAGACAAGTAACGTATGGAGATATTTCTCGGTGGTGGATTGCAAGGATATATTCAAGATCATATTCACAAAACATAAGCATGAGGCAAAGAATAGGAATTAAAAGCCATGCTTAGATAGATATTCTTGATAGATTCACAAATCATGTGATAATGCAAAGCAACTCCAAGGAGTAGCTTGAATCAATTGGCTTCCCAAAAAGATATATGAGAACATATTTAGCGAAAGCCATATCAAGAACATCCTCCACAAACAAGATCCAAAAGAGTGAGAGACAAAGAGCATTTAAGTAAATGGGAACTTGTTTGAGCAACATGCCACATAGGAACAAGATAATTAGCAATATCAATTCTAGGTGGCAAAACCTCACATGTTCACATTTTCTAGGCTTGTAATATGCACATAGCTTATTACTCCCCCATAATGTGATTAACCATTTATTTTAAAACAAGAGGTAAATAAAAACAATTTGAGAAATTAATGGACATTATAGAATTTGAATTTCTCATGAGCATGACATACCACATAGAGAATAGATAAAATTGATATATCAACACTAAGTGGTATTCCTCATGTACACACATTTTTAGGATTGTGAAGTGCACGAAGCATATCACTCTCCAAAAATGGATAGTCCATTTATCTCTCAAGGAGAGCCAACAAGATAAGATAGCAAATAAAAGCAATAGGGCTCAAAACAAGTAGATGGTGTGCAAACCAAAATACACATACTTGATTTCTCAAGATAAGTAAGTAGAGAGCACAACACATACAAACACTAGCAAGGTACAAAACCTAACACATGCAAGGGTGCAAGCAACTTTCAATGTATATATGATTTAAATAAAAGTTACCGCAAGGAGGAATATTGGATATGAGATAGAACAATATAATCCATATGACTTGACTTGAGAGAATATAATTGATGAAGATCCCTTAATTCTTCATAGTGTAGCCAAGTCTCCAATGTCCTCCAACAACACCTATTGATCAAGTTTTAGCTTGTTGGTCCCCAACCACGTTGGGTCCTAAGAGGTTAGTCACAATAGGTTTGGCAACCCAAATGGTTCTTTTCTTGACACCACTTTGAGTACCAACATATTTGGCAAACACATTGCCAACCTTATCCTTTCGAAGAGAATAAACATTATTAATTATAATGGGGTTGGATAAGGTACCATTTGTGCATGAAGAAGCAAGGTGACCCTTCTCACGACATAGGTAGCAACATCTAATTCCTCCTCTCTTCTTAGTTGGAGTCTTGACTTGAGGAGGGGTAGCTTGATTCTTCTTGGGAAGAGACCGTTCTTCAATTTGAGGAGCTTGAGTTTGAACTTGAGGTTTCTTCCCTTGTTGCTTATCACTAAGAGCCTTCTTCTTCAAAGGGCAAGATCTAACATGGTGCCCTTCAACTTTGCACTTGAAGCAAACAATCTTGGCCGAATCCTTGACTTGTTCTTGGCCCTTGTTCATCTTGTTAACCTTGGACTTGTTCTTGATATTGGAGTTGAATCCAAGTCCACTCTTGTCATTTGGGCGTCTTTGAACACTCAACATATTGTCAAGTGTAGAATCCCCAAAATGACGCTTTTCCAAGTCTTTCTTCAAAGAAGTGACTTGGGCCTTGAGCTCATTTAATTCCTCTACATGGTTAGTATCAACACAAACACTAGAGGAAATAGATGCTTCATTGTTAGAGCAACAAGGCATGGAAAGTAATTCATCACAAGATGTAGCAACATTGCGAGTGGATGAATCACTAGGACTAGCACATGGCAATATAGCATTAAGAGTAGAAGTTGTGCCATTGTCCACATGAGGCTCACAAGATGTTACCTTTGTAGAGATAGCCTCATGAGCTAACTTTAGCCTAGCATGGGATGCTAGAAGATCCTCATTAGAGCTAGAGAGCTTTTCATGACTTTCTTCCAATTTCTCATACTTGCTAGTTAGCAATTCAAGTTGAGCCCTTAGCTCAACATTCTCCTTCAAAATATATGCTTCACAAGAAGTGGAGTTAGTAGCACAAGCATCATTATCATTAGAAATGGAGAAAGACAATTTTGCAAGCTTATCATTATTAGATAGTTGAGTTTGGAGTTGATCATGAGACTTGATGAGGAGAGAGTGTTCACTTTCTAAAGCCTTGTGAGCTTTGTCAAGTTTCTCTATGTCCTCACTTAGTCTAGCATTGCCAACACCAAATTCGACTTTTTCATTTTTGAGCACTATATACTTAGCAAGGGCATGATCTCTTTCCTTAATGATTTTAGTAATAATAAGATCATTAGACTCATCAAGGGATTCAAGTTTCTCTTCAAGAGAAAACCTAAGCTCTTCTTCCTCTTCAAGAGAAGCTTTCAAAGAAGCTATGGTGATAGAGTCATCTCTCTCAATTTGACATTTCTCATCAAATTGACTTTCCAAATCCTCAATGAATTCCCTACTCTTAGTAACATAATCAATGATTTCACAAAGAGGAGGGATAGCTTTACTACCTTTGGGGAGAGCACCAAGTACCATCTCACCCATCTTGGTTAAGGATTCAAAGTCAAAACCTTCTTTATGAGAATCCTCATCCACATCATCACTATTTGGATTCGAGGTGGGAGATACCTCGGAATCCTTAGCCATAAGGCAAACATGATTAATGGTTGAAGAGGATGAAGAAATACTTGAAGCTCCATTGAGTTCCATGTCTTGTTCCAACAAGTGTTGGGATTCCTCTACATTGTTAGTCATGCAAATACTAGAGGATATGGAAGAGTAATTTTCATCACAACAAGACATAGAGAGCATATCATCATCATATTTAGTTAAACAACTATTACTTGATATGCAAGGACAATCAACTCTAGCATGTATGATATTTGGAGTGCTAGAAGAGTTTAAGTCCAAAGATAGAACATTACAATGTGATAGAGAAGAAGTATAATCAATAGTAAGTTCACCATCACCAATGCAATTTCTATCACCACTCACCATATCATTTCCTTGTGACGAATCACATGTTGGTGAAGTGGAAGAAGTTGTGAACTCATCACGGCCGGAGGTGGAGGGAGAACAATCATCCTCAATAATTTTGGACACTTCATATATATCTTGAAGCTTGGTCCAAAGCTCATGTGCATTTCGAAAAGGCATGATTGAAGCAAGAACTACATCGCTCAAAACACACATAAGACCATTAGTAACTTGAGTCTCGAGATGAGAGTTTATCTCATCCTCTAAAGATAATTCTTGGGAATCCTTTGGAGGAGATAAACTCACATCTACAATCCTCTTAATATAATTTGGACCCATGGCCCTAAAAAGATTAAGCATGCGAATTTTCCAAACATCATAATTTGTGCCATCGAATATGAAAGTGGGATCGTGCACTAATTCTCTAAACGACATCTTTTACTCTCTAGGCGGTAAAGCCCAAAAAGAGAGCCCAGGCTCTGATACCAATTGAAAGGACAATGATGTCGCCTAGAGGGGGGGGGGGTGAATAGGCGGTTTAAAACTTTTCCGGTTTAGGCTTGATAATTGCGGAATAAAACTAGATGTTTAAATTAACAAGCCGACAACCTAAATAAACTAGGCTCACCTATGTGCACCAACAACTTATGCTAAGCAAGACAAACAACAAGGTGATAGCAATATAGAATACTTCAAGCACGAAGGCTATCACAATGTAAAGTGCATAAGTAAAAGCTCGGGTATAGAAATAACCGAAGCACGCGGAGACGAGGATGTATTTCCGAGTTCCTCCTTGTTAAGGGAGTACGTCTCGTTGGAGAGGTGTGAACCGACACAACGGTTCAACAACCACAAAGGTTTCACCTTCTTCTCCGATGAACCGCACCACAAAGGCTTGGTTCACCTTCCACTATCGGAATTCCTTCGAGGCGGAATCCGGAGCCTTTCAACAACAATCCGGGGCACAACCCACAATGGGATTGGGGGCTCCCGAACGGCCTCCAACAACAATCCGGGGCACAACCCACAATGGGATTGGGGGCTCCCGAACGGCTTCAAGTGACCACACAAGGGTCCAACCACCACAAAGGCGTCTAGGGTCCAAGGACCCAAGAGTAACAAGTTCACAAGTTTTCAACTTCCACGAATCCTCGTGGAGAGCACACCGATGCACCAAATGCAAAAGGCAAGAGCACAAGTGCTCAAATCCTTCACTCTCAAATTCCAACAAAGCAACAAATGCTTATGGGGGAATAAGAGAGGAAGAACAAAGAGGAGATGCACCAAGAACTCCAAGATCAAGATCTACAAGGTTTCCCTCACATAGAGGAGAAATCGATCGGTGGAAACGTAGATCAAGATCACCTCTCACTTTCCCTCAAATATTAGCAAGAACCATGGGAGGGATTGAGAGGAAGAGCAAGCTTTACAAAGGGCAACAATGGAGGAGAGAGAGGAGAAAGACTTGCTCTAGAGCTAGTCAACCATTGGGGAAGAAGGCCCCTTAAATAGCTCAACTCAAAAATCCAGCCGTTGCAGCACTTCTTGTTCCGCAAGTGCGGTAGTACCGGCCTAAAGCCCGGTAGTACCGGCCCTGCGGTATCTTCGTCAACGCAGAAAACCGAGCGCGCGGTACTACCGGGGAAAAATACCCCGGTACTACCGGGCCCAAGTGCTGGGCTCCAACCCCGGTACTACCGGGGCCATCCGTGCCAAAACGTCCGAAAACCAACTTCAGAGAGTAGTACCGCAGAGAGCCCGGTACTACCGCAGCGAGCCCGGTACTACCGGCTGACTGCGGTACTACCGGAACAAAACTCTCCGGTACTACCGGGCCTGTCCGAACACCAAAAACACAGCTATAACTTTTGCAAATGAACTCCGAATGAGGTGAGACCAACTCCGTTGGAAAGGTACCGACAAGGAGAAGGCTACAAAAAGTGAAAATATTGCATCCCATAAATAGAGTAAAATCACCACACATGGCAAGGTGTGGGACTTTCCTCACGGTTGAACCGGCAATATTTCCGCCACCGAAAACGCAACTAGTTTTCCAAGGTAAAACCGTTTTCGATGAACTAGAGCTTGACATGGAGATGAACCAAGCTCTAATTCCTCACCACCATAAAAGCCAAATAAGAACCAAGAAATATGATATGCCAAGTATGCAAAGGTTTGAGCTCTCCACAACGATGCGATCAAGTTACTCACTTGAGAGCCCCTCTTGATAGTACGCCGTCTATCCTAAAACCCGGTCTCCCACTAACACCATGAGACCGGTAAAATAGAAAACCTATCAAGATCATACCTTTGCCTTGCGCATTCCACTTGAGCTCGATGATGACGATCTTGACTCTCTCAAGTTGAAACACCTTTCTTGATTGTGCTTGCTAGCACATGCTTGATGAAGACTTCTCCAAATGCTCCCCCATACTCCATTATGGGAGGGCCTCGCTAAGCATCGTCTTCATGACTCCTTTGCAACCTTCAATCAAATGATATCTTCGAGATGCATCATATTGAGCTTGCACTTCATCTTCTTCTCTTGATATGTATGATGGCTTGGTGGTAAACATGATTGTTCACTCAATCTTCTATTCCAAGCCATACTTGCAATGAGCTCAACTCTTCACATGACCATTCTTCATATAAACCCTTGAGTAGAGCGTTGATCATCATGTAATCTACTAGAGTCCAACACATGAACTCCAATCTTTTCCTATGGACAAGATCTACAAGTATATCTCAAAGCAAACATTAGTCCATAAGGATTGTCATTAATTACCAAAACCACGCATGGGGGCAACCATGCACTTTCACTTCCTGATAAAATAATTGTTAATAATTTTTATGCAAGGCTTTCAGGTCATTGCAAGGATTATCTACATGTCTGTTCGGAGGGCTCTTTCACAAGTAAGAAGGTTGAAGCTAGATGGGATCTTCTTGAAACAATTCAAAACAATGCTGGAGATTGGGAGAATGACAAAGGTAAGAATCAGGTATAAACTATTAATATGATTGCATTAAGTCTTTCGTTGAAACTGCTGGTTTTCAAGAGCTTAGTGCTAAATATGGTCTTGATTCTCATATTATTGTTGATTTCTCTAGAACCTTTGCTTCTCATATTAATGTTCCTAAAGAAAATTGGGATGTGTATCATGAACCTTTCAAAGACACTTGCATGGAAAATGAAATTGTTGTTAATGATTGCAATACACATGCTCAAACTTCTGAAAATACTATTTCTTATAAGTATGTTAATTTTTGTGGAATACATAGACCTTGTGGAATTAATCAAATTGAAGATGAATATTGTATCCACCATAGGAATGAAAAAACTAGAGCTTGGTACAAGTCTCTAAGAGATCTTGGTAAAACAATTTGTGCCACCTATCCTTTTATTTGTGAACTTTGCTATGAAGAAGGTCATTTCGAATTTCAATGCTCAGGTTCTAATAAGGATATTGTAGGAGACTTTTGTGATAACATGATCACTCCTAATCAACATGATGAGCTTACATTATTTTTGGGGTGTGAAGAGTTATCAATAAAAACTTCTTTGTTAAATATGAGTGATATTGATATGAATGATTTGTTACATGGATGTTATCTCTATTGTGTTAATGATTGCCATGCTAACACCTACATACAAAATATTATAAAGGATGAGACTTTACCAAATTATGACAGGACTAATGTGTGTTTTGAGCTTATAATGAAAGAGAGGAATTCCCCCAAATTTCTTCCATTGTCCCTAATACTGAACCAGGTTATGTGGAGAAGCTTCCTTTCAAGCCTCTCCCTCCTAAAGAGGAAAAGAAGAAGAAAAAGGGGAAGAGGAAGAAGAAGAAGAGGAGTAAAAGGAGAGAGGAAACGGTATCTTCTCCCAAACTTGTTACTCCTGTTACAATTAATAATTATAATTCTGAATTTGATGATTCTGAACTTGATGATGAACCTATGCCTGTTATTTATATTAGTGGTCATGATTGGGAAAAGCACACTTCTTTTGATATTGAAAATCTCTGGGACACTAATTATGAAAATGATGATGTTAATAATTGTTACACTATTAGTACTATCCATGTTCCTTCCCATGATGATATAGAAAGTTCTGAGCTCGGGGATGAGGTGTTTGAAAATCCTTTTGCTACTAATGATTATATATTTGAGACCTCTCCTTCTAATAAAAATGATGATATGTTTACAAATAAACACACTTTGGAGGATAACTATTCTATTGCTTATGATGATACTATGCCTCCAGTCTTTGATAATTATAAAGAATACTCTGACATAGGTTACTATTACAATTATCATTTTGAAACTTGTCATAGTTATAGAGTAATTACTCAAACCAATACTTTCAATACACAACTTGTATATCATGTTCAAGTTCTTTATGATGATCCTGCTCCCATTGTTATTAATGAGAAGAATTTTTCTTATGAGGGAAATAATGATACTTTTATGCATATGGATCATGATAAGAATATTTCATGTGATGGTTATATTGTGGATTTTATCAATGATGCTACTGAAAGTTATTATGAGATAGGAAAATATGGTTGTAAAAGTTTTCAAGTTACTAAAACACCTCTCTTTATGTTGGAAGCTTTGAAGTTTTATTTGTTTCATCTTTCTATGATAGTTGCTTTATATTTCAATAATTTATGCTATTACAAGATTCCTTTGTATAGGAAGTGGGTTACACTTAAATGTGTTTGATGTTTTTACCTCTTGATGCTCTACTTTGTTTTTCAACTCTCATCTTTATGAGAGCATCATAAAAATCACTATGCCTATCTTAATGGCTATAAAGAAAGAGCTTTTAGGAGACAACCCAATATTTTATTCCTGTTATTTTATTTTGTTGAGTCAAGGAACATGTCTACCTCTGTAGCAAATCCTTTGTATCTTTACTTTATTGTATTGTTGTATCAATTTAAGCCTCTAGTAGAAAGTTGATGCTAGATTTGGATTGCTGTGCTGAAACAGTTTTCTGCTGTACACCGTTAAATTCATAACTCTTTACAGACAAATCGGATGGACCTGAGATTTTTTGTGCGCGATCCTCAGATATGTATGCAACTTTCATTAGTTTTGAGTTTTCTGATTTGAGCAAGTTAAGTGCCCCGAAAAAATTCGTCTTTACGGACTGTTCTGTTTTTGACAGATTCTGCAATTTATTTTGCAATGTCTCTTTTACTATTTTGAATGGATCTTTTTGTTCCATAAAGTATCAATGGCTGTAGCTAATATCCAGTAGCATTGGTAGCAATTGTTTCCATGCATAATATAAGAATATTTGATTATGCACTAACCCTCTAATGAAGTTTACTTTGAGTTTGGTGTGGAGTAAGTTTTCAAGGATCAAGAGAGAGCATGATATGATGTGATCAAGAAGATGAAAAAGTCTAAGCTTGGGATGCCCCGTGGGTCACCCAAGCATATTTTAAGAAGACTCAAGCGTCAAAGCTTGAGGATGCCCAACACATCCCCTTCTTTATCAACAAACTATCAGGTCATCTCTAGTGAAACTATATTTTAATTCCGACACATCTTATGTGCTTTACTTGAAACGTCTGTTTGTTTTTGTTTTTGTTATTTTCATTCTCTGAATAAAATGGATCCTAGCATTCCTTTGTGGGAGAGAGACACGCTCCGCTTTTTCTTATTAATACTCGTATTCTTCACTTATATTTGTTGAGTATTCTTCTATGTTATTTCAATACTATTAGCTCTTGTTTTTCATGCATCTCTTGTTGGAGTTGTTAGTTTTTCTTATGTTATACTCTCATATCTCATTGTTATATACTTGGAGAGTTTATCATTTTAATAAGTTGATTGGTGTTTGGTTGGAAACAGAAAATACTAAATGTGTTAGATGGTATAATGAAAAAGATATACATGCTCTTATTGATTGTTATCTTGCATGTTGTGGTGCTTGGCAATTGTTTTGAGCTCTCAAATAGATCATGTTTAAGCTTTTACATCATGTAGTTAAAACGTATTAGTGAGAAACTACCGTAAAACTTGCTGAAATTTGGTTTGCATATTTGGTATCTCTAAGGTCTAGATATTTTCTAATTAAAGTGTTTGAACAACAAGGAAGACAATGTAGAGTTTTATAATGCTTGCAATATGTTTTTATATACGTCTTGTTGTCATAGTTTATACTTGTGTTTGCTTCAAATAACCTTGCTAGCCAAAGCCTTGTACTGAGAGGGAATGCTTCTCGTGCATCCAAAACCTTGAGCCAAAACCCATGCCATTTGTGTCCACCATACCTACCTACTACATGGTATTTCCTGCCATTCCAAGCAAATACTTCGTGTGCTACCTTTTATTATTCAAAACCTACTATCTCTTATTTGTGTCAATGTTTATTAGCTCATGAGGAAGTATGTAGTGTTACGGATATCAACCTTGTCATTTGCTTTTAGACAGATTTTTCACAACCGGACTAGTGGCATATACATCCGCTTATCCATTAACTTTGCAAAAAGAGCTGGCAAATGGGGTGCCCAGTCCCAATTAATTACAACTTTTTTTTTGGACACTTAATTAATTACAACTTTAACTGCTTCAATCTCTTCACATTTTTGCCCTGATCTAATCAGTCAAGCAATGACAACAGTTTTTAACTATATGTGTAAACAAAAGAGATAAGAGGGATGATCTACCTTGCTGGTAGAAATAACGTACTTCATGGGAGCCGCTCTTGAAAGTCTGGTTGACAAGGGGGGTAGAGTGCCCATTGCCATTCGTTGACAACAACAAACACCTCTCAAAACTTACTTTTATGCTCTCTATATGATTTCAAAAACCTATAAAAACTAAAAAGCTCTAGCACATGTTTGTATCCCTGCTTTCCTCTGCGAAGGGCCTTTTTTTACTTTATGTTGAGTCAGTTTACCTACTTCTTTCTGTCTTAGAAGCAAACACTTGTGTCAACTGTGTGAAACAATTCTTATATGCTTACTTATTGCACTTGTTATATTCCTTTGTGTCGACAACTATCTATATGATATACATGTTACAAGTTGAAAGCCAATGGTTAAACTTATATCTTTCTTTGTGTTGCTTCAATGCTCTTTTAATTAGAGACTATTGCTTTATGAGTTAACTTTCATGTAAATCATTTTGATGCCTGTTTGAAAGTACTATCCATGAAAAGTTTTTTCTTATATGATGTAGTTGTTTACTCCTTGTCTATTTGTTAGCAAACTATAAACCATTGATTTGAACCACTTTATTCATAACATGAGCCTTACATTATTATATGATCAAGATTGTGTGAAGCATGTCACTTCAGAAATTATTCTTGTTATCGTTTTACCTACTCGGGACGAGTAGAACTAAGCTTGGGGATGCTTGATACGTATCAAACGTATCTATAATTTCTTATGTTCCATGCTTAAATTATGCCAATTGCTACATGTTTTATATACACTTTTATATCATTTTATGCATTTTCTGTGACTAACCTATTAACAAGATGCCACAGTGTCAGTTGCCTGTTTTCTGCTGTTTTTGGTTTCAGAAAAGTTGTTAAGGAAATATTCTCGGAATTGGACAAACGAAACGTCAAAGTGCTTATTTTTTTTCCAGGAGGTTTTAGAACAACGAAGAGGACACGGAGGAGGACCCCGAGGGGCCCACACCCCCTCCCGGCGCGGCCCCCCCTTCTGCCGCGCGAGGACAGGGTGTGGGGCCCTCGAGCCTCCACCGCCTTCGCCCTTTCGCCTACTTATACCCCCCAGATTTCTAAGACCTAAGACGGAGTCCTTTTCCAGAGAAGAGTTCCGCTGCGCCGCCGCCACCAAAAACCCTAATTCGGGGGACAGAAGTCTCTGTTTCGGCACCCTGCCGGGACGGGGAATTGCCCCCGGAGTCATCTCCATCAACTCCACCGCCATCTCCATCGCCGTTGCTGACTCCTACGATGAGGAGTGAGTAGTTCTCCCCCGGGGCTGCGGACTCTTCCGGTAGCTATGTGGTTTATCTCTCTCTCCCATGGTGTGATCTTTATGTGATCATGAGCTTTGTAATCTAGTTGAATATGTGATGTTACTCTTTATCTATTATGCACTCTAGAGGTTACTTTAATATGAACTCCGGGGTTATTCACGGTTGTAAAGGTGACAGTGTGTGCACCGTGTGTGATTCCTTTATGACGTTGTGGTGTGTGTTTACTCATACTTTGAGGGTGCTCTTGTAGCCCTACACAATGAATGGTGTTTATCATCCAACAAGAGAGTGTTTGAGAGTAGTATTTATTATTCAGCTTTGATGTCATTGTTAAGAGTGTCCACTAGTAAAAGTATGATCCCTAGGCCTTGTTTCCAAGCATTAAAACACCGTTTGCAACAAGTTCTGCTACATGTTTGCTTGCTGCCATTTTTATTTCAGATTGCAATTACTACTTATAATCATCCATATTACTTGTATTTCACTGTCTCTTCGCCGAACTAGTGCACCTATATATCTGACAAGTGTATTGGGTGTGTTGGGGACACAAGAGACTTATTATATCTTAATTGCAGGGTTGCTTGAGAGGGATATCTTTGACCTCTACCTCACTGAGTTCGATAAACCTTGAGTGATTCACTTAAGGGAAACTTGCTGCTGTCCTACAAACCTCTGCTCTTGTAGGCCCAACACTGTCTACGAGAATAGAAGCGTGCGTAGACATCAGCGTTGCTGCGGCACGAGCTTCTTCGCTCGGTCGGCGCGACGTGGCTCCTGCGGCGGCGCGGGACGTGACCGGGGCCGCGCGTCGGCTGCGGCGTCCGCCATGGCTAGGCACGTGTGTGCCCCATCTGGGCCGCGCGGGCCGGCGCGGCTGTGACGGCGTGGCGGCCGCGTAGGCGCCCACGACGCTGCGCCCCTGGTTCGGCAGGGGCGTGGCCGGTGAGGAGGATGCCGGGGCTGCGGGTGTGCGTGACGGGATCTTCGTCGGTCGGTGATGGCGGCGGGTGCGGCTGCCCCTCGCAGTGGTGGCCGGTTTTGCCCGATTTGCTCTCTCCTTGGCAATCGGGGTTGGCCGGTGGTGATGATCCGGACGCGGCACTGATGCACACGGTGGGTGTGTTGTTGGGAGACCGCAAGAGGAAGGTATGAAGTAGTGCAGCAGCAAGTTTCTCTCAGTTGTGAAACCAAGGTTATCGAACCAGTAGGAAATAATGAATTCCCCCGAGGTGTCAACGGCGCCAGAAAAGTCTACGACGTAAGTGACGTGGAACCTGCACACAACACAATCAAGATACTTTGCCCCAACTTAACGGTGAGGTTGTCAATCTCACCGGCTTGCTGTAACAAAGGATTAAACGTATGTGTGGAAGAAAGATGTTTGTTTGCAGAAAGTAACAGGTTTGCAGTTTGTGGTTTATCAGATTAAAGAGAAGGACCGGGGTCCACAGTTCACTAGTGGTGTCTCTCCATAAATAATAATAGCATTCATGCGGGTAAACAAATTACAGCTGGGCAATTGATAGAATAATGATGAGCAAACCAATGCATATACCAATGTTATGATGTCTAGTGTGAGATTCATTCGGGCATTACAACAATATACATAGACCGTTCCAACCGCATCTATGACTAATAATCCACCTTCCGGTTAGCGTCCGCACCCCTTTCAGTATTAAGTTGCATGCAACAGATTATCGCCTTAAGCACTGTGTGTAAAGTAAGTAAGTAACATCATCCTTAGACAAAGTACTACTGTTTTATCCCTAGTAGCAACAGTACATCTACAACCTTAGAGCTAGCTGTCACCACCCCAGATTTAATAGAGACATGAACCTACTATCGAGCATAAATACCCCCTCTTGGAGTCACAAGCATCTACTTGGCCAGAGCATACACAAGTAACGGATAGCATGCAAGATCATTAAATAGCACACACATGATATATTATGAAGCAATAACTTTAGTACTCAATATTCATCGGATCCCAGCAAACACAACATGAAGTATTACATAACGGTGATCTTGATCATGATAGGCAGCTCACAAGATCTAAACATGATAGCACAAGAGGAGAAGACAACCATCTAGCTACTGCTATGGACCCGTAGTCCAAGGGTAGACTACTCACGCATTAGTCCGGAGGCGGTCATGGCGACGTAGAGGCCTCCGGTGACGATTCCCCCTCCCGGCAGGGTGCCGGGGAGGAGTTCTGATCTCTCCCGAATTGGTGTTGACGACGGCGGCGGCTCGGGACCCGTGGAGGAAAATATCAACACCGTGCTAGGGTTTTTTGTCTGGGGGGTATATGTAGGCGAAAGGGCGAGGTCGGTGGCGCCCCGAGGGGCCCACACCACGTGCTCGCGCGGCCAGGGGGCCTGCCGCGCGAGGACCAGGTGACGGCGCCTCGGTCGCCCACTTCGTCTCGTCTTCGGTTTTCTGAAACGTTCCCAAATAAAAACTGACTTCTGAAAAGAAATCGTCCAATTCCGAGAATATTTCCTTAAGTACTTTTCTGAAACAAAAAACAGCAGAAAACAGGGAACTGGCACTGTGGCATCTTGTTAATAGGTTAGTCTCAGAAAATGCATAAAACTATATAAAATGCATATAAAACATGTAATAACTTGGTATAATATAGCATGGAACATAAGAAATTATAGATACGTTGGAGACGTATTAACATCCCCAAGCTTAGTTCTACTCGTCCCGAGTAGGCAAGAACGATAAAAGAAGAATAATTTCTGAAGTGACATGCTTAAACACAATCTTGATCATAATATAATGTAAGGCTCATGTTATGAATGAAGTGACTCAATGCAATGATCTATAGTTTGCTAACAAATAGACAAGGAGTAAACAACTACATCATATAAGTAAAACTTTTCATGAATAGTACTTTCAAACAAGCATCAAAAAGATTTGCATAAGAGTTAACTCATAAAGCAATATTATCTAAGCAAAAGAGCATTGAAGCAACACAAAGGAAGATATAAGTTTCAGCATTGGCTTTCAACTCTTGAACATGTATATCATATAGATAGTTGTGAACACAAAGAAATATAACAAGTGCAATAAGTAAGCATATAAGAATTGTTGCACACAGTTGACACAAGTGTTTGCTTCGGGGATAGAAAGAAGTAGGTAAACTGACTCAACATAAAGTAAAAGATAGGCCCTTCGCAGAGGGAAGCAGGGATACAAGCATGTGCTAGAGCTTATTAGTTTTATAGGTTTTTGAAATCATATAGAGAGCATAAAAGTAAGTTTTGAGAGGTGTTTGTTGTTGTCAACGAATGGCAATGGGCACTCTACCCCCCTTGTCAACCAGACTTTCAAGAGCGGCTCCCATGAAGGACGTTATTTCTACCAGCAAGGTAGATCATCCCTCTTATCTCTTTTGTTTACACATATAGTTAAAAACTGTTGCCATTGCTTGACTGATTAGATCAGGTCAAAAATGTGAAGAGATTGCAGCGGTTAAAGTTGTAATTAATTGGGACTGGGCACCCCATTTGCCAGCTCTTTTTGCAAAGTTAATGGATAAGCGGATGTATATGCCACTAGTCCGGTTGTGAAAGTCTGTCTAAAAGCAAATGACAAGGTTGATATCCGTAACACCACATACTTCCTCATGAGCTAATAAACATTGACACAAATAAGAGATAATATGTTTTGAATAATAAAAGGTAGCACACGAAGTATTTGCTTGGAATGGCAGGAAATACCATGTAGTAGGTAGGTATGGTGGACACAAATGGCATAGGTTTTGGTTCAAGGATTATGGATGCACGAGAAGCATTCCCTCTCAGTACAAGGCTTTGGCTAGCAAGGTTGTTTGAAACAAACACATGTATAAACTATGACAACAAGACGTATATAAAAACATATTGCAAGCATTATAAAACTCTACATTGTCTTCCTTGTTGTTCAAACACTTTAATTAGAAAATATCTAGACCTTAGAGATACCAAATATGCAAACCAAATTTCAGCAAGTTTTACGGTAGTTCCTCACTAATATGTTTTAACTACATGATGTAAAAGCTTAAACATGATCTATTTGAGAGCTCAAAACAATTGCCAAGCACCACAACATGCAAGATAACAATCCATAAGAGCATGTATATCTTTTTCATTATACCATCTACCACATTTAGCATTTTCTGTTTCCAACCAAACACCAATCAACTTATTTAAAAGATAAACTCTCTAAGTAATTAAACAATGAGATATGAGAGTATAACATAATAAAGCTAACAGCTCTAGCAAGAGATGCATGAAAAACAAGAGCTAGAAAGCATTGAAGTAACATAGAAGAATACTCAACAAATATAAGTGAAGAATACGAGTATTCATAAGAAAAAGCGGAGCGTGTCTCTCTCCCACAAAGGAATGCTACGATCCATTTTATTCAGAGAATGAAAATAACAAAAACAAAAACAAAAACAAACCGACGCTTCAAGAAAAGCACATAAGAAGTGGCGGAATTAAAATATAGTTTCACTAGAAAGGACCTGATAGTTTGTTGATGATGAAGGGGATGCCTTGGGCATCCCCAAGCTTTGACGCTTGAGTCTTCTTGAAATATGTTGGGGATGAACCACCGGGGCATCCCCAAGCTTTGGCTTTACTATCCTCTTGATCACATCATATCATCCTTCTCTCTTGATCCTTGAAAAGTTCCTCCACACCAAACTTAGAGTAAACTTCATTAGAGGGTTAGTGCACGAAAAATTATGATATTCTGTAGGAACAAAATTGCTACCAATGCTACTGGACATTAGCTACAGCCACTGATATTTCATAGGATAAAAAGATCCAATCAAAATAGCAAAAGAGGCATTGCAAAATAAATGGCAGAATCTGTCAAAAACAGAACAGTCCGTAAAGAAGAATTTTTTCGAGGCACTTAACTTGCTCAGATCAGAAAACTCAAAACTAATGAAAGTTGCATATATATCTGAGGATTACGCACAAAAAATCTCAGGTCCATCCGATTTTTATGTAAAGAGTTATGAATTTAACGGTGGACAGCAGAAAACTGTTTCAGCACAGCAATCCAAATTTAGCATGAACTTTCAACTAGAGGCTTATCTTGACACAACAATGCAATAAAGTAAACATACAAAGGAATTGCTACAGAGGTAGGACAAATCCTTGATACAAACAAAATAAAATAACAGGAAATAAAAGTGGGTTGTCTCCCATAAGTGCTTTTGTTTAACGCCTTTCAGCTAGGCACAGAAAGCAAAACTCAAGTATTATCAAGAGATGAAGCATCAACACCATAATTTGAACGAACAATAGAATCAAAAGGTAGCTTCATTCTCTTCCTAGGGAAGTGTTCCATACCTTTCTTGAGTGGGAATTGGTACTTGATGGTACCTTCTTTCATATCAATAATAGCACCCACAGTTCTAAGAAAAAGCCTTCCCAACACAATTGGACAAGATGGATTGCATTCAATATCCAAGACAATGAAATCAACGGGGACCAGGTTATTATTAACCATAATGGGAACATCATTAACTCTCCCCAAAGGTTTCTTCAAAGCATTATCAGCAAGAAAAAAATCCAAATAGCAATGTTCCAATGGTGGCAAATCAAACATATTATAAAGCTTTTTAGGCATAACAGAAATACTAGCACCAAGGTCACACAAAGCATTGCAATCAAATTTATCTACTTTCATTTTAATGATGGGCTCCCAACCATCTTCTAACTTCCTAGGGATAGAAGCTTCAAGTCTTAATTTATCTTCCCTAGTTTTAATGAGAGCATTTGTAATATGAGTAGTAAAAGCCAAATTAAGAGAGCTAGCATTAGGACTTGTGGCCAACTTTTACAAGAACTTAATAACTTCAGAGATATTACAATTATCAAAATCAAAATTATTATCATCAAAGCAAACCGAACCACATTCTCCCATGTTCTTAAAAATTTCAGCACTTTTATCAACACTAGTTTCAGCAGTTTTGGGCAATTTTAAATTTTTGGAAGA
Source organism: Poa annua (assembly GCA_026929855.1). Lineage (NCBI taxonomy): Eukaryota > Viridiplantae > Streptophyta > Magnoliopsida > Poales > Poaceae > Poa > Poa annua. The sequence continues at coordinate 97,264,726 of CM049437.1, forward strand.
AGTAGAGGAGACATTTCCAACACCAACTATGTTACCATTGATAATAGGGGGCTTACTAGCATGTGAAACACCATTATTTTCAGAGGTAGTAATAGTAAAAACTTTAACAATATTAGCCTCTTTATCTAGTTCTTTCTCTCTTTCCCATCTAGCACGTAATTGGGTCATCATCCTAACATTTTCATCTATTTGAACTTGGATGGCATTAGCAGTAGCAAAGTGATTATCATCAATATTTTCAGGTTTAGCAGCCATTTTATTAATTAAAGAAGATTGTGCTGCAGACATAGAGGAAATACAAGTTTCAGCATTAGTCATTTTTCCTTGAAGACCCGAAATCTCCCTATTTAATTTTTCCATTTGATGACTAATATTTCTCAACATATTAGATTGTTCTTCCATGGTTTTAGTGAACACTTTATTTTGCTCATATTGGTTTTGCATAAAAACTTTAGTAGCTTTTTCAATCTCTAGAATCCTTTCCTCACTAGGCATTTTACCATAAGAATTACCATAAGAGTTACCATTATTAGGAGGATAGGGTTTATAGTTGTTATTACCATAATTGTTCCTATAGGCATTGTTGTTGAAATTGTTGTTTTTAATAAAGTTCACATCAACATGCTCTTCTTATGCAACTAAAGAAGCTAAGGGAACATTATTTGGATCAACATGGGATTTACCATTTGCAAGCATAGACATAATAATATCAATCTTTTCACTCAAGGAGTAGGTTTCTTCAACAGAATTTACCTTCTTACCTTGAGGTGTCCTTTCAGTATGCCATTCAGAATAATTCACCATCATATTATCCAAGAGTTTTGTTGCAGCACCCAAGGTGATGGACATAAAAGTACCTCCAGCAGCCGAATCCAATAAGTTTCTTGAAGAAAAATTCAGTCCTGCATAAAAGGTTTGGATGATCATCCAAGCAGTCAGTCCATGGGTTGGGCAATTCTTTATCAAAGATTTCATTCTTTCCCAAGCTTGAGCAACATGTTCATTATCAAGTTGTTTAAAATTCAAGATGCTACTTCTTAGAGAAATAATCTTAGCAGGAGGATGGTATTTTCCAATAAAAGCATATTTACATTTAATCCATGAATCAATACTATTCCTAGGCAATGAAAGCAACCATTCTTTAGCTCTTCCTCTCAAGGAGAAAGGAAATAGTTTCAGTTTTATAATATCACCATCTATATCCTTATATTTTTGCATTTCACATAGTTCAACAAAATTATTTAGATGGGCAGCAGCATCATCAGAACTAACATTAGAAAATTGCTCTCTCATAACAAGGTTCAACAAAGCAGGTTTAATTTCAAAGAATTCAGCTTTAGATGCAGGTGGAGCAATAGGTGTGCATATAAAATCATTGTTGTTGGTGCTTGTAAAGTCAAACTTAGTATTCTCAGCAGTACTCATTTTAGCAAATTAATTAACAAACCGAAATAACCAAAATAACAAAAACAGAAAATAAAATTGCAAACCGAAATAAACAAAGTAATGCAAGTAACTAATTTTTTTGTATTTTTGATATTAAGCAAACAAGACAATAAAATAAATTGCAAGTAACTAATTTTTTTGTATTTTTGATATTAAGCAAACAAGACAGTAATAAAAATAAACTAAGCAAGATAATAACAAAATAAAAAGATTGAAAGTGCGAAAACTCCCCTCGTAGAAGAATCTTCAAATCACCGGCAACGAAGTTGACGGAGGAGTGTGAAGGTCTTCAAAGGAATTCTTATTTCCCCGGCAACGGCGCCAGAAAAATTGCTTGATGCACACGGTGGGTGTGTTGTTGGGAGACCCCAAGGGGAAGGTATGAAGTAGTGCAGCAGCAAGTTTCCCTCAGTTGTGAAACCAAGGTTATCGAACCAGTAGGAAATAATGAATTCCCCCGAGGTGTCAACGGCGCCAGAAAAGTCTGCGACGTAAGTGACGTGGAACCTGCACACATCACAATCAAGATACTTTGCCCCAACTTAACGGTGAGGTTGTCAATCTCACCGGCTTGCTGTAACAAAGGATTAAACGTATGTGTGGAAGAAAGATGTTTGTTTGCAGAAAGTAACAGGTTTGCAGTTTGTGGTTTATCAGATTAAAGAGAAGGACCGGGGTCCACAGTTCACTAGTGGTGTCTCTCCATAAATAATAATAGCATTCATGCGGGTAAACAAATTACAGCTGGGCAATTGATAGAATAATGATGAGCAAACCAATGCATATACCAATGTTATGATGTCTAGTGTGAGATTCATTCGGGCATTACAACAATATACATAGACCGTTCCAACCGCATCTATGACTAATAATCCACCTTCCGGTTAGCGTCCGCACCCCTTTCAGTATTAAGTTGCATGCAACAGATTATCGCCTTAAGCACTGTGTGTAAAGTAAGTAAGTAACATCATCCTTAGACAAAGTACTACAGTTTTATCCCTAGTAGCAACAGTACATCTACAACCTTAGAGCTAGCTGTCACCACCCCAGATTTAATAGAGACATGAACCTACTATCGAGCATAAATACCCCCTCTTGGAGTCACAAGCATCTACTTGGCCAGAGCATACACAAGTAACGGAGAGCATGCAAGATCATTAAATAGCACACACATGATATATTATGAAGCAATAACTTTAGTACTCAATATTCATCGGATCCCAGCAAACACAACATGAAGTATTACATAACGGTGATCTTGATCATGATAGGCAGCTCACAAGATCTAAACATGATAGCACAAGAGAAGAAGACAACCATCTAGCTACTGCTATGGACCCGTAGTCCAAGGGTAGACTACTCACGCATCAGTCCGGAGGCGGTCATGGCGACGTAGAGACCTCCGGTGACGATTCCCCCTCCCGGCAGGGTGCCGGGGAGGAGTTCTGATCTCTCCCGAATTGGTGTTGACGACGGCGGCGGCTCGGGACCCGTGGAGGAAAATATCAACACCGTGATAGGGTTTTTGGTCTGGGGAGTATATGTAGGCGAAAGGGCGAGGTCGGTGGCGCCCCGAGGGCCCACACCACGTGCTCGCGCGGCCAGGGGGCCTGCCGCGCGAGGACCAGGTGACGGCGCCTCGGTCGCCCACTTCGTCTCGTGTTCGGTTTTCTGGAACGTTACCAAATAAAAACTGACTTCTGAAAAGAAATCGTCCAATTCCGAGAATATTTCTTTAAGTACTTTTCTGAAACCAAAAACAGCAGAAAACAGGGAACTGGCACTGTGGCATCTTGTTAATAGGTTAGTCCCAGAAAATGCATAAAACTATATAAAATGCATATAAAACATGTAATAACTTGGTATAATATAGCATGGAACATAAGAAATTATAGATACGTTGGAGACGTATCAGTCACTTCTCGCCGTTGCGACGGGGAGCCTAGGCATGGCTCTGTGCGGCGGGCTGGGCTCGCTTGCTTTGCTCCGACGGTTTCGACGGCGGGCGTCTCGGCTTCTCCACGACGCTTCACGGACGGACCATGGTGGACTCTCGCTGGCTGCGGCTTGGCGTGGTGCCCAGAAGTCGGGGCGGCGGCACCGGATGGCTGTCTTCATCGAGCGAGCTAGGAGGTGGCTTGGCGCGAGGCGGTAATCGGCCCCGACGCCTTGTTCCGTTGGTGGCCTCAGACGTCGGGCGCGTGGGGCGGGCACTCTGTGTGCGGGTGTGCGGCGGTGGTCTGGCCGGTCCCTAAGGCGGGTGGAGCTTTGCGATTCATCACCGGGCGAAAGCCTTGTCCCGGTTGCCGACCAGGGCAGGCGGCGGCGACGCCCTAGGGCGCCGCTTTCTTCTTGAAGACGTCGCTGAGTTGATGTTTATCTCTTTTTTCCGCCCGAAAGATTCCGGGGAAACCTTAATACTTCGTGGGATCGGGCGGGGACGGCGCTTTTGCGTCGTTTTGTCTCTTGGGACCTCGTCTTGGATACTTCGCCGGTCGGAGGGACCCGAGGAGAGTTGGTGGTAGGAAGCGGCGAGCTCTTACCATCATCGGCTCGGTGGTGCGCGGCTCTGGAGCCGGCGTGAATGTCGGAGCGGCGGCTCCGGTTTGTTTCCTCCGCCTTGTTGCGTTGAGGGCGCGGGTGTTTGTTTTAGCCGCTCGGACGGTGTGACCATCGACTAGTGTGGAGCGCGGCCTTGGGGACGGTGTGTTATGTTTGTATCGGTTTTCGGCTGGTTTTTCTTATAAACAGGTCGATTCTTTTCTTCTATATCAATAAAAATGTAAATTGCCCCGCTTAAAAAAAAATGGATATACCCATGCTCGGTCATTGCGCATCTCGCAATGCTTCCTGCACATCGTTCTCCTTGCATGAAGCCAGAACCGCACCTCCTCCAAGATGCATTGCTTAATGTGATTCGTCGACGGTTCAAGCTCCGCACTAACGAGTAACGACACCCCTTTCCGCCAAAACAAATCACCACGACATGCTCCGAATCAAGCCAAGCGCGCCCTTTTCACATCACAGCTAACCCCGTCGAATTAACTACTAAACGCTCCCCGCTAAGCTCGATCGATCCACACACATGATCCCAGCTGTACGAACCACTTGAGAACACTTCCCCGGCCAGCTCAGTCGTCGTAACGTGCTCGCCGGTTAGCGATCAGCACGAACCTCCGAGCTCGAGCTCGACAAATCCGCCATTGGATCCCCTTGATTAATTACCCGTGCTAATCTAATCTAATCTGATCCCGCTACGTACGTGTCCCGGCGAGGCGGCTTATTATAGTGCCCGGAGCGGCGCCGTGCCGTGCCGCCGGGGCGAAGCCCATGTGCCCGGCACCGGCGCCGGGATCATTAGCCACGCCCCCGACAAAAGCGTGACCTTGGAAAGCGCCAAGATCAGGCCTAATCTTCGCTGTCAGTGGCGGCCTGGTGGTTTAATTACTGCATAAGCCGGGGCATGTATAGATTTGTTTCATGCCACTTGGCAACTTTTGAAGGGCGTTTGCATGAGCATTGGAGGCAGCGATCTTCGGGCAAGATTTTAACTAAATCCCAACCTAATCCCTCGGCTGAGCGTATGTCATGCCTGAAAATGGTCAAAATGAATTTCATACGTAGTTTTGCAAAGGTTTTATCTATACCTACTAATAAAATAAAAGAAGAAGGATGGCTTCCTTGTGTTCCTTGCTTTGGTTGGTCGTGGGGCCCACCTGTCAGCGTTTATCGTTTTGCAGAAAACCCCGCCAGAAACAGCCCGCATGCCATACGGCAACTGAGCCTTCGCCGTTTCGTACGTCGGAGGGACTTATTCGCAATTTCTGGAAAAACAACGACCTACTTGCAAAAACGCCTTCTCCATTCACTCGACCCCCACCTCTCTCTCGATCCCCTTCTCCTCTCTGGTGATGCTGCCGCCGCCTCCCTCGGTCCGGACGTCGCCGACCGTTTCCCGCGCCGCTGGTCACCGCCAGAGGTCGTGCCCTCTTTCCCCTCATCCTCACTCGCCCGCTCTTTCCCCCCCTCTCGATGTCCTTCCTCCACGCTCGGCCGAACCCTAGCTTCACCGGCCGCGATGCCACGCCACCGATTCCAGCCTCCTCCGACGATGCCATCAGGACCGCCTCGCTTCCCTCTCCATCCTCCTCCAGCCTCGCGTCCCGGGAAGCTCAGAGTTGAGCGGATCGTGCCATCTTCCCCGACTCCGGACACCGCCTTCTCCACACGGTCGCCGCCGTTACAGACCTCCCCCGACCTCGGCGACCCCTCCGTCAAGTTTTTGAAACCCGTTGCAAAGCACGGGCGTTTTTCCTAGTTTATGAAAAAGAGACAATTTGGAAAGATTATGAATTTCTAGGTTATGACCAAATGGTCAAAGTTCTCTGTTGATCTTCGCTAAATTCCAGTCAGAGCTCGACAAAATAGCTTGGATTCATGCATCTGAATGAATATCCCATTTCAACCATTTTGGGAATACCAACTCCACCTTTAAAGTATCAACCTACTAGGGTGTGCTTAATATTGGTGCATCAACTATTGGATGAAGTTATGCTCCTACTCTCTAGTCTCTACACACGTTTGATTCTTAACTTTCATTACAAAGCATTCCATAGCTTAAAAAAATGTATTCTATATTATTCCCTTTTTTTGCGAATGTATTCTATATTATACCTACCTGGGAAACATTTTCAGTTTTAACGAATCTATCTTTTCAATTAACGAATAGTAGGTTGACCAAATACATACTCCGTACTTTCTTTCTGCTAATTGATATTTTTTTTATTCCATTTACATATAGCGATGTCGTGGTCACGTTTATGACTCGTTACCTCGGTGCGTCAGCTGCGAACTGCCCGAATATATAATCTCTGGATAAACTAGCTGACTACGGGCCACTTGCACTCAAGTGTATATATTATCGAGCAGGATAATCCTAGTTTACGACCGCAGAGTGCAAATCAATACAGGGGTAAGTACAGATAGTGTGGATTAGCGTCATCTACACTGAAGCGTTGATTTAGCACAAATTCGAACACAGATTTCGTTGTCCATGTCAATGGAACCAGGGGGCAAGAGGGTGGGTGTGACTCTGGATTAGTTGTTTTGGTTTTAGCCGTTAGATTATGAATGCTTAACTGATGGGCTCAGCTAAAAAAAACTGTCGCACGATTTGGTTGCTAGTGAATGGAACTAGGGGCGTGGCTCCTCTATTTGTTTCTTTAAAAAAAACTGTCGTTCTACTCCGTCTCGCCGGCGTTTTCAACTACAAAACAATGTGCTAATACTGACGCTGAGGTTTAAGGGTCTATTTTATTAGTAGGATTCTCAAGATATAGAATAGTAAAAACACAAGATTAAACTGTCATGCCCGAATGAATCCTACAGGATTTAGAGCCTGCTGGAATTTTCGTTAGTGGATGGAATTATTTCTTAAAAATATAGTGCAATCCAATCCATAGAAGGAAAAAAATTCTATACACTTTTGATCCATAGGATAGAAAGAATATTAGTAATAGGAATCTTATATAATTGACATGACATTTCTAATTGAATCATATTGGAAGACAAACTTTCTTTAATTATGGTGAAAGAATTTTCCATGAGGTTAGCTCTTATGTTATCTTTCTATGAAGTTTCCACTATAGGATTCCTATTAGATTATTGGGGTATGATCCTATGAATCAAACATCATCCGAAGGAAAATTTTCATACGGTTTCAATCATGTACAAATCTTTTGAAAATTCTAAAAATCAAATGAGGGCTTCTTTGGATTGCTGGATTTTGAAAATGCATGAATAAAACTGGATTGTAAATAAAGTAATAAAGGTCGTATGCATCAAATTGATGCAGAGGCTGGGACTCCCCTTTTCTAAAAAAATGAATAGGAAAAATACATAAATTTTCTAGCAGGTGTCTTTGTATGCTACACATAAATTTAGGAGGATTGGTGAGGGAGATAGAGTGAAACTACATTGGAGTTCGCAAAGTAAAATTAAAATGAAACTTGAGCATATGTTGAGAATCCTATAAACTTGGGGGCAGCTTTACAACTAATAAGCTCCCTAACATTTCTGCGGTCTACTTACTCTCAAATGTCCTCCTGGCATGGCGACACCACCCCATGATGGACTCCCCTCAGCTCTCACCTTATAGTTCACACACCTTGAATTTTAAAATGAGTTTGAGAAAAATTATGTTGTATATATACAAAATTATGTACTTATTTGCCAAAATTCCAGTAAAAAAAAGTATTCCCAACTACAAAAAAGAAAAGAAAATCGTTATTGTGAGAAGGAAAAACAAATTCATTCCCCTCTCAAAATTTCTCTTTTTCGTGTCGCTCAAAATACAAATATTGTTTCTACAAAATACACGTAATTTTGTTCATTTTTTTTAGAAAAATGAAACATAGATATGTCATTTTGGTTTTTAAATAGGAGTGCGCCAGTTTGCAGCTACTGACACTTCCCGACAACTCTCTCACTTATCCTTTATATGCGGCCAATACCCACCATAGCATCACGTAGCCTATGCCAGACGTCACCATTCTTCCCTTCATATGTAATCTACCAAAAACAACCGTTATGTCGCAAATTTTGCACCTCTCTGTGCACACAACTCTGGCCACGCCAAACCCCTATAAAAGGCACCTCCGCACCCCGATGTCGCGTCTCAAGTCTAGTGTAACTTGCACGCCTCTCCTAGCCGATGCATATCCTGGTGGCCAGCCCATGCCATTAAGCCGAAATATTTCTTACATCCCTTGCAATAGTTGCACATGAACACCTAGGCTCCTCGCACATCGGCCACCACTGCCGCCATTGCTATATATCTCACTTCGCTCTATTTTTTGGTGCATTATTTGTACAAAGAATCTTCAGAATTGGTACGTAATTTATTTGAATCAATGAGGCCTAAATTCACCCTGTTTTTTCTCTCGCATCTAGGCGTGCGGTAGCACGTTTGGCGCCAAGTAAAAAACCGAAACGCCGCAGGGAAACGCTGCGCCTGCGCGCGGGCGGCACGAGCACGACGACGGGGAAACGTTACACGGACTTTCGCCGCGCAGCCCGGGCTGGCTTTGCTGCACGGCGACACGTACCGGCGTCGCCACCACAACGCGCACATGCCGCGCCTTCTCGTCAAGCTCCACCTGTCTGTCCCTCGTCCCGTCACCGGCCGGCCGCTCCTCCCATCCTCCATCCTCCTCCATGCTCTGCTCCACACCCGAGACCAGACCCCCTTCCGTTCCACCTTCAACTCTCTCTCTCCTGCGACTGCGCGTGAATACAACAACCGGGCGAGGGCGAGGGAGCCGAGGCAGCGGCCAAAAGCGCCCACTCCCTCTCTCTCCTTCTCTCTCTACCTCGCTTGCTGTCTCCGGTTTCGAGATCCGGCCGCAGACATACAGCGGCAACAAGGAAGAAAGGAAGCCAGCAGGGGAGCTGTGTGATTCTCCTGTAGAGCGGAGCGGGGCAGGCTGGCGGATTGGAGGGAGGCTACGTGCATGGCCACCGGCAACGGCAAGTGGTGGCAAGGCCCACTCGACTACGAGCCGCCGCAGCAGCTCCAGCATCACCACCACCACCAGCAGCAGCAACTCCCGCCGTCGACCATGCCGGCGCCCGCTCCCCTGGACCTGGAGGTCGCCTCGCCAGAGAGCAAGAACCAGCAGCAGGGCCAGGGCCAGGTCCAGAGCCAGAGCCAGAGCGGCGCGATGGTGTCGGCGGCGGACGCGGGCGCCATCGTGCCGCTGCGCAAGCCGCGGGGCCGTCCGATGGGGTCCAAGAACAAGCCGAAGCCGCCCGTGATCATCACCCGCGACAGCCCCAACGCGCTCCACTCCCACATCCTCGAGGTCGGCCCCGGCGCCGACGTGGCCGCCTGCGTCGCCGAGTACGCGCGCCGCCGCGGCCGGGGCGTCTGCGTGCTGGGCGCGTCGGGCGCCGTCGCCGACGTCGTCGTGCGCGGCGCGGCGGGACCGCTCCGGGGCCGGTTCGAGCTGCTCTCCATGACCGGCACCGTGCTCCCGCCCCCGGCGCCCGCCGAGGCGTCGGGCCTCGCCGTGCTGCTCTCCGCGGGCCAGGGTCAGGTCCTGGGCGGGTGCATCGTGGGTCCACTCGTCGCCGCGGGCGCCGTCACGCTCTTCGCCGCCACCTTCGCCAACGCCGTCTACGAGCGCCTCCCGCTCCAAGAGGAAGACGCCGTCGACGTCAAGCCCGGCCTATCCACTGACGCCTCGGTGTCGCAGCAAGTACAGGCGCAGATGTCACTGGCGATGTCTCAGCCCATGGCCATGGGCGCCGGCTACCCTGAGCACCGCTCACCTCCGGCTCCGTACCCTTGGGGAGGCCATTGAGTTGAGGTGGCATCCCATCACCAGCCTATATATGGACGGATTCTTGTTAACTTTTTGTTGGTGTTCTTGCTCCTAACATCCTCTAGAGAAGTACTAGGTTTTGTCAAGTTGATTCATTCATGGACTGCTCTTCTTGGGCTCGTGTAATTTATTTCTACCCCTCATTGTGACTTTTGTTGTCCAAGAACAGCAGAAACGGTGACGAACTCAACACATCAGGCGATCGAACCATGCATATGCTGTGTGGTTCATTCAGGTCAGTGCTCTAGTTTTACAAGCTTGATTAGTGGTTTCATGATCAGTGGCCGGGTCGGTGCAGAACCGCATTACCACCATGTGAAATGTGATTAAAGATTGGGGAACTTGGGATTTTTGTTGTTAATCAAGCTCTCCTCGTCTCGTCTCGCTATTTTCCTACATCCAAATTCCTATTGGAGGTGTGTTTTTATGCTTGCCACTGTACCCTTGCGATTGGTCAATTGGCTTATCATTCTATTACTGCTTGTGTAACTTCGAGAACGAATGAAACAAAAGAGCAAAACATATATTGCCTCATCCACCATTTTAGGCCTCTTTGGATTGTAGTGTTTCTAAGAAATTTTGGAGAATTTGAATCCCGATGTTTTTTTCCTATGAAAGCCAAATCTTTGGATCATAAAACTGGGCTACCGAATTCTCATAATTTTTTTGTAAGAAAAATAAATCTCATAAAATTCATTCTTATGCCTCACATTTCATTTCATAGGATTCTTAGCATGAGACGAACCTTGTTATAATTTTTATTTGATAAGTACAATGCACTGTTACTCTATATCTCTACTCACACCAAGCCACCAATTGCTTTATTTAATTTCTGTGCTCATCCATATAGTACACATCTTGCAAAAACAATTGTCTTTTCAAATATTGGGGGAATTTAAGTTGTTCATATTCCTTTGTTTTCAGGAAGTCTTTAAATGGCAGGGGAAAACATAGGAGTAGCATAGGAATGCGGGGACATAATGGTCTATGGTTTCTTCGAATCAATGTTATTTCATAGAAACTTTGAAGTATCCGAACCCTTAAGAATGTTTCTTATGTTGATTGAAGTTTGTAGTGATTCTTTTTGCGATCCCTTTCAACTAATTCCAAGATTTTTTGCATCCACTCAAATTTTGTAGAAATAATTGTTGGTCTCTTTATGATGCAAATGTGCAGTCAATAAGCTTTGAGGAACCAAATTCTGAAACTCAAGCGGTCGTTGAACTCCTGGTTGCTGCTACTCGAGCGTACGCGAAAAAAGGGATCACGGTTTATCTTTTTTTTTTCAAAATAATTTCCTGTAGGATGAAATGAAATGTTTGTTATATCCATGAGTCTTTTTTCAAAAAGGATGTTCAGTACCAATTTCTAAATTTCTATACAAAATGAGGATCGATAGCTCACCCGACATGGAAAATTCTCATTTCTCACGAGATATTGATAGCCATTCGCTCAAGATATTATCCTTTTTGTTGTCATTGCGAAATATCCTGGTTCTTAACAGTGATTTTAGCTACGAATGAAGATTTACTCTATTTTTAATTTGAAAGACAAGGTTTTCATTTGTTCTTTTCCACAGAAACAGCAGCAAAGTTGGATAGAGCATCTCATGGTTGCGGGCGGCAAAGCAAGCATAGCATAGCCTGGATGTGTTTTGTAAAGGAAGAACAGCCTGCCATTGAAACTTCCAAAGCTCAAGCTTTCGCATGTGCGACTGTGCATGGAACCGCGCACCCCTCTCAGTTCATGCTCCCTTTTTCCCTTTTGAGTTTTGACAGACGATCTCACCGCCCTCCGATGCTCCAAACGTTGATTAGACACCAGTAACAGCAGAGTTGATCCAAAGACGGAGAGATCCAACCACCAAAAAGCTTAATCCCAACAACAAAAAAGGAAAAGAAAAGCCTAGCACCAGCAGGTTTATGTTCAGTTCAGTAGTGTTCTAGGGCAAAAGAAAAGAAAAGCCATTGGTGGGTCAAACCAGAAACAAAGGAACCAAAGCGTGCATGCAGTGCAGGAGCAGCTATCGATGATCGGGTGTCGTCTGTTTTTGTTTTCTTCGGGCTTTCGCTGTGCCAACTGCCAGGAGGGATCGATCTCCGGTAGGGCTCCGGCGAAGTGTCCATGAGATTTGATCCTGCATGCAGCTTTACGTACACCTCTGCTTGCCGGCCGGGCCCTCCCCGCGCCTGCGCTTGCTTGCGTCTCTGCCTGTTCCGGTTCATCTTTTCCCAAGTATGTACAGCTCTCTGTCGCTCTGCTCCAGGCAAGTGCTCCCGCCCAAGCCCAAGGCTTCTCACCATGTGAGCAAGCAAACAGGGTACGGTGGAAGTGGCGTCGATCTCAGTGCCGGCCGGCCATGCGATGTGGTGAGAGACAGAGACAGACAGAGGCGTCTCCAGAGGGAAGAGAGCTTGACGCTTTGACCGCCGAGCGACCCTGCTCTGCTCTGCTGCGGCGCTCGGTTTCCTGCGAGCAGCGGTGTGATGGTCATGGATGCTGCGAGATGTGTCTCTTGTTGTACTTGGCGAGGTGTCAGCGTGATTGCTTGTCTTGAATGAATGCATCGAGTCTGTGTTGACTTGACTGCAACCGGCCGGGCTGACTCTCGTACTATACTTGTGGTTGCGGCTGAAAATGGACAAATCTAACCCTTCTCTGAAACTTTACAACACAAATTGAACTGGATTTAAAAAACCACAATCTAATCGTTTTATATGATATATATTTATAACATGGTGCCTTGACCCATGGGTGACGACTAACAAAGTTGCGAGAGCATGGCGCCCTAGCCCAAGGCGCAACGCAAAAAGGTTTCTATCGCGGAATTTTGACAAACCAGCAGGTCATTTTGTGCACAGGTTACATAAACACGCCATCTGTGTCAAATTTGCCTCGTTGTAGTCTCCGCAGGCACGGCGGAGTGAGATTCCGACCGTCGCAACATTCTCCTCCTTGTTTGATATTTTTCTTTTATGTATTTCGTCTATCATGGTCAGGGACGGAGCCAGCTCTCAACCTTGGAGGGGGCAGGATCTGGTTGGAGGGGGCGGGATGGCCTAGAACAACTAAGTATGAGCATTAATATTAGGGAGTTTACGAAGAAAATCAAAATTTTGGGGGTGGCTAAGCCCCTGCTCGTCCCCCTTCCTCCGTCCCTGATCATGATCGTAACATTTCTTACTATGCAGTGTTTACTTTATGTATACTCTTCTCTGTAAAACCATGCGAAAAGTGAAGCGACGTTTCGAAAACACCACATTGATAAATAATAATATGCAACATTATGTGCTTGAAAGTTGATGGAGGGTCTGGAGGCGCATCTGCCATTGATGGAGCGCTGCTTCTATAGTTCTATATGTTCATGGGTTCAAAACAAATGTTGTTTTATATTTACAAATTGACATGAGGTTTAGTCAAATGTTTCCTAGGTTAAAAATTGGCTTACACAAATTTGTTCACGAGTTCCCCAAAAGAGCAGCCAAGCCGAGTCTATCGTCCACTAGAAAAAATAGCGGTAAAAGAAAATTAGCGAACAGGATGTAAATGGGCTGAGCCCACCCAGCCACCTTGTTCTCCTTCAGGCGGCCGGGGTGCTGTGCGCTGCTCCAGGCAGCATATAAGAGCTTCCTAGCATGTGCCTGCCAAGTAGCTGACTCGAAATAGAACTGGTTGGGCCGGTCCATTATTTCATCTGGAAAAGGAACTCGAAATAGCTCATAGCTGGGTATCACTACGGGAAGGGAAGCCTTCGCGAAGGTCAGTTTTGCCCGCGCGCACTCCCTCATGCCGCCACGTGGCGGCCGTACGAAACGCGGGTCCGTTCCAGATCCAGATCTAGTTTTAAATAAGATGTACAAACCCACACAACACCATGTACAAAAACAAACTTAACTAGTACAACTACACAGTTATGGTTGTACGTACAACTACACAGACCACGTTATACAGATCACGTTGTACAAATAAACAGCAGGTTGTACAGATCAGGTCGTACAACTATACAGATCAGGTTGTACAAAACAGGACTGAACGTACAACTACACAGATCAGATTGTACAGATCAGGTTGTACGTACAACTACAATCAGGTTCAGTTCTATGTACAACTACGCATAACAGGTTGTACGAACTATACACAATCCGAAGTACAAAAAAAAAGTTCGTCGAAACCTGTCAACAATGGATCTAGTTTTGAAGATCTCGACGCGAGAAGTTCAAAAATGAAAACGGTTTGTAATTCGGATAAACGGTTCTCAAGATATTTCATTTTGAAAAAACGAATCTCAAAATAAATGCACGTACAACCCACTGTCCACCACCAGGAAGCTGCCACTTGTCACGCGTGGAGGAAAAGTGGGGATTGAAGGCGAACGAAATTGCGACACGTGTCGGACTTAGAGCGGACGAAAATAGCCCTTCGTGAAGGGAAGCCTTTTTCTAAGGATTTCCCTCATAGCTCGGCTAAAACTTCCCCTCAAACAAAGCTCGGCCATAACATGACGTTAAACACATTCGAACTACTATTATGACTTCCCTAAAACAAATTTTTAAATCATTTTTTCTAAATAGTAGTGTAACACATTTTATTCGAAATTAAGAAATGCACGCTTCACCAAATTGATATCAGAAACCGTTAAATCCCCAAACCACATGGATTAGGATATTCAAAAGTTCAAACAAATAAAACAAATAAGGGTAAAATCGACTCTCCAAGCCCTATCCCTCTGGCCTTGACCATCCTCGTTAGAGCCGTCCTGCTACACGGTGGTGGAAGTGGAACCAAGTCTCTCTTTTTAAAAAATGGAATTTAGCTAAATCTTGTTGGGTCCTCACTTCTAACTACTTTTACTTGAAAGGTTGTTCCAAAACTTTTTTTGTTGCAAATTTTCTATGTGTCATTGGTCAATTTGGTTTGACAACCAAACCATACAACCCCCTGGCTATGACCTAACATGACAAGCTTTAGAGTTCGGATTATTTACACACGTGGAAATTAGGTTCAACATATAACCATGTGTGCCTCATTGAAACAATTAGTTGTTACTTTGGAAGACAAAATTTATGCCGCTAGCAAAACATTTGTGGCGATTATGTTAATTTTGAAACTTCGTGAGGCAAGTATTGTTATGGGAAAGTGTGCACGTGAAGTAAGTGGTGTTTCTTAAAACACACATGCCATTTGCAATTGTGTTGCTTTGGATCCTGGGCTCCAAGATATTTAGAGGTTTGAGAAAAAGAATATGTTTTTACGTACAAGGATAGATATCAAAAATATCTATACAATTTCTCTAAAAATATAAGTTATACTTTGGGCTAAAAAGAAAAACTTTGTGGTTCTAAAAGAAAGAAAGAAAACGTGTTTTTAACTTTTTATCCCACATTTGTCTTTTTGTGTGTGTAGGTAATGAATGATAAAAATATTTCAACGATACTTGTGTCGTGCATACTAAGTGTGTAGATGTACTTGTATTATTTTTTTTCTAAATTATTTGAGATATGAAAAGGTGATTTTTTAAAGCTCTAGCGAGCTCGGGAAGCTAATGGCAAATTCCGGGAGCAAGTGCGATGAGTATTATATGTACGTAGTGTCACCTAGTCAATGTCTTCACGATCTGTGTATATTCTCGCTGCTTATAAACACGCCAAAACACAATGATGATTGACACACTGACACAGTGTATATATTTGTAAGACCAAGGCATATAAACTTGATTAACCTTGGCGTATGAAATATATATCCAGTGAGTTCCACTCAAACATAATATATGAGAACTGCTAACAACATTATATTTCTTTCCAATGCAAATTACCCTAATAGATATTGAACACTTAGAAAAGACTAATAAAGTAGTCTGCGAAAAACAGTCAATTAAAGGAGCAGATTGAGTTCACCACAGAGGAAGACTACTGCTGAAGCTAATTCACACCTCCGATTTTATCATCCTTGGCGGGCAGGTGGGACGATCTAGTCTTGATGAACTCCAGGCAATCGGCGATGGCCTCGGCGTAGAAGGAGCTCTGGTTCCTCTCTGCCGACACTGTACTGCGACGGCAGTGAGCTCGTCGGGACATCGCTGGAATGTGCACTCTCGGCGTTGAGCAGCTGATCCTGCCACGGGCGGGGCAGCACCTGAGCTCTTCCACGGTCCTGGCGATCAGGCCGACGAGGCAGGACATCCGCATCCGCAGCCGGAGCAGCAAGCCCAGCCGGATACTGCCGCCCCACAAGCGCCGGCGCCCTCGCCGGCTTGCCGTCCTGCGGCTCGTATGGGTATGGTTGATCAACATTGATCGTTTCTTGCTGCTGCCTTCTGTACCAATATGTATGGGGTATGGTGAACTAACCGCATTGGTGTGTTTATATGCAGCCACATTTCTCCTCAACTGTAGGTTAGTTTTGGACTGGAAAACTATGATGAGTTGTGGTAGGCCAGGAGGTGCACCCTGGCGGGCCGGGCGTACACATCATAATCATATAGAGTTATTATAGAGAAACGTTTGGCGTCACCGTTTTTCACTTTTATTTAGAGAAAACAGGTAGAATGGTCACCATTTAGTTTGGCCTCATTTGGAAAAGGGGTGCGGGCTATACCATACACTTGGCAGACTATTTGATTATACTACTTGAGAGGTTTTAGGGTTTAGGGTCAGTTGTTTAAAGTGCTACTTCCCTAAGCCCCGTTGTTTAACATGTGATGACCACCTAAATCCTACTACTATACAAGAGTCAATTTTCTATGAAATCGACGCCTTCCAAACGAGCTACCCAGCAGGGTGCAATATCTAGGCAGGATAGCACCAAATCAGATCGGGGATGGAATCTAGCATACACCAAGTCACCAACCCTAATATACAAAAACAAAAAAGGAAACTAAAATTCTTGGCATTCTCCGTTCACTACTGTGTTGCAGGTTAGCTCGTGTGAACTACTGCACAGCTGCGCTCCAAACTCCCAATCATGCAGGGACCCGGATAAGAACCGGGACAAACGAGGAGTTTAGTAGCGCGGGGGCCGTGAAATGCTCTTGTCCGGAGGCAGCGCAGCGACACGACGGCGAAAGTCTCCTCCGCTGCTTCCGTGGCTTCTGTGCTCAGTTGCCGAAGAGCCAAAATTCAGTGAACCGGACGTGTGGTGCCGATGTGAGGGCCGGCGTGTTTTATCTGAGACTGGAGCTGGAGGTGCACGAAGGAAGGCAGGGCCACCTGCGCTTGTCCCCGGTGTCGTTGGGTTGTCGAACGGTGGCGCCGCCGTCGTGCGCTCTTGCGGCGGCCTGCCGGTCGAGGGACCTCGCCTCGTTGGCTTCTCAAGCCACGGGAGACTGGTGACTGAGCGTAAACTTCACTGACTACAGCGATCGTCAGTCGTCACCTGTTCTTACTCTCCGTCAGGTTTTCATACTTGATGCCTGACCTGAAACTCCGTTTTCGGATCGACTTCCGGCAGCCCCGTTTTCAGAGTCATCTATTCACAATCACAAACGGTGCACGGGCCAATTTCTGTGCGTGCGTCACGTTGTTATCCTTGCTCGTACCTGGTCATATCCAGCCCTTATCATCTCGGTAGCGCCTCTGTCGGGGCCTTTTACGATGCACCCGGCCTAGAGCTGATATAAAACTCAAAACTCGCGAATTAAAGAGTAGTTAGCGTAAAACTACCACTCTACATGCTAAATCACAAAAAACTACCATTTTTTCCCGCAATCGCAAAAAACTACCATTTTTGGTCCGTAATCGCAAAAAACTACCACTTTTGGTCCGCAATCGCAAAAAACTACCACTTTTGCCTGCGATCGTAAAAAACTACCACTTTTACCCATTATTGCAATTTGATGTTTCTATTAATCTCGAATTGTTTATTTGTTTGACAGCAGTACACAATAATAAAGATAGATTTGACATAATCTTACACAGTAATAATAAATATAGAAGAGAAGTGCTCATGTGCTTTCCCAGATTTTTTTTTGCATGATTTTTAAAGCACATCAATGGCTGTGATTAGGGGTGGAGATTGGGAGTGCTAATCCCACCTAGTTAGTACTACTCTTACATCACTTTTAGGCCCCGTATGAACTTAATCACAACCGTTGATATGCTTTAAAATTCGTGCACAAAGACTTCTGAGAAAGCGCAGGAGCATTTCTCAATATAGAATCATCATAGTTTAACACAGCAACACTGACTGAATCCACATATTTTTACACAGCAACACAGAGTAAATACACAAAGTTTTACGAAGCAATAATGCTTGAATCCACATAGTTGTCAAATAAATATGTCGATTATGTCGATTAATCATCCACATAGTTGTCAAACAAATATCATCCACGTAGTTGTCAAACAAATATGTCGATTATCATCCACATAGTTGTCAAACAAATATGTCGATTGATCTCCATTGCTGTGTAAGATTATGTCGATTCTATCTTTATTATTGTGTATTGTTGTCAAACAAATAAACAGTTCGAGATAAATAGAAACATCACATTGCAATAATGGATAAAAGTGGTAGTTTTTTGCGATTGCGGGCAAAATTAGTAGTTTTTTGCGATTGCGGGCAAAAGTGGTAGTTTTTTGCGATTGCGGATAAAAATGGTAGTTTTTTGTGATTTAGTCTGTAGAGTGTTAGTTTTACGCTAACTACTCCGAATTAAATGAGTAGCTCGATGCCTGACGAGTCAAGCCAAGTTTTGAGTTTTTATTTGATCTCGTTTGTTGACAGAGCTAATAACCCGAGATACATGTTACTCGTCGAGCTCGTAAACTCGCTCAAATATGTATTGCGATTTTTTTTATATGTGTCAATATAATGGGGTATAACCGGTATTTTTTTAACATTAATCTACCCTATGAGTAGAGGTGTGGAGTTGTAAAAGGACCATCATTGTTATAGTTCAAAATTTAGAAGAATTACTAGTTTCTATATGCGCACATGTTCAAACACATAGAATGAGTTAAACGATCTACCTTACTAACTCGAGCCAATTTTTAGTGTGGAGCTCGTTCTACTAACGAGCCGAGCCGAGCTGAGCTAAATTGTTTATTTAACGAATTTGAACGAGACGAGCCGAGCTAGCTCGGTTCAGAGCAAATTTCATCCCTAACCCCGCTCATAATAGGCGTTGCGAATCTCCATCATTTCCTTCCCTCGCCGCGTTCATCATGCAGGATATCGTATCGAGGATGGATGCGGATTGCCACTGCACCTCCTCCACGAACCCCGCTAGTGATGTCTACTGCGAAAAGGTGCGGATTGATGTTTAGAAAAAAGAAAAATGTGCCGTTGGACAATTAGATGTCATCGTGTTGGTGAATAATAAGGTGTGGCTGGACAGCTACAACAAGAAGGTGGTGGATCTTAATTGGTGGAGTTCATGGCGGTGGTGGTGGGGGGGCACCGGCCCCCACCCCAAGGATTCACACAAAATATTACTTAACGACATGATACATCGTACCGTACGTAGTACCTCGCCCAGCAGGATCCAGAGGGAACTGACCGGTAAAAGAACTAGACGGAAACCTGTACCTTGACGCATAAGGGAACTGATCGGTAAAAGAACTAGACGGAAACGTGGACCTTGACGCATACGTAGCACACAATACATAAGAAATCCAGACAAGACCAATGATCTATAAAAAAACTGCACACATACGTCGCGCTAGCACATATCGCATGGACAAATGCAGTACAACATTCATTAGCGGTGCGAAATAGCCGCAATGACCCGTTTCATCTTTTTTTTTCTTTTTTTTTTCTTTTTTCTCTTTATTTTCTTTCCTTTCCTTTTTTTCATTTTTTGTTTCTTTCATTTATTTCTATTTTCGAAAATATTTAAGATTTTTAAAAAAATATATTTGGAAAATTGTTATGATTAGAAATTTGTTCCAATTTGGAAAATTTCAAACTAATTTTTTTCTCAAATTTAGAAGTTCAAGATATTGATAAATTTTTGAAAATTATTCAAATTTGAACAACGTGCATATTTTAAAAATGTTCAAATTCCAATTTTTGTTCAGATTTAAAACATTCGCATGCTGAATATTTTCAATTTAAATTGTCCAAATTTGAAAAAACAATCAGATTTTGAAAACATCTATATTTGAAAATTTCTTCCGATTTGGAAAGCACAAAAATATAGAAAACGGTGCTTTTTTGTTGGCTGCTCGAAAACAGTCCATGACGTGACTCGCTTCAGGCGGCCGAGGCAAATCCCGTTGCCTTCGGCACGATATAGGCGCTCCGTAGCCCATCTTATGATAAACATATATTCCTTTGATGCCAGGCAGCCCGCAGCCCAGCTAGTAGCCAAACCGATCGATGCCATTTCTCCTCATACTTGAGCCTTCTTCTGATGTTGTGTCACACATTCCCTGAATCGCAGATTTCTTGCGCCAAGACTGGTGACCATGAACCTCCTCTCGTTGTTACATGTGTTGTAAGCCTGTAACAGAAGAAAACTTCTTGTTTTTTGCAACCGGGCTACTCCCCATTTTCATTAATTGCTCACCAAAAAAACAAATTTGTCCGTTACACAGGACAAAGAGGAATAGAAAGGAGATAGCCAATTTGTGTAGAACCTACTACCACTCGCTAGTACTTCTCCTATGTGAAATGTTCCTAACAAAATCACGCTTTATCTTTACATTAAAGGATCACCCTACGGCTAAAAAAGAGGATGACCGTAAAACAATCTCAGATGCCGCCATTGAATGAAATAGGTACCCTCTAAAAAGGAAACAGGTTTACTCAACTGAAGTACAATTCAAGCTGCTGATCTTCAATGTCTATTCGTAACATCACGAAAGGGGCAGATCGCCAACTTTAGGTTCTTCAGCATCCCGGCGTCAATGGCCCGTCCAACTAGCTTTAGGTTCTTTGGCATCCCGGCGCCTAGAGACTGACGAATAAACTCTTGTTTCGTGTATAGATGGTTGCAAGACTCCACCACACGAAAAAAAAAAGGTTTCGAAGACTGTTCATGTTACCGTTTGTCAGTGACGTTCAGATATAGCACAAGACGTCTTAATTAAGTTGTAAAGTACTTACTGTTTAATGAAGAGCTTAGTATTGCACAAAATCAGCTTTTAACTAGATCCTACTTCGGTGCACTTGCATAACAACAGGTTCATACGAGCGTTCTTGTTGAAGATACTCTGGTACAAATTAATGCTCCAGTATTGGGAATCTGGGACCAAATACTCTGGTGCTACTATTTTACTGCTGGTCTGGCGAGCAACGTTAACTGAAGAAGAATGTCTAAACTGGCATTTGTTGCATGTACAGCCCAAGACACAGCCGTTGGGCAATC
Organism: Poa annua; assembly: GCA_026929855.1. Taxonomy (NCBI): domain Eukaryota; kingdom Viridiplantae; phylum Streptophyta; class Magnoliopsida; order Poales; family Poaceae; genus Poa; species Poa annua. Next base: position 97,285,864 of record CM049437.1, read on the forward strand.
ACGTCCAGCTGACAGCTTACGTTGTTTCCAGTGTGAGAAGAATTATCACGCGCGCACTGCTTGTTCATCTATCATTTGTCTGAAACTAAGCTTGGGACATGGTTCCCGTAAAACCATTGGTTAGGTTAACCTAACCTAAAAAAGAGCCCAATGGACCAAATGGAAAACCCACATACCCATTAGGTTCTTTAGGTTCGATCTAAAATAACCAAAAGTTATCCGGTCCCGTCGTCCCTGAGCGGCCAAGCGAGCCGTCCTCATGCCGCCGCCGCCGGAGCACCGCACGCACTCCTCCTGACCGGCCGACTCGCCCCCTCCCCCTCATTCCTCCTCCTCCGCCCGAGCTCGCGTTGCCTTCTCCGGCCTCCGACGCCGCCGACTCGCCCCCTCCCCCTTGTCCCTCCTTCCTCTGCCCGAGCTCGCGTCGGCTTCTCCGGGCTCTGCCGCCACCGGCCAGCGGTTCCCCGACCGTCTCCTCCGGCCACCGCGTCCAAGCGTCTGCCCTCGTTTCACGAGCGCGACCTAAGGAACAGGTACCCCATCTCGCCCTCCTCCCCCTCATCCAGCTAGCAGTACCTCCCCTTCCCTTAGAGCTTCTTTAGCCAGTTTCTTGTGTCCAGTTTCTTGTGATCATTACTCATCAGTCACTGTGAAGTTTGTATCTGAATGTTGTATAGAAAGTAAGATGATGTTCTACAGTACATAAAACGAGTTCTAGCTGTTGTTTCCCCTGTTTGGCACTTTGACATGATGTCCAATTCGCTGGTAATCCATGTTTATTCACTTCATGCTGTGCAACAATACTAGGCAGCAGTATTAGTGGACAAGAAAGCCTGTTTTCACACTTACTTTGTTAATTAACTCATACCAGTAGTAGGTGGTAAGTACTGACTCTACCCTGAGGTAACAGGTCACTAATAAATACATATGTTTTGCAGGTATTGAAATGGATGAAGGCGTGGAATTAGTTTCGAGATTTCTGCAAGGAAGACGAGATCGGGATGTTGGCAGTTTAGAAATGAGAATGGAGGAGGATTATGATCAGCAAGGAGAAGGCATGGGATTTGAGGAAGATGAGGAGGAGGATGAAGACTATGGGTTAGATTACGATGATGATGATGTTGATGATGATGATGATGTTGATTACCATGATCGCTCCTATGCAAAAAAAGCTTGACAAGTATTGGAAAATGTCTTGGCTTGCACTTTCAATACCCGTCATTCTAGATCCAAGATTCAAGTTCACATATCTTGAGTTTCGGTATCCTCAAGTGTTTGGCAATAGTGCTGCAAATAAGCTTTCAAGAGTCAAGGAGGTATTCAAGGAGCTGTTCGAGGAATATGCGAAATTGAGTCTCTCAGATTCTACACAAACACATCAAGGAGTTGAGGATATGGACATGAGCATGGAGAATAATGACCCATTGTCTGACTGGGATGGCCACCTTAGCCTTAGGATCAACTCAGCAGTTGCAGGATCATCTGAGCTTGATGCTTACTGGTTAAAGCCTCCAATAGCTCGAGTTGATAAGTATGACATTCTAGCTTGGTGGAAAGCGAATTCAGTTGAGTATCCTAATCTTGCTAGAATGGCTAGAGATTGTTTGGCAGTTCCTGCTTCGACTGTTGCATCTAAGTCGGCGTTCAGCACAGGTCGTCGAGTTATCTCTGACTTCAGAAGTCGGTTGACCCCAAACACTGCCGAGGCATTTATTTGTTTACAAGATTGGTTTCGTACATCAAGTGAGCCTTCCCACCTTCTGATCATATTTATTGAATTCTAACACTTCTTGCTTTTTGTTTAAATCTTGTAATGCCTCGTGTTTAATATGGTAACACTTGTTCTGCCATTCTCTTGTATGTAGGTACGAGTGATCTTAGTACGGCATCAGTATACGACATACTCGGTGACAAAGGTCTTTCTATTGAGCCAGGTAATTGATTAGAGTACCTTTTTGTTGCTGTAGTGCTACTTCCTGCATGCTAGCTACTTGGTGATGAAGGTTATTTGGCCGCTGTACAATATTCTAGTTCAGATATCTGTATTTGATGCTAGCTACTTCCTGCATTCTTGCATTCTAGCTACTTGGTCGGCTGCCTGATCTGTAGGAAATAGCATGCCTTGTTGCTGCTTGATTAATGGTGAGAGAGCATACTACTAATCATGGTGGCCTGATATGTAAATGATTTTCATAACTAGTTATTCTTATTTTTATTTTCTTTGCGTTATGCAGATGGAGAGTGATCACATGGATATTGTGGGCGATGGAGATATGAAATGTTGTTCTGAACATTGTGGGCAATTGAGTTATGAAATGTGGTTTACTTCGTCAAATTATCCATATTTCGACATTTGAAAGTTGTACGATTGTCGATGTAAACCTTATTGCATGTATGAGTGTCGATGTAAACCTTATTTTGTGTTGATCTATGCGTTTATATGTCATATGATTGTAAAATTTTGCATACACTTGTTGCATTTTTTATATTTTAGCAAAGATCATGCTAAATTTTGCCGCACCTAGTCTTCGGGTCGACGGGATGAACTTTATGAGTATTTACCATCATTACATTACATAATGGTTCGAATCTTAATAACCAATGGTTAACCTCTTTTAACCATTTTAACCTAATGGTTAACCCATTAATCCATTTACATAAAACGGTTATGGTTATTTAGGTTCGGAACCAAAAGGTAAATGGTTAACCAAATCTCATCGTGATCTGAAACTACGCCTGGCGAAACTTGGCGGTATCCGGAAGGAAAACGCTCTTGGTCGCTAAGACGTTAACTGAAACGACTAGAGCGAACGATCAAAGACACAAAGACAAAGCGTGAAAGCGGGGCATTTTCTTCTTCTTTTGCAATCATGGCATGTGATCAAGAAGACGATAGAAAGGCTCAAAGGGCATGCCGTTGGCCCATGGACCATGGCCATGGCGCCATGCGCCGGTCAAGCGACTTGATTCCTCTCTCTTTTGACTCATGAATATTCGAAGTGTTGAAAACGGCTTCACGGTTTGTATTACATATTATAGAACAAACATAATTCATAGTGATTTTTGAAAAAGCTTCACACTGGATTTTTTTAGATCATGACGCAAACAACGATTTTTTAGATAATACATAACAGTTTATTGGTTTATACATAAAAAATTAGAGCAGCATTTTAACATCAATCAATTTTAAATCAAACTGAACGCTAAAACGAACCAAACGAGACCACCGGGAATCTTCACCAGGCCCTATGCCGGGACGCTGCCGACCCGCTACTCACTATCGGAGGAGTAGAGCTGGAGTAGGCGCTGGCGGCACCGCTTCTCCTCCCACTACCGTGCGGCTTGCCGGAGCCGTGCTATGTCTATGCTCAACATGTGGAGCAGCCGGACATTCGCATGGCGGTGCTTCCCAACATGACACTTGGAGCGCAAGCGCGATGAGCTCGTCCTCATCAATGATCGCGGCAAAGGGGAGGATGGGAGAGGGGGCTAACCCCAAATCGCGCCAATTAACTAGATATCGTGTTACGATGTAATTTTGTGGTTACCCAAACTTCTTTTACGGGCCAAAACGCTATAGGACGCCTGTTCAAGCCATCAAAATGGTCCAAAACCCCATATTGGCTGAATTTTGTAGACCATAGTTATTTGGGATCCGCTGGAGATGCTAAGGCTCACTCCATATTTTCTAAATTATTTGGTACATTCTTAATATTTTTTAAATATCGGTGGTACATCGATTTATTGCGGTAAGATAACCGTGTATCGGTCATGTTTATTGTTTGGGTCAATTTGTTGGCCGATTATGCAATTTACGGGCTGCTTTTTCCGTGCAAAGATATATATGGGATTAATGATATTTATCTTTAGACTTATTAGTATTGTAGATATAATATATTCTTGATATCATATATTTGATTTTTTAGTGCAAGTATAATATATATGTATAGCCTATTTTAGATATTTTATTTTTTGAGCCTTGAATTTACAAAAAGTTGGCAGATACTAGTCGACCAATAAAATCGATCAATTGCCCAATAAGCCGATTTATCTTGTCTCTTAGACTGACTGATAGCTGACGGTAAGCAATATCTTGAACGTTAATAGTGCAAAGTAACATATATGTACTGTCATGCATTCTCTCATTTATTAGCTAGCTATAGACTCATATTTTTCTTGAGAATCATTACGAGATGGTAACATTTATCCGATTTGGCCTTTTTTGAAATTGCCTTCTCCGGATTTAGAGATGCCTGCTCTAGCTTCCCTCGCCTCTCGATTCATTGCGCAACTGGTCTAGTTCCGGCCGTCCAGTGACATGACATGATCCGCGCATGCGTGGCGTGGATGTGAGAGACGGTGACCACCGGCTGACCGGCGGCGTACGCTCTATCCGGAGAGCTGATCCACGTCCGCCCACGATCCGGCTAGTCAGCAGCACGCGTGGCCGGTTCCGCCCCTCCTCGTGACACCTGTACTGTAGGTGCTCGTGGACCATGACAGCAATCGTCGGCATGGGCGTCTACGTTGGAGTTTGTCTGGTTCGCTTTGCTTTGAGCAGAGGGGAAACGACCGTTGGATGGACTGTGGTTCCATCTTGTCGTCGTTAATTTGGCCTCTGTGCCACCGGAAAGGTACTGTAGTAGAGGTTCGGAGAGCACAAGAAAGTGCTTAATTAGTACTACCTCCGTTCCTCTAGATAGGGCCTAAAAACTTTGGCTCGGGGATTAAGAAAGAATCTAGGAAGTAAATCATTCCAAACGTACCCCTATTAAACTATGAAGTCTATTCATTTTCTTTCTCCCAGAGCCAACCATCTCCGCGCATGCAACCAATAGCAGCCCCGCAATAACTACCCCACTTCTAATTTTTTGCTCATCTCTCTCCTAATTCTCTGCATGCACCATACACGGCCAATGGCAGGGCCGACTCCTCCGATTTTTTTGGTCGTTGCACACAGGTGGTAGGGTTAGTTTTGGAAGGAAGGGAGCAAGCGGCACCCTGCGCCTTAATTTCTGACGAAAATTTGAAAAAAACATATACGCCCTGTTCATAGGAACGGAGGGAGTAGCATACTTAATCTTGATATTTTCTCCCCCATTAAAGGCCGGATCTTAAGATATTTGAAGCGGCGCATATGTCCAGGTAAAATTAGCTCAAAAGCGTATACTTGTACTGTACTGGTGCTGCTCGATTTCTCTGCCATGCACGGTGGACACTAGGAGCGTCTTCGTAAACATACGAAAACTGTAAAATTCCAACGACAATATCGGCTGAGGCTGATTTTTAGTTAAAACAGAACCCGTGTAGCCGATCCGGTCTGTAAAAAGTTTATAGTGGCAGGTGAATTCATCCCCGCGCCTCTATTTGTACCACGTGCAGAGTTGTCTATTAAATTACAGCCCATGTCGCTCCACCACCGACGAGGAATTCACCACCCAATTCACGCCGCCGACGAGAAGTTCATACCCGTCGTGAATAGATTCAGCACCGCCGCACCGTCATGTGGCCATCTAATGGCTCAATCGAGCACACGGCGACCATGGGCGGCGACAACTACAATTCCGACGACGAGCAGTAGAACCTCTTCGCCTCTGACGCCGCCTGGAAGCGCGCGACGCATCGCTGCTCCAACTACTGAGTGGAGCCGCTGCGTTCCCTGCTCTATCGTGGGTGGAGGATTTCGAGCGAGAGCGAGCGGCACGCCACCACAGTGAGGCGGAGAGATCCTCCGACGCACGAATGCATACGCCGAAAAAGAAGACACTAGAGAAGGAGCCCCCAATCGAAGGCTAAGATTCAGCCGCCTTCGCCTCCGCCGAACGGAGAATTTCGTCTCCAAGGGATCTCTCGACGCCGTCACCGCGGTGCTCTGCCCGCTCAAAAAAAAAACATTCCGAAATGAGGCGAGTCAGGCTCAGACCCGAGTGTACTGGATGATGCAGGATACGATGGCAGCCATCAAATTCCGTCTCCGTCCCGAAAACTTTCCGGTACTGGTACTACACTAAAAGCGAAGCTAATTAATCCACCAATGGAGAGGTCCTTCGCGTAATCCTCCAAACTGTTCCCAGTCCCACACTCCCCACTCGGCGCTCTGCTCTGCTCACACCGCTGCTCCCCATCCGCGCCACCAGGACAGGACAATGCGGAGCGAGGCGGCCGGCGGCGGCGGCGGCGCCATTGCGGCTGGTCCGCCCCCCGCGCTCCTCTGCTTCGACCTCAAGCCCTTCCTCGCCGCGCTCACAGTGCTCACGCTCCTCACCGCCGCCTGGCAGCTCCGCCCCTACCATTCCCTCCTCGCTCCCCCATTCTCCATCTGCCCCGACCCGGCCGCCGTCAACTCATCCACCTCGTCGCCGCCTCGCCTGCTAGTCCTCCAGGGCAAGGCCTCCAGCTCCAGCCCCAACGCCTCCTCGGCCGACCCCAACCGGCGGGAGTTCCGCAAGGTGGGCAGCGCCGCGGCGCTGTTCGTGCAGATGGGCGCGTACCGCGGCGGGCCGCACACCTTCGCCGTCGTCGGGCTCGCCTCCAAGCCCGTCCACGTCTACGGCAAGCCCTGGTTCCGCTGCGAGTGGCTGCCCACCACCAACGCCAACGCCTCCGCCTCCGCAGGCTCCCCGATGCGCGCGGCGAGCACGTACCACATGCTCCCGGACTGGGGCTACGGCCGGGTGTACACCGTCGTGGTGGTCAACTGCACCTTCTCCGAGGCCCCCAACGCCGACAACGCGGGCGGCCGGCTCCTCCTCAACGCCTACTACGACTCCACCTCCCCGGCGGCGCGGCACGAGCGGATCGTGGCGCTGGAGGAGGCGCCGGGCGCCTACGACGAGGCGGCGTTCCGCGCCCCGCACAGGTACGACTACCTCTACTGCGGCTCCTCCCTGTACGGCGGCCTCAGCCCCGCGCGGGTGCGGGAGTGGATGGCCTACCACGCGCGCCTCTTCGGCGCCCGCTCCCACTTCGTCTTCCACGACGCCGGCGGCGTCGGCCCCGCCGTGCGCGCGGCGCTCGACCCCTGGGTGCGCGCCGGCCGCGCCACGCTGCAGGACGTGCGCGCGCAGGCCGGGTACGACGGCTGGTACCACAACCAGTTCCTCGTCGTCAACGACTGCCTGCACAGGTACCGCCACGCCGCCAGGTGGACCTTCTTCTTCGACGTCGACGAGTACATCTTCCTGCCCGACGGCCGGACGCTCGAGGGCGTGCTCGCCGAGCTCCAGCCCTACACGCAGTTCACCATCGAGCAGAACCCCATGTCGAGCAGGCTGTGCGCGCGGGACGCTGCTGGCCATGCCCAGAATTACTCGAAGTAGGTGACTGTTTCCTTGCCCAAAAAATATGATGGTCTGGTTGAGATGTTGCTCATTTCACGCGCAACAGTTGCTGCATTTTTTGAATTTTGCATGCTGCTGAACATCTGAACTGCAGTTTACCCAATTAGGAATCCAAAGCTTAATCTACTTTCCTGCAACTACAGAAAATGCTGTATTCTTACAGTGCCCACCATATAATCTACAGTTAAAGATTTGAACCTGACATTTCCAATGCAGTTTCATTTTGTTGTCTTTTCTGTTGAGTTAAGACTTTTTCTGCTGACCTTTTGAACTGAATTACCGAATTAGGAACATGTATTTCAATCTACTTTCCTGCAACTATAGAAGTTGATGTATTCTTAATTACAATGCCACCCTAATCTAAAAGAATTGGAGCCGGACTTCTGCAATGCAGTTCCACTTCGGTTTCCTGTTTGTATTTTCAGTTGCACTAGGACATTTTATGTGGTAGCTGGCAAATTTGTGTCTCCAATTTAGTCATCAAAGTTAATTCTTGTAATGCAATGACCAAATCTTAGTATGTTCTTCTTGCGCTAGTTGTATAGTACTTCTGTTACATCTTTTTTTTAGATAAACATACTTCTGTTACATCTGTCAATGGTATATCTGTTTGAACGATCAACTATACTTACTGAACACTTTTTGCAGTCAATGGGGGTTTGAGAAGCTGGTTTTCCGGAATTCTATCACTGGAGTGAGGCGCGACAGAAAATACGCGATCCAGGCCAAGAACGCATATGCCACTGGCGTGCATATGTCTGAGAACGTTATCGGTAACACCACCCACAAGACGGAGCACCTCATCCGGTACTACCACTACCACAATACCATCAATGTTCTCGGCGAGGTATGCCGTGAGTTTGTGCCAGTACCACCCAAAGGTGGCCTGACATGGTCCGAGAAGACGCCCTGGTACTACGATGACAGTATGAAGCGCCTGGCAAACGATGTGCGGGAGTTCGAGAAGAAAGCCATTGGTAATGTGCGAGCGTGAATGTGGCATGACCATCAGAGAAAGAACTTGATGTACAGTACTGCTGTTGGCCATCCATGAAGCTTGACAAGTGCATCCCTGGTGCTATGAGCGTAACAAATAACTTCTAGATTGACAGAGATGAGAAGAACGCCAAAGCTGCAACCCCAACGAAAGCGCAGAATGTGTGCCACTGCCATTCTAGTTTTAATCGGCTAAGGTGAGAATTTTGTATAGAGACATCTCATCCGTGTAAATTTCATTGTTTTATGGTTCGGTCATATTCGTTGTATTTCATTAACGCCCCTAGTTCACAAATCACAATAGCCTACATTTCTGGAACAAATAAGCTTGCAACTTCCTCTATTTATTGCACTGCAACAAAGTACACATGAAACTGTTCTTACTTCTTAGCCCCATTTTTGTTGGATTAGTAATGTTAGTGCATGAAGCTCACTAGCCGAATAAATTGGCTGTTATTTGCCACACACTAGAATGATATGTATTGCAGAGCTGAAGTAACCAATAAGGATTACTCTAATTTTTCTTGTCCTAAACTCGTAAAGTCATCGAGCAGTGCCATAAAATTTGTAGCTAGAAAGGCAAAGAAGAGTAGGGGACCGTGAGATGGGCATGGTTATATGATTGCATGATTGGGGAAGGTAGCTTTGGCCTATAGCAACAGCATGGGAGTGTGCTACTGTCTCCAGCTGTTGCATTATTTGTCATGGCAATTTGGTTCGATGTTCTGCTAATTATTTGTGTGGGCCCAATTAACATTACCGAACTGTTGTGATGTGAATAATATTAGTAATACTACCACTTTGCCATTTTGCTGCATTCTCGTGGAAATGTTTGAAGGGTGACTTCCTGTTTGTTCATACCTTTTTTTGCTGTATCTTCTTGTGAGTACCAATTTTCTGTTGTCTCAGTTCATGGTTGTTTCTGCTGTATATTTGCCTTTGTCCTTTAAGTTCTAATGTTGTTCATCTGGTTGAAATAAATAATTTACAACCCCATCTTCACCTAGAATAATGTTTTAGAGACATCTTTCGGTTAAGGCTAAAATAGTAACTTTTAGAGACCATCAGTTCATGAAGCTGCTGTACTGACTGCAGTTCAGTAACTGAGAACATTATGTACGATGTCAGTATAAGGATTGCTACATTAACCGGTACAGCTGTTATCGTCCAGAATAACTTTGACATGCCTGATACTCCCTCCGTCCCAAAATAAGTGTCTTAATTTTGATAGAAAGTGGATGTATGATGTCTACGTACATCCACTTTCTATCAAAGTTGTGACACTTATTTTGGGACGGAGGGAGTATAACTTTGCATCCGAATCCAGAAAGAAGTAATGCCTGGTAGGACCAAATTTTCAACTTGCGCAACATAAAATTGTAAAGCAGTCAACCACCTCGGCTGCATGGCTGTATGGGTGTAATTTGTCCTTTCTTTGATTTCCTTTTACAGTTTTGAATGAGAAAATGGGATAGAAGTCACATAACTTTTTTTTTGTAAGTACTATATGGAGTACTCCTTACGAGAACTAGAAGACACCATTGTCCATGGGTCGGTTGGATGGGCCTCGCCAACCCATTCCTTTCTGGACAATCAAGCTAGGCCTTTGGTATTTTTTGTCAAATCCAGCTCTTTTGACGAATTAAACATATGTGTGGCCCTTTCTCGAAACTATTTTCAAATCTGGCCCCTTGAGGTCGGCGCCAATGAGGTTGGAGCCGAACTTATGTAGTTCGCCGCCACCCGTTTCAGTCCCGTAATTTTTCTAAGGATTAAAATAAAATAAAATAGAGGTCGGCTCCAGAGAGGATGGAGCCGAACTGTACAATGTCGGCTTCATCCTCATTGACGCCGACCTCAGATGCCAGATTTCCAATTAGTTTCGCCGGAGAATACTATTATATGACCTGGTCGGGGAGCTATCACACCCTTTCGTGGGCCGGCCTAATAAATTACTATCTTTAGTTTTTCTGTTTTTTGCTTTTTCTTTATTTTTCTGTTTCGTTTTCTTTACTGTTTTTCTTTTTCCTTTTTTAACTTTTTAATATTTGATACATGCTTACATTTTGTAAATTATTTTCAATTTTTAAATGTGTTCATATTTGAAAGTTCTTCAAATTTAAAAATGTTTAGATTTGAAAATTGTTCACATGCAAAAATCATCCAAATTCAAAATTTGTTCACATCCGAAAATTAGTTAAATTTAAAGGTTTAGTTTTAAAAATTGTTCACATTAAAATTATTCAAATTCGAAAATTGTTCATATGCAAAAATCTCCCAAATTCGAAATTTGTGCACATTCAAAAATTATTTCAAAGAATAATGTTCATATTTAGAAACTGTTCAAATTCGAAATGAGTACACATTCAAAAAATATAAAACATTTTATAAATTCGAATATTTGTTCTAACCGAGTCAACTAGCTAGAAGTGGGTCGAGCTCATTAACATCCAGACATGTGTGGAGCGGTATTGCTCCCGCATAGGTCGGAGAGTAGGCGCACCGAGCCCCTCTATCACAAAAACCATCTTAACCTAGAGCCTAAGGCCGGACTCGGTTAGAACAAGCAAAATCCACCACAGTCAGATCGTATTTAGACATTTTTTAGTGCTAGATACATGTGACATCTTTTTCCAAACAGACTTGTACCAGCTACAAATTCACGGTATTTATGTTTAAAAAAATCACGGTATGTTATGCTAAACTCGCTCCACGAGCACTCTAGAGCCGTGCCCTAAGAAGTGAGCCTAGCTCACGTGGCTAGTGGAGTGGATGTACAATCAAGACACCTAAGTTTAAATCCTCACGGGCACGAATTTGGGTTCTTATTGTTTTAAAGAAAACTCGTTGTGGGGGCTTCCCCACCGCTTTCCTTAAAAAAGACTGAATTTAAAGGAATTACCGAAAGGGTACCACTAGGCGTGGAGCATGCGGATTTATTTAACTCAACACAGGAAAACTTGACATATGAAGGATTGCCAGACTGAGAGCTCTTTCTTAATTCTATATGGTGGTGCATGGCTATTCTTAGTTGGTGATGCAATTCGTTTATTTGGTTAATTTCAATAACAAACGAGACATCAGGCTGCTAACTAAGTATGTGGAGCCATCTCTCGACATCTAGGTTCTTAGAGGAGTACGAAAGGTTGTATGTCACATTAAGTATATTAAGTATGTGGAGCCGTACTTGAAAGAGTATACTTATACCTTTTAGAGTAAGTCAAACTTACTAACATTTGATCAAATTTATAGAAAAACATATCAATATTTATGACACTAAATTAGTATCACTAGATTCGTCTTGAAATAAAGTTTTAAAATATATCAATTTGATGTCATACATATTTTTATATTTCTCTATAAATTTGGTTAAAATATTAAAACACTGATTTAGTACAAAAGTTAGATGTACACTTTTTTAAAAACGGAGGGAGTACGTCTCACCTGTAAAAAGTTTCCAACATGTACATCAAGTACATGTATCCGGTACAGGGCAGAAGGCGATTTGAAGAACACAAAGGCACACACAAAATCAGAAAGATATTCTCAAGTAACTTGACCTCTCAACGACCGGAAAAGGATGCGTCCCCATCTGCAAACTGGTACATTATATGTTTTACACAAATCGAACCAAGGAAACACGGAGCTGGCTACATCAATCAGCTCAAGCATACATATACATGACCCATTCGTGTTTATGTCAGGGTCAACCGCGTGTAACCATCAGGGTTAGTGAACAACTGTTTGTTACTACACATCTACACTATTTGTTAATTAACTACGCCCTTTGATTAGTGCCACTGGGTGGGAGTGAAAGACTGGAGGGGGTGCTTCGATCGAATTGAATAGCGAAGAGTTTGTTGGCAACAACCTTACTACCGGTAACGTTCCAAATGAAGCAAACAATCCAAACTAACAACTTTGTTAATACTCCGTATTATATTCTTGGCGAAGCCTAGGTCTTCTAATTGCCATCTATATAAACAGCTTCCTTCTTGAGCTACAACAGCATCCATTCTCCACCGATCCATCACTTGACACTGCTCTCTACTTCCTATCTTAGTCAATCGCGTTAGCTCCAAAAAAAAATGGCGGCTGGTGCTGCAAAGCTACACGCCTTGGTGGCTTGTGCCTTGCTGCTGCTCGCTGTGGGCTGCGAGGCCAGCCCTTACTGGCCACTGCAGGTTGGTTTCTACCACGACAAATGCCCCCAGGCAGAGGCCGTCGTCAAGGGCGTCATGCAGTCTGCTATCTCCCAGAACCCCGGCAATGGCGCCGCCATAATCCGCATGCTCTTCCACGACTGCTTCGTCGAGGTACAAGCTAGTGTTGGCATTCCCTGGTTGGCAATAGCGTTTTCCACATTCTTCTGATCGATATGGTTGGGTTTAGAAATGTAATTAGCTACCTAAGTTTGTGTAAGAAGTGAGTTTGCAAACACGTAGCACGCAGTTACTATATACATATAATCGACTAGTCATGAGGATTTTTACTGTACCCGGGTACTCCAACATCATGCGCTGGAGTACCTGGTAGATCCGGCCGTCCGTGGATACTAGCAGTTTAGACTTCTTATCCTGTTAGATATATCCGGAATTCCCGATGGACCTAGCAACACAGCCAGTTTGAATTTTTTCCCCAAATCACATCGAATCAACCAGGAGCAGCCACGCCTCCGTCGTGATCGCCGGCCTAGCACCGCCGTCTTCACCGTGATCGACTGGTCGAGTGCTCGCCGCCGTCTCCAATGCGACTGAATGCCGTCCCGCGCGCCGCTACCGATCAAGCGCTCGCTGCCGCCTGGATCTACTGCCCTCACGCCGCCATGGCGGCCGTGCAGCGCCGCCCTCCCGATCCATTGTTCCCGATTGTTCAGCCCACTAGTTCATCATCTTGGTGATAGATGAATAATGGTTTTGGTTGCTGATGGCCATGCATGTTAATCTACTGATTCGAACAGTCTACATGTTCATTGTAATATCATCTAAGCAGGCAACGAAAAGTATGTGGTTCAACATTTGCATTGGGAGGTAATTTTGTTTTTGAGCCCGGTTCGTGAGCGGATTGGCATGTGGTATGCATGCGGCATGCCTGCGATCATGACACCCTTCATCTAATTGACAGCTGGGATTCCTGTACTGAGGCGGATAAAACTGAACTATTTGACAGAGTAATAACGTTAAGATGTGCGATTCAGCAAAAGAAAAACAGACATGAGAAAAGACCAAAATAACCCTTAGATTGAGGTACTCCGTGAGGTTGGTCCAAGTTTTGGAGTTGGTACTCCCTTGGCCATACGTGGAGTACCAGATAGTAGGAACCGTTTGATCGGTAGAAATGGACGGTTCCAGTTATTTTCGGGGTACAGTAAAAGTCCTCCTAGTCATTGAACTGTTGATTAATGATGATTAGGGTTGCGATGCTTCCATTTTCCTGGACCCGACCCCGTTCAGCCCGACGCCGGAGAAGCTCAGCCCGCCGAACGAGTCCGTGCGTGGCTTCGAGCTGATCGACGCGATCAAGGATGCCGTGGAGGCGGCCTGTCCGGGCGTGGTCTCCTGCGCTGACATCCTCGCCTTCGCGGCCCGCGACGCGTCGTGCATCCTGAGCAAGGACAAGGTAAGCTTCGACATGCCGTCCGGCCGCCGCGACGGCACCTTCTCCAACGCCTCGGAGCCGCTCAAGTTCCTGGTCCCTCCCACGTCCAACCTCAGCGACCTCGTCGATGTTGGTTCTTACCCTGGATCGTTACGAGCTAAACTAGATCGGAAACAAGAAACTCAAGCAAAAACGTTAGAGTAAAAACGAATTTGGTGGCCAGAGGCACGTATCGCGCCTCTTAATTCTTCTCTTTATTTCTTTCTTGATTTTCGTTGTGATACAAGGAGCACTCCTGGTGGTCTATTTATACATGGCCAAGGAGGGATTTGGAACCATACTAGGACTAGAAATCCTACTCCTATTAGGACTTGTACTAGCACATATTCCTAAATTGTCCAATCCGTGTCCAACCAGGTTAATTCCTACATTCACCTCCTTAACCTGGTTTGTCCCTTCCTTCATTACTTGAATGCCGATCTTGTCTCGCATTTCCTGAAACTTTGGTCGACTCAATGGCTTTGTCAGGATATCAGCGAGTTGCTCGTTTGTGCAGACATACCGCACGTCAATGCTACCAGTGTCCACACATTCTCGGATAAAATGATACCGAGTTTCAATGTGTTTGCTTCGCTCATGGAGTACTGGATTCTTGCAGAGTGAAATAGCTGATTGGTTATCAATTCGGAGCACCACCGGTTCCACCTCCGTCTTCATCATGAGATCAGCTAGAAGCCTCCCCAACCATACGCCTTGGCACGCTGCCGTGCTTGCTGCAATGTACTCCGCCTCACAAGAGGAGAGTGCCACTACCTTCTGTTTTTGAGAGCACCAGCTGATCGGATTGGAACCAAGATAGAATATCATCCCCGACGTACTTTTCCGATCATCTATATCACCTGCCATGTCACTGTCCGAGTAACCATGAAGCTTCAGTCCTTCTTCTCCTTTCTTATACACGCAGCCATGATCCAACGTCCCTTTGATGTACCGCAACACTTGTTTCACAGCAGCAAGATGTTCGGTAGTAGGCTTCTCCATGAACCGACTCACAATCCCAATGGAGTGAGCTATGTCTGGACGTGTATGGATCAAATACCGTAGGCTGCCCACGATGCTTCGGTATTGAGTACTATCCACAAGAGGGTTTGAGCTATTCTTGCTCAACTTCGCTCGTGGATCCATGGGAATCAGAGTTGGGTTACAATCTTTCATCCCACACTTGTCCAGCACCTTCGCTGCATATGCCGATTGACTCAAGGAAATTGTGCCGGAGTTTTGACGCACTTCAATACCGAGGTAATAGCTGAGCAAGCCAAGGTCGCTCATGCTAAACTCCTGCTTCATCTCGTTTTTGAAGGTTTCAATCTCTCTAGTACTTGCTCCGGTGATGATTAAATCATCCACGTACACCCCAACCAAGAGTTGGTCTCCTTTTCGGCTTCTTTTGTACACAGCATGCTCTAGCGGACACTTCTCAAAACCAAGAGCAACGAGTGTCTTATCAAGTTTAGAATTCCATGCTCTAGGCGCTTGTCGGAGTCCGTACAACGCCTTGTGCAATTTCAGCACCTTGTGCTCTTCTCCTTTCTTCTCAAATCCAGGCGGTTGAGCTACGTACACCTCCTCGACTAGATCTCCGTTTAGAAATGCTGATTTTACGTCCATATGATGGACTTGCCATCCTTCTTGAGCTGCAAGAGCAATCAGCAACCTCACTGTTTCAAGCCGAGCGACAGGAGCAAAAACTTCCTCAAAGTCAATCCCCTGCCTCTGCACGTATCCTTTTGCTACTAGGCGCGCCTTGTGTTTCACAACTTCTCCTTTGCTGTTTTTCTTCACCTTAAACACCCACTTCAAACCAATTGCTTTGTGACCAGCAGGCAACGTGGTCAACGTCCATGTCTTGTTATCCACTATGGATGTCAACTCTTCTTCCATGGCACGCCGCCAACTTGGTACACCATTTGCTTCGTTGAAGTTGGCTGGTTCCTCCATACCGAGAAGACAAAGCCCAGAGTACTCGAGGTCTATAGGAACAGTCTCCCTGTAGATGGATGAGATGTTCCGAAACCGTCGTGGTTCACTTTCCGACGATGCATCCGTAGTTGCGCTTGCAACCGGCGTCCTTGGCGAACCCGGCGTGGCTGATGTAGGCGTTGCCGGAGTGGACGCAGGTTTCGGTGATACCGAATCATCTTCATCTTGTTGCTCGGAGTCGTGGTCGACGCCGCTGTCTTCCTTGTTGAGCCGGCCACTGTCATCGTGCTCTCCAGCGCCTTGTTTACCTTCCTCGTGTGCACCGTCACCTGTATCAATGTGAGTGGAATACTCAACAATGAACGGCTCACCAGTCGCGCCTTGACTCGCTGGTTCTTTATTCCATGCCCAAGCTTTATCTTCCTCGAACACGACATCTCGAGAGATATGAACTTTCTTCGCCACCGGGTCATACATCCGATAGGCCTTCGAGTGAGCACTGGTTTCATAGCCAATGAAAACCATCTTCGTGCTGCGGTCTTCTAGCTTGGTGAGGTGCGGTGTAGTTTTCTTCACATGCCCAATACAACCAAAGGTTCTGAAATGGGCCACATTTGGCTTCCTTTCGTACATGGCTTCATAAGGAGTTTTGTCACAAACACTTTTTGTCGGTGCCCGGTTCAGGATATGAACCGCAGTAGTGACAGCTTCTCCCCAGAATGTGTTAGGCATGTTCTTACTTTTGAGCAAACTGCGAGCCATAGCTACGACAGTCTGATTCCTTCTTTCGACGACTCCGTTTTGCTGTGGAGAATATGGAGCGGTGATGAATCGCTTTATTCCCTTCTCTTCACAGTAGTCATTCAACTCCCTTGAAATAAATTCTCCTCCTCTGTCAGTGCGTAGCGAACGCACTTGCAGCTTCAGTTCCATCTCTGCCGCTGCCTTCACCTTCAGGAACGCCTCGAATGCTTCATCCTTACTTTTTATCAAGACGATCCACATGAACCTTGAGTAGTCATCGACTAGAAGGAGAAAATACTTCTTTCCTGCATTTGTGGCTGGTGTAATTGGTCCACAAAGATCACCATGCAGCAGCTCCAACGGAGCAACAGCTCGGAAACTCGACACAGCTGGAAACGCCACCCTATGCTGTTTTCCTACGAGACAGCCATCACAGACACGCTCAATGTGATCGATCCGTGGCATCCCGTTCACCATCTCCTTGTCAGCCAGTTTCTTGAGGGCATGAAAATTTACATGTCCGTATCTTGCATGCCATAGCCAAGCATCTTCTGCTGATTTAGCTAACCAGCACTCCGGTTCGGTCTCCTTGAGGTTGAGAATATACAACCGATTGAAAGATCGTTTTACCTTTGCAATCACCTTCCTTCCTCTATCCCAGAGTGTCATGATGCCGTCTTCTACCAATGTTTTGCACCCAAACTCATCTAGCAGACCGATGCTTATGATATTGTTCCTCAACCGTGGTATATAATACACCTCGGTGAGTACACGGTGCTCGCCGTTGTGACACTCAAACAGGACAGATCCTTTTCCCATGATTTCTACGGTGGATCCATCACCGAATTTGACCGAACCGGTGACCTTGGTGTCCAACTCGATGAACTTCTCCCGGCAGCCCGTCATATGATTACTCGCCCCAGTATCGAGGTACCACGACAAGATTTGGCTACCGTGCAGCTTGGGAATTACCTTCTTCTCAGTCAAAAATACCCTCTGCTGCAAATCTGGATTGTCCAGAGTCAAGACACCCGATTCCATCAAAAACAGATGGCGTTCTTCATCATCATCATCATCATCATTTCTTTTCTCTGCAAAATTTGCTTTTAATCTTCTATCCGGCTTCTTGCACTCCTTCGCAAAGTGACCTGTTTCGTTGCAATTAAAACACTTTACTTTTGATATGTCATAATCGCGTGGCCTCCTTTCATCGACGAAACCATCACTGTTGCCTTTGCCCCGACCGGCCCCTTGCGAACGACCTCGTCCACGGCCTCTGCCGCCTCCACCACTGTCGGGATTGTTGCTTTTAGAGCCTTCGAACTTCTTTCGCTCTTTCGCAACTCGGGCTTCAAGATCAGCGTGAGAGTACAGAAGTTTCTCGCCACTGTCCTTGACTTCTTTCCTTCCCTTCCGATTCTCTTCATGTGTCCTCAATCTTCCGATCGCCTCAGGCACCGTCATCTTCGTGATGTCGCTAAACTGCTCGATGGTCCCAATAATATCCGTAAATTTGTCGGTGACCGATGAAAACAACTTCTCGATAATCTCTGTATCCGTGACAGATCCTCCAAGAGATTTAATCTCACTCGCCAAGTTTGTGATCTTCACGGAATACTCCGCGATTGTTTCTCCTTTGGACATCTCCAACTTGTTAAGCTGCCTCTTAAGCACTTGTGCACGGGCACGCTTTACCTTATCTTCGCCGACTCGCATCTCCCGTAGTGCTTCCCACGCTTCCCTCGCCGTCTCGTAATTAGCAAGAGTCATCACCATGGAATCTGGTACGGACTGCGAGAGAGCAGCCATGGCGCCTTCGTCCACCTCTTCATCCACCGCGCCGTCTCCTTCTATAGCCTTCCAGACACGGAGATTTCGGAGGATAAACTTCATCTTCGTGGACCAAACCACATAATTTGTGTCGGTCAACATCGGATACTGAATCGGCACAGAACTTGTTCTTGGCATTATCATGAGGGGCTTGCCGCTAGCTTCGGCCGTCACTAATGACTTCGTCGCCGCTGTCGCCTTCGCCTTCTTCGTTGCCTCGTCGTCGCTTGACATCTTCTCTTGTCTGACTAGCGCCTTAAGCTCGACCAGGCTCTGATACCACTTGTTGGTTCTTACCCTGGATCGTTACGAGCTAAACTAGATCGGAAACAAGAAACTCAAGCAAAAACGTTAGAGTAAAAACGAATTTGGTGGCCAGAGGCACGTATCGCGCCTCTTAATTCTTCTCTTTATTTCTTTCTTGATTTTCGTTGTGATACAAGGAGCACCCCTGGTGGTCTATTTATACATGGCCAAGGAGGGATTTGGAACCATACCAGGACTAGAAATCCTACTCCTATTAGGACTTGTACTAGCACATATTCCTAAATTGTCCAATCCGTGTCCAACCAGGTTAATTCCTACAGTCGACAGCTTCGTCGTCAAGGGGCTCGACGCGGAGGACCTGGTAATCCTCTCTGGCGCGCACACCATCGGGCGCTCCCACTGCTCCTCCTTCGTGTCCGACCGTCTCGAGACCCCCTCCGACATCAACGCCGGCTTCGCCTGGTTCCTGCGCAGCCAGTGCCCCGCCGACGCGACGCCCGGAGGCAACGACCCGGTGGTGATGCTCGACGTGGTGACGCCCAACGAGCTCGACAGGCAGTACTACAAGAATGTGCTGTCACACACCGTGCTCTTCACCTCTGACGCGGCTCTCCTCACGTCGGAGGAGACGGCGAGCATGGTGGCGGACAACGCCAACATCCCCGGGTGGTGGGAGGGCAAGTTCGCCAAGGCCATGGTGAAGCTGGCCAGCGTCGAGGTCAAGACCGGCTACGAGGAGGGTCAGATCAGGAAGAACTGTCGCGCAATCAACTACTAGTAGCAACGCACGTACGGCCCTCGTTGCACTTTGTTTGATCTATTGTTTCCGTGCGCACTTTGTTTGATCATTGTTGTATTTGCTTTGGTTATTTATTCAATATTAGTCCAGTTTTCGCCAAGCTACGAATCAATTGTTGTGTACTTTACGAGATTATACATGTGTGTACTTTGTAGTATCAGTGTTCTTTTTTTATCCAAGCTATGAATCTATTGTTTGTTTATATGAGGTTATACATGTGTCTACCTTTGTAGTTAAACGAATCAATTTTGTGTGTGTTTGATATGAGAAAGAGGTGCATCCAGCTGTATGTCAAGTGTAAGGTTTGAAGGGGTCACTTTGAACCCCTAGCACACTCACCTCTTTTCAACACAATGACATAATCAAATAATATGATCCAGCAACAAATTCCACATGATCACAACCCATCTTTAGCAGCCCACATGAAAGGATAAAGCCCACAGGCCCAGCTAGAGGTAAACGCCATTCGGCAGCCCAAAATGAATGATAATGGATCTGTACATGCAAACTCGCGTCACTAAGGAGCCGCACACTCACCATATGCTTCACAAACAGCAGCCAAGTGCCAACCAACAGAACACCGCGGTAGTCTTTCCAGGTTAGTAATAGAGAGATGAGAATATGAGATGGAAGTTATTAATCGGAACTAGTGTAACATTTGTCCTTGTCTTTAGAAGAATGGAAAAGAGAGAAATGAAAGAGGTTAGGAACTTCATCATCATCCATTGGTGCTAACCAACAAGTTAACTAACTCTTATCCAAATAGCTAGCAATTATTGATGGAACTCGATAAGCACGCAAACATGTGCTGATTATGCAGCAACATGACGAGTTGTTCACTTGATAATTCCACACAATAATGGGTGGCAGTAAAGTAGTCACAGATAACCCGAATAAGTCATGAACGGGAAGTAATCAAATCTTCATATGTACTACACTCTTTTTGAATTTTTCATATGTACTACACTCTTACACCACACATTCACATGCATACTTTAATCGGCCATATTTTTTTACCATCCAGAATTAAGAAAAACTGAAAATGAACTACAGATGGTCCAGAGAATCAAGAACGATAGCCTAGTCAATGGCTTAGACACTTTAGAATTTTTGTAATAACGTGCCTGTATAAATTTTGTAATGATCTGTAATGATTTTGTAATTTTTTTGTAATGATCTGTAATGAACAATAGCCCGTGTGCGTTCTTTTTAATTTTTGTAATGATCTATATATGTCTTCTTATTCCCTTCACCTCTTTATAGGGTGAGATAGTTTCTCAATAGCATCAATTTTGGCCTGTGATGTTACTGGACCCACAATAGTTCTGTTGTACTCATATGCGATATGTAATTTGTGGGACAACTATTTCATGAGTGTTATACCAACGGCTTGCACACTGCAACATGCGGTGGTTCGCTGGATCACCGCATGACGTCTCTAAATTCGGTCTATGTATGTTAACTCATTGATTCTCCATACGATCATTGTCCTAGTTTAATTGTTGGCAGTAAAATATACTCACACCCACCTTCGAGAAGACGCCGCCAAAGACAAACAAAACCATCATGAAAAAACAAAAAACAAAGGGACTCTCTATGCCTCAGTCAGCTGAGAAATAACTTATTTCTCAGTCAGCTGATGTCAGCGGATTTGTTTGGGCCCGATTCCTCCTTTTCTCAGGTTTTATTTATCAAGCTTGTCCGGTTGACTTGTTTCCTCTTTTTTTTTTCTTACTGGGCTGGGCCTTTATTGTCCGGTTGATGCCAGGGTGAACTAAATATAGGCTTGCTGCGCCGCTGTGTGCGTAGTCGGCCGCATGTCGCGCTGCTGCATAGCTGCCTTTCTCGCTTGCTTTGCTTGCGACGATATGCTACTGGCGCGTTTGGGTTCTCTGGTTTGTCGCAACAAAAAAAATGTTCTCACATAAGGCCGTGCGGTCGTCAGTGTCATGTCAGCTAGTGAAAAAAGCTTCAAGTACACCCTAGTACTATCTCTGTTCTAGAGAAATAGTCTATAAATTTTCTAAAAAGTCAAACAGTATCAAGATTGACTAAGTTCACACAAAAGCTATTACTTATTATAATACTACGTACATAAAATCTAAAAAGTATTTCATAATGTAATAATACATATTTCTCATTGGTCAATTAAAAAAATTAAAATTCAAAAATAAAGGTTATGTTTATGTCAATTTCAGAACTCAATTGCGGCTACAATTGCAACTGGATGATTATAAATGCCCCACCCCAACCAATTGAATGTCCAGTTGCGCGCAGCTCATATGTCCCTCCACCTAAAAATGTCCAAATAGGTCCCTCCGCCTAAGTTGCATGTCCACTTGCAACTAAGGCATCAATTTTGGAAAATGAAAAATAAAAATAAACAATTGATATTGAGCCAATTTCAATACTCAGTTGTGAGCACAATTGCAACTAGATGATAAAGCGATTTCCCCTATGCGGTTACATGTCGAGTTGCAACTCATTGGTCCCGTCACCCGCGTTGCATATCTAGTTGCAACTCATAAGTCAAATTGAAAGAAAAAAAATCAAAATAAAAGGTCGGTATGTAAACTCAGTTGCGAGCGCGGTGGCAACTGGATGTTAAAACAGTTTTGCCTCCACACTTACGTGTCTAGTTACAACTCATAGGTCTTACAAAAATGAAAATTCAAAATAAAAGGTCAAGTTTATGTCAACTTCAGAACTCAGTTGGGACTACAATTGCAACCAGATGATTATAAAGGTCCCACCCGCCAACTAATTGCATGTCCAGTTGCAACTCACAGGTCCCTCCACTTGAGTTGCATGTCCAAATAGGTCCCTCAACCCGAGTTGCATGTCTAGTTGCAACTGAAGTGTCAATTTTGGAAAATGAAAAAAAATCAAAATAAACAATTGATTTTAAGTCAATTTCAAACTCGGTTGTGGGCGCAATTGCAACTAGATGATAAAACGATTTCCCCTCTGCGGTTACATGTCGAGTTGCAACTCATTGGTCCCAATATCCGAGGTTGCAACTCAGATGTCGAATTGAAAAAAATAAAAATTCAAAACAAAATGACAGGTAAACTCAGTTGCGAGCGTAATTGCAACTGGATGCTAAAACGGTTTCGCCTCCACACTTACATGTCCACTTGCAACTCATAGGTCAAATTAATAAAAGAAAATTCAAAAATAAAAGGTCAACTTTATGTCAACTCCAAAACTCAGTTGCGACCAGTTGCAATTGGGAGGTTAAAAAGGTTTCGCGCACACCCCCCCCTCCCCCCCCCCCCCCCCCCCCCCACACACACACATATGTTCAGTTGCAACTCATAGGAAGCATGTCTTGTTTCATGTGTAGTTGCAACTGGTTAAATACGTACAAAAACAAATAGTATGATTGCATGCAAATAAATACAAAAATGTTCGGACAGTAGAAAATTAACTGATCAAAAAAATAAAAACTATTCCCAAAAATACAAAGTCGCAACACTTCATATTTTTTGCTTAGCTCCAGCAAATGAAACTTCTAATTGGTTTCACATTTGTATACATCCAAAATGATGTATTCCTTGGTTGCATAACATATTCAGTCTTGCATTTCATCCGTGAGCATTATAAAGGTCTTTGCAGTTAGGCACTGCCATACTTAGGTACAAACATAAAAAGGAGTCTTGGTGTACAAACAGAACAAAAGACAATTTGAGAAGGAAAGAAAAAAAGACAACAACCAGACAGTACAGACGACCCAGCAAAAAAAGGAAAAGGAAAACGACTCGCTGCAAATCAAGCCCATTACAGAAAAAGACCCGGGGGGCGAGACATGCGAAGCTGCCAAAAAAGGGTAGTACATAGAGGCAAACATGAGCTGTGCTACATGGGCCGCAGCGGCAGGCAATAGACTAGCAACACCGGCCGCACCAATCTCGATCGATGCACGGGAGATAATCCAACGGGCAACCATCTGACTGTGCTTTAAGCTATTTCTCAGCTAGCTGAGAATTAGCAATTCCCAAAAACAAATCATTATGTGGTTTTCTCCACCTCTCGGCAGCTAAAAGACTATCCAAAATGTAGGAACCGGCTTAGATGGAGGTGGACAGATGGTATACGTTGTGCCTAGCGGCTACGGTGTAACCGAGCCGTAATTAAGTGGATATATCATATATGCCATATATGACACATACTTGATGTGAAGTGAAATTTGCATCTATTTTATTTCACTCATGCTTACGTGGGAAGTGTGGGTCGCACTCAGGCCGCCAAACAAAACAACCATACTTATCGAGAAGCAGGGAGTATAATAGTTTACCACATTGATCCTTTTCTATGGAACACATCGTCATGTGTGTGAGATCAATGATGTAGACCTGAACCTCCATCTTAGTGAAACAATCAGGGGAAAAATATTGTTTATTCGGAACTTCTGCCAGAACCATACGTACACAAGCGTGTCGGGGTTTCTTTTGTCGTCTGGATAAATTGCGTAAGAGTTTATCTACTCCAATCATGGATTCTTGTTGCAAATGAAATGAAATGGCTCCTGTTGTTCATTATTTTTGTGGCAAAAACTAGAATATGTTGGCCTTTTTCTCTCACGCGTATGTACAAATATTTTCCTGCTGTCTAGAACATGCAAGACTTCAAACACCAGTATTGCGATGTCTGCCCCGTCTTCTATAAAATTGTTAATTAGAGTCGGTTTTCAAAGCTGTCATGTGGTAATTAATATTTTCGCAAGATTATAGGCATAGCCAGTACAGACTACAGACCGGAGACAGTCCTGGGCCTCTGGCCGAACGGTCTTGTGAAGGACAAGTTAGGCATTGAATTGAACCGTCAAGACTCTTCTTGGTGAAGAAAAGACAGACCAATTATTCCACGCCGCCGAGGGATTGAGAATTTGCCAGCAACAGAACAAACCGAAGATGATCGTTGTCTATCTTGGTGACGTCCAAGCTAGTCCAGCAGGGGAAAACACAAAAGCGAAGAAAAGAAAAGAAGAAAGGAGAGGAGATGGAGCATCGATCACAACTCGGCCACTCACGATAAATGGTTGAGGATGGGACAGGTTACATGACATCTTTTTTCCAGTTTTGGCCTCATGTTTCTGATGCTGTGGAGATTCTTTTGCCCTTAATATCTCTTCTTCCACAACAAAGGGAGGGTTAGAGATTCCCAGTTAGTGTGTGTGTGTGTGTGTGTGTGGAAAATCATTTTTGTATGCTAGGTGAACACCAAAAACTTTCCCGGTGCGTAAAACGGTTAATCGGTTCCTGTTATTTCCCTGTTTTCATGATAGATAGATTTTTTTATTACATTAAGTTCATATAAAATAGTAAACCCATTCATCTTTCTAGCTTTACATGGTAGTAACTAGAAGCATTATTTTTCTTTGTATGACACTTGTAAAAATTTGAATGATCAGTTTGAAACTCTCGTGTTCCTAACTAGATTAAGCACTTTCTTTGTTTGGTTTGAAATATGAATGGTTCAAATTCACGAAGCATCAAATTGACACAACTTGTGAAATTTTATAATGCCCTCTAAAAAATCGTTGTTGAATTAGCGTAGCTTATTTTCCCCTTTTTTTTTGGCGGGGAGCTTAGTTTTCGTACAACAAGTGTTATTTTCTTTTCCATCTTTCCAAAAAATATTTACCTCATCATGATGTTTTCCAACGGAGAACGCCCCCTTCAAAGTCGATTACTTGATGGTTAAGGATGAATAAATTTATTTATATATTTGATTTTTAGATAGCCTACCAAACTTTGCCAAGTGGTCACTAAAGAGGAAGGGTCTAACTCCTATAAATTGCCCAATTTTTTGTATCTCCGTAACCTAGCATAGGTCACTGATGCAAATAAGACCATATATGGCTGCTTGTTGTAGACAAACAAAAACAATCCGCCCTCAAGTTTAAACTGTTCTGATAAATGGTTAAAAATTATGTCAAAAGTAAAATCGTAGAGTGATTGTATATCTACTATATTTACATATGTATAACGCACAAATTCTGCCGAAAAGAAAACAGAAATGTGAGAATCTATTAAAGATGTTTATGTCCCATGTAGTGCCGGACCTTGACCAAGATGTATGTTTGTGTGTGTGTGGAGGGGGGGGGGGGGGGGGGGAGGTGGGTTATGTGTGTTGAAATTAATCAAGATAACAAACACCCTATTATGTACAAAAAAGTTGGTATAAATTATTATTTTTCAAAGGATGGTCACGTGTACATATCCATATATGAGGACATGCTCCTAAAAAGTCTCTTTGTAGCCCAAATATTTATATTTTGTAATTAATATTTTAAAGTTTCCAAAAATAAAGATAAATCATTGCCGAATCAGTTGCAGCTCAAAATATTTATTATTCCATCCTACACGAAAATAAAAAAATCGACTGATATGAATATTTTGAAATTTGCACTGTTCACCACCCCAGATCTTGATTTTTAAATAGAGAATAATTCGCATTGATATTTTGCACACTGGTGAAAATAATCAATATCTAAATCTAGGAATTGTTTCAGAATTTTTTGAAACTTTAAATTGTCGTTTTTTAAAAGGGCTACATGTAGCCCGTCCTACAAAACACTTCTCTCGATATGCTCCTCTATAGTTGTCTGTTTCTTCAAGACCATAGGTTATATGAAGTAGTATTATAGATGCAGGTACAATTGATGAGTGCTTGCTAGAAATAGCCATATATACCGTCCATCCAACTTGACTATGATTTGGTGCAAGTTGCCTGATTGGTATTGTTGTGGTAATAAATTGGGAGAGAAGATGCAAAGCAATTGGACAGTAACACGAACACGGAGCAAGAAGATGGAGAAAAAAGTAGAAGAGAAAATACACTACGCACCATCATCATCAAGCACCAAAGTCCTTGTCACCCATGGTGGCCATCTTCCACAAAGCAGAGTCCCCATCGAACGACCCATATTGCTCAGCGTGGGAATCCCTTTCCCTCTTCTTATTCTCCGCCATATCCTCCATGCCATCTCATTTTTGTCACTCACATCTCACAACATCTTTATATTACAAAATAACCCTCCAAGAGTTTGTACATGTACGAGGTAAACATATTTGGACATCATATTGGAAATCCGAAACACATTTTCCCTTATCCATACAAAAACCGAGGTATTTACATTTGCGCTCTTCTTTTTTATAAAAAGCAAATTCGTATTCAAAATTATACGTTTAGTGGCGACAATGTAGTATTCAACCGTAATCACAGAAATAAATGTGAATATAGTACTACATTGATATTGTGCCCATGCATATCTCTTAAGTAGTAAATCAGAAGTGCTATAGTACTACTGATATATATGTAGTTTTGTGAATGGATATCTCGGCGAGAATATCTGCATTCATATGGTACTACGGACGACCTGTGCATGAATATCTCAGCGAGAATATGTCATTCATTGGCCAGATCAAATAAAACCAAGGGATGGAGAATTGTGCGATTACGTCAAAGTATGGGGCGCGGGAGCAGAAGAGACGATTTGTTTTTGGGAGCTTTAGCTATCGCGGGAAAGAACCGTCGACACGTCTCCGGCGACGGATGCAAACCAAACAAGCCGCCTTACAACATCGGCCTCCATTTCGTTTTTTCTTTTCCCCAAACTTCGTTGTCAAGAGGAGGGAAAGCGAGGCGGCGATCGATATATATCTCTCCATAAAAATATATGATACTCTGTTTTTTCTCCCTTTCCTGTGATATATACGATCACACGATACCCGTCCAAGTTTCTTCGATTTCCAGAAGCGCCGAACCCGATTGAGAGAATCCCCTCACCCCGCCTAGCTCCCTCCGCCGCCGTCATCTCCACTCCAGGGCTATCGATCTCCTTCGTCTTCTTCAGCTCGACTAACCCGTCCAGCAGGTAACGATGGATTCGTTGATACTGTTGGTTATCATCCGGGGCCCGAGGTGGTTTCTCGGGACATCACATCACAATATCACATCACATCGGTCGTCTTTACTTTAGTTAACCCGCCCTGTTCCTGCATTCATCTCGCGTCCTCTTACTTTACTGATCACAAACCTTCCAAGCAGATTGATTGGTTGGTTATCTCTTCTCCTCCGGTTGCAATCTGAAGGCGGCGGCGCTGGAAGAAGATTGTGGCATGGTATGCGTAGTTCTCTTCTTGTCAGATTTGTTCATGTAGCTGCTTAGCTTGCAGTTGAGTTGCATTTTTGTTTCTGGATGATGACGATCTATGTGGTTACTTAATTGGCGTGTGTATGTGTTTGTGTTTGTGCATGGAGATGTGGTGCAGGTGATGGTGAGCGTGCAGAGCCCGGGGTCGATGGTGCGGTCGGAGGAGGACCTCGGCCCGCCGTGGCTGCGGCCGCTGCTGGGGACGAGCTTCTTCGTCCCCTGCCCCGTGCACCGGGACCTGAGCAAGAACGAGTGCAACCTCTTCTGCCTCAGCTGCGCCGACGCCGCCGGCGCCCTCTGCTCCTACTGCATCCCCCCACACCGCGGCCACCACGTCGTCCAGGTACGTACACTCACTGAATAATCCCAATCATTCTTAGTACTAGCTGCACTTGTTTCTGCTGAACCATGGTGTACCTGCTGGCTGCTGCTGCAGATACGGAGGTCGTCGTACCACAACGTGATCCGGGTGTCGGAGGTGGGGAAGCTGATCGACATCGCGCACGTGCAGACCTACGTGATCAACAGCGCCAAGATCGTGTTCCTCAACGGCAGGCCGCAGGCGAGGCCGGGGAAAGGGGTCACGAACACCTGCGAGATATGCTGCCGCAGCCTGCCGGACTCGTTCCGCTTCTGCTCCCTCGGATGCAAGGTAGTATACTGAATGCTGCAACTCGCTGTGTCTGTTCCTTATCGTCCATGTCTTCTTCTTCTTCTTCTTCTTCTTCTTCTTCTTCTTCTTCTTCTTCCTTCTTCCAGCTACAGTTCCAGGTCCTCCTTATCAAATCAAGCTAGCTGCTGCTTCTCCTTTTTGTTTCCACTACCTTCTCTGAATGAAAACAATTCTTTACGACTGGGCTCCCTTCTCTCCCTCTCTAAGATTTGTCTAAGATGTGGGGTCGACGCCCACCAGAGTGCAATCCAATGCAATGCAGTGTTCTTCTCCCGTGATGGCTATGGCTGATGAGCGGTGCAGAGGCAGTGGCGCCACGGCTGGCGGGCACGCGTGCGTGCTTGCTTGAGTCCAGTGTCCACGGCTCCACGCCACGAGATGGAGGGAGAAAGTAGCCGTATCCTATTGCGGAAAGCGGTGTGTAGGTCAGTGGAGGGAGGAACTTGCGGCAGCGGCAGCAGCTCCAGAATAAGTTAACATTCTTCAGAGAATCAATTGGGTCCATCTACCTGGGGTGACCACCACCACTTGCTAACTGCATTGGCCGAGACTAATTAGCCTAACTAACTAACTAACTTGCATAGCATACACCACTCGTAGTGACATGCAACAATGCAACCACACTAGCAGGGAAACTATTGATTACTTCTTCTTTTGAGCTAAGGAAACTATGGATTAGTGCTTCAGTGGAATGTGTTTGTGCAAGAATAGGTGTTTATTGCCTTGTACAGGACTATGGAGTGAAGCCTGAGGGATGTCCTTGGCATAGTACAGGGACCTAGCCACTTAGAGTAGACTTAATTCTGGGATTAGCTTGGACCACATTTGCACCAACCAACTACCCCAAACACTTTTTGTTCTTTCTGGGAACTATAAAAGAGCTTCCAAAGGCTTGATGGAGAAACTGAGACCCTCCCCACTCTAAGCATAGTCATGCTCGCTGTGAACGACACGTCTTCAGCTTCAGGTTCAGTATAACTGCCCCCAAATTAAGCTTCCAAGGTAAGGTTAATTATTCGGTCTTTCTTTTCTTCTAATCTTGTACTGGCATTCCACATCAGTCATTGCACATTTGAACTTTGGGGCTCGTTGGTAGCCGTCGAATTCACCTAAACTCGGTCCCTTTATCCTTGTTCTCTTGCTGTGTGCTGCTGCAAACAGAGATGATGCAAGGATATTATATAGCCAGAAAAGGGATATATCGCTTTGTTCTCTACATACTAACCTGAAACTCGCAAGAAAGAGGTTTAGCCGTGTTTGGTTACCTATCCAGCTTTGTGCATCAGACTACCCTAAAAAAGGTTTCCTTACCTATATTTTAGAAAAATAGGGGTTTCCTTACCTATATGTAACGAGTCTGAGATTTTTTTTTTGACCTTAAGCTGTAATCTAAATTGTACCCATTAGATTGCACCATCAATGAGCATTAGTATACGAGAATTGCCCGGCCATAGGAGTTGAGGCTAAGGCATTACTTTAGGTGAAGGCTGCTTTCAGGGAGAGTAGGTAGAGTTGAGACATCATATCCGGATCTTTCAGCCATAATAGACTTGCTTTTGTTTGCTCTTTCAGAGATGAAATGCATTATTTATTCAGTTAACCCGGCCCCTTTTCCCCTCAGAAAAGAGGGCTATGCGTTATCCAGATAAAGTTGACTTCTCCGAGGTGATGTTCTACCGAATCATGCAGTCGTCATTCGCTTGTCTGGCTTGGATATATTTAGCTATGGACATGCGTGGTATTTGTTACAAATTTAGGTGTCTTAACTTGCAAGATTACCATAACTAGGGAACATGTGAACTGATTGATACCTCTTTGGATGTATGTCTGAGTTCAGATAATAACATCCTTTGTTGGAAGATGTCTCGTTTTTCTTGTAACTAGCGAGGGAATTGCATTGTCGGGTTTGTGGCACTTTGTCAGGTGAAAATCACGCCCAAGTTATTTTCTTCCAAACATGCATTCATATAGAGCATGACTAGTGGAGCTCATCTCATTGTGTTCGCTGGAGTTCTTATTATTCCTGTCAGAATTAAAGGTAGACACTTTTTTTAGAAAAAAATTGAAGGGAGTCAGTGAGTCACTATAGACAGGCAAAGGTAACTACATTTGCGAGCTCTACAATTTCTAATTGGTGCCAATGAGACAACGAGATGATGTACCCGGCAGGGGTTTCAGTAAGTGCAACGACGACAGATGGATAACAGTTTTCAACATCATGAATTTTTCCAGACGTCTTCGTCATCTCAAGTTCACCGTTTCCTTCGAAAGCTATGCTTGTGGCCATAGAAAATTCAACACTCTGTCGTGTACAATTGGACTACATTAATTGGTGTCATGATTTTACATGTAGACAGTTCATTGATGGTGTGCTTGTTCCTGGCGTTTGATGTTATTTTCAGCTTGGGGGAATGCAGTGGGACCCAACCCTCACATTCGCCATTCGGCCGAAGCGTGGCCAGGACTCCGGAGGCGAGGGCTATGGCTCGGACGACGACTCGTTTAGCCCCAGGAAGCTCCGGAGGGCTGGGTTTGAGCTAGGCCGGTTCGACAGAGGGATCCGGTGGTCTGATGACGAGGGTAGCAAGTCCAACCACGGGCCGATGACGCCAACGACACCGCCCATGAACCGATGTCGCCCATCCAGGAGGAAGGGTATCCCCCACCGTGCCCCGTTCTATGGTTAGACTCCAGTGAAACCATTCAGCCTCACCCAAAGTGACAATCCTATCACTACTAAGTAATACGATGTGTGATGTGTCAGTCGGGTCTGAGTGGTGAAGTGATCCGGTTAGTAGGTCACTAGCTAGATACTCTCGAACTAGCTAGAATATTAGCTAGCATGGTAAATATACTTGTATATATACAGATAACTAAATACGTATAGACACAATAATGTAGGTGATGTATGTGTAAATACGGATGTATTGACTAAGGTTGTCAAGTCGCATATAAGGCCAAGGCCATGGCCTTCGGCGATGCCCTACTTGATGTAGAAAAATAAGGTGAAGAAAGGGGTCCTGAAACACACAGGATAGAAGCATAGACAGTGTTCTTAGTTTAAGTAGGTTGAGATTGGTATGTGAGAAATAATAATCACCATGTATTTGTCTCGGTTTGTAGTATTTCATTTGGCTGTCTGGCCACACCCAATGTGGTTATTAGCGTTGCGGTGTGTAGTTAATTTTCAGGTTTCAACCTACTTGCAGGAACATAATTTGTATAGACAAATGTGTGTTACTTGTTACTGGTAGATAAAATGAGAAGGAAAATGCCTCAAGGATTTGTTATGTATTCGCAAAAAACAAAATCTGTTTGTAACCGATCTATGTGTCAGTGTTCGTGCTGCGACTAGGTAGATAAGTTCTACTCCTAGTAACCAGTATCTGTAGCTTTCTCCTGCTAATGTACTGCAACTTGTTTGCTTCTGAAGTTCTGAATTTTCTGATAGCAACTTAGCCCTTATCCTTGACGTTCGTAAACTTCGAGCTCAGCCATTAGTTGATGATTCCGAGCAAATTTCCGATTCCTGCAAAAAAAATCTGGAAGGAAGCTGCTACTCTGGATTTACTCCAACCGTCTGGGAGTCCCAAATATGTTTTTCCTGGTTGGATCTTGGTCTGTTTTGGATATATGTTCAAAGCTCTCTTCTGGGGGCGAGTTGAGAGCTCTAGCAATATTGCTAGGGAATGTGGGATCACAAAGTTCGATCGTCTCAAAATCAAACTGCTGTCAGTTATTTGGGGGCCAGAATTTCCACGAAAAAAATGGGAACCGAGACAAATAATTAACCCAAGTCCCGACCATCCTATGTACTCCGGATTTCAGAAACTTCAAACAAATTTTCCCTTTGTTCAGAGTGTTAGGCAAATTTGTTTTCACGAGTAGCATTGACCCTTCCTCACCAGTCTTCCATCGAACTCATCCACTTTGTCTCCCATGTGTATGCTCCCTATTACAAAAAAGAGGATATTTTGGAATGTCCAACAATTCCGAAAATAATCTGGAGCATATATCCCCATGTTCTATGTCCGCATAGAAAGTTTCAGGAGAAACCGATATTTTGTGACGCCTTGTCAAAAGTCTTGTTTTAGCACTACAATTTATCTTTTTTCCATGCACCGCCCAAAAGTCGGTTTTTGTGATACAATTTTGTGAACAAATAGGATGTGAAGATGTATGTGTGAACATTTATAGAATTTCTGTGATATTTCAGAATACCTTTAAAATGTGTTTTAAATAAAGTGTGCATATGCACCCATGAGCCATAATTGTGCTTTTGTCAATTGGAGAATTTGCCTCCAAAGTGAATAAAATTTGTTGAGGTTTAATATAAATTGGTGTTTTGTTAAACAAAAAAGATTGTTTCAACATCGTCCTAACATCGTTTCCATCAACAAAACCTGCTTCGGATGTAATATGAATTGAGCAACAATATAATCATTTTCACTATCATAATCAGACATGTACATAATAACACATGTTTCAAATGAATCAGGATGTGCATCAAAGAACTAAATATTTGTTCCTACTAAACGGAGAATTTGCTTCCAAGGAAAAAAAATTTCATTCAATCATATGTTCTTCAAAGATGAGTAGTGACAAATGTATCCATTCATTATGCTACTTGCTATCTGCATGCTTCGCTACTAGGGATGTAAGTGGTAGATGCATCCAATGGGCCCGTATATGCCACCCGCCAAAAAAAGCCTAAATGGCGTATGTGGACTGCCACTTAACTTAAGCGGTGTATGTGGGCAAATCCACTAAGCCCACCGTCCCCAGCCGCTGACCACCAAAGTCTTCTTCCCTATCTAAAAAAAGGCTTCGTTCCCGGGATTCTGATGAACGTAAAGATAATACACTTAGGTTGAGCTCCAAGTGCAGTGTTTGTAGATGTGGAAGGCTTGTTTTCCCCACAAAGGTGACTCGAAGATTTATATCGAACTCTCGGAAAACTGTGTGTAGAAGATTTATCTTCTTGTCCTTCTCTTGGTATACCTGCAAAACAAAACAAAATGTTTTGTGCCCTCAACCTCACCAAGTGGTTGTCAAGCACAAGGTGTGAGCAAAGATATGAAAATAAAATAAATGCAAAATGAGAAATAAATATGCAATGATGGTATGGATTATAATGCAAAGGTGCTAGAAAAAAGTGTGGGGTGTGGAACTATTGGGATAAATCTCTCTAGTATCAACGCCAGAAAACGGTGATACTATAATGATGATAAATAAATATGTAAAGATAATAAAAACAATGAAATATGATATTTTTGGGTTTTGTATTGTGAATACAAGTAATAAAAGTGTTTTTGTATTTTCGGATTTTTAAATGGCTGAAAATGAAAAGTGGATATAAAGTGTTAAAAAGGTGTTTCTTATGATAAAAAATGGACTGGGTTCATGGTTTTACAAATGCATTCTCTGTTTAATAAAGTGGTAGATAATGGAACACTAGAATTGACATACTCCCTCCGTCTCAAAATAAGTGTCTCAACTTTAATAGAAAGTGGATGTATGTAGACATGTTTACGTCCACTTTTTATTAAATCTGAGACACTTATTTTGGGACGGAGGGAGTATTAGATTGCAACGAAGTTTCATGACAAGTTACTAATCATATGGGCATCACGTCCTAGAGATGTTTTGGTTATTCATCTCTCTCATACTCCACTATGATGTGAATTAAATCTTAACACCTCTTAGTATTAAGATAAATCAGAGTATAGCCTGACGCTTTTGACAACTAGGAACGCCCCCGACCCCGTGTCGCTCCTCCCGAGCGGCCCGGGGAAACCCTAGCGCGCCGCCGGCTCGATCTCCTCCGGCGACTCCCCTCCGCCGCTGTCGCTGGCCTTGCCGCGGTGGCGGCGGCCCCAGCCTCCAAAGGTGGTGCGGGGCGAGCTCGCGGTGGACGCGGGAGCGGCGCGGCATCTCGTCTCGCGGTGGCGTGGTGCTCGGCGGCGGCGCCCATGGCGCGGTCACGGAGCTCGCCGCGGCGTCGGCTTGGGGAGGGCGTCCGCGCGCGCGGGGCGGCTGCTGTCGTGGCTGCGGCCAGCCACTTGTCAATCTTGCTCACGTGCCCTTGGGCCGTCGCAGGTGGGGTGCTGGTTCGGCTCGGGGCGGCGGCGGCGGCTTGCTGGCGAGGTCGGCGGACGGGTTCTGCGGCCTCAGGTTGCCGGAGCGGCGGCTCCGGGCTAGGATGGTGGCGCCGTCCTCCCTGTCCGGGATGGCTGGCCAGGAGGAGGCCCTGGGGCGGCGGCGTTGAGGCGCGGCGTTGGCTTCGAGGGATTAGCGAGGACGACGGTGGACGCCGGGGCGGCGGCCCCGGGCAGTGCTTCTCTGTGGCGGTTGCCGTGTCCATGGTTGTGGTGGTGGTGGAGATCTGTGGCGGTGGTGGTGTCCGGTCCGGGCGCGGTGGCGGCTGCTCGGTCTAGCGCAGTGGTGATGATCCGTACGGCGGCTTCGTCGCAGCGACGGGGAGCCCAGGCGTTGTGGCGTGTTGGATGCTGGACCTCGCTGCCCAGTTCGACCGACTTCGCTGAGGACATTTCGTCGTGTTCGTCAGTTCGGCCGTGGAGGGTGTCCGTCAGTGGAGGTGACGCCCGGATGCCGGGGCGGCGGCCCCGGATGGTGGTCTTCGTATCGCGCCGAGCCAGGAGGAGGCTTTGCGGGAGGTGGACCTGGGCCCCGGCGCCTAGCTCCATTCGTGGCCTCAGATCGTCGGGCGCGTGGGGCCGTTGGTCTGTGTGCGGGATCGAGATGGTGGTCTGGCCGGTCCTTGTGGGCGGTTGCGGGGTGTGCGACACATCGGCGGGCGAAGGCCTTGCCCTGGCTGTCGGCCTGGGCCGACGACGGCGACGCCCTCGGGCGTCGTGTCCTTCTTGAAGGCGTCGTCGTGGCGGTGCTCTCGCTGCTTCGTCCGGGTTCTCCAGGGGAAACCCTAGATCCCGCAAGGGATCGGGCGGGGGCGGCGCTCTTGCGTCGTTTGCCTCTTGGGGCCTCGTCTTGGATGTTCCACCGGCCCGAGGGGTATGTGGAGTGCCGGTGGTTGGCGGCGGCGATTTCTTCGTCTTCGGCTAGGTGGTGCGCGGCTTTGGGGCCGGCGTGGATGTCGGAGCGGCGGCTCCGGATTTCGTCATGCGTTGAGGTCGCCTCCGCCGTGTTTTTGTGTCGGCTATGGTTGCTAGGGTGACATGGTCGTCGACTTGTTCTGGGGCGTGGCCTTGGGGCCGGTGTGGATGTCGGAGCGGCGGCTCCGGGTATCTCCTTGCGTTGAGGCTTTGCCTCCGCCGTGTTTTGTGTCGGCTATGGTTGCTAGGGTGACGTAGTCGTCGACTCGTTTTTTTGGGGCGTGGCTTTGGGGTCAGCGTGGTGCGTTGTGTTGTATGGTTTTTGGCCGGTTTTCCTTATAAACTGTCCAACTCTTTTCGACTTTATCAATCAAAGGCATTGCCGAGGTTCGAAAAAAAAAAGAGTATAGCCTGAAGTTCTCTGATATCTATATCTATACCTACTTATAAACAGAAAAACGGTTCGTTCATCCAGCGCAATCGATCCTCTTCCCGAGTGCGACCCGGACGCCTCCGCCAGCGCGTCGCCCGGGCCCTGCGGCGCGGTGGCGGTGCTGCCGGTGGCTGTGGTGACCTCTCCGTCCACCGCGCGCTCCACCCCCAAACGAACTCGGCATTCTATTCACCCGAACCAAACCATCTTGGCCACCGCCCAGATCCAGCGACCACCACATCGATCTCCGGCCACCAGCGACCTCCACCCCTTCCGGCCCGTGAAACCAAGGAATAGGCTTCCTACAACTCTTCCACGACAGATGGAGGCGCAACCGACGGCCTGCGCCGACATCCCCGGCAGCCGCCGCCCTGTACCACACCGCCCGCGCGGAGTTGTCCGCGCCTTCCGCCGCCGCCTAGAACGCTTTGCCAGCCTCAGCCTGGACCTCTACTGCGACGAGTCCATCCGAGGCCTCCGGCGGTGCGAGGCCGGCCTCGAGCAAGTCCTTGGGCTCCTCGGCGCGGAGCCTCCTGGAGCTGTAGGAGGAGAGGGGCGCGCACAGCCAGCGGGAGTTCTGCCTCCGAGAGCTCCACAGCGCCACGACCGACTTCAGCCGCTGCTCATGGTCGGCGAGGGCGGTTTCGGGTGCGTCTACAGGGGCGCCCTCCGCCTCCCTGGCGGGCACCGCCACGGCACCGCGGTCGCCGTCAAGAAGCTCAATCCAAAGGGCACCCAAGTATCAATCGACCGATCGCAATACACTTGCGAACTGCAATGCAGTTCCACCACTGGGACACCAAGTTTGTTCAGGGACACAAGCTATGGATGGCTGAAGTTCACTTCCTGGGTGTAGTCAATCACCCGAACCTCGTCAAACTCGTCGGCTACTGCCCCGCGCAAACCGATCAAGGTCCTCAGAGGCTTCTGGTCTACGAGTTCATGCCCAACAAGACGATGGACGACCACCTGTTCAACACAGCGCATCCTGTTCTCCCCTGGGACGTCAGGTTGCAGATAGCACAGGGTGCCGCTGAAGGGTTGCTCTATCTCCATGAAGGACTTGAGCTTTAGGTAGGCAACCAATCTGCCATGGACACTGCCCATCACCCCCTTGGACTGGGGTTAAGCTTTATGATATCTGTGAATGAACTCTGCCCAAAATGAGCGACAGTAGGCACTCAAATGTTCACTTAAAGGTTACTTCTATATGCCTTGCTGACGGTGACGACGGGGAGAAGGTCACGACCTCAGGTTTGGGACGTGGTGTCACGATCTGATGCGCCATGGCGATGGTGAGCGTGTGCTCCCCTGATGCGCTTCATTGGTAGCCTGGTACATGCTTCGTGGATGTGTATTCCCGTAATGGTTTCCTCTATTTTTCCTAAGTCCTAACACTATCAATGTATGTTTTTGCTGGAAATTATTGGTACAGGTAAAATGAAATCCAAATGATATGTTGACTGACTTTGACAAAGTATCTATTCATCCCATATGCTTTGCTAAATGAATCAACTTTGACAAATTTCATCATGGTGGCGATTGTAGTGAGGATGAGCAGGAGCAGCTCTAACAAATTTCATCATGGTGGCGATTGTAGTGAGGATGAGCAGGAGCAGCAGGCAGGCGCTCAGGTTCGTGCCCGAAGGACAGGCCCTCTGCCGGATCCTGCATTTCCGGCCGCCCATCTCCATGGTGCCCAACTGTCTTAATTTGCAGTTCTCGATTTCTGAATAACAAGAAAAAGATGCAGTTTTTGTAAACAATAAACCTCACTTAAATAAAACCAGGATGGACTTTATCTGATAGTTTCAGTAATTCATCAAGATTTCTATGGTTATAGGCAATATCTAATTAAGAGTTTACCTGCTGCTATTAGGGAAAGTTAAAAAACTGACCTGCTCGACTTCATCTTTTGAGAGCTGCCAATTACATACCAGTTCTATATAGTCCATATCAAATGTACATGTCGTGAGAGGATATGTACTTCTATACTGTTAGTTTACTTTCCTTCCACCATTGTTGTTAGCAATTGTAGACACAAAATTGAATCTGCAGAAGTGGAAAGAAAAGCATTCATATGTAGGTTACATTTAGTAATCTCTTCTGCATGAAGAGATGTGGTCATTCAGATTCTAATTTCACTAAATTAAGCTTAGGTTTTAGTTTTCTCATGGATACTTCTATTTGTTCTCACCCCTTTTTTATAAATAAAACTACGATAAAAGAATTGATGTCTGTGTTTTCTAAAGACAGATGAAGGAAGAGATATTCTTCAAAAAAAAAAAAATGAAGGAAGAGTCCAAAGCTGGCACTGTTTCAGCTTTCTGGCCATCTATATGAGGACATGATCAATCATGTAAGTTTATTGGTATTTCCTAATTAGGAAACTTTAGTTGCTTAAAGGCATGGTGGCCGATGGCTGAAGGTGCTTGCTCTTTGTGTTTACATATACATGACCTCTGTTATGGATTTTCCCCCCTACATTAAGGACCTTGAGATATAACAACAATGAAGTTATATGTCTGGTGTTGTAACAATAGTATCATTTCTCGACTTCTGGAAGGGCTTGATTCAGACTAAGGCATAACGTGTGTGCTTCATAAAGCCTCCTAACTCAATTTTTTTTATTCTAAAAGAAAACTCAAAAAAAATTCTCTGGAACTCAACGTTTAAGTTTGGATTATTTGTATTGTCAATTATGATTGTTTTATTGTCATATGTAATATCCGAGACATGGTGCATGATCCTGATATAACTAACAATAGCATGAAATTCAACATCAGCTACATGATAGAAACAGGAATATTGAGGAGTATCCATTTTCACTTTCTCAGTTCATATATCCGTATAGAACACAAAATCGGAAAGATTAAATAGAAAACATTCATAATATAAGATAAAAACACAATAATTATTAAGCTTAAACAATAAACAAAGGGTGAAAAGGAGGATAAGGTGTGCTATGGGTGAGGTGAGATGCCTATCGCCCGTTGCAACGCACGGGCACGTTTACTAGTGAAGTTAAAATAAAAACATGCTAGATCTAGTCATGGAGAGGTGGCAATGGTCACCCAACATCCCCAGTAGTATGGTATTTTCTTTATCCCTAGTGAGGCAATAAAGTAAGGTAAACATCCAAGTGAATCGCGATATTTCAGTGGTCAGCTTACCGTATCTAATGCACACGTTCCCCCTCACACGTCCTCATACATATGTTGGATTAAAACACATACACAAGAACGGGGTACATAATATGCATCTACTTTCATAACTCAAACAAAATCATTGCAATCTCAAACATATATTAACTCACAAAAGATCCACCACAAAGGATAATACATAGATGACCGTAATCATGTTCAGCAGCTCATACGGTGCTAATTAGTGAAGCTCAAATAGAGGAGAGATACATAAATTACTTCCACAAACCCATGGTACAGGGGTGAACTACTCCTTCTTCATCATGGAGACGGTGGAGAAGTCGTTGGAGAAGATGGAGACCACGCTGGCAGCGCCCCGCCGGAGTTTTCCCCCTCTAATCTGCAGCTCCAGGTCTCTGTTTCGTGGTTTTGTGTTTCTGCGGCGCTCTCTTCCGAAAGGCGTCGGGGGAGTATTTTTATATGTGTTTTTAGGTCAAGAGCCAGGCACAGGGACGAAGATCGACGGCATTGGAGGCTCGAGGCCCAAGATAGGGGGTCCCACACAGCCAAGGAATCTGGCCGCGTGGGCCCACCTCTTTTGGCCCTCGGGTTTCCAATTTTTCGCTTCCTTCGCTCCTACGCTTTGTTCCTTCTAAAAAATGATGCCCGTGAAATATTAGGTCATTTGGACGTCGTTTGGTCCTTGGAAGGTAAAAGCATTGAAAAATAGGGTTTCTGACTGTGCATGGTTAATTACAGAAAAATGGGGAAAATATGAAATATTCCCAAAATTAATATAAAATGATGATATAACTCTTATATGATGCAAATATGATTGGAATATCATGTAATACAATGCAAAGTTCATGTATGTATTTTACATACATCAGATGACTGACCCCATGCATATGGTCTCAGGCCGCCCTTGTCACCGCCATCAATGGATCAACCTACCAGTGGAACAACCGTCGTCGCCAACAACCATACCAGCGGAACACAGCTACCCCATGCCCCTCCCCTTCTAACCTCCTCCTCCAAGGACATCAGAGCTAGGGTAGGAGGCAACACCTTCCTCGACTTGTCGAGCTGTGATTAAGAGAGGGTGCATTTGTGGGGACATATTCTTAGTTCGGCAAATATTCAGGGGGCAGCACCTTCCATTCAAGATAATTTGAGAGAATGGTGGGCACATACCCGATAATATTCACCAGAACCACTAGAAGAAATATACACGATGATGGTGCTCAAGGATCATTATTAGGGTTCCGGGAGGGAATGGGGTTGATGCACACGGTGGATGTGTTGTTGGAGACCCCAAGAGGAAGGTATGAAGTAGTGCAGCAGCAAGTTTCGCTCAGTTGTGAAACCAAGGTTATCGAACCAGTAGGAAATAATGAATTCCCTCGAGGTGTCAACGGCGCCAGAAAAATCTTCCTGGGACGTAGATGACGTGGAACCTGCACACAACACAATCAAGATACTTTGCCCCAACTTAACGGTGAGGTTGTCAATCTCACCGGCTTGCTGTAACAAAGGATTAAACGTATGTGTGGAAGAAAGATGTTTGTTTGCAGAAACTAACAGGTTTGCAGTTTGTGGTTTATCAGATTAAAGAGAAGGACCGGCGTCCACAGTTCACCAGTGGTGTCTCTCCATAAATAATAATAACATTCATGCGGGTAAACAAATTACAGCTGGGCAATTGATAGAATAATGATGAGCAAACCAATGCATATACCAACGTTATGATGTCTAGTGTGAGATTCATTCGGGCATTACAACAATATACATAGACCGTTCCAACCGCATCTATGACTAATAATCCACCTTCCGGTTAGCGTCCGCACCCCTTTCAGTATTAAGTTGCATACAACAGATTATCGCCTTAAGCACTGTGTGTAATATAAGTAAGTAACATCATCCTTTGACAAAGTACTACTGTTTTATCCCTAGTAGCAACAGTACATCTACAACCTTAGAGCTAGCTGTCACCACCCCAGATTTAATAGAGACATGAACCTACTATCGAGCATAAATACCCCCTCTTGGAGTCACAAGCATCTACTTGGCCAGAGCATACACAAGTAACGGAGAGCATGCAAGATCATTAAATAGCATACACATGATATATTATGAAGCAATAACTTTAGTACTCAATATTCATCGGATCCCAGCAAACACAACATGAAGTATTACATAACGGTGATCTTGATCATGATAGGCAGCTCACAAGATCTAAACATGATAGCACAAGAGGAGAAGACATCCATCTAGCGACTGCTATGGACCCGTAGTCCAAGGGTAGACTACTCACGCATCAGTCCGGAGGCGGTCATGGCGACGTAGAGGCCTCCGGTGACGATTCCCCCTCCCGGCAGGGTGCCGGGGAGAAATTCTGATCTCTCCCGAATTGGTGTTGACGACGGCGGCGGCTCGGGACCCGTGGAGGAAAATATGAACACCGTGTTAGGGTTTTTAGTCTGGGGGGTATTTGTAGGCGAAAGGGCGAAGTCGGTGGCGCCCCGAGAGGCCCACACCTGGTCCTCGCGCGGCCAGGGGTGCTGTCGCGCGAGCACGTGGTGGCGCCGCCTCGGTGGCCCACTTCGTCTCGTGTTCGGCTTTCTGGAACGTTCCCGATGAAAAACTGATTTCAGAAAAGAAATCGTCCAATTCCGAGAATATTTCCTTAAATATTTTTCTGAAACCAAAAACAGCAGAAAACAGGGAACTGGCACTGTGGCATCTTGTTAATAGGTTAGTCCCAGAAAATGCATAAAACTATATAAAATGCATATAAAACATGTAATAACTTGGTATAATATAGCATGGAACATAAGAAATTATAGATACGTTGGAGACGTATCAACATCCCCAAGCTTAGTTCTACTCGTCCCGAGTAGGCAAGAACGATAAAAGAAGAATAATTTCTGAAGTGACATGCTTAAACACAATCTTGATCATAATATAATGTAAGGCTCATGTTATGAATGAAGTGACTCAAGGCAATGATCTATAGTTTGCTAACAAATAGACAAGGAGTAAACAACTACATCATATAAATACAACTTTTCATGAATAGTACTTTCAAACAAGCATCAAAAAGATTTGCATAAGAGTTAACTCATAAAGCAATATTATCTAAACAAAAGAGCATTGAAGCAACACAAAGGAAGATATAAGTTTCAGCATTGGCTTTCAACTTTTGAACATGTATATCATATAGATAGTTGTCAACACAAAAAAATATAACAAGTGCAATAAGTAAGCATATAAGAATTGTTGCACACAGTTGACACAAGTGTTTGCTTCGGGGATAGAAAGAAGTAGGTAAACTGACTCAACATAAAGTAAAAGATAGGCCCTTCGCAGAGGGAAGCAGGGATACAATCATGTGCTAGAGCTTCTTAGTTTTATAGGTTTTTGAAATCATATAGAGAGCATAAAAGTAAGTTTTGAGCGGTGTTTGTCATTGTCAACGAATGGTAATGGGCACTCTACCCCCCTTGTCAACCAGACTTTCTTAAGAGCGGCTCCCATGAAGAACGTTATTTCTACCCAAGGGCAGATCATCCCTCTTTTCTCTTTTGTTTACACATGTAGTTTAGAACTAGTATCATTGCTTGGCTGATTAGATCAGGGCAAAAATGTGAAGAGAATGCAGCGGTTAAAGTTGTAATTAATTGAGACTGGGCACCCCATTTGCCAGCTCTTTTTGCAAAGTTAATGGATAAGCGGTGTATATGCCACTAGTCCGGTTGGAGAAATTCTGTCTAAAAGCAAATGACAAGGTTGATATCCGTAACACCACATACTTCCTCATGAGCTAATAAACATTGACACAAATAAGGGATAATAAATTTTGAATAAAAGGTAGCACATGAAGTATTTACTTGGAATGACAGGAAATACCATGTAGTAGGTAGGTACGGTGGACACAAATGGCATAGGTTTTGGCTCAAGGATTATGGATGCACGAGAAGCATTCCCTCTCAGTATAAGGCTTTGGCTAGCAAGGTTGTTTGAAGCAAACATAAGTATAAACTATGACAACAAGGCGTATATAAAAACATATTGCAAGCATTATAAAACTCTACATTGTCTTCCTTGTTGTTCAAACACTTTAACTAGAAAATATCTGGACCTTAGAGATACCAAACATGCAAACCAAATTTCAGCAAGTTTTACGGTAGTTCCTCACTAATAGGTTTTAACTACATGATATAAAAGCTTAAACATGATCTACTTGAGAGCTCAAAACAATTGCCAAGCACCACAACATGCAAGATAACAATCCATAAGAGCATGTATATCTTTCTTTATACCATCTACCACATTTAGCATTTTCTGTTCTCAACCAAACACCAATCAACTTATTTAAAAGATAAACTCTCCAAGTAATTAAACAATGAGATATGAGAGTATGATATAATAAAGCTAACAGCTCTAGCAAGAGATGCATGAAAAACAAGAGCTAGAAAGCATTGAAATAACATAGAAGAATACTCAACAAATATAAGTGAAAAATACGAGTATTCATAAGAAAAAGCGGAGCGTGTCTCTCTCCCACAAAGGAGTGCTAGGATCCATTTTATTCAAGGAATGAAAAAAACAAAAACAAAAATAAACCGACGCTTCAAGAAAAGCACATAAGAAGTGGCGGAATTAAAATATAGTTTCACTAGAAAGAACCTGATAGTTTGTTGATGAAGAAGGGGATGCCTTGGGCATCCCCAAGCTTTGACGCTTGAGCCTTCTTGAAATATGTTGGGGATGAAGCACCGGGGCATCCCCAAGTTTTGGCTTTACTATCCTCTTGGTCACATCATATCATCCTTGTCTCTTGATCCTTGAAAACTTACTCCACACCAAACTTAGAGTAAACTTCATTAGAGGGTTAGTGCACGAAAAATTATGATATTCTGTAGGAATAAAATTGCTACCAATGCTACTGGATATTAGCTACAGCCACTGATACTTCATAGGATAAAAAGATCCAATCAAAACAGCAAAAGAGGCATTGCAAAATAAATGGCAGAATCTGTCAAAAACAGAACAGTCCGTAAAGACGAATTTTTCGAAGCACTTAACTTGCTCAGATCAGAAAACTCAAAACTAATAAAAGTTGCATATATATCTGAGGATTACGCACAAAAAAGGGCAGATTATTTGGATTTTTCTGTGAGGAGTTACGAATTAAACGGTGGACAGCAGAAAATTGTTTCTGCGCAGGAATCCAAATTTAGCATGAACTTTCAACTAGAGGCTTATCTTGACACAACAATGCAATAAAATAAAGATACAAAGGAATTGCTACAGAGGTAGGACAAGTCATTGACACAAACAAAATAAAATAACAGGAAATAAAAGTGTGTTGTCTCCCATAAGCGCTTTTGTTTAACGTCTTTCAGCTAGGCACAGAAAGCAAAACTCAAGTATTATCAAGAGATGAA
Source organism: Poa annua (assembly GCA_026929855.1). Taxonomy (NCBI): domain Eukaryota; kingdom Viridiplantae; phylum Streptophyta; class Magnoliopsida; order Poales; family Poaceae; genus Poa; species Poa annua. The sequence continues at coordinate 97,330,351 of CM049437.1, forward strand.
GCATCAACACCATAATTTGAACGAACAATAGAATCAAAAGGTAGCTTCATTCTCTTCCTAGGGAAGTGTTCCGTACCTTTCTTGAGTGGGAATTGGTACTTCATGGTACCTTCTTTCATATCAATAATAGCACCCACAGTTCTAAGAAAAGGCCTTCCCAACACAATTGGACAAGATGGATTGCATTCAATATCCAAGACAATGAAATCAACGGGGACCAGGTTATTATTAACCATAATGGTAACATCATTAACTCTCCCCAAAGGTTTCTTCAAAGCATTATCAGCAAGAAAAACATCCAAATAGCAATGTTCCAATGGTGGCAAATCAAACATATCATAAAACTTTTTAGGCATAACAGAAATACTTGCACCAAGGTCACACAAAGCATTGCAATCAAATTTATCTACTTTCATTTTAATGATGGGCTCCCAACCATCTTCTAACTTCTTAGGGATAGAAGCTTCAAGTCTTAATTTATCTTCCCTGGCTTTAATGAGAGCATTTGTAATATGAGTAGTAAAACCCAAATTAAGAGAGCTAGCATTAGGACTCGTGGCCAACTTTTGCAAGAACTTAATAACTTCAGAGATATTACAATTATCAAAATCAAAATTATTATCATCAAATCAAACCGAACCACATTCTCCCATGTTTTTAAAAATTTCAGCACTTTTATCAACACTAGTTTCAGCAGTTTTGGGCAATTTTAAATTTTTGGAAGAAGTAGAGGAGACATTTCCAACACCAACTATGTTATCATTGATAATAGGAGCCTTACTAGCATGTGAAACACCATTATTTTCATAGGTAGTAATAGTAAAAACTTTAACAATATTAGCCTCTTTATCTAGTTCTTTCTCTCTTTCCCATCTAGCACGTAATTGGGCCATCATCCTAACATTTTCATCTATTTGAACTTGGATGGCATTAGCAGTAGCAAAGGGATTATCATCAATATTTTCAGGTTTAGCAGCCATTTTATTAATTAAAGAAGATTGTGCTGCAGACATAGAGGAAATACAAGTTTCATCATTAGTCATTTTTCCTTGAAGACCCGAAATCTCCCTATTTAATTTTTCCATTTGATAACTAATATTTCTCAACATATTAGATTGTTCTTCCATGTTTTTAGTGAACACTTTATTTTGCTCATATTGGTTTTGCATAAAAAATTTAGTAGCTTTTTCAATCTCTAGAATCCTTTCCTCACTAGGCATTTTACCATAAGAATTACCATAAGAGTTACCATAAGAATTACCATTATTAGGAGGATAGTGCTTATAGTTGTTATTACCATAATTGTTCCTATATGCATTGTTGTTGAAATTGTTGTTTTTAATAAAGTTCACATCAACATGCTCTTCTTGTGCAACTAAAAAAGCTAAGGGAACATTATTTGGATCAACATAAGATTTACCATTTGCAAGCATAGACATAATAATATCAATCTTTTCACTCAAGGAGGAGGTTTCTTAAACAGAATTTACCTTCTTACATTGAGGTGTCCTTTCAGTATGCCATTCAGAATAATTCACCATTATATTATCCAAGAGTTTTGTTGCAGCCCCCAAGGTGATGGACATAAAAGTACCTCCAGCAGCCGAATCCAATAAATTTCTTGAAGAAAAATTCAGTCCCGCATAAAAGGTTTGGATGATCATCCAAGCAGTCAGTCCATGGGTTGGGCAATTCTTTATCAAAGATTTCATTCTTTCCCAAGCTTGAGCAACATGTTCATTATCAAGTTGTTTAAAATTCATGATGCTACTTCTTAGAGAAATAATCTTAGCAGGAGGATAGTATTTTCCAATAAAAGCATCTTTACATTTAATCCATGAATCAATACTATTCCTAGGCAATGAAAGCAACCATTCTTTAGCTCTTCCTCTCAAGGAGAAAGGAAATAATTTCAGTTTTATAATATCACCATCTATATCCTTATATTTTTGCATTTCACATAGTTCAACAAAATTATTTAGATGGGCAGCAGCATGATCAGAACTAACACCAGAAAATTGCTCTCTCATAACAAGGTTCAACAAAGCAGGTTTAATTTCAATGAATTCAGCTTTAGATGCAGTGGAGCAATAGGTGTGCATATAAAATCATTGTTGTTGGTGCTAGTAAAGTCACACAACTTAGTATTCTCAGCAGTACTCATTTTAGCAAATTAATTAACAAACCGAAATAACCAAAATAACAAAAACTGAAAATAAAATAGCAAACCGAAATAAACAAAGTAATTCAAGTAACTATTTTTTTGTATTTTTTATATTATGCAAACAAGACAGTAATAAAAATAAAATAAGCAAGACAATAACAAAATAAAAATATTGGAAGTGCGAAAACTCCCCTCGTAGAAGAATCTTCAAATCACCGGCAACGAAGTTGACCGAGGAGTGTGAAGGTCTTCAAAGCAATTCTTATTTCCCCGGCAACGGCGCCAGAAAAATGCTTGATGCACACGGTGGGTGTGTTGTTGGAAGACCCCAAGAGGAAGGTATGAAGTAGTGCAGCAGCAAGTTTCCCTCAGTTGTGAAACCAAGGTTATCGAACCAGTAGGAAATAATGAATTCCTCCGAGGTGTCAACGGCGCCAGAAAAATCTTCCTGGGACGTAGGTGACGTGGAACCTGCATACAACACAATCAAGATACTTTGCCCCAACTTAACGGTGAGGTTGTCAATCTCACCGGTTTGCTGTAACAAAGGATTAAACGTATGTGTGGAAGAAAGATGTTTGTTTGCAGAAAGTAACAGGTTTGCAGTTCGTGGTTTATCAGATTAAAGAGAAGGACCGGGGTCCACAGTTCACCAGTGGTGTCTCTCCATAAATAATAATAACATTCATGCGGGTAAACAAATTACAGCTGGGCAATTGATAGAATAATGATGAGCAAACCAATGCATATACCAACGTTATGATGTCTAGTGTGAAATTCATTCGGGCATTACAGCAATATACATAGACCGTTCCAACCGCATCTATGACTAATAATCCACCTTCCGGTTAGCGTCCGCACCCCTTTCAGTATTAAGTTGCATGCAACAGATTATCGCCTTAAGCACTGTGTGTAAAGTAAGTAAGTAACATCATCCTTAGACAAAGTACTACTGTTTTATCCCTAGTAGCAACAGTACATCTACAACCTTAGAGCTAGCTGTAACCACCCCAGATTTAATAGAGACATGAACCTACTATCGAGCATAAATACCCCCTCTTGGAGTCACAAGCATCTACTTGGCCAGAGCATACACAAGTAACGGAGAGCATGCAAGATCATTAAATAGCACACACATGATATATTATGAAGCAATAACTTTAGTACTCAATATTCATCGGATCCCAGCAAACACAACATGAAGTATTACATAACGGTGATCTTGATCATGATAGGCAGCTCACAGGATCTAAACATGATAGCACAAGAGGAGAAGACAACCATCTAGCTACTGCTATGGACCCGTAGTCCAAGGGTAGACTACTCACGCATCAGTCCGGAGGCGGTCATGGCGACGTAGAGGCCTCCGGTGACAATTCCCCCTCCCGGCAGGGTGCCGGCGAGAAGTTCTGATCTCTCCCGAATTGGTGTTGACGACGGCGGCGGCTCGGGACCCGTGGAGGAAAATATGAACACCGTGTTATGGTTTTTAGTCTGGGGGGGTATTTGCAGGCGAAAGGGCGAAGTCGGTGGCGCCCCGAGGGGACCACACCTGGTCCTCGCGCGGCCAGGGGTGCTGCCGCGCGAGCACGTGGTGGCGCCGCCTCGGTTGCCCACTTCGTCTCGTGTTCGGCTTTCTGGAACGTTCCCGATGAAAAACTGACTTCAGAAAAGAAATCGTCCAATTCCAAGAATATTTCCTTAAGTACTTTTCTGAAACCAAAAACAGCAGAAAACAGGGAACTGGCACTGTGGCATCTTGTTAATAGGTTAGTCCCAGAAAATGCATGAAACTATATAAAATGCATATAAAACATGTAATAACTTGGTATAATATAGCATGGAACATAAGAAATCATAGATACGTTGGAGACGTATCAGGGGTGTCCAAGTGTTTCATGTAAATATGGATGTCATGTAACTGTGTAAGTCGTAGATGTTGGAAATATGCCCTAGAAGCAATAACAAAAGTGTTATTATCATATTTCCGTGTTCATGATATATGTTTGTTTTCTATCTTATAATTGTATTAACCGAAAACATAATATATATGTGGTTACATAAACAACACCACGACGACCCTAGTGAGCTTCTACTAGATTAACTCGTTCATTAACGATGGTTATGATTTTCTTACCATAAACATGAGTTCTTAATTAAAAATTTATCTCCTAGATCCTTGAGCACCAGCACAATCATCATGTCCAGATTTCTTCTAGTGGTTCCGGTGAAAGATTTTCGAATATGTGTCCACCAATATCTCAAATTATTTTGAATGGAGGGTGTCGCCCCTGAATATTGGCCCAACTAAGAATATGTCCCTACAAATGTACCTCTAGCACCCTCTCTTAATCACATCACAAATCGACAAGTTGAAAATATGTTTAAATTCTTCGAACATACGCACTAAAGGAGGCTTCGTGAATCTGAAAGCAACTTGATCCTTTGATGGAACAAAACAAATATCGAGTTGCTTGTTGAGAACTCTCTCTAACGGAATGGAAATATATTTCAATATGTTTAGCTCTAGCATGAAACACTGGATTTGCTGATAGATAATGTAGCTCCTAAAATCATCACACCACAAACACGGGAGCTGAGTTGTTTTGACTCCAAGTTCCTTAAGCAAAGACCAAATTACTTCAGCTTTAGCATTGGCAAGAGATTTATATTCTGCTTTTGTGCTCGATCTAGAGACGTAGCTTGTTTCTTTGCACTCCAAGATATTAGATTAGCTAAAAAACCCAGCAAAACCTTCTATTGCTCGGCGATCATCCAAACAATTTGCCCAATCAGCATCTAAAGAGCACCAATCAAATTGGAGTTAGACATATATCCCCAATATCACTTTGTCGATTTCATCGGCCTCGTGTACACTGACATACACATGTTGTGAACCTATCTCAAACAATTTTTTAGTTGTTTATAACTCCCCGTGATCAACATATGATCTTTCATTATTAAACTTAGAAACACTAGTCACCTAATAATGTTCTTAACATTAAATAATTATGTTAGTTATGAAACTTCAAAAACCATCATTGCAGATATACCTTCACACCGTCCAGACCACATTACAAAAGTTAAGAAAACTAGTTGTTTTGTGATTGAGACTTTGCCACCTAAAATATCTAGAACTGAATTCTCCTAGATGGAAAAAAATGAAATATAAAAGTACCACATTCCTCCACAACTTAATAAATGCCACCTACATAGATTGTAGGTATATATTTTATATTAATGTGTCTGCATATTTCTGTTTTTATTAGATCTCTTGACAGATGATAGATATGGTTTAACATATATACGGATATCGGTTTTCATAGTGCATGAATATATTTCTTAAGAAAAAGTTCTAGAGCTTTTAGTGTGTTTGGGGTGATGGTATTCATCCTTTGTGCGTTCTTTGATGATCATGTTCCTGAATCCTTAATTACTTTTTTAAAACGTACGAGCATCATTACAGTTTACAGTAGTTTTTATTTAGTGGAAAAGAATGGTATAGGTGCATTACAAAATGCAAACAAAAGAATTACGCAAGCGAGTGCACGTTGATCGAGTTCAACCTCTAAAGGCTAGGATAATGATTTTCATCTTGAAGCTGGATCAAACCATTCAAGACTAAAGCATTGAGACGAATTAAGTTTGCCGTTGGCAACTCGATCCGAACAGTGAAGGCCCGATCGTACGTTTCCAACCTTGGTATAAAAGCAATGCTCGTTTCACCGTCTTGATGATCTTGCACGATCAGTTCCGTCAGACACCGCGTGATACCTCCAAAAAATTAAGGGGTATGTCAAAGCGGTTTTACGGTTTGCAATTTTAAGGGATCTCCTAGACATCCTCTTGTGAATTTGACTGGAATTTAGTGAGGTATGTGGATTTATTTCCGATCTACGTCATTTCAGGGTGCCACATGGAGATGTGCTTTGCGTCCCTAAGTAATTTTAGTGGTGTGTTTCATTTTTTTTCATGACACCAAATAGCAAATTCTGCTAGTGAGCACCAAAAACTAAACTTATGCTTTTATCGATATCTCTTATAAAATAAAACCTCGTTGACATGTATCAATAATTTAGCTATCCCAACATGCAACGTATCCACATCTTCATCTTTCCGACCAACCAACAATTGTCACATCATCCATCTTTTTAACAATGCAATTGTCCGCCTCGTACAATTAACATTTACTAGTGTGTATTATTTTAGCCACCCAAATGTCCACATCATCGTTTAACTATTTCTCCATGCAATTCTATCTGCATTATTAATTATTTTAGCAATCCAGTTTCACACATCATCCCTTTTTAATTGCCCGATGATAAGATTACACCATCGTACAACGTAATTACACAATTAACTCATGGGAAGCTCAAACACCACAAATTATTATTTTTCTTAACCGATTCAAAACAATCGGCTAATTGTTTTTAATAACAAGTACTCCCTCCGTTCTAAATTAATTGACACAAATTTAGTGTAAGTTGTACTAAATCTGAGTCAATTAATTCAGAACGGAGGGAGTACATATGTAACTATTGGATTCTCCTTTGTATGTAACCATTTAATCAATTTACATACAAAAATGAGGCAACATGCATAGCATATCTTCAAGCAATCCAACGACATAATCAGTTTCATCAGCCCGTGAGTTCATCTTGTCCGCGGTTATAACTATCTTGCATGTAGCATCAAATTTAATTTGTCAGATACACGATTATTTCACGTCAAAATTTAGCTTCACAGCTATTGTTTGTCGTTTAGCAGAATTATGCATTTGGTGTACACAATCTCATGTTTCATGCATCTTCTTATATGCTTTCATTCACAAAATAAAGTTTATAAAATATGGGGTATCTCTAGTTTCGTTGACACCAAATTAAAATAGCTGTTCCGTTAGGCATTTTGACCGAAGAATTACACCAAGCGACTAACCAACATAACGGTTCCAACCTCCGGAAAAGTCACTGCCCTGATCGACAAGGCACGCGTACGCTTCGTGTCCAAGAAACTGTGAAGTTGACGCAGCGACGCCGGCCTCTGCCTCCTGAAAGGCGTGGTTCCCGGCAGGAGCCGCCGGCCTTAGGGAGCCGTTAAGGTCGCTGTCCGGCCGGTGCCACCACCATTCCAGATAAAGATCCATCAGCTCAACTAGTACATTTGTTAATTACGTCAGTCGTCAGATATATAGGAGGCGGCGGTCTCCTGGTAGCATGTTGCAGAACCACGTTTTGCTTGGGCTTTTGTGAGGTTTGAATCAGATTTTACAAATCGGCGTAGGAACGACGCAGGAGAATTGATTAATTTCGTAGGCGGAGGTAGAGAGAAACTTCGGTGCGAATTCAGAGTATGTCGTCAGGTCGTCGATGCACAAGCGACAGGACTCGACTTTGAGCTTCCAGTTGACGACAGTTGTGGTGGTACAAATATTTTCTCCTTTGACGTTGCTTCTTCACATCTTGTATATTGTACTATATCCAAACCGTGTGATCAATTTCGGAGGCGGATGCGGAGAGAAAATCGGGTGCGGTCAAGTGTGCGGTTTCAGAGTATGTGGCGAGGTTATCCTTTGATCAGGTCCTCCGTACTCACAGATAGACAAACGACACGGCTCGACTCGACTTTGAGTTATCAGTTGTGGTACTGTAAAAATATTTTTCCGTTGATCGTTGCACCTTAGTCTTGTCACGACACTGCATTTCAACTTTCAACTGCCGTACCGTACCATGTATTACAACGATGGCCGGCGGTACTATAGCAACGAGTCGAGCACGTCTAAATCTGACAAATACCAGTCGAACTGCATACCACAGCTCTGATACGACGTCACACCGAGGTAAAAATCATAACGTGCCATGAGAAATAGTCCTCTTTCGGACGATATACACATTATAACGTGTTAATAGCGTGGTATATTTCAAACTCCGAAGAGAAACCAAGAGATTGTAGTTTGTCAGCACGAAAAACAGGAAACCACTTTCTTTTCTTATAAGTGAAAAACTCGCATATTTACATCGATAGGTTGAAAAAATAGAGCGTTAACGAAACACTATAACCTTTTTGCGCGATATGTCGTTTTATATCACGAATAGACCATAGTGAGCAAAAGTATTACTCCCTCCGTTTTTTGTTTTTTATGTAAGACGTATAGTTGTTTGAAGAAAAATCCATAATATATGGAGTATTTGATATTTATGGATAATTTGATCCATAAAAAATGAAAGCTAGTCTCAAAAGAGGTATTTAACGGATCGTATTCATTTTGTGCCTACGAAGAACTCATCTTTCACGATTTTTTTTCAAAAAAAGTCCAATGTATGTAAAATACCCATGTCGTCTAGAAAACTATACACCGGAGCCGTAGCGAAAGCGAGGAACCTTGTTCCGAGATGTTTTTGCTGGTATTGGTTCAGATTTGGATGCTCAAGTGGAATTTGGAACATTATATTAAAAAACAAGGGTGAAATTTAGTGTAGACTCCCCAGATAGCAAGTTGGAGATTGGGGCGGAAACAAGGTTGGGAGGGGAACGAAGGGGGGTGGCGGCGATGACAGTTTGGCACGAGAACGGAATATAGGTGGGGATGGAGATGTGGTCGTTATACGTGTTTGTGCATGCTCGGCCTCCCGGCTTGCGCTCGTTGTACTCTACTGCAGCAAGCTACTAAGTATGGCAATGGTTACGGTATGGAGTAATATCATATCCGTGTACTCGTGCAGTCAATAAATGTAAGACTGTACCGATATCCATTGCGTACCCGACAAGTAGATCAAATAATACACATGCTATTCATAATTTTATATTCACCGATAACACATTGTGGTATAGTATTTGACAATTGTCTCAACTCAAATCGACAAGCGATGACAATTTTAACATAGATTAATGTTGGGTCTCCACTGGTAAAATATATAAACGGCTATCCGCGGGTACTAGCTTATACCCGTACTATACCCACGACTTAGTGGGTAGCGTACAGGTACTGCCCGTATAAAATTATGCCCATATGCGGGTTCCGGTGGGGTTTATTCTACACGAGTATATATCGTGCTTTCCGCTTATTGTATACGTACGTACAGTACCTGTTTTGGGCGGCACCCAGTTTACGAGCAGTGTTCTCCAGCGCGTTCTACCTAATTAAGCTAGCCTAGAACGCCACTAGTAGCCGAGACGCGCAAAAGCCTATCGCGACTTGTGATTTGGAGTATCTCCTACGGCGGCAAACAGGGGAACGGAAAGGAAAACCCGTCGCGTACGTACGTTGATAACAGTACGTACTATACGCGGCAGACTGCGCTCCAGCGAAACGGCGACAGGGCTCTACTAGCGTGCGGCGGAGGGCGGTTTCTTCGTCTTCGATCGTGCTCGTGAGTCACCCACGCGGGCGGAACGAAACTGTAAATTACGTATTCAGCGGGATACGGTACACGGTACATATCCAAACAAACAAAGTGCGGCGGTGCATCCGAGTCAGCGCCCACGCGCCCACCCGAGCCTATGGTTTCACTATTTTGGTTTTGGTTTCGGTTTCGATCGTCACCTCTGCCGTCCTGCTTGGGTAGTGCGTGGACTTTGCGACTAGATCCCTGTGGAGCTGGCGTTTTGCAAAAAAAGGCAAGTGGGTTTCTTTCTTGGAGGAGAGGCTTCCTCAACGAACGGCAGTTTGACTTAAAAAAAAAATAGGTTAAGCTTACCTGGTTGGTTGACATGGAATCAAAATGAATTTTCAAGTTAAGTTGACTTCAAAATATTTTATAAACGACTTAGGCATTGATTCAGCAGGCCACCATGCAATCATTTAGTGTTTTTAACTTGTATATATTTTTTGAAAGGAATGCGGTAGGCAAAAGTATTTTCTTTAAAATAGTACAAAGTAGCATGCAAAATGAATTCAATATCTGGGTGGCCGGATTATGCACTCACTTCCTTAAGCAAGCGAATTGTGCTCATGTTTTTGTTTCTAAAACTTGTATATGGTAGATAGGTGGGGTGATCTACACCGTACCACAGCGTGTGCTCGGAGAATTTTCACCAAAGAATCATATCATGTTTTACTTACATGGTGGAAGCACATGAGAATGTTCCCTTGCAAGTGCATCCATCCTTTGCCATCATCATATAAAACATGGCCTCAACAGGGACAATCCTTTCAACTCGTAGGTGTAGATGCACACACTAATCAAAATGTCTTCTTGAAAAAATTGTGAACTGGTACCAACGGTTAAAATGAAAATAAGGTGATACCCAAACGCGCTAGGGTTCCCCCCTCCATCGGTTTTACCGTTCGTTATTGTGGTTGCAGAACTATCTATTCCGATTTACATTTCTCATCTTTAGCGATGGTTGTTGCTTTCATGTGCTTGTCCTTTTGATCTTATCACGACGAGACTAGTCTGTCTACTACAACACTCTTTATTACGACGAGTTTTGCCCTGGCTCTGGGAGGGAGGGGCCTGGAGGGTGGCGTGCCTTCGGTTTTGCTTGAGTGCACTTGTCCCTAGGTGGTCCAATGGCCTATTTGCTTTCATGTTTGTAATGTTGTTGATGATTATTTGAATATTGATATATCTTTCTTTTCGCAAAAAAATAGTTGGTTGCCACCCCGCCATTTTATCGAAATATAAATTTGTGTTTCCGCAAAACATATAACGGTATCGGCTATGGTAGATGAGAAAATATACGCGTAGGTTCAAAACATTACGATGCCCCTGAAGAAAGAGCACAATATGCACCGATTAATAATAGAGTTATACCTTGAGTATCATATGAACGAGACGCCTATTACCTGTCAAGGAAAGACAGAAAACGTTGGCTTGTTTTGGATGAAAAGAAAGGAATGAGTCCCACCACCGGTCATGAGAATTGACAAGTAACTAGCCCACAACAACGAAAACCCCAAGGGTGCGAGTGTTAAAAATAAAGTTCAACTCGTTTAGAAATTCAACCTTGTCGCTCCTGTTGTCCTCCACGTTCGGCGCATCGTCTATAAAGCCATCTTCTTTTCAGTTTCCTCGTCACCAAACACCAAAACCATTCATCCGTATACACACCACCGTTGATGGGATCAGGTCTTTCTCACAACCACCGGAGGAGCAGCGTCTCGCCCCAGCAGCAGCCGGCGTCGGCACGCGTCATCGCCGCCGACGGCTCGCTGACTGAGTTCTTCCCCGCCTCCTCCTCTCCTGCCGTCAGCGTCTCCGATGTCCTCGGCGACAATGCGGGGAGCCGGTTCTTCCTATGCAGCTCCGACGCGCTCTACTTCGACGCGGACGTGCCGGCGCTCGACGGCGGCGAGCTGCTGCGCGCCGGCCAGATATACTTCGTGCTCCCCGCGGCCATGCTCGGGCGGCCCCTGTCGAGCGCCGACATGGCGGCCATGGCAGTGCGCGCAAGCGAGGCTCTGGCGGCGAGACAACGGCCCCTTGGGCGCGCGCGCGGCGTCGGTGCCGGCAGGAAGGTGCGCGTCACGCCGGTGCACGACGAGAGCGGGCCTGCCGGCATCGACGGCCGAGTCAACGAGAAGCTGAATGAGAGGACTCTCGGGGAGGATTCTTTGACAGGCTCGGGTAGTCCGGTGAGGACTGCCAAGAGGGTGGCCGTGCCGGCGTTTCCGCCGGCGAAGAAGGCGCTCACGCCACTGGGCACCATTGACGAGGATGCCGAGTGACGAATTGGCATAACAACATCGTCAAGCGGTGCCGATTGAGCGACAAAGTGAACAGAAATATAGGATTTGTTGTTCTTTGTGTCCTGGTTTTTTATTTGTATTTGACCATTTTTGGGATGTAGTGGTGTTGAGAGTTAAAGAAAAACATGAAAATACGGATGAAAGTGTCGGTTGGTTATCTGCCATGTTTGATAATAGAGGGAAATGTTACAGTAAAAAATAATAGAGGGAAATGAAACGTCGTTAATTTAAACGGTGGTCAAAGAAGCCTGCTTTAGATCATGTGGTAATGTGCGATTGTATGGGACATGACTTCTTCTTCAGTCACAGTTGTGATCCGTAAGATTTTCCTGTGTGCGTGAGACTTCAGAAAGGGGAAAAGTTGAAGCACTGAACATCGATCTCATGGCTAAAATTTTGTACTCTAGGACTTAGTAGGAGTAGCAAGAGGCATCTATGTTAATGCGAACACTAAACACCATTTCGCTGATTTGTAACTTATACAAAGACGTCAGTTCGTCGCAGTAAAACTTGCCGATAAGAGATCGAATAGATAAATCATTTGCGTGGAACCTATCGTAACGTCAAGATGGCCGAGTTGGTCTAAGGCGCCAGTTTCAGGTACTGGTCCGAAAGGGCGTGGGTTCAAATCCCACTCTTGACATTTTTATTCTTCTTCGTTCATAATTTTGTTCTGTATTTCGTTTTGTTGCAAACTGTTAATACGACCCTTGAGCTTCCCTTTTTCTCTTTTGCGCGATATGGCCCTACATGATCCATGTACTCACATATGCATTGTGCCGCCGAGAATTTTAGGGCTGAAAGAGCACGAGCAGCTCACAGACGATCTGCTAAATAAAAGCATGCATCCAACTGGAAGTCTGAGCTGTATAAACAGCTCCGTGATCAGAGCTCCAGTGGCAAGAGGTCTTGGTCTCCAACATGCGACATCTTTTGACTTTTGATACAGATGCTCTTATCTTATTTGGGAAGACTTGGAATGGAGAAGCACAAGTAGGCAACTACTAGCTCCAAAGTACGGTACTCGTACTGAACTTTTTCTTTCCTATGGAGTATGTCCGTTCATTTTGCCTGAGTTGGCCGGCGGGAGACTTGGTAGTTTCCACCCGCCGCAGGATGCACGGCGATGTTCTGGAAGCCCTGGCACTGGCAGAGTGCGTTGAATCACGGGACAATCCAGGCGTACGGAACGGTTCCCGCTTCCGCGTGCACGACCTTGGACCATGTCAAATCGAAAGCCCGTCCAATCCATGGCGGAATTGTCAACTCCTGTCTATCCATCCATGATCCATCGTCCTCATCTTCTTCGACGAGACACGAGAGTCACGACACATCGTGGTCGCAGCGCTAGCTAGCTGCTAGGGATAAGGGATTCTTTGCTCCCTGGTGCTTGGATCGAATCGGATTGGATGAGGTGCTCTACGGCGATGGTACGTCAATGCCGGCGATCGGCCGGGCCTCCAGCTCATGATCCATTTTCAAATTCATGATCCGTTTTCGAAATCATCAACATTTGATTCGTGAACTTTATTAAAATACTTTTTTTTAAAAATATTGTTCTAAGTTCACGAATCATTTTCCATATTCGTGAACCTTTTGTAACTACACGACTTGTGAAAAAATTACGACTATTTTTTAAACCTATGAACTTTTCTGATTTCACAAATTTTCTCATTTTTAAAGAGAAACTGCTACTACCTTCGATCCGGTTTAAGTGTCGCAGAAAACGAACTAGCGACGTACAAACCTCAGTTCAGCTAGCGACGGTCTTTTAGGATCGGAGGGAGTACATTTTTTTCTAAAACCAAATGAAGATAATAGGCCAGGCCCCAGGAAGACTTCGAAGTGGGCGAAACCTCCAGGTTAAGAGAAATCCCTCGGTATCGCCCGAGCGATTCGTACCACACCCAGGAGACATTGGTTGGTGAATCATTATCGGGCTGATGGGGCCTCAATCTAATCAGGGTGATAACATAAAAACTGTCCTACATAAGAACAGTCTGAAATTCAAACAGATCAGAGTTGTATACTAGTACTTCCTCCACTAGTAGTAAAAGTACCTAAAAATCACCATTACAAAAACTTGTATCGGCGTGAGACTAGAATTATGATGTATATACCTAGGGCCAGAAATCGTATTAAGAGGAACACATGATTTTGTAATGATGCGTGTTACTTCTTTGGCTGGCGAAATGTTTTCAGCGCCCCACAAAATTCTGTAATTTATGCATGACAACATGGCATAAGTTGGGATGATCTAAATGCAGTGCTCATTGTTCAAATATAAAGGGTGCAACTATAGTACACATCCTCGACGTACGTGGTCATATTTCACCAATTTCTTAGAACTTCCTACCAGGAGGCATGAATAATTATAGGTGTGTGACATTGGAGTAAACCTACCGTCAAAAAACATTGGAGTAAACCAAACAAACGTACATATTCCAAGTGATTATTTCCGTGCAATTTCTAGACGATAATGCAATTAGTAAACACAATTATCCATAAATAAAGAGATCAAGGTAGTGGAGATCAAAGACATGATCGAAGATCTGCGAACAAGGAAACAGAACTGATGGCGCATGCGAGGTACAGAGGTTAGATGGAGTGGCTAAGTTTGCCGCTGGGGGTCATTACCACGATTATGATACTTCTTTCAAAGCTAATCTTAGACGTTGTGATGTATCCCTTCACCGACACAGTGCTCGTTTGCTCAAGATAGGCTTGCACAGAGTTAGGAGATCAAAGACCGGTCATGACTCAATTTGGCAATGGATATCCATTACCCGGTAACCGGTGGTTAATTCACCTATTAGGGGACGGTTTTGGTTGCATATTACTACCCATGGGGATCTTATCAGTGCTAAAACACTCCCCAACGGTTATTGCGGTGACGGATCTGGTACATCAGTATCCATATCCGACATACCCGGTACCCGATATGACATGTGGGGTCAGGATACAAGAGCGAGTTAGACACATCACACATGTATACATGCCCCCAAAAAACCCTAAGTCCCTAGCATTTCCCCTCTTCCCCAACCACCCCAGCCCGTACGCCCTAACCCTAACCCGTGCTCCCCACTCAGCCACCCCTCCCCAGCCACCGCACGCAGCAGTGCAGCATGTCGTCCTCTTCTCGCCTTGCGTCCTCCCCACCTCGTGACCGCGCCTCTCTCCGCCGCACGCAGCACGCCATCATCGCCTCGCGTCCTCGCAACCTCGCCACGACTCTCTCCGCCGCAAGTAGCACGCCGTCCTCGCGTGCCATTTTTGCCCATTTGAATCTAGATTATCTTTTGTTGTGTGATCATTTTATTGTAGATTATTTGTGGCTGTGTGCCATTTTTGCCCTGTTGTCATTTATTTACTTGAGGTGCTGGGTGGTGCTGTTCAAATTTTGTAGACAATGTTGTCAGCTGCATTGGATTTCTTGAGTATGGTTATCCGCTGGTTATCCGATAACCCGATGGGGATGGGGATGGTAGAATAGTTGTCCCCGTGACAGTTCATGGGGACGGGGATGGGAAAATTTTCATTGTATAGGGATGGTTATGGTTAGGCAATAACCGGTGGTTAGTGTCCCCGTTGCCACATGGAGTCATGACTACCTAGTTTATGTGGAGTTTTTTTGCGGGGTCTATCGGGATCATTTTCACATCTGAGAAAATTTATTATATAAGTACACTAGCATATTGTTAATTTGAAAATTGGTGTGGTCTCAACGATTTCTTCTAGTCGCGGTGTTCTTCGGATCGTCAAGGAGGTTCATCGACAGTTCTTCCTTCTTCAACTCCGGGACGGATATGATCTCCTAGACCCGTTCGACGACTTCCCGTCCGCAACCAACAACGTCAGACCGGCTTAGGGAGGAGCGGCGGCGGTGACAGGCCGTCAACATGGTTTGAAAGATGAAGACGAAAGGACATATCAAGGATTTCATTGTAATTTCTTGCTTTTGTTGAGGTTTTTTTACTGTTCCGTGTTTCTTTTAATCTCAGTGTCCTTTTTGTAAAAATATATCAAATTTCGTATTTTTATCCATTGTTGTAGTGCTAGAATTAAAACTTAACTTTCACGAATAACTTCGACTTGGCTCGACGAGCCAAATTTCAATTTTAGTGGTTAAACGAGTTTCAACTTACTTCACCTTTTCTTTAAAGTTTTTTAACGAGTTCACCGAGTATTCGTCAAACTCACTAAAACTACTCCCGGCTTTTCAACGAGGTCACTTTTCACGACACTTATTCCGGTTCAGAGGGAGTGCATACCTCATACTCTGGACCATGTGGCTCAACTAGCAAAACTCAACCCGTTCCAGGTAGCAGGTAGGCGCCCCACTACCAACCTGGCCACCATCCGTGCTCGTGGGCCGGCCCGCGTCTTGACCGTGCCTAGGGCTAGAGACTAGGCCCGCGTGCCGGCAAGCCACGGCACAACACGGCCCGTGTACGGGCGAGGCCCACAAATCCCCATTTCCCACCCAACAGGCCACGAACCCACGATCCCTCTCCGCCTAACCCTAGCCGCTCCCTCTGACCCTCTCTCCCTCCTCCGGCCGCGCGCCCGCGCCGCTCCCTCTTTGCCTCCTCCGCGCCCGCGAAGTATAGGTGAGGTTTGCATCCACCTACACAGGCGCTCAAGTCAGATCTCGAGCTACGCCCATGGAGACCTCGCCTAGCGACGACCACGTCGCCGCCGTGGCCGCGAGGCTGCCGCTCGTGAGAGGAAGAGGATCAGAGACAGCCAGCCAACGTCGCCGCCGCCGTCGCCGGAACCTGCGCAGTGCCCCAACCCCAAAGACGACCCAGAGCTCTACTGCGTGGTACACGATGACGACCCCGAGTCCCTGCGCAGGGGCTTCGAGCTCCAAACCAAGCGGTACGCGCTGCGGCACTACAACGCCGACACCTGCAACGCCGGCGCCGTCAAGTACGAGCTCGTCGAGGCCATCGCTAGCTATGACATCATACTCGGCTGCTCGCACATGATAGGCCACGTCACTTTCACCGCCAGGCCGGCCTCCGACGGCGGCGCTGGTGGCTGATCATCACCGTCCACGGCGCTTCTTCGCCGAGGTTCACGAGCCGGAGCTTGTCCCGGCGTGCGTAATCTCCATGGACGACAACGAGGAGGAGTACGACCCCTGCGAGTTTTGTCGTGATTACCTCAAGCATCCCAAGGTGCCTCCGCAGCTGCGTGCTCAGATGACCCGGAGGATCCATCGCGAACAGTACGACAGGGTCCTCCGCTTGCAAGGCAAAAGGAGGCGTCGTCCTTGATTGATTTGGTTTATCATACTCCACCTGATATTGACAAGATGATCAATATGTATGTACTTGAAACTTGGTCATGACTTTAATTACCAGGAAGAGTCCTTGGTGTCATGTAGAATCTTCCTAGCATCATGAACCAACTCTGTGATGTCGGAAACGAGAGGTTCATATGTGTTTTCTTGCTTCTTTCTTTCATGGTTAGTGCCAGATGAGCTATTCATCCAACTTGTAGTGTGATCTTTGTGGAGTACTTGGTGACATCCCTCAGGAGATCAGAGACTGCCCAAGCTTAAAACTCCATGCACATTTTTGGCCTGGGAACCTCCACCCCTCAAAGGTCTCATAGACGTCCCAGGCTTCGTTTCGACACGAGATGACCAACAGCGTTCTTGGATTCATCAAGCCATTACTTGCACACCTGAGACATAGATTGTCTCAGCAAGAAACGTGAAATTAGGACTGCATTATTTGAATGTAGATAGCTTTGGACATAGATAGTGCAGGTTGCAATTTCTACATCATTAACTGGTACGCAAATCAATCAAACATTCTCAGCAAAACTGTGTATCCATTTCATTATAAATAACTCAAGTTTACACTATGAGACATATAACAGAATGAATGATACATGCGGACGACATTATTACTACTGTGTTACAGATGTCCTATGCTACTTAGCCGTTGCACAGTAACTTATATTGATCCTACTATCATATTCTATCTTCTGCGATGACCTGAAGAATCCTAGTTACAACAACTCTGGGACTGTGAGAGAATCGAATCGATCTTTACTATACATCTGAACATGGCCTCCCAAGAAAGGCTTTCAAGACCTTGGCAACAATCAACTATATATGTCTCCAGGAAAATGCAGTAACCAAGCTTCTCTTGCAATAGCCAAGGAATAAGAAATGGCCAGACCAAATGCATCAATTGGTCTATAAAGCACTTCATAGTATACAGTCATCATATGTAGTCTCCGCAGGGTCACATACAGATCCTCTCTTCAGGATCTAGGTTGATACCTGTGGTGCGGGTTCAACTGAAATTAGAACAGAAATCTGTAGGACTGCAAAAGCGCTGAATACAAGCACGATTTTGTTCAACGTACATTGAGAAAGTTGGGGCGTGAAAATGCATACAACTCATGTGGTTGGTCTGGTCATAGTTGATAGACCCCGGCCTCCCATGTGAACCATACCAGGAAGCCCCATTTCAGGCTCGTCGTCTGCTGACATAACAAATAAATTTAAAAAGTTGGATAAAACACTGAAATTTGATTTAAAAATACATCTTAGACCATATTGTGAGTGCTGATCAGCATGCTTATTAAATTTTAAATTAACAATATACTGAGATACTTATGCAATATTTTTGCTCAAATGTTAAAAATATTCATATAAAGTGGGTAGCAATGTCATCACGGACAGTATCCTTGTAACGTACCATTCACGTCTTCACCAGACTCGGCACCAGCAATCCCGATGCAGGAAAATAAAGATGATTCATCAACTTTCAAGTGCTCATATGCAAGATACAGGTCCTCAATTGTGGCACTTTCATACAGTTTCGTCATTTCCTTAATACAGGATATGTCCTGCATTTAATCGGAACAAATGAACTACCGTAAGACAGTGATACAACAAAGGAAGAGAAAGTAACCCGAGTACACAAAATAATAGTCCGCAAAAACTAATGAAGGATTTTGGAAAGGGTTGAGTTCCAACAACTAATGATAATATATAGGAAATTACAGTTTATGGAGATTTAACATGTGATCATACATTAGCAGATATACAATACGCTGACTGCTGTTCAGACTTTTTGTAGCCCTAGATCCCAAAATAGGCGAGTCCTAGCCATCTCGGCATATTATAATACATATTTATAGTTTCCATTCATTAAAGCCCTCCAGAAGTGTGGGTAGAAATTCAGAAAAACACGGGTTTAGTTATACTTAATTGACTAATGCCTACTAACGAATTTAAAGCCCTCCGGAAGTGTGGGTAGAAATTCAGAATAACACAAGGTTTAGTTATACTTAATTCAGTAATGCCTGACAGCACGGGAAGCTGAGACGGTCCCCAGTACCAACAAGCCATATGTGAATTTCAACCATATCAAATAAATATAATTGCAGCCTGCGCATGGTGGAGTAGGAGTATACACAGAATATAAATTTCATTACTTTTTCTTCTGCTTATCATACGGTAACCCCTAGAATTTTTTGACATATCAACAAACTTCTCAACCCAGATTTTTTTAATAATCGCTGTCAAGGGGATGGTCCAAGGTCAGGACTCAGGATGCTTTCAGAAGTTTGTCTACATAATTTTCATGGAGAACATCTACCCAGAGTGCCTATGCAGAGTTCATCACATTAAAGTGGGACAAGAACAAGGCAACCAAAGTGCCCTTGCAACCAGGGTTAGAACGGAGAGTCAGTCTATTTCCTTTTCCCAATTTTCTATAGATTATGAGCTTATAACCCTCATATAGAATTTACCTTTCTAGGCACGGAAGAAGACTGCAGATGGGCTAGCAAACCAAGCCAATAGGCATTTGTCTTTGTCTCAGCCTCGTGTTTCATCAGCAGTGTCCTCTTTGCCTGAAAGACAAGAAAATTGCTTCTCAAATTAACAAGTACAGTATGATAATAATTGCTACATAAAGTTTAATAGTCAAGGGTACACATTAGAACAGAAAATTTATGTTTAAAGCTTCAAGATGCCTATTTAGCTTAAGTGCATGAAATTAAAATAAAATGTGCATTTTGCTTAAACTAACACTGTTAAGAAGCATAGCCATGATCAGAGAGAATGACAGCATTATTACATGCTGGTTGGTATAATGTTAATGCTAAAACACATAATGCAAAATACTAAGAAAATTTGACTAACCCGGTCCAGCTCTCTTTCAACAATTTTGTTACTATGTAAACCTCTGAGAACACCTTTGCATGCATCAACAGCTTTATGGACCTGGCATCAAAGATCGCAAAATGATAGTATTAGCAGAAGAAGAGCGCAGAACAAGAAGCTCAAGATCACAACTTAAATACCTTGCTCGGGGTTGAAGTTACCGCAATCACATACCAACCAAGATCCAGTTTGTCAAAAAGATTTAATTCAAAAGAAACATCATAGGTCAATCCCATGGAATCTCGAACTGTTGTAAATAGCCTGAGAGAAAAAGGTGCAGCTCATCATGTTAGCCCTATTATATTATGTAAAGATCAACAAAAAATATGCATCACCATGAAAACCTGAAGTACCTCGTTTAGTGTAAAATAAAAACCAAAGTTTTCTTAGTCAAGCATAAGGACGGGGACATTAATAAGATGTGTAACCCAGTATGTTGCTTTAATAGTGTAAAATTCATAAATAGGGCATAATAAAGATTTTTGCATAAGCAAACCACTCTAACCCAATTATCCAAAGGTGGCACAGAACAGCAAAACACACTGCAGCATACTAGAATTAATGAGTATGAAACAGCTTTACGATGATGTATAATGAAAAAGAATAATGTACAGAAGTTCTTTACCTGGAATTAATAATTTCGGCCAGCAAACTCAAAGCGATCCCAAAGAAAAGAGGATGGTTGCGAACACTAATATTTGTATTCTCCATTAGATCCGAGTTTGCTGGTTCAGAGATTTCTGCTGCCATAGTACGACAAATATCAGTCCACATGTTCATACAGTCATACAATACTACACAATGTCATTGATAGATGATGGGTGGGAATTTCTCAAAACAGAAACAAAAATCATGTCTAACGCTCAAGGTATTAATGTATTATAAGGTGCGGTGGAGTCAATCATGGGACTCATGTGAGAGTGCAGCACAAATATTAAGTTAGAATTACCATTTGCGCTAGAACTTCGAATTACATTAAAGAGGTCCTTCCCTTCAGTAGCAAACCCCCACCGATTAGGTGCTAGGCCAGCAATGTAAGCACAAGCTCTCTC
Source organism: Poa annua (assembly GCA_026929855.1). Classification (NCBI taxonomy): domain Eukaryota; kingdom Viridiplantae; phylum Streptophyta; class Magnoliopsida; order Poales; family Poaceae; genus Poa; species Poa annua. Next base: position 97,351,452 of record CM049437.1, read on the forward strand.
ATCTGTATCCTTTATGTACACCTGGCAAAGAAGAATCCAGTCATATTATATCTGGATGATCGATGACAGTATTTGAGCTTTTAGACTACACATGTTTTCAGAAAATTATGAAAATGTCAATGTGTCTTTTTTCCCAGAATGCTTCAGCATGAGGATTGTAAATGTAACTATCCCTTTGTTTATTTGATTTACACAATAAGCCACGTATATTAAAAAGATGGTAATGAAGGCGTACTTGCTGGGAATGCAGATCCGATGGAAACGGCAGGAAGGAGATCTTCTCAATATGCTCCGGGGTGTTTGAAGAATTTGAGGCCCTTACAGTCCCAAGATAATCGAGAACACAAGATTCTACCTCTTCTTCTGTGAAATCACCAACTACGCTGACCTGTAAAAAAGTATTTCAACATTGAACTTAAACATGGTTAAGAAGAAACGTTGCCATGTTGGAACAAGGTGTAGAGAACTGAAACTCAGAAAGGACAAACCTCCATGTTGCTACCCACGAACTGGTTCATGACGGCTTCTTTAACTGACTGAAGAGTCAACTTTTGCAATGAATGTGGAGATGGCTCTACAAACCTTTCATCATGGTTCAACATTGCTACCATAAGCTTGTGAGCCGTTGCACGCTCCAAACTTTTGGGGATAGAGCGGTAGTAAGACAAATATAACTGAGCTGCTCTATCGAACGCATCTTCTAGCCACACATTATGCTGCAATACAAAGTGAACTGTGTAAATGCAATAACTTCATGTTTTAGAGAAAACTTAGTTTCTCCTATAGTGAGGCAGGTGAGTATGTTATGTAGTAAGCTGAAAACACACACCTCAAGGACCATATGCAGGAGCTGGAAAGCAGCACGCATGCCATTATCTCTTAAAGCAAACCTAAATTCCATAAAGATGAACTCCTCATTGGATTCCAGCGAGCAGTTTATGAGATTGTTCACACAGAAAAGTTCAACCTGAAACAGAAATCATAAGCAAATTGTATGAAATGTTAAATAACTATCAGAATTAATAAGACAAAATGCAAACAATCTGTGAACATCACTGGTGAATTACATATACGAATACTGAGGCCAGTGGGAATGAAATTGGAAGGATAAAGTAAAACGGTTTATGCAAAACATAAAAACAACGGTAACCTCAAATACAAACTTATTAGTGAACAAGAATTTGGGGCTAGAACTACATTAGAATAATAGACTGGATAATCTTGCAATAAGTGACTACTTTAAATGTTTATCATACATAGTAGTAAGTTTGAAGTTTGGAAAGCTTGGCTGGCATGGATATAAAACTGAATAGTTTTTTGAAGTTTGGAAAGCTTGGCTGGCATGGATATAAAACTGAATAGTTTGTGGAAGATACCTGTTCCCTTGAGAAGTTACCAACACAGCCACCTTCACTCAAAGTACGAACACCAACAATAACAGATCCCTTTGATTCAGAATTTTCGGTGGCTCTCCCACCACCTACTATCAACCGCATAACACCAACCCTTGCCTCATTTTGTGTGATCTGTCATCAATCATCATCAAGTGTTTAGTATGAAATATGAAACAAAAGCTAAATTACATAGATTGGCTACTGAACTGAAGATGACTCTTATGTCTCTAGAAAAATAGCCTGGGGTTTCCAAGTTGACTAAGTACCTTGTAGTTGACAGAAATTCCATTAGAAAGGCGGCGTTGTGTTATACCAGTCTCACTGTCAAATACTTTCACCACGTCCTTCTCTTTACCAAAAGGGGTAAATGATGGTTGGTGTTGCAATTTCAAGTCTTCAAGTTCTGATTGACTAATCAACTCCTTTGGCACCTCAAGCTGCAACCAGTACAACAATCAATAACATGCCACTTTACGGTTTTCACATTGGCACGAAAAGTCAACACATTCAAGCATGAACTTTGCTAAACCAAGTTAGTATAGTTTCATAACGACCAAACGATATCACAAATAACCAACATACCTCAGGCTCCGGGTAAATTGGTTCTTCCAGACCTGCCTTCATGGACTCGGTTATCTCTTCTGGATTTATCTCAAAATCACTTTCACCTACTCCATCAAGATGGACCTTTCTTGGTACACAGGCCACAATAGCAGCAGGAAGTGGTGCATTGGGTTTTCCAAAGTCAGAAATAAATTCAAGTACTTCTGCACCAACAGTGTTGACCTACATGTGGCAAATGTGTTTAATTATAATGTCATTAAAAACTAGCATAAGGTAAATGCAATGATGTCATTTATTTTGACTATGACCTTTTTAAGAGAAATGATAATGACATTATACATTACCTCTTCAAGCGTGACAGTTTCTGCAACTCCAAGCAAACTATCATGTCCCTGCAACTGATCCATGACAGTATGGCCAAGTGCATCACTCTCCATAATGAAGTCCAAGTTGTCAACCGAGGGAACACTATCAATCATCATAGCAAGCTGCTCACTATCTTTTATTAGTGCGTCCATATAACGGGTCATTTCTCCCATTGTGACACCGAACTCTTTGAGTCTCCGAACCTGAAACAACATAAGAAGAAGTGGGTAAACAGGAACTGAACACGAACCGGCTAGTTGGCTAGAGTTCAAGCTTGGTCTGGATTTAACCTGGGTTAATGTCAAAGCTGAATCATCTAGGGTTGGTTTCAGCTCACACTGGGACTGGATTGAGCCTAGATTTTGAGCTTGGATCATGCCATATTAAACTGGACTAGTGGGCTAGACAGTTCAGACCAGACTAGGCTTGACTTAGGAAGGGCTCATGCTAGGACAATCTTGCTGTAATATCTTCAATTCAATTCCTTATCATCTACTCCCTCTGTACCATGATATAAGAATATAAGATGTTTTAGGTAGAGGTAGTGAATTTACACTAAAATATGTCTATATACATCCATATATTGTCCGTATTGGAATACCTAAAACATCTTATATTATGATTTGGAGGGAGTATTATTTTCAACCATTGATATTCATAAATCATTCCTTGTGGCCGAATAGGGCAAAAGTTCTTCATGTGCGTGCTAAACTGACACGTACATTGGCAATAGACAACTAACAGATATTAGTACTGAACTGGTTCGAAGATCATTTTATCTAGGTAATTGGTGCATATATCGAATGATGTGGTACAGTCAGCTAAAGCAATCAATTGAATACACGTAGGAAAACTGAGCCATGAAGTTACAAACCTCATGAACAGCAACTTTGATGGCACTCCTCCAATTTTGAGGTTCAGCTGTTACTGTTAGAGTGGTCACCGTGCAACCTTCCCTTCCGGAGTCGCTGTGATCCAGCTCGACTGATGTAAAGGGAGGATTTGAGCTCTGTATGAAATAAGGAAAAAAATGATTTCGCTCAGTCAGATAAACTAAGTAACTACGTGCTCCCTTGTAAAGTTCCCCTGTGCAAACATGTGCAGATTCCTTACTGGAAAACCCTGGCTATTCTGACTCACATTCAAGTCCAATATCGAGTATAATGGATCCTGAGTAGTGACAAAACAAGTTTTTTTTCTTCACATATGGAATCATTTTACCATGGCAGACTGGTAGCCACAAAGCTCCTAACAGTGAGAAAATAACGTGTGCAATTGTGCATAAATATGAAAGTGTGAAGTGCTCTAAATATAAGGGTATAAAGTTATAAACCAAAGAAAATTCTACATTCTCATGCAACAACAAAAAGGGGAAAAACATATGATTCGAAAATAGTATCCATAGGACATCAGATCATGAATGTTTCTCAAAATCACAAACCTTGTATCTTGTATTGATTCGGAAGTGCAGAGCGGATAAAAATATCCGCTTCATCAGGACACTGCGCAGGTCTTTGTATGTCTGAACTTGGTTGACAGGTATCTGTCAAACAATGGAAAGCAAGTTAGCCAGGGGCAGCAGGCTTAAGGGACTTCACTTAGAGAAGCAGTAAACTAGTTGCAATCATTATATTCAATTGTCTTTAAAGAAGACCATATTGAGGGCACAAGTGTTAACATGAGGCTTGTAAATGTTAACCAAAAATAGAACCCTACGTGGTGCATGCATTGTGGCTTGTTTATCTACCAAATAATATGATATGAGCTACTATTAGAATGAACATTTTGGTGGTGAACTAGTAACAAAAGTGCAAACATAACGTAAGTTTTCAGACTAGCAGCACCATACCTTACAAAACATGTTGATAGAGAAACTCTGAATTAATTCATGTTGGAAAATCACTGGAGGCTTGGCATCCTGATGAACGTCAGGAAGGGACCATTTATGCTCCACGGGAGGTCTAACTGCCTGTCTTTCTCTTTTTATAGGTTTTGGTTTATCGGTGGCAGCCAAGCTACCCGGCAGCTTTGGTGCAAAAAGGCTTGCCATGGCACCAAATGGACCTGCAGTCGACATAGGGGCTGCTTCGTTTCCAGAGAGTGTATGTTCAAACACAGCCTGCATTGTGATGGGTCAGCTAACAAGCCTGCTACTCAATCATAATGGAATGAGCTAATCTTTCAACAACAATACTTAGTAGGATGTAATCTCTGATTACCTCTATCTCCCGCACTGCTCTGGGAATATCATCAATTTCTCCTACCAGGTATAAAGTGGCATTAGCAGGGTAATACCATCTCTCGTGGAATTTGCGGATCTTATCAGGATCCCATTTAAGTATTTGCTCCTCGAGTCCAATAGGAAATCTGTTGCTCAATTTGTTTTCCGAGTGTAAATGTTGCAACAACTGCAGCACAGGAGGCACAATTAGTACAAAAAGATAGTGCCCTGGAATATTAGATGATCCAGCACTGTTCCAGGAATATTAAAATAATATCCCTCTCGGAAGATTCTCAAGTGGTTAACACTGGGAAAAAGACTTGCCTGACAATCAACACGGTACTCGATTGTGTTCATCATCTGAAGCTCTGAAAGAATTGCTCTTCTCTCTTTCTCCACACGAGATGAAGAAAACCTTGGATGAAAAGCTATCTGAAAGGAATAAAGTGAAGAACTTTTTATACATCTACACAATAACGTCAAGAGATCTGTCAAACAGACTAATAGCATGCATCTATATTTTAGCTAGAAGTTCGAATGGGTTGGTGTAACATTTACAGAAAATGATAGTGGATAGTTGACAGAGCATATAATTGTTACCTAACCAATTGAATATGCTTGCTGTTTCATATGCTTTTAAAAAATAGCCTACAGTCTACAGACATCCCATAATACAACTAAATAAGAATGTGATTAACAATATCTTACCTCATCCAAAGCATCCAGCACAGAAGGGAGTAAGGCTTCACCATATTCCTGTCACATGAAAGACAAACCAATATGTCAGATCCTAGATAAACAAGAGAAGAAATCTAACTTGAACCATCAGTTTTTTTTAGAAAATGTCAAGTCTATCTGTCTATGGCAGCCAACTAACACACGTTGAAATTCATTTTCACACAAGTAGTTGTCAGAGAAAATATGCAACCAGGAAACCAAAGATGGCCCAAACAAAGCAACCGGGAGTTAATCTCCAATTCCAAAATTGATATTGAGAAAAGCCACAAAAGTAAGGACCTTTGTTTTAGTTGGAGAATGGATATGGAAGACTGTATGGTGGAAGTCTGTATATGCATTAGACCTTGCACCTGTCCCCAAGAGTTTCTCACGCTTCTTACTCCCAAGAAATGCAACATGCTCGATCATATGTGCAATGCCCTGCTCATCCTCTTCCTCGTCAATTGATCCAACATGAACTTCCATGTGAGCCTCAAACCTGCAAACTTAAGTAGTTAGAAGTCCATAGTGCACAGATCTGATATGTATATCAAAGTAATATTGCTTGGCCGCTTTTATCTCTCCATTTAATCCTTTCTTGTTGTGTTTTTGTAAGATGCTGGTCGTAGTTGACTGTCGTTTAAACCATTTCAAAATCTTCAATCTTGTTGACCGTATTTGGCCTCTTTCCTTTCTTAATTTATTACTCTCTCTGTTCACTTTTATAAGTTTTTTTAGATTTTCTGGAAAATACATGTATCTAGACATATTTAGTGTGTAGAGTCACTCATTTTGATATGTATGTAGACCAAACTGAAATATCTACCATGCCTTATAAAAGTGAACGGAGGGAGTATATGCAGTTCTCCTGCATGGTTCAAATATTTATTTATTTTTGCTTGGTCCAACTTAACAGAAGTTTTTGTATGACGTGAATATTTACTGTGGATCCATGGGATGGGTTACAATTTTCATGTTCAAGAACTCAACGCTTCATCCCAGTTGAATTAACCATGGTTCTATATTTACTGTGGATCCATGTGATGGGGTTTAATTGTTCAACGGATTGACTTATACTTCTTTAAACTGAATACAGGAGAGAGAGCAAGGAAAGCCACAATTTTTGCTGATGTATCCATATACAAGCAAGCAATTTTATGCTCAACTAATCAAGACAAGTCAAAACTATGTCCAGTTCAACTATTCAAGGGTTACACCAATTATTATGCGACATATCTTGAACATCAAAATAACAAAAAAAAGACCAGGCAGACTGATAGATCACAGAAAAATTGTAGTTGTGATTGTCCAAAGAGTTCAATGCAAAATTCAGTTGCAAAGAAGTGACCATGGCAGTATGGCCAATGTCATGCTCATAACCACAAGTCCCCGCTATGCTGGGAAATCCAGCTAGTAGCAGAAGATCATGTACTCCCTCCGTCCACAAAAGGATGTCAAACTTTGTCTAAATTTGCATGTTACTTCAGTGTGTAGATGCATACAAATTTAGACAAAGTTGAGACGTACTTTCATGGAAGGAGGGAGTAGATAATTCGTTTCAGCAAAAAGAACATTATGGAAGTACTACCACCAAAAGTGTAATAAATGAAGGTGAAAAAAGTTTCGTCACCTGTCTGCTGGAACTTTGTTTGGTAAAATAAGATATCTGAGGCCATTCTTCAATTGACCCCGTATTAGCTTTGGATGGGAAGGAAGAGGCGTGTCCAGGACAGCTTCAAGCTCCTCGTTTCCAACCGCGTGATCAAGAAAAGGTTTATCCAGAGCTGTCTCAGACCATGTTGGACTCGCAACATGTGGTTCGTCAGGTCCAGCAGCACGCAGTATATGACTACTACGCCTAATCTGAAATCAAATAGTCAAAGTCAGAAGACGATACCTCACCGATTTTCAACATGAACAAGTGAAGGAGTGGATCATGTGATCACACTATACCCTGCAAATCTGCAACACTACTCTGAATTAGTTAGTTTTATGTACTCCCTCCGTCCCAAAATAAGTGTCACTTATTTTGGGACGGAGGGAGTATTTTCTTAGACCAAAACTAAATCGTTGCAACATTTAGCTTGTTGATCTTGTGCACCTCCACTGGTCAAATCACATTTATCGTGCTACTCATATGCTACTCTGCCTCGTTTGCATCCCTAAACAGGGAACCGAGCAAAATCACGCGACGCCACCACCACTGAAGTAGTAAGGAAAAAGAACCCTTTTTGCCCCAGCAGCCACCACGCGCAAGCCGCAAGCGCAATCCATGGATGGCAAGAAAAAAGCTCCGTGTTTTATCAGTTTATCAGATGAGATGGGATGGGACGAACCTTAGGCCCCGCGAGGCGGCTGTGGAGCGATAAGCCCGAGGTGTGGGGGAGCGCGCAGGGCGCGAACCTGGCGAGGCCCGGGCGGCCCCGCCGCCGGGTCCTGGGGAAGCACGAGAGGCAGCCGTCCTTGTCCTCGCCGAGAACCCCAGCTGCCGACGCCGCTGACGCCGCCGCCCCGAGGCCTTGTGGCCGCTTCCTCAACCTGCAGGCGAGTAGAGCGACGCGAATTAGCGGTGATGATAAAACCTGGCGAACGGCGGCGGCGGTAGGTAGGTACCGACCTGGGGGAGACGGCGCGGCGGTGCGTGCAGCGGAGGGGGGCGATGGCGGAGGGGCGGAGGGGGAGGGAGGGGCGGCGCGGGCGGAAGGCGTGGGAGGAGTGGTGGACGGCGGCGGCGGAGAGGGAGAGGCCCGGGGCGAGGCGCGGGGCCGCGGACGCGGCGGAGGGGGAGGGGAAGGAGGCCATGGTGGGATGGCCTGGCCCGAGGATAGGGAGAGCGAGCCAGAGAACGCTGCTCCCTCCCTACTATTCGTATTGCTACTAGTTTCTTCCTTTTTTTTAATGGTTTTGTGAGGGTGATAAAATAGGCTGGTTGGGGCCTCTCGTCGGAGAGAAGAGAAGAGAAGAGTTGGGGGCCGACACGGCGACTTTCCCGGCCACGAGATATCATCCTCCTGCCGAGAGTTCTTCTTCTTGTTGTTGCTGGCGGAACACGATTTGGATCGGGGGCTCTGGGTTTGGCCCGACCCGCCCGGCCAACTAGACGATGAGCGGCCGGTGAACCTTTTTGAGACCTTGAGAGACTTTTTTTCTTCTTCTTTTTTATTTTAGTGAAAAATCCTCAAAACCGGTTGACAAAACGCACTTTTGATCACCGAACTTTGAAAATATGTAATTGTGATATTATTAAACACAATTTAGTACCATGTGTTGTTGGTAGAGCGTCCTATTCGTCGACGTGGTACATTACGGAGCGTGCTGAACACTCGGGCCCCCAAGGTCGTTGCACCCGCCGGAGAAGTGGAACATGCCCCATGCCGCCATCAGCTCCTCCTCATCTGCTATGAGGTGGCTCTCGGGCCGTGCATCAAAGATTGCCACCGTGCGGGCTTAGACATGTGTGGTTACCTCACGTGCGCCGCATCGTTGGGCGAGGGCGCATGCTTCGCCTTGGGCCCTTGGCCAACGACGAGGTCACATAGGTCGAGGGATGTTCTTTTTTATTTTAGTGAAAAATCCTCGAAACCGGTTGACAAAACGCACTTTTGATCACCGAACTTTGAAAATATATAATTGTGATATTATGAAACACAATTTAGATACTCTGTGTTGTTGGTAGAGTGTCCTATTTGTTGACGTGATACATTGCGGAACGTGCCGAACACACAGGGACCCCAATGTCGTTGCGCCTGCCCGAGAAGTGGAACACGCCCCCGCGCCACCATCAACTCCTCTTAGTTCTCATCCGCTATGAGGCGACTCTTTGGTTGTGCATCAAAAATCGCCACCGTGCGGGCTTAGACATGTGCTCACATGTGCCACATCGTTGGGCGAGGGCGCACGCTTGGCCTTGGGCCCTTGGCCAACCGCGAGGTCACATAGGTCGAGGGATGTCGTGCAGAGCAACCGTCTTTAAGGTGTCGGAGCTGTCGCGGCAAGACACTCGCGTGTTCTCCTAGCAGAGGAGCTGGTACAACTTGTCCTCTAGCTTCAAAATTGGGCTCAGTGATGGCCAAAAGTCGCGCGGGATACGAGGAATGATGGGGAGGTGGCATGGTAGGTCAGACGGAGACAGGGAGGGGGCAAAAGTTGAGCTAACAGTTGCAAATCGAATATGTCAGAGCTTTTTGCAAAAATATATGCACAGTTAGAACTCTCAACAAGTTGTCAAATCCACTTTATTACTTAATGATAGATATGTTTTTACAAACATAGGTGGTTAAGAATTTCGAAGGATCGTCCGACCACTTCTTAGTATCTGATCTCTGCGTCTTCTCTGGCTAGTTCATATGTTGCCTCTTTCATTTTACTTGGGCAACGAGCAAAGTTTGATTTCACAAGTTCAGTCGCCATTTGTGCACAAACAGCAATTACAACTATCGCATAACTGAGTAACCTCCTTTATAGCCCTGAGTCAATGACGAGTTGGTTTCAAATTGATGATTACTCGACTACAAACCGTCTCAAGTGTTAATAAAAGGCCATTATGCCTATGGCCTCAATAGGTTATGAGCATGGGCTATTAGACGTGTTTGCTGCCTCGATGAACCAGCAAGATTTTTTTGTTGAAAATGAGGACGCGTTTATTTGCATGTTCGGTTTGCTAGCCTGAAGACACGTGCTAGCGGTGGAGGGGAGAAGAAGAAGGGATGGAGGAGGACACGGAAGAAGTGATGTAGAGTTTCGTACCGTCGTCTATCGCGATGTTAGTCATGTGATAACACTATCTTCTAGTCTTTTTCTTGTTGAAATGCATTTTATCGAGATTTTTTAAACTTTCTTCGTGGTAAATCCAACTTTGGCCATTCTTAGAGGCATCGAAATTAAGTGATGGTGGTTGTTTTTTATAGTTGTTTCTCTATCGCCGTGAGCCGTTAGTCGCGGGAGCATGTTACTTTTTTATTTGCTATTTTTTCATTAAGAGTTGGGGGCCGGCACGGCGGCTTTCCCGGCCACGAGAGTTGTTCTTGTTGTTGTTGTTGTTGTTGTTGCTGTTGCCGGAACACGATTTGGATCGGGGTTCCGGAATTGGCCCGACCCGCCGGGCCGACTAGACGAGCAGCGGCCGGTGAACCTCTTTGAGACCTTGAGAGACCTTTTTTTTTTCTTTTTTCTAGTGAAATTCCTCGAAACTGGTCAACAAAACGCACTTTGGTCACGGAACTTTGAAAAGATGTAATTGTGACAGTGGAACACAATTAAGATTTCCCATTTTATGGTGTTGTTGCTAGAGCGTCCTATTTGTCGACATGGTACATTGCGGAGCGTGCTGAACACTCGGGTCCCCCAAGGTCGCTGCACTCGCCGGAGAAGTGGAACATGCCCCATGCCGCCATCAACTCCTTCTCATCCGCTATGAGGTGGCTCTCGGGCCGTGCATCAGAGATTGCCACCGTGCGGGCTTAGACATGTGTGGTTGCCTCACGTTCGACGCATCGTTGGGCGAGGGCGCACGCTTCGCCATGGGCCCTCGGCCAACGGCAAGGTCACATAGGTCGAGGGATGTCATGCGCAACAATCGTCCTTAAGGTGTCGGAGCTGTCGCGGCAAGGCACTCGTGTGTTCTCCTAGCAAAGGAGCTGGTACAACTTGTGGTACAACTTGTCCCCTGGCTTCAAAATTGGGCTCAGTGATGGCCACAGGTCGTGCGGGATAGAGGGAATGATGGGGAAGTGGCATGGTAGGTCGGGCGGAGATAGGGAGGGGGCAAAAGTTGAGCTAACAGTTGCAGATCGAATACATCAGAGCTTTTTGCAAAAAGATATGCACAGTTGGAACATGACAAGTTGTCAAATCCACTTTATTACTTAATGATAGATAATTTTTTACAAACATAGGTGGTTAAGAATTCCGAAGGATCGTCTAACCGCTTCTCAGGATCCGATCTCGTGTCTTGACTAGCTAGTTCATATGTTGCCTCTTTCATTTCACTTGGGCAGCGAGCGAAGTTTGATTTCACAAGTTCAATCGCAATCTATGCTGAAACAACAATCACAACTATTGCGTAACTTGAGTAACCTCCTTTATAGCCTTGAGTCAATGACTACTTGGTTTCGAATTGATGATTACTCGATTAGGAACCATCTGAAGTGTTAATAAAGGCCATTATGCCTATGGCATCAATAGGTTCTGAGCATGGACTATTAGCTGTGTTTGCTACCTCGATGAATCACCAAGATTTTTTGTTGAAAGTGAGGACGTGTTTGTTTGCGTGTTCGGTTTGCTAGTCCGGCGACACGCGCCAAAGTTGAGGGGGAGAAGGAGAAGGGATGGAGGAGGACATGGAAGAAGGGATGTAGAGTTTCGTACCGCCGTCTGTCTGTTAGTCTTGTGTTGACACCATATTCTAGTATTTTCCTTGTTGAAGGCATTTTCTCAAGATTTCTTGGACTTTCTTCATGGTAAAATCTCATGGCCTAACTTTGGCGGTTAGATCCTACGATGTTGTGCAATGTTTTTTTCTTAGAGGCATCAATGTTAAAAATCACTAGGGCAGCTCAGGTGTTATCAATCATGGTGGTTGTTTTGATAATTGTTTATCTACCGCCCGCTGGAGCATGTTACTTTTTTATTTGCCATTTTTTCATTAATGTCTAGACTAATTCTAAAAATTATGTTGTTGTAGATGTCGGGCCTAGTTGACAAATCGTCTTGATGCTAATATATTCTTCTTACTGAAAAGTGTATTGAAATCCTTAGGAAAAAATCATGATTAAATTTTAATTATGTCCCTAATTTGCTCTAACTTCTTCAAACCAAAAGAAAATGTCCAGTGTCGTGAAAGAGAAATACTAGCCTCTTGCCGAGGCCCAGCGACGCAAAAGCCACCTGACGCCGCCGTGCTTTCTCCACCCACCCCCAAGGCCACATAGGCCAACTCGGAGTCGCTCTCCCCAAATCCCCCACCCTAGGCTCGATCCTCCAAAGTCAAAACACACAAATAATTTCATCGAACACCATGGCCACCTCCGCCCTCGCCACCCTCTCCGCCACCGCCGCCGCCGCCGGGGTCAAGCGCGCCCTCCTGTCGCGCCCCTCGTCCTCCCTCGCCTTCGCCTCCCGCCGCCTCGCGTCCGCGGGGCCCCTCCGCGCGGCGGGCCTCCTGCGCGCGCCGACGCGGGCCGTCTCGGCGACCGCGTCCCCGGCCGCATCCGCCATCGCGGTCGGTGACCGGCTCCCCGACGCGACGCTCTCCTACTTCGACGGCCCCGACGGCGAGCTGCAGACGGTGACGGTCCGCGACCTCACCGCGGGCAAAAAGGTGGTCCTTTTCGCGGTCCCGGGCGCCTTCACGCCCACCTGCACCCAGAAGCACCTCCCGGGGTTCGTGGCCAAGGCCGGGGAGCTCCGCGCCAAGGGCGTGGACGCCGTCGCCTGCGTCTCCGTCAACGACGCCTTCGTCATGCGCGCCTGGAAGGAGAGCCTGGGCATCATCGGCGACGAGGTGCTGCTGCTGTCGGACGGCAACGGGGAGCTCACGCGCGCCATGGGCGTGGAGCTCGACCTCTCGGACAAGCCGGTCGGCCTCGGCGTGCGCTCCAGGCGCTACGCGCTGCTGGCTGACGACGGCGTCGTCAAGGTGCTCAACCTCGAGGAAGGCGGCTCCTTCACCAACAGCAGCGCCGAGGACATGCTCAAGGCGCTCTGAGCTGCGCCAGCCGCCCATGGTTATCTCGGCTCGGTTCGTCCTCTGTTTTTCCTACAGCGTTTTGCTTCGTTTTTTCTTCTGAATAATCGGTGCGGCAATGGCGGCTTGTGTTGCTGCTGTCACCTTGATGCGGTGGCGAGTACTGAGTAGTGCAGCGTGTTAGCTTTGATGTGAAGTTTCTAGCGAGCTACTATGGCAACAAGACTCGTGGCAGTGTCCCGGTTTCGGTTTGCAACCTGGCATGTCACAGAATGAAAGAATATCACTTTTGCTTGATAAGTTTTGCTTGATAGGTTGATATATATGTGCATCGTATTATACCCGCTCCGTTCCAAATTAGATGACTTCTATTTGGACAAAAGTGGATGTATCTAGATATGCTATAAGTCTAGATATATCGACTTTTTGACAAAAAGAAGTTATCTAATATGAAGAACGGAGGGAGGGAGTACCTGCGTATCGACATGGGGCACTGTTGTATCAATGGAATGTTCAGGTTATGCTTGAACTTGTTGTGATAAACGACCGTCACTAACTCTCTGAAGCTGCAGGTGGAGTTTCCTTGAAATTGTGTAGGGATTCAGCAAGCGAGAGGGGTCATATGACTCTTGTGATGAGCAAAGTATCAAAGATCATTCTTTTCTTTTGAAACCATTAAATTAACTAGGGACAGTCAAACCTTTATTTAGTTCGATCGTGCGTTCATTTTTATATACTAGCTAAAAATCAAGAAGAATGGCGAGTGACCATCCTGGAGAGCTTAATTAGCTTACTCCGAATGTGGTTTTCTATGGAAATCGGGGTTTGAGGACATTGGCGTGCTAAAGATCCATATTTTTTATCTGAATTCCCCCAAAAAAATATTTTTGTCTGAATGAAAGCAAAAACGCCCAAGAAGATGGTGGCTTAACTTACATACATGCATGTTTTCGATGTTGCTATCTTTCTCAAACTGGTCCATTCCACCGTTTCGCTAGATCATTGATCTTTGCATAGAGACTCACTCACTCACATGACAGTGACATGGTTTGCCTGTGCATTTCATCATGACATGGCCGCATCCGCGGTCGGCGACCGGCTCCTTTTTTTTTTTACTCTACTACGGCGGGCAAAAGCCAGCCTGAACCATTTTCATTTTCATTTTCAAAATAAGAAAGGGATACAACACAACACCAACACCACAACTGCTACAACATGTAGTTGCCTACACCATAAGAAGAGACAGAGAAAACAAATAGAGAACAAGAAATGAGTTGCGACATGCAGCCCACGCCAAGAACTTAGCATTCATCACCACTAGGCAGACCGAGAAGAGCTGGAGCTAGCTTAGTTGGATTAGTCGAAAGGAGATCCACCACCATGAAGACGAAGAGAAGTAGTCACCAGCTTGTCTTGCGGACACTCAACAGGTTGAAGAGCTAGGAGAGTCGCAGCCACCATCGAAGGGCTTCCCGTTGCCGAGCCACGTCGCGCCAAAGAGAGCCGCAGACCGGCTCCTAGAAGCGACGCTCTCCTACTTCGACTCTCCTGATGGCGAGCTGAAGACGGTGACCGTACGAGACCTCACCGCAGGTAGAACGTGGTCCTGTTGGCGGTCCCAGGCGCGTTCACGCCCAGCTGCACCCAAAAGCAGATCCCGGGGTTCATGGCCAAGGCCGGGGAGCTCCGCGCCAAGGGCGTGGACGCCGTGGCCAGCGTCTCTGTCAGCAACGTGTTCGTCATGCGCACTTGGAAGGAGAGCCTGGGCGTCGGCGACGAGGCGCTGCTGCTGTCGGACGGCAACTGCGAGTTCTCGTGCCATGGGCGTGGAGCTGGACCTGTCGGACAAGCCGGTTGGGCTCGGCGTGCGCTCGTATAGGTGCTCAACCTCGAGGAAGGTGGCTCCTTCACCAACAGCAGCGCGAGGACATGCTCTCTCGGTCTCTCTTCTGCTCGCGCCCGCCGGCCGCCATGGCTCGGTTCGTCCTCTGATTTCCTAAAGCGTTCTGCTTCGTCTTTACTTCTTCTGAATAATCTTGTGTTGCTGCTGTCACCTTGATGTGGTGGCGAGTACTGAGTAGTGCAGCGTGTACCAGCTTTGGGTTGTCTGTCGTTCTGATGTGATGAAGACATGGAGTTTCTAGCGAACTATGGCAACAGACTCGTGGCAGTGCCCTGGTTTGCAACCTGGCATGGCACAAAATGACAGAATATCACCTTTTTTTTGCTTGTTATGTGCATCGTATCATACCTGCGTGTCGAAATGGCACGGCTGTATCAATGGAATGTTCAGGTTATGATGAGCACCGGAGTTACTAGGATGGGATGCTGTGAACTTGTGATAGAGACTATCGAATTAATTTCTAAAGCTACAGCTAGAGTTCCCATTAATTCGTGTTAGGCCAAGTACAACGCAGGTGCGGTGCTAACAAAAAATCCGGTTTATTTTACCATGTCCGAAGCGATGGGTGCTTACGGGACGGCACGAGTGCCTCGTTTGGCTTCGATGCCTGGCCGATGCTTCCGTAGACATCAGAATGGGTGCCTGTCCCCGATGCTTGGCTTTTCTTGCACCATCCATCCACCGAATAAAATATGTCTTGTCTTACTCCATGCATGTCCATGCTCAGCAGCAATAAAATATGTATTGTAGCTCAATGCATCAAACTAGTAAACTGGACTAACCGCAGATGCATACAGGTTGTATCTGTAGAGCATGCACGCGGCCAGGCGACGGCGAGCTTGGTCATGCCGTCGACGTACTGCATGAACTCGACATAATCCCCTGTCTCCAGCTTCCGTGGGTTCAGCCGGTGCCCCAACGAGCTTCCGGCCGCCATCCCATTCCTCCTTGGCGGTGGCGGCGACCGCGGAGGCGGAGGCAGCGAACCGGAAGGTGTAGGCGGCATGGGGATGGTGGTGCTGCAGATTGGGTGGAGGAGCGCAAGGGATGGTGGCGGACGCCGACTGCCGCAACCTGCTCCATGCCTTCAGCAACACGGCCGCCGCTATACGCGCCCTCCATCGTCGTCGACACGCCGTCCCCGAGCTAGATGGTGGTGAGTACTGTGGATGGGGAATACCTGAGCTAACTTGTCCGGATGGACTTTTCTGCTACGCGTTGGAGAGGTAAGTGCTTAGTCTAGGTGCTTAGGAGGTAGGCCCACAACTGAAGCACCCTCTTAAGCTTCCGCGCGTTGGACGGTAATTTTTTTAGTCAGGTGCGTAGTGACGTTGCACCACTCTCTCTCATTAAGCACCTCTAGTTAGGCACCTTGCATTATACATGTGGATTCAGCAAGCGAGGGGGCGCTAGTAGAGAACAGGCAATAGGATCAAAGAGAAATACCCCATTTGTCCCGGTTGCATTACAAACCGGGACAGATGGGTGCCTGCAGCCTCCACGCGCGTCAGAAGGCCACCTATTGTCCCGGTTCCAGCCACGAACCGGGACAACAGGTGTGTGCCTGAGGGCACCAGCCTTTTTGTCCCGGTTCGTGGCTAGAACCGGGACAAAAGGTGGATGCCTATATATACTCCGCAGCCTCCATCTCCCAAGACCATTGGAGGCATTTTTTTTTACTATGGTAAGAGGGTGTGTGCTAGTTTATTTTTTTTTAAATATGCACGCAAGGTGTTCGAGAGAGTTTCCAAAATGATTTGATGCACACTTAAGTTTTATCCTTCTTTTCGATCGAGGTTAATTTTTTTTGTCATTAATTGATACAGTGCATGTTCAGTGGTTATTTCTCGATGTTCTGTAATGGTTCTTGATATAGTTAATTATATAATGTAGATGGACCGGCAATGGATGTACGGTGACCGACGCACTGCCGAGTACATGAAGGGATTGAAGAAATTTCTCGAGGTAGCCAAGGCCCACAGTACCAATGGTTTCATGTGTTGTCCATGTGTGGACTGTCAGAATAACACCGATTATCCAGAGGCGAGAACCACTCAATGCCACCTTATTTGGCACGGTTTCATGCCCAGCTATAATTGTTGTACCAAGCACGGAGAAGAAGGGGTTATGATGGAAGATAATGAAGAAGATGATGATGACAACTATCCTATGTTCCCGGATTACGATGATAATGCAACGGGGGAAGCTGAAGATGAAGAGGCACCATATGAGCCCGCTGACGATCTTGGTCGGTGAAGGAGCCCTGGAGGCAATTAATAAAGTGTTTTATTTATCATATCTCATTTGTTCATAATACGTTTTTGTGTCATGCTATAACTGTATTAAGCGGAAACATTAATACACGTGTGATACGTAAGACAACCAGGTCCCTAGTAGGCTCTACGTGACTAGTTCGTTGTGCAATCGATGATCGAGTTTTCCCGATCATGTGACATGGTGTCAGTTGACAATGGAGTCATATCGTTGGTAGAACGATGTGATGGACATGCCCAATATTTGTAGGACGTAGTCATTACGCATTTGACCGTGAGATCAACTCTTATTGCTATTCCTGAAGTATACTTTGATTGCATCAAACGTCATGTCTTAATAGTATGACAATAAAGGTGTCCCTCTCGGGTATCGGAAGGGAGTATATTGAGACGAGGGATCAAGAGCGGGATTTGCCAGTCCGCATAGCAGGATAGATACTCTAGGGCCCACTCGGTGAGATTATGTCACATAAGCTTGCAAGCATGTGACTAGGTCATCAGGACATAATATCATGGACGAGTAGAAGATAGTGTTGTCGGTAACGAGATCAAGCTAGGTATCGCGATATCTATGAACGAGTCTCGGACACGCTAAGTATCGTCATGGCAAAAGGTTTAAGACTCGACGTCTAGATTCGAACGACAAAGTTATTCGTTATCTCACAGGGATTAATTCGGGGTATCCAAGGTCCACGAATTAGTCATTGATCGGAGAGCGCGTCTTGATCATGTCTGGCGAGATCTCGAACCGCTAGGGTAACACACTTAAGGGAGTCGACAAGTTTACCGGAAGAGAAATTAGAAGAGAGCACCGGGAGCGTCCCGGGAAAGATCCGATGAAGATCGGAGAGCGACGAAATAGTTTTCGGAGCCGGAATAAATTAGATAATGTGTGTTTAATATTAATTAGTGTAATTAATAGTTAAATACATTTTTATTTAATGATTTTCGGAATTTAAAAGGCAGCCCACCTTAAATGGGCCTTCCCATGGGAGAGAAGGCCCATAGGGGGGAATTTCCCCCCTAGGTGCGCATGAGGAAGGGGGGCTGCCCTAGGTGGGCCAAATGGGGCCCACCTAGGGCCGGCGCACCCCTTGGGGGCGGGCTGGTGTGGGAATAGTCCCACACCACCCAGCCGGCAAGGCTGGCAGCCCCCCTCCACCTATATATAGAGGTGCCCCCTTTGGCTTTTAAAGAACAACCAATCTCTCTCTCTTCTTCTCCTTGAAACGTGATTCCTCCATTGGAGTTGCGCCAAGGTGAAGTTCTCTCCACCATACGCACACCGCCGTGCTGCTGGTCTTCCGGTCCAAGTCTTCCGCTGCTCGTCCCTGGATCGGAGCCCGGAGGTCGTCGTCTTCACCGTACGTGTGTGGATCCCTGCGAGGTGCCACGCTAGTGGTGCTCGGAGGTCTTCTTCCTCTACACGACCTCGAGGTCATCTTCGTCGGCTTAATCGACAACGCTTGTGCGGGAGCGTAATCCCCGCGTTTCGGTCTACAAGGGTATGTATATCGATCTTCTTCGTATTACTATATCTGCATAGTCACTAGTAGAAAACAGCCCTTCGGTTTTGAGCCCTGAGAACCTCCAGTCCCGGTTATGCCTGGAACCCGGACTAATCTAACCTTCAGTCCCGGTTCCAACGGTTAGGATGGCATCTCAAGCTCAAAAACCTACAGTCCCGGTTCCAGCGGAACATTTAGTCCCGGTTTGATATACGAACCGCGACTAAAGGTTTTAGTCGCGGTTCGTGTATCAAACCGGGACTAAAAGTGCAGACTGTACACCTCCCGATCGCGTTTTGAGCGCGTTTTGGAAACAGAACAGTTTTGACTGCGTTTTGGGAACTGATCAGCCGGCGCGCGTTGAAATCAAGAAGGAGCACACGTTGTTGATGGTCAACAAGACCGTCGATTTCAAGAAATCTGGCGGCAAGGGAAGGAAGAACTAGAAGTCTAAGAAGGATGGCAAATACGTTGCCAAATCCAAGACTAACAAACCTGGTCCCAAACCTGACGTGGAATGCTTCTACTGCAAGGGAGATGGTCACTGGAAGCGCAACTGCCCCAAGTATCTGGAAGATAAGAAGGCCGGCAAGATTGTCGGAAAAGAGAAAGGTATATTTGATATACATGTTATTGATGTGTACCTTACATGCGCCCGTAGTAATACCTGGGTATTTGATACCGGTTCTGTTGCTCACATTTGTAACTCTCAGGAGGAGTTACGGAATAAACGGTGCCTGGCAAAGGATGAGGTGACGATGCGCGTCGGCAACGGATCAAGAGTTGACGTGGTGGCTGTCGGCACACTCCCTCTACATCTACCATCGGGATTAGTTTTGGTTTTAAATAAGTGTTATTTTGTACCGTCTTTGAGTGTAAACATTATCAGTGGGTCTTGCTTGTTGCAAAACGGATATTCGTTCAAATCAGTATCAAGTGGTTGTACTATTTCGATGAATGATATCTTTTATGTTAATGCTCCCGAGAGTAATGGTTTATTCTTGTTGAATCTCGATCGTAGTACTCACATCCATAACATTGATGCCAAGAGGATTAAACTTAGTAGCGATACCGCCATGTCTATGTGGCATTGCCGTCTCGGTCATATTGGTATAAAGCGCATGAAGAAACTCCATACCGATGGACTTTTAGACTCGTTGGATTTTGGATCCCTCAACACATGCGAACCGTGCCTCATGGGCAAGATGACCAAGACACCGTTCAATGGTTTCATGGAACGGGCGTCGGACTTATTGGGAGTCATACATACAGATGTGTGTGGACCGATGAGCGTGTCGACACGCAATGGTTATCGTTATTTTGTCACCTTCACCGATGACTTGAGTAGATATGGGTATATCTATTTGATGAAACACAAGTCTTAAACATTTGAAAAGTTCAAAGAATTTCAAAGTGAAGTTGAAAATCAACTCAACAAGAAAATCAAGCACCTTCGATCCGATCGTGGTGGCGAATATTTGAGTTTTGAGTTTGGCACACATCTGAAGGCCTGTGGCATCGTGCCGCAACTTACGCCGGCTGGCACACCGCAACGCAACGGTGTGTCCGAGCGACGTAATCGTACCCTATTAGATAGCGTCCGGTCTATGATGTCTCTTACCGACTCGCCCGTATCTTTTTGGGGATATGCGTTAGAAACAGCCGCATTCATTTTAAATAGGGCTCCGTCCAAATCCGTAGCAACGACACCGTATGAGTTATGGCATGGCAAGAAACCTAAGTTGTCATTTCTGAAGGTCTGGGGTTGTGAGCCGTATGTTAAGAAACTACAGCCCGACAAACTCAAACCGAAATCGGAGAAAGTCGTCTTTGTAGGGTATCCGCGGGAAACCATAGGATACACCTTCTACAACCAAGCCGAGGGCAAAACGTTTGTTGCGAAGAACGGCACCTTTCTCGAGAAGGAGTTTCTCGCCAAAGGAGTAAGTGGGAGGAAAATAGACCTCGATGAGATCGTTGATCCTGAACTCGAAATTCCGAGTGGCGCAACGGAAACTGTTCCGGAAACGTCCTCCACAGATGGAGTGGGAGAAAATGTCGAGAATACTATTCTACTTCGTAGGTCTGGGAGACCTCGTATCGCTCCTGAGTGGTACGGCAACCTGGTTTGCACCGTCATGTTAATTGAACAAGACGAACCTACGAACTACAAATAGGCTATGGCAAGCCCTGAGTCCGAGAAATGGCTTAAAGCAATGAAATCCGAAATAGGATCCATGTATGACAACAAAGTATGGACTTTGATGGAGATTCCCGAAGGGCGCAAGGCCATCGAGAATAAATGGATCTTTAAGAAGAAGACTGATACTGATGGTAATGTGACCGTCTATAAAGCTCGGGTTGTCGCAAAGGGTTTCCGACAAGTTCATGGAATTGACTACGATGAAACATTTTCACCGGTAGCGATGCTAAAGTCTATTCGGGTTTTGCTAGCACTTGCTGCATATTACGACTATGAAATATGGCAGATGGATGTCAAAACAGCGTTCCTAAATGGTAACATTGAGAAAGAGTTGTATATGGTACAACCTGAAGGTTTTGTCGATCCAGAAAATGCTGGCAAGGTATGCAAGCTTCAGCGTTCAATTTATGGACTGAAGCAAGCATCTCGGAGCTGAAATTTTCGCTTTGATGAGGTGATCAAAGGTTTTGGATTTATCCAAAATATAGAAGAGACCTGTATTTACAAGAAAATGAGTGGGAGCTCAGTTGTGTTCCTAGTTCTATATGTGGATGATATATTACTAATAGGGGATAATGTGGATCTTCTGAATAGCGTAAAGAAGTATTTAAATAGTAAATTTTCAATGAAGGACTTAGGAGATGCTGCATACGTTTTAGGCATTAAAATCTATCGTGATAGATCAAGACGTCTATTAGCGTTGAGTCAGAGTACTTATCTTGATAAAATACTGAAACGGTTCGGTATGGAGACGGCAAAGAGAGGTTCTCAACCGGTTATCAAGAATAAAACATTGAGCAAGGCTCAGTGTCCGGTGACGGAACATGATAGAGCCGAGATGGCTAAACATCCCTATGCTTCAGCCATAGGATCGATCATGTATGCCATGTTAAGTACTCGACCTGATGTAGCATTGGCTCTTAGCTTGACGAGCCGGTTCCAAAGTAATCCTGGAAAGGATCATTGGGTAGCTGTTAAGAACATTCTTAAGCATCTCAAGAAGACAAAGGAAATGTTCCTTGTGTATGGTGACTGTGAAGAAGAACTTGGCGTAACAGGTTACGTTGATGCAAGTTTCTGCACAGACCCAGATGACTCTAAGTCACAAACAGGATATGTTTTCAATGTGAACAGAGGCGCTGTAAGCTGGAGGAGTGGGAAGCAACCCATAGTGGCCCAATCTACAATGGAATCGGAGTACATCGATGCTTCTGAAGCCGCGAATAAAGCTGTGTGGCTGAGGAAGTTCATCATCGAGCTTGGAGTGTTCCCTAGCGCGCAAGACCCTGTAACCCTCTACTGCGACAACACGGGTGATATTGCTAACGCGAAGGAACCAAGGTCTCACTCAACTACCAAACACATTCTCCGACGCTTCCATGTGATACGACAGTATGTACAGGAAGGCGATGTGAAGATTTGCAAAGTGCATACGGATCTGAATGTGGCAGATCCTCTGACGAAGCCTCTTCTACTTGACAAGCATGTAAAACACCAAAATGCTATGGGTGTTAGGCTTTTACCAAGTTGTAATCTAGAATAAATTGTACTCTAGTGCAAGTGGGAGACTGAAGGAGATATGACCTAGAGGCAATTAATAAAGTGTTTTATTTATCATATCTCATTTGTTCATAATACGTTTTTGTGTCATGCTATAACTGTATTAAGCGGAAACATTAATACACGTGTGATACGTAAGACAACCAGGTCCCTAGTAGCCTCTACGTGACTAGTTCATTGTGCAATCGATGATCGAGGTTTCCCGATCATGTGACATGGTGTCAGTTGACAATGGAGTCATATCGTTGGTAGAACGATGTGATGGACATGCCCAATATTTGTAGGACGTAGTCATTACGCCTTTGACCCGGAGATCAACTCTTATTGCTATTCCTGAAGGATACTTTGATTGCATCAAACGTCATGTCTTAATAGTATGACAATAAAGGTGTCCCTCTCGGATATCGGAAGGGAGTATGTTGAGACGAGGGATCAAGAGCGGGATTTGCCAGTCCGCATAGCAGGATAGATACTCTAGGGCCCACTCGGTGAGATTATGTCAAATAAGCTTGCAAGCATGTGACTAGGTCACCAGGACATAATATCATGGACGAGTAGAAGATAGTGTTGTCGGTAACGAGATCAAGCAAGGTATCGCGATATCTATGAACGAGTCTCGGACACGCTAAGTATCATCATGGCAAAAGGTTTAAGACTCGACGTCTAGGTTCGAACGACAAAGTTATTCGTTATCTCACAGGGATTAATTCTGGGTATCCAAGGTCCACGAATTAGTCATTGATCGGAGAGCGCGTCTTGATCATGTCTAGCGAGATCTCGAACCGCTAGGGTAACACACTTAAGGGGAGTCGACAAGTTTACCGGAAGAGAAATTAGAAGAGAGCACCGGGAGCGTCCCGGGAAAGATCCGATGAAGATCGGAGAGCGACGAAATAGTTTTCGGAGCCGGAATAAATTTGACAATGTGTGTTTAATATTAATTAGTGTAATTAATAGTTAAATACATTTTTATTTAATGAATTTTGGAATTTAAAAGGCAGCCCACCTTAAATGGGCCTTCTCATGGGAGAGAAGGCCCATAGGGGGGAATTTTCCCCCTAGGTGCGCATGAGGAAGGGGGGCTGCCCTAGGTGGGCCAAATGGGGCCCACCTAGGGCCGGCGCACCCCTTGGGGGCGGGCTAGTGTGGGAATAGTCCCACACCACCTAGCCGGCAAGGCTGGCAGCCCCCCTCCACCTATATATAGAGGTGCCCCCTTTGGCTTTTAAAGAACAACCAATCTCTCTCTCTTCTTCTCCTTGAAACGTGATTGCTCCATTGGAGTTGCGCCAAGGTGAAGTTCCCTCCACCATACGCACACCGCCGTGTTGCTGGTCTTCCGGTCCAAGTCTTCCGCTGCTCGTCCCTGGATCGGAGCCCGGAGGTCGTCGTCTTCACCGTACGTGTGTGGATCCCTGCGAGGTGCCACGCTAGTGGTGCTCGGAGGTCTTCTTCCTCTACATGACCTCGAGGTCGTCTTCGTCGGCTTCATCGACAACGCTTGTGCGGGAGCGTAATCTCCGCGTTTCGGTCTACAAGGGTATGTATATCGATCTTCTTCGTATTACTATATCTGCATAGTCACTAGTAGAAAACAACCCTTCGGTTTTGAGCCCTGAGAACCTCCAGTCCCGGTTATGCCTGGAACCCGGACTAATCTAACCTTCAGTCCCGGTTCCAACGGTTAGGATGGCATCTCAAGCTCAAAAACCTACAGTCCCGGTTCCAGCGGAACATTTAGTCCCGGTTTGATATACGAACCGCGACTAAAGGTTTTAGTCGCGGTTCGTGTATCAAACAGGGACTAAAAGTGCATATTGTACACCTCCCGATCGCGTTTTGAGCGCGTTTTGGAAACAGAACAGTTTTGACTGCGTTTTGGGAACTGATCAGCCGGCGCGCGTTGATACACACACGAATTTAATCGCCGGCATGCAGCGCCGCCGCCTGCCGGCCTCCCTTGCTGGCCGCCGGCCTCCCTCTCCGGCTGGCTATAAAGCTACACTAATCCATATGCCTAATCACACACAAAATCTCCCTCTCCATCCTTGCTCTCTTCCATTCCAATGGAGTCACTCGGACACATCACGGCGTGTCGATTATTCTTCTTCTCCAAGGAAGACAGTGACTTCAAGGTATGGGTCACCCTCCGTGCATCACGCGTGGAGCGGTGGATCCGACACGTGAAGAAGGAGTATCTCGACGCCGCACCGATCAAGGGGGTTGGACTCGACTGCGAGTTCACCGACGCACTCCCGGGTCGTCGCCAGAAGGATCTTCCAGAGGAGCAGAAGCAGCGCGCCGCCGTCATTCAACTCTCGGTGGCGACCGAGACTCTTATTTTCCACAGTTGCAGGGCTGATCGGGTGCCGAAGCTACTCATCGATTTCTTAGGTGACAAGACTGTCAGCTTTTACGGCGTGGCAATCCAGAATGACGTGCGGATGCTGCGATACTACGGAATTACAATTCCGTCAGCGGTCGACCTCCAGAGGAATTGCCGGAACCCAACCGACAATCCTACCCCGAGCCTGTATGCTCTCTCCAATGCTGTCGTTGGGACAAATCTAGAGATGAAGAAAAATAAGAAGAAGGACGACAAGAAACGGGACGACAAGAAACGGGCCGACGACGAAGAAGGAGAAGACCTAACGAGATATTGGGCCGCGGTTCCATTGAGCTACGAGAGAGTCGTATATGCTGCTCTGGACGCTCGCCTTGGCTACGAGATTGCACGGAAGTGGTATTTAGATTGATATGATTAGTAGACCGTTGTGTGTCTCAGCTATCTCATGTATTGGAAATGCTTGGATTCTTATATATCGGTTACCGGTTTATTAATATAAATATTTCCATTTCTAAGTAATTTCGGTTACCGGTTGAAAGATTTGAATATTTCCATATTCAAAGATTAATATATGATTTTTCATCCGATTTTATGGATTATGTCACTAGTAGAAAACAGCCCTTCGGTTTTATGGACTAATATGATTATATGGATTATATGTATTTTATTTTCCATCCGATTTATTGAAACAATAAGGTTAATATGATTATATGGGTTATATGTATTTTATTTTCCATCCGATTTTATGAAACAATAAGGTTAATATGATTATATGGATTATATGTATTTTATTTTCCATCCGATTTTATGAAACAATAAGATTAATATGATTATATGGATTTTATTTTCCATCCGATTTTAATGTTGAAATAAAATGAGTTGATTAGTTATTCAAATGAGTTGATTAGTTGAAATAAAAACACCCCTTTATTTTTATAAAAAGAAAATGAACGATTTAGATTAGTTATTCAAATTCAAATAATTTTCATGTTGAAAGTATTGTCAGAATCCAAATATATATTCAGAAGTTATTCAAATGTATATTCAAACTCTTTTGAAATTACAAAATGAAAAATTAAGCACGGCAGATGTCTGAAAGTGCAAAATGAAAAGAAAAAAAATGAGTTTTGGCGCAAAAACACCCCTACATTTTTAAAAAAGGAAATCAATTTAGATTAGTTATTCAAATTCAAATACTTTTCATGTTGAAATAAAATGAGTTGAATTAATACATCATACGATGAGCCGAAGCGTCACATAGTTCTTTCACGAAAAAGAAACATCGTGGGAGTGGAGGACAAGACAGACATGTGTCAGATGAAGAAGATGCTCCATGGTTCTGACATATAGAAGAACACAAGAACACCAAGAACACGAAACCAATACCTCGATCTACCCAGGTTCGAGGCCCTCGTGAGGAGGTAAAACCCCTACTCCTGCTTAATTGTGTCTCTCTCTAGATGTATACCACAAGTGTTACAAGATGCTCATTTTTGAGCTGTGTGAATCTCCTATATATGGAGATGAACTCACGAGGTAGTGAGGATATGAATTCACGAGATGAACACTCTCTCTTCTCTCTTCTCTTCTTCTCTAGATCTTGCCAAGCGACCTATCCCGGATTATCCTCGGTAGGTACTCCCCCGCACACCAGAGAAAAACAGATCACAAAGACATAGGCATATGTGTTAGTTCCTCCCGACATAGGCATATGTCGGTCTCAGATCACCTCCACCCCGGGACATAGCTTAGTCGACATAGAGAATGCTTCTAAGCCCAGCCTCTCGAAGATGTCCTTAGTATGCTCACAAGGACATCTTCGAGAAGCTGGTGCCTAGAGGAGTCCTCTGCCTTTGCCTGGATCACCTCGGTCCACCCCGGGACATAGCTTCGACATGTTTGCTTCCTCCTCTACCTCACGAGAGAGAATGCTTCTAAGCCCAGCCTCTCGAAGATGTCCTTAGTATGCTCACAAGGACATCTTCGAGAAGCTGGTGCCTAGAGGAGTCCTCTGCCTTTGCCTGGATCACCTCGGTCCACCCCGGGACATAGCTTCGACATGTTTGCTTCCTCCTCTACCTCACAAGAGAGAATGCTTCTAAGCCCAGCCTCTCGAAGATGTCCTTAGTATGCTCACAAGGACATCTTCGAGAAGCTGGTGCCTAGATGAGTCCTCTGCCTTTGCCTGGATTGAACATAAGGTCTGGGCGTCTATTTATAGCATCACCAGGGGAGGCATCTTGGCCACTGTCACCCACGAAAGGGCATCCAGACCTTTGCCATCAAACCGCGACTAAAGGCGTTTTAGTCGCGGTTCGTGTATCGAACCGGGACTAAATGTGCAGACTGTACACCTCCCGCAGTCGAAGAATTCACTGGATATCTCTTTGTAGCCTGATCCAACGGCTCACAAGTGCTTGAAAGAAACACACGATCCGTGTGCTTCTTTAGTCCCGGTTCGGAAATGATAGCGTTAATCCAACAGCTCACAACCCCTAAAACGAAACACACCCCTGATCTAATGGCTCAGAAGTGCTCTAAAGAAACACTCGATCCGTGTGCTTCTCTAGTCCCGGTTTGAAAGTGATAGTGCTGATCCAACAGCTCCAAACTATTTTTAAAATAGTTTTATATTAGTTAGTCAAATTCAAATACATTTCATATTAAAAATAAATATTCAAACTCTTTTGAAAGTGCAAACTGAACAAAAATTCAGACTCACTAAAGGGGTAGCACTGCGTGCGGTCGAAAAACTCACTGGGTCGCGGTTGGAGGCTCCTGCATACAGCCCAACCGTGGCTCCTGAAGATTTGTATTCAGTCGATGAACTGAAGTACTTTGTAGATAGAACAGAAACACACGATCCGTGTGCTTCTTAATTTAGTCCCGGTTCGGAAGTGAAACTGTTGATCCAACAGCTCACAAGCCCTCAAAAGAAACACATCCCTGATTCAAACATATTTATACAAAAGAAACAGTTGAAAGAAACTGTTTTTATATTAGTTAGTCAAATTCAAACACATTTCATATTGCAAGTTTTGTCAAATTCCAAATTATACAAAAGTTCTTCAAATTCATATCCAAAGTTAAAATAATTATTATAGAAAACATAAAATAGTTTTATATTAGTTAGTCCAGTTCAAACACATTTCAAACACATTTCACATTGCAAGTTTTGTCAAATTCCAACATATACAAAAGTTATTCAAATTCATATCCAAACTCTTTTAATAATAGTTAAAATAATTATTATAAAAAACATAAAATAGTTTTATATTAGTTAGTCAAATTCAAACACATTTCATATAGAAAGTTTTGTAAAATTCCAAAATATACAAAAGTTATTAAAAATGTATATTCAAACTCTTTTTGAAAGTGCAAACTGAAAAAAAAATCAGACTCACTGGGTCGCGGTTCGTGCCACGAACCGCGACTAAAGGGGTTGCGCGCGCGCCCAGTCGAAACACTCACTGGGTCGCGGTTCGTGGCTCCAACCGCGACTAAAGGCCCCCCTTTAGTCCCGGTGCGAGCCACGAACCGCGACTAAAGATTGTGGGGTATAAATACCCAGATTCAGATCCCGGTTGGAGCCACTAACCGGGACCTAGCGCTAAGGAAACTGTCGACGCCGCCAGGCTGCCGGATTCTCGCGCCGCCGTTGCCGAGCTCGCCGCCGTCTGCCCCCTTCGCCGTCCGCTGCCGCCGCCGCGCCCCGCTCTTCCTCCCCGTTGTGGAGGAGGCCGCCGCGCCCGCTCTTCCTCTCCCTCACCGCCGCCGCGCCCCGCTCTTCCTCTCCCCTCACCGCCGCCACCGAGGTCGCCGCTCAACATAGCTCCCTCTCACCGGCGAACACCGAGCCCCCCACGGTGAGCCCCCCCCCCCCCCCCCCCCCCGCCGCGCCCCGCTCTTCCTCCTGTTAGTTGTTAGGTTGAATTTTAGTTCATTAGGTTGAATTTTAGTTGATTAGGTTAAATTTTAGTTGAATTTTAGTTCATTAGGTTGAATTTTAGTTGATTAGGTTGAATTAGTTGCTTTAGGTTGAATTTTAATTAAATGGACATAGTGATGTGTTAGGAAAGGTGGTAAATTTAGCAATTAGGACTATTTTTTTTCAATTTAGTCCCAATTAAGTTTAGTATTTAGTATTTGTATAGTATAGCTTTAGCATAAATATTATATTATAGTTTAGTGTTATATTGCTAGTATTGCTAGTATAGCATTAGTATAAATATTGTTTTAGTATTGCTTACTATAAATATTGTTTAGTATTGCTAGTATATAGTTTTAGTATAAATATTGTTTTACTATTTTCAATCTTGCTCTTCTGTTGTTATTGTACTAAATATTGTTTTAGTATTGCTAGTATAGCTTTAGTGTTTTAGGACTTAGTGAAATTTAGTGATGTTTAGTCTTTATTCTTTATTCTTTATAGTTTAGTATTGCTAGTATATATTCTTTATTCTTTTTAGTACTGCTTTTAATCTTTATTCTTTATAGTGAAGCTATGTACCATGACGGTAGAGATGATCGGGAAGGCCAAAAAGATAATGAGGTAGATGACGGCTCACAGTATCTGAATGAAGATGGTGATGCTGGGTTGTCGGATGATCAGTTAGAAGAACAAAACATAGGCAACCCGGAACCAAGTATTGATGTCGATGCTAGCGTTGGACCCTCAACGAAGTCCTCTGATGTAAATATTTAAGTCTCTGCTAATTATATATATAGACCTCCACATTGAGCATATATTTAATGAATGTTTTTTTAGTCCTCCACTTCAAGGTTACGGGGCCCGACCAAAAAGTGAAACGAGAAGACACATATGATTATTGACATAGTCAGTGCCGATGGGGAACCTTTGGAGCCCATATACAGCGTGACTACATTTACTAATCAAGCAGGAGTTCTTGTTAGGGACATGATCCCGATCACCTGTCGAGAATGGAAGAAGCCAAGAGCTGATGGAATAAGTTTTGTCTCTAACGAATTGAAAAATTCTATTTGGGACAAGCTGATATCACATTTCACTCTGCCGACGATGGACACCGAGGAGCAAACAACGGCCTTGAAGGCCAAAGTCAAGGTGTGGATCCTGAAGAAGATGGCCAAACAATTCCAAAACCACAAAAAAAGAACGTGGGCGAAGTATGTCAAGAGTGGGAAAATTACTCCGGAGTTTAAGGGAACAGACGAGAGGTTACGTGATCACTGGGATGATTTCGTGACGTATAAGGAATCGGAAGAAGCTCTTGAGAGGTCCAAAAAGAATGCGGATAATGCCAAGAAAAAGGTTCTCCATCATAATTTGGGGCCAGGTGACTACAAGACTGCCATGCCTAAGTGGGATAAACTTAAGGCTGAAATTAAGGCAAAAGGTCTAACTCCAGAGACGGAGAAAGTGCCCGAGAGAGCAGGAAACTTCCTAATGGCGCATGGTATGACGTTGGAGAAGGAAACAGGGGAGTTGGTTCTTCGTGATCCGACGAAGAAAGCAGTGTTGACTCCCTTCGATGATCTTAAAAAAGCAGTAGCCGAGGTGGAGGCGGGAACGTTCATTCCGGATAGAGAGAACGACGAGCTGACAAAGGCACTCGGAAATCCTGAGAAGGGAGGACGAACACGAGGCTATGGAGGTGTTCCTTGGAAGATGAGGTTTCATGAGGACTATCATACTTATAGAAGCCGAGCCAGAGCAATGAAGAGGAGGGAGCAGCAGGCGGCAGACCGGCTTAAGAAGGTGGAAGAAAGGTACGAGCTGCTCTTTGCGATGTATACGAAGATGCAGGAGAAATTTTCAAGCCGTCCAGAGGCCGGTCAGATTTACATAGATCCTGCAGCTGATGGCCCATCTAACCGGAGGAGTAGTGTGGCTTCCACGGGGTTGCATGACGATGATGGAGAAGTTGATGCGTCACCGATGGATCGCTACCCCGTGGATAATATCGAAGATAAGACTGAATGTGAGCTGCACCAGCCAATGAAGAACATATCTGTGAAGGTGGCCGTCGGCTTTGCTTTAAAAGTTGATCCTGAAGTGCGTTGGCATTGCCGCGAGGTTCCAGCTGGGTATGCTCGTGTTGGGGTGGAGGAAATTGTACCTGGATGCGAGACATTGGAGATTGACCACCCTGGCCCTGAAGGGGAGGCGACCCTGGAAGAAGTCAGACATGGAATCATTTTATGGAAAAAGAAATACATCATATTTCTAGGCTCGACGCAGAGGCCACGGTCTCTCTCACCTCCACCACCTCCAAGTCCATTGAACTTCGATAGGGACGACGACGACACCTACATGACTCCACCTCGATCTTCGCCGCCGCGTCAGCAGCCTGAACCTTCTTCGCCTGAACCTTCTTCGGCTGAGTACAGGGCGGGAAAGCGGAAGATCAGCCAGGTCAAGTGGGGTAACTTGACTAAGTGCCCGCCTCCGCCTACTAAGGCGAAATTGTCGCCGCTTCCAAAGGTCCCCAAGAGTCCTCCAAAGTTTCCTTACCCTTATAAGCCCCCCGTGGAAAACATGCCAGACGTATCAATCGATCCGAAAAAAATAGAGTACTTCCTGAGTCATTGTTTTCAACCACCCCAATATGTTTTAAACTTACTATCCGACTATGATCGTTGTATTGACAAGGCATATAATGAGGGGCTTGAGAAAACAAAGCAGAAGAGACGCGACGTTGCTCCGCTGAAGTTGGCATCCAAGATTGTGATACCAGAAGGGTATGAGATTCCTGGTATGACCTACGAAGAAATGGTGGATTTGATAGAGGCCGACATTGCTCCCGAGGCATTGCAATATCGCCTTGGGAAGGATCTGGTCACGAAGGAGGACTGGGCCAACCTACCTACAAGAATGCGAGCATTACATAAATGGTACAAGGATGACTCAGCAGACGGGGACGAGATACTGTCTGTTAAACTTAGAGATGAGCATTACTTCATGGGAGAACAGACGATTCATATTGACTTTGACGAACTCTTTCAGTTGTTCAACCAGAAGGCCCTCGACAAATCTATCATCAACTGCTATTGTTTGTAAGTGATTAATTAAAGCTAATATCGTATCATTTTCTTATAATATAACTGTCCTCACTACATTCTTTTGTACGCTACTATGCAGAATGAAGATTCTTGAGTGTAGGAGGAACCGGATTTATCAAGTTGGGTTCGTTGACCCAGATCGAGTTCATATATATACCTTAAAAATAAACCCGGGGGAAACGGAGAACAACTTGCTCAATTTTTTGGAGAAACAACATTACAAGAAGAACATATTATTTCCGTACAACTTCAGGTTAGAGTGTTACACATTCATTTTTCCTCGTACTCGATTTTGATGAGTTAGCTAGAGACTTAATATTTACTGAATTCTCTTCTATGTGCTGATGTGTATGTGCAGCCACCACTGGATTCTCTTCAACATTGAAATTAACTTGGGGAAAGTTCAGATCGAGGACTCATTATATCGACCCATGACGGATTACTGGAACATTATTGAAACGCTCCAGAGGTACTATATTGACCTCTTTTCTTCATTTCCTAAGTTCCAGTTATGAATATATTCTTTATTCATTTTCTTTGTCGGGGCAGGGTATGGAAGCGGTTCATAAAACGTGCCGGAGAAGGTCAATTTAAACCAGAGCTGACCTTTCAGCTAATCAACGTAAGTAGATTACTCTATTTAGTTCTAGTTTCAATATCGGATTGTCATGTTTGATTATTACTTGATATGAACTCTATTTTCGTAAAGTGCGAGAGACAGCCACCGGCGACAAATCTGTGTGGATATTACGTTTGCGAGTATATGCGCATGTATGTCAGTGAGCGGATGGATATGGTGGTACGTAAAGCATTTACATATCAATTCACAATTTAACTCTTGATGTATTTATATTGACCGTCTTCTCTTGATATATCCAGCAAATGAATCAACGAGAGCATCTCACTCCATATCAACGCTCTAGAGGAAATTTGTGGATTTCTGCTTGACGAGGTCATAGCCCCAACAGGAGAATACAATATAAACCGTAAATAATGATTTTGATGTAATAATGATCGTGTTGGGACGACACTTATGTATATGATACATGTTTAACTTGATACGAGTCTCGTTGGATATGTAATATATGGATCAATTCTCGTTAGACACTTCATATAATATATGCATCGATGTGTGTAATTGTAGCTTACAAACAATAGTTTAAATCATAAATAAAACAGAAAACAGAAAACAAAATAAAAATGCTAAAACGTAAAACCCCTCGAACTTATTAGTCCCGGTTTGTAATACAAACCGGGACAAAAGGTCATCGCCGAGCAGCTCGCCTGCGCGCCCACGTGGATACCTTTTTGTCCCGGTTGCAGATCCTACCGCGACTATAGGTTGGGGTGTTTAGTCCCGATTCCGCAGTCCCGGTTGCTAAACCGGGACTGAAGGCCCTTACCAACCGGGACTGTTAGCCTATTTTCTACTAGTGAGTATAGATCCTGGCTAGTTTAAGGTTATCGTTGTTAGAAAATTTATTGTTTTCTGCCTGCGACCCCCTTCAGTCGGGCCATTGCTGATGCAAAGAGAGAGTGCGGAACTGAAAAGGAGAGGTTGAAGTTCGAGCAGATGTTAGAGGATCACAAGAAATTGTTGTATCCAAATTACAAAGATGGTCAGAAAAAGTTGGGTACCACACTGGAATTGCTGCAGTGGAAGGCAGAGTGTGGTGTGACTGACAAGGGATTTGGAAAGTTGCTGCAGATAATTAGGAAGATGCTTCCAAAGGTTAACGAGTTGCCCGGCAGTACGTACGAAGCAAAGAAGGTTCTGTGCCCTCTAGGATTAGAAGTGCAGAAGATACATGCCTGCCCTAATGACTGCATCCTCTACCGCGGTGAGTACGAGAATTTGGATGCATGCCCGGTATGCACTGCATTGCGGTATAAGATCAAACGAGATGACCCTGGTGAAGTTGAGGGCGAGCGTCCCTGGAAGAGGGTTCCTGCCAAGGTGATGTGGTATGCTCCTCTAATACCACGGTTGAAACGTCTGTTCACAAACAGAGAGCATGCCAAGTTGTTGCGATGGCACAAAGAGTACCGTAAGAAAGACGCGATGTGCAGACACCCCGCTGATGGGTCTAAGTGGAGAAAAATTGAGAGAGGGTTTCCGGACTTCGCAGATGACGCAAGGAACTTAAGGTTTGGTCTAAGTACAGACGGCTTCAATCCTTTTGGGGAGCATGTGTATTTATAACCTTCCTCCTTGGTTGTGCATGAAGCGAAAGTTTATTATGATGCCGGTGCTCATCCAAGGCCCGAAGCAACCTGGTAACGAGCTTGATTTGTACCTCAGGCCATTAGTTGAAGAACTTTTACAGTTGTGGCGGGAAGAAGGTGAACGTGTGTGGGATGAGCACAAACAGGAGGAATTTGACCTACGAGATTTGCTTTTTGTAACGATCAACGATTGGCCGGCTCTTGCGAACCTCTCAGGGCAGACAACCAAGGGGTACAATGCATGCACACACTGTTTAGGTGGGACCGAATGTATATATTTGGATAAATGTAAGAAGTGTGTTTATCCGGGGCATCGTCGATTTCTTCCGATCAAGCATCCCGCAAGGAAGAAAGGCAAGCATTTTAAAGGTGAGGCTGATCACAGCAGGAGGCTTGTCGACCGTATTGGTGAAGAAATATTTGATATGGTCAAAGATTTAAAAGTAATCTTTGGAAAGGGTCCTGGAGGACTAGAGGTTCCGAAAGACGCTAACGGGCACGCACCCATGTGGAAGAAAAAATCTATATTTTGGGAGCTACCATATTGGAAGGTCCTAGAGGTCCGATCCGCAATCGACGTGATGCACGTGGCGAAGAATATTTGCGTGAACCTGCTAGGCCACTTGGGCGTGTACGGGAAGAAAAAAGACACAGAGGAAGCACGGGAGGACCAGAAACATATGAAAGAACGAGACGGCCTAAATGCCGAACACTATGAAGGCCCTGCCAGCTACGCTCTTACCAAACAAGAGAAAGTAATATTCTTTGAATGCCTGAGCAGTATCAAGGTCACGGCTGGCTTCTCGTCGAATATAAAGAGGATAGTAAATGTGAGACTCCAAAAATTTCAAAACCTAAAATCTCATGACTGCCACGTGATTATGACACAATTGCTTCCGTTTGCACTGAGGGGGCTTCTACCGAAAAATGTTCGAGTACCCATTGTTAAGCTTTGTGCATTCCTCAATGCAATATCTCAGAAGGTAATCGATCCGGCGATTCTACCTAGGTTACAGAGTGATGTGGTCCAGTGTCTTGTAAGTTTTGAGTTGGTGTTCCCCCCATCCTTCTTCGATGTTATGACGCATCTCCTGGTTCACCTAGTCGAAGAGATTCAAGTTCTCGGTCCTGTATTTCTACACAATATGTTCCCTTTTGCGAGGTTCATGGCAGTCTTAAAGAAATATGTTCATAACCGTGCTAGGCCAGAAGGAAGCATCTCCAACGGCTATGGTACATAGGAGGTCATTGAGTTCTGTGTTGACTTTATTGCTGATCTTAAGCCGATTGGTGTTCCACAATCACGGCATGAGGGGAGACTGAGTGGAAAAGGCACACTAGGAAAGAAATCAATAATTTGTATGGATGGGCATTCTTTCACTGAAGCACACTACACAGTCCTACAAAGTTCTACCTTGGTGGCACCGTATATCGATGAACACAAGAATATTGTACGCTCCCTACACGCGGGGCAGTCTGAGAACTGGATTATACGTAAACACATGGCGACTTTCGGCGGTTGGTTGCGAACACATATCCGGAATAAAGTAGATGTTGAAGAACAATTATACTTGTTGGCCAGGGCACCATCTACGACTGTATCTACTTTCCAAGGGTACGAGATAAATGGGAATACATTTTACACGACATTCCAAGATAAAAAGAGCACCAACCAAAACAGTGGTGTTCGCGTTGATGCAACAACCAACAATGGGCAGAAGAACACATATTATGGTTGCATACAAGAGATATGGGAACTTGACTATGGACCTTGTTTTAAGGTCCCTTTGTTTCGGTGCAAATGGGTCAATCTGAAAGGCGGGGTTCAGACAAGCTGTACGCAATGACAACAGTGGATCTAAACAATCTTGGTTACAGAGACGAACCATTCGTCCTAGCCAATGATGTTGCTCAGGTTTTCTATGTGAAGGACATGTCTAGCAGACCGAAAAAAAGAAAAAATATGGAAACGAATACATCATACGATGAGCCGAAGCGTCACATAGTTCTTTCAGGAAAAAGAAACATCGTGGGAGTGGAGCACAAGACAGACATGTCAAATGATTATAACAACTTTGATGAAATCCCGCCCTTCGTAGTGACCATTGACCCAATCATCAAGTTGAATGAAGAAGATGCTCCATGGTTCCGACCCTGAAGAAGATGCTCCATGGTTCCGACCCTGTAATAATGTATTATACATTTTATATGAAGAAGATGTTTTTTTTTACCTGCATATCAAATGGATCCGCCGACGGTGGCTCGTGAGTGCCAGACGGTGGCTTTGTATATCAAATGAACTACACTAAGTGTTGACATAGCTTAGACATGTATGCTTCCTCCTCCTACCTCACAAGAGAATGCTTCTAAGCCCAGCCTCTCGAACATGTCCTAAGTATGCTCACAAGGACATCTTCGAGAAGCTGGTGCCTATAGGAGTCCTCTGCCTTTGACTGGATTGTACTGAAGGTGTGGGCACCTATTTATAGCATCGCCAGGGGGAGGTATCTTTATTCCCGGTTGGTGGCTCAACCCGGGACAAAAGAAACACACCCCTGATCTAACGGCTCACAAGTCCTTGAAAGAAACACACCCCTGATCTAACGGCTTACAAATGCTTGAAAGAAACACACGATCCGTGTGCTTCTTTAGTCCCGGTTTGGAAGTGATAGTGTTGATCCAACAGCTCACAAGTCCTCAAAAGAAACACACCCCCGATCTAACGGCTCACGAGTGCTTGAAAGAAACACACGATCCGTGTGCTTCTTTAGTCCCGGTTTTGAAGTGATAGTGTTGATCCAACTTTCAGCATTAGGGAATGACAACAATCTTGGATACATAGACGAACCATTTGTGGCTCAGGTTAGTCGTACTCCTGCCTAGGCCTATAATACTCGTCCTCGTAGTCGTCGTAGTCGCCGCCGTCGTCATCGCTGTCGTCGGGCGGCGCTCGCCTGGACTGGAATTGAGGGTAGCGCAGTCGGGGGTTATCGCCGGCCGTGATGTAGTCCATGACGCTCCGGAGTGTCCGGCCGCCCCACCACAGCCGACGGCCGGCCTCGTTGAAGTTCGAAGGAGGCGGGCCGTCCCCCTCGTACCTGGCGAGCGCCCTCTCACGCCGATTGATGAAGAAGGCGAGCCAAGTCGGGCGGTAGTCGGGACTCCAGCGGGGATCCATCCGCTGCTCCGGAGTGAGCTCGAAGTAGTAGTGGTTCGTGATGGCCGCCCGGCGCGCCAAACCTTGAGGGACCGGAGGGACCGGCACGCCTCCGGTGCTCAGCCTCCAGCCGGCGGGGACGGCGTAGCCGGGCGGGCAAGGGTAGTTCGAGGCGTAAAGCTCCTCCGCCTCCGAGTAGGTTAGAGTGGGTACGGTGGAAGCCATGGGAGAGTGATGAGGTTGCAGATATGAGTTTAGAGATGTGCTATGCCAATGGAGGCCATGACTACATATATATAGTGACAAATGGCGGGAAGACGGAGGGCGGGAAGCGGTAGAAAGCGCGGGAAGAAATAAGGCGGGAAGAAACAGACCTTCTGTCCCGGTTCCAGCCACCAACCGGGACTAAAGAGAATCCCACCAATAAGGAAGTTTTCAAATTCAAACACTTTTCATATTGAAAGTTTTGTCAAATTCAAAACAGAAAATAGTTTTGTCTTAGTTAGTCAAATTCAAACACTTTTCATATTGAAAGTTTTGTTAAATTACAAAATCTACAAAATTTCTTCAAATTCATATTCAAACTATTTTTAAAGTACTTAAAATAATTATTATAGAAAACAGAAAATAGTTTTGTCTTAGTTAGTCAAATTCAAACACTTTTCATATTGAAAGTTTTGTTAAATTACAAAATCTACAAAATTTCTTCAAATTCATATTCAAACTATTTTTAAAGTACTTAAAATAATTATTATAGAAAACAGAAAATAATTTTGTCTTAGTTAGTCAAATTCAAACACTTTTCATATTGAATGTTTTGTTAAATTACAAAATCTACAAAATTTCTTCAAATTCATATTCAAACTATTTTTAAAGTACTGAAAATAATTATTATAGAAAACAGAAAATAATTTTGTCTTAGTTAGTCAAATTCAAACACTTTTCATATTGAAAGTTTTGTCAAATTACATAATATGCAAAAGCTACTCAAAACCAGATTCAAATTATTTGGAAAATTAAAATGGAAAAGAAAAACTGAAAATCCCTCTTTTGTCCCGGTTCCAGCCACAAACCGGGACAAAAGGGGGGGTGCGAAGGCGCGAAGCCGAGGCGGCCGAAAATACGCATTTGTCCCGATTGGTGGCTCAACCCAGGACAAAAGACCCCCCTTTTGTCCCGGTTCCAGCCACAAACCGGGACAATAGGAGGGGTTGCTATATAAGCAGGACTTAGCCCCGGGGAGAGCCACAACCCGGAGCAATTCCCCACTCCTACCGTTACGCTGCCAAAATTTTCCGTCGCCCCCGCCGCAGTCTTCTCCGACGCCGGTGCCCGCGCCTCCGTCCCCGACGCCGGTGCCCGCGCCTCCGTCCACGACCCCTGCGCCTCCGTCCCCGCCGCGTGCGCGAATCGTTCCCGAGTCCGGCAGGCCCCCGCGCAATCGTCGTTCCCGACTCCGGCGACGTTCCCGGCCTCCCCGCGCTCCCTCCTCCTCCTCCTGTCTCCCCGACCACGCCATCGTCCTCGGGGTGAGCCACTGGTCCGGCTGGACCCTCCCTCCCTCTCCCTCCCGCTCTGATTCACTCCCGCGCCGTGCACCTCCGCGTGCCGCCGCGGCACGTGCTCGCCGGCCACACTCCGGCGACCTTAAGCCAGCGGCGCCGCCACCAAAAGGTTGCACGCGGCCGTGCGGTTCCAACGCGCCCATCCGCGCGTCCCCTCGCTTAGCTATTCGTCGGAATCGTGGTCGACAGGGCCTCTGTCCCCATTGCTGACGTCACGCTGACGTCAGCCCTCCCTTTTATTGTTTTTCATAAATTCCAGAAAATAACTCAAATTTGTAAATTTCATATCTTTTGATCTGTAATCAGAAAATTGTAAATAATATGTCAAATTGTACAGAAAAATAAATCCTATCTATTCATGTCAAATATTTGTAGCATGCAAATTAGTATGCGTTGGAATATTATTACAATTATTTGTTGCTTGAAATTAGTATGTGTTGAAAAAAAGTATTTGTTGCGTGCAGATACTCGAATTGGTCACCACGTCGTAGCCGCCGCCCTCTCGAAGCCGCCACTCTCTGAGCCCCGACATTGTTCGACTAGTGCGCCACTGTCAGAGACGAGCAAGAAAATGTAAATGAATTATTCGAGATGTATTATTGTTGCTTTAAATGGATTATTCGACTATATTCGAGATGTATTTAATCGATATTTAACTATGGAAATAGCATTGTTTGACTACTCCGCCACCTTCATGGTTAATAATATATGTGATACTTTAATCGATATGCAAATAGAAATGAAGATGTGAATTTGTCTTAATAAATTGCAGAAACTATGGAGCCCGGTAGAGACCATGAACTAGAAGAGGACATGTTCGACATCATCCGCGAAGGTCAATTAGAGGGACATGAGAACAACTCGGACGATTTCACGTCACAGTTCCTGAACGAGTCCGGTGATGGATTGGAGGGGCCTTTTGACGAAATAGACGTCCCCGACTCTGGTGTTGGACAGTCGTCCGCCGAGGTATATATTAGCCCTCCGGTATTAGTCTATGTTGAATAGATGCGTTAATTGATTTGTGTATATACATATATTAACTACCAACTTCTTTCTTGTTTTAGCCCTCCGGATCGAGCAAAAAAACATCCGCCAAGTCAGATGTTACGAAACGAGGCGGGCCACGAAGCGGGACAAAAAAGCTGACTGGGACTCAAAAGTACCACATTGAAGTAATCGATGCAAAAGGCAAACCGATTGCTCCCGTCAAGCATGCAAAAAAAATTGTCAGTCAGTGCGGAGTCATTGTAAGGGACCAGATCCCCATCACGACTCATGAATGGAATCAGCCAAAGGTGCCAAGAGAGGGGGTTGTGTATGTCCCCAATGCAGACAAAGAACGCCTTTGGGCCGAGCTCATGAAGAATTTCACTTTACCAGCAGAGGAGGATGAAGATGACCCTGTTATAGAGAACCGATGCAAGGCCTGGGCTTTGATGGAGATGGGAGAACTGTTCCGCAGCTGGAAGAAAAGGCTAAACAAGTTGGTAACTGAAGGTACGACTCCAGAATTCGTCGGGATCTTTGAAAACATAAAACATGAGTGGGACGCTTTTAAGGCGTACAAGCTATCCACTGAAGCTAAGAAAAGGTCAGAGATAAATAAGAAAAATGCAGCAAAGAAGAAATATCACCATGTTATGGGGTCAGGTGGCTATCGGACGGCCAAGGCTAAGTGGGAGAAAATGGAGGATGAGCTAGCGGCTAAAAATATAAAGTTCGAGACATTGGATTGGCCCGAACGGCTTAAGGCTTGGTTCTATGGCATTGGTGGAAAGTTGGACCCAGAAACAGGGGAATGTATTTTTAACGAGGACCACGGACTAGACCCTGTCAAAAAAATCAGAGACGTAATGAAGGAGGTGGAGGAAGGCACGTTCCAGCCAAGCAGAGAGAATGACGAGCTATCGCGAGCCCTTGGGAATGCTGAACACAGTGGACGAACACAAGGAACCGCCGGCTCCGTTCCGTGGAAGATTGGGTTTCCCTTAGATGTCGGGACTTACAGAAGCCGACCGAGAAAGAAGAACATTGCGAAAGACCGGATGCAGAAGCTAGAAGATAAATTAGCAGAGCACGAGAAGGAGATAGCTGAGCTCAAGGCTGAGAGGCGGCGTCCACGGAATTCCTGCGAATCTGAGACGCACGAAGATCCTTCTCCTGGTCCAAAATCTATGCAGAGAAGCAGCGTGGCTTCCACGGAGCTCGTTCGCCCAGGTTCCCCCTCGGGTCCTTGTCACCCAGTGGATTGTATCAGTCAGCAGGAACTGTGCGAGCTGCATGTGCTGTAATATCCGGGAAAAATATATCAACAATAATAATAAATTTGGCAGCGAAGTATTTCTGTTTATCTATTCTTGCTTGATTAATTAATTTACAGCTAAATATCAACTTAGAAGTAAATTAAAATAGGAAAGAAGGAAAAAGTAGCGGCCAAGTAACCTCAGAAAATATCTAGAGCCAAGCTACCGGATAATATCTGGACCGAACCTTACCGGACCGGTCGATCTAATCCAAACTGCACAGGTGTCCACCGCTCCTGTGTCTCTCCTACCTATATATAGCCTTTCCGCCGTTCGTCTCCTCACACACTCGCACACATTAGGAATCGTCCCAAATCATCTCTAGCTTGTAAGCTGTTCGATCTGAAAAGTTGGGTAGATCAGCTAGGACAGGTATGGCCAACCGCTTGAGCTCTAATTCCTAGGTCTTGTTCATAAGCGTGCAAGGGCTATTATTTTACTAGCTGCTGTAGTCCCTGTCTCCCCATAGATCTGATTGTTGTTCACGGATTGGAATAGGACCTTGATACAATTTATTCCATCAGATGGTTTCATCAGATGCTCATTAATGGGTGCCTTTATTTACTACAAGAACCATCGGTCAGAAGTAGTACTACTTGGTGCTGATTAGGAATACTAGTACTAGTACATATGGATGAACTTGCCTTGCTCGCCTTGCTTTCTTGCAACAATGGATGAGTACAGCTAGTATGTACATGCATCGCATGTGTACAGTAGCAATAGCTTTTTAGCTCACATGCATGAGGAGTGGTCAGTACGATTGCATATCTTGCCAGAATAGTAGCACAACTAACTGTTCATGTTTCTATTCACGCCTCATCCAAATGCTGCTAGTACTATGTTTCTGGTAAAATACAACTAATGTAATTTATGCAAACTGATTAGGTTGGAGCCAAGTGATCCGAGAGAAAACAATCAAGGCAAGGCTGTGCATACCAGTTCTCTGAACTAAATTACGAAATATATTTAACCTTGGTACTTGAATATTATTAAGTGCTTAGACCATTATATGTGATATGAAAAGTGCATTGTTGATGAACGTTGGATGAAACGTGAACACCATACATGAATCGATGAAATGTTTGAGCACACCTGAATTATCCGATCGCCTGTCGTAATCATGGGATGTATGGTATATCTAGCCCGAGACGGTCGATACTTGAAATAACGGTACGCGGTCACGCCGGTATCAGTGTGAGATGGACTTGCCTCACACAAGTAGGGGACTCGATGTCGTGATTCTCGGAGAGGGGTATAACCATTGGTGGAGGTTACGATGGGTATTAGCGTGTCTCTGCATAGGTTACTATATTTAGATTGCGCTGACCGACTAACCATTATTATTGTGTATACACTCTTGTCAGGTAGCAAGAGGAATGTTCTTCATCACCTAATTTACTCTGAATTTATTTACATGCTTTCAATATTGTTAATCATTCTTAATCCTTGCTGGGTATGTCTCAACATACTCATAGCCTATTTCTTTTCTCTGGTATGCGCAGTGTGTGAGCAACTTGAGCCGGACCGGGATGACACGGAGATTGTAACAAATCACTAGATACCTAGACGGCTGTTGGGCTAGGATTTCGGCTATCACTCTAAATAATATTGCTTGGAATAAATTGAAGGAATGCCTTCGATGCATGCATAGTAGGATGGACTAGTATAACAGCTAGCATGCATGCCTTTGTAACCTGCAATGTACTATGATGAATAAATGGAACCCGGTTCTTCTTGTGCTCTTAATTTGATGATTACTACTTATGCCTTGTATGCTTATGGGGTACGTATTTCATCTCATAAGCATACGGCGGCTGTCATTCTCCTAGGCCATGGCTCGGGGCGTGACATGTGCCATGTTTGAACATAACTGTGAGGTGGCGGACGGTTTTGCCGTACCGCACAAACCAGATGGAACTTATCATTGTCGCCCGATTCCAGATGGCTATGCTGTTGTCGCGGTTGACGAGGTAATGAAGGGATATGAGGGAATAAAACTGGACTACCCTACGGGAAAAGACGAGATTGAATTGAGATATGCCTTCAAGACTACCTGCTTATGGAAGAAGGAATACATCGTGTTCCCACACTTGTTGCAAAAGCAAATTTGCACTAGAAGCAAGCCCCCTCCCAGTCCACATGCCAGTCCGGACCTCCCCGACAACGACAACAACGACCAAGGCGCCAGTCAATCTCCATCTCCGCCGCCGCGTCAGCCAACTCCGCCGCCGCGTCAGCAACTCCGCCGCGTCAGCCAACTCCGCCGCCGCAAAATAAGCGGAAGTCCACCGCAGCGTCGACTAGTACTCTGCAGAGCGGTTCGGGTAAGAAAGCGAGGAAGATGACACCGCCGCCTCCTCCGCCGCCTCCTACCCAGTTATCCTTAACACGGAAGAAGTCTCCGCCAAAGCCGGTATATTCTCCGGAAGCGATACAGTGGGCCTATAAATTTCTTACGCAGCGATCGCAGTATCAGATGAACATGGACGATCACTATGTACGCGTTCTGGTGCGTACATCTAGAAGAGTGCGGGAAGAACGAAGAAAACGGGCTGCGGGTGCAAACAAGAATAGAGACGTTCCCCAGCTCGGAATGCAGGCGGTACAATCGGTCACCGCGCTCAGAGTGTTGCCCAGTGGTGCAGAGGAGACAGAAATTGAGAAGCAAGCTAAAGAATTAGGTATGTCTGTTTCATACATTCGCGCCTTACAAACGGGCAAAACTGTCGAGTTTGCAGAAAGGGCGCGACAATATGTTAGAGGGCAGCCTCTGATCGACCTTTCTCACGTGCGTTTACTACCAGCAAGAATGCACCAATTACATGACTGGTACATGTCTTACACGGCCCATAATGATGGAGACTATATCTATGCGAAAATTCAAAAGTCTCATTATGGCCCAGGTGATGATGAGCTTCATATTGAGCTCCCAGAATTATTCCAGTTATTCAATTTTGACGCCCTCGACAAATCTATCATCAGTGCATATTGTCTGTAAGTGATTAAATTATGCATGTAATTAATTCTCTAGCTTAGCTTGTTTTTCATTGCCTGTAATTATCCTTTTCTACTATGTTATTATGCAGACTGAAGATTATAGAAACTCGGAAGTTTGGAGCTGATAATAACGTTGGGTTCATTGACCCAAATCGAGTTCATCATTATGGTATATTAAAATACCCAGAGAAAACGGAGGAGCTTTTGCTCTCATACTTAATGCCGCAATATTACAAAACCTACATACTATTTACTTACAACTTCCAGTGAGTTATTTACTGTCTTGTACATATTCACTAATTTGCTTACTCGATATTAAGTGTAACTGATGAGTTATTAACGTATATAAACATGCGCAGATATCACTGGATACTGATTGAGATTGAGGTTGAACGGGCAAAAGTATGCATATACGACCCATTAAGCAAACCGCTCGAGAAGTTAATCGACATGCAACTAATGCTTCAGAGGTAATTTCAATCATTACCGTAATCGGCCTGTTCCGTTCTAATATAGGGAAATTAATAACTTATTTAATCATTTTCTATACCGTGCAGGGTTTGGGACAAGTTCACCGGATTTCACCAGGGTGTACATAAGGATCTAACTTTTA
The DNA here is from genome assembly GCA_026929855.1 of Poa annua. NCBI lineage: Eukaryota > Viridiplantae > Streptophyta > Magnoliopsida > Poales > Poaceae > Poa > Poa annua. The sequence continues at coordinate 97,396,097 of CM049437.1, forward strand.
AACTAGAAGAGGTAAGTAGTCATAACTAGGTCCCAATACCGTTTTTAGTACATTCTATTATTATTTAACTGAATCCTATCAAATTCTCTCTTAAAGTGTGCGAAGCAGCAACAAGGAACTAATTTATGTGGATTCCATGTCTGCGAGTTCATGCGTTCACACATAAATGAGCGGCGGAATGAATGGCAAGCTGTACGTAAAGAATATATTCAAACTTGTTCCTTCAATTTTGTTCACTTTTCAAATGGAATTATTTTTATAATGATTGATATATTAATGTTGTTGATCTCTACTTTACAGTTCGAAAACATCCGGAACCGCCTAGATGCAAAGGACCGCCTACTCCCAATTGCGGAGGAGGTGTCAGCCTTTCTGATGGACTATGTGCTTCTGAGGGGGGCGGAATGCAGTACTCAAGCGGCTCCAAAGAGGAAGGTCGAACGCAGTACTAAAGCAGCTCCAAAGTAGGGTCTAGTGCCTCTATGTCAATGATCTAATGATCTACCTGGCCGGTTGTAAATATTAGATTCGGAGTACTCCATGTAATAATGATAATGTTTCTATATACCAAGTGGCGTATAATATGTTTATGAAACTTGTTTGAGATGAAATAGGAATATCGACAACAAAACACAAAAGAAAGGGTAAAACAGAAAACACAAAAGAAAAAGAGAAAACATAAAACACAAAAGAAAAACAGAAAACAGGAAATGAAATAGGAAAAAGAAACAGAAAACAAGAAACAAAAAAAATATAGTCCCGGTTCGTATTACGAACCGGGACAAAAGGTCCCCGGGCGGACACTCTCTGCCGCGGCCACGTGGATCCGCATGTTGTCCCGGGTCGTGGCGTGCCCGGGACAAAAGGCCACCCCCTTTTGTCCCGAACACGTTGTCCCGGGCCTGCGACCGGGACAACGAGCCCTTACGGCCCGGGACTAATAGCGTGTTCTGCTCTAGTAGGCGTTTCAGATAGATCTTTCCAACCCACCGTGCAGCATGAACTATCAACTATGGACATTCAAACCGTTATTTAGTCTGGTGGTGCGTTCATTTGTTTTATACCTGCAAATCAAGAAGAAGAAGAAGAGCAACAGTGAGTGGCCTAATTAAGAAACTGTACATCATTTTTTATATACTTTAACCACCTTGTACACACAAGGGAAGATATATCGACGACCGATTCAGTCATGCATGTTGAGCTAAACAAATATACTACGTCCTAGATGATGGTAAGAAATAATGTCATGTTGTGAGCTATTTTCCACGGCGCTATGCATATGAGTTAGTAGGCAATGCAGAGAATATGGAGGATATTGACATACCCAAACACTTGATCGTGATATTGATCAACCTGAAATTTCTGGTGTAACTGTGCATCTTAGTATGCCACTGAAACACACCACATTATAATTAAGGTAAATGTTCAACTTCAAATTTACAAAAAAAAATTAGATCATTTTTTTACAGCATTCAATATCTAAATAAATAGTTCTAATAGTATGACATAACATTTGCGTATATATGCATCACAAACAGAAAGCAAGTGTGGATTGATGGAAGATACTAACACAAGATAGCTACCAACAATGCACATATATGGTTATGTATGGAAAACCTTGCTATGTAATCAATAGTCATAAACGTGGATCTAATTGAGAAATTTGTATATGGTTGTGATAAACTTAGGTATGTATAATTTCTCTTCCAATGTGTTTAACCGGTTTCGTAAGCCACCTCCTAAAGCTTGTCTTCTCCCGAAACTTCTCCTTTCCTCGTTCTTTCCTACCATATGAACATTGTCCACAAGAGAGAGAGAGAGAGAGAGAGAGAGAGAGAGAGAGAGAGAGAGAGGGGTGGGGGTGGGGAGGGGCGGGACAAAACTGTAAGTTTTCAAACAATATAACTTTTGGTAGAACATTAGCATCCAAATCACGTATAAAACAAATATATCTATGTGGTAATCTTATGCACGGTTAGCCTCCAAACGCACACACAACACCCTTTTCAATTTCCCGTACGGCGTGTTTGACCGGTTTCGTGAGCCACCTCCAAATCCTTATCTTCTCCTCAAACTTATCATTTCTTTCGTACCATCAACATTGTCCACAGACATGGGGGAGAGCGGGGGGCGGGGGGGGAGGTGTTGCCATGCTTCAGGGCGGGAGCCCACCCGTCGGCTATTCTCCACCGTGACTCGTGTTCACAACAGGAAAATTCCAGCCTCCCCGCCATTGGCTTAGGACACCACGGTCGCGACCTAGGGATTGGGTGGTCACCTCATCCTAGGGTCACGTCCCCGCCACCGTATCACCATTGACAAAAGAGGTAAAGAAGAGGCAGATTATGTTTATTTTGTCTCTCCGTGTTCCCCTATTTTAATATTTTGAATGTGTATGAAATTCATTAAGTTCACACAAAATTGAACTTATGTGATAGTTTTCATATCTGTTTCTAGATTGTTTTCAAATTTTCATAAACAATGAAATATTTACTTCAAGTTTTTTGAAAGTTGAAAGTGAATAAATAAATAGTCATGGAAGTAATTTTTAAAATTTCATAAATAGTGAAATGCTTATCCTGAATTTTAAAAGTTGAGAATCAGGAAAATGGATATAAAAGAGGTTGTTGTAGTGGTTGGATCTGTGGAAGTTGTCTGATTTGTTGAAAGCATATGTAAATCTTAGTTATGGAAGATGTAAAAATGGACAAAAAATACATAGGTATACATGGGTGCATGACGTGTTCTTTCCCACAACGCTTTAATGTATGTCAGAGTGTACCATCCCGATTTTCCAAATAGCGGAGTGACAGCTAGTGAGCCGCTCCCCATACAGACTTCTATGGTATAATTAGAGACCACTACACGACAGATGAAACAAAATCATCGGAATGCAATCTTTAAAATATTCTACAGCACTAATTCATGATTTACGAAGATATCTACTATGTCTATAACGAATTAGTACAATACATGTGAGACGAATCTATACGAAACATCCAAATTAGAAAGATAAAATTCTCGTATATAATGCAACTCTCAGAGGGAAATAATACGTTAAGATATGCAAAAATTTATTGACCATAAAATATTGAGCACGATATGCAAACATTTATTTCGTAAAATGCAGATAATAGTTCTCGATCTCCATGCATACAAGTATACTACAACATACCATGTTACCTCAAAAGATTTTGCACGATATACTAGTCAAGATTTGAAGGCCCAATGAAAATAATAGCAAAGCATTAATTGATAAATGCAAGAGCACATCCTACATCAATGGGTAGGTGGCATATAGGCCTCATAAAAATTCACCAGAAGAGTACGGGAAATCAAAAGATATGTATGTACCAAAACTCCAATTCGTAAATGCACGAGGAATGTCCTACATAAATGTTACAGCCGGGACGACATCTCATCAACAATCAGCACAATTAAAGCGGTATATATAGTATGTGCTGGGTGCAATCAAAACCAAAATCTTGGTAAGAAAACAAAATGGTCATATACGAGCAATGCCCCTTACGCTGACCTGCAAAACCCCCTCACTCCGCCCTCGGGCTCCTTTTATACCCCGCGCCCAAGCTCCCAGCACCAACACCACCCTGTCCTCGATCGAGCTCGCCACGAAGGAGCAGCCGCCATTATCATAGCTCGAGCCTCACGGCAAGGAGGCGTACACGCGTACGTGTGTTGGCATGGACGCGGCGGAGCAGATGGCGGCGGTGTGGCGGCAGGTCCGCGGCCCGGTGCTCGTGCCGCTGCTGCGCGCGTCGGTGGCGGTCTGCCTGGCCATGTGCGTGATCCTGTTCGTGGAGAAGGTGTACATGGCCGTGGTCATCGTGGCGGTGCGGCTGGTCGGCCGCCGGCCGGAGCGGCAGTGGCGGTGGGAGCCCATGCGCGAGGACGACGACCCCGAGCTCGGCAACGCCGCCTACCCCATGGTGCTCGTCCAGATCCCCATGTACAACGAGCGCGAGGTACGTAGCAAGATTGCATTTGCACCACTGCCATGTCACTCTTCTTGCCTTAATTATTTGCGCGGCTGAGTTGCAGGTGTACCAGCTGTCGATCGGGGCGGCGTGCGGGCTGTCCTGGCCGTCGGATCGGATCGTCATCCAGGTGCTCGACGACTCCACGGACCCCGTCATCAAGGTAAATTTATCCAAACTCGGCCAATCATGCATTGATCCTGATTTTATTCTTTCCATTTTCAGCGCATCCTGATTTTCGTCTCTCCTGTCTGTGACGTGCAGGAGCTGGTGCAAATGGAGTGCCAGCGGTGGGCGAGGAAGGGCGTGAACATCAAGTACGAGATCCGGGACAACCGTCGGGGGTACAAGGCCGGCGCGCTCAAGGAGGGCATGAAGCACGACTACGTCCGCGACTGCGACTTCGTCGCCATCTTCGACGCCGACTTCCAGCCGGAGCACGACTTCCTCCGCCGCGCCATGCCCTTCTTCATCCACAACCCCGAGATCGCCCTCGTCCAAGGCAGATGGAGATTCGGTACGTACCTGCCTAAGTGACGAGTAGTTCGTACATAGCACCCCTACTAGTTTTCGTTGGAATTCCTCTGTACAAGGATGACAATGTTTTTGAATTGGCTGTTGCTTCTGTGTGAACAGTGAATGCCGATGAATGTTTGATGACCAGGATGCAGGAGATGTCCTTGGACTATCACTTTAAGGTGGAGCAAGAAGTTGGATCATCCACTTATGCCTTCTTCGGATTCAATGGTAAAACTTCTCACTACATATACCTTCTTTGGTATACCTTTTTTTTTGGTTCAATTCTAAAACTTGATTTCAGTACATAAGATTTTTGTGCATTCCCATTTCATATTTGATATATTTGTGTTTGCCTCCTCGTGTGTGAAGTTAGTATTAGGAAATTCTGTTTCATAGTCTTGCAGAATAAAATGGCACCACAACAGAAATCATGTGCAGTTGTATCATTCTACCTTTCGCCAACTATGTTCAACAAAACGGAGCACACGGGTCTTTTATAAAACCAAAGGAAACAAGGTGCAGAAGAATAGAACACACAAAGGCACCAATCAGAACAGAGGACCATTAGGCAGAATAATAAATTGCACAAACAGGATTAATTTGAGCAGTTCTTCATCCGAAAAAGACCTAAATATCCTAAACTTGATCACATTTTCTTGTGGGGAGGATAAATCACGAAACACAAAATTGAGGAATACAATTCTCCAGAAATGTATCGAGAGTAACAAATAGATAGTAGTACATTCTTGGCGATGGATTTTAGCACCAGTCACACTTTGCATCCTCTATTCCTTATTCTGAACACGCAAGATACTTGTCGAACAGGAACCGCTGGTGTATGGCGCATATCTGCTCTGAATGAGGCAGGTGGCTGGAAGGACCGAACTACGGTTGAAGACATGGATCTGGCAGTCCGAGCAAGCCTCAAGGGATGGAAGTTTGTGTACCTTGGAGATCTCATGGTAAATATGCGCCAGTAGCCTATCAGTTCGTGCAACATCCCGTGCATCAGATTGCACTGCTTGTATGTTACATCACTGTTCAGATAGAAAATTAATGTAGAAGGAACCATGTGCTCAACTTATAAATGTTATTTTTCAGGTGAAAAGTGAGCTCCCAAGTACGTTCAAAGCATTTCGGTACCAGCAACATAGATGGTCGTGTGGGCCCGCAAATCTGTTCAGGAAAATGTTCATGGAGATTGTCAGAAATAAGGTACTTGTACCAATCCATATTTTGGAAATTTCTATTACAGGCATAATATGTTGCTAACAAGCTATTGATCTTGATGCAGAGAGTGACGCTTTGGAACAAAATCTATGTCATCTACAACTTCTTTTTCGTGCGCAAGATCATCGGTCACATTTTGACCTCTGTGTTTTACTGCTTTGTTATCCCAACCACAGTTTTCATTCCTGAGATTGAGATACCGAGGTGGGGTTACGTGTACATTCCGAGCATTATCACCCTTCTCAATGCTGTCGGGACTCCAAGGTGACAATCCTCTAAACATCTACTGTATGCAATTCAATGAACAATGCCCCTAAACTTAATGACATCTGGCATAGACAACATACATATTAACACGAAAAATCATCAAATGATGCAGGTCTGTTCACTTGGTTATCTTTTGGGTTTTGTTTGAGAATGTTATGTCAGTGCATAGAACAAAGGCGACCTTCATTGGTCTATTGGAGACAGGTAGAGTGAACGAGTGGGTGGTGACAGAAAAACTTGGTGACATTCTGAAAACGAAACTACCAAGCAAGGCTTCCAAGAAGCTGCGGATGAGAATAAACGAAAGGTACATTATTATAATTGGCTTATCTCTGTGCATTTCTCAACTCTCGTAGCTAAACTTCAATGTGGAATCAGGTTGCAACTTCTGGAGCTTGGTGTTGCAGCATATATCTTCTTTTGTGGATGCTACGACATTTTGTTTGGGAAAGGACATTACTTTATATTCCTCTTCATGCAATCCATTGCTTTCTTCATTGTCGGTGTGGGATATGTCGGGACACTCGTCCCGCAGTGATAATGATTTCCGATTCATGGTATAACAGCCAGATGAAAAATAAGATCAAGCGGCCTTCTCTTGAGTGTAATGTTGTCAGAAATGATTCAGCGTAACAGCACCGAAGGACAAGACTTAGAAATGTAGTTGTGTTTTAGCCGCTAGGAATGTGTTGTGACGTACTTGAGATAGTTGATCATCAAGTAGGCTGTTTAGTAGAAAAATAGGAAATTGCTAAATTTTCATCGGTTCCAAACCGAAAAAACAAAAGAGGGTTTGTTTCATTCATTCTGAGCAGCCAAGGTTTGCTGTGAGAAGAGGAAGGAATAAAGTGTTTGGTGCCTCAACTGTGCCCATCTAAGATAGATGCAGATGATGTATCCGTTACCTGTTTAACTTCAGTTTATCTCTTTTACCCTAAATTTCTATCTCTGCTGTCAATGTTAAGTGCAATAAACAAATGCATCTGGGAAATGTAATACAGGCAACTGTGGTTGCAAACAGAGTTAGAATCGCAGCAGCTGACCTGTGTTTGTTGCTTCCGGAGATATCAACTGTTCTATCTCTTGTCTGAGTTTGCGGGACGAATGATCGAGTGTGCTATTTCATTCAGAAACTTCCCCTTCAGATAGCATTACAGGTACTTCCTGTCACTCCATGTATACGGCTAGATTGCTGACAAACAAGAAGACCTGCATGTCACAAGGATTTATTCACATCTCTGACCAGCTTCAGGCGCGGACGCCGTCCATAGCTTGCACTGACTGCTCGGTGATCGCACTGGCCAATGCATTGCAGGTGTCATATATCGCCAAGCACTCGTCGTGGTACGTGTCTCTGGAAAGGAAGATGTGCTTCTTCCCCTGAATTTCCACCGAGCTCCAAGCAGGGTCCTTCTGAATGCCGAGCGACTTCATAGTCTCGTGCATACCAGCCACACTGTCCCACATATCGCAGGCGGCATACGTGTTCGCCAGGACGACGTACTTGCCCGCATTCCCCGGCTGCAGCTGGAAGAAGCGCTGCGCAGCGAGCTCGACCAGCCTCACGTTGCCCCCGTGCTTCCTGCAGGCGCCCAGCAGTGCGCCCCAGACCACCGAGTGCTCCTGGCAGTCCGGCAGGTTCTTGACGAGCTCGTAGGCGTCATGGAGCCTGCCAACCCTGGCGAGCATGTCGACCACCGCCGCGTAGTGCTCGGCCTTGGGTGTGAGGCCGTAGTCAGATGGCATGGATGAGAAATGCCTGAGCCCCTCTTCGATAAGCCCCCCATGCGCGCAGGCTGCGAGCACGGCGAGGAACGTCACGTAGTTCGGTCGGAATCCGTCCCGTGTCATCTGGCCGAAGAGCGCCAGCGCCTCGCGCACGTGCCCGTGCTGTCCGTGCCCCGAGATGACGGCGGTCCACATGGTGACGTTCCTCTCCGGGGCGGCCACGAACGCCCGGCGCGCGTCCTCGGCGCTGCTGCACTTGAGGTACATGTCGACGAGCGCGCTGTTGGCGAATACGTTGCCAGCGACGATGTCCCCCGACTTGGCCATGACGCCGTGCACGCGCCGGCCCTGCTCCAGCGCGGCCAGCCTCGCGCAAGCGCAGAGCACGGACACGAACGTGAACTGGTCCGGCCGCAGCCCCTCTGCCCGCATCGAGCCGAACATCTCCACCGCCTGCGCCTCCGCGCGGCCGCGCGTGCACCCGGATATCAGCGCGTTCCAGGCCACGACGCCCCTCCAAGGCATTCCGTCGAACAGGCTCCGGGCGACGCCGAGCTCCCCGATCTTGGCGTAGAATATGAGCAGCTTGGTGGCGATGTACTCGCCGCACCTGTACCCGGTGGAGACCATGCGCGCGTGGATCCTCTTGCCGAGCTTCACGTCCTTCCGGTTCACGCATTCCTGCAGGAGAAGCGCGTAGGCGGCTGGGAAGGGGCGCGCGGCGCTCCGGTGGAGGAGAGTCACGGCCTCAGATAGCTCTCCTGCGATGCAGAGAGACCTCAGCTTTCGTGCTAGGTGAATCGAGTCCATGGGCAACGGAAACCAACCACAGCCGTTGCCTTTACTTTTATAGCGAGCTTCGTTGGCCCTCTCTAATGGCGCCTTTGAACCACTTACAAGGAGACTGAAGGCAAAAAATACACAGGAAAACAGGCTACATACATGTACATCAAATCTCATACAGATCTAGCATCTAAAGCTGATTTTTTTCTTCTCATTTCTTTCTTTTTTCTTCCTATAATAAGTAATCTTGGGGAGAGTCGATGAGATGAGATGAGATCAGACATAGTATATCATGCCGACCTCGAGGGTGGAGGCGTGCGGGACGGTGACGGCGTAGGTGGGGCCCCGGCTGTTCCGCCGCAGGAAGTCGTAGCCGAAGTTGATGACGAACCGCCGGAGGAAGCTGGAGCCGCTCTTGGCCTTGACGTAGCAGTGGCCGAGGATGAAGGCCATGCCGGCCTCCCGCGCCTCCGTCAGCTCCCGCAGCTCCTCCTGCACGCCCGCGTTCGGGCGCGGGGTCGCCGCCGGCAGCACGAACCTCACCCTCTTCCTCACGCCCACCGCCACCTCCGCCCCGGCGCGCGAGGGCCCCACCGTGCTCTCCGCCGCGCCGACGCCCTCCTCCTCCAGCATGCGCATGCTGCCGGAGGCGACGACCGACATCCGCTCCTCCTCGTCCTTGTCGAGAGCCTCGTCCGACGACGTGGCGCCGTTGGCCTTGGAGCCGCCGCCGCCGCCGGAGCGGATGAACTCCGCGACGCTGCACACCAGGTCCTTCTCGAACTCCTGGTCGTCCATCTGCACGTCGTGGTACCCGTACCGGACGATGCACCGGTAGATCCTGTACTCCTTGGGCCCGATCCTCCCGACCAGGAACCGCTCCTCCGGCGACACGTGAGGTATCGGCACGTTCTTGATGCACATGAAGATGAGCACCTGCTCATCACCAGCAACAAAAAAATCTTGTGATCAATGTCTGAACATTTGAACAACTGAACAATGCAGGCCCCCAAATCTCACAGAGTTTCAGAAGGAACAGATGAAGAGGAATGTGCAAGTACCTGATGGAATGCAGGTAGATTAGTGACAAAATGGGAGAAGATGGCAGGGATGCCGCTGTCGAGCTCGGTGTGTATGAGGCCGATGCCGCGGACACGGACGATGCCGAGGTTCGGGCTGAGGCTGAGGAGCCAGTTGATGGAGACCTTGTTCTGGATGTCAAACTCGTACTTCTTGATGGTGCCATAGTGCCAGATGCACATTACCATCATGAAGAAGAAGGCGAGGACGATGGGGACCCAGGCTCCCTCCTTGAACTTGATGAGGGACGCCGAGAAGTAGAGCGCCTCGATGGTGCCGAAGAAGAGGATGAACCCGATGGCGAGGAATATGCTCTTGTGCCAACACAAGACTATCACCAAAGACATCAGACATGTTGTGACCAGCATGACGGTTATAACTGCCAATCCTGTAAACAAGAACACCACCACTCATATCATTCATATGTATAGTGTGAATTTAGCAGGGGATAAGGTGATTCAAGCTGTCTATCACTTTCTAACATGGTATACCTGATGCATTTCCCAGGTGTTTCGTGTCTCTGAAACCAATGGTTACGGCTAAGCACAGTATCATCAGGATCCAGTTGATCTCCGGAATGTAAATCTGCCCGTGTACTTTGGCGGACGTGTGCACGATCTTCACCCGGGGAAAGCAGCCTAGAGCAGTGCACTGCTTGATCATCGAGAATGTACCGGTGATAACAGCTTGGCTACCCACAACTGCGGCAAGAATGGCAATCGCCAGGACGGGCCATCTAATCAGCTCTGAAAGAAACATAACAGCAGACATTAAGAATACAGCACAAGGAGAACAATACAATATTATTCTTGCTTCTGAAGGAAGATCTGAAGAACATGACTTGCCTGGCACAGACACGTAGAATCCGATCCTGTAGTCACCTTCCAGGATATGATGCTTAGACAGATAAGCGGCTTGGCCCATGTATGCAAGGATCAATGATGGGTAGACCATGCAAGTGAAAGCAATCTGCATCCAGGAAACAGGTGATCAGAGACAATAAATAATTCACCCGTATTGCCTCTACGGTGAATTACTGGAGCTGAAAAATTGAGCATGGATGAGCCATTTCTTCACCTGTATTGACAACTGATTGAAATGCCCAAGATCTGCAAACATTGCTTCAGATCCTGAAAGAGCAAAGCACCCATATTAGAAGACATGATCCACAGAACAAGGCACTGAAAAATGGTTGCTGAGCACAGTACCAGTAACACAGAGCAGTATTCCTCCCAGAGACATCCAGCCTCCTCTCTGTGTTTTCTTCAAGAATTTGTACATGTAATACGGAGATAACGCCCGATATACATGAGGTTCCCATTTCACAATATTGTAGACACCGATCGAGCTTATACAGAGAAGCCATGCTATCACAATTGGCGCGAAAAGGAACCCCACCCGGTGAGTACCGTAGTGTTGCAGCGCAAACAGGCAAACCAGTATGAAGCAAGCAAGAGGCAACTCCACGTCTGCAGAATAGCATTCGCAAAATACGATTAGAAATGAACCTGAAGTAGTAAAGTAGAGCAAATCTACAAAGAAAGAATCAGCATAAAGGACAGTACACATGTGCAGGCATAAAATAAGTTTACAAAAGCTCAATTATTGGTACGAATATGAAAAAACAAAGTTTCTCTGCTCTGAATTCAGGATTTCTTCACTGGCATCTTCTGGCTTCAGTATTAGTTACAATTTCCATGACACATGAACCTTACTACTTGGTACAATATTTGTGCAGTTGCTCTTTCTTCCACCAACAGAACATGGACCAAAAAAAGCAAACTGTTTCAGATCAAGGTCATCCTTAATTCCACCTATAATTCCATACTGCCACTAAACGAAAAGTAATATTTATTGGAACCATCGAGGACAAGCAAATTAGTCTATTTTCCTGCTCATAACAACTGTTAGGCATGTCATGGCTAGTGACAGCACTGCCTTATTTGATACCAAACACCTCCCCTGTGCAGGCATAAGTTCAGTTCCCATAAGCAAATTAGTCGATTTTCCTGTTCATAGCAACTGTTCGCCATGGGAATGATATGACTACTAACAGTACTGGCCTAATTTGATACCCACACATCCCTGTTCAAGATCATGCTCTGCCAAATACCTTCCCAAAACTGAAATGCATTGCCGCACACACAATTACAACTTGGCACCTAACTGATCATCTGAGTCGGCTAAGTCAATTCGTTCATGTACTTGCAGTTAACTTTCACCATCCGCAGTTTCATGTCAAGTCACGACCGGTTGTTGTGTGTATCGATTGATGCAGAGGCCGGGGTCTTTGGCAGAAAAAACGTCACATCCGATTTTACCACTGGTAGGTAAAACTTGTAGGTACTGTAGAAAGCAATGGCTAACTTAAGCTGATAAACTCATAGCAGGGCATGCAGTTCTAGCACTGGATCAGCAAGACTGGGTGTTTGACCTGAGTCTTGTACTAGTAGTTCAGAAACTGAATCAAGAAACAGTGCGTAATACAGGGAAGACAAATCTGCACTCCGCTGAACTGACGAGAAATGAACAGAAAGAGGGCCATGGCCATGATTGGATCCTTACATTTGTGGTGCCCCTTTTCCATGGACAGTTCCAGCCCGGAAACCGCCGAGAAAACTGCAAAAAAACCAGAAGACGATCTCCAGATCAGCACTCCACACCATATCAAACAATCCAGAAATACTCTACCAATTAATAAGAAAGAGCTGAATGAATCATGAGGCGAGAGTGACGCACCGGAGATGGCCGGCGTGAGGACGCCGTCCCCGATGACCATGCAGGTGCCGACGAGCGCCAGCACGAGCAGCACGCGCTGCAGCACCTTGTGGCGCTCCAGCACCCGCCTGACGCTGGCGGCAGCGCCGCCGCCTCCGCCCAGCGCCGCGGCGGTGGCATTGCCGCCGTACTCGAGGTACTTCTTGCCGGCGGCGTCGGAGAACTGGTCCTCGTCCCCCGGCTCGGCGGCGCCGCGGCCTGGCGGGAGGAGCGCGGCGCGGGCGTGGCGGCAGAGGAGGGAGTAGAGCGCGAAGGTGCCGCCCTCGCCGTTGTCGTCGGCGCGGAGGACGACGCAGACGTACTTGAGGAGGGGCACGAGGGTGAGCGTCCAGAAGACGAAGGAGAGCACGCCGAGGATCTCCTCGTTGGTCTCCGAGTGCTGGATGTCGTCGGCGAAGGCGGCCTTGTAGACGTAGAGCGGCGACGTGCTCAGGTCGCCGTACACGACGCCCAGGCTCTGGTACGCCAGGCTCAGGGTCATCCGCCACGGCAGCCGCTTCCTCCCCGCTTGCCTCCCACTCCCACCATGCGGCCTCTCCTCCTGCAAAACAAAAAAACACATTTTTAAGAATCCAATTAACAAGGATCACGGCAAGAACCGCCCACGATCGAGGCTCTGTTCCAGGAATCAGGACGAAACCGCCGTACCTTGCTCTCTGGAGGAGTGCCCGGCGCCTCAGGATCCATGGTAGTGGGGCTCTTCATTCTGTTCCCCTCCGGCCTCCTCCACTAGTACGTCCACTGCTCGTCGTAGCTGCCTGGCTGCCTATACGCAGAAGCAACAGAGGAAGTGGCCACTTGGGGGAGTCGGGAGTTGGGAAGATTAGGTGGTGCCGGGACGTTCTTGAATTGTCGGGCGTAGAGAGATGAGCACGAGAATGGGGTGGGATTAGGTGGGATATATTTGGAGTTCTTGAGGTTTTTAAGGGTGGTCAAGGGAGCAGAGCAGAGCCGAACAGAACAGGGGCAATGGCAGGCGTGAGCGAAGCTGTGGAACTGTGGAAGGAGATGAGAAGCAGCAGGAGGGAAGGGAAGATTGGAATAGGGGAGGAGGTGGAGGAAGTGGGGCAGGAGGAAGAGCAAAATCGCAAAAAACACTGAAATTGATGGGCCAAAAGCAGCGTTTTTGTTTTCTCTTTTGCAAAAAGGAGCTTTTACCTACTTGTGCGCTAGTTGTTGTTCTTGGCGTGGCCGACTCCCCTCATCGTGTACAGATGCTCCATGTGGCCAAATGCGATGTGTCTTACAAATTGTCATGGGAAATAAATAACATGTTGAAATGGAAGGTGGGATGTTTATGTGAAATAGTACAGCTCCTTACCGAATTATAAGTCGTTTTAGGCATTTCAATGCGGACTGAAACGAGCGAACAGAAACACCGAAACGCGTCTATATGCATGTTATTCAGAAAAATAGAACATCTTATAAATCGGTATAAAAGGAGCATATGATCTGTTGTTTCCAATAACAACAAGAGAGGACGACCATCGTTAACGTGTAATAAAGTTTAGAGCTAAATACACTAGAGGTCCCAATAGTTGTCCATTATGTGCAAACTAGTCCCACTACTTGTAAAATGGGGTAAGGTAGTCCCAATAGTTGTCTATCATGTGCAAAACTAGTCCCAATGTTTCTTGTGGCGACACGTGGCGTCGTGTTTTTGCGAAAAAAACCTTACATATTCTTTTTATATCACACATGACCTCTCCTCTACCTAGCGTTGTGGTCCCACCTGTAAGTATAAAAAAAAAACTGTGCGAGGATAGAGGATCGAACTCACCTCTATGGCAAACAGAACAAGCACACCTTGAGCAGTGCAGCAGAATTAGAACCTGGACTACATGGTGCCATTTATTTTAAATGTCGGAAAATCAGCAAACAAAATCCTAGATATAGACCTCATTGTATTATAAAAATTAACGTGTACAATCCCAACAAGAAATATTTTACATTTTCGTCTGCGCATAAATGACAAAGTCTGATGTTTGAAAATAATGAACACCACAAAAATCGAACTCTTCCAAATATGTCATATTTTGCTATTTTTGTGTAGGACAAAATTTAATTGTTTGATTTGATAGTTTGCAAAAAGGGATAACATGTTTTTTTCATATAACTATTGATCGACAAAAGGTATGAAAATGAAATGTTTTTATTCGTAAGAAGCATGTGTGAAAAATATGTGTACATATTCCTCGACATATTTATTGGCATTATGAGTTTACTAAAATACACTTCTTACTTTCAAACCCATTAAAAAAATATCAGTTATAGCCAATTGTAAAAGTAATTCTGGCAAAGTCGTTCATCATAATTTTAATTCAATGTCTCTTTGGCCTTGACGTGGGAAATACATACATGGTTAAAAAAAGTTTAATTGTTCTAGCGCCTACTGGGTACTGGCTGTACCTTTGCGTTGTACAAAAGGACTATATAGCGTTAAATATACTATTTTATTTATAAGATATGATTAACAAAGTATTTAAAACACAAAGAATTAAATCAATACAAAAAAAAATCTTGTGTCGAAAAAATTCGGACAGTCATGGTATGGCTCAAGCTTGATATTTTTAATTCAGACTTTCTAACTAAAACCTCGGACGAGAAAGCAATGGTGAAATTTGTTTGACAATTTGATGAACTCAAATACATCTGCGCATCTATATATTGACCGTTGGTCAGCCTATGTACCACAAAGTTCTGCATTGTCTAGTGGTAACGTTTGGATTCCTTGCGCTGCCCTGCATGGAGGTCTGGTTCGAATGCTAGCTGCAAGTTTTATTTATTTTCTCCTCCTTCCTGACACGTGGGACCCACCTTAATAATCAGTAGGGATTCTTTCTGCTATACAAAATTGTATGGGGTGTTTTTTGCGAAAAAACAAAGCCACGTGTCACCACCAGAATCGTTGGGACTAATTTTACACTTGATAGACAACTATTGGGACTACCTTACCCCATTTTACAAGTAGTGGGACTAGTTTGCACATAGTGGACAACTATTGGGACCTCTAGTGTATTTAGCTCTAAAGTTTAGAGTGTAATCTTCAAGGCAAGGAAATGTCCAGAAACATTTATTAGATGATCATTTTTTTTTGGATGCAACTGATCTAAACGCAGAGGTTACCTGTAACGAGTACTTTCTTTTTCTTGCATGCTGCTATATTGTGTTTGGACTATTAGTTGGCGTGAATTTAATGTTTTCGAGCGATTAGGGTGGATACATCACGCTACGTCAGATGAGAGATTATGTTGGTTTCTCTATCTATGGGTGGAAGCACGTACTAGTCATGTGAGGTCGATGTTCCATTTGTAAATTAGTGCTTTAAGTACAGCCATAGTCAATCGTATTTGTATTATTGCACTAAACTAAGATCTAAACTATAGTTTATACTAGTACTTTGAGATGTTGGCACGTAATTAAGGGCATCTCGTGCTTTTACAACATTTCTAAATCGTAATGTGTTTGCAAAGGAATTGTTAAAAAAAAATATGGGAAAATAGATGAGCCAGAAACCACGTACCCAGTTGGACATAACACTCTAAAGATTATCACCGTTGCAATTTACGACCCTCCGATTGTCGAAAATGTTTGGTTTAGTTGCTTGTAACGTCTCTGTGCACCATATGTGTCTCACCGCAACGTGCCCCACGCCATCAAATGCCGGCTTATATAAACTGTCTACGTAAGACATGCGTCTAAACAACAATGCATGAACTCTGGAAACTAACCTCATGATGTTCACCTCTTTTGTAATGTGTCTAGTGACCACATGTTTTGTAAGTATTTCTTTTTCTTGGTAGCGTGACGGTGACATGCGAGTTTCTAGTCTAGAAAAAAAAAACACAAGATCTTTGGCTTCATTTTTGAACAGTAAACTTTTGCGGAAAATCTTGGCACCACGCCACGGCACGGACGCATTTTCGCCTCGTGCCCTGCAATTGTAGCGTAGCGTTACCCTTTCCAAACTCCAAACAACTACAGTACGTATAACAGCCTCACGTCGACCCCACAGAAAATCGAAGTGGGACCCGATCCGCACAAGAGATCGATCGATCGATCGATCGGCTGGGTTCGTGCAGAGCGCGAGGTTGATTGATATGCGAGTGCGCTTCTCACTCGGCGATGTGGGCCCCGTGTCAACCTCCAGGCGTCGCGAACCGACTGGGGCCCACCTGTTGTGGACCAGGCAGGCCCGCACTATGCGAGTGGGTGGACGGTGGGACCGCCCGCGCGCACCCAGTCTCCTGCTGTTTTGGTTTCTGGCCTCCACTCGTTGCCACGTCAGGCTTTCGTTGACGACTCCGGCCGGCGTCTCGCGTATTCTTCCCCGGCCGGGACCGGCGGATGGGGACGTACGTGGTGACGCCCTGTGCTGGACGGCACCGCCGGCTGCGAGTCCTGCTCCGTGGAGTTGATCGGTTTGCCGCACCATGTCAACTAGAGTACGTCATGATCTGATCAAAGGGGTGGTGTGTGGCTAATTAGAGGCCAGATGCGGGCTTAATTATGGTCTAGGATAATAAACATGCAATTAAGCAACTTTTTATCTAGACAAAATGCCAACAAGCAAGCGATTTTTTTCTTGTTATGCTGCTCAGGTTTTGTAGACTGATCCTATTATTTTCGTCGAGCGATTAATGGAAACGGGGGAGTAGCTCAGTTGGAGAAAAAAAAACAAAGAAGGCCCGGCTTGGATTAGCGTTTACTTTTCCGCTCCGACAAATACCGGTCCGACGTAGTGTTAATTTACGGAGCATCAAAGGTCCGTAAAACATTACCGGCCGTTTCCGGCCCAAAAACTGGGTATCCAAGCGGGGCCGAAGCGATTTCAAGCAACAGTATTCCCCCAGTCAGAGTTAAACTTTGACCGAGTTTACGCAAGGGTTGTAAATAACACTCTTTTATGGACGGAGGGAGTAAATAAATATGAGCATCTCGCACTTACATCCCCCATATGTCGGTTAAATCGGCCCAACTCGTGTGGACACGGAAATCCTCCTAGGGTGAAACGGGCGCGAGGGCCGCATAGTTAAGAATAAAGCAAAGAGGTAGAAAACGTAGAGAGACCGCCAACAGAAATAATCAGCGTAAACATAATAACGAAAGGAAGAAGAGTCTGTCTATTCATCAGGTGGAGCCAGCCGGTTGTGGCGCCGACTCAGTGGCTGATTTCAGCCAAGCAAGCACCACCGAAGGTCATTCAGCCAAGGGAGTACCAACGATGGGCGACTTCATGGAAGATATCCGATCGTTCTCGACTCGTAATGAGTTGAGCGGGCAAGGGACCGACGATAGATGGATGACCTTCTCGAAGGCGCAAAACATGGAGCAGCAACGATTGAAGGCAAGATGATCAAAGCGCAGTCGGCTCACATGACGAAGGAGTAGAAGATCATGACGTCTAACACGAAAAACTTGCAACCGGATATGCAAACTTGGTTTGCCCAATCTCGGAGTATTGATCTATATACATTTTCGTGGCATATTGCTGATTTATGATGTTGTCGCACTTGATGGTCGACCATGATTTTTGGTGACCGAGACTTGACTTATAGCTATTAATTGCGTGTTCTTACTAATTGTGTGTTTATACACGATACCATTTTTTTACAAGGAAGTTAGAAAATACCAAAACAAAAAGATTATTGCCGTCCCCACAACAACCTCTATCAGAGAGGGATCCAGCTTAAGTGACATTGAGGTACAAAGTCACCATACCTCGCCCTTCATCTCAGATCCAAGGTGCCGAGATTGTTTTAGATTCTTGTCTAAATTTTTCTTAAGTGTTCAGATTTTTTTGTAAACATTCCGGTAAATTGTAAATATTTCGTTGTGTATACTGAGAAAGTTTCAATCCATTTGGTTAAGCATAGTCTTTTTATTTTTTTCAATCGATAAAAAACTATTTACTCCCAAACTAATCATTTAAATAATTTTAAGAAATCAAAACAAAACATGAAACATTTACGATTTTCTGTAATTGTCTCAATTTATTCTGGACACTTAAAAAAACTTAGCCACAAATTTGGGGTAATTTAGTATGTTGGATGTGAGATAAACTTTCAGGAATGGTGACTTTGCCTCGGTGACTTTGTATTTCAATGTCACTGAAGCTGGATCCATCAGCGAGTACCAGATATTTTTCTAGGGACGCCGGTGAAGACTGCTCTTCGTTGACAAATGTCAAATACTGTATTATCAAAGCGGGTGAAAGAAATTAGGGAACTCAAATCCAATCGTGCATTTTGCTTGTTTAATCAAGCAAGACCGCTAGTCTAGCATCTCTCCACACTCTATCCCTGAAATGCCCAAAAAATAGGTCAGCATTGGTTAGTGCATCGACGTCTTCCGGTACCATCCATCCAAATTCCTATTCAGCGCCACTACGGTCTGGTTCGCCTTTCTTAGCAATCATACACGCCTTTTCACTCTCCGGATCGACCTAAACAACATCGCACTCGATTTCTCCCCTAGCATCCACACGCAAGCAGGAAAACCGAACAAAACACGTACGATCGATGGTGCCATTAGACCTTTCTGGATATGTATATGAAAACCTTTTAATTTTATACATGCTCAAGTCTCCAACCAACCCTACAAATATATTGCAAGCGAGCATTACAATTTGACAAATGCAGAGCGGCACCTGCCGCCGTCGTCGACAACGACGACTCCGTGGAAATGGCATGACCCTACTTAATTTGGTCCTGGCTAGCTCCATCACCCGATTTGTCCTCTTGCGCCTTGGCTGCTAAAGAGGATGACCACCCTGACGTTGCTGCTCCATGTCGTTACGTTGCGTGTGCATATATAGCTCTGAGAAGTGAAGATACAGGTGTATCGCCGAGATAAGATTTTGTCAAGCTTTTATAAATAAATCACAGCATCGAATGGGTATAAAGTGATGACTGATATAAAACATATTAAATATAATGAAAAATACAGGAGTAGTCACACCCTGACAAGACACTCAAGACTGGAACGCAGTGTCTCGAAAAAGATTCAATTTTACCCACCGGTGACAGCAGAACGAGACCGAGAAGTGCCGGAGTTCCACGACAACGCTGCTAAGAGAGTTATGACGCAACATGCCACCGTCGTTGATACCGAGTAGTAAAGAGTTTTCATCAGAGCTCTGACGAAGGGAAGGTATCCACAACGACGTCTCAAGAGGAGTACGACACCCGCATGCATCGCTGCAGCCGGCGGCGGAGCGCTGAGTTTTAGCCCAAAAAAACACAACGCGGTAGGTCGGACCACCCACCAATATCACCAAGAAAGGCCTCAAGGGCGCGATTTGAGGGCCACAATTGCCGAAGCGCCGCCAAACCTTTATATCCATGATCTCGCACAGTCGCACTCGCGGAGCGGCACTCACAAGAACCACAAGCCCTTTGGCCCGGCCGTCAGATGGTGGCGCCGGATCCAGTCCCACTGACCTAGATCATGCCACCACGTTAGTAGCAGAAGTGCGAAAAGCATGACAAACACGGCCTCGATGTCGTCCACAAGACGTACCCTACAAAACTCCGAACATATAGAAATCACCAGATATCGGCCCGCCTAGCCCTAATTTGGCGCCCCAACCACACGGTGACCAGGGAAGGAGCATAATATATATTGTAGTTTCATTACTAATATATAATCCATATGCTGCATTACTTAATGAATTATTGCATTTTCTGTTGCTGGGAACATATTCTTCTCTGTATAATTTATGTGGCTATGCTAATAATCTCGTGTAGTGGCCGCCCTTGTGCTGCTTCATTTGGTCACCGCTTCTTCACTCAATCCATAAAAATACAAATGCTGAGCGCCACTTTTGGACGACCATGATGAAGATTGGCATCCAGCCTCACTTGCATCGATCTGGGGTTGTCGAGCAGCGAAAGGACCTTCTCTGACAGTGCGTGTGAGTGGTAGCAAAAAGCACCAAGGAACGAGGACAAAGGCGCAGAGTCCCCAACCTAGAAGTTGCCCCAAAAGGTTCATGCATATGTGTTATTCATACAGAATCCGAACACATGTTATTCATGATTCAGGCGAAAGCTAGAGGCGTTGTTCAATTTTTTAAAACTTAGACTAGGAATGCTTTCCCCATCCCGTGTAAACACTCATATCAATGTTAGCACTGTGACCTGATCCTGATGTACTATATATAATCGTACTTCCTCCGTCACATTTTACTCGTTGCGGACAGAGAACTAGGATAGTACAAATCTTCTATACAACTCATGATAAATTAAACGGAACAAAAGTAGTGATAGATAGAGTCATGGCTATGTGCTAAATATTAACACTTTTTTTTTTACGAAGAAACTTCCAACCTATTCATCAACAATCAAGGCGGTACAAAGAACACCAGAAGCAATAAGAATTACATCTAGATCCGAAGACCACCTAGCGAGCCGAAGGCGCGCCGCTGCCATCACCCATCCATGATCAGAGCCGGGCAAATCTTGTTGTAGAAGACAGTCGGGAAGTCGTCGTGGTACGGCCCCAGAGGACCAGCGCACCAACACAGCAACCGCCGCCGATGAAGAGATGCATAGATCCGAAGCATCTAATTTTTTGACACACGAACGAAGACGAACGAAGATCGGATCCAACCGGATCCACCGAAGACAACCACTGGCCAGATCTGACGAGATCCACCAGAGACAAACCTCCACACACCCTCCAACAACGTTAGGGACGTCGCCGGAGCAGAGGCTGGGTGGGGAGGATCTTATTCCATCTTCGGAGAGCAGCCGCCGCCTGATCTCTCCAAGAAAGACACAAAACCTAACAAAACACAAAAAACCCGGTGAGGATGGAGCCCTCCCGCCGGCAGGGACCGGGATCCACCGCGCGACCATGGCACAAGGGCCACAGAGGCGGGCGGCCCGGCGGCGCCGTCGGCAGGAGGCGAAGATCCAATCGCCTTGTCGCGGGAGCGCCAAGCGAAGCGGTACGTGCTAAATATTAACACATTACCTTCAAACTTGATCATTTAGATTGAGTGTTCAAACATGAAAGTCCTTTTTGCAAAGACTTTTTTTAAGAAAAAAAACATATTCTAACTTTGGCATTTTTCTTGAAAGTAGTGCACACAAAAAGGCTCCATGAATGATTGCATTTATTTGATTTTTTTTTTAAAAATGGCTAAAAATGACTGGCATGTCTATCCATAGAAAAATGTTGACTCTTTCAAAATTCTTAGTGGTTATGTGATATAATCGCTATCTATGCAAGTTAAAATACTTTTTGGCAATTTGTAAAAACAAACTATCACATATAAATGTAAAGTTGAAATTCAAATTACTTTCGTCAATTCGGTATAGATTCATTTAAATAGGTGAAAATAGCTACGAAACGAGACAAATATTTGGGCCATTAAATATGGTCTAGGAATATATGAATATTGGAGTGGTGCCATTTTGCACCATTTTCTTTATATTTGTATCCCCCCCCCCCCCCACACACACACATTTTTTGCATTTTAAAATCATACTTTCTACACATAATTTGAAAAAAAGCACGTTGGCAATGTTGTTTCGTTTGGTAAAAGGCACTTTCTTTTTGTCAAACATGAACCTATTATAATGATTTTTTCTATATGGTGGATCATGCAATTTACGCATGTGATGGTTTTCAACCTTCCACGCCATAAAAAAACCCGTGTGTGATTTCCCATTACACTAGACACCCGTTTTTTCTCTCGTTAAACCGTGTGCAATGCATTACGCCTGTTGAGTATTTTAAAACAAAAAAATGGAAATTTTGTTTGACACTGACTGTTTATGGTGCTTTTGTGCCAAAAACATATCTATTCTTATGATGTATTTTATGGTGCATGGCACACAATTTTTTTTATATATATATATTTTTTGTGATTGCCTTGTACACCGCACACCTATTTTTAAAAAATAATGTGAGATTTTTTCGCATACCGTTTTATTTTTTAACCATGTTCCATACATCACACACGTTTTTTTCGAAAGGGTATGTGATGTGTAATTGGTTAGCATTTTACCGGAATGGTATGCAATTCGGAGGGTCTTAAGTGGCCTGGTCTGTATTAGTAGTCGTAGTATTTGGTAGCTTATTTTGATAGTAGTCATGACTGTACCACTTACTGTAGTCTTATTTTAAAATATTCTAGTTGTGTTTGAATTCTCAAAATGCAAAAGAGAGAAGAAAATAAGCCTCTCCCTTAAAAACAACTACAGTTTACAAATAGTCCACCACCTCATCTCTGTAAAAAAAGGTTACAAGGAGGGCAATCTAGAGCAATTTGTTACAAATTGTGAAGTGCTCGTGTAAACTACATTCCAATCTTCTTTTGTTTTAGCGGATGCATATTGGAACTAGAATGTAGAGAATTTCTGCCTTTTGCTCTAAGGAGAGTAATGTTGGACAAATCCCTAGAGGTGGTTTTCACATTTGGTACGGGAGTCTTGATATAAGGTTCATAACGAGAAAACCGTTTATAGTTCTTTGCTACAGAAGAAGAGCACATCAGGAGCCTGGAAAGCAACCACTGGAGTGAAGATCCTCTTAGGAGGCATCGCCCCTACGGAGCATAGGGTACTTCTGATTCGCATTTGTTCATGTCTCCTTGCCAAAGGAATCAAGCGCCAGCCTCCCTACAACTGCTAGCACAAGGTTTTGTCCCCTTGTTTTGAACAGTTGGCTCCAAGATTATGTTGTAACAATAGGAATTAGTCACACTTATCGTCAACCTTCTAGAAGCCCAATCCTAGTCAGGTGTTCCATTTGTTGCAAAAAGCAGACACATTAGTAGTAGCATTTTCAACGAAGTTTGTTGATGCAATCTGCATACTCCCTACGTTCCATATTAGTTGTCCCTGATTTAGAACAAATCAACGACAACTAAAATAAAATGGAGAGTGTACATTTCTACGGCTACGGGAATCAACCGTCACAGAGGTTGGAGACATCTCATTTAAACATAGACTGTAGAGAAAACTAAGCATTTTTGGCATAATTCTTTATTTGTATTTTGTACTCTCCCCGTTTCTAAATGAAAAATGTTTTAACCTTTTTACACTGAAACATGCACATGTGGGTACATTTAGAAACGGAGGGGTAACATATTTAGTACTAGTGATTTTTGTATGGACTTTCAAAAGCACATATACATTTTACTCAAACACGAAACCCGAATTGGATGGGATCCATGTAAACATGAGCTGATATCCGAAGGTGGGGAGACATATTCTCTAGTCTCTTTATCGCAGCAGCTGGCAATGTTGGGGCAGAAGTTGCAAGCATCCGCATACGTGTTTTGCATATCCTCCATATACCCTGAAATCCACCACCAAATCTGATTAACAAATGGACCAATGTCGATCATACCTAACAACTCCAGCTTTTACACTGCGCCAAGAAGAATGCGTCCCGCGTGCGGCCGTTGTATTAGTCTTCATGGAAATTATGTCAGACAAAAGAGCATCGGCAACATTTTAGATTAGCACCTGCAACGTAATAAGCTCGATCGGCAGATAAATCTTAAATTGCTGACATGGTAGACCAATTTCCAGACTACTACTCGTTGCTGACAGTAAATCTTTGCTCAGATAGCATGGATCTACAAGGTCTGCGTCATGCATGCACTGTCAGTCTGTCACACAAATACTTGATCTCTGGTAAACATAAAGTAAAGCCAGCAGACAGCGAGATTTGATCTGAAGCTGCTAGAAAACACTGAACACAGATGGATGGACGGCAACATCTGGTGGCCGGCTTGTGCGTCATGGCGAGTCATAACAAATCATGGGCGGTCACCGGATCTGATTAAACTACTTGGGGTTACAGACATGGACAGTTGTATTTGACTTAGTGTTAACACACACACGTCGATGGGTCTGATCCTCCACGACGAACGCACATTAATTTATGCTGCTAGTAGTAACATTTGCAACCTCGAACACAGCATGCAAATATTCTACAGGCTTGCAAACCTGTGACTGAAATTTAAACTAAGGTGGACGACGAAAACATCAGCTCAACTACCAGCATATTGTTGCCCTCTACCAGTATATATGTGGATGATGCTTATGTTAGAATTACTTAGAATAGTGAGCTGCTGGCTAAACTTAGCTGGATACAACGGTAATTTTTCCCCGATCGACCAATGGTAAAATCAGTAAGGCGAAGAACACTTGAGAACAACCTAGAATGAACAAGAAGATAAAGAAGGAAAAGAACAAAAAACATGGGAAAATCACAGAACCGAGGTAACTATCTCTATTAGTTCCTGACGTGGTTCAGTTTTTGAGCTAGATGATCTTGGCTTGACCAACAGTTCACTGCCTGATGTGGAACTATTTCTCTAGTAGCTTCATACAATTAAGTAATCAAATGATTGGAGGAGCCGCTTCTCCCTGGAGCATTTAAATATCCTCTGAACCTTTCTCTTCCCGACCGATGTGCATTTTCCTATTGCCTTTGAATTCCAAGGTCTCCACACGGTCGGAGGATTTTCTAGAGAGGATCAGGTAGAAGCCTAGACCAAGCTAGCTACTACTACCAAGCTTAACAAAGAAAAGAGCCTCTACTCAAGCATAGCCATCCACGCAACACACCATATCTCTATCCAAGCCAAAACGAGATGCTCATGTCGCCGTCGTTCCCTGCCTGTATGCAAGTGGAGCCACAATTTCTGGCCACGTTGAGAGCGCAGCGCGTTGCCGTTTTCAGAAAAAAATGACGGCACTGCCTGAACAGCTATAGGCCACAAAAGTGAAAACAAGAAAGAACTCTGCATCGCTTGAGCGTTTTGGATAGGTTTGCGTGCGCGAACTGGCAAAACCGAGATGCCTCGACCGGCAGTCAAAACCTCGGTGTCAGGATGTGAAAGGAGCAGGTCTTCTTCTACCTTCCGTGCAGATTTCACGAACGGCTTACCCACCGTACAAGTTTTACTCGGATCAGCACGGTGGTGCTTTCGTGATTTGGAGTTGTCTGTGTGAAATGCTTCACGCAGTAGTAGAAGTCATTTCCCCATCGACCACGACGCGGCTTTCAGTCCGAGTCGGCACTGACGCGGAATATTACAGACTACAGTTTGGTCAGAAATCAGCGGTGCTACTCATCGGCACGAGTTTACAATTCTCGCAAGAATTTAACACACTACTTCATCCAGCTCTCGCTATCTTAATTAGGACACCGTGAATGGCTTTCGAAAGAGACCAGTGAGAAAATTCTGTAATTTCGCACCGCCCCATCAAAATACCCTCTGGTTGAATTATCGCTACGACGACAATACGTCCCTTACTCGTTGGGTCGCAATATCTCACGAGGGCAATTAAGTTGGCTACGTAAGGAGATTTCAAAAAAAAAGTTGGCTACGTAAGGAAGTCGAATGGACATCTCAATTATTTCAGAATCCATATCTAGGCTTCTGGCATCACCCAATCGATCCCATACATCTCAGAGAAACACCACTTGCATTTCGCATAGTCGCATGCATTCCCTGTTCATCGCATCGCACCTTATCGATCTGGGCCCAAAAACAAAGAAGAAAAAAGAAAGAGAAAGGCTTGCTACACCTACTGCGTGCATGCACTGGTGGTTCAGTTCTCTTGCATGTCTCCCCTGGGACGAACGCTGTTAGAATTGGAGCCCATTCGTGGACAGCTCAATAATCAATTCTGAAATCTCAAAACTCATGAAAAAATGGCAGCTCACATATGAGTGGTGTGGGAGCTAAAATTTAGTCCCACATTGCTAATTTGAGAGGAGTGACACCACCTTATATAGTGGAGTGTTGTGCTACTTGTTAAACTTGTGAGAACATGAGCCTCTCTCACGTGCTCCTTCTCCGCCGCTCGCACGCACGCACGCACGTACTCACTCCGCGGACGACTCGTCTTCAACGTCGTCTTCTTCGAGCTGCTACCGTCGCTACTCAATGTAAGTGCCATGGATTCAATCGATCGATCTCACGGAGAATAACACAGGAATTCTAGGGTTCTAGCCCGATCCTCCCTACCACCCCCGAGCTAGTTCTTACATACGGCACCGCCGTTCATTCCGTTCGTTCTTGGCCAAGTCTCACCATCTCTCGCTTACAACATAAATAGCACACGCGACCGGTAGTCTAGTTCCTGTTCCAGTTTGGGCCTGCTAGCCAGCTGGGCAACTGCTTGTTCCTCTTGGGCCTTGTCTCCTTAGGTGGGCCGTTGTCCTGCTTCTCCTGCACGAGCGTAGGCGAGTCGAGCGGAGGAGGAAGGTCGCTGACAATCCCCCGGTCTTGAAATCCTGCTTCACCCCAAGCAGGAGCATGTGGAAACTGCTGACGAACAGCGTCCTCATCCTCCCAGGTGGCCACGTCGGCGGAGGCGCCGCTCCATTGAAGAAGAACTTGTGCGACAGTTCGGACGCCATCTTGACGAGCACGGCGCTGGAGCACACGCAGAGGAACTTGGAGCTCGGCGTGCGGTAGAGGAAGCTGCAGAAGAACTTGACGACCCGGGCCCACGCAGGTGCGAAGCTGGGAGACATGGAAAACTGGGTGGATCTTGCTCCCCGGCGGCAACTCCAGCTTGTATGCGACGGCGCCCACCTTTGCCAACACACGAAACGGCCCGAAGAACTTGAACGCCAGCTTGTGGTTAGCGCGACGTGCCACCGACGCCTGGATGTACGGTTGGAGCTTGAGGAATACCATGTCGCCGACGCCGAAGGAGCGCTCAGTCCTGTTCTTGTCCGCCTGGTCCTTCATGCGCTGCTGCATCCTTAGAAGGTGCTGGCGCACCGAAGCGAGGACGAGTTGCGGTTCCTGTAACCATGATTGAACATCCAAAGGAGGAACCACAGAATCAGCCGTGATACCGAAATACCTGGGTGACCGCCCGTAGAGAACTTCAAATGGTGATTTGCCCAGCGAGGAATGCCAGTTGGTATTGTACCAAAATTCGCAAAGCGAGAGCCACTTGCTCCATTGCTGTGGATGTGCACTGATAAAACACCGCAGATAGCACTCGATCGACTGGTTCACGCGCTCGGTTTGGCCATCAGTCTCAGGGTGATACGCTGTACTCATGCGTAGTTGTGTTCCCGTAGCTCTGAAGACTCCTTGCCAGAAGTTGCTGGTGAAAATGGGATCGCGATCAGACACTAGCGACAGGGGCAGACCATGGAGCTTGTAAATGTTGTCCACAAAAACCTCCGCGATCTTGCAAGCAGTGTAGGGGTGCCGCAGTGGAATGAAGTGAGAATATTTTGTTAGTTTGTCGACGACAACCAGGATACAGCTGAACTGACGGGAGGTTGGCAACCCTGCGATAAAATCCATTGTGGCTATCTCCCACGGTTGGCTAGGAATAGGCAGAGGTTGGAGGAGCCCCGGAGGTGGTACACGCTCCGGCTTGGCCTGCTGACAGATGCGACATGACTGAACGTACTCACGAACAGATGTTTTCATTCCTGGCCATTTGAACAGCGACACCAATCGACGATATGTGACAGGGAAGCCTGAGTGCCCCCCTTGTGGGCTGTCGTGGAACGCTGATATCACCTGGTATTGCAGATCCTTGTTGCTGCCAATCCAAATTCGTCCATCACATCTGAGGACTCCATTGCTTAATGAGAAATGAGTGTCGCAGTCTGGTGAAACTGCGAGCTTCTGGAGCAGTGACTGCGCATTTTCATCGCCCACGTAGCTAGCTTGTACAGCATCCAGCCAAGCTGGTTTGGTAGTCGATATCGCAAAGAGGTGCGAGGACTCCACTGGCTTCCTGGAGAGTGCATCGGCGGCTCCATTAAGGATGCCTTTTTTGTAAACCACAGTGTACTGTAGGCCCATCATCTTTGTCAAAGCTTTACGCTGCCAATCCGTGTGCAGACGCTGGTCCGTCAGGTTCGTCAGGCTTTTGTGATCAGTTCGAATGAAGAACTCGCCCAACTGTAAGTATGATCTCCATTGTTCGACTGCTAGAAGGATTGCGAGGTATTCCTTCTCCTACACCGACAAACCTCTGTTGCGAGGCCCTAAAGCTCGGCTGACAAAAGCCACAGGGTGTCCTGCCTGCGAGAGTACTGCGCCAATGCCGCTGTCACAAGCGTCAGTCTCGACCACGAACTGTTTCTTGAAGTCAGGCAGCGCAAGGACTGGCGCTGAGACAAGTGCTTGCTTCAAGGTTTGAAATGCTGTCTCAGTGTCTGCAGTCCAGACGAAAAGAGCACCTTTCTTAAGTAATGCTGTCAAGGGTTGGCTAATCAGCGCGAAGAACTTGATGAACTTCCTGTAATAGCCACATAAACCCAGAAATGCTCTCAGCTCTTTCACGTTTGTCGGCTGAGGCCAATTCCTGACTGTTTCTATCTTCTCATCATCTGTAGAAACACCTTGATCAGAGATCACATGACCCAGGTAAGCAATCTTGTTCTTCGCGAATTCACACTTCGAACGTTTCACTTTCCACTGCTCCTTCTGCAGAATCTCCATAACCATGCGGACATGCACCAAATGCTCCTCGAAGGTGGCACTGTATATTAGTATGTCATCGAAGAAGACGAGGGCGCATTTGCGAAGGACTGGAGCTAGGGCTGCATTCATAGCGAATTGGAATGTTGCAGGTGCGCCGCTTAATCCAAACGCCATCACCTTGAACTCATAATGCCCGTTATGAGCTTGGAAAGCTGTCTTGTACTCTTCTCCTGGCGCCAAGCGAATTTGATGATACCCCGCACGCAAGTCTAATTTGGAGAACCATTTTGAGCCCGCCAATTCATCCAAAAGCTCGTCAATCACCGGCAATGGATATTTACCCTTAAGTGTCAGCGCGTTGAGGTGTCTGTAATCGACAACCAGGCGCCAGGTGCGATCAGACTTACGCACCAGTAACACAGGGGAAGCGAAGGGGCTGTTGCTGTGGGTAATCACACCTTGTCGAAGCAGTTCTTCAATTTGTTTTTCAATCTCGGTTTTCAACTCGGGAGCCACCCTGTAAGGCCTGATAGATACTGGCCTCGCTCCAGGAATGAGAGGTATTTGGT
Source organism: Poa annua (assembly GCA_026929855.1). Taxonomy (NCBI): domain Eukaryota; kingdom Viridiplantae; phylum Streptophyta; class Magnoliopsida; order Poales; family Poaceae; genus Poa; species Poa annua. The sequence continues at coordinate 97,425,487 of CM049437.1, forward strand.
GATCGTACTGTCGGCGGGGCGGCAAAACCACTGGACTTTCAAAGATGTCAGCAAATTGATCAAGTATTGCTTGCACTCCAGGCGGTGTGTCTTTGTGTGTCTCTATGTTTATCGTCGCGGATCAAATGTAACTCGAGCACAGCATGAGTAGCTTCCTGATTGCCTACGCCATGCAACACATTGAGCTTGCCTTGCAAATTTATTGCGATCCAGTTCTGCGCCCAGTGTGTTATCATTGGACTGTGCTTCGCTAACCAATCCAATCCCAATATGCCATCATAGCTGTTCAAAGCTAGCACACGAAAGGTGTCGGTGAATTGACAACCCTGTGTTTCCCACTGCAATTCTGGCAACTGATCAGAACAGGTCAAGGTGGCACCCCCAGCTACTTGCACCTTGACTGCAGACTTGCGACGAGCTACTCCAGTAAGCAGTTGCGCTCTGCGTTCAGCAATGAAACAAGTGGAACTACCAGAGTCAATCAGGAACAGCATGCTTTGCCCTTGCACAGTCACTTCCAACTGCATTGTCCTGGCCGCTGCCTTGCCAGTGTTGAGAGCTGCTGCGGACAGCATCATATTCACTTGTTCTGGTTTCAGTCGGTTCAGTTTCAGAGTCTGAACACTGCAGACAGTCCAGCATTTCTTGTACCACATGTAACTGAATGGCATTCTTGCACTGATGATCTCTGCCCCATTTCTCGCCACAGATGAAGCACAAACCCTTAGCACGCCTATAGGCCTTCAAGTTTGTCCAGCGATCATCCGACCCTGTTCTGCTGGCTTCAGCATTCTTCTTTTCTTTGACAGTTTTGGAAATCCATCGATTAGGAGGAGGTGGAGGTTGTACAGGAATTGGTGGGGATCTCCTCGAGCTACCACTGCTGGAAGGAGATGAATTGAAACAGCTACTTCCGTCCCCTAATTCCTCATACAGGAGAGCCATTGTGAATGCCGCATCCAAATCGGCTGGCTGTTGTATTGCAACCAAAACCCTCACTGTCGGCTTCAGCCCATCTAAGAACCTGGTGAGATGGTTCAATGGGTCTTGGTTTGGATCATACGCTGCGAGCTGATCGACCAGGTCTGAGAATTGCTTGACATACTCATCGACAGTACCAGTTTGAGAGATGCGGTACATGCGACGCAAGAGCAATTGGTGTTGGTTGCGCATGAACCTTCCCATCACGGCAGCCACGAACTAAGCCCAGGTTGCTTGTGGCGATTTCGTCAGAAAAGCCTCCAACCAAGTCGCCGCCGATCCTGTGAACTGCGACGAGGCGTACTGAACCCAGTGCGTTGCAGGCGTGTTCCATCTCTGAAAGTACTCCTCGCATCGGCGCTGCCATAGACGCGGATTGGCCCCCTCGAATTGTGGAAGTTCAACACGGGGCGCCGAAGCAGAGACGTCAGAAACTGTAGATCGGGCTGCAGAATTAAGTGCAGAGAGGAAATTGTGGCCGGTATGTGTACCTCCTGCCGGAGGCGGCGTGCCCAGCGGGCTCGCCATCCCCCGGAAAAACGTTGCGTCGCGGTGCCCAACGGGGCCGATCGTGGTCGCACCTGACGACGCGGTTGGCGGCGCCAGGGATCCTCCGGCCGGTGCGGTCGGGAAAGGGCGGATCACACGATCCACGGCGAAGGAGAGTTGCCGGATTTCAGAAGAGATCGCCATCTTGTCCGCCTCCAGATCGGATCCCAACGCCGTCTGGACCTCGGCGATGTCAGCGGCGACGTCGGCCCGGATCTCGCCGATGTTGGTGTTCACCTCCTTGAATTTCTCTTTGGTGTCCTCGACGTAGTCGCGAACTGCATCAAGAATTTCCTTCTTGTGCTTGAGGAAGCGCTCCTCGTAGGCCTCGCGAGTGTCGGCCATGAGGAGATCGTAGATGGCGCGGCCATCCGGCGACAAATTCTCCATGGCGGCGGCCCGGCGGCGTGCGGCGTGACGAGTTTGATGTGGATGGGTGGGGAAATCCAGATCTGAGGTGGGAGGATTTAGGCTCTGATACCAGATGTAAGTGCCATGGATTCAATCGATTGATCTCACGGAGAATAACACAGGAATTCTAGGGTTCTAGCCCGATCCTCCCTACCACCCCCGAGTTAGTTCTTACATACGGCACCGCCGTTCATTCCGTTCGTTCTTGGCCAAGTCTCACCATCTCTCGCTTACAGCATAAATAGCACACGCGACCGGTAGTCTAGTTCCTGTTCCAGTTTGGGCCTGCTAGCCAGCTGGGCAACTGCTTGTTCCTCTTGGGCCTTGTCTCCTTAGGTGGGCCGTTGTCCTGCTTCTCCTGCACGAGCGTAGGCGAGTCGAGCGGAGGAGGAAGGTCGCTGACACTCAAACTGCTGACGTCGTTGCTCCGACAACTAATACAACGACTACGACTACAACTACTTTATCTACAATCATTCGGTACGTTCGCCACATTCCGATGTGCTGCTCTATTATGGCTGTGTTCGTAGATGTCATGCTGTTGTTCAGGTTAATTAATACTTCTAATATTTTCGAGGTTAACATATTAGTAGCGTTTGCGATCATGCTTAATATACTGGAATTGATCATGAAAATTATGCCTAATATTCCAACAAACACTGTAGGGTAATGTTCCTCTGAAGACAAGATTATTCCCATTATGCACATCTATATGCACTGGAAACGGGAAAGAACGGCTAGCCTTCGATCCACTTCTTCGTCTCTTCTCAACACGTGCGCAAGCTCCCAATTATCCAGGCAAGATCTAGCCAAGCTTCAAAATTCATGCTGGTTAATATTACTCGGTGGCGACAAGATATTTTTGCATTGGCGCGCGTGGGAACTATAGGACTACACACCATTCATCGACGTTTCACAGCGGAAGATACAAAAATATCCAGCTCGATCTTTTCTCACTAGCTGGCCCGGTAGTGGCTGGTTTTTCATGGTTTCCCAACGACCAACGATAAAAAGTCGAAAAGAACAAATACCCTTTTCACTGTGCGCTCCGATGCCGATCGCAGCAAGTTGATGGTGTCATCTTGGAGGGTCCAGCCGATCTACTCCACTTATCCGGAGGAGGAGGAAGCAGCAGCAGAAACAAGAACAACGACGACGACAACGACAAGACTCTCGCGATGGCGTGACTCATGGCGCACCGATCGGCGCGCGCCGTCTTTTCAGTGGAGTTTTTGGATGCATCGATCACCTTGGTTTGCTTTGCTTATCTCGGTGGAGAAGGTCCGTCGGTATAAGGATTCCGCTGCGATCCATCGATGCATCGATCACCTTGGTTTTCTGCCGTCATCTGGTTGGTTGGACGGTCCGACCGATCGGGTATTAGGTATGTCGGGGCCGAGGGGATTAGAGAGAGAGAGAGAGCTCCAGCTTAGTGGAGGATGATTAGGAGCTGATTGGACTCGTGTGTGTACATGTGTGGGCATCTGAGCGACGTGTGTGCATGCTTTTTTGGTTCTGTGGTCGCGGCAGTCGGAATACCTGCAGGCTCATTCTTTGCCTTAGTGCTCTAGTTCGATTCGTCCAACGCCAGGCATAAGTTGTCTTCTTATCTTCAGGTTTTACTTTCTCAGGGCACAGAAGTAGTCTTTGTTTGAGATACGGAGAATTTTACCAGAAAAACCATGATGTCGGCCGAAATGTGGGATGCATTCTATGTTTAGAACGAGGCCTAAATTTGGATGGCCCTAACAATGAGATATGGTTTTGTGCCATGGGCAGTGCTCCTGGGGAAAATCCAGAGAGATAGAGCCGAAGCAGAGAAGACAGAGATTGAAATGGTCGCCGGCGGGGGATGGCTGTAGCACAAGAAGCACCGAAGTGTCACGACGGCTTCTGGTGGGACGGTTGCCATTTGATGAGACGCAAGCGAACAAGAGAGGAAGAACGGAATGGTTGCTACTTACTCCTGGCGAGAACAAACATTGTCATATATTTTAATTTTTTTGAGGGAACCATTCCGAATGTTGATGCTAGGCACAAGCAAGAAGACCATTATGCCGGCCCAACAAGTAGGCCTTACAGTACTAGGCCCTCTATCGGGTAGTGGATATTTTCCCTAGTACTGCTCGACCCAATGGGCTGCACTCGTCGTGTCTAACATCTTCAGCTTCGTTTCTTTTTCCTACGTTTTATTCTTTTTCTGTTCTTTTAGGTATTTATTTCTTCTGTTCTATTTTTTTTAGTTTTTATGTTTACTTTTCAAATTTTTATGATTTCCATCTCTATTTTTTCTTTTTCATTTTTTGCTAGTTTTCGTGTTTCTCATTTTTTTTGGGGGTTTAACCCTTAGGCATTTTCTTACCCGATTTTTACCCGTGATTTTTTTTACTTTGAATATTTTCTAACCGTAAACATTTGGTTACCCGGTAACATTTCTTACACGTAATCTTACATTTTTTATCCGTGAATATTTCTTACACGTGAACATATTCTTACACGTAAACATTTTCTTCCCGCGAACATTTCTTACACGCGAAAATATTCTTCCACGTAAACATTTTCTTACCCTGAACGAGACTGCAAATAACTTTTGGAGGACATGTAGTCTCAAGAAAATATTTTACGGATGTAAAACAAATTATTCACGCTTTCACAAGAAGTTCACGAGGTTTTAAAGTATAATGGACTAGGCAGTGTCAGTGACGCACAACACTTCCTTTAGAAATACTTACTAGATTACTAATGCAACGATCCTGGCAATTTCTAAGTTACCTATGTCACAAATGTGGTGCGATATGCATAGTTTCTGCATGTGATTTTTTTCGGTGGAAACATGTCTGTGGAAAGATAAAATTGGACTACCACAATTTACAGAAGGTATATATCTAGAAAATTTTCAACAGATTCGCATGGTTTTCATGAAGTTTTCTTAACATGGATTTTTCCACATTTTCCTGAATCCACTCAACCACCAAATGTACGGCACTAGATAGCTAGCTGCACCAATTGGACACAAACGAGCACTGCACCAAGATCCATGTCGGCTCTTGTACCATCTGGTACTTTTTTTTAAAGGCTTACAGGAAATAAAGGCCTACTCCTCAAGTGAAATCTATTCCAAAAAAACATGACATATATCTCAGCCTCTGATTGATGCACACAACTATTCATTTATCACGTACGGGGTTAACTTTAGTATGGCCAATTGATGATCACCATCTACCCTTGTGTTAAATTCAATTTAACCAAAGTATGCCCCGTACGAGCAGTCGAGCATACAAAAAGTCAAAAGTCCAATATAGCCTTGTTTCAAAAAAGTCCAGTATAATCAGATTACATCAAATATGTTTACATGGCTAAAGCCAAAATCGAAACTGCAAAAGTTGCTTCCAACTTGATGCGCTCGAAAACAATGGTGGGCAATGTTCATGTATTCTTGAGGACTTGCGTGATTGCTTCGTCCAAATCTCAAAAGACACAAGCATGAGAGTGAGTCCGCCAAGTCTTCCACATCAATCCATTCCGGGGTTCTACAACGTAGGCCGAGCCAAACTTCAATCGTGCATGTTCCATATATCCTAGTGGTGGAGCGGCATCCGAATGTGAGGTGAGGTCGGTAGCTTGGCTAACAGTGGGACAATTGAACATTTAGGCCGCAGGGTACTGTGTGGTAATCAAATAAAAGAATTTACAGGCTTTTCGGCTTCAATGTGTGCCTGCCCAGGTCGTTGGCTGGTATGGCTCCCCTGGCGCAGGACTGCTCTCTTCCTTAATGCAAGGTGAACGCGTTCTTGTGTACTTGCACCGTTAGGCAGGACTAGTTTAGGTACAATGTATGTTTTGTATTCTTTCAAAAAAAATGTATGTTTGGTCTACTCCAATGTCTCACGCAGGAACCATAATGCTTTTTTTTACTTAGTCTATTATGCATATTGTTGAATTAGTACCATGAGAAGATGTGTTTTATAGCTGCTCCGTCTATGTGTTTCAACGGTGAGTTCTTGATTGGAATGCCAAGATCATCCGGTTTGTGCTATGTTATCATGCACAAACTGCGGTAGTTTCACAGTTTGCTCATGTACACGGCCACAACCCAATTAACGTAGGAACTTGCGTCATTCCAAAACAATGCATGCTTTTCACATGATTCTGTACTGGGTGCAGCATAGTTTTGCTATCATGCTGATACTTTCAACCTACCATGCTTTGCCGGATGGATAAGTTCAAGCATCTGCCAAAAAACTAATGCAAAGCCCATGTTCCAGAGTTGGGCTCAATTAAGTTGTAGTTGGGAAATTTATTAGATGGGCTAGTGATCAAGGTAGAAGATGAAATTTGCAGTACCATCACGTAATTAATAGACCTCTGCCTTTTTTTTGGCGGGTTGCCTTCTGTGACAAACATTAGGGTCCTTATATTAGCTAGTTCAAGGGCAATGTCCACTTGTACTACATAACTCACTACTGGAATCGACGCCTCTGCCTAGTATGAAAAATACTAAGCGAATGAGGAATCAAACTTTGCAACGAGTGTGCCGAGGGTGGCACTCGGTGAAGGACACTCGGCATAATATACCTCGATGAACAACATTCGCCGAGCGTCTTTTTGCGGGTACCCGCCAACACATTTGCCGAGGATATTTTTGCGCTTCCCATAAAAAAAAGTGATCACGTTTTTCCCCTGGCAAACAACTCTTCGCCGAGTGTCACGCCCGACACTAGGCAAAGGCCCAACTCTAGGTGCAAACAGGTGATCATATAGGTGAACTGGGTACATATGTATGATGTGGGTGTTCACTACAGTACATTTCTGATATTCTTTTTCTCTATTCCTTGTACGGACAATAATCTCATAATTTACGATCTTTACGCTATAGATTTAAAATTCAAATTTAACACATTTGCAATTAACTCTATGGTGATATCGGAGCTGTCAACAAGTGCTATCTCCTAGCTTGCCATTATCAGAGATACACTGAACTAGCAGTCAATAGATAAAACTAAAAGCACACCCTGATCGTAAACCAAATATGTGCTTCAGTCTAACTTATTTTTGACAAAAAGCAGTCAATGTTAGTGCTGTTTTCATTCACTAAGAGGAGCAACCGAGTACAAGTGACTCAAAACGAAAAATAAAAAAAGGAAGAAACTCAAACCCTCGAAGAGAGAAACGTAGAGGACAACACGTACACCACGGCTAATACAGAGGTACATAAGGAGAAGAGGGGATACAAGGTCGACATCAAGATCATGACCAATCGTCATAGACATCGGCGGGCTTCAACTTTGATATTCATCTAATCAACGCAACAGACGCCAAGGCTGCTGGTTGTCTAGTCGCCACCCATCAACACCACTCAAAGAGAGCGAAGGTGGCATCAACAAGAAGTGATGGAAGGTGGATGAGGAGCTCGCTAACCCGGCTTCCAACAAAAACTTACGCACCTCCAAAATTTGGAGCATCTACAGGTGCAATCAACAAACCTCGATGGAGAGTGGCACCAGCAGCACGGAGATATCAAATAGCCTACATGGACTTGCTCTAAGGCAACGCCGAATAGAGGGTAGCAAAGTTATGGACATCGTTGTCTTTCGAATGGGACAGATGGGCGCACTTCGGAGACTTCCCTATGACGCCTTCAATGAGGAAGGCAGCGCCCATTGGCGTCGCTGTTATTGGTAACGGCTGGAACCGGCAGAAGATTTTTATCTGAAGCAAAGTAGGACACACCATCGAACAATCCATAACAAGATATTGACACTAGCCTTGCCGGAACATGGCAAAGTGGAAGGGATCAAACGGTAGAGATGGGGCAGCCGCCACGTGAGTCCCGAGCCCATGCCACGGCAATGCAGCTACCCAAGAGCCGATGGAAGCCGCACTGGCTGACGACAGCGATCAGGAGGCCAGCCACAGCGGATCCGCGCATGAGGGTTGACGCGGGGGGAGGGGGGGGGGGCAAGGACGACACTGGGCGCGGAGGATCTGGACGGAGAAGGCGGCGGGCAGCCGACGACGCCAAATCCACGGCGGAGGGGACGATAGGCTGATCCGGCTGCGGGTAAGGACGGCCTCGCTGACCGGCGGGAGAACGCGGGCCGGAGGAGCTCAGAGGAGACATGACCGACAGTGATCTTTTGAGGAGGTAGGGCGGATGGGAGCATCATCGAGTTTCGTGAGATTCCACCGCTGCGGGCGCCACAGGGACTTTGCCCGACGGGGTCTACCGCCGCCGGCGAGGTGCTTGGTGGTGGGGTGGCTGCCCTGGGTGCTGAAATATTGGGCCATTTAGCCCATTTAACAATTCTGAAAATCCCTAAGGCCCATGTTGTCATGGAATGTGGTGGGAGTTTAGTGAGATGTATACCAGCTTATATACTGAGCCATTCTCCTACTAGTATGAGTTGTTGTGAGGTATGAGGAGAATGGCTATGTACCACACGCGCGCTCCTCCTCCTCCGCCGCCCGCCTCGCCACGCCTCGCCTCGCCTCGACCCGACGCGCCGCGCCGCGGGTTGCGGGAATCTCGCCGAGCCGATGTATTCTTTTTGTCACGCATGAATAAAATGTCAACGGTCCTGAAACGTTTTGCCTTAATGGAAAATGAATTCGAAGTTGAAACGTCTGTCTTAAGTGCTCTTAAGTACGACCGTTTCCAGAATTCATTTGCCTTAATGCAATTGATTGTGCACGTTTCTGTTGGACCTCTCGCCTCCTGTGCTGCGTGTATAAAGGAGTGGTCGCTCCTCTCCTGCGGGCACATAGAACAGAACCAACCATCTGCTCCACGCGCCGCCACCGTCGTTCCACTTCCCTGTTACTGCCATCGCTGATCCCATCCCGTCCACCGCGTACACGACCGACGGGAGAGCAGGCCTCCGAAACCCCGCCTCTCTGGATCCTGTACGGGAGAGGGGCGATTAGGTTTTTGGGGAGCGTCTCATACGCGACTGCTCGCCTACGTTCTTCGTCATCGTCTGCGACTACTTCCTCTTCGTCCACTACGTCGTCTACTTCCACTATGTCCGCGTCGCCTTCGTCATCGTTATGGGAACCGACGCCGACCGCCTCGCCGCTGAGAAGGCTGCCGCTGACAAGAGGGCTGCCGACGACGCTTCTGCTTCCGCTTCGGCCAATTGGCCAACCGCTGGGTATGATATGTTCATCCCTCTACTACTTATTTTCATGCTTGCCGTACTAGTAAATTGTGTAGATGTTTCTACTATCCTGCTAGTACATGGTTACGTCACTAAGTTTCAGCATGTTATTAGCATAATATTCGTGATGATTTTAGTTAATATTTGGATTAATTTAATCAGAAAATTGCTTATATACTCAACAATCCAAAAACCTAATATGTGTAGGCAATTTTCGATTCAAGGTTTTGCTGCTGCACTGAAACCAGCCCCGTTTTCGGGGACATACTTTAAGCGTTGGTAGACCAAAACCACCTTATGGCTCACTGCGATGAACGTGTTCTAGGTCGCCGGTGTTACTCCCACTGGAACGATTGCTCCTGAACAGGAGAAGGCGTTTAGGGAGGCCACCGTCGTCTTTGTTGGAGCCGTTCTGAGCGTGATCGGAGATAAGTTGGTTGACGCATATTTACATGTGCAGGTTGCCAATGACTTGTGGGAGGCGCTCGAATCTAAATTCGGCGCAACCGATGCTGGAAGCGAGATGTATACCATCGAGCAGTTCCATGATTACAAGATGGTTGAAAACCGTTCTGTATTGGAGCAGGCTCATGAGATACAATGCATCGCAAAATAGCTTGAGCTTCTCAAGTGTGATCTACCGGGCAAATTTGTCTCGGGATGCATAATCGCTAAGCTGCCTAATTCATGGAGAAGCTTTGCCACTACTCTGAAACATCAGAGGCGTGAATTCTCTGTTGAGGATGTCATTGGCCATCTGAGTGTCGAGTAGAACTCCAGGGCAAAGGACTCGAATGGAAAAGGCGAAGATACTTCTGTTGCCAATATGGTACAGAAGAACTTCAAGCCCCACAAGCACAAAGGGAAAACTGGTGTCCAACAGAATACCGACTTCAATAAGAAGGGTAATAAACCCTTCAAGAAGGATAAGAAGAAAGGTGCATGCTACACCTGTGGTTCAGAGGAACATTGGGCTCCTAAGTGCCCGAAGAAGTTCAAGAAACCAGGACAGCACTCCAAGTCTGTCAACATGATCGTGAGCAACAATGAGAACGGTGCATCCGGATACGGTAATTTGTTTACTGTATTTTCAGTTTGTCAGTCTAACGAATGGTGGATTGACACAGGTGCAAATACTCATGTATGTGCTGACATCTCATTGTTTTCTTCTTATCAGGTCACAGGGAACGGATCCGTATTGATGGGGAATGGCGCGAGTGCTTCTGTTCTTGGTGTTGGCACGGTCGATCTGAACTTTACTTCGGGAAGGATCGTGCATCTCAAGAACGTGCAGCATGTCCCCGCCATCAAGAATAATCTCGTTAGTGGCTCCCTTCTATGTAGAGAAGGTTTTAAGTTGGTATCCGAGTCTAATAAAGTAGTTGTTACGAAATATGGACTGTTTGTTGGAAAAAGGTTATGGATGCGGAGGCATGTTCCGCTTTTCTCTTGCTGATTTTTGTAATAAAGTCGTGAACAATATTCATTCGAATGTTAATGAAACAGAAGTTTGGCATTCACGTCTTTGTCACATTGGTTTCGGTTGTATGACGCAGCTAGCAAAACTAAGTTTAATCCCATCTTTCACTTTAGCCAAAGGTTCTAAATGTCTCTCGTGTGTGCAAGCAAAGCAACCTCGCAAGCCCCATAAAGCTGCGGAGGAAAGACACTTGGCACCGTTAGAACTTATACATTCTAATCTTTGTGAGATGAATGGCGTGTTGACTAAAGGTGGAAAGAGATACTTCATGACATTGATAGATGATTCCACTAGATTTTGCTATGTATATTTGTTAAGCACTAAAGATATGGCTCTTCACTACTTTAAAATCTATAAGGCAGAAGTTGAGAATCAATTTGAAAAGAAAATTAAACACATCCGGTCTGATCGTGGTGGAGAGTACTTCTCGAATGAGTTTGATTCTTTCTGTTCGGAACACGGTATTATTCATGAGAGGACGCCTCCCTATTCTCCCCAGTGAAATGGGGTAGCCGAACGGAAAAACCGTACTCTAACAGATTTGGTTAACGCCATGTTAGATACGTCGGGTTTATCCAAGGCATGGTGGGGGGAGGCGATATTGACGTCATGTCATGTCCTGAATAAAGTTCCGACAAAAGACAATGAGCTCACTCCGTATGAGCAATGGGAGAAGAGAAGTACAACACTCTCATACTTACGTACTTGGTGCTGTTTGGCGAAAGTCAATGTGCCGATCCCCAAAAAGCGTAAGCTTGGACCTAAGACCGTGGACTATGTTAATTTGGGCTACGCTAAGAATAGCGTTGGCTATAGATTTTTAGTAGTGAAATCTGAAGTACCTGACGTGAAGGTCGGTACAGTTATGGAGTCTAAAGATGCTACTTTCTTTGAGTATGTTTTTCCTATGAAAGATATGCAAAGCACTTCTGGACAGGAATCTGAGGAAACTCCTGAGCCTGCCATTCCTATGGAATATTATGAACAAACCCATGATGAAATTCCTGATAAGGATGACGAGTAAACCCTTGGTAGGGGCAAGCGACAGAGGACTGCAAAGTCCTTTGGCGATGATTTCCTCGTGTACCTTGTGGATGATACTCCCACTTCTATTTCAGAAGCTTATGCATCTTCGGATGCTGATTATTGGAAAGAAGCAGTCCGTAGCGAGATAGATTCCATCATGGCTAACGGGACATGGGAAATTACTGAACGTCCTTACGGTTGTAAACCGTTGGGATGTAAGTGGGTGTTCAAAAAGAAGCTTAGGCCCGATGGTACGATTGAAAAGTATAAGGCTAGGCTTGTGGCCAAGGGATATGCCCAGAAAGAAGAGGAAGATTTCTTCGATACTTATTAACCTGTGGCCAGACTGACCACCATACGAGTTTTACTCTCGTTGGCGGCCTCGCATGGTCTTCTCGTCCATCAAATGGATGTTAAGACGGCTTTCCTAAATGGAGAGCTAGACGAGAAAATCTATATGCAACAGCCAGATGGCTTTGTATTAGATGGTCAGGAAGGAAAGGTTTGTAAGTTACTGAAATCTTTATATGGCCTGAAACAAGCACCTAAGCAATGGCATGAGAAATTCAATACAACTTTAACCTCTGTTGGTTTTGTTGTTAATGAAGCTGACAAATGCGTATAATATCGCCATGGTGGGGGCGAAGGAGTTATACTGTGCTTGCATGTTGATGACATACTGATTTTTGGGACCAAACTCAAAGTCATTGAGGAGGTCAAGTCTTTTCTATCTCAAAACTTTGAGATGAAGGATCTTGGTGTGGCTGATGTTATTCTAAACATTAAGCTACTGAGAGATAATGAGGGTGGGATTACACTTTTGCAATCCCATTACGTTGAGAAGATTTTGAGTCGTTTTGGATATTCAGACTGCAAAACTTCTCCAACGACATATGATCCTAGTGTGCAGATTCGAAAATTCAATGGCACAGCTAAGGATCAACTGAGATACTCTCAAATAATTGATTCACTCATGTACCTAGCTAGCGCGACAAGGCCTGACATCATGTTTGCTGTGTGCAAACTTAGCCGGTTTGTTTCCAATCCGGGTGATGTGCATTGGCATGCTGTCGAAAGAATCATTCGGTATCTGAAAGGTACTGAGAACTACGGAATTCACTATACCGGAAGCCCGTCAGTACTTGAAGGGTATTGTGATGCGAATTGGATCTCTGATTCTGATAAGATGAAAGCCACAACAGGGTATGTGTTTACCTTGGAGGTGGTGCTGTTTCCTGGAAGTATTGCAAGCAAACGATCCTGACGAGATCGACAATTGAAGCAGAATTAACAGCATTGGACACATCTGGTGTCGAAGCAGGATGGCTTCGAGATCTTTTGATGGACTTGCCTGTGGTTGAAAATCCAGTTCCGGCTATCCTTATGAACTGCGACAACCAAACAGTGATTGTCAAGGTTAAGAGTTCAAAGGACAACATGCAGTCCAACAAACACATAAGAATGAGATTAAAAGCTGTCAGACATTTGAGAAACTCCGGAGTAATAGCGTTGGATTATATCCAGTCAGCTAAGAATCTGGCAGATCCCTTCACTAAAGGGCTATCACGTGTTGTGATAGAAAATGCATCGAGTGAGATGGGTATGAGACCCACATGAGTTGCCATGGTAGTAACCCAACCTATGTGATCGGAGATCCCGTGAAGTAGGACCTGGGAAAACAAGCTAGTGGTTAACTGAAGAGAGTAAATTTTACTAACCCACTCCATTGGAGATGCAATACTCTCGGTAACTGTATGGCAGGTTGACGTTTGTATTAATGTGTTCCAAAGCTTTGCATAAGCAAGACGCTATCCTATAGAGCGATCTTTGGAGAAACACACCTATATTAACCTGACTGCTGGTCACAGTTTATGAGATTAGGGTGATCTCTATTAAGTTCATGAATAGGTCAGGAGTGTGACTAATATGCTCCACCCGAGGGGTCAGCCTAGTACTGATAAGGCATTTGGTGAAATTATTTTACGCCAAACTGACAATTTAAGGCGTAGTCCATTGTCAGTTGTGAAGTAGTGTAGCTATTTGCTCTAGTTGGATGTTCAACCTTAACGGGTCTCCACTGAAAATACTGATATATCAAAACAGTGTTTGAAACAAATAATAACATCATGGGTCTTTGGGATCTGGTGGGGGATTGCTGAAATATTCGACCATTTAGCCCATTTAACAATTCTAAAAATCCCTAAGTCCCATGTTGTCATGGCATGTGGTGGGAGTTTAGTCCCATACTGCTAGTTTAGTGAGATGTACACCAGTTTATATACTGAGCCATTCTACTACTAGTATGAGTTGTTGTGAGCTATGAGGAGAATGGCTGTGTACCACACGCGCGCTCCTCCTCCTCCGGCGCCCGCCTCGCCACGCCTCGCCTCGCCTCGTCACGTCACATCGCGCCGCGAGTTGCGGGAATCTCGCCGAGCCGATATATTCTTTTTGTCACGCAGGAATAAAATGTTAACGGTACTGAAACGTTTTGCCTTAATGGAAAATGAATTCGTCTTAAGTGCTCTTAAGTACGACCGTTTCCAGAATTCATTTGCCTTAACGTAATTGATTGTGCACGTTTCTGTTGGACCTCTCGCCTCCTGTGCTGCGTGCATAAAGGAGAGTTCGCTCCTCTCCTGCGGGCACACAGAACAGAACCAACCATCTGCTCCACGCGCCGCCACCGTCGTTCCACTTCCATGTTACTGCCATCGCTAATCCCATCCCGTCCACCGCGTATACGACCGACAGGAGAGCAGGCCTCCGAAACCCCGCCTCTCTGAATCCTGTACGGGAGAGGGGCGATTAGGTTTTTGGGGAGCGTCTCATACGCGACTGCTCGCCTACGTTCTTCGTTATCGTCTGTGACTACTTCCTCTTCGTCCACTACGTCGTCTACTTCCACTACGTCCGCATCGCCTTCATCATCGTTATGGGAACCGACGCCGACCGCCTCGCCGCTGAGAAGCCTGCCGCTGACAAGAGGGCTGCCGACGACACTTCTGCTTCCGCTTCGGCCAATTGGCCCACCGCTGGGTATGATATGTTCATCCCTCTACTACTTATGTTAACGCCAATCTCTAATGCATAATAAAATTGTTAAATATTGTGAGGAGATGCCGTTCTCCCGTGCACAAGTGATCCCGATGTTTTAAAAAATTGAAAAAAAATATCTACAACTTTCAAAAAAATATGATAAAAAACCTGGATGTTGCCAATGAGCCATCCCACAAACGTGGAAAAGATCAACTTTAAATACTTTGTATTATGCACAAAAAGGACAGAAGTCCGTTAAAAGGGCATCAATAAAGTATATGTGTTTTCTACAATAGTACTCTTTAATTTACAATTCTTTTAGCACTGAGTTGTTGTTATATTACATATCTTGCCGACTAATTACCATGACCCTGATGGTGCTTGTGATGGCGCGCCAGCCGTTGGTGACCCTATGATGTTCGAGATCATACTAATACATGGTGAACATCTTATCTATTCAGGGGATGGATCTTATCGTGCAACTTTCTCCTCGTCTTCAAGCTAGTCGGATGCTCGATCCTGTCGTCGGTCACATCATCAACGTTTCTCTCGTTCATGGCATTGAGAGGCAAACCCATGTTATGGCCGTTAGGAACATAGGCTGCCTTGCCATTCATAGAAAGCTGTCTCGATTATTTGGCTTACTCCATTATCTCACAACATAACACTAATGATCTACATAAAAAATCTGTACAAATATATAGCTCACTGAGCTTGGTACTACTGTAAACTGAAAGTGTTTTTCACCTTCAGTGATCGAACTATCAGTAGGGAAGCAAGGCATGTCCAGGATATATAGCACCATTCGTATGGAGCCACTAGTACAGGTTCTCATGTTGTCATGCAGAAGTCACCCTTGGGGCTAATGCAACCTCTCTTTGACACACTAGAAGGCAGCTGGGAAACCTGTGGTCGCTTAACTGGGTTCTTCTGTCATGCAGAAATCACCCTTGGTGTTTTCATGTATGTCTTGTTTTCTTTAAGCTCACGCAACGAAGGAACTTGCATCATTCAAAAACCATGGGTGACTCTTCACACGATTCTAGCCTGGCTGCATCATCGAATAGCTCTCATGTTGATAGTGATACCACCATGATTTCCCGGGAGAATCAGCTGAAGTTATCTGCCCATGAATAACGACTCACATGTTTTATTTGTTGTAATTAATTAGGTTATAGTTGGGGAAATTAATTAATCGGGCTAAAGATATCGATGATTGATATGTAGTAACAAAAAGGCGCTGCCATCTTCTTAAAGCATTATGGGGGACTCAGATCAGGGGCAATATTCCATTACTTTTAAGGCCATGTACAATGCAAGGTGCACTAGTAGAAAACAGGCAATGGAGACCAGGCGAAATACCCCATTTGTCCCGATCGCATTACAAACCGGGACAAATGGGGCCTCCCAGCCTCCAGTTCCTCTAGATAGGGACCTTTTGTCCCGGTTCAAGCCACGAACCGGGACAAAAGGTCCGTGGCTCACCGCAACACCCTTTTTTGTCCCGGTTCGTGGCTGGAACCGGGACAAACAGGTGCATGCCTATATATATCTGCAGCCTCTCCCTCTCCAAGACCATTGAAGGCATTTTTTTTACTATGGTATGAGAGTGTGTGCTAGTTTATTTTTTTTAAGTATGCACGCAAAGTGTTCGATGAAATGCCGGGAGAGAGTTCACAAAATGATTTGATGCACACTTAAGTTTTATCCTTCTTTTCGATCGAGGTTAATTTGTGTCTCCTTTCATTTGTCATTGATACAATACATGTTCAGTGGTTATTTCTCGATGTTCTGTAATTGTTCTTGATATAGTTAACTATATAATGTAGATGGACCGACAATGGATGTACGGTGACCGACGCACTGCCGAGTACATGAAGGGCTTGAAGAAATTTCTCGAGATAGCCAAGGCCCACAGTACGAATGGTTTCATGTGTTGTCCATGTGTGGACCGTCAGAATAACACCGATTACCCAGAGGCGAGAACCATTCAATGCCACCTTATTCGGCACGGTTTCATGCCCAGGTATAATTGTTGGACCAAGCACGGAGAAGAAGGGGTTATGGTGGAAGATAATGAATAAGAAGATGATGACAACTATCCTATGTTCCCGGATTACGGTGATACCGCAACGATGGAAGCTGAAGATGAAGAGGCACCAGATGAGACCGCTGACGATCTTGGTCGGGCCATTGCTGATGCAAAGAGAGAGTGCGGAACTGAAAAGGAGAGGTTGAAGTTCGAGCAGATGTTAGAGGATCACAAGAAATTGTTGTATCCAAGTTACGAATATGGTCAGAAAAAGCTGGGTACCACACTGGAATTGCTGCAGTGGAAGGCAGAGTGTGGTGTGACTGACAAAAGGAAGCATCTCGAACGGCTATGGTACAGAGGAAGCTGTCGAGGTGTGATTCCCACGGAACAGGGATAACCACTCTCGGGAGAGAAGTTCGTGAGGGGGACTGAACACGTTGGTCAACAACCCACAACCGGCTCGGCGACGGTGCTCGTCGAGCCTGTAGAGGAACAGCACGACAGAGATGGACTCCGGCCCGTACCCAGGTTCACGGCCCTTAGGGTGAGGTAAAACCGCTACTCTTGCTTGTCTGTATTGCTCAGTAGGGGCTACAGTGCAAAGAGCTTGCCGCGGGCCCTCGCGAGGCAGTGCGAAGCTCGGAGGGGGAAGGTTCGGGCCTTCTTCCTCCTCGGGCTCGCTGGGCTTGGCTAAGCTACCGTGGGGTGTCAATGGATGGGTGATTGATCCATCCCTCCTCTACGGTGGTGCTCCTGCTCCTTATATAGGCGCCCCGTGCCTCATCCCTGCGTGCTGCGCAGTGGAAGGGTTCCTACATGGCGACGAAATGGTGGAGCGGGGTGCACCGCAGCTGAGTTGCCCATGGACTCGGTCCATGGTCGCAAGGCCTGCCTTCGTGGCAGGGCGGCCGCCGTCTTTGCAGAGCGGCCAGCTGGTACTGCAGAGACCGTGGGGGTGCCCACGGTGACGTCGCCGTTGGAGCGTTGCGCCGGCCACCTGCTTTATCACCATAGAGGAAAGCCCTGCTGGCGGCGCAGGGGACACAGAGCTTTGTTGACTCCTTTTATCACCAGAACGGCAACTGCGGCGCCGTCGTCATCGCGCGCAGACGCGCGCGTCACTCTGCGGCCGCTGCAGAGGCCATGTGCGCTCTGCAGCGGCCATGTGCGCTCTGCAGCGGTTGCTTCGTAGCGAAGTATCTCCACAGGGCCCTGGAGGCCTTGTGGAGGGAGTCGTGGTGACCCCCCTTCAGGGGAGAAAACCTTGCCGGGGGGCAGCCTCAGGGGGAGCCCCTTCAGGCCCTTCGCTGCCTCCTCAAGTCCCCTCGAGGGGGCTCTCCCCTCGGGGGTCTCCCCAAGCGTTCCGCTTGGTCCTTAGTCGTTTCGTCGACGTCGACGCGTGTGAGGGCCGTGGAGAGTGGGCTCTGCACACCCTAGAATCCACTGGGCCGACAGTAGCCCCCGGGCCCACGACGGGCCCGGCGAGGCCCTTCGGGCCCAGACGAAGCGTCGCGGGTCCAAAACATCCGGCCTGCCCGTGACACGTGTCACTCGGTGGTGAGTTCGCGATGACTCGGTTTCCTCGGACGATCGTGCGTAGTGGGGGGTCCCACCACGTCCACCACGACCACGCCTTGGTAACTGCTCGGACGGGGCATAAAGCTGCGCGCCGGTCCGAATCGCAGTCATTACTCACTTCTGCGTTCCCGTCTTCCAACTCTCGATCTCCTAGCTTTCCTTCCCCGGCGAACTCCTTCCTCCTCCGGCGAACTCCGCTTCTTTCTCCGGCGCCCCGCTTCTTGCACCCCCTCCGACAATGGGCGGACAAAAAGGCAAGGCGGTGATGGGGTCGTTCCCCGCCGATGCGCAGGGCGAGGAGGCGCTTGGCCCCGCTCTGATTGGCGTGCGCGTCGATGCGGCGACGCTGGGCAAGATCCAGCACCTGGTCGCCGGGAAGACCAATGAGCATGGCGCCAGCGCCATCCAGGCCGCGAGGCACAGCCGCCTTCCGACGGGTTTTTGCCCCATTTTCCTCCACACTCTCCTTGCCGGACTGGTGCCTCCGTACTCGCCTTTCCTCGAGGCAGTGCTGGAATTCTACCAGATCCACCTTCTGCATCTTCACCCCAACGCCATCCTCATCCTCTCCATCTTCGCCTACTTGTGGGAGGCGTATCTGGGTGTGCAGCCCTCGGTGGCCCTCTTCCGGAGCTTCTACGCGCTCCGGAACACCGCGAAGGCCGAGCGGACGGGGTGCGTGTCCTTCCGCATTGCGGACGGCATGGGGGACGTTTACATCCCCATGTCGTGGAGCGACGACAAGCCCGTCACGGCGGTGTCGAAGGTGGACGACTTCAGGCAGAAGTGGTTCCTCATCGGCGTCAAGTCGCAGAGCTCCTTTCTCGAGGTCCCGGAGGCGCCGCCCGTGAAGAACACCCATTGGGGGAAGCAGGCCTTCCAGGGCCCGAAGATCGGAAGCCTCGTGGCACGCATGAGGACGCTTCGGGAGAACGGCCTCACCGGCCAGATGATCTCAGAGGACTTCGTGCGCCGCCGCATCGCTCCTCTGCAGGCGCACAAGAAGTCAATGTGGATGTACGCGGGTCCCTCCGATTCGATGCGACTCCACCCCTGCGACCATCTCCCCGACGTTGTCGAGACCATCATGGGCGGCCTCTTCATCAACCCAGACGTGTCCGTGGCGGTTGCAGCGGAGCTGAGGCCTCTTCAACAGATAAACCTGGCCTCACGCCTGGCGATCCTGGAGCGGATGCCCAGCTTCACCCCACTAGGCCTGGCGGGGGAAGAGGAAGAAGAAGGGCCCATGCCCGTGGCGAGGGGGCAGGATGTTGCGGATTCGCCGCACGCGTCTGACGCCGAGCAGGGCGACGCTGCGGCTGGGGCCGTTCCCTCCGCAGGCGGAGCGAGCTCGTCAAGGGCCTCGCCCCCTCCTGAGGAGGTCTTCGAGCTCTCCTCCGGCGACGACGAGGATGAGGCCGGGGCGGGGCGACGGGAGCCCCGAACCAAGGCGGCCCACGACAGGCCTGCCGGGGAGCCCCTAAGCACTTCCCTCAAGAGGAAAACCGAGGCGGCTCCTGAGGGATCCGGAGTCCGGGCCACGCCTTCTTGGCGTTCGTCCGGTATGGCGTGGGTTGACACCCGCGCCAAGAGGACAAGGTAAGTGCTCTTGGTCTTGATTTTCTTCTTCAGTCTTTTGCTTGTCTCCTCCCCCTGACCAATTTTCTTGCCTTCTGCCAGCGACCAGGCGCCTGCAAAGCGCCGTAGGCTCCGCAAGGCTGCGGACGTGAAGAAGGCTGCTCCAGAGGCCGCGGCAGAGGCCGCCGCAGAAGAGGCCTCGAGGCCTGCGGAGGAAACCCCCGCAGGCCTTCACGTGGACACTCCCCCGGCCGAGGCCACCGCGCCGCCTCTGGAGGAAAAATGCCCCGAGGAGCAGGTGAAGAAGGCGGCCACTCCGCCGCGCGCTGCGACCCCGTCAGCACGGCAGGAGGCCGCGGCCGACACCACTTCAGTCCCGAGCCCGTCGAAGGCCGACGAGGCAGTGGGGGCTGAACTCCCACTGCCCCCGCCAAGCACCAGGGCGGAGGAGGAAGCGGCAGTTGCGGAGCAGGCCCTTCCTACCCCGGGGGCCCAGGGCGAGGTGCCGCCTGAGGGGGGCAACGCCGGCGCGCAGGACACGGGCGCCGGAGCGGAGGACGCGCCTCCGAGCCCCCGAGCCCGCGCAGAGACTCCCCTCCCCAAGCTTGACGCGGGAGCAGGGCCCTCCGCCCTGAGCGAGGCCTCTCGGGCCCTTGTCCTCGGAAGCTGGGACTGGAGCAGGGGGCGACGCGACGTCGCCTTCCGCTTGGTGCGGGAGTCTCTGGAGGGGCTGGAGGCTCACCTTGCCCAGGAGGACGGGGAGCTCGCCCGGCAGAGGGACGAGTTCGCAGAGGCTTGGGCCGTGTTCCACGCGGCCGTGGAGACTCGCCGACGGAGCGACCAGGCCTTGCAGGCGGAGCGCGAGGAGGCGCTGCGTTTCGCAGAGGAGATCCGCGAGGGCGCCATGCGCGACGCCGAGGAGCTTCTGCAGCCCTTGAAGGCTGAGCGCCGGGCAGCGGCGGAGGACTTGGCCGCGGCCAGGGCGGAGCGGGAGGCTGTGGAGCACTCCCTGGCGGCCAAACACCACGGGCTTGTCGAGCTTGAGGCTAAGATCCTCGCCGACTCTGAGACCGTGCGGACCGCCCTGGAGGGGGTCCGCGCGAGCTTGGACGCCAGGGGCCGGAGTCTGGGCGAGCGCGAGGAGGACGTGCGCCGCCGCGACGAACAGCTGGCGCTGAGGGAGCAGGAGCTGTCAGGGCAGCGCGCCGCCCTCGAGGCCCGCGAGGATAGCCTGACAGCGGCGCTCAGCAAGCTTGAGCGCGACGTGGCCGCCCACAAGGGGAGCGTGGAGCGTGCCAACGTGCGGCTAGCGGAGCGGAAGGAGGAGGCCATGAAGAAACTCCAGGAGAAGGAGAAGGAGCTCCGCGCCGCCGTCTCCCAAGATTACAAGGACAAGTTCTCCAAGCAATAGGAGCGCTTCAAGAAGAGGCGCGACGAGGACGCCGCCCGCATCCACAAGCTGGAGAAGGCGAACACCACCCTGAGCGCCTGCCTTGGGCGCGAGGTGGACCGTCGCCGCGCTGCTGAAGAGGCGCGCGATCGCACAGCGCAGGACCTCACCTCCCTCATGGCGGACATGGAGGAGATGAATCAGCAGGTGGGTCCTGCCGTGGAGAAGGCGGTGGAGGCGGCCGAGAGCGCCAAGGCGGCGCAGGTGCTGTCGCTGCAACGGGAGCGTATGTTCCTGTCCCTGGCGCGCCGGGGCCGCGAGCTTGCTGCGAAGTTGGGTGCAGAAGCGCCGTCCGTCCCAGCTCAAGGCCATTCCGACGCCGCCACCTACCTCCTATACTTCGAGCAGCTCTTCACGGCGCTCAAGGGCCCTGCCGCGGAGCTCCACGACGTCGTCGAGGAGGAGTGCCGCCAGCTCCTGGCGGTGGCGGTGGACCGCATCTTCTCCAACCTCGTGCACCTCCAGCCTGGGTTCGACCTCGCCACGGTGACCGAGCCCCTCGAGGGGGAGGAAGGGTGGAAGGCCTCCAACTCCGTCCGCGACCAGGTGGACGACTTCTGCAGCCGTTTCAAGCGGGCCGCGGCGGAGGATGAGGACGACGGCGAAGAGAGCGGGCCTGAAGGAGAAGAATCCGGCCAGGACGACGGCGAGGCCTCTGCCTAACCTCCTCCTGAGACCCTCTCCTGCAATGTAGTGCGCTTGCAGCGCTGTAGGGGCATTTGCTTTAAAGACTTTCGTTTAGCAGTTTGTAATATACTTCTTATCTTTTTAACAAGTGCTGCTAAGTCTGTGTGTGCTCCCCTCGAGGAGCCTTTGCTTCCATTCCATGTCTTTTTCACTCTGCGTCGCTGGACCCTTCTCTTCGCACTATGACTCCGCCGCTGCGGTATGCTCGAGCAATGACTCGGCAAGGCCGGGGGGAGTTTAAGGCTTAGAGAGGTAAGAGCCCTCGAGTCGCGATGCTGAGTGCCCCCCTTTGACGCGCAAGCAGCCCATGGGGAGTGAGGGAAAGGACCACTCGAGGAAGGCAGAGTGCTCGTGAGAGAGATGCAAGGGTTCTCTAGACGTGGATAGGGAACTTAGCTTCGCGAGGCTTTTCGCCCTGCGTGGGCCTCCTCTGGCGATGTCCTTCTCTTCAGGGGCCGAGTTTTTCCTCCACAGGCCTGGAGAGACTCTCGTTCCCTGTGGACGTTAGAGAGGCGAACCAAAACGCTAGAGCATAGTAGTAAGGACTTATGCGCGCTTATAGGTTTCCTCACGGGTGCCTCGCGAGGAGAGAGAGTACCAAGGTCCTTTGGAGAGGTGGCGTGTATCCGGGAGCATGCCCTTTAGCCAGAGCTCAGGGTCCCTTGGATTTTGCAGTGCTGCTGGGGTGCTCTTGGGCACAGGCACCGTACTCAGCCCCCGCTCACGAGGTGCGCATGGGAAGAATATAAGCGCACATTTTGAAGGTAAAGGATGAAAGTAAAACTTGCCATCGCAATATTACATAGCGGCACCTTGGCGCAAAGTTCACTTGGAACGAAATGGTGCCTGAGCGCAAAGTTCACTTGGAACGAAAGTGGCGCCTTGGCGCAAAGTTCACTTGGAACGAAATTGGCGCCTTGGCGCAAAGTTCACTTGGAACGAAAATGGCGCCTGAGCGCAAAGTTCACTTGGAACGAGGATCGGTTCATTACACTTGGGTTTGCCAAGCTAACGTTCCTTCCATGTCGAGGCATGGGGACCACCCATTAGTGGCAGAGGTTCACTGCGGCCTGCGGTGGCTCATTAGCAGGAGAGCTCAGAGGACTGAGCCTCGGGAGAAGCTTTTAGAAGCTTGGAGGTGAAGCCGTGAGCTTCCCTCTAGAGACAAAAAATGCCTGGCGTGACTATGATCACGGGTAGAACTTGCGCAGATGCGCGATGTTCCACGGGTTCTTGACGGGGATGCCGTCTTCGGTCTCGAGGCGTACTGCGCCAGGCCTGGCGATGTGGGAGACCCTGTAGGGGCCTTCCCACATCGGCGAGAGCTTGTGGAGACCTTCCCTGGAGAGGATTCGCCTGAGGACGAGGTCCCCCGCCTCAAGAGTGCGCGAGCGCACATGGCGGCTGTGTTAGCGTCGCAGATCTTGCTGGTACTTCGCCGCTCTGAGGGCGGCGTGGCGGCGCAGTCCCTCGAGGAACAGTAGGTCGTCGTTGTGGAGGCCCTCTTGGATGTCCTCGTTGAAGGCAAGGACCCGTGGGGATCCATGTTTGATTTCTGCGGGGAGGACAGCTTCAGCTCCGTAGACAAGGGCGAACGGCGTTTCGCCTGTAGGCCGCGAAGCGGTTGTGCGCATGGACCAGAGCACAGATGGGAGCTCATCGATCCAGCCCCTGCCGTGCCCTTTGAGGACGTTGAAGCTTCTGGTCTTGAGGCCCTTGAGGACTTCTGCGTTTGCTCGCTCGGCTTGACCATTGCTGCGTGGGTGAGCTACCGAGGCGAAGCAGATCTTGACGCCGAGCTTGTCGCAGTAGGCCCGGAAGACGTCGCTGGTGAATTGCGAGCCGTTATCGGTGATGATGCGGTTGGGCACCCCGAAGCGGCAGACCAGGCTCCTGATGAATTTCACCGCGGCTCCGGCTGGGATGGTGCGCACTGGTTCAACCTCGGCCCACTTGGTGAACTTGTCGACGGCCACGAAGAGGAAACGATAGCCCCCCTGCGACTTCGGGAAGGGGCCCAAGATGTCCAGCCCCCAGACCGCGAACGGCCAGGAGAGCGGGATGGTTTGGAGCCCCAGTGCCGGCTGATGAATTTGCTTGGCGTGGAACTGGCAGGCGTCGCAGGCTTGCACGAAGGCGACCGCATCTTGAAGCACTTGTGGCCAGTAGAAACCGCTCCTGAAGACCTTGCCTGCGAGGGTGCGCGCGCACGAGTGGTGGCCGCACTCCCCGCTGTGGATGTCCTTGATCAGCGTTCGGCCTTCCTCGGGGGGGACGCATTTGAGCGCGGTGCCGTTCGGGCGCTTGCGATAGAGGTCTCCCTCAAGGATGCAGTAGGATTTCGCCTGTCGAGCGATTCGCTCTGCTTCTGCATCTTCTTCAGGGAGGATCCCCTTCGCCAAGTAGTCCTTGAGCTCGTCAATCCAGCCTATGGCTTGGTGAGCTGCCGTCAGCAACAGACGCTCCCCTGAGCTGGGGCCGCAATCGGGGGCCCCAGACCCAGGAGGTGGGGGAGTGCTTCGTCTGTGCTTGCGGCTGTGGCCTCTCGAGGCTGCTTGATGGATGCCTTGGCGAGCCTTTCCTCAAAGACGCCGGCCTGCTGGGGTTGCCTTCGCGAGGCTCGCTTGGTGATATCATCGGCCTCCTGGTTCTCTTTCCTTGGGATATGTATGAGTTCCATGCCCCTGAAGTGCTTCTCGAGCTTGCGGACCTCTTCAAGGTATGCTGCCATGTGGTCGTCTTTAGGTGTGTAGCTCTTGTTGGAGAAGTTGACGAGCAACTGGGAGTCGCCCTTGATGAGTAGGTGCTTGACGCCTAGAGCGATGGCGGCCCTTAAGCCGGCGAGGAGGCCCTCGTATTCAGCGATGTTGTTGGAGATCTTGTCAATTGTGAAGCATAACTGGACAGCGTAGTAGAGCTTGTCGCCTTTGGGCGAAGTCCGGACGACGCCTGCCCCGCCATTGCGGCAGGCAAAGGCTCCGTCGAAGTGCATGGTCCAGTGACTGGGCATTGTATCTCCAGCGGGCTCAGCCTCTTCCCCCCGAGGCTCATCAGGGCTTGGGTCAGTCCATTCGGCGAGGAAATCAGCCAGCGCTCGCCCCTTGATGGCTCTTGTGGTGTCGAAGCGCAAGTTGAATGGCTGCAGCTCTATGTTCCATCCCGCGACACGATCTGTGGCGTTGGGGTTGCGCAGGATCTGCTCCAGGGGGAAAGAAGTGACCACCGTGATGGGGTGGCCCTCGAAGTAGTGTCTCAGCTTCCTGGAGGCGATGAGGAGAGCGACAAGAAGCTTGTGCTGCATCGGGTACCGCTCCCGAGCATCCCGCAGCACCGTGCTGACGAAGTAGACGGGGTGCTCGACAAGGGTTGTCGGTGGGGTTGCAGCATCAGCCCCCTGCGTAGGCTCCTCAGGGCCCTTGTCGAGATCCGCCTGCTGGGGGGTCTCGACAGGGGTGCCGGGAGCAGGCTCGACTTGAGGCTGTGGGCCTGGCAGTGGGTCTGTGGAGGCTGCTCCTTCGACGAGATCCTTATCGGGGGGCTTTGGGCTTGGAGTGGCGGTGCTCTTCTTGGGGAGGACAGGCTCTTCCCTCTCGGCCACCAGGACGGCGCTTGCGGTCTGAGGAGTGGCTGAAAGATACAGCTTCAGATGCTCGCCCGTCCTGGGGGCCACCAAGACTGGTGGGCTGGCCAAATACTTCTTTAAGTCCTCAAAGGCCTTGTCCGCCTCAGGGGTCCACTCGAACGTGCCAGATCTCTTCATGATCTTGAAAAATGGCAGGGCTCTCTCACCGAACTTGAAAAATGGCATTTCCTTGAGCCGGCGAGGAGGTTGCATTCCTTCTATGGCCTTGATCTTGTCAGGGTTTGCTTCTATGCCGCGGTGGGACACCAGGAACCCGAGGAGCTTGCCCGAAGGGACCCCGAAGACGCACTTGGCGGGGTTCAGCTTGATGTTCACCTTGCGCAGGCTGGCGAAGGTTTCCTCGAGATCCTTCAAGAGGGTGTCTCCCTCTCGAGACTTGACCACTATGTCATCGACGTAGGCCTCTGCGTTGCCCATCTGTGCCCCAAGGCGATCCTCATGAGCCTCTGGAAAGTGGCGCCAGCATTCTTCAGGCCGAAGGGCATGCATGTGTAGCAATACACGCCACAGGGGGTGAGGAATGCTGTCTTCTCCTCGTCCTCTTTGGCCATTTTGATCTGGTGGTAACCAGAGAAGGCGTCCAGAAAACAGAGGAGGTCGCAGCCAGCGGTGGAGTCCACGATCTGGTCTATCCTCGGCATGGGGTATGGGTCCTTGGGGCAGGCCTTGTTGACATCGGTGTAGTCGATGCAGAGTCGGCCTCCTCCAGCGGGTTTAGGGACAACCACGCCGTTGGAGAGCCAAGTGGGGTGCGCGACTTCGCGGACGACTTTCGCCGCCTTTAGCTTCTCTACTTCCTTGACGATGAATGCTTGCTTCTCGGGGGCTTGCTTGCGTGCTTTTTGCTTGACGGGTCGTGCGTCTGGACACACGGCTAAGTGGTGCTCGATCACCTCCCTCGGTACACCGGACATATCTGACGGAGTCCATGCTAACATGTCAGAGTTTGCCCGAAGGAAGGCGACGAGCGCGTTTTCCTATTTGGGAGGCAGGGCAGCGCCTACGGTGACGCTAGCCCCCGAGCCTTCAGCCCCCGAGCCACTGGTGCTCAGCGACACCTTCTTCGTGGCAGCTTGCTCCTGAGAGAACACTTGTTTCTTCTTCTTGGGCCTCTTGAGAGGCTCCATGTCCTCGTCAGCCGGGAATGCCATGGCAGCTGCCTTGTAGGCGCTCTCGACAGCGCGCGTGGCGTCCAGGATATGACCATGGATGGCGATGGTGCCAGCGCTGCCGGGGATCTTGACAATGTTGTAGGCATGGTGCGTGACGGCCATGAATTTCGCGAGAGCGGGGTAGCCGAGGATGGCATTGTACGGCAGGCCGATGTGGGCGACGTCGAAGTCGATCAGCTCTGTGCGATAGTTCTTCTGCGTGCCGAAGGTGACGGCTAGCCGGACCTGGCCCAGGGGTTCGATGGAACCACTGGTGACCCCTGTGAACGGCCTGGAGGATATAAGCCACTCGTAGGGCACTTGAAGCGTCTCGAAGGTCTCAACAGAGACGACGTTCAGGCCTGCTCCTCCATCAATGAGCGTCTTGGAGACGGTGATGTTGTTGATGGTGGGGGAGCAGACCAGGGGGAGGGTTCCCACAGTCTTGGTCGACTTGGGGTGGTCCTTGGCGTCGAAGCCGATGGTGTACTGGTACCACTTGAGGGGCCTGGAGGTCTCGGTGCTCGGGAGCGCGGCGTTGAGCTCGCGGGCGAACTGCTTGAACTGGTTGTTCGACTTGGGCGCCTGAGCCCCGCCGAGGATGCAGGCCATAGCCCCTCTCGGGGCCTGGTAGCCTCCATCTTCCTCGTCAGGGAGGTTGTTGTTCTTCTCGGCGGCGTTGGCTTGAGTGCCCGACGGCTTCTGGTAGCCGCCATCGCGCCTGCCCCTGCCGTCTCTGCGGTAGCCGCGGCCTCTGCCGCGGTTTCCGCTGCCTTCTCCTCGCTCGCGCTCCCTACTCAGCCTCTTGAGGTCGAAGCAGTCGTCTGTGGCGTGGCCACGCCTGTTGTGGTAGACGCAGAACGGACGGTTGTCCGCCTCCTTGTCGCCAGGCTCGGGGGAGCTTTTGCGGGCGAACTTGGTGGCTGGCTCTGCTGCTAGGATAGCAGTGGTCTTGCGCTTGGTCTCCTCGCGCTTCTTGTGGCCCTTGGAGCCCTCAGCCTGGTCGTCCCCTCGCTGGCTCATCTTGACGAAGAGGAGTCCCTCTTCAGCCTTGGCGCATTTGTCCGCAAGGTCGAACAGCTTCACCACAAAGGTGAGCTTGTCATGAATGCCCAGCTTCTCGAGCATCCTGCGGTTCGTGACGCCCTCTCTGAAGGCGGCGATGACCTGCGTGTCAGGGATGTTCGGGATCTTGTTGCGCACTTGGCTGAAACGCTGGATGTACTTGCGGAGGGTCTCATCCTTCTTCTGTATCACAGCGCGCAGGTCATTGTGGGTGAGTGCACGCTCGTACGTGCCCTTGAAGTTGGCGACGAACTGCTTGCAGAGCTCCTCCCAGGAGTCAATGGAGTCCTCAGGCAGGTTGAGGAGCCAGGACAGCGCGGAGTCCCTGAGCGCGTGGGAGAACCAGTTTGCCATGACCTTGTCGTCTCCCCCTGCAGCCTGGATGGATGTGGTGTAGAGCTGCAGGAACTCGAGAGGGTTGGTCGACCCGTCGAAGCCCTTGGGGAGGGCCGGCCTTAACTTCTGCGGCCAGACCACGCGGCGCAGAGCGCGGGTGAAGGCCATGCAGCCAGAGGCGTACGTGGCGATTCCTCCCTGGAGAACCCTGCGGTTCTGCTGCCCTGCCTGGCCGAGCTCCTCAACGAGGCGATTCTGGAGGTCCCTGCGGCGCTCCATGCCCACCCGTGCGTCAGGCGCAGTGCGCTGCACGATCTGGCAGTCGTGCGGCGAGGAGGCGTGAGAGGGAGCCCTCTGCGCTGCGGCCGGAGGCGGTCCCGGCGGCGGCGGAGGAGCATCTGGTGCAGCCGTTCCCGCGCGGCCGTAGTGCTGGACCATGGAGCGCGACGGGGCGGGGCGCGTGGTGGCGACGTCGACGAGGTGGTGGAGGCGGTCCAACCACTGGTCGTGGGCCTCAGCGCTAGGCCGGTAGCGTAGGAGCTCCTGGGCCATGAGGAGCGCGGTGTGCGGCGTGGGCTCTGGGCGTCCCTGAGAGGACGCGCCTTGGCGCTGCGACGGATGCGAAGACTCAGCATCGTCGTTGCGCTCCGGGGGGACGTCCCTGTCGTCGCGGTGGTCGCTGTCATGGTACTCTTCGCTCTCGGGCTCCTCCACATGCGGGCCGGTGTTGGCGCGCTCGGCAGCGCGAGGGCGGCCGCGGCGGCCACGGGTGGGAGCTGTGCCGGGCTCGGTGTGAGCCCTGTCAGCTGCGCACCTGTTGGCGCGCGTCGTGCGGGTGTCCGCCATGGCGGAAAGCCGGCTGGAGGTTGAAGACGCGCCTCAGTCCCCTACCTGGCGCGCCAAATGTCGAGGTGTGATTCCCACGGAACAGGGATAACCACTCTCAGGAGAGAAGTTCGTGAGGGATACTGAACACGTTGGTCAACAACCCACAACCGGCTCGGCGACGGTGCTCGTCGAGCCTGTAGAGGAACAGCACGACAGAGATGGACTCCGGCCCGTACCCAGGTTCACGGCCCTCAGGGTGAGGTAAAACCGCTACTCCTGCTTGTCTGTATTGCTCAGTAGGGGCTACAGTGCAAAGAGCTTGCCGCGGGCCCTCGCGAGGCAGTGCGAAGCTCGGAGGGGGAAGGTTCGGGCCTTCTTCCTCCTCGGGCTCGCTGGGCTTGGCTAAGCTACCGTGGGGTGTCAATGGATGGGTGATTGATCCATCCCTCCTCTACGGTGGTGCTCCTGCTCCTTATATAGGCGGCCCGGGCCTCATCCTTGCGTGCTGCGCAGTGGAAGGGTTCCCACATGGCGACGAAATGGTGGAGCGGGGTGCACCGCAGCTGAGTTGCCCATGGACTCGGTCCATGGTCGCAAGGCCTGCCTTCGTGGCAGGGCGGCCGCCGTCTTTGCAGAGCGGCCAGCTGGTACTGCAGAGACCGTGGGGGTGCCCACGGTGACGTCGCCGTTGGAGCGTTGCGCCGGCCACCTGCTTTATCACCAAAGAGGAAAGCCCTGCTGGCGGCGCAGGGGACACAGAGCTTTGTTGACTCCTTTTATCACCAGAACGGCAACTGCGGCGCCGTCGTCATCGCGCGCAGACGCGCGCGTCACTCTGCGGCCGCTGCAGAGGCCATGTGCGCTCTACAGCGGTTGCTTCGTAGCGAAGTATCTCCACAGGGCCCTGGAGGCCTTGTGGAGGGAGTCGTGGTGACCCCCCTTCAGGGGAGAAAACCTTGCCGGGGGGCAGCCTCAGGGGGAGCCCCTTCAGGCCCTTCGCTGCCTCCTCAAGTCCCCTCGAGGGGGCTCTCCCCTCGGGGGTCTCCCCAAGCGTTCCGCTTGGTCCTTAGTCGTTTCGTCGACGTCGACGCGTGTGAGGGCCGTGGAGAGTGGGCTCTGCACACCCTAGAATCCACTGGGCCGACAGAAGCATCTCCAACGCCTGAGCAGTATCAAGGTCACGGCTGGCTTCTCGTCGAATATAAAGAGGATAGTAAATGTGAGACTCCAAAAATTTCAAAACCTAAAGTCTCATGACTGCCACGTGATTAAGATACAATTGCTTCCGATTGCACTGAGGGGGCTTCTACCGGAAAATGTTAGAGTACCCATTGTGAAGCTTTGTGCATTACTCAATGCAATATCTCAGAAGGTAATCGATCCGGCGATTCTACCTAGATTACAGAGTGATGTGGTCCAGTGTCTTGTCAGTTTTGAGTTGGTGTTCCCCCCATCCTTCTTCGATGTTATGACGCATCTCCTGGTTCACTTAGTCGAAGAGATTCAAGTTCTCGGTCCTGTATTTCTACACAATATGTTCCCATTTGAGAGGTTCATGGCAGTCTTAAAGAAATATGTTCATAATCGTGCTAGGCCAGAAGGAAGCATCTCCAACGACTATGGTACAGAGGAGGTCATTGAGTTCTGTGTTGACTTTATTGCTGATCTTAAGCCGATTGGTGTTCCACAATCACGGTATGAGGGGAGACTGAGTGGAAAAGGAACACTAGGAAAGAAATCAATAATTTGTATGGATGGACATTCTTTCACTGAAGCACACTACACAGTCCTACAAAGTTCTACCTTGGTGGCCCCGTATATCGATGAACACAAGAATATTGTACGCTCCCTACACGCGGGGCAGTCTGAGAACTGGATTATATGTAAACACATGGCGACTTTCGGTGGTTGGTTGCGAACACATATCCGGAATAAAGAAGATGTTGAAAAATAGTTATACTTGTTGGCCAGGGCACCATCTACGACTGTATCTACTTTCCAAGGGTACGAGATAAATGGGAATACATTTTACACGACATTCCAAGATAAAAAGAGCACCAACCAAAACAGTGGTGTTCGCGTTGATGCAACAAACAACAATGGGCAGAAGAACACATATTATGGTTGCATACAGGAGATATGGGAACTTGACTATGGACCTTATTTTAAGGTCCCTTTGTTTCGGTGCAAATGGGTCAATCTAAAAGGCGGGGTTCAGGTAAACAAGCTGTACGGAATGACAACAGTGAATCTAAACAATCTTGGTTACAGACACGAACCATTCTTCCTAGCCAATGATGTGGCTCAGGTTTTCTAGGTGAAGGACATGTCTAGCAGACCGAAAAAAAGAAAAAAATATGGAAACGAATACATCATACGATGAGCCGAAGCGTCACATATTTCTTTCAGGAAAAAGAAACATCGTGGGAGTGGAGGACAAGACAGACATGTCAAATGATTATAACAACTTTGATGAAATCCCGCCCTTCGTAGTGACCATTGACCCAATCATCAAGTTGAATGAATAAGATGCTCCATGGTTCCGACCCTGAAGAACTGGCGGCGTTTTTTATATGAACCACCTTGTGTGACAGAGATGTTGGTGCGATGTGTAATAATGTATTAAACATTTTATGTGAATAAGATGCTTTTTTTACCTGCATATCAAATGGATCCGCCGACGGTGGCTCGTGAGTGCCAGACGGTGGCTTTGTATATCAAATGAACTACACTAAGTGTTGACATAGCTTAGACATGTATGCTTCCTCCTCCTACCTCACAAGAGAATGCTTTTAAGCCCAGCCTCTCGAAGATGTCCTAATTATGCTCACAAGGACATCTTCGAGAAGCTGGTTCCTAGAGGAGTCCTCTGCCTTTGCCTGGATTGTACAGAAGGTCTGGGCACCTATTTATAGCATCACCAGGGGGAGGCATCTTTAGTCCCGGTTGGTGGATCAACCCGGGACAAAAGAAACACACCACTGATCTAACGGCTCACAAGTGCTTGAAAGAAACACACAATCCGTGTGCTTCTTTAGTCCCGGTTTGGAAGTGATAGTGTTGATCCAACAGCTCACAAGCCCTAAAAAGAAACATACCCCCGATCTAACGGCTCACGAGTGCTTGAAAGAAACACACGATCTGTGTGCTTCTTTAGTCCCGGTTTGGAAGTGATAGTGTTGATCCAACAGCTCACAAGTGCTCAACATGAAAACTTTCAGCATTAGGGAATGACAACAATCTTGGGTACATAGACGAACCATTTGTGGCTTAGGTTAGTCATACTCCTGCCTAGGCCTATAATACTCGTCCTCGTAGTTGTCGTAGTCGCCACCGTCATCATCGCTGTCGTCGGGCGGCGCTCGCCTGGACTGGAATTGAGGGTAGCGCAGGCGGGGGTTATCGCGGCCGTGATGTAGTCCATGACACTCCGGAGTGTCCGGCCGCCCTACCACAGCCGACGGCCGGCCTCGTTGAAGTTCGAAGGAGGCGGGCCGTCCCCCTCGTACCTGGCGAGCGCCCTCTCACGCCGATTGATGAAGAAGGCGAGCCAAGTCGGGCGGTAGTCAGGATTCCAGCGGGGATCCATCCGCTGCTCTGGAATGAGCTCGAGGTAGTAGTGGTTCGTGATGGCCGCCCGGCGCGCCAAACCTTGAGGGACCGGAGGGACCGGCACGCCTCCGGTGCTCAGCCTCCAGCCGGAGGGGACGGCGTAGCCGGGCGGGCAGGGGTAGTTCGAGGCGTAAAGCTCCTCCGCCTCCGAGTAGGTTAGAGTGGGTACGGTGGAAGCCATGGGAGAGTGATGAGGTTGCAGATATGAGTTTAGATGTGCTATGCCAATGGAGGCCATGACTACATATATATAGTGACAAATGGCGGGAAGACGGAGGGCGGGAAGCGGTAGAAAGCGCGGGAAGAAATAAGGCGGGAAGAAACAGACCTTTAGTCCCCGTTCGAGCCACCAACCGGGACTAAAGGGGCTTAAAGAGACCGAGACTAAAGAGAATCCCACCAATAAGGAAGAAGCACACGGATCGTGTGTTTCTTTCGATCACTTGTGAGCCGTTGGATCAGGGGTGTGTCAAATTCAAACACTTTTCATATTGAAAAAGTTTTGTCAAATTCAAAAATATACAAAATTTCTTCAAATTCATATTCAAACTATTTAAAAATAGTTAAAATAATTATTATAGAAAACAGAAAATAATTTTGTGTTAGTTAGTCAAATTCAAACACTTTTCATATTGAAAGTTTTGTCAAATTACAAAATTTCTTCAAATTCATGTTCAAACTATTTTTAAAGTAGTTAAAATTATTATTATGGAAAACAGAAAATAGTTTTGTATTAGTTAGTCAAATTCAAACACTTTTCATATTGAAAGTTTTATCAAATTACAAAATCTACAAAATTTCTTCAAATTCATATTCAAACTATTTTTAAATTAGTTAAAATTATTATTATAGAAAACAGAAAATAGTTTTGTATTAGTTAGTCAAATTCAAACACTTTTCATATTGAAAGTTTTGTCAAATTACATAATATGCAAAAGCTACTCAAAATCAGATTCAAATTATTTGGAAAATTAAAATGGAAAAGAAAAACTGAAAATCCCCCTTTTGTCCCGGTTCCAGCCACAAACCGGGACAAAAGGGAGGGGTGCAAAGGCGCGAAGCCGAGGCGGCCGAAAATGCGCATTTGTCCCGGTTGGTGGCTCAACCCGGGACAAAAGACCCCCCTTTTGTCCCGGTTCCAGCCACAAACCGAGACAATAGGAGGGGTTGCTATATAAGCAACACTTTGCCCCGGGGAGAGCCACAACCCGGAGCAATTCAGATCGACGCCGTCAGGCTGCCCAAATTTCCCGTCGAGCGCCGCCGCCTCCGTCCTCGACTCCGGCCGTGCCGCGCTCCATCCTCGACTCCGGCGACTAGGTGAGCCTCGCCGCCACTCTTCCCTCTCTCTGCTAGCTCTCTCCGGCCACCGCGCGTGCCCCTCGGCCACTGCCCTAACCCTAGCTTTCCGTCCGCCGCCGGCGTACGCCGTCGTGCGCGTGTCCCTCGGCCACCGCGCGTACGCCGTCGTGCGCATGTCCCTTGGCCGCCGTCGTGCGCATGCCCGTGTCCCTCTAGTTTGCTCCGGCCACCGTGTGAACTCCGGCCACCGCGCGAACTCGATTCGGGGATGCTCCGGTGACATTTGAAGAGCGGCGCCGCCTACGAATGGTCGGCCGTGTCCCGCTCCGTCGTTTGCCCACTTCAATTCGTAGGGGCAGGAGGACATCGTCGAGTTCTTCTCCGGCCGTGGAGATGAACTCCATTGCTGACGTCAGCGGTCTTTTTTTTTTGTATTTTTAGTATTTGTATGTGTTCTATGCAAAAAAACATATTATTATGTGTAGTATGCAAAAAACTTATACATGCAAATTAGATATTAATAAAGTTCTATGACAAAATTAGCTAATCTTTTCATTACAACAATATCATTGCAAATGTGATATTATTCCAATGTGTTGGAATATTATTGCAATTATTCGGAGTGACATATTTTTGTTGCGTGCAGGTACTCGAATTGGTCACCGCGTCGTAGCCGCCGCCCTCTCGAAGCCGCCACTCTCTCGGAGCCCCGACATTGTTCGACTAGTGCGCCACTGTCAGAGACGAGCAAGAAAATGTAAATGGATTATTCGAGATGTATTATTGTTGCTTTAAATGGATTATTCGACTATATTCGAGATGTATTTAATCGATATTTAACTATGGTAATAGCATTGTGTGACTACTCCGCCACCTTCATGGTTAATAATATATATGATACTTTAATCGATATGCAAATAGAAATGAAGATGTGAATTTGTCTTAATAAATTGCAGAAACTATGGAGCCCGGTAGAGACCATGAACAAGAAGAGGACATGATGAACATCATTGATGACCCACAAGTATAGGGGATCGCAACAGTATTCGAGGTAAGTAAAACCCAAATTTATTGATTCGACACATGGGGAGCCAAAGAATATTTATAAGCCGTAACAGATGAATTGTCAGTTCAGCTGCACCTGTGAATAGACTTGCTCGAGACGGATTATCAGTAGCAACAGTTTTATAGTAGTGACAGTAGTGAAATAACAGCGGCAGTGAAATAAAGACAGCAGCGGTGATTATAGTAGACAGCAGGATTAAAATACTATAGGCACAGGGACGGATGAACGGGCGTTGCATGGATAAGATGATTCATGTAATATCAAGACATAGGCATTTGCAGATAAATAAGATAAAGCATCCAAGTATTTATTAACCATAGGCATGTGTTCCAATTTAGTTGTGCGTGCTCGCAATGAGAAATTTGCACATCATCTTTTGTCCTACCAGCCCGTTTGCAGCGGGTACTCAAGGGAATCTACTGGTAATTAAGGTACTCCTTTTAATAAAGTACCGGAGCAAAGCATTAACACTCCGTGAACACACGTGATCCTCACATCACAGCCATCCCCTCCGGCTATCCCAATTATTGTCACTTTGGGGCCTTCGGTTCCGGACAATAATATGTGTATGCAACTCATAGATATGATCTAAAACATTGATTATCCTCATGATACAATAACATGTTCAGATCTGAAATCATGGCACTCGGGCCCTAGTGTCAAGCATTAAGTATAACAAGTTGCAACAATGACGTAAAACACCGATAACGGATACTAGGCACCATGCCCTAATGATATTACAGCTATTACAAGAACGATCTCATCCAATCCCTACCATCCCCTCAAGCCTACAGCAGGGAATTACTCACACATGGATGGGGGAAACGATGATGGTTGATGGAGAGGCGTTGGTGATGACGATGGCGATGATCCCCTTCGATTCTCCGTCCCGGCGGAGTGCCGGAACAGAGACTTCTGGTCCCCGAATTGAGTTTCGAGGTGGCGGCGGCGCACGGAGGTGTTTCTGGGAAAAGTGATAAACGCCCCCTCGGTTTTAGGTCTGTGGGAGTTTATATCCGAGAGGGGGGCGCGAGGAGGCGACCGAGTCGGCCTCATGGGGTGCTGGCGCTGCCAGGGGCCTACCGCACCAGCACCTCATCTGGCTGGCTCGTGGCCCTCCTCCGTCAGGTCTTCTGGCTCCGTGGGTCTTCGGGCAAAATAGGGGCTTTGGCATTATTTCTGGTATTTTTCCCTAAAGTTGAATTTCTGCACAAAAATAAGACACCAGGGCAATTCTGCTGAAAACAGCGTTAGTCCGTGTTAGTTGCATTCAAAACACACAAATTAGAGGTAAAACAATAACAAAAGTGTTCGAGAAAGTGGATACGTTTTGGACGTATCAACTCCCCCCAAGCTTAGCTTATTGCTTGTCCTCAAGCAATTCAGTTAACAACTGAGTGCGATAAAAGAACTTTCACGAACACATTTGCATCATATGATGTAAATATTCTCATTATCTGGCAAATGCTTAGGCTATTCATAATAAGATATATATAAATGGTGTCACCTAGTTAGTTATGTAAACTATGAAGAGACGCCAATCATACCAATAGTAAATAACATGAAACATATCAATTCACAGGATTGCAAGGCTCATAAGAAAGTATGATAAGGTGGTATCTCGCTTGCCCGAAAGTGTACAGCAAAACGTAAATGCCCAGGTGATGACCCACAAGTATAGGGGGTGTATCGCAGTACTTTCGATAAATAAGAGTGTCGAACCCAACGAGGAGCAGAAGGTGTTGACAAGTGGTTTTGATGAGGGTTTCACTGTAAACACTAGCAGACAAGTTTTCAGTAGACTTTGATATGACAGATAAATAAAGTGCGAGTAAATAGAGCGCGGCAATTATAATTGCAGCGAGTGGCCCAATCCTTTTTAGAGCAAAGGACAAGCCGGTTTGTTTACTTATGATGACCAAACGTTCTTGAGGACACACGGGAATTCTGTCTAGTGCTTTCGCTTCATATTGATGATTAATCTTTAGTGTTTGGATAAGTGGCATGTGGGTGAACCTATGCTAATGCACCGCCCTTCCTAGGACTAATACATACTTATGATTATACCCCTTGCAAGCATCCGCAAATAGAAGAAAGTAATTAAGATAAATCTAACCATAGCTTTAAACTCTGAGATCCTGCTATCCCTCATGCATCGGAATATTAATGGGGGTTTAGGTTTATGTCACTCCGGCAACCCCACAATTAATAACCGAGTATACGATGCATTCCCCTAGGCCCATAAAGGTGAAGTGTCATGTAGTCGACGTTCACATGACACCACTAGAAGAATGGCACCACAACTTAAATATCAAAACATTAAATATTACTCAACATAGTTCACTACTAACATCTAGACTTCTCCCATGTCCTCAAGAACTTAACGAACTACTCACAACACGTCATATGGTACATGATCAGAGATGATATAATGATGGATAACAATCTGAACATAAACCCTAATTCAACGGTTTCACTCAATAGCATCAATAACAAGAGTAATCAACACCGGGAGAGTTTCCCCTATCAAATACACAAGGTTTAGCCCTAGATGTTACAGCGGGAACGGAGTGGACCGATGGAGATGACGGCGTCGGCGGTGGAGATGGTGGTGTTGGCGATGGTGATGGAGTGCAGCTCGATGACGGTGACGATGGCGACGATTTCCCCCCTCCGGGAGGGAATTTCCCCGGCGGCAACGCAGCCTGCCGGAGAGCTTTTCTCTCTCTGTCTTCTCCGCCTCGTGGTGGCGGCGAAGAGGATTTCTGAACACCCCCCCAGGTCTTAGGTTTTCGGGGGGATGAAGTACGTGAAAGGGCACGCCCGGTGGTGGGCCAGGGCGGCCCCACCACATGCTCGCGCGGCCAGCCTCCCTGCCGCGCCTGGGCATGGTGTGGGCCCCCTGGGCCCCACCTCAGGCTCCCCTTTTGGCCTCCTTCGTGATCTGGTGAGAAAATAATTCCCAGGTGTTTCGTTTGATCTTCTGAGCTTCGCACATATTGTATCTCGATGACGCTTTTTCCAGCAGAATTCACACTCCGGAGTTCCATCCCCCAATGATCATCAATCATGCAAAATAGATGAAATAACATAAGTATCATCTCCAAATACGAAATATATCAATGAATAGCAGTAAATTATTATATAAAATAGTGATGCAAAATGGACGTATCAACTCCCCCCAAGCTTAGACCTCGCTTGTCCCCAAGCGAAAGCTGAACTCGGTAAACATGACCACAGGTTTATGGAGTTAAGTGTCGATATAAAATATATGGACAAGAAGCATCACATGTATAAATGCACAAGTCATCTTAGATATCGACTCCGTTCATATAAATCAACTTGTAACAAGTAGAGGAAAACCACAATAAGGTACATAAAGAAAACCTTAGTTGGTGTTGGCAAACTTAGTCCTTGGTCAGAGGACAATGAACATATTGAGCTTAGTTTATAAAACAGCCCTCTTTATTAGTTGATAACTCCAAAAATCAAATTCATTAGATGCCAACAATGTGCTAAGCAAGAAAGAATAAAAGACATGATCAACAATACTAATGTATAACTGGTTGAATCACAATCAACTCAAATGCTTGCTTAAGATAGAAGGAGATAGGTTTACTGACTCAACATAAAGTAAAAGATAGGCCCTTCGCAGAGGGAAGCAGAGATACAAGCATGTGCTAGAGCTTTTGGTTTTATAGGTTTTCGAAATCATATAGAGAGCATAAAAGTAAGTTTTTGAGCGGTGTTTGTTGTTGTCAACGAATGGTAATAGAGTTCTTGTCATCTCCCATACTAAGCAAGTTAAGGGTGGTTCCGATTTATTTTAAAAAAAACAAGCCTTTATGATATTCATCTTCTTTTTCCTTTACTTTCACAGCCTTGACACTCCTCCCCACCTTTCTAACACAACCATGGCTAACCGAATCCTCGGGTGCCCACCAATCAATCTCAAACCATGGAGGAGTGCCTATATTTTAAAATCTCAACCTTTGATATTATAGTGGTCTGACCACCCCTTTGCAATATTAATGACGAGCAGATGTAGCATGCAAGTCAAGGGTTACTTAATTAGTATGGAAGATAACAAACCCAACTATTATTTCCTCATGAGCTAGTGAACATTGGCACAAATAAGGGATAATAATTTTGAATAAAGATAGCACAAGAAGTATTTACTTGGAGTGGCGCAAAATACCACATAGTAGGTAGATATGATGGACACAAATGGCAGGGGTTTCGGTTCATGGTTTGGATGTATGAGAAGTATTCCCTCTCGATACAGGTCTTTGGCTAGCAAGGTTGGGTAGCAAGCATAAGAGTTGATGGATACAAACAAACATACATGTAGTAAAGACAATCATGCAATTCTTACTTGAAGGCACACACAATTTTAAGTTTGTGAATGCTAAGCTTATAATCTACAAGTGAGAAAGATTAATGAATTCTATATTCTACATATAATTCCTTTTTCCACTTAAGTCTCAAAGTATTGTAGCTACTGACCAATGCTAAGTTTGCCAAAGCCAAAAGATTTACTATATGCTCCCAAAGTGATTACCAACACTAATGACAAGATCAATCATACATGATAAAAGTTGCAAACTAAAATAAAGTATGCAGAAAATAAATGATAACACTTCTCATTAATATTCCATAACGGCAACTCACACCAAGGGATACATAGACAGCCAACTAAAAGAGAGATACTTCCACACTGCAAACCATCATATAAGATAACTTCCCTACTCATGATATGACTCTACTAAAAGGTAAAAGATGAAAGATAATGGTGATACCGCGGCACTCCCCCCAAGCTTGGAACAAGCTAAGAGAGATGCCAATACCGATGATGAATTACTCCTTCGGTGGTGATGGAGGGACGACTCGAAGTGGGGTAAGGTAACGCTCCAACATCTTGCGAAGCCTGTTGTTCTCCTCTTGAAGTATATACACTTCCCTCCTCGGGACGCGGTACTGCTCGCAAAACTGATCCGTGACACGGAGAGCTTCGGTTGCATCTGGAAAAGAGCTAAGATCCGGAACAGGTGGTATTGCTCCCTGCATGTTATGAGAAAAAGCACGTTGGGCGTTAATTGATCCCACAAAGGTGGGCTTGCTAGTCCCCGTCCTTGCGCGATCTTTCTTGGCCGACTGCATCTTCTTTACTTCCTCCATGACGCTGTCGTCCATGTCCCTGCACCTAGCCTTCACCTTCTCATCATCCGCCCATCCGACAAAAGACCCTTGATCAAGATCTTGAAGGAGTTCGCGTTGGCGACGAAGTGCGTAGTCTTCGGAACAAGATCCCTGTGACGACATCTGGACAGAAACAGCTCGAAACAAAAACGCGTCGAAAACACGATATACGGACCTCGGGGGCTCCGGGTGAATATATAGCAAAAATTTACGAAATAAAAGGAAGGCAACAGGGCGAAACCGAGTAGGAGAGGAGCTCCGAGGCTCCCCCACCTGGTGCTCGCGCGGCCAGCAAGGGCCCCGCGCCACCACGTGGTGTGGGCGCCTCGGACTTCGTGTCCTGCTCGTTTTCGTCTCGTATTTTTCCATATTTTCCAAAAATAAATAATAGGTAGCTCAAAATTAAATTCGCGAACTTTTTCTTACCGAAACTGTACCTTTTCGAAATCAGGTTCTGCAGACTCAGAAATATTTTCCTTAATATAATCTTCCGGAGTAATTGCTTGAATAATATCAACATCTTCATTATAAGAATCTCCAGAAATATAATGCTTGAGTCTTTGTCCATTTACCACTTGTGTAGAGTCATCCTTGAGCGAAGCAATTTTTATCGCACCCGAACGAAACACCTCCACAATGACATATGGTCCTTCCCACTTGGAGAGCAATTTTCCTGCAATGAATCTAAGACGAGAGCTATACAATAGAACTTTCTCACCAACATGAAACTCTCTCTTAAGGATTCTCCTATCATGCCATCTCTTAACTTTCTCTTTAAATAGTTTAGCATTTTCATAAGCTTCACTTCTCCATTCATCTAAAGAACTTAAATTAAGTAATCTTTTCTCACCAGCAAGTTTAAAATCTCTATTTAGTTCTCTCACTGCCCAATAAGCTTTGTGTTCTAATTCTAAAGGCAAGTGACAAGCTTTTCCATAAACCATTTTATAAGGAGACATACCCATGGGATTTTTATAAGCAGTTCTATAAGCCCACAATGCATCATTTAATTTACTAGCCCAATTCTTCCTCGTCCTATTAACAGTCTTTTGCAAGATAGATTTAATTTCTCTATTTGATAGTTCTACTTGGCCACTAGTTTGAGGATGATAAGCTGAAGCAATTCTATGATTAACACCATATTTAGCAAGAACTTTTCTAAACCCACCATGAATAAAATGAGAACCTCCATCAGTCATAAGATATCTAGGAACACCAAACCTAGGGAAAATAATATCTTGAAGCATTTTTAATGATGTCTCACCATCAGCACTTTTAGTAGGTATAGCTTCTACCCATTTAGTAACATAATCAACAGCAACAAGTATATGAGTATTACCTTCTGAAGAAGGGAAAGGACCCATAAAGTCAAATCCCCAACAATCAAACGGTTCAATAACAAGAGAATAATTCATAGGCATTTCATTACGTCTAGAGATATTACCAACTCTTTGACATTCATCACAAGATAAAATAAACTTTCTTGCATCTTTAAAAAGAGTAGGCCAATAAAAACCTGATTGTAAAACCTTTTGTGCGGTTCTATCTCTAGCGTGATGTCCTCCATAAGCACTACTATGGCACTTTCTCAATATCTCTTTTTGTTCATACTCCGGAACACATCTTCGCATAATACCATCAACTCCTTCTTTATATAAGTGTGGGTCATCCCAGAAATAATGCCTTAAGTCATAAAAGAATTTTCTTCTTTGTTGAGCTGAAAAGGTTGGAGGCAAATACTTCGAAACAATAAAGTTAGCATAATCTGCATACCAAGGACTATCTCGTGAACTCACCCTTATTGCAGCCAATTGTTCATTTGGAAAACTATCATTAACAGGTATAGGATCATAAGCAATGTTTTCCAATCTAGACAAATTATCAGCAACAGGATTTTCAGCACCCTTCCTATCCACAATATGCAAATCGAATTCTTGCAAAAGTAACACCCATCTGATAAGCCTAGGCTTTGCATCTTTCTTTTCCATAAGGTATCTAATTGCAGCATGATCAGTATGAATAATAACTTTAGAATCAACAATGTATTGTCTAAATTTATCACAAGCAAAGACAACAGCTAGAAATTCTTTTTCAGTTGTAGCATAATTCTTTTGAGCAGCATCAAGAGTCTTACTAGCATAATGAATAACATTTAACTTTTTATCCACTCTTTGCCCAAGGACAGCACCAACAGCAAAATCACTAGCATCACACATAATTTCAAATGGTAAATTCCAATCAGGTGGTTGAACAATAGGAGCAGTTATTAAAGCTTTCTTAAGAGTTTCAAAAGCTTCCTTACAATCATCATAAAAAACAAACGGTATATCTTTTTGCAAGATATTAGTAAGAGGCTTTGATACCTTAGCAAAGTCTTTGATAAACCTTCTATAGAAACCAGCATGACCAAGAATACTATGAATACCTTTAACTTCTCTAGGGCAAGGCATTTTCTCAATTGCTTCCACTTTGGCTCTATCAACTTCAATACCTCTTTCAGAAATTTTATGTCCAAGAACAATCCCTTCATTAACCATAAAGTGGCATTTCTCCCAATTAAGAACAAGATTAGTTTCTTCACATCTCTGCAAAACTTTATCAAGATTGTGCAAGCAATTATCAAAGGAAGTGCCATAAACGGAGAAATCGTCCATGAACACCTCCACAATTTCCTCACAAAAACCATGAAAGATAGCAGACATACATCTTTGAAAAGTAGCAGGAGCATTACATAAACCAAAAGGCATACGTCTATAAGCATAAGTACCATAAGGACAGGTAAATGTGTTTTTCTCTTGATCTTGAGTTTTAACAGCAATTTGAGAGAAACCAAAATAACCATCAAGAAAGCAAAAATGAGTTTTATTGGCTAATCTCTCCAACATTTGATCAATAAAAGGTAATGGATAATGATCTTTCTTAGTAACTTTATTAACCTTCCTAAAATCAATGCACATTCTATAACCAACAACTACTCTTTGAGGGATAAGCTCATCATGATCATTAGGTACAACAGTAATTCCACCTTTCTTAGGGACACAGTGCACAGGACTAACCCATCTACTATCAGCAATAGGATAAATAATACCAGCATCAAGAAGTTTTAATACCTCATTTCTTACCACTTCCTTCATCTTAGGTATTAAACGGCGTTGATGTTCAACAACTGGCTTTGCATCGGGCTCCATATTAATAGAATGTTGACATATAGTAGGAGAAATCCCTTTTAAATCATCCAAAGTATAACCCATAGCTCCACGGTGTTTCTTCAATATTTCCAACAATCTTTCTTCTTCTTTACCTGAAAGGTTAGCACTAATAATAACAGGATATATTTTCTTATCATCAAGATGAGCATACTTAAGATTATCAGGCAAAGGTTTTAAATCAAAGACAGGATCCTCTTTAGGTGGAAGTGTTTTACCCAAGTCTTCCACCTTTAAATTATGTTTAAGAATAGGTTGACGAAGGAATATGTCCTCAAGTTCATTCCTTTGTTCCATAAAATCTTCACTCTCATGATCTTCCATAAATTGCTGAATATAATTACTAGGCGCAAGAGCAATAGAAGAAAGTTGTTCTACTCTAAAATCCTCATTAGGCAATTCGGTTTCCTAAGGAGTTTTAGCAAATTTTGAAAAATTGAATTCATATGAATCACCAGCAAATTTAGTAAGGATTTTCTCTTTCTTACAATCTATAACAGCACCACAAGTATTTAGAAAAGGTCTACCAAAATGATAGGACAAGTCTTACTAGCAGCAGAACCAAGTACGAGGAAATCAGCAGGATATTTAGTCTTACCACATAGAACTTCAACATCTCTGACAATACCAATGGGAGAGATAGTTTCTCTATTAGCAAGTTGAATAACCACATCAATCTCTTCAAGTTCACTAGGACCAATCTCATGCATAATTTCTTTATAAAGATCATAAGGAATAGCACTTGAACTTGCACCAATATCACATAAACCATAATAGCAATGATCACCGATTTTAACAGATAACACAGGAACACTAGCCTTCCTTGGCTTTGCAGGATGAGAAACAACATTAGAAGCATCATCACAAAATATAATATACTCTTCTCCCACATTTTCAGAAACAAGCTCCTTAACTATAGCCACAGAAGGTTCAACTTTAATTTGTTCATCAGGTTCCTTAGCTTTCTTATCACTTTTATTAACCACACTAGCCATAATAGAATGTTCTTTCACTTTAACAGGAAAAGGAATTTTATCAATATAAGGCTCAGGAATGATATGCTCAACAATATTAACTTCAATGCTTTTAGCTAAAGGAGCAATAGATTTATCTTTATTAGGTTCATGATATTTTTCAAACCCCTTCTTGGGCAAACCGAAATAGACAGCAAAGGATTTATAATAATTTGCAACAACTTGAGAGTCAAGACCATAAGCACTATTAATA
Source organism: Poa annua (assembly GCA_026929855.1). Classification (NCBI taxonomy): domain Eukaryota; kingdom Viridiplantae; phylum Streptophyta; class Magnoliopsida; order Poales; family Poaceae; genus Poa; species Poa annua. The sequence goes on from CM049437.1 coordinate 97,470,093, forward strand.
TTTCGAAATGCATCAGTATTCATGAAAGTCTTAATGCATTCAAAGTCATATTTTATACCTGGCTCCCTACCTTTGTCGTTCTCCCATGCTTCAGTATTTTCTTAAATACGATCAAGAAGATCCCATTTAAACTCCTTATTACGAGTGAATGATCCAGCACAAGAAGTATCCAATAATGTTTTATCTTCAAAGGAGAGTCTTGCATAGAAGTTATCAACAATAATATTACCAGGAAGCTCATGAATGGGGCATTTGAGCATTAATGCCTTCAATCTCCCCCAAGCTTGGGCAGTACTTTCTCCATCATGAGGCCAGAAATTATATATAGAATTCCGATCTTGGTGAATTTCACTTGGAGGATAAAATTTAGAATAAAAGAGAGGTACAATTTCCTCCCATCCAAGAGAATCCCTGTTCTTCAGCAGTTTATACCAATGCGCAGCTCTCCCACCGAGTGATATGGAGAATAATTTCTTCCTGACTTCGTCCATTGTAATACCTGCACACTTGAAGAACTCGCATAATTCATGTAAATACAGTAAATGATCACCGGGGTGGACAGTTCCATCTCCAACATAGCGGTTATTCATAACACGTTCAATAATTTTCATAGGTATTTTAAATGGCACAATATCATCAGGTGGCGCCTCATGTTCTACCTCAGCAGCGGTAGAAGACTTCCCAAACAGGAAAGCAACATTTCCTCTCTCCATTATTAAGCAAATAAGGAGACAGAAATAAAAACAGCACTTACAGCTAAAGTTTTCCTTACCAATTCCACTTACCAATAGCGCTTCACTTCCCGGCAACGGCGCCATAAAATAGTCTTGATGACCCACAAGTATAGGGGGGTGTATTGCAGTACTTTTGATAAATAAGAGTGTCGAACCCAACGAGGAGCAGAAGGTGTTGACAAGTGGTTTTGATGAGGGTTTCACTGTAAACACTAGCAGACAAGTTTTCAGTAGACTTTGATATGACAGATAAATAAAGTGCGAGTAAATAGAGCGCGGCAATTATAATTGCAGCGAGTGGCCCAATCCTTTTTAGAGCAAAGGACAAGCCGGTTTGTTTACTTATGATGACCAAACGTTCTTGAGGACACACGGGAATTCTGTCTAGTGCTTTCGCTTCATATTGATGATTAATCTTTAGTGTTTGGATAAGTGTCATGTGGGTGAACCTATGCTAATGCACCGCCCTTCCTAGGACTAATACATACTTATGATTATACCCCTTGCAAGCATCCGCAAATAGAAGAAAGTAATTAAGATAAATCTAACCATAGCTTTAAACTCTGAGATCCTGCTATCCCTCATGCATCGGAATATTAACGGGGGTTTAGGTTTCTGTCACTCCGGCAACCCCACAATTAATAACCGAGTACACGATGCATTCCCCTAGGCCCATAAAGGTGAAGTGTCATGTAGTCGACGTTCACATGACACCACTAGAAGAATGGCACCACAACTTAAATATCAAAACATTAAATATTACTCAACATAGTTCACTACTAACATCTAGACTTCTCCCATGTCCTCAAGAACTTAACGAACTACTCACAACACGTCATATGGTACATGATCAGAGATGATATAATGATGGATAACAATCTGAACATAAACCCTAATTCAACGGTTTCACTCAATAGCATCAATAACAAGAGTAATCAACACCGGGAGAGTTTCCCCTATCAAATACACAAGGTTTAGCCCTAGATGTTACAGCGGGAACGGAGTGGACCGATGGAGATGACGGCGTCGGCGGTGGAGATGGTGGTGTTGGCGATGGTGATGGAGTGCAGCTCGATGACGGTGACGATGGCGACGATTTCCCCCCTCCGGGAGGGAATTTCCCCGGCGGCAACGCAGCCTGCCGGAGAGCTTTTCTCTCTCTATCTTCTCCGCCTCGTGGTGGCGGCGAAGAGGATTTCTGAACACCCCCCCAGGTCTTAGGTTTTCGGGGGGATGAAGTACGCGAAAGGGCACGCCCGGTGGTGGGCCAGGGCGGCCCCACCACATGCTCGCGCGGCCAGCCTCCCTGCCGCGCCTGGGCATGGTGTGGGCCCCCTGGGCCCCACCTCAGGCTCCCCTTTTGGCCTCCTTCGTGAACTGGTGAGAAAATAATTCCCAGGTGTTTCGTTTGATCTTCTGAGCTTCGCAAATATTGTATCTCGATGACGCTTTTTCCAGCAGAATTCACACTCCGGAGTTCCATCCCCCAATGATCATCAATCATGCAAAATAGATGAAATAACATAAGTATCATCTCCAAATACGAAATATATCAATGAATAGCAGTAAATTATGATATAAAATAGTGATGCAAAATAGACGTATCACCAGGCAACTCTGAGATTCAAGAGAAGACTAGAGATAAAGATGTCAAATATAAAAGCATTAAAGTTACACCGGAGTTAACAGTATTCTGGGACAAGCACATTACACTAAGAATGACAACTATGCTCTCAAGAAGGTGCTCAAAGAAGTGATGGTGACTCAACAGTAACTAAAAGATATGCCCTTCATTGAGGGAAGCAGGGATTTGAGATGTGCTAGAGATTTTCATTATTTTCAAAACAGAGGTAAAATTGTTTTTGAGTGGTGGTTGTTCCGTCAACGAATGGCAATGGAGTTATTGTTATCTTCCATACTAAGCAAGTTGAGAGCGGTTCCGAATTATTTAAAATCAAGCATTTATAATATGCATCTTTATATTTTATCTTTTTGATATTTTGACACTCCTCCCAACATTTGCTTTTCACAAACCATGGCTAACCGAATCCTCGGGTGCCCAACAGCAATCACATACCATGGAGGAGTGTCTATTTTTCACTTTTCAAAACTTTTGATATTATAGTGGTCTAACCAGCTCTTTGCAATATTAGTGACAAGCAGATGAAGCATGCAAGTCGGTTACTTAATTAGTATGTAAGATAACAAACCCAACTACTACTTACTCATGAGTTCAAAACAGTGGCACAAATTGAGAAGTGTTTGAAGGTTTTAAATATAGCACATGCAAATTTACTTGAATGGTTTGAAAAGCCATACATAGGTATTTATGGTGGACTCTTTGTGATAACTTGGTTTTCAGGGATTTGGAAGCACAAGCAAAATTGCTTAGTACAAGTGGAGGCTAGCAATAGACAGGGAAGCGACAATTCAAGAGAGCAATAACCGTCATAATCATGATTGCGACAAAATAAAATTAACGGAGGCATAAAAGTGATACTAGAATTCTGAGGCAAAATAACTCATCAAGGCTTAATTGACTCTTTGTTTTCAGTCATATACATGTGTGAGCATGTGCCAAGTCGATACAAATGAATTTGTTCAGAGGAGGATACCACAATGTCATACTCTTTCATGAACAAAACAATGCAAGCAAACATCCATAGAAACATGTCATATACTATTAATAAATTGGAATTGATCATAAGAGAACATAAACAACTAAGCATCCACCAATCGACATATATCTTATGCGAACCATCTAAGCATGCTCACATGAATGAGTATATGTACAAAAATGAAAAACAAATAGAGGTCATTACCAGCCTCTTACCCAACTCGAATTGTCATATATCGTCATTATTGCTCTTTCACTTGTGTGGCTTGAATAATATGAAATGAAAACCAATCTCCATAGAGTAATGGATGGCATTGAGCTCTGAAACAAACTATACAAAACAAAAAGAAACAACAAATATTTTTGGATTTTCGGATTTAGGAACTAAAACAGAACAAAAACAGAACAGTCTGTAAAGACGAATTTTTTCGAGGACCTTAACATGCTCAGATCAGAAAACTCAAAACTAATGAAAGTTGCGTACATATCTGAGAATCATGCACAAGAAATTTCAGGTCATTTGGATTTTTCTACAGGAAGTTATGAGTTAAACGGTGGACAGCAGAAATCTGTCCCTGCACGAAACAGAAAACAACAAGGCAAAATATTTTTGTGTTTTTGCATATTGAACTGAATTAAATACTAAGCATACTAATACTATATACTAAAACAACCAGTAAGAGAAATAACAGAAATCTTTTTGGTATTTTTGGGTTTTGGGAAGCAAAGCAAAACATGAACAAATAAAAGAAAGAAAGAAAACTAAAACGAAACATGGATATACAAAGTACCGATGTAATGATATATAGATGAGCGTGCTATCGGTATACCTCCCCCCAAGCTTAGGATTTTGGCCTAAGTGGGAATCAACCCCATGGTGAATAATGGTTACAGCCCGGCGGGTCAAACCTGGTGAAGTCATACTCTGGCTCGGCTGCGGTGGAGGAAGACCCCGAAGGTCCTGCATACCCCGGATCTGGGTACGAGGAACCAGCTGTCTCAGGGGGCTGACTAAAGTCACCCTCATGCTCCTCTTCGTTGTCTCTCATGTTCGGGCCGTGTTGCCCCTCAAGTGTGTCAAGCTCAGCCTCCAAGACTGACCAGTTTTCCCTGGCATGAAGGTTAAGCGAAGGTGCAGGCAAAATAACAGTTCTAACAATTGTGGACACTTTCAAATATTGCCTCTTGGGAAAGGTTATAATGTAAGGGAGAACATGCAAGCTACCATGGTCAGCAATAAAGTTATGTTTCTTCATGGAATCAATGTCTAGTTTTTCTATAGGAAGCAGAAAATCAAGGGGGTGAGGTGCCAAACCATGCAAAGCTAATAAAAGAGAGGCAACTAAACCTCCACAAACTCCTCCCTTCTCACGGTTAGTGGTGAGATGGTAGGCAATCAGAGCACCCAAATTATAAGTTTTATCATTGCGTAATGCAGCAGCTAGAAAAGCTAAGTCAGACAAGGCCAATTTACTCGCTGCTTTCCTAGCAAGAACACATTTAGTAATGAAGTAGGCAAAGTATCGAATGGAAGGGAGATGAATACTCCGGATTTTACCCTCCTCTTGAGAGAAACTCCTCCCATAGCAAATGTTCTCATATAAGTCCAGCAATGGCTTAGGCTTCCCTTTCAACTTCTCTCGAGATCCCCCTTGTGGTACTTTAATTGCTGCACAAAAAAAAGCAAAAGGCAAATCCACGGATTTATTGTAAATCTTATAGTGCACCATAAGGTTAGATGAGGTCAAATTGCAGTTGAAGTCCTGCACCACCGACATGGCTAGCTTAGCATATTGAAAGGGTTGATCATCAACAAAATGTTCTAGTCCTGCATTGGTCATTAGAGTATGAAAATCATGTGCAATCCCCATAACACCCATGAATGGTGAGCATGGGTAAATAGCAGCGAATACACTCTCTTCGCGATGAAGCTTCATCTTCTCATGCACCACTATCTCATGTTGGTCTATTGCATATGGGTTCCACTCCATGTTCTGAAATTTTTGACAAATAACATAAAAATTGATTTTTAGCCAACTAAATGAGGGCAAACCACTATAGTGACTTGCTAGAGGTTTAAGCATTCATCAAAACTAGTTATCCTCACTTAGAACAAGTATTTAAACTCACTAAACATGATATCTACAGCAGCAAAATACTCAATATATAATCCACTAAACAAAATTCTACTTGGATAATCGGAGGAGTCACATACCGGAGAGTGAATACCCCAAATCTCAGCAACAAAGATGGGCTGAGCAAGGAGATCGAAAATCCGAGTGCAAGAGCAGCAAGAACACGAAATTTTTCGATGTGGGAGTGTTTGGTCGGGAGAGAGAAAGAATGGGGAGGAAGGAGAATAAGTGGAGGGGCCAGGTGGGCCCTCCTCATGCCCTGGCGCGGCCAAAGGCCTGCCGCGCCATGTGGGAACCCCGGACTAGCCGTCCGAAATACCCGATTATGCTTAACACAACGATCCCGTGATCAGTCTGTCGTTGCACATAATCCGAACTGAATACCGAAGTTTACATCCATTACAATACCGCATTAAAGTCTTACATAAACGGTCATTTAGACCAAGTCTTACATAGGTGCCTTCATGGGCCAAACCAAAATAATCAGCGGAAACTACGACGTAGTAGACATCACATCCTAACAACGACCCGACAGGCAGTCGACTTATGAAGATCCCTAGTTTGCATAGAAGTCGCCATACTCCTCCTTGGCGTAGTGCTCCTCGATGTCTGGCTACGACAATAGCCAGGGACGAAACCGTTATGAGTACATTTGATTGTACTCGCAAACTACCCCAACATGAGTATGCACTAGTCTCATTTTAATTTCATACTTTTATTTATTTAAAACATCTCTATATCTTTGTTGAAAAAGGTAAGAGGAATTTTATAACTATCCTTAACATAATGTCCCATTTTATTAGTTTCTCCAAAACTCCTCCTTTTTCTGACCATAACCCGTCATGGTTCATGGTCTCCAACAACCTCATACCGATCCGTTGGTATAGGTGTATGGAACATTCTCCACTTCCTTTTCTTTGTAAAACTCAAATCTTTTCAAAACTTGCACATGGTCAAAGTAGGGTCTCTCAACTGTCCATATCCGAGGACTCGGCTATTCGAATAGTTTTACACTCTGCAGAGGTAGCACGCTTTTCCCACATCCATCCGGTAACTCATCGTGTCAGCCATGTCCCGTCATACAAGGTGTATGCGAAGTTGAGACACCGATCCTAGCCTGTCCTTTGCTCATGCTAGTATAGGATCCTGCCCATATGACACTTTCCATCAACACTTAACCCAGCCCGTCGGGATCTAAGTGTGAGGACTCATAGTTTTGTCTGGCGGTGTATAGGGGACATCCTTCTATCCTCCTCCTTATCTTTCCATAGAGTTTGAGAGAGGACCCAGGTCAGGGGGTAGGTCATCAAACCATCCCCTCATGCATAACGGAGTCAGCTCCGTAGATGAGGTCTCCCATACTAATATGAGCAAATTATATGACCAAGCCCTTTCCCATATGTGGGTAAATGTGGTCGCACAGGGTATTGGCTGATTGACGTAAGTACAAAGACACAATGTGCGTTTTATCAAAACCACCATTCTCCTTTTCTCCACTTCAACACCAACATCTCGGCGCTTCATAGCCACACCGGTGTTTTCCAAAAGGGGGTTTTGAATAAACAATCTTTGTTTTTCCCATCCTATAATTTGACATAAATTATCTTATATTTCTACATAGGGTGGCAAAATAATTTCCATATACTTTTTGAAAAGGCTTTAGAAAAATCTTTGCCTTAGGAGTAATTCATGTTATAAAAATAGATGCATGTATTAGGGTGCAAGCTCAGAGAGTAGCTTGCCTTGCTCGGCAAAGTGATCTTGGTCTTGATCTTCAGGTTCCACGAATTCTTCTTCCTCGATAAATCCGACAACGTTCTCGTCTAGTTCACAATCAAACAAATACAAACAATCACTAACCTACTCAATCAACATCACAACAATACAATCTTGAATGCTCTAAATGGCCACTGCATACATCAAGCAACACAATTTGGTTTCAATTTAATTGAATTAACCATTATTTAATTATGTCTTAATTATGGCAGAAACTAGTTGAACATGTTTAATTACATATCTCAAGTTCTGTTGGTCACAAAAATACAAACTAAATTTCTACAGAAAGCTACTGATGTGTAGAAGACAACACAATTTGATTTGGATCAATTGGAGTTACCAAACTCCCTACATAATGGTTTTAATCCAGAAGCTTAATAATCAAGTTTTAGCTATCAATCAAGTTCTGTTGATCCTAAAATTAAATCCTCTTATGGGTAACTAGCCATAATTAAATGTGACCCAATAAAATTGGTCTTAACTCATTTGGCCTAACAGAGTATCAGAAACAAACAAGTTTAGATTTTAAACCTCATGTGGTATTTTTAATAATACATTTTTATTATTTATCCAAATGAGATGAAACCACTTGGGTTGGTTAAAAAAATTCATAAGCTTTCCAGAACATTTGGATTTGCTTTATTTGGAGTTATAAATCTCGAGATATGGATTTTCTAAGTTGAGTCCAGTACTGAAATTCCAGAGAAACTAAATTAGAAAAAAAAATGCTGTTCTGGATAATGTTGAGAATCCTGACGGGTGGGGTCCACTCGTCAGTGACTCAACCGAAAACGTCTCGCGCGCTGGAAAAGTTTAAAACGCTGACAGCGGGGCCCACTGGTCAGCGACTGCTCTCAGCGAAGGGGTACGCTGCCGTGGATCAAAGATCCAACGGCTGAGGATCGAGCACACCGGCGACGACCTAAAATGGGCGGCGCCGTGGCTCCGGCGACGGCGAGGTCGGAGGTTCGCTCACCTAGGGGGCTCGGGAAGGTGCGCGGATGATGCAGATCGACGACGGAGGCTCAGGGAAGATCGCTGGACGAGCTGCGCTTCCTGGGACGGCTCCAATCGACGGCGGCGAGCAGCTCCTCCTCCGCGGCCGTGTACTGACTCCGGCGAGGTTCCTACGTCGCTCCTGGGCACGAAGCAGAGGGGAAAAGGGAGCGTGTGAGTGCGGTGTTAATGGAGAGGGGGGTGCAGGCCAGAGAGGAGAGAAAGAGAGGGCAGCACGGCTCGGCCGTGATCGTCTTCTACCTCGGGCACGGCGAGCTCGAGGATGGCCACGGGCGGCAGTGGCTTCGCAGCTACGGCTCCGCCCTCCTGGCGGTGCACGAGTGGGGGTGGAGCAAGGGAGAGGCAGTGGTGGAGTGTGGAGAAAATGAGAGGGCTCGGGTGGCCTTATAAGGCCGAAGCTCGGCGCATGGTGGACGGGGTGCTGGGGCGGTCCAGAGGGGGCTAGGGCTCGCCATAGGGTGCGGTGAGGTGCGGCTACGGTGTTGGGGTGCAGAGGGACAAGGTTGGCGCGTGGAGGCGAGCTACGCTTCCTCGGCGTGGGGGACGGCCGTGGGAACGCTCGGGCGGCGCTCGACGTGCATGGCGTGGCGCGAGGGCTGCGGGTGCGGGCTCCTGCTGGGCGCTTTGCTGCGTTGAGAGGGAGCAGAGAGGTGAGGAAGAGAGGGGGGGCATGGCGCGGCCAGCACGGCGTCGACACCATCGTGGCCACAGTGCCGACCATGGCGACGTGCGCGCGGGCGGCTGTCCCCTGGCGTTCCTCCTCGTCCCCGGCCCAAATTCCTCGGTTCCCGTGAGCGCAGTGAGGTGAGTGGAGTGAGGGCGATCGAATGGAGGCAGTGAATCGACGAACTCCGATCGAATTCGATCGAGTTAGTCTCGAATTTGGGGATGAACACACCCCTGTCACCAGGTGTTCGACGAAATGTGTGAACCAAAAATAATTTCCAATTTCTGAGATTTATTTTCATAATTTGCTTCATACATGTTTATCAAGATTTGTTGTGCTATTTGATTATTTATGGGACAAGTGCAACATAGCACATTTTGTGATTTGAATAAGATAAAGAACGAAATAGAATTTAAATTTAGGTTTTTGAAATTAATACTTGGAGAGGGAAAAGTTATGGAAATGAAATGGGAGTGATCATATCACCACCCCACTGAATTTGGTTTGAAAGAAAATTAATTTCTCACTTGGAGAAATGGTGTGACACTTGTCACATTGTTTTTATTGTTTTATCTTTTGTTTTGTTTATTTTCTTTTCTTCAAGTTTTTAATTAGAGCTAACAACCAACACATTCACAAGAAATAATTATCACAAGCAGCAATATGAAATCAACACATATTAATTCATAAAAAGTTTTTGTTGGCCCACATTCTTGATATAATAATTCATATTATAATTTTGGGACGTTACACGCCACCACCTCATGTGGGGGCATGGTGGGTCCCCCTGGTCAGCCTCTGGTACTCCCAGGTACCTCCTCGAAAAATAGGAATTTTGGTATAAATTTTTTGAAATTCTGAGAAAATTTATTTTTTTATTATTTCCTGGTATTTTGCATTAATAATTTTAATAATGAAAAATTTGTTTTATAACACCAAATGCAACTAAACTTTGCAAACTAAATGATATTACAGTAGGTAAAACAAGTTTGAGAGAAAGAAAGTTGTTTAGCACTTTCATGCATTTAAAATGCACTTGTTAACAAGGTTGATCAAGTCTTGCCACCAAATGAATTTTATATGACATAAAAGATTTAAACTTCACGGGACACTCATGTTACCTTGTATCGTATTGGTATGGATCCAATCATAAGAGTTTTGTATTCTTCTATATAAGGACAATCAATACTTCCCACTTTAATAGATCTCACATTGGTAATTGTATTAACTCCACGTATTTTATCCAACCTCTTGGGAAAATAAACAATATGTTCTTTGTCATTCACATTGAAAGTTACTTTTCCTTTATTGCAATCAATAACAGCCACTGCAGTATTTAGAAAAGGTCTCCCAAGAATAATATACATATTATCATCTTCAGGCATTTTAAGAACAACAAAGTCAGTCATAATCAAGCAATTAGTAGCTACTTGAACAGGAACGTCCTCACAAATGCCGACAGGAATAGCAGTAGATTTATCAGCCATTTGCAAAGATATATCAGTAGGTATCAATTTATCAAGGTAAAGTCTCTTGTAAAGAGAGAAAGGCATAACACTAACTCCTGCTCCCAAATCACATAGAGCAGTTCTAACATAATTATTTTTTATAGAGCAAGGAATGGTCGGTATACCTGGGTCACCCAACTTGTTTGGAACCTTGCCATTAAAAGAGTAATTAGCAAGCATAGTAGATATTTCGTCATTAGGAATTTTCCTTTTGTTAGAAACAATATCTTTCATATATTTAGAATAAGGAGGCAACTTAATAGCATCAGTCAAAGGAATTTGTAAGAACAAAGGTTTCATCCAATCACAAAATTTATTATAATGTTCTTCTTCTTTGGTTTTAAGTTTCTTAGCAGGAAAAGGCATTTGTTTTTGGACCCAAGGTTCTCTTTCACTACCATGTTTCTTAGCAATAAAATATCCCTTAGTGTACTTTTTATTTTTAGTGTGTTTTTCAGGTTCCTCTTCTATTTCTTCCCTATCCTAAGTAGCATTTTTATCATTATAATTGGCATTATTATTATCATTGTTAAGTTCATTACCACTTTCGGTTTCAGCATCAGAAACAGATATACTATTAGGATTGTTAACAGGTTCAGAGGATTCTATAACAGCTTTATGTTTCTTCTTCTTTTTCTTAGAAGGAGCACTAGGTTCATTAATTTGTTGAGAATCTTGTTCAATTCTTTTAGCATGTCCCTCGGGATATAAAGGATCTTGAGTAGATTTACCACCTCTAGTTGTTACTTCACAAACATGTTTTTCTTTATCTATAGAGGCATTCGTTAACATTTCTTTTTGCACTTTAGAAAGTTGATCAATTTGAGTTTGAACCATATGAAAATGTTTAATAAGTATTTTAACATCAGTGTAGGTTCTATCAACAATATCATGCAAGTTACTAATAGCACGAGAGTTTTCTATTAAATGATTCTCAATTCTCATATTAAAATAACCTTGCTTAGCAATAAAAGTATCAAATTCATCTAAGCATTGATCAGGAGGTTTAGAGTAAGGAATATCTCTATCATCAAACCTTTGGAGAGAGTGTACCTCAATTATGGGTGAAGGAGGAATTGGATTACATAATTCTTCAATAGGAGGTAAATTCTTCACATCTTCAGATTTAATACCTCTCTCTTCAAGAGATTTCTTGGCTTCCTTCATCACTTCATCACTTAATTCAATCATACCTCTCTTCCTTGGTGTTGATGTAGGTGTTGGAGTAGGTTCAGGAATATTCCAATCATCATAATTCTGGCTTATCTTAGCCATTAATTTCTCAGCTTCTTCTGGAGTTCGTTTCCTGAAAACACAACTAGCACAACTATCCAAATATGTCCTAGATTCAACGGTTAGTCCACTGTAAAATATATCAAGAAGATCAATTTTCTCTAAATCATGGTTCGGCTGGCCTCTTATTAGAGAGCAAAACCGTGTCCAAGCATCAGGCAATTTCTCATCCTCTTCTTGATTAAAATTGTAAATCCTTAGCAAAGCATCACGTTGAGCACTATCAGGAAAATATTTCCGAAAGAAAGTGTCAAGCAAACCAATAGGACTAGTAATGGAACCAGGAGACAAATTATTATACCAAGTTTTAGCTTCCCCTTTTAATGAGAAAGGAAATATTTTAGTGACAAAGTAAGTGCGCATCTTTATGTCTTCAGAAAATATACCACTCAAAGTAGAGAGTTCATTCATGTGTTCTACAGCACTTTCATTTTCGGTTCCACAGAAAGGTTCTCTTTCAACAATAGCTATGTGAGCTAAATCAATAGAGAAATCATAATCTTTATCTTTAATGTTTATGGGAGATGTAGCAAATTTAGCATCAGGAGATAATTTATATCTAACAGCATGTTTTTCAAAAAGGCTTTTCATAGCACTAGCATCTTTAGTAGCATTAATCTCATCAACAAAATCATCATCAAGTTTCACATAAGTTTCATCGGGATCATCAGGAAAATACTCTCTAGACTCAGGTGAACTAGCAGAAGTATTAGAATTTTCAGCATTTTCAGTTTGTTTAGATTTATCAATTATAGCATCTAGAAAAGGTCCTAAGGAACCATTTTCATCAAGCACAGTAGAAGCATCATCACAATTTTCAGAAGCATTTTCAGATTCAGCAGAAGTAATAGTACGAGTGTCATGCAGCGGTGAAATAAGCTTACTCATCACAGACGGAGAATCAAGTGCAGCAGCGGAACTCAGAGTTGTACCTTTTCTTGTTGTGGATGGCAGTATGGGAAACTTCTTATCACCAGGCTTTCCCATGATGAATGAATTTCAGAAAGCAATATCAATCTCAGGTGAACTTATAAATAAAGCTATGGTCCCCGGCAACGGTGCCAGAAAATAGTCTTGATGACCCACAAGTATAGTGGATCGCAACAGTCTTCGAGGGAAGTAAAACCCAAATTTATTGATTCGACACAAGGGGAGCCAAAGAATATTTATAAGCCTTAACAGATGAATTGTCAGTTCAGCTGCACCTGTGAATAGACTTGCTCGAGACGGATTATCAGTAGCAATAGTTTTATAGTAGTGACAGTAGTGAAATAACAGCAGTAGTGAAATAAAGACAGCAGCGGTGATTATAGTAGACAGCAGGATTAAAATATTGTAGGCACAGGGACGGATGAACGGGCGTTGCGTGGATAAGATAATTCATGTAATATCAAGACATAGGCATTTGCAGATAAATAAGATAAAGCATCCAAGTATTTATTAACCATATGCATGTGTTCCAATTTAGTTGTGCGTGCTCGCAATGAGAAACTTGCACATCATCTTTTGTCCTACCAGCCCGTTTGCAGCGGGGCCTCAAGGGAATATACTGGTAATTAAGGTACTCCTTTTAATAAAGTACCGTAGCAAAGCAATAACACTCCGTGAACACACGTGATCCTCACATCACAGCCCTCCCCTCCGGCTATCCCAATTATTGTCACTTTGGGGCCTTCGGTTCCGGACAATAATATGTGTATGCAACTCATAGATATGATCTAAAACATTGATTATCCTCATGATACAATAACATGTTCAGATCTGAAATCATGGCACTCGGACCCTAGTGTCAAGCATTAAGCATAACAAGTTGCAACAATGACGTAAAACACCGATAACGGATACTAGGCACCATGCCCTAATGATATTACAGCTATTACATGAACGATCTCATCCAATCCCTACCATCCCCTCAAGCCTACAACAGGGAATTACTCACACATGGATGGGGGAAACGATGATGGTTGATGGAGAGGCGTTGGTGATGACGATGGCGATGATCCCCTTCGATTCCCCGTCCCGGCGGAGTGCCGGAACAGAGACTTCTGGTCCCCGAATTGAGTTTCGAGGTGGCGGCGGCGCACGGAGGTGTTTCTGGGAAAAGTGATGAACGCCCCCTCGGTTTTAGATCTGAGGGAGTTTATATCCGAGAGGGGGGCGCGAGGAGGCGACCGAGTCGGCCTCATGGGGTGCTGGCGCGGCCAGGGGCCTGCCGCGCCTGCACCTCATCTGGCTGGCTCGTGGCCCCCCTCCGTCAGGTCTTCTGGCTCCGTGGGTCTTCGGGCAAAATAGGGGTTTTGGCATTATTTCTGGTATTTTTCCCTAAAGTTGAATTTCTGCACAAAAATAAGACACCAGGGCAATTCTGCTGAAAACAGCGTTAGTCCGTGTTAGTTGCATTCAAAACACATAAATTAGAGGTAAAACAATAGCAAAAGTGTTCGGGAAAGTGGATACGTTTTGGACGTATCAATCATCCGCGAAGGTCCTGTAGAGGGACAGGAGAACGACTCAGATGATTTCACCGCACAGTTCCTGAACGAGTCCGGTGATGGATTGGAGGGGCCTTCCGACAAAATAGACGTCTCCGACTCTGGTGTTGGAAAGTCGTCTGCCGAGGTACCCTCCGGTGTTCGTCTATGTTGAATAGATGCGTTAATTGATTTGTGTATATACATATGTTAACTACCACTTATTTTTTGTTTTAGCCCTCCGGATCGAGCAAAAAAACATCCGCCAAGTCAGATGTTACGAAACGAGGCGGGCCACGTAGCGGGACAAAAAAGCTGACCGGGACTCAAAAGTACCACATTGACGGAGACTATATCTATGCGAAAATTCAAAAGTCTCATTATGGCCCAGTTGATGATGAGCTTCATATTGAGCTCCCAGAATTATTCCAGTTATTCAATTATACAGCCCTCGACAAATCTATCATGAGTGCCTATTGTCTGTAAGTGATTAAATTATGCATGTTATTAATTCTCTAGCTTAGCTTGTTTTTCATTGCCTGTAATTATTCTTATCACTATATTCTTTTCTACTCTATTATTATGCAGACTCAAGGTTATACAAGCTCGGAAGTTTGGAGTTGATAATAACGTTGGGTTCGTTGACCCAAATCGAGTTCAGCATTATGATATATTAAATTACCCAGAGAATACGGAGGAGCTTTTGCTCTCATACTTAATGCCGCAATATTACAAAACCTACATACTTATTAAGTGTAATTGATGAGTTATTAACGTATATAAACATGCGCAGATATCACTGGATACTGCTTGAGATTGAGGTTGAGTATGCATATACGACCCATTAAGCAAATCGCTTGAGAAGTTAATCGACTTGCAACGAATACTTCAGAGGTAATTTCAATCATTACCGTAGTCGGCCTGTTCCGTTCTAATATATTAATAACTTATTTAATCATTTTCTATACCGTGCAGGGGGGTTTGGGACAAGTTCACCGGATTTCATAAGGGTGTACGTACGGATCTAACTTTTAAACAAGAAGAGGTAATTAGTCATAGTTAGGTCCGCGCATCTCTTTAATTCTAGTTCCCAATACCATTTTTAGTACCTTCTAATTGAATCCTATCATATTCTCTCTTAAAGTGTGTGAAGCAGCAACAAGGCATTAATTTATTTGGATTCTATACCTGCGAGTTCATGCGTTCGCTCATCAATGAGCGGCGGGGAGAATGGCAGCAAGTACGTAAAGAATATATTCAAACTTGTTTCTTCAATTTTGTTCACTTTTCAAATGGAATTATTCTTAGTATGATTGATATATTAATGTTGTTGATCTCTCGTTTACAGTTTGAAAACATCCGGAACCAGCTAGATGCAAAGGACCGCCTACTCCCAATTGCGGAGGAGGTGTCAGGCTTTCGGATGGACTATGTGCTTAAGCCCGGGGCGGAATGCAGTACTCAAGCAGCTCCAAAGAGGAAGGCCGAATGCAATACTAAAGCAGTTTGAAAATAGGGTCTAGTGCCTCTATGTCATCCGTCTAAACATCTCCCCGGTTGTAAATATTAGTTTCGGAGTACTACATGTAATAATGATAATGTTTCTATATACCAAGTACTATATAGTAGAGTATAATATGTTTACGAAACTTATTTGAAATGAAATGAGAATATCGACAACAAAACACAAAAGAAAAAGTAAAACAGAAAACAGGAAATGAAATAGGAAACGAAACAGAAAACAGGAAAAAAAACAAAAACAAAAAATATAGTCCCGGTTCGTAATACGAATCGGGACAAAAGGTAGCCGGCCAGCCGCTCCCTCCCGCGGCCACGTGGTTGCCCTTACTGTCCCGGGTCGTGGCGTGCCCGGAACAAAAGGACCCCCCCCCCCCCCCTTGTCCCGAACACGTTGTCCCGGGCGCGCGACCGGGACAACGGGCCCTTACGGCCTGGGACAAGTTGCATGTTCTGCACTAGTGGTGCTTAGCTAGGTGCTTAAAAAAATAAACCAAGCGTTTTCATAAGCACCGGTGCCTATTTCTATAATAGGGGTGCCTAGCTAAGCATTTGTCTATTACAAATAATCACCGGTTTATTTTCTAAGCACCTCCCATAAGCACTTGCATTGTACGTGCTTCTTTTGTCCCAGGAGTAGAGCTGGTTTCCTTTCAGGCACGGATCACGGAATTGAACTCCCAAACATATTCGGACTCGGCCTAGATCACCGAATAATATATACCAGCAGTCAACTGAAGCACGATGCATCGATCAAAATAAGCAGAGGTCGTTTGTGTTTCCTCTGTTCACAGTAGACCGGCCGACCAGCTCGCGCGTTCTCCGAATATACTCGAGCAGACATGGTGGGCGGGAGGAAGCTCGTCCTGCTCGCGATCTGGCTCGCCATGGTACTCGTGTTGTAACTCTGTGCGCCGCTCCCGGCGAGGCAAGGGTGGGCGGTGGCGCCGGCCGGAGCCACAGTCTGCGCCGTCCGCGGTTCCACTACGAGTCTGAATACCTCTACATCGCCGACGCTTACATGGGGCCGATTCGGGTGGGTCCAGACGGCTACCTCCACATGAGGCGACAGTGCACGCCGTGGGCGCTGACGGATTGTCCCTTCGCTCCGCGGATGGAGCTGTCGTTGATCAGGTGACAGCGCCGCCGTGTTGTGTCGTCGAAGAAACCATTGGAGCAGTCAGGGTTTTCTTTCGAGTTTTGACAGGACTCAAAGAACTGAAACCCACACAAACAAGTTTCTTCTCTGACTGGGCAAGGAGCTCATACTTCTTTTGCTGGGCAGGGACTTCAGTCAGTGTAGCGATATCAGCAAGGGAACCAACCTTCATGCCTATTACGTTTGCTGCAACATGTATAAACTAGATTTGCCACTAAAATAGAAACTCATAGATTAGGGAGCAATTTGCAGCAATGTGATTTACTGATTAAAAATATTATTATTTTTAATTTATTCAGTACCAATTGATTACAGATGAGACAGTCGTCGACATTTCACGCACCGAATCCAAATTCAACCATTCAACTATGTACAAATAGGTCCAGATCCGTAGCATGTACGTAAGCCTAGCACGTCTTTTCCATAATCAAACATATCCTAGAATGTTGTTTTTCGAGAAATGTCTTGAAAAAAGTACCCTAGAATGTTGTATGGCTAATTGGCATCAAACCATCACAAAGATTGCTTTTTTTTTTCTGCTTAATTTTGTACTCCACCTGGTCGTTTGATGCAAGACCAGCCCACTTTAGCCGTTGCAACCAACGCTCGTGACGGGTTTTCGCATAAAACCGTGACCTCAAACCACGCGCGCACCCGAGAGACAAGTTGTGTGACCGGTTTTTCAGATCTGTGAGTTGAGTGACTTATTTGCACCAACTCGACAAGTTGTGTGACTCTCCATGCAATTAACTCCTGCTGCTAGCTTTTTTATACAAACTGACCACTGTTTGCAATTTTTTCCGGTGAACAACCTATGATTTCTGGGGATAGATCGCCTCCTGCAACTTTCTTCTTTACTTGAAACAGATGGCTCAGCTGATTCAGCGGAGAGTCACATCAGTAACTTCTCACGCTTCAGGCACATGGCCGCCTTGCCATTTATATAAGTTCATCTCGTTGATTTGGCTTACTCCACTGTCTCATCACGTAACACTTTAAAGATCTACATCAAACATGTGTACATGTATAAACTCCTTGAAAGGTACTAGTATGTAAACAAACAATTTGTTGCACCTTGAGTGATCCAAGTAGGAATGAGATGCCAAGGCAAGGGATGTTCATTTATATAGCTCTCCAATTAGTGGAATCATATAGCTCGTCAAGTTTGCGCCCTGTTCTCATGCTATCATGCTAAATTCACCCTTGGCGCTCAGCGAAAACTGTGTGACGGCCTATACGTACTCGTGGTTCTTCTGCCTTGAGGCGGTGTGAGCTTGTTTTCTTCCAGCGCCTAGTGCGGAACGGATTCGTGGCATGTGCATTCTCGTGCAACATTCTTGCCTACTTCAAATCATCTGCAACATCCTGGATGTCATGGGTCACACCTTAAATCTCTGATACTTCTACGACACTGAATGTCGAACCAACAGTCACAGAGCCGCTTCATTCTCCTCTCTCACTGTGGAGTATCTTCTTTATTAGCCACTTAAGATGGTTTTCTTAGCTGGGGTTTGTACATCCTCGTCGTTGGTGTACGTACGTCCAGACTATACTCACTATCGGAAAAAGTCCATACGCCGACGGCCATGCCTTGTTTGTCGTCGGTGTAGGTGTAGATGGCTTTGGCCTTGTAGGCTACGCCGACGGTAAAGCGGTCGACCTATCTTTCCCTACGCTGACGGCGAAGCTGTCGGCCTATAATTTTCCAAAAAAAAATTAAATAACTTTTTTATTTCAAAATTTCTCACTAAGCCACACACTTATCTCAGGTCAAAGTACTTAATCTAGTTACACTTCTCATTCGGTCACCCATAGTCTTTTAGGTTCCTTCCGAGTTAGATACCAAGTGAGAACCGAGAACTTACTGTGTATTAGTATCGTATCACTCATATTAACCACTCGATCATGATGTTACACTTCTTTATTGTTTAAATTATAAAATTTTATTTGAATAAACAACAATGATGATATATTAATAATATTAAAATAAATAATGATAAAATAAATTTTATTTTATTTTTTCCTTTTCCATTTAGTATGGAATAATTCGTATCTTTAAATCCGGAAATCGAAATTTGACAAATAAATTTTTAAATCGATTAGAATAATTAGAGGAATCCAATATGACATTCATATCATCTTTTGCATCACAGAAATATCGATAGTTTTAAGCAAATTGACCACTTTCGATGAATAGTCATGGTGACCATTTTGACTATTTTTTATAAAAAATCAAATAAAGTGAAAAATCTCAAAAAAGATATCATCTTGCATGGGGACCTTTTATGTGTACTAGTTGCTATGAAAAATGATAAATATGATTTTTGAAAAATTGTTCAAAAAAAACCTTCGCAAAAAGGTCTATCGTGTATAAACATCTATAAGTTTCAAGCCAAATGATCAAGTTAAGACCTTTCCCACGGCATAGTTTGTGACAAAGTTCTCGTATTTCACAAATAGGTTCATCGTGGTATAGGAAACAATCATGCCGAGGTGATTTTTCAAATTATTTTTATCAATATGATTTTCTATTTTTTAAATGCTAAAAATGACTTTTTTTTAACCAAGTATAAAAATATGGTGCAAAATGACACTCATTTAATTTTCACAAAGAGTAGTCCAAATTTGATCGATAATCCCCAACTGTTAGGAGTTTTATTGATTTCTATCTAATTTCTCTTAGTTAAATTAGTTTTAATTAAATTTTGATTTACAAATTGAAAGATATTAATTATTTCCTTTTTAAAGAAAAATTGAAAAAATGACGCGTCACCTATATGCCTACGCCGACGGCAATTGCTTGGGCTACGCTGACTGCTAATTTTGGCAGATGACCAGGCCCAGCCCAGGCCCCTACGCCGACGGCTCCGTAATCATCACCGTCTCCAGCACGCTGCCGAGGTAATAATGGTTGTGAAGAGCGAGAGGGAGTCGGGAAGCAAGTTGCACATCCCACTTTATCATCCATATTCAGCATAATATATGTACTTGACGAGAACTCCTGTGCAAGCCTAGCCTGAGCAATGTACTGAGCATCTAACTGACGCAGTTGATGCAAAGGAGCACTGTGCCGGCGAAGGGATAGATTACAGCGTTTAAGACTAGCTTTGCAAGAAGCATAAGAATCGTGGTAATGACCAGAGCCAAAACCATGCCCAGCGGCACAACTAGCCAGTTAATCTAACCTCCGTTCCTCGCGGGTGCCTTCACTTCCGTTTTCTTGTTCACTACATCAGCTCGATCTTTGATCCGATCCTGTCTTCGACGTCCACCATCTTCATCTCATTTACCAAGGCAAACTGTGTTTACTAATTGCATTATCGTCTAGCAGTCGGACATAATCACTTTGAGTATGTGCCTTTGTTTGGTTCACTCCAATATCCCACACCTATCATTATTTTTTTGCGGGTAAAACATGGAGTTTATTCCCGATTCATAGAGTTACAATCAGCTGTTACAAGATTTGATATGAACTCCGGCTCCTTATGCATCCAGCACATCGTGCAATGCTCAGAGCGCCCATAACTAGCCAACGCATGTGAAACTCTATTTTGTGATATGTCTACTTTAACTATCACTATTCATGCTTCCTGGTAGGAAGCTCTGCGAGACATTGCAGAACACTATGACCACGTTATGATGTGTGCTATAGCTGCACCCTTTATATTTGAACAATGAGCACTGCATTGGAGATCATCCAACTTATGCCATGTTATCATGCATAAATTACAGAACTTTTCTGGTCCGCTCATGAGCATTTCGCCAGCCAAAGAAGTCACGTAAATCATTACAAAATCATGTGTGCCCCTTCATACTATTTATGGCCCGGGGTATGTACATCATAGTTCTGGTCTCATGCTGATACAAGTTTTTCTAATTGTGATTTTTAGGTATTTTTACTACCTGTGGAGGAAGGGGTAGTATACAAATCATCCAACCATTGATACGTCTGAATTTCAGACTTTTCTTAGTAAGGTCTGAAGTGCACATCCCAGGTTCAGGTCCACATGCCATAATTTGCTCTTTCTTATTTAGTTATTAAATTTTATTGTAGGGAAAAAAGGTTATATTGCTTTGTTAAAAGATAGATAATATTATACTGTACATCAAGAAAAGAGTTCACATAATCATTCAAGCACTCCTGCAACCCACACTACAATCGACAGTTCTACCAAAATGGACTAATTTATGAGCAGCCATGTTGCAGTTTTCTCTCAACTCTCTGCACCTGCATAGCATAACTGACTCGTTAACAAATAGATACAGGCAGGAAGAG
The DNA here is from genome assembly GCA_026929855.1 of Poa annua. NCBI lineage: Eukaryota > Viridiplantae > Streptophyta > Magnoliopsida > Poales > Poaceae > Poa > Poa annua. Next base: position 97,491,264 of record CM049437.1, read on the forward strand.
CTCCTTGTACTGTGACATAACAGTCAGTACAGTAAACCAGCTCTGGAGCAAGCTTGAAACATCAGAATGAACAATCAACACTAAACCACGGTAGGAGCTTGAAACAGCGAAATAGGATGATCACCAGACATCTTTCAGCATAATTTAATGCAAGAACGAAGACAAGTCTACATAGTCATTACCCTCAGCTACCATTTACGTGAAACCTAGCCAACATCCGTACCCAAAACATCCACTTGCCTCACGGCAACCTACAGACTACAAACGACACCTTATACATGTCTTACCAGTAGTCACTGCAATCATCTAGGATTTTTAGCATGGTATAGCACGATTTAAGATGTTGACTGCTGTCAGCGAGAATGGTTCAACCTTCATGTCTGCATTCTCTTTCAGAACCGAGACATGCATAAGCAGCACCTTCGCAACCAAATTAGATTTCAGAAACACGAATGCCTAACATTACCAACAAACAAGGCCAAGTCTACCAAGCTGGCAGCCGGTTCATGTTGATGGATTCACATGTTCAAAGCAGTGGTACTTTATGCCCCTAGTATGATCTGAAAAGATAGAAATACACACATATGAGATTGAAATCTTTTATTTCATAATATTGTACAAATAGATACGGCCAGCAAGAGCTCCTTGTACTGCGACATGTTAGTAACAGTCAGTACCGTAAACCAGCTATGGAGCAAGCTTAAAACATCAAAATGAACAAACAAATAGAATAGTCGCCAGACATCTTCCAACATAACCTAGTGCACGGATGAAGTCAAGCCTACATAGTCATTAGCCTCAGTTCCAGCATAGTACAAACAGTTCAAGCACACACCATGATCAAATTATCAGTCTTAGGGCTCGCTTGGATGGCCGGTATTTTAGCCCAAACATCCGGATATATTACGGACCTCGCGAGGCGCTGCTAAAAATCCGCCACAAGCGGGGTGAAATATTCCGCTCCGTAAACATTAATGCTAATCCAAGTGGGCCCTTATAGTAATTCAGTTAGAACAAACAAAAGGAGATGACACTCTCTTGAACGCTACGCCTTATCTGAAACCTAGCCAACGACCAACGTCCATACCCAAAACCTCCACTTGCCTCACAGAGACCTACAGGTTACAAGCTATACGCAGCAAGCCCACCCTGTCCATGTCCTACCAGTAGTCACTACGATCACCTAGGATTTTTAACATGGTATAGCATAGCAAGCTCTAAAATGTTGACTGCCATCAGCAGAGAATGGTCCGACCTTCATGTCTGCATTCTCTTTCAGAACCGAGACATGCATAAGCAGAGCCTTTAGAACGAAACTGGATATCAGAACCATGAATGCCTAATCTTACCAACAAAACAAGGCCAAGTCGACCAAACTCGCAGCTGGTTCATGTTGATGGATTCACATGTTCAAGGCGGTGGTGCTTTATGCCCCTGCGTGATCTAAAAAATATAGAGGTACACACACATGAGATTGCAAATCTTCTAACTTGGCAATAATGTAATTCTTGAGCACACAAACAATAGATATACTTTCATGTCGCTAACAGAAATAAATTACTTACAGTCTTACCAAAACTAAATTTTCACATATCACAAGAAAGCAAGCATACATAAGTTGTAGTAGGTGTCTAAAGCGGGGTACAAATATTAGTTATTAGCACTTATATACCTAGAGTGTAGAAGCTCACGTAGGGGTTGATTTTTTCTATGAATATCATGCTGGTTAACTTTCTGACTTGGCCTGAGCTGATCTCAATGGTGTGTGAACCAGTATGTGTGCTGAGGAACAAAACACCATCTGCCGATCCAACCAGTAGGGCGCCGCAGTAGGAGTCACAAGTGTCGTTGTCGAGATGGATGACCTTGTGTCGAGCCCATGTCACAGCTCCGTCTTGGCCAGCCTCCCTTGACCACACGTGGAGGCTTGTCTCGTCCATGCCAGCAAACACAAGCGCGCCATTATCCTCCGCCGCGACGAGGACAATAAAATCTATCTGGTCCTCCTGGAATTGGGTGTCAATCACCGAGAGCTGCTCCTCAGCAATGTTGTACTTTAGGATTCTGTTGCTCATTTCTGAAGGGAAGTAGACTGTTTTCCCCAGTAGCACAATGAACGCCAGATGGTTGTCCATGTACTTGGTATAATCCATGCCAGGGTAACCGTCGGTGGCATCCGGGTGCTCAACGAAGATGGTGTGGCCCCACTCACCGGACGCCGACGAGTAGACGGTGGCGAACGCGAGCCCATCATAATTTTTTAGGCCCGCGTGGACCACGAGGAAGGGGCCGCCGTGGCAATCGACATGGTCGCAGCCGTCAATGGCGCAGAGCACCGTGGCGCTCCAGGATCTGCCCAGGAACGGAGGAAAGGGAAACCTACAGTGCTCAGCCGTGACGGGGTCCCAGACGACGAACTCGTACTCCGGCTCCGGCGAGGAAGTGTGGAGGAGGACGCGGCCGTGGGCCGTGGCGGGAGTCGAGCGCGATCCACTTGCGGCGGGCGGTGCCGCCAGGCGGGCGGAAAGCGGTGGTGCGGACAAAGACGCAGTGGGCTCGCTTCTCCTCGCCGACCTCGTTGTGGATGAATCCGAGCAAGGGCGGCGTCCGACGGTGGAGCTCGCGGTAGGCGCGGCAGAAGGCCGGGTCGGAGAGGATCTCACGCCACGGCTTGCAGGCGAGGGACGCGCGGACGAGGCGCGAGGGGTCGTCCGGCGGGATCCGGAGGAGTATGTCGCGGATGGCGTCGTCGGGCAGCTCTGGCGACGGCGAGTGGGTGCGGCGGCGGCGGCCGGACGAACTCATCCTGCTCCGGTGGGCTTTGGTTGTGGCCTACGAGTGGGGAACAAATGTTTTCTCTTTTTCAACTAGCGAATTGCCCGTGCGCTGCTACGGATGATAATTTATTCATGAAGATAAATGTTAACTATGTTGATTGATCAATAGAGAAAAATATATATAAATTATAGCAGAAAAAGTTAAAATTTTGGGGAAATGATTGGTGAAGGGATTTGTGGAAGGAAAGACGAAATGTGGAGCAAAACACAGTATCCTCGTTGTGTATTTGTTAGACGGCTAATTCAACGACAACAGACATAACCATACCTAAGCAATGCACATGACAAGACTGAAACGGACATGAGAAAAGTTAAAATAAATTACTGTCCGCGTTTAAATGTATAAATGCCACAAGAACCAATAGCTTGATAACTCGATAGCAAATTTCAATCTTGTCTTTCAACCGTGTACTCATCGTTACAGAAGATGCCAGCAAACTAAATAATATTTGGTCCCAACACAAAAGACACCAATAGCAGAATTTACATAACCACAACAAAATTCAATGTGGTGTCATTCATGAGGAAAGAAGAAACACATAAGCATGTGAGATACACGTTTGAAGCAAAACATCCTCGTTGCTCATCCCATCTTCCTTCAGGCCCCGATTGGATTGGCGTTTCGATTTCCAGTCCGTTAAAAAAGACGGATGCTTCGTTAATTTACAGACGTTCTGTGGTCCGTAGAATATTACCGGCCAGTTACGGGCCAATTACCCTCATTCCAAGCGAGCCCTCAGTGTGATGACTTCCTAGCGTGGAGTACGAACAAGAAATACCACCATAAGAAGCTCAGCAGGATCATGAAGGCGCCCATAAGACAGCGGCCCCAGTAGCGGTGGCGTTGGCTGGTGGAGTGCTTGGCTCATGGGAAGCTGACCACTGCGTCATTGTCAGAGAAAAAAGACGGAGAATCAGTACCATGTATCTCACTCACCAGATCTAGTAAAACAACAGGAAGAAAAATACAAATTAGGAAGAGCAAAATACCAAATCCATTAAGTTCACATGTACAGTAAACATGATCTTATCTTCTAACATGCCTGTAGTATGGAAACAATGACCAATGTTGTGCTTACTCTGTTCTCGGCCTAACTTTTAATCGCATCAATTGCAGCAGAAGAAAACATGATTTCGCACTACTTCCATATCCATGGACTTGGAAGCAAGACTGAGTGAAATTGCACAACTAAATATAAAACATATTAAAGGGAGTAGTCAGAGAGGAAAGGGAGCAGGAAGAGATGCACCAGTCCAATATGTGTTCAACTAAGCCTGAATCCTGAAATTGTAGCCGTACTGAACAAAGAGAAACGATGCATGAAAATAGCTAAAGCCTATTAATAACATCCTGCACGTAAGCATCAGATTAATATGGGTATATATCAATTTTCACGGACTTCTATATACCATTGTTAGGCGTCAAACATGCCTTGGTTGAAGCCGCGACATTGCCCTTTCCACGAAGAAGCTTATCGTGGAGTTGATGATCAGAAGGCATCCATCTCTTTCCATGGTCTATCTCAAAGAACAAGCAGACATAACACTTGAACATCAGATCATGCATCAATGGCACAAATCTAGCACGGTATAGTTGACAAAGTACAACGATGTTTGTCTGTGATGCTAACTGCTAAGGTCATCCCGATGTTGATGCTTTGTTTCCTGGATGGTGAGGGAACAAACCCATGGCAGAACCTGCAGAAAACACAATTTCCTCAGTTTATGCAGCAATATAAAAATCCTCCAAAAGAAAAGCTATAAGCCCCCACCTGTATATACCCATTCCCAAATACCCATACAGTCTGTCAGTCACCATGATGAATAAATTGCAATACGGAGAAACAAAAATAAAGATAACCCATGTACTACCTTCATTTCCCAACTGAGAAGTGTGCATCGGAACCAAGTACCCGTATGAAGAGCATATTTAGTAACAATAGCTTCCTAACATTCAGTAACAGATTGATTCCTAATGTAACAATAGATGCAGTCAGAGAATAGATGCAGTCAGAGGTAAAGGGTGATTTTGGATCTTACGTAAAAATATATCAGTTTTAACAATATTTACAGAACCCAACGACGCATGGATTTCAATATTTACAGCTCCTCGCTGACAAAGCCCGCTCATGGTTGTACATTAATAAATGAAAAAACAAACAATACATCCAGTGTCCATGTGCCACTCCATTGAATCCTTGTGGGTATATCCCATTACAGCACAATATGATAGTAACTGCATTTACAACAACACAGAGACTGCTCCTCAGAAAAACCAAGCCACTCACTCGCGGCTTGAGATCTATCTAACCAAGTTGTACAATTCGATGAATATATGTGCTCAGTTACTGTACATTTCCATGAATCAAAACTGAACTTGCTAAATATTGTAAAATATTGTTTCAGATGAACGCTACCTTGGCATCAAAAAATATATATGAGGAGGGTATGGAGGAAGAATTGCTGGATTGCCAGGGAGGTCGTGATTAGCGCTAGGGAGGTCGCAGATGAGTACCTTGAGCAGCGCGACAGAGCGTACCAGATGAAGCTGGGAGGTCGGATCCAGGCCTCCACGCCCAAATATCGGTGACAATGTCCAAACCCAAGCATCCATTACTCGAGCCAGCGGTGCGCGCACCTGCGAGTCGTCCTTGGAGGCGCATCGGAGCTCCGTGACGGCCGCGGCCATGGCTGACGCGTCTTGCAAGCGGCCCACCAGGGGGTGTGGGTGCGCGAGGGAGGGTAGATGGTGGTTTGGAGAATTGGAGATCGATGAACGGGGTCGGCAGGTATAGATTTCATGGCGCTGATTGATCATGTAATTATTGCTGATTCATTGTGTAATTAATTGATTGGGTGAATTATTGTGAGGGAGCATGGGGACGGGTGACTTGACGAGAAAAACACACTGGAGGTTGGACGAAGGTGGGGGCAGAAAGAGGAACCAATAGTTCTTTTTAGATAGTAGAGAAATCAAGGAACGACGCCTACAGGCATTGGGCTATCAGGTTGACGCAGGCCGACTCTTTTACCGGCGTTCGACCAATTTTGGCAATTTACACTCACTCCTGTCGTTGACTCAGATTCTATCTTTTGCGAAAAACTTAACAAAAACAAAAATTAAAATGAAATTCTTAGGACGGCCAACATCTTTAGGGCCTCTTTGGTTCACAGGATTCGAAAATCACAGGAATAGGAAAAACGTAGTAATAGAATGTCATGACATGTGAAATCCTACAGGACTGAAAACGCAGGAATTGATCATACTAGTTGTTTGGTTGTAGCACAGGAAAAACACAAAAAAATTCTATAGACTTGGCTACAAGTCATAGTCGTCATAGACTCATATGAATTTTTTCATGAGGTCTAACCTCTTGCTAGAATTCCTATGGAATTGTAGTGTAGGAAAGCATTCCATAGGAATTTTGGAGGATTCATTCCTTTGAACCAAATGGACTCCATAGGAAAAATTCCTATGGATTGAAATTATATGAAATTCCTTTGAAAATCCTTTGAACCAAAGAGGCCCTAACCTTCAGACGTGTCGACGACGTGCTGCCATTGCCGCTCCTCTTTGAGCCGGCCTGACGTTTTTGGTTGCAGACGGAAAGTCATCGAACAGGTTTAGAAGACCACATCTGTCCTCGAAATAAGAAGAAAGAATCGTTGATAAAGTCCTTAACGACTTGGAGAACGCTACCGCCAAACGAGTCACATCACTGCCACAGGCTTCTTAACGTTGCCGCCTAGATGGGTCTGCAACCGGAGAGATCTTATTGAAACGAGTCGCAACTACCTCCATTTGAGCGCCGTCCCAACAAATCTTGAATCTAACACCTGAAAACAAAGCCCCTCCCGCCGACTAGGGCGACTACACCACGCCTCCATGGTGAAAGGAGACAAATGTCGCCTAAAAGAGGGTGAATAGGTGATTAAAAATAATACAGTTTAAGAATAAATACGGAATAAAATTAGCGTTTAATTAACAAGCACGAAACTTAAACATTTACCTATGTGCACCAATAACTTATGTTAAGCAAGATAAACAACTATGTGATAACAAGATATGTTACTTCAAGCTCGGTGACAACCACAAAGTAAGAAACTCGGGTATATTAATACTGAAACACTTGGAGACGATGATTTCTCAGTTTTAGGCTTGCAAAAGTAAATTGACTATATGTGCTACTAGGTGAAACAAGGTGCAAGACAAATGAAAACAATGCAATAAAGAAAAGCAAGTTACACAATAGAAGAGAGAGAGGAACGAGACAACCAAGGGAACAAGGAGACGCCGATTTTATCCCGAGTTCCACCACATGGGTGTACGTCTCGTTGGAGGGGTGTGAGCAACCACAAAGGTCAGCTCAACGCCACAAAGGCTTCACCCTATTCTCCGATGAATTCGACCACCAAGATCTGAATCCACTCTTCCACTAAGGACTCCTTTAAGGGCGGAGAAGGTCCCGTACAAATCTGTGAGGCACACACCCACAACTGAATTGGGGGCTCTCACTAAGACCACAAGAGGTCAATTCCACAAAGGATCCACAAAGGAGTAAGTAACAACAAGGTAGAATCTGGCTATCCACAAAGGAAACCCTAGATTCGTGTCCCCTCAAGATAGGGAGGGGGAAAGTGAAATTCCTTCGGTGGCGATGTAGATCGGGGTCTTCTCCTTCAGATCTCCAACTATCATTGGATTTGTTTGGCTAGATAGGGAGATCCATGGAAAATGAGCTCCAGTAACAATGGGGCGTTTTGGATCTGAGAGAGCTAATCTGCTGGAGGTAGGTGGAGGGGTATTTATACCCCTCCTCGAGATCTGATCGTTGTGCAGCCGCCAGCTCGGAAATTCCCGGGTTAAGTTCGGAAATTTCCGGACTGGCCACCGGAAATTTCCGGGCTACGGAAATCTCCGCGAGGAATTCCGACGGATCTTCGACTGGAGGCAGTACGAGTTCAGCTTCTGACTTGGCGATGATCTTGTTCGTGCAGCTCGGAAATTTCCGGACTCCCATCGGAAATTTCCGGGCACCTGAAATTTCCGCCTGAAATTCCGACTGCGAAGCTCTGAGAGGCAGTACCGCTTGACAATCTGGACTTAGTGAAGAATCTTCGGTGACTCGGAAATCTCCGGACAATGGCCGGAAATTTCCGGACACCGGAAATTTCCTGATGCATTTCTGACTGAAAGGCTCTGAATGCCAGTACTGCTTCATACACTGGACTTGGTGAAGAATTTTCATTGACTCGGAAATTTCCGGGCCACCCGCCTGGAAATTTCCGGGTACCTGAAATTTCCTGAAGGATTTCCGACTGAAATATATAAGAGTCCAGTACTGAAATATGCTGAATGTGTTTGAACATATTATTACACATGTTCTAAAACCTGCATAGATCATCACAAACATTAAACCCACCTTTTGTGTTGTCACTAGTCACCAAAAAACAGGAAGTGCAAAGAATGCACTTTCAATCTCCCCCTTTTTGGCCAATGATGACAACACAAAAGGAGAACGGATTTGCAAAATATAGATGGGCTCCCCCTAAGTGTGTGCATTATCTTTGGGATGTTCTTGAATACAAAATGCACACAACTTGGGATCAATGCTCCCCCTAGATTTTACAAACCACGCAAGCAAAGAAAATATACCCACATAGACAAAGTAGAACATGCATAGTTTACCAAATTTAACTAGAGCTATTACAATAAGAGTTTAAGAGGTCCTCATGTCTCACAAACATGCAACGAAAGAAGTCCAAATAAGATAAGAAAAGGGAGCACTAGAACAAAGCAACCGAGATAAAATAAGAAGTGCTCCCTCCCATGTAAATCCCGTGAGTCCTATGAGAGACTTCTCCCCCTTTGGCATCAAGATACCAAAAAGGGAAGAAGCATCCACTAGCGTCCCACGACTCAAGAGTCGGAATCGGAACTGTGCGCCTCATCCTCAAAGTCATCCGCAGCTTCTGGATCCACATCTTGATCGTCAGGCACATTGGTGTCCCAAGTGAATCCAACTGTTTCCTCAGAATTCCACTCATCATAGGGTACCAGGGGCTTCAGGGGCCTCTTGGGAGGTGGCATCTTCAAATGAGCTCGAATCTCTTCCTGTTGCTTGAGAATGCGGTGGTTTTGTTGGTAGATGGCATAGTTTTCACTATGAATGCAGCAGTTCATGTTCAACACCTTCTCCATGGCACGAACAATCCATGGGCGACTCTTCTTTTCAGCTTTCTTGATGTTATGGCGCCGTGGTTGGCGAGTGGGGCCACCATACACATCATCCTCATCGTCTCTTGAAGTGAAGCTTGCTTTTGCACCACATGAGCTTTCTTTTGAACAAGGTTGGCAGCTGTGTGGGCGATGCATCCAAGGGCACTATCCATATCGCCGCCATCTTCCTCAGATAACTGATACTTGCGCTTGATGAGAAGCATCACATATGGAGCATAGGGGGGAACTTTCCTCTCAAACACGGATTGACTCATTTCTTGAAAGATGAAATCCATGGCATCAATCTTGTACTCCTCCTTGTCCAGCTCATACTCTCCAACAAAGGCTTCATGGGCTTTGGCCATCAAGTTCACGAGACCCCCGGCAATGTTGTCAGCGTTGCCCGCGATGGGAGCAATGGTGTTGCGAAACATGCGAATGAGAATATCATAAGTGGGCAGCAAACCATGCTGCGAGCCAATCTCTCCACCAGGCATATATAAGTCGGACATGGCGTTCTTGTTGTAGGCCACGCCCTGAAGGTGCATCCTCTCACCAGCTGCCACAGAGCTACCACTGAAGGGACAGCCAAGAATCCGAGCAAACTCACGGAAGGAGGAGGTCAAACGTTGTGTGCTAGTCATCCAAGTCATGCCAATATCCTCTGAAGTGTCAAACACTACTGTCTCATAGAACTGATGAATGATGGACACGTTGTAGCTGCATTCAGTTCTCATAAGATGCTCCAAGCCCAACACCTTGCATACCTGAATAGCTCCCCCAAAATAATCAGCCTTCTTCATGAGCTTGTCGAAGTTGATCCATCTCATTGGGCAAACTGGCGCTTTACTGGAGAACTTGAGATATACCTCACGATAAAGCCAAGCCATCTCTGTGCAGAAGAACTTGGGGTCATCTTGCTCAGCATCATAGGACAGCTCACTGCGCCACTTGCGAAAGCTTGCTTTGTTAAAATCAGACAGTTGAAGCTCGGGCTTCTTCTTCTTGTTAGCACCACTGGGTTTCCTGAGCTGTGCAGCAGGAGGTAGCTCACTCTCATCACTTGAAGGATCATTAGGTGGGCGAGAGTGAACCCCTTTCGGACGACTAGCCATTGACTTGAGGCGACCTCCTCGTGTAGAAGAACCTGCAAACAAACAGCATAGAGCAGATGGAAAGCAAGGGGGATAAGTACTCATGTCCAGGAAGGCAAAGGGAATAGTACACGAGCCGTTAAAAGTTCACAGAACTTGTCTGTTTTTCAGAATTTTGAACAGGCCGGAGATTTCCGAGTCAGGTCCGGAAATTTCCGAGGGGCCGGAAATTTCCGAGTCTGAACCGGAAATTTTCGGTCTGCACGAAATTTTGAAAAACTGAACCAAATCTATGAACGAAAAACAGATATGTGCACGAGGAAGGTAAATCAAGCCTAGAGGAGCAGTTCTACCAAAGGAAACGAACAACAACCTTCTAAATCGGCTAGGTTAAACGAAAAGAGATTTCGTCCTAGATTTGAAATAAGAGGAGTTACCAGTAGACATGGCAAAAACCGTGCGGTGGAAAATGATCCCCGCGACGAGGAGAAGCAGATCCGGCGAAGAACCGGAGAGATTGACGGAGAAACGGCCCGGGGACGGATCGGGGAAGAGTTTCTTCTCCTGCTTGGAGAGAGAAAGAAGGGGCACGGGGTGGATGAACTGTTCGGTTCGAACAGCCCACCCGTGCCCTATTTATAGCCGGAGAGACTTGGGTCGGAAATTTCCGGACTGAGGTTCGGAAATTTCCGGACCCCGGAAATTTCCGGCACTATTTCCGGTTCAAAACACGATATATCCAGTACCGAGTTTGGAAACGGACTTAGTGTGGAAATTGATGGAGTCATCGGAAATTTCCGGACTTGGTTCGGAAATTTCCGGGCCCCGGAAATTTCCGGCTCTATTTCCGGTTCAAATTCAGCGGAGTGCAGTGCCGAATTTAAAACGGACTTGGCGCCGAGAAATCTCAGGGACCGGATATTTCCGAGTCGAACTCGGAAATTTCCGGTCACCGGAAATTTCAGAGACTATTTCCGGTCAAAATCCAGCGAAGTGCAGTGCTGAGTTTTGAAAGGACTTAGTCTCGAAAATTTCTAGTGATTCGGAAATTTCCGAATGTGGCTCGGAGATTTCCGCTCAACACAAAAAGATACAATTGGACATGAGTGAGAATTAAGCAAGTCTTGAGAGGGAGAAAGGCTTAGGATAGAGAAGCAAACTGTCGATGGTACTTCACACTCAAATTGCAAAACCAATAAGACACAAGAAAGACCAACTTGAGTGTGTTTTCCACAAGCGCCCAAAAAGCGAATGAAATCCAAGGGAAAAACCAAATGAGATCCAACTCTTCCATAGGAAGAGGTGGTGGCCGAAGCCACCGTGTATGAGGTTATAGCATGGCACCGCGAAGATGTATCTTGGGTCCATAACTACTACTCATCATTTAAGCTCGAGGTGGCACTTGGTTTGCATAGGAGTAGCGGCGCCCTTTAGATCGAGGAGCTTGAATCTCTTGAGCATATCTTGAATGTACTTGGCTTGACAAATAAATGTTCCTTCTCTCAATTGCTTGATCTCAAAACCAAGAAAGAACCTAAGTTCACCCATCATGGACATCTCGAACTTGTCGGTCATAAGCTTGGCGAACTCTTCATTAAAAGAGAGATTAGTAGAACCGAAGATAATATCATCAACATATAATTGACAAATGAAGAGTTCCCCATTAACTTTCTTTGTGAAAAGAGTGGGATCGATCACCCCGACTTCGAATCCACGGTCTAACAAGAACTCCCAAAGGTGTTCATACCATGCTCTAGGTGCTTGTTTAAGCCCATAGAGAGCCTTATCCAACACGTAGACATGGTTCGGGAAGTCGCGGCTCTCGAAACCCGGAGGTTGTTTAACATAGACAAGTTCATTAAGTGGGCCATTTAGAAAAGCACTTTTAACGTCCATTTGTTGCAATTTAAAACCATGATGAGATGCAAAGGCAATGAGAATACGTATCGACTCGAGGCGTGCAACCGGCGCGTAGGTTTCACCAAAGTCGATGCCTTCAACTTGAGAAAAGTCTTGGGCCACCAATCGCGCCTTGTTCCTCACAACGATGCCGTGTTCATCTTGCTTGTTCTTGAAGATCCACTTGGTGCCGATAACATTGCGGCAAGTATTTGGCTTCTCCACTAGTCTCCACACCTTGTTGCGCTCGAAGTTGTTGAGCTCTTCGTGCATTGCTTCAAGCCAATCGGGGTCTTCAAGAGCATCGAATACTTTCTTGGGTTCCACCATGGAGATGTGTGCTTGATGCTCACTAAAGTTGGCCAATTGACTCCGAGTGGACACCCTTCTTCTCACGTCACCGATGACCTTGTCAAGGGAAAGAGCCCTTAGTTCCAAAGATCTTCCAACTCTTGCTTGGCGGCGAGTTTCGATTGCCTCTCTAGATGTAGAGGGAATCTCTTGATCAACTTGATCTTGTGGATCCTCGCCTTGACCATCATGAGTGCCTTGATCCTCATGAGTTGTTTCTTCACTTGAGTGTGAGGGGTGATCTTGCACATAAGAGGAACTTGCACTCGAGATACTTGCTTCATTTGACTCTTCTTGAGGATGGAGAACTTGTTGGAGCTGTCCTTGCGATGGATCATCTTGTTGAGGAAGAAGTTGTTCTTCTTGTGGAGGTGCTTGAAAACGATCTTGAGAGGCTTCACAATTTGCTTCGGGTGGGGTATCATAAGATTCTTGTGATGGTGAGTGCTCTTCATGTGAAGAGCTTGTTCCGTCTTGATCAACTCCTTGATGTAGTTCAATGGGACGATGGAAGCCTATTCCCATTCTCCTTATTGCATCTTGGGGTTGATCATCACCTACATCACTTATTCCAACTTGCTCCACTTGGGAGCCATCATTCTCATCCAATTCCACACTACAAGATTCTATGACGATCCTTGAGGATTTGTCATAGATCCTATAGGTGTGGGATTCAATGCCATAACCAACAAATATGCCTTCAAGAGTTTTAGAGTGAAACTTACCCAACCGGATGCCCTTTACGAGGTAGTAGCATTTGCAACCGAAGACTCGGAAGTAAGATATGTTGGGCTTGTTGCCGGTGAGTACTTCATAAGGTGTCTTCTTAAGGCCTTTGCGGAAGAAGAGGCGATTTGATGAATGACACGCCGTTGCAATGGCCTCCGCCCAAAAGTTGATTGGGGACTTGAACTCGGCCAACATAGATCTTGCCATGTCGATGAGAGTACAATTCTTCCTCTCCGCAACACCATTTTGTTGCGGCGTGTATGCAGCGGAATATTGATGACGAATGCCTTCGTCACTTAGGAAGTCGTTGAGCGTGTAGTTCTTGAACTCCGACCCGTTGTCGCTTCGAATCACCAATATGGGAAGGTTGTGTTGGCGTTGAACCTCCTTAGAGAAGTCGATGAAGACTTGTTGAGTCTCATCCTTGGTCTTGAAGAAATATACCCATGTATACCTTGAGTAGTCGTCCACGATCACCAAACAATATTTCTTGCCACCAAGACTTATTTCCGATATTGGACCAAAAAGATCAACATGAAGGAGTTCCAATATCCGGGTGGAGGAGATGATTGTCTTGCTTGGATGATGAATGTCATGCATCTTTCCCTCCACACATGCCCTACACACTCGATCTCTGGAAAAAGTAACATGGTCTTTTAGTCCAAGGATGTGGCCCCCTTTGTGGAGACTTTGCAAAATCCTCATGTTTACGTGGGCTAGTCGGCGATGCCAAAGCCAACCCACGTCGGCCTTTCCGAAGAGGCACATCTCATGAGTAGTGGTGACTCCGGAGAAATCAACCACGTAAAGCTCATGTTCGACATGCCCCACGAAGGCCACTCGAAGGGACTTGCTCCACAAGAGGACCACGATGTCCAGCTCAAAGAAAGTTGAGATACCCAACTTTGTTAAAGCACGAACCGACATCAAATTATAGCCAAGAGAATCAACAAGCATGACATTGACTAGAGTAATATCGGGGGCAACTACCACTTTGCCAAGCCCGGTTACCTTAGACCTTGACTTGTCACCAAACGAGACGATTACTTGATCAACATTAGGCCTCATCTCCGTGACAAGCTCCTTGCTCCCGGTCATATGACTTGTACACCCACTATCAATTATCCATTGCTTAACAATGGGTGCCTTAAGGTTAGCCACAAGGGTTTTGGGAACCCAAATAGAGTAAGCAATAAAACCATCAAAAGGACCAATATAGCGAGCACAAACATTTCCATAGTAATTCACATAAAGTGCATAGTTTGGGTTAGTGTCTCCCGCAAAGTCATTGCGAGTAGGCTTGCCCCTTGTGGCATTCCCACTTGCAATGTTGTTCGCCTTTGCTTGTGCGGGAATGGTCTTCTTGGCACCAACCTTGTTTGGCCTCACATAACCAAGACCTTCCTTTCCTTTGCGAGATTGAGGCTAATAGGTGGGAGTCTCAACAACATTCTTACCCTTGAGAAGGATGATCTTAGCGGAGGAGGCCTTGGCAATTTCTTCCTTCAACCTAACATTTTCATTCATAAAATTTGCATGATCACAAGTACAAATAGGAGTGGACGTGCTTGGTTTCTCAAGATTAGTTAACCGAGTTTGTAATTGATCATGTGACTTCTTAAGAAGTTCATGTTCACTCTCCAATGCCGCATGGACATTGACGAGCTTCTGCATGTCTTCAATAAGACTCACATGGCCAGCCACAAAATCGGCCTTATCCTTTTGTGCCAACTTGTTCTTAGCAAAATAGAGGTCACGTTCTTTAACAAGTTTAGAATGCATAGAGTTATGAGACTCCTCAATGTTCTCAAGTTCTTCTTCTAGACGAACATGAGACTCTTCAACATCTCGGAGAGAGGATTGAAGATGTGCTATGGTGATAGCATCCTCTCTCTCAATCTTACCCTTTTTCTCAATGAGGTGTTCGAGCTCGCCAATGCGACTCATAAGGGCTCCCACATGTTTCTTGCTATCTCCTTGCAAGTTAGCCATAAAAGAGTCAAAAGCAACAAGCTCCTCCTTTATTTGGAGGCTAGCGGCATCATCAAGCTCATTCATATCATTCAAGGAAGTGGAGGATGAAGGTACCTTGGATGCCTTGGCCATAAGACATCTCACACTCTTGTTGGGGGAGTTCTCGTTGGGTGAGTCAAAGAGTGAGCTTGAAGATGAAGTCACCGTAGCTCTTGGCTTGGAAGTAGTAGCGTTAGGCGACGTGGATGGAGTTCTTGGTGTTGAGGAAGTAGCTTGATGGGTCGAGGTAGTAGTTGAAGTGGTGGCAATAGCCGCCACTTCATTTGGAGTTTCTTCTTCTTCCGACTCATCTTCATCCTCGGTGGGATACTCCTCTTGAGTCATCAACACGATACGAGGTGCCTTCTTCTTGAAGAAAGCCCTCTTATTCTTGACATAAGCCTTCTTGGGAGGCATCTTGGACTTGTCCTTGAGAATAAGTCTTCCACCATTCTCTTCCCTCTTTTCATATGGGCACTCGACGACGAAGTGGTACTTGTCTTGACAATTGTAGCATGTCCTAGCCTTGGAGATGTCCCTCCTTCCACCTTGTGGAGTTCCAACGAGGGGATGCCTGTTGAATTGAGCTTTTGCCCTCGATGGATTCTCCCAAAAGCCTTTTGCCGCAAGAGCAAGATGCTCATTGTACGCGAGCTTGAGACCTTCATTGGACAAGAATGAGGAACTCTCAAAGTCATCTTCACCTCGAACTTCAACCGTTGCCTTCAATGCAAGGTTTACTCCCTTTTGCATCCTATGGCTCTTGCTCTAGCATCTTCGGCATTCTTGGTAGCAACCTTGAAGGATGTCATCTCTTGCATGACTTGATTTGAGGTCATGAGATCATAGTTGTGTCTCCCTTGCAAGGTCTTCAAGTCCGTGCCCTCAAAAGGCATGAGGGAGCTCACGTACTTCCTCTTGATCCAAGCATCATCAATGTAGGTTGCACCGAGGTCACGAAAGCTTGTGGCAATAGAAACCAACCTCCGGTACATCTCTTCATGATCTTCACCATCCAACTTATAGAACCCTTCCGCCTCATTGCTTAAGGCATCGTAGCGATTTCTCTTCATGCTCTCATTTCCAACAAATAAGTCGGAGAGAGCGTCCCATGTCTCCTTTGCGGTGGAGAAGGGTTGGATGAGAGGCATGTCCTTGGCGCCCACGGCATGTTGGATCATGTTGAGTGCGGTGGCATTGAGTTGAGCATCCACCACCTCTCTCCGTGTCAAGTTGTTCGGGTCATGTGGCTTGAATCCAACTTGAATGATTCTCCATAGTTCGATCGAAGAGCTGCACACATGGGATTTCATTAAGAATTGCCATTGCGAAAAGGAATGATCTTTAATTTTAGGGGGATCATTTCTAATAGTGATATGAGGATGAGGAATGGGAGGATCGGGAGAGTAATGATTGGGTGGTGGCACATTGCCATATTTGTTAGACTCTCCATCCTTGGATGTGGAAGAGTCTTTGGTTTTAGAAGAGTTATCATTATCACCCTTTCCATCCATGCCCTTAGACATTTTGGGATCCGTACCACTCGATTCACTCGGAGGTGTTGGAGGAGATGAGGGCGATGCATTCTTTGGATTCCTTGAATTCATGAGTGCCTCAAGCATGTCATGAATCTTTTGGAATTGAGCTTCCATGGACGATGTCAACTTTGTTTCCAAAGCGTTGATATCGGCCATGGTGGCTCCTTTAGATTGCATCGCTGCCATCGCCTTTGCGGCCTCTTCGGTGTCAACTTCCTTAGTCATGGTAAATCTCAAGCGGTAAAGCTTTTAAGAGATAACCTGGCTCTGATACCAATTGAACGGAAGTTATCCACCTAGAGGGGGGGGGGGTGAATAGGTGGTGACCAATTTTTATGACTTTTTCAGTTTTAGGCTTGCAAAAGTAAATTGACTATATGTGCTACTAGGTGAAACAAGGTGCAAGACAAATGAAAACAATGCAATAAAGAAAAGCAAGTTACACAATAGAAGAGAGAGAGAGGAACGAGACAACCAAGGAAACAAGGAGACGCCGATTTTATCCCGAGTTCCACCACATGGGTGTACGTCTCGTTGGAGGGGTGTGAGCAACCACAAAGGTCAGCTCAACGCCACAAAGGCTTCACCCTATTCTCCGATGAATTCGACCACCAAGGTCCGAATCCACTCTTCCACTAAGGACTCCTTTAAGGGCGGAGAAGGTCCCGTACAAATCCGTGAGGCACACACCCACAACTGAATTGGGGGCTCTCACTAAGACCACAAGAGGTCAATTCCACAAAGGATCCACAAAGGAGTAAGTAACAACAAGGTAGAATCTGGCTATCCACAAAGGAAACCCTAGATTCGTGTCCCCTCAAGATAGGGAGGGGGAAAGTGAAATTCCTTCGGTGGCGATGTAGATCGGGGTCTTCTCCTTCAGATCTCCAGCTATCATTGGATTTGGTTGGCTAGATAGGGAGATCCATGGAAAATGAGCTCCAGCAACAATGGGGCGTTTTGGATCTGAGAGAGCTAATCTGCTGGAGGTAGGTGGAGGGGTATTTATACCCCTCCCCGAGATCTGACCGTTGTGCAGCCGCCAGCTCGGAAATTTCCGGGTTAAGTTCGGAAATTTCCGGTCTGACGACCGGAAATTTCCGGACTGGCCACCGGAAATTTCCGGGCTACGGAAATCTCCGCGAGGAATTCCGACGGATCTTCGACTGGAGGCAGTACGAGTTCAGCTTCTGACTTGGCGATGATCTTGTTCGTGCAGCTTGGAAATTTCCGGACTCCCATCGGAAATTTCCGGGCACCTGAAATTTCCGCCTGAAATTCCGACTGCGAAGATCTGAGAGGCAGTACCGCTTGACAATCTGGACTTAGTGAAAAATCTTCGGTGACTCGGAAATCTCCGGACAATGGCCGGAAATTTCCGGACACCGGAAATTTCCTGATGCATTTCCGACTGAAAGGCTTTGAATGCCAGTACTGCTTCATACACTGGACTTGGTGAAGAATTTTCATTGACTTGGAAATTTCCGGGTGAAGCCCAGAAATTTCCGGGTACCTGAAATTTCCTGAAGGATTTCCGACTGAAATATATAAGAGTCCAGTACTGAAATATGCTGAATGTGTTTGAACATATTATTACACCTATTCTAAAACCTGCATAGATCATCACAAACATTAAACCCACCTTTTGTGTTGTCACTAGTCGCCAAAAAACAGGAAGTGCAAAGAATGCACTTTCACACTTGGAGGAGAGAGAACAAAGAGAGAGTGAGTTATCTTCCCTTAGCTAAGTGATGGTCTCCTAGAATTAAGAGAAGACATTTTTTCCATTTTAGCATATGACTTCCCTTATTAATATAATATAATTATTTTACATTAAATGCTAGAGATGACAATAAGAGAACACATTGTACGACTAATATTTACTGCCTTCTATGAGTGACGTGGAGTGTTAAGCGAAGACCCGCCTTCTTTACCATTGTACATGTCATAATAGATTACATCGCACTGGTTGCTGGCACCCAAGTAAGGCAGTAACTATGGTATATCTTGGAAAGTAAAACCGGAGTCGAGCGTGTAAAGTATCTAGCTCGCCTCCCCACTCTTAGACAAGTTAGACGTATCTTGGTTACTTGGCTTACTCCAGTGTCCCATTATTACATTACACTTCAAAGGTCGACATCAAATATTTAAGGGTCGTTTGGCACACATCATTTCATTTCTTTTATTTGGCATAAATGAAATGATGTTAGCATTTGATAAGTTAGGGATAGGAATTGGTTTAACATACAATATATACACTAGATATTTGCTGGAATTACAAATGAATTGACATGCCAATTCCATAATAGCCAAAACAGGTTTGATGTGGAATCAGAAATTTGCGGTTTACAATGAGGGGTGTCAAACGAGCCTTTATTCTCCCTTTAGAAAGTTACGGTTTAATTAGCAAAGCAAAAGCATTGTGCTTCTTCAGTGCACCGGACGATAATGCGCCTGGTATTGTTATTTATTGTCACTACCTCCCCTTGTCAGGATTGGGTAATTTGCGTGCCTGCTGTCTTCCTTTGATGTGGTAGCCGTTTCTCAGGCTCCCTCTCCCGAATCGAACCATAATTCTCCGTCACCCGTCACCACCATGGTAGGCCCCTATCCTACCATCCAAAGTTGATAGAGCAGAAATTTGAATGATGCGTCGCCGACACGAGGGCCGTGCGATCTGTCGAGTTATCATGAATCATCGGATCAGCTGGCAGAGCCCGCGTCAGCCTTTTATCTAATAAATGCGCCCCTCCCAGAAGTTGGGGTTTGTTGCACATATTAGCTCTACAATTACTACGGTTATACGAGTAGCACGTACCATCAAACAAAGTATAACTGGTTTAATGAGTCATTCGCAGTTTCCCGGTTCAAATTGGTTCATACTCACGTACTACTCGTATATATGGAACCTTGAGTATCCCATGAAGTTTTGATGCTGACTTGTACTAGTTGTAGGCCAATTTTTTCGGAGTTCTTTTTTCCGACTCCGTAACACGCGCCTCCTGCATGCAACGGTATCACGCCGGTTCAACTCGGAGTCACATTTCGACTCGGACTGCTTCACCGAAGCATATATATATAGCAGCAGAAGCACGACCTTTGCACATCTCTGCTCACGGAAAAACGAACTCGCGCGCGTACATGCATGAGGCGGGCGATGAAGCTGACGCTGCTCGCGATTTCGATCGCCGCTGTGGTGCTAACGCTGTGTCTGTGTGCCGCTCTCGCCGACGACGGCGCCAACCGGCGGAGCCATCTTCTTCTGCGCCGGCCACGGTTCCACTACGAGTCCGGCTACCTCTACATCGCCGACGCTTACATGGGGCCGATGCGAGTCGGGCCAGGTGGCTACCTATACATGAGGCGGCACTGCTCGCCATGGGGGCTGACGGTTTGCCCCTTGGCTTCACGGATGGAGCTGTCCTTGATCAGGCAATAAGCTAGCGTCAGGCCTCAACGGATCGAATTGAAGCAGTCAAGCAGACCAACTAGAACAAACACACGTACAACCTCTCTTGTGTGCGCATGAGATCTAGCCAATAACTGTAGCGATGGTTTGTACTGTAATGCTACCTGTGACTTATGTTTGTGAAAGAGAGTATGTACGTATATGAGCCGCAAGGCAAGAGTGTGGCTTTTCATGTCTGTTGTAGCTCAGGACGATCAAAAATATATGAACTTCTCGCGAAGTGAGCCTAGCTCAACTGATTTGGTTCCTTGTGGTGGAACCAGCCCACCCAGGTTCAAGTCCCAGACTTGACATGGGTGCTCGCATTTTCCTGGATTTTCCAGGATTTAACCGGCGCTATGCTTTCAGTGGTAGGTGACGTGCCCGTCAACAGCGAGGCGCCCGTGGTGACTTCGTCAACTTCAAGATTTGCCGGACCAGTCTCTCGGAGGTGCTCATAGGGGTAGGGTTTGCGTGTGTGCGGTCATAGGGGTGTCTGTACGTGCGTGTGTGAGCGTCTGCGTTTGTACTGTGTTTATCAAAAAAAAAAATATATATGAACTTCTGTTTTTACCGGTTGATAGCTCAGGAGACTACACTTTTTAACTTCATGCGATATTTATTTTTTTGAGAAACACAGTACAAACGCAGACGCTCACATACACGCGCACACACTCACCCCTATGAACGATTGAACGCACACACGCACACCCTACCCCTATGAGCACCTCCGAAATACTGAGCCGGCGGATCGAGTCTTGAGATTGACGAAGTCACCACGGGCGCCTCGCTGTCGACGGGAACGTCGCCTCCCACTGAAAGAATATTCCGGCTAAATGCAACACACAGACGTCAAATCTGGGATTTAAACTCTGGTGGGCTAAGGGTACAACCATCCTGCTAACCATCCAACCACAGATTGGTTTGCAACTTCATGCGATATTTGAGCAAATCAAACGATTAAAAGAGATTGAACTCCGATTTTTACCCCACACTTATTTTTACCCCACACTTATGCAGACACCAATTACCACATCTAGTGAAAACTCGTATAGATTACCAATTTTATATGCTCTGGAGTCTGGACACTCGGTTTCCGATGCATTTCCGTTGAGCAAGGTGTGAGGTGGCGATTGGCGTGCAAATCCAGTCGTGACGATGCATTGGCTTGGCCGGTAGTCCATTGACATTTAAAGGAGTAATATATCATTTATTGTTGTTGTGTATTATTTCGTGAATTGTGTTATGATACTTATTACCGTTACACCCGTACAGCGTGTATATTTCAACGTGTGCGGTGTATTTGGTGCGCGTCCTCAGACTGATATTATGTGGATTCTAGTGAAGTGAAGGAGTAGATTTTGTATAGTGCCGGTCGAGGGGCATTACAGACATGCATCAGAGAAGTATGATCCGAAGTTTCTTAAATGAGGTAATCCAAAAGAATTTTCACTACATAATGTAATAGCTGTCACAAATGCACATGCATGGTGTAAAATATATTTACTATGTTTTTAATGTTTCGTGCAATGTAACACGAAGAAAACATACACATTTATGAAATGAGATTATCTTATTCTAAGGAACAAAAGTTACGCTGCAAGATAGACGTGAGGCCAAAATCCGAGGCACTTCATAATATATCACATCATTGGAATAGGCTTAGACAACACATACGGAACTGCTTTCAGTTGTAGGTCATGTTTCCTGCTTACTGTCAACCCAAATTTTTCGGACATGTCCACAGAAGCTAGTCTAGCCCCATCAGGGAGCATCCAGTCAAAGTGATATATAAGGTTTGCCAATACAATTTCCACGGTTGATGTTCCAAACCGCATCCCAGGACACTTTCGTCGCCCAGCTCCAAAAGGAATGAATTCGAAGTATGTCCCGCTATAATCGATGGCATTACTCTGAAACCTCTCCGGTTTAAATTCTTCGGGATTTTTCCAGTACCTTGGATCTCTGGAAATCGCGAAGACATTAACATATAGGGTGGTTCCCCCAATAATGTCATAGCCCATTATTTTACAATCCTTTCTAGCAACGCGTGTAGGTAGAGAAGCAGGTGGATGCAACCTAAGAACCTCTTTGATGACCATTCGCATGTAGTGGAGTTTAGTAAGGTCGGTGTTAGTTATGACGACTCTGTGGTTACCAAGTACCTCCCGGATCTCTAGTTGTGCCTTCGCCATGACTGCAGGGTTGTTCACGAGCTCCGACATAGCCCATGCCAAAAGAGTTGCCGTGGTATCTGTCGCAGCTGCAAATATGTCCTGAAAGTATGCACGATTATGCATTAGATGTATGAAGAGGTGTTTCAGAACAATAAAACCCAGTAACTTGAACAGGCCATATGGAAATCGACATTTAAATTTTTGTAAGGCCTTTCCTAGGATATTAAGGGCCTTTCCTAGGATATTAAGGCATGGGTAACTCTCAGATACCTAGTTTAAGATTTAAGGAATTCTTTTAATATTTGTTTCAAACCATGAGTACATAAAAACATGAAACAACCACATCTCGCATCCCTCCAACCTTGATAAACATTAACATGAGCAATGATCCATGTGATTTTGATCTTCAGGGATGGAGGCTGCACAATCTATGATGAGCGTCTAAGGGTGACGTTCAGTTAATGTGGGGGGGGGGGGGGGGGGGGGGGGTGGGTAGATAAACTTTGCATGCTAGTACTATTAACACATCACATCTTGTGGTGTGTTGTAATGGGTTATTTGGCATACTTGAGGTATCGAAATCTATTGGGCTATCTATATTTACTGAGAAAGGTGTAGTTTATCGAAGCATCATGGCACCAACAAAACAACTAACTATGTTTTTTTAATCAAAATTTCAGTACAAGATTATGAGAAAAATGATGAGTGTGGTACAACATTATACAGTGTCAAAAAAATATAAAAAGAGGTAGTAATTATATGTGGAACATTATACATTCATCATAATATCTTTTTTCTCTCAAATAGTAAAACATAATTTTTGTGGGGAAAATTGTAAAACATATTAATGGAAACTTTACATGTCAACATGACTTTTGTACTGTAATATGTAGATATTTGTTTCAAATTGTTGGTACATCGAAATTCTCAAAAGAAAGATGAGTGCGTAGGTACACCCTTGCCTAGATAAAACACACTTATTGTTATGTCCTACATTGTGTGTCTGTTTCTGATTCCCTACGTGATTTGTTGAAAGAAACTGAATGCATTGTTTTAAAAAATAAAAAATTACTTGCCTAAACCTGCTGGGTGAAAAATACATCTGAGTTATGGAGAAACCTATTAAAAGAGTTTACTCTAAAAACAATGAAGTTCACGAATGTGCATTAAGCTCCGCCGTTCACTACTATCTTTGAAATTAGGCTACCAGTGTACTTCTAGCGCGCGTTAAAAATATACTTTTTAAACGAATTATGTCCGTTTGTAAAATCCCGAAATTTCATGTATCTACTAGTAACAGGATTTACCATTTTCTTAGGTAAAAATACGTATTGAGAAAGAAAAATACTGAACGCTATTTAGATATAAAATATAAAAGTAAAACACAATAAAAACAGACAAAAAAGTACTTACAAACAAGACGGCGCCTATAACCTCTGCGGTTAGAGGGAACTCAAAGGAGTCATCCAGCTGCAACCTGAGCAGCACTGCCAGCAGGTCCTCATCGTCGGTGCGACAAGTATCATCTCTGACGACATCTTGTGCGGCCTTGCGTTTATCAATGATGTCAGTGATAATTCGCTGGATGCGGCCATAGCTCCTCCTCATGTGGCTCTCGGTGTTGCTGAGCCACCGCACCAGCCGGGAGGACGGGAAGAGGTCGACGAGGCTGAAACCGGCCACCAGCGCGAAGGTCTCCTGCAACTCACAAAGGTAATTCTCCTGCTGCGTGAACTTGCCGCCAAAGACGGCGCGTGTCACAACATTGTTGCTGAGGGACGCCACCATCTCGCTGATGTTGATCGCAGCGCCATTGCAGGCGGCGATGTAACGCAGGAGACTGCCCACCTCCTCGGCCCTGATGCCCTCCATGCGGCTCACCTGCTTCGCGTTGAGGAGCTCCATGACGCAGATCTTGCGCATCTGGCGCCAGTGGTCGCTGTAGGGGGCGAACACGACGTCCCTGCCACCGCAGCTGATGATGTCCACCGTGGCGCTGCTTCGGCGGCTGGCAAAATCGACGTCGTGGGTCTTCATCACCAGGGCAGCGGCCTCGGCGCTCGAGACCACCACGACGGGGACCTCGCCTAGCTTGAGGAACGTCAGGGGTCCGTAGCGGCGAGACAGCTCCATCATCCGGCGGTGCGGCAGCGTGCTGAGGACGTGGTGGAGACTGCCGATGATCGGGAGCGTCCATGGCCCCGGAGGTAGCTGCTGCTTCTTATTGGTGTTGCTCTTGCCACCAGAGAACTTCAACATACAAAGGATTAGTAGAGTGGATAGTGCTGTGAGGCACAGGCTTAACCAGTCTTCCATCGCAGGGAGCTTTTCAAGACCAGTGATAGCTAGCCGATATGCTGTCTTGTGGAGTAGCTTGGAAAGACAAGGTGCAGTATATATATGTATGCAGTGACGACCTGGATATGTTTGGGTAGACATCTGGAACTAGCTCAAGCAGTGACGAACTACGCAATTTATTATCGACTGGTATTTTGGTTGGACGTCTCGAGTTAGCTCGTGCAGCTTGATAGCAATATTTATGTTCTACCAGTATTTTGGTTGGACGAACGTAGTTAGTTCGAGCAGTTTGATACTGTAGCAATTTATTCTCTACTGGTATTTTGGTCGGACAGCTCGAGCTAACTCCACCAGTGTGATAGCAATTTATCATCCACTACTACTCTGGTGGCAAGAGCAAGCTATGGAGAAGACTATGGAAGTCACTACCGGAATCAAGCAGATTGCCAAGTGCGGAAGTACCAAGCTCTTTGTCGTGCTTCCTGACAGGCACTTGGCAACTAACTGAGCGTGGCGGATAAGCACTCCGGATAGATACGGCACTCGGTAATTTCAGATCTTAAACATCGTTAGGCAGACTTGAACATGCACTGATCGTCCGTTAGAGCACCTCATGAACCACTAGACAGATGATTAACAGATACACACTTACACATGTGCGGTCTAGACAATGGGTACTCAAACTAAAAATGAATGGTCCAATGCAAAAAAGAAAAATAAACAGTGAGGGTTCAGATTTTGGAAACCTACCCGAGTGAGAAGATTTCACCTCCCGCAGTCCCGGCTCCCGCCGGGTGCCAACGGCGTCGCTGCAGTCCCACGCTGGTCTCAGAGTCGAAGAT
This sequence comes from Poa annua, assembly GCA_026929855.1. Classification (NCBI taxonomy): domain Eukaryota; kingdom Viridiplantae; phylum Streptophyta; class Magnoliopsida; order Poales; family Poaceae; genus Poa; species Poa annua. Next base: position 97,516,710 of record CM049437.1, read on the forward strand.
GGGCTTGGCAGCACAGATGAAAAGGTAGACATGGCGGTACAGCTGAACGGCAGCAATACTCTGGTACAACATTGAGCCAACTGAAACAATACAAGGCTAGAAGCTCATGAATAAGCAAAGCCACATCAACCCGCCCGACAACATCACAACAACAAACGCACCGATATCGAAGATGCAAGCTAACAACAAGGACCAATCCACTGTGCTCCCACGCAAACGTCACTACATTTGTTCCAGACACCGTCAGGTATCAAAGCCCGAGTAGACGCCACTCCCCCTCAGAAGCCGCTTCTCCTCCTCGACATAGTTCTTCCCCCTGCTGGCCTGTCCACGGTCCCTCTTCCGCTTCTCCTTCTGCGAGAATGAAGCTTCCTTCTCCTTCTCTGTCTGCACCGGCTGGGGGTTTCGCACACCGATGAGCTTCTCTCCTTCAGTTACTGCGGCCCTTGTGCGTTCACGCTCTTCATAAGACTCGGTCAGAACTTCTTTCTCATTGCGATCTTTCCCGTTTGACCAAGTCCAGTTAGGCTCGACCTTTGGAGGAGCAACTGTCAGTACAGATGGTCCCCCACGGTACCCGTGCCGGCTCAAAGCACTGAAATCCACACCGCCAGGTTTCTTCTTCTTTGAAATGGCTGCTGTTCAGAGAGCTAACATCAGTTTTAAAAGAAACTCTGATGACGAAATATCATATTTTTCACAGTGCAGATCGATGGTTCATATTACTTGGCTAACAACCAAACTGTGCCAGATTACAAAAAAAAGAAAGTAGACAGAATAAGACGGTCCAACTTGCATTGTAGGCTAATCCAACTTTAGGGAGGGGAACACTGGATCTATGTAAACATGATACATGGGGTCCGAGGCCCAAAGCTTCCCTAAGTGGTGGCTAGAGGTGGTCATCCTATGGACCTCTTCAGTGGCCCAAATGAGGGCTTCAGCTTTCCTAGGGTGGATGATAGCATCCAGAGGCTGGTGCTCATTATTGCTCCCCAACCTCTGTTGATCCCACTGCCTCAAGAGGACGTTGGTGAGGTAATGCAAGGGCTGCTCGTACAACTGCTTCACCGATCTTCCGAGTCCTAGCCATGATGTGGATGGGATCAGGGAACCACTATGATCAGGAATCGGGATCTGCGTCATGTACTCTTGATACATTTCAGCCCTCCTGATCAGTGCACCTGCAGTATCCCATTATGGTAATAAGACTACAGATATGCAATTCTCTGCAGAAAAAATATAATCTTAAAACCTCTAAGTCCATGGCTGGTGGTGGCAGACTCTAGTTCAGGGTCTCAAGTAGTGCTTGAGGACTAAGGCGGACAGGTTGACTCTTTTTGCTGACACTAGTTCCTGTCTTATTCCTTTGGTATCCAGAGAAGGTATGGCACTGAGTGTCAAGGCTAGCACCCAACTCAGTCCATGCTTGGAGTGAACAGGTTTAAGATATACTCCCTCCGTTTTTAAATATAAGATGTTTTAGCTATTGTACATGTTGTCTACATGCGGACTAAAATGAGTGCACATACAGAAACATGTCTAGATACAAGATAGGTACATGTGCATGTGGCAAAAGCCTAAAACGTCTTGTATTAAAAAACGGAGGGAGTACAAGTTATTTTGCACAAGTGAACATTACAAAATTACACACTTATTTCTTATTTGCAAGAAATTAACTGAATTTTGGATATATAAAATTATTTATAAGTGTGTTCTCACAGCACAAATTTAACATTAAAGGAACCAAAACAACTTGAGAAAATCAGCAGGCTAATCAGATATTACTCGGTTTTGGCCAGTAAACAAGCTACACGTATAACCAACCGAGACTGTTTGGACCCAGTTACTTTGAGAACATTTAGTGTATGTCATAATTCATAGTGATAACTATTATTTCCGACAAAACCTGAGGTATACCTCACTTAGTAATGGTAACAAATCCAAGAAACAGTAGTTAGATATCAAATCTTAAGTATGCAAAATACTTATGGACAAGATTATTATGGGATAAATAGGCAATATCTCTACAAAAGTTGTGATAATTTGGAAGATATCACGAATTAATAAGATGTTGCAAAATATTAAAAATTAATTAGATGAGATAAAATCCGTATAACATGTCCGAAGGAACTTAAATATGGACTTAGGCCAGATGTTGCAAAAATAGGCCGGTCAGCTTCTTGGGGGTTCAAAACAAAACAAATTAGGTACTGTAAAGACATATTAGCACTAATAAAATCTAAGCAAGTTTGTTTGGTGGCATGCAGTTTTGCAGAATTACTACCCCCGACATCAAATCCTAGAAACAAAATGGGACTTTCGACAATATTGACTAAATTACCAAAGACTGCACATCACCAAGTATACGAGGAAATCCGAACTACACATCTATATTTGTTTAATTCATCTTAGAGATATTAGACAACTGCAGACCAAAATTACACCAAACTAGTAAAAAAAGGAGACATCATATCAACTAGCGTACAAATCGAATCTTCAAAAAAAAAATCACCGAAACAGCTCTAACCTTCGGCTGAAGCTGCAGATTTGGAGGAGTTGGGCAACCGAAAGAAGGCCTCGCCTTTCCCGTTCCCGGCATCGTCGTCGGAATCCGAGCTGACGGAGCCGTCGGAAGAGAGCTCCACCAGTTCCTCTACGGGCGCGGCCCTCTTCATACCTAACCACGGGCCCAACGACGTCAGGGGGGCGATTCCGTTTTGAAACCTTGGAGACCGTAATAAAAGAGAGAAGTTTTAGGCCCTCACCTGGACCACGGGAGGAAGTAATATGCCGCCGGCGAGAGGACGGAGGTGGAGGTCGCGCTCAGTGGTCGCCGGCGTCGGAGACGTCGAGGTGATTCGAGCCGAAACCCTCGAGTCCTTCAGACCTTCACCGGTTCACCTCCGCCTCCCCTGTCTTTTTTTTTAGTTTTCTTCGGATGACGATTTTCACCCTGGGCTTGGGCTTAGGCTTGGGTCGAAGTAAGGTCAGACAGATTGTCTCCTTGGGCCAGCCCAGTCAGATCGGATAATGCATTGTTTCCATATCGTTGCCCGTATTTTATTTTAAAAAAAATTCCACATATATTAAACCAACAAAGATTACACGGTTACATCGATTATAAAAACAAAGCTAAAATAGACTAGCAAATCTATGAGATCTTCAAGCCCTTTCTTCATCCATGACACAATCTTGTACTTTTCTGAATGCAGCCGTAGAACAACGCCAAAACCATCAAATCACACACCTGTGAATACCACCGAATGTTCTCCCTTTTAATATTGAGCCGCAATGCCAAGGCTTTGTGCACGCACGCAACCATTAAATTAATCAAGCAACATCGGCAAGAGCACCACCACTGATATTTCAGGGACAAATAACCGAGCCAATTTGTCGATAACGCTGGGAGCCGAGAGAACGAATCACAATTACCGAAGACGTAGTAGTCGGGATATTTTCTTGCTGAATTCGGAATGATCCCATTAAGGATGTGTCAGTGAATCTATCTATCTATCTATCTATCTATTTATATTTTTTATAAAGCAAAACCCCACTAAGTGCATTAATAAATGTCTATCTCAACATGTAAGTCATCCACATCACCCACTATTTTAGCCAATCAATTGTCCATGTCATCTCCACTAACAATAATTAGTAATAGTAGATTTTTCATTCAGCCTATCCATGTCATCTTTTTTTAGCCATATAATTTTCTACATCACTAATATTTAGTCCCGAAACATTCAACAGTTTCACACGAATTAAATTTCGTGTCTTGATTGTTATGATCAACTGAATCTTGATAATTAAATATTTCATACATCTTATACCAATTTTATTTACATAATATTTTTTGAAGGAGTTTTCCGCTACAACGCGCGGGGTATTCTTCTAGTCCTACTTATCCCAATGCACATGAAACATAGGAACAACCGTTGAAACGATAAGCAATTTCAATATGGAACGATAAAACAATTCAGGTTGGCGGTGTTATTGGTATAACATCATACATAAGATGTTAATATCTTGAAAAACAGTCGTGGTTGGAAAGTACTCCCTCCGTTCCACATTCATTAGTACCAGTGTCTAGAAATACCTTTTTCACATAGAAAATGATGCTATGGCTCAAATAATCATCACCATTTTTATTACACAAAGTGTCCTTCACAATTTTCATAGCTGAAAAACATCTGTCTACGGTGGCAGTGGCAACATGAGGAATCAGTGCTAACTTCAAAAGCTGAAACACCAACAGATAGAAGAGATGCTTCCTTGTATCAACCATGAGTTTACCTAAGCCATCAATACAATCCAAGCTAGCAAACCTTGTATCATGGAGTATATTATCAATATAGAGGGAAAGTTCATGCTCAAGAGTCACCCTATCTTTGCGATTCAAGTCGTCAGGATAAAGCTTAGCTAGCTGCACCATCTTGTCTTTATCAAACTGACAAAATAGATCACTTGACTCAAAGCTGGCATACATCGAAGCAACTGAGAATTTACCTCATTGAATCTATCATGAAACCTTCTCCTAATTGGTCAAGAACAAAAAAGAAACAATGGTGATGTTCATTCTTAACGCCCGTCTTCTATCTTGGTTTCTTTGGGTTAACCGTCATTTTCCATATCAAGTATTGAGATGTCATGCTTCTCACAGAAAAAGGTTACCTCTCAATAATAGAATTCCACCCCTTGTTTGTCTAAACTTTCTAGTTACCGCTTAGTGTATTCCACATCGAAAATAGCATTTACAGTGCATTTATCCTTTATGTGTAAGGTTTTCTATAGCACATTAAAGCTAATATCATCATCATCATATGTAAGAAAAACACATAATCAAAAGTTTGGAAATATTTGAGAAGACAAATAGCTTGCCGCCTCTTTCCAGAATCTGCACGTCTGAAGAGAACATCTTTGACACCATATCATAATGAATTCATCTTGTTCTTGATCAGAGTTCATTTAAATTCAACGTTTGCCAGCTCATTTTTATTTAGCGGACAATATCACACATTGTCCTCAATTCTTTGCAATAGCACACATCGTCTTGAGTTCAAAATATAAAAAAACACTAAGCTTGTATTCATGGATGAAAACATTTCTTTTTGCCGGGATTTATGAAGAGATATGGCAGGAGGGCTTTCACTTACTAAAGGTGATAACGTGTGGTTATAAAAAAAAAAGGTGATAACGTGTACAACCGTCCCAATGAGCACAATTCTAACACCTTTTTCAACATTAGTTTTGAGATGATGAATTTAAAGTTTTGTGAGTTTGCATTGCATAAATTCAAACTGTGAGTGGTACCAAATGATAACTCCATTTATTGATCAAATATATTTGGGTCACGTACCCATATTTCCCAGGTGATTTATCCGACAGACTCCCAAGTAGGAGTCACATTGCCAATCTTATTGTGTTCTGACGCTGTTCTTCTACCACTCTCTAACACCATACTTTGGGAATGTCGGCCAGAGACTCCCGGAGCTTCTCATCGGAGTGTGCGAGATCAATCATGTCGCCTCTCAGGTAACGGTCGTAGGCGGCGAGGTCAAAGTGGCCGTGGCCGCACATTGCGATGAGGATGACCTTTTCCTCCCCAGTCCTCTTGCACTCCAGCGCTTCCCTGATCGCCGCCGCGATCGCGTGCGTTGGCTCTGGTGCTGGGATGATGCCCTCCGTCCGTGCAAATTGCAAGGCAGCTGCAGTTAATCCAGCGAAGAAGTAAAAAAATGTCTGACTTCAGATACAAGGTAAGCAGATAAGATATCAACAGCAAAAATTCAGAGATACTGTTTCATCATGGCGTTAGAGAAAAGTTGGTAACTGATGAGAATAACAAAGTGAGTTGGGTAATTAGCAGTACCTTCGAAGCATTCAGTTTGCTTTATGGACATAGCCTCCATGAAGCCGAGCTCATACACATGAGAGATCAGAGGCGCCATTCCATGGTAGCGAAGCCCACCTGCAGAAAATGGCTTAGTAAACAAGAACATGTCACTGAATGGTAATAAACAAAGAGCTACGGAGTAGCATTCAGAAGCTGCACTGATCAAACACCTGCATGAATGGGATCCGGGACAAAGCCGTGGCCGAGGGTGTGCATCTTCATCAGCGGCGTCAGCCCGGCCGTGTCGCCGTAGTCGTACGCGTAGACGCCCTTGGTGAGCGTCGGGCACGCCGCGGGCTCCACGGCCTTGAACTGCGGGTTCATCCTGCCAGCGAGCTTCTCGCGCATGAACGGGAACGCTAGGCCGCCGAAGTTGGAGCCGCCGCCGGTGCAGCCGATGACAACGTCCGGGGTGACGCCGATGGCCTCCAGCTGCTCCAGACACTCCTCGCCGATGACGGTCTGGTGCAGCAGGACGTGGTTGAGCACGCTGCCGAGGCAGTACTTGGTGTCGCCGTTGGTGGCCGCCACCTCCACCGCCTCGGAGATGGCCATCCCGAGGCTGCCGGGGCTTGTCGGATCCGCCGCCAGGAGCTTCCTGCCGGCCTCCGTCACGTCCGACGGTGACGGGTGCACCTTCGCGCCCCACGTTTCCATCATCAGCCTCCTGTACGGCTTCTGATCGTACGATGCGCGCACCTGCCACACCTGCGCGCACACACGAAAACAATATTCAGAATCCGAATGAAATGTCAATGCTGAACTAAAGAAAGTCGAAGAATGGGAGAGGGGGGAAGCGAGGTGAGAAATGCAGGCTCACCTCGCAGTTGAGGCCGAAGAGGGTGCTGGCGAAGGAGAGCGCGCTGCCCCACTGGCCGGCGCCAGTCTCGGTGACGACGTTCTTGACCCCGGCGGCGGCATTGTAATACGCCTGCGGCACGGCGGTGTTGGCCTTGTGCGACCCCGCCGGACTAGTCCCTTCGTACTTGTAGTAGATCTTCGCCGGCGTGCCGAGCAGCTTCTCCAGCCTCTTGGCCCTGTCATCTCAACATCACAAACAACTTTTAGTCTCCTGAACTATGACGGCCTACACACAAAAAAGCACACATTTTTGTGTACCTGATCAGCGGCGTCGGGCGCCAGAGCTCGTAGACGTCACGGACCTCTTCGGGAATGTCGATGAACCGCTCCTCGGTGAGCTCCTGCCTGATCAGCTCGTCGGGGAACAGAGGGGCCAGGTCGCCGGGGACCAGAGGCTGGTGCGTCTGTGGGTGCAGCTGCGGCGGCGGCTTCACCGGCAGGTCGGCGACGAGGTTGTACCATTGCTTCGGGATGCTGACGTTGCCCGGATTCGAGCCGGCCCTATTGGCGATGCTCCTCCTTCCGGCGACAGCGACTCTGTTTTTCGGTAAGCGAGGGAGCAACGAAGCTTGCTCTGGGACTGCTGCAATGCAGATACGAATGTCTGCAGCGTCAGAATTCAGAATAGGAATGGTGTACAGAATCTAACTGATATTACCAATGAGCAGCCAAGCTGTCAAATTTAGCGGCCTAATTACGGACCGAGAAATAAAAGCATTTAACCTATATGGACATATTCATACTACACCCGGGTGTAACTACACCCACGTGTGTTTCATACATGTATGGAGTATATATCATACCGGGAGGTGTGTAACATGTAGTATGGAGTATATAATGCTATTTTAGTACTATAGATACTTCTTTTTTTAGTAGTATGTAAAAAAATTCTACATACTTCTCTTTTATATACATATATGACGGTATTTCGATTATATAACGTAAAATATGAGGACACATACAATTTTTTCATGAAACTTGTTTTGTGTATCTTAGATATAGCATATGAACATACTCAAACAAATAAAGTATGATAAATACTTCCGTAAGGTGGTATATGAGACGTGGGTGTAGCTACACCCGGGAGTAGAAAGCATTTAACCTATATATTATATATAGGTTAAATGCTTTCTACTCCCGGGTGTAACTACACCCACGTCTCATATACCACCTTACGGAAGTATTTATCATACTTTATTTGTTTGAGTATGTTCATATACTATATCTAAGATACCCCAAAACAAGTTTCACGAAAAATTTACAACTGTCCTAATATTTTACACTATATACTCGAAATACCGTCATATATGCATATAAAAGAGAAATATGTAGAATTTTTTTACATACTACCTAAAAAGAAGTATCTATAGTACTAAAATAACATTATATACTCCATACTACATGTTACATACCTCCCGGTATGATAGATACTCCATACATGTGTGAAACACACATGGGTGTAGTTACACCCGGGAGTAGTATGAATATGTCCTATATATATATATATATATTATATATAAAATCACTAAGGCTTCTGCCAATTTTTTCGTCCAACCCTTTAAAAGGCCCCGAGGTTTGAGTTATTTACCTCAATTGCCACCGCTTAGTCAAATAACGGTTGGATTAAGAAATCCCCTTCCCATGCCTCCGGTCGATCGCTGGGTGCGCCTTCAGGGGTAGAAGAACATGGGCGGCAGAGAGCGAAGGTGCGCCAGCGGGGTAGGGAGCAGGACGGAAGATGTCGGAGGTCCGCCGGCGGGCGTAGGGGAGCAGGAGAGGCAGATACCGGAGGTCCCCCGGCGCTTAGGGGCCAGATTGATTGCTTGATGGGCTACTAGGAGCGGCAATCGATGGCAGCATGCCGCCTGCTTGAGGTGCTACAGGAGAGCGCCCGCATCCTGGATCCTGGCCGGCTGCCGCCCGCGTCATACTACTACTCCTGGCCGGAGTGAGGTACCCAGCTACTGCCTGGTCGGCGTGAGGAACGACAGCGCAAGTTGATTTTAGGGAGCTGATTGCTTTTTCCACAATTTGTATAAGGTGTCTTTGTAAAAGTTAGGTACCCGTTTGTTGTATTGTTGTACGCATATTGAAGAAAAGGTTTGTGGTGCATTTGATAAAACCGTGGCATTCCAAAACTTTTTTTAGCATGCGAGGTTTTTAGACGCCCGTTGGAGATACTCTAATACACATTATTATGGAATTGTTCATAGGTCTGACAGTGATATTATTGAGACAGTGCTTTGATAGCTTTTGTTGAGTCTGCCGTAAAAGGATGTCCTTATGAAACTTATGTCAGCAAGCTTTGTATAATGTCTGTAAATGTGCCTGTCATTATGCAAAACATATTATGTGATCATGTAGGACTATGAATTTTACATAAGGAATTTAAATGATGTATAAAAGAATGATGACATATTTAAGAAAATACTATCAGGTTTAAGCATGATCAACTGATTAACTATGGAGAACTTTTTAAAGGTGAGAGAGATCCTTCTCACTAATGTGTTTCCATCAACTAAGCTTAATTAGTTGATTAACTAGAACATGTCGCATCTATACCAGCGCCCCTTGATGCAGGTTTTCCCCGTTGCAACGCATGGGCATGATTGCTAGTACTGATAACGTTGCATTAAGTGCAATCTGACTTATTCGTACCGGCATGCTTGTCCATCTACATTACCGACAGCTATCCAACTTGATGTCGACTTGATTTCGTGTTCTATATCCGGCTCCAGGGACAGGTCGTCATTAATATCGATCCTGATTGCAAAAGATTCTTTGTTTCTCTAAAATGAAGATCACCAATCTTGTCATATAGAGTAACACCTAACACACACGCTGCAGAAACGAAAGTTAAGTAAACACTATGCTTTGATTCTATTACAGTGTCACCTACGCTCTCCCTGCTCAAGACTTCAGGTTCAGTAGTTTGTCATCAGAGTTACGTTACTGTTTGATTGTTGCTTTGGGTCGACTGGATCAGAAGAACAGTACGGCTCAACTAGAACCAAATCGAATCGCAGAGCAGAGCAGGTTCTTGCCCTACTACCAATCTACTAAGTCACAGATCAGTACAGCAAAGAAAATAGGGTAGGAGATGAAGAAGATTCACAGCCGCACCTGGGAGCCGGGGAGGTTGAAGGGCGCTGGAGGCGGCCATTTCGATCTTCCCGTTCGCCGGAGCCGCCGCCGCCGACAACGCCTTGACGTTCGTCCCCTTCCTCTGTTCGTGGATCGAGCTCGGAACGAGCCGCCAACTCTGCCAAGTGAGTGACGAGTCAAACCCGGCGAGCTGTGAGATGCTGCCTGTGGTGGAGTGAGTCGGGTTGTTTGTTTAATAAACGTTGCAGGCTGCTCGTGCTCCGTTTACTTACTGATCGACTCTGCGTCGTACAACGCACGGTGTCTTGTATCCACATGTGTACTTGTTGACGATATCCCTATGCTCCACGTGAAAATCCACATCTAACCTCTTTCTTTAGTAAACTTAAACGAAAAATAATCTTTTTTAAACTATTTTAGAATCTACATTTCCTTTAGCGCCCAACGACAAAGCACTACCCTTTTGTAATAGCGTCTTGGTGGTGTGATAAACAATAGGTAAATAAACGATGAATAAAAGCAATATCAACACAACAGAATACAAGATTTAATGTAAAAAACCATTCCAAAGAAAGAGAAAAAAACACGGGTGCCAACCAACAAATCTTCACTATGATCTATGATCGGGTTGAGATTACAAACATCAGGTATTTACAACTTTTAACTTATGATAAATCGACGACTTACAAGAGGTATATATGGTGTCAACATCCTAAGTCGGTTTCAGTTCGCTTCGGTCAAAACCTACCCGACGACGGACCTTGCTTCGCTCGTCCGAAGTTAGATTTATCTTTATATAATTTTGAATCACCGCAAAATAACAGGTGGTTCATAAAATTTGAAGTGTAGCGCCATACCAGGTGGGCTTATGCTTCTGACAGTAGCGTCGTTTTGTGAGGCGCTACCATCAGGTAGCGGACAACGATGATCGAGCCAGATCTTAGTGAGGCATTGCAGAAGCATAGTGCCGCCTGGCGGGCCTAGATGGTAGCGCCTCATAAAACATGGCTATTGTGAGAAGCATAGTGCCGCCTGGTATGGCGCTACACTTTGACTTATGGGGATCACCATGCCACGCTAACAGACCCGTAGTTGGGCGCCACACAAAAATTGATTTTGATATACTTTTGGAAAAAAAGATTATTTTCGTTTAAGTTTGTTAAAAGAGTTAAATATGTGGATTTTCACATGATTCACCACACTTGCAGTTGGAGACAAAACGAGACAACATCGCCACAGGATGATGGCTATTTCCCACGCAAGTAAAAGAAAAGAACGATGGCTATACTGCAACATTTCAGTGAAATGATCTGCCTACCTTGCCATAGAAATTTTTGACACAACCGGAGAATAATAGAAAAACTGATAGGTGCCGGAGCTAAATCGTCACTTGTCTTCGAAGCAGCATTTTGTTTTTGTTTTTCCAAAAGCGGTGTTCAGACAGCCGATCGCAAGCTTTTGTCAAAGAAAGCTCCATCACCTTCTTGACGATTTTCACCAGTGCTGCCCCGCTGAGCCAACAAAAACGACACGGCAGAGAGGATGCGACACATCTCATGACTAGCTGCGACCGCTTTGATTGTTAATTGTTGGTTTGATTCTCGGCCAGTGTGTTCGGTCTATGGTGCTTTTGTTGGTTCAGCAGACGAGTGGAAGATTGGGTACAAAGTAGAAAGTGGACGCGTCTAGGAGGGAGATTTGTGACTCCGAGGTCAAGTAATCCATGTTTAAAAATATTTAATCATCTAGGCTCCCGTTCGACAAGCCACCTCAAGTCTCTTGATGCATGGTGAAAGAAGTGTCTGGCATGTCCAAACGTGCAAAATCTTAATGTGAATATTTTATTATGCACTACACAAAAATGACAAATACATGGATTTCACCATACGCACTCCAATGAAGTTAGCGGTGAGGTAACCGCCTCTTGATTTACTGGGTAGAGTTATCTCAGGTTGGATAGTGTTGGTGTCAAGCTAACGGCATGTGACATCTATGGGTGTCCGAGCGGGCACGGCTACTTCACACACCGTCATGGTACAAAGTCTGCCACATCACCCTTTCATGTCATATCCGAAGGCCAACCCACTCCTCTTCAACTTACTCCTCCCCATTATAGGCGTCTCTTTTCTTCATGGCGATTTTGTCAAGGTCCTCGCTAACACCATCCCCATTCTCGGTGAATGCCTTTGGACGACAAAGTATTGTTTGGTGGATAATGAATCTAGGAACCTTGAGAGAAATTTTCGGCTTGTGCTACTTCTATTACACAATTATTGGGAAATTTGGAAACTTAAATTTCATATATGTGCAACTATTCCATTGCCCCTCTGAATATTGTATTTTTATGTAACTTTAATTTGTAGTTTTTACTCATTTTTAATTTTGTCTATGTAATTCATTGTTTCTTTGTATCTTTTTTATAGAAAGATGTAGAGAAAAATTTCACGATTTAATATTCATTTAGGAGCCGACAAATGCAGCTTAAACGAAGGCAAGAAACCCTCCAAAATGTGATAATGTTTTATGCAGATGGGCTTGAATAGGAAAATCAGAGCCTGAAGGGCTACACCGAACATAAACTCCGAAATTCTTATATATCGCCGGGTGCCGGCGCTAGACGACTATGCCTTAAACGCCGAGCTGCTGGGCCAACCAATTTTCGTGTGGTTCTTAATTTCGTTATTTATTTTTCTTGCTATCCTTTTCTTTACTTTTCGGTTTTCTTTTTGCCTTTTTCTTTTATTTTTCACTTTTGTGATTTTGAAAGTGTTTGAATTAAAAAATTGGTGTACATTTTTTGAATATGATTTTTTTGTTCACAATCGAATTTGAACAATTTTGAATTTAAACATTTCCAAATAGAACATTTTAAATTTGAACAAATTTTTAATGTGAACAAATTCCAAATTTGAATGATTATACATGTGAACAACTTTTGAATTTAAACAATATTTGGTTTTGAATACTTTCAAATCTAACTTTTTTGGATTTAACAAATTTTGAATGTGAAAAAATTTCGAATTTGAAAACTTTTCAAATTGAATATTTTCCAAAATCTGTACATTTTTTCAAAATCGGAAAAAGGTAAAATATAAGAAAAAAATGTACACAAAAATAAAGAAACAAGAAAAAAATGATAAAAGCTAAGAAAAAAAAAGAAGACTAGACGAATGGTCAAGGCCATTATCAGACGCCCCGTCAGCGGTACTAGCGCGAAGTGATGCCTATGAGCAATATATATCATCTCCCTATAAACTCATTGTTCTATTTATTAAACCTAGTTCATCCCAATAGTATGTCATTCACTAGATTAGCCGATACCATGTATTGGAACCTGATCCACAATCCATGCATGACCTCTCTAGAAGGCACAAGATGAGGCACCGGGAGGCGAGCAAGTCTCAAACCAGTCCACGGGTTAAAACATTAATTAAAGCCATGGACCATTGTTATTAAGATATATATGAGTAAACAAGGGGATAAAGATATCTAAAGGGAAGCATCTATTATGCTCTAAAAGAGCATATTTTAGCCTTTTAGGCGATGTAAGCAGATGAGATCTGACGTAATTCGATGGAGCCTGAAAAAAATGCTCATTTCCTAAACCCTTTCTTCCTAGGCGTTGCTTTTTATGTTGGTCTAAGAAACTAAAAAAATAAGTGGGTGTTGCTTTAATTGTAATATAAAATTGACTTCGCAATGCATATAATATATCTCCCTCTTTCTGTTTTGATAAGGAAGAATGTACATCTGCGTCCTAGAGTGTCAGGTGTGTCACAAAATTCTCTTCGCTTTTGTCGTTAATATTATATATTGATAGCAATATAAGGAAACCCTTTATCAAAAAGGTTAGGTACAAATCGAGCAGCAGGAGCATGCCATATTATCACAGTTTTATTCAGAAAACTTGTGTAGCACTATGTATCACACAAGTTTATATAGCCCATGGCAATACCACAAATTATTTTGCTCACTTCTATTTTGTTAAAAAAAACTTTCCATATACATAACATGATTAAGTATGAACTTGTAATTTTCATCCTTTTAAAACTTTTGTGTATCCAAACAAAAAAAAAGAGTAGGGAGGAAAAAAATGCCTAGATCCTAAACATTTTACCTTTCCCTACAATCACACAAAAATATCATATCCTAAAAGACATATGTAAATCCGAAAAATAATATAGAATAAGAATGTATAGGTTTGTAGGATGGTGCTACATATTGCTATTAGACTAAAGGTACTCTATAATTCTCTCTACCATTTGATTCCTACGTGGCCCAAAATAAGATCTAATTTTCTGTCCATATATTGTTCTACCTGATAAATACGTAATACGGTAACCCGATATAAATATGAGAACCGCGTCGTTACTTGCCTAAACCATGAGGATTTGATTAGAATTTTCTAAAATGACCTCGATCCTGACCAAACACCACCTTTGCAAAAGCAAACGTTTATAGTTTCAAATCTCAAGAGGTATAGTGCAGCTTTGCCTAAAAGGTTTGTTCGTGTAAGTTCGTACCTGGTCTGTCTTTTTAGGCACCTTGATATCTTATCTCCTAACCACATTATGTGAGAAGCTAGTTAGTTAGATTTTGGAACAGACTAATCCCCTCAATGTTGCTCCATGATTGGGAGCAACTAGTAGAATACATACGTAAATCATTCCAACCTAATAGAGGTAGAAGGAAAGGAAACATGCTAAAATTGGTCAAACTAACTAAGTCCTCAATGCTAAAGCTAGTAAAGTTGGTTACTAACTATCTCTCGAAAGTATATGAAAAGTAGAGCTACAAAGGGTAGGAAAATGTTAAAGGGTATTGACTGATAATTTCACTACGCAGTGCATTATACTGATAAAAATAGCGCATAAATAGAAAAGATTTCCCCACACAGAAGCCCTTAATTAGGGGAAATATATATCATTTCATTATAAGGGCATACATGCAGCATGTGTGAGGTGTTCTTCTCTTTGGAGTAATCTTTTCCTATCGACAGCTGGAGAGATCATCATAAAGACAATTCTTTCAAAGTTTACTACTTAAAGCAATGGGGAGCTAGACATAAACGTATATCATATTATCAACTACATCAACATAGCTCTCGCCGAACAAGTATAGACCTCTGATCAAGTGATCATCAACCATAGGATTCTTCCTAAAGCTTCTTATTATAAGCATTGTGGTTACAGCATGCAAGCACATTACGCGCAGGGATGTGATGCCACTAAGCTAGAGAGAGAAAACAATGTTCCTTCAGTTTTTTCATCTCTACCTAGAACGGGCCAAACTGTGCAATTCTTTCTGAAAAGGCAGTGAAAGGTTCTAGGCGTGCATGCATGATATACTTGCACTTCGCAATTACATTACTGGGTGCTTTCCATACAATCCTTCTTTTTGACTGGTCCTCCATTATTGGTAAGTAATATTTTATCTTCTTTCATTGACCTAGATAGCTCTCCCTTGGATACATGTGCCATAATGCAAGTAAAATAAGTTTGAGGGGGACTTTGGAGTTTGGTCTATGCTTTCTACGTACTTGTTAGGCACCGATCAATTATTGTAATGAACACGAGAGCTAGTTTATATGAATGCTATTTTATCTTTGAACAAATGTTAATTATGTTGCAGAAGAGGCTATATATATAGCGTGAAAGAAAAATAGACAGAGGGAGTAATTTATTCGATCAATGCAAGAAAAGCAGAAGCCCATAATTAAGTACAAGAGATCTAATCATTTACTGGTTTAATTACTCTGAATATATCTTTTAGAAAAATTATGGTGTACAGTACATAGCATGGGTATGCAGCAAGTGCAGGCGTACTGCTTGGAAATCAAGCAGCAGCTAGCTGTCCTGCAAGTTGTGTGCGTGTGATTGGTTACGACGCAGTGATCGATCACGTACCACCGCATATATAGACCAAATCTTCACGAACGCTAATTAACTACTCCCTCCGTTCTGAATTAATTGACTCAGATTTAGTACAATTTGCACTAAATTTGAGTCAATTAATTCAGAACGGAGGGAGTACTATATTAAATTGGCCCTGAAATGACCAAACGTATTAGTGACTCTGAGATGCCGGCTTATCGCCATAAACTTATTCTCATCTGAACAGTTCCCCCCTTATCTGAATTACATCATCAATCATCCCAGGAAAAGGAGGAAAAGGAAATTGTTCTACGTTAAAAACGCACTGCTAAAAACTCCAAAATCCTACTTGGCCGCCATTATTTATCATATAATATATTGATGTCATTTCAAATCCATGCATGGTTGATTGTTCTCGTAAAGAACTCCATCGCCTGTTCTGTTCAGACTTTGAGGCCTTCAGGTTTCAGAGGAAAACAAAGGTGGCTGGCAAAGCTGGACAAGCCTGACGAAAGAATCAATCCTTCAGTCTATGGCTTCACCGTGTTGTACGTGCACCGTCAGTCTGGAGAATCTTCAGGTAGCAGGTTGTACGCACGTAGCGAGCGCCGGTCTGTGCCGTCGGATTGCTGCACAGGACGTATCCTGTCCGTCCGGGCGAGGCCTCTCTCCCCTATAAATCGGGCGAGACCTCACTCCGAACCTGAGCAAGATCAGTGCAGCAACTTCACAAGAACCTTCCGAGGAGCAGCCTAGGCAGCTAGAGTAGGAATCAATGGGAGGGAGCCAGTCATGCTTCGGCGGCGGCGGCTGCGGCGGGCAGGACTACGACGAGTATGACCAGCCGTGGCGGTCGTCGAGGAAGGTGAGGCCGAGCGACGAGGATGGGCTGTGGTACGTCGGGGAGCGGGACGTCGACAGGAAGGCGACTGAGTTCATCGCCAGGTTCCACGCCACCGCCAGCTACGTGGAGGTTTGAGCGCGCGGCCGGAAAACATATAGTATATCTGTTCAATCTTTGCTGCTTCCGCCAGTAGTCTGATCTCATCTCCGGCTACCTCACCTGGGCCGAGGTGGCTGGCTAATCCACTTGGTAGTTGGTTCATTCGCCATTGATTTGTTATCTTGCTGCCCCCTTTAGTTAATTTTATTAGCTAGTCCAGTTCCATGCATCACTATCTGCATTAATTTATAAACTATGTAATTATAAGGGTGCATAAGTAAATGTGTATTTCATCAATAAGAGCAGCACCGGAAGCATGAGCTTCCGTTCTGGCTAGAAGTTGGTCTTTGAGGGCGCGTTTGCTAGCCTGAAAGGTCTTGGCTCGCATCGGGGGCGCGCTTTTTGGGCCGTTTGATTTTCTGGACTCTTCCGCGTTGTTGCACAACACGGTTCTTAAAGCACCTCTGGGCCAGGCTCGAGAGGAACGCTCAGATCGGGCGTTTTCAGCGAGCTACCCTCGTATCCGAAAATTCAAAGAGCGCGGCGTTCCCGCAGAACCACCGAAGAGCGCGAGCTCACGTAGAACGGCAAAATTTCGGCGGGACGAATTCGGTCACCGTCCTCAAAATTTCACCACTGTATTTAGGGACGCCTCTCTCACTGCCAATTGCAAATTTCCCAATTCCCCCTCATTTGAGCTCATCGAACCATCCCCGGTCTGCGTCATGTTCCGCTCTTCCTCACTCGCAAGGTCGGAGCGGTTGCCGCCGGCGTCGCCTGGCAACGGCTTGTCGTCTTCTTCCTCCGCGTCGATCCATCCGGTTGTTGTAAACTTCCCAAACACTAACCTTAGAGCTTGTATGCACACAGGGAGATCTGAGAGCCGCCGTTGTAGGCCGCTCCTTCGTCGCCGGTGACCGCGACGGGATCTCAGGCCCGCAATTGCACGGTGGTGATAGTCGGATCTGAGTACAGCACAGGGGCGTTTTTGCAAAGTTCTACTTCGTCAGAGACTCCTTCTTCCCCGACCTCAGTTCTCCGTGTGACTCCATTGACTGTAAGGAGTAACCCTCCTTCGTGCTTGTAGCCTACGATGGTTCAGTGATGATGCAATTGCTTACCGATGTTCTTGTTGTAGTTTATTAGCCTCATTGACGTTCGTCCGGTACTTGTAATGTAGGCAATCAAACCACTGGGCTCCCAGAGCCGTCTGTTCCATTTGTGAATGCTCATGACCACATGATTATACCCAAACCTGTCATGGTTTGGCAACCGGCGATGTCCGAATTTGTGCTGAACCGCTTGGTTCAACTCATCAATGTAGGCGTGTGCTTTACCATGGGATTTAAAGAGTCACTGATACAGAAGGTAACATGGTATTATTTAGTATTGCTAAGTTTATTATTAATGTTTGTGCCTTTATCCTATAACTGTATTGGATCCTGAATAGTGAGTCTTCAGAGGAAAACTCTCCACGTGTAGAGATACGAACAAAGTAAAGTGTTCCTAATCTTGCTCGTCCCGCTGAATACCCATCTCCCCAAGGGGTGGGCGACGTCGTTAAACGACGAGCTCCCTGTTCCAACATTGTCGAAGACCTAGGAGCAGATCGGGCGCGCCATCGCCGGAGCTGGCTGATGACCCACAAGTATAGGGGGTATATCATAGTACTTTCGATAAATAATAGTGTCGAACCCAACGAGGAGCAGAAGGTGCTGACAAGCAGTTTTGATTAGGAATTCGCTATAAATACTAGTAGGAGTTTTTGATATAGCAGATAAATAAAGTGCGAGTAAATAAAGTGCAATAATAATAATTGCAGCGAGTGGCCCAATCCTTTCTAGAGCAAAGGACAAGCCGGTTGGTTTACTTATATTGACCAAACGTTCCCGAGGACACACTGGAATTCTATCTAGTGCTTTCGCTTCATATGGTTGATTAATCTTTAGTGTTTCGATAAGTGTTGTGTGGGTGAACCTATACTAATGCACCGCCCTTCCTAGGACTAATAGATACTTGTGGTTATACCCCTAACAAGCATCCGTAAATACTAGAAAGTAATTAAAATAAATCTAACCACAGCCTTAAACTCTGAGATCCTGCTATCCCTCATGCATCGAGATACTAACGGGGGTTTAGGTTTCTGTCACTCCGGCAACCCCATAATTAATATTCAAATACACAGTGCATTCCCCTAGGCCCATAAAGGTGAATTGTCATGTAGTCGACGTTCACATGACACCACTAGAAGAATAACACCACAACTTAAATATCAAACAATTAAATATTACTCAACATAGTTTACTACTAACATCTAGACTTCTCCCATGTCCTCAAGAACTAAACGAACTACTCACAACACATCATTTGGAACATGATCAGAGGTGATATAATGATGGATAACAATCTGAACATAAACCTTAATTCAACGGTTTCACTCAATAGCATCAATAACAATAGTAATCAACACCGGCAGAGTTTCCCCTATCAAATAGACAAGATTCAGCCCTAGATGTTACAGCGGAAACGGAGTGGAACGATGGAGATGACAGTGTCGGCGATGGAGATGATGGTGACGATGATCCCGATGAAGTTGCAGCTGGATGACGGTGACGATGGCGACGACCCCCCTCCCCCCCTTTCGGGAGGGAATTTCCTCGGCAGATTTCTCCCTGCCGGAGAGCTTTTCTCTCTCTGGTGTTTTCCGCCTCGTCGAGGCGGCGGAATATTTCCTCGACGATCTGATGAGTCTTAGGGTTTCAGGGGGAAGAAGTACGCGAAGGGGCTCGGCCAGAGGTGGGCCAGGGTGGCCACACCACGTGGCCGCGCGGCAGGAGGGGGAGCCGCGCCACCACATGGGAGGTTCCAGCTTTCATTCACCACTGGGCTCCCTCCGTCATCTAGTAAAATAGGAGGTTCCAGCTTTTCGCTTTGGGTTTCTGACCTTCACAAATATCGTGTCTTGACGGTCCTTTTTCCAGCAGAATTCAGACTCCGATGATCAATTCTCCAATAATCATCAAACATGCAAAATAGATGGAATAACATAAGTATCATCTCTAAATATGAAATATATCAACGAATAACAGTAAATTATGATATAAAATAGTGATGGAAAATGGACTTGTCAACTCCCCCCAAGCTTAAACCTCGCTTGTCCCCAAGCGAAAGCTGAACTCGGTAAACATGACCACAGGTTTATGGAGTGAAGTGTCGATAAATAAAATACAGACAAGAAGCATCACATCTATTAATACGCAAGTCATCTTAGACAACAACTCCATTCATATAACCCAACTTGTAACAAGTAAAAAGAAATCACAATAAGGTGCATAGAGACAATCATAGTTGGTGATGGCAAACTTCGTTCTTGGTCAGAGAACAATTAACAGATTAAACTTACTCTTCAAGAAAGCCTCCTTACAATCATTACTAACTTCCAAAGTCATATTTATTTAATAACAACTTTGTGCTAAACAAGGAAGAAATAAGAGACATGATTAACAATACAAATGTATACATGGTTGAATCACAATAACACAAATGCTTGCTTGAGACAGAGAGAAATAGGTTTACTGACTCAACATAAAAGTAAAAGATAGGCCCTTCACAGAGGGAAGCAGAGATACAAACATGTGCTAGAGCTTTTAAGTTTTGAAATCTTATAGAGTATAAAGTAAGTTTTTAGCTATGTATGTCGTTGTCAACGAATGGTACTGAATGAAAACTATATTTACCATGTTATCTAGACTTTCAAGAGCGGCTCCCATTGAAGGACGTTATCATCCTTCTTCTCTTTTGTTTACACATGCGCATTCTATAAATTAGCTTGACACTCCTCCCCACCATTGCTTACACAATCCATGGCTAACCGAATCCTCGGGTGCCTTCCAATCAATCTCAAACCATGGAGGAGTGCCTATTTTTTAAACTTTGAAACTTGCTTTTTTGATAAATCATGGTAAATCATGTGAACAGAATTAAACAGTTGTAGTTGTAATTAATTGGGACTGGGCACCCCATTTGCCGACTCTTTTTGCAATATTAATGGATAAGCGGATGTGCCACTAGGCCCAAAAGAGGGGGGCCCACGCGGCCAGATTCCTTCGCCGCGTGGGGCCCACTAAGTGGAGCCTCCGACACTTCCTCGCCTGGGGATTTTTACCACGACCTCCGTCTCCTCCGATAACCTACGCCCTAATTTTCCCCCAGACGATTCGAGGCCGCAGCGGCGGCGAAACTCCTGATTCCCTCCGAGGGGGGTTAGATCCTGCTGCTCCGGAGCTCCGGAGAGGGAGAAATCATCGTCACCGCCATCACCTCTCCTCCTTGGCGCGGGAGGAGGCCTCTCCATCATCACCATCACCAAGACCAGCACCATCTCCATCATCATCTCCGTGATCCACTCCGTTCCCCTCGTAGTTTGAGAGTTGCTATACCCTAGATACTTGTTTTGTGCTACTAGTCATGTTTGTGATTGAGCACTTGTCATTATTTGGTAGTGAAGTTATATTTTTAGATTATGTTGCACCATTTATGCCACTGAATATGATCATGTTTGCACATTGTGAGTAGTTCTCGTATGTTCCTGAGGGCATAGGATGGATTGGCAATGATTTATATATGACATGTGTTGGTATTTTGTCTAGTGTTTATCTTTTTATGTGATTCTATGATGGTGTTGTGCGAACTTCGACTGCACAACACTTCACCTATACGGGCTCATAGGCGGTGGAGCCTCGAGGGCCCCACACCCCGTGCTCGCGCGGAAGAGGGGGGATCCACGCCAGGAGGGGGTGTGGGCCCCTCGGAGTTCCCCTCCGTGACTTCTTCGGTGTTCTGGAACCTCCCGGAAAAAATAGGAACTTCGATGTTAAGTTTGTCTAATTCCGAGAATATTTCCTTAACAACTTTTCTGAAACCAAAAACAGCAGAAAACAAGCAACTCGCATTGTGGCTTCTTGTTAATAGGTTAGTACCAGAAAATGCATAAAATGATATAAAAGTGTGTATAAAACAAGTAGCAAGTGGCATAATATAAGCATGGAACATAATAAATAATAGATGCGTTTGAGACGTATCAAGCATCCCCAAGCTTAGTTCTACTCGTCCCGAGTAGGTAAAACGATAACAAGAATAATTTCTGAAGTGACATGCTTTCACTACTACCGAATCGACCTTTTGTGACGACACACCTGTTGACGACATCGAATTTGTCACTGATTATCCATAATAGGTGACAAATTTTTCAACTTTGTCACGCATTACTGTTAATGCATGACGACAAACTTTCGTGTCACTAAATTTGTCACGGATCACTAATGGTGACGGATTTAGGGCGCCACTCTGGTTGTCACCGATTCTTTGGGACCGAATTGTCAGATAATTAAGTAAAATGGGAAAAAAATGGTTTAGATGCGTTTTGAACCGGGAACCTGCTGAAAAAAAGAACAGATGCACTACCGATAGGCTGTAGTATGGTTATTGTTTGAAACTTACTATTACGATTTTCAAAGTATATAAATATGTAATATATAGAATATACCTAACAGATCTTTGTTGTTATTATCCTTTTATCATCGATTATTAATAGAGGATACAAAATCCATAGGGTGGGTGCTTGTTACGGCTGCGGCACGAGGGGGGTTTCACGGTGGCATTGCCTTGGAGATCTCCGGCGACGAGATCAACGGATTCGGCCGTACGGGAAGGCAGCGGCGAGTTCCGGTTCAATATTAACATACTTGATTATTGTCCTATCAAATTGTAAGGTTTTCGATTTAGAATCGGATCATTGTTTGTAGGCAATGAATCGAGATTGGATTAATAATGCGATAAAATTCTCACCTGAACACCTCCAGGGTGCAAAGGAGTTCATGCGGTTCGTTCGTGATCATGGCAACCCGGATCGAATATTGTGCCCATGCACTAAATGTCTTAATTTGATTTCGGCATATTCAGGACATGGTTCGTTCTCACATAGTCCAAAATGGTATATCCGACACATATACAAGGTGGACTTGTCATGGGGAAGACAGGGCAGATGATGATGACCACGGCGCTTATGAAAGTGACAACGATGATGGCAATTAGAATGACAACGGTACTAATGATGATGGTATTTCTGCTATGTTACGAGATCTACAGAAGACAGGGGAGAGAGGTCATGCTGAACCTAATATCTATTCAAATCTCATTGAACAAGCGAAGATAGATCTTCATAAGGGATGCAGCACAATGTCAAGGCTGTCATTCATTATCAAGATGCTTCATATCAAATCCTACAACCGGGTCACAAATAGATGTTTCGATCAATTCCTTGATATCTGGTCTACGACAGTTCCAGAATTGGATATACCTAGGTCTTATAAGGAAGCAAAGCGTCTTCTCTCTGATTTTGGACTTGGTTATCAGACCATTCATGTATGCAAGTTTGATTGTGCTTTGTTCTGGGGAGAACATAAAGACAATACACATTGTCCTGTCTGTGGGCTATCTAGATGGAGAGAAAACAAAGGAAATAAAAAGATTCCTCACAAGGTGCTACGATACTTCCCATTATCCCAAGGTTGAAAAGAATATTTGAGTCTAAGAAAACTTCTATATTCACAAAGTGGCACAAGGAACAGAAGGTTCCTGAGAAGAATGTTCTGAGGCACCCAGCTGATGGTGAAGCATGGAAGCACTTTGACAAAGAGTTTGGCTGGTTCGCAGATGATCCACGCAACATCAGGCTTGGAATGGCCATAGATGGATTCAATCCTTTTGGAAATATGTCCAACGCATACAGTATGTGGCCTGTGTTTGTCATTCCCTACAACTTTCCACCTTGGATGTGCATGGATCAAAATAACTTCATGATGTCGCTTCTTATCCCTGGAAAACATTCACCAGGGAAAGATTTTCATGTATTTATGCAGCCACTGATAAAATATATGATGGAGCTGTGGATTGGTGTTTCAACGGCATGCTGCTTTTCTTTGGTCCATACATGATTATCCTGGGTATGCCACTATGTCTGGCCGTAGCACAAAAGGCTATTATGCATGTGTGCACTGCGATGTGGATCCTTGCTCCGAGCCTTTGAAACACAAAATTGGATATTTTGGCCATCGTCCAATCCTTCCTATGGATCACCCGTGTAGGAAAAACAGAAGTTTCAATGGAAAAGTTGAGAATAGAGAGGCACCAAGGAAGTACACACAAGCAGAATTGGCGGAGAAGTTAGCAAGAGCTGAGGATTACACACCAGGAAAAAATCCATCTAATAAGAGAAAGCGGGTCCCAGAGAAAGGTGAACCAACTTGGCACCTCAAGGCTAGCTTACATGATCTACCATATTGGCATGTACTGAAGATAGCACACAACCTAGATGTGATGCACATTGAGAAGAACATATGCGAGAATATCCTAGGTACACTTAACGAGATAGAAGGAAAAAGTAAGGACACATTTAGCTCCAGACTTGATTTGCAGAAACTTAAGATTAGGAAGAAATATTGGTTGCCAGAAGGTAAGGGTGGTAAATTTACGAAGCCCCCTGCACCTTGGACGCTTATGAAGGAAAACAAGAGCAAGTTGTGCAGATTTTTTTACAACTGTAAATTCCCAGATGGGTATGCTGCAAACCTAGCAAATTGTGTGGATATTGCTACTGGTAAAATAAGTGGTTTGAAGACGCATGATTGCCACATGCTTCTGCAGCGTGTTGCCAGTAGCGCTGAGAGGACTTGTTCCAAAGTCAATGTATGAGGCCATAGCCGAATTGGGAAGATTTTTTAGGGAGTTATGTGCTAAAACTTTGAGAATAGATGTACTGTAGAGGATGAAGGTTGAGATTGTTTTAATTTTGTGCAAACTTGAAAAGCTCTTCCCCCCTTCATTTTTCGATATAATGGTGCACTTAGCTATGCATCTTCCTGAAGAGGCAATTCTTAGAGGTCCTGTTCAATATGGTTGGATGTATCCAGTTGAGAGAAGGCTGGGTACCTGAAGTCAACAGTTCGTAATAGAGCTAGGCCCGAAGGTTCAATCGCTGAGGGCTACATCATTGATGAGTGTAACACATTTTGCTCCAGACATTTCAATATGCGTATGGAAACCAGATATAACAAAGAAAGTAGGTTCAAAGACTAGAATCGAAGAAAACAAGTTGATGAGGTTGGAATTTTTTCAGACGGAGCACAAGGCAGTAAGCATTACAAACTACCGCATTTTCATCACGAGTTTCAGAAAATGGTTTGGTACGTAATAAACAATTGTGATGAGGCGCAACCTTACATTACGTAAGTTCCGACACCCTCTAATATAGTCATTCATTGTTTTGGACATCATTACTGATATCACTTCTTATATATAACTACTTTTAGGCTTTTTCGATCGGAATTACTGAAGAAAGGTATGCGTAACATCGATGAGAGGCTTCAGGAAAAATTCCCAGCATGGTTTACTGAACATGTCAGGCATCTGCCAAATCTTTCTGCAGATCTGCGGTCGCTAGCTTTTGGGCCAAACAAGGAAGTGTTAGTACATACTGCATGCAATGTTAATGGTGCTAGGTTTCGTACTTTGGCAAGTGAAGAGAACTTACGTACTCAAAATTCTGGCGTAATGATTATCGCATCATCTGGTGATCAAGAAGAAACGGAGTACTACGGTGTTGTTAAGGAAATTCTTGAACTGAGGTACATGTCAACCAAAGAGCGAGAAAGATTAGTCTTCTTATTTCGTTGTGATTGGTATGACCTTGCATCTTCTAAGAATACCAAGATGAGGGATGATGGATACTTCAAAAGCGTTAACACAGCAGCACTGTGGTACAAGAACGAACCCTTCATTTTGGCTAGGCAAGCAAAAACATGCTTCTACTTGGAAGACACTAAATATGGTGCTCATTGGAAGGTGGTTCAGACTTTCAGCCATCGACACGTATATGATGTACCAGAAGATGAAGAAGGAACTCAACAAGGTGAAGAAATTAACAAAGATGATTATAAGGAAGACCTGTGTTCATCAACTCGTATTGTCAGCGCCGTTGAAGATGAGGAGGAAGAAGTGGTTGAAGATGACCCTGAGGATCATCTGGATGAACTGGAACATATAGAAAAAAGAATTGGTCATCAACTACGGCGTGAACGTGATGCTGCCAACATAGATGTTCAGAATAGCGACGATGAAGATGTGGGGCAGTTGCAGGGGAATGCAAGAGGTGATGCGACTTCAATATCGGATGATGACAGCGATATTGATTAGTTACGTTTTCTTATTCAATTATGTTTAGGGATTTCTATTTTTGTATCCCTTGTTCGTTAGTTGTACTCTCTTTTGTCCAGCTGCTAAACTTTTCATCACTTTTAATATTGCCTTCATCTATAGTTACTACCTGATAGTGGGGCCATGTAGTGTAGGTTCTTTTTGACCGTTACCTGCTGACAGGTGGGCCCACCCGGTGACATGTGGGGAGCAGCTTCTCCTTCCCCTCGCCAAATCTTTCCTACTAGTTTGGAGATGGAAAAGGAACCGCATTGTCAGCTGTCTCGCTCAATATAGTTCTAATCAGATTCGGTTACACATTCCCCCACTTTTGGAAACAAAACGTTCCAGCAGCTAATTTTGTCCCTCTCTATCCAACATGGTCGCACCGATTATGAAATCAAACTCAAATTAAAATGCCTAATTCAACAACCACAAGCATATAACAGAATACTCAACACAGATTAACCATATTAACCATTATATTAAGGAACCCAGCTAATTAACTTAGAGCATGGGCATCAGTAATAGCAGTACTAGGGATTTAATTTGTTCACCATTACAACCGGCATTGCATGCATAATTAAACAACAAAACATAAAACAGAAGGCCCGCGGTGGCAGCAGCACAAGGGCGGCTGCGATCTTCAGATCAGTCCCAGCTTGACGTTCCTCCTGTGCTTCTTGCTCCCCTGCCCCACTACCTTCGGCCTCTTGGGACGAGGAGCCGGCACCCTGCCTTCCTCGATGTCGAGGTTGCGCTGCCTCCTGAGGAAGATGCCGTAGGCCCTGTGCTTGGCCTTCACGGCGAACACATTTTGACCTTCCCTCTCCTGAGGGTAAACGGTCTCGGCGTGCTGCATCACGCTCATGAAGTCGGAGGCGATCATCTTGGGGCAGAAGGGGCAGCGGACCTTCGGTCCGGTCCAGAAGGCGTCGAACTCACCCCGGTCCAGCCGGGTCAGGATTGTTGGCCCAGTGGAATCTAGGGTGTGTGGAGCCCACACTCCACGGCCCTCGACAGGCGACGGTCTCGGCAGGCGCCTGAGGATTAAACTAATCGCTTGAAGAGACTCGCGAGGCGGGACTCCTCGCGAAGGCTTGAAGAGGCAGCGCGGGCCTAAAGAGGCTCGCTCCGCTGCTGCCCCTCTACAAGGCCCTCTCCCCTGAAGAGAGGTCAACGCAAATCCCTCTACAAGGCCGCCAGGCCCTGTAGGGAAGCTTCGCTTCGAAGGAACTACTGCAGAGCGCACATGGCCTCTGCAGCAGCCGCAGAGTGACGCGCGCACCTCTGCGCGATGACGACGGCGCCGCAGTTGCCATTCTCGTGATTAAAGGGGTCAACAAAGCTATGTCCCCTGCGCCGGCTTACGAGGGTTTCCTCTTTGGTGATAAAGACGGTGGCCGGCGCTACGCTCCAACGACGACGTCACCGTGGGCGCCCCCACGGACCTCTGCGGCACCAGCTGGCTGTCCTGCGCGGACGGTGGCTGGTCGGCCACCAGGGCCAGCTTTACGATGATGGACCGAGTCCATGGACGGCCCGGCTGCGGTGCACCCCGCTCCTCCCTTTCGTCGCCATGTGGGAACCCTTCCGCTGCGCAGGTCGCAGGGGCGAGGCCCGGGTGCCTATAAAAGGGGAGGGTGCCCCTCCGTAGATGGAGGCTGGTCGACGAATCAATACCCGAAGAACACTCCGCAATAGGATAGCCACATTCGCGCAAGGAGGAAGGAGACCCTAGCAGTCCCTCCTTGAGCTCCACTGCCAAAAGAGAGCCCTCGGCAAGCTCATTGTACTGTAACTCTCTACAGGCAATACAGATAAGCAGGAGTAGCGGTTTTACCTCCTCCTGAGGGCCGTGAACCTGGGTACGGGCAGGTGTCTCTCCCTGTCGTGAGGACCTTCCTCCTGCTCGACGAGCACCGTCGCCGTGCAGGTTGAGGGTTGTTTGACTAACGTGGTCAGCCCCTTCACGATTCCCTCTACAGAGTGTGACCACCCCTGTTCCGTGTGAGTCACTCTCCGACAATTGGCGCGCCAGGTGGGGGGCTGAGGCGCGTCTTCAGCCTTCAACCGGCTTCCCCGTCATGGCAGGCACACACGTGACTCGCACTAGCCGACGGACGGCTGACAGGCTAACACCGAGCCTGACGGCAACACCACTCGCGCCCGCCGCGGCCGTCCCCGCGGGAGCCGCACGGCGGAGCACAACGACGGCGGCCCGCGTGTGGAGGAACCCGAGAGCGAGGACCACCACGGCGGCGACCACCGCGACGACGCCGACCCCGAGCAACACGAGGACGCAGAGTCCTCGCACCCATCTCGGCACCAAAGCGCGTCCACTCAGGGACGCCCAGCGCCCAGTCCGCACACTGCGCTGCTCATGGCTCAGGAGCTTCTCCGCTACCGGCCCAACCCGGAGGCCCACGACCAGTGGCTCGACCGCCTCCACCACCTCGTCGGCCTCGCGACAACGCACCCCGCTCCGTCGTGCTCTCTGATGCATCACTCTAGCCGCGCGGGAATGGCCGCAACAGGTGCGCCTCCGCCGCCGGGTCCACCTCCGGCCACGGCGCAGAGGGCTGCCTCTCATGCGTCCTCGCCGCGCGATTGCCAGATCGTGCAGCGCACCGTGCCTGACGCACGTGTGGGCATGGAGCGCCGGAGAGACCTCCAGAACCGCCTCGTTGAAGAAATCGGCCAGGCGGGGCAGCAGAACCGCAGGGCTCTCGAGGGCGGAATCGCCACATACTCCACCGGTTGCATGGCCTTCACCCGCTTTCTGCGCCGCGTGGTCTGGCCGCAGAAGTTCAGGCCTGCTCTCCCCAAGGGCTACGACGGCTCAAGCAACCCCCTCGAGTTCCTACAGCTCTACACCACCTCCATCCAGGCTGCAGGAGGGGACGACAAGGTCATGGCCAACTTGTTCTCCCACGCGCTCAGGGACTCCGCGCTGTCATGGCTCCTCAACTTGCCTGAGGACTCCATCGGCTCGTGGGAAGAGCTCTGCAAGCAGTTCGTCGCCAACTTCAAGGGCACGTACGAGCGCGCACTCACCCACAATGACCTGCGCGCTGTAGTGCAGAAGAAGGGCGAGACCGTCCGCAAGTACATCCAGCGCTTCAGTCAAGTGCGCAACAAGATCCCGAACATCCCTGACACGCAGGTCATCGCCGCCTTCAGAGAGGGCGTCACCAACCACAGGATGCTCGAGAAGCTCGGCATCCACGACAAGCTCACCTCTGTGGTGAAGCTGTTCGACCTCGCAGACAAGTGCGCCAAGGCTGAAGAGGGGCTCCTCTTCGTCAAGATGAGACAACGGACCGACGACCAGGCCGAGGGGTCCAAGAACTAGAAAAAGCGGGAGGACGCCAAGCGCAAGACCACCGCGGTCCTCGCGGCTGAGCCAGAGGCTAAGTTCGCCCGTGAGGACTCCCCGGAGCATGATGAGAAGAAAGAGGACAACCGTCCGTTCTGCATCTACCACAACAGGCGCGGCCACGCCACCGAGAACTACTTCGACCTCAAGAGGCTGAGCAAGAGGCGCGAGCAAGAAGAGGCGGCCGGCCGTGGCCGCGGCAGAGGCCGTGGCTACCGCGGCGGTGGACGCAAGGGCGGCTCCCAGAGGCAGTCGGGCAACCAGGCCAACGCCGCCGAGAAGAACAACAACCTCCCTGACGAGGAAGATGGAGGCTACCAGGCCCCAAGGGGGGCTATGGCCTGCATCCTCGGTGGGGCGCAAGCGCCCAAGTCGAACAACCAGTTCAAGCAATTCGCCCGCGAGCTCAACGCTGCGCTCCCGAGCGCCGAAACCTCCAGTCCCCTCAAGTGGTCCCAATGCACCATCTCCTTCGATGCCAAGGACCACCCCAAGTCGACCAAGACTGTGGGAACCCTCCCCCTGGTCTGCTCCCCCACCATCAACAACATTGCCGTCTCCAAGACGCTCATTGATGGGGGTGCCGGCCTGAACGTCATCTCTGTCGAGACCATCGAGACGCTTCAGGTGCCATACGAGTGGCTCATGCCCTCCAGGCCATTCACAAGGGTCACCAGCGGTTCGATCTCGCCTCTGGGCCAAGTGCGGCTGGCTATCACCTTCGGCACGCAGACGAACTACCGCACCGAGCTAACGACTTCGATGTCGCGCACATTGGCTTGCCGTACAACGCCATCCTCGGCTACCCCGCCCTCGCGAAATTCATGGCCGTCACGCATCACGCCTACAACATGGTCAAGATCCCCGGCAGCGCTGGCACCATCGCCGTCCATGGACACATCCAGGATGCCACACGAGCTGTCGAGAACGCCTACAAGGTGGCTGCCATGGCATTCCCGGCTGACGAGGACTTGGAGCCTCTCGAGAGGCCCAAGAAGAAGAAGCAAGTGTTCTCCCAGGAGCAAGCATCCACGAAGAAGGTGTCGCTGAGCACCAGTGGTTCGCGGGCGGAAGGCTCGGGGGCTGGCGTCACCATAGGCGCTGGCCTCCCTCCCAAATAGGAAAGCGCGCTCGTCGCCTTCCTCCGGGCAAACTCTGACATGTTTGCTTGGACCCCGTCAGATATGTCCGGTGTACCGAGGGAGGTGATCGAGCACCACTTAGCCGTGTGTCCAGATGCACGCCCCGTCCAGCAGAAAGCGCGAAAGCACGCCCCGAGAAGCAAGCATTCATCGTCAAGGAAGTAGAGAAGCTGAAGGCGGCAAATGTCGTCCGAGAAGTTGCACACCCCTCTTGGCTCTCAAACGGCGTGGTTGTCCCAAAACCCGCTGGAGGAGGCCGACTCTGCATCGATTACACGGACGTCAACAAGGCCTGCCCCAATGACCCATACCCCATGCCGAGGATAGACCAGATCGTGGACTCCACCGCCGGCTGCGACCTCCTTTGTTTTCTGTACGCCTTCTCTGGTTATCAGCAGATCAAGATGGCTAAAGAGGACGAGGAGAAAACAGCGTTCCTCACCCCTTGTGGTGTGTACTGCTACACTTGCATGCCCTTTGGCCTAAAAAACGCCGGCGCCACTTTCCAGCGGCTTATGAGGATAGCCTTGGGGGGCCAAATGGGCAGAAAAGCAGAGGTCTATGTCGATGACATTGTGGTCAAGTCTCGAGAGGGAGACACTCTCTTGAGGGATCTCGAGGAAACCTTCGCCAGCCTGCGCAAGGTGAACATCAAGCTAAACCCCGCCAAGTGCGTCTTTGGGGTGCCTTCAGGCAAACTCCTCGGATTCCTCGTATCTCACCGCGGCATAGAAGCCAATCCCGACAAGATCAAAGCCATAGAAGGAATGCAGCCTCCTCGCCGGCTCAAGGACATGCAGCGCCTAGCGGGCTGTATGGCCAGCCTGGGCCGATTCATCTCCAAGTTCGGCGAGAGAGCCCTGCCCTTTTTCAAGATCATGAAGAGGTCAGGCACATTCAAGTGGACCCCTGAAGCGGACAAAGCTTTCGAGGACCTGAAGAGATATCTGGCCAGCCCACCGGTCATGGTAGCCCCCAGGGCAGGCGAGCATCTGAAGCTGTACCTCTCAGCCACTCCCCAAACTGCAAGAGCCGTCCTGGTGGCCGCAAGAGAAGAGCCAGTCCTCCCCAAAAAAAGCGCTACCGCTACAAGTCCAGGCTCGCCAGACAAAAGCCTCGGCAGAGAAGCAGTCTCTACAGACCCACCGCCAGTTCCACTGCCTCAAGTTGAGCCTGCCTCGAACACCCTTGCCGAGACCCCTCCACAAGCGGATCTCGACAGGGGCCCTGAAGAGCCTCCACAGGGAGCCGATGCTGCGCTACCATCGACAACCCTTGTCGAGCACCCCGTCTACTTCGTCAGCACGGTACTGCGGGATGCTCGGGAACGGTACCCCGTGCAGCAGAAGCTCCTTGTCGCACTCCTCATCGCCTCCAGGAAGCTACGACACTACTTCCAGGGCCACCCCATCACGGTGGTCACATCCTTCCCTCTGGAGCAGATCCTGCGCAACCCGAGCGCCACAGACCGTGTCGCGGGATGGAACATCAAGCTGCAGCCATTCAACTTGCGCTTCGACACCACGCGAGTCATCAAGGGAAGAGAGCTGGCGGATTTCGTCGCCGAATGGACCAACCCAAGCCCTGAAGAGTCTCGAGAAGACGACGACGAGCCCTCTGGAGACCCCATGCCCAGCCACTGGACCATGCACTTCGACGGAGCCTTTGCCTGCCGCCGTGGCGGGGCAGGCGTCGTCTTGACCTCGCCCAAGGGCGACAAGCTCTACTACGCTGTCCAGCTGTGCTTCACAATCGACAAGATCTCCAACAACATCGGTGAATACGAGGGCCACCTCGCCGGCCTAAGGGCTGCCATCGCTTTAGGCGTCAAGCACCTGCTCATCAAAGGAGACTCCCAGCTGCTGGTCAACTTCTCCAACAAGAGTTACACGCCTAAGGACGATCACATGGCCGCATACCTTGAAGAGGTTCGCAAGCTCGAGAAGCACTTCAGAGGCATGGAACTCATGCACATCCCGAGGAAGGACAACCAAGAGGCTGACGACATCGCCAAGCGCGCCTCGCGGCGGCAGGCCCAGCTGGCAGGCGTCTTCGAAGAAAGGCTCACCAAAGCCTCCATAAAGCAGCCGCAAGAAGCCGCAGCCGCAAGCACAGACGAAGCACTCCCACCACCTCCCGAAGCTGGCGCCCCTGACTGTGGTCCCCCCACAGGGGAGCGTCTGTTGCTGACGATGACACAACAAGAAGCGGGATGGATCGACGAGCTGAAGGACTACTTGGTCAAGGGGGTCCTCCCTGAGGAAGATGCGGAAGCAGAGCGAATCGCTCGACAGGCAAAGTCCTACTACATCCTCGAGGGAGACCTGTACCGCAAACGCCCAAACGGGGTCGCGCTCAAGTGCGTCCCTACTGAAGAAGGCCGAATGCTGATCAGAGACATCCACAGCGGAGACTGCGGCCACCACTCGTGCGCACGCACCCTCGCCGGCAAGGTCTTCCGGAGCGGTTTCTACTGGCCTCAAGTGCTTCAAGATGCGGTCACCATCGTCCAAGCCTGCGAAGCCTGCCAGTACCACGCCAAGCAAATCCATCAGCCGGCGCTGGGGCTTCAGACCATCCCGCCCTCCTGGCCGTTCGCGGTCTGGGGGCTGGACATGTTGGGCCCTTTCCCAAAGGCGCAAGGCGGGCACCGTTTCCTCTTCGTGGCCATCGACAAGTTCACAAAGTGGTCGGAGGTCGAGCCGGTGCGCAGCATACCAGCGGGAACAGCAGTAAAGTTCATCAGGAGCCTGGTCTGCCGCTTCGGAGTGCCAAATCGCATCATCACCGACAACGGTTCGCAATTCACCAGCGGCATCTTCAGGTCCTACTGTGACAAGCTCGGCATCAAGCTCTGCTTCGCCTCGGTGGCTCATCCACAGAGCAATGGCCAAGCCGAGCGAGCAAATGCGGAAGTCCTCAAGGGCCTCAAGACCCGAAGCTTCAACGTCCTCAAGGGCCACGGCAAGGGCTGGATCGATGAGCTCCCATCTGTGCTCTGGTCCATATGCACAACTCCCACGAAGCCCACTGGTGAAACGCCATTCGCCCTCGTCTACGGAGCCGAAGCAGTCCTCCCTGCAGAGATCAGGCACGGATCCCCACGGGTCCTCGCCTTCAATGAGGACACCCAAGAGGACCTCCACAACGACGACCTGCTACTCCTCGACGGACTGCGTCGCCGTGCCGCCCTCAGAGCTGCAAAGTACCAGCAAGACCTGTGACGCTACCACAGCCGCCATGTGCGCTCACGCACTCTCGAGGCGGGCGACCTCGTCCTCAGGAGAATCCTCTCCAGGGAAGGTCTCCACAAGCTATCGTCTATGTGGGAAGGCCCCTACAGGGTCTCTCACATCGCCAG
This sequence comes from Poa annua, assembly GCA_026929855.1. Lineage (NCBI taxonomy): Eukaryota > Viridiplantae > Streptophyta > Magnoliopsida > Poales > Poaceae > Poa > Poa annua. Next base: position 97,550,519 of record CM049437.1, read on the forward strand.
GCCTGGCGCTGCGCCTCGAAACAGAAGACGGCACCCCCGTCAAGAACCCGTGGAACATTGCACGCCTACGCAAGTTCTACCCGTGATCATAGTCACGCCAGGCATTTTTTGCCTCTAGAGGGAAGCAAACTTCACCTCCAAGCTTCGCAAAGCTTCTCCTGAGGGCCAGACCCTCCGAGCTCTCCTGTTAACGAGCCACCGCAGGCCGTAGAGAGTCTCAGCCACTAATGGGTGGTCCCCATGCCTCGAAATGGAAAAACTTTGTCTCTAGAGGGAAGCGCACAACTTCACCTCCAAGCTTCACAAAGCTCCTCTTGAGGGCCAGACCCTCCGAGCTCTCCTGTTAACGAGCCACCGCAGGCCGTAGAGAGTCTCAACCACTAATGGGTGGTCCCCATGCCTCGACATGGTTAAACTTTATCTTGGCTACGCCAAGTGTAATAAATAATTTCGTTTCCCAAGTGAAACTTTGCGCTACGGCGCCGCTACGTAATATTTAGCCGGTGTGTTTCCTTCTCATCACTTACAACCTCTCATCTGCGCTCATATTTTTCCCATGCGCACCTCGCGAGCGGGGGCTGAGTATGGTGCATTTGCCTCAAGAGCACCCCAGCAGCACTGCAAAATCCAAAGGATCCGAGCTCTGGCAAAAGGGCTTGCTCCCAAAACACGCCACCTCTCCAAAGGACCTTTGGTACTTACTCTCCTCGCGAGATACTCATGAGGAAGCCTATAAGCGCACATGAGTCCTTACTATCGTGCACTAGCGCTTGGGTTTGCCTCTCTAACCTCCACAGGGAACAAGAGTCTCTTCAAGCTTGTGGAGGCGAAACCAGGCCTCTAGAGGAAAACGCATCGCCAGGGAAAACATACGCCCTCCACGAGGCAAAAGCCTCGCGAAGCTAAGTCTAGCGCTTGCGCCTCGAGAACCTCTCCTTTTCTCTCACGAGCACTCGTCGTCCCTCGAGCGGTTCTTTTCCTCGCACACCTCATGGATCGCTTGTACGTCAAAGGGGGGCCCTCGAGCATCGCGCCTCGAGGACTCTTACCTCTCTAAGCCTTAAACTCTCCCCGGCCTTGCCGAGTCATTGCTCAGGCATACCGCAGCGGTAGAGTCATAGCGCAAGGAGAAGGGTCCTAACGACGCAGAGCAAACAATGAACATGAAATAGGAGGCAAAAGGCCCTTCAAGGGGCGCACACAGGTCGTACTAGCATTTGCTTAAAGTATAATCATTACAACTTGGAGGAAAGAGTCTTTAAGCCTACTCTTCTAAAAATAGCGCTTCAGGCGCACAGCAGATACAAGAAGGGTTCAGGCGGAAGCATCGCCGATGTCCTCCGCAGGCCCTTCCTCGCCGGACTCGCCCTCAGAGCCGCTCTCCTCGCCTTCATCTTCCTCCGCTTTTGTGGAGAATTGGGTGAGAAAGAGGAGAAATATGAGCTGTGTGAGAGAAGGGGAAAGGTTGCAAATGAATCTGAGATTTTAGTGCATTGAATGCTTTTGTGGGCCCTGGTTGACACTTTGTGGCGCACCAAATAATATTTTTGTGGCGCACCTGTCACATGCGCCACAGAAAGTTCACATTCTCTGGCGCACCGTCCGGCATGCGCCACAGAATGCCAACTTTTTGTGGCGCATGGGCCATGAGGCGCCACAGAATATCTATTTCCTGTGGCGCATGGGCGGGGTGCGCCACAGAAACTGACCCGGATTCCGAAATTCGAACTGGCTGGCGGGGACCACCTACTTTCTGTGGCGCATGCTCCACAGTGCGCCACAAAAAAGAACATTTCAGTGCCGCATGTTTATATTGTGCGACACAGATGTTTGTGGCGCACTGGTTTGGTGCGCCACTAATTTTTTTTTGTGGCGCATGGGCCTAGGGTGCGCCACAAGGGGTGCATCCCACCTATAAGCCTTTTTCCACTAGTGAAGAGCTAATAGTATTGAAGTAACATAGAAGAATACTCAACAAGTATAAGTGAAGAATACGAGTATTCATAAGAAAAAGCGGAGCGTGCAGTGTATCTCTCCCACAAAGGAATGCTAGGATCCATTTTATTCATAGAATGAAAATAATAAAAGCAAAACAAAAACAAACAGACGCTTCAAGTAAAGCACATAAGATGTGTCGGAATTAAAATATAGTTTCACTAAATATGACCTGATAGTTTGTTGATGAAGAAGGGGATGCCCAAGCTTTGCCGCTTGAGTCTTCTTGAAATATGCTTGGGTGACCCACGGGGGCATCCCCAAGCTTTGGCTCTTTCATCTTCTTGATCACATAACATCATCCTTCTCTCTTGACCCTTAAAAACTTCCTCCACACCAAACTCAAAGTAGATTTCATTAGAGAGTTAGTGCATAATCAAAAATTCTTATATTCTGCATGAACACAATTGCTACCAATACTACTGGATATTAGCTACAGCCACTGATACTTTATGAAACAAAAAGATCCATTCAAAATAGTAAAAGAGGCATTGCAAAATAAATGGCAGAATCTGTCAAAAACAAAACAGTCTGAAAATACGAATTTTTTAGAGGCACTTAAATTGCTCAAATCAGAAAACGCAAAACTATTGAAAGTTGCATATATATCTGAGGATCACGCACAAAAAATTTCAAGTCATTTTGATTTTTCTGTGAATTCTTACGAATTAAACGGTGGACAGCAGAAAACTGTTTCAGCACAGCAATCCAAATCTAGCATCAACTTTCTACTAGAGGCTTAACTTGACACAACAATGCAATAAAGTAAAGATAAAAAGGAATTTCTACAGAGGTAGACATGTTCCTTGACTCAATAAAATAAAAAACAGAAATAAAAAAAGTGGGTTGTCTCCCATAAGAGCTTTTCTTTAACGCATTTCAGCTAGGCACAGAAAGTGATATTCAAGTGTTTCAGCACAGCAATCCAAATCTAGCATCAACTTTCTACTAGAGATAAAGCATCAACATCAATAATTTCATCCAAGACATTGTTGGTTGCAATAGGTGCTTTAGGTATCCATGAAGGTGTCCTATTATGTAAATCATTACCATCATCTTTAGACATATTAGGGGGTTTGGGTTTTGGAATATAGATAAACTTCTGCTCCCTTCCCACAAAGGCTTTTTCTTTCTTAGTTTTAATAGAGGAAAAAGTTGAACTTAAAGTTTCCATAGCCTCTTCTAATTCGTAATTTTTTTGATTATGAGTGTCAAGAGTATTGCTAGTTTCTAAAGCAGTGATTCTTCCATTAATATCCGATATTGATTCATTACCCTTGCTAGCATTATCAAGAAAAAAAATCTCCATAGAATCCAATCTTTTAATAACATCTTCCAAAATAATCTCAGTTTTAATTTCTTTAGTAGGTGGTGGTGATCCTACCAAACTCTCAATTAAATTGCAGGCTTCCAAAGCAGGTGTACCAAGAAAATTGCCCCCCGTAAGAGTGTCAAGAACATACCTATACCAACTAGAAATACCAACATAAAAATTCCTAAGAAGGATTAAAGTGGAATGTTTCTTAGTGCATTTTGATGAGCATCATTTATCCTATACCATGCATCTTTCAAACTTTCTCCCCCTTGTTGTTTAAACGAACGAACTTCAACTTCAGGACTACCCATTTTCAGCAAAATAAAAGACAAACCGAAATAACAATAATAAAAACCGAAATAATAAATAACTAAACCGAAATAAAAATAACAATGCAAGTAACTAATTTTTTTTGTATTTATGATATTAAGCAAACAAGACAGTAATAAAAATAAACTAAGCAAGACAATAACAAAATAAAGAGATTGGAAGTGAGAGACTCCCCTCGCAGAAGAGTCTTGTTTCCCCGGCAACGACGCCATAAATTCTTGATGCTCTCGCAGCGTTGGGCTACCCCAAGAGGTAGGTGTGATGATGTAGAAGCAGCAAGTTTTCCCTCAGTTTGTGAAACCAAGATTATCAAACCACTAGGAAACTAGAGTTCTCCCGGAGGTGTCAACGGCGCCAGAAATTCTTTTGGCGTGTTGCTGACGTGGAACCTGCACACAACACAATCAAGATACTTTGCCCCAACTTAACAGTGAGGTTGTCAATCCCACTGGCTTGCTGTAACAAAGGATTAAACGTATGTGTGAAAAATGATGTTTGTTTGTAGAGAATGAAAGTAACAGGATAGCAGTAGGTTGTTTTATCAGTTGGAAGAAAAGGACCGGGGTCCACAGTTCACTAGTGGTGTCTCTCCGTAAATAATAATAACATACATGCGGGTAAACAAATTACAGCTGGGCAATTGATAGAATAAAGAAGTGCATAATGATGCATATACTATAGTTATGATGTCTAGTGTGAGATTCATTTGGGCATTACAACAATATACATAGACCGTTCCAACCTCATCTATGACTGATAATCCACCTTCCGGTTAGCGTCCGCACCCCTTTCAGTATTAAGTTGCAAGCAACAGATTATTGCATTAGGCAATATGTGTAATGTAAGTAATACAAATACCCTTTGAAAAAGTACTACTGTTTTATCCCTAATAGAAACAGTACATCTACAATCTTAGAGCTAGCTGTCACCACCCCAGATTAAATAGAGACATGAACCTACTATCGAGCATAAATACCCCTCTTGGAGTCACAAGCATCTACTTGGCCAGAGCATCTACTACTAACGGAGAGCATGCAAGATCATAAATAACGCACTCACAAGATATATTATGAAGCAATAACATAGTACTCAATATTCATCGGATCCCAGTAAACACAACATGTAGTATTACATAAAGATGATCTTGATCATGTTAGGCAGCTCACAAGATCTAAACATGGTAGCACAGGAGGACAAGACAACCATCTAGCTACTGCTATGAACCCGTAGTCTAAGGATAAACTACTCACGCATCAGTCTGGAGGCGGGCATGGTGATGTAGAGCCCTCCGGTGATGATTCCCCTCCGCGGGGTGCCGGGAAGAGGTTCTGAACCCTCCCGATCTAGGGTTGACGACGGCGGCGGGTCTGGACTTCCTGGAGGAAAAAGGTGCGCGTCTCAGGTCTCAGATTTGTGGGGTGTATAACTAGGCGAAAGGGCGAAGGCGGTGGAGGCTCGAGGGCCCCACACCCTGTCCCCGCGCGGTAGAGGGGGGACCCGCGCCGGGAGGGGGTGTGGGCCCTCGGGGCTCCCCTCCGTGTCTTCTTCGGTGTTCTGGAACCTCCCGGGAAAAATAAGAACTTTGACGTTTCGTTTGTCCAATTACGAGAATATTTCCTTAACAACTTTTCTGAAACCAAAAACAGCAGAAAAGAAGCAACTGGCATTGTGGCATCTTGTTAATAGGTTAGTCCCAGAAAATGCATAAAATAATATAAAAGTGTATTAAAACATGTAGCAAGTGGCATAATATAAGCATGAAACATAAGAAATTATAGATACGTTGGAGATGTATCACCGCTCCCACAAGAGGCCCCTCCACCAGCTTTGTGGCCTCTTCCTCCACCGTGGTGTTCCTCGACGACTAGGACAACGACTCGTGGTGGGAAAATGTCGGAGAGTGACTCCCACGGAACAGGGGTGGTCACACTCTGCAGAGGGAATCGTGATGGGGCTGAACACGTTGGTCAAACAACCCTCAACCTGCACGGCGACGGTGCTCATCGGGCAGGAGGAAGATCCTCACGACAGGGAGAGACACCAGCCCGTACCCAGATTCGCGGCCCTTAGGAGGAGGTAAAACCGCTACTCCTGCCTGTCTGTATTGCCTGTAGAGAGTTACAGTACAATGAGCTTGCCGAGGGCTCCCTTATGGCAGTGGTGCTCAAGGAGGGACTGCGACGGTCTCCTTCCTCCTTGAGCAAGTGTGGCTATGATACGGTGGAGTATGGTCTTGATTCCCCCCCCCCCCTCGCTACGGAGGGGCTCCCTCTCCTTTTATAGGCGCCCCGGGTCCCATCCATGCGGCCTGCGCAGAGGATGGATTCCCACATGGCGACGAAAGGGGGGAGCGGGGTGCACCGCAGCCCGGTTGTCCATGGACTCGGTCCATCGCTGTAAAGCTGGCCCCGGTGGCAGAAAAGCCACCGTCCTCGCAGGTCGGCCAGCTGGTGCCGCAGAGGTCCGTGCGGGCGCCCATGGTGACGCCGTCGTTGGAGCATAGCGCCGGCCACCGTCTTTATCACCAAAGAGGAAACCCTCGTAAGCCGGTGCAGGGGACACAGCTTTGTTGACCCCTTTGGCCATGTGCGCTCTGCAGTAGTTCTCTCGAAGCGAAGCATCCCTACAGGGCCTGGCGGCCTTGTAGAGGGATTTGCGTTGACCTCTCTTCAGGGGAGAGGGCCTTGTAGAGGGGCGGCAACGGAGCGAGCCTCTTCAGGCCCGCGCTGCCTCTTCAAGCCTTCGCGAGGAGTCCCGCCTCGCGACTCTCTTCAAGCGATTAGTTTAATCCTCAGGCGCCTGCCGAGAGCGTCGCCTGTCGAGGGTCGTGGCGTGTGGGCTCCGCACACCCTAGATTCCACTGGGCCGATAGTAGCCCCCGGGCCCATGATGGGCACGGCGAAGCCCTTCAGGCTCGGACGAAGCGTCGTGGGCCCAAAGTGTCCGGGCGGCCCGAGACACGCGTCGATCACCGGTGTACCGGCGCCGTTCCGTTTCGCGCGGGGGACCGTTCGTCGTGGGGGGTCCCACCACGACTCTGCAACTGCTTCGGCGCGGCGATAAAGCCTGCGCGCCGGCACGGGGAGCCGTTACTGCTGCCATTCTGCGCTCCACTCACCACGCTCTAGCCCTCAGAGTTCTCCCTGCCTCCGGCGGATCTCTTCAAGCACTTCTCTCCTTCACCCTCCACCTTCCCCGACAATGGGTCCAGCGAAAGGCAAGGCTGCGATGGCGAGGCTCCCTGCCAATGCACAGGGGGGCGAGCTCGGCCCTGCCCTGGTCTTGCAGCGCTTAGGCAACGAAGCGGCGCTGGATAAGGTCCGGCATGTGGTGGCCGCGCCAAGCAACGAGAACGGCGCGAGCGCTCTTCAGGCGGCGAGGCTCGGCCGGCCATCGGCGGGGTTTTTCCCCGTCTTCCTCCACACGCTCTACGCCGGCCTGGTGCCGCCCTACTCGCCCTTCCTGGAGGCGATCCTGGAGTTCTACCAGATCCACCTCCTGCACCTGCACCTGCACCCGAACTCCGTCCTCATCCTCTCCATCTTCGCCTACTTGTGCGAGGCGTATCTGGGGGTGCAGCCGTCGGTGGCGCTGTTCAGGAGCTTCTACGCGCTCAGGAGCTCCGCAAATCTGAAGCGGACGGGCTGCGTTTCCTTCCGCATCGCGGACGGCATGGGGGACGTCTACATCCCCATGTCGTGGAGCGGCGAGAAGCCCGTCACGGCGGTGGTGAAGAAGGTGGACGACTTCCGCCAGCGGTGGTGCCTCATCGGCGTGAAGTCGTTGAGCGCCCTCCTCGACGTCCCGGAGGCGCCCCCGGCGAAGAACACCCACTGGGGCAAGCAGCCCTTCAGGAACCCGTAGATTGCGGATCTGGTGGGCCGCATGAAGACTCTCCGCGACGGGGGCCTCACCGGGCAGATGGTGGTCGAGGACTTCGTGAAGTGACGCATCGCTCCGCTTCAGCGCCACAAGAAGCCGATGTGGATGTACTCGGGCCTCACCGACCCGATGCGGCTCAACTGCTGCGACCACCGCCCCGAGACCGTCGCTGCGATCCTGGCCGTCCTCTTCATCCACCCGGATGTGCCAGCGAAGGTCGACGTAACGCTGCGGCCCCTCTACCAGCTCTCCATGGGCCAGCGCTTGGCGGTCCTGGACATGATGCCGACGTTCACCCCGCTCGGCCTGGCGGGGGAGGAGAAGGACGAGGAGGCCGTGCCCGTGGAGGAGGGGCCTGGAGCAGCGGAGTCGCCTGCTGCCTCAGACGCCGAGCAGGGCGAAGAGGAGCCCAGGGCGGACCCCTCGGCAGGCGGGGCGAGCTCTTCAAGGGCCGCGCCCCTGTCGGGGAAGTCCTTGAGGTCTCTTCAGACGACGAAGGGGCCCCCAAGGCTGCCCCCTCGCATCCCGCTGCGGAGGAGGAGAGCAGCGAGGAGGAGGAGGCAGTATGGCGCCGAGAGCGCCGGTCCAAGGCGGCGCGCGACGCGCCTGTTGGGGACATGGCGGGCGCGTCCCTCAAGAGGAAGGCCGAGACGCCTCCTCAAGAGGAAAGCAAGGCCAGGACCACGCCTTCATGGCGAACGTCTCGCATGGCGTGGGTGGACACCCGCGCCAAGAAGACCAGGTAGTTGTTTGAAACTTAGCTCTTTCTTTCTCTGTCTTAGCTTGCCGGCTCCTTGCTAACAGGCTTCTTCTCCTTTCTTGCCAGTGGTGGAGCGCCTGCGAAGCGCCGACGGCTTCGCAAGGCTGCTGACGTGCAGCGGCCCACGACAGAGGCCGCACAGGGCGACGAGGCTCCGGGGCCTGTGGAGGAGGAGACCATGGGCCATGCCGAGAGAGCGCCTCAGGCGGAGGCAGGCTCTGCGCCTCTCGAGGAGGGGCGCTCTGAGGAGCGGGCGGAGCGAGCGCCCACTCTGCCACACCCTGCCACTCCTCCAGAGGCACAGGAGGTCGCGGCGAGCGCGGCGCCGACCCAAAGCCCGCCGATGGCCACCGCCGCAGAGGAGGAAGCTCCCCCGCCCCCCCCCCCCCCCCCGCCAAGCCCTGAGGCGGAGGCGGAGAAGATGACAACGGGGCAGGCCTCTCCTGCCCCTGAAGCTCATGAGGAGGAGGCGCCACAGGGCGCCAAGGCTCGGGGAGAGGGTTTGCCGCCAAGCCCCCAAGGCCGCGCCACTCCTGAGGCCCGCGCAGAGGCCCCCTACTACAAGCTCGACGCCGACGCCGGGACCTCTGCGCCACGTGGGGCTTCTCGAGCCCTGGTCCTTAGCGGCTGGGACTGGAGCAAGGGACGCCGTGGCGACGCCTTCGGCCTGGTGCGAGAGTCCTTAGACGGACTGGAGGCCCACCTCGCCCTCGAGGAGGCGGAGCTCGCCCGCCGCCACGATGAGCTTGCTGAGACTTGGGCCACCTTCCACGCGGCCGTGGAGACTCGCCGGCAAAGCGACCAGGCTCTGCAGGCGGAGCGCGAGGAAGCCGCCCGCTTCGCCAAGGAGGTCCGCGAGGGCGCCAGGCGCGAAGCGGAGGAGCTGCTGGAGCCTCTCCAGGCCGAGCGCGAGGCGGCCGCTGACGACTTGGCCGCGGCCAAGGCGGAGCGCGAGGCCATGGAGACGACGCTGGCGGACAAGCGCCGCGAGCTCACCCAGCTTGAGGCCAAGATCCTCGCCGAATCCGAGGTAGTGCGGACTTCGTTGGAGGCGGTCCGCAAGGCTCTGGACGCCAGGGCGCAGCAGTTGGGCGCGCGCGAGGCCGACGTGCACCGGCGCGACGAGCACCTCCAGCTGGCGGAGCACGAGGCGTCGAGGCTAAGGGCCAGCCTTGAGACCAGAGAGGCGCACCTGGCCGAGGCGCGCAGCAAGTTCAGCAGGGAGCTGGACGCCCACAAGAAGCAGGTGGAGCGCTTCAACCAACGGATCGCCGAGCGGCAGGCGGAGGCGGAGGAGCTGTTCCAGTCCCGGGAGAAGGCGTACCGCGCCGCCGTCTCCCACGACTACGGCGAAAAGTTCAAGAAGCAGGAGAGCCGCTTCAAGAAGAAGCGCGCCGAGGACGCCGCCCGGATGCGCCAGCTGGAGGAGGCGAACGCCGCTCTGAACTCCCGGGCACGGCGGGCTGAACACGGCCGCACCCGTGCCGAAGAAGCTCGCGACCGCATGTCGCAGGACCTCACCACCCTCATGGCCGACATGGAGGAGATGAACAAGCAGGTGGGTCCTGCTCTGGAGAAGGCGGTGGAGGCTGCCGAGAGCGCCCAGGCGGCTCGCGTGCTGACGCAGCAGCGGGAGCGTATGTTCCAGTCCTTGGTGACTCGGAGCCACGAGCTCGCAGCGAGGCTGGGGGCGGAGGTGCCGCAGGTCCCCGCCCAGGGCAACGCCGACCCAGCCGCGTACCTGGCCTTCTTCGACCAGCTGTTCGCAGCCTTCGAAGGACCCACTGCCGAGCTCCGCAGCGTCATCGAGGAGGAGTGCCGCGAGCTCCTCACGGTGGCCGTCGACCACCTCTTCTCCAACCTTCGGCGCCTTCAGCCCGGCTTTGACTTCGCCACGGTGACCGAGCCTCTCCAGGGCGAGCAGTGGAGGAAGCTCTCCAACTCGGTCCGTGAGGAGGTCGATGACTTCTGCAACCGCTTCAAGCGGGCCGAGGCGGAGGAGGATGAAGGCGAGGAGAGCGGCTCTGAGGGTGAGTCCGGCGAGGAAGAGCCTGTGGAGGACAGCGGCGATGCTTCTTCTTGAACCTCTCTTGTATCTGTTGCGCGCCTGAAGCGCTATTTTCAGTAGAGTAGGCTTAACGACTTTTCTCTCTGAGTTGTAATGATAAGACTTCAAGCAAGTGTTGATATGATCGTGTGTGTGCCCCTTGAAGGGCCTTTTGCCTCGTACTTCATGTTCATTGTTTGCTCTGCGTCGTTAGGACCCTTCTCCTTGCGCTATGACTCTGCCGCTGCGGTATGCCTGAGCAATGACTCGACAAGGCCGGGGAGAGTTTAAGGCTTAGAGAGGTAAGAGTCCCCGAGGCGCGATGCTCGAGGGCCCCCCTTTGACGTACAAGCGATCCATGAGGTGTGAGAGGAAAAGAACCGCTCGAGGGATGACGAGTGCTCGTGTGAGAAAAGGAGAGGTTCTCGAGGCGCAAGCGCTAGACTTAGCTTCGCGAGGCTTTTGCCTTGTGGAGGGCCCATGTTTTCCCTGGCGATGCGCTTTTCTCTAGAGGCCTGGTTTCGCCTCCACAAGCTTGGAGAGACTCTTGTTCCCTGTGGAGGTTAGAGAGGCAAACCCAAGCGCTAGTGCATGATAGTAAGGGCTCATGTGCGCTTATAGGCTTCCTCATGGGTATCTCGCGAGGAGAGTAAGTACCAAAGGTCCTTTGGAGAGGTGGCGTGTTTTGGGAGCAAGCCCTTTTGCCAGAGCTCGGATCCTTTGGATTTTGCAGTGCTGCTGGGGTGCTCTTGAGGCACAGGCACCGTACTCAGCCCCCGCTCGCGAGGTGTGCATGGGAAAAATATGAGCGCAGATGAGAGGTTGTAAGTGATGAGAAGGAAACTCACCGGCAAATCATTACATAGCGGCGCCGAAGCGCAAAGTTTCACTTGCGAAACGAAATTGTTCATTACACTTGGCGTGGCCAAGATAAAGTTTAACCATGTCGAGGCATGGGGACCACCCATTAGTGGCTGAGACTCTCTACGGCCTGCGGTGGCTCGTTAACAGGAGAGCTTGGAGGGTCTGGCCCTCAAGAGGAGCTTTGCGAAGCTTGGAGGTGAAGTTTGCTTCCCTCTAGAGACAAAAATGCCTGGCGTGACTATGATCACGGGTAGAACTTGCGTAGGTGCGCAATGTTCCACGGGTTTTTGACGGGGGTGCCGTCTTCCGTTTCGAGGCGCACAGCGCCAGGCCTGCCATGTGAGAGACCCTGTAGGGGCCTTCCCACATAGGCGATAGCTTGTGGAGACCTTCCCTGGAGGGGATTCGCCTGAGGACGAGGTCGCCCGCCTCGAGAGTGCATGAGCGCACATGGCGGCTGTGGTAGCGTCGCAGGTCTTGCTGGTACTTCGCAGCTCTGAGGGCAGCACGGCGACGCAGTCCGTCGAGGAGCAGCAGGTCATCGTTGGGGAGGTCCTCTTGGGTGTCCTCATTGAAAGCGGCACACCAGGCTCCTGATAAACTTCACCGCTGTTCCCTCTGGTATGCTGCGCACCGGCTCGACCTCGGACCACTTTGTGAACTTGTCGATGGCCACGAAGAGGAAACGGTGCCCGCCTTGCGCCTTTGGGAAGGGGCCCAGGATGTCCAGCCCCCAGACCGCGAATGGCCAGGAGAGCGGGATGGTCTGAAGCCCCAGCGCCGGCTGATGGATTTGCTTGGCGTGGTACTGGCAGGCTTCGCAGGCTTGGACGATGGTGACCGCATCTTGAAGCACTTGAGGCCAGTAGAAACCGCTCCGGAAGACCTTGCCAGCGAGGGTGCGTGCGCACGAGTGGTGGCCGCAGTCTCCGCTGTGGATGTCTCTGATCAGCATTCGGCCTTCTTCAGGAGGGACGCACTTGAGCGCGACCCCGTTTGGGCGTTTGCGGTACAGGTCTCCCTCGAGGATGTAGTAGGATTTTGCCTGTCGAGCGATTCGCTCTGCTTCCGCATCTTCCTCAGGGAGGACCCCCTTGACCAAGTAGTCTTTCAGCTCGTCGATCCATCCCGCTTCTTGTTGTGTCATCGTCAGCAATAGACGCTCCCCTGTGGGGGGGCCACAGTCGGGGGCGCCAGCTTCGGGAGGTGGTGGGAGCGCTTCGTCTGTGCTTGCGGCTGCGGCTTTTTGCGGCTGCTTTATGGAGGCTTTGGTGAGCCTTTCTTCGAAGACACCTGCCTGCTGGGCCTGCCGCCGCGAGGCTCGCTTGGCGATGTCGTCAGCCTCTTGGTTGTCCTTCCTCGGGATGTGCACGAGTTCCATGCCTCTGAAGTGCTTCTCGAGCTTGCGGACCTCTTCAAGGTATGCGGCCATGTGGTCGTCCTTAGGCGTGGCGCTCTTGTTGGAGAAGTTGACCAGCAACTAGGAGTCGCCTTTGATGAGCAGGTGCTTGACGCCTAAAGCGATGGCGGCCCTTAGGCCGGCGAGGAGGCCCTCGTACTCAGCGATGTTGTTGGAGATCTTGTCAATGGTGAAGCATAGCTGGACAGCATAGTAGAGCTTGTCACCCTTGGGCGAGGTCAGGACAACGCCTGCCCCGCCGTTGCGGCAGGCAAAGGCTCCGTCGAAGTGCATGGTCCAATGGCTGGGCATGGGGTCTCCAGAGGGCTCGTCGTCGTCTCCTCGAGGCTCTTCAGGGCTTGGGTTGGTCCACTCGGCGATGAAATCCGCCAGCGCTCTTCCCTTGATGACTCGCGTGGTGTCAAAGCGCAAGTTGAACGGCTGCAGCTCGATGTTCCATCCCGCGACACGGTCTATGGCGTTCGGGTTGCGCAGGATCTGCTCCAGAGGGAAGGATGTGACCACCATGATGGGGTGGCCCTGGAAGTAGTGTCGTAGCTTCCTGGAGGCGATGAGGAGCGCGACAAGGAGCTTCTGCTGCATGGGGTACCTTTCCCGAGCATCCCGCAGTACCGTACTGACGAAGTAGATGGGGTGCTCGATAAGGGTTGTCGGTGGGGGTGCAGCATCGGCGCCCTGTGGAGGCTCTTCAGGGCCCCTGTCGAGATCCGCCTGTGGAGGCTCTTCAGGGCCCCTGTCGAGATCCGCCTGTGGAGGGGTCTTGGCAAGGGTGTTGGAGGCAGGCTCAACTTGAGGCTGTGGGCCTGGCGGTGGGTCTGTAGAGACTGCTTCTTTGCCGAGGCTCTTGTCTGGCGAGCTTGGACTTGGACTTGTAGCGGTAGCGCTTTTTTTGGGGAGGACTGGCTCTTCTCTTGCGGCCACCAGGACGGCTCTTGCAGTTTGGGGAGTGGCTGAGAGGTACAGCTTCAGATGCTCGCCTGCCCTGGGGGCTACCATGACCGGTGGGCTGGCCAGATATCTCTTCAGGTCCTCGAAAGCTTTGTCCGCTTCAGGGGTCCACTTGAATGTGCCTGACCTCTTCATGATCTTGAAAAAGGGCAGGGCTCTCTCGCCGAACTTGGAGATGAATCGGCCCAGGCTGGCCATACAGCCCGCTAGGCGCTGCATGTCCTTGAGCCGGCGAGGAGGCTGCATTCCTTCTATGGCTTTGATCTTGTCGGGGTTGGCCTCTATGCCGCGGTGAGAGGCGAGGAATCCGAGGAGTTTGCCTGAAGGCACCCCAAAGACGCACTTGGCGGGGTTTAGCTTGATGTTCACCTTGCGCAGGCTGGCGAAGGTTTCCTCGAGATCCCTCAAGAGAGTGTCTCCCCCTCGAGACTTGACCACAATGTCGTCGACATAGGCCTCTGCGTTTCTGCCCATTTGTCCCCCCAAGGCTATCCTCATGAGCCGCTGGAAAGTGGCGCCGGCGTTCTTTAGGCTAAAAGGCATGCAAGTGTAGCAGTACACACCACAAGGGGTGAGGAACGCTGTTTTCTCCTCGTCCTCTTTAGCCATCTTGATCTGGTGATAACCAGAGAAGGCGTCCAGAAAACAGAGGAGGTCGCAGCCGACGGTGAAGTCCACGATCTGGTCTATCCTCGGCATGGGGTATGGGTCCTTGGGGCAGGCCTTGTTGACGTCTGTGTAGTCGATGCAGAGTCGGCCTCCTCCAGCGGGTTTTGGGACTACCACGCCGTTGGAGAGCCAAGAGAGGTGTGCAACTTCTCGGACGACATTTGCCGCCTTCAGCTTCTCTACTTCCTTGATGATGAATGCTTGCTTCTCGGGGGCTTGCTTTCGCGCTTTCTGCTTGACGGGGCGTGCGTCTGGACAGACGGCTAAGTGGTGCTCGATCACCTCCCTCGGTACACCGGACATATCTGATGGGGTCCAAGCGAACATGTCAGAGTTTGCCCGGAGGAATGCGACGAGCGCACTTTCCTATTTGGGAGGGAGGCCAGCGCCTATGGTGACGCTAGCCCCCGAGCCCTCAGCCCCCGAGCCACTGGCGCTCAGACACTTGCTTCTTCTTCTTGGGCCTCTCGAGAGGCTCCAAGTCCTCGCCAGCCGGGAATGCCATGGCGGCTGCCTTGTAGGCGTTCTCGACAGCCCGCGTGGCATCCTGGATGTGTCCATGGACGGCGATGGTGCCAGCGCTGCCGGGGATCTTGACCATGTTGTAGGCGTGATGCGTTACGGCCATGAACTTGGCGAGGGCGGGGTAGCCAAGGATGGCGTTGTAAGGAAGCCAATGTGCGCGACATCGAAGTCGATTAGCTCGGTGCGGTAGTTCGTCGGCGTGCCGAAAGTGACAGCCAGCCGCACTTGCCCCAGAGGCGAGATCGAACCACTGGTGACCCCTGTGAACGGCCTGGAGGGCATGAGCCACTCTTACGGCACCTGAAGCGTCTCGAAGGTCTCGACAGAGATGACGTTCAGGCCGGCGCCCCCATCAATGAGTGTCTTGGAGACCGCAATGTTGTTGATGGTGGGGGAGCAGACCAGGGGGAGGGTCCCCACAGTCTTGGTCGACTTGGGGTGGTCCTTGGCATCGAAGGAGATGGTGTACTGGGACCACTTGAGGGGCCTGGAGGTTTTGGCACTCGGGAGTGCCGCGTTGAGCTCGCGGGCGAATTGCTTGAACTGGTTGTTCGACTTGGGCGCTTGCGCCTCGCCGAGGATGCAGGCCATAGCCCCTCTGGGGGCCTGGTAGCCTCCATCTTCCTCGTCAGGGAGGTTGTTGTTCTTCTCGGCGGCGTTGGCCTGGTTGCCTGACGGCCTTTGGGAGCCGCCCTTGCGTCCACCGCCGCGGTAACCACGGCCTCTGCCGCGGCCACGGCCGGCCGCCTCTTCTTGCTCGCGCCTCCTGCTCAGCCTCTTGAGGTCGAAGCAGTTCTCGGTGGCGTGGCCGCGCCTGTTGTGGTAGATGCAGAACGGACGGTTGTCCTCTTTCTTCTCGTCATGCTCCGGGGAGTCCTCATGGGCGAACTTAGCCTCTGGCTCAGCCGCGAGGACCGCGGTGGTCTTGCGCTTGTTGTCCTCCCGCTTCTTCTGGTTCTTGGACCCCTCGGCCTGGTCGTCGGTCCGCTGGCTCATCTTGACGAAGAGGAGTCCCTCTTCAGCCTTGGCGCACTTGTCTGCGAGGTCGAACAGCTTCACCACAGAGGTGAGCTTGTCGTGGATGCCGAGCTTCTCGAGCATCCTGTGGTTGGTGAAGCCCTCTCTGAAGGCGGCGATGACCTGCGTGTCAGGGATGTTCGGGATTTTGTTGCGCACTTGGCTGAAGCGCTGGATGTACTTGCGGAGGGTCTCGCCCTTCTTCTGCACTACAGCGCGCAGGTCGTTGTGGGTGAGTGCGCGCTCGTACGTGCCCTTGAAGTTGGCGACGAACTGCTTGCAGAGCTCTTCCCACGAGCCGACGGAGTCTTCAGGCAAGTTGAGGAGCCATGACAGCGCGGAGTCCCTGAGCGCGTGGGAGAACCAGTTGGCCATGACCTTGTCGTCCCCTCCTGCAGCCTGGATGGAGGTGGTGTAGAGCTGCAGGAACTCGAGGGGGTGGCTTGAGCCGTCGTAGCCCTTGGGAAGGGCGGGCCTGAACTTCTGCGGCCAGACCATGCGGCGCACAGAGCGGGTGAAGGCCATGCAGCCGGTGGAGTACGTGGCAATTCCGCCCTCGAGAGCCTTGCGGTTCTGTTGCCCCGCCTGGCCGATTTCCTCGACGAGGCGGTTCTGGAGGTCTCTCCGGCGCTCCATGCCCACACGTGCGTCAGGCGCGGTGCGCTGCATGATCTGGCAGTCGCGCGGCGAGGACGCGTGAGAGACAGCCCTCTGCGCCGTGGCCGGAGGTGGACCCGGCGGCGGCGGCGGCGGAGGTGGCGGCGGAGGCGCACCTGTTGCGGCCGTTCCCGCGCGGCCAGAGTGGTGCACCAGAGAGCGCGACGGAGGGACTGCGACGGTCTCCTTCCTCCTTGCGCAAGTGTGGCTATGCTACGGTGGAGTATGGTCTTGATTCGCCCCCCCCCCCCTCGCTACGGAGGGGCTCCCTCTCCTTTTATAGGCGCCCCGGGTCCCATCCCTGCGGCCTGCGCAGAGGATGGATTCCCACATGGCGACGAAAGGGGGGAGCGGGGTGCACCGCAGCCCGGTTGTCCATGGACTCGGTCCATCGCTGTAAAGCTGGCCCCGGTGGCAGAAAAGCCACCGTCCTCGCAGGTCGGCCAGCTGGTGCCGCAGAGGTCCGTGGGGGCGCTCATGGTGACGTCGTCGTTGGAGCGTAGCGCCGACCACCGTCTTTATCACCAAAGAGGAAACCCTCGTAAGCCGGCGCAGGGGACACAGCTTTGTTGACCCTTTAATCACGAGAATGGCAACTGCGGCGCCGTCGTCATCGCGCGCAGGCGCGCGCGTCACTCTGCGGCTGCTGCAGAGGCCATGTGCGCTCTGCAGTAGTTCTCTCGAAGCGAAGCATCCCTACAGGGCCTGGCGGCCGTGTAGAGGGATTTGCGTTGACCTCTCTTCAAGGGAAATGGCCTTGTAGAGGGGCGGCAGCAGAGCGAGCCTCTTCAGACCCGCGCTGCCTCTTCAAGCCTTCGCGAGGAGTCCCGCCTTCAAGCGATTAGTTTAATCCTCAGGCGCCTGCCGAGAGCGTCGCCTGTCGAGGGTCGTGGAGTGTGGGCTCCGCACACCCTAGATTCCACTGGGCCGACAGACAAGTCTGCGAAGGAGTATGCTAAACGACTAAAGTTTTGTGTAGGATTTAGTTTAAATTTTAATTAAAATTTTGTAGTACGTTTAAACTTTTAACAATTTTATATTTCTGTCCATAAAATATGAACGGCCTTGCAAGGTGCCAGCGGTGAGCTGCCGCCGTGCCGGACAGGATGTGGAGATGCTAAAAGTCAGGGAAACTTATCGTTTACGCTAGACGGGCCGGCCCAAGTTACATCTCTCACAACTCCCAAAGTGCCAAACGAAGCCAGAGTCTAGATCTAGGTTTCCACCATCAGGAGCAGAGCGGCGACGGCGGCAGGACGATCAACTGCAGCGGCTCGCCGAGATGGAAGTGAATTCGGAGATGACGAAGGAGGTAGGGAGAAAGAGGGAGATCCACAACGGGTCCGACATGGCCGAGGAGAGGAGAACGTCCAGGAAGATCACACAGAGCGAGTATTCATCAGGGCTGGATCAGATGGATGCTTTGGATGACGAGTTTGAGGCGTTGTTTAAGGAGGCAGCTGAGATCAAAATGAAGCGACTGGTGGCGGAGTGGAACGCCAAGCACCCCGACGTGACGCCGCTCGTGATGGAAGCTCTCACGGAGCAGCAGCGGGCGTCGCTGCTAGAAGAGGATTCAGTCAGGGAGCTTGTGCTTGCCAGGGCGTTCGCAGCTAGGGAGGAGGAGGAGATGGCGAGATTGGAGGAGGAAAGAGATCCAAACCAAGACAGGGACGACCGGTTATACGAAGAGTACCGAAGGCACTGGTATTTTAAAACGGCCAAAGAGTTCGGCTCCTTCGAGGACACAAGTAAGTTCATATCTTTAGTGGTCACCCTGATTATTACTTCGGCTCCATGATTTCTGTTTTGTTATGAGACTGACATACTGTTATGTATGTTCTTACTATGCTAGATAGATAATGGTAGGATGTAACTGAATCATGATTTACTCGCAGTACATACGAAGGTTGATTATCTCCTTACCGAATTGAAATCTTCTATCACTACGTGCAGCTCGGATCCCCGCCATGTGCTTCACGGATGAGCCGATGCCTTGTCGCACCGAAACCATGGATACTCTGCAGGTATTTTCAGTCAAAGTCAAGGAAGTAGACAAGGATTTACACTGGCCGCTGGATGTGTTTGGTATGATTGCTGTGCGGGACGACCTTGATTACAACCGCAATATCATTTTTGAGCGCAAGAGGGACAACTGTCAAATCCTGAATAAGCAGGTTCATATCCCTTACAATTTGTACTTGCTGTGCAACATAAACTTTTTATTATTATTATGGTTCTCTGTTGTTAGTTGTTACCAGTCTTTTCATGCTGTTTACTCCACAGTTCTTAGTTAGCCTATTTAATTAAATAAATGAACCTCATTCATGAGCTTCTACAAGTTTATGTGCTATAAATGATAATTCAGACCTGGTTGCCTGTTACAAATACCATGGTTCTTGGTTATAAACTTATGTTATGAGTTGGAGCAATGTGTACGTACAGCTCTTTTTATGTAGGAACAAGCAAAGTTCATGAAATTGTCTGAGAAATCAGTCGCATGCCATGTCTTTTATGTGAAAATACAAAGGGAATAACCATTTGTCCCCAAATATGTTGATGATAGCGTTTTATTTTCACTGTACTTGATAGTTTCTGGTGTTTCTTGTGAGGTGTTGCGCGATGTATTCGGAATGCTGCAGATTATCATAAAACAAATGTTTTAGACATGGCTTGTGACTTTTGTTAATGTTCTTTTAGCTATATATCAGGCAACAACAAGAACAACAACAATTTACCTTTTTTATGTTAATAATGCATTTAGGTGAATACTTTCTGCTCTCATTTGTGGTATGCCCTCACATTGATAATGATTATATATTATTTTGCACTTACTCCTGCAGTTTCAGAATGTAAGATGCTCTAGTATTTTCCTAAGTCGAATCTTCTTTAATGTTGGAACAGGGGCAGTAGTCTTTAGACATGGCATTCATTTAAAGCATAACTCAACTACAACAGATTTTCATTTATTTATGTTTATGCACCTCACATTTTTTATGCTACCCAGTTGTTAAAATCAAATATATACTCAATCAATGGTGTTGCTGTGTTGAGTGCAGGATCCATATTTAGTGCTAACAGGTCCTGCCCGTGCTCCTGTGAGTTTGTTTGGGCCTATACATTTTGATATCATCCTGAAGGTGAAGCACAATAACGAATCCGAGGACAAAGATCTAAGCCTCATAGCCAAACGCTACTATTGCTGCACTTCAATCGATTTTCAGGCGAGAGAGTGCCCTCTCCGATCGTGCGTGGGCAGTAAGGAATATAAAAGCAAGCTCAGCACACTGGAGCTGACCTGTGGCATCACCGTTTCATCCATTGAGGCCACAATCGGTGTCCGTATTGTTGAAGGGTCATGGCCCGATGGATTCAGCGGGCGGTTCACTGCCTGTACTGCTAACTTCAGTCACATGAAGGTGTCACTATTGGAATTTGGAGATGGGAATGTGCCTCTTTCTTCCGCTGATGGCACCATAGAGCTCTCACGACGTGTGGTTTCTGTTGAAAGCTTTGGGGAGCTGCTAATTTGTGCAGCAGCGTGGCGAGGCAGGAGGAAGGTTGAGCGTCAGGTGTGCTTCGAACCTTTGAAGTCTGGTAGGCGCTCTCGTGACTTAATTGTTGACTCGTGTAAAATGAAAGTTACGGTTGGCTGGTCTCTTTTTCCGTTAAGCTATCCCACTGCCCGTATTTCTACAAGCAACGGTGAGGCAAGCAAGGTTGGGTGAGGCGATAATATTCGGTATCTAATGGAAATTACTAATTCACCAAGGCATGTAAGAAGTTTGATTAGCTATATTAATTAACAGTTGTGTAAATCTGGTGCTAGCAGATCACATCTTATATGTGCTTTTGTGTAGTGCGATATGGAGTTTTTTTTTAATAAATTGAATTTTAATGCGAAATTTCAAAAATAGCGCGCGGGCTTCGGAAATGCCATGCTGAATACCGCTGAATACCATCCTTTTGATTAATACAAAATTAGGTTAACCGTGTCTCGGTTTGAGATGAAATATTTATGAAATATGTGTATCGATGAGTAGGTTCCATTCCCGCGATCGGTTTTAAGTTTGGTCGTCTCTGACTTCTTAATTTTGAATCGTAATTCGTACAATTATTTGACGAATTTTGTCAAATTCCTCGCACTGGTTTGACCGTTTTAAATTTCCTTGAACGAGTACATCTACCTCACCCTCCTTCTCCACAACGGACGTATTTATTTTTCCGGTAGTATCTATAGAAAAAAATACGTCAATCGAAACAAAAAAGTTACAACGTGGAGAAGGGTGAGTAGATGTACAGTCAAAAAAGTGCGAGAAATTTGACAAAATTCGTCAAATAATTGTACGAATTGCGATTCAAATTTAAGAAGTTAGAGGCGATCAAACTTGAAACCGATCGCGGGAATGGAATCTACTCATCGATATGCACATATTTCATACATATTTCATCTCGAACCGAGACACGGTTAACCTAATTTTATATTAATCAAAAGAAATCAGAATGTGTAGTTTGGATCGTAACAGATCGGCGCAGAAAAGAAATCAGAATGTGCAGTTTGGAGGGTAACAGAGGCATGGCTGGTGCAGATCGTACCAGATCGGCATGGATGGTGCCGATCGTACCATGTCGAAGTTACCATGTCGAAGTTGGGATTTCGGCATGACCCATAACGCCGGCGTGCTATTTCAGCAATTTTTGAAACCCGCGCGCTATTTCTAAAATTTTGCATTAAATTCGTATTATTAAAAAAAAACTCGTGCGATATGTACTTCTGAAGCTGGGATTGTGGCTGTTGCTTCTGAAATTGTGTGTTGTATGAGTTGTGTTCTGTGCTAATTAATTGTGTCCAGATATGTCTAAATATTGTTCCATGCATGGAAGAAGTATGTCCTTGTTTGTAAAAGTTTGATTAGTTGTATTAATGAACTGTTGTGTATTCTGTGAGATTTGTGCTAAGCAGGATTGCATCTGACATGTGCTTTTACGTAGTGTGATATGTTAGTTTACTTCTGGAACTTGCAGGACTGTTGCTGTTGCTTCTACAATGATGTCTTAAACTTGTATGAACTCTAGAAAAAAGTACTACTTCCTCCGGTCCTGAAAAACTGGAACTTGCGGGACTGTCACTGTTGCTTCTACAATGATGTCTTAAACTTGTATGAACTCTAGAAAAAAGTACTACTTCCTCCGGTCGGAAAAACTGGTGCAGCTTATACAAAAGTGTATGTGATACACAATTTTCTCCCTGACACTTTTTCTAGATCGGAGGTGGTAGTTTGATGTATAAGTAGCTGAGGTTTGATACTGACTTTTTGGTCTGAAGACTACCGAGTGGAGTTGGATCTTGGATCTGTTAAAATAATCCTTTACTCGATAGAAAACGTGTATGAAATGGTGTTTTGAGTGAGTATTCCGCATCCGGGCTCCAATGCTCCTGCATTTTGAAAATTTTATTTTTTATTTTTTTTTAGTTCTGAAAATCTTTTTTTTTTTGAAAAAAGTCCAAAACAAACCCTAAACTTGTAGGTGAAAGCTAAATCAAACCCTAAACTTTAAATCCCTGAAATTGGCACTCTAAACTATTAAATCCCGATCTATTTTCAACCCTAGACCTGTTTGGCACGTCGGGAAAGCAACAAACCAGACCGGGATTGCACGCCACTCTCACTGACAATGAGGTCCCACTTGTCATATACATCTCTAACCTTTCTCACTTTCAGCGCCGCTGCTCGTGCCTTCGCCCTGCTGGTCGGCACCGACCTCGGACCACCAAGATTCGGCAAGCCACACGTTGCTGTTGGCCTTGCTACGCGCGCCTCGAGCTGCTCCAGGTTGCCGGTGCAATATGTGGCACAATCGTACTACAATGGCGTTGAATTGATGCTCTGCTCTAGTGTCTCTCATTAATTGATTGACTACTGGAGGTAGCTAGCTTGTCATACATACTCCGGTGCCCATCAATCGATTAAAAGTAGCTGTCAAAGTAGTATGAATCGAGCTACGGGGATTAGAAAGATTTGTTGGCTCGCGGAAATAAATTAAAGTCAATGGCCGCTGAAGGCCGTTTGTCGCGGGCGGCCGAGCAGCCAGAGGAGGAGGAAGCGCTTTCCCGCATCCTCGCTGACTCCAGCAGGCGCCACGGTGGCCTCCACCCGAGCTCCACCCCGTCGTGGCTGCTTCTGCTCTTGACGGGGGCATCTGCCATCGGTGGTGCTCGGGATGGAGGCGCCGCCGCAATTGCGCGGCACGACGGTATGCCGCCATCTGCGGGACCAAGCTTCTGCATCCCCTACACGCGCAGGATGGCTGTCCGGTCACCGGACTTCTGCTGCATACCTCTACGCAAGGATTAGACAGAGATTGCTTAAGGTGGAAGATGGAAGATGGACCTGACATGTGGGCCCTCTTTGTCTGTGAGATCACCAAAATATTCAGTTTATTAAATTATTTTTTCTCAAGTCCAAAATATGTACAGGGTCCGGGATAGACCGGGATTTATTAGTCCAGGGTACCGATTTAGGGGATTCAAAGATCAGGGTTTGATTTAGATTTCATCTATAAGTTTAAGGTTTGTTTTGGACTTTTTCCAAAAAAAATCCACGGATAACTATGCATATGTTGTGTATTTATGTGGAGTTACGATGAAAAACGCTTTTATTTTGGGCTATAGAAAAACAAATTTGTGGCTGTATGTGGGAGCAAAAAAATGTGGAGTATTTTTTTTACCGTATCTTTTTCTGTAGCACAAAATATAATGTATTTCTTTTATGAAAATTGTAGTGACTATAGTGGATGTGCATACCTATTTGTATATTTTTGTTTGTTGCTTTTTTAGAGATCTAGACATATAATTATTTTGAAAAAATAAATGTGAGGATTGGTTCCTGTGTGCATCTAATACTTTCTGGTGGTCTTTGTTAGGATGCATGGAGAGAAAATTGGACGTAGCATCAAGGTTTGGTTACATTGTTGCACAAAACACAGAATCAAAACACTTGTGGCAGCGAACCCCATGTTTTCGTCTAATAAGTTGCAACAAGTCCAAATAACTGATTTAGAGGCTTAATATGCATTTGACATGGGGTTAGATTTTTATACTGTATACCAATTAATATATGACAAATTTTATACCGTACTATATGAAAAAGTTATACCGTATAAAAAATAAACTCTTAGTACCCAGGTTTTTATTTAACGAGGTGCAACAAACCAAGTAACTGATTTAGAAAATATATCAAAAAGTATATGGCAAATGATATATGGTATAGAAAGTATTATACAATAGATTTAAAATGCAATGAAATCTCGCAGGATACCGTATAGGAGCATCTATGGTGTTGCACCTGCACTTGAGCGTAGATACGGAGCATGTAGC
Organism: Poa annua; assembly: GCA_026929855.1. Taxonomy (NCBI): domain Eukaryota; kingdom Viridiplantae; phylum Streptophyta; class Magnoliopsida; order Poales; family Poaceae; genus Poa; species Poa annua. The sequence continues at coordinate 97,574,326 of CM049437.1, forward strand.
GAAAAATGATCATATATATTTTTTATACAATCGGCCTGGTATTTTGCGATGAGTGTTTGATTAGGAAAATACACGCAGCTCAGTAAAACAACTGAATTATTATTTAAACGAATTTAAAATGAATCTTGCAGTATAAATTTTGGTATATGGTACAATTTTTTATATACCGTATTTTTTATATATTAATTTGTATACGGTATAAAAATCTAACCCGTGTCAAATGCGTATTAAGCCTCTAAATCAGTTATTTGGACTTGTTGCAACTTATTAGACGAAAACATGGGGTTCGCTGTAACAAGTGTTTTGATTCCGTGATTTGTGCTACAATGTCACCAAACCTCGGTGCTATGTGCAATTTTCTCATGCATGGAAGAAGTTAAGCTTTGCTGTATTGATAAACTCTTATCTAATTGTATCATTATAGCTTAGAAATTAAAAATCACCCATATTTCTATCTTTTGAAGTCCTTACAAATTCAAAATCTCCATACTTTATAGTCTGTGCCAATCATATTGAACTGATGTGCTTGTAAGAGCATGTCCAAGGTAAATTTGGGCCCTCATTTGTCCGCTGACTCGTCCGGACAAATCCGCTTTGAGCTCTCCTTTATTATACTATTACAACGTGTTTGGTTAGAGGGAGTTTTAACGACGGAATTGGGGACACTAAAACTAAGACAAAAGGGAGATTACCCTGACTATTTAGAGGGAGCTGACTATTTAGAGGGAGTTTTAACGAGGGAATTGGGGACATTAAAACACAAACTAGAGGGAGATATTTAGACGGGCACGAACAATCAATTTCAACAGATCAGTTCACCCGAAGAGCACATCGTGTCGCCGTATTTTCTTATGTATTTTCCAGAAGTACTCAAACATCGATTTTCGGCAAACAAATTAACTCAAAGGGTGTGGCGGCAAGTTACCTAGTAGTTTTTAAGAAGAAGGGTAGTTCTTAAGAAAAAAGGTTAGATTACTCTAAAAACTCGTAAGTAAAATAACTTTTATATTTTTGGAGGGGGTGCCACTCCCACTGGATACGTCCACTGGTTGACTGATTTTTTTCTTAATTCTCATTTCTATCAGAAAAGTGCAATTCATGCATATCTTTTTGAGTGACTGAGACTTGAGAAAATTTCAGGCACCTAAGAATTAGTAAAACCGGTGTTAATAATGCGTTCAATGATTTGTTAATCAGTGGCGTTTTAGGAGAGTGCCGGCAAAGTTTGGACAATTAGCGGCACCACGTTTTAATGCCTTAAAAACTTGCTCTTTTTTTTTGCGCAGAAAAAACTTGCTCTTTTCAGGCACCCGTTCCTTGCCGCCGAGCTGCCTCGCCGGAGTCAGGAGAGAATCCCCATCCACTTCGGCCCCCTCCCCTCGCTTGTCCACCTCCCCCGCTGTCGTAGAAGGACGCGCCGCTTTCACTCGTCGCCGAGATCACCGCATGAAGTGCCGCTACATCGTCTCCGAGCCGCAATGGTCGAGGCTCAAGGATTCCTTCACATGGAATGGAACCCAGGAGCTCCTTCCACTATCGAGCCCCCGAGATCCTTCCCTCTGCATCGACGACGAGTACCTTCGATCCGGGTCAGAACCGCTTCCTAATCCTCTTTCTATTTCACCTCAGTGTGACGATCTATCGGATTAGTTGTACATTTAGTTAATCATGTTGATACCACAACCCCTATTGAACGATCCTTGCTTACTTTCGTTCAACTTGATTTGTATGTAATTTATATGCTCACCATTTGTTTGTACTTATGCGTGTAACCGTGCAAATAGTACTCAAATATTGTATGTGTTTGTGCTTATTTGCTACAAAAATATTTTGACATCTGGTTAAGCTATAGGTTTACATTTTGGTTCAATACACAAATCCAATGTTTATATTAACTGATAGATGTATCTTCATTGCACTTTAGTTGTGGAATTTGGTAGTGAGACACCGACAGCTGAGGATATAAATTTTATTGCACTTTCATTCAATAGCTAGATGCCACACATGTAAATAAAACATGAAAAATCACTTACTTGAAGTCTTAAATCACCCTGCATGTGAGTTTGAGATGATGAAATACACTATAAAGTTAGTACCAAAACACGATTGCATGTGTAACTTTTCGTAGGAGCCTAAGGCGACACATCTTTTTTGCGTCCTAAGTTTAGGTCCGGTAATTCTGATTTGCATCTACATTTGTGTCGTTGGCTACATGTTCTGATGTTTAATTTATCTTTTCTTATGCTGCAGAATTGATCAAAGTTGCTATTCATGTCGTTCCGCATGTATGTTGCTGCCCTGCTCTACATGCCACCTGCTACAACTCATCCAAAAGGTTAACATTTGACTGATCTTGTGAACCACCAGTATCAAAGCCGCATCTAACAAGTAATTTAGAATTTCTTCATGCATGCCGTCTTCAGGATGGAGAAATCGACTGAGTGATTGACTGAGTGATTTTGCCTGTTGCTATCATGGAAGACTTTTGATGTCTTCGACACATTGATTTTGCAGCAGCAAAGCAAGTGAGTAAATAAAACGGCGCCTCCGCCCTATAGGATATGTTACTGCGTAGCTTCCTGCAGCATGATAATGCTCACCATGGTGGTTCTCTCCAGCTATAAATTCAAGGATTAAGAATCTGTATGATATTATTTCTGAAATCAACTTATAGATCATAGTCTGACTACCATTTTAAACCATGCTTCTTTGTATGAGATGATTTTCTATAGTCCAGGGTAGGTAGCTATTTTTACTGCAATGCATTTGTTACTTATATGCTGTAATTTCCTACAGAAGCTTAATGTTGATCATGGATGATGTGAACCTGACCGAGCTTACATGCGCTTCGGGCTGCTGCAGGCCAGGTCCTGGGCAGAGGCTTCTGAGCAGCATACAATTACACTTACTGAATTCTCTGACGTGTTTTAGGAAACTGAAACAGAGGTGAGACACACTAATCGCCGGGATGGTAGGTTTACTGTTATTAGGCATGGTTATTACTTGTTTCCTAATGAAACTATTCCACTTACCTCTGTAACCATAAGTAGCAACAAGCTGATGGGTCCCCCTTGATGCTTGCTAATTTCTTATGACAGCAGAGGCAAAGCTACCATTAGGGTGTCAGGGCGGCGCCCAAATCCTGCCCGCTCCAACTGAAAATACACTTGGTTAGTTGCTATCAACTTGGTCAGCTTTAGCTGATTTTGAATTGAAAGCTGATTATGCGGGCCTAGCTACTATACAGTCATTGGTGTCAAATTATCACCAACAATTTTGTGCTGATATTCTGTAGAAGTAGCAAAGTACTCTTTACATATGTGTGGTGACCCCAGTGTACTTAGAAGAATGACATTGACAATATATTATGCTATGTGTTGCATTATAAAATGCATAAGGAGGTCCTCTTTAGTTAGTGCAGTCTACATGGTTTAACAAGTTTTTCTAGGAAGCATTATTTATTTGATTTGTAGGCTGAAAGGTTGAGCCTTCTCTTAGCAGTAGTGGATTTGTGTTAGGTCTGTAGTTGGCCCTGTACATTTCTGTAGAAGATTAGTGGGCTTTGGGCTACTCTAATTTGTGAGGCTGTGCTTATCCGTTGTTACATTATTTGGACTGGGTTGTCTTCCTATTGGCTTTCAATGAAGTATCTTACTCACTAGAGTAACTGATCAATCTCGAATTGAAAACAAGATTTAATTTCTTCTTTTGCCAAACATGACATATGTATATATGCTATGTTAGATACAGAAAAGGTCTTGTAGCTTCTATTATCTATGTATGGCATCTGTCTTTCTGTTGTATATGTATATGAACTGTTCATTATATATGTGTAGGCATTCTGCTAATAAAATGTTCTAGCTTAGCTAATCACTGATTGTAGGTTCTATTTTGTGCAATCTGTGTGAATTGCTTAACTGCTCAGACTATAGTGGATTGATTCTCTGTTGCGGTAGTGGTAGTCGACTCATATGCTTATACTGTTTATGGATCATTTTGCTACCAATACTAATGGATTTTCTTGTTCATCTGTAGCAACAGAAGGATGGATAATACTTGTCTCGAGAGTCAGAGAAGATGCAGAAGAAAATGATCTCTATGATGCTTTCTGGGACTTTGGCCATGTCAAGGACCTGCATTCCAATCGGGAGCGCTTCACTGGATATGGAAAGGTAATTTGGTTGTTTTACTATGACAAACTTCATGTAGTGGAAGTTTTTCCTCTTGTTGGCAGAATGCAATACCCATTTAACTTCATCGACAACAACAGTTGTAGAACATTTTGTCGCTGGTGAAATTAATACAAATTTCAACAAGCAGAGAGCAACGGCGAAATTGAACTTTTTTTAAATTTCTACACTGTTCTAATGGTTACATGGATAGATGCAAACATATTGTCAGTGACAAATTATGGCTGACTTCTTTTAGACTTCTTGGTCTGCTTCTGGGTTTAGAAGCCCAGAAGCCCACAACAAAACTCTCTAGAAGCCATTTTACACACAGTGGGCAGAAACTGGGTCGGACCAGTTTCCCAAGCTTCTCCACTCGGCCCGTGAAGCGCTCCACAAAAAAGGTCATTTGGTTCGCGAAATTTACCTCCGAAATGCCATCCCACTTCTTTCCCTTTTATTTCTCAGTCAAGGGATGACGGGAAAAAAAGAGAACACAATCCCCACCTCGCGTCGCCTCCGACCTTGCATCTCGACCCGCACCTCTGAATCGAGCCATCAGGCCCAGCCTCTCACGCTCAATGCTCGCGTTGCTTGCTGACGACGCGCGCCGCCACACTGCTCTGCTTTTCGCCCGCCCCTCCGCCTGCTCTTCTGCGCCTCAGACTGCTCCTCTCCGGCGGCCAGGGAGCTCGGCTGTGGATGCAGATGCACGCACGAATTGGTCATCCGAGCAGACTGCTCTTCTGATTATTATTTTTGTCGTGGATGCATGCACGAATTGGTCATCCGAGCAGACTGCAGATGCATGCACGAATTTTTTCCTGTTAACTCAAGTATGGTGGTAACACCTTCGTCTTGAAACTTGGTACAACTCAATAACCAAGTTTAATTTTATAAAACTAATAATCTTGTTCAGCTTAGATGTGACCATAGAGGGCTTTATAGACTTCTCACAACCCAATCCAGCAAAGAAGCTAAACTTTTAGAAGCCCAAAAGAAGTCTCCGGTACAATTTCTCCCCACCGTAGTTTCTCCACACCGGAATCTATAAGCCTGCTTATGCAAAGCAGGAGGCCAAAAGAAGTGTCCCTATGAGGTTTATATACCAAAGGTGTTCGTGATGTTCCTACTAGTACAGATAAGAGAGGACTTCCCAAGCTCTTGATTCACATGCTTCAGCTATGTAGTAGTTGTTGTTATGGTTGTTGATCTTCTCAGATCTTGCGTGTTTGAGTTGTTTGCTTGAATCGATTGGTAAATGCTGGAATGGTTATAACTGCTGGAATTGTGTACTACAAATATTGTCAGTTTTTTTTCAAACGGGAGTAAAAGATTTGCCCCATTCTATTAAATTAAGAAATAGGGAATTGCCTAGTTATTATTTGGAAAACAGGGGAAGCCCGTTACCCATAAAACAAAGTGAACTACTCACAAACCCAGAAAACACAACTACCGCACAAACTCTTCCAACACACAACAGCCGCCACCTCTGACACTTGAACAACACAAAGAAACACTCGATGGGAACACCTCAACCAAAGGCCATGTGCAACACCAAAATCATAGAACGATGAGCGAAGAAACCGAAAACCATCGTGGGTGCCTTTCCAATGGCACCACTCTTCTTGTCTTTGCACCTAAGTGACTTCTCCTTCCGGCTGCTGATCCGAGTGCGATCACCCATCTTACTTCGGCCTTGGTTGTCATCCTTGTTAGGAGCCAATCGCCCTCCCACATCCAGGATTAGCAACCTCCAAGGTGCTAAGCACATCGCAAAGTTCTCTTGCAAAGAGAGCATCCGGGTTAAGTGTTGACGGGGGTGAAAAGGGGAGCCGAAACCACATTTGGTTGCTAAGGTCATAATTGGGGTCTGGTTGGAGATGCTCTAAGGTTAGAACGTTTCTGTTTACATCTCACCATCTAAAATGTAATTTTATACATGGTCTTATCAGAAGTAAAAAAGAAAAGCAGAGGGAAACAAACTAGCTCCATTTTTTACACTGATAATCACAACTCTTATTTTTGATCCCTCAAATCCATGCAAGTGCATGCAACATAGATAGATATAATTTTATATGTTTTCAAATTATCTGGCATGGGTTAAGAGCTTTCTGGAACGGACGGAGTTTACTATGAGCAGGCTCTCTCTTTTGCCGGCTATGTGGAAGACCACTTCTACCCTGTGTCCTCAAACTGAGGTTGGGGTTGGCTCTACGGAGGACTCGTGACGGGAGTTCTATGGTTGTTTGTGTCTTCGCCGGGGGGACATTTTCCGCCTAGTACTGTGTTCCGACTGACTATGAGGCCGTGGTCGCTGCCGAAGTCGTGGATTCAGTGTTGCAGATCATTACTTATCTTGGGGAGTGTTGTTTTATGGTGATCCAAATTCATATAACGATATGGAGTGAGCGGCTAACTTCGGAGCGAAGCGGAGGCCCGTCGCTGGTGTAGTGACCCCGTACACCACTGCATGTTGTAGTATACAAGTCTGATATAACACTTACAGAAGGACTTATCCGCAAATGTTACACCCCACAGAGCAGTACAACAGAAACATAGGCGGTCCATATAAAACTGTAGAATTACAACGCTACCATACCAAATCTCTAGAACCTTCTTTATAGAAGAGAAAGTCTCGTGCAAATAAAATACAATAAGATCCAAATCGTAGTACTAAGCTGAATATCAGCTCTAACTCTAGTCCTAATCCACTACTGTTGTTGTCACAGCCCTACACTATTCCACCTGGAATATCTTTATCCAGCGGTGTCCTCCACCTTCCAATAGGTATTGTCTCCTCCTTCGACAATGGGTCGTTGAGACCCCATTACATTAATACTGTCGTGGCTCCATTGGCATGGTTGTCGTCACTCCTCTGTTGATGAAGTAGCAATTGACTCCACGTTGAAGACCTCCTTGACGTCATGATGGCTCACCGGCACCTCCCTTATTGGCTCCAAATATCTAAGCAGGGGGTCAACGAGGAAAGGGTGAGCAACACTAGCGTTACTCAGCAAGTTCAGATATTATAGGAAAGAGTTTTTGTTTTTTCATGCACTAACTACTGCCAGGACCAACGGTCGTAGGCATAATGCAAGTTTTGGAAAACTTTTCTTTAAATGTCCAATTTTAATTCAGAAAACTAAGCTCCCAGTCTCCACGGGTTCATAGCCATCACTTGGGATTCCTTTCCCGCTGCGTTCTGTAGTTCCTTCCGGGAACACGGATGTGACAGTCACAGTTTCTTTTTGGTTGACTCTGCAGAGCTGCGTAAATTTACCCATGAGAGTTCCCCAGCCTTTATGGCTTTCCGGGTATACTTCCCGTCCATACTTCCATGGTATGGGGCCAGGCCAAAGTTCAAAGCCAATCACTGCCCCTCTCCGCACAACCCATATCCGCCCATTTATGATCGAGCCGGTACATAACACAGCCGCTCATCACCCCTCCCAAGCTATACTCCAGACACCCCGTCGGGTGGGAAGTTTACGCGCTTCCACGTAGCTGGCCGCCGCAACGGACACGGCCCAGGTAGTATTCTGCCGAGGATATATGTCTGAGAGAAGATAGCAGCTGACTTTACCGTCCCATTCCAGATTTCATGGTAAACGCTTCAATACGGCGCTAGGATCACTGGAAGTTTTGTAATTAATCATAGGTATATACTTTCCGTACGATGGAACCTCCACCATGATATACATACCATTCCATGGTTCCATCGCCCGCCAAACAATATATATAGCAATTCACATAATTCGGAAATAGTTTTTCTTTTTCAAATGCAATGATAATAGTTTTTGAAAATAGTTTTTATAAAATATTTCAATGAGGATATGCAAGAATGAACTTGCCTGTGATAGAAGTGGCAATTCAATAATTCGGGATTCTAGTGTCTGCGATAAAACCCCGAGATCTGAAAATAGAAAAGTAATCCCAATAAGGATTACAGAAAACTCTGACAAGATGCTATTATGCATATATATGAGATGCATCATAATTACCTCAAAAATACCCCATGCTCACAAGTGTAAGCTTCGTCTTACGCGATACTTCGATAACTTATTCATCTTAGAGTTTAAAGATTATTTAAGATTTATAACTTTGATTTGTTACATAATTTTTATGTGTTATAATTTCCAAACTTAAGTGTTGTTCACTTTTATTAAGTTTGTGAAATATTATCATATTTGGAAAGAAGACTTAAGTAGAGTTGATTAATCCAAGTATTTAATTTATCCACATAATAATTGTAAAGAATATTAAAATGAGTGAGCAATTTGTCATCTAAGGAATTTTATTTTACCACTTAGAATAATTTGGATTATTCCTTAGAGAAAACTCTTTGGCGAAATCTCTTTCTTTTAAGAAAATATTTTGGACAATTGTTTTAACTCAAATTTATCATGTTATTATCATTTTGATAATGATGAGTATTATTTTACAACTTAATAGACCTTAAAATAAAATTCTTATTTTAAAAGGGTTGAGTGAAAATGTTATTTTACTTAGAAACTTAATTTTCTTATTTTAGAATAACCAGAACTCATTTTTTTTTACCTGAGGTAAAATCCTCAAAAATTCTATTGAAAATCACTTTTAAAAAGTAGAGGAAGTGTATATACTTGTTCCTATTTTTATTTGATTTTTAGAGTATTTATGTGTGTAAAAATTCATTTAAGTTGACATGATTTAATTTTGTCAATTTACCAAAATACCCCCTGGTCACTGGGTTGAATCAAACCCATTAGCCTAGGTCCGGCGCGGTCAAACCGACCGGCCCACCTCTCTCTCTCCCTCACTTCTCTCTCCTGAGCGGTCCTCCTCGATCCCCTTGTCTGCTCTCTCTCTCCCGAGCGCCTCGCCGCCGCCTCCACCCTCTGCTCCGGCCGCTGCCGGCCTGCTACGGCGCCGCTGTGCTCTGGAGATGCTCCGCCACCTCCTTCTGCTCCGATTCCCCACCACCGCGATGCCCTGCCGCGACCGAATCGATCCCCACCTGCAGCCCTAATCCTAGCCGCCATGGCTTGGGTCACCGGCGCTGCCCCGGCTCCCGCGCCTCCTGTGTGCCTCTTTCCCGACCAAGGCCGCCTCCTAGAGCCATTGCGCAAGCACGCCGCTTCGGTCCCCATTGGACCTCAGTGCTGCTCAGCTCGGTGTCGCCTACCTCAACCTTGATGCCGGCAGGATGGTGTACTAGCGCAACCCTGGCGTCCCTCTGGTGCTCGAGAACCTCGTCGACACGCTGCTGCTGCGGGTGTGGCTCGGCGCAGGTTGATGCGCCGCTGCGGAGGTGATGCTCCTTGTGCCGCCGTCGCCGCGGTGCTCGTCGATGTCGTCCTCGCGGTAGCTTTCCGCCATGGTAGCGGGAGCCCTGCCTCCCCACGCCACGGTGTTCGTACCCGAGCGCAGGTATGGTCCTCACTCCTCTCTTCCTCTCCTCTCTCTGGATGTTCTCCCTCTCGGTATAGGACACGATTAGGATTTGTTCCTAGCCATTCTAGTGGTCGTGGTACTGCTCCAATACATCAAAGTGATGCATTGATGCCTGCCAACATGCAGTGCATGTGGTGCTTCTCACTGTCACTTGTGTTACTGAAGAAATATTCAGTTGTGCAAGTGCTACTGTCATTTAACTTCAAAGATAGAATTAGATGATTTTGTGGGTGCTTCCCCATATATTTGATACCCTGTTATATTCTATTGAATTAGGTTTGGAATATGTGTAGCTGATGTGTATGTGCTCAGGAATACTTCTATTTAGATGATCCTCTTATCCTAGCATCTATGAAATGATTTTATATTTCCCTAGGTGTTGGATTATGTGATTTATGTGTCGTTGCAACACAACACTGTGTATTATTTACAAGAGCAGATACACTGCATGCTTTGTCTTACTGTTTTGCTGTTTCTTAAAATTCTTGGCTGTTGTTTAATGAGCAACAGATCATGAAATACATGATCTTGCTCTGGTAGTGCTTATGTGCATAGATAAAAATTATTTCCTGATGACTTACTGCTCAAATGCATCATCTGGTGTATGTGTGGTGCACTGATACTTGCTGGCTTGGCTTATAAGCTTATTTCCCTGATTTGTACCCAGGTTTTTATCTGTTGAGCATGATTTATTCACTGGTGCCTTCCAGAGAGTTGCACAGTGCTCAGATCCATGCTAAGCATGATCTGGTGGTGCTAATATAGCTGAAATGATTTTAGAAATGCATTCTTGGACAGATTTGGCTATTTAATTGATAAGAATAGATTTTATGCTTGATATCTTAGCCTAACCAATGATGCAAAGACTGAGGCATTGATTTTGATAAGAACAGATACTAATTAGTTGCTTTACTTCTCTGTGATGAGCTATGCATAGCAATTCTATGCACCACTGAGATATATACTTCTTTTAACTCCAAAATGTGTATAGACAGTGAGTATATTTCACCTCTGGACAAGATCTGGTGTATTATTTGTACCTTAATGCTTGCTGGAATTAATTTCCAGTACTTGCATGCTTATTTTATCAGATGCCTATGCTTTCCATTGTGCTGGAATAAGATAGATTTGTCAAGTCTAGCTGTGGCCAGTATCTCTGGTAGCTTTTCTTGACAAATACAGATAAGAGTAGATGTGATTCCTTGCTCTTCTCTCTTTCCCTCTCAGCTAATGATAAGATAAGATACTACACTCTCCCCTCTCTCTCTTTCTCAACAAGCAAATGAATTGCTTAGCTGGATTCTGTGGAAACAGAGCCAGCTCCCTCTCAATCTCACACCTCTCTTCTTCTCTGAGCACACAGCTGAGGCTGCTAAGCATAGTACTGCCACTTGCAGTAATGCTTGCACACACCAATGAATCAACCTGCTGTTTGTAGAGTAGTTGTACACTTGCTTCTGGTTGGTTCTTGCTCCAGGGGATGTGCCTGCACCTCCTCGCTGCTTCAATGTTCCTAGGGTATATTTATCTAGCTGAAATGGCTTATGGGTGGTGTGCTTGAGCTGCTGTGAGCATAATATGGTGCACCTATCTTGTACTACAATGGGTTGTTTGCTAGAAACGAATTGTGATCAAATGGATCTGTTGGAAGGCTATGGTGGTGTTAAGGCTATGGTGGTGTTTATATAGTGCTATAGGACGGTTTGAGTTGTTGTGTTCAAATTCTCATGTGTAGGCATTTCTTGGGGTTCAAGTTATGCTAGATATTTCTCTTGTGGATAAAGATGAGTAGTCCTTGGTCTTATCCTCTTGTGAGATATTCTTGAGGTACAAGTTATGTGAGATATTTTGTTTGTGGATAAGAATGCATGGTCATTGTTCTTATCTCCTTGTAGGATTAATTCTTGAGCAAGCCAAGTGGCATTTGTCACTAGATGGGCTTGTTTGGCTTCTCTCTCATGTGGGCTTTGCCAATTATGGGTGGTGATCATGTGGCTTAATAATTTCAGATTGTGGGCTTTAGCATTTGTCTATTTTCTTCCTTGGTAAATAATGCCATTGGAGAAATATTTTAATGTGGGCTTTCTTATTTAGGAACTTGACTAGATTAGAGGGATTAATAAGTTGCCTAAGATATTTAAATATGGATCAATTGATTATGCCTCGTTGAATCAATGTTGCCTTGTGTCCCTTCTCTCATTTGGATTAATATTGCCTCATGACCCTTGTTGCCTAGTTGCCTCAGTATGATCCAAAATATGATCCATTGTTGCCTTTGATTTAATATTGATCCCTCTAGTCAATAATTGGATATTAGGACAAGTTCTTAATATTCAATAGTTGAGTTCCAACATTAAATTGCCTCACCCTTGTGGTGAAGGCAGACATTTTAATTATCAACCCCCCTCTCTTTTGTCTTTGTTTATTTTGCAGGGAATGATTTGAAGATGAAGATGGAATAATTTGGATGATAAGAAGATCAAGATTTAGCTTTTATTTTCATCTTTGTCATCTTCTTTTTATTTGGATGAGATATGTACATATTCAGTTAAAGATGTAATATTGCTTATCCTTTCATTTTGGTCTTGTGTTTTAATTCCATATGATGTATTTTAATTAAACTTGGGACAATTGAATATTAATTACTTTGTATTTGAGATGATTGGGATATGAGATGTGAAAATGTGTGTGGGATGATGAATTGAGATGATGAGTTCATTTTTGTGATATGATAGTTATATGGATGATATAATGAAATGTTACTAGTTATTGAATTGAAATGAGTTTGAGTGATTGTATATATCCTCTCTTTGATATAATTCATTTTTGTCGAAAATTAGGAAAGGTTATGTCCAATTTTTAATTGCCTCGACTAAATCTTCTCGTTTCAATTTAGTTGTTAAAAAGATCATGTCGAAGTTTATCGCACTCAACAGATGATCTAACCCCTAATCCATCGTGTCGAGAGAAACATTGATCACTTTGCATTGTTTAATTTAACGCGCCAAAATTTCTCGTGTTTTCAGATGCATGCCATACAGCCGGTAGGCTTGGGCCGTAGGGTTTTGCCCACTATAAATACATCTTGTAAGCCGCCTGTTGGGGTAAGCCATACATTGTAAACACACGGCGTTTGTAACCTCACCCCAATATAGTGAAGTATTGCTGGCTGGCGCCCGTGGTTTTTTCTTCTCCTTTGTTTGGAGAGATTTTCCACGTTAAATCTCGTGTTCCCGTTGGTTTGATCTTTCCGCTCTTCATCGTATTTGTGCTATCTTTTGTAACAGGGAGCTCTATGCGAGCCATGCTTTGTCTTTGTTCGTGGAACATAAAAATGTGGACTGTCCAGCTTTGAGCTTGACTGAGCTCCAATGTGGTTTCGACGCCCGCTCCACCATCGTAGTGCATAAATCCGATGATCTACTCGTAAAGGAAATTTGGACATGCTATGCGGTTTGAAGGCTGCTACTCATGGATGTGGAAGGGTGATTTCTTACCTTCTAACGGGGACGCCAGCCAAGTGTAAAATTAAGGTGGGTGATTCTCCTCGAACTAGCATCGGGAAGAAGAAGTCACTCAGGTGTAAGGACAAGAAGAGCAGGGGGCAAAAACGACTACATCTCCTACAACAATATAGGTAGGCCGAAGCCACACGTCGGTGCTAGAGCTGTCGGCCTTGTCCTCGTCATCAGAGACAACAACTATCTCTGCGCAGATGCTGGACCCGGCCGTCAGCCTTATCGTTGTTGGCGGCGGGGTCATATCCACAAGGAGGAGAAGCCATAGTCGTCCTCGTGCACGACCTGCCTCTCCGCGGCAAACTGCTAATCGACTAGGATAGGGCCACTCCTCATGTGGGCCACCAAAAGAGTGGTCTGCGTCCATGGTGAGATGCGGAACCGCTCCCGCGCCTCGTCGAGGGCCATAGTCATGCATGCAGCTTGTTGCCACCCTCGACTCCACCTGCGCCAGCGGCCACGGGTCCGCCGTGGCCCCTCCCACGCCCGCGGTCTCATTCAGGGCATCATCTGGCAGGCGCATTTTCGCCTGCAGCTGCACACATCGCTCTGACGTACCAGGTGATATTCTGGCGAGGCATGGCGGTGGATGCATATAACAACGGGGTGTGGAGGGGCAAGATATGTGGCGGCGTAGACGTTGAGAGGAATAAGTGAGCGCCTAGGGTTTGGCTGGCCCGATAAATATAGCCGGATTGTGGCTCTTCGGCCAAAGCGTCAGTAAGTTTGTGATGACCTATGTTGGGAATGTATCATAGCCACTAGTAGAAAAAGGCTTATAGCCACCATATTACTGCTGGCGAGCCATTTATTCGGTGCGCCAGTAATTTTACCGCTGACGAAAAAAACGGTTTGTACGCCAGCGGTAAAAGTGCTACCGCTGGCGTACAATCATCGCGGTTCGCCAGCGGTAACATTTGGCCGGGGACGGCCGTACTCTGGACTTACCGCTGGCGAACTCGGCAAGTTGTTCGCCAGCTGTAAAATTATTACCGCTGGCGAACGGGATACATTGTGCGCCAGCGGTAGTATAGGCGGGTATCATTTGGCGCATGTTGCTCTACCGCCGCTAGCTCTCTCTCCTTATCCTCCACCACATACGCCACGCCCCTATCTCTCTCTCTCCTTATCCATCCGCTCCGCCCCTCCCTCCCCCGATTCCCCAATCACACCACGCGCGCGCGCCCACCTCGCCGGCGCCGCCGCGCGCCGATCCATCTCGGCCCGGACCGCATCCCAGCCGCGACCGCGCCCGCCCGCCCCTTTGTCGCCGCCGCTCCGCATCCCAGCCACGACCGCGCCCGCACGCCCCTTGGTCGCCGCCGCTCCGCCCACGCCCGCCGCCGGCCATGGACGACGCGTCAAGGTACGCGCACAGCCGGTCGTGGAGGAGACCGGCGACGGCCGCGTCCTCGAGGCCTGGGAGCGCGCGTACGCGGACGACCGGTCGTGGGAGGCGCTGCAGGAGGACGAGTCGGGCCTGCTCCGCCCCATCGACACCAAGAACCTCGTCCACTCCCAGTACCGGCGCCGCCTCCTCCTCCGCTCCGCCGCCGCCGCAGCCCGCATCCAGAAGGGCCTCATCCGCTACCTCTACGTGGTCATCGACCTCTCCAGGGTTCGTCGCCGCATCTTGTTCCGATTTCCTGTCCCTTTAGGTTAGCCATTGCGATCGAGCACCTGGTTGGGAATCAGCGGGGCTGGCGAGCAGCGGTGATCGTGGTGATCTCGCTTTGCATTGTTTACCGAGAGCGAATCTGCTGTTTGTGCACACGGGCTACAGATTTGGTTAGACTAGAGGTACGATTGGTGAAGTGGTGACTAGTGACTGATTAATGCTTTGGATTTATTTGAATGTTAGTAGTTTCACCACAGAGCAGCTTGTATTTTTTTTTTTTGTAAAGAGAATGCAGCCCCGCATCCATAGTGGCGCTTCATTATGATTGTTTAGGAAGAACTAGGTATCTTTGCCTGATCTGGTTCGCATCTTGTAGCTGTGTTGACCTTACTTCGTTTCATGCATATCTGGCTTAGTGTTCTCATTTAATAGCTGAGTGTGGGTGTTGACATGATATAATTGGTGGATGGTAGGACATTTGCTAGGATTGTTGATATGGCAGACCAGGGAAAAAACAAAAATTAATGAAGGGAATGCCAATCATTTAGTGGAAGAAACTTATGAACTAATATTAAAACTATGCCATATGAAAATGAAGCTCCTCATATACATGTTTCATTGCAGCTGCCCAATGTTTCAGAAACAACAAAGAATAGAATTTCCCGTGAGTATTAGGAACATCTAAATTCATCTAAATTCTTGTTTTGTTCTCCCCTAGATGGTGTGTGATGCCTAGGTTCTAATGCAGAAGTATTTAATTAATTTCTTGCTAGGTCGTAGCACAGGGTCGCTGCACCCCATTCGTGTTGCTGTTTTGCTACTTTCCTTGTTAATTTCTTGTTGCTTGTTGCTTAATTATGAACAACTATTATGATTTCTCTGTGAAGGTGTACGTGCAGTGCACTATGTTTATGTCTGATGGGTTAATTTCTTTCATAGATACATCTCATAGTTAATTCAACTATTCTGTTGACACACAAATATCCCCAATTGTCTAACTATTATCCATGTCCAGTACCAAAGTTCTTTAGGTTCAGTAGCAAATCCCAAGCACAATTTAATTCTAAAGTTGCAGTTATTTTGTTAATCCCTCATATCATTATGTGCAAGCTCATCTATTAAGTTTCGTGTTCTTTTTCATGTGACAAGGCCTTGATCAACTTGTTTATGCAGTTGTTGTGAATGATCTTTTATTCCATGAATGATAAAGCTCTTTAGAAGATGAACAATAACAAGAACCTTGTCAAGAAGTAGCATGCTTTCTTAGACTTAGGTGAGACAATTCCCCGTTCTTCTCCTTTTCATTTCTGTCCAATGGCATATCTTTTACTGCTAAGTAAACCAGCCACTTCTGACAGATGATGCCATCTCTTGGTTTATTGGCAAATTCTGTTTTTATTAACCAATGTTACTACTTACATTATGATCTGTTAGTGTTTAACTTACTTTCTATACACTGTAATTTTTTTGACTTGCTTGCTTGTCAATTTGCCCAGCCATGTCCTGATGTGTGATCTGTTAGTGTTTAACATCAGAAGTACATATTTGAAATAATCCATTGGCATGATTTTGTGTGTGTATTTGCAGTGTTGTAATCCTATTGTAACTGAATGTTAAACATTAAGTTTTGCTCGTTTAAATGAAGCCGTAGTGCAAGCTTGATAGAAATTGGCATGAAAAATGAAGTGAGGTTCTGTAGGTTATTCTTTTTTTACTAGTCCATGTAGATTTAACACAATCTGTTTCCTTTTTTGTTACCATGTCAGGAGGTACTTTCCCTGTGACACCGAGGATGACGACAACGGGGCTGCCGGCTGCGGCAACGACGACGACATCGACACGACATGTTGTGGCGATATCGACACGAGGCTGCGGCAGCGACGGCGGCGTCAACACGAGGCTGTGGCAGCGACGGCGGCGTCAACACAAGGCTGCGACAGCGATGACGGCGTTGACCCAAGGCTGCGGCAACGACGGCGGCAATATTAGCATTGATCTCGTTGGCCAAGTTGTAACCTACAGAACTAAGGTAAATTGAGACTTGCTTTGTGGAAATTTACTAAGATTGATAAGCATGTTAGAGTTGTGTGTAACCATGCTAATCTGATAAAGCTTATTATTCCAATCCCTACACAACTTTAGAAGGCAGAGTTGCAGAGTTCCACCCTGAAGTCACACCTGAACCTGAGAATCAGTTATGTGTTGCCCAACAAGCTCGTGCAGCATGTGCGCATCTCTCTTGCCTCTTCTGAATCTGAATTCTCTGGTTCTTGTTACCCATTCTGATTCTGAACATATTTTTTATCATCCACAGAAGTAACCTTTCTCAATAAAATTTGCACAGACAGAAGGTTGGTGCTGGACATGGAGTAGATCAACACTGATGTTACAGTAACCAAAACATAGATTAGCGCTACCTGTCCACTCGAATACATAATAACCTAAATGCATAGGCAAATCTAGCAACATTCAACAAACGCTGATGTCATTGACCCTAACATAGATTTACTCGTCTACGGGACTACCCAAATCCCAAGTTTTCACATGGAAAACACAAACCAATAACTGCCATTGGCAAGGGGCATTGGCATTGTTAGGCAAAATACCGATACTACTGTTGTTCTAGTATTGACTGGGCATGATCAAACATCACTTGATCACAACAAGCCAGACCTTTCTTTCAACGACCTTGAAGGTGCAGCAGTCACCTTCTTCTACCTCGTTGTCTCCGCAAAACCTTTTCCAACCTTTGCCCCTTATTTGGCCACAGGTCGTCGTGAAGTTGAAGTCTACTGGCCAAGATCTTGTGCTCCCCATGGATGTTTTCAGTTTGATTGTACATGGTCCTAGAAGACCAATTGATGAGCAAAAGGTCCCTTTCACAGTCTGCATTGTTGCCATTAATTGAAGAAGCGCTTGTCAGAATCTGAGATATATGTATGATTCTTTTAAAAAACTAACCGTTCACAACTAGTACATAATAAATGAGGGCTCTATTTAAGAAACATCATTTCAGTGGAGTTTCTGTTGTATACTGAAAGCTAACCTTAAGATTTTGTCTTGGTTGAAACAAGTGCAAAGTGGCAGTAGATGTTTTGCATTCATACATACACCTTAAATCCACAATGCAACAGTTTTTTCATTACCATCTATAATGAAAGAATTACTGGCATCTAAATTATCAAATTGATATTAGCAGATGTACTAAACATATGTTTCATTTACATAGCAGAGTAGGACCTGGCTTGGATTTGTCCAAACAATTAGTTTCAATGCAACAGCTTTTTCATTACCATCTATAATGAAAGAATTACTGGCATCTAAATTATCAAATTGATATTAGCAGATGTACTAAACATATGTTTCATTTACAGAGCAGAGTAGGACCTGGCTTGGATTTGTCCAAACAATTAGTTTTTCAGAATCCTTACAAAAAAAAAGACTTCACGTCAGGTCATTGTCACCACTCTCCATTTGATTGAAGGCATTATATAGGAATTTAATACAGTACCAATTTAGTGAAGTTGCTAGCACATTTTGTTGTTAGTAATTAAAAAGGTCTTAATTGTAGTTTTAACAGTTTACTGTGATAAAATACCCTGTACAAAGATCTGCGTGAATACTTTCAGAAAGTAAAGAGCAGGATACGGCATAGAGATTTAAATTCTTCCACAGTTTAGTTTTATACCAAAGAAACCGAAATATAAAGGGAATAAATGTAGTGCTCACAAGATACTTATTAAGAGAACAGTTGGTGATCTTCTTAGTGAATGACTGCCTCTGCGAAATAGCAGCAGGTTTGCTCTTCGGCTGGGCCGGTGCAGCAATTCCGTAAACCACTTGTTTATCGTTCTTCCTTTTCTTGCTGTCAGCTGCTGCAACTACAGGCCGGCAATTGCATTCCACATGACAAAAAAAACATAAAAAGTGCTGTTCAAATGTCGTCGGAACAGGAAGTTTATATGTAATTTGAGCAGGAATTCGACATGAAACCGTTCAAACTCTGGGAAGAATGTGTGCCTTACTCTGCGGGAGTATAGGACTTGGCCCCATCGCGCCATCAGTTGTACACAGAGCAAGTGTTGTATGGTACTCCTTCAGACACCCGTTGGGCAGGCACACCTCGACTGAAAGCACCATGTTACCTTCATATCTGAACAGCAGGATGTTTCCTTCGGAGAGATCATGCGCCGCCAGGAACCGCGCCCAGCCGTCTCCGTGGAGCACATCCGACTGACCATGATCCAGCTTCACTTGCCAGAACTTTCCCAGAGAGCAGAAGATCATGGCATTTTGGCTACTCAGGTAACTTCCAGCCTCAGTCAAGTGGTGCTGCACAAACTTGTCAGGGATTTCCTGAAAAGACATCAAGAGCAAAAAAAATGAAGCAGATAAAACTAGGAGACTAGCTTGCTTGGTTGCTTGCTCACCATCTTCTCCAGGTCATCCGGTTGGAGCAACTTGAGGAACCGGGGCCTGATCTTGCACGTCACGCCTACGCAACCATAACACATATTTGTTGCAATAAAATGAACTAAAAGAATTCACCTTCCCATAAAAGAAAGGGGGTAAAATGCACCTCTGTGCAGCGTAAGAAAGAATCACCTGCGAGTGGGGTGCAGATGCGCGCGAGGCAGCGTTCCGTGTCGAACGCGCTGAGGGTGGCCACCCCGCGCCGCTCGCGCCGCAGCACGACGGACCACCCTGCGCCGATGCCATGCGCGGCGGCGAGGTCCGCCCATCCGCCGACCAGCCAGCACGCGCCGTCCTGCCAGCGCAGCTCCGCGCGCCAGACCTTGCCGAGCGGTCCCACCACGATGACGTCCCGCTCCTCCTCCCCGGCGCCGGGCTGGAGGCGCGCCGCGAACTCCGTCGGAACGCGCTGCGGTCACAGGAGCACGTAGGAACAGAGCCGGTCAGGAATGTGAAAGGGGAGCAGAGGAGGAGCATGAGAGTAATGGCGGACAATGCCGGGTTTGCTAGCGTTACCGACCAGCTTGGTGAGGCAGCTCGGCGACAGCGACACCGCCGCATACTTGTACCGTGGAGGGCGGGCGGAGAGCGCCATGCCTGGTGTGGCGAGAGCACGCGTACTCGCCAGCAGCGGCGGATCTAGGATTTTAGTGAAGGGTATGCCGCATCAAAGCGTGCATTTTGAGTTAAAAATAAATATTCCTATGGTTACACTCTTGCTCCTCTAGCGTGCTCTTCCGCCATAGTTTCAATAGGGAATGGATTTGAATTAGAGGTTTTTTTTGGCATTTTCGTTTCAGGTCGTATTTTGCTCAACTCTCCTTTTTTGTTTTAGACTAAAAAAAATTGGGATTTCTCGACCGATCAAAAGCATAACGAGCGTTTGGATTTAGTTGGAAGCATGCGTCCGGGCAAAGTAGTGGCAATTTACCTTTTGACGTTATTTTTTACTAATATATTTCCTGGAGTATATATCCACGCTAAAAACGCATGCCTAAGTATCATAACATATTGCTAATAGCCGTCCGGTTAATTAGTTAGCTATGTACTCCCTCGGTTTCACAATAGAAAATGTTTTAGGTGTAACACATGTTGGATAGATTCACATAAAATAAGTGCACATGTACATTAAAATGCGTCTAGATATATATGGGTGTACATATGAATGTGAAAATTGGCTAAAAGATTTATATTGTGTAACGAAGGGAATACCGATTCACAAGCCCTATCCAATATTCATATGTATACATAAACAGTATTGACACGTAATTGTGTTAGGTACATATAGGGGGTGAGGAATTAATCGATGCATGTATCATGTATGGCCTAATTAAACTGCATGTACATGTCCTGCCTAGCTAGGCCGCTAGGCCGAGTGCATGGAGAAGACCAAAACTTGATCAGAACTGATTTAGCTCTTTAGGATCCAATTCAAGGAAGCTGGAAATCCCGGGGTATGCCACGGCATATCTGGCGTACCCCTTGGATCCGCCGCTGCTCGCCGGTCTCCACGATGCTCTGCTACTGCTAGTAAGCAGCTGATCGAAGATGTAACCGGTTTCAAAAAAAAAAAAAATCGAAGATGTAACCGAGGAGAGGGGAGGGTGCCACGGTACCCTCTGTTCAGCCCACGTTAGCCTCGTCACATCAGCATTTTTGCCACACGTCGAGTAAAATGGATGGAAACAAGACACGTATTCGTTAACTGGGGTAATTATTGATCGAAGATGTACTAGTACGTAAATTCTGAGACCGTGTGGACGGGACGCCCAAAATGAAACTATGAAAGAAATGAGACCGTATGGACAACCAAAATGAAACTAAAAAGGATCGAGAAAGCCTCTCCAAATACTGTAATGTCTCGTCCTAATAAAGCACAACGATTACAGCATTCAGTGGAAGAACATCCCGTCTTGCAGCAGAAAGAATTTACATGAACACTCAATATCAAATACTCTTAAGTACGGTAGAACAGCACAGATATCTCCTGGCTCAACATGGTGCCACAAATATCCCCTTATCTTCCTCAAGTTTTGGCTTACTCAATAGAAGGCCTACCACAGCAGATAAGACTATCATGTCTTGCTGTGAAAAGAAATGCTAAATGGACGGGTGCACGAGACAAAAAGTAACTTCAGGCATAACAGGTAAAACTCACGAGCAGACACCGAGTGCATTTCAAGTGCCCTGAACATCAAAATAATTTGAAAAGATGTTAAGGCAGCCAACACAACATGAGGAATGGTAAATACAGCAATAGACTGGGCACCAGAATTTCCAAAGCTTCTTCCATGGTGGTGTCCATCACAATAATTGATTTACGAGCTAAATGTCTTTAGCATAAGCATGGCAGCGAATAAGATAAGCTTACGAGGCAATCTGAGCTACAGATCAACAACTACCTATATTACAGGTTACTCAAAGAAAGGAACAACATCAATTTGCTGACAGGGAACATCAGGAGCAACCCTCCACCTTAGTTGGGTACTTCGGAGAGCGAGAGCTCAGCCGATGGCAAGGCTTCGCCGCTGATAGGAATCCTGCAAGTCGCTTTGTTGTGACCATACCCTTTACATCTGCTGCAGCGGACTGCCCTTTTGATCGTGATGCGTGGATCAGCTGGTTTCTCTTTCGGCCTGCCAACCCGCCGACGAGTTCGCAATGGGAATGGGTATGTCGCTGGACTCTGCGACGGATCAGTTAATGCATTAGAAGGCGGGACAGAATCAGGTATCGGATTTATGGACTCGGCATACGTCAACCGGTAGCATTCCGTCGTGAAATACTTCACACAGTAGTCATAGGCATACTGGCCAGTGCGCTCAAATACTGCCATCGCATGCATGCATGGCAGCCCAGAAACATGCCACTTTCGGCAGGTGCAGTCACAAGTGTCGATGTTGACAACATTAACCGAGTCATCGCACACCTTGAACAAATTACCATCTCCGTCACTTTCTGGGGGCATAACATTGAGTGACTGAGCTTTGACCACCTCTTCCTGCAATCTCTGGTTAGCTGCAGGTGTTAATACCTCAGTCCATTCATTAGAAGACTCTCTACGTGTGTACATCATCTCCATGAGCTTGCATCTTATTGTGTCAACCAACTGCACAACTGAAAGCTCATATCTTGAGGGCATCCAGTCGACAATAGTGTTAGAAATATTGCATGAGTACTGACCATACCGCATCCCCTTGAAAAGCGCATCTGACCACCGCTCGGGTTTGATCTCCAAAAGCCAATCAGCAAGCTTCTCAGATTCACCTTTAATATGTTCCAAATGTTGATTGAACTCATCAACTGTGCATGAATAAATGGCCTTCAGAAGATGCTCAACCATGGCATCTCTTACTTCTTCAGTCCATGCATCGTCCAATTGCAACTTAAATTCTTCAATAAGAAAGTCTATGCAGTATCCATGGTGACTGTCAGGGAAAACCAGAGGTACTTCATCCCATAATCCATTTTCTCCATTAGATATGAATGTTATAGCACGAGATACTGACAGTGAAGATTTTAGTTTCTCAAGAAACCAATGCCAATTTTCACGGGTCTCAGAATCCACTACAGTGAATGCAACTGGGAAGACATCGCCTTCCCCATCAACTGAAGAAGCAGTCAGTAACTTCCACTGCTTATTCGGTTTTGGAGATACTGCATCAAGGAAAAGGAGTGGCATGCACCCATGCTCAAAACCATGAAGCGATGCATTGAAGGCAACAAAGAAACAGAATTTTGAATCTTCCATAGTCACTACTGTTGCCACACTTCCAGGGTTTGTGTCTTTAATCCTTTCACAAAACAAAGGTAGCTGCATGCATGCCTCCTCATGTGAGCTATAAAGCTCTCTCTGAGCAATTGTTCTTCCACGCCAAGCCTGTGAGTAATTTAGGGACAGTCCATACTCTTCTTGGAGATCATTTGCAATATCTCTTGGCCTGTAGCTTGGGCTATCACGTAACTTTTCTTTTATAACACTCGCAACCCATCGCTGGGATGCCAATTTATGACTTTTGACTGTTTCAGACTCACAGGTGTGGCTTTCAGACATTTTCTTGATCATGAAATCTTTATTGGCACGTGACTTGGAAGCATGTATTCGCCATGGGCAATCTTCAGCAGAACATTCCGCGGTAACACGAGATGCGTCATTCTTGATAAATCTGTAATGAAATCTATGCGCAATGGCGTACTTATGTAAGGCATCACGGAAATCCTTAGGACTTTCAAATATTTGGCCAACTCCAGTGATCACATCCTTCCAAGCTGCACACACTTTTTGCCTCTTTGACCCATCCGGAGTCGTCGGGACAGCATCAGGTGCATCTACTACATCAGTGTCCGAGTAAGAAACAATGCACAGTGCCCTGTAAATATTTAGTTTGTCATTTTGGCAATGCAATGGACAAAAACAATTGATTTAGAGACAGGGACAGAGAGGTACCTGTTGCCGACCTTCTCTATGACATAAATGTATGTTGTCTCCGACTCAGCATGGAATTCAACCATGCGATGTAGGTCCTTGTCATTGGAAATAGAAATCAAGGTTCTATTGTTCTTCGGAAGGAAATACTTGAACGAGAGCTGGTCAACTTTGATATTGTTAAGCGTCGAAGATATCTCCTGCTTAAATGCACTGAAAGTCCAGTCACTTTTGACGAGCATCGCATGTGCCTCTCCGCCAGAATACGACATGTTCCCATCAGCATCTGTGGTGAATTCTCCACCTATCTGAAGAACAGCCACAATTTGTCCCTTCCCCATGAGTCTCTGCTTCCTGATAACAAGATCAAGCAAATACCAAAATTAGGCAACTGTAATAGGTTGAGTAGATTTTCATCAATCAAAAGAGTTTATTTAGCCAGAAAGGTAACTTCGCGTCGTAGCTGCCTAGCTGGTTGTTTCAGCATTTTCTAGAGTACAGGAATCTTCCAACGAAACAACTTACTTCAAGGCTTTAAAAAATCACACCAATTGCATTTTCTACGGGAAAATTCATACAAGGACTATACAAGAAAACATTACAGGGGTGTATATGGTGTACCCAAGCCTCTGGAACTCAGCCCAATTACGTAATACTCCCTCGGTATCAACATATAAGATGTTTTAGAACAAGATATGTCTTGCACTAGGATATGTTTACATGCATGTGGACATATCTTGTGCTAAACATCTTATATTTTGATACAGAGGGAGCAATGTTCAAAGGGTGATTTTATTTTATTTTCCACTGAGACAAAACGGTGACTTAGCTGATCTAATGTGCTCAAGTATGATCAAACTTGTGGGTGGTCTGGAAGCAAGGGCGTACACACAAGATTTAAGCAAACCAGTCCAGTTCTTCATTCCTAACTCCACAAAGCAGGAGCTTGTCCAATTCAAGCGACACAAATAAATAATAAATTACCGAATTCAGGGCGGAGCAAACCACAAAGTTGTTGCCAGAACCATAGTCCTAGTGTCCTACTACCTACCTACTCTCAGACAGGGCGGGGGGCATGGAAATCGGCGCACGGGAACACCACGCGGAACCAGAAGGCGACCTCGCCACAACATGAATCAGGGATGCAACGGTAGAGCGGAGCGTACCGAAATCGTAGGAAAACGAAATTAATCTGTGTATTGAACCTGATTTTCGCTCTAATCGTGTCAGTTGCGAACAGACGGCGTATCGACAACAAATTTCTAAGGACCGAGAATTCATCCTTTGGAGCAGGAGGAAGGTATGGTTACCGGGAAAGGATTCACGGCCGGTGCAGTGCGCGGGCGACGGGCGAGGGGAGGAGGATGGCCGGAGGAGGCGCGCGGGCGCAGCTCTCCGGGAGTGGAGAGATAAGTCGCGGCGTCTGGATCTAGGGTTTGCGCGCTTGGCCCTAGCTGTCTGTCATGCAACGTGCTCGCGCGGGTGGGTGGGGTGCTCACGTGCTCTGCGGTTTCGCTATCGGGAGTTGGGGAAGCCCGTTCGCTGGGACACAAGCCCAGATGGAAGCGCTGGGCCGTGCAGTTCGGCCCTCGTGGTATGAGGATTCGGTCCATTGCATGCATAAGTGGCCTGACGGCGCGGTAAACCATGTATGTCGCTCATCAGCGGTTGATGGCCCGGCCTACCTGAGGTTTTATTTTCTTTTTTCTTCTTTGTTTATTTTTTCGTTATCTTTTTTTCTTTCGAAATTCTTAGAAAAAGCATGATCTGTGTAATTGTACGACCATATCTGTACAATCTAATCTGTATAGTTGTACGTACAACACGGTCTGTGTGTTTGTACTACCTAATTTTGTGTTTGTACATGATGTTGTGTATAGTTTGATCTAGATGTGAATCTAGATCTGGGCATCGTAGTACGTGCGCGAAGTCGTTCGCTCGGTTTGCGTGTCCATGTGACGGCAGCAGCTCACGCGCGGGACGCAAAACAGACCTTTGCGAAGGGAGACCTCTCCCTAGTGATACCCTTTTTCTTTGCTTATTATTACGTTTTTTATCGCCTTGCCGATGGGCCGGCCTAGTACAGCTTGACTTGGGCGGCGCCGCTAATGGAATCTGGTATATCGCCCCGCATCAAAGCCAGATGGCCGTGTCGCCTCAAGGATTTTGCTGATGAGCTAGCCCATTTGGCGTGATTTTTTTTTTGCGCTTTCTTCTCTGTGTTTTTTCTGTTGTTTTCTTTTTTGGTTGTTTCTTTTTTTGTCATTTAATTATGATTTTGAAAATGTTCATTTTTGAAAATTTGTGAAAATTTCATAAATGTTTAGATTAAAATGCATTCTTTTCTGAGCCTGTATGGTATTAGGTAGTTGGTCAGGTATAGGCACCAATCCAATCTTGACTTTGGATCTTAGCACCCGGTCAGTTAAGTCATTTTAAATATTTTAAGTTGAAAACTGTTCAATTTTAAAAATGTTCAAATTGTAAAAAAAATCAAAATTGAAAATGGTTCGTACTTTGAAAATGTTTAGTTTCAAAAAATCAGGTTTCAAAAAATTGAATTACAAAATGTGTAGATTTAAAGTTGTTCATTAAAAAATACAAATTTGAAAATTGTTTAGGTTTAAAAAAATCACATTTTCAACAAATATAGAATGTTTTAAAAAATCAGAATTAAATTCCATTCAGATTAAAAATTGTATTCAGCTTTTAAAAAAGAAAAAGGAAATTAACATTACCTTTTATATTAAGCCGCTTTAAAGATCACTAGTGGAAAACTGGTCTGTAGTACCGGTCGGGGAGCGGTATCAGTACCGGTTTCGCAACCGGTACTGCGCAAGCGGGACCGATGCCCCCCCAGCAACGGTACCAGTTGCTTATCGACCGGTACTAAAAGGCCTCCACGTGGGGCGCTGGACAGTACACCGACCGGTACTATAATGTTGAGGGTTTTAAGGTTTTGCAATTTATTTTTCGTTTCCTGTTTTTTTCATTTTATTTTCTGTTATTTGTTTTCTTTTCTTCACTGCAATTTTATTTTATGTTTTCTTTTTCATCTACTGTTTTACATACATACGGTATTATATATATACGGTACACATTGATGCATTAAATACTTTTCGTATGTGTATTCTACGCTGCTACATACGGTACACGTTAATCTATATTACAATTTAGATATAGCACATATTAATACTACGCTATTACGTACATATATACATATATACAACCTGGTATATAGAGATCGCAATAATGTCTCATACATCCTACTCATTACGTCGTGCCTTTCTTTCATGTGGCATAGCTATATTTTGGATTATGGTATTCTCCCTTTGGATGCATGACCTGCTCAAGAATAAATCCCGCAATCTCCTCTTGAATTGCTTCCACGCGCTGATGTGGTAGGATGGCACTCCGCATGTCGTTAAGCTTTAAAGGAGATCAATATGAATATATTAGTTATGTGTGTGTGTGTGTATATATATATATATATATATATATATATATATATATATATAGGACATATTCATACTACTCCCGGGTGTAACTACACCCACGTGTGTTTCACACATGTATGAAGTATCTATCATACCGGGAGGTATGTAACATGTAGTATGGAGTATATAATGCTATTTTAGTACTATAGATACTTCTTTTTTGGTAGTATGTAAACAAATTCTACATACTTCTGTTTTATATGCATATATGACGGTATTTCGAGTATATATTGTAAAATATTAGGACAGTTGCAAATTTTTCGTGAAACTTATTTTGGGGTATCTTAGATATAGTATATGAACATACTCAAACCGATAAAGTATGACAAATACTTCCGTAAGGTGGTATATGAGATGTGGGTGTAGTTACACCCGGGAGTAGAAACCATTTAACCTATATATATATATATATATATATATATATATATATATATATATATATATATATATATATATATATATATATATATCAAATCATAATAAGATTGAAATATAGTGCAACATAGTCACACTCACCTCCATTCTTTTTTCACGCGATGCCTGCTCAACGCTCAATTTTCTTATGAACTCGCAGACGTAGAATCCACATAATTCATTTCCCGGGTTGCTTCAAGGTCTTTACGAGAATATAAATTAATTAAATAATAATCCAAAATGATGATGAATTAAAGAGACTATGTTTAATAGTAGTACACTTAGATCAATATGTTTAATAGTCAGCTGTGGTTTCCATTCACCCCTCTCTCTTGTGATGAATATTTTCCAAACCCTACTCGCAAAAGCAAATAAATAAATGAGTTATGATTATTTGATATCATGAAATGGATTAATGGTTGAAATTACCTCTGAAGTATTTCAATCAAGTCCTGGTAGTCTGATTGTGGTTTGCGTAATGAGTCAAAGACTTCAACTACTCCCTTGTCAATGATAATGTCCAGTAGAATCCAATGGTAGCTGCACACGTTTATATAGTGAGGCATGCATATAACTTATCAATTAAACTTAACATCTAGTGATTAGCAATATAGAAATGTGTTCCAGACAGTCACACTCACTTGAAGTTGTAAGGAAGAAGTATATCATACGCCTGAGTTTGCTTCAATAGCCCTGTTAACAATGCCTCCTCGCAGTCCTCGGGCTTCCGAACTAAATTTTTGCAGTTAACGATAAATGGGTCAATGAACCCAACTTCATAGAGTCTTTTCCTTTTGCACTCGATAAGCATCCACCTGCATATATAATACCATACGAAAGAATATAGTGAGAATAATTACAGGCTCAATTAGTGAGGATAATTACATGCTCACCTAGACACTTAGAAAAAAGCACTTACAGAACATAGCAACTCATGATAGTTACGTTGAGAGCACGCCGGTTGTATAACTGCCATAATTCTTCAAATTCGACACATATCTCGTTGTTGATGAAGAATTGGTCGGCCCGGTATGTCACGTAAAACACGAGTAGCTTGTCCTTTGCAACCTTCATGTACCACTCATGCAATCTCCGCATTTGATAAGCTAGACGCACCATCTCATCAGCAGGGAGAAGATCTTTCCCGTAGACAAACTATCGTGCTATCTCAGTCGTCTTGGGGAAAAGTGCGTCAAATGCATCATCGTCCATGTAGTCTGTAACAGGAGCATTTGTCCCTTCCAAGGGACGCTTGTCTGTCTGAACCTTCAGCGGGGCCACCGACTGTACTTTCTGTTCTCCGAGCTGGGGAACATGTTTCGCCTTCTTCTTTTTCTGTGCAGCGACCCTTTTCTTTTTATTCTCCTCTTCCGTGTTAAAACTCTTCGAGACAGAGCGTTCATAGTTATCACCAGGGAAAGTTCTACGGTTTGGATCACAGACGATGTCTAAAAAGTGTTGGACACCCTTAGGGTTTAGTACCTATTTTGGCGAGGGCACTTTCTTCGCAAAGTGTGCGTCATTGTGAGCTTTGACCAAGGGAGCGTTCTCCTCAACGGTCCGGTGGTAAGTTAACACCGGAAGATCCTTCAACGGAGGCCCGTACTTGTAGGTGTCCTTTGGAGCACCACTCGACGCACCGGCAAGTATCATCTGCCTCATTGAGAAGGTCCTATTGCTGGTGGGCGGACTCTTTGCAAGCTCCGGGGTGGACTCCCGCTGGAGTGGACTCTTTGCACGCTCCGGGGTGGACTGTAGCTGGGTTGGACTCGCGCACCGGGGAGATGGAGTCGCGCTGGGTTCCCTCTCGGTGTCCATATTATCAATGTGGGGTGGACTTGGAGGTTGCTTGCTACTCAGAGGGGTTGGTGGCCTATGCGTCGATTCTGGAACACGATGTGTTCCTTTCTCCATAGAATGACTCCACGCAACACTTCTCCCAGTGTCGTCTCCCCTTCAGCTCCAGGAAAGTCAAGCTCTAGCTCCTCGAATCCCGGCATAATTTCATCCACCGTGACTCGAGCGTAGCCAGCTGGAATCTGACCGCCATGAAGGGTTGCTCCGGGTGGATTCTCTAAAGCAAAGCCGACCGCCACCTTCATGGATAGGTTCTTCAGTTTGGTGTGCAGCTCACAATTTGTGCTCCCCTTAATCTGATCCACGGGGTATGTTTTGTCGTCCTCAGCCTGGACATTTTGTGTGGAAGCCACGCTGCTTCTCCGCTGAGATGCCATATCCAGTTGGTCCTCTTGCGGCTGAGATGACCTTTCCTGCCTCAGTGCATTGTGCTGCTGCTGCAGGTCTACTATCATGTTTTCCAACCGCTGAAACTTCTCTACCTCCTGTTTCTTCTTCCTGTCGCGGCTTCTGTAAGTGTCCTTATGCTCGGCGAACCCAACCTTCCAAGGGTAGACGCCAACGCCTCGTACTCGTCCGGTGTGTTCGGCATTCCCGAGTGCGAGTGTCAGCTCGTCGTTCTCTCTATCGGGCACGAACCTTCCCTCCTGAGCGGCAACTACTGCATCTTGTATTTCTTTGACTTTTCCCAGTATGTTGGCTCTTTCGGGCACTCCATTGGGGCCTGGTTTAACTTTCTCCTTCAACACAAGACTCCCTGACTGTGAGTCGGGCTCCATCCCGACGCCGTACAACCAATGCTTCACCCTTTGGGGATACCTCGATGTACTTGGAGTGACCCCGGCAACAATTAACTTGGCGTCTCTTTCTTCCCACTTAGGAATGGCGGTCTTGTAGCCACCTGGCCCCAAACGTTGGAAATATTGCTTTTTGTCGGCTTTCAACTTATTTTTCTTCGACTTTTCCAGAGCTTCTTCTGATTCCTTTTAGTCCTTGAATTCTTGCCACTGATCTCTTATCCTACTGTACTGCACTTCTTCAAAATTGGGAGTTTTGCCTATCTTGATGAAGTTGCGGTATAACCTTTGCTTGTAGTTCATGAATTGTTCGGCCATTTTCTTTGGAGTCCACTGGAAGACTTTCCTTTTCTCGGCATCTCTGAGGCCTGTCGGTAGGGCGAAATTGTGGAAAAGGGACTTCAGAAGTTGCTTCTTGCAAATATTTGACACAAAACTCTCTCCTCCACCCTTCGGCTTGTGCCATTCTCGGATGGTGATCGGAATGGTGTCCCGAACAATAACTCCGCACTGACTCACAAATTTACGTGCGTGCTCTTTGGGAGCAATTGGTTCGCCAATTTCCGAGATTTCTTCGATATCAAATCTTTCATCTTTTAACTTTTTGGCCGGGTCTCGTTTTCTTTTACCAGACTTGCTCGATCCCGATCCAGAGGGCTAAAAGAAGAAATATTATGTTAAAACATGTATATGTACACATATCAAATCATTTATCACCATAAGCTATGTATACCTCGTCGGTATTCTGGTCTACATTCTCATCGGCATTATTGTTCGAGGCGGATGGATGAGGAGGTTCAAAGTTATTATTGTTCGAGGCGGATGGATGAGGAGCTTCAAAGTTAAAAATATCCTCGTCTTCCACCCCATCACCGGACAGGTTAAGATATTGCGAGTCATCATCTTGACCATCGTTCTGATCGGGCGAAGCTATGATGTCGAACAATTCCTGTTCATTTGCTCTGCCGTACATTGCTTAACTAATACAAAAAAAGAGAGAACAATTTAGTGCCAAATCGGGCGACGGCATTATTGAAAAGAAATAACACGTGCGCGGTATAGTCTCACCGCGGGGGAGGGCACGAGGGGATGCGCGGAACGACGGTGAGGCGAGGGATAGACGGCGAGATTCCTACATGATGTCAAGTTATAACGGTGAGGCGAGGGATCGACGAAATCAAGTACTTTGCATTGGGGAAATTGTGGTTGCATTCCCCGCGCGTTGCCGCGGGAAATTGTGGTTGCATTTTCACAATAATATTTCACTAATTCTAACACTTTCATTCACAAATTTCAACACTTGCATCCACACTATTTATTACATTTGTACCATTATAATCTTTGCATCAAATAAAATTACATAGTAGCATCCATAAAATTACCCTAAATTACACAAGTACTTTGCACAACTACATTGCATCCACACTATTAATCCAAATTTACAAACTTCCTAACATTGCAAAATAGACAGCAAGGCCTCATATAGAATTGCTTCAGGGACGGTGTCAGCGAACAACGTGGAATGAACATTGCATATATGTTCAGACAACATGGTTCACTCACACCTCCCTGAAGATGCAACCATCTAATCATTGGCCAAAAGTAGTCATGCTGACGTCAGCATGACAATGGAGCTTAACAGTAGCAATTAACTTATCATTGCAAAACAGTAGCAATTCACTTAACATTTCAAAACAATAGCTAACAAGAGCAAGGATGACATAATAAAATTTACAAACTTCCTAACATCGCAAAACAGTAGCAATTCACTTAACATTTACAAACTTTCATAAAAAACAATAGCATTTCCTAGCAATTCATCCAAAACAGTAGCATAACACATGAAATATTTTAAACAGTAGCATAACACATCTAAAACAGTAGCATAACAGATGAAATCAACACATAATACAGGAAATATTTTAAACACATAACACATTCATATAAATAACACTTCAAATTCTAACTATAGCATTCATATAATAACAGTAGCATTTTCTGTAGCAATTCTAATAACAATTAACACTATTTTTGCTAACACTATTACACAAATAACAGTAGCATTTTCTGTAGAAAAAAGGCTGACGTCATGCTGATGCACACGGTGGGTGTGTTGTTGGGAGACCCAAATAGGAAGGTATGAAGTAGTGCAGCAGCAAGTTTCCCTCAGTTGTGAAACCAAGGTTATCGAACCAGTAGGAAATAATGAATTCCCTCGAGGTGTCAACGGTGCCAGAAAAGTCTGCGACGTAAGGGCGCCAGAGAATGCTTCCTGGGACGTAGGTGACGTGGAACCTGCACACAACACAATCAAGATACTTTGCCCCAACTTAACGGTGAGGTTGTCAATCTCACCGGCTTGCTGTAACAAAGGATTAAACGTATGTATGGAAGAAAGATGTTTGTTTGTAGAAAGTAACAGGTTTGCAGTTTGTGGTTTATCAGATTAAAGAGAAGGACCTGGGTCCATAGTTAACTAGTGTTGTCTCTCCATAAATAATAATAACATTCATGCGGGTAAACAAATTACAGCTGGGCAATTGATAGAATAATGATGAGCAAACCAATGCATATACCAACGTTATGATGTCTAGTGTGAGATTCATTCGGGCATTACAACAATATACATAGACCGTTCCAACCGCATCTATGACTAATAATCCACCTTCCGGTTAGCGTCCGCACCCCTTTCAGTATTAAGTTACATGCAACAGATTATCGCCTTAAGCACTGTGTGTAAAGTAAGTAAGTAACATCATCCTTAGACAAAGTACTACTGTTTTATCCCTAGTAGCAACAGTACATCTACAACCTTAGAGCTAGCTGTCACCACCCCAGATTTAATAGAGACATGAACCTAGTATCGAGCATAAATACCCCCTCTTGGAGTCACAAACATCTACTTGGCCAGAGCATACACAAGCAACGGAGAGCATGCAAGATCATTAAATAGCACACACATGATATATTATGAAGCAATAACTTTAGTACTCAATATTCTTCGGATCCCAGCAAACACAACATGAAGTATTACATAACGGTGATCTTGATCATGATAGGCAGCTCACAAGATCTAAACATGATAGCACAAGAGGAGAAGACAACCATCTAGCTACTGCTATGGACCCGTAGTCCAAGGGTAGACTACTCACGCATCAGTCCGGAGGCGGTCATGGCGACGTAGAGGCCTCTGGTGACGATTCCCCTTCCCGGCAGGGTGCCGGGGAGGAGTTCTGATCTCTCCCGAATTGGTGTTGACGACGGCGGCGGCTCGGGACCCGTGGAGGAAAATATGAACACCGTGCTAGGGTTTTTGGTCTGGGGGGTATATGTAGGCGAAAGGGCGAAGTCGGTGGCGCCCCGAGGGGCCCACACCACGTGCTCGACCAGGTGACGGCGCCTCGGTCGCCCACTTCGTCTCGTCTTCGGTTTTCTGGAACGTTCCCAAATAAAAACTGACTTCTGAAAAGAAATCGTCCAATTCGGAGAATATTTCCCTAAGTACTTTTCTGAAACCAAAAACAGCAGAAAACAGGGAACTGGCACTGTGGCATCTTGTTAATAGGTTAGTCCCAGAAAATGCATAAAACTATATAAAATGCATATAAAACATGTGATAACTTGGTATAATATAGCATGGAACATAAGAAATTATAGATACGTTGGAGACGTATCACATGCTGACGTCGTGCTGACGTCAGCATGACAATGGAGCTCCCCCTCCCCTGCCTTGCGCCCCTCGACTGCGGACGAGAGGGAGGAGAAGGAAGGCCGGACGCGCGGTGACCTAATGTTGGCGGCGCCGCCCTCCCGAGGTTACCGGACAAGGCGCACCACGGCGGCCGGTGACATGAATCCGACGAGGCGACCCGAAACCTAACCCTAGCAAGCAACGACGCGTCTCCGACTGGAATCGAGGACCACGAGGCGGAGGCGGGGAGAAGAAGGTGCGACGAGGCCGGAATCAACGACGACGGTATGGCTAACCTAGAGGAGGGAGAGGATATGTGGGCTCACCAAGAGGAGATGAATTGGCCGGAGGCGGGGGAGACGACGACGACGCGGTTGGAATCGACGCCGGAGCGGCCGCAGGTCGTGGACGGCGTCGGGGAGCGGCACGGCGTCTGGGAGCGGAGCAGCACCTCGTCGTCGTCGGGGACTCGCGTCTGTGTCGAGCAAGTGAGGAAGAGGAACTGCCCGATCTGGGCGAGGAGGACGCATTTAATGCAACACCCTTTAGTACCGGTTGGTGATTGCAGCCGGTACTAAAGGTTTGTCGATTCGGCGTCCATAAAACTGGCGCGAAACGAAAACCTTTGGTACTAAAAGTCTTATTTGTATTTTATTTCCCTTTTCTATTTTCTGTTTTCTGTTTTTGTATATCTACTGATGTAATTGCCTAAAACTAGTAAAATTAGTTTGTAATAATTTGTAAAAAACATATCTATATTCAAGAACATGTTTTCAACAAATTACAAGAAAAATTGATATTTAAAAAATGCAACATTTAAATAAAAGGTATTTTATATCATTTCCATTTTTTAAGTGCAAAAAATGACTTTTTTGTGAACAAAGTACAAAAAAAATGATGCAAAATGGCACCCATCCAATTTTCACTAAGAGTAGTCCACATATGATGGATAATCCCCAAGTATTAGGTTTTTCTTTGATTTCTACCTAATTTCCCCTATTTAATTGAGTTTATGTCGATTTTTCGAAAGTAATTCAAATTCGAACTACAACTGTTTGATAGTTTGGTCTGAAATTTTTGAAAAAATCATTTTAAGGTACACAACTACTAGTTATATCACATAAACATTGATAGTTCTAGAAAATATTACATCTTTCGATGAATTGTCATCGCGACCGTTTTGATCGTTTTTACGAAAAAATAAAATAATGTGATAAAAAATTCAAAAAAGGAAATCCTTTGGCATGGGGACCTTATATGTGTACTAGTTGCTATGAAAAAGGATAAACTTGATTTTGGAAAAAATATACAAAAAAAGTCTTCACAGAAATGTATATCATCTATAGACATCTAGAAGTTTAAAGTCAAATGATCAAGTTATGGCCATTTCAACAACATAGTTTGTGATAAAGATCTCATATTTCACAAATAGGTGCATATTGGTATAAGAAACTATATTGCCAAAGGAATTCTTGAAATTATTTTCATAAATATCATTTTCCATTTTTTATGTGCAAAAAATGACTTTTTTGTGAACAAAGTACAAAAAATATGATGCAAAATGGAACCCATCCAATTTTCACTAAGAGTAGTCCACATATGATGGATAATCCCCAAGTATTAGGTTTTTCTTTGATTTCTACCTAATTTCCCCTAATTAATTGCGTTTATGTCGATTTTTCGAAAGTAATTCAAATTTGAACTACAACTGTTTGATAGTTTGGTCTGAAATTTTTGGAAAAACCATTTTAAGGTACACAACTACTGGTTGTATCACAGAAACATTGATAGTTCTAGAAAATATTACATCTTTCGACGAATTGTCAGCGCGACCGTTTTGATCGTTTTTACGAAAAAATGAAATAATGTGATAAACACTTCAAAAAAGGAAATCCTTTGGCATGGGGACCTTATATGTGTACTAGTTGCTATGAAAAATGATAAACTTGATTTTGGACAAAATATAGAAAAAAAATCTTCACAAAAATATCTATCATCTATAGACATCTAGAAGTTTCAAGTCAAATGGTCATTTCAACAACATAGTTTGTGATAAAGATCTCATATTCCACAAATAGGTGCATATTGGTATAAGAAACAATATTGCCAAAGGAATTCTTAAAATTATTTTCATAAATATCATTTTCCATTTTTTAAGTGGAAAAAATGACTTTTTTTGTGAACAAAGTAAAAAAAAAAAATGATGCAAAATGGCACCCATCCAATTTTCACTAAGAGTAGTCCACATATGATGGATAATCCCCAAGTATTAGGGTTTTCTTTGATTTCTACCTAATTTCCCCTAATTAATTGAGTTTATGTCGATTTTTCGAAAGTAATTCAAATTTGAACTACAATTGTTTGATAGTTTGGTCTGAAATTTTTGAAAAAACCATTTTAAGGTACACAACTACTGGTTATATCACAGAAACATTGAGGCTATGTTTGGTACCAAAGTATTTTTGAAGTATATTAGAAATACTACAGTTTTTATAAATACCACAGTTTAGAATACTTCGATGTGTTTGGTGATGACTAGAAACTCTGGTTTTAATACTACAGTATCCCTCAAACTGTGGTATTTTTGAAGTATTCTAAAAACAGGTCCGGACCTCTTTTTTCTAAAACGGAGAAAGAGAAGAAGATGCATGTGTGCGCTTGTATGATGAAACGGTAGAAAACAGCACTTTACCAAACGCCTCATAGTTTTTGCTAAACTGTGAAATAATGTCGTATGATGAAACTGAAGTATTTCTTTGCCAGGCACTTCAATACTTCAGTATAAAGATACTGTAGTTTACAAAAAATGGAGCTCCCAAACTAGGCCTGATAATTCTAGAAAATATTACATCTTTCGATGAATTGTCATCGCGACCGTTTTGATCGTTTTTACGAAAAAATAAAATAATATGATAAACACTTCAAAAAGGGAAATCCTTTGGCATGAGGACCTTATATGTGTACTAGTTGCTATGAAAAATGATAAACTTGATTTTGGACAAAATATAAATAAAAAAATCTTCACAAAAATGTCTATCATCAATAGACATGTAGAAGTTTCAAGTCAAATGATCAAGTTATGGCCATTTCAACAACATAGTTTGTGATAAAGATCTCATATTCCACAAATAGGTGCATATTGGTATAAGAAACAATATTGCCAAAGGAATTCTTGAAATTATTTTCATAAATATAATTTTCCATTTTTTAAGTGCAAAAAATGACTTTTTTTGTGAACAAAGTACAAAAAATATGATGCAAAATGGCACCCATCCAATTTTAACTAAGAGTAGTCCACATATGATGGATAATCCCCAAGTATTAGGTTTTTCTTTGATTTCTACCTAATTTCCCGTAATTAATTGCGTTTATGTCGATTTTTCGAAAGTAATTCAAATTTGAACTACAACTGTTTGATAGTTTGGTCTGAAATTTTTGGAAAAATCATTTTAAGGTACACAACTACTGGTTATATCACATAAATATTGATAGTTCTAGAAAATATTACAACTTTCGATGAATTGTCATCGCGACCGTTTTGATCGTTTTTACGAAAAAATGAAATAATGTGATAAACACTTTAAAAAAGGAAATCCTTTGGCATGGGGACCTTATATGTGTACTAGTTGCTATGAAAAATGATAAACTTGATTTTGGACAAAATATACAAAAAAAAGTCTTCACAAAAATGTCTATCATCTATAGACATCTAGAAGTTTCAAGTCAAATGATCAAGTTATGGTCATTTCAACAACATAGTTTGTGATAAAGATCTCATATTCCACAAATAGATGCATATTGGTATAAGAAACAATATTGCCAAATGAATTCTTGAAATTATTTTCATAAATATCATTTTTCATTTTTTAAGTGCAAAAAATGACTTTTTTTTGTGAACAAAGTACAAAAAATATGATGCAAAATGGCACCCATCCAATTTTCACTAATAGTAGTCCACATATGATGGATAATCCCCAAGTATTAGGTTTTTCTTTGATTTCTACCTAATTTCCCGTAATTAATTGCGTTTATGTCGATTTTTCGAAAGTAATTCAAATTTGAACTACAACTGTTTGATAGTTTGGTCTGAAATTTTTGGAAAAATCATTTTAAGGTACACAACTACTGGTTATATCACAGAAATATTGATAGTTCTAGAAAATATTACAACTTTCGATGAATTGTCATCGCGACCGTTTTGATCGTTTTTACGAAAAAATGAAATAATGTGATAAACACTTTAAAAAAGGAAATCCTTTGGCATGGGGACCTTATATGTGTACTAGTTGCTATGAAAAATGATAAACTTGATTTTGGACAAAATATACAAAAAAAAGTCTTCACAAAAATGTCTATCATCTATAGACATCTAGAAGTTTCAAGTCAAATGATCAAGTTATGGTCATTTCAACAACATAGTTTGTGATAAAGATCTCATATTCCACAAATAGGTGCATATTGGTATAAGAAACAATATTGCCAAAGGAATTCTTGAAATTATTTTCATAAATATCATTTTTCATTTTTTAAGTGCAAAAAATGACTTTTTTTTGTGAACAAAGTACAAAAAAATATGATGCAAAATGGCACCCATCCAATTTTCACTAATAGTAGTCCACATATGATGGATAATCCCCAAGTATTAGGTTTTTCTTTGATTTCTATCTAATTTCCCCTAATTAATTGAGTTTATGTCGATTTTTGAAAGTAATTCAAATTTGAACTACAACTGTTCGATAGTTTGGTCTGGATTTTTTGGAAAAACCATTTTAAGGTACAAAACTACTGGTTATATCACAGAAACATTGATAGTTCTAAAAAATATTACATCTTTCGACGAATTGTCATCGCGACCGTTTTGATCGTTTTTACGAAAAAATGAAATAATGTGATAAACACTTCAAAAAAGGAAATCCTTTGGCATGGGGACCTTATATGTGTACTAGTTGGTATGAAAAATGATAAACTTGATTTTGGACAAAATATACAAAAAAAACTTCACAAAAATGTCTATCATCTATAGACATCTAGAAGTTTCAAGTCAAATGATCAAGTTATGGTCATTTCAACAACATAGTTTGTGGTAAAGATATCGTATTCCACAAATAGGTGCATATTGGTATAAGAAACAATATTGCCAAAGGAATTCTTGAAATTATTTTCATAAATATCATTTTCCATTTTTTAAGTGCAAAAAATGACTTTTTTTGTGAACAAAGTACAAAAAATATGATGCAAAATGGCACCCATCCAATTTTCACTAAGAGTAGTCCACATATGATGGATAATCCCCAAGTATTAGGTTTTTCTTTGATTTCTACCTAATTTCCCCTAATTAATTGAGTTTTATGTCGATTTTTCGAAAGTAATTCAAATTTGAACTACAACTGTTTGATGGTTTGGTCTGAAATTTTTGGAAAAATCATTTTAAGGTACACAACTACTGGTTATATCACAGAAACATTGATAGTTCTAGAAAATATTACATCTTTCGATGAATTGTCATCGCGACCGTTTTGATCGTTTTTACGAAAAAATAAAATAATGTGATAAACACTTCAAAAAAGGAAATCCTTTGGCATGGGGATCTTATATGTGTACTAGTTGCTATGAAAAATGATAAACTTGATTTTGGACAAAATATACAAAAAAAGTCTTCACAAAAATGTATATCATCTATAGACATCTAGAAGTTTCAAGTCAAATGATCAAGTTATGGTCATTTCAACAACATAGTTTGTGGTAAAGATCTCGTATTCCACAAATAGGTGCATACAGTATTACACATCACCAATATTCCCATCTGTTGTATTATTCCTCCTTTTTTTTGAATTCTTAACTTTGCGCTGGAACCATGGAGAATCTTCATTAGTTAACGTAATGCTTGGGTCAGTGTTGACTTTGAAGGGCGGAATTTCATCAAACTTATCATAATCTTCTGACATGTCTGTCTTGTCCTCCACTCACACGATGTTTCTTTTCCCTGAAAGAACTATGTGGCGTTTTGGCTCGTCTGATGTATTCGCTTCCATGTTTTTTCTTTTTTTCGGTTTAGTAGACATGTCTTTCACGTAGAAAACTTGAGCTACATCATTTGCTAGGACGAACGGTTCGTCTTTGTAATCAAGATTGTTCAGATCCACCGTTGTCATTCCGTACATCGGGTCTACCATTACCCCATCTGCATTGAGCTTGACCATTTGCACCGAAACAAAGGGATCTTAAAAGAAGGTCCATACTCAAGTTCCCATATCTACTCTATGTAACCATAATATGTGTCCTTTTGCCCATTGCTGTTTGTTGCGTCAAAGCGGACACCACAGTTTTGATTGGTGCTCTTTTTATCTTGAGCGATCGTGTAAAATGTATTCCCATTTATCTCGTACCTTTCGAAAGTGACTATAGTCGAAGATGGTGTCCTGGCCAACAAGTACAACTGAACATCAACTTCGGTGTTACTCATGAGATGTGTTTGCAACCAACCGCTAAATTTCGCCTTGTGTTGATCTTTAATCCAGAACTCATCCTCCACCGGGTTCTCGGATCATAAAATATTCATGTGTTACTCGATATACGGAGCTGCCAACGAGGAATTTTGTAGAACTGTGTAGTGTGCTTGACTGAAAGAAGGTCCGTCCCTACATACTAATACTTTTTTCCCTAGAGTGCATTTTCCACTCAGTATCCCCTCATGTCGCGACCGTGGAACACCAATCGGATTAATGTCAGGAATAAAGTCAACACAAAACTCAATGACCTCCTCGGTTCCATAGCCCTTGGAGATGTTTCCTTCTGGCCTAGCACGGTTATGAACATATTTCTTCAAGACTCCCATGAACCTCTCAAATGGGAACATATTGTGTAGAAATACGAGACCGAGAATTTGAATCTCTTCGACTAGGTGAACCAAGACATGCGTCATAACATCGAAAAAGGATGGGGGGAACACCAACTCAAAGCTGACAAGACACTGGACCACATCATTCTGTAATCTTGGTAGGATCATTGGATCGATTACCTTCTGAGATATTGCATTGAGGAATGCACAAAGCTTTACAATGGGTACTCGAACATTTTCCGGTAGAAGCCCCCTCAATGCAATCGGAAGCAATTGCGTCATAATCACGTGGCAGTCATGAGACTTTAGGTTTTGAAATTTTTGTTGTGCCACATTTATTATTCCCTTTATATTCGACGAGAAGCCAGACGGGACCTTAATACTGCTAAGACATTCAAAAAATATCGCTTTCTCTTATTTGGTTAGAGCATAGCTGGCAGGACCGTCATAATGTTCTGTAAGCAGGCCGTTTCGTTCTTTCAAACGTTTCTGGTCCTCCCGTGCTGCCTCTGTGTTTTTTTCTTCCCATACACGCCCAAGTGGCCTAGCATGTTCACACAAATATTCTTCGTCACGTGCATCACGTCGATTGCAGATCGGACCTCTAGGACTTTCCAATATGGTAGCTCCCAAAATATAGATTTCTTCTTCCACATGGGTGCGTGCCCGTTAGCGTCATCCAGAACCTTTAGTCCTCCAGGACCCTTTCCAAAGATTACTTTTAAATCCTTGACCATATCAAATATTTGTTCACCAGTACGGTCCATATGCCTCCTACGGTGATCTGCCTCACCTTTGAAATGCTTGCCTTTCTTCCGTACGTTATGCCTGACCGGAAGAAATCGACGATGCCCCAGGTACACACACTTCTTACAATTATCCAAGTATATACATTAAGTATCATCCAAACAGTGTGTGCATGCATGGTATCCCTTAGTTGTCTGTCCTGAGATGTTACTAAGAGCAGGCCAATCATTGATCATTACGAAAAGCAACCCTCGAAGGTCAAAATACTTCTGTTTGTGCTCATCCCACACACGTACACCTTCTTCCCGCCACAACTCTAAAAGTTCATCAACTAATGGCCTGAGGTACACATCAAGCTCGCTCCCAGGTTGCTTCGGTCCTTGGATGAGCACTGGCATCATAATGAACTTTCGCTTCATGCACAACCAAGGAGGAAGGTTGTAAATATATAGAGTCACAGGCCAGGTGCTATGACTGCTGCTCTGCTCCCGCAAAGGATTGAAGCCGTCCGTACTTAGACCAAATCTTAAGTTTCTTGCGTCATCTGCAAAGTTCGGGAACTCTCTCTCGATTTTTCTCCACTAGGATCCATCAGCGGGGTGTCTGAACATCGGTTCTTTCTTACGGTCCTCTTTGTGCCATCGCAACATCTTGGCATGCTCTCTGTTGCTGAACAAACGTTTCAACCGTGGTATTATAGGAGCATACCACATCACCTTGGCAGGAACCCTCTTTCTGGGGCGCTCGCCCTCAACTTCAACAGGGTCATCTCGCCTGATCTTATACCGCATACCGGGCATGCATTCAGATTCTCGTACTCCTCACCGCGGTAGGGTATGCAGTCATTAATGCATGTATGTATCTTTTGCACCTCTAATCCTAGAGGACAGACGATCTTCTTTGCCTCGTACGTATTGTCGGGCAATTCGTTATCCTTTGGAAGCATCTTCTTTATCTTTTTCAGCAACTTTTCAAACCCCTTGTCCGATAC
This sequence comes from Poa annua, assembly GCA_026929855.1. Taxonomy (NCBI): domain Eukaryota; kingdom Viridiplantae; phylum Streptophyta; class Magnoliopsida; order Poales; family Poaceae; genus Poa; species Poa annua. The sequence goes on from CM049437.1 coordinate 97,616,798, forward strand.
ACCATTCTCAGCCTTTCATTGCAGCAAATCCAGCGTGGTACCCAGCTTTTTCTGGTCATCTTCGACACCTGGGTACAATTTTTTTTTATGATCCTCTAACATGCGCTCCAACTTCAACCACTCCCTCTGACTTACGCTATTTCTCTGTGCATAAGCAATGACCCGAGCAAGATCATTAGCGGGCACATCCGGCGCCTATTCGTTAGGCGCGTTTTCTCCAGGTTCCCCCATTGTAGTACCGTCGTATTCAGGAAACTCAGGATAGTTGTCATCGTCCTCGTCCTCTTCTTTTTCATTGTCTTCCATTATGACCCCTGTTTCTCCGTGTTTGGTTCAACAATTATAGCCGGACATGAAACCGGACTCAAACAGGTGGATGTGAATGGTTTTTGATTTGGAGTAACCCTTGATATTCTTACAAGCACTACATGGACAGTACATAAAACCATCCCGCTTATTTGCCCAGCAACACTGATAAAATCTAGCATGCCGGTCATGAACTCCGGAGAGCGTCGGTCAACGTACATCTATTGTCGATTCATCTGCATTATGTAAATCCAAAACCATTACACAATAGCTATATATATATATCATGAATAGAGAGATACATGACCAATTCATTAATACAAGTTCACCATATTTAAACAAATCTAATACATAGTTCTCATAAATATTCATTAATTGAAACTAACATAGAACTAGCTAAATAATTTAAATCCAACGACAAATGCGATCAAAATCGCAACTAAGGTAATTATTGAACCAACAGCATAATGATACCAAGTCTCTTGACTAATGACATATTTTCTAAACTTTTTAAGCTTCAAGCGCATTGCATTCATCTTGATCTCGTGATCCAAGCGCATTGCCTCCATCTTGATCTCGTTATCATCGACGACGTCGGCGATCTTCAACTCCCATTTCATCTTCTCTTCGAGACGAAGATCTTCACTTCTTTTCAATTTAGATTTCAAATCATTGTTTTCTTCCACTAAAATCTCGACAATAGGGTCGGGCTCATTTTCCGGTTCAACTACCTGCTAGATAAAAATATATCTACGTTAAGTTGGTCGGTATAATTTTTATAAGCACGAAATTAAACAAACATATACTTATAACAAACAATGGTACCACATCCGAATAATAGAGCGGGCGAGAGCCGGTGTGGACAGATGTCAAAACCATGACACTATATATAACAAAAAGTTACACAAATAAGAAAAGTATACAAGTAATAATTCTATAACTAAGATTTATTAAAATAAAAGATAAAAACAAGAGGCTCACCGAGGTGGTGTCGGTGACGGGACGACGCGGGAGATCGACGTCGGTGAGGAAGGGGACTGGACGACACTACAAAAAACCACAAATCATATTTTAGTTTGAACTTAAAATGCATATAAAACAAATGAAATCTCTAAGTTAGGCATTTTATCAAACACCTTGCTAGCACTACAAAAATCAAATGAGCTCAAACTAGCAAACAAATGAGCTAAACTTCAAATGCCGGAAGAGTAGATGAAGTTGCTAACCCTTGTATAGATAGATGCCACCAACCTAGACAAATGTTGGAGAAAAATGTGTTGAACTTGAGCTCTTGGGAGAGAAAAGAGAGAGCAAAAATGGAGTGTGCTCAAGCTGGAAAAATGGTGCTGGCTCGGGGGTGGAAGATAGATATAGTGAAGACCTTTAGTACCGGCTGGTTTCACCAACCGGTATTAATGTATATCTTTAGTACCGGCTGGTGTCACCAGCCGGTACTAAAGGTTATCACCGTGGGGCCCCCATCTGCAGCGCCTGCCCCAAACCTTTAGTACCGGCTGGTGACACCAGCCGGTACTAAAAGTTCTTTTTTCTTTTTTCTTTCTCTTTTCTATTTTCTCTTTTCTGTTTTTTCATATCTATAGATTTAATTGTTCAAAACAAGTGAAATTAGTTTCTAATAATTTGTAAAAAACATATCTATATTCAAGAACATGTTTTTAACAAATTACAAAAAATAGATATTAAAAAAATGTAACATTTAAAATAAAAGGTATTTTATATCTATTTTGTTTTAACTAATTAGTTTCTCAAACTTTCTTTTAACTAATTAGTTTCTAAAACAGTAGATAAAAAGGGGCACCAGTGAAAAACAGGGACATACAGAAAGTAATGCATAATTAAAAATACACATATATATGAAACTGCAAACAGTACTCTCTTCCATATGAGGAGACCCTAAAGCACTACATAATATTAGAGATAAAGTGTTTGCCATTTCCATCACTAGTACGAATCGTCGTCCAAATCAGAATACCCCGAAGAAGGAGACCCACGGGGCACTGGTGTCGGTTTGAGGTGACGTTGCCCGTAGTTGATAATTCTAATATTGCGGTACACCTCGTATGCAACGTACGCATCTATTGCTGCATACTCGATGTTGATACCGTCAAGTGGGGTCTTCTCCCAAAAGTCGTGCTGCTTCTTGGGGAATCCCTTCTTCATATCAGCGTACTCGTCGTCGATCACGGCGACTGCCATATCAGCCATTCCAGTCTTGTCATGGTCAATCTTGAACAAGTCCTGGAGATCAATTGTGGCAGGCAGATGGTATCTCAAGACCCCAGGTGCGTCTAATCTTGATCTTGTCATTCGATATATCAACGCTAGCAAAATGTATGCCGCTGCGAAGAAAATCCATGAGTATTGGACATTGCTTGTCACTACTGCAACAACAAATGAAACACATGTTATAAATACTGCTGCAACAAATTATAATTTAGAACAACAAGTATAATAAGAATAATAACAAGTATAATTTTAGATCAAGTATAATAAGAATTAATCATAACAACAAATATAATAAGAATCATATATAACAATTATAATTTAGAACAAGTATAATAATTAAGAATCATAACAAGTATATTTCGGCACAAGTATATATAATTTTCTTTCATTTCCTATGATTCAGCAAGTATAATAAGAATTAATCATAACAAGTTTATATTAAGAATCATAACCAGTATAATTTTCCTATGCAATTTTCGGCCAAAAGAAATTGCTATCCTATGCAATTTTTGGCCAAAAGAAATTGCTATCCTATGCAATTTTCTATGCAATTTTCGGCCAAAAGAAATTGCTATCCTATGCAATTTTCGGCGAAAAGAATTTGCTATCCTATGCAATTTTCCTATTCCTATGACCAACAAACAAAATAAGCCCCAATTTAAAACTAAGATAAGTTTTTATATTACCTTGCCCACTGGAAGAACATGACACGTTTCTTGAAACAAAGTTGGATGACGGCAACATCTCTTTGATCCGGCGTGTACTCGAGATCAAGACCCATGAACTTGTCTTGCTCCGGAGCTTCGCGAAGCCAATACTCGAAATCGAAAAGAAACCCCGGCACCTTAGTGCTGTCGTTCGTGTACACAACATTGAGATAGGTGGTGCCATGTGCACGCACCTTCCCATAGCGAGTGATCGGTGGTGCAGGATTCATGGTGGAGGGGGATGGAAGAAGAGAGTAGAGAGGGATCAGACGAACAAGAGAATGAACCGCAAGTCGTGTTCCCGTGTATTAAAATCGTGGCGGGAGGCAAACCGTTTTCTCATTAGTACCGGGCCGTAACACGAGCCGGTACTAAAGCTCCTCTCGCGCGGCCCCGCGCGGCTGTTACCCTGCCACGGACCTTTAGTACGGACCGGTACTAAAAATACCCTACGGCCCGGTACTGATACCCCTCGCCTGTCCGGCCGCTTCGACCGGTACTAATGCCACGTTAGTACCGGCCGCAAAACCGTCCGGGACTGATAGTCTGGACGAAAGGTCGTTTTTCCACTAGTGGATGTTCATGAAGCATTGTTTTAGGCGATGTATGGCCCCTTGTAGCTTTGAAGCGATATATACGCTGCCCTAGCGGCTGTCCGGTTTCGACTTTTGAGAAAGTCGGCAGTGTAGACAGAGAGAGGAGGGATTTGGCCCTAGTTGATTGTCGTTATGTGGCATCGGTTAAACTCGACTTTCGATTGTACTCTCTCTCAGTGGCGGAGCTAGAAGTGGAGGAAGGCGGGTGCTAAACGGCATGCACGAGTGCTGGTAATGGTGCTGTCCAGTGAACGCCAATGCACACACGCCTTTAGCTGGTCAGCTGGATCGGTGCTACAGCGCCGGTAGCACCGGCCGCAGCTCTGCCCCTGCTCTCTCTGTATGCATGTAGACATATCTTATGCTAAAACATTTTATATTTTGATACGGATGAAATATTGAGTATGAGACGGCGTGACATCACGGCGAGGAAATGTAATGTTGCAATATCACTTGGTTAAGCAAATCCTAGGACAAGAAACGCATTTCGATCACCCAAGACGCCCACACGATCGACCGATCGCGCCTGGAAAGCGGTACCTATGCACACACCACAACATGCAAAGTAAGAACAAATTCCCGTGCTCCGTCGCTCTAGCTCTCCCAGGCAATATTAAACGCTGTTTCGCCCGGCCGACCGCCTTTTTCGATCTCTGGTGGAAAATCCATGGAACAATTCCTACGTACGACGTACGTGCACATCACATCAGCAACCAACCAGAGCCACCACCACGGATCGCCGCATCACCAAAACCCATAGGCCCATATGCCATAGCGCTGTTCCAGATAGAGCTGGACGCAGCTTCAGATAGACCTTTGCATGGATCATCGGTTAGCTGGATTCAGGCACGTCTATCACGTCAAAACAGTGCGCGGGCGAATCGAGCAAAATCGTAATAATCGTCTAATGCGCTGTTAGTTTTTGACCTCGCCGTAGGTTTGTCAAGTCGGTCGAAGGTGACCGAGCAATGCATGAATGAATGAACGTGTTTGGTGTCATCATTATTCTCCTAGTAGTGCCGCCGTGCCGGGCCGGCCGTGGTCGAGCCGCCGCGCGCGTCGCCGATCGAATCGTCGTGAGGGCGACGCGTCTTGAACCTGTCAAAGATCGGCCACCATGAGCGGCCGGGCGGCCGTCTCCTTCCTACGAACGCAACAGTCCATCCATGGATTCTCAACTACGAGTATTTTATTTGTCGGGACTCATTAGAACCCTGAACAGTGCTGCATCCTGTCGCGAACCGGATAAATTTGCACTCGTCTCTTCTTCTCTACCGGCCGGCCGGGATATCGCAGCTGAAAAGACAGGGACTTATTGTGTACGGATGTTTTTTCTTTGTTTGAGAGGAGATATATGAATGAACCAGATGAATATATGCTGCACGATATAGATCAGACACATCGATCCTCTCCTCGTTCTTTTCCTTTTGTTTTGCTCCATGATCGTCAACTCTGTATTCTGCTTAATTAGATTTTTTTTTGAGGTTTTAAGGCAGACGCTCTGCCATTCGATTAGATAGAAAGCAATTTCTTTACAGGATGGCCTCAAACAAGGCTAGAAAAAATAGAAACACGGGACAAAAATAAACTACAATCCCCGGTCTCCTGGATCATCCATGAAAGCAAAGGCCCTCTGCTCTATCTCGTTCCGAACAAGGCGCGCTACATCCAACACTGGCAGCACCGTGTTCGTGAACACCCTCCGGTTTTGCTCCTTCCACACACCCCAAATGATGTATATGATCACACCGCTATCCGTCCTCTTTTTCTCGTTTGTGAAGTTCTTGATGAAATGCAGCCACCATCCGTCGAAATCTCTGGTTGTCGTAGTTGTGATGAGGGGCACCGGGAGGTCGTTTGCTTGTAACACAGAGTCACGGACCGCCTTGGTGAACGAGCAGTCATGACAAAGGTGTTGCACCGTCTTGGGGTGGATGTGGCAAAGCTTGCAAATGGGGTCATGAGGCCATCCCCGTATAGCAAGGTTATCCGCTGTGCGGATCTTGCCGTGAGCCACAAGCCAAGCGAAAAACTTGCATTTGGGCTCGGCATGAGCCCTCCAAATCTTTTTCGTCTCAAAAGGAGCATAGGCGCCAAGGAATTGGCACTTCTACGCCGATGCCGCTGTGTAGCTTCCCGATGGTGTCCATTTCCAAATGATCGTGTCCGGTTGTGGAAGAAGCTGCACCTCCCGCATGATACCCCAAAGCTGAGTGAAGCTCTCAAGGTCTTGGGCGGAGGCGATGTTCTGCAAGGCGCGGATCCAATTCCCACCTTCTACCTCCTTCCTAACAGACCTGTTCTTCCTAGTGGCGATCGCGAACAGATTTGGGAACCGCAGCTTGAGAGGTCCCCCGTCTCCACAAGCGTCATGCCAAAAAGAGCATTTGGCGCCGTCCCCAAGGGTGATCGTCGTGGATGTCCGAAACAGCGCCATATCCGTTGGCGTGCATGAAAGTCTACCGCCAAGCCACGGTAAGTCTGCTTAATTAGATAGGAGACCTTTCCCCCTCATTATTTTCCTCTCTTGATTGATAGCATTACTCAATCTTCAACACATAGTATATATATGTCTTTCTTCCGTTCCTGACAGGGTGTCATCTGATTCCCGTTCCCTGGTAAAGTAATGCGGGAATCTTACAAACCACCTTTTAACTCTTGGATGATCTCAGGAGTCGGACGTATCCACTGTTGATCTTCTCGTAGTGCTACGAATCCGGGATCATTATTCTTTGTTGCAGAATGGTTTGGCTCAACTTTCAACTTAATTGTTATTTGTAGTACTAGTAGTGACCTGAAGAGTAATACTCCGGCTTTACTTTGCTTGAGCCATGATCATTTATGACGGGGATCATTGTTTGAGTTAGATGTTTCTTTCAAAATTCATCTTGGCATCTTGCATGTATGCTTGCGGTTATGATGATTTGCATATGTCGATGGTGTTTACGATTCTCCTTATGGTTGATGTAGGAATAACCGAACAAGGATGAACATAATTCTGGACTTTTTTCTCTACGGAGGAGAAGTTTGAACTTGATGGAGTCATTGATGCCCAACATCGATTGGCCCTAACATGTCGTTTGAATAGGAGCATTAAACCATAGAATAACAATGTTTAAACTAATTGTGGTTTTTGGATCAAGTGTATAATTGACATGATCTGTTTAAACCATAATGGTGGTTTTTGGATAGGGGTGGTATATATAGAGACCTCCAATGTAGTGATGGTTGAACAACTTAAAATATAGCGATATAATTTACTCGGATATTTTTAATCTACAATAGTTGTAGCTAAGGGCATGATGAACAATAGATGAGAAAGGCATGCAAACTCCAGGGATGAGAACAACTCACTGCATTAGGCAGGGGTGGCTCCAGCGTGTACGCAGTGTATTCAAGTGAATACCTATGATTTTGACAAGACCTTGTAATTTTTTATAGAACAGAGGTTTTTTTTTAGCAAAAACAATCAAGATTTTAGCAAAATGAATACCCACGTTTAAAGTGAATACCCTATCCTTGAAACCTAGTGCCGCCACTCACATTAGGTTCGTGATCTTCATTGACAATACATTTCGCTTAATCTCTGACTCAGTGTAATGAAAGTGAAACACTAGTGGACTGAATTCATCTATACCAATATAAAAAGAGTGAGGGGCGTGCTTCGTCGTGTATCCATCCGTTGACAGCCATGTCGACGTCTGGTTCGCTCCCTCCACCCAGAACCCCGCCTGCCTAGCTAGTGGGGCTCTCTACACCAACCCGTGATCGCCAAATAGAAAATGATGCCTTGAGCCGGGCTCGATACAATATATGTAACTAAATCGTAATGACTAATCTCGAAAGGCCAGACATGTCCCATCCAAAACTTGTGTTCGGGATACCATTGCGAAACGCAATTTGTGTGATATCAGTTACTCGCTACTAATCACATTGCTGGTGTTCGAAATGATAGATTATCCGGTGTTAGGTGCCTTGGGCCCTAGGGCGACGTAAAGTAGACAAATATCATTCATTTATACTAAACATTTTTACCTTTTTTCGCTTACGACGCATTGTAACGACTTACAATTTTAACCACTTCATTTTTTATTATAGTTAGCAAATTAACACGTGATAGTACAACTATATATAAAGATAAAAGTTGGTCTTATTAGCTTATTTGTATTCCAACTTTGTACTAAAATTGGAACTTTGCACTAAAATTGGATAATATTTTTGGCATGTCTTTCCAAATACGGTCATGCCAGTTAGGTGAATTAGAACTATATGTAAGTGTCCATGTGTATTTTAGTTTCTTATATATCATGATCCTAACTTCTAAAGTCGGCTGACATTTCTCGGATGCATGGCTGTCTATCTTAAGTGTAATTAAAGAAAATGTAACAATCAATGCGTAAACAGAAACTCCTAGAATATCCAAAATACCGGTAATTTCTTTATAATTATTACATCCCTCGTTTACTAGCTAATACGCTTATGGACAAGTATCAGTTTATACAATTAGTTGGCATTGCATACTTACTTTGCACTTTCTATCAAAATAGTATATATCAAATCAAGTCATAAAATTCGCTTAGTTCTTTTTTGTGTTTCATCCATAGTTTTATAAGACTAACCGTCTTGTACTTGAAAATATAGTAGTAACTTACTGGTGTTATGTAGATGATTTATACGTTCAGTTGCTTCTTGGTTTAATTTGGTAGATTATACGGATAGAAGGGTCATAGTTCTCTGTTAATCGCCTAAAAGGAAAAGCGTGCCACACATGGAGTCAAGCATATCAGCTTTTTTTTGAGAAACATAGTACAACGCAAGTGTTCATATACACGCGCATACACTCACCCTTATGAATGCACACACGCACGCCCTACCCCTATGAGCACCTCCGAGAGACTGAGCTGGCGGATCAGATCTTGAGATTGACGAAGTCATCACAGGCGCCTCGCTGTCGACGGAAACGTCGCCTCCTACTGAACAATATTCCGCCTAAATGAGAAACACCAGCGTCAAACCTGGGGTTTGAACTCTGGTGAGCTGGGGGTACAACCACACTGCTAATCATCTTGCCACAGACAAGTTCTCGTTGAGCATATCAGCTAAGTTGTGAACTATTTACCACTCACGAGACAGTGAACAATGTAAACTCTATTAGCGTGACAGGATTGATCAAATAACTTTTTTTTGAACAGTTTACTGTATAACCTTGACGGGAGATGATAAAATTGACAATAATTGATGTTTATCTGCTCCCAAACAATTTCATTTAGCACATATGCTAAAAAATTAAGCCAAAATATTAACGACGGTTGAAATTTAGCTAGGAGGTCCTATATAGCTGAACTAAAAGAAGGACCTTAAATGCCGGGAAGGGATAAGCCGACACTCGGCCCCTTAGGGCATCTCCAGTCGTCTCGCCCCCAGGGCCCAAAACGCCGCTGTTTTGGGGCCGCCGCGGCGCCAAACGGTGCTAATCTGGAACATGGGGGGACGCAGTTTCCAGTCGTTCCCCAGCCCAAGTTTCGGCCCATGCGATTCAAAAAATGGCGGGTAGAAAACAATGGCGATTTTCATTCAGCAAACAGTGGCGATTTCATTCATATTAGGCAAACTCGCCGATTACATGGCAGAAATTTAAACTAAAAACTTAAAACATAACTAAAAAACGCCTAGTTCAGGCTGAGGCGGTTGGCGATCGCCTGGCTGTAGTCGCAGGCGCCGCCGTCGTCGTCGCCGCCCGGCTGCTTGCTCGTGCCTGCGCCGGCGTCGTCCCACCACCACCTGCTCTGCTGCAGGGTGCACACGTACTCCTCCTCCTCGTCGGTGTCGGGGTCGAGGATGACGCACGGGATCTCCTTCGGCTGCGGAGGAGGAGGGATGCGGCGGCGGCCCGCATTGGCGGCTGCCTGCTGTTGGCGCTCCGCGCGCTTCCGCTCCGCCTCGGCGAAGAGCTGGCGCTGGACCTCCAACTCATGCGCCGTGAACTCGCGCAGGCTTCAGTCGTCGGTGGCCGGTTGGATGGTGTTGAAGGACAACTCCTCGGCCTCCTTCAGGCCGGGCCACTCCTCCTCCTGCTCCTCCTCCACCGGCGCAGGCTCCTTCTTCGACCTAACGACGCGCTGGAAGGCGGAGACGCCGCGCGTCGCTGGCGCGGCTCGCCGATGCGCAGGGCGCCCGAAGTTGAGTAGCGGAGGGGTGAGAGATGCCGCGCGCGTACCTGGTTGAGGCGCCGAGCGCGCGCCGGAGGAAGAGGAGGTGGCCGACGAGGAGCTGCCCGCTCCCATCCGCCGCGGCGTCCACGACGTGGTGCGCGACGGCATCGTCAGCCGGGGCTCGTTGCCGGCGGCGATGTAGTCGAGCACCCACTGCAAAGTGCGGTGCTCGCCTCCCCACCACCGCTTGCGGCCGAGGGAGTTGCGGCGGCCCTCCACCGGGCCGTTGCTGCTGCGGTCGGCGACGTCGTCGACGTGGCGGCGCTGGAAGTACGCCGTCCAGAAGGCGTCGTTGCCTTCTGGCCTCCAGCGCGGGTCCGTGGCCTGCTCCGGCGTCAGTCCTTCGCGGACCTCGGCGATGGCGTAGTGGAACTGCTCGCCGGCAGGGACGGGGGGCACGGGGATCCCACCCGCGCTGAGTTGCCATGCCGCCTGGCCGACGGAGGCGCCGGGGACGCGCATGTCCGGTGGGCACGGGTACCCCGCCTGGTACAACGCCCACGCCTCCTGCTTGCGGAGTTGGCGGCGGCGTCGTACAACATTGTGCTGTGGCGAGAAGGATGTGGGGAGAGTGGGAGGCAGAGGCGACGAGAGAAGAACGGCAAGTGTGGGGAGAGACGGCGAGGGTTCGGGTGGTTTTATAGCGCGGCGGCCAGGCGAAGGGGCGGTGGTCGCTGGCCATTACTGCGCCGCGTGCCCCTCGATTGGACGCCGAAGCGACGCTCGCCGGCCGCGACATTACCCCGGCAGCGTTTGACTGGGCGCGCGCACTGGCCGCTCGCCACGCCATTACTCCGGCAGCCATTGACCGGCGCAGGAGCCGAGAGGATGAGCGCGCGCCGGTCACGGGCGTTTCTGTTCCGCGTCGTTTTCTCCCGCGTCACTGACAGAGCTGGCCCGCGTCTTCTTTCCCGCCATTTCGCCCCCCCCCAAGCCGAACCCAGTGGGTTGGGTTTCGCCTGGGTGCGCCGGCGCAAAATAACGCCGAAACGGCACTATTTGGGCTTCTGGAGTGCCGAGTGGTGAAAAAACGGCGCTTTTTGCTTCCGTTAGCGCTAAAAAAGCCTCTTGGGGGCTCTGGAGGACGACTGGAGATGTCCTTATTGGGTTGGGCCCTGAGCCGCCACACTTATTGCCCTGGCCCAGGGATAGCCCTGGCTGCCATGCTCAAACAGCTCAATGAAGGTGTAAAACATGTTTTAAACGACATCAGTTGCTCGTACCATATTCTAAAAAAAAAGTTGCTCGTAAGTAGAATATGTTCATACTCCTTTTATCAAAAAACAATCAAGCAGCACTTAGAATACTGCCGGTTAAGCAAATCAGAAGACAAGAAACACCTTTAGGGAAGCCGTCGCCCGATCGCACGCCTTGCAAGCCACTCCTCGGCAGAGACCGCAACGTCTGCAGCATGAGAGAATGTTTGTAAAAAATATGCACGGACAAACTACCGATCGATTCACATCACCAACAAAGCCACGAAAACCGCGTCACGAAAAGCGATCGCTAACTAGCTGCTCCCCGATAGATCTCCTGTTAACATTGACCTCGCAGTACGTCTATATAGAGCAGTTCAGGCACATGGGATGAAGGGAATGTGTTTGGTGTGAGTTTCATTATTCTCACCGTCAAGCCGCCCGCGCGCGTATCGCCGAATCATCATGAGTTTTTTTTTTTCAAATGGGCTAACCCCTTTTTATCTATCTATCTATTATATACTAAAAGTAAAATGAGTTTATAAATAGAGCCACCACGTTAAGCCACATAAGGTAAAATTATATGCTTTGTAGATCTTAATTTTAGCGGTTGAGATTAGACGGAAAAAGCGTTACGTTCAACCAAAAATGTGTACATATATGCATATATGTCACGTATATATTTCAACACGCTTAGCACAGTCCTGGAGCGATCCAACAGATTTAGAAAAAATATTGCGCCAACACGCCTCGCACAAAAATTGGCCTCCTCTGCTAGCCAGGCCTCACGAGGAGATACGGCCGGCCGGCCGGCCGCGTGCAATACGTTTCGTACATGCATGAATCGATCCAACAAATTTCAGGAAAACAAATTAGCCAACACGCTTCGCATAAAAATCTGCCTCCTTTACTAGCCAGCCCTCATGAGGATATACGGCCGGCCGGCCGCGCGTATGGATGGACCTATGCACGTACGGTTGTATGGAGATGGATACATAGACACAAACAGGATTTAATCTCAATCTCAACGGAACGCCTAATGGACAATATAAAGCACGAGCAGTTCACCTATCTTAATGTATTGTTCTTTGCACGCAACCTTCGTAATAATTTAATTAGACGTAATATTTTTCTATTTGAGTTTAGACCGATTAATCTCTCAATTTGTGTTCCCTCGCATCGATTTAGTTGGCCATCAAGATGTTTTTTTTGTGTGAAATATAATACAAACGCAGACGCTCACATACACAAATTTGTACAAACGCACACACGCACACCCTATATCTATGAGCACCTCCGAAATACTAAGTCGACGGATTGAGTAAGTCACCACAAGCGTCTCGCTATCGAATGGAACATCGCCTCCCACTTAAAATATTGCGCCTAAATGCAACACACATATATCAAACCTGAGATTTGAAATTTGGTGGGCTGAGGGTACAACCACCCTACTAACTATCTAATCACATGTTGGTTTGTCATTGAGATGTTTTCTCATGTACGCGGCCAGATACCATACTACACTACCATGTCGGCTCCGCCGACTTTGCGATCCCAGTAAAAATATATAGTCATTCTAATTATATATTAGGGGCTAAATCAACGTAGATTCACGCGAGCGATGAGAAATATCACTCTATTGAAAGAATATTCTGACTCAAGGAGACATGTCGTCAAATATAGAATTTTATGCAAGCAAAAGTATACAACCCAAGATTTTCAATAGGACGGGATGAGGAATGTTAGATTATTCTCGATGTCCTTATAAGTTAGTGTAGTAGTCCAGTGAATACATTGATATGTTTCATTGTTAGTATCCACACATCATGGCAATAATACTTTTATTCAGGGTCCTACTTCTCTAACTTGGACTACCGATGTATAAACATGTTGACTAATACGCTGAAAATAAACAATTTATTTTTAGAAACAAACTGATATACCAAACTATCGCCAAAGTTTTGTCATCAAGACACTGTTCATGTTTCTAAAATGTAGACAATTTTTACATGGACTAAGTGAAGGAGAGAAACAAGCTAATTCACACTATCCATTGTGGCCTAAATATCATAGGGATAGACCATTTTGCTTTTAGTCCACAACTTATTTAATAAGATTTAACTATCCTTGCATACTGATCTAACATCAGTAAAAACTAAAATTCTATTTAGTAATTGAATATCACCGACAAACAATACACATTGATGTTTCAACAGATGCCATAATAATCATTCGTTCACAAATTTAAGATGATAAAAAAATGTTACTTGCATACGTGATACTTCAATAACTATAACATCTGTGATAGTTGTAGGACATTTTTACATCTGCGATAGTGGTAGCACATTTTTATTTCTTATCACATAACAGGTAATGATGATGAGATCGTCATGAAACAATGTTATTATTGATAGAACACTATCAACCCACTAAAAAAGATGACCTCGCAAATAAAAGAAGATGCCCTCGTACTTGCATAACAGAAATAACATGTTCTTACAAGCAAAGAGACAGAAAGGAAAGGGACAGGAACAACCCAACATGGAACGGAGCGGAGGGTACCGACAGGAAACCCGCTGACAATACTCGGTCTCGAGCACCCTTACGGGGCAAAAACCTGCCGGTATTACCCCCCCCCCCCCCCCCCCTAACCTAAAACGAAAGCAAGTTCATAATTCGAAACATCCACAACTTCAGAATACCAACCCCACCACAAAAAAACTAACAAAACAACACCCAACCAACACCAATCAGCTGTCTGTGATCAGCACATTTCCAGCAAACATCTGAGGCGTGGTAGAAGCTCCGGCACCTCCTGTAACATTACCAGCTCCAACCGCCTCAGCATTTCCAGCAACTCCTTCAACATACATCATCGCCATCCTCTTCAACTGCGCTGCTCCAGCAATGATAGCCTCACGGTATTCTCAAACATATAGACCTGCCCAATATGATAAGAAGGAACACACCGTGAAGACAATCGATAAGGGGTTCCTCAACACATATTTATCAAAAGTTACTTTGTTTCTTGTAGTCAAAATTCCTCAACAAATCGCCGACAAAAGTATAGTATAAAACTTTGCCCCCCCCCCCCCCCCCCCCCCCCCCGACCAAAAAGTATAAAACCAAGCAAAGCATTGCCACAACAATCTCGGACACGTAAAAGTTCCCAGAACCGAACCAACTGTCCCCACACAACTTTAGCAGTGGAGCAAGTAAAAACATATGCCTACTGGTTTCCATGTTGTCACAAAAAGAACAACTTGGATTTCCTAGCCACTTCCTCTTTTTCATATTATCTCTTGTAGGCAACGCATCCAAAAGAATCTGCCACATGAATTTTTTGATTTTTAAAGGCAACTTAGTCTCCCATAACCACTTGTAATTAGGCCCTACAACAGGTTTCTCCAAGTATTTATATACTGACTTCGTAGTAAACTTCAGGTTCTTATTAGAACTCCACCCTATTTTATCATTCTCGTCCAATAAGACAACATTCCTCGCATGTTCTTTGATATTACTCCCTCCGTTCCAAATTAGATGACTTCTATTTGGATAAAAGTGAATGTATCTAGATATGCTATAAGTCTAGATACATCCACCTTTTGACAAAAGGAAGTCATCTAATATGTAACGGAGGGAGTATTACATTGAGTTTGAATTTCTGGAAATAGACGTCTTCTAAAAGACAACTCAAAATTCATATTAGAACAGGCAGCAAAGGTCATATCTTGTTGCTGACAAATATTAAACAATTCAGGGGCCGAATCCATAAGGGGTGCGTCATTTATCCAGGAGTCTTTCCAGAATCTAGTGATATTCCCATTTTTCAATATTACTTTCCTCACTGCCATGTAAATTTCTTTCACTTTCATAAGATTTTTCCAAGCAGGAGAATCACTAAATCTGACCATCGTAAGGTTGACGCTTCGATCTTTGATTGGATTTGTCAAAGATCGGGCAGCACTAAAAGCGGCCGGCTACTTTCGCCCTAGTTAAGCGACGATCTTACCATGGATGTTCTGAAGTAATTTCCGCGAGTAGCTAGCCACCCGACGTGACGAGTGCCCGCAACATGAATCGAATCACTTAGCACTCATCCTTTTCATTCATGTTGCTAAATGTGAGGATGATTTTTGTTTAACCTTTTTTAGAAAAAAATATATATTAATATCACGAGATACCAATTACACCCAGCCTCTGTAACAACGTAATACTCTAAAAGCATTAAGGATGCACACAGCCAAAAAAAAAAGAAACTAAAAGAAAAGTCCCGCTACAGAGTTCCACTCTTCGCAGCAGCAGCACAAACACCACCAAGACAACACTTGATGTTCAGGTTCACCAAAAGCAACGCCTTTAAAAGGAAGCAGTGTATAAACACCATCGTCGCCTCGATCGAAGATTTTGGATTTTTCACCCTAAAGATAGTCACCGCTAACAAAACAATGTCTTCAACAAGTATATTGTCCCCTTTCTGCTATGATTGACAGTGTGAGATCTAGAACACCATTGATGACCTTCGTGAGGAAGAAGGAAACAAAAGAGAGAAGTAGAGGAGGAATTTGGATTTCTCCTTTCTCATTCAACTCATGCTTCTATCAACTACAACTCTAGGCTTTGTAGCCCACACGCACACACGACAGCTAGCATGCAGGCCCCACTAGTAAGTCACCTAAACCCGACGCCATCCTAATCATCTCCTAACTTTGATGGCGCCTACCTACAGCTAAGGCACGATAGGCGTGACAAACTTTGTGTTTGGAATACCATCGCGGACGAAATGAGTGTGATTATATGGTGTTAGCTAGGTCCCCTGGGCCCTAAAGCGACGTAAATTAGACAAGTATCATTCATTTATACTAAGCATTTTTACTTTTTTCACTTACAACACATTATGTCTGACTTACATTTTTAACCATTTCATTGTTTTATTACTGTTAGCAAATTAACACGTGATAGTACAACTATATATGAAGATAAAAGTTATTTTATTAGATAATTTGTATTCCAACATTAGTAAAGGATTTTGTTTTTTGCATGTCTTCCCAAAAGAAGTCATGACAATTAGGTGAATTAGAACTATATATAAGTGTCCATGTGTATTTTCTATATATTAGGTGAATTAGAACTATATATAAGTCGACTGACGTTTCTCGAATGCATGGTTGTCTATTTTAAGTGTAAGTAAAGAAAAGATATAACAATCAATGCATAAACAGAAACTCCTAGAATATACAAAAAATATATAAGTTTTTTTATAATTATTACATCGCTCATTTACTAGCTAGTACACTATGGCCAAGTATGTCTTCATTGTTATCAGTTTATATAATTAGTTGGCATTGCATACTTACCAAAATAGTATATATCAAATCAAGTCATAAAATTCACTTAGTTCTTTTTTGTGTTTCATCCATAGTTTTATAAAACTAACCGTCTTGTACTTGATAATATAGTAGTGACTTGCTAGAGTTATGTAGATGCTTTATACATTAAGTTGTTACTTGGTTTAGTTTGGTAGATTATACGGATAGAAGGCTCGTAGTTCTCTGTTAATCTCCTAACAAGAACGGCGCGTCATGCCCTCGAGCAGATCAGCTAAGTTGTGAACTATTTACAACTCACGAGACCGTGTATGATGCACACTCCATTAGCGTGACACGGTTGACCGAATAACAATTTTCTACAACTGACGAGATAACCTTGAGGGAGATAAAACTAACAATAAATGGTGCTTATCTGCTCCAAACAATTTCATATTGCTCATCTGCTAAAAAAACTAAGCCACAATATTAACGGTTGAAAAAATTGTTAGGAGGTCCTATAGTGGAACTAAAAGAAGGGTCTTGAATGACGGGAAGGGATAAGCCAACACTTGGCAGCATGAGTATATCAGTATAATAGCGAAGTGAGCCTATCTCAACTGGTTTGGTTCCTTGTGGTGGAACCAGCCCACCCAGGTTCAAGTCACAGACTTGGCATGGGTGCTCGCATTTTTGCTGGATTTTTCAGGATTTAACCGGCGCTATGCTTTCAGTGGTAGGTGACGTGCCCGTCAACAGCGAGGCGCCCGTGGTGACTTCGTCAACCTCAAGATTTGTCGGACCAGTCTCTCGGAGGTGCTCATAGGGGTAGAGTATGCGTGTGTGCGGTCATAGGGGTATCTGTACGTGCGTGTTTGTGAGCGTCTGCGTCTGTACTGTGTTTCTCAAAAAAAAAAATATCAGTATAATATGTTCATACTCCTTTTATAAAAATAATAATAATCAAGCAGCACTTAGAATACTGTCCGTTAAGCAAACCGGAAGACAAGAAACACCTTTTAGGAAAGCCATCTGCGTCTGCACCATCGCACGCCTTGCAAGCAGGCACTCCTCGGCAGAGACCGCAACGTGTGCAGCATGATAGAATGTTTGTAGAAAATATGCACGGACAAACTACCGATCGATTCACATCACTAACCAAAGACGATCGCCGCGTCGCGAAACATGGACCTCGCAGTACGTCTATAGAGCAGTTCAGGCACAGGGGGATGAAGGGAATGTGTTTGGTGGCTGGTGTGAGTTTCATTATTCTCACCCGTCGAGCCGCCGCGCGCGTATCGCCGAATCATCGTGAGGTTGACGCTTCGATCTTGATTGGATTTGTCAAAGATCGGGCAGCACTAAGAGCGGCCGGCTACTTTCGCCCTAATTAAGCGACGATCTTACCATGGATGTTCTGAAGTACTTTCCGCGAGTAGCTAGCCACCCGGCGTGACGAATGCCCGCAACATGAATCGAATCACTTAGCACTCATCCTTTTCGTTCATATAGCTAAATGTGAGGATGGTTTTTGTTTAACTGGGTGTATTGGTTATGGTTTTGCATATGGAATTGTTTGGTTCGGGTGCTAATGGGTTTAGTCTATGAACAATTTGGTTTAGTTCAGTTTCGTGAAGAATGAGGTTGGGTGTGGTCAGGTCCCGCTTCTGACAGGCGTAAACCGTGATTCTCAAACCGGTTCGTCACGTCGGCTTAGATCGCTCTCTTCACCTGTCCTGCTTAAGCCGCCACCACCTCTCGCGCGACTCGTCGCCCCCGCTACCTCTCTGCCTCCCGCGCGAGGCGAGCCGCCACGCTGCAAGATTCCTGTAGCAGCGTCAGCAGCGCCAAGCGCGTCGCCAACAGTAGCCCCGACGCTAGTCTCGGCGGCGTCGACATCATCATGTGAGCGGCTGAAGATCCTGCTCAGCTGTCAAAGCGCGTATAGAATTTGACCAAAATTTTAAAAACATTAACGTCTACAATATTAAGTAGTTCTATCTGATACATCAACAAATGTATTTTCATATCATACTCATGGCATTTTAGTTGTAGAACGTTATTATGTCTAATAACTTTCCCAAACTTTATATAATTTGACTTTAAAAAATATAGTTCTTACTTTAAGAAACGAATTAACTACTACTCCATCGGCTTTTAATATAAGATATTTTAGGCGTTCCACATGTTGTCTAGATGCGTGCTAAAATGAGTGAACGTACACACTAAAACATGTCTAGATGTGAATATGGACAAATACTAAAAATAAAAATAAAAATGGAGGATGTATATTAGTAGTGTTTATATTGTGATGTCGTCAGTTGTAAATTGTGTTTGATGTGTTAACGACTTAACGTCACTATATTTAAAAGAGATGTCAAACAAACATTGAGCTCTTGTTTTGGGCTCGATGCAATGTAGTTTTTTTTTGTAAATGGCTTATATGATTTAACATGTTGAAAAGATACAAAGTTTCTTACACTCGGTCGCTGACTCGCTGTATAATAAGGATGCACACAACCACAATTAAAAATGTAATAAACATAAAAATGCGAAATACAAAGGAACTTATATGCCGCATATGGAACTAGGGGTACCAATCCGAAGATCACGCTGCCACACATGACACATGTGGGATAAAAATATGTTTCACCGCAGTCTACAACCGCGTAGACACCTCCATAAACATATATGGAAACTTCCACGCGCTTGTAGTGACGACAAAAAACGAAGCATGTGTGTAGCACGACAGACACCTGTGTAAGAGATAAATTCTTACCATTATTTTTTTTCTCATTTCTACATAGCCACAACGATCATGGTCGCAATTTTCTACAGGCATTGCTGGTGTTTGAGGAGAGATCACGACAGCTGACCCAGCGGCAGCCATGCTCAGACAGGTTAGCGAAAAACGTGTTTTTAAAGGACATCAGTTTCTCGTGCCTTCGCAATATATCCCCACGAGACCAATGGGTAGAACATGCATGTTGCTAAGTACTTCATGTGAACCATAAAAAATATCAAGCAGCACTTGCTGCACTAGCGCTTAAGCAAACAGGAAGACAAGAAACACCTCTCAGGAAAGCCATGCGCACTTACACGATCGCACTCCTGGGCAGAGATCGCAACATGTGCAGCATGAGAGAACGTTTGTCGGTACGCGCGGAGAAATTACCGATCGATTAACATCACCACCAACCAAAGCCACAATCGCCATACGTATAGGTATAGAGCAGGCTGAACAATCAGCTGGCTTCAACCACCATCTCTATCACGTCAAAATCGTGCGCGGCGAATCGAGTGGAACGATCGAGCGAATATTGGTGCGTCGTGGCCGGAGCCCGGAGCTAGCCGTGATCGATCCTGTTAATACTGACCTCGCACTCGCAGTATGTATATGTAGGGGCAGTAACAGTTCAGTCGAAGGTGACAGGGAATGTGTTTGGTGTGATCATTGTTGTTTCTGGGCACCGTCGAGCCGCCGCGCGGAATCGTCGTGAGGTTGACACTCTGTGATAGGATTTGTCAAAGATCGGGCACTAACAGCGGCCTGTTATTTTCGCCCTAAGGCCTAAGCGACCCTTCCATGTTGTTTCTTAAGTATTTTGTCGAGTAGCTAGCCTAGCCACACTGCCTGATGAGTGTGGCATCATGCATGTATGTTGCGAATCGCGAATCAGTTGGCACTCAATCTTTTGCATTCATAAATTTGTACAACTCAACTAGCTGCAAAAGACAGAAAGTACTGTTATACAAGGCCGGCTAGTGTTTTCTTAGGCTGAGATGTATGAACCTCTCCTATTTCTTTTCCTTTCTTATTAGTCCTTGATCGTCAACTCTATGTACTGCTTAACTAGATCGGAGACCTCTATCCACTAATTTCATTTCTATATGGATTGCGCTGCTCGATCTTCAACTGTACATTGCTTTTATATACTCCCTCTGACCAACATAAGATGTCACACTTTTTATCAAATTTGGATGTATCTATACACTAAGTCATGTCTAGATACATCCAATTCTTGATCAAGTTGAGACATCCTTTATTGGACGGAGGGAGTAGATCAAATCAACTTTACACCATTGATCTTTATTGCGTGCATATTACTCTATTAGGGTGTCATTGCATTCCCCGGTAGTTAAAGTGAGGCGGGCATCTAGCAAAGCATGTGTTTGAAGTTTGATAGTTTAACATTTGGATAATCTCAAGAGCCTGGCGTATATGCAGATAATCTATCAGTAGTGTTGCCAATCGGGGTTTATTGTTCTTTTTCCATAATAGTAGGCTTAACTGAAAAATCAAAATTGTGCAAAAGGTCAAACTAGATAAGCATAAACCACCAATAAACTGATGCTAATATTTCTTTAGAGGATAGTGTCTGAGATATATCAACCACATGAGTATATAGGGTCTCCTTTGGTGAAATCCCCTTTGACTCCCAGTGGCATACCGAGAAAACTGAAATATATAATTTCCCGTATATGTCTTCACATTTTATGTTTTTAATTAAGTGGTTTTCATGAAAAAAACGATACCTTTTACGGTGCATGTACAAAGTTGAAAAACAATGTCTTGTGAAAAGGCAGATTTTATCACCAAATTTTGTGTCTTTGCACGTAACATAAAAACATTGGAATTTCGTGAAACGGCTTTGTGAACATATATGATGTTAAGATCTATCAGTGAACATTTTTACATTCTAAAATGTGTTTAAAATGAATTTTAAATAAATGGTGCAACCGAGAGTGAAAATGGCTCTCTCCCTCTCTCTCATGTTTCTTTTCTTTTCTTTTCTTACTTCTAATCAATTCTATGCCATGCATGCTTATCAGGTCTGAGGCCTCTTCGTCATTTTATTTAATTGGCCCATTTTTTAAAATCTTTGTTATGTTCCTTATGGTGTCCTGCGTCCCATTCCCCATTAACTAAAGTAAACCGGCATCTCACAAATCACGATCGCTAATTTAACATTTGGTGATGTTATTTTTCCATGTTAACATTTGGATAATCTCAAGGGCTGGACGGAACCCGCAGACAATAATGTACTTACTATACTACCAGTAGCGTGCCACGAATACGGGTGAATTGTTCCTTCTTTGTTAATCTTTGTTACTCCGTATGTTCCTGTTATGGTGTCCTACGTCCCATTCCCCTTTAACTAAAGTGAACCGGGATTTCACAAACCATGGTTGCTAATTTAACATTTGGATGATGTTATTTTTGCATGTTAACATTTGGATAATCTCAAGGGCCGGAGGAACCGCAGACAATGTACTTACTTAGTTACTTTACTACCAGTAGTGCCACGAATATTGAGAATTATTATTCCTCCCAGAATGGTAGGCTTGATTAGCTTTCCAAGAGGTCAATCTAATTTAATCATAGGGGTTAATAAAGCGACGCTAATAATTCACCCCCTCTCGCTTTACTTTATCTGACGGAATCACCAAGTAATTAAGCTATAGTGCGCATCGAGATTTGTGTATATGCGCCCGGTCGATGTCAAAAGCTGGGGGCAAACCTACTCCACAAATGGCGTACGTATTGTGTGGAAGGAATGACTTGACCACCTGTCAAAAATGGCGATCGACCCTTGTCGGTCAATTACACGACGACGCCACACGCCAGGTCGCCACACTATCGGTCGACGATTCGTGCAACCAGTTTTCTCCCAACCTCTCTTGCATCAGCCGAAGCCTGACGATATATATATGGATATATCACGCACGCGATCGCTGATCGATGCAACGGATGGATGTTCTCAGTAGCTGGGAATTCCAGCTGTGGTCTGTGGATGGCCAAATCTACACGAGGGACGAGGCCCGGCGCCGGCCGGCGGCTTGCGCACAGCGTTCTGCCTCCTGCTCCGCATTTCGATCGACCGACGCAAGTGCCATAACCTGTCGGTTAGCGTTTGAAGAGTTCCATTTTAGCTCGTGCGGAAGCCGCCATGATCTTCTATATCTGGTGTGGCACATAGCTCGTGCTTGTACGTGTTGTGTGCATGCACGAAACGGCGCGTGCGATGCATGTTTTAATTATGCGGCGACTACGAATGATGCATGCAGGCCACGTGGGAAGGTTCTACTCCCTCCTATCAAAATTAGATGTTTTTTATTTGTCTAAAATTTGATGCATTTAAATATGTTACAAGTCAGTTTTAAAATAAATAGAAGGTATCTAATTTGAAACGGAGTGAGTAGTTTATTGGTGATGCTAAGAGTAAGCCGTGATAGGTTAACTTAATTTGTCTGAATTGCTAACAGGAAAACCGTGTCTTGCCGTTTTGAGTGTTTTCTTCTTGTGCAGGTTTCCTCTCTTGCGATGGCCCATGTAACCTGGTTGTACAAATTCTAGTGTTCTTGTGGTTTTCTCGAAAAAAGAAGATGGAGTACTCCCAAGGCTAGCAGCGACAAGGACCTGGCCTGCACGGGGACAAGGCCACTGCGGGACCATGTCGTCGCCCCACCGGACCTGGCCTGTACGTAGACGAGGTCTCCGCCGGACCAGGCCGCCTCCTGTGCTCCTCCCGTGCGGCTGCCGCCTATGCTTGGAAGGCCGCGCTTCATCGGCGACCTCGAATCGATTCCCCCCAGGCCTAAATCCATCCCGGTGACCTTGGATCGATCCACAGCGGGCTCAATCGAACCCCAACGACAAGAATTTTGGCGGCAGCGGCAAGAAATTCCATATTTCCATTGAGAAAAGACAAGCCGACGGCGGGAAGGCTCGAGAAAATTTCGGTTCGGCAGTTGTGTGGTCTCCACGCGGTTCAACAGTTTTGCGGTAGCGCTCGTCTGCCCCGTATATGCGGCGGGAGGAGGGTTTTTTACGATTTCGTACTGGTTTTGGGCAGCATGATTTATAGGGCTGCCTGCTCTATTTACAGTAGAAAGTTGGCAAATCATGTAACGCGACACCTCACCCCGATCGTGTTTTCCAATAATGGATCATGCCGAGGTGATGGACCAAGTTCAGCGGGGCATGGTTTTGCCATATACCTGCGGCTAGGTTCACTGATGATTCACCAATCTATGCCAGTGCACACGTATTAACTCTTGCCATTACGCTCACGCGAGCGCCCGCGTTCTCGAGTCTCCGCTTCTCATTTTCATCACATGGTCCACACCGCAGCAGAAGAAACCTCCAGAACCACCGCCATTACCGCCATTAATTCAAGGAAGCATATGCTTGGACGCTACGTTGGCAATGTCGTCATACTACCGATAATCCTAGTCAGCAGCTAGCTTATATGTCTCGGAAGGCATCACCAAGCTGCCAAAACAAAAACCCAGATAGCCATAGCTGTCGTCCTCTGCATGCGGCCGGCCGCGTCAGCAGAAACCAAACCAAAGCAGCAAGAGCGCCCTGCTCGGCCGCCGCCTATAAATTGCCCTCTCGGAGAGGGCCTCTCCCACAGTCCCACTGAGCAGCAAGAGCCACAGAGAGAACAAGAGAAGAAATTGAAACCACTCTGCCGCGTACGCACGCACGCACACAGAAAGAAAAATCAAGAGAGGGGGTAGCCGTGTGTAGGTTTCCTCGATCACCACTCCGCAGAGCACGATGAGGCCGGTGAGAGAAGGGGCGGCGCTGGTCGGTGTCGGCGGCGGGGAGGCGGCGTCGTCTGCCGTTGCGGGGCACGCGCACCAGGCGCTGTGGAGGACGCCCACGCCGTACCTCTTCCTCGGCTTCGCGCTCATGATGACGCTCATCGCGGTGGCCCTCACCGTGCTCGTCTGCACGCGCCGCAAGCCCACCGCTGGCCCGTCGCGGCGCGGGAGCGGCGCCACCGAGGAGTCGTCGTCCTCGGCGCGCGGGACGAGGATGGCGCCGCTCGACCGGGAGCCGAAGGTCGTGGTCATCATGGCGGGCGACGACATGCCGTCCTTCCTGGCCAGCGCCAGGCCGTTCGCTTTCGCCCCCGCTGTGCACGCCGGCACCGGCGAGCCGCGCAAGGCGGACGCCGCCTAGCTAGGCGCGCACACCTGCGGGACGCGGGTATCAGTTTTGTTCGTGAGGTGGTTTCTAGGATTTTTTTGCCCTGCGTAATTCTGTGTTTAGGAGTATTAGTAGCTAGGAAGAAGCAGGGATCGATGCTCTAGTTTGCAGTTTCTTGGTGCGTGATACGAGCGCTCGGTGGCGAACGTCGGGATCTGCGATTGTGAAAGCGAATTAATCAAGGTTTTGCTTGCATCTGTCGCTACTGGGAAAATGCATGCGCCTATTTCGCTCTGACCAAAGACCCCAGCAAATGATCAGAAGGAACATTGATTTGATGCCTTTTTGAGCATGGCCGGAGATGCACTGATCCATTGCGGCCATGTTCGAGCGCAGCTCAGCCCGTCCATGGCGCCACGGCCGACCTAATTCCAAACAGATGCCGCGACGATTCCAGATTTCGTAACAAAGCTGACAGAAATAACAGTTCGGTGTCTTGGAACGGATCCGCACACAAAACGCGGTCTTGGATCAGCACCCCAAACGAAGATCTTGCAACGTGCGAGGGCCTAGACCTGCCAGACGGCCTCTGGCGCCAAGGAGCGAGGTCTCCCTGCGAATTGAATCGCGCAAGCAGATCGAGATGGTATTTCTTTCATGGACTGCTCGTGCCCCAGATTAGTCTTTCATTGGCACGGATGGATAAGTAAACCATGCAGCACCCACCCACGTAGATTCTTTTTCATTTCAAACTTTAAAATGCTTTATCTTTTAAATGGTAAATCAAAATTAAGATCCGCTTTCACGGTTGGCTTTTTTGTGACGAGATCTTCAGAACTAGTTCCCATCTTGATATGTTTTGTCAACTTTTTTATCCGACCCTATTTACCAGTTTATACTCACTTAGTCACCGGGTATTGCTAAGTTGGTTACTAGGTTAAAAAGTTGCCAGGCTCCTTAAACTTATCTACACACCAACGTAATCCCACTGATGACGTTAATTCCAAATTTACGCGTTTAGAATGATGTAATCCTCACTCTTTTGACATGTTCTGACATGTAGAACATGGCTATTGCAGAAAAATATGTAAAAAGTACCTGGTAACTATGCATTATTGGGTGGTAACTTTTAACTGCTAATATGGTAACGACACTATAATAACATGTTAACTGACGGTGAAAAAAAAGATCATCAAAACATATTAAGATGGGATCTTGTTTTGAAGTACTCGTCGAGACGAACCCAATGGAGAAGACGGATCGTCAATTAGATTAACGGTTTAAGAGATAATTTATTTTGAATTTTCGGTTGCGAAAAGATTCCCTGCATGCATGTGTTGTTATGTATCTCTAGTTCTTCATGCGCGCCGTACAGAAGACGATTGGGCACGTTCTCTTGTTAGATTAACCTTTTTTTTTTTGCAAAATCTGCCCCTTTAACGAAACTATTGATACATCGATGAAACTGTTTTCAAATATGGTATTTGAGGTCGGCACCAGCGCGAGTGAAGCCAAACTTATGCACTTCGGTGCCAACGAAAATTTTCAGCCGAGCTATGTCGGCGACGAAGTCATAGGCCCGAACCCATCAGGCATTAAAATGCAGAAAATGTGTGGCGCCTTCGGCTTCATTCACGTTGGCGCCAATCTCGAAGTCGGATTTAGAAGAAAAA
This sequence comes from Poa annua, assembly GCA_026929855.1. NCBI lineage: Eukaryota > Viridiplantae > Streptophyta > Magnoliopsida > Poales > Poaceae > Poa > Poa annua. The sequence continues at coordinate 97,642,983 of CM049437.1, forward strand.
AAATCGGGAGCGGTCAGATGTATTATTATTAGTTCACAGAAACGGTCAGATCTGACAAAAAATACATCGAGATGAGACTGAGAGCATCTCTAGCCTAGCTAGATACCGTATATTCTCATACTGAACCAGATTCACCCACTTCAACCGGACAACGGTGATGGCGGGGTGCGTTCATGGGGAAAAAATATCAAAATTTCAAACGAAATTCACGAAACTAAGGATTCTCTCTAAGGGAAAAATAATAATATCGGACAAAATTTTCATTCAAATTTGAATAAATATAATGGGCTACACTACAAGAGGGATTAGATCATGGTACTAAACCCTAGTGGTTGAAGGCCTGTATAGTGAACTGTGAGGATCTGTGTTCGATTCCTCCCGTTCTTGTGCGAAAGAAATTATAAAAACGAAATGTCGTTAAACCCTGGATGCGTTCACCTTCTTGCTCCTAGCGTCTTAATCGTTCAGATGTTGGAAAATCGCGCGCCTAAACTAGTCCCTTTCGTGTAAAACATCACCGGGGACGGCGGGAATGTGTTTGGTGTGACCATTATTCTCTCACTCTGTACAAGTGGCCGCGAGCCGCCGCGCGCGCATCATGGAATCGTCGTGAGGTTGAAGTACGCCTCTTGATTGGATTTGTCAAAGATCGGGCACTAAGAGCGGTCGGCTGCTTTCGCCCCAAGCGACGATTCCACAATGTATTCCAAATATTTTGGCGAGCAGCTAGCCTCCCTCACGAGTGCAGGTAGCATCGTGTTACGAATCGAATCAGTTTGCATTCATAAAAGACACATAGCTGAAAAGACAGAAACTGTGTTGTATACGGCCGGCTATGTATGAGCCACATCAATTTATATGCATAACTGTAGATAAGAGAGGCCCCCTCTCCTCTTTCTTTTCCTTTCCAGCTTTCCTACTCCTCAATCGTCAACTCTATGTCATGTTTAGTTAGCTGGATGACCTTGCTGGAATTTTAGGGCCCAACTAAAATCCGAAATTCGCATGGCCCATTAATAAGTGGCTGGTTGAGTAAGTACGTGACTAATGTTTAGTCTCATACTGCTAGTGGAGAGTGAGTTGCACCACTTTATATAGTCGGATGTTCTAATACTAGTATGAGCTAGTGAGAGCATGAGAATATGAAGAGTGCCACACGCGCGCTCCTCCTCCTCGCTCGCCTCGCCACGCCTCGTCACGACGCGCCGCGCCGCGCCGCGGGTTGCGGGAATCTCGCCGAGCCGAGCTTATATTTTTGCAGTCTGGGAAAATTAATGAGTTATTGATAAGTTGAGCCGGTTTATTTCCAACCCGGGAGATGATCATTGGAATGCGCTTGAGAGAGTTATGCGCTATTTAAAAGTCACTGCGAGCTATGGAATTCACTATTCTGATTATCCTAGGGTACTGGAAGGTTATAGTGATTCCAATTGGATATCTGATTCTGATTAGATTAAGGCCACGAGTGGTTATGTGTTTACACTCGGTGGTGGAGCTGTTTCCTGCAAGTCTTGCAAGCAGACCATCTTAACAAGGTCAACTATGGAAGCATAACTCACAGCGTTAGACACAGCCACTGTTGAACCAGAGTGGCTTCGATAGCTTTTGATGGACTTACCTGTGGTTGAAAAACCAATACCCGCTATCCTTATGAACTGTGATAATCAAACTGTGATAGTTAAGATTAAAAGTTTTAAGTATAATTTGAATTCATCAAGGCATGTGAAGAGGAGATTGAAATCTGTCAGGAAATTGAAAAACTCCGAAGTTATTGCGTTGGATTATATCCAAACATCTAAGAACTTGGCAGATCCCTTCACAAAGGGTTTATCACGTAATGTGATAGATAATGCATCGAGGGAGATGGGTTTGAGACCCACGGTATGAGTTGTCCGCAGTGGTAACCTACTCTATGTGATCGGAGATCCCGTGAAGTAGATGTGGGAGACAAGCTGTTGGTCGGCTGAGAGTAGAGTATCCTTACTTTTTACTATCCCACTCCGCAAAGATGCAATACTCTCCTGATCTGCATGGCAGGTTGATATTTATCTTAATGTGTTCCAAGCGGCTTACTTATATAAGCGGAGATGTTGTCCTGCAGAGCATCTATTGAGTAATACACCTATAGTAGTCTGACTGTTAAACGTCGCAGTCTATGAGAGTTGGGTGCTCTTTAATAAACTCATGAAAGGTCTTGGAGTATGATGTATAAGCTCCACCCGCGGGGAAGCCTTGCGGTAGCCTAGTATCGGTCAAGGGATTGTGTGAAACTAGTTCGCTGCAAACTTGTAGTTCAAGGCATAGTCCACTATTCAAGTTGCGGTCTAGCGTAGCATAAGTTTCTAAGTGAAAGTTCAACTTAACAGTACTCTACTAAGCACCGGTATATAAAACAATGTTTTGTAACAAATGTGGTATAATGTGCCAATTAGACTTTGTGGGGATTGCTGGAATTTTAGTGTACTTGGGCCAGCCCAACTAAAATCCGAAATTCTCATGTCCGATTAATAAGTGGCTGGTTGAGTGAGTACGTGACTAATGTTTAGTCCCATACTGCTAGTGGAGAGTGAGCTGCACCACTTTATACAGTGGGATGTTCTAGTACTAGTATGAGCTAGTGAGAGCATGAGAAGATAAAGAGTGCCACACGCGCGCTCCTCCTCCTCGCTCGCCTCGCCTCGCCACGACATGTCACGACGCGTCGCGGGTTGCGAGAATCTCGCCGAGCCGAGCTTATATTTTTGCAGTCTGGGAAAATTAATGAGTCATTGATTGGTAATTAACGGACGCGTTGATTACTTTGCCGTTTCCGATTCCAATGGGGATCGTGGGGCGTTGCCGACTCAGTCCTGGCTTACAGCCCACGTCCTACCCGACTCGCACCATATATACAGCCCGGGGCAAACCCTAGCCGCCACCACGAGATACATGGTCTCACACCGTTCCAGAGTATTGCGCCGCCGTCTTCCAAGTCTTCTCCATCCCGTCGTCCGGCGTGCACCGGTTGAAGGGACAGTAGGCCTCCGGAACCCCGCCTCTTGTGATCCTGTACGGGAGAGGGGCGATCAGGTTTTTGGGGAGCGCACTCGCGCGACTACTGGCTTCGAGTTCTTCCCCAACGACGACTTCTTCCCCGACATCGCCAACCTCTTCATCGACAACATGGGCGACACGGGGAACTCCAGCGGTGCGACTGCCGCTGCACCGTACGTATTCTTGATCTTCCTATATGATGTTTTACTAGAGTTCTTACTTGTAGTATGTACTCTAGATTGCATCGGTTTATCTACTGTTTTCGTAGATCATAGATCATATGATTAGTTTAATCTGTGTTATTCTAGTCATGAATTATTCACTGTTTTCGCGAATTAAATCATATGCTAAATTGTCTAATTATTCAACAATCCAAAAACCTGATTATAGGCAATTAGCACCTGCTGGCTTTATCGCGTATACAAAGCCGTTTTCCTTTAAAGGGGTATTGTATAAGCGGTGGCGCATGAGAGCAGTGTTATGCTTTCAAAACATGAACTGCTATGCTGCCACCAAAGGCAAGCCTGATGGCGAGCTTGATCATGCACAGCAGGAGGCTTTTGAGAAGCTCGATACCATGTTTAAGAGTGCCCTCTTGAGTATTATTGATGATTCCATTGTGGATTCGTATATGTCGTTTTCTAACGGCAAGGACATGTGGTATGCGCTCGAGGCCAAATTTGGGGTCTCGGACGCGGGCAGCGAGTTGTACGTCATGTAGCAATTCTATAACTACAAGATGACTGATGAGCGCTCTGTTGTACAGCAGGCTCATGAGATACGGTCACTCGCTAAGTAACTTGAGCACTTTACGTGTTACTTACCGGACAAGTTTGTGGCCGGTGGCATTATCGCCAAGCTTCCACCTTCGTGGAGCAACTTTGTTACTTCTCTGAAACACAAAAGACAAGAGTTTTCCGTATCGGATCTCATTGGGTCGCTTGATGTGGAAGAGAAGGCGAGAGCAAAGGATACACGTGCTCGAGTTATCGAGGCTGGTTCTAGTGCCCATGTGGTACACAAGAAGAATTACCAGCCGCCCCACAAGTCCAAATTTAATAAGAATAAATCTGGGGGCAAAGACAAGTCTGATGGGAAGTTCAAGCCATCACAGCCTACCAACTTCAAGAAGAACAACAACAAACCGAGGAAGGGGTCATGCCATGTTTGCGGTGATCCAAATCACTGGGCACCTCGTTGTCCCAACCGCCATGAGCTGCGCGAACCTGAGAACAACGGCAAGAATGCCAATGTTGTCATTGGCGATACTGAAATGATGGATTCAGGGTACGGTATATTTCCTACCATCCTTTTAGTTTGTCATTCTCCTAAATGGTTGATTGACACTGGTGCCAATGTACATGTTTGTGCTGATGCCTCGATGTTTTCTTCTTACCAGATCACAGGGACTTCTCCCGTGCTGATGGGGAACGGGTCACATGCTTTTGTTCGTGGTGTTGGTACGGTCGATCTGAAGTTTACTTCGGGGAAAACCGTGCGCCTGAAGAACGTTCATCATGTGCCCGCCATCAATAAAAATCTCGTCAGCGGATCGTTGCTGTGTCGAGATGGTTTTAAGTTGGTTTTCGAGTCCAATAAAGTTGTAATATCTAAGTATGGACAATTTGTTGGAAAATGCTATGAGTGCGGAGGCTTGTTCCGCCTATCTTTATCGGATCTTTGTACTAAAGTTATTAATCATGTTTGCCACGAAATTGAGTCTAATGTTTGGCATTCACGACTTTGTCATATTAAATTTGGTAACATGACGCGGCTAGCTAATTTGGATTTAATTCCGAAATTCACTAATGTCAAAGGTTCCAAGTGTCAAGTGTGCGTTCAAGCTAAACAACCCCGCAAGTCACATAAGGCTGCGGAGACAAGAGACTTGGCACCACTGGAACTTATACATTCAGATCTCTGTGAGATGAATGGCGTGTTGACAAAAGGCGGAAAGAAATATTTCATTACGCTTATTGATGACTCCACTAGATATTGTTATGTGTATCTCCTGAAATCAAAAGATGAAGCTTTAAACTTTTTCAAAAACTATAAAGCTGAAGCGGAGAACCAACTTGATCTAAGAATAAAACGGTTAAGGTCTGATCGTGGTGGAGAGTATTTTTCCAATGAGTTTGATTCTTTTTGTGCGGAACATGGTATAATCCATGAGAGTACGCCTCCCTATTCACCTCAGTCAAATGGGGGGAGGCGCTATTGACAGCTTGTCATGTCCTAAACCGAGTTCTCACAAAGAACAAAACCGTTTCTCCATTTGAGGAATGGGAAAGGAAAAAGTTGAAACTCTCTTACTTACGTACTTGGGGTTGTTTGGCGAAAGTCAATATTCCAATTCCCAATAAGCGCAAGCTAGGACCAAAGACCGTGGATTGTGTTTTTCTGGGCTATGCTTTTCATAGCATTGGTTATAGATTTTTGATAATCAAATCTGAGGTATCCGACATGCATGTTGGTACTATTATGGAGTCGAATGATGCGACTTTCTTTGAGGACATCTTTCCCATGAAGGATATGCCTAGCTCATCAAATAAGGAGATACGTAATACATCTAGTCAGGAATTAGTTGAGATTCCTGACCCTACCATTTCGATAGAACACACTGATAATCCCGTTGTGGATGACAATGAAGTTCCTGTTAGGAGCAAGAGACAGAGGACTGCAAAGTCCTTTGGTGATGATTTTATTGTGTACCTTGTGGATGACACCCCCAGGACCATTTCAGAAGGTTATGCATCTCTTGATGCTGAATACTGGAAGGAAGCTGTCCGTAGTGAGATGGATTCCATCTTAGCTAACGGAACCTGGGAAGTTACTGATCGTCCTTATGGGTGTAAACCTGTAGGATGTAAGTGGGTGTTCAAGAAAAAGCTTAGGCCTGATGGTACTATTGAGAAGTACAAGGCGCGGCTTGTGGCCAAGGGTTATACCCAGAAAGAAGGAGAAGACTTCTTTGATACTTACTCACCTGTGGCTAGACTGACCACGATTCGGGTGCAACTTTCATTGGCTGCCTCGCATCGTCTTCTCGTTCATCAAATGGACGTTAAGACTGCTTTCCTAAATGGAGAGTTAGACGAGGAAATTTATATGGATCAGCTCGATGGTTTTGTAGTACCTGGTCAGGAAGCAAAGGTGTGTAAGTTACTGAAGTCTTTATATGGCCTTAAGCAAGTTCCTAAGCAGTGGCACGAGAAGTTTGAAAGAACTTTAACTGCTGCAGTTTTCATTGTTAACGAATCCGATAAGTGTGTGTACTATCACCATAGTGGGGGCGAGGGAGTTATTCTCTGCCTTTATGTCGATGACATATTGATCTTTGGAACCAACCTTGATTTAATCAAGGAGGTTAAGGATTTCTTATCTCGTTGTTTTGAGATGAAGGATCTTGGAGTAGCTGATGTTATCTTAAACATCAAGCTGCTGAGAGATGGTGATGGTGGGATTACACTGCTTCAATCTCACTATGTGGAAAAGATCTTGAGTCGCTTCGGGTATGACGACTGCAAGCCTTCTCCGACACCATATGATCCTAGCGTGATGCTTCGAAAGAATAATCGCATTGCTAGAGATCAACTGAGATATTCTCAGATCATTGGCTCGCTTATGTATTTGGCATGTGCCACGAGGCCTGACATCTCTTTTGCTGTAAGCAAGTTGAGCCGGTTTGTTTCCAACCCGGGAGATGATCATTGGAATGCGATTGAGAGGGTTATGCGCTATTTAAAAGGCACTGCGAGCTATGGAATTCACTATTCTGGTTATCCTAGGGTACTGGAAGGTTATAGTGATTCCAATTGGATATCTGATACTGATGAGATTAAGGCCATGAGTGGTTATGTGTTTACAGTCGGTGGTGGAGCTGTTTCCTAAAAGTTTTGCAAGCAGACCATCTTAACGAGGTCAACTATGGAAGCAGAACGCACAGCCTTAGACACTGCCATTGTTGAAGCAGAGTGGCTTCGAGAGATTTTGATGGACTTAGCTGTGGTTGAAAAACCAATACCCGCTATCCTTATGAACTGTGATAATCAAACTGTGATAGTTAAGATTAAAAGTTCTAAGGATAATTTGAACTCATCAAGGCATGTGAAGAGGAGATTGAAATCTGTCAGGAAATTGAAAAACTCCGAAGTTATTGCGTTGGATTATATCCAAACATGTAAGAACTTGGCAGATCCCTTCACAAAGGGTTTATCACGTAATGTGATAGATAATGCATCGAGGGAGATGGGTTTGAGACCCACGGTATGAGTTGTCCGCAATGGTAACCTACTCTATGTGATCGGAGATCCCGTGAATTAGATGTGGGAGACAAGCTGTTGGTCGGCTGAGAGGAAAGTATCCTTACTTTTTACTATCCCACTCCGCAAAGATGCAATACTCTCCTGATCTGCATGGCAGGTTGATATTTATTTTAATGTGTTCCAAGCGGCTTACTTATATAAGCGGAGATGTTGTCCTGCAGAGCATCTCTTGAGGAATACACCTATATGAGTCTGACTGTTAAACGTCACAGTATATGAGAGTTGGGTGTTTTTTAATAAACTCATGAAATGCATTGGAGTATGACGTATAAGCTCCACCCGCGGGGAAGCCTTGCGGTAGCCTAGTATCGGTCAAGGGCTTGTGTGAAACTAGTTCGCAGCAAACTTGTAGTTCAAGGCATAGTCCACTGCGGTCTAGCGTAGCATAAGTTTCTAAGTGAAAGTTCAACTTAACAATTCTCTACTAAGCACCGGTATATAAAACAATGTTTTCTAACAAATATGGTATAATGTGCCAATGAGACTTTGTGGGGGATTGCTGGAATTTTAGTGTACTTGGGCCAGCCCAACTAAAATCCGAAATTCCCATGGCCCATTAATAAGTGGCTGGTTGAGTGAGTACGTGACTAATGTTTAGTACCATACTGCTAGTGGAGAGTGAGCTGCACCACTTTATATAATGAGATGTTCTAGTACTAGTATGAGCTAGTGAGAGCATGAGAAGATTAAGAGTGCCACACGCGCGCTCCTCCTCCTCGCCACGCCACGCCTCGCCTCGCCTCGCCTCGCCTCGCCACGACACGTCACTACGCGCCGCGGGTTGCGGGAATCTCGCCGAGCCGAGCTTATATTTTTGCAGTCTGGGAAAATTAATGAGTCATTGATTGGTAATTAACGGACGCGGTTGATTACTTTGCCGTTTCCAATTCCAATGGGGATCGTGGGGCGTTGCCGACTCAGTCGTGGCTTACAGCCCACGTCCTACTCGACTCGCACCATATATACAGCCCGGGGCAAACCCTAGCCGCCACCACGAGATACATGGTCTCACACCGTTACAGAGCATTGCGCCGCCGTCTTTCAAGTCTTCTCCATCCCGTCTTCCGGCGTGCACCGGTTGAAGGGACAGTAGGCCTCCGGAACCCCGCCTCTTGTGATCCTGTACGGGAGAGGGGCGATCAGGTTTTTGGGGAGCGCACTCGCGCGACTACTGACTTCGAGTTCTTCCCCAACGACGACTTATTCCCCGACATCGCCAACCTCTTCATCGACAACGTGGGCGACACGGGGAACTCCAGCGGTGCGACTGCCGCTGCACCGTACGTATTCTTCATCTTCCTATATGATGTTTTACTAGAGTTCTTATTTGTAGTATGTACTCTAGATTGCATCGGTTTATCTACTGTTTTCGTAGATCATATGATTAGTTTAATCTGTGTTATTCTAGTCATGAATTATTCACTGTTTTCGCGAATTAAATCATATTCTAAACTGTCTAATTATTCAACAGACCTCTCCCTTTACTTTATTTTTCCATTTCTAAGTGGATAGCGCTACTCGATCTTCAATTGTACATTGTTTTTTTCTGATCAAATCAACATTACATCATTGATCTTTGTTCTGTTCCTATTACTCTAGTAGGGTGACGTCCCATTCCCCGGTAATGGTGACGTCGCATTCCCCGGTAATTAAAATGAGGTGGGCATCTAACAAAGCATGTTTGCTAATTTAACTTTTGGATAATCTCAAGAGCCGGACAAATCCACATATAATCTATCACTAATGTTTCCAATTTGGGTTAATCATTCTTTTCTCAGAATGGTAGCCTCAATTATACTTTTCTTTGCGCAAAAGCTCAAACTAGATAAGCATTAAGTGCTAATAAAGTTGTGGTAATTTTTGTTTGACAAGATAGTCCGAGACATATGAACCACGTGACTACATATATCGGCCTCCTCTCCTGAAATCTAGTTTGACTTCCGGGTGCTTATCGGAAAATTCTAAATTTCAATTACATGTATACGTCTTCACATTTTATGTGTACATTAAGTCGCTTCGCGAAAAGCCGAGACCTTTTATAGCCCGTGCAAAAATAATCAAAAAATATGTCTCATGGAAGCCTAACTATATCACCGTTGTCCTTGACAGATTTTTGTGAATCGATTTTGGGAAACATGAAGTGTTAATATCTATGATCAAACAAATTGATTGCTCTTTTTTACATTTTCAAAAGAATTTAAAATGCATTTTATACAAAGGGTGCACATGGGGGGTTAAATTTTTAAAAACTCGTATCTCTTTCTCTTTTTCATCTTTCTTTTATTTTATTTTCTTATTGCTCATCGACTATATGCTCTGCTTAATTAAATCGGAGGCCTCTTTCTCCTTACTTTAAATTTCTAATTTGGGTAACATTTTCAGTTGCACATATTATTTACCTTTGTTCTGTTCCTGTCAAGCTGCCATGCCATGCATCCCATTCCCCAGTAACTAAAGTGAGGCGGTAACTAATTTATTAACAGCCCACGTTTGCGAATTTAACTTCTGGATAATCTCAAGAGCCGGACGGAGACCTACAGATAATGATGCACTCTACCAGTACCAGTACGTAGCGCCACGAATCCGGCTTGGTTATTCCATCTTCCAGAATGCTGAGCTTACTTAACTTTTTGTGCGCAAAACGTCAAGCTAATCTAATCAACAACAGTTAATAAAGCAACGCTGATAATTTGCCCCCTCTCGCTTTACTCCGAGTGGAATGGATGGATTTGTTTCATGGGAATGCCTAGGGCTCACTCGAGTGAGAATTCATGTGCAACTAAAAAAAGTTTAGTTGCAACTCATGTCTAAGTGGGAAAATCACAGTTGCAACTCATGTGCAACCATATGCAACTCATATCCCGCATGAATCATGATGTAAATCTGATGGCATTAGAGTTGATTGAGCCCTAACCTAATTCTCACTCGAGTGAGAAATAGCAAAACCGTTGTTTTATATGCGTCTGATGTCAAAAGGCAGGGGACAACCACTCCGCAGCTTGGCGTCGACGTCTTGGCGCGAATGCGTATGTGTGGAAAGAATGGATCGTTTTCGATCTGGCTTGACCGACTGTCAAAATTGGCGACCAATTTAGCGCGATCGTCAAACAGACGACGACGCCCGGTCGCGCGCGCAATACCGACGGCCGGTGGATTCGTGCGTCTTTCATCAGACGAAGCCTGAAGATATGCATATATACATCCAGCTAGCAGTTCTTTAGGAAAGTCGTGGCGGGTGACCCAGCTAGGAGACTGTCAACAATGGCGACCAATTTAGCGTCATTGTCAATCAGACGACGACGGCGGCCGGTCGATTCGTGGAACTCAGTCTTTCATTTCATCAGCGAAGCCTGGAGTAGTATTTCTCATGAGAATCCGGCTAGCAGTTGTTTAGGTAGGTAGCCGGTGACCAGCTAGCGGGACGGGGGTCCAAGCCTCCAACTCCAAGGCTAGCTATAGCAAAGCAACGGGTTTTATTACTCTCAGCAGTCAGCATATGCTTTCGCAGCAGCTGGAGAATTCCAGCTGTGGATGGCCAAATCTACACGAGGCCGGCTTGCTTCCTTCGAGGCGCCGCACACGGCAGCTGGTGGCCATGGCGTACAGTAGTAGTACTTCGCTGTTCTTCGCTGCTCTCTGCCCATGCATGAAACAGACGAATTAATGATTGATTGATCGGGTTGGAGGAAACGTGAAGCGGTGTTCTCAGCTCTCAGGGTGCCAGGTCGCCAGCTCCTGACGCCGCATTTCGATGGACAAGCATCGGCGCACGCAAGTGCCATACATACCCTGTCGGTTACCGTTTGAAGAGTTTGATTTTAGCTCGATCTTCTTTTTGCATGAACAACGCAGGGAGTGCGACACACGGCTCCTGCACGCGTACAATACGACATGTTTACCTATATGTCCTGTCTGGATGCGGCGGCGGCCGAAGACGGACCGAAGCATGCAGGCCATTTGGGTAATCGGTCAATGGTGATGATGCGACCAGGATGGGGAAGGTCAATCTAATTTGCTTGAATTTCAACGAGCTCCAATCATGCATGCAGTACTATTTCCTGCGAATTCAGTGGCGGCGATATTTTTTAAAAAATGGAGGTAAAAGATTTGACTCAATCTGTTAATTAAGAGATTATTTTGAAAAGAAAACGTAACAAAATGTTACAGCTGAATTATTCTACGGCATCAAATCACTCAAAATGTTTAGCACCCGCCGAAACCTAAAGTTTCTATTCATTCTCGATATTGCCGAAGATGATCATGAACCGCGCATGCTTATTTAGAAAAAACCTCGTATTTCATTCGTTCCGCACCTCCCAAGATAGAAAGGAGGGTAAGGGATACAACGAATTAAGCTCTCATTAAATCTTTTCTTTTAATTTACTAACAAGCTACTAAAAAAGAGAATAAGTAACCGGATGAGTAACGGTAATAAGTATTGGAGTACTAGTAGTTACTTTAAAATCATCTAGTGTGGGCCTGGCGGGTTTGCCTCCGGGCTGTGGTGAACCTAGTACCAAGGGGCGTAAGAGTATCTCAAGCGGTAGGTAACTGTAAACCGTGGAACTGAAAATGTGGTTTTCAGTTTGCATTTTGAGTGATTTTTTGTTTCAAAATTTGTCCCACATAACACAAACTGGAAATTTAAGTTTTTAGCACTCACGAAAACCAACAGATGATCTTCTTCACGGAGTTCATAGCAATAGTAGACGACTTATAGCCGTTTCTACATTAATTCTGGTCGCCACCCAAACCCTAATGCCAAAACTGGCTCACCTGAGCCCTCAGGTACAACGGCAACCCAACGACGGAGGAGCTCACTCCTCATCGGAGACAAGGTCGACGTAGAGATCGGCCTCCTTCTCGACAAGGCGACACCAGTCCTCCGCCTTCTCCTTTCGTCGTGCGCTCGGCGGCGATCCCCTGCTTAAGTAGAATGTCGTCGAGCTCCTCATCGCGGCGACGACACTTCTCGAGCTCCACAGTGCGCTTGCAGAGCACCGACAAAGGCGTCGACGCAACCCTGGAGGACGAAGTCCTTCAGCTCGAAAGCAGAGGCAAAAGCGGCCAGGTCGTAGCCCTTTATTGTTGGTTCCTCCTCCGACGCGCCTCCCTCTTTAACATGCGCATCAGCGCGCCGGAGGAGCTCCCCGCACAGTGGTGGCGTGCCGCTCGCTGCTGGTCAAACTCCTTGACCATGCGGTAGAAGAGGACAGGCGGCGGCTCTAGTCCTCGGTTGGTTAAGCGGCGCGCGGAACGCTTCTGAGCCGCCTCAGACATGACAGGCTTCTTCCACGCGTCAACGTTTTTCGTGGCACGGCGATGGTGATGTGATGTGCACGTAAGGTCCGTGCTAGGAACCGGCCGATCCTATCTTACACGGATGGTACGGGTAGACTCTGCTTCCCGATAGATCGCAGATTGAACAATCAGCTGGCTGGCTTCACATCTATCACGTCGAAATCGTGGAGGGCGAATCGACAGCGGAACGAACGAGAGCGAAATTGGCGCGGCGATCCTGTTAACATTGACCTCGCAAAAAAAAAAAAAAAGTATGGCGGCGGTACAGTCGACCGTGACCGGCGAATGTAGATGTAGTGTTCGATGTGATCATTATTCTCTCTCTCTGGGTGCCCGTCGAGCCGCCGCGCGCGCATCGCGGGATCCTAGTGAGGTTGACGCTCTGCTTCCTGATTCGATTTGTCCGATCGGGCACTAAGAGCGGCCAGCTGCTGGCTACTGTACTTTCACCCCCAATCGACGATCCTGCCATGCATGGATTTTTCAAGTATTTTGGCGAGTAGCTAGACGGCTTGGCGGCCTGATGAGTGTAGCACTGCAGCATCATGTTGCGAATCGAATAATCGAATTACTTGGCGCTCATCCTTTGCATTAATGCTATAATGTAGAGTAGCTGAAAAGACAGAAACTATTGTGTACGTCTTTGTTTCTCATTTCAGAGGATAGGCTGCATGAGGAGTATATATGCTTAATTAGCTGTACATCAGAGGCCTCCTCTCCTACTTCTTTTCCTTTCTTACACTAGTGTAAAAAGGGGCTCTAGTCCCGGTTTCCGAGGGATTCTAGTCTCGACAAATTTTCAGGGTTTTAGGGTTTTAGTAAGCGGTAGGTAGGGGGTTTCGGATGGTACCACGTCGATGCGCCAAAAATACGGTAGCTAGGGGGTTTCGGATGGTACCACGTCGATACGGCAAAAACACGTATAAATTATTATACGGAGCTAGATCAAGTTGATGCATATATACAAACTACATGAAGATCATTTTGATGACACATACACAATTCAGTACGTAGTGAAGGGGATCGAGTGCAGAAAACAAAAAATTTCCTAGCAACGATATCCTTAAAACATGCCAAGATCTATTCTATGCAGATATAGTAGTACGAACGGAGATCGGAATACATACCCTTGTAGACCGAAAGCGGGGATTACGTTCCCGCACAAACGTTGTCGATGAAGACCGACGAAACCGACCTCAAGGTCGTGTAGAGGAAGCAGACCTCCCAGCACCGCTAGCGCAGCACCTCGCAGGGCGTTACACACGTACGGTGGAGACGACGGCCTCCGAAGCTCCAGTCCAGGACGAGCAACGGAAGACTTGGACCGGAACACCAGCAGCGCGGCAGCGGGCTGTGGTGTAAGAGATCCCCCTCTCAACTCGGCGCAACTCCGGCAAAGGGAATCACGAAATCGAGAGAGAATTAGGGAATTAATTGGTTGAATTAAAAAGCCAGGGGTGCCCCTCTATATATAGAGGCTCCCAGGGGGGAGCCAACCTGCCAGCCAGGCAATGTGGGACTAATCCCACATGCCTGGTGCAGCTATGGCCGGTGCGCCGGCCCCTTGGTGGGCCTCTTGGCCCACCTGGGTCGGCCACCCAAGCCCCCACCGAATTCCCTAGGGAATTTTCCCCTCTTGGGCCTTCTTTCGACCAGAAGGCCCATTTAGGGAAATCAGCCTAAATAAATTCGAAAATAAATATATAAAATCATATTTAGACATTAATTACACTAATTAATATCAAACATATTATATATAATTTATTCTAGCTCCGAAAACTATTTCGTCGCTTCCCGATCTCCATCGGATCTCTCCCGGGACGTTCCCGGTGATCTCTTTCCTTTCCGGTTGTCTTGTCGAAACCCCTTAAGTGTGTTACCCTAGCGGTTCGATATAATAACAGGTACGATCGAGACTCCTCTCCGATCAACGACTAACTCGTAGGCCTGGACCCCATGAATTAATCCCTGTGATATAACGAATGACTTTCATCTATCAAACCTGAACGGAAAGTCTTAAACCTTTTGCCATAGCGATACTTAGCGTGTCCGAGCGTCGTTCATAGATATCTCCATATCTAGCTTGACCTCGTTACCGACAACACTATCTTCTACTCGTCTATGATTTCATGTCTCCGTGACCTAGTCACATGCTTGCAAGCTCATTAGACATAATATCACCGAGTGGGCCCTAGAGTATCTATCCTGCTATGCGGACTGGCAAATCCCGCTCTTGACCCCTCGTCTCAACTACTCCTTTCCGATATCCAAAAGTATCACCGGTATTGTCATACTAATTAAGATATGACGTTTGGTGCAATCAAAGTATCTTCCAGGAATAACAATAAGAGTTGGTCTCACGGTCAAAGGCGTAATGACTACGTCCTACAAATATGGGTATGTCCATCACATCGTTCTCCAACGATATGACTTCCATTGCCGACCGGCGCCATGCCCTATGATCGGGAAACCTCGATCATCGATTGCGCAACGAAACTAGTCTTAGTAGAGGCTACTAGGGACCTGGTTGTTTACGCATCACACCCGTATTAATGTTTCCGCTTAATACGGTTACAGCATGACACAAAAACATATTATGAACAAACGAGATATGATAAAGAAATACACTTTATTAATTGCCTCTAGGGCATATCTCCTTCAGTCTCCCACTTGCACTAGAGTACAAATTAATCTAGATTACAACTTGGTAAAAGCTTAACACCCATAGCTAACTGGTGTTTTTCATGCTTGTCAAGCGGAAGAGGCTTCGTCAGAGGATCTGCCACATTCAGATCCGTATGCACTTTGCAAATCTTCACATCGCCTCCTTGTACGTACTGTCGTATCACATGGAAGCGTCGGAGAATGTGTTTGGCGGTGGAGTGAGCTCCTTGGCGTTAGCAATGGCACCCGTATTGTCGCAGAAGAGGACCACGGGGTCTTGCACGCTCGGGAACACTCCAAGTTCAATGATGAACTTCCTCAGCCACACAGCTTCATTCGCGGCTTCGCAAGCAGCAATGTACTCCGACTCCATTGTAGATTGCGCGACGATGGGTTGCTTCCCACTTCTCCAGCACACGGCGCCCCCATTCACCTTGAACACATAACCTGTCTGTGACTTAGAGTCATCGGGGTCTGAGCAGAAACTTGCATCCACGTAACCTGTTACGCCAAGTTCTTCATCGCAGCCACCATAGACAAGGAACATTTCCTTTGTCTTATTGAGATACTTAAGAATGCTCTTAACAGCAATCCAATGCGCCATTCCAGGATTACTCTGGAAACGGCTTGTCAAACTTAGAGCTAATGCCACATCAGGTCTAGTACTTAACATTGCATACATAATCGATCCTATGGCTGAAGCATAAGGATGTTTAGTCATATCGGCCTTATCCTGTTCCGTTACCGGACACTGTGCCTTTCGCAATGTTTTATTCTTGATAACCGGCAGAGAACCCTTCTTTGCCTTCTCCATACCGAAACGCTTCAGTATTTTATCAAGATAAGTACTCTGACTCAACGCTAATAGACGTCTTGATCTATCACGATAGATTTTAATGCCTAAGACGTATGCAGCTTCTCCTAAGTCCTTCATGGAAAACTTATTGTTTAAATAATCCTTCACGCTATTCAGAAGTTCCACATCATTCCCTATCAACAATATGTCATCTACATATAGTGCTAAGAACATAACCGAGCTCCCACTCATTTTCTTGTAAATGCAGGTCTCTTCCAAATTTTGGACAAATCCAAAACCTTTGATTACCTCATCAAATCGAAGATTCCAGCTCCGAGATGCTTGCTTCAATCCATAAATGGAGCGCTGAAGCTTGCATACCTTGCCAGCATTTTCTGGATCGACAAAACCTTCCGGTTGTACCATGTACAACTCTTCCTCAATGTTTCCATTTAGGAAGGCTGTTTTGACATTCATCTGCCATATTTCATAATCGTAATAGGCAGCAACTGCTAACAAAATCCGAATAGACTTCAGCATCGCTACCGGTGAAAAAGTTTCATCGTAGTCAATCCCATGAACTTGTCGGAAACCTTTTGCGACAAGCCGAGCTTTATAGACGGTCACATTACCATCAGCATCAGTCTTCTTCTTAAAGATCCATTTATTCTCGACGGCCCTGCGCCCTTCGGGAATATCCATCAAAGTCCACACTTTGTTATCATACATGGATCCTATTTCGGATTTCATGGCTTCTAGCCATTTCTCGGACTCTAGACTCGCCATTGCCTCCTTGTAGTTCGTAGGTTCGTCTTGTTCAATTAACATGACGGTGCAAACCATGTGGCCATACCATTCTGGTGCGATACGAGATCTACCAGACCTACGAGGTAGAATACTTTCCTCGACAGTTTCTCCCACTCCATCTGTGGAGGACGTTTCCGGAACAGCTTCCGTTGCGCCACCCGGAATCTCGAGTTCAGGATCAACGATCTCATCGAGGTCTACCTTCCTCCCACTTACTCCTTTCGCGAGAAACTCCTTCTCTAGAAAGGTACCGGTCTTCGCGACAAACGTTTTGCCCTCAGCTTGGTTGTAGAAGGTGTATCCTACGGTTTCCCGTGGATATCTTACAAAGACGACTTTCTCCGACTTCGGTTCGAGTTTGTCGGGCTGTAGTTTCTTAACATACGCCTCACAACCCCAAACCTTCAGAAACGATAACTTAGGCTTCTTGCCATACCATAATTCATACGGTGTCGTTTCAACGGATTTGGACGGAGCCCTATTTAAAATGAATGCGGCTGTTTTTAACGCATAACCCCAGAAGGATACGGGCAAATCGGTAAGAGACATCATAGATCGGACACTATCCAGTAGAGTACGATTACGTCGCTCGGACACGCCGTTACGTTGCGGTGTTCCAGCAGGCGTAAGTTGGGGTACGATGCCACAACTCTTCAGATGTGTGCCAAACTCAAAACTCAAATACTCGCCACCACGATCGGATCGGAGGTGCTTGATTTTCTTGTTAAGTTGATTTTCAACTTCACTTTGAAATTCTTTGAACTTTTCAAAAGTTTCAGACTTGTGTTTCATCAAATAGATATAACCGTATCTACTCAAGTCATCAGTGAAGGTGACGAAGTAACGATAACCATTGCGTGTCGATACGCTCATTGGTCCACACACATCTGTATGTATGATCCCCAATAAATCCGACGCCCGTTCAACGAAACCTTTGAACGGTGTCCTGGTCATTTTGCCCATAAGGCATGGTTCGCATGTATCGAGGGATCCAAAATCCAACGAGTCCAAAAGTCCATCTGCATGGAGTTTCTTCATGCGCTTTACACCAATATGACCGAGACGGCAATGCCACATATACATGGCGGTATCATCACTACACTTAATCCGTTTGGCTTCTATGTTATGGATGTGAGTACTACGATCGAGATTCAACAAGAATAAACCATTACTCTCGGGAGCATCAACATAAAAGATATCATTCATATAAATAGCACAACTGCTTGATACTGATTTAAATGAATAACCGTCTTGTAACAGGCAAGACCCACTTATAATGTTTACACTCAACGATGGTACAAAATAACACTTATTTAAAACCAAAACTAATCCCGATGGTAGATGTAGAGGGAGCGTGCCGACAGCCACCACGTCGACTCTCGATCCGTTGCCGACGCGCATCGTCACCTCATCCTTAGCCAGGCGCCTCTTATTCCGTAACTCCTCCTGAGAGTTACATATATGAGCAACAGAACCAGTATCAAATACCCAAGTGTTGCTACGGGCGGATGTAAGGTACACATCTATAACATGTATATCAAATATACCTTGCTCTTTGTCGACTATCTTGCCAGCTTTCCTATCCTCCAGGTACTTGTGGCAATTGCGCTCAGGTGATCCGATGGTCACCACCATCTTCTCCAGCTTGATTTCTAATGCGGCCACTTCGAGCATCTTCAGGATTTCCGACAGGGGTTTTGACGTCCCTTTCATGCCGTAGTCCACGATGGCGTTCTTATAGCAAGGGGGCAGAGAAATCAGCACCCTATCAATAACCAGCTCTTCTGGGATCACACTTCCCAGATCATTCAGGAGCTGAACGCAGCCAAAAAACTTGGCTAAGTGCTCACTTATATTGCCGTGCTCTTCCATCTGGGCTGAGAAGAAAAGCACGGATGCTTCGAACCTCTCAGCCTTGACTTGTTGTGCAGAAACAACCATGAGTTCAGTGATTATCTCATAAGCACTCTTGTTCTCGAAATGGTTTTGCAGGTCAGCCTCCATGGCAAAGAGCATGCCACTCTGGACATAAGAAGAAATCTCCGCCTTAACCTCATGGACATTCCTTTCGATTTCTGAGGCGGTGTTTGGCAGATCACCTAAGGGGGCTTCAAGGATATAGGCCACCTTGTGGGTTTCAAGAATGGACTTCAGGTCGCGGAACCAGGACACGAAGTTAGACCCATTGGTCTTAAGCTTTTCTTTCTCAAGGAACAGACCTAGGTTAAACGAGGGGCGAGACATCTACAATGGAATTTGCAACAACATAAGACTTTGTTCATAATAATTTTGAGTTATAGTATTTTTAGAAAACAACTAACATAACTCCCACTCAAACGAACATCCCTCCTGGTCGTTTAAGCGATTACACGACCCCTATCCATCGCACCACCCCTCATCGTCAGAGCCGGCAGCACAACTTCAAGGGTAGACAATTGTCCATCACAACAACTCTGTGACTCATGCTCGACCTTTCGGCCTCCGTGTTCCGAGGCCATATCTGCATATGCTAGGCTCGCCACTATAACCTCCACGTAACGCTTGTGCAACATGGCTTACACCCACTGTATGCGAACGACGATATGTCTGACACCCGATCGTCACGGCCTGCCTCATAACGTAGAACTTTCTTGGTGGTGCTCGTTGGAGGAAGAACACTAGTGGTATTTTTGAAGGGATCATCTTATATATGACTACCGCCGCCTAACTAATATATACTAATATATATAATCACATAATATAAGATGCACACAATAACATCAAATGTAATGCGATGTGATATAGTCCATTGCGCCATGGTCTTCTTGGCGCCCGCAGTTCATAAACAATTTAATAAATCTACCTTGACCATATCACATAGCCCCTGCAAAATAAAGTTAGACGCTTCTACTTTATCTTTTGCATATTTTACGTGGCTGGGGCTTTCGTAAAAAGAACCGCTTCTTACCTACGAACTTTATGATCACAACAACGATCCAATAATTGCATGTTTAAGCATCCCTTTCGGGCCCTCCATTGAAAATGCAAGACCAACTAAAGAGAGAGAGACAGACACCCGCCAGCCACAGATACGGTACAAGCCGTATGTCAGTAGTGGAACCAGTCTCGCGTAAGCGTACGCGTAAAGTCGGTCCGGGCCGCTTCATCAACTCGATGCCGCTGGAATCACAAGTGCACGCTAGAGGGTAGCAAATAACAGGAACGGTGCCCCCGTGCAGAACACGGGTTCTAACAGCGTATAGCTATATCTACGATAGATCGGCTCTGATACCACTGAAGGGGATCGAGTGCAGAAAACAAAAAATTTCCTAGCAACGATATCCTTAAAACATGCCAAGATCTATTCTATGCAGATATAGTAGTACGAACGGAGATCGGAATACATACCCTTGTAGACCGAAAGCGGGGATTACGTTCCCGCACAAACGTTGTCGATGAAGACCGACGAAACCGACCTCAAGGTCGTGTAGAGGAAGCAGACCTCCCAGCACCGCTAGCGCAGCACCTCGCAGGGCGTTACACACGTACGGTGGAGACGACGGCCTCCGAAGCTCCAGTCCAGGACGAGCAGCGGAAGACTTGGACCGGAACACCAGCAGCGCGGCAGCGGGCTGTGGTGGAAGAGATCCCCCTCTCAACTCGGCGCAACTCCGACAAAGGGAATCACGAAATCGAGAGAGAATTGGGGAATTAATTGGTTGAATTAAAAGGCCAGGGGTGCCCCTCTATATATAGGCTCCCAGGGGGGAGCCAACCTGCCAGCCAGGCAATGTGGGACTAATCCCACATGCCTGGTGCAGCTATGGCTGGTGCGCCGGCCCCTTGGTGGGCCTCTTGGCCCATCTGGGTCGGCCACCCAAGCCCCCACCGAATTCCCTAGGGAATTTTCCCCTCTTGGGCCTTCTTTCGACCAGAAGGCCCATTTAGGGAAATCAGCCTAAATAAATTCGAAAATAAATATATAAAATCATATTTAGACATTAATTACATTAATTAATATCAAACATATTATATATAATTTATTCTAGCTCCGAAAACTATTTCGTCGCTTCCCGATCTCCATCGGATCTCTCCCGGGACGTTCCCGGTGATCTCTTTCCTTTCCGGTTGTCTTGTCGAAACCCCTTAAGTGTGTTACCCTAGCGGTTCGATATAATAACAGGTACGATCGAGACTCCTCTCCGATCAACGACTAACTCGTAGGCCTGGACCCCATGAATTAATCCCTGTGATATAACGAATGACTTTCATCTATCAAACCTGAACGTAAAGTCTTAAACCTTTTGCCATAGCGATACTTAGCGTGTCCGAGCGTCGTTCATAGATATCTCCATATCTAGCTTGACCTCGTTACCGACAACACTATCTTCTACTCGTCTATGATTTCATGTCTCTGTGACCTAGTCACATGCTTGCAAGCTCATTAGACATAATCTCACCGAGTGGGCCCTAGAGTATCTATCCTGCTATGCGGACTGGCAAATCCCGCTCTTGACCCCTCGTCTCAACTACTCCTTTCCGATACCCAAAAGTATCACCGTTATTGTCATACTAATTAAGATACGACGTTTGGTGCAATCAAAGTATCTTCCAGGAATAACAATAAGAGTTGGTCTCACGGTCAAAGGCGTAATGACTACGTCCTACAAATATGGGTATGTCCATCACATCGTTCTCCAACGATATGACTTCCATTGCCGACCGGCGCCATGCCCTATGATCGGGAAACCTCGATCATCGATCGCGCAACGAAACTAGTCTTAGTAGAGGCTACTAGGGACCTGGTTGTTTACGCATCACACCCGTATTAATGTTTCCGCTTAATACGGTTACAGCATGACACAAAAACATATTATGAACAAACGAGATATGATAAAGAAATACACTTTATTAATTGCCTCTAGGGCATATCTCCTTCACGTAGTACATGAAGATCACATTTCCCGGTTCCAAGTTCCAGGTACTTAGTTACATGGAGATCGCTATTACATATACACATACTAGTCAGGATTTGTATAGTGGTACTCTCCGGAGGCCGGTATGACATGCACGTAAAATCCCGCCAACTCCTCCGCAATTGCTCTGAAGCGGGCCTTTATTGGTATCTCGTTGCGCTTTCTTGCCAACTGTAAAACAATGATATCATAATGAATACATGAATTGTGTGCATATATATGAAATGAATAAAACTCATCACAATTGATGGTATAAAAATAATGTTGTGAATAATGTTTACCTACTTCCTTACTTCTTTTGCTCTTCAAACTCTCGTTGACCACAGTGTGCATGTACTCGCAAACGTAGAATCCACATAAATCAGTCGCTGGTGGCTGTGTAAGGCAAGTCTATAGAAGAATAGAATTTAATCAAACAATAATCAAGTATGATAATGGTGCATGGGCCTAGTTACGTGTAGTACTACTTACGTTGTTTATACGCCCAAGCAGCTTCTCTGGCCATCCACCGGTCGGATCTTCCGCGATGAACGTTCGCCAAATGCTGCCCAACAAAGAAAATGAACAAATGAGTCATAAATTTTTTGATATCAGGAAATGAACGAAAAAGTCGATAAGAAATGAAATTACTTTGTCACCAAATCAAAACATGACTTGTATTGTTTGGGACATCTCCTTAACGAGCCAAGGACAAGAATTTCTCCTCCCGCAATTTAATGACGAGAAAAATGAAGTGGTACCTGCGCACGTTTATAAATAGTCATGCATAACTCATCAGTTAAACTTAACATCGGGTTAGAAAAATAGAAAGTGTAATAAACAGTAACACTCACTTGAAGTTGTAAGGCCATAATATATATGTTTTGTCAGCTTGTCGCTTGAAAAACATTAGCAAATTCGCCGGTGTATCCTTGTTAAGTTTTAGATCTTCTATGGTCTTTTCATGTATTATATCGGGGTCAATGAACCCAATGTGATTGATTTTATCCTTTTTGCATTCGAGCATCTTCATTCTGCATAATACAGCGCACAAAATATTATATTGAGGATAATCATATACAATGAACGAGCTGAGCTAAAGACTTAAATTACAGAAATAGATCACTTACAGACAATAGGAACTGATGACAGATTTGTCGAGTGCCCGGAGATTGTATAACTGAAAAAGTTCGCTGAAGTCAATGATAATAGCGTAATCTTGGAAATAGTGCTCTTTCCTAACTGCCAACATGAGACTGAAGTACCCGTCCTTTACGCCATTCTTGTACCAGGTTTGCAACTAACGCATTCTTGTTGGTAAGTCGCCCTCAAATAAATTTTCCCCGTGAACATAAGTAGCAACAACATCAGCGACGGGGAAATCAGCTCCCGAATATACCAGCTCCCGCACATTGATGTTTTTGAGAACATTATCGCCAAACACCTTGAGCGGGGGGACCGATTGTGTGTCTTGATCTCCGAGCTGGGCAACTTGTTTCCCTTTTTTCGATCGAGTTTCCATCTCTTCTTCATATGACTTATCAATCGAACGAGCATAGTCTGTTGGCGGCGGTGGTGGAGGGTTATATAGGTTATCGAGGCAACGTTCAATTTTCTCCTTAGGAATTCCGGCAGTAAATTTTGGAGGAGGCAATTGCTTCGCTGTCGCTTTCTCTTTCACGCCAGCAAGCCACGTGACGAGGATATACCGAACGGGTATCCTATCGTGTGGGTACCTGGTGCACGTGATGACTATAGCCCAATTGTCAATAGGCTGGCAAAGCCCATCAAGGAAGGCCCAAGACGAAGATTGCTTTCCAAGTTATTCATAGTCGGTTGTAGTTTCCATATTTGTAATCCTAGTCGGTTACGTACCCGAGACCCAGCCCCCTATATAAGGGCTGGGAGGGTTACCGATGAAGGACACGCACATCAGAACCTCCAAACCCCAGCGAGACGAACTCTCGCTGGACCCTTGTAACCATCGCATATTCACAAGAGCAATAACAGACAAGCAGGAAGTAGGGGTGTTACCTCAGTCGAGGGCCCTGAACCTGGGTAAATCCCGCTTGTCAGCCGTCGAGTCCACCAGCACTACGCGTTCTCTACCTCATAACTCTAACCCTAGGCTATCGACTATGGGTATTGATGAGGACACCCCTCGTCAATTGGCGCCGTCTGTGGGAACGAGCTTAAGGCAAAATAGTGCCAACGAGCTTAAGGCAAAATATGAAAGCAAGCGAAAGGCGAACATAGCAAAAATACTTCATAACTACGTACCTATGCTCGCCCTCATCCGAATCCGGCTCAGCGTCGAGGCAGGGGCCTCCGAAACTCAGGCGGCCAGTCGAGTGCGATGGTGAGCGCCGAGCCAGAGGGGATGCATCCTTCGCAGGCGAGGAGCGGCCAGAATCCTCCAGGTCCCGTTGCTCCGCGCTTCCCGTGTGAGAACTCGAGACCTCCTGTCGAGGCACACGGCGACGTTTGGCGGCAGGCTCAGTCGCAGGGTCGCCACCCTTACAAACCTGGTCCACCTCCTCGGCTTCTGTTTCCTCTGTGGCGGAGGTGTTAGCCGAGGGAGGCGGAGTGACGGTCCTCTTCCCCTCATCCAGCAGAGCTGCCTCATCGGCAGGACCTGACTCGGGGAGGGGAGGAAGAGAGGCGGCAGTCGAATGGCCCTGATCGCAAACACAAGAAACGACACTCAAAGGGTACGTACACCAGAAACCAAAGGACGGCAAAAAAACAGCATAGTCAATAATATTTACCTCAGGGAGGGCGTTCTCCAATCCAAAAGGAGCGACGGAGGAGTTGAAGTCGATGACTTCGTCGGCCTTGATACTGGTGATGTATTTCACATGCGCGTCCAGCTCATTGGGCGACAGCTCCACATTGCTCATTCGAGTGGCGTCGAGTGGGCCTTCATATCGCCACATAGGGTGGGAGCGTTGCTGCAGGGGCCACACTTGACGCTTGATGAAGGTGCTCATCAACTGGACACCGGTAACGGTGCCCAGCAGCTTGCTGATCTTTTCCATAAGGGGAGCAGCTTCTTCCTTCTCCTCAGTCGAGAGAGAATGCTCCCACGCCTTCGTCTTCAGCGGAGTCCTCCCAATCGAGAAGGCCGGGCGCACGTCCTGGTCGATGGGGACGTAGAACCACTTGTTCCTCCATCCTTGGGCAGAGTCGACTGCCTTGAGGTTGAAGTAGTGGCAGTCGCTACGGACCTGGATGCCCACCCCGCCAAGCGGGCACACACGCCCGTCGCGGACCATATGGCGCACTCGGAAGATTGACTTCCAGAGTGCCCAGCTAGGGGACACCCCCAAAAAACACTCGCACAAAGCCATAAAACAGGCAATGTGCAAAATGCTATTGGGAGTGAGATCATGGATCTGCACCCCGTATGCATACAGAAGCCCGCGCACGAAATCGTGCAGCGGGAGGGCAAAGCCGCGAGGCAAAAATTCAGCGAAACAAACACGCTCGCCGGCGCGGGGCTCGGGACGTACCTCCCTGTTGGAGGGCGCGCGGGCGGCGAGCTGGTCGGCCGGCGGGAGCAGGCCCGTATGGCGGAACGCCGCCAGCTTCTTCTCGGTGACGGAAGATTTAACCCAGTCACCGGGAATCTTCTTCAAAGCGGCAGCGGGATTTCCCGTGGAGGTCGTAGCGGCCGCAGCACCCTTCCTCTTCTTGCTAGCATTGGCAGAGGAAGAGGGGACGGCGGCGCTCGTGCTCTTCTTCGGCGCCATGGCGAGCAGAGGAGGAGCAAGAGCAAGGGCAAAGGAAGCGCGCGCGCAAGGAACAGGAGTCAGAGGAGGAAAATGGCAAGGGGAGTTAATCCACGGCGGTGAGATCTGTATTTACCACGGTAGAAGAAACAATCTCAGCCGTTCGTGCATAATCACCAGGCTACGTGGCGCTATCGGAGAGAAACCGTCGCAGGCCACAACGCCCACTACGCACGAAAAACGAGGGAAGTCATGATCACGTCCGCGGAAATTTCGCCACGTCCGGTCAAATCAGAACTGAACCGGCGGTCACCACGGTCAAACAAGCGGACCCACAATGACACGTCCTGTCAAAGGTCTGCGCGCACGCCACGGTGGTCATGCATGACATCACTCGGTTGGCAAGTTGGTGAATGCAAAAGTAATAGTCGATAAATAGTCGACTGAACCAATAACATGCAGTCATACGAAAGTCTCTCGACTACACATACAAAAGTTATAGTCGATAAATAGTCGACTGATCCAAGCACAGCCAAATATACTCCCATCGGGAGCGGTTAAAATCTTCTTCGACTGACGTATGCCAAAGTCACGCAACCCTTCAAAGGTCTATCGACTAAGTTAAAAGCAAACACTTCGAGTGTCTTCAAACGCATCTCATCGGGAGTGGGTGAAAATGTCTTCGACTGACATTTCCTTTTACGCTCATTGATTTGAGATTATCCTTCATTACGAGTAATAAAGCACAATCTCGGGGGCTACTCCCATCGGGAGCGCTGTCGCGCACCCGATAGATTCAAAAAGCAAAAAGGCATAAACTCAAAGAAATTCCCGAGTTGCGTCAGTCGATGACACTTCGGATGCTGCATGCATAAAATGCAAAGGTAAGACCCGCCGATCAGTCGAGCTGGGCTGAGGACCACTCCGGCAGTGTTAAGTCCTTAATTCTTTTCCGTATCAGCAGATGCGATGAAAATCCCGGCGGACGCGCTGGGTAGCAAAGTTAAGACTGCGGAACGATTCAGTAAGACCTCAACGGCCTGAGTCGAGTCTGTCCAGTGTGTTCCAGGTTCGAGCCGGGGGACTCGAACTTGATTGAAGGCTGGTAAGGTTTTGCCCAAATGTGCAGTTAACTGGTCTCGACTTCTCGAGTAAATCCAGGCCTACTAAGTCGATAATCCTTTGTCAAAAACATAAATTCATAGTCGAAAGACAATACACAACGTACGATATCGAACACAAACATGTGACGTGCACTGACAAGTGAGTCCATGCCTAATTCTCCGAATCAGCCAAGCACTCGGGGGCTAGTGACGAGGATATACCGAACGGGTATCCTATCGTGTGGGTACCTGGTGCACGTGATGACTATAGCCCAATTGTCAATAGGCTGGCAAAGCCCATCAAGGAAGGCCCAAGACGAAGATTGCTTTCCAAGTTATTCATAGTCGGTTGTAGTTTCCATATTTGTAATCCTAGTCGGATACGTACCCGAGACCCAGCCCCCTATATAAGGGCTGGGAGGGTTACCGATGAAGGACACGCACATCAGAACCTCCAAACCCCAGCGAGACGAACTCTCGCTGGACCCTTGTAACCATCGCATATTCACAAGAGCAATAACAGACAAGCAGGAAGTAGGGGTGTTACCTCAGTCGAGGGCCCTGAACCTGGGTAAATCCCGCTTGTCAGCCGTCGAGTCCACCAGCACTACGCGTTCTCTACCTCATAACTCTAACCCTAGGCTATCGACTATGGGTATTGATGAGGACACCCCTCGTCACCACGCATCCACATGTTCTTTGTAGGCGATATTGTTTTCCTCGACGGTTCTGTCCCAAGGTAACTTTGGAATAGGCGGCGGTCTTTTCTGCTTTCTAGGTTTCTTCCTAATAGGAGAACCGGACTGGCGCTTCCTCGAGAGCAACTTAATGGGCGGTGAAGACTGAGATGGCCTCGCGCTGGGTTCCCTCTCGAGGGGAGGTGGGCTCTGCTGATGAGGTGGAGATGGACTCGGGCTGGGGTCCCTCTCGGGGAGGTGTGGGCTTTGCTGATGAGGTGGACTCCTACAAGGAGGAGTCGGTGGCCTTGGCAAGGGGTCTGGAAAGACGATGTATTTCTTGTTCCACAGGGCGAAGCCATGCCTGACGTCTGCCAATGTCTTCTCCTCGTCACCTCCAGGAAACTCAAGGTCCAAGGTTTTAAATCCCGGCATAATTTCGTCCACCCCGACACGAGCATAGCCAGCTGGAATTTCACTACAATGGTAGAGTTCTCCAGGTTGAATTACTAAAGCAACGCCCACCGCCAACTTCAAAGTTATGTTTCTCATTGATATATGTAGCTAACAACTTGTCGGCTCTGTGGTGTCATCCACGGGGTAGGGACCATCGACTTGATGCGTGGAACCCACGCTGCTTCTACGCTGAGATGGGGCGGCATCGGCTTGAGGGTCTAATTCTAGCCGCTCTTGAGGTTCCCTTCTTTGCTCCCTCAATGCTTTTAGTTCCTCCCGTGTCTCCTTCACCACACGTTCCAATTCTGATAACCGGTCGGCCTCCTTCTTCTTACTTCTACTACGGCTTCTATAAGTGTGAGCGCAATCCGGCCACGCACTCTTAAACGTAGTACCGCCGGGATAGCCTCGAGCTCGTCCAACATGTTCAGGATTCCCCAGGGCCCGTGTCAGCTCGTCATCCTCTCTATTGGGTGTGAACACACCATTGCGAACATCTCTTATTGCATCTTGAAGCTTCTTCGTGACTATTATGATTTTCTCCTTCCATTTTCCTTGTGCAACAATATTTCCTGTCACTGGGTCCAACCCTGCCCCATGTGCGAACAACCAGAATTTTGACCTCTCGGCCCAGTCAAGTGTCTGTGGACGGACCCCTGATAGAAGCAGTTTTTCTTCAAAGGCTAACCACTTAGGAATGGCGCTCTTGTAGCCACCTGTCCCCAATTTATGATGGTGTTCCTTCCGCTTAGCATTCAACTTATTTGTCTCCGATCGGGCCACAGCCGTACTTGATTCCCTATACGCCTTAAACGCCTCCCATTCAGATTCTAACTTTTGCCCTAGTGCTCCACTGAAATCTGGATCTTCTTTTGTTTATTCATATTGATTACATAACTTTTTCTTCCAGTTCCGGAATTGTTCCGCCATCTTCTTAAGAGTCCACTTCTTGAGGTTGTCCCTCTTGACTTTAGAGAGATTTGGCGGGAGGTTGAAATGTGTCAAGAGCGTGTTATAGACCAAATCCTTAAGAACTTGGTGGACATAACATGGGTCCTCCTCATCTGCAGCCGCCGGCTTATTCCATTCACGTATGCTGATCGGGATCATGTCCCTAACAATAACTCCAGCTTGACTTATAAATTTGTTGCGGTTCTATTTTGTTTCGAGCGGTTCGCCGGAATCAGCAATTTCCTCAATCGGTAACTTTGGATCCTCGCTCGTCATTCTTTTTGCCTTGCCTCGAGGAGCCCATGCTGGTTTTTTGGCATTTTTGCTCGATTCGGAGGGCTAAAAAAAAATTAGTCGTTAATAAGTGCAATACAAATCAATTAATGAATCTAGTGATCAACAACATATCGCCCTATTATATATATACACATATACACATCTCCGCCGGAGTTTGTTATGACCACATCTTGTGACTCCATTCCATCACCATAGTCGTTCAAAAATTGTGTGAAATCATCATCGACATCTTCTCCACCTCGGGCCTCGTTATAAATGATATGTTCCATACCTCAAATGTACCTGCAATCAATAAAATTTGCATATGTAAAATTTGCAATCAATAAAATTTGCAATCAAATAAAATGTCCATAGCTCTAAAAGACATACAAATACAATTCTAAAGACATACAAGTATGCAATTCAAAGAATTTAAATTACATTGTCGAATGCTCCTGTTTTTTAAATCATAATTTTACATTTATCCATAACACTCTCATACAAGAGAAAGTACATAAGTTGTTTTTGATGTGCTGGGAAACAACTAGTGCTTCAAAATGATTTCTAACAGTACTATAAGAATTCATTAACATCTACTTATAAAATGAATAAACACATGAATCCTGAAACCAAAAAATTATATTCAACCGAGAATATTATAGAAACATGAACAGCATTAACTCAGCTAAGACATGTAGATAGCATATCAGAAGTTATCATTTCAATGAAGACTCACATACAGAAATTATCATTTCATCTTAATTAAATTGGTAATGATGCTCAGAAGTAGATAGCATATCAGAAGTTACAGTTGCAAATGATGGTAATATCTGAACTAGAGGATTTGCACATGGTGGCATGGAATACTGCTTTTCTGGTTTTTTCTCTTTTTGAATTCTAGCAGACCTTGATGCACATATTAGTACATAAGTAATGGGTACATACATATCTTAAGGAGAACCAATTATATTCAACCGAGAACAAATAACTATAATTTATAAAAAGTTGCACATTATTTAGCATTTCATATCTAGCATATCTAGCAAATTTTCAATCTAAGGTACACATCCTACCATATCTAAGGTACATTATCTAGCATTTCATATGTATAGCATATCTAGAAAATTTCATATCCAAGTAGAGGCCGAGGCGACGTGCTCGAGCAGGAACCAGAGGAGGCGACAGAGGTCCGGCGAGGCGGCGCAGCAGAGGGCGTGGAGGCGCTAGAACCCGGGGAGGAGCACCGGCGACCCGAGCATGGCGGTTAGGGTTCGCAAGCATGTGCGAGCGGGGGCTAGGGTTCGCAAGCATCCAAATCAGAGGAGAGGAGAGGAGCGGAGCAGCGGCAGGGCACGGCGGCGCCGGAGATGGCTGGCAGCGGCCGGAGCAAAGAACTAGAGGAGGCCGACGGAGGGAGGGGAGGAGGCTTACCGGCGCTGGTGGAGCAGGGCGACGACGAGGTGGAGCAGAGCGACGGCGAGGTGGAGCAGAGGTACAGCGGCAGGGCACGGCGGCGGCGCGGGGCACGGTGGCGGCGCGGCAGACCTCGGGGGCGTCGGCGGCGGCAGTGGAGGAGGATTTGGGGAGACTCTGAAAAAATTCGACGCGAAACCGCACTAAAATGCTTGAAACAGGCCTTTAGTCCCGGTTCTAGCCACGAACCGAGACTAAAGGGTGTTTAGTCCCGGTTGGTATCTGGGCCACCAAAATTTGCGCGCGAAGCCCACGGCCCTATAGTCTCGGTTGGTTTTACCAACCGGGCCAAAAGGGCTTTTTTTCCTTTTTTTTCTTTTTCTTTTACTTTTGAATGGTTTTTGTTTCTGTTTTCTTTTATATACTTTGTTTTACTTTTTTTAATTGTTTTTTTCTAGTTTCTTTTTCTTTTTTGTTTTATATTCTTTGATTTAAAAATGCCAAACTGATTTTTCAAATTAGTTTTGCCTATTTAAATGAGTTTATGTTGAATTTTCGAAAGTAATTCAAATTTGAATTACAACTGTTTGATAGTTTGTTCTGAAATTTTGGGAAAAATCATTTTAAGGTACACAACTAGTGGTTATATCACAGAAACATTGATGATTCTAGAAAATATTACATCTTTCGATGAATAGTCATCGCTACCGCTTTAATCGTTTTTACGAAAAAATGAAATAAAGTGATAAACACCTCAAAAAATGAAATCCTTTGGCATGGGCTCCTTATATGTGTACTAGTTGCTATGAAAAATGATAAACTTGATTTTTGACAAAATTTGCAAAAAAAGTCTTCACAAAAAGGTCTATCATGTATGAACATATAGAAGTTTCAAGCCAAATGACCAAGTTATGGTCATTTCAACGACATAGTTTGTGATAAAGATCTCATATTCCACAAATAGGTGCATCTTGGTATAAGAAACAATCATGCCAAAGTAAATCTTGAAATTATTTTCATAAATATCATTTTCCATTTTTTAAGTGAAAAAATGATTTTTTGTGAACAAAGTACAAAAAATATGATGCAAAATGGCACCCATCTAATTTTCACTAATAGTAGTCCACATATGATGGATAATCCCCAAGTATTAGGTTTTTTTTAATTTCTAACTAATTTCCCCTAGTTAAATGAGTTTATGGTGAATTTTCGAAAGTAATTCAAATTTGAACTACAACTGTTTGACAGTTTGTTCTGAAATTTTGGGAAAAATCATTTTAATTTACACAACTAGTGGTTATATCACAGAAACATTGATGATTCTAGAAAATATTACCTCTTTCGATGAATAGTCATCGCTACCGTTTTGATCGTTTTTACGAAAAAATGAAATAAAGTGATAAACACCTCAAAAAATGAAATCCTTTGGCATGGGCTCCTTATATGTGTACTAGTTGCTATGAAAAATGATAAAATTGATTTTTGACAAAATTTACAAAAAATGTCTTCACAAAAAGGTGTATCATGTATGAACATCTAGAAGTTTGTGATAAAGATCTCAGATTACACAAATAGGTGCATCTTGGTATAAGAAACAATCATGCCAAAGGAAATCTTGAAATTATTTTCACTAATATCATTTTCCACATAGTCCATATTTGTAGTCTCGGTTGGTAACACCAACCGGGACTAAAGAAGCACATGGATCGTGTGTTTCTTTAAATCACTTGTGAGCCGTTGGATCAAGATGTGTTTATTTCGAGGGCTTCTGAGCTGTTGGATCAGCACTATCAGGACCACTTCGTGAGTCACATGACCCTATATATAGCCCCCCTCTCGGACATGTTCGGCACTCAGTGTCTACTCATTCTAGTTCATTTCGTTATACAAAGCATTCGGATTACCTGCATACGTCGAACGGTGCATTTGATATGCAGGCACTCACGAGCCACCGTTGGGCTGTATGCAGGGGAAACCGTGTGTTTTGTTCCATGCATCTATAAAATACTTCAGTTCATCGATCGACCGAATACAAAGCATTCGGATTCCCTGCATACGCCTCACGGTGCATTCGATATGCGGGCACTCAGGAGCCACCGTGGGGCTGTATGTAGGTGATACCGTGTGTTTTGTTTTATCTACAAAATACTTCAGTTCATCGACCGAATAAAAATCAGTGTTTAGAGTTTTTTTTTTTGAGTTTTCATAACACAGTTACATAAAAAAGTTAAATACATGTCTGTCTTGTCCTCCACTCCCACGATGACTCTTTTCCCTGAAAGAACTATGTGGCGCTTTGGCTCATCGTGTGATGTACTCGCTTGCTTATCTTTTCTTTTTTTCGGTAGGATAGACATGTCCTTCACATAGAAAACCTGAGCCACTTCACTGGCTAGGACGAATGGTTCGTTCTTGTATTCAAGATTCTTGAGATCCACTGTAGTCATTCCGTACCGTGTGTCTACCTCTACCCCGCCTCGTAGGTTGAACCATTTGCAATTGAACAAAGGGATCTTAAAAGTAGGTTCATAGTCAAGTTCCCAAATCTCCTTTATGTAACCATAATACGTGACCTTTTTCCCATTTCAGTTTGTTGCATCAAAGCGGACACCACTGTTTTGGTGGGTGCTCTTTTATCTTGGTTGGCTGTGTAAAATGTATTTCCATTTATCTCGTACCCTTGAAAAGTCAATATAGTCGAAACTGGTAACTTGGCTAACAAGTATAGCTGTACTCCAACATTGATGTCATTAATAAGACGTCTTTTTAACCAACTGCTGAAAGTCTTCATGTGTTCTCCATCAATACAATCTTCAGATTGCTCCGGGTATTTGGAGCGTAAAACATTCTTGTGTTCCTCAATATACGGAGCCACCAAGCTGGAATTATGTAGAACTGTGTCGTGTGCTCGAATGAAAGAATTTTCGTCTTCACATATTGTTGCTTTCTTTCCTAGGGTGCCTTTTCCATATAGTCTCCCCTCATAGCGCGATTCAGGAACACCGATTGGCTTCAGATCAGTAATAAAGTCTACACAAAACTCAATGACCTCCTCTGTTCCATAGCCCTTGGCGATGCTTCCTTCTGACCTAGCACGGTTATGAACGTATTTCTTTAAGATTCCCATGAACCTTTCAAAGGGGAACATGTTGTGTAGAAATACAGCACCGAGAACAGAAATCTCTTCGACTAGGTGAACTACGAGGTGTGTCATAATATTGAATAAGGTTGGTGGGAACACCAACTCGAAGCTGACAAGACATTGGATCACATCCTTCTCTAAACTTTTTAGAGTTAGTGGATTGATAACCTTCTGAGAAATGCACATAGCTTCACAATGGGTTCTCGAACATTTTCCGGTAGAAACCCCCTCAATGCAACCGGAAGTAATTGTGTCATAATCACGTGGCAGTCATGAGACTTTAGGTTTTGAAATTTTTGCTCTGCCATGTTTATTATTCCCTTTATATTCGACGAGAAGCCAGATGGAAACTTCATACTGCGAAGACATTCAAAAAATATTTTCTTCTCTTTTTTCGTAAGAGCGTAACTTGCGGGACCTGGATGATTCTCTGAATGAGTGTCGTCTCGATGCATCTATTCGCTCATACGTTGATGGGTCTGCCTTCCTTTCGGTGTACCTTTTTTTGTCTTCCCTTTTTTTGACATCCCATCTTTTGACTTCCCATACACGCCCAAAAAGTTTAGCAGGTTGCAGCACATCGATTGCAGAGTGAATCTCTAGTATTATCCAATAGGGCAGTTCACAAAATATAGATTTCTTCTTCCACATGGGTACGTGGTTGTTTGCGTCATTCAGAATAGTGAGTCCGCCAGGACCCTTTCCAAAAATTACTTTTAAATCCTTGACCATATCATGTATAACAGAACTAGAAGGGCGGGTAGGCCTCGGCCGATGATCTGCCTCACATTTGTAATGTTTGCCTTTCTTCATTAAGGGATGCTTGGGTCGAAGAAACCGACGATGGCACAGATACACATTCTTGTTACCTAAATGTATACTATCAGTCTCAGCTAAACAGTGCGTACATGCATTGTATCCCTTGTTTGACTGTCCTGAAATGTTAGCAAGAGCTGGCCAATCATTGATGATTACAAAAAGCAAAGCTCGTAGATCAAATTCCTCCTGTTTGTGCTCATCCCACACACGTACACCTTCTTCACGCCACAACTGCAAAAGTTTTTCAACTAATGGCCTGAGTTACACATCAATGTCGTTGCCAGGTTGTTTCGGGCCTTGAATGAGCACTGGCATCATAATGTACTTCCGCTTCATGCACAACCAAGGAGTAAGGTTATAGATACACAGAGTCACGGGCCAAGTGCTATGACTGGAGCTCCGCTCTCCAAAAGGATTAAAGCCATCTGTACTTAGACCAAATCTTAAGTTCCTTGCGTCATCTGAAAATGTCGGGAACTCTCTGTCAATTTTTCTCCACTGGGACCCATCAGCGGGGTGTCTCAACATCAAGTCCTTTTTACGGTCTTCTTTGTGCCATCGCAACAACTTGGCATGCTCTCTGTTGCTGAACAAACGTTTCAACCGTGGTATTATAGGAGCATACCACATCAACTTCACAGGAATCCTCTTCCTGGGGCGTGGCTCGCCTTCAACATCACCAGGGTCATCTCGCCCGATCTTATACCGCAATGCACCACATACAGGACATGCATTCAAATTTTCGTGCTCACCGCGGTAGAGGATGCAATCGTTAATGCATGCACGTATCTTTTGCACCTCTAATACTAGATGGAATACCACCTTCTTTGCTTCGTACGTACTAGAGGGCAATTCGTTATCCTTTGGAAGCATCTTTTTAACTATTTTTAACAAATTTTCAAATCCCTTCTCAGAAGTACCATTCTCTGCCTTCCATTGCAGCAATTCAAGTGTGGTACCCAGCTTTTTCTGGTCATTTTCGCAAGTTGGGTACAACAATTTGGCGTGATCAGCTAACATGCACTCCAACTTCAACCTTTCGTTTTCACTTCCACAGTCCATTTGTGCATCACGAATGGCCCGACGAAAATCATCGTCGGGCTCATCAATAATGGTATCTTATTCAGCTTCGTCTTCTCCCATTGTAGTATCAGTGAACAAAGGATAGTTGTCATTATCCTCCTCTTCTTCATTTTCTTCCATTATAACCCCCGTTTCTCTGTGCTTGGTCCAACAATAATAACCAGCCATA
Organism: Poa annua; assembly: GCA_026929855.1. Classification (NCBI taxonomy): domain Eukaryota; kingdom Viridiplantae; phylum Streptophyta; class Magnoliopsida; order Poales; family Poaceae; genus Poa; species Poa annua. The sequence continues at coordinate 97,678,663 of CM049437.1, forward strand.
AAACCATTCAGCAACAGGTGGGAGTGAATGACTTACGAGGTAGAGTGATCACTCATATTTTTGCAGACACTACATGGACAACGAATAAAACCATTCTTCGGCTTGTTTGCCTCAGCCACATGGAGAAAATTATGCATGCCATCAATGAACTCGGGACAGCATCGGTCACCGTACATCCATTGCCGGTTCATCTGTATTACATAAAAGTATATCGAACCCCATTATTACACTACAGTAATGAATAAAATGTAAGACCAAATTAATTAATACAAGTTCATCCCATTAAAAGCAAAGTAGAGTAGTGACAACTCGTAATACATAGTTCTCATAAAACATACATTAATTGAAACAAATATAAAAACTATCTAAAGAATTTAAATCCAACAACAAATGCGATCAAAATCGTAACTAAGGTAAATACTGAACCAACATCATAATGATACCAAGCCTCTTTATTAATGGCATATATTCTAATCCTTTTAATATTCAAGCGCATTGCATCCATCTTGATCTCGTTACCATCGACGACGTCGGCAAGCTTGATCTCTAATTTCATATTATCTTCTAAGCATTGGAGATAAAGATCTTACTTCTTTTCAATTTTGATTTCAAATCATTGTTTTCTTTATCCAAAAACTCGATAATTGTCGTGGTGGTATCACGGCAGATGCCATAGGATGGCTAAAGTGTGGGGCCGATGGACGCTGGTGGATCCGGGGAGGGCTAGCGAGCTAAGAAGCTCACACGAGAATCAACGCAGATCAAGGGGAAGCCGACTTAACTCGGCTCAAGAACAAGCAAGAACAGCCAAGAACACTCAAGAACACAAGCGAATCCACAAAGAACCACAAACACACACGATATACCCAGGTTCGGGGCCCTCGTGAGGAGGTAACACCCCTACTCCTGCCTTGCCTCTCTGTATATGTATCTCACAAGATCTACAAGGAGCTCCTTGAGCTGTTTTGGTAAGAACTAGGATGAACTACAAGTGAGAGAGGAGTAAATGCTCTAGCAGTAAATGAGACTATAGTTTTGGCTCTCTGGTTGGTGTGTCTCTCACAGGAGGAGTTGTAGCGCTATTTATAGAGGTCGAGCCGAGTTGCCCGGAAACCCTAATTCCTCCGGGCCCCCCCGGACAAGGGCTACGGTCCAACGGTAATGTCGACATCCCTACCACGACCTAGCAGCCGGGCTATCCGACATAGGCCGAGGTAGGCCATGATGCCTCTTGCCGCAGCCGCCGCCGGCCTAGGTAATGATGCTTCCCCTGTCAAAGACAGGACGTGCCTTCTCCATGCCATGTCTCCTGTCAGTCAGTTGCCAGTACAGTGGAATAGTCACGTCGCCCTTGTCTTGTACCCTTTGTCCCGCGCCCGTGTCAGGCGGGAGGTGACTTAGCTTCCTTGTCAGACGGGACAGTGTCCTTGCCATGTACCTGCCCTTGACTTCCTGCCCGACATAGGATATGTCGGACGCTTTCACCTATCCCGGCATGGCTATGCCGGGCTCCTCACCGTGCTCCGGCAAGAGTATGCCGAGCCTGGACCTCCGGCATACCTCCCTTGGCCCTGGCACAACTATGCCGGATCCTCCTTCCTGCATATCATAGACAAGTAAAGAATCCCGACATGGGGATGTCGGTTAGAACATGACGGCTACTCCCGACGTAAGCTTAAGCCGGCCGAGCATACAACTCGGTTCACCCTGGACCCCGCTCATCCAAACCTGTTCCGGGTGTTGCACAAGAGAATGCCCCTAGGCCCAGCCGCTCGAAGATGTCTTAGGCTCGCTCCCAAAGACATCTTCGAGAAGCTGGTTCTTAGGAGAAATCTCTGCCTCTGCCTGAATGAGAGTGAGGGGCTGGGGGTCTATTTATAGCACCACCAGGGGAGACAGCTTGACCCCAGCGACCTCCAAAGGGTACCCCTTGACCCCTCTCAGGAGCCATCTCCTGCATGCCCTCAAAGGCCGCCCCTTCCCTCCGCGAAGAGTCACGCGATCTTTGGAGCTGGACAAATGACAATTACTGTGGTAACCTGAGCGAATTGACCATGCCTTTACCCTACCCGGGGGTAGCCCCCCGACACTAGTCCCCGAAGCTGGTGTAGCCCTGCAGACTTGCATGAAGGGCCGCGTCAGTTTTAACAAAACAACTGCCTGGGATCAGCCACCGACATTGCTATGTCGGGCTGACCAAACACACCGAGCTGCTTAAGTCGGTTGCCATACAGCCTGTCCGACATCACCATGCCGGCCCGACAAGGAGCTTCCGATATGTTTTATTCGACATATCGCGGAGCCCCCGACCTCAACAAATCTTTTCCCGGATCCTCTTCTGAGACGTGTCGTTGATCTGCTGCACCATCCCGCGAATTACGCCACGCGGCCTGACAAACCGTCACAAACGTGCCGCACGGGCCCACCATCTGTCCCGTCCAGCAGGCACTCGAGCGGTTTGACCCCGAGGCACCTCCTCGATTCCTGTGCTGGCAACCGCACGCGATCCGCCACAGACGGTTCCCATCCTGTAACCCGCTGTGCGGCCGATCGTGTGGCCATAACCGCTCCACCTACGCGAACCGCCGCACGCACGATCCCACTATCCGTTCGAAACGGGCGGGCGGGAAAATCGGTAACCGCGCCTCTCCACTTCCTCTTAACCGCGACGGCGGGCGAACTCCTCTTCTTCCTCCGCATTCTCATCTTCCTCTTCCCTGCTCCCTGCACACTCCCGAACGAACCGCCGCCGCCAAGCACGCTGCGCACGTCGGCGATCTCGACGCCGACGAACGGGAATCGCCACACCACCATTGGGACGAGAACATCCCGCGCCGCGCCTCCACCTTCTCCGGTACGCTTCCTCCCGATCCTCTCTAGATTCACCCCATGCTTCGGCCATGGCGACCCCTCCTCTACAGTTCTTCCCTAGGACAAACGACGCCGCACTGCATCTACCCGTAGATCTTCGTAGTTGTTCTTGTCGAGGCCCTTTTGACTCTTTTCTTCCTATATCTAGCGGTAGATTCCACTCCACGCTCCCGTAGCATTGCTAAGGTTCTTCCTAATTCGAATCATTTATTTTTCTTTTAATCGGCCCTGGTAGATCTTCATTCTGGCATCTCGATAATAGATTCGGTTCACAGTCGGAATGCCCCGACTTACTGCTTGTCTCTTCTCGGTGCCCCCGACTTAACATACTGCTTATGCTGCAGGCCAGCTCCGACATGTCTTCCGAAAACGCCGACATGGGTACCGAGGGAGTCCGGGGAGGATGGGAAGGCTCCGACGCGAGTCAGGACGACATTGACTGGCTGCGCCGAACTCACCGCATCCCGGAGGCGGTCATTTGCCGACTTCCCGAGGGAGAGAACGAACCCCAAGTCCAACCCGGGGAGCGGGTAGTCTTTGTCACGCACTTCGAGCGTGGCTTTGCCCTCCCGGCGAGCCCATTCTTCCGCTCTTTCCTCGACTACTATGGTCTGCAACCCCACCATCTTCCGGCTAACCCCATCACCCTACTCTCCGGCTTTGTGTCCTTCTCGGAGGGATATCTCGGCCTCTGGCCGGTGGTCAAGCTCTGGGCCAAATACTTCCAGCTTCGAAAGCATAGCATACCCAATAAAGGCGTCAAGGACAAGGATATGACGGCCTGTGGGGCCGCCATTGTGGTTCCTCGGCGGGAGTCCGACTTCCCTCGGATCTCGGGCCTAGAGTCCTGCTGCAAATGGCAACGGAGCTTCTTCTATGTGAGGAATCCCGACTCAGCTGAAGGCAACGAGGAGGAGGAGGCCGAGTTCCTCAATCTTCCGGAATTCAATATTGCCCCTCCGACAGCCCAGCTTCACTGGGGCTCCGACCAGAAGATGTTGGACTCGGAGGTCAACGAGATTCATGAGCATCTCCTGTCGATCAAGGATGAGCTCACGGCCGAGGACCTGCTCTGCACCTTCGTCAGCCGCCGGGTTTGCCCCCTCCAGGCCCGGGTTCACAAGATTTGCCATATGAGTGGCAGATATGACCCGACACGGGTTAGCATTTTCACGCTCACCCAGGAGCAGGTATACCGGCGAGTCCAGGCCATTGCCCAAGCCGAGATGGATGCAGACTAGAACTGGGGCTGAAGCCCTACTCGCGCTCTCGTCCCCCACCACAAGTAAGCTGGCTCACTCAATTGACCTAAGCAATCCTCCGACAAACTCAGGTCGCAACCATATCTCTACTTATGTGCTAATCCTTCGCTTCTCTCGCAGAGGTTTGCCCGGCAGCTCCTTGAAGATCGGAGCCATGCCGCGGGGGAATGGCACCCGGACCTTCCCATCCCGGAGGTTCTACCGAGCGAGGATCCGGATGACGAAGATCACCTATCCATTCCATTGGCTCGCGCCCCTGCCCCGGGTAAGCCTCGTGCTCCCGTTCCAATCAACGAGTGGTCTGATGACGACGAGGATGAATGTCGAATCATAGACGTTATTGACGCTCCTCCTCTCAACTTCGCGCCCCCAGCGCCTCCGACAACTGCTACCTCCACCAAGCGAGCCGAGACTCGCAAGCGAGCTGGCACCGGTACGTCTGATACTGGCGGCTCTGAAGCTGGGACCAAGAGGGCCAAGATCGGCAAGAAGCCGGCAACCAAGCCGCCCAAGAAGAAGAAGGGTCCTCCGACTTCCTCCGGGTAAGCCGATCCCCTGAGATTATCTGCTCTGTGCCACTTGAACCTTTCTGATAGCACCTTCCGAGTTAACACACCATTGCCTTGAAACAGCGCCCCACTGAAGCTGAACCCGACCGGGCCCCAAGGTCGGAGAGACACCGAGGATGCCGGGTCAACCCGCGCAGAAGGCTCCCCGACACGCAGCAGCCGGGCTGCCACACCGCCACGGAGTGGCAGCGCCACGACCGGGAGAGACAGAGGGGCCTCCGACCGGGATGTCGGATCCGGTGGGGACGTCCACTCCCCCACGTTGGGGCGATCCCAAACCGCGTCACCCCCGCCCCACTCGGGAGGGGCCCGTCAGCCGCTGACACAGCGCCCTACGCAGCAGCAACAACCGCAGCAACGGCCACCGCAACAGCCGCAGCCTCAGCAACAACAGCAACAGCAACCGCAACCGATCCGGACTCAGCAACAGAGGCGCCCGCCGACCTCAGACGCTAACACCTCCAAGGTGATCACCACACATTCCGGGTCGGCCGTCTTGAGCAAGCGTGACGGGAAATCCGCGGCTACCGGCAAGACCACGGATCAAAAGAGAGGTGAGGTTCCTCCGGGCAAAATACTAGTGGTGCCTCCTCCTCCCGTGGCAGTCAAAACAGCTGCGTTGCAAACGCTAGAGGCCACTGCTGGCCAAGCTCCTCCTGCTGCCGAGTTGCTCATCCTGGGTGATGACTGTTCAGGTTCGCTGGAGCAGTTCAACTTGGACTGGAACGCTGCCGATACCAGCGAGGTATCCTCCTCGGACCCGAACATCCGACATCCTGCCGGCCCCGGGAAAATTGCCCAATCACTGCATACCCTTCAGTGCGCAGTTCTCCGGATGACCCGGGACGCCGAGGTAAGTCTCTTAAATATATACACCCCCACTGGTCCCCGAGATTCGTGTGGAGTAATCGAAAATCGACCGAGTGAAGATTACTCGGCGGGAATCTTCCCACAAATGAGTTAACGCCTAGCCTCATTCCAGGCTTGCAACAAGGAGCGGAGCAAGCTGTTTCAAAAGCTGCTCGTCAAGCACAGCGGCCTCCGGAAGAAGTACAAGACTCTTGAGGCGGCCCAAGGTACTCTTTCTTCTCTACCGACATACTTTCCCTTTTCCTACTTCTTCTCCTGATATCCCCGACTCGTCGACCTTGTTCAGCTGAAAAGGAAGCCCAGGTTGCGGCTGCGCATCGGACTGCGCTTGAGAGAGAGCAGGCCGAGATAATCCGGCTTCGCCAAGAACTCGCGAAGTCCAAGCATGAACAGGCCGAGATGACAAAGGCCATGAATGACGTAATGGAGGCGCAGGAGATGGTTGTGACGGATCTCCAATCTCGCGCCAGCCTGGCCGAGAACAAACTGTCTGTCCTTACGGCCAAATGCGACACCTGGTTGGCCGAGTTGCAACGGATCAACAGCCAAATGGACAGTGAGTCTCCTCCCTTCTTGCTTATTGGGTTTTCAATATTACTCCGTCACTACCGGCTTGCCTTCTAACTCGACAATAGCTCTTTTCTCCTCAGAATCCTTCTCGCATTCGCAACATGCTGCTGTCCAGGCTGTTAGCAAGGCCCGGGGTAAGAGAGCGCACCTCGGTCCCATTTCGACTGAGTGGGACGTTGAGGATCATCTGATTGCCCTCAACGCACGTCTTGTCCCCCTGAAAAGCATCGGCTTAGGCCTGCTCGACGCCGGCATTTCGGTCTTCCGGCAACTGTGGCCCGGCATCGAGCCTCCCAAGAATGTTCCCGAGTTGGCCGAAGAACTGAGGAAAGCCGAGCTAAGACTCCGGGAGTGGAGATCCTCCGCTGCTCGTGCCGGGGCGGACCAGGCCTTGTCCTTCGTACTATCTTGGTATGAAGAGATTGACTTGGACCAAGTCAAGACGCAGCGCGAAAACTCCGTCTGGACCACTGATTCGGCCAAGATCCAGCGCCGCCAAGAAGCTGCCGACTATATGGCCAAATACTCGCGCCCGCATGAGTTTGTTGCTGGCACTGTCTATCCGGACGACGACGAGTCTGACATCGATGTCAGCGAAGCCGAAGATGATGAGGAGGAGGAGGCCAACCCGGACGAGCACGCCGGCATGGACGCCGAGGCGGGAGTCCCCGAGTCCACCGAGCAGACCCCTGAGTCTGGGACCGTGGTTTCCAACACCGAAGAGCCTACCGCCGCCGTGTCCACGTCCGCTGCTGCCGACACCATTGCTCCGGAAACAACCGACGTCACCAAGTCGGCCACCACCGACACTGGTCACCCGGAAGCGACTAGCTCCGCCGTGCCACCTGCTCCTGAGATAGCCTCCGCGCAAACTTCTGCTGCCGCCTCTGCCTCGGTTCCCACTCCTGCTGCCGAGACTACTTAGGCAAACTTGTTAGATCCCCGGAATGCCGGGTGCACATGTAATATATATCATCTGAAATAGGAAACTGTGCTACTCTGCCTTACTGTATCGAACAAGCACGCTGTTATGTCGAATCACTTTACCCCGAGTCCCCGAGTTTACTTTCTCGTTTACTATATTTAGCGATTTTTGCTCTTGTCTACCATACAGGTGTTCGACAGTCGAGTCACAAAATCACAGCTATAGTATACGGTACTCGAAAACGCCCGAGTAACGGTTTAAAGGTATTTGACATAACGAAAAAATAATTAAGAACAGGGTTAGCACACAGCATGTCCCGAAGCACATGGACAATAAATACGAAACATAAAAGGCAGTCCCCGAGTTTTACCTCGAGACGCCGGTACGCAGATAATAGAGAAATAACTGAGATGCAAATATAAGTAAAGATCGGGCAGTCCCCGAGTTCACCCCGGGGTGCCGACATGCAAAAGACATAAGAAAGAAACAATCATGCGGATAAGGCAGTCCCCGAGACTCATTTCGGGGTGCCGGTATTTCATTCAAAAGGGACCGAGATACATACACTGTACCCTTTATGCGAAAAAGGGACGAAGTAGAGCTACATTCCATGGTCGTTTGGTTTCCTCCCCGGCTCTATCCATTACACCTTTTCTAGCTTCCTCCGCATCTACAAGATAATATGAGTCGTTGTGCAGGGCTTTGCTCACAACAAAAGGTCCTTCCCATGGAGGGGATAACTTGTGCATGCCGGCAGTGCGCTGTATCAGCCTCAGCACCAGATCTCCTTCTCTGAACACCCGGGGGTGTACCTTCCGGCTATGATAGCGTCGGAGGTTCTGCTGGTATATCGCTGACCGAGATAGGGCCAATTCTCTTGCCTCCTCGAGCAAGTCGACATCATTCTCTCGGGCTTCTCTTGCCTCGGTTTCTGTAAACATCGCCACTCTGGGCTAGTCATATTGTATGTCGGTTGGCAATACTGCCTCAGCACCATACACCATAAAGAATGGTGTGTACCCGGTGGATCTGTTGGGTGTGGTCCGGAGACCCCATAACACCGCCGGTATTTCTTCTATCCAGCATCCCGGAGTCCGCAGGAGCGGTTCTATCAATCGGGCCTTTATGCCGGCAAGGACCAAAGCGTTGGCTCTTTCAACCTGCCCATTTGCTTCTGGGTGTGCCACCGAGGCCACATCAAGCCGGATTCTCTTCTCCGCACAGAACCGAGCGAACTCCCCTACTTCAAAATTGGTGCCATTGTCCGTGATAATGCTGTGGGGATAACCATATCTCAATATGATATCTTTCAAGAATGAGACGGCAGTTGCTCCATCACATTTCCGTATTGGCTTCACCTCGATCCACTTGGTGAACTTGTCCACCATGACCAGTATATGAGTCATGTTACCTCGTGCCGGCTTGAACGCACCCACCATATCCAAGCACCATACAGCAAACGGCCATGTGATGGGGATAGTCTTTAGTGCTGCCGCCGGCATGTGTATTCTGTGGGCAAACCTCTGGCAACCTCCGCATTTCCGGACAATATCTTCTGCTTGCTGCAGAGCTGAAGGCCAATAAAACCCAAGCCGGAAGACCTTTGCTACCAGTGCCCTCGAGGAAGCATGATGACCGCATTCACCTTGATGTATCTCGAGCAGCATTTCTTGCCCCTCTTCTGGGTCAACACAACGCTGCAGCACCTCAGTGACACTTCTCTTGTATAGCTCTTGGTTGATCACCGTGTAAGCCTTGGATCTTCTCACCACCTGCCGAGCTTCCACCTCATTGTCAGGCAGGGTCCCATCCAGGATATATGCCATGATGGGTAGCGCCCAACTCGGCACCGGCCGCACAGGGAAGATTGGGGCGTCTACGTCCATAGGCTCGACTGACATTATCCCTACCGGCATACCCCGCGCAGTCCCCGGGTTGAGCCAAATGCTCCCGACATCGACCTCCATGGGCACAGCTTCTGCTACCGAGCTCTTCGGGATGAAGATGGACTCTGACTCGGGTGATGGCTTGATTGACGGTTTCCTCAAGTGCTCCAAAGCTATGCCAGGTGGGACCGCGTCCCGTGATTACCCCAACTTGGACAGTACATCCGCAGCCTCATTCTCTCCCCGGGGTATGTGCTTGAACTCGCATCCTTCAAAAAATCCGGAAATTTTCTGCACATGGAACCGATATGACGCCATGTTGGCATCCAAGGCATCCCAATTCCCCGACACTTGCTGCACCACCAAATCCGAATCGCCATAACACTCTATCCGACGAATACCAATCTCCTTGGCGACACTGAGGCCATGCACGAGTGCCTCATACTCAGCCACATTATTGGATGCCGAGAAGTGAATTTGGAGCACATATTTCAGTATATCTTGCTTCGGGGAAGTGAGGACTACACCGGCACCCAATCCAATTTTGGCCTTGGACCCATCAAAGTGCATCTTCCAGAAGTTGAAGTCGGGCAGGGGAGGCTCATATTGCATCTCGGCCCAGTCCACCAAAAAGTCCGGCAGCGCCTGCGACTTAATGGCGTCTCTCCTCTCGTAAGCCGGGGCGTACGGAGACAACTGGATGGCCCACTTGGCAATTCGGCCGCTGGCATCTTTGCACCCGATTATCTCGGACAAGGGAGCCTCGCTCACCACCGTAACCGGGTGCTCTTGAAAGTAGTGCTTCAACTTGGTGACCGCCAGGTACACGCCATAAGCCATTTTCTGGTAATGTGGGTAATTCTGCTTGGAGAGAGATAGCACCTCACTCAGATAATACACAGGCCTCTGCACCACCTTTTCACCCTCTTCTCTTTCTACCACCATTACTACACTTACTACTCGGTTTGTGGCCGCGATATAGAGCAACATCGGCTCCTTGGGTAATGGGGATGCCAACACTGGTGCGTTTGAGAGTGTCTTTTTCAGGTCATTAAAAGCTGCATCGGCTTGCGGTGTCCACACAAAGGTTTTGCTCTTTTTCATGAGCTGATACAGAGGCAAAGCTTTCTCTCCTAATCGGCTCACAAACCGACTTAGGGATGCCAGGCACCCGGTGAATTTTTGTACATCTTTAAGACGGGTGGGCAGTTTCATGCTCTCGATAGCTCGGATCTTGCCCGGGTTAACCTCAATGCTCCGGCTAGACACCAGGAAACCGAGTAACTTTCCGGCCGGCACACCGAAAGTACATTTATCCGGGTTAAGTTTCATTCGAAATTTTCTCAAGTTAGCGAATGTTTCTCTTAGATCCTCGATCAGAGTGGATTTTTCTTTTGTTTTTATGACTATGTCGTCAACATACACTTCTGCATTCCGACCTATTTGTTCATGCAAGCATTTCTGCATGCATCTTTGATAAGTTGCACCGGCATTCCTCAACCCGAAGGTCATGACACGATAGCAATACGCCCCGTACGGGGTAATAAAAGCAGTTTTTAACTGATCAGCCGGATTCAACGGTATCGGGTGAAAACCAGAATACGCATCTACAAAAGACAAAAGCTCACACCCGGCAGTGGAGTCGATCACTTGATCTATCCGGGGGAGCGGGAAAGGATCTTTCGGGCATGCCTTGTTGAGGTTGGTGAAATCAATGCACATGCGCCACACCTTGGCCAGCAGGGGGTCATCTTTCTTCTTCTCTACCAGGACCGGGTTAGACAACCAGTCCGGGTGCAGCACTTCCATCACGAATCCAGCCGCAAGCAGTACGGCTAGATGTTCCATGATCGCAGCTCTTCTTTCGTCCGAGAGACGTCTCGTCGGTTGCTTCACCGGCTTGGCATCCGGCCTCACGAATAGAGAGTGCTCAGCCAACTCCCTCGGAACTCCTTGAAGGTCGTCATTCGACCAAGCAAAGACATCCCGATTCTCACGGAGGAAGTCGGTGAGCTCGCCTTCCTATTTACTGTCCAAGCTGGTGCCGATGATCACCCGGTGCTCTGGGTTAGCCGGGTCCACCACGACCTTCTTGGTCTCTTTTGGCGGCTGGAAGGAAGCATGCTGCTCTGGGTTCGCCATCCCGGGCATGCCGAGTTGTGAGGTTTGAGCCAGCGTCACCACTTGCTGGATTCTCTTCTTTTCCTCAGCTATGACCAAGGACTCGGCCAAGCATGAGCCGGCAGTAGCACACTCGATAGAGCGCTTGTAGTCCCCCGAGATGGTGATTATGCCATTCGGACCTGGCATCTTCATCTTCAGATAGCCCATGTGGGTGGAGATCATGAACTTGGCCAGTGCAGGTCGGCCAATCAGGGCATGGTACGGGCTCTCGAGGTCCACCACCTCGAACTCAAGACTCTCAGTCCGACAGTTCTCCCGGGTTCCGAACATCACATCTATCCAGATCTTGCCCATAGGCGAACAAGAAACCCCCGGCACAATGCCATGGAAGGTCGTGCTGGTTGGCAGCAGTGTGTTCAGGGACACTCCCAACTTGAGCATTGTGTCCTTGTACATGATGTTGATGGCACTGCCATTGTCGACCAGGACTCTGCTGAACCGGACGTTGATACTTGGCCCGATGAATGTCGGGTCCACCACTAGGGCGTAGCCTCCCGGCTTTGGCATGACTCGGGGGTGGTCCTTCCGCCCCCAGGTGATCTCCATCTCGGACCAATGCATGAACTTGGGCACTGCCGGCATTACTGCATTCACCTCCAGAGCGCGCTGTCGCAGACTCTTCTTATCAGTGGGCTCGGTCACAAAGACCACATAGCTCTGATGAGCTTCCTGATAGTTGCCCTGGGGGTACCCGCCCTGGTTGCTGGGACCGGCATCATTGTTACCTCGGATGTTTACCACGTTTACCGGCCTTGCCGGTGGCCGCCTCTGAGCTGGCGGGTTAACCCGGACAGTATTGGCCCCTGTTACCGGTGCCGGTGGCCTTGGAGCCGCGGGCCTCTCCGGGGCAGTCACTAGAGATCCTCCTGGTGCGCCCTCTCGCCGCATGCGCTGATACCAGCTGCACTGCCGAGTTGTGTGATTTGCTGGCCGGTTGGGCTCGAAAGTGTGATAGCAGCTGGGCTTGTCCAGCATCTCCTCGTAAGTCAAGGGCTTCCTCTGCTCGGCCCAAGTCTTCTTTGCCTCCTGATTCTGGCCCCAACCCTGGCCGTCAGTTTTCTGTCGCTGGTTGCTGCCGGCATCTCCCTGCTCCCGGGTTACTGCCGCCACCTGATGCGAGGCATAACGAAAGTCGGGTTCCCTCCTTTTCTGGCCAAAATCCTGGCGGTCATTGTTCCTGCCCGGCCCGGACCTGTTGTTTCCCGGGTTCCTCCTACCCGGTTCGCCCGAGTCCAGCAGAGGCTGCATCGGATCACCGAGGGCATAGCTGTCGGCGATCTTCATAGTCTCGGCCAAGGTGGCCGGCATTTCTCTCTGCAGCTTCTGCCAAAGCATGGAGCCATGTCGGCATCCCTGCGCAAACCATGAAATGGCTTGGGCCTCCACGACCCCTTCGCAGGAGTTGCGGATAGTGCTCCACCGAGTCAGGTATTCTCGGTCCGTCTCATTGTCCCTCTGCCTGCACATCGCGAGCTGCTGAGGTCGGTTGGGCCTCTTGTAGGTGCTGGAGAAGTTGCTGACCAAGGCTTCCTCGAAGTCTAGCCAGCTGTTGACACTTCCCTCTCTCAGGTTGTTGAGCCATATCCGGGCAGGCCCCTCCAGCATCTGCGGGATGTACCTTACCGCCCACCGGCGATTTCCCCCCGCGATGTGCACTGCGGTCACATAGTCGGTGAGCCAGTCCTCCGGCTTGGTGCTGCCGTCATAAGTCTTGGCCCCTCTATTCAGCTGAAAATGTCGGACTGGTGGCTCCGACATAATTCTGGGCCCGAAGCAAGCAGGACCGGGTGGGCCTTGCTCCTCCATCAGTTCGGACCGGTATATCCAATCCAACTTGTAGCGGGCATCATTTGGATCCAGCTGGCGAGCTCCCAGCCGTGATCCCAGAGCACTCTCCAAGGCACAGTATCCAGCCTTGGCCATCGCCGAGTTGCCGTCCTCGTATCGGCTGACACCTTGTCCACCCATTTGCCGCCGTGGCACAACTCCGACAGCTTGATCTCCCGGCATCCGACCTTGTATCGGGTAACGAGGTGGGTGTCCTCGTCCGGCCGAGTTGGTGTTGCCAGCATTCCGATTGCCCGAAGCCTGCCTGTTTCTACTCTGGGCTTGCCCACGGTTGCCCTGCTCCGCGATCTACTGCCCGGCATAGGCCGGATCCCCGGTCAAACCGGAAAGCTCGGCCCTCGCTGCCTCAGCAGCCCTGAGAGTCTTGGCCGGAGAACTGTAATTCGGCCTTGCTGCCGACATTACGCTGGGAGTCACACTGGATGCAGCCCTGCCATCCCTATCTATTTCGACATTGAGGCCCTTGCCTCTTCTGCGTACCTCCGCCTCACGGTTCGGCCGGCCTCCTACCGGCGATAACCCATGAGCCGCGTCATACTCACGCATGACCCGGTCGAAGTCCCTCCGGACCTCGGCTAACTGCTCGGCCTCCTCTAGCAAACTCAACCGCTCTGCCTCTAACTCAGCTGCCCCCGGCATAGTCAACCTCTCTACTGTCTCTCTAAGAGGTTCAGCCCTTACCGGGACACGAGATGTCTCGGCGCCGCCGTGGCCTTGCCTCTCTAGTGCCTGCTTGGCCCTCCGGGTCGACCTTGCCTCGGGCTTGAAGACAGGTTCTTCGGCTGGAGGAGCCGTCACCCCGGCCATCATGACCGCGCAGCTCTCGGGGCGAGTAGTACGCCGACCGCGAGCCGCACAGACAGCTGGGGGATCCTCGGCCACGAGCACCTGCTCCGGGTACTCGCAGACGAGCTCGGTGGCGACATAGGTGGCGAAGGCGCCGAACTCGACGATGCAGCCGTTGGCCGGGAACGGCCTGCCGCGGAAGCAGCCGGCGTTGTCGCTGACGAACTCCATGTCGCCGAACTTGACGACGAGGCCGGAGAGGACCCGCACGGGGCCCGTCCGGATGAGTACACCAGCCAGCGCCTCTACCTGCCCCACGGTGGGCGCCAACTGTCGTGGTGGTATCACGGCAGATGCCATAGGATGGCTAAAGTGTGGGGCCGATGGACGCTGGTGGATCCGGGGAGGGCTAGCGAGCTAAGAAGCTCACACGAGAATCAACGCAGATCAAGGGGAAGCCGACTTAACTCGGCTCAAGAACAAGCAAGAACAGCCAAGAACACTCAAGAACACAAGCGAATCCACAAAGAACCACAAACACACACGATATACCCATGTTCGGGGCCCTCGTGAGGAGGTAACACCCCTACTCCTGCCTTGCCTCTCTGTATATGTATCTCACAAGATCTACAAGGAGCTCCTTGAGCTGTTTTGGTAAGAACTAGGATGAACTACAAGTGAGAGAGGAGTAAATGCTCTAGCAGTAAATGAGACTATAGTTTTGGCTCTCTGGTTGGTGTGTCTCTCACAGGAGGAGTTGTAGCGCTATTTATAGAGGTCGAGCCGAGTTGCACGGAAACCCTAATTCCTCCGGGCCCCCCCGGACAAGGGCTACGGTCCAACGGTAATGTCGACATCCCTACCACGACCTAGCAGCCGGGCTATCCGACATAGACCGAGGTAGGCCATGATGCCTCTTGCCGCAGCCGCCGCCGGCCTAGGTAATGATGCTTCCCCTGTCAAAGACAGGACGTGCCTTCTCCATGCCATGTCTCCTGTCAGTCAGTTGCCAGTACAGTGGAATAGTCACGTCGCCCTTGTCTTGTACCCTTTGTCCCGCGCCCGTGTCAGGCGGGAGGTGACTTAGCTTCCTTGTCAGACGGGACAGTGTCCTTGCCATGTACCTGCCCTTGACTTCCTGCCCGACATAGGATATGTCGGACGCTTTCACCTATCCCGACATGGCTATGCCGGGCTCCTCACCGTGCTCCGGCAAGAGTACGCCGAGCCTGGACCTCCGGCATACCTCCCTTGGCCCTGGCACAACTATGCCGGATCCTCCTTCCTGCATATCATAGACAAGTAAAGAATCCCGACATGGGGATGTCGGTTAGAACATGACGGCTACTCCCGACGTAAGCTTAAGCCGGCCGAGCATACAACTCGGTCCACCCTGGACCCCGCTCATCCAAACCTGTTCCGGGTGTTGCACAAGAGAATGCCCCTAGGCCCAGCCGCTCGAAGATGTCTTAGGCTCGCTCCCAAAGACATCTTCGAGAAGCTGGTTCTTAGGAGAAATCTCTGCCTCTGCCTGAATGAGAGTGAGGGGCTGGGGGTCTATTTATAGCATCACCACGGGAGACAGCTTGACCCCAGCAACCTCCAAAGGGTACCCCTTGACCCCTCTCAGGAGCCATCTCCTGCATGCCCTCAAAGGCCGCCCCTTCACTCCGCGAAGAGTCACGCGATCTTTGGAGCTGGACAAACGACAATTACTGTGGTAACCTGAGCGAATTGACCATGCCTTTACCCTACCCGGGGGTAGCCCCCCCGACAATAATAGGGTCGGTTTCAATTTCTGTTTCAACTACCTCCTAGATAAAAATAAATCTATATCAAGTTGGTAGCCATAATTGTTATAAACACGAAATGAAACAAATAGTTTTGAAAATATACCACATCCGAATCATAGACCGGACGAGTACCGACGGGGACAGATATCAGAACCATGACACTATACATATAATACAAATTAGAAAATCTATTATATACTAAAAGTAATATACGGTTCTAAAATAGAGACACCACGTTAAGCCACATCACCTAAATTATTTTTAACAGTTAGATCTAAAAGGAGTGGTTAAGATTTAACGAAATATCAATAACAACGTAACCTTTTAGTTATCAACATGAGTTTGTTGTCACGTTCATGAAAAAAAAATGTTGTCACGTATTTCATTACGTAAAGAAAATGACCGGTCAACTTTAAAAAATTTGGGTGGACCCATATGACGTAGTAAAAGCTAAATACGTAGATGTGCTAGCCATCATTAGGAAGAAAACAAAAGCAAGGTACTCCGTAACAGCTAGCGATCGCATAAAAGTCAAATAGGCAGATGCGCTAGGAATCTCTAGGAAGAAAAAAAATCAAGGTAACAGTTTCAATGGATCGATCGACTTAATAGTACTCAGTTCAATTTTTGTCAATGCATGACCCTTTTCGTCTTTACGCCCATAAAAAACTGTCCGTCCTATTTTAGTGTGGTGATAAAAGTTTACTCTGCGATTTTACAAATTTGTCTAAATATGGATATATCTACACACTAAATATCTATATATTGGTATTTAGACAAATCTGTATTCATTTTTGATCGAAAGGATTACTACATTTATATTTAGACATATCTATGTAAGCTATTTCCGGACGACATCATATGGAGATGCTTAAAATACACTGTCCGGTGAAAAAGCTAACTCAGTGTTAACAAAAACAACGACTCATAATCAAGAATATAATCGTCGACAGTGTATACGGCTCAAATGGTGGTGTTCAATTATAAAACTAAAATAAAAAGAGAAGCCACAAAAACAATTGTACCCGGCGCCCAATGAGTGTTATCCCGCTTGAAAACATTAGGATTAGACAGATCCAAAGTGTCAATCATTTTCGATCAGTTTGAGTACTCCATGTTTAGATAAATTTGTTGGTATTATATATAAATATATGTGCATGACTGAGAAGACATAATAATAATAAGATAAATACACTTTTAGAAATAATGAGTACGATGTAGCTATATTGGTGAGCATACTACAACCATACGTATGGACATACCTATAATATACCGTCCATCGAAAAATCTACCACCATTGGCTCGCTATCGACAAAAACAACGATGCTTAAACGAGAATGTAATCATCTACAGTTATACATATATAGCTAATAGGGCGATGTTTGATTATAAAATAAAACAAACTAAAATAAAAAGGCACGAGAACAATTGGTACCGGGCCATTGTCTCATAAGCGTTGATCTATTTGGAAAGACCACGGATTAGACTGATCCAGTAGTATTTTATTCTGTATGACACCATCTCAACCCAATGACATGTTCATGAAGAACACAACAACATGACATACCTAAAATATGTGACATGATTGATAAGAAAGTACTATATCTATATTTAGACATATTTGTGTTAACTATTGCCGGACGAAGGGAGTATGTAAATATACCTGCATGATTAGAAGACTTAATAATCGCAAGATAAATATAGTTTTTAGAAACATTGAGTATGATGTAGGTATATTCATGAGCACACTACAACCATATGTATGGCTATACCTATATTACACCGTCCATTGAAAAAGCTACCACTATTGGCTCACTATCGATAGAAACAACGATGCATAATTAAGAATGTAATTCTCTATAGTTATACAAATATAGCTAAAAGGCGATGTTTGGTTATAAAAAGAGAAGCCACGAGAACAATTGGTATTGGACCACTATCCGATGAGCATTGACTTATTTGGAAACAACAAGGATTAGACGGATCCACTAGGATTTTATTCTGTATGACACCCCTCTTAACCCGATGAAATGTTCATGAAGAATACAACAACATAACATACCTCAAATACACTTTGGAGAATGGAGCGTGATAGAAATTGAAACAATTTTTTTTATTAAATAACTTCGGAGATGAGATTCAAGGCAAGTTAAAGAGACCTATACTTTATAAGGCGTCATCATTATTTTAAATATTTATATCGCAAAATCTTTTACTTTAATAAAATATGCTAGATAACCACAATATGGTAGAGAAATAGTCAGAAGTTTCTAGAAACACTAAACATCCGATCATCATTCTAACACAACTTTTTATTTGTAGATCATACACAAAAGATATTCATGATTAAATAACATGAAAACAAACATATCATCATAATTGTGTGCGCAAAAGTCACAAGTTAATGGATTTTCATAGTTGCATTAAGAAAACCACAACTAATATGCCATGGTAATTATATCATCTAATAGCGTGATTAAATACTTTTATGTCAGTATCAATGTTTTGTGAGAAACTTTATTTCCTCTCTTATTCTTAATATAATATGATACATCATTGAGATTTGCTAATTAAGTTGTAGAAAAAATTATGACTAATGAAGAAGCCAGAACACTGTTTTTCATAAAAAACATAGTAAGGTTTTAGGACCCGACATATGCAAGTGAGCGACATAGTACCATCACTGGGTTAAAGAATGGGTTTGGCATGAAGAGAGTTAAATCATGTACAAAAACTAATTTACCAAAAACATTGGTTATTATGGGATACGACAAAGAGCTATAATAACATGATGGTTACAGTTTTATGGTACAGTTAAAATATTCTTTACAAGATGACTTAAAATAATTTGGTGACCAACTATGTACCGTCCAGTTATCTTTTTAAAATAATATAATACATTACATGAAACTATGAACCATGTTAGTCCATGTTGTCATTTTTACGAAGGAAAAAAACGTGTACCTTTAGAGAGGGTAAAATGAATTAGGGATGGCAAGAAGAGAGAAAAAATATGTATGAAAATAGCACTACTCTGTTTAAAAGTAACCAAGCTTATAGAACGTGTGACCTGGATTTAAAAAAATTAGAACATCTCCTTCCATAAATTCAAAGATCACATGTGTGTGTGTGATTTTCTCTTTAATAATTTTCGACACTCATTTGAAGCTCTTATTTAGATTTTGGTATTTTCCAGTATCTATAAAAGCTCAAATTTTGTACTACCTCTGAACGGAAATAACTGACGCAAGAGGAAGTTGTGGCAGTACAAAATTGTCCGAAGGGAGTAATATATTCATACTCGAAGATGATGCCCTCGCATTTGCGAGGGCCACCTTGCTAGTTATACAAATAATAACTATATATGCACCTAAACCATAAAACTAAGTTTTTAAAAATAAAATAAAATAAAAACAAGACACTCACCGAGATAGTGCCGGTGACGGGACGACGCGGGCGATCGACGGCGGTAAGGACGGGGACGACACTAAAACACATAAATCATAATTTAGTTTGAGCTCAAATTACACATATGGAACAAATGAAATCCTAACTTAGGCATTTCATCGAACACCTAGCTTGCACTAGAAATATGTAATGAGCTAAATGAGCTAAACAAGCAACGCCGGAAGAAGGATGAAGCTGCTAACCGTGGGTGCCTTCAATCTTGCCAAATGGTGTAAAGTATTGCGGATAAATTGAGATTGGGGAGAGGTAATGGAGGAGAAAATGGAGAGGAAATGGAGCTCGGGCTCGGGCTGAAAAATGGAGAGGAGTCTCGGGTGGAAGAAGGTGATAAAGGGCGAGACTTTTAGTCCCGGTTCGTGTTAGGAACCGGGACTAAAGTGTTCTGGCGCTGGGCCCCGCCTCTGCGGCCGCATGCGGTGACCGTTTAGTCCCGGTTCCTAACACGAACCGGGACTAAAGGTCCCTCCCAAACTCAACCTGCGGGCTTGCACCCATTTAGTCCCGGTCCGATTTTAATTTCGGACTAAAGAGGTGATCCTAAGCCCCGTTTTCTAGTAGCGTTAGTCCCCGATCGTCAACTCTATATCCTGCTTATTTTGCTCGGAGACATCTCGACTCCCTCGTTGTTTTCGTTTAATTGAATGGCGCTACTCGATCTTCAGATGTCCATTGGTGTTAGTAGATCAAATCAACTTTACATCATTGATCTTTGTTATGTTCGTAGCGCTCTATTAGATTATCATAGCGTTCCCTGATAACTAAAGTGAGGCAGGAATCTAACAAAGCAGCGTTTGGTAATTCAACTTTTGGATTGTGCCAAGAGTCGGACGAATCCACGAATAATCCATCAGTAGCGTACTAGCGTTTACCAATACGGATTAATTGTTCTTCTCCCAGAATGGTAGGCTTAATTAATTTGCAAAAGGTCAAACTAGATAAGCCTCAACTGCTAATAAAGTCACGCTAATATTTTCTGGCTCGTTTGAGAGGATAGTCTGAGATTTCTGAACTATATGATTAGATCAGAGGCCTCCTCTCCTCCTCCTTTTCCTTTCGTACTCCTTGATCGTCAACTCTATGTCCTGCTTATTAGATAGGAGAGCTCTTCCCCTAATTATTTTTTCATTCAGGATAGGGTATTCCTCAATTGTACAGTGTTTTTTTAGATCAAATCAACTTTACAACATTGGTCTTTGTTCTGTTCCTATTACTCTATTAAGGCGTACTCCCCGTTCCCCGGTAACTAAAGTGGGACAGGAATCAAACAAACGATGTTTGTTAATTTAACTTTTGGATAATCTCAAGAGCCAAACATATCCGCAGATAATCTATCAGTAGTGTTACAAATCTGGTCTAATTATTCTTTTTTCTTGAATGGTATGCATAATTAATTTTCTTTGTGCAAAAGGTCAAACTAAATAATCATGATCTGTTAATAAAGCGAGGGCAATCTTTTTTCATTTGAGAGGATAGTGTGAGATGTATGAACCACATGATTATAATTTTTAACTGCAAGTGAGGGGCCTTCGCTCCTCATTTTTTTCTTCCTTTCTTACTTCTTGATCGACAACTCCGTGTCCTGCTTAATTGATTGCATACCCCACCGTCATTCCTTTTCAAATTTCTACTCGATCTTCAACTATACATTGTTTTTAGATCAAATCAACTTTCCATTGTTGATCATTGTTCTCTTCCAATTACTCAATTTAGGGTGCCGTCCCATTCCCCGGCAATTAAAGTGAGGAAGGAATCTAACGAACCATGTTTACACCATGTTTACTGATTTAACTTTTGGATAATCTCAAGAGTCAGACGAATCATCTGTTAGTAGTGTTACCAATCTATGTTCAGTTGTCCTTTTTTGAGAACTAGCATGGTGGCCCTCGCAAATGCGCGGGCATCATCTCAATGCGAGGGCAATATGTGAATATGTCTAAAATATTTTTTCTTTGCAAGATAATGTTTGAATATGTCTAGAATCTGTTATATGGTTTGATAGAAAAATATTTTATATGATTAGGATTAACACGGTTATATAGTCACCATAAATATTACTCTAGATGAAAACTCACTTGTGCGTAGAAAACACCGTTTACCCACAACATTAACCTCTTAATGGAATTATAGGATTTTTTTGATAGCAAGATTACAAAAATCTTGGTGACTATTAGACCAGTGGCATAAGGATCGATTATGGTAAGAAATAGTTTAGGCATATGAAATATTTAGGTTGTACGGGTGTTTTGTGCTCTTTATAAATTTCCCCCACTATTGTCCAATCATGTAGTTCGATTGTTGCCTTACATTGGTAGTACGTTTCTTTTACTTAGGGATTATCTGTTTCATGAAGAATTTGTTAAATTTTGGGAGGATTGGAGTAGGGTTTTTTCTACCGATCCACCTTCACTATGTTTCAAAAGGTAATTTTCCAGTACACTAAAATATCTCGGGATAAGTCTTTTGTTGGTACAAATTTAGTTATGGAGAGTCAAATTGCACGTAACATTTTTACTAACAGACGTATATACTCACATACATGCACATACACTCAACCTACTCATAAGAGCACATTCAAGAAACTTTGATGGCGGGTTGTGTCTAGAGATTGACAAAATAATCATAGATATATTGTTATCAACGGGAACATCATCTTACACTGAAAAATTAGTTCTCCTTTATAACACAGGTGTCAAATATGTGGTTTGATCCATGCTTGGTTAGGGGCTACAACGATCCTCCTATCTATCCAAGCACATGCTGGTTCTCAATTTTGTGTTCTTATATTCCCAAATTTTTATGTTGACAGTTAGAGATATTATATTTGATTATCCATTACGAAAGTTTGATTACAATCATCGCATTTAAAAGGAAATGATTTTAACCTATTTTCTACTACCCTCTCCACGTGACATCTAACATTTCATTCCGTTCATTGGATGCTCTCATACAGATGAAATTATTTTGTTATGTGATATGATTACGTGCCGACATGGAGAACATAGTTTCCACATTCTAAACAATTGTCGATCTTATCGTCTGCCCTTCATCCATACAATCTTTTCAAATCCCATGGTGTCACTGAATTCTTTCCAAAGGGGCATCAATATTATATATTACCGTATGTCATACTACCGAACAACTTGAGCAAAATTATTAGATTCATGATTCTTAAACTAATAAATAGAAAACACTATTGTTTTAATGGCATGTTATGTTAAATCTTATTACTATAAACTATAAGCAAGTCATCACCGTGAGCCTGTAATCTCTCAGTTGTGCAGTCGATCGAGCTATGTGTAATAATAATGTTGGGGATATCGCTTATCGGAAACTTATCGGTCGACCTAAGATAAGGGCTAAATCGGTCGGTTTATCGGCGTATCGGCCGATTTATCGGTATATCGGCCGACTTATCGGCCAATTTATCTTATCGGTCAGACAACGATAAGCGATAAATCGGCTGATAAATCGGGATATCGGCCGATATCTTGAACAGTAATATAATGTATGTGTTTCTCAATACATATGATTAAAATGTGGTGATGGAAAAGTATGTTATATTGATCTCAAGTTTTACCCAATGTGTGGATATAAAACGTGTCATTTAGAGCACTAATGAAAAATATTGCTTCACTCTGAAAAGATATGGAGATATGTACGTACTAACCTTGTCGTTGTACTTCTATTGATTGATATCAGTGCATGCAGATGCCTCCCGGCTTAGAAACCTACTTCACATGCATTTTTTTCATGAGGCTAAGTATATACGTATAGTAATTGGACTTGTTTTTTAACCAACGTATCTGGGTTTTTAGTCAATCTGGAAAAAGAAGGAAAGATTTGCAAAAAAAAAAGTGGGTGTCCTAGTCTAACACGTTTGGTTTTAGAGCTTGCCGTACACATTTTCTGTTGCCATGTAACGTATCTACCTTTTTTTTCTCTCTCCTCTCTTATGCTTGTACCGTTGTACGTAGCCTAGTATGACTTTGTAGTTTGTACGTGACAACTTTTGCGTAAGAAATTTTAGTTTTAAATCTCTGCCATTAAAATAAACATCGATGGAGCATATCTTTATAGTCTATGTGGATTAACCTGGTGCCTCGAAAAACTAGCTCATTTTGCTTTTAGTATATAATAGATGCATGGTAGCCTTAATTGGTTTTATTTGTGCAAAAGTTTAAACTAAATAATCAATAATTGTTAAAATCCGAAATTACCCTGTGCGTGTCATAGGTTATGTCAAAGTCAAACTTTGTAAACTTTGACAAAGCATATAGGAAAACATATCAATATCTGTAATAGAAAATAAAATATTATTGGAATGATCATTGAATATATATTTTTGCGCTATATATATTTGTATACATGTATTTATTTTCTCTATTTGTTCGGTCAAAAATTATTTCCTTGACCATGATCGAACCTAGAATGTAAGTAACTATTGATATAGGGATAGGTATCTACTTAACCATAAATCAAAGTCCTCCATCTTCTCCTTCATTTCCTCTCTTATCATTGGTCGTGAGCTCCATGTCATGCTAGTAGCTTTATTAGAACAAAGGCTTCTCCGCTCATCCTCTTTCATTTCTAATTGGTTAATGCTGCTCCATCTTCAACTGTACATTATTTATGTTCTCCGTGTTCCTGTTACGGTGTCATGCATCCCATTCCCCAGTAACTAAAGTGAGGCGGGAATTTAACTGTTGGGATAATCTCAGGAGCAGGACGGAGCCCACAGACAATAATGTACTCTAAAGGTCAAGCTAATTTAATCATTAACAGTGACTAAAGTGACGCTAATAATTCACCCAAAGTCGCTTTAGTGCGGGCCATGGAGTAAAAGTAAAACCATTAGCGCGCGCAATCACGAAAGTAATTAAGCTAGTGCGGCCGCGGCGCATGCACCAGGAGGCTTCCCAGTTCCCATGTCAAAAGCTGGAGACAAATTGTACTCGCGCGCTCCATAGCCTTCTTCTTCCACGCATGCATGCACGCGTATGTGTGGAATGAATGAATCGTATCTGACGACTTGACCATCTGTCTTTTTTTTTTAAACGATGCTAAAGACTTACTCCTGTCAAGGAATGAATCGTATCTGACGACTTGACCATCTCTCAGTAGCACGATTGACGATTGACGAATGACGATCGACGATCCCAATCTCTCTCTTGCATCAGCCGAAGCATGAAGATATGCAGAGCACGACACGCATCCTACTCCTATTCTGTTCCACTGATCCAGCTAGCGGCTGTCTAGGTAGGTAGCCGGTGACCAGCTAGCACGACGGTGCAACACTGCCGTATGCTCTCGCTCGTAGCTGGAAGTTTAGCTTCCTTCGAGGCGCCGCGCACACACGTCACGCACCCCACACGCAGCCACGCAGGCATTGCATATCTGCACGGCACGGCAGCTAGCGCAGCTGGCCATGGCCATGGCCACACTTCCTCCAACCCGATCGACACTCGGACGTCGCCCACATGATTGAATGCGCGCGGCGACTCGATCGGGTTGGACGAAACGGAAAGTAATAAGGTTTGGTTTTTAGCTCGTGCGCGCGCGCGGAAGCCGCCATGATCTTCTTTCTGGCATGGCATGTCATGGCATGGCGTGAGAAACTGAGAAGAATGGAGTGCGACACACATGTTAAACTGTGTCGTTGTCTGGATGTGGCGGCCGAAGACGGATTGAAGCATGCACGCCGAACACGGATTGTCTACAACCTATATGCATGTGGGTAATTAGAGATCATGCGATCAGGCCGTGGTAGGTTAATTTCGTTTGTTTCAGTTTCTAATACCTAGCTCCAACCCATGCATGCACCATGTTCTGCTAGTTCAGTGGCAGCGAATTCTTTCTTGTACAAGGGGTGGCGCCACGAAGCACCCCCTCGGCTGCTCTCATATTCAACCACGTGGCGGTACAAATCACGAAGAGGCGTTTTTTTCAACACTTGCCCTAATGAATCAGTAATTTGAGGATAAAGCATCCCGTCCACAAACACACGCCTGAAAAAAATGGTAAAAAAGCAATTAGGTACAGGGGGTCTCCCCCACCGACGTTGGCCACCGAGATCAGGGAGGGAATAGCCCGACGTCTCTCCTCCGGCGAGGAACCACCGCTACCGGCCTTCTCGGAGCCGCCGGGGACGCACCACTTGGCGACTCGAAGAAGTCGAGCTCCAGCGCGGGGCTCGAAGAGCCTCCGTCAAAGAGGCAGAACAAGGACCGACATTCCGGCCAAGGACCACAGCGGCAACAACCACCACCATGTGTGACAGACGAATAAGCAACCAACAAAGTTGGGAACACCACTCACCTCGTCACCTCGACAACAGCCGGGAATGAAGGGAAGCAAACCCTCAGCCTACCATGGACAGCAAATCCAGGCCTCCTCCAGCCTTGCACGCCTCTACGACGACCAGATATGAAGGAAGGGGTGGATTTCGACCACGCATCGAGCTTATTGGAGATGAAGAAGAAGGACGCTAGAGCTCCAACTCCGACCACCAGAGCGCTAAAAGAAGAGGCAGAAGCACCAACCGCGAGCAGATGCAGCCCAGAAGCATCCACTACAAAGAGCCCTTCGGCAAGAAGCCAAACACCATAAAGGAACATAAGCGGAAGGGATATCCTAGAAAGCTATGCACAGAGAGAGGCCGGGCACCTCTCCTGCCCCATCACCGACCAGCGAGGCCGCCGAAGAAAAGGGGGAGAGGACCCGGAGTGCCCAAGGCGACTCTCAAAGCGACAAGAAAGAGAACGGGAGGGGAGAGCCTTCCCGTTTGGTTTAGAATCGTGGCAAGGAATTAATCTCTCAATAAGAAAATCTCTCAATAAGAAGGAGTACTCGTACCTAAGAAAAGAGATACTCGCTCCGTTCTCGCGAATCTGTACTACTGCAGCACTGCTTACACCCTTCGTTCTATACGAAATAACTTTCACCAAAAGTACTCATGTGCTTTCCGTGAAGTTTTTTTGTATGGATTTTAAAGCACGGGAGCACTTCTTAACTTTCATTTAGCCACATGCATGTTGATGTATCTATACATATACCATGTGTACATATATCCATATGTAGATAAATAAAGGTTGTCTAATTTGTAACGGATGGCTGGAGTAATTAACAACACCGACCTCCAGAAATGTCCAGATTTAAAAATAGTTTTGATGAGAAGCTAGATGTGAAAATAGTTTCGTTAAAGAGTCACACTCCCTATGTTTCACACTATAAGACTTTGTAAGATTTCTTGCTTTCTACTTACTCATACGTATGTAGACATGTTTTAACATGTTGATTCACTAATTTAAGAACAAATCATAAGGCCTTCCACATCGTTGAGATTTTTCGGTGCCCAAACCGGTTTGAGGCATCGATTGGCCGGTGCCCTACGTTGCTGGGGCGGTGCCACAAATTTTTTTCAGGGAACCGGATCACCTACTTGCTCCGATGCCCACTTCCTCCATCCAATAAACAAATACTTTTTCAACTGCCAACGCAGCAACGCTGCATGCACATCCGAAGAAAAAGCTTGGAGTTGGCTTGGTCAAGGTTTGTTTATCTATATACGTGGGTCTCACATTTTGTTTTTCAGGCATCTTCACACTGCGTGACCGGTTCCTCAATTATTTCTCATGGCATCACTGACACTTTCAGAGTTTGGGCATCGCTCATTGTGGAAGGCCTAACTAAATCATAAAGGGTAAAAAGTCTTATACTCCATCCGTATTAAAATATAAGATGTGCATATGGACATATCTTATGTTAAAATATCTTGTAGTATTTATATGGAGGAGTATTTTCAAATGGAGAGAGTATTTGATTAAAAGAAATACGGCTTGCCGAACGAGCCTAGCTATACTACTCGTATCACCAAGCGGTGCCCGGTGTATTAGTGTATATTCTTGAGATCTTGGGCCAGGTTCGGAGGCTCCATTTTCTCCACGGCAAGGTTCACTGAAGCACCAGCATAGTACTGGCGGAGGCGGAAAACTACAAGCATTGCTTTCTTTCCCTGACAGTGCATGGGCTTGACTCAGTGCTGAAACTGCAGCTAATGCATGCTTCGTCGCATGTTTCGTCCAGTTCAATCTTGGCGATCATGCAACGCGACACCACGCCAACGAAGGTGTACGTGGGATGATCCCGAGCTCCTGGACCAAGTTCAGCGGGGCATGCTTTTGCCATACGGCCGGCCAGGTTCACCGAACTATCAATGAGCTCCTTCCACCGCCGGTCGAGCCGATCACTGCCAGTGCACACTTACTAAATCTTGCCGTTACTCTCACTTCTCATGTTCAGTCACCACATGCATGCAGTGCAGCAGAAACCTTCAGATCCACCGCTTCGTCGTCGTTGTTTTCCCGCAACACAATGGACGGAGGGAGTAGCATATTCCGGCATTGTATCCAAGCGCCCAAAAAACACAGCCATAGCTGTCGTCCTCTGCATGCGGCCGCGTCAGCAGCACCGAAACCAAACCCAGCGACAGCAGCAGGAGGCCCCTGGGGCAGCTCTCTCTCTCTCTCTCTCCCGCGCGCGGTTTCTTTTCCCCGCTCCGCTTCATTCCCCTCCCCCTGCCCGGCCGGCGCCGCGCCGCCTATAAATCGCCCTCCTCCCCCGCTCCCCTCGTTCGCAGTCTCCCACTCACACACAGCACTAAGAGCAGCAGCAGCCACAGATCGAGAAGAAATCAAAACCACTCTGCAGCGTACGTACGCACGCAGGAAGAGAAGTCAGGGGAGGAAGGTGGAGAGAGAGAGAGAAACCGGTTACCATGAGGCCGGTGAGGGAAGGGGCGGCGCTGGTGGGCGTCGGCGGCGGGGAGGCTGCTTCTTCGGTGGCGTCGTCGGCAGCCGCGGGCCACGCGCACCAGGGCCTGTGGAGGACGCCGACGCCGTACCTCTTCCTCGGCTTCGCGCTCATGATGACGCTCATCGCGGTGGCCCTCGTCGTGCTCGTGTGCACGCGCCGCAAGCCCACCGCGGCGGGCTCGTCGCGGCGCGGGGGCGACGCCGAGGCGTCGGCGCGCGGGGCGAGGATGGCGCCGCTCGACCGGGAGCCCAAGGTCGTGGTCATCATGGCCGGCGACCACATGCCGTCCTTCATCGCCAGCGTTAAGCCCTTTTCTTTCGCCGCCGAGCAGTGGACTGCCGGCGACGGCGAGCCGAGCGAGGCGGGCGCGGCCTAGGCCGCGCGCGCACAGGCACAACCGTGCGTGCGCTCCTCCGATCCTGCCGCCGCGGCGACGCGCGCCGGACCAATTTTGTTCGTGAGATTTCTTTCTAGGATGATTCTCCCTGCGTGATTTTGTCTCTAGTAGAGCACTAGGAAAGCAGGGATCGATCGATCGATGATCTACTAGTTTGCAGTTTCTTGGTGAGGTTAGCCAGCGTGATGCGAGCAGCGCTCGGTGGCGAACGTCGAGATCTGTGTTTCCGAAAGCGAATTAATGAAGACAAGTTTTGCTTGCATCCATCTTCTTCAATAAATGAGTCTGCCCAGCCGCTAGCTTGGCTCACCCCCAATCCGTTGCGATCGATGAATTTTCACTTCAATTTTCCTCACTCTACCTTAATTTCATCGGTGGGTTCATTGATTAATTCTTCACTAAAATCAACTACCTACAGTGGCTTCTGATTAATCTGCTGCGGTAACACGGAAAAGTTAAGTTTGTGCGGAGTGACATAGCGCCCTGAACTTTTACATTGCTGGTGGATATGGTCATATGGAGTACTGTAAATACTTCCACTGTCGGTTGCATGCATGTTGAAAAACGTCCTCAAGTACAGTGAATTTTATGTTTTTCTTCCTAGCTCTGCAAAAACAACAGTACATATTATGACAAAAAAAACAATAGTACATATGCATTACTACGGCGTAGTGCACAGCAGCACGAGCACATCCAAATTACAGTAGTATTAAAAAAAAAGTGCCTGCGGTACCGGTGGTGCAGAATGACAGCAGAAACTATCTGCCATGTCATGTCTGCAGCTGCACATTTGTTCTCTAGCCTTTAAACACGAGCATATACTATACTAAAAACAAAAACGGCACTGGGAGTACTGGTCACTATAGCTAGCGCGTCGTCGACACGTCGCGTAGAATTTAGAGCTAAATACACTAGACATCCTACAACTTGTCCGCTACGTGCAAACTAGTACTACAACTTGCAAACGGTGAAAACGTGATCCTATAACTTGTGTCGTCAGTGCAAAACAGGTCCAACTTATCTTTGGTGCTGACACGTGGCGATGTACATTTTCGGAAACACCCCTAAAAAAGTTTATTTCATACATTTGGCATTAGTCCAACCTGACATGCGGGCCTCACCTGTCAGTGTGACGGAAAGAATTAAAACAACAAATAAGGAACTTAGGATTGGAACTCAGGGTTCCAAGCTTCAAAAGGCTTCACACTGGCCACCGGAAACAATGAGTTTCTGTGTCAGAGTCTATACGTTATAGTTTTATATAACAGAAACAGAGGCACGCTTCACCCATGGAATCAACGGTACTGCGATGTATGCACGCGTGGACATGGTGCGTGTAGAATGGCGACGCCGCGACCAACTTTTTAAAAAATCCGGAATAAAAATGCACCTCAAATTTTGGGCTGAGCATTATAAAATCGGACAGATTTTACTACAAGATTTGAAATCTGCACTGTTCACGTCCAAAGATATGCACCTTTGTCATTGTTTAGGCTATAATATTCGAGTTTCCTTCATTGAAAATTTACACATTTGGAATAAATAATTGACTATATACTGATTTTATTTTCAAAATATTTAAAGCTTTGAATTCAATTTCCTTTGACAAAATTAAACAAACTATTTGGAGCCTAAGAGCCATATTGCCGTGACGAGCTAGTGATGACGTGCCTTTGGATAATACACCCTCACCCATTGTCGGGGATGTAAACCCCGGTACCCTAAGGTTATGGTGTTATTATGATTATACTAGAGAAAAAAGAGAAGTTAAATGTGTGAGTGGGTGAAAGATAAGATGATAGGCACAGAGATGCTACTCGGGCCGACATAAGCACTCTCCCGGCTAGACTAAGCTGGGGATGGGCCGACTTTATGGGTAACCCGGGTGGACCGAGTTAGCCAGCGGCGGGGCACGATGCCTTTGGACTTCGGGCCGTCCGAGTTATCTCTAACATCGACCTTCACCTCACCGACACCACCGCGCCGACTTCGACCTCGCCCCCGCCTTCAGCTCGCCCGCGCCATCTCCCGGCTTTCCCGACATGGCGGCATACCCGGCTTCCCCGACATGGCGTCACTCCCGGCTTCCCCGACTTGGCGTCACTCCCGGCTTCCCCGACTTGGCGTCACCCCCGGCTTCCTCGACTTGGCGTCACTCCCGACTTCCTCGACTTGGCGGCACTCTCGGCTTCCTCGACTTGGCGGCACTCCCGGCTTCCCCGACATGGCGTCACCCCCGGCTTCCCCGACTTGGCGTCACCCCCGGCTTCCTCAACTTGGCGGCACTCCCGGCTTCCCCGACTTGGCGGCACCCCGGCTTCCCCGACATGACGCCACTCCCGGCTTCCCCGACATAGCGGCACACCCGGCTTCCCAAACATGGCGGCACACCAGGCTTCCCCGACATGGCGTCACTCCCGGCTTCTCCGACATGGTGTCACCCCCGACTTCTCCGACTGGTGCGGATGATTCTGAAGACAGGCGCAAGCGGACAAGACAAGGGCGCGCGCCGCACGGGTTTTGCCTGTCCTGAGTTTGACCAGGCATGGCTACAGTGCCGATGATGTGACTAGAGTATAAGGCATGATGCTGTGAACAGTGCAGATGCGACCCCAGTAGTCATGTCGTGAACAGTGACATGCGGGCCACCCCTTATCCCCTGCGCTCTCCCTATATAAAGAGCACCAGGGGGAGTGCATTGGAGAACGAGGGGCACGGGCACGGCTCCCTTGTGCTCATTTTCCCCCCAAGACCTCTTAGAGGCAAGTCTAGCTCAGCTCGCGAAACATTTGTACCACGCAAATACCAGTGAGAAATATACCAAATAGGATATATGCTGCAGTAGGGGTTTTATCTGCTCACGAGAGCCCCGAAGCAGGGTAAATCCTTGCGTCCCCGTGTCGGTTGTGTTTATTCGTGTGTGCTCCTTAGCGCGCTATCCCTCCCCGAATCCTCTATCGTCAATCGGCCCCAAAGATTAGCCTACCCGTAGGCATCTGTCTGTTCGCCACGACGACACCCATAACCAACTTATTAATTTTGGGGCGAAGTTCGTACATTTTTTGATGAATTTTGTAAAATTCATCCCATTGAGTCGACCGTTTGAAAAACAAAACACGAGTAGATGCATCGCCCTGTTCCCCGCAGCTTTTACTTTTGTAACTGTTTTTTCAAACAAATACATATTTTTTCTCTAATACGTATGTTTTTATAGACGCTACGGAAAAGTATAAGTTAAAACGAAATATGTATTATTTCTCAAAATTATTAAAAAGATGTTAGAGTGCCTCCATCTGTGCGCACATAATGCTGCCGCTGCCGGTGCTAGCGCGCGTAACTCTGTGCATCCTGGGCATATAGAATATGTAAGTGACAAACTATGATCTGTGAATGGAACTGTGGATTGTGGCGTGGTGGCTGATGCACGCTGTACACAAGCAAGAGATTATGAGTTCGATACCCATCCATCACGCCCATGGCGTTTTAATTATTTTGTCGTACCACTGACATGTGGGACTAGCATGGAAGCCAGGACAAGGTCCACATATGTCATAGAAAAATGTGTAGGGGTGTTTCCGAAAATGTACATCGCCATGTGTCAGCACCAAAGCCAGTTGGACCTGTTTTGCACTGGTGACACAAGTTATAGGGCCACGTTTTCACCAGTTGCAAGTTGTGGTACTAGTTTGCATGTAGCGGACAAGTTGTGGAATGTGTAGTGTATTTAACTCTAGAATTTATGCAACATAGAGTACTATGCGCCCCGTGCTTTACCAAACAGCGGTGCCAATCACCTGTATTTGGCAACAAAGATTAGTACTTTTTTTTCAGAGGCAGAAATAAAGCTTCCTGCAACACTCTCTTAAATAGCGAGTATGCAGGCTATCAATTACTCATTTGTTCTAAATTATAAATACGTTAAATATTTTCTGAATCTATATACTGAAACGTGCCTACAAATATACAATAGGAGTACATCCAAATCAGGAAAAAAGGCTAAAACTTATATTTCAGAACGGACATAGTAGTTCACATAACTCAAACCCAAGTCGATGTTCGAATCCCCTCACAAATAATTTAATCTTTCTCTCTTCTCTCTTGTCAGAGTGTCAGGGATTCGCGTGGAGAAGGAGGTCAAGGAGACAATGTGTTCTCGAGAAAGTATGCAATGAAAAATCTATCTTCGGTGCAAGCATGAATACACTAATTTATGGACCGTAGTATTTAAATATGTTCGGGCTGTATCGACACACCGTCATTTCGCATAAAAGTTTGCATTTAGAACCCTGTATTTTGCCAACATAGACCGGTAATCCGCCTGACTCTCTCCCTCCGATAAACTCATGCAACTATCTTTTGCTCAGAAAAGAATTAGAATCCACTTGGACCATTGTGTTTATATTGACGAGACTTCTAAATAAGGCCTACCAAGTTTTTTTAAATATGTAAAACTAAACTAAAGCACCAATGAATTTTACTAAATTATTCTATGGTTGCAAGTTTCCTACGCATTTCGACAGATATAATTTGCTTTACGGTTTCATTCATGTTTTTTGATATGAATTTTTTCACTCGAGTTGTTGATGAATATCTCGCATCTTTGTGAATGTTTCACTATAGTTTTACTATATCACGTATAATTTTATCGGTACTTTCAATATAGTTTCATATTGGTTCGAGTCTCACTTGGGTTCTAAAATTGACTGTAACCGGCAGGAGCTCTGCCATTTCAATATTAGAAGAAAGAATTGATCCAGTTTAGAAGGGGAAACCGGACCCAAACCCATACAAAGCACGGTTAATTACGGGAACCGGCGAAAACCACTCCAAAAACCCAATATTTAACTTTTTGAAATAGACCAACGCCTCAACTAAACCTTAGTAAAACATACGCAAGGTGTGTTTTGTTACAGTAGTGTCGGAAAGGGGTTTTATATAGGCCAAACACTATCAATTTTTGCAATTAGCTACGTTCACTTCGCATCCTACGTCTTCAGATATTCTTTTGTCAACTTGATCAGCTAGCCTTGCACTCACGAAACATACCGTATCTGTTGCGACTTTGTGATCAAGATCAATCATAAACATTCGCTTAGCTCATCAAATATCCATTATCTAAAACAGCTCTAGGCAAGTACCAACGGCCTATGGTTAGCTGCTCCTTTGGCAAAGGTGCCCCGACGTACGATCCTATTCCTTGGCATGATAAAGCAGAAAAGAAATGGCGAAATGACATGCTGATTCCTCATTTTCCATTTATCAAATGAAAAGTAGGAGGAAAAAGAAAACAAAGGTAATAAACCAGGGAAAAGATATCCAAATTGGGAGGTCCAAATCCAACGGCAAATAAATGTCAATCTGAAGTCACTCACGGGCGCTCGCGGCTGCAGCAGCCCACTAGCTACTTTCCAAAAGCGAGCGTTGGCGCTTTGCGTTTTTTGTTGCGGCTAGCCTGGAAGCGGCGCCTCGAGCCCGTAGGTGGTGGGTGACCGCAAAGTTTGTGCTCTTCTTCCTCACTCCATCCTCGTCACCATATTCTCACCCTACGTAGGTGTGCTCTAGCTCCTACGTAGCATACATGCAAGTTCCCCAGTCTCGTCAATCCGTCTGCATTCTGGAATTACTCCGGATAAATCCGTTGTACTTGTATATATATTCCGTTTAGTGGAGCGGATCTGAAAAAGAAGTGATAATTCAGTTCCATTTCTTACGTTTCTTGACTGAAACTGAAGAATGCAGAGAAGCGTTAGAGCGTTCTGGCCCGTTCCGTAGGGATAAGGTTGACGTACATGGTTGGTTACCCTGTTGCTAGTGGAAGCGGCGGCGCATCGATGGTACTAAGAAGCTTGAGGAGGAGTAAGGAGCTCACACTACAAAGTCTACGAGATAGTTACTTATATGAACTTTTTTATTACACGGAGTGGGGGCCTAGTCAGAGCCCAGAAGCAGGCGACAACAAGCAAGAGCTTGTTGTGTTGTGTACTACCCGATGGACTATACTACAGGTCTACAGTGCAACTCCGGCGCGGTCATCATCCTCGATCATTGCCGCTCCCACCGACGACGACGAGCCCTTTTGTGGCGGTGCCGACGTGCCGTGCAGAATATCCCGGAGCATATGACTCCTCCGGTGTTCTCCGTCCTTCCGTGTTGCCGTACCCGGCCCACCGAGAGGCCATCATTCCCAGGGAGAAAAATGTTTAGGCCGTCCCTGATTAGTTCAGGGTCAGAGATGCCATGGAAACATGATGATGGTATTTGTAGTTGCTAGCTGCCTGGCCTAGCTGCTATCGCACACTCTTGTATATATAGGCCTTTTTACTTGATGCTTTCCAGTTGAGATTTTCAAGCGTTCTAGCTGGCTTAGCACATTGTCCGTCTTACCGTCGATTTAAGTGGAAACCAGTGGTGAGATTTCATGGACGTCGTTTGGTTCGATGGAAGCTTTGATTCGGTTAAAGCTGTATGTACGATGAACTGAGAGTCTGTCTGTGAAGTGTATAATCTTTCGTCTCCCAACATTAGGTCTGCGCTCTCCTCTGCTGCATAACGAAAATTCAGAGACAGAGAGAGAGAGAGAGAGCGGAAGACGCTTGTTTCTCAAACTTTCCGCCATTCGAGAAAAGAGGATGGAGGGAGGTGGCGATTCCACCGGGCAACGTCCCATGTACGTGTGGCTGGCGAGGTAGAGGTTGGAACTTGGGAGGGAGGAGCATTATCCTGACGAATATTCCGGCTCGATCTCAGTTGAGGAATGTGATCTGATCTGCTGGGAATGATCGAACAGTGCATCCACGGACGCAGCACCTAGCATGCGATCGATCATTTCGATGAGTGCTCAAGTTACGTCGAGGTGAGCATCGATCCGGCCGGATAACTGAAGGATGAGCGTGATGACTGATGACTCGGACATATCACTGCATGTAGCTGGTAGCTGCCGGCCGGTCCCTTCTCCTTTTCCGTCCCTTTGTGCCGGCCGGCGGCGTTTCCCGGCCGGCAGGTGTCGCCATGGATGCATGCATGTCGACACTGGCACGTTGAGCGTCGGCGCGTCGCGGCATCACGTCGACCGTACGCTTCCCCGCACGCACCGTCAGTCTATCACTACTGGCTAGGCTATGTGCCGTCACTCGTCAGTTTGGGTGACTCGATAGATCATCCAGTGGGCGTACGTGTGCTAGCTATTCCTGGGTCAATAATGCAGCGACCCCGCCGGCCGGCCGGCCCCAGCAGCCGTTCGTTCGGCTACTCGTCCGAACGCACCGACCGATCGTACCATGCATGCCACTGTCCCGGCCGTGCTGTCCTTCTCAAGGTGAAGGTGAAGGTGAGTGCCATACCATGCATGCATGCGTTGGGGATTTGAGATTGACGGGCCTCTTTGCTTTCTTTCTCGCCCTCTCTTTGGTTCGGTTCCATGCAATGTCAATTTTGGAGATGGGCTGAAATTTGCCGTGGGCCATTATTCTTGGGCCGTGTTCGGTCGTCCTCCTCTTGATTTCACGACTGCTTGGGCAAATTTCACAAAAAAGGCTTCCATTTGTGAAGGGAACTTTACCCTCACTCTTGTCGTGACAAGTGTCACTTTCTGCTTATTTTGGTCCTCCATGGTTGTTTGCATATCCGCCAAGTGTCGCTAACAGAATAAAAGTGGGATGAAGATGAAGATTAAAGAGAAATGGATACGGGGGAGAGGTGGGAGGCCACTTTTCCCTTTTATTTTTCAAAAATGAATTTTCAAAATAAAATATCTCAAGAACCGTTTGTCCAAATAACGAACTGGTTTCACTTTTGATCTCCTCGCGTCGAGATCCTATGTTGATAGGTTTTGACGAACTTTTTTGTTGTACTTCGGTTATGTATAATTCGTACAACGTGGATCTCTGGTTGTACGTACAACATGATTCTGTGTAGTTGTACGCTTGAGTCTGTAGTTGTACGCCTAAGTCTGTGTAATTGTACGCCTGAATCTATTTAGTTGTACGACCGAGTCTGTTTAGTTGTACGCATGAGTCTGTTTGGTTGTACGCCTGAGTTTTTGTAGGTGTATGTAAAATATGGGTCTGTGTAGTTGTACACCTGAGTCTATATAATTGTACGCCTGAGTGTATGTAATTGTGCGTACAATCTGATTCTATATATTTGTACATAGATAGTTATACATATAATCAAAATCTGTTCAATCTAAACAATATTGTCATAGGTCTCGTACAACACACGGAATGCTACGTATGGTTGTTTTGCCACGTCGGTTCTGCCTTCGTGCCTGCGTATCATACGGGTTTCGTACGGACCGACAGAGAAGATTCCTGTACATCGCGGCTCCATGGCGCGGGGGACTTCGGGCGTAGCAGCCGTCTCGGCGACGGGAGGGTTGTGAACCTGCAGCACGCCTTCGTGTGTGTATGCGAGCCACGTGGCAGAATATCGAGACGTGGGGTTGGATCTTTGTAAAAGTCTCCCTTTTTCTAGTGACACCTAGCAGTCTGAGCTGGTTGTTATGAGACTCTTTTCTTTTTCTTCACATTGAGAATTCAAACTAAAACATGTCACTCATTAAAATCCATGATCGATGGAGTCCTTGCTCCCTTCGGCGGGTGAGTTCTATGCTTGTTAAGTTTGTACGTGATCGGTACACGTAACACATCAGATTTTATGCAAGTTGGTGTTTATGGATGGACGGGCTGGCCCGGTCTGAATCTAGAGAAATACACCATGGAAAGTCACGGGATACACCATGATGACTATTTATTTATCGCTCTATGCGAGCCGGTACACTGTATCGGCCCATCTGGGTCGGCCCATCAGGGCTGGTTTTTGAATTTTTTTCTTCCCTTTTTTACTTTTTATTTTTACTGTCTAGTTTTCTTTCGTTTCACAAAAATACCAGATTTTTCCCCTGTTTCTTTTTCACCTTTTATCTATTTTTTGTGTCCGCCTATTTTGAACAAAATATTTTTTAAAATGTTCATTTTTTTTGAAAAATATACATTTTTTAAAAATGATTCAGATTTTGAAAGTATACATTTTGAAAATGCTTCGGTTCTAGAAAATATTCATTTTTAAAAATAGTTCAGAATGAACAATAAAAAAATGAAAACATAAACAACAAATAAAGATCCCAAATGTTGGCTGGCCTATGTGGTGGACTACTGCGGCGCGAGCGCATCCAATACGACACACCCCGACGCGCTTAGGAGATGTATATGGGAACCGCAATACACGACGAAAGCAGATGGGCATTGTTAAATTGGTCGTGTGCTGTAAATGCTTCTGGGCCATTGGTCTCTTCCAGTTTCGAGATTTTTCGCGAGGGTCTATTTTCCTCACAATTGAAATTCAAATTAAATATGTTTTCTGACGAGGCAACACTCATTCGAGTCCTGACCGTTGGCATCCCCGTGCTCTTCGACGGATGAGTTTATGCTTCTGAAGTTTATGCCTGGTTGCTACATATCAGATTTTATGCAAGTGGTGTTTAGGCTCTCTCTATGCTCTTTGCGCTAGTCGGATTGATCTGTAGATAGATGAGACTGTGTCCGGTGTTAGTCTTCATATCCAACGGAGAAGTACCTTTTGTATTGTGCTCAGTGAGGCATGACTTCCATCAACAACTCAATCTTCCCCTGATATGCGGCTACCAACATACTAGGATTGCTGGTAAAGACGCTTGCTCTAATGTTGCTCTGATGGCAAGAGAGGAAGAGGCCCTTGAAGATGCAATTGCAAGTTATACGAGTTGGTGTTCTCACTGGACCACCCGGTAGGCTCTTGTTGTATTTTTCAGCTAAAATATTTCTTTTTGAAAGGGATGAACACATTAGTTAGTTTATATGAGTATATGTTTTTTACGAGTGTGAAAACCATTTTTATTTGTGTATTAATTTAGAAATTTGCATACATTATTCTTTGGTATATCACTTATAAGTGAGAAGTACATTAAAATTTAATCAACTAGCACAGGGGCCCTCGCAAATGCGAGGGCACTACTTGTAGTTTGTTGATAGTTTTGGTTTATAAGTTGGTATTATGAATATATTTCTACCTCATATTATTTTTGCGAATGGTTATATTATAAATGAATGAAATTAAAGAGTTATGAAATGTTTTATTAAAAAGACTAACTATATTTACACTTTCCTTGTTGATATCTTATCTATACAGTCAAAGGTGAGGTTTGGAGGACACAACCAATTTGTACATGCTCTTTAGATCGATTGTGGGTTTTGTTTGAAGCCAACCGACTCATACTAAAAACATGATCTCCAAATTTTATTCTTTATGGAAAAGAGTTTCAATATTTTCAAAACAAAATTAATTATGTTGGTAACATATTGCGGGTATTGTGGCTTAGTTTTAAAATTACTATAATGTAACAAAAACAGTTTGTGAAGACACACAAATTTTGTACTATTTATTTCCTATTTATTTATCAGTGCGCTATCAAATCAAAGTGAACAAATATATTTTATTATCCTTGATTTTTATATGAAATTAATAGGATGGTTCTTCATGTCTTTATCATTTTGTGTATTTTATTTCACCCTTTTTATGTCATATTTCCTATATTTTCCCGAAGATGTGATATGCTTTGGTATGACCTTTGAAGCCATGTTTGGTATATGTCACACGCTCAACCCTACCTTTACCCATTTTGTCTCTAAAAGAGGCTTAATTTGGACACAAAGGACATCCATTTTTGTCTAGACACTATTTTTATTGTTCTTTCTCCCTAAAGTTTCTTGTCTCGAGACTTGCTCACTTAAATACTTCTCACTGGTTTACTTAAACCTCCAAACCGAGATTGTTGTTGACACAATAATTATAGTTTTCTCAAAACAACCAAACGGTTGGCGGGGACCTACCTAGTTTGATAGATTCTTGGAGGAACATGCATGTCACATTAGCCCGTCCCTTCTAGAGACGGAGAAGTCGAATCCCTTTTTAGATCTCTAATTATGTTATCAGATGCCCTATAGGTATAGTAACCTACGACATCCACACTAATTTTTTATAGGCTGGTTAAACCAATTAACGAAAAGTTTAAATTGTAACAAAACTGGAGGTGTGCGGCCACATTAAAATACAGACCTCCTGATATTACCCTCATAAAAAATATCTTACCCTCATCACATATTTATCTCCAATGGAAAAATTGTATCAAAATAGATAACGTTTAGATTTTGAAGTTCAAGTATATGCATAAATAGCTTGGATATTTTTGTAAACTATTTTACATGACGGATCTAATGCATATTTTTATCTAACAAATGAGAATTCTAAATAACTTGTTATGCATTAGCAATCACAAATAGAGATGCTTGACATCACTAATTCTAAAAAGTTATGTATTTTGGAACAAAGTTTCTAGGAGTCAGGATCTATATTCAACATTCGGTCAAACTATTCTTGACACATGGCTAGAGAAATCCATGGCTTTGTATATGTGTGTGACGTGCTCAGAAGTGATGCCTAAATTATAATTGCTCAATGTTCGGCACTTATCTTCTCAACATTAGCCGTGTTAAACAGGCTACTTTTTCAGTCAATAATGATGTAGGTCATTTTATAATCTTAAAAAGGAACATTTTGTTTTATAATCTAAAGAGGAACACTTTATATAGGTTGACCTAGAAAAGAACCTGCTATCCTATTTGCCCATACCCGGATGATGATAAAAATTATATCCTCTTTTTTTAGACAGGTCCGACTTTAGAGTTCTGGATTGCCTATGTCGTTTCAGATGATAGAAATCAAGGATGAAGTTCCACCTAGCATACTCTTGACTTCTTTCCTTAGCCATTGTTGTGCGGCTAGTTTTAGATGGTGTGTGAGGCCAACATGGTTCGCCTGAAGTTAGATACCCTCATGTGCAGGTTGATGTGCATCGATCTATCGATATCCCCAGTTTTAGACTTATATTTCAATGTTATGACAGCAGTGGGTGCAAAAACAAAATTTAAGTTTTTCTGGTCCACGACAGGTTCTTGTTAATTACATGCACCTATTTTTTTAGAGACAATACTTGCACGTTTATTATACACATGCAGATCGTATGAAATTCTTTTTTTTTCTTTTGCATGGAGATGGTATGAAATTTTAGCAAGGGCAACGTACACCACATGGACTCCTTAAATACGTTCAGCTTTGGATTTTATTGGAGCAAGTACGTGCTACACGTGGACTCCATGGGCCCAGCTCTCACAAAAGGTTTTGGTGCAGACCCATTATATATCGTGACAATTAATCTTATCTTTTCATGGTTTATATCGTGTCAAACAGAACTATACCATACCACCACTACGTAACTAATAGCCTTTCATTAAATCTTAACCACTGATTTCATATCTAACTGTTCAAAATAATTATGATGATGTGGCTTAACGTGGTGTCTCTATTCAACATACTCATTTTGCTTTTAGTATATAATAGATTCATGTGTAAAAAATCTTATATGTTATGTATGAAGCACAGTAATCGAGCCACGGAGACGCCTTAAAATTTACCAAGAAAATACAGGTAATTATACATGATAATCAAGGAGTGAACCAAAGCTAAAACTTACGTAATTATACACTACATCACTGACCACGTACTTCTAATTAAACACTACAGAGAAGGAGATGGGATTAGTTTGAGATTTGACTCGAACCTAAACGAGAAATCCCAGACTAATCCGTCCTCTCTGAACTCGAGCGGGTGGCTACTTCTACGGGTGCTTGACATATTGGGTGTAGATGTAATCCGTGTGGATCTCCTCCCATTTCGTTGGTTCGCGCTGCGCCTGTCCCCTCTTGGTACCCTCGTGTCTCCCTTCCTCACTGCTCGGTTCCTGCTCGACAAGGCACATCAGTTAACAGATTGCTGAAACCACACTTCTGCAGGGAATGAACCTGCTCAACTTG
Source organism: Poa annua (assembly GCA_026929855.1). Lineage (NCBI taxonomy): Eukaryota > Viridiplantae > Streptophyta > Magnoliopsida > Poales > Poaceae > Poa > Poa annua. The sequence continues at coordinate 97,719,808 of CM049437.1, forward strand.
CATGCAGAGATAACTAAGGAGCACCTCTAGCATAGTAACAAGCATAAATAATTTAGGATTATCAGCTTGCTGCATGCATGCATGTGGTTTATCATCGCATCAAGAATGATGTTGCTGCTCTGGTTAACAGAGATGCATAAGACGAATAATATACAGTCTGCTGTTCTCAATTCATATAGAATCGCGTACTTGTACAGCAACGATGAAAAAAAATCGTAGGTAAGTTGAGAGATGTGTATGCTGACCGTGGTGACTATGCCGTGGCCGTGGTCATGGCTCTGCTTCTGATCCTGCAGTTGCACGACTGCCCCTGAGATCTTCCTGGAGTAGACATCTTGAGTCAGCAGCAAGAGAGCAAAGCATACAATTAGGTAGAGCCGCACCATGGCCGTTCTTCTTGCGTACATCATCGATCCTTTCTGAGGAACACGCTTACTAGCTCTTCCCTAACCTCTCTTTACTTTCTTCCCTCTCGCTCAGGCTTAGCTACAAATGGTCGACATGAGCAGGAAGAACATATATATAGACGGTGGGGAAGTTGAACGTCGATTTCTTGGAGAGACGGCTACATGCGCAATGTGCACGCACTGGCTCGGTTGTGATGATGATGTTGTTTAGTTGGAAAACCGAAGTTTGATACGTTTGCCGGCTTACCTTGGGGCGCTAGAATGGCCCGACAGCCCGTTTACCCGGCCAAACCTTCGTGTCGCCGTGTAACAATGTGCCGCTATATTCCACACACAAGCATCAACAACTCTGATCTCCATGTTCACAGCTGGTTTGATCGGTTGGAGAATTTAGCCATGCATATCTACAGTGCAGGATTATGTGAGCTGTTCTTGTCGATCGGAAGAAAAACATAAAGTGATCTCCTGGTGAAATTTTTGACGTTCCAAAATGACCAAATTAACAGCGTTCACCATCTTCAGTCACCATGGTCCATTGAAGACATTGTTCCGTAAATGTTGACCCTGCAAACTCTTTCCATTGGTAGGATCCAGTATGACCAACGCCTACCACACGATCAAGGCAAAAAAAAAAATAAACTAATGTGGTTGACCAGGTGGAGATACGGGCGACGGGAGACACGAGCGAGGAAGACGAGAAACAGAGTGGTAAATGGTGGCGTCGGATACCTCGCCGAGTTTGCGTCGGGAGCGTTGCGCGAAGCGGCTAATCAATGGATCGGCCGTGCAAAGTCAAACCTCAAATGTCACGCAGGTGCTGTACACTGTGGAGCTAGCGCTTCCATTCCCTTCTACCGATCGATCTCCTTGCAGATAGCAGCTGGCTTGCAACGTTGGGATGGGCGTGGTCGTCGGTCGACACTATATGGGGCTTTCTATGATGCTATGGAGTATTATACATATTGATATTTTCTTATATTTATGTTGATTAATAGCAGTCCCCTGATATCGTATGTATTTGATACTGTAGAAATTGTTTCTTGATATTGTAGATATTGATATTTTCTTTCTTATATTTTGATTTGATTAATAAGAGTCGTCTGATCGTATGCATGTATTTGATATTGTACATATTGATATTTTCTTCTATATATTTAAATTAAAACGGTGCCATAAGGGGAGTGTAACATACTCGATGTCTTCTTTCATTTCCAAGCGTGCACGAATTAGATGCCTGTTTTCTTTTGCAACCCATCAGTAAGGCTGGTTGTAACACCCTGGCCCACCCCGTGTCAAGCTTGTCACCCATGACAACTTTCTACGATCTTTAGACTGCCTCACAGATCAACAATAGTTTTTCTGTGTAATCTATTGTCACTCGTGCACACCGGAAATTACTTCTCGGTCGGCCACCCATCTCCAAATTGTTTCGGGCCAAGCACTTTTGAACTCAGAGTTCTTTTCGGACGAGCTTCCGAAAAAAGTTACAGTTATATGTATTCTATCAATCATATTAAGCCCTAAGTGAGAATCTTACACCAGTACACCAGGTTTTGGAACTGAGATGCCACGCTTAGAGCAAGACATCAAACTAGACTTTCAGGAAATCAGGTTTCATGTGGTGATAGGATTAGTGGCAAAGCTAGAAGATATCATCATTGGGTTAACTCCATTGTATAGATAGGTTCAAACTAGCAATTCAGAGCAACTAATTAGGAATAAAGGGGTTATCATAATTTCATTGCGTTTAGCTGAACTCAATGCTTATGTGTCGGGGTTATCATAATTTCATTGCGTTTAGCTGAACCCGGCAAAGCCTTTGCCGTGCGGACTAGCTCGGCAAACCTCTCACGGCACAATCCTCGTAGGCAAAGGCCTTTGCCGTGCGTTTTCCGGAAAATGCTCGGCAAAGCATTTGCCGTGTGTTTTTTCCACCGCACAGCAAGTAAAGCAGGTTGAGGAGCTGCCGCGGTCAAAGATTTGCCGTGCGTCTCCTCTCTTCACGGCAGAGGATTTGCCGTGTGCTACCGGAAATCCATTCTTTGCCGTGCATCTCAAACCACACGGCAAAGCCAACCACCTGTCCAAAAAAAAGTCCACCGCCGGCGGCACTGGTGCCCGGCCGAGCCTACCACCACACCACGGTGCGGGAGGCCACGACCAGCCCAGGTACAGCAGCAGCTGGAAGTGAAAGGGGAGGTGGAGGAGCGCCTCGTTGCAGATCCAGCACCGCCGCCGCGCACCCATCGCCGACGTTGGCGGGTCCCCGAGCCGCGCCTCGACGGCGGCGGACACGCCGTGCCGGAGCACCGCGTCCTGGAGCCGCGCGTCGAACGAGCCCGCCGCCGCGGACAACATCAGCCGGGAGCCCCGGACTCCATCTCCGCCAGCAGCGCGCGTGCCCTCGCGCGGTCGTCTGCGTCGTCGTCCCCTCGCCGCCGCCGCAGCGCGGCCACGAGGCGCGTGGCGACCTCGCGGTCCGCCCCACCAACGGCCAGTTCGACGGACAGCGAGAGGGCCCTGTCCTTGGAGAGAAGGCGGCGGAGGGGGCCCAGCTCGGGGTTGCCGGCGAGCAGGTTATCCGTGCTGGCCTCGAGGAGGGCAGAGCGGGCGTGGCGGCGAGGGTGAGAGGAGGCGTGGCGGCGAGGGTGAGGAGCAGGGCGGAGGGAGGATGAGAGGAGGAAGACGAGTTGTCGAGGAGATGTGTGGATAAGGCCAGGGCGTGCGTACTGGAGGTGGTGTGGAGAGGATAAGACCAGGCCAGGGCGTGCGTGGGGCTCTGTGTGCGTGGTAGGTGGCAGGGTGTGTTTTCTCTAGAGGGATATGGGTCGTGCGATGAATGTGATCGAATGGCACAGAATGGTTATCCGTGGGAGGCTGCTTCGTGCAATTTAATTGGACAAACTTTGCCGTGCATTCCCCTTTGCCGTGTGTTTTTTGTTAAAAATTTCTAAGTGTACCATCTATAGATTTCAAGTCAAACTACCAAGATATGACTATTTTCATAGCATAGTTTGAGATAAAGTCCTCATATTTGACACATAGGTGTGTTTTGGTATGGGCAACAATGTTGTTGAACTGACTTTTTTAAAATTAATTGTATAAATACCATTTTCCATTTACTAAGTGCCAAAAATGACTTTTTATGAAGCATGTATAAAAAATATGGTGCAAAATGGCACTCATCCAAATTTCACACAGAGTATACCATATTTTATGGATAATCCAGAAATATTAGGATTTTTCTCGGTTTCTAACTAATTTCGCCTACTTAAATGACTTTATGTCGATTTTCTGAAAGTAATTCAGATTTGAACTACAAGTATGTGATACTTTGCTCCAAAAATAATTTAAAAATCATTTTAAGCTACATAAGTAGTGTTTATTTCATAGAACCGTCGATGGTTTTGAAAAATTTGACCCCTTTAGACGAATGGCCATGGTGGCCATTTTGACCATTTTTTCAAACAAATCAAATAAAGTGATAAATTGCTCGAAAAATGAAATCCTTTGGCTTGGAGCACTTTTATGTGTATTAGTTGAGATGGAAAATAATAAACTTGAGTTTTGACAAAAAAAATAAAAAAATGTTTCACAAAAAGGTCTATCGTCTATGAACATGTATATGTTTCAACCCAAATGACCAAGATATGACCATTTTCACAGCATAGTTTGTGATAAAGTCCCCATATTCGGCACATAGGTGTGCTATGGTATGGGCAACAATGTTGCCGACCTGACTTTTTTCAAATTAATTGTATAAATACCATTTTCCATTTACTAAGTGCCAAAAATGACTTTTTTTGTGAAGCAAGTACAAAAAATATGGTGCAAAATGGCACTCATCTAAATTTCACACAAAGTAGATCATATTTTATGGATAATCCAGAAATATTAAGATTTTTTTTTGATTTACACCTAATTTCGCCTATTTAAATGACTTTATGGCGATTTTATGAAATTAATTCAAATTTGAACTACAAGTGTGTGATAGTTTGCTCTAATTTTTTTTCGAAAATCATTTTAAGCTACATAAGTAGTGATTATGTCATAGAACCGTTGATGATTTTAAAAAAAATTGACCTATTTCGATGAATAGCCATGGTTCGCCAAATATTCTATACTTGCTTCCCAAAATAATGTAGAATTGGTCCTTTGCCATGCACCTTGGCAATGCACACGGCAAAGAATGCTTTGCCGTGTGTTTTTCGTACTCTTTGCCGTGTGATCTTCTATCCACGCACGGCAAAGCATTTTCCCGTCAATTCATCAACAACGCGTCAAAGTTGTGAATCCTGGTCCACGCGGGTCCCATAGATTTGCCGAGCGGATGTTCTTTGCCATGCGTTTTGCGTCCAGTTTACCGTGCGGATGCACGAAGGCTCACGACAAAGTTAAATTTGCCGAGCAGGATTTCTTTGCCGTGCGCCTCAGCTACTCTGTGTCGTGCGATGCATCTTTGCCGTGCGCTTTGTCCATCACGCACGGCAAAGAATTCTTTGTCGTGTTCCGCGAATTTTTGGCACACGGCACAGCTTGGTCCTCACGACAAAGATAGATTTTCCGATAGTGTAGGGACGGCTCGGGTTCAACTCCAATTTCTGCCGCCAACACCACTGTCTCCCCCTGCCATCACGGGCTCTCATCGGTCGTGGGATCCGCTCTGGTGCCGGCTTCTAGCCTGGGAGCACGTCATCGAGGTCCGACAATGGCGTGTGGTGGTATGTCGCGGCGGGTTCGCGCCCAGCAGCACTTTGCTGCCGAGGCACATGCTACTTGCACACATCAACTTGACGACACGGTGTAGCGGCACAACGGATATATCGGGGCCCGGTTGGCGGTGCTCTTAGGCCACCGTGGCTCTGTTGACTCAAATCGTTGAGGTTGCCTCCAAATGGGATTTAGGTCCGCCCGTTCGGACCATTGGGGATGTTCGGCTTGGCCAGCAACGATGTCTCTAAAGGTGGTCGGTCTAATGTCCAATATGTTTGATGTAGATTTGTGGACGAGATCCGGGTGTAAACCTGCTTTCGGTCGGTGGCCGGAACCAGTGATGGTGACACCTTATGCGTCATCTCCTTTTTGATGGCATTTTGTCGAGGAAAAACTCTTGATCTATCGATCAAATGATGTCGATGTTGGTGTGACGTCCCCCTTGGGGTTATTATTCATGGAGGTGAGCATCGGCCCGAGGGAAAAGTAGATGGTTTCAGCAGTGGAGCAGTGTTGCATCTACCGCATCAATTACTACAAGTCTTGGCGGCATGGCACAACGGGGTGTCGGGGTCTCTCCTACGAATGATGATGGACCTGCACAGGGCAAGGGTGATGTCTGGCACTGTCTCAACGTCAATGGCAGGCCTGATGAGGGTCTTCTCCCCGATCTACAACTTCGAGATGGGTTAGCGGATGATGGCGGTGGCAAATTCTTGAGCGTGCACATTAGGCCGTATCTTTTGATTTAGAGCCGACGAGGTTGTGGTTGGGGCATATGGGCATGTTTGATTCCTTTATCGTTGTGTTAGTGGTTGGTGATCTGTCAACTTATTTGATGGTAGTGTGATGCACCGCGTGGTGTTGTTGGGAAACCCCAAGAGGAAGGTATGAAGTAGTGCAGCAGCAAATTTCTCTCAGTTATGAAACCAAGGTTATCGAACCAGTAGGAGATGAATGTTCTCCTGAAGGTGTCAACGGTGCCAGAGAAATGCTTGGCGTGTAGCTGACGTGAAACCTGCACACAACACAATCAATATACTTTGCCCCAACTTAACAGTGGGTTTGTCAATCTCACTGGCTTGCTGTAACAAAGGATTAAACGTATGGTGTGGAAAATGATGTTTGTTTGCAGAGAATGAAAGTAACAGGATTGCAGTAGGTTGTTTTATCAGTTTAAAGAAAAAGACCGGGGTCCACAGTTCACTAGTGGTGTCTCTCCATAAATAATAATAGCATACATGCGGGTAAACAAATTACAGCTGGGCAATTGACAGAATAGAGAACTGCATAACAATGCATATACAAGTCATGGTGTCTAGTGTGAGATTCATTTGGGCATTACAACATGATACATAGACCGTCATCCAACTGCATTTATGACTAATAATCCACCTTCAGTATAGCATCCGCAACACCATTCAGTATTAAGTTGCAAGCAACAGACTATTACATTAAGTAAAGTGTAATGTAAGTAGCACAAATATCATTAGATAAATAACTACTGTTTTATCCCTAGTAGCAACAATACATCTACAATCTTAGAGGTTGTTGTCACTCCCCCAGATTAAATAGAGACATGAACGCACCATGGAGCATAAATACCCCCTATTGGAGTCACAAGCATCTACTTGGCCAGAGCATCTACTAGTAACGGAGAGTATGCAAGATCATAAATAACGCACTCACAAGATATATTATGAAGCAAATGACATAATACTCAATTATTCATCGGATCACAGCAAACACAACATGTAGGATTACATAAAGATGATCTTGATTATGATAGGCAGCTCACAAGATCTAAACATGATGGTACAATAGGAGAATACAACCATCTAGCTACTGCTATGGACCCGTAGTCCAAGGATGAACTACTCACGCATCAGTCCGGAGGCGGGCATGGTGATGTAGAGCCCTCCGGTGATGATTCCCCTCTCCGGCAGGGTGCCGGGAAGAGCTTTTGAACCCTCCCGAACTAGGGTTGACGGCGGCGGCGGCTCTGGAACGTATCGTGGAAAAGTGTTCGGGTGTTAGGTCTTGATCTGTCGGGGGGTATAAGTAGGCGAAAGGGCGAAGGCGGTGGAGGCCCGAGGGCCCCACACCACGTGGCCGCGCGGCAGGAGGTGGGGCCGCGCCACCAACAGGTGTGGGCGCCTCGGTGCCGTCCTCCGTCTCGTCTTCGGTGTTCTGTAAGCTCCCCAGAAAAATAGGGACTTTGGTATTTGATTCGTCCAATTCCGAGAATATTTCCTTAATAACTTTTTTAAACCAAAAACAGCAGAAAACAGGGAACTGGCACTGTGGCATCTTGTTAATAGGTTAGTCCCAGAAAATGCATAAAAAACATATAAAGTGTATATAAAACATGTAGCAATTGGTATAATATAAGCATGGAACGTAAGAAATTATAGATACGTTGGAGACGTATCATAGCGGTATGTATGTTTTTTATAAAGTTTTTTGCCAGTATTGATTCTTATTGTACCTCGATTGTTTGTATGAAATCATCCTTTCAAAATAGCCAATAATTTCATTTTGTATATACCATTGTCTTTACTCGAAAGTAATATCTATCCAAGTTGATATGAGGCACATCATATCTCTGAGGTACTTTTGCACTAACATTAATCCAATTTTTCTTTCTTTTTGTTAGGGTAACCATATATTTTGAGCTACCTAAAGAAAATTGTAAATTGCGTCCAGTCAAGTATGTATGGTTCTTTGGACTCTAGGCTCCTTTGTTTTGCAAGAAAGTCAAAATATAGGTACAGAAAAACATGAATATACGTGTTATCTCCTTTTCAATCCTATAAAATTGGAAAATTCACGCATTTGCAGCCAAGATTGTTTGATACTCGTGTAATACAACAGAAAGTAGAAAACATATTTGAGAGGATGTTTTTTTTTTCTTATAGTGTCCAATATAGGAAAAATGTCTTCTCATCCTCCATTAATCCCTTGAAATTCATTTCAATGAGAGGAACCATATTAATAGTAGAACATAAATTGCTACTGTAACTCGTTTGTGCTGTCTTTTTCCTTTTTCGTATATGTAAGATGTAAGATGAAGATATGACCTTTCTTTTGGGAATGATCTGATGTATTGCTTTAATCACCATACTTATCATGTTATGCTATAACCGGATTGCCTATCTCAATCTTTGATAGGTCATTACACTTTTAAATTTCCCTAATTAGTAGTAAGCTGGAGGAGGTAAACCATTGTTAATCTTTCCACATTGCTTTGCTTTAGCAAGATGACGTTTCCCACATTGGTGTGCTGATCTTGGCAACGTAACAAGAAACCATGGGTGGACTGAAAGTTAAGGCCACTGACAGTTGTGGATGATAAAAGGTAATATACCCAAAAATCGCGACCATATCTCTTCCATTTTTATAACTGTAAAGCTATTCAACTAGATATCTAGGGAGAAAAATATTAGTCTGACTGACTGTCTCTTGATTTATTTAGTATGGTCAGATCATCGGTGTCATAAAATCTAAGTGTGATAAATCGAGGAAAAAAATGGAACAGCATCCTCTCCCTCCCGTGTCGCACCCAGCGACACCGGAGGGCTCCCTGCGCCGCCGCCGAAAGGCACCTCCCCCGCGCACCCTCGACGCCGCTGCCGCCGGCCTCTGCGCCGCGGTGGCGGCACGCCCCTGCTGCCAAAAATTGGTGGCGGGGGTGGCTCTCTCTTGCGCGCCAGGGCGTGCGGGCGGCCGCCGGACTCGGGCTGGGGCGGAGATGGCGGTCTGCCGGCACCTGCAAGCCGGAGCGGCGGCTCCGGGACCGCGCCGTGCTCGTCCTCGTGGCGGCCGGCCGCGGGGCGGCGGATTGGGGCTCCTGGTGGCCAAATCCGATGGGGAGGCGGGCCGTCAGTTGGTGGCGGCGGCCCGGCAGATGCGCCGCTGCTCTGGCCATGAGGATGGCAGGGCGACGACGCGGGCCACGCGCGTCGGGCGTCGCTGCGGCGTGGAGGTCTGCGCTCCGCTCGTTCCCGGCCCTGCCGGGCTCGATCTGGGCCGGACGGGACCTGCACGGGCGACGGCCGGTCGGCGCTTCTCCGCTGGCGTGGGACGTGTGCGTGCTGCGGGCTGGAGGTGGAGGAGGGGCGTCGCGGGGCGGCTGCTGCGCTGGGGCTTGGGTGGAAGCCGGGGCGGCGGCCCCGGACCTTTTCGGCGCGGCTACAGCGGTGTGGTGGGCGTGCGGGCGTGTGGCGGTCGACGCGGCTGCTCTGGAGCGGCGTGGCGGCCGGGGTTGGAGGTGTCGGCGCTCCTCCCGGCGAGGTGCTCGGAGGTGCCGTCCGTTTTGTCTCGGTGCCTCCGCGCGGTGTGGAGCTCCGGGTGCAAGATCGATGGTTTCGTCGCCTCCGACTCTGGAGGTAGGGTGGGAGTGATGCAGCAGGGCTGCCTGCATCTCCGGCTGTTCGAAGCCGGACGAGAGGATGTCGGGGCGGCGGCCCCGGAGCTTGGTTGGCGCGGCGACTGCCGTGGCGTGAGGTGACGCGGTGGTTGCGGCTTGCGGCGTTGGTGGACTGGCCGGTCCTCGATGGGCGGTTGCGGGGTTTGCGATACATCATCGGGTGAAAGCCCTGCACTGGTTGTTGGCTAGGGCCGACGATGGCGACACCCTCGGGTGCCGCGTCCTTCTTGAAGGCGTCGTCGAGCTGATGTTGTTGCTTCTTCGCGCCGGGTTCTCCGGGGGAAACCCTATATCCCTCGCGGGATCTGGCGAGGGCGGCGCTACTGCGTCGCTTGCCTCTTGGGGTCTCGCTTTGGATGTTCCATCGGCCAGGGGACTAGTGGGGCAGTTGGTGGTTGGCGGGGCGAGATTTCGTCTTCGGCTAGGTGGTGCGCGGCTCTGGAGCCGGCGTGGATGCCGGAGCGGCGGCTCCGGATATCGTCATGCGTTGAGGTCGCCTCCGCCGTGTTAGTGTCGGCTGTGGTTGTTAGGGCAACATGGTCGTCGACTCGTCTTGGGGGCGTGGCCTTGGGGCCGGTGTGGATGTCGGAGCGGCGGCTCCGGGTTTTTCTCCTTGCGTTGAGGTCGTCTCCGCCGTGTTGGTGTCGGTCATGGTTGCTAGGGTAACATGACCGTCGACTAGATTTTGCAGCGTGGCCTTGGAGCCGGCGTGGTGTGTTGTGTTGTATGGTTTTCGGACGGTTTCCCGTATAAACCGTCAAATTTGTTCTTCTCCTTCTTTATCAATATAAAGGCAAAGCTTTTGCCTCGTTTCAAAAAAAAAAATCGAGGAAAGGGATAGAAAGTCCCATAAAATGCTGCAGTTGTGATCTCTTACCAAACCGACAAACCTAAAGGAGAAACACTTGTAGTTAGGTTTCTCTCATTGGCAAGTGCAATTTTGTGCGTCTTTCGTTTACTCTTCCCAGAAATTGCACATATTCATAAGTCATAACCAAGAAAATGACTGGTATCCAGAGCTAAATGACTTAAAAGCACAAAAGTTAGGAGGCATTTGTTCCTTATTATGGCAAGCGAAAGAAATAGGCTTGAGAGTTGAGACCATAACGTGTTGTATTTTCCTTTCCCTTGAATAGATTAATTAAGAGGAAGACAAGTTGATATTGAAAAAGTTGATGGTCAACAAGAGTCCCCACAAACAATTATTGCCGTCTGATTGGCAAACTCTGCGTTAGACATATCCTGACTACCCTAAACTTTTGTTCCTCTATGATTTTCTACTTTAGGCATGCCCAATTGTCTTAGCTCCTAGAACGTGACACACCAAACTGGAACTATACTTATTGTCGCTAATGGCATCAGTAGGTAAGCAAATAAAAGCTTCTGATAAGGCTGAGAGCCTGAGAGCAGTAATCCTAGCTAGGGGACCTAAAACCTAAAGCCTATATATATAATATGATGCAAACATGATATTTTGTATCTTGAACAATCTTTTAATTAGCTAACTATATAACGAGGCACGGCCGCCTTGAGTCATTTCACGGTATGAGAAAATCAGCTTAATTAATTAGAACCATCTTGGCGAGATCATACAAATATTTTTAGATGATAGGAAAGTTAAAAAATGATGGTTAACAGGATTGTTGTACATATTGCCCACATATTTGACGGTGTTGTCTCGTTAAGAATGAATACTCATTCAATTTTAGGATGCTTGCAAGTTGCAACTCGATCATCCCCGACTACCACCACCAACACGCTTTGTCAGGTTTCCGAGAGGAATGCGATGAGAAGCGTTTGCATCACCCGTTCCTACGTGGAATCTAGGGTTGCCCCGATGTCGTGGTGGTATCACGGCAGATGCCATAGGATGGCTAAAAGTGTGGGGCCGAAGGACGCTGGTGGATCCGGGGAGGGCTAGCGAGCTAATGAGCTCACACAAGAGATGGCGAAGCACCACCAAGGCCGACTCGGGCAAGGATGAAACTGCAAGAACAAACGAAGAACACACACAAAACCTCAAGCAACCACAAACACCCACGATGTACCTAGGTTCGGGGCCCTCGTGAGGAGGTAACACCCCTACTCCTGCCTTGCTCCACTCTATATGTGTCACACGAGATCTACAAAGGTGCTCCTTGAGCTGTTTTGCCTCTCTCTCTAGGATGAACTCAAGAACAAGGATGAACTACTAAGGAAGGAGGAGTAAATGCTCTAACTGTCAACGAGACTATAGTTTTGGCTCTCTGGTTGGTGTCTCTCTCACAGGAGGAGTTATGGCGCTATTTATAGAGGTCCCGCCGAGTTGTCCGGGAACCCTAATTCCTCCGGGCCCTCCGGACAACAGCCCCCGTCCAACGGTAATGTCGACACCTCTACCACGACCTAGCCGCCGGGCTATCCGACATAGGTCGAGGTAGGCCATGATGCCTCTTGCCGTAGCCGCCGCCGGCCTAGGTGATGATGCTTCCCCTGTCAGAGACAGGACGTGCCTTCTCCATGCCTTGTCTCCTGTCAGTCAGTCGCCAGTACAGTGGTATAGTCACGTCGCCCTTGTCTTGTGCCCTTTGTCCCGCACCCGTGTCAGACGGGAGGTGACCTAGCTTCCTTGTCAGACGGGACAGTGTCCTTGCCATGTACCTGCCCTTGACTTCCTGCCCGACATAGGATATGTCGGACGCTTCCTCCTATCCCGGCATAAGTATACCGGGCTTCTCTCCGTACGCCGGCAAGGCTATGCCGGGCCTGGACCTCCGACATACCTTACCCGGCCCGAACATGTATGTCGGATTCTCCTTCCTACACATCACAGACAAGTAAAGAATCCCGACATGGGGATGTCGGTTAGAACATGCCGGCTACTCCCGGCGTAAGCTTAAGCCGGCCGAGCATACAACTCGGTCCACCCTGGACCCCGCTCATCCAAACCTGTTCCGGGTGTTGCCCAAGAGAATGCCCCTAAGCCCAGCCGCTCGAAGATGTCTTAGGCTCGCTCCCAAAGACATCTTCGAGAAGCTGGTTCTTAGGAGAAATCTCTGCCTCTGCCTGAATGAGAGTGAGGGGCTGGGGGTCTATTTATAGTATCACCAGGAGAGACAGCCTGGCCTCTGCTTCCTCCAAAGGGCGTCCCTTTATCTCTCGAAGAGTCATATGACCTTTGGCGCCAGGCAAGGGATAGTTACCACTGTAAACATGAGTATCTTACCCTCGCCTTTACCCTACCCGGGGGTAGCCCCCCGACACTAGTCCCCGAAGCTGGTGTAGCCCTGCAGTCTCGGATGAAGGGCTGCATCAGTTTTAACAAAACAACTGCCTGGCACCAGCCGCCGACATTGCTATGTCGGGCTGACCAATCACACCGAACTGCTTACGCCGGTTGCCACACAGCCGGTCCGACATCACCATGCCGGCCCGACAAGAAAATCCCGGCATGCCTACTCCGACACACCATAAAATCATCCAACATGGCCATCTTGGTTTGACACTGGGCCTTCAGTCATCTTGGGTTCTTGTTCCGGTTCCTTCGACCTCAACAAATCTTTTTCTCAGATCTTCTCCCGATACGTGCCGTTGATCTGCTGCACCATCCCGCGCATCATGCCACGTGGCCTGACAAACCGTCACAGACGTGCCGCACGGACCCCACCATAAGTCCCATCCACCAGGCACTCGAGCGGTTTTGACCCCGAGACGCCTCCTCGATTCCCGTGCACAACCGCACCAGATCCGCGCCCGACGGTTCCCATTCTGTGGCCCACTATGTGGCCGATCGTGCGGCCGTAACCGCTCCATCCTCGCCAACCGCCGCACACACGATCCCACGATTTGCTCGAAACCAACGGGCGGGAAAAAACGTGCAACCGTGCTTCCCCTTCCTTCATAAATACGGATGGGAGGAGTTTTCATTCTCCCTCCCTCGTCATCTTCTTCCTCTCCTCTGCTCCCTGCGCGCTCGCGAACGAACTGCCGCCGCAAGCTCGCTGCGCACACCGGAGACCTCGACGCCGACGAACGGGAATCATCCCGCCACCATCGGGACCAGAACCTCCCGCGCCGCGCCTCCACCTTCTCCGGTGAGTTCCTCCTCGACTTTGGCTAGATCATCCGTAGCTCGGCCGCTGCAGTTCTTCCTCGGTTCTTCCCCAGAATGCACTATGGGGCACTGCATCTCCGCGTAGATCTTCGTAGTTGCTCCTGCCAAGGCCCCTTTTGACTCTTCTCTTCCCATGTTTAACGGTAGATTCCACTTCACACTCCCGTACCATTGCTAGGGTTCTTCCGAATAGATTTCCTTTATCGTCCTTTTATTCAGCATTGGTAGATCTTCCTTCTTGCATCTCGGCCATAGATTCTGTTTATTGCCGGGATGCCCCGACTTACTGCATGTCTCCTCTTGGTGCCCCCGACTTACCATACTCCTTATGCTGCAGGCCAGCTCCGACATGTCTTCTGAGAACACCGACATGGGTACCGAGGGAGTCCGGGGAGGATGGGAAGGCTCCGACGCGTGCCAGGACGATATCGACTGGCTACGCCGAACTCATCGCATCCCGGAGGCGGTCCTCTGCCGACTTCCCGAGGGCGAGAACGAACCCCGAATCCAACCCGGGGAGCGGGTAGTCTTCGTCACGCATTTCGAGCGTGGCTTTGCCCTCCCAGCAAGCCCCTTCTTTCGCTCCTTCCTTGACTACTACGGTCTGCAACCCCACCATCTCCCGGCCAATGCCATCACTCTACTCTCCGCCTTCGTGTCTTTCTCGGAGGGATACCTCGGCCTCTGGCCGGTGGTCAAGCTATGGGCCAAATACTTCCAACTACGGAAGCAGAGCATCCCCAACAAAGGCGTCAAGGAGAAGGAGATGACTGCTTGTGGGGCCGCCATCGTGGTTCCTCGGAGGGAGTCCGACTTCCCCCGGATCTCGGGCCTAGAGTCCTGCCGCAAATGGCAACGGAGTTTCTTCTATGTGAGGAACCCCGACTCGGTTGAAGGTGACAAGGAGGAGGGGGCCGACTTCATCAACCTCCCCGAGTTCAATATCGCCCCCCCGACTGCCCAGCTTCACTGGAGTTCTGACCCGAAGACGCTGGACTCGGAGGTCAACGAGATTCACGAGTACCTCCTTTCGATCAAAGACAAGCTCACCGCCGAGGATCTCCTATGCACCTTCGTCAGCCGCCGGGTTTGCCCTCTCCAGGCCCGGGTTCACAAGATTTGCCACATGAGTGGCAGATATGACCCGACACGGGTTAGTATCTTCACGCTCACCCAGGGGCAAGTATACCGGCGGGTCCAGGCTATTGCCCAGGCCGAGATGGACCCAGCCACCTGGGCCTGGGGGATGAAGCCCCACACACGCTCTCGTCCTCCTCCACAAGTAAGCTGGTTCACTTGACCGACTTAAGCAATTCTCCGACAAACTCATGTTACAACCATCTTTGTACTCACATGTATCTTTTGTTCTCTCGCAGAGGTTCGCCCGGCAGCTCCTTGAAGACCAGATCCATGCCGCGGGGGAGTGGCATCCGGACTTTCCCATCCCGGAGATTTTACCAAGCGAGGACCCGGATGACGAAGATCATTTATCCATTCCCCTGGCTCGCGCCCCTGCCCCGGGTAAGCCTTGTGCACCCGTTCCAATCAACGAGTGGTCGGATGACGACGAGGATGAGTGTCGAATCATAGACGTTATTGACGCTACTCCTCTCAACTTCGCGCCCCCAGTGCCTTCGACAACCGCTACTTCCAGCAAGCGAGCCGAGACCCGCAAGCGAGCTGGCACCGGTATGTCGGGTACCGGTGGCGATGAGGCTGGCGCCAAGAGAGCCAAGACCGGTAAGAAGCCGGCAACCAAGCCGCCCAAGAAGAAGAAAGGTCCTCCGACCTCCACCGGGTAAGCCGATTTCTCGAGACCACCTGCCCTGCTATTTCGACTTCTCTGATAGTAGCGTCCGAGTTAACATACCATTGTCTTGAAACAGTGCCCCACTGAAGTTGAATCCGACCGGGCCCCAAGGTCGGAAAGATACCGAGGAGGCCGGGTCGACTCGCGCGGAAGGCTCTCCGACCCGCAGGAGCCGGGCTGCCACACCGCCGCTGAGTGGCAGCGCCGCAGCCGGGAGAGACAGAGGGACCTCCGACAGGGACGTCGGATCCGGTGGGGACGCTACCTCCGACACAGCGAGGCGACCCCAGACCGCGTCACCCCCACCCCACTCGGGAGGGGTCCTTCAGCCGCCGACACATCGCCCTCTGCAGCAGCAACAAACACAGCAACGGCCACACCAACAGTCGCAGTCACACCAGCAACAACAACCGCAAGGACAGCGTCAGCAACCTCCACCTGTCCGGACTCAGCAGCAGAGGCGTCCGCCGACCTCGGACACTACCACCTCCAAGGCGATTATCACACCATCCGGGTCGGCCGCCTCGGGCAAGCGTGACGGGACCACGAGTCAGAAAAGAGGTGAGGTTCCTCCGGGCAAAATCCTAGTGGTGCCCCCTCCTCGCGTGGCCGTCAAGACAGCTGCGCTGTAGACGCTAGAGGCCACTGCTGCCCAAGCTCCGCCTGCTGCCGAGTTGCTCATCCTGGGTGATGACTGTTCAGGTTCGCTGGAGCAGTTCAACATGGACTGGAATGCTGCCGACACCAGCGAGGTATCCTCCTCCGACCCGAACGCCCGACATCCTGCCGGACCCGGGAAAATTGCCCAATCTCTGCACACTCTTCAGTGCGCAGTTCTCCGGATGACCCGGGACGCTGAGGTAAGTCTCTTAATTATTCACCCCCACTAGTCCCCGAGATTCGCGTGGAGTAATCGAACATCGACCGAGTGAAGATTACTCGGCGGGAATCTTCTTAGAACTGAGTTAACGCGCAACCCCATTTCAGGCTTGCAACAAGGAGCGGAGCAGGTTGTTTCAAAAACTGCTCGTCAAGCACAGCGGCCTCCGGAAGAAGTACAAGACCCTTGAGGCGGCACAAGGTACTCTTTCCCTTCTACCGTCATACTTTCCCTCTTCTTATTTCTTCTCCTGACATCCGCGACATGCCGACCTCATCAGCTGAAAAGGAGGCCCAGGTTGCGGCTGCGCACCGGACTGCGCTCGAGAAAGAGCAGGCCGAGGTAGCCCGGCTTCGCCAAGAACTCGCGAAGTCGCAGCAAGAGCAGGCCGAGATGACGAAGGTTATGAACGAGGTGACGGAGGCGCAGGAGACCCTCGTGACGGACCTCCAATCCCGCGCCAGCCTGGCCGAGAACAAACTGTCCGTCCTCACGGCCAAATGCGACACCTGGCTGGCCGAGTTGCAGCGGATCAACGGCCAAATGGACAGTGAGTCTCCCCCCTTCTTGCTTATTGGGTTTTCAACATTACTCCGTTATTGCCGGCTTGCCTTCTAACTCGACAATAGCGCTTTTTGCTTCAGAATTCTTCTCGCACTCGCAACATGCCGCTGTCCAGGCTGTTAGCAAAGCCCGGGGTAAGAGAGCGCACCTCGGTCCCATCTCGACCGAGTGGGACGTTGAGGACCATCTGATTGCCCTTAATGCGCGTCTTTGAAAGTGCATGGTTGCCCCCATGCGTGGTTTTGGTAATTAATGACAATCCTTATGGACTAATGTTTACATTGAGATATTCTTATAGATCTTGTCCATGGGAAATTATAGGAGTTCATGTGTTGGACTCTTCAAGATGACTTAATGACCAATGCTCTATTCAAAGGGTTTATATGAAGAATGGTCATGTGTAGAGTTGAGCTCATTGCAAGTATGGCTTGGAATAGAAGATTGAGTGAACAATCATGTTTAACCCCAAGCCATCATACATATCAAGAGAAGAAGATGAAGTGCAAGCTCAATATGATGCATCTCGGAAGATATCTTTTGATTGAAGCTTGCAAAGGAGACATGAAGACGAAGCTTAGCGAGGCCCTCCCATAATGGAGTATGGGGGAGCATTTGGAGAAGTCTTCATCAAGCATGTGCTAGCAAGCACAAACAAGAAAGGTGTTTCAACCTGAGAGAGTCAAGATCGTCATCATCTAGCTCAAGTGGAATGCTCATGGCAAAGGTATGATCTTGATAGGGCTATAGGATAGATAGGCGTACTATCAAGAGGGGCTCTCGAGTGAGTAACTTGATCGCATCTTTGTGGAGAGCTCAAACCTTTGCATGCTTGGCATATCATCTTTCTTGGTTCTTATTTGGTTTTTCTCCGTGTTGAGTTTTGGTGCTTGTCGTGATCTTCATGACAAGACCAAGTCCTTCGAAAATGGTTTTACTTTGGAAAACTTGTTGCCTTTTATCCATGTGAGGATTTAGAGCTTGGTTTATCTCCATACTAAGCTCTAGTTCATCAAAAACAGATTTCGTATGAATATCTTGTTGCGTTTTTGATGAAGGAGTTTTTTACTGGTTTGCATTGTTTAGGAAAGTTCAACCTTTCCCCATTTGGTTTTATCCTCACATGATGGACTGTGATGTTTCTATGCACATTCAAGTAGAGCTCGTTGTAACGATTCCAACGAGCCAAAAATCATCGAAAACGGAGTCCGGATGGAAAAGATATTGACGTTTTCGTTTACCAGTTTCTGCTGTTTTTTGCTGTGGCGGTAGTACCGCCGCGGTACCGCCCGAGGTACCGCCGGAGCTAACAGAGAGCCGTTTTCGGCGGTACCGGGAGCGGTAGTTCCGCCGGGGCGGTAGTACCGCTGCCCGGGGCGGTAGTACCGCTACGGAAGCCTGTTTTCAGCCCGTTTTGATGCCCTAACTCCCTAGGGGGGCGGTAGTACCGCTAGGGCCAGCGGTAGTACCGCTACGGCGCGAATCTGCACCCAACGGCTGGATTTTGGGTTGAGCTATTTAAGGGGCCTTCTTCCCCAATGGTTTTCTAAGCTTCTAGCAAGTCTTTCTCCTCTCTCTCCTCCATTGTTGCCCTTTGGAAAGCTTGCTCTTCCTCTCCATCCCTCCCATGGTTCTTGCTAATATTTGAGGGAAAGTGAGAGGTGATCTTGATCTACGTTTTCACCGATCGATTTCTCCTCTAAGTGAGGGAAACCTTGTAGATCTTGATCTTGGAGTTCTTGGTGCATCTCCTCTTTGTTCTTCCTCTCTTATTCCCCCATAAGCATTTGTTGCTTTGTTGGAATTTGAGAGTGAAGGATTTTGAGCACTTGTGCTCTTGCCTTTTGCATTTGGTGCATCGGTGTGCTCTCCACGAGGATTCGTGGAAATTGAAAGTTTGTGAGCTTGTTACTCTTGGGTCCTTGGACCCTAGACGCCTTTGTGGTGGTTGGACCCTTGTGTGGTCACTTGAAGCCGTTCGGGAGCCCCCAATCCCATTGTGGGTTGTGCCCCGGATTGTTGTTGGAGGCCGTTCGGGAGCCCCCAATCCCATTGTGGGTTGTGCCCCGGATTGTTGTTGGAGGCCGTTCGGGAGCCCCCAATCCCATTGTGGGTTGTGCCCCGGATTGTTGTTGAAAGGCTCCGGATTCCGCCTCGAAGGAATTCCGATAGTGGAAGGTGAACCAAGCCTTTGTGGTGCGGTTCATCGGAGAAGAAGGTGAAACCTTTGTGGTTGTTGAACCGTTGTGTCGGTTCACACCTCTCCAACGAGACGTACTCCCTTAACAAGGAGGAACTCGGGAATACATCCTCGTCTCCGCGTGCCTCGGTTATTTCTATACCCGAGCTTTTACTTATGCACTTTACATTGTGATAGCCTTCGTGCTTGAAGTATTCTATTGCTATCACCTTGTTGTTTATCTTGCTTAGCATAAGTTGTTGGTGCACATAGGTGAGCCTAGTTTATTTAGGTTGTCGGCTTGTTAATTTAAACACCTAGTTTTATTCCGCAATTATCAAGCCTAAACCGGAAAAGTTTTAAACCGCCTATTCACCCCCCCCCCCTCTAGGCGACATCATTGTCTTTTCAATTGGTATCAGAGCCTGGTCTCTCTTTTTGGGCTTTACCGCCTAGAGAGTAAAAGATGTCGTTTAGAGAATTAGTGCACGATCCCACTTTCATATTCAATGGCACAAATTATGATGTTTGGAAAATTCGCATGCTTAATCTTTTTAGGGCCATGGGTCCAAATTATATTAAGAGGATTGTAGATGTGAGTTTATCTCCTCCAAAGGATTCCCAAGAATTATCTTTAGAGGATGAGATAAACTCTCATCTCGAGACTCAAGTTACTAATGGTCTTATATGTGTTTTGACCGATGTAGTTCTTGCTTCAATCATGCCTTTTCGAAATGCACATGAGCTTTGGACCAAGCTTCAAGATATATATGAAGTGTCCAAAATTATTGAGGATGATTGTTCTCCCTCCACCTCCGGTCGTGATGAGTTCACAACTTCTTCCACTTCACCAACATGTGATTCGTCACAAGGTATTGATATGGTGAGTGGTGATAGAAATTGCCTTGGTGATGGTGAACTTACTATTGATTATACTTCTTCTCTATCACATTGCAATGTTCTATCTTTGGACTTAAACTCTTCTAGCACTCCAAATGTCATACATGCTAGAGTTGATAGTCCTTGCATATCATGTAATAGTTGTTTAACTAAATCTCATGATGATATGCTTCATATGTCTTGTTGCCATGAAAACAATACTTCCATATCCTCTATTTCTTGCATGACTAACAATGTAGAGGAATCCCAACATTTGTTGGAACAAGACATGGTCCTCAATGGTGCTTCAAGTTTTTCTTCATCTCCCTCAACCATTAATCATGTTTGCCTTATGGCTAAGGATTCCGAGGTATCTCCCACCTCGAATCCAAATTGTGATGATGTGGATGAGGATTCTCATGAAGAAGGTTTTGACTTTGAATCCTTAACCAAGATGGGTGAGATGGTACTTGGTGCTCTCCCCAAAGGTAGTAAAGCTATCCCTCCTCTATGTGAAATCATTGCTTATATTATTAAGAGTAGGGAATTCATTGAGGATTTGGAAAGTCAATTTGATGAGAAGTGTCAAATTGAGAGAGATGACTCTATCACCATAGCTTACTTGAACGCTTCTGTTGAAGAAGAAGAAGAGCTTAGGTCTTCTCTTGAAGAGAAACTTGAATCCCTTGATGAGTCTAATGATCTTATTATTGCTAAAATCATTAAGGAAAGAGATCATGCCCTTGCTAAGTATAAAGTGCTTAAAATGGAAAAAGTTGAATTTGGTGTTGGCAATGCTAGACTAAATGAGGACATAGAGAGACTTGACAAAGCTCACAAGGCTTTAGAAAGTGAACACTCTCTCCTTATCAAGTCTCATGATCAACTCCAAACTCAACTATCTAAGAATGACAAGCTTGTCAAATTGTCTTCTTCCATCTCTAATATTAATGATGCTTGTGCTACTAACTCCACTTCTTGTGAAGCATCTATTTTGAAGGAGAATGTTGAGCTAAGGGCTCAACTTGAGTTGCTATCTAGTAAGTATGGGAAATTGGAAGAAAGTCATGAAAAGCTTTCTAGCTCTAATGATGATCTTCTAGCATCCCATGCTAGGCTAAAGTTAGCTCATGAGGCTATCTCTACAAAGGTAACATCTTGTGAGCCTCATGTGGATATTGGCACAACTTCTTCTAGAAATGCCTTATTGCCATGTGCTAGTCCGAGTGATTCATCCACTCACAATGCTTCTACATCTTGTGATGAATTACTTTCCATACCTTGTTGCTCTAACAATGAAGCGTCTACTTCCTCTAGTGTTTTTGTTGATACTAACCATGTAGAGGAATTAAATGAGCTCAAGGCCCAAGTCACTTCTTTGAAGAAAGACTTGGAAAATCGTCATGTTGGGAAGTCCACACTTGACAATATGTTGAGTGTTCAAAGACGCCCCAATGATAAGAGTGGACTTGGATTCAACTCAAACAACAAGAACAAGTCCAAGATCATTAAGAAGA